>CM028135.1:754160000-759160000 GCA_016271365.2 Neoceratodus forsteri
AGGGGCTGGCAATCAGAGGGGGGACCACTAGACACCAAGGATATCTACACATGCTGGGACTGAGCAATTGAGGGGCACATCACCACTCTAACCTGCCTCGCTACCCATGCATATGAGCCCATAATGGGCATGCAAATGGCTCCTTAGCATCTTGTGTGCCCAATGAGCTCATTTGCATGCATCCCTTTGCATACTGCAGATAGCACTCTGGTGCTATCCATTCTGGTGGCATACTTCTGTAGCTACGTTGGGGCAGCACTAAGTGGGTTAGTGCTGCACTGCCATGGACCTATATTCAGTTGAATAGCACTGGTGTGCTATACAACTGAATATACTATCTTCAGGCTCCCAGGCAATAACAAGGTGCAGCACAAATTTTTGCACTCCGCTTTGACAGATTTTGAATATCAGGCTCACTGACTTTAGCAACCATCCTTGCTGACCCAAATCCTGCCCTGCCATTCTTGTTTTACGCAGATGCATACGGTTATGGACTGCAAAACTATTCTACTGTTGGTCTTAATGTTTGACTTAATTCATTAGGAACTGTAAAGACATTTGCAAGGGTTTTAACTAACCTAAAGGAACATTTTTCCAAAAGGACTGCTAGACTTTAAATGCTGAATTTTCAAATTCATTTTTAAAGGTTAGGGTTGACAAAACAAATCTGCTGTAAAATTGCATTCATTATCAAGTGCCCCTGTTTATTGCTTGATTTATGTGTCTGTGACTACACATGTACCAGTTTTTTTTTTTAATTTATATTCTCTTTTTACACCCCCCCTTCTCG
Organism: Neoceratodus forsteri; assembly: GCA_016271365.2. NCBI lineage: Eukaryota > Metazoa > Chordata > Ceratodontiformes > Ceratodontidae > Neoceratodus > Neoceratodus forsteri. The sequence continues at coordinate 754,160,791 of CM028135.1, forward strand.
CCACGGTGCTTTCTCACCTTCAGGAGTCTCCTATGGCCTTATACGTTCCTGCTCGTCTGCCAGTTTCAGGTGTAGTCATCCCCCCATGCTGCCTTGGTTTGACCCCAGGAAGGTACGAGGTGGGGCTCCCCTTCCTCTGCCCCGAGCATCTGTGTTTCATCGGGGATCCATCGTCCACGCTGATAGGGGCCCTGGGATCGGGGCCTGAAGCTCCAGCTACATGGAGCACCATGGGGTATTTTTCCTGCTGTTTCGCCCAGCCCACAGGATGTCTGCACACAAGGAGAGCCTAGGAGTGATGCACGTTGCAACATGCTGATGCTCCGGCTCCCAGCAGACATCCTCCCTTCCTACTACGTGCTGTCTTCGCTGCACCTCCACCTGTGGTCACCCAGGTGGTGGTATCTCAGCAAGACCTGCATCCCACCCCACCCAGAGGAGGACAGCAGCCTCTGGGCACTCGATCCTCCTCCCACCGGCTGGCCCTCCAGCTACCCGAGTCCATTCCCGAACCCAGGTCACTGGCACCTCAAGCGGTAACCCTACTGCTGTGCCGGCGGGCTGGCCACATGTACCAGTTTTGAATGCTTTGTACATAATTCAAAGGACTTAAGGTAAGGGGAAAAAACATATATGAAAATATTAAATAATATTTTTACTTTTTCACTAAAGATTCTAAGCTAACCATCTAAAGGCAGGAATTCTGAGGAGCTGAAATGAAATGAATGGTTTCTGTTTAACTATTCTGCATGCATTAATGTGTCTGTTATTGAGACAGTCACACATATGAAACTAAATAAGCAGTATCTATCCTGCAAAGAAATAAGAATCAGTCACTGCCTAACTGTTCAAAATTCTAAATATTACTGGTTGATCTCCTGCTGCTCAGTGTTTTTCAGAGGTTCTGAGAAACAACGTTTAAAAAGTCTGCAAGCGGAGTTATTCTGAACTGGAGGTGGATATGCATAAACCAACCATCCCAGGTAGTGTGTCAGAGGTTGGTGTTTGTCCTTTGTAAATATAAAAAACACCTGGAACCTGATGGTTATAATTAGTGGTTCACCTTGCCAAACCACTACACTAGAGCAAGGCAATGTGCTGGGGCACCTATGCTGAGCACAGTTGTTCAAATAAACTCACACTTATGCATTTAATCCCTGAAGGGCTTTCTTTTTCTCTTTTCTCCACTTCTTCCTACAGGACTTGCATGGCCCTGTCTTCCTACCAGCTGATAGATGAAATGGGTATGCTGGTGGCCTGTGTGCCTCTAATTTCCTCTCTACCAGTAGACAAAACCAGGAGAGCATCAAGGAGCATTGTGGTTTCTTCAGAGTCTGTATTCTGCTACCTTCCTTTCCACTGGTAGATGAAGCCTGGAAACCATCAGGGAATCCTACATTTTTTTGGAATGTTGTGTACCCCCAGCTGTCTCACCACAGAGAGATGGAGATCATTTGAGTGGCCTGTGTATCCTTACCTACATACTATGAACTGGCACCACTTCTGATGCTGAAGCACTAGGAAGAAGTCCATATATATACAGTATATATATATATATATATATATATGTATATATATATATATATATATATATATGTGTGTGTGTGTGTATAGATAGATATATGTATCTATATCTATCTATCTATCTATCTATCTATCTATCTATCTATCTATCTATCTCTCTTTTATATATATATATATATATATATATATATATATATATATATATATAGGGGATACGACATGGCCTGACTGAAGATATCATATTTATCTTTACAAGAGGCCAGTGATATCATATCTCATGAGTGGCGAAGCCACGAGTGAGATATCTTTGATGTCACTGGCCTCGAGTGAAGATAAATATGATATCTTCAGTCAGGCCATGTCATATTCTGTTTATACAATGTATGCTTTGCCCTCTCCCAAACACAACTCACCACATGCCCCTCTCAATGCAATAGGTGACATAAAGGTGATGGTCCTAGCAATGCCCCCCACACACAACAGGGCTCCACATGCCCCCCAACATAATAGATTATATAGGGTTTTGAAATATCTGGTTGATCCTGTCAATTTAAAGTTAGCAAAAATATCTGGTTGATCCTGCTCGTTTACGTTACCTTTAGCGTTGTGCTTGCATTTGTATTACTGTAACCGTTTTATTTGCATTTACTTTTGCATCACCATGTACGTCACCCTTTGTGTTTGCGTTACTGTTACCATTTGCGTTTCCTTAACCATTTGCATTAGTGTTTCCGTTTACATCACCATGTGCGTTACACTTTGCATTTGTGTTTGCACTTGCGTTTGCATTTCTATTACTGTTTTTGTTTGCATTCCCTTTTGCGTCACTGTGTGCATTACCATTTGCATTTGAGTACGGGCTTTCATTTGTGTTTGTGTTTCCTTTGGCATCATCGTTGGTGTTACCATAAATGTTTACATTTCCAATTGTGTTACTGTGACCATGCGCATTACCATTTGCATTTGCGTACGTGCTTGCATTTGCGTTTGTGTTAGTGTTCCCTTTGGCATCATCGTAGGTGTTATCATAACCGTTTGCATTTCCAATTATGTTACCGTTACTGTTTGCGTGTTCTTTACCATTTGTGCTTGCGTTTCTCTTGGCCTTAGCATTTGTGTTTTCAGCAGCTTTTCCGTTGTTGATTGCATTACTGTTTCCTTCTGCGTCACCATTGCCATTACCATTTGCATTCCTGTTTGCATCTGTGTTACCATTTGCATTTTTATTGCCGTTTGCATTTGCGTTTCCATTGGCATTAGCGTTTGCGTTACTGTTTTCGTTAACGTTTGCTTTTCTGTTGCCGTTAGTGTTTGCATTACCGTTTGTGTTACCATTTCTGTTTTCAGTAACATTTGCGCTTGAGTTTCTCTTACCATTTGCATTATAGTTTACATCTGCATCACCATGTGTGTTATCATTTGCACTTGCTTTTGTGTTACTGTTAGCATTACTATTTAATTTTACCTCACTGTTTCCATCACTGTTTGTGTTAACATTACCATTTGTGTTTTTGCGTTTGCGTAGTGCAATACAAAACATTATGGTTTTGCTATTTTTCTGCACTGTCTTCTGTGATGCATAGCACAGTCAGTGTGGGTTGATTGGTCTGAAACTTGGCAGGTAGAAAGACCTTAGTCCAGGGAACTTGCCAGTTTTTGTTTGCTGAAAACATTTTGTTCTGTTCCACAGTTATGGCAATTTGAAGTTGGCCTGCTTCGCAGTTACTGATTTTCCGACCGCAAGGTCCGACATTTTAGTGCATTTCAGCTGCAATTTCCGTCATTTTGTGGTGGAAGACTTCTTTGTGGTTAATAAGTTTTACTGATTTGACTTATTAAGATGATACAAACATTAAAACAGTCAGAAACATTGCAAAGATCTTACAGACTGTTACATATGTCTGTAGAAGCAGAGAACTGAACATGCTGGCCAAATAGTAACAAACTGAATATACTAGCTAGGTAAGCAGTAGGATAATACTCTGTGCCTGGATGTACAACACCTATACAGTTGGAGATTAACTTTGAAAGTATTAACAGTTGTTGCCTTGAATGATAGCTAACTCATACAAACATATCTTACCTGGCCCCATCCTGTTAGTTTCTGCAGTATTTGACAAAGCAACAGAAATTGTGAGAGGTCCAGGGCCACTGTCCTCTACTTTATACATACAAAATACAAGTGATCACACACACAAAGCAAACAGGTCTTCATTGTCAGAGAAGAAACTATCCTTTACTGATATTATACCATGTCATCCGTAGAGCAGGGTCCCCTATAACTCAGTAACAATCTCTCCAGCACTTGCCCCTAAATGCACCATGACAGGAGATCATTATAGTAGCATGGTTGTGCCTGTTCAGCCAATTCCCTCCCTAGGTTTCAAAAACAGAAGGAAGAGAGTCCAGAGGGCAGTATATTTAAAGAGGGTATTGGTCACAGTATGTGATATTTGGCCTAGTTGGCAACTTGAGCCATGGAGGTAATACTCCCCAGGAGGGGATTATCTGGGATTGCCATTTACACAGTAGGAGTCTTTTAACCTGCATACTAAGTGTCAGAAGTAGTTTCAACTCGGAGACGAAGGTGAGGGGCCGGGGTCTGGAGTCCTAATAACAGCAACTCAGGGGACTGAGGTACAGGCTTTCTAAGTATTTTGGACCCCATCTCACAGGTAGCCTGCCATAGGGGCTGGATCAGCCTGCAGGACCAAAGTATATGGAACAGGTCACCTGGGAGTTCCTGACACCTCCAACACAGGTCAGACTGAGCCAGCTTTGCCTTGGTGAGGACTACAGGAGTCCTGTACCAGGAGTGAATGATCTTGTTCTGTATTAATTAACTATTGGTGTCAGGATATGCCCCATGAGCTAGTTTTAGGCAAGACTTCCACTCCAGGTTTGTAATAGGGGCATGCACTGCTTTCTCCCATTTATGCTTGGATTCCTCTGCTTGGGACAGGATGGTGCTCTGAATGGCCGCATATACCTGGCTTGACTGTCCTCTTTCTAGGGCCAGCCATGACTCTACCTGGAAGATTTGTTGCTCTTGGTGCTGCTTATGACTGTACGTAAGGATGGCGCTTCTTATTTGGAGGAATCACCAGAAGTCTTTGGGAGAGATCCCGTAAGAGCTCTGTAGGCCCTCAAAGGACTTAAGGGTATCTGTACCAGGAATGAGCATATCTCAAAGCAATGAGATACCACCACATTCCATTGAGGGCCATGCAATTGGTTGTTTATTGATGTAATCTCATTATTGCCCCATAGTGGGGTAAGTCTTAGTGGAGATGTGGAGGTGCCCAACTTATACACCTTGGCCCAATATTCCAGAGAGGGACCTATAGTAGGATGAGAGTGAGTGCCCTTAGAAGGATGGTTAAATAACAATAGTACCAAGTGAGTACGCTGACATACCTCTCTCTCCATATCCAGCCACTGGGAAGCATTGTGTTCAGGGAAAATGAATCATTTTAACATCTGAGCCATCTGAAAGGCCCATTTATGCCCCTCTAACCACGGAAGGCCCCAGCCCCCTTTCCGACCAATGAGCTCTGAGCTTATTTCTACTGTACCTAGGTTTCTTACCTTCCCACAAAAAGGATCCCAGCAGGGAGTCTAACTTAGTAAACCAATAATGAGGTAATTTCAAAGGAATGTGGGAGAGAAGATACATAATTTTTGGTGCTGTGACCATTTTAATTACGGATATTTTACCTACAATTGACAGTCGAAGAGATTTCAATCTGTTCAGTTCTGTACGAATGGAGGCAAAAAGTGGTTTCATATTCAGGTCCCAGATTTTATGCAGATTAGGAGAGATAGTAATGCCCAAGTAGGTAATCCCCTCCTGGGCCCATAGGAGCCCATGCTGAGTAGCCATTTGAGAGGTACACTTAGAGTTTAAAGGTAGGACCTCCGTCATGGCCTGGTTAATCTTGAGCCCTGAAAATGTAGAGAAATCTGACAAGGTAGACAGTAGGTGAGGGAGGGAGGTGATGATATTCTCTATGGGGAGCAACAGGTCATCTGCATACATAAGAGTAGGGTATGCCCTTGTTCCCACCTGGACCCCGGAAATTAGAGGATTTTGCCTAAAAACAGCTGCCAGGGGTTCTACTGCCAATACAAAAATAGTGGGGAAAGTGGGCAGCCCTGAAAGGTACCCCTACCAAGTATGAATGGGGAGACAGCATCATATTGGTGAGTATCCATTCAGCTGGGGATGAATATATTGCCCCAATCCAGGCCCGAAACCCCACCCCCAAGCCCATAGTGCAAAGTACTTGTTGGACATAGTCCAGCTCCAAGGAATCAAAGGCCTTTTGAAATCTATTGCAATGGCAGCAGCAGGGAAGATAATGTTTGGGCCTTATGGATTAAATTTACCAACGATCTAATATGGTCGCGCTAAAGCAGCCCTTAACAAAGCCTACTTGGGATGAGTGGATCAAACTGGGAAGGAGAGAATTAAGTCTATTAGCTAGTATCTTAGCTAGCACCTTGATATCAGCAGTCAATAATGAAACAGGGTGGTAGCTGGATGCATTAAGAGAGTCTTTACCTTATTTTGGTAGGATAGTAATAGTTACCTCCCTAAGAGATGAAGGGAGAGACTCTGTTTGCAATGGCTCAGTAAATACTTGTTGCAATACTGGAGAGATTATGGGATGCAACAGCTGCCACACTTCAATAGGGAAACCGTCCCCTCCTGGGGCCTTTCCCTTTTTAAGGGAGAGGATGGTATCTGCCACCTCCTGGGTTGAGATTGGGGCATCTAGGGCATTAGCTTGGGCTTCTGAGATTTGGGGGAGATGTAGGGATTCCAGAAAGGGGCGGACCCCTTGGGGGTCTGGAGCTCTGGAGGATTTACGTAACAAGGAGTAAAAATCCATCATTATTTTATTAATACCTTGCGCTGAGTTCTGGGTCCTACCCTCTGCATCCTCTAAAGCTGCTATATGCCTTTTGGCTTGCTGCTTTTTGAGATGGTATGCCAGCAGCTTACCTCCCTTTTCTCCCTTTCCCAGTATTTATGCTTGAATCTAATGATCGAAATCTCTGCCTTTCTAGAGATCAGCTTGTTCACTTGCATCTTCAGAGAGGTGACCTTGACCTGCCTCTTACCTAAGGGAAGGGACACGAAGGGCCTTAAAAGCAAGTTCCACTTCTTGGAGTTGTCATTCAAGCCCCCTCAAATGTTGTTCCCTCCTCTTTCAGCGCTGGCTCACATACCCTATTATCGCCCCTCTTAGAGTAGCTTTGAATGCCTCCCATGTGGTACCCGCAGTGATATCTTCTAAGAGGTTATGCCAAAAAATCCCATTGCTTTCTTTTGAAGCCAAGGGAGAAAGTCTGGGTCACGAAGTAGCAATGGGTCCAGCCTCCATGCTGGAGACTTAGGGAGAGGGGGACCCCATGTGAAGGCAAGATGCACAGGGGGCATGATCCGAGATAACTAAGGGATGAATAAGGGTGTTAACAGCGTTACTAGTAATGGTAGGAGAGGTGAGCCAGAAGTCTATTCTACTAAGAGAACTATGTACTAGGGAATGAAAGGTGTAGTCCTGCTGGGAGGGGTGAAATATTCTCCAGATGTCCGTAAGGGCCAAATCTTGCTGTATTTGAGCCACTGCCATTACAGCCCTGGAGTAGGGCTCAGTATTGGAAGGGGATCTATCCAGGAAAGGGTCCAGAGTAAGATTAAAATCGCCCCCTAACAAAATCGAGGTGTCTTCTGGAGCTATGGATCCCAACACCTGGGCCAACTTGTGAAAGAAGGAGGGCGAGTCCTCATTCGGAGTGTATACGTTACTCAGGATCAGAGGGCCCTCCCCAGTATCCATGAGTACCACCACCCATCTACCATTAGGGTCTCTCACTTGTCTCTGCAATTTCCATTGTAGTTGCTTGTGAAGCAGAATCGCCACCCCTTTCTTTCTGGAGGAGGCCAAGGCATGAATGTCTTGACCTACCCACTCCCTCTTCAGTCTCAGGATCCCCCCCCCCGGTAAGTTTGGTCTCCTGCAGGAAGGTGACCCTCGCTCCCAGTCTCTTAAGGTGGCCCAAAACTTGCTTCATCTTGTTTGGGGTGTTAAGCCTTCTGAGGTTCCATGTCAGACAAGTGATATCACCTGTTAGTAATAGTGAGCAAATATTTAATTAAGAGATATATTAAGAACAACCAGCAGATGGGGGTGAGGGCAGCCCAACTAGAAGAGGCAAATTTCTATAGAGTGCCACCAGATATGGAGAGAATGGGTAAAGCCCATATACTCTGCCCCTATCAGATGACCTTATACTAACAAATAACGAAACATCTGTGTGTGTGTCTCTTGTGAAACAAACATACATAAACACATTAACAAACTATATACATTGTGCACAGTGTACCATGCAATTTGGGGATATAGAGGCATCTCTTCTGCCGCAGAGCCCTGCTGTAGGCCAGCCCCTATTCCCAGGGTGTTAACAAGTGGTATCCATCCTTCCTTAGCACTACGGTGAGTGAAGGGGGGGAGGCTCCTCCCTGAGAGAATCGAGCAACCCAATAAGAAAGTTGGACCACGTGGCTCATTGCAACCCCAGAGGGTTGAGAAAGCTGCTCCAGTGGTGTAGCTCAGAAGCTGGGGTAGTTAAAGTGGGACTACACAACGCTTATAATGAGGTGGGAGTTTGCAGGAAAGAAAGTGGGGGGGGGACTGCCCACTATTTCGGCAAGCCTAGGGTTATTACTGATGGGTGCCAACGTGTTCTCACAACAAAAATCTTGGTGAGGTCAGGCTCGTCACACCTATGAAGAGTGTACTGTAAGCCACCTATTGCGGGGGCTGGGAGATCTCCTTTGATAAAAAATAATAATAAAAAAAAAAACATACCAGAGGGGCACAGGCCTGTGCCATTCACCACTTAGGGCCTCACGTAAAACACATCCTGGCTACCTATTCAGCACAACAGTTTACACATGCTGTCAAATACTTTCATATTTTATGACACAGCTTCCCAGTGGACCTTACCCCCCCACACACAGTAATCGAGGTAGAACACACAAAAGTTCTGATGTTTAATCAGATGGTACAAAAAAGGCCTTCTTTGCCATCTAGACGTGTCTGGATCTTTGATCAGGACATCCACTGAGAGCTTGTTGGTATCCCTCGTTGAAACCCTCCCGGTATAGGAGTGAGGCATCTTCTCTGCCATATGGCAATGCAAGTCGGGGGTCAAGGTTGGGGTGAAATGGAGCTCAAAAGTTCCCTTACATAGGTAACATGGAGAAAGGGTAGCAGATGGGTCAGCCAAGGAGATTGTCCACTGATGATCAATTTAGACACCCCAAACTAGCCCCACACCTACAACTCCTTGGGGGATTAAAAGAACAGGAATAGAAACAAAATAGAAGAATGACTATTTATCTGACCACGCTGGTGGGTTTTCTCTGATCGATTGCCCTAGAGATGTAGAGCACTCAGGACGGTCCACACTGAAGATGAGATCTCCGCTGGTAGCGGAGACCTCCCTTGTAGCCTTTGGTGGACACTGCCCTCCGCTATCTGTAGCTCCATTCTGCGGCTGGTGAGGAGTTGCTGACGGGGACAGGTAACTGGGCTGTAACATAGGAGTAGGCCTGCTTTCCACAGTCAAATCCACAATGCCTGGGTGTTGAGCCGGAGAGCTGGGGCATAAAGATTTATATCTATTAGTGGTGTGGTAGGCCTGTAATGGATCTGGAGCAACAGTGTCCATGCTTGTGGCCTCCTCTGTGTCGTCTTGCCCTCTCTCTGAAGGATACTCCCGGCAGCCGTGTTTTTTTGAGGATTGCCTCTTTTGGTGTGCTTTTGGGGAGAGTTCCCAGTGTTGCTCCCTGAGGTCTTGACAAACTGGAGGCCTGCTCACTGATGGAGAGGAGTGGCAATCCAACCCGTCGGTAGCAGTTTTTGCTGAAGGAGCTCCCGGGGTAATGGTAGTGAATTCTTATGGCCAGTTGCGTCATAAAAAATCCATGAGTGCATCAGGAGATTCAAAACTGTTCGGGACCCCATTATGCTTAACCTGCATCGTGGCTGGGTAACGCAAGGAGAAGGACAGTCCAATACTATGCATTTTATGCCTTGCCTCAGAGTATGCTCAGTGTTTGCCCGACAGATCCTTAGAGAAGTCCTGAAAGATGTGGATCTGATTCGATCTCCACACTACATGCTGTAACTCACAAGCTCTAGTTAGGACTTTCCCTTTGTCCCTAAAATCAATAAACTGGGTTATGATAGGTCGTGGTCTGTCCTGTGCCTGAGACATGGGGGCTAACGTACGGTGTGCATGTTCCACCTGGAGCGGTATCAATGGGTCCAACTGCAGCATTTCAGTGATGGCTAATTGAAGAAATCCTTCAGTATCTTTGCCTTCTACACACTCAGGGAAGCCCAGGAAGTGAAGATTATTACGGCGACCTCGATTCTCGAGGTCATCCATCTTACTGCGATGCATCTGTATGGTCCGTTATTGATCTCTTAATTCTGCCCTTAAGTCCTGAACATGCCCCTCCATCGCCGAGACCCACTGTTCAGTATGCAGCATCCTGGCTTCTAAACTTTGAACTACTAGGGTGTTTCGATTAGCTGCCACAGTGACTTGTGCCATCTGGGCTATAAATTGGCCGAACATCGCCTCAACTGATGGTTGCTCCCAGATTTGTGTCAAGCGGCCTTCAGCCATATTTTCAGGCCTACCTTGTCCAGGAGGCTCTTCAGTAAAATTGCAATTTCCACACAGAAAATGAAGGCTTTTTGTATCAATGAAGCTAAATTAGAGTAGCTTGAGTATTACCCCACAAGTTACAGTAGAGTGAGGATATAATACCAGCTGGTAGAAAAAGGATTTTAAAGAATATTTCCCTCTGGGTTGTGGAGCTCATCTTTAAGCTGCCATCCTATTTAACGCCTCTAGTGGCCACCCTCAGTGGAAGACTTCTTAAAGGTACAGAAACATAAACATTGAATATCTCTGGAACGGTTTGGTCTTTTCACATGAAATTTTGAGGGTGGTGAGTGGATGTCCTGGAGATGTGAATTATGCTGCTTACATGTTTGAGAAATAATTTGCTGTGGAGATACTGCATGTCGCAGTTAACATTTTGCGCATACCATTCTGCATGGTGCTGCAGCCTTTAAAGTTATAGTGTAGGTAGCCCTAGTGGCACAGAGGTGCCTTACAGTGGTTTTGTGTGTAAAACATTAACAGGTGTGGAAATATGCCACTCCAACAAATTAAAATTTGGTTCATTATGGTTCAATAACTTCTGAACCATTTGTCCGATTTGCCTGACATTTGGAATGTACACTGTGCCAATGTTTAAGTCGCTGGTACTTACGGTTGCTGAATTGTGCATGCTGTGTTGTTTGCTTGTGGTACTGTGCGACCGTTGAACAGATATACACACAATTCTGGACACATGGTGTGCCATGGTACATGTCTTCATTTAACAATTTCATTTCAGTTAGTCATACAGTTTTTGCACAGCGAAGTGACAAAAAATCACATCTGGCCCCGCGCTCCCACCACCACATTCCATTCACTACTTATAGTGCACATTCTCAAAAAGAAGGGGAATTCATGGCAAAAAACTCTGTTTAATGCATCAGTTAGAGCTGTTTCACAGTGACAAAACAAGGAAATTCAGTGTTAGGGTTGCCACCCCTTGCAACCCACGCCAACCCTGTCCCCACCAACAGGCATTGCAGTGTGTGTTGAGGCCATCAGCCCTAACTCTCACCCCATTCCACATGTAAACAAGCTGAGGTGGTGCAGTATAGGAAAATGGGGTGAGAGTTAGGACCAACGACCCCAACATACACCCTGATGCCTGTTGGTGGAGCAGGCGGGTGCGCATGGGCAAGTGGATGGCAACTCAACACTGAATTTTTGCTTTTGTTGCTGTGAACAATCCTAACTGATGCATTAAACTGAGTTTTTGCCATGAATATATGTATATATATATATATATATATATATATATATATATATATATATATTTTATAGTGGCACGGTAGTGTCACTATAGTTAGGGTTGGGTACCCTTTTAAGGTTAAATATGAAATTTTGCACCTTAGTAACTGGCACTGTATGACAAATTTGCCTGAAATGTGGAATGTGTGGTCTGGGACCATAGATCTCTAGACCTGCCAAGTTACGTTACAGTCGGATATACGTTTGCAGAGCTACAGAGTGCCCAAAAAAACACATGAATTGCATTTTTTTGTGCATTTCTTTGCTCACGGCTATAGCCTGTATGGTTTGTGTGATCTGTCCGAAAACGCCAGGGAAGATACAGCCAGAGTACCCGATGTGCCTTTCCAAAATTTCGTGAAAAAATATTAAACGGTTCAAACATTATTCAAAAAACACTGAATCCCATTATAGTCTATGGGAAAAGTTAACAAACTATGCAAAAGTGTCGCAAATGCAGTGTTTAGTGTCGCAAATGACCCTTTTACTTTTGTGATTCAGCCATTTTTTTTTTCAGTTGGTGGTCAGAAAAATGCTTGCCATTTAAATGTGGGACTCTGTAGGGATACAATTCTTGTTATGTTCTCCTAACTGAGCCTTGAGGATGCTAGCCATGTCTTTCGGAGGTAAAACACCCTAGAAATATGTGTTTTAAAATTTTTGTAAAAATCAGTGTCGCAAAGTACTTTCACATATGCAATACTTTCGTGATTTTTTGGGTGAAAGTGTCATGATTTACGAAAGTAATTTGCAACACTATGCCACTCTGCTGCAAAACAACAGTTTGGTCTTTTGGGCTGAAATTTGCAGGGAAGAATGCCAACATCACACAGATGTGCCTTTTGGTAGTTTGGTGCAAAAATATAACAGGGCTGCAAAGTTACGGCACTCTGAAGTTTACAATTTTTCCCTTAGGATAACATTATGGCATCCGCCGTGCCTTTTGGGTCCCGTATCTTGAAAACAGTTCGAGATACAGACTTTTTGTTGCAAAATTTCTTAGTCCCCCAATAGAGGACTAAGTACAAAACTAGCCTGGAAAGTCATAAATAATATGATATTTTAATTTTTTTCCTGCGTTGTACGGTTCCTGAGATATAAGCAATTTAGTATTCTAAGTGCTCATTTTCCTGTCAGAGGGCCACTATTATGCCCATATTCTTTGTATTCACTGTGCTTCTGAATGCACCTCTTTCAAACACAAAGCATGTGCGTTAACATTACTGTTAGCATTTACATTCACATTTGTGCTTGTATTTCCGTTATCGTTTGCGTTTACCTCGTTGGTTGAGAGAATGCCCAACCGTTGATAGATTCAAAATCGAGTTAAGGACTTATTTATTTAGTTTAGCTTTTCCTAGCTATGGATGATTTGTTTTATGCTTGTTTTAAAATTTTATCTTTATGTGTATAGTTTTTATGTACAGCGCCTTGGTTTTGAAAGGCGCTATAAAAATAAAGATGATTTGATTTGATTTACATTTGCACTTGCATTTCCATTACTGTTTGTGTTAGTGTTTCTGTTTGCATCACTATTAGCGTTACTGTTTGCATTTCCATTTATGTTTGGTTCACTGTTACCATTACATTTTCCTGTCCATTACCATTTGCACTTTCGTTACCATTTGTATTTCCGTTACCCTTACCGTTAGCTTTACCGTTACCATTTGCTTCTGCATTTACGATTGCATTTTCTGTACTGTTTGCATTTACATTTGCATTTGTGTCATCGTTACCATTACCATCAGCATTTGCGTTTACATTACCATTACTGTTTGTGTTTGCATTTGCGCTTCCGTTTATGTTACCATCACAGCTTGCATTTACATTACCATTACCATTTGTGCTTGTGTTACCATTTGCATTTGCATTACCATTAGTGTTACTGTTTGTGTTTCAGTTTGCACTTGCATTTACATTACTGTTTACGTTAATGTTTGCATCACCGTTAGTGTTACCATTAGTGTTTGCATTCACTTTACCATTTGTGTTTGCGTTTTCTCTTGTGTTTACATTACCATTGCCATTTGTGTTTTCGTTACCGTTTGCACTTGCGTTACCATTTGCATTTCCATTTCCGTTACTGTAAATGTTACCTTTTGCATTTGCACTTGTGTTCACGCTACCATTTGCATTGCCGGTTCTGTTTGCGTCACTGTTAGATTGTCCTTAGCATTTGCGTCTATGTTACCATTGCCGTTTGCACTGGCGTCGGGGTGTATATTGGAGTCATTGGGACTAACTCTCACTCCATTCCATGTGTAAACAAGATGAGATGGTTCAGTATAGGAGAATGGGGTGAGAGTTAATCCCAACGACTCCAACGCACACCCTGATGCCTGTTAGTGTATGGAGGGTGTGGGTTGCAGTTGGGGTGGTAGGGTTGGTAACCCTAATGTCAAATCTCCCAGCTTTTTATGCTTTAATAAAACCCTAATTGATGCATTAATGTAGTTTTTTTGCAATGAATTTCCCTTCTTTTTGAGAAAGTGTAATATAACTGTTATGTGGTTGTGGGAGCATGGGTCCTCCAGGCCTTGCGCTCCTCTCACACTACCCATTGTTGCATAATGATATGCACAAGTGGAAGTGTGGGCCCTCTGGGCCCTGTGCTTCCACTTACACATAAGTATGGACATACCGCAGCCCTATAATCATGAGAAGTAACCCTTGTAACACTAATTTGGCAATATCTCAGTAACCATAGCAACTATGGAATAAATTCCACTGCAGTTGTAATCATGACTTTGAAACCTCCACGGGTGCTACCTAAAGGTGGACTAAGCTGCGAAGAGTGAAAAATTTATCTCTCCAATCATTTTCGACATACGGGTGCCGAAAGGTGCCACAATTCAATGGACGCACATAACCCAGGCATTTTTAGGATTTGTTTTCACCCACTTTTTAACATGCCATTTTTGGGCCCCCACCTCATGAACAATGTCACTGTAATTTTGTTAATCTGTCCTGAAAGTTGAGTTCACACAGCGAATGCGCCATTCTGCGCCACAGGTGCAAAATCAAGTTTTGGGCAGGATGTGAAAAATGGTAGCTATAAACTGTTCACAAGGAGGTGTGGAAAAGGGTAATGTTGCAAATCAGGAGGGAAAATATGAAAAATTGACGAAGTTGTGAGTGTGCTTAGAAACTGCACAATGCACACCCATAATGTGGCCATTTGTGGAAATTTTGTAACCAAATTTTCAGCATGAGCTTTTTATGAAATTCTCTCATGAACACAGGCACTGTGATTTTGTTAATCCATCGCAAAAGTTGATTTTGTACAGTGATGCACCATTCTGCGCCAGAGGTGCGAAAACATATTTAAGGCAGGATGTGAGAAATGACAGCCATACTGTTCATGGGGAGGTGTGAAAAAATGGCAATGTTGAAAATCTGGAGTGAAAATATTAAAAATTGATGATGTTATGAGGGTGCATAGAAACTGTGCAATGCACGCTTGTAACCATGCGTTTTTTGCGCAAATTTTCAACATGGGCTTTGGATGTCACCCTCATGAACAATGTCACTGTCATTTTGTTAATTAGTCCCAAAAGGTGATTCTGTGCAGTGACTGTGAAATCACCTTTTGGGACTGAGTAACGAGATGACAGCGACGTTGTTCATGAGGTGGGGTCCCAAAATGCCTATGTTGAAAATTTGGTGAGAAAATACCAACAAATGACTTTTTTTTTCTGTTGGAGACACTGGGAGTGGGCACCCCAGTGTCCCACACTGGTGGGGGGGCATTTGGTGCCGACGCGGGGATTGGGTACCTGATGTCGGCAGGAATATTTATTGTTAGATAACTATTCCTATTTTTGGCTCCCAAAGTAGGATCTTACTTCATATCTCATCATATGAAGTAAGATCCTACTTCGTATTATGCTGATTCGAACTAAGAATTTAATTGTTAAATTAAACACATTGTAAGGGCAATTTTCTCCATCTTGTCTGGTGTGAAATAGGGTCAGCTCACTTCTGCCATCACTGTTGACTTGGCTAAAGCCTTTGACACCGTGTCACATCCCCATCTCTTAGTCAAGCTTATGGCAGCAGGGCTCTCTGCCTCCTCAATCAGCTGATTCTGTTGGCACCTTAGGACAGGTTACAAGCTGTCCATATCAGAGACACCCTTCCCCCTGGGCCCCATACTCTACTCCATACTCCTAAATGACCTCCATTCCACCTGTTTCTCTGCATCCATTCACATGTACACAGATGTTACTGTGCTCTTTGCTTCTGGCTCCTCAGCTGCGGACCTTGCTGTTCAACTTAAACAGGATTTTGAGTGTTCAGCACTGGTTCCATTCCAGCTACCTGTCCCTCAATGCCACAAAATTAGTTTTCATGACCTCTGGCTGGCAGAGACTCTCCAGACTCACTCTCTTTCTCTGCTTCCACACACTCAATGGTACTGAGATTGAGAATGTTTCCTCTTTAAGTACCTTCAGATCTGGCTGGATCATGACCTCGACTTCTCAGTGCACATTGATGCCTTCCACCTCAAGCTCCACCCTAAACTGGGTGCATTCTATAGAAACAAAGCCAGTATCCCACTCCCTGCCTGCTGCAAACTAGTCATGAAGATGATTGTCTCATTCTTTGACTGTGGCAACATTGTCTACAGCACAGCTCCCAAGTCCATCCTTACCAGACTGGACCCCTCTTTCACACATTTTGTCATTCTGCCTTGGACTGATCTCCTTGAACCCACCATTGCTCCCTTTACTCCTCCTTCTCCTTTTCTTTCCTTGTTGCCAGATGTTTCACCCACTGTGCCTCCTTCACCTCCAAATTCTGACTTGGCTCTCTCTCTCTCTCTCTCTCTCTCTCTCTATCTCCCTTTCCACGCTACTATTTCTACTCCCCTACTTCCCACCCTGTCCAAAGCACTGGTTCACATTCCTGCTCCCTACCCTCCAGTAAAACTTCCATTGACCAAGCTGCCTTCTTGTACTGCTTTTCTAAACTTAAAACTCTGATCCTCTCTTCCTCTGCCTATCCACGCACCCTCATCCTCCTCCATATCCCCTCTCAAGACCCTATGACTTTACTAGTCCCTCCTGTAACTGTACCTGACTCTGACTTTGTGCCCCCTCACATACCGCCCATTTGTTGGTGCCCCCTCACCCCCCCCAGCTATGAGCAATTTTGCCCACCCACAGCCCCTGGTGTGTGTGGCTTTAAACTGCTCCTAAACAATGTTTCACAGTTGATATTATATTGCTCCTGTACCTACTTACTGCACTGGTATTTATAACTCTTGTACATATGTGCAGTCTGGATGGCATTAGCTTGCCCCCTTCTAGCATTTGCTCACAGCACTGTATCTGTATCTAACTGCATTGTTTTTAATCTTTATATTGTGGGTTTATACCTCTCTGCTTGTACATCACGACTGTTCAACTGTTATGCATTTTGCAATGTATTTTTAAATGTATTTATTTTTATTGTAAATTTTTATAGTGTTGTACCTTCAGTATGTTATCTTCATTTGGACATCTTATATAGTTTACTCCCTTATGCCTTACCCCCAGGATGCATCTGGAACAAAGCTTTCACCGGCTCAGTATGTCTTCCCTGGTAAAACTTTTGAAATAAATAAATGAAACAGCACTTAACCAGAGAACGATCACATTTTAATACTGTCTATTAGATTTCTTTGGTCATGTCTGGTTTGTTCAAAACTGCTATTAGTCATAGTTAAAGCATTTTCTATTTCAATACCAGATTTGTTATTTAGAAGTAATTATATATTTTTTTAATTGCACAGATTGGCACATTTCCCATGGTACTTTGAACATACTGTGCATGTTTTTAATATAGACAGCAGTTAAATATCAATGTGTCGTGAAATAAAACAAGAAAGTTTTTCCAAGAAAGCATTGTATGAAACAGAGTGCTTCATAAAGATAATTAGCAATTGAAAACAAAAAAGGAAATACTTTTCTTGCAAAACATTGGACATATTTGTATACTATAGGTTTAACAAGAGTTGATTAAAAATAAAGCTTTATGCTTGTACATTCTGCCTCCTGATGAAGCCCTAGTATGGCGATGTAGTGGTTGGTCAAATGTAATCTGTATCATTATTAAAGGGACATGCCAACCTATTTTGCATCATGTTGTTTTTAGGTAAAAACCCACATTTTGTGATTTGATTATATTCTCTACAATTCACTGATGCTGCTAGTTGTTTTATCTGCTTCCTTTCATAGTTGAACTAAAATGCATAATTGTGTACTTTTACCAAACCTTGTATTGTTTAAAATCTTTGATCTTCTGTTGTTACATACTTCCAGAACATTAGGAAAAAAAAACAGACAGTGCAGTCGTGCATGATTCACTAGGCTCCTGTCCTTCCACTGCATCATGAGTGGCTAGAATGTGTTGTAGTGTTCCCAACTCCGGGAAAAATGCAGTGGGAATTGATCAAGGGAATGTAAACAAACATTGTTTTTTGAGTGGTAACTTATGGTTTGCAGTCCGTTTTTCATTTTCTAAAAGAAAAAAAGAATCATAATCAAACTACTATTTACATAAACAATCTCTACAGAATGTGACCAATCATAAAATGTGTTTTTTAAACCAGGATTACTTTGAGGCCTAAGGGGGTCGGCAGCATTCCTTTTACTAAACCTTAATTGTTGCTGTATGTTTTGCTGTGTATTTCAAACTTATTTTTAATGGGAACAGTCAGCATGAAGAGCCCCACACTCAATTGTGGGAAGGGGAGGGGCTGGTCCCAATGTGCACTTTGTGTTTTATAAAACATTTTGGTTTACTTACTGTTTGCTATAATATAGTAGATTCTTGTATCTGAAAATTGCGCTTAGTTCTAGGCTGACATCTTCATTAGAATCCCCTGCAGCTGATATCAGAGCAGTAGGCAGCAGTGGGATGTTCAATAGCCTGCAGTGCAAGTTAGAATTTATATAAGCTCTGATATTTTATTTGCTGGTCCCGTTGTCCTGCCTGGACCAAGTACAGTCACAGAGGACTGTACTTAGCCCCTGAAGAAAAGCAGACCCAGAAAACATCTGACTGAAGATTATAAAAGCTCTAACATGCATTGCATGCTAGAGAATCTCCCACTGCTGCCTACTGCTCTGATGTCGGCTGCAGTGGATTCTAGGACTGCTGAGTGCCGGCACACTTTTGATCATTTAAAAGTGAAACTGGGCCCAATATTCAAAATGTTTTGAGTGCGCTAATGGATCTTTGTTTGCTCACGCAAACCAGGGTTTGTACCGCATCCCCATATTCAAAAGGGGTTGTTTTGTGGGCAAAGAGGGTTAGCACCCATGCAAAATATAATGTATGCGGACAGACAAGGGAAAGGGCGTGGCCTTGAACAGCCACACTACTACATATTCAGTGGCTTTGCATTGTGGAAAAGATTTAAGTGTGATCCTTTTGCACAGTGCAAATACTGCCTAATAGAACCCTGACTTAATCTGGGCAACCCTGGTGGCTGTCAGAGGTAATGCAGCCACCTGGCCAGGGTGACGTGCCCTGTCTTATAAATAAGAGGTGCGCTGCTGCCTGGAAATATGGTGGCCAGCCATTGAGGTGTGAAGAATGCTGTGTCAGTCATAAGGTGATTGTGGGGTGTGCCCAGTGCCACGGGAGGGGTGGGGGTGTTGAACCGCTGGATGTGAAGGAGGGTTTTTTTTTGTACTTCCAGGCTGGTGATCATTGGGAGGGAAGGAACACTGGCAGCAGAGCTTTTTTTGTCATTGAGGGGCTGGCGATCATGGGGGGGCACTACCACTGGGGATTATTTCCTTATGTTGGGAGGTGGCAACTGGAAGGGGGGGCACTACCACCAGGGCATATTTCCTTATGTTGGGGGCTGGAGATTGGAGGAAGGGGTGACCACTACCACCAGGGCCTATTTCCGTTCATTGGAGGCTAGCAATTGAGGGAAAACCACTAGCACCAGGGATCTATTTCAAATATGGTACAGGCTAGCAATCGGGGGTCACTAACACCAGGGATTTATTTCACATATGGTAGGGGCTGGCAATTGGATGGGTGGGACCACTAACACCAGGGATTCATTTCACATATGGTAGGGGCTGGTAATCAGAGGGGGGACCTCTAGGCACCAGGGATATCCACACATGTTAGGACTGGGCTATTAGGGGGGTATCGGCACTCTAACTTGCCTTGCTACACATGCAAATCAGCCAATAATAGGCATGCAAATGCTCCTTAGCAGCTTCGTGCCCAAGGGGCTCATTTGCATGGGTCCCTTTGAATACTGTAGCTAGCATTCCGGTGCTATCCATTCTGGCAACATACTTTTCAGGAGCCACATTGGGGAAGCACTAAATGGTTTAGCGCTGCACTGCCATGGACCTATATTCAGTTGAATAGCACCGGTGCACTGTTCAACTGAACATTGTATCTTCAGGCTCCCAGGCAAACACAAGGTGCAGCACAAATGTTTGCAGTCCATGCGTGGTTTTGAATATCAGGCCCACTGACTTTAGTACCCATCCTTGCTGACCCAAATCCTGCCCTGACATATTTGGTTTATGCAGATGCATACGGTTATGGACAGAAAAACTATTCTACTGTTGGTCTTAATTTTTGCCTTCATTCATTAGGCACTGTAAAGACATTTGCAAGGGTTTTAATTAACCTGTAGGAACGTTTTTTCAAAAGAACTGCTGGACTTTAAATGCTGAATTTTCAAATTCATTTTCAGAGGCTAGGGTTGACAAAACAAATCTGCTGTGAAATTGCATTCATTATCAAGTGTCCCTGTTTATTGTTTGATTTGTGTGTCTGTGACTACACATGTACCAGTTTTGAATGCTTTGTACATAATTCAAAGGACTTAAGGTAACAGAAAAAATGCATATAAAAATATTAAATAATCTTTACTTTTTCACTAAAGATTCTAAGCTAACTATCTAAAGGCAGGAATTTTGAGGAGTTGAAACTAAATGAATAGTTTCCGTTTAACTATTCTGTATGCATTAATGTGTCTGGTATTGAGACAGTCACGCTTGTGAAACTAAATAATTAGTAGCTATCCTACAAAGATTCATTCACTGCCTAACTGCTCAAAATTCTAAATATTACTGGTTGATCTCCGGTTGCTCAGTGTTTTTCAGAGGTTCTGAGAAACAACATTTAAAAAGTCTGCAAGCAGAGTTATTCTGAACTGGAGGTGGATATGCATAAACCAACCATCCCTGGTAGTGTGTCAGAGGTTGGTGTTTGTCCTTTGTAAATATAAAAAAACACCTGGCACCTGAAGGTTATAATTAGTGGGTCACCTTGCCAAACCACTACACTAGAGCAGGGCAATGTACTAGGGTAGGGCACCTACGCTGAGCACAGTTGTTCAAATAAATTCATACTTATGCATTTAATCCCAGAAGGGCTTTCTTTTTTCTGTTTTCTCCTCTACTTTCTATAGGACTTGCATGGCCCTGTCTTCCTACCAGCAGATAGATGAAACTAGGGATGCTGGCAGCCTGTGTGCCTCTAATTTCCTTTCTACCAGTAGACAAAACCAGGAGAGCATCAGGGAGTATTAAAGTTTCTTCAGAGCCTGTATTCTGCTACCTTCGTTTCCACTGGTAGATGAAGCCTGGAAACCATCAGGGGATCCTATATTTCTTTGGAATATTGTGTACTCCTAGCTGTCTCACCACAGAGAGATAGAGATCATTTGAGTGGCCTGTGTGTTCTCACCTACGTGCCGTGAACTGGCACCATTTCTGATGCTGAAGCACCGGGAAGAAGTCCATATATATGTATGTATGTATATATATATATATATATATATATATATATATATATATATATATATTCATTACAAACAATTCCATTAATGCATCAGTTAGGGTTTCTATTACAGTGAGAAAAGTATGGAAATTCGATGTTAGGGCTACTAACCTTACCACCCACCCACACCCCACACACCAACAGGTATTGGGGTGTGCCTTGGGGTCATAGGCCCTAACTGTCACCCCATTCCATGTGTAAACAAGCTGATATGGTACAGTATAGGAGAATGGGGTGAGAGGTAGGCCCGATGACCTCAAGACATACCAGATGCCTGTTGGTGTGGGAGGTGGGAGAGGTGGGGTAAGTAGGGTTGGTAATCCTAACATCGAATTTCCATACTTTGTTGCTGTACTAGAAACCCCAACTGATGCATTAATGGAGTTTTTGCATGAATGTCCCTTCTTTGAGATAGTATAATAGTATCCTTATTTTACTGTTGGTGTGCAGGGTTCTTTGGACCCTGTGCTCTAATCCCACCATAGACGTGCATATGTAGAGTATGTAGGTGTGGAAAATAGGTCCCTCTGGGCCCTATGCTTCCTTGTGTCAAACAACACTGACCAAATTGTCAGCATAGCCTTCTTATTACCCCGTCTCATGTACCCCGGTACAGAGTAATTGTGAAATACAAGACAAAACATAGTTATGCACAACTGCAATGCCATTATGCACCACCGGTGCGAAAACACATTTTGGGCAGGATGTGGGCAATGACAGCTGTACTGTTCATGACGTGACGTAAAAGAATGGCTATGTTGAAAATGTGGCTGCAAAATATGTAAAAGTATCAAAGTTATGCATGTGCTTTTAATTAATTCAATGGACGCACATAACTTGGGCATTTTGAGGAATTTTTGCACCAAATTGTCAACATGGCCTTTTGAGGACCTCACCTCATGAACAATGGCACTGTCATTTCATTAATTGGCCCCAAAAAGTGATTTCTCACAGACTACGTGCCATTCTGCACACAGTAGCAAACAATGTTTCGGGCAGGATATGAAAAATGATGGCTGTATTGTTCATGACGTGTGTGTAAAATTGGCAATGTTAAAAATTTTGCGTCAAAATATTCTAAGTTACCAGAGTTATGCGCCTGCATAGAAACTGCACAATACACACTCGTAACATGGCTATTTTGGGGAATTTTTTCACCAAATTTTCAACATGGGTTTTTTGGACCCCACCTCATGAATACTGGCACTGTCGTTTCACTGATTGGTCCCAAAAGATGATTTTGCACAGCGACTGCAAAGTCACCTTACAGGTCTGATTAATGAAATGACAGTGGCAGTGCTCATGAGGTGGGGCCCCAAAAAGGCTACATTGAAAATTTGGTGAAAAAAAAAACAAAAAATGGTCGAGATATCAACACAAGTTCAAAACACCATAGACAGCCATTATATGGCAGTTACCTTGATTCTTCAGTTTGTGGTTCAGTTTTGAAGAGTGCAGACATGTCCCAGTCCACAGAGAATGACAGCCGCTGACCTCCGATAATACATATAGGGCAAGGGTGTGTGTAGGGGGGTGGGTTGCTCAGTGGGAGGATTGGGATGGGGACGTGGGATGGGGAGATGAGAAACCATTTTCTTTTTTACAGGATTTAAAAAAAACATGAAAAGACAACAGGGGATTGTTTCTTTTTTCAGGTATACTAAACTTAAATGAACATTTTGGGACATTGGGGGAGGGCCCCCTGTGTCCCACAAAACTGATGATGGTGGGGGGTATGTTATAACTAGGGACACTGGGAGTGGGCTCCCCAGTGTCCTGCCTTGGGGTGCTACTGCTGACATGGGGATTGGACACACCATTTCCAAAAAGATAGTAGATTGTTTTCTTCTGTTGAGGACACTGGGAGTGGGTTTCTCAGTGTCCCACACTGGCAGGAGGGACGGCATGCCGACATGGGGATTCTGCACCCGATGTTAGCAGAAACATTTATTTTTGATAGTAATTTCATTTTTGGCTCACGGGAAGTATCATTTTTACAACTCGTCATACAAAGTAAGATCCTACTGCGTATTATGCTGATACAAACTAAGAATTTGATTGCTAAATTATACACATAGTAAGGGCAATTTTTGACCAGTAAAGTGCAGAATGCACCTAGGTGTCACAATAAGCAAGCTACATGTGCTGATTTCTCCCCAGAATATAATTTTGAGAGGTTTCCAAATTTGAATTTTCAGGTAAAACTGAAAACAAGATGGCGGCCATACGAAGAAAGAATTTCCCCATATGAAGCAAGATTTCTTCTTTGTTTCATACAGCTATATTGTAGTGCATACTGAGCATGCTCAGAAATCATTTTTTCAAATTTTTTAATCGCAATAACTTAAAAACTGCTTATTATTTTTTTACCAGACTAACAAAAGGCACAGTTGTGGGGTAATCCCTTTCTGCCCTGAAAATTTCAAACCAAAACACCAAACTGTCTGGGTTGTAGGCAAGTTCAAAGAAAAATCCCAGCAAAGTCAATGAGCGAAAACATGTGTTTTCATCTCTGTGTCACTCAGAGGCTGCACATCTGACTAGAACGTAACTTATCACATCAGGAGATCTGCCCCACAGGACAGTGCATAACAAATTTTGTGCAAATTTGTTGAATGATTGCAAAGCTGTTAAAGTGCAAAATTTTGAGTTTAACATTGAATTGCTTACTCAACCTTAACTACAGGGTCATGGCCATGCTCCTATAATATTTGTTTTTGCAAAAAATTGCATTAATGCAGCATTTAGGATTCAGGCTAAAGTGATAAAAGTAGGGAAATGCAAATAAGGGGTGGAGTCTTCCTAGGGGTTGTCAACCCTAAAGTTCACCCAATTAGGTGTGTATGTTTCTGGAGTATATAGAATGGGGTGAGCTTTAGGGTTGACACCCCTAGGAAGACTCCACCCCTGGTTTGCTTTAGGGGTGGCAGTGGGGTTTTTAGGGTTGGAAACTCTAAAACCACATTTCCATACTTTTGTTGCTTTAGTCTGAACCCTAAATGTTGCACTAATGCAGTTTTTTGCAAAGAATTTCCTAACTTTTTGAGATAGTATAATGGTATCCTTATTTTCCTGCATGAGTACAGGGCTTTCTGGGTCCTGCCCTCCCATAAATCCATACTTTTTGAGATAGTGTAATTGTATCCTTATTTGTCTAACAGAGCACAGGGCCCTCTTGGACCTGCATTCCCATCCCTTCATAGATTCTTATATGTATGTTTATGGGAAACACAGGGCCCAGAGGAAAACAGCCACCAAAACTGTCAACATAGCCTTCCTATTACCCCAAGTCATCAACCCGGTAGTAAAAATTGTCAAATCCCCACCAAAATGTTATTCCGCACCACCGCAGTGTAATTCCATGACAGGGGCATAAAAATACATTTTGGGCAAGATTTGAAAATTGACAGCTGTCACATTCATGAGATGGTGTAAAGAAATTGCTATGTTGATAATTTGGGGTTAAAATATTGAAAATTAAGAAAGTTATGAGTGAACATAGCAAAACATCAACAGATGCACACAAATTTGCCATTTTAGCATATTTTGACTCCAAATTTTCAACATACCCTTCTTATGACCCCACCACATGAACAAGAATGATAAAAATTTTGAAATCCCACCTGAAATGTGATTTCACCAACCAACTTTTGGGCAGGATTTGTGAAATGACACCAACATTGTTCAAGAGGTGGGGTATCAAAAACGGTATGTTAAAACTTTGGAACCCCATTGAAATGCACTGATTTCCCATATGATAAAAGATCTTTTTTGTGAGTTGTCATACGAAACAAGAATCTTGTTTTGTATCATGAGTCAGGAAACATAATTTATAATGTTAAAAAAAACATTTTAAGGGCATTTCTGCAACAGTTAAGTGAAGAATCCAGCTAAGAGGGTCCCAATAAGCAAACTACTTGTGTTGGTTGCTCTCAGGAATGTCATTTTTGTGGTTTTTCAAGGTGAATTTTTATGAAAAAAGGGAAAAGAATATGGTGATAAATGAAACAGTGGTTTCCTCTCATGAAAAAAGATTGGCCCCATATGAAAAAAAGATTCTTGTTTAGTTTCATACAGCTATTTTTCAGTTCTTACCGAGCATGCTCATAGCCAAATATTCAAAATTTAAAAATTAAATAACTTTGGAAAGGAATAATATTTTTTCATCAAACAAGCAAAAGGCACATATGTGGGCAAGCCCCTTTCTACCCAGAACATTTCAGGCCAAAATCCAAGACTGTCTGGGTGCTAGCCAACTTGACAGAAAACCCATTCAAACAAATGGGAAAAAAATTCGGAAAAACACACTTTTTGCACTATTTGTATCTCAGAATATCTGACCAGAGCAAAACCTGATATGTCAAGAGATCTGCCCCATTAGACCATGCGTGCAAAATTTCACTAAAATTCATTGAATGGTTCTAAAGTTATTAAAGTGCAAATTTTGAGTTTAATACTGAAGTGCCCGACAACCCTAAATATAGGGGAGCCTATAATATGTATATATATATATATATATATATATATATATATATATATATATATATATATATATATTAGGTGCAGACTCAAAACATTGTACAAATCTGTTTATTTGAGCTACTATACTGTATATCAATCTAAAATCTTAGATTTATACACATAGTAAACTCATCATCACAGAGTTCTACATGTAACACATATACATATACACATGTACATATAGTAAACTCATCATCAGTAAACCACCCCCTCACCAGCCATCACTACTTCTTTCAGTTTCTTTTCCACCAGGACTCCAAAGAGGACAGTTATCCTTTACACAAGTGATTAGTACAACCCCCAAACCATACCTTTTTCTTTCAGCCTGTCACTCCTTTCTTTTTTTTATAATATGAAGCTGAGCTCCATTTCATCTCTAGCTCTCTCCTTCACAAAGCTGTGCCACAGCCACTCACTCGCTCAGCCACAAGCATGACCACAAAGTACTGTTTCCCTTTCCCACCACCCACACCCCTGCCTGGCCACATGCACATTTCACTATCTCACTCTGTAATTGCTTTGCCTTTAGCAGAGTGTCAAAGAGAAACTTAAAAATACATTCTTCTGCTGTTTTTGTCTTTGCTACCTCAACACAACACCTCTCTCATTTGACTGGTGCTCTGCTCTCACTCAGTTTTTCATGCCTCCTATCCTGCTTGCTCATGGTTCTACTCGCTCACTGCCCACCACAAAACTGGTTGCAATAAACAAAAAAAAAGGAAGAAAGAAAAAAATAATTGACATCGGACACTAGTGCAGCCACAGAAATGACTTAGTCACTCAGCAAACATGTCCAACATCTTGTTCTTACAAAACCTGTTAAGGCTGCCATCAGTCAGTCCACTGCAACAACCCCTAAAGTAATGAAGGCAAGACCATTTTTTTTCTCCCTAGTTTATTATTAGTTACTAATTTTCTATAGTAGCCCTTTGATACTTTATTTATATAATGTAGACAATAATTATAGTTGGGATCCACCTTTTTTTTCTGTTATGGTGTAAGCACAGAGTAGTGCTCTCCTTGCTAACCTGGAACTCATCATGGTTAATCAGAGGAAGGAGAATCAGTCATTAGGACTGTGGGTAGGTCTAGATTCTTTAGGTTTCTTCTTGCTTTGGATTTTGTACTTTAACAGCTTTCCTTCTTTTAGTACTGTGAGGTGCTGGGTGGGATGATTGTAATTGTTTGGGTTTCTATAATTCTTGTTAGAGCTTTATCCTGGTGTTGGTGGTATTTGATAAAATATTGTTTAGATCCAGTGTATTGGCACAGCATAGTCTTATATATAGAGATCTAACTCATCATATGAACATAGATTACAATATGATTTCTTGGAATATTAAGGGAGCCTGAGACAATAAAAAAGATAAATAATTTTGCAACACTTCAAAAAATTACAAGTAGATATAGCATTTATTCAAGAATCACATGTACTTAGGGAACAGATTACTTTGTTTGGAAGGTTGTAGGTTAAAGAAGCTTACAGATCTGGGAGTAGTAGAAGGAAGGGAAGGGTGGTGTTACTTTTTGCTCAAAGGTTATCTTTCCAACAAACATGGGAATTGGTGGATGCAGCTGGTTGGTATTTGTTTACACATGGTCAGCTGGGCAAATTTGAAGTAACTTTAGGGGTCATATACTGACCAGACAAAGACTTCCCATCTTTCTTTTCTGAGCTTGGTGTTTTACTAGCTCCTTACCTGCACCTACCAGTAATAATTGGGGGAGATTGGAATCTACCTTTACACAATGACCTTGATAAATCAGAGGGTCATAAACGTGACCTTACTCCTGGACAACGTGCATTATCATATTTTATAGACTCATTAGGTTTAGTTGATCCTTGATGCCTTTTACACCCTCAGGAAGGACAATATACTTTTCACTCTATTTCACACAGTACTTTTTCAAGAATTAATTATTTTCTTATCACTCAAAATATTATCACAGGGCTGATTTCTTGTGACATACAAGCATTAGTCATTTCTGATCACTCACTAGTTCGTTTATTACACTGTATAGTCCAGCACGTAGACAGGGATAAAATGTGGAGTCTAAATTCCAAGTTATTGAAAGATTCTAGCATTGTTGATATATTGAGACAGTATATTATACAATTATTTGAACTGAATAAAAACACTGTCTCTGCCTTAGATGTATTATGGGGGGCCACCAAGGTGGTTATGAGGGGAGAGTGTATCTGTTTAACAACTAAACATAAAAAGGAGCAGCAAAGTACAGTTGAGCAGCTATTATCTGAAATAAGGTGAATTGAAAAAGCACTCAATTCGAACACTTTGTCAGATGTTTGGATGCACTTAAATAAACTTAGATCTAAATATTTCAGTACACTAGCTGACCATGCCAAGTTAGCTATTCTTCATACTAAAGCTAGGTATTTAGATTCTGGAGAGAATTTGGGGAACTTGCTAGCTCGTAGACTGCATCATTGTGATACCTCTCGAGTAGTGGTTGATCTCCAGTCTAAGGCAGATGCACAGATTGAAACCAATCCTTGAAATATAATTAAAATCTTTCAAGACTATTATTCTCTTTTGAATGCAGAGGGTTGGGATAATTTAGACACATCAAAGAAACCATCTGAGTATTTAGAAAACATTAATCTTCCAACCCTTAATCTGCAGCAACAAGAAGTGTTGATTTGGCCAATTACCTAAGCAGAGGTATCATGTGCTATTCAAAAACTGTCCCTTGATAAGGCTCCTGGAGCTGATGGATTTACCTCAATTTTTTTATAAAACCTTTAGTGTTGAACTTACTCCTATTTTGGCTGAATTATCTAATTATTTCTCTGAGGGTGGCTTACATGATCTTTCAATAGCTAAGGCTTGGATTACTTTGCTCCCCAAACAGGAGAAATCCTTTTTTAGCCTCAGATTACAGACCAATTTCTTTGATTAACACTGATTTTAAATTATATGCAAAAATTTTGGCCAACAGGACAGCACAAGTCTGGGGTAGCCTAACTGGTGAAGAACAAGTAGGATTCATCAAAGGTAGATACTCTAGTAACCATCTTTGTAAATTATACCATTTAAGTGTTGAATCAATTTAAGTGTTACCATACATTCATTTGCTTATGTAAAAACTTGTTGCTAATGTTCCCTAATGCATTTCAAATGCTCCATAAGGCTCTTAAGTCATTTCAACATTACAGCATGTTCAATCTCACTAAAAAGTGAAATCCCAAATGCTTGTCTCTCTGATCTATTACAACATTCCTAGTCAAGCTTGTGTAATTAAACATTTCTGATGCTCCATGGAGCTCTTTAAATATCAAAATCATTATTAGATTTTCAGTCATACTACAAAGTAAAAACCTCAGTGCCAATGTTCACTAAAGCATTTCAAACACTCCATGAAGTTAAATTAGAGAATGATCCTTTAAAATCTATAAATGAAATGATTAAAATGGCATTGTATGAAATGGAAGTAAATGGATGGCTTAAAAAATGGGAAGTAGAAGCAATGGAAAATAAATTTCCGAGGACACCTTCATTTTATGCACTTCCAAAGGTACTCAAGAACTTAGAGAAACCACCAGGAAGGCCCATTGTTTCAGGGAGAGGCTCAATATTACAACCATTGCCTAAATTTATTAACTATCACTTACAACCTTTAGTAGAAATAATCCCCACCTATTTAAAAGATACAACACATATAATACAACTGATTCAAGAAGTAAATTTGACAGGAGTTCCATCAGATAGTGTATTAATAACTATAGATGTGCAAGATCTATATACTTCTATACCCCATGATAAGGGAATAGAAAGTATGGGCAAATTATTGGATACAAGGGGAATGGAAGCAAGACCTAAAACATGAATCTTGCAAGACTTGGCAGAAATAGCATTAAATAAGAATTACTTTAAATTTGAGGATCAGTTTTATGGGCAAGTAAGGGGCACAGCGAGGGGAAGTACCATGGCCCCAGGATATGCTAATGCATATATGCATAATTTTGAGAGCACATATATATTCAATAACAATGAAACAGGATCTAGTTTTAGTGATTACATCCTGTTTTGGAAAAGATTTATTGACAATATATTTCTTATCTGGATTGGTAACATAACCACATTGGAAGCATTTAAGCATTACTTGAATAGCAGAGATCCAAACATGACATTTGTCTTTAATTATGATATAAGACAAATAGATTTTTTGGACATTACTATTTACAAAGTTGGAAATAAATAAGAAACCAAATTATATAGGAAAACTACATACAGAAATACACTTTTACATAGTAAGAGCTTTCATCCTAAAAAATTGATTGAAAGTATTCCATACTCACCATTTCTACGTGTATGCAGAAACTGCAGTATTGATGAAAATTATAAAATAGAAGCTAATAATTTAAAAGAAAGATTTAGGGAAAGACAGTACCATAAGGACATTTTGGAACAAGCACAGGAAAAAGCTTCAATGAAACTGAGAGAGGAATTATTAAAAACATCAAATAATAACACAAAAAATGAAAGGAAATAAAATAAAAATCCTTTAGTGTTTAGTACAGTTCACAATAAGTTAATGCCACAAATAAAAAAGCTATATTAAATAATTGGAGTATTTTATTGAATAATCCTACTACTTTTCAAATATTTCAACAGAAACCATTTGTGGTTTCCAAAAAGGTACCAACTATTAGAGACAAATTAGTTCATACACAGCATTGGCAAGGAGTACAAAGGAAACCTCAATTATTACTTGACCCATTAACAAATGGTATGTATCCTTGTGGCAGGTGTACAGCCTGTGGGAATACATCCAAAAAAAACTAGTTATAAACATCCACATACTGGTAAAGAATATTACATTAAATCCCATATAACATGTAATACTATGGGGGTGATATATTTAATACAATGCCCCTGTGACTATCTATATGTTGGCAAAACAAAGAGAGAATTGAAAACAAGGATTTCAGAGCATAAAAGTCGAATTCGTAACAAGGATGAAAATTTCCCTCTAGCCAGACACTTTAATCAGAGGGGGCATTCACCTATTCAAATAAGGTTTTGGGGATTGGAACAGGTTCCTGTTCCTGAAAGAGGTGGAAATTATGATGATTTATTATTAAAACAAGAAATGTTTTGGATTTATGAGATGGGTTTGATTTATGAGAAATGGAGTCTTAATGAAGATTTAAATTGGCAGGTATGTTGGTAACAAAACTAGTGGAATTATGTCTTTAAATAATTATAGTGAACTTCGCATTAACAATCAATATAATATATAATACAACATAGTATATAGCATAAAGTGACCATAAACAATAGGTTAACCAGTAGCTGCTTTAACATTTCCTTCCTGTATTCCCCCCCCCCTTGGATTTTCAACATTGACTCCATTACATTTGTTTTGTTTATAATTATAGATTTGGTGTTGATAGAACATCACAAGCAATAGAACATTACAAATAAAAGAATTTACATTTTTGAAATCTAAAAACAAAAAGTAATATAAGCCATGAATAAAAGTAGTCAAGCATTAAGGACTGAATTGCGCCGAGAAGGAGAGTCAATGGTTACCAAGCTAACAACCAGGCTTTAGCCAGGTATAATGACACACAGGCTCTTTAGTTATTTCAGTTAACCAGTAGCTGCTTTAGCCTTTCCTTCCTGTATCCCCCCCATTGAATTTTTAACATTAACTCCATTGCATTTGTTTTGTTTATAATGGTAG
This sequence comes from Neoceratodus forsteri, assembly GCA_016271365.2. NCBI lineage: Eukaryota > Metazoa > Chordata > Ceratodontiformes > Ceratodontidae > Neoceratodus > Neoceratodus forsteri. Next base: position 754,192,357 of record CM028135.1, read on the forward strand.
ATTTGGTGTTGATAGAACATCATAAGCAATAGAACATTACAAGTAAAAGAATTTACATTTTTTGAAATCTAAACTATCAAAAAGTAATATAAACCATGAATAAAAGTAGTCAAGCTTTAAGGACTGAATTGTGCCAAGAAGGAGAGTCAATGGTTACCAAGGTAACAATCAGGCTTTAGCCAGGTATGATGACACACAGGTGTTGTCACATGTCTCTTCTCCTCGGCATAAAGAGGTTGCTAAATGGGGAACCAGATGATGCCTGTCATTCCTTGGTAGATGTTTACACACTTTATGAGCGTTGAAACACTTCGCAGCAAAAAACTTAAATAATTTAAATATTCCATAACAGCGCAGTGTAGTTTATATATTTAAAAGGTTTTGGAGAATGGATGCAGTCGAGTACGTGCTGAATGAGGGAGAAAAACTTTTTGAATAACGAACACCGAGAGAGAGAGAGAGAGTTTAAGACACCGTGAGTGTAGAAACCATTTGCATCAGTAAGTAAAAAACACCTTTTCACTGTGAAATATGGCCTCAGTAGTTTGAATTATTATAGTTAAAACACACAAGCTTGGCTAGGAATGCTGTTATAGATTAGAAAGACAAGCATTGAGATTTTATTTCCCAGTAGGACAGAGTAAGCTGTAATGTTGAAATGACAGAAGAGTTTTATGGAACGTTTGAAATGCTTTAGTGAACATTGGCATGAGGTTTTTACTTCATAGTATGACTGAAAATCTAATAATGATTTTGATATTTAAAGAGCTCCATGGAGCATCAGAAATGTTTAATTACACAAGCTTGACTAGGAATGTTGTAATAGATCAGAGAGACAAGCATTGGGATTTCACTTTTTAGTGAGGTTGAACATGCTGTAATGTTGAAATGACTTAAGAGCCTTATGGAGTGTTTGAAATGCATTAGGGAACATTGGTAACAAGTTTTTACATAAGCAAATGAATGTATGGTAACACGTAAAGTCAGTGTAATATTATGAAGGTTGAATTGCTAGAATTATTTAATTTAATTGAAAAGAGCTCTAAGGAGTGTTTGAAATGTTCTAGGGAGCATCTACAATGATTTTTTCATACGAAAATGAATGTTCTTTAACATTTACAGTGGGCATAATAGCAGAGAGTTCTAATTGCCAGAGTCACTCACTTCTAGTGAATAAACATAGTAAAATGGGAAAATTATAGCTCCTTGAGGCAGCATTATGCCTTTGAGAACTTGGTTTATTGGTGTAGAGTCCCGGGTTCAATTTCCGGCATTTAGCAAAGTGAAAGATGCTACCTGATATCTGGTGAATGGAAATACATCAAAACTAAATAAAAATAGTATATCTGAGAGACTGTGAGTGTCTCCATATAAATTAAAAAGTGAATTAGGTACTAGTAAAGTGGGACATCTTAAAACATAAAGAAATGAGTATAAAATGTTGGGTTATTTTTATTTTTTTATTTTATTGAAATCTAGGATTACAAATACCTTTGAGCAGGAACTGCTCGTTTACAAAGGTTCCACGTCGAAGGAATGGGGGGTATACATACATACAAAGGTCAACATACTAATACATAGTTACACAATAACAAGAAGTAAGAGACTGAGGCTTAGGAAATTCCAGTAATTCAAAATGTGTCAAATGTTAGGTGCATGACATAACCAGCCAAGGGCAATCTTGGAAATAAGCACTGCAGGTGAGAGGGAAGGGGTATGCAGGCAGGAAGGCCATTGTCGGAGGGTAGAGGGTGAGGGTAAGACCTCTAAAGGAGAGAGAGAGAGAGAGAGAGAGAGAGAGAGAGAGGATAAAAGTCAGGAAATGCCCTGGGGAGGAAAGGAGAGGGAAAGGGGTAGGTAGGTAGAAGGAGGCAAGGGGGGAGATAGCTTTCAAGACTGAAGTGGAGGGCAGTGAATGGTGGGCCCCGATCAGGCGAGAGCAGTCACAAGACTAGTTGAAATGAGATGTGAAGTCAGAGTTGTCTCTTAAAAAGGGCCAAGAGCAGCAGCTGTAAGAGTTTCTTTGTTGAGAGTATTGTACCACTGTGGTGCTCTGTGGGCAAGGTCCTCTGGTCCATGGTAGTCCGGCATCTGGGGACAAGGAAGGTTAGTTGTTGTGAACTTCTAGTTCTCTGGGTGCTGTGGTGGTCAATAAGTAGCTTTTTAATGCCCGGGGGCATGACCCCGAGGAGGACTTTTTTGGCTAAGAGGCAGTTTTGATACTGTATCCGGCTGATGAGAGGTAGCCATCCTGCCCGAGTGTACAGGTCACAAGTGTGTGTGTAGTCTATCAGCCCCAGTTAGCAGCCTGCTTGCTTTGTTGAGTGCAACTGTAATTCTGCAGAGGGCAGAGGCGGAGGCAGAGCCATAAATTGCTAGCCCGTAATCGATGATGGAGGTGACAGAGCTGTTGATAGCCAACCGGAGAGTGTCAGGAGTCATGCAGTGTTTGTGCCTGTAGAGCAGGCCTATACGGATGTTGGTGGCTTTGGTGACAGAATCTATGCGCCGATAGTAGGACAGTGAGCTGTCCAATGTGACACCTAGGTATTTAAAATCAGGAATGTGTTCAAGTAAGGTCGCTGTTTGGTTTAGGATGGTGAGGTCACAGGATTTGTACTTGCTCCTGGTGTTGTAGAAGGTCATAACCTTTGTTTTGCTGTAGTTCATGACCAGTTTGTGTGACTTGAACCATTCTTCGATGCGCATGAATTCAAGCTGTAATTGTTTCTCGAGGAGCTCTGCATTTTGGTGGTTGGTGAACATGACTGCGTCATCAGCATAGAGCAGTAATTTCTGGTGACAGACACTGGGAAGGTCATTGAGGAAGAGGTTGAAGAGTAGTGGCCCCAGGATGGACCCCTGTAGGACCCCTGAAAGGACTGGCTTTTCTTCTGAGGTAACACCAGCAATCCTAACCCGCTGGGCCCTCTCCCCAAGGTAGCTTGAAAACCAGAGCAGTGCTTCATTGGAGAGCCCAATGTTTGATAATTGCTTGAGTAGGAGTGGGTGGTTCACAGTATCAAAGGCTTTCCTAAGGTCAATGAATACTGCCCCTACACGGTTTGCTTGATCAAGTGTGGTATGGATGAAGCCTGTGAATTCTAATAGTGCAGTGGTGGTACTGTGCCCTTTTCAGAAACCATGTTGGTCAGGACACTGGATGTCGTATTTTTCCAGGTACTTGACTAATTGGTCTGAGGCGGTGCGCTCCAGGGCCTTAGACAATGGAGGGAGGATGGAGATAGGTCTGTAGTTGGAGTGCAGTGATTTGTCTCCACTTTTGTGTGCCGGTGTGATGGTCGCCTGTTTCCAGTGAGATGGGAACTGGGACATCCTTAGTGACAGATTGAGGACCTTTCTCAAGGGTTCAAGGACTTCTTCAAGGACAAGTGCTAACAACTTCAGGTCAAGGGAGTCACCGCTGTAGCCTGCATTGTGAATGGTCTTCCGAATATAGGTTCTGGCTTCATGTACTGGGATCTCCTTGAAGTAGAATTGTGGGACAGGGTGTAGGAGCGGAGTAGTTGCAGGAGGGTTACTACCAGACGGAGCATCAAAGAAATTAGAAGGGAGGACACTATCCAAGTTGGAGAATGCATTGTTAAAGGTGTTGGTGATGGTGTACAGGTCAGTTGTTGGTGTTCCATTTATGTTTAGCATGGTGGGTGATGACTTAGGGTCCTTGCCTGTAAGGTCTTTCAAATTACTCCAAAATTTTTTCCATCACCCCAGGAGTTGGAGAGAGTTTCCTTGAAGTATTTGCTTTTGGCTCTCCTAACTGCCCGTGTGCACTCATTTCTGGCAGCTTTATATTTATGAATATCCCCAGGTTTGGATGTTGCATGGGCACAGTGCCTGAGATGATCCCTATGTTTGAGTAAAGTGATTAGATCGGGGGTTATCCAAGGGTTAGCTCTGTCCCTGACCGTCAGCTTTTTGAGAGGTGCAAAGATATTGCAGGCCGCAGTGCAGTGGCTGATGAAAAGGTCTAAGGCTTAGTTTACATCAATGACAGAGTCGATTGGTGTCCAGTCCAGGTGGCTTAGGTGTGTCTTTAGTAGCTCAAGGTACCCCTGCTTTAACACTCTGGTGTGGATTATTTTAGGAGGGGGCTTAATGAATTTGTTTGTCCAGGTACATTTAACCAGTGAGTGGTCACTGATCCCATCAGGGAGCACTGAGACTTTTGAGATTCGTGCAGGGTAATTAGTTAGGATCCAGTCCAGAAGTGTTCGCAACCCTGTCCTGTAGTTGCATCTGGTGGGGGTGGTAACAAGCTGGGTGAGGTTCTGTGACGTGACAGCATCCTTGTAGTTACTGACCTCCAGCGATAGCCAATTTATGTTGAAGTCACCTAGTACTATGAGTTCAGAGTTATGGTGTAATCCCTGTAGGCTTTCCAATATACTCATAAATCCATTGTGCTGATCTTTGGGGGTAGGTACACAGAGGCAATGGTGAGCTCCTTGTTGTGTGCCCCGAGTAGAACTTTAATAGTGAATTTAAATGAGTGACAATTATAATAGAAACAAGTGAAATGGCATATTGGACATTGAAAGTAAATAAATATGATAAATCAAGTAAAACAGATATTTAGTAGTGTTTAGCAAGTTAAAAATAGTGAAAGTGTATTCACGTTATGTTTAATAAAACATTTTTCATTTTCTTCTTTTCTCCCCTATATATATCTAACAATAAAAACTAGAAAATGCTGTGAAGATGAATATTAGATGTATACACATATAATGTGATGAATTATAAAAATGATTTTAAGTAGAACTTTAAAAAGCAATAATTAATATATATACACTTTATCATTTTCAAATGATAGCATAAGAATTATATAATTTAAAGGAACATGATAAATATTCTGGCCAAATGGTAGTGTTAAAAGTTAGAAAAAAAGTTTTGTATGAAAATTGGTGGTTCTCATAATAGGAGAAGTTGAGTTAATCTGTATATTTACATATATGTTTATTTACATATATGTTTCTCAACACTTAAGGAATTATATATCTCTATATTAATATCATTGCCTAGATATATGAATAAGTATATTAAATGCAAAATGATCAAGTTTAAAAGTGTACAATTTAACTTGCTATTTGAAATATAATTATATATATATGTTATAATTTTTTACAGTTCCCCTGAAGAAGCCTAATTATCTAGGTGAAACGTTGGGACTATTTACCTAAAATAAATCATTTATTTGAAGAAAAAGTGGTGTACTAGCCTTTGTTGCTAATGAGCATGCCAACATTGTTTGTATTTGGAAAGCATCCTGAAAATCAGCAAGCTCCACCTAAGACTCATCAACCTTACTAATATTTAAAGAAGGCAATTTCCTTGGACACCTCCTTTTTTTGCATACAGATCAAATTGACATGGGACATATAAGTTATGGAAGGTAATTTACTCCTTTTTTGACCCTCCTACACAGTCCATTCCCCCAGTCCTTCTAGTAAATGGTTCACCTGTGCCTGACCCCTCCTCTGTCACTCCTCACTTCAAAGAGTTCTTCACCACTTGTGTTCTCCCTTTCACTCCCCCCTCTAGCCTCTTCTACTCCATCTCATATTCCCTCTCCTCTTCTCCTTTCCTGTGGTTTTCTTTCCCCATTACTACCCAGGAAACTCTGATTGCCCTTTCCCCCTCAACCTATCCAAGTCCAGCCACAATGGGTTAGATCCTAAACTCCTCTACATCTCTGCTCCTGCCACAGCATCTCCTTTGACTCACCTGCTCAACCTCTCCTTCTCCCTCAGTGCTGTTACTTAGTCTTGGAGGTTTGCCAAAGTACTTCCTCTTCACTGGGGAGGGGAGACCTTTCCTCCTCTGATAACGTCTGCCAATCTCCCTCCTCACCCTCTTATTAAGCTGCCAGGGAAACTTCGCTTCACCATACTTTCTGATTTCTTCTCCTCCACCAATTTCCTCTCTCTATTCCAGTCTAGTTTCCACATCACAACATCATCTCTTCTATGCTGCATGTAACTGATTCTCTTTTTCTCAGTGATGGATCAGGGGAACATCATAGCTGCCATCTTTCTTGATCTGGTCAAATCTTTTGATTCAATGTCTCATCTGAATGACCACCAGAACAAGCAGAAGGACCTCAGTTTAATGTCTTATACAGAAGATGACACCTAAGAACAGCACAGTGTCACCCAAATGTCATACTGGACATTGGTATAGTTACTTATGTGCAAACAATGGTAGAATGGCCTCTGCAGAGCTACTACCACCCCTTTCTGCCACATCTGCTGTTCACTGGTGATCTCCCATCTGACTACTGACCAGGTTTGACCAAGATTAGCATCTGCGGTTTGATGGGATCAGTTTCAAACAGGATTGAGAAGGCTGAAGGTGAGAGTGCCCACTTTATTTGGTGACTGTCTTATTTTATCTGTGATTATGTCCCTCACTTAGGATGGCAGGACCTTGCTTAGCTTATTATTTCTCATGGTATTCATGTCTAAGGTGGGTGGTAAGGCTGCAGGCATGAGAGTCTCTCTGTAGCCTGGTGATTACCATATTCTTCCAGCGATACTATTCCTCTGTTAGGATGGTACTGTGAATGTGCTCCCGATTCTGCAGCCAATGGGCATGCATGGAGCAAGTTGAATCCCCCCAATGGCTGAGCCTACTTTGCCTGCACCACTTGGGGACACCCAGATAATGATACTCTGTGAGTTGTGAAAAGTTTACCACCCCAACAAAGGTGAGTGTCCATTAGGCCATTAAAGTCTGACCCCCTTCCCACAAGCCCACTGGCTACTTGCTCATTCCTGAACCTGGATCGTCAATATCTAAGGTGGCAGCCCTGTCACTGTGCCATTGATATGGCCTCTTTTACTTGCATCATGAATCTCTCTCTCTCTCTCTCTCTCTACTTCTCTCTCACTTCTGTTCTTGTTTTTTGTTGTCAGTTTCTCTCCACCTTCCACTCCTGTCTACTTCACTGCTTATTGTAAACCCCCCCATCTGTAACACAGCTGAGTATGTCCCCACTGGATGTTGAGGACTAGGCTAAGGCAGCGTGCTTGCCTCTGGGAGCTAATGGAGATATTAACCAAAGCAGAGTGGCAGACCAGCATAGCCAACTCACAATGTAACACAACACACTTTAATGTGTTTTTTTAGGCTACATTTTTATATATTTTAAGACAGTGTGTTCTTCTTCCATCCTCCTCTTAGCATGACAAAGCAAGCAGAACATCCAAACACCCATAGACATGTGCTGAGCCATCTCACTCCCTTCCTGCTGCCATTTGTTGACACCACATGCATGCTCCGGCTCCACCTCCCCAGCAAATCTAGCCAGTGTGTGATAACTATCATTGCAAGAGTATCAGACTGAGAGGCATAGGGCAGACACTGCTGCTGGAGACTATGAGAGCCTCTGTTCTGGTCCCAGCAAGAGGCAGCCATGAATAATCCACCACCCATGCAGTCAGATCAGCCAAGCACAAGCAGCACATACTTTGCAATTTAACTACATAGTCAGGAAACATTAGAAGGGCTGCAAGCAGATTGTGAGAGCATTTGTTCCCTCAATGGGACAGACACAATTACTTATTAATCATTCCTGTCCACTATGAGAGGAAAGTTATGCATTCATATCCATGCAGATAATAAGCAGATCATTTTCTTCAGATACCTACAGATGATCCAGTTAAATTATCAGGATAATGATAAATTATCTGCTTACAAAAAATGCTGTCCTAAAATTTCCATTATCCGGGGTATCTGAATGATGTAAAATGTAACAGATTTTCTGGGCAACTCAATTTTGAAACAGCTTTGCCTCTGCATATGCAGTTTAGCGTTGCTACCTTTCATAAAAAGCTGTGTCTGTTTTGAACACCAAAGAATAGTTTAAAAACATCAGTTCTACTCCATAAGTAAAAATGTGAACTCTGGACAAATCTAATGGTAATAGTGGAGATTATTGGACCAGGGTTCTGACTCCACTACCAGCGTAACAACACCGTCCATTTGACATAATGTCATGGACATGGCTATGTAAGCCACGAGATCCCTGTTCAGTTAGATTTTTCACATCGTATTAGTTGGAAGACTCTCTCTCCACACCCCTTTATCTTTTTGAAATCGGGATGTGTGGAGGCAAAGCCGCCCAAAGTAAAATAAAGTAGTCAAAAAATGAAAGTACAAAATATAGTAATAAAAAACTGAAAGTACATGAGTCTGGTCTGACTAAATGACATTTTTTCACTATATTATTTTACTTTGGGGGACTTAGCCCCTACCCCCGCTATTGAAGAGAGAAATGGAGGATATGGGGGGGCAGAGGACACCCCCCCGGGTAATATGACATGAGAAAATCTAACTGAACGTAGACCTCATGGCTTACATAGCATAAAGAACACAGCCACCAGCTCGAACCGATACTGCGTCATATTCACAAAAACTTTACGCTATGCAAGCAGCGCTGGTTTGATAATCTTCACTATCGCCAACTTAACTTTAATTTCTTGTCTGAACCCAATTTTGACCAATAAGAATGGGGCCACTTCTTTTATGACTAGAAACCTTAAATGGTCCACCTGATTGTTGTATGTTATAGTGGCATACATGTCACCTATCAACAGAAATTAATTGTATTTGTAGTTTTTGACCAGAAAAGGCACACTGAGCTGCAACAGCTGGTTTCCAGGTGCATGTAAGGGGTAGGTTACATGAACCAGTTTTAATGATGGATTAATGTTGGCCAAGAAACTAGGGAAATCCCCTACTGTTACAATAGATAGGTAGCACACTCGCCTCTGAGGCCAGGAGATCAGAGGGCTGTGGGTTCAGTTCCCACATCTGGCACTTGGGTTAATATCCCAGTATTGACACTGTAGTGCAACATGAGAGGGGTGCTGCATTTCTGAGGTGCCGTCTTTTGGATGAGATGTTAAACCAAGGTCCCATCTGCCTGGATTGGTGGTAGTTCAGGTGGATGTTAAAGATCCCATGGCACTTATCGAAAAACAGTAGGGGAATTTCCACATTCTCCTGGCCAAATTTTCCTCATTCACCAAACATACCACCAACAGCTTAATCTGACTCAAGGTCAGTTGGCATTCATCTGTATCCCCCTCCACCGGGTTGTGCCTGAAAATAGGCAGGATTTGTCTAGTGCACTTACCTGGTCAACAAAAACTATATAAAATAAATAAATAATAATACATGCCACAGGGTCTTTAGCTTCCACCTGGATGGCCACCAGAAATGGGCAGAAGGGGTCTCATTCCAAGGATTGCACCCGAACATTGTAGCCCCCCACCACTCTGAGCTGCTCTGCAGTGTCAGTACTGGGTATTAGCCCAAGACTGGAACTGAACAAGATTCCACAACATTCCAGTATTCTAGTCCTAGAGTTGAGTATGTAACCTACCGAACCGTTGACATGGATAGTTGATCAGTTTTTGTTTTCAGCATGCAATCCACTGGCAATAAATTATTTTCCAAATTTATGTTTGTAAGGTTTTCAGAAATATTTGACATGATTGAACTTCTATCAGTGCCATTCATATGTTTATACCATTGATGTTTACCATTACATAATATGGTTTTATATGCTTATTATCCCCACACTCATCTGAGCAGTTCTAATTTTCCACTCTCAGAGCAAAAGAGACACATGCCACAAGACAACCCATCAGAAAATCAATTTAATTAACAAAGAAATGTGCAAACAGCAGCTTCCTAACTCAGCACTGAGAAAACTCTCCTATGTATTAAGACCCTGATTATTCTTCTTAGTGTAGCACCTACATTTGATTACAATATCTGAGGCACATGGAGTAGGTTCAATCACCCAGCATCCGGCCCAGCCCAGATGCTTCTTTCTGCCGAGGGAGACCTCCCTGGGAGTTCCCAGGGCTAGGCTGCAGCACTCAGAGATAGAGCATTTGTGGTGGCCACACCAACCCTGTGGAACTCCTTGCTCGATTATTTAAGGGGCCTCTTCTGGAAGCCTTTAAAAGGGGACTGAAAACATCTTTGTTCAAACTGACTTTTATAACGTGAACTTGTTTTGATAGAAGGGAATCTGTATTTATACTGATTTTATTATGTGTGTTTTGTGATTTTAAATAATAGTGTTTATAATGTGTTTTATTGTACAGTGCCCAGAGTCTCAGGAATTGGGCGCTTCATAAATAAAACGTCTATCTATCTATCTCCCCCAGGTCACATTTGGAAACAAGCCTCTGATCATGGTGTTTTTCCCAGTTATCAACTTTTAAATAAATAAATAAAATAAAATATATCTATCTATCTATCTATCTATCTATCTATCTATCTATCTATCTATCTATCTATCTATCTATCTATCTATTCTATCTTCATGTCCTGCCTAAGTTTGTCTCTAACCTCAAGGTCATCCACTACCCAGGTCAGTCTTGCCTTGTCTTAATGTCATCTACAAAAGTAAACAGCCTGCCAAAGATCACAGCTTCCAGATTGTTGAAGATGTACAAGAGCAGTGACCCCAGAACTAATCCCTGAGGGATGTTGCTGAGCTCTTCTCTCTATTCAGAGTAGTGACTGCCCACCACTGTGCTCTGACTCCTGCCCCGAAGTCATTAGCAGTCCATCCTGTATATGTCTAGTGTATGCTGCACTGGTTTACTTTGCCCAAAGCTTGTCATGCACCACAGTATCAATGGCCTTGCTGAAGTCCAGATGAACTACATCCGTGGTCCTGCCCCTATCCTCCTCTTTTGGTCTCCCCCTTAAGGAAGGTTATCAGGTTGGCTTGGTATGATCTGCCACTCATAAAACCATGCTGACAGGGGGCAAGAAACTTGACCTTAACATGATGCTCCATGGCTGGCCCAGTGGTGTGGCGGGCTGACGCATCGATGCCTTACCTCCTGTCATGCCGGCGATCTGTGTTTGCGGTGCGAGTGAGTTGCTGGGGGTCAGCCAAGGAGGAGAGGACTAAATGTATGGTGGACTGCATTCTTCTCCCAGGGAGTGCGGGGATCAGTGGTCAGTGTTAACCTGGCCCTTTCTGTAAACTTGGGGTTGGCACACTACTGCTGCAAAATGGGGAGACGGAGACAGGGCAGATGTCTGGCGGGCTACATGTGGGAGCATGCGTGACACCACCGTTGGTGTCATTGCATGCCTTACCTCCACATCAGTGGAAAAAAAACAGAGGAAAATGGCTGCTGACTAGAAGGATGACACCGGTCCTCTGCAGGCTCAACACCTGGCCAGCTGGGAACCTCTCGCAAATCTTGATCCTGTTCCTGGCAGGGCTATGGCAGGGCCCTGCCAACCCTACCAGGGAGGTAAAAGCTCTGTGAGGAGTGCCAGATGAGATAAGTCCCAGTGGATGCTGGGGTGATGGGACTGGGGGGACCGGTGGATGGGGAATGGCTGGCCAGAGGAGCACAAAGAAATTAACATTAAAAAAAATGAGGTGCTCCACTGTTCTGTTCTTGCTTATGGCCTCGCCTAACAGCTGGCACATGGGTGGAAGTCTGTAGTTGCCTATGTACAACCATGCCCCATTCTTGAAGTTGGGACCACAGTGGTCACTATACAATCCTTTGGCACCATATCTGTTTGGACAGATGAGATACCTGATAGATTACAACAAGTGGCACCTTCAAGTATTCCTTTAGCTCCCCTGTGTTCCTGGGATGTATCCTGTCTGCTGCTTGGGACTTACCTGGTTTGATCTTTGAAAGGCAGTCATTCAGCAGTGCTGCTGCCCTGGAGTGACAGTGGACAAGCCCATTCCTAGGGTATGGAGGCTTACCAAGAGGGGTATATGGTGACACAGGATATGATCTTACACATAGTCACCAATAATCTGGCTAGCTACAGCATAAATAGCATCAGGGCCAGTTTTCATTTGTTTGGTAGGAAGCTAAAGGAAGTTGTAGAAATGGTAACCTTTTCATAGGGCCTAATGCTGGCAAATAAGTGTGATAGCAGGTAGTTCAAGATACACTTTTAACCCTTGGCTAATAGGCTGGAACAGGGAGGAGGCTTCCTTTTCCTGGGGACTGGGGACTCTTCTGGCAGGATATAGGGTTATTCAAAAGATGGGCTGCATCTAGCAGTGGGGAGCCAGTATGTTAGGGCAGAAGACAGATGCTTTTATCAATAGGCATTTAAACTAGGTGGGAGAGGCCAGTGATAGAGCACACCACACCAACACACTAAATGGTGGTCTGTCAGGCCTTACAAATAGGGGACAGTGGTGACAGGGGAATCAGAGGGCTATGGAGAAGACATTCTGTCTGAATGGTAGAAGCCTAGCCAACAAAATGCAGTTGAAAGCATAAGTGAGGGTGATTTATAAATTTTAGCCATTACCAAAACATGGGCATCACAGAATCACAACTGGCACATCACCATACCTGGTTTTGCTCTATTTAGGAGGGATAGAGAGATGACTAACAGGGGAGGAGCTGGCAGTGTACATAAAGTGCTGCATCAAAGTAGTGAAGAACAAACCTATTTTTCTCCCCGGATTCCCATCCCCATTGCTGGGGCACACATGCCAGACATGCATACATGTAGGTGTGTGCATGTCTTCAGAAATCCTGCAGCACCCTCCCTTCCCTGGCACCCACCAGACTTGCACTACCCTCGGGCCTCCACCCGGGGGCAGTCATTTGGCGGGAGCACCAGTGCTCCCTCCTCAGGAGAGGAGAGCAGTCCTTCAGACCCTCGATCCTCTCCCTCTCCAGTTGATCCCTGATGGCCCTCTCGCACTGCAAACATGAATCACCTGTGTGGCAGGAGGTAAGGCACAGATGCCTCTGCCCTCCATGCCACTGGACCAGCACAGGAGTAACCATTTTAATGAGGAAGGGCTTACCAGTAAAAAATATAGGTACATATACAGAAAAAGAAGGCTGATAAATTATGGCTTTGCTAGAGTTTGGGAACAAGTGATAAATACACCTGGGTTCTTTATATTGGCCCATCCCAATGGCTGACATTGCAGTTCTTTACAATAGCCTTTCATAATCTGGCAGACCTGCCTGCAGGCTTGCTGTGATTAGAAGGGGACTAGAAAGCAATGGAAAACACAACATTGGGAAAATCCATGCAAGCGCCTTGTGCATATCTATGCACCTGGGCATGCATTAACCCATGACAACCTCCACCCTGTCATGCTGTATTGCTTACACAAGTAATAGAAGCATATATGGCTCACCTTAGATTAACAAGCATTTGTCAATGCTGAATGTTTGCTTGCTGGCATTGGCATTAGTAGTGTAGGAGTTAGAGAGCTACATAATAGGAATGGCAGTGAAGTATTGAACTAAAGCCAACCCTGCCACCACCCTGCAGAGACTGACAGGCATTGGGGTGTGCGTTTGGGTCATCAGGCATAACGGCCACACCATTTCACCACACCCTACCCTGCAGACACCGACAAGTGTCACGGTGTGCCTTGGGGTCTTTGGCCCTTATGCTCACTCAACTCCTTCTGGAAATATGGTGAGATGGGTGCTGTATAGGAGAATGGGGTGAACTTTGGGGCCGAAGAGTCCAAGTCACACCTCGATGCCTCTCACTGGCTGCAGGGTGTGAAATGGTATGAGCATTACAGGCGAGCATCCCAAGTCACACCCCTGATGCCTGTCAATCTCTACAGGGTGGAGTGTTATAGTCGGAAACCCTAACGTCTCAGGCGTTCGCTGGCATTTTCCCTCCAAATTTTCAACATGAGTTTTTTGTGACCTCCACCTTATGAACAGTGGCAATATCAGTATGTTAGCCAAAAGCTGATTTTGCACAGCGACTACGCCATTTGGCACCACAGGTGCTAAAACACATTCCAAACAGGATGTGAAAAATGACAGCTGTACTGTTCATGGGGAGGTGGAAAAAATGGCAATGTTGAAAATCTGCAGTGAAAATATTAAAAAAACTGGTGAAGTCAAAAGCGTGTGTAGAAACTGCGCAATGCACACCCATAATGCAATTAGTTTGGGGATTTTTTACTGCAGATTGTCAACACAGGCATTTTGGAACCTCCACTCATGAACAGTGTCACTGTGATTTTCTGAATCTGTCCTGAACAGTGATTTCCACAGCAACCACGCATTTCTGTGCTGGAAATGCGAAACACATTTCGGCCATGGTGTGAAAAATGACAGCTGTACTGTTCATAAGGAAGTGTGGAAAAATGCCAGTGGTGAAAATCTGGACTGAAAATATTAGAAATCCATGAACTTATGAGGGTGCGTGGAAACTGCGCAATGGTCACTCGTAACACAGTCATTTTATGGACTTTTTTCACCAAATTTTTAACATAGCCATTGTAACACCTCTGCTCATGAACAGTGTCACTGTGATTTTCTTAATCTGTCCCGAACATTGATTTTGCACACTGACTATGCCATTGTGCACTACATGCATGGAAACACATTTTGGACAACATGTGAAAATGACAGCTGTACTGCTCATAAAGGAGGTGTGGTAAGATGGCAATGTTGAAAATCTGGAGTGAAAATATTGAACATTCACGAACTACGGCGTGCGTAGGGAGCATAAACGCACGCTTGCAAAACAGTCATTTGGGAATTTTTCACCACATATTAACATAAGGGTTTTTGGGGCCTACCATGAACTATGACACAGTCATTCATAAATCTGTCCCAAAGGTGGTTCCACGCAGTGACCGCAAAATCACCTTTCAGGGCTTATTAACAAAATGACAGTGACAGAATTGATGAGGTGGGGTCCCAAAACTCTATGTTGAAAATTTGGTAAAAAATTGCAAAAATTCCTGAGATATGCAATAAAGTTGAAAAACCCTATTTATTACATTATACAGTTTACCGGCATTTCTTAGTTTACGATCAGCTTTGAAGAGTGCAGACGTGTTCCCAGTCCACTCAAGATCATCGTGCTAGACTCCAAAGGTAAGTATGGGGTGAGGGGAGGTGGGGAAGCAGGGTGCTAGAGGGTGGCTCGGGTGGGAGGTGAGCGGGGTCAGAACAGTCAGCGAGGAAAGGTTTTCCTCAGGTTTTTTTTTTTTCTTGGACAACGCGGACTTTTGCCACACTGGGGTGGGCTCCCAGTATTGCAGCTGGAAGGCTGTTTGGGGCGGGGGGCAGTGGAGCCAATGGGGGATTGGGCATCCCAGAGAGGTGCCTGCAGATGGGACAACACTGCATCCTCCAGAACATCTCCCGGAAGATGGCGGCTCCACAGCCACTGCACTGCACCACTCCAATCATGTCTTATTTCTGGCCCCTTAACTGTTTGCAATCCAGACAGATTGAGGACCTTTGTCAAGGGTTCAAGGACTTCTTCAAGGACAAGTGCTAACAACTTCAGGTCAAAGGAGTCACCGCTGTAGCCTGCATTGTGAATGGCCTTCCGAATATAGGTTCTGGCTTCATGTACTGGGATCTCCTTGAAGTAGAATTGTGGGACAGGGTGTAGGAGCGGAGTAGTTGCAGGAGGGTTACTACCAGAGGGTGCATCAAAGAAATTAGAAGGGAGGACACTATCCAAGTTGGAGAACGCATTGTTAAAGGTGTTGGTGATGGTGTACAGGTCAGTTGTTGGTGTTCCATTTATGTTTAGCATGGTGGGTGATGACTTAGGGTCCTTGCCTGTAAGGTCTTTCAAATTACTCCAAAATGTTTTTTCCATCACCCCAGGAGTTGGAGAGAGTTTCCTTGAAGTATTTGCTTTGGCTCTCTAACTGCCCATGTGCACTCATTTCTGGCAGCTTTATATTTATGAATATCCCCAGGTTTGGATGTTGCATGGGCACAGTGCCTGAGATGATCCCTATGTTTGAGTAAAGTGATTAGATCGGGGTTATCAAGGTTAGCTCTGTCCTGACCGTCAGCTTTTGAGAGGTGCAAAGATATTGCAGGCCGCAGTGCAGTGGCTGATGAAAAGGTCTAAGGCTTAGTTTACATCAATGACAGAGTCGATTGGTGTCCAGTCCAGGTGGCTTAGGTGTGTCTTTAGTAGCTCAAGGTACCCTGCTTTAACACTCTGGTGTGGATTATTTTAGGAGGGGGCTTAATGAATTTGTTTGTCCAGGTACATTTAACCAGTGAGTGGTCACTGATCCCATCAGGAGCACTGAGACTTTGAGATTCATGCAGGGTAATTAGTTAGGATCCAGTCCAGAAGTGTTCGCAACCCTGTCCTGTAGTTGCATCTGGTGGGGGTGGTAACAAGCTGGGTGAGGTTCTGTGACGTGACAGCATCCTTGTAGTTACTGACCTCCAGCGATAGCCAATTTATGTTGAAGTCATCTAGTACTATGAGTTCAGAGTCATGGTGTAATCCCTGTAGGCTTTCCAATATACTCATAAATCCATTGTGCTGATCTTTAGGGGGTAGGTACACAGAGGCAATGGTGAGCTCCTTGTTGTGTGCCCCGAGTAGAACTTTAATAGTGAATTTAAATGAGTGACAATTATAATAGAAACAAGTGAAAATGGCATATTGGACATTGAAAGTAAATAAATATGATAAATCAAGTAAAACAGATATTTAGTAGTGTTTAGCAAGTTAAAAATAGTGAAAGTGTATTCACGTTATGTTTAATAAAAACATTTTTCATTTTTCTTCTGCTTTTCTCCCCTATATATATCTAACAATAAAAACTAGAAAATGCTGTGAAGATGAATATTAGATGTATACACGATATAATGTGATGAATTATAAAAAATGATTTTTAAGTAGAACTTTAAAAGAAGCAATAATTAATATTATGTACACTTTATCATTTTTCAAATGATAGCATAAGAATTATATAATTTTAAGGAACATGATAAATATTCTGGCCCCAAATGGTAGTGTTAAAAAGTTAGAAAAATAGTTTTGTATGAAAATTGGTGGTTCTCATAATAGGAGAAGTTGAGTTAATCTGTATATTTACATATATGTTTATTTACATATATGTTTCTCAACACTTAAGGAATTATATATCTCTATATTAATATCATTGCCTAGATATATGAATAAGTATATTAAAAGCAAAATGATCAAGTTTAAAAGTGTACAATTTAACTTGCTATTTGAAATATAATTATATATATATATGTTATAATTTTTTACAGTTCCCCTGAAGAAGCCTAATTATCTAGGTGAAACGTTGGGACTATTTACCTAAAATAAATCATTTATTTGAAGAAAAGTGGTGTACTAGCCTTTGTTGCTAATGAGCATGCCAACATTGTTTGTATTTGAAAGCATCCTGAAAATCAGCAAGCTCCACCTAAGACTCATCAACCTTACTAATATTTAAAGAAGGCAATTTCCTGACACCTCTTTTTTGCATACAGATCAAATTGACATGGGACATATAAGTTATGGAAGGTAATTTACTCCTTTTTTGACCCTCCTACACAGTCCATTCCCAGTCCTTCTAGTAAATGGTTCACCTGTGCTACAGCCCTCCTCTGTCACTCCTCACTTCAAAGAGTTCTTCACCACTTGTGTTCTCCCTTTCCTCCCCTCTAGCCTCTTCTACTCCATCTCATATTCCTCTCCTCTTCTCCTTTCCTGTGGTTTCTTTCCCCATTACTACCAGGAAACTCTGATTGCCCTTTCCCCTCAACCTATCCAAGTCCAGCCACAATGGGTTAGATCCTAAACTCCTCTACATCTCCTCTCCTGCCATAGCATCTCCTTTGACTCACCTGCTCAACCTCTCCTTCTCCCTCAGTGCTGTTACTTAGTCTTGGAGGTTTGCCAAAGTACTTCCTCTTCACTGGGGAGGGGAGACCTTTCCTCCTCTGATAACGTCTGCCAATCTCCCTCCTCACCCTCTTATTAAGCTGCCAGGGAAACTTCGCTTCACCATACTTTCTGATTTCTTCTCCTCCACCAATTTCCTCTCTCTATTCCAGTCTAGTTTCCACATCACAACATCATCTCTTCTATGCTGCATGTAACTGATTCTCTTTTCTCAGTGATGGATCAGGGGAACATCATAGCTGCCATCTTTCTTGATCTGGTCAAATCTTTTGATTCAATGTCCCATCTGAATGACCACCAGAACAAGCAGAAGGACCTCGGTTTAATGTCTTATACAGAAGATGACACCTAAGATCAGCACAGTGTCACCCAAATGTCATACTGGGAATTGGTATAGTTACTTATGTGCAAACAATGGTAGAATGGCCTCTGCAGAGCTACTACCACCCCTTTCTGCCACATCTGCTGTTTACTGGTGATCTCCCATCTGACTACTGACCAGGTTTGACCAAGATTAGCATCTGCGGTTTGATGGGATCAGTTTCAAACAGGATTGAGAAGGCTGAAGGTGAGAGTGCCTCACTTTATTTGGTGACTGTCTTATTTTATCTGTGATTATGTCCCTCACTTAGGATGGCAGGACCTTGTAGCTTATTATTTCTCATGGTATTCATGTCTAAGGTGGGTGGTAAGGCTGCAGACATGAGAGTCTCTCTGTAGCCTGGTGATTACCATATTCTTCCAGTGATACTATTCCTCTGTTAGGATGGTACTGTGAATGTGCTCCGAATTCTGCAGCCAATGGGCATGCATGGAGCAAGTTGAATCCCCCCAATGGCTGAGCCTACTTTGCCTGCACCACTTGGGGACACCCAGATAATGATACTCTGTGAGTTGTGAAAAGTTTACCACCCCAACAAAGGTAAGTGTCCATTAGGCCATTAAAGTCTGACCCCCTTCCCACAAGCCCACTAGCTGCTTGCTCATTCCTGAACCTGGATCATCAATATCTAAGGTGGCAGCCCTGTCACTGTGCCATTGATATGGCCTCTTTTACTTGCATCATGAATCTCTCTCTCTCTCTCTCTCTCTCTCTCTCTCTCTCTCTACTTCTCTCTCACTTCTGTTCTTGTTTTTTGTTGTCAGTTTCTCTCCACCTTCCACTCCTGTCTACTTCACTGCTTATTGTAAACCCCCCCATCTGTAACACAGCTGAGTATGTCCCCACTGGATGTTGAGGACTAGGCTAAGGCAGCGTGCTTGCCTCTGGGAGCTAATGGAGATATTAACCAAAGCAGAGTGGCAGACCAGCATAGCCAACTCACAATGTAACACAACACACTTTAATGTGTTTTTTAGGCTACATTTTATAAATTTTAAGACAGTGTGTTCTTCTTCCATCCTCCTCTTAGCATGACAAAGCAAGCAGAACATCCAAACACCCATAGACATGTGCTGAGCCATCTCACCCCTTCCTGCTGCCATTTGTTGACACCACATGCATGCTCCGGCTCCACCTCCCAGCAAATCTAGCCAGTGTGTGATAACTATCATTGCAAGAGTATCAGACTGAGAGGCGTAGGGCAGACACTGCTGCTGGAGACTATGAGAGCCTCTGTTCTGGTCCCAGCAAGAGGCAGCCATGAATAATCCACCACCCATGCAGTCAGATCAGCCAAGCACAAGCAGCACATACTTTGCAATTTAACTACATAGTCAGGAAACATTAGAAGGGCTGCAAGCAGATTGTGAGAGCATTTGTTCCCTCAATGGGACAGACACAATTGCTTATTAATCATTCCTTTCCACTATGAGAGGAACGTTATGCATTCATATCCATGCAGATAATAAGCAGATCATTTTCTTCTGATACCTACAGATGATCCAGTTAAATTATCAGGATAATGATAAATTATCTGCTTACAAAAAATGCTGTCCTAAAATTTCCATTATCCAGAGTATCTGAATGATGTAAAATGTAACAGATTTTCTGGGCAACTCAGTTTTGAAACAGCTTTGCCTCTGCATATGCAGTTTAGCGTTGCTACCTTTCATAAAAGCTGTGTCTGTTTTGAACACCAAAGAATAGTTTAAAAACATCAGTTCTACTCCATAAGTAACAATGTGAACTCTGGACAAATCTAATGGTGATAGTGGAGATTATTGGACCAGGGTTACGACTCCACTACCAGCGTAGCATAACACCGTCCATTTGACATAATGTCATGGACATGGCTATGTAAGCCACGAGATCCCTGTTCAGTTAGATTTTTCACATCGTATTAGTTGGAAGACTCTGTCTCCCACACCCCACTTTATCTTTTTTGAAATCGGGGATGTGTGGGGGCAAAGCCGCCCAAAGTAAAATAAAGTAGTCAAAAAATGAAAGTACAAAATATAGTAATAAAAAACTGAAAGTACATGAGTCTGGTCTGACTAAATGACATTTTCACTATATTATTATTTTACTTTGGGGACTTACCCCTACCCCGCTATTGAAGAGAGAAATGGAGGATATGGGGGGCAGAGGACACCCCAGGTAATATGACATGAGAAAATCTAACTGAACGTAGACCCTATGGCTTACATAGCATAAAGAATAACAGCCACCAGCTCGAACCGATACTGCGCCATATTCACAAAAACTTTACGCTATGCAAGCAGCGCTGGTTTGATAATCTTCACTATCGCAACTAACTTTAATTTCTTGTCTGAACCAATTTTGACCAATAAGAATGGGGCCACTCCTTTTATGACTAGAAACTTTAAATGGTCCACCTGATTGTTGTATGTTATAGTGGCATACATGTCACCTATCAACAGAAATTAATTGTATTTGTAGTTTTGACCAGAAAAAGGCACACTGAGCTGCAACAGCTGGTTTCCAGGTGCATGTAAGGGGTAGGTTACATGAACCAGTTTTAATGATGGATTAATGTTGGCCAAGAAACTAAGGAAATCCCCTACTGTTACAATAGATAGGTAGGTAGCACACTCGCCTCTGAGGCCAGGAGATCAGAGGGCTGTGGGTTCAGTTCCCACATCTGGCACTTGGGTTAATATCCCAGGATTGACACTGTAGTGCAACATGAGAGGGGTGCTGCATTTCTGAGGTGCCGTCTTTTGGATGAGATGTTAAACCAAGGTCCCATCTGCCTGGATTGGTGGTAGTTCAGGTGGATGTTAAAGATCCCATGGCACTTATCGAAAAACAGTAGGGGAATTTCCACATTCTCCTGGCCAAATTTTCCTCATTCACCAAACATACCACCAACAGCTTAATCTGACTCAAGGTCAGTTGGCATTCATCTGTATCCCCCTCCCCCGGGTTGTGTCTGAAAATAGGCAGGATTTGTCTAGTGCACTTACCTGGTCAACAAAAACTATATAAAATAAATAAATAATAATACATGCCACAGGGTCTTTAGCTTCCACCTGGATGGCCACCAGAAATGGGCAGAAGGGGTCTCATTCCAAGGATTGCACCGAACATTGTAGCCCCCACCACTCTGAGCTGCTCTGCAGTGTCAGTACTGGGTATTAGCCCAAGACTGGAACTGAACAAGATTCCACAACATTCCAGTATTCTAGTCCTAGAGTTGAGTATGTAACCTACCGAACCGTTGACATGGATAGTTGATCAGTTTTTGTTTTCAGCATGCAATCCACTGGCAATAAATTATTTTCCAAATTTATGTTTGTAAGGTTTTCAGAAATATTTGACATGATTGAACTTCTATCAGTGCCATTCATATGTTTATACCATTGATGTTTACCATTACATAATATGGTTTTATATGCTTATTATCCCCACACTCATCTGAGCAGTTCTAATTTTCCACTCTCAGAGCAAAAAGACGACACATGCCACAAGACAACCCATCAGAAAAATCAATTTAATTAACAAAAGAAATGTGCAAACAGCAGCTTCCTAACTCAGCACTGAGTAAAAACTCTCCTATGTATTAAGACCCCCTGATTATTCTTCTTTAGTGTAGCACCTTACATTTGATTACAATATCTGAGGCACATGGAGTAGGTTCAATCACCCAGCATCCGTCCAGCCCAGATGCTTCTTTCTGCCGAGGGAGACCTCCTGGGAGTTCCCAGGGCTAGGCTGCAGCACTCAGGAGACAGAGCATTTGTGGTGGCCACACCAACCCTGTGGAACTCCTTGCCTGATTATTTAAGGGGGGCCCCCCTTTCTGGAAGCCTTTAAAAGGGGACTGAAAACATCTTTGTTCAAACTGACTTTTATAATGTGAACTTGTTTTGATAGAAGGGAATCTGTATTTATACTGATTTTTATTATGTGTGTTTTGTGATTTTAAATAATAGTGTTTATAATGTGTTTTATTGTACAGTGCCCAGAGTCTCAGGAATTGGGCGCTTCATAAATAAAACGTCTATCTATCTATCTCCCCCAGGTCACATTTGGAAACAAGCCTCTGATCATGGTGTTTTTCCCAGTTATCAACTTTTAAATAAATAAATAAAATAAAAATCTTGTCTATCTATCTATCTATCTATCTATCTATCTATCTATCTATCTATCTATCTATCTATCTATCTATCTTCATGTCCTGCCTAAGTTTGTCTCTAACCTCAAGGTCATCCACTACCCAGGTCAGTCTTGCCTTGTCTTAATGTCATCCACAAATGTAAACAGCCTGCCAAAGATCACAGCTTCCAGATTGTTCAAGAAGTACAAGAGCAGTGACCCCAGAACTAATCCCTGATGGATGTTGCTGAGCTCTTCTCTCTATTCAGAGTAGTGACTGCCCACCACTGTGCTCTGACTCCTGCCCCAAGTCATTAGCAGTCCATCCTGTATGTCTAGTGTATGCTGCACTGGTTTACTTTTACCCAAAAGCTTGTCATGCACCACAGTATCAATGGCCTTGCTGAAGTCCAGATGAACTACATCCGTGGTCCTGCCCCTATCCTCCTCTTTTGGTCACCCCCTTAAGGAAGGTTATCAGGTTGGCTTGGTATGATCTGCCACTCATAAAACCATGCTGACAGGGGGCAAGAAACTTGACCTTAACATGATGCTCCATGGCTGGCCCAGTGGTGTGGAGGGCTGAGGCATCGATGCCTTACCTCCTGTCATACCGGCGATCTGTGTTTGCGGTGCGAGTGAGTTGCTGGGGGTCAGCCAAGGAGGAGAGGACTGAATGTATGGTGGACTGCATTCTTCTCCCAGGGAGTGCGGGGATCAGTGGTCAGTGTTAACCTGGCCCTTTCTGTAAACTTGGGGTTGGCACACTACTGCTGCAAAATGGGGAGACGGAGACAGGGCAGATGTCTGGCGGGCTACATGTGGGAGCATGCATGACACCACCGTTGGTGTCATTGCATGCCTTACCTCCACATCAGTGGAAAAAAAACAGGGGAAAATGGCT
This sequence comes from Neoceratodus forsteri, assembly GCA_016271365.2. Lineage (NCBI taxonomy): Eukaryota > Metazoa > Chordata > Ceratodontiformes > Ceratodontidae > Neoceratodus > Neoceratodus forsteri. The sequence continues at coordinate 754,215,489 of CM028135.1, forward strand.
GCTGACTAGAAGGATGACACCGGTCCTCTGCAGGCTCAACACCTGGCCAGCTGGGAACCTCGCAAATCTTGATCCTGTTCCTGCAGGGCTATGAGGCCCTGCCAACCCTACCAGGGAGGTAAAAGCTCTGTGGAGTGCCAGATGAGATAAGTCCCAGTGGATGCTGGGGTGATGGGACTGGGGGGACCGGTGGATGGGGAATGACTGGCCAGAGGAGGACACAAGAAATTAACATTAAAAAAATGAGGTGCTCCACTGTTCTGTTCTTGCTTGTGGCCTCTACAACCTTGGCTCGCACTGCTGTCAGGTGGAAGTCTGTAGTTGCCTATGTACAACCATGCCCCATTCTTGAAGTTGGGGACCACAGTGGTCACTTTACAATCCTTTGGCACCATATCTGTTTGGACAGATGAGATACCTGATAGATTACAACAAGTGGCACCTTCAATTATTCCTTTAGCTCCCCTATGTTCCTGGGATGTATTCTGTCTGCTGCTTGGGACTTACCTGGTTTGATCTTTGAAAGGCAGTCAGTCAGCAGTGCTGCTGCCCTGGAGTGACAGTGGACAAGCCCATTCCTAGGGTATGGAGGCTTACCAAGAGGGGTATATGGTGACACAGGATATGATCTTACACATAGTCACCAATAATCTGGCTAGCTACAGCATAAATAGCATCAGGGCCAGTTTTCATTTGTTTGGTAGGAAGCTAAAGGAAGTTGTAGAAATGGTAACCTTTTCATAGGGCCTAATGCTGGCAAATAAGTGTGATAGCAGGTAGTTCAAGATACACCTTTTAACCCTTGGCTAATAGGCTGGAACAGGGAGGAGGGCTTCCTTTTCCTGGGGGACTGGGGACTCTTCTGGCAGGATATAGGGTTATTCAAAAAGATGGGCTGCATCTAGCAGTGGGGGAGCCAGTATGTTAGGGCAGAAGACAGATGCTTTTATCAATAGGCATTTAAACTAGGTGGGAGAGGCCAGTGATAGAACACACCACACCAACACACTAAAAGGTGGTCTGGCAGGCCTTACAAATTGGGGACAGTGGTGACAGGGGAATCAGAGGGCTATGGAGAAGACATTCTGTCTGAATGGTAGAAGCCTAGCCAACAAAATGGAGTTGAAAGCACAAGTGAGGATGATTTATAAATTTTAGCCATTACCAAAACATGGGCATCACAGACTCACAACTGGCACATCACCATACCTGGTTATGCCCTATTTAGGAGGGATAGAGAGATGACTAACAGGGGAGGAGCTGGCAGTGTACATAAAGTGCTGCATCAAAGTAGTGAAGAACAAACCTATTTTTCTCCCAGATTCCCATCCCCATTGCTGGGGCACACATGCCAGACATGCATACATGTAGGTGTGCATGTCTTCAGAAATCTGCAGCACCCTCCTTCCCTGGCACCCACCAGAATTGCACTACCCTCGGCCTCCACCCGGGGCAGTCATTGCGGGAGCACCAGTGCTCCCTCCTCAGAGAGGAGAGCAGTCCTTCAGACCCTCGATCCTCTCCCTCTCCAGTTGATCCCTGGTGGCCCTCTCGCACTGCAAACATGAATCACCTGTGTGGCAGGAGGTAAGGCACAGATGCCTCTGCCCTCCATGCCACTGGACCAGCACAGGAGTAACCATTTTAATGAGGAAGGGCTTACCAGTAAAAAATATAGGTACATATACAGAAAAAGAAGGCTGATAAATTATGGCTTTGCTAGAGTTTGGGAACAAGTGATAAATACACCTGGGTTCTTTATATTGGCCCATCCCAATGGCTGACATTGCAGTTCTTTACAATAGCCTTTCATAATCTGGCAGACCTGCCTGCAGGCTTGCTGTGAGTAGAAGGGGACTAGAAAGCAATGGAAAACACAACATTGGGTAAATCCATACAAGCGCCTTGTGCATAATTATGCACCTGGGCATGCATTAACCCATGACAACCACCACCCTGTCATGCTGTATTGCTTACACAAGTAATAGAAGCATATATGGCTCACCTTAGATTAACAAGCATTTGTCAATGCTGAATGTTTGCTTGCTGGCATTGGCATTAGTAGTGTAGGAGTTAGAGAGCTACATAATAGGAATGGCAGTGAAGTATTAAACTGAAGCCAACCCTGCCACCACCCTGCAGAGACTGACAGGCATTGGGGTGTGCGTTTGGGTCATCAGGCATAACGGCCATGCCATTTCACCACACCCTACCCTGCAGACACCGACAAGTGTCATGGTGTGCCTTGGGGTCTTTGGCCCTTATGCTCACTCAACTCCTTCAGGAAATATGGTGAGATGGGTGCTGTATAGGAGAATGGGGTGAACTTTGGGGCCGAAGAATCCAAGTCACACCTCGATGCCTCTCACTGGCTGCAGGATGTGAAATGGTATGAGCATTACAGACGAGCATCCCAAGTCACACCCCTGATGCCTGTCAATCTCTACAGGGTGGAGTGTTATAGTCGGAAACCCTAACGTCTCAGGCGTTCGCTGGCATTTTCCCTCCAAATTTTCAACATGAGTTTTTTGTGACCTCCACCTTATGAACAGTGGCAATATCAGTATGTTAGTCAAAAGCTGATTTTGCACAGCGACTACGCCATTTGGCACCACAGGTGCTAAAACACCTTTCAAACAGGATGTGAAAAATGACAGCTGTACTGTTCATGGGGAGGTGGAAAAAATGGCAATGTTGAAAATCTGCAGTGAAAATATTAAAAAAACTGGTGAAGTCAAAAGCGTGTGTAGAAACTGCGCAATGCACACCCATAATGCAATTAGTTTGGGGATTTTTTACTGCAGATTGTCAACACAGGCATTTTGGAACCTCCGCTCATGAACAGTGTCACTGTGATTTTCTGAATCTGTCCTGAACAGTGATTTCCCACAGCAACCACGCATTTCTGCGCTGGAAATGCGAAAACACATTTCGGCCATGGTGTGAAAAATGACAGCTGTACTGTTCATAATGAAGTGTGGAACAATGCCAGTGGTGAAAATCTGGACTGAAAAGATTAGAAATCCATGAACTTATGAGGGTGCGTGGAAACTGCGCAATGGTCACTCGTAACACAGTCATTTTATGGACTTTTTTCACCAAATTTTTAACATTGCCATTGTAACACCTCTGTTCATGAACAGTGTCACTGTGATTTTCTTAATCTGTCCCGAACATTGATTTTGCACACTGACTGCGCCATTGTGCACTACATGCATGGAAACACATTTTGGGCAACATGTGAAAAATGACAGCTGTACTGCTCATAAAGGAGGTGTGGTAAGATGGCAATGTTGAAAATCTGGAGTGAAAATAGTGAAAATTCACAAACTTACGAGCGTGCGTAGGAACAGCGCAACGCATGCTTGTAAAACAGTCATTTTGGGGAAGTTTTTCACCAAATTTTTAATATAGCCATTTTAACACTTCTGCTCATGAACAGTGTCACTGTGTTTTTCTTAATCTGTCCTGAACATTGATTTCGTACACTGACTGCGCCATTGTGCACTAGATGTGTGGAAACACATTTGGGGTGAAATGTGAAAAATAACAGCTGTATTGCTCATAAGGAGGTGTGGTAAAATGACAATGTTGAAAATCTGGAGTGAAAATATTGAAAATTCGCGAACTTCTGACGAGCGTAGAGGAACAGCATAAATGCATGCTTGTAAAACAGTCATTTTGGGATTTTTTTTCATCACATCAACATAGGGTTTTGGGGGTCCACCTCATGAATGTGACACAGTCATTTCATAAATCTGTCCCAAAAGGTGGTTCCATGCAGTGACCGCGAAATCACCTTTCAGGGCGGATTAACAAAATGACAGTGACAGAATTGATGAGGTGGGGTCCCAAAAACTCTATGTTGAAAATTTGGTGAAAAAATTCCAAAAAATGCCTGAGATATGCATTAAAGTTGAAAAAACCCTATTTATTACATTATACAGTTTACCGGCATTTCCTTAGTTTACGATCAGCTTTGAAGAGTGCAGACGTGTTCCCAGTCCACCGAAGATCATCATGTCAGACTCCAGAGGTAAGTATGGGGTGAGGGGGTGTGGGAGGCAGGGTGCCAGAGGGTGGGCTCGGTGGGAGGAGCAGGGTCAGAACAGTCAGTGAGGGAAGGTTTTCTCTTTCAGGTTTTTTCTTTTTCTTGACAACACGGGACTTTGCCACACTGGGGTGGGCTCGCAGTATTGCAGCTGGAAGGCTGTTTGGGGCGGGGGGGCAGTGGAGCCAAAGGGGGATTGGGCATCCCCGTCGGCCATACGGACTGTTGCCATGCTGGGGTGGGCTCCCAGCATGGCACCTGCTTCTGTGTTGGGGGAGAACATTGCAGCCAATGGGGGACTGGGCACCCCCGTTGGCCATACAGTGTGTGGAGGGGGAGCGCATCCAGCTGCGGCTATTTTTTTTTTAAGTTGGTGGCAACATTCCAAACTAGTGTCACCGGCTGTGTCCCCCATTATTGGTGGACATCACACATGCCCCCAAATGCCATGCCGGTATTGGCCACAACACTACCGCACCTCCAGAACCTGCTTCAGCACCAAGCTGCTGCAATATGTTTCTTGCACTGCACGCAAGCAAACATAACAAAGGATAAAAATATAGCAAGGTGGCAACCATTTATGAATTTTTTTGAATCTAGGACTGGGCACATGGTCCTAAGCTAATTGGCAGGGTTGGACAGTAGGGATATGTTAGGAGAGGGCTAACTCCAGGAGTAAAAAGTTCTGCTCCACCCAGATTATGGAATCCATGCTATTAGGGCATAATAGAGGTTGGGGAAACCTCCTAAGAGGATTAATGTCTTGATTAAGCTTACAAGTACCCATAAGTGAAGTGTATAGACTGACTGATTACAAAGTGATTATGATTTTTTTTCACCATTTTTTTCTTTTTTTTTTGGAATCAGGCATAGGCATATTACCTTAGGTTAGAAATTCAGGGATTATAAAGCCAGTCATCATATTCCAGCCTATCTCATTAAAGCCTAGCTATAAGGTTACTCTCTCCAGTTTAACACTAAATTGTTGAGTTATTTGGTTTGTTTCAAGGGAGTAAAGAAGGTGATACAGGTTTTTGCATGTGTGTCCTTGCTTATTCAAGTTTGCATAAAGGATTCCCAAATCTGCTGGAACTTTTTATTTTTTGTCTTCTTGGTTGTTTTAAATTCTTTATATGTTGGCACAGTCAATCAGTAAGTTTAAATAGTTACTAATATGTAGCAGATTCTGATCTTTCCAGTGCTGTAGAATAAAGCTTTTTTATTAAAGCTACATTGAGTAGTGCTTTTTTTTCTGTTGTCCATTCCTTTGATCCTTAAAAGGATCACCAAGAAATAAGATACATGGATCAAAAGGAACATTAAGTCCTAGCACCATGCTGATTATTGTTCTGACATCATTCCAATAATCTGTCAACTGAGGATAGGAAATAAAACATATAAAGATTTGATCCTAATGCAAGTAGACATTGGGGACATTTGTTTGTTATTATTTAGTTTATGTAGTTTAGCCAGTGTGTAATAGGTTCTATGAAGGACATTAAATTATATTTGCCACAATTTGTTTTCTTAGAGACTTGTAGTGATGGTTTAAAAATATCCAACCATACTTGATCATTTAGAGGTATTCCTAAATCTGTCTGCTAAGCTGCTTGCAGTTTCGTTAGTTAAAATAATTTATGCGCTCCCAGAATACTATATATGTTACCAAGACATTTTTGTTTGTGGTTTTGTTAATGAACAGATCTTCAATTGTTGAAAGGGGGAGTGGGTCAGTACCTCCTGTTTTTTTCCTGAGATAATCACTTATCTGAAGATATGTCAAGAATGTGATCATATTGCAAATTCTGTTGGTTTTTGAGTTCTTGAAATCCAAGAAGTTGATCCTTCTTGTATAGATGTTGTAGCTGAGTAATTCCTTTTACTTCCTATATTTTAATAAACCGATTGTTATTTATGGTTGGGATTCCATTAATTAGCTTTACATAAGTGAAAGGTGAAATTTCTGTTCTCCAACCCAAGACAGAGTGCGATTCTTGCCAAATTTTTGTTGATAGTTTTGTAGCAGATAAGCAAGATTAGACAGAAATGTTCTTAGTAAGATCTAATCCTAAAATTCCTCTAAGATCTTTTAGTTTCACTGCCTGTGTTTCTACCTCAACCTAACTTGGTTATTTTGTAGCTCCAAACTAGTTGTTTATTTGTTCCAATTTGGCTGCCAGTTAGTAAAAACATATATTAGGTAGGCCTAGCCCAGCCTGTTCCATAGAGACATGCAATTTTTAAAGTGATATCTCATTTGTTTTTTTGTTGTTGTTGTTTTGCCAAAGAAATGTTCTTAATTTATTTTCTAAGTGTTAGAATCTTTTTATGGGTATCCATATAGGAAGAGCTTGAAAGAGGAGTAAATGTCTGGGGAGAATGTTCATTTTTATGATATTCAGTCTATCTGTGAGCGTAAAAAGGTCTATGTACCAACTTCTCTAAATCTTTATAAATTTTCTCTAACAAAAAATCATAGTTTAGATGAAAAAGCTCATCTTGATCTTGGGAAAGAATAACTCCTAAATATCTAACTGTAGGTTTGATTGAAATGTTTTTTAGGAAGTGAAATATGTTGTACATCAAAATTTTTATGTATTGGAAGCAACTCAGTTTTGGTCCAGTTAATTCTATATACAGATAATTGTGAATATTTAGCAACTAAGTTTAAAAGAGGTAGAAGAGAAAGTGTAGCATCATTTAGATAAATCAGCACATTGCCTGCATATAAGAAGATGTCATTACCTCTGTTCATTTACCATGATCCCATCAGTCTTCTGGCATTGTCTTATGTCTTGGGCAAAGGGGTACATAAATATGGCTAATAATAGGGGGGGAAGGAGGCAGCCCTGTCTAGTCTCACTTTGGAGTTTAATTTGTGGGGATAACAGATCATTCATTCTTACTCTTGCACATGGAGGTTTATATATTAGGGTTATAAGCTTACAAAACTTTATCCCAAAACCAAACCTCTCCAAAATCATGAAAGAAAAGTCCCAATTTACCCTATTGAATGCCTTTTCGGCATCAAGGGCTATCAGAGCTAAATTTTTGGCATTGGTTATTTCCATTAAATCTAGGGTCCTCCTAATATTGTCTACTAATTTTCTTCCTTCAACAAAGTCAGTCTGATCTTGGTGTATAAGTTTGTGGATAACTTTAGTTAGATGTGTCATCAGTATTTTAGTAAGTATCTTATAGTCTGTGTTTAACAATGAAATTGGTATGTAAGAGGCATATAATTCTGGTGGCTTATCAACCTTCAATATTAAGGATATAATGGATTCATGGAAGGAAGAAGGGAGCATGTCCTCAGTTCAGAAGGCATTAAAATGTTTGGGTAGGAATGGTATTCAGTCCTCTACAAAGTATTTATAAAATATGTGTCCAAAACCATCTGGGCCTGGAAATTTATTATTTGGGAGGTCTGCAATGGTGATCTCTTGCCGTGTAAAAGCATGGTCTAAAGAGGTTTTGTCTTCTTCATTTAATTCATTTAGATTGAGAGTAGACAAAGTCTTTGATTTTTTTCTCTGTCAGGCCTATGTTCAGTGGTATAGAGTTTTTCATAAAAGTCTGAAAATGTTTTATTAATATGAATAAGATCACTGAAATTATTCCCCTGGTCATCTTTCATACTATTAATAATGTTATTAGTCTTTTCGCATTGAAACTGAAAAGCAAGAAGACAATCTGTTTTTTCTCCCAAAAAATAATACTTTGCTTGAGCCCTCATCATTGCACTCCTGGATCTAACTTCAAGTGCTTGATTCAGTTTATCTCATAACAATAAGACTACTGCCAGGTCTTCCTGCACTGCTGTCAGAATACAAATGTTTGTTCTGCTGCAGCTTTTGCTGATTCTAATTGTTTAAAAGTTTGTGAATCAGATGTGTTTTATAGGCGTAGTATGAAATGCAGATCCCCTGAAGGTATGCTTTTAATTAATTTATTTATTTAAAAGTTTCACCAGGAAAGGCATACTGAGTAGTGCTGCTTATTTCCAGATGCATCCTGGGGGAGAGAGGGGATGGGGGGACAGCAAAAATATAACAGCAAATAAAACACAAGAATATCAATTGATAGCAATCATATACAAGTGTGAAAAGAATAGCAGGAATTTACAACTGAAATATTCATGTACAAGCATTGCTAAAGTACAGGAGTATACAGAGATAAGTGCTAACACTTGTAAGAAAACAGGATACAATTAATAACAATTGACTAGCAACCACATACAAGTCATTAGGATTGGGATTAGCAAATTATACAGCACTGAGTAGATTGTACATAAATGTGGCTAGAGGACCAGGCCCAGAGAAACACATTGGAAGGGGGATGAGGTTTGGGTAATAACTACAGTAGTATACAATAATAAAGAAAAACAAGAGGGAGGGAGCAGGCGGGAGGGAGAGCAGCAATAAGAATGGGGAGAGGAAATTATGCACAATTGTAGGAAGGGGGGAAGGTCCTTTAGGAAGAAGGAGAGGATATGGGGAGAGGAAGCATGACAGATGGGAGGGAGAAGGGAGTTCCATAATTTGGGGAAGCAGTGGGAGAAAGCTACCTGACCTGCAAAGGTGGACCTGCATGGAATGGACAGAGTACGAGAGTTCAGGTTTCTAAGGGAGTGAGAGGAAGGAGGCTTGAGAGAGTGGAAAGAGGAGAAGTACAGGGAGAGAGAGTGGAACCATAATTTAGCTTGGAAGTTGGCACAGTGGGCATGGCACCTGTTCTCAAGGGAGGGAAAGAAGAGAGATTGGTAGAGGTCGCAGTAGTGGGTGCGTGGTTTGCAGTCGAGGTAAAGCAGCAGAAAGAATGGAAAAGAGTCTCCAGTCTGGTTAAGGAAGTTTTGGGAGTGGCACTGTAGACTACATCCCCCGGAGTTGAAAATCATTTTCTGGACAAGTGCACAGCGGGCCAGCAATGGAATATACCCATGGTTCCTGTACAGGACACCCAGCTTGGGGTGCAGCTTCTAGTGGATGGCATATATGTGTCCAGAAAATTTGAGGTGTTGGTCAGTCTAGACCCTGAGATACCAGAAGAAGGTGCCATCCTCTAGCAATGCCCATCTAGGGTGTGGAAGGAGGGGAGGGATGGGAGCTGAGAGAGTCTCTTCCTTGTGCCAAAGGTCATGGAGATTGTCTTCTTGGCATTCAAGAACAGCTGATTTGAGTGAAACCAGAGCTGAACCTTATTAAAGTCATGCTGAAGTCTGGATGTTACATCAGAGGGGGAGGGACTGAAGGTATACAGGACAGATCCATCTGCATATATGTGGATGGAGGTGAAGGGGCAGGCAGTGGGAAGGTTATTTAGGAAAACTGAGAATAGCAGTGGTTCAAGATCAGAACCCTGTGGAACTCCAGTGTTGTTATGGAGGGCAGGGGATATTAACGCATGCACTACATTAATGCATCTCAGATGGTTCCTATTGGGACATTTTGAGTTGAGTTAATAATTAAAAAGCTTTTAATTTCTTTTATGATTAGCCCTGTAAAGGTCCTATCACCCAATAGATTGACTCTCCATAGTTTATCTCTGGGAGCAACATTATCTACTTGCAATATGATAGCAAGTGGAGTGTGGTCTGATAGATTCATGGGACCATATTACACTTCAGGGACATCATGCAATATGTTTTTTGAGACCAAACAAAAATTAAGTTGAGATTGTGATTTATTTGGATTGGAATAAAATGAGTAAGTTTCTTGTGTGGGATGTAAAGTTGCCTAAATGGGTTGGATAAGTTGAGGTCTTCCATAGTGTTTAAAATTAAAGACACTGCTTTATGTCTTCTCTCAAAGAAGCCTGGGCTGCTATCGAGTTGACTAAGAGCTAGCCATGAATTGGGGAAACTTCTTGTCCCTCTCCTGAGAGGAGAACTGCCTCATGGCTGCTTAATCCTGACTCCTTGCCCTCCCCCACCGGCTGACCCCTGGCGAACCGAGCTTGCTGCCGAACTTGGGTCACCAGTGTGGCGCGAGGTGTGTCGTCCAACACCTCAATCATCAGTGCCACCAGACCAGCTTTCATTCCATTTTTTAATACTTCCCCTATCCTTATCCCCTTATCCCCTCCTCCAACCCCACTTTGAAAGCCAAAAGGTGGGAAACTAGGTTTGTAATAGTAGCTAATTAAATGAAAAAAAGATTAATCCAGTTTCTCAGGACCCACCCCTTCTTGGCCTCCCCTACCCCATAATAGTAAACAAATTGGCCAAAAAAAGGTACCAAGTGTCCTGAGATCCATCACCAGGGGCCTAAACTAGTTTGCTATCAAGACCTGATACCTTCAAGCCTTGGGGGGAATTACATATGATTCTTATTTACATATCTCCCTCTTTCTCTCTCTCTCTCAACACATATATATATGTGTGTATATATATATATATATATATATATATTTATTATTATTTTCCTTCTCTCCTTCCCCTCATTCTCCTCCCCTTCTCTCCCCCAAGCTCCTTTTTTACATTTGATGTGCATGAGCACCAAACATTTTGCTGCACTGAAAGGGGATTTTGGGGAGTCACTGCCATGACCATTGCAGTTCAAAACAGCAGGGCTTTGCAGTCTAGACCAATAACTGTGGTTGTGATACCACCTGCTGACTGCTGGGTGAAAACTTCATGTATTTCAAAGGACTGAGCCGCTCCGGTCAGAGAGGGCTTGATCCTTTGATTTACGTAAAGTCAGTCATTAACAAACAGCTGATCGGCTGTCAACATCAGGAATCTATCACTATCAGTGCCATCGTCTTAAAAATCAGTGGGGCTTCAGTTTACACTGCTGTGCTCTGACAGGATAGATTTCTTCAGCGACTTTCCTGCAGTTATTTGGCAAGAGGTTTGCCAACCCCCCCCACACACACACAATAACTGCATGCTGCAAGTCAAGTGAGGCGATGCACATGTGCTCTTCGAGTTGAACCCCATATTGAACAATACTGCGGATTTGTTGAAGAACTCAATAATTTACATCCAGTGACAGAATGGACTGAGAAAGGGATGTGGTTATAGAGTTAAATAGGTGTGAAGGTTTTTTGCAAAGCCTGCAGGCCCCCCCATGTCATCATGCTTTTGTGGTTGCACAATAATACATAGCAGCATGCTTAGCCTTGACACTGGTAACCTTAAGGAGGAGCTGGTGATGTTGGGCCTCCTTTTACATACTCATGTTCAAATTGTCCCTCGTAGGTCAGTGTGCTGCTGGTGACTGAGCTGACCACCAGGGTCAGCCCCATTGTGCTACCACCTCCTCCAGTGTGGGGTTGCTACTTATACCAGAAGATGGTGCAGTAGGTGCTGTTATCATAGTTGCACTGAAATTCGGCAGTACCTCTTATTTTCACAGCATGCAGGTTTTGTCACTGCATGACACGAGCCACCACCTCCACTGGTGTGGGGCTGATGCTTGTACCAGAAGATGATGTAGTAAGAGCTGGCATCGTGGTTGCACTGAAATTCAGCAGTACCGCTTATTTTCAAAGCATGCAGGTTTGGCTGCTGTGCAACATGCACTCCGCTACATAGATCTGCCGAGATAAAAAAAAATGATTTCTTTAGCTCAGCTCCGACCACCATCACTTACTTGTAGAGATGCAGCAAAATTTAAATTCGCTGGCATGGTGAATGCAAAGTGGCCAACTTCGAGTTCACAGATCACTACGCGTAATTTCCATAAAGAAGTCGAAAATCACCTAATGTACTTCGCGTTGACCACTTCATGTTCACTTTGAGTTGTAGTTGGAGAAGGTGAAGTTGGTAATAAACAGGACACTGGTCACATGCCTGACTGTCTCTGCAGCTCTGAAGGTCACATGATTCAGGGAACAACTTACATAGACCAAGTGAGTGTTTTACGCTCACTTTCTCTTGTAGAAAGAGTTGTGCACATCGCTGATCTGTTTAGAGCAGTTTGTGTGAGTGGGTTGTTGGTGACTGCAGAGTGCAAAACTTGCTTGATTTTGCTTCTTTCAATTTAAACCTTTTAGATTTAGTTTGTTAATTAGTGTAGGAAGTTTAAGTTAATTTTACAGTCTTTTTTGGCAAGAACGATTTTTTGTGAGTACTTTGTTTTTGGTAGAGCTACTAGTACTTCTACTAGGTTTTTTTTTTTGGTGATGGATTGTTGACATGGCAGGAAAAGCAGTGGCCAGCGGGGACCATGGTTGTGGGGTGGCCTTGTCCACCCAGTTATGTTAAACAGGGCCAGTTTTGTGCCCTCAAGTGCAGGCACAGCCAGCTCTGCAGCAGCAGCGGTTTGCCAGCATGAGCAGCAGCAGCAGCAGCTAGAGGAGCAGCAGTAGCTGCCAGATGCACAGCAGCCAGATGAGCAGCAGCAGCAGCAACCACAACAGGTTGTTGCCCCTCCACCTCCACCAACAGCAGCACTGCAAATGGCCAGTGGTTCCCCTCCACTGCCTGTACCGGGCTCTGCACAGAGCTCTCCCATGTGGGAGTTCTTCACATGTCTCCTTGGGACTCCACTGTTGTGCAGTGCAAATTGTGCCAGGTGCTTGTCTGTCATGGGCCCAAGGGTGGGCACCTTGGCATTGGTGGTCAGCGAACCCATCTTGCTGACCAACACGGGTCAAATGGAAGGCCAAGCTGCAGGAGTTAGCAGTCAGTCCTGCTGCTGCGGCCAAAGCACCTCATCTGCCTGTGCAGGGGAGGTGGCATAGGGAAATACAGGCAGCAGAGGTGGAGGTTCTTGCAGCTGCACCCAGAGAAGATGACCCACAGCGTCCTGTGACCATGGTGGACCTGGCTGTGCTGTGGGCAGAGGCCGAGGCCGTGCAAATGGTGGTGGAGGTGGCTGAGCAGCATCTCTCTCATATTGAGGAGCAGAATGAGGAGATACTAGGCTTGCTGTGTAATATCAGTGGTGGTCAGCGACTGCCCCCACAGGCCCCTTAAAAAACTACTTTGTATGTCAATTTAAACCCCCCCAAGCATCTCCTCTGGTTATATATTTTTTTTTCCTAATTAATATTTTTGTTTCGATGCCAACTAAGTATGTAATTTTGTTCAGGTCATGTTTTATTTGTGATTTGTATTTCGTGTTACTTAAAGGGGACAGGAATTGATTACTTATGTGTAGCTGTTTGAAATGTCTCTATTTTCATAAATTATAGTCATTCCTGTAAGGATCCCTATTTAACTGTGCCTGAATAAAAGCTGAAGCTGTCAGTTGTGTTTTGTATTGTTTTCTTTGTATGGACAACATTCTGTGCAGTTCCTTTCATGAGACAAACATTTGGAGTTTGACTACGTCACTTCATGGTTTCAGAACCGTGGGCACTGTACTGATAAGTTCATGCTCACATGTCTAAAACCTTGAGGTGACATAGTCAAAACTCCAAATTCTTGGTTTCATGAAAGCAACTGCAAAGAATGTTGTCCATACAAGGAAAACAACACAAATCACAACTGACAACTTCAGCTTTTATTCAGGCACAGTTAAATATGGACCCTTTACAGGTATGAATATAATTTATGAAAAATAGAGACATTACAAGCAAAAAGCACATCATTAATCAGTTCCTGGTCCCTTTAATTTACTTTATATCATACATGACTGATGGCATGCAAAATGGCAGAGCTTCATGCTTTCATTACAGGTGAAACTGTTGTGCCATTATGCATGCTGCAATAAAAGTGTTTTGAAGGCGGCTTTTGGCCTGCACAATTGCAACTGCGCTGAAAGCATGCATTGTCTGCACAGTTGGCAACCACATGACTTATTATTACATAAAATTAAGTAATGATGAGTGACAAAAATAATTATTATTGTGGAAAGCATAATGGTGTGGGGTAGTTGAACATTTTGGGGAGGTGATGAATTGCATTTATCATTATGAGGGTAAAGAAGAATCAAGATCAAGAAAAACAAGATTAACAACCCCCCCCAAGAAACAAATATCTGCTTTTATTTATTTTCTTAAGCCCTATTTATTTTTATTACATACTAGTATGACATTTATGTTCAGTTCATATTTTCTTTGTGATGTTAGTTTTGTTAATCCTGTATTTGTTTAACCTCAGAATGGTAAATCTGATTCCCCACCTCCCCCTAAGTCCCCTCCCCGGCCATTATGCTTTCAGCAATAACAATTTCTAAGTTCATACTCATTACTGTATTTTATGTAGTAAGTCTTGTGGCTGCCAAGTTTGCAGACATGCCAGACACTGTGTGCTTGCCTGTAATTAAATCTTGGGTCTCAAAAACATTGTCTGCGAGACACTTGTATCACAGTGTGTGTTGCAACCTGACAGTTTCACCAGTAATGAAAGCATGCAGTCTTCACCATTTTCACGACCAACAGTCATGTAAAAAATAAAGTAAATTAAATAACAACCATGAAAATACTTGTTCCTTTTCTGAACATGTAGTTAAAGCAACAGGGCAATAGTCACAATACCACAACACCACCTGGCATGCCTCCCAACAATGTGCTATTTTGTGTTTGAATGTCCCTGTTTTTTTTCCTGAAAAGCCAAGATGAAAATGAATACCAGTCCAGAAATGTGTCACAGTGTGTTAAATGACATCACTGCATTGTGACAACATTTGCTGCTGCTGCTGGTTTTGGCCCTTTCTTTTCATTTCATGAAAAGTCCCAATGAAGAATAATCACATGAAAAACTGTTCAGAAAAGTCACAAGTATTTCTTGATGCACTGCTAAAAGTGTGCAGCGCCCAGAACTCTGCATAAGTGTCCCAAGTGAGAAAATGTTTTGCTGGTGCCTGCTGTTGTTGTTGTTGTCCATCTATTTTCTGTTGCTGCTGATGTACGTGTGTTGCTAAATGATGACAGCCACAGATGACCATGGGGTTGAACTATAATTTGATGTTCTGGGAAATTCTGCTGTGCTGATTGAAACATGCTGCGCTATGCGTATGTATTCAACCAACACTGATAAGTTTGTGTATATGTCACTGTCATGTTTTTTCAGACAATGACATTTAATTTGTATTGAATCTTGTATTTTGTTGTAACCACTGAGCAGTCCATCGTGTTGTTCCTTTGCAGGGAATCATCATCATACATATTGAATATTAACCCTTCACCGGTGTGTTGGCCATGGTCACATTCACATGCCATACATATGTGTCGCCATCTAATGTGGTACAGTAAAATTTTTTTTTTTTCGTGGGGGGAGGGTACTATTGTGAGTGAATGAATTATATGCATTTCTCATTCCCACTGTATTGATGAAATCAAGTTGCCACCTCACATGTGTTTCTCATGTGATTGATTGTTGACTTCGGCTGTACAAACAATGTCCATCCATGAAAGGTAAGTATTTTTTAAGGGGGGGTTGCATGGGTCATTTGGAAAACAATTTTCATTAATATTTTTGTCTTCTTTCCAGGTCTTCAGTGTATCCAAACTGTTATCTGTCTTCAGATTGGAACATACCGCCACTGCAGTCCACAATACCTCGATGCTACCTGCAAACAGATAAAAAAGAAATTATTCTGAGTTCATTCCAGTACTCCATTCAGTATCAGTACCACATGGAGCTGTTCCTGTCTTTTGTTATATCCATCATCTGGCCTGTATGTCACCGCTGTTAAATACCGTACACCAGTGGAAAACAAGGGGAACAAAAAAATTAAAAAAGGAAAGCAGCCCTCACAATCCTCAATGCCGGAGTTGTACCCATTTGGAAATCTTTTTCCATGACTGCATCAGAAACCTTAATGGTACAGTGTTTCACGCTGCACCAAAATGGTCTGCTTTGCCTGCATTATTTAGCACTACCATCATCGTGCCTGGGTACAAACATAGATGTGATTGTCCTGCTTGGTATGTTGGACAAATAAAATGTTAAAGTTGTGTGATTCATGATCATGAAGATGAAGAACATGATTTGTCTCATGACTCATGATCGTGACATGACAATGAGTACAACGTTCACACTGAGATGTGCACCACACCGGTACTCTGAACACTACTTGAACATTCAGTCATCCTCCTCATGCCTGGGGTAAACCTCCGGTGTTAATTCACAACTTTTACTTACATGGCTACTTGCTGTTACTTGAGGACTGGCTTGCAGATTTTATTTCAGACACACACACACAATTTATTTCACATACCACCTAAGCTAAGGGAGATGCTGCAGGCATTGCTGTTACCCATAAAGATTCAGGGACCTTGCCTGGCCCTAACCATATCTGACACAGTACTTTTTCCCTTCAAGGATTTTTCTTTTTATTTATTCCACGTGATGTGACGGAATGCCCTGCCCACAGACCCAAAGCTTATACCACACTGACTTATGTAGCCTCATATGCCACAGTCAGAAACACCTTTGCCTAACCATGTCTTTATAGGCATTTTTCTAGATTAAACAGAGTCACCAAGAAAATAAATATGTCTCTTGCAAACAGTTAATTTTCTAATTTTGTGGTTTGCTAACAAATTCAGCTTGGATGCTGTCCTGTGGAGAACAAGTTCCAAGTCCAACCATAGTCTCAGTATGATTATTCTACTTTTTCTTCAACATTTGAATCATTGGATGGCCCAGGCATAACTTCAACAGCACTGGAAACATGATATTGTGAATGTGAGTCATCGCCAGGATCAGAATCATGTTCAAGTACTGTGGGGATGGGGACGGGAATGGACATTAACTACACTCTGACTTACATCTTTGGACTACACAATATTTTGGCAACCTGTTAACTTGTCACAGGTTGAACTTGGGACAAAACTCATGCCATCACCAACCTACTACCACCACCAGTGGGGACAACAGTATCTTCAACCATCATTGAAGCAACTGATTGTGCTATGAGAAACACAGTCAGAGAAATCCCTTTACTGCCATCAACTATGCCCTTGTGCTGCATACTACCACACACATGCCCACAGCCACTCTTGCCACTGGCAGCAATGCCATGGCCAGAAACATCTTTGCATGCACGTCTCTTTGCAGGCATTTTTGGGGACTACACACAAAATTAACAACAAATTTAGATTTTTGAACTTTGGGGAGATGGGAAGCCAAAAAACAACTGTGGCTTACAGATGGAGACTGGGCCATAAACAGATGCAGACACACAGATAGATGGAGACTGAGCACTCGAGATGCAGCTGCACAGGCACAACAACACCTTAACCAGTGGTCACAAATCCAAAACTGGATAAATAATACTTTCTTTTGTGGGGGCAGCTGCAGTACCAGTCCACTACCTAGATAGAATGAAGCAGTAAAAAATACCCCAGATGGATAAGAGATTCAGAGTGCTGCAGTTATGATGTGGTGCAATAAAATGTGTCTGACTTGATGACACACACACACACTAAAGGTAATGCGCAGAAAATTTAACAGTTCAGTACACTACAACCAAATCTTTTAAACCAACTGAAAAAAGACACAGCACCACAGCAAACAGCAAAAAATTATATAAACTTACTACAGGTATTACTGTGGCCGGGATATTCAAAGGAGTTGCACCTGGTGCAACAGGGCTGCACCATGTGCAACCCCCCAGCGCACCCTGGCACGATATTCAAAGGGGCATGTTGCGTGACGCAACCCTCAATGTGCTGGGGTGCATTGGTAATGTATGCAGTGCGGGATATTCAGCCTGGGATGTGCAGCGCATATGCTGGTGCAACACCTACATGTGCCACACAGTGGTGCCCAAAGTTGAGCCGTACAGAATAGGCTCAGATGCTGGCCACCCACAGATGGGCAGCTGTATTACAAGGTGCAACACAACAGCCGCCAGCCGTGAGTGGCCACCCACCCAGCAGGAACACCGTCCACAAGCACCCGGTCCCCCCTTGTAGTTCAGTGGCTGCCCCCCACCCCAAATGCCCGATTGCGGGCAGTAGTAAAAATAAACATAATCCCATGCCCGATCACGAGCAGTAGTAACAACGAACATGATCCAATGCCCAAGCGTGTGCAGTAGTAAGAAGAAACATAAGCCTGGCCATCTAGTGGACCCTCCCCCCCATATGCCTGATCACGGGCAGTAGTACAATTACACGTAATCCTAAGCCCGATCATGGGCTGTAGCAATATGAGAGAGCAATACAAGAGAGCAACCGGGTGGTCCAATGGTACCCTCTTCCCCACCCACCCACAGAGGCCCCCAGCCACCCAGCACCCCCCCCCATCATCGGCGGACGCAGCATCCCACCCATGTACGGCCTGGTTGCCTGCGACGACAGGTACAGTATGATCTATACAGATTGGGCACAGTGTGAACATGCCAGAGACTTGAATACATAGGACCAGATATGAAATGAATGTGCATTCACATATCTGGTCCTGTGTAGTACAGTATGGTTCAGAAGACCATTGGTCCACACTGTGTTTCCAACAGGGCATACAGATCATACTGTATGCTGTCATTCGGCGGGTGGCCGGGTGGTATGCAGGTGGGGTGCTTCTGTCTGCCGATGACGGGGGGGTGCTGGTTGGCCAGGGACCTCTGTGGGTGGGTGAGGAGGGGGTACCACTGGACCACCAGGTTGCTCTCTCATATTGCTACAGCCCACGATTGGGCATAGGATTATGTGTAATTGTACTACTGCCCATGATCTGGCATATGGGGAGGAAGGGGGTCCACTAGACCACCAGGCTTATGTTTCTTCTTACTACTGCCCACAATTGGGCATGGGAATATGTTTATTTGCACTACTGCCCACAATCAGGCATTGGATCATGTTTATTTTTACTACTGTCTGCAATTGGGCATTTGGGAGGGGGGGCTGCAATAGCCCAGCAGGGAGTCAACCCCTGACGTCAGTGGCTTGGCAGGGTGCCAGGTGCAATTTGTTGGAACGCCTCATTCATCACATGCAAATGGGGCCATAATGACATGCAAATGGCCCGATTTGCACCTTGCATAGATTATGGCCTCATTTGCATGCCAACAGCTGAATATTGAGGGTGATGCGCTAATCGCAACTGCACTTACGCTGGCACATCCCCATGCACCCTCTCTGTGGCTTGTGCTGGTGCAGTGCCACTGCGCCCATGTGCAGTATGTGCACCAACCGTACCATATTCAATGGTGCTGAGCCATGGCGCATCCCGTCAAATATCACCTGGTCCTGGTCCTGGCCCTGGCGCAGCCTAGCTGCGCCGCGCCCAGGCTTTCACCACCGCCAGGCACAGTCTGAATGTCTGACCTTGTGTGTACATGAACACAGAAATACTAACACACTAGCCAGTTTGTTTACATATACAGTCTCAGTCATCAGTGTAAACCCACATTGTTACATTAAATATCACCCTCCAGGGCCTAGCAGTTGGGTAGAACTCCAGAAAAAAACAAGCTCTGCAATGTTACAGTAATGGGGAACAACATCTTCAGGCTGACCATATGGCTTATTGCAACTTTGCTGGCTGCCTGGAACAAACTTACTACAAGCACAAATGAAGCCCTATATACCTACCCAAGATATCCACTGTCAAAACACTACCAAAACCTGGAACTACACTTTCTGAAATATTTCTTTGCATTTAATAAAAACTAACCAAATCTGCAAAGCTGGAGTATAAAGCCTTTCATCATAGATCCCCAGCATGTCATATATACTGTATATATGTGTTTGGGGGGGGGGGATTTGCCACCAAACAGAAGTCATGACAGAGTCTAACAACATTTCTAAGAGCAAGGTACAGACCCTGCTATGTTGTGGTGGCAATGTCTGAAAGTGCAAAAAAAGCCAATGTGGCATAGGAATACACAAATGGGTAGCATGTGAGGTGGTCGGCTGAATTAAGGTGCCATCCAAATGGCTAAGCGATGGGTGAAAGTCTGAATGGCGATGGGGGGTGGGACCAGATGTGGTGGTGGGCGATTGCAGCAACAGGATGTCGCTATATGTACACGCATGTGGGGGAGTAGGCACAGTGAGCGTGGGCTGGGAGGGGTAGAGGAATGTAGGGGTGGCGCTGCAGTCAGCTGATGAGCTGCACCATGGTGTCAGGGTTGGCCTCCACTTGTGGTGCAGGGGTACCAGATTTGAGTCTGGGTCAGGCACTACTGTACTTTTGTTGCACCTGGGCGAAACTTGTTTTTTTTTCTTTCACCCCAACATCATCCCCTGGAGTTGAGAATCTTTTAATGGGAGGGTGCGGGGTGAAGCTAACGTAAGGGAGGTGGGGCACAGCCCCCCACAGAAAGCAAAAGAACTGAGTCTCCGGCACCATTCCTTCAGTGACCGAGATGTCAGGGCAGCAAAATTACTTTCACCGTCTTTATGTCGCGAGCACGCGGGTCGCCGTTTGGCATTCGCTATTATCACATAGAACCGACAAATGTTTTAATTAAAATAAAAAAAAATGTTTGAATATGGAGTACAGTTGTAAGGCAGGTGTTGTATATGTGTGCAATAAGACATGTCAAGGTGTTTAAATATTGATCAGTAACAACACACCTGAAGTGTATTGTTGGGCATGAAGCACTTGCACCAACTGCCCTGAAACACACAAGAGGAAAGCATGATTACAGTCAATATTTACATATCCCTGAATTGTTACTGAATTTATAACATAGGTTGTACTTGAAAATGTTTTTTTTTTATTTTTTATGAGTTTCAAAAAGAAAACGTTGTTTTTTGTATGAAATGTAAGTGTACAACAACAACTTGGTTCCATTTGAGGCATATGGGTATTATAGCCAAACCTGGTGCACAGGCTAATAAATAAGTAAAGAAGTGAAATTACAGCAGATAATTGTATGCGCTATTTAGCCAATCAGACAGTTAGAATATTCTTACCCATCTTATAAACTATGGTAACTAATCAGAGAGAAATGCATATCTACCATGCCAGTTGATAACAATGCAACACTCCAGAGCAAGTGTTTTCATTTGGGGTAATGCCAGTTTTGGGGTGGTTGAAGGCACTTGTCTATGCCTTGTGGCTCAAAACACATCTGGGATGTGGCATTATCCTAAAACACAGCCTTAAAGAGTTAGTAGTGCCAAAAATAGGCAGAAAATGTTAAAATAGTCTCTTCTTATTGCTTGTATGCTACTTTATTTGCCCTCTGTTATATGTAACGATCTTGCTTTCTTGGTTGTTCTCCATTCTACTTGTACACTTTATTGTCATTGGTATTGTAACTGCATCCTCTGACTTGCAGTAATCTTTGTATCTGTGTCTCCCCCCCCCCTCCCCCAGGTCATACCTGAAACGAAGCCTTGACTCAGTGTACCTCTGCGGTAACCAATTTTAAATAAATAAATAGCAGGATCCGTGACTAAATTCCGACTCTTGGGTTCCTGACATGAAAAAGCCCACCTCCACTTTCCCATCCAGTATGCTATCCCATATCATTTACCGCACCAAATCCTCGACACATGCATAGCAAATGCTATTAGCTAACAAACAGCCTGTGTTTGTACCCTTTCAGTTTACGGACAGCAACCCCAGATACCCAGGATATCAACTCATTTAAGTGCATAGTAGTAAATATTTCTACCTTGTACCTTAATACAGTAAGCAGCAACCTCATAAGCACATCATATAAATAGTATTTAAATAGTATTTCCAGTGGACTGCAAAACAACCATTGTAAAGTGCGTAGTTCCAAATATTGCAACCTTACCAGTATGAAATGTATTAAATGTTTAACAACAATGGTACTCACTGTTTTCAATGGCTGTTTGCTGGTTTATTTGCTGGTTCTTTCCCTGTCAGCCAGTTCCCTGATTTTTTAACTGTTACTACAGATGATTGTCCATACTATAACTGGAGCATGATGAGGTTTGCAACGCTTTGCATTGTTAGCATTTATCTTCACTTGGCTACATTTATTAAATACCTTGAGACCCATTTGTCTGAGAGTACTGAGCATTCACAGACACAAGTTACCAAACAGCTGTTCAAACCATAACCGGAGCATGAAAAACAGAAAAACAAGTGATATGTAAAATGTCATACTACTGTACATGGTACTAAAAGACGCAAAGCTTTTGCAAGGGTAAAACAGTTTTATTTAATGAAACAGCACAGACATTCCAACCGCTGTATGATCGAAGGCAAAGCAGGTTATTTTATTATATTTGCTCTTTGCACAGCTTGTGATGTTAATATATTGCGTTTTCGGGGAAAAGAAAATGGCACGCAGCAATTGTGCTGAGGGTACTCAGGGCGGACTTTAGCTGTAAATGTGTTGACAGGATTTTGAGTGTTGGTAAACTGAACCAGACGGTAAGATGATTATCACGATTTCGTTGTCAAGAATATATGAGTCGGGATTTTTCATGTCGAGCAAACGTACCAGACCCATAAATAACTAGTGATATCACAGTCAGTGAGGTCACAATGCAGATGCATTATACCATGATATATTATTTGTATGAAATGGTATTATATACAATAAGTGTTTTGTGATACACTCAGTGTTTTTATATTGTGATGTATTGTCTGTCTGAACATGTAATGTAAGTTATACGTCCAGGTCATGTCTGTAAAAGGACCAGGTATCCCAGTGTATCCCCACCGTGGTTATCAAATCAAATCAAAATGTATAAGGAGGAGTAGAAATTACAATGTCAGCCTCCAGGTAGAGTGCTGTTTCACACATCACACCTAGTCCTGTCAGGTAGAAAATCTTCAAATTAGCAAAACAGAAAAGAAAAAACACTTCAGATATAAGAAGTGATAGCTGACTTCTTCTGAAAGGTACTGTTAATCCCACCCAGTACATTAGGTGTTTAAGTATTTTATGAACTACAACTTGTAGGATATATTGCATCATAAAATTGCTAGAAGAAATCCAGTAATCTAATTGGCTAACAGCAGTCACATGACCATGCAATGATGTTGCTGCCCACCACACAGTCAACCTCGTGTTTAACCTCTTCATATATCCCTATGGAGAGCCTCTCAAGAAAAATAACCTGGCAGCCATGTTTTCCACTCACTAATGGCAGCATGATGTGAACACTAAGTTGTGTTCAAACCTGCACCCTACACATGTAAATAACATACTATACTTAAGTACTTCTTTTTTCTCACATCACCTTTTTTCTCCACTATAAGGCACAAATCACTTTGGTACTTATTGTTTTGTTTCTGTTCCCCATTTTAAAGGTGCGAGCGGCAATCACTGAAAGACAGCACTGGCAATGACGTGAGCAGTGATTGCACTTTCACTTTCACTCCCAATCACGCTGTTGTTTTCCTGTGTATAATTCAAAGCACAACTCCCCAACTATAACCCCCCCCAAAAGAAAAGACTACAATGCTTCATCTTTTCAACTGTGTATCTGTGTGTACAGAATGGGGGAGGAGGGGGATTACCAGTAACCATTAAAAACTATTGGAACTACAAGTATGGTAGCCTCATTTGGACAAACATCCTCAAGCAAAGGCAAAAATACAATATAGTTCCAATAGGCAGAGGGACTACTTGAGACATTTTTTACATACATTTTTTTATTTTTTATGTATTTAATCATGATTATTTAAATTACTAAACATACTTCAACACCAAAAAGTACAAGATAATACACCTAAGAAAAAGGAACCCCAAGATGGAGTATTGGATGGGGGAATGAGACCTAGCACTACAGAAGAGGAATGGAATCTAGGAGTTATAACCAGTAACTCCCTTAAACAAACAAGCCAGTGCAACATGGTCTATAGCAAGGCTAACAGGCTGATGGGGTGCATCTGGAGGAACTGATAGCAGAAGAAAAGAGTACTGTAATACTTCCCTATACAGATCCCTGATGAGGCCTCACCTGGAGCACTGCATCCAGTTCTGGAGCCCTCACCTCAGAAAGGACAGGACAGGTAGCAAACAGTGCAGTGCAAAGTAATGAAAATGATTCAGGGCCAGCAGGGCAGATTCTATGAGGAGCACTGCAAAGCACTAAATATGTACTCACTGGAAACCAGAAGGAGAGGGGAGATATTATAGTAACCTCCAAGTTCCTTAAAGGAATTAATAGTGTAAACTGCGGTGAGTTATTTACCCTGAATACCAACTTGAGGTCACGTGGTCACAAGTGGAAATTAACAGGAGGGAAGTTCAGGAGGCATGTGAGGAAGTACTTCTTTATGGAAAGGGTGGCAGAACCTTGGTACAGTCTGTCAGCTGAGGTGGTGGGTGCAAACACAGTCAGGGGATTCAAGCAGTCATAGAATAGAATGAAGGGAATAGTGGTCGCCTGAGGCAACAAGACCAGGGAGAAGAATGGGGATTGGACGAGGAGGGTTAGTACCCTGGAGGAGCAATATATTCTTTTTCTGCCATCATGGTATATGTTTCTATGTTTCTACTTGGAAAAAAATCCATTTTATAAGCATGATAACATATTCCAGGGTTTGCATTATGCTAGACTGCTGTACTTCCTGAGTGGTTGAAGGCAGGGTGTGCGGCAATCTAGCGTAATACACACCCTGTCATGTGTTATTGTTAGCTCAACTTCTTTGCTGTGCCATTTCTTTATTTCTGCTAGCTAAGGTCTCCTATGGTAAAAGGGTATAGTCATAGATTACTGTACAAGTTACATACTCATTTCAAATGGATCTGGACAGAGTAGGGATGTTGCTGAAAATGAGGCTGTTTTTGACCCACATCTAAGCTTACTGTTTATAAAGCAAATCTGTTCCTAGCTCTTACTCTTGCAAAGCTAGCTTCTCGGATATAAATAAATGTGCTTCTCTAATCAGCCTTTCCAAACACAATGACAGCAGAAAGTGAGTGGGAGTGTCATCAGGAAAATAACATTCAAAGCCAGAATCCTTTGGTGCCTCTTCCCTCACCCCCATTGCAGACATGCCTATATTTTCACTCTGACCCATTCTACACCCGTATTGTACTTCTGAACTGGAAGAACAAGAGCAACAAACACAGCAGTACTTAGTTTTATGCATTTAGCACTGTGTTTACATAAGGCCCCTCATGTCTAGAGGTATTTGGTAGTATTCTCATCACAGAAGCACCATACATCACATAGAACCTGTGCCTGCACCAAGCACTTTTGCCACCATGGGCCTGGGAAGCTGAGCAGGGCACCATAGACATCACACTGGAGGACAGATAAACATGAGACTACACACAAACTGAGACAAGTCATGCAGCTGGGATCAAGCTGGGTGCATTTACTTGCTATTACGAAGGTACACTGCATAAGGGCATTCCCTTGCAGTTACTGTTCAGTTCTCCACATCATCTGGTACAGTACTAGCTGCATCACACTGTACTCTACATCTTCATTTGGGACTCACCTCCCACCATTCTCATGGCCTAACTTCCCTGAATCACTCCCAAAGTCACCATTGCCAGGTTCACCCTTGCTCTAAGGAGCAGAAATGTTAACAATTCTAATGGATCTAGTCCAAATACACATTACATTTTACTCCAGTCCCTAGCCTTCCATTTGGGAACCCTGGAGCCTTGGCACTCCCAAGACTATCTGTGTGTGCCATACTCCCAGGTAGGGTGAGCACTATCCCTGGAGGGAATTATACAGTGGCACATGCTTCACAGTGCCCATTTTGGACAAAAAAAAACATTTTAGCATGTCAGAATTATGACTTGGGGGGCTACTGTAGCGTAAATTACAAAATAAAAAACCTGACATCAAGTAAAAATACTTCCAAGAAACCAAACACAGGGACCAAGAAGGAGAGCTACACATCTAGGGGGAACTAGAAGGAGGGCTTCAGAAACAGATAACTAGTGTAACAGCTAACAGACAAATAGTGTAATAGTGTAATTACACAAACAGTGTAATAGCTTTATAAGTGCAGAATAATGTGGGGAGTGGTACAATTCAGTGGATGCAGGCAGCTGTATTCAGGCAGACCTGGGCACTGAGGTGCTGGCCTATCTGCAGGCCTCTCTCTCTGAACTGCAGGACAAGGTAGCCAGACTCAGAAAAGAGGTAAACTGGGTGAAGGGTACCCTTTGCCTCTATCCAGAGACCACCCAGTCCAATGCCACTGCCTCAAAGGATACCAAGAGTGGGGAGCACTTGGACAATGGTTGGCTCAGGGAGGGTTAGAATGGTCAGGCAGGGCACATCCCAAATCCTATTCCACTCCAGAACTCATGTGCCACACTGGCAAAGAGGGACAACGGACAGAGGCACCTGGAGAAGTGGAAGGGAAGGATGTGGAGGTCAACCTAGGAGGTGACCTCAGTGGGGGATCAGTGGACCCCAGAGGAGGAGGAAGGAATCCTGGTGGGGACTCACTGTATGGGGAGGATTGAGCTAGGAACAAGTGAGGGGAGGACAGGAGGTGAGATGTCTACCAAGTGCCATGGCGTGGAGGGATGGGAGGAAGATCCTGGGGATTGCTGGGAAGGCAAGATGGGAAGGAGAGCTGTATGTCATTATCCACCTAGGAACTAATGACCTGAAAACAGGGAGCCTAAGAAACTTCTGGAAGGGGTTAGAAAATTGGGGAGGGGTCTGAAGCAAGTAGCTACATCCAAGAGAGAGCATGGGGGGCATGCATCAGGAACTTTAACTCATGGTTGAAGAACTGGTGCTTTCAGGAAGGGTTTGGATTCATTGGTGACTGGGGACCCACCTGGAGGGATGGAGGTTTGTTCAAGCCTGACAGCCTTCATCCATCCTGGAGGGGAATCCAAGCACTCAATGATACATTTAAATGCTACATTGACAAGCATTTAAACTAGCAAAGGGGGGGGGTGGCAGGCCAGCAAGGAGGGTACCTACTTGTTCACCCCCATAGCTAGCAGTGGAACCAAAGAACGAGGAGTGGCTATCTCTACAAAGCAGTGTGCAAAGATGGAGATTAGCACCCAAGAGGTGGGTAGGCAGAAAAGGGGCAAAATTCAGCAGAAGGGCAGACAGCAAGGAGAACCAGGGATAAAGGACAACCAAGGAAGGGGCTGGAGTAGAACAGCAAAACAGTCTAGGAAGATCAAATCATGGAAATACATGTGTGCCAATGCCAGGAGCCTTAGCAACAAGATAGAAGATCTGGAGGCTGTCATGGTGCAGTCAGACCTGGACATTGTGGCCATCACTGAAACCTGGTGTAATGATAACCATGACTGGGAGATGGCCATACCTGGCTACAACATATTCAGAAGAGACAGAGCAGGTAGGAAGGGAGGAGGAGTGGCACTGTATGTGAAAAATGACATAAGGGCCACAGAAATCCAGGAGGAACAAAATGGGGGAGAGATACTGTGGGTTAAGCTGGAAAGGAAAATGGGGCCAGCCATCTGCACAGGTGTGGTCTACAGACCACCAGCCCAGGAGGAAGAAACAGATAGGGCGCTGATGCTAGCCATCCAAAGGATGGTAGACAAGGGTGAGGTAGTACTGGTTGGAGACTTCAATATTCCAGATGTGGACTGGAGCATCCCAGCAGCAGCATCAACTAGGAGCAGATTTATCCTGGACTCCCTTCAGAGTGCCTTCCTCAAGCAACTGATCATGGAACCAACTTGGCAGAAGGCAATACTGGACCTTGTGCTCACAAACAGGGACAGTGTGATGGGGGTAACAGTGGGGGAGCATCTGGGGAACAGTGACCACCAGTCATTGTGGTTTGAAATCACAGAAAGAGCAGAACCAAACCACGCAAAAACACGTATCCTGGATTTTAGGGGGGCAGACTTTGTGAAAATGGGGAGATACTTGAAAGAGGCATTAAAGGGAATGGAGCAGGAATCAGGGGTTGAGGAACAGTGGGCAGTATTTAAAATGGGGATTACAAGAGCAACAGAATTATGCATTAAGCAGGTTAGCAAGAGAAGAAGGAAGAGGAGACCATTATGGTTTTTCAAAGAGGTAGCAAAGAAAGTGAAAGCCAAAAGATAGCATTCAGGCAATACAAAAGTCACAGGCAGAGGGATAGGGAGTACCAGGAGAAGCAAAGGAGGCAGGGAGGGTCAGTAAGGGAAGCCAAGCTCAGACAGAACACATTGCAAAATCAGTGAGTGGGGGACAAACCCTTTACAGGTATATAAGTGAAAAAAGAAAGGCAAAGGGAGGGATAGTGAGACTGAAGGGGGAGGATGTGGGCCACGTGGAGGATGACAACAGTAAAGCTGACATATTGAACAGGTATTTCTGCTCAGTCTTTACTGAGGAAGAGGAGGATAATGGATCTGAAGGGAGTACAAGGGGTGAGAATGGTGCAGAAATGGACACAAGTCCCTTTACATGAGAAAGGGTCCTGAAGGAACTGGAAGTAATAGAAGTTGATAAAGCAATGGGACCAGATGGGGTGCACCCCAGGGTCCTTAAAGAACTAAGAGAGGTGGTGGTTGAACCTCTGGCTATCCTGTTTAGCCGATCACTGGAAACAGGGAGGTACCCGAAGACTGGAGGACAGCAGATGTAGTCCCTTGTACAAAAGTGGGAACAAAGAGGAGGGGAACTACAGACCAGTCAGCCTCACCTCAGTAGTGGGGAAGATCATGGAAGCACTATTGAAGGAGGACTGGTGGAACATCTGGTTGTCAATGGACTACAGGGACCCAAGGCAGCATGGTTTCACCAGGGGAGGTCATGTCAGACCAACCTCGTTGAATTTTTTGACTGGGTGACTAGAGGTGGATCAGGGGAGGGCAGTGGACATGGCCTACCTGGACATCAGCAAGGCATTTGACACTGCACCACATGAAGACTATTACACAAACTGAGGAATATGGGTGTGGGCAGGACAGTAGTGTGGTGGGTGAGCTATGGCTGGGTGGCAGGACACAGAGGGTGGTGGTAAATGGCTGTCACTCCACAGAGGAAGAGTGACCAGTGGGTACCACAGGGATCAGTGCTGGGACTGGTCCTATTCAACATCTTCATCAGTGACATTGCACGGGGCCTAGAGGCAGAATTTCACTGTTCACTGATGACACAAAGTTCTGTAACAGAGTAGACACACCAGAGGGTGTAGACAGAATGAGAAGGGACCTGCAGAAACTTGAAGAATGGTCAGGGTTTGGCAGTTGAAATTCAATGCAAGAAGTGCAAGATAATGCATATGGGGCACAAAATCTGGCACAATATATCAGTTGGGGGTGAGGATATAGCATGCACCAAGCAGGAAAGGGATCTTGGGGTTATCATCTCTGATGACCTCAAGGTAGAAAACAGTGTGACAAGGCAGCAGGTAAAACCAACAGGATGCTGGGATATAGGCAGAGGCATCACCAGCAGGAGAAAAGGAGTCATAATTCCACTGTACAAGACACTAGTGAGGCCCCACCTGGAGTACAGTGTACAGTTCTGAGACCGTACCTATGTAAGGACATAGACAGGGTAGAGAAGGTTCAGAGGAGGGCAACAAAGATGGTACATGGATTGCATCACAAGTCCCATGAGGACAGGTTGAAGGAACTGAATATGTACTCCCTGGAGGAGAGGAGGGAGAGGGATTTTGATAGAGACATATAAGTATCTTACAGGGAGGAACAGGGTGCAGGAATACACTATTTTTAAGCAAAAAGATGTTCCAGGACTAGAGCATGGGATGAAGTTGGAGGAGGAAGATTCAGAGGAAATGGAGGAAGAATTTCTTTACAGAACAGGTGGTGGACAAGTGGAACACCCTGCCAGAGGAAGTGGAGGCTGAAACAATCATGGGATTTAAGAATGCATGGGATAGACATAAAGGAATTCTGGAGGTCAAGGGTAAGGGGCAACAGACTTCTAGGTAAACATAAACTGAACTTACAAGCTCAAATGGGCAGACTGGGTGGGCCATAGGCCCTTATCTGCTGACACTGTATATTTATCTATGTATCTATGGTTGAAGAACTGGTGCTGTGAGGAAGGGGTTCAGATTCACTGGTGACTGGGGACCCACCTGGAGGGATGTGGGCTTGTTCAAGCCTGATGGCCTGCATCCATCCTGGAAGGGAATCCTAGCACTTAATGAAATGTGTAATTGCTACATGGAACAGCATTTAAACTAGTCAAGGGGGGGTGGCAGGTCAGCAAGGAGGGTACCTAATTGCCCAACCCCCATAGCTAGCAGTGCAACCAGAGAACAGGAGGAGGAGATACTGTATCACTACAAAGCAGTGTGCAAAAGATGGAGATAGGCACCCAAGGGGTAGATAGGCAGAAAAAGGACAAAATACATTGGAAGGGCAGACAGCATGGAGAACCAGGGAGGTCACATCATGGAAAGCCATGTGTGCCAATGCCAGGAGCCTTAGCAACAAGATGGAGGATCTGGAGGCTGCCATGGTGCAGTCAGACCTGGACAGTGTGGCCATCACAGAGACCTGGTGTAATGATAACCAATACTGGGAGATGGCCATACCTGGCTACAAAGTATTCAGAAGAGACAGGGAAGGCAGGAAGGGAGGAGAAGTGGTGGTTTATGTGAAAGATGGCATAAAGGCCACAGAGATCCAGCAGGATCAAAATGGGGGGGGGATACTGTGGGTTAAGCTGGAAAAGAAAACAGGGTCAGCCATCTGCACAGGGGTGGTCTACAGACTACCAACCCAGAAGGAAGAGACAGATAGGGAGTTAATGCTAACCATCCAAAGGATGGTAGACAAGGGAGTGGTGCTGTTTGGAGACTTCAATATTTCAGACATGGACTGGAGCCTCCCAGCAGCAGCAACTTGGAGCAGATTTATTCTGGACTCCCTTCAGGGTGCTTTTCTTAAGCAACTGGTCGTGGAACCAACTCAGCAGAAGTCAATACTGGACCTTGTGCTCACAAACAGGGACAGTGTAATGGGGTAACAGTGGGGGAGCACCTGGGGAACAGTGACCACTGGTCACTGTGGTTTGAAATCACAGAAGGAGCAGAATCAAACTGCACAAAATCATGTATCCTGGATTTTAGGAGGGCAGATTTGGGGAAAATGGGGACATGCTTGTGTTATGGAGGTCCCAACACTCTAATTGGCCTCCGACTGTGCATCTTAGACATATCTTATGTTACATATATGCTGTTTCAAATTATTAAATTATAGTAGTAGTAGTAGTAAATCATTTTTTATTCATAAATGAATAAAAGGATACATTCAATTGAGCAAAACTCGTTTTCAATGAAGTTCCATGTCACAATAAAATGAGGTTCCACATCAAAAAGACATAACATCAAATCACTAAAAAAACACAAATAGATTAGGACAATTACAGTACAACAATAGATAAGAAAGGATAAAAAATAACAGAAAAGAAATAAAAAAATTAAAATACAAACAATAACAATATAGGGCATTGACACTTACTGTAAAGCGTAGGAAACATTATTAGTATGATTTTATTCTATTTACCTTGCTTAGAAACAACATGTAGTAGGCCAAGACACTTGTGTCTTTGTTATCTTCTGAGATGATATTATGCAGACAGCACTGCCACCTTTTGGGTTTATGTATAACTACACTATATCCTGTATTTTCTAGGTATCCTTTCTTTCACAATTTAGCTGACACAGCAAATAATGCATAAGCATAGATAACACTGTGGAGCCACCTAACTTTTAGCTAATATGGCTATTTTATATATCTAGTCTTTGGTAGCTATAGTAACTATCAAGTACAGTATATAACTTACTGTATTATGTATTCCCTCAAGACCTTCTTCACTCCTTGAAGTACTGGGAAACTTTCGCTCCCAGTGTCTACTGATTAGGCAACTGTTTATCTTTTGTACAATAAACAAGTTTTATTACCTGATATGCCACTAGTCCATGTCTCTTTTGCAATTCTATGACTGCTAAGAATCTGATCAGGGCTAACCACCCTAACATATTGGCGACTGTGTGCAGGTGGTCTGGATTTGCAAAGATTCACTACTTGCTGGCTCACCCCTTCCCTGCGGGTAGTAAGCAGATGTACACACCTGTACCACCTCGCCCATACTTTTAACTCCATAGCATCTTACAAAGTCTGGCTGCTTAATGGGCTTGGTCGATGCCAACTCACCTTGCTCAACGGCAGTTTTGAATTGCATGATTGAAAGAGTATAGTAGCCCGACCGTCTGTTGGTTTGCCTGCTGTGGATCAATACACAGCAAGGTACTCATTGATGGGCTAACATTTTGTGTTTCTCAAAACTTTTACTGGTACCTCTATGTCTTCTCCTAATATCTGTGCAGACTTGAGATCAATGTCTCTAACTTCCTTACCTCCCATGGAGGCTGGAATGATTTCACGCTGGACGTGAATCTCTACGACAATCCTGTGCTGGGGATTTCAACCCAGTACTCCGAGGCAAGACAAACAGCCAAAAAGTGTGATGCTAAAGGGCCGTTAGTTGTGGCACTCTCTATGCTAC
Organism: Neoceratodus forsteri; assembly: GCA_016271365.2. Taxonomy (NCBI): domain Eukaryota; kingdom Metazoa; phylum Chordata; order Ceratodontiformes; family Ceratodontidae; genus Neoceratodus; species Neoceratodus forsteri. Next base: position 754,247,776 of record CM028135.1, read on the forward strand.
TCTAGAAGCCTCCGAATCAAGGTTTCTTTCCCTCGAACTACAACTCTCATCTCTTAAGAAAAAGATGGGACTGCAGGTATCTGAAAGTTTGAAAACAGAGCAGCGACTCGAAGCAGAACTTCAGTCACTGAGCACTAAGAACGAAACTCTTCTGCACTGTTCTGTACAGGGTGGTGAACATGATTTAAGTTTGTTGAGTGATGAATGTGAAGGTTTGAGACAGGATAAGAGACAGGTGTTACAGATGAATGATTTGTTGAGTGTTACAAATGAGACTTTGCATGAGGAGTTGGATGAGATGAGAGATGACATGAAATGGGTAAGTGAAGAATTGAATAGGGAGCTTAGGGACAACTGCGAGTTACGTGCCACGTATAGAATGTTACAGAAGGAAGTTGTGAAAGGTGTTGAGCAGAACATTGCAAAAGTTAGTCACATAGCTTGTAGACAAAAGATGGTGAAACTGCATCATCAGTGAGAAGTGCTGGCTGGTCACGTCAAGATGATGGGCAGGTTTCACTACACATCCATCGATCTTACATCATCCAGTGATGATGACAACTGCCAACATGGCACCCAGCCACATTCTCACTATGGTCCAGTGTCCCCCCACCACCCACATGATGGCGGATTCCCATGCTATGACGGCACCATCCTTCATCATCAGTGGAATGACGACTATCACGTGTGACACCAAGATGGCGAACCCCATGATACAGGGGAGATCACGGCCTAGGTAGAGCCCCTCCAATTGCTGCTTTGACAAAACCGACAAAGTGGAGATCGAGCAAATGATCAAGACCACCTTCTCTCAAATGGAGATATCTGAAGAAAATAAGCAGGCCTTCAAACCAGCATGTTGTCTGCTCTGTGGCCAATGCCGCAGCAAAGGCCACCTCTTGTGGAGCACACAATCAAAGCCCCTTCCCTGAGCGCCCAGCAGCTCACAATAATCCCCTTCAGCTGGCCCACTCTGTTCAGCAGATCACTGACAGCATAAGCCACATGACCCCCTCTGACAATCTCAGTTGCCATTTGGAAAACGTACACTCCAAATGTGAGATGCTCAGCCTGTCAACAGACTACCAGGTACAGATTCTCTGGCAGACCATAGACCCCGGCCTCTGGGCGAAACTCTCAGAGGTGGTCCACCAAGATACAACTGCAACTTTTGATGAGATTTTTAATTTATTTATTTCAATCTTGGATTATAATACCTTTAAGCAGGAAACTGCTCTTTTACAAAGGTTCCACATTGTATGGGTGGGAAAACATACAATGGGACCATATGAGTCACTAGCTAAACAGATTATACACAGATGATGTGAGCATTCAAATACAGTGTGATTTAGTAACAGAGAGGATTTTAACACAAGAATTAACAAGTCACAGGAGGAGCCTGGGTGGCATTGTCAGAACAAAAGAAGGGATACTTGTATACCAGAAGGAGAGAAGGTAATAAAAGTGAGGGGAGGTGAAGGGGGTTGAGGGTAGAGGAGAGAGAGGAAGCATAGGGCCTGGTTGAGGAGAAAAAGTGGGGGAGGAGAAAAATGTTTTCATGAGGGGTAGAGGGAACTCCTTGTTGGAATAGGACCCTAGACGGAGGTAGGTGTGTGTGGCATTTGCTTGGGAAGAACAGACCAGATGCAGGAACTGGGAACTGAGTGCATTTAACTGGCACAGTCACAGCAACTATTCTTCAGGAGGTGTTGTCGTAATGGGTTTTGAAAGGACCCAATCTTGGTATGGTGACAAGTTCAGTTCCGAGGTTGTTGAGCCAAAGGAGAGCCCGGTAGGGAGTAAGACCACTACCCTGGGAAGTTCTGCACCTTGGTACAGTGAGAAGCTGATGGTCATAGTTTCTGGTATGATGTGAGCCTGAGAATACACTTAACAGGTTTGCAACTCCAGGAGGTACCAGACCTAGAAGTGTTTTTTGGCCAGTAGGCAGGTTTGATAGTGAATTCTATTGTTAAGTTGTAGCCATCCAGCTTGCTCATAAAGATCACAGATGCACATAAGTCAGGTGGGGGGACCAGTGAGCAGTCTACAGGCTTTGTTGAGTGCTACTACTATCTTGCGAAGGGAGGATGGAGGTGCGGAGCTGTAAGGACCAGGCCATAGTTGACAATAGAAACAATTGAGCTATGGATTGCAGTTTTTAGGCTTCAGGTGTCAGGCATTGCTTGTGTCTGTGTAGGGTTCTATTCTCAAGATGACCAGTTTGGCCACCCTTCTCAATGTAGCTTGCGTTGGAGAGAGACGGTCCACTGTTACCCAGGTATTTGAAATATTCAACTTGTTCGAAGAGCACTCCTGCACAGTTACTGATAACTAGAAGTTATGTTTTGTGCTTGCTTCTACTGTAGCACCACTAAACAGCATCACTTTTGTTTTTGTAGCTCAGTACCAGTTGTGTGCTCCAAACTATTTCGACAACTTGCTCAAAAGCAAGTTGTAATTGATTTTGAGGTGGGAGGGTCTGATGGGTAGTGAGTTGACTGCATCATCTGCACAGAGTAGGATCTGTTGATTGCAGGAGTGGGTAGGTAATTTAAAAAATGCTAAAGAGAAGGAGTCCTAGTATTGATCCCTGAGGTACCCTAACGAACCAGTAGATGCCCAGATGTGGTGTTTCCAATCTTCACCTGCTGGGAACGATCAGCCAAGTAGCTTTTGAACCAGTTTGTGTCACACTTAGAAAGGCCTATAGAAGTGAGTTGCTCTAGTAGTAGAGAGTGACCGACAGTGCCAAAAGCCTTAGTTAAATCAATGAAAGCTGTGCCTACGAGGCTACCCTGGTCAAGTAAGTTCTGTATGTAACTGGTGAATTCCTGCAAAGCAGTGGTGGTGCTGTGCCCTTTTCAAAATCTATGCTGTTCCAGGCACTGGATCCTGTATTGATCAAGGTATTCCACCAACTGATCTGCAACTATATGCTCCAGTGCTTTTGACAGGGGAGGAAGGATAGAAATAGGCCTATAGTTGGCATGTAGTGCCCAGTAACCACTCTTATGCACAGGCGTTACCAAGGCTGACTTCCAAACATGGGGGCATTGAGCCAATCATAGGGATAAGTTCAGCAGTTTAGTAAGGGGAACTAAAGTCTCTTCAAGTGTTAGTGAGACAATTTTGGGATCGAGGAGTCACCGCTTCCTTGATTTTCCAAATACCTTGACATACTTTCTAGCTGATTATGGGGGACTGGTTTGAAATAAAAAGGAGGGGATTATTGACTAGGTTCCAGACTTAGGCCTCTGATGGGACTGGATTCCTCAAAAAGATGTTTGGGAGAACACTACTTAAAACAGTAAATGCTTTGTTAAACGTATCGGCAATGGTCAAGCGGATCAAGAGTAGGAACTCCATTAATGCTGAGCATACTCGGGCCTCATTTTGTCCTTCCTGCAACATCCTTTAAATTGTTTCCAAAGTTCTTGCTATTGCCCCATGAGTTTTTTAATGCCTCCCAAAAGTGGTTGTTTTTAGTAGAGCGGATGGCACGGGTGCAGTCATTCTGTTATCTTCTGTATTCCTGGATGTCAGATTGCTTGCCAGAGTTCTTGTCCCTGAGTCATAAGTGGTACCTGTTTGTCATGCAGCTGATTAATTCAGGTGTAATCCAAGGGTTGTTTCTTCCTCTGATCTTAGTCTTCTGCACAGGTGCATGGTTGTCACAGGCAGCATTAAATTGATTGATGGAGTGCTCAAGTGCTACTGTATGTCTATATCTTCCACCGTATCAAGAAGGCTCTAGCCAGTACTGCTAAGTTGCTGTTTAAGGTGCTCAAGGTGACCCCTCTTTAGCCTTGTCCTGGACATTGTCAGGGGGGGAGGCATGTTATATTTGTTAGTCCAGTTGCAAGTGATCAGGGAGTGGTCACTGAGTGAGTCCGGGTGGACAGTCACGTTAGAGATACGCTTCAGGCAATTTGTGAGGAACCAATCCAGTAGAGTGCTTGTTTCAGATATATAATTAGTTCTGGTGGGTGAGCCCATGAGTTGGGTTAGATGCAGTGCAGCAACTGTGTCCTTATAGGAGCTAGCTAGAGATGCCATTCAGTTTACATTGAAGTCACCCAGAATGATAGTTTCAGAGTCTAGATGCTGACATCTATGACCTCCATAACTTTTTCGAGCCCTGAGGATTCCACTTCTAGTGGGGTGAATACTGAGAGTATTGTAAGTGCTTTGCTTTGTGCCCCAACATAATTTTTATGGGGAGAATTTGTGCAGTATTGCCAAGGCTGGGTAGAGGAAGGGCAAACCTCTTGATTTTATCCTTGATGTATATCGCACAGCTAGCCCCTCTTTTAGTGATCCTGTCATGCTTGAATATGGTAAAACCAGGTATCATGACTGCCGTGTCCTGAGTTTTTGGCGTGAACCATGTCTCAACAACTGAGAGGATGTCAGGGTTGTGCAGTGTGAGCCAGACTTGCAGGCAATCAAGCTTTTTGAGCAGACTATAGATATTGATAGTGGCAAGTGTTATTGTTCATTGCTCTTTTTGCTGCTTGGCAAGGATTCCCAGTTGGGCCAGGATCTGGGTGTACATTGCCTGATATTAGCAGGAGCAAAGGATGAGTCGAAGACTCTTAGCAACCTATGGCAGAGTTTCCAATTCCTTTGCTGTTGTACAGGGATTTTCTACTGTTGTGATGAATGGGAGGCTATGGGGGTAAGGCAGGTATAGCTATGATATGAAGTAGTTGGAGGTCAGCCATCTTTTAACCCAATTTGGAACCAGCTGAACGGGCTTAATCCTGGAACTGTGGTGTAGGATATATTAGTGCGCATCCAGGGGTATAGTGCATATTGGTATTTATCCTTGTGGTAGATGAGCTCTGGCCAGGAATCAGTCGGACTGATATGGATGCATAGGGTAATCAGGAACATTGCCAGGAGGGCAATTTGCTGGAGTTCCATCTCAGTGCTCCAGGAGGGATGTGGTATAACCTTCTCTATTAAGATACACCACCAGGGGTTGGGGTATGGGGCTCCCTCCCTCCCAGTGGAGCTGGAGACCCAGAGGCTTGAGGCGCTTATGGAGCAGTGGCACAGGTCAGGTCTAGAGGGACAGGCAGCAGCAGAGGAAGTGAGTCACATTGCTGTGGGAGGTGAGAGCCTGATCAGGGGCTATAATCTGTGGGAGAGATAGGGGAAGCAATTACACTTTAGGGAGATGGGAGCAGACAGGGCCGGGGTCGTTGGAGACAGCGAGCTAGCAGGGGGCTGTGAGTACCAATGCTGTGGAAGGTGTGGGAGGGTTAGCAGATGGGCAGATGGGAAATTAGGAGGACAAAGGAAGTTAAGGATGGGCTGATAACTCAAGCCACTTAATTTTACACAATTAGTGTGAAAGAAAAATTATCAAAAGTCTGTAACACTTAAATTCTGGCAGGCAATTCTTTTTTTTTGTGATTTACTTCTCTTTTTCTGGCCAAGCCCCCTAACCCCACGAATGGGCTTGCCCCAGCCACGGCACTCAACCCTTACTCCGGGAAACCCCCGGAGTGGAGCCATGCAAGTAATCTGTCATGGCTAAAGGGTCGGGTACCATGCATGGTTCATATGGGGCTGGCGATTTTCTAATTAGAGTCCCTTGGAGCTAGGAGTGCAATGGCGCAAGGGTGAGTGCATCTGTCCTTGTTCCACCCCATGTCTAGGTGCTGCATGCTTTGTCCCCCCAGCCTCCGCTGAGAGGGCAGTCATTGCCGGCATTCTGGATTCCCCACCCAGAGAAGGAGAGCAGTCCTCCAGATGCCGATCCTTCTCCTCCCTGCTGACCCCCGATGACCTGTGCTCATTCCCGATCCTGGGTCGCCAGCGTAGAGCGGTGTGGTGTCCAGTGCCTCAGCACCACCGGCCAGCTACTGGCAGGCAATTCTAATTGCAATACATGAACAATATACCAGAAACAGGTAGAGTTGCAATATGGGCAGGTTATGCAGACTAGCCAATGGACAGTCACTAAACAGTTGTAGAAGCTGATCACAGACAATTGGATGGCAGGACAGAGAAAGAGGAAGGGGCACAAGCATATTTAAAGGAGGCCTAGGAGGGGTTGGGGGGCAGAAAAAAAATAGGCAGTAAAAGAGAGACAAATTCAGTCCCAGGAGACCACCGAAAAGGTGATCCAATGGGAATAAGGCTGGGCAGACCAATCAGAATCTGCTACTGACCACCACACCAATCAGATTACAGGAGAAAAGGTGTCGGTAGTTCAAGGCGCAAGTGGTAGAACCTTCAATGATGGGTCAAGCCACAGCTTCAGGTGGATGGTCAGGGAATGCAGCAGGTAGTGGGTGGTGGCCGAAGTTGGGGCCGTACTGCACTGCTGTAGGAGTTGATGCACCTGCTCAGGGTAGCAAGTCCTAGGAGAGTGAGAAGAGAAATGTAGATTAGTTTAAAGGCTGGTGGGGGGGGAGACTGGCAGCAGACCAAGAGTCGAGGGCAGGGTAGAATCAAGAAATAAAGGGGATAAGTGGGATAGTTACAAGGAGAAGAACAGCTAGAGAACAATGGGGGATTAAGGGTAGGACAAGCAAGAGGTAGTTAGACAGGGAGGGGTGGGGTGGGGTGAGGATCCGAGGTCAAGTGAGCAAAGCTGCTAGTGACCAAGGATACAGAACACAAAATAATACAAGGAAGGGTCTAGGGTGTTTGGCAGTATAGTTACTTGGGCTACCGAAAAAAAATATATATATTGGCAGGGCGAAATACAGAGTATGTGCTGAGGCAGTTAAAGGGAGAGGCAGACAAAGCTCTAATTTCAATGGTTAGCGCTAAACTGTTTTGCAATTACATAGTACACTTAGAGACTAGTAGTGGTACATTTCACTAGGCATAATACAATTTAAAAATTGCAAATTAGGGAAGGAAAACAATAGGCAGTAGAATAGGCAATAAAAGAGAGACAAATTCAGTCCCAGGAGACCACCGGAAAGGCGCTCCAATGGGAATAAGGCCAGGCAGCTGGGCAGACTGATCAGAATCTGCTACTGAATCACCGAACCAATCGAGTTACAGGAGAAAATGCACCGGTAGTTCAAGCACCAAGTGGTAGCAACTTCAATGATGGGCCGAGCCACATCTCCAGGAGGATGGTCAGGGAATGCAGCAGGTAGCAGGAGGTGGCCAAAGTTGAGGCCATACTGCACCACTGTAGGAGTTGATGCACCCACTCAGGGTGGTGAGTCCTTTGATGATGGGCCGAGCTGCAGCTCCAGGAGGATGGTCAGGGAATGCAGCAAGTAGTGGGCGGCAGCTGAAGTTGGGGCCATACCATGCTGCTGTAAGAGTCGATGCACCCACTCAGGGCAATGAGTCCTTCAATGATGGGCCTGAGCTGCAGCTCCAGGAGGATGGTCAGGGAATGCAGTAGGTAGCGGGTGGCAGCTGAAGTTGGGGCCATACCATGCTGCTGTAGGACTCGATGCACCCGCTCAGGGTGGCGAGTCATTCAGTGATGGGCAGAGTCGCAGCTCCAGGAGGTCGTTCAGGGAATGCAGCAGGTAGCAGTCGGCAGCCTAAGTTGGGGCTGTACCACACTGCTGTAGGAGTTGATGCACCCACTCAGGGCCCTCGAGTCCTTCAATGATGGGCCGAGCCACAGCTCCAGGAGGATGGGCAGGGAATGCAGCAGGTAGCGGGCAGCAGCTAAAGTTGGGGCCGTACTGTGCCACTGTAGGAGTCGATGCACCCACTCAGGGTGGCAAGTTCTTCAATGATGGGCTGAGCTGCAGCTCCGGGAGGATGGTCAGGGAATGCAGCAGGTAACGGGTGGTGGATGAAGTTGGGGCTGTACTGCGCTGCTGTAGGAGTCAATGAACCAGCGCAGGGTGGTGAGTCCTTCAACGATGGGCCGAGCCGCAGCTCCAGGAGGATGGTCAGGGAATGCAGCAGGTAGCAATCGGCAGCGAAGTTGGGGCCATACCATGTTGCTGTAGAGTCAATGCACCCGCTCAGGGCAGTGAGTCCTTCAATGATGGGCCTAAGCTGCAGCTCCAGGAGAATGGTCAGGGAATGCAGCAGGTAGTGGGCGGTGGCTGAAGTTGGGGCCATACCATGCCGCTGTATGAGTTGATGCACCCACTCAGGGCAGCGAGTCCTTCAATGATGGGCCAAGCCGCAGCTCGAGGAGTTCAGTCAGGGAATGCAGCAGGTAGCAGTTGTCGGCCGAGGTTGGCACTGTACCACGCCACTGTAGGTGTTGATGCAGCCAGGGCACCGAAGTCCTTTCAATGATGGGCGGAGCCACAGCCCCAGGAGGATGGTCAGGAATGCAGCAGGTGCGGGTGGCAGCCAAAGTTGGGGGCCGTACCAGCCACTGTAGGACTCGATGCACCAGCTCAGGTGGTAAGTCCTTCAATGATGGTCCAAGCCACAGCTCCTGGAGATGGTCAGGGAATGCAGCAGGTAGTGGCAGCGGCTGAAGTTGGGACTGTACCACACCGCTGTAGGAGTCAATGCACCTGCTTAGGGTGGTGAGTCCTTCAATGATGAGCAGAGCCACAGCTCCAGGAGGGTGGTCAGGGAATGCAGCAGGTAGTGGGCAGTGGCCAGATTTGGGGCTGTACTCCACCGCTGTAGGAGTCGATGCACCCGCTCAGGGTGGTGAGTCCCAGGGAGTGAGATTGCAGCGGAGCTTATTTTTGCACACAACCCTAGTGTAGTTGGCATGATGTTGGCCTATCTTGTAACACAAACTACCAAGGAAAGCTCAGCGACATACCACCTAAGGCTGTGGATGGCTTATTGCACTAGCAAACATCTTGCGAGTGAAACCACAGCCGTTTATCTAATTGAGTACAAGAACTTATACCTCCGGAACATGATTTTGGCCATCCGTGAAAAAGTGGAGCTCACAATTTTCCCCATAATGGACAAATTTGATGACGTTCTTCGGAAAATGGAGTGGGTTTACCAGCTGTACCTCTGAGATCTGAATTACGGTTCAAAGAAGGTGGCAGCAGTGCAATCCACCAGCGAGTCCAAAACCCACTACACAGTGGAGGGCAAGGCCCAAGACAAAAAGTCCCAACCCTCAGACAATTAGCAGAATTCCTAGTCCAGAAGTGGAAACTGGAACCATAATAGCAATAACAAGTGGAACTGGAACAGCACTAATTCCAGGTGGGGTGGTCAAAACCATCGACCAGACCCTTCTTACCGTGCTATTGAGGAGAACAACAACCTTCGCAACCTCCTCGGCCACGTCCAGTCAGTAACAGACTCAGTCCCGGCACGCTCCATCACAGTGTCAGCTCTGGCCCCACAGGTCTTAATAGGCCAAGGAGATATGGGAGCCTCCTCGAGCCAGGCTGCACCAGGCCTGAACCCCGAGGTGACACCCTTTGTTACAACTACGCAGGAACCGGAGGTGGCCCAGCAAGAACAGGCCTTACTCCTCCAGGAACTCCCTAGTGGCGGCAGTTCAGATTGACAACTACAGGCCCCAGTCCGTATTGTGAGCAAACTCATCCTTGACACAAACAGAAGGTCTTGTACTGAGGCCAAGGTCAGCGGGCCACCAACTGACTATCTTACTAGATACAGGCATGGCTGTGTCTGTACTACATGATGAAGATCCAGCAAACTCATCCTGATCTACCAGATGGAGAACCAATACATCAGGCATGGATGGCTCAAGTCTATACACCTACCACTGTTTTATACTTCCTGGTGGTAATGGGCAACCCCAAGACGACCCATACCTTTGACCTCATGGTATTACAAGATCATCACAGCATACTGGGCATTGATTTTCTTGCACCACACAGCTGTGTGGTGGACCTAGCCAACATGCTCCTGATCCAGATCAGGGGACAATACCATACGATCGTGATTTCTGACTCACATGTGGTTGCAGCTATTATCACCATTGACAATGAATATGACGTCATAGCTGTATTCCAGACACGTGAATTCTTCCAGAAACTCTTACCCATCCTGCAGAAATATTTGGATGTTTTTGTGACACATAAACATGATTGTGGAAGAATGCAGACCATCATCAAAATTCCAGGCCCAGCACATGACAGGCAAAGGCAATACCCCTTTCCTGCTGAGGCCTTAATATCACTCAGAGAAACCATTCAGTCACTCCTCAGACAGGGGATGATCAGGCCCTGTGTCTGGACCATCAACTCACCCATTTGGCCAGTGAAAAAGCCCACAGGATCTTGGAGACTCACTATTGATTATAGGAGGCTTAATCAAGTTACTACTAGCTCAACATCCACAGTAGCATCAGCACCTGTAATGCTCGAACTGCTAACCCCAGATCATGGATGGTTTAGCATTCTTGACATCTCAATGGCTTTTGGTCACTGCCCTTAGCTCTGGAAAGCCAATACAAGTTGCGCCTTACCTTTGAGGGTCGACAGTACACATGGACCTGCTTACCCCAGGGGTTCCATAATAGCCCTTCCCTTTTTCATCTACACATGATGGATGCCTTGGAGGATTTCTCTGCCCCACACTGTCTTTTGCAGTATGGGGATGCTATACTGTTGGCAACAGCCACCAAGGAGCAACATTTTGACCTCCTTAATAAACTACTGACCCTCTTACAGAGGGTATGCCTCAAATGTAATCCTGCAAAAGCACAACTCTGCCAGAAAGAAGTTATCTTTCTTGGCCTGCACATAACAGTACAGGGCAAAAGCCCAGCCTGGAAGAAAATCCAAGGCCTCCAAGATAAACTACTACCAACCAGCATGGCAACACTCAGACATTTCCTGAGTATGGTTAACTATTCAAGGGACTTTATTTGTGATTTTGCACAGAAGGATGCTCCTCTGTATAAGCTCCTGAAAAAGGACATTCCCTGGACTTGGGGTCTCATCCACACTCAGGCTGTGACACTTCTGAAACAGGCTCTGGCCTCTGCTCCAGCCTTGGTAAACCCCAATCCAGCTTTACCTTTCCATCTGAATCAAGCTACTTCAGACATTGCCATGTCTGCTGTCCTTGTTCAGCAAGTGAATGGTACCTTGAGACCCACTGCTTATGCATCCCAAATGCTGTCACCAGTGGAACAGAAATATGGCCTTTGTGAAAGGAACCTTCTGTCTACCTACTGGGCTATCAAGCATTTTCTGTAAATCACTGGGTACTCACCTATCATTTTGAATACAAACCACCACCCCACAACTTTCTTGCTATCAAACAGAGTAAAGGATAGATCAGTATCCAACACCAGACTGGCCCACTGGTCACTTCTTCTCCAGGGCCATGACATACAGGTCCACCCTGCCAAAATGCCCTCAATTTGGCCCATGGTCTTTTGTCCAGAAGCCCTACATGATTGTACATTCCAACCACCTGAATTGCCTGAACCAGGCCCTTTCCTTCCTGCTCTCAAAACTCCTGCTGACACCTCCTCGTGTCATGTCTTTACCGATGGCTTTGTATCATATTATCAAGGAGAACAGGTAGAGAAAGTCATGGCGCTGCAGTTGGAGAACCATCTTACCATCCATGAAATTTATGATCCTCTCCAGTCCAGTTTTCGTAAAAGGCATAGCACCAAGATCACACTGGTTCGGGCACTCAATGATCTCCTGATTGTGAGAAATCAGAAATGCTGTACCATTTTGATAGTTCTAGATTTCTCTTCAGCCTTTGACACCGTGGACCATGGGGTGCTGCTGGAATGCATGCATGTCATCTGTGGCCTGTCTGGTACAGTCCTCAGATGGTTCCATTCCTTCCTCACTGGCAGATCACAGAGAGTGGTCTCGGGGATTTACTCCTCTGAGTTATTCTCTCTGCCTTGTGGGGTGCTGCAGGATCCCCCATGTTATTCACGGTGCATATGCTGCCATTAGAAGACATTGTGAGGTGGTATGGGTTGGAGTTTCACTGTTATGCAGATGACACACAGCTCTACCTGCCCTTTGTGCCCCCAGGATAGAGCGCTCTCAGTGTTTAACAACTGCCTCACAGAAATCCAGGACTGGATGAATACCAGCTGGTTAAACCTGAATTCTGACAAGACTGAGGTGTTGGTAGTGGATCCTGGTTGCTGGATAGAGAGTCGGCAATGGGATCTCCCTCAGTCAGGGCTTTGGCTTGGGATTGCCCAGTTGCTGACCTCTGAACAGGTGTAAAATCTGGGGGTAATACATGATGATGGTCTGACACTTCGTTCTCAGGTGTTGGCCGTGGTTAAGTCCTCTTTTTACCATTTGAGGAATATCGCCCGGATTAAGCACCTGTTCCGTCTGGCAACCTTCCAACTTTGATGCATGCCTTGGTGAACTCATGCTTGGGCTTCTGTAACTCCCTTTACCTAGGGCTTCTGGGGGTTGATATCCACTGCTTGCAGCTGGTGTAGAATGCTGCAGCCAGGCTGTTGTCTGGATCATCTCAATCCAGTCATATTATGCCTGTGCTGCATAAACTGCACTGGCTGTCAGTTCAGTGGTGGATCACCTTTAAGGTCAGTTTACTGACCTATAAAACCTACATGGACAGGGACTAAGCTACCTGCAAGATCTCTAGCATCCTTACTGCCCCTTCTGACCTCTCTGCTTGACTGATGAGGATTGCTGGAGATTCCCAGGGTATGACTAAAACTTCTGGATGGCAGGCATTTTCATTTGTAGCTCCAGCCCTGTGGAATTCTCTGCTTCATCAGATATGAGAGTGCCTGACAGTGGAGAACTTCAACACTGCTTTAAAAACTTATTTATTTGAACTCACCTTTGGATATGTTTCTTAATTTATGTCTGACCATTGCAGTTGTGTTTTATATCTATTGATGGATGTATTTTACAATTTTATGGTTTTAATTGTTGTCTTATGTATGTATAGCGCTCTGATACTTTGTGAAGAGTGCTTAATAAATAAAGGTATTATCATTATTATTATTAGCTGGATTTTGAGTGCTCATCATGCACCCTAATGGTAACACTGTTCATGCTTCCAAACGCTGCGGTGTAGTATCATCTCAGTATGCAGAACTGGCAGCTGTGGCCTGTGACCTCAAACTGATACAACATGGTGTCGAGGACACCATCATTTTTATAGACTTTAACTGGGTCTGTTGCTCTCTGACTGAATTCTTGCCTTTCTGGCAGGAAAACTCCTTTGTATCTTCTAATGGTACACCGGTGAAGTACAAAGCACTCTTTGTTTACATTCACGAGCTGACCCAGCACTTTAAAAACAAATTGTTCATACACAAAGTTAAAGCCCATTCAAAGTCTGATCCATACAATTCCTTCAATGATCAAGCAAACACTCTTGCCAAAGAGGGTGCTCAAAGGAGGGGAGACATGGGAAATGTCTCACCCCAATGTTATAGCAGCAGTGCATATAGCTGCTATAAAGAAAAAAACTGAACCTTTTGTGCCACTGGACTTGTTCACCACACAGAAATCTGACCCTCAATTGGGAGAAGTGTTCAGATTCTTTGACAAGGAGACTAAACAAGAATTGCCTATTCATAGCCTTTACAAAAGACATGCAAACAAACTGCATCTATCTCAGGACAGTAAACTGAGCTGGTATAAGTTGGATGACTCAAACTACAAGCTTTGGGAAGTCCCTGAATCCTTGAGAACCAAATTCATCAACCAGATTCATGACACCCCAACTGGTGGATATCAGGGGTGGAAAACACACTTCAGAGACTGAAAACTGTTGGTTGGTGGCCAGGCATCACCAAGGATATCAACCACTAAATAGAGAATTGTTTGCTCTGTGCCTAGAACAATCCAGCCCCAACCAAGCATAATGCCAAGTTATCTCCTCTGAGACAATCTGGCCCTTGGCATGCAATCCAAATTGATTTTATTGGCCCCTTGATCAATACCAGCAGGAACAACAGGTATGCACTTGATGTCACAGATCTTTTTTCTAAGTGGGTTGAGGCCTTCCCACTAAGAATTGTACAGCATAAGCGACTGTGAGAGTCCTGGTAGAACAACTGTTCTCCAGGTGGGGTCTGCCTCTTAAGGTGGACTCTGACAAAGGAACCAGTTTTACAGATGAGTTAAAGCAAGAAACACTTGAACTTCCAGGGGTATACAAGAAGTTCCACATACCTCACCACACTCAATCATCAGGCCAGGTAGAAAGAGCCAACAGATGGATTAAGCAAATGCATTCCAGATTTAAAGAGGACAATCCCAAGGACTGGGATTCCCTTTTGCCTCTACTCCTTATGGCAATTAGAGTTTCTCCTTCAACCACCACTCAGTTGACACCCTTTGAGGTGATGACTGGTAGAACCATAAGACTGCCTGAACACCTGTTGTTTGATCTGAACACACCCACTGCAGACAGAGTGTCTGTAGACATATATGTTGCTTAACTCAGAGATAACATTGTTAAAACCCACTTGTATGCTGCACACCATATGGGTAAGGCCCAACAACAATCCAAACTCAGTTTGACAAACACACACAGGAAATGGACTGGCAAGTTGGAAATCAGGTAATGGTACTGAGACTTGCTCACCCAACACACCCCTTCTCTAATAAGTGGAAAGTACCCTACCCCATTGTCAACAAACTCAGTCCCTCAGTCTACCAAGTTAGACTCCTTCAGAACAGGAAACGTACTGAGAAAAGACTGCATGCTAACCAGTTAAAACTAAATAAAGGAGAATAATTACATTTCCTAACTCCATTGGGCAGAATTGTACCTACTGACCTTTTTTTTTTCTTTACAGGTACTCCTGCAAGTTGTCTATCTTGCAATTGACTCTCCTTCTTCTAGGAGCATTCCCATTTATCCATGGCAAGGATATAAAAATTATATCTGACAACAACCAATGTTTAAGGCAACTCCTTCCACTACTTGATCATCCTCCAGGAAGATAACTGACCCCAGCAGACAAACCCACCATCATCCCTGAAGGAGTTAGCATAAATGTTCTCAACAAAATAGTTACTGTCCAGGAAGGCAAAGACGTCTTTCTCACTGCCGCAGTTATGGACCCTGATATAGCCTCCTAGAGACTGAATGGCAAACTGACAATGGAAGAACCCTCCCATTGCTTGCCTTGCAAAAGGCACTTTCCAAGGTTGGCTCAATACCAACATTGACCTCTCTGATACTTTGTCCATCCACCAAGCCAGTCATAGACATTCTGGTTTATATAATCTAACTGCTCTAATTGACCCTGCTTTTTGTGAGAGGTTCCGCAAGACTCCACAAAAGATTTTTGTATTCATCATTATAAAGCAACAGCAGCTATGTTTTTGACTGTTATAATCCATACTGAAGCTGAATTGATTGATTTTCCAACATAAGAACCAAGCCCAACCAGTGGTTTGACTGCCACTTCCCTTCCTGGTACCCTTGTTAATATCATAGAGTACATGCATGTTCCAGTTATTTTTAATCTTACTTATTGAAATATGGTTGAATTTGGTATGTGCCACAATACAAACACATCTAAGTTTTTCAGTACTATGTTATTAGATAGTTTTGCAGCATACTAGACATGTACACAAGACCCAGTAGCTGGTACACATACTATTAAACACTTAGGTTTATTTAGGTCTAGACCTACACCTGATGACAAAAAGAAGCCCAAATCTTCCTCCTTTCATAGGAGGCATAATACTGCTGATGTCAGTGGTGCCACTGACACCATTTCAGTCTTTTGAACCGCATGCCCATCTGGAATAGAACAGATATTGCCTCTATTACTAGTCAAATGGCCAAATTCCAGATGGAATGAAGAATGATACAATACCTTCCTTATTGCATGGTGTAGATGGGCTTAGTCAGAAGAGCGATTTACATATATACATGCACAATATTGCCAAGAGTTTCACAGATACCAAAGACAACATTTACGAACTTGTTCAGCAAAATAATAAGGAGGCAGAGAAGCAATATACTGCCAGGGAACTTCTGTTCTCTGCTTATGGCTCACATGTCATAACCACTGTCAATAATCTCTTCCATGATTTGGAATCTGGATGTATTGCAGATATTATTAATGACAGAAAACTTGCTAAATGGTACTGTCCCCATTGTAAATCCACTGCTTGCATCACAATGTGCACTTCCAGGTCACTGTCTATCTCCATGTCTACTGCATGTAATTTAGGTTATGTCACCCGTCACCCAAATGGGGACCCTGTTATAATTTCAACAAATGCACCATCAGAGATACTATGTTTGCTACTTTCACTGTATCTTTACCACAATTTGATCCCACTAAAGCTCTTTTTGATCAATTAGCCTCCATTCACTCCATTGGGCACCTTGACAAGGATATCTACAGAGAATGCATCGAACTTCCACCTCTTTTGGTCTTCCACCCCACCCTTGAAGCATAGGTGTCACATCACACACTGTTGTGCAAAGAAAGGATTCCATTATCTGTGTCGTTATGATGTTTTGACATCATCAAACCGGTATGTGGTTATTCACGGGACAACGCTGATTGGTCCTTCACAATGGACAAGGATGGTAAGATACTGATTAGGGCAACTGTTTATCTTTCGTGTAATAAACACGTTTTATTACCTGATATGCCACTAGTCCATGTCTCATTTACAATTCTATGACTGCTAAGAATCTGATCAGGCTAACCACCCTAACTCTTGAAAGAGTCAGTAATAGGAAGGGGGAGGGAATCAGTGGTGGAGGAACAGTGGGCAATATCTAAAACAGGGATTACAAAAGCAACACAATTATGTGTTAAGCAGGTTAGCAAGAGGGAAAGGAAGTGGAGGCCATTATGGTTTTCCAAGGAGGTAGCAGAGAAAGTGAAAGACAAAAAGATAGCATTCAGGCAATACAAAAAGACACAGGCAGAAGGGGATAGGAGAAGTACCAGGAGAAGTAAAGGGAGGCAGGGAGGTCAGTAAGGGAAGCCAAAGCTCAGACAGAAGAGCGCATCAATAAAAAATAAGAGGTTAGAGTGGACAAAACCTTTTACAGATGCATAAGGGAAAAAAGAAGGAAGAAGGAGGATAGTGAGACTGAAGGGGGAGGATGGGGCAGCATGGAGGATGACAACAGTAAAGGTGACATACTGAATAGATATGTCTGCTCAGTCTTTACTGAGGAAGGGAAGGGTAATAGGCCTGAAAGGAGTACAAGGGGTGGGAAAGGCATGGAAATGGACACAAGATCCCTTTACACGGGAAAGGGTCCTAAGGGAATTGGAAGGAATAAGAGTTGATAAAGCAATGGGGCTGATGGTGTACCCAAAGGGTCCTAAAGGAACTAAGAGAGGTGGTGGCTGAAAATCTGGCAATCTTATTTAGCCAATCACTGGAAACATGGGAGGTACCAAAAGACTGGAGGACATCAGATGCAGTCCCCTATACACAAGTGGAAACAGAGAGGAAGTGGGGAACTACAGACCAGTCACCCTGACCTTGGTAGTGGGGAAGATCAAGGAAGCACTACTGATGGAGATGGTGGAACACCTGGTTGCCAATGGACTGCAGGACCCAAGGCAGCATGGTTTCACCCAGGGAGAGGTCATGCCAGACCAGCCTCATTGAATTTTTGGCTGGGTGACAAGGGAGGTGGATCAGAGGAGGCAGTGGATGTAGTATATCTGGACTACAGCAAGCCCTTTAACACTGTGCTGCATAGAAAGCTGTTAAAAAACTGAGAAATATTGGGCAGGACAGTAGAGCAGAGGGTGGGTAATTGGCTGGGTGGCAGGACAGACAGGATGGTGGTAAATGGCTGTCACTCCACAGAGTGAATAGTGGGTGACAGGGATCAGTGCTGGGACTGATCCTATTCAGCATCTTCATCGGTGACATTGTGCAGGACCTAGTAGGCAATTTCCCTGTTTGCTGATGACACAAAGCTCTGTAACAGAGTGGACATGTCAGAGAGTGCAGACAGAATGAGGAGGGACCTGCAGAAGCTTGAAGAATGGTGAAAGGCTTGCCAGTTGAAATGTAATGCAAAAATGTGCAAAATAATGCATATGGGGCACAAAAACCCTGGAACAACATATCAGTTGGGAGGTGAGGATATAGCATGCATCAAGCAGGAAAGGGACCTTGGGGTTATCATCTCTGATGACCTCAAGGTAGGGAAACAGTCTGACAAGGCAGCAGGTAAAGCAAATAGGATGCTAGAATGCACAGGCAGGGGCATCATGAGCAGGAAAAATGAGGTCATAATTTCACTATACAAGACACAACTGAAGCCCCACCTGGAGTACAGTGTCTAGTTCTGAAAACCTTATCTACGTAAGGACATAGAAGAAGAAGAAGAAGAATCAGCATTTATATAGCGCTTTTTCATACACAGTGTATCCCAAAGTGCTTTACAAGTAATGCTAGACTGGTAGTAAAGTGACTGAATGCATAGTGGTGGCCATATCGCACAACAACACCCACACACAGCCTGGACAATTAGATGATCTGGTTTATGGGAAGGGAATGTTGGCCAGGACACCGAATGTCCCCTACTCTTTGAAGAGCCCTGGGTTCTTTACTTCCACCTGTACACCTACCAGGACAGCACCAGGATGGGTAGAAGGGACCTCAGTTTAACATCTCATCCAAAGGATGGCACACCCCAGCAGTACAGCACCCCCTAATACTGCACTTGGATGTCAGCATTTTAGGTATGAGTTCAATCCCAGTGTGGGATGAGAATCCACAACCTCCTAGTCTAGAGGAGGATGTGCTACCAACTGAGCCACACTGACACATAGACAGGGTAGAGAAGGTTCAGAGGAGGAAAACAAAGATGGTACAGGGATTGCATCACAAGCACTATGAGGACAGGCTGAAGGACTTGAATATGTACTCCCTGGAGGAGAGAAGGGAGAACGGGAATATGATAAAGACATACAAGTACCTTCACGGGGAGGAACAGAGTGCACAAAAACACTATTTTCCAATGGAAAAGATGTTCCAGGATTAGAGGGCATGGGATAAAGTTGGAGGGAGGGTGATTCAGAGGAAATTTGAGGAATAATTTCTTCACAGAAAGGGTGGTGGACAAATGGAATACCCTACCTGAGGAAGTGGTGGGGGCTGAAACAATCATGGGATTTAAGAATGCATGGGATACACATAAGGGAATCCTGGAGGTCAGGGGTAAGGGGCAACAGACTTCTAGAAAAACTTAAAGGGATCTTACAAGCTCAAATGGGGTAGACTGGTGGGCCATAGGCCTTATCTGCCAACAGTATCTATGTACTGTATCTATGTAAATAACTAATATTTAGTCCGACCACACCTGCCTCCTTCCAGCAGCTTATTTATAGCCCTAATGGTCCAAAGAAACAGGATTCCATGCCTGGCCCCTCACATGGGGACTTACCAACCGCACCTGTTGCCAAATCCCCTCCTCCTGATGCCCATTCATTCAGTTACCTGCTCGGGGAATACTCTTAAATTATCTGGGTTTTCTAGTTACACTATAGGACATCCTTACACTATAGGATATCCTTAAATCAAGGCTTATGTACTACTGTGCCCTTTGCAAACTGTGCTGTCTTGCAAACTGAGCTGTCTTCCAATTGCTTCTGGTTGGAGTGGATCCTCAAAGATCCATTGCAACTACCCTTGATGGGCAGCCCTCCACTACTCCCTGTTGTGTCATCTGGTTCTTGTTCTGCTGTGGTCCTCGAGACCTGTCCTCCTGGTGGCACCTGCTGGTGGAACACTGGAGACCTCAACAGGGGACCAGTGCCAGCTGGAGCCAGGGGCCCTGCTACCGTCCCTGAGCCCACAGATCCCCTGCCTCAGTCACAGTCAGAGACTGGACTCCTCTCAGGACTCAGCCCTTGCTATCTCTCTCCTTCTTATACTGTAAAGCGGAAGGGTACAACCATGAATATTCATGACAGTTTTCCTGCTTCTAGCTGAGCCAGAACATCCTATACACAAACATCCAGTCATCCTGTATCCAAGTAAGCAAGAGGCCCTTTTAGAGGGCAGCTATCAAGGTCAAACTTACTGTAACACTGCGAGAGCCATATAGTAACCACCTTTGAGCTGAGTGAAGAGATAAGCTTGTTACATTTAATTCAAACAGAGCACAGCACTCAGATTATTACACCAGTGGGGGTGGATATCAGACAGTAGGAGTAACCAAAATCAATGGTCAGAGCCAAGAATGCCGCCCACTTCTTAAGTCAACTTATAAGACATGGTTTACTTGGTTTATGCATGCCTACACGCATGATTATTTTTTGGGGGCACTGCTTACTTATAAGTGGAGTTTCTTGATCTATCATGACCTGAAAATTGTCTTCTGCGTCAGCAGAGTTAGTAACTGCTTTTGGATGCCCTCCAGGTACAGTGACTCATTACCATCAGCACTGCAAAATATGCCACACCAATAAACAAGCCTGTGCAAGATACTGTAATTTGTTTTAGTCAACATTTTGTCTCAAATTGTGCTTGTGTTGAGTATGGCTCTGGAGGTGGTACAGGTCTTGATGTGCTTCAACAGTATTGTGTTTGCTAGCAAAGATTGACTCGAGAAGAATGCTCAGAAGTCACTCCACTAAAATCTGCTATGAAACAATGGCTAGCACATTTGATCAGAACCAGGGGACCCAGGTTTAAATGCCATCACAGCCAATTACTCACTAAACTGTGAAAAGTTACTTGGCCTTCCTGTTATTTAGTAGTCCCAGCTGTAAAATTGGGTTGAAGCAAGATCCCACCAACAGTAAGATCTTCTATTTGAATTTGGTTTCACTGGTAAATACTTTGTTAAATAAAACATGAAATAGATTTTGGAAAGCTGAGTCACAGTATTCAGCTAGCTTTATACACAGCTTTTCAATTTCCATTGTTTACTCAGATATTTTAGTTTCATTATTTTTTTTTAATCAGCTGTAAAATTTGTTGCTGTTATTTTTGTTTTTGAGAAGAGAAGCTAACTGTGACATCATTTTATTAAAATGTGCCCTTTGGGTTGCTTTGGCCAGAAAGAAACTCTGACTACAAAGTCACAAAGTGTTGGACAATGGTCAAACCTCTCCCAGAACACTGCAGTTACAAAGCACTGGAGCATTTGCTGAGAGAGGGAAGTTGTTGCTATGCCTACCTGTGCTGTGGCTGCTGCCATAGTTCACATGGTATGGAAACACAGAGCACAATTTTCAAAGGTTGACGTAAGGTTTTCATCAAGCCCCACATCAAATCCATTTTTGGCACAGCTGTGTCAAACTTAGTGTTACAACTGCACCGATTTTATACAGTTGGGTGCAGTTGCAACACTTTCTTCAGTTTACAGCAGCTTGTGCCAAAGATTTGGCAAAGCCCTATAAAAGAGTCCCCTAATGCCACAAGTTAGATCACAGAAAAGCTGGTCTAACTTCAGCATTTGATGCTCAGGATTAAAATCCTGATCACCAGTTGAGACTGCCACAAGCCCTGTGTCCCAAATGATTGATGCATCAGGGGCTTGTGGAATTCTTGGGGCTTTGAAAATCAAGCCCATAGTGTTCAAGTGATTATTAAAGACCACGTGAACCATCTAGTCTCCTCCTTCTGTCATCTCAGCAGATGTACCTGATGTCACCCCTTAACCACCATGCACATGACTAAATCCACTGGTGGCTGCTAGGACCTGGTCTGTAGGCCTCAGGGCAGTAGACCATGCATATAATGGCACACTTTCAGTTGTTACAGAGTTCAAAATAGTGGTGCCTCTTCCAATTTAGCCCCCTGAATTATCAAAGAGTAGTCAGGTTTATCTCCACCCACACTTCATCCAGGAGAATACTACACCGGTCCCTAACAGACCCTCTCCACAGTACTCACAATGACATTTACCCAAGTAGCAACAGTGCAGTAGACAATAAAATGGTTGCACAGAGTTAATTCTGTCAAAACTGGCAATAGGATTTATTAAGGGATATATCTGAGTAGGGTTCTGGGAATAGAAGTTAATAATATTATGGCAATTAATACAGCAATATAGCATCAGGTAACTCCCCTTAAGCCCCACCTTCCTCCCACCAAAATGTAGTTCCAATAAAATGCCACTGAGCTATGCTGGTGCACCAGTACAAAGTTTAAACCCTATAACACATGGAGCTCCCTTTTTAAAGGTGTTAGTAGGTGGTACCATGAAGTTTCAGTCGATGCATGGTACAGGTCCAATACAGGATGATACAGGGGCAGTCACTACCTGGGGTGATCAAAACTTGGAATCCAGAATTAGAATTAACTGGATTCTGGTCCAGAATTAGGATTTTTGGATTATGAGTCTAAAAATATTAATTTCTAAGTTAGTTTATACCGAGATTTTTAGAGCAGAAGCAGGCCAGGAGTTCATTTAAACTGCTCCCCACAACTCAGTGGTAGAAGTTCATATTCTTCCCTTCTAGTACTAATTTATCAATACAATGCTTAAACTCTAGTTTGACATCAACTACATACTATGGCAGTCTTTT
Organism: Neoceratodus forsteri; assembly: GCA_016271365.2. Taxonomy (NCBI): domain Eukaryota; kingdom Metazoa; phylum Chordata; order Ceratodontiformes; family Ceratodontidae; genus Neoceratodus; species Neoceratodus forsteri. Next base: position 754,270,154 of record CM028135.1, read on the forward strand.
CCATATCCCAGTTATTCTTTGTGTATATAAATACTGTAAGTCCTCCTTGTAGTTCTAAAATTGGTTAACATAATCTGCCTACTATAACAACAAAGTATATTTCTCCCTCTTTTTGTTCCATATTCATTCCCCTCGTCAGCTCCTCATCTCTGCTAAAATCATACTTTAGCATGAGATTCTCCTTGTTCTCCTGTTCTACAATGTTGCCAAGCTAAATTTGCCCAAGCTTTCTCCATATGTTAATCTCTTTCAAACTCCAAACAAGTTTTGTAGTCCTCTGATGGACCTCTCTATTTTCTTCTTATCACAGTCTTGATGAGATGACCACAGTACACTGCAGTAGTCCAAATGAGGGTGTGCCAAACTTTTGTAAGGGGCATAATCACCATCTCACTCCTTGAAGCTACAGAAGTAGCTCTGAATTAGTCAAAGGATTTTTAAGGATTTTTAAAAATCCCTATTGAGAATTGTGAAACCTTTAGTTATGGATTTTGTTTTGATTATTAGTGTGTTCACTGATACCCAAAGAGGGCTGTATCATCTGATAGTGTAGTTGAAAATCTACCAGAAGGCACTCAAGTACTTTAATAGGAACGGCCTCTTCTCTAGGTATAACAGAAAGAATTTTACTGGATTTATTTTCCCAAGTTTTGTGAAGGATAAATAGGAATCTCACAAAATTGCTTGACAAATCTGCGCTACTACTGTATATTCTTACTTATGCATCCCATAATTCTATTTGCCCTTTTGTAATCTGCCAGCAGTGCTCTTGAGTTACTCAGTGCACTTTCACTGATATCCAAAGTCTTTTTCACAGGTATTGTAGTGGTACTTCATTTTTTCCATCCAGGTAGTATTGATTCATTTTATTGTTACATCGTCGTGCAATACTGCGCCATTATCCTGGTTTAGTGACTTACCCCAATCCTTAGTCCACTGGACAATTTTTTTCAGATTGTTTTGTAATTCTTTTACCTGCATTTCATTTTCTACCATGCTACCTAGCTTGGTGTCATCTACAAACTTCTGAATCTAGCTCAGGAGGGGCTGTTCATACCCTTAATAAATATCTTAACAGGATCGGACCAAGCACTGAACTAAATGGAACACCACTTAACACAACACCCTCACTTGAATATATTCTGTTCAGCCTAACTCTGTGCTTCCTTTCTGATAGCCAACAGTGGTGTCATTTCACAATAATAATAATTTTAGAACTCCTCCATCTACAAAATATTACTGTATAGGAGCCAACCCTTGTTTTAGGGGTTCATAGGGGTTGCAAGAGACATTATAGGGGTTGCAAAGAAATCATAAGGGTCTCAACTGCAGCCCCTGGTTACCCCTAAATGATGCTGCTGATAGCCAACTGTTGATTCACCCAGCATTTTCTCATGAAGACCATACTTCCTAAGTTTGATTATTATTGCTTCATGCAGCACTTTATCAAAAGCTCTGCTGAAGTCTAGGACTAGCATGTCTACTGATTTTCCATTATCAAGATTACTACTCACTGGTTCATAAAATGTTAATATATATTGGTGACACATATCTTTTGCAGTGAATCCATGTTGTTTTTCATCTTTCAACCCTGTTTTCCTACTAATGTATAGAAGGTCAATGACAATGGATTAACAAAATGAAAAGTCCCACATGCAAGCAAAAAATGGGCACACAGGCAATAATAATCAAATGCAAAGATTTAATACTCTGTGAAGAATGCATCTGTACCCCAGAGCGCTGACCAGCAATTGGTCTTTGTCAGGGGGCAGGATCATGAGTGCTACATTGCATACATTTATTTGCAAGAATTAAAGTATGCCCATATTCAAAAAATTCTAATTTAATTGTCCAGTGGGAAAAGGAGTGAAGGTGGTAAGAAAGGGTCAAAACACTGGGGTGGGATATCTAAAGTGTTGTGCAATGGCGCAATAGGGTTGTGCCAGCGTAACCGCGAGTAATGTGCTGGAGAGCTTATATTCAGTGGCAGCAACTGCACAGCACAAGTCACCATGCACCAATGCGCACAGTAATGCATGCATGTGCAAGTGCAGGGGCGAAGCCATGAATATGCGGCACAGTGCGATATTCAACACCAGACAAATGGCGCAAGCATGGAACAAATGGGAGTTGCGCAGAGCAAAGTTGAGACTATTAAAAGAGGGAGTAAGCAGGGAAGGAGGCTTGTGCCAGAGGGGAGCTGTAGAAAGGAGAGAGTGGGAAGGCTGAACATCAGGAGGGTGCAAGACAGAGACAGAGGCAGTCAGGGAGTGGAATGGAGTGAGAGAGTGGGTGTGTGTCAATGAGTGTGTCTGCATGTGTGTGTGTGTGTGTGTGTGTGTGTGTGTGTGTGAGACAGGTGCGGAGGCAACAGCCAGAGCATGTGCCTGTGACACCTGGCACAGAAGGGGCAGCACAGATGCCCAGACAAGTGGGAGGCAGAGGCCACAGACCACAGGCTGCCATCCGGAAACACCAAACACAGGTGTGCGCCCAAGAGGACAGAGCCCTGGGGATCCTGGGCAATGCGCTGACCCACGGTTGGTGTTCGACCTTGCTGCCCAGCCCCCATGCAGGTGGGCGCTGCACAGCTATCCCACAGTCAGTGGCCATGATGCGTAGTATGCAGCAGGCCAGGAATAGGCTGCAGACTTTTGAGGGGCTATACTGTAGGGCACCACCAGACCTGTCCAAGCAATGGAAACGTGCCTTCAGCAGATCAAACACACGATCGATGTTGTTCCCTGTGCTGGCGTGTGCCTCATTGTATATCTCCTGCACTGGGATTGAGGGCACTGGTATGGGATGAGCAGCCCAGGCTGGAGTGGGTAGCCATTGTCACCTGTGTGTGGAGATATATGGTTAGCATGGTGGACTGTGTTGCTACACCCCCCCCAGCCTTCCCGGCCACAACCTGCGGCGCCCCTACCCTGGCATCCCCCATACCTTGCCCTGTTGTGCCAGACTGCCTGTTTCCACAGCATACTCACCTACTAGGCAGCCAGCGGGGATGTCCCCACTCTCAAACCTGTGGCACAGTGACTACCTGTGCTAGATGTAGACATCATGTGCTCCACCAGGGTGTGTGGCACAGACATTGATTATGTGCCCCTTGGTGTCACACATCATCTGGCAGTTGACACTGTGGTAGCCACTTTACGAGGGCTGAAACCACCTGTCTGGAAGCCGCTGCCAGGCACCCTCGATGGCACTGTGCCGCATGGCAGCCACCACCAACTCCTCCTGCAGGCGTGCTGTGGCACATCAGGCTGTCCATTGCCTGTGGCTGCACATGGCGCCTGGATGGCTGCCACCTCCTCCTAATCCATCACCAGTTTGTGCTGACCTTCTTTTGCACTCCTGCGCAGACCTTTGATGGATGCCCTGCAGATTTACAGCTCTGGCCACATCCTCCCATGCTGTGGACCTGCCTGTGAGGTGCCTGTCGAGCCACTCAGTAGAGGCTCCTGGTCGAGGTACGCCTCGAACATAGCATCGGTCTCAGCCCTAGTAAAGTTGGGCCTCCACCTCCGTGTAGACCCACGCTCCTAACCTTCATCGCGATCGGTCATGCTACATCCTGTGGGACATGACATGTGGTCAGGGACTGCTACTACTCACACCTCCCTCCCAATCCACTGACCCGTCACCACCACAGCATCACATCTTACCTCTGAAGGATGCAATACCAGTCCATGTCCTGTACTGTCCCACGGCACCTTTACAGCGCATCACATGCAAATGAGGGGATGAGCAACTGTAATGAGATGCAAATGCCTCTGATGTGCTGCAGATAGGCTAATGAACTAATCTGCATATGCCGGCTGAATATTGCATTATTGCGCATGGTGCAATGGACTTGCACATGCTCAAGTCGTGGCGCAACATTGTGACATGCTCAGTAGGCCTGCAGGTATGCATGTTTGCACTGCTGGTGCCTACACCACCGGGTGCAGCCTACACACACTGCACAATATGTGATACGGCACCCGGCTGCTATTGGACATGTGGTGCTCCGGCGCTGTTTGGCTTATGGGCACCCAGGCACCATAGGGCTGATGGTGCTCTGGCCCATGGGGCGAGCAGCACGCAGGCGCCATTTGGCAATGTTGCCTGGAAAAGACATTCTACGGCCTTGGCGCCATTTGACCCATAGCGCCCAGGCACCATGGGCCCCATGGTGCCCGGGCACTATTGTCCTGTAGCCCATGGTGCCCACATGTCCCTATTGTGCACCATGCATGGCAGTCCCAATACACAGCTGCATGGTGCGTGTTGACCCCTGACCCCAAGGTTGCACTTTGCCCTCAGGGAGCCTGCAGCATGCGCCAGTGTGGCTATGCTCAGATCGCTGCATCTCTGGGCTGCATGATTGCTGATGGCAAAGATCTCCATGTGAGGTACATCCACAGCACACGGGGTCATGCACTACTGGGCACCATTTGGATTTACCTACTGCGATACAGCAATGCTGCACCACAGCAGTGTCAGGGCCCCTAACTGGACCCAGATCAAAGTTGTTAACCTTGTGGCCCTGTTGGAGTCACATGCAGGCAGCCAGTATGGGCAGGTGCCCCTGAATAGGCCACGGATGGAGGTGTGGCAGGAGATTGCTGATGGGCTGGAGGAGGACACTGGTGTACAGCTCACCAGTGAACAATGCCACCACCACTATGGAGACCTGCAGCAGAGGGACCCAGAGAGGCTACGGGCACTGCAGGCATGGGTCCCGAGGGGTGCCTTGCCATGGCCAGGTAAGTGTGCCTTGCTCGTGTCTGTGCCCAACCAGTGTTCTGTGGGGGAGGGCAGGGTGGCACACCATGCTGCGGGGGGGGCACTGGGGCTGTGTGTCATGTGGCCTGGGCAGCACACTGTGGATGCGCTGTGCCACCGCACTGCAGCTGCGCAGGTCCGGGGAGCACGCCGTGCTGGGGGCATATGGTGTTGCCAGGCACTGATGTGTTTGTCTCTATGTTCCCTTCCTAGGCCCTGAGGACAGGAGGTGAGCCCGACTGGCTGGCGCTGTGGGTGGGCCAGGGTGAGCCACTGCAGGTGCTTGACCGCAGGCCGCGTAGTGCAACAGGACCAGTGAGGGTGCACTGCAGCATGCAGGCAGGCACTGTTACATATTACGTTCTTGTGCAGGGTGGGCAGTGGGGTGGGCCATAGCCCCTGTGTGCATGGCCATTGCAGCTGTGCACTGCCCTGGTGTCCATTGTGCCATGCTGTGGCTATCACACATGTGTGTGACTGCCGCAGGTGGGCTGTGGGTGCATTCTGCTGCCAGCTGTGCCACTGCTATCCTGTCGCTTGACCATGTTGCCTGCCTGCCATGGTGGTGGTGTGTGGCCCATGGGTGGTGTTGGTGTGCAGTGTTACACATGGCTGTGGTTTGCCAGGTTGGCGGCACATGTGGGTGCACACACTGTGGGTGGCTGGGTGCCATCCCAGGGGTGCTTGTCACCACTGTCCACTGTGCATGGTGGGTGGGCTAGGGTGTTCCAGACACACACTCATACCATGTATCCTCCTTCGTCCTAGGTGTCTGATGGATGACAGTGAACACCCGGCTCCTGTGACAGATATTACATGTCATCACAGCCACGCTGCAGGTGGCAAGGCGGATGTGGAGGATGCTGCACAGGATACAGTGCCAGGCTCCAGTGAGGCAAGGCCTCCCATAGGGCCCATTGGCCCACAACCCTTGACCTTCCCTGTCCCCCCTTCCTTTGCCCTCCCTTGGCCACTTGTCTTGCCCTGACCCCTGTTCCCTTCCCTCCATTCCCTGGCTCCCCATATTGTACATGGCTTCCCCATTCCTTGTTCCCTGTCCCCTGTCCATTGTATATATTTGTATATAGTTGTTTTCTATATTTTTTTACATTTCTCTATGGTTAACCATCTGTGTCCACGTCTGCTTTGCGGATGGCATGTGGAGCCATGCTGCAGTGGTGTGTATGGTGGCCGTGTGGTGCATCTGGGATGGCTGGGGTTGTGCCAGGTGGTATTCCACCATTGGTCGGTGTCTGTGCCCTGGGCGCCATGGTCTGCTGTTCGGGTTGGGTGGAGGTGCGTGTGTGCTGTTTGCCTGTGTGTTGCCGGCTGTGGTCCAGGTGGCATGGCGATGCTTCCTGTGGGGTTGCCAGTGGCTTTTCACCAGTGGCCATTGGTGCCACCTGCCTGTGGCACCACTGTGGTGCATGTGGGTGGGGGCCTGCTGCTTTCCCATGTGCACTGGGCAGTGTTCCATCGTGTGCTTGCCATGCCTCACTCCTGGCACCCTGGTGGTGGGATATCCCACCCTAGTGGCTTGCTCCTTGCTGTACCGGGTGCTGGTCCATATGTGTCCTGGCGCATGCACATCCGCCTCTTGCGTATCCCTGGTTGCGCTGTTGCACTTGTTGGCTTGCTCCCTGGTGCAGCCCTGGTTGCGCTATGGCGCATCAGTGCGATATTCAGCCACGTTGCGCTGATGCTTGCCGTCATGAGCAACCTTTGAATATCATGCTCGGTGTGCCATGGCACAGTGGACTTGCGCCAGCCAGTCTTGCGCCTGCCTCTGGCGCATTTCTGAGTATCCCACCGTATATGTTTACACTTTAAAACTGCTAGTCAAAGCATTGGGGCAGAGGCCCAGTCTTCCTGGAGGAATGAACCTTTGCATACCCCATACCCAAGGGCACCTCTTCTTTGGGAAGGCAAGTAGTTGGGACGCCTCGCCAGCATCATCCAACTCAGGCGCTATTATGCAACACCATATCTATTCAGAACAAGACTGCTGTTATCGCAGATTTTGTTGGAACAGCAGATCTAGTTTGCATTACCAAGACCTGGTTAGATGGGAATGCTGCCCAATTTTGAGGCAGCTATCCTCCGGCACCGGCTATACATCGCCCAAGATTGGACTGGGCGGGGGTTCAGTCTGTTTCAAGATCGAATTGGGCCTTACTGGGGTACCAGTTGAGGAGGCCACATCATTTCAGTGCACTGTGGTAACTGGTGTGGGGTGCAGGATACCACTCATCTACCGTCCACCAGGTGATAAGAAGCTATTCCTGCAGGAAGTAGCAGACTTCACCGCCGACTTGGCACTGGAGTCGCCCAGACTGATGGCTCTGGGTGACTTCAATGCCTGAGTCAACGACGAATCCTCGCTTTTTGGACAACACTTCTTCCAGGTGATGACTTCACTGGGCTTCACACAGGTTGATTCCTCAGTTACTCACAATAGCAGTCAATCTTTTGATTTGGTCTTCCTCCTGGGGATCGAGGCCTCTGACTTGGTAGTGGAACCTGTCGGCTAGTCCGATCACTACACCATTGGGTTCAATTTTTCTGACCCCTGGGTAGGTTGGCCCCTATGGAGATGGTAAATTATCGCCCTTTGCGGGATTTGGTCCCTAAAGACCTGGTGGTGATGATTAACCTCTCGATGGTTGGCAAGACCAGCACAGACCCTGAGTTGTTAGTCACGGCCTATAACAGGACCATTTCTTCAGCTCTCGATCTGATTGCTCCTGTTTGAGTTTGCCCCCTTCCGCTTTGCCCCAGTGCCCCATGGTTCAGTGGGACTCTGAGGGAGTTGCGGAGGTTTGTTCGTAGGTTAGAGCGTTACTGGTGGAGGTCTGCCTTAGATGCGACTACCTTATTTTGTTAGAGCATTATAAACTCTATCAAACAGAAATTTCCCATAAGAAGGCAGAATTCCTGTCCAGGGAAATTGCTGTTGCACGGAACCAACCGGGTCAACTCTTCCAAACTGTGGATAGGCTGTGCAACCCAGTCTGTATGCAGTTCCGTCGAGCTTTCTCAAATTGAGTGTGGTGAGATAGCTTGTTTCCTTGAATAAGGTGACTGACATCAGGCAGGAGTGCCATCAACTTCGCTTTATGGGGATGCTGTTGGTCGGTGCTTGGTCACAGAGCCCGAGTTTCCTGGAGTACCTTTGATCTGGCAGAGTTTGTTGACATTATGAGGTTCATCCAGGGATGCATCCCACATGCTGTAGTTTAGATCTGGGCCCTACTTCCCTGATCTTGGGTTGTAGTGACATCATCGGCCTGGTCTTAGCTCAGATTGTCCGTGCTCTTTGAATCGGGTGACTTTCCTAGTTCCTGAAGGAGGCGGTGGTGACACCTCCTGAAGAAAGCTTTTGGACCTGGAGAACCTAGCAAACTACAGACCTATCTCTAACCTTCCATTAGTGGGAAAGGTTATCGAGAAAGTTGTGGCAGCTGAACTGGAGAACCATTTAACCTCTCATAATTTATATGAACCTCTCCAATTGGGTTTTTGTAAGAGGCATAGCACTGAGATTGCTCTGGTTCGGGTGCTCAATGATCTGATTGCGAGAGATCGGAGAAACTGCTCCATCTTGGTACTCCTCAATTTGTCATCAGCTTTTGACACTGTGGATCATGGGGTTCTGCTCGAGCACCTCAGGTTCATCTGTGGGCTGTTGGGGACAGTTCTGATGGTTTACATCTTTCCTCACCGGCAGAACTCAGAGAGTTGTCTCGGGAATATTTTCTTCCGAGTCTTTCTCTCTGCCGTGTGGGGTACCTCAGGGCTCGGTGCTGTCTCCCATGTTATTTGCAGTGTATATGCTGCCCCTCTGAGACATTGTAAGATGGTATGGGCTGAGGTTTCACTGCTATGCTGATGATACCCAGCTCTACCTGTCTTTTGCCCCCGACCAGGTTAGTGCTATCTCGGTACTGAACAGCTGCCTTGTAGAAATCCAAGATTGGATGAGTTCAGGCAGTTTAAAGTTGAACGCAGGAAAGACTGAGGTTTTGGTGGTGGACCTGGGTCATAGGACAGAGGGATTGAGGACTAATCTCCCCTCTGGTTTAGTCCTGGGGGGCTCAGATTCTTACCTCTGAGTGGATGCGTGACCTGGGAGTGGTGCTTGAGCGATGGGCTACCCTTGACATCAGGTGTCGGCAGTCAGTCCAAGCTGGCCTTTACCATCTTAGGATCATTGCTAGAATCAAGCACCCCCATTCTGTCCAGCTACCAGCCTGTTTTGGTCCACGCCTTGTGAAATCGCGCCTTGACTACTGTAACTCCTTTACCTAGGGCTTCCTGGGGTTGATATCCGCTGCTTGCAGCTAGTGCAGAATGCTGCGGCATGTTTATTGACTGGGGTATCTAGGAGAACTCACATTACCCCAGCGCTGCGCGATCTGCACTGGCTGCCTATTCAGTGGCGGACCACCTTTAAGGTAGGTTTATTAACTTACAAAGCCCTACATGGACAGGGTCCTGACTACCTGCAAGAGCTTCTGGTTCCCTACACCCCCTTGTGACAGCTTCGCTCAGCTGACGAGGGGTTGCTGAAGATTCCGAGGGTTAGTCTAACATCATCTGGTGCTCACGCCTTTGGGTCTGTTGCCCCTACCCTCTGGAACTCTCTGCCCCGTCAGCTATGGGAGTGCAGGACAGTGGTGTGCTTTAAGCAGGCACTGAAGATCTTTTTGTGGGTAAAGCTTACCCCGAATTTCTTTGATTTTATTGGCATTTACTGTATATTCTGATTTTATCTAATTGTGCAGTGCCTTGATTTTTGAAAGGCACTACATTAAATAAAATTTATTATTATTATTATTTGATTATTGCTGCTTGTGTGCCCATTTTTTTGCTTGAGTGCAAGACTTTTGTTTTGTTGTGGAACTCAGAGCTGCCCGTTCTTGCTCCACCCGATACCTCAGTGACACACTGTTTTAGAACTTCTACAATGATGGACTCCATTATTTTCCTTAAACAACTTGTGAGACATATAGGGCAATAATTCTTTATTAATGTTTTGTCCCCCTTTTTATGTTTGCTTACAAAGCATGCAAACATATTGGAATTGTCAAATGCCTTGCTAAAGTCTGACATACCTAGACTTTAGCAAGGCATTTGACACAGTCCCACACAAAAGATTAATAAACAAATTTGCCAGCCTAGGAGTGGGTTCCAGGGTGGTAGCCTGGGTAAAAAATTGGCTGGACAACAGGACACACAGGGTAATAGTAAATGGAGTCCACTCTGCAGAAAGGGGGGTTACTAGTGGGGTACCGCAGGGTTCAGTACTGGGACCTGTCCTCTTTAATATCTTTATAAGTGACATTGTGGAGAGACTGGAAGGAAATATATGCCTCTTTACAGATAACACAAAGATCTGCAACAGGGTTGATACACAAGGGGGGGTGAAAAGGATGAGAAGGGACTTGGCAAGGTTGGAGGATTAGTCAAAAGTATGGCAGCTTAGATTTAATGCAAAGAAGTGCAAAGTAATGCACCTGGGAAACAAAAACCTAGGGGAAGAGTGCACACTGTGTGTGTGTGTATGTGGAGGGGGTACTAACAATAACAAAAATGGAAAGGGACCTGGGGGTTGTCATATCAGATGACCTAAAGGTAGTCAAGCAATGTGAGAAGGCAGTAAAGAGGGCTGGGGGGATACTGAGATGCATGAGGAGAGGAATCACCAGTAGAAAATAAGAGGTTGTTATATGAACATATGAAATTTGCCAGCAGATAAAGGCCTAGAGGTCTATCAAGTCTGCTTGAATGTGCAGCTAGCACCCCTTATTCTGAAGCTGCCCTTCCCTTCCACCCTTCCCCTCCATTGATCCTCCCCCTTGTCCTGTCCCATCCCCTTTTGAAACAGTCCACTGTTCTACTGGATACCACCTCTGCAGGTAACGCATTCCACCCAGCTACCACCCTCTCTGTAAAAAGGTGTCTCCTCATCTCCCTCCTGAACCTTCCTCCCTCCAGTCTCATATCATGGCCCCTGGTGTCCCTCCCCTCCCTTACTTTGAACAGCCCCTCTGTACCTGTCTTGTTTATTCCTTTCATGTACTTAAAGGTTTCAATCATGTGCCCCTGTCCCTCCTCTCCTCCAGTGAGTACATGTTCAACTCCCTCAGCCTCCTCTCGTATAAGTCCCCCAACCCCTTGATTATCTTTGTCACCCTGCTGCACCACCTCCAGTAACTTAATGTCCTCTTCAGATACGGGAGCCAGTACTGCATGCAGTACTCAGGTGTGGTCTTACTAATGACCTATACAGTGGCAGAACCTCCTCCCTTCTCGAGGATATACCCCTTGCAATGCAACCCAGCATTTTGTTGGCCTTTGCAACTGCCTTCCTACATTGTGCCGAGTTATTCATTGACCCTGTAAAGAGCTCCCCCAGATCCTTCTCCTCCTCTGTCTAGGCTAGCTGCACTCCCCCCAGCTGCTAACTCCTCCTTGGGTTCTTCACCCCAAAATGCAGCACCTTGCACTTTTTGGCATTAAACCTCAGTTGTCAGGTGTCTGACTAGGTTTCAAGCTTTGCCAGATCATCCTGCAACCCCTGCCATCCCCCAAGGTCATCCACCACCGCTCCCATCTTGGTATCATCAGCAAACAGCCTGATCTTGCTCTTGATGTCCAATGATATGTCTGCAATGAATATCCCAAACAACACTGGTCCAAACACCGAGCCCTGTGGAACACCGCTCGTCATTACCCTTGAGTGTGAGAGCTCCCCACCCACCACCACCCTCTGTTGCCTTCCCTGAAGCCAGTTCCCTACCCATCTCACCAGCTTTGCATCCACATCTGTGCCTTCTAACTTACTTTCCAGCCTCCCATGTGGCACCGAGTTGAATGCCTTACTGAAGTCCAGATACAGGACATCCACTGCATGGCCTCTGTCCAGTTGCCTAGTTACCCAGTCATAGAACTCCACCAGGTTGGTTTGGCAGGATTTGCCATGTATGAAGCCATGCTGTCTACTGTCCTGTAGTCCTTTGGCCTCTAGGAGGGCCACCAGCCTCTCCTTCAGGATAGTCTCCATCAGCTTACCCATGATGAATGTGAGGCTCACCAGTCTGTAGTTCCCCAGTTCATCCTTGGGGCCACTCTTGTGGAGGGGCACCACATGAGCCATCCTCCAGTCCTGAGGTACACATCCTGAGTGTAGTGAGGCATTAAATATGCCTGCCAAAGGTCCCACAAGGACCTCTGCCAGCTCCTTCAGTACCCTGGGGTGGATGCCATCTGGGCTTGGCACCTTGTTCACCCTCAGTGCCTTCAAACCCTCCTGAACTCTGCCCTCCATGATTTCCCCATCTGTCACCCCCTACCCCCCTGTTTCTGCCATTCCTCCCCTTGCACCCTCTTAGTAAATACCAACAGATGTAATCATTTAGCCGGCTTTTCAGACCCTGCTTTCAGCTAACCCCTCATTCCTAATCCTGCTATGTGGTCCTTACAGCTCCTCTTCTCCCTGATGTACCTAAAGAAGTCCTTCTCCCCCTTCTTAATGCTTTGTGCCAGCCTGGGCTCCACAGATGCCTTGGCTCCCCTTACTGCCCATGTCACCTCCTTCGATTCCGTCAGGTACTCCTACCTGTCCTCCACCCTCCTTGTTTTCTTGTACCTCCTAAAGGCAGATCTTTTCCTCCTTACCTTTTCCATGACTTCCTTGCTCGACCAGCTCAGTTTCTTTAGCCCTAGCCTTCTTGCTCTGGGCCTTGAAGCAGGTTTTGGTTGCCTCCACTATTCCCAGCTTTATGAGCTCCCACATCTGGTTAGTGCCCATACCAGGTTGAATTCTGGCCAGGTACCCTTTTACCACTTCTCCCATCCTCCCAAAGTCAGCCCTCCTGAAGTCCAGCACTCTTGTGCCAGATTCCACTCCTTCCTTGCCCATATCCAATGTCAGCCATACTGAGTGGTGGTCACTCCCCGACAGCGGTTCTTCCACCGTAAGTTCTCTCACAGACTCCCCATTTGCCGGCACAAGGTCAAGGGTATTCCTTAACCTGGTTCATTCACTGACCATTTGCAGCAGGAAACTGTCCTGGAAGGCATCCAGCAGTACCTGCTCCCTTCTATTCCTGATTGTTAGGGTACACCAGTCCACTCCTGGCATGTTGAAGTCATCCACAATCACCACATTACCCTTCTTGCAGGTCCTCCTGATCTGTCCCGCTAGTTCTCTGTCTAACTCCTCCATCTGAACATGCGGCCTATACACCACTCCCATTCTGAGAATCCTATTCTTAGAATACTGGATTTGCATCCAAAGTGACTCTGTACTACCCTCCTCCCCTTCCTCCCTTACACACTTCCGTCCTTCCTTCACATATAGTATCACCCCCCCTTTCCCAATCACCCTGTCCCTACAAAATAACCTGACCCTGGTACAGACAGGTCCCAGCCATTGTATTGGGTGGCCCATGTTTCTGTGATGGCTGCAATGTCCACCTCTCCCTCTGCCATGAGCACCTGTAACTCTACAGTTTTCCTCCCAAGGCTCCTAGCATTAAGGGTAACCACCTTCCACCCTCCACCCTCCCATCCTGCCCTCCTTTACTTGAATCACCAATAATGCTTGCCATTTGTCCTTTGTCACTGTTATGGGGGTAAGCTCATATGGTTTCCCAACCTGTGGTCTCTGCCTGTCTCTCGCCCACTTATCACACCTTGCTCCTAGTTTAACTTCCCAACTTCCTCTATGTGCTCCTCCATCCTCTGTTTCAACACTTTCTTTCCTCCTCACTCAAGTATAGTCTGTTCTTGGTACAGACTACTGTCCTCCCAGGTCCCTCCCCACCCCCAACAGCCCATACCATTTAGCATGACACCAGGTTCTCAGCCATCTGATAAATTCCTCTATTCTCAGTGTTCTTGTTGTGCTTGCCTTGGGCACTGGAAGTATCTCTGAAAAAGTTACTGATCTTCCTGCTCCCTCACATAATTGTCCTAGTTCCTCAAACCTCGTCCAGACTATATCTACTGTCTTGTCAGCCAGGTTGTTCTTCCCAAGATGTATAATTAAATGAGGCTTGTCCCTACCCCTTCTAGCATATTGCAGAACAGATTGTCCCACCCTTTCCGCTGTCATTCCTGGCATGGCCTCCGCCCAAATGTGAGTATGTCTCTCCCCCTCTTGCTACCCCACCTGACTCCTCTTAGTATTGAGTCCCCCAGCACTAAGATTCTACCCTTCTTACTCACTGCTTGCTTCCATTCATCTCCAGCTCTCATTCCTGGCTCCTCTTCTTCCTCCTGCACATTATTTCCCCTTTTTCCCCTGTTGCAATTCTCCCAGCAGAACTTCTCCCCCCCACTCCGGTTTTGTTCCAGGCATTTATCAATTACTCCTCCAACTGCATCACCTCCCTCCTCCTCCTTCCCCCCTAGCAGTGCAAAACTATTTTCTGAAGACCCTTCACAAATGCCCACTTCCTCTCTCTTCATTGTAACCTGTTCCCCTCCTTTCCACTGCATGACTGTTGCCACTTCTTCTCCTCCCTTCACAAGTCCCTGTCTCCTCCTTCCATTTGTCTTTTGTCTCCTTACCTGGTTTCCCCGGCAATTGTTCTTCCTGGCCTAGGCCCCTTTGTCTCCACTTCCATTCTTCTGACCCTCTCCTCACCACTGTTGGCTTAAATTTCCCTCCTTCATCTCCCCTCCTCTCTCTCCAGTACTGGGCTAAACCCACCTCCCAGTCTGCCTTGCCTGTCTTAGTTCCTCCTGCAGACCCTCAATCTCCTTTCTAAGTTTCTCTACGTGGTTGCACACTAAACATCCTCCCACCCTCCATGCAATTTTTAAACAGATTGGTGCACTGCAGTTGTTGCATCCTACCACCCTACCCATTGCTCTCATTGCCCAACAGCGACCCCCCACCCTTCCAGATGAAGGATACCAAACATTCCCCAAGTCTCCCCTCTCCCCCTATATCACTACAAAACATTCTTCTCCTTTTCCTAATTTCCTTATCCCTTTGTCATACACGTCTAGATAGATTGAGCAACTAGTTTTACATTCCTATCCTTCCTGTCCACACCCAAAAGAGACTTTAAGTAACTATTGCACAACCTTCTAAACTCCTACTCCTCCATTCCACAATGCAAACAGCAATGCAAAGAAGTAACAATGAAAGCTCCTTGATTTGCAGTTACTTCCTTCCACTGAGATAACAGTCACCTCTTCAGTCACTGCTGTTCCTTTCCTGGATGTCTGCTTCTGCTATGACATGTGCATGTCCTTTGCCTGTTTGGGAAGTGATGTCAGAACCCTGGTATAAAGAAAATCACAGACCTGGGATGGGTGGGGTGAGGAGCAGGAGGGTGGGACCAGCCCATGCCTTCCAGAAACAATCCAGGAGGTGGGACCAGCCCATGCCTTCCAGAAACAATCAGGTAGCTGAGGCTCCTGGTCAGACCATTAGCACCCTTCCCCCATTATGGACTAAACTTTGCAGCTAGTGAAGCCAGCAAAAGCAATCACAATTCCACTCAAGCACAAAAAATAGGTTTGCTACCAAAAGAAACAGGGCTCCAATTCAAACAGCTCACCAACAA
This sequence comes from Neoceratodus forsteri, assembly GCA_016271365.2. Lineage (NCBI taxonomy): Eukaryota > Metazoa > Chordata > Ceratodontiformes > Ceratodontidae > Neoceratodus > Neoceratodus forsteri. Next base: position 754,285,513 of record CM028135.1, read on the forward strand.
CACATCAAAATAGGCTTGAAATTAGAAGATATAGGTCTCCATTTCAAAGAAACAGCCCCAATAAAATCACACCAAATAGGTTTTAAATCAGAAGAAATAGGCCTCCACAAACACAGCCTTCTACACAGTGAAACATCAAACAAATAAGTGCACTTATAACCACCAAAATAAGTTTCAAAATTCCAACAGCCCCAAAACAATACCCTGCTAGCCCCATAGAAGTAGTAAGAAAGAAAAGAAATAACCTTCTACCAAGTAAAATCCACAAGAAACAATGTAAAAGCAGCAAGAAGAAGCTACTGTACTGGAACTGATTTGATCCCTTCCCCTTCTGGTTCCCTCTGTACAGGCAGTTGGTGAGACCCCATCTGGAGTACTGCGTGCAGTTCTGGAGACCCCATCGCCACAAGGACATAGACAGGATGGAGGCAGTCCAGAGGAGAGCAACTAAAATGGTGCAGGGTCTGCACCAGAAGCCATACGAAGAGAGACTAAAGGGGCTTAATATGTATACCATCGAGGAAAGAAGGGAGAAGGGGGACATGATAGAAATGTTCAAGTACCTCAAGGGACTCAGCAAAGTCCAAGAGGGTAGCATATTTCAGAAAAGAGATGTGCAAGAACAAGGGGCACAATTTGAAGATAGAGGGGACAGCTCAGGGGCAACATGAGGAAGTATTTTTCACAGAAAGGGTGGTGGATGCATGGAACAGTCTTCCTGTGGAGGTTGTGGGGTCAAAAACAGTGGGAATTCAAGAATGCATGGGACAGACATAAGGCAATTCTGGTGGGGGGTAGGAGGAAGTAGGCTGTTGGTTAACTAGGATCTGCAGCTTATCCAATAGGTAGGAAATGGGCAGACTGGGAGCCAAGTGGTCCTTATCTGCCGACAAAGTCTATGTTTCTATATATGTTTCTATGGTATCAGTCTGTTGTGAATGGGCTTTTTGGGCTGTGCTCCTCCTCCTCCACCTATCACAGCTTCAGAATACTGACTCATCTCCCTAATTTCACCCACTCTTTGCGAAGTTTTTGCCCAATCACAAGGCTTGGAAATTCAAACTGCAAGGTTTTTAGTATACTTCTAATTCTTCCTGCTTAAAACCATACCCCTGATTCCTGTTCCACATGTGTAATAACTGTTTACTTGTTTCATATGTGCTATAGTTCAGTGATTTGTTTCTCAGGGAATGGCAGAGATGTTGCACAACTTATAGCATTTGCACACCCATGATGCAGTGCTTGCAACTCATGGAATTAATGTATTCTCAAACATGGCAAAAACAGGTAAAGCATATGCTCTAACATGTTCCTACACTCATTGATCACATCAGGTAAGGAGCTATGTCACTCTGCTTACCTGCTTACCTGTGTGTTGAATGCTACAAAAATATAGTTAAAGCATTTTGATCATCACAACATAAATAAATGTAAGCACCCTTTGGGAGCTTACTAGTTAAAATGGGTAGCTAAGTCAGTTAGAAGCTCTGGTGCTGGAAGGTCTGGGATGTGGCCCTGCCTGCTGCCAGCAGGGGGATCCACCCCTAGGGTATAAGAGTGGGTTTTGGTGTCAGAAAGTTTTTTTTTAGAGAGAGAGAGGAGTGAGAGAGAAGAGTGAAGTTGGAGTTGGGGCCTGCTAGTTCGACTGGAGTGCTGTGGTGGGGGGAGGGGCAGGATTGGCCACTTGCCACCTTGGCCCTCCTTCCTCGAAGATTTGCATTGGAAGTATGGCAGTTCAGGCTGTGTGAGAGTGAAGGGGAGCTTGGAGTACAATTCTGAGTCCTGTTGGTGTGGTTTGGGAATTAGAGCCCAGTAGGAAACAGAAGTGTGGATGCCCACCAAGTGAACTCTGGCACCTTGGCAGGGTGAGCAACAATGGGGGGGCCCTGTTCCTAGGTAATCTCACCCATGGATGAGTGCAGCCTGAGAGCTGGTAATGTTTTCTGTGGTCGGGTCTGTTCTGGCAGAATGGGCCTGGGGCGTGGTCCAGAGGTGGCAGCCTGGATCATTGAGGGTGTAGTGGTGGCAGTCTACCCCCTTTTCCCCCAGTCAAGTGGCTGCTACAGTGTTTTGGGGCTCTCAGGGGATGCAGCTTGTGGAGGCAGGAAAAGATCCATTTGGAGAGTAGTTGTTTGGGACCCCGGCGGGGTGGCAGGCCATCCGGGTGCTCTGGGTGGCACAGCAAGCAATGCTCTAGATGAAGGCAGTCCAGAAATTGGAATCCTTGAATGAGTGAAAAGTGCCTCAGGTCTTCGGGATCACCAGGGATTAAATAATTCTCTGGGATGCTCAGAGCAGGTGCATGGCATCAGTGATTGGGTATCAGGAAATACTCTGTTCATGCTAAAAGGAACACCGGTGGAAGTTAAGACCTCTCAGTAAGAAGACAGCTCCCATGTGTTTCAAAGCAACTCCTGTTGTAACAAGGCAAGTAAGAAAAGGACTGGGCAGTAGAAACATCTTGTGCTGTCACAATTGTTACCTCAGTTTGAGTATTGATGAGACTAAGAGAAGTGAAAGTAAGCCAGTGCCTGTGTTAAGAAAGAGTGTGAAGAGAAGGAACATGAACTGAAAGTCTACAAGTCTGAAATACCTCTAAGTTTGGCCTGTTTTGGACCACTGTCTAGTGCTGCTGTCAGGAATGTAGCCTTTTTGGCTTGAGGGAATGTCTGCAAAGCCATAAATCAATCTGTTGGAAAAAGAAATAGTTGCAGAAGTGATTGTCAGGTTCCTACCTGTGAAGTGCCCCCTCCATACTTGTTGCCCCCATGCTCCATGGAGTAGTTTATCAAATGTCTTGTTTCATATTAAATCCGTTTTATTACTTTTGATTCTGGAGTGGACATTGAATTTAACTGAGTCTAGCCATGCATGTTGTGCCTGTTTAATGAACACTGCCCCCTGTAGCTCGTTCACTGAAGTGAAAAGACGTACAGTGCCTGGTCCCCTGCAATGTGAAGCTATCTCGTGACATCAGAAGAACCAGGGACTGGAACTTTGTTTTCTTAGTTGCACAGTGCCCCCCTCCCACCAAGTTACCATCTGGATACCCCTAGACATTGGGTGGGGCTTACATAAACAATGCTGAATACATGTACCATAGGCAAGATAGTATATATAAATATTTATATATATATATATATATATATATATATATATATATGTATAGTTGTAAAGCATGTGAATAAATTGGTATCAATCTGAATTGCGTGAGTGCTTTTTGGGGTCATGTTCCTTCTTTACCTGGCATAGCTCCTTGATACCAAATCTTCCTGCCAATACCACTAGCTCTCTATCTTTTTGCTTTGAAGTCTTTGCCAGTTACAAAGCTTTTACATTGGCAAAGTACGGGGTTTCTTGTGCAATTCCTAAGTTCTGCACAACATCTTGTCCCTGCTTTTAGTTCTGTTTCTGTGCTACTGCCCAGTGCTTTCAACACACTCACTTCCTAATACCACCCACTCTCTGTCTTTTTGCTTTGAAGTCCTTGCCAGTCACAAGGCAGGAAAATGCAAAGTAGAGGATTTTCTTGAGAGGTTCCTACGTTCTGCACAAAACCTTGTCCCTGCTTTTAGCTCTGCTTCTGTGCTGCTGCCCAGTCCTTTCAACACATTGTGTGCCTTTCAACACACGCACTTCCTAATACCACCCACTCTCTGTCTTTTTGCCTTGAAGTCCTTGTCCCATCAAAAGGCTGGAAAATGCAAAGTAGAAGCTCTGTTCTGTGCTGCCGCCAGTGCTTTCAACACATTCTGTACTGCAGTGAACACACCAACAGTATTCGCTACTTTATATTTGCTGCTCTGCTGCACTTCCTCCTACTCCTCTCCTTGATCTCTGCCATCTCCCTCCCCCAATGAAGCACATAATCTGCTCTTCTATACATGCTGTCTATCCATGATCTCCCCAACAACATGCTACCATCATCTGTATACACCTCTCTCCTCACTCCACGGTCTGTGACCTCACCCCAAATGCCACCATTCCCAGTAATTCACACTACCTGTTGTTCACCACATGCCCATTCCCCTACCACTTTATGATCTCTGCCTCCATGATGTCACCCCATTTCGCCAATTTATGTTACCTGCTGTTCGCCACTTAATCTGTATCCTCTTCTCACTGATCTCTGTTATGCTCAACATTGCTGCCATTCTGCCATTCTCTGTATACATTAGCCTCTCTGCAGCACTTGTTCCTCCAATTTCTGTATCCCAAAATGCTGCCATTCGCTGTCATTTACATTAGCTGCTCTGAAGCACTTGGCCCTCTACCTCCCACCTCCCATCTGCCCCCCAAAATGCCACATAATTTGCCACTCATGCACTTACTGTCTCCTGCCCACCCTCAAATGTCTTGCCACTCCCAGTATTTCATAATACCTGTTGTGTATCATTCTCTCTCTGTTCCTTCCTTCCCTGATATCTGTTTCACCCAATATACTGCTATTCTCCATATGAATGACATGCTTTCTGACTGTATCCCTATTCTACCCTATCTCTGACATCCCTAGCATGTTGCCATTCTCCATATATATTTGCTGCTGTCTGGCACTTTTTCTTGCTCCCTGATCTTTGACTCCAAATGTCTCCCCATTCCCCATCATTCACATTATCTGCTCTGTAGTACTTGCACTCTCCTCCCCTCCCCTCTCAATATCTGCCACACAGACTGCCACCATTCACCCTCATTCATATTAGCTGCTCTGTAGTACTTGCACTCTCCTCCCCCTCAATATCTGCCACACAGACTGCCACCATTCACCATCATTCATATTAGCTGCTCTGTACCACTTGCTCTATATCCATCCCCCCATGATCTCCGCACCCCCCACAAAATGCCAAAATGTTCCACATACATTAGCCACTCTGCAGCAGTGACTCTTCCTCCTGATCACTGCCCTCTCCTAAATGCTGCTATTCACTGTCATTCATATGAACCACTCTATGGCACTGTCCCAACACATTAGCCACTCTGCTGCATTAGCTCTTGCTCCTTCTCCCTGATGTCTGCCCCACCAATATGCCCATATTCTCCCTATAGATTGGTCACGCTGCAGCACTTCCTCACTCCCTCCCCAATCTCTGGCACTTACTCTTTCCTCCCTCCTGACCTTTTCCCTCTCAAATCTGCTGCCTTGATATTGTAATTCACATTAGCTACCTGTGGTACTTTGTTATCATCACCCTCCCAGTCGTTGTCCCCATGCTGGCATTGTCCAGACACGTTACCTGTTACTTTTTATTGCTTGTTACTGTGTTTATAATGTTTATAACACATTTATACTGCTCACATTCCTTTTGTCCAGGACACGCACCAATGCAGCACCACTCATACTTGCTGTCTTTAGATACACCTCTTCATAGTTCTATTTACATTTATCATGTTGTACAATTAATTTGTTTTCATATTTTGATCAAATTTTCTTGTTGAAATCTTAAGTCTGCTTTTCATTCCACATATGATACTGTTTGCAACCTTTATATGTGTTACTGTTTTGAACTTTGTTTCTCAGGGAATGGCAGAGATGTTGCACATTCCATATAATTTGCACACCAGTGATGCAATGCTTGCTACTCATATAATTAATGAATTCTGAAATTAGGTAAAAAGCAAGTATAATAACTGTTCTAACATATTCCTACACTCATAGATCACTTGCTGTAAGCGGCAGTGTTATTTTGCTTACCTGTGTTTTGAACACTAAAAAGTGAAGCATTTTGATAATTACAACATAAATAATCAAGGTTCAACACATATACTCCTGGAACTAGATGAATATGGTATTGGTCTGAACTGTGGGATGCCTTTTGGGGGGGCAGCCTTTCTCCATCTATCACAGCTTCATAATACTGGACATCCTCATTATTTCTACATACCCTCAATCTTTCTCCTCTTTTTCCTTTTGATGTTCTTACCCCATCACAAGGCTGGAAGAAACATAGAAGTTGATGGCAGATAAGGACTGCAAGGCTCATCCAGTCTGCCCGTTTCTTTTTCTGCCTTATAAATGTGCCACCGGCCTTTGCTCTGTTAATGACCAATCTATTCATACTCATCTGTATTGCTCCCTTATGCCTATCCCATGCCTGTTTGAAGCCCTGCACTGTATTCATATCCACCACTTCCTGAGGTAGGCCATTCCATGCATCCGCCACCCATTCTGTGAAAAAGAACTTCCTCACATTACCCCTTAATCGGCCTCCCTCTAATCTCATGCTGTGTCCTCTTGTCCTGCTATTTTCTTATATTGAAACATGTTAGACTCTTTCACCTTGTTAATGCCCTTAAAGCGTCTGAATGTTTCAATCATATCACCTTCTGATGCAGTCCCTGCACCATTTTGGTTGCCCCTCTCTGGACTGCCTCAATTTGGTTAATGTCCTTGTGAAGGTGTGGCCTCCAGTACTACATGCAGTACTCCAGATGGGGCCTAACCAGTGTCTTGTAAAGAGGGATTATTACCTCCCTCTTCTGACTTGTGATACCCCTACTAATACACCCCAACATCCCCCTAGCCTTACCTACTGCTTTAGTGGTCTACTTGGATGATTTCAGGTCATCGGTGATGATGATGCTCAAATCTCTTTCTTCTCCTGTGACTGCCAGCAACTCCCTTCCCAGCCTATAGGTGGCTTCAGGGTTTCGCTTCCCTATGTGCATGATCTTGTACTTCTTTGCATTAAACTCCAGTTGCCACTTTTCCGACCATTTTGCTAGTTTATCCAGATCTCTTCTCATTCTACCCACCCCATCTGGATCATCTACTCTGTTGCAGATTTTGGTGTCATCTGCAAACAGACAAACCTTACCCTCCAGTCCATCTGAAATGTCAATAATGAAGATATTGAAGAGGACTGGCCTCAGGACTGATCCCTGAGGTACCCCACTTGTGACTTGCATCTCTTCTGACTGTATACCGTTTACCACCCTCTCTGTTTTCTGCCCATCAACCAGTTTGCCACCCTGTTGACCAACTTCTGACCCCCCCCGAGCCTACCCAGCTTATTAATCAATCTTCTATGTGGAACAGTACTGCAAGCTTTGCTGAAGTCAAGGTAGGCGACATCAACTGCTCCCCTTGGTCTACCACTCTGGTTACCCTGTCAAAGAAATCTATGAGATTAGTTTGACTGGACCTTCCTTTTGTAAACCCATGCTGTCTTGAATCCTGTGCTCTTATGGATTCCAGGTGTTGCACGATCCTTTCCTTAAGGAGTGCCTCCATAATCTTGCTCACTACTGAGGTAAGACTGACTGGAAGGTGCAAAGCTGTTATTTTTAAGAAGTGCCTATGAGCACAAGTGCTTGATTACAAAGGATCCATGTCAAGATCAGTACATTACAATAAAAAAAACAATACAACACAGTGAATCACAGCAGAACTGATAGAGCAACAGGCTATACGTTACAAGTTTAATTATTAACACTCGCAGCAGACTTGTATAGAGAATGGTTTCTAAAGTGATCTCTAAAATTGATCAAGATATGAAAGATGTAATACTGTTTCTGGTAGTTGTTTTAGCCAACCAGCAGCCCTAAGAGCAAAGGAGCATGGACCCTTATTTGTTCTATAGGAAGGTATCTCTAAAGTTTTCCTTGTCATACTTCTAATGTTGTACTAGTTGTCAAGGTAAGAGACCCATTTTTTTATATGGGGTAAGGCCCAGCAGTGCCTTTATTCTAATATGCATGTTTGGTACCTGATTCTGCTGGGTAGCAGTAACCAGTTGGTTTGAGCATAAAGGTCACAGCCGTGGGTTAGTCCCCCCCTAAACAAATCAGTAGACCTTGTTGCAAATCATCTTTATTCTATTCAGGACAGAATCACTTGCCACAGAGCAGACAGTGAGGTCATAGTCACTTGAGAGATGGTATTGAGTTAGACACAATTAGATGTCTTGCTTCTAGAATAAAACTGTATGGCTTCTGAAAAGGGCTCCTAGTCTTCTGTTTACCACTGTAACCAGATTCTCCACATGTGGGGCAAGGGATAGGTTATCATCTAAGGGTAGCCAGCAATATTACAAAACTTAGACTTGCTCTAACTTTACTCCCTTGGCATTATTGATGTAAAAAGGAAACTTTCTTCTTATAATAATCAATCAATCAATCAAATCTTTATTTATTCAGGCGAGCATCATTGAGCAAGGCTCATTTACAAGATGGACCTGATAAGGTCAAGGTTCGATAGTTGGTACACAACATATACATCAATGCACTAGTATATGCATAACAGATACAGAAAAAAACACTTATAAATACAATGATCAAGGGTAAGAAGTTGATTCAGACATACATGACAAGGTAGGTTACAGGAAAATTATACAAAAGATAAAGTATATACATATCCCAGTATAGGAGTCAAGGCATATGGCTATAGAAGAGCATGGACTTAGTTTTCTTGTGATTGAGGAACAAACTATTGTCTGAGAATCAATTTTCAATTGATTCTAAGTTACACTGTAAGTCTAGTGCCCAAGTCTAGTGCCAATCTACATGTGTCAGGGTGTCTTGTATAGATTACTGCATCATCGGGATACAGGCAGCACTGGACGACTGGTAGGCATCTGGCAAGCAATTTATAAACATACAAACAGAAGAGAGAAAGAAGTAAATGCTTCAACTGGGACTTGAACCTAGGCTACCCAGAATACCATTCCCAGGCCACCTGGAATAGTTTTACAGTTGCACTACCAGCTGCGCCACTGAGGCAACTTGAAACTGGGCCATCTTGGAGCACATTACTCTTTCTCCAATGCACAACCTGATGTTGCACAGATAATTACATTTTCAATCACAAGAGTGTGGTGTGCATATTTATGGAACACATACAAACAGAAGAGAGAAAGAAGTAAGTGCCTCAGTTGGGACTTGAACCCAGGCTGCCTGGAATACTGTTCATTCCTGTTTCTTCAATGCACAACTGAAAATTTAATTATCTGTGCAGCACCAGGTTGTGCATTGGAGAAAGAGTAATGAATGGTATTCTGAGTGGCCTGGGTTCAAGTCCTAGCTGAGGCACTTTCTTTCTTTCTTTCTTTCTTTCTTTCTTTCTTTCTTTCTTTCTTTCTTTCTTTCTTTCTCTCTTTCTTTCTTTCTCTCTTTCTTTCTTTCTTCTGTTTGTATGTGTTCCATAAATATGCATACTGCACTCTTGTTATTGAAAATGTAATTATCTGTGCAGCACCAGACTGTGCTTTGGAGAAAGAGTGATGTGCTTCGGGACAGCCTACTTTCCAATTGCCTTGGTGGAGGAGCTGGTAGAGCAACCAGAATGGAATTCTGGACAGCCTGGGTCCAAGTTCAAAGGAGGGGTTTAGGTTAGTTATGGAGTATATATGTGTGGTAGCGTGCCATGGAGAACAAAATTGGGGCTTTTGTTGTTCATTGTGATGATAAATGACTTAAAATCCGTGGGTCTGTGCATCAAATACTTGGATGATACCTCAGTGATTGAGAGGATTAGTGAAGTTAGTCAAAGTATTATGCAGGATTACTTAAAAGAAATTGAAGCTTGGACACAACAAAACAAGATGCAGATAAATCCGGAAAAGACACAGGAAATTAGATTTTGGAAAACAAATAAAATGGCACTGCTCCTTCTGATGCTTGGAGGTGCCACAGTTCAGGTGGTTGAGGTGGTAAATTGATAGGAATAAAAATTCAACCTGATTTTGAATGGAAAGAATAGGTGGAAGGGATATTAAAGGAAGGAACTCAAGAGTATACTTTTTAACAATGTTGAAAAGGACTGGGTGAGTCAAGAAGATCTGGTATATTTATATTGCACAGTAGTTAGACCAATTTTGGAATATGGCTTGACAGTGTGGGATGCAGGACTTACAAAGACAGAGAGTAAAGAGAAAGGTAGAAAGGGTACAAAGAGCTTTCCATATAATTCTGGGGAATGAGATGTCTTATAAAGATGCTCTTAAAAAGTGTAAGCTGGAATGGTAAGAAGAAAGGAGAAGAGGGATGTCAAGAAAACTATTTAAAGATATATGTAATCCTCAGCACAAACTACATGCATTGTTACCGCCCAGAGATGTGGCTGTTTATGGGTTAAGGAAAGAGGTTAGATGGCGAAAAACTATTTTTAGAACAATGAAGTGCAAAGCATCTTTCTTCATGCACTTTTTAGATGAATTAGTGTTGCTCTATAATTAAGCTGTTTGCTGTATAACATTCCATAACTGAGTGTATGAGAAAGAAAATATTTTTGTACTGAATATTTATAAAGTTCTTAATATGTATTTTTGTGCTAGTGAAATATTGAGTACTTTGTATATTGATGAATGTTTTCCTTATGCTCTTATCGTGTTATATTTGTATGCAACTTCAGCCACCCCTTCAGGGTGTTTGGCTGCAATGTGTTTAAATAAACTAAACTAAAAAAAAGTTCCAACTGAGGCACTTACTTCTTTCCTCTCCTCTGTTTGTATATGTTCCATAAATATACACACCACACTCTCGTGACTGAAATTGTAATTATCTGTGCAGCACCAGGTTGTACTTTGGAGTAATGTGCTCTGGAATGGCACAGTTTCCAGTTCCCTTGGTGGTGCAGCTCATGGCACAATTAGAATGGTATCCCAGGAGGCCTGGGTTCAAGTCCCAGCAGAGGCATTTGCTTCTTTCTCTTTTCTTTTTGTATGTGTTCCATAAATATGCACACTGTGCTCTTGTGATTGAAAATGTAATTATCTATATAGCACCAGGTTGTGCATTAGAGAAAGAGTAATGTGCTCTGGAACAGCCCTGTTTTAGCTGGTAGTGCAACCAGAACAGTATTCTGGGCAGCCTGGGTTCAAGTCCCAGCTGAGGCACTTACTTCTTTCTCTTGTCTGTTTATATGTGTTCCATAAATATGCACACTACACTCTTGTGATTGAAAATGTAATTATCTGTGCAGTACCAGGTTGTGCATTAGAGAAAGATTAATGTGCTCCGGAATGGTTCAGTTTCCAGTTGCCTTGGTGGCACAGCTGGTAGTGCAACCGGAATGGTATTCTGGGTGGCCTGGGTTCAAGTCCCAGCTGAGGCATTTACTTCTTTTTTTCTTTTGTTTGTATGTGTTTCATAAATATGCACACTGCACTCTTGTGATTGAAAATTTATAAACATGCCTAATAGTAGTGGGCCCAAAATAAAGCCTTGGAGCACTTCAGTAGATACATTTATGTTAACAGAGGATGAGCCCTCAATTTTTACTTTCTTTGTTCGGTACTTCAGATAGCTTTCAAACCATGTCCAGGGGCAGATCCTGAGTAAATAGTTTGTCAAAGAAAAGTTTATGGTTGACAAGATCAAAGGCCTTCATCAGGTCACTGTAGATAGCCTGACCATACCATCGCTATGCAAGGACTCATGCAGATATTTTGTGTACTCAAAGCAGTATTGATGCTTTGTAGCTTCCTGAACCTATGTGGCAGAGCACATTGGACATCATATTTTTCCAGGTAATGGATGAATTGGTCTGAAGCTATTTTCTCAAGAGCCTTGTATAGCAGGGAGAGGATAGAGATCAGCCTGTAATTAGCTGTGTTTGATCACCACTCGTGAATACAGGTGTAACAGTGCAAACTTCCATTTCTCTGGGAACTAATGTACTGCAGGAAGAAACTGAAGATTTTTGTTATAGGGTGAGCTAGCTCGTTCAATGCCATGGCTAGAAGCTTCATATCTGAGGTCTCCCTCCACCCTTGTCTTGCCTGGTACCTGTTTGATGTATTTTTAAGGTATCACTTTCTGAGATTGACCTGAAGTAACATTTTGGGTGACCAGAATCTTGGTCCCTCAGTAGGTTGGCATCTACCCAAATGCTGTTGCAGAGTTGTGGTGCAAGACCGATGGGATAAATGAGCTTATGTCCATAAAGGCAACATTAAATCTGTTAGCAATCTCTGTCAATTGTCAGCATTGTTGGTAACTTCTTTTCTTCCTTATTCAGCAATTCTGTAACACTGTCTCTGATTTTTTTAACATTATTCCAGAATTCAGATTTTTCCATATCTTCCTTTTGCAGTTGTTTCTTACTTCCCTGAATTTCTGAAGGTGTACTAAAGACTCCATATCTCCAGCCAGGATGCACCATTTGTCTCTCTGTTTCATTTGGACCAGTAGTTCTGTGGACATCAGTTGAGGAACCCCTTACGGTATGTTTTTTTTTCACTGAGGCACATTGGTCACACACATTATTGAATTCTGTGATTAGAAACTCTAGGGCCGAATCAGTGTCACGATATATAGTCCAGGTAGCTCAATCAGTTTGAGCCACTTTATTATTAAAATCACACCTTTTCCTTGCTTGGAACTTGACTAAACAGAAACAGGGAGGGGGATGGGGCTTTGGCTGTTTAACAGCCCACTTACATTAAACCGATGAATGATCGCTTAAAGAATTTGGTAAAACCTTAACATCTTTGACTCTGTCTAAGTGAGTTGCCAATATCTGATCAAGAAGAGTTTTGTGCCAGTTTTATCATTAATTCTGGTACTTTCAAAGACCATTTGAGTTAAAAACAAGCTTGCAATTGTATCCCCATGGCCAGTGTAGGTCTTTAGAATTACAATTGATATTAAAGTTGCCTGTGACTATAATTTCCCAGCTCTAATTAATTTATTTATAGTAGCTGCTAAGTGATTGAAGACTCTTGTGCTGTTTTCCTGGTGGGATATATGCAGTCAAGAAGACAGATTTGTGACCACTACCCAGAAGCAGTTTAATAACTAGGCATTCGCAATCACTAGAGGAAATTTAATGACTTGCACAGGGTCACACAGCAAAGTACCGGTCTGGTTCAGTTCCAAAGTTCACGCTGTCTTGTTAATCCACAAATAAGGCTTTCTTTTTTCCACATGAATCCCCTGCACCTAGCCTGCCTTTTGTTGAACACCCCACCATCCATACCCTGCCCTTAGTACTGCCTGGGGCTGCATATGTGCTTACAGTCTCCTGAAGAGAATTATCATACCTCAGATTGTAATCTTGTACCTCAGAGAGTTGTACACACCTATACCGATATGAATCATCAGCTGGCACTGTTAAAAAATGCCTCCCAGATCACTCTCCAGTCCACATTCTCAGTGTTTGACTTCTGCTCTCACAGTAAACATTGAGTGAATCACCACCCTTCCACACAGTGAAGGTAGTATGTACAGTTCCCCTGTTGTGTTTTCCACCTCATTAACCAACAGCTAGGTCTTCCTGCGGCCAAGCAATAAACATCATGACCCACCAGATAAACTGCTGTTCATGCCCCAATAGGGCTGCACTTACAATGGATAACAATATTATTAGCAGGAGAGGAATTCTAATACCTTGAGCGAATCCACCTGACTTCCAGTGTCAGTCTGCTCCTTTACTTGTGATCTGCAGAACCCACAGGACAATTCCCAACAATTCTTCTCCAGTGCTTTTCTGTGCTCTACTCCACTATATGAGTTGGCTGGCTACCACCCTTCAAATCTTGAATGAGCTATACACAACTTCCTCAATACTGTCCCAACAAACGTCAACATCCTCTCACCCGAGGGTAATCGCCTCTACACTGAATTCAAGGACTCCACTTTAGATGCAGCCCTTCCACTCTGAGTATTTGTCATTGCTGGCAACTCTCATCCCCAGTCAGGTAGTGATCACGATGCTGGCAGTCCCACATTTCAGATCTCACAGTAATTTGCTCAACGTCCTCCTTCATGTCTTCAACTAACCTGAATACAGCTGTACCCTGCTAGAATGGCCTCTTCAGTCCCTCTCTGGCATTCATTCTTCTCACCTGCTCCCCACACCAAAAACCGGTGAGTTCACTACCCTTCCGCATCATGAATGTGGTTAGTACAGTCTCCCATGTTATTTTTACATATTAATAATAAACATGATCTTCTGGTAAGCCAGGCTGATAACAGCATGGCACAAGTGGAAAAATAGGCTTTCCTACCCATATATGATCTAAGCCACCTATGATTAGACACTATTAAATGACATGAATAATGATGTGCACAGCCATCATTTAATAGTGCCTAATCAAAGGTAGCCTAGATCTTTTAAGGCTAGGAAAGCCCATCATTCTCCTTGTTCCCTGCTGCTATCAGCATGACTTACTGGAAAGATATGTTTATATTTAATATGTCAAAATAAAATGGGGCTGTACTACTTGCATTCATGATGCAGAAGGGTGATGAGCCCACCAGTTTTTGGTGTGAGGAGGTATAGTGAAGAATGAATACCAGAGGGGACTGAGAAGGCCACTCTTGCAGGTACTGCTATATATTCAGGAAGGGGAGGACAGAAGGAGAGAAATATGAGCAGATTACTGTGAGAAATAAGATGTGGGGCTGCCAGCACCTTGATCACTACCTGACCCCATTGTCCTGGCCAACATTCCCCTTCCCATAAAACCAGTTCATGCAATTGTCCAAGGCTGTGTGTGGATTTTAATGTATGAAATGGCGGCCACTACTCATTCCGTCATTTCACTACCAGTCTAGTACTGCTTGTAAAGCACTTTAGGATACAATGTGTATGAAAACCACTATATAAATGCTGATTATTCTTCTTATTATTATTATAATTATTTCCCATGGAAAAAGAAGACAAGACAAGCATATATTTGATTTTTGAGAAGGTATGAACTCTAACATTGGACTGCACAAGAACTTTGCTACAAAAGAGGGATGGTTCTAGGGGGTGGCGAAGGATGTCTCCACCCCGACACATAGTAACGTACTTGCTTGCTGCTTCTGCTGCATTTCACTTTGTTGAAGAAGTCTGATTTATTGATTGTACAAATGTTTACATTCAAACTATGGATTACATTTGTAGGTTCTGTCAAAAACGTACTAGAAAAGAATAATAGCAGAAAATATAAAGGTTTAATAAAAATGTTAAACAGTGCATATTAAGCATGCACACCACTCCAGCACCCACATTGTAGCATCCTGGATCCACCATAACCACTAGACCACCAGGTTATTCAAGATTTGTACTGCACTATGGTTTGCCACAGAGAAAGTCGGTTGGATTAAAACACAATTTCAGCATGTTAAAGTATACAAAATGAACAGAACCATAGCCTAACATGTGTATTATACAAAATAATGCACATGCTTTTGACCATTTGGGTGAAACAGATTCTATACAAAGGGAAAAAAGAACTAGTTAGCACTATAGAGAGCCATATAGCTTTCTGACTTTGGCTCCAATGATGTCATCACATAACACATTTGGCAGCCATTTCAGGAAGCAGGTAAGACAGTTTCTTTGAAATTGGAAGGCTGATATTACAATTTTCAAATGCTCTGGAACCACATTTAGGTAAATTATATAAATGTAGTTTTAGCATTAATGAAGACAGCAACCTTTCCTTTAGTCACCTAAGGCATCAGGGTTTGAATAGTTTGTTGTCAAAATGTTGTTTAGGTATCCTTTAAGTTCAATTTTTCAGTGCTACAGGTCTAAACTTAGATATGTCAGGCAGTCCCCCACTTTGCTTACCCAGGTGATCCTCTCTATGGAAATTAAAGCCTGATAGAGAGATGGCAGCATCAGGTATTTTAAGGGTAAGCAAAGATTTGGTTAATTTATTTTTAGTTATTTATTTAGTTTTTGATAACTGGGTAGGGTGCACTAGCCAAGTGAATGACTATTTCCAGGCACGACCCAGGAGGTTACAGAGAAATAGTACACAATACATGACAGTAGCAACCACATAGGAACAAGATACAAATAATTAAGTAGGTAAAGCACATAAGATAGGATAGCTAGCAACAAACGTATTGTACAGGTTGTAACATTAAGTATAAATAATCATGGAAGTACAGTACATAAGATAAGGCAACTAGCAACACACATATTGTACAGGTTGTAAACATTAAGTGCCAACACAATAATACACAATGTAGGAAGCTGAGAAACAAAAACAAGACCAATTCACAATAACCATAATGCACAATGGAGTTAGATAAGGAGTACTTAGGTGGAAGCCATCAGAATGCCGGTGCAAACAACTGTAACATAATGAGCAAAGCCACAGCAATCCAGGTAGTATCCCCAGTGTGAGTTTGAAAGTTGTGGGAACAAAGTGAGGATAGAGAGACAGGGCGGTAAGAGGCAGTGAGTATCAGGCAGAACAGCCAGGGCGGCTAGGCAGTGTATTGTCACAGAGGGCAGTGTGAATGGGGTGGGTATATATTGGTAGGGAGGAGAGGAGTTTTATGGAAGGATAGAAGAGGAGCATGTTAGAGAAGGTGGGAGAGGAAATGAGTTGTCTAGGGAGGGTTAAAGCAAGTGCATCTTGGGCAGGATAGCTGAGGCTGATGTTTCATTTTAAAAGGTTATGGGTGTTTGTAAGACGAATCCAGGGGAAGTGAATTCCAATATTTGGGAGCAGTGTGTGAGAAGGCAGAAGCACCCTTGTTAGTTTTGCATCTAGGAATGTGTAGCAGGGCATGGTTGGTTGATCTAATGCCATAAGAGGAGGCCGGGGGGTTAGGAGGGAGGCGAGCGACTTAGGAGTATTTGATCTAAGTATGGAGACAGTAAGTGAGCCAAGGGAGCGATACCGGAGGGCATGAGGGAAGGGCCAGTTTAGATTAGTGTTGAGTTGGCAGTGGTGTTTGAATCGAGGGGATGCTGAGGCAAAGTGACAGATGTTGTTGTAAGTAGTATCCCACTTGAACAGAGAGGTTTTGGACACATTGACATAGGTAGCAGCACCATAAGAGAGTGACGGTAGAAGAATGCCTCTGGCAATAGCCAGTCTGGCTGAAGGGGTTAGAGGACAGCAAGTTTTGCAGGCCACCCCAAGCATGGAGTTGACAGACTTGCATGTGGCTTGAATGTGCTGATCAAAGTCAGAGAACTGTCAAGTAGGATCCTGAGATACTTAAAAGACTTACAGACTCCAGTGAGGAGCCATCTAGGCAAGAGACTTTGAAGTGCACTGGTAGTTTTGAGTTTGGCTCCAGGGCCAAATAACATAGCTTCATTTTACCCACATTGAGGACAAGTTTACAGCTGAAGAACCAGGATTAGATATTTTGAAATGCAGACAATAGATTATGATTGCTCCCAGCTATGTCCTTTGCGCTGGAATACAGGACCAAATCATCAGCATATAGGAGAGACAATTGAGCGGGAAGTCATGGGCAATCAGGTCAATGAAGATAGAGAAGAGCAGGGGACCCAGGATGGAGCCCTGAGGAACACCTATATTGATAGAGGTTGACTCCGACAAGGCCGAGTTAAACTTGACAAACCGTGTTCTGTTAGGTAAGTAGCTTGTGAACCAGCTTATCACTTGAGGTGAAAAGCCTAAGGCATGGAGATTGCTGAGTAGGAGGGGGTGATCAACAAGATCAAAAGCCTTAGTAAGATCTATAAACACCGAACCAGTCATCAGTCCTGAATCCATGGAGCAGAGAGTGTCATTTGTGAATTTAAGGAGGGCAGTAACAGTGCTTTGCCCTTTACAGAAGCCATGTTGGGTTTGGGAGAGATCATGTTTGATGAGGAAGTCAGTTGTTTGAGCGGCAAGCAGCTTCTCAAGGATTTTGTTTAAAACCAAAAGTATGGCTATTGGCCTATAGTTGGTGATATCTTTTTTGTCTCCCTTTTT
The DNA here is from genome assembly GCA_016271365.2 of Neoceratodus forsteri. Classification (NCBI taxonomy): domain Eukaryota; kingdom Metazoa; phylum Chordata; order Ceratodontiformes; family Ceratodontidae; genus Neoceratodus; species Neoceratodus forsteri. The sequence continues at coordinate 754,303,134 of CM028135.1, forward strand.
GTGAACTGGCATAATTCTGGCAATTTTCCAGATGCCAGGTACATGGCTGTGGCAGAGGGACAGGGTGAATATTCTGGCAAATGGCGAGGCAATAAAAGGGGCAGCTAACTTCAGAAGCCTGTACTCAAGACCATCGGGGCCAACAGCTGTGTTTTCTGATATGGTGTTCAAGAGTTTTAGGACATCAGCCCTAGTTATGGCTTTAAACCTAAAGGTGGGATAGCCGGGCCTGTCTAAGTTGTGTGTGTGCCCAGACGTGACCAGGGTAGGCGGGAACAGGGAGACATATTTTGATAGATCAGAGAAGTGTTGGTTAAAATGATTTGCAATGGTTGATGGATCATTGCAGTGCACTCCATTTAGTACCATTTCATTATCTGAGATGGATTGGGTAAAGCCAAGGAAGGTTTTAACGTCAGACCAGAATTTTCTAGAGTCACTGGCAGCATCCACAAGGAAGCCCTTGTAATAAGAACTTTTTTGCCAGTCTGATTTGCCTTTTACATTCATTTCATTGTATCCTATACTCATTTTAGTCCAATGGGAGACCAGTGTTCTTGAAATGCTTCCAACTCTTATCCCTCACCCGTAATAGGAAAAGGAGGCCTTTGTGGAGCCACCTGATCTGTTTACCCTGGATGCGGTGTTTAGTTAGAGGGGTATACTTTTCCTGCAAGGTCCCAAAATGAGATAGGAAGTAATCAAGAGCAGATTGGAACATCTAGGGTCTGGTATAGGTAGGACCAGTCAACCATAGAGATATCAAGCAGGAAAGCAGCTTGGTCAAGATTTGCAATGTTTCTGAAGGAGATATACCGAGGTGGTAGTGGTGAGGGGCATCATAGAGGGGTTCCAGCAGCAGAAAATGGGGAGCGATCACTTATGGCATGTGCCGTAATACCAGCAGTGGTAATTCTATCCAGACAGTTCGTAAGTGCCCAGTCGATCAGGGTACCTGAGGTAGAGGAGGATGTGACCTAGTCAGATCAGTAATAAACTGATGCAAGTTATGGCTTTGCACTAGGAGAGTAGAGAGTGATAGTATTTATCAGACTAATTTAGACTCATGTCACCAAGGACAAGGACTTCATTGAGTCCTGTGGACTGGTTAACATAGGTAAGCAATTGTTCGAGACCCAGAAGCCCACTTTAGGTTGGTCATAGGCACATATGATGTGCAGCTTTTTTCATGGCAAGAAGAAGGGTAGTGTGTATAGAGTCCATGCCGTGAGGATAGGTGTGGCTGTGAGTAATATTCAGGTGGGACTTATAGAATATGGCAACCCCCCCCACCGCGCTTGGATGACTGCCTGTCACATCTAAGTAGGTCATAGTTAGCTATAGTACAGAACAGAATCAGGGATGGACTGCCTAAGCCATGTCTCAGACAGGCAGAGAATGTCAGGGCAGTAGAGAGCCACCCAGGCCTCAAACTCTGGAAAGTTACATGTCAGGCTCCTGATATTTATATGAGCAATGCGGAGACCCTTCAAGGTGGTCCAGTCAGTGTCAGAGTGGGAGTAGCGAGCCAGAGGGCCAGGGTTCATTTCAATATCACCTGAGAGCAGTATAGCCAGAAGGAGGATATACCATAGCTTTCAATGGGTGAAGGTCAGTCGAATAAGTAGAGGGTGGTATGGCCCTCTACAGAGGGCATGCATAGTGTTGCCTATGTAGTACTGAGGAAGTAGGAGCGGGGTGGTATCACATCTCATTGACTTCCTACAGAGGAGGTTAGAAAAGGTAAAATCATGGGCGTTAGGTGGCAAGTGTTCAGAGTACTGTGACCCAATCTGCATAGATAACCAATTGAGAAATAACAGCAGGCAACCTAGATGAACTGGAAGGAGGATTTGGTGCCCCATACTGGGATGGCTGAGTGAGAGACAGAGAGAGATATAACTGAGCTCTTGGGTTATAGTGCCACTTCAAAAACTCCCAGATCATTGGAGTGGCTTTAAGAGCACCGAGGGATTAAAATCGCAGTAAGGTTACAGGGCAAGGCTAGACGCACCTAGTGATCATAAAGTATAAGGAGCAAATGGGAAAATGACCTGATAGTCATATGACTTCTGCAAACTATATAAGAAAATGTCCAGCTTGGGTGGGGAGCCAGCACAAAGTGTTGGTGAGATTTATCAGCAGCAGTGGTGGCCCTGAAGATGGGGTGTTCGGCTTGCAGCTTGTGGTTTCCCTGTCCTTCTGGTGCTTCTAGGTGCTTCTGCCACAGGTCACGATGGCAGCAGTCCTGCTCTGGAGAATCCTGCCTGTAAAGGGCGAAGAGCCTGCAGGAGAAGGATGGAGCAGGTTTAAGTAAGGAGAGGGACATGGGAGGGCTCCAGCAGACAAAGGCACTAGGCATGGAAAAGTAGCAGAGGGGAGTGACCTAGTGCAGTCAGGGCAGAGGGCGAGAGGAACTAGTCTAGGGTAAAGAGTAAAAACCACAGGAGTTAGATGCACCCCAGAGAAAGGCAGCAAATTAAAATTTCTACACAGCTGTACAGTAAATCTATCAGCAGCTAAGGTAAATGCAGTTCAATTCCTAATGTAACCCCCTTGCAAATGGGGGTTCCCAAAAGTTTTCTAGGAGCTGGCTAAGTGCTCCCAGCCTGAATGGTGGTCGGCGTTTAAGCTGCTTAACTGTGAGTGATTTTAGAGCCTCTGGCACTGTCTCTTTAAGAGCTGCCTGCTTACAGGCTAATTTAGTTTGAATGGGGGGACTGTGTGTTTAATGCTCGACTCCTGCCCGAACTGTTGTCTAATCGCTCCGTTTCTGCCATCGCTAAGAGCGCAGAGGGAGCCTAATTGAAAGATGTAACTGTTTGCCAGAAATCAGTTAGAGTGTTAATGAAAATGCAGTTTGTCTAATCTGCTTTTCTTGCAGCTGTGACTCTGCGTGTGTTGCCACTCCATTTTGGACCTGAGCTGTTGAACTGGGCCAATTGGGTTAGGGGAGCCCTAAAATGGAGACTGCTTGGAGCCAACCAGAACTTGGACTCTCACCTGGAGCCTGCTACCAAAGGGGAATATACGGCAGATGCCTCTGGGAATTGTAGTTTGGACCTTGGCACCTTTTCGCACCAACAGAGGGAGCCCTGCTGTGATTGACAGCCAAATCCTCCAACAGAACTGGTATGAAGCCAAAGGAAATGCCCTGAACTATTGCTGGGAGGTTCAGATGTGAGTTGACTGTGTAAGGAGAAGGAGCTCTGTTTGCTGCGGCGTATGGAGTTGCAGCGGGGCTGCGTGGGAGACCCTGTAGTCGGCCTACAGCGTTAGCATGGTGACTTGGGCTGAACCTGAATTCGGAAGAGAAAGCAGAAGTGTGCAGAACCAGGCTTGCCCATAGAAGAACGAAGGTTTGCTGAAGTTCGATTGGCCTGTTGAGACTGCTGATGCTGTGTGTGCTCCAGGGTAATTTGCAGTGTTTGCGATCGGGATCGAAAGCAGCTGCCTGGTGTAGTAATTTCATTCATATGAATGTGTCCAGTGCTTGTGGGGAATCGTGATTCCATTTCCCCGTTACTGTGAGTTGTGAGCTGAAGCTGGAAGCTGAACTCAATTTAATCGGACTGAATCCACCTGCTATTCAAAGCAGTGGGCCCTGTCACGAGGGCCTCATCTCCATGCCCTGTTTTCTGGCAATCCAGAACAACCATTTCTTTCAGGTTCTCTGCTTGGGGTATCGTGAGTACAAATCAGGGAAACTCCCTGCACCTTTCATTTAATCAAAGTGTGTCAACTGATTTCTGTGTGTTTTCTTTCTGTGGACTGAGCCATCCGGCTCCGGATTACAATTGTGTGTTGTGCAAATATTTTCCTTCCACGGGCCCCATCTAGCTGCACCAGCCGGCAAACCCCAGGCAATGGAGCTGGCTAGCCCCCCATCCTAGGTACCCAGAGTGTGACATTTTGGACCCTATATGCATGCACAGTACTGTGAATCAAATATCTCCAAACCAAATCAGCCTGATTGCCCCCTCCTTGTTACTGCTCCTTTAACAAATCAGATTTGTTGTTATTGAACTATATTCTGTCTGTCGTGTCAGTACATGTGGAATAAGCATTGCATTGTGGCTGTGTATATTATCTAACCCTGTTTTACAGGGGGCCTTCAGAGACGTGTTGCAAGAATCAGTCCTGAGGGTAAGTGGTTACTGTATGTGTAAGAAGTGTGCATATGTGGGGTATTGGGGAGGTAACTCCAATGTACTGCGTGGGTCACTAGTGGGAACAAAGGGGGGGTCACAGTGTCTCAGAGTGCTGTACCCGAGCTAGTTTATCCACTACCAACCTTGACCTCTGGGTTGAGGCACCTGCCATTGGACCTAGGCCCCTTAACCTGTCACTAGCCACACAGGCAGGGGTAGTAGCCCTTGGGATAGCACCACCTAGGGGTTGCACTAAAAAGAGCTGCTCACTTAAACAACTACCTTAAATATTTACTTCTACGAGGGAGAGAATAAAAAATTTGAAAAACAGAATGAGAAAGCTACTTGTCCAGTCAGGAGGCAGGCTAGAGGGTCAGCATCCAGTCAGAGGCAAGGAAAGAAATTGCACCAGAAATTCAAACGGCCCTTCATTAGGTAGCTTCTGCATGGCATTCACCAGGCGTACCTTGCAATCAGCAATGGTGGTGGTCCCAAAGATGGGGTGTTCAGCTTACAGTCTGTGGTTTCCCGGTCCTTCTGGTGCTTCTAGACATTTCTGACACGGGTCACAGAGGTGGCAGTCCTGCTCTGGGGAATCCTACCCGTAAAGGGCAAAGATCCTTGCAGACAGTGGCGGCCCTGAAGATGGGGCATTCAGCTTGCAGCTTGTGTTTTCCTGGTCCTTTTGGTGCTTCTATGCTCGTCTGCCGCAGGTCACAGACGGGGTGATCCTGCTCTAGGAAATTCTGCCCATAAAGGGCGAAGAGCCTTGTAGTCAGCAGCAGTGGCAGCCCCAAAGATGGGGCATTTGGCTTGCAGCTTGTGGTTACCGGTCCTTCTGGCACTTCTAGGCACTTCTGCCACAGGTCATGGAGGCAGCAGTCCTGCTCTGGGGAATCCTGCCCATAAAGGGCAAAGAGTTTTGCAGTCAGCGGTGGCCCCGCAGATGGGGCATTTGGCTTGTAGTTTGTGGATTCCCGGTCCTTCTGGTTCTTCTAGATGCCTCTGCTGCAGGTCGTGGAGGTGGCGGTCTTGTTCTGGGGAATCCTGCCTATAAAGGGTGAAAAGCCTTGCAGTCAGCAGGGGCAGTGGCCACCCCGAAGATGGGGCATTCAGCTTGCAGCTTATGGTTTCCCAGTCCTTCTGGCACATCTAGGCACTTCTGCCGCAGGCCGTGGAGGTGGCGGGTCCTGCTCTGGGGAATCCTGCCCATAAAGGGCGAAGAGCCTGATATTAGGTCAGGTTGTACTGACTCCATCTAGACTTCAAACTGTTCAAATCTGGCAAGTATACTCCCAGTGTTTACCTAGAGCGATATTTAAATTCCCTTGGTTTCTAAGACCTGTACCCAAGACAACAGCTGGACAAGGGTTTGGGTACACATTTCCAGATAGCAGAATTAAGATAAGTGTAAGCCCTCAGTGGCCCTTAAACAATATTTAACACTCAGTTGCTTTTCCTGGTCAGTTTAGGCTGCAGAGCAATTCTATCCCCATGAAGTCTATGGGTAATACTGTAACATTCACCTTGTTTTGTCGTAAGTGTCAACCCACTGTAATGATCATAGAGCTGGGAGTTCAGTGGTCAGCTGAGACACCACATATATGCAGGTGCAGACAATTATCCAGGAATATAGTCTTATCTTCAGATATGGGTCTATCATTCCTGCAGTACTAGTTAGTATTTACTAGGTAGAAGGTTTTCATGTACAACTCCTAATTCCTGCTTAAACATTTACTTCTGATTTTCATTCCACATAGGCTAATGTTTATTACGTTCATATGTGTTACTGTTTTCAACTTTGTTTCTCAGGGAACAACAAAGACGTTGCACAACCAATATCATTTGCTTGCCCAAGATACAGTGCTTGCAACACACGTAATTATCGTATTATCATATGGGGCTAAAAGCAAGTAAAGCAGTTCTTTTTTTTAATGTCGTGTTTATTGTTTGAAGAAAAACTTTACACATGTTTCCTCATACAAGGTAATAAGAATAACACAAGTAGACATTCAGAGCAATTTGATATACATAATCATACCCTGTAATCTTTGACAAAAGGAGTGGGGGTCTCCAAATAAAAATACAGTCCCAGAAAAAAGTTCAGAAATGCCAGCCATCTCAATGGCTGTGGAATGTCTAAAGTTAGGTAGAAATTATAGAAAAACAAATTAACCACAATCACAATGGATTGCTATTAATCTATGTCTATGGTTAGAGGTGAAAAAGCATGAGAGAATAGCACTTTTCATAACTGTGCCACACACATCAAATATGACAGGTATAACTATATAAACCACATGTATACATGAGAACATTTGACAAAAACAATATTTAAAGGCAACAGGATAAACAAGAAAACATCTTTCAAATGTTTTACTATCAGTAACAGGGCGAGGTGTGTCATAAGGACATTGTGGAGAATATCATGGAACTCAGTGATTTAATAAAAAGTAAGGGTCAAAAAGCTGTGCTCTCTGGAATTCTACCAGTATTAAAAGGGTATAGGGGAAAACATAACTCAATTTAATGCATAAATACTCAGCTACAAAATAGATGCACCAGACAGGAAATCCCGTTCATTAATTCATGGGAAACATTTTTTCAGCAAAAGCATTTATATGCTAAAGATGGCCTACACTTAAAGATCAATGGCAACCATTTTACACATTGTAAAAAAAAAAGCCTGAATTCAGGTGCCAGTGTTATAAGCAGTGTTTCCTGAAAGTACATGCTATTTAGTTTTGTGGTTTTCTTTAAATCAGCATTTAATAATCTGTTCTGCAATAACTGAAAACAGTCAGGCTGTTTCTGTCCCTCTGAATGAGCTTGGGGGAGAGAGATGACATGATATGGGACTAGGTTACAGCTTCAGCAGTGTAAGTATCTGTTTGACTGATGAGCTGTTAACTTCCCAATTAGAACAATCTGTGAGGTAATTGTTTGCTGTCCAGGGTTTTTACAAACTCAGTCTCTGGAGTTTGTTAGATGAATTAGTTGAAAATCCACACTTTGTCCTTCTAAAGAGCTGATCATTTGAGTTTCAGTGCTGAATTGAAGTGATATGCATTTGAGAAATCAGTTTATCTGCATCAGAGCTGCTGCCAGTTCTTTCTCATTAGAACTCAGTTTTTTCGAGCTATACAACATTAGATTGTTTATTTAATGGATATAAAATGAATCTAAAGTGTGTTAATTCATACAAGTAGTTTGATGTAGCCTCAATAAATAAGTACATGTAAGAACAAGTTTTCTTCCTCTCAGATTGACAAACACTTGCCTTCCACACCCTCCTATTTCAGGCACATGTACAGTATGAACTCACAAATTTCAGTTCTTTGATGGTTTCTGTGTGAAAATACATAATGTATAACTAGAAACAGTGTATAGCATCTTGATGCCCCTTGTCTCTGCACCATAGTTGAGGCAGCTGCACTCTGATGCCCTGTCCTCTGCCCTCACAAACCCTATGTCTCTTGCCCTACATTCGAGGCCACTGCACCCTTCTGCCCACTGTTTTCTCCCACACAGTTGGGGTTGCTGCACCCTGTTGCTCACCATCAGCCTGAACAGTCAGGGCTCCTGCGCCATGCTTCTCCATGCCAGAACAGTTGGGGTTGTTGCAACCTGCTATCCACTGTCCCCCAAACCCACTGTTGGGGACATTGCACCCTGTTTCCCCTTGTTCCTGTCTCCACAGTCAGGGCTGCTGAGCTCTGCTACACCCTAGAGTCCATTGTATGTTCCTTCTACAATTGGGGCTGCTGCACTGTGCTGCCCCATGCCACCAGAGGTGGGGCTTTTGCTTCACCCTGCTATCCACATCCAATGTCCCAAATGAGCCGGGCTGCTGCACCATGAGCACCCCATCCCACAATCAGGGCTGCTGTACCTTGATGCCTCCTGTATCCTGCCCCACAGTCAAGATTTCTGTACCATGCTGTCCACAGTCCCCTGCTACTATAGTTTCATAGTTTAGAATCAAGTTCAGAAGACTGAAGTCCATAAATGAACTCGCCACCATTTACTCCAAGTAGTGGATTATAAGGACTTATTTTCACCCATAAAAGTATCCAAACTATTTTTAAATACTGACATACTTCCACTCTCTACTACATGTCTTGGTAGTGTATTCCAAGTGTTAACAATTCTCTGGGTAAACCACTGACCCCTTTTAACAGTGTTGTTCCACTCTCCAATGAGTCTTGATTTATGTGACCTTGTGTTCTTATAATGATGTGTATTTTTATTTAGATCAAGGAGCTCAAATAGTTCTGGATTGTTATTAGTGAGGGCTATTGCACCCTGCTCCAGACTACTCAGGCAGGGCTGCTGTAACCTACTGTGCCTAGAGCCCCTTGCCACTACAGTTAGGGCTGGTGCCCCATGTTGCCACTTGCTACAAGGGTTAGGGCATTTACTGCCCACTGTTCTCTGCCCCCATAGTTGTGACAGTTCCACCCAGGTGTGGCTGCTGCATCTTGTCCCACAGCTTGGGCTGCTGTACCCTAATGCCACCCTTGTCCCCTGACCAAACAGTTGGGACTTCTGCACCCTAATGCCCTCTGTCCTTCACCCCCATAATACAATATTAATTTTTTTTTTCTTTTGGGCATTGCAGCAAACAAATCTGACTTTGGTGGCAGGGGACAGCATGGTGCTAGAAACCCTAACTGTAGAGTCATGGGGCTGTGGAGGAATTGGGTTATAGGGTGCAAGAGGGTACATCAGCCCTGACTGTGTAGACAGGAACAGGGTGCAGCAACTCTGGCTATGATGGCAGGAGACAGACTACAGCATGATGAAGAAGCCTTGATTGTGGGGCAGAACATGGGGGGGGGGTAGCAGGACACAGCAGCCCTAGCCATGGGATGGGATGTGAATGGTGTAGCAGCCCTGTCCATTTGGGAAAATGCATGTAGGTAGCATGGTGCAGTGAAAGCTCCACCTCTGGTGGCAGGAGTATCATAGTGCAGCAGCCCCAAATGTGGAAGCAGGCGGCATGGGATTCTAGGGTATTGAAGTGCACAGCAGCCCAGACTATGGTGATAGGAACAGGAGGGACATGGTGGAGTGACTCTGATTGGAGGGTGGGGACAAGGGGCCACAGTAGGGTGCAGTAACCTCAACTGTTCAGGCAGGGGGCAGCAGGGTACTGAGGCCCTGATTGCATAGGCAGGTCATGGGGCAACAGGGTGCAACAGCCCTGACTCTATGGGACAAGACAGTGGACAGCAGGGTGCAGCATCCTCGAATTTGTGGCAGGAGACAGGGTGCATGTGGAGCAGCAGACATGGGGCAGCAGAGTGCTGCTGCCTCAACTGTAGGTAAGAGATGGGGGCATCAGGATGCCATGTAGTGTTTCTAGTTATACATATGCATGATGTATTTTAACTCATAAACCATCAAAGAACTGAAATTTGTGAGTTCAACAGTACATGTGCCTGAAATAGCAGAGTGCGGCAGGCACCTGTCTGTCAATCTGAAAGGAAAATAATGTGTTTACATAAACCTATTTATTGAGACAACATTAAAAAGACAAATGTCTTGTATGAACTAACATACTTTTGACTTATTTTATATCCATTAAATAAACAACCCAGAGTTATAGCTAGAGTAAAATGAAGAGTTTTGATCAGAAAGAACTGGCAGCAGATGTGATACAGATAAGCTGATTTCTCAAATGCATACCACTTCAGTTCACCACTGAAACTCAAATGATCAGCTCTTTAGAAGAACAAAATGTGGATTTTCAGCTAATTCATCTGAACAAACACCAGACACTGAGTTTGTAAAAGCCCTGGATAGCAAACAACTACCTCACAGATTGTTCTAATTGGGAAGTTAACAGCTCGTCAGTCAAGCAGGTACTTATACTGCCGAATCTGTAGCCTAGTCCCATATGATGTCATCTCTCTCCCAGTCTCAGTCAGAGGAACAAGAAACAGCTGACTGTTTTCAGTTAGTGCAGAACAGGTTATTAAATGCTGGTTTAAAGAAACCCACAAAACTAAATAGCATGCAACTTTTAGGAAACACTACTTATAACACTGGGACCTCAATTCAGGCTTTTTACAATGTGTAAATGGTTGCATTGATCTTAAGCTCAATAGGTAATCGTACACTGACTCAGCTGACAAATCATGAACTGCCAATGGTGAATTTAAACTGACATCTGAGGGGGGTGAGTCATCTACAGTGAACAAAATTAAAGACCAAATCTGGACAAAACAAAATAATAGTTAAGAACAAAATATAGTGTGTTGCTATCTAAGCAATGCCAGAAGTCTGAATAACAAAATAGAGAAACTTCAGGCAATACTAAAACCAAACAGAAATACCGACGTGGCTTTTATTATCAAGACGTGGTGGGCTGGAAATGACAATTAGGGCAAAGATATTCCAGGTTACCAGCTCCTTAGATGTGCCAGGGTTGGAAAAAGGGCAGAGAAGTAGCAGTATGTATTTATTTATTTGCTTTTGTTTACCAGGTAAGTCACACTAGACAGCCAAGTGCCTATTTTTAGGTGCGACCCGGGAGGGTTACAAGCTTGGATAACAGGTACAGTGACAGATAGGACTTGAACACAAAGAGTATTTGAACACAGAGAGTATTACATGTCATATAGTGAAAAAAGGCAACCAGTAAAAAGACACCCGCCCGGGGAGGGTTACAGACAGCCCGGGAGAGTTAAGATAGAGCATATACATATAGTGAGCGAGTCAGATTTACATACATGCTACGGACCATGAACATCTCTGAAAAAATAAAACTTAGGTGCAATAATACTGAGATGTTATGGATTGAAATCATCATAATGGATATCTGCTTCAGGCCACCAAATGCAAGCAATGAGATATTTAAAGCAATACGCATGGAACTTGAAAAGGCTTGTGAACTGGAGGGAGTGATTTTTCTGGGTACCCTGAATTTCAACTACATTAACTGGGAAAAAATGAAGGCCACTAAGTAGCATAGTAAAGAACTCTTTAGAATAACTGAACAACTTGGCCTAAAACAGCACATAAATTCTACTCGTGGAGCAAACACCTTGGATATAGTATTAAGTGCCAATGAAATAAATGTCACAGACTGTGAAATTGACGCACCCCTTGGAGGTAGTGATCATAACTAGGGATGGGAGAACCTCAAAAGGTTCTGAGGTTCCAAAAGATTCTGAGAAGCAAAAAAAGGTTTGGATCCTTATCCGAACCTTTTATGACTGTTATTGTTTTATGGTAACCGTATGTTGAAAAATCATTTTAAACTGCTTTTCATCAACATATCTGTAGAAAAAAAAACAATTAAACCACTGTTTAGTAGTAGAGAATGTTCCCTAATTACTCTTCTGTTTCTGCTATTTAAGAAGGTAATACTAATACTGTGTACAAGTTATATTATTAACAGTAGTGATTTCTATTTCTCAACAGGTACAGGCAGGCACCAGATGTGTTTGAGAGAGTTACGTGATGAAGAAGCCAGGAACACAAACAGCACCAGGCCAGAGCAGAGGGCAACCAGTCAGAGAGAGCCAAACAGAGCGAGTCAGTCAGCTGGCTACCACTTCAAGACTGCAGTTTGCTACTACCCTCACCTACTATAGTCGGGGGAAACCAGAAGTAGTCTACCAGCATTGAAATCAATATGGTTAAGGCACATTTACCAAAAATGACTGCTTAGAAAAGAATGAGAAAGTGACTGCGATGACAAGAAAGTCCCAGACCAGATCCCTAGTTTGTAAATAAATGGTCTCCTCCTGGGTCTGATTGTTTAGAAGGGGATAATAGTGTGTTTAAATAATTGTACTTTGTAGTAACACTACCAGTACTACCAAGGGGGAAAAACAGAGCTAACAGCATTTATCAATGTGGTTATTTAATTGTGCGCATTTAGGTAAATGATCTCCTTAGAATGAGAAAGTGACTGTGTGTGAGAACAGGGACTTGTCTGCCACAGTTGCTACCAGTACATGATTACATGAACATGATGTACTGGCTGCACCTGCCACCCACCCCCAGGATGACAATGATGTGATCGAAAGGCAGGCAAGTCCCAGATCTCTATTTTTTTTTAAACCAGAGTCTGACTTTTTGTAGAAAGGGTCAGTGTGTTTTTTGTATATCACCAATTATTTTAGCATAGCAACAGGTCTCAGTATGGAATGCAATGTGAAGCAATGTGAAAGAACAAGAGCACCAGACAGTCCAAAATGACCACTTCACCACTGCTACTACTACCACTACTGTTGGGGGAGGAACAGAGCTATGGTCTTATAACAAATAATTATTTTTAGGTGCATTAGGTAATAAAATAAATGATCTGGTCAGAATAAGAAAGTGACAGTGTGTGAGATCAGGGACTTGTCTGCCACAGTTGCTACCAGTACATGATAACATGAACATGATGTACTGGCTGCACCTCCCACCCACTCCCAGGAGGATGATGATGATGCAGTCAAAAGGCAGACAACTCCCAGATCTCTACTTTTAAGCAGTCCACTGAGTCTCAAAATTGAAAGCTGATGTGTCACTCCACAGCTGGAGCACGGGTACTGCTGTCAGTGTCATCTTCTTCAAAATCAACATCATATATGTAACCAAAGTTTGGTAAGTTAACCTTCAAGAACATTAGTTTCTCCACATTGTCTGGTATTAATCTTGTTCATTTATCAGTCACAACATCCCCAGCAGAGCTAAATAAATGCTCAGAACAGACACTGGAGGGTGGACATCCAATATACTTACAAGCCAGGGTCACTAGCTTTGGCCAGCATGATTTTTTCTCTCTTACCAGTTAGCTAAAGGGTCATCCTTAATAGTAATGTTGGGCTCAGACAGATGTGCATCTACCATGCTTACTACTGAGCATGCATTTTCTCCCTGTGGAATTTCAATGTCCTGCAGCTGGCCCCAAATGTCATCCTCCTCATTGTCTGATTCTATACTGGTTTTTGGAGCAGTCTTTTGAATGTGAGGTGGTGTCATTGTGTTACTGCTTGTAAATCCTCCTAATGAAACCTCACCTACTGCATCAATCAAAAGTTGCCTGTAGTTCAACTCCTCCATATCATCAGAAACCACATCAGGAAGGTGTCTGTTCTGGAAACGTGGATCTAGTAATGTTGCTAAGAGATACTCCTTGCTCCGTGTCATGGCTGATAATTTCTCATTATTGCCAAGTCTAGTAAACCTATTATTGACTAGAGATTGGTTGATATCTAAGTTGCTCCTCATTTTCTCCAACCTTTTTTGATAAGTAAAATGAATGCAATAACTTGGCTAAAGGATGCCTTTTCTGCACTGACCTCTTTTGTAGCACCAATAAATAGTATCAGAATGTGACACAACTGTTCCAGCAGAGATCATTGAGTAGAATGGAGTACAATGCCCTCCCCGATATCATTGTACATGATATACTCAATGATAGCTACCTTTTTTTCAATGATTCATTCAATCATAAAGTAAGTTGAATTACACCTTGTTGCTACATCCTGAACAAGCTGGAGATGAGGAAGATGTTTGTCCTTCTGCATATCAGTAAGGATGTCACAGGCTTTTACTGAATGGTTGAAGTGGCCACACACTTTGCACTCTGTACCCAAAGTGGTTGATACTTGCCAGACATTATCCAGGAAGCTTCGAATGATTAGGTTAAGACACTGGGCAAAACAGAGTATATGCAGATAGTTGCCATTGTGACATGCTTTTTTAATATTTGAACCATTGTCGGCAACAAAAAAACAACTTTCAAACCTTGTGAAATGGCTGAAGCAGTAAGTAGTCTTTCCAGTTCTTGCTGAATGTGCTGTGCTGTGTGTGTGTGTCTTGAAAGTGACATACTATACATGGAGAACTGCCATTTTCTGAAACATGATGGGTGTTTTTGAGCTCTGAGAGACAGTAGTGGCAGTAGTACTGGTTGAAGAGGTAGCAGACAGACTAGTAGTACATGAGGATGATGATGAGTTGCCTGCAAAACTGATCCAGTCCACAGTAAGAGAAAGCTAGGCAATGGTTTGGCTGTCGGGCCACATATCAGTAGTGAAGTGAGCTACCTTCTCCTCAGCCTCTCAGAGAGCATCTTTTACTTGAACTATTTAGCTGTCATACATCCTGGGCACAGCGGTTACTGAGAAGTATTTTCTACTTGCCATTAAATATTGTGGCTCTAAGTATTCCATAAGCCTTCTGAAACCCACATCTTCCACAACAGAGTATGGCTCCAAATCAAGTACAATAATTTCTGCTATTTTATGATTTATTGTCAGTGCTATGGGATGGCTTCTGAATATTTAGACAGATTTTCAAAAACTTCTTTTAACTTCAACTGCCTCTTATTGGGGGGGGAGTAAAGTTACATTTGGCTGGGGGTGTTGTATGACTACATGCCATGCCTGGTAAAACGGAAGACATTACAGAATTATCGTGACTGTGAGGCAAAAGTGGACTTTTGGATCTTGCCTGGTGCTTGTCTCCTATTGTTTCAGTGGAATGTTCCTGTTCACCGAGAGCCCTGCTAGATTTCCAGCCACCAATGTTAGACTGTTTTTTTTAATCATATACAATGATAGGGTGAATTTGTGAAACATGTCACATTATTTTTGTGGTTCCAAGATGCCCTTTATTTTTCCCCAACTAACACATGTGTGCAAAGCACACATATAGCTTGGCAAGCATCCTTGGTGTTTACATAAAAATGATTCCAAACAGTAGAGGAGGACAGTCTATGTCTGGTAGTAGTAGCAACCTCAGTAGTACTAGGAGTTGAGTGGCTGGGTTTACGTGGAGAAGACACATCAGCGGAGGATTCAGGTTCATTGGGTAAGACAATCATAGAATCCTCTGCAGCACCATTGCAATCATCATCATCACTACTGTAAGACTTTGTTTCACTTTGTCTGGCTTGTGCCTTTGACTTTTCTTTTTCCTTTTGACACTCTACTACTGTCATTTTACCCACATTGTCACTGTCAGAACCAGAATGAGGCTTAGCTAAAGGTAAAGTCACAAGCTCATCGTCATCAGTCTCACCATGACCATGATCATCACCACCATCGTTATCAGACTCAGCAGAGCTAACATTTGCAGCCACAGATTAAGTTATTCAATATGCATGTGCTACAAATCGAGCAACTCCACTGCGAGTTGTACCTGTAAGTGCTTTAACTTTGTGTACAATTGGAATACTCTCTGTTTTTGCACTTTTTTCTCAGATGACTTGCTATTGCCACTGTCTTTTGATACTTTGGTGGCTGTGCTACTGAGCTCTTCTGACAGAGAAAGTCCACCAACCCTTGCTGGGTTTTCAGTATTTTGAGAGTCAGCCTGCACATGGATAATAGTAGCATTTAGTTCAGCCCCTACAACAGACTGTGGTGCTTGTTGCTGTACTTTACTTTTTGGGCCACTTCTTTCTGGGCTCTTGAATACACTTTTTTATGTTTATTACTTCCTTTGCCACCAGCTTTTACTTTACTATTTTCTGGAGTACTCATAATGCCAGTCTGTCACTTGGTCAGGGTCAAAAAGTGGTTATTATTTTTTTTATTTATTCCACATGATGTGACTATGCAAGAAGTGGCACTGGTGCACTAACAACTGGCTGGCAGATTTTATTTCACACACACAAACACACACACACACACACACACACACACACACACACATAATTTATTTCACACACTACCTATGCTAAGGGCAATGCTTCAGGCACTGCTGCTACCCACACAGATTCAGGGACCCTGCCTAGCCCAACCCTCGCTGACATAGTACTTTTCTCTTCAAGGATGTTTTTTTATTTGTCCCATGTGATGTGATGGTATGCAAGAAGTAGCACTGGTGCACTGATGACTGGCTGACAGATTGTATGTTTCACACCTGCACACAGAATTATTTCACACACCACCTACACTAAGGACGATGCTGCAGGCACTGCTGCTATCCACACAGATTCAGGGACCCTGCCTGGCCTAACCCTTTCTCTGACACAGTACTTTTTCCCTTCAAGGATTTGTTTTTTTATTTATTCCATGTGGTGTGATGGAATGCCCTGCCCACTGAGCCAAAGCTTATACCACACCGAGTGAGCACAGGGAGGAAGATGACAGATGACTGACTTCTTGAGGGGTGGTCACACAGTGTGCAAGAAGTGGCACTGGTGCACTGACAACTGGCTGGCAGACTTTATTTCACACACAGAATGTATTTCACACACCACCTATGCTAAGGGTGATGCTGCAGGCACTGCAGCTACCCAAACAGGTTCAGGGACCCTGCCTTGCCTAACCCTCTCTGACACAGTACTTTTTCCCTTCAAGTATTTTATTATTGTTTTAAAATTTATTCCACATGATGTGACGGAATGCCCTGCCCATTCAGCCAAAGCTTATACCCCACTGAGCGAGCACAGAGAGGAAGATGGCAGATGACTGACTTCTTGAGGGAGGGGGTCACACAGTATGCACAAAGTGGCACTGGTGCACTGATGACTGGCTGGCAGATTTTTTTCACACACATACACACAGAATTTATTTCACACACCACATACGCTAAGGGAGATGCTGCAGGAACTACTACTACCCACACAGATTAAGGGATCCTGCCTGGCCTAATCCTCTCTGATACAGTACTTTTTCTCTTCAAGGATTTGTTTTTATTTTTTCCATGTGATGTGATGGAATGCCCTGGCCATTGAGCCACTGAGTGAGCACAGGGAGGAAGATGACAGATGACTGACTTCTTGGGGAGGTCACACAGTATGTAAGAACTGGCACTGGTGCACTGATGTCTGGCTGGCAGATTTCATTTTACACACACACACAGAAATTTATTTCACTCACCACCTATGTTAAGAGCGATGCTGCAGGCACTGCTGCTGCCCACACTGATTCAGGGATCCTGCCTGGCCTAACTTCTCTGACACTGTACTTTTCCCTTAAAGTTTTTTTATTTATTCCACGTGATGTCATGGAATGCCCTGCACACTGAGCTAAAGCATATAACCCACTGAGCGAGCACAGGGAGGAAGATGATAGATGACTGACTACTTGGGGGGGTCACACACACACACAGATTGTATACTATAAAAAATAAAAGAAATCCCCATTGAAGTGACTGAGCACAGGCAGGAAAACTGAGAGAGCTGACTTGTTGTTGTTGGGGCAATTGGGCAAACAGCAAGAAGGCTAACTGAGAGTAGAGTGGTATTGGGTGGCACACTGGCACAGTTCAATGGATGTCACCCCTCTGCTAGAGGTGCTATCCAAAAAGAAAAAGGGCAGTCTGATTCTGGCACTTAATAGTGAAGTCTCTCTTCTTCAATCTCTTGTTCTCTTCTTTCTTGTCTGCAGCACTCTGTCTTTAAGTTCTTTCTCACAACAAGTTGCCCCAGTCCCTCCAAGTTCCTTCTCCTCCCTGAGTCTCTTCTCCTGACAGTAACTACTCCCTCCCACCCCAATCCCCGACTCCCACACCCAGTCCTCGACCCCTTTCCTCTCCCGAGTCCCCAACTCCCAGTCCCCTACTCCCCTCCCAACTTCCCTTCACTTGTTTTCTTTTAGTTTAGTACTATATATATATATATATATATACCAGAGTCTTGTCTCTGGTCACTCCTGTGGGTTCCTCCTGCTCTGGCACTTCTCACTGCATTTCCCATGATACAACAGCTGTCCGAACTGATCTGAACAGCCAAAAGTGTTCAGAAGCCGTTCATTTATGAACACTTGGCATGTTAGAGTTGGTCCATATTTTGGATGAACCTGTTCGTCCAGCCCTAATCATAACAGTATTTTCTTTTCCTTTCATGAATGCATCCCAAAAATAAGGGGTTTAGGAGGTTTTAATTATGACTCTGCCAATCAAAATTCTTATTCAAGAGGATTTAAATAAGATGCAATGGAACACCATATTCAGCAAAAACTACCAGTGAAATGTGGAAATTATTAAAATTACATATTTACAATATGTGACAAACATATAAAAAGAAAAGAAATATAATAACAGATGTATCAAACCAAAATGGCTCACAAATAATTTAAAGAAGTTACTTAAGAAAAAGAACTCTTTATAATTCATATACTAATCACAAAACAGAAACGACTTGGTTAAGAAATATGGAAACTCTAAAGAAAAGTAAACATAAAATAAAAACAAAATAAACAAAAACTGGAAATAGGTCTGGCAAAAACAAAATAAGGAAAATATGAAGGAATTTTATGCATGCGTGAACTCATTAAGAAACTCCAACAGTGGCCTATGTTAAATTACATCAGAAAATCAAGTAATTGATGATACTAATGAAATGGCAGAAACATTTAATACATATTTCCCATCTGCATTTTCAAAGGGGGGATCCATACACTTGTACTATACAAATCAATAATAAAGTTACAATAAAAATAAATGAAGAGGACATCACTAACAAAATTACCAAACTTAAAAATATACATTCAGCAGGGCCAGATAACATATCTTCCAGACTATTAAAACTCCCTGCACCACACATATCTAAACCTTTAATAAAGTTATTCTTATTGTCACTACTAAATAACAAAGTGCCATCGGACTGGCTGTCTGCTACAGTGACACCTGTACACAAAAAGGGAAATAAGGCAGACTGTACAAACTACAGGCCTATTAGTCTTACATCCGTGCCTGGGAAGGTACTAGAATCCATAATAAAAGATGTGATCGGTGAACACCAAATGAAGTATGGTACTCGAGATGCAGAACAACACGGATTTACTTTGAATAGATCATGTGTGACAAACCTCCGATGTTTCTATGAGAAAATATCTGCAGCATTAGATAGAGGTTTAGCAGTGGATTGAATATACCTCAGTTTTTCAAAGGCTTTTGGCATGGTCCCATATAGAGCAATAATCCAGAAATTAGTAAACCTAAAAGTAGATCATAGAATTGTACCGTGGATGCAGAGTTGGTTGAGTGGTAGGACCCAGAGATTATGCATTAAGGGTATTGCTCAGACCCTGGGGATGACTAGTGGGGTGCCGCAGAGTCCGTCCTTCAACCACTGCTGTTTCAAATATTCATAGCAGATATGGGGAGCATGTAACCAGCTGGGTTAATAAATATGCAGACAACACAAAACTTGTTAGAATGGTTAGCACAGATGAAGATAGAATAGCACTGCAAAATAACCTAAATAATATCCTAATATGGGCAAAGACATGGGGAATGGGTTTTAGTAGGGACAAATGCTGTGTTATGCATCTAGGAAACCAGTACCAAAAAAACAAACATATTTCCTGGATTAATCCCCTCTTACAGAATCTTTGGAAGAAAAAGATTTGGGAATAAAAATAAATCAAAACCTGACATGTTCATCTCATTGTGAGGCTCAGATTACTAAAGCAAAAAGGTTGATCTGGACAATGAAAAGGAACTTCAAGAGTAAAAGTGAACATGTGCTAATGCCTTTCTACAGGATGTATGTAAGACCAATACTGGACTATGGGAGCCCTATATGGTGTTCGATCACCATGGGGACTGCTGATGGAATTGAGAGAGTTCAGAGACAGGCTACAAAAATTATGTATCATATAAAAACACCCTATTGTGAATGATTAAGGAAACTAAACCAAATGTCAGTGGAAACTATAAGAATACAGGGGACTTACTCCCCTGCTACTCCTGCTGCTGCTGCTGTCCTCCTCAGATGTCCCGGTGCCAAAGCACAGTACCCCCCTGTTAACTCTTCTTCTGTCGCTAAATAATTGCCCTGTATTTGCCACCTCTTTACCTCGTGCTTTGCCCTTCCCCATTGCTTGCCCTCCACTGAGCTTGCTATTAATAGCTGTACTTAATCCTCTCTCTTTCCCTCCTTGTTCCACAGACAGCCCATCTGCAGGCTTCCCAAGCTGCTCCTGTGGCCCTGGCACTCCCCAAGCTGGCTGTAGCTAACAGACCACCTGTCTGATCCCCAGACAGATTCATGTACGCACCGGACCTCCGAAACACGTGGTTTTGAATGCTGCTGTTTGATTGGCAGTTTCTGCTCCATGGCTGATTTTCCAACACCTGCCACTTCTGATCTCAGAATCTCTTTCTGTGCTGTGTTCGGACTGAGATTTTCACCCATCCCCTCCCCACCTCCTTACAGTATTAAATAGACCCTTGCTCCACCCTTTCCTCAGCCTAGCAGCTGATTGGTCACTCCACTGCTGCACATTCTTAGGCTATTGGCCTCCTGTCTTCAATACCTGACTTGACCCACTTTCTACCGCCTCTTTTAAAGCAGTCTCACCCACAGAGTCGCACATTTGCTCTCAACTTTTCTCCAGCCGCTCCAGTTATCTCCTCTCAATTACTGATCTAATCTGCCCTATTGTTAGGACCTCATCCTAATTTGGCTATATACCCTTCAATTTTTACACTTCCACTACTTTTGGTAAGATACCCAATCACAGCCAAACCATCCCAGTAGCTGGCACCTTTGTCTTAGCTGAATTTTCATCTATATCACTAAATTAGAACTAGTTAATTGCCATCACCCCATGCAGTAAAGCAATATTACAATGACTCTTTCCAGGAGTTTTACCAAAATTTCCCTGTGCTTCAGCTAATTTCGCAGTGGGCAAACCACTGCTGGCTCAGTTTTACCTCCAGCTACCTGCTACATCCTTTTAACACCCTTAACCATGCTGGGCCCCGTACCTACCAGGTACTCATAATGACCCCACCTACTAGTGCTGCCTCAGCCTCCTGGCTTGCACTGCTAACTCTAGCCTCCCTCATTCTGCTAGGTCACTCGCCACATGTCCACCAACATCATGAGTTATGAAATCGCCTCTCGTCAGGCCTCTAACCCTAACCCCCCCACATCTATCATGGGGCCACCACTCTCACTCCACTGATGGGTTGTTCCCATTTCCCACCCCACTGATATTGCCACGTTAAGGCAATGGACTCTACTTTGCCTTGCCTCTCCCGCTCTACAGCAGCTATCCATCCCTACATCCTTGCAATGCTCCTCCCTCTCTCTGATGGCACCTAAACTGGTGCAGAAGTGACTAAAACTAGCATCTATGCATATCCTCTTGCTCTTTCTCCTCCTCTCAGGAGACATCCACCCCAACCCTGGCCCCACCCAACCCCCTCCCCAGGCTACTGCTCCTAAGGATCTTAAAATCGCCTCCTCAATATATGCAACCTCCTTAACAAATTTGACTCATTTCAGGCTGGGTTGCCCTGAATCACCCTGGTATCATCTCAGCAGTAGAAACTTGACTCAGTCACTGTACACCAGACTCCATGGTCTCACTCTCCAGGCTTACTCTATACCTCTAAAAAGGTGGTGGATGTGTGCTATACATCCAGGACCGCTACAATGTCTTGCCCTCCCCCCCATCCCATGAGCATGGGGTCCAGACCCTCACTCTGAAAATCACTACTGTACCTAACAGAGCCCCCTGTTGCTCTCCTCTCTTCTATACATTCCTCCCCAGAATCAGAAGAGTGCTTTCCACTCTGTCTCACCTACCTACAGTCTCTCCCTGACAAGGCAGAAATCATTGCCCTTGGGGACTTCAATATAAATTGGCTAGCTGACACATTGGCACCCTTTGGGGATATGGCAGCCTCTCAAAACCTGTCCCAACTTGTGACCACCATCACTAGACTGAACCAGAGGTCTGGCAGTGCCACTCTCCTTGATCTGGTGCTCACCAATGCACCCCATAAAAGCTACCCAGGTCAGGGTTTACTTGATGCCCTGAGTGATCACCTGGTCATATATTGCAAGAAAGCCCTCCCAAAAACTATCCTTCAACGCTCGCCTCAAACCTGGCAAACTTCGGGCCCTTAGACAATATCTCTCAACCAGTGACTGGTCCTCCATTACAACTGCTTTGGACATTGACACTGCTCTTGACCACTTCATTAACACCTTCAATTCTGCCTGTGACCTATATGCACCTTAAGCAAACAGGTCATCAAAGGTTGACACACCTTTGATGTCACAAGCCTATTAGACCAAATGCATGATCGTGACAATCTATGGCATATTGCCCTGGAAACTGGTAAACCCTCTGATAGACAGCGCTACCAAGAGGCGCATAATAAATGTACTTGGAATATTCGGAAGGCCAAAGTTGAGTACTACTGAGCTTCGTTTACTGCCACATGGGACTTGGGGCACAAGTTCTGGGACTCTCAAAGAGCTCAGTGGTAAAGCCTCCTCTGCACCTTCCTCCCAATTCTGGGCAAATGGATCTATCACCACAGACTCTGCTCTGATTGCAAATACATTTAATACCTCTTTCTCCAACCTTAGTAGTGTTCCCCCTCCCAATTTCTTCTCCCCCACCCCCAGCACCCCCACCTTTCCCACCACCCACATTCCGCTTTAAAACAATATCACAGCATGAAGCTGCCCCCCTTCTCCTCAAGGCCCTCAGCAAGTCATGATTCAGCAATGACACACTAGATCTTAAGCTGCTTAGGCTCACCTTTAATTAAGTTCTTCTCCCACTCACCATGCTCCTGAACTGCTCCCTATCACTGGGCCAGTTCCCCTCTAAATGGAAATTAGCTCTCATTACACCCATCCTTAAGAGCGGTGACCGCACCCAGCCTGGGAACTACTGCCCCATCTCAATCCTGCTTCCCCTCTCCAAAGCTTTGGAGAAAATTGTGGCCACCCAGCTTACGGAATACCTCTCCAAATACAGCCTTCTGAGTCCTGAGCACCATGGCTTCTGGCACAACCACAGTACTACCACAGCTGTCCTGGAGTTCACTAATGCCCTCCACACATCTCTGGACACAGGCCACATTGCTGGTGCTATTGTTATAGACCTTTCCAAGGCGTTTGATACGGTGCACCACACACTACTACTGAATTCCCTCACACAAACTGGCCTGTCCTCTGAGACCACTGGCTGGTTTGCCAGCTATCTGTCAGAGAGAACTCAAACAGTCAGCCTTGCCCAAATCCAGTCCTCCCCCCTCCAAGTCAGGTCGGGAGTCCCTCAGGGCTCTATCCTTGGGCCCCTACTTTTCTCCCTGTTCCTCAACTCCCTACCCAAGGATTGCTCTTGGAAACTACTCCTTTATGCAGATGATGCCATCTTCTACAGCTCCACACTGATCCACTGCTCTCTGTAATGTACTCCAAAAATCTTTTCGGAAGCAGAATCCTGGTTCATTCGGCATAGGCTAGTTCTAAACTACAAAAAAATGAATTCTATGGTGTTTTCCCACTCCTAAAGCAGGAACAATGGGCTACCCCTGCGCATACTGAACTTCCTCAATGACCCCCTTGAGCAGGTTACTCCTTTCAAGTACCTGGGTATCACTCTAGACTCAGGGCTCACCTACCTTGACCATATGTGAAAACTGATCACCGCTGTTAATGTGTGTATTGGTTTACTGCACCGGTACAAGCACTGCCTCCCACCTGAAGCCCTCCACCTAGCTGTCTCAGCTTCAGTACTACCACTCATAGATTATGGTATCATAATCTATGGGGCAGTTGACAACACACACCTAAACAAAATCAGGCTGGCTGTTAATAAGGCCTGTAGACTATCCTCCGGTTGTGCCAGATGCATACACACACCTGCACCCTGTATGCCTCCACCAACTGGCTTAACCTCAATGGGAGACTCAAATATCAGACATGCCTCTTTGCTAAAAAAATAACTGCAGGTCTACTCCCACCTGCCCTTACCCCCCTACTCCAGGCACCCTTGTCCTCCGCCACACCCGGCAATTTACAACAACCCACTTCAGGGTACCCCTCTGCAAGACCTCCTTGGGTCAAAGAACATTTAGACACCAGGCCCCTAGCTGGCTTAACTCCCTCCCTAACTCCCTCCTCTCAGAACCCAGACTTGGCCAGTTCAAGTCCCAACTACGTGACCTAATCTCTCAAGGCTCAGCCTGCGACTGTCCTTGATTTTTTGCTCTACCCATGTCCCCCCTCATATTTGGACCTCACCCTGGTCCTGCCACCCCAGGGCATGCTTATACCTGGACAATGGACACCCCCAGTCCAGCCTAGACTACTAAATAACGACCAGGGCATGGCTGGTGCCACTGTCCTGCAGTGTATGTACCCTGTTAACTGATCACCGTCTTTACCCTGTAACTGTTTTGCAACTTTCTGTAACCACTTTTGCTAATGTACAAGCTTCTTTGTAACTATTGTATCTTATTTGTTGCCATTGTATCTGATGTCTCTGTATATAATGACATGGAACCTTTGTAAAGGAGTCTTTCACTCAAAGGTATGTTATCCGATATCTTCAATAAATAAATAAATAGATAAACAATATCATACAAGACAATTACTTGTTTAGTGAACTAAGTCTGTAATTTAAAAATGACCAGAAGGGCACTAGAGGTCACTCTTTACAACTAAGACCCAGAAGATTTAATACTAATAAAATAAAGCATTCTTTTTTTCTATTATGTGTTTATGGTGCTTTTTCTCTGTTGTTCCCATCCCCCCTCCCTTGCGTCCTTGGCGCAAGCGCATGCATGTGGAGGCATATGCACACCACACACTGTGGGATGCCCCACCCTACTGGTCATCCAACCTGCCTGCACCACCACCAGGCCTCCACCTGGTGACAGCGGGACTGCAGGAGGGTGACTCCCCCTTCCCTGGGAGAGGAGAGCCACCGCTCAATCCTGCTCCCACCCTCCTCACCCAGTGCTGGCACCCGGATGACCTGAGGTTGTTCCCAAACCCGGGTCGCTGGCATGATGCGAGGTGTGGCGTCCAGTGCCTCAACCCTCAGCACCACTGGGCTGGTGGAAAAGAAAAGCATTCTATAGACAAAGAATAATTAACCCATGGAATGAACTCGCTCTGGAAATGATAATTAGTAAGGACAAAAAGGAATTCAAAAATAAGTTAGACTCCTATATTTTGGACAGAAACAAACTGTCCTATTGCGGATAATGGACAGGAGCATTAATGGGCCAACCACCTTCTCAGCTACTTATTCCTTAGTATGAACCTTAGTATCCCTGCTCCCCGGATAGCAGAGAAAGAACAAAGCTGGTAGTAACCACTGCATGAATGTGAGTGACCAGCATTCAGAAACTACCCCAAAATGTAACATCATTCTGGTTCTTCTAATTCTGTTGGGAGGAAAGACAGCAATAAGGGACACAATACAGCTGGAAAATAATACTGAGCTCTCTTGTTAAATCACAGAGAGCCTAGTGGCTCACAACATCCCGACTAATAGTGTTATGTAGAGAACATGGGCCTGAAAAGAAAAGTCATACAGCCCCGGTTCATCTCCACCTTCTTCCTTCTTAACTTCAGCAATGTCTTTAGCTGCAAATTATTTTTCTGTTATTTTGAGCCAGCGCCAGCATCCTTTGGGTCTGTAAACTGCCATGTTTTCCACTATATACATATGAACATATGAACACATGAAGAAGCCAGGAGAAGAAGGCCATTTGGTCTACCAAATCTGCTCGTATTGCAGGGTCTGCAGCTTGAGCTAATGTCCCTGCCCTCCCTCCCCACTCCTCCCTTCCTCCCTACCCGTGATCCTTACCTTCCTCTATGCCTATTCCAGCCTCTCTTATAGCTGCCCACTGTCTTCAATCAGATGACCTCTTCCGGCAGCACATTCCAAGTGTCCACCACCCTCTCTGTGACAAAATGCTTCCTGACCTCCCTCCTAAACCTCCCACCCTCCAGCTTAAGACTGTGCCACCTCGTGTTATGGTTGCCACTCAGCTTAAAGAGACTCTCCTTATCAACCTTATTTATCCCTTTCAAGTACTTGAAGGTCCCAGTCATGTCCTCGCTCTCTCTCCTGTCTTCCAGGAAGTACATGTTCAGTGCCCTCAACCTCTCCTCATGTGCCTTACCCTGTTGACCCACTATCATCTTTGGAGACCTCCTCTGGACTTTCTCCAGCAGTTTGATGTCCTTTTTTGAGGTGTGGGCACCAGTACTGAACTCCATACTCTAGATGCGGCCTTAACAGTGACCTATACAAGGGCAGTATAACCTCTTCTCTCCTACTACTGATCCCCCTAGATATGCAACTCAGCATCTTGTTTGCCTTTGCTGCTGCTTTCTTGCACTGTATGGAGTGCTTCAGGTCACTAGTGATCATCACTCCCAGGTCCTTCTCTTCCTCTGATGCAGATACTCGGACTCCACCCAGGTAGTACCCTGTCCTGGGATTCTGGGCAACAATATGCATAACTTTGCATTTATTGGCATTGAAGCCAAGCTGCCAGATCCTGGACCACCTCCCCCAGCTTTTCCAGATCTTCCTGTAGGTCCTGTATCCCTTCAACTGTGCCCATTCTCCCATAGAGCTTGGTGTCATCTGCGAATAGGCACATTTTGCCCTTAATGCCATCCCCAATGTCTAAATGAAGACATTGAACAACACCAGCACCAGTACTGAGCCCTGCGGGACCCCACTGGTTACCTCTCTGGTGCCAGATTACTCTCACCCTACAACCACCCTCTGGGCTCTGTCCCTCAACCAGTTTTCCATATGTGATCCTCAAGTGAACCGGTAACAGAAACTAATGGACTGCTCCATGTGCCTGGAGCCCATGCTTGACCCCATCAATCTGCTTGCATCTGGCACGGGCTTGAAAGGACAGATCTGGAAACATTTTAACATTCATTGCTTGAACAGAGATCGGGTAAGTGGCCCATGCAGCAGACAACACTGGGTCATGGATCTCCGCTCCTGAGGTCTTAAGCATTACCGTATGAGGCTGATTGCTGTTGGCACACCATACCCTTGGATTTACTCAGTAAGCTTTCTGTTACGTATCCCAGTCAAAATCATCTGGCATAGGAATAGAAGATTTCATCCATTCTTTAATGAAGGCCAACAAATTAACTCCCTGCACACCCTCAGATACTCCCACTAACCTGAGATTACCAGCCTGAACCTCATTTTCCAAGGCTTCGAGTCAGCCTCTGAGCTGTGTGTTTTCTTGGGTGAGGGTAGTGACTGCTGCCTGCGTAGTGAGGGATCACTTATCACTGTCAGCTACAGCACCAGTCAGTTCCTTAATGGCTGCATCCTGTGTTTCCAGCCTTGTCAATATTTTCTCAGTGTTGGCATCATTGACTACATCATAGCTAGCATTTGGTGCCAAGGTGGGTTCGAAGAAGGCTCTGTCCCAGTATCTACCTTGCGGCTTGGGGTCTCTCTGGCCTTCTTTGATTTGGAAATGGGTGGTTTAGACGGCCCAGGAGCCGGATTCTTTTGTTTATTCATAATAAATTTGAGATTGTTAGAAAGCTAAAGTCCTCAGGAACATGAATCCAATGAAACTTTGCCAGGTTACATAGCTAGAATAAAATTATTCAAAAAGGTTGCTAAACTGATGTGTAGAGCATGTTAGAGAAGCTTCCTGCCTGGAGATAGGCTCTCTACTGTCCCCACAAGTAAAGTAGTGCTAACATATTTCTACACTCACTGATCACCTTAGCTAAGTGGCTATGTTTACTCTACTTACCTGTGCTTTAAACACTAAAAAGTAAAGCATTTTTGTCATTACTGCATAAATAAACAAGGATAAACCATATACTCCATGAACCTGGTGACATATTTTCTTCTAAAGTATATGAGCAATCTGGCATCAGTTTGAACTGTGAGAGAGCGTTTGAGTGTACCACTCCTCCACTTATCACAAGTACCAGAATCTGGATTATCTTCATAATTCTCCCACTCTCAGGCCTATTTCTCCTTTTCCTTTTGAAATCCTTGCCCATTCACAATGCTGAAAAATGCAAGGTGGAGGGTTTTCTTGTGCAACTATAATTCCTGCTTGAAATCATCTCTGGCTGCCTGAAAGCTGGTGCACATCCCAGTGCATGCCCTGACATTCAATCATGCACACTCTGTTTTTAAGCAAACTGTCAGGTTGTTGCTTTGCAGCTAAGAAATTAATTCAGGCTCCCATTCACTGCATTACAATCCAAGTTGGCCATTCAGTCAAAAATCTCAAGCACTCAAAACAATAGTAAGTCTCATGAATATAAGGGGATACATACCCATCATTTGATGTGCTATTGCTATAATGTACTGTGGCATAATCTGCATGTCAGTGGCCTCACCAAGATTGCATTCTTGGTGATCGACCCTCAGTCACAGGTAGTGGGCTTAAACTGGCTAAGGTGACAAATGTCGGGTTGTTTAGCCCAGTGGCTGGATGCCCAAATGTGGTGCAGAACCAGCCACTGGCAGAAGTGAAAAAGTGCCTCAATAATGCGGAGGCACTGTTCCCCTAGAAATGATGCTACTTCCACCACCCAGAGGAATAGACTAAAAAGGAGTGCCAAGATCTAATAAAAATAAGCACAGGCAAAATTAAACAGAATAAATAAACTTTACTTAAGCTGATAAATAGCAATGCAATAAAGAGTAAAAATTCAGTGCAACTGGCAATCAAAACTTTCAGTGCAAAGCAAATTCTAAAGTCAAACTTATTACTCTAATATTATCAATAAATACCTATCACTCTAATATTAACGATAAATGTTTATCATTCTAACATTTGTGATAAATGCTTAACACTCTAACTGGGCCACATTCTAAAGTCCACAGGAACATAGAAAAAGGGCTTGGTCTTACCTCTATAGCCTGGAAGATGGAAAGCTACCTCTAGTGGCTAAGGGCAATTACCAGCCCTGAGAAGGGCTTTTGTGAGGGTTCAGAACTGCCCTGGGACTCTAGCCCCAACAGCCAGTTGGCTAGGCATGGGATACCTTTGCTAGCCTACCCCAGCACTTTAAGTACTGGTGCCTACTATCCAATCCAATCCATTCCATTTATAAAAAAGTGCAATCCAACATCTATCAAAGCACTTGTACATGCAGAATAACAATAAAACACCACACATATGAAACAATTAATAATAGGCAGCAGAAACATTTCAGGGTTCGGGAAAAGCCATACTAAATAAATAAGACTTAAAGGCAGATTTAAAGGTCTCAGTGGTCAAGCACTCTCTGATCCAATGAGTGGAGGTTCCACAGGGTTGGAGCTACAGAAGCAAATGATCTAGCTCCCACAGTTTTTAAGCAGACCCTGGGAACCTCTAGCAATCCCTCATCGGCAGAGCAGAGTGGGCAGTAGGAACATAGGAGATCTTGCAGATACCACGGTCCCTGTCCATGTAGGGTCTTATAAGTCAGTAATGCAACCTTGAAGGTGATCCACCACCTCCCTAGGGCTCCCTCCTGGGGTGCCATGCTTTCCACACCAGGGACTGGCTGCTGTTAGTTTTATAAAGGATACAAGGAAAAAAGGGGGAAAAGGGGTCACGATGGAAGGTGGTATCCTTGAATGCAAGGAGTCTGGCAAATAAAACAGCAGATCTTCAGGCACTAATGGTGGAAAGAAGGGTGGACATAGCGGCCATCACTAACACATGGGCATCCCAATACCATGATTGGGACCTTGTGATCCCTGGGTACAAATTGTACTTGAAGGACAGGGAGAGGGGGAGGGGGAGAGGTGTAGCCTTATTCGTAAGGGAAGGAATAATATACACCGGGATGAGGAGGAGGAGGAGAAGGAAGGTGGAATAGAAGCCTTATGGGTAACACTCCAGAACAATAAAGGGAGAAGACTTCGATTGGAAGTGGTGTACAGACCACCCTCACAGGATGTGGAGATGGTCAGGGAGATAGGGAATCAGATCTGGAAGATGGGAGGTAGAGGAAATCTTGTCATAACAGGTGATTTCAACCTGCCTGGTATTGACTGGAGTACCAGGCTAACTCCTCTACCAGGAAAATGTACTCCTGAAAGCTTTCCAGGTGCAGGAGGTCCCACAGCTGACCAGGGATGGTGCCATATTGGACCTGTTGCTTTCAAATGGAGAGCAAGTCCAAGATATAGCCGTGGAGGAAGCTTTTGTGGATAGTGACCACTATACAGTGTGGTTTTACCTCAAAATGTGTAAAGAATCATCTAAGACCAAGACAAGGGTGGTAGACTTCACGAGTGGACTTTAAGGGAATGGAGGATATACTTGTAGGGCATCTTGCAGAAATCAGACTGGGGATGGATGCGGAGCAGAAATGATCCATCATTAAGCTGGGTCTGAATGAGGCCACAAAAGACTGCATGAAGACCCAGAGTAAGAAGTCTAGGACCAAGAAACCCAGGTGGTTCAATAAGGAAGAGGCAGTGAAGGTAAGGGAGAAGAGGGCAGCCTTTCAGAAGTACAGGCATACTATGAGTGAGGAGGACAGAGATATTTATTAAAGGAAATCTCGAGAGGCAGGGAGAGTGATCCGGGCAGCTAAAGCTGCAAAGGAACTAAGGCTGGTGCAGGGGATCAGGGTGGGGGGAAAAGGACTTCTTCAGATATATGAGGGACAGAAGTAGTAAGGAAGGAATCATTAGGATCAAGAAGGAGGGGGGATGGGCGAAAAACAGTGAAGAATTGGCAGAGGCACCGAATGAGTACTTTAGTTCTGTATTCACTAGGGAAAAGGACAGACCTATTCCTCAGGGGATTATGGGGGTAGGAATTGGGGGGATGAAACAAATAGGGACATCAAGATACTGTAGATAGGCTTTTGGAAGGTCTCAGGTCTCTTTGGGTGGACAAGGCACCTGGTCCAGATGGCATACACCTGAGGGTCCCTAGAAACCTGGCCGAGGTGCTGGTGGCAACTTGGCGGATCAGTTTAACACCTCGCTAGAGAAGGGGGTGTGTGCCTCGGGACTGGAGAATGGCTCATGTGGTGCCACTCCACAAGAGTGGTCCCAGAGATGAGCCTGGCAACTACAGACCTTTCAGTCTAACATCCATTATTGGTAAATTAATGGAGACCATTCTAAAAGAAAGGTTGGTAAACTTTCTGTAGGTTAACAGTCTCCAGGACGATAGGCAGCATGGGATTGTCATGGGGAGATTCTGCTAAATGAACATGACAGAATTTTTGACTGGGTCAAGGTTATTAGACATAGGCCAGGCTGTGGATGTACTTATACCTGGACTTCAGTAAGGCTTTTGACTCTATGTCACATGGTATGTTGCTTAGCAAGCTGAGTAACCTGTAAGTTGGAGTTAAGTTAATGGGGTGGGTCAGGAGCAGGCTGCTGGAAAGGAAACAGAGAGTGATGGTTGGGGGTGAACTATTCAGGCCTAGACCTGTAACCAGTGGGGTACCGCAGGGATCATAACTTGGTCATGTATTATTCAACATCTTTATTGGCGAAATAGCAGTATGGGTCAATAGAAAGGTCTGTCTTTTCGCAGATGATACTAAAGTCTGTGGGAGGGTGGACATAGAGAGGAGACAGGAACTCAGGGAGGATCTGGCCAGACTTGTGTAATGGTCTGGAATCTGGCAGTTGGGGTTTAACGCCAAGAAATGCAAGGTCATTCACCTGGGAGCTAGGAACCCAGGGGCCAGCTACTTGCTGGGGGGTTCAGGTGTCCAGCTCAAAGGAAGAAAAGGATCTAGGGGTGATAGTCAGGAGTGACATGAAACACTCTGTGCAGTGTTGTAAAGCGGCAGCCAAAGCAAATAAAATGCTGGGATGCATCTCCAGGGGAATTACCTCCAGGAGAGAGGAAGTCATCCTGCCCTTGTACAGGTCATTAGTTAGACCACACGTGGAGTACTGTGTGCCATTTTGGTGCCCTTATTTGAAGAAGAACATCAAGCTGCTAGTGGTGGTACAGCGTAGGGTGACTAAGATGATTCAGGGCATGGGAGACAAACCATATGATGGGAGGTTAAGGGAGCTAAATATGTATTCCTTGGAAGACAGAAGGGAAGAGGGGATATGATAGAAACCAGGATTGGAGTGGAGGCATTTTCAATTTAAAAGGGAAGGGACCGCTAGGGCCACAATCTGAAACTTATGAGGTAGATTTAAAAAGAAATGAGGAAGCACTTTTTCACGGAAAGGGTAGTGTCAAGGTGGAATGAAGTGCCTGAGGAGGTGGTATCTTTGAAAACAGTGGAAAGTTTTAAGGGGGGACAGGGTAAAAATAAATGAAAGTGGCAATGGGAGGAGGTGTGGGATGGGGGAAGGGGAGGATCGCTCTTGGAGGTAAGAGGAGGGCGGGGCAGCATCAGTAAAATAGACTGAGCTGCACAAACGAGCAGACTTGATATACAACTAAGGCCTTTTTCTGCTGGCAATTTTCTTATGTTCATACAAGCATCTGTAGATATGGTACACCACTAGCTGACCTGCTAGCTGAGTGTCCTTGGCTTCTCAGCACCAGCTGACCTGCTTGCCAAGCATCCTTGGCTCTTTGCATCTAGCCAACCTATTAGTCTGTCTCCAAGGGTGCCTGGAGGCAGGTCACTCTTTCTCTGCTGGTCGATCCACCATGAAATCCTGCCCAGGGCCCACCTCTGCTAGGCTAGTGTCTGAGCCACTGACTGGCCTGTCTGCTAAGTCTGCTGGACTTCAGTTGGGGGACTGCCTGGTGGCAGACCTCACCCCATCCACTGCTGCTAGCTGACCTACTAGCCGAGTTCACTTAAGGGCCCATTGTGACAGATTACACCATCTGCCACTAGCCAACTTGCCAGTTGTTCCAGGGACACCTGCAAGGCTCTGGAGAAGACTGCCTGACATCACCAGCCCCTTTGCTGGATAACTTAATCAACTGCTTGCCCAACTATGCAGCTCTTAAGTCCTTAAAAGGCTGCCAGGCAGGCAGGGCTCAGGTGGCAGTACTCTCCCAGCTGCCTTCACAGGTCCCTTGAAAGTTTCTCCCTGGGGCTTCTCTCCCAGACTCTCCTCTTCTGGAGCTCTTCTAACCCTCCTGTGAAATAACCTTGAACTCTCCTGACAGCGTTCTTTTATGCTCCTGTGAGGGGATGTGGCTACTCTGGGGGCTCCTTTATTAGTTGGGGATGGGGCCACAATGATTGGTTAAGTAAACCAAGAAACTGACCGCACCACCAATCAGCACTGAAAGCTGCTACTCAGCTCTCATGCCTCCTCCACAGCATATGTGCACTCCATGGCAGTTTGATTTCAAACAAGTATCAAGCTCCTTTGGTGTGCTGCTGTGGGAGCCATTGAATTGGGTCTTCCATGGCCGGCTCCTTCACTTTTAATTGGGGGGGTCAGGGAAGGCAGGGACAGACTTCCCAATCTTCCCAAACACCCCCAACACACACAGTTTCTTTAAAAAGCATTTTCACCAAGTCAGTGGCTAGCACCAAAGCTGCAGACAGACACCTGCTCAGCTTCCGGTGGAGCGCCGAATGCAGCAGTGACGCCAGCTGCTACTCTGACCCACATCTTCTGTGAGCATGTCCTGTGTCCTGGCACAACTTTAAATGTCCATTACAGGCCTGTCGCCAAGGCTGGAGGGAGGTCACCCTTTCTCTGCTGGTGGATCCACCAGCTGAACCTACCCAGGGCCCACCTCTGCTAGGTTAGTGCCCCCACCACTGACTGACCTGTCAGCTTAGTTTGCTGGGCTTCAATTGGGAGGCTGCCTGGTAGCAGGCTGCACCTCTGCCACTAGCCAGCCTGCTATCCGAATTCACTTGAGGGCGTCTTATGACAGACTACACCCCTCCTGCCAGTAGCTGACTTGCTAGTCAATCCTGGAGACACCTGTAAGGCTCTGAAGGATGCTACCCAACATCACCAGTCCCCTCTGCTGGATGCCTGAGTAAATTGCTTTGCCTTGCTCTACAGCTCTTGAACCCCTAAAAGGACTGCAAGGTAGGCAGGGCTTTCCTGTGGCAGTGCTCTCCCAGCTGCCTCTGCAGGTCCCTTAAAGGCTTCTCCCTGGGGCTTCTCTCCCAGATGCTCCTCTTCTGGAGCTCTTATGACTCTCCTGCAAACTCCTACAAATTGACATTGAACCCTCCTGGCAGCCTTGTTTTATGCTGCTGGGAGGTGACATGGCTACCCGGGGGTGGGGCTCCCTAACTGGATCATGAAGGGTGCCACGCTAATTGGTTTGCAAATCAAGGACTTGACTTCACAACCAATCAGCATTAAAGCTGCTACTCAGCCCTCATGCCTCCTCCCCACCATGTGCACACTCATTGGTATTTTTATTTCAAATAGGTGTCAAGTACCTTTGATGTGCTGCTGCAGGAGCCACTGGATTGGGTCTCCACAGCCGGCACTTTCACTTTCAATTGGGGGATTAGGGAAGGCAGGGACAGACTTTGCCAACCTCCTCAAACACCTCCAACACACACATTTACTTTAAAAAATTTTCAACAAGATGGCTGCACCAAAGTTGCAGATGGGATACTTGCTCAGTTTTGGCAGATCACCCAATGTGGCCATGCCACCGCTGCTACACTACCTCACTTCTTCTGTGGACATGTTCCATGTCCTTCACAACTTTAAATGTCTATTGCAAGTCTTTGTGCCATGCAGGTGGCCTCACTGTCCTATGGATAGTCCTTGAAGTCAAAGGGATTCGCAAATCTCACCTGGATCAATACCTGCACTGTCCCTAGTGTCCATTCTTTGCTCAGAGTCTATTGGACTGTCCCTAACAGTTCTTT
This sequence comes from Neoceratodus forsteri, assembly GCA_016271365.2. Lineage (NCBI taxonomy): Eukaryota > Metazoa > Chordata > Ceratodontiformes > Ceratodontidae > Neoceratodus > Neoceratodus forsteri. Next base: position 754,337,784 of record CM028135.1, read on the forward strand.
CTGGGGATACTGCTGCTGTCTGCTGCATCTCATGTTGCAGTGGTCTGACATCTCTGCTGTCTGCATCACTTGGAGGCTCTGGAGCTGTAGCTTGGTGATAAGTATGCCCTGGTGGAACAAAACATCCTCTTCTGCCTCCTCCTGCATTGTAAATAGATGCTTGGGGGTCCTCACTCAACACATTCAGAAACGTCATCAGATGGCCATGCTGGCTGCACAGCTAGGTCTTCCATCTCTATCCTGGGTGCCTCTGCTTGCTCCATCTGGGCCACAAGAGGAGGTCCTATGTATGGCTTCAGTTGGCTGCAGTGCACAGTTAATAAAGTAACCCCATGAGCAGATTCAATAATCCACAAAATATCATTTACCCTTTCCATAATTTTGCAGTGGCCACAGAATCTCCTTTGGAGCTTTGGGGAGCAACCCTTCCGTCTTCTGCTATTATGATGCTATACCCACTCACCTATTTTATAAGTGTGGAGCATGATATACATGTCATAGTATGATGCTGCAATGCCTGCTGTTGATGTCTCTGGATGGCTTCTCAGGCTTTCAGGCTGAGCTGATGTATCACTCAGTCTATAGTCTAGGACAAACTCAGAAACAGAAGTGGATACTGAGTCTGCCATCCTCCCAAACACCAGGTTGACTGGGAGAGTTATGGTCTGGCATTACTTCACGTGGGACTGAACCCAGTGGAGACCTGAACATTATTGCAGTATGCCATCATAATGTATGGCAGCAAGGTGTCCCAGTTGTCCTGGTTTGCAGTTACAACAAGGGACAGCATATTCAGGAGTGTTGTGTTAGGTGCTCAACCAACCCATCCAACTGGGAATGGCAGGAGGTGGTGCAGATTTTGTCTGCAATGAACAAATTAGGTTATCTCTTGCTGCTAGTGTCCAGAACCTGGACTGAAAAACCTGTCAGAGGATTCTCTGGTAGCAACCAATGATGAGCAAAAAGAAACAAAATTGAGAGACTCAGCTCCTGTGTAATAACAATTTTAATATTTGTTTATTTTCTTAAAATGCAGCCTAAAAAAAAAATCACATCAGTGACCGATGTCTCATAGGTTTAACCCACTTTATCAAGGTATCAGTGGTCACCATTTATAATGCCTGCTCACATCCACTCTTCCATGAGATTCTGTTGCCTTACATGGTTCTAAGGGTTGCCTGCCTGAACCCCATGTGTATTTCTCTGCTAGGATCTGATTGTACTTGTATTTTTTCCAGGCTGTGCCCTGGACTCGCTGAGATTCTTGTCTGGGGTTCTAAGATGTTTTATTTCTCTCTCAATGGAGTCAATATCAGAACCATAAAAGCAACAGAACCTTGTGGAAGAGTGGTTAACAGGCATTATAATGGAGACCACTATACTTGATAAAGTGGGGCTAAACCTATAAAACATGGGTCACTGATGTGATTTTTATAGGTGGCAATTCAAGAAAAAAAAATAAAGTTGTTATTATGCAGGAGCTGAGTCTCTTAATTTTGATTCATTTTGCTCATTTGTTTATCTCCACCAGCTCAGAGTTCTTGAAAGAGGGGTAGATTCAAAGTTCCTGCCCTGGTCAGTGTGGATGAACCGCAGGACACCAAACCTGCAGATACATTTTTCCATTAGCATATTGGCCACAGTCTTAGCTTCTTGGTCTGGTAGAGCATAGGCCTCTGCCCACCTGGTGAAGAAGTCTGCTATGACAATTACATGCTTGTCTTTGTCTCAGGTGGATGGGAGTGAGCCCCAGATGTTGATAGCCACTCGTTCCATCAGACAACTGGTGTGAGAGGTTACCAGGGGAGCTCTGGGGGTCCACCTGTTTAGTTTCCTGGTGGCACAGTCTCTGCAGGCTCTGACACAGTCTCTTACACCTTGCTGCCAACAAGGCCTGAAGAAGCGGGTTCTAACTTTTTCCATCACAATCTCAATTTCAAGGTATCCAGCACATCTGTCATTGTAGAGGGAGAAAAGAACGAGGGAAACCAGAGAAGGAAGCAACAATTTGTTCCAGACACCTGCCAGTGTGAGCATGGGAAACTGCGAACCAGCAATGTCACTGGATATGAGCAACTCATCCCAGTCACCTTTAAAGTGATGATAACCAGATTCCTTCCAGGTTCTGTTGTCCAGCTTGCACCTGCCACTTGCCTTTCAAGTCTTCAGCTGACTGATGGTTTCATCTTCATCTTGTCACCTGCCAATGCTGCAACTTGCACCCTCGATCACCTCTGTCACTGTAATGAGCATGATAATTGTGAGGGATTCTGGAGGTTTGGTCAACTGTTCATGAGGCCTGCGGTTGAGGGCATCAGCATTCTGGTGGAACTTTCCTCCACAATGCACGATTTCATAATTGTATTGATGGAGCTGTTCTAACCATTGGACTGACTGTCCATCTAGCTGCTGGAAATTATGGAGTCAACTTAGACATCCATGGTCTGTCCAGAGAATGAATGTCTTGCCCAAGAGATAATGTTGGAAGCATTTCACAAAAATCAACATAGCTAGGAGCTCCTTTTGAGTAATGGCATACTTTTGCTTTGCATTTGAAAAGGCCTTGCTGGTGTAAGCAATGACTCATTCTTTCTCCTCATCAGTCTGTGACAGCACCGCTCTGATACCTTGGTCACTAGAGTCAGTATCCATTAAAGTCTTTGCGGTATCTGGATAAGCAAGGATAGGCGCTGCCATTAACTGTTTCTTTAGCTCATTTAAAGCCTTGTGACAAGCTTCAGACCGATGAACTTTGCTTCTTTGTCAACCAACTGATGCACGGGTTCTGCAATTTTTAAGAAGTTCTGGATGAATCTGCAGTAATAGGAAACCAGGCCTAGGAAACGTCATACTGTAGTCACTATTTTTGAAATGGGCTAGCTCTTCACACTTTCCACTTTCTCAGGATCCGTAGCAATCTCTTTGGCACTAAAGATTTGGCGTAGGAATGTGTCTTGGGTATGCAGAAGGTTTCATTTGGTAGTTTCACCTTCATGTGGGCCTGCTCCAGGTGACAGAAGCATACATGTGATAATGTAAATCTGTGCAAGAGGGAGGTTTTGCGAAGTTAGGAAGGAGATTGTCCTTTTAGGAGGGAGAAAGCGTGCGCACCACGTTGGCCATTAAGTAACAGGAAATATATATATATATATATATATATATATATATATATATATACATACATACATACATATATATATATATATATATATATATGTGTGTGTATTATATATATATATATATATATACATATATATATATATATATGTGTGTGTGTATTATATATATATATATATATGTATATATAGTAACACATAAAATGCGGTTTATTTATTATTAATTCAATTAGAACAAAACTAGTTGAGAGTTATGCAGAGTACAAATATCTAGACACACACACACAAAAAAAACCCCACTAAGCTTCTACGAAACGTTGCTTCTTCTGGTTATAGCATTTGTGGCAGATCTAGAAGCAGCCAGCAGCCGCTGCATAAATCGTACTGCCGCCCGGTGTTAGAGCAACTAGTGACTAGGGCAGGAAGCTAAGTAACATCAACATACTTCTAAGTCCCAGTCATTCTCCGCCAAATAACGCTGAGCCACAGCTTCATCTGTGCTCGTTATGGACACAAACTCGGCACATTACAGTTTTCTGCTTTCTGTCTCATTGGTTTCATTTCCGGCTGGATCACACTCTGGGGCCAATTCCATCACTGCACATTTCCTTTCGGAGATTAAAACACAAAAACACAACCCGCCTGCTACCGAACAGGAGTGAAATAAGTCAACAAGGCAAGACAAGTATAATAATTATCACAATTAGATGCGGAACGAAAGGTGTGGGAGAAATCAAGTTCTAAGGGAAAGCTTGGCATTCGAATAGAAGGGCGTAAGAGAGATACTGGGATGCCAGATGGTGAAATGGATGACTATGTAAATCGGAGGTTTGCTTTCCGTGCAGGAGTCGGAGTGTAGTTAAAAATGGGACTCTCCGGGCAAAACAGGAGAGATCACATGTATGCAGAAGAATTAATCCAGCTGGGTGAGATGTTCTTGCACAGTCCTACTAAACTTGCACAGTCCTGCCAAACACTCGTCACCAAGATGCACTAGTCAGGTATTCCACTGGAGATCTACTAGCACCAGGTTCATGAGCTGTTGGAAAGTTCCTGGAGCATTACAGCATCCAAAAGGCATCACAGTGAACTCATAGAGCCCCAACGAGGTGGTGAAGGCTGTCTTAGGCTTGTCTTCATGTGCCACTTCCACTTTCCAATAACCACTGGCCATGTCCGAAGTGCTGAACCACTGTGCATTGGCTAGAGTGTCCAGAGTGTCATTGATTCATGGTAATGGGTAGGCATCCTTTTCAGTAACTTTGTTCAATTTGCGGTAGTCCACACAAAATCTCAATCCATGTCCTTCTTGTGGACGAGAACAATTGGGGCAGCCCATGGGCTGGTGGAGGGCTGGATCACTTAATGCTTCTTAATCTCATCAAGGTGCTGTTGAGTTCAGCTTGCAGGTGCATGGGGACAATCCTCAGGCCCAACTTCTGAGGTCTTGCATTTCTAGAGTCAATATGGTGATATGTCAAGTGCATTTTGCCAAGATCAGAATCTTCCTGGCTGAGCAAGGATAGATGTTGCTGAAGGATCCCTCTCACAGCACGCGTGTCACAGGGTTGATGGCCATGGGTGTGAAATTGCAGCTCTTCCATCAGCTCATCTGCAGTCCAAGGGTGGAAGGCTGCAGGCAACCCAGGCTCTGGCAGTAGTTTCTTCCCTATCCCAAGTGCAGTGTTCAGCCTCCCAGGGCTCAAATTCACCACCAACATGGTTATTCTCCAGGATCCAACCCTCTGGTTCCATATTCAGGATTCAAACTGGTACTTGTCCATCTCTGCTGGTTACCAAGGTTCATCCCTCAATCAGTCCAGATCCATACATTCTATCTGGTTGACTCAGTGAGCCCCACCAGTTCCTGGGGTCTGTTCCAGTCCCTGATGACACCAGGTATAATGATCTCACTTTGTGCTGGGAAAGATCACACTATCAGGAACCATAACCTGTTGGACACAACTGTCTTCTCTTCCCTTCCCTTCCCTTCCCTTCCCTTCTCTTCTCTTCTCTTCTCCACGGATAGTGGCCACTCAGCTGCTTGGCATACACTGTTCTTCAGGTCCACAATGACTCCAAATTCTGTGAGGAAGTTAGTACGAACCAGAGCTCAGGCACTGGCCTCACTGCTGACAAGTAGCTCTCATTGTACCTACAACTCTCCATTCTCAAAGACGGTATCCCATTTGCCCAGAATCCTCAGACCTATCCACTGGCCATCTTCATAGTGCCAAAATAAGGTCAGAGCTCTGGGTTAAGAATTGGGTAGCATTGGCCCACATGTCTCAATGAACCAATGAGATCTATAATCCTGAGTCGACTGGTACTTCACAGGGAATCCCTTCAATTCTTCCTGTCAGAGATACACATTTTCCAACAGAATTAGATGTCAATCATGGATTAGTATGGGCTGCTATCTTCCTGGAAGGTGTTGGGCCCTCTACCCCTGCTGACTTCAGTTTAATGGGTGCCATGGACATTCACAGAGGATGTAGTGTGGACTTCCACTACCCCAGAATTCCTTTGGCTTCTTGTCCCCTCGGTCCTCTGAGATTCTGCTAGTTTATTGCCTGGATGTTTCCCTTCTCATCCTCAGCTTGATGACCTCCTTGGCATTTTGGAAGGATGAGGTATCAGTCCTGGTCTTCAGGGTCTCCACCTCCTTTGTCAGGCACTGCACAGCCCCTACTATCATCTGTTGAATATCATCTGGTTTGGCTTCCTTGGCTGGCACACCATGTGCTCAGATCTGGGGCATTGCACATCATTGTTTCTCATGTTCATAGATTACCTCAGACTTACTCTCAAGGTGAGCTGCTTCCTCTGCTGCCCTTGGCTTCACACTTCAGAGTTGCACTTGGACTTCTGAGTTTCCCATATTGCTTACAAAGTGATATCATGCCAACATATCCCAGGCTGGCAGGTCTAGAGGAGGGTGTGCCTTGGCAACTAGTCTGCAGATGACATTTCCAAATTCATGGAGAGTCTTTTTCTCCTTTCTCCTATGGTCCAGGAATGTGATCTGACACAAGTCTTCCTAGGCTCCAGATATTGATTCATCACCTACTTCAAACTTTTTAAATGATGCCCATCCCTTGAACAGCAGTGTCATGAAGCAGATCTGGATATCTTCATCCCAGCTGTTCACTTCAGCCTTCAACTCAAACTGGTCTGCCCAATCCGACCATTCATGATCACTTCCTATGACTGTCTCAGGTATGTACATAGAAACATAGAAACTGCTGGCAGATAAGGACCGCCAGGCCCACCCAGTCTGCCCATTAACCCTATACTTGTTTGTAGCCTCTGACCTTACCTGGTTAATGGCTTTTCACCACTCCTTCGCACCTCTAAGGTTCCCTTATGCCTGTCCCAGGCATGTTTAAATCCCTCCACTGTGCTTGCTCCCACCACTTCCCATGGCAGACTATTCCATGTGTCTACCACCCACTCCATGAGGAAAAACTTCCTCACGTTGCCCCTTAACCTGCCACCTTCCAGTTTCATATCATGCCACTTTGTTCTTGTACTCCTGTATGGGAAGATGTTGCCCCATGCACCTTGTTTATGCCTTTAAGGTACTTGAATGTTTCTATCATGTCACCCCAATCTCTCCTCTCCTCCAGCGAGTACATATTATGGTCCTTTAATCTCTCCTTATATGTTTTCTGGTGCAAGCCCTGTACTATCTTTGTCGATCTTCTCTGGACCGCCTCCACCCTGTCAATGTCCTTATGAAGGTGCGGCCTTGAGAATTGCACACAGTACTCTAGGTGAGGCCTCACTAGTGTTCTATACAATGGCATCACCACCTCCCATCATCTGCTGGTGATACCTCTGCCTATGCAAGCCAGCATGCCACTGGCCCTCCCTGTAGCCTTTGTACTCTGCTTAGACACTTTAGGTTGTCTGAAATGATAATCCCCAGATCCCTTTCTTCCTTGGTGATTGTCAAGGACCCCCATCATGTAGCTCACCCCAGGGTTCCCTCACCCCAGGGGCATTATTTTCACTTCTTTGAATTGAATCTCAGTTGCCACACCTCAAACCATTTTTCCAGCTTCCCCAGGTTCCTCCTCATTTTCTCCACCCCATCTGGCGTATCCACCCTGTTGCAGATCTTGGTGTCATCTACAAACAGGCAGACTTTTCCCTCCAGTCTTTCTACAAATGTCACCAATGGAGACATTAAATAGGACTGGCCCAAGGACTGAACCCTGAGATACTCCGCTAGTCACCCTCTTCTCCCTGGGGTGGATCCCATTTACCACCACCCTCTGCCTCCTCTTCATTAGCTAGTTCCCAAACCAGTTTACCACCTTGTGTCCCATGCCCAGTCTACCCATCTTGTTAGCCAGCCTTTTATGTGGGACAGTGTTGAAGACCTTGCTGAAATTGAGGTAGACTACGTCTACCACTCCCCCCAATTAACCTCCTTCATCACCCAGTCAAAAAAATCTATCAGATTTATCTGACACGACCTCCCTGCTGTGAATCCATGTTGCCTCGGATCCTGGGCACTGCTGGATTCCAAGTGTGCCACTATTCTTTCCTTATGCAGTGCCTCCATGATCTTGCCCACTACTGAGGTGAGGCTAAACAGCCTGTAGTTCCCTGCCTCCTCCCTGCTGCAACTTTTGCATAGAGGGACTACATGTGCTCTCCTCCAGTCCTCTGGAACCACTCCTGTGTTGAGCGACTCAGTGAACATGGCTGCCAAAGGCACTGCTAACTCTCTTCACAGCTCCCTTAGTATCATCAGGTGTATGCCTTCTGGCCCCATTGCTTTGTCCAACTTCAGTTTTGTGAGCTCTTCCAGGACTCTCCACTGTGAATGGACTTGTTTACCTCCTCCCCCTTGCATCTGTTACCCAACTGTGGTCCCTGGCCCTCCCCCAGAAGTATTTATTCAGTATTTCTGCCTTTTCCTGGTCTTCTTCCTCACACTCCCCTGTATACCTTCTGACCCTTACAATCCCCCCCCCCCGACTTTCCTTCTTTCACCGATGTACCTATAGAATGTCTTGTCCCCTTTCTTCACCATCTGTGCTAACCTTTCCTCCATCCGTGCCTTTGCTATCCTAACAGTCTTCCTTGCTTTCCTTTGACATTTTAGGTACACCTCCCTGTGTTCCTCCTTTTGAGTCTTCTTATATTTTCTGAAACCCACCGTTTTGGTCCTTACCCTGTCTGCCACCTCTTTTGAGAATCATAGTGGTTTCTTCCTTCTCTTGCCTTTGTTTACCAACCTGATGCATTGGTTCGTCACCTCCTCTATGGCTCCTTTTAGGTGTTCCCACTGCTCCTCCATGGCCCCTCTTGCCTCCCTCCTCTCCAGGGCTTCATTAACACATCTCCCTATCTTGGCAAAGTCTGCCCTTCTGAAATGTAAGACCTTAGCTTTTGTGTAACTTGATTGTGTCCCTGTCTCCATGCTGAACCACACTATGTGGTGGTCACTGGATCCCAGTTGACCTTCTACCCCGACTTCTGTGATTCTGTCCAAACTGGATAGTACCAGGTGCAGAATCGCCCTGTCTCTGGTGAGATCAAGCTCTAGCTGCCTGAGGCCTGCTCCCTGAAGGGAATTTAGGTGCCTCAGCTTCTGCTTGCAGCAGCAGCTAGGGTGGTCCAATCCACATCTGGCATATTGAAATCTCCCACCAGCAGAATTTCACATTTTGTTGCCATCTCATGTATTTCATCCACTAGCTCCCTGTCCACCTCCTCCCCCTGTGCTGAAGGCCTGTAGATAACCCCTGTGCAAATTGCAGTGCCATTGCCAGGTTCAAGAGTGACCCACAGTGCCTCAGCCTCCCCCTGTCTATCCTGTACCTCCATAGCCTTTATACCTTCTCTGACATACAGGGCCCCCCTTTTTTTATTCCCCCATCCCTCTTGAACAATGCATAACCTGGCACACTTATGTCCCATCCATGATTTGCAGTGTACCAAGTTTCAGTTATTGCTGCTATGTCCAGGTTGGCCTCTACTAGCAAGGTCTCTAGGTCTGGTATTTTACTTCCCAGGCTGCGGGCATTTGTCACTATGGCCTTCCATGTATTACTGCCAATCCTCCCTCTAATTCTGTTTTTGTTCTGCTGCTTCTCCCCCACAACCCCGGTTTACTTTCTTATGTGTTCCCGATGCCTTTGCTACTCCCTTTCTGTCTGTTCCAGATGTCCTTGTCATCAACTCATCTTCCTGAACCTCAGTCCTGGTTTCTCTACCTTGTGGGTGTGGGCTGCTTGAGTTTCCCTGCTCATGTTGGTCCTCCCCTTTGACAAGTTTAAATGCTCATCAGCGAAGCATTTAAACCATCCATTGAGGACTGCATTCCCTTTCCTGGACAGATGTAATTCGTCCCCACTGTACAATACTACATCATTCCAGGTGGGTCCCCAGTCTCCAATGAAGCCATATCCCTTCTCACTGCACCAGCCCTTCAACCATGTGTTGAAGCTTCTGATATGGAGATTCCTATCCCCTCCCCCACTGCCATGGACTGGCAGCACCTCAAAGGTCACATAGCTTGCTACCTTCCCCAGGCATCCTCCCAACACTCTGAAGTCCTCTTGACACTGTTCCAAGCTTGCCTTGTCCTTGGATAGGTCGTTTGTTCACAGGTGGACAAAGACCTCCAGCCCCTGTCCTTGCCACCTCTTCAGTGATCCTCTGGATCTGCTCCTCCTCCCTCTGAGCTGTACCTCCTGGAAGTCACTTGATCTCCTTTCCTCCCTACTATCTGTGCCCAGATCCATTCCCCAGACAACTGAGTCCCCCAACAGGAGTAACTTCTTCTTCCCATGGGGTCCTCTTCCTCCTGTCACTGGGTCTCCCTTCTGGAGGACCCTCACCTCCCCCCTGGTCTCAGCCTCGGTTCCCTTGCAGGACTCGCCCGCTCCTCCATAACAGTATAGGAGTTCCTGAGCTGGACTGGATGGGGGATGTGACTCTGTCCCCCCTTCCTGACCCTCCCTGAGTCCACCGTAGTAAATCCCGCTCTCTGTCTGGGCACTCTATGTGGCAATGGTGGGGGACACGGTGGCCTCTGGGTGGGGGCGAAGGTCTCTAGTACTCCTGCCAGCTCAGCTTGGAGACTGGCCACTTCTTCCCTCAGCCCAGAGAGATGCCTGCAAATGGTGCAGCACCTCAGTACTCAGAATGTTCTTCTGAAGACTACTGCACCACACCCAGTGCACTGCAGCACTCTGTGCATCTTCCTCTTCTGGCTTATTCCTTCCCTTTTACTCTTTGCCCTGTGGTTACACTATACGTGGTTAAGGAATGAATCTAGATTTTTTGTTCTCTCCTGCTCCCCCTTCTATTACCACTCCCCTTCTCTTTTCTGCTTAATGTATTTTTGCAGATCTACTAAATGCTACACCCCTTGTATTGCTGTCTGTATAACAGATAGGCTTCCTGTTGTACTGTGCTGCCACTATTCCCTTTTGCATCTAAGTAGGTGCAGCCAGCTGGATGCCTATAAAGGTGGAACAACCCGGGAGTGGGTGGGAATGTGGGTGGGGGTGAGTTATTCCTTTAGTTAGCACCAGAAAAAAAAAATCAGTCAAAACCCAGTAGCAGATGTTGTCTCCTGCAAACAAACAAACAAACACAGGTTGTTTCGTACTGAAGTAACAAGATGCTGTCTTCTGCAAACAAAGCAAGCAGTTTCTACTGAAAATACAGGACGCTGTCCCCTTCAAACAAAACAAACTGTTCTCTCTGAAATCTGCAGAACATAAGTAACATAAACCCTTCTAACAAGCAACTGTATCCTGCTTACAGCACATGACTCACCTCCCTTTAGTGCTCTCCCATAACACGTCTCCATTCCCTGCTCCTCCTGTGGTTCGATGACTCAGTAATAGAACCGACACTGCACCCAGCTAGTCCCGTTTTGCTCAGATATGGGTCTGGGCATCCTTCCCCATGTTGTTGAAAGCAATGCACCCCAGTGGAACCACACACATTCTGGAAGGTTCCTGGTACCAGGTCAACCGTACCAACCAAAATGAAAGCGAGATACTTTTAGAGTCTTGGGTAGTCTGTTCTCGGGGGAGGGGGGACTTCAAAAAGGGGAAAACCCTCTGGTCAGAAAATCCCCCATGTGGGCTTGAAAATCACAAAACTGCCACCAGTGTGGTGTAATCTGAGTGTCAGTGGCATCACCAAGGTAGCGTTCTTGGTGGCACCACCTTAAGCCACAGGTAGGCAGGCTTAAACTGGCTGACGTGACAGTGTGGGGATGTTCAACTCAATCGCTGGATGCCCAAATGTGGTGCACAGCCAGCCACTGGGGAAGTAAAAAAGTGCCTTAATAAGGGAGGGCACTGTTCCCCCAGAAATGATACCACTGCCATCATCCAGAGGAACAGACTAAAAGGAGCACCAAGGTTTACTAAAATAACACCAACAGGTGGAATTAAATAAAATAAATAAACTTTACTTAAGCTGGTAAATAGCAATGCAATAAAGAATAACAATTCAGTGCAACTGGCAATCACATTTTAATACAATTCAACCTCTAAAATCAAGCTTATCACACTAATATTAACAATAAATGCTTATCACTCTATTTAACAATAAATGCTTATCATTCTAATATTTAGGGATACCCTCTGAAGTCCACAGGAAATATAGAAAAAGGGCTAGGTCTTACCTGTACTGGACCATTAAACAGGAAGCTACCTCTAGTGACTGCAGGCAATTACCAGCCCTGAGAAGGGGTTTTGTAAGGGATTAGACCCATCCTGGGATTGTAGCCCCAATAGCCAATTAGCTAGGCATGGGGTACCTTTGCGAGCCCACCCCATACCAGGATAAGGGTACCTTAAGTACTGGTACCCACTACACCACACCACCTCCTTGGGGCTCCCTCCCTGGGTGCCATGCTTCCCCCCACCAGGAACTGGCTGCTGCTAGTTTATAAAAGGATACTAGCATCTGTATATGGTATGCCATTAGTCAACCTGCTAGCCAAGTGTCATTTGCTCCTCACTGCTAGGTGACCTACTAGCCAAGTCTCTTTGGCACTTCACTGCTAGTCAACCTGCTAGCTAAGTTTTCTTTCATCAAGGGTGCTAGAGGCTGGTTGATCCACTAGGCGATCCTGCCCAGGGCTCACCTCTGCTAGGCAAGTGCCCTGTTGCTGACTGAACTGTCAGCCGAGTCTGCTGGGCTTCATTTGGGGAGATGCATAATGGCAAGCCACCGCCCTTCTATCCCATGCCGACCTGATAGACGGGTTCACTTGAGGACCCCTGTGACAGGCTACACCCCATCTACCACTTGCAGACTTGCTAGCCAATATCAGTGACACTGCAAGGCTCTGGAGAAGGCTGCCCACATCACCAGCCCCTCTGCTGGATGCCTGAGTCAACTGCCTTGCCTAGCTATACAGCTCTTGAGCCCTTAAAGGGGCTGCCAGGCAGGCAGGGCTTTCTACTGGCAGCACTCTCGCAGCTGCCTCTGCAGGGCCTTTGAAGGCTTCTCCCCGGACCTCTCTCCCAGATGTTCCTCTTCTGGAGCTCTTCTGACCCTCCTGCAACTCCTGCAAACTGACCTTGAACCCACCTGGCAGTCTTCTTTTGTGCTGCTGGGAGAAGGTGTGGCTACCTTGGGGGCTCCCTTACTGGTTGGGGAAAGTGCCGCTGATTAGTTGTGTAAATCAAGGACTTGACTTTGCAACCAATCTGCATTGACAGCTACTACTTAGCCTTTGGGCCTCCTCCCCAGCAAGGCACACTCCTTCGGCAATTTGATTGCAATTCGGCGTCAAGCACCTTTGATGTGCCGCCGCGGGACTCAATGGATCGGATGCTCATAGCCAGTATGTTCACTTTCTTTCTTTTTTTTTTTTTTTTAAACAAGTCTTTATTGATTTTAGGTTTTACAGACAGTAAACAGACATACACACACATAGCCCGGAACCTGGGGTACACCGCCCCAAAACTGGCCGTGCAAACTATATACATTTAACTATATACATATGCAGAGGAATCATCACCCCTCCCAGTCCCATTTGTCACAACTTCGTCCCTAGTTAAATTTAAGGCCTATAGGCTACCTATTTCCTTTCTCTCTAGTCTATATTTACTTAAGCTCTCTGCATCCTCATAGGCATTCCTTCTCTACATTGTCTGCATTAATACTAGCCCAGGTAGGAGTGTGTTCCCTCTGCATCCCCCCCGGGAGAGAGAGAGTCCCCAAGTCATCCTTAGGTCTGGCAGACCCTTATCTATATCATCTTCTAAGCCCCCACCATTTCACCCTTCATCCGTTAATAACCCTACTAGACTTATCCAGGAAATCAAATACCCTTTGATCTAATCAGCCAAGATACTTCAGCTAGTTGCTGCCCAGCAGACAGACCTGCGCCAAACCATCTACTTCTTGTAGAGAATATATTGCCTCCAGAGCTGCCCATCTTTTAGTAGATACCTCCTTTTTCCCTTCTGCATATAGATGCCTCTTGATTCCAGCTAGCGTCCCAGTAAGGTCCTTTAACCATTGACCATAACCATATAAATGACCATCCTTCCAATGCTGGACTACATAGGATTTAACTACTCCTGCCATCAGGGATACGTGATATTTAGCATTAGCTCCAGCTACTAGTGACAGGTCCCCTAGGACACAGATCACTGGTTTTATAAACTCTGAGTAATCTATTAATGGGTCCATTCTCCTCTTTATCTCAACCCACACGGTGATATTTGGTACAGCTCCACAATACGTGTATCAAGTCACCCTCTCTGTACCACACCTAAAGCACAGGTCTGTCTGCTTTAGGCCTCTCTTACATAGTTTCACAGGGGTGTAGTATATATTTGAGACAATAAAAAAATGTAAGTTTTTATACTTGGGTATCACAATATACCTGGCATTATTCCATACATTAGCCCAATCGATTACTACTGGGGCTAAAACTCTATCCCAATAATTCACAGCCGGAGGTGCCCTCGGTCCCAAGAAGCTAAGAGTGATTTTATAGACCTATGATAAGATCCTTGAGCTTGGATCAACCCTCCAGATCTTCCAACTAAAAGAGTCTTCTGAACCCCCTAACCTTCTTAGCTCTCCCTCCAACATGCTTGTGAGTTGTAATCTTGGAAAATCGCCATTCCATTGGCATTGTGGTGGGAAAAGCCACCTTAGAATCTCGAATTACATCTTCTAGTTTCAGGCCTAGAACCCAGTTAGCCCACTTCCTTTAGTACCCTATTCCTATGAGCAAGTTAGGATTGCCCAGTAAAGGCTGCTTTATGGCCTTCTTCTGGTCTCTTTTCTGAACCCTAGTCAAGCATGACCACCAGGCTTTTACTGTCTTCACTACTGGGTTTTCCCTATCTCGCTTGAAGCAGTTAGCTATATCAGCATACAGTGGGGCCTCTAGGGAAAGTCCTGCCTCCTTCATCATTTGAGTTTCCAACTGAAGCCATTCCGGGATGCAAGCCTCCCCCTGTTCTCCTTTATTCCATCGAGTCATGAGACCCAACTGGCCCGCCACATAATACAGGTGGAGGTCCGGCAGCTTAATCCCCCCATGAGAAGCAGGTAAGCACAGGGCTTTATATTTTCTCCTGGGTGGTTTAAATTTCCATAAAAAATCTGAAATTAGCTTTTTAACCTTGTTAAACCATTTTTTGGGGATATAATATGGGGCTAGATAAACCGGGTATAACAATCTTGGCAGTAGATTCATCTTGATCAGCCCAAGTCTTGCCATGAAATTCAATGACTGCTTATTCCATCTTGTTATATCCCCCTTGATTCCTGATAATGTCTCTTCCATATTCACTTCCGCCCCTATCTCAGGGTTTCTGGTAATCCAGATGCCCAAATATTTGATCTTATCAGGCATCCATTGAATTTGGAGCTGGGCAAAGTCTGCCTTATATACATAAGGGGTCAGCGGGAGGATTTGGGTTTTAGTTAGATTCAATGCATAGTTGGATACCCTGGCAAAGTGCCCTATTAGCTCCCTTACCCTTTCCAATCCATCTGCCGGGTCCCGCAGGTGTAGGAGCACATCGTCAGCAAAAACTGATAATTTTAATTCCGCCCCGGTATGTTCACTTTCAATCAGGGTGGGTCAGAAAGGGCAGGGACAGAGTTTGCCGACCTCCTCAAACACCCCCAATGCTCACATTTACTTTTAAAATAAAAAAAGTCCCCACATCGGCGGCCTGCACCAAAGCAGCAGACGGGACACCTACTCAGCTTCTGGTGGAGTGTACAATGTGGCTATGATGCTGGCTGCCTGAGTACATTTATCTCTTTTAGGCAGCATGGCCACTGTGCTGGGGATATGTAAGGGCGTGGCGTGGTGTACTGAGGATGTGGTAGACAGAAGGCATTAGGAGGTGGAAATAAAGAAAAATTCATCCCTCCTGACCTAGGGGTATGTGCAACCTACTCCCACACCTCAGGAGTCTGGTCTGAACCTGCAGTTGCTGTCTCGGAGATTATAGGGAGGCAGCTCCAACTGCAGTAAAGTGAGAACCCTCAAGTAAGGCACACATGTCCCTTGACAGTAATTGTGGCCCCTGGGATCTTGATCTTTTAGCACCCCAGGGACCAAAGTGGTCACTATAAAGTATAAATAAACAAAAAACTTCCTTGAAACTTTTAGAGTAAGTGACTGGATTGAATCTGCAATGTCACTCCTAACAAGTTTGATTTTTTCTGTATTTCTAGACTGGTAGTCAGCCAATTACATGCTATATTTATCTTAAACTCGTATCAAGGCAAAGAATACACCTAGCTCTGAATCAAGCCTGCAACCTCTCAATGCAAAGCACTTACTGACTGCAGCCTATAACATAATTCAGATGTCAAGATTGTTTTTTGCTTAGAAACAGGTTGAAGAATCTTTGCCTTGAGGGTTCATTAAGAGGTAGTCAGTTGGATTTTCTTCCTTTTGTTCTTTTTTATTTATGTATTCAGTTTTTGACTGTTCTTTGAAGGAACCACGCTACATAATCGTGGCAACTATGTGATAAACTGTACCGAAGGTAAAAGCCATATAATTAGGCTGTACTTTGTGTTGCCATTAATAGAATCAGTTTGTAATTAGTGAGTCATTTCACTTTTCTTAGTTAAGAAAAACACAAACACTAATTGGTCTGCTGAATTATGCCTTGATTATCCCTCTTCTTGTTGTGGTTTTATAGCACTGTAATTTAATTTTATTGTTTGGTACCCTGAACGACATCAGAAGGGTGACATGTAAATAAAACATCCATGGCCAGATATTCAAAGCCTTGCACTGGGCGCAAGCAGATTTTGCAGTACGCATCACATTTGCCAAGCTGCAATAATCAAAGGACCAAAGAGAACTGGTGCAAAGTGTTAGCACCAACGCTAAAATTTAATGTATGCAGGGACAAGGAACTGAATACACACTTATTCAGAGCTCAGTCAGCAGCTTGTCGTGAGATGAGCAATAGGCTGAGCCAGTCGCCAGCTAGAATCTAGGATGTTGGGGGGAGCGGGGTGGTAGGCACTGTGGGGTGGGGGTAGGGGGGTCCACTAGACCACCACATATGGGAGGTTGGCAATTACAGGGGATCAGGGCTGGAGCAGTCCACGGGACCACTGGGTTATTGACATATGTATGAATGGAGAATGTGGATGCGGCAGTCTAGGGGGACACCGAGGATAATTAAATATTTCATTCATGTGATCGGGGATCCGGCACTCCAGAAGGACACCGGGGATAATTATTTCTTTCTGTCTCGTGACTGGGGATGCGGCAGTCGGAAGCACCAAGTTTGGTCGACAGTGACAATGCCGACCTCCCCCACAGCGATGGCACAATACTGACACAGGTATTGTGCCACCTGTTCTAAAGGTGTTTTCTGTGGGGGGCTGTGCCCTCCACACCCCCATGACTTTAAGATTACAACTCCAGGTCAGAGTTGGTCCGGGGAGGGGGAGGAACACTGAGGGAAGGTGAAACATGGAAAAAGGACCATTACCACCAGGTATGCCAATGGTCTTTTTCCTGTTTCTCTCGTAGAATGTCGACAAAAGGGGTGCACCAGCGATGGTCCAAGGGGACACTTGGGATAATAATGTTTTCATTCTTGAGATTGGGGATGCTGCTGTCCAGGGGAACAACCAGGGATGCTTATATTGCATTTTGCTGATCGGGATGCATTAGTCAGGGAACATCAGGGTTAAGTACATATTATATTATGGAGATCAGGGATGGGGGGCCACTGCCAGAGACAATGGGGGAATATCAAACATTCTAAATATTAATATATGGTGGATGGGGTTTGGGAGGGCACTAGACTACCAGGGACAATGGGAACTATGATACATTCTAAATGTATATGTATGGGGATGGGGGATCATGGATGGGGGGCACTAGCCTACCATGCATACCTCTCATCCTCCTGCCTCATGATTCATAGACAATGCTTCTAACTATCAGGGACAAACACCCCATAGCGGGGACACATCCGCAATATTGCTACTATTCCCTCAGACAGCTAATAGACTATAGGGATTTGTGCTACACTGCACTTTCTGAGGATGTACATGTCTGTCACTTTCCTGTTTGTGTTATTTTGTGCCTGTCATCCCCACTGTTCTGTCACATATCCACAGCATTGACAAGGGACAGTGGAACACTGTGAGGCAACATCAGGGATGTCCCTGGACATCAAGGACACTGAGAGGTATGCTCCCACGAAATACACTTGTCTCTACTGGGGATCCACAGTCTATGCTGCTGTGTACACTGGTAGCCTGTATCACCAGAACAGTTTCCCAGGTCTGACATACAGGTGGAGCTGTGTGCACCTCCCAGCCTGTGGTTACCGATCTGTAGTTCCTGTCTGATCTACAGGTGGAGCTGTGTACTCCATGCAATAACGCTAGGCAAACTACATGGTAGTGCAGGCAAAGCAGGTCATAATGAAATGCTAATGTGGCTGTTTGCCCACAGATTGCCTGAGTAGGCTCATTTGCATAGGAGTTTTGAATATGGCAAACTTTTGCCCTAGCCTAATGTGTTTGCACCATGCAAACAAGTTAGCCTTGGGCAAACCTCTCAGACCAACAGCACAGATCTGCAGTGTGTGGCCTGCAATGTTTTGCAGCTGTGGTGCACCACTTCAGTGCTATCACTTACATTGGCCACATGTTGCAACATTCCCTTACTCCACCTCTGTCTGCACTGGGATGCCGTTGCAGTTTGCACTGACTGGTTGCCATATTCAGTGCTGTCTTATTTGCTGGGCTAATTTTGCACTGCACTCTCAGCCGTGTTTGCACGCCTTCATTTGCATGCTATTTTCAACTGATTTAGCCCCTGGGCCATTCCTTGAATATGGCGTGCAAATGGTTCCGGCTATTTAGCATGCTAGGCAGTACCAATTTTGCCTTGGGGCTGAGTTTTGAATATCTGGCTCCTATTATCTGTTGATCTTTCTACAACCATAAATGGAAACAGTCAAAAATTGAAGAGCCATAATTTAAGTATTTACTGTAAAGCTAGAAATATTCCTTAACTAAAACTATCACTGTATTTGCTCAAGTTGCAAACTGTTTTTGTCAGTGAATATTTGTGGTAATTTTGTAAGAACCATGTGGTTCTAATTTCAACATCTGGCATCCCTGACACTGCCCACTACCACCACTGTACCAAGATACTGTACTTCACTTAAAACAACAACCAGAAAACAAGCTGCAGGTGCTTATTTATTTTATTTAGTTCTCTCTTTTTCTGGACACTGCTGTGAGGAAAAACTGTTCCTAGTAGAAAAAAAGAAGAATCAGTAAAAGGAAGCTGAGCAGCGAGCTGGTTTCGGTGTGGTTTGAATGGCATCAGTGTCACTGTTTGCTGCTCCTTTTGCAAGATCCTCCGAGTACCTTTGAGATTACCTGTAGGAGAAAAACAGAGTTTTAATATTGCATTACAGTTTGGTTAACTTAAAAAAAGGTATTTGATGTACGATACTTAACTGCTTCTCAGTACCTAGGCAGTTTGTGTGTGCCTCATCTGCACTTGTCCACTCGAATAGTCAAGCTGCTGAAATGTGCAACTATCCACTGAGCATGATGGTTATTTAGTGCTGCAGTTCACAGATCCCCACTGATCTGTGAACCAGGGGTGCCCCTTTTGGAGTTGTGAGGACAGCTGTTTAACTTTCCAGCTGGTGAGCTGAGTTTTCGGTCTGCCCCTAAGATTTTGTTAATGGTGATGTTCGAAGGTTACAGTTGGTCCATGCATGAAGCTGGCACAAAATATGGATAATGTTGCACTGTGCCAGCTTCCATCAGAATTCATAGTTCACTTTGATGATGGGCTGAGACTAACACTGGTCTCATCTAGGCTGAGTATCAGCTCAGAAGGCTGAGCTCCTGTCCCTCTGCTAAGCAAATTCTCTGAAGGAACTGTGGTTTAAGGTAGGTAAAATCTATGGGGAGGGGGGTCATGGCTTTGGTCCTTTCTTCTTACCAACCTCCATGTTATCGAGGAATAGCCAGGACCATTGCCACAAGGAGGCTACTGTTCCACCATTTTGAGCAAGACGTTGAGGGTTGGGGGATAGTTACCATATTGAGCAGACTAGCTGGATCTTGAGGTCCCCTTCTGCTGTCAATTTCTATGTTTTTATGACAGCTGTCAGAGCTCAGCTGTGCCTCTTGCTACTTCAGACACTGAGGAGGTGATTAACTAGAATATCATAACCCTGGTCATGCCTTTTTGCATAAATGGATGCTGCTGCTCTGAACATTAGGAGCTGAGTGGAAATATCCATTGTTCTCTCGCTAGAGTGGAAATAAATGATTTATTTTTCCAGCTTCCCAGTCCATGAAAATACATGCATTTATTTGCAATTTTTAGGCCCACTGGCATTGCATAATACGTTATTTCTTTTTTTGAGACTGTTTTTATTTTTATAATTTCAGTTTAGGCAGTCTGATGTATAATTACTGTATGTTGTAAAAGCAAGACATCTTGGAGGTAAAGCCTCATGGTTATAGCACATACTATCCCCCACTACAAATATCTAGGGATATGAGTTAATGGTAAAGTGAAATGGGATACTCACAGCTCCACACTTTCTAAGACTCTAATCTTTCCCCTAAGTGCTCCTCGGACATTTACGGTGCCTGGCCCTTTCACTTGCAAATCTCACTACTGAACCCGCCCTCCCTCCTGCTGTGTCCCTGTCTACTCCCTTTGTTAGACACCCCTGCCTTCCCTACTTAATCTCCTCTCTTTTCTTTCACAGCAGAAGCCCTGCTTGGGCTCTCCTGCCTGGGACTTCTCCATGGATGAATGGCGCTTCCACAGCCCGCCACCCACACTCCGGTACCTGCAACTGCTGCATCCCTACTTCTGGCCGGCGCTATGCGTTGACTCCCCACCCTCCTGTTCTATCTGGGCATTTACTTATATAGGGTGTAATGGTCACATGATGTACCTGTTATATGCTAAGTACCCACTTTACCATTTGCTGGTTATACTTGTCTGCCACTAGGGGTGCATGTTTCAACTGCCACATTAAACGTCATCCTCCTCCTCCTCCTCCAAATCAGCCTAAAGCACATCCGTGTGATGCTTTAACACTACCTGTCCTTGATTTTACAAACATAGGCTGTCTGCATCCTCTCCTCCAATTCCTTTTTCTCCTAATAACACTTAGCCAAGGCACTATACAGGGCAATAAGCATGATATATGACCTCATATCACCATTATCCACAACATATATTATGACCCCTGCTTTGTAACTGGCAATTTCCTCACCTTAACTTGGGGACTGTGGTCAAACCATTGGCTTCTGCTACCTCTGCAGGGTTGGCTCACCCTTAGTGCCCAGGCTGCAAACCCCTCCATTACCATCTGGCTTAAATTTACAGTTCTGCGCTTTGAAAGATGGAAGCATCCCAGTAAAACCCAATCTAATAAACTTTATGGCAATCATCTGAAAGAATCCCTGCTCAGAATTATACTGTTACTGCATATTATGTCAGGAAATGTGCTCCCCAGGCCATGCCCTGTTGGTTCTGTGTCCTCTACTGACCAAGCAAAGCAAGGCTCTATTACCATGGCTACTGTCAACATCTGCAGTCTGCTGAAAAAACTGGATTGCCTCCAAGTTTGGGTCACTCGGTATAGCATCCTGTCAAAGGTTGAAACCTGGCTCTCCCCGAAAATTCCAGACTCGGCAGTTACCATGAAAGGATACACCATCTTCCATCTGGACAGGCTCACTAAGCATGGTGGTGGCTGTGCCATATATCTTGAGGAATCTCTCACAGAATATGCTCTACCTATGGCCAACCTAGGTTGTTCTGCCCAGGCATTAGCCATCAAAGTTTTACTAGGGGCACATAATTAGGCCCTTATAGTCATCTTGCCCTATGTCCCACCGAAAGATCACAAGGCAGGCTTCCACACCATAATAGACTATTTTTACACCCTAAATCATAAATTTGAAATCATAGTTACTGTATGGGTGATCTACATGTCAACTGGCTCGCCTCAGACATAGGCCGTTGCAAGGATGCTATCTCCTTGCTCCACCTTTCTCATATTGTCACTGCCTCTACCAGGACAAACTATAAGACAGGGACAAGCACCTTCCTGATTGAATACTTTTGACCCACCCTAATCACATCTCCAATGTGACAGTGCATCCAGATTCTCTTAGTGACCACTCCCCAGTTTCATGCAGCTGGACAAACAAGCTTCACAAGCCCCCCTTCATTGTCCATTTTCAGTAGTGTGCTAAAACATGGTCATCTGGAGCACCTAAAACAAGACCTACGCAATATAAACTGGACACGACAGGCAACATTAACCTTGCTCTGGATCATTTCATTAAGCACTTCAGTAGTGCCTGTGATACCCCACACTCCTCTAAAAGGGATGAAAGTTAGAGGCACTGTTTAACAACTGAGCTCATTAGTAAGATGAAGCTCAGAGACTACCTTTGGCACCATGCTAGACTGGCAAACAAGCAGATGTGTAATTCTATAAGAAAGCCAGGAATGCCTGCATATGGGAAATTGGACTGGCAAAATCCAAACATCACAGGAAATGCTCACTAACTCATGGGTAAATAGTAAGAACTTCTGGTACAACATAAAGAAGTCACTGGGAAAGAATCAAAGGTTTCACCCTCCATGCTCAACATTGATGGAATCCCACCCTGGACCCGATGCTCTTAGCAAACACTTTCAAGAAAGCATTTATGGACCTGAGCAGTATCCTCCCACTGGACGTCTTTGTGGACACTGACCCAATAAGTGCCTGTCCTGGTGAAAATCCTCCACCCCTTCTTTTTACTTTAAAACATTCTCTGTGTCATTGCCAGGAAGTACCTCAGCAAAGTGCTAGGGAAATCATGACACAGTGGTTACTCATTGGATCTTAAGCTTGTGGCCCTCACCCTTGAAGAAGTTCTGCTGCCCCTCTCAAAGATCACTAACCTGTCGCTGCAACTGTCACAATTCCTGCAATTATGGAAGTCTGCCGTCATCGCCCCAGTACATAAGAGTGGGGCCAGGGCCCTACACTCAAATTATAGACCCATATCAATCCTCCCTCTACCATCCAAAGCACTTGAGGGCATTGTATCTGATCAACTGGTTGAATACCTTGATAAATACTCTTTACAATGCCCACAGCAACATGGATTCCAAAAAGGTCACAGCACCACCACAGCTCTATTGGAGTTCACTGGCTTCATCCATTAATCTCTGTATCAAGGCACTTTAGTAGGGGCAACCTTCATAGACCTCACAAAGGCCTTTGATATTGTGCACCACTCACTACTCCTCAGGCAACTGTCCTTCATAGGTCGGCCTCTCTGCTGACTCTACACTTTGGTTTAAAAGCGATATGGAAGACCACTCTCAAAGTGTAAAAATAGCCAATGTCATCTCTGATTGGCAGTCCATTCACTCTGGTGTCCCTCAGGGCTCTATTTTGGGACCACTCCTGTTCAGCATCTTTCTCAATAATCTTCTTTGTTTCTTCAACCAACGGATTCTCCTGTATGTGGATTACGCCATCATCTACACCAGCAACCCTGACCCAATGCAACTGGAACAACATCTTCAACAAAGCTTTGAGGAAGTGGAGGACTGGTTCCACAAACACAAATTGATCCTGGACTACAAGAAAACAAAAGTCATGATGTTCAGCAGCATCTGGAATAAGCACAAATCCCATTCACTGACCATCAGAAATCGCCTTGGCTTTCCACTCAAACAAGTACAGCACTTCAAATGCCGGGGCCACCCTTGACAGCTGCCTTACTCACGCCCAGCACACTGACACTGTGTCAGGGCAGCAAACATCAAGATCAGCCTACTGCACAGGAACAAACATCGCCTGACACCGAATGCCCACAGACTTGCTATTCACAGCTCTGTCTTATCCATCATAGACTACAGTCTGGTAATCTACAGCGCAGCACCCTCATCCCTCTGGAGAATATTCATAGCTCTGAATAAGGCGTGCAGGCTACTCACTGGTGCTGCACATCTCACCCACACATGTGAGCTCTATGCCCAGACAGACTAGCTTTAGCTTAGTGCAAGGATTCAATACCATACCTGTCTTTTAGCCAAAAAATCATTTCTCGGCCTCATGTCTCCTGGTATGGAAAACCTGCTCAGCCACCGCCCCACTTCTCAACATATGCAAAACTCAGGTAGCCAGCTTCTCCATGTACCAAGATGCCGGACATTTCAGGGCAACGCTTATTTGCCTACAGGGCTCCTCTTTGGTTTAATGCACTTGGCAGTAATATATCATCACTTCCTTACCTGGGCATATTCAAACTCATGCTCCACCAGCATCTCACCTCTAATAGCAGCTGCAATTGTTATGCCTAATTCCCCCTATTTACAAGCAATTGTCCTACCTATCGGGCTCTCATTTGGCCTCACCTCACAGCTACATCATTCTCCTCCCCACCTTGGACAAGGCCTCTGGCTGCCACTCAACCCCCAACCTCCTCCTCTCTGTCCCCCCGCCCTCTCCCAGCCTCTAACCTCTATTTTATAGCTTGACAGGGACTCTGACTGCCTCCTCCAACTTTCCAGTTTCCATTGCTTACCCTCCTCTCTCTGCTTCACCTTTCACTTTTCAGTCATGTCCTGTGACAGTTATAACTGTTTTCTTACTCTGTTTGACTATTAATTTTCTGTATTTTGGAGCAATGTATTTTTTTGCCTCCCCTGTTTGTTTGTATCCCCCCCTTATTTTTGATGTGGAGCCTTTGTAAAAGAGCTGTTTGTGCTCAAAAGTATTGTAATCCAAGACTATAAATAAAAAAATAAAATAAAATAAGAGACTACTGCAGAGGCCATATTTACTGTAGCGCTACATGCTGCCATAGAGGACAGATGGCTTTCTCAGTTCACATGGCTTAGCACTGTAATACAGTGTCCATTTCCCAGTTAGATTGTAGAGATATTGTTCATGGAGCAGCTGCAGATAAATATTTGCATAAACTAGATACTAACTTTAACAGATTGGCTCATTTTATTTAAACATTTCTCATGTCACCCACCACTGCAACCTTTACCAGAGTCTAGGTTGTCTGCTACCATTCAAGATCACAGGCACATGCATGTGCTACAACACATGTGCAACGTGCAGTGAACAAAGTTCCTCACTGTCTTTCTAACATGATCAACTTCATGCCAATGAGACTGGGTCTCTGTGCCTCATACCATCTACTGTAGGTTTTGTGTTTCTACATGGAAAAGTCGACACTGGTAAATCCACCTCGGCAGATCAATCTTTGCGTGCCTTAGACCCATGACATGGAACAAAGATCTGGTTTAGTAACATTGTTGCATTACTAGATTCTTTTTTTCAGTTAGCTTCTTTTCTGAGTTTATTCTACACTAGGATGCAATTATAACGTGAAGGTCATGTTTTCCTGTGTGCACTTCTAGTTTTTTTTTTGGATACAAAATATGTATGTCATCTTATACTATTATTCATATGTTTGTTACCTGCATGTGTGTCCACACAGGATGCATTGTAAATGAACTTCAGGGATTTATCCTGTTTTGTGGCATAATAAACTTACTACTAAAAGAATGCTGCTACTACTACTTTACTAGGAATACTACTACTACTACTAACATAGAAATATAGAAACATAGAAGTTGTGACGAAAAGGACTGCAAGCCCATCCAGTCTGCCCATTTTTTCTAACTTATGAATGTGCGATAGGCCTGTACTCTGTCAATCGCCTACCTATTCATAATCATCTTTATTGCTCCCTTATGCCTGTCCTTGCCTGTTTAAAGCCTGCACAGTATTCATATCCTCCACTTCCTGATGTAGGCGTTCCATACATCCACCACCCTTTCTGTGAAAAGAACCTCCTCACACTACCCCTTAGTCGGCCTCCTCTAATCTCATGCTGTGTCCTCTTGTCCTGCTATTTTTCTTATATTGAAACATGTTAGACTCTTTCACCTTGTTAATGCCCTTAAGATGTTTGAATGTAATAATAGTAGTAGTAGTAATATATTTTATTCAGGACAATGCTATGAAATGGATAAAACACCATTGAGCAAACTGATTTTCAAGGTGATCCAATTACACATTCATACAGATGCCTTACATACATTCACATAATACACAAGTACAAAAAAAGAAACATTTTACATATAATCAATAAACATAATATATACACTGAATGTTTGGATCATATCACCTCTCTCCCTCCTTTGCTCTAGGGAATACATACTGAGCTCCATTAATCTGTCCTCATATGTTTTCTGATGCTGTCCCTGCACCATTTTGGTTGCCCTTCTCTGGACTGCCTCCATTTTGTTAATGTCCTTGTGCAGGTGCGGCCTTCAGTACTGCATGCAGTACTCCAGATGGGGCCTAATCAGTGTCTTGTAAAGAGGGATTATTACCTCCCTCTTGCGACTTGTGATACCCCTACTAATACACCCCAACATTCCTTTAGCCTTACCTACTGCTTTAGTGGTCTGCTTGGATGATTTCAGGTCATCTGTGATGATGATGCCCAAGTCTCTTTCTTCCTTGTGATTGCCAGCAATTCCCTCTAACATACAGGTGGCTTCAGGGTTTCTCTTCCTATGTGCATGATCTTGCACTTCTTTGCATTAAACCCCAGTTGCCACTCTTCCGACCATTTTGCAAGTTTATCCAGATCTCTTCTCATTCTGCCCACCCCATCTGGATCATCTATTCTGTTGCAGATCTTGGTGTCATCTGCAAACAGACAAACCTTACCCTCCAGTCTATCTGCAATGTCACTGATGAATATATTGAAGAGGATGGGCCCCAGAACTGATCCCTGATGTACCCCACTTGTGACTTGCATCTCTTCTGACTGTATACCGTTTACCACCATGCTCTGTTTTCTGCCTACCAACGAGTTTGCCACCCAGTTGACCAACTTCTGAGCCAGTCTGAGCCGACCCAGCTTATTAATCAATCTTCTTTGTGGAACAGTATCAAAAGCTTTGCTGAAGTCAAGGTAGGTGACATCAATTGCTCCCCCTTGATCCACCACTCTGGTTATCCAGTCAAAGAAATCTATGAGATTAGTTTGACAGGACTTTCCTGTTGTAAACCCATGCTGTCTTGGATCCTGTGCTCCTATGGATTCCAGGTGTTGCACTATCCTTTCCTTAAGGAGTGCCTCCATAATCTTGCCCACTACTGAGGTAAGACTGACTGGTCTGTAATTCCCTGCCTCCTCCTGCTACCACTCTTGTTGGGCGGGATCACATGAGCTCTTCTCCAGTCTTCTGGGACCTCTCCTGCGCTCAGAGACTCACTAAACAGTTCTAATAATGGCTCTGCTAGTTCCACCCTTAGCTCCTTTAGTACTCTGGGATGTATGCCATCAGGTCCCATTGCCTTGTCCACCCTGAGCTTAGCGAGCTGTTGTAGGACCCTTTCTTTTGTGAAGGGATTAGTGCACACCTCACTCCCCCCTGTGTCCATGGTGCTGAGCTGTAAGCCCTGCCCCACCTTTTCCTCAGTAAATACTGAGCAGAAGTATCTTTTTAGGATAGATGCTTTTCCATTGTCCTCCTCCTCACACTCCCCCTTATCCCCTTTGATCTTAGCAATACCCCCTCTGGACCTTCTCCTTTCACTAATGTATCTATAGAAAGTCTTGTCACCTTCTTTTACTGTTTGTGCTAGTGTTTCCTCAGTTTGGGCTTTTGCTTGCCTTACTGCCTTCCCTGCTTCCCTTAGTGAAGTTTTGTATGCCTCCCTATCTTCATCCTGCTGCATTTCCTTATATTTCCTGAAGGCCAGCCTTTTGGCTCTGACCTTTTCTGCTACTCTTCTTGAGAACCAAGGTGGTTTCCTTCTTCTTTTGCTCTTGCTTTTCTCTCTAACACAATGGGATACTGCTTCAAGTACTGCATCCTTAATGCTTGCCCACTTTACCTGTACCCCCTCACCTCTATTTCTTCTTGCCAGGGCTAGCTTAACTCTGTTGGCCATCTTATCAAAGTCAGCTCCTCTGAAGTCCCATATTTTTGCTTTGGAATGGAATGATTTAGTTCTAGATGCCAAATTGAACCACACCATGTAATGGTCACTCACACCCAGGTGATCTTCTACCTGGAGATCTGTGATCCTTTCCCACAGCCACAGTACTAATACTATGAATGCTACTACTACTACTATTTAGAGGTGGGTAGACCAGAGCAGGTTTGAGCCCTGGCATGAGCCTGGTACCTGGTTCAGCTTGACATCTGTAAACAGTTGAGAACCAAGGTCAAGCAGAGCCAGTTATCATCAAAGTAAGCATTTTTGTCAGGCTGAGCAGTTTGTGCAGTGGCTGAAATGATCAACTCCTATGTAGAGAACAGCCTGCAGCAGCCATGGTAAGGCTTGTGTTTTGGCTTGTAGACCCCTGGCTTGGCTGTGGCTTGGCTCTAGGTGGACCTTGGCTACTACTACAAGAGTTCTCCTCTTGCTACTACTACTTTACTACTGCACTTGCCACCACTACTATACATGCTAAATGAAATACCTTACAATATCATCAATATATTTATAGCAGTGTGACCCAGTGGGATCCAGTGGTTAAAGTACACTGAACCTGGAGATTCTGCATTCAGATCTCACAAAACTTATAGACTTAATGTGTGTGACTCTAGAGCTATTCACTTGAATGCTCTTTGCTTCAGTCCACACAGTTGTAAAACTAGACAGAGGCAGGACCCTGCTGAAATTAGATGCTACATCTCAGTTTGGTTCTCCAGGGTAAATCAGTTGCAGATAAAGTCATTACAATCTGTTGTATTTTGGTGCTCAATTAAATCAATACTTTATTCTAGATTTGCATATTGATATTCATTAGGCCTAGCACACTGTACAGACAGAGAAGGGTAACTTGTTCATGAGGTTACCCTGAGAAGGCTTTAGCCTCAGGTGAGGCCTTGGGGCAGAGCTGTGTGCTTACACTCTGGAGAACAAGGTTGACAGTCAAACTCACTTTCACAAGGTCAGGGGCAGCAGGAACAGAATGTGTACCAGAGGGAAACTCTCACTTCTCAGGTCACATGGTGCTCAAGCCCACCCTGACAGATGGTCATGGAGCTGCACTGGTGTGAGCTGCAAAGGCAGCCACTTACCTGAGTTGAGGCATGCCATAGCTTCTGTGGTTTTCAAGAATGGTAGGGGTGATCAATAAAGTAGGTGAGCATCAGCACCACAGAAGAAGAATACTTCAATTGCATAAGTAGCATGACTATTTCTCTTTTTTGTTTAGATTTGCTTATATTTAAATGAAGTACTGTGAGTGTGGTTTCCTAGTTTTCTCAATATTTTCATAGGTATCATCATCATAACCTTACATGTTTCCTTTTATGACCTTTAAGTGATTCCTAGAAATGGTCACACCTTGTCTTGCTTCTAAACCTAACATGTTTCTGTTACTAGAATCTACCATTTAGATTAATAATATTGAAAGTATTAGATTTGCCACTATCACCACCAACCTCTTTTATGAAGTTGTAGGTCTGTGATCCTTCTTATTAACTTCACCTTATTCTAATGCAGCCCCTTAAAGGAGAACTGTTCTGATGCTGTATGTCATTTTCAGATGTGGAAGCTGGTTTTAAATACTGGTTCCAGTTCTGTTACTATTCAATCTCAGAGGTTTTTAGTTATCTTAATGGGTGTTTCTAATTTACACACAAGTTGTAAGTACAATTTTAAAACTGTATGGTGTAGCTTCTGTCCTTGCTCAGCTCTTCCACTGATGGCACAGTGCATCCATGTTCTATTATAGAACACTGTGTCCAAAAGGGATGTCCGCTACATCATACAGTTCTAATGTGGCATTTACATCAGAGTGTAAATCAGAAACCTCCACAGGGTTTACTAATAGGCTTGTACAGAGGGAACTAAAACAGAAATGGAACTAGTACTGTATTTAAAAAAGTTTCCAATGGGAAAATGACTTTCAAGTTCACAGCAGTTTTCTTTAAGAGTGTACACTGCAGTACTCTGTATCTGCATTATCTGTTTGATTATGTACACCTGTCTATAGCAATATAATTACCTGACTGTTTTATGTAATCCTGCTGCATCTACTGTCCCCAGACTCCACTGTAATCAAGACCGTGCAGCTTAAGGGGCTTATCTTGATGACAAAGTTAATGAATAAATACACACATACATAAATAGTATCTGGGAAAATCCAGCCTTCATCTTACATCTTGACTATTACCAATGCAGAATATGATAACCCCTGTTCTTCCTGTTTATGATTCTCAAATGCGTGAGCTCCCAATTTATTTATTTATTTTATTTATTGAAGTCTTTGATAACCGGGTAAGTACACTGTTCCAAGTACCATTTCAGGCACATCCCGGGCCACAACAAATGGCACAGATTAAAGTACAGTACAATAAAATGCCAGTGTCAATGCAGTATACAAAGCTTTACAATACAAGTTACGGAGAATACAGATCTGTGTACAAGAACCAATTACAGCAAGATAATAACACATGAGGTGGAGGATGATTGTACTGGAAATGGAGAAAGTGCAGAGTTAAAGTGCAAGTAGTTAGCAATCCAGAGGAAAGAGCAGAAACAGAGGGCAAGGAGGTACTGTAGGACAATTAGAACATAAGAACATAGCCAGCAGAAGGAGATCACCTGGTCTATCTTATCTGCTCGATTTGTTGTGGGGTTTTGTATTTTACCCCTACACCAGTGTCTGTGACCCCTCCATTCCCTCTCCCTCCCTCCCATTCCTTGGTCCCATGACTTCCCTCTGTATTTGTCCTAGGATTTTTTTGAATGATCCTACTATCCTAGCTGCTACCACCTTCTCTGGCAGCTCATTCCAGGCTGACATCACCCTTTCTGTGAAGAAGTGCTTCCTCACATCCCTCCTGTATCTTCTCCCCACCAGCTTTAGGCTGCGTCCTCTGGTGGTGGTGTTTCCCTCTTGCTGAAGAGCCCTCACACTCTACTTTGTTTACTCCTTCAGGTACTTGAGGCCTATATCATACCCCCCTTTTCCTCCTCTTCTTCAAAGTACATCTTCAGGGTTACTAGCCTTTCTTTGTATGACTTGTCCTGCTGTCCCCTGATCATTTAGTTGCTCTCCTCTGCACCTTCCAGCAATTTAATGTTTTTTTTTAGATACGGGGCCAATACCTCACTCCATACTCCAAGTGAGGTCTTACCAGTGATCTATATAATGGCAGAATAACCTCACAGTCTCTGCTGCTGAAACCCCTTGATGATGCATCCCATCATCCTGTTGGCTTTTCTACTGCTTTTCGCATTGAGCAAATTGCTTCAAATCACTAGTAATTACTACTCCTAGGTCTTTTTCTTCTTCAGATGCAGCTACCTGTACTTTTCCTATGAAGTACTCTGCTCTTGGGTTTCTTACCCCAATGTGCATCACCTTGCACTTTTGGCATTGAACCCCAACTGTAAAATCCTGACCATTTCTCCAGTCTAGCTATGTCCTCCTTAACTCTTGTATCCCCTCCTGGGTGTCCACCCACCACAGAGCTTAGTGTCATCAGTGAATTGGCACATTTTGCCCTTAATGCCCTCCCCAATATCACTTATAAATATATTAACCAGTACTGGGCCCAAAACCGACCCCTATGGAACTCCGCTGGTGACCTCTTTTGTACTGGAAACTATCCCCCTGCAACCACCCTCTGTCTCCTGCCCCCCAACCAGTTCTCAATCCATCTTACTAATTTCTCCCCTACCCCAGCTCCCTCAGTTTTGCTATCAGCTTTCTGTGTGGCACCAAATCGAAGGCTTTATTGAAGTCCAGGTATATGATGTCTATTGCCTGACCCTTGTCCACGGCTCAGTGACACAGTCAAAGAACTCTACTAAATTCATTTGACATGATCTGCCAGCCACACATCCATGTTGCTTACTATCTTGCAGACTGTTCTTCTCCATGTACCCTATCAGTCTCTCCTTCAGTATGGTCTCCATAAGTTTCCATATGTAACCCCTAGGTGGCGCTATCCCAAGGGCTACTACCTCTGCCTGTTTGACTACGGACAGGTTGAGGGGTCTAGGTCCTGTGGTGGGTGCCTCCACCCAGAGGTCAGGGTTTGTAGTGGTTAGACTAGCTTGGTCACAGCCCTCTGGGACACTGAGACCCCCTTTTATTCCCTCTAGTGGCTCACCCAGTACACCGGAGTTACAGTGCCAATACCCCACACATACACACTGTTCACTCATATAGATACCACTTACCCTCGAGACTGATTCTGCAGCACATCTTTGAGGACCCCCGTAAAATAAGGTTAAACAACATACACAGCAAAACACAATACTATTTCCATAAGTACCAACACCACAGACAGTATATAGTATAACAACAACAAATCTGATTTATTTAGGGGGGCAATAACATGGGAGGGGAAAATCAGGTTAGTAGGTGGCATTAAATCACAGTACTGTGCACACATACAGGGTCTGAAAAGTCACACTCTGGGTACCCAGGTTGGGGGCTAGACAGGTCCGTTGCCAGGGTTGGCTGGCAGGTGCAGATGTATAGGGCCCTGTGAAGAAAATATATGCACAACATCAATTGTAATCCAGAGACAGAGGGCTCAGTCCATGAAACAGTGAAACAACAAGAATTAGATGACAAACTTTTGATTAAAAAACAAGCTGCAGTGGAATACCCTGATTTGTACTCACAACACCCAAGCTGAGGATTGGATGGAGAATGTCCCTCTGGATTGCCAGAAGAGCAGGGCATGAGGACAAGGTCCTTGTGACTGGACCCCACTACAGTTGATAGCAAATGGATATAGTCCGAATTAAGCTGGGGTTTACTTCCAGCTTCAGCACACAATTCACTGTACAGGGGATTTGAAATGGCGATTCCCCACAAGCACTATTCACATTTATATGTAAAAGGAAAGTACTATACCAGGCAGGCTGCTCCTCGATCCGGTTGCAATTACTGCAAAATACCTGGGAGCACACACAGCAGCTTCAGTTCCTGACAGACGAGAGAGATTCAGCAATTTCTCCAGTCTTCTACAGGGTGAGCCTGGTTCCACACTTCAGTGCTTCTTTCTCCTTACAACTCAGTTCAGCCCAAACTGGTACTCACAAAAGCTGCAGACCAAAACTCAGGGCCTCACATGCACTTCCTGCGTGAAACTATACACCGCAGAAGCACACAGCTCCTTCTCTCTTCACTGCCACAACTGATCTGATCTTTCCAGTCACAGAGCAGGGCATTTCCTTTAGCTCCACACTATTCTGTTGGCTGATTCAGCTGTCACTCACAATAAGACTCACTCTGTTGGTAGAAAAAGGTGCCAAGGTCAAAACTACATTTCCCAGAGTCACTGTCCATACAATCCCCTTGTGGCTGGCTCAAATTAAAGTCCAAGTTCTGATTCGTCCACAGGTTCCATTTAGGGCTTCCTTAACCTAATTGACAGCACAGCAGTTTAGGTTCAAAATGGAGAGGTAACACACACAGAGTCCAGCTGCAATAAAGACCGGTTAGACAAACTACAATTTTGCTAATGCTTTAAATGATTACAGGCAAACAACTGCAGCTTTCAGATGGGCTCTCTTTGCACCTTCAGTGACCACAAAAGGGCGATTACTCCGCAGCTCGGCGAGATTCGAGCATTAAATACACAGCCCCCCATACAAACAAATTAAGTCTGCAAGCAGACAGCTCTTAAAGAGACAGTATGTGGAGGCTCAAATAGCACTCACTTGCAACCACAGTTAAGCAGCTCAGATGCCGAACACCACCCAGGCTTGGAGCATTCAGGCAAGCTCCTGGAAGACTTTAGGGAACCCCCATTTGCAGGGGGGTTACACTCTTCCTGGCCTGGAAAAACTTGGCGTCCGTGTCAAGTAAGTACCCCCATAAGTTTCAATACAACCATATATATTTACATCAGTATCACATTAGGCCTATACATGTAATTATCAGTCAACATATCACCTTACCAGAAACACATTTCTGAAACTATTCAGTATATCACTTTTTCACAGTATTATACACACATTGTACCATAACTCAGGTTATTACCTCCTGCACATGAAATCTGAAGAGAGCCTTCCTATCAGCTGCCTTGAGGCTGGATGGGGCAGGGCCAGCCCACCTAGAAGAGCAACACAAGTAACTTGGAGTTAGCACTGATGTTCAGTTTGGGCAATGAGCTCAGGGACACATACACTCCTGTATGGACAACATTGAGAGGCAAGTCCACAGGACTCCCAAGGGAATCATAACTGAGGTGCACCACAGGCTTTATAGCTTGACCAGTCTTTCTAGGTGGAACTATTACAGTCTCTGCATTCTGAGCCTCATTTTCAGCATTGTCCTCACTTGTCAGGAGTCTCCATGGGGTAGAGGGCTAGAACTTGGGGCACTTTCAGCTCCAGGAGTTACAATCTCTAAGTCCACAACACTTGGTTCACATGGAGCTGTCGGACACTGGCAGTGGACCATCAGGGCACTCAAAATACTCTTCTTGTTCTGGTATATCACCAATCTGTTCCAGCCCATCATTTTCCTCCTCTGAAAGCTCATACAGTTCAACCATACACAATGATTCCATATCATCTGACTTGATGCTTTGCACTTCACTTTCTGTGAGCATTGGCTCCAGGGACAAAGCTTGGGGCTTAGACAGTCTGGAAGGCCCAGCTTCATCTCCAGAATTGACTAGAGGATTGCCCCAAAACAATTGACTCAGTTCGTAAGAAGGGTAGTATGCAAAGCCACACTCACTTTCCTCTGACATGGACTGACAGTCATGTTCAACTGGGACTTGTGGAGGGGGGAACACTTTAACTCAGCCACTGTAGGTGCAGACTTTCTTGATTTTTTCTTAACAGCAGCTCTAGTCACTGGTCCAGAGGGGACATTTTCCGGGGGGCTCTGACTCAATCAAGATTTGTCCAATGGGCAGTAAATGATTTCTATGCATTGTTTTAACATCTTTTGAATTATTCTCAGGCCTTACTTTGTGCACAGGCAGATCATTTAGTTTGCCCACTACAATGTGAGGGAGATGGTGCCATCTGTCAGCAATCTTATGTTTGCCATGCAGTCCCAGATTTCTTAGCAATACCTGATCTCCCTCCTGGAGTTCCTGTGCTTTCACCTTTTTATCATACTTTTCTTTGTTGGCCAGATTTCTTTTCGGCAGCCATGGTTTGAGCCAGTTGGTACGCATGATTTAGCTGGGCCTTTAACTTTTGCACATACTGTAAATAGTTGTCAGCTCAAACCCCATCAGGAGAAACTCCAAAACATACATCTACCGGCAGTCGAGCTTCTCTTCCAAACATCAGGTGGTGGGGGAGAACCCAGTGGCATCACTTTTGGTGCAGTTGTAGGCATGTACCAGGGTGCTAATTTGTTGGCTCCATCTAGGCTTGTCCTTTGAGTGGAGGGTGCCTAGCATATCTTGCAAAGTGCGGTTGAAACGTTCAGGCTGCGGGTCCCCCTGGGGGTGGTAAGGGGTGGTTCTGGATGTTCGCACTTCCGACTGAGAAAGCATCTCTTTGATCAAACAACTCTCAAAGTCTCTCCCTTGATCAGAATGGATTCTTTGTGGAGCCCCATAGTGAACAAAAAAGTTTTCTACAAGTACTTTTGCCACAGTGGATGCCTTCTGGTCCTTGGTGGGGAAAGCTTGGGCATGTCTCATAAAATGGTCAGTGACCACCAGTACATTACTAATATTTATTTGATCTGACTCCAAACTCAGGAAATCAATACAGACCAGCTCCATGGGTGCACTGGTGGTGATGTTAATAAGGAGGCAGCCCTCTAGGGCAGGGCTTTCCTCTGTAAACAGCGACTACAAGTTCGAATGTGTTGCTCAACAGCAACCCCATCTTAGGCCAATAGAATCTGGATCTCACCAAGTCAAGTGTTCTGTCTATACCAAGGTGCCCCATGTGGTTGTGTAAGGACCTCAGTACTGAATCTCGAAAAGCAGTGGGCAGCATTAGTTGTTGTTTGTCTATTTGTCCCCCTCTGTCTACTGTTTCCCTGTATAGCAGTCTATTGATCAGTTTCAACTTATGACTTTCCTTGTATAACAATGCAGTTCTCAAATCAGTGGAGCATAATTTGGGCACATCTTTCCCTGTGTAGAGGGCTTCTAAAGCTGATTTGATCATGGGATCTCAGGATTGAGCCCCCTGAATACTGTCTTTGTCCAGCTGAGGCAGTGCACCAATGTTTATTGTAGAAAAGTGGCAATAAGCAGTAGATGCACTAATTCTCAGAGGGTCCCAAACAATCCACCATACAGTTCACTGCATCCGTGGACATTTGTTCCTCCCTGTCAAACTTCTGGCAGAGTGCTCAAATATCAGGTTCTGACAGTCTGACCCAGTCATTCCAGGGAACAGGCCTCCGGGAGAGCATCAGCATCTATGTGGTTCAGGCCTGCTCTGTATTCAACAGCATAGTCATATGTAGATAATGCAGAAAGCCACCTATGGACAGTGGCATCCAACTTAGCTGAAGTCTGCACATAGGTCAAAGGATTATTGTCAGTTTTTACTAGTATCTTAGCCCCATACAAGAACTCATGGAACTGGTCAACAATGGCCCACTTCAAAGCTAGGAACTCTAACTTATGTACAGGATAGTTCTTTTTGGATGGGGTCAGGCTTCTGCTGGTAAAGGCCATTCTCTTGCTCTTGGTACAATACAGACCCCAAGCCTTGCAGGCTAGCATCAGTGTGCAAGACATAGGGCTTCGCTGGATCTGCATAGGCAAGGACAGGAGTGTGGGTAAGTTGATATTTAATCTCATGAAAAGCAGCTTCACACTCAGGTGTCCATCTGGCTCCAAATACTTCATTAGGATGGAAATACACTCTCTCAGGCTCAGGAGAAACCGACTTCTTATATTTTCTGTTAGTAGGAGGTAACCTTGAGTAAGATTAAGTAAGGACGAATCACTCTTGAATAGTCCTTGATGAACTGGTGATAGTGACCACAGATCCAGGAATCTTTGCAGTTCTTTTAGATTGTGGGGCTGTGGCCAGGTGGTCAAGGCCTCCACTTTACTCGGTCTGTCTTTATTCCCTCGGTGGATACTATGTGTTCCACATACTTTACAGAGGTTTGAAAGAACTGACATTTACCGATAGATAGTTTAAGGCCAAAGTCTTCCAGTCGGTCCAACACCTTGAACAATCTGCTCTCATGTTCCTCCAGTGAGCTGCCAAACACAATAACATCATCTAGGTATACCAGGCACTCTAACAAGTTCATGTCCCCCACCGCACGCTCCATCAGTTGTTGAAAAGTGGCTGGAGCACCTGAAATCCCTTGAGGCCTCCTCATGAGTTCATAGAAACCAAGCGGGCAGATAAGGACTGTCTTTTCATGGTCTTCTGGGTCCATCGGGATCTGGTAGATCTGCGAAGATCCAACACAGAGAACCACTTACTACCATTCAGGCAGTCTAAGGTATCCTGAATGCGGGGCATTGTGTACTGATCAGGAATAGTCCGCTGGTTCAAGTGCAATAATCCACGCACATCCTTACTGTCCCATTCTTTTTCCTCATTACCACGATAGGTGAAGCACATGGGCTTCTGGATTCTTGTATTACACCAGCAGCAAGCATCTCTTGCAGATGCCATCTCACATCATCTATGTCAGCAGGTGCCAGGTATTGAGACCTCTCACGAAATGGCCTTTCATCATGCAGCTGGATATGGTGCTCAGCTCCTTGCATGCATCCTACGTCCCATTCCTTTAAAGAAAACACCTGGTCTCTCTGGGCAAGTTTCTCACTGATCCTCACTTTCCATTCAGCTGGCAGCGAGAGTCACCGAGAAATCAAACAAGTCAGGCGTTACTCTGTCATTCTTCCCGAACTCTTGCTACTGGATAGCACTACAGTGTCTGCACAATGCACATTAGCCAGGGTGCAACCTCTATTACTCAAATCTCTCTGTCAGACACATTATGAAATTGAATCATTACCCTTCTGGCATAAGCATGGCTGTAGCAGGCAAAATACTAGGCTTGACCAGCAGTCCCTCTGACAATTTTCCATCGCCTGGTGCATCCAACATTAATATTTTATTCTTGACATTCTTTCTGATATGGACCTCTCCCTGTAAGGTACACTGTGCATTTGGCGCCAGGATCAGAGACTCAGGATCCTTTTTCCAGACAACTCCAACCGGTTCCTCTGGTTCCACTTTGTCAGCATCTCTCTGGGCATCGCAGGCCTTCCTGATCAAGGCCGGAATTCTTAGAGCTCTACCAGTCCAGGACCCCTGTTTTTCATAACACAACTGTACCAGCCATCCAAAAATATGTGCATTAGCCCCAGTTAGTAGAGGAACCCCATCATACAGACTGGTAGGGGGACACACTAAGGCCAGGGTCTCTACTTGCTCGGCCACTCCAGCCACGGAGGTTGGAAAGACAGCCAAATTGGATATATCCAGAGTAGGGGTAGCGCCTTTCACTTAACCCCCAGACATGCAGCCCCTCCAATGGTTGTAAGGGTACATCAGACAAATGCTTCTGATACCAGTCTTGGAACATAATTGTCACTTGGGAGCCACTGTCTAATACAGCTCTTGTAGACACTCCATTCACCTTTACAGTGACAGTGGTCTCCATGGAGGGACCCACTATTCTGGACCAGTCTGGAGAGGCAGTAGTGGGGGCCTGGGCAACTGACCTTGCCACAAAGGGACGTGAGTTAGCATTTTTGGGGCCCTCACTGGGATCATTTCATGCACCTCTTAAACACTGATTTGTTCTCCAGAGCTCTCCTTGTAGCCTATATGCAACTTTGTCTGTGTCTTTTGGGGACCAGCATTCTCTCTTCATGTGCCCATCCTTCCCACAATTATAGCAAAACATACTTTCTGGAGTTTGAGCTGGCGGAAGCGTCACACTGGGAGCCAGGGCGGGGGTACTACTAACTGGAAACCTTGGTGTCATCTCTGTCTGTGGTGTGATAAGTATTTGGAGACATCTCATCAATTTCCCCACTTCCATGGTCAAGACATCGAGTTTTGAGCTTTTGTCAGCAGGAGATGCATGGGTGGGTACCCCCACCCCCATAGCAGATGCAGTTGTATGAGGGTCGGGGCCTGTACTTGCAGAAGCGGCCTTCATAAAGAGACTATTTTTTATTTCCCTGAACTCTCTCAGCAGTTCACCCCATGGTGGCACACCCTCATTGGTCCCCACTTCAGAAGGACCTTCCAATGCTGTGATCACTTGGGCTAGCTCACCCCAGAATTAAGATCCCCCTCCTCGTCTTCAACCTCCCAAAGTTCTTTTATTAAGTCACAATAGTCCGGTGGGTTACCCCTTCTGTCTGGGAGCCTTAATTGAAGGAGCTGCAATTTAGAATGCTTTGCATGTTGTATTAGGTGCTCCAACCTTACATGGTTTAAGTTACTGTCGGCCATCCCACCTTTTCAGTAATTCTTCTGCAGAGCTCTTTCCAGACGAGTGACATGCAGAAAAACTTCCCCTGGCCACTGTTTTGTACCTTGAAATTTCCACGTCAAGCTCTCCCCTGACTCAATGCTCCCAACATTGCCTTCAAGCGCAGATAGGCACTTCTGGGCAGATGCATCACGATTTGTGGACCTCAAAAATTTAATGGCCTCTAGGGTGGGACCCATCAGACTTTCTATGATTCTTTTTCATTTCTCAGCCTCTGCACACTGCCATTCAGGTATCAGGGGCAACACAATCTATCCAGGTGTCCCAATCATTTCTCCCCTGAGAGTGGGGAAGGTGCCAGAGAAGATCCTCAACCTTTGGTAAGAGTCATGACTAATGGCAGGTGCAGAAATAGGAGCCTGCATTGGTTCAGCCACAGAAAGAGGGGCAACAACAGGTGCTGGAGCGGGAGGGTATTGGGGAGGAACACTCCCAGGTGGTAGAAATAACTTCTTTAAGTCCTCCACAGTTTCCCTTCCTCCAGCAACAACTAGCAAATTTCTCCTCAAAGTTTCAGATAGTGGGAGGGCTCATTTCCCCAGGCTTTACTGTCCTAGTTATCACTCTCCAGGCAGTGAGGGCTCCCTCTGGGTAATAGTCTGTGGCACTTTGGAGCTATCTGTGTCCTTATACTCTACTAGGGCCATGAAAGTGTGGGTGAGCAGATCAGCAATGGACCCACCACCACAGGGTTTTGTAAACCTTCCACCTTAGAAAGTACTCCCTGTACAGTGTCATATTGATACCCAGGGGATGCCCAGGATAAGCATAGCATTTTGGGGTCGATCTCCTCCCAGTACACCACTACACCAACCAGTGCACAGCCACTTCTGTCAGGGTACATCTATTTTTTAACAGTGGTTCATAAATGTGGCCACTAGAGGACACAAAATCCCAGCAGTGAGCCTCCAAGTTGTAACCCCTAGGTGGTGCTATCCCAAGGGCTACTACCCCTGCCTGTTTGACTACGGACAGGTTGAGGGGCCTAGGTCCTATGGTGGGTGCCTCCACCCAGAGGTCAGGGTTTGTAGTGGTTAGACTAGCTTGGTCACAGCCCTCTGGGACACTGAGTCCCCCTTTTATTCCCTCTAGTGGCTCACACAATACACCAGAGTTACAGCCCCAATACCCCACATATACACACTGTTCACTCATATAGATACCACTTACCCTCAAGACTGATTCTGTAGCATGTCTCTGAGGACCCCCTGTAAAATAAGGTTAAACAACATACACAGCAAAACACAATACTGTTTCCATAAGTGCCAACACCACAGACAGTATATAGTATAACAACAACAAATCTGATTTATTTAGGGGAGAGTAACACGGGAGGGGGAAATCAGGTTAATTGGTGGCATTAAATCACAGTACTGTGCACACATGCAGGGTCTGAAAAGTCACACTCTGGGTACCCAGGTTGGGGGCTAGACAGGTCCGTTGCCGGGTCGGCCGGCAGGTGCAGATGGATAGGGCCCTGTGAGAGAAAATATATGCACAACACCCAATTGTAATCTGGAGATGGAGGGCTCAGTCCTATGAAACAGTGAAACAACAAGAATTAGATGACACACTTGTGATTGAAAAACAAGCTGCAGTGGAATACCCTGATTTGTACTCACAAAACCCAAGCTGAGGATCAGATGGAGAATGTCCCTCTGGATTGCTAGAAGAGTAGGGCATGAGGACAAGGTCCTTGTGACTGGACCACACTGCAGTTAATAGCAAGCGGATGTAGTCCGAATTAAGCTGGGTTTACTTCCAGCTTCAGCACACAATTCACTGTACAGGGGATTTGAAATAGCGATTCCCCACAAGCACTCGCATGCATTTATATGTAAAGGAAAGTACTATACCAGGCAGGCTGCTTCTCGGTCCTGATCGAATTCTGAAAAATACCGAGCACACACAGCAGCTTCAGTTCCTGACAGACTGAGCGAGATTCAGCAATTTCTCCAGTCTTCTACAATGTGAGCCTGGTTTCCACACTTCTAGTGCTTCTTTCTCCTCTGACTTCAGTTCAGTCCAAACTGGCACTCACAAAGGCTGCAGACTGAAACTCAGGGGCCTCCCTGCAGTAGCTTCCATGAGAAACTATACACTGCAGAAACACACAGCTCCTTCTCTCTTCACTGCCACAACTGATCTGATCTTTCCAGTCACAGAGCAGGGCATTTCCTAGCTCCACACTATTCCGTTGGCTGATTCAGCTGTCACTCACAATAAGACTCACTCTGTTGGTAGAAAAAGGTGCCAAGGTCAAAACTACATTTCCCAGAGTCACTGCCCATACAATCCCTTGTGGCTGGCTCAAATTAAAGTCAAGTTCTGATTCGTCCACAGGCTCCATTTTAGAGCTTCCTTAACCCAATTGCCCAGCACAGCAGTTTAGGTCCAAAATGGAGAGGTAACACACACAGAGTCCCAGCTGCAATAAAGGCAGGTTAGACAAACTACAATTTTGCTAATGCTTTAAATGATTACAGGCAAACAGTTACAGCTTTCAGATGGGCTCCCTTTGCACCTTGACAACATAAAATGGGCCGATTACTCCACAGCTCAGGCGAGACTCGAGCATTAAATACACAGTCCCCCCATACAAACTAATTAAGTCTGCAAGCAGGCGGCTCTTAAAGACAGTGCGTGGAGGCTCAAATAGCACTCACTTGCAACTACAGTTAAGCAGCTCAGGGCGAACACCACCAGGCTTAGAGCATTCAGGCAAGCTCCTGGAAGACTTTTGGGAACCCCCATTTGCAGGGGGGTTATACCTACTATTGAGGTCAAGCTGACTAGCCTGTAATTGCCCAGATCCTCTTTGGGACCACTTTTGTGGAGTAGCACAACATTTGCTGTTCTCCATTCCTTTGGCACTACTCCTGAATTCAGGGAACTATTAAATAGAATTGTCATTGGACCCGCCAGTTCCTTGGCCAATTCTCTGAATACCCTGGGGTGTACCTCATCCAGCCTTGGGGATTTATTCACCTTCAGTGCCCTCAGTTCCTCCCTCACTCTTTCGATCCAATGACCCCTATTCGATCTACCCCGGTTCTCTCCTTTCTTATCCCTGCCTATGGTATTGGGCCACCCTTTTCTTTTGTAAAAGCAGAGTTGAAGTATTCATTTAATACTCCTGCTTTTGGCCTGTCCTCTACTACCCATTCATCCCCTTTCTTAAGTCTGACAATGCCATCCTTCTTGTCCCTTTTTTCTTTTATGTAGCTAAATAAGGACTTTTCTCTCCTCTCTTTATCCCTTTTGCTATTTGGAGCTCTTTCAGCGCCCTGGCCTTCTGTACCTCCTTTTTTGCTAGTTTGGCCAGCCTTTGGAATTCCTCTTCATCTTCTATCTTACCAGTTCTTCTGCTTTTCCTGTAGGCTGCCCTCTTTTCCCCTTATTGTTCTAGTGACCTCCCCACTGAACCAGCTAGGCCATCATGCCCCCTTTTTTCTTCCCCCTTGATTTTAAAGTAAAAGAACCCAGGGCACTCTTTGCAAAGAGTAGGGACATTCCCAGTGTCCTGGCCAACATTCCCCTTCCCATAAACTGGTTCATGCAATTGTCCAGGCTGTGTGTGGCAGCTGATGTGTGATATGGCTGCCACTACACATTCAGTCACTTCTCTACCAGTCTAACATTGCTTGTAAAGCACTTTGGGACACAATGTGTATGAAAAGCTCTATATAAATGCTGATTCTTCTTCTTATGCAACTGCATGTAGTGTTTTTGAATTACTCCCTTAATGGCTTTCCATAGTGCGTCCACCTCCATTCCCTCATCTATGCTCCCTAGTTGCTCCCTAATCATTTCACTCATTTTGTTAAAGTTCACTGTCCTGAAGTCCAGCGCCCTAGTCCTTGTTGGGATATTTTCTTTGCCCATGTCTATCTTGAACCACTCTGAGCTGTGGTTACTTCTATCTAGGGATTCTCTGATGTCAATTTCCTGAAAGTGCTCCCAATTAGTAAGCACTAGATCCAAGATTGCTTCCCCTCTGGTTGGACCCATCACTCACTGCGTCATGAAGCCATTCTGTATTGCATTAAGGATCACTTGACTTCTGGCACAGGACATGGTGGGAGTGTCCCAGTCTATTTTGAGCAGGTTAAAGTCCCCAGATACCACTACTTCCCCCCTCCCTGCTGCGTCTGTTATCTGCGAACACAGCAACCTGTCCATCTCTTCACCCTGGTTGAGCAGTCTATATACCACCCCAACCTAATTTTCCTACCCCTCTTGCTCTGGAGCTGCAGCCACAATACTTCAATATTCCTGTTTTCCATCTCCTCCTCCTCCCTTGCACACACTACCTCCTCCCTGATGTAAGCCACAACCCCCTGACTGTGTTGTGACTGTCTGTGTTCCTGGGAAGAGTGAGCCAGAGGGGATTCAATGGCCGTAGCCATGAGTGGGATTTTTCAGCTGGCCATAGCCACAAGAAGGAAATTGGCGGCCATAACCATGGAGGCTGAGGGAGGCAGCTGTAGCAGTGGAGGTTGAGGGATGTGGCTGCAGCTGCAGTAACATGGGTTGGCAGCTATAGATGCAGAAACAGAGGTCACCAGCCATGGCCACAAAATCGTAAAGCCGAATGGCCATTGCTGCTGCTGTTGTTGTTGGCTCCAGCAAGAAGAGGGATCCAAACACAGCGCAGGAAAAGAAGAGCTCCAAAGTCTGAACATGTGGCTGAGCTATAAAAAAGCAGATCCCAGCCACTACTCATGGGACTGTTTGTTGTTTCTGGGGAAGAGTGAGCCGGAAGGGATTTGGCGGCTGTAGCTGCGAGTGAGATTTTTTCAGCGGCCGTTGCTGCAAGAAGAAAATCAGTGGCCATAACTGCAGAGGCTGAGGGAGGTGGCCATAGCTGTGGAGGTTGAGGAGGCAGCTGTAGACACTGTAATGGGATTGGCTGACTGTAGCCACAGAAGCAGAAGGTCAGCAGCACAG
Source organism: Neoceratodus forsteri (assembly GCA_016271365.2). Lineage (NCBI taxonomy): Eukaryota > Metazoa > Chordata > Ceratodontiformes > Ceratodontidae > Neoceratodus > Neoceratodus forsteri. The sequence goes on from CM028135.1 coordinate 754,381,862, forward strand.
CAACACTTAAAATCGCAAAGCCCAGCGGCCACTGCCACAGTTGTTGTTGGCTCCAGCAAGAAGGGGGAGCCAATCAGGGCACAGGAAAAGAAGATCACCAAAATTTGAACATGCAGTTGGGCTATAAAAAAGCAGAGCCCAGCCGCTACTCATGGGACTGTCTGTTGTTGCTGAGAAAGAGTGAGCTGGAAGGGATTTGGTGGCTATAGCTGCGAGTAAGATTTTTTTCAGCAGCCATAGCCATAAGAATGAAATCGGCAGCCGTAGCCATGGAGGCTGAGGAGGTGAGTCATAGCCACAGTAACGGGAGTTGGCAGCCATAGCCACAAAACAGAAGTCAGGAGCCATAGCCCCAAAACCGTAGATCCGGCAGCCATTGCCACAGTTGCTGTTAGCTCCAGCAAGAAGGGGAAGCCAATAAGGGCTCCAGGAAAAGAAAAGCACCCAAAATTTGAACCTGCGGCTGGGCTATAAAAAAGCAGAGCCAGCCAGTACTCTGGGACTGTCTGTTGTTGCTGGGGAAGAAAGTCCCACCCTGCCACCCACACCTCCTCCATTAATTTTGTTGGCTCCTAGGCTCTTCCCAGAGAGCTACCAACATCGGAGGAGGAGGAATTCCATATAGGCAGGAGAACTTAGCAGGGGCTTATAATTCTGTAAGTCCACATACACATTTAGCTATGGGAAGGGCGGAAGCAAAGAAAAGTGACTTTCATATTTCTATCTGATATTTTATATTTCTAAATGACTTTTTAGTGTCTAGGTGAAATTTTATATTTATCCTTTTATCTTATGACAAACTGAATTGGTTTAAAGTGGTATTAACATATAAGGTAGCATACATTATGTGATTTGAAGGAGATATAGAACTTGGTACATACTCTAAAGGGAATGGATTTTCCTAGGGTAGGAAACTAAAGGGTACCATACTAGCAGTTTAAGTGTCTCTATTATTTAAAGGGAGCATTATTTCACTATTTTAAAGATTAAGGTGATCAAATGGAAGGACAGTGAGGCTGGAGAGGTAGCCTGAAGCAGGGATCAGACAGGTAGTCAGTATGGTCTCTGGGCCACTAGGGCATGGGAATCTTTGGGAGGTGTAAGGGTGCAGTGAGTGTGGGATGGCCATGGTGTTGGATATAAGCATGGATGTGGGGAGGGGCTGCTTGGTGTACAGACAGCTTACACAGCTAAGGTAGGAGGTGAGGTGGTTGAGGTGGACACTAAGCAGGGGAGAGAAGAGAGGAGGGAGGGATTGGAGGAGATCCAAAGAGAACACCAGTTGGGAGGTGAAACAGAGAACACAGGTGGGGTTGCAGGGGTATATGGAACAGGGGTAGAGGAGGACAACCTTAACTACCATTTCTATGCTAATGACACCAAACTATAATTCTATTTTTGTTGCACAAATATACCTTTTCGCCACCCTCACTCTTGAAGCCACTGTGGCCATAGCTTTGTTTTGGTCTGGCTGAGGAGTGACCCATAGTGGGAACCTAAATCAACAGAAGCTTAGGTCTCCCAGGTGGCAGATTACTGTCCCTATACAACTGAGCTGCCCAACTCTATCTTTCCTTTGACTTGCTATCAGAGGTTGTTTGTTCTCCTCATCCCTTCAGCCATGTCTACATTAAACTTGAGCTATCACTAAATCTGAAGTCATACCCTTAGGTAGTAATAACAAGTGAGGCAAAACTCCTCCTCCTCCATTAATTGATGGGCTTCAGATTCGGCCATATTCAAAAAGGTTGTCATTCGGGTCTTCTCTGACCCCTGTCTAGCTTTCTACTCCCCTTACAAACATAAATCATATTCATAGAACTACTTTCATTTTGCTACACAATATCACAGACACAAGACCCTGTCTTTACTTATATTCTGCCCCAACCTTAATTTTCATTTTCAAAACAATGCTTTGACTCTTGAAGCACCCTATTTTCTGGCCTTCCTGTTTTCTCCTTTTTTTTTATAACCAAATTATTTTTCTTCATAGCACACTCAGCACAGACAAATACAGAACAATTATAAACACAAACAACACAGAACAAAATCTTGGACTAGTTTATAAAATGACATTTAGTTCAATAATAATATCATGACTAGCAGCATTGTGTCAGAACTGGAACCCCACAATTTTTGGAGCAGAACACAAGACCAGACTGGTGGGTATCCAGATATTAGCAATGGGTCTCTCATTATAGCCCAGTACATCTCAAACCTATCTCATTTCCTTATGGGGCAAAGCTGGAATATCAGGCCATGACATATGTAATCCATTGACTCCACCTATTCCTCCCCTTGTCTTCCTGACTGTGTATTGTACAAGAGGGTGGAATTAACTAATGCTATCCAGTCTTCCCTAGATGGCAGCTCACTACAGCCATCACTTTGTAATACATTTTTAGCCAAAAGGCTAAGAAATTCAAGGAGATATTTAATAGTCTTGTCTTTTATTTCATGTGGGTACAGCATGAAGAAGAACACCTGCTCAGCCAGTTGAAACTGTGGGTAAACAATTTCCTGCACTGCAGCCTCTACAGAGGCAATAGGGAGCTAGCTAAAGGCAGGCCCCAAACAATATGATAACCCTCCACTCGCTCCTCTCCGCACTGCCACCAGCAGTGGACACTTCACACCGTACAATGGTGCATTTGTGGGACTGGAGTCAGAAAATAGCATATCAGACATTTCCAACTAAATTTCTGCTACATTAAAGAGGAAGAGATTCTATGTGAATTGCAACATGCCACTTCCTATTGTTGTGGGATAAGGGGCTGAAGAGTTTTTCTGTTCTGGCTATCCAAGACTGGGAAGGGAGGGAGATCTCTTACCTGCAGAAGGGTAGAGTGCAGGCAAGAAATCAGGTGTGGCATGGGATCATCCCTCACCATGGAAATTGTTAGCCTAACCAAAGGGTTATTGGTGTCTAGTAGTGGGCCCAGTCGAATCCACAGAGTGAAGTAGGCTTGGACTTGGAAGTAACAAAATATGTTCATCTGTGGGCTTCTCATTTTCTCTCTAGCTAAAATTCAGAATATTGCACATATTTGCCTGCTTATTCATTAAAAATATTTCATAACCAGATAACTAGAACATGAATGATCACCATTGGCTTCCAATACTGCTAGAAAAACAACTGAAAATTTCAATCACTATGTACAAAATCATGCATAGTCCCCATCTGTCCTGAGTTTGCCCACCCATCCTTGCATTCTGCCCTTTCCCTCCTGTTCTGTAGTTCAAGTCTTCAGTCTGTACTTTTTAGCTCTGTTAATATTAAAGCCTTCGGTCACCATGCCTGTGCATACCTTTCAATCTTTTGTCACTAAAGTGTGGGACACTGACACTCAGAATGTGGGAAAGTGTGGAGCATTGGCAGTCATAATGTGGGACACATCACCAAACCTGGAGATACATGCTTAGAAGTTAGAACACTATGGACTCTAGTGGTGTAATTGTGCAACATTTAATTTTGATTTAGCTTTACAGAGAATTGATAATTTCTGCTTTAAAGTCTGCATTTACAGCACCTTCTCATAGTGTGCAGCACCTTTCCCATTTGGGAAGGATGTGGGGCAGGACAACTCTTACGAGGTAACTTGAGAGATGTCAAATTAAACAAGGAAATAATTGTTGATGTTAAAAAACAATTACAAAGAAACACAGAAGCTACTGACTTGGTATAAAAAAAAATCAAAGCCATGGAAATAACAAACCAAGAACTTATGAAAGATAATTATTGATATGAACAAAACAATTGAAATGTTGGAGAACCAGGTCAGATACAAAACTTAAAGGATTGTTGACTTGCCAATTTAACTGGATGGGGAATTTGAGTGTGTAAGAGACCTGGTGAAAGACCTAGGGGTGGATTTTCAGCCTGTCCCAGAACTAAGTCCCGATCTGAAACGGCTGCTGTATACCCAAATCTCCGCACCTGTGGAGTTCCATATTTTCAGCCAGCACAGCTGTGAGGGATGTTGCACCAGGTCCCACCAGGTGTACCTTTTCCCCGCAGCTGTAAATCAGGGAGCTGGTCATAAACCAGCTTCCTGTTTGAAAATACTACGGCTGTGGGAAAAACTGTGGCTCTGCAAGTGGAGACTGACTTGCACCAGTTTATTTTTCTGCACCTGTGGGAAATTCAGGGACTCTGAAAATCCAGGCCCTAGTCATCACAGTACATGACCTACCATCAGATAATCTGCTTTTTATTTGCAAGCTTTTAAGAGTTCCTAAGAGGGCTTAGACCCAGTACAGCACCAAAGTGAGCATGACCAAGAAGATCATGAAGTGAAAGCCACCATCTTTATTTCAGTGGCATCTGAGTATGATAGAGACCTGATTTTGAAATTGTCAAGGATTAAAAATGTTCTGTGTTACAAAGGATACAGATGCAGTATTTCTCTGGATTTTGCCTACACTACCCAGCAACATCCTAGGAAGTTTCTGTCATTCTTCTTGAAATAGGGGCACAATTCCAATTGTTGGCACCAGTGAAAGCCAAGCTTATCCATAAAGCTAAGACAGGATGCCAAGCTTATCCAGAAAGTGAAGACATATTTGTTTAGAAACTGACCAACTTGCCACATGTTTATGTGCACACTATAAAAAGGACACAGATGAGAAGGGAGATTCATCCACTCTCTCAGAACATGAGATGTCCATGTTGGCAGAAGCAATGGGAGGACTTGAATAAAAAGAAAGAATAAGTAAATAAGGAAACACAAATAACTTGAAGGCCACCCTGCCCTTGTGGAAAATCAGGTAATGAGGCTCATGCATGAGGGCATGGAGCTCAGATATCCTCCAAGCAGAAGTTATGGCAGTCAAAAACAGTGTCTTCCAGGAAAGGAAGTGTAGTTCACAGGCTGCAACATGCTCTAATGGAGCCAGAGTCAGTTTTTAAAGTATGAAATTAAGGTCCCAAGGTGGAACCAAGTTACAAATCAGATGACACATATGCAGAATACCCTTTAGGAATGTACTGGACACTTTTAGCTGTACCACTGTGCGCCCATCAATAGTGGCATGGAAACCCAAATGAGCACCTTAATGTATGAGTACTAGAGACCGGAGTCAGATAGAGACAGGAAGTTGGCCAGTACAGTACTGACAGGACAAGTAAATGGGTCCTCTGATCAGGAAGAACATCATATGGAGAAATGTTTCCACTTAGTGAATAAGTGTGCCTTGTGGAAGGCTTTCTAGCCACCAGCAAAGCATTAGCTTCCTAGTGAGAAACCACAAAATAGGCAATGGCTATGTCCTCAGGAGCTTTGCATGCAGATGCAGGGTCCACAGGTCTGGAAGGAACAGGGACCTCCTGTCCTGCAAAAGTAGACCCTGACACAGAGGCATCTCCTCAGGTGCCCTTGACCAGGTGGACAGCTTCCAATGCTGAGCGGCAGCAGCTGAAAAAGCCAGCCAGCCACACTCCTTTCTCTGCCTGCCCACAAACTCCCTCACCTGGATGCCCTTGACTGGGCGGACAGCTTCTGACGCCGAGTGGCAGCAGCTGGAAAAGCCAGCCGGCTGCACTCCTTTCTCTGCCCACCCAAGAGCTCCCTCACCTGGGTGATCTTGACCAGGTGGACAGCTTCCAACGCCAAGTGGCAGCGGCTGGAAAAGCCAGCCAGCTGCATTCCTTTCTCTGCCCACCCGCAAGCTCTCTCACCTGGGTAAGACTTCCACTGCTAACCAGGACACTCATTTGGGGCTCCGATTGGCTGCTGAATGCATGAAGTGCTCTGTCATTGGCTGCTGCCTTTTACGGCTATTGTTGGGATTGGTTCTCACCTTTCCCAGCTTATAGCCCGGCTCTCTCCCTAGCACTGCTTCTCTACCACTGCTTTTTATCTTCTTTTATTTGTTTCTGCTATATTCTACTTGGAGCTTGCAATGAAATGTTTAATGAAAATGCATGAAATGTGGTAGGGATTAAGTCTATGTTTAGTTGATGTACACTGTGTGCCTTTCACCCTGCCCTATAGCTTTAACTTCTGCTTTTTCTTTTTTTCCCACTTAAACTAGCCTTGTCTCTCTCTCTCTCTCTCTCTTTTTGGCTCTTAGCTGAAACTTTCTACGGCGCCAGACTGAAACTAGCTAAAGTGTCTGCTGCCTTCTCTCCCCCCCCCACCTCATCCCTTTAGTCCTTGTCTCACCCTATTGTCTCTTCAGTTCTTCTCTTACCCACCCCGATTTAGCTCCTGGGCTACACCTCGGCTAATCCCTTTAACCTAATTCCCTTACTCTATTCTATCTCCTCAGGTGCCCTTGATCAGGCTGACAGCTTCCCACGCCAAGCAGCAGCAGCTGGAAAAGCCAGCTGGATGCACTCCTTTCTCTGCCCTCCTGCAAGCTCCCTCGCCTGGGTAAGACTTCCATTTCTCACTGGGACACTCATTTGGAGCTCTGGTTGACTGCTGAATGCATGAAGTGCTGTATCATTGGCTGTTGCTTTTTGTGGCTATTGTTGGGATTGGTTCTCACCTTTCCTGGCTTTCTCCCTCACTCTGCTTCTCTACCACTACTTTTTATCTACTATTATTTGTTCCTCCCACCTCCCCAACCCCGGCCTCTATTAAATGGCTATTGGTGTGAAGCATACTCTCCCCTTATTTGTCCTTTGGCACAGCTCGGGCTGTCTTTCGTTCAAAGGAACCTCTCTATTCCATTAACCCTCTCATTGGTAACATCTCAGGCTGTCATTCATTAAAAAGAACCCCCTTTTTCTAACTGCCCTGCATAGCTAGCTCCTTTGGTTACTGACAAACACATCTATATTTAGGCTATTTTCTGGTAAAAGTTACAAGCTGAGTGTAGTATAGTGGCAGCCTTGTAAGTTGCCCTTTTCCTCAGCTATTTTTTATTAATATTTAATACTACCAATGAAGAAACAAATGTTCCTTTGCATCCACTATCCCAGCTGGTGCTTATCCAAAATAGGACATTAGCTTATTCAAAGGGCACTGCCCCCTGCACGTATAGTATGCGCTTACATCAGCCCATGCCTATCGACTACATAAAAACACCTCTCATTCTGCCAGTAAAAGCATTATTATATTTTCTGTCTCACACCAATCATTTCACTATCCCCAGTATATCCTCCCAAAAAGATTTATATATTAAGTGGCATAAAATGCGCATACTAAAAATGATCTTAAGTTGCCTTAGGAAACAGCTAGTCATTCTCCTACTTTGCTTAGGGAACATTGAGATGAACCTTGGACCACCCATTGTTCTAGATGCCTCTTCTGAACTTTCACACATTAAGGGCATCGGCTTTCTGCACCTGAATGTCTGCAGCTTGCTTAAGAAGCTTGACATGATTCAAAGATGGGCACTGCACGGGTCACCAGATATTTTTATGATTTCGGAGACCAGGCTTACTAACTCAACACCTGACAAATCCATTAATATCCCTGGATATAGTGTCTTCAGGTGTGACAGATCTACTGGGGGAGGGGGGTAGCAATCTATATAAAGAGCAAATACAGAGTTACAGTTATTGTTCATACTTCTATCCCCAAAGAATTTAAATGCCTTACCTTAAAATTGGCTATATCATCTGAATTGGCCTTCTTAGCAACTTTATGTTACAGACCACCCTCTACTGGGTTTGGCATTTTACCCCACCTTCTTCAACTACTAGAAAAGGTGAGTTCTGAATGCATAATAATGGATGACTTCAATCTTAACTGGAAGGATAAGTGTTCCCAAAAACTTAAGGAATTCTGTGACACACATGAGTTGGTACAGATTACTCCTGAGATAACCCATCCTAACAAGAAAAACCTGGATCATAGCTCTTTTCTTGATCTTATGCTTGTTAACAAGCCTCATAATATCACCCATGTGCGGGTCTTTCACAATGACTTAAGTGATCAGTGTGCTATGGCCTGCATTAGGCGTGCCTCTCACCTTACCTTGTCTTCTACCTTCAAGCTAAAAAGATGCTTGAAGAACTTTTGCCAGACTGCCTTTTTGGCTGACCTTGGCAATCTTATGTGGCAGAACATCTGCCTGGCCCCATCTGTCTCGGAGGCTTTCACCATTTTCCATGACCTTTGAATAGGTTTGATAGACAGGCAAGCCCCCTTGAAGAAGATCAAGACTTGGAGACGGTCACCTAAATTGTTCTCTCTCACTTTAAAGAAAGCCCTGAGGGACAGAGACGTAGTATGGAAAAGGGCTATGAAGACAAAGCTAGAAGATGACTGGCTTGCTTTTCGGGTAGCAAGGAATGCTTGCACTAAGCTAGCTAGGATGGAAAAAGCTCGCTACTTCCAAAGAGCCCTCAAAGATAACAGAAATAATTCTGCCAGGTTCTGGAACATTCTCAGAGAAGTTCAGGGACATCAGACCACTTTTCCCCTGCCTGCAAAGATAGTGTCTGGAGACACTACATACACAGATAGGGCCAACATTCTGGAGCAACTCAACAATCATTTTGCTATGGTAGGCCTTGCATTTGATGCCTCTCCTGTCAGTAAGCTAAGTTCACTTGGTGGTGTGAAAGACCATACAAGCTCCAGCAATGAGTGCAAGTTGTGATCTTCATCCTTCAGTTTTTGCCCAGTTACTTTTAAGCAAGTGGAGGACCTCCTACTGTCTCTGGAAGCTAAAAAGAGGCACAGACATTCTGGAGCCGTTCTTCCTGAAAATAGGTTGGTATCATCTGACTGACCCCATTACCTATTTATTCAACTCCTCCCTGGAAGAAGTTGAGATACTGTGGCTCTGGAAAATCATGCACATTATTCCCCTTTTCAAGTCTGGTGATCCTAGCGATCTGAATAATTACCAGCCAATCACTCTTCTTCCTACTCTTTCGAAGCTTCTAAAAAAAATAGTGAACTCCCAGCTTAGAGAGCACCTCAAATCTGAAAACCTTTCAAACTAAGTCCAATCAGGGTCAGACACAAGCACAGCACGGTATCTGCCTTTTCCAAAGTGTCCACGGATTGGCAAAAAGCCTTGGATGCAAAACAATATGTGTATGCGCTCTTCCTAGACTTTAGCAAGGCCTTTGATACTGTGGACCATAGCCTTTTGCTGGATGCCTTGAATAACCTTGACATAGATAATGCCATTGGGTGGTTCAAATTATATCTTACTAACAGAATGTAACAAATTAAAGCACTAGGGGACCTATCTCCACTAAAAGTCCTACCTTGTGGTGTTATGCAAGGTTCCATACTGGGCCTTATACTCTGCAGTTTACATCAACAACATCAACGTACTCATACGTTCTGCTAACATACACTTATTCACAGATGATACTGTCCTTTACACCTCTAATTCTTCACTGGAATTAGCATATAAGGATCTACAGCATGAGTTTGTTATCCTCCAGCATAGCCTATTAAAACTTAAGCTTCTTAATGCCAAAAAGACTAAAGCTATGATCATTTCACCTAGAGATGTTACAAAATTTAAATCTGCCAGCGAAGTTCCCAAGAAGTCACCAAATTTGCCCCACAAAAATGACCTCTTTGGTGCTAAAACTTCAAGAAAATGACCTCTTTGGTGCTAAAACTTTGCTGGGAAACTTCGCTGGTTAACTTCAACATTTTTTAGTAACTTCAAATGTAATTGTCTTAATCTGGTGCCAAAACTTCGCTGGTTAACTTCGAAGGCAACTTCAACTTTGATAGTAACTTCGAAGTTAATGAAAAACATGGTTTGTCACATGATTCACTTACTGCATGTCACATGGGAGACTCCAGGCAGGCAGGAAGTGAATGTTTCACTTTCATTTAGGCAGTAGTAGCTGAAGGAGAGTGGAGACAGTGTGACTGACTCACAGAGCCTAGGAGACAGAGCATTTTATATTCTCATTTAGAGAGTTGAAAATGTTACTCCTTTTTTAGTTTTAATCCTTATCTTTCTTTACTGTACTTGTACTTTCTGATCTTATAAATTTTTTTAGTGTATACTTCTTTTTTCTGAGTTCTTACTGTTATTCTTTCACTTTCTTTACATTTCTGTTTGTGATGGAGAGGCAGCATCCGGACTCAGGTGAGTCCAGACCGGGTGGTGGTGGAGCACCAGTAAGGCACCCACGCCTTAGCAGGTGTGTTTTTTTAAAAGGGATTGCGGCCCCCCTCACAGCTCAGGAGGGAAGTTCTACTGCTGTAGAGCTGCAGCAGCAAGAAAAACAAACTGCAGGAGCAGGAACAACAGCAGCTGCAGCAGTAGCCACAAGTTCCTTCACCCCAGCAGGAGCCTGCCATCTCCTCTTCTGGTGCTCCCCCAGGCCCGCAGCTCTCTGTGGTGTGGAATTTCTTTGATATGCACCCTGCAGATGAGACAGTGGCCATCTGCAAGGTGTGAGGGCGGTGTGTGAGATGTGGCAAAAAAGGTAGCCATCTTGGGACCAGCGGCCAGAGGACGCACCTCCGCATCCACCACCTCACTGAGTCGAGGGCCAAAGAACATGATGCGGCTGCATCATGTAATGGTGATGGTGGTGATGGCCCCGGGGGAATGTGGAACAGCATGAGGTCAGCGGTGCTGCTGCAGCACTAGCAGCGAGTCAACGACAGCATGGCAGGCATGATGTGAACGACAGCAGTACTCCTGGTGTACCTCAGCGCCGTTATGACAGTGGCAGTGATGACCCCATGCCACTGGCCACAAATGGCAATCTTGTTGTTTTGTGGGCTGAGGTGAATGATCTGCACCAAGAATTGAACATCTTCTGGCAGGAATTGATGGCTCGGTTTAACAGTGTCATGCCCAGCCATGAGAGGATCCTCATTTTCCTATCCGAGCTGCGTGGTGGTGGTGGTGGGCATGGCTCGTCTTCTGGCAGTGCTGGTGGGGTGGTCTGAGTTGTTCTGTTTCAAGTTTTATTTAAATTTATATGTAGTTATTCTGTCATCTGTGTTCTTAATTTCTCCACTCTCTAGACCCCCCCTATTAAAAATAAAAAAAAACACCCCAAATATATAAAAAGTGAAAAAAAAGCTCTGTTGTTTTAAGGTCTGTTTTTTCTGTCCTCCTTTTTAGTATTGTTTTTTTCGTCTTGATGTCCCTTGCTTCTCCAGTTCTGTTATTTCTTTAATCGTTTTTACATATGATGAACCACATTCCTTTTTTTTATTTCTGTCACTGGTTCATCATGTGTACTCACTCCTTTTATCCACAAATCTCAAGTATTTGCCACATTACATAAATTGTGCCCTCATGGTGTGTGATGGTGTGTAACTGGTAGTTGTGTTGTGTGCAACCGCCAGCCACTCAAAGAACTGCAAACCATAACACAAACATGAGCTATTCTGCTGAGAAGTTAAACATAAATCTGTTTTAAGCACTTAATATGTTTACTGCATTTATGAACATACAAACATGTGAACATACAAAATATGCCAGCAGATAAAGGCCTAGAGGTCTATCAAGTCTGCTCGAATGTGCAGCTAGCACCCCTCATTCTGCAGCTGCATTTGCCAGAAATGTGAAGTTGTGTCCCCGAGAGAAAACACATCTTTTCAGCCAAATACTGTTGCCACACACACCAGAGAAGGTGGTGCAAAGCATATATGAAGCTTGCAAGAGAACATAAACACATTTATCGTACTAAGCATTTTCGTGCCTACTACCCTGCTGCCACCACCAGCACCTTGCCAGAAATGTGAAGTTGTATCACCAGAAACAAAATGCATCTTTTCAGCCAAATACTGTTGCTGCAGACACCAGAGAAGGCAGTGCAAAGCATACGTGAAGCTTGCAAGAGAACATAAACATAGTTATTGTACTAAGCATTTTTGGGCCTGCTACCCCGTCACCACCACTACCACCACCACCACCAGCACTTTCCCAGAAATGTGAAGTTGTGTCCCAGAGAGAAAACGCATCTTTTCAGTCAAATACTGTTGCCGCACACACAAGAAAAGGTGGTACAAAGCATATGTGAAGCTTTCAAGAGAGACACTTTTGCTGCATGGAGATGGTTTGATGCTGCTGCATGCTGCTGTTGTCCCAAAGTTAGAGAAATGGCCTCTTGCTCGTTGTGGTCCTGGATTCATGATGCCATATAGACATACTGCACAGGTAAATACCTTTGTTTTTATTTCACTGTAATGGAGGGGGTTATTGCTATTGCTCGAAGTCTAATATATGCGTGATTCTCTGGCATTGATTTTCAGTTATTTGTGCATATGACATCATACTGCTGGACAGACACAACATAGATGCTGTTGCCTGACTCATACACAACATTGTTCAACCACAAAGGTAAGTATTTTTGGGTTCTTTTAGGGTGTGGCGAGTCGACTTGTTTCTGTACCATAATTGCAAATTAATTTCATTTCTTAATCACTGACTCTGCTGTTCTTCCTTATCTTTACAGGCATTCCTTGTTCCTGAATTTGTTACAATGATGTGCTTGATGATTCACCAAGCAAATGATGTCAGTCCACAGAGAGCACCTGGAAAACAAGAAAGGATTTTTGTGAATGAAAGTCATTGAAAGAAAAGTAAAGCAAAGGAAACTAAAAGAAAGGAGAGGAAATTAAAGCACAGGAAAAACATTAAATCACAATGATACTTACCGTTACAGTACTACTGCTGGCTGTGCAATTCTGTTTTGGTGTCTGTGTTCTGTAGTAGAACCAGCAAAACCTGCATGAAGAAGATACTACAGGAAAACGTTTCAATGCTGCAATGAGTCTCATCAATCATGGTCTGATTTTTTACCTCTAGTAGGTTTATAGAAGTGCTGCAGAGTCTGAAAAACAGTGCAGATGTCTCACCAACAATAGATGAAGAAAGTCCTTGATGCAGTGTGGTTACACTTGCATGACGATGCCTTGCAGACTTTAGTCAGTGGTTTGATGGAGGAGGAGGACCAAGATTAATCTGTCAAGAGGAGAGTTTTGAAGAGGTACAGGAGGAGATTCTGTTTATCACATTGTTGGCAATGAATCATCAGTCACTATGGTGGTGGAAGTGGTAGCCAAGTCAATGCTGTCTTAGTTGATGTGATTGTGAGGAGGAGGAGGACATAGCTGAAGCAGCCCAGGAAGTACAGAGGAGGTAGAGGAGGTGGTTCTCCTTATCACAATCGGCTGCCTACTACATACTGATACCACTGGTGGTGGATGTGCTGTGCCATGCTGCTTTGGCCTGTGTTGGAGGAGGAGGATCCAAGGCACGTACAGTGCACACAAGAGCTAATAAGAGGAGGAGAAGGGTGAGGTGTTGCAGTCACTGCTGGATTGCTGCGATGTTTCTTGCTGGCTAGAGTGGGTGTTCTGTTCAGTAATTCAGAAGTGGCATAGTGCATTGTTTACAGCTGTTCATTTTGACGCAATTAAGAAGCAGCACTAATTAAAAGTTGTTGATGTGTATCTCAGCACTGAATGTGATACATTATTACTGTTATTAAGTTGATATCCAGAAGCACATGGTTGTGCTTGGGTGGGGAGGGGGACGTAGAGGGAGAAGGAGAAAATAATTAGCAGAGTTCACCATTTTTCCATGTCCTCCATGAAGCATCCCTCACAGTCTTCAATACTGGAAGTGTCACCATATGTGAACTCTCTCTCACTGCTTCATCCACTTCAATGTTGCGAGATAATGATGAGATATAACCTGGTCTGCCTAAAGCACCTTCCTCCTCATCATCATCATCACTGTTAATTGGTACTGTTACCATGCACATTACTGTTCTTGAGGGTGTGTGAGCCTCATGCATTTTGATAAATGCCAGCATGCCAACATTTTTAGGAGATAGATTTGTGTGCCTGTCACGCACAATAGCACCCGCTGAACTGAACACACACTTAGTGCTGACACTGGAGGATGGGCAGCTAAGATATTTCAGGTAACCACTGTTAGTGCTGGCCAGTCATTGACCTTAGAGCCTCAGTATGGTAGTGGCTCATCTCCAATGGTGAGGTTCTTTGTATCTGCAAAATATGCATTTACCATGCGTTTTGCCAGTCGAAGACTTGCAGTGTGATCATCCTTCTCCTCCTCCCTCTCAGTTTCCTCCATGTCTGCGACTCCCACCTGACTGAGGGCAGCCCAAATGGGAGTCAGCATAGGTTCCTTTAACTTGCATTGCTTTTCTGCAGTTTGACACCTTGACTGAGATGAAGAGAAGTGGGTGGCAGTAACACTGGATCGCTCTGCAGTACCATCATCTTTCTTTGCCCCTGTGCCCGTATTAGCAACTGTGCTCCACTCACCCTCTGAGTGAGTAGTTCTGTCAGTCTCTGCAACTCATGACTCCCACCTTATAATATGGCTGCCAGCCCACGTTTATAACGTGGTTCGAGCACTGTTGCAATTCCAAACTCCTCAGACTGCATAATATACATTATGTGGGTGTTGGAGTCTTATGTGGACAGCATGTGTTCCATTAATGAGCAAATTGTTCTGTCACCACCTGCCTCCAGCTGTTGCTGCATGTTCAGCAGTGTCTGCCTCAGCACCCATAGCAGAGGGATGGACTCACTGATGCAGGCAGTGTCCCCACTCACTGCCTGTGTTGCATGCTCGAAGGGCCTCAGTAACGAGATGAGCTCATCCATTAAGTGCCACTGCTCTGTTGTGAGACACATGGATGCCCCACTGTTGTCATGACTCGCATGAATTAGCAGATACTCAGATACAGCCTTGTACTACTGGTATAGATGCTCCACCATGTACAAAGTGGAGTTCCACTGGGTGAAAATGTCAGACTTTAAACGGTGCTGAGGCAGCTTGTTCTTTACCTGCAGATCACGGAGAGGGTCATGTGTTTTTGCTGAACGTGCAAAGTGGGCACAGATGTGTCGGGCAAGAGCCAAAACTTCTTTTATATCCTGATGGTTAAGGAAAGCCTGCACCACAAGGTTAAGGCAATGTGCCAGGCATGGCACTCTGACATATCCCCTATCAGTGATGCATTTCTGCACATTTGAGCCATTATTACTGGCAATGAATCCAGCTTTCAGTGCATTGGGGTGGAGCCACTGATCAATCTCGGTTAGTACGGCTTCCAGCATCTTTTCTCCAGTGTGTGACCCGGGGATACTCTTCATGGTCAGTGTTGCATGTTGCCTTACACCAGGCATTTTGTTACCACCACAGTTTGTCCTAGTGCAATTCTCGCCTCTCCCCCAATCAGCTGCTGCCCCAGGCAGTGTGCCCAGTGTGCTGTAATGCACAGGTAAGAGCTACCAGATGTTTTCCCACTGGTCCACATGTTCATGCTCAGATGGACATACTGTGCTGAGGAATGCTGCAGGGCATGATGTACCATGTCACATACAGTACTGCACAGTTCAGGGATAGCACGCTTTATAAAGGTATGTACATGATGGCACCTGCCATTTGGCAAGGCACAAGCCATGAACCACCTAAATCCCACATTCTTTACAAAGGAGTATGGCAGCAAATCTAGAGGAATCATTTCTGCACATGCTGCCTTTAACTCCTGCTGTACCATGATTAGGCATGAATTTTGTTTGTCTATTCAAAATGGAAGTCAACGTCGCCTGAACTTTTCTTGATTCTGCTGCCACTGATGCACCTGGTGGTGTGCCAAACAGCTTGCCTCATCATTGTGCCAGTAAGGGGGTGCTCCTTGCCTGGGAACTGCCAATGGTGCTCATGGCCTGTGGTGATGCACGACACACCTCAGCTGCTTTTTGGTTTTTCATAATTAGTGGGGTAGCAATCACATTTTGGATTGGGGTGGTACTCTGGATGCTAGGACCACTACTTTGCCCACTGCCAGAATCCTCCTCATGCAGTACAACAATGATGTCCTCCTCCTCACCTGCACCTCCATGTCCCTGCAGTGGTGCTGTGTGTATTTTGCTTACATTGCCCTCTGACTGGGATGTACCAGAACCACTGGCACTGGCTGCCTTCTGGTGTTGATGCCACTGAATTGGGTGCCTATTTTTAAGGTGTGTGTGTGTTGCCCACCTGTGCCAAGATGACAACCCTTCTTACCTTGACTTTCTCAAGTTTGACACAGTTGGAAAATTGCCACCATCTCATCAGATGGGTCCAGTACATAAAATTCCCACACTAGAGATTTATGGGGCCTTGTATTTACTTGCTGCCAAGATGGCTGTGATTGTGATAGCAAAGGAGAAGATTTTCTCTTTGCTATGTTGTGGGGTGACTGGAGCAATGTAGAAAAAATGGGAGAAACAGTGGTTGGGGTGACCTTCTCCTTGGTGGTTTTAGCAGCTAAGACAACAGGAAAGACATGCTCTGTAACACCCTGTTTTGCCCTTTTCTTTTCTGTCTCCCATGAGGGCTCCGTGTTGTCTGACACATCATCATCGTCCACATAATAGTCTGGAAAAAAAGCTGGCACTGCTGGCAGTCTCATCAGCCTCAGCAAGTCTGTCTGCCTCAGTAGCAAGTGCCACAGGCTCTGTAACATGCACCTCCTCTTCATGGCTGTTGTCCTCATGTTGCTCCACATGTACCACCACCTCACCCTCACTCACTAGACATGGACACACATTATCCAGCTCCACCTCTGACCTACCATCACCAACAGCACCACTTTCAAATTGCACTTCAGAATCATCAGCCTTCAAGCCCACAGTTTGTTTGCTGGTGATGCTGCTGCTTCCTCTCACTTTGTCATTTGACATTGAGATATCCATCAACATGTCTGCCACAGATTCTGCAGAGACAAACTTAACTGCAGGAAAGCCAACACCAGGGCCATATACTTTGCTACTACTGCTACTGCCTGCCACAGAGTCATCTGAATGCTGTCCCTGTGCTCTCACATACATGTTTCTGATTCCTGCACCACTGTTAGGATTAGTATTAGGAACCACAAGTTAAGAAATGTTCTTTGTGGCCACTCAACGGCCTCTCCCTTTAGTTGCCCTTTTCTTCCCAGTCATTCTTCAGCATGCGCAGGGGCACAACAATCACTCAGCTTAAATCGCTGTCTGGAGGACAGTAATTTTTTTCCTAAATACAGGTGTGCACGCAGTCACACAAAAATCACTTGGGTTAAATCACAGTCAAGAGGATAGTGATTTTTTTTATTAAGAAAAGACAGGGTACTTGCCAACTTATTATGTTCAGAAGAAAACTGTGCCTTCTGAACTGCTCCTACCCTCCCAGGCCCACACAAGCCACCAAACCACAACTTTGAACAGAAAACTAAATACTGCAATAAACAATACAGGACGAGAAAAGCAACACAAAAAATCACTGTGTGTGCAAAGAACACTCACAGTAACAGTTCTGAAACAATCTGACAAACAAAATGTTCTTTTATATAATGTTTTTAGGTTTGACTCTAAGCTGCAGCACAAGCTCTGTTCTCTAAGTCTCTCTCAAACACACTACACTCACAGAATGAGAAAACTAGCTTCTCATTGGCTGTTCAGCAACATGTGACTTCATATCCCGTGGTTCATTGCAAACTTCGACTATTTCACTGAACTTCTCCAGAGAAGTCAAGCTTCATGGATCTGGGACACCTGTACCATTGACTGTAACAGGAGTCAAAGTTTTTGACTTGGAAATTTTGCTAATCCACCCCAGATGCTTTGAAGTGGGACTTTGCTGGGTGGAAAACTTCACAGAATACTCAGAATCCACAAAGTTTTATGCAGAGTGAATTTTGACAACTTCTCACACCTCTGATTTCACCACATACCTCTCCCGCCCAAGGTTTGCCAAGTGGTATCCATACTTACACTTAACTCTGTGAATCACTGGGAATTGTGGATAAATTCAGATATCTTGGGTTCTGGCTGGACAACAGGCTCAACTTTATGGCCCATCTGAATGAACTGGCTAAAAAATTAAGACAATGCCTAGGCGTTTTCTTCCACGTTAGGCATCTTCTTATCCTTGAAGCCAAGTAAAGATTAGTCCAAACAACCTTTCTTCCGCTGATTGACTATGCTGACATACTTTACAGCCATTGTCCTAACTCAGCTCTAAGTAAATTTGACACCCTATATTATCATGCTTTGAGATTTATCCTGAACTCACCTCTATGAACCCACTACTGCCTTCTCTGTGAGGTGCTGGGCTGGTTCTCCCTTGCCGCAAGGAGACATAAAAATGCTCTGCTCTGCTCTGCTCTGGTTTTTCAGGGCACTAACTGATAAACTGCCAGCCTACATCTCTAGTTTATTTGAGCATGCAAAGGGGTAATATGGCCAGAGACGCTTCACCCTAATCAACTTTATTGTACATAGGATAAAGACGCAGCATGGATCGGCCACAATTAACTTCTCTCTCTCCTCCTCTGGAATAATATGCAAAGAACTTTAAAGTTAACCACTATTCTGGGACCCTCTACCTTCAAAGCTCTGATAGTGGGTTACCTGACGGAAACTTGCAACTGTCACAGGTGACCTCACGCTGATCGCTTGTTGCTTCTGGCTCTTCCACCATTAACCCTTGCCTATGACATTGTAGCACATTCCTCTAACTATAAAACTTTTTTTCTTTTCTTTCTTGTTTCTTCTCCTTTTTTCTTTCCTTCTTCCTTCTTTTCCTCTTCCACTTTATGATTGTCTTAAATAATCCCTAACATTCACTCTGTTTCCTATTACCTTCCTTTGATCTAATTTGAAAGAGGTTGTCTACTAATTTCGGAATGAGGCTATTGTTTATTTTTTACTCTAGGGTGCACACCAGAGGTCATGTGGATTTATTCATTTTGGCTGCACTGCATTTGGCCTGTTCTTGACTTATTTTTTATTATATCCACTGTCAGTCTGTTGATATGCAATTATTGTTATGCTGGTGTGTATTTAGGAATTATTGTTCTGCTGTTGTGTATTACTTTTTTCTATTATGTACTTGTTCTTTCCAGGACCACTTTGAAAAGGAGCTTGCTCAATGGTGACATGCCTGATTAAATAAAGTTTTGATTGATTGATTGATTGATTGATTGATTGATACAGACAGCTCTGCTACCAGATGTTGCAGCAGGTGAAACCCTATCTGATGAGGCCAGAAGTGGGCCATCAGTATCAGGGTGGCCTGCTGTGCCTCCAGACTGAGCAGCACCTTCTGAATGAGAGGGATAATAGAAAATGCACAAAGGAACCTCCCTTTCCAGGAGGGGGACAACATGCCTGGCCAAAAAACTACTGGCCATGGAGCGAGCAAGCAAAAATGCAACAGTTTTGCATTGTGCGGGGACATGAAAAGGTTCAACTCTGGATGACCTCATCTTGCAAAGAGGCAATTTATCACAGGGGTCAGCACTTCCCACTCATGCACCTGGGACTGAGACCAACTTAGCCTGACTGCTAAGATGTTTTGGACACCTGGAAAAAACACAGCTGACAGCTGAAGGCCATGAGACAGTGCCCAGTACCATACTCTCATTGCTTCCCTGCAACAGGGATAAGACTGAGTGCCCTCTTGCTTGTTGAGGTAGTGCATCACATTGACATTGTCTGTTCTTATGAACAGACAACCTGGACTGATGTGGTCTGTAAAGGCCTGGAGACCAAGGAGAAGAAACCTCATCTCCAGAACACTGATGTAGAGATCTGAGTCCAGGAATGGGACTCCATGTGACAGGCGCTGGGGTTCCATCCACCATATCTGGGATATGCAAAGAGAAAAGATGACAAGAATTATCTGTTCCAGTTCATCTATAACTTGATCCCACTGTACGCAAAGTATCCATTGTGGGATTTGCATGTGGAGGGAGCCATGGAGACCATCACTATGGCAGCCGCAGTCAGTTCCAGGAGATTAAGCATGTCAGCGTGGACACTTAATGGCTTGTGTGCCGGCTGGGTCTAGGCAACCATGGCCTCAGTTCTGTCTGTAGGCAGAAACACACTGTCCACTGCTGTGTCCAGCACCGTACCAATGTAGTGGAGACACTGACAGGGAATGAGTACAGATTAGGTACATTGGCTATAACACTGGTTCTCAAACACTTGTTTTGTTCTGGACAGTGTCTACTGAACTACTTCCCTGGACAGGCCCTTGAGTAGTCTGTTGCCCAGATAAGGGAAGACATAAAACTTATGTATTCCCTCCAGAAGGCAGTTGCACCAATTGCAAAGCATTTGATAAATACACAAGGTACCAAGGATAAGTCAAAGGGCAAGACACAAAACTGATAATGGCTGCCCACCAGCATAAAGCACAGTACTGTCTCTGGCATTTTCAAATTTTGACATGAATGTAAATGTCTTTCATTTCCAGGGTGCAGAATTAATTCCCTTTTTGTAGTAAGGATGTGAGAGCCTGAAGGGACATCGTTCTAAACTTTTTGTATTCAAGGAATTTGTTTGGGTCTCTGAGGTCTAGTACAAGAGGTAGGTCTCCTGTGCATTTGGGAACCAGGAAGTACCTTGAAAAGAACCCCCTGTTCCTTTCCTTGGGAGGGGTGGGTTTGATTGCTTTCTTTAGAATCGGCGATTACGCTTCTTCTCTCAGAAGAGACAAGTGGCCCAGAGGATAATGAAAAGGAGGTGGAGGTTGAACTGAAGGGCTGGAGTAGCTCTTTTTCTACTATTTCCAGGACCCACTCATTTGCGGTGACCTCCTTCCAGTTTGACAGGTGAAGGACAATCTGGTAACACTTTATTTTAAGTGTCAATAACTACACTGTAACTACTGTATAACTACACTGTAATTGCACTGTAACTACTGTGCAGTTACTTGTAACTACTATGTAGGTTTTAAGTAGTTTCACAATTGCATGTTGTGTACTTACGCAAGTTGCATGAAGAAATAGTTACACATGCAACTACTACTGTCTTCATTGTGGCACAAATCAATTCATTCTGACAAGTGTAAGTACACATTTAATAGCTGTTGCAAGGTGTAACAGAAAAGTTATTGTGCAACTACCACTGTATCTGTTCTGGCATTATGTAATTTGCTCTTACAAGGGCAACTACACATGTAATAGTTATTGCAAATTGTAACAGAAAATCCATTGTGTTACTACTATGTTGCCAATGTTGGCATTATTAAATTTGTTCTTACAAGTGTAACTAGATATGAATGCAGATCTTGTGCACTGTTTCAACAGTCTATGTCTATCTAGCATTTAATTAAAAGGAAATCGCACAGAAAAACTTAAAAGTGTAATCAGAATGGTAACAAAAATATTATTACTATGTAACTTCAGTCTGCTACTTTTAAATGCACTGACTGAAAATTATTTAGATGACGTTCCATGTCTGTATTCCAGTTTTTCATGAACTTACAGGTTAATAAACATGCAGTCTAATACTGTGAAATGATATATAACTGTACGCAAAAATATTTAATTTGCATAATTACTCATTGGTGTTGTAACAATATTGTGGCCAAGAAAAAATTGTATTGTTTTCACAGTTAATACCTAGGTAACATGTATTTACAAGTGTGCACACTTATAATTGCCAAATGTCAGAACTGTACCTGTGATGTAAGTTCTCATTCAGAAATCAGTCCATCATGAACTTACTGCTTAATAAACAAGCAATGTAATACTGGACCCTATTCACATAGGTGGCAGGGAATGTGTCAAATGTGCATACCCAGGCCTGACAATCAATATCAGCCATTCAATTAGATGGACTGCCCACCAGAAGACTGGATCCTACACTTTGTATGGAGTGGGGAACTGTGGGATATGGCTGGTCCTCCCAGTACTGATGTTTTCCAGTAAGAGGTCCTACTGGTCTGCTCGTGTTCACCACCATTCACCCAGCCCTCATGGTATAATCAGAGGGCTGGGGTAGCTTGGTGTGAGTGATGGTGCCATGGCCGCCACCCCGTTCAGCAAGTGGGAAGGGTATGTACTGCGTAAGGAATCAAGTTGCATCCCTGGAGGCAACAGTGGAGAGGTAGGAAGTTGGGAGTCAGCAGGTTCTGTGGGATGATGGGGCCACCTGGACCACTACCTTTGGCAGTCTTGGAATGGGCACCAGGGGGAACCTAGAAGGGGACTGCCCCCATGACCACAGGACTGCTGATAGTGGCCACAGTTGCCACGGCCTGCTGGTCTCCAAATTGCTCCTTTACCACATCCTCTGCAAGTTAAGGATTCAAGAAATTTACAGACCTTAAAGTCTTTTTGGATGATTAAAGCCCTCTAAGAGCATAGTTAACATCTGGACCAAACAACTTGAAGCCCCTCAAAGGGGCATTCAGTATGGCTTGTTGTACATAAGTAGTGAAGCCAGATACACTAAGCCATGAATATCTCCTGAGGCAAACACCAGTGGCATAATATGCTGAGTGTCATAGATGCTTTCCAGTATCAATACCATTTGAAGTGGCATTAAAGAGTTCAGCTTTGGTAGGACTATCAGACAATGCCTGAATAGTAGTTATGGCAGATGTCCACAGGCTATTCTGATAACTTAATCATGTAGGTCTGATAATTTGCAATTCCTAAGCCCAAGGACATAGATACATAAGTTTTCTTTCCCATTACATCCAACCTCCTGGATTGCTTGACAGGAGACAGAGTACTTGTGACTCTAGGGGCCCTAGAATGATCTTGAGCAGCCATGATTACTGCAGAATCAGTTTTGGCTGGGAAGCATAATAAGGCTTACTGGACAGAGCAAGGTGCTCTATATATATATATATATATATATATATATATATATATATATATATATATATATATATATATCAGCCTTTCTAGAAACCATGAGCAATGTGTTAAAGCAGCAGTGCAACAAAATGGGTTAAAATTTGACCCCACTTTTTTTCTTCCCAAATGTGCCAGATGTCTTCCAGTTTATTTTGGTGGTGAAATTTTCAGGTTTCATTATCATTTAAGAATTTTATGAATGTTTTACAGTAATTATTTCTCAAGAAAAACAGATGGCCACCTCATTTTTGCATAAAAATAATACTGAGGATCTGAGGAGGATAAAAGTCTAGATAAAAATGCAAATGTACAGTACACGGCATAGGAAGCATCTGGAAACCCCAAATCAACAGTTTTCCCGATATGTTTTATAACCATAGCAGAAAACTAGTTTTTTTGAATAACTTTTTTTGTTGCACTGCTGCTTTAAGTCTGTGCCAGGCAAAAAAGGTGCATTCTCCAGTGTAGATATATAGGCGGCACCACAGTAGTAGGTGTAGCTATAACCTCCAAAAACTCCATTACATTTCTTTTACTGGAGTCTTTCTCTTCAGCCTCAAAGCCCAATGATAGCCTTGATTTGTCTGAGCAAAGCCTGGAATGAGGGATCTTCAGGAGGAGACCTGGATTATATACCACAGAATACTCACTGCAAGAGGAGAGGGTAGAGCTGGAAGGGAGCCCTCCTTCATATGGATCTTTATTACCCACTTCATCCTCCATAATCTCCTTCATGATTAGGTGATCAAAATTATATTCTACCTCATTATTTCCCTAAATGATGATGTGAACAATCAACATAGCCCGCTACTGCAATGGAGGAACTATAGGTGCACTTTTAAGTCCTGTTGATGATGACAGTACCGAGAGAGAAAGACCTGTTGATGGGACTGCATCCACTGTTACTGGCAGTGACAGGAACAGGCAAAATAACATTTCTGAAAATGATGCCTGCACAGCCTAGGAATCAATGATGCAAGTTACAGGGTTTGTGACAACCATTGTCACTGAGTCAGAACACGATAATAGAGGTGGTATACTGTCCATAGTAGGTACAGCAACACCAGAGCCAATCCTCGACCTTGGTGTCCTAGCAATGGTTGGGTGGGGGGCTGAAGTCAATGCAGCCAGACTGGTTGATGATGAGGAATTGCCTTCCTTTAAGGGAGGCCTGAACCTCACCAGTGAAGCATTTTTCTCCCTGTGCTTATGGTGATGGCTAGAGGAGGAGGTCTTTGATGAGAATTTTTCCTTCTCTTATTTTTCTCTGTCATCCTTGACGATCACCCAGACATCCTTCCCGGCAGTGACTGGGTGTGAGGGAGAAGCTGGCTTGGAGCCTGTGGCCTTGGCTTGAGATTCCATGGCCTTGGAGGCAATGAAGGTTTCTAAAGTCTTCTTTTAGCATCTCCTTATGGCCTGCATGCATTCCTGGCAAATCTTGCAGGCCCTTACACAATATGAACGTTATCTTTGTAGATCTTGTAACACAGGTGCAAAACCTAAATAAAGATTATTTTGATGGCAGTATACATTGACAACATTGAACCAAATTTAAGTTCCTCCAAGACAAACGAACTCCTACGCTCACGCGGCATCTTCGAGGAAAACAGACTAGGTGGCTACATAAAGACCTCCTCTCCTCCCTTAGAACTGGAGATAAAAGCTGGAGACATTTCAAAACCTTGGGACTTCCTGCTGACTTTAATACCTACAGAGCACAGTGCAATGCATGCAAAAGGCAAATATGAATAGCTAAAAGTTTGTACTGTAAAGGACTACTCTTGGATGCTGCAGGAAACACAAAGAAATTCTGGTCATATATTGAAACCTTTCTTGGTGCAAATTAGTCCCACACCACAAATAACATGGTCTTAAATGGGGTCTATTATAATGACTCAAATAGCATTGCAAACTCTTTTAATAGACATTTCACTGACCTGTCCAAATACACCGCCACCTTCCTGTCTGATAACCATTCATCCCCCTCTGCCCTTGAACCAAGTAAACCCCAGAACCCTTCTTTCTATTTTAAAGCTGTTCTTAAAATAGATGTTTTAAAACTACTAAATGTTGTACCAGACAATACCAGTGTAGGTTCTGACTCTCTTGAGCCTAAGCTTTTAAAGCTGGCTGCTCCTTTCATTGCTGCCCCCCTGGCAAAGATATTCACTATGTCCCTCTATTATGGCTATGTACTGAATGTATGGAAAATCGCTAAGGTTACTCCAATATTTAAAAAAGGTGACAAAAAAGATATTTCCAACTATTGGCCTATAGCCATATTCTCAGTTTTAAACAAAATCCTTGAGAAACTTGTGGCCACTCAGGCTACTGATTTCCTCTCTAAGTATAAATTCTCATCACCTAACCAACATGACATCCGTAAAGGCCATAGTACCTCCACTGCCGTGCTGCAACTCACAAATGATACCATAAGCACCATGGACTCAGGACATATGACATGAGCAGTGTTTATTAATCTTACGAAAGTGTTTGATCTAGTAAATCACCCTTTCCTTCTTGCATGCCTCCAATCTATTGGTTTCTCTGACTAATCTGTAGGTTGGTTTCCAAGCTACTTAACTAATAGAAGTCAAATAGTAAAGTTTAACTCTGCTGTCTCCAGCCAAACAACCATTAACATAGGCATTCCACAAGAGTCCATTCTGGGCCCTCTTCTCTTTTCTATCTTTATAAATGGCATATCACTTGATACCCTGTCATGTTCATCTATATTGTACACAGATGATCTTGTTCTGTACTCTAGCTCTACAAACATACACATAATTAACAGTCATCTGTCCTCTGCTTTTCTAACTATACAGAACTGACTTAACAAACACAAACTCATCCTCAATATTAGCCAAACACAGGATATACTCTTTGCCTCTGCTGCCAATCTAAAAACCAACCATTTCTTGTATAAAGTTGCCTGTGCTGATGGCTCATCTTTGATGACAGTAAGCTCTTTCATGTATCTTGACGTTCTTCTTGATGAAACCTTAACCTTTGAGCAACACATTGTGGCCACATGCAGATCAGTTAATGCTAAGCTTGGGATTGCATGCAAAACAAGTTACATTCTAAATCCCTCTGCTAGGCTGGCCATTGCCTGGGGTATCTTACTCCCATCACTAACATATGGTGCTGTTTCCTATACCAATGCATTGAAGAGTACCCTATGTAAATGGGATACTACCTACAATAATTATATGTTGATATGCTTCTGCTTCACCTCTGCTGAAACACCATTGCTTACTATATACTGACCTACGCTGGCCTTCCCCATCAGCCCATCGATTACTTTCCTTTGGGTCACTATTGGATAACATCATCAGATTAAACACACCCATTTCTCTTGCATTTATGCTAGTCCCCCTGTCCTCTTCTTATGGCCTTTGATCTACAGAACTCTCCCTATTAGCCACCCCTATGTGCAGAACATCAAAAGGTGCCTTAGCCTTCTCTCATCTGGCCCCAAAATATTGGAACTCATTACCCCTAAATGTTTGTCTGACACCTAGTCATGCTGTCTTCAAAAAGTTGCACTACAACCCACTTGTCAAAAATGCCCAGTGCACTTGCTTCAGTCCTCCTTAGGCTACATTATTTCCACAGCTCTGTAACCTAATCTACTTTGCTCTCCCTTAATGCTACAGCTATGTTTGTGGTTAACTAGTACTGTCTATTACGTGTCGCAATATCACTTACTGTAAAATGGAATATGCTACTGATTTTCTGTATCTCTTGTATCCATTTTGTAGTTGCTCACACTTTTGTGTATAAACTGCTCTTGATGGTTCATTTGTGAAGTGATGTGCTGTAATTTTCATGTTTGATGAATTTCTGACACCATCGCTATTGTATTTGTCTTTATTGTATGTATGTATGTCTGATCAATTTTATTGTAAATTTCTTTATTGTATGTATGCCTATTTAATTGTTGTACCCCACCCCCCGGGTTGTGCCTGAAAATAGTCATTGTTGTGTCTAGTGTGCCTACCCAGTAAACAAAAACTAAATAAATGAAAATAAATAAAACTAGAAAAAATTAAAATAATTGTAGACAAGCAGTCGATAGTTGAAAAAAGAACTAAGAAGCAATGGGTCTGCTTGTGTATTATAAGTGCTGATTTTGAATGTCATCATGAGTGGCCCCCAGCTGGCAAAAGTTTCTGCCTGGTCCTGACCCCAATGCCTTATAGTTCCAAAGGTATGGCACAGTGGAGGACTTATCCTTGATGAAGATCTGCTCAGCTGTGCCTCATGGTCCTCTTGCCCAAACCTTATGCTGGATGTATCTTATACCATCTCTTATACCATATACAGTACCATAAGAGTGCCAGTACCATAAACAGTGTCAGTGGCTCATTAGGTCGCACACTGTAGTGCAGCATGAGAGGGGTGCTGCACTTTCAGATGAGACGTTAAACCGAGGTCCCATATGCCTGGATTGGTGGTAGTTCAGCGCTGTTAAAGATCCCATGGCACTTATCGAAAAGAGTAGCGGAATTTTTTTATTAAAATCAAAACAAATTCATAACAAAACATATATACCAATCAATAGACACAAAACTTAAATAAGTATTAATTCATACAATAATTAAAACTTTTTTTAACAAATTATAACAAATTTATACAAATCAATATTAATTCATACCAAAGCCTCAAACATAAGGAAAACATTTTAAACAATATAAACAACTTAAATCTCCCCCTTACTCCATGTCAAAACAAAAATACTGTATTGCTAATCTACTTTATTCATCCCTAAATTCTAAACAGCTTTCAAAGAAAATCATACCCACTCCATAATTTAATCCAACGAATAGAACTGAAATGCAAAGCTTCTATATGTTTTAAATGGTGTAAATCAAAAATTACCATATAGAATAATTCTTAAGGAGACATCCATTGTTGCTGTAATAATAATCTACATCTACTAATCCATAACCAGTAGAGAAAATGGCCATTTATTATCCTTAATGTACTAAGACTATCTTTAGCCATAGATATGTTAGTA
This sequence comes from Neoceratodus forsteri, assembly GCA_016271365.2. Lineage (NCBI taxonomy): Eukaryota > Metazoa > Chordata > Ceratodontiformes > Ceratodontidae > Neoceratodus > Neoceratodus forsteri. The sequence continues at coordinate 754,409,455 of CM028135.1, forward strand.
ATACCATAAAAAAGTAACTCTGTAGTCGGAGGAACTAGAATCTTATTTGACCACCTGTTTTTTACCACATCCCAAAATTTCACTGCATAAGGGCAAAAAAAATAAAGATGTAACATAGTTTCCAATACCTTCATACAGCCCTCCCTTGGACAATATCTTTCCTGAAGACTTTTATGCTTTTGATTGCTTTGAACATTCACTCTGTTGTGAATCCCCAACCATACAGTATCCCAAATATGCTTAGGTATTCTAACATCTGTAATATAGTCTGAAATATCTTGCTGATGAACCACCGTGAAATTCAAAAAGGGTGATTCACCAAAACATCTCTGGAGTACATCTCAATATAAAGTTTTCTTCTAACTGTTTTTACAAACGTCCATTCTATCTGCCATGTTTTAATTTTGTCAAATACTGCTTCCCATTTAAAAGCCAGTCTCGGACGTCTCTTGTTTTTATCCAAAAAAGAACCACAGCTCCACTCAGACAAAACTCCTGACACTTGCCTATTTATTAGGCCACTCCAGCAATTAGTCTCTCCTTTAATTAATGGTACCACATTACTATATAAAAAAAACTGTAAAGAAAAATAAAACTGGAGTAACCATTTTTACACCTCCTTTTTTCATTGTTAAATATAGAACATTCCGTCTAATCAGATTTAAACGGTTACCCCAAAAGCTACAAAAAAAACAACCCATCAACTTAGTTTCCAAAGTTCTCGGCAATAGAAAAACATAACTTAAAACCAAAAAAACTGGAAGCAAAAAAGTTTTGATTAAATAAACCCTTTTCAATTTAGACATTTTCCATTTATTCCAACTTACCACTAATTTATTCCCTCTAACCAAAGCTTGTTGCCAATTATACTCTGCCATGTTAGTACCCCCAAAATAAATTCCTAAAATCTGACAAGGAACCCTATCTACAGGTAAACCACCCACTACTTCATAGTCTACAGGGTACCCACCTATGCGTAAACAGTGAGTTTTACTTAAATTTATTCGTGCCCCCATTATCTTCCCTACCCCATTTATCAAATCACAAGCTTCTACTATCGATTTACCATCTCTTAAAAATAAGCAGAGATCATCTGCATAAGCCAGTAATTTAGGAAAGGCACCAAATTCCCCCTCTATTTCTTTAATGCCAGGAAACCTACTCAGTAATCTTAATAAAGGGTCCAATGAAAATACATATAAAAGGGGGCTAAGTGGGCACCCCTGATGTACCTCTTTTAAAATCTGATGCCTAGTCCCTATCCATCCATTATCATATGGTTTTACATTAGCAAGAACATAACATAGTTTAATCCACTGAACAAAAGTTTCAGGTAGCCCATAAGCAGTTAAACATTCCCATAAATATGTATGGGAAACCTTGTCAAAGGCTTTAGCCTGATCCAAACTAACTATATAGCCTATGTTTTGATCACCTTTCTTATTTTCATTTTGTATATCAAAGGTTCTCTAATCAGCAATAATGCATCTGTGATGCGTCTTCCAGGAACTGAACAATATTGCTCTTGACAAATTACATCTGGCATAATTAAAGATAGCCTATTGCCTAATAGCTTTGAAAAGATTTTAAAATCTACATTTAATAATGTGAGAGGCTGCCAGTTTTCAATATTGCCATGGTCACCAGATTTATACAGAAAAACCAATAATCCTTCATACATCTGTAATGGCAAATAACTCTCCATCAAAAAAAAATTATGCAGAGACAATAACGTAGTGGGCATTAATCTCCATAACGTTTTGTAAATTTCACCTGGTAACCCATCTGACCCAGGAGATACATTATTATTTAACAATAATATAACATTTTCTAATTCTACCAAGGTAAGTTTCCCAATTAATACCTTTTGCCAACTTGATGAAAGCTGTGGAAGGTTTGCTGCACTAAATAAGTGTGGTAAAAATTCTAGATCCTCAGCTTGTTCTCCAAATTTATGTTTGGTATAATCATCAAGGATATTCATTGTATTAATATTGTCATAAACTTTTACTCCAGAAGAGGTATGTAAATATTCAAATACATGTTTCCCCATACGGTCTTTACATGCAATAAAGGGATTAACAAATTTCGTTTTCCCCTGTGTTCCAAATGTCTGCTCTTTATTTAAAGAAGAAATTCTATCATACTGATATTCACTCATTAAACATTTAGTTTTTGCAATCTCCTCAGTCAGACCACCTTCACATTTTTCTTGTCGAGATAGTAAAGAACACAATAAGTGTCTATGTCTATTATATTCCTCCAATTTGGTTTTAACTTGTTTTTTACCTAAAGCTTGAAAATACCCAACCAAACGACATTTAAAATCTTCCCACCATCCTGCAATGTTGTCATATAAATCAATTGTTGTAAGTTTGTCTTGTATAATAATTTTTAGATCACTATCAGGATCTGGTAATATTAACAAAGAAGAGTTAAGCCGACATACCCCAGGACCTCTTTTTCGTCTGGGGAGATTTTCAATGCCAATTCCTATTAGAGAATGATCAGAAATTTCCATTGGTGTATTCATTACTTTATGAATCACTAGAGATTTATGTATAAAGATAAAATCAATCCTGGAATTTAAAAGCCCTTTTGAAAATGTAGGTCTTGATTTTAAGCCATTTTGAACAAGTGCGTCTACCAAATTTGCTTGGGTAAGAACTGTTTAAAAAAAAAACTTTATCACAATATTGTTTTCCTGATTCTGTTCTTTGATGTAAATTTATATTGAAATCCCCACAAAAGAAAATCTGATGACTTGTGTACAAATAAGATTGTATTTTTTTCAACAACGCTATTCTTAATGCCTTCGTCTGAGGACCATAAAAGGAGATCAACCGACATTGTAAACCGTGAAGAACCACATCTAACAAAAAAAGTCTCCCTGGATCGACATCTATTGATCTTAAAACCTGAACATCTGAGGTCGAAAAGCAAATCCCAATCCCACTGCAAGTGTCCTCTCCCATTGACCAATAGGAGAGGCCACAAGGCCAGTCTTTTGTTGCTCATGTTACCTCACTCAAACTATGCAATCTTGTATCCTGTAATAGATAAACATCATATTTCAACAGGGATAAAACACCAAAGGTTGTAAGATGTTTAACTGAAGATTTTATATTATTTACATTTAAACTTGCAATGTGTATCGAAGATAGTTCAGGGAGGGGGGGTTCATAATTTTCCCACTAGATCTTGTAATATGTTTTTTGTTTGTTTCTAAACCTTGTACTTTCCTCGGGGGAAGTGGCTCACATGATGACTGAGCATTCGCACTCTCCTGGCTACCTTCAGTACCTACCAAGGGATTTTCCTGTTCCATTTGGTTTCCCCATGTAGAGAACAGGTTAAATTTATTGGTTAAAGGTAAAGGAGATAAGGGCACCAATTCAGATGGTAAAAGGGACTTTTCTGGTTCCTGTGCATCAGAAACCTGGGTCAAATTCTCTACATGAGATACTGGAAGGAGTTCTTGGTTTTGCACACTTGAAGAGGAAGAGGGTAGACGTCCTCTAATCTCTCTTACCGGAGAACCAAGTGGAGTCACAAAAGGGGTTTCTTTTTCACTGGTATCAATCATGTTTTGGGAAGGGAGAGACACCTCCATGGATTCCAGATCAGAATTATTAACCTCTAATGAGGTCCCAACCCTTAAAAGCCTCAAACTAACTTTCTCACTTCTTGTACCCCCTCCTCTACCTCTACCTCATCTTCTACTTTTATCTAAGCTTCCAAGTTCAAATTCTTGAGAAGGAAAGGATTTCCTGGCCTGTTACAAAAATACTCTTGGTCAGATGAAGAATCAGTATCATGCGTAGCCCAGTGGCAATCGGTATAAGAGTGACCTTGATCCCCACACAAATGACAAACAGAAGGTGCAACACAGTGGGCTGCAGTGTGACCCAACATCCCACACTGAAAGCATTTCACTTGGTCACATGCAGTATTCAAATGCTGTAAGACTCACATCTGTAACAGCTCTTAGGCTGACCTGCATAAAAACTATTCCCTGTCTTGGCCCCAAAAATGAACTTGGTAGGTGTTGTATGCCCTCCTCAGTCTGGTGTACTTGCACCCTTATTGTCCACCCCAGTCCAAAACCCATTGTCATCTATTATTGGTCTTGGATGATCATACACGAACATCTTTTTCCAACAAAATATGATGTTAGCCACATTACACCTTATTACGAAAAAGGACAGTCACAGTTTTAATAGTCGGCTTAGTAATCGGTATAGCCAAAAAATCTCTCCAAACCTCAGTGTCCTTAACTTCATAATACTTCCTCCAGAATTTATCCAGCAATTTCATAGTTACAAAGCTGATATCATAAGAATGTTCACCAGGGGGATGGATAAAGGCATATACTTCAGAAGGTGAAAATCCTAAAGAATCCACTAACAGAGTTTTCCTGACCCAGACCCTGTCTGGAACCACTGGGGCTTTACCCCTATAATGAAGTCTGACCAAAAAATGGCATTTAGCTGCTTCTGCTGGCTTACGAAACAAGCCTGCATAAGTTTTAGGCCCAGAATCAGTTCCAGTAAAAGGATCCCCATTTACTTGATTCTTATCAGTAATCGTTACCATATTTGACTCACCTTCACTGTGCAGACTTCCAGAAGGTGAATCGTTAGGTTGTAAATCTGTTTCAGAGCAAAAAGGAGCTGAATTATTATGTTGTAAAACTCGATCCACACCAACACACTGAACGCCCAACTCACCTGCTTGCCCGTGAAGACGCACAGTCGCAGAGGATTTAGGCAGAAGTAACTCGCTGACAGAAGGATCCCGAACAGAAGGAACCAACTCAGCCACCTCAGCACTAGACCCGGACAGGTCATTTAAAGCTGGGAAACCAGGCAAAGGGATTTGTGGATCCGGAATCCAGCGACCTCCTCCCAAAGCCATCCTGCCTGTTGTAAAGCTGCTCCGGAGGACCAATCCGGTAATATACAAACTTTTTCTCTCTCGACCACTGGCATAGTGGTTAGTTCTTTATCAATAGGCTGATTTTCTTTGAATAAAGAAGAAGACAGTCTCTTACTTGTATCTTGAGTAGGGCTAGCCTCAGAACATTTTCTTTTGTTGCGTTCAGCTTCCAGTTTCTGTCTACAGGTCTGGAAATCCTGTTCTGTCAGATTTATCAAGTTTAATAACTGTGCTTTCTTTTTATCTGGCTCACTTTGTAATTGTTGTTCTGCAAGGGTTTCAGTGTCTATCACTTCTGTAGAAATAGTTGATTCCAAATCCAAAACTTGGTCCCGGTTTAATACAGACTCACTTTCTCTTCCAGTAATAGAAAGCTCTTTCACGAGCTCAGGAGCTCCAAAATCACATCCACTCTCCTCCACAACCTCCTCTAAACTGAAGTCCTCCATCCCTGCAGTCAGACGGACAGCGCCACCTGCCTACAGAGTAGGGGAAAGTTTTATTGAGACAAAAATCGTACAATAGTACACAAAGCATAATATAAAAAAAAGGAAAAATGGGATAAGTATTATACAATCATTCAGGTAACTGCAAAATCAGAGTCAGTGATCCAAGGAAAAGCTTTCCAAAGTTCCAAAAGTGTCAGATCTGAGTATAGAGTACGTTCATGCTAATAAATTCCTTTTAAATCTTGTACAATCTTTTTTCGAGCTCCAAATAGGAGCAGTCCTTTTGCTGTAAAGAAAACATGCAATGCACCATCCAAATATTCCATTTAATGCAGACAAAAACAAGGTTAAATGTGTCCTGGTGCCATTTTGACCACTGAGAGAAAAAACCCATATGCAAGATTCAAATAAGTAACCGACTGAAGCGAGGGGGTATCCCATGCCTGTGCCAAAAAGGACCACCAATTTTTGATAAAGGAGCAGTCAAAAAATAAATGAGGGATAGTTTCAAGTTCTGTAATACATAATAAGCAAGAACACATTCTATCTTGGGACTGCTTATGTTTATGATTTGATTTTACACTAATCTTTTCATGGCATGAAAGCCAATGAAAATCCCACATTTTGGCTGGAACCCTGTTACATCTCCACAATAACAAAAGGGGAGGGAGGTGTTGACCAGGACACTTATCAAAGGGTACTGATACAGCACAAACTGTCAGGAGTAATTTCTTATATAAAACTTTATGTGAATGGTTTAATAACATCTGAACAGACACCTTCCATTGTTTGAGATGTAAAAACATATGTTTTACATAAGTTGATATACCAACAGTTTGTCTTAACACAGTTAAGGAATTAGTTTCCCATTGATGAAACCAAATCCTGCAAGAGTCATAAAACCAAGGTTCCCACCCCCGTTGGGCATGAATCAACAAAGGCCTAAAGTTTGCAGTGAAAAAAATACAAGAAAAAATAACAAAGGGTTAACCATACAGACACCACTCTCAGGGATAGGTAAATAAGTAATATTCCACTTTATCGGGTTTAACCTATTACCCCAAATAGCCTGAAAAAACAGGCTAAAGACAGCAGTTTCTAGCTGTTGTGGAATAGGGAATACATAACTCAGAAAAAGGAAAGTAGAGATGAAATAGTTTTTAATTAAGAAAACACGTTTCTTTTTCCCTATCTGCCCCCGGTTCCAGGAGGCCACCTGAAGTTTACCTTGTTGCAGTTTAACATTCCAGTTAAAAAAATCTGAGTCCTGTGTCCCAAAAAAAATTCCCAAAATGCGAATAGGGCCCTCAACTAAACGTAACAGACCAATACGGTGCGAGGGGATGGTTACTGAACCAACCCGAATAACCAGACTTTTAGTGTAATTTAAAACAGCACCAGAGAAGTTTCCAAAAGTAGAGCACTCATGGAGAGAATGAACCACTGAGGCTGCATCAGCTACAAGAAAACAAACATCATCTGCATATGCGATCACCTTATAAGGCAAGCATAAGGCACAACTAGAAATAGCCAGAATCTGAGAATTAGTATTCAACCGACGGAGCAAAACATCAAGAAAAAATACATATAACAATGGGCTTAAAGGACAGCCCTGACGAACCCCCTTTTTATGGGGATTATGGGTCCTATCCAACCATTCACTACAGGCACAACAGTAGCCATTCTATAGAAAGCACTAATCCAGTGCACCATAACATCAGGTACATGCAGAAAATGAAGTGCCTCCCATAAAAAATCATGCCTAACTGAATCAAAAGCAGCCTTCTGATCTATGGAGACAACAAGTCCCGAAGCCAGACCTGCATAGCCATGAGAAAATAATTCTCATAAGAGGATCAAATGATCAGAAATTCTTCTTTGAGGCACAGAACAGGATTGGGCAGGATGCAAAACCACCTCCACTATCCTCACCAAACGCGTCACAATAATTTTCGTTAAGAGCTTAAAGTCGGAGTTCAACATACATAAAGGTCGCAATTCTCTAGAGAATGGATATCACCTTTCTGTTTATAAATGTAAATCAAAGTACCCTTAGTAAATTCAAAGGAGAGATTCACATGTTAACAGAGAATTAAACACAGATGTAAGTTCTGGCGCCAAATGGTCACCCAGCACCTTATATAAGCCAGCAGGGAAACCATCCAGACCAGGAGTTCTCTGTACAGGTAATGAAGAAATAGCCAATGTCAAATCCTGCTCCATGATAGGAAAACAAGCCTGGTCCTGACATAGCTGTGAGGGAGCTGGGATATCAAGGCCACTATACAAAGTCGCACTGTTACCAGCCACAGCAGGGAGGGGAGAAAAAAGGGCTGTAGTATACTTTGTTACAATATGACAAATCTCAGTTTGTGAGGAACATAAGGTCCCTTCTGAATTTAGAAGACACGTCATATTTTTTGAGCGGTCTGGCCAGGAATTAGATTCAAAAGGACAAATAACATCATGTGTTCCAACAGTACAGAATTTATGTTGGTAAAAAAGTTGCTGTGACTGCCGTAATTGGAAAGTCAACATATCATTCTGTAGGACTTTTATTTGTTGAGTAAGGTCTTGCCCCGTCGTGTACGCTGTGGTTAATAATGACTGAAAATGTACCCTCTTCTGCAAATAGTCTAGGTATTCCCTCCTACATTTTAAACGACTGTAAGTTTTTAAAAAAGTGACCAGATCATGTTTCGTGTCCAACCACCACTGAACAGGATCTTCATAACAAATAAAAACAGATTTACGGGCTTGTATGAAGGACAGAAGGGACTGCATAAACATTGGAATCTGCAACAAAGATGTGTTGAATTTCCAAATACCTGAACCTTTTCGGGAAGAGACAACAGAACTAAAACCAACAGAAATCAGCTTATGATCAGAAAACTCAACCGCTTGAACTTTGGCAGAAATAATTGGTACTGTAGGAGAGGAAAACACATAATCAATACGTGTGGCTAGTGTACCCTTTTGGAAGGTAGGAGTGTGTTGTGTAGTAAAGGAGAGATAGGAGTCCGTTAAGTGAGCAACTTGAACCAATTTACCCAATTCATGGGAATCACAAAACAGTTTCTTCGTAGCAGCAAAGGAGCTCTTATCTTGAAGACTCAGGCCACAATTAAAGTCACCAGCAAACAATACCCGAAAGGAAGTGTGTAAGTAAGGACAAAGCAAAGTAAATAAAGCTATGCATTCAGTTTTGATTTGAGGGGCATAAATGTTTATCACCCGGTAGGGACAGGACCCAATGATAAAATCTATAATAAGCGCCCTGCCAGGGGCTACATCAAACAATTTTAGCAAACAGAAGTCTGGGATATTAATTAAAATTCCAGTCCCGAACAAGAGTCCTGACCAATCGACCAAAAAGAAGGACCCAGTAACCAGTCCTGTTGTGCTTGTCGGATCTCATGTAGTATGAAGTCTTGTATCCTGTAATAAATTAAACCCAAAGGCAAAAGCCATAGAAAGGAAAAAATCAATCTCCTTTTAGCCATACGCTTCATACTATTTACATTAATAGTATGGCAAACAAAGTGAAACATAGCACCAAAAAAGGAAAACAGACAAAAATACATTTACAATTTCCTTTTCCAACCACCTTCTTCCCTTTAAGTTTTACTCTGGCCTTTGGCTTCTGAGAAAGGCCAATACCAAGTTGCAATTCAGAGTCAGTGGTACCGTCAGGGAGAGAAGAAGCTATGGAGGAAGAGTCCGACTCACCGCCAGCGTCATCAGAAAGGGATTGGAGAAGTTCAAAAGAATTAGATAAGGGCACTGGGGGGGTCCAGACCACTCACAGGAGATGGTGCAACCCGAGGGTTATTTCTCAGTGACCTTCTACGTATGACACTTGTAAGCACTTGGGAGGAGAGGGGGCATAGTGGGAGGAGAGGGGGCATAGTATTTGGACCTGGGACCGGGTCCTGAACAGGAAAATTAGACTGGGCAGGATCAGGGACAGGAGAAATCTCAAGCAAGGAGTCATCCATGAAGGAAACTGTCTGAGGTACGACCTCAGAGGATACAACAGGCACTGAAGCCTGCAGTAAGGGCTGGGCTGCCTTAGGGAGGTACAGCCAAGGTGGTCCGGAGACGGGCCTTCTGCGCCTGTGTAATAATAAAGCGCTGGTCCACTCCACCATCATGAAATTCCTGGTTATGCACAGCCCATTTACAATTCTGAAAGGTGTGCCCCTGTTCGTCACATAGGTTACATCTACATTCATTCAAACAGTGTGTAACTATGTGGCCCAATTCCCCACAGACGTTGCATTTCATTTTATCACATACATTACGTAGATGTGCAGTGTCACCACACCAATAGCAAGCCTTCGGCTGACCTGGGTAGAACAAGACCCCTCTATCTCGGCCTATGAAAAAAGAGTTAGGCAGATGTACAACCCCAGAATCATTAGATCGTAACAAGACTTTAAACTTCCAGCCCCCAGTCCAAATGTTCTCGGTATCCAAAATGGCTTCAGGCTGTCCCTGGACGCTCCTAGCGCTGTTTTCAGCCAATACCCAACATCCTCCACCTCAACTCCCTCATTTTGAAACAGAATAGTGATCGTCTTAAAATAGGTTTAGAAAGAGGAATAGCCTGAAATGGGGTCCATAATGCAGTAGTCCACAGAGAATTATACTTAGACCAAAACGCTCCAATCCCTAGATGTTTGGAAACTAATGTCAAACGTGGTTTCACCAGAGATATGAATTAGCATATATTTCATGGGAAAATAATTTAAAGAATCCTTTAAAGCGTACGTGCCATAGACCCGATCCAGGTGGCTCAGGTAACCCCAGGTATGCCAAGCGAACAGAGTTGTGTCTCTTAGCAGCCTGGATTGGAAATTTAAAAAATGAAGAATATGAACGGCTTGGTCCCGATATTATTGGGGGGGCTGCGGTGGTAGGGGAGCCGGAGCCTCTATAGAAATAGTAGAAAAAGGAGCCTGGGGTGGAGAACCCTTCAGATAATCCAACACAGGGTTCTGTGTAAGCTCCAGTTCATGAGGAAGACAAAAGGGGTCAGTAGTGACTTTTGAAGTGCCTAAAGTGCTCTGTAGTTCTGGAAAATCTTCAGGGCGGGGGGACCGTATTGGAGACGGACCCGACTTCCAACTTCCTGGGACAGTACCCTGAACCCAGCCAGCACGTCTCAGTGCCAATTCAACAGTCCAGGTAGGCACTTTATTAATATTGACAGTAGATTATTCGTGTACATGTTAGGAGCTCTGCGATTTAATGGAAGCAGGTAGTGAAAAGGAAACTGAATCCGTTTGAACTGCAGGCGGCAGGGGAGCATTTACTGTAGAGAAGTCTTGTCCATGTGGGGAACTCTGCGATGTAATGGAAGCAGGTTCTGAGAAAGAAACCAAATCCGTTTGTACTGCAGGCGGCAGGGGAGCAGGCAGTAGGGCTTCAGCTACCAACGCACAGGTCGGGTCAGAGCCTGTCACAGCAACAGGCAGGAAAGGAGACAAGTCAGGTAAATCTTCAAGAGCTTCCACCCAAGTGGAAGATGCATCTGTGCTATCAGTTCTCAGGCGTTGCATATCTCTATGCATTTTCAGTTTTGCACTAGCAAAACGGTGCTCCGCCGTTGCAAAACGCTCCTGGATCTCTTGTGCTGTCAAACAGTGATTTTCAGAATCAGATGAAGTAAAATCCTCCGGCAAGTCGATTGTAGGCACGCAAGTCATCAAGTCAGTTCCATAAGAAGCAAGCAGAGGGCTAGGTATAGCAGCCTCAGAATGAGCAGCAGAACTTAAAGTTGTAGTAGGAACATCAACAGGCAAAACATTAGTTGTTGGCATCGTGGTCTCCATTCGGTCAGAGGTAGGAGCAAAGACCAAATCTCCCACCTCCATAGCTCCCTCCTCAGAAGGCAAGGGTGCGTCTGCCATCTTGGACAGAGGTTCCCCCTCTGATAAGTAGAGGAATTTCCCCGGTGTCCTGGCCAAATTTCCCTCATTCACTAAAAAAAATACCACTAACAGCTTAATCTGGTTCAAGGTCAGCTGGCATTCGTCTGTATCCCCTTCCCTGGTTCATGCCTGAAAGTAGGCAGGATTTGTCTAGTGCACTTACCCGGTCAACAAAAGTTAAAAAAATTTAAAAAAAGATACATCCCAAGGAGGTCTGTTTAACTTATATTGCATCACCAGTTCCTTCTCCCTAATTCCTTCACATAGCCTTACTTCTGTATCTCTTTTCTCCTCCACCTCCTACACTATGCCATGCAATGTATCTTATTTTTATATGCTTTATTTGCTACGATGTTACTTGTGGAGGACTGTTGCCAAGTTTTTTTTAAAGAAATACAAAATCACACATAGCCCAACAATGCAAAGCAAAGCATCATGGGTTGTTTGTGCAAATCACCATGGAAATTTAGACTGGTTGTGTTATAAGCAGGAGTGCATGGTCTCATACGGCCTTTCACACAATCTCCAGAGGCAGAGAACGCATGACACAGACACGTTTCATCCTTCTCAGAACTCGTCAGTGTGCCACATCTGCATCTCAGTCCAGCAAAAAATGAACCAGACTTTATGTGGTTTTACAGGTTTGGGTAATGGTAGGCTCAAAATAGGAAAGCATAGAAACATAGACGTTGATGGCAGATAAGGACTGCAAGGCCCATCCAGTCTGCCCATTTTTTCTACCTTATGAATGTGCCATAGGCCTTTACTCTGTCAATGGCCTATCTATTCATACTCATCTGTATTGCTTCCCTATGCCTATCCCATGCCTGTTTGAAGCCCTGAGACTATATTCATATCCACCACTTCCTGAGCTTGGCCATTCCATGCATCTGCCACCCTTTCTGTGAAAAAGAACTTCCTCCCATTACCCCTTAATTGGCTTCCCTCTAATCTCATGCTGTGTCCTCTTGTCCTGCTATTTTTCTTATATTGAAACATGTTAGACTCTTTCACCTTGTTATTGCCCTTAAGCTGTTTGAATGTTTCGATCATATCACTTCTCTCCCTCCTTTGCTCTAGGGTATACATATTGAGCTCTGTTAATCTGTCCCCATATGTTTTCTGATGCAGTCCCTGCACCATTTTGGTTGCCCTTCTCTGGACTGCCTCAATTTGGTTAATGTCCTTGTGAAGGTGTGGCCTCCAGTACCGCATGCAGTACTCCAGATGGGGCCTAACCAGTGTCTTGTAAAGAGGGATTATTACCTCTCTCTTACGGCTTGTGATACCCCTACTAATACATCCCAACATCCCTCTAGCCTTACCTACTGCTTTAATGGTCTGCTTGGATGATTTTCTAAAAAGACAAAGAACCTCAGCACAAAAACACTGAAGCAGGGGTTACACGAAAAGGGCACTGACAACAAAGCCAAGTTTCAAATAAATACTAAGTCACACATACACCAATAATGCAAATCAACATGGGATGTAGATACAAATCACCTTGAAAATGTTGATTGGTTCTGTTATTTTTTGGTTTGTTTAGATGGCTTCAGCAATTTGTATTGCATTGTGTGCTGTATTAATATACCAGGGCTTGAAACATGACCTTGAGCTACAGAAGATTCTGTAAAGGTGGGTAAGCAATATGAAAAGTCGGTAGGAGAGCCAGGGGATACTGGGATGCATAGGAAGGGCATCACAAGTAGAAAAAGGAAGTGGTTATCCCTCTGTACAGACAGTTGGTGAGACCCCATCTGAGTACTGTGTGCAGTTTGGAGACCTCATCTCACGCAAGGACATAGACAGGATGGAAGCAGTCCAGAGAAGGGCAACTAAAATGGTGCAGGGTCTGCAGCAGAAACCATATGAAGAGAGCCGAGAGAGCTTAATATATACTCTTGATGAAAGGAGGGACAGAGGGACATGATAGAAATGTTCAAGTACCTCAGGGAATCAACAAAGTCAGGAGGGTAGCATCTTTCAGAAAAAGATGTGTAAGAACAAGGGGCACAATTTAAAGATAGAGGGGCGCTCAGGAGTAATGTGAGGAAATTTTTTCACGGAGAGAGTGATGGATACATGGAACAACCTTCCTGAGGAGGTTGTTGGGTCTAAAACAGTGGGGGAATTCAAACATGCATAGGACAGACACAAGGCAATTATAGTGGGGGGTTGCAGGAAGTAGGCTGTTGGTTAACTAGAATCTGCAGCTTATCCAGTAGGTAGGGAAATGGGCAGACTGGGTGGGCCAAGTGGTCCTTATCTGCCGTCAAAGTCTATGTTTCTATGTTTCTATGTTGTACCAGTTGATCGATTTGGATCAATTTAATGAATTTGATTTCTCTCCAACTGGCAGTTCTGAAAGTTAAAGATCAGCCAGGCCAGGACCAACTAGGTTATATATTTATAAAACCCAACTTATTAGTTTTAATTAGTCTCTTAAAACATTTCTATATAATCTTTCATATGCCTAGATTTAAAGAATATCACAATGTTGCTGGAAAGACCCTTGTTCTTCTTTAAAAATGTAATGGTAACTCATATGTCTGGGTTACTTCCCTATTATCAGTTTTGTACTCTAGTTTTAGACTGTTTACTAACTAACAGCTACAAATGCAGGGTCAAAGTAGCCATCGTCACCTCTTGGCTGATGCTGGCTGAGACTCTTCCAAAGTGGCAGTGGTTGGCTTTTTCTGCTATCATAAAATTTTGAACCCCGTCTCATCTCCAGATAAGCAAATTAATTGTTTTCTAGCTCATAGGGGTATGTTAGCATTAAGTTGGTCCAAGCTTCTCTGAATAACAAAGCTCAAATAAACAAACTTGTATTCCTTTGTAAGAGAACTGATACTGTGATCAATTCATGTATCTCTGCGTATGGTTTTATTGTACATTTTTGCTTGATCCTTTTATAAATAAAAAGTTAAAACAAAGCTCAAGAAAGATGAAAAGGTAGATCAAGCTGAGAAAAAAAATAAAATTACTAAGACTATCCACTTTGTATACCTTTGGGCAAAGCTGTACAAGTCTGGAAATATTCCCAGGAAACATGGCACATACTGAGCACTAACAAGATCAGCCATGCCTTCCTCAAACACCCACACATTATATTTCCAAAACCTCCACACCAAAAGACCGAACATGACTACAGCTAACTACCAGAGGCTATCTTGTGTGCTCTGTGAACTCCTCTCTGTCTGTCTCTCTTCCCTGTCATTCACATTCAAAACAAACTTAGTGAGGTACTGTAAAACAATTACTGATGCTGAGAGATTTGCAAAGATTGATCATGGTGGAATATATAGTGGCCAAAACTGATACAGTACACCCCATTATAAAAATAATTTTGCTAACAAATACAGCATATCCAGACTATCCCTGACTTACAGTAATTTTTATCATAAATGTGGATAAAATATTGAGAAGGGATACAGTTTCAAGAATGTTAATCATACGATACACAAAAATGTCCTTGAGGACAAAAGGTAATCCAAACTGGACTTGCTGTTTTTTTCTATAATATTTCATGCCTCTTGTTGCCCTTGGCATGTCCCCTTCCATCTGGTTCCCCTGCCCCATGACATAGCTTCTCCGGAACTTACCTTCCCACTGACGTCCAGCTTCTGGACTGTGGTGAGATGTACAATCACTGATGCAGGGCCTGTGAGGGACTGGATTTCATCCTACGGCCAAGGTTTTTTCCTTTTTTACGTCGGTTTATAGGTTTCCCCTAGGGCCCAGACTGCGCAATGCGTGGGCAGGTGAGCTCTGACTCCACAGAGGTGTGCTAACATGTCTAGCCATAGTCCTACATCTTGACGTGCCCAGACCTGTACTGCCAACTGGACAACTCCAGCTAGCAGTGTTGCTGTGGGTCACAGTAACCCCCTTTCCTAAGGGAGGAGAGCTGTCCCTCGGATGCTGAATCCTCCCTCCCCAGCCAACCCCTGAGTGACCCTTGTCCATTCCTGAACCCAGGTTACTGGTGTTGCAGGAGGTAAGGCACCAGTGCCTCAGCCCTCCATGCCTCTTCACCATCAGACGACCTGTTTTTTGAAGAACTTTGCTGCTGAGTTAAAATAAAAGTAGCCCAACAAATTAAATTTTTACCCAGCTGCAGCACATTGCACTGCTGTACTGATGACCCAGATGTGGATGTGTGCACAGGAAGTTGCATTGGGAGGCAGGCCATGACTGAGACAGCTGCTGCTTGGCAGTGCATCTTGGTCAGTGAGATTGGCAGTGGACTCAGCCACAACAATGACCCCTGTTGCATGGCCATGGAACTTGCTCCTGCTGCATGGGGAACACTGCAGCTGTGTATGGCTAACATAGGCACTCATTCATGCCAGAGGAGAAGGGAGGACAAAAACCAAAGGGAGAAAAACCCAGTAGCTGGACTTCCAGTGCCATCACTGAGCATGACAGCAGCATAGTGAGGCTGCTCCACTCCCTCATGTTCCCCTAAACAGCTCTACAAGTGGCATTTTTTCAACTTTTCACATAAAGAGAGCTTACTTGAGCCGTTTTATCGCATGTGCCATGGGAGGCCCAGAAAAAGAAAAATCAGTCACACTGAGACACTTCTCAGTCTGTGAGTTCATCCCTAGCCACATTTGCATCATTTAGTGTCAGCAATACACAGTCTCCTTGTCCCTACATGAAAATGCCAGCTCCACGGCAAAAGTAATGTACAAGAAGCTTTTGCAAGAACTTCTTGCCTTTAGGAGAGAAATGCAAATGGCATTTCAGACTCTCTGAACAGAGAAAGCTACTTTGAAAAACAAGATGGGGAGCTGGTGGTAATGATGACAGAATTGGGGGAGTGTACTGACTGTAGGGGACCTCCTTCTCCATCTGCACCATCATCAACAGCAGATGAAGAATAAATGTACTGAATTAGAAGGGCAGCTCTAATGAAAGAATCTTCGAATCTGTGGGGTGCTGGAAGGTGAGAAGGGGGCAGACATTACAGGATTCACAGAAAAGTTTGTAAAAAAAATGTATTGATTGCCGGATGACTTTCCCCAGACCTTGAAAGGGCTCACCATGTATTGGGCTCTAAGCCCGGCCCACAGGAAAGACAACAATCTATTATAATGAAATTTCTAATGTTTCAAGTTAAAGAGCAAGATTTACTCACCACTTAGTGTCTTAAAAAAAGTATTCTGGAAGGAGACCCAGATCTGCTTTGATAATGATTTTGCCCCTGTAATACAAGACAAAAGAAAGCCTTATGCCCCATGCATCCAAGTGCTTGGGAAAGCTGGGCTAAAATTCCAAACCCCTCACCCAGCCAAGATGCATGTCTCTTTTCCAGAAGGTGACATTCTTTACTACTGCAGAAGATACTAAACAGGACCTCAAATGGTATGACTTGGAGACACAGCAGGCCTCCTGATCCCTCAAGCTATCAGCAGACACTGATGGTGCCCACAGCTATGGGGCCCAATGGGCACAGCATTCCAAGTACTCCTTGAACATTATGAAACAACGTTCAAGGCAATTTCAGAGACAGACTCGTTAATCCTTCTGCACTACCATGCTATGCCCTGTTGTAATGAGGAACTGCTTTTCTGTGAGTGATATTTGTTCTTTCTGGGCCATTAATATATTTTATGTCTACTACCAAGACCTTTATTAACATTGAATTCTGGTTAGATATGCTTTAGTTGTTTGTGCATGGGGGAGTTGCATGGGGGCAACAAGGCTTTGTTACCACTGACAGCTTCTGTGGGGGAGGGCTGCTTGGGGGTCAGCTCTCCTTATTCCAACCAGCAGAGCTCCTTAGCAAGACTACTTGGATTTCACCTCAACCATTTTTTTTCTATGAGCAGCCCTGCTGCACTGCGGGCAGTGTTTCTGGAATGGAGTTGTGCCTAAATAGTTGTGGACATGGGGGCCTAGCAATTCTATCTCACAAGTGGTAACCTAATTTTGCTTTTAGCTGACAGTTTCTCCTGAGCTGCTGCCCAGGGTCTCCTAATTGGAGTCAGCTGGGCCCTGCCACTTATGAAGCCATTTTACTAGCCAATGCTGTGTGCCAGGATTCTATGTTATCCTTTGTCAGCTCCCCCGCCCCCGTTCTTGTGGGGAATTACATGGTGGGGCGTGCCTCATGGTGAGGCCACTCTTTCTGGTGTCAGCTGGCTATGATGCAGCCACGTTGCCAGCCAGGTGGAAGGATTGGCTAGCCCTCAGTGCTGCAGCACTTTCCTGTGGGTCTGTTGGTTTGGGGGGTGTGAGCCTCTGCTGTGCCAACCCTTCCAGGTCATCCTTAATGTTTGTTCTCCTTTTCTGACAGCATAGTTGCCTACTTCGCTAGAACAAAGCCAGATGCCTAAGCTTTTTTTGGTTATTGGGACTGACTGACCCCTGCATCCTTGCAGTGGACATGCTGCTCTGTGTAGCTACCTGTGTCCATGTTGCCATACAGTATACTTATTCTCCCCTACGATTTTCCTTCCTTCCTTCCTTCCTTCCTTCCTTCCTTCCTTCCTTCCTCCTCTCTTCCTTCCTTCCTCCCTCTCTCCCTCCCTCTCCAGGCTGGAGAAATGGAAGGTGTCTTTTGTTGTGGTGTTACCAATTTTCCCTCCTAACTCCTTCTATTCCAGATTAATGCTAGGGAGAGGGAAAGGAGCGAGGATATTACTTTTGGATTCTAAATTTGGTGATGCACTTTGTCCTAACAGGAAACTTCTGCTTGGAAGGCCTGTCTTCTGCTGTCTTCCAAGCTTTGGGAGACAGTCTTTAATCCATCTGCTGTGCTGGCAAGAGTCATATACCCAACCTGGAAAGATGGTTGCTGAAATTGAAACCACCCTGTTTTTGTTTGCCTGAAACACTATTTAACATACTTCTGCTAGTGCTGACCAGAGACTGCCTTCACCCTAGTATGACTGTTGCTACACTGCTGCACTGACTTTTTACACCCTGAAACAAGCGTTCGCCTGCAGCACTAATTAACATACTTCTGCTAGCACTGACCAGAGACTGCCTTTACCATGGTAAGACTGTTGCTGCACTGCTGCATTGACTTTTTACGGCCTGAAACAAGTGTTTGTTTTACCTGTTACAACTTGTGAGAAGTCTGAGTTAAACATCACAACATTCCCGGAGCACAGCTACATTCTAACAGTGCCTGAGGCATTCGACTAACTGCAGCTGCTCAGGAGGCTAGGCAGTAAGCCAATCGATACAGCGTGAGCATGCAGCAGAAATATTTTGGCAATATTGTTTCAGTTTACATTGCAGAAACTGTTCTTTTAACTGTATAATAGGGAAATCTAGCTAGAGTTTTAGCAACAGTAAACAGAAGTTAGATATGCTCTCTTTCAAGTAATAACAATTGAAGTCAACAAGGGAAGTGTTGGAAGTAGCCTTAATTAAACTCACAACAATGTAAAATGTTTTCTCTCTTTTTAAAAACATTTTTTAGAGAATATTACTGTTCGATTAGTGGAGAATTAAGTAGTAATCTAGCAATTACCATGCATTTCAACGGAAAGACTTTGTGCAACCAGATTTTAATCATGTATGTTTTGCTTTTGATGTTGTTGGTATTGCTGCCCTGCACCATAGACCATGAAAACTCCTTAGCATTGCAGGACAAGAAATTGGGAGCCTTTTCAAATTAAGCTAGTTGGGATTAGTTTGAATAGAAGAAATAAGTTCTCGAATGCTTGGAGAAGTTATGGCCTTGGTAGTAGAGCAACGATTCTAAACCCTTATGTTATGCATAAAAAATTCCATGGACAACAAGGTGGTGTTCTAATGCTTTCATTAACACTATGGGGTAATGTGGAATTAAACTTGGGACCTGATGCCGAAACAATTAAAATTATGCATGATAATGTGCGTAGCTAAGACCAAACATCGACCTACTGAACTTACTGATTGTAGAACATGCCCCTGACGTATTAGAGCTTACTGAGACTTGGTTAACAAATAAAATGGATGACAATGAATTTAGCTTACCAGGTTACACACTATATCGATCTGGCAAACCAAAGGGTCAAGTTATATATCAAAAATAGTTTAGGTAATATAGAAGTAATAGATAAGGGTAGTGTTAGTGATATTGAATATTTAGTGATCGGATCAAATGAATTAAAGACAATCTTTATAGTCATTTATTCACCGCCCAATACAAAAATGTCACTTATTGAAACTGTAATCAATAAAATCCATAATGTTTCAGGTGACAGTTTATTGGTAATTATGGGGAACTTAAATTGTAATTGGCAAGGTCTATGAGAATGGAACTAAAAAATAATTTTGGTATTAGGAGTAACACAGCACATAAAAGATCCAACGCTGGCCCAGTAGCGCTGCGGTTGAGGCACTGGATGCCACACTGCACTATGCCTGCGGGACCCGGTTCGGATAGCCTCAGATCGTCAGGCCGGGGAAGACAAGCTGGAGCGTCTGGGGACAGCTCACCTTCTCTGGGGAGGAGACTTCCATACCGGCAAGCAGTGACCCCTGGTGGAGGCTGGAGGAAGCGACGGCAAGCTGGAGTCTCAGGGGCATGACTGGTTGAAGGTGTAGGCTGGCAACCAATCA
Source organism: Neoceratodus forsteri (assembly GCA_016271365.2). Taxonomy (NCBI): domain Eukaryota; kingdom Metazoa; phylum Chordata; order Ceratodontiformes; family Ceratodontidae; genus Neoceratodus; species Neoceratodus forsteri. The sequence goes on from CM028135.1 coordinate 754,429,346, forward strand.
GCTGCGGAGGCTGCTCCTTCACAGAAGGAGGGGGGGACATTGCAGATGCCAGCAGATGCCTTGATGCTCAGACACGTAGCGTCCCATGAGGAACATGGGGAAAAAAAAAACGGAGCTAGGATGATGGAGTGCTGAGCCGGGTCCTGATGTGCCAGCACCTGCCTGCGACCCAGGACCCTGACAAGATTTCAAGATTTGGGGGTTGCCCAACCCCGACCCCGCACGGGGGGTTTCTGTGGCATGATGGAGGGACCAGAGGGTGCAGGTAGGTGCTGGCAGTGGCAGGCTTCATGGGTGCTCCAGATGGAATGGCTCTGTGGGGCAGTGGGAGGTAAAAATAGAAATTTCAAAAATAAAAAATAAATAAATAAAAGATCCAACAAGATACACTAACACGACAAGGAATAGAACTATACTGGTTTGTTGTTCATATCATCTTTATTAATTGTAAATGACTTCCCCACACCTGAGTGATCACAGCTTGATTTGGGGTATAATAGCAACTTCACAAATACAGGATTTAATAAGTTACATAAATTATACTCGGATAAGGGACTACAGAAATTTTTTGAAGATAGTTTACTACATAGTATGGTACAGGAAAAATGGGAAAGATGTTTTCTTACACCTGATTTGGATTTATCAGTGCAGTATTTCTGAAACCTTTTACAGTATCTGTGATTCACATGCCTCTAAACAAGTAAAGAAAATGAAGCAAGCTAGACTTCCTTGGATTAATGATAATCTGCTAAAAATTATAAGGGTTAAAACAGACTTTGGGTAAAAGCCAGAAAAAGTAAATTAGACTCTGATTGGCTTCTTTTCAAAAAAAGTAGAAATACATGTAGACAACAAGTTAGGAAAGCCACGGTTCTGTACTATTGAAATAAAATATCATGTGAGAACAATGCCCGTACATTTTGGCAAAATATAAATAAGGTACTAAAACCAGGAAGAAATTATTACACAAAAAAATCCAATTTGAATGTAGAAGGGTGGTAATAGAGGAGCTCTCATAAGTAACTAAAACTTTAAATAATTTTTTTGTAGATTTACAAGGTGCAATAGCAAACCTGAAATATTAGATTTACATAGTACTACCTCAATGGAAGATGACATGCTTAGCCACCCCTTTAGATTTAGAATGTTAGGAATAGCAGAAGTATGTAAGGGTCTAAATAAAATTAACATACACAAATCTGCAGGACTAGATGGTATAGAGGGAAGATTTCTTAAAATGACCTCAAATCAAATTGCTTCTATCATAACTGAAATATTTAATTGGAGCCTACAAGAGGGTAATTTCCTCCACATATGGAAAGAAAGTAAAGTAGTAGCAATTTTCAAAGGAGTCAGTTCAGATGTAAACAACTACAGACCAATAGCACTTCTTCCCATATTATCCAAATGCTTGGAAAGACATGTACATGTACAAATTATGGAATACTTGAATAAGTATAACGTAATAACATCCATCCAATTGGGATTCCGAAAAGGGCACTCGACAACATCGGCTCTGCTTGAATTCAATAATTTGATTAATACCTCGATGCACTCTGGTTTGGAAAGTGCTGTAATTTTTTATTGATTTGTCAAAGGCATTCGACCTGGTAAACCATCCCCTCCATCTGCAGACAGCCAAGAAGATGGGTATTACAGAGGGGTCTTTGAATTGGCTGCAGTCTTACCTAAGGGACCGCACTCAGAGGGTATCAGTAATGGGTGATATGTCTCCAAGCAGAGACATAAAATGAGGCATACCCCAGGGCTCCATTTTGGGACCCCGTTATTCTTGATAGTTAATAACAGTTTGACCCAGGTAGTGCGGTTCTTCCAGGTAAGACTGTATGCAGATGACACTGACTTAATAACAACTGGAAGTAGCATCCAGGAACTCCAAACGAGAATGAAGGCTGATTTTGACAATCTAAGGGGTGGTTAGTCAGGTTAGAGTTTATTTTGTATTTTAAAAAATTGTTACACTTTGCTCCTAAATGAAGGACTTCCACAACAATTAACATTCACATAGTGAAAGACATAATGTTAGACTATGTTAATCAGTATTGTTATTTGGGAGTCATATTTGTTACCCATGTCATTTGGTGAGCACATAAGAGCTCTTATTGAAAGAGTAAATAAAAGAATAGGAGTCCTCCATAGAACCACTGGATGTTTAGGAAGGAGGGACCAAAAGAAAATAGCTGAACAACTAATATTACCATGTTGATTTATGGGGATTTACTACTGTACTGCCAACAAACAATTAACTGCCAAACTTGATAAGGTATATTATTGACTAGCCAGGTATGTACTACAATGCAACATACAGACTCACCATTGTACTTTGTTAATTTTGCTAGATTGGCAGTCCTTAGAAATAAATTACATAAGATCTTGGCAAAAGCTAATCTATCGATACCATGTGTTTTACCAAAGCCACTACATTAATAAAACATTGTTTAATGAGAATGGTTGAGCTGATGAGGACAGCAAAAGAAGTGTCAATATAAATAAATATCTCTTTCTTTTATTAGAAATAAACATGGAGAAAGAACTTTACAATTCCAAGTATTTAGATACTGAGATATCTTACCCTTTTCTGCTAGAACATCCATATCCCTGGCTTCATTTGTGTATGTTTACGTGTTGAACTATGTTATATGTTCAGAATTTTTCCCTGTTCATTCAATATTGTAGGTGTGGTCCACAAGAAATCATTGGGAGTAGCTGGGTGCTTGAGTCTCAGCCCATTTGAACAACACTTTTTTGGTTTACAGTTGTCCTGGTTTGGCATATCCTCCCCCCTTTCTGTCTACATGGCGGAAGCTCCAGTCACCATCATGTCATTTAACATCAATGGTATGCACAATCCCATTAGATGAACCAGAATAATGCAATATGTTGAAAGATACTGCCCAGATGTCTTTTTTTTTTTTTTTTGCAAGATACACATCTATCTGGAGAGGAACACGCCAAACTAGGTAAATATGATTTTCTAACAGTGGTCTCCTCTTATCATAATGGCAAGCAGTGTGTGTGTGTGTGTGGGGGGTTGTTATTCTAATTCTAGGTTCTACCAGATTTCATGATAAAGATACCTATTCAACCCAGAGGACCATTATGTGATCATGGTGGGAGTTTTATTTGAGACCTGGGTCACCTTGGTTAATGTATATCTGCACTGCAACTGTGGTGATACAATATTTTTTTGATAGGTTCTCTATTGCAGGGCAGTTGATTCTGGGTGGGGATATTAATTTGACATTAAATCCAGATTTAGATGCCACCCAACCTGGCAGGTTTAGTCTGATGGCAGCACAAAAATGTTTTAAGTCTACATTAAGTCACTTGAATATAGCAGACATCTGAAGAATCTTTTTCCCACTATTTTGGATGTCATTCCAGCCATGCCAGGCTGGATTATGCTTATACTACATTGGAACACCTGGGCTCAGTTCAGGATACTTCTGTGGCAACTAGAGTTTTTTATCTGATCATTCCTACTTAATTCTTAAATTAGATCTTGGGAAAAACCAGAAACGCACCACCTGGGGGTTGACTCTGTCCTTTCTCAGAGAGGAATCTTTTTAGAACTTGATTAATGAAAAAGTGGAACAGTTTTTATAGCTCATAATGATACTGAAAAATGGAGGACCCCTTATTGTGGGACTCCTTGAAAGTGGTTTTACATGGGGAAATAACTGCATGTGCTACCCACTGGGTTAGGGCAAGGGAATCCAAACTTAAGACTCTAACTGATATCCTTGGGACATTACATCAATTGACAGGGAAAGGGGACACAGATGTAGATACTCAGATCCCAATCATTTGTCATCAAATACAGGAGATTATGGACAAAGAAGAACTTGTATTATATACCTGAAGCAATATGTCTATGAAGGCGGTACTAGAGGCACATACCAACTGACTCGGCAGTTGCGAAGCAAAACAGAAACAAGCTTGTATTCCCCGACTGCAAGACCCAACCTCTGGCTCCGTAACACATACTGCAGTAGGAGAGAGGCCATATTATGGGATTATTACAGGGAACTGTACACTGCCCTGCCTCAGGAGGCTTTCCCCATCTCTCATTATTTTCAAGGCTCCAGCTTCTGAATTTGCAATATGCCCAGAAGGACTACCTTTTGGCACCAATCCAGAGCAAGGAAATTCTTGTCATTATTAAGGAGGCTAAGATGGCAAAACATCCTGGACCTGATGGCTTTGATCAGAATTTTACAAGGCTTTTAGCCCCTCCAGTTGCCACTCTTAACCTGAACATTCAGTGATGTGCAGGAGGAATATCTCCCCACCTTCCTGGAACTGGCCCACAATATTGGCATTACTGAAACCAGGAATGGACTCCTGCAACCCCCTCATATAGACAAATATTCATGTTAAATACTGATTATAAGCTATTTATGTTGGTCTGGGCCATCCATATGGATACATTTCTTCCCACACTAATCCAAGGTGATCATTCTGGTTTTGTTAGATGTAGACAAACCTTTGACAATATCCTAAGGAATCTTCTTTTAATTGAATATGTCACACAGAGGACTCCTATCTTTAGTAATTGTTCTAGATGCAGAAGGCATTTGACAGGTGTCTTGGCCTTTTTATGGGACTCACTGTCAAACTTAGCTTCCCTGTCCCTTTATCACCATGCTGCAGAATATCTCTCATGCCCCCCACAGGCATGGATCTGAGTTCTTATAAAAGCAGATCCATCTGGAAAGGGCACAAAGGCAAAGCTGCTCTAGCCTCCTTATTATTCACCCTATAAAATGCTGTGGATTTATATGGTGATCTGGATGGTCTGGACCTCACCTGCAAGCCTATGAACTTTCTTAGCTGGTAGTTCTGGTAGGCCCAATCTCAGGGTTGCTGTTTGTACTTGAATTTCATCTGTGCTATGGGAATAACTGTCCTGGTTAGAGCTGACACTGTTAGTTGGTGAGAGGGACTAGCCGACTGGGTTGTGCACAGTGAGAGTGTGCAAGGTGTCAGGACAGTGTTTTCCTAAGAGATTACTAATAGAAAGATGCACTGATAGCATGGTCTGTAGCAGCAGCAGACACTGGATATTGTATTTTACTGAATCATTCAACTAACCACAGCAATAGATATTATCTGAGTTCCCCAGGTTCCATTGGGAAGCAATAGCTATTTGCTTACACCGGCAGTTGTGTTCTGTTTGCTGGGAGACAACCCTAAGGTTACTGGGAGTGGTAGTTCCTGGTAAACCCTGAGAACTACACACCGATGGAGGGACCAGCAGCTTTGTTTAATTCATTTTTATTTTGTTGTAACCACTGCTGTAATAGATTTCATTTTGGGAGTGCTCAACTGTAATTCAGCACATTTAACTTTTGAGTCTGTCAACTGGGGCCAGTTCCGTGTAACTGTTCATGTAACTGAACAGATTCAGGGTTTAAAGTTCACTACGCAGCGAGCAGGGGCGAGAATGAGTGAGCAACTGCGCACAGACATGCACAGAGACAAGCACATCTGCACATGTCTGCTGTGTTAGCCAGTGCAAACAGAGCAGCACAGCCAGAACGTTAAATCTAAATCGAGCTGAGGACACTGAAGGTTGGTTACATTCATTCTTTTGTTGGTGTAGTGAATGGACTCCCTAATCATGTGGGATATACAGTAAACAATAAAGAAACAACTGGAAGAGTACTATACTGATTATGAAAGCATAGAACAGGCAAATGGGAGGTTGGCATTGTATGTAAACACTGTAATTATTGCTACTGGACACAAAAACAAGCACAGCGAGTGCCTAATAAGTAAATGCCCAAACTGTTTATTATTAGCAGGATTAAAGGAGGAGCTTAACAACTGCAAAACAGAACTTAAACAGTTGAAGGAACTTAGAAATCTGGAGTGCTTTGTAGATAATACAGTGAACACCACATACACCGTACCTGACTTTAACAATCGGTTTAAATGGACGTAAAGTGCAATCCCAAACCATTCATATTGGATACATATGCATTTTTCATCTGTTTAATGGGATGTTACATGTCATATTGGCATATTTAGTGGAAACTTTTTTCACCAGATAGCTGTCAAAAAGTAGGCTGCGACGCTAATTGCTGATGACCGATTAACACTGTTAAGGCCTCTAGCAATGCGCACTGCTCAGACATTTAATTGGGCATGAACTGATTCCAATTAGCATTGTTTTCAGGTGGGTTAGGTGTCAATTGCATGAATACAAAAGCATTTCTTACCTCAAGCCTCCAGATTGATTGCTGTTTGTGCTTACCATGTCTTCCAGCAACGCTCTGCTATAATTCTTGCAAAAAAACTTGAACTCTTGCAGCATATAAATGAACTACCGAATATGAATGTACTGGATCTATCCATATATATTAGGCTGCCTAAGTCTACTGTGTCCAATTTACTGAAACCTGAGAAGCACTGCAATGGCTTGGCAAACAAACCCGAAAGAAGGAAGAGGGAAGGGAAGGATGGGGAGGTTGAGGAGGCTTTGCTACGTTGGTTCATCACTGCTTGAGAGTACAAAGCTCTAATTAGCAGCCCTGTATTGTTAAAAAAGGCAAAGCACCTTGCAATTCATTTGAGGAAGCCAGATTTCAACCCAATCAAAGGCTGGCTTCAGCACTGGAAAAGCTGGAACAACATATGTTACTGGCACGCTCACGGAGAGAAACTGAATGTCGAAGCCACTAGGGCAAACACCTGGCTCTGTGATGTTCTGCCCCCCATCCTTTCAGGGTATGCAGCAAACAACATATTTAATGCTGACAAACTTGATTTTTTTTCTGGTTAGTTGGCTATGGCACCCTGACATTTAGCAATGAGCTTCCACAAAGGCAGAAAAATGAAAAAGAAAGATTGTCTATGCTCGCATGCTGCAATATGACAGGGACCAAACAGAAGGAGCTGTTAGTCATTGGGAAGTCAGCCAAGCCACGGTGTTTCCAAATCATTAGTTATCTCCCTGTGGTGTATCAGAACAACCATATGGCTTGGATGATGGGAGATATTTTCAGTGAGTGGGTCAGAAATTGGGATCAACATCTCGGGGGTCAAAAATAGCACTGCTGCTAGTTAACTTTAGTGGGCATCCAAACATCTCTGGCCTAAGAAATACAAAGCGCATCTTCCTGCCTCCCAACACAACCTTGATTATCCAGCCTGTTGATCAGGGGATAATTTATACATTTAAGAGGCACTAAATTAGAGCATTGCAAGAGAGAGTGCTGCGGTCCACCTAATGAAAGCCGCATGGGACACTGTCAGCATTGAGACAATCTGCCACTGTTTCCAAAAGGCAGGATTCAGTACACAAACAGAAACTGAGCAGCCCAATGTTGAGGCAGAGATGCAAACAGTTCCACCACCTATGGGGCTCTCGGAGATGGAGTTTGATTCCCTGTGCCATCCAGGAGAAAGTGACCCAGAACTGACAGTGGATGCTGTCAAAGAGGTTGTTGAAGAGAATGTGAGAGTCTCAGCTAGGAACGTAGGAGGAGGAGGAAGAAGAAGTTGATCCCAATTCCCCAGAGGAGAAGCTGGTCACAAATGGAGATGTCAGAGCTGCACTTGCCACTTTGTGATGAGTGATGAAGCACCATACTGAGATCAGTCCCAACCGGGACATCTTAAGCAGGACAGACAAAGACGGGTGTCCCTTCACAATTGCCTCTGGCAAGCAAACTAAAATCATTGAGTACTGTCAAAGTAAAACATCTTAAACAAAAAAACAAGCACCTCCCTTCTCACCTCCCTCCTTTCAAGCAAAATGGAGTACATGGAGCACACTGTTAAAAAAAATAAACTTTAATGTTTTTAACAGAAGCACCAAACACTACTCTCACTGTCCTACCCCTACAAGACCACAGCAAGAGCACAGCACATCAAAATCAAAATCAAAATGAATACGTATAGTATAGTATAGTATAGTATAGTATAGTATAGTATAGTATAGTACAGTACTGTACCATATGCCAGACAATGAAATTAGTTGCATGGCAATGCATATTTTAGCTCTGCTGGCTATGGCAGACATCAGGAATAGTGGAATATTATTGATGACATGAATAAGTCTGTTATAACTGGCTTTCACTGTATGAGCCAGGCACACAAGGAGAGCATGGGACTAGTAAACAATATAAGAAGGCTCTCACAGACACCTCCAGACAAGGCAGTGGACAACCTTCCAGCAAATACTTCAGAAGAAAAGGGGAGGGAGGGTGGATGCAATGTGGCCTAATGGAGGAGATTCTCCAAGACCTACTGTTAAGATAACTAACTGTTCTATCTTCATTGAGGATATCCTTTGATTGGGCCACACCTTTGGAATGATTTCCAACCAGTACACAAGGTACACAGTTAGGATTGCATAGCCTGACATGCAATCAGCACTAAAGGCCTTGCAATACCACAAGACCAAAGCCAACATGTCTACGAGACACAATGTCTAGACTGTAGTACTTAGTGAAAGCATGCACAGTGCTCTATGTGGCAGCAGCACAAATGTCAGCTGCAGAAACATTTGAAAACAAGCAACAGAAGTGGCCATGCCATGTGTGGAGTGGCCGTGCACAGCACCAGGAAGTTCTTTACCATATGTCTTATAACAAAACTCAGTACAGTGAGCCAACCATTTTGACAGGCACTGTTTAGTCACAGGTGTGTCCTCTTTTCCAGGGACGAGTGAGAGTAATAGGTGAGAGGACTTCCAGCAGTCCTTAGAAACATAGACTTTGATGGCCGATAAGGACCACTTGGCCCACCCAGTCTACCCATTTTCCTACCTATTGTATAAGCTGCAGATCCTAGTTAACCAACAGCCTACTTCTTCCTAACCCCCACCAGAATTGCCTTATGTCTGTCCCATGCATTCTTGAATTCCCCCCAATTTTGACCCTACAACCTCCTCAGGAAGGCCATTCATGCATCCACCACCTCTCCATGAAAAATACTTCCTCACGTTGCCCTGAGCAATTCTCCCTCTATCTTCAAATTGTGCCCCCTTGTTCTTGTGTCAGTGGCTCAGTAGGTAGCACACTCACCTCTGAGGCTGGGAGATCAGAGGGCTGTGGGTTCAGTTCCCACATCTGGCACTTGGGTTCATATCCCAGTACTGACACTGTAGTGCAGCATGAGAAGGGTGCTGCACTTCTGGGGTGCCGTCTTTCGGATGAGATGTTAAACGGAGGTCCCATCTGCCTGGACTGGTGGTAGTTCAGGTGGATGTTAAAGATCCCATGGCACTTATTGAAAAAAAGTAGGGAAATTTCCCCGGTGTCCTGGCCAAATTTCCCTCATTCATTAAAAATTCCACCAACAGCTTAATCTGGTTCAAGGTCAGTTGGCATTCATCTGTATCCCCCTCCCCCGGGTTGTGCCTGAAAATAGGCAGGATTTGTCTAGTGCACTTACCAGGTCAACAAAAACTAAATAAAATAAACAAAGATGCTACCCTCTTGGACTTTGTTGATTTCCTTGAGGTACTTGAACATTTCTATCATGTTCCCCCCTCCCTCCTTTCCTCAAGAGTATACATATTAAACTCCTTTAGTCTCTCTTCGTATGGCTTCTGGTGCAGACCCTGCACCATTTTAGTTGCCCTCCTCTGGACGGCCTCCATACTATGTCCTTGCAGAGATGGTGTCTCCAGAACTGCATGCAGTACTCCAGATGGGGTCTCATCAACTGTCTGTACAGAGGGATAACAACTTCCTGTTTTCTACTGGTGATGCCTCTCCTTATATGTCCCAGTATCCCCCAACCTCCTTACTTCCTTCTCACATTGCTTGCTTACCTTTAGGTCATATGTATGACTACCCCCAGGTGCCTTTCCATTTTTGTTATTGTTAGTTACTCTACGCCCCCATTGTGTACTTTTCCCTGGGGTTTGGTTTCCTAGGTGCATTACTTTGCACTTCTTTGCACTAATTTAAGCTGCCATACTTCTGACCATTCCTCCAACCTTGCCAAGTCCCTTCTCACCCATTCCACCCACCTTGTGTATTAGCCCTGTTGCAGATCTTTGTGTCATCTGCAAAGGGGCATACTTTTCCTTCAGTCCCTCTGCAATGTCATTTAGAAAGACATTAAAAGGATCAGTCCTAGTACTGAACCCTGTGGTAACCCGCTAATGACTACCCTTTCTTGAAGTGAACTTCGTTTACTAGTACCCTCTGTGTCCTGTTGTCCAACCAATGTTTTACCCAGGCTACCACCGGGACCCACTCCCAGGCTGGCTAACTTGTTTATTAATCTTTGTGGGGACTGTGTCAAATGCCTTGCTAAAGTCTAGGTACAGTAAGCCATGTCCACAGCCCCTCCCTGGTCTACTACTTTGGTCACTCAGTAAAAGAAATCAGATTCATCTGACATGACCTTCCTGCTGTGAATCCATTCTGCCTTGGGTCCTGTGCCCTGCTGGCCTCTGGGTACTCAACAATTCTTTCTTTCAGAAGTGATTCCATCATTTTCCCTACCACTGAGGTCAAACTAATAGGTCTGTAGTTTCCTGCCTCTGCTTTGCTCCCACTTTTGTGAAGGAGAATCACATCCTCCCTCCTCCAATCCTCAGGTACCACACCATCCTCCCATGATTTATTAAAAAGGGTAGTCAGTGGTGTCACTAGTTCTCTCCTTAGTTCTTTTAGAATTCTGGGGCGAATCCCATCAGGTACCATTGCTTTGTCCACCTTCAGTTTCAGGAAATCTTTCAGAACCCTTTCTTCTGTGAATGGACTGGTATTGACCCCCTATCCAGAGTGCTTCTATTGATCGGATTAGGTACCTCCCTCCTCTTCCTTTGTGAATACTGAACAGAAGTATTCATTCAGTATCCTTGCTTTTCTCTGTCACCCTGTGCCCCCACCCTCCCTTTATTAAGCCTCACTATCCCTTCCTTGGTCTTTCTTTGCTCCTTAATGTACCTATAAAGGTTTTATCCCCTTCTTAACTGAGCTGGGTATCTTTTTCTCAGTTTGGGCTTTTGCTATTCTGACTGCCTTCCACTTCCTTCTGCTTTAACCAGTGTGACTGAGATAGAAACACAGGTTCCATGTACATCAAGTGTATGCAGCTGCGCCTTACCTTTGTTAGCATGTTCAGGATAAAACACAGGAAGGTTTATGGTGTGATTCAATATGAGATCAGAGACCACACAGGTTAAAAATGTGGACTGGTTCACAAAGCTACTCAGTCTTTGTGGAAAATCAAGTAGAAGGCTCATGCATCAGAGCCTGGAGTTGGGAAATCTTCTGAGCAGAAGTAATGGTGACCAAAAACAGCATTTTCCAAGATAGGAAATGCATCTTACAGGTCATGGCGGGCTCAAATGGAGACAGAGTCAATTTCTCAATTATGAAATTCAGGTCCCAAGGCAAAATCTGTTTTTGAATTGGGGGATTCATGTAAAGAGTATCTTTAAGGAATGTATGAGACACCTCTTGTGCCATCGTGTACCCATCAATGGGGGCATGGAAAGCTGAAACAGCTACCAAGTGCACTTTAACGGATGAGTACTGGAGAGCAGAATCTGATAGAGACAGAAGGTAGGCCAATAAAGTATTGACAAGATATATGAATAAGTCCTCTGAACAGGAAGCACACCATATAGAAAGGCGAAATTGTTTAAGCAGGAAAAGTACACTAAGCCAAAGCTCGTTTCCAGGTGTGACCTGGGGGCACAAGGAAGTTAAGTGACTTGCTCAGGGTTACACAGTATGCAAGTGGGGGCTGTGAAATTCAAACCCAGTTCTCCAAGTTTGCAGCTCAGTGCCCTTAACCACTGCACTATACTGCCTCCATATAGAGAAGCACTTCCATTTTAAAGAATTTGCATTTTGTGGAAGGCTTTCTAGCCACAAGCAAGACATCAGCCACCTGGGCAGAACCCCAAAGTGGGCATGGCTATGTTCTCAGGAGCCATGTATATAGCTGCAGGAACCACAGCTCTGGATGGACCAGGGACCCCGTGTTCTGTGACTGCAGACCATGATAAAGGGGAAGCTCCACTGCCAGATGCTGCAGAAGTGAAAACCAGATCTGGTGAAGCTAGAAGTGAGCCACTAGTATTAGGGTGGCCTACTCTGCCCTCAGATTGCATAGACCCCTCTGAATAAGAGGGTCATAGGAAATGCATAAAGGAAGCTCCCTTTCCAGGAGAGGAAGAATGCATCTCCCAAAATCCTCCAGGCCCTGGAGCGAGCAAGCAGAAACTTGGCAGCTTTGTGTTGTTTGATTTACACAAAAATGGTCCAATTCTGGATGACCACATCTTTCAAAGAGGTAACTTACCACTGAAGTTAGCAATTCCAATTCATGTACAAAGGAATGAGACTGGCTGAGCTTATCAGCCAAGACATTTTGGACACCTGGGAGAAACACGGTCTATGGCTGAAAGTCATGAGACATCATCCTGCAACACACTCTCATCAAATCCCTGCACAGGGGATAAGAGTGTGTCTCTCCTTGCTTGTTTATGTAGCATGTGACACAAGACATTGTCAGTCTGAATCAGCAAAGGACCAGGGCTGAGGTACTTCTGGAATGCCTGGAGACCAAGGAAAACTGCTCACATCTCCAGTACATTGATATGGAGATCCAAGTCCACACCTGCCCAGGACCACTGGATCTGATGGGAACAGAGATGTGCACCCCAGCTTGACCCGGAGGCATCTGTGGTGAGGATCTGCACTGGAGTCAATGAGAGGAATGGAACACCCTGCAATAGGTGCTGGCAGTCCATCTACCTGGCCAGAGTAATGCAGAGAAGAGATGTGACAAGGACCATCTGTTTTAGCTGATCCGCCAATTGTTCCAACTGCACATGGAGAATCCACTGTGTTATGCATATATGGAGATGAGCAAAGGGAACTGTCACTATGGCAACAGCCATGAGTCCCATGAAATGTAGAACTGTCCTGGCAGATGCAAAATGACTTCTGTATATCTGTCTGGCCTGGCCAACAAGGGCCTCCATTCTGCCTGTAGGTAGGAAGGCATTAACCACTGCTGCGTCTAGTACTGTCCAAATATATCAGAGGCTCAGACAAGGAACTAGTATGGATTTTGATATATTTACCATAATACCCAGTTCTTTAAACACATACTTCATTTAGGACAATATGTACTGAACCACTTCCCCAGATGGGGCCTTTAAGAGCCAGTCATCCAGATATGGGAGACCCTTCCCTCTGAAGGGCTACTGCCACAACTTCAAAGCATTTCATAAATACCCACAGGGACAAGGATGAGCCAAAGGGCAAGACTCAGAACTGATAATGGCTGCCCTCCAGCATAAAGCAGAAGTACTGTCTGTGACATGGTTGAATCTTGAAATGAAAATATGCATCTTTTACATCCAGGGCACAGACCCAATCTGCCTTCTACAGGAGGGGGAGGATAACTTGAAGAAACATTATTCAAAACTTTCTGAATTCCATGAACTAGTTTAGGTCTGTCAGGTACAGTACAGGATGTAGACTGCCTGTCCATTTGGGAACCAGGAAGTATCTTGAAGAGAACCTCTTGTTCCTTTCTTGGGAAGGAATGAGTTCCATAGCTGTCTTGTGAATCAGTGACTCTATTTCATCTCTCAGAAGGGACAAATGACCCGGAGGATAATGAAAAGGAGTTGGAGGATTAACTGGAGGGGTGGATGGCAACTCCCGAACATATCACTTTTTGCACTATTTCCAGGACCCACTCATCCATCACATTCTTCCTCCATGCTAACAGATGAAGAAGGATCCTTCCTCCACTTGTACCCCATGAGGCAATAGTGGAGGGAGAAGAAGTAGGGAGTAGAAGGTACCAGGGTGGCAGGGCTGACATGACTAATACCTTTGGGTACTTTTTAGTGGGCACCAGGGGTGAGGAGACCTGGAAGGGGACTGCTTCCACATCTGTGGGACTGCTGGCAGTAGGCATGGCCACCATGGACCACAGGCCAGTGAATTGAGCCTCTACCACACCCCCTTGCAGGTTAAGGGTTCAGGGATTTAACTGATCTTAAGGTTATCTTGGAGGATTGAAGCTCAAATAGAGCATTTTCAGCATCACCCCAAACAGCTTGGAGCCCCTTAATGTGTCATTTAGCACAGCCTGTTGTGCATCAGTAGCAAATCCAGTTACTTTGAGCCAGGAGTATCTCCAAAGGCATATGCCGGAAGCAGCAACCCTGGCAGAAGCATCAGAGGCATCATATGCAGAGCACAACAGATGGTTTCCGGCATCCACACCGACTGAAGCAGCATCAAGTAATTCAGCATTGGCAGGACTATCAGGCAAAGCCAGAATAGTAGACAGCTGATTTCCACAGGCCATTTTGATGGTAGTTTGCAATTCTTAGGCCCAAAGATGCAGATGCATAAGTTATTTTGCCCATGACATCCAGCCTCCTGGATTATTTGTCAGGAGGCAAAGTTCTCATGTGTCTAGGGGCTCTAGAGCAATCATAGGCAGCCATGATAACCACTGAATCTGTTTCAGGCTCTGAGGCACAGTAAGGCTTAACAGATGGAGAAGGGTACTGTTTGCCTGCCTTTCTAGGCAATGCTGGCAAGGTATTAGGCCTATGCCAGACAGCAAAGGTAGCATTCTCTAATCCTGGATGTACAGGAGGCACTACAATGGATGGTGTAGTTGGCACCTCCAAAAACTCTATTAAATTTCTTTTACCGAGTTTTTATCTTCAAGCCCATGACATCTTGGATATTTCTGAGCAAAACCTGGAATGAGGATCTTCAGAAGGAGACCTGGACTATATACCACGATCCTCACTGCAAGATGAGAGGGTGGAGTTGGAAGGTAAACCCCTTTCATTGGAATCATCACTCCCTTCTGTATGCTCCAACTCCTCCTCCATATTATGGAGATCATGATTATATTTCTCGTCATCAGGAATAGTGACAAGGGCAGCTGACAAAGCTGGCAATGGAGCAGCGGCTGCAATGAAGGAATAATTGGTGTGCTTTGAGATCTTGTCAATGACAGTACTGACAGAGGAGGCCAAGTCAACAGGATATTAGTTATCATCACTGGAAGCAATGATAACAGGTGTCGAATGAGTTCTGAGAACAATGCTAGCACAACCTGGAAGTCGATGGTGCTTATTAAAGGGTCCAGGACTACCAGCATTGAAAGAATACAGACTGACAACTGGGGCTGCTTACTGTCCATAGCAAATATGATTGTGCCAGAGTCAGATCCCGACCTTGGTGTCTCAGTGATGGTCAGGGGGGTCTGTAGTCATCTCCACTGGAGTGAATGATGATGAGGACTTACCTGACTTTAACAAAGACTTTGACCTCACCAGCAAAAGAGAAGTTTCTCCTTATGGTTGTGGTGATGGCTGGAAGTGGAGGGCTTCGATGGTTTGTCTTTACCCTCATCTAAAGCTCTTGATAACCTCAGCAACAACAGCATCACCGAATGCCTTGGGATTGTGATACGGGTTTCCACAGCCTTCTTTCAGTGTCCCAATGTGGTCTAGTTGAATCCCTCACAAATCTTGCAGGCCCATATGTTGTGTGAAATGCCCCACCAGCAAACACAAACATTGTGAGTGTTGTTCATGTAGATCTTGTAACTGCAAGTACAAAACTTAGAAAAAGGTTCTTTCAATGGCAGCATACAGGGACAATGTCAAGAAATTAACTTAGAAGATAAATATTGAAGAAACGATGGCATTGTTTCTCTGCAAGTCCGATGAGTGAGCAACAGTAGAAGAAAGAACTGAGGAGCCATGGGGCCACTCATGTTTTATAGGTGCCAGTGTAACATGTCATCATGGGCAGCCCCAGCTAGCAAATGTTTTCAAGTGGTACTGGCATGGACGGCTTACAGTTCCAAAAGTGTGGTCCAATGGAAGAGATATTCTTGATGTAGAGCTAGCTGTGTGTCCCAGCCAGATGAAAAAATTACTCACCTTAGTAATGTTGTTTCTTCTAATGGAGTCTTGCTATATTCTGACATATGCAGTGAGTCCCAACCTTCGAACTGCCCCGGAGATGAAAGAGTTAACTTTCCATGCCAGGCATGGAACGCTGAGCTCGAGCTCGGTTGAGACTCTGTCTGTTGTTCTTCAAACTCAAACCATCAGATCTTTACGAGCTAAACTCACTAAGGTCCTGTGTGGAAGCTGTAAACCTACACTAGCCAACTGGCTACTAAATATAAGAACACATTTTTTGGTCCCAAAATAAAGACTCAAGTCAGGAGACCCAAAAAAATGAAAAACACAACACCAAGTCACCCCAAGAAAGGAAGGGTTAAAAACAACAAGGTGGGCACCTACTAAGTGCCAACACTGCGCTGCCCACCCACATCCCAAAAACAGAGGTTCTGAGAGGGGCAGGTGGGGGGGAGGTCAGAATATAGAAAGACTCCATTAGAAGAAACAACATTACTAAGGTGAGTAATTTTTTCTTCAAACAACATGAAGTCTTGCTATATTCTGACATATCTGAACAAAGCAGTACCTCCATGGAGGAGGGACAGAACCTACTTAGAAAGGCTCTAAAGCACAGCTGTGAAAACTGAGCATCACTCCTAGCCTGGATGTCCAGGGAGTAATGCTTGGTAAAAGTGTGAACTGTTTTCCAGGTAGCTGCTTGACATATCTCTAGAATGGGGATGTCCCTGGCAGCAGCAGCCAGAGAAGCAGCTGTACCTCTGGTAAAGTGAGCCCTCAGGCCTGAGGGAGGAACCTTACCCAGTTTTTCATAGCAAAATTGGATACAAGAGACAATCCACCTGGCAATGGATCTTTTAGTGGCAGGTTTCCCTTTGCCAACCTCACCATACGTGATGAACAGTTGAAGGGAGTCAAACATGTGACCCTTGGTACGCTCTATGTAGTAACTAAGGGCTCTCTTCACATCTAAGCTGTGCAGCCTCCTCTTGCCAGAGGAGGAATAGTCAGTGAAGTACACTGGAAGAGATATAGATTGATTAAGGTGGAAATCTGAAACCACCTTAGGCAAGAACTTCCTGTTAGTCCTGAGGACCACCTTATCTCTGTGAGAGGAGATAAAATCAGGCTCCACTGACAAAGCTTGTAATTCACTCATGCGTCTGGCAGAAGTGATGGCTACCAGAAACACAGTTTTCCAAGTCAAGTACTTAAGCTCTGCTGAAGACAAAGGCTCAAAGGGGGGTTGCATAAGCTGAGCAATGCAAACATTAAGATCCCAGGCGGGGGCAGGGTCCCTGAATGGAGGGTTGGTGTGAAGCAATCCCTTGAAAAACTTGGAGAATACAGGTTGAGCAGAAAGAGAAGAAGGCTTACCTGCTGAATAAAAGCAGACACAGCTGCCAGATGCACTTTCAGGGTAGCTGGCCTCAGCCCCAAGGTATTTAAGTGGACCATATAGTCCAGGACTGTGGGCAAATCAGCAGATTCTGGGGGAATATGCTTTCCAGAGCACCATATGGAAAACCTTTTCCATTTGGAATTATACAGCCCTGGTGGAAGGTTTCTGAAGCCTTCAGGACATCCATTACACTTGGGAGAGGTGTAACTCAGCAAACTCTAACTCTTCAAGAGCCAGGTCTTGAGATTGAGAGATTTTAGGTTCGGTACCAAACCCTCCCCTGAGCACAGGTTAACAGGTTGTAATTCTTGGGAAGACACAGGGGAAGATGGACTGCTAAGGACAGTAGGAGTGGATACCAGGGCTGTCTGGCCCAGTCTGGAGCAATCAGGATCATCTTGCAGGGTTGAGATCTGATTTTGACTAGCACTTTGAACAGGAGAGGGAAGGGGGGAAGTATAGAGAAACTTCCCTTCCCAATTGAGAACTAAGGCATCCAGAGGGACTGAGCCCAACACTGGGGGCCTGCAGCAAAAAAGGGGAAGTTGGTGATTGTCTGGGGCTGCAAAAATATCTATCTGCGGGGTGCCCCATCTGGAAAATATCACCTCCAAGACCAGGGGGTCAAGTGACCATTCGTGATGGCCCTGGGAAATCCTGCTGAGAGCATCTGCCAGGACATTGTCCTTGCCTGGGAGGAACTCATAAGGGAGGTGTTCAGGAGTAGCCAGAGACCACAACTTCATTGCTTCGTGCACAAGGCCATAGACTGAGTGCCCCTTTCTTGTTGATGTACCACATTGTAGTGGTGTTGCCTGTTCTGACCTGTACAACTTTGTTCTGAACAGATTTGGAAAAAGCTTGAAGTGCTAGAAAAACTGCTCTGAGTTCCAACAGATTGATGTGAAGCAGAGATTCCTGAGGGGACCACAACCCCTGGGTGGTGAGGTCGCCCATGTGAGCTCCCCACCCCAAGAGGGATGCATCTGTAGTAAGGATTAATGAGTGAGACTGAGTGACAAAAGGAACCCCTTGTCTCAGATTGCTCTGATCCTGCCACCACTGTAGGGCCTGGATCAGGGTTCTAGTCACTGGGATCAATTTGGTAAGAGGGTCCTTCCTTTGAGACCAAAAGGCTCTCAAATGGAACTGAATGTCCCTCATCTGAAATCTTGCTCCCTACACTACTGCTATAGAAGCAGCCATGTGCCCCAGGAGCTATAGAAAAATGCCTTGCTGGTCGAGACACCTGCAGGGTGAATGAGGAGGCCAGACAGACCAGGTCCTTGCCCTGTCCAAGGGAAGGAAGGCTCTGGCTTTCTCTGTGTTCAGCTCTTGCCTATGAAGGTGAGAAGCTGGACAGGCTCTAGGACTGATTTTGAAAGATTCAGAAGGAAACCTAGAGAGGTGAGCAGTTGCTGAGTTATCTGTAGGTGTAACTTGACTTGGTCTGGGGACTGGCCTCTACTATGAGCCAGTCGTCCAGGTAAGGGAAGATGGCAATTCTTGCCTTCTTAGAGAAGCAACTGCTACCACCAGGCATTTTGTGAATACCCTTGGAGCAGAGGTGAGGCCAAAGGGCATTGCTCTGAACTGGTAATGTCCTGAGGGCAGCTTGAACCTGAGGTACTTTCGATGGGAGCTTCTGATGAGAATATGGAAGCAGGCATCCTTGAGGTCCAGGGACGCTAGCCAGTCCCCTGGCCTTAGAGAGGGTAGAATAATTCCCAGAGTCACCATTTTGAATTTTGGTTTTAAAAGGTGCTTGTTTAAGTATCTGAGATCCAGGATGGGCCGCCATTCTCCTGTCTTTTTGGGTAAGGAAGTACCTGGAGGACAACCCTTGTTCTGGTGTAGGGTGGAACCCTTCCACAGCTCTGAGAGCCAGAAGGAAAGAGACCTCTGCCTCTAGGGCTAGTGCCTATGGTGGATTTGCAGGTGGAAAGGATCTGGCTCTCATCTTTGGAAACTTTTGAAGCCGACACCAGTCCCTGGCTTACTACTTCCAGGACCCACTTGTCTGATGTCAGAGACTCCCAGTCCTGGACAAAGTAGTCAGTCTGCCCCTACAGGTAGCTGAGACTGCCCTGGCAACCCCATCAGGGTGCCTGCTTGGCAGGGCTTTGGGCTGAGGGGTGGAAGCAGGCCTGCTTGTGCCCGTCTGCCTCTCCCTCTAAGAACCCCTCTGGGCATAAGCAGAAGAGGCCTGGGCTTGGTAAAAGGCCTATGAAAGGCCTGCCCCTGCCCCTGGAAAGCTGCCTTTGAGGAGTGGCCTGCCTTCTTTGGCCTGTGCACTCCTACAGGTGGTCCTATATTCATCCATTTTCTTCATGTAATTCTCTATTTGCTCCCCAAACAGAGAATTACCCACAACAGGAAAATCCATGGCCTTAGTCTGGGTATCCTGTGACAGGCTAGTACATCTGAGCCAAGCCATTCTTTGAAGTGCCACAGATGTAGCCATGACTCTAGAAGACGCATCATTGGAGTCTACTGCATCATGGAATTACACCTTGGATGCCTCAATACCATCAGCAGCCAACTGCTCCAGCTCCTTGGCAAGCTGGCCAGGGACCTGTTTTGCTAGGGCCATAACAGTGTCCCATCTATATTTTGATACCTAGCAGTATAGGCCATATAATTGGCCTGTCTGAGTCCCAAGGATGCTGCCATGTACTGTTCTTTTGCCATGGCATCAATCCTCCTGGAGTCCTTGTCTGGGGGTGTGAAGCCAAGGAATGTTTGCCTTAGCAGAGGCTGCAGCCTGCACTACCCCAACATGGCTGCATTGTTGTGTAAGGAACTCTGTGTCTGAGCCTGACAATGTATACCTCTTGTCCATTCTTTTATCCACAGGAGGTATAGTGTTAGGAGTCTTTAAAATTTTAAATGTCTGTTTCCCAAAATATTTGTGCAAGGCAATAGACAGCCTCCTAGACTCTGGGATATCCATCATTTCCACATAGTCAGGCTCCTCCTGGTCATCCATAGCTTCTTCCATAGGAAGCTGGAGGGTTTCAGCCACTTTTTTTATAGAACAAGAAATGGGAGGGGGACTCAGAAAGCCTAGGAGGAGACACCCCTGAAGGTCTGTCTGGGGAGATGTCCGGGTCAATGGGCATATCCAGACTTTCAAATCCACATTCACTTTCCTCATACTCCTCTTCCTCCTCCTTCAGTTCATAAAACTCCTCTAAATCATAATCTTGAATAGGTGGAACCGGCCGAACCGAGCGCCTGCCTGATGGTGCCGGTTCGGTTGGAACCGGGGAAAGTGACTGAACAATTTTGATCGCTTTGGCTATCTCTTCAGCGATTGGAAAGGAAAGTTTTGGTTCCACACCAGCTGATTTCTCTTTTCTAGTTCTTTTAGCTGGAACCGACTCCTCAGAATTGGCTCTCCTTTTGCCCGAAGAAGTCTCGCCCTGGTCAGAGGGCACTCCTTCTGGTTCAGTTGAACCGAACCGGCTGGCCATCCGTTCAGCGATTCTTGACCTCCTTTGCCTGAGCCTACCAGCTTCTTTCTAGGGTAGCTGCAGGAAATTTTGCAAATCTGGCAGTCTGCATTGAGGTGGTCAAACCCACAAAATAAACACAGGTGGTGTGGGGGTCAGCCTTGGCAAAGACTTCCCCACACACTGCAGTGTTGAAACCAGTGGGTCGGTTTTCTTTGGGTTTCTCAGACATAGTGCCGTCCCAACCAAACTTACCCTTTTATGGCAATCCACCAGGCAAGACCTCTTATCGGTTCACAACCGTGTCACGGTCGTGGAAAAAAAATATAAAATCTGTTTTTTTAGAACTATTAAGAACCGGTAACCACACTCTAAATCACAAATTAAGATTTTTAAGACAACTTGATCGGTTCAAATCGAACCGATAAACCGTTACAAGTTCCACACAGAACAGAATTAATGTAAACCTATCTAGTACTCACAAATACCACAGACAGAGACTGAACCGACAGGTTTGCGGTTTAAATTCAGTCAAAAACTGAGAAAACATACTTTAACTGACAAATGAACCGAGCAGAAGAAGAAATCTCTAGAGGACTCTTCAGTGAGGCAGAGTAAAGAATCTGACAGTTTGAGTTTGAAGAACAACAGACAGAGTCTCAACCGAGCTCGAGCTCAGCGTTCCATGCCTGGCATGGAAAGTTAACTCTTTCACCTCCAGAGCAGTTCGAAGGTTGGGACTCACTGCATATGTCAGAATATAGCAAGACTTCATGTTGTTTGAATCTGAGATTCTGTGTCCATGCCACATTGTGAAATTGCATTTTACCACCATAATCTGAAATTAAGCATTTCTACCACACTCTAAAATTGTGCCTCACCATCACATACCTAAATTACGCATCCATGGCACATACGATACTGCATATCCCTACTACTTTCCACAACTATGTGTCTCCTGCATTGTAATTATGTATCTCTGCCACATTCTTAAAATTTATAACACCACCACATTCTGAATTTCAGTGTCCCTGGCACAGTCCAGAATTGTATGTCACAGCTACTTTCTGAGATTGTGTCATTGCAGCATTCCACAGTTACAAAGTTGCAACCTGGTGGCATTCTGAAATTTCATCCCTGCAATATTCTAAAATTGCACACAACTTTAGCTCTCTAATGCCATGTTTGCCACTGCACTTCAACCCCCAAAGTCTTAAGTACCTTGCATCAGTACACTGTGGAAATGAATGCCCAGCACCCTTTTCAAATGCTGAAATGTGCAGCTTTTGCAACAATGGAGAAATAAGTTAGCCTGCAGGAGGACTATGTTGTGAGTTTTGGTTATGACATCATCAGTAGATCTCCACTGAAACTGGCTTTTTTGAACAGGCAGTGAAATTAGAGTTACAAAATGACTTGTAACTGTTAAAGTAACTTGGAGATCTCATTTTAGGCATGAGGCTGACTGAATTTAAAAAGTGGCTGAAACACAACAGCAAAGGAGCAGTCTGCAACTTTGGAATTAATTTTACAACAAGCTAACAGGAATTAAGTGAACAAAGCTATGGGCTAGTAGAAATTAATTTAAACAAGCATTTGTCAATGCCGAATGTTGATTGCGTTGGTCTGTTGAGCACGCTCACTGGCCCTCTGTCAGTCGCTCAGTCTGTTTCGTCTGGCGCTGCAGGCTGCTGTTTTGTACTGGGCTCCTGCCTCTGTTGGTGGCTTTTTCTGCCCACAAAGAAATCTGCAGCAGTCCTGACACAGGTCTGTTGAGCCTGCTGACTCCCCTTTTCTCACTCACTCATTCCATTTCTGCCAGCACTGCAGGGTGGCCTTTTGTACTGGGCTCCTGCCTGCGCTGGCACCTTTTTCTGCCAACAAAGAAATCCGCAGCAGTCATGACAGAGCTCCATTGAGGTTGCTCACTCCCCCTGTGTCACTCACTCATTCTGTCTGTCCTGGCGTTGCAGGCTACACTTTTGTACTGGGCTCCTGCCTCTGTTGGCGCCTTTGTCTGCCCATAAAGAAATCTGCAGCAATCCCGACAAAGCTCCGTTTAGGTCGCTCACTCCCCTTCTCTCACTCACTCATTTTGTTTCTGCTGGCGCTGCAGGCTGCCCTTTTTATTGGACTCCTGCTTGCGTTGCCGCCTTCTTTTGCCCACAAAGAAATCTGCAGCAGTTACAATAGAGCTCTGTTGAGCTCGCTCACTCCCTCTCTCTCACTCACTCATTCTGGTTTCCCCACCAGTGCAGGCTGCCCATTTGTACTGGGTCCCTGCGTGCACTAGCACCTTTGTCTGCCCACAAACAAATAAGAAAATTACGTACCTACCGTAATTCTTGATCTTCTTGGACGAGTCTCCACCACTCATTCACACTATTGGGGATCTGCGCGGAGGCACTAGGACCCATTGGGAGCAAACTTTTTGCTGGAGGGTCAGCGCCAGAGATGGCGCCTGCAAGCCTCTAGCTCATGGCAATGACTATCTCAAAGGCCGACCCTCCAACCGCCTCAGTACCTTTTTAACCAAGGAGGTGCAGCTAACCAACCTAAAGGGTAATCCCATCCTAGGACCGGACATTAGATAGTCCGGGCACCCGTGTAAGAAGGGTCAAAAGAAGTCTTCACAGCCTAAAGATTTGAGGGAGTGAAGACTAACACAGCGTGTGAGCTCTGGGTATGTAGGATATAGGAAGGAGTGGTGGAGACTCGTCCAAGAAGATCAAGAATTACGGTAGGTACATAATTTTCATATCTTCCTGGACATAAGTCTCCACCACTCATTCACACTATTGGGAGAGTACCGAGATAATAATACCCCAAGAGGGCAGCAGGAAGACCACGAGTTCATGTTTTTAGGACAGAAGTCCATTGAGGATAGTTTTGCCAAAGGTGGAATGTCGCCTAGCATGAACATCCAGTGCATAATGCTTAACGCAAGTATGCACCGAGCTCCAGGTGGCGGCATTGCAGATGTCTGCAATAGGCACGTTGCGAATTTCCGCTAGGGATGCCGCGACTGCTCTGGTAGAGTGAGCGTAAACCCTACCTTCCAATTTAACCTATGCCATGGAATAGCAGTGTCGAAGACATGCCACTAGCCATGATGAGATACATCTGATAGCGACAGGTTGACCCAGCCGGGTCTCACTGAAGGAAACAAAAAGTTGTTGGGCCTTGCGAAAATTCTTGGTTCTATCTAGATAGAAATGCAAGGCCCTCTTAACATCCAAAGAATGAAGAGAACGTTCTCCTTCATTTTGGACATCCGCAAAGTAAGAGGGAAGGACCAGAGGTTGGTTTAGATGGAATTCTGACACAACCTTGGGAAGAAATTTAGGATGAGTACGAAGAACTACTTTGTCCTTATGGAACACAGTATACGGAGGGTCCGAGACCAGGGCATGTATCTCAGAGACCCTACGGGCTGAGGTAATGGCCACTAGGAAGGCAGTCTTCCAGGTGAGAAATTTTAGCTTACAGGTAGCCAGAGGTTCAAAAGGTTTCCGAGTGAGCATGTCTAGCACAAGGTTAATGTCCCAGGCTGCAACTGGACATCTTATAGAGGGTCTGGTATGCAGAATTCCTTTTAAGAAATCTCTTAACCATAGGTAACTGAGCCAGGGACAAAGAAGAAACTGGCTCATGACACGCTGAAATGGCACTAAGGTGAACTTTGACTGTAGAGTACTGTATACCTGAATTTGAGAGGTCCAAAAGGTACTCCAAAACCTTGTCTGGTGGGCAGGAAAAGGGATTCAAAGAGGACTTTGCACACCAGAGCGAAAAAACACTTCCACTTAGATGTTTAAATTTTCCGAGTGGCTGGCTTCCGAGCAACCAGAAGAATATCTGAGACTCTTCGAGAGACGTTGAACCGGTTCACTTCTACCTCTTCAGGAGCCAAGCGTGAAGGTGAAGCGATCTCAGGTTGGGATGAACCACTGGACCCTGAGTCAACAGGTTCATCTGCAGGGGGAGTGGTCTCGGAGGAACTGCCAACATATTGTTGAGTAGCGGAAACCATAGTTGTCGAGGCCAAAAGGGAGCAATGAGAATCATCTTGGTCCACTGGGACTCGAACTTGAGGAGTACTCTCTGAATTAGAGGAAGGGGCGGAAAGGCATAAAGAAAGCGTTTCGTCCACTGCAGCCTGAATGCATCCTGACAGAAAATGCCAGGCCCTGGATTTCTGGAGCAGAAGAGAGGCAGTTTTGCGTTGAGTGGGGTTGCAAAAAGGTCCAGGTCTGGGGTTCCCCACTCTTCGAATAGTGACTGAACTATGACTGAGTCGAGCGACCACTCGAGAGGATCTGCCTCTGTTCTGCTGAGACGGTCTGCCAAGTCATTTTGTACACCTGAGAGGTAAACCGCTTGAATTAGAGCTTTGTGTTCCAAGCACCATTCCCACACCCTCATCACTTCCCTGCATAAGGGGTAAGAGTGAGCACCACCCTGCTTGTTGATGTAGTACATCTCTGCTTTGTTGTCCATTTGAAGGAGAATGGTCTTGTGACAGAGAATGTCTTTCATCGCTCGGACCGCATAAAGGATGGCTCTCATCTCTAGGACGTTTATGTGCAGCTGGGACTCAAGTTGAGTCCACACCCCTTGAGTGTGGAGAGCGCAGCAGTGAGCTCCCCACCCCATTAGCAATGAGTCCATGGTAACGGAGATCTGATGATCTAGAGGAGCAAAGGGAAATCCTTCTAGGAGATTGCTCTCTTGGGACCACCAGTTGAGGGACCTCTGTAGGGGTTCTGTCACCTTGATGGGATAAGACTGCGGGTGAGTGGATGGAGACCACTGAGCACTGAGCATCCATTGGGTGGTTCTCATGTGCAGCCGTGCTAGGGGTACAGTGAACACTGAGGATGCCATGAGGCCTAGCATATGTTGCATCGAGAGAGCTGTAACTGATCTGTTCTCTCCAATGTAACGGGTCATCTGAAGGATATCATTCCTTCTGTCTTCTGGAAGGAAAACCTTCACGCAAGAGGTGTCCAGAAGAGTCCCTATGAAAAGGAGTCTCTGGGAGGGTTGCAACTGTGACTTCTTGAGGTTCAGCAGAACTCCCATGGATGTAAGAAGGTGAGAGGCTGTCTGTATGGCTTGCAGAGTCCCTTGTCTGGAAGGGCTTGCTAGGAGCCAGTCATCCAGGTAGGGAAACACCTGGATACTGACTTTTCTGAGATGCGCTGCGAGAACTGCACAACACTTTGTAAAGACTCGAGGCGCCGAGGATAGCCCAAAGGGCAGGACTCTGAACTGATAGTGTTGACCCAGAGCCACAAACCTCAGGAATTTGTGATGCCTCGGGCGAATAGGGATGTGCTGATAAGCATCCTGCATGTCAAGGGCAGCTAGCCAGTTGTGTTGATGAAGCAAGGGTAACAGGGTTCCCAGAAAAATCATTCTGAATTTCTCCCTGGGGAGAAATTTGTTTAGCTTTCTGAGGTCTATAATGGGGCGCATTCCCCTGGACTTCTTTGGAACCAGAAAGTAGTGGGAGTAGAACCCCGTGTTTTGCTGATGCAGAGTCACCACTTCTACTGCCCTGTTGTTCAGAAGGCCCTGAATCTCGGCGGCGAGAAGGTCTGCCTGAAGGGTTGACAGCCTGGGCTGTCGTTTGGGAGGACGATCCAGAGGGGTCTCCAGAAAATTGAGAGAATACCCCTCGCGAATTATCCAAAGGACCCATTTGTCTGAGGTTACGGACTTCCACTGGCTGTAGAAGTGCATCAGACGACCTCCCACCGGAGAGAAAAAGTCCACCTTGGGCAGTTGAGGTGGGACTTGGGCCGGCAACTCATAAGGTAGCGCTGGGCGCTTTTGGCCCTTGCGCTTTCTGTTGCGCCTTTTTTTGAGGTTGGACAGGTTGGTTCTTATGGAAACTTCCTCTGCCTCTGCCCCGAAAGGACTGAAGATTATGAAACTGACGTTTACTGACATGCCCTCGAGAAGGGGCAGGAGGGGGTCGAGCCAACTTAATGGCTGACCTAGTCTTTTGTGTAGCTTCTAGAGCTTGCTCTACCTGAGGACCGAAAAGATATGAGCCGTTAAAGGGCAACGCCATCACCTGCTGTTGTGCATCATTCGTGAAGCCCGAAGTATGCAGTCAGGAGTGATGGCGAGTACAAATACCAGCAGCTGCTGAACGAGAAGCAGTATCGAAAGCATCCATGGCTGCTTTGACCTGCTGGTTATTAGATTCGATACCTCTGGTAATGGTATGAAGAAGCTCTGGCTTTGAGTCCAAGTCCGGAAGAGCTTCAACCATTTGCTTGATAGAATGCCACAGGATATACTCATATTGGGAAAAATAGCCCTGGTAAGTGGCAATATGCATACTTAGAGTGGACACAGCAAAGACTCTCTTACCTAATGTGTCTATCTTACGAGACTCTTTGTTGATAGGTCGAGCTGTAATAGTTTGAGGAAGAACGACCTTGTCATGCTCTGCCAGGACTACAATAGGATCCACAAAGGCTTGGGATGCCAAGATGGGACGTTCCTTGGGAGCTGAGTATTTCCTATCAATGGATTTAGCCACCGAAGGGGTAAGAGCAGGATTATTCCATACCATTTGAGACAACGTCTCGAAGGAAGGTTGAATCAGAGGAGTCAAATCCGTAGGGATCTCCGAAGCATGAAGATATTGGAGTCTTAACAGCTTCCCAGGATCGATGTCTGTAGTCTGGAGAGAAAGTGTGGAGCTCAGATTCTTCAACAGAGACTTAAAGAACAGGTCCTCGACCACAGGCTCTGTAGCAATAAAAGATCCTGCTTTGTCCACTTCATCACCCAGCCGAAGGTCTGGGTCAGGCTTAACGTCATCTCCTGACAGTCCAGGAGGGACTGTTTGGACAGGAAAGGAGTGAAAAATAGAAGAGGCAGAAAGAAGCAAGTGAAAGGAGGAGTCTCTGAGGGCTCCCGGCGCCAAGAAGGTGCACGGAACAGAGAACGGCGCCGAGGAACACCGTGGTGCACCGCGGAGGGTGCCACGACGCTGCATGGTGCCGAGAAGCTGCACGGCACCACTGAGAAGGTGCATGGCACCGAGGACGGTGCCGAGAAGCCCCGTGGCGCCGAGGATGATGCTGAGAAGCCAAACGACGCCGCGGGCGGCACCAAAGGTGCCGAAAACCTCCCAGGACTCCAAAAAACAGGGTTAGAAGGAAAAAGAGCAGGAGATAAAGGCATCGGTGTGGCCCCCTGTGCCGCAGCCATGTGAGGGGGGGAAACACCTAAGCATGGGGTCGATGGTACCGAAGAGGGTGCCGCGCGACTAGGAAAATCCAACTGCCCTACCTGGTTGCCCAAAGAGCCCGGAGGCCCACGAGTGACCGAGCCAGGTAGCCGGACCAACCTCCGAGCCCATTGCTCCAAAAGAGCTTCCCACTGATGAAACTGCTCATCTGAAGACCTACCTGCGGGCGGGGTAGGACTCCGATGTCGAAGCCGTCAGCTACCGGAAACAGAAGTTGGTGACTACGACGAAGGAGACCGGCAACTAGCCCCAATAACCGAGGGTCTACGTGCAGACATATCAGAGGGCGACCTTGAATGATGCCTTCTCTTTTTAGACCTGTGGGCCGAAGAAGAGCTCGAGGCCGAACGGTGCCAAGAATGCAACCATTTGTGTTTATGCTTCCGTGGATACCGCCCATCCCCCCGGGCATTGGACTGACCATTGTCAGACCCCCCTTTCAGAGAAGGCAGTGGACCGGACCCAGCCCAACTGACTGAACAGCTTTCAAACAAAGTCTCCCTACTGTCACCTGACCTGCTCATGGTCGACTCCATCAAAGTAGGCTGAGACTTCTTTATTGTATTTAGTTAAAAAATTAAAATAAACTTAAGCGATGCTTGTATCGAGATAATACTACAAAATAATAAAAACTGAAAACTATGCTGCTAGTTTGAAGTTTGACTCCCGACAGGTGAGTGACGTCGTCACTGAAGCGCACTCGATGGTGGGAAAAAAGGAACTGAGGCGGTTGGAGGGTCGATGCCGAGATAGTCATTGCCGCGCGAGCTAGGGCTCATGGCGCTGTTCCTCGCGGCGCCATCTCTGGCACCGACCCTCCAGCAAAAAAGTTTGCTCCTGATGGGTCCTAGTGCCTCCGGCGCAGATCCCCAATAGTGTGAATGAGTGGTGGAGACTTATGTCCAGGAAGATCCACAGCTGTCCCGACAGAGCTCTGTTGAGGTCGCTCAGTCTCCCTCTCTCACACACTCATTCTGTTTGTCCAGGTGCTGCAAGCGGCCCTTTTGTACGGGACTCCTGCCTGCATTGGCACCTTTTTCTGCTCACAAAGAAATCCACAGCAGTCCTGACAGAGCTCCATTGAGCTCACTCAGTCCCCTGTCTCACTCACTCGTACTGTTTCTTCCACCACTGCAGGCTGGCCTTTTGTACTGGGCCCCTGCCTGCATTGAAGACTTTTTCTGCCCACAAAGAAATCCGCAGCCCTGTGAAAGAGCCCGTGAATTCCGGCCACACCCTCCGCCACCGCTGTCTCGCTCTGTTTCTCCCAGTGCTGCAGGCTGCCCTTTGTACTGGGCTCTATGTTGCGCCCTTTCTCTGCCCACAAACAAATCCACAGCTGTCCCGACAGAGCTCTGTTGAGGTCGCTCAGTCTCCCTCTCTCACACACTCATTCTGTTTGTCCAGGTGCTGCAAGCGGCCCTTTTGTACGGGACTCCTGCCTGCATTGGCACCTTTTTCTGCTCACAAAGAAATCCGCAGCAGTCCTGACAGAGCTCCATTGAGCTCACTCAGTCCCCTGTCTCACTCACTCGTACTGTTTCTTCCACCACTGCAGGCTGGCCTTTTGTACTGGGCCCCTGCCTGCATTGAAGACTTTTTCTGCCCACAAAGAAATCCGAAGCAGCCCTGAAAGAGCTCTGGTGAATTCGCTCACTCCCCTCCGTCACTCGCTGTCTCGTTCTGTTTCTCCCAGTGCTGCAGGCTGCCCTTTTGTACTGGGCTCTTATGTTGCACCCTTTCTCTGCCCACAAACAAATCCACAGCTGTCCCAAAAGAGCTCTGTTGAGGTCGCTCAGTCTCCCTCTCTTACACACTCATTCTGTTTGTCCTGGCGCTGCAAGCAGCCCTTTTGTACGGGACTCCTGCCTGCATTGGCGCCTTTTTCTGCACACAAAGAAATCCGCAGCAGTCCTGACTGAGCTCTGTTGAGCTCACTCAGTCCCCCTGTCTCACTCACTCGTACTGTTTCTCCCACCGCTGCAGGCTGGCCTTTGTACTGGGCCCCTACCTGCATTGATGCCTTTTTCTGCCCACAAAGAAATCTGCAGCAGTCCTGAAAGAGCTTCGGTGAGTTTGCTCACTCCCCCTCCCTCACTCGCTGGCTTGTTCTGTTTCTTCCAGTGCTGCAGGCTGCCCTTTTGTACTGGGCTCTTGCGTTGGGCCCTTTCTCTGCCCACAAACAAATCCGCAGCAGTCCCGACAGAGCTCAGTTGAGCACGGTCACTCCCCCTTCTCACTCATTCGATCTTAATGTGTCCCACACAGTGATTTCCACAGCGACGTGCTATTCTGTGGCAGGAGTGCAAAACACATTTTAGCCATAATGTGAAAATGGCAACTGTACTGTTCATAAGGAGGTGGAAATGCCACTGTTGAAATGGGTGAAAATATTACAAAATTGCGAAGTTACAAGGCTGCGTGGAAACAGTTCAACGTACGCTTGTATCACAGTCATGTTATGGAGTTTTGTCACCCGATTTTCAACATAGGCATTTTAGGGCCTCTGCTCATGAACAGTGCCACTGTCATTTTCTTAATCTGTCCTGAACAGTGATTTCCCACAGCAACCGTGTTATTCTGCGCCGGAAATGTAAAAACACATTTCAGTCAGGATGTGAAAAATGACAGCTGTGCTGCTTATAAGGAGGTGTGGAAAAATTCCACTGGTGAAAATGTGGCTTGACAATATTACAAATCTGCGGAAATACAAGGGTGCGTGGAAGGTGTGCAATGCACACTTGTAACACAGTCATTCAATGGGCTATTATCACCAAATTTTCAACATGGGCATTTTAGGACCTCTGCTCATGAGCAGTATCATTCTCATTTTCTTAATCTGTCCCGGACAGTGATTTCCCACAGCGACCGCTCTATTCTGCATCGGAAGTGCGAAAACACATTTCAGCCAGGATGGGAAAAATGACAGCTTTACTGTTCATAAGTAGGTGTGGGAAAATGGCAATGTTGGAAATCGGAGTGAAAATATTACAAATTCGCAAAGTTACGAGCATGCGTGCAAACTGCGCAACGCATGCTCGTAACACAGTCATTTTATGGAGTATCGTTACCAAATTTTCAACATAGCCATTTCAGGACCTCTACTCATGAACAGTGTCACTGTCATTTTTTTAATCAGTCTCGAACACTGATTTCCCACAGCGACCGCGCTATTCTGCGCCAGAAGTGCAAAAACATATTTCCGGCAGGAAGTGAACAATGACAGATGCACTGTTCACAAGGAGGTGTGACAAAATGCCAATGTTGAAAATCTGGCATGAAAATATTGCAAATTCACGAAGTTACGAGCGTGCGTAGCAACTGCGCAGCGCATACTCATAAAACAGTAATTTTTGGATTTTTCCACCAAATTGCAACATAGAGCTTTTGAGAGCCCACCCATGAGCACTGGCACTGTTGTTTTGTTAATCAGCCCCAAAAGATGATTCCGCAGTGACCACAAAATCACCTTTCCGGCCGATTAATGCCATGACAGTTCAAGAATTCATGAGGAGGGGTCCCAAAACCCCATGTTGAAAATTTGGTGAAAAAATTTCTGAGATATGCAGTAAAGTTGAAAACCCTATGTATTACATTATACAGCTCAATTATAACTCAGTTTGCGGTCGGCTTTGAAGAGTGCAGACGTGTTCCCGGTCAACCGAAGATCGTCGCGTCGAGCTCCTAAGGTAAGTATGAGGTGGGGGGAGGCAGGGTGTGCAGTGGGTGGGTGCGGGTTGCAGGTGGGAGGCAGGGCAAGCACCGAGGGACAGTTTCCTTCTTTCCAGGGGAAAAAACAGACGTTGTGGGACTGTTTTTTAATTTGCTGGGGCATCTGCCACACTGGGGTGGTCTCCCAGTGTGCCATCAGAGGCTTTCTTGTCTGGGAGCAGCAGTAGCCGACAGGGGATTGGGCACCCCCGTCTGCAAATGGGCGGAGGTATCATTATGCTGACGGGGACTGGGCACCCCGTCGGCAGGAACAAAAGTGGGGGGGGTAACAGAATGCCGACGGGGAGTGGGCTCCCCCATCGGCCACAAAACAAACACGGGAGCACTAAAGCCAATGGGGATTGGGCACCCCGTCGGCAGGAATAAAAAGGAGGGGGTAACAGAATGCCGACAGGGAGTGGGCTCCCCTGTCAGCCACAAAACAAACACGGGAGCACTAAAGCCGATGGGGATTGGGTACCCCGTCGACAGAAACAAAATAAGGGGGTAAGAGAATGCCGATGGAGAGTGGGCTCCCCCGTCGGCAACAAAACAAACAGGGGAGCACTACAGCCAACGGGGAATGGGCACCCCATTGGCAGGAACAAAAGCGGGTGGCACAGAATGCTGATGGGGAGTGGGCTCCCCCGTCAGCAACAAAACAAACAGAGGAGCACTACAGCTGACGGGGATTGGGAACCCCGGCGGCAACAAAAGAGCACCAAAGCCGACAGGGATTGGGGCCCCCATCGGCAACTAAACATGGTGGAGGGGTTATATTGTTTGTGAACACAGCAGCAAGCTGCCGCCATGTTCACAGACAATCTCAGGGGTTTTACATCCCGCCCTGCAATGACGGGTCACTCCCTCATTGCAGCGGATGGCTGACGCTGCAATAATGAGGCGGCCCCTGATTGCAGCGGATGATTTTTTAGAACGTTGTGGCACGCTGGCTGAACTAGTGTCAGCAGCAGCATGCCATGGCATTGGGGGAAGCAGGGCAAGCCTTTGCAGGCTGTGGGGGCATTGGCCACAACCTGCTTCTGGAGAAACCTGTTGCAACATGTTTCTTGCACATGTGCGCAATCAACATAAAAAGCTTTGAGCTTAGAAGTGATTTTAAAAAAAAGGCAGTAGCAGCCTGCAACACTCGAAACAGATTACACACTGAATGTGTGCTCAAAAAGTTCTTTACAAATATTTGAAAAGTAAATTCAGCAGTCCACAGTCCTGGTAATGCATTTAAAATTACAGCAGGATTGAAAAGAAGAATGTGTATGCAGGCAGCCAAGTTGCTGAACACCGGGTGAACTGCAGGAGGACAGACAGAAATGGTGCCAAGTTTAAGAGAGTAATCAGTCCTGGCAGGGCACCACTGGGTGGAATTTCATGCCTTCTTTCTTTGTTGCAGGCGGTGACCGAGGAGCAGCTCCTAATGAGCAGAGAGCCGGGGTGAGGGAGGGCAGCTGGGGAGAGAAAGTAGAAGAAATTAAATGGAGGGAGGGGACTTGAGATAAAGGACTGAAGAAACAAAAGAGGGAAAGAATTAGAATGGGAGGGATATCAATATAATATATAGTGTACAATATAAAATCATGATGCCCATGACTAGTGTGAGCAGGTACAAACTGTAAACAGGATAATAAGCATTCAAAACAGTACTGGAGGGGAGCGCCCACATGAACATAGGGACTGCAACTTCAAATATGCACCATGTTTAGCGTGCAGATAAGAGTTTAAAACAGGGGGTGGGGAGACAGAAAACTTCACTCTCCCTACTGGGCCAAAATACGGGTCACTAAAAATGTAATAAAAAAGTCCCTAATTAGTGCAACTAATATAAGCATGCTAACACCAGTAAATAGTAAAATAAGCCGAGCACTACCACTGAAAGGCACTTGATGACCTGAGTTAAAAGCAGCAGAAAACTGCAACCTTCCATCCACATCATGGTAAAACTAGATATATAGTGAATGTGCTAAAGGTAAAACCTCATACAAATATAACTTTAAACAACATGAAGTCTTGCTGTATTCTGACATAATGCAGTTAGCCCCAGCACTTGAACTGCCCCAGAGAGGAGTAAAGAGTTAACTCTATGCAGAAGCACAGAACGTTGAGCTCGAGCTCGGTTTTCAAACCTCTGTCTGTGGTACTTCCCAGAGTAACCGTCAGATTCTTTACTCCGCCTAACAGTGAAGTCGCTCCGGAGATTTCCTCTGCTTGATTCAGTAAAAGTAAAAGCATTCAGTTTAAACCATATATTTTTGTTATTTTCGGATTTCCAGCCTCTGTCTACGGTACAGGTAGTGTGTAGATAGGTAGCGACTGTGTTTTATTTTTCTGAAAAAAGTTGGAAATTGTTCTTTTCCTCGGTTTCTTTCCGGTCGTTCCAGTTTGGATCCGACCTTGTTACATTCTGTTTTAATTTTATTTCTGGGATTAGAGTGGTGTTCCGGTACCAACTGGTTTCAAAAGAATTGGACCTTTTGCTGGTTCTTTTAAAAAGCCTGTGACACGGTTTGTAACAGATAGGTTATTGCGTTACCTAGCTTGAAAGCTGCAATAGGGTAATTTGTTAGGTTGGCCATGTCTGAGAAACCCAAGAAGAAAACCGGTCCCACTAGGTTTCAACACTGTACTGAGTGTGGGGAGGCCATTGCTAAGGCTGAACCCTACCTCATCTGTGTTTATTGTCTGGGGTTTGACCACCTCTCAAGCCAGACTGCCAAATCTGTAAAAACTTTCCTAAATCCACTCTAGACAAAAGACTGAGTAGGCTGAAGGAAAGGGAGGCAGAGAAGTCTGTAGATCCAGATGGCCAACCTGGTTCGGTAGGGGCTGAACCTGAGGAGGTACCTACTGACCTAGACGATACCTCCTCAGGCAAAAGGAGAGCCGACCCCAAGGGGTCGGTTCCATCAAAAAAGAAGTGCAAGTCTGCCGGTTCGGATCCTATACTGCATTCTCCAACCGCGGACGAAATAGCCAAAGCGATTAGCATTGTTCAGTTGCTTAGACTGGTTCCATCTGAATCGGTACTACCGGTTAGGGGGTTGGTTCGGTTGGATCCGTCTCCTCCAGACTATGATCCAGATGCTTATTATGAGGAGTGGGAGGGAGACAAAGACTATCCCGATGATGATGATGATGACCAGGGGGGTCTGGATGCGCCCATTAAACCGGACATCTCCCCAGACAGGCCCTCGGGTGTCTCTCCTCCCAGGCTCTCTGCGTCCCCTTCACATTTTTTTTCTACAGAAAGGTGGCAGAAACCCTGCAGCTTCCCCTGGTTGAAGCTGCAGAGGAGAAGGAACAGCCTGATTTTGTGGAAATGATGGACATCCCAAAGTCCAAAAGGCTGCCTTTCCCTCTTCATAAATCCTTGGGGAAACAGACAAAAAATTTAACAAATTCCTAATTCAGTACCTCCTGTGGACAAGAGAATGGACAGGAGGTAAATGTTATCAGGCTCAGCTGCAGAGTTCCTTTATAGTCACAGCAGCCATGTTGGGGTAGTGCAGGCTGCAGCCTGTGACACGGCTAACATTCCTTTGGCTTCATGCTCCCTGGATATGGACTCCAGGAAAGTGGATGCCATGGCCAAAAAACAATATTTGGCATCCTCTTTGGGACTCAGACAGGCTACTTATATGGCCTACACAGCCAGATACCAGAAATCCAGATGGGATACGGTTCTGGAACTGGCTAAACAGGCCTCTCCCCAGCTAGCCAAGGAGCTGTAGGAGGTGGCTGCTGATGGAATTGAGGCATCAAAAATGCAATTTCATGCTGCTGTGGACTCCAATGATGTGGCATCTCGAGTCATGGCTATATCTGTGTCTCTCAGGAGACATGCTTGGCTCAGATGTACTAGCCTTTCACAGGATACCCAAACTAAGGCTATGGATTTTCCTGTAGTGAGTAACTCTCTGTTTGGGGAGCAAACAGAGGCTTACATGAAGAAAATGGATGAATACAGGACCACGTACAGGAGTGCACAGGCCAAGGAAAGGCAAGTCACTCCTCAAAAGCAGCAGTCTAGGGTTAGGGGCAGGCCCTTTCACAGGCCTTTTTACCAAGCCCAGGCCTCCTCTCCCTTCCCGCAGAGGGACGGGCAGGAGGGGGATGAGCAGGGCTGCTCCCTCCTCCTCCTCTCAGCCTAAGGCTCCTACCAAGCAGACACCCTGATGTGCCAGTCCAGGTCGACTCCCCATTTCCAGTAGGAGGCAGGTTGGCTTACTACTTCCAGGCCTGGAAGTCTGTGACTTCAGACAAGTGGGTCCTGGAAGTAGTAAGCCAGGGACTGGCCCTCAGCTTCAAAAAGTTTCCAAAAAAGAGGGCCAAGTCTTTTCCACCTGCACCAGCCTTAGAAACCACTGCCCTAGAGGCAGAGGTTTCCTCTCTTCTAGCTCTCAAAGCTGTAGAGAAGGTTCCTGCTCAACACAGGGAAAAGGACTGTACAACAGGTACTTCCTTACCACAAAGAAAACAGGAGAGTGGCGACCCATCTTAGACTTTAGGTATTTGAACAAACACATTTTAAAGCCAAAATTCAAAATCGTAACTCTGGGAATAATCCTTCCCTCTCTAAGGCCAGAAGATTGGCCAACATCTCTGGACCTCAAGGATGCCTACTTCCATATTTATTTATTCAAGCGTTTAACCAGGAAGGCATACTGAGCATGTTAACTGCTCGATTCTAGATGCGTCCTGGGAGAGGGGGAACATTGACAATAGTTGCAAACAACATATATACAGGTGAAAATACAGGTGAAAACACATAGTGTGGATTCTCTAACAATTAGATTAAGTGGCTAGGCATAGAGGTCCGAAAAACAGTAGAAAATACAATAGTTTGAAGGCATGGAGCAGACAACGTGAGAAATGAGAGAACAGTAATTACAGTCATAGTTTAGTTGCAGAACTACATGCAGACAAATACTGTCATTTCACATGGAGAGCAGAACTGCCTAGGCACATGTGCAGGAAGGGGAGAAGTGAGCATGGAGCATGGAGTTTAGGTGCCGAGGAGAGGAGAAGTGAAGAATGTTTGCTGGGAGGGAGTTCCACAATGTTGGTATGCAGTAGCTGAATGCAACCTGACCGGCACTAGTGGACCTATGTGGGATAGCCAGGGAATGAGAGTCTGAGTTTCAGAGAGTGTAAGCTAGGGAGCAGGGGTTGACCAAGGCAGCAGTGAGGTAGGAGGGGAGAAGCTGGGACCAAAACTTGGCTGGGATTTTGACGCAGTGGGATTGTCTGTGATTATGTAGAGAGGGGAGGTCCATAGCTTGGTAAAGGGCACAATGGTGTGTGGAGAAGGGACAGTTCAGTGCAAAGCGGCAGAAGGAATGGAAAAGAGGGTCCAGTCTGTCTGAGGTAGACTTAGGGCCGGCACTGTAGACTACATCCCCATAGTCAAAGACGGGGAGGATCATTTTCTGCACAATGGCCCTCCAAGCAGGTGCCGGGATGCAGTCACGATTCCGGTAAAGTACGCCAAGCCTTGGGTATAGCTTCTTGAGTAGGGAGTCGATGTGTGCGGAAAAGTTTAGGTGCTGGTCCAGCCATATTCCGAGGTATCTGAAGGAGGTACAGGCTTCCAGTGGTGACCCCTCTAGGGTGTGGAATGTGATTGGAGAGGGGGGCCTAGAAAGTCTCTGCCTAGTGCCAAAGGTTAGAGAGACCATTTTCTTGGCATTGAGAAGGAGATGGTTTGAGCAAAGCCAGTGCTGGACTGAGATAAAGTCCTGCTGCAGTCAGGTCGAGACCTCTGAGGTCAAAGGGCCGGATGAATACAACACGGTGTCTTCCGCATACATATGGATTGAGGTGCATGGGCAAGCAGAGGGCAGGTTGTTCAGGAAAATCGAGAACAGGAGTGGGCCCAGGACCAAACCTTGGGGTATGCCCGAGGTGACCGGGAGAGGTGCCAAGGTGGTGGAACTAATACAGACAGATTGGGACCTGCCAGCAAGGTCTGATTTGAACCAGGAAATGGCCCTACTGGATAGACCGGCGTTGTTGAGTTTGGCCAGGAGTAGGGAGTGGGAGACTGTGTCGAATGCCTTGGCCAGGTCGATGAAGATGGCCGCTGTGATGTGGCCAGCATCCATCCCAGTAAGGATGGAGTCAGTAAGCCTAAGGAGGGAGGTAGTGGTGGAGTGTGATTTCCTAAAGCCGGACTGGAAGGAGGAGAAAAAAGAGGGAGTCGTCCAGAAACAGAGATAGGCGAGAGAGTACCAGGCATTCCTATACTTTTACGAGGACTGGTAGGAGGGAGATGGGCCGGTAATTGTTTGGGTCTGAGGGATTCCCACCCTTAGGAAGAGGAATTATGGTGGCATGTTTCCATTCAGAGGGGATTTCAGCATGGGAGAAGGAGAGGTTGAAAAGGGAGGCCAGGGGTTTGGCTATGGCAGGGACCAAAAGGTGGAGAATTTTGGAGTCCAGCTCAGTGGGGCATTTACCCTTACTTGGATTAAGGGCAACCAATGCATTATATACCTCTTCTAGGGTTACCTGCAGGAAAGAGAAAGACTGAACTGTGGGAGTGCCACTACTTGGGGGGAAGGGGGTTGATGCTGAGCGTGTGGAGGTGCTGGCAGGGAGTAGCATGGCTGTTAGTGAAATGAGAGTTGAGTGACCACTGCTGGGGGATCGGAGATGGTGAGTCCGCCTACCTGCAGGGATGGGTTGGGGGGGCTGCGAAGGGGGGCTGATGATCGACTTGACCACATTCCAGAATTTGGACGGGAGATGGGAGGTGGAGTTGAATGTGTTTTTGAAATAGTTAGCTTTTGCCTGGCTTATTTTCCTAGTACTAGCATTGCAAAGCTCATGGTAATACTGGAGGTCGGTTGGACAGCTGGACATCTTGGAGGTGTTCCAGGCCTTGTCTCTGGCTCTAAGAAAGGCTAGAATTTTGGGTGTAATCCATGGGAGGTGAGTACCTCTGACCCTGGTTCTTTGGAGGGGGGGGTAGCAGTCCCAGATGGCGGTGAAATTGGATTTAGAGGACAGCAGGGCCTCATCTATATTATTGGATTGACTAATGTGCGACCAGTCAGATTTGTCTAAGTCGTTTAGTAGTGAGTGGAGGTCCAGGGATTTGAAGAATCTGGTCAGGATGATTCTGGGAGGGGGAGCTTTTGGTCTGAAGATTTTGCACACCGAGTATATTCCATGGTGG
Source organism: Neoceratodus forsteri (assembly GCA_016271365.2). Classification (NCBI taxonomy): domain Eukaryota; kingdom Metazoa; phylum Chordata; order Ceratodontiformes; family Ceratodontidae; genus Neoceratodus; species Neoceratodus forsteri. The sequence goes on from CM028135.1 coordinate 754,468,307, forward strand.
TCACTAAGGGCATCTGGAATGAGGCCAGAGGCTAGGATCCTGTGGGGGTGCAAGGTGAGGGACCAGTCTAGGAGGGTGTGATTCTGTGTTTTGTGGTTTAGTCGCGTGGGCTCAGAGAATAGTTGTTTTAGATTTAGAGCTGTCACCTTATCCCGGAGCTTGGAATGAACCACAGCAAGCCAGTTCTGGTTGAAATCACTGAGTATGTGGAGCTCGCCTCCAGCTGCCAAGGAGTTTAGTGAGCCCAGGTGATCCAGTAGTGTAGGTGTGTTGGTGTTGGAAGCGCAATAGGTACCTGCTATGAAGACTGGGATTGAATGGGGGATGCAGAATTTGACCATTAGGGCATCAGTGGAGTCAGAGGGCTGGGATAGGGTAACCTGGGAGAACTGGATGGTGGAGGCAATTTACATGGCTATGCCTCCCCCTTTTTTGCCCGTCCTGTCCTGCTGGATGAATGTATAGCCAGATATAACAAATTCATTGTCTGGGTTGTGTGGCTTTAGCCAGGTTTCGGAGATGATCAGGATATCTGGGCTAAGGGACATAGCAAGAGGTTGGAGTAGGCTTATTTTACATAGAAGGCTACATATATTCAGGTGAATCAGTTTAAGGCCTGAGGGGAGTTGGGGGTGGAACGGAAGGGTTTGGGGTGTGATAGTGGGTAGGTCCGGGGTTAGGCTTGATGTCACCTGCAAGGAGCAGTAGTAGAGTGATCACGATTTTGATGTTTTGGGCAACCCAGTGACGCTTTCTGGGGGTGGTATGAGGCTTGGTTGTAGAAGCTGTTGCCCACCAATCGTGGGGCAGGAGGGCTAGGTGGCTAGCTTGGAAGGTGGATGGGAGGACACCAGGGCTGATTGACAGTGTAAATAGGTGGCAACCAGGGTGTGAGACAACTGTGCTAGCAGAGCTAATGAAGTTTTGTGGATGCCTAACACTTAGAGCCTGGGAGATTGGCAGGGTAGGGAAGCTAGACGGTGGGAGAGACACCCAGGGGGTGAAGCTAAAGAAAGTTATTAGAACCAGTGGCAACACCATGGAGAATGTATTCCTATCAGGTGTTCCCACAGAAAATACTTCAGGTTTGAGTTGCCTTCAGGCCATTACCAATTAAGAGCCATGCCATTCAGCCTAACATCAGCTCCAAGGGTGTTCACAAAGTGCCTTGCAGTAGTGGTGGCTTACCTCAGAAGACAGGGTATCACCATCTTCCCATATCTGGCTGGCTGGCTCATCGTAGGGCAGTTGTCTCTACAGGTCAAGTCAGCTCTACAGACTATTCAGTTCCCTGGGGTTTCTTCTCAATCTTCCAAAGTCTGTCCTTGAAACAGTTCAACTTCTCACCTTTATAGGCACAGAGTTGGACACTGTACAAGCAAAAGCTTTCCTTCCCCTGGCAAGGGTGAAGGCCCTGGTGGATCTCGCGTCATCCTTTCGACCTCAGGTCTCCTGCCCAGTAAGACATTTCCTCCAGCTTCTGCGTCATATGGCTGCTTCCACCACAGTGGTGCAGGGAGCAAGGTTCCAAATGAGGAACATTCAGTTTCATCTAAGGTCCTTCTGGGCTCAAAAAAAGGATTCATTTACCAAACTAATTCCAGTGACTCAGACTCTAGTCCAAGGTCTCCAGTGGTGGCTGGACCAGGACAACCTCAGACAAGGTGTTCCATTTCTCCGAGTCCCATCAGTAGTTCTAACTACGGATGCCTCCCTCCTAGGTTGGGGAACCCACCTGGGAGCCCTGACAGCTCAAGGGGTCTGGTCTCCACAGGAGTCTCTCCTTCATATTGATCTCCTGGAACTCAGAGCAGTCATTCTAGCCCTTCAGAACTTCTCAGATTCAGTCAGGGGCAAAGTGGTCCAAGTCAGAACAGACAACACCACCACTATGTGGTACATCAACAAACAAGGAGGCACTCAGTCCTCGGCCTTGTGCAAGGAAGCCATGAAACTGTGGTCTCTGGCCTATTCTCTTCAGACTTCCCTAGTAGCAATTCACCTTCCAGGGAAGGACAATGTACTGGCAGATGCCCTGAGCAGAATATCCCAAGGACATCATGAATGGTCCCTGAATCCCCTCATACTACAGATCATCTTCTCCAGATGGGGCACTCCAGAGATAGATCTCTTTGCAGCCCTGGACAATCATCAACTCCCTCTGTTCTGTTGCAGACCTCCACTCCTGGGAGCTGTACCCCAGGATGCCCTGGTTTTGGATTGGAAGGGCAGGATCCTCTATGCCGTCCCTCCATTCCCTCTGCTATTCAGAGTCCTGATCAAGTTCAGAACTCAGCCTAGCAAAGTGATCCTAGTGGCTCCAGACTGGGCCAGACAGCCTTGGTACCTTCTGCTCCTGTTCCTGACAGTGTCTCGTCCTCTGTCCCTTCCCAAGAGACATAATCTGTTGTCCTCTTCCCAGGGGAGGATCTGGTATCCCGATCTCCAGTCTCTCAATCTCAAGGCCTGGCTCTTGAGGAGCTAGAATATGCAGACCTGCATCTTTCTCAGGCAGTCATGGATATCCTGAAGGTTTCCAGGAAACCATTACTAGAAAGACTTATGATTCCAAATGGAAGAGGTTTACCATTTGGTGTTCTTGGAAAGGCATTGTCCCTGATTCTGCAGGCATCTCCACGGCCTTAGATTATCTGGTTCACCTCAATGGCCTAGGCCTTAGGCCTGCAACTCTAAAGGTTCACCTAGCAGCAGTTTCTGCTTTCCTTTCAGCAGGGAAGGGTTCTTCCCTCACCTCTCATCATGTGTTTAAAAAGTTCTTCAAGGGTCTGGTTCAAACAAACCCTCCATTTAGAGAACCGACCCCTGCTTGGGATTTTAATGTCTGCATTGCACAGCTCATGCAGCCCCCCCTTTGAACCCATGGCTTCAGCTGAGCTGAAATACTTGACCTGGAAAACCATGTTGCTGGTAGCCATTACTTCCGCCAGGAGGATTAGTGAATTACAGGCCTTGTCAGTAGAACATGACTTCATATCCTTCCATAGGGATAAAGTGGTTCTAAGAACCAATAGGAAGTTCTTGCCCAAGGTGGTATCGAATTTTCATCTGAACCAGTCTATCTCTTTCCCGGTGTTTTTCACTGACCATTCTTCTTCAGGAGAAAGAAGATTACACAGTTTGGATGTTAAGAGGGCTCTTAGCTACTACATAGAACATACTAAGGCACACGGAAATGACTGTCTTCAACTGTTTCTCACTTATGGTGAAGTGGGAAAGGGTAAGTCTGCCACTAAAAGAACTATAGCCAGGTGGATTGTTTCTTGTATACAATTCTGTTATGACAAATTGGGTAGGACACCCCCTTCAGGAGCGAGGGCTCACTCGACTAGGGGTAGAGCTGCTTCTCTAGCTGCAACCAGAGATATACCCTTGTTAGAGATCTGTAAAGCAGCCACCTGGAAAACAGTACATACATTCACCAAGCATTACTCCCTGGACATCCAAGCTAGGAGTGATGCTAGGTTTGGCACAGCAGTACTGCACAGCCTGTTCCCAAAGTAGGTTCTGCATTCCCTCCTCCATAGGGAACTGCTTGGTAGTCTGCATTATGTCAGAATACAGCAAGACTTCACATTGTTTGAAGAAAACATTAATCACCATAGTAATGTTTCTTCTAATGGAGTCTTGCTGTATTCTGACCTCCCCCCCCACCTTCCCTCTCAGAACCTAGTTTTTGGGAAGTGGGCTGGCAGGTACGGTGTTGCACCTCAGGGGTGTACCTTGTACCCTCCCTCCTGGATGAGGTAGCTGTTATTGTTTCTTTCTTGTGTCTTTATACTGAAATATTGTCACTACCTTTCCTTCTTGGGTTCTTGACTTGAGTCTTTTTGGACCCAAAAATATTTTGTACTTTGGCTATATGTTTGAACAATTTCCATACTATTGTACTTAGTTTGCTCGTAAGAATCTGACAGTTACACTGGGAGGTACCACAGACAGAGGTTTGAAAACTGACCTCAAGCTCAACGTCCTATGCTTCTGCATAGAGTTAACTCTTTCCTCTCTGGGGCAGTTCAAGTGCTGGGGCTAACTGCATTATGTCAGAATACAGCAAGACTCCATTAGAACAAACAACATTACTATGGTAATTTTTTCTTATCATTCAACCACTGTAACAAAGTACAAATAAATCACAACGCACAGCCAGAAATTTTATCACAAAGATACCATATCAACATTTTCATTCAGTCCAGACTCTTTTTCATCCCAAGTTCATAGATCAAAAAAATTTCTCACTAACCAATTTTGTGCTCCCAGTTGTCATCACGTTGGCCAACACCCACCTTTTCAATTCCCAGAAAGGATATGTTTTGAGCTTCGGTAGCTTGCCTAGTATCTCTCACCATGACATATGTAGTATCTGCCTTCCACAGTGCTCTGACACATTCACCCACCCATACTTTAAACTGTCAGATGGTATGTCTGACAGAGAAAAATCCACATGAACATAACAAGCGGACAACACCATTGGTGTTACAGTTGAAATGTGTAATATACACCTCTCTGCCATTTTTATGTTGGCTTGCACGCATGTGCAAGAAACATAGCACCACCATGCGAGTTTTTGTAGGTGTGGCACACCCGCTTCCAATGCCCTCTGCATTTTTGCAGGTACAGCCGCACCGCACAGCACCAATGAATGTCCTAGCGGTCTATGACAGTTCAGATTGCAGTGGCGTACAGTTGAAAGCAAACGACCGCTACAATCAGCAATGGTAATGAGTAGGCAATTTACATACTGCCCTACCGTCAGCAGTATGCAAATTGCCTCCACGTCACTACCACCAATTGTAGTGGTGGCTGTATGCGTGTGCCCCCCCTTTGTTGTGTGCCGAAGGGGCACCCAATCCCCCTCAGCTCATGCACACTCCTCCCCCCCAGCACACTGTATGTCCGACGGCAGTGCCCAATCCCCGTCGGCTCCAGTGCCCCCTCTCCCAAAATACAAACTTCCAGGTGCCACACTGGGAGCCCACCCCAGCGTGGCAGAAGTCCAGCATCCTCATGTGTTCCCCCCATACTGTATGGCCAACGGGGGTGCCCAATCCCCCATTGGCTCCACTGCCCCACCAAAACTTCCATGTGCCACGCTGGGAGCCCACCCCAGCGTGGCAAAAGTCCCACGCCATCCATCTACAACAAAAGAAAACGGTCCCTAGTTAAATCTCTTGCCCCCCTCCCGTAACTCACACCCACCTCCCCACCCCTCCACCCCATACTTACCTCCGGAGGCTGGCCCGATGATCTTCGGTGGAGTGGAAACACGTCTGCACTCTTCAAAGCCAGCCGCGAACTAAAGAAATGCTGGTAAGCTGTATAATGGGAAAAATAGGGTTTTTCAACTTTGGTGCATATCTCGGTCATTTTTTGGAATTTTTGCACCAAATTTTCAACATGGGGTTCTTGGGATCCCATCTCATGAATTCAGTGACTGTCATTTGGTTATTCAGTTCTGAAAGGTGATTTCGTGGTCACTGCACAGAATCACCTTTAGAGACAGATTAATGAAACAACAGTGTCACTGTTCATTAGGTGGACTCTCAAAAAGCCTACGTTGCAAATTTGGTTAAAAAATTCCCCAAAATGACTGTGTTACGAGCGTGCACTGCACAGTTCCTACGCATGCTCGTAACTTCGAGAATTTTTACTATTTTCACTCTAGATTTTCAACATTGCCATTTTACCACATCTCCTTATGAACAGTACAGCTGTCATTTTTCACACCTCACCCAAAATGTGTTTTCGCACATGTAGCGCACAATGGCGCAGTCAGTGTGCGAAATCAATATTTGGGATAGATTAAGAAAATTACAGTGACACTGTTCATGAGCAGAGGTCTTAAAATGGCTATGTTGAAAATTTGGTGACAAAACTCCATAAAATGACTGTGTTATGAGCGTGCATTGCGCAGTTTCCACGCACCCTCATAAGTTCTCGAATTTGTAATATTTTCAGTCCAGATTTTCAACATTGCCATTTTCCACACCTCCTTATGAACAGTACAGCTGTCATTTTTCACATCCTATTCGAACAGCATGGTCGCTGTGGGAAATCAGTGTTTGGGATAGATTAAGAAAATCACAGTGACACTGTTCATGAGCAGCACTCCCAAAATGCCTGTGTTGAAAATCTGCTGTAAAAAAATCCCCAAACTAATTACATTATGGATGTGCATTGAGCAGCTTCTACGCACACTCATAACGTCACCAGTTTTTATGTATTTTCACTCCAAGTTTTCAACATTACCATTTTTTACACCTCCTCATGAACAATACAGCTGTCATTTTTCATATCCTATTCGAAATGTGTTTTCACACCTGTGGCGCCAAATGGCGTAGTCACTGTGCAAAATCACCTTTCGGCTAACGAACTGATAGTGTCACTGTTCATGCGGAGGGGTCACAAAAAAATGATGAAAAACTGGAGTAAAAATACCAAGAAACGCTCAGGACGTTAGGGTTTTTGACCATAACGCCCTACCCTGTAGGGACTGACAGGCATCAGGGGTGTGACTTGGGACTGCTGACAGTAATGCTCATGCCATTCCACCCCCAACCTGCAGCCAGTGACAGGCATCAAGGTGCGCCTTGGACCCCCTTGCACCAGAGTTCACCCCATTTTCCTATACTGCACCCATTTCAGCATGTTTCCTTATGGAATGAGGTGAACATAAAACCCAAACACTCCAAGGCACACCTCAACACTTGTCATTGTCTGCACGGTAGGATGAGGTGAAATGCCGTGACCATCATGGCCAATGACCTAAATGCACACCCCAATGCCTGTCCATCTCTGCAGGGTGGGGGTGGAGTTGACATCAGTTCAATACTTCACTGCCATTCCTACACTGCATCTAACTCCTGCACTTCCACTGCTAATGCCAGCAAGCAAACATTCAGCATTGACAAATGCTTGTTTAGTTTAGTGAAGCTCTTTGTTTGATATAATTGCAATGCAAACAGTGGCCACTTGGTATGTGCCGCATGGTGGGGAGCCAGCCAAGAATTATACTGGCTAACAGGAGTTTTTAGAAGGCTTGATACCACCTTGTCCTTGACATTCTCTGATCTGTGAAATACTACAGTTGGTCCTGCATCAGCTACAGTGTATGTTTCAGTTTGGGGTCTATGCTTACAGTGCCCCAATTTTGAGACTATTTTTTTACTTCCCAGTATCTTGTGCTAGGCTCACAGGGTTTTGACCTCTATTGCAAGGTGGTTTAGGGGGTAAGGGTTGATTCTCTTGTAAGTAATATGGTCCACTGCTGCCAGAGCTGCCTGTTGCCTGCAGCCATGCTGCGGGAAACGAACAGACTGTTCTGCCTTTTTGGTCTGGAAATCAGCATCACTGGTACCATTATGCAGGATTCTTATCAGATAGTTCTTGGAGATATTTCAGGCCACATGTGATGGATGACAACTATTAAACAACAGAAAGCTAAAATAAATGAAATAACCTTAAAGTCCTCAATTGTCTCACCCCTCTCAAAGTAGTACCTGCCTTCAAACACCTGTGTGTGCCTTGATAGTAAGCTTGACTTCTCTGCCCACATTGATGCCATCCACACCAAGCTGCACCACAAACTCAGCACCCTGTACCACAACAAGGACTGCCTTTCTCCTCAGGTCTGCTGAGAGCTGGTCACCAAAATAGTGCTCCCGGTCTTGGACTATGCGGGTGTGGTTCATAGCACCAACCTGTCCTCTTCTTGCCAGATTGGATACCCTCTGCTGTGCTTTCTGCTACTTTGCCACCAACTCACCATCTTGTACTCACCACTGCTCCCTCTTCTCCTCCCATTCCATCCTCCTCCCTCTCCCCTCATGTCGCCAGTCCCATTGCACCTCCTTTGTATCTAAATTCTTGTTTTGGTCCCTTCCCTCCTACCTCTTCCCACTTCTCTCTCTCCCATCCCATCCCCTCCTCCTATTCTCTCCATCTAGGGATCAATGTACCTTTCCCATTCCCCACACTCACTACTCCGCTAGGCAAGCTGCCTTCTGTCTCCTCTCCCCGTAGAACCTGCACCCCCACCTCAATCTGCCTTTCCTCCTCTCCCTGGTCCTTAGATATCATCTAAGGCACTTCCCCAGTCCCACTTCTCCCTGTTAATACTCCTCCTGACTCGCCCTCCCCACTCCTACCCACCCCTCTTATATTCCCCTCTCCCCCCATTATTAGGCTATGACTGGGACTGTTTCTGTCAAGGTACAGCACCGTCATCACCGCCTTAGGCACTGTGCACATAGTTGTTGTTTGCCTGTTTGTACATATTTTGCTCTTGCACTTGAAGTCATTAGTGTAACTGTTTTGTGATGAATCACTGAAATCTTGCTCTGTCTGTATCCCCCCCCCCCCCGGTTGCACCCGGAAATGGGCCTCAGCTCAGTGTGCCTTTCCCAGTTACCAATTTTCAAAAAAATAAATCAATAAATCTCAAACATCTTCTGTCTAAATTGACTAAATCTGGCCTTTCTAGCTCAGCACTGGATTAGTTTTCCATTTGTACAGGAGACAGCAGAGGATTAAATTAGGAAAGATTTTTTTCATCTGATAAATTGATCAGTATACCGGTTTCACAGGGGTGCATTTTGCACTCCTTGTTGTTTATTTATCAGTAATATTGCTCAGTACAAGCAAGATATCTAGGATGATTTTATACATGGATGATGCTGTTCTTATTTTTTCTGAAATTAGACCTATAGAAAAGTCTTAAATACATAGAAATATAGAATTTTGACAGCAGCTAAGGACCGCCTGGCCACAGATCTGGTACCTGGATCTCCTCAGCAGCAATCCTCCACTTGGCTCTGCTAGTCTTCCCATTTTCCCTACCAACTGTAATACTGTAGACCCTACTTGATCTCTGGCTTAGCCCTCTCTCCCTTCTCTAATGATTAAAGTTCCCCCTTATGCCTATCCCGTGTGTTCTTGAATCCCGCTACACTTCCTGCACCCATCACCTCTGCTGGAAGGCTGTTCCAGACATCCACCACTCTTTCTGTGAAGAAGTACTTCCTTACATTTCCAAGTCTACTCCCCTCTAATAATTTACAAAATGTGATTTTTTTGATTTTCAATCCTGGCAGTTAAGAATCATTTGATTCTAAATTAAAAAAAGAAACAAAAACAAAGCCTTGTTTTTCTATCAACTCATTAATAGTACTGTAACTTTGAATAATATTTCTATTCATTTTGTTTCCAGTTTCAGATATCTTGGTATTACCCTTGACAATGCACTGACTTACAGGAATCATATCAATCTTAAGGTAAAAAACAGTACATAAACATTTGGAAATCCAGTACTGGATCAAGAATTGTGTATTATTTTGGATACTTCACAACTAGCTGCTCAATCCGTGCTACTTTCAGTGGTTGATTATTGCATTCTGATCTATACAGTAGCCTCTGTCAGTGCACTGTCAAGGGTATGGCTATTGGGTCTATGCACTATAGTTCTGAATGCCTTTCACAGCACATAGGCAACCGTAAGTCAGAATGACATGAACTGGGGGGTCCAAAAGACCCCCAGCAGCAGTCACAGAAGGGGCACTTGACCCATGCACACTCAATCCCCTAGCTCATCACATAGCTACATGCGTGACCAGTCCAGGGACATGTCTGGGGCCAAGATCACACTCTGCACCATTCATTAAGGTGCAGGGTGCTGAGCAAGGGGAGTACAAGATTCACAGGCAGGGACCTTGCTGTATCTTCTGCATGCCCCCTAGAGAAAACCCACAGGCTATGAGAAAACAACACCCTTCCCTCCCCTACAGTGCTGCCTCAGCCCTCTGGTTAGATAACGAGGGCAGAGGGCAGCCAGTCAGGCATTCAATTGATTTAAATTGAGTCTCCTGCACCTTCCCAAAATCCCCTGCTTGTATGGAGCAATGGATTTGCTTCAACATAAGCTCAAAGGGCATGCCTATGCACACAGCCAGTACCTGCAATAAGTCCCTAGATGGTAGTGGTTTATGCATTGGAGAACAGATGATCCAAGCCCTTGAAAAAGCAACTGACAGCATACCAAATAAACTTTCTCCATTTAAAGGTGTAGCACCAATGAGTCGACTCATTTTGGGAGGCCTCCACTATGTGGAGCATATTCTCCAAAGAACCAAAGCCTGGAATTCTAGCCACTAAGGACCCAAGCCGTGAGCCACAGGGTCTGAAGGTTAAGGTGAAGGACCTTCCCCTGTTGTCTGGTCAGCAGATGTGGGCAAAGAGGCAACTGACATGGAGGCCTGCTGCTGGAGCTCAGGAGATCCAGGTAACATATATGCTGTGGCCAATCCAGGGCTATTAGATTATCCCAGCCTTGTCCTTCAAGCCTTGACCACCAACTTGTGGATCAGAGGGAAAGGTGTACAGGAGACGTGGGATACAGGACCTTGTGAAGGCATCCCCCAGCAGTATCTAGGACTGTGGTGGATAGGCACAAAAACAGCCTCAGGTTGGGTTACTCCCCGGAGGCAAACAGATCCGACAGAGCTTTGCCCCACAGGGAGAACACATGGTTCACCATCTCCTGATGCAGGGATCACTCAAGCAAAATCTCACCCACCTGGTGGAGAATTTCTGCCAGCTGATGTCTGCTTCAGCAAAATGGATCACCAGGAGATCAGCACCCAGGATGTGCATGAGGTTCCAGGTGTGGAGAGCATCCTGGCAAAAAGGAAGGGAGTGCTTGCTACCCTGCCTTTTCAGCTAGAACATGGCTGTGGTGCTGTCCATCTACACTTGCGTGACCTGACCCCTAACCAGAGGAATTAGTTCCATCAGAGCTAACTGCACTGCTTGGGGCGCTAGCAAGTTGATGTGGTGACAGGACTCCCTGGATTGACCAGAGCCCGTGGGTCCTATGGTCTCCCAGGTATGCTCCCCAGCAGAGACACGTCCATCGTGAAAGAGATGAGTCAGCTCTGGGTGGACAAATGGGACTCCTTCCTCCAGATGTTCTGGGATCAACCACTGGATGGCATCCCATATCAACTGGGTCCCTGTGACCAGCTGGTTCAAGTGCCCTAGGTGCTGTGACCACTGATGGCCCAACTCCCAATGCAGGTGCTGCATCTGCCAGCTGGCCCACCAGACCATGCTGGTGCAGAATGCCATGTACCCCAGCAGCTACAAGAGTTCCTGGCAGAGCGTGAGCACCTAACCAGAAATAATCATGCTAAAGAGGTTAGGGCCACTGTCTGGTTCACAGGGACATTTGCCTTGGCTCGCAGAAAGTCTAGCTCTGCTCAATGAAGTGAATCATCTGTGAGAGGATCAGTTTGGACTTGACTGGGTTGACCAAGAGGCCCAAGTCACTTCAGGTCTGGAGGGACAGATCCCTGGACCACACCACAACCTCCTTGGACAGCCCAGCTTTCAGCCACTCATCCAGGTATGGGTAAACCCTGATGCCCTTGCACCACAGGAAGGCTGCCACCACTGCCACTCACTTGGTGAGGACCCTGGGCATGGATGAGTGACTGAAGGGCATGACCTGGAACTGACAGAGAACCCCTTCTGCTTGGAGCTGGAGCTACAACCAGTAAGACAGACTGGGATGTAGTAAAATGCATACTGGAAATCCAGGGAGCAGAACCATGTGCCCTGCTCCAGGGATGGTAAAATCTGGCTCAGAGCAACTATCCAAAACGTGTGCTTCCACATGAACTGGCTGAGGTCCTGCAGTTCCAGTAATGGATGCTAGGCCCCCTGTCCGCTTCAGGACAAGGAAGTTCCTGAACATGTACCCCTGACTTGCCAGAGCATCTAGGACACAGGCTATATCTCCTTTCACAAGGAGCTAAGCAATGTCCTCCCTAAGGGTGTACGTGTCCTGTGACAATGAGGACTCCCTTGAAGTGTGGGACTCAAAATCGAGAGGCAGCCCTCTGCCTACCACCTTGATAACCCACTTGACCATGGTTATGATGGACCAGTGAGGCAAGAAGTGGTGAAGTCAACCCCCACAGGAAGCTGGGTCAGGCACTGGACAAGCAGGAGGCAGGCACCACCGACCCATCACTCGACAGCTTTAGAGAGGGCACTGGCACCGGGGGCTGGAAGGGCACCATTTCCTCTACCCTGCCTCTCTTTGGACCCTGGATGGAAAACTTGGCCTTGGGGTGCCAAGCTTGATACTGCCCCTGCTGGGGCTGCTGCTGCTGGGGCTGAAAGGACCGAAACTGAAATGCCTTCTTTTTAAATTTTTGGCCCTTCAGGTCTTTTGTTTCTCTTCTGTGTGTAATGCCTGTCCACCCCAGGGCCAAAGAGGTTGGTGCCCACAAAAGGGACACTGGCCAACTTGTGCTGTGTGTCAACTGTACAGGTGGAAAGCCTCAGTCAGGTCCTGTAGCACATCGTGACAGTCACTGCCATGACATGGGCACAGCAGTCACCCATGTCCAAGGCCATCTGGAACTGGTGCTAAGCCAGCACATAACCCTGGTCTCAGACCAATTTCACTAGCAGCTGCTTGTCCAGAAACAGTTGAGGAAGTACATTATCCAGCACTCTGAGCAGGGAGTGACCAAACAAGGTCATCATCAAGGCATGGCTCACCTAATGCAGACAGAGAGGAACTGGCATAGACCTACTTGGCTGCATGGTCAAGCTTCTTCGACTTCTTGTTTGGGGGGGCATGTCCACATACCCAGTGTTTCTGGATTTCCAGAAGACTGAGACCAGCCCCTTGACTGAGGGGCGGTCTGAGAACCTGGACAGAGAGCCAGTAGGGAGCACATACTTGTGGACCATATAGACTGAGGGTGTCAGACAGGATACTGGATAATGCCAGAGCTCCAGAGCTGGTCCCAAAATGGCCTCAACCATGGAGAAGGCAACCCATGGGAATTTGTCCATATCCAGGATGTCTGTGAAAGGGTACTTAACCCTTTTCTGAACAGGCTCCAAAGGGATGGTCACAGACTCTTGACATGAGTTGAAGGACAGCCCAAAAATGACACTGGCCCATGATCAGTGGTCAATTCCTTGACTGATTCATGGTTGAAAGTATCTGTCCTCAATGACTGCTCTGAGGAACCATCCAAGTTCTTTGAAAACTCATCAAAAATGACCATTAACTGTCTGCCACCATGAAACACCTTAGAGAGTCATCAGGTTGGTGATTTCCACTGAGAGCTGGCCTGGCAAGCTGGTTGCAGTATGAGAGTCTTTGGTCAGGGCTCCTCACAAAGGCTGCAGTGCAGGCAGTTCTATCAGAAGGGGTAAAGAGAAAGGTGTAGGTGACAACTGCTTCAGGTGGACTGGTGAGGGCGTGACTGGCACCGGCTAGTTGACCACAGGGGATTGGGGGTTACAGTCCTACCATGCCATGTCAAAGCCAACTGCTGCCAGAGGAGTTCCTCATAGTTCCACTGTATATGCTAGTGAAGCCACTCCTCATCTGAGGAAGAATTATACCGAGGGGTGACACCTTCCAGTTGAGTGGGACCGAGATCATGAACAGCACCTCAACCATCGACTGGGGGGCCAACATGAAGGAGAAGCTGCCAGAGTGCAATACAGATAAAATGCACCTGCTGTGCCAGAAGAACCTAAGGTGGAGGCTGTTCCTGAGCAGAACCAGCCAGTGATGGTCCATGTCCTCCTGGGTGAGGACTGGGAACACCAGGGTCTTAGTGATCGACTCCTCATCAACCTCCTCTGACAACTAGTCGACTGGGTTAAGGAATATCTTGACTGCCTGGTTAGCTGATGTCAAGGTCAACAAGCCCGATGGGGTAACCATGGAGCTTATGATCCAGCCATTGGCGAATTTTGGCTTGACCTGTTTCAAGTAGTCAGGGGAGTCGAGGGAGCATGAGAAGTGTGATCTCTCCTGGTCCCACAGTTAATGGCGATGCTTCTTATCACAGTGGGTGGGGCTTTCTCCAAAGGCCTGGAGGGCCCAATATGTCTCCTAAATTCACCAGTGAAGGACACTCTGATGCAGGCCCCAGCCAAAAGCAGCAACAGGGCTGACAAGGCAACTGCTGCAGCCTTAGCCGCCTCTTCTTCCATGACTGCGGGTTTAGCTGTGAAACTCACAACGGGGGCTGCCCTGTGGTCCACAGGCCACAATTTAGGATCTTGATCAGCCAGCCAAGGAGAAGTTGTGCTTTGTGATCCTTCAGGGAGGAAGGGAAATTCGTCTAGCACAAGTCACAACCTGCAAAATTATGTGCTGTCCCCAGGCAGTAGAGGCACGACATGTGTAGGTCCATCCACGACATCTTTTGTCAGCACATGATGCATTGCATGAAGCCAGAAGCTGGCTTTGCTTCTTTGTGTTCCATCTTCCATCACTGAGGCTGGAGGAGAACTAAGGGATATCACAAAAAAACAAGTGTCTAAAGATAAAACAACTACGTTCACCAATAGTGCACCTTAGGCCCTATAACACACAGAATTATAAAGGGGGAGATCAAACACTTCATGCGGAAAGAAGATCTGACATCACAGGGGGAAGCCGAAGGATCTTCCACCCAGGTGGTGGGAGGAACTTAAAGACACTAGGACAAATCATCACTTCTGATGGAATTGCCATCATGCGGATAAGTGAACTATATCCACAGCCCTAGAAATATAAACTTGTTCTTGTTTCTGATTCTAGAACTCACCACTGAATAGAGGATAATGTATGGTCATCGATGGTTAACCGGTTTGTTAACCATCAAGACGTTGCCAGGGCGACCACGTAAACCTCGAGAGCGAAGGAGGTTTACATTACCATGGCAACCTTGAGATGGGTTAAAAAACTGGTTAACCATCGATGTACCATACATTATATTTTACAGTGTATGGTGCCATTCATGTTTTTTTTTTTTTTTAAAAGAAAGCAGTTCTTTACTGCATTTTTTTTTATGTCACCACCACTCTGCTCTCACTGCCATGGCCATTTCAAAGTCGTCTGATCCAGATGGGCACACGCCCAGACTGTTCCCAGTTGTTAACCTATCGATGTGACGTACCATCGATGGGTTAACAATAACATGATGTTGCATCGATGGTAAAACGTTGTTACAAAACGGTAGATTTCTACCTATAACAACGTTCTACCATACATTATAATTTTTATTCCTCTCAAGGGAGGATGTAATTTCAGCAACACACCCTGTATTTGATTGCTACTATTGCCTGGAGGGCTTTAAACAGGCAGCATCCACCATAATTCAAAATGTTTGATTTAAACGTTAGGCCACACAGTACTAGATCTTCAATAAAATTTAACTTAAGGTTACCACTTCATAAGACCAAACATGCACAAAATATATATTTATATTTCAAGTAGATGAACAATGGAATAGGCTGCTGATTTCAGTGCTTAGTGACAAGTAACTACTAAATGTTAAACATCTTTTATAATATATTGACTGTAAGTACAGCTATAAATGTTTTTCTTCATAGTTTATTTTGCACATGTATTAAGATTTGATTATTACTATTCTGTACTGCAAGTTGCAATGCTTTTCTTTTTGGTGACTTTCAGAACAATTGTCATAAGTCTCTGAGGAAGGACTTGGTCCGAAAGCTTAGACATTGTTTTCTTTTTGCAACATCTATGTTGGTCCAATAAAAGGTATCAAACCATTTGCTTCTGGATCTGTTCTTACAAGGACCAATACAGCAACTAATCGATTTCTTTTTTTTTTTTTTATGATATTTTTCTTATGTAGCATCTGGATCATTCTTGTAAATGGGCAATGTTACCCAATGAATCAACCAGACTGACAAATAAATGAAATGCACACTTTATTTTAATTCAAGTTTCTCTGTAGCTTCTGTCTTCAACGCCTCTGTAGTTGTCTCCTATAGGGAGATAGAAAATATAGTTACTAACATTCTCTACATTCTGTTTCACAGAGCCACATCTTTTTTTTAGAGTGCATGCATTTCAGATTAACTGGCCATGGTGAAAGAAGAACACTCATACTAGGGCAAACTTAAAAAAAGTTATATTATTCAAACAAAAAAACCACTCAACGCATTTTCAGTCTTTTCCTTCATGCTACTTATTATGCAAAATATTCTCTTTAAAGGAGAGCTGTGTTAAACCCCCAAGCCATTTTTTCCTGTAGAAACTTTTTCTAAACACAGGTTATAATTCTGTCATTATCCCTTCTTTACCAGCCTTCAGGTATCAATAAGTGGTTGTAATTTACTCACTTCTAGCAAGGGCCACTTTAGAATTGTGTGACCTATGTTCCACTATACTGTACAAATCTGTTGCTGAAGGGGGCATAAGAAACAAGCATTTGTCAATGCCAAATGTCGCACTGGCACTGGTAGTGCAGTGGCAGAGGGATGCACAACATGAATGGCACTGAAATATGGAACTGACGTCAACCCCACCCCAACCTGCAGAGACTGGCAGGCACTGAGGTGTACCTTTGGGTCACTGCCCATAACGCTCATGCCATTTCACCTCACCCTACCCTGCAGACTCCAAGTGTCGCACTGTGCCTTGGGGTCATCAGGCCTTACGCCCACCCCATTCCATAAGGAAACATGTTGAGATGGGTGCAGTATAGGAGAATGGGGTGAACTTTGGGGCTGAAGAGTCCAAGGCAGACCTTGCGGCCTGTCACTGGCTGCAGGGTGGGGGTTGAATGACATGAGCATTACAGCTGACAATCCAAAGTCACACTCCTGATGCCTGTCAGTCTCTACAGGGTGGGACGTTACAGTTAGAAACTCTAATGCCCTGGGCGTTTGTTGGTATTTGCACTCCAAATTTACAACATGAACTTTTTGTGGCCCCATATCATAAAAGCATTTGGGACCTCCATGCATGAACAGTGGCACTGTGATTTTGTTAATCTGTCCTGAATATTGATTTTCCACAGCGACCATGCCATTCTGCGCCAAATGTGCGAAAACACATTTCAGGCACAATGTGAAAAATGACAGCTGTACCATTCATAAGGAGGTGTGAAGAAATTACAATGTTGAAAATCTGGAATGAAAATATTAAAAATTCTTGAAGTTAAGAGTGTGAGTGGAAACTGTGCAATGCACGCTCGCAACACAATCATTTTTTTTGGAATTTTTTCACCAGATGTTCAACGTAGGCATTTTGGGACATCCGCTCATGAACAGCATCACTGTGATTTTCTTAATCTGTCTCAAACATTGATTTCCCACAGTGACTGTACCATTGTGCGCCAGATGTGCGAAAACACATTTTGGGCAGGATGTGAAAAATGACAGCTGTACCATTTATAAGGAGGTGTGAAAAAATGGCAATGTTGAAAATCTGGAGTGAAAATATTAAAAAATTGTCGAAGTTATAAGCGTGCATAGAAACTGCGCAATGCACGTTCGTAACACAGTCATTTCTTGACATTCTTTCACCAAATTTGCAACACAGACTTTTTGGGAGCCCACCTCATGAACAGTGGCACTGTTACTTCATTAATTGTCCCAAAGTTGATTCCATGCAGTGACCACAAAATCACCTTTTGGGACCGAATAAGGAAATTACAGTGACAGATTCATGAGGCGGGGTCCCAAGAACCCATGCTGAAAAATTCGAGCCAAAAGTCAAATCAATGGCTGACATATCCACCTAAGTTTAACCCCAACTGATGCCATTATACAGCTCACTGGCATTTCTTCAGTTTGTGGTCGACTTTGAAGACAGCAGAGGTGTTCCCGCTCCAGTGAAGATCACGGCACCAGACCTCTGGAGGTAAGTATGGGGTGAGGAGGGTGTGGGGAGGTGGGGTGCACAGAGGGTGGGTGCGGGTTGGGGAAGGGAGTTGCTCTGGACTCAACGATGGACAGTTTTCATTTTTTTCAGGAAAGGATATCATGGGAAGATTTTCTTTATTTGCAGGTGAAATAAAACAACTATTGGGCACATTGGGGTAGGCTCCTAGTGTACCCCATGACTTTAGGGGAGTTATGTTGGCCACACTGCAGTAGGCTCCCAGTGTGGCACACAATGGGGTTGGGGTGGGGTGGGGGCAGGAACAATGCGGCCATGAGTTGGCTTCAAATTACATGAAGCACACTGGGGTGGGCTCCCAGTGTCACACAATTTTGAGGGGGGGTTATAAACATGCCGACAGGAGTACTGGGCAACCCCATAGTTGGCTTTCTAAGGATTGTGAGGGGCGGACAGCAACAGCTGCCACCATGTTTACTGAAATGTTTCAGCAGGCAAGGCACACCCTGCAATGACTGGGCACTATCTCATTGCGGTGACGGATTTCTTTCAAGTTGGTGGCACACTTCTCAACTGCTGTCATAGACAGCGTGCTCATTCATTGGTGCCACAGAGACAAGCCTAAAAAAGTAATGACGGCATTTGTCACAACACTGCTGCACCTCCACAATCTTCTACTCCAGCTAGCTGCCACAAAATGTTGCTTGCGCTGTGCGTGCAAGACAACATAAAAATTGCTCACCATAGTAATGTTTCTTCTATAGGATCCCTCAGTATGCTTAAGAGCTGCAATCACTCTTCTGGAATAAGCTGCTCTGGAGCCTAGAATTTAATGATAATTATGGAATCTTAGAATTCAATTCAAAACTCTGCTGTGTTGTCATGCTCATCTCTGCCCAGTAACTTCAGGTTTATTTTTGAAGCTAGGGTGAAAGTGGCCACTTAACCAGCTAAATGACTAACAAAAAATTATGCAAAAGTTGAGTGTCTTGGAAGAATCCTAAGTATGGCAGAGCAGATTCAAAATGATTAGATCACTGACTGTCAGTTGTAAGATGCTGTAACAAGTAATGCTCAAGCAAACTGAAAAGAATCAATTCTTGTGGGAACCTTTTCCGGGTTCTGGAAGGGGAGGTGTGAATGGGATTGTTAAGCATAGTGAGGGATTCCTTGGAAAAACAGCATTACTATGGTGAATCATTTTTTTCTTCAAGCCCATAAATCTCACACTATGCTTAACAACTGCAGATTACAAAGCAATACCTTGGGAGGCGGGGTACAGAACCTATTTAGGGGCAAAGGCTCTGCAAGACAATGGTGCCAAAGCCGGCAACCCTTCTGGACTGTATGTCCAGACAACAGTGCACTGTGAAAGTATGTACTGTTTTCCAGGTAGCTGCTTTACGAAATACCTCTTGATGCTGCCACTGAGGCAGACATGCCATGTGTGGAGTGTATCCTGTGGTAGCAACTTGCCAGCGTTGCCATAACGGAACTATATGGAAGAGACTATCCAATGAAAATATGTTCTCCTGGATGCTGGTTGGTCCTTACCCACTTCACCACAGGTGACAAATAAATAACAGTTGTGTAAGAATTTACTGTAACAGTAGATCTTTGAGAGAGGTTCCTGCTGTACGCCTTCAGAGATAGGACTGTGCTCCCTGGCATCAGGACTGCATGGCAAACATCTAGCTAGCAATCTATAGCGGGGTACTGCCCCCAGCATCACATGATGGGATGTCAGCATGACCGTATATAGGGGGCAGTCCCCACGCCTGCTCTCCAGTTCTCCAGCTGGAAGACCCCGGAAGGAGGAAAATGGGAGAAAGGAGTACAACTCCTAGAGCCCAGAGCTACTGAAAAAACAAAGCCCTAGGAAAGGAGAGGAAAATGCAGGAGCTCGGGGGAAGGTGGGTGGGAAAATGAAACCTACTGCAGGAACCTCTCTCAAAGATCTACTGTCACGGTAAGTTCTTATGTAACTGTTATGTCTTACTTCAAGAGGGTTCCTGCAGTAGGTCTTCACAGACAGGACTGAATACCAAGCAGCCAAGAAAAAAAAGTTGGAGACTAGGTTCCAGGAGGAGGAAAAGTCTGCCAACTAGAAAGCTGCCTATGACAGGAGGCCTAGCAGAATAGCAAGGCCAAAACCAGCCCTACACCTAGAGGCAATGTCCAGACTGTAATGCTTGGTGAAAGTATGGACAAAAGACCAAGTGGTCGCTGAACAAATATTGGCCATGGACACATTCTGCAAGAAGGCCGCTGAAGCAGCCATATTGTGGGTCGAGTGGCCCTTCACTTCTCCTGGAAAGGGCTTCTCATACCTCTGGTAGATGTATGAGATGCAATTAGCCAACCATTTAGGTAAGCCCTGTTTTTGAAATGACTGCACCCTGGCATCTGGGTGTGAAAGCCAGAAACAACTGGTAGGATTTATGCCCCCCCTTGGTCCTAGAGATACAGTATCTCAGACTCCTGTGCACATCTAACGTGTGCAAGATGTATTCCCCCCCCGTTGGAATACTCTGGGTAATAAACTGGCAATTGAACATCTTGGTTCAAAGTAAATTCCGAGACTACTTTCGGAAGAAAGAAAGGGTTAGTCCACAAATTCACCCAGTCTCTGTAGAAAATCAAATAGGGCTCCTTACAAATGAGGGCCTGAAGCTCTGAAATCCTTCGAACTTAGGTGATAGTGACTTAAAAGAGCACTCTCCAAGACAAAAAGCATGTCACAACTTGCTGCCTGCTCAAAAGGGGGCAAAGTAAGTTTCTCTAAAATAAAATTTAAATCCCGGGGGAACTGAATTATGGACCGGAAGCTTCAGGTGGAGGATCCCCTTAAGGAAGGTTTTGATGACCTCCAACTGAGCAAAGGTTTTGCCACCCACCAGAAGGTGGACCTTCAGAGAGGAATAACTGAGTCCTGAATCAGACAGGTACAAGAGGTACTCAAGGAGCTGGGGGGCCAAGCAAGAGAATGGGCCCAGGCCCTTGGCCGTGGCCCAGATAGAAAATCTTTTCCACTTCATAGCATACATGTATCTAGTAGAGGGTTTTCTCACCTCCACTAGAACCTGGGCGACTCTGGAAGAGATGCCAAAGTGAGAGACAGCTACGTCCAAAGTTGCCACGCATGCAGGTGAAGAGACTTGCGGCTCGGATGCATCAGGCTGACCTGCTCCTGAGACAGAAGGTCGTAAGAGAGAGGAAGTGGTCCTGGGGGTTCCAATGTCAGCTGCTGCAGCAAAGGAAATCAAATCTGCAGAGGCCAAAGAAGGGCTATGAGAACCATGTGGGCCCCCCTGCCTGAAGCTTCAGCAGAATCTTCTGAAGAACTGGAAAGGGAAGGGAAAGCATACAGAAATCTCCCTGTCCAGGATAGACACAGCATGTCTTGCCAAAAAACACCATGCCCGGGAATAAGTGAGTAAAAGCTGGGTAATTTGCATTGGATGGGGAGGCAAAGAGGTCTATTTCTGGCCAACCCCACTGATCGAATAGCTCTTCTGCTACATCCTGCCTTAGCTCCCACTAATGAGCCGGTGCGACCGTGCAGCTGAGACTATCCGCTAGGTTGTTTTGAGCTTCTGGAACATGGACTGCTATCAGAGACAGGCCGTGCTGGACTGCTCAGTACTACACCAGCATTACCTCCCTTCAGAGGGGGTACGATCGGGTGCCTCCCTGTTTGTTGATGTACCAGACTGTGGCAGTGTTGTCTGTCTGGACAAAGAGTGTTCCTAGAACTAAGAGGGAGTGGAAGGCTTGGAGAGTGTAGAGCACAGCTCTCATCTCCAGAATATTGCTATACAGCTGCTCCTCTTGTGGAGACCATCTCCCCTGAGTTCGATGGTCTCCCAGGTGGGCTCCACAACCATGACCCAAGGTATCCATTGTGAGGGTCATGGAAGGGGATGGGGATGAGAAGGGATCTCCAGGAAGAGGCTAGATAGATCTTGCCACAAGAGGAGGTCCCTTTTCAAACTGTTGGAGATCGAGACCCTGTGGTCCATGTCATCCAAACGTTGATCCCATTGGAGCCAGAGGGTCCACTAGATCACCGTCATGTGCAGTCTGGCCAGAGGAACTATTAGGATGGCAGCCACCATGAGACCCAACAGTCAGAATGGATTGCTCTGTGGTCCAGTGAGAGCTGAATCAGTATTTCCACCCTAGCCATACATAGAAGGGCCCTGCCCTTGACCAAATCCAGCACCGCTTCAATGAATTGGGAGGTGCTGAGATGGTAAAAGCTGAGACTTGGGATAATTCAAAGTGATGCCAAGTCTGGAGAAGTGGTCCAGGGTGGTGGAAAGAGTCCATCAGACTGTCCTGAGATGGAGCTGACAACAGCCAGACATTCAGATAAGGGAACACAAAAATCTCTCTGTGGCGCAATGCTGCAGCTACCAGCACAAGGCACTTGGTAAAAACCTGAAGTACCGAGAGGCAAAAAGGGAGCAAAAGGGAGGGCCTTGAACTGGTAATGGTTCTCCTGAAAGGAGAATCTCGGGAAATGGCGGTGGGCCTGGAGGATAGGGATACGCAGGTAAGCATCCTGCATGTCCAGCGAGCACAGCCATTGGTTTTGTTGGAGCAGGGGTAGAAGTCCCTGGAGGATTAGCATGCAAAACCTCTTGTATTCCACAAAGAGGTTTAGCAGACTGAGATATAGAATGGGTCTCAGATCTTCCGTCTTTTTGGGCACTAGGAAGAACTGTAGTGTCCCCTTCCTATTTGCTCTGATGGAACTCACTCTATAGCTGACTTTTCTAACAGAGCTTGGATTTCCGGTTGGATGAGGCCTTGGTGGCTTGACAGGAGGTGAGACTTGCCTGGTGGATTGTCCGGGGGTCTCTCCAGGAACTCTACTGAGTGCCCTCTTATGACAAGTTGGAGTGCACAAGCATCTGCAGTTATTGTCTTCCACCCTTCCAGGTGGAGGGCAAACTTTTCCCCCACGAGTTCCTCTAAAAGAGTAGGAGGAGGTGGAGGGAGTCTCCTCAAGTTAGGATGCTAAGGGGAGTGCCGCTTTGCCACCGCCAGCCTTCTGGGTCTTTGCCTAGGGAGTCTGAGCACCAGAACCAGCGGTTTGGCACTTACCCTGTCATCTGCCCCGGTTCTGCCTATTCCACCTCTTCTGGGGGTGATGAAAGGACTGCTTGGGTTTTTGGCCCAAGCGGTACAAGGAGCGGACGTCGTTAAGTGACCTTCTGCTCCCTTGGAGCTCTGTACTGATGTCCTTGGCGCCGCTTCCAAAAAGAACAGAACCCCTGAAGGGGGCGTCCAAAAGAGTGTTTTGGACATCTTGCACCAGTCCAGCAAGCTGGAACCAAGCTAGGCACCTCAAACAAATGATTGTAGCAGTGTATTGGGCCATTGAATTGACAGAATCATAGGTAGCCCACACAGCATGACGGCAAGGAGACTTATTAAATCTTACTTTCTCCAGAAGCCTGTTCTTGAGGTCCTTATCAGGAATAGCCTGTAGGTCCTTTTTCCAAGTCGCATAAGGTTGATTTCTGGAAGGACACCATGTGGGCCACACAGTTTAAAGACTTGATGGCACAGGTAGAGGAAGCATATACCTTACGTTCACACTGGTCCATCTGATAGGACTCTTTATCCAGTAGTGAAACACTCAGGTGCTTCAGCTGACCTGACCCATCATGGGCTGCAGTAATAATGATGATAGTCGGCCTAAGGTTGACTAGTCAAATGGCCTGCCCCTTCCGGGGGTGGGGGGTGATAAATCCTGTTGTCTTTCTTGGAAACCGCAGGCATGAATGACAGCTGCTGCCAAGTCCTCATGTGGTCACGGTGCAAAGTGGGATGGGGAGGGATTCTGCATTAGTCAGGTCGAGATGTTCTGTGAGCCTCTCTCGTTTGGGGTCCATCTCTTGCGACGCAAAACCACAGACTTGCTGGATGGACCTGAGGAGCTCCGTAAAGGATGGGTCCTCCAGCAGAGACTTGGAAGACTTCTTTGGTTGCTGCTCAACAGGAGAATGAGGCTCTGAATGGCCCGCAGAATCTGAGTTTGAGTTGGGAGACTCTGGTCTGCTGGGCAGGAGATGACGTAAGGTACCGCCTCCGCGGCCTTAGCTAACGTAATAATCCCTGCAGGGCATCTGTCCGATTCTCTGTTGGACAACTGATGGTCGAAGTGGGCTGGGCTCCTTGTCCTGTGGGTCTAGGTGGGAGCCATGACCAGATGGGGTTGACCCAGCTCCAGCAGGAGTTAAGACTTAGCATGCATCACCCAGGCTGGAATAGTCCTTTGCGGTTCCGGCTTGAAGAGCAGGAGGTGGAGGCTGGTAGCCTGGGTACCCTCTGGGGTAATAGGGGTGGCCAGGAGTCTGGTAACAGTAGGGGTATGAGTTGCATCCCTGGTACAGGTGGCCTGGCATCGGGTACCCAGGCATCAGCCTCTGTGATGGGTAACCCAGCAACGGCTCTCCAGGCGTCGGGTAGTATGGGAACTGTGGTAGCGGGTAGCCAGAGGCCTGATGATGGAAGAGCTGAAGATCCAAAGGGGGCTTAAAGGCCCTGGAGGGGCTAAAGGCCCTAAAGGTGGCAGAGCCAAAGGGCCGTTGGGAGCCTGTGGGTTTGTTGGTTGACCTGGGGTCTCTGTAGGGATCCCCGATGGACTAGGAGGGGGTTCCGGCATCGGAACACGAAATCCAGGGTCCATCCCTGAATCAGTGGGGATCTGTACTGGTGACTGGTCTGGTGTCAGGGGTTAAAATATGCCCGACGTCTGATCTGAAAAGGGTGAGAGGGGTAAGGTAATCGATACCCCCATTGTCAGGTCTGCCAGAGAAGCAGAGAATGCAGTAGTAAGGCCTGATGCAGGAAAGGTCTCCTTGACAGCAGAACTCGAGTCCCAGAGGACCTGGGACAATGAGAGGTCAGGCTTGGTCAGCGAGGCCCGGGAGGGAGAATTCCCACGGGACACAGGGGAACCTGGAAGCTGGCCCTGCCTGAGATCGGGGGCCAAGGAGGCGTCCAACAGGAGAGCTTCAGCCGGGTGGTTATCGGGCGAGCAGTTGACTGACTGATTGGCTAGGACTGGGTGGGTGTCAGAGAAGGCAACATCTGACTTATCGGTCATGGTCAAGAAGACAACAGCAGAAGAGCTGGAGTCCAGCTTGTCGACCAAAGCCATGCACCTGGCTGCGGAGCCAGAGGGAGGATTATCGGCCGAGCTGTCCACAGGTTCTGAGATTAAGTTCTCCGGAGAGGAATTCCCTTGCTGCTCACTGACCAAGGCAGAGGGAAGAGGTGTCCAATCTGCCCGGAGTGGATGAAGACCTAGGTGTAGGAGTACTCACTGATGTGGAGGCCCCAGCAGAAGTGACATTGGCTGTCTGGTGACACTGTGTAGAGGGAGACCATGCCCATTCTCGGCGCTTCTCCTTTTTCTCTGGGGTAAGTGAAGAGGAACGTTCCCATAGCTCCTGAAACACCTTTTCCATTGATGCAAGGTGTTGTTTTAGGAGATGGGCTTCGAGGGCTTTCTGGTGTTGGGAGCGCGTGGTCTGGTTGGTAGACCGGCAGATTTCGCAATCCGCCATCCAGTGTTTGGGGCCCAGGCAAAGGATGCAGTGGGAGTAATCGTCCCTGTGCGGAATTTGAGCACCACACTGTGAGCACTTCTTTTTAATTTTGCACAGACATGCAACAAAATTATTTAAGATAAAGATGATAAAAATCAGAAAAATACTTATGAAAACAGTGGTCAACTGAAGCAGAGTTCACTGCGAGGTCTGACAAATTCAGGTCGATGGCGGGAAAAAACTGGAACGTGGGTGTGGAGACCGCCCCTATAAACGGTCATTCCGACATCCCATCAAGTGACGCCAGGGGCGGTCCCCCACTATAGATTGCTAGCTAGAAGTTTGCTGTGCGGTCCTGACACCAGGGAGCACAGTCCTACCTGTGAAGACCTATTGCAGGAACCCTCTTGAATTACGATCTGAGTATTAGTGGACATTGCCTCCTTTGTATGGTCCAAACAGTAGCTCAGTGCTCTCAACATCCCAGACTGTGGAGCTTTTGCTCTCCTGAACTGAATTTTGCTGTAAAGAACACTGGAAGTGTTACTAACTGGTTCAGATGAAATTCAGACACCACTTCAGGGAGGAATTTTGTTAGTTCTTAAGACTACCTTGTCCCTGTGGTAGATGATACATTTACGGTTCATGCCAAGAGCTTGTAGCTCATTCACCCTTCTGGCAGATGTCACAGACACCAGGAAAACTGCTTTCTTCAAATCAGTAGTTGTCATGGGCTCAAAAGTAGGCTTCATAAGCTGGGCAATGCACAGATTCAGGTATGATAGTGGGACTGGATCCCTGACTGGAGGGTACAGGTGAATAAGACTGTTAAAGAACTTTTTGAAAATGGGCTGGCTGAAGCACAGACTGACATAGCTGCCAAGATGCATCTTCTGAGTTGAAGACCTGAAACCCAGGGACTGAAGGCAGAAAAGGCTGGTTCTGCTCAGGGAATCTGCCAGGACATTGTCTTTCCCTGGCAGCAGTATAGCTGATCGCTGCACCTCTAGGGAATAGTCTAGCTTCCAAATCTTCATTTCTTCTGTGCACAACTTTAAACATCTTGTTCTTCCCCATTTGTTTATATAATACATGGCTGTGGTGTTGTCTGTCCTTACATGGACAGACTGACCTATGATGTGGTAGGAGAAAGTCTGCATTACCAGATACACTGCACTGAGCTCCAGGAGGTTTATGTGCTCCTGACATTCCAGTGGGCTCTACACCCAGCTCACAGTGAAATCCTTCAGACAGCCACCCCAGTCCAGGACAGAAGGTAGTGATTACAATTGTTGGTGGTTGTTGGAGGAAGGGAACCCTCTCTCTGTGGTTGTCGTCTTCCTTCCATCACTCCAGTGCCTTTAAAAGGCACATTGACATGTACTAGTTTTGACAGTGGGTCTTGCATTTGGGACCAACAGGACCCCAAGTTGTACTGGATGTCCCTCATTTGAAGTCTGGCAACTGGAACTACTGCTGTGGATGAGACCATGTGCCCCAGCAGCTGGGGGAAGTCCCTTGCAAGTCTGGGCTACTGTGCTTTGAAAGACCTTCCAAGCGTTATCAGGCTTTCCACAGTTTCTTGAGAAAGGATTGCCTTCTTTTGGTGGGCATCCAGTTTTGCACCTATAAAGTCCAGAACCTGCACAGATTCTGTCCGAGACTTTAGGGGATTCATCAAGAATTCCAGCTCCTCCAGGTCCTCCAGGGTGTGTGGTTGAGAATGCAGGAGTACTTGACTTCCTAGTATGACTTGCCAGAGACTAACCAGTCATCTAGGTAGGGAAAGACCACCACCCCTTGCCTTCTTAAATGTGCAGCCACTACGGCTAGGCACTTTGTGAAGATTCTGGGAGCTGAGGATAGGCTGAAAGGTAGGGCTGCGAACTGGTAGTGGCTGCTCCCCACCCTGAATCTGAGATGTATTCTGTGAGTGGGCCTGACTGGGATATGAAAATAGGAGCCTCTCAGATCCAGTGACCCCCATCCTGTCTCCTTGTTGCAGAGATGGGATTACTGATGCCAGTGTTACCATCTTGAACTTTTCTTTTTTTACATGAGTGTTCAAGCATCTCCGGTCTAAAATCGGTTGATACTCCCCATTTTTCTTGTGGGTCAGGAAGTGTCTTGAGTAAAGCCCCTTTCCCCACTGTGAAGGGGGACTAGCTCCACTGCATTTGTTTGTATGCACTTCTTTAACTCTCACTCCAACAGGAGTTTTTCTGTTGGAGTAGGAGATTGAAGTTTTTTTTTGTCAGCCAGCAGCTTTGAGGATTTTTTGAATTGCAGAGTCAAACCCTGACTCCGATTCATAATTTCCAGGACCCACCTGTCTGTGGTAATCCTTTCTCTTGCCTGAAGTAATGACTCAGCCTTTGCCCCACTGGCAGTGATTGGGTGACTTGTGCAATCTTGTCAGGTGTTCTGTTTCACATGGCCCTTATGGGCTGGACCCGTGTCTGCATGCCTGGGACCTCTTCTGCCTCTACTTGTAATGAAGCCCCTCTGTTGGGAGAAGTCAAAGGTAAAGAAGGCATGGGGAAAGTATCCCTTACCGTTACTGACCCATTCCAAAAGGCTTGCTGGAAGGGGAGGCTTTTTCCTTCTCATTGTTGCACTTAAGGTGGTTTTGTATTCATCCACCTTTTGCATAAGTTTCTGTCTTGTCACTAAACGGGGGGTTTCCTCACAAGGGAAATACATTGCTTTTGTATGTGTGTCCTGGGAAAGGTTAGTGGTTTTGAGCCATACAAACCTCCTCAGGGACACTGCATGTGCCATGACTTTGGAAGCAGTGTCACTAGCATCCACGGCCATACGGAACTGATACAGCAAAACCTGCCTTGGATGCCAAAAAGTATCTGCCAGATCCTGAGCCAAGTCACCAGTAGCTTTTTCACTCATAGCCAAAACAGAGCTCCAAAGAGTCTTTTGATACTGAGCTGCGTAGGCCACATATGCTGCCTGTCTTAACAGTATGGGAAGCTGAGGTATAGACTTTTTTTTTTTTTACGCATACTGTCCCCATTTCCTGGAGTCCTTTTCTGGAGGCTGAGAGGAAAGGGGTAATTTGGCCTTGTCACTGGAGGCTGTCTGTATCACTCACTCATGATCAGGGTAGGAGTACAAATACTCCGCACCCTACTTATCCACTTGGTATTTCTTTTCTACTTTCTGTCAATGTCAGCAGCTGAAGTGGGTGTTGCCAGCACTATACAGGTGGCCTTTCTGAGGAATTTGTGGATGGGCAAAAGCAATCTCTTTGTGGGGGTTAAGCCTATCATGTCCAAGAACTCAACCAAATCCTTATTTTCAGCAGCCTCCTGCATTAAGATGTTGAGGGTACTGACCATTTGTCTCACAAGAAAAATTACTCACCTTAGTAACTGTGTTTATTCTAATGGAGTCTTGCTGTTTTCTGGCATATTGCAGTTAGCCCCAGCACTTGAACTGCTCCGGAGAGGAAAGGGTTAAATTCTATGCAGAGCATAGAACGTTGAGCTCAAGCTCAGTTCAGACCTCTCTGTGCTGCACTCTGAAGTGTAACTGTCAGATTCTTACAAACTAATACTAACTAAATAACCAACTATGTGGAAATTGTAAAGTTTTACTAGACAAATGACAACCATGTATTTTGGATCCCCAAAAGACTCAAGTCGAGAACTCCAAAGTCAAAAACCAGGTGGTGAACAACTTATGACTATCTAAATAAAGAAACATAACCCACTCCCCCACTCTAAGGAGAGGGAGTGCCCAAAATCACCTCTGGGGTGCAACACTGCACCTGCCAGCCCACTTCCAAAACCAGGTTCTGAGAGGGAAGGGAAGGAGGTCAGAATACAGCAAGACTCCATTAGAAGAAACACAATGACCAAGGTGAGTAATTTTTTATTCAAACAACATGAAGTTTTTCTGTATTCTGATATATTGCAGACTACCAAGCAGTACCTCCATGGTGGAGGGATTCAAACCTATTTCAGGAATAGGCTCTGCAGTACTGCTGCACCAAATCAAGCATCACTCTTAGCCTGGATATCCAGAGTAATGCTTGGTGAATGTATGGACTGTTTTCCAGGTGGCTGCTTTGCATATCTCTAATAAAGGAACATCCCTTGCAGCAGCCAGTGAAGCAGCTGTACCTCTAGTAGAATGAGTCCTAAGGCCTGAGGGTGGTATTTTGTCTAGCTTCTCATAGCATAATTGTATACAAGAGACAATCCACCTGGCAATAGTTCTCTTAGTGGCAGGTTTGCCCTTACCCATTTCCCCATAAGTGAGGAACAACTGGAGAGAGTCAAACCTGTGTGCCTTAGTACATTCAATGTAGTAACTAAGGGTCCTCTTAACATCCAAACTGTGTAATCTTCTCTCTCCTGAAGAAGAATGATCAGTGAAGAATACAGGGAGAGACATGGATATGTTCAAATGAAAATCTGGAACCATTTTAGGCAAGAACCTCCTATTGGTTCTAAGGACACCTTATCTCTATGGAATTAAATAAAATCAGGCTCCAGTGACAGAGCTTGCAACTCACTGATACATCTGGCAGAGGTAATAGCTACCAGGAACACAGTCTTCCAAGTCAAGTACTTAAGTTCTGCTGAAGACAAAGGTTCAAAAGGGGGTTGCATAAGCTGGGCAATGCAAACATTAACATCCAAGTCAGGGGTAGGATCCTTAAAGGGAGGATTGGTATGAAGCAATCCCTTGAAAAATTTACAGAAAACAGGATGAGATGCCAGTGAAGAAGACTTTCCCGCTGACAAAAAAGCAGAAACAGCTGACAAATGTACTTTGAGGGTAGTTGGTCTGAGGCCTAGGCCATTGAGGTGAACCATATAATCCAGAACTGTAGACAATTCAGTAGTGTCTGGGGATAAATGCTTTTTTGGAACACCAGATGCTGAATCTCTTCCACTTGAAGTTATAAGTTTTTCTGGTGGCAGGTTTTCGAGAGGCTTTGAGAAAGTCCAGAACTCCTTGAGACAGATGCAAACTTGCATACTCTAACGCCTCAAGAGCCATGCCTTGAGATTGAGAGACTGAAGGTTGGGATACCAAATCCTTCCAAGAGGAGGTTAACATTCTTGGAAAGAGATAGGGGAAGATGGCCTGCTAGAGACAGCAACAGGGGATACCAAGGCTGCCTGGCCCAATCTGGAGCAATCAGAATCACTTTACAAGACTGTGACCTTATCTTGACCAGGACCTTGAACAGCAGAGGAAAAGGAGGGAAGGCATACAGAAATTTCCCTTCCCAATTCAGAATCAGAGCATCCAGAGGGACTGAGCCCAAGACTGGGGGGTCTACAACAGAATAGAGGAAGTTAGTGATTGTCTGGGGCTGCAAAGAGATCTATCTCTGGAGTACCCCATCTTGAAAAAATCACTTTTAACACTAGGGATCCAGGGACCATTTGTGATGGCCCTGTGAAATCCTGCTCAATGCATCTGCTAGCACATTGTCCTTTCCTGGGAGGTGGACTGGTACCAGAGAGGCCTGCAGGAAGTAAGCCAGGGACCGTATTTTCATGGCTTCTGTGCACAAGGCCGTAGACTGAGTGCCTCCCTGCTTGTTGATGTACATGGCGGTGGTGGTGTCTGTCTTGACTTGAACCACCTTGTTCCTCACTTATTGTGAAAAAGCCTGCAGAGCTAGGAAAACCGCCCTGAGCTCCAGAAGGTTGATGTGGAGAAGAGACTCCTGAGTAGACCACAATCCCTGGGCTGTGAGAGCTTCCAAGTGGGCTCCCCAACCCAGGAGAGAGGCATCTGTGGTTAGGACCACAGAATGAGACTGAGAAATGAATGGGACCCCTAGCCTGAGATTGTACTGATCCTACCACCATTGAAGAGCCTGGATCAGCGTCTGAGTCACTGGAATCAGTTGGTCAAAGGATCTTTTTTCTGAGACCAAAAGGCCCTCAGGTGAAACTTAAATATAGCCCCCTAGACCACTGCAGTAGAAGCTGCCATGTGGCCCAGTAACCGAATAAAGTGTCTTGCTGGTTGAGAGACCAGCGGGTGGAAGAAAGAAGCCAGATCCATGATGGCCTTCACCCTTACCAAGGGAAGAAAAGCTCTTGCTCTGACAGTGTCTAGTTCCACCCCTATAAAAGTCAACAGCTGTACTGGTTCGAGAACTGACTTGGGAAGATTGAGAAGGAAACCTACAGAAGTGAGCACTTGCTGGGTCACTTTTAGATCTGACTTGACTTGGTCTGGAGACTGACCCACTATGAGCCAGTCGTCCAGGTACGGGAACATGGAGATATTTTTTCTCCTTAGGAAAGCACTACTACTGCCAGGCACTTTGTGAACACCCGTGGAGCTGACACTAGGCCGAAGGGCATTGCTCTGAACTGATAATGGCCTGAAGGCAGTTCGAACTTGAGGTATTTCCTGTGGGAGCACCTGATGGGAATGTGAAGTAGGCATCCTTTAGGTCCAGGGAGGCTAGCCAGTCCCCTGGCCTTAGAGAGGGAAGAATTATTCCCAGAGTCACCATTTTGAACCTTGGTTTTAATAGATGCTTGTTCACGTATCTTAGGTCTAGGATGGGCTGCCACTCCCCTGTTTTCTTTGGGGTAAGGAAGTACCTGGAGTACAGCCTTTTCCCCTGTGGATTGTAGGAACTCTCTCTATGGCCCTTAAGGCCAGAAGAGATGAAACGTCTGCCTCTAGGGCAATGGTTTTGAAGAAGTTTGCAGGTGGAAAAGATCTGGTTCTCAGTTTTAGAAACTTTTTGAAGCCAAGAGCCAGCCCCTGGCTTACTACCTCCAAGACCCACTTGTCTGAGGTAACAGACTTCCAGTACTGGAAGTAGCAAGCCAGCCTGCTTCCTAAAGGAATGGGGGAGTCGACCCGGGCTGACCCATCAGGGTGTCTGCTTGGCAGGAGCCTTAGGCTGGGAAGTGGATGCAGCCCTGCTCATCCCCCTTCTGCCTCTCCCTCTGAAGAATCCCTCTGGGGAAAAAGGAGAGGAGGCCTGTGTTTGGTACAAAGGCCTATGAAAAGGCCTGCCCCTACCCCTAGCCTGCTGCCTTTGAGGAGTTGCCTGTCTTTCCTTGACCTGTGCACTCCTATAGGTAGTCCTGTATTCATCCATTTTTTTCATGTAATTCTCTGTCTGCTCCCCAAACAAAGAATTACCCACCACAGGGAAATCCATGGCCTTAGCCTGGGTGTCCTGTGACAGACTAGCACATCTGAGCCAAGCCATTCTCCAAAGAGCCACAGATGTAGCCATGACTCATGATGACACATCACAGGACTCCACAGCAGCATGCAATTGGATCTTTGATGCCCCAATCCCATCGGCAGCCACCTCCTCCAGCTCCTTGGCCAGCTGGGGGGAAGCCTGCTTAGCCAGTGCCAGTACAGTGCTCCACCTGGACTTCTGGTACCTAGCTGTATAGGCCATGTAATTTGCCTGCCTGTGTCCCAAGGAGGATGCCATGTACTGTTTCTTTGCCATGGCATCTAACTTCCTGGAATCTTTATCCGGGGGGGGGGGGTGATGCCAAGTTAGCCTTATCACAGGCTGCAGCCTGCACAACCCCAACATGGCTGCATTACTGGTACAAGTACTCCGTACCTGAGCCTGATAACATGTACCTCTTGTCCATCCTTCTGTAAACAGGAGGTAAAGAATTGGGAGTTCTCAACAACTGTTGTGTCTGTTTCCCAAAGGACCTATGAAGGGGAAAAGACAACCTCTTGGACTCTGGGATGTCCATCATTTCAACGTAATCAGGCTCCTCTTGTTCCTCCACTGCTTCTTCTAAATGAAGCTGGAGGGTTTCTGCCACCTTTCTGCAAAACATAAAGTGGGAAGGGGACTCAGAAAGCCTTGGAGGGGGAAATACCAGACGGTCTGTCTGGGGAGATGTCCGGTTCAATGGGCTCATCCAGACTTTCCACTCCATCATCATCATCATCATCATCCCCCTCCAATTTCGGTTAATAAAAATCTTCAGGGGCATAATCCTGAACTGGAGGAACTGACCAAACTGAACGCCTACCAGAAGGTGCCAGTTCGACTGGAACCATATGAAGCAACTCAACAATATGAATCGCTCGGGCAATCTCCTCAGTGGTCGGAACATGCGACTCTGGATCCAAACCAGCAGATTTGTCTTCTTTTTTTGACAGAACCGATCCCTCAGAATCAGCTCTCCTCTTGCCCGAGGAAGTATCGCCCTGGTCAGAGGGCACTCCTTCTGGTTCGTCTGAAACCGAACTGGGGTGGCCATCCGGGTCAGCGGACTTCTTGGCATTCTTTTCCCTAAGCCTGCCCAATCTCTTATCCAGGGTGGATTTAGGGAAATATTTACATATCTAGCAGTCTAAATTGAGGTGGTCAAACCCCAGACAATAAATTCAGGTGGCATGGGGATCAGCCTTAGCAAAGACTTCCCCAACAAACTGCAGCGTTGAAACCCAGTGGGCCCGGTTTTTCTTTTGGGTTTCTCAGACGTAGCCATCCTACAACTCAAAATTACCCATTACTCAGCAAAAGCCAGGTAAGACCCCCTTATCGGTTTCTAACCGTGTTACAGGTATTTGAAAAAACTGCAAGAAAAACGTTTTCTTTTTTAAACCAATAAGGATCGGTAACTACACTCTAACCTAGGAGAAAAATTACAGAGAATAGCATACAAGATAACCGGTTCAGCCAAACCGGTTAAAAGTTCAAAATTACAATTTCTAGAATTAGTCCACTACCTAAGTACTTACTGTACCGCAGACAGAGATCTGAACCGAATTTTAAATGAAAAATATTGGTAAACCGACGACTCTAACCAACCAATTAACTGTGAGCAAAGGAGAAATCTCTGGAGCGAATGATCAGTTAGGCGGAGTAAAGAATCTGACGGTTACACTTCAAAGTGCAGCAGACAGAGGTTTGAACTGAGCTCGAGCTCAACGTTCTATGCTCTGCATAGCATTTAACCCTTTCCTCTCTGGAGCAGTTCAAGTGCTGGGGCTAACTGCAATATGTCAGAATACAGCAAGACTTCATGTTGTTTGAAAGAAATAGTGTGAGGTAAAATCATCTGGTACATGAGGAGGGGGAATCAAACTTCTGTTTGGGAGAACCATCAGGCTCTGTGGCTTCTCCTTCCTTTTCCTCCTCCTCATAGTATAATGCAGCAACCTCCTCCTCCACAGGCACCGGGATAAAAGTACTGGAGGCTGGTTGGGGGGGTGGGGTGAGAAGGCATACTTATAAAGGTCCCCACAGCCTGGAAAGTCTGGCAGAACTGCCATGCCTCAATCAAGTCCTCTACTGAGGGCATCCTATTTTTGTCCACTGGTGTTTCCCTTCTTTCTTCAGGAGGAGGAGGGAGAATGACATGTTTTTCTTTCAGTTTTTTCTTAGCAGCCCTTAGCAGGTACTATCTCTGGTGCGTGCTCAGAGGCTCTCTTATTTTTACTGGATTCAGGGTTCCCCCATTCAGACACTCTGACCTCTGCACGGTTTTTTAGAAGCCTTATCCATCTGCTTACTTTAAGGGTGTCCAGACCATCTTCTGAGTCTTTAGGTGATGTAGGGTCAGACTGAGAAGCCATAAGGTCTTCAAATTTTTAGCCCTTGTCTTTACTGTTTTAGGGCAAAACTTGATACAAAGCTCACACTTAGTAAAATCATGATCTGGACCCAGGCACCTCAAATACAACTCATGGCAGTCTGCCTTAACCAGGAACTGAAAACAAATTTTGCAATTTTTAAAGGCAGAAGGTACTGTCCTCATTTTAGGTCTGTCAGTCATACCAGTCTCTGACAACCTAAAAGTGCTTCAGTTCTCCAATACATAAAGAGAATCGCACTTC
Source organism: Neoceratodus forsteri (assembly GCA_016271365.2). Lineage (NCBI taxonomy): Eukaryota > Metazoa > Chordata > Ceratodontiformes > Ceratodontidae > Neoceratodus > Neoceratodus forsteri. The sequence goes on from CM028135.1 coordinate 754,503,404, forward strand.
AGTTCCAATTTAAAAAAAGAACTGTAAGAAAGAACTTATTATAAAAAAGGCCATATAGCATCTTGGGTCCACCAGAAAAGGGAACCAGGACATGAAAATAAGATCTGTTGAGCTGTTTTTATGTTATTTTATCATTTTGGTTTTAGGAAAATAATGTGGTTCATTGAAGTGGGAACTGCACCACAAAGGCCTTTTTCCAGTTCCCAGGAATCAATGAGGAACCAGAGAAAAAGTAAATAAGATGTCCAGTCAAAAATATGCTCTAAATACTGTAATGTAGTGTTATCAGAAACAAAAACAAATACTTTACCAAAAGAATGGGGAAAAAATAAACCACAAATAGCATTTAAGTACTGGTGAGATGGAGAAATAAATTGGATGTTAGTGGGCAGAGGTGAGCATGACCACACAGCAGAGATTTGAATTTCATTCTAAGATTACATAATTAGCATAAAGTTCTAGGCTCTGGGGCAGCTCATTCCAGGGGAATGACTGCAGTTGTTAAGCATAGTAAGGGATTACTGGGGCTTGAAACTACATTATACAGTTCTAAAATGGTGGTCGCTACCAGTGTGCAAGTCAGTGATACCCACTGAGTTTATTAAAAACCCAGTAGATATGGAACATTAACAGAATTAGTACCAGTACTTTTAAAAAGACTTCTACAGGAAAATTACTTACAGGTTCAACAGAGTTTCCCTTCAAACAGGAGTTTCCTCTATCAAAACTCACCCACTCTTACTACTGAAACGTGCAGTGAACACGCAGGCCAATATGTGTGGCATCACAGTCATTGCTATGGTGACTAAACAGAGTATGTCGTCACAAAAACAGGATTATGATGCCTGTACATGCTCTAGGAATCAGATGAGCAGAATGGGGAAAGCATTTTTAAAAGTACTATATATTCAATAATTAGTAGCAATGAAATGGAAACTACAGAAAAAGTTTAAGTACTCTTCTTTAAGTTCGCCATAATGTGGAAGTTCTTTTCTAATGGCAGGTACTCAGAAAGGCATTCTTACCATGGAATGTCATACTTCGCACAACACCAGAAACATTTTTTTTAGTTTTCAGTTGAAATGTACTGCCAGGTTTCTCATGTAGCAGGAAGACTTTTCGTCTAACAACTCAAATTCATTTCAATGTATTTTTTTTTTATTAAAACATGATATAATTGATTATGATTATAATGCTGTACTTTTAATGTTTATAGAAAAATCCAAATAAGGCCGAAAAAAAAGGGATTATAACATCTAAAACTTACAAGAAATGCTCCATGCTGGTGGTGGTGGTGTGGGTGCTAAGCAAATTAAAAAGTAAAGAAATCTATATTTTTCATTAAAGAAACGCAAATGCCTTGAGAAGAACTTTGAAAAACATACCATCTGGACACAAAGCCGCTTACATTTCTCATTAGCACTTCATTTCATATGTTCATTATTTATTACTGAGATTAATATGCATGTGAACAGGATAGTTCATCCTTGTGGGCTATCAGATCCTAGTGCTTCTTCCCAACCTGATGTTACAATACTCTGCTTGTGACATCACAGTTATTCCCATGGCAACACACTGTGCTGTCATAACAGAGCATTATAATTTCAAGTAGGGCATAAGCTATAGGGATAAAGATCTTTTGTTTGTGGGAATTTCTTCAGTAATAAATAACGGAGAGGAGAAATATATACAAGATAGATAAAATACAAGCTGAATTGTGTCTAAATATTATATTTCTCAAAGTTTTCCCTAAGGTGTCAGCTCCTCTTTAAAGCAGAGATTCACTTAAACTGGCTGATGGTAACCATTGGCCTAAAAAAAAAAAAAAAAAAACTTGTACACTAACATTTTAAGGGAAAATACAGAATACCTAATTTTACTACATGTTTGGGACATTACTTCATCACATAATATACTGTAGCTTCACAACATTTTTAAGCCAAATGTACTAAAATAAAACTAGTAACAACAGTAGTCAGCTATTATGTTCCAATTTGTTTCTGAAATTTGCAGGAAAAACTCATGAGAATATAAGGGAAAGTTTTTTTAAATATAGTTAACACAAAGCATGTAACTTTAGGTGAGAGTAAAAGTTTGTAAAAAGCATATGAATTAATCAGGCAAAGAAGGCAATATGCCCATTTGAAATGCCCGTTAGCGTGCAGCGTCGCGTGCACAGGCTGACACACACACACCTGGACAGGATTTTCAGGAACCAACCAGATGCCGCAAGACCCAGGTGCCTCGGGCTTGCAGCATTCTCCCAGCCAGTGATAGGATTTTTTTCTGTGTGCCAATTGCCACAAGTCAGACCAACTTTTTGTGGTCTAGCTTGTGGCAATCCTGAGGGCTTTTTTTATGGAGCTTGTGCCAGATATTTGATGCAAGCTGCCATAAAACATATAAACAGTCACAACTGTGCCCAAAATGTTAAAATCAGGTACAGTTGTAAGAAGGGTGTTCGACGCATGCACCGCCAGCACCTAAGTGCTGCGGTGCATGGCTTGCCACAAGCCTCTGACACACTTCAAGAATCCAGCCCTCTGTGTTTGCCTATCTCCACGTGTTTATCTAACCTATTTTTCAAAACATGCAATTTCTCGCTTTATGCAACCTATTTCAATGAGAGATTATTCTCTGTGTGAACCATCCTTTTTTTAAGGTCTGTCCTATAATTCTTCCCAGCCAGCTTCAAACGGCCCTTGCAATCCTTCCATGGTGTCCTTCTCTTTGAGGTTAAGTAATTTAAAAAGTGCTGGGTCTTTGGAGGCTTTATGTATGTTTAAACTGATAAACCTGGGTCTACAACTGGACACTATTCATTGGATTGAAAACTGTTTAACCAATCAAATTCAAAAGTCAAACCTGAGGGTACAACCTCAAAGGACAGGGCAGTCTCAGTGGGGGTATGGAAAGGCTCTCTCCTGCACTCCTCTACTATTTGGTCTCATCATTAACTAGCTGCCTGAAGCCTGCCAAACTCCTTCAGTATGCAGATGATGTGACTTGTCTATACTAGACACCGCAACAAAAACAGCCCAACTCGTGCCCTGCAATGCAACTTTGCATCTCTTGAAACTGGGTTTTCCAGTAATAGCCTAGTGCTCAACTACAAAAAAAAAACAAAGACCATGGTGTTAAGGAGTATGTCAGGGTTGAATAAGACTCTGTTCCATTTATTATACAGAAAGAGTTGCACAGAAGTATCCGTTATATTCCTCTCCTTTTCTGTCTCTTGTCTGTGTGATTGTGCAATCAGATTTTCTTGTGAGACCTAGGAACTGATCAATCTGACAGTTTCATGATTCTCCCCTCCCACGATCTCCCTGCCTTCACTTGCTGTTTCCATCATTTCTTCCCTCTTGCTTATCTGTGGTTATAAAAAATACATGTGAATCTTTGTGTGAGACTGTGTGAAACTGGGATCCATAATGTGAGATGATTGCAAAAAGCTATTTGGAACTCAGGAGGTTAACCCTGAGATGCAGACTGACCTCCACAAGCTAATTTGCAGAGCTGTCAATAGGAGATTAGTTCTATGACACAATGTTCTATTTTGTTGCACCTGCAAGGAAAGGCACTGACCAAGTTCTGATACATTTTGTGAGAAACAGGATGTCTCTTAATGAACTCATGATGCAAAATGTAATTGCTAGGCAAATACTTCTTATAAAAAGAGAACAATCTTTTGTTGGACAGAGAGAGAGATTGAAACTTAGAATCAGAGATACCATCAGAGGACTTTGTTTTGTTTGAACTGCCTGTATACAAGCTATCCTGCACAACTGTATTTATTTTTATTTTACTGTTAATGAAAACAATAAAATGACACTTGAAAATTGTATAACTGCTCATGGTTTTCCTATGCTTCCTGACCTTTGTCTCAATGCAAGCAGCTCACACATGAAGAAAAAAACTCTTCCCCCATGACGCTTTCAGCACTTTGGGCACTAGGCTAGAAGACCTCAAATACCTTGGGCTCCACCTAGAAGACACTCTGTCCTTTGCCCCATGTAGATAGCCTGGAGAAAACTACCCAAAAAGGCTGGGACCCCTGTACAGAAACAGAAATAAACTCACCCCAGTGGCTAGACACCTAACTGCAGCTAGCTCAGTTCTTTCCCTAATTAATTAGGACCTAATTATTTATTCTGCGGCAAATGCGACAGTTATTGAGAGAGTCAGAGTTTTAAGTAATTAAGCCTGCAGACTGGTCCTGGATGCTGATAATGCACCCACAGCCATGACTTGTACTCCGGAACAAACTGGTGACCCTTTGCTAGCAGAATCAAGTACCAGACCTGTATTCTAGGGAACAAGATTCTTCTGGGACCTACCCCCCCAGCTTAAAAACCCACCTGATCTTTGTCAACAGTAGAAATGAACACAAATCTGGCATTGTCCTGTCTGGAGCTATGAGGATCACTGCTGTTGACTCCCTTCTCAGTTTTAGCAGCACTCTCAGTAAAAGTGGGAAGGGTGGGAAGGCATAGAGAAACTTCCCTGCCCGGTCCAGAACTACAGTATCCTCTGGAACCGTACCCACCGGGGGGGGGGGGTTGTCTGCAACAGAACAGTGGGAGCTGGTTGCTTTCCCAGGATGCAAACAGACCTATCTCTGGTGTACCCCCACATTTCTGCAGCACTTGCCTGTTCAGTGTCCAGTCATGGATTCCCTGGTTGATTCTGCCTTGGAAACCTTCGAGGATGTTGTCTTTGCTGGCAGTTTTACTGTAGATAACTGAACCTCCAGGGAGTATGCTAGGTTCCAGATCTTCATTGCTTTTGTGCACAGTTTTGAAGAAAAAAATACTTACCACAGTAATCTTGTTTCTTCCCAGTGGTACTCAGGTATTCAGAACTTATGTAGTGTCCTTTTAAGACTGAACTGCCTGGAGAGAATTTGGAATGGTATGCAAATGAGGGAGTCTTTGCGTATGCTATTTTCAAATGCTGCCTTGAACTAACTACCTAGGTTCTAAACCCTCAGATTTCTTTGGACTGTGGAAAGGCAGGCCTAAAAAACTAAACATCTATATATAAAAACCTTAGTAATTAGAAATATTATAATAATAATGGAGTAACACCCTATAGACACCCTTTGGAAAAGGGCTAGGAAGTCACAGTCTGACTCAGACTGGCTCTCCTTTCGGGTAGCCAGAAATGCCTGCACCAAACTGGTAAGGTTGGAAAAACACCGGTTCTTCCAGTCAGCCCTGGAGGCAAACAAAAACTGTTCCACCAATTTTTGGCAGATACTGAGAGAGGTTGAGGGACATTCCCCTGCCACCCTGCTACCAGCTAAAATTGTGGTAAATAATACCTCCTACACAGATAGGTCTGAGATCCTCAGCTCAAAAACCACTTCGCCACTGCAGGCCTCGCAATCAACACGTCACCTGTTAGTAAAATGAGCACCACAAGCACCACCAGCATAGCTACTAGACCAACCACTGCCCCCCTCCCAATGACCGCCCCTTCTTCAAAGTTCTAGCCAGTCTCCTACAAACAGGTGGAGGACCTGCTCCTCTCACTGGACAGCAAAAAGAGTGCTGGTGCCGATTCGCTTGAGCCATTCTTTTTAAAAGCTGGTTCTCATTATCTGGCAGCTCCAACTGCCCATCTCTTTAACAGCTCATTATCCTAAGGGGAATTGCTGCCTAATTGGAAAACTGCACACATTATCCCCCTGTTCAAGTCAGGAGACCCCACTGACGAACTACAGGTCTATTTCGGTGCTTCCTGTTTTATCCAAGCTACTTGAAAAAATTGTAAACTCTCAATTAAGGGAGTACTTGGATCGTGAGAAAATCCTCAATCCAGTCCAATCAGGTTTCAGACCCAAGCACAGTACCGTGCCTGCTCTTGCCAAAGTGTCAAATGACTGGCTAAAAGCCCTGGACAGTAAACAGCACATCTATGCACTCTTCCTTGACCTCAGCAAAGCATTTGATACGGTTGATCATTCCATACTTCTTGATTCCCTGAGTATCATCAGTCTAACCTCTACTGCAGTAAAGTAGTTCCGTTGCTACCTCACAAATCGTAAACAGCAAATTAAAGCCCAAGGGGAATTCTTCCCACTAAAATTACTGCCCTGAGGCATTCCACAAGGTTCCATTTTGGGACCTATCCTCTTCGCCCTTTACATCAACCACATTGACTCTGGCCTGGTTGCTGGAAATGTTCATCTCTTCGCAGATGACACAGTCCTCCACACAACCAACCCCTCCTTGGACATGGTGTACAAGGAGCTACAACAGGATTGTATCACCCTCCAGCACAACCAACTGAATTTAAAGCTCTTATGAAATGCAAAAAAACAAAAGCTATGATCATCTCTCCATCCCACAATATGGAGATACCTGGGACCCCGCAGATTATTACCCTCCATAATGAACCACTAGAGCTAGTGGATAAATTTAAATATCTGGGAGTCTGGTTGGATACAAACTCACCTTCGGCGTACATCTAAGCGAGTTAACAAAAAAGCTAAGGCAGCGCCTCAGTATTTTCTACTGCATAAGACACCTACTCACCCTGGAAGCTAGAAAGCGGCTGATTCAAACAACCTTTCTTCCCCGATTGACTACACTGACTTCCTATACAGCCATTGCCCCCAGAATGCACTCCAAAAGCTGGATACACTCTATCATCGCACACTGAGATTTGTTCTTGACTTGCCCTTGCAGACTCATCACTGCTCAATGTACCAAGCATTAGATTGGCCATCCCTCTCCATAATGAGGCAAATAAATGCCCTCATGTGGCTATTTTGGGCTTTGTTCAACAAACTACCACCCTATATATGTAACCTGTTTGAATGTTCAAAGGATGCCTATGGACTAAGGAACTCCTCCTTTGTCCTCCTTAAGCTACCATGAACAAGGACATGGCTTGGCTCAACTGCCATTAGCTCCTTTTTACCAGCATTTTGGAATAACATGCAAACATTACTTAAAATCTCGCTGCTACCCAGCCATTTTATATTTAGGGGGCTGCTCTATACAGGCCTGAAAACGGCATGTGATTGTTTCAGGTAAAGCCTTACCCTGCTCAACTGAGTCCCTTAACCTCTGTAATCCTGGGCCGCCTATTTCCCGTGTCGGCCAGCATCCCTTTAGGGCAACCATCTCTCACCCACCCACCTCCGTCCCTCATCAATTAGCTTCACAGGGGGCCTCATTCTATCAGGCTGCCCTGTTTTCCGTCTCTACTATGTGTCTGATACCCTTTCTTCCCACTGCCCTTCTCTGTGTCCCTCCTTCCTCTCCTCACTTGTACTCTATAAGCTACAACCTGTATAAGCTACACTTTAAATGCCTAAATTTGCACTTGCTTTACATGTCTGATTCATCCAAGTACTGAGTTTGTATGTTGTAACTGCCTGTACCGATGTCTACTTTTGTATTAAGTGTTGTCTACTGTAAGCAAAAGAGTCCTCTGTGTCCAGGACCATCTTGAAAATGAGCTTGCTCAATGATGTAAATGCCTGGTTAAATAAAGTTTGATTGACTGATTGAAATGCCCCCAAAAGGGGAGGAAAAACCCCCAAATTGGAGGTCATTAAATGTAACAATACCCCTGAATGTCAGAAATCACCTGAAGGGGAAAAACAACAAAATGAACCCAAATTGCAAACAATTGTGCCCGACTGTGGCACCTATAAAGTAGGTCACAAAAACATTCCCAGGAATGGCGAGACTACTGGTTCTTGAGGGGGAGGCAGAGTGTGAAGTTCTGAATACCTGAGTATCACTGGAAAGAAACAAGATACCTATGGCAAGTGATTTTTTCTTCTAACCCCAGTAATACTCAGGTATTCATAACTTCTGCAGACTAAGAAGCAGTACCTTTGGAGGTGGGCACAGAACCTACTTTGGAAACAGACTCTGCAGGATTGCTGTGCCAAACCCGGCATCACTCCTGGACAGGATGTCTAAACTGTAATGCTTAGTAAAGGTGGGTACTGTTTTCCAGGTAGCTGCTATACAGATGTCCACTAACGGGACATCCCTAGCAGCTGCTATGGTAGCAGCTGTGCCCCATGTGGAATGGGCGTTCAAACCTGTTGGTGGTTCTCTTCCCGCCTTAGAATAACAAAACTGAATATACTGTACTATCCAGTGAGAAATGGACCTTTTAGATGCTAGGTTACCCTTTGCCACATCCTCATAAGTCAGGAACAGTTGTTTTCTGTCCTGCCCATGGTCCTTAGTGGCTGTCATGTACTAACTATGAGCTCTCAACATCCAGACTGTGGAGCCTCCTTTCACCAGAAGTAGAGTGCTCAGTGAAAAGGACAGGCAGGGTAATGGTTTGGTTCAAGTGGAAATCAAAAACCACTTTAGGGAGACATTTTCTGTTTTGTTCTCAGGACCACTTTGTCCTTGTGGAAGGAAATATGGTCCTGGTTATGCAGAGAGCCTGGAGTTTGCTGATTCTTCTAGCAGAAGTCATTGCCACTAGGAAAACTATTTTCCATGCGACATATTTTAGATGAGCTGAAGACACAGGCCCAAAAGGAGCCCCCATGAGTTTGGCTATACATACATTGAGGTCCCATGCTGGCACTGGCACCCTGTGAGGGGGTGCAAATGGGAAATGCCCTTAAAGAACCTCTTAAAGATAGGGTCTGAGGCAAGAGAAATCCTTTGCCTGGCTGAAATGTAAGCAGATGCTGCAGCCAAATGTACATTCAGGGTACTGGGCTTAAGGCCCAACGAATGCAAGTAAGTAAGATAATCCAGCATGGCTGGTAGCCTAGCCTGTGTTGGCACAATATTCTGGATGGAACACCAAAAAGAAAACCTTTTCTATTTTGCATTATAGGTTTTCTAAGTGGAAGACTTCCTGTAACCCCTCAAAATGTCCAGAACACCTTCAGAAAGGTTTAGGCCTGCATATTCTAGGTCCTCACGAGCAAGGCCTTGAGCCTGAGGGATCTGAGGTTTGGGTACAGGAGCTTCCCCTGACTGGAGGTTAACAGGTTGTGCCTCCTGGGAAGGTGTATTGGCTCGGCCACAGACATGGATAGCAGCAGACAGTACCATGGCTGCCTGGGCCAATCTGGAGCTAACAAGATCATGGATGCTGACTGAGACCCGAGCTTGAGCAAACCCCTGTACACCAATGGGAAGGGACAAAAAACATACAGATGTTTCCCCGACCAATCCAGAATTAGAGCATTCAGGAGGACTGTTCCCTGCTCTGGTGGTCTGCAACAGTATTTTGGCAGGTGGTGGTTCTGGTGGGATGCAAACAAGTCTACCTCTGGAGTACCCCACCTCCTGAAAATCACTTCTACCATTTGCCTGTGCAGAGCCCATTTATGATGGGCCTGGCTGATTTGACTCAAGGTGTCTGCCAAGGTATTGTCCTTGCCAGGCAGATTAATGGCCTGTAGAGAAACTCCCAAGAGGTATGCCAAACTCCATATTTTCATGGTTTCTGTGCAGAGAGGGTTTGACATTGTCCCTTCCTGCTTGTTTGTGTAGTACATAGTGGTGGTATTGTCTGTTCTGATCTGTACCACCTTTCTGTGTAACAGTGGTGCGAAGGCCTTTAGTGCTAACAATACTGCTCTGAGCTCCAGCAGGTTTATGTGCAGGAGTGACTGCACTTGACCATGTGCCTTGGGTGGTGTGATCTCCCAGATGGGCACCCCACCCCAACAGTGATGCATCCATTGTGAGAACTACTGATGGGGCATCTTGTTGAAAAGAAAACCCTTCTCTCAGACTGGTTTCCTCTTTCCATCATTCGAGGGCATGTAACAGGGTTCCTGTTACGGGAATCAATTTTGAAAGAGGGTGTCTTTTTTGGCACCAGTGAACCCTGAGGTGAAACTGGATGTCCCTCATTTGGAATCTGGATCCCAACACTGTGCCAGTGGCAGCTGCCATGTGGCCCAGCTGCTGAAGAAACTGTCTTGCAGTTTTTGGTTTGTTCGCTCTGCTAATTGTTGGATGCTCCTTACCCTGTCCAGAGGCAGGTATGCCTTGCCCTGAGGGGTATTTATCTCGGCTCCTATGAACTGCAATACTCAAGCAGGCTGAAGGACTGACTTTTTTAGGTTCATCAGGAATCCTAGAGACTCCAAGAGCTCTTGGGTGAGTAACAGCTGCTCCCTGACATGTTGGGGTGATTTTCCCACTACCAGCCAGTTGTCTAGGTACAGGAAGACTGACACCTTGCTTTCGAACGTGTGCCACTACCACTGCCAGACACTTTGTGAACACCGTTGGTGCTGAAGTGAGACCAAATGGCAGGGCTGAGAACAGATAGTGACCTGAAGGGAGTCTGAACCCAAGGTATTTTCTGCGAGACTCCCTTATGGGGATGTGGAAATAGGCATCTTTTAGGTCCAATGAAGCCAACCAGTCTCCTTTATGGAGTGTTGGCAAAATCAGTGCCAGTGTTACCATTTTGAACTTTGGTTTTGTCAGGTATCTGTTTAAGACCCTGAGGTCTAAGATGGGCTGCCACTCCCCATTTTTCTTTGTTGTAAGGAAGTATCTTGAGTAAAATTCCTTTCCCTTTAAGTGGATTGGTACCGATTCCACTGCTAGTGACAGAAGCTGTTTCCAGGAGTTTTCTCTCTGCATTTGAAGATGGTTTGAAAACTCAGGTTCTTAAAGGTGGGAGGGATTTAAAGGTTAGAGACAATCCCAGGCTCACTACTTCCAGGACCCACTTGTCTGCGGTGATGTTTTTCCAAGCATGAAAATAGTGAGCCAGTCTGCCTCCTACAGGCTGTAGGGAGGCGGCCCGTACAGACACGCCAGGGTGCCTGCTTTGCTTGATGCTGAGATTGGAAACCACATCAGGAACCCCTTCTACCCCTGCCTCTGAGGAATCCCTGCTGTGGATACTGCTGGTACTGAGGTGTAGCCATGGCCTGGAAAAAGGGCCTGCTTTGAAAGGATCTGCCCCTGCTTCCCTTCCATAGGGTCTGGTAGATGGGGAAGCTTTGTCTTTTGCAGAACTGCTTCTGTAGGTGGCCTTGTATTCATCCACCTTTTTCATATCAGCCTCTGTCTTTTCCCCCCAGAGGGAGTTTTCAAACTGAATATGCTTTATTAGTAGGAAGAGTTCACATATCATACATTACAAACATTGAGTGGAGAAGCTTGCATGCTACATTCACACTAACAAATGTAAGTTAGAATTCTTTTACGGTATTGAGTAATTACATAGAAATCTGGTGGAACTCTGATCGTAAGTGTAATTACCTTTACAAATCCCTTTTGACCTGCAAAAACATGCACTTATTTCTCCTCCTGCCCCTCCCCAATTCCCCTATCCATTTCCCACCCCTACCCCTTCAGGTGTGCAGTGATATTAGCCTGTAGTTTCATTAACCCAAAGTGCAACAATTAGAGAAGGCCTAGATTAGTATTTGCAATTTCACTAATAGTAGTTTTGCAAAAGAAAAAGAAAAGGAAGAAAATGTTTTATTATTCAGTACCCAATTAATTATTAAATGGTCAATAGAGTATGTACAGGGGCCCATACTTTCTGGTAATATTGTGGCCTCTTTGTCATATGAGCGATCATGTTTTCTGCTTGTAAAGTGAAAAGCGTCTCTTTTAATCACTCTGTGTACGTTGCGATGTTCTGATCCAACCAGTGGCACATGATTACTTTTTTGGCGCATAGGGATATTAATGCCATATGTTTTCGTTGATTACCACTCAAAAGTTACCCATAATCTCCTATTATACAAATTTCCGGACTGAAGGCTTTGGATAGGCCTAATAGGGGATCCACATTAGACTTAATGGTGTCCCAGAAGGGTGTTACTTTATTACATTCCCATAGGATGTGCAGTAATGTGCCAGGACACTGCTTACAGTGGGAACATAAATTTGAAGGAAGCCTCCCCATTTGATGAAGTCTGGCCGGAGCGTAATATAGATCATGTATGTTCACATCTTGATATGGTTGTGACCAGATTTTAGACTATGGCCATGGTGTTATGGTGTTTGAAGGTAGTACCTGGTCCCAGATATAACATGGCGCTCCTCGCAGTTCCTCTAGTCCATCCTTTAGGAGGCAGTAGAAGAAAATAAATAAGATGGGAAGAGGGTAAATTGGAGATGTCTGAGAGAAAAGGACCAGCTAAATGCTGTGTCCAATACCCCATCTGAAATGTTGTAGGAGCATGTGTTGTAGTTGGATGTACTTAAAGCAAAAAGAGTTAGGGAGGTTGAACTGTGTACTGGCCGTTTGGAATGATATCAATTTGTGTTCTTGTAATAAGTCAATGACTCTGAGCTGAGTATTTCCTGGCCAAACGTTGTGTGGAAGGGACAATCCCCCGATCTTGAAATTGGGATTCACACATATAGGCTGGGAGACATCCTTCGACAGGGATATCTGAAAAGTACTGCATAGTTGAGCGTGTACGTGAAGGTTTGTCCCTATGGGTAAGCTCCTGAAACTTTTAATTAACTTTTTAGAGGAAAAAAAAATGAGAGTATTGAGAGATATATTATATGGGGAAAGTAGGGTCTGCTCTGTTTGGTACCACAGGGGCAGATATTAGGTCTGCCCAGTATATGGCTCATCTTTCATCCAATATGTAAGAATTGAGCATGTAATGGAGAACTGATAAAGAAGTAAGTCTGGAAGTTGTAAGCCGCCATTAATTTTGCTCCTTTGCAGTTTAAAGAGAGCCCGGCGGGGTGTCTTACCACCCCATAGAAAGTTAGACGTGAGTTTACTGATTTGGGTAAAACAGATTTTAGGCAGAAAGAAACATGTCATCTGTAGGGGGTACAGAATTCAAGGAAGAACATTCATTTTCAGTTTTTACATTTGCCCATCCCAAAAGAGTAAGTGGAAGCATAGCCCAATGAGAAAAGTCCATTTTGAGTGAGAATTTTAATCAACGTTGTATTGCTTCATTTTGACTTCTGAACAAGAAAGATATATCCCCAAATATTTTAGTTTATCCTTGGTCCAATGAAACCCAAAATGAGCGACCTCTGCTAGGAATGTATGCACATTTAAAGGCATCAATTCTGTCTTCGTTACATTGAGCTTATAATTAGAAAATTTACCAAATTCCTTAATAAGCTCAAGTGTGGCAGAGATCGATTTTGGGGGATATGTTACTTGAAGTAGGATATCATCGGCGTACACTGAGATTTTATACTGACTGGGCCCAATCGAAATACCAGAGATGTTAAGAGAGTGAGTAATGCATCTAATAAGCAGTTCCAAATATAAATCGAACAAAAAAGGGGAAAGTGGTCATCCGTGTCTAGTACCTTGCTGTAAATAAAAAGATTGAGATAGGTGCCCATTGCAAAGTATGCATGCAGAGGGCTGAGTATAAAGGATCTTAATCCATTTACTATACCGTGCTGGTATGTTGTAGAGCTGCAGCAAGTAAAATAGATATTCCCATGAGACCCTGTCAAACGCTTTCTCTGCATCCAGGGAGACCAGGGCAGCTGTAATTTGGGACTCCCTGGATGCAGAGATCAAATAGGCCAATTTGCGCATGTGATCGGAAGACACCCTGCCAGCAATGAAGCCAATTTGCTCTCTACTTATGAGACTTTGCCAAACTTTACACGACCTAGTGGCCAGGATTTTTGCTAGTATTTTCATGTCCATGTTGATTAAGGAAATCGGGTGGTAGTTTGTGATTTGAAGAGGATATCTGTTGGGTTTGGGGAAGACCACAACTGTAGCTTCAAGTAGAGAGGGGTCTGAAATACCTTGCTTAAACATATAATTATAAGTATCTGAAAGAACTGGTACTAATTGCGCTTTGAAAAGTTTGAAGAATTCTACAGTAACTCCGTCTGATCCTGGAGATTTGTCTGTGGGAAGAGAATCAATAGCCAGATTAATCTCTTCCTGGGAAATTGGTGCTTTAAGTGAGTTTGCTTGACTCATGTTAAGTGGCGGAAGTTGAAGTGGTTGCAAAAACTGGTCTACCATTTCAGGGCTGAAAGAAGAGGAAGAGTGGGAGTACAACATTTTATAATATTCCTGGAAGTAACTGACTATATCTCTAGAGGAAGTGACAATTTGTCCTCCAGGCTTTTGAATACTTGGAACAATTCTATCAAAGGCCTGTGCCTTGAGTCGTAAGGCCAAGAGCTTTTCAGCCTTGTCCCCCTGGTCGAAATATTGAATCTTGGAATGTATGAGGAGATATTCTGTATGTTCAGTTAAGACTGAGTTATATTGATCTCTTAGAATTTCTAAGGCCTTGATCTGATCTGTGGTAGAGTCTGCAGCGAGTGCCAGTTCCAAGGTACTGATATCTCATAGCAGAGCAGAGGTTACCTTAGAGGTCGCCTTTTTTTTTTTTTTTTTTTTTAACTGTTGCCATGCGGATTATTTCTCCCCTCACTGAGCATTTAAAAGCTCCCCATAACATATCTAACTTGGGCATTGTAGGGGTATTAAGATTTAGGAAGTTAGTTATGAAGTCTGCCAGTTGGGTTTTCAGATATTCTGATTGAAAAAGTTGGCTATTAAATCTCCATATCTTATCTTTAGAGAGGGGCCGGCCAGGACTCCAACACAGTAGGATGGGGTGGTGGTCGGAGATCACCCTGGAAAGATAATTATAGGATAGTACAGATGGAAGATGCCCCATATCTAAGAGAAAGTAGTCTAGATGAGAGAATGAGTTGTGTGGAATAGAGTGAAATGAGTATTCCTTTTGATGTGGAAAGAGAGCTCTCCAGGGGCCTACTAAACCAACAAAGTCCATCATTTCTCTGATAGCAACTTGTGCAGGGGAAAGGGATGAAGGACAACTGGTGGAACGGTCCAAGATACTACAGTAGACAAGATTCCAGTCTCCTCCCAGCATGATGGGAAGGAAGGACCATGGAATCAAGTCATTCATAAGGGAAACAAAAAAAGAAGGGTCCTCTGTATTGGGGCCATATATGGAACCAAGCACTATCTCTGACTGACATAGCAAAGCCTCGATCAAAATGTATCAATGTTGGGAATCTACTATAGTATCCACAAGACGAAAAGGTACTCTCCTTGCTATAAGGATAGCTACCCCCCTTCACGTGTAGCAGGGCCACTCCCTAGGGCCTGACCTACTCAAGATCTTCTTAGCTGTAAGACCGGGGGGGGGGAGGCAAATGGGTTTCTTGAAGAATTGCTATATCAGTATCAAGTTTTTGGAGATGCAACAGTACCTTGGCACATCTAACCGGGGACTGGGACCCTTTCACATTCCATGAACACACTTTATAGGACATCATCATATTAATGCATTTTACTACATTTGAACCATAAGTCAAAAATAATACAACTTTCCAGGTTAATGAATAAAAAATGTGTAATGAAGCTTTGTTTCACTGCATACCTGAACCCCCCTACATCATATCCTTAACTACCCACCTCCCCTTCCCACCTCCCTTGCTTTGCACCCACATCCCCCTACTCACAGCTGTTTGATGCAGATTACTTTGAGAATGTCCTCTAGCTTGGCTTGCTTGTAGATCCTCCAGTGAGATGACTATCAAACTAAAGGACAATTCAAGAAGTAGCAAGCTGAGGAGCCGTGAGTACCCACCTCCCCTTATTCTGGTTTGTAACACCCTTCTTGAGTTGCAGTGTTCAGATTACCATCTCCCACCCCAACTCTGATGACAGCATTATAGCATCTTAGACTATAACTCAATATATTAAAACAATAATGTTACACTTGCTAGCTTTGTTGATTAACATTAGAGAGTGTCTGCCCTAAGACCATATACAAAAACAGGATTCTTCCTTATTTTGGCACGCAAAATAGACGTCCAGAACTTCAGAACACTTGCTCTCTGCTTCATTTCAGCAGAAGGGAGAGAAGCGAGGATCCGATGAGGGGGAGAAAAAAAGGGGGGGGCAAGAAGGCAGGAAAATTAAACTGTGAGCACATGTACGGAATTTTGGCTTCCTGATATAAAAACAGGAGGTGCCAGATTTTTCTGTACGCACAGTTGTTGTCTAACATCAGACTCCGTACTGTTAGAACTATAAGAATGTGCACCTGTATACTAAAAATTCACACCTATAGGATATTGGCACTATACCAGTATAAAGTAGCAGTTTCCCCCTGATGAAACCTTATAACATGGATCCCTGGGGCCCGGAGACCTTTTATTCCCTCCTTACCATCCCAATGAAAAGGAGGAAAAGCAAGGAGACAGAGATGTCACTCTCTGGATCGCTCCCATGAATCAAACCCCCTTCCTCCCCTTCTCTCCTTCCCCACTCCCCCTCCATCCCCCTCCCCTCTCCCCTTTTATTTATATAGATTGCTATTTTGACAACTAAACCAGGGTATTAAACTGCTGGCACGAATATAAAGCTTTCATGCCCTCTTACAGTAATACACCAATTAACAGTTAAGCACACCCTGGCTATGGCAATATGGTGGCAGTATGAAACAATCAGCTTGAACCCATATTTTTCCCTCCTTGACTTCAGGACAGAAAGGGGGAAGGAAGAGTGAAAAGAAAAAAAAGGGGGGAGGAGAAACCAAAATATAAAGATCAGGGAGATCTCTCACTGAATCAGGCCCTCATCGAGGGTTTTGGGGTTTTCTGTACATTATTACCACGGTATGGCATCGCACATTATTCAATTAGCACTGTAGGAATGTGCACATTTTGAACTGGTTAACGCCATGATAAGGTGCTGCCCAATAGCGAGGCAACGTAATTAGATCTCCCACTGTGCATTCATGTGGAACGGCTCATCACAAATTAAAATGCTAGTTATTCCCTTCTTAAACTCAGGAGGGAAATAATCGCACTCATAGATCGCAGCTTTACTGATTGACCCCTGTTGAATATAAGAAAGCTGATGCCTTATGTCGAAATACAAAAAAGGAAAGAAAAAATATAAATAAATAAATGGGTCTACAAACTCATACATGGGGCTTGGACACCCTCTTGTGGAAATACCCCTGAATAATATTTAATCTCACTATAGCTGTAGCTATGCAGAACACTAAAAGCAAACTAAAAAAAAGAAGAAAGGTCCTCCCAGTGGAGATATACAACATCAAACTGTTTCACATTATTCCCCTATTATTCTCTCCTCATCTTCAGGAGGAGGAGGGGAAAAAAGATAGAAAAGAAAAAATCAGGGAAGTTTCCCTTTGAGTCACTCTCGCAGATCAGGATCACACCATCCATTGCCCCTAAAAGTCTATACACCTTGCATCTGCAGCAGAAAATCGCAGACATTGCCAATTAAGGGGTAGAGCGACAGACTACACAGCATAGGTTCCAGTTATTAGCGACCTTTGACAAGAATCAAGAACACCATGGACTTCTTCACATGCTCCATCGATTTTCTAAAGAAACGAATGAGCAGCTCTAAAGTTCAATGTGGCTTGAACAAGTCTGGCATCAATGACTTTAATTCAGATTGAGCTTGCTCTGCAGTGTCAAAGCTTCTCCAAATGCTCTGATGGTAGACAGACAATTTGGATGGGTACTGAACTTTGTACTTTATACTGGCAGTAATTAGCTTAGTGACAATGGGGTGGTATACAGCTCTTCACTGTCGTATGGTGGCTGGAAGGTCCTGCGCAAACCGCAGCTGCTGGCCCTCCCATGAGATTTCCTGGAGACCCCCTGACCTGCCCCAGTACGTGCATTTTATCCAGATAATTTAAAAACTTTAATATTAGAGGCCTTAGTGGTTTCCCTGCAGCCGGCTTAGGTCGAAGTGAACGATGGGCCCTCTCAATTACATATATGGTGTTATTAGGAGAGGGTCTAGCAATTTTAGTAAGCATCCGCTGCAGAAAGGTAATCGGAGCCGCTCCTTCTGAATTTTCTGGAAGGCCGAAGATAAGGATGCTATTGCGGTGATTTCGGCCTTCCAGATCCTCAAGTTTAGCTTCCATCTGATGAAGTTTTTGGTGCAGTGCAGGGAGCTCCGATTCCATTGACGCTTTCCAGCCCTCTAGCGATGTCGTCCTGGCCGCGACATCTGTGATCGCTCTGTTGGTGTCTGTAAGCTCCTCACACATGGCTTTTAGCTCCGAGGTGAGTTCCTGGAGTGCCAAATGAAAAGGATTCAGTTCCTCCATAAATTTCTGCTCCGTTAGAGGAGCCGCAGATGGTGCAGAAGTCAAGACTGTGCTAGTTTTAGAGGTAGTGCCTGGTTGCCCCCTAGATCGTTTTGGGGTTTTCTCTGGCGTCTGCAGCAGTGTGTGCAGGGGAGGTGCCTGGCGCATCTCTGCCTCCATACCAGGATTAGGCCACAAACATCGATCGGTCCGATCCTCCTGAAAACGCTACAGCACAATTTGCTTTCTTCTCCGCTGGTGCAAGGAGCCAGTTGGGAGCTATATAGTAAGTAGCCCTTTGCATTTGGTATTATAAAGCTAGGAGAATAAACTGTAAAAATGAGAGCTAGGGCGGAGATGGGTTTTCTGAGCTGCTATCCCTTCCATGGCATCACGTGATCCTCCCCGAGGAGTTTTCTCCAACTGGAAATCCAATGCCTTGGTTTATGTATCTTGGGAAGATTTGTGGATCTTAGCCAAGCAAACCTTCTCTGAGCCACAGTGTTAGTCATTCACTTGGCAGCTGTGTCATTTGAATCAGCAGCCATTTGAAACGGACATTTGGCTACTTCCAAACCCAACCTGGCTGTTTCAGCTAAGTCAGCTGAAAGGGGAGACTGTCCCTTGTCTGACATAGCAAGGACCGACTGCCAAAGAGATTTTTTGTATTGTGCAGCGCAGGCCTGGAATTTTGCCTGCCTGATGGCCAAGGAGGCCGAAAGGTAACCTTTCTTGGCCATGCTATCAATATTCCTAGAGTCTTTGTCTGGAGGGTTGGAGGCTAGTGGAATTCTTGGCTTGTCACAAGCTGCCACTTGCACCACCCCTTAGTGGTCAGGGTGAGAGAACAAGAATTTAGCACCCTGCCTTTCCAACTGACACTTTTTATCCAACCTCTTATCCAGAGGGGGAGCAGTGTTAGGCATTTGTAAACTCTTTAAGGCATCCTTCTTAGAGAACTTGTTAACAGGAAGGAGAAGCTTTTTCATGGGTGTCCACCCCATCATTTCCATATATTTAGCTTCTTCATTCTCAGTCACCTCACGTGTGGGGATGTCTAATGCATCCACCATCCTTCTTCCAAAAGTAAAGTGCGAGGAAAAATCCTCTGATGCTCTAGGAGGAGAACCAAAATCTTGTTTAGGTGAAACCTCCGGTTCAATGTGGCCCCCATCATCCTCCACATCAATATCAACATACTCTTGTTTAAAAAAGGGAAGACTGAGAAGAAGAGCCAGTCTGTTTGGTAGGAGTCTCCACAGAGGAGCAGTCAGCCCCTGTAAAGCCTAGATAATTTGAAAGGCCTGTGCAATCTCATCAGCAATTGGCATTTTTATTGCTGGTGCAGAAGTCTCTTGGATTTTTTTTAGACGGAACTGGAGAATCAGCCAGTTCAGCAAGCCTCTTTGGAACTGCTTGTGTATCCATCTTAGGGGTGGCAGTTACAGCTGTTGTTAATAATGTGGTGTCACCCACAGAAACAGAGGGTGTTGGCTGGTCAGAGCTCGAGGGATTCTTAGAAACAGCTTTTTCTTGAGCCTTTCAAGGCATTTTTCAACAGTTTTTTCAAGAAAAGTTTTGCAAATATCACAGTCTGTTTTTAAATGTTCAAAACCCAAGCAGACAGCACATAAATTATGTTTGTCTGCCTTGGCAAAAAATCTCACCGCAATCGGTATAAGGTTTGAAACCGGGTTCGCTGGTTCTTCTTTTAGGTTTTTCAGACATTCTGTGGGTAAAAAATACTCCAAATAACTGCTAAATAGGAATGGGAGTGGGGGCGGGTGGAGCAGCAAGATGGCCGCTATGCTGCTCTGCTCGCTGCAGGTTCCTGCAGCCTTGTTTTCGAAGCATTGTTTAAAAGCTTTTTACATAAATTTTCTATCAATTGATGACTGAAACTTAAGTTGTTTCGGAATCTAGTTCACTTATTTGTGTCGTTTTGTCACTTTGGTTTTTGCTCACGTTCTTTTTGAGTACCTGGTTATTTTCAGCATTCTGCCGACGTGAATAGTCCTGTCGGTGTAGTATATGGCGCAGTCTGAAGTTTGGAGCTTGCAGCTCTGTAGCCCTGGTGAAAAAAAGGGCTTCTAGTACATTTTCAGTATGCTTGCGATACTGAAATAGTGAACTAAACTTGCAGTTGTGAGCTTTCCCCCACTGTGCAGGGGAATTGTTTCTCCCACTTGTCTGATCTTGCTCCAAGTACAGTGAAAGGGTGTTGAATGTTTGCAGTTACGGCAAGTCAGCCTGGGGAGCAGAATGAAAGTCAGAAGAGGCAGCTTCAGACTGAGACTGGCTGCTGCTGCTGTTAAAGTGTTACATGCCTTTGATTTTTGGAAAACGGGTATCTGCCGTGAGTGAATAATAAAAGCACCAGTGGTACTGACAGGGTTGGGAGAGAGGCAGTGACAGCTGATGAACCGAGCATTGGAAGAAGATATTTTTTGTGAAATAAAAGTGGATTCTGAAGATTTATATTCGGAACTCTTTGGCAAGTTAAAAAAGGACTGAAATCGCCAAAATAAATCATGAACACTGCAACGTCTACTGTTCTGGACAATGTTATGGTCAGAGATAAGCACAAATATTCAAGGTACATTTTCGTTAAACAGAAGAGACCACAAATGCATGCCTTCTAAGATCTATTGATATTTCTCGAATTTGCCATTCGGCCATAAGCAGTTTTCATAAAGTTTTATTTACATAATATTGGACTTTAAATACTTGAGTTAACATCTGAATGTGTTTTATGTGGGCAATTTTTGTGTTCTAAGACATGTAAGCAAAAATTGGTTGCCATTTTTATGCATATTTAAATAGATTGGTATATGCAGAAAGAAATGTTCTTTTTATGATCAGTAATCTAATGCTAAAGACGTCTGTAGTTATTTGGTATAATTTGTTATGACAAAATGTCCCACTAGGGCTGGATTTAGCTGCAACATGGAGTCTCATTATATGCCCCAGGTATAGCCAATGGGAGTGGCTGGATCAAGGGTAATTCAAGGGGCATGGGGTGGCATGAGTCATAGGGTGCCCCTAAGGACATGTCTTAATACCAGCATGTCCGAGTGGCCATCAGGTAGGCACGTATGTGATACAGTGTGAACGATTGAACCCTAACTGCGACATGGAGTCACATTATGTACCTCAATAGTAGCCATCAGGAGTGGCTGGATAGGGAGGTGGTCCTTGGGTCACGGAGCAGCATGCGCTGAATTGTGTTCCAAATGGACATGTCTCCAATGTCGTCATGCTCCACTGGTTACAAGATAGTCACAGGTGGGGCATGGTGTGACTGGATGGGTCTCTCTTGTAATACATAGTTACATTAGGCACCTTGGGAATGGCCGACTGGGGTGGCTGGTTATGAGGCGGTCTGTGAGGCACGGACCAGCATGCGCTGCATGGTACTTCTGATGGATTAACCCTATAGATTCAGTGTGTCCAACTGGTTATCTTGTGGGTATGTAGGTGACAGGATGTGACTAGGTGGGATAAACTCTGTGGGACGGAGCAATCTGTCATGGTGCCATTTGGCTATTTATTGTTGTTAGGTCTCTCTCTAAATGATAGCTTGGACTATTTCTGGTCTCAGTTGGGAGAGGCTAGAATAATCCCCTTTTAAGTAGAAAATTAAGTAGTGGGGCATAGTGAATTAGATACTGTCCTTGTAATTTAAGAATAGAATTGAATCAAACAGCTTTTATTCAGCCCATGATGCTTTGCATTGTGGGTGTGTGTGTGATTTTTTATTAATAGTATTGATAATGAATAAATTATATGCTCTGTTTTGTTACTGTCACAAAAATGTCTTAAAAATGTTTATATTTCAGATTTAAATTTATTAGTTATGCCTGTGTAATACAAGAGAGTGACAGGAATTCTCGGATATTTTCAATCTATAAGGTAAAGACAAAAGTTCTAGCTTAGTAGCTGATTTGTCTTGGCTGGAAAGCACCTGTATTCAAGGTATTTTTAAATGTAATATCAAACTCTATATTCTCTAGTAGTATGGAATGTTTCACTTTTATTTTTTTTTTTAGCATATTGTAATGGCTTCTCAGCTGTACAATAAACTTGAAACTCAGAGCCACTAAGTAAGAACGATTTTTAAAAACTTATTTAGCACTAGCAGTCGGTTCCTCAACCGATAAGAAACTGATCAGAACCGGGAATCGAGCAGAAAAATGAACCAGGGCTAGCAGTTCACAAAATAAATATTTTTAAACCAATTTACACTAAACTAATGGAGTTCCTTAGTCAGGGAACTCCAATAACTACAAAATAAACCCTGGTTCACCACCGGTTATACTGAACCAGGAGAAAATGAGAAAAATACATTTTAAATACAAAAATAATGGTTTAGCTAAATATAACAAATAGCAAAAGGCAGCAAATGAAAAGGAGAAAAATACTGTATTTGTATAAGTTTTATTGTGTCGGGACAGGTAGATGAGGATCTCTGAGCTTCTGGTCTTGACAGGCATAGCGTAAAATCTGAGGGTTTAGAACCTAGGCAATTAGTTCAAGGCAGCATTTGAAAATAGCATGTGCAAAGAATCCATCATTTGCTTACCATTCCAAATTCTCTCTGGGCAGTTCAGTCTTAAAGGGGCACTGCAGAAGTCATGAATACTTGAGTATTACTGGGGTTAGAAGATCTTGTTCCTCCCAGTTTGTTTACGTAATAAATGGTAGAGAGGTGATGTGATCAAAACATTCAAACACCTTAAGGGCACTAACAAGATGAAAGAGTCTAACATGTTTCAATATATGAAAAATAGCAGGAGAAGAGGACACAGCATGAGATTAGAGGGAGGCTGGTTAAGGAGTAATGTGAGGAAGTTTCCTTTCACAGAAAGGGTGGTGGCTGCATGGAATGGCCCACCTCAGGAAGTGGTGGATATGAATATAGTGCAGGGCTTCAAACAGGCATGGGATAGGCATAAGGGAGTAATACAGATGAGTATGACTAGATAGGCCACTGAAAAAGTACAGGCCTATGGCACATTCATAAGGTAGAAAAAATGGGCAGAATGGATGGGCCCTGCAGTCCTTATCTACCATCAACGTCTGTGTTTCTGTTTCTATGTGTCTGTCCTGATTTGGATGGGCTGACCTCTGATGTGAGAGGAAAATGCTTGCATCACCAGGTATACTGCCCTGAGCTCGAGGAGGTTTATATGGTCCTGACACTCCTGTACTACATACCACTTATAGTCAGGTCCTCCAGATGGGCACCCCAGTCCAGGATGGGGGCACCTGTAGTGAGTATGACTGTGGGTGATTGCTGAAGGAAGGGAACCCCCTCTCCGAGGTTGCCCTCTTCCTTCCACCATTGCAGTGCCATCAACAGGCACTTTGCAACAAGCACCAGTTTTGACAGTGATCCCAGTTCTGGGACCAACTGCTACCCAGTATGTACAGGATATCTCTCATTTGGAACCTAGTGCCTGGCACCATTGCAGTGGATGAAGACATGAGCCCCAGCAACTGTAGGAAATCCCTTACAGGTCTGGACTGACTTGCCTTACATACGAACATACAAAACTGTCAGCAGATATAGGCCACAGTCTATCAAGTCTGCTTGGGTGTGCAGCTAGCCATCCACTTACACTACAGCTGTCCCTCTCTCCCTCCCTGCATACTGGTGACCCTCCCCCTCACTCTGACCCATCCCCTGTTAAAATTGCCCACTGACTTACAGAAAACCACCTCTTCGGGCAGTGCATTCCACTTGGACACCTCCCTTTCTTTGAAAAAATGCAAAATCTCCCTCCTGAATCTTCCACCCTCCAGCCTCAGCCCATGCCTCCTCGTGTCCCTCCCCCCTTTAACTTAAAAATCTCCTCTGAACCAGTTTTGTTTATACCCTTCATATATTTAAAGGTCTCCCCCCCCATCCCTCCTCTCCTCCAGGGAATACATGTTCGGCTCATTCAGCCTCTCCTCATAGTGTTTGTCTTCCATTCCATGGATCATCCTTGCTGTTCTGTGTTATACCCCCTCCAGTAATGTAACATACTGCATAAATTATGGGCGCCAGTACTACATGCAGTACTCCAGGTGCAGCTTCACCAATGCCCTGTACAGTGGCAGGATCACCTCCCCTCTTCCTGAGCTGATACCTCTAGCTATACACCCCAGGATCTTATTGGCCTTAGCTGCTGCTTTCCTGCACTGTACCGAGTGGTTCATTTGCCCTGATATTATCACCCCAAGATCTTTCTCCTCCTCTGTAGTGGTTAGCTGCACTACTCCCAACTGATAACTCTTCCTTGGGTTCCTCGCTCCGAGGTGCACAACTTGGCACTTCATCACATTGAACCCTAGCTGCCATGTGTCTGACCAGTCCTCCAGTTTAGCCAGATCATCCTACGGCCCCTACCACCATACTGAGTCATCCACAACTGCCCCAATCTTTGTGTCATCCGCAAAAAGGTTAATCTTGTTCTTAATGCCACGTGAGATGTCAGCTATGAAAATGGCAAACACTAACGGCTCTGCTAGGATCTTCGCAAACTCCTTCAATACCCTGCGGTGAATACCATCTAGGCCAGGTGCCTTCTCCACCTTCAGTGTCCTTAGACCTTCCAGTACCCTGCCCCCTGAAATTGCCCCATCTGTCATCCCTCCCCCCCCCCCATGCCTAGCCTTCCTAACACCTGAGGAAGTGACCCATCCTTTTCCTTAGTAAATACAGAACAGAAGTACTCACTGAGTGCTTCTGCCTGGTTCACTTTCTTCTCTGCCCACCCCCCATCCATAATCTAATCCTTACAATTTGATCTTTGCAATTCCTTCTTTCCCTTATGTACCTGAATAAGTCCTTTTCCCCTTCCTTGATGCCTTGTGTCAATCTAAGCTCTCTTGAAGCCTTTGCTGCTCTGACTGCTCTGGTCACCTCTCTTGCTTTCTTCAGGTACTCCTCTCTATGTTCTCCCCGATTAGATCTCTTGAAAGCCTTGAAGAATTTTGCAAGTATGATTAAGTTTGCAACCCTTTCCTGAAGAAGGAATGCCTTCCCTTGTTGCATATTGAACTCTGCACCTATAAAGTCCAGGACCTGAACTGGTTCTGTCTGTGACTTTTGGGCACTTATCAGGAAACCAAGATCCTCACTGAGTGTCTTGTGTGAACAGGAAGGAAAACTTGGCCTCCTAGTGTGACTTTCTTGAGATTAGCCAGTCATCCAGGTTGGGGAAAAAAACATCACCCCTTGTCTCAAATGTGCTGCCATTGTGGCTAGGCACTTTGTGAACACTCATGGTGCTGAGGATAAGCCAAAAGGAAGAGCTGCAAACTGGTAGTGGCAATTCCTTACCCTGAATCTGAGGTACATTCTGTGACTGGGCCTGACTAGTATGTGAAAGTAGGAGTCTTTCAGATCCAGGGACCCCAGCCAATCAACTTGTTGCAGTGATGGAATCACTGATCCCAGTGTTACCATCTTGAACCTTTCCTTTGTTTAAGTGTGTGTGGTTCTAAGCCAGGCAAACCTTCTTAGTGACACTGCATGTGCCATGACCCTGGATGCAGTGTCACCTGGTGTTCACTGCCATGTGGAACTGCTACTTGGTGGCATCCATGGAAGTCTTTGCTGTGTAATCCAAATTCTGTACTTCTCGTGTAGCTTTCTTGCTCACTGCCAGAATGGAACTCCAGAAGGCTTTTTGGTATTGAGCTTTGTAGGCGAAGAATAAAGCCTGCCTTGAGAGCAGTGATGCTGAGGTATAGACTTTTTGACCATACTATCCGGTTACCTGGAATCTTTCGAAGGAGGCTGGGTGGAAAGGGGCACTTTGGCCTTATGACAGGCAGCAGTCTGGACCACTTACTCGTAATCAGGATGGGAGTACACATAGCGCTCTGTTTGTCCACCTGATATTTGTTCTCTATTTTCTTCTCTATGCCAGCAGTGAGTGGTGACAAAATTGTATAAGTGGCCTTTTTTGAGGGATTTGTGGATAGGCAATAGCAACCTTGTTGTGGGAGTTAGGCCGACCATATTCAAAAATTCCACCTCATCCTCATCTTCAGCAGTCTCCTGTAATGAGATGTTGAGGGTGTTCATCATTTGCCTCACAAAAGTACTGTGTGAGGTGCAGTCATCTGGGGAACCAAACTCTTGTTCAGGAGAATGATCAGGCTCTATGGGTTTTCCTTCCTTCTACTCTTCTATGTAGTAGAATTCAGCATCCTCCTCCACAAGCACTGGGATTGGCACTGGAGCCTGTGGAGGCAGGCATATTTATTAAATTCCTCAGAACCCGGAAAGCCTGGAGGAAGTATCATGCCTTTGTCATGTCCTCTATTTAGGGCATTCTATTTCTGTCTATAGGCAGCTCCTTTTCTTCTTCAGGACGAGGGACAGCAAAATGTTTTTCCTTTTATTTTTTCTTAGCAGGCACCATCTCCAGTGTTTGCTCAGAAGCTCTTTTAATTTTGCTGGATTCAGGGATCCCACATTCAGACACCCTGATTTCTGAACCATCTCTTGCAGCCTTTTCTTTGTTATGCTACTTAACATAGAAACATAGAATTTGACGGCAGATAAGGACCGCTTGGCCCACCCAGTCTGCCCATTTCCCTACCTACTGGATAAGCTGCAGATCCTAGTTAACCAGCAGCCTACTTCTTCCTACCCCCACCCCCCCAGAACTGCCTTATGACTATCCCATGCATGCTTGAATTCCACCACTGATTTTGACTCCACAACCTCCTCCGGAAGGCCGTACCATGCATCCACAACCCTCTCTGTGAAAAAATACTTCCTTAAATTACCTCTGAGCGCCCTCCTCTATCTTCAAATTGTGCCCCTTGTTCTTGCACACCTCTTTTTTTGAAAGATGCTACCCTCTTGGACTTTGTTGATTCCCTTGAGGTACTTGAAAGTTTCTATCATGTCCCCCTCTCCCTCCTTTCCTCGAGGCTATACATATTAAGCTCCTTAAGTCTCTCTTCATATGTCTTCCAGTGCAGACCCTTCACCATTTTAGTTGCCCTCCTCTGGACAGCTTCCATCCTGTCTATGTCTTTGCGGAGATTAGGTCTCCAGAACTGCACACAGTACTCCAGATGGGGTCTCACCAGCTGTCTGTACAGAGGGATAATAACTTCCTGTTTTCTACTGGTGATGCCTCTCCCTATGCATCCCAGTATCCCCCCAGCCCTCCTTGCTGCCCTCTCACATTGCTTGCCCATCTTTAGGTCATCTGATATGACTACCCCCAGGTCCCTCTCCATTTTTGTTGTTGTTAGTATCTCACCCCCCATTATGTACTCTTCCCTGGTTTTGTTTCCAGTGTGCATTACCTGCACTTCTTAGCATTGAATCTAAGCTGCCATACATTTGACCATTCCTCTAACCTTGCCAAGTCCCTTCTCATCCTTTCCACCCCACCCTGTGCATCAACTCTGTTGCAGATCTTAGTGTCATCTGCAAAGAGACATACTTTCCTTCCAGTCCTTCTGCAATTTCTTATAAAGACACTGAAAAGGACCCGTCCTAATACTGAATCCCCGCGTACCCCACTAGTAACCCTCCTTTCTTCTGAGTGGACTCCATTTACTATTACTCTCTGTCCTATTCTCCAGCCAATTCTTTACCCAGGCTGTCATCTTGGGACCCACACCCAGGCTGGCTAACCTGTATATTAATCTTTTGTGTGGGACTGTGTCAAATGCCTTGCTAAAGTCTAGGTAGGCCAGGTCCACAGCCCCTCCCTGATCTACTACTTTGGTCACCCAGTCAAAGAAATCTATCAGATTCGTCTGGCATGACCTTCCCGCTGTGAATCCATGCTGCCTAGGGTCCTGTAGTAAGTCTTTATTTATTCAGCACCCAATCCTGGAGGCTCTGGCTCTGTGTAAAAACATAGCAAGATTACACACAAAAAATATACACAGGGTCAACAACACAAACAACAATTAAAATCAATGCAAAATAAATAATAAAATCAGTGCTACAGCTAGTTAAAAAAGCCTTTTTTTAAAATGTGAGCATTCAGACCCCTCTTAAAGGCCTCCACTGATGGGATCTACCTCAGAGGTCTAGGAAGCAAGTTCCAGAGGAATGGGTCAGCCACCTCAAATTCATGGCCTTTCGAGGGTTTCAGCCTGGCCCTCGGAACAGCTAGGAGGCCCTCGGTGGAGGAGCAGAGGGAGTGCACCAGGAGGGCAGGGGTTTGGAGGTCACTCAGGTAGCTAGGACCTGAGCCATATAGGGCTTTGTAGGTCAGCAAGCCCACCTTACAGATGATTCTCCATCTGACAAGCAGCCAGTACAGATCACACAGAATTGAGGTCATGGGACAGGATCTGAGCAGACCCGTCAGTGACCTGGCCACTGTGTTCTGAGCCAGCTGCAGTGGATGGAGATTCCCTTCCCTGACCCTGAAGAAAAAAGCATTATAGTAGTCTAGCCTTGATGTGACAAAAGCATGCACTAGCGCAGGAAGGTCACCAGGCGGGATTAGGATTTCAATCCAGGCGACATTTCTTAAGTAGTAAAAACCACTCTGCAAGACAGAAGACACCTGAGCTTCAAGTGTCAAACTGACATCAAGGATGATGCCACCAATGGAGTAGAGCCAAGGAACAACCCTGTTCCTGACCCGCTAGCAGCCACATCATGCCGACCACCAGGCTCTATCACCAGTACCTCTGTCTTGTCGAGGTTCTGTCGCAGCCAGGTAGAGGACATTCAATCTTGGATCTCAGTTGGGCAGTTGTTTAGCACTTTCATGGGGTTACCTGTCCCACAAGCAAAAGACATATACAGCTGGGTATCATCTGCATAACAGTGAAAACCCAGACTGTAATGTCTAATGAGCTCACCCAGGGGGTAGGATGTACACCACGAAAAACATCGGCAGCAAGATCAAACCTTGAGGAACTCCAGAGGGCAGGAGCTTCAGACATAAGAAGAAATTCCCTGTCACTACCCATAAGAATGGATTCAAACCAGTTGACAGTACCAGCGAGTCCACAATACTCTCTAAGGCAATCCAGAAGCACAATGTAGTCCACAGTGTCAAATGCTGAGGAAAGATTTAGAAGAATGAAAGCTGACCGAGCTCCTCTATCTCTTGCCCTGAGGAGGTCATCTTGCACCCTGACCAACACTGTTTTGGTGCTATACCTTAACCTAAATCCAGACTGGAATGGCTTGTAGATGTCAAAGGCTGTGTGGTGTGCCTCGAGCTGCACAGCCACCACTTTCTCAACCACCTTCCCCCAAAATGGGAGTTGGAGATACGGTGATAATTCGCCAAGATATCAGTGTCGAGTGATTGCTTCTTCAGAAGGGGCTTCACCAATGTTTCCTTTGAAGTGTCGGGGAAGAACCCCTCTGAGAGTGAGCACTGGACTATCTTGGTGAACAATGGACCAATGGACTCAGCACATCCCACTAGGAGAAGAGTCGGGACTTGGTCCAGTTCACAAAAAGTGGGCCACAACTTCAAGATTGCCGCAATGACCTCAGCCACCCCCACTGGCTGAAACTCACCCCAGACAATAAGAGTGCCTCTGCCTACACAGATCCACTACTGCAGGGCTAATCTTATCCCACTGGGGAGATCCCGGCCTGAATGGAGGACACCCTACCAGAGAAGAACTGAGCAAACTCCTTGCACAAAGCGAATGAAAATGCTGTTTTTGGCTGCAGACAGGCAGGATGAAGTAGCCTGTCCACAGTATGAAACAGCAGAGTTGGTCTATTCCTCCCTGTGGCAGAAACTCTACCATCTTACAGTTGACAGCCCTTGGGTTACTACAGTGAACTCTCAAAGCTAGTTTATCTTCCTTGGACTGGGTCTTCTGCCAGCAATGCTTTAACTTTCAACCCTTGGTCTTTATCTCTTTGACAGCCCTGTCAAACCACAGGGTTCTCAAGCGAGAAGACCTGGGTCATATATAGACCAGTGCGATGGCATCAAGTGCCTTGGAGACAGCCCTATTATAGGCTGTCACCACCTCGCTCATGCCAACCACACATGCAGCATTCACACCAGAAATGTCCACTACTGCCAAAAGTCCCTCTGGGGACAATCCTCTCAATGGGCAGTAGCGAACCATCTCAACAGGAGAAGGACTATCGGGGAGCCCCAAACGAGAACTCCACCATGAAGTGACTGGACCAAGTGACTGGATCAATCCTGGTCAGTGACCTCAAGCCCCAGTGAGAATGCCAAGTCCAAGGCATGGCTGTGGTGGTGAGTCACAGAAGCAACAGCTTGTGCAAGGCCCACTCATGTCGTTATCTGGAGGAAGTCATGTCCGCAATGCGAGACTTCGCTGTCGATCCAGGCATTGAAGTCACCCAGAATCAACCATCTGGGTGACTCCAACATCCTGTTGGTGATGAAGTCTGTGACTTTCTACAGGAATTCTCCCCCACGCCCAGAGGGGCAAGACCTCATCAGATTCTTTATATGACAAGGAGGCAGACTGAGAAGTCATATTTTTTTTAGCCCTTTCTTTTGCATTTTAGGCAAAACTTGACACAAAGGTCATAACTGACAAAATCATGATCTGGACCCAGGAACTTCAAACACAACTCATGGCAGTCTGCCCTAGCTAGGAGCTGAAAGCAATTTACACAATTTTTAAAGCCTGTGGGTCCCATTTTCTTCTTGGGCCTGTCTGTCATGCCAACCACTGACCACCCTAGAAAAATGTTCCTGTTCTCAAATACAAAAAAATTAATATGAACAAATGTTTTTGTTTTTAAGTTAGAATACCAAAATGTGGTCAGATTCCTTTATAAATACAGTGCTTCCTGCTTTATCTGCCACCCTCACTTAATGTCAGTGCAAGCTCCTAGCCAGTTTTCCAGAAAATGTTATCTCCCCTTTAACCATCACTCTATTATCTGCAAAAAAACAAGGAACCAAGAATAAAATGGTGAAAAAAAATCACAAAGTGGAACAATTTAAACTGCAGAATAAGGTTTCTGAAATTAAATTTTAAGAGGTTTCCAACTGAGGGAACCGAGCTACAAAATGGCCGTCTCTGGATCCTGGGACCTAATAAATAACTGGAGAAAACATCAGCACACACACAAATGCACCCCAACTAATGCAGTGTATTGATAAAGTAACTACAAAAATGCAACTCTGTATAAATAATAAAACAAACTGTGATCAGCTCAGAAGTGAAGAGAGGACTTTGGGGTGACTGCTTTCTTCAGGGTAGAGAATTAAATCCGTCATAAGAATATGGGAGTGAGCTTGACTACACAGCAGAGTTCTGAATTCATTCCAAGATTCTCTAATTAGCTTAAAATTCTAGGCTCTTGGGCAGTTCTTTCCAGGTGAATGACTGCAGTTGTTAAGCATAATTGAGGGATTCCTGGGGTCTGAAATGTAGATTTTTAAATTGTATCAACTTGGGATATTTACCAGCTGAGCTACAGCTAATTTTCAGTGGGGTTCAACTTTTACCCAGTTTGACAGATGGGTAAACTGAAGCACAGGGAGGTTGGGCAACCCACTTATGATCCCAGTTTTAGTGACTGTTGTGGGACTGGACTGGGGATTCTTAGTCCTAACCCACTGGACTATACTGCCTTCCTATCTTTACTATCTAAGGTAGTAGATCATTTTTTTAGCTACTTCTGCCTTGGAAAACAGGTTAAACTACTGTAAAATATGTTGTGAAAAAAGTTATGCAAGTTCTAAAAGATATATAGAATCAAACAAGACTGCAAAGTCCATGTCCTGCACACTTTGCACACAAATGGAGATTCTGCAGCCCTGCACACACAAGGGGTCCTGTAATGTTACAGGCAGGCGAAAACTTTACAGGAGCCCCCAAACACAGTGCGCGTCCCCACTGAAAATGTTACGGAACTGTGTTTCAAAACTGTGTTCAACCCCTGATACTATCAGGGTTTTAGCATGGTTTGTAACATGGTTCCACTTGAAACATGCTTACCTCAATGGTGTGGATGGGAGTCTGTAGCATGTTTCTATGGGATGGCTAAGGAGACGCAAACACGTTTTACTCCTGAGTTCAAACAGGGAACACACAGAAATATGCCAGTATGGACATGCTAGCATGGTAAGTCCTGTAATGGTTTCCGAAAATGTTACCTCGCTACTGCTGCCGGTGTGGGCAGGGCCTGCATGATTATTGGGTTTAGAAAATATCTGGCCTCTGATCTCTGAACGCGAAACTGGAACAAGCCCTTTGCTAATTTCACTGTACTTATACGTAAGCAATAATACATGATGGGGTGTACATGGAACAGAAATTACTGTACACCCAGGGGTGTAGTAAAGAACGAGGCTGCCGGCTGAGTGCCTTCAGCCCCCAGAAGTGCGGTAATATCTGTTCCATGCACACCCCATCGTGTCTTACTGCACTTCTAAAATGGGCTACATTTTTCTTCAATTTTCCTGTTAGAAAAATCATGCTAACATGGGGAAAAACAGAGTTGCTTATCAGAATTTATGATGAAA
The DNA here is from genome assembly GCA_016271365.2 of Neoceratodus forsteri. Lineage (NCBI taxonomy): Eukaryota > Metazoa > Chordata > Ceratodontiformes > Ceratodontidae > Neoceratodus > Neoceratodus forsteri. The sequence goes on from CM028135.1 coordinate 754,535,942, forward strand.
TAATCCTTCTGCCTGCTATAAGATGACATCATTGAGGACGTGCTGTGGAAAGTTTCTTCTTTACAGGCATCAGTGGTACCGGTTTCATTTTGTTGCCCATACTACTCACACACATCCTTGTGTATTGGTATGCAGTTTTATTTTTAGGACTGGAATGGCGTTCCCACTGCTATCGTAAAAGAATGTATGGAGTGTGAGAATACACAACTGTGCATGCTTCTGAGTTTTTTTTTTTTTTTAAGTTTAACCATGACTAATGGTGGCATGGCAGCATCCCAGACAGTTCAATGTGCAGTACTGGTCATACCTTCACTACTGTATCTATTTCTCCCTCGTCCTCCAGACTGTCTCAATTGCTTATACTATTTTCTATTTCTTACACTTAATTGCTGATTATGCGCTTACCTGCCTGCAGCTCCTCCTGCTCACACACCATTACTCTTTCTCTCTCTCTCTCTCTCTCTCTCTCTCTCATGGCCAGTGCATACAGTTTTATTTCTTTTTCAAAAATTTCTGCTCACATTTAACCCAATCACATGCTGCTCTCCTTACAGCCAAAACTTCACTTCATCTCCCTATCCACCTATTTTTTTTTTTTAATTTGCATTTAATGGTGGGGAGCCGGCAGGGACTTCAGCAGTTATGGGTGGGGGCTCAGGGAAGCGGCAGTGGGGTGACAGCAGAAACCATTTATGCTTTTGTTGAGAAATTTTTTTTTTAATTTACATTTTACGGCGTGGAGCAGACGGGGACTTCAGCAGTTGCGGGTGGGAACTCTGAGAAGCGGCAGTGGGGTGAGAGGAGAAACCATTTATGCTTTTCTTCTATGGGCTGTTTACTTTAGATAAAGGCTACCTTCTACTGTATTTTTTTTTCTGCTGGCGGGCTACCAACAAGCTGCACCACACTTTGAAGTCTCGAGTTACCAAGGAATAAAAAAATGGCATTTAGAAAATGAACGTTCCAAAAGCAGACTGATTTCTATAGCAATGTGGTTCTGCTTTTATGTACTTGTTAGTACCTGTGCATCAAACACATTTGATGCACAGGTACTAACCAAATCAAAATGAAGGATTTTCTCTGCCCATTTTATAACAAACAACCTGAAAAAAAGTCAGTACATTTCAACTGCTTTGTGAAGGTACCTACAACAGTATGCACTCTGCCAAAATTACTGTAGGTAGGAAATGCATGCAAAATCCACCATGATAAAGGGATGGGAAGAATCAAGAATCATATCACACCACTTAAATACCCACTGCAAGGTCCACTTAAGTAAGCAAGTTACATCATTCAGCTTTTGATTATCTTGGGAATTTTAATGAAAATATATTTTTGCGGTTCTGTATTTGAGTCCTATATGTTTTACATTTTTAGACACCTGATTACAAAACAAAATCATCTTGATAGTTTGGTTACATACATGCTGATGGTGTAATAGTAACAAAGGGAAGTTGTGACTATAAGAGCTCTGTCACTTAAGACGAAGTTCCACACCAAAAGCCATCAGTTTACATGCTTGAGCAGTAAACCTCATTTTTCCTAATTTGTCATCAAATCATTAGGATGTAACTAGGAAAATGATATGCATTCCGCCATTTTAGATAGAAGACCAAACAGCAAATTTCATAAATGCATTTAGTAATAATGTCTTGGGTTATTTAAAAATCAACTTCATGTAACAGGATGGACTGAAGTGGACCTTGAACTACCACAGAACTTGCACATCAGATCCCATAGAGAAAGGAGAAAAAGTCAAGCAAGACAAATTCCATCACAGCATTTCCACACAGTTAAACCTCGTGCTCTTAGTCTTCCTCAATGTCTTCAGCGGGTTCCCAGTCTTCTTCAGTTGCTTGTTCTGAAACTTCTTGTTGCATTTCTGCTGATGTTTCCATACCTACTTCATCTTCATACTGTACTTTTAATATTTCCATCTGTTCAGTTTTTGAAAATTCAGGGCTTACTTCCTCTCCTCCATCTTCCAGTGGACCTGTTTCTTCCTGCTCACCACCTTCATAAACCAAAGCTTGTTCTGCTTCACCACCAGTATCATCTGATGGAACCTCTGCATTTTTCTGGTCATTCTGGTCTACTGGGTCATCCGTGTCCTCTGATGGACCCATTACATATTTTTTATTAGCTTTTTCAAAAGCTTCAGCATCAGTATCTTGATCTACATCCTCACCAGTCTTCTCTGGTGAACTTTCTGCATCTTTTTGTTCAGGACCTTTAAAAGGGGAAGTGTCTTGGTTGCCCACATCACTAGCATCCTCTGGTAACCTTTCTATGTATTTCAGTTCATCCATCTCAATAGAGGAAGTGTCTTGGACAGGTGCAACATCTGTCTCCTCTGGTGGATCACCTATGCGTTTCTGGATATCCCTTTCAAGAGAGGAAGTGCCATGGTTGTCTGCAGTATGTGTCTCATCTAGTAGACTTTCTGTAGGTTTCTGTTCATCCTTTTCAAGAAAGGAAGTATACTGATTGCCTATCTCACTAGTCTTCCCTGTTGAACCTTCTTCATTATCCTGCTCACCATCCTTATAGACTGAATTTTCTGGATCCACTCCATACCCAGGATCCTCTGAAGGACTTTTCATACCCTGCTTACCTTCATTATCAGTTAAACCTTCTTGACGGATTTCAGTATTCATTATCTCTGGTAGACCTTCTGCATCCTGTGACTTTCCTGCTATCTATGTGTAACAGTAAGGAATGATACATCAAATAATTAATCCCCTTTGTTTTTCTGACCAATGTGCCAAACCATAGGATGTTTTGGTACAGAAAAACATAGAACAGACACTCAAGAAATTAAGTTTGTGGATCAAAATACAACATAAATAACAAATCTCCAATGATAAATGTAAGTTTAAAAACTGCAATTAAATTACAACTGATTAGAGATGGGCAGAATGTAAAATTATACTGCTGAAACATCTGCTGAATCACCATTTCACATCTCTGAAATTTTTTCGATGTGCTCTTTGAACTTCCACTGTTCACCCTAGAAAACCTTTTGGAATGCAAACTGGCACCATTGGAAATGGTGCAATTTTCATGCCAAATTGCACATTCTGAGGATTATAAACACTTATTGGAACTCTGCAGATTCAAACTTATGCGCACTGCCCATCTCTCAAAATCAGTAATAATGTGCACTAGCTGTCATTACTAGAGTTTGCACTGTGTTCTGCATTTCTGAACACTACTGTAGTTAAGAATTTTAGAGTATTCAAATAAATTTACAGTGAACAAAGGAACAAACTCAAGACTGCTGATGTTTTCATTCTAAAATGTAAACTTTTAATTTCTATAGCTAACAGATTCATGAATCACACAGTCACAGCAGTTATTTGTCACACACCGGGTACCTACCCCTAGAGGTGTGCTAGTTTCATCTTTCTCCTGAACTGGGTGTAGTTGAGGTGTTGCTGCATATGTCCCAGAAGTCTCTGCTGGGAAATTCTCAGTAGGCTGTGCATCTGGTTGCTAAAATTAGAAAACAGGTTATAAACAACTTTGGTTATCTTAAAAAAGAGTTCAGTTGATTGCACATTACTAGGTCATCACAAATTAAAGAAATATTGGTTGTCATCCATATGAAAATTTTAAGAAATTAAGAAGAATTCACTTTCTATTGAAGAAAACTAATTTTATCTGAAGGATATGAATAAAGAAGTCCTGATGAACCACAAGGCAGGTTGAGTGCAATCAGGCCAATCAGTAGCCAAACTGTGCCTTTAACCCCACCAATGAGGTCTCATGGATGACGCCAGCAAGCTTGATGGACCAGCAGTTACATCCTCCTGTCTCACATGCTCTATCAAACTGTTTTGTCACCTGTGGGCACCCAGGTAGCGGTTGTGCAATTGAAGGCATGACCCTCAAATCTGGGAGGAGACCATCATCTGGGATGCTCTAGCCTCCTCCAGTTGGCATGCCACTATGTCACATGCTCAGAGGATAAACACGGGTTGCTGGCATGGCAAACCGCACACGTTTTAGCGGTTCAAGACAGCTGGCTAGATTCCACTGTTAGGACTTAATGTAACTTTAAATGTAAATTTAACAAGTGGGAAGGCAGTAGGGTCAAGTTATTATAAGGTTTGAATCACACTAAAGACACTGGCTTACTGTGGGGCCCTAAACAAGCCACTGATGCTCCATGTTTCAACCATCCAACTGTAATACAGGGTAGAAGCAAGACTCCACTGTCAATGCTATGCTGCATTTCAACAAGGTTATAATAAGCTATGACAGAAAAATAAGCCCACAAACACACCGATACTTAGATTTTAGAACGTTTCTAGGTTTTCATTAGTAAACACTTTTTTAGAGAATAGAAGTTCATCTGCAGCTGGGTCAATGATACTTTAATTAGGAGTTAAAAGGCAGGGGTTCAGTTCACAATCTCAACTAACTGATGCCACATGGTGACAATGACCACTTAATGGCTGTCACTTGATTTGCACCCATGGTGCTATGCACAGTCAGATTGCAGCTTTTTTCGTGCAAAGACATGGAGTCAATTGTGCAGGCCGGCATACAAATGAGACACTGACCCATGCTCAGTTACTCTTTAGCCCTTCAAACCTGGTCACAAGCTACACTGTCACTCTGCTACATAAAACATTTCCAACCAGTTGTACTGGGGTGTGCAGTGCCAGCAGGGGAAGAGATTTAGTGCAGCACTGCCAATCAGACAATGAAGCCAGAGCTGGGGGAGGTGGAACCAGTAGATTCCTAGGCTTATGACTGTGTGCTGGAGTATCTGTGGTAATGATGGGGGCAATGAACTACCCTGAATGCCTAAAGAGGCTGGGACACAGGGTTTGGTGGGTGGGCAGAGATGACATCAGCAGTGTCATCATGTTGACATGTATCCTGTGATGTGGGCAAGCAGCAAGTGGGCACCTGCCAAAAAAGCGACCCATTTGCAGCTACTGCCCCGACGGCAAGGGTGTGGGGTTGGCGACTGGATAGGGAGGGTCACAAAAAGGTGACAGGATGTTGTGTGTATATATGTGCGGGGGGGGGGAGCGAACCAACTGAACGAGAGGCGGGAGGGTTTGTGAGGGGTGGTGCTGCAGGTTGCTGTGAGCTGGCATGGTGGGGTTGGGTGGGTGTTGGCCTGTGGTGGTGGGGATGCAGGGTTCGGGACCGGGCACCAGTAGTTTTTGTTGTGCGCCTGACCCGAGACAGTGTTTTTTTTTTTTTTGTGATATGCACCCCCCTGGGGTTGAGAATCCTTAATTTAATGGGGTGCAGGGGGGCGAATCCCCAAATAAATGAAAAAAAAAACTATTTGTTTTGTGCTGCTTTCACTGGTGCAGGGATTCCACATCACCAAAATTCAATTTTGGCGATGTGGAGTTGCAATAAGGGCATTTGGCATTCTGAATTTGTGCTTATCACATGGAACCATGTTGACAAGATGCTGTGCATGGCAAAATGTTATGTGACTGGCAGTGTGCAATGCACAGATCTGTTGGCAGTTGCAGACCAGCATGTTTATGGGTGCACTAACATCTGCATTTACTTATTTGCTGTACACTGTCGTCGAGGCACAGGTCATGAAGCATAGAGAAAACCCGGGAGCAGCTGTAAAATTCCAAAAAAAAAGCTTATTTGTAGTTGCAGTAACATAAAATAAACTTGTTCAAAATAACTATATACAGAAGCAAGATAAAATATATTGTAATCCCTCTAGTTGCAGCTCAGCTCAGCAGTTTTTATGTCTTTTTCAACCTCCATCCTTTGCAAGCATCCTGTTCTTTGTAAATTTCAGAAGCTGCTAGAACACTTTGAGCTTCCTGAGGTCCCTCCAGCCTTTGCAAAAGGCTCAGGCATTTGCATTCAAATAACCTCTGGCTTGTTACAGTTATCTCAAATTATAAATACATATACATTTCAACAGCAACACTAAACATTTTCTAAACAAAAGAGATCCCAATATCAGTTTCACTCCATACAGTACATTGATTTTCATATATTTTATATTACCAGATCTAGATATGCAAGGGAGGAAAAACAGAAAGCAAGAGAAAACAGAGAGACAATGAGAGGCAAAGAATTGTGAGACTATTCGGGTTGATCAAGTCTGAAGTCACAGGAAAATGTGGCTGCGCAACCAGACGGAGGAGAGAGAAAAGGAAAGAATACAGATCCTTGCATTTACACACTTTGTCCAACAAAAAGGACAGGGTTCTTTCTACCCTGTCACATACACATAGTGCTGAGTAACACTGTCTTAGGAAGGAGTCCATTACCCTGCAAGAATGCTCCAACATTGTGCACAGCACCAAAGAGTGGTGTCACTAAGGTTGGGAGGGCAGTCTGCCTTATTAAGCATAACCACCATATCCCTATTAACCACTAAAATACATTTTTAAAACATTACATTTACAGTATTGCATTCAACTGTAATGTGCTTTTGGACTTTGGTTTTGGCCCATTAAAACTCCTAATATTTCACATTAACAAGGACTTAGTCCACTATCATTTTCAAAAACATCGGACTATCCCAAATTGACCTCATAATTCTTGTGATTATGACATCACAATCTGTTGTCATGGTGTGAAATACAGAAAAGAGAAAATGTTGGCAGAAAAAGACCACTGGTCTATCCAGTCTGCCCAGTTTTAACCTGTCCTACTCAGAGACCTACTGTCTAGTCAGGGTTATTGTCCTCACCCTACTGCTTTCCCCTGTATAACTATTATGCCTTTTACTCAGTCCTAGCTAATGGTTCTTGAGCCCACCACCTCTGCTGGTAGGCTGTTTCATGGCTAAACCACTCTCTCTCTTAAATAAAAATAAAATCCCTCCTGCATCTCCCCCCACCCTCACCAGTTTCCACTCATATCCCCGTGTTCTTCCTGCTGCATATTTCCTCATTATATAAATTGTTCACTCCTTTCTGGAACTTGAAGGTCTTTATCATACTGACCCTCTCCCTTCTGGTCTCTAGCAAGTACTGTACATGTTCAGAGTCTTATGCTGATCCTCGCAGGGTCTTCCCAGCTGGCCCTGAATCATTCTGGTTACCTCACGCTGCACCACATCTAGCCTGTCTTTGTCTTTTCTTAGATGGGGAAATCCAGAACTGGGCACAGTATTCCAGATGTGGCCTCATCCATGATTTATTTATTTATTTAGCTTTTGTTGACCGGGTAAGTGCACTAGACAAATCCTGCCTATTTTCAGGCACGACCCGGGGGAGGGGGATACAGATGAATGCCAACTGACCTTGAACCAGATTAAGCTGTTGGTGGTATTTTTAGTGAATGAGGGAAATTTGGCCAGGACACCGGGGGAAATTCCCCTACTCTTTTCGATAAGTGCCATGGGATCTTTAACATCCACCTGAACTACCACCAATCCAGGCAGATGGGACCTCGGTTAACGTCCTCATCCGAAAGACGGCACCTCGGAAATGCAGCACCCCTCTCATGATGCATTACAGTGTCAGTACTGGGATATTAACCCAAGTGCCAGATGTGGGAACTGAACCCACAGCCCTCTGATCTCCCGGCCTCAGAGGCAAGTGTGCTACCTACTGAGCCACTGACACTGCAGTTATGGAGAAGGAGCATTACCTCCTCCCTCCTGTTGCCAAACCTCCTCTCAATATAGCCCAACATTTTGGTTGCCTTGATATACTGGCAAGATTGCTTTAGGGAGTCGCTTATGATGATTCCTACGTCTCTTTCTTCAGAAGAAGTGTGCAACTTAATCTCTTCCAGCCAGTATTCTGTCCTGTGTTTTTGTTTTTGGTTTTTTTAATTCAGTTTGGGACTGAATAACTTTGAGCCAAAGGCTCGTTAACAAAGGTTCCAGGTCAGACATGGTACAAGACAGATAAAACAAATAGCAACTGAAAATACATAGGTTCTACAAGATACAAGTAATGAACAAAAAATTAGGATAACATATTAATGATTCCTTAGGTGATAAAGTAGCACTGGTTGCTTCATAAATTATTCTCAATATGAACTAAATAACACTTTTGATTCCCAATCTGCTTAGAAATTTGCATGGAGATTTCAGTGTCAATTCATCCAGAAGAAAAGTAAGATATGGCTGTTTGTTGGAGTAGTCTGCTCAGTGTTGAGAGAGCGGGCAGCGGGGAAATTCAGGAGCCCGAACTACAGTGGAGAAAGGCAACCAGAAAGGGGCTAGGGTTAGGTAGTGTGAGAGTAGCAGCATGGGGAGGCACTGTCCTGGGAGGCGGGGGGGTCAAAGTGAGAGAAAGGTTGATAGGAAGAAATAGGAGGCAAATATGTAAGTGGTAGAAGATGAAGAAATACAGTGGGGGGAGAGGAATCAGGGGTGATGGGCAGTGGGGAGTACAAGGAGTGGGAAGGACGGGGGTAGGGTGGCAGTAAAGGATTTGGGGAGGACCGTGAAAGAAAAAGGGAGGGTATGGGGGGAGAGAGTGAGGAAGGAGAGAGTGGGTGGTGAGCACAAGGGGGTGAGGTGGGTGGTATGGGAGGAGAGAGTGGAAAAGTAAAGAGTGGGTGGTGAGCACAAGGGGGTGAGGATGAGCCAAATTTAGTCTTAAGTGGTGGGGCAGAGAAGGGTGGTTAAGGGAAATATTACTAGTATTATTAGCTAAGGTATCCATGATCTGATGAGTGCAAGTAACAAGGTCAGGGTAAGTGGGGGCACTCACAAATACAGGAGAAAGTTATATGTGCACGGAGACCAGATTTGAACTTGACAATCTTATTATATTCAATGAGGTCAGAGAGTAAGTCACTTATCCACTTGGGTCCTCTGAAGGACAGGGACCGTTGCGCTATTGAGGTACGCTTGAAAGGTACCAAAAGCACGCTCCTGGCGGACCTCCTTGTACTGATTTGTTGGTTGGTCTATTTTAAATAGACACAAGGTAGATTCAGGAGCAAACCCAAGAATGACTTTCTTTCCCATAAGGCAGCCCAGGTATGGGGCCCTGAGGTGAAGGGGTAGCCATCCAGTTGTTTTGTAGAGGTCCCACGTACGAGTCCAGCAATCTGCACCCAGAACCAGCTGACACGTTTTGTTGAGAAGTGTTTTTACTCTTTTCAGGACAGTGCCGGTACCTGCACTGTAGATTACAAGACCGTAGTCAATGGAAGATAGCACTGAGCAGTACATGACAAGCTTTAGCACATCACAGGGCATGTAGTGGTGGTGTTTATACAGAACACCTAATTTTGTGTTGACTGATTTGACTAACTGGTCAACATGTGTTCAGAATGAGAGGGTGTTATCCAAGTGAATCTCGAGATATTTGAAGGTGTTGACCTGCTCCAGGTAATCCCCTTTGGAGCTCTGTATCAGTAGTTTCCCAAATTTCTTTCTGCTCTGCAGAAGCGAAAAAAGCATGCTCTTGTTTTTCTTTTTTTGTAGTTGAGCAACAGTTTATTATCACAGAACCATGCCTCAAGTCTGTGGAAATTAGCTTCGAGTTCATTGATGATGGCGGGTAGGTTTGTCCCACTTACGGAGATAACCGCATCATCTGCATAAAGCATGACGTGTTCTTGGCAGACTGAAGGCAGATGGTTAATGAATAGGCTAAATAGAAGCAGTCCCAGAATAGAACCTTGTGGGACTCCAAGAGTCACTTCTGTGGGTTCTGATAGAATGTCATTGACCGACTTGTTGTATCCTGCCAGATAGGTAGCTCTTCAACCAGGTGACCGCATGCAAGGACAGGCCAACAGAGAGTAGGTTTTACAGGAGGAGTTGATTGTTGACGATATCGAATGCCTTTGTGAGGTCTATGAAGATACACCCCACTGCTAGACCATCATCAAAGGCATCATATATTTGGGTGGCATAGTCAATCAAGGCAGTTATGTTGGCATAATCTTTCCGGAACCCATGTTGTTGGATACAGAATAGGTTGTACCACTTTAGGTACTCAGTAAGCTGGTCAGAGATGGCTTGTTCCAATGCCTTGGATGGGAGGGGAGGATGGAGATGGGCCCGTAGTTAGTTAGGTTTGTGGCATCACCTGATTTGAGGACAGGGGTGACAACTGCCTTCTTCCATTTATCTGGGAACACTCCTGACTTTAGCGAAGCATTGAAAACTTTGGTTAGGGGATCAGCCAGGTCATTATGGTGAGTGCCACCAGCTTCATGTCTACAAGGTCACTCCCTACTCTAGTCTTACTTAGGACATGTTTTACATACTTAATGGTATCCTTTCTATTCAGCTGTTTGAAGTAGAAAGGGGGGCACTGACCTGGGTAATGGGTGGTGGGGCATTGGTGTAGGTCTGGTTAAGGGTAGAGAGGGACAGGTAATCCCTGGGAAGAACAGTGCTTAGGTCATAGAAGGCTCAGTTGAATGCATTTACAATGTCTGCTGGCTCCTGGAGTGTCCCTGTTGCAGTGACTATAAATCCCGGTTGAGCTTTGGAGACTTTACCTGTGAGAGTTTTCACTGAGTCCCAGGATTCCTTGCCAAGGCCCCAGCTCCTTTTTAGTAGATCGTTGTGGTAGCTTGCCTTTGGTTGGCGGATGATCCTGGTACAATTGCTTCTTGCAGTCTTATATCTGATATCAACCTCTTTACATGTAGTTTTGGCCCTATGCCACACGTTATCCTTTTCCTGCATGTGCTCTAGGATGGGGCCTGTGAGCCAGGGATTGGTAGTCCCACGTGTTTTTTTGGTTCTGTAGGGGGCAAAGATGTCATAAGCCTTTGTAAAAATGGTGATGAAGAAGCTGAGGGCTTGGTTCCCGTCCTCGGTTCTGTCAAGTGGTGACCAATTAACCAGTTGCAGATATTGCCTGAAGGAGTCTAGTTGCCCAGTTCTCAGGGATCGGTTGCATGAGGCCTGGGGGGGTACAAGTATTGGCTTTATTCGACCAAGTGCACATCACCGGGGAGTGATCGCTGAGGGTGTCAGGAAGGGCAGTGACCTCAGAGATATGCTCCGGGCTGCTTGCTAGTAGCCAATTGATTAGCATACTTGTGCCTGTTTTGTAGTTAAACCTGGTGGCTTGAGGGACTAGTTGAGTGAGGTAGAGTCCAGATACCTGATCCTGGATTGCTAGGGTGTCACTGGACAGCCAGTTGGTGTTGAAATCACCAGCAATAATATGCTTTCAGTTGCTGAGCTGCTTGAGGTTGCTTAGCACTTGCTGGATGTCAGTTTTGGAGGTTCCATGGGGTATGTATACTGTGGCTAGTGGTAAGATTTTGAGTTGCTTACCCACAGTGAGTTTGAGGGTTAAAGTTTGCACTTCCTTGTTTTGAAAACTACCAGACAGAGGCTGGACTTTAAGCTCATTTTTCAGGTATACAGCGCAGCCTCCACCCCGCTTGGACAATCTGTTCTGACGGAACACCCGCTAGCCATCTAAGGCAATGGAGGCATTACTGACCTTTGATGAGAGCCAGGTTTCTGTAAGAGCTATTATATTTGGTTGTAGTAACTCCACTTAGGCCTGGAACTGCGGTAGTTTGTTAAAGACACTGTGTATGTTTAGTGAAACAATCTTGGAGTCCCCTTTTCGGTTTTGGTCTGGCTTCGGGTGGCCCTGGGTTAGGGTGGACATTTCCAGAGATTATCAGTGGTGGTAGTAGTAGCAACCTTCTTAGGATGTGTGCCCAGTGTACCCTGCATGGCCCATTTACTTTTATTCAGTGTGGTTCGTTGGTGTTGAAAATCACCATGGAGGTTCGGCAGCATAGGAGGGCAGCGATGTGAATTCTGTGAGGTACTGTGGGTACGGAGATTTTTGTTTTGTAAACTTAATTTAAAATTAGGACTCATTCAAACATGCCTTGCCTCCCAAACACTGGGAGGATACTTCTATACTCACAAGGTACAGGTACACTGCTTGAACTCTCCAATACAATAGATAGAATAGAAGTTAAGCTATCAGTGTAGGACAAACAACAGAGATTTGCTAAATATATACATCAAGTTATCCCTTAAACTGTCAGACTTTTCAGACTGATAACTACATAGCATTGTGAGATTAAGGGACATAGAGATGGGTGGTTGGAAATTATCGATGGATCTATTCCCCCTATCAGAAGCTAGGGAACCAGTCCCTGGAAACAGCCTGCTCCAAAGGGAGCCAGATGTCCTCGTATTTGACTAACTGTCCTCTGACTAGGTCCAATTTCATTACCTGCACAAGTGAAGCCATCCAGGAGGCTGTCGTAGGGACTTGTTTAAGTCTCCAGTACAGCACCAATTCCCAAATTCCCACCACTATGCCAATCCTTGATAATTTGTGGCATCTCATAGATCTCCATTTCTCCTGTGATGGAAGCTCCAGTAGTATTTCCACTGGATCTAGCCATATATGCTGTTTAAGGTTCTGGAGAGGATGTCTATTATCCCTATCCAGACATTTATGGACTTTAGGGCACTCCCAAGCCATATGGTAAAAAGTGCCCACCTGGGTGGAACATTTATAGCAATATGGAGAGCTCCCCGGGTCTATTTTATGTGCTAATTTAGGGGTATGGTAGGACTGCATAAAATAATTATACTGGATGACTCACAGGCGAATGTTAACAGAGTTTTTTAAAATGTTTTCAGGATTAACCTCCAACCTCCACCCCCCATGAGACCATCTGGGTAGACATCGTCCTCCCAGGACTTTTTAATTCTTCCCAAAGGGTCAGGGAGGCATCCCAACAGCATTTTATAGCACCTAGTCAGGGGTTTAAAAACCTTGGCATTGAAGAATTTTGTAAATAGCTCTTCCAAAGGTGAGCGTTGTAGTGACTGGGGACCTTGATGTGAGGATATATCTTCTGTCACTCTGGTTTTAAGTCTGATACAAAGAAAATAATGAGATGTATTTAAGTTAAAATCCCTTTTCAGGGCAGTAAACTGGCACGCCTCCCCCCCTCCAGGAGCTGGCCCAAACGGAGAAGACCTTGGGTACTCCAGACCCTGAGGCCTATAGTGTCAGTTTTGGAGAGCACCCCCCCCCCCAACTAGCATCGTCCCCAGGGTCATGTCAGGTTATAAGTGTGGTGTGTATCCCAACAATGAGTGGGCAGCTGTCCACGCCTTCCAGGTTGCTCTGGTACAGGGGTTGTGGATTTTGTGGGGCATCTTTTCCCTCAGGGAGTTGACAAGTAAATTATAATAAAGGTGGGATCTCCTCTACTCACCATTTTCCTCCATGTTGGATTCCCCCCCCCCCCCAAACAGGTCCTGGATCTGAGCCAAATGGGCGGCAGGTAGTATAGACGCATATTAGGTAAACTCGATCCCCCTAAATGCTCTGGGTTCCACAGTATCTCTTTCCTGAGTCTGAGTTTCTTTCCCTGTCACAACAGCTGTGTGCAGGCCCCTTTCAGTGCCCTCAGGTACTGCTGCAGGAGAGAGATTAGAATAGACTGAAATAGATAGAGTGCCTGTGGCAGAATGTATATCTTAATTAGATGAACTCTTCTCAATAGAGTCAATGGAAGGGCTCTCCAGTTGGTATAGTCCTCCTTGATTTTCTGTACCAGGGGCCAGTAGTTAATTTGGATTATTTGAGAGCGTTTACTTGGGAGCATGATCCCCAAGTTTTTATTTGCTTGGTCAGATTAATGGTAGTACCAGCGATCTCAGTTGGTGCCCATCTTCCTCCCAATGTGAGCCATTCACTTTTATCCCAGTTAATTTTATGTCCAGATGGGGGTCCATACCCCTTGAAGATCCTACCCAGAGCCAGCAGGGCCTCTCCAGGGCTATCCAGAAACAAAAGTATTTCATTGGTGAAAAGAGAGATGACCTGGTTTTCTCCCTCCCCCCACTACACATACCCTTATCACTTTGTCTCCCTGTATAGCAGCTGCCAGGGCTTCCATGGTAAGTGCATAAAACAGGAGCGACAGGGGACAGCCTTGTCTGGCCCCTCTGCACAAATCAAAGAGAGTTGAAATAGTGCTGTTAGTTAGTATCTGAGCTTGGGGTTTGGTATATAAGGCTTTTAATAAGGTGAGGAGGGGCTCCCCCAACCCAAATTTGCGGAGCACCGCAAACATAAAGGGCCACTCAACCCGATTGAAGGCCTTCTCGGCATCCAGTGCGAGAAGACCTCTGTTTGGTCCCCCCCCTTACCCCACCTATGGATGATATTAATGGATCACCAAAGATGGTGCTTGTCCTGATGGCCTTTGACAACCCCCCCTTCCGGGCAATATGTACCAACCCTGGTAATGTCCTCTCCAACCTGTTAGCCAAGATCTTAGCTAGAATTTTATAGTTGGCATTAAGGAGAGACATAGGGTGGTAGAAGCTGCATTTAGTAGGGTCGTTCCCCGGTTTGAGGAGAACTACAATTGTAGCTAACTGCTAGGAAAGTGGTAGCACTCCTTCTGCTAAGGCATTACACAGGACTTCTCCCAGGAGAGAGCCAAAGGAGTCCCAAGTGCATTTATAAATTTCAGCGGGAATGCCGTCAGGGCCTGGTGACTTCCCTTGTTTGTCTGCCACACAGCCCCCAATCTCCTCAAGGAAATAGGGGAATTCAGTTCATCCCTTAAGTCACCACTCAGGGAGGGTAGCGTTACCCCTTGAAGGAATTCCTCAGAGTCACCATCAAGTGGTACCTGGGTAGCATACAAGCAGGAGTAGAAATCCCTGAAGACTTCATTTGTCTTTTTCTGGTCAAATGTACAGAAGCCATCTGGGTTTAACCATCTTAAGTATTGCCCTTTCCACTTTCTTGTGTTTCATGAGGCTGGCCAGCCACTTGCCTGCTTTATCACCCTTAAAATATGTGTGATTTAGTAGCTAGTAAATCTCTTTCTAGTTTCCTAGACTCAGTTTGGTTCAATTTCCCCTTTAATAGTTTTAGTTCTTTGACTAACTGCAGGTGGGGGCTTGCCATGGCTACTCTTTCCAATCCCCGAATGCCTTGCATGAGCGGACCCTCCTCTTTAAGAGACTGCCTTTTTTTTTTTTTTTTTTTTTATACGCGGAGTAGGAAATTGTCTCCCCTGTTATAAAAGCTTTTAAAGCATCCCAGACATAATTAATGTGTGTCCCCTTTCCCTTGTTAAGATCGATAAAATCTTTAATTTTCCTGTTTAAGTATTCAATACAGCAGCTATCTAGGAGCATGATAGGAACCAGTCTCCACTGAGTCCCCTTGGGAGCCTGTGGCCCAATCATCAAGTGCAACTGCAGGGGAGCGTGGTCTGATATAAGGATGGGCCCATAGGTTGCCCGCATGTCTCCTGTAGCCAAGGGGGAGGAAATAAAGATGTAGTCCAACCTGATGTATATTCGATGGGAATGAGAATAAAAAGATTATTCCCTATCTCCGGGGTGGCCATGTCTCCATGTTTCAACTAAGGCTCTCCCCTCTATCAATCCCCTCAGTGCTGCTACACTTTTGAGATATGGTTTTGTTTTGTTTCCTGAATGGTCCAACCTGGGATCAAGACAGGTGATGAAGTCTCCCCCAGCACTAAATTATCTGGGAATGGAGTGAAGGTCACCCCCAAGTGGGTGAAAAAGTCCGGAGAGTCAAAGTTAGGACCATAAACTGAAGCAAGGGTAAATATCCCCCCTTCCACCTCCACCTCGGCTATCATAAATCTTCCCTGGGGGTCCACCACAGAACTATTAACTTTATGTGGAAGGCCAGGGCATATCCAAATGGCAACTTCCCTAGCCTTAGAGGTGAAGGGAGCTACTAGGAGGATGGGTACAGAGAGTTTGGGTGGAATTCTGAAATCATGCCCAATGCATCCCTCTGTACTGGTACCTCTAGGATTGAGTCTGGTGGGGAGGGTATAGCAAGGACTAGAAGCAGGGTGAGTTGTGTCACCAGTAGTTGTCCAGCCAATGAGGTAGGGTGGAATGAGGGTTAGTAAATCCATTTTTGCGGCTGACAGCATATTAATTTACAGTATTTATATAATTTAATTTTTTTTTAGTTTTATAGTTGAGGGGTAGGGGGTAGGGCCCTTGCCCTGCCAATTAGTACTGCATCAGAAGTGATAAGAGGGCTCTTGATAGAGGGTTCTTATAACTTATGTGCATCACTTTGCACTTCTTGGTGTTTACTTTCAACTGCCACACTTTGGACCACCTCTCTAACCTCTGTAGGTCCCTCTGCCACTCCCTAACCCCTTTCTTGCTGTTTGCCCTACCATAGAGCTTAGTGTCATCTGTGAAGAAATGCATCTTGCCCTGTATTCCTTCTCCTACATCACTGACAAACATATTGAAAAGGACCAGCCCCAGTACTGAATGCTGTGATATCCCACTTATGATTTTCCTTTCCTTCGACTTGACCCCATTTACCACCACGCTGTGCTGTCTTCCCCCCCAAACCAGATCCCAACCCATCTAACTAGGTCCTTTGCTGCACCAAGAACCTCTAACTTCTTCATGAACCAAGAATCTCTACCATCATCAACCTTTTGTGTGGCACAAAGTTGAATGCCTTGCTAAAGTCAAAGTAGAGAAAATCCACAGCTTATCCCACATCCACTGCCCTGGTTACCCACTCAAAGAATACTATCAGGTTGGTCTGACAAGATTTGCCTAACATGAACCCACGCTGCTTACTATTCTGGAGCCCATTTCTCTCCAGGTAATTCACTTGGTCCTCTTTAACTAGTGCATCCATTAGTTTACCTGCTTTGGAGGTAGGAGTAATGGGCAAATAGTTTCTTGGTTGTTCCTCGTTTCCTCCCTTGTGGAGTGAACTACATCTGCTACCCTCCAGTCTTTTGGAACAACCCTTGACTGCAGCAAGCTACTGTATAGTCCTACCAGTGGTTCAGCTAGCTCTGATGCCAGTTCCATGAGCCACCCTGGGTGCATCTCATCTGATCTGGAGCTTTATGTATTTTCACTCAAATGCACAATGATGTCACAACAGGGGCACCATAAATTCAGAAAAGCCACATAAATGCTTTTTATATTGGCTTCACGGACAAGTTACCAAAATGTATTGTAAAACCTGGGAAACACAAGTGAAAGGTTTATGAGGTGTTCTACAGTGAATTGTAATAGCTGATCAGGTGGATGTTAATAAAATGGTACAGGAAAAGGAAGGATGAAAAAAATACTCACCGCAGTAATGATATTTCTTCTAATGGGTCCAGTAGTGAGCCAACACAAAATACTGCATCATCTCATGTTAAACAAGATCTTAAGCTTACACAATGATGGAAACGTGGCACCATTTTATTCTCAGGGGTTTATTCCCATGGTCTTTTAGGAGCCTGCTATATATTTTTATTGATGGTAAAATATTTTTATTATTTTCTGGGATGGCGGACTTGAGAATAGTCAGTTGGAATGGCCACGGAATGAATCACCCCATAAAGCAAAGAAAATTGCTGTCATATCTAAAGTCAATTCATGGTGATGTTGCTTTCTTTCAGGAAACTCATCTTCTGAAGGAAGAAACTCCGAAACTGGTTACAAGGTGGGTAGGCCAGGAGTTCTCAAGTACATTCTCACTTAAAAAGTGGCGGTGGTGGTGGTGGTGGGGGGGGGGTCTCAATTCTTATTAAAAAAGGGTGTCCAATACAGGCTGAGGAAGTGGTGGTGAATGAGGAGGGGTGAAGTGTTTTTTATGGGTTCCTGTTTGGGGTCGGTATTTTATTAGTCAATATTTATGCTCCTAATTTAGATGCCCCAGATTTTTTCCCCTTGCACTTCCTAGCAAATTATGGACAGGTATCAACCTCAGATGAAAGTGTTAATGGTAGTGGTGGGGATTTTAATTTTATATTGGAGCCCACGGTAGATAGAGTACCACCAGTGAAGGGGAACCCTTCTCACCAATGATCTGGGGCTTTGTTATTTCAAATATGTACCAAACTCAATCTGAAGGATTTTTGGGGATTGTCCCATCCCACAGTCCAGGTGTATACTTTTTGGTCTAATACAGTAGGTTCTCTACATGTAGTAGATTAGATTTTTTCTTGGGTAGCTCTACTTTTCTATCTAGTGTTCCAAGTGTGGATATTTTTTCAATTATTATTTCGGAATATGCTTTTCTTTGCTTGGTCTGGGTTTCAGAAGGAAGTGCCCCTAAATCCCCTAGATGGCGACTAAATTCTGCCCTTGTATGCTCTGAGGCTTTTAAAAATTGACTAAAGAATGAGACTGATTTTTATTTTCAAGTTACTCAAGATCCAAGTATCTCCTCGTTTGCCCTATGGGACAGTTTTAAGGTCATTATTAGAGGTCGGATAATTGCCTATGCTGCCAAAGAAAATAAAACTAGAAAGCAAGAGATTTCTGATTAATTAGCAGGAATTAAGGCCCTGGAGGATTCCATTTATCAGGAACCCTTACAAGGTCATGGGCAAAATCACACACAGACTCCTTTGGAACTTAAGTTTAGATTAATCTCTGTTTAACAACAACAACAGGCCTCACAGGCACCATTTTTTCTGCAACAATCTTATTGGGAATCAGGTGAGAAAGCTGAGAAATTACTGTCCCATAGGCTAAAGAAAAAGCTATGGCAACACAAATCTGTTATTTAAAGGTAGGTAAGGATTCCTTGGTGGTGGATCCCCCAAAGATTTCTAATGTATTTAAGGATTATTATCAGGTCTTTTATGTATCTACAGTTTCCCCCTCAGACAATTTCAAAGCCTTTTATGCATGGCTGCAGTTACCATCATGAGACTGCCAGAGCATTGGATGCAGAGATATCCCTAGCAGAGATAAAATTAACTATTAATTAGTAGGCAGCGGGAAAGACCCCAGGCCCGGATGGGCTGAGTGCCGATTTCTAGTAAGTTTTTCAAGAACACCTTGTCTCCCACCTTTTGGAACTTTTCAGATATAAAAAAGAGGTTGGTTCGGTCTCCCCATCCCATGCAGGAGGCTACCACCACTGTTCTGCCGAAACCCAGATCCGACTGTGTGTGCTAATTACAGGCCTATATCTTTACTTAATGCTGATTGTAAAATTCTAGCTAAAATCTTAGCAATGTGATTAGAAACAGTTCTTCCTTTCCTGATACATAAATCACAAGCTAGTTTCATGAAGGGTAGGCAGGGCAATGGCAACCTCTGTGTAGTGATAAATCTTATTCAGACTTCTTTAGAGGCCCAGACTCTGCAGCTGCAGTTGCAATTGATGCCGAAAAGGCTTCTGACTATTGAATGGAGTTATTTATTTTATACTCTCTCAACAGTGGGTTTTTGGCCCCGGTTTCCAGGCTTGGGTCTGGTGTTTGTATACTTCTCCCAAAGCCAGAGTTGTTGCAAACGGTGTTTTTCTAATCCATTTAATTTATACCGTGGCACCAGGCAGGAGTGTCCGTTGAGCCCTTTATTGTTCTTATTAGTGATGGAACCCCTGAGTGTGGCCATCTGGCAGCCTCCGGGCATACACAGTATCAGGGCATGGTCTCAAGCCTTTCCTGTGTTACTTTATGCAGATGATTTACTTGTATTATTGTCTAAAGTAGAATCCTCTCTTCCCAATACATTTTTTTTTTAGTTGTTTAACCAGGAGTAGCACACTAAGCTGAAAGCTTTTTTTCACAGGAGCGACCTAGAAGCACAGGGAAGTTAAGTGACTTGCTCAGGGTCACACAACATGCAAGTGGAAGCTGTGGGATTCAAACCCAGGTCTGGTCTGCTGGATGTCACCAGATTTGCAGCTCAGAGGCTTAAACCATTGCGCTATACTGCCTCCCTAATACATGGTATGTTATAGACTCCTTTGGTGCCATTTCAGGCCGTAAAGTTAACTGGAAAAAAACTGAACTTTTGCCCCATAACACGATGACCCTAGTTGGGAATCTTTACTTACACCTTTCTTAAAGTGGTCATACGGTCGGATTAGATATCTGGGCATGTTTATCTCTAGAGATGTTCAGACAATGGGAACCTCAAATATTATGGAAGTTTTAGAAACTTTGGCTATAGACTTCAATAAATGGTCAAAGTTGTATTTGACCCTCCGAGGTAGGGTGGCAGCTATTAAATTAATGGCATTCCTCAAATTATTTTATTGTTTGAGTAATTTGCCTCTATTGTTATCCCCGGACTGTGGGACAGGATTGATAGAATGTTGTCAAACTTTATTGGGGGGGATCCCAAGATTTTCCAGGAGAACTTTATGAGCGCCTGGGGGTGGAAGTTACCTTGGCCTTGGGCATACCATGCCAGTTTCGGGTTAAAGCACACACTTGTATGGATCTCCTCTTCCAGTCAAAATGTTCCCTTATGGGTTGGTATTGAACAATCCCTGGTGGGGGATACACTCCTTTCTGTCATATTTCGATGCCTACAGTCTATCATTAATACACTTACCCTTCCCATTATTTTTACTCATTATAACTGGAAAAAGATTATGAGGTCATTTAAATGGAGTTCTGATTTTCTTGGTCCGTTTGACCCTGTTTGACATAACCCCTGTCTACAGATAGGCGGTTCTCAGATCTGTTGGAAGGCATGACTGAATGAAGGAATTTGAATGGTGGTAGAGCTTATTGATCAGCACACTGGTGTACTTTGTAGCTTCAATCAGTTGCAGTGAGCCTTTGATATCTTCTCAGGATTTTTGGCAGTATCTACAACTGAGGCATGCGTGTCAGCCATGGTTTAAACAAGATTTTTCTTTAATTCAAACAGATCTGAGGAAACATCTAATCCAATGGTCCAAATTAACCAGAGGTCAGATGAGTAGTATATAGAAATGTATTTTAGATTTGCCTGAGGGGGCAGTAGAGAACCAGCTTCCAGGACAGATATCTTTGTTGAAGGCTCTCACTTCAAGCTCTGCAAATTACAAAAGAAAAAATTACTCTCCTTAGTAATGTTGTTTCTTCTAATGGAGTCTTGCTATATTCTGACATATTCAGTGAGTCCCAACCTTCGAACTGCCCCGGAGATGAAAGAGTTAACTTTCCATGCCAGGCATGGAACGCTGAGCTCGAGCTCGGTTGAGACTCTGTCTGTTGTTCTTCAAACTCAAACCGTCAGATCTTTATGAGCTAAACTCACTAAGGTCCTGTGTGGAAGCTGTAAACCTACACTAGCCAACTGGCTACTAAACATAAAAACAAATTTTTTGGTCCCAACACAAAGACTCAAGTCAGGAGACCCAAAAATGAAAACACAACACCCACTCACCCCAAAAAAGACTGGGTGAAACAAAAAGGGGTGGGCACCTACTGCGTGCCAACACTGCACTGCCACCCACATACCAAAAACAGAGGTTCTGAGAGGTGCAGGCAGGGGGGAGGTCAGAATATAGCAAGACTCCTTTAGAAGAAACAACATTACTAAGGTGAGTAACTTTTTCTTCAAACAACATGAAGTCTTGCTATATTCTGACATATGCAGACTACCAAGCAGTACCTCCATGGAGGAGGGACAGAACCTACTTAGGAAATAGGCTCTGAAGCACAGCTGTGTCAAACCGAGCATCACTCCTAGCCTGGATGTCCAGGGAGTAATGCTTGTTAAAAGTGTGAACTGTTTTCCAGGTAGCTGCTTGACAGATTTCTAGAATAGGGATGTCCCAGGCAGCCACCAGGGAAGCAAGTGTACCTCTGGTAGAGTGAGCCCTCAGGCCTGAGGGAGGAACCTTCCCCAGTTTTTCATAGCAAAATTGGATACAGGAGACAATCCACCTGGCAATGGATCTTTTAGTGGCAGGTTTCCCTTTACCACCCTCACCATAAATGAGGAACAGTTGGAGGGAGTCAAACCTGTGACCCTTGGTACTCTCTATGTAGTAACTAAGGGCTCTTTTGACATCTAAACTGTGCAGCCTCCTCTCTCCAGAGGATGAATGGTCAGTGAAGTACACAGGAAGAGACACAGATTAAGGTGGAAATCTGAAACCACCTTAGGCAAGAACTTCCTGTTAGTCCTGAGGACCACCTTATCTCTATGAAAGGAGATAAAATCAGGCTCCACTGACAAAGCTTGTAATTCACTTATGCGACTGGCAGAAATGATGGCTACCAGAAACACAGTTTTTGAAGTCGAGTACTTAAGCTCTGCTGAAGATAAAGGCTCAAAAGAGGGTTGCATAAGCTGAGCAATGCAAACACTGAGGTCCCAGGCAGGGGCGGGGTCCCTGAATGGAGGGTTGATGTGAAGCAATCCATTGAAAAACTTCGAAAAAAACAGGGTGAGCTGAGAAAGAACAGGGCTTACCTGCTGAAATAAAAGCAGACACAGCTGCCAGATGCACTTTCAGTGTAGCTGGTCTCAGCCCCAAGCTATTTAAGTGGACCATATAATCAAGGACTGTGGGCAGTTCAGCAGATTCTGGGGAAATATGCTTCCCAGAGCACCATATGGAAAATCTTTTCCATTTAGAATTATAAGTAGCCCTGGTGGTAGGTTTTCTAGAAGCCTTCAGGATATCCATTACACTCCGGGAGAAGTGTAAGTCAGCAAACTCTAACTCTTCAAGAACCAGGCCTTGAGATTGAGAGATTTGAGGTTCGGGTACCAAACCCTCCCCTGAGCACAGGTTAACAGGTTGTAATTCCTGGGAAGACACAGGGGAAGATGGACTGCTAAGGACGGTAGGAGTGGATACCAGGGTTGTCTGGCCCAATCTGGAGCAATCAGGATCATCTTGCAGGGCTGAGATCTGATTTTGACTAGCACTTTGAACAGGAGAGGGAAGGGGGGAAGCATAGAGAAACTTCCCTTCGCAATTGAGAACTAAGGCATCCAGGGGGACTGAGCCCAACACTGGGGGTCTGCAGCAAAAAAGGGAAAGTTGGTGATTGTCTGGGGCTGCAAAAAGATGTATCTGCAGGGTGCCTCATCTGGAAAAAATCACTTACAAGACCAGGGGATCCAGTGACCATTCGTGATGGCCCTGGGAAATCCTGCTGAGAGCATCTGTCAGGACATTGTCCTTTCCTGGTAGGTGAACTGCTGTGAGGGAGGTGTTCAGGGAGTAAGCCAGAGACCACAACTTCATTGCTTCGGTGCACAAGGCCGTAGTGGTGGTGTCTGTTCTGACCTATACAAATTTGTTCTGAACAGATTTGGAAAAGGTTTGAAGTGCTGGAAATACTGCTCTGAGTTCCAACAGATTGATATGGAGCAGAGATTCCTGAGGGGACCACAACCCCTGGGTGGTAAGGTTGCCCATGTGAGCCCCCCCCTTCCCCAAGAGGGAGGCATCTGTAGTAAGGATTAAAGAGTGAGACTGGATGACAAAGGGAACCCCTTGTCTCAAATTGTTCTGATCCTGCCACCACTGTAGGGCCTAGATCAGGGTTCGAGTTACTGGGATCAGTTTGGTCAGAGGGTCCTTCCTTTGAGACCAAAAGGCTCTCAAATGGAACCGAATGTCCCTCATCTGAAATCTTGCTCCCTGCACTACTGCTGTAGAAGCAGCCATGTGCCCCAGCAGCTGTAGAAAATGCCTTGCTCGTCGAGACACCTGCAGGGTGAATGAGGAGGCCAGAGAGACCAGGGTCCTTGCCCTGTCCAGGGGAAGGAAGGCTCTGGCCTTCTGTGTGTCTAGCTCTGCGCCTATGAAGGTGAGGAGCTGGACAGGCTCTAGAACTGACTGAGAAATTTAGGAGGAAACCCAAAGAAGTGAGCAGTTGCTGAGTTATCTGTAAGTGTAACTTGACTTGGTCTGGGGACTGGCCTACTATGAGCCAGTCGTCCAGGTAAGGGAAAATGGCAATTTTCTGCCTTCTTAGAGAAGCAACTACTACTGCCAGGCATTTTATGAATACCCTTGGGGCAGAGGTGAGGCCAAAGGGCATTGCTCTGAACTGGTAATGGCCTGAGGGTGCTCAAACCTGAGGTACTTTCGATGGGAGCTTCTGATGAGAATATGGAAGTAGGCATCCTTGAGGTCCAGGGACACTAGCCAGTCCCCTGGCCTTAGAGAGGGTAGAATAATTCTCAGAGTC
This sequence comes from Neoceratodus forsteri, assembly GCA_016271365.2. NCBI lineage: Eukaryota > Metazoa > Chordata > Ceratodontiformes > Ceratodontidae > Neoceratodus > Neoceratodus forsteri. Next base: position 754,559,813 of record CM028135.1, read on the forward strand.
ACCATTTTGAATTTTGGTTTTAAAAGGTGCTTGTTTAAATATCTGAGATCCAGGATGGGCCACCATTCTCCTGTCTTTTTTGGGGTAAGGAAGTACCTGGAATACAATCCTTTGCCCTGGTGTAGGGGTGGAACCCTTTCCACAGCTCTGAGCGCTAGGAGGGAAGAGACCTATGCCTCTAAGGCAAGAGCCTCTGATGGATTTGCAGGTGGAAAGGATCTGGTTCTCATCTTTGGAAACTTTCTGAAGCTGAGAACCAGTCCCTGGCTTACTACCTCCAGGATCCATTTGTCTGATGCCAGAGACTCCCAGTTCTGGACAAAGTAAGCCAGCCTGCCCCCTACCGGTAGCTGAGAAATGGCCCTGGCAACCCCATCAGGGTGCCTGCTTGGCAGGGGCTTTGGGCTGAGGGGTGGAAGCCGGCCTGCTTGTACTCCGTCTGCCTCTCCCTCTAAAGAACCCCCTCTGGGCATAAGCAGAAGAGGAGGCCTGGGCTTGGTAAAAAGGCCTATGAAAAGGCCTGCCCCTGCCCCTGGGAAGCTGCCTTTGAGGAGTGGCCTGCCTTTCCTTGGCCTGTGCACTCCTATAGGTGGTCCTATACTCATCCATTTTCTTCATGTAATTCTTTGTCTGCTCCCCAAATAGGGAATTACCCACAACAGGAAAATCCATGGCCTTAGTCTGGGTATCCTGTGACAGGCTAGTACATCTGAGCCAAGCCATTCTTCGAAGTGCCACAGATGTAGCCATGACTCTTGATGATACATCATTTGAGTCCACTGCAGCATGGAATTGCACATTGGATGCCTCAATACCATCAGCAGCCACCTGCTCCAGCTCCTTGACAAGCTGGCCAGGGACCTGTTTTGCTAGAGCCATGACAGTGTCCCATCTGGATTTCTGATATCTAGCAAAATAAGCCATATAATTTGCCTGTCTGAGTCCCAAGGATGCTGCCATGTACTGTTTCTTTGCCATGGCATCAATCCTCCTGGAGTCCTTGTCTGGGGGGTGTGAAGCCAAGGGAACATTTGCCTTGTCACAGGCTGCAGCCTGCACTACCCAACATGGCTGCATTGTTGTGTAAGGAACTCCGTATCAGAGCCTGATAATGTGTACCTCTTGTCCATTCTCTTATCCACACGAGGTATAGTGTGATGAGTTTTTAGAATTTTAAATGTCTGTCTCCCAAAAGATTTATGCAAGGGAATAGACAGTCTCCTAGACTCTGGGATATCCATAATTTCCACATAGTCAGGCTCCTCTTGATCATCCACAGCTTTCTCCATAGGGAGCTGGAGGGTTTCAGCCACTTTTTTATAAAACATAAAACGAGAAGGGGACTCAGAAAGCCTAGGAGGAGACACTCCTGAAGGTCTGTCTGGGGAGATGTCCGGGTCAATGGGCACATCCAGACTTTCAAATCCACATTCACTCACCTCATACTCCTCTTCCCCCTCCTCCAGTTCATAATATTCCTCTAAATCATACTCTTGAACTGGTGGAACCAGCCGAACTGAGCGCCTACCTGACGGTGCCGGTTCGGTCGGAACCTGGGAAAGCGACTGGACAATTTTGATTGCTTTGGCTATTTCTTCAGCGGTTGGAGAGGAAAGTTTGGGCTCCACACCAGCTGATTTTCTAGTCCTTTTTGCTGGAACCGACTCCTCAGAGTCGGATCTCCTTTTGCCCAAAGAAGTCTCGCCCTGGACAGAGGGCACTCCTTCTGGTTCGGTTGGAACTGAACCAGGCTGGCCATCCGGTTCAGCGGATTTTTTGGCCTCCCTTTCCCTGAGTCTACAAACTCTCTTTTCCAGGGTAGCTGCAGGAAAACTTATACAAATCTGGCAGTCTGCACTGAGGTGGTCAAACCCCAGACAGTAAACACAGGTGGTGTGGGGATCAGCCATGGCAAAGACTTCCCCACACACACTACAGTGTTGAAACCCAGTGGGCCCGGTTTTTCTATTGGGTTTCTCAGACATAGTGCCAGTCCTATCCAAACTTACCCGTTTATGGCAATCCGCCAGGTAAGACCCTCTTATTGGTTCCCAACCGTGTCACGGGTCATGGAAAAAATCGTAATAAAACCCGTTTTTTTTTTTTAGAACCGATAAGAACCAGTAACCACACTCTAAAAAGTACAATTTAAGATTTTTTAAACAACTTGATCGGTTCAAACCGAACCGATGAACCATTTACAAGTTCCACACAGAAAAGAATTAATGTAAAACCTATCTAGTACTCACAAATACCACAGACAGAGACTGAGCCGACAGGTTGCGGTTTAAATTCAGTCGAAAACCGAGAAAAGTGGTACTTTAACTGACAAAATGAACCGAGCAGAAGGAGAAATCTCCAGAGCGACTGTTCAGTGAGGTGAAGTAAAGAATCTGACGGTTTGAGTTTGAAGAACAACAGAAAGAGTCTCAACCGAGCTCGAGCTCAGCATTCCATGCCTGGCATGGAAAGTTAACTCTTTCATCTCCGGGGCAGTTCGAAGGTTGGGACTCACTGCATATGTCAGAATATAGCAAGACTTCATATTGTTTGAAAAAATATTATAAAAAAGTAATAAAACAAACTACTTTTTGATGGCTTCATACACCTAACATTAGAAGGAACAGAACGGTACCTTTTTTGCAGATGGGCCAACAAAAGAATCAACCAGGTAGCAAAAGCAATCCCAGCCCAATGGAAAATCAGCAGAAGCTATGAGCACAGCAGGGCTGAGCAGTAGAGGAGAGACCAAACCACCATGGCATGCACTGGTAGAAAGCGTGTGAGCCACGGATGCCAAAATAGAAAGAACGCTAACAAAACTGGAGACACAAAATGTAGCGATAAAAACCCTCACTGGGGCCCTGGCAGAGCAAGAAAAGAGAACGGTATCGATACAGGCAGCAGTAACCACACTGACTCAAAAAAATAATCAGTTACTAGGTGGACTTGAGTCAATTAAAAATGAAGTATGGGCTGGGAACCTACATCTGGTTAGAGTCCCGGAAGGAGGAGAGGGCTCTAATCTATTTTCATATATTAAAGAGTGGCTCCAAACATTAATTTCAGTGCCAGAAGATTTCCAGTGGTCAGCCTTGAGGTAAACTTATAAGGTGAATCCTTGGATATGACCACAAGATATCACCCAGTCCAATACTGTTTTGTACATCCAGCGAGGAGGTCCGTGATGTGATCCGCAGGGCTTCCAGAGTGGCCTATCCACTCACCCTAAACAAGGCTGATGAAAAGATCTTCCCAGATTTGCCATTTCAAACCCGGGCTCACTGCAAAAAGTTTGATGCAGTCAGGTACTGTCTCTGTTCATTTGGGGCATAAATCACTCATTCCTGCTACCAGTCAGACTTCGGATAATCTATGGGGGGAAAGTTGGCAGCTCACAGATCCTGGAGATGCAGGCCAATGGCTGGAGAAGACTGATGGAGAATTTGCAACCGCTGCTAGAGTGAGGGAAAGAGGAGAGGAATTCAAAGAGAGTTTAACAATGAGGTTTGAGCAGTAAAATTGATTACTGTGCATAGCGTGGGTTTTCACATTTTATTGAAGTTATAGTTGGCATTACCTGGGTTTTGAGCCATTCTGTTTATCTTGTTACTTCAAACATTTGGAACACTGGAGAGGCTGGTGAGTAGGCCACCTTTCTACACGTGGAATCGGCCACCTTGCAAATTAGAAATGGCTCCTCAGGCTTACAGTGAAACACTGCAGTTTATTAGCAATAAAGGCTTTGGAAGCTGAGAGCACAACTGCTAGTAATTACCTTTTTGGTCTCTGTACAAATTATCGGTTTTAGTTATTTGTTAGAAAGGTATACTATAAATTGCACTCATCAGTTGTGTGATGGCAATGACAGACATCACCCTTCTCTCAGATATGAACTGCAATCAAAGCAGTTTATTTTCTTGTACTACAGACAACACAAACACAGTAACATTTAAAACAATTCTAGGATACCTGAGTAAATTCAGTCTGTTGTGTGTTCCTACAACTACACACTTGTAATCTTTTCTTTAAAATATACAGCCTTAATTTGTCCCTTGTCTCTAGATCTAAGGTAGTGTTCTGTCGAGAACCACCTTAATTGGGCTGGCCTGGTGGCGCAGGGGGTTGAGGCACTGGATGCCACGCCTCGTGCCACTCCAGCGACCCAGGTTAGGGAACGAGCCTGGGTCGTTGGAGGTCGGCCGGAGTGGGGAGGGAGAGGACTAGAGCTGGCAGCCGACTGGTGTCTCTCTACCTCGGGTATAAGGGTAGCAGGCTCCTTGGAGCTTGGCTGCCCTCTGATGGAGGCCAGAGAAGCGGTGCCTCTCTGAGGACCTTCGGCATATGCCATCCGGGGGAGGGAGGAGGAGACCCCATCTGGAGCTGTGGTATGTATGTGCGCCTCCATGCGCAGGCGTTGCCTCTTCTGGGGGTCTCAGGAAATAAGGTCCATGGGAGAAAATGGAGGAAAATAGTGGGGGTCTACCGAGGATGATACCTCCAGACCGGCTATAGGGATCTGCCGGGGCGCGCATGGCACTACAAGCCCCCGAAAGACCATGAGGCTGGTAGGTTGGTGGACAATGATGGAAGGACTTGCCATAGGAGGATAAAGATAGTCCAAAAACAAAATTCTTAACAAGTGTACAATTCTTTAGCACTAATGATTATTGCTAGCTTTAAACAACACTATAGTGCATGTTATGCTTATGCTTTTAACGTGGAACCTTGATTCTCAAAAGACACATATTAGATGAACACCCTAAAAATCTTTAACTATACTCAGCTCAGCCCTTTAAGCTCTTTTTCCTTCTCTCCCTTTTGTCCGCAGATTTGATTTTCCTTAGAGGCTGGATGAGCGGTGTCTTCCTGGTTCCTTGGTTTGAAGTCCTTTTTCTTCTTCTGAAGCCTGATGCAAAATTAATTTGAACAAAGTTAATGCTGTATAATGCTGGAGCTTTTAATGTGCTCTTTTCTTTGTGGCATTAGCCAGTCTTTTGCAAAGTTAGAGAAATGACGGTCTTAGATTCAAAGGGTGAAGTATAGCTGATAACTCTTTTAGAGAAGAGGGAGTATAGCAGAGATATGAAGCACGATCAGTATACAGCTTTCTGTCTCTCAACATCCTTCTTTTATGTAGCTCTGTCCCATTGCAGATAACATGGTGTCTTTCATTGGTTTAGCAACAAATACTTTCCCATCTCTCATTGACCTAGCTGGATCTCCAGGCGGATGTCCTTGTCTGATTGGAAAGTCTTGAAGTCTACGTACTTGGGTTTTCTGGCCACAGGACCTTAGTCAGCATATTCAAACCATTGTACTTTTGACCTAACCACAAGACAGCAATTAACAGATTCATGACTGCAAGACCTAGCACTGTGCATGCTTAGGACAAGGTGTTAGAAGTTTTGAAACTGGTGGTTAGAGTGCAGTGGTTTGTAGCAGCAGATGGTCTTTGGTGTCAGAGGGTTGTGGTTGTCTTTGAGGAACTTGTCCATAGCATGAACTGGCTGGAGTGTCTTGGATGGCTGCAATTTGTAGTTTCAGTCCTGTGACAGAGGTGATGCTGAATTGTACTTTTTTTTTTTTTAAATAAGTCTTGCAATTCTAAACTCTCAGCACATTTCATCAGTTTGTTTAAGCCAAAGTATGTCCAATTAACATTTATTAAGGTTCTTTGAGCCAGAAGAACCTGAAGAATGCCTTTTGAGAAGTCCTTTTAATATCTGTATTTTCCAAACAGTCTCAACTGAGTTGTGTCCAACTATATAAATTAATATTTAGCAGAGCTGTTTGGCTGTAGAAAGCTTTGAAATATGTGTTTCAGGACAGACTCCTCAGAGCATGTCTATTGCTGGTTAGGCATTTTGTCAGAATCCTCTGGCCTGCAGGCCAGAACTGAGCCTACAAAGCCCATGATTTATTTATCTGTTGAAGTCTTGGGATTAATACCTTTGAGCATAAGCTCTTTACATAGGTTCCACATCAGAAGACAAATACATTAAAAACCAAACAAATTCATTAGCACAGATACTAAAATTATTACAATGTCAATAAACAGTAGGAGAAGGATATACAAAAATACATTAGAGTTACATCACTAATCAATGCAATAAGTACCAGAGTCAAATTGTAACTAAGCTAGACAAATGGACAGGTGGTAATGCAATAGAGGAAGGGGTACACTTGGTTGATCATGCTAGGGATGAGAGGAGAGGGGGACAGGGTATGAGGGGGGAAGAAGGGGGTGTATAGGGTGGGGTAATGCAGAATAGAGGGTAAGGAGGTATATGGGGAAGATGGAAAATAAGTACAAGGACTGACCTGCTGCATCGGAGGACAGCAAGGGAGAGCAGGCTAAGTGCACATTGTTATTGAAATCTTAGAGGGCTTTAATTAAAGCACTCACAGGCAATGCTGGTAGCAAGGTGTAGTTGCAATTTGTATTTAAAGGTACCTATTGTAGCAGTAAAAGTTAAATCACTCTGTAAAGAGTTGATCTATAGCGGAGCTTGATGGGCAAAAGCACATTGAGCAAGGGCCGTGCGGCATCTAGGGACACTGAAAATTTGATTGTGCGATTTTCTGGTATTTTGAGAGGCCTGATGAAGGGTTAGAAGGTTCCGAACTCCTATGCACAGCATTTCTAGACAGATCTTTTTGGCTATCAAGCAAGTTTGGTAACAACCTCTGTCCTTCAGTTGAAGCCAGTTTGTGTGGGCGCATAGATCTCAAGTGTTCGTTAGTCGTGCAGCAACAGTGAGAAGTCGGCATGACTTGTTCAATGCCGTAGTGAGGTGGCAGAGGGCTGTATCAGTGGCTGACCCATAGACAACCAGACCGTAGTCTATCAGTGAAACCACAGAGCTGTTTATGGCCAAGTTCAGAGCTTCATGTGCAAGACTACGTTTATGTTGACAGAGCATTCCAATTCGCACATTAATCACCTTTGCAATATTGTCTATGTGTGTGGCATAGAAAAGGGTGGAGTCTATAGTGATACCACGATACTTCAAGTGATGGACAAGTTCAAGGGAAGAGCCCTTGTCATTCTTGATGGTCAATGGGAAGGCTCTGTGTTTGCTTTGGGAGCTGGTGAATAACATGGTCTTTTTTTTTTTTTTTTGTACAGTTCATTATGAACTTGTTCTCCCCAAACCATTTTTCAGCAGATGCAAAGCCTAATTGTAGTGCCTCCTCCAGATGCTCGGGGTGAGAGTTGCTGGTATATATAACTGCACTGTCAGCGTACAGCAGGATATGACTAAGGCAGGAGTCTGGGAGTTTGTTAATGAATAAGCTGAACAAGAACGGGCCCAGGATGGCCCTTTGCGGTACACCAGAGTGGATAGGTCTGCTTTCAGAAGGATATCACCAATTCTTACTTGCTGTGAGTGGTTGCTAAGGTAGTTGTTGAACCATCGCGTGGCCTAAGATGAAAGCCTGATGTTAGTGAGCTGTTCAAGAAGAAGGGCATGAGTCACAGTGTCGAATGCCTTGGATAAGTCTATAAATGTAGCTCCTACCAGGTGCCCTTGATCTAGGGCATGGTGAATGAAACTGGTGAACTCCAGTAGGGCTGCGATGGTACTGTGTCTACTCCTAAACCCATGCTGTTGGGAACACTGGAGTTGATAGTGGTCTAGCTACTCAACCAATTGGTTTGCCACTATTCGTTCAAGTGCCTTAGAGAGTAGAGGGAGGATGGAGATTGGCCTATAATTACTATGCAGGGACCGGTCACCACTTTTGTGTACTGGAGTTACAGTTGCTGATTTTCACCTTTGGGGAAATTATGAGTAGCAGAGGGACAAGTTGAATATTTTTGTCAGGGGTTCAAGGACTTAGTTCAAGGACAGATATACAAATTTAAGGTCCAGAGAGTCTCCATTATATATTGAATTCCCTAGCACTTTCTCAAGATATTTTCCAGCTTCTGCTTTTCAAACTGCCTTGAAGTAGAACGATCGATGCCCTGGGGGTTGTTCATGATTTCGTGAGATTCCACTTGAGATGCTATGGTTGAAATAGTCAGCTGTGAGAACACTGCTTAGGTCCATAAATGCATTGTTAAATGAGCTGGCTACAAGTTGAGGGTCTAGTGTTGGGGTACCATCGATACTGAGCATTGTAGGGGCTGATTTGGGGACTTTCTCAGTGATGTCTTTAAGGTTGGACCAGAATGATTTGCTACCATTCCAGGATATAGTGAGCGCATCCTTGTAAAAGTTACTTCTGGCAGTACAAATTGCTCTCATGCTTTCATTTCTGGCTTTCTTGTAGCACTGAATGTTGGCTTGGGTACCTTGTGCTTGTGACTTATGCCAGAGGTGGTCTCTTGATTGAAATAGTTCTATAAAGTCAGGTGTGATCCAGGGGTTGCATGTTCCTTTGATATTTCTCGTTTGTAAAGGTGCATGCTTATCACGGACAACATTGACTTTAATGAAATGTTCCAAGGCTGCATCCATGTCATTCATAGCACAGAGGTCCGACCAATCTTGATGTTACAGATTGTATTTTAGTAGGTCAAGGTGCCCTTGGAGAAACACCCAGTTGGTTATCATTCTGGCAGGTGGTTTACAGAATTTACTGGACCAACAGCACTTAATGGGGGAGTGGTCACTCATAGTGTCAGGGAGGACCACGGTGTTAGTGATGTGTTCAGGGCAGTTTGAGAGCACCCAATACAGTAGGGTGCCAGATCCTGTTTTATAGTTATGTCTTCTTGGTTCCTGAACCATTTGGGAGAAGTGATCAGCTGAAAAGGCATCCTTGACAGAGGAAGCAGCAGGAGAAAGCCAGTTGATGTTAAAGTCACCAAGTATGACGATTTCTGTGTTTAGGCTCAGTAAACCTAAACAGTCCACCAGGGCACCAGTGCCTGCTGCAGTCTGCTTAGGCGGTATATAGACTGAGAGCACAGTAAGGGCCTTGTTGTGTGCGCCTAGAAGTAATTTTATAGCAAGTATTTGCAGTTTGTCACTACAGTTGAAGAGGGGAAGAATATCTCCCTGTAATGAGTTTTATATCTCACAGTTAGTAATTGTTAAAAATTAGTTCATTTTTGTAAATCTGCTTACACTAAAAATCTGACACTGAACATAATTGTGAATGCTGGGCTAGAGGGACAGGGAGGTAAACAGAAGTAACATACTTATGTCAACGTATATTATGAAAGGTTAACAGCAATGCTGATGCTTGCGTATGTCTTTGCCTAAATGTCCTGCCTTATTTGGATAATACCTTATACCTCTGAAGCAGCTAGCAGTACTTGAAAATGTTATTTCATGGACTTATAAGCATGGACCCCCCCCCCAATGATCCTACTGTACAAGATTATGAAGTCAGGGAGTATTTTTAGTCACTAATTCCTATCAGACAGTCTTTATGTGTATTAGCTATCAAAGTTGTACACTTGTGCTTTATATGAGCAAATTTATTGTTTTGTCAACAATGACGAAAATAATAAACATAAATTTCAAAAAAAGACTTACATTTGCCTAACTGGGAACATTGTAAAGTCAAATAGTTGGAAGAAGTACAGATTTACATTTCTGATGATATTTGGAAGCAATGTCGGGTGGAGGCACATAGGTCATCTCCCGATCCATGTTTACAATTGATACAAAAAAAAAAACGGTCCTCAGTCCATGGTACAGAACTGGGGATTGATTAGTCTCAATGGTTTTTTGTTCCTCTAATAATTGTTGGAGGTGTACTGAAGAACCAAGGAGACTCTTACATGTATTGTAGGGCTGTTTAGACCTAGGAGATCAGTGGGAAAAGAGTATCTGGTATTTGGAGATTATACTCCATATGCCTCTTCCCCGATACTCAGGTTTTTGGATTTTGGGAGACCCAAGTCTGCTCCCACAATCAGCTTTGAAGCATACGTTGCTGCTATATTCTGCTGCTTCAGAAGCCAAAAGATTGCTGGAAATCTACGTACACTCCTAATTTTGTAAATTGTCAGAAAGTCTTGTCCAAAATTGCATCTTTTCAACAGGTGCTTTTTTGGAGGAGGTGGAAATCTGTGGTTTTTCATTCAGCGTGGGGACCTTGGCTTGACTTTGTAGGACTGACTTACTGTACACTGTGATTGACTTTATGGGGTGATCAGTGTTTCGTTTTAGGCCTAGACATTCCCTGAGTTCATCAATGATGCAGGTTCTTTTAAGATTCTTAAGATTTTTAGTTGTTTTATACAGATTTCAGGTATGTGTTCTATTTTATATTGTAAAGTTGGTACCTGTAGATTAGATGGTGCCATTGTGCTTTTCTTTTCTTGTTGCTAGTGAATTATTTTTGATGCTCGTAAGGGTATCTGTGAAGACTAACATTGATTACTACCTGTGATGGATATGTTTACAGTAGTATTATTTGTAGATGGTTTTCTGGACATGTTTCTCTGTTTCTTGTAAGTTTTTATGCTGAAATTTATTAACATTTTTATGTACAAAAAAAAAAACTGCACATCTCCATGTTGAGATGTTGCCTTCGAGATTAGAATGGTGCTGTAGAATCTAAACTCCACTCAAATGCTGCTGTGTGGTGATGCTCCCTCTAATGTTCTAATATTAGATTTGTGCTGAAGAGCAGAAGGGAGAAGTACTACCTAGATAAGCTTGAATACTTATAGCAAGCTAAAAAGCAAAAATAAGTACACTTAAAATGTCTAAATTTTTAAGTAACCATACCAAAATATTTTAAAAGACATATTCAAAATGTAAAGTGTGTAAACATATTCAAATGCTTAGGCAAAAAGGAGCATGTAAACCCATACTGCATTTCAGAAGTGTTTTCAGATTAGGTTCTAGAAGGGAGGTCAGGATGGGGATAGTATTGGCTCACTATTTACTTTAGTTTTATTAACCAGGCAGTGTGCAGTAGACAAGCATCTGCCTATTTTCAGGCATGACCTGGGAGAGTACATTGCACCCATTAGAAGAAATTGGGGCTGGCAGTTTAGCCTAGAGATCAGAGTAACTAGCTGTGAATGAGAGTGGTACATCTACCAGACCTGGGTTTGATTCCCATAGCCTCCACTTGCATACAATGTGACTCTGAGCATGTCACTTATCCTCCCCAGTGTTCCCAGGTCACCCCTGCAAACAGGCACCGAGAAGACTTTACCCAGTTACCAAAGAATAAAAAAAAAATCATTACTACAATGAGTCATTGTTTCTTCTAACAACAAGAGTCCAATAGTGATGCAATATAAAAACTGCAGACTACATAGCCATACCTTGGGAGGCTGGGAAGTCTAGAACCTATTAAGGACAAAATGGTTCTGCAAGACTGCTGTCCCAAACCTAGCATTTCTTCTGGAAAGAATGTCCACAAAGTAGTGCTTTGTGAAACTCTGTACAGTTTTCCTGGTAGCTGCTTTGCACAAATCTGCAAGAGGAATGCCAGTTGAGGTTGAAGTGCCATTCGTGGAATGTGCTCTAAGCCCTGAGGGGGACTGCTTACCTGCTTTTTCATAGAATTGTATGCAAGCAACCAACCACCTTGAAATGGTCTTTCTTGCAGCAGGTTTGCCTTTGCCAACCTCCCCAAAAGGTGACAAACAGCTGGCTGCTGTCAGATCTTATATATTTTGTTCTGTCAAGTTAGTAGCTGAGTGCTGTCTAGACATCCGGACTGTGCAGTTGTTGTACACCTGGGCTTAAATAGGATGAAAAAGGTACAGGCTGAGTGACTGGTTAAAATTCTCATTGTCACTGAAATTTTATTGTTTGGCACATGCCATTACAAAGTAAAACAGAATGAAAAGGTTTACACTGTTATAAGAATACATAATAATAACACAAGGATGGGAACTTTTCCCCATGGAAAAGGCCATCATTTATTTCCCTGTATACCTGTGAAAAATTAAATGTATATGACTGCATTAATCAAATAAGTACAGCGATATACAGTACCTGCATTAATTACAGTTGTGCAGTAGCGCCAATATAGTTATGGTTGAGTACGCTGTTTAACGTTAGACCCGTAACTTTACACTTTAATTGCTTCACCACTGTTCAATGTATTTGCATGAAAGTTTGGATGTGTGGTCTAGGGGCCAAGGTCTCTTGACTTGTCAAGTTATGTTCCAGTTGAATATGCGAATTCTGAGATACGAATAGCAAAAAAAGGGAAAACTCTTTTTTTTTTTGCCGTTTTTTGTTGTTTTGTCATCACCTAGTGCCCAGATGGTTTGGAAATTTACTCTGAAATGTTCAGGGTAGAAAGGATTTGGGCCACAGTGGTACCCTTCACTAGTTTGGTGAAAAAAATATTAAACTGTTCCAGAGTTACAGTATAAGGATTTGAAATTTCGATTCTGAGCATGTTCCAAATGGTCTTCTGAATAGCTGTTTCATACAAAGAAAGAATTTGGCCCATATGAAAAAAGACTCTGTTTTGTATGGGGGGGGGGGGTAATCTTATTTTGTGAGGAAAAAAGATATTTTTTCATACAGTCACCATCTTGTTTCCATTGAAAACAAAAACATTTAAAGTCATAAACTTGATACATTGCAGAGACACCAAAACATGAATCTTGCTAATCGGGAGCCCCTTAGGAGGATTCTGTAGTTAGCTTTTGGAAAATGAACCAGAAATGTGTTTTAATACATTTTAAAATCTTTTTTTTGTGACCCGAATTTCTTTTTTCATGTGGCTATATGAAAAAAAGAATACAGCCATAAGAAAAAAGATTTCCTTCATAAGAAAAAATAAATTGGGACTTTTTTTCAGATTCTTTTTTCATATGAAGACATCTTTTTTTATATGAACAATACAACCTCACGAAAAAAGATCCCTTCATATGAAAAAGAATTTGAACTTGTTTTTTTCCCCACATTTCTACTTCAACAAGCCATAACTCTGTCAATATATGCAGTTATGGGACAATCTATATATCAAACTAAAGGTCTTAATGAGTACTACAACATTAACACCCCGCCCCTAAAATTTAGAGGCCATATAAGAAACAAAAAAGTAAAAAATGTACAATTTCCATCAGATAACACTGCAACTTTAACAAGCTGTAATGCTGACAATCTTTGGAGTTAATGGACAATGTACTGTATGTATCAATAGATAGTCAATGACTAGTACAATCAATCAATCAAGTCTTTATCCAGGCAAACACCATTGAGCAGGTTCAATTACAAAGCGGACCTGCATTACACAAGGTCAAGAATAGCACTTTTATGTACAGATAATAAATAGACATAATTATACAGAAACAGAATAAAAATACACAGAGCAATAAATGAAATTATGTACTTACTGTAAATTGTTGAACTTCTTAGACAGTCTCCATCACTCATTCCCACAACTGGGGTAGTGCCGGAGGTGCTAGGACCAAGCAAGAGCCAACATTTTTCAGAAGGGTGGTGCCACGAGACTAGCTCGTGCCTGTGTAGGCTATCTCTGCGTCGACCCTCCAACTGCCTCAGTATCTTTTTGACCAAGGAGATGCAGCATAACTAATGAAAATAACTTATCCTGAGTTTCTGGGCCTGAGAGGGCCCAGAAGGCCCTTGCAAGAAGGTCAAAGAACAATGTCTTCACAGCCTGAACCATAGGACTATGAAGATCAGGAAAGAAAATGAGTGAACCCAGGGGATGGCAGGTGGGCATGCGAATGAGTGATGGAGACTGTCCAAGAAGATCAACAATTATGGTAAGTACGTAATTTCCATATCTTCCTGGACTAAGTCTCCATCACTCATTCACACCACTGGGAGAGTACTAAGCTAAAATCAACAACCCTGAGTAGGGCAGAAGGGATAGGGTTCACTCAGAAAGGACAGTCAAGGACTGTCCTGTTAATAAAAAGAGCGGTCTTGGAAAGAGCATCTAGAATATAGTGCTTACAAGATAAGTGCTTGAGTTGTAACTCGCCATTTTGCAGACGACTGCAATGGACACAAAATGAAACTCTGCCGGGAAGCCGCAACCACTCTAGGACAGCGGCAAGAACCCGACCTCACAATCTGGTATAGGACCAAAATTAACAGTGTCAAAGACATGTACTAATCTAATGTAAAAGGACCTCAGGAACTGAAACAGCTGGAGGTAAAGTCTACTGGTTCAGGGTAAACCGAAAAGTGCAGATGGAACCCCCACTGCCAAGTATAGCTGACCTGCAAACAACAGGTCCAGGAGCACTTGGACCCCTTATGTGGTGAGCAAAAGAAGGTCACGTGGGGTTAGCCCAACAAGGAGAATGGTTTCCACTTAGTCACTGAAACCTTCCTAACGGAAGGCCGAACACGACTTAGAGCCTCTTGTGGTGGTCTAGTAGAACCAGATCCTACCCACTGCATATTCCAAAACGGAATCATCCTGCCCCTGTGTGTACAACTGTAGTAGCAGTCTCTGAACTCAAGGGAGAAAGGAAAAGTGTACAGGAGGACGTGTCCACTGCAGGAAAAAAAAAACATTATGACAGTAAAAAACAGGGGCTGGATTTCTAAGGCAAATAGAGGCAGATGTGCATCGAGGAGGGACACAGCAGGACCAAGTTAGGGCTAACCGATTCACTGAAGTGACTGAATAGCGGCAGAAGTGACTCAATACGGTGAGGCACTACTCACTCTGGCCTCCCTGAAAGCAGCAGGAAGGACTCTATCATTTCCAAGTCCAAATGTTTGACTAAATAGACCAGTCTTACTCTTGACATACTTCTTATAGTTCAGACTGATCGTAACTTTAACAGCTCTTACTCTTGACATAGTCATAACATATGTTTACCAAGGAAACTTAATATCTTGCTGTTCTAGCCATCTCTCCTTTTCCATAAATCCTAACCAGAGTAGATTATACTTCTGAAGTCTTGTAATTCTAATCCAAAACTCCAATATTAAGGCATCATCAAGAGCTTTAAAACTATCCAGCCCCAGTTCAGCTCTGATATACGATGTAGGGATAGAGTTATTTAGTCACAAAGAGGATTTAATCAAATGAGTAGACTGTTTTTCTATTTCCAATGTCTTATATAGTGTTTATACAGTATTTCAGCTCCTTAAAGAGCCTGTGGATAACATTTTGATGTAAGAACCTAAATAAGAGGTCCAATACTATTCCCATCATATCTATCATTAAATCTCTTCAAGCGGAGAAATGTTTTTTTTTTGTTTTAGATACTGTACGTACAAAATGCATATTCCAAGAACCATTAGATGCAATTTATACACCCAAATATGGATAGCTATCCACCAGTTATTAGAAGTCTTGGCGCTGCCAAACACCACTATCTGAGTTTTGTTTTATATTAAATCGACATGGCCAACTTCTCCGATTCAGAAGACTGACAGTTCAGTTTTTTTTTTTTTTTCAGAATTGACTGTAATAAAGGAAAAATAACCAAATCATCAGCATATGCCAGGACTGACACTTCCATTAAGCCTATCCTGGGTGAATCAGATACAGCAGACATAAGTGTCCTCAAGACATAATCAATATATAGTGTTGGAGCCAAGTTACAAGCTTGGCGCACACTTCTATTGTGAACTTCTGTGAAACACTGCCTCCCATGCCCAGCCTAACTCTTGCACAAGTATGGTTATATAAAGCAGAAGGATAGAAATAAGACAGCTAATCAATGTGTTTGTTGTGCATTAACTGCCAAAGTTTAGGCCGAGAGATGGATTGAAAGAAAAAATTACTCACCTTAGTAATTGCTTTTCTTCTCATGGAGTCTTGCTATATTATAACAATAGCAGTCAGCCACTGCAGCTGAACTGCCCCGGAGAGGAAGGAGTTAACTCCAGAAGATCTGGAGTTCTACAGCGCGAGGGCGCTGCGCCCAAAGCTTCATCTGGCAGTTTCAAAATGAAACTGTCAGATCTTTTACGCTAACATCAAAGGACGGAAAGTCTGTGTGAAAACTACACTAGCCCATGGCTACTTACTAGTAGTAATAACAACAATATAAAGAACAAGAAACACTCAGAGCCATAATAACAAAATTGATGGTATTATGGTTCGTTTTACCACCCTTGACAAGCATATGAACCCCCTTCCCCAAAGACTCAAGTCCAGGAAGGGGCAATATAAATAACCTAAATGAAACAATCTAGATCCCTAACCCAAAGGAAAAGAGGTAAGGAAAACTACAATGGTATGACACAGTGCTTGCACTAATTCGCCACCCCTACCCAAGTAGAAGTTCTGAGAGGGGCAGGAGGGAGGGTGGTTATATATAGCAAGACTCCATGAGAAGAAAAGCAATTACTAAGGTGAGTAATTTTTCTTCAAACACCATGAAGTCTTGCTATATTATAACAATAGCAGATTACACAGCAGTACCTCCATGGAGGAGGGTCAGAACCTACTTAGGAAATAGGCTCTGAAGCACAGCTGTGCCAAACTGAAGCATCTCTCCTGGACTGGACATCCAGGGAATAATGCTTGGAAAGGTGTGAACTGTCTTCCAGGTAGCAGCTTGACAAATCTCCAGAATGGGGATGTCTCTAGCAGCCGCTAGAGGCCTTGGCTTCATACCCTGGTGGGGTGGGCCCTCAATCCTGAGGGGGTACTCTACCCAGTTTCTGATAACTGAAGTGGATACAAGAAACAATCCACCTTGCAATTGTTCTCTTAGTGGCAGGTTTCCCTTTGCCAACCTCGCCATAGGTAAGAAAGAGTTGGAGGGATTCAACCTCATGGACCTCTGGTGCGCCTAAATAGTAGCTTAAGGCTCTTGACATCCAAGCTGTGCAGTCTCCTCTCACCTGAGGAAGAATGCTCAGTGAAAATACTGGGAGAGAGATAGATTGATTCAGGTGGAAATCAGAAACCACCTTAGGCAAAAACTTTCTATTAGTCCTAAAGATCACTTTATCTCCGTGGAAAGAGATAAAATCTTCTTCCACTGACAGGGCCTGTAGCTCACTTATGCATCTGGCAGAGGTGATAGCTACTAGGAAAACGGTTTTCCAAGTTAAATACTTGAGCTCTGCAGAAGACAGAGGCTCAAAGGGGGGTTGCATTAACTGAGCAATGCAAATATTCAGGTCCCAGGCGAGAGCTGGTTCCCAAAAGGAGGGTTAGTATGAAGTAACCGCTTAAAAACTTGGAGAACACCGGTGAGAAGAAAGGGAGGCAGGCTTCCCTGCTGACACAAAAGCAGAGACAGCTGCCAGATGAACCTTCAGGGTAGCTGGTCTAAGGCCTAGGGAATTCAGATGGACCAAACAGTCCAGTAGAATGGAAGATCAGCAGATTCTGGGATAATCTGCCTCTCAGAGCACCAGATGGAAAACCTCTTCCACTTAGAATTATAAGTGGCTCTAGTGGAAGGCTTCCTTGAAGCCTTTAAAATATCCATGACACCTTGAGAAAGGTGCAAGTCCAGAATTCTAGCCCTCAAGAGCCAAGCCTTGAGGTGGAGGGATTTGAGGTCCGATACCACACTCTCCCTGTGCACAGGCCAGTAAGTCGTGGACTCTGGCAGGCTCAGGGCAGGGTGGACTGCCAAGGACAGGAGCAGAGGGTACCAGGGCTGTCTGGCCCAATCTGGGGCAATCAGAATCACTCTGCAAGGTTGAGATCTGATTTTTACTAGTACCCTGAAAAGGAGAGGAAAGGGGGAAAGGCATACAGGAACTTCCCTTCCAGTCCAACAGAAAGGCGTCCAGAGGGACTGAGCCCAGAACTGGAGGCCTGCAACAGAAAGTGGTTGTCTGGGGCTGCTGAAAAGATCTATCTGAGGAGTGCCCCATCTGGCAAAGACAGACCCCAGCACTTGTGGATTCAGAGCCCATTCGTGATGGCCCTGAGAAATTCTGCTGAGGGCGTCCGCCAGGACATTGTCCTTCCCTGGGAGATGAACCGCTATCAGGGAGGTGTTCAGGGAGTAAGCCAGAGACCACAACTTCATTGCTTCGGTGCACAAGGCTGAAGACCGAGTGCCCCTTGCTTGTTGATGTACCACATTGTGGTGGTATTGTCTGTCCTGACTTGAACCACTTTGTTCTGGACAGAATCTGAAAACACCAAGAGCTAAAAAACAGCTCTGAGTTCCAAAAGATTGATGTGGAGCAGAGACTCCTGAGGAGACCATACCCCTGAGTGGCAAGGTCGCCTAGGTGAGCCCCCACCCTAACAGGGAGGCATCCGTGGTGAGGGTGAGGGAGTGAGAAATGGGAATGAAGGGAACCCCTGTCTTAAATTGCTCTGGACCTGCCACCAGTGGAGGGCTAGGATCAGAGTTTGAGTAACTGGGACCAACTTGGTAGGGGGTCCTTCCTTTGAGACCAATAGGCCTCAAATGGAACTGAATGTCCCTCATCTGAATCTTGCTCCTGCACGACAGCTGTGGAAGCAGCCATGTGCCCGAGGAGTTGCAGAAAATGCCTTGCTGGTCGAGAGACCTCGCAGGGTAAAGGAGGATGCCAGGGCGATGAGTCTGTCCACCCTTTCCGAGGGAAGAAAAGCCCTGGCTAACTTGTGTTCAATTCTGCGCCTATGAAAGTTAGGACCTGAACTGGTTCCAGAACTGACTTTGGTAAGTTTGGCAGGAATCCCAGGGAGTGAGAAGCTGCTGGGTGACTTGCAAGTGGGATTCACCTGACCTGGAGACTGACCCACAATGAGCCAGTCGTCCAGGTAGGGAAACAGCAACCCCTTGCCTTCTTAAGTGAGCCATACTACAGCGAGACATTTTGTGAATACCCTTGGCGAGAGGTAAGACCGAAGGGCATTGCCCTGAACTGGTAGTGGCCTGAGGGCAGTTCGAACCTGAGGTACTTTCGTGAGAAGGCCTGATCAGAACATGAAAATAGGCATCCTTGAGGTCCAGGGAAGCTAGCCAGTCCCTGGCCTTAGGGAAGGCAATATCATTGCCAGAGTCAACATTTTGAACTTTGGTTTCAACAGATGCTTGTTCAAGTATCTTAAATCTAGAATGGGCCATTCTCCTGTCTTTTGGGGTAAGAAAGTATCTTGAATAAAGCCCTTGCCCTGATGGCAAGGAGGAACCCTTTCCACTGCTTTGCAGTCCAGCAGAGCAGAAACCTCTGCTTCCAAAGCAAGGGCTTCAAGGATTTGTAGGTGGAAAATGCCTGGCTCTCATCTTTGAAAGTGTTTGAAGTTGAGAATCAGACCCTGGCCTATTACCTCCAGAACCCATCTGTCCGTAGTTAGGGACAGCCAGTTCGGCTGAAATAGGCCAACCTGCCCCCACTGGTACAGGAGAATCGGCCCTGGACACCCCATCAGGGTGCCTGCTTAGCAGCAGCCTAGGCTGAGGGGAGGGGGACGGTCTACTTGTGCCACGTCTACCCCTGCCTCTAAAGAAACCCCTCTGCGAGACAGCAGAGGAGGCTTGAAATTGGTAAAAAGGCCTGGAAAAGGGCCTGCCCCTACCTCTGGGGGCATGCCTTTGTGGCATGGCATGCTTCTCCTTAGCCTGGGCACTTTTGTAGGTAGTTCTGTATTCATCCATCTTTTTCATATAGTTTTCTGTTTGCTCCCCAAAAAGAGAATTTCCCACTACAGGAAAATCCATAGCCTTTGACTAGGTATCTTGGGACAGATTAGTGCATCTGAGCCATGCCAACCTACGGGAAGCTACAGAAGTGGCCATGACCCTAGAAGAAACATCATTAACATCAACAGCAGTATGAAATTGAACTTTAGAGGCTTCAATGCCATCAGCAGCCACCTGTTCCAACTCACTAGCCAGCTGGCCATGGGCCTGCTTGGCTAACTGCAATACTGTGTCCCACCTAGATTTCTGATATCTAGCTACAAGCCATATAATTTGCCTGCCTGAGTCCCAAAGAAGCTGCCATATACTGTTTCTTCGCCATGGCATCAATCTTCCTGGAATCCTTATCAGGAGGATGTGAGACCAGAGGAATATTAGCCTTGTCACAGGCTGCAGCTTGTACCACACCTACATGACTACACTGCTCAGTAAGGAAGTCTGTATCCGAGCTCGACAAAGTATACCTTCTGTCCATTTTTTATCTACAGGAGGGACAGAATGAGGATTTTTAAAATCTTTGTTGTTTGCTTCCTAAATGACTTATGCAAAGGAATAGACAACCTCCTAGACTCTGGAATACCCATCATTTCCACATAATCAGGCTCCTCTTGCTCATCCACAGCCTCCTCTAAAGGAAGCTGGAAGGTTTCTGCAACCTTTTTGTAAAAAATAAAGAAAGAAGGGGACTCAGACAGAATAGGAGGAGATTCTAAAGGTCTGTCTGGAGAAATGTCTGGTTCAGTGGGCACGTCCAGACCCCCCCCCAGCCACACATATATTGATCAAATTCCTCCTCCCCCTCCTGTGGTTCATAAAAATCCTCAACTTCAAAATCCTGAACCACTGGGACTGAACGAACCAACCTTTTACCAGCTGTTGGTGGTTCTACAGATCCCTGAGACAGTGACTGGACAATCTGAATGGCTTTAGCTATCTCTGCAGCAGTTGGAGACACAATTTTGGACTCCAGACCTACTGATTTCCTTGTCTTTTTACTTGGGACTGGTTCCTCTGAACCAGCCTTCCTTTTGCCCGAGGAAGTCTCGCCCTGGTCAGAGGGCACTCCCTCTGGTCCAGTGGGTACTGGACCGGGCTGGCCATCCGGGTCAGCGGACTTTTTGGCCTCTCGTTCCCTGAGCCGGCCCAATCTCTTCTCCAGGGTGGCTGCAGGGAAATTTTTACACACCTGGCAGTCTGACAGGAGGTGGTCAGCCCCCAGACAATAAACACAAGTGGTGTGTGGGTCAGCCTTGGCAAAGGCGTCCCCACAGACATCACAGTGTTGAAACCCAGTGGGCCCGGTTTTTCTTTTGGGTTTCTCAGACATAATGCCAGCCTAACCAAAACTTGCCCTTTTGATGGCAGTGCCAGGCAAGACACCCTTATCGGTTCCTAACCGTGTCACGGGTATTTGAAAAAAACGTTATAATTCCGTTCTTTTTAGAACCGATAAGAACCGGGAACCGCACTCTAAAACCCACTGTACACTTTTAAAATGCAGAAAAAACCAACCGATCGGTTCAAAACCGAACCGATAATTAATTTTCCACACAGACTTAAATTTTAGTACTTACGGTTACCAGATAGAGCTTTAAAACCGAAATGCGGTAAAATAATAACTTTTGCCAGTTCAAATGAACCGAAAAATACTCGCTTGAACCGAGAATGAACCGAGCTGAAGGAGCCGATCTCCGGAGCGACTGTTCAGTGAAGCGGAGTAAAGAATCTGACAGTTTCATTTGAAACTGCCAGATAGAGCTTTGGGCACAGCGCCCTCGCGCTGTAGAACTCCAGATCTTCTGGAGTTAACTCCTTCCTCTCCGGGGCAGTTCAGCTGCAGTGGCTGACTGCTATTGTTATAATATAGCAAGACTTCATGGTGTTTGAAAGCAGATGAATAATCTATCAATGCCGAATATAAATTCTGTCTACAAATTGAAATGCATTTCTCTCATAAATGTCTAAGAAGATAAAAAAAAACAAAAAAAAAACACTCACCATACTAATGTTTCTTCCTAAGAGATCCCTCACTATGCTTGACAAGTGCAATCAGTTCCCTGGAGTGAGCTGCCCTGAAGCCTAGAATTTTATGCTAATCAGAGAACTTTAGAATGAAGTTTGAAATTCTGCTGTGGTCACACTTGCTCCTGCCCTCTAATGGCAGATTTATTTCTCAAACTCTGGGAGAGCTGTGACGACCAAATCTAGCTAAGTGACTACCACAATATTCTAACCTAAAAATCACACTTTAAATTAAAAAAAAAGAAAACAATTGAGGAAAAACTCAAGTAAATTTCAGTTGTGAGCCAAAAGCAACAGTAAATGATTAATTCCACTAACAACAGGCTGTTGAGAGAACCTTTTCCAGGTTCTGGAAAAGGAGACAGGAAAGTGTCAAGCATTGTGAGGGATTGCTTAGGAAGAAACAGTACTACGATGAGTATTTTTTCTTCAACTCCTGGAATTCCCTCACTGTTGCTTGACAAGTGGAGACTTCACAACAGTACCTTGGGAAGCTGGGTACAGAACCTATTTAGAGAAAAGACAGCAGTGCCAAAATTGGCATCCCTTCTGGACTGTATGTCTAGACAGTTGTGCTTTGTAAAGGTGTCTAACGATTTCCAGGTAGCTGCTTTACAAATTTCCTACAAGGGGATGTCACTTGCAGCTGACACAGAGGCAAAAGTGCCACATGTGGTGTGAGCCCAGAGGCCCTGAGGTGGCAACTTGCCAGTTTTGCTGTAACATAACTGTATGCAGGAGACAATCCAGCCAGCAACTGATCTCTTGGATGCTGGCCTCTCCATATGTAGCAAACAACTGAGAGTGCGATGATGTGACCTCCTGCATGTAATCCAGGTAGTAGTCGAGTGCTCTCCCCAGAACTGGATTTTGCAATAAAGAACACAGGAAGGGTAATGGACTGGTTCAGGTGAAATTCGGGCACCACTTTAGGGAGGAATTTTATGTCCGTCCTAAAGACTATGTTGTCCCTGTGGAAGATTATGTAATTTGGATCCATGCAGAGGGCTAGCAGCTTGCACACCCATCTGGCAGAAGTCATGGCCACTAGGAAAACTGTCTTCTAAATGATGTATTTTAAATCAGCAGTAGCCATAGACTCATAAGGAGGCTCCATGAGATTAGCAATACACAGGTTCAGATCCCAGGAAGGGACTGGGTCTCTGACAGGGGGATATACACAGAGATGCCCTTTAAATAATTTTTTGAAAATGGGGTGTGAAGCCACTGTTTATTCTTTACCTGCTGGAACATGGGCTGACACTATAGCCAGATGCACCTAAGGGTTCAGGGTCTAAGACCCAGGGACTGAAGGTGGATCAGGTAGTCTAGGATTGTGGGCAGATCTGCTTGCAAATGACCGAGCTGCTTAGGGGAATACCACAGGGAGAACCTTTTTCACTTGGAAGCATAGATTTTCCTTGTTGCTGGTTTCCTGGTAACTTTAATAACCTCCAAAACCTTTTCAGAAAGGCTAAAGCCCAAGAACTCTAGCTCTTCAAGAACCATGCCTTGAGATGCAGAGTCCTGAGGTCTGTGAAAGCTATCGTGCCCTGATATAATGTCAACAGATTGTGTCTCAGGGGAAGGCAGATGGAGAGGGACAAAAGGAGTGAGTAGCAAACCTGCCTGGCCCAATCCGAGTCTATTAGAATCATGGTTTCAGGCTGCCCCTTAGCTTCAACAACACTCTCTGCAAGAGTGGGAAGGGAGGGAATGCATATAGGAACCTCCTTGTCCAAGTAAGCAGGAATGCCAGCAACATTTCACTTCTGAAGCGCCCATCACTGAAGGCTCTAGGTGCTCAACAATGACATGTTAAATATAAAATCAACAACATAAGATGAAATAAATAAAATAGATAACAGAGTGCAAATGATAAACTACATAACTGAACAATAATAAATAGCCATCAAAAATTAATACAAGGGAAAACCCTCCTTGAATAGGAAGGACGTCACTGCTCTCTTGAAAGCTTCTAGTGAGGAAGCCCCGTTCAAGGATCTTGGAAGCGAGTTCCACAGGGTCGGGTCTGCTACTAAAAAAGCACGCTCCCCAGATGACTTCAGCCAAACCCTGAGAATTGCAAGGAGGCCCTCCTCAGAAGAATGGAGAGGCCGGAGGTGGGGTTGGTAAGGGGACAGTAGGTTACATAGGTTATACAAAGCTTATATAGACTTATGTCCATAATGCTTGCCTTATGTTAAAAACATTCACCTTTAGCTTTAAAGTGTCTGTCAAATTATGTTTTGAATATTTCCAAAGAACTACTACCTACCACAGTTGGTGACAGTGAATTCCACACAGGGATCACTCTTTATGTGTACCAGTTCTTTCTTTTTAGTTCCTTCCACCTGTCTGCATTTAGCTATAAGCTATGTGCCCTGGTGTCATAATTCTGATTTTTTATTTCAAGTCCAAGATCTTCCCATAACCTATCTTCGTTGAAGGCTCGGTATAGAAAACACATATCGCCTCTAGTTCTCCTATATTTCAGGGTATATAGACTGAGATTTGATAGTCTATCTTCATATTTTAGGTGTTCTAGACCTTCTATTAATCTTGTTGCCCTTCTCTGGATCCTCTCCGGTCTGTCTATGTCCCTGTTTCTATATGGGGCCCACACCTGGGAGCAACACTCCAACTGAGACCTTACCAATGAGCCATACAATGGCATCAGTACTTCACGCTTCCTACTACTTTCGTGCCTCAGAATGCAACTGAGAGTATTGTTTGCCCTTTTGATAACTTTATTGCATTGTGCGTTGAAAGTTACATTTTTTATTGTTATCCCTAGATCACTTTCTTCAGTTGTGGTTTCCAGTATATTGTTATCCAGTGTGTAATCCTAGTCCAGATTTTTTCCCCATGTGCATGACCTTACATTTGCTTGCATTTAATTGCAATTTATTCTTATTTGTCCATTGCTGTATGTAGTCCAGTGCATTCTGAAGATCTTTGCAGTCATCTGG
This sequence comes from Neoceratodus forsteri, assembly GCA_016271365.2. Lineage (NCBI taxonomy): Eukaryota > Metazoa > Chordata > Ceratodontiformes > Ceratodontidae > Neoceratodus > Neoceratodus forsteri. The sequence continues at coordinate 754,584,302 of CM028135.1, forward strand.
TGAATCCACCACTGCCCCTATCCTATAGTCATCAGCAAACTTAATGACCCATATATTCTCTTTATCATATTTCAGTGAAGTCATGTATATACTGAAAAGACATGGCCCCAGAACAGATCCCTGTAGTACTGCACTAGTCATTGAAGTCCATTCCAATAATATCCCATTTAAGGGGAGACCCTCTGTTTCTTGTTGCTCAGCCATGCACCTATTCAGCTTATTATATTTGTATGTAGTCCAGTGTTGGATAAGAAAAAATGACTCACCTTAGTAATGTTGTTTCTTCTAATGGAGTCTTGCTATATTATGACATATGCAGTGAGTCCCAACCTTCGAACTGCTCCAGAGGTGAAAGAGTTAACTTTCCATGCCAGGCATGGAGCGCAGAGCTCGAGCCTGCTTGAAACTCTGTCTGTTGTTCTTCAAACTCAAACCGTCAGATCTTTATGAGCTAAACTCACTGAGGCCCTGTGTGGAAGCTGTAAACCTACACTAGCCAACTGGCTACGAAACATAAAAACACATTTTTTGGTCCCAAAACAAAGACTCAAGTTAGGAGACCCCAAAAATAAAATACAACACCAAGTCACCCCCAAAGAAAGAGGTGTGAAAACAACAATGTGGGCATCTACTAAGTGCCAACACTGCACTGCTCACCCACATCCCAAAAACAGAGGTTCTGAGAGGGCAGGCAGGGAGGTCATAATATGAGAACTCCATTAGAAGAAACAACATTACTAAGGTGAGTAATTTTTCTTCCAAACAACATGAAGTCTTGCTATATTATGACATATGCAGACTACACAGCAGTACCCTCCATGGAGAGGGACAGAACCTACTTAGAAATAGGCTCTGAAGCACAGCTGTACCAAACCGAGCATCACTCCTAGCCTGGATGTCCAGGGAGTAATGCTTGGTAAAGTGTGAACTGTTTTCCAGGTAGCTGCTTGATATATCTCTAGAATAGGATGTTCCTGGCGCAGCCAGGAAGCAGCTGTACCTCTGGTAGAGTGAGCCCCAGGCCTGAGGGAGGAACCTTACCCAGCTTTTCATAACAGAATTGGATACAAGAGACAATCTACCTGGAAATGGATCTTTTAGTGGCAGGTTTCCCTTTACCAACCTCACCATAAGTGAGGAACAGTTGGAGGGAGTCAAACCTGTGACCCTTGGTACGCTCTATGTAGTAACTAAGGGCTCTCTTCACATCTTAGCTGTGCAGCCTCCTCTCGCCAGAGGAGGAATGGTCAGCGTAGTACACTGGAAGAGATATAGATTGATTAAGGCGGAAATCTGAAACCACCTTAGGCAAGAACTTCCTGTTAGTCCTAAGCACCACCTTATCTCTATGAAAGGAGATAAATTCAGGCTCCACTGACAAAGCTTGTAATCCACTTATGTGTCTGGCAGAAGTGATGGCTACCAGAAACACAGTCTTCCAAGTCAAGAACTTCAGCTCTGCTGAAGACAAAGGCTCAAAGGGAGGCTGCATAAGCTGAGCAATGCAAACATTAAGATCCCAGGCAGGGGCAGGGTCGCTGAATGGAGGGTTGGTGTGAAGCAATCCCTTAAAAAAACTTGGAGAATACAGGATGAGCTGAAAGAGAAGAGGGTTACCTGTTGAAATAAAAGCAGACACAGCTGCCAAATGTACTTTTAGGGTAGCTGGTCTAAGCCCAAGGTATTTAAATGGACCATATAATCCAGGACTGTGGGTAAATCAGCAGATTCTGGGGAAATATGCTTCCCAGAGCACCATATGGAAAACCTCTTCCATTTGGAATTATAGGTAGCCTGGTGGAAGGCTTTCTAGAAGCCTTTAGTATATCCATTACACCTTGGGAGAGGTGTAGCTCAGCAGACCCCAACTCTTCAAGAGCCAGGCCTTGAGATTGAGAGATTTGAGGTTCGGGTACCAAACCCTCCCCTGAGCACAGGTTAACAGGTTGTGATTCCTGGGAAGACACAGGGGAAGATGGACTGCTAAGGACAGTAGGAGTGGATACCAGGTTGTCTGACCCAATCTGGAGCAATCAGGATCATCTTCCAGGATTGAGATCTGATTCTGACTAACACTTTGAACAGGAGAGGGAAGGGAGAGAAGCATAGAGAAACTTCCCTTCCCAATTGAGAAGTAAGGCATCCAGAGGGACTGAGCCCAACACCGGGGGTCTGCAGCAAAAAAGGGGAAGTTGGTGATTGTCTGGGGCTGCAAAAAGATCTATCTGCTGGGTGCCCCATCTGGCAAATATCACCTCCAGGACCAGCGGGTCCAGTGACCATTCGTGATGGCCCTGGGAAATCCTGCTGAGAGCATCTGCTAGGACATTGTCCTTGCCTGGGAGGTGAACTGCCGTAGGGGAGGTGTTCAAGGAGTAAGCCAGAGAACATAACTTCATTGCTTCGGTGCACAAGGCCATAGACCGAGTGCCCCCTCACTTGTTGATGTACTACATTGTGGTGGTGTTGTCTGTTCTGACCTGTACAACTTTGTTCTGAACAGATTTGGAAAAAACTTGAAGTGCTAGAAAAATAGCTCTGAGTTCCAACAGATTGATGTGGAGCAGAGATTCCTGGGGGGACCACAATCCCTGGGTAGTGAGGTCGCCCATGCGAGCTCCCCACCCCAAGAAGGATGCATCTGTAGTAAGGATTAAGGAGTGAGACTGAGTGACAAAGGGAACCCCTTGTCTCAGATTGCTCTGATCCTGCCACCACTGTAGGGCCTGTATCAGGGTTTGAGTTACTGGGATCAATTTGGTTAGATGGTCTTTTCTTTGAGACCAAAAGGCTGTCAAATGGAACTAGATGTCCCTCATCTGAAATCTTGCTCCCTGCACTACTGCTGTAGAAGCAGCCATGTGCCTCAGGAGCTGTAGAAAATGCCTTGCTGGTCGAGAGACCTGCAGGGTGAAAGAGGAGGCCAGAGAGACCAGGGTCCTTGCCCTATCCAATGGAAGGAAGGCTCTGGCTTCCTCTGTGTTCAGCTCTGCGCCTATGAAGGCAAGAAGCTGGACAGGTTCTAGAACTGACTTTGAAAGATTCAGAAGGAAACCTAGAGAGGTGAGCAGTTGCTGAGTTATCTGTAAATGCAACTTGACTTGATCTGGAGACTGGCCTACTATAAGCCAGTCATCCAGGTAAGGGAAGATGGCAATTTTTGCCTTCTTAGGGCAGCAACTGTTGCTACCAGGCATTTTGTGAATACCCTTGGAGCAGAGGTGAGGCCAAAGGGCATTGCTCTGAACTGGTAATGGCCTGAGGGCAGCTCGAACCTGAGGTACTTTCGATGGGAGCTTCTGATGAGAATATGGAAGTAGGCATCCTTGAGGTCCAGGGACGCAGCCAGTCCCCTGGCCTTAGAGAGGTAGAATAATTCCCAGAGTCACCATTTTGAATTTTGGTTTTAAAAGGTGCTTGTTTAAATATCTGAGATCCAGGATGGGCCGCCATTCTCCTGTCTTTTTGGGGGTAAGGAAGTACCCGGAGTACAACCCTTTGCCTTGGTGTAGGGGTGGAACCCTTTCCACGGCTCTGAGAGCCAGGAAGGAAGAGACCTCCGCCTCTAGGGCAAGTGCCGCTGATGGATTTGTAGGTGGAAAGGATCTGGTTCTCATCTTTGGAAATTTTTTGACGCTGAGAACCAGTCCCTGGCTTACTACTTCCAGGACCCACTTGTCTGATGTTAGAGACTTCCAGTCCTGGACAAAGTAAGCCAGCCTGCCCCCTATGGGTAGCTGAGAATTGGCCCTGGCAACCCCATCAGGGTGCCTGCTTGGCAGGGCTTTTGCTGAGGGTGGAAGCAGGCCTGCTTGTACCCCATCTGCCACTCCTCTAAAGAACCCTCTGGGCATAAGCAGAAGAGGAGGCCTGGCTTGGCAAAAGGCCTATGAAAAGGCTCCCCCTACCCCTGAAAGCTGTCTTTGAGGAGTGGCCTGCCTTCCTTGGCCTGTGCACTCCTATAGGTAGTTCTATACTCATCCATTTTCTTCATGTAATTCTCTGTCTGCTCCCCAAACAGAGAATTACCTACAACAGGAAAATCCATGGCCTTAGTCTGGGTATCCTGTGACAGGCTAGTACATCTGAGCAAGCCATTCTGCGAAGTGCACAGATGTAGCCATGACTCTTGATGACACATCATTAGAGTCCACTGCAGCATGGAATTGCACCTTGGATGCCTCAATACCATCAGCAGCCACCTGCTCCAGCTCCTTGGCAAGCTGGCCAGGGAGCTGTTTTGCTAGGGCCATAACAGTATCCCATCTAGATTTCTGATATCTAACAACATAAGCCATATAGTTTGCCTGTCTGAGTCCCAAGGATGCTGCCATGTACTGTTTCTTTGCCATGGCATCAATCCTCCTGGAGTCTCTTGTCCGGGGATGTAAGCCAAGGAATATTTGTTCTTGTCACAGGCTGCAGCCTGCACTACCCCCACATGGCTGCATTGTTGTGTAAGGAACTCTGTATCAGAGCCTGACAATGTGTACCTCTTGTCCATTCTCTTATCAACAGGGGTATAGTGTGAGGAGTTTTAGAATTTTAACTGTCTGTTTCCCAAAAGATTTATGCAAAGGAATAGACAGTCTCCTTAACTCTGGGATATCCATCATTTCCACATAGTCAGGCTCCTCTTGATCATCCACAGCTTCCTCCATAGGGAGCTGGAGGGTTTCAGCCACTTTCTTATAAAACATAGAATGAGAAGGGGACTCAGAAAGCCTAGGAGGAGACACTCCTGAAGATCTGTCTGGGGAGATGTCCGGGTCAATGGGCACATCCAGACTTTCAAATCCACATTCACTCTCCTCATACTCCTCTTCCCCCTCCTCCGGTTCATAATATTCCTCTACATCAAACTCTTGAACCGGTGGAACCGGCCGAACCGGACGCTTACCTGATGGTGCCGGTTCGGTTGGAACTGGGGAAAGTGACTGGACAATTTTAATCGCTTTGGCTATTTCTTCAGCAGTTGGAGAGGAAAGTTTTGGCTCCACACCAGCTGATTTCCTAGTCCTTTTTGCTGGAACCGACTCCTCAGAGTCGGATCTCCTTTTGGCCGAGGAAGTCTTGCCCTGGTCAGAGGGCACTCCCTCCGGTTCGGTTGGAACCGAACCGGGCTGGCCATCCGGTTCAGTGGACTTTTTGGCCTCCCTTTCTCAGAGTCTACCAACTCTCTTTTCTAGGGTAGCTGCAGGAAAATTTTTACAAATTTGGCAGTCTGTATTGAGGCGGTCAAACCCCAGACAATGAACACAAGTGGTGTGGGGATCAGCCTTGGCAAAGACTTTCCTATAGACACTGCAGTGTTGAAACCCAGTGGGCCCGTTTTTTCTTTTGGGTTTCTCAGACATAGTGCCAGTCCTAACCAAACTTACCCGTTTATGGCAATCCGCCAGGTAAGACCTTCTTATCGGTTCCCAACCATGTCACGGGTCGTGGAAAAAACCGTAATAAAATCTGTTTTTTTTAGAACCGATAAGAACCGGTAACCACACTCTAAATGACAGATAAATATATTTTAAACAACTTGATCAGTTCAAACAAAACCGATAAACCGTTTACAAGTTCCAGACAGAAAAGAAATCAATGTAAAACCTATCTAGTACTCACAATACCACAGACAGAGTCTGAACCGACCAGTTGAGGTTTAATTTCGGTCGAAAACCGAGAAAAACAATACTTTAACCGACAAAATGAACCGAGCAGAAGGAGAAATTTCCGGAGCGACTGTTCAGTGAGGTGAAGTAAAGAATCTGACAGTTTGAGTTTGAAGAACAACAGACAGAGTTTCAACTGAGCTCGAACTCTGCGTTCCATGCCTGGCACAGAAAGTTAACTCTTTCACCTCCGGAGCAGTTCGAAGGTTGGGACTCACTGCATATGTCATAATATAGCACGACTTCATGTTGTTTGAATGAACATACCAGTTCTGTGTGTGGAAGTCTAGCGAATGCTTTGGAGAAGTCTAATAGGACCACGTCTACTGCTTGTTCCCTGTCTAGTGCTTTACTAACTGGTTCATCGAATTTGAATAAGTTGGTCTGATAAGATCTTGATTTAGTGAAGCCATGTTTAGATGGAGCGTGTATATTATTTGTTTCCAGGTGTTCTAAGATCACATCCTTCAGTATTCCTTCCAATAACTTCCCCAGAATCAAGGTCTGACTGACTGGCCTATAATTTGATGGCTCCGTCCTTGCACCTTTCTTAAAGATTGGGATGACTATAGCCTGTCTTCAAGCTTCCACTATTTCTCCTCTATCCAATGATGTCTGAAATGTAAATGTTAATGGGAGTGCTATTTGGTCTGCTATTTCAGTTAAGATTCTGGGGTGCATACCATCAGGTCAGGGTGATTTATTCTTATCTAATTTTTTCAGTCTGTTGATGACTTCCTGAAGCTTAATTTGAATTTGGCCTTCTATACTAACTGGTTCATCGAATTTGAATAAGTTGGTCTGATAAGATCTTGATTTAGTGAAGCCATGTTTAGATGGAGCGTGTATATTATTTGTTTCCAGGTGTTCTAAGATCACATCCTTCAGTATTCCTTCCAATAACTTCCCCAGAATCAAGGTCTGACTGACTGGCCTATAATAGCAGACCAAATAGCACTGAGGAAGGAAGTTGCCCGTCTTCAGGCCACACTGGACAGTAGTACGGGGACCTTCCCCCAGGCCACAATGGACAGTAGGAAGGGAACCTCCCCCATCCAGGGAGCACCAGACCCACCACCACTACCTCAGAGGTTGCAAAGAAAGCACAGCAGTTGGACCACAGTGGGCTCAGGGAGGATGAGGATGGTGAAACAGAGGCACACCCAGTCAGATGTTACACACCACAATCCATACGCTATTCTGGGGAAGCATAGCTCCCCATAGATACACCCGCAGAGGAGACTAAGGAGGCTGGAGGACAACTGTCACAAGGGGAGGCCCACAGGAAGGAGGCAGAGGACACCACAGTGGAAAGGAAGCAGCTCCTGGTGGGGACTCAATTATTAGGGGGATAGAACTGGGAGGAGCTGGGAAATCTGAAGTAAGTAGCCTGCCTGGTGCCATGGCTTGAGGACAGGAAGCGCATCCTCAGGATCACAACAACAGCTGCAAGGATCTGAGCTGGACGTACTTGTCCACCTAGGGACAAATGACTTGGCTCATCATGAGGTTAGAGCAGTGCAGGAGGACATTGCAGAGTTGGGGAGGGGCCTAAGACAAGTAGCAAACACAGTATCCTTCTCAGAGGTGCTGCCTGTCAAAGGCATGGGGAGGCGAGGGTAATTGGCACCATGCAGTTTAATGAATGGTTGAAAAAAGGTGCTGGAGCACAGGGGTTTAAGCTTCCAGGGACTGGGGTTCCACCTGGGAGGACACCAGCCTATACTGGCAGGATGGTCTGCATCTGTCCAGGAAGGGAACAAGTCTTTTTGAGCAATCGGTTTAAATGCTTCATTGGCAAGCTTTTAAACTAGTCAATGGGGAGGCACTGACAAGCAGCAGAAAATCCCAGCCTCTCCCTACAAAACAGGGTACTAAATGAGAAAAGACCAAGGTAGAACGGTCAGTGGGGATGCTGCAACAGAAGGTAAGGCCATCAAAAATGGAGAGCAATGAGTACCAATGCCCGTAGTCTAGGTAACAAGCTTCCTGAATTAGTGGCCTTGATGGAGGAGGAACATCTGGATATCGTGGTAGTCACAGAAACATGGTACACACAAAACCATGACTGGGACGAAACATACCAGGATACACTATCTACAGGAGGGACAGAGAGGGGAGGAGTTCTTTACATAGGGAAGGAATAAAAGCAACAGAACAAAAGGGTAAACAGGGAGGAGAAGACACTGTGAGTAAATTTGGAGACAGGCAATGGCACCAGCACCGCATAGGAAGAAGGCAGACTTCTCTCAGGGGAGAAGTGGACAAGGAAATGATAGAAAGTATACTTAGAATGGCAGAAAAGGGAGATATTGCTGATGGGTGATCTGAATATGCCAGATGTTAACTGGGCGCAGTTGTAGCTGCCACTTCGAAGAGTGCAGTTATTCTAGATGCCCTACATGCCTTAGACAACTAGTACTGGAGCCCACTCGAGAGGGAGCAATATTAGACTTGATACTCTCAAATGGAGATGGAGAGAGGATCACAGATGTAGAAGTGGGTAGCCATCTGGGAACTAGCGACCATCGAACAGTATGGTTCACATTAAACACAGCAATAGAGTCAAGCCATACAAAGACAAAAGTACTGGACTTTAGGAGGGCTGACTTTGCCAAAATGGGTGAGTGCCTAAGGAATGCACTAGCAAATGGCGAAGGAGGTGGGAAGAACAATGGGAATAATAAAACTGCCATCACAGAGGTAACGAGCCTTTGTGTGAAGCAAATAAACAAACAAGACTATGTAGAAACCACTATGGTTCTCAAAGGAAGTGGCAGTGAAGGTTCAAGAGAAAAGAAAGCATTCAGGAAGTACAAGGAATCCAGCAGGAGCAGGACAGAGAACTGTATCAGTTAAAAGAAAGGAGGCTGGGAAGGCAGTCAGAACAGCAAAGGTCCAAACTGAGGAAAAGATAGCCAACTCAGTTAAGAAGGGAATAAAACCTTTATAGGTACATCAGGAGCAAAGGAAGACCAAGGAGGGATAGTGAGGCTTAATAAAGGGAGGAGGGTGGGCAGAGGAGAATGTGAAAAGGCAGAGATACTAAACAAATATTTTTGCTCAGTATTTACAAAGGAAGAGGGGAGGTACATAAAACAAACAGTAGTAACACTCTGGATACAGAAGTTGATACCAGCCCATTTACAGAAGAAAGGGTTCTGAAAGAACTCTTAAAACTGAAGGTGGACAAAGCAATGGGCCTGATGGATTCATCCCAGAATTCTAAAAGAACTAAGGGTAGAATTAGTGACACCACTGACTACCCTCTTTAACAAATCATGGGAGGATGGGTGGTACCGAGGACTGGAGGAGGGCAGATGTGATTCCCTTCACAAAGTGGGAGCAAGGCAGAAGCAGGAAACTATGACTGTTAGTTTAGCCTCAGTGATAGGGAAAATGATGGAATCACTTCTAAAGGAAAGAATTGTCGCAGATCTAGAGGCCAGAAGGGCACAGGACCCTAGGCAGCATGGATTCACAGCGGAAGGTCATGCCAGACAGATCTGATAGATTTCTTTGACTGGGTGACCAAAGTAGTAGATCAGGAGGGGCTGTGGACATGGCCTACCTAGACTTTAGCAAGGCATTTGACACAGTCCCACACAAAGATTAATATATAAGTTAGCCAGCCTGGGAATGGGTCCCAAGATGACAGCCTGGGTAAGGTGGCTGGAGAATAGGACACAGAGAGTAAAGTAAATGGGTCCACTCAGAAGAAAGGAGGGTTACTAGCGGGCTACCGCAAGGTTCAGTATTAGAATCAGTCCTTCAATGTCTTATACATATTGCAGAAGACTGAAGGAAAAGTATGTCTCTTTGCAGATGACACTAAGATCTGCAACAGAGTTGATGCACAGGGTGGGGTGGAAAGGATGAGAAGGGACTTGGCAAGGTTAGAGGAATGGTCAAATGTATGGCAGCTTAGATTCAATGCTAAGAAGTGCAGGTAATGCACCTGGGAAACAAAAACCAGGGAAGAGTACACAATGGGGGTGAGATACTAACAACAACAAAATGGAAAGGGACCTGGGGGTAGTCATATCAGATGACCTAAAGGTGGGCAAGCAATGTGAGAAGGCAGCAAGGAGGGCTGGGGGATACTGGGATGCATAGGGAGAGGCATCACCAGTAGAAAACAGGAAGTTATTATCCCTCTGTACAGACAGCTGGTGAGACCCCATCTGGAGTACTGTGTGCAGTTCTGGAGATCCAATCTCCACAAAGACATAGACAGGATGGAAGCTGTCCAGAGGAGGGCAACTAAAATGGTGCAGGGTCTGCACCGAGGACATATGAAGAGAGACTTAAGGAGCTTAATATGTATAGCCTCGAGGAAAGGAGGGAGAGGGGGGACATGATAGAAACTTTCAAGTACCTCAAGGGAATCAACAAAGTCCAAGAAGGTAGCATCTTTCAAATAAAGAGGTGTGCAAGAACAAGAGGGCACAATTTGAAGATAGAGGGGAGGCTCAGAGGTAATTTAAGGAAGTATTTTTTCACAGAGAGGGTTGTGGATGCATGGAATGGCCTTCCGGAGGAGGTTGTGGAGTCAAAATCAGTGGTGGAATTCAAGCATGCATGGGATAGTCATAAGGCAATTCTGGGGGGTGGGGGTAGGAAGAAGTAGGCTGCTGGTTAACTAGGATCTGCAGCTTATCCAGTAGGTAGGGAAATGGGCAGACTGGGTGGGCCAAGCGGTCCTTATCTGCCGTCAAATTCTATGTTTCTATGTTATATAATTTGTGCTTTCTGTTGGGGGTTGTCTGCTAATTTGTGGTTAAAGACTGAAGTAAAGAACTGATTTAGTATATCCGCTGTCCTTCCTTCATTATCTTTAAATGGTCCTACTGATTTTGGGTTACCTTTTTTACCATTTATGTACGAGTAGAAGGCTTTGTGATTGTTAGTGGTATTGTTTGCCAGTTTCATCTCATATTTACTTTTGGCTTGTCATATCTTTTTTGACGCTTCTGTCTCCTTGTAATCTTTTAGTTTGTCAGAGTCTTTTTTCCCCTTTGATTTGTTTATACAGTTTGTTTTTGCGAGTTATCCTCTTTTTCAATTTAGTTGTCATCCATTTGGGGGCTGTACCATTCTTAGTGTATTTTTCCCTGTATGGGATATGTTTGTCGGTTTCCAAGTGTATTTTATTTACCAATGATCTCCAGATCTCTCCTGATGAGCAGGTGGTAAGGCCCCAGTCCATGCAGGACTTTATAGGTCAGCAAGTTGACCTTGAAGGAGATGTACCACCTCACCAGCAGCCAATGCAGATCGCGTAGAACCGCTGTTATATGGCAAGACCTAGGAAGGCCCACCAACAATCCAGCTGCTGCATTCTGCACTAGCTGCAGGCGATGCAGGGCTCCTCCACTTAGCCCCAGGCACAAGGCGTCGCAGTAAGTAAGTACAACTTTATTTACTGAGCACCTTTCCAAAACCAAGGTGCTTTACAATCATAAAGTCACACTATTTTAAAACAGTTTGAAAATCACAACATCCATAGACAGCAGCAGACCTTAAAAACCATTGGGGAATGCTAAATTAAATAGGTGGGTTTTAAATTCAGATTTGAAACTGGAGATGGTCAGGCATTCCCTTAACTGACAAAGTAGAGAATTCCACAGGGTAGGGGCTGTAAACAAAAAAGCACGTGCACCTGATGTTTTTAACCGAACCCTGGGTATTTCTAGCAATCTCTCACTAGCGGATCGGAGTGGGCAGGAGGGGCAATAGGGAGCCAGAAGATCTTGCAAGTAACGGGATCCCTGTTCATGTAGGGCTTTATAGGTCAGTAAACTGACCTTAAAGGTGATCCACCACTGTACAGGCAGCCAGTGCAGCTCGCGCAGCATAGGCGTAATATGACTAGACCTGGATGTACCAGTCAGAAGCCTGGCTGCCACATTCTGCACTAGCTGCAAGTGATGGATATCAACCCCCAGAAGCCCTAGGTAGAGGGCATTACAGTAATCAAGGCAGGTGGTCATGAAGGTATGGACCAATGTAGGAAAGTCACCCAGAGGAACCATATGTTTCACCCGGGGCAATATTTCTCAGATGATAAAACAAGGATTTGACAACACTAGACACTTGAGATTTCAGGGTCAAACCACTATCAAATGTTATGCCCAGGTTACGCACCCGGTCTGAGGTAGTGAGCTGGACACCATCAAGCCATAAGCTTGATGCCTGTCCAGCTCCCATACCCACCTCAAGGCGGCCTGGGTCCACAACCAACACCTCAGTCTTATCCGGATTCAACCTCTGCCAGCTGGTGTTCATCCAGTCTTTGATCTCAGCTAGACAGTTGTTAAGCACATAGACCGCATCATCCCGTCTGGGAATAAAAGGACATATACAGCTGAGTATCATCTGCATAGCAGTGAAAACTCATACTGTATCACCTAATGAGATCTCCTAATGGCAGCATATACACTGTGAACAACATGGGTGACAATATGGAGCTCTGCGGCACCCCGCAGGACAGGGGGAGGGCATCAAAGGAATAAATTCGAGTGACAACCCTCTGAGACCTGTCCGCAAAGAATGATCAAAACCAACTTAAGATTGTCCCAGACGGTCTGCAGAGGAACTGCAGGCACTCCAAAAAGCACAACATGGTCCACAGTGTCAAATGCCGCCGAGAGATCAAGAAGGACTAAGATAGTACGAGCCTTTCGATCTCTTGCAATTAGGATATCATTTAAAACCAGGACAAGGGCAGTCTCAGTGCTAAGTCTCTTCCTAAACCCAGACTGGACAGCATCATAGACATTGTGGGTTACAAGGTGGTCATCCAGCTGCAACGCAGTCACCTACTCCATAAGCTTACCCACAAAGAGTAGGTTAGAGACAGGCCTGTAGTTAGCTAGACAGTCTGGATCCAAGGAGAGTTTTTTAAGGAGTGGTCATACGACTACCTCCTTGACAGGGATCAGGAAAGACCCCCCCTTCTCCAAGGAACTCCAAAATACTTTCAGCAAAGATCGGGCAGGTGACCTCTATGCAACCTACCAAGAGGCACGTAGGGCTCGGATCCAAACTACAGCTGGTTAGGTGCGAAGTCTGGACAATCCTCACAATGTCCACAAATTTCACCTGGCTAAAGTTAGTCCAGAAAGAGAGGGTGCTAATCACCTCCTGCTGATCTCCACAGTCCCTCATAGGGAAGAGTTGGACCGATACCCAACCTGATGTTGGCAACCTTATCTGCGAAGAATCGAGCAAGCTCATCACACTTCATATGTGAAAAATCTCCTCTAGACCAGAGACAGATTGGATTGCACAATCTCTCTGCAGTCTGGAAGAGCAGAGCTGGTCGATTCTGCACAGCAGCAATCTCCCCAGACAGGAATTCTGCCTTCTTACAGGTGATTGCTGATTGATAGCCCTTATAATGTTCCATCAATCTAAGTCTGTCAACCACTAGGCTGGACTTCCACCAGGCTCTCTCTAGCCTTCGACCAACTCTCCTCAATTCCTTCAAGGACCCATCAAACCAAGGGGTTCTGGGAAGAAGGGTGAGTGGTTGAACATGAACAGGAACAATTTGGTCCAGGGCATCTCCCACTGCCTTATTATAGGTAAATACCAGATCCCCTGGACTCATGCACTCACTCGACAAACCCAATAGGTCCAGAAGCACCAGTAGACCCTCTGGGGTAACTCCCCTTAAATTCAGAATTGGACCATCTCCATAGGAGCAGGCCCATTGGGGGGAGCCCTGAAGAAAAAATTACTCACCTTAGTAATGTTGTTTCTTCTAATGGAGTCTTGCTGTATTCTGACTATTGCAGTTAGGTCCTGCCTTTCAACTGCCCCAGAGAACGAAGAGTTAACTTTCCATGGCCAGCATGGAACGTTCAGCATGAGCTCGGTTGAAGCCTCTGTCTGCTGTTGTTCAAACTCCAACCGTCAGATCTTTATGAGCAATACTCACTAGAAGTTCCGTGTCGAAACTGTAAAACTCACACTAGCCAGCTGGCAACTAAATTTATTAAAAAAAGTTGTTTTTGAGTTTCAAAGCAAAGACTCAAGTCAGGAAACCCAAAAAACAAAACACAACACACACCCAAAATAAAGGAGGGTGAAAAAGGCACGTCTAGGGTGCCAACACTGCTCCTGCCCACCCACATCCCAAAAACCAGGTTCTGAGAGGGGAGGCGGGGGGGAGGTCCATTCGTGATGGCCCTGGGATATCCTGCTGAGAGCATCTGCTAGGACACTGTCCTTCCCTGGGAGGTGAACTGCTATCAGAGAGGTTTGTAGGGAATAGGCCAGAGTCCACAACTTCACTGCTTCTGTGCACAAGGCCATAGACAGAGTGCCTCCTTGCTTGTTGATGTACCACACTGTGGTGGTATTGTCTGTTCTGATCTGTACCACCTTGTTCTGTACAGATTTGGAAAAGGCTTGAAGTGCCGGAAACACTGCTCTGAGTTCCAACAGACTGATATGAAGCAGAGATTCTTGAGGTGACCACAGTCCTTGGGTGGTAAGATCCCCCAAGTGGGCTCCCCAGCCCAGCAGGGAGGCATCTGTGGTGAGTATCACTGAATGAGACTGAGTGACAAAAGGAACTCCTTGTCTCAAATTGTCCTGATCCTGCCACCACTGCAGAGCCTGGATCAGGGTTTGAGTCACTGGGACTAGTTTGGTAAGAGAATCCTTTCTTTGGGACCAGAAGGCTCTTAAGTGAAACTGAATGTCCCTCATCTGGAGCCTTGCCCCCTGGACCACTGCTGTAGAGGCTGCCATGTGGCCCAGGAGCTGCAGGAAATGCCTTGCTGGTCGAGACACCTGAAGGGTGAATGAAGAGGCCAGTTCTATAAGGGTCCTTGCCCTGTCCAGGGAAAGGAAGGCTTTTGCCCTTATTATATCCAGCTCTGCCCCTATAAAGGTGAGGAGCTGTACTGGCTCGAGAACTGACTTTGGAAGGCTGAGGAGGAATCCTAAGGAAGTGAGCACTTGCTGAGTTATTTGCAGATGTGAATTGACTTGGTCTGGAGACTGACCCACTATGAGACAGTCATCCAAGTATGGAAAGATGGAGATCTTTTTTCTCCTTAGGAAACCAACCACTACTGCCAGCACTTTGTGAACACCCTTGGGGCTGATGCTAGGCCAAAGGGCATTGCTCTGAATTGATAGTGGCCTGAGGGCAACTCGAACCTGAGGTACTTTCCGTGGGAGCACCTGATGAGAATGTGAAAAAAGGCATCTTTGAGGTCCAGGGAGGCTAGCCAGTCCCCTGGCCTTAGAGAGGGCAGAATTATTCCCAGAGTCACCATTTTGAATTTTGGTTTTAAAAGGTGCTTATTCAGATATCAGAGATCCAGGATGGGCCACCATTCTCCTGTTTTTTTTTTAAGGGGTTAGGAAGTACCTGGAGTACAATCCTTTGCCCCTGTGTAGGGTAGGCACCCTTTCTATGGCTCTGAGAGCCAGGAGGGAAGAAACCTCTGCCTCTAAGGCAAGGGTCTCTGATGGATTTGCAGGTGGAAAGGATCTGGTTCTCATCTTGGGAAATTTTTTGAAGCTGAGAACCAGTCCCTGGCTTACTACTTCCAGGACCCACTTGTCTGATGTCAAAGACTTCCAGTCCTGGACAAAGTAAGCCAGCCTGCCCCCTACAGGTACTTGAGAATCGGCCAGGGCAGACCCATCAGGGTGTCTGCTTGGCAGGGACTTTAGGCTGAGGCTGAGGGGTGGAAGCAGGCCTGTTCATTCCTCTTCTGCCTCCGAAGAACCCCCTCTGAGCATAAGCAGAAGAGGAGGCCTGGGCTTGGTAAAAAGGCCTTTGAAAGGGCCTGCCCCTGCCCCTGAAATGCTGTCTCTGAGGAGTGGCTTGCCTTTCTTTGGCCTGAGCACTCCTGTAGGTGGTCCTGTACTCGTCCATCTTTTTCATGTAGTTCTCTGTCTGCTCCCCAAATAGTAAATTACCAATGACAGGGAAATCCATGGCCTTAGCCTGGGTATCCTCTGATAGGCTAGTACATCTGAGCCAAGCCATCCTATGAAGGGCCACAGATGTAGCCATGACTCTAGACGAAACATCATTGGAGTCCACAGCAGCATGAAATTGCACCTTGGATGCCTCAATCCCATCTGCAGCCACCTGTTCCAGCTCCTTGGCAAGCTGGTCAGGAGCCTGTTTAGCCAGAGCCAGCACAGTGTCCCACCTGGACTTTTGGTATCTAGCTGTGTAGGCCATATAGTTAGCCTGCCTGAGTCCAAAAGATGCTGCCATGTACTGCTTCTATGCCATGGCATCAATCCTCCTGGAGTCCTTATCTTGGGGGGTGTAACGCCAAGGGAATATTTGCCTTATCACAGGCAGCAGCCTGCACTACTCCAACATGGCTGCATTGCTGGGAAAGGAACTCCGTGTCTGAGCCTGAAAGGGTATACCTCCTGTCCATTCTTCTGTCCACAGGAGGTATGGAATTAGGAGTCTTTAGAATTTTAAACGTCTGTTTCCCAAAAGATTTATGGAGGGGAACAGACAATCTCCTGGACTCTGGGATGGCCATCATCTCAACAAAATCAGACTCCTCCTGATCCTCTACTACTTCTTCCACTGGAAGCTTGAGGGTTTCAGCCACTTTCTTGTAAAACATAAAGTGGGAAGGGGACTCAGAAAGCCTAGGAGGAGAAACACCTGAAGGTCTGTCTGGGGAGATGTCCGGGTCAATAGGCACATCCAGACTTTCATAATCACCATCATCATAATTATCCTCATACTCTCCCTCCTCCTCCTCCTCCGGTTCATAAAATTCTTCTAAACTATAATCCGGAACCGGGGGAACTGAAGTTAACGACTGAACTATCCTTATCGCTTTGGCTATTTCATCTGCGGTCGGAGAAAGAACTTGTGGATCCGAACCAGATGATTTTTCTCTTCTCTTTCTTTTAACCGGAGCAGACTCCTCAGAATCAGCTCTCCTTTTGCCCAAAGAAGTTTCGACCTGGTCAGAGGACACTCCTTCTGGTTCAGTCAGAACCAAACCGGGCTGGCCATCCGGGTCAGCGGACTTCTCGACCTTCCTTTCTCTCAGTCTACCTACTCTCTTATCCAGGGTAGCTTTGGAAAAACCTTTACAAATTTGGCAGTCTGAATCGAGGTGGTCAAACCCCAGACAATAAATACAGGTGGTGTCGGGATCAGCCTTAGCAAATGCTTCCCCACACACACTACAGTGTTGAAACCCAGTGGGCCCGTTTTTTTTCTTGGGTTTCTCAGACATGGCCAATCCTATCCAAAACGTACCCTTTTTTCGGCAATCTGCCAGGCAAGACACCCCTATCAGTTCCTGAACGTGTTACGGGTCTTGGAAAAAAACATAATTAAATCCATTTTTTTTTTTTAGAACTGATACGGACCGGTTACCACACTCTAATAAATTCAAAACTTTTTTAAGATCAATCTGATCGGTTCAAACCGAACCGATCCAATATTTACGAGTTTCACACAGAAACTAAATGCAAAACCTATCTAGTACTCACTGTACCACAGACAGAGAGTTAACCGACAGGTTCAGAAGCAGAAATTTGGTCGAAATCGAGCAAAAAAATGACACATTAACCGACTTTTTTGAACCGAGCAAAGGAGAAATCTCCGGAGTGACTGTTCAGTGAGGCAGAGTAAAGAATCTGACGGTTGGAGTTTAAACAACAGCAGACTGAGGCTTCAACCGAACTCGTGCTAAATGTTCTATGCTAGCCATGGAAAGTTAACTCTTCGTTCTCCGGGGCAGCTGAAAGGCAGGACCTAACTGCAATAGTCAGAATACAGCAAGACTTCATGTTGTTTGAAACTGAGCTTTATGGTGTGGTGGTCTGAACAATAGACTGGTACCACCCCCAGTCCATGATCTCCATCCCCAGGGAGAACACGAGGTCCAGCGAGTAACCCCCTATATAGGTAGCAGAGGTAAGCACCTGTGTAAGGCCCAGCATACTGTAGTCATAAGCTGGGGGAGATTTTGACCAAATTGTGAGAGTTTATCATTGACCCAGGCACTGAAGTCCCCCAGAATTAACCATTTAGGGGACTCCAGTGCCACGTCGAAAATGAAGTCCGCAAGCTCCCTCAGGAATTCTCCACCATCAGCGAGTAGACGGTAGACGAGGAGTATCCTGTACCCTACACCCGCTTCCAGGATACACTCAAAGGACCTGGTGAAACCCACTGGCACATCCACAAGGCCCAGTTCTACCTTAAAAATAATGACTACATCTCCGCCCGTATGATCCATTCTCGGGCGGTGTATCACAGAGAACCCAGCTGGAACAGTAGAAGCCAATACAGGACCTGCAGTCTTATCCAGCCAGGTCTCGGTGATGCATGCCACAGCTGATGTCCCAACAAGATCAGCTATAATAGCTGTCTTGTTTGTGATCAATCTGATATTGCACAACACCGCCCGGGTTGGATGGGTTGTCGAGGAAGATCCCAAGGCCTGTCCACTTATTGTGGAGCCCTTGGGTATGGGAAGTGGATAGGGAATACCCCTTTCTCTGCTCCATTTCACCCCAGGGCGTCTCCTGGTCCCCACCACCTGTATCCGTCCACCCCTCTCCCTACCCCCTAACCAGGCCTAGCTCTCCCCTTTTTCCCTCGACTCCTGACTATCCACAAGGCTCATCATATCTTGTACATCTCTTATGACAAAGTGGGAAAGTCAAAGGGGCATAAATCCCCAATCCTGGTGGGGGATAATGCCTGATCATCTTTAAACCCTCCCAGCACATTCCAACTTCACAGCAGAGTTCCAATAAGACCCCCAAATTCCACAACTCACACACAATCACTATTTCACCACACCCATATACACCACACACCCTATCTACAAAATACAATCAATCAGTGGAGACAATGATGGATAGGTGCAACAGTCCGTAAGTTGTACTGTACCTGAGGATCTCCCACCTCCTCTAAGATTACCTGCACCTAACTAAGGGTTGCCTCTCACACAGCCCCTTGGGGGGGGGTCCAGACACACAAATTTGTATTCACTTCAATCAACACAGTAATTCACACATCCCACGCACTTTTTCCCCCCCAAGGAATTCTTTTTTTTTTTTTTTTTTGGGGTAGTCTAAGTGACCAGCGTAATAAGTCACTAATCCATCATCAGTCAGAAAAAGAATGCCAGAGCTCCACAACGAGTTCAAATGACGAAGGTGGAGCTCTCCCCACCACCCTCATCCACAAGGGATGTCCACTAAATGCAGCACTCTCAGTGCCACAGTTTTACTGTTTTAAAATAGTGAATTAAATAAGAACACAGTGAGGCCCTCTCACAGCCCCCGAAATCAAATATGTAGTTAGTCAGAACCAGTGTCAGCCCAAACTGATAAATTTGCATTCGATATATCCAGGGGAGAAGTCCAGCAAATGGAGTCCCTGTATTGAGTCAGTTCACTATCCACCACTAACAAGGAAAACCCCATGCTCACTCAGGGCAGAAGATCCCAGCAGATCCTTCACCACAAGAGAGAGAGCAGTAAACTCTGAGAAGAAAAAATTACTCACCTTAGTAATGTTTCTTCGAATGGAGTCTTGCTGTATTCTGACAAATTGCAGTGAGGTCCAACCTTCAAACTGCCCCGGAGATGAAAGAGTTAACTTTCCATGCCAGGCATGGAACGCTGAGCTCGAGCTCGGTTGAGACTCTGTCTGTTGCTGTTTGAACTCAAACAGTCAGATCTTTCTGAACTAAACTCACTGAGTGTCCTGTGTGGAAGCTGTAAACCTACACTAGCCAACTGGCTACTAATATAATAAACAGATTTTTTGGTCCCAAAACAAAGACTCAAGTCAGGAAACCCAAAAAATGAAATAAACACAACACCCACTCACCCAAAGAAAAGGGGTGATAATAAAAAGGTGGGGCACCTCTTGAGTGCCAACACTGCTACTGCCACCCACATCCCAAAACAAAGGTTCTGAGAGGGGAAGGCAGGGGGGGAAGTCAGAATACAGCAAGACTCCATTAGAAGAAACAACATTACTAAGGTGAGTAATTTTTTCTTCAAACAACATGAAGTCTTGCTGTATTCTGACAAATTGCAGACTACCAAGCAGTACCTCCATGGAGGAGGGACAGAACCTAACTAGGAAATAGGCTCTAAAGCACTGCTGTGCCAAACCGAGCATCACTCCTAGCCTGGATATCCAGAGAGTAATGCTTGGTAAAAGTGTGAACTGTTTTCCAGGTAGCTGCTTGACATATCTCTAAGATAGGAATATCCCTGGCAGCAGCCAGGGAAGTAGCTGTACCTCTGGTAGAGTGAGCCCTCAGGCCTGAAGGTGGAATCCTGCCCATTTTTTCATAGCAAATTGAATGCAAAAGACAATCCACCTGGCAATGGATCTTTTAGTGGCAGGTTTTCCCTTACCAACCTCACCATAAGTGAGGAACAGTTGGAAGGAGTCAAGCCTGTGACCCTTGGTACACTCTACGTAGTAGCTAAGGGCTCTTTTCACATCCAAACTGTGCAGCCTCCTCTCACCAGAGGAGGAACTGTCAGTGAAGAACACAGGAAGAGACCTAGACTGGTTAAGGTGGAAGTCTGAAACCACCTGAGGTAAAAACGTCCTGTTAGTCTTGAGGATCACCTTATCTCTATGGAAGAGATAAAATCAGGCTCCACTGACAGGGCTTGTAACTCGCTTATATACCTGGCAGAAGTGATGGCCACCAAGAAAACAGTTTTCCAAGTCAAGTACTTAAGCTTTGCTGAGGACAAGGGCTCAAAAGAGGTTGCATAAGCTGAGCAATGCAAACATTAAGGTACCAAGCAGGGGCAGGGTCCCTGAATGATGGATTGGTATAAAGCAATCCCTTGAAAAACTTAGAGAATACAGGATGAGCTGAAAGGGAAGGAGGCTTACCTGCTGAAAGAAAAGCAGAGACAGCTGCCAGATGCACTCTCAGTGTAGCTGGTCTGAGTCCCAAGCTATTCAGATGAACCATATAGTCAAGGACTGTGGGCAGGCCAGCAGACTCTGGAGAAATATGCTACCCAGAGCACCGTATGGAGAATCTTTTCCATTTGGAATTGTAAGTGCTTCTGGTGGAAGGCTTCCAAGAAGCCTTTAGGACATCCATAACACCTTGAGAGAGGTGTAAATCAGCAAAATCTAACTCTTCAAGAGCCAGGCTTTGAGATTGAGAGATTTGAGATTCGGATACCAAACCCTCCCCTGAGCACAGGTTAACAGGTTGTAATTCCTGGGAAGAAACAGGGGAAGGTGGACTGCTAAGGACAACAGAAGTGGGTATCAGGGCTGTCTGGCCCAGTCTGGAGCAACCAGAAGAAAAAATTACTCACCTTAGTAATTGCTTTTCTTCTCATGGAGTCTTGCTATATTAGGACTTATTGCAGTCAGCCTCAGCCTCTGAACTGCCCCGGAGATGAAATGGTTAACTCCAGAGTAATCTGGAGTTCCACAGCGCGAGGGCGCTATTCAAAGCTCTATCTGGGTTGTTTGAACCCAAACTGTCAGGTTCTTTACGAAGCTAAACTAATATAGCAAGTCTGTGTGGAAAAAGCCCCTACACTAGCCATTGGCTACCTACTAGTAGTAGAACAACAGAACACAACAACAAACACATAATAAGAACAAAATTACCTATTATTGTTAGAACAACCCTTGACAATCACTACTAGGCCCCCTCTCCCCAAAAGACTCAAGTCCAGAGAGGGCCCATCTACCACTAACAAAACAGAAATTATCTAGTTCCTAAACCCAAAAGAAGAAAAGGGGGACTAGAAAGCTAAAAAGGCATGACACAGTGCTTGCACCAATTGTCAACCCCATACCCAAGTAGGGATTCTGAGAGGGTAGAGAGGGTTGTCCTAATATAGCAAGACTCCATGAGAAGAAAAGCAATTACTAAGGTGAGTAATTTTTTCTTCAAACACCATGAAGTCTTGCTTATATTAGGACTTATTGCAGATTATACAGCAGTACCTCCATGGAGGAGGGTCAGAACCTACTTAGGGAATAGGCTCTGAAGCACAGCTGTGCCAAAACGAGCATCTCTCCTGGACTGGACGTCCAGAGAATAATGCTTAGTGAAAGTGTGGACTGTTTTCCAGGTAGCAGCTTGACAGATCTCCAAGATAGGAATATCTCTAGCAGCCGCTAGAGATGCAGCTGTACCCCTGGTGGAATGAGCCCTCAAGCCTGAGGGAGGTTCCTTACCCAGTTTTTGGTAACAGAACTGGATAGAAGAGACGATCCACCTAGCAATTGTCCTCCTAGTAGCAGGTCTTCCCTTACCCACATCTCCATAGGTAAGGAAGAGCTGGAGGGATTCGAACCTGTGACCCCTGGTACGTTCCAAATAGTAGCTAAGAGCTCTTTTAACGTCCAAACTGTGCAGCCTCTCTCACCAGAGGAAGAGTGCTCAGTAAAAAATACTGGAAGAGATGGATTGGTTAAGATGAAAATCTGAAACCACTTTAGGTAAAACTTTCTGTTAGTCCTGAGGACCACTTTATCCCTGTGGAAAGAAATAAAATTCTTTTCCACTGACAAAGCTTGTAATTCACTTATCATGCCTAGCAGAAGTGATAGCCACTAGAAAACAGTTTCCAAGTTAAAACTTGAGGTCTGCTGAAACCAGGGCTCAAGGGGTTGCATTAGCTGGGCAATGCAAACATTCAGGTCCCATGCAGGAGTTGGTTCCGAAAGGAGGTTAGTATGAAGTAACCCTTTGAAAAACTTGGAGAACACAGGGTGAGAAGAAGGGAAACTGGTTTCCTGCGGAAATAAAAACAGAAACAGCTGCCAAATGAACCTTCAAGGTAGCTGGTTTGAGCCTAAAGAATTTAAGTGGACCAAATAGTCCAACAAAATAGGCAGGTCAGCAGATTCTGGAATAATCTGCCTCTCAAGAACAAAATGAGAATCTCTTCCATTTAGAATTATAAGTGGCTCTAGTGGAAGGCTTCCTAGAAGCCTTCAAAATATCAGGACACCTTGAGAAAGGTGTAAATCAGCAAATTCTAGCTCCTCAAGAACCAGGCCTTGAGGTGGAGGAATTGAGGTCTGGATACCACACTCTCCCCTGTGCACAGGTCAGCAGGTCGTGGGTCCTGGGCAAGGTCAGGGAGGGTGAAAGAGAGGGACAGGAGAAGGGGTACCAGGCTGCCTGGCCCAGTCTGGAGCAATCAGAATCACTCTGCAAGGCTGAGTTCTGATTTTCACCAATACCCTGAAGAGGAGAGGCGGAGGAAAGCATAGAGAACTTTCCTTCCCAATTCAGTTGAAAAGCATCCAGAGGAACTGATCCCAGAACTGGAGGCCTGCAGCAAAATAGAGGAAGTTGGTGGTTGTCTGGGGCTGCAAAGATCTATCTGAGGGTGCCCCAACTGGCAAAGACCGACCCCAGTACTTGAGGGTTCAGAGCCCATTCGTGATGGCCCTGAGAAATCCTGCTGAGGGCGTCCGCTAGGACATTGTCCTTCCTGGGAAGTGAACTGCTATCAGAGAGGTGTTCAGGGAGTAGGCCAGAGACCACAACTTCATTGCTTCGGTGCACAAGGCTGAAGAGCGAGTGCCCCTTGCTTGTTGATGTACCACATTGTTGTGGTATTGTCTGTCCTGACTTGAACTACCTTGTTCTGGACAGCTTCGAAAAACCTGGAGAGCTAGGAAGACAGCTCTTAGCTCCAGTAGATTGATGTGAAGCAGAGATTCCTGAGGGGACCAGACTCCTGAGTGGAAAGGTCGCCCAGGTGAGCCCCCAACCCAGCAGGAAGCGTCCGTGGTGAGGGTGAGGGAATGAAGAACAGGTAGGAATGGGACCCTGTGGACAGGTTGCTTTGATCCAGCCACCATTGTAGAGCTAGGATCAAGGTCTTGGTCACTGGGACCAATTTGGTAAGAGGTCCCTCCTTTGAGACCAATAGGACCTCAAGTGGAACTGAATGTCCCTCATCTGAAATCTGCTCCTGGCACGACAGCTGTAGAAGCAGCCATGTGCCCTAGGAGTTGTAGAAAGTGCCTTGCTGGTCGAGACCTGCAGGGTGAAGGAAGATGCCAGGGCAATGATTTTGTCCACTCTTTCGGAGGGAGGAATGCCCTGGCTAACTTTGTTTCAGCTCTGCACCTATAAAAGTTAGTACCTGAACTGGTTGAGAACTGACTTTGGAACATTCAACAGGAACCCCAGAAAGGTGAGAAGTTCCTGGGTGATTTGCAAGTGGGATTTTACCTGCTCTGGTGACTGACCCGCAATGAGCCAGTCGTCCAAGTAGGGAAACACAGCTACCCCTTGTCTTCTTAGGTGGGCCACTACTACAGCTAGACATTTTGTGAACACTCTTGGTGCAGAAGTGAGTCCGAAGGGCATTGCCCTGAACTGGTAGTGGCCAGAGGGCAGTTCGAACCTGAGGTACTTTCGGTGAGAGGCCCTGATTAGGATATGAAAATAGGCGTCCTTGAGGTCCAGGGAAGCTAACCAGTCCCCTGGTCTCAAGGATGGCAAAATCATTGCCAAAGTTAGCATTTTGAACTTTGGTTTTACAAGATGCTTGTTCAGAAATCTTAAATCCAAGATGGGCCGCCAGTCTCCTGTCTTTTTTGGGGTCAGGAAATACCTTGAGTACAGACCCTTGCCCTGGTGGCAAGGGGGGACCCTTTCTACTGCTTTGCAGTCTAAAAGAGAAGAAACCTCCACTTCTAGTGCAAGGGTTTCTAAAAGACTTGAAGGGGGAAAGTGTCTGGCTCTCATCTTGGGAAATTGTTTGAAGCTGAGAACCAGGCCTTGGCTTACCACCTCCAGAACCCATTTGTCCGAGGTTAGGGACAACCAGTTCTGGCAGAAATAAGCCAGTCTGCCCCCCACCGGTACAGGAGAGTCGGCCCCAGACACCCCGTCAGGGTGCCTGCTTGGCAGGAGCAGCTTTAGGCTGGGGAGAGGGAGAGGGCCTGCCTGTGCCCCGTCTGCCTCTGCCTCTGAAAAATCCCCTCTGCGCAAAAGCAGAGGATGCCTGAAATTGATAAAAGGCCTATGGAGCCTGCCCCTACCTCTGGGGCATGCCTTTGTGGGGAGGCATGCCTCTCCTTAGCTTGGGCACTTTTGTAAGTAGTTCTGTATTCATCCATCTTTTTCATGTAATTTTCTGTTTGTTCCCCAAACAGAGAAATTCCTATGACAGGAAAATCTATAGCCTTTGACTGGGTATCTTGGGACAGATTAGTGCATCTGAGCCATGCCAACCTCGGAGAGCTACAGAAGTGGCCATGACCCTAGAGGAAACATCATTAACATCAACAGCAGCATGAAATTGAACTTTAGAGGCTTCAATGCCATCAGCAGCCACCTGTTCAACTCACCAACCAGCTTGGCCCGAGCCTGTTTGGCCAAATGCAATATAGTGTCCCATCTAGATTTCTGATATCTAGCCACATAAGCCATATAATTAGCTTGTCTGAGTCCCAAAAGCTGCTACATACTGTTTTTCCCATGGCATCAATCTTCCTGGAATCTTTATCAGGAGGATGTGAGGCTAGGGAATATTAGCTGTCACAGGCTGCAGCTTGAACAACACCTACATGACTACACTGCTCAGTAAGGAAGTCTATAGGGCCTGACAAAGTATACCTTCTGTCCATTTTTATCTACAGGAGGGACAGAAAAGGATTTTTAAAATCTTAGTGGTTTGCCTCCTAAATGACTTATGCAAAGGAATAGACAACCTTCTAGACTCTGGAATATCCATCATTTCCACATAATCAGGCTCCTCTTGCTCATCCACAGCCTCTTCTAAGGGAGCTGGAGAGTTTCTGCTACCTTCTTATAAAATCTGAAATGTGAGGAGACTCAGACAACAACAGGGAGACTCAAAGGGTCTGTCTGGAGAAATGTCCGGTTCTATGGGCACTTCCAGACCTTCCCAATCACAATTACAATCATCCAAATCCTCCTCCCTCCTGTGGTTCATAAAAATCCTCAACATCATAATCCTGAACCACTGGACCTGAGCAGAGACCCCTTCTTCCAACCATAGAGGGTTCGACAAGTCCCTGAGACAAAGACTGGACAATCTGTATGGCTTTAGCTATTTTCTGCAGCAGAAGGAGAGACAAAACTGGACTCCACACTAGCTGATTTCTTTGTCTTTTTACTTTGACTGGTTCCTCAGGACCAGCCTTTCTTTGCCGAGAAGTCTCGCCCTGGTCAGAGGCACTCCCTCTGGTCCAGCGGGCTGGACGGGCTGGCCATCGGGTCAGCGGACTTTTGGCCTCTCGTTCCCTGAGCCGGCCCAATCTCTTTCCAGGGTGGCTGCAGGAAATTCTTACACACCTGGCAGTCTGACAGGAGGTGGTCAGCCCCAGACAATAGACACAAGTGGTGTGTGGGTCAGCCTTGGCAAGCTTCCCACAGACATCACAGTGTTGAAACCCAGTGGGCCCGGATTTTCTTTTGGGTTTCTCAGACATAATGCCAGCCTATCCAAACTTGCCCTTTTTTTCCGGCCTTGCCAGGACAAGACACCCTTATCGGTCCCTAACCGTGTCACGGGTATTGGAAAAAAACAATAAAATAATAGGTTTTTTTAGGACCGATAAGAACCGGGTACCTCACTCTAAATGCAAAGAAAATGAGTTTTAAAACAAACCGATCGGTTCAGAGTGAACCGATAAGGAGTTTCCACACAGACTTAATTTCTTTTACTTACGGTTACCAGATAGAGCTTCAAACCGAAAACCGCGGTAATTTTAAACACTTTGCCGGTTCAAAGAACCGATAAAAATACAATAAACCACAAAGCGAACAGAGGTGAAGGAGCTGGTCTCGGAGCGACTGTTCAGTGAAAGCGGAGTAAAGAATCTGACAGTTTGGGTTCAAACAACCCAGACAGAGCTTTGAATAGCGCCCTCGCGCTGTGGAACTCCAGATTACTCTGGAGTTAACCATTTCATCTCCGGGGCAGTTCAGAGGCTGAGGCTGACTGCAATAAGTCCTAATATAAGCAAGACTTCATGGTGTTTGAATCACCTTGCAGGGTTGAGATCTGATTTTGACTAGCACCTTGAACAGGAGAGGGAAGGGGGGGGAAGCATATAGGAATTTCCCTTCCCAATTGAGAACTAGGGCATCCAGGGGGACTGAGCCCAACACTGGGGGCCTGCAGCAAAAGAGGGGAAGTTGTTGATTGTCTGGGGCTGCAAAAAGATCTATCTGTGGGGTGCCCCATCTGGAGAAGATCACCTTCAAAACCAGGGGGATCCAGTGACCATTCGTGATGGCCCTGAGATATCCTGCTGACAGCATCTGCCAGGACATTGTCCTTGCCTGGGAGGTGTACTGCTGTGAGAAAGGTGTTCAGAGAATAGGCCAGAGACCATAACTTCATTGCTTCTGTGCACAAGGCCGTAGACTGAGTGCCCCCTTGTTTGTTGATATACCACATTGTGGGGGTATTGTCTGTCCTGATCTGAACTACTTTGTTCTGAACAGACTTGGAAAAAGCTTGAAGTGCTAGAAACACTGCTCTGAGTTCTAATAGATTGATGTGAAGCAGAGATTCCCGAGGAGACCACAACCCTTGGGTGGTCAGGTCCCCAAGTGGGCTCCCCACCCCAAGAGGGAGGCATCTGTAGTAAGGATTAGAGAGTGAGACTGAGTGACAAAAGGAACTCCCTGTCTTAGATTGTCCTGGTCCTGCCACCACTGCAATGCCTGGATCAGGGTTCGAGTCACTGGAATCAGTTTGGTCAGAGGATCATTTTTCTGAGACCAAAAGGCTCTCAAGTGGAACTGAATGTCCCTCATCTGAAATCTTGCTCCCTGCACCACTGCTGTGGAAGCAGCCATGTTCCCCAGGAGCTGCAGAAGATGCTTTGCTGGTCGAGACACCTGGAGGGTGAATGAAGAGGCCAGTAAAATAAGGGTCCTTGCCCTGTCCAGGGGAAGGAAGGCTCTTGCCTTTACTGTATCTAGCTCTGCGCCTATGAAGGTGAGGAGCTGTACAGGCTCTAGAACTGACTTTGAAAGATTCAGAAGGAAACCTAGAGAAGTGAGCAGTTGCTGAGTTACCTGTAGGTGTAACCTGACTTGGTCTGGGGACTGGCCTACTATGAGCCAGTTGTCCAGGTATGGGAAAATGGAAATCCTTTTCCTTCTTAGGAAGGCAACTACTACTGCCAGGCATTTTGTGAACACCCTTGGAGCAGAGGTTAGGCCGAAGGGCATTGCTCTGAATTGGTAGTGGCCTGAGGGCAGCTCGAACCTGAGGTATTTTTGATGGGAGCTTCTGATGAGAATATGGATATAGGCATCTTTGAGATCCAGGGAGACTAGCTAGTCCCCTGGCCTTAGAGAGGGTAGAATTATTCCCAGAGTCACCATTTTGAACTTTGGCTTTAAAAGGTGCTTGTTTAAATATCTGAGATCCAGGATGGCCGCCATTCTCCTGTCTTTTTGGGGGTGAGGAAGTACCTGGAGTACAATCCTTTCCCTTTGTGTAGGGGTGGAACCCTTTCTGTAGCTCTGAGAGCCAAGAGGGAAGAGACCTCTGCCTCTAGAGCAAGTGCCTCTGAAGGATTTGCAGGTGGAAAGGATCTGGTTCTCATCGTTGGAAATTTTTTGAAGCTGAGAACCAGTCCCTGGCTTACTACTTCCAGGATCCATTTGTCTGATGTTAAAGACATCCAGTCCTGGACAAAGTAAGCCAGCCTGCCTCCTACAGGTGGTGGAGAATCAGCCCTGGCAAACCCATCAGGGTGCCTGTTTGGCAGGGGCTTTAGGCTGAGGGGTGGAAGCAGGCCTGCTTGTACCCAGTCTGCCTCTCTCTCTAAAGAACCCCCACTGAGCATAAGCAGAAGAGGAGGCCTGGGCTTGGTAGAAAGGCCTATGAAAAGGCCTGCCCCTGGCCCTGGAATGCTGCCTCTGAGGAGTGGCTTGCCTTTCCTTGGCCTGAGCACTCCTACAGGTGGTCCTGTATTCATCCATTTTCTTCATGTAGTTCTCTGTCTGCTCCCCAAACAGAGAATTACCCACAACAGGAAAATCCATGGCCTTAGTCTGGGTATCCTGAGACAGGCTAGTACATCTGAGCCAAGCCATCCTATGAAGGGCCACAGATGTAGCCATGACTCTAGATGAAACATCATTGGAGTCCACTGCAGCATGGAATTGCACCTTGGATGCCTCAATACCATCCGCAGCTACCTGCTCCAGTTCCTTGGCAAGCTGGCCAGGGACCTGTTTCGCTAAAGCCATTACAGTGTCCCATCTAGATTTCTGATATCTAGCTGTATAGGCCATATAATTGGCCTGCCTGAGTCCCAAGGATGCTGTCATGTACTGTTTCTTTGCCATGGCATCAATCCTCCTACAGTCCTTATCTGGGGGTTGTGAAGCCAAGGGTTTATCACAGGCAGCAGCCTGCACTACCACAACATGGCTGCATTGCTGGGCAAGGAACTCTGTATCCGAGCCTGAAAGAGTATACCTCTTGTCCACAGGAGGTATAGAATTAGGAGTCTTTAATAGTTTTATTGTCTGTTTCCCAAAAGACTCATGAAGGGGAACAGACAGTCTCCTGGACTCTGGGATAGCCATCATTTCAACATAGTCAGGCTCCTCCTGGTCATCCACAGCTTCTTCCATAGGAAGCTGAAGGGTTTCAGCCACTTTCTTGTAAAACATGAAATGGGACTCAGAAAGCCTAGGAGGAGACACTCCTGAAGGTCTCTCTGGGTCAATGGGCACATCCAGACTTTCATAATCACATTCACTTTCCTCATACTCTCCTTCCTCCTCCTCCGGTTCATAAAATCCCTCTAAATCATAATCCGGAACCGGTGGAACTGGCCGAACCAAGCGCCTTCCTGATGGTGCCGGTTCAGTCGGAACCGAGGATAGCGACTGAACAATTTTTATCGCTTTGGCTACTTCATCAGTGGTTGGAGAAGAAAGTTTTGGATCTACACCGGCTGATTTATCCCTTCTTGTTCTCTTAACCAGAACCGATTCCTCGGAATCGGTTCTCCTTTTGACCGAAGAAGTTTCACCCTGGTCAGAGGGCACTCCTTTTGGTTCGGTTGGAACCAAACCGGGCTGGCCAGCCGGGTCAGCGGACATTCTGGCCTCCCTTTCCCTGAGCCTACCAACTCTTTTTTCCAGGGTAGCTGCAGGAAACTTTTTACAAATCTGGCAGTCTAAATCGAGGTGGTCAAACCTCAGACAATAAACACAGGTGGTGTGGGGATCAGCCTTAGCAAAGACTTCCCCACACACACTACAGTGTTGAAACCCAGTGGGCCCGGTTTTTCTTTTGGGTTTCTCAGACATGGCAAGTCCTAACCAAAAACGTACCCTCTTTTCGGCAATCCATGCAGGCAAGACACCCTTATCAGTTCCTGACCGTGTTCTGAGTCGTGGAAAAAAGTAATAAATCCATTTTTTTTTTTTAGAACCATTAAGAACCATTAACCACACTCTAAAGATAGAAATAAAGACTTTTAAACAACCTGATCGGTTCAAACCGAACCGATCCCACGTTTACAAGTTCCACACAGAATAATAACAAAAATAAACTTATCTAGTACTCACGAATACTACAGACAGAGACTGAACCGATAGGTTGCGGTTTAAATTTGGTCAAAAACCGAGAAAAACGGTACTTTAACCAGCAAATTGAACCGAGCAAAGCAGAAATCTCCGGAGCGACTGTTCAGTGAGGCGGAGTACAGAATTTGAAGGTTTGAGTTCAAACAGCAACAGACAGAGTCTCAACCGAGCTCGAGCTCAGCGTTCCATGCCTGGCATGGAAAGTTAACTCTTTCATCTCCAGGGCAGTTCGAAGGTTGGACCTCACTGCAATTTGTCAGAATACAGCAAGACTTCTTGTTGTTTGAAAATAAGGATCCCAGTTACAATGTCAAAGTTCACTTAAGCCATGGCCAGCCCAACCCCAAAGTGAACACCCAACCTGAGTGTCCCCCCTCAAACTGGAGCCACCGGTCAGCATCCAACCTCTGTTAGACACCCCTCAGCAACCCCAAGGTAACCAGGAAAAATGCCACCCTCCGGATGGCATTGCCTGATTCCCCCCAGAGGAAACAACCCAAACCAGGCACCCACCTTGAGGCAAGTCAACCAGACTCACGTTCTCCACTCAAAGAGCGGAACAAATCCTTCTTGGGGTACACACAATCTCCAGCTTGATGTACACAATAACCTGGCAGATCTTCAAGCTCTCCAATAGCACCAGTTCCTACCAGGGGTCACGTCTACTGAGCCCAGGTCCGATGACACACCACCAGCCAGTCCAACAAAAGAAAGGGTCCTCTGTCAGGTAAGAAACACACCAGGAAACTTCTCCAACTTCTCCAACAACTTGATAGCAGGGAAAACTGATCTCTCCCACAAGATGTGCAAAAAAGGCTGAGAAAAATCCAGAGAGTACCACAGGTAATAACAGATGTAACTCGCGTTATTCAATGCCAAGCGGTAAACTCTACCGAAACAGAAATGTAAGATGAAAAAATAAAACCGCTAGTATATAGAAGTACTAGCACTGGCGTCCGACAAATAAAACTGAATAGATACACAACACCAAGATGCAATACAATTATCTAATCTAATTCACTTGGCGTCCCTGAACTATTGCTGACTAAAAAATCTACTAAAAATGGATTAGAAAAATCAAAATAACATTAAAAAATTACTTAAACTAGGCTGCTACAGATGGCTGGCCCAGCATGGCTGCCATCTTGGATTCACTGCTTCCAAGCAGTCAAGCCTAGAGGTCATAAAGGCATGTATTAGTGAAGACTGGTCGTCGGGTGGGATAAAGTGCATGATCCATGTTCCTCGGGTGATAAAACCCACTTTCGGACAATGGCTGACACCTGAGACTTTAATATCAATTTGTTGTCAACGATCATGCCCAGGTTTTTCACCTGAGCAAACATGGTCAACCAAGAAGCACTGTGCATAAAACCGGTTGCCTCCTCTAGCCCTCTGATACCTTGCCAATGTGTAGACCCGAACACCATTACTTCTGTTTTGTCTGGGTTAAGTTTTAGCCAGTTGGAGAACATCTAGTCCTGGACCTCAGTTGGGCAAGAATTAATGAGTGGTGCCACGTTTAGGTGAACTTTAACAAAACCTAATATTTAGACAGAGTCCAGCTTGCATTTCCTATTAGTTCTGTATTTCTCCTCCCCATTATGTATTACTGAGGTCATTTGTATGAAAACAGGATTTCTGCTCCTGAAGAGTTCATCTATTCCCGCTGCCTTCTCCCTATCTGCTCCTGAAGCGTTCATCTATTCCTGTTACTTTCTCCCCACCTGAAGTCATAGAGCACCGCTAGTGACCGCACAGTTACTCCCATGGTAACAGACTGTGATGTCACAACAGAGGATTATGACTTGGAGTAGGGAGTAAGCTATAGAGGCAGATGAACTCAAAATAAACTCTAAGGAACGATCATATATTCACACAAATGTCCTTAGTAACAAATTATGGGGAGGAAAAATATATAAATGCAAATGGAATGCAAGCAGAATTGTACCTAAATGTGTTTTTTAAAGTTTTCTATGAGGTGTCAGTAGCTCTCTAAATACAGAGACCGCTCTGTAGTTCTGGTGCAAAAGACATATACAGCTGGGTATCATCTGCATAGTAGTGAAAACCCCTACTGTATCGTCTAATCATATCTCCCAGTGGCAGCACGTACGTGACGAAGAGGATTGGTGAAAGGATCAAATCCAGTGGAACTCCACAGGATGGGGCTTCGAGCACAAGGAGCAAATTCCCATCACCACCCAGTGCATCCTGCCTGTGTGAAAGAACTCAAAGCAGCTGATGCTGATGCCGGTGAGTCCACGACATTCTTTAAGGCAATACATTAACACCTCATGATCTTCGGTGTCAAATGCTGCAGAGAAGTCAAGGAGAATAAGAATAGATCATTCACCTCTCTGTCACTTGAAGGAGATCATTTTTCACTAATCCAGAGTCATACGAACATATGAACATACGAATGAGCCAGCAGAAACAGACCACCCAGTCTATCTAAGTTTGCTCGAGTGTGCAGCCAGCACCCCTAGTTTGCAGCTGCCCCACCCCCTCCCCTTTGTCATCCCACTGCCACCCTCCACCTCCCTCACCCCCACCCTCACTCTCCCCTGTCTCATGCCCTTTTGAAGCTGTTCACAGATCTACATAATACCACCCATTCTGGTAGGGTGTTCCATTTTGCCACCACCCTCTCTGTGAAATAGTGTCTCATTTCCTTCCTAAATCTTCCCCCCTCTATTCTTTCCCTGTGCCCCCTGCTGACCCTCCTTAACTTAAAGACCCCATCTGCGCCATCCTTATTGATTCCCCTCAGATACTTGAATGTCTCTATCATATCCACCCATCCCTTCTATCCTCCAGGGTGTATTCAGGTCTCTCAGCCTGCTATCAAAGTTTCTCCCCTCCATTCTACATATCATCTTTGTTGCCCTCCTATGCACCCCCTCCAGTAGCCTGATATCACGCTTTTGGTATGGCCTCCAAAACTGCACACAATATTCTAAGTGCGGCCTTACCAGCAACTTACAGAGGGGCAAGATCACCTCTCTTCGCCTGGATGAAAATCCCCTCGCTATGCACCCCAGCATTTTGTTCGCTTTTGCAGCTGCTCTCCTGCACTGGGCAGTGTTGTTCATGGCCCCCGTTATCATTACCCATAGGTCCTTCTCCTCTTCAGTGATCCCCAGCTTAACCCCCCTCCCCAGCCAGTAGTCTCTCCTTGGGTTCTTCACCCCAAAGTGCATAGCCTTACACTTCTTTGCATTAAACCCCAGCTGCCACCTCTCTGACCACTCCTCTGGCTTGCATAGGTCCCCCTGCAGCTGCTTCAATCCCTCCTCTCCATACACCACTGCTCCGATTTTGGTGTAGTCAGTGAACAGACTTACCTTGGTCCCCACCCCGTGTGCAATGTCTGACATGAAGAGCCCAAACAATACTGGCCACAACACAGAGCCCTGTAGCACCCCACTCGTCACCGGCCTTGGAGTTGAGAGCTCCCCTCTCACCACCACCCGTTGCAGCCTGCCACTCAGCCAGCTTGAATCCAGTTCATCATTTTTGCCCCTACACCTACACCAGTTAGCTTCTCCCCAAGCTGCCCATGAGGCACCAAATCAAAGGCCTTGCTGAAGTTCAAGTAAAGAACAACCACTGCATGACCCTTCTCCAGCTCACCTGTCACCCAGTCATAATATTGTATGAGGATGGTTTGACAAGACTTCCCTGAAACAAACCCTGCTGCCTCACATCCTGGAGGCCATTGTCCTCCAGGTATGACAGCAGTCTTTCCTTTAGTATCGTTTCCATGAGTTTGCACACTATGGAGGTGAGACTTACCGGACGATAATTACCTGGTTCATCCCTTGGCCCGCTCTTGTGTAATGGTACTACATGTGCCATTCTCCAGTCCAGTGGCACACATCCCAACTCCAGTGAGGTGCTGTACAGATCCGCAAGAGACTCCACCAACACCTCCGCCATCTCCCTCAGCACCCTGGGGTGGATACCATCCGGCCCTGGTGCCTTGTCTTCCTTCAGTGCCCTCAGTCCCTCTAGGACTCTACTTGCCTCAATTCTTCCATCTGTCGCCTCCTCTCCCCCTGTCTCCACCCTCTCAGCCTATGCTGGTAGCGCTTCCCCCCTTCTTCCGCAAACACTGAGAAAAACTATTCATTCAGTGCTTCTGCCTGCTCCTCCCCCGTCCACTCCCCACCCCTTTTTATCCTCACTATTGTCTCCTTGCACTTCCTTTTCTCCCTGATGTATCTGAAAAAGTATTTCTCCTGCCCATTAATTCCCTGTGCTAATCTCAGCTCCCTCTGGGCCTTGGCTTCTCTCACTTTTCTAGTCACCTCCCTGGACCACTGTGCATATTCTTACCTGTCCACTTCCTTCCCTGTCCTCCTAAACCTCTGGTGCGCCACTCATTTTGCCCTCACCACCTCCACAACCTCGCTGTTCAACCAACATGGTTTTCTTGCACTATTCCTCTTACTCTGTGCCTTGGTGCAGGCTTCTGTTGCCTCTGTAACCCCCGTTTAATAATAACCCATTTCTGCTCCATGTCCATCTCCTGCCTTATGCCCTGCAGTTTCCCTTTCAGTACTTCCTGCATCCTCCCAAAGTCCACCCCCTTAAGTTTACTACCCGAGTAACTAATTTCTCTGGCTCCCCGTACATCGTGATTTTACACCACACTGTTTGGTGATCGCTGTCGGCTAGTGGGTCCTCTGCCTTTATTTCCCTCACTGCCTCCCCATTTGACAATACCAGATCTAAAGTGTTCTTTAGCCTAGTAGGTATATTAACCAATTGTGTCAGGAGACCCTCCTGGATCGCGTCCAGGAGCACTTGCTCTCTAGCACTGGAGGTGACTGGAATGCTCCAGTCAACCCCCGGCAAGTTGAAATCCCCCACAATGACCACCTTCCCATTTCTACATACCCTTTTGATTTGTCCCGCTTACTCCCTGTCAAGCGCCTCAGACTGGGACGGCAGCCTGTATACCACCCCAAACCTCACTTTCCTGCCATTTGAGTCTAGGAGTTGCTGCCAGATTGCCTCTGTTCTCCTTTCTTCTCCCTCGTCCATTTGATCCCACCCCTCACAGACTGCCACCCCTCCTCACGGTCCTTTCCATATAATATGTATCCTGAGATTACCAGATCCCAGTCCTGGTGCTCAGTTGCTCACATTTGTGTGACAGCTGCCATATCCACCCTCCACACTGCTAAGAGTGCCTGCAGCTCAGTGGATTTGTTTCCTAGGCTTCTTGCATTCAGTGAGACCACCCTCCATAATGCCCCCTTCCCATCACTAGCCTCCATCTCCTCCCTTCTACTCCCTCCTTTTTTGGCTGCCCCGAGTCCTTCCCTGCTAGCCTGGGGGTAGGCTGTGACTCCACTCTATAGGATACCTGCTACCTGCTGTCCACTGGCCACCCCCTATCTAGTTTAAATCCATCCGTCGCAATATACCTCCCCAGTCCTTGCTTTAATACCTCCTTCCCCTCCCCACTCAGGTGCAGCTTATCCCTTGAAAACAGTTTTTTATTCTCCCAGGTACTGACCCAGCCGCCCACAACCCCATACCCCTTAGTTTGACACCATTCTACCAACCATGTGTTTAACTCTCTAATCCTCTCCTTTCTCACTGTGCTTGCGCAGGGTACTGGGAGCACTTCAGAGAAGGCCACAGATTCCCCAGTCTCCTCGCACAACCTTCCCACATCCTCAGTCCTCTCCCTTGTTACCTCCACCATTTGTCCCCACACGCACTGCAATGTGTGGTTTCCTCCTACCCCTCTTTACGCACCTTAGGATTGCCTGCCCTGCCATGTCTGTCTTTAATCCTGGCATGGACTCCATCCATATCCGACTGTGCCTCTCCCCCTTGCTGCCCTATCTGATCCCCTTGAGTATGGAGTCCCCCAACAACAGTAGACCCCCCCCACCCAGGTTCTCATTTCTGGAGCCATGTGCCCCAGTGTCTTCCCCTCTGTCTCTCCCAATTAAGACCCCTCCCCCTCCTCCTGTTTGACTGCCAACCTCACTCTCCCTTCTCATCTCTCCGAGTATTATCCCTCCCCCGCCACACCATGCTCAATCTCTCTACTAGTAATGCCCCTCACTCTCTCTTCTTTGTGAGTGCTATCACTTGTGCAATCACCTCCTGCATCCTCCTTCCCATGTCTTGCTAGTAAAGTAAACATGTTCCTTATCCCCTTTGCATTACTATGTGCTTTCTCCTCCCTCCTGCCTATTGCTGTTTCTCTTTTTCTAGGTCCTACTAGAGTCCACCCTTCGCCAGCTGGCTTTCTGTCTAGTTTGCCCCCTCCCCCCTCCCTTGACCCACTGTTCCTTCTGTGTGGTGCCCCCACAATACTCTCAGATGTCAGCCCTCCTACCAACGCAAACCTCCCCTCATCGCTCAATCTCCCCAGCTCCCTGCCAAGTCACTGAACCTCTTCCTCGAGCCTCTCGAGTCCAGAGTCAGGATGTCCAATGGGACCGAGTCCACAGCAGGAGGCCTGCAACAAAACTGGGGAAGCTGATGATTCTCCCAAGAAGCAAACAGGTCTCTGGCTCCAGTGTACCCCACCTCCTGAACACTGTGGATAACACCTGCTTATTCCGACTCCACTCGAGATGTTCCTGGCTGTTCCGGCTCGGGGAATCTGCCAAAGCATTGTCTTTCCCTGGCAGGTGAACTGCTGATAGTTACACATTTAGGGAATAGGCCAGATTCCCGATCTTCATTGCTTCTGTGCCATAGCTTTGAAGATCTTGTGCCTCCTTGGCAGATGAACTGCCGATAGTTGCACATCTAGGGAATAGGCCAGATTCCTGATCTTCATTGCATAGCTTTGAAGATCTTGTGCCTCCCTGTTTTATTGATGTAGTACATGGTAGCGGTGCTATTTTTCCTGACCTGGACTGACTGACCCCTGACATGGGAGGTGAAAGCCTATGAAGCCCGATACATTGCTCTGAGATTCAGCAAGTTTGTATGCTCCTGGAACTCCTAGGAGGACCACACCCTGCTTACTATTAGGCCGTCTAGATGGGCACCCCAGCCTAGGAGGGAGGCATCTGTAGTTAGCATTACTGTGAGTGACTGCTGAAGGAAGGACACATCTTCCCTAAGGTTGCCCTCATTATTGCACCAGTCCAGTGCTCTTAAGAGAGTCTCTGATTCAGGCAGCAACCTTGAAAGAGGGTCCCAACTTTGGGACCAATGGGCACTTAGGTGGTACTGGATATCTCTGTTTTGGAACCAGGCACTGGCCAGCACTGATGTGGACGAGGCCATGTAACCCAATAGCTGAAGGAGATCTCTTGCAGGGCAGGGCTGGCCTAATCTGAAAGACTTTGTCAGGTCTGCCAGATTTTGCACGCTCTCCTGAGGGAGGAAGGCCCTCCCTTGGAGGGCACCTAATTCTGCATCTATAAAGTCCAGTACCTGTACTGGCTCTGTCTGGCACTTTTGAGTGTTTATTATGAATCCCAGCCCCTCTAGGGTGTGCTGAGTGAGAAGGAGAGCGTCCTTGGCCTCCTGGTGTGACTTTCCTGTGGAGGCCTTTTCTTTCTCAGTACTGCTTGTGACAGGGTTGAATAAGACCCTGCCCCATTAGTTACACAGAAAGAGTTTAAATGCAAGGGTCTGTTCTGTCCTCACCTATCCTCTCCTTTTCTGTCTCTTCTCTGTCTGGTTGCGAACTAAATTTTCTTGTGAGACCTAATAACTCTGACAGGTTCACAATTCTCTGCTTCTTGCTATCTCTCTGCCTTCACTTGCTGTTCTGTCTTTTCTTCCCCTTGCATATCTGCAGTTTTGAAAAATATATATATGTGAATATGTGTGTAAAACTGTATGTGTATGGGATCACTTTGTTTAAAACTGTATACTGAAACTTGGAATTAAGAAATACCCTCACAAGAAGGACTTGACGTTTTCTCTGTTTGTACTGCCTTTGTAGTAGTTATACTGAAACATTTTTATTTTGCTATTATGGAGAAAAATAAAACGCTATTTGCGAATTTTGAAACTGTTCCTGGTTTTCCTCTGTTTCCTCACCTGTACCTCGACGACAGATGGTGTCAGCCAGAGAAGAGACAGAAAAGGAGAGGATAGAGAGGATAAAACAGACCCTTGCATTTAAACTCTTTCAGCATGACAAATGAGGCAGAGCCTTATTCAACCCTGTCACAAGCAGAATTGAGAAGGAAAAGGCCTCCACTTCCAGCAGGCCTTATGGAAGGGGAGGTAGAGGTATGGGATACTTTCCCTGTGGTTTTCTTGCCTATGCAGGGCCTTATTCAACCCTGTCACATAAGTATATCAGTACCCTCAATCTCACCACGGGTTACTGGCAAATTACCGTAGCTAAAGAACCCACAGACAAAACTGCATTTGCCACTCATAGGATTCTATCAGTTCACCACCATGCCATTTAGTTTACGTGGTACATCTGATACATTTCAACAGCACATGGATGTAATTATATCCCCTCACACTGGCTATTGTGCTGCATACCTGGATGATGTCATGGTGTACAGTCCAGACTGGAAAAGCCACCTGGAACACCTATGAGCAGTTATCCAATCAATCAAAAAGACAGATCTGACAATTAGTCCTACCAAGTGTGCATTGGGCATGCAGGAAACCAGATAGTTGGGCTATGTTTTGGAAATGGAGAAGTCAAGCCAGAGGTTTCCAAGATAGAAGCTGTAGCTAACAACCCTGTCCACAAAACCAAAAAACATGTCAGGTCATTTTAGGGCTAGCTGATTATTATCAGAGATTTGTTCCCAGCTTTGCCAAGTTAGCTACTCCAGTCACTGTACACAAAAAGAAACAGTTCCCGTATAATGTGAAATGGACCCCAGAGTGTGATGAAGCTTTTTGGGCCATTAAGGCTGCATTATATTCAGACCCTGTTTTAAAGGGACACTGACAAAGTGGGCAAGCATTAAAGATGCAATACTTGAAGCAACATCCCATTGTGTTAGAGAGAAAAGCATGAGCAAAAGAAGGAAGAAACCACTTTGGTTCTCAAAAACAGTAGCAGAAATGGTCAGAGCCAAAAGGCTGGCCTTCAGGAAATATAAGGGAATGCAGCAGGACGAAGACAGGAAGGCATTCCAAACTTCCTATAAGGAAGCAGGGAAGGCAGTAAGGCAGGCAAAAGCCCAAACCGAGGAAACACTGGCACAAACAGAAAAAGAAGAGGACATGACTCTCTATAGATACATTAGTGAAAGAAGAAAGTCCAGAAGAGGTATTACTAAGATCAAAGGGGATAAGGGGGAATGTGTGGAGAAGGACCAAGGAAAAGCATCTATCCTAAATAGATACTTCTGCTCAGTATTTACTGAGAAGAAGGTAGGGCAGGGTCCACAGCTTAGCACCATGGACGAAGGAGGTGTGCACTAGTCCCTTCACAAAAGAAAGGGTCCCACAACAGCTCGCTAAGCTCAGGGTGGACAAGGCAATAGGACCTGATGGCATACATCCCAGGGTACTAAAGGAGCTAACAGTGGAACTAGCAGAGCCATTAGCAGAACTGTTTAGTGAGTGTAAGCCCCAGGGGGTGCTATCCTTAGGGTTACCACCCCTGCCTGCCTCCTCTGGGACAGGATGAGGGGCCCAGATCCGTTGACTGGTGCCTCCACCCAGAGGTCGGGGTTAGTACTGTCAAGACTGCCTCGGTTACAGCCCTCTGGGTTACTGCAACCCCCCTTTTGTCCCGCTAGTGGCTCACACAGTGTACCCACAATACTTTTCCCCAGTTCACTTACCCCCCGGCTAGTATCTCTCAGCTCACTGCAGGGACCCCCTGGAAAGTAAGGGACAGTTTTATCACAGTCACTATGCAGCAGTTCACCAGCAATGCACACAGTAGCCAGGGTGTAGTTGCAGAACAAACAATCTGATTTATTCAGGGGGAAGTAACCAGAACAGGGGGAAATCAAGCTGATTGGCTTACCACTGTACTTATCTACCTAGGGCTCTGTGCACAGGCCTGAACCTAGTATTTACCGTCCCTGGGTACCCAAGCCCTAAAGGCTAGTCCACCATGGCAGCTGGTTGGGGCCCTGACACAGATAGCCTTTGAAATACTGAACGAGTCAGAATGAGAAGCAAAACTCAAGTAGACAGTCAGCAGTCTGCTGAGGCAACTGAAGGCCACTGATTGCAAACTTAGCAGGGAGCTACCCTGGTTCAGTACTCACGACTCCAGTAAGCAACGAGTTCTTCACCTCTAGCAGGGTTAAGCCTGAAGTTCACCAGCCTCCTCACACTTTTATATGGCAAATAACAGAGGGGTACCATACCAGGCCGCTGCTTCTAGATCCCACATGAACTTGCAGTAGACTCAGGCAATAAACGGCAACTTAAACCTCATGGGCGGACTGAGTGCGATTCAGCAGTTTCTCCAGTCCTTTCAGGTTGAGCCTGGTAGGTAGCTGGGCTGGCACCAGCCTCCTCTGACCACACCCCAGCGGATTTAGTCCGACTCAGTTTAAATGGCACAAACGGCTGCCTCAGGCCTTCCCGCGCTTCCCGCGTGAACACTCACACAGCGCAGAAGCCTAGAGCTCCTCTCTTCTGCTCAGCCACAATGCATCTGCCCCTAGCACCATGGGGCACACCTCACAGTTCGGGCGCTTCCCGATTCCATAAGCTGGCTGCACATGCCAGTCATGTTCTCCTGTTCTCACTGGTGTGAAAAAGCGCCATAGCCCGTAATACCTTTCTCAAATGGCAAGCAGTTCTCCCATTGGTCAGCCGACTCCAAGGAGTCCAGAGATACTGATTGGTCCAAGTCAGCAGTTCGGGACCAAAATGGTGGAACCCAACAGAACAGTCCTTTGCTGCAAAGAAGGCAGGTTAGAACAACCACATTATCATTATTACTGTAAACAATGTCCATCAAATAATTAAACCTTTCAGCAGGGCTCCCTCTGCACAGGTAGCAATGGAGCGAATATCCAGCAACCCGGGCAGGACTCTGGCATGAAAATGCACAGTCCCCCCTTCGGATTAAGTACGACTGCAAAACAGGCAGCCCTTAAAGGGTCAGTACACTGAGGCCACACAGGCACTCATTAAAAATGGCTTAAATGCCGAATACCAGCCAGGCAAGCAGCATTTAAATGGGTTCTAGGGCACTTTTAGGAACCCCCATTTGCAAGGGGGTTACACCCTTCCTGGCCTGGAAAAACTTGGCATCCGAGCCAAGTAATTACCCTTAATTTACTTGAAGGCACACAGTCTAACTGACACTACATCACACTTTGCATTACATACATGAATATTCACAGTGTACTATCAGTTATACAATGTTGTACACACATAACCCTTTGTTCCTCTTTTTTCCCAATCAGGTCACTATTTC
Source organism: Neoceratodus forsteri (assembly GCA_016271365.2). Classification (NCBI taxonomy): domain Eukaryota; kingdom Metazoa; phylum Chordata; order Ceratodontiformes; family Ceratodontidae; genus Neoceratodus; species Neoceratodus forsteri. The sequence goes on from CM028135.1 coordinate 754,625,935, forward strand.
CTGCTCGTGTTCCCGGGACTGGGGGAACCCCTCCATTTCAGTTACTGGTGGGCCACCTAAAGTAGGGGCCCCACACCCAAAGGGTAATACCAACAAACTAGAGTTACCCCCAAAGCTAGCTTAGGCAAGGAGCTCGGGGACACATACACCCCTTTGTGGACCACATTTAAGGGCAGGTCCACTGGCTGACCCAAAGACTCATAACTCAACTTTCTTACAGGCCGTACTTCTCGGCTGGAGCATCTAGGTATCTCGGGGAACCCTGAAACAAGCCCAGATTCCAACCCAACCCCACTGACATTAGGGATGGGAACCTCCACAGGGGGACAGGGCCCAGTACTCATAATGTTACTGGTGGCCTGACCCCCTACCCCAGGGCCCACTCCACTGGGTTCAGCTGAGGGCTGGGTAGCTACTAGTGAGGAACCATCAGGGCACTCAAAATATTCTTCTGGTTCTGGCACATCACTGGCTGGTCCCCCAACCTCACTCTCTTTGTCTGAGAAGTCAGATAATTCAGCCAGGCCAGACAGTTCAGCCAGGCTTAAGGACCCGACCCCTTGGACTTGTCTGCTACCCAGCTCATCTTCTGGAGGTATCAGCTCTGGAGACATAGTAGGGGGCTCAAGCAGTCTGGACGGGCCAATCTCATTTCCAGAGTTAACATGGGGATTGCCCCAAAACAACTGGCTCAGTTCGTAAGAGGGATAGTATTCAATATCATCTTCATTGTCTTCCGACACTGACTGTTGATCATCTCCTTCGGCAGGGTTTGGGCAAGGTTCTCTTGGTGGGCTTGCTGAAGAATCCACGGGTTTGGTTCTTTTCTTTGCAGCAGATCTAGTCACAGGCCGGGAGGGGGCGGTAGCTGGAGATTCGGCTTCAATCAGGATTTGCCCGATTGGCAGCAGATGGTTTCAGTGAGTAGTTTTCACATCTTTGGAATTGTTTTCTGGTTGCACTTTATATACACACAAAATCGGCCAGCTGGCCCACAACAATGTGCGGGAGGTGATGCCATCGGTCAGCAATCTTATGTTTTCCATGCAGCCCCAGATTTCGCACCAACACTCTATCCCCTTCTCTTAGCTCCAACGTCTTCACTTTCTTGTCATACCTCTCCTTATTGGCAAAGTTTCTTTTAGCAGCCATGGTCTGGGCCAACTGATAAGCATGGTTTAACTGGGCCTTCAGCTTCTGTACATATTGTAGATGATTTTCTGCTTGCACCCCATCAGGGGAAACTCCAAAACACACATCTACGGGCAATCTAGCCTCTCGCCCAAACATCAGTCGGTACGGAGAAAATCCCGTGGCATCACTCTTGGTGCAGTTATAAGCGTGAACCAGGGTACTAACCTGCTAGCTCCATCTCTGTTTGTCTTTGGGTTGCAAGGTGCCCAACATGTCAAGTAATGTGCAGTTAAACCTTTCAGGCTGGGGATCTCCCTGAGGATGGTAAGGGGTAGTTCTTGACTTTCGCACTCCCCACAAAGACAGCATCTCTTTAATCAAGCGGCTCTCAAAGTCCCTTCCCTGGTCGGAATGGATCCGCCGGGGGGTCCCATAGTGGACAAAAAAAGTTTTCAACAAGTATCTTAGCCACCGTGGTTGCTTTCTGATCCTTAGTAGGGAACGTCTGTGCGTCCGGGTGAAATGATCGGTAACCACCAATATATTACTGACATTCTTCAGATCGGGTTCCAAACTTAAGAAATCAATGCAGACTAGCTCCGTAGGGGCGCTAGGAGTAATGTTGACCATAGGAGCAGCTCTCTGGGGCAAGGCCTTCCTCTGCAAACACTGACTACAAGTCTTGACATACCGCCCCACATCTGCGCTCATTCTTGGCCAGTAAAACTGGGCTCATACCAAATTGAGAGTTCGGTCGAGGCCAAGATGCCCCATCTAATTATGCAAAGACTTTAAAACCAGTTTCTTTAACTCTGAAGGCAGCACCAGCTGTTGCTTGACGATCTGGTCTTCTTTATGTACAGTTTCTCGGTATAGTAGTTGGTTAATCAGCCTTAATTTGGGCCATTCTCTATATAATAAGGTGGCTCTCAAGTCGGTAGAGCGCAATTTGGACACATCCCGCCCGGCCTGCAGGGCTTCCACTACCAGCTTTATCAGAGAATCTCGGGATTGAGCCTGTTGAAGACTAGTATTATCAAACTGAGGCAGTGAACTAGTGTCCAGGGCAGAAAAATAACAGTAGGCAAGAGGTATACAGTTCTCAGATGGCCCTAAGCAATCCACCATACAGTTCACAGCATCCGGGGACACTTGATCTTCCTTGTTGAACTTCTGACAAAGGGCTCTTATATCAGGCTCAGACAATTTGACCCACTCAGCTTGGGGCATAGGCCTCCAAGAAAGTGCATCCGCATCTATATGGTTTAAGCTGGCCCTATATTCAACAGCATAGTCGTAGGTGGCCAAGGCAGACAGCCACTGTGGCCAGTGGCATCCAACTTAGCTGAGGTTTGTACGTAGGTCAGAGGATTGTTATCAGTCTTTACTAATATCTTGGCACTGTACAAATAGTCATGGAACTGATCTACAATGGCCCACTTCAGAGCCAGGAACTCTAGCTTATGCACGGGATAGTTTTTCTCTGACGGAGCCAAACTTCTGCTGGCAAAAGCTACAGGTCTTAAGCCATTTGAATGCTCCTGATACAACACAGCCCCCAATCCTTGAAGACTAGCATCGGTATGGAGAACTTAGGGCTTGGCTGGGTCAGCATAAGCCAACACGGGGGCATGGGTGAGTTGATATATGATGTCATAGAAAGCATCCTCACACTCAGTCCAACGGTCCCCAAACAGTTCATTCGGCTGGAAATACCTCTTCATGGTCTCGGATCACACAACTTTCTTATACTTTTTGTGTGTAGGAGGGTACCCCTGAGTGAGGTTGAGGAGGGGACGAATCACTCGAGAATAGTCCTTGACAAATCACCTATAATATCCGCAAAACCCCAGAAACCATTGCAATTCCGTCAAGTTCCTGGGTTGGGGCCAAGTAGTCAATGCCTCTACTTTGCTAGGGTCAGACTCTATGCCCTCAGTAGACACTATGTGGCCCACATATTTCACGGAAGTCTGGAAAAATTGACACTTATCTATAGACAGCTTGAGGTCAAACTCCTCCAGCCGATCCAAGACCTTAAATAGTCACTGTTCGTGTTCTTCCAACGAATGTCCGAACACGATGACGTCATCTACATAGACCAGACACTTGAGCAAATTCATATCCCCCACGGCTCTCTCCATCAGGCGCTGAAAGGTGGCTGGGGCACCTGAAATCCCTTCAGGCATCCGTATGAACTCATAGAAACTTAGGGGGCAAATGAAGGCAGTCTTCTCTCAGTCCCCTGGGGCCATCGGGATTTGACAGTACCCGCTGCGGACATCTAACACAGAAAACCACTTGCTGCCATTTAAACAGTCCAAAGCATCCTGTATGCGTGGCACGGTGTACTGGTCGGGGATGGTCCGCTGATTCAAAGTGCGATAGTCCACACACATCCGAACCGTACCATTCTTCTTCCTTACCTCCACAATGGGGGAAGCATAGGGGCTCCTGGACTCTTGTATCACACCAGCAGCACACATCTCTTGCAGATGCCGCCGTACATCATCGATGTTAGCTGGGGTCAGGCTCCGGGATCTCTCTCGGAAAGGCCTTTCGTCATGCAGCCGAATGTGATGCTCAGCCCCTTGCAAACATCCCACATCCCATTCTTTCAGGGAGAATACCTGGTCCCTTTGGGCAAGCCTCTCACTGATCCTCTTTTTCCATTCAACTGGCAGTGGAGAGTCACCAAAATCAAACAAATCAGGAGTAACTCGATTGTCTGCCTCGGGACCCTTGCTACTCGGCAGTACTGCGGTATCCGCACAATGGACACTTGCCAGGGTGCACCCTCTTCTTATTCAAATCTCCTTGTCGGACACATTATGCACTTGAACCATCACTCTCTTGACATAAGCATGGGCTCTAGCCGGCAAGATACTGGGCTTTATCAACAGTCCCTCAGGCAATCTTCCTTCCCCAGGTGCATCCAACATCAACAACTTATTCTTGACATCCGTCCTTAACCGTACTTCTCCATGCAGGACACACTGGGCATTTTGGGCGAGTATCACTGGAGCCGGATCCTTTTTCCACACCACCCCCAACGGGCCCTCAGGTTCCTCTTGACCAACCCTCCTCTGGGAGGCAACTGCTTCTTGGAGCACAGCAGGTATTTTTAGAGCTCGCCCAGTTTTGTATGTCTGTTTCTCCGAGCACAACTGGGCCAGCCATCCAAACATATGAGCATTCGTCCCGATCAACAAAGGCACCCCATCATACAGTCCAGTGGGTGGGCAAACTAACACTAAAGTTTCCACCTGCTCATCCATTCCAGCCACAGATGTCGAGAATAATAACCAAACTCGGATATACCCCAAATACGGATATGCCTTGTCACTCAACCCCCACACATGTAGACCATTCAAGGGTTGCAGGGGCACCTCAGGTAAATGTGCCTGATACCAGTCCTGAAACATGATGGTTACCTGAGAGCCACTGTCTAATACAGCTCGAGTGGGAATCCCATTTACTCACACTGGGGTCTCCATGGAAGGCCCGATCACATCAGACCAGTCTGGGGCCACAGCATTGAGGGTCGACTAAGCCCGGGCCCGAGTCACAAAACTCCTAGGGGGTCGAAACTGGGTCCTGTGATGCCAGGTGATCAGTCTACTGTTAACTTTCCTTAAGTTCTCCGGCCTCTGACACTCAGGTTGAAAATGGCCATCTTCTCCACAATGGTAACAGAACCTGGGGTCCCGAAGATCACTGTTAGGTGGTGGGCCCCGTGTTTGTGGGGGGCCCTGAGAGAGGTGAGGGGGCTCCCTTGGGCCAGGGGTCTGGTTTCAGTTTGTCTCAGGGGCCCCGGACCTAACAGGGTACATAGGAGATTGCTTTAAGTCCCTCACCAGTTCCCGTAAATTCCTGACCTTGGCCCTCAACTCACTCTCTACATGGGGGTCAGAGGAAATAACTTGCATTCCCACAACACCAGGAAAATCTGGGGATCCCTCAGACCCTCTGGACAGGCCGACTTCCTCAGGGGTGCTAGGCTTAGGGGTCCCACTAGGGTTTACCGCCCCCACACATGGCTCCCACCCTTCCTCATCAGTCTCCACCTCTCTAATCTCCCACATTAATTGACAATATTCAGGCAGGGTGGCCCGATCATGTAACTTAAGTTTCAGCAGTATTACACTAAAGAATCTGGCAGATTTCAAAACATGTTCCAACCTGCTCTGATTCAGAGCTGCGGCAGTGAGTCCCCCCTTTCTACAGGCCTTCTGCAAGGCCCGCTCCACCCTAGTGACGAAGGCGGACAGTTTCTCATTCCTCCACTGCTTAGCCGACCTGAATTTCCATAATAGGTCTTCACCAGTCTGGGTACTCCCAAAAACCCCCTCTAAAGCAGAGAGATACTCTGCAACGGTGGCTTCAGGACTAGTGGCCCGGAAAAACCTAATGGCTTCTAAGACGGGACCCCGCAAGCTCTCCATCAACCTCGTCCTTTTCTCCCCCTCAGAGCATTGCCACTCCTGGACTAAGGGGGTGGCACAGTCCATCCAAGCCTCCAGGTCATCCTCCCCTAGAGGCACTGGCAACGTGTCAGAAAAAAGTTTAACTTACGGTAAGAATCGAGTTGTATAGGTGGGACCACTAGGGGCAGTGAAGCCAACACAGAACTCTTGGGGGGACAGGGGGAGGTGCCAGGGGAGCCCTGAGGGGTAGCATCACTAGACAAATCCAATGCTTGCAGCAGTTCCTGGGTAGTTCTCCCCTCCACAGCCAGCAATTTAAGCAGTTTGTCTTTAAAACTATTCATTTGGGGGGAACCCCCAGGGGTGACTGACCCACTCCGAATATGAATTAGCCTCCATCCCTGTGAGGTACCCTCCGGGTAAAATCACTGGAGGTACCTTCTCGGGGTTGATGGCCACACTGCACAGCAGCAGCAGCTGCAGCGTCTGGTTGAGCAGGTCAGCCATACGGCCTTTTACCTCCACTTTGCCTAAACATTTTACTCGCTTTGCTGCGGAAATGATGTCAGCAGTTGGAGTTCCCAAAGGCACATCTAACAGTAAACACAATCTTCTGGGAGTCCAGCTCTTTGGCTTCACCCCACCCCATCAGTCTGTGTACCACTGTCTTAATAGGTCCCAACTTAATTTTTCCCAACACATCCCCTTCCAATTTTCCCATTTCTTATGTACTTCCCCACTTGGCTACTAGAGGACGCTAATCCCAGTGGTGCCTCCAATTTGTAACCCCCAGAGGGTGCTATCCTTAGGTTTACTACCCCTGCCTGCCTCCTCTGGGACAGGATGACGGGCCCAGATCTGTTTACGGGTGCCTCCACAAAGAGGTCGGGGTTAGTACTGTCGAGATTGCCTCAGTTACAGCCTTCTGGGTTACTGCAACTCCCCTTTTGTCCCGCTAGTGGCTCACACAATGTACCCACAATACTTTTCCCCAGTTCACTTACCCCCCGGGCTAGTGTCTCTCAGCTCACTCAGGGGACCCCCTGGAAAGTAAGGGGCAGTTTTATCACAGTCACTATGCAGCAGTTCACCAGCAATGCACACAGTAGCCAGGGTGTAGTTGCAGAACAAACAATCTGATTTATTCAGGGGGAAGTAACCAGAACAGGGGGAAATCAAGCTGATTGGCTTACCACTATACTTATCTACCTAGGGCTCTGTGCACAGGCCTGAACCTAGTATTTACCGTCCCTGGTTACCAAAGCCCTAATGGCTAGTCCACCGTGGCAGCTGGTTGGGGCCCTGACACAGATAGCCTTTGAAATACTGAACGAGTCAGAATGAGAAGCAAAACTCAAGTAGACAGTCAGCAGTCTGCTGAGGCAACTGAAGGCCACTGATTGCAAACTTAGCAGGGAGCTACCCTGGTTCAGTACTCATGACTCCAGTAAGCAATGAGTTCTTCACCTCTGGCAGGGTTATGCCTGAAGTTCACCACCCTCCTCACACTTTTATATGGCAAATAACAGAGGGGTACCATACCAGGCCGCTGCTTCTAAACCCCACATGAACTTGCAGTAGACTCAGGCAATAAATGGCAACTTCAACCTCATGGGCGGACCGAGCGCGATTCAGCAGTTTCTCCAGTCCTCTCAGGTTGAGCCTGGTAGGTAACTGGGCTGGCACCAGCCTCCTCTGACCGTGCCCCAGCGGATTTAGTCTGACTCAGTTTAAACGGCACAAATGGCCGCCTCATGCCTTCATATGCTTCCCGCACGAACACTCACACAGCGCAGAAGCCTAGAGCTCCTCTCTTCTGCTCAGCCAAACACATCTGCCCCTAGCAGCATGGGGCACACCTTACAGTTCGGGCACTTTCCGATTCCATAGGCTGGCTGCACATGCCAGTCATGTTCTCCTGTTCTCACTGGTGTGAAAAAGCGCCAAAGATCATAATACCTTTCTCAAATGGCAAGCAGTTCTCCCATTGGTCAGACGACTCCAAGGAGTCCCGAGATACTGATTTTTCCAATTCAGCAGTTCGGGACCAAAATGGTGGAACCCAATAGAACAGTCCTTTGCTACAAAGAAGGCAGGTTAGAACAACCACATTATCATCGTTACTGTAAACAATGTCCATCAAACAATTAAACCTTTCAGCAGGGCTCCCTCTGCACAGGTAGCGATGGCAGTAACGGAGCTAATATCCAGCAGCCTGGGCAGGATTCAGCCATGAAAATGCACAGTCCCCCCTTCGGATTAAGTACGACTGCAAAACAGGCAACTCTTAAAGGGACAGTACACAGAGGCCACACAGGCACTCATTAAAAACAGCTTAAATGCCGAATACCAGACAGGCATGGAGCATTTAAACGGGTTCTGGGGCACTTTCAGGAACCCCCATTTGCAAGGGGGTTACACCAGTATCTGATCACAGGAGAGGTCCAAGAAGACTGGAGAAGGGCTCACGTGATCCGACTCCACAAGAGTGGTAGCAGGGAGGAGGCAGAGAACTACAGACCAGTCAGTCTTACCTCAGTAGTGGGCAAGATTATGGAGGCACTCCTAAAGGAGAGGATAGTGCAAAACCTGGAATCTATAGGAGCACAGGATCCAAGACAGCATGGGTTTACAACAGGAAGGTTCTGTCAAACTAATCTCATAGATTTCTTCGACTGGGTAACCAGAGTGGTGGACCAAGGGGGTGCAGTTGATGACGCCTACCTTGACTTCAGCAAAGCTTTCGATACTGTTCTACATAGAATATTGATAAGCTGGGTAGGCTCGGGGTGGGTCAGAAGTTGGTCAACTGGGTGGCAAACTGGTTGATGGGCAGAAAACAGGGAGTGGTGGTAAATGGTATACAGTCAGAAGAGAAGCGAGTCACAAGTGGGGTACCTCAGGGATCAGTCCTGAGGCCAGTCCTCTTCAATTTCTTCATCAGAGACATTGCAGACTGACTGGAGGGTAAGGTTTGTCTGTTTGCAGATGACACCAAGATCTACAGGGTTTTAAATAATTGATTAGCAGTTTTTTCCTTGGGATAATACTAACTGTACAGAAAGTACTTATATAGGTTTTCTAGAAGAGTTATGTTTGTGCAACACAGTGAGGCAAGTGCTATGCATTTTCACAATGTTTAAGCACTTTTATGAGCAAAACGCTAATCAATTTTTAGAGTTAAATAAAACCCTGATCTACAACTGAGTAGATGATCCAGATGGGGTGGGCAGAATGAGAGGACAACTAGAGAAACTGGCAAAATGGTTAGAAGAGTGACAACTGGGGTTTAACACAAAGTAGTGCAAGATCATGCACATCGGGAAGAGAAACCCTGAAGACACCTATAGGTTGGAAAGGGAGTTGCTGGCAATCACAAGGGAAGAAACAGATTTGGGCATCATCATCACAGATGACCTGAAATCATCCAAGCAGACCGTTAAAGCAGTAGGTAAGGTTAGAGGGATGTTGGGGTGTATTAGTAGAGGTATCACAAGTCGTAAAAGGAAGGTAATAATCCCTTTTTACAAGACTCTGGTTAGGCCCCATCTGGAGTACTGTGTGCAGTACTGGAGGCCGCACCTGCACAAGGACATTAACAAAATGGAGGCAGTCCAGAGAAGGGCAACCAAAATGGTGCAGGGACTGCATCAGAAAACATGTGAGGACAGGTTAATGGAGCTCAATAGGTATACCCTAGAACAAAGGAGGGAGAGAGGCGATATGATTGAAACATTCAAACATCTTAAGGTCACTAACAAGGTGAAAGAGTCTAACATGTTTCAATATAAGGAAAATAGCAGGACAAGAGAACACAGCATGAGATTAGAGGGAGGCCGATTAAGGGGTAAAATGAGGAAGTTCTTTTTCACAGAAAGGGTGGTGGATGCAGGAACGGCCTACCCCAGGAAGTGGTGAATATGGATATGAATATAGTGCAGGGCTTCAAACAGGCATGGGATAGGCATAAGGGAGCAATACAGATAATAATAATAACTTTATTTGTCTGCGCCTTTCTCAAAACCAAGGCGCATTACAATAAAATGCGGAATAAAACATATTAAAACATATTAAAAACTAAGTTGGCTACACACCAATTAATCAACATACAAGTTATCAGCAAATGCCTTGCTCCATAAAAAGGACTTTAAGCCCTTTTTAAAACCCTCCACCGTCATGCACTCTCTAATCCAACGTGGTAGAGAATTCCAGAGGGTCGGTGTGGTCAGATGAGTATGATAGATCGACCATTGACAGAGTAAAGGCCTATGGCACATTCATAAGGTAGAAAAAAAAACAGGCAGACTGGATGGGCCTTGCGGTCCTTATCTGCCGTCATCTTCTATGCATCATGTAAATTTTAGGTAAAAACCAACATTTTATGATTGCTTATGTTCTCTAAAATTCATTGATATTGCTAGTCATTTTATCTGCCTCCTTGCTTATTAGAACTGAATGCATAGTAATGTATAGCTATGCCCAGCTTTGTTTTGCTTCAAATCATTGAACTACTCCTAGTGCACACTTCCTGAACATCAGAAACACCCTCAAGCAGGCAGCCACTCATGATGCAATAGTCTTTAGTACTCCCACTACATAATGAGTGGCTAGATTGTGTTGGGGGTTATCCTAAGCCCAGGAAAGATGCAGTGGGAGCTGGTCAAGAATTGTAAACAAACATATTTTGGTGTGGTAACACAAGTATGGTGAGTAGTCAGTTTTTCACTTTTTAGAAGGAAAAAGGGATCTGAATCAAACTACCAGCTGCATTAACAGTATCTATAGAATGTTACCAATCATAAAATGTTTTCATGTTGGCACGCTTGCGCAACCAACATCTTGCAGTAGTGCAGATTTGGAGGCGCGGTCACTGTTGGGCGAATGCAGGGCATGTATCAGTAGGTGCATCCCTCATTCCCCAATCAGCCTGCATGCCGGTGCTACACCACCCAGGCGAGCACATCTAAGGAAAGGTCTGCTGCAATGCGAACAAAGCTCATCACATGCAGCGGACCTCCCGATGTGCTTACCCGGAAACACAAACAAGACGACACACTGCCCGCCAAATTGCCGACGAGGGTGCCAATCTCCTGTCTGGCTTACCTGCCCAATGTATATGCCAATGGAGAGCCCACTCCCTGTCAGCATATTTGTTATATACAGAGGGAGGTGCCCAATCCCTCGACTCTTGCCCACCCCGCTTTCCTGTGTGCCGATGGGGTGCCCAATCCTACTCGGCATAAAGTAACCCCCTTTTGTTGTGTGCCAACAGAGGTGCCCAATCCCCATTAGCTACAACTGCCCCCAAAACAGGCTCTGTTGGCATGCTGGAGCCCACCCCAGTGTGCCACATGCCCTAAAACAGAAAAACAGTCCCTTGATATATATATATGTTTTGTACCTGTGGAAAAAGGAACGGCCCCTCTGCAGTCTCCCTGCCCCTACCCCACAACCTGCCCCACCACCACTACACTATCTCCCAACACCCTCCACCCCACATTTACCTGCGAGTCTGGCACGATGCTCTTCGTGGACCGGAACACATCTGCACTCTTCAAAGTCAACCGTGAACTGAGGAAATGCCAGTAAGCTGTATAATGGAATAAATATGTTTTTTCTTCATCTCAGGCATTTTGGAATTTGGCACCAAATTTTCAACATGGGTTTTGGGATGCCTCCTCATGAATTCTGGCACTGTCATGGCGTTATTCGGTCCCAAAAGGTGATTTCTTGGTCACTGCGTGGAATCACCTTTTAGGACCGAGTAACGAAACGACAGTGCAACTGTTCATGAGGGGAGCTCTCAAAAAGCCTATGTTGCACATTTGGTGACAAAACTCCCAAAAATGGCTGCTTTACGAGCATGCATTGTGCTGTTCCTATGCACGCTCATAACATCATGAATTTGTAATATTTTCACTCAAGATTTTCAAACTTGCCATTTTTCCACACCTCCTGATGAACAGTATAGCTGTCATTTTACATATCCTGCCCGAGATGTGCTTTTGCATGTCCGGCGCAGAATAGCGCAGTCACTGTGCAAAATCACTTTTTGGGACAGTTTGAGGAAATGACAGTGACACTGTTCATGAGCAGAGGTCCTAAAATGCCTATGTTAAAAATCTGGTACCAAAAGTCCATAAAATGACTGTGTTGCAAGCGTGCATTGCGCAGTTTCCACGCATCCTTGTATCTTCGCAAATTTGCAATATTTCCATGGCAGATTTTCAACACTGGCACTTTTTCACACCTCCTTATGAACAGTACAGCTGTCATTTTTCACATCCTGCCCAAAATATGTTTCTGCACCTGTGGCGCTCAATGACACGGTTGCTGTGGGAAATCAACTTTCGGACAGATTAACAAAATCGCACTGCCACTGTTCATAAGGGGAGGTCACAAAATGCCTATGTTACAAATGTGGCTAGCAAACTCCCAAAAATAACTGGGTTACAGACGTGTGTTGCACAGTTTGTATGTATGCTCACTGCTTCATCAATAGTTCATATTCTCACTCCAGATTTTCAACGTTGCCATTTTTTTACACCTCTTCATGAACAATACAGTTGTCATTCTCCACATCCTTCCCAAAAATGTGTTTTCATCCCTCTGTTGCCAAATGGCACAGATGCTGCGAAAATCCACCTTTCAGCTAACAAAGTGACTGTGCCGCTTTTCATGAGGTGGTCTGACAAGCAGCCCATGTTGAAAATGTGGAGTGAAACTACCACCACATGCCTACGATGTTAGGGTTTCCAACTGTAGCACCCCACCAGGTATAGACTGACAGGCGTCAAGGGTGTGACTTGGGATCATCGGATGTAATGCTCACACCATTCCAACCCCTATCCCCACCCTGTAGCCACTGACGGGCATCATAGTGTGCCTTGCACTGTTTGGCCACAAAGTTCATCCCATGCTCCTACAATGCATCCCTGTCAGTGTATTTCCTTATGGAATGGGGTAAGTATAACGCCCAAAGCACACCCCGACACTTGTCAGTGTCCACACGGTAGGGTGAGGTACAATGGCATGAGCGTTATAGTTAACGACCCAAAGGCACACCCCAATGTCTGTTGCTCTCTACAGGGTGAGGGTGGGGTTGGCGTCACTTCAATACTTCACTGCCATTCCTATTATGCGTCTCTAGCTCTGGCACGGTCAAAGCCAACGCGACAACATTTGGCACTGACAAATGCGTGTTTAAACTAGGGACACTTTGAGGCCTAAGGGAGTTGACAGTGCATCAATCCGGTGAAAATTTTGATCTATACTTCTTTAATGCTATTTTAGATTGCCATTTACCTCCTGACTTGTATGATACCCTTCTTTCCACAGTTTGAGTCTGCTTTAGTACTTTTTTTCACATTTGAAATAATAAAAGGAGTGCTCCTTTTAACATAGCTCGGACCAGGTTTTCATCAGTATTTGCAGCTGTTTTTGAACACATATTGTTCCATAAGGTCAGGGAGCACTGCCTGCTGTAGAATAATTCATTTTAGTCACAACAGAAGTGATATTTAAACAACTGAGGACAAAACAGCTGAGAATACTGATGAAGACCCGGTTTGAGCCCTATGAAAAGGACCGCTCCTTTTATAATTTTAAACACAAAAAAGTACTAAACCAGACTCAAATTGTGGAAAGAAGGGTATAATTCAAGTCAGGAGATAAGTGGCAACCTAAAATAGCATTAAAAAGTACAGGTCAAAATTTTCACCGTAATGATGCATTGCTGCCCAAGACTGAAGCCCAGATTTTGGGAAACTATTTCTGTTACAGATAGTCAGCATATAGATGGGGAAAGAACATCCTATTCGCTACATATGTAGGAAATTGCACAACAGAGAGAAAGGGTACCCCACCATTGAAAAGGAATGCCTTGCGGCAAAGTGGGCCATGGAGTCCCTTAAGTTTTACTTACTGGAAGCTGACTTCTTCTAATGGAGTCTTGCTGTATTCTGACCTCCCTTCCAGCATCCCCTCTCAAAACCTGTTTTTGGGAAGTGGGCTGGCAGGTGCAGTGTTGCACCCTGGGGTGTATTTGGGTACTCCCTCCTTTTAGAGAGGGGGAGTGGATTATATTATTAACAACACAGTCATAAGTTGTTCACTACCTAGTTTTTGATTTTGGATTTCTTGACTTGAGTCTTTTGGGGATCCAAAATATTTGGTTGCCATTTGGTTAGTAACTATTTTACAATTTCCACATAGTAGTTAGTATTAGCTCATAAGAATCTGACAGTTGCACTTCAAAGTGCAGCAGACAGAGGTTTGAACTGAGCTCGAGCTCAACATTCTATGCTCTGCATAGAAAATTAACCCTCTACTCTCTGGGGCAGTTGGAGTGCTGGGGCTAACTGCAATAGTCAGAATACAGCAAGACTTCCTGTTTGAAATGTCCATGAGTGATACTACAGCCCAAAAGGTCTGGAAAAACTGCCATGCCTTGGTCATGTGCTCTACTGAGGGCATTCTGTTCTTGTCCACTGACATTTCCTTTCTTTCTTCAGGAACAGGGTCAGTGACATGTTTTTCTTTATGTTTTTTCTTTGAAGGGACCCTCCTCAGTACCTGCTGAGAGGCTGTTTTAGGATTGCTGGTTTCAGAGTTCTCATGTTCAGACATCCTGGATTGTGAGCCATCTTATGCAGACTTGTCCTTCCTTACGGAGAGGAGTTAAACCCTCGTCCGAGCATTCTGGTGATGTGGAGGCAGACTGAGAAGCCATAAGGTCTTCCTATTTTTTAACCTTTATTTTAATAGTTTTAGGGCAAAATCTGATGTAAAGCTCACAAATAAAGAAATCATGATCTGGACCCAGGCACCTCAAACACAACTCTTTGCAGTCTCCCTTAGCCATGCGGTTAAAAAGTACAGTTATGGCAGAACTTACCTAGCAGTAGAGCTTCAAGAGGAGCTCTTGCAGCAGACAACGTTGCTAGGACTGAAGCCACCAGGCGCCAGGACCACATGAACAACTTTCAGCTAGCAGTCTACCATGAGGGACTGCCCCTGCTGATGGCAGCAGGCTGACGTCCACCTATCTAATAAGAGGGGTGGTCCCCCAGATCTACATCAGTTCGCTAGCTGGAGACCCAGGCACAGAAAGCAAAAATGGAAAACCGAGGCAATTCCTCAGAGGCAAGGAAAAAACAGAATAGCTTTAAAGGAGAAGAAGCAATCAGGGGGAAGGAAGGAGGGCGGGAAAGCAGCATCTGCTGCAAGAGCTCCTCTTGAAGATCTACTGTTACGATAAGGTCTTACGTAACTACTATCTTACTTTGAAGGGGCTCTTGCAGCAGGCAACAGCGGTAGGACTGAGTCTTGAGCAGTACCAGAACTGACTAAGTTAGCCGGGAGGAGGCAAACAGACAGCAGAAGGCTGTTCATGAGAGAAGCCCCTGAATGACAGCTAGTCTGAAATTGGCCCTGCATCTAGAAGCAGTGTCCGGACTGTAGTGCCGGATAAAGTTGTGAACTGAGCTCCAAGTGGCAGCTGTGCAGATGTCCGCAACAGACACATTCCAGAAACAGGTGGTAAAGGCAGCCATACCTCTAGCAGAATGACCCTTAATTGCTCCGGGCAAGGTCTTGTTGTACTTATGGTAACAGTACACAATGCAATTTGCCAACCATTTAGACAAACACTGTTCTGTAACAGGTACCCTTTCACTCTTAAGGGGCAAATGAAACAAACAACTGATCAGTCTTTCTAACCAGTTGGGTGCGGTTAGTGTAAAGACGGAGCACCGTATGAACATCAAGAGTATGGAGTAAGGCCTCCCCCTGATTAATATAATCACGGAAATAAACAGGCAGGTGGATGGACTGGTTCAGCATGAACTCAGACACCACCTTAGGCGAAAACATAGGATTTGTACGTAAAAGACACCCTGTCTTTGTGAAAAACCAAATAAGGCTCTTTGCACATCAGAGCCTGAAGCTCAGAAATCCTCAGAGTGGAAGCAACCACAACTAAAAATAATGCTTTCCACAACAGAAAACATTTATTTATTGATTTTTATATATTTAGTAGTTCGGAAAAAACCTTTGAGTGCAAGCTCTTTTACAAAGGTTCCATGTCAGAGTTGGCAACAAGAACAGTAGGTAAATGACAGTATACAACACACAAAGCAATTACAATTGGTTTCAAGTACTACAGTAATTTCAATTCACTAGGTATAATATATAATAAAAATTAACACAAGACAAAGTACTAATTACTAACAATAGTTTCAAAGGTTTGGTACTGCATCAGAAAGTGAGATAGAAAGCAGTGGTGAGAGAAAGGGAGACGGGGGAAGCAGCCTCCAAAGGGCCTTGTCGAGTACAGGGGTGGGACAGTTGGAGGTTAGGGTTGTGGCAGAAAGGTGAGAGAGTGAAGGTAGGCAATATGGTGGAGAAGTGCTTGACTAGGGGCA
The DNA here is from genome assembly GCA_016271365.2 of Neoceratodus forsteri. Taxonomy (NCBI): domain Eukaryota; kingdom Metazoa; phylum Chordata; order Ceratodontiformes; family Ceratodontidae; genus Neoceratodus; species Neoceratodus forsteri. Next base: position 754,641,920 of record CM028135.1, read on the forward strand.
AGATGGGGGCAGGCATGGACAGGTTATTTGTGCTAACAAGGACTGTACAGGGATTCACGGGGCTAGGTATAGGAGTGGGGGTAGGCAGTGCCAAATGTGCAATACAGGACTGCTTGCTGTGTGTAGACATTGGCAGGAATGGGGGGGGCTACCTAGTCCTGCCGGGTGCTTACATAAGGGCAGTGTTAATGGGTAGGGTTGACCTTTAGAGGCAGGTACACTCCGAGATTGTTTTTAGGTGCTGTTTGAGGCCAGTTTTGAATTGAGTCAGGCAGTTGGAGGCCAAGAGGTGCACAGGGAGTTCATTCAGCCACAGTGGGGCCCAGTAGGCGAAGGCGCATTGCCCAAGTGAGGTGCAGCAGAAGGAGATGGACATGACTGTTTCCCGGTGATATGTGATGAGGTGGGCGCCTCAAACATATTACCTACACAGGGTGGGGTTTTACCCAAGTGTGCCTTCTTCACCAGGAGGCAAGTTTGGAACTTGATCCTGTTACTTAATGTCAGCCAATTTGTGCATTCATACAGAGTACAGGTATGAGTGCCACGATCTGCATCCAGAGTGAGTCTGCATGCTTTATCGAGTGCAGTTTGAAACCTCTTGAACGCTGTATCTGATGCAGCCCTGCAGACCACCAGTCCATAGCCTATTGCTGATATGGAACTGAAGACAGAGAGGCAGAGGGTCTCCGGATTGAGGAATTTCCAGTGCCTATAAAAAAAAAAAAAAATCACCAATTTTGGTATTTACCACCCTGAACAGAGAGTCAATGTGGTGCATGAACATGAGGGTGTCATCGAGGGTGACCCCCAGATACTTAAACAAGTGCACTTGTTCCAGCGGTTTACTACATGTGTTGGAGATGATGAGGGGGTGGTGCCTGTTTTTATTACGGGGGCTGGATATAAGCATGACCTTGGTCTTCTTGTAGTTTAGCAGCAGTTTGTGCCTACATAATCATCCCTTGAGTTTAGTGAAGGAGTTCTGCAGTTCGGATTGGAGGGCACCATGGTATGCGTTGCTGCTCAGTAGAGCGGCATCATCTGCGTAAAGGATGAGTTTAGTGTCACAGGCTCTGGGAAGGTCATTTAAGAAGAGGCTGAAGCATACCTTGCAACTCACGGCCGGCTCAAGGGGAAGCAGAGTGAGCACTTCCAAAATAAAAAGAAGATCCCATGGTGGGACAAGGTCCTGAATGGGAGATTTCGAGTGCAAAATACCCAGCAGGAATGTGTGGGAGCGGTCCAGTTGGGCAACAGTCTTGCACTCAATAGGTACATGGTATGCAGAGATGGCGGAAAGGTGCACCTTGAGTGAAGAGTATCCCAGGCTGGAGTCTGAAAGGAAGATCAGGTACTCAAAATCAAATTCACCGGGCAGGTGAAGGGATCCAAGAGGCGAACTGTAGCCCACAGGGAGAAGCGATTCCACTTCATGGTATAGGTGACTCTCATGGAAGGTTTACTGGCAGCCACCAGGCCATCAGCCACCCTGGAAGAAACCCCAAAGTGAGCGACAGCTAAGTCTACAGGAGCCACACATGGAGATGTAGAGATCTGAGGTCTGGATGGACCAGGGTGCCCTGTTCCTGGGACAGCAAGCTGGTGCACAGGGGCAAAGGAACTGGAGGTTCCACTGCCAGCTGCTGAAGTAGAGGGAACGGGATCTGATGCAGCCAGTAGGGAGCTATGAGAATCATCTCCACCCCCTCTGACTGACACTTGAGAACTCACTGCAAGAGTGAGAAGAGAGGACATACAAGGACCTCCTTTTCCAGGAGAGGGATGTGTCATGCCAGAAAACTCAAGGCCTTGGATCCAGCAAGCAGAAAAACAGCAGTTTTATGTTGTGTCGGGACGCGAAAAGGTCCAACTCTGGGCAGCCCCACCTGTCGAAAAGGTCTTCAACCACCGAGCACAGGAGTTTCCACACCTGGACCAGCTTAGACCACTGGCCAGTGCATTTTGGGTGCCTGGAACATGAACTGCTGATAGTTCCAGGTCATGCTCAATAGCCCAGTACCAGACTCTCATGGCCTCCTGACAAAGGAGGTAGGAGTGAGTGCCCCCATTTGTTGATGTATAACACTACAGATATGTTGTCCATCTGCACCAGTAGTGGGCCTGGAAGGACTGCAGAGCATAAAGAACTGTCTGAATCTCCAGCAAGTTGATATGGAGATGCTGCTCCAATTCGGACCAATTCTCCTGGGTCTGACGGTCACCTAGGTGAGCACCCCAGGCCAGACCTGAAGCATCCATAGTGAGAATCTGCTGAGGGGACATAGTATGGAGTAGAACCCCTTTCAGGAGATGAGCAGGGTTCTTCCACCACTCCAAGGACCATCTCACTGGGTCAGAAACCAACACTGGCTGGTCCAGGTTGTCGGTGGGCTGGTCCCATTGGGGAACTCTCATACTGTATGCAGGTGGGCCAGGGGAACCGTGACTATAGCCTCTGCCATGTGACCCAACAGACGAAGGAACACTCTGGCTGGTACCTGAAGACTGAAGGATAATAGCTGGGCCTGAGCTATCAAGTGCTCTGCCCCATCTTCTGGCAGGAAGACTCTGCCCAGGGATGAGTCCAAGACTGCACCTACATACTGGAGGTGTTGGCTTGGGGAGAGACAAGACTCTGGCAGGTTGATCGTTATCCCTAAGATCTGGAAGAGCTGAAATTTGCCTTCCAGGGTCCATAGCAAGAGATCCCTGGAGGGGGCTGTCAGCAGTCAATAATCCAGGTAAGGGAACACATAAAAATCTTGTCTCTGCAGAGCCACAGCCACCACTGCTAAGCACTTGGTAAAGACCTGAGGTGCCGAAGAAAGGCCAAAAAGGGAGGCCCGGGAAGTGAAAGAGGTCCCCCTGGAAACAGAAGTGGAGGAAGCGGTGGTGGGTCAGGAAAACCAGGATATGGAGATAAGCATCCTGCATATCAAGGGAATTGAGCCAGTTTCCCGAAGGGGTAACAGCCCCTGAAGAGAAACCATCCTGAAGCACTTGCACTCTATCTAAAGATTCAGAAGACTGAGGTCCTGGATCAGCCTCAGGTCCCCTGTTTTCTTGGGAATGAGAAAGAAGTGGGAGTAGAACCCCTTTCCTCTTTGAGCTGGGGGGGGGGGAGATGGGCTCGATGGCCTTTTTGTGCAGAAGCACCTGAATCTCTTCCCAGATGAGGGGGATGTGGGCCTGCGGGTAATGGGAAAGTGAGGGAGGGCTTTCCGGAGGAGGCTCCAGAAACCAGATGGTGTGATCCCATTCGATAATCTGTAGCACCCACTTATCTGAGGTAACAGTGTGCCACCCAACTAGGTTTAAGGAGAACCGACCCCCGACTGCCTCCTCCAAGGCCTCTGCTGGGAAGGGGAGGGTCGGTCAAGGAGTCAGGTTGCGGAATCGAGGGTGGGCAGAGCAGCTGAGGGTACTCTGGGGGCCCTGGTGTGGCTGCTGTGCTTGGCAGAGTGGTTACCTTACACTTCAAAGGACCTTTCAACTGCTGGCCTTCAGAAGGCAGGTGACAGAACCGGAAAAAGGGCTGATGCTGGGAAGACCATGACTGGGAGTGGTACATGGAATGTACTAACCTCAGGGCCTTGCCCGACTCCCGAAGGCGGGGGATGACATCTTGAGCATCTCCTTCGAACAAGACCAAGCTCCGGAATGAAGCATCCATGATCTTGGCTGGGACATCAGGCATGAAATCAGAAACCCTGAGCTACGAATGCCGGTGAGTGCAGACCCCTGCCGCCACCCCATGCCCAGCAGCATCGACAGTGTCGTAAGCTGCCCTGAGCACATGGGTGTCCACATCAGAGCCAGACTTAAGGAGCTGGACCAACTGCATTTTAGTGGAATCTTTGGGGAGGGTTTAAACCAAGTCCTTTGCCTGATCCTAGAGGGCATCCTGGAACTGTACCATATAGGCCAGATAATTCTGGGCCCAAATGGTCAGTGTGGCAGAGAAATATACCCACTTGCCCAACTGGTCTAGCTAGCGAGATTTCTTGTCTGGAGGGTGGGTGCCAAGATGTTTGGGTTTCTTAGTGCGGTCATGAACAGTGTTCATGACCACAGAATCCTAAGTGTGGTGCTCTCCAAAGAAAGGTTTACCTACTGGCACTTGGTAAAGGTGGTTTGCCTTCTTGGATAAGTCCAGGGCAGAAGAAGGGTGATTCCACGCTACCTTAGTAACATCATCATATGCCTCACTCAGAGGGGGAACCACCGAAGGGAGGATCTCCATCTTTTGCAGGTAATGCGCCAGGCGACGGCGCTCCGGGTCAGGTTCCTCTGTCTGCCATCCCATGAAGAACTGTATATGACGCATCTCATCAGGAAAGAAGGGATCTTCAAGGGGAAGGCCCCTGACTATTGGAGTAGCCACTGGAAGCCTCCGATGACTCCAAGGAGGAATCACCGTCCGTGAACGGTGTCTGAGGGTGGTGGTCATCCGTATTCTAGAAAGAGGCACCCATGCAACCCATCAGAGGCCCCTGTAGTACGAGAAATTGCTAGTTCCTGCCCGGTCTGGGTCCCTTGGTGGGGGGGTCCCGGGGAGGAGGGAGAGAGAAGTCCACCTGAGTGTGTCCTTGTCCTTCATGAATACTCACCAGGCTGTGAACAAGGCATTGTAATCCACCGGTGGAGGAGGGTTGTATGGTGGATAAGGATATTGAGGAAAAAGGTACTGGTACATCAGTGGAGGAGGTGGTGTAGGGTATCCTGGCATTGGGCCAGCAGGTGCTGGGCTGGAGGTCCTTAGGAGGGTCAGCGGGCAATGGCTGTGGCGCAGGCTGGGGCTGAGGCGATGACGTTCGAGGCATCATCAGTGTAGGTGTCAACGTAGTCAGCGTCGGTCGGAGAGGCGAAGGCTGGCACCATTCTGGTGAAGCAGCCAACATAGGCCCCAGACATGAAACTAGAATTCCCCCAAGACAGGGGCAGAGGCATCACCTGCATGGAGGAAGAGGTGAGCGCTTGCTTCGGGCGATGCCTGGAAGGAGTAGTGCTGGCCCCTGAGTACGGGACCAATAAAGGCAATGCCTTGACTGAGGGGAGGCGCCGGGCAAAGATCTGCCAGCAGCGGCACCAGTCCCAGTCAAGCCACCTGGCTGAAAACCTGTGGGGACTAAGGGCCTGAGCATCAGGGGCTGGGAGCAGGGGTTGAAGTCTGCTGCCCTGAGGAGCCGCCATCCATGTCAGAGAGAAGGGTGAGTGGTGGGACCACCAGCAACCCGGAGGGAGGGAGTGAGGACTGCCAAGGCAGGAGGGGCTGGCCCCTCGGTGGAAGACCCTGTGGCGGAAGCCGGTCTATGTGGTGACCGTGAGCAAGAGACTGACTCAGGACAGTCCCAGTGCTTATGCTTCCTGCTAAATTTCTTTTGAAGAAGTAGGTGAATCCCCGGGGGCCGGGAAGTGGAAGAGCTTTTAGCCTGAAGCTCCTTCTCTATTGTGCCAATTTCTGTTGAAGCAGGTAGCTTTGCAGGGTCTTCAAGCAGCATCTCTATGTGGCCTGGCTGAAGTCCCGGCAGTGCTTGCAATACTCGATGTCATGATTGGGGGCCTAAGAAGAGCAGGCAGGAAGAGTGACCATCTTTGGCAGATATCTGCTTTCTGCAGGCACACTTTCTAGGCTGGCCGGAAGACCAGGCTAGAGAAGAAGACATAAAGGAGATGGTGAAAACACCAAAAAATCGATGTTAAAATTACTACAGAAAAGAAATAAATCGTGGGTACAGTACAAAGAAAATAGCGGTCGACTAAAGCAGCATCCATGGAGGTCTGACATGCAGGGGTCAATGGCAGAAACATAACTGAGGTAGGTCTGAGGAACCACCCCTTTTATAGGATAGGTGAATGTCAGCGTGCTGATGTCAGCGGGGGTGATCCCCAGTGGTAGACTGCTAGCTAGAAATTTTCTGCGTGGTCTGGGTGCCTGGCAGCTTCAGTCCTACTGGTGTTGCCTGCTGCAATAACCTCCTCGAAGTAAGATACATTTTTACAACTCGGGTCCTGTTTTCTTTTTAGGTTTGTCAGACATGCCAATCAAAACAATCCCAAATTCCGTTCAGTTTCATACAGAAAATCCCTTAGTTTGTGGTTTAGTTCCACAAAGAAAGCAAACTGCTAACTAAACAGAGCTTAAAAACTAAGCGTTTAGGAAAAAACTTCAATCACTTCTTGGTTCCCACAAAAAAAGGAACCAGGACAGATAGGAAATAAGTATGAAAAATAAAACTGTAATGGACAAAGAAACTGGAAAGGTTTTCAAAATAAATATGACTTTAGAGGGCAGAGTGGAGTGAGACCACAAAGCAGAGACTTGAATTTCATTCTAAGATTCCGTGATTATCATAAAATTCTACTCTCCCAGCAGGTTCATTTGCAGTGGTTAAGCACAGTGAGGGATTCCTGGGGTTCAAATAACTGTTGTCAAGCCTGAGCCACAAAATTTACTTTTCTCTTGTTCCACGGAGAATGCCACCAAAATATCAAGGTACTATGTTAATATGTCCCTTGAGCCACTCTTTGCTGTATAAGAGTGGTTTCACATTCATTAGCAGAAGCGAGAACAGCAAGCAATGCTGAGCTTTTTGGTTCAAGCTGAAGGCAAATGAAACTACTCTGATACAGCAAAGAGTGGCGACGGGGATATATTAGAATATTATTGAGCAAGTGCGATCAATAACATCATTTTTTTTAAAATTCCCTGGACGTGCCCATTTCAAGGGCATCTGCACGTCAGACGTTCTTCACAGAATAAGAGTGTCTCACGCTCGGAGGAAAGGAGCAGTCCGATTGGTCGGGAGCACTCCCTCAATCTATAATAGATAAAATAACCTCTCTAATGCAAAGATTGAGAACCAAGTAGGAAAAATGATAGGAGTTTTTATAAATTAAAATAAAAAAGATTTAGCTGATGGACTTGCAGGGGGCTCTGAGGCAACCGTTCTCCTCAGAGGAGAAAACAAATTTGATGTTAGAACACTAGAGGATGCATCATCACACAGCAGTATTTGAATGGAGTTGTGATTCCACAGCACCATGCTGATCTCTGAGACAATATATCAGCACAGAGATGATGCAGTTTTTGTATGGCATCACTGTTGGACTCGTTTGAACAACAAATTTAAACAAACTGAATAGGATGACAAATGCTGACTTCTCACGAGCATCCACAGATAGCTGCACTTGCCAGTATCCCTTTGTCAGATATGTTGTGGTCAGGTACCTGGCCCCTTCTAATCTGCCCAGTACCTCATATGTTCTGGGCATGGATTATGTGTTAGGTAATGTGACTTTGTTTTGTAACTGGCACAGAACCTCATTGTTCCATCTTTCTTTGGTATCAGCACCACTGGGGCTGCCCAGGAGCTGCTAGACAGCTAGATCACTCCTAGGCCCAGCATTTCCTGTATCACTTTCCTCACTGTTCTTTTTACTACCGCTAACACTGAAAATTGCCTTTGCCTTATGGGTTTCTCTGCAGTTGTTTCCGCCTAATGTACTGTGAAAATATTGTACCCTGTTATAGCAGTAAAAAGTGGAGTAAAGTCCATAAACGCTCATCTGGTCTGCTTGTCTGAGTGTGAGCCCCTCAGACACTGTCACAACAACACTCCAGGAGAATTTTTCCCTTACTCTCTTCTAGCAGACATGAAGTAGGCTCCTTCTCAACTTCCTCTGCTGTGCTAAAAATCAACCCTTGTGCAGTTAGAGGTGGATCTGTGAGCTGAGCCTTGTGCAACTTGTCTTATGAAATTGATGAGCCCCGGCCCTTGTCTTCATTACAGCTGGCTGCAGCTGCTGCTCATCAGTTAGGTCTCCTCCGCAACTCTGGTCTCTGTGGACTGCTGCCCACTCCAGAGCTCTCTGGCACAGCCTCTACCCTTGCCTCAGCACCGAGAAGTGTTTCCTCTGGCTGCTGTAACCCACTGGTCTTAGCAGCCACACTATCTGTTATATGCCCAAAGTTATGAACAGGGTCAAGTCTCATCTCCCGCCCAGTCTTCCCATGTGCCTCTACCTGTTCCAGTCATGAAGCATGTATGGGTACATGTGTGCAATCCAACACACCCAGGATACCAGACATACCGGCTACCCAAAGTATGCCTCCCAAGTGTTTTTGAGGGTTTCAGGGTCAGTGTTTAAACCTGATGTGGATAGTACAACTGCAAATGGTACTGGTCACCTCTCTTGATCACTTGTGACCTTGAAGCCTGGCCTAGTCCAAATGTGTCACAGAAGTCTAATCTGGAATGTGTTTTGGACTGCAGAATATTACTGTGGCAAGGAAACGACGATCCTCCAAATGTTAGGCATGCTATGGGAAGGTTAATACTACAGTACATGTCCTTCTCTAGCTCACCCAGAAACATTAATGCTCCCCTGTTCAAATGAAATCTGTGCCTGAGGTATATACTTGACAGGTCAGGAGGGGGCTGACACTCCCTGAATATTCATGTCATTGTTCTTTGTGGTGACTGGGCAGCTGGTACCACCTCTTCCTCTTCATGTCAGTATAGCCTCTGATGCACACGCCACTGCACCATTTCATTTACCATAACACAGTTCCACTTTAACTCTGCAGCACCTATGTTGCACAGTAAGGAACTGTTCAGAGTACACATTTTGGGCTACTATACATTACAGTCACTTCCATATGGCATAGCCTTCTTGACATGCATGCTGCTAGTGAACAGGAAGCATGGCTACAATTGTAATAATGTCCACAGTGTGCACTGCCCAGTGGTTTCTCCAATGTCCGCTTTGCCAGTTCATGTGGATGCAGCCACTGACAGTTGCTGCTGGTGCCAGTGGCAGTATTTTAAGGTTTGTGGGGCCACCTTCCATGTTCTCCAGACTACTGAAGCCATAGTCGGCTTCTAGTCTACATTGGGCTTAATTGTGGATTTGGGCCAAGAGGTGGCATGCATACCTAGCAAGCTAAAGACATTAATACTCAATAAGTATAATAAGCAAAACCATCAAGCAATATGAAGGATAGGAACTACCTGAATTCAAGGTCATACTACATCAAAGTCCAGCAAAGTAAGAAAAAATTACTTACCATAGTAATCTTGTTTCTTCCAAGGAGACTTACTGTATTCTGACTTCTGCATTATGGTCTCACCATAAGACTGCCCCAGAGCCAAAATGGTTACTAGAACCTATGCTAATCATGGAATGTTAGGCTTGAGCTCAGTTTTCAAACCACTGTCCCTGGAATACATCCTGCAACCATTAGCTTCTTACAGAGCATGCATAATAACAAGCTATCTAAACTATAATACTAAATAATGAACTAATTCAAAACACCCAAAAACAAACAATCCTCTTTCTTTCAAAGTGTGGGTACCTTTAAGACTCAAGTTACTAAGCCCCAAAACAGAACCACTCACAGGTTTCAAATAGCATGGATAGATGCGTTGCAGTGCCCATAGGTTCTTGCAGGGGAGGTAGGTTGAGAACTCAGAATACAGTAAGATTCCCTTGGAAGAAAAAAGATTACTATGATAGGTAATGTTTTCTTCAAACTCCACAAAATCTTCCTGTATTCTGACTTCTGCAGACTACCCCAGCAGTACCTTTGGAGGAGGGTAGAGAATCTATTTAAGAAACAAGCTCTGCAGTACTGCTGTGTCAAACCTGGCATCACTCCTGGCCTGGGTATTCAGGCTGTAGTATCTGGTAAAGTTGTGAACTGTTTTCCAGGTAGCTGCTTTGCAGGTTTCTAACAGGGGGATATCTCCTGCAGCTGCTACTGAAGCAGCCGTACCCCTTAGAGTGGGGCCTAAAGGAGGCTCTTTACCCACTTTGCTGTAGCAAAATTGGATACATGCCACTATTCAGTGGGCAAAAGATCTCTTTGAGGCAGGTTTGCCCTTTCCCACTTCTCCATAGGTCAGGAAGAGCTGGGTTCTATCCTGCATGTGGCCCTATGTGTGATCCAAGTAGTAGCTTATAGCTATCTTGACATCAAGGTTATGCAGTCTTCATTCCCCTGAACTGGAGTGGTCAGTGAAAAAGACTGGTAAAGTCATGCACTGATTAAGATGGAAGTCTGAGATCACTTTTGGAAGGAACTTGCTATTAGTCCTAAGAAACATCTTGTCCATGTGGAATGCTATGTGATCTGGCTCTGTGGACAAGGCCTGAAGCTCACTGATCCTCCTGGCTGAGGCGATGGCTACCAGAAACACTGTTTTCCATGTCAAATACTTAAGCTCTGCTGAGGACATGGGTTTGAATAGTGGTTGCATTAGCTGGCCAAGCATATATTAAGGTCCCACGCAGGAGTGGGTTCCCTGTGAGGGAGATGCAAGTGCAATAGCCCCTTGAAGAACTTTCTGAATACCTGTTTGGTGGCCAGGGATGCTCCTTTTCCATCAGAAAGGTATGCAGAGACAGCTGCTAGGTGTACCTTAAGGGTGGAAGACCAAAGGCCAAGGGAATGCAAATGTGCCAAATAGTCCAAAACTACTGATAAACTAGCCTGGCGATAGTCTGTCAGTCTCTGTTGGCACCAAATGGAAAACCTCCTCCATTTAAAAGTGCAAGTCTTTCTAGTGGAGGGTTTTCTAAAGACCCTAAAAACCTCCAGCACCTTCTCCTCCGAGAGTCCTCAAGAGCCTGTTCAGTGACCACTCATTGTGGTTCTGGTTGATCCTTCTTAGGGCATTTGCGAGAACGTTGTCCTTCCCTGGGAGGTAAACTGCCGAGGAGGAGAGCCCCAGGGAATAAGCCAGGTTCCACACCTTTATCGCTTCTGTACACAGTGGAGAGGACCTTGTGACCCCTTGCTCGTTTATGTAATACACAGTGGTTATATTGTCTGTTCTGACTTGAACCACCTGCCCTGCAGCATCGAAGCAAAGGACTGAATGCCCAGATACACTGCTTTGAGTTCCAGCAGGTTTATGTGAAGCAGTGAGTCCTGCTGGAGCCAGAAACCATGTGCAGTGTGCTCCCCTAGGGAGGCATCCGTTGTTAAGACTGCTGCTGGAGGCAGCTAGATGAAAGGCACACCTTCCCTAAGGTTGTCCCTTTCCTGCCACCACTGCAGACCTCGGAGCAGGGTTCCTGTGACTGGTACCATCTTTGACAGGGAATCTCTTTTCTGAGACCAGTGAGACCCGAGGTGGAACTGAATGTCCCTCATCTGGAATCTTGACCCTGACACTGTTGCTGTTAATGCAGCCATATGCCCTAACAGCTGGAGAAAATGTCTTGCTGGTCTGGGGGTATGCAGTTGGAAGGAGCTTGCCAACTGCACCAGACTGTCTACCCTTCCCTGTGGGAAGACGGCTCTTCCTCTCAGAGTGCCTAGTTCCTATTAATTCCAGGAGTTATGTTAACACTGACATTTTCTGGTTTACCAGGAAGCCCAGTGTACACAGGGTATCCTGAGTGATGGTCAGTGAATCTCTTACCTGTTGTGGAGACTGGCCTGCCACTAGCCAGTCATCCAGGTATGGGAAGATTGCAACCCCTTGTCTCCTTAGGTGTGCTACCACTACTGCTAGGCACTTGGTGAACACCTTTGGAGCAGAAGTCAGGCTGAAAAGCATAGCCCTGACTGGTAGTGGCCTGACGGCAATCTGAACCCGAGGTACTTTTAGTGTGATTGCCTGATGGGGATATGGAAGAAGGCATCTCTTAAGTACAGAGATGCCAGCCAATCTCCCTTCCTGAGTGTAGGGAGAATGGTAGCTAGAGTGACCATTTTGAACTCTGGCTTTGTCAAATGTCTGTTTAAATATCTGAGATCCAGTATGGGTCACCGCTCCCCTGTTTTCTTTAGAGTGAGGAAGTACCTTGGGTAGAGTCCCCTTACCTTTTGGTCCAAGGGAACAGACTCTACTGCTTTTTCCCAAATTAATTTTGCTACTTCCTCCCCAACAGAGTTGCTTCTGATAGGCTGGCAGGTCTGAAAGTATTGCCCTCAGTCTAGGGAGAACCTTGAAACTGAGGGTAAGTCCCTGGCCCACTACCTCCAAGACCCACTTGTCTGTAATGATGGATTCCCAAGCTAGGAGATAGTGGACCAGCTTGCCTCCTACTGGAAGTGGGGAGGGCAACCTGGCAGACTCCTCAGGGGGTCTGCTTAGTCTGCACACTTGGCAGAGTTCTGGGGCCAGCATGGCTGCTGCTCCTTCTGCCTCTGAAGTACCCTGAGGTTAGTAGACCGGTGATGCCTGAGCCTGGAAGAAGGATCTGTAATGGGTTCTACGCCTGCCCCCATTACCTTGGTACTTTTGGGGTGTTGTTGCCTTCTCCTTTGTAGCAGCCCTCTTATAGGTCATTTTATACTCATCCATCTTCTTCATGTAGGCCTCTGTTTGCTCACTGAAGAGAGATGTAGGCTCACAAGGAAAATCCAGTGCCTTTGTCTGTGTGTCCTGTAACAAATTAGTGGCCCACAGCCAAGCAAATCTCCTCAGAGATAGTGAGGTTGCCATTTGCCTGGCTGAATTATCACTGGCATCCACTGCCATGCAAAGCTGGCATTTAAAAGCCTCTATGCCTCTTTTTGCAGCTTCAGACAAGTCTGATGCCATGGGTCCAAGGCATGCTTTGGCTATCTCTAAAACAGTGTTCCAGAGGCTCTTTTGATATCTGGACATATACGCCATGTAAATTGATTGTCTAATGGCCAGAGAAGCCCCCAGATAGAACTTCCTGGCCATAGAGTCCATCTTTCTAGAATCCTTCTCAGGTGGGTGTGATGCTAGGGGAATCCCTGCTTTGTCACATGCAGCTGCCTGCACCACCCCTTCATGGCTGGGGTGTCCAAAAAGGAACTCTGCTCTGGACTTGGCCACCCAGTACTTCCTGTCCATCCTCTTTTCCACTGGGGGAATGGAAGTGGGGGTTTGTAAAATCCTGGAGGCCTGTCTCTTTAGGGACTTGTGGTTGGGCAACAACAGCCTCTTTGTTGCTGGCACATCCATCATTTCCATGTAGTCTGGTTCCTATTCCTTCTCTGTGGATTCCTGAGTGGAGAGGTTCAGTGTTTGTGCCACCTGCTTCAGAAAGGTGAAGTGGGAGGAAAAATCCTCAGCTCTCTTCTCAGGGGAGTCAGGGCGTTGAGAATCAGGGGATACATCAAGTTCAAGAGGTTCCCTAAACTCTTCACCATCATCATCATCCTCATCTTCATCTTCTCCCTCCACATAAACTTCGACAAATTTTTAAAGTGAACCAGGAAGTGAGGAGGAACTGAAGTCCTGAACCGAGGTCTATGAACTGGGATGCTGAACCGGGACCATGGTACGGGTTTGCAGCGCCTGAATAATTCTTACAGTGCTAGCTATTTCTTCTGTGGTTGGAACCGACAGATCTGTCGATTGTGGTTCCTTAATCTAGTGTTTTTCCTTCCTCTTTTTCTTTACAGAACTTGCCAGTTCAGCAGCAGTGTCTGCAGTTCTCTTCTTACCCAAGGAACCATCACCCTGGTCAAAGGGTTGTTCAACCAGTTCCTTGGGTTTCTCCTTCTGGGAGGAGAAAGGTTTATCCGAAGCTGGGTCAGCAGCCATTCTGGACATTTTTTCCTTCAGTTGGTTAAAATGCCCATCAAGCGTCAACTAAGGAAAAGTTTTACAGATGTCACAATCTGCTTTCAGGTGGTCAAACCCTAGGCAGAAAACAGAAACCAAGTGAGGATCTGCTTTAGCAAATGGTTCCCTACACTCTGTACAATGTTGAAAACCTGTAGGGCCAGTTATTTTCTTGGGTGTGACATAACCAGTAAAAAACCCTAAAAAGTGGGTTTTCTGTGAGTCAGAAACCCACACAAATAAACAAAGGTTTCTCACTTTTTTCTTTAAATGCGGTCGGTTCAGCGACTGACTAAACAACCGAGAGTTACCCCGGTTTCTCTCTAAAAAGACCAAAAAAGAAATAACCACCCCAGGAAAAGTTAAACATGGACATTTACCCTTTAAAAAGTAAATAAACGGTTGGTTCCCTCCTGGTTAAATGAACCGAGAAGAAACCGAAAAACTTACCGGAATAAAACTAAATTTACACTAATCTACCTGAAAACTCAATGCCAGTGCTTCAGAAATGAACAGAAATAAATTTTACTTCAAAAACACAGAGAAAATAAAATCTTCAAGAAAGATGAAGGAGGGCTCTCAGAGATAAGAATCTGATGGCTGCAGGATGTATTCCAGGGACAGTGGTTTAAAAAACGAGCTTGAGCCTAACATTCCATGAGTAGCATAGGTTCTATTAACCAGTTTGGCTCCGAGGCAGTCTTATGGTGAGATCATACTGTAGAAGTCAGAACACAATATGATTTCCTGGGGTTTGAGGAGAGAGAGAGAAAGGGGAGGGGGAAAAGAGAGAAACACATTTATGCGTTTCGAGCACTGGTAAATTACTAATGTTACATACCGGTATGCTGTTTCAATACTGTACCTACTTTGCCAGTTTCATCAGCCTCATGAACTGGAGGTAGATGAGGAGCTCCATATGCTCCAGAAGTCTCAGACAGAAGCTTTTCTGTTGCAGGTGCATCCTTTTCCTAAAATTATAAAAAGATTTCAAGGTTATAATGCAGGAATGAAATACAGTCTGCTTAATTATACATCATTACATCAGCACTATCAATATGAATAAAATATGGAAAGGATTCATAATTTTGAAATCAGAAGTAAAATTTACAATTAATGTACTTATGGTAATTTCATGGTAAGGACTTCTTGAGAGTTTCAAACTTAATAACATGCCTCATATTCTTACACTGCACATCAGCCTTCATGGTACATTTAAATCCATGCTAAAAATGTTTCTTCCCCTTTTGTAAGTGCAATCAGGCAATCCAGTGCATATAACTATAGCCACTAGGCCCTGGGAGAACCACTGGCAGACTTGCTTCCTGAAAACAGGGGTCACAACAGTAGATTGGAAGGTGGCCGCTGTAGTTCTGCTACACATGCATGGAAGTACGGATAACCATGAAAATTACAGGCTGGTTAATCTAACCTCCATTGAGGGCACACTCCAGGAGACCATTATCAAAGAAAATAGTTCCTAGAACAACAGGGATTACAGGACAAAAGGTAGCAATGGTGCATGAGAGACAGATCACGTCCCACTAATCTGACAAACGCCTTGGCTTCCTTAAAAAAGGTCGTGGTCAGGGGTCACACAGTTGATATCTTACACCCGGATTTCCACAAGGCATTTGACACTGTACTGTGTGGAAGACTGGATCGAGAAGGTGGGGGATCTGGGAATGGAGGAAAACCTGACTAGGTGAATAGGCAACGGATACTAGAGAGGACTTACAGGGGGTCCTAAACTGCAAATTTTTTGAACTCTGGGAGGTCATAAATGGAACTCTCAGTAGTTTGTCCTGAGACCCAAACTTGCCAATATGTACAGTACATCAGAGATATAGAGGGAGGGCAAGTGGTGAGGTGTGCTTCTTTGTGGATGATATAACAGTCTACCAGAGAGTAGTACTATTGAAGAGATTTCCATATGGAAAAGGATTTGGAAAGATTCTAAAAATGGTCAGGCATCTGGCAGGTGATGTTCAAAACCAAGAAGTACAACATAATGAACACTGGAAAAAGGAATCCTGCAATACACTGATGTTGAGAGGGTGGGACACAGTACAGAAGAAAGGGATGTGGGGGTTGTTATCAGTGATACCCTGAAGTCCACCTTTCAGTGCAGTAAGACTTATAGAAAAGTAGATAGAAGATGGGTTTTATAGGTAAGAATGGAAGTGATCCTTCCCCTGTACAGGTCCCTGGTAAGACCACACCTGGAATACCATATACTATGTTCAGTTCTCAGGCCTACATTTGAAAAAGGACTGTGACAGGCTGGAGACAATCCAAAGGAGGATGACAAAAAGAAGAAATGGTCATCAAGTTGCAAGGCCTGAACATGTATTCCCTAGGGACCAGAGGAGAAAGGGGAGACAGGACAGAAACCTTCAGGTCTGCACAGGGATCAAGGCAGTCACCTAAGAAGTGGTGCAGGTGCTTAAGCTCCCCTACATGCTACAGATTTAACCTTTACTCAGGAACCTGCCAGACTCTGATGCACTTGTTTAACAAATGACTACGTTTAGAAGTGCTCACTGGGTTAGAGACTATATTGAACTGCTACACACAGACGACAGAAGAGACAGAGCAAATCAGCTAGAGTTCTGTAAGCTCCAAACTCACCCCAGCTGCAGCTTCCACTCCCCTTGCACTGACCTGTATTACAAACTCTGCAGACACCTGCAGTTCTCTCTCCGATATCCTTTTTACCTATATCAATAGAGCTAGAACCTGCTAAATGGTTTGAGATGATGGGGAAATTAAAAGAGTAACTCCAATAAACATACTGTAGAAACACAGAAATGGTAAAATAAAACAAGCATTCGTCAATGCCGAATGTTCACTGCTTGCAAGGTTTAGTACTAGGTCCTACACATGTTTACTACATGTTTACCCTAGATAGAGCAGATGAGATGTAATGTGTCATCTGCAATGGGTTCCTGATTTTACACAGTTTTTCACTGCAGTTTCCCACTAGAGGTGAGATGCAATATGTTATTGTATTGTGATCCTGTTTTTATACTGTATTTTTGTGGGACAGATCATCTTAGAAGCAACATGTCCTTTTCAGTGGGTGTCTGCTGTAGGGTCCTGCTTTTATAGTGTTTTACAACATATTTACTCAGGCTCAGTCTTACAGTGTGACCCATAAGCAGCTTTTTATCTGTGAAAATTTAAAATCAGTACCAAATTGTATTGGGAGCAGGTCACGTGACCTGAATACTCACTTCCGGGTCTGACCTCTATATAACTCTAGCCCCGAGTAAGAACAATTTTACTCTGACTCTGTCCAACTGCTGTGAGTGAGACTGCTCAGCGTGGCAGTGAGACAGACTTGACAGACAT
The DNA here is from genome assembly GCA_016271365.2 of Neoceratodus forsteri. Classification (NCBI taxonomy): domain Eukaryota; kingdom Metazoa; phylum Chordata; order Ceratodontiformes; family Ceratodontidae; genus Neoceratodus; species Neoceratodus forsteri. The sequence continues at coordinate 754,658,836 of CM028135.1, forward strand.
TTTATTTTCTGTGTTACTTTTAAAAATACTGTGTGGAGCGCTTGTAGTTACCAGGTAATGAATGCCTAGGTGACAGAAGGATTGTGGGGTCTGTAGTACAGGAGCAACAGGCCAGGGGAACTTTTAGAGTGAGCAAGGCAAATGATCCTCATGTAGCCTGCTTTACTATTTGTACTGTTTTTTTTTTTTGGGGGGCAGTCCTACAGTGTGAACCTAGAAGCAGCTATTTAGCTGTGAAAATTTAACATCAGTGCTGAATTGTATCAGGAGCAGGTCTCGTGACTGGAATACTCACTTCCGGGTCTGACCTCTATATAACTGTAGCCCTGAGCAAGCAGGGTGAGCGTGTGTGGGCAGAGACGCGCGTCTGTGCATGTGTTGAGCATGTTAAGTGTGGAATGGGGAAAGGTAATCAAACTTCTTGCCTAGCAAGTACCCTTCTGTTATATCCTCCATTTTGGAGGATATAAAGGCAGGGTTAGGGGTCAGATTTCAAGTTTAGTTTAATTATATTACATATTTGTTAGATTTATTGTAATTAACAAATTCTTTCTCTATTTTAACTACACTTGAGAAGTAATAATTAGCCTAAAGGTTAAGAATTCAAGGGATAGTACCTTAGGTATCTGACAAGGGCTCCTCAGAATCCATTCTGAGCTGCACATTTGTACAACTGTGTGTAGTGAGACCACCCCAATAAATAAAAAATAAAAAAATGGGTGATACTATTATGACTTTGGACTGTGAAACAGGACTGAAATGTTCAAATTGTTTGATGTATTATCTGGTTAGTAAACTACCAACTTGTCTATTCTAGGTTTGTCAGAAATGTGTAAACAATAGCGTCCTACAAGAGGATATCAATATTTTTTACATCAAGTTAAATCAGTTGGAGCAAAAACAATCAGATATGTCAAAGAAAATTAATATGATCAATAAAGAACAAACTCTTGATTTACACGATCCAACCATTACTAATTCATCTTCAATTTTGCCCAGTGAAGCCAATACCTTATTAACAAGCACAAATAATTGCCTAGTCAATATGGTTCTCACAAATAACCTTGGCTGATTCAGAACTACCAGGTACCAGTAATGAAGTAATCCCCAAGTCCCAAAAAATCTTGATGAAAGGCCCGGATACCCAGGATGGGTTAATTTACAACTGCCTTGCCCCAGCACTGATGTAAACCATGATTTCCAAAAAACAAAACTGATAAAAGGAAGCAACCAGATGATCTAAGTGTTTCTCTGAACCTGATTCCCAGGATTGGATAGAAGTAAACCTAGGAAGAAAATCGAAAACAAGATGAAGGGCAACAGGACATGACATTGAATTTACAAATAGGTAATCGACCCCTGATTACCTTAAATGACTCTGAATCTCTTAATGACGAGACAGTAATGCCTAGTACATCAAGTCATAGCAATACATTAGATGATATTTTACCAAATAGCCCTGCTAATATTCTTGAGCAAGCTACAGAGGATGCTGACCAGACAACAATAAATAATGCTAACATTATGGAAACAAGTACCCCTCTGCAACCTAGGCAATATTACGTTTTAGGAGACTCCATTGTTAAATACACAGATAAAAAAAGTCTGTAGAAGAGACAAAGTATTACTTGTAGCTCTTTCAGGGGGGCAGGGATTAGGGATATCCATGGGATGGTTAACAACATACTGAAATGCTCAGGTGACAACCCATCTAGTCATAATTCATATTGGAACAAACAATATTAATAAATGGTCAATCGACGAGATAAAAAAAGATTTCATTAATTTTGCTAGCACATTGGAAGAACTAGGCTGTGAAATTTATTTTTCTGAAATCCTTCCCGTTCCCAAGGCTTATTATAAAAAGGAGTCACAAATAAAATCAATTACTAACTGGTTGAGAAAATGGACCCTTGAGAAAGGCTTCTCTGCTATCACTCACTGGGAGTCATTTTATGGAAACAATTCATTGTTCAGTTCGGATGGTCTGCACTTAAGTAGACAGGGAGCTGCAAGATTAGCAAAATTCTTTGAAGAAATCATATCCCAAACTTTAAACGAGTAACCAAGGGGAACAAGGGAATATCTAATATGACATCAACTAATTATTCCAAGAATCTCAGACTAGTGAACATCAACCCAAGAATTCTTAAGAAAACTAAATTAATGGAGTTAGAGGCATATCTTAAAGATCAAATGCCAATGTTTTAGAGATTTATAATAAAACACAGGAATTCAAGTCCCTGTGTAATGATTAGTGTTTCCTGAAAATATCATGCTGTTTGGTTTTGTGGTTTTCTTTAAATCAGCATCTGTTAATGTGATCTGCACTGACTGAAAACAGTGAAGAAACAGTGAAGATTGTTCTGTCCCCATCAGTGAGTGATGACATCATTCCTGTCCAGCCTGTCGCTGCAGCAATGAAGTCCTTAATTGCCTGTAGTAACTGATGCACTTACCAATCAGAGCAATCTGTAGGGCTAATTCTCTTTACTCCAAGTGTGTTACTAACCCATCTGGTTTGTGTTTAGATAGATTGCCTCATTCTGTTCTCATAAAGAGTTGGTCATTTGTGTTTCAGTGGGTAACTGAAGTGGTATAAATGAATGTTTGTGAGAAATGTCCTGTCTGTATCACAGCTGAGTTCTTTCGCAACAAAACTCTGCATTGTTTTTTGGGCTACATAAACCCAGGGTTGTTTAACAGATATAAAATAAATCTAAAGTTTAAGTCATAGAAGCAGTGTGTCTTTGATGTAGCCTCCATACATACATGTATATTCATGTAAGAAAAATATTGTTATGATGTCAGATTGACAAACATAGCTGGTTCCAATTTATGGGGCACTAAAGTCACCCATAATTATTAACCATAAATCATTAAGTAACTATATCTCACTCCAAATCAATGAAGCAGTATTAGCAGATGACAAAGAGATCGCTGAATGCTTCAATACTTTAGTTCAATATTTTCCTGTTCTCCTACTACTTTAACTATTTATGCTACTAAAAGTGAATCGTATCAAATTCAGTGTTTCAGACATATTATAAGAATTACAAAATTTAAACACCAAATCATCCCCTGGTCCTCATTATATCCACCCGTTGTTTTTAAAGGACTTGGCCCAAGTCTTAGCACTCCCTCCAATGTATCTAATAAACAAATCCCTTGAGACTGGACAAGTCCCAAATGAATGGACGAAAGCCATGATAATTCCAATTTATAAACAAGCATTTGTCAATGCCGAATGTTGTATTGCTGGCATTGGCATTGGTAGTGCAGGCATTAGAGAGACGCATAATAGGAATGGCAGTGGAGTATAGAACAGATGTCAACCCCACCCCACCCTGCAGAGAGTGACAGGTGGCACTGGGGTGTGCCTCAGGGTCATTGGCCATTACGCTCATGCCTTTTCACCTAACCCTACTCTGCAGACTCTTGACAAGTGTTGCGTTGTGCCTTGGGGTCGATGGACCTTACACTCACCCCATTCCATAAGGAATTATATTGAGATGGGTGCAGCATAGGAGAATGGGGTGAACTTTGGGGCCGAAGAGTCCAAGGCACACCTGGATGGCTGTCAGTGGCTGCAGGGTGGGAGAGGGGGGGTGCAAAGGAGAGGCTGGACCAGGGTGGGCTCAGGGAGGGAGAGGGTGATGGAACAGAGTTGCATCCCTCCAGCTGTACCTCTCCACAATTCATACGCTCTTCTGGTGGATAGTGGTTCCTCTATGGAGGCACCTGCAGTGGAGACCAAGGAGGATGCTGGGAACCTCCACAAAGGAGACCCACAGGAGGGTGGCATGGGACCCCACAGGGGGAGGAAACAACTCCCAGTGGGGGACTCAATCATTAGGGGGGTAGAAGTTGGGGAGGAAGGGGAGAGGGAGGCAAGGTGCCTATCTGGCGCCGTGGCTTGGAGGGACAGGAAGCGGAATCCTCAGGAGCAGCTGCACGAGGGTGGGAGCTGGATGTCATTGTTCACCTAGGGACAAATGACCTGGCTAGGAATGGGATCAGAGTAGTGCAAGAGGAGTTTGTAGAGTTGGGGAGGGGCCTTAGACAAGCAGCGCATATGGTAAACTTCTCAGAGGTGCTGTCTATCTATGGCAAGGGTGATGCTTGGGTACTCCTCACCAGGGAATTCAATTAATGGTTTAAAAACTGGTGTGGAGCGCAGGGTTTTGTCTTCACTGGGGACTGGGGAGCCAGCTGGAGGGATGCAGACCTATACTGGTGCGATGGTCTGCATCTGTCTGGGGGGGGGGAGGACACCAGGATCCTAGGTGAGAGGTTTAAATGCTTCATTGGCAAGCATTTAAATTAGCTAAGGGGGGAGGCACTGAAAAGGAGCAGGGAAATCCCAGCCTCCCCCCACAAAACACGGTAATTAGTGAGGTAAACACCAAGGTAGAGAAGTCATTAGGGAGCAGGACAGAGGTAAATGTAAAAAAAGGCAAAGGCAGTAAGGACAGGGATGGGGCTAAAAGGGGTAAGGCCATAAAAAAGTGGAGGGTGACGAGTACCAATACCCATAGTCTGTGTAACAAGCTCCCTGAACTAGCGGCCTTGATGGAAGGGGGTTGCCTGGATGTTGTGGCAGTCGCAGAAACATGGTACACAGAGAACCATGACTGGGATGTCAACATACCAGGATACACAATCTACAGGAGGGACAGAGAGGGTAAAAGAGAAGGAAGAGTAGCTCTCTATGTAAAGGAAGGGATCAAAGCAACAGAACTAAAGAGTAAACAGGGAGCAGATGAGGCACTCTGGGTCAGGAAATGGCACCACAATCCGCATGGGGTTGTATACAGACCCCCATCTCAGGGGGAGGGAATGGACAAGGAATGATAGAAGGCATCCTTAGAATGGCAGAAAAAGGGGAGCTATTGTTGATGGGGGACCTGAATATGCCAGATGTTAACTGGAGCACCTTTGCTGCAGGCACATCCAAGAGCAGGGTCATTCTTGATGCCCTACAAGGGGCATGCCTCAGACAGCTAGTATTGGAACCCACTCAGGAGGGAGCAATCTTAGACACGGTACTCTCAAATGGGGATGGAGAAAGAATCTCAGATTTAGAAGTGGGTAGCCATCTGGGAACAAGCGACCACTAAACAGTGTGGTTCACGATAAATACACCCATACAGTCAAGCCATACAAAAGCAAGAGTACTGGACTTTAGGAGGGCTGACTTTGGAAAATGAGAGCGTGCCTCAGAAAAGAACTAGCAAACAGGCAAGAAGGAGGGATGCAGGAACAATGGGGAGTAATCAAAACAGCTATCACAGAGACAACAAGCCTTTGTGTAAAGCAAATCAGCAAAACACAACAAAGGAAAAAAATGCTATGGTTCTCAAAAGAGGTGGCAGGGAAGGTTAAGGAGAAAAGGATAGCATTCAGAAAATATAACGAAACACAGAAGGAGCACGACAGAGAACTTTATCAGTTAAAGCAGAAAGAAGAAGGGAATGCAGTCAGTATAGCAAAGGCTCAAACCAAGGAAAGGATAGCCAACTCTGTTAAGAAGGGGGATAAGGCCTTTTATAGGTACATTAGGGAGCGAAGAAAGACCAAAGAAGGGATACTGAGGCTTAATAAAGGGGAAGGAATGTGGGCAGAGGGTGACAATGAAAAAGCAGGGATACCAAACAAATATTTCTGCTCAGTATTCACAAAGGAAGATGAGGGGGAGGTACCTAAACCAAACAAGAGAAACACTCTGAAGACTGGGGTCGATACCTATCCATTTACAGAAGAAAGGGTTCTGAAAGAACTAATAAAAAAGTTGAAGGTGGACAAAGCAATGGGGGCCTGATGGGATTCACCCAAGAATTCTAAAAGAACTAAGGGTAGAACTAGTGACACCGCTGACTGCTCTCTAACAAATCATGAGAGGATGGGGTGGTACCTGAGGACTAGAGGAGGGCAGATGTGATTCCTCATCACAAAAGTGGGAGTAGGACAAGAAGGACAGAGGCAGGAAACTACAGACCAGTTAGTTTGACCTCAGTGGTAGGGAAAATGATGGAATCACTTCTGAAGGAAAGAACTGTTGAGTACCTAGAGGCCAGTGGGGCACAGGACCCAAGGCAGCATGGATTCACGATGGGAAGGTCGTGTCAGATGAATCTAATAGATTTCTTTGACTGGGTGACCAAAGTAGTAGACCAGGGAGGGGCTGTGGACATGGCCTACCTAGATTTTAGCAAGGCATTTGTTATGGTCCCACACAAAAGATTAATACACAAGTTAGCCAGCCTTGGAGTGGGTCCCAAGGTGGTAGCCTGGATAAAAAATTGGCTAGACAACAGGACACGAAGGATAGTAGTAAACGGAGTCCACAGTGAAGAAAGGAGGGTTACTAGCGGGGCACCGCAGGGTTCAGTACTGGGACTGGTCCTTTTTAATGTCTTTATAAGTGACATTGCAGAGGAGCTGGAAGGAAAAGTATGTCTCTTTGCAGATGACACGAAGATCTGCAACAGGGTTGATACACAAGATGGAGCGGAAAGGATGAGAAGGGACTTGGCAAGGTTCGAGAATGGTCAAATGTATGACAGCTCAGATTCAATGCAAAGAAGTGCAAGGTAATGCACCTGGGAAACAAAACACAGGGAAGAGTACACAATGGGGTGAGATACTGCCAACAGTAAAAATGGAAAGGGACCTGGGGGTAATTATATCAGATGACCTAAAGGTGGGCAAGCAATGTGAGAAGGCAGTAAGGGAGGCTGAGGGGATACTGGGATGCATAGGGAGAGGTATCAATAGTAGAAAACAGGAAGTTGTTATCCCTCTGTACAGACAGTTTGTGAGACCTTATCTGAAGTACTGTGTGCAGTTCTGGAGACCCCATCTCTGCAAAGACATAGACAGAGTGGAGGCTGTCCAGAGGAGGGCAAACAAAATGGTGCAGGGTCTGCACCAGAAGACATACGAAGAAAGACTAAAGAAGCTTAATATGTATACCCATGAGGAAAGAAGGGAGAGAGGGGAAATGATAGAAATGTTCAAGTACCTCAAGGGAATCCACAAAGTCCAAGAGGGCAGCATCTTTCAGAAAACAGATGTGCAAGGACAAGGGGGCACAATTTGAAGATAGAGGGGGGATGGCTCAGAGGTAATATGAGGAAGTATTTTTTCATGGAGAGGGTTGTGCATGCATGGAACAGCCTCCCTGAGGAGGTTGTGGAGTCAAGAACAGTGGGGGAATTCAAGAATGCATGGGACAGACATAAGGCAGTCCTAGTGGGGGGTAGGAGGAAGATAGCTGTTAGTTAACTAGGATCTGCAGCTTATCTGTTAGGCAGGAAAATGGGCAGACTAGGTGGGCCAGGCAGTCCTTATCTGCCGTCAAATTCTATGTTTCTATGTAATGGCATGAGCATTACAGCCGACAATCCAAAGGCACACCCCGAGGCCGGTTAGTCTTTACAGGGTAGGACGTTATGTTTAGAAACCCTAACGCCCTGGGCGTTTATTGGTATTTGCACTCCAAATTTTCAACATGGCCTTTTTGTAACCCCACCTCATGAAAGCATGTGGGACCTTTGCTCATGAACAGTGTTGCTGTGATTTTGTTAATGTGTCCCAAACACTGGTTTCCCACAGTGACCGCGTCATTCTGCACCACATAAAAATGTCAGCTGCACCATTCATTAGGAGCTGTGAAGAGATGGCAATGTTCAATCAATCAATCAATTTCTTTATTTTACCAGGTGAAACACCATTGAGGAGAACTCATTTGCAAGGTGGACCTGGGAGGTAATAAAAGGAATCTACATCAAAGGAGAAAAACAACATTATATATAAAAAAAAAATGATAATATATGTACAGAGAAAGCAATAAATTGCCAATAATTGTACAGAGTGTATATAGGGTAATAATGCAACTATGATATAGTATGCTGTCATATTCTGTGCTAATGATACAACCACTCTCAAAGACCAAATCAACAGTTTCCTAGTACAAGTATAGTTTACAGTGCTTCATAAAAGAGATAGGATTTACCCTATCCAAGAATAGCCTCACCTCAAGGTGAGTGAAGTGCTAGAGGTCATGCAGGTCTGAGGGGAAGAGATCATGCAAGACTGAAAGGGGAGGTAGTGAGGGGTGGAGGAATACAGAGCCATAGAGAAGAAAAAAATACTTGCCTTAGTAATTGTATTTCTTCTAATGGAGTCTTGCTGTATTCTGACAATTTGCAGTTAGCTCCAGCTCTTGAACTGCCCCGTAGAGTGAATGGTTAAATTCTATGCCAGGCATAGAATGCTGGTCTCGAGCTCGGCTGAAAACTCTGTCTGTGTCCTTTTGAAACCAAACTGTCAGATTCTTACGAGCTGAAACTCACTGACTAAAAAATGTGGAAATTGTAAAAATTCCTAGCAGACAACTGGCAACAAAGACTTTGGATTCCCCAAAAGACTCAAGTCAGGAAACCCAAAGAACCAAAACCAGGTAATAAGAACTAAAAACTCTTAAACAAATACAAAGCACCCAACACAACAGGAGAGGTAAAGACACCCCTGGGGTGCAACACTGCACCTGCCCACCCACTTCCCAAAAACAGGTCCTGAGAGGGGAGGGAGGGAGGGAGGTCAGAATACAGCAAGACTCCTTTAGAAGAAACACAATTTCTAAGGTGAGTAATTTTTTCTTCAAACAACATGAAGTCTTGCTGTATTCTGACAATTTGCAGACTACCAAGCAGTACCTCCAAGGAGGAGGAGGGAAAGAACCTACTTTGGGAATAGGCTCTAAAGTAGTGCTGTGCCAAACCTAGCCTGGATATCCAGAATAATGCTTGGTGAAGGTATGAACTGTTTTCCAGGTGGCTGCTGACAGATTTCTAACAAGGGGATATCCCTAGCTGCAGCCAGAGATGCAGCTGTACCTCTAGTGGAATGAGCCTTCAGGCCTGAGGGTGCAGTTTTTCCAAGTTGTTCATAGTAGAACTGAATACAGGACACAATCCACCTGGCAATGGTTCTCTTAGTGGCAAGTTTTCCCTTACCTACTTCCCCATAAGTGAGGAACAACTGGAGGGAGTCAAACCTGTGACCCTTTGTATGTTCTATGTAGTAACTAAGAAAAAATTACTCACCTTAGTAATGTTGTTTCTTCTAATGGAGCCTTGCTATATTATGACAGTAACAGTTTGATCCAGCTCTAGAACTGCTCCGGAGGTGAAATGGTTAAAACCATTCCAAAATAGAATTTTGGCCACGAGCTCCAAGACGCAGCTCTATCTGTGTTATTTCAAACCTGAACTGTCAGATCTTTATGAGCCAAACTCACTAAGGTCTGTGTGGAAGCTGTAACCTACACTAGCCAAATGGCTACCTAAATAATAACAACCATTGCTGGTCCCAACACCCAAGACTCAAGTCAGGGGACCAGAAATACTAACACAATTCTAATAATATGAGAATAAAACATAAGTATAATAAAACACACACACACATCCCCAAAGCCCCAAAAGGGGACAAAAATGCTAACAGGGCATAAAAAGGTACCCACACCAAGTTGCCCGCACCCCACCCAAGTAGAGGTTCTGAGAGGGGCAGGTTGGGGGGGAGGTCATAATATAGCAAGACTCCATTAGAAGAAACAACATTACTAAGGTGAGTAATTTTTTCTTCAAACAACATGAAGTCTTGCTATATTATGACAGTAGCAGAATACACAGCAGTACCTCCATGGAGGAGGGGCAGAACCTACTTAGGGAATAGGCTCTGAAGAACAGCTGTGCCAAACCGAGCATCTCTCCTGGCCTGGACATCCAGGGAGTAATGCTTGGTAAAAGTGTGTACCGTTTTCCAAGTAGCAGCCTGGCAAATCTCTAATATAGGGATGTCTCTGGCAGCAGCTAGAGACGCAGCTGTACCCCTGGTAGAATGAGCCCTCAAACGGGGGCTCTGCCCAGTTTCTGATAACAAAATTGGATACAAGAGACAATCCACCTGGCAATTGATCTCTTAGTGGCAGGTTTGCCTTCCCAGCTTCACCATAGGTAAGGAAAAGTTGGAGGATTCAACCTGTGACCTTTGGTACGCTCATATAGTAACTAAGAGCTCTCTTAACATCCAGGCTGTGCAACCTCCTCTCACCAGAAGAGGAGTGATCAGTGAAAAATACTGGAAGGAGATAGATCGATTAAGATGGAAATCTGAAACCACCTTAGGCAAAACTTCCTATTAGTCCTAAGGACTACCTTATCCTGTGGAAAGAAATAAAGTCAGTTTCCACTGACAAGGCTTGCAACTCACTTATGCTGCCTGGCAGAAGTGATAGCCACTAGAAAACAGTTTTCCAAGTTAGGTACTTAAGCTCTGCAGAAGACAGAGGTTCAAAAGGGGTTGCATTAACTGGGCAATACAAACATTAAGATCCCAAGCAGGGGCCGGTTCCCAAAAGGGTGGATTAGTATGGAGTAATCCTTAAAAACTTGGAAAACACAGGATGAGAGGAAAGAGGATGACTTTCCTGCTGACACAAAAGCAGATACAGCTGCCAAATGAACTCTCAGGGTAGCTGGACTGAGACCCAAGGAATTAAGATGTACCATGTAATCTAACACAATGGGCAAATCAGCAGATTCTGGGGAAATATTTTTCCAGCACACCAAATGGAAAACCTTTTCCATTTAGAACTTTAGTAGCCCTAGTGGAAGGCTTTCTAGAAGCCTTTAGGATCTCAAGAACACCCTGAGAGAGGTGTAAATCAGCAAACTCTAACTCCTCAAGAGCCAGGCCTTGAGGTTGAGGATTGAGGTCCGGATACCAAACCCTTCCCTGGGCACAAGTCAACAGGTTGTGATTCCTGGGGAGGCAAAGGGAAGATGGATTGTCAGTGACAGAAGGAGTGGTACCAGGGCTGCCTGGCCCAATCCGGGGCAATCAGAATCACCCTGCAAGGCTGAGATCTGATTTTGACTAGTACTTTGAATAGGAGAGGGAAGGGGGGAAAAGCATAGAGAAACTTCCCCTCCCAATCCAGAAGAAGGGCATCCAGGGGAACTGAGCCCAGCAACAGAACAGAGGAAGTTTGTGATTGTCTGGGGCTGCAAAAAGATCTATCTGAGGGGTGCCCCATCTGGCAAAGACTATCCCCAGCACTTGAGGATCCAGGGACCATTCGTGATGGCCCTGGGAAATCCTGCTGAGAGCATCCGCTAGGACATTGTCCTTCCCTGGAAGATGAAGTGCTATGAGGGAAGTGTTCGGGGAATAGGCCAGAGACCACAACTTCATTGCCTCGGTGCACAAGGCCGAAGACCGAGTGCCCCCCTGTTTGTTGATGTACCACATTGTTGTGGTGTTGTCTGTTCTGACTTGTATCACCTGTCGTGGACAGATGCAGAAAAATGTGAAGAGCTAAAAAGACAGCTTTGAGTTCCAGCAAATTGATGTGGAGCAGAGATTCCTGGGGGACCACACTCCCTGAGTGGAAGGGTCATTCATGTGGGCTCCCCAACCCAGAAGGAAGCATCTGTAGTGAGAGTCAAGTCGTGAGTAGAGGAATGAAGGGACCCCCAATCTTAAATTGCTCTGATCCTGCCACCACTGGAGGGCTAGGATCAAGGTTTGAGTCACTGGGACCAACTTGGAAAGGGGGTCTCTTCTCTGAAACCAATAGGTTCTCAAGTGAAACTGAATGTCTCTCATCTGAAATCTTGCTCCCTGCACAACAGCTGTGGATGCAGCCATGTGCCCCAGGAGCTGCAGAAAGTGTCTTGCTGGTCGAGAGACCTGCAGAGTGAAGGAGGAGGCCAGAGCCACTAAATTCCTTACCCTTTCTAAGGAAGAAAGGCTCTGGCTAGCTTTGTGTCCAGTTCTGCCCCTATAAAGGTGAGTACCTGGACTGGTTCCAGAACCGACTTTGGTAGATTTAGCAGAAAGCCCAGGGAGGTGAGAAGCTGCTGGGTGACCTGCATGTGAGATTTTACCTGTTCTGGGGACTGACCTACAATGAGCCAGTCGTCTAGATAGGGAAAAACAGCAATCCTTTGCCTCCTTAAGTGAGCCACTGCCACTGCTAGACACTTTGTGAATACCCTTGGGGCAGAGGTAAGGCCAATGGGCATTGCTCTGAACTGGTAATGACCTGAGGGCAGTTCGAATCTGAGGTACTTTCGATGGGAGCTTCTGATTAGGACATGGAAATAGGCATCCTTGAGGTCCAGGGAGGCTAGCCAGTCCCCTGGCCTTAGGGAGGGTAAAATCATTGCCAGAGTTACCATTTTGAACTTTGGTTTCAAAAGATGCTTGTTCAGATACCTGAGATCTAATATGGGCCGCCATTCTCCTGTCTTCTTTGGGGTAAGGAAGTATCTGGAATACAGACCCCTGCCCTGGTGCAGGGGAGGAACCCTTTCTACTGCTCTGAGAGCTAACAGGGATGAGACCTCTGCTTCCAAAGCAAGGGTCTCTGAAGCACTTGCAGGTAGAAAAAGTCTGCTTCTCAACTTGGGAAACTTTTTGAAGCTGAGAACCAGACCCTGGCCTACTACTTCCAGAACCCACTTGTCTGAGGTTAAAGAAGCCCAATTCTGGCTGAAGTAAGCCAGCCTGCCCCCTACCGGTACAGGAGAATCGGCCCTGGGCACCCCATCAGGGTGCCTGCTTAGCAGGAGCTTTAGGCTGGGGGGTGGGAGCAGGTCTGCCCACCCTCGTCTGCCTCTGCCTCTGAAGAAGCCCCTCGAGCATAGGCAGAGGAGGCCTGGAGTCTGGTAAAAGGCTCGTGAAAAGGCCTACCCCACACCCCTGGGGTATGCCTTTGAGGAGTGGCTTGCCTCCTTAGCCTGGGCACTCTTGTAAGTAGTCCTATATTCATCCATCTTTTTCATGTAGTTCTCTGTCTGCTCCCCAAACAGAGAATTCCCCACCACAGGAAAATCCACAGCCTTAGTCTGGGTATCCTGTGACAGACTAGCACCTGAGCCAGGCCAACCTACGAAAAGCTACAGATGTGGCCATGACCCTAGAGGAAACATCATTAACATCCACAGCAGCATGAAACTGAACCTTAGAAGCCTCAATGCCATCAGCAGCCACCTGTTCTAGTTCACTAGCCAGCTGGCCATGGGCTTGCTTGGCTAATTGCATCACAGTATCCCATCTAGATTTCTGATACCTAGCTATATAAGCCATATAATTTGCTTGCCTGAGTCCCAGAGAGGCTGCCATATACTGTTTTTTTTGCCATGGCATCAATCTTCCTGGAATCCTTGTCAGGAGGATGTGAAGCCAGGGGAATATTAGCTTTATCACAGGCAGCAGCCTGAACTACCCCAACATGACTGCATTGCTGAGAAAGGAATTCTGTATCAGGACCTGACAATGTGTACCTTCTGTCCATCTTTTTATCTACAGGAGGCACAGAATTAGGAGTTTTTAAAATTGTTATTGTTTGCTTCCTAAAAGACTTATGTAAAGGAATAGACAATCTCCTAGACTCTGGAATATCCATCATTTCTACAAAATCAGGCTCCTCTTGCTCATCCACAGCTTCTTCTAAGGGAAGCTGGAGGGTTTCAGCAACTTTTTTGTAAAACATGAAATGAGATGGGGACTCAGACAGCATAGGGGGAGATTCTAAAGGTCTGTCTGGGGAGATGTCCGGTTCAATGGGCACACCCAGACCTTCCCAGCCACATTCATACTGTTCATAATCATCCTCCCCCTCCTCTGGTTCATAAAATTCCTCAATATCATATTCCTGAACCACTGGGACCGGACGAACTGACCTTTTGCCAGATAGTGGCGGTTCGGACGGACCCTGAGACAGTGACTGGACAATTTGTATGGCTTTTGTTATCTCTGCAGCAGTTGGAGAAGGGGTTTTGGACTCCAGAACCTGCTGATTTCTTGTTTTCTTTACTGGAATTGGTTCCTCAGAACCAGCTTTTCTCTTTTCGAGGAAGTCTCGCCTGGTCAGAGGCACTCCCTCCGATTCCGGTTGGCACCGAACGGGCTGCTATCGGGTCAGCGGACTTTTGGCCTCTCGTTCCCTGAGCCTGCCCAATCTTTTTCCAGGGTGGCTGCAGGGAAATTCTCACATATCTGGCAGTCTGACTGGGTGGTCAAACCCCAGACAACAAACACATGTGGTGTGTGGGTCAGCCTTGGCAAGACTTCCCCACAAACATCACAGTGTTGAAACCCAGTGGGCCCGTTTTTCTTTGGGTTTCTCAGACCTAATACCAGAGCTAACCAGAAAACTTGCCCTTTGCCAGCAGTGCCAGGCAAGGACACCCTTATCGGTTCCTAACCGTGTCACGGGTATTGGAAAAAACCGTAATAAATCCGTTTTTTTTAGAACCGATAAGAACCGGGAACCGCACTCTAAAATATTAAATTTTTAGTTTTAAATGAGTTTTAAACCCAACTGATCGGTTCAAAACCGAACCGATAACTTACAAGTTCCACACAGACAAAACCTTCAATTTACTTACGGTTACCACAGATAGAGCTTGAACCGAACGGTTTTGCGGTTAAAATAAAACTATTCTCGGTTGAATCCAACTGAGAAAACACTTTTTAAACCGAGAAATGAACCGAGCAGTAGGAGAAATCTCCGGAGCGACTGTTCACTGAGGCGGAGTAAAGAATCTGACAGTTCAGGTTTGAAATAACACAAGTAGAGCTGCTTCTTAGAGCTCGTGGCCAAAATTCTATTTTGGAATGGTTTTAACCATTTCACCTCCGGAGCAGTTCTAGAGCTGGATCAAACTGCTACTGTCATAATATAGCAAGACTTCATGTTGTCTGAAGGGCCCTTTTAACATCTAAACTGTGTAGCCTCCATTCCCCTGAGGAGGTGTGATCAGTGAAGAACACAAGAAGAGACACAGATTGGTTTAAGTGGAAATCAGAAACTACTTTAGGTAGGAACCTTCTATTGGTTCTAAGGACCACCTTACCTCTATGGAAAGAGATAAAGTCAGACTCCACTGACAGGGCTTGCAATTCACTGACACGTCTGGCAGAAGTAACAGCAACCAAAAACACAGTTTTCCAAGCCAAGTACTTGAGCTCTGCTGAGGACATAGGCTTGAAGGGGGGTTGCATCAGCTGGGCAATACAAATATTCAAATCCCAGGCAGCAGCAGGATCCCTAAAAGGGGGATTGGCATGAAGCAATCATTGGAAAAATTTTCAGAACACAGGGTGAGATGACAGAATGGAAGATTTCCCCACTGACATGAAAGCAGAAATAGCTGACAAATGAACTTTGAGAGTAGCTGGTTTGAGGCCTAGGCTATTAAGGTAAACCATGTAATCCAGAGCTGTAAACAAGTCAGCAGTGTCTGGGGAAACGTACTTCTTGGAACACCAAATACTGAACCTTTTCCATTTGGAGTTGTAGGTTTTTCTTGTAGCAGGTTTTCAAGAAGCTTTTAGGATCTCCAGAACCCCTTGGGACAGATGTAAATCTGCATACTCTAAGTCTTTAAGAGCCATGCCTTGAGATTGAGTGACTGGAGATTGGGGTAACAAATCCTCCCCTGAGAGGAGGTTAGCAGATTGTAATTCCTGGGAAGAGACAGGGGAAGATGGACTGCTAAGGACAGCAACAGGGGGTACCAAGGCTGCCTGACCTAGTCTGGAGCAATCAGAATCACTTAGCATGGTTGTGACCTTACCTTGACTAGAACCTTGAACAATAGAGGAAAAGGAGGGAAGGCAAAAAAGAAACTTCCCTTCCCAGTTCAAAATCAGCGCATCCAGAGGGACTGAACCCAAGACTGGGGGTCTGCAACAAAACAGAGGAAGTTGGTAATTGTCTGGGGCTGCAAAGAGATCTATCTCTGGAGTGCCCCACCTTGAGAAGATCACCTTCAACACCAAAGGAACCAGAGACCATTCGTGATGGCCCTTGGAAATCCTGCTCAATGCATCCGCTATCACATTGTCCTTTCCTGGGAGGTGGACCGCTACTAGAGAGGTCTGCAGAGAATACGCCAGGGATCATACTTTCATGGCCTCCGTGCACAAGGCCGTGGACCTAGTGCCTCCCTGCTTGTTGATATACCACATGGTGGTAGTGTTGTCCATCCTGACCTGAACCACCTTGTTCTGTATCGACTGAGAGAAAGCTTGTAGGGCAAGAAGTACTGCCCTGAGCTCCAGAAGGTTGATGTGATGAAGGGATTCCTGAGGGGACCACAGTCGCTGGGCCGTGAGAGTCCCCAGATGGGCTCCCCACCCCAAAAGGGAAGCATCTGTGGTAAGAACCACAGAGTGAGTCTGAGAGACAAATGGAACACCTTGCCTCAGATTGTCCAGGTCCTGCCACCACTGAAGGGCCTGAATTAAGGTCCGAGTAACAGGAACTAGTTTGGTAAAAGGATCTTTCCTTTGGTACCAAAAGGTTCTCAGATGGAACTGAATGTCCCTCATCTGAAACCTGGTCCCTTGGACTACTGCTGTGGAATCTGCCATGTGGTCTAGAAGCTGCAGAAAATGCCTTGCTGGTCGAGAAACCAGAGGGAGAAAGGAAGAGGCTAGCTGAGAAATGGCTTTTGCCCTTTCCAAAGGAAGGAAGGCTCCTGCCTTGAGGGTGTCCAGCTTTGCTCCTATAAAAGTAAGTAGCTGTACTGGTTCGAGAACTGACTTGGGAAGATTGAGAAGGAACCCCAGGGTAGTGAGAACTTTCTGGGTAACCTGCATATCTGACTTGACTTGATCTGAAGACTGGCCCACCAGAAGCCAATCATCCAGATGTGGAAAAATAGAGATATTTTTCCTTCTTAGAAAGGCCACCACTACTGCTAGGCACTTTGTAAACACCCTTGGAGCGGAGGTTAGACTGAAGGGCATTGCTCTGAACTGATAATGGCCTGAGGGCAATTCGAACCTGAGGTACTTTCTGTGGGAGCTCCTGATGGGAATGTGAAAATAGGCATCCTTGAGGTCCAGGGAGGCTAGCCAGTCTCCTGGCCTCAGAGAGGGAAGAACTGTTCCCAGAGTCACCATCCTGAATTTTGGCTTTACTAGGTGCTTGTTTAGGTATCTTAGATCTAGGATGGGTTGATACTCCCCAGTCTTTTTCAGGGTAAGGAAGTACCTGGAGTACAGAACTTTGCCCTGCATGGAGTAGGAACTCTCTCTATGGCCTTTAAAGCCAGTAGAGACAAAACCCCTGCCTCTAGAGCAAGGATTTCTGAAGTATTTGCAGGTGGAAAGGATCTGGGTCTCAGTTTTGGAAAACTTTTGAAACTGAGAACCAGCCCCCGGCTTACAACCTCCAGGACCCACTTGTCTGAGGTAACAGACATCCAGTCCTGGACAAAGTAAGCCAGCCTGCCTCCTACTGGAATGGGAGTCGACCCGGGCTGACACATCAGAGTGTCTGCTTGGCAGGAGCCTTAGGCTGAGGGGTGGATGTAGCCCTGCTCATCCCCCTTCTGCCTCTCCCTCTGAAGAACCCCCTCTGAGAAAATGAAGAGGAGGCCTGCGCCTGGTATAAAGGCCTGTGAAAAGGCCTGCCCCTCCTCCTAGCTTGCTGCCTCTGAGGAGTTGCCTGCCTCTCCTTGGCCTGGCCACTCCTATAAGTGATCCTGTACGCATCAATTTTCATCACGTAATTCTCTGTCTGCTCCTCAAACAGAGAATTACCCACTACAGGGAAATCCATGGCCTTAGCCTAGGTGTCCTGCGAAAGGCTAGTACATCTGAGCCAGGCCATTCTCCTAAGAGCCACAGATATAGCCATGACTCTTGATGACACATCATTGGAGTCCACAGCAGCATGGAACTGCACCTTTGATGCCTCATCCCATCAGCAGCCGCCCCCTCCAGCTCCTTGACTAGCTAGGGGAGGCCTGTTTAGCCAGTGCCAGTACAGTGTCCCACCTGGACTTCTGGTACCTGGCTGTACAGGCCATATAATTAGTCTGCCTGAGTCCCAAAGATGATGCCAAGTACTGTTTCTTTGCCATGGCATCCATCTTCCTAGAATCTTTGTCTGGTGGGCGTGAAGCCAAGGGGATGTTTGCCTTATCAGAGGCAGCAGCCTGCACTACCCCAACATGGCTGCATTGTTGGTAAAGAAATTCTGTATCCGAGCCTCACAAGGTGTACCTCTCATCCATTCTCTTGTCAACAGGAGGTACACAGTTGGGAGACCTAAGAATTTTTTGTGTCTGTTTCCCAAATGACCTATGAAGGGGAATAAACAGTCTCTTAGACTCTGGGATGTCCATCATCTCTATGAAGTCAGGCTCCTCTTGATCCTCTACAGCCTCCTCAATAGGAAGCTGGATGGTATGAGCTACTTTTCTGTAGAACAGAAAGTGGGGAGGGGACTCAGAAAGCCTAGGAGGGGAACACCAGAAGGTCTGTCTGGGGAGATGTCCGGTTCCACAGGAACATCCAAACTTTCACTGTCATAATCCTCCTCTTCAAAATCCCCCTCATCAAACTCCAGTTTGTAAAAGTCTTCAGGGGAATAATCCTGAACCGGGGGAACCGACCAAACTGAACCTCTGCCAGAAGGCGCCGGATCGGTCGGAACCGGATGAAGTGATTCCACAATCCAAATCGCTTTGGCTATTTCTTCAGCGGTCAGAACATGCAGCTCTGGATCTGAACTGGCCGATTTATCCTTTTGTTTTCTTTTTGTAGGAACCGATCCCTCAGGATCGGCTCTCCTCTTGCCCGAAGAAGTATCGCCCTGGTCAGAGGACACTCCTTCTGGTTCGGTAGGAACCGAACCAGGCTGGCCTTCCGGGTCAGTCGATTTCTCGGCCTCCTTATCCCCAAGTCTACCTAACCTTTTCTCCAGGGTAGACTTAGGGAAATTCTTACAAATTTGGCAGTCTGAATTGAGGTGGTCAAACCCCAGACAGTAAACACAGGTGGTGTGGGGATCAGCCTTAGCAAAGACCTCCCCACACACACTGCAGTGTTGAAACCCAGTGGGCCCAGTGTTTTTCTTGGGTTTCTCAGACATGGCCAACCTAACCAACTTACCCCTTATATGGCAACCACCAGGCAAGACTCCTCTATCTGTTTCACACCGAGTCACGGGAGATGGAAAAAAAACACTAAAATTACAGTTTTTTTTTTTAAACCGATACGGACCAGTAACCACACACTAACTTTTTCTTTTTCAAGATCTTACTACAAGATCGGTTCAGCTGAACTGATCGGGAAAATTTCACAATTTCCACACAACAGCTATTAATCTAAGTACTTATGGTACCACAGACAGTCTCGAACTGAAAAACGGAACGAAAATTGTACTAAAACAGAAACTTTAACTGCAATAGAACTGAGCAGAAGAAGAAATCTCCAGAGTGACTGTTCAGTGAGGCGGAGTAAAGAATCCGATGGTTTGGTTTCAAAAGGACACAGAGAGTTTTCAACCACTCTCTGGGGCAGTTCAAGAGCTGGAGCTAACTGCAAATTGTCAGAATACAGCAAGACTTCATGTTGTTTGAAGTAGGGGGAACTCAGAAGATTAGAGTGGGGCGGAGACTGGAGCATCATCAATGGAAACAATCGCAGACCTCCTTAAAGGTGCGTAAGTAAAGAGCTTTGAAAGTGGACAACTTCAAGAGACTCATAAGCCTCAGAGCTTTCTATATAGAGTTCCATAGAACTGGGAGAGCGTGGCTTATAGCAGCTTTACTAAAACATGTCCTGATCTTAGGGACCGATAGAGAGATGTTGAAAATCTGGAGTGAAAATATTAAAAATTCTCAGAGTTACGAGTATGCATGAAAACTGGGCAACACACGCTCATAACAGTCTTTTCTTCGAATTCTTTCACCAAATTATTAACATAGGCATTTTGGAACCTCTGCTCATGAACAGTGGCAGTATGATTTTGTTAATCTGTCTCAAACGTTGATTTCCCACAGCAACTGCGCCATTGTGCGTCAGATGTGCAAAACCACATTTCGGGCAGGATGTGAAAAATGACAGCTGTACTGTTCTTAAGAAGGTGTGCAAAAATGGCAATGCTGAACATTGAAAGGACCATATCAAAAATTCTCGAACTTACGACTGTACATGAACACTGCACAACACATGCTTGTAGATTGATAGATTGATTGATAGAACATTATGTTAGCTATCAATCTGCAATCACCCATAAGAAGGCAGAATTCCTGTCCATGGAGATTGCAGTTGCTCAGAATCGACCGGCTCAGCTGTTTCGAACTGTAGACAGACTGTGCAACCCAGCCTGCCTGCAAGTTCGGAAAGCTTTTTCGCAAGTAGAGTGCGATGAGCTCACTCTATACTTTGCAACTAAAGTGGCTCACATCAGGGCGAACCTGTGTCCGGCAACCTCTAAGGGTGATGCTGTTGGACAGCGTGGGATCACAGTGCCCCAATTCTCCTGGAGTTCCTTTCGTTGACTTGAGCTCGTGGACATTAAGAGGATCGTCCATATTACGCGTCCCACAAGTTGCGGTTTGGATCCCGGACCGACTCCCCTTATTTTGGGCTGTTCTGATATCATCGGTCTGGTCCTGGCGCAAATAGTCTGGTGCTCCTTGGAGTCAGGTGAGTTTCCTTGCTCCCTGAAACAGGCAGTGGTGACTCCTCATTTGAAGAAAGCTTCCTTGGACCCAGACTGTTTTCAAACTACGGCCTATCTCTAACCTCCCTTTATCGGAAGGTTATTGAGAAGGTCGTAGCTGTCCAACTGGATGACCATTTAACCATCCATAATGTCTACGAATCCTTCCAATCTGGCTTCCGGAAAAGACACAGCACTGAGACTGCGCTGGTTCGGGTGTTAAATGATCTTCTGATGGCGAGGGATCAGAAGAGACGCTCCATTCTTGTTCTTCCTGATCTCTCTGCAGCTTTTGACACTGTGGACCACATGGTGTTATTAGCTCGCCTGAGGCAAATTTGTGGAATATCTGGAACCGTTCTTAAATGGTTCACGTCATTCTTCACCGGGAGATCACAAAGAGTTGTGTCAGGGATTTTTTCCTCTTACCCAACTTCTTTGTTGTGTGGAGTGCCTCAGGGGGATCTGTGCTGTCACCCATGTTGTTTGCAGTGTATATGCTGCCCCTCGGAAGTATCATTAGACGATATGGGCTGAGGTTTCACTGCTATGCAGATGATACCCAGCTATATCTGTCCTTTGCACCCGAACAGGATGGAGCTGCCTCGGTGTTTAACAACTGTCTGGGGAAGATCCAAGACTGGATGGATTCTAGTTGGCTAAAGTTGAACTCGGAGAAAACAGAGGTTCTGATAGTGGACCCAGGTGGTCGGATTGAGAGGCCGTGTACTGGCGCACCATCCAGAATTTTCCTTGGTGGTGTGTCTCTCCCGTCCTCAGAACGGGTGCGTAACCTTGGGTTTATTCTTGACGACAGGCTGACCCTTAAATCCCAGGTGTCAGCCACTGACAAGACTTCCTTTTATCACCTTAGGAACATTGCCAGGGTTAGGCACCTTGTTCCGTCTGACTCCTTGCCAACACTGGTCCACGCTTTTGTATCTTCGCGCCTGGACTACTGCAACGCCCTTTACTTTGGGCTTTCTGGGGTTGAAATCCAGCGCCTACAGCTGGTGCAAAACGCTGCAGCCCGGGTGTTGACTGGGACGAGTAGGTCCTGTCATATCACTCCTCTGCTGCGCAAACTGCACTGGCTTCCTATACGGTGGCGGATCACCTTTAAAGTCATTTTACTGACTTTCAAAGCCCTTCACGATCAGGGTCCAGCCTATCTGAAAGACCTCCTGGTTCCTTACTGCCCTGACCGATCACTCTGCTCGGCCGACATGGGGTTGTTAGAGATTCCAAGAGTGAGTCTAAAATCCTCTGGCAGTAGAGCGTTTTCGCATGCTGCACCCACTCTTTGGAATTCTCTACCATGCCGGTTACGGCAGTGCACTTCCGTGGAGTTATTCAAGAAAGATTTGAAAACGTATTTATGGAATATGGCCTTCTCAGATAATTAATGTTATTTGATTATGTTTGGATTTTATTATAAATTTGTTATGATATGTTGATCTTTTTATGAATGTTTTTATGACCTTTATTTAGAGTTTTGAATTTGTTTTTAAAACTGTTCAGCACCTTGATATACTGAAAGGTGCTATACAAATAAAATTATTATTTTTATTATTATTATTAAATTATTATTGTAACATAGTCATTTTGTGGAATTTTTTCACCAGCTGTTTCACATGGACATTTTGGAACCTCTGCTTATGAACAGTGTTACTGTGATTTTCTTACTCTGTCCGGAACGTTGTTTTCCTACAGTGACCATGTCACTGTGCACCGAATGGGCTAAAACACATTTTGGGCAGGATGTGGAAAATGACAACTGTACTGTTTTATTTATTTATTTATTGCATAAGATCGGAATTACAAACCTTTGAGTCACAGACACTTTTGCAAAGGCTCCACGTCAGTTACAGGGGGTGGAGGGAGTACATAAAATACAGGGAAACATACATAGTCAAGCAGTAATTCAGGGGAAACATACATTAACAGTCAGCATTCATAATCATTACTGGCAGAGCAGTCCAGGCTTTAACTTAGTTTACCAGAGGCAGTGGTAGACAGCTTTCAGGATTCCATTTAGTTAGAGACAGGTAGGTAACAGATTCATAGGGTCTAGGAGGACCCTGAGTCAGTTGTAAGGGGGGCTTGGGGGCACACGAGGTGGGCAGGGAAATTAGCCACAGTCACAGTTCGCAGTCTCAAGCAGGTGAACTTTGAGGCCTGCTTTGAATAGGGAAATGCTATGGGTCTGAGAGAGCTGGGGAGGTAGAGCATTAAGCCAAAGGGGAGCATGGTACCAGAAAGATCTTTGGCCTAGTGATGTTCGAGCAGTGGGGACATGGAATGAGGAGTTTGCTGTGAGCCACATTATAGCGCTGGGGGACTGGGCTGATTTGGGAGGAGGCCAGCGGGCAAGCTGGAGATGTATGTTTTTTGTGAGGACGCAGGTGTGAAACTTTAGTCTTTGTTGGAAGTTTAACCAGCTGGCCAAATCGTATAGGTCACAGGTATGGGTTAGCCTGTCACTGCCGGTGACTAGTCAGCAAGCTTTATTCAAGGCAGTGTTAATACTACGTTGTGCGGTGGGTTCAGCTGATCCATATATCGTTATCCCATAGTCAATTAGAAACATAGAATTTGACGGCAGATAAGGACCGCTAGGCCCATTTAGTCTGCCCATTTCCCTACCTACAGGATAGGCCGCAGATCCTAGTTAACCAACAGCCTATTTCTTCCTACCCCCCACAAGAATTGCCTTATGTCTGTCCCATGCATTCTTGAATTCTCCCACAGTTTTAGATGCCACAACCTCCTCAGGAAGGCTGTTCCATGCATCCACTACCCTCTCTTGTGAAATAATACTTCCTCACATTGCCCCTGAGATCGCCCTCCTTCTATCTTTAAATTGTGTCCCCTTGTTCTTGCAAGTCTCTTTTTCTGAAAGATGCTACCCTCTTGGACTTTGCTGATTCCACTGAGGTACTTAAAAGTTTCTATCATGTCCCCCTCTCCCTTCTTTCCTCAAGGGTATACATGTTAAGCTCCTTTAGTCTCTCCTCATACGGCTTCTCTTGCAGACCCTGCACCATTTTAGTTGCCTTCCTCTGGACTGTCTCTATCCTGTCTATGTCCTTGCGGAGATGGGGTCTCCAGAACTGGACACAGTACTCCAGATGGGGACTCACCAACTGCCTGTACAGAGGGATAACAACTTCCTGTTTTCTGCTGATGATGCCTCTCCCTAATACATTCCAGTATACCCCCAGCCCTCCCTACTGCCTTCTCACATTGCTTGCTAACCTTAAGGTCGTCTGATATGATTACCCCCAGGTTCCTTTCCTTTTTTGTTGTTGTTACTACCTCCCCACCCATTGTGTATTCTTCCCCTGGGTTCTTGTTTCCCAGGTGCATTATTTTGCACTTCTTTGCATTGAATCCTAGCTGCCATACTTCTGACCATTCCTCCAACCTTGCCAAGTCCCTTTTCATCCGTTCCGCGCTCCTTGTGTATCAACCCTATTGCAGATCTTTGTGTCATCTGCAGAAAGGCATACTTTTCCTTCCAGTCCCTCTGCAATGTCACTGATGAAGACATTAAAAAGGACTGGACCCAATACTGAATCCTGCGGTACCCCACTAGTGACCCCCCTTTCTTCAGAGTGGACTCCGTTTACAATTACCTTCTGTGCCTTGTTGTCCAGCCAATGTTTTACCCAGGCTACCACACTGGGACCCACTCCCAGGATGGTTAATTTGACTATTAATCTTTTGTGTGGAACTGTGTCAAATGCCTTGCTAAAGTCTAGGTAGGCCATGTCCACAGCCCCTCCCTGGTCTACTACTTTGGTTACCCAGTCAAAGAAATCAATTAGATTCGTCTGACATGACCTTCCCGCTGTGAACCCATGCTGCCTTGGGTCCTGTGCTCCACTGGCTTCTAGGTACTCAACTATTCTTTCCTTCAGAAGTGACTCCATCACTTTCCTTACCACAGAGGTCAGACTGACAGGTCTGTAGTTTCCTGCCTCTGTCTTGGTCCCACTTTTGTGAAGGGAATCACATCCGCTTCCTCCAGTCCACCATCCTCCATGATTTATTAAAAGAGTAGCCAGTGGTTTCACTAGTTCCTCCTTAATTCTTTTAGAATTCTAGGGTGAATTCCATCAGGACCCATTGCTTTGTCCACCTTCAGTTTACGAGTTCTTGCAGAATCCTTTCTTCTGTGAAAGGAATGGGATCGACCCCCTATCAAGAAAGTGCTTCTGTTTATTGGATGAAGGCACTTCCCCTCCTCTTTTGTGAATACTGAGCAGAAATATTGTTCAGTATTCTGCTTTTTCACTGTCCCCTCTGCCCACCACGTTCATTCTATTCAGCCTCACTGTCCCTCCTTTGTCTTTCGCTCGCTGATGTACCTATAAAAGGTTTTATCCCCCTTCTTAACTGAGTTGGCTATCTTTTCCTCAGTTTGGGCCTTTGCTATTCTGACTTCCCTCCCTGCTTCCTTCTGCCTTAACTGGTACAGCTCTCTGTCCTGCTCCTTCTGTGTTTCCTTATACTTCCGGAATGCTATCTTTTTCATCCCGACTTTCACAGCCACCTCTTTTGAGAACCATAGTGGCTTTTTCTTTCGTTTTGATTTGTTTATTTACTTCACACAAAGGCTTGTTGCCTCTGTGATGGCAGTTCTGATAATTCCCCATTGTTGCACCACATCTCCTTCTAGCCTGTTTGCTAGTGCTTTTATGAGGCACTCTCCCATCTTACCAAAGTCAGCCCTCCTAAAGTCTAGTACCCTCACTTTTGTATGGCTTGACTCTGTAGGCGAGTTTAACGTGAACCACACTGTTTGATGGTCACTTGTCCCCTGATGGCAACCTACTTCTAGATCTGAGATCCTCTCACTGCCCCCGTTTGAAAATCACGAGGTCTAAGATTGCTCCCTCACAGTGGGTTCCAAAACTAGCTGTCTAATGCCTGCCACCTGTGGGCATCAAGAATGGCCCTGCTCTTGGATGTGGCTGCAGCAAATGTGCTCAGTTAACAACTGGCATATTCAGGTCTCCCATCAACAGTATCTCCCTTTCTCTGCCATTCAAGAATGCCTTCTATCATATCCTTGTCCATTCCTTCCCCTGACATGGGGTCTGTACACAACCCTGTGCAGATTGTGGTGCCCTTTCCAGTCTCCAAGGTGACCCACAGTGCCTCCTCTCCTCCTGTTTACTCTTTTGTTCAGTTGCTTTTATCCCTTCCTTTACATAGAGAGCTACTCCTCCCCTCTTCTCCCTGCCTGTCTCTCCTGTAGGTTCACGTGCCTGGTATGTTAACATCCCAGTCATGGTTCTCTGTGTACCATGTTTCTGTGACTGCTATGATATCCAGGCATCCCTCTTCCATTAAGGCCATCAGCTCAGGAGCTTGTTGCCCAGACTATGGGCATTGGTACTCATTACCCTCCATTTCCTGATGGCCTTACTCCCTTTTGCCCCATCCCTGTCCTTCTTGCCTTTGTCACTTTCTCCATTTACCCCAGCCCTTCTCCCTATCGACACCTCTATGTTGGTGTTTGCTGCACTTACTACCATGATTATTCGGGGGGGGGGGCTAGGATTTTCCTGCTCCTTTCCTTTGCATCCCCCCTTGGCTAGTTTAAAAGCTTGCCAATGAAGCATTTAAACCTATCACCTAGGTTCCCCTCCCGGACAGGTGCAGCCCATCATGCCAGTATAGGCTTGCATCACTCCAGGTGGACCCCCAGTCCCCAATGAAGCCAAATCCCTGAGCTCCACACCAGTTTTTCAACCACTGATTGAATCCCATGGTGCAGAACACCTAGCCTCTCTATGCCATAGATGGGTAGCACCTCCGAGAGGTTACCGTGCGTGCTACTTGACTAAGGCCCCTCCCCAATTCACAAACTCTTCCTGCACTTCTCTAATCCCTTTCTTGGCCAGGTCATTTGTCCTAGGTGGACAATGACATCCAGCTCCCTCCTGTGCAGCTGCTCCGCAATCCTGAGGATTAGCTCCCTGTCCCTCAAGCCATGGCGCCAGGCAGGACCTTACCTCCCTCTCCCTTCCTCCTCCAGTTCTACCTTCCTAACAATGGAGTCCCCCACCAGGAGTGGTTTCCTTCCCCTGCAGGGTCCCCTGCCACACTTCTGTGGGTCTCCTTTGTGGAGGTTCCCAGCATCCTCCTTGGTCTCCACTGTGGGTGCCTCCATAGAGGAACCACACTTTGCCAGAATGGCATAGGAATTGTGGAGAGGTACAACTGGAGGGATGTGCCTCTGTTCCACCACCCTCACTCTCCCTAAGCCCACTGTGGTCCAACCGCTCCTCTTTCTTGGCAACCTCTGAGGCAACGGCAGTGGCACTGGTGGTCCCTGGATGGAAGAGGAGATCCCACAAATCCTGGCCAACTCAGCCTGAAGTAAGCAACCTCCTCCCTCAGCCCAGAGAGGTGCCTGCAGATGGGACAACACTGCATCCTCCAGAACATCTCCCGGAAGACTGCTGCTCCCACAGCCACTGCACTGCACCACTCCAATCATGTCTTATTTCTGGCCCCTTAACTGTTTGCAGTCCTTACTCTTTCCTCTGTTTTTTTTTCTCTCTCTCTCCTTCCTTTCTGCCTGTGTGCCCTTTAAGCTCCTGATTGTCCGGTTCTGAGACAAGAATATCCTATATTTCTCAGTAGACCACTTACTTGCTCAGAGGCAGACCTCCAGCAGATAGAGGGGTCCGGAGAGCTACTCTTGCCCTTCTAGGATGGTGGGTCCTTGGTGGTTCTGTGATCGCTCACTTCCTGCCCTAAACAGGAAGTTCCTGTTGTCAGTCAAATCCTGTGCCTATAAAAACAGAACTAGCTTTGGGGGGGGAGGGGAATATAGTCCCAGCAGAGAGAAGTTCAGTCACACAGCAGTCCTTTCTCCTGGTGCCTTCTGCCAAGCTATTAGCTGAAACTTTCTAACGCAGTCTTTAAATGTAGCTTCCTTCTAGCTAAGCCACTCCCCCTACTTACCGGATCTTTCTACAAGTAATTTAAACCTCACAGCAGTTAAGTCCTTTTCAGTCACCTGAGATTTACACCTAGATAACTCTTCAGATACCCATTCAGTTCAGTTAACCCAAACACACACTTTTTTTTTTTGTATGTTAGTTTTTTTACCCTAAATTAAAGGTCCAAATACAAAAGTTCTTCTACTTTAGTCCCAGCAGAGAAGTTCAGTCACACAGCAGTCCTTTCTCCTGGTGCCTTCTGCCAAGCTATTAGGGAGAGGATTGATGAGGAGACAGCTAGACACATGGCCTGTGCGGGTAGGCAGTGTTTGAGTTTGTAGAGTATGCCCACTCTAGCACTGACAGCTGAGGAGTGGTGTTGAATGTGACTATGGTAGGAGAGGGAAGAATCTAGAGTGATACCCAGATATTTGAAATTTGTAACGTGTTCAAGGGGGGTGCCTTGTGAGTTTTTGATTAGGAGGGTCGACTGCCTGTGTGGGCTTTGCCGGTGCGCGAAGATCATGGATTTAGTTTTATTATAGTTGATGATCAGGCGGTGCTCATTAAACCATGTCTCTAGCTCCCTGAAGGGCAAGTTGGAGGGTGCTTGGCTGTGGGTGTTTCCAGTATAGCACTGCATAATCAGCATAGAGAAGCAGATGACCACTGCAGGCCTTGGGAAGCGAGTTTAAAAAGAGGGTGAAAAGAAGATGGCCGAGAATAGAACCCTGTGGGACTCCAGAGCACACAGCTTTGCAGGAGGAGATGGTGGCATTTAACCTGACTTGTTGTGACCGGCCTGAGAGGTAATCTTTGAACCAGGCCATAGTCTCAGGGACCACATTTAGTTTTGGGAGGACACAGAGCAGCAGGTTGTGACTGACAGTGTCAAATGCCTTGGTCAAATCCACAAAGATCGCTCCAGCAATTGAACCTTGGTCCAGTGCCTCATGAATGAAAGAGGTGAATTTAGTGAGTGCAGTGACCATGCTATGGCCAGTCTGGAAACCATGCTGAGCTTGGCAGAGGAGGTTATGTTTGGTTAGGTGTTCTGTTATCTGGTCCGAGACTATTTTTTCCAGAGCTTTGGAGAGAGGGGGGAGTATTGAGATCGGTCTATAGTTGCTTGTGTGCGTAGGGTCGCCACTCTTCAGAATGGGGGTGATCATGGCCCTCTTCCAGATTGATGGAAACTGACCGAGGCAGAGAGAGAGGTTGAGAATTTTAGTAAGGTGGGGTAGTATGACATCCAGTGTCAGCCGAATAAGTTTAAGATCAAGTGAATCATTGTTGTAATGGGAATTGGCGACAGCTTTGGAGATGTAATGTTTAGCCTCA
Source organism: Neoceratodus forsteri (assembly GCA_016271365.2). NCBI lineage: Eukaryota > Metazoa > Chordata > Ceratodontiformes > Ceratodontidae > Neoceratodus > Neoceratodus forsteri. Next base: position 754,687,681 of record CM028135.1, read on the forward strand.
CCGTAGATGATGACTCCCAGCCTGAAAGGTAATGGGTCTAAATTACACGGTGTGTCAGGAAGGGGGTTGGGGGAATAGGGTGGAAGAAATTAGGGGGAACGATATGGGAGAGGTCCGAGAAGGTGGAGTTAAGGGCTTCTACAATAGTGTGAGGATCCTGGGTGACATCGCCATTTATGGTGAGTTGGGAAGGGGTGGGGGAGCGGGATTTCCCATTCAGTTATTTTATGTTGCTCCAGAATTTTTTACTGTCTCCCCAAGAGGTGGTTAGGGTTTGTTGGTAGTAAGTGGCCTTTGCCTGCCGTATAGCCCATGTACATTTATTGCGGGCCTCCCGGTATAGCTGTCTATCCTGAGTGTGTTGAGAGTCTAGGGCCTTATGCCAGAGGTTGTCCCTCTGTTGGAGCAGGTTCAGTAGTGAGGGTGTGATCCAGGGGGTGATTCTGGTTTTCACTACTTGTTTGGTAAGGGGATCAAATAAGTCACAGGCTTTGTTGAAGGTGGTTATGAAGTGGGTGAGAGCTAGGTCAACTGACTGTGTTGTGTAAATGGGGAGCCAGTAGCTGGTAGTTAGATGTGCTTTGAGTTTCTGTAGACCTCCTCTTTTTAGCCGTCTCTGCATGGATATTCATAAGGAGGTGTGGAAAAATGGCAATGTTGAAAATCTGGAGTAAAAATATTAAAACTTCTTGAAGTTACAAGCAAGCATGGAAACTGCGCAATGCACGCTTGTAACATGGGACTTTTGTGGAATATTTTGACCAAATTTTCAACATAGGTATTCTGGGACCTCTGCTCATGAAAAGTGTTACTGTGCCCCAAACATTATTTTCCTACAGCGACAGCGCCACCGTGCGATAACACATTTCAGGCAAGATGTGGAAAATGACAGCTGTACTGTTCATAAGGGGATGTAAAAAATTTCAATGTTGAAAATCTGGAGTAAAAAATTTAAAAATTCTTGAAGTTACAAGTGTGCGTGGAAACTGCAAAGTACGCTCATAATATGGTCATATTTTGGACTTTTTTCACCAAATTTGTAACATAGGCTTTTTGGAAGTTCACCTCATGAACAGTCATGCTGTCATTTCATTAATCAGTCCTGAAAGGCAATTCCGCGCAGTGACCACGAAATCACCTTTCAGAACCAAATAATGAGATGCCAGTGACTGAATTCATGAGATGGGGTCCCAAGAACCCCATGTTGAAATTTTCGTGCCAAAATTCACAAAAATGGGCAAGATATGCACCAAAGTTGAAAAAAAAAACATTTATGCCATTATACAGCTTACCGGCATTTCTTCAGTTAGCGGTCGGCTTTAAAGAGTGCAGACGTATTCCCGATCCACCAAAGATTGTTGCCCCAGGCTCTGAAGGTAAGTATGGGGTGAGGGGGGGTCTGAGGGTATGTGTGTGGAGAGGTGGGGATGCGCAGAGGGTGGCTGCGGGCAGGGGGAAGCTGCGGGCAGGGGAGGGGACAGAGACGAGAGTCCATTTCCTTTGTTAAGGTAACAAAAATTAAAATTTGCTGCAGACTTTTTTTTTTTTTTTTTTTTTTTACAGGTTTGTAGCACTGGAGTGGGCTCTCAGTGTGGCACACAATCGGGGTGGGACAGCAGCAGGAAAATGGGGAGGGGGGTTAACATGCCGACATGGGGATTGGGCACCCCTGTCGTCAAGCATATCTGTGTTCGGAGGCATGATGCCGAGGGGGATTGGGCACTCCCTCGGCAGACCACATCAGTAAAGGGGTCACATATGCTGATGGGCGATTGGGCACCCCCCCCACGTCGGCTTCCTAGGGACTGTGAGAGGCGGACAGTAGGTGGCAAGCCACCGTCCACCATGTTTATTAAAATATTACACCAGGCAAGGCAAGCCCTGCAATGAGGGGTCACTCCTTTAGTTCAAATTGGTGGCACATTTTGCAACTGCTGTCATAGACAGCGTGCAGTCTAATTCATGCCACAGAGCCCAGCCCTAAAAAAGCAGTGGTGCCACTGGCCACAACACAACAGCACCTCCAAAACCTGCTCTTCCACTTCAAGCAACCCCAATAAAAAGGGAACAAAAACAATGTAGCCAATCATAGACCAATAAGTTTAACCTGTGTGTGCTGTAAATTGAGAAACTTATTAAAAAGGTGCTAGACCAGGAAATAAAAAAGCGTGCCCTCAAAGATCATACTCAACATGGATTTAGGAAAGGGCTCTCTTGTGCTACAAATCTGGTCACATTTTATAACCATGTTAGCAATAATTTGGATACTGGAAACCCTGTTGATGTTATTTTATTAGATATTGGTAAAGCATTTGATACCGTTCCTCATGACTTAATAAAATACTAGTATCATTAGTATTTAATACATTGGTTGTTAGATGGATACAAAATTGGTCATCAAATCACACCCAAACAGTTAAAATCAGTGGACAGATCTCTCAAGAATGTGCTGTTATTAGTGATGTACCTCAAGGGTCGGTTATTGGGCCTGTTTGGTTTAGTATTTACATTAGTGATATGGGGTCTGGAACATTAAGCATATCTAAATGCGCAGACGATACAAAAATAGGTGGTATTTTAAGTACTTATGAACAATATATCACGTTATATAAGGATCTTCAAATCATTGATAATTGGACAAAAACAATAAAATGAAGTTCAATGCATCTAAATGCATTATTTTACACTTTGGACATAAAAATAGATAACATTCTTACAAATTGGATGGACCTGTACTAAATTCTTTAGTTAAGGAACGGGATTTGGGAATTATAATAAACAAAGAACTATCATCATTCGATCATTGTAGACATATAGCCCAAACCGTCAACAGATTAATTCACTCAATAAAAAGATCCTTCATAACTAGAAATAACCAAATTATAATGAAGCTCTATAAAACCTGTATTATTCCACACTTAGATTTTGGGTCTCCAAACTGGAACCCATACCACTGACATGATATTAATCTCTTGGAGAGAGCGCAAAGGAAAATTACGAAATTAGTATCTAATCTAAAAATTGAATGTTATAAGGCTAAACTGCAATCCTTAAAATTATTCTCACTTGAGACCCATATGAAAATGGGTGACTTACTACTATTGTTTAACATTCTTAAAAATCCATATCTTATGGAGCAATGTAATTTACATTTTATTAACAGGCAAAACAACTTAAGGTCTCATAATAGGCAGCTCTTGGTCGCTAGGGTTAAACACTCTCAAAATGTAAAACTTCTATACCATAAGAGTAGCAAGATTATGGAATTCACTTCCAAGTAATTTGGTAAATGCTATATCAATTGACAACTTGAAAAAAACTATTAGATATATACCTTTTATAAGTACAAAATACTTGATATTCCCATTGAGTAGTGGGAGACAAATGTGCCAAAGACCTGCTTTGTCTTACATCACCCAAATAATCCAAGATACAATATCTTATTTTCAATGAGGTCCTGGTTTGACTCAGATTTACCCAGGATAGCACAGCTCAGGTGCCATCTTGTTTTCAGTGGGATCCTGTTTTTCCCAATTTTTATTCTCTATTTACACAAGATAGCACAAGCTTCAATATATCATTTGGGGGGGGGGGGCTGCTTTTACTCATGTTTAGAAATGGAAATTACGTACTTACCGTACCTATGTAAGGACATAGACAGGGTAGAGAAGGTTCAGAGGAGGGCAACAAAGATGGTGCATGGATTGCATCACAAGTCCTATGAAGACAGGTTGAAGGAACTGAACATGTACTCCCTGGAGGAGAGGAGGGAGAGAGGGGATATGATAGAGACATACAAGTATCTTACAGGGAGGAACAGGGTGCAGGAAAACACTATTTTAAGCGAAAAAGATGTTCCAGGACTAGAGGGCATGGGATGAAGTTGGAGGAGGGACGATTCAGAGAAACATGAGAAGAATTTCTTCACAGAACGGTGGTGGACAAGTGGAACACCCTGCCAGAGGAAGTGGTGGGGGCTGAAACAATCACGGGATTTAAGAATGCATGGGATAGACATAAAGGAATTCTGGAGGTCAGGGGTAAGGTGCAACAGACTTCTAGGAAAACAAACTGAACTTACAAGCTCAAATGGGCAGACTGGGTGGGCCATAGGCCCTTATCTGCCGACACTGTCTATGTATCTATGTACCGTAGTTGTTGATCTTCTTGGACAGTCTCCATCACTCATTCACACACTAGTGGGATAAGCGCCCGGGCTGGGATAGCGGGCAAATCTTCTGAAGGGCGGCACCGGTAGGACCCGCATGCGCCGCACCACGAGACTGACTCATGCCTGTGTAGGCTATCTCAGCATCGACCCTCCAACCGCCTCAGTACCTTTTCGACCAAGGAGGTGCAGCGTAACTAATGAGAATAACTCATTCTGAGTTTCTGGGCCTGAGAGGGCCCAGATGGCCTTTGTAAGAAAGGTCAAAGAACAATGTCTTCACAGTCTGAACCATAGGCCATGAAGACCAGGAAAGAAAAACGAGTGAACCCAGGGGATGGGTGGGCGTGTGAATGAATGAATGATGGAGACTGTCCAAGAAGATCAACAATTACGGTAAGTTCGTAATTTCCATATCTTCCTGGACTAAGTCTCCATCACTCATTCACACTAGTGGGAGAGTACCAAGCTAAAATCAACAACCCTGAGTAGGGTGGTAGGAGATAGGGTTCACTCAGAAAGGACAGCCAAGGACTGTCCTGTTAATAAAAAGAGCTGTCTTGTAGAACCATCTATAACATAGTGCCTACAAGATAAACGCTTGAGTTGTAACTCGTCACCTTGCCGACGACAATGGGCAAAAAATACAGGTTACTCACCTGTAACAGGAGTTCTAGGAATGGTATATGTTGTTCATCCACACTCATTGGCAGGTATCCTTGCCGCTTTAAATCTTGGCGGAAGGTCTTCAAGCTTGCTCCTCCCACCCACCCGGGTGGTATAACTCTCGGCTCCGCCCCATGGCCTGAGATCTGGCCGCTGGAAGCTCAGGTTGTGCGTCGAGCCGGGAGGTCGGGTGGGTCGTAGGATGAACAACATATACCATTCCTAGAACTCCTGTTACAGGTGAGTAACCTGTATTTCTAGGACATGGATATGTTGTTCATCCACACTCATTGGCAGACTCTAGCAGTTCTCCGGGAGGAGGGAGGCAAGAGCACACCCCAATACTTACTTGGGAAAGAGGACTGGAGAACAGGGCCCAAAACCAGCATCCCGGCGTGACTCAAGGTCGATGTGGTAATGGGTAATGAAGGTGTTTGCTGACTTCCAGGTAGCAGCCCTGCAGATTTCCTGGATAGGGCGTCCCTGGAAGCAGCCACCGTTGCAGCAGTATGGCGGGTAGAATGAGCTCTTATCCCTCTGGGAGGCTCCATGCCCGCCAACTTATAGCAGAGATCTATGCAGGAAGTGACCCATCTGCTTATCGTCCGCTTGGCTGCAGGTCTGCCAGGTGTGGCTTCAGCGTAGGTGACAAACAGCTGGCGAACCTCTCCCCGAATTTCAGCCGTGCGCTCCTTATAATAAGCGATGGCCCTTCTAGGGTCCAAAGTATGGAGCCTGTATTCGGCCTCCGAAGTGTGATTGGGGTAGAACACCGGCAGAGTCAACACCTGGTTAAGGTGAAACTCCGACACCACCTTCGGAAGGAATTTCGGGTGGGGGCGCAGGACAACCTTGTCCCTGTGGAAGACCAGGTAAGGAGACTCGATGGAAAGCGCCTGGAGCCTCCCATCCTTCTGGCTGGACGGATAGCCACCAAGAAGGCGGTCTTCCACGACAGGTGAGAGAGAGCACACCTGTGCATAGGTTCGAATGGCTTGCCCATGAGCTTTGCCAGTACCAGCAGTAGATCACCGGAGGTGGGGGTTCCCGCACTGGAGGGGAAATGTGATCAAGGCCTTTGAAAAAGCGCCAGACCACCTTCTCCTGCGCCACCGACTGCTTCCCGGCCCGCGCCCGGTAAGCAGAGATGGCTGCCAGGTGCACCCTTAGGGTCGTCGACCTAAGCCCTTGATTAGAAAGGGACCATAAATAGTCCAAGATGCTTGCCAAGGAACAGGAGGAAGGGTCCAAGCCCTTGTTCTGACACCAAATGGAAAACCTTTTCCATTTGAAGGCATATAGCATTTTCTGGTCGACTCCACGGGACGCCTCAACTACATTGAGGACTCGTCCGGAAAGACCCAAGGCCTGGAACTCTAGAGCTCAGGAACCAGGCCATCAGGTGCAGGGATTGAAGGTCCGGATGGAACACCTTCCCTGATTGACTGAGAGCAGGTCCGGGCGAGCTGGAAGCTGCCGCTGAGTCCTGGAGCTGAGACTGAGGAGATCTGGGTACCAGAACTGGCGAGGCCAATCTGGGGCTATCAGAATCACCTGCGCCTTGTCCCTCCTCGCCTTGAGAAGCACCTTGTGGATCAAGGAAAATGGGGGAAAGGCGTAAAAGAGGCCCGGGGTCCACTGCCTCGAGAAGGCATCCCCCTGCAGCGAGCCCTGCTGAGGCGGGCATGGAACAGTCTCAGCTTGCGTTCTCCCTGGAGGCGAACAGGTCCACCTGAGGTGTGCCCCAATGGGAGAACAGATGCTGTACTACCTCCGGCAGGAGAGACCACTCGTGGGATGCAGCCCCTATCGGCTCAGGGCATCGGCCAGGGTGTTGGAGCTCCTGCCACATGAATGGCTAGGAGATCTGCCTCCAGGCTGCGCGTCGAGTGACCAAATGCGGAGAGCTTCCTGCATAGAAGCATGGAGCGCGTCCGCCCTGGCGGTTTAGATAGAACATGGTGCGTGGTATTGTCCGTCTGGACTCGGACCACTTGACCGGAGACGGAGCAAAGGCGGTGAGGCTAGGCGGACCGCCGAGCTCCAGCAGGTTGATGTGGCATCGGGACTCCGCTGGGACCAGAGGCTCAGCACTCGTGTTCCCCAGATGGGCACCCCAACCCATCAGAGAGGCATCGGTCGACAGAGAGACCGCCGGCTCGGGCGGACGAACGGGATGCCCCTGCAAATGATCTGGAGCGGTCCACCACTGGGCGTTCCACATCCCCTAGTCAGCGACACAAGCTGGTCCAAAGGATCGCAGCGTTGTGACCACTGGCTGGCCAGTCCCCACTGAAGGGGACGCATGTTCCAGCGGGCCCAACGGACCACGCTGGCGCAGGCCGCCATGAGACCCAGGAGGCGCAGGAAGTCCCGGGCAGGGCGCAATTGCCCAACCAGAAATGATCGGGCAAAGGAGGAAAGAACCCGGCCCTGTCCGCCGGGAGCCGCGCTCTGGCTCAAAGAGAGTCGAGCTGCGCCCCGATGAATAGAATCACCTGCTTTGGCTCGAGTTCCGACTTGGCCTCGTTGATAAGGAGGCCCAGTTGAGAGCAGACCTGGAGGGCCAGATCTCTGGACCACTCCGCCTCCTTCCTGGAGGGAGCTGCTATCAGCCAGTCGTCCAGGTAAGGGTACACCCGGACCCCTCGGCGCCGCAGGAATGCTGTCACCACTGCCATGCATTTGGTGAAGACCCTGGGAGCTGGAGACAAGCCGAAGGGCATGGCTTGGAACTCGAAAGGGATCCTTCCGCTCGAAGCGAAGGAATCTCTGGTGAGCCGGACGGATGAGGTGACAAGCTCCTGCAAGTCCAGAGAGCAGAACCACATGCCGCGTTCCAAGGATGGTATTATCTGAGCCAGGCGACCATCCTGAAGGTTCGAGACCTTGGAACTTGTTTAGGTCGTGTGGGTGAGAATGGGCGCCAGCCCCTTGTCCGTTTGGAACCAGGAAGTACCTGGACACAAACCCTGGGTCTGAAGGAGGGTCCCCACCTCTCTTATCACCTCCTTCTGGAGGAGGAGAGCGATGTCGGCTCGACGAGCCGCCAGTGAGGCTGGGGACCCCGAAGCCCCCCGAGGGGCGACGGCTCTGAAGGGTGGTGCCTGCTCGAATTCCAGAGGCAGGCCTCTTCCCACCACCTCCAAGACTCACCTGTCCGTGGTAACAGCGGACCAGGCGGAACGGAAGTGCCAGAGCCGTCCCCCCACGGGGGGACCCAGGGGTAAGGTGACGGGAATGGGGGCGACACCCCTCAGCCCGTCACTGGGCAGGCTTGGAGGAGGGACCGGCCGAGGGACCTCCTGGGCCTTTTCCTCCCTGCCTCCTGTTAGAGGAAGCCGGCGGCTTGGGTTTGGGATGCCAAGGCCGAGCCTGCTGGCCCTGACGTTGCTGGGCCGGGCGCGCCGAGGGCACAGAAGGACGAAAGGGCTTAGGCTGTGGCTTGCGGCCTTTGTCCTTCTGAGCGGAAGAGACCGAGTCCAAGGTAGCATTGGACTTCTCGATCCTCTGCAGGTGACCTTCCACCCCAGGGCCGAAGAGGTCAGTCCCAAAAGAGACATCCGCCAACTTGTGCTGGGTATCCGAGTAAAGGTGGATATCCTCAGCCAAGCCCGCGACGCACTTGCAGCCACTGCGCCGCCACCAATCTGGCACAGGAGTCCCCTATGTCCAAAGCAGTCTGGAGCTGCTGTTTGGCCACTGCCTGCCCTGGTCCCGCACCTGCTTAACCGTAGTCTGCAGATCGGCGGGAAGATGAGGATGACCTCATCCAGGAGCCCAACAGGGCATGAGAAAAATGTGCCATGAGGGGCCGAACTGGCCTGATGAAGGCGAGAGAGGGCTTGGCGTAGACTTTCGCCCGACATAGTCAATTTCTTGGACTCCTTGTCAGGAGGTTTGTCCACATCCTGGCGTTGCCGCGCGCGGGAAGCTGTCGTGTAACCAACCCTCAGCAGAGGGTGTTCAAAAAACCGGACAAGGAACTGGTAGGGACCGCATACTTCCTGGCCATCCTGGCCGGGCGCAGGGCAGGAAGCAGAGGCGCTACCAAAGCTCCAGTGCGGACCCACTATGGCCTCGGCCACGGAAAGGCCTCCGTCGGAGAATCCCTCGGTCCAGAATCTCCGTGAGGGATACCTGGCCCGTTTGGAAAGCAGGTTCGAGCTCCATCGGTGGACTCCGAGATGAGCGAAGCAGTCCTAGGAAGGACGACGGGCTATCGTCCATTGACTGACCTCCTGAAGACTCCAAGTCCAGTCGCTTGGAGAAAGGAGGAATCATCTTCGGACTCGGAAGAGTCCTCGAAAGCTGCCTCTGGCCTGAGCCACCCTTCACCTGCCGAGGTCGGTGGGAGTGAGGGTAACTGACAACCGATGGGGTAGACCCTTAGCCGACCGAAAATCCTTGGTCGGAGCCCCAATAGGTGGCTGTGGAGGCGGAGGTTCCACCGAATGGTGGAGCAGCTGGTTTGGCGAACAACCGGCCTGGGTATAGGCTCCTCGGATAAGTCGAGGGTTGCGCCGGCGCTCGGTGACATTACTTAATGGCGGGGAAGGCGGCGGGTCGGCTTACACCCGGCAGGAGACTGTTGCAACATGAGGTTCTCGTACCGTCCGGCGTAATTTACGCGAAGCCTCCCTCGTCGAGGAGGAGGGCGAGGACGGCGCCCGCTTACCTTGATGCGGGGCCGAGACCGCCTATGGCGGTGGGATCGGCTGGACCGCGAAGAGGTCAGACCGAGACCGGAGTCCCGAATTTCCGAGTCGGTGCGAGGAGGTGTCGGCGGAACGCCTCACTTGGCTCGGATGTGGTCCATCCGAGGGGCTCCGGAACCGGAGGCGCAGGCGAGCCACAGGATCTCAACTCCTCCCGGGGAACCGGAGAGGGAATCTCGGCTGCTAAGGCGACAGCCCGTCAATGGGTGAGAAAAATCTCGACTTCGTCGGTGGGAGTCTCGGTCAACTGACCTGGCCAGGGGACACCGTGGGAGAGCCAGTGGCGAAGCCCGGCTGATCGACCGAAGCACGGTCGATCCACTGGAGAGGGACCTTTCCCGCTCCCAAGAGCGTCGACGGAGGGACTCACCCCTGTCCTTCTTTTTGGACCGAGAATAAGGTCCAGCAGACGTCAGGCCCTTCTCCCTTAGTGGAGAGGGACAGACAAAGCTCCTTAAAAGAAGCCGTGTAGGAAGAACCCAGAGAGAGCGGGATAAATGCCGCGGCAGAGGAAGATACGGCCCGCGCCGCCTCCTCTTCGAGGGCGACCATCCGCTCGAGCTGATCCGCCGAGCCCGCCGCCGCGGACACCGCCAACCGGGCCTCCTTGGACTTCACCGGAGGGAAACGCTTCTCGGGACGGCCCAGTTGCAATCGGGCAGCACGGTCTTCGAGGACGTGGGCCGAGAAAGATGAGCACAGGTCGCAAGCCTGCGGGTCGTGCTCAAGGCCTAAGCAGTAGACACACGTGGAGTGTGGATCCGTCCGAGACATCTTCTGCCGCATGGGCATCTCCGAAATCCAGGTCGTTTGTCCATCGCCGTGAGCGGGATCGAAGACTGAAGTCTTTTCGCAAAATTTATTTTAAATCCATGAAAGCGGAGAAATAGGAACCAGTCTCAAACGCAGAGCGTTAAGGAGGAACCTGAGCTTCCGCGGTAAGGAAGATCTGGCGTCATGGGGGAGCCGAGTTATACCACCCGGGTGGGTGGGAGGAGCAAGCTTGAAGACCTTCCGGCAAGATTTAAAGCGGCAAGGATACCTGCCAATGAGTGTGGATGAACAACATATCCATGTCCCTAGAAATGAAAGTCCGCCAGGCAGCCGCAACTACTCTAGGAGAGCGGCAAGAACCTGGCCTCAAGATTTGATCTAGGACCAAAATTAATAGTGTCAAAGACATGCACTAATCTAATGTAAAGGACCTCAGGAACTGCAAGAGCCGGAGGTAAAGTGTACAGGTTTAGGGTAGACCGAAAAGCGGAGACGGAACCCCCACTACCAAGCATGGCTGACCTGCAAACAACAGGTCCAGTAGCACTTGAACCCCTTACTTGGTGAGCAAAAGAAGGCCCAGGTGGGGTTAGCTCATCAAGGAAAAAGGTTTGTGCTAAGTCACTGAAAACTTCCTGATGGAAGGCAAAGCTCAACTTAGAAGCCTCTTGTAGTGGCCTAGTAGAATCAAATCCTAGTCACTGCATAATCCAAAAGGGGATCATCCTGCCCCTATGTATATGACTGTATGTGAATATTTGCAAAGCTACCTCAAAAAAGACCTACTTGACTAATGGTCAAGAAAGGAGCATGTCATCTTTTAAGTTGAAGCAAACATGGAAGTAGGAATCTAAGTTCCGACTTGCTGAAGAGTCACTTCTGTTGCTGCAAGGCTCTGATCAAGAGAAGAAAGCCTGATTAAAAAACAAAAAGGGACTAACAGACTGGTTAGATACCTAGGTTTTGGAAATATCTTGGAATAAGAGACACTCTCTAGAGAAAAGAGGTGAGCTACACCAACGCTGGATTGGACTGCCCCCTAGGGGTAGAAGAAAACACTGAGGTTTAGAGATGACCGCCTCAGGGTTGAGGCGGAACCTGATCAGATCCAAGTGTGGTATCGGGAAATTCCAACTAGACCCTGTGATGTGATAATTCTGACCCCCTTTTTTTTTTTTAAATATCATTAGTTCGAGCCAGACAAGGTTGCTGGCTGCTATTTGCCAAGGATTGCCTGATACAGATATGACAAGGATGCCATTCCTCTGAGGAGCAGGAGGAGCCTGAGGATCCATAACCAAACCCCTGACTGGACTAATAATAGCTAGACAGATGTTAACTACCTGTGGCAAAGCAGCCACCAGAGGGGCAGCATCAAAAGAGGGCTATATACCCCTATCAAAGGAGCAGAACAGTCTGTGCGGCTCCCAACCATTGAATTAAAATTTTCCAAAGAGTGTAATTGTCTTGACCACTGAAAAAGTCTAGACGCAGAGGTATATTCTGAACGCTATGATGGACCCCATAAATGAGGAACTACTAAAAGAGCTTGCATCACAGACTCTGATGATAGACGGCGTGTCTTTCAGTATATTAAATGAGTCATCCGCTGTATTACTGACCAGAAGGACAGGGAGAGACTCATCTAGATGCCTTTCTACCACAGAAGGACCCCAAAAAGAGGTCTAGGTTAGAGCCACTAGAAACTCCATCACCAGGAAGGGTGTCGAGGAGCTTGGCGCCACGTAGGGGGCTGAGAAAGTGTTCAGCGGAATGAGAGATTTCGCTGACAGAACAGAAGAGTCCCATTAGCGGAAAACCGCTGGATGAGGAGATCCGATGCAGACTGCCACCCACTAAAATGTGTGGAAAATAATCCGCAGAATAGGACTTCATTCCATGGAAACATCCCAACACAAGTCCTGCGGAAGAGAGGTCTGCAAAAAGAGATCTTTCCCTAGTTCTGTCAGACAGCACCAACTGGCACCTCTGTGGCACCAGCGTCACTCGTGGCACTGGAGGGCACCAAGCAGTACCCATGTCAACCTGAGAGACACTAGAGGGCACCCACAGCGGAACCCGCAGGTATCCTCGGTACCAACGGCCGCAATGGCACGCAAGGGCGCCCCCGATGCCCATGGCACCCAAGAAACCCATGGCACCCATGGTACCATGGCACCCTGGCACCCAAGAAATCCATGGCACCCATGGGCACCAATGGCCCCATGCCACCCGCGGGTGCATGGTGTCGCCCACGGCACCTGTGGGTGCCCGACGCCAGCCACAGCACCAACTGCGGGTGCCCGGAGCCGCCCACAGCACCCTCGGGTGCCCGCAGGCATCAGTGGCACTATGAGACACCCACAGCGCCACTAGGCACTGGCAATGAAGCACCCACAGAGCCGAGCACGGCGCCGAGCGCAGCGTGAGCCACGGCGCCGAGCACGGCACTGAGCACGGCACAGAATACGGCACCAACCATGGCACCAAGCCACGGCGCCTACTGCGGCACCGAATACGGTGCCAAGCACGGCACCGAGCCATGGCGCCGACTGCGGCACCAAGTATGGTGCCGACTATGGCACCGAGCCACGGCGCCGACCCAAACACCAGCAGCGCTGCCTATGGCACCAATGCCAAACCAGTGGCACGGCACCGGACCTGCGGTGCCACCAAGGTGTCGGGCACAGCGTCAGGAAAAATATCGTGGAAAGCCAATGGAAAAGATGGAGAAAGGTGGCACCCGTGCCGGCCCCAGCATGGAAAAGGAAGAGGGGGGTAGGCATGAGGGGCTGACACGATGGCGAAGGCACCAAGAGGGTACCGCGCTCATTCTGATCCAATTGACCCGGTTCCGGTCCAACGGCTCTGAGGCCCGGAGGCTCCGAAACCAGGTACACAACCAGGAAAAAAGGAGTCAAACCCCCACTCCACAGGAGCAGCCCAGAGGTGAAACTGCTCACCGGAACTCCCACGAGGACAGAGATGGAGTCTGGAGTTGAGTATGCAACCATTAGGAGTGGGGCCAAGGAGGAACCCACGAAAGTCGGTTCAGGCCTATCGCCCCTACCAACGAACAATCCTCATGCAGACATACCATCGGGCAACCTCAAGCGGCACCAATTCCTCTTCCCCAAACGAAGAAGAAGAGCTCGAGGCTAAGCGGAGCCGGATCCCTGGCGCCGCCAGATTCGTGCTTTGGTGGACTGTCCTCCCCGCCGAGCACAGGACTGTTCGTAGTCAGACTCCCCCCCCCCGTTACTTAAGGGTAGCGGACTGGGCACAGCCCCTCTGCCATAACAACTTTCAAACGAAGTCTTCCTACTATCACCGCTACCGTCTAGGCGACTCCGTGGATGGCAGGAAAGAATTTCTTCATAATCTTTTGTTCAGAGAATAAAAAAAATTACCACTAAATAGTTAAATTAAAACATTTAAATTAAACACTAAAGCTGCTGTCATATAGATGAAAACTTTGACTCGCAGGCGGCGACGCTCGACATCAAAAGCGCACTCGATGGCGGGAGAAAAGAAAATAGGCGGTTGGAGGGTCGGCGCTGAGATAGCCTACACAGGCGCGAGTCAGTCTCGCGGTGCCGCGCTTGCGTGGTCCTACCTCGGCGCCGGCCCTTCAGAAAATTTTTGGCGCCCGCTTGGTCCTAGAGCCTCCGGCGGTATCCCACTAGTGTGAATGAGTGATGGAGACTTAGTCCAGGAAGATTGTACAGTATTTACCTAGGATAGCCCAGCTGAAGAGCAAGTTACATTTTCAGAGGATCCAGCTTTTACAATGTATTTTCTTTCACAAGATAAAATAGCTTAGATGCACAGTTCAATGGAAGCTGTACTGGGGTCCTGCTTTTACATACTTTACTATAAATGTACCCAGGACAGACCAGTTGAGATGCAATATCTCATCTTCAGTGGTGTCCTGCTTTTACACATTTTTAGATTTTATCTACCCAGGAGAAACCAGCTGAGAGGGAATATTGAATGTTCAGTGGACTCCCCCACCTTCAATTCCCCTGGTGGTTGTAGCCCTTATTCAGCCCCCCTGGTTGTGTTGTGCAGATAATGTCATGGAGGCCTTGACATTACTGTATTTACTTCTTTTTTATTGCAATTCTGGCATGAACAGTCTGATCACAAATGCAAGCCTTGACAATGTTCACAATAAGCCGGGAGTAGTTGAGAGGCGGTAATTTCAAATATGCTGTACTATAAAAAGGAACAATATAATGAAACCTCTCAACATCTGTAAATGAAACTCCTAATATTTTCCCTCACTTAGGTGAGGCAGGCAGTTCATTTATTGTATGGTGGTGTTGTGACCTGCTGTATTAGGCTGAGGGCAGCTTTACCCGACTCTGTGCTGTTACAGACTAGTGATGACAGATTACAGGCAATCACAGAGCACCCTTTTGAATTTTCAAATGTGTACTTCTTTCAGTTTACAGGAACTGGGATTTGGTAACCTTGCATGCTTATTTAAAACTAAATTAAACTACTCTCTGTCTCTTTATGTAGATAGCACACTTGAAATTACCACATCTCAACTACTCCCGGCTTATTGTCAAGGCTCGGTATTTGCAATTAAACTGTTCATGCCAAAACTGCAAAAAAATAAATAAATAAATAAACAAAAAAAAAAAAAACAGTTATATGTCAGAACCTCCATGACCTATCCGCACATCACAGACCCACCATCTGAAAAAATACTACAACCATGAGGGGAACTGAAGATCAGGAACAAAAATCTATAAAACATGTCAAATACACTCCAAAAGGACACAGGTGTTTAGAGTTGTAATATTTTTTTTCAAGTATCTTGCTTGTTACACTGGCTGATGTGGAAGACTGGGTGGGGGTGTCCAAGATTGTTTCCTGAGCCAAAGTCCCAGGCGACCTGGAAAAGTAGAAGGATGGCATGATCCCTAGTCCTGGAGGGGAACTTCGGAATGACAGCGGTGCTGCTGTGTGACCGAAAGTCACAGTAGTAGTACTATCTGACTCCTCTGTGTGAAGTTACAGGAATGCAGTGCAGCCGTCAAGTTCAGCATTTGCCATAGCCACTGGAGACAGTCACAGGGTTAGGGAAGGGGCAGCAAAAGAAGGGGATGGCTTTAAAAATATAATCTCTCCTGTTTAAAAGGAGGGATTGAGAATAAAAATGAATTTCCTGTATGTACAAATTAACGACGAGAAAACGGGCAGAGTCACCCATCCTTTCACTAGGTGGTTGTATTTTAAAAAAAAATTCAAAAAATCTGATGTGATCCACTTTAAACAGAGATTGCAGCTTAGGGAAGGAGATTTTTGCAGCATGTTGCACACTTCGCTGTAGATGGGCGCTGCTACACCTGCCTCCTGTGAAGGCTAAACTGGATGCACTACAGTACACGTGCATGTTAAAGTGGTTAATCAGATTTAAGTGTATTTTAAGTGTGATAGATGTCTGAACAAGTGGAGGCAGCAGATGAAATGTATGAAAGGACTGTGTCTTGACTGGACTCATTTCAGGTTACAGTTGGGGGGAGCACAGCAGGCTGATCGTGACAGATCAGCTGTACTTGCTGGGCAGTGGTTATGTAGATCAAAGGAATGAGCTGACCTATGATTGGGTTGGCTTCTCCTTTGAAATACACAAAGTTTCCACCCAGCAAGCCAGAACAGTGTCATGATCAGCCTAGCTGATGACTGGCATGACACTAACGAGACCCTTGCAGATGGCTCTGTATTGTACTGACAGTGCCACACCCCTCAAAAGCCACTTTCCTAACAAAACATTCACTGCGCCTGTGTGCACAGTGAACATAAAAATAGAAAAGGATAAAAGGTCTATCCAGTCTGCCTGTAGTTCAAATCCCAGGGCCTACTGTCTATATAGGGTACTAACCATCATTATCCACCACCCTGTTCCCCTCCCTATTACTACTTCCCTGAGCGACTACGATATCTTTCATTCTGTCCCAGCTGTGCTTGAAGCCATTTATAGATTTGGCACCCCTCCGCTGGCAATCTGTTCCACAGTTCCACAACCCTTTCTGTAAAATAAAACTTTCTCATATCGGTCTTAAATCTCCCTTCCATCATTTTCAACTTGTGTCCCCATGTCCTTGAACTGTTGCTCATGCAAAATAGTTCCTCACAGTTCATCTTGTTTATTCCTTTCAGAAACTTGAAGGTCTCTGTCATATCACTCCTTTGTCTCGTTTCCAGCGAGTACATGTTCAATGCCTTGAGCTGATTCTCATAAGATCTGTCCTGCTAACCCTGACTCATCCTGGTCATCCCATGTTGCAACATCTCTAGCCTGTCCTTATCTTTCCTGAGGTGAGGACTCCAGAAATGGACACAATACTCCAGACCTTTTTCTGGCGACATTGTCTATGTATCTATGAAGAATACAGAATGTAATCCTTAGTAAAAGTGCAGGTGATGTACCAGTTAGCAGTCCTGCAAATGTTAGCAGCTAAAACAGACCAAAAACAGGTCACCAAGGCCAGCACACTCCATGTGTCATACCCTGTAATGGTATCCGGTATGTTCTGCCCATCATGCCTGTAGCATAACATGATGCAGGAGGAGATCCCTTTGGAATGGCATTATTTGGAGAAATTTTTGCCCTTTGCTGGAACCAAAGGAAAAATTACAAATGGTACTAGTATTCTTTTTTCCTATGGCACCCAACAATAAGCCAATATAAAGTGTGTCATCTCCATGTTGAGTGGTGTCCTAAAGAAATGAACTTATGCAAATGATAGAATCTGGAACGCAGTTCAAACTCTGAACAGTGGTCACACTTCCTCTACTAGCCAAATGCCAGATTTGTTTCCAAAGTCAGAGGAGCAGTGACCACCAGTATCTAACTAATAGAACTAATTAACTACTAAAATACATTTGTAAAAGTTTTAAGGACCAAGATAAAATGTACTAGATAGGACTATTCTGAAATAGACCACAATAAACAGGTTACTCACCTGTAACAGTAGTTCTAGGAGTGGTATAGCACAGTTACGCAATAACTTACCATAACAGTAGATCTTTGAGAGAAGCTCTTGCAGCATGTTACACATTGAGGACTGGTGCCACCTGGTAGCGGTTCCGGCAACTTTTTCTCTAGTAGTACAGATGTGGAGGCACTGCCCCCCCGCTGACGTCGGCTCCACCCCGATGTCACCCTATTTAAGGAAGGAGTTCCCCATGTGCTCCAGTTCTTGAACGCCTCGCCCATCAGGCAAGTAAACAACAGGCAAAATAGGAACTGATAGTCAACGGACAACCTATCAAAGATGAAAAACAGCAGCCTGAAAAAAGTTCCGATCCCTGGGGGAAGGTGGGTGGGAAATATACCTGCTGCAAGAGCTTCTCTCGAAGATCTACTGTTAACTGTAAGTTCTTACGTAACTGTACTATCTTACTTCGAGGAGAAGCTCTTGCAGCAGGTTACACATTCAGGACTGTGTCCCAAGCAGTATAAACTTATAACAACCCCTGGTAGGGGGAAGAAACAGGAAAAGGACAGCAAGAGAAGGGGAGATCCCTCAGGAAACCAGGCCTTGCAGAACTGCGAGGTCAAACTCTGCTCTGCGTCTGGAAATGATGTCGAGGCTATAGTGCCTGATGAAGGTATGGACAGAACTCCAGGTAGCAGCAGCACAGACATCTGCCATCAGTACCCTCTTTAATGCTGCAAAGGAAGTAGTGATAGCCCTGGTAGAGTGAGCTTTACTTGGCCCCACTGTCGGCCTATTATGCTTCTTATAACAGTTGGGAATGCAGTGAATCAACCAGCGCGATAGCGTCTGTTTGGTGATCAGGCGACCTATGGACCGTTGGGCAAAGGACACAAACAGCTGATCAGACTTCCTGTCCGCCTTGGTTCTAGCTAGGTAACATCTGAGAGCCCTGTGTATGTCCAAGGAATGAAGCAAGGTCTCACCCCTGTTGGAGTGCTCCAGGTAGTAGACCGGGAACTGAACAGACCAATTCAAAGTGAGTTCTGAAACCACTTTCGGTAAGGACTTCGGGTTGGTCCAGAAATCAACCCTGTCCTTGTGGAAAACAAGGCAGGGTTCTTTGAACATGAGTGCTTGAAGCTCTGAAATGTGCCTCACCGAAGTAATTGCTACCAAAAGCAAAGTTTTCCAGGAAAGGAAACGGAGCTCCGGTTTCATAGCCAGCTTGAATGGGGAAAGAGAAAGCTTCTCCAGGACGAACAGGAGATCCCAAGGAGGAACAGGGTCCCTGATGGGAGGTCTGATGTGGAGAATACCATGCAGAAAGGCTTTCAAACCTCCATCTGAGCCACCGTCTTACCAGGCACAGATAAATGGTAAGCGGAGATGGCGGCCAGGTGTACCCTGATGGAAGAATAGCTGAGGCCTTTCTCGTAGACAGAAAGCAAGTATTCTAGAATGGTATTAACCGGACAGATCAATGGATCTACTTGCTTGGCTGTGGCCCAAATGCAAAAGCGTTTCCACTTCATAGTGTAAGTGGCCCTGGTGGCAGGTTTACGTGCCTCAACCAACATCTGAGTGACCTGATCAGACACTCCGAAATGGACCTTAGCTAAGTCCTGAGGAGCCAGGCATGCAGGTGAAGAGAACGTAAGTTTGGGTGCAGCAGGGACCCCTTGTCCTGAGAGAGCAGGTGTGAGGAGAGCGGAAGAGGCATTGGCGACTCTGCCGCTAGACACTGTAGTAATGGAAACCAGATTTAACGAGGCCATAGCGGAGCAATCAAGATAATTGTGGAAAGTTCCAACTGCGTTGGATTGTGACGTGAACAGGTCCGCCTCTCGTGTCCCCCATAGATAGAAGATGCGATCTGCGACCTCTTGAAGCAACTCCCATTTGTGGGCTTGTGATCATGTCCTGCTGAGCATGCCGGCTAGCATGTTCTGAAGTCCGGGAACATGCACTGCTGTCAAAAACAGACGATGTTCTAGGGCCCAGTCCCAAACCCGCACAGCTTCCCTGCAAAGGGGACAGGAATGTGTGCTGCCCTGTTTGTCTATGTAGAATGTCACCAAAGTGTTGTCTGTCTGCACCAAGAGCTGGCCCGGTGCCAAGATCGAGGCTAGGGCTTGAAGCGCGTAAAGCACAGCTCTCATTTCCAGTACACTGATGTGCAGATTCGCTTCCGAGGGAGACAAGGAACCCTGGGTACGATGGTTCCCCAAGTGTGTGCCCCATCAGTGAAATGAGACGTCCATGGTCAGAGACTTGGACGGCACCTCGGATTGGAAGGGTATGCCCCCCAGTAGGTTTTCGGACGACATCCACCAGTGAAGCTCTCAGCGGACTGGCCCCGATATTCTGATCAAGGCATCCAGACTGTCTGAGGTTTGATCCGACTGGACTCTCAGGGACCACTGAATGGCCCTCATGCGCAGACGTGCCAGAGGGACTGAGACTATGGTAGTGGCCATGTGCCCCAACAGCCTGAGGAGGAGCCGATCCGGCACCTTTGAGGCTGATGAGATCTGGGACGCGATGCTCCGAATGCGATCTGCCTGTCAAGAGGGAAGGAAAACCTTCCCTATAGTGGTGTCCAGAAGAGTTCTGATGAACTGGAGAATCTGAGTAGGGGACATATGAGACTTGTCCCTGTTCATGGTGATTCCGAGACTCTGGAAAAGTGAAATGGAATCCCTGATGGTCTCCAACAGGCGAGACCTGGAGGGGGTCAGGAAGAGCCAGTCGTCTAGGCAAGGAAATACAAAGTGGCTCCGTCTTCGGAGTGCTGCAGCCACAACCACCAGGCATTTGGTGAAGACCCTGGGGGCAGAGGAAAGATTGAAGGAGAGGACTTGGAACTGATAGTCCTTGTCTTCAAACCTGAACCTCAGGAACCTTCAATGGTTTCTGGTAATGGGAATATGCAAGTAAGCATCCTGCATGTCCAGAGACGCCAGCCAATCTCCTGCCGATATGAGAGGAAGGACAGTAGAAAGAGTAACCATCCTGAATCTCTTGTAGGAGACCCACTGATTTAGATCACTGAGGTCCAGAATGGGTCTGAGATCTCCAGACTTCTTCGGTACTAGGAAGAAGTGGGAAAAGAATCCTTTCCCTGACTCGGCCGGTGGAATCGGCTCGATGTCCCTTTTGTCCAGAAGGGAGGAGATCTCCCGCCGGATCAGAGCTCTGTGCTTCCTTGGGTATCGGAATGGTGGCAGTGGTCTGTCCAGAGGAATGGATTCGAACTCTATGGAGTGCCTGAACTCCATGAGCTCCAGTACCCATTGATCGGAGGTCACCCGATGCCACACGTCCACGTAGAGTGAAAAGAAGCCTCAGACCGGCTCCCCTGGTTGGGTTAGCAGGGTCGCCTGAACAGTCAGGAATTGGGTGAGGTAGGGAGGGTGACAGCGGCTGCTCTGGGTGGTCTAGAGGCACAGGCCGAATTACCTCTGGCTCCGCCTCTACGACCTGCGCCTGTTGCTGAAAGCGAGGTTGCTGCGACTGATGACCCCCATGCCTACGAAAACTAGCCCTTCGTGCTCGCCCCCTGTTTTGGGTGGTACATGGACTGCACAGAACGGATAGCCTTTCTGGAGTCCTGCAGCCGGGTGATGATCTGCTCCGTGTCTTCGCCAAAGAGCATGGAGCCTTTGAAGGAAGCATCTAGAAGGTTGGTTTGGACATCTGGCTCGAACCCTGAAACCCAAAGCCATACATGGCATCGGAGACAGATGCCAGTGGCGGCTGCCCTGGAAGAGGTATCTGCAAAGTCATAGGCCGACCACAAAACGTGGGTGCCCATGTCTGAGCCAGTCTGCAGAAACTTGGCAAGCTCTGTCCACTGGGGACAAATGGGCAAGCTTTGCACAATGTCCAATCCCTGTTCCCAGAGGGTGTTCTGGAATTGGACCACATGCACCAAGAAGTTGAGACTCCTGATGCTGCAGGTGGCAGCAGAGTACACCTTACGGCTCATAGAATCCAGCTGCTTCAATTCCCTATCGGGTGGCTAGGTGCTCAGATGTTTGGGTATCTGTGAATGATCATGAGCTGCCAAAATCACCACCGAGTCTGCAGTGGGTGGTTCGGCTAAAAAGGGGTGGTCAGCAGGCACCTGGTAGAGCCGGTGAGTCTTCTTCGGCACAGCAAAGGAGGAATGAAGGCACTTCCAGGTTGCACGGGTGACATCCACAAAAGTTTCGACCACAGGAGGGATGACCACCGGCTTTGGGTCTTTTTGGCGGAGGTATTTAGCCAGCTGCAGTCGCTTGGGGTCCAGGACCTCGGTGTCCCAACTCATGTTGGCCTGGATGTGCCTCATCAACTCCATGAAGCTGGGGTCATCTGGAGGGGATTTAGGGAAGCCCTCCGTGTCCCCTAGGTCTGGCTCCAAGTAGACGGAGTGGGAGGAGTCTGACTCTACATAGGCGGTCATGGAAGAAGAGGGTGAGGGGCTAGAAGTCAGAGGCTGGTGTCAGTCGCAGTCCTTATGTTTGGGCGGCAAGGAGGAGGCCCTGCTGCTAGAAGACCCGGAGGACTTGCTCAACTCCCGGTAGTCGGCTTTGGAAGAAGAGGCCAAGCGGGAGGAGGTCTTACCTGAGCCCTTAGATTTCTCAGAGAGCAGAGAAACTTTAATCGGCTGAAGAGCAGCCATCTTGGAGCCCACAGAAGAAGGTTTAAGGGCTGTGAGGTGGGAATCATGCCCTGACGACCCGGACTTCGATCCCGAAGACCGGTGTTTCAAGTTAGATCTCCCTCTGTCTTACTCCCAGTGTTCTTTATGTTTGTGGGAGGGTTGAGAATCAGATTCCCCCAAGGAAGAGGTCTGTTTCATAGCGGCAAGTTTCGTCTCGGCGAGGAAGACCGCAAGAAACTTTTGGTGCTGGATTCGTGTCTGTGAGTTGAAGGCCTGGCAATGAGGGTAGGAGTCGGCGCGGTAGTCGGGCTCAAGGCAGTAGAGACACACCGAATGTCCATCCTTGGCGGGAATCTGTCACCCACAAGTGTACTTTTTCACATGCGATGACATAGATTTTAAACAGAACGATGGATATTGAATTTCTAGTGGTGGAGGAGAGCGATCGATACTAGGCTGTAATGAATCTAACTAACCCTGGACCGCAAGTGGCGGAAAGAATTGAAGCTAATGGGAACTCCTCCCTTATATAGGGCGACTTCAGAGGTGGAGCTGACGTCGGCAGGGGGGCATTCCCAAGTCAGTACTACTAGAGAGAAAGTTGCCGGAACCGCCTCCAGGTGGCGCCACTCCTCAATGTGTAACCTGCCGCAAGAGCTTCTCCTCGAAGTAAGATATGTTGTTCATCCACACTGCATGGCAGGTACCTTGCCGCTTTAAGATGTGCCGGAAAGTCTTCAAGCTGGCTCCTCCCACCCACCCGGGTGGTATAGTCCTTGGCTCCGCCCCATGATGCCAGATCCTAGCCCACTGGGAGCCAGGTTTGTGCATCAGAGCTGGAGAGGTTGGGTGGGTCAGTGTGGATGAACAACATGTACCACTCCTAGAACTACTGTTACAGGTGAGGAACCTGTTTTTCTAGGATTGTGGATATGTTGTTCTATCCACACTTCTTGGCAGACTCCTAGCAGTTCTCTGGGAGGAGGGAGGAGAGACGCACACCCCCTACTTAGGGAAGAGGGCCTGGAGAACTGAGGTTCCAAAACCAGCATCCCGGCATGACTCAAGGTCGATGTGATAATGGGAAATAAAGGTGTGAGCTGACTTCCAGTTAGCAGCCCTGCAGATTTCCTAGATAGGGACGTTCCTAGAAGCAGCCACCACTGCAGCGGTATGGCAGGTGGAATGAGCCTTAAGCACTGAGGGAGGCTCCCTATCCGACAACCTACAGCAGAGGTCAATGCAAGATGTAATCCATTGAGCTACTGTTTGCTTGGCTGCAGGTCTGCCAGGTGCAGCTTCAGCGTAGGTGACAAACAGCTGGCAAACCTCTCCCTGAACTTCCATCATTTGCTCTTTGTAGTAGGCAAGCATTCGTCTCGGGTCCAGAGTATGGAGCCTGTACTCGGCGTCCGAGGTGTGATTGGGGTAGAACACCAGCAGAGTAATCACCTGGTTAAGGTGAAACTCCGACACTACCTTCAGAAGGAATTTCAGGTGCGGACACAGGACAACCTTGACCCTGTGGAAGACCAGGTAAGGAGACTCAATGGAGAGCACCTACAACTCCCCAGTCCTTCTGGTTGACATACTAGCGACCGAGAAGGCAATCTTCCACGACAAATGTGACATGTTACATTTGTGCACAGGTTCGAATGGCTTGCCCATGAGCTTTACCAAGACCAGCAGTAGATCCCATGGAGGCAGAGGTTCACGCACCAGAGGGGATATGTGATCTAGGCCTTTGAAGAAGCACCAGACCACCTTCTCTTGCATCGACTACTGACCGGCCTGCACCCTGTAAGCAGAGATGGCTGCCATGTGTACCTTTAGGGTCGTTGACTGTAGCCCCTGCTGGGAGAGGGACCAAAGATAATCCAAAATGCTAACCACTGGGCAGGACGAGGGGTCCAATCCTTTGCCCTGACACCAGATGGAGAATCTTTTCCATTTAAAGGCATAGCATTTTCTAGTCGATTCCTTATGGGATGCCTCAACAATGTTGAGGATCTCGTCGGAGAGACCTAAGGCCTGGAACTCCAGCTGCTCAGGAACAAGCCATCAGGTGCAGGGATTGAAGGTCCAGGTGGAGTACCTTCCCCTGGTTGACTGACAGCAGGTCTGGGCATGCTGGAAGCCGCCTTGGGAGCCTGTAGCCGAGGCTGAGCAGATCTGGACACCAGAACTGGCAGGGCCAATCTGGGGCCACCAGGATCACCTGTGCCTTGTCCCTCATGACCTTGATGAACACTCTGTGAATCAAGGGGAGAGGGGGTGAAGGCGTAGAAGAGGCCTGGGGTCCACAGCCTCGAGAAGGCATCCCCCTGTAGTGAACCCTGCTGAGGGGGGCGGGCATGGAACAGCCTCAGCTTTGTGTTCTATCTGTAGGCAAACAGATCCACCTGAGGGGTGCCCCAGAGGGAGAACAGATCTTGTACTACCTCCTGGTGGAGAGACCACTTGTGAGATGCCCCACCCACCCGGCTGAGGGCATCGGCCAGCTGATTTGAGGCTCCTGCCACATGGATGGCCAGGAGATCTGCCTCCAGGCTGAGCACAAGTGACCAAATGTGGAGAACTTCCTTGTAGAGGGGCAAGGAGCATGTTCCACCCTGCCTGTTGAGATAGTACATGGTTGTGGTGTTGTCCGTCTGGACTTGAACCACTTGACCCCGGACAAATGGAGCCAATGCAGTTAGGGCTAAGTGGACCACTCGAAGCTTCTGCAGCATGATATGACATCGGGACTCCTGAGGGGACCAAAGCCCATGGACCCTGTGCTCCCCCAGATGGGCACCCCAACCCATCAGAGAAGTGTCGGTCATCAGGATGACCGTCGGCTCAGGGCGGACAAATGGGTGCCCTTCCAGCAGGTGGGATGGGATGAGCCACCATTGGAGGCTGTTCCACATCCTCTGGGTCACAGACACCAGCTGGTCAAGATGACCTGAGCGCTGAGACCACTAGTTTCCACCGAAGAGAATGCATATGCCAGCGGGCCCATCGGTCCACGCTGGTGCAGGCCACTATGTAGCCCAGAAGATGCAGGAAGTCCTGGGCAGGGTGCAATTGCCCAACCAGAAATGATCGGGCAAAGGAGGAGAGAACCTCCGACCTGTCCGCTGGGAGCCGAGCTCTGCCCTGATGAACTGGATCACCTGCAGAGGCACAAGTTCTGACTTGGCCTCACTGATCAGGAGGCCAAGTTCTAGGCAAGTCTGGTGGGCCAGATCCCTGGACTGCTTCACCTCCAGCCTGGAGGGACCTGCAATCAGCCAGTAATCCAGGTAAGGGTACACTTGGACCCCTCGGCGCCTCAGGTATGCCGTCACCACTGCCATGCATTTGGTGAAGACCCTGGGGGCTGAAGACAAGTGGAAGAGCATGGCTTGGAACTCGTAAAGGGTTCCCTCAGCTCTAAAACGGAGGAACGTTTGATGGGTTGGACGGATCAGGACGTGAAAGAATGCGTCCTGAAGATCTAGGGAGCAGAACCACATTCCTTGCTTCAAGTCATCTCCGAGAGCCGACTAAGAAGCTGCGGACACCAGATTCCCCCACGGGGCACGGGCTCGATAAGGAGAAGCCTGCTCAAATTCCAGGCAGGCCTCGACATACCACTTCGAGAACCCAATGGTCCGTGGTGACAGTGGACCAGGCGGAAATGGAATGGCTGAGCCGGCCCCCCACAGCGGGTCCCAGGGGAGGTGTGACGGGATTGAAGGAGGCATCTCCCAACACATCACTAGGCAGGCTTGGAGGAGGGTCTGGCGGAGGGGCCACCAAAACCTCCTCCCCCCAAGGTTTCCTAAATGAGGAGGCCACGGACTTGGCCTGAGGATGCTAAGTTTGAGCTTGCTGGCCCTTCTGCTGCTGAGTCGGTCTGGCCACAGGAGTGGATGAGTGAAAGGGCCTGTGGTTCTGATGCTTGAAGCCCTTGTCCTTTTGGGCAGATGTGGTGGAGTCCAAGGTGGCACTAGACTTCTCTATGCGCTGGTGGTCATCCTCCATGCCACACCTGAACAGGTTGGTGCCCAAGAAGGGGACATTTCCAGAGCCATCTGGAGTTGTTGCTTCGCCACTGCCCTACCCAGGTCCTGGACCTGCTTGACCATGGTCTGGAGGTCTGTCGGGAGATGAGGGATCACCTCGTCCAGGGAGCCGAAGAGGGCGTGGGAGAAATGTGCCATGATAATGGTCGAACTGGCCTGACGAAGACCAAAGGAGGAGGCTGCATACACCTTCTTCCTGGAATGGTCCAATTGTTTGGATTCCCCGTCCAGGGGTGTGTCCGCATCCCCTTTGTTGCCTGAGTGCTGAAACAAGGAGTCAGCCACCAACCCCACTGCAGAGGGGTGCTCCGAAAAGCCAGACTGGGACCCCATGGGCACCGTGTACTTGTGAGCCATGCAGGCAGAAGGCGCAGGACAAGATGCCGGACACTGCCACAGCTCCAAGGTTTGACCTACAATGGCCTCAGCCACTGGGGAGGTCTCCACAGGAGTGTCTCTTTATCTAGAATCTCTGTAAGGGGATACTTAGCCTGTTTCTGCACAGGCTCCAGCTCCATTCCCATGGATTCAGAAATAAGATGACAAATACCCAACAGCGAGGAAGGGCTCTCGTCGACAGAGAGACTCCCCAAGGACTCACTGTCCACCAGACAGGAGATCATGGAGGAATCCTTGGATTCTGAAGAGTCCTCGTAGAGTGGGTACCCACCTGTGTCGCTCTCCACCCACCTTGGGCGGTCGGGAGTGAGACTGACCAACAACGGATGGGGCAAGTCTTGAGCCGATCAAGAATCCCTGGTCAGAGCCCCAGACTTCGGTTGCTCGGGCGGCGGTTTCACCCGAATTGGTGGAGTAGCTGGCTTTGGTTGAGCCGACAGGGCCTGAACCAGTGCCTTGGTGACGGCAGCCATGGCCGAAGTCGGTCAGTCTGGCGAAAGCCACTTAATGGCCGGAGTCAAAACTGGGAGCGGTTTCGACACAGATAAGACCAACTGCTACCACATGAAGTCTTCGTAGCATCGATACAACTTGCGTTGAAGCCTCTCCTCACCCAAGG
Organism: Neoceratodus forsteri; assembly: GCA_016271365.2. Taxonomy (NCBI): domain Eukaryota; kingdom Metazoa; phylum Chordata; order Ceratodontiformes; family Ceratodontidae; genus Neoceratodus; species Neoceratodus forsteri. The sequence continues at coordinate 754,714,684 of CM028135.1, forward strand.
AGGACAAAGAGGAGGAGTGGCACTGCCGCTTACTATGACGGCTGGAACGAGATCGCCAGTTGGAGCAAGTCTTGCCCAACGTCGGGAATAGAAGTGGACTGAGATCTCGACTCATTGGCGGGCCAATGGGGACCCGACAGGCAGTCAGGGAAACCCTCGGCTCCTGGTCCGGTTCCTTGGTGGGTGGGTCTGGCTCAGCAGGCTGGGCTGACCCATCTAAGGACACTGGGAGCACCAGTGTCTGCAAAAGAGAACTGTCAGCCAGATCAGGCGACAATCCACCGATTGGCTCGAGAAAGATCTCGGCCGCATCAACAGGCGTCCCAGCTGACTGGTCTGATGGGGGTACCATTAAACCAGCAGCCTCTGCTGCGAATTCGATCAAAGTCGAGACAGGAGATTCCTATGAGCAGAACCACTCGTGGTCCCAAGAATGTTGATGTGTCGACTTTTCTTCATCCTTTTTCGACTCCTTCATGGAGCATGAAACATGCGACCCCGAAGGGCCCTCTTCCTTGGCACACCTCCTTGAAGGAAGCCGAATAGGAGGATCTCAGATGCAGCGGAATGAAGGGCAAAGCCAAAGAGGAACCCGCCACAGCATGAGCCACCTCCTCCTCGAAGGTCTTGAGCTATTCCAACTGCTCAGTGGACCCCGCAGGTGCGGAGACCACCCAATGGGCATCCTTTGATTTGACTGGTGGGTAATGCTTCTCTGGTCACCTCAGTTGAAGTTGGACAATGCGATCTTCAAGCACGGTCAGAAAAGACTGACAGTGATCGTGGTCCAGTCCTAGGCAGTACACGCATACAGCATGTGGATCCATGCAAGACATCTTCTGCCCGCAGGGGCACCAGTGAAACCCAGGGGCCGACTTTTCCTCCATCGCAGAAGCCAGGGAAGAAGACGAAGACTGAACTCAAGAGAGTTTTAGAATCAGTTTTGGAAGTGAATCTGTAGATTTAAGAGTCAGGGCCTACTACACGCTGCACGCTAAAGAGGGAACCTGAACCTTAAAGCGGAAAGGAAGATCTGGCGTCATGGTGCGGAGCCAAGGACTATACCACCCGGGTGGGTGGGAGGGGCCAGCTTGAAGACTTTCCAACATCTTAAAGCAGCAAGGTACCTGCCATGAAGTGTTGATAGAACAACATACTGTATCCACGATCCTGGAAATTAAAGTTCCTGAGAAATGTAAAATAAGTAATGCTCAGGTACATAGAAACAGACAGATTCTTTTGGGAACCCATTTTCAGGTTCTGGAAGGGAAGGTATGGTCAGAATTTGTATTGGTTTCTTTTGGTTCCCATATAAGAAAGAAACACTACTACGCTGAGTAATTTTTTTCTTCTAACAACTGGGACACAACAATAATGCCACTGCAAAGTGGAGACTCACCAGCAGTACCTTGTAAGAATGGGTCTAGAACCCATTTAGAAAGGTTCTACACAACAGCAGTCCCAAACCTGGCATCCCTCCTGGACTGTATGTCTAGGCAATAGTGCTTTGTGAAGGTGTGGACTGTGTTCCAGGTCTGCTTTACAAATCTTTTGAAGGGGAATGCCCCTTGAAGCTGCCACAGAGGCAGTGGTACCCCTTATGGAGTGTGTCCTTAGGTCTCTGAGAAGTTGCTTACCAGCTTTGTCATAGCAAAATTGGATACAATAGACTATTCACCAAGAAACAGGCTTTCTGGCAGCTGATCTACCTTTGCTAACCTCTCCATATTTGACAAACAGCTGTGTTTTGTCAGAACTGACACCCTTTGTCTGGCCAGTGCCCTTTTTACATCAAGGCAGTGGAGCTTTTGCTTACTTGTGCTGGTGTGCTCTGGGAAGAGCACAGGTACAGTAGAGTTACTGACTGGTTTAGCTGGAACACTAATACCACCTTAGGCAGGAATTTCCGATTTGTCCTAAAGGCTACCTTGTCCCTGTGGAAACTTGTGTAGTTTAAATCTGTTCACAGGGTTTGCAGTTCACTCACCCATCTGGTAGATGTCACAGCTACTAGGAAAATTTTCAGCGACAAATTTCATGTCTGCTGTAGCCATAGACTCAAGGGAGATTTGATCACTGTGTAAGGCAAATATTTAAGTGAAGGGGGACGGTTCCCCACAGAAGGGTGAAGGTGATTTGAAAACCCTTGAAAATAAGTTGTGAGGCTAAAGATTCTTCCTTGCCCGGCACATATGTACACTGAAACAGCTGCCAGGTGTACCTTCAGTGTTGAGGGCCTCAGGCTTAGGGACTGTAAATGTACCATGTAGTTTATGCAAGCAATAACAACTGACAGGGTGGGGAGTACTGGGCTATACCGGACTGCCCAGGGCATAATGAGGCCCGACACCGCAGGCAGAGAGACTTATAGCTCTTGGAAGGTCTTGTATTGCCCATACAACCCAGCCTGGAGGGCATTATTGTGCTTAGAAAATGTATTACACAAACAATTTTAATGAAATGTGTCACAAAATTAAAAAAAACCAAAAACTTAAAAATGAATAAAAACCAATAGAAAATAAATTTCTTGTAAAGTAGTTCCTCTACTGGTATACTCACCAGTACAGGGCACTGCTGTGTTTGAGAGACTTTTTAAATCTGGTTTTCCCTTTTGTGTTGTGCGTTTGTTGCCTGCTGTTTAACCTCCCCCCATCCAAAGTACCAGTGCCCCCTTCCCAAGCAGTCTGTACTCCTGGAAGGTAGCATTAGTGCAATCGGTAGTCAGGTAGCGAGAGCACACTCGGGGGAGAACAGGAGTGGCACTTTTCTGAATGTCACTCCTGCAAATGGAGATGCACTACTGGGTAGCAGCAGCACAGAAAGCGGGTGCGCAGCCAGAGTACAAAACTGTAGATTAAGCCTTGTGTGGAACTGGAGTGCGAGGGAAGTGGAGCGGAGAAGGTATTTATTTACACAAAAAAAAAATCATTTATACGAACATATAAACATAAGAAGCCAGCAAGATAATGCCATGTAGTCTATTTAATCTGCTCTTACTGCACAGTCCTCAGCGTATGCTACTGACCCTGCCCCCCTCCCCAGTCCTCCCATCCTTTCCATCTGCCCCTCCTATGACCAATACTTTCCCCTTATGTCTATCCCAGCCTCGTCTGAATCTACCTACTGTCTTCACTGAGACCATCTCTTCCAGCAGCACATTCCAACTGGCCATCACCCCTTCTGTAAAGAAGTGCTTCCTAACCAATCTCCTAAACCCCCAGCATAAGACTATGTCCCCTCATGGTTCAGCTTCTACTTAGCTTAAAGAGACTCTATTTATCTACCCCCATATGTATCTCTTTCAAGTAATGCAAGACAAATTTTATTTATAGAATTGACCCAATCCCAGAGGCTCTGGGTGCCTTATAGAAAATTACAAAAGAATAGCCAGTAACACAATTAAAATAAAATTACATACAGTTTTAAATAAATAAAATATAAATTGAGTTAAAAGGGAAACTTTCAAATTACCATAACCGAGGACTGAACAAAATCATGATGGAATTCAGTAATCATTAAAAGCCAGGCTAAAGAGGTGGGCCTTCAGCCTCCGCTTAAACACCTCTACCGAGGGAGCCTCCCTGACTGCAGATGGTAGCGAGTTTCACAAGGTCGGCCCAAATATGTTAAAAGCATGATCTCCTGAAGTCTTGAGCTGAACCTTGGGAATGTCCAGGAGGCCCCTCGAAGAGGAGCGGAGGGAGCGAGCAGAGGTCGCTGGTGTCAGAAGCTCTGATGAGCCATATAGGGCCTTAAAGGTGAGAAGACCCACCTTGAAAAGGACCCTTCACCTGACTGGCAGCCAGTGCAGGGTATGCAGAACTGGGGTAACATGACTGGATCTGGAAAGACCTGTCAGCATCTAGGCTGCTATATTCTGTACCAGCTGCAGTCGGCAGAGGGTCCCTCCAGTGACCCTGAAATACAGAGCGTTATAGTAGTCAAGCCTGGAGGAAACAAAGGCGTGTACTAGCGTCGACAGGTCCTTGCGCAGAATAAGGGGCTTAATCTGGGCAATGTTCCACAAATGGTAAAAACCACTGCTGACTACAAGTTCTTCATCGCAAGTGCAGTGATTTGCTGAGGAAATTTCATCAATCTTGTGGAGGATCCGGTCATCCGTTGGTGATCTTGGATGAAGAGGCCGTTAAAAAGCTTGCAATGGCGGAGTAGCAGCAAGTGGCGTGGGTAACTAGCGTGGTATGAAGGTGAGAGCTTCACCGCCTCTTAGGAAAAACACTGCTTTGGTTGTTGCTGCTTTTGCTTGGACCAGGTGCCAACTGTTGGGTCAGTTAGAAGAGGCCTTTTGTTGTTTTGACTCCTCCTGTTGGCTCTGTATGAGCTGAATTTTGCAGCTGCAGTTTGTGGAACTGCCATACCGTTTCACAATTTGTTGTTTGTGACCAAGATATCTGTTTTCTGGATCTTACAATTGGTGGTCTCGTAAGTATGGTCCGTCTTCGTGCCCTTCTTTGACTTTGGAGCTCTGTTTCCTTGCAAGAGTATTGGTGAGAGCAGAGCTTTTTCTCGGACTTGTAGCTACAATTGGTCTTGAGATGGTATGAGTGTTACATGGAGGGACCTATTTGAGTCGATAGCGACACTTGTGCGATAAGTGCTATATTTGTTTGGTTGAACTTGGTCCTTCTTGTTGGTTTTACTGGTCCCAGCAATGGAAAAACGTCATCTGGGTTATGGTGGTGTGAGTGCCATTTCCCCTCTTTTTCTTCGGAATTTGGATCTGGTATTTAATACCAGGATTGAATCTGACTGCTGGTTCCTTCTTAATTTGACATTATTTTTACTTTAAAATTGGCTTGCCTAATCCTTGTAGTTGGGAATTATTGATACAGCACAATGCAATTTAGTGATTTCTTCGTTTTTAATTATTTCATTGTGTGGGTGAAGGGGTGGATTGTTTTGGGGTTGGAAGGTTTGTGGTTTGAGGGAGGGGGAGTGTTTGGAATCAGGTTATTAAAGGTACTATCGGGTGGGTTAGTCACTAGTTGTGGGTGTTAAGTGTATGTATCAATGAGTGAGTGATTAATTGTGTAAGTGAGTAGTATGGTTTGGTTTGCCATCGCACTTTAACAGTCTGTGCGTTTGGGCTGCCTGGGGGACTGAATTGCCAGTTAAAGATGTGTTGGTGTTGCGGCCCCGCCCATATCACCTATGCTGATGCTCAGCTCCGAGACTTCTTCCCCTTTACTGACCTCTCAGTTCCAGCTACTGCAGGGAGGTTGGGATAACAAGGTGGCGGACAGGGTCATGGGCCGAGAGCAGCTGAGGAGGGGGTGGTGATCAGCATTGAGGTAGTTTGGCAAAGGAGATGCCCTGGGCATAAGCGGAGTCTAGGAAGAAGCCAAACGTGGTTTGTCTCCATACCCAGGGTTCCCACCGGACCGAGTGAGCAGGTAGCTAGAGGGCCAGTTGTGTCCTCTAATCCTCTTCAGGTGGTGGTATGCAATACCATGTCGATGAGGAACAAGACCACTATTTTTGCTGACTTGATTTCCTATGTCGACCTCGGCTGCATTACGGAGACCTGGTTGGGTGAAGATGCTGGCCCAGTTTTTGAGGCCGCCGTTCCTCTGGGTACACCACAGAACACTGCCAGAGGAAGGATCACAGGGGTGGGGGTGTGGCCATTGTTTTCCAATCCAGCCTGGGCTTCTCAGTGCACCCAGTTGGTAGCATCTGATCCTCTGAGTGCGTCGCTGTCCATGGGGGTACAGGTGCGGGTTGCAGGATTTTCATTTATCACCCCCATGGGGTGGGGGGAGAATTCCTGCAGGAGGTAGTGGACTTCATCGTCGACCAGATGTTGGAGGCCCCCAGGTGTTTAATCTTGGGAGACTTCAATGCCTGGATCAACAATGAATCCTCGCGTTTCAGTTACAACCTCTTCCAGTTGATGTAGTCACTGGGCCTGGCACAAAAAGTTGCTTCTGTTACCCACCATTATGGCCACACACTCGATCTGGTGTTCCAGTTGGGTCCTGAGGTTGATAACCTCAAGACTGATCAAATCATTTGGTCTGATCATTACACTGTGGAGTTCACGTTTGGGGCCCCCCTTGAAAGTCTCTCCCCTGCGGAGATGGCCAGCTACCACCCTTTAAGGGGCTTGTACCCAGAGGGATTGTTGGCGCTGGCTGATGTATCTAGGGTTGATACGGCATGTGAGATTGGTGCTGGAGAGGTGGTGGCCACCTATCAGAGTGGTCTCTGAAGCTCTGGATGCCATTGCACCAGTTCGCATATAACACAGATCTTCTCACTTGAGATCCCCCTGGTTTGATGGGGCTCTTAAGGCGATGAAGATCGGGGGTCAGAAGTTGGAGCATTGCTGGTGTCTGTTTATCTGCCTCAGTAGCTTACTCCCTACTCAAAGTCATAATCCTCCATTGTGACATCACAGTCTGTTGCCATGGGAGTAACTGTAAAGTCACAAACAGTGCTTCATGACTTCAGGTAGAGAAAAAGTAGCAGGAATAGATGAACTCGTCAGGAGCAGAAATCCTGTTTTCATACAAATGACCTCAGTAATAACTAATGGGGAAGAGAAATACAGAACTATTTATTCATTCATTAAATTTTGTTAACCGGGTAGATCCACTGAGTCCCGAAAATCCCTTTTTCAGGGGCAACACAGAATTTGTTACACAAAGTAATAACATTTCACTTATACAGTACAAAAGAGAAGACCACGTTTGACTAATATCAGGACAGTACAGACAGCATCAGATAATCACCAACAAATTTATTATACAAATCACAATTAGTTCTGTATCTATATCCTGGAGTGGAGTTAGGACAGCACTCTGTAGAACTAATGGGAATACAAATCGGACTGTGTCTAAATATTATGTTTTGCTAAAGTTCTTCTGAACGTGTCACCAGCTCTTTAAGTAAGGCCAAAGGGAAAGGTTACAAATTTGTACTGGCAGTTTCCTAGCCTAAACTCAAGGTGCTTTCTGTGGGTAGGACCTGACTGGCATGTGAACACATGCACCTTTTAGATCCAGTGACCCTAGCTAATTAACTGTAGGCGTGGGATCACTGTGCCCAGTGCGACCATCTTGAACCTCTCTTTTTTATGTGCTTATTCAGATATCTGAGATTTAAAATGGGTCACCAGTCCTCATTTTTCTTGTGGGTCAGGAAGTACCCTGAAAACAAGTCTTGTCCCACTGTTAGGCAGGGGACCTTTACACTGCTTCTTCTTGTACCAGTTCGGGTTACTTCCAGTTCCAGCAATATTCTTTCTATGGGAGAGTCTGCTGGAAAGTGTTTGTGTTTCTGCAGCTTTGGAAATGTTTTGAACCACAGAGACAACCCCTGGCCCACTGCATCCAGGAGCCACTTTACTGCGGTAATGTTTATCCATTGCTGGAAGCAGTAGGCTAGCCTTCCCCCCTCCACTGGCAATGGTTGGTGACCTGGGCAGAACTATCAAGGGTTTTGTTTTGGCTGAAGCTTGGGAGCTGGTGATGCAGCAGCATGCTCGGTGCCCCTTCTGCCTCTGTCCCTATAGTAAACTATCTGGGGCTGCTACTCATGGGGGGGGGGCATATGGAGCATAGGATCATAGGAAGTAGCTCCTGCCCTTGCCTGTAAGTCCTACATGATGTTGATGCCTTTTTCTCAGTGTTACTCTTGCAAGTGGTTTCGTAGTCATCCACTTTTTTCAAGTATACCTCTGTTTTGTCACCAAAAAGAAAATCTCCTTCAAAGTGGAAATCCATTGCTTTTGAGTGTCCTGGGAATGGGTGGTTGTCCTTAGCCAGCAGAATCACCTCAAAGTAACTGCCTGCACTAAGACTCTTGAGGCGGTGTCAGTGTCCACAGCTGTGTGGAACTGGTGTTTAGTGGCATCCGGGGCTGACTTTTTGCTGTAGCCATCAGGTCCTGTGCCAATTTACCATTAGCCTTTTCAGCCAGTGCAAGCGCTGTATTCCACAGTGCCTCCTGGTACTGGGCCATGTGGGTCAAGTAAGCTGCCTGCATGAAAAGAAGTGAAGCTGATGTGTTAAACCTTTCTGGCCACCATACCCAATTTTCTGGAGTCCTTTTCAGCAGCAGTGCACAGAAAGGTACCTAAGCTATCTCGCATGTAGCTGCCTAGAATATGCCGTGGTGATCAGAGTGGGCATACAGGCATTAAACCCCCTGTCTGTCAATTTGATATTTCTTTTCAATCTTTTTATCTATGGCTGCAGCTGAAATAGGTGCAGACAAGACTTTTAAAGTGGTTTTTCATAATGATTTGTGAATAGGGACCACAAACCTCCATGTAGGAGCTAGCCATATCATGTCCATAAATTCCATATCCTCTTCAATTTCCTGAGTGGGGATGTTGAGGGTGTTCATAATTTGCTTAACAAAGGAGGAAAAGATGAGTAATCCTCTGTAGGCCTGGGAGGGGGGCCTGCTCTCAGGTGAATCATCTGGTTCAAAAGGTTCACCTTCCTCTTCTTAATAGCACATTTCTTCCCCTCCACTGACAGACAAAGTTGGAGCCTGGGGGTGGGTATACTCTTAAATTTCCCCATGAACTGGAAGGCCTGGAAAAATTTGTATATTTTTATGTCCTCCGAAAATGGCATCGGGCTTTGATCCAAAGCCTGCTCCTTTCCTTTCTAGGAGGAGTTGTAAGGATTTCTTTTTGGTTTTTCCTGGCAGACACTGTTTCCAATGCCTGCTCTGAGGCTCTCTTATCTGTATTGTTGCCATCACTAGACTCAGGGTTCCCTGTTCGGAGACACTGGTATATTTACCAACTTTACCATGCTTGTCTAGTGGCTGAGCTGCTTTATCTTTTTTCTATGTTTCCTTTTACAGGGACTGCTGCTGTAACCGAGAAGACAAATCCTCTGAGGTGTGCTTTCCACCATCATTAGGAACTTCTTCACAGCCTTTATTATTTTTTGGTGATGTGGAGACAAACTGAGAAGCCATAAATGTATCTCTTTTTTTTAGCCCTTCTCATTTGTGTTTTAGGGCAAAACAATATACAGCTCATAATTAGTAAAATTGTAATGTGGACCCAGGCACCTTAAACAAAGCTCATGGCAGTTTCCCTTGTCCAGTTGCAAAACAAATTTTTAATTTTTTTAAATCACATCTCTATTTCTTCTCCTCCCGTGGAGCAGAGCCCTGTGATCCCCCGGCCGCTGACACCCACACCCCCAGCCTGGTCTGGCACCCCCTCAGAGCTGGACATTAATCGTTCATGTCGCTCTGAATGCAGGATCCTCTCGGGAACCGGGGGGCACCGGGCGTGGCCATCAGCCACCGAGATCGCACCCTGCTATTTTCTGCCTATTTTTTTCTTTTCCCCAGAGAGCCATACATGCAATGGCGTGCAAGCACATACGTGCTGACACCCGCTGCGCTCTCCCCCAACTCTGCTGCTCACTGCTTGTAGTGCCACTGGCCTCCACCAGTAGCCGCTATAGTCCGCTGCAGTGCCCCAACCCTCCCCAGAGGAAGAAGACCAGTCGTGGGATGCTCGATCCTTCCTCTCCCCTGCCAACCCCATGCGGCCAGAGTACATCCCCGAACCCGAGGCGCCAGTGTGGTGCCCAGCACCTCAACCCTCAGCACTGCCGGACCAGCTACAGAAACAAATTTTAAAATTTTTGAAGCCAGTTGGTTCTGTTCTTTCCTTGGGTCTGTCAGACATGCCAATTTCTGAAGACCCTGTGAAGAGAAAAACATATTTGGTTCCAAATAGGAGTTCTGACAGAAAAAGTGTTAGTTCTATAGGGAAAAAATAGCAGGTTTATAAAGAATGCAGTTCTTTTTACTTGGAATAGTTCAGTAAATAACAAAAAAACACCAAAAGCAGTTGTAAACAGAGTTGGAATGAGAAATCACTCCGGTTCCCTCATAAATAGGAACCACAATCGTAAATAAAGCAGGATCACTAAAAGTGGTTGTAGATAAATTAAAAACAGCCAAAATAATCAAAAATATTAGCCATTACACAAAGACGGGAACTGCTCTTTAACAGGCATTCTCTGGTTCCTCGTAACCAGAGAAACTACAAAAACACGCAATATCACTAAAAGCCCTGAACTAACAGGGAGTTATCAAGAACTAAATTCATGAGCGACAACACATTTTTAAAAGAAATAAAAAGGCTTTCTGGAAACCAGAATACTGAAGCTGAACTTCAGGGTGACTGCTGTCTTCAGGTGGAGAAACAAATCTGAGCCACCTGCCTACAGCGGAGCATGAAACCAGGAAGAGTTTGAACCAAGATTCCTAATTCGACTAATCTGCCATAGGTTCCATCTCTGGGGCATCTCTCTGCATGGGCAAGAGATGCACAAAGTGTAAACATTAAGTAAGGGATTCCTGGGGTTAGAAAAAAACTGTTCCAATATGTTACATTTAAATTTGGAGAAATGTCTTTACTCACAGTAATGAAGAACAAGACAAAAGCAGTCTGTTTCCCAGAAAATGGGATCAGAGTTTAAAAATTTGACAAAAAAAAAAAAAACAAACAACACTTTTTTGTAAAGTTTGTGGTTTTATTTTTGGTTTTAATCTGATTTTGGTTGGTTCCCTAAAGGCAGGAACTGCATAGGAAACGTGGCCTTCTCCAGTTCCTGGAAATCAGAGAAAATATAAATTATACCAAAATAATAAAAATACCACCTTGACTAATGCTGGTGAGAAACTAACTTGGAACTACTGTAAATAAAACAGATTAACTACAATGACTGTTGACCTGGAGACTGGAGCTGTACTTCAGGATGACTGCTCTCTTCAGGCAGAGAAACAAATCTGACGTTGGAGCACTAGGAGATGTGTGACCACACTGCAGAGTCTGCACTTGTATTCTAAGTTCTATAATTAGCGTAAAGTTCCATTTCCTGGATATCACACTCTGGCCAGCAGATGATCCTCACTGTAAAGCATTACGATGGATTCCTGGGGTTTGAAAGGCAGGACTAACTGCATGACAAAGCAGCCTCCAGGAGCTCAAAGGAAAACAGACACTGCCCCAGACAGCCTAACCCCAAATGGAGAAAGGAAAGTACCTTAATAAAGGAGACCAAAGAGTAATCGAGGCACAGAGGTAAAAAGTAGGGGCGGGGAGGGGACCAACTGCTCCCACTGATGACAACTATTCCTCCAGGTCCTAGATTAAAAAAAAAAAAAAAAAAATACAGGGAACAAACTAAAGTCAAGACACAGCGATAAACATCTGTGACTACACTCTAAACGTGCCTCTCTAAAGGGACCAAAAGCACCACCATGCACTGCTCAGTGATACAAGGGGAGGGAAACTGGCAAATCCTCCTAGAAAAATAAGAGATACCTATTCTTACCCAAGGCAGCAGGCTAATACTAAAAGACAGATCTAAAAGGTTATAGACACCAAAATTCGGCAAGTGATCCTCCTCATGAGCACTGCAGGCTGCAGTGCACAAAGTAAAACAGTAAGTTAGTCAATTTAAAAGCATTAAGCTTAACAGGCATGAATTTTCTCAATTTAGGAGTGCCATCTGTCACCAGGCAGCCCCAACCTGCCCTGGAGTTGCACTTTACAAAAAAAGAATAAAAATGAAAGGTTTCATAAATTCCTCAGAGAGCTCTTCAATGTGCTACCACCCCCTCTGAGTGGTACAGCGAGACTAACAACCACCTTCCCCACTGACAATGTGGAGCAATACAGAAAATGATGAGTAAGCCCAATTCCAATATTTGTATGGTATACTTTCATCTCTGAAAGGGGAACAAACAGTCAGCACAAAGAAACCCACACCCAAGTGTGGGTCTTGTCCCAATTTTCTGTTAGTGCAAAAAAAAAAATTTTTTTTTTTTTAAACTTATTGTTCACAGCAGTTAATGAGATGTATCAGGTTGATACTGCGAACTCCCAAGCTGGCATCTGCTGTAACCAGAAATCCCATAATCCCCTGCAGCTGATGTCAGAGCTGGGCTACAGCAGTGAGAGATTCAATAGGCTGTAGTGCATGTTAAAGTTTCAGTTAGTGCTGATCTTTTGTTTGTTGGTCCTGCTTTCCTTGCAGGACTAAATTCCATCACAGAGCACTTACTTAGTCAAGGAAGAACGGCAGGACTGGCAAAAATCTAATCTGAGTTTATAAAAAAAATTCTGCACCTTGATTATCAGTGGCCGCCTCCAACAGTGATGTTATCCCAGCACAACATTACTAGGAAGGGGAGCGCTGAGTTCAATCAAAACCAAACAGTGAGAATATTCATTACCACTATGGGCATACAGTGAAAATATTGTACCTAGAATGAATATATGTAATTATAATAAGGCTATTGTAAGTTGACCCTGCCTTCGATTTGTACCAAAAGTTAGGTAAAAAATCTGAAAATAAGCTTTTAAAAAAAGATGCTATATGGCGCTAAATGGAGTGTACCCCAGCGCTCTCCATATTTTGCTTCACAAACTATCTGAGCCCGAGCGTTGGGGTGTGCAGCCAATAAGGAAGTTGAAAAGACCAACCAGCCAGCCCCTTGGTACAAATTATGATCCCTTCTCTTCCTTGGGGAGCAGATTTTAAAAAGTTGCTAGTGCCAAGGAAGGTCTCCCATAGAAGGGAGCTTCCAGTTTGTCATTTTTTTTTTTTTATTTTGGGAATGAGTATGACATGTGCTCTTTAAAATGAACAAAAAGTTGTCCCAACTTCTCTAGACAGAGGAAGACAGCACTTGACATACTAGCTGTTGCATCAGAAGATACTAATGGTATTCCATTAAGGAGACTCATATGTTTAACTAGTTTTTAATATCTATGTCAAAACAGATAAGATGAATTCCAAAGGTACAGAAAAAAACGACCAAAAAAAAAAAAAACTAAGGTTTTTTTTTTTTTATTTATTGCAGTGATCTTGACCATGGTCAGTCTTGAAAAAGCCTCATTATAGGAGATCATCATTTATACAACATGTATACAGAAAAATGGCACAGAATAAAACTAATCATTCTGAAGCCACTTTGCAAGGTATCATGATATCTTGAATTTTGGGATATGTCACTCTTGATAGCTAGCAAAGTTGGTTCATCACAATGGAATGCTGAACAAATCAGGAAGCAGCTTTCACATGCTAATAATATCACAAGAACATGTGCAGCAATGAAGCTAGCAGTTGAAATCAAAGAGAAAGTTAAATCTTTATACAGACAGAAGATTTAAAAGCCATAATAAGTAAACTGATGCTGTATAAATCGAATATGCAATATGCTGACTCAGATTATGCAATTTATAATTAGCTGCACAGCAGCAGGACCTTTATAACTCACTTGTGGTTCCACCACTCAGAGTTATGGTCCTGCCTCCTCATTCTTAAAGATAAATCGCATATTTTATGTAAGCCTACTGCATATGTGCTAATGCACATAGGGCACAAAAACCCAGGAGCTACATATCAATGGAGATAGCATGCTCCAAGCAGAAACAGCCCTGGGGTGGTCATCTCCGATGACCTCAAGGTAAATGAGCAGTGTGACAAGGCAGGAAAGAAAACAGGATGCTGGGATACATAGGTAGGGAATCACTGCAGCAGAAAAAGGGGAGTAATAATTCCACTATACAGGACATTAGTGAGGACGCACCTCGAATACTGTGTCCAGTTCTGGAGGCCTCATCTATGTAAGGACATAGATAGGGTGGAGGCGGTTCAGAGGAGGGCAACCAAAATGGTGCAGGGACTATATCGTAAGCCCTACGAGGATGGGTTGAAGAAATTAGATACGTATTCCCTGGAGGAGAAGAGGCAGAGGGCGGGATATGATTGAGGCATTTAAGTACCTCACAGGGAAGAATAAAGTACAGAAGAATGCTACATTCCAAAGAAAAAGATGCTCAAGGACAAGGGGGCACAAGATGAAACTGGAGCGAGGAAGGTTCAGAGGAAGCGTGAGGAAGTACTTTCACAGACAGGGTGGTAGACAAGTGGTACAGCCTGCCAGCGGAGGTGGTGGGGGCAGAAATGATTACAGGTTTTATACATGCTTGGGCTAGGCGTAGAGGATGCTGGTAGTCGGGGGGGGGGGTACAACCTGATACCAGTAGTGCATGATAAAGAACAATTGTCAGTGGTAATAGGGCAGAATAGTTGGGCTGAAGGCCCTTATCTGCCAACAATTTCTAGGTTTCCATGTATCACAATCATCATTTCCGTAACATCATGGCATTTGATTGAACAATAATGGCAAGTGACACCAATCATAGTCATGATCACAATGATGGTTTCTGAAGACTGATTATGACCTCTGAACATAACGGATAATGATTTTTAGGAGACATCATGATTAAATCATCAGGCACATTTACACATATCATCCAGTTGTGCTGCTGCCTGCACCACTAACCTGCCGCTTCTCATGTACCGCTGCTATCCAGCATTTATACAACCAATGATTTACATTGTTGCAGGAAGTTCAACTGAACTTCCTGTGTTTCAGCCGCATTTCCACCGAGGTTGCTTCATAAGGTGTGCAGAAGTTTATGGAACAGCCAAGGTGTACAGGAGCCTATGGGACAGGTCAATTTTTTTTAATCCTTTATAGAGCCCGGGAAAACAGACAGTTCAGGGGATGGTAATGCTAAATAGCATGTCATGTCAGTTGGTGACTTGATGCACACAACATATCAGTGAAGCTACTAGTGGTGACTCCCTGGTGTCAACATTCTTCAGTTGTTTGTTTTTACACACAGCAGGATCTGCTGTAACTGGTTAACAACTGCAGGACAATCCTCGCAGTTCAGTTCAGTTTGGTGCCCAGTGCCATGGAGCTGCACCAGTGCAGGCAGAGAAGCAGGTTTACACACCAGCAAAAAACACCTGCACTGGTATAGTTCCCCACCAAAACAGCGACTGTAGTTTGTGGCAACAGTGTGACCTACAACGCTCTGCAGTCTGTTTACAAGACCTGATCTGCATTAGTGCAACACATCTGCACTGTTAAAATGGCGCAGAGCTGGTCGTGTAAATGTACCTATTATCTAATAATAATAATAAATCTTTATTTATATGGTGCCTTTCTATAACCAAGGCACCTTACTACAATTAAAACAAAGTAAATCATAAAATCAATCAATATAAATACTTAAAAGAGATAAAACTGAAATATATTTATCAGTCCCTGAATGCTTTTCTCCACAAGTAAGTTTTGAGAGACTGTTTGAATCCCTTCACGGTCGCGCACTCCCATAGCTGATGGGGTAGAGAATTCCAGAGGGAAGGGTCCACATGCATAAATGCCTGGGCCCCAGAGGATTTTAAACCAACCCTCAGAATCTCTAGCAACCCCTCATCAGCCGAGCAGAGAGATCACATGGGGCAGTAAGGGAACAGAAGCTCTTTCAGGTAGTCCAGGCCCTGTCCGTGTAGGGCTTTATAAGTCAGAAGTCCGACTTTAAAGGTGATCCGCCACTGTACCAGCTGCTAGTGCAGTTCACGCAGCACTGGAGAAATAATCACAGGACCGAGAGGTTCCAGTTAATAACCGGGATGCAGCGTTCTGCACCAGCTGCAAGCGGTGGATTTCCACTCCAGGTAGCCCTAGGAAAAGGGAATTGCAATGATCCAAGCGCAAGGACACAAAGGCATGGACCAAGATATGGAGATCGTCAGAAGAAACAAGATGCTTAACCCTGGAGATATTCCTCAGATGATAAAATGAGGATTTGATGACTGCTGGCGGCGCCTCTTGAGCATGATGTCAGCCCTCGTTAAAGACTACCCCCAGGTTTCGCACCTGTTCAGAGGTCGGGAGTAATACACCCCCAAGAAAAAGTCCCGAAGGTGAACCTACCCCCAATCCCCTACCCGGCGCCCCGGGTCCACAACCAGCACCTCAGTCTTTTCCAAGTTCAACCTCAACCAACTCGAATTCATCGAGTCCTGGATTTCAGTGAGGCAGTTATTAAATACAGAGAGAGCTCTATCCTGGTCGGGTGCGAAAGAGAGGGAGAGCTGGATATCATCAGCATAGCAGTGAAACCTCAGCCCATACCTTCTTACAATGTCTCTGAGGGGTAGCCTATACACTGCGAACAACATGGGGGACAACACTGATCCCTGAAGCACCCCACAAGACAGAGGAACTGGGTCAGAGGAATAAATCCCTTACACCACCCTCTAAATTGTTCCGGTGAGGAAAGATGTAAACCACCTGAAGACTGTACTAGACAGGCCGCAGATGGATCTCAGGCAACTGAGGAGTACCCCCATGGTCCATAGTGTCAAATGCTGATGAAAGATCGAGCAGAACCAAGATAGAACATTTTTTCCAATCTCTTGCCATCAGGAGATTATTGAGCACCCGAACCAACACTGTCTCGGTACTGTGCTTCTTTCGAAAACTGGACTGGAGAGGTTCATAGATGTCATGGATGGTCAAATGGTTCTCCAGCTGTATAGCCACTACTTTCTCAATCACCTTCCCTATAAAGGGAAGGTTCAAAATTGGTCTGTAGTTCACATGGCAGTCACGGTCCAAAGAAGCTTTCTTCAGGAGGGGTGTTACCACTGCCTCCTTCAAGGAGCATGGAAATTCACCTGTTTCCAAGTAGCCTTAGACAATCTGTGCAAGGATCAGACCAAAAGTGTCAATACAACCCATAATCGGGGTAGTAGATCCTGGGTCCAAACTACAGCACATAGGGTGCATACCCTGGACAATCTCATGACATCCATGAGTTCCGGGCGGTCGAATGAACTCCAAGAAAGTTGAGAAGCAGCGACCAAGTGCTGATCCAAAGATACACCCATAGTGTGTGCTGACTGGAGCACTGCCCTGATGTTATCCACCTTAGTTGCAAGGAATCAAGCAAGCTCATCACACTCCACTTGAGAAAAAGCTTTTCGAACCTGTAGACAGGCTGAGTTGCACAGTCTGTTCACGGTTCAAAAAAGCTGAGCTGGTCGGTACTGAGCAGCCTCAATCTCCCCGGACAGGAACTTTGCCTTCTTACAGGTGACTGCGGATTGATAAGCCTGATAATGGTCCATCAATCTAAGATGGTCAGCATCCAGGGAGGATCTCCGCCAGCAACGCTCTAACCTTCGTCCTAGTCGCTGCATCTCCCTCAAAGTCCCATCAAACCAAGGGGACCAAGGGCGAAGGGAGAGAGGACAAATATGGACAGGAGCAATGACATCCAGTGCCACAGATATGGCTGTATAATAGGCCATAACTAAGGCCTCTGGGTCATTGTTTGCCAATGGAAGGACAGATAGGTCAAGCACTGCTGCTAGGCCTTCAGAGTTTATATTTCTAAAAGGGTGGTACCTGACCATCTTTACAGGGGTAGGCCTGTGAAGGGGGGTGCAAAAACTGAACTTCATGGTATAGTGTTCAGACCATCTGACTGGTTCCACCCCCAAGTCTGAGGCTTCGATCCTCAGGAGGAAGACTAAGTCAAGGGAGTGACCATGTTTATGGGTAGCAGCAGTAACAATCTGTGTAAGGCCCAGAGATGACATCAGCTGGAGGAAGTGCTGTCCGAATTGCGAGAGTTTGTTACTGACCTAGGCATTAAAGTCACCAGGACCATCAGCCCGAGTGACTCAAACACCAGGTCGATCACGAAGTCCGCCACTTCCTGAAGGAACCGCTTATCATCTCCGGGTGGACGGTAGATGAGAGCGATCCTACAGCCTACACCTGCTACCACAGTACACTCAAATGACTCAAGTCTCCTTTACTGGTACACTCGTGAGGTCCAGTTCAGTTTTGAAAACAGACCGTCCCCCCAAGTGATCCAATCTTGGGCGGTGAATCACCAAGTACCCAGTTGGAGTTGCAGCCTCCAATATAGGGCCGGAGTTCTCGTCCAGCCAGGTCTCAGTGATACAAGCCAGGTCCACAGTTCCCACAAGATCTGCAATAACTGCAGTCTTGTTTTTAATGGACCTGGCATAGCATAACACCGCTTGAGCTGGATGAACTTCCAGGGCCGCCTGAACCACCTGCCCAATAGAACTGTTCATATGTTCATCTGGGCACTCCTCCCAACTTAGACTTAGAGAATACACCAGTGCAGAAACGCGTAGAGCTGGAAAACATTTCAAGCCCTACCACCTCAAACCCAGAACTGTAAGACTTTTCAACTCTGCAACTCCTAGTCTGAAAGGCAGCAGTTCCAGACTCAACACTTGAGTTTGCCCTGAAATAACACTTACCCGCAACTCTTCCCCTTAAAAAACATTCCTATCCAAAGTGCTCTTTAATTTCCTGATGGAAACATTCTCTCTCTAGTTTTATTACAAAAAAAGAACATTTTACTATGAGTAACACAACTACAGACTGTGGTTAATGCCGTCCCAGGGATGAAATGCACACTCTAGGATGCAAAGATATTCAGCTAACACCTCATGTCTTCTCAGCACCAGGAGTGTGCATTCAATCCCCGGGTCATGCATCAACCCCTTGCAGTCACGATATGTCATGTGCTAACCCCATATTATTCTAGTTAACCCCCCATGCCAATTACGTCAGTTCCTGGTCATTTTTCAGTACCACCAGTATCAATATTTTAGAGCTTATCTAGACATCACCCTGGTTCTCCATGTGGTAGCTGCTCACCCTCTGCTGTTCCTGATAAGCCTGTTGAATCTTTTCTTCTTCTTCTTTCATTTGCTTCTGTAGTTCTAGTTCCTTTAGAGCCACTCTTTGCTCTTCCTCCAGCTGGGCTTGTTTTTGCTTTCTCTGCAAAGAAACAAAACAACACAACACAAAATAATACATACTTCCAACAAAAAAGCTCACACTATAAAATCAATCTGTCGATTCCCAGTTCTATTCACATGTCACACAAATCGGTGCACTTCCAAAAAAGGCCAGGTGATTCTCTAACTTGTGACTTTCAATACCATATTCTAATTTCATGAAATCCTAATTAGTACAACAGAACCCTGCTACTACAAAGTCTGCTTATACAAGACACTAGTGAGGCCTCACCTGGAGTACAGTGTACAGTTCTGGAGACCTTACCTATGTAAGGACTTAGACAGGGTGGAGAAGGTTCAGAGGAGGACAACAAAGATGGTACAGGGATTGCATCACAAGTCCTATGAGGACAGGCTGCAGGACCTGAATATGTACTCCCTGGAGGACAGGAGGGAGAGAGGGGATATGATAGAGACATACACGTACCTTTCAGGGAGGAACAGGGTGCAGAAAGACACTATTTTCCAGCAAAAAAGATGTTTCAGGACTAGAGAGCATGGGATGAAGTTGGAGGGAGGGTGATTTAAAGGAAATGTGAGGAAGAATTTCTTCACAGAAAGGGTGGTGTACAAGTGGAACACCCTGCCAGAGGAAGTAGTGGGGGCTGAAACAATCACATGATTTAAGAATGCATGGGATAGACATAAGGGAATTCTGGATGTCAGCAGTAAGGGGCAACAGACTTCTAGAAAAACAAAGTGAACTTACAAGCTCAAATGGGCAGACTGGGTGGTCCATAGACCCTTATCTGCCGACAGTGTCTATGTATCTACGCTTTGCCAGACAAATCCTTGACTGCATCAGAAATTAATGGCATCAAATCAAAACTCTCATCAGGGTGCACTTAACTTGTGCGACAGTCTAACTATGCAAGGGTGCTCCGTTTAATTAGCAATTTTATTTGATCTTTTGAAGTTTTTTGAGAGGAGAAGTGCTCTGGTTTGCATATTTGATTTTGTTCTTCTCCCTGTGTGGGATTGCAAACACTCTTTTGTTGATGATTCCGAAGGGCCTGCATGGTCATTTTTGTCACATGCTGCTTTATCTACAAAACTGACAGTGAAGCATTACTTGGTTGCGTTTCATTTGCATAAATATCTTTGACCCTGAAGGGTTAGTTTTTAATGTAACATGCATCTAGCAAGCCATCACACAAAGTTTAAGATACTCCCATGTAGGCAGAAGTTTTTGACCAAACAGCAGAAATGATCAAACCCCATTTTATAAAAAGAAATGATGGGTAAAAAGCTTATGCATCTTCAAACCTGATATTCAGCCAAGCAGCTTTTCAGGTATAGCTCATTACCAGAAATCTCTCGGGAATGCTGTTATGCCTATGTGTGTCAGCTCTCTGTTGATTAGCACAACTCATGCACACCATATAGGGGAGATTAAACTTTTCTTTATCCCTGTTTAATATAGATGGCAATTTTTGTTTGTGTTTGAACATATTTGGTATCCTATTTGAAGCTGCCTGTTAACTCATAAAACTGCCTTACTTTTTCTATTTTCTCATATAGAATATACACATTGCTTTTTAAGTTGTACTGTTCAATTTTATTTCCATTCTAAATAGTTAGTGATTACTGACTGAAATGACTGCTATTTTGTATTTACACATACCGAACCCTACTCTGGCAACCCATTTAGAAGTGAGCTTGAGTCATGGGATGGAGGCTTGAGCATCACCAGGACAGCACTCCGCCTTCTTGAGGGATGGTCACATGTCATGCCATTTAACTGCCACCTAGCAAAGGCTGGATGGTAGCATGGCTTGAGATATGGCAGGATAAGGGATATAATGCTGCTGATGACCACACATGTTTGGCTGCATGCCTATATGCATTATTTTAAAGCAGCATCCCCAGGCAGGGGGAAAATAGCTGCCCTGCCCACCCTCCATGTCCACTGTCAGGCTCCCTCCTTATGGCTCCAGAGCTTTACCCAAGATGACGGTGGCTAGATATTGGGGAGAGCTCTTGTAGCACAGAAGGCAGGTCCCACCTTGAGGTGGGAGCTCAGGCTGAGAGGACAACACAGCAGTGTGTCGCAGGCAGCCAGAGAGTCCCGTGAAGCTCAGCTAATAAGGAGCCTCAACAGACAGGAAGGTGGCGCTGGCACTGGTAAGTACCTAAAGGAGGCCCTGGCCAAAGAAGCCCAGGAGGGAAGAGAACTGAAATAATCTTGACATTTTTCTTCTTTAGTAAGGAAGAAAAAATTACTCACCTTAGTAATGTTGTTTTTTCTAATGGAGTCTTGCTATATTATGACATATGCAGTTAGTCCCAACCTTAGAACTGCTCCGGAGGTGAAAGAGTTAACTTCCATGCCAGGCATGGAATCTTGAGCGTCAGCTCAGTTAGAAACTCTGTCTGTTGTTCTTCAAACTCAAACTCAGATCTTACGAGCAAAACTCACTAAGGTCTGTGTGGAAGCTGTAAACCTACACTAGCCAAGTGGCTACTAAAATATTAACACATCTTTTGGTCCCAAAACCAAGACTCAAGTCAGGGGATCCAAAAATAACAACACAACAGTAAACCACCCCAGAAATGGGTGGAGAAAAAACAAAAGTGGGCAACTAAAAGTGCCAACAGTGCACTGCCCACCCACATCCCAAAACAGAAGGTTCTGAGAGGGGCAGGCAGGGGGAGGTCATAATATAGCAAGACTCCATTAGAAGAAACAACATTACTAAGGTGAGTAATTTTTTCTTCAAACAACATGAAGTCTTGCTATATTATGACATATGCAGACTACACAGCAGTACCTCCAAGGAGGAGGGCCAGAACCTACTTAGGAAATAGGCTCTGAAGCACAGCTGTGCCAAACCGAGCATCACTCCTAGCCTGGATGTCCAGGAAGTAATGTTTGGTGAAACTGTGAACTGTTTTCCAGGTAGCTGCTTGACATATCTCTATGATAGGGATGTCCCTGGCTGCAGCCAGGGACGCAGCTGTACCTCTAGTAGAGTGAGTCCTCAGGCCTGAAGGGGGAACCGTACCCAGTTTTTGGTAACAAAACTGGATACAAGAGACAATCCACCTGGCAATGGATATTTTAGTGGCAGGTTTCCCTTTGCCCACCTCACCATAAGTGAGGAACAGTTGGAGGGAGTCAAACCTATGACCCTTGGTACGCTCTATGTAGTAAGTAAGGGCTCTTTTGACATCTAGACTGTGTAATCTCCTCTCACCAGAGGAGGAATGGTCAGTGAAATATACAGGGAGAGAAATGGATTGATTAAGATGAAAGTCCGAGACCACTTTAGGCAAGAACTTTCTGTTAGTTCTGAGGACCACTTTATCCCTATGAAAGGAGATAAAAATCAGGCTCCACTGACAATGCTTGTAGTCCACTTATGTGCCTGGCAGAAGTGATGGCTACCAAAAACACAGTTTTCCAAGTCAAGTACTTAAGCTCTGCTGAAGACAATGGTTCGAAAGGGGGTTGCATTAGCTGAGCAATGCAAACATTAAGATCCCAGGCAGGAGCAGGGTCCCTGAAGGGAGGGTTGGTGTGAAGCAACCCCTTAAAAAACTTTGAGAATACCGGATGAGCTGACAGGGAAGAGGGTCTACCTGCTGATAAGAAGGCAGATACGGCTGCTAGGTGCACTTTTAGGGTAGCTGGTCTCAGCCCCAAGGAATTCAAATGTACCATATAATCCAGAACTGTGGAAAACCAGCAGACTCTGGGGAAATATTCTTACTAGAGCACCATATGGAAAATCTCTTCCATTTGGAATTATAAGTAGTTCTGGTGGAAGGCTTCCTAGAAGTTTCAAGATATCGAGTACACCTTTGGAAAGACATAAGTCAGCAAACTCTAACTCTTCAAGAGCCAGGCCTTGAGATTGAGAGATTTGAGATTCGGGTACCAAATCCTCCCCTGGGCACAGGTTAACAGATTGTGATTCCTGGGGAGACACAGGGCAAGGTGGACTGCTAAGGACAAAAGAAGTGGATACCAGGGCTGTCTGGCCCAATCTGGAGCAATCAGAATCATCTTGCAAGGTTGAGATCTGATTTTGACTAGCACCTTGAAGGGGGAAGCATAGAGAAACTTCCCTTCCCAGTTGAGAAGGAAGGCATCCAGAGGGACTGAGCCCAACACTGGGGGCCTGCAGCAAAAAAGAGGAAGTTGGTGATTGTCTGGGGCTGCAAAAAGATCTATCTGAGGAGTGCCCCACCTGGCAAATACCACCTCCAGAATTAAAGGATCCAGAGACCATTCGTGATGGCCCTGGGAAATCCTGCTGAGAGAATCTGCCAGGACATTGTCCTTGCCTGGGAGGTGACCTGCAATAAGGGAGGTGTTCAGGGAATAAGCCAGAGACCACAACTTCATTGCTTCGGTGCACAAGGCCGTAGACAGAGTGCCCCCTTGCTTGTTGATGTACCACATTGTGGTAGTGCTGTCCGTCATGACCTGAACCACTCTGTTCTGGACAGAAGTGGAAAAAGCTTGAAGTGCTAGAAAAACTGCTCTGAGTTCCAACAGGTTGATGTGGAGCAGAGATTCCTGAGGGGACCACAATCCCTGGGTGGTGAGGTCGCCCATGTGAGCTCCCCACCCCAAGAGAGATGCATCTGTAGTAAGGGTCAAAGAGTGAGACTGAGGGATGAAAGGAACCCCTTGTCTCAGATTGCTCTGGTCCTGCCACCACTGCAGGGCTTGGATCAGGGTTTGAGTTACTGGGATCAATTTGGTTAGAGGATCTCTCTTTTGAGACCAGAAGGCCCTCAAATGGAACTGAATGTCCCTCATCTGAAATCTTGCTCCCTGCACTACTGCTGTGGAAGCAGCCATGTGCCCTAGGAGCTGCAGAAAATGCCTTGCTGGTTGAGAGACCTGCAGAACGAAGGAGGATGCCAGAGAAACCAGGGTCCTTGCTCTTTCCAGAGGAAGGAAGGCTCTGGCCTGTTGAGTGTTCAGTTCTGCGCCTATGAAGGTGAGTAGCTGAACAGGCTCTAGAACTGACTTTGGGAGATTGAGAAGGAAACCTAGAGAAGTAAGCAGCTGCTGAGTAACCTGAAGGTGTAATTTGACTTGTGCTGGAGACTGGCCCACTATGAGCCAGTCGTCCAAGTAAGGAAAGATGGCAATCTTTTGCCTTCTTAAATGAGCAACTGCTACTGCCAGGCATTTCGTGAATACCCTTGGGGCAGAGGTGAGACTGAAGGGCATTGCTCTGAACTGGTAATGGCCTGAGGGCAATTCGAATCTGAGGTACTTTCGGTGGGAGCTTCTTATGAGAACATGGAAGTAGGCATCCTTGAGGTCCAGGGACACTAGCCAGTCCCCTGGCCTTAGAGCGGGTAAAATAATTCCCAGAGTCACCATTCTGAATTTTGGTTTTAAAAGGTGCTTGTTTAGGTACCTGAGATCCAGGATGGGCCGCCATTCTCCTGCCTTTTTTGGGGTAAGGAAGTACCTGGAGTACAGTCCTTTGCCCTGGTGTAGGGGAGGAACCCTTTCTACAGCTCGGAGAGCCAGGAGGGTTGAAACTTCTGTTTCTAGGGCAAGAGCCTCTGATGGATTTGCAGGTGGAAAGGATCTGGCTCTCATCTCTGGAAATTTTTTGAAGCTGAGAACCAGTCCCTGGCTTACTACCTCCAGGACCCACTTGTCTGATGTTAAAGACTTCCAGTCCTGAACGAAGTAAGCCAGCCTGCCCCCTACAGGCAATGGAGAATCGGCCCTGGTCATCCCATCAGGGAGCTTGCTTGGCAGAGGCTTTAGGCTGGGGTGGGTGGCAGCAGGCCTGCTCATACCCCGTCTGCCTCTCCCTCTGAAGAACCCCCTCTGAGCATAGGCTGAAGAGAAGGCCTGGGCTTGGTAGAAAGGCCTGTGAAGAGGCCTGCCCCTGCCCCTGGAAGGCTGCCTCTGAGGAGTGGCCTGCCTTTCCTTGGCCTGTGCACTCCTATAGGTAGTTCTATACTCATCCATTTTATTCATGTAATTCTCTGTCTGCTCCCCAAACAGAGAATTACCCTCAACAGGAAAATCCATGGCCTTAGCCTGGGTATCCTGTGACAGGCTAGCACACCTGAGCCAAGCCATTCTGCAAAAAGCCACAGATGTAGCCATGACTCTTGAAGATGCATCATTAGAGTCCACTGCAGCATGGAATTGCACCTTGGATGCCTCAATACCATCAGCAGCTACCTGCTCCCGCTCCTTGGCAAGCTGGGCAGGGACCTGTTTCGCTACAGCCATAACAGTATCCCATCTGGATTTCTGATATCTTGCCACATAGGCCATATAATGTGCCTGTCTGAGTCCCAAGGATGCTGCCATGTACTGTTTCTTTGCCATGGCATCAATCCTCCTGGAGTCCTTGTCAGGGGGGTGTGAAGCCAAGGAAATATTTGCCTTATCACAGGCTGCAGCCTGCACTACCCCAACATGGCTGCATTGTTATGAAAGGAACTCCGTATCAGGGCCTGACAATGTGTACCTCCTGTCCATTTTTTTATCCACAGGAGGTATAGTGTGAGGAGGTTTTAAAATCTTCATTGTCTGTTTCCTAAAAGATTTATGTAAGGGAATAGACAATCTCCTGGACTCTGGGATATCCATCATTTCCACATAGTCAGGCTCCTCCTGTTCATCCACAGCTTCTTCCAAAGGAAGCTGGAGGGTTTCAGCCACCTTTTTATAAAACATAAAATGAGAAGGGGACTCAGAAAGCCTAGGAGGAGAAACTCCTAAAGGTCTGTCTGGGGAGATGTCCGGTTCAATGGGCAAATCCAGACTTTCAAAATCATATTCACTCTCTTCATAATCTTCTTCCCCCTCCTCCGGTTCATAAAATTCCTCTATATCATATTCTAGAACCGGTGGCACCGACCAAACCGACCTCTTACCTGATGGTGCCGGTTCGGTCAGAACGGGGAAAGCGACTGGACAATTCTGATCGCTCTGGCAATCTCTGCAGCAGTTGGAGAAGGAATTTTTGGCTCCACACCTGCTGACTTTCTAGTCCTTTTTGCTGGGACTGACTCCTCAGAGTCAGCTCTCCGTTTGGCCGAGGAAGTCTCGCCCTGGTCAGAGGGCACTACCTCCGGTTCGGTTGGCACCGAACTGGGTTGGCCATCTGGGTCAGTGGACTTCTTGGCCTCTTGTTCCCTGAGCCTACCAACTCTCTTATCCAGGGTAGCTGCAGGGAAATTCTTGCAAATCTGGCAGGCTGCATTGAGGTGGTCAAACCCCAGACAATAAACACATGTAGTGTGTGGGTCAGCCTTGGCAAAGGCTTCCCCACAGACACTACAGTGCTGAAACTCAGTGGGCCCGGTTTTTCCTTTGGGTTTCTCAGACATAGTGCCAGCCTAACCAACAACTTGCCCGTTAACGGCAATAAGCCAAGCAAGACACCCTTATTGGTTCCTGACCGTGTCATGGGTTGTGGAAAAAACAGTAATGAAATCCGTTTTTTTAGAACCGATAAGAACCGGGGACCGCACTCTAAATAGTAATTTCAACAACAACCTGATCGGTTCAAACCGAACCGATAATGATCGTTTGCAAGTTCCACACAGAAAAATGTAAAACCTATCTATTACTTACAATACCACAGACAGAGCTTGAACCGACCAGTTGCGGCTTAAATATAGGCAAAATGCAGTTTAAAAACCGAGAATTTAAACTTTTAACCTACAAAATGAACCGAGCAGCAGGAGAAATCTCCGGAGCGACCGTTCAGTGAGGCGGAGTAAAGAATCTGACAGTTTGAGTTTGAAGAACAACAGACAGAGTTTCTAACCGAGCTTGCGCTCAAGATTCCATGCCTGGCATGGAAGTTAACTCTTTCACCTCCGGACAGTTCTAAGGTTGGGACTAACTGCATATGTCATAATATAGCAAGACTTCATGTTGTTTGAAGCAAATATTTATTTGTTAAAACACCCATTCCCAGAGGCTCCGAGCACTGTACCTTGCTGATGCTGCCTTTTTCCCCACCTAATATCAGGCGTTCATAAAGGCAGCGGCCCACAGAACCTCCATTCCACCACCTCTTACTAAATTATACAAGAGTTTCTGCACCTCTGTCATTGTTTTTCCACTGACTACTAGAGGGGAGTTCCACCACTTAGAGGTGACAGTTCCACTACCTTCAAATCTAGACGCAAGAGTTCCCCTGCCTAAATTTTGCAGTTTAACTACTACTTAACAATAAGATTTTTTTTTTTTTTTTTTTTTTACTGATCAGTTCTGGAGCCATATGACATCAGTTGAGCAGAAGCTCACTGTACATGTGTCCATGCAGAGCCTCCACTCAGCTGTCACTGCCCTTATAAACTTGAAAGTCTCTATCTAGTTCTTTCTCCTGCTTTTTTTTTTTTTGGGGGTTGCCTGTTTATGCCTCCGTGCTGACCACTCCCCATGCTCCAATCTCCCAGCCCTGTTAGCCCAGTGTCCTCCAGGACTTACTTCATCCTGCTGTTCTCCCAGGGCTTAGTCCCCCGTAGGGTACCTGAAACCCTATCGCAGACAGGATTCAGTTTGCTAGGACTCTTGTCTGGATAGCTGGGTTCAGAGCCTGTGGAAGACCGCTGTCATCGTACCAGTCAGCACCATTTTTCCATTTTCTGTTCCCTCAATAGATGCAGACATTCAGTGCTGTCATTATGCATGCCACATGCTCCTCCTATGCATCTTGATGGCCTGGCATGCCCAGTCCCCTCGTCTCTACCAGGTGACAAGTGAGTGCTGGGATCCATGTTGCCCCCACGGGAGAAGAGCAGTCCGTCAGACGCTCGATCCTCCTCCCTCCAGTCAGCCCTGAACTCCCGAGCTCACAACTGAACTTGGGTCATTGGCATTACAGGCGGTAGCACTACCACTGCACCAACAGGCTGCCCCCCATCCTCCTGTGAATACATGTTAAGACCGTTCAGCTTCTCCTTATACGTCTTACTCTGTTGTCCAAAGATTACTTTCATGGCTCTACACTGCACTATCTCTAATCTATTCTTTTCCTTCCTCAGGTATGGGTCATAGAACTGCACACAGCATCTCAAATGTGGTCTTACTGGTGATCTATAGAGTGACAGTCTGACCTTCCTACTCCCACTACGCTAGAAATCCTTTTCCCTATATGCACCCCAGTTTCCAGTTAGCTCTCCCATATGCTGCATTACATTGAGAAGTGACTTAAGTATTTGCTCATCTTTACTCTCCGGTCTCTTTCTTCTTCCAAGCTTTCTACTGGAGTCCCGGGACTGGAGTCAACTAAATATACAACTTCCACTGTTTTAGGACTGTCCCCCCCCCCCCTTTTTTTGCATCAAATTGCAATTGCTACATAGCAGATCATTCCATCATTCCTCAATGCCAGTCTTATAATGTTAACACCCTTTTCACGTCAACCTTCCCACAGAGCTCAGTATCATCTATATGCAAACTTACTTTGTCCTGGACACCCTTGCTATGTCACAATAGTACATATTTCAGTGCAGTGGTCCCAGGACTGACCCCTGTGGCATTCCACTCACCACTACCTCATACTCAGAGAACTTACCAATTAGAGCCACAGTCCGGATTCTATTCTTCAAACAATTTTTGATTTTAATTCTCTTTTTGCACCTCTGTCCAGCAAGGTGGATGAACTGCCTCCTAGTCATATAGGCTATCGCTAGGCCAAACAGAGTGGATTTACCCCTTAGCTGCCCCTCAGCTGTTTAACCCACCCTACAGGGATGGCAGATCAGGGACAGCTTGTCCCAGCAGAAGCATGCACATGCCCCGCCACGAGACCCGCAGCTTCCCCAGCTCTGTCACTCCTGCCTGATACACTACCACCTGTATTCATTCAGGGTGACACAACCCTCCCTCTGTCTATTTAATAATTGGAAGCCTGGAAAGGCACATTGAGATGAGTCTCATTTCCAAGTGCAACCCGGGGAGAAGGAAGTGTGAGCGTAGAATCATAAAATTACATCAAGCCACAGAATGCAGTTACAATGCCAACAAACAAAGTGCAATAGCAGAATGCAGATCAATCTAGTAAACAATGCCATGACAAATGGATGGACCATGGCATTACATACCAACTTGTAGGAAAACCTACAAGAGTTATATAAAGTACACAGTGCCTGTTGGAAAAAGTGTTAAGTGCTTTAGTGGAACAGACAGGTTAAACAGGCAGAATCGGTTCACTAGTAAGAGCCAAACCATGGGGGGGGGGGCATTTACAGGATGGAAGTACTGGGCATGGGAGTGGGAAGATTGTCAGGTGGAGGGTTGGCCGGGACAGGAGGGAGCTGGGAGATGTCTTATGTGGTATCCAAGGATGGGAGCAAGAAGAAGAAGAGCTAGTGGGAAGACGGAAGCAGGTTAGAGAGGGAGAGGAGGAGATGGCCTCCGAGATGCTTAGTCCTCCCCCCCCGGCCAGCCATCAACTTCCATGCTTGCTCCTTAACTCGTCACTAGCATCACGAACTGTAGTCCTGCTTCTGTGCAGACAGGCTGACCCTTCAACCAGTTTTTCATATAACAAGTTATCTTATTCCCTAACCTTAGTTCACTCACGTTCTTAACTAATCTTTTATGTGGCACTGAGCCAAATGCCTTACTAACATCCAGGAATACCACATCCACTGCCTAAACGTTATCTGCCATATGTAACTACATTAAAATGTCTATTAAGCTGGCCAGCCTGCCAGTGTGGTGGTAGCACTACTGCTTGTGGTGCCGACAACCAAAGTTGGAAGTGACCTCTGGAGTCGGAGGGTCGGCTGGGGGGGACTGACCATCTCAAGGGCTGCTCTCCTCCTCCGAGGAGGAGGGAGGGGGGGATCAGTGGCTGGCATTAGCCTGGCCTCAGCAGTGGCTGGGGGTTGGCACAATGACCTACTACACAATGGGGGGGCAGAGGTGGGCCGATGCCTGGCATGCTGCGCACTAAAGCGTGCGTATCACTGCCGGTGGTGCTACTGCACATCTCTTCTTCTGTGGCAGGGGAGAAAAATGGAAAGCATGCTGACCAGTAGGATTTCACAGTCTCCCACAGGCCCTGCACCCAGCTATCTGGGCTAAGTCCCAAGGGGACACCAGGGTGACAGGGCTGGGGGCCGGTCTGCAAGTGGGGGGAGCATAAAGAAATCAACAAAATAAATGTACGTTAAGCTGGCCTGACAATCAATCCCTGATGAACTGGTCCTAGTTCCCTATTGTTTAAGTAATTTCCTACCAAATATGCAACTATCTTCTCTTCAATGTTTTTAAAAGCTTTCTCACTATCAGTGTCAGGCTCACTCATCTATAAATTTCCCTAACACACATTCCCTATCCCCCTCCCCCCTTTGTGTAATGGAACCACATTAGTCAACCTCCAATCTACAGGAACCAGCCCTCTTGCAAATGATTCACTATACAGGATGGATAGTGGCTCTGCCAGCATCTGCCTTGTTTCCCTTAAAACTCTAGGATGAATTATATATGGTCCTATTGATTCTGTTAGATAGACACAGGGGAATATTTAAGCAATATACCACAAGAGGGTGTTGGTGATGCCAGGATTTACCCACGCCCTGGGGTGTTGTTTGGCCATGAGGGGAAGCCAAGTGGTCAAAACACCCCAGGGCATAGGTAAATCCTGGCATCACCAACATTCTCGAGTGGCATACTGCGATTATACAATGGATGTCTGTACATTCTGCGTGTGAAAAAGGAAGAAAAAAAAAAGAGTTGGTTTAGGTGTTTTATTAAATTTTATTAGATTTGTTGTTACGTGTGAAAAAATAGTGCTTTGTTGGTAGCCATGCACATGTGCAGTGGTGTCAGCATGGGGCCAGGAGATACCCTGAATGGTTACAGTTTGGGGAAAACAGAGGCTCGAGGAAACCGTGGGTCCAGAGTCCAGCAATGTAATGTGTAGTGCATATTTAAACAGCGCAAAAACGAAGACAGGTAATTTTGTTGTGGGATGTTTTTTACAGTGTCGCTGACTAAGTAAGAGCAGAGTTCTGAAAGTGAAATGGAGAGACAGAGAGAGCCCGGGGAAAGAGTAACATGTTTTTTCAAAAGCCAGAAAAGAAAAAAAAATAATTTTCCTGTGATTAGAGGTTTTTTTTTTTTTTTTTTTAATTCATTGCTGAATTACACTTTTGAAACTTACAGGATTTTTGATATTGTTTACTGGGACTGCAACACCACAGCTTTGTGGAGGTTTTGCCCTGAGACTGTCTGTGATTTTGCTAGTTTTGTGTTTGTGATGGTCACATTGATTTCAGGGGGGTCCTTGATGTGGCATATTGGTGGCTGGCACCTCTTCCCGTGGGGTGACTGTAGCTTTTACAACAGGAGAGGAGTGCCAGGTAGCCAATGACATTACAGGATTTGTGCTTTATTTTAATGCCCATTGTATAACAGTAAATAGACACAGAGAAGGGAGGGTCGCTGGAGACCAGTTAGGGTCTGCAGAGACAAACCAGTCAGGGACCATCTGAGCAGACTAGGTGGACCAAGTGGGCCTTCTCTGCTGACAAATTCCATTTTCCTTTTTACGTATTACTAGGTTCCCCAGTCCCTTTAATACTGTTCCTTAGTAATCGCTCCATTCTCCAACTTCCCCTCATATTACCCATAAATATCATCTGCTGTCTGGGAGTGGACCTGTCTTTAACTATAAATAATAAACACAAATATTAATTTAGTATGCCTACCTTCTCCCCATCATCAGCTGTACAGAACATGCTGCTTATAATGGATATATACGGCATATCGCATACTGTCCATTATAATCAGTGTCCAGAATATATAAAAGCACAAAAATACATCAACATGAAAAGTAGCTGTGGATAGCAGCAAAAGGTTGTGTAATGAATTGCAGTGATTACGGCTCTTTTTCTGATTATTTTGTTTGCTTTGCAGATTACCATGGCTTGCAGTTAAAAGATTCTTTTATTTTTACTCCAAAAACTGTTTTTCTCACTTCTTCTGATCCGTTTATGTAGTGATTTTGCTCTGGCTCTTCATTTCTTGTGTGTATTTCCCCCATTTTTACTCCATCCCTGTGGGGAACCTCCAGTCAGGTGGGATGTTGGCTCAATGCTCCATGGCTCACCGGAGGGTGAAGACTGCCTTACTGATGTCAGCAGTTGACATGGCAAACTCCTCCAAAGCAGCACTCGTGTCCTTTCTCAGTTCTTCGGCTTCTGTCTTTAGGCCTTGTAAGGCTTCCTCAATGTCATCAGTCTCTGGTTCTTCTGTGCTGCCTAGATTGCAGCTGTCGGCAAATTCATCCGGGGTCAGACCCAAGGGTGGGGGTTCTGCGCTTTCCAGGTTATCTGGGTCTTCACTGTCTTGACTCACTGACTCTGCCTCAGGTGCAAATCCCCCCCCCCATGTTAAAGCACCTAACAATGGGCTCCATGGTGATAAACTGCCATGTGTGACTCACCAAGTGGACTGCATCCAGAAGGCTTTTTCAGTTTTACACATGCAGCTGCTGTAAGTCTGTGTTCTGAGTCTAGCAGTTATAACGTTCCTGCTCACATATGCCACATATAGTACTTCTTAAAGTTGTAAAGTATCCCTTGATCTAAGTACTGCACTATGCAGGTTGTATTGGGTGAAAAAAGATTAGTTTTATGTTACAGAATCCAATGACGGGGGGAAGGGGGCACCAAACTCATCTAGGATCTGGGCGATCTTGCGAGACTACAGCTTCCTATCCAAGTCTCACAACCACTTGGTGAATATGGTACTAATTATTCAGGCTGTACAGTTCACTCGATATAGCACTGGAAGATTTTTGATGCCACCGAAGCATCGTGGCTAGCTGTTTGCCTATCACATGGGGGTCTTTTTTTTCAGTGTCTGACGTATTGCATGTAAGCAGCACAGAAATAAGCTTCTTAGCTTTCTTTTAGCCCACTAAGTTATTGGCTTTAAAGGACAACGTTCCATAGCGGACAACAGAAGAAGAGGCTGGTCCTGTCCATATTAAAAACGTCCTATGGGACATAACCTTCAAGAATATTGGGCAACAAATCATGTAGCCGAGCTGTAGCACTCTATGAGTAAGTGTTCTGTTTCTCACCATTAATTTTTTTTACAGCTTGTGTTAGGGTGGTGTAGTGCTTCCAGCTTGTTAACTAGCCAGGAATAGCACAATGACAGCACTCTGGTTAAATTATTACAAGTAAAAAAGGAAAAATTACTGGGGGACATGGTGGAAACCTTCAAATACATGAAGGGTATAAGCAAGATTGAGGGCAACAGCATCTTCAGACTGAGCGAAAACAAAACCACCAGAGGTCATGCATTTAAATTGGATGGGGGCAGATTTAAGGGGAATGTGAGGGGTGTTACTTCTCAGAGAGGGTTCTACAACCATGGAACAGGCTGCCAGAGTGGGTGGTGGAGGTGGATATAGTGGAGAAATTCAAAACAGCATGGGATATCTATATGGGACTAAGAAGGGAGGTGGGGGAGGGGGCAGGGTGGGAGATAAAAGGGTGATTGGGGGAGGGCTATTGGGCAGACTTGATGGGCCATAAGGTCCTTTTCTGCCGGCACAATTCTATGATTCTATAATTTATATTGTTTCTTCCAAGGGATCCCTCCTTATGCTTAACTACTGCATTAGCCTGCCAACTGGGGTAGCAAGACCTTGCGGGCTTCTGCATTTGTCAAGCACAGTGAGGGATTCCTGGGGTTTGAAGATAAAATGACTTACCATAGTAACATTGTTTCTTCCAGGGGATTCTTCACTATGCTTAAATGCAGAAGCCTGCCAGGTCTTGTTGCCCCAGCTGGCAGGATAATGCAGTAGTGAAGCATATTTAGGGATTCCTAGGATTTGAAATGACAATTACAACTTTACAGTTGTAGCCATCTGAATATAATGTGCATCTCAGCAATGGTACACCAGTGCTTCGCCTCTTCGATGTAAGGCATCATCAGTGGATGGAACTATGGCATCAATGTCTAACATTTATTCAAGCCAGCCTGGTGGCATGGAGGGCTGAGGCACCAATGCCTCACCTCCTGCCACGAGGGTGATCCATGTTCACGGTGCAAGTGGGTCACTGGGCGTCAGCCTAGGAGGAGGAGGTGGATCGAGTGTCCCAAGAACACTCTCCTCCTCTGGAGAAGGGGGTTGGAATCAGTGGTCAGTGTTATCCTGGCCCCTAGTGGAGGCTAGGGGCTGGCACATCGATGCTGCACAATGGAGAGGCAGGGCAGATGCCCCGGCATACCACATACAGAAGTGTGCATGACACCACCATTGGCATCACTGCATACCCATCCTCTATGCTGGGGAGGAAAACAAGGGAAAAACCTGGTGGCAGGATGACAGGCACTTGCAGGCTCCGCTCCCCAACTAACTGACTCACCAGCCCAAACCAGATCCGTCATCGGTAGGGTTCAGGCCTGCCCCTGCCGGGCAAGCCCTGTGGGAAGAAGACTGGTGATAAGTCTTTGTGGATATCGTGTGGGGGCTTGAGTCCCTACCAGAACGGGGCAGACTGGAGAGGAGCATAAAAAAAAAAAAAAAATAAACATTAAAAAAAAAAATTATTCAGAAAATTTAAAGGTATAGGTAATTAATTATTGACAGTAGAGCTGTGTAGAACAGTTCATCAGTACAGCTTGGAGAGAAGGGGCCATTATGTTCAGCCATGAGAGAATCTCTTTCTGCCCCATATTTATTTATGGGGCAGATTTTATCAGTGATATTATCATCATATGACATGGGGATATTACTTCTGTGCCATTGTTTGCTGATTTCATTCATGATAATGAACTACGACTCCATTTCACCTGTAATGCTGACCCACAGGCCACTAACTTGCTGGATCTTGGACTGAATGGTGTTGGGAGAAACCAACCAATCAGAAACCTTCAGAAAACACACACTGGGTAACACCTTACTCCATGTCACTAGTGCCCACTTGCACAATCTCAAGAATTGCATTCCTTACGGACGATCTGTCTGTATTCAAAGGAATTACTACATGTTATCAAGCAGGGTGGGACAAATCAGATAGCCAGGTGGCTTAGCAACTAGATTTTGAAAAAGTTTCTGGCCAACTAGTTACCTGCATGTGAAATGATAATTGAGCCCTTAAAAATTACGGTCAGTACAAATATTGATTTTTAGGTACTAGATTTTGAACGCTAGTGGCCAGACAGACCACCAGCTTACAAACTGATTTGCCCCACCCTGTTATCAAGTTTTGACAAACTACGCTTCCTACATAGGGGCTATACTGAAGCATTCCTAGATGAAGCATTTCACAGAGCTAGATGTCTCAACAGATGTTATTTGCAAACCCACAAACAAAAAGAATGGTCAGTTCAACAGCACTGTTGCCTTTGTCACCGAATTTAATTATCTGGCACTTCACTTCTCATTCATAACAACATTTTGGAATGTACTAGACAGGGACCAGGTGTGTTTAAACAGGATGTTGGTGATCAGTGCAGGGTTAAATACAAGCATTTGTCAATGCCGAACGTTCGCTTGCTGGTATTTGTAGTGGTATTTGGCACTTGGACACGGCTTAAAAAAAAAAAAAAAAAAAATCAGTGACAAAGAAGTACAAGCATTTGTCAATGCCGAATGTTGCTGGCTTCTATGTGCTGTTTAGGTATCTGGAAGTCATTGGAGTACAAATATTGAAAATTCGCAAACTTACGAGCGTGCGTAGGAAATGCGCAACGCGCACTCATAAAACAGTCATTTTTAGGAATGTTTTCACCAAATTTTCAACATAGCCATTTTAAGATCTCTTCTCATGAGCAGTGACACTGTGATTTTCTTAATGTGTCCCATACATTGAGTTCGCGACACCGACTGGGCGCCATTATGCGCCATAGGTAGGAAACACGCTTTGGGTGAGATTGGAAATGACAGCTGTACTGCTCATAAGGAGGTGTGGTAAAATGGCAATGTTGAAATCTGGAGGAAAATATTGAAAATTCGTGAACTTACGAGCCCGTGTAGGAACTGCGAACGACGCTTGTAAACGGTCATTTTAAGAATTTTTTCACCAAATTTTCAAAATAGACTTTTTGAGAGCCCACCTTATGAACGCCGCAGTGTCATTTCATTAATCGGTCCCGAAAGGTGATTTCGATGATTGAGAACTCACCCTTCGACTCCGAATAACGCCATGACAGTGACATCATTTCATGAGAAGGGTCCCAAAAACCCCATGTTGAAAATGTGGTGCAAAAATTCCAAAAAATGCCTGACATATGCAATAAAGTTGAAAACCCCCTATCTAGCCCATTATACAGCTTACCGGCATTTACTCAGTTCGCGGTCGACTTTGAAGAGTGCAGGCGTGTTCCCGGTCCACGAAGAACGTCGCGCCGAGGTCGGAGAGTATAGGGGGTGAGGGGTGTGGGGAGGCTGGGTGCACAGTGGGTGGGTGCGGTTGTGGAGGGGGCCAGGGAGAAGCGCCGTGGGACCGTTTTTAATATACAGGTTGTAAAAAAAAAAAAAAAAAGAAGACGATGACGCGGGACGTTTTCCACGCTGGGGTGGGCTCCCAGCATGGCAGAAGGACGGCTGGAGGGGGGGCGTGGAGTCGACGGGATTGGGCAACCCTGTCGGCTAAAATAAGGTTTGCCACGCTGGGGTGGGCTCCCCAGCGTGGCAGCAGGGAAAGCAGTTTGGGGATGTGGAGCCGACGGAGGATGGGGCACCCCGTCGGCCAAAACAAAGATTTGCCACGCTGGGGTGGGCTCACAGCGTGGCACCAAAGCTTTGGGGGGGGGGATATGAGGCGCTGCAAGCAGACAGCGGTGGTTTTCTTTGAAGTGAAGACCACCGCTGTCATACACAGCACCTGCACTCATTGGTACAGGACCGCCACGCCTGCTCAATGGAGCAGTGCATTGCACAGGAGAGTCACACCTCCAAAGTGTGCTACTCTCCCAAGACATTCCTTGCGCATGCGCGCAAGCGAATGTAATAAAAGGGGCTGTAACCTCAGGGATTTATAGAAGCTGCTTCATCAGGATGGTCTGGCAGCAGCCCTTTGGTCCCATTTAAAGCAGCAGTGCAACGAAAAGTTTGTAGTCACCTGTAATTTTAGTTTGGTAACATGCTGTTTGATGTCCGTTTTAAGTTATTCTAAGGGTTTCCTTTGGTTCTTTATTACTTTTTAATTACTTCAATAAAACTTGTAATTAATTAGCACAAATTAATGTACAGCCCAGCAAGTCACATGAAGAAAACAAACATGTCACGTGAATTAATTACAAAATAGTAAAGAACCGAAGAAAACCCTTATAATATCTTAAAACGGCCGGCCCAGTGGTGCTGGAGGTTGAGGCGCTGTTTGCTACACCTCACGCCACGCTGGCGACCCAGGTTAGGGAATGAATTTTGGCCGCCGGGGGTCGGCAGGGGCGAGAGAGGATTCAGCGTCCAGAGGACTGCTCTCCTTTCTCGGTGAGGGGGCCTGTCATCCCACTCGTTGACTGCCCTCTGGCGGTATCAGGAGGGCAATATGGGTCTGGAGGCATATACCAACATCTTTCTGTTGGTAGGGGAGAAGGGACAGGAGAAAAGAGGAAAAGGGGAGCTGGTGTGCTCCATGATTACTCCGCATCCCTGTGCCACCCCGGCTTCTGGATTTGTGTTCTGTGGGGCAGGTGAGAAAGCCGGTGCTTTCCTCCCTGGCTCTGCCACGGGAGGCTAGTCATTGGGGAACTACCGAGGGTTGGCTGAGCAAGGACATGCAGGGCCCGAGAATGAGTCCCTTTGAGGGAGGGTCTTGAGCGCAAAAACAGATAATGGGGGGAAAAAAATGAATATCTTAAAATGGACCTCAAGCACTATGTTACTACACTAAAATCACAGGTTCAAAAATTACAACTCTTACATTGCACTGCCGCTTTAAGCATCCGTCTCTATTATCAGAAGTTTAGGTTTTCTATATGTTTTTAGGGCCAACTGGCTTTCGGTTTCCATCTATTCAAACTGATTCAGCAACTGTGCTTCGACCATGTCCCTGTCAATAAGAAAAAATTACTTCCCATAGTAATCTTCTTACTTCCCAGTGATGCTCAGATATTCATAACTTTATGCAGTAAGCCTGGAGGGTTGGACTGCCCAGGGAGACAGAACACATGCAAATGATGGAACACTTTAGATGTGAGCATCTTTCAAACACTGCCTCTACTAACCGCCTGTACTCTAAACCTCTTCAGATTTTATAAGTGGAGCCTGGAAAGTAGGCCCAGAGTTATATAGTACTATAATTTTATTATTAAAATTGAGATTTTCCCCAATAATATAAAATTTGTAAAAATACAAACTCCAACTGGAGAAACAATTTAACAAGGTTAGAACAAAATGCCACAGAAAAAACACCCAAAAAAGGTAGAACACAATGAAACCGATTTACCCAAACTACTAACAGGTGTAGGGTAAGAAACACTCCAAGGGTGTATATAATAAGGGTGGCACCAGCATGCAGAGTGCAGAGGCTGAAGTTCTTGAAGTGGAGGTAGGGAAGGAAGTTATACATATCCGAGCATCACTGGGAAGAAAAAAAGATTACTATGGTAAGTAATTTTTTCTTCTAACCCCAGTAATGCTTAGGATATTCCTAACTTTATGCAGACTACCAAGCAGTATCACTGGAGGTGGGTACAGAACTTATTTTGGAAACAGACTTTGCAGGACTGCTGTGCAAAACCTAGCATCACCCCTAGATAAAATAGCCAGATTGTAATGCTTTGTAAAGGTGTGTATTGTTTTCCAGGTAGCTGCTTTACAAATGTCCAGTAATGGAACATCCCCGGCAGCTGCTAAAGTAGCAGTTGGCCCTCTTGTGGAATGAGCCCTCAAACCTGATGACTCCTTACCAGCCTTTGTGTAGCAGAACTGGATACACTGGACTATCCATCGAGAAATGGACCTTTTCGAGGCTGGACTACCTTTTCCCACATCCCCATAGGTCAGGAACAGTGGCTTTCTGTCCTGTCTATGGCCTTTCGTGGCTGTCATGTAGAAACTGAGAGCCCTTTTCACATCTAAACTATGGAGTCTTTTTCCACCAGAAGTAGAGTGGTCAATGAAAAAAACAGGAAGAGTAATGGACTGGTTTAAGTGGAAGTCAGAGACTACCTTGAGAAGAAATTTTCTGTTTGTTCCAAGGACTACCCTATCCCTATGAAAGGAGATATAGTCCTGATCTACACAGAGATCCTAAAGCTCACTGATTCTTCTTGCAGAAGTCACAGCCACGAGGAAGACTGTTTTCTAAGTAACATATTTTAGATGAGCTGTGGCCATGGGCTCAAAGGGAGGGCTCATGAGTTTAGCTATACACACATTCAGATCCCAAGCTGGCACTGGTGCCCTATGGGAAGGATGCAGATCAATTAGGCCCTTAAAAAATAATTTAAAGATAAGATCCGAAGCTATGGTTACCCTTGCACCAGCAGAGAAGTAAGCAGAGAGAGCTGCCAAGTGAACCTTCAGAGAACTGGGTTGTAAACCAGAGGAATGCAAATGAGAGAGATAATCCAGGACAACTGAAATTTCAGCCTGTCCTGGTATTAGCGATGAGCCAGAGCACCAAAAAGAAAACCTCTTCCATTTAGAGAGATAGGTTTTCCTAATAGAAGGTTTTCTATAAGCTTCCAAAAGTTTAGGACAGATTGAGAAAGGTTCAGTTTTGCATAGTCTTATGTCCTCAAGGCCTTCAGGTTGAGGGACCGGAGATTCCGGTACAACAGAGTGCCCTGATTGGAAGTCAGTAGATTGTGAAGAAGCCAGAAGGGGAAGGAAGGAAACATTTTCAATTCAGTGCTTTAGAGTAACTGGTAATTGCTATTTTTCTTTTAAACTTAGATTGTGGGCTTTTAGTGACACTAGACTTTCTTTGTTGTCTTTACTTATAATTGTTTTTGGGCTGTTGAAAATTTAAAACATAGAGGTGGTGTAATTCTGTGCTGTCTTTAACTGCTGCAAATTTTCACCCCCCAACTCTTAATTATATGCCCTGTTAATCTGACTGACAGGAGCTAAACAAAGGGTAAGGCAGGTGAAGTAGAGGGCATATGGGGAAGAAGCCCACCTCAGCACGACAAGTGTTTTGACTCATTTATTTATTAGTTTCCTTTTCTTTATAAAAATAAAAATTATCAGAGGATCAGTGGCAGGATTTTTAGTACAGTAAATTAATAAAAAGGGAACTAGGAGAGCTTCAGTAGTAGACAAGTAGTGGAATTGCAGTATAATGTGGGGAGTGGTGCAATGCAGTGGCTGTGGGGCAGCCATATTCAGGCAGACCTTCTGGACACTGAGGTGCTGCCCTATCTGCATGCATCTCTCTGGACTGCGGGATGAGTAGCCAGACTCAGAGCGGAAGTAAATTGAGTCAGGAGTATCATCACCCTATCCAGGGACCACCCAGTCCAATGCAACTGCCTCAAAGGATGCCGAGAACGGGAGCACTTGGATGACAGTGGGCTCAGGGAGGTTAGAGCAGTCAGGCAGAGGCACATCCCAGATCCTATTCCACTCAAGAACTCATATGCCACACTGGCAAATGAGGACAACCAAATAGAGGTACCCAGAGAAGTGGAAGGAAAGGATGTGGAGGTTAGCCAAGGAGGTGACCTCAGCGGGGAAAGCAGTGGACCCCAGAGGAGGAGGAGGAAGCGAATCCTGGTGGGAGGCTCCATCATAAGAGGGATCCAGCTAGGAACACAGGAGGGGAAGGACAGGGAGGTGAGGTACCTACCAGGTGCCACGGCATGGAGGGATGGAAGGAAGATCCTGGGGATCACTAGGAAGGCAAGACGGGAGGGTGAGCTGGATGTCATTATCCACCTAGGTACTAATGACCTGGCAAATGGGGAGCCAAAGGAAGTTCAGGAAGAGTTTAGGAAATTGGAGAGGGGTCTCAAGCAAGTAGCTACTTCTGTCACTTTCTCAGAAGTACTACCTGTGAGAGGCAAGGGAGAGCATAGAGTGCATGCACCAGGAACTTTAACTCATGGTTGAAGAACTGGTGCTGTGAGGAAGGGTTTGATTCATTGGTGACTGGGACCCATCTGGAGGATGGAGGTTTGTTCAAGCCTGATGGCCTGCATCCATCCTGGAGGGATCCAAGACTCAATGATAAGTTTAAATGCTACATTGACAAGCATTTAAACTAGCAAAGGGGTGGCAGGCCAGCAAGGAGGTATCTACTTGCTCATCCCACAGCTAGCAGTGGAACCAGTGAACCAGAGGAGTGGCTATCTCTGCAAGCAGTGTGCAAAAAGATGGAGATTAGTGCCCAAGAGGTGGATAAGCAGAAAGGGGCAAAATTCAGCAGAAGGGCAGACAGCAAGGAGAACTAGGGATAAATGACAACCAAGGAAGGGCTGGAGTAGAACAGTGAAACAGTCTAGGGAGGTCAAATCATGGAAAGCCATGTGTGCAAATGCCAGGAGCCTTAGCAATAAGATGGAAGATCTGGAGGCTGTCATGGTACAGTCAGACCTGGACATTGTGGCCATCACTGAAATCTGGTATAATGATAACCACGACTGGGAGATGGCCATACCTGGCTACAACATATTCAGAAGAGACAGAGCAGGCAGGAAGGGAGGAGGAGTGGCACTGTATGTGAAAAATGACATAAGGGCCACAGAGATTCAGGAGAAACAAAATGGGGGAGAGATACTGTGGGTTAAGCTGGAAAGGAAATGGGGACAGCTTATCCAGACAGGTGTGTCTACAGACCACCAGCCCAGGAGGAAGAAACAGATAGGGAGTTGATGCTAGCCATCCAAAGGATGGCAGACAAGGGTAAGGTAGTACTGGTTGGAGACTTCAATATTCCAGACGCGACTGGAGCATCCCAGCAGCAGCATCAACTAGAGCAGATTTATCCTGACTCCTTCAGGGTGCCTTCCTCAAGCAACTGGTCATGGAACCAACTCGGCAGAAGGCAATACTGGACCTTGTGCTCACAAACAGGGACAGTGTGATGGGGGTAACAGTGGGGAGCACCTGGGAAACAGTGACCACCAGTCATTGTGGTTTGAAATCACAGAAAGAGCAGAACCAAACCACACAAAAAACATATCCTGGATTTTAGGGGGCAGACTTTGGGAGAAATGGGGAGATACTTGAAAGAGGCATTAAGGGGAATGGGACAGGAATCAGGGATTGAGGAACAGTGGGCAGTATTTAAAATGGGGATTACAAGAGCAACAGAATTATGCATTAAGCAGGTTAGCAAGGGGAAAAGGAAGAGGAGGCCATTATGGTTTTCCAAGGAGGTAGCAGAGAAAGTGAAAGCTAAAAGATTGCATTCAGGCAATACAAAAAGACACAGGCAGAAGGGGATAGGGAGAAGTACCAAGAGAAGCAAAAAGAGGCAGGGGGTCAGTAAGTGAAGCCAAAGCTCAGACAGAAGAGCACATTGCAAAATCAGTGGGTAGAGGGAACAAAACCTTTTACAGGTACATAAGTGAAAAAAGAAAGGCAAAGGGAGGGATAGTGAGACTGAAGGGGAGGATGGGGGCGTGGAGGATGACAACAGTAAAGCTGACATATTGAACAGGTATTTCTGTTCAGTCTTTACTGAGGAAGAGGAGGGTAATGGGTCTGAAGGGAGTACAAGGGGGTGAGAATGGTGCAGAAATGGACACAAGTCCCTTTACACGAGAAAGGGTCCTGAAGGAACTGGAAGTAATGAGAGTTGATAAAGCAATGGGGCCAGATGGGGTGCACCCCAGGGTCCTTAAAGAACTAAGAGAGGTGGTGGCTGAACCTCTGGCTATCCTGTTTAGCCGATCATTGGAAACAGGGGAGGTACCCAAAGACTCGAGGACAGCAGATGTAGTCCCCTTATACAAAAGTTTGAACAAAGAGGAAGCAGGGAACTACAGACCAGTCAGCCTCACCTCAGTAGTGGGGAAGATCATGGAAGAACTACTGAGGGAGAGATTGGGGGAACATCTGGTTGTCAATGGACTACAGGACCCAAGGCAGCATGGTTTCACCAGGGGGAGGTCATGTCAGACCAACCTCATTGAATTTTTTGACTGGGTGACTAGAGGTGGATCAGGGAGGGCAGTGGACATGGCCTATCTGGACTTCAGCAAGGCCTTTGACACTGTGCCACATAGAAGACTATTACACAAACTGGGGAATATGGTGTGGGCATGACAGTAGTGTGGTGGGTAGGTAACTGGCTGGGTGGCAGGACACAGAGGGTGGTGGTAAATGGCTGTCACTCCACAGAGGAAGAGTGACCAGTGGGGTACCACAGGATCAGTGCTGGGACCGGTCCTATTCAACATCTTCATCAGTGATATTGCGAGGACCTAGAAGGCAGAATTTCACTGTTCGCTGATGACACAAAGCTCTGTAACAGAGTAGACACACCAGAGGGTGTAGACAGAATGAGAAGCGACCTGCAGAAACTTGAAGAATGGTCAGGGTTTTGCAGTTGAAATTCAATGCAAAGAAGTGCAAGATAATGCATATGGGGCACAAAACCCTGGCACAATATATCAGTTGAGGGTAAGGATATAGCATGACCAAGCAGGAAAGGGATCTTGGGGTTGTCATCTCTGATGACCTCAGTGTAGGAAACAGTGTGACAAGGCAGCAGGTAAAGCAAATAGGATGCTGGGATGTATAGGCAGGGGCATCACCAGCAGGAAAAGGGAGGTCATAATTCCGCTATACAAGACACTAGTGAGGCCCCACCTGGAGTAGAGTGTACAGTTCTGGAGACTATACCTACGTAAGGACACAGACAGGGTAGAGACGGTTCAGAGGAGGGCAACAAAGATGGTGCATGGATTGCATCACAAGTCCTATGAAGACAGGCTGAAGGAACTGAACA
This sequence comes from Neoceratodus forsteri, assembly GCA_016271365.2. Lineage (NCBI taxonomy): Eukaryota > Metazoa > Chordata > Ceratodontiformes > Ceratodontidae > Neoceratodus > Neoceratodus forsteri. The sequence continues at coordinate 754,758,255 of CM028135.1, forward strand.
TGTACTCCCTGGAGGAGAGAAGGGAGAGAGGGGATATGATAGAGACATACAAGTATCTTACAGGGAGGAACAGGGTGCAGGAAAACACTATTTTAAGCGAAAAAGATGTTCCAGGACTAGAGGGCATGGGATGAAGTTGGAGGGAGGATTATTCAGAGGAAACACGAACGAATTTCTTCACAGAACGGGTGGTGGACAAAGGAACACCCTGCCAGAGGAAGTGGTGGGGCTGAAACAATCACGGATTTAAGAATGCATGGGATAGACATAAAGGAATTCTGGAGGTCAGGGGTTAGGGGCAACAGACTTCTAGGAAAACAAACTGAACTTACAAGCTCAAATGGGCAGACTGGGTGGGCCATAGGCCCTTATCTGCCAACACTGTCTATGTATCTATGTATCTATGTGCCTCCAAGGGAAATGTATCAGTTTTGTGACAGACATGGAAAGCAGAAGAGAGTACCATGGCTGCCTTGGCCAATCCAGAGCAATCAAGATCAGTGATGCTGTATGGGATCTGAGCTTGAGCAGTACCCTGTGAACTAAAGGAAAGGGAGGAAAAGCATACAGGAACCTCCCTGACCAATCCAGGGTTAGGGCATCCAAAGGGAGTGTGCCCTTGCCTGGTGGGCTGCAACAATACTGGGGCAGGTGGTGGTTCTGGTGGGATGCGAACAAGTCTACCTGTGGAGTGCCCCATCTTCTGAAAATAGTCTGTACTACCTGTCTGTTTAAGGTCCATTTGTGATGGGCCTGATTGTTTCGGCTCAAGGCATCCGCTAGGATGCTGTCCTTTCCTGGCAAATGAATTGCCTGTAAGGATATTCCGAGAGAGTAAGCTAGAGTCCAGATACGAATTGCCTCTGTACAAAAGAGGTCCGACCTGGTGCCCCCCTGCTTGTTTATGTAATACACTGTGGTGGTATTGTCTGTTCTGATCTGCACCACCTTGCCCTGTAATAGGGGAGAATAAACTTATAGAGCTAGCAGAACTGCTCTGAGTTCCAGTAAGTTGATGAGCTGAAGGGACTCTGCAGCTGACCAGGTACACTGAGTGGTGTACTGCCCTAAATGGGCACCCCAGACCAACAGGGATGCATTTGTTTGTGAGAACCATTGAAGGGTTCTCCTTTTGAAAGGGGATTCCTTTCCTTAAATTTGATTCCTCTTTCCACCCACCACAAGAGGGCCTGTAACAGTGCTCTTGTTACTGGGATGAGCTTTGAAAAAAAGGGTTTTTTTTCTGGTACCAGTGAGCCCTGAGGTGGAACTGGATGTCCCTCATGTGAAATCTGGAACCCTGCACTGTGCCTGTGGCAGCAGCCATGTGGCCCAGTAGCTGGAGAAACTGTCTTGCAGTTTTTGTTTTGTGCAAGCTGAAGAAATGTACCACTGACTGAAGGTTTTGCACTCTCTCCAGAGGCAAGTGGGCTCTGGCCTCTAAGGTATCTATTTCTGCTCCTATGAGCTGCAACACCTGTGTGGGGTTGAAAGAAGACTTTTTGTGATTTATTAAAAATCCCAGGGATTCTAGGAGGTCCTGAGTGACCTTCAAATCCTGCTGTACCTTCAGTGGGAAGTTTCACACCACTAACCAGTCGTCCAGATAAGGAAAGAGAGTGATACCCTGTCTCCGAAGATGTGCTACTACAGCAGCTAGGCACTTTATGAATACCCTTGGGGCTGAAGAAAGGCCAAAAGGCAGGGTTGAAAACTGGTAGTGACCTGAAGGGAGTCTGAATCTGAGATTTCTCCGGTATGACTCCCTTATGGGGATGTGGAAATAAGCGTCCTTTAGGGCCAGTGATGCTAGCCAGACTCCCTTTTGGAGCACTGGCGCAAATCACAGCTAGTGTTACCATTTTTAACTTTCTTTTCTTTAGATGCTTGTTTAAAGCTCTAAGATCTAGAATAGGTTGCCACTCCCCACTTTTCTTTGTAGTTAGGAAATACCTGGAATAAAAAACCCTTACCCTCAGGGATTTTGGAACTTGTTCTACTGCCTTCAGCTGCAGCAGGTTTTGAACCTCTGATTCTAGCAGTGTTTTTTTCTGCTAGTGAGTGGGAGCTGAAAACTCTGATTTTCTGTGGAGGAAGGGATTTGAATTCCAGGGACAGACCTTGACCCACTATCTCCAGAGCCCACTTGTCTGTAGTGATTCTTAACCAGGCATGGAGGAAGTGGGACAGTCTGCCTCCCACCAGTAGGGAGGGAGGAAGCAGCTTGTGGTTCAGGGGGTCTGTTTTGACTGTGGCTGAGTTTGGGATCCTTGCCTCGAGACCCTCCTTCCTCTGCCTCTGAAATATCCCTGTTGTGGATACTGCTGGTACTGGGGTAAGGCCACTGGTTGGAAGAAAGGCCTGGTGTAAAAAGACCTGCCCTGGCCTCCCTTTCCATAAGGCCTAGTGGATGGTGACGCTCTCTCCTTAGCAGAGTTGCTTCAGTAAGTGGCCTTATACTGATCCACCTTCTTCATATATGCCACAGTGGACTCCCCAAAGAGAGAGTTTCCCTCTAGAGGAAAATCTAAGGCCCTAGACTGGGTATCTTGAGTGAAGTTTATGGCCCTGAGCCATGCAAACCTCCTCTGTGCCACTGTATTTGCCATCTATCTGGCTGCAGTGTCACTGGTGTCAGCAGCCATCTGGAATGGATACTTAGCTCCCTCTAACCCAAACCTGTCAGTTTCAGCCAGGTCATCTGATAAGGGAGAGGGAACTTTGTGGGACATAGCCAGGACTGACTGCCACAGTGACTTCCAGTACTGGGCAGCATAAGTCTGGAAGGTAGCCTGATGCATAACCAGAGAGGTTGACAGATACCCTTTTTTGCCATGCTATCAATTTTTCTGGAATCCTTGTCCAGAGGATGTTAGAACAGAGGGCCCCTGCCCTTGTTGCAAGCAGCTTGCTGAATTACCCTAATGGTCTGGATGGTAGAAGAGAAAATCTGCTCCCTTCCTCTCCAATTGATATGTTTTGTTCATCCTCCTATCTATGGGAGATGTGGAGTTTGGTGTGTGAAGAATCTTTAAAGCATCTTTCTTAAAGAATTTATACACTGGTAGGAGTACAGCTTTGGTGGATGTCAGTCCCATCATCTCCAAATACTCTACCTCCTCTTCATCCTCAATTTGTTCGGTGGTGGAGATGTCAACAGCATCTGCCATCCTCCTGATAAAAGTAAAATGGGATGGAAAACCTCCTCCTCCTCCTCCTGGTGGATACACAGTACTGCCAGCCTGGGAACCCTGAGAAGGGGCAGGAGTTAAATGAACTAAGCCTTTGCTCTTCCGTTAAGTTTGATGTAGTCAGAGTTGAGTTGGGGTCGAAGCACAGCAGAACAGCGTGACAGCCAGAAAATAACCTGGCAGAAATGACTGTGTGGACTAAAGTTTAGGGTGCTAAAATGGTTAAAAAAAAAAAAAAGTGGCATAACTGACCATGTTCTCCTCTGAATGCATTCCTACAAGCCTTGAATTTCATCTCTTTCTCTACAAGCCAAGAAGCTCCACTTCTAACAGTGTTTGGGGGGGGGGGGTTAACAGGGAGTGTATGATCAGGGGGAATTAACAGTATACTAGGAGTTATACTAGGAGTTTGTAGATGTACAGAAGGCTATTTGCCCATTGTGGTACATCTCCCGCCATGCGGGTTATTAGGTAACCAAAGGAGTTATTAGGTGCTGACCTAATTTTAATTTAAAGGTAGTAAAGGAATCCACTTCAACCACATCTTTGGGCAGAGAGTTCCATAACAGTACTATCCTTTGAGTATAGAAGAATCTGCTACTATTTCTCTTGGGAAAGGTTTATATTAACTAATGACTATGGCTTCTAAGGGAGAATTCCCTTTGGTTTTCTGCTGTGTCCTAAATCTACAAGTAGTTGTTTGTCCCTAGGTATGTGGTACATCTGCAATAAATCCCCCCGGTTTGCCTGAGTTCCAACATAAATAGATTTAGTTCAGTAAGCCTTTCTTCATAGTTCATCTTGTGCAGTCCATCCACCAGTCTAGTTACTCTCCTCTGGACACCCTCCACTCTTCTGACATCCCTTCGTAGGTATGGACTCCAAAGTGGTGAGCAATAGTCCAAGTGGGGTCTCACATATGCCCTATACAGTGGGAGGATACATGCCCTGTTTCTGCATGAAAAAGATCTTCTTATACAACCTATGATCGTATTGGATGTTTTTAATTTTTTTTTTTTTTGCTCCCCCCTCCTCGCAGCTCTCTTCTCTTCAGGAGTCACCTACGGCCTTTTCAGCCCTCGCTCACCTACCTGGTGACCAGTGCAGTCCATCCCCCATGAAGCCATGATTATACCCCCCAGGCGGGGTAAGGGGTGGGGACCCATACACCCCAAAGCGTCTGTCTTTCGTCGGGATGCTGTCTCTGTGCAGGTAGGGGCATTGAGGGTCGGGGCCTGATGCTCAGTCTACTGGGAGGCTGAGAGGTGTTTTTCCAATGTTCTCGCTATATACCATGTCCCCTGACGTCAAGGCGCTTGAGCGCAGACATCTGGCACATCGCCCACCCTGTTAGGCGTCGGGCTTGTCGTACCTCGGGTCTCCACCCGGGGCCAGACAACAGCAGAGCTCTGGTTCCCTCCTCCCCCTGGAGAGGACAAACAGTCCCTGGCATGCTCAAGTCCTCTCCCCCGGCTGGCCCTCCAGCTCCTGGGCTCGTTCCCGAACCCGGGTCACTGGCATCGCAAGCGGAAATCATATTGGATGTTTTTAATAAATACATAAAGATCAGTTGCATTGTCAGGAGATGCCGGGAGGAAAAAAAAGAGACAGAAAGTAATTCATTCACACTTCTCCATGTCTTATCAAAGCCCTATAATGCAACTATATGCTGGTCTAAATCCTCTTGATTAGCCAACACATAAGCCCCCATTATCCAATAACAGTTAACACTGAAGTCAATGGCCACTTAAGCGGTGCCCGGTGGAATGTCCAAATAAAGTGGATGTCCCGTTTATCCATGTTCCAATTCATGTCTTTTTTATTTTGTTAACGGGGTAAGTACACTGGGCCACATGACCCTTTTACAGGCAGGCCCCTTGACATAAATAGACTGTAACTTTAACAACAAATACCAAAAAACAGTTACATTTTGCTTCAGACAATAAACAATATTTACACATTTTTTTAAAAATGATTTAAACTGTTAACATTTCTTCTTATGTCAGAATTTATTGCATTCCAATTTTCTGCTGCATTATAAGCAAAAGACTTTTGACCTTTTACAGTTTTAAAGCAGGGTATCTGAAGTGGCTTCTAGTATAGTTTCTACTCTAAACCCACAGAGGACAATTGCTCCAAATGGATGCCACCCCACCCCTTTGGCTGTTTCTTGTGGGTGCTTTAGTGTGTGTTGCTACTGCATCCAGGTAAAGTATTTTGAGCATCCCATACTAAACAAAGCAGTTGATATAAAACAATTTATCAACTGCTCCACAATATTTGTTGTTTATGTCTTGACCTGTCCATGTCCTAAGAGCCATGTCTGACTTTAATCAATCAATCAATCAATCAAAACCTTTATTTATTCAGGCGGACATCATTGAGCAAAGCTCATTTACAAGATGGACCTGATAAGGATCAAATTGAAGGTATAGTAGCAGACATATACAGAACACTTGTATTTAAACAGATACAGTAATATAAACATATATACATATGAAGGATAAAGGATGATAAAACCTAACAGGACAAGGTAGGATACAGTAAAAGCACACTAGAAGAATCCAGAATGTCCAAGTCCCAATAGAGGAGCCAAAGCAAGCACGCAACACAGGGTAACAGGTATTACAGCCTCCAGGGCAAACTAACGCAGACAAATAGATATAATGATTGATGACTGCAAAAATGATGATAAATAGCCTCTGATGAATGACATGGAGGGGCTGGTGGGAGATTCAGATAGGGGCTAAGGCTACTAGTAGTAGGAGGTATGGAGGAGTGGTTGAGGTAGAAGTACGTGCCAGGAGTTGGTGTGGAGGTCTTGGTCAGGGGAAGCAAAGCTGTAAAAAAGGTATGAAAGGGGGCTGAGATACAAAATAAGGGGTCTGCAAGGGAGGGAAAAACTAAGGGGATGATTTATGGAAGAGCTGTCAATAATAATTGCTGACTGAAAGGGGGAGGGTTGTGAATGTGACTGGACTAGGCCTTGTGGTAGCAGTTGCATTTCTCTGGGAAGAGACTTACGAGAGCTTTTTAAAGGATGCTAGAGGTATAAAGTTGGTCAACTTTAGGGTCTTCTGTAGAGAATTCCATGCCAATGCTAGAGAGTAGCTGATTGCAGACCTCCCATGCCGGGTGTAGGCTTTGGGTAACTTAAGTGATGAAGTTGTTGCTTCTTAGGGCATAGGACCTAGCTGTGGCCAGTGTAAGCAGTCTAAAATATAGGATGGAAATTTATTAGACAAAGCTTTGTATATCCATAGTGCAGCATTTCTGTTCCTTCTGAGGTGTAGGGATGTCCAACCAACAGCAGCATAGAGAGAGCAATGATGAGTGTTGAATGGAAATTCTGTAATAAACCGTAGTGCTCTGTGATACAAGGTATCCAATTTGCTTAAATAGGAAATAGGACAGTGACCATAAAGGAAGTCTGCATAATCGATAAGTGAGATAAACGAGGCCTGGATTAGTCTCAGCCTTGAGTCTCTGGTTAGAAAATGTTTCATTCTGAAGAACAGGCTGAGCCTCTGGTGAAGTTTTTTCAGAAGTTCTTCAATATGAGTGTACTCAAGCCTGCTATCAATCCACACCCCTAAATATTTCAATTTATTTACATAGTCCAGGCTTTCTCCAAGGATGGTGGATAATTTGGGAAGATTGCTTGGTGAGGAGGTGTTAGTATAGTTATTAGTGGAGAAGAACATATCTTTTGTCTTCTTTGCATTTAAGAGGAGTTTTTTCTCAAGTAGTTGGTGTTGCACAAGGGAGAATTCTGTTTATAAAATTTCACAGGCCACTGCAGGCGATGGGTTACTGACATATAAAACAGTGTCATCTGCAAAGAGGTGAACATTGGCTTTGGTGAGATTAGAGTCAATGTTGTTAATGTAAATGGCAAAAAGGATAGGGCCCAGGATAGATCCTTGAGGAACTCCTCTTAGAAGTGGTTTTAATGAGGATAAGTCACCTTCAGCTTTCACCTGCTGCATTCTATCAGTGAGGTAACATCTGAACCACTTAAGAGAGGGTGGGTCTAAGCCTATGGAGTGCAGTGAAGAGAGTAGCAACTCATGATCCACGGTGTCGAACGCTTTGCTTAGATCAAGGAATACAGCACAGACACTGCTCTTTTTGTCTAGCTCAGTTTGCCAGTCATTTGTGACTTTGGCCAGTGCAGAGATGGTGCTGTGCCTGGCCCTAAATCCAGATTAAGCAGGATTTAAGAGATTATTAACTTCAAGGTAGTCTCTTATTTGGATGCTCACTAATTTCTCTAGCATCTTGGAAAGCACTGGAAGAATGGATATGGGCCTGTAGTTGTTGAGGTCCTTGGGGTCCCCTGATTTTAGGAGGGGAAACACTTGGGCTGTTTTCCACATCGAAGGAATAGAGCCAGAGGTTAATGATAGATTAAAAAGATGTGTTAAGGGAACTGCAAGCATATGAATTGCAATTTTTAGAAAATAGGGGTCAAAAGAGTCTGCACATGTGCTTTTTTTAGTGTCCAATTGCAGCATTAGGTCCACTACTTGCTTCAGTAAAACCGGTTTGAAGGAGAAGGAAGCATCAGCCCTCTGAACCTCAGTAGACTGGGAGTTTAGTTGTGTCTGCAGTAGATTAGCTGGAGAGGTGTCAAAAGCAAGGCCAGCAGTAGTGAAATGATTATTGAACGCATCCAGTACTTCCTGTTTATCAGAGATAGCAACCTTATTAAGGTGCACTTGAGATGGCAGAGAGGTGCTAGAGTTCTGCCCTAAAATCCCCTTGATGGTGCCCCAGATTCTAGCAGGATTGTGGTAAGAGGCGTCAAGTTCAGCCATATAAAAAAGCAGCCTTAGCATCCCTTACTTTTTTGGTGCAGCTATTTCTGGCTTTCCTGAACAGCATCCAGTCATTTGGTTCCTTAGTCTTCCTTGCCAGTTTCCATAGCTTATCTCTCTCCAACAGTGCAGATTTAAGGTCGGCTGAGAACCAGCGGCAAGATTTGCTTTTTGTTCTAACACTAGTGATTGGTGCACGAGTGTTAAGGGCACCTATGATTACGCTATTTAACACCTGATGTGCTTTTTCCACAGAATGTGTAAGGTAGAACTCCTGCCAGCATGTAGAGTGGCTTAGGTCATGGAGATATCCCTCAATATTAAGGTTTTTCTTAGATCTTCTCAGAAGGAATTTTGTTGGGTTAGCTGGTTTGCCGGATGATCTTATTCCCACAATGAGACAGTGGTCACTTATGTCACTGAATAGCACTCCAGTGTGTGAGAATAGGTGGGGTTTGTTTACCAGCATGATGTCAAGTAGGGTACTACTACTTCTATTCTTTAAATTGATTCTTGTTGGTTCATTTATCAGTTGTGTAAGCACATGTGTATCACAGAATGATACTAGAGATGCAGCTGTCTTGGAGAGCCAGTTTAGGTTTAGATCACCTAGGATTATGATTTCTTCAGGGCCCATTTTGATTAGGTTCCCCAGGTGGGTTAAGAGCTTGTGGTCAGCAGAGGGGGGCCTATAGCAGCCAACTAGTTGAAAAGCTGCCATGCTGGGGAGAGTTATTTTAAGGGATATACATTCGAATTCTTTGGGCAATGATGTTGCACTAAGGCAAGATGCAGATATATTTGACTTTACATAAATAGCTACTCCACCACCCCTTGTCAGGCGATCTGCTCTGAACATCTGGTAGTTGGGTAGATTTACCTCCCTGTCTGTTGTTGCAGGTTTCAGCCATGTCTCGGATATTACAAGAAAGTCTGGCAAAGTATGGGCGACCCAGGCTTGTATTAATGAAAGCTTTTTCAGGAGGCTGCATGCATTGATATGAAGGAAGCTTAGTCCTTTGATGGAGGCTAGATCTGCTGGGGAGGTGATGCCCTCTGGAGGGTCTGGATTGATTTCAACATTACCAATACAGATCAGCAGAAGGAATAAGAGTTTCGTAAGGGCTTCGAAAGACAGGAAGATGGGACTGTCTTTGGGCCTTCTCTTCTTGCTCGGTGGCCACTGCTTTGAGGTGATCCACTTGGAGTTGCGAATTGGTATCCTGTCACAGAGTGCTAATCTGGTGGGCAGGTGTAAGGGGGAACTGTAGACCCAACAATGGAGCATCGAGCGTAAAAAGTACATGAGAGGTTGCGCCCCTTTTTGGGGGTTACCCCACTGATTATGATGTAACATTGGTAGGGCACATGTGAAAATCTGGTCAACATCCACTGGAGGTGTAACAGAGAGGCTAGGCTGGTGGGCCACATTATTCAGTATGATATGGATCGGGATGACTTCATCCTCAATGAACACCATAACTGAGAGAAACAGAAACAGTAAGAGAAGTCTCCCCATTTTGAATGCGGCAATTAGTGGTTATCTACAATGAGAACAGGGGAAGGACTGCTGAGCAGGTGGTGCCGCAGGGCCACTGACAGATTATTGGTTAGAATATTGCTGTGGGCGGGAGGTAAGAATTTCGGCGAGAAGATGCCTATAAAGGTAACACACGGGGCGGGTGGGGGCAAAAATTTTGTGGCTTTCCGCACTTTCCTGGCGGTCTCTCCCGCCTCCTGGTCCCCTAGGTCGGCCTTATGTCGCCGACCACCCTGGCGGAGCGTGAGCCCCAGCGCTCACTGGGTGCTTGAGGGCAGGGAAGGCTTGACTGGAGGGAGACACAGGAAAGCACAGTCAAATAAAGAAAATAGCAGAAATCAAGTGATTCTGCAAGCAGTGTGATTAATTTATACAACAAAAGGCTGGGGGTTCGGCGCCTTAGCGTCTGGCCCACTAGAAATCCCACCAAAAGGCTATAAATCACATTTCACTTTAAAAGTTAACAGAATCCTTAGTTATTTTAACAAAACAGGAGAACAGCTCTTTTTAGACAGTTTAGACCAGAAAAAACACACAATCCCCGATCAGCTTCAGCAGTGTAAAGTTAATACAGAAGTCTATGGAGCAGGAGGACCCATGCTCTTTAAGACAGGATGAAGGAGCACTTACACAGATAGCAAAACTGAACCAGACACTCTGGTTGGTATTTGTTTTGCCTGCTGCCACAACAGCAACCCCACTGGGTTTAACTTTATTACGGTGGCGAGGGGGGGAACGCCTACTCCAATGTAAATCAAACTGGATCTACACATTGAGAGTTACGATCATGTTTGGGTTGAAGGTTAATATTGCTATTTTACTTTTTTTTCTTTTTTTCTTCATTTCCATTTAAAATTGGAAAAGAATGGGACTCTAATTGAACCATTTATGCACCTTATGATATGAAAACTTCAGGTCAGGCTTTATTTGATTAATGTAATCCTTTTGAAGAAAAAAAATCATATTTGTGAAATCAAAAAATCTTTTTATTTGGTGCATTTATATGATGTTGCAGTAATTTCACTGTGGCTGATCTATGACCCTTCTTTTTGTCATCTTACTGCATACTTTCAAACAACATGAAGTCTTGCTGTATTCTGACAATTGCAGTGATTCCCAACCTTTGAACTGCCCCGGAGAACTAAGGGTTAAGTTTCCATGCAGGGCATGGAACGCTGAGCTTGAGCTCGGTTGAAGACTCTGTCTGGAGTGTTTTGAACCTAAACCGTCAGATTCTTTACTCCACCTCACTGAACAGTCGCTCCGGAGATTCCTCCTTCAGCTCGGTTCAAAGTCGGTTAAAGTTTTCAGTTTTTCGTCGGTTTAAACCGAAAAAAAAGTATCCGCGTAGTCGGTTCAGTCTCTGTCTGTGGTGTCGTGAGTACTAGATAGGAATTGTTATACTTTTCTGTGTAGAACTTGTAAAAGTGCAGTCGGTTTGGCTGAACCGACCATTTGATTGTGATTTATGCTATATTTAGTGTGTGGTTACCGGTTCTAAAAAAAACATGTTTTAACCGTTTTTTTCTAATACCCGTGACACGGTTAGGAACCGAAAAGGGAGTCTTGCCTAGCGGTTGCCGAAAAAAGGGTAAGTTTGGTTAGGTTGGCCATGTCTGAGAAACCCAAGAAAAAAAACAGGCCCACTGGGTTTCAACACTGCAGTGAGTGTAGGGAGGTCTTTGCCAAGGCTGATCCCCACACCACCTGTGTTTATTGTCTGGGGTTTGACCACCTTGATTCAGACTGCCAACATGTAAAAATTTTCCCAAATCTACCTCGATAAGAAATTAGGTAGACTGAGGGTGGCAATAGAAGTCCATTGACCTGATGGCCAGCCTGGTCTGGTTTCACTGAACTAGAAGGAGTACCTCTGACCAGGCGATACTTCTTCGGGCCAAAGGAGAGCTGATTCCGAGGGATTGGTTCCGACAAAAAGAAAGTGCAAAGATAAATCAACCGGTTCAGATACAGAGGTTCATGTTCCGACTGCCAAAGAGATAGCTAGGGCGATTCAAATTGTGGAATCGCTCCATCCGGTTCCGACCGATCCGGTTCCTTCTGGCAGGGGTTAGGTTCGGTTGGTTCTCCAGGTTCAAGAGTATACCCTGGAAGAATTTTATGAACCGGAGTTTGAAGAGGAAGGGGAATTTGAGGATTTTGATGCAAGTGAAGGTCTGGATGTGCCTGTGGAACTGGACATCTCCCCAGACAGACCTTCAAGTATTTCCCCTCCTAGGCTTTCTGAGGCCCCTTCCCATTTTATGTTTTACAGGAAAGTGGCTGAAACCCTCCAGCTTCCTATGGAAGAGGCTGTGGAAGATCAAGAAGAGCCCGATTATATAGAAATGATGGATATCCCAGAGTCCAGAAGACTGTCTATTCACCTCCATAAATCTTTTGGGAAACAGACACAAAAAATCTTAGTCTCCCAACACTATACCTCCTGTGGATAGAAGAATGGACAAGAGGTATACACTTTCAGGCTCAGACACGGAGTTCTTATATCAGCAATGCAGCCATGTTGAGGTAGTCAAGGCTGCTGCCTGTGACAAGGCAAATATTCCCTTGGCTTCACACCCCCCCTGACAAGGATTCCAGAAAGATTGATGCCATGGCAAAGAAGCAGTACATGGCATCTTCTTTGGGACTCAGGCAGGCGAATTACATGGCCTATACAGCCAGGTACCAGAAGTCCAGGTGGGACACTGTACTGGCACTGGCTAAACAGGCCTCCCCCCAGCTAGCCAAGGAGCTGGAGGTGGTGGCTGCAGATGGGATTGAGGCATCTAAGGTTCAGTTTCATGCTGCTGTGGACTCTAATGATGCGTCATCAAGAGTCACGGCTACATCTGTGGCTCTTCGGAGGATGGCTTGGCTCAGATGTACTAGCTTCTCGGAGGACATCCAGGCGAAGGCTATGGATTTTCCTGTAGTGGGTAATTCTCTGTTTGGGGAGCAGACAGAGAATTACATGAAACAAATGGATAAGTACAGGACCACTTACAGGAGTGCTCAGGCCAAGGAAAGGCAGGCAACTCCTCAAAGGCAGCAGTCTAGGGGCAGGGGCAGGCCTTTTCAAAGGCCTTTTTACCAAGCACAGGCCTCTTCTTCCTTTTCACAGAGGGGGTTCTTCAGAGAGAGAGAGGCAGAAGGGGGATGAGTAGGCCTGCATCCACCCCTCAACCTAAAGCCCCAGCCAAGCAGACACCCTGATGGGTCTGCCCGGGTCGACTCTCCTATTCCAGTAGGGGGCAGGCTGGCTTACTTTGTCCAGGACTGGATGTCTATTACAACAGACAAGTGGGTCCTGGAAGTAGTAAGCCAGGGACTGGTTCTCAGCTTCAAAAAATTTCCAAAGATGAGAGCCAGATCTTTTCCACCTGCAAATTTTTCAGAGACCCTTGTCCTAGAGGCAGAGGTTTCTTCTCTCCTAGCTTTAAGAGCTATAGAGAGAGTACCTACCCTACACTGGGGCAAAGGACTGTACCCTAGGCACTTCCTGACTCCCAAAAAAACAGGAGAGTGGAGACCCATCCTAGACCTCAGATATCTGAACAAACATCTTTTAAAACCAAAGTTCAAGATAACTCTGGGAATAATCCTTCCCTCTCTAAGGCCAGGGGATTGGTTAGCCTCCCTGGACCTCAAAGATGCCTACTTTCACATTCCCATCAGGTGCTCCCACAGAAAGTACCTCAGGTTCCAGTTGCCCTCAGGCCATTATCAGTTCAGAGCAATGCCATTTGGCCTAACCTCAGGTCCAAGGGTTTTCACAAAGTGCCTGGCAGTAGTAGTTGCCTTTCTAAGAAGACAAAAGATTTCCATTTTTCCTTATCTGGATGATTGGCTATTAGTGGGTCAGTCGCCAGACCAAGTCAAGTCTCACCTGCAAGTGATCCAGCAAGTGCTCACTTCCCTAGGATTTCTTCTCAACCTTACCAAGTCAGTTCTCGAACCAGTCCAGCTCCTTACATTTATAGGGGTAGAACTGGACACACTCAGAGCAAGAGCCTTTCTTCCTCCAGAAAAGGCAAGGGCTCTTATGGAACTAGCTTCTTCCTTCAGCCTTTAGGTATCTCGACCAGCAAGGCATTTCCTCCAGCTCTTGGGCCACATGGCAGCTTCAACAGCAGTGGTCCAGGGGGTAAGATTCCAGATGAAGGATATTCAGTTCCACCTGAGAGCTTACTGGTCTCAGAGAAAGGACTCCCTTACCAAACTGAGTCCAGTGACTTGACCTTGATCCAGGCCTCCAATGGTGGCAGGATCAGGACAATTAAGGCAAGGTGTTCCTTTTGTTGCTCAACCTTGTTCAGTGGTCCTTACCACGGATGCTTCTCTTCTGGGCTGGGGAGCCCACCTGGGGTCCCTCACTGCCCAGGGCCTGTGGTCCCCCCAAGAATCTCTTCTCCACATCAATCTTTTAGAGCTCAGGGCAATTTTTCTAGCTCTAAAAGCATTCTCTCAGTCAGTTCAGAACAAGGTGGTTCAAGTCAGAACAGACAACACTACCACCATGTGGTACATCAACAAGCAGGGAGGCACTCGGTCCACGGCCTTGTGCACAGAAGCCATAGTGTTGTGGCTCCTGGCTTATTCCCTGCAAGCCTCTCTTGTAGCAGTTCACCTTCCAGGCAAGGACAATGCTAGCAGATGCACTGAGCAGGATTTCTCTAGGCCATCACGTAATGGTCCCTGGACCCTCAGGTGTCGTAAATAAAAATTACTCACCTTAGTAATTGCTTTTTTCTTCATGGAGTCTACTATTATGACAGAAGCAGTTAGCCACAGCACTTGAACTGCCCCGAGAGAAAACAGTTAACCCAGGCAGACTGAGTTCTAAGGCCAGCTGCTGCACCCAAAGCCTATCTGGCTAGTTTCAAACTAAAACTGTCAGATCTTTACGTAGCTAACACTAAGCAACAAGTCTGTGTGGAAAACCCACACTAGCCAAGTGGCTACCTACTAGTAGGGAAAACAATAACAGAAACAACAACAATAATAATAATAATTATAATAATAATAATACTAATAATATCACCCCCAACAAGACTATTAGGCCCCCTTCCCCAAAAGACTCAAGTCCAGGAGGAGGGCCAACATATTACCCAAAACAGAAATACTCTAGTTCCCTAACCCTAAAAGAAAAGGGGAAAGGGAAAAGAACTAAAACGGCATGACACAGTGCTTGCACTAATTTGACAACCCCTTACCCAAGTAGAAGTTCTGAGAGGGGCAGGATGGTGGTTATAATATAGAGACTCCATGAGAAGAAAAGCAATATTAAGGTGAGTAATTTTTCTTCAAACACCATGAAGTCTTGCTATATTATGACAGAAGCAGATTACACAGCAGTACTCTATGGAGGAGGGTCAGAACTCACTTAGGAAATAGGCTCTGAAGCACAAGCTGTGCTAAACCGAGCATCTCTCCTGGACTGGACATCCAGGGAATAATGCTTGTAAAAGTGTGAACTGTCTTCCAGGTAGCAGCTTGACAAATTTCCAGAATGGGAATATCCCAGCAGCCGCTAGAGATGCAGCTGTATCCCCAGGGAGGGCCTCAGTCCTGAGGGGGTCTCTACCTAGTTTTGGTAACAGAACTGGATACAAGAGACAATCCACCTTGCAATTGTCCTCTTAGTGGCAGGTTTCCTTGCCAACCTCGCCATAGGTAAGGAAGAGTTGAGGATTCAACCTGTGAGACCCTTGTGCTGCTCCAAATAGTAGCTAAGGCTCTTGACGTCCAAACTGTGCAATCTCCTCTCACCCGAGGAAGAGTGCTCAGTAAAAATACTGGAAGGAGATGGATTGGTTCAGATGGAAATCTGAAACCACTTTAGGTAAAACTTTCTGTTAGTCCTGAGGACTACCTTATCTCTGTGAAAGAAATAAAACTTTTTCCACTGACAGGGTTGTAATTCACTTATGCGCTGGCAGAAGTGATGGCCACTAGAAAACAGTTTTCCAAGTTAGAAACTTGAGATCTGCTGAAGACAGAGGTTCAAAAGGGGCTGCATTAACTGATAATGCAACATTCAGGTCCCAGGCAGAGCTGGGTCCCAAAAGGAGGGTTAGTGTGAAGTAACCCCTTAAAAACTTGGAAAACACAGGGTGAGAAGAAAGGGAGGCAGGCTTCCCTGCTGATACAAAGCAGAGACAGCTGCCAGATGAACCTTTAAGGCAGCTGGCCTAAGGCTCTAAGGAATTTAGCTGGACCAAATAGTCCAGTAAATGGCAAATCAGCAGATTCTGGGACAATTTGCTTCCCAGAACACCAGATGGAAAACCTCTTCCATTTGGAATTATAAGTGGTTCTAGTGTGGAAGGCTTCCTTGAAGCCTTTAAAATATCAAGGACACCTGAGAAAGGTGTAAATCAGCAATTCTAACTCCTCAAGAGCCAAGCCTTGAGGTGGAGGGATTTGAGGTCCGGATACCACACTCTCCCCGGGCACAGGCCAGCAGTTGTGGACCCTGGGCAGGCTCAGGAGGGTGGACTGAAAGGGACAGAAGCAGTGGGTACCAGGGCTGTCAGCCCAGTCTGGTGCAATCAGGATCACTTTGCAGGGCTGGGATCTGATTTTACTAATACCCTGAAGAGAAGGGGGAAGGGGGAAAGGCATATAGGAACTTCCCTTCCAATCCAACAGAAAGGCCCAGGGACTGAGCCCAGCACTGGAGGCCTGCAACAAAATAGAGGAAGTTGGTGGTTGTCTGGGCTGTGAAAAGATCTATCTGAGGAGTGCCCCATCTGGCAAAGACTGACCCCAGCACCAGAGGATTCAGAGACCATTCGTGATGGCCTTGAGAAATCCTGCTGAGGGCATCCGCCAGGACATTGTCTTTCCCTGGAAGGTGAACTGCTATTAGGGAGGTGTCTAGGGAATAAGCCAGAGACCACAACTTCATTGCTTTGGTGCACAAGGCTGATGACTGAGTGCCCTCTGTTTGTTGATGTACCACATTGTCGTGGTGTTGTCTGTCCTGACCTGAACTACCTTGTTCTGGACAGATGCTGAGAAAACCTGAAGAGCTAAAAAGACAGCTCTGAGTTCCAATAGGTTGATGTGGAGCAGAGATTCCTGAGGGGACCACACTCCCTGAGTGGAAAGGTCGCCCAAGTGAGCCCCCACCCTAGCAAGGAGGCATCCGTGGTGAGGGTGAGAGAGTGGAAACAGGAATGAAGGGGACCCTTGTCTTAAGTTGCTCTGATCCTGCCACCACTGGAGAGCCAGAATCAGAGTTTGGGTCACTGGAACCAATTTGAAAGGGTCCTCCTTGAGACCAATAGGCCCTCAAATGGAACTGAATGTCCCTCATCTGGAATCTTGCTCCTTGCACCACAGCTGTGGAAGCAGCCATGTGTCCTAGGAGTTGCAGAAAATGCCTTGCTGGTCGAGAGACCTGCAGGGAGAAAGAGGATGCCAGGGCAATGAGTCTCTACCCTTTCCTGAGGGAGAAATGCCCCGGCCAACTTTGTGTTCAATTCCGCACCTATGAAGTAGTACCTGAACTGGTTCTAGAACTGACTTTGGTAAATTCAGCAGGAATCCCAGGAAGTGAGAAGCTGCTGGGTGACTTGCAAGTGGTATTTACCTGATCTGGAGACTGACCCACAATGAGCCAGTCATCCAGGTAGGGAAACACAGCAATCCCTTGCCTTCTTAAATGAGCCACTACCACAGCTAGACATTTTGTGAATACCCTTGGAGCAGAGGTAAGGTCAAGGGCATTGCTCTGAACTGGTAGTGGCCTGAGGGCAGTTCGAACTGGAGGTATTTTCGTGAGAAGGCCTGATCAGGACATGAAAATAGGCATCCTTGAGGTCCAGGGAGGCTAGCCAGTCCCCTGGCCTCAGGGAGGGCAAAATCATTGCCAGAGTTAACATTTTGAACTTTGGTTTCAAAAGATGCTTGTTCAGGTACCTTAAATCTAGAATGGGCCGCCATTCTCCTGTCTTTTTTGGGGTAAGAAAGTATCTGGAGTACAGCCCCTTGCCCTGGTGACAAGGAGGAACCTTTTCCACTGCTTTGCAGTCTAGAAGAGAAGAAACCTCTGCTTCCAAGGCAAGGGTTTCTGAAGGATTTGCAGGTGGAAATGTCTGGTTCTCATCTTTGGAAACTGTTTGAAGCTGAGAACCAGACCCTGGCTTACTACCTCCAGAACCCATTTGTCCGAGGTTAGGGACACCCAGTTCTGGCTGAAATAAGCCCACCTGCCTCCCACTGGTACAGGAGAATCGGCCCTGGGCACCACATCAGGATGCCTGCTTGGTAGCAGCAGCCTTAGGCTGAGGGGAGGGGGACGGTTTACCTGTGCCCATTCTACCTCTGCCTCTGAAAAAACTCCTCTGTGCAAAAACAGAGGAGGCTTGAGATTGATAAAAAGGCCTGTGGAAAGGCCTGCCCCTACCTCTGGGAGTGTGCCTTTGTGGAGTGGCATGCCTCCTTAGCCTGGGCACTTTTGTAGGTAGTTCTGTACTCATCCATCTTTTTCATATACTTTTCTGTTTTCTCCAAACAGAGAATTTCCCACTACAGGAAAATCCATAGCTTTTGACTGAGTATCTTGGGACAGATTAGTGCACCTGAGCCATGCCAACCCACGGAAAGCTACAGAAGTGGCCATGACCCTAGAGGAAACATCATTAACATCCACAGCAGTATGAAATTGAACTTTAGAGGCTTCAATGCCATCAGCAGCCACCTGTTCCAATCCTCATCAGCCAGCTGGCCATGGGCCTGCTTGGCTAACTGCAATACTGTGTCCCATCTAGATTTCTGATATCTAGCCACATAAGCCATATAATTTGCCTGCCTGAGTCCCAAAGAAGCTGCCATATATTGTTTTTTGCCATGGCATCAATCTTCCTGGAATCCTTATCAGGAGGATGTGAGGCCAGGGGAATATTAGCCTTGTCACAGGCTGCAGCTTGTACCACACCTACATGACTACACTGCTCAGTGAGGAAGTCTATATCAGGGCCTGATAAAGTATACCTTCTGTCCATTTTTTTTTTTATCTACAGGAGGGACAGAATGAGGATTTTTTAAAATTTTTGTTGTTTGCTTCCTAAATGACTTATGCAAAGGAATAGACAACCTCCTAGACTCTGGTATATCCATCATTTCTACATAATCAGGCTCCTCTTGCTCATCCACAGCCTCTTCTAAAGGAAGCTGGAGGGTTTCTGCAACCTTTTTGTAAAACATAAAATGAGAAGGGGACTCAGACAGCATAGGGGGAGATTCTAAAGGTCTGTCTGGAAAAATGTCCGGTTCAATGGGCACGTCCAGACCCTCCCAGCCACATACATAATGATCAAAATCTTCCTCCCCCTCCTGTGGTTCATAAAATTCCTCAACATCATACTCTTGAACCACTGGAACCAAACGAACCAACCTTTTGCCAACTGTTGGTGGTCTGACCGTCCCTGAGACAGTGACTGGACAATCTGTATGGCTTTAGTATCTCTGCAGCAGTTGGAGAGGCAATTTGGACCCAGACCTGCTGATTTCTTTGACTTTTTACTGGGACTGGTTCCTCTGAACCAGCCTTCCTTTTGCCCGAGGAAGTCTCGCCCTGGTCAGAAGGCACTCCCTCTGATCCAGTGGGTGCTGGACCGGGCTGGCCATCCAGGTCAGCGGACTTTTGGTCTCTCATTCCCTGAGCCGGCCCAATCTCTCTCTCCAGGGTGGCTGCAGGGAAATTTTTACACACCTGGCAGTCTGACAGGAGGTGGTCAGCCCTCAGACAATAAACACAGTGGTGTGTGGGTCAGCCTTGGCAAAGGCTTCCCACAAACATCACAGTGTTGAAACCCAGTGGCCGGTTTTTCTTTGGGTTTCTGACATAATGCCAGCCTATCCAAAAATCTCTGTCCCTTTTATGGCAGTGCTAGGAAGACACCCTTTATCGTTCCTAACCGTGTTACGGTATTTGAAAAACCCACTGAAATAAATAGGTTTTTTTAGGACCGATAAGAACCGGGAACCGCACTCTAGAAGCCCAATATAATGTTTAAAATACTTTTTTTAGCAAACCGATCGGTTCAAAACCGAACCGATAATTAATTTAAACACAGACTTTGAAATCCTGTACTTACGGTTTACCAGATAGAGCTTTGAACCGAAATGCGGTAAAATAAAATACTTATTGCCGGTTCAAATGAACCGAAAATACTCGCTTTAACCGAGAAATGAACCGAGATGAAGGAGCTGATCCTCGGAGCGACTGTTCAGTGAAGCTGAGTAAGAATCTGACAGTTTCAGTTTGAAACTAGCCAGATAGAGCTTTGGGTACAGCGCTCGCACTTTAGAACTCCAGTCTGCCTGGAGTTAACTGTTTCCTCTCCGGGGCAGTTCAAGTGCTGTGGCTAACTGCTTCTGTCATAATATAGCAAGACTTCATGGTGTTTGAAGTGATTTTTTCAAAGTGGGGCACTCCAGAGATAGATCTCTTTGTAGCTCCAGACAATCACCAACTTCCTCTCTTTTGTTGCAGACCTTTAGTCTTTGGCTCAGTCCCCCTGGATGCCCCGATTCTGAATTGGGAAGGGAAGTTTCTGTATGCCTTTCCCCACTTCCCACGCCTGTTCAAAGTTTTAGTCAAAATAAGGTCTCAACCTTGCAAGGTGATTCTGGTTGCTCCAGATTGGGCCAGACAGCCCTGGTACCCTCTGTTGCTGTCCCTGGCAGTCCATCTCCCCAATTTCTTCCCAGGAATTACAACCTGTTAACATCCTCTCAGGGGAGGATCTGGTACCCCAATCTTCAGTCCCTCAATCTCAAGGCATGGCTCTTGAAGAGTTAAGAGTTTGCAGACCTGCATCTTTCCCAAGGGGTTCTGGACATCCTCAAGGCTTCTCGAAAGCCCTCCACCAGAAAGACTTACAACTCCAAATGGAAAAGATTCAGCATTTGGTGTTCTCAGAAGGATATTTCTCCAGACACTGCTGAATTGCCTACGGTTCTGGATTATATGGTCCATCTTAATGACCTAGGCCTCAGACCAGCTACTCTCAATGTACATTTGTCAGCTGTTTCTGCATTTTTATCTGTGGGGAAGCCTTCCTCACTATCTTCCCATCCTGTGCTCTGTAAATTTTTTTAAAGGATTGTTTCACACCAATCCCCCCCTTTAGAGACCCTGCCCCTGCCTGGGATTTGAATGTTTGCATTGCTCAGCTCATGCAACCCCCCTTTGAGCCTATGTCTTCAGCAGAGCTTAAGTACTTGACTTGGAAAACTGTGTTCTTGGTAGCCATTACCTCTGCCAGGCGTATCAGTGAATTGCAAGCCCTGTCAGTGGACCCTGATTTTATCTCCTTTTATAGGGATCAAGTGGTCCTTAGAACAAATAGAAGGTTCTTGCCAAAAGTGGTTTCAGACTTTCATTCAAACCAGTCCATGTCTCTTCCTGTTTTCTTCACTGAGCATTCTTCCTCAGGAGAGCGGAGGCTACACAGTTTAGATGTCAAAAGAGCCCTTAGTTACTACATAGAGTGTACCAAGGGTCACAAGTTTGACTCCGTTCAGTTGTTCCTCACTTATGGAGAAGTGGGAAAGGGCAAACCTGCCACCAAAAGATCTACTGCCAGTTGGATTGTGTCTTGTATACAATTCTGCTATGAAAAACTGGGAAGAACTCCACCCTCAGGCCTGAGGGCTCATTCCACAAGAGGTACAGCTGCTTCCCTGGCTGCTGCCAGGGATATCCCTCTCTTAGAAATTTGGCAAGCAGCCAACTGGAAAACAGTCCATACCTTTACCAAGCATTACTCCCTGGATATCCAGGCTAGGAGTGATGCTCGGTTTGGCACAGCAGTACTTCAGAGCATATTCCCAAAGTAGGTTCTGTCCCTCCTTCTTGGATGTAATGCTTGGTAGTCTGCAAATTGTCAGAATACAGCAAGACTTCATGTTGTTTGAAGAAAAAAATTACTCACCTTAGTAATTATATTTCTTTGAATGGAGTCTTGCTGTATTCTGACCTCCCTTCCTGCCTCCCCTCTCAGAACCTGTTTTTGGGAAGTGGGTGGGCAAGTGCAGTATTGCACCCCAGGGGTGTATCTGCTGGCACCCTCCTCCTTTTTCTTTGGGTGCTAATTTGTTATTATTTTTTAAGTACATTAGGTTTAGTTTTTGGGTTTCTTGACTTGAGTCTTCCTTGGGAATCTGAAACTTTTCAGCCAGTTGGCTAGTAGAATTTTTACAATTTCCACATAGAATTCTTGGTTTAGTTGGGCTCGTAAGAATCTGACGGTTTAGGTTCAAAACACTCCAGACAGAGACTTCAACTGAGCTCGAGCTCAGAGTTCCATGCCCTGCATGGAAACTTAACCCTTAGTTCTCCGGGGCAGTTCAAAGGTTGGGAAATTGCTGCAATTGTCAGAATACAGCAAGACTCCATTAGAAGAAATATAATTACTAAGGTGAGTAATTTTTTCATTTTGTCCATCCCTTTCCTTACCCTCCATTCTCACTTCCAGTTTTCCACTTCTCATTTAATTTTTTTTGTTCACTCTCTCTACACTTTCCAACTTCAGTCCTTACTTGTGTTAAACAGTAATTTGTTATCGACAGTTACGCTATAATCATTTCTCTCTTTTTAGTACTCTTTCAATCTACTTCCAGCCCCTCTTATTTTTTCATTTTCTCTTATTTATCAATACCTTTTTCTTATGCTTTAACCTAGAATGCTGCAGTTGCCCTGTGAATTTTGTATTAGTATGCCTTAATTTGTTCACTTTGGTGTTTTGTATAAATATTTGGGAGCGGTATAGATGTCTTTCAAAACTATTGATTTTTTCTTAAAAGCATACAGATTTCAATAAGGGTCTGCACTAATGGGCTACTGTGCATAAGGCTACTATCAATAATTAGAATATGGCTATAAAAAATCCAATAATCTGATTGGCTGAGGAGCTCGGAACCCAGTGCTGATATCCCATTGATTCCATACAAGACTACTGCACAAACTGGAGAATATGGGTGTGGGCAGGACAGTAGTGTGGTGGGTAGGTAACTGGCTGGGCAGCAGGACACAGAGGGTGGTGGTAAATGGCTATCACTCCACAGAGGGAAGAGTGACCAGTGGGGTACCACAGGGATCAGTGCTGGGACCGGTACTATTCAATATCTTCATCAGTGACATTGCGCAGGACCTAGAAGGCAGAATTTCACTGTTCGCTGATGACACAAAGCTCTGTAACAGAGTAGACACACCAGAGGGTGTAGACAGAATGAGAAGGGACCTGCAGAAACTTGAACAATGGTCAGGGTTTGGCAGTTGAAATTCAATGCAAAGAAGTGCAAGATAATGCATATGGGGCACAAAACCCTGGCACAATATATCAGTTGGGGTGAGGATATAGCATGCACCAAGCAGGAAAGGGATCTTGGGGTTATCATCTCTGATGACCTCAAGGCAGGAAACAGTGTGACAAGGCAGCAGGTAAAGCAAATAGGATGCTGGGATGCATAGGGGCATCACCAGCAGGAAAAGGGAGGTCATAATTCCACCATACAAGACACTAGTGAGGCCGCACCTGGAGTACACTGTGCAGTTCTGGAGACCTTACCTACATAAGGACATAGACAGGGTAGAGAAGGTTCAGAGGAGGACAACAAAGATGGTGCATGGATTGCATCACAAGTCCTATGAGGACAGGTTGAAGGCACTGAACATGTACTCCCTGGAGGAGAGGAGGGAGAGAGGGGATATGATAGAGACATACAAGTATCTTACAGGGAGGAACAGGGTGCAGGAATGCGCTATTTTTAAGCGAAAAAGATGTTCCAGGACTAGAGGGCATGGGAGGACGATTCAAAGGAAACGTGAAGAAGAATTTCTTCACAGAACGGGTGGTGGACAAGTGGAACACCCTGCCAGAGGAAGTGGTGGGGGCTGAAACAATCACGGGATTTAAGAATGCATGGGATAGACATAAAGGCATTCTGGAGGTCAGGGGTAAGGGGCAGCAGACTTCTTGGAAAACATAAAGTGAACTTACAAACTTAAATGGGCAGACTGGGTGGGCCATAGGCCCTTATCTGCCGACACTGTCTATGTATCTATGTATCCCATGACGTAGCACTGGAAGAAGGACCAGTAGCCTCTTCACAATAAAATCAATAGTAGCAGCCATTCCTGACTACATCACAAATGTGGCTGTCACCTTTACTCACTAAAAAACTTCAACTAGGCCCTAAAACTAAAACTGTGTTAAATTTATAAACATATGAATTAAATGTTATTTGCCCTCATAATAATATTGTTACACACACATACGTAACTTAAAAAATGAAGTACTACTGTACATAAAATTGTAATCTATGGTGTTTCTTTGCCGACCATGAAAAATCTCCCTCCTATCCTCACCTGCTTACTAGGGAAATCTGTGTTGTTTAAGCTGTTACAGATAAAACAAAAGCCCTGGTTCCATCTGAGGCCTTCTGTTGTGTGCTAGTGGGAGTAAACATTCTGTCAGTGGAACTAAACAGAGGTTTGAATTCTTGCATTATATCTGTAGTAAACATTCCATCTCTTGAATGTTGGTAAGAGAGAAAATAAACAAGACAGAGAAAAGTCATGGAATATTATAAAGAAAAAGAAAGAAAGGTGAGGGAATGGGTACACGGGGTGGGTTGGGGGAAACTGGAGGGTTTAATAGCTAATTAAAAACTACATGAATTTTGCTGTACATAATATTTAAATCTGAGATGGCATGTCAGTGCTGAGATGTGCTGGGACTGTTTAAAAAAAAAAAGTCATAAAATTGTTTCTTTTTTGATTTGATGCATTTCCTTACCCCCAAAAAAAAAAAAAAAACTTGGAACAATTTTATAATCACAGTTACACTCCAGGGTGTACACCATGGTGGGGTGCCAGCACTTCTTGGGTGGTAGAAGTGAAGGCACTTGGCGACGCCTCATGACACACCGAAAGTGTGACACTATCCAACCAATTACATACCTTGTCATGTTTAATTACTTTTTTTTTTCTGCTTGTTAGGACCGTCTTCCCTCCAGTTACAAAAAATAAAAAAAAGAAAATAAGGAAACACAGAAAATAACCATATGGATGCCTCTGTTCCAGCACGAGTGATCTCTACAGGGACACTAAATGGGTCTGTTAATATTATTGTGTTCAATTCTGTAAAGTGAAACATTAGATAAAAACAGGAATATAAAAAATATTGCTAAGCTCAAAGTAATAAAGTCGGAAATAAAGTCAGTGTAAGCAATATGGAGAGATGCAGTAAAGCTCTTGAAGGGACTATTTTATCTCAATTTTATGTCTAAATTAATTATAATAAAGTTAGAACTTCTGATTTGCTTATCTTTGTTGCTTAATCATTAAAGTCTTGTCGGAATTTTTATAACCATATTATAATCACAATAAGGCACTCCAGGGTGTGCATCGTGACTGCAGAACGTCACGCCTATGGTGGCAGAAGCACTTGGCCTGTGGCCTTGTGCTTCGACCCAACCTAGTGTGATGTTATTCAGCAACAATGCACACGCTGTCATGACTTATTGCTTAATTAACTGCCTATACGTTCACATCTTCTGAATAAATGTTATACTGTGACACCACAGTCCCACCCTCTGACGAAGCCTCACGTCAAAGAGGTGGATCACTATGGTAGCAGCGCTGCGATTCACATTAAATCAGATGACTACAACAGCAACATTGGAAGTTTAAATGTTCCCCCTTTTTATAGTTTAACCAGAGTGCTGCCATAGTGCTGTTCCTTCTGTGAGTTTTTCGACTATCACCCACTCTATGAAGCAAGAGCGCATTTTTCCAGTGCTGCTTGTTAACTAGCCATCTGTTGGTTTAAAATCAGGCTCATCAAGGGATACCAGGAGCTTGTGGGCTTTTCGTAACAGTAAGGAGCAGCTGAATAGAGCTTCATGGCCCTTTGCATTCATAATGCAACGAAAGAAGGTCTTCTCCACATCATTGTTTATCTTCCCTCTTCCTCTTTCGTTCCGGATGCTGACTGCAGGTGCTCCTTAAATATTAAATCACTGAGCATGGATTTAGGGATGGTGAAACAGATCAGAAGAGCTTGAAGACTTAGTTTAGGTAATTTATCGCAATGTTGCCAACATCTTGCACATCGACAGGAACAATACCGACAGTTGGCATTGTTCCTGATGGACCAAAGTGTTTTTCTGCGGGGGAAGAGGGCCCTGTGCCTCCCGCACCCCCCCAAAATCTCTACTTAACCAACTCGGAGTTGGTTCAGGGTGGGGGTGCAACTACGGGAATCACTCCGCTGGCTGACAGTGGACCACCACAGCGAAAGATTTCGACCTGATGAGATCTGTCGCTGCAGTGGTATTTTATCGTAATGGTGTCACTGTCCTGACATTACACCCTTCCTGCTGAGAGACTTTTAACAGCAAGCAAACTAAGCAATTAGCACCTAACTTATCAGTTGTCTACAGCTGTCTTCTCTTGGCAGATTAACACTTCTGAAGCTCACTGATGGCCTGTATAGGCAGCGGCCCTAGTTCAGTATATCAATACAGTTTTCTATAGTGCTTTATATGAAGCAGCATTTGGTTATAGGAAAATGTCCAGTATAAGCAGCTGTCTGGCTTATATGCAAACTTTATTTTTTTTTTTTTTATAATTCAACCTTTATTGACAAAATGTTCCACACCATTGGAGGCAGTTAACATGACAAGTAAAACATGAATACAATAGATATTCCCTAAGACTGTGCCCCCGGTACAGCACTATCAAGTCACTTTCAATATAGGAACTGTGATATTATACCTAGGATACAGGGCTACTTACTATAAAACAGTGCTTATATCCAGGTAGCAATAATTAAAGAGTGAAGGGGAGCCAATATATGTGTGTAGACGGATAATCTGTTATGGAGGCTTGCTATAGCCTTCTCTGTACGCAAGTTAGCAAGGACTTCATTCACCCATTCCTGTAATGTCGGGGTGACCGTATCTTTTCAGTGGCATAAAATAAGCTTTTTGGCAGATAGTGCAATCATGGAGATATGAAACCTCCTTGCCTTAACCCTAATAGAGGACAGATCTCCTAGGAGACAAATATCGGGTGTGAAACACTCCTGCAGACCCAGTATGGGGTCCAGAAAAGTTTTGATAGAGTCCCACAACAAAGATATTTTAGGACATGACCAAAGTATATAAAAGAGTGTTCCCTCCCCCTGGGAGCATCTAACACATAAGTTAGAGTCAAGATGACCCCATTTCGCTAACTTAACAGGAGTGTAATACATGTTATGCAAAATGTGGTATTGCATAAGACGCAGTCTATCTTGGGACACATACTTGTGACAGAACCTCCACAATATTTGCCAACTGGGAGCATATTGAGGGAGTAAGGAGCTCCAGAACCTGGTCGGTCCAAAGGAGACCCCGTACCGTCTGCAAAACAAGTTTTGGTATAATTTAGAGACGACCCCCGATGACCCTAGTAGGGAGGAGGATTCAGGAATCAGGGCCCCAACCACTTGACAGGGTGAAGTATTGCCTATCACTGTTATAAGTAAATGCTTTAATTGAACCGCTTTAAAGTGTGAGTGTAGTGGAATATTAAAATTTCTGAATGAGCTCGTCCACCGAGAGCCACTTTCCCTCAACATCCAGAAAGGAGGAAACTATCCCATCACCCAGTTGAGGCAACCAAGTGCAGGGAATCCGCTGTTTATTCGTGGTAAAGGACGGAGAGTTCCAGATGGATTGGGCCAGGTCAAGCTGAGGGGTATAGCGTAAAAAAGAACAAAGCTGCACGTATACTTTTAAAGAGGTCCTGAAGGTGGGACACTTCTCCGGGCCTTGTAACTGGGACATTTTTACATAAAACAAAGTTAATGGATCCATATTCATAGACTGGATTAAATCTAACTATATTTTGAGCCGTATCGGTCTCACACTATAGGGACCAGGACATACCCATTTCAGGCATTTAGCCAGGTGGCTAGCCCAATAATAAATAGCTAAGTGGGGAATCCGCAATTCTCCAAACTTAGAAGCGGCCAACTTATAGTATGCCAATCGGGGGTACTTGTCAGACCAGATAAACTTGGTAAAGATACCATGCATTTTCTGAAACCAGGATAAAGGAATGAATGAAGAAGAGAGAGGGGATAGAAAATTCTTGGGAAGATGTTCATCTTGATAATATTAATCTGGCCCCATAAAGAAACCGGGAGTTTGGACCATCTATCCAGATCCTGAATTATAAGCTGGGAAAGAGGCTCCATATTTTCTTTAAACCATGCTAAATGATTACGCGTTAATTTGATGCCCAAGTATTTCAGTATCCAGGGTGCCCAAAGCAGGCCAAAGGGAGTAATGTCAGCCTTAAAAATCTTACGATTCAGAGGAAAAAAGGAGGATTTATTAGCATTTAGCTTATAATTTGAGAGGGCACTGAATTTAGCGATTTCTCCCAGCAAGGCCGAAACAGAGGACACTGGGTGGGATAAATAAAGAAGGAGAACATCCACATAAAAGTGGTAACCTTAACCTCATGACGTCCCACCCGAATGCCCTGTATCACTACATTGCTGAGAATATTTTGAATGAGAGGTTCCAGGTAAAGGTTAAATAGGAGGGATGAAAGGGGGCAACCCTGTCTAGTGCCTGAATATAATGAGAAAGATTTAGAAAATGCACAATTTCCTGAAATCTTTGCTGAAGGGGCTTTGTATAATGCACGGATCCAGTCTATAAAAATGGTGGGAAACTGGAAGGCCCTAAGAACCTGGAACAGATAGTTCCAATTCACACGGTCAAAAGCCTTCTCGGCATCCAGGGAGACCAGCCCAACTGGAAAAGCGGGGTCCCTGGACACCGAGAAGACATGCGAAAACGTGCGCAGATGATCTGAGGACGAACGCCCCTTCACGAGCCTGACCTGGGCCATACCTATCAGGTCCGGAAGGACCACCGTTAACCTATTGGCCAATATCTTTGAAAGAATTTTGATGTCTTGATTTAAAAGGGATATAGGCCTGTAACTTTGGACCAACTCGAGGTCTTTGTCAGGCTTGGGGAGATAAACAATCAGGGCTTTGAACAGATAGGCCTCTACCCCCACCCCGGACAAAATGTGCTGAAAGAGCCGGTGAAGCACTGGCAGTAAGAGCTCTCAGAAAACTTTGTAAAATAATAAAGAGAAACCGTCCAGCCCTGGAACCTTATCCAGTGGCAAGGCTCCTTTGACCCCCAAGATCTCCTCCTGGGATATCGGCAAGGCCAAAAAACACTTGTGTTGTTCTGTTAGGGAGGGCAGATGGGAATCCTTTAAATACTCCTCCAGGGACTCTGGGCAGGGAGGGCTCTCCATGTCCCTGTATAACTGTTCGTAATATAGTGCAAACTCTAGCACTATCTTGGAAAGGGATACTCTCAGAGACCCGTCTGCCTGAGCTTGGATTGGGGGGATAAATCTAGCCGACTCTTGTTGTTTAAGTCGTAATGCAAAGAGACGCCCCGCCTTCTCTCCCTGGTCCATGTAGCTGGCTCCAGTTCAGATAATAGCTAACTCTGCCTTTTCCCTCAGCAAATCTAAATATCTATCCTTGGCAACCAGGAGCTTCTTTCTGTCTTCACTCGAGGTGTTGACAGAAAGGTTAGCCTCGAGGGACCGTATTTGGGACAATAGTAATACTAACTCTTCCTCCTGTGCTCTTTTCCTTTTCGAAGCTAAACTAATAAGGATTCCCCTTATAAATGCTTTAAAGGCACCCCATAAGATGTCCGGCTTTGCACTATCAATAGGGTTAGATGAGAAAAAAAAACTCAATTTGTTCTTTTATAAGCTTACAATACTTGGCATCTTTTAACAGCTGTTCATTGAGCTTCCACTGGGTCTCCCTTCTAGGTGTGTTAAGAAAAGCCAAATTACATACCACGAGGGAGTGGTCGGAAAAAGGGCCAGGCTGGATCGAGGCTGACATAACCCCGGGCAAGAGCCCCTGAGAGATGAATATGTAGTCAATGCGAGACTGCGAGCAATTTACCATCGAGTTAAAAGTAAACTCCTTGGAGCTAGGATGCAGAACACGCCAAAGATCAAACAGCCCGCATTGATCCACCAGTTCCTCAAATGCCCTTTGCCCCAGGGAAAGCCCCTCAGCCCCCTACCTGACCTATCCAAGTTGGAATCAAGTACCTGATTAAAATCACCACCCATAATAATCATAATGGGAAGGATTGGTAAAATAATTGTGATCAGCCTGCTGAAAAAGCCTGGATCATCATCATTGTTAGGCCCATAGATACTGCAAAGCAAAAGTGGAACTAACCAAAGGGTGCCCTGAACCAGAACAAATCTGCCCCCCGGATCTTTAATGACCTCTGTGGAAATGAAGGGAATGCCTCTATTGATAATTAACATGACCCCACAACTACTGGCGGATCCTGAGGCATTAAAGACCTGACTCACTTGTTGTCTCCTTAGTTGTGAAGCTTCCGATTCTAGCAAATGAGACTCCTGCAAAAACGTTATCTGGGAACGCAGCAGGCTTAGATGCTTAAGCACCTGATATTGTTTAGACTTTTTCCTGATCCCCTTCACATTCCAAGTTGCGAAAATCACATTGTTAGCCATCTAGAACAAAATAATGAGCTTAGTTCCGAAAGCCCCACACAGAAACATAGAGAAATGCCTAGTAAGGTTCCTATGATTCCTGCTGTACGTACCACTCTCCCTCCAACCCAAACCAGAACATCCCCAAACCCCCCTCCCACAAAGTTTCCCCCCCATTTCCTTTGACATAGAAAAAGCCTGTCCCTTAGCCCGGTATTTACCACCCCCCACCCAACCACCCCCACAAGCAATGTTTAACACAGTACTTTGTCCCTTCCTCCCTCCACAGCCCCCCGAATATACCCCCCTGCTTCCAGCAAGTGTAACAGTCCCCTCAAATAAGTACCTAGCAACTCTACTACTTTAACAACCCCTAGTAACTTAAAAGCGGTGCTCGGCTTCAGACATATGCGCACAACAAATGCATTAGGGTGATAAAAAAGGTAAGGTGGCCTGCGAAACACACACAAACGCCCAGAAATCCCAGGTGACAAAATAAGAAATAGGGCCCCTGTTGCCCTGTAGGAAATGTCTTCGTGAGTCAAAACAAGCCGGGAATCTTATAAAGGGACATTACCCCTTCCAATGAATTCTATGGCCTGAAAACCAGTGAGGGACTCAAACATCTTGAGCCCCAGGCAAAAAATTAAGAAGGAAGGACATCTCTGCACTAGGTACTTACCAGCCCAAAGACCCAAAAACACAGTTTAGGGTGTTTTACTACCCCAAACTCGAGACGGGGAACAGTGCTGAGGGAAATCATCCCCAAATTAACAACAGCGCTAAATGAAATTCATGCGCACAAAGCTCCCTCTTGTGGCTGCTGAACGATCCTACCCGAGTACACACATGAAAATAATAGAAAAGCCCAGCACAGCTCTTAAGTTAAGCCACCCGTGGAATAATATAATGATCCTTAAAAGCTTACAACAACCTTCCCCTCACTAGTGATGGCCTATATAACTGGCAACACTGGAACGAAAAACACCATCCCCCGAATAGACAAATCAAACATTCCACGAGACCTTGCCCTGAACATCAAGTTCGTTTTTTGGATTAAGGCATAAGTATCCCACAGCAATTAACCCAGCTAAATATTAACACAGTCTAATTGAGTAGCAAGAACTTCCAGATGCACCCCGTCGTTACTATCCTCATAAACAATTAACAAGATAGCAGTCCCAGCTTGACAGCACCGGACTTCCCCTCATCTTAGGGACAGAACTTCACAGGGATCCCAAAACAGATCAGGTAGGGCGGTTTTGAGACCAGAAAGAGCAGATTCTGGGTCTTCATAAGTTAGCCAGGATCTGTTCACGAGCACTTGCAGCCTGGCTGGGTACCCCATCTTAAACTTAAGCCCCGCAGCAATAATCTTGGACACAATGGGGTGAAATGCTGTACGTTTCAGACGGACCGACCCTGGCAGGTCTTGTGCAATTTTCAATTTGGAATTCTCCCAACGGACCTCCTGTAGAGTTTTCACTTTCAACAAAAAGTGCTGCCTCTCTAAAAAAATTTAAGAATCAGCATATAATGGGGTGAGGGGCAGCCTCTGGTGAAGGTTTTGGTCGCAACGACCCGTGCGCTTGCTCGATGATGTATGCAGAGCCGAAGGGAGAGGGGCCAGCAACCCGTTCCACCAATTTCTGTATAAAAGCTACAGTATTCTGGCCTTCTCCTTCTGGAAGCCCTAAAATCACAACATTGTTCCTGCGGCTGCGGCCCTCAAGATCTTCAAGTTTTGCCTCCACCCGAGAGAGCTTCTGCCGTATAGCCACTAGCCCAGGGTCCACCTTTTCTAGGCATTTCTCCAACAAAACTATACGGGCAGTGTTATCAGAGGCAGTCGATGAGACCTCGTCCAGTTTTTTTGAAAGAGCCTTCAGGTTGGTCGTCACCTCTTTCACCTCCTCACGGAAGGGCTTAAATTCTTCCAGGAACCTGTTCAGCGTTAGAGGTTCTTGTTCAGATGCTTGATTCGAATGATCGGGCCTGTCAGGCCCACTCGAGGCCCGAGATTTCTTTGGGGCCTTCTCGGGGGTGGCAGGTGGAGTAAGTTTTTGCGGGGCTTTCTTCATGTAAGCCTCCATTAGTGCCCCAAACTTACTAATCAGACGCTCTAGGTGCTTAGTAGGCAGGATCAGCTGAATACAGAGGGTTTTGGAAGATCTAGACGTCAGAAAAAGACAATTATATAAAGTCAGGAGGCTGGAGCTTAGCGAAGGAGTTTCTACTCAGCACTCTGCATCACGTGGTCTCATATGTGAACCTTATACGTGACATATATTGTACTTTCATCCTCTTTCGGCATTTTTCTATGCTGTCTATCGTTTTCCTCTTTTCACGAACATATCTAAAGAAGGATTTGTCATATACCTTCACCTTTCTGCTAGCCTTAATTCTCCACTTGCCATTGCCTTTTTTTTTTTAATAAGCTTTTTAGTTAACCCCAGATTTTCTTTTGAACTTTCTCCGTCTTACTCTTCTTATTCCTGTAAATCCTTGACTGCCTCTTTTTTCACTCCAACAGCCTTTTTACCTGCCTACTTAACAGTGCCACAGGAAGGCATTTTGGTGCCCTGGGCAAGAGAGAAATGTTGCGCGCCCCCCCCCCAGAAAAGAGCTGGGAGTCTGGGGGCCACAAGGTCCCCAGAAGCTCTGAGGGGTTTACATGCGTTTGTGATGAGTTGTGGGCCTTTTCTTGAAGCAAAAAAAAACACACACACACACACACACACTTTTGTTATATGTTCCCTACCCTTGATTTCAAGGAATATTTTGCTCCCATGGAATATGAGATGTGGGAGACTCTGGCTGACTGGCATCAGAGTGTGCAGCCACAATTTCTGTGGACAAGTGGCTGACCAACAATGCCAGCAACCACCCACCCTATATGCATTTTTGAAGTATACTGTGAAAGACTGCTACATAAAACATGGGGGTCTGGAGGCTGCAAGGCCCCCACAAGCTCTAAGGGGTTTACATGCTCTGTGGCGAGTTTTGTGGAAAGGATAAAACAGGATTTGGCAAGGTTGGAGAACTGGTCAGAAGTATGGCGCCTTAAATTCACTGCAAAGAAGTGCAAAGTAATGCACCTGGGAAACAAAACCCCAGGGGAAGACAAAGACCACACAACGGGGGTGGTGGTGGTACTAATATGGAAAAGGACCTGGGGGTAGTCATCATATCAGATGACCTAAAAGTAGGCAAGCAATTTGAGAAGGCAGTAAAGAGGGCTGGGGGGGTTCTTGAGTCGGATGCATAGGGAGAGGTATCACTAGTAGAAAACAGGAGGTTGTTATCACTGACCGTCTGTATACACAGTTGGTGAGACCCCATCAGGAGTACTGTTTGCTTTTCTGGGACCCCATCTCCACAAGAACACAGACATGATGGAGCTGGAGGCAGTCCAGAAAAAGGCAACTAAATGGTGCACTAGAGTCTGTACCATAACCCATACGAGGACGAGGAGAGACTAAAGGAGTATACCCTGACTAAATCACTCACAATGGTGGGACGGGACATGGATTTATTTTTTTCCTGTCAGCATTCCATCATCCTGCACTGCTGAATGACTGGAATGCTACATTCATATATTCACATTAATTGCTGGTGGAATAACTATTATTAAAAAATCTCTCTCTACATGAGGAAAACATGCAAAAAATATTACGTTTTAACACTTTTTTTTTTTTAAACAATTTTTTTTTTTTTATAAATAGTAGCAATATGGAGAATACTAGATGGGAAACTATACAGAACCAGTGTGTTCTGCCACAGAGGGGTTTTGATTCCCTCTCACCTAGACAGCGAAGTTCAAGAGGTCCAGGGAATCAGAACCCCGAGATGGCAAAACAAACTGGCTCATTCTAGAATGCTGTTCTACCACAGTAGGGTAGAATCACATTCCATGACCTTGGAACTGTGGTAAAACAGCATTTTGAAAGGCATGGTGGCCTGCCAACTGCAGTGCTGATTTAATTTAAGTTAATTAAGTTACATGATTGTTTATCATCAGCCTAGTAGGGTAGTAGCACCAGGCAGCAGTAGTACTGGTAGTAGTACACTATACTTTTCCTGGTCGAGTGGGAGGGAGTCAGTAACTGGACTCTGGTTACTGACTCACTTCCTCTCAAACAAAACCAGGAGGGACCCACCCGACCTGGGAAGTACAGTGTACCGTACTGCCAGTACTACCACTGGGCTGGTGCTGCTACCCTCTAGGCTGAAGATAAACAGTCAGAAAACTTAATTACTGGAGTTGGGTGACACCATCCCCACACTAGACTGAAGTGACTACTAGACAAGCTGGCTATCTCTGGGACTGTGACGGATGGCCGGCCCGCCGGTGATAGTCAATCTGTACAGTTACAGTATTATTCTGCTGTCCGTTCAGCTCCTACAGATAATCCTACTGTACCTATTTCTTTAAGAGACAATATTCTTTAACAATAAGCCACCCCGTACAGTACCTAGTACAATTAAATTTTACTTCAACATGACGTGTCCTCATTTTCCCCATGTCCCATGACCCCATGAGCACTGTCTGCAAATTATACTGCATGACTGATGGCTGCATGTCATCCTTCCCAGCTGACTGGGCCCCACTCAGCTGGGTGGGATGCAGTCATGCATGCAGTATAATTTGCAGACAGGGTAGTAGGTACCACAAGACATAAGGCACATATGGAAAATAATCTGTGAATAAATTCGTTATGAATAATGACAGGACAGTGGACTAGAAAAGGCTTGACTGATACAGACAGACACTCATTTGTTGAGGTAATAAAAATGCTGTTCCCCATTGTAGACATACATTCAAAGCCTTTTAAGTTTGAATGTATGTCTATACATTTAAACAAAAAAGACTCAAGGTCAGGGAAAGGCATTTTTATTACCTTAACAAAGTGGTGTTCTACTGGCATGTTTTGTGCTTGATGTGCCATCATGGCCCATACCATAACTGTCCATAACTTTTATTTGCTAATATTTTGTGCCCTAGCTAGCCCCTAGCCCTGGCTAATAGCCTATCATAAGACACATCCCGATTCCATCCTGCCTGTCCCATGTTAATTAGGGGTAAAGGATTCCTGCTTGAGTGATAGCCTGCCCTATCACAAGACACTTCCAGATTCCATCCTGGCTCTCCCACGTTAAAATGAGAGGTAACAGGGTTGCTGCTTGAGTGCCTTGCTTGTGTTGCACTTGAGTAAGTTTTCTTCCTCAACAATCACATTTTATTTGGCACTTTTTAACTTGAAATTAATCAACATCAGGATTATCCTGATGTTATCAATTAATTTCAAGTTAAGATTCAAAATCAGAGTTTCTTAGACAACAGCACCCCAAGTGATCAGCACCACAAAGGCTACTGGGTAGCCCTCTTTATGCCTGGCCTTCTTCAGTTTAATTATCACCTTGCGATTACTTCACATTCACTTAATTTACGTGTGGTATACTGTTTATAAATTATTACTTTCTTTGGCAGGGTTATTTTTGTTCTGATTTGACTAGCGAGCGAGACTATTTGGGGGAGGAGGTGTTATTTGGGGGTTTTTCTTTGTTTTTGCATCCCTGGATTTTGGTTTTTCCTACATCTTTTGTTGTACAGTGAAACCCACATGAAACTCATAGCCGCGGGACCGCATGAACAAATTCATCTTGGTGGCAAGAAAAGAAGCAAATTCTGTCAAGGCGTGGACAGGAGCTCGAGCTCCAACCAAACAGGAGCAGCACATTGAAGTTACAACTCCGAAGAGTACTCCTCCAACTGAGTGAAGAGAACGTACTGGTCTAACAGAGATGGCAGACCAGAGAGAGCAAAAAACAGGCAGCAAAATCTGTCTGAGTCAACCATCTGTGTGAGTCCGGGTCACAGAAGGACAGTAAGTTAAGTACTGGCGATCAGACAAATCATGATACAAAAAACAGGGAGCAGGCACTGACTGACTGCAGCCAAGTGGGTGGCCCAAGCCCCAAAATGAATACATTTAGAATCATGGTCACCCCCCCCCCCCCGGACAGGCTGTCTAGTAGTGCCAGTGATTGATCTGATGCTGGCGCTGCTGTTTAGCTTACCCAAATTTTTAATATCCACTTAAGTCGCCCTCATGACCTCCTCTCACTGACTCACTCCAAGTCTAACTCTATATCTTCCACCACTCCATGCTAAATAAACCTCTCTACTCTATCGCTAATTTTGAGTTTTTTTGCTGTCTCTCACTGACCACCACCTCGCTTGCTCTCTCACTACAACCACACACTCCAGTCCACCCGTACTTTTTACAGTGAGACCACAGCGGCGCCAAATCTGCATCACATGATTTTTTTTCCCTTGAAGACAGCGAGGACCATGCAACTCCCCCCCCCCCCCCACTTCGCCCTTGCTGGTCCTCTGTAGATGAACCACTGCTGTCGTCATTCATTATCACACTCACACACACACACACACACACACACACACACACACACACACACACACACACACACAAATTAAAGCTACAGCACACAGCTGTAACCTGTGCAAGTGATTTAAGTGAATCGGTCAGGTTTGAAAACTGCACCCCTCAGAAGCATGCGCCCCACCCTTCCTACAGTACTGCTATCTAACCAAATGGATCTCCTATATTTATTGGACCTTCTTGGAATCTGGATACAGTTCTGAGTTGCCTCCATTATGACTTTTTACAACTCTGCCCATTTCCTCTCTAGACTCTTGACTGATTTTTGAAAGACTTGTAATCTTTCCTGTATCTTTTGCTAATTTTTTCTAAAATCTGCTATTTTTAAAATCCAGTATCTTTGTTTCCCCCAATAACGGCATTTATTTCCATGACCAGAGTGGGTGGCTCCCAGCTATGTCCTTGCTTCGTCAGCCCCGGGTCCATGGGATCCCCCACAGAGCACCCCCCATGGCAAAGCT
Organism: Neoceratodus forsteri; assembly: GCA_016271365.2. Classification (NCBI taxonomy): domain Eukaryota; kingdom Metazoa; phylum Chordata; order Ceratodontiformes; family Ceratodontidae; genus Neoceratodus; species Neoceratodus forsteri. Next base: position 754,795,330 of record CM028135.1, read on the forward strand.
AGAAGGAGGAGAGCCCCCCAAGATGCTCATCCAGATTTGGGGCTCGGAGTGGCATGGGGCTTCATTCTTACCCAGCCTGCCATATATTCCTCTATTCTTCCCTGATGGGACATGACAAAGTATGGTTGTGTAAAAACTTACCGTAACAGTACATCTTCAAGAGCATCTCTTGCAGCAGGTCATAACACATGGGAATTCAGCCACAGGCTGCATTTCCTCCAGATGACTTCTCAGCAGTTGACCCTGGGACCTCCCTCTAACACTACCATGTGGTGTCTGCCTGGCAGGTATAAAAGGGGGTGGTCCCAGTCACTCCTCAGTTCTTTTCCATCCTGGCGATCGAATGTGAAAACTTTTCCAAGGCCTCTGATGGGAACCAAGGAAGGAAACTGACTAGGTGCTTGCGGAATCATAGAAGACAGGAGCAAGGAACCCTTCTGAAGTAACAGCAAGGGGGAAAGAGGGAGGGGCTGCATGACCCACTGCAAGAGATACTCTCAAAGATCTACTGTTACAGTAAGTTCTTATGCAACCGTACTATCTTTTTCAAGGCAATCTCTTGCAGCAGGTCATCACACATGGGAAGATTCCCAAGCAGTTATATTGCCAAGCAGGAGGAGGAAGCGAACCATCAGGACATAGGACAGGAGGCCATGTAGGACGGCCCGTCCAAAATTGTTCCGCTTCTTAGAAGCGAAGTCTAGACTGTAATGCACGATGAAGGCATGTACAGGAGACCACGTGGTGACTTTGCAAATATCCAAGGCAGAAATACAAAGGAAACACACCTTAGAGGCAGCCAGGTCTCTCGCAGAATGGGTATGTTCAACTCTTGAAAGATTTTTTTTTGTGTGTTTAACATAGATAAAGGTAAAGCAGTTGGCCAACCAGGTGGACATGCACTGCAGCAAAAACACTAACACCCTGATTTCCAAGGGCGAAAGAAACAAAAAGTTGCACAGTTATAAGCAACTATGAAGTGCAGAGTAGGTCAATGCTCAATGTTATATGTCCATCTAGGGAAGAAAGCAGGGCTTCCCCTGGATTCTGAGGCTCCACAAAGTATGCAGGTAATATAATGGTCTGATATAAAGTAAATTCATAAACAATATTTGGTTAAAAGGCCGGGTTCACGTGTAAAGAGACCCGGTCGTTATAGGGATGCACATTAGTGTGTGTAACTCCAAGACATGTCTGCCAGACATAATGGCAACTAAAAATACAGTTTTCCATGAAAGATAACAGAGGTTACTGGTTTCAGTAGGCTCAAATGGACTCGTAGTCAATTTGTCAAGCACAAAATTCAAATCCCAGATGGACTGGATCCCTGATAGAGGGATGTAGGTGCAGAATACCTTATAAAAATGTTCAACTCATGGCAACTGGGAGAAAGGTATGTTGTCCCCAGGCAAATAAAATGCGGCAATGGCCGAAAGGTGGACTTCCACAGAGGAATATTTCAGTCCACCCTCTGATAAGGACCACAAAAAAAAATCTAAGATGCTTTGAGGGGAACATCCATAAGGAGCCAAGTCCAAGGAAGACACCCAAATAGAGAAGCGTTTCCACTTCTGGGAATAGGAAGACCTGGTAAAAGGCTTCAGGGCTACCTGGAGAACCTCTGCCACCTTTGGGGACACCTTGGAGTGTGAGGGGATGAAGTCCTCAGGAGTCAGGCGTGCAGGTGGAGGGAGCGAAGGTCTGGGTGTACAGTGAGTCTTGTGCCAGGGACAGTAAAGCCCGGAAAATAAGCAGAGGTATTGGCTCTGGTTCCAAGAGTTGTATAAGTAGAGGGAACCAAACCTGTTTTAGCCAGAATGACGCAATGAGAATCAGACGCCCTGTCCAGGACAAGTTTCAGGAGTACTCTCTGAACGAGTGGAAAGGGCAGGAGGGCATAAAGAAATCTTCCTCTCCAGGAAAGGGATAATGCATCCCATCACACAGTTCCAGAACCCTGCATGAGAGAGCAGTAAAGCAGCAGTTTTTTGTTTTGTAGAGAGGCAAATAGGTCCAACTCTGGTTGGCCCCATAAGTGGAAGACACCATTTAGAACGTCTGGTAAGATTTCCCACTCGTGGGCCTAGGCAGTGGATCTGCTCAGGGTATCCGCCAGGGTGATCAACACCCCTGGGACATGTACTGCCAGAAGATGAATATGTCTCTAGAGTGCCCAATACCATACACTCATCAATGCTGTGCAGAGAAGGTATGAAGAGGTGCCTCCTTGTTTGTTAGGTAGTGAACTACCATAGAATTGTCCAATTGCACTTGCAGGCAATCCGGGGGGGGGGGGGAATGAGAGTCTCGAACACCTGTAAGGCACAGATAACTGCTCTCAGCTCCAAGACATGGATGTGGAGGCATGCCTCCACTGATGTCCAAGATCCTTGTGAACTGATGTGCAGGAGAAGAGCACCTCACCCTGTCAAGGAGGAGGCATCTGTAGTCAGAATGATACTTGGTAGAGGATATCAGAATGGCATGCCTAGCATTAAATTGTCTCTGGTCTTCCACCATCATAGAGCTCGAAGAGCTGGGAAAGACATAAAGACCGGGTTCTGTTTTTGGTCCCATTGGACTCTGAGGGATCACTGAAGGATCCTCATATTTAACCTGGTATTGGGGACCATCGGTATTGTGGCTGCCAAATGTCTCAGGAGACGAAGGTTGTCTCTTGCAGAGACTAACCTGCTGGACTCTAATCTGCATGCCAAAGCGATCAGGGCATCCATCCAAGCCATGGGCAGATATGCCTTCCCTAAAGAAGTGTCTAGTACAGCTCCAATATATTGAAGGCGTTGTGTAAGGTCCATCTTGGATAGTTTACTGCAATTCCCACTTGAGCGAACAACTGTAGGGTTTGAGAAAGTGTCAGGCAGTCATAGGCCAGAAAAAGCTTTCAGTAGCCAGTTAGCCAGGTAGGGAAAGACACAGAGCCCTTCCCTAAGGAGGACCGCTACGACCACCACTAGGCATTTTGTAAACACCCTTGGGGCTGAGGAAAGTCCAAAAGGGAGGGCCCTGAATTGGTTATAATGACCTTGGAACACAAAACGGAGAAACCATCTTTGAGCTGGGTGCATCCTGACATGCATGGAGATATGAGTCCTTTATATACAGAAAGCAGAGACAATCTCCCATGTTTGGCAAAGGGAGACGTGTCAGATGAGGCACCATACAGAACTTTTGGTACGTGATATAGAGGTTGAGACACCCCAGATCTAAAAATGAGGAGTAAATCCCTCGTCCATTTTGGAACCAGAAAAAAGTGGGAGTAAAATCTTGCACCATTCTGAAGAAGGGAAACTGATCTGATAGCCTATTTTGATGGTAAGGCATCGATCTTGGTCCATAGGACCCATGCCTGTTCTGCAGGGTAGTGAGAGACCCTGGGTGGCAAAGGAAGAAGTATCCCCGTGAACTCCAGTGTGTGTCCTGTCTCAATCAGTTGCAAGAGCCACCGGTCAGTGGAGATAGCGTGCCACCCTGGCAGGTGCAGGGAAACCTGCCCCCCCCCCCCGATGGCCATGGGTAGGGTCTCTAGTCCCACGACCGGAGGAAGACCTTCAGGCAGAAGGCTGGTCCTGCTGGGGGCAGCAGGGACATAATGGGGTTTGTGAGTATTTCTAGGACCTGGCAATTGTAACTGAGGTTTCCTCTTGTTGGTATGTTGCCTTTTAGCAGAGGGATGGCCCCTGTAGGGGCGGCCCCTCGAGGAGCCCCTGAAGGCTGTTTTGGCTTTTGGACCATAAAGGGTTCACACCGACTGAAGGGTACGACCAGAGTCCTGCAGATCTTTCAAGGTGTCTTGGGTCTGTGGACCAAACAGCTGAACTTCTTTAAAGGAAGCATTCAGAACAGATTGCTGTATGTCCTGTGAAAAGCCCGACATGCTGTCTGAGGAAGACTCCAGCTTGGGATGTAGGGGCCGTAGTATCAACGGCATCATAAGTTGTCCTCAGCAGGTGGCGGCATACAGCCGCCACAGCAGATAGTTTCACTGTCAGGTCCTCTCTAATAGAACCCTCTTGGAGGGACTGTACCATCACCTGGGAGGCTTTAAGGAATTCCTCCTGAATTTCAGGAGGTGGCCCATGTAACCAAATATACGTAGGGACAAGGTGGCCAAAAAAAAAAAAAAAAACCCTTTTCCCATGGCATCCAATTTGTTGGATTCTATATCCGAGGGCTGTGCACTCACATGTTGAGGTCTAGAGGAACTATCATGTGTGGCACTGCTCACCACTGAGTCCGCCTGAGGCAGAGACATGAAATAGGGGTGATCTACTGGAGCCTGATAAATCCTATCAGCTTTTTGTGGGTTGGAAGGAACCATAAAAGGTTGCTTCCAAGCTGTCATAATAGCTTCCTCAAAGGCATCCACCAAGGTGGGGGGATGACCAGAGTGGGGCATTCTGGCACATCCAGGTATTGAGCCAACTGTTTCTTGGAAGCCCCCTGTGCAGTACCCAGGAAGCCAAATGATTTTTGGAGGTGGATCACAATGTCCAAAAATGTCGGGTCATCCAGCAGAGAACAAGGGAGTTCAGGAGTAGTTTCATCCTGAACAGACAAGGCGGCGGCAGAGGAGGACCGAGGGGAATCCTTATGGTCCAGGTCATCCTCGTGCTTCATATCCGCCAGGTCCCAGTCCTGCAGGAAAGGTCTTTAATGTCCACTTCCTAGGTGTACAGACCTAGAGAGACAGGGAAAGAGTTAGTAGTCTGCTGGCTCGAAGGAGGCCTAGAGGGAGCAGAGAACACAGCGGACCCCTCCCGGGGAGGGGCTGAGCTAGTTCCAGAATGGTGATAACTGGAGTCTGGACAGCTATTATTGCCATCTATCCAGTATCAGTAGCTGTGATGGACTGGACAGAGTGAATGGGAACCACTGACTGCATGGAAGGAGGCAGTGGCACTAGACGTGCATCCATCAACGAGGGGGGTACCTAGAATCCTAGGATCGTCGATGAGGGTGGTAGCGTTAAGCCATGTAGGGTAAGGCCAGTCAATGTGGAGTAAGGCCAGTCATCGACAATGAGATAGCTGATGGGCCTGAAGCCCCTGCCATCAAAGGAAGAGCCCTGATCCATCGTCGATGATAAGATCCTTGATGGGATACCATGCAGCGTTGACAACGATAAGATAATCGACGAGCCATGAGACAAAAGCCATCACTGAGCATGCAGCTGTCATCGACAGATGGTGGCTGGAAAGCATGGAAGAAGGAGGCAATGTAGGAAGCTGCTGGAGAGCCCCCAAGCCCACCATTGATGGAGGAGCCGTCTGTGACAGGGAGCTCCTGCCACTCTTGAGGACCGACCTTTTCTTAAATCTGTTGCAACAGTTCTTCTATTTCTTAGCTTAATCTATCCTTTACAATTTCTAGTCCATAAGGTTGACCACCTGTGAGCACCCCTTCCCTTTCTTGACTATGCTATAGTGTCCTCTTTAATTATCCTTTTCTCTCTCAGGTCCTGGCACAGGGAGATTACTGTGGTGACTTCCAAGCATATGTAAAACAGTTTGTGTTTGTCATTGTTGGATTTAGTATGTAATAACACTAGGTCATAAATACCTTGATGTACTGTATATATACCTTACGTTTATGAAACTTATAAATGTTGAAAATACCATGGCACTAGATGTTTTTGATAATGGTAAAAAATACTAGATGACTATTATAAAAATTAAGTTAGTTGTGCTATTTAAAATGCATGTAAATTGCTGTAAACTGAACAAGTCTGAAATTTCAAGATGATCTGCATGTATCCCATGATACATTGCATTATGAAAGTATGTGTGATGTTGTGTTTCTTTGAAACGTGGCTTATTGTCAATGACCTTTGGGGTAAACCTCATTTCAGTGCTTCTGCACTGAGGATCTTTGTCTTCAGCTTGTTTTTTTTGTTTTTTGTTTTTGTTTTTGTATTTGAGCCCCTACCACCCAAGCAAACAAAGCCCCCATAGGGGTGGTGGCTGAACCTCAACTGTTAAGCGATCTCAGAGATCGGTGTCAGTAGGTGCTGGCTAAGTGCAGAGAAAGGACAGTCTGTTGCTGCAAACTGATGTACTGAAGAAGGGATGCGCCATTGCTTAAGTTTATAGCCTGTATTTTGAATAAACATCACACAGAGATCGTGTGTTGAACTTGAAGTTCGGTATCTGGTCCCTCTGTTATCCCACAACCCCTTCACACCATCGACGGGGAAGAGAGGAGCCAGCAGTCATCAATGGTGGAGAAGACGACAGAACAGTGGCTACCATCTCAGGTACCCCTGAATGCACTGTCGACAGAGGAGCCATCAACGGAGGTAAGAGAGGAGGCAGCAGTCATCGACAGTGTAGAAGATGACATAAAAGCTATCACCATTTCAGGTACTTCTGAACCCATCGTTGACGGAGGAACAGTCGATGGTGGAAAGTGAGAAACCCACAGTCATCGACATTGTAGAAGATGACATATCAGGGGCTACCTCTCAGATACTTACCTTTTTTGGTAGCATTGTAGATCAGTGAGAATCAATGGAAGATCTATGTTGAACCTTTTGCAGAGGCACAATCCTGGGTGCCATGTACAGGGCCAAGGCCCCGAACAGATTTTTCTGGTTGATGACTGGTAAGCAGAGCTCCGAAGGAGTACTTGTTGCATGCAGGTGGCAGTTGAAAAGAACCAAGGAGTAACTGGGACCTCCCCCTTTTATACCTGCCATGCAAGCACCACATGGTAGTGTTAGGGGGAGGTCCCAGGGTCAACTGCTGAGAAGTCATCTGGAGGAAATGACGCCTGCGGCTAAATTCCCATGAGTTTTGACCTGCAGCAAGAGACTGCCTCAAAGAAGATCAGTGCATGCAGTGTCCAGGCACACACATGCTGCATCAGTCCTGTAGCCTTCTCCCTTTGCATTGCTCACACCTGCACTGCCTCTAGGCCTCCATCTGGTGGCAGTTGACGGCACAGCAGCGATCCTCCCTTCCTCGGGAGAGAAGAACAGTCCCTCATCTAACCACATAGCAACCTAAGTAGACTTCCAAATCAATAGTCGACAGATCTCAAAAAGTTAAATGGAAATGGGCACTCTCCAGCTGCCTCGGGGTCACGGATGGAGTCCCCCAGGGTTCCATCCTTGGTCCATTACTTTTCTCTCTGTTTGTCAATAACATCAGCAACCACTGCTGTGATGTATAAGTGCTCTCCTATGCAGATGGCACCGTAATCTGCTGCAGTGATGCAGATCCCTGCTCAATCAACGTAAAACTTGCTCATAGCCTGAATGTACTTGAAACTTGGTTTGCTGACAATATGCTGGTCCTGAGTGACAAAAAAAAAAAACACAAAGAGCGCTTATTTGGTCCAAGGTGGTTAGGAGCAGACAGAAAAAATGTACTGCCACTTTTTACGACAACAGAGACTCAGATCGATGTATTAGACAAGGTACAGTACCTCGGTGTATACCTTGACCAAGACTTGACTTTTAAGCTGCACGTTGATCACATCACCAAGATTATGCATCAGAAACTCAGCCTACTATACAGACTGGGAAACTCACGGACTGCTGACTCAAAGAGGAAAAATTGCTTGTAGTACACTTCTCCTGTCCCTGGTCTATGGAGTCCTAATATTACAATTCCTCAGGGAGGCTGAAGCACTCAAACTGAATGTCCTATACAACAAAATCAGTCAATCTGCATCAAGCTCGCCACCCAGGAGGCATCACTGTAAGGTACTCTCTGATCTGAATTAGCCTACTCTGGAATACCGACTCACTCAACGTCTCCTTTTGCCTCACTTTTAAACTCACCACAAACTATTCCCCTCCCCACCTGCAGGGTCTATTGGCCCCAAAACCCTGGAGGCGTGCCCTCCGCTCATCAGACACCAGCCTGCTGGAGATCCCTAGGGTAAGGACTAACCTAGGAAAAAGGTATTTTGCTTTCTCTGCCCCCTACCACTGGAACTCCCTTCCAGAAAATTTAACTAAAGTCACTTCTCTAGAAGGGTTCAAGGCTGGTCTAAAGGTCTACTTCTTAGAACACTGTCTTTGCAACTGCTGCCTCTAAACACTAAGCCCTAAAGGAGATTGCTATGACAGGTTAAAGGTGTAACTATGACTTGTTTGTTAGCACATGAACTTCACCTATCCTGCTGCTGCTACTAATGTGTATCTGACATATGTAACTAATTTCCCTGTGCATAAGCGTGTTTCTCTGTATGATGTCCCTGATGTATTCTTTCTGAACTATGTAGTTCTGTAATGTCATGAACTTCCTGTTGGCACTGAATGTAATTAATTCCAGGTTGCCCCTGAAAAAGGGACCGCTGGTCTCAGTGGGCTCACCCGGTTATCAAAATATCATAAATAACTAAAAGTGTTGCTTGTGTAAAGGGCAGTAGTGCTACCACCAAGCCACCAGCTGACAAATTCAGTATCTCCGTGTTGGCGGTCACTTGATGTGGTCCTAGATTCATACAAAATCTCACCATGCAGAGACCACTCTGACCTGCCGAGATGAAGAAAATCAGTCCTCCTCCGCCTGGCTGGCTCCAAATGACTCAGACATATTGCTGAACCTGGACTGCTGAAGTCATGAGTGGTAGCCCTACCTCTGCACAAATGGGCTGGACCCCATTATACTCTTTCCTTTGCCCACCTACCTACTCCCTGGGTTCGAGTGGAATGGCCTTTTCCTTCCTTATGACTATACCATCAGCAGACTTTCTGTGAGATTACTATACCCTGTACTACATTTTACCATTTAATTTATTTGTACAATTTTTTTTTTTTTTATAATTGCAATTTATTTCGACGTGGTCTCATTGTTTATGAAATAGTGTCAATGTATAGTTGCATTGTTTTGAATAACATATTTACCTAGTTTTTTTTATTTGCTTCTCCTTTAGGCATTTTGCAGTGCAGTCAAAACTTGTAACTAGATGTTATTTGCCATTTGACCTACTTATTCAGTTTTTCGGACTTGTTAGATTTTGTTTGTCCTATTTACTCTGTAACTCCCTTGCCTCTGGTCACACCTGAAAATGAGGCCTGGCTCAGAGACCCTCTTTGTCACCATGTTACAAATAAAACAGTGCATAATTATAGAGATACCCCATCCATCCTACTTCGCAGGTTACCCTGTAATTTCCTTGGTAATCAGAAATTTGTGTTGGCTTAGCGTGAAGGACTGTACTGTGTTCAGATCCACAGTCTGCTGGCAGGCTTTTCCACAGGTCCATCACCCCAGGGAGAAGTGCCTCCTAATGTTACCCCTGTACTTCCCACATCTGAGCTTCATAGTGTGTTCTGGCATCATTTTGGAGCACACCAGATCAAAGGTCTGTCTGTGAGATCTTATCTATACTCTTGAGTAAGCAGAAGGCTAACATCATGTCCCCTTAGCCTCCTTTAACTCCAGGGTAGACAAGTTAAGGGCTACAAGCCTCTTCCCATAGCTTCTATTCCCCATATTACTGACCATTTGGGAGACCAGCATCCTCCTAACTGGCTCATTGTCCTTTTTGCACTGAGGAGCCTATATATGCATGACGATGGCTACTATGAGATTAATCAAGGCCACCACTCCACTAACAAGGACCTTGTTAGTGGAGTGGTGGTCTTGATTAATCTCAGTAACCATTATCATGCATTAAAAAAGTAATCCGATCTGGCCTACATGGACTACAACAGAGCATGTACCACGCTCTTCCTGGGCACATGTAATTTTGTACCTTGCGCGCAGCAGCTCAATCAGGAAGTGGAAGGGGTCAGCTGCCCACCTTGTCAGGGTCAAACTATGATCCCCCCCACCACCACCACCACCACCATGTAGATGTCACAAAACAATTGCAGGAAAAAGACTTTCATGGATCTAAACTTCTGGAATACATTAGTAGCAGCATGGGGAGAAAAGTTTGAGAGAACACTAAGCAGCTTTCTGCTGCACCCTTTTGACTGCTTTCATATCTTAAAACTAAAGTGACCAGAATGCAGTACTGTATATGTAATATTATTGTTTTCATTTCTACAGGTCTGCAGGATGTGTTTCCATCAAGAGGCACTACATAAAAACAAACAAATAGACAAGCATTTGTCAATGCCAAATGTTTGCTTGCTGGCATTGGCAGTGGTAGTGTAGAAGTTACAGAGCTGCATAATAGGAATGGCAGTGAAGTACTGAACTGAAGCCAACCCCACCACCACCCTGCAGAAAGTGACAGGCATTGGGCTGTGCCTTTGGGTCGTCAGGCATAACGGCCACGCCATTTCACCACACCCCACTCTGCAGACACTTACAAGTGTCACGGTGTGCCTTGGGGTCTTTGGCTCTTATGCGCACCCCATTTCATCAGAAAATACAGTGAGATGGGTGCGGTATAGGAGAATGGGGTGAACTTTGGGGCCGAGGAGTCAAGGCATACCTCAATGCCTCTCACTGGCTGCAGGATGTGGAATGGTATGAGCATTACAGGCAAGAATCCTAAGTCACACCCCTGATGCCTGTCATTCTCTACAGGGTGGGGCGTTATGGTTGGAAACCCTAATACCTCAGGCATTCATTGGTATTTTCACTCCAAATTTTCAACATGGTTTTTTTGTGACCCCACCTCATGAACAGTGGCAATATCAGTTTGTTAGCCGGAAGCTGCTTATGCACAGTGACTACGGCATTTAGCACCACAGGTGCAAACACATTATGAACAGGATGTCAAAAATGACAGCTGTATTGTTCATGGGGAGGTGTAAAAAAAATGGCAATGTTGCAAATCTGCAGTAAAAACATTAAAAAAAAAACTGGTGAAGTCACGAGCGTGCATAGAAACTGTGCAATGCACACTTGTAATGTAATTAGTTTGGGGATTTTTTACAGCAGATTGTCAACACAGGCATTTTGGGGCTTCCAATCATGAACAGTGTCACTGTGATTTTCTTTTTCTGTCCCGAACAATGATTTCCCACAGCGATCACGCATCTCTGCGCTGAAAGTGTGAAAACACATTTTCACCATGTTGTGAAAAATGACAGCTGTACTGTTCATAAGGAAGTGTGGAAAAATGCCACTGGTGAAAATCTGGACTGAAAATATTACAAAGTCATGAACTTAAGAGGGTGCATGGAAACTACGCAATGCTCACTTGTAACACAGTCATTTTATGGACTTTTGTCACCAAATTTTCAACATAGCCATTTTAAGATCTCTGCTCATGAACAGTGTAACTGTGATTTTCTTAATCTGTCCCAAACTTTGCTTCAGACACGACTGCGCCATTGTGTGCTACATGGGCAGAAACACGCTTTGGGCAAGATGTGAAAATGACAGCTGTACTGCTCATAAGGAGGTGTGGTAAAATAGCAATGTTGAAAATCTGGAGTGAAATATTGAAAATTCACGAACTTACAAGCATGAGTAGGAACTGCATAGCACTGCCTTCAGTAAAAGTAATTTTACTGAATTTTCCACCAAATTTTCAACATATGTTTTTGAGAGCCCACCTTATGAATAGTGCTAGTGTCATTTTACATTTGTCCCGAAGATGATTTCACAGCAGTGATTGCTAAATCACTCCTTCGGCCTGATTAACACCATGACAGTGAGAGATTCAAGAAAGGGGTCCCAAAACCCCATGTTGAAAATTTTGCAAAATTCCAAAATGCCTGAGATATGCAGCAAAGTTGAAAAACCCTATCTATCCCATTATACAGCTTACCGGCATTTCCTCAGTTCTCGTAAGCTTTGAAGAGTGCAGACGTGTTCCCAGTCCACAGAAAATCGGTCGCACAGAGTCCAGAGGTAAGTTTGGGGTGAGGGGGTGTGGGAGGCAGGGTGCACAGTGGTGGGCGCAGGTGGGGGCAGAGACACAGAGGGACCGCTTTCCAATTTCATTTTTTTTTTTTAAAAACAAAGGAGGACGACGCTGGGGTTTGCCACGCTTGGGGTGAGCTCCCAGCGCAGCACAAAGACGGCTTTTGGGGTGAGCTGATGGGGATTACACCTTGGCCGGGCGACAGCATCTGTTGCCACGCTGGGGTGGGCCCCAGCATGGCACAAGGAGGGCTGTTTGGGAGGGTGTGGAGTCGATGGGGATAGGCACCCCGTCGATGACAGCATCTGTGCCATGCTGGGCTGGGCTCCCAGCGTAGCACTCTGTACTCTGGGGGGGACAGTGGAGCGATGGGGGATTGGGCAACCCGTCAGCTATCATGTGTAGCCATGTTGGGGTGGGCACCCAGCGTGGCATGTGGGCAGCTTTGGGGGCACAGCACAGCCGGCGGAGGTTGAGGCACCCGTCGGCTATACAGTGTGTGCATGGGGGAGTAACGCAGTATGCGTGTGTGTAGGGGCAGCGCGAGCAGGCGATATCTTATCGCTGCTCACTGAAGCGTAGCTCCCCCTTTCAACTGTATGCCACTGCATTTTTGCACTGCTGGACTGCTGTTATAGACAGCTCCAGCAGGCATTGGAGAACTGCGGTCGCGCCTGCAAACACACTGACTGAACTGGAAGAGGGCTGCCACACCTCCGAAAACTCGGATGATGGCACTATGTTTCTTGCACATGCGTGCAAGCAAACATAATGATGGACTGGCTTTCCTTTAAAAAAATAATACATTACTATTTCAAACTGCTTCCTAGTTCTTTTAAAAGCACATTTTGGTCACACATAAAGGCTCACTAGCTTCATTAGAGTGATGGATAATGAGATTTGTGACAGTAACTTTAGAAAGTCTGTAAAACGTAACAAAACATAAACCTTTCCTCAACTATGAAGACTATGCAGACTATGCAAAGAACTCAAGAAAGGTACATGAACAGCAAATGTTGCACTTCAAATCTCACTGGGGCCAAAAAGACTGGAAGCAACTTGCAGCACATCTTTACAGGTCAGCATTTTCCAAAGAAATTCACTCTAAGAATGAACTAACAATGCAATAGGCAAAACCTTAGCTTAAATCAAGTATGAATTAGAAATATTTTCCATGGGGTGGCCATCTGATGGCCCATTTAAAACTCTCTCTACTACGGACCTGGGTTTAGAAGAAAACTCATGAGTCGAAGTCAAGCACCCAAGGGATGCAGAGTGCAGTGTGCACCAGTCTGGGGAAGAGTGATGTCAGATTCTGCTAGTGAAGCAACTCCTTGAAGTGGATGGGGGAACCTGCTTACTCATGAGGAGAGGTGCTAGTGCTTTGAGCTGCTGCGATGTGCACAACTGACAGAGGCACTGCCCAACATCAGGTAGGTGGGAAAGACCAAGGAACTAAAGCTGAAAAAGGCAGCCCCCATAGGATGGCCCCTGGGCACTCTTGAACCTTGTGCCCTTGCTGCTGCCTCCAGATCTGAGATTTTTGGGGGACCCTGCCATGAGGGACAATGCAACAACAGACACTGCATGATGGGCTGGGACATTGCCCAGGAAGCAGATCCAGAGAGAGGCCCCTCGCCAGGAAGATAAAGGCCTTGATGAAAAAAATAAACTTTATTTATTTGAAAAGTTTTCGCCGGAAAAAAAAAAAAAACAACAAAAAAAAACTGTGAGCTGTAAACAGCTCATTTCCAGAAGCATCCTGAGGGAAGGGAGGTTACAAAAATTGGGAGAGCAGGCAAAAACATAATATAAAATATATATGGTGCCATTCACATACATAAAATGTAATACAAATACAGTACATTTTGATCTAAAACAACAGACAGTATCGTATAAAAAGTGTGGTAGATAACTAAGCTAAAGTCAGAGACGTTGGAAGAGACATACCAAGGTATGCAAAACTATATTTAGATAAGACATACATAGCGCTAAACCAAAAACAGGCAACCCGGTAAAGGTATAGGCAGAAGATGGAGAACACCTAGAAGTGCTAGAAGTAGCAGGCTGAGCACTGGGTTTGCCAAGTGCTAATTTAGGTCTAAAAGAAAGACAGTTATAACAGAAGTGGTAATGATTGGGGGGGGGGGTGGTGACAGGGAGGAAGGAGAGAGGAAGAGAGGCATACCAGGAACTATACCACTTCAGGATACTGAGAATCCTGCAAGAGGACAGGACCCAGCAGATAGAACGCGAGAGAGGAGGGAGCAGAGGAGGAGAAGTGAGAGTAGGGGCAGGAGGGGAGTAGAGTAAAGAGGTGATGGAGGCACCTGTTAGAGGCAGCCTAGAACTGGAGATTGAAGGAGTGGGGGAAATGAGGTAGCAATGGTAACTTATTAGCATCAAGGGAAGAGGTAGACAGCAATGAACAGTGTTTATGGAGGAGGAGGAAAGTTAGTGGGCGGGATTGAGCAGAGCAAATTTCTAGTGAGAGGAGTTCCAGATATCGAGGAACTTATATGAGAAGATGGCACAGCCAGAAGAAGTGCGGTGGAAGGCAAGAGTTCCATATGTAGAGGTGCCGGAGGGTATAGCGGGGAGGCGAAGAGGCAGAACAGATAGAATGGCAGAGAACCATGCCAGGACTTCCAACTAAATTACAAATGTGTGACAGGCACCTGGCATGGAGTGAGGGTAAGGAGAGTGAGGAATACAAATGTCACAGTGATGAATACATGGGGGGCAGCCAATTATGTAGCGGTAGAAGGAATTGAAGAGTGTCCAGTCTGGATAGGGTGGTTTTGGGGGCGGAGCTGTAGACAATGTCCCCAAAGTCGAGGACAGGGAGAATCATCTTTTGCAGGGAGAATCATATTTTGCATACCTATATGGCAACTAAGTTATTCGTTGTTCTATAAAACATACTACACTTTCTCCATAATGCCAAACATACCTAACTAACAAGGACAGCCTAAACGGAAAAAGTATTCTATACTTAGTTTATTGTTCTTGGCTGTATTAAATTTGAAAAACAAGTACCTTTTCCTCTTCATTCAGGTTATTTTTGTATTTATGAAGCCAGTAGGCAAGGTATTCAATGGGGTCTGTAGGTCGTTTCTCTGCTACTTCAGCCAGGCCCTCCACCAAGCACTTGCCCATGTGCTTCTTCAGGTATTCTGTATCCATCCCCATCTTTGGCACACAGTAGAATGCTATAACGTAACTATAAATAGATTGTAAAAAAGTAACTTATTAAAACCTGGTAACATTTACTCTTTAAAGTATTACTACGTTTGTACTATACGCTCAGTCTTTGGACTACTAAATCTGTCAGTGACTTGTGCATCCCAGTCTTTTTTTTGTTTGTTTTGTTTATTCAAGGGATTAGGCTTCTTCGCCAACAAGCCCCATCTTAGACAGGTGTACCGGCCTAATCTTTCAATTTACGATGCAGAGGTTGATATCTCTGCAGATTCCTGTGTAGATAGACCTCACCTTTCAGAATTTGCTTGTTACCCTCAGAGAAAATTGGTGGACAGCCTCTCGGGGGTCCTATTTCTGATTTTGGACGCTGTGGACCCTCCGGGCCCCATAGCTCGGCCTAGGAATGCCCGATTTACAATTCCAAGGTGTCATTTTTTTACATTTATGGCCATGCCAAGTTGGTGGAACAACTCAGAAAATCCAAAATGGCCACCAAAATCCAATATGGCTACCATATCGCTAGTAAATACTTGATTCGTTAATAACTTCCAAATCCCTAGCTTCCAAGATACCTATTATCAATGATTCATGAACGGGGTGTTTATTATTACATTTAATATATACACATATTAAATTACTATAATAACTGGCTTCTATTTTTTTCCATAGGAAAAGCTGGTTATAATTCTGTCGTTATAACCAGCTGGTTATAATGACATTCACACGCCAGCTTTCCCCACAGTAGCACATAGTACTAGTAGCGCGAGACACACATACCTCACTGAAAAGCTTCTCAGTGAAACCCGCAGTCGGCATCTCGCAATAGCACTTTTCTGTTCCTCAAGCCATGAACAAATACATTCCTGTACCAAAAAAGATCAAGACCCCTGGTGCTAGAACACAACGAAGATGACCGACATACGTTTAGCTCCACACATTTACTTTATCATGATCCCCAACTCAAACTAAAACTCTCATTCTCTTTGTAGCTACCACGAGAGCTACAAGTAAAATAACTATCGCAATGGGAACAAGAAAAACAAAACAACAAAAAAAAAAACTTAAAGTTTTATTTTAAATGTTCTACCTTTGCCAATACAAAATTAGCCATAGCTACTAACTACGTTACATTTCTTGAATGCCGTGATATATTTTTTTGTTTTTGGTCACTGAGTGCCATTCCAGAACTGGACAAGCTACATAACCTGTGAGTAAACTATTTAAAAATACAAACAAACAAAAAAAATAACAACTTAAAAACATTATGAATTTAAAACAGTTGCATCAATGTTCTGTATGTTACTTTGAACAGTTGTACAGGTCACATTAATCATTTTTCTGTATTGATAAATAAAATGCTACCATTTAAACACTACAGCCTCTTTTCTAACTTAAAAGTAAACTTCCACTGGCAAAAAAAAAAAAAAAAAGAGAATCCAGAAATTATACAAAATAAAAGATGGGTAGCTAGTTAAAACTCATATTTTACACACACCCTTGGGGTGGGATGCCTTCATAAACCCCCTCGAGCTTAACTCTCAGGGTTTATGTGGCATCCCACCCCTCGGGCAGGGGTGTAAAATCCTCATTATAACTAGCTACCCATCCATTATTCTCTATACAATAGAACATAAATATAAATAAACGATGCATAATACATCAGTCTGCTTGTTTGTGCCATTGACCCAAAACTGCATCCACTCTGTGAGAATTTGCCACTTCATTCACAGGAGTGCGTGGCGTGTTCATGTATGTTGTATGCTTGTTCAGTTTGTATTTCTAGTTTCTAGTTTTTAATTTTAGTTTCTAGATAGCCCTCTAGATGCACCAGTTGGATTGGTCAATCCATCCAATTTGCCTACCTATGTTCTTTGTGAGACCCAAATTAGAGATACGGAACTGCAACAAATATTAGGACAGAATGGGCTGAATACCATCAGGACTTTTGCAGAGAAATGGTCAGTCACAAAACCAACTTCCGAGTACACCAGAAACTTCAACCTCATGTGGAACAAAATCTGTGACCAACTTCCCCCCGGCCCTGGAGAAACAGGCCTACCTGTTCATACAAGGGATCGCCAAAATTTCACCAGTGAAAAGAAATTAAACGCCAACTCAACGAAACAACTTTCCTCAGATCAATCTTCTGAAGCTGAATTCTCTGGCATACCCAACCCACAGACGTCCAATAGCAGTGAAGCGGTCCATGTAACTCGATGTAAAAGGAAATAGTTGGAATTTAAGAAGGATGAGACTTGCTTCGTCTGTGATAAGAAAAGGAAAAAAAGAGAGGAAATACGAAAGAAAAACTCCAAAGAGTTTAACCTGAAGATGGAAAGATTACACTGCACGAAAGCATGTTACGTAATGAAAACTGAGATGATGTTCTTTTGTCTGGTGCAGCCAAACTTTTGAAGATCACTACTGCCAATGTTGATGTATTTGCTGTGGATGTCATATATCATCAAGGTTGTTACAACACTTTTGTTTACGTCAGCAAACAAGAAAGACAAACACCAGGTGGATCGGAAAGGATTCACACAGAGTGCTGAAACAGAGTTTCTTCAAATCGTGAGAAGAAAGACTGTTGAGCAGAAATGTTGCTATTTACTCCCAGAGTTACTGAGGATCTTCATAACCTCTATGAGTTCCATGGATGCGAACAAGATGCTGGAATAAATCACACATTTCAGATGAAGAATCTTATCAGCAATGAATTCGGAGATGAGATAGGTTTTACTTCGGGGAAGAGGATCCATGGGAATCCTCTAATTTTTCACTCGACAAAAGTAAACCCACTTGATTATTCTTTGGCAACCTTGAGAGGAGCTGGGCTCAGAGATAGTGACATCATCAAGGCATCTGCAAAGATGACCATTCGGAAATTAAAAAAGACAGACAAATTGAGTCACCGCAGTTTCCTATGGCATATGACGACCTGTTTTCTGAGTTTGATAATTATGAACCCATTCTGGAAATCTTCAATGTGATAGCTCTCTCTCTCTATGATCCCTTCTAAGAAGATTAATGCTCTAGGTTATGCGACCATCCCAACAGAAATTCAAGCTACCAAGTTATGGTCCATTGCTAGTGACTGACAACGCCTCATTACTGGAGAACATTCTCCAAAGTCGATAGTTCTATCCATGGTCCTTCATCATCTCACCCGGAAGTAAAGAAGCAGTCAATCTTCTACATTATTTGGGGACTGGTATTTCTTACACAGATGTCAGAAAACAAACAAGAAATTGTCCCATGACAGTAAATCTGAGGTAAAAAAAAAAAAAAGGCACCGTACATGATTCCGCTTGGACAGCCAACTCATGTCACAATTGATAACTCAAATAACTCAGATGTAAGCAACAGACAATAACAGGAGTCTCAACAACACATGACACAAATGACAACGATATACGTACCCCGAATTTCATGTCCTGCCGACATCTGCGATTTGCCAGTACAAGAACAGAACATTCCAAGCAGCTCAACAAGAAAAGTCCAGGAAACCTTTGACAGCGCAGAAACTATTGACTATAAGAATCATAATATAGGAATGAAAAAATAAAAAAAACAACAACGATCGTCCCGGTCCTATGATGAGGATGAACAAAGGACTGAGCTTGATCTTCATTTGAGCAAAGACTGTATTTAGACTCTGGCAGCAAGCATTGAATCTTTCAGAGAAATGAATCTCTTCCAATCACAAGATCATGGACCACTTTCAATAAAACAGCAACATCGACCACTACCTTCAAATCCGAAACTGATTTCCTACCCATTATACCACGTGAACCAGATGATGCAGTTTGCAGATATTACCTTGACTTTCTCATGGATCCAACCGATGACCTACAAACTGACCAGATTTTCAGCCATAGTGATCATGCAGCTTTCTACAAGATTGCACAAACAATGTGGAAAGAAGAAAAATATACAAAAGTGGTTAATTTGATGGCAGGATTTCATGAACTGATGGTGAAGCAGAAGATCCTCTACTAGTGATATGGTGCTATGGGACTTTGTGACTGGTGGGTTCAGGTGGGAATAATAGCAGATGGATCGGTTGACCAGGCCTTGGAAGGACGCCACTATCCTAGATCGATGAGGTTACAGAAACAGTCTCTCAAGGCTCTCCTACGATTCATGGGCTCCAAGATGCATGGCTCACTAATCGATGGACAATAAGAAAAGCTCATCAACTTGAGAAGATCTGTATCAGAATCCCTGAAGCTCATCCTCTTGGATGAATCTTTCCCTGAAATGCAGTCATGAATGCTGGAAACCTCTGACACCATGGGCCAGTAGGTGACAGGTACACTGGTGACACCAGCTCTCTTCTCGCCCAGGTTACTGCATACAGAGACAAGAATCTGAACTTGCATCTGCAGGCTCAACGAGATATTCAACCTTTACTGTTTGCATTCAACCATCAAAACTACTCTCAGTATTTGACGTGGCACAATGCAGACCTCCTCAATCTGAAAACCATCAATGAGAACGCATACAATGAATTGCAGGGATATGGCATTGAGGGCAGTCTGTCCGATGAGGCATTCTCCACAATACCTGGTGACCAGGTGACTGAGGTCTCAAATCAACAGAGAGAACAAGGTGAGGGGTGGGCCCATTAGAGGCGGTTACAGTACACCTGAGGAAGCTGCTGACAACTTTGTATTGAAGTCCCAAAAGCTCGCTAAAATTCATTTGTCACTGAAGGAGAAGATGCTTCTGAAAACATCAGCCACACACAATGAGTTGACATATGATGCCATGAAAAAACATGATGGTTAAGTGAAAGAGCTAGTGAAGAAACTTCACGCATATTCAGATCCAAGTCAGGGTGTAGCATGACACATCGCAACAGACATTGAAATATCGCCGGCAACAGTAGAGGGCCTTTTGAAGGCAAGGGCTACAGGGGAAGTTATGTTGAGTGCATTTATAAATGACCACCTCCTATCAAGGAAAGTTGGTTTTTTCAAGCCCATTAAATGCACTGGAATTTCCACGGGAATGGACAAGAAGAAAAAGAAACCCAAAGCAGAATCAGTCTTGAAAGAAGACAGTCAGGCTCTTGGTATCATTGTTGCAAAGTGCCCTGACCAGAAATATGCATTTTCACATCCGCTCACAACATATCCTCTTGCAATAGCAACTCCGAACGGAAACCTCTACAAATCTAATACCAAGCATGTCTTAAGAAATGATCTCATCGATGTAGCAGAAGCTCAAAGTTGTTTTTCTCCTCCATTACGCTCAGCATACATATACGACGTAATTGCGATGGTCAGAGCAGATCCTGCACAGCATACATGGGACAGCCTTTGGAAAGCACTTTGTCACATTCATACCTTCATCTACAGCAAACCCAGTGGAAGTCATCATGATTTCTGATAATTACAAGGATGATCAGGGGTTCTCGGTGAAACAGCAAGAACGAGCTGAGCGAGAGGCAGGAACAGGAGGAATGCGACTTCACATGGGATCAGATTCGCAAGAGATGCCGCAAGGAAAGGTGTATCAGCAGTACCTTCACAACAATGACAACAAAATGAATCTCATACAGCATTTCAATGAGTATGTTAAACAAGAGGATGTCAGAAAAAACTTATGATACCCGCTTACTATCAGCAATGGCAGAAGCATGTATACGATATACCCAAATTCAAAAGAATTCCTGTTTTCCTGCAACCATGAGGAGGCAGATATGAGGATAGTGCTGCACTGTGCTCTTGCAAAAGGCCCAGTTGTCGTCCAAGCCAAAGATACAGACATCCTCGTCCTGATGGTTTACGCTTTCATAAAGACCCTTCAGATTCACCATGGATACTCCAAATTGACCCCAATGCATTTGTAAACATAGGATCTCTATACAATTACACTGGACATGCTGCAAGTCTCAATTTGCCAGCATACCATGCTATCTCTGGATGCGATGCAGTGAGTTACTTGTACAAGGTATCAAAGAAATTAGTCTTTCAATGTTCGCAGAGTGTTGAAAAAAGAATAAATCTCCTTTCAGAGCTTGGGGAAAGCACATATGCCTCACAAGACACTGAACAAAACGTCAAGACCTTCATTCAACACTGCATGTACAATGGTACAGGAGAACAGGATCTGGTAAACACATAAGTAAGGCAATACAATAACCTGAAAGTGAAGGCTATGCAAACAATTCTACCAGACCCAGTGAGCCTATATTAGCACATAAAGACAGCAAATCTCATAGTGTACTATTGGCGCCACTGCACAGAGCTGGAAGCCCCGAAAGTTTACCTTTTTTGTTAGGATGGAAACGAGAGGATAAACCACTGAAACCTGTGTGGTTCACTGGGTTTCAGTTACCTGACATCCTATGTCACAGAAGAAAGGGAGGAAGGTTAGCCAGCCAACAATATGCAGCTGATGGAGATGAGGCAGATGACGAAGGTGAGTCAACACCTCAAAGACACACACAGAAGACCAAACAAAAACCTTCGACCACAGCGCCAATGACTGACTGTGCAGGAGATGATGACACTGAAAACACCACATCGGCATCCAATGAACAAACTTCTACGGACAAATCTTCAAGCTTCAGGAGTGAATGTGACAGTTCAGATCCAGAGTAGACTCCAATATAATAACTTCAAAACTGGACATTACAACCAAGGTGTACTGCTGACCCAAAATATTCATAGTGTTGGGTCAAATCTTATATTAGGCCACACCTAGAATATGTATTGCAACTTTGGAATCCGTACAAGAAATCTGATATACATCAATTAGAACAAGTTCAGCAAAGATTCACTGAAAATCTTAAAGGTATGAATCATTTCTCGTATGATACCAGATTAGGTGACCTTGGTTTATTTTCATTAGAAACACGTAGACTACGTGGAGATTTACCGTTTCCTTATGACATAATTTTTGATCCAGCATTAATGGTAGATTGGGTCTCATGTTTAAGGATTTATCATATATGAGGTCAACTACTTCAGCTGACATATAAATCCTTTAACCATATTAGAAGGAAATATTTATTTACCCTAAGAGTAATAAAACCATGGAACACTTTGCCATTACATGTTATTAAAAGCAAAGATGAAAAACAATTTAAGGCTAGGTTGGATAATTATTTAATATCAGGCAAACAACTGACTTATTATTAACTCACTCAGCCCCATAGCACATATGTGCGTCATCAGGAAAATTCCTCTAGTCCCCATAGCACATGTGTGTGTCAGATATTCACTTCATCTCATCCCCAGAGCACATGTGTGTGTCCTGCACTTCTTATGCACTTTCTGGGTCAACCACTCAGGGATAAGTTTACTGGAAAGTGCAGATCAGTAGGAAACATTCCTACATACCAGAATACTGACTTTAAGATATGAGTTACCATTGAGTTAAACTGAGTAAATTGCTATTTTTTAGGTTTTAATTTGGGTTAAAAAGTGAAGAAAATGCTATTTTTTCTCCATAACTAGAAACGTGTGATCCCTGATTTCAAAGCTCTTTTCACTGTGAAAAATGAGTATGCTGGTGCCTGGAAGCTAGGAGGTGTAGTTTTTTTTTAGTTTTTGGGGGATAAAAAAAGTGTAAAAATGGGATTTTCCTCAGTTTCAGGTACTGTAAAACTGTAAATGCTAGAAACGTGTGTGACCCATCATTTGAAAGGTCTCTTTAATGTGGACAATTATCATGCTGGTGTTTGGGGTCTAGGAGATGTACTTTTTATGATTAAGTTTTTATTTGGGAACAAAATGTAAAAAAAAAAAAAATGTTCTTTTTTTATCATTTCAGGAACTGTAACAAAATATCTGCAAATGCCACTAACATGAGCGACCCATCATTTTAAAGCTCTTGTTATTGTGAACATTTTCCACACATGTGTCTAGGGGCTAGGAGGCATACTTTTTCAGTTATCGTGGTTTGTGCATCATGTGGGCAGTTGTGCAGAGCATTTTTCCGAATTCAGTTAGTTTACTGGCATTATGTGTTGGCACATGCCTTAGTTTATGATTGGTTTTATTATGTAAAACAGCTCAGAAATACTCTAAACTGTGGCAGTGTAATGCACAGATGTTGGTGTGATGAAAAACCATCATACAACAGACATTTGCCACTTCTAAGGTGTTTTTTGAGGGGTTTTGTTTTCAAAAAAAGAAAAAAATTAAATTTTCATCATTACATGCTCTGTAAAAAAAATTAAAAAGTAAATGCTACTAACATGTGTGACCCCTCATTTTAACATTTTTTTTTTGTGAGCAAACTTCGTTCTGTAAGTTTTGTGATAGTAGTTATACTTTTTTAGTTATTTATACTCCCAAGTCGGAGTGTTACCATTTTAGTTCCGAACATTCTAACTGCTCAGGAAAACAGCACTCACTCAAGATTCCATTCTAGAGCCAAGTGAGTTAATAGCTTGGTTAGTAGATGAGCTTCCATGGCTGTAAAGCTTTCTTACTCACTATGTACCTTAGTAGTACGAACCTTAGTAGCATGAAATCGTTGATAAAATGACTTAATTGTAAACAACAAATCAGCACATACAACATTTAGATTTTAAGCATTACTGTACGTACTTCAAACTATTTTTTCAGTAAATTACCTCATGAATTCAATGGTTTTATGTAGTATTAATGTGTGCATTTGGTCCTGTGTCTAACAGGGAGCCTCAAAGCAATACATAGGTGTCATAAATCTGGACTCGCTTGAACCTGTTATAGCTTGTTTTTCTATGAAACTTAAAAACGTTACTGCCTTAAACTGTTAATAGCAAATTTATGATGTAACTTTCCTGTCTGGTTTTACCTGTAATGTGTATCGTGCTTTGTTAAATGTTCTTTGTGACGTGGAACCTTTGTAAAAGAGCCCTGGCTCAAAGGTATTAATTCCTAGACTAATAAACTAAACTAAACTAAATAAATGTTCATGAATAAATGTTCAATATATAGATGTTCATGAATCATTGATAACTGGTATCTTGGAAGCTAGGGATTTGGAAATTATTGGTGAATCAAGTATTTACTAGTGATATGGTGGCCATTTTGGATTTTCCAACTTGTTCCATCCAACTTGGCATGGCAATAAATGTAGAAAATAGCACCTTGGAATTGTAAATTGGGCATTCCAAGGCCAAGCTATGGGGCCCGGAGGGCCTACAATGTCCAAAATCAGAAACAGGCCCCCCCGAGGGGCCATCCAACTTTCTCGGGAGTAACAAGCAAATTCTGAAAGGTGAGGTCTGTCTACACAGGAATCTGCAGAGATATCATACTAACATACTATTTGCCAGCAGATTAGGCCTTACGGTCTATCGAGTCTGCTCGAACCTAGATCCTTAGTTGGGTGCCGAGACCCTCCCATCCCTTGTGCTCCAGAAACCCTATCATCCATCCCCACCCCCTGGGACAGGCCATCATCTGATACATCCACTTTCTGTGTCTGTCCCACCCTCTCTTGAAGCCCTCCACTGTGGATCTCTGAACCAGCTCACCAGGCAGTGCATTCCAAGGGTCCACCACCCTCTCAGTGAAAACCTCCTCCTTTTCCCCCTCACCCTTCCTCCTTCCAACTTCCAACCATGCCCTCTGGTGATACCTCCCTGCTTTAGTCTAAAGATCCCCTCCATGTTTACCCTATTTATTCCCTTAAGGTACTTGAAGACCTCAATCATGTCCCCCTGTCTTCTCTCCTCCAATGAAAACAGGCAGAGCTCCTCAAGTCTGTCCTC
Organism: Neoceratodus forsteri; assembly: GCA_016271365.2. Classification (NCBI taxonomy): domain Eukaryota; kingdom Metazoa; phylum Chordata; order Ceratodontiformes; family Ceratodontidae; genus Neoceratodus; species Neoceratodus forsteri. Next base: position 754,820,054 of record CM028135.1, read on the forward strand.
ATAAGTCAAATCCCTAGCCTCGTATCATCTTTGTTGCCCTCCTCTGTACCCTCTCCAGGAGCTGATGTCCCTCTTCAAGTATGGTCTCCAGTACTGTACACAGTACTCAGGGTGTGGTCTAACCAGTCCATTGTACAGCGGCAGAATCACTTCCTTGCCTAGAGGTGATCCCCTACGATGCATCCCAACATCCTGTTTGCCTTGCTAGCTGCTCTTCTGCACTGCTCAGAGTTATTCATACATGTATCCACCATGACCCTAGGTCTTTTTCCCCTATTGAGGCCTCCAGCTCCTCCCTCCAGGGTGTACTTGTGTTTAGGGTTTCCCGACCAAGATGCAACACCTTGCACTTGGTGATATTGAAATTTAATTTCCATGTGTGAGCCCAGCTTCCAGGGTGTCCAGGTCCCTTGCAGGCCAACCTCCCTCTTCTCCCTCAACTACTGCTCCCATCTTGGAGTCATCCTTGAATAGACTCACTTCACACCCTATACCCTCCTGATGTCTGTATGTATGCATTAAACAGGATCGGACCCAGAACCGAGCCCTGTAGTACCCACTACCTACCTCTCTAGGGTTCGAGATCCCACAGACCACTACTCTCTGAGTGCGTCCAGCTAGCCAGTTTTCAATCCATCTGACCATCAAAGGGCCTACTCCTAACCCCATCAGTTTCTCCACCAGACCATTGTGGGGGACAGAGTCAAACGCCTTGCTGAAGTCCAAGAATAATACATCCACAGGCTTACCTTGTCCAGTTCTGATGTTACCCATTCATAGAACTCCACAAGGTTGGTTTGACATGATCTACCTGGCACAAACCCATGTTGCCGACTATCCAGACCTCCCACCTCCTCCAAGTACACCCCCAATCGTTCCTTTAGTATACTCTCCATTAATTTTCCCACCACCGAGGTCAAACTGATGGGTCTATAGTTCCCTGGTACTTCCTCATTCCCTTTAGATTGGTACAACATGTGCCTCTCGCCAATCCCTAGGTACCTCCTGTCTCAAGTGACCTGCTGAAAGCTGCCCAGGGTGCAGCCAGTATGTCCGCCCAATTCCCACAGCACTCTCGGATGAATGCCATCCGGCCCAGGAGATTTGTCTTTCTTTAGGGCCTTGAGGGCTAACCACACCCTTTTGGCGGAGATAGCATCACCAGTCCCCTCCACATTACTGGTCTTTTTATCCTTATCCAGATGTGACACCCCTGGGGTACCTTTCCCTCCCTCTTGCTCCATTTCTGTTGCTCCCCTGATCCCACTCCCTGCCACTTCTATCCCCTTCGTGCCTTGCTTTGTAGATATCCCATCCCCCTCCCTAGTGAACACAGAGGCAATGTACTCGTTAAATACCTCTGCCTGGTCCCTCGCCTCTTCCACCCACCCTCCTTCTGATCTCAATCTGCTGAGGTGGCCCTTAGTTTTTCTCCGCTCCCCAATGTACCGGAAGAACCCCTTTTCCCCTCCATGTATCCCCTGTGCCAGCCGCTGCTCTTTACTGGACTTTGCTCTCCTCGCCATACGGGTGACTTTTCTAGATGCAAGCTGGTACATTTCCTTATCCCTATCCCCTCTTGTTGTTTTGTATTTTTTGTAGGCCGCCTTCTTTTCTCTGACTGCTACCTGTACCTCACTGGACCACCAGCATGGTTTATGTGACCTTGCTCCCTTACGTTTCAACTTAGCGCAGATCCTGACTACCTCATGAAGTCCCCGTTTTATGACCTCCCATCTCCTTTCCACATTTGTTGTTGAGGTAATCCCTTCAAGTGATCCTTGAGAATATTTCCCATGCCCATAAAGTCTGCTCCCCTGAAGTCCACTGCCAGTGTCCTAGATCTCACCCCCACTCCCCATGCTTATTTGAAACCAGACAGTATTGTGGTCACTCCCAGTCAGGGGTCCTGTACAACCATGTCCCTTACCAGATCCCATCTGCCAGAACCACATCCAGGACATGGCCTCCCTTGTGGGCTCCATCACATGCTGTGTTAAGAACACATCCTGGAAGCCATCCAGCAGCCTCTGCTCCTTGGCCACCTTAGGGACATGGTTCCCCAGTTTGTACCTGGCATATTAAGGTCCCCATCAACACTACTCCTTCCTTTTGACCACACTGGGCAATGATGTTGTCCAGCAAACCATCTTCAGAACATCACTTATCCCGGGGCCTATATGCTACTCCCAGCTTGACCTTATCTCCTGCTGGGGTTGTAGGTGACCCATAAGGCCTCCACGTTTCCCTCTGCCTCTTCTACCATAGCAATTTCTATGTCATCTCTAATGAACATAGCCACTCCACCCCTCTGCCCTCCTTTCTATCCTTCCTAAGCATAGTGTACCCCGCATATTTAGGTCCCAGTCATGGTTTTGTTGGCCCACGCCGTGACTGCCGCCACATCCACCCCGAACAGCATGGCCTGGAACTCTGGCAACTTGTTTCCCAAGCTCCTGGCATTTACTAACACCAACCCCCACCCCTTATCCCTGATCCTCTTTGTCGAACCCCACCCAGATTCCTTATACTTCATCCTCCCCTGCTCCTCCTGAAACCTCCACCTCCAGTCTGTTTCCCTCCCCTTGGGCTTGAAGGCTACTCCCTCATCTGGAGGAGAGGGCTTGATCAGCCCCTCCCTTATCCCTCCCCCTACAAGTTTAAACCCCACCTTCCTTGTATGTAGTCAGCCATCCCCTGTTTAAGGACTTCCTTCCCTAATGGGGCAAGGTGAAACCTGTCCTTGGCATATAGTCCCTTATCCTCCCAAACTCCATTCAACCTATGAATCGGAAATCGAAAGATTAGGCTGGTACACCTGTCTATCTGGTCTGCCTCCCCCTCCCACCTTCACACAACTTCTTCATGTACTTACTTAATCCTGTCCCCCGTGGTTTGCCTCCCATTTGGGGGGGGGGGGGCTTTAGGGCTCCCTCCCAGAACCCCTCTAGATGTGTCTCCAGGTACCAGGATCTGGAGGGTAGGTACTGTGGTCAGTAGCGTGAGGGCAGACGTTCATTCACCATTGGCTGAGTTTTCTGTCAGTGTTCTTGTCTCTGTTCCCAAGGGGCAGGCACAGCATCTGAGGAATGCCTAGGATGCATATAGCATGCTCCTGCCGGGAAAGAAAACTCCCAACCCACCAGCAGGTGTCACTGCAGTGCCAGGAAGTGCCCCCTTCTTTCCCCTGGCTGGGACACGCTACCATTGGCAGCATGCTCTCCCCAACCTGGTTGCCAGAGCGCTTGTTCCAGAGTTCACTCCCAAACCCAGGTCACTGGCATGTAATTGCAATCCACTTCCACTGAACTTTCAAGCAACCCCCCAAAAGTACAAACAAAACCTTTTACATTTTTTAAATATAATTAAAAATGTGAACATGTGTGAAATGAAGTTAGTTTAATAACCATTTGTATTACTTTATGTGCTTGTTTTAAATTAGTCCTATTTTTTCTTTATTTAGGGCCCTTGTTTAAAGTTTATTTCCCCAGCCAATATTTATTTTTTATTTTTAAATAGTTATCAGTTCCAGAACCCAGTGACATCAGTTGAGCAGGATTTGTGCATGGAAAACTTCACTCAAGGCTTCTGCTCAACTAACCAGGATGAGATTACAGTTGCAGTGGGAGGGGTGAAACGTGGTGCCTCAAAAGCAAAGGCCCCAAGGATGGAGGGGGAGGCCCCCCCAGACCAGAAGGAAGCAGCTACTGGTGGGGGACTGCACAGTGAGGGACACAGAGCTGATGTTGGAATGGTGAAGGATAGGAGGTGAGTTGCCAGGGGGTGCCTCAGCAGAAAAGGATGGGGAATGGATACTACAGTATGGAGCGCTAGAGTAGCAGGAACTGGGAAGGAACTGCACATAATGGACCACCTTGGGACAAATGATCTAGCTAGAGGGAAGGTGGGGTAGTTCAGGGGAACTTCAGGAAACTGAGCAGGGAGCCTCAAGTAAACAGCATACACACTGGCATTCTCTGAGGTGTTATTTGTGAAGGTCGGGGGGGACTCCATACCAGGCGCTTTAATGACTGACTAAAGGCATGGTGTATAGAGAAGGACTTTGGCTATGCAGGTGGCTGGGGAACAACCTGGAAAGATGGGCCTCTATAAGAGAAACAGCCTGCATCCTTTTGAGAAGGGGACTGCAGTGCTTGGTGGGAGGTTTAGCTACTACTTGGACAAGCACTTATATAATCCAGGAGGGGAGACAGGAAAATGAAGGGAGGCAGCACTTGCCTCTCTCAGATGATATAAAAACAGAAACAGAGGGAGAGATCCTGAGGGGTGACACTACTCCAAGGGCAGCATCAAAAGGAGTATGTGACACGGACAAAGAAAAAAAGGATAACGGACACAATTGGGAAGGGGAAGGCAACTGGATTAAAGGGAAAAAGGAACAGGATAAAGCAAAACAAGTGAGCATGGAACAGCATGTGGTAGTATGGATATGCAGGGATGGAAAGCAGAGCATCAGGCAGGAGGTGAGGTGTGGAGAGCCATGTATGCCAACATCAGTAGCCTTGCAAACAAAATCTACAACCTGGAAGCTATCATGGCAGAGGTTCACCTGGATCAAGCTGCCATTACAGAGATGTGGTGAACCACGCACCACAGCTGGGACATGGCCATACCAAGCAACTCATGTTTTAGAAGAGACAGGACTAGGAAAAAGGAAGGAGTAATAGCACTGAATTTGAGGGATGGGATAAAAGCCACAGAAGTGCAGGTCCATCAAGGTGAGGAGAGTCCAAAGGTGTTGTGGGTCATTCAGAAGACAGGCTGTGGGACTACTATCTGGACTGGGATAATTTAAAGACCACGAGCACAAGGGGAAGAAATGGACAAGTTCCTAGAGGAAGCCATCATCAGGAAGACAGAGAAGGGGGAGGGGGTGTTAGTTGCAGATTTCAATCTACTGGATGTGGAATGGAACCTACCAACTGCAGCTTTGGCAAGGAGCACAGCCATCCTAGACTCCCTACAGGGAGCTTTTTCCTCAGGCAGCTTGTAGAAGAATCTACTTAGAGTGGAGTGATTTTGGACTTGGTACTCACAAACAGAGACAGCACTGCAAGCATCACAGTAGGAAGCCCCGAGTACCAGTGATCACCCAAGGTGTGGTTCAACATAAGAAAAAGGAGCTGAGGTGTGCCACACAAAGATGAGAATCCTGGATTTCAGTAGGGCTGACTTCAAAGAAATGGGAGTCCATCTCACAAAATGCCTTTACGCGTGGGAGATAGTTAGAGAGGTGCAGTGGAAGGGAATAAAGAAGGGTATCATTAGGGCAACAAGCCTCTGTGTTAAAGAAGCAATAAAAAGTAGGAGGAAAAAAGAAACCATTAAGGTTCTCCAAGGCGGTAGCAAAGGCAGTTAAAGAAATATAAAAGAAAAAAAAAAAAAAAAAAACACAACAGCATTCAAAAAGGTACTAAGAAATTTAAAAGGGAAGAGTACAGGGAAGTGTACCAGGCCAGGCAGAAAGAAGCAGTAATGGTGGTTAGGAAAGCTGGCGATTGTGGAGTGTATCGGACCAGTCGTGATGCTGTGCTTAATGCGTAACTGACAATGCGCAATCATTAATCAAAGGATAATTAGAGGAGGGGGGGGGGGCACAGCCTACTGATGAAAGGTAAAATAAATTGATTATGTCTACTAGTATGTTTTCTTTTTCACTTTTTCATATTAGTTTTTATATTGCCCTATTGATGGTAGTTGTGTGATGTGACGGAGCGGGGTTGTGGGGAGGGCACAGACCCCAATAGCGGGTCAGTTGCCACTTGTCACCATTACTTCACTCTGCCCGAGTAGCTGCCACGCCACGCCTTCACGCTTATAGTGGCACGATTGGTGTAGTTTTGTGCTATGCAACATCGGTGGACCGACTCTCTCCACAATTGCTGGAAAGCTAGGCTGCAGGCACAGGAAAAGACTGCAAGGGAAGCGAGGAAGGGGGATGAGATTTTTTTCTGCTACATCAACGAGAAGAGTTAGGGGTGGGATAGTGAGGATAAGAGTGGTGGAATGGGGAGACTGTGTGGAAGGAGACCAAGAAAAACTCACATTTTGAACAGGTACTTTTGCTCAGTCTTCACAGTAGAGTGATTGGGGTGGGGGGCAGGCCACCAGACAGAAGTAAGAACAGAGGTGGGGAATGGTGGATACAGGACCATTTTCAGATTAAAGAGTAATGAAACAAACTGAAGCTCTGACAGTGAATAAGACTATGGGACTGGATTGGATACCTCCCCAGGGTATGGAGGGAGCTCGGCAAAGTGCTAGCTGTTCCACTGACAGCCTTATTCAACAGCCGTCTGCATACAGGAGTGCTTCCAGAGGACTGGAGAGGGACTGACATAGTCCCTCTGCACAACAGCACTGGCAGGGAGGAATCTAACAACTATAGGCCAGTCAGCCTAATGTCAGTAGCAGGAAAACTAATGAAAACCAAACTAAGAGAGACTGGCTCATTACCTAGAAACCAGTGGGCTACAGAACCACAGGCAGTACAGATTCACAGGAGAAAGTCATGACAAACAAATCTAATCGATTTATTTGATAGGGTGACCATGGAAAGAAGACCAAGGGGGGCAGTGGATGTGGCCTATCTAGATTTCAGCAAGGCTTTCAATGCTGTGCCACACAGGAGGCTGATTAGGAGCCTGACCAGTTTGGGAGTGGAGGCCAAAATGGTAAAATGAGTTCACAACTGGCTAACAGATAAGAGGCAGAGGGTATTGGTAAACAGCACATACTCCAACAGCAGAGGGATGACCAGTGGGTTACTGCAGGGTTCAGTGCTGGAACCAATCCTCTTTAATATCTTTATATGGGACATTGCAAAGGAGCTGGAAGGGAAGGTAGGTTCTTTTACAGATGACACAAATATCTGCAATAAGGTGGACACCCAGGAGGAAGCGGAGACAATGTGAAGGGATCTAGGATAGCAGGAGGAGTGGTCAAAAGCATGGCAGTTTGGCTCAATGCCAAAAAGTGCAAAACCATGCATCTAAAACACGTGAGTATAGGGTGGAGTGTTGGCAGTCATTAAGCAGGAAAGGGAACTCGATGTCAAGACGGGTGTGACAAGGCCATCAGTAGGGCTAGTGGTATGCCAGGGTGCATTGGGAGGGGCATCACCAGCAGGAGGTGGTGCTGCCACTGATCTACACTCTGATATGCCCCAGCCTAGAATATGTCCAATTCTGGAGATTACATTTCAGGAAAGACAGGGTAGAGGCAGTCCAGAGAAGGGCAATCAAGATGGTGCAGAATTTGCAAGGGAAGCCGTATGAAGAGAGACAGAGGTATCTCAATATGTGCACTCTGGAAGACAGAAGAGCGAGGGGTGACATGATCAAGGCCTTCAAGTACCTCACAGGGGTGAACATCGTGCAAGGAGGGAAACCACTTTCAAAACAGGACAAGCTCCAGGAATGGGGGCATGCAGTGAAATGGGGGGGGGGGGGTCTGAAAGGATGTAAGAAAATACTTCTTCACAGAAAAACTGGCAGAAGCATGGAACAAGCATGGAACCAAACAGTAAAAGGCTTTGAGCATGTGTGGAACAGACACAGGGGCAAATCAGTACTGAAACAGAGAGGGGAAGGGTCGCAGGAAACAAGTTAGGGTCTGCGTATGTACAACAGGCAAGGCACCCTTAGGCAGACTGGGTGGGTTTAGCAGTGCTTTTCTGCCGACAATGCTCTATGCTTCTAATGTCACGGGGTTACGGACCCATTAATAATAATAAGCTCCTGATCTTGATCAGCTTTTATATCATGGTTGGCAAGCAATTTAAATGCATTTTTAAAAAATGAAAATCAGGTTTATGTCAAGTAGTGAATTAAATAATGCCATGTTTGGATTCCAAGATCAGCCTTATTGGGCGGGAAAAGGCAGCATTAACAAGGGATGCTATTTAAATAAAGAGAAAAACAACTTCAAAACAGGCAACCAGCATTGCTTCTGCAAAAATGGCTCTGTTAGCCGATCTCACAGCATCACAGGCAATGGATCAAGCTTCAGTACAAAGCTTCTTTAAATAGCCTGGCTTTTGTCATTTGGCCAAAATGATTTGGTAGTAATTAGATATAATGTTACAGGATATACATCAGATGCAATAACAATACTTGTGTTCTTCAAGGTTTTTGTTGTGTTATTAATAAACTAATGCACGACATTTCTACATTATCATTCCATCTAGTTCAATGCGTTGTGGTCGAAAACTATAACAAGATGTTTTTACAGGAAAAAACAGCCTCGGGAATAAGATGAGGCTAAACCGCGTACAGTACTGTTGTTATGTCTGGAATTCGTACACACAGTTTTCGGAAGTGTCAATAAGTCAAGCTTCAGTAGACATATTTACTTTTATTCGCCCTCCAGACAGGACTTTGGAGATTTATGAAGATTTTTTGTTTGTTTTAAGCTTGAAACTAGAATAAAAACGTCGCCAGCCACACGGCTCATTAAAACACCACACAAGCACGCGTTCTAAATAATTTTGCGCTCCCTCGCTCAAGGGCGAAACTGCATTTATAGTTCTAATTTGCTCGAGTTCCTCTCAACTTTGAAAATACAAATAAAGTACCTTTTCAATCCAAGGCCTTAGATGAACGCCGTTAATCAACTAGAATACCCACACTTCCTGCACCGAACAGCATACACCTGCTTTTTTTCTGTTGTTGCGCCGGAGCGTCCAGGAAGTCTCGCACGGTATCCTGGAGACAGACCGGAAGCGATGATAAGTCAAATGTTAAATTCCTCCCCACACTAGATTCTTCACATCTAATCAGGAGGGCACTTTGCACAAGACTAGAGGAAATTCTGTGGCAGTTCGATCGCAGGAGGGCCTGCCTTACCTCTCAAGTGTTCTGACTTACATGGACGGGTGATCGTGGAGACATACCTCTCAACCTTTTGTCTCTGGAATGAGGGACATGGACATTTTTTGGACGCTCAAAATGAGGCACACAGACCCTCAGAATGAGGGACACATCTTCAAACATGAAGATACAAGTTCAAAACACTGTGAAAACCATAGTATTTAGTTGTACAAAGTTTATTTTGGATTTAGTGTTTTAGAATAATAAGAGTTTCTACTTTGAAGTCTGAATTTACAGCACATTCGCTGTGTGGGCAGCACCTTTTCCATGAGTGAGGGACAGAGCAATTTTAAGGGGCAAAATGAGGGATGTCCCTCGTTCGTAATAAGGGACACTTGAAAGGTATGCCTGGAAAATATTTTCTGAAAAGTCCTCGGTCCCTTCCACAATTGGCATTTCTGCCTTAGAGCCGTGTAGGCACCTTAAAAAATGCCATAACCTTACAGTGTAGTTTCCATCTAAAAATGCTTACTCTGTAAGCCACATGTTGTGGCAAAAACGCATTTAGTCTTTTTTTTAATGTAACCCCCCTGCAAATGGGGGTTCCCAAAAGACTTCCAGGAGCTTGCTTGAATGCTCCAAGCCTGAATGGTGTTTGGCATTTAAGCCATTTATCAGTGAGTGTTTTTAGAGCCTCTGGTACTGTCTCTTTAAGAGCTGTCTGCTTGCAGACATAATTAGTTGTATGGGGGACTGTGTGCTTCTCTGTTTGAGTACCACTCGAGCTGCTGCCAATTCACTCCATTTTGCAGTCACTAGGAGTACAAGGGAACCTATCTGAAAGATGTAACTGTTTGCCAGAAATAATTTAGGAGTAATAATGAAAATACAGTTTGTCTAACCTGCTTTCTTTGCAGTCAGGAACTGTATGTTTGTTTAGTTCCCCATCTCTGGTTTTGAACTGCTGAACTGGACCAATCAGTGTGGGGTAAGCTAGCTCTAAAATGGTGCCTTGACGAATCAGAACTTGGACTCATAATCTGAGCCAGCCACAAGAGGATTGTATGGGCAGTGACTCTGGGAGATGTAGTTTAGGCTTGCGCCTTTTTGGACCAACAGCAGCAGTCTATTGTGAGTGACAGCCAATCCAGTCAAGAACTGGGAGGAACTCAAAGGAAGTGCCGTTTTGTCTGTTGGAGTTTCAGTTTAGATCTGGCAGTGAAGGGAAAGAAACCTGTGCTCCTTCAGTGCACAGTTTCAGTCAAAAAAGCGTGTGTAAGGCCCAGAGTTCCGGTCTGCAGCTTGTGTAACTGCTTGTTAGGACTGAACCGATCCTGTGAAAGAATCAAAGGATCTCTGAAGAGTAGAAACCAGGCTCACCCTGTAGAAGACTGGAGAAATTGTTGAATTCACTCGGTCTGTCAGGAACTGAATCTGCTGTGTGTTCTCCGGGTATTGTGCAGTAATTGCGATCGGGAGAGAAGCAGCCTGCCTGGTATAGTACTTTCTTTTTACCATATAAATGTGTGAAGAGTCTCGTGGAGCTCAAGAGTAGCCCTGCTGACGTTGAAGGACCCTATCTTGTTTGGAGGTCGTGAGTACTAATTCAGGGTCGCTCCTGTTGAATTGCCACATTAAATCCAAATGGAATCACTGTACTGCTGACTGTTTAAACTAATTTTTCTTTTCACTGTGTGAAAGGCCCCTACCAGCCGCCACGGTTTGACTAGCCACCAGGGCTTGGGTACCCAGGGTCAGTAACTGGTAGGGATAGCCTGTGCACAGAGCCAAGGTAGATAGTAAAGTGATAAGCTAATTAACCTGATTTCCCCTGTCCTTGTTATATCCCTAAATAAATCAGAGCTGCTTGTTTCAGCAAAGTTATACTGCCTGAGGTGTTTGTCTATGTTAAAGTACTGTACTGTGATTGTTGCACTGTATCTTATTTCTAGGAGATCCCAGTGCGGAACTAGTCCTGGGGGTAAGTGTATACTGAAGGTAATTCTGATATATTGGTGGGCCACTAGTGGGAAGAAAGGGGGTTGCAGTGTCCCAGAGGGCTGTGACCAAGTAAGTTTAACTATTGCAAACCCTGACCTCTGGGTGGAGGCACCCGCCATTGGATCCAGGCCCCTCAACCTGTTAGTGGCAAATCAGGCAGGGGTAGTAGCCCCTGGGATAGCGCCATCTAGGGGTTACATTTAAATTATATTATTTGGCAATTAATGTTGCAAATGTTAGCTTGCTTTGTGGAGTGCCTGTGTATTGCAAGATATAATTTATGGTATTGCAGATGTTTGTAATGGTAAATTGTATTATCTATCGCACCTTCTTACAGCACCCCGAGTCTCCACCCATGGGTAATTCTGGCACTTCCTCTCAGGCTGATGCACAAAAGAATTCTTAAGAATCGAAATCTGATCCCTTATCCCTGCTTCTGTCTCCTCCCCTGTCTTTCCCAGACTCCTCAGTTTTCTTTTGTGCATCACTCCAGGCTGGTCACAGATTTTTGGCTCTGTGCCAATTAAGGTAAGATTATTTTTTTCATAACTCCTAATCTCCTAATTTCAGGAAAACGATCTTGTAATATAGAATATTTAAGCTTAGCCAATCGAGGTGTCAGGACAGTTTGTTTATTCAATTTTAAGCAGTTGTGTATTTTGCAAAGCATGCTCCATTGATGTAGAGCTGAGCCCAAAGGATTGTTTGAGTTTGCTGCCTTTCCCTTCCTCAGTACACCTCGTTCTGCTGAGGAAAGGGCTATCCTACACCTAGCCTCCTCCGATTTACCTTGTTCAGCCGGGGTGCAGAGGCTAGTATGGGCCACTAAACGATAAGTATTTGAAGTTGAAAACACCCCAGGCTCACCTCGCGGTTCACCTCGTTCAACCGCCTGCCTAAAATAGCCTGCATACCTGCCCCTTGCTCTCACTCTGGTGCAGTCCGGAGGTTTTTTGCCTTGTTCCCTTTCTCAACCGCCGGCTGCAGTCCCTACCACACGGTGTTCGGAGGCCCTGTGAGACTCCATGTTCCTTCTCTCCTCCCTGGTCTCGCGGGCCCTCGCTCTCGCGAGACCACGCGACCCTATCCCCTCTTGTGTGTTCCCTAGCCAAGATGGCGGCGCCCTGTACCTTCTCCACCTCCACCAAAATGGCGGCGCGAGGCATCGTTTATTTAAAGGGGCAATGCAGACCTCAAAGCAGAGGTCAGAAAGAAATTTAAAGGGGCAATGGTTTTTTGTGGCGATTTAAAAGGGAAATGTCCCAGTATCTTACAAAGGGTCTCTTTTGAGCAGCTAAAGGTTTTCTGTTGGTTGCAGACAGACAGTCTGTGTTGGAGCCCAGTAACTAACTAGCCCCTGCTCATTTCCTTAACTAGCCAAATTTCATAAGCTGATCCAATTTAGGATCCAGGCTTCTAGACCCTACAGGCACCGTGTTTAAACAGTTTTTGTTTGTAAAAATAATGTTTTCATTACGATGCTGACCATCCGTTATATCTCCTCCCCTATCACATTGTGTTTTTCAGAGGAGATAACATGTCTTCAAGAAGGATTTTCAGAAAATGCCCCCACATTCTTTTAACCTCCGACCAGGGAGACCTGTGTTCCCTATGCATGGTCGACGCAGACCCAGTTATATTCAATCCAAATTTGGGGCCCACAGAGGAAGACATTTTACAGGACAGCGCTTCCACATCTTCTCAGAGTGTGTTAGTCCAGCTGTTCCAAAAACCTTTGGACAAAATGGATGCCTTGGGAGCAGACAAATGACCCAGGTCTCCTGAGAAACCCCCTCCACCAAAACGTCGTAGGGGTCCCCCTCTTCCAAACACAGAGGATGGGTCCGAGTCTCCAGACTCGGGGGACGAGGAGCCAGAGGAGGAGGAGGAGCCCGAAGAAGACATGGCCGCCGCTATGCCCCTTCGACTCCATCCATGAGATCATTAGGTAGTGTGAACACTACTAATCAACGAACTCCGCACAGGAGCCAGAGAATAGACTGAACCCCTTAGTGTGGGACAGGAAATGCTCCACCACCTTCTTTCCCTTTTGCCCAGCCCTGGATAGTATCCTGGCTAGGGAATGGGAGGCTCCAGACCCAATAAAGACAAGGGGAAAAAGGGACGTTTGAGAAAAGATATCCACTAGCACAGGAGAAAGAGAAGTCTTGGGCTTCCGCCCCAAAAGTCGACCCCGAGGTCTCTGCCCTGAGCAACAAGACAGTACTCCCTTCCGAATCAGCTTCTGCCTTGAGAGACCCCATGGACAGGAAGGTGGATGATATAGTCCGGAAAGTTCATGACATGCTGACCATGAACATGAGAGCTTCCCAGCAGCCACTTATTCCTCCAGAGCGGTCCTTCGATGGCTGGAAGCAGTTCGCCCGGATATTCCGGAATCGAGCGCACATTGATCTACCATGGATTATGCTATCCAAGCCATTAAGTATGTGGCAGATGCCACCATTGACACCTTTAAAATGGCATCGAGATCGGCAGCTTCAGTGAACAGAGCCAGGAGATTAATCTGGCTCAAACTGTGGAACGCGGACCAAGAATCAAAAGCCCAACTAATGAAGCTCCAGTTCTCAGGGGACAGGGTTTTCGGACCAGGTATTGAAGAATTCACAATAAAGAAGGGAGAAGATAAGGACAACCAAGGGGGGCAGAGCACGCTGCCCTCCTTTCGGAACAACAGATTTCGTCCCTATTCTCACAGGGGAAAAAGGGCCCCAGGTACCAAGGACAAGATAGGCGTGCATTTGGGTTCAAGCCGAACTTCTTCAACCAAAAGTCACAATTCTATTCAAACCGAGACCCGGTAGCCACTTCAATTCCAAACAAGGCTACAAACCCAACAGACAGAACAGAGGCTTTACTGAATGAGAATTCACAGGCCAGGACAAACGCAAACACAGTGGGGGCAGACTACAACTATTCTCCACAGCCTGGGCCAACACAGTCAGGGACCAGTGGGTCACAAAAATAGTACAACACGGCTACACCATCGAATTCAACTCCGTACCAAGACACAACAGATTCATTCAATCTCACGTGTCCAAAGAGAAGATAGCACCAACCCAGGTCAGAGTAATACTAAGACAACTGCTCAGCAGCAAAGCCATCAAACCAGTACCCAACCACGAAAGATACTCTGGCATCTACTCAGTATTCTTTCTGGTACCAAAAAAGACAGGGGACCTACGCACAATAATGGACCTCAAATTTGTGAACAAGTTCGTGAAATACCAAAGGTTCAAGATGGAGACCCTAAGGTCCACCATTGCGGCCATCCACAAAGGGGATCTCCTAACGTCCATAGACCTGAAGGACGCATACCTCCACATCCCAATCAGACCATCCCATCAGAAATTCCTCAGGTTCAGCATCCTGGGATACCATTTTCAATACCAATGCCTACCATTCGGTCTGGCATCAGCACCCCAAGTGTTCACCAAGGTCATGGCTCCATTAGTAGCCAAACTCCGAATGGAGGGAGTCCATGTAATACTTTACCTGGGCCACTGGCTAATTCGGGAAAGAACGCAAGAGGAATCCAACTCAGCAACTCGGAGAGCGCTGCAACTACTCGCCCAACATGGTTGGAGAGTCAACAACTTAAAAAGCCATCTGACACCGACCACAACTCTTGAACACTTGGGTGCGGTGTTCAACACAGTTACCGGGACAGTCAAACCCTCGGAGATGCGCATCAACACGTTAGTGACCCAGTGCAGACAAATACTGCACTGCAAATCGACAACCCTATGGCACCTCATGTTGGGTCTCATGGCAGCCTGCATAGACCTACACGACTGGGCCAGAGCCCACATGAGGCAACTGCAGCGCCTACTTCTAGACAAGTGGAACTACACCTTACAAAATTACAATCAAAGGGTGATCATACCTACGCCAGTACAAAGATCCTTGAGATGGTGGACAAATCTACAACATCTAAACCAGGGAGCGAGCTTAGACAGAACAGCAACCAGAATCATAGAAACAGACGCAAGCCTGCAAGGATGGGGTGCTGTACTGGACAGGAAGTCAATCCAAGGAAGGTGGACAGAACCAGAAACCACGTTACCAATCAATATTCTGGAGACCAGAGCAATCCGACTGGCGCTACAACATTTCAGACCTCTAGTAACAGGACAACACGTAAGGTGCGAACAGACAGCGGTAGCAATGTCCTACATAAACAAACGGGAGGGACAAAAGCAGAGCCATGGCCAGGAGTCAGAAGCACTCATGCGCTGGGCAGAGAGACACCCCGAAGCATCACAGCAGTACACCCTAGCAGGCGACAAAACACAAGAGCAGACTGGCTAAGCAGAAAACCCTGCAACAGGGAAACTGGCAGCTCAACCCAGCCATATTCCAAAAACTTCAACAGAAATGGGGCCCATTCCAAGTAGATCTCATGGCCTCAGCAATGAACACTCAACTACCAGTATACATATCCAGGTACAAGGACAAAAATGCAATGGGGGTAGACGTCCTCTCAACCCCGTGGAGATTCCACATAGCATATGTATTCCCCCAAATACCAATGATACCTGCGATCCTACAGAAGATCAGGGACACAGGCACAACAGTGATCCTAATTGCCCCAGACTGGCCACGACGAACGTGGTATGCCCTCATCAAAAAGATACTAATGGACAAGCCCATGAGACTCACCCCATACCAGACTTTGCTCAAGCAGGGACCAATCTGGCACGAGGACCCACGACCTCTGAAACTGATGGCATGGCCACTCAGAGGGTCAGATTGCTAAATCTAGGGGTGTCAGCCAAAGTAGCAGAGACTTTACTACAGGCCAGAAGACACTCTACCAACAGAACATATAACAGACACTGGGGGGCATTTGTTTATTGGTGTAAAGCTAGACAACTTGAGGCTTCAACATGTAACATTTTACAGGTGTTAGAATTTTTGCAACATGGTCTTGACAAGGGATTAACAGCGGCATCGTTAAGAGTCCAAACAGCCGCCATAGGGGCAATTCGGGGGAAATCAGACAGACATCTGCCTGGGGCTCACCCATTGGTGCAGGCCTTCCTAAGAGCAGCCGCCAACATCACCTACTCCCCTAGACCCGTTTCTGCCCCTTGGCAGCTCAACCTAGTATTAGATGCCTTAACTGAGGATCCCTTCGAACCTCTAATTTCAAATTCCCTATCGTATCTCACCATGAAGACAGTCTTTCTGGTAGCGGTATGTTCAGCTAGGAGAACCAGTGAGATACAGGCCTTCTCCTGCCGAGAACCCTTTCTCGCGTTCTTCCCAGATAGAGTGGTCTTAAGAACTATACCGTCCTTCATCCCGAAGGTGGCAACGGCTTTTCACACTGGTCAAGAAATTACAGTCCCAGCCATTTGCCCAACTGACCAGGACCCCAACAGGGACAACCTTCTCTGCCTAGACTCGGCTAGAGCCCTACGCATCTACTTGGACAGGACAGAACCCTTCCGCCAGTCAGACTGTTCGTCCTTCATCAAGGACAAAAGAAGGGCCGCCCAGCCTCCAGGTCTACGGTCGCCAGATGGCTGCGAGACGCCATCTCCCAAGCCTACAAGGCAAGGGCGACCGACCCACCTCAAGTTATCAAGGCCCACTCTACGAGAGCAATAGCCACATCCTGGGCAGAAAGAAGCCTAGTATCAGTGAGAGAAATCTGCCAGGCGGCTACCTGGTCATCCCCCCCATACCTTTACCAAGCACAACAGATTGGATACAGGATTGACAAGCAATTCTGAATTTGGCCGAAAAGTTATCCACACAGCTTCCAGTCAGGTTCCTCCTCCCTCCCAAGTCTCTTCCAATACTGCTATATAATCACCCATGGGTGGAGACTCGGAGTGCTGTAAGAAGGTGCTATAGATAATGGAAGTTTACTCACCTGGTAAAGGTGATTATAGGAGCACCTTCTTACAGCACTCCGTAGCCCACCCAATGAGGAGGAACACACAGTATAACACAATGAATAACTGCCTGAAAGCATTTCATGGGTACACTCTTTAGTGATGATGTTAAAACAGTATACTGATTACTAATTTGTACATTATGCAAAGTAGCATAGACAGTAACAGCTTCATTATTGTACCTTGTGAGCCAACGAAACAATATAGAGTAAAGAATGAACACCTTGCACAACTTCACAATGTGTTGGTTTGTCTCATTCTAACAGGTGGTCTCCCTCTGGAGACAGAACCACGTGTTACTGTTAATTTTAATTTCAGAAGGTTCTAAGAGCTCGGGAAGATATCGTACTGAGGAGTCTGGGAAAGACAGGGGAGGAGACAGAAGCAGGGATAAGGGATCAGATTTCGATTCTTAAGAATTCTTTTGTGCATCAGCCTGAGAGGAAGTGCCGGAATTACCCATGTGTGGAGACTCGGAGTGCTGTAAGAAGGTGCTCCTATAATCACCTTTACCAGGTGAGTAAACTTCCATTACCAGCTGTGTCTGATTTGCACTGCGGCTTTGGGCTGCACCTTAAAAAGGGCCTTTGGTTCAGTCTGTCATCCCGGTGAACAAATTAAATGAAATGTACTGTAGCAGCTTGAGACTATTTTTTCAGATGTGCTCCTAATTTTGTTAATCTAGCCCTGATATTTTAAAGCCTTGGCCCAAATTTGTGATGTAAGGTGGCAACTCTGCTGCACTGGGGCCCTCGGGGTTCACTTATTTATCCCTCCCAAGGGAGACAGCTAGGTTCACTAAAGGTGTGCTACGTAAGCAATAAGACACGACAGGGTGTGTGTTGAACAGATATTACCAAATGCCCAGGGGCGTGGTAAGGCACAAGGCCCTGCCGAGTGCCTTCAGCCCCTGGACGTGCGGTAATATCTACTCAACACACACCATGGAGTGTTTTATTGTGCTTATAAAATCAGAATGTTTAAAAAAAAAAAAAAAAAAAAAGTTTGCTCCTACAAAATAGCACATCTGTAAGCAGCAAAGGCAATTTTTATCAGAACTTCTGATAAATAGTCCTTCTGCCAGTAAGAAAATGACATCATGGTTTTGGCAGGCATGACCCTCCCCAACTACACACAGATTCGGTTTGGGAGAACCTCCATTTTTTTTTTTTTATTTATTTTATTTCAATGATGCAGGACTGAGCAGCGTCTCTCCTGAGCCTGTCGCTGAGCAAGTCAGACGTGCTTGCTCCATGGACTCTTTCCAATTACGGAACTGACCGCATGGAAGAAAAACAGCCTGCTGTGTGTTTTTAGTTGCTCATGAAGCGAGCAGTGAGTTGTCAGGAACGGGGTTTTGAAAGGGGAAATATGCTGCTGCCTTACCAGAGAAGAAATGGAAACAGAACTGCACCAGTTTCTTTCATAGCAATGAGCTGCAATGGCAGCATTTCAAACCCTAACATTCTAATTGCACACTGATTATTTTTTTTTTTTGTGCAGTGCGGTCACTGATTTACTTGTCAGTACTTTTATTTTTTTTTTCTATGTGTAAAACATATTTAACACTTCAGTTGCAGCCAATCAAAATGCTCAATTTTCGTTACCCATTTTATAAACTGGATTGGTGCCTCCACCCAGAGTATGGGGTACCTGGTGATTGAAACACGAGGTTACCACCCCAGGGAACAATATTTAAACTGCCCACAAGGTCCCTCCCCCCCCCAGTGACACAGTAAGCAATGAAAGTCCCCAAACCATAAAATGTAATTCAAAACAAGCACTTTATTTGAAAGGGAGGGTACAGGGAGAACAAGGGGTAGCAAGGGAGAAATGGAAGCAATGGGGTAGAACCCTGTCTATACTCTAAATGTACCCACAAATATTTAAATGAATAAACAGTTAAGTCTTTATCCCACAACTCTGTTCATCTTCCCCCCCAGCAGTCCTCAAACCCTAAATGTGGGTGCACCTGACTTAATTCCTCCTAAAGGCCATGAGTGAGAGATCTCTAAAATGTTGCAATGGGTACTAGTTCGTGGACGCAGAAGCGGCTAGCAGGGTGGAGCTCGGGGTGCACTTCAATAGTTGAAGAAAATTACTTTTAAACACACTGTGTTGCTGAAGGCGATTTGTAGTGCATACTTGTAAAAAAGGGAGCTGTTTGTAATCTGGTGGGATTTTGTGGCAAAACGCATTAAGGGTTCTTCTGCCAGGGCTTCTTGCACTGGCACGGTCTTGCCCAGGACTCTTCCATCACTCCTGACACAATAACCTTTTTTTCTCCCAGTTGCATGGTCAAACCCTGTGTTTTACTCACGGTTCTGATGCCTCACACAATACCTCTGATACAGCAGGCTAACTGGATGTGGTACTCACGGCCGGGAGGCTGCTTTCCCAGGATTACTGGTGGGCTGTTTCTGCAACTTGTGTCCCTTGGGTTATCTTGCTGAGACTTGGGACCAGGATGCAGGTTGGTGCTTTCTTGACATGGAGACTTCGCAGGAGCTGATTCCCCAGAGGAGGAAAGTGTGTGATGGGTCAGGGAAACCTAGCCCCAATATGCCTCTTTAAATTTGGTTTTGCTAACAAAAAAAATTTTATTAGCACTTTCCTTTGGGAGCCCAACTCTTCTGTCAGGCCTGCAGTGCCTGGACTGACAGGGGCAAACCAGACCACACCTGGAAGCACAGTCACTCTTCTGAGGGTCTGACTGAACTCTTCCACCAACAGTTGAAAAATAGTCCCTTAAATCCAGGCTGAATCTCAATGCCAGATTGCCCAGGCTGATTCTAGGCAGAATGTCCCTGGCTTAGGTTTTACTCACTAGTTGCTGAACAGTTGTGGGCACTGAGGGTCTGACCTGTGTTTCCATTATGCGGTGTATGCCTGCTGTTCATGGGGGCTGACATCTTTGTTTATATATTTTTATCTTCCTGGAGCAGCTTGCTGCCGCTTCAGTACGAGTCCCACAAAGTTAATTTTGGTATGTACTGGCCCCGCTTGGCATCCTGGGGCCAGAACTGTTCTTAGTTTATTGGGCACACAGCACATTGCAGTGTTGGGTGTGTTTTTATTTTTTGGTGGAGGTGGCCTTCCAGGCTGCTTTCCCTGCTTCACGTGCACATGCACATGCACAGTGCTGTCTCTGTTCTCGGCCCAGTTTGCAGATCTGGGAGCCAAGAAACCCTTTTCCCTGCATCCAGTGGCATGATCTTTATCTGCTCCCAGCTCCTCTTCCTCTTTTGGAGCTGAGACAGACTCTGAATTTGGGCCAACTGCCCTACTTCTCTTATGGAGCACTGGCTCCATTTTTGCACATTCTGCACATGCGAGGCAGCCAACACTGTTGCAGCACTCCAGGAAGTCTTGTTCCCCAACCATGTTTGGCTCCTGCACTAGGGAAACAAAACCGGCTGCATTTTTTGGTTTCTGTCCCCCTTCCACAGCCTCAGAGAATTTTGAGCAGCCCGAGGCCAACAGGTAGCAATGGCCGCTGACTTCTTGAGTGGATCCCTGGTTTTCATTTCACCACAGCTTGTGATAAATGACTCACTTGTGCTGCCGGTCACCATGCAGCAGTCCTTGGGGATCAGAGGGTGAAGAATCTGGCCAGGGGGTAATGGACAGACACCTAAGGTAAGCCCAAATTTGGGGCGGGGGGGCTTACACACTCCCCCTGCAAGATTCTTGGTGCTCTCACCAAGACATTGTCCTTACTGTCTTTAAGTCCAGTTGGCCATGGCATAAGCATTCATATAAGCAATATATACATTTCTAACACTTGATTATCTACACAAAGTATTTATACATATTTACATACTCAATTTTTCTAGCTAGACGGTTGGTGCCTTTTTTTTTTTTCATTTCAAGGTTTATTGAAAACTTTTTACCATATGGAGGACAGATACAATATTGGCAGGAATAATTTAACAGAGATACAATGTCATAATAGAGCTATCCTCCCCCTCTTCCCTCCCTCCCCCATTCCCCCTACCCTCCCAGCACAGCATAATAAAGATTAATGACTTGAGTATACCAAAAGATACCAATACGTGTAGATCATAAGGAATATAAAGTATATAAGGGGTCCCAGATTCTCTTAAACCTGCCTAATCTATTGGTCAGACTTGCAGTCGCCTTTTCTGTTCTAAGGTTGGCTAGAAATTCAGCGAGCCATTCAGTGTAGGGAATGTCATCTTTATCTTTCCAATGCCTAAGGACTAAATTTTTTTACAGACATGGAGATAAGGGCCATGTAGTATTTACGATTAAGAACTGTAGTTCCTGAGTAATCACCTAGGAGACAAATTTCAGGAGTAAACAAATCTGTTAGGCCTAAGAGAGGGTCAACCCTTTGTTGAATATTGGCCCATAGAGGAGCCACCTTGGAGCAAGTCCAAAAGATGTGGTATAGTGTGCCATGCCCCTGAAGGCAGCGAGTACATAAGGATGTGGGTATCAAACCGAGTCTGGCTCATTTTTGGGGGGAATAATACAAGTTATGAAGTATGTGTATCTGCATAAATCTCAACCTGTCCTGGGTAACAAACCTATGGCAATTATGCCATAGGGCAGGCCAGTCTAAGGTGAGTTCTGGAAAAAAGGTTGACCAGTAGCGCGTAAGGCCAAGGCAGTCCAGATGAATCCAATCAAATAGGGATGCATAAATCTTGGAAACAGCTTGAAGAAGGCCTGCTAAGTGGCTTAAATCTCTTTGGAAAGATGGCCCAACTATTATGAGGGGTCTGTTCCCAACACCTGTAAAAGGAGGTGTCTTAATTGAAAGACCTTAAAAGCATGGGTAATAGTGAATTTGTGTGTAATTTCAGCAGAAGAAAGCCAGGAGCCCCCTTCTGTAGCGAGGTTAATGAGTAGACCATCCCCCAGGTAAGGTAACCAACGGGGAAAAATAATTTTGTTATCAATCTTGAAGTTAGGATTACCCCAAATAGGTTGTGTTAGGTCCATAGTATGTTTATATTTAAGAAAGAGATAACGTTGGGAATGGATCTTTATTGATATGGCTATCGGGGTGCTTTTTAGATTAGAAGGGAGAGCTCTTTCTCTAACATGCAGGAGATAAGCCAGAAGAACGAATATAAACTAGTTCACTTTTAAGCCAACTTAAGGAATAAAGGTGAGTATCTGGGGAGAGCCATCTGAGATGCATATTGGCATGATTGGTCCAAAAATAAAGGCCTAGGTGGGGAAGACGTAATCCCCCTCTAAATTTGGGAGCAGCCAGTTTGTGGAAAGCTAGCCTGGGCAGCTTATTGCACCAGATAAATTTAGTGAAAAGACCATGCACTTTTTTGAACCAGGATAATGGGAGCCAAATATTTAGTAGGTTGAGGGGGTTAAAAAGGCGTGGAAAGATATTCATTTTGATTAAGTTGATCCTGCCACAGATGGAGGTCGGGAGAGTAGACCAACTGTCTAAATCTTGACTAATAGTATGTACAAGGGAATCCAAATTGAGTTTCACACAGTGTGCTGGATTTCTAGTAAGTTCAATTCCGAGATATCTTAGGGAATCCTATTTCCAGGAAAACCCTAATGTTAAAATAGATGATTTAAATACTTTGTAGTTGAAGGGAAAAACTATGGTCTTACTGATATTCAGCTTATAGTTAGATACTTGACTATCTTTGTCTTTTAAATAGTTTTTTAGTTTAATCGGTTCAGCACAGCATAACCCAGACAGACCGTCTTAGGGTAGCTGGTTCATTCCACTGAGGTGTCAAACAGACGAGGCATACTGATGAGTCCTGGTAGGACGAAACACGTGTCTGTCATCTGTTGGCACCCTTTGCAAACTGTGTGATAGGCCTTTTGGCACCATGCAATTGTGCTTAAAGTTGAACTAGCATAACATTCTGTGGTGATTTGCATGTGCAGCCCATGATGCTTTGCATTGTGTGTGCATGTGTGATTTTGTATTTTCTTGAAACTTGGCTTCCCAGCCAAATGCCCTTTGAGGTAACCCTTGCCTCAGTGTTTGCGCACAGAGGTTCTTTGTCTTTTATATTTTTCTATGATTTCTAACATGAGAATGGACATAACAGGATGGGAGAGTTGATGGAGAAGGTCATCTGCATAGGCAGAGACCTTTACTTCTTGAAATTGTATAGTAATGCCCTGAATTATCAGGCAATCTGTTAGTCTGCAGACAAGTGGCTTCAAATAAAGATTGAAAAGCAGAGAGGACAGGGGACATCCTTGCCTCATACCTGATTGCAGTGGGAAAAGTTCTGAGGTCACCCCATTACCACTCACTTGGGCAGTGGGGGATTTATACAAAGCGTGTATCCAATTTTGAAAATCTGATGGAAAACCAAAAGCCTTAAGAGTGCTGAAAAGACAGTGCCAGTTTACCCTGTCTAATGCCTTTTCGGCATCCAGAGACATCAAGACTGCAGGAGAAGGGGCATCACTGGATACCGAGAAGTCATAAGACAGGGTACAGAGGTGATCTGATGAGGATCTCCCCTTCATAAAACCTACCTGTTCTGGTCCAGTAAGATCTGGGAGAATCCTACTGATACGGTTTGCAAGTAGTTTAGTCAAGATTTTTATATCCTGGATAAGAAGGGAAATAGGTCAGTAATTTGTGACTAATTCAGGAGCCTTACCAGGTTTGGGTAAAAGGACAATCAAGGCTTTGAGAAGGGTAGAGTCGGTTTCCACTCCTGAGAGTACGTACTGATGGAAGAAGCAAAGGGATAAGTTGTTTTTTACATTTTTGATAAAAATTAGATGAAAACTCATCTGGCCCAGGGGTCTTGTTTTATAGGGAGGTTGTTAATTACTTTGGTCAATTCTGTTGCAGCAATTGGGGGGGAAGGTAGTAGTATCTTCTGTTGTGCCTCAGAAAGATGGGGCAATTTGGATTCCACAAGGTAATATCCAAAATCTGCTCGGTGGGGGGGTAGAAGGTTGATGCCCATCTGTCAGTAGTATTTAATTGGCAGAAAACTACACATTCCCACCCTGACCTGTGACGAACAGATTGGGGTGTATATCACAGAAGTAATATGGTTATGTACCACATGGGGTATTAGAGGAAGCACCAAGGGTGTCATAAGTGAGCTTGGTAATAGGCTTGGGCTCATGTCCAGACCTTCTAGGTAACACTGTTTCCTCCTCAGGAATAGCTGGTGCTCCTGCCTCTTCTGGCTCTGTGTCCAGCACAAGGGCATTGTTAGGAATAACAGGGATTACGTCAGTCTCTGGAATTTGTTCCTCACAATTCAACTCCACTTCATTGCCCATTACAATTAGCAAAACAAACAGGCGACTAAAGCACAGAGACGGAGCCAAAATGCAAAGTGGGTGTATTCACAAAAGCAGATGGCAGCACGGCTACACCAACACTGTAGAACCCGCATGGAAAAAGCATGATGTAGGCAGGATAAAAGTCCAAATTACTTTATTGTGGATGCCAGCACACAACTATCTGTGCCCTTCCCCAAGAGCAGTCAAATGTTTTTGCGCTACACACTGCGCCTTTTGAAGGCTGAGGTAGTGAGGGATATTGTACATTATAAAGCTTGAATTTAAAGGGACATTGCAAAAAAGCATTTTATGTACATATACTTTGTATATTGTGTATACTAAAGTGCATAACCGTAATCCCACAACTACTACCTCATATCTCTACAGCAGGCATCAGTATCACACAAATAAATATGATACTCGTATGTAATAATCAAATACAAAATTCATTACTGTGATACCAAACCAATGCGCTAAACTACAATCTGATTATCATAAATTAGGGTATAACTGAAAAAAATCATTCAGTCCTGGAGGATAATAAGATTTCATCTGATATTGCCAGAATGTTTCTCTCTGATGTACTTTCTTGTCTAGATCCCTCCCCCCATGTGCTTAGACACTTTTTCCAACATTTGAAATTCGAAAACATGTGTTTTCCCTTTTTCCTTCGAATGTTGGGCTAATGCACTAATGTTGTCCTGGTTGTGTATGCTCCTAACATGTTGACCAATCCTGTATTTAAACTTCTGTGTGGTTTTTCCTACATAGAAGCTAATGCAGCTTTTATAGGTGGCAACATAAACAATGTTCTCAGTAGTACACGTGCAAAAGTCTTTAGTCTGATAAGTATTACCGGTAACTGGGTGTACAAAAAATTCCCCAGACTTAATGTATCTACAAAAAGAGCAATTCCCACATGTATGGGTGCCCCCCTGGAAGGGGAAGTATTTTTCTTTACCTGAGCACCCTCCCAATAAGTGTTACAAACTAATGAATCCCTCCGATTGGTACTGCTCTTATAAATAAAACTAAGGAAATTCATCTGTTACGTTATAATTTCCTCTTTGTAAAATGTGCCAATTACTCCTGATGATATTTTTTACCATGTAAGCTTGTGGGCTAAACGTCATGATAAATTTAGATCAAGAGGTATTCATATTGCTTTTACTTTTATTGCTTCTAGTATTCTGTTCCCTTCTCTGATCTGTCTCTCTATTAGTCACTAACAGCTCATTTCTATCTATGGCATCCACCCTCGATTTTGCCTCATTTTTCAGTGGCCCATCATAACCCCTAGCCACAAAATGTTCACTCAAATCCATAGCATTCTGCTCATAATATATGGTATGTGAACAATTCCTCTTAGCCCTGATAAACTGTCCTACTGGGATGTTACTAGTGATATGTCCCGGATGGCAACTTTCAAAATGTAAAAGAGAGTTTTTAATCAATCTCCTTATGATACACATTCCCATCAGTAGGTCTATAAATGGTCAAGTCTAGGAAATTAAGTTCTTGTTTGTTAACTTTATTCTCAAATTTTAGATTTGAATTAGTAGATTCCATATAGGAAACAAATTGATAGAGTTCAATTTCTGTTCCCTTCCAAATGAGAAAAAGATCATCTATGTAACATTTATAAAAGTCAATATGATGTAAAAATGGATTGCTGTCACTGTAAATCACTTCCTCTTCCCAGCCTGCCATATATATGACCGCATAGTTTGGAATCATGGCTGCCCCCTTGGCAGTTCACCTGCATTGCAAATACATATTCTCTTTGAATAGAAACATATTGCAGGTAAGGATTTTTTTGGTTAAAGTTAAAAAAAAACTCGATCAAAGGCTGTGAGTAGCATGTTAACGTAAAGAATATTTCTATAAATATATTCACAGGTTGTATTGCCCAGCTTTGATAGTTCACAAATTCATCCCTGCGGTATCCCCGATGTGTGGGAGGTGTAATAGGGAGTTGGGCTCCTACTTTCACTACTCTGGGGTCTGCTCGGTTTTACAGATGTTTTGGTCAGCGGTCACACAGGAGCTTTTGGTTCTGATGGGGCACATGATACCCGCAACACCTCTTCTGCTGCTTTTTGTAATAGAGGATTTGAGCACAAAGGGGTGGGACTCTTTGTCAAGATGGGCACATGTACTATTAGCATTGGCGAAGCACTGCCTCTGAAACACATGGGTAACCCACAACTCCACAGTGGCACTACCTCGCCATCCAGACCTTAGCACTGGAAAGGCACTCTTATATGGTTAAAGGGAGAGGGGAGCAATTTTTTAATGCATGGGACCCATTTATCTCTACCCTGACCCCAATAGAAAGCCAGATCTTACGAGAGGGACTATGCAGATGTGGGGGGGGTCAGTGGTGATCAGGTGCATGCCCCATCAAAGAAGCAGGAAGCTCTAACCAATACCCAAAAGGTGTTTCTATGGTATCTTGACTGCTGATAGATGAAAAAACTTACTGTGCAATATTGGGGTATTATAGCATTTTCTTTTCTGCATTTTTTGCTTGCTGTTAGAATGGGTTATCGCTGTACCAAAGCCACTACTGAGGTATCCCTATTTATACTGAAGTTAAATGGAATGAACTGGACCCTTATGTGCATAGTTTTGATGATTTAATGTTTGATCTTGTATGTCTGTGGTTTTTCATTTTGTACTGTTCAGTTGATAAGATTAATAAAAATATGCAAAAAAACATAATACAGTTACAAATTAGACTTAATCAGGACAATTTTCAAAACATTTGTTTCATGTAATTAGCATTAAATGCAAATGATCCAGTAAATTCTGCTAGAGAACACAAGATAGTGGTAATACACTTATAATGTATGGTAAGCCCTTATTACTGCTAAAAAGTGGCAACATTATTTCTTGATAATCCCATCGCTATGACGTCAGGGGTTATAAACCCCTCTTGAGTACATTATATCAATGGGATTACAAACAGAGCCCATCTGCACATGTACGCACCCTTTTTCTCACATACTGACGGCCTTCCCGAAACTGGCACAGCGGCGAGAGAATGACCCAAAACGTCTGCAGCGGTGACCAAAACTGCCAAAAGTAAGGAGCCTTCTTAATTTTTTCTGCCAGTTTATGGGGACTATACACTATAAAATATAATGTATGGTCCCTCTGTCGGTAACCAGTTTGTGTACTGTCTCGAGGTTGCCATGGCGACATAAACCTCTTTCGCTTCACTCTCGAGGTTTACATGGTCGCCCTGGCAACCTCTCAATGTTTAACAAACCAGTTAATGATAGAGGACCACACATAAACTGATTACTAGTTCACAGCAAAGATTGAAAGTATTACAGGAATAGTAATAGTTCAATCATGTTGTTAAACCCTGGAAAAACTGTAGCTTGAAAATCCAGAAATTCTATCCCTTTGCGAGCAGTAAATTGAGCACCTCACCTCTGTTTCCCAACAAAGCCTTTTCAATACCCATAAAAGACAGTTTGTGGACTGTGGGGTCTGCTGCTTCCATAATGTGGCAAGCAAGTGCTTGCTCCTTATTGCCACTATTGGATTCCCCAACCATTTGGTCAGTTTAAATGGCCAGCTAACCTGTACCTACAGCTCTGGGAGCAAAACACAGTGTATAATGCTGAGAGCAATCATTTTTGACCCAAATTTCCCCTATGGTAACACTGTACAGATAATATTCTGTTGGTGTGATGGGGGTTAGAGCAGGAACGTAAGGATTTTGTCATTTTTTTGTTTGTTTGGAAGGAAGCAATGAGAATCTACATTTTATGTTCAGCTATGACAGAAATACTATCTCTTTTCTTGATGTCAAACTAATCAAGAAGGCTGAACAAGGGGTGGATACTGACTTGTTTCGCAAGTCCACTGATAGGAAGACCCTATGATTAACCAGTTCTTGCCACCCCTGCCACACCGTCCAGAATATTCCAACCTGCCAGTTGCTATGTATTCATGGGAACTGTAGTACACTGGAAATGTACAATAGTAGTGTTAAAAATATGGAGGAGAGGTTCACTAGAAGGGGTTGCAGCATGAGAGATATAAGGAGGGGCCAGAAAAAGAGCACTTAATACAGAGGCGTGATCTTTTACAGCCAAATCTGCCCTCTGTGAGAGGGAGAATGTCTTGAATTTCATGACGACTTTTACTGTCCAATCAAGTGAGGTTGAGAGGGTCATTAAGCAACAGTGGAACGTCCTGCAAATGGAGAAAAAGTTGCACCCATGGGTAGCACAGCCTCCAAGGATGGTTTATAGGAGGGTCACCAACCTTGATGATAGATTGACACACAGCTTGCAACCTTACAAGCAAAAAAACACATGGCTATCACCACCACCTAAGAGTTGCCACAAATGTGGCTGTTGCAAGTATTGTGGAGTCATCAAGGAAGGTGGCACCTTCCTAAACCCAGTCAATGGAAAGTTGATGTCCATTCAGGAGTTTTATCGACTGTGACACAACATAAGATAGTCTACCTTGCTAGCTGCAAATGTGGGGTTTTCTATATTGGTTGTACCAACAGAAAACTCAAGGATAAAGTAGGGGACCATATCAGGCCAGTCAGTAGTGGCAATGAGGAGTATGCACTCGCCAAATTATTAAAGCAGCAAACCCCACAGTCCACAAACTGACCTTTATGGGTATTGAAAAGGTTCTGTAAAGAAAGAGAGAAGGGGATCAGGAATTGATAGTTCCTAGTCATGATGTAGTATAACTCATGTTTCTGTAACAGTCTCCAAGTCTACTTGGGATTCTAATATTACCTGCAGATTACAGATCTTATTCCCCAGACTCCTGGAGTTAATTCATATTGCTATCCAGTGCTTCTGTTTCTTTTCCTTTGTACCCATGTTTTTTGTCTCCTGTCTCTGTTGCTTATGTCACCCAGGTGTCTTATCCCCTTTCTCCTCTCTGTTACTGTAGCTCCTTTCCTTCCCATAACTGTAGTCTCTTCCTTGAGTTTCTGTTTGTCATAGTCCCACTCACCTTTTGCTTCTCCTTGTTTTTTCACCCTTTCTGCATCTGCTCCCCCCACCCCTGCTGCTATGCTCATTTCCCATGCTCCTTTCATCAGAATTACCCACTTTCCAAAGAAAAAGTGTTGGTGCCCACCCCCTTCTTCACCCAGTGGAACTTCCCCCTCTTCAGCCCTCATACTGTCTGTCCCTGCATCCCTAACATGAACCTGCCTGCTTCTGTTAGAAGGGGAGAGCTTGCTTTGCCTTCCTAGGCTGGTTTACTGTCCTGGTTATCACTGGTTGCAGCCTCCCCAGCTGGTCAGTTTGCATGGCCAGCAATGAAAGCATCAAACCTTTTGGTTAAGGCATTGGTACTTGCTTCTGAAGAGTGGAAACCATTCACTTGGAATAGCCTCTTTTCACTCCAGAACTGTCCCCCCATCCTCTACTAAGCCAAAGCCCTCCTTCCTGCACCACTCTATCAACTGTTGGTTCAAGTGGCTGATCAGGGGAAGCCTAACCTCTCCTTTAAACCACATTGTTAGGACATCAGAAAATGTAGTCATGGTCACCACCAATCTAAACCACCCACCCAGATCTTTAAATCTGTCTTTCACCTCACTGAAGGACTGCCAGCAGCTGTCTGTCCCACAAGTTGGGTATATCATTATACAGGTACTAGCCTGCAGCTAGTGTGTATCAATATACAAGACTTCAAGGAAGGTATTTCAGATTCATTTCTGTAAATTGGAAGTATTGTCCCACAATTTCTGTATATTGATATCAACTAGATGCATGCTCCTGTATGTTGATATATTCAACTTGTTGGACAGATGGTGACTGGTAGTGGAGGCAAGTGGGGGGTTGTGTTAGTTGTTGTTCTAGGGTGGGAGGGTAGAGGGCATAGGAGATGCCACTGGACACCAGGAAATGTCTGTGTAACCTCCTTGTTCCCTGGGGTTACAAGAATTCCATTAGAACCAGTGTCAAGCAGGGAAGGCAGCTTGTGAAATACCAGATAAATGGGTTTCACACTGTCATGCTCTGTGTTCAGTCTTAGCTGAGCTGGAGGATGATGTAATCTTAGAACTCTCACTGCAGAATGAGCTACACTCTTGTCCAGCTCTGGTGAGATAGCATTAGAATGTTGAGTTAGAGTGTAGTCAGTCTGCAGTAGGAGTCAGTGGAAGATGCTGCAGGTAGTGCAGTTCTTCTCTTCAGCTCTGTAAAAGAGCTACCCAGCAGTTTTAGTTTTTCTCACCCTAGAGTGAGTCTGTACAACCTAGTGGTGGAAGCCTAGCCAAGTGGTTTTCACAGTGCTCCATCCCGGGAGGGATGGGGTGTACTCCATGATTCAGGGGCAATCCCCTGGTCCAGTCTGGACTTTGTCTGAAGCTGCCTGTGAATCAACTGCTCTGTGAGTACCTTTGTTGTTTTGGAATAGCCCTGGGGCACCTGCATTCCTTGTGGTGAATTTCTTTTTGTCAAAGGAACCCTGTCACCCAGTTTCTGTGTGTTTTAAAAGCGTCTACCTATGTTTGGAGTCTAGTGAGAGACTGTCCAAGTACAGAGCTTTTAACCAGTAGTATGTTAAATGTTATTTACATTTCAAAATAGCATCTACAAGTTTTCTGTGAGGGTGTTCTTAACCAGATGAATGGCCAAGTATAAACTTGGAAGCAAAAGGTGGGAGACCCCCCCCCATCTGGAGTAACCAGTTTACCTCTCCGGATTCAGTTTGGGCACCAGTACAATTTTCAGTCAGTGCAGTTGGCCAGTGCCTGATGGAAACAGTTACCCAGACATGGGTTTTGGATTCTCTGTTCTTCAGTTTACCCCAGTGCTAGTGGGTTTTGGAAGTTCTGAGCCTGGATGTGCTCCTTTGTGGTTGTGTATACCACCGTTATTCCTCATGAAGTATGGGAAAGTGTCCTAGTACTGGCTGTGTGTGCCTAGTCATAAGAAGAGTAACAGTACATGGCCCTGTATGCCAACCTGCATTTTAGAACCTGAGAGTTCGCTGTTTGTGTTCATTATGCCTATACTAAATGGGATTTCAGGAATTTCTGTACCTCAGTAATCTGCATTACCAGTATGAGTAACCCAGTGGAGGTCCATCTTCGCTTTGTGATTATTCCTACTTTGTTATGTGAATAAAACCCACACTCTAGAATTCCTTCCTGGTTTGGACAGTGATGTTATTGCTTCCTTTCTGTCTGGATTTACTTGGGTGCCCCTGACCAGAAGTGCAAAGCTAGCATAATTATGAGCAGTCGTTTTCTCCCAGGGACCTGGGTTGCTGGCCATGGTAAATGGTCCCACCAGGTGTGTGCCAGGTAGTTGACACACTTGGTTGCCTGTCTGTACTAGCAGGCTCAGAAATAGAAGTGTGTACTGTTATGTAAACCCCCACCCCTCTCGTTTGCCCCTAGAAATCTTGTGGTGGGAGGAGAAGCCCTGCTAGTTAAACAAGGGGGGGGGTACAAAAATGGGGGCTGGTCCATACAATGTGTTTGAATTTGGGAGAAAACAAAAGGTGGTTGCTCAGGTTGTGACTAGCGTTTTGCCAGTCTGGCAGTTGGTAGCCCAAAACTGGAAGCTTTGCACAGAAGGAATTTGCCCAGAGTAGTGTCATCCATATGTAGCACTGTGTGCCTGCCGTTTTATTATTTGTACATCAGTTTATAACCTTTTGAGCCAGAGGCTCATTTTCAAAGGTACCTCGTCACAAAGAGAACAAATACATTACGACATTTTGTTACATCATTGTGGTTACAACGTTGGTAGTCACATGCTGTTATCACTGTTATCACATCTGTCATATACAGTGAGTCAGTTATGAGTAACACGAGACACTTGGTCTAGGGAGGCATACTGAGAGAGGCTTTGAAGAACATCTGAAAGAGAAGGCACCAGAGTTTATTTCATAAGACTCAGACGTTTGACCAGAAGAGAAAGTATGTTTAGCTGTCTAAAATGTGCATGTGAGAGGAGAGAGCTATTAGAGATAAGGATGCCTAGAAGGAATAGCTTGGGGTCAAAAGGTAGTTTTTGTCCTGTTACTCTGCAGGCAAGTAAAC
The DNA here is from genome assembly GCA_016271365.2 of Neoceratodus forsteri. Lineage (NCBI taxonomy): Eukaryota > Metazoa > Chordata > Ceratodontiformes > Ceratodontidae > Neoceratodus > Neoceratodus forsteri. The sequence continues at coordinate 754,852,144 of CM028135.1, forward strand.
AGACTTTATGCCAGAGCTTATTAATGGGACGCAAGACCACAAGGTATGAAGTAGATCCCCGTTGGCCATATTGCAGTGCCAGCAATTATTATTATTTAATAGGCTCATTCATTGAAGCACGGAGGGGGTTCTGTACCAAAGATGTAGGATTTTAGTTTGTATTAAAGAACTACAGGCATCTTTAAAGGTATTATATGCAATATGCCAACAATTACTCTATTGTGCATCTGAAATATTGTAGTTAAGAAGAGTACTCCATTTATTTTTGGCCTGTATAGACTGATCAGGTAGATTATCAATAATGTCTTTGTAAATGGAGCTATTTAATTTTACTGATAAATTAGTCCAGTGCCAGATGTATGGTTTAGAAGAGTATGCCTATACACTAAACTAGAGAGAGAGTTATAAGCTGCCCAAATTTGTGAAAACTTCCAGAAGTTCTGTTTAGGAAGTTTCCATGTGACCTGCAAGTCTGAGAATGATCTAAGAGTGAGTGAATTCTGGTCCAAGATATCTCAGAGAAAAAAAATGCCTTTGTTCCTCCATGTACGACAGAAAATTGGGTGATCTTCTAGAGTGAGCAGTGGATTGCCCCATAAGGGGGCATAAAACCAGGGTGTTGGATTGGATTTCTGGAATTTGTGGGTTAGTTTCCAATAAAGAACAGAGGATGATATAGTCAGATAAGATTTTAGTTTAGAGGAAATGGGATTAAAAATGAAGAAAGTGAGAACTCCTCCCAGGCACAATGCGGATTCCATTGCAACCCATAGTGGTGAGTGAGGAGAGGGTTTCTGAAACCATTTAATGGTTTGGGCCATTTGGAAAGCCCAGAGGTAGCCTTTGAACCAGGGGAGTCCGAATCCCTATTTTTTCCAATGTGAGCAAAATTTGTTGCAGTTAAATCTCGGTGGTTTCCCATCCCAGATAAAATTACCTATTAATTTATCAATTTTAGCAAAAAAGGAGGATGGTAAGACTAAAGTAATATTGGCAAAGAGTAAAGAATCTTAGGAGAAATGTACATCTTAATGGCTACAATTTTCCCCATGAAAGAGAGATTAAGAAGCTTCCATCTGTCCAGAATTGTTTTGTTGTTATCAAATAAGGGGTTAAAGTTAATGTCCCATATCTTTCCTTAGTTACTAGTAATTTTGATTCCTAGATATGTTATACCCTGTGGTGACCAGTGGAATCCAAGAGGTATGTTCATAAAGGCTTTACAGTGGTTGTTAAGGGGCATAGTTTATGATTTGCCATAATTCAAAGCAAGGCCAGAAATGTTAGTAAAATTATTAGGCAAATCAACCAACGGGCCCAGCCTCATTCAGGTTTTTGAGTAAGATTAAGAGGTCATCCACGTAGGAGAGAGAAACATTATCTTGAATTGCTCACAGATATGCCCATAATGCCAGAAGATTGATGTAAACAAGCAGTCAGGGGTTCCATGGCTGAAATAAACAGGGAAGGTGACAGGGGACAGCCTTGTCTAGTTCCCCTTGCTAGATTGAAAGTAAGAGGAAATAGTGGAATTAGTAAGTACTTTAGCAACAGGGGAGTTATATAATGTCTTGATCCAGGAGCAAAAGGTATGAGAAAGACCAAAATAAGATAAAACTTGATGAAGGTAGTCCCAATTTAAGGAATCAAAGGCCTTCTGAAAATCGGTAGCTATGGCTGCAGCTGGTGTCTTGAGGGATTTGGCTTTGTGAATTAAATTAAATAAGGAACGTAGGTGATCAGAACCAGATCTATGTTTAATAGAACAAGCTTGTGAACAGTGAGTTAGCTTGGGAATCAAGGATTCAAGTCGAGAAGTTAGTAGTTTAGCAAATGTCTTCCCAACCATATTTAATAAAGAGATGGGCCGGTAACTTGCGGGGTGAATAGGGTCTTTTTCTTTCTTAGGGATTAGGGTTATGATTGCTTTGGTGCAAGATGGGGGAAGCTTGCCAGTATTGGAAGCTTCTTGATAAACATTAAGAAGAAGGGGACATAAGGTTTTGGAAAACATTTTATAGAAATCGACAGGGAATCCGTCACCCCCAGGAGATTTGCCGGATTTCAAGGAAGACAAAACTTTCTGGATTTCCTGAAGCGAGAAGGGTTCATCTAAAGAATTTGTTTTAAGAGTAGAAATATGAGGAAGATGTAACGATTTAAGGAACTGTTGAATTTGTAAAGTAGATGGAGGATTTGTGTTACAGTATAGTTTTTGATAAAAGGTTTTCATGATACGATTTATAGAGGGGTTGTCAGAGTGAATCGTACCCTGTTCATCTTTTAGGCTTAGGATGTGTCGTTCCATGTGTTGTGCTTTGAGCTGGTAAAAGAAGAGTTTGCCATTTTTATTGCTGTGTTCCAAAACTTATATTTAAGTTTAAACAAGGCCAGTTCAGTTTTACAAGAAATTAATTTGCTAATTTTAACTCTAAGTTGAATAAATTCAAGATGAAGTTGAGAATCAGGACAGTGCTTATTAGAAGAAAAGTACAAATTCTCTTTAGCCTTAAGAGATTTTTCCAAGTCAGCCAGCTGTTGTTCCCTTACTCTTTTCCTATGTGCGGCATAACTGATAATTTTTCCTCGAATCATAGCTTTAAGAGCTTCCCATACAGAGGACATAGAAGATTCGGTTGGGATATTGTGAAAGAGGAAGTCCTGAATTTGTGCTTTGATCATGGGTAAGAATTTGGGATCCCTGAGAAGGAGAGGGTCCAGACACCAGTAAGAAGATTTAGGTGGTAATGGGCCCCACAAAAGTTGCAATTTGACAGGGGAATGGTCCGAAATTATGATGGGAGAGATGGATGAATCAATAGTTTTTTCCATTATAACAGGAGAGGCTAACCAGTAGTCAATTCTACTGTATGTCTTATGTAGAGAGGAGTAAAAAGTAAATTCTCGATCACAGGGGTGAAGGAGGCGCCATACATCAGCTAATCCAACATCTTGCATTAGCAATGAGAGGGCTTTAATACTTCTAGGGTGGGCCTCTGTAGTGGGGCTGCTTCTGTCAATGCTGGCTTCTAAAGCTAAGTTAAGATCCTCTCCAAGAATAACTGGTGTATTATCAGTGTTAAAGGATAGAATCTGTCGAGCTAAATTATGAAAAAACTCCGGGGAATCAGATTTGGGTGCATAGACATTAACAAGCAGAAGAGGACCAGAGTTGGCATTCAGTTTGACCATCACCCTTCTGCTGTCAGTATCGGAAACAGAGTTTACAAGGGACCATTTGAGACTCTTATGAATAAGAATAGCAACTCTTCTTTTTTTTTGAGGTGTAGGAAGATTCATAGATCTGACCGACCCAATCTTTTTTAAGTCAGTGAACATCCCCTGCTAATAATTTTGTTTCTTGAAGGAAAGCAATTTATGTTTTATGTTTTTTGAGATGTGAAAGAATTTGCTTCTGCTTACAAGGATAATTAAGTCCCTTCACATTCCATGTATATAAAAGTATGTCACTCATATTATTAGTGTTAAAGAAAGGGAATAATCGCTGGAGTGTGAAGGGACAAATAAATGAGGCAGAGGATGATTAGAATATAATGTAGAGAGCTTACGTATATGCAGAGAGTGGCAGTAACATTCAAGCTAAAAAAAGTGAAATGTATGATACATGAGCAGCACAGATATCTTATTAAAGTTAGAATAGAGATGGGGAAGGAGACAAATCATTAACAACAATACAGTAAGCTAAATAACAAAACGTTTTATGGGTGTGAGGAGATATGAGTCAGCCAACTGGCTAAGAGACTCTCTCACCACACTCTGGAGCGTCGATGTAGGGAGGAGACTAGGGAGGACCAGTTATAAATATCGTCCCAAACCCAAGTCTGATCCCAGTAGTATAATAAAGTAAGTATTCCTGATAAGCTAAACTGAAAGGGAATAATACCAAGAAAGGCAGGGTACTGTAATAACCTCAGTTTAATTCTAAGCTAACAGGACAAGGTATAAGGATAAAGCTAAACACCAGAACTTATTTATAAACATTAGTAATAATAGTACAAGATATACTAACTCAAAATAACAGTATATTAAGGAACCATATATTAGATGCCAGTACAGCCTAGACATAGATGAAGGAATTCAGGGAGCCAGGTGGAATGCAAATAAATATAAAAGGAAAATTAGATCATTACCGCGTTAGAGTGACTCTAAGTATACTTTGCAGTGCAACAGAATAAGTACATAATAAATACAATATTGAGAGAGAAAGAAAAAAGGGGAGATCAATTTAAGCTCTTACGCCCTGAGCCAAATACAAATCAGGATTATGTGGAGAGGTATAGGCTTTGGTGATAACGGTAGACAGAAGAGATAGTCATAGTAAAGAGCAGCTCCAATTACTCGAAAATCGCCTAAATGTGTGTTATGTGGGGTAACTAGGTCTAGAAGACTAGGCCCAGTGAGCCCCAAAACAGGAGGGACCACACAGCAATGGATTTCTATAATATCTGCAGGCTTCGAGTAAAATAAGGAGCATAAGGAAGATGTAGATTGACAATCCTTTCTGACATTACACCAAACATAGCCCACCTCTTTGAGTGCTAATGATTGTTCCATATTGTAAACAGGAGGTAGTAAGAATAATGGAGCATAGGGGAGAAGATAGATTAAATGTAGTTGCCAATAATACTTAAGAACCTGTCATCAGGAGAGGGAAGGTGTAGGTTGCCTTGTAATATATAATAATTCACATATGAAAAAAGAAAAGGCAATAATCAGGATGCATACTGATTGAAGATATGCAACTGAACAGCCAAAAGGCTATAAACCTGATGCACTGCTAAACTGGAGAGTAAAAGGCTAGATACAGAGAGCCTGTTTAGTGAGGTAGTGTATAAGATCTAACATTAAAATAATGGGTTAGAAAAGCATTGCTGATACACCAAAGTTCCCTTGAAGACCTTTAAGATGCTCATTTAAACACTGCAACAAAAAGTAACTTGATTGCAACGCGATGTACAGCCTTTGCTTTCTGCACCCGCTGGAAGCAAAAGCAACCAGGTAGCATAGACTGTAGAGCGAGCGGCTAGGCAGAAAAAGTGTACTGGCACTCCTTTTAAGTATCCTGGAAGCAAAACTTACCAAGATATAGCAACTGAGACCATATTGCTGACCATAAAAACTCATGACACCTTAGATTTATTAGCAGGATTGTGACTATTGATGTTCTTGCTCTTGGTCTTTGCCCTACATTTCTTTTTGGGTGGCACTAAAGATTTGAGTGGGGAACTTGCAACAACTTCTGCCCATTAAGTATTGGCAGAAATACATCCCTGAGGCACAGGGCCCAAATTAGAGGGATGTTCGTCTGAAATTTGCAGGGAAAGATCCTCCTGTGAGGAGTGCATGTCATCCTCCAAGAGAGCAAACTTATTGCTCAAGGGAATAGAGGGGCTGATTTGAAGGTGAGAGGCTGCAGCTTGGGGTGTTTGGGGTGAAACCTTGCTAGAGCAGCATGAAAGTCTTGAAGAACAATGCCCCGACAGAAACTTCTCTTGCAGAGCCATGTTGATTGCCTTGGGGTCAAATCAGTTGGCGGCGTTGCTGCTTGGGGCTGCGAGTTCTGCAACACTTTCCCCACATTCCTGTACCTCGTCATCCACCCTCCGTGCAGATACCAAAGCTGTGTTCAGGTTGCCAATTGCTGCTGAACCTCCCAGGGTAAGATTGCAGAGAGAGACCTCCAGATAGTTGGCTAAGGCGTCAGGGGTTTCAAAATCCTTGAAGGAAGAGCCTGAGAAAAGGCGTAGTGTTGCGGGGTGACATAGAGCAAATTTAATGCTTTTTTGGTGGAGGATTTGTTTAAGTGGATTGTAGGCCTTCCTTCTGATGGTTAAATCTTTTGAAAAGTCTCTGTAGATGGAAATATTAAACTCTTGCCACTGAAGTTTCTCCATTTCTCTGGCTCATTTCAGTATTAATTCTGTGTGGAAATAGTTCAAGAAGTGAGCAATAATAGGTCTTGGTCGCTGGTCTGATGTTGGTCTGGGACCCAGAATGCGGTGAGACCGCTCAATGATTAACGTTAGGTCAGGAAGCAGTTTAAGCATTGCAGGCAGCGCATGTAATAAAATCACAGTAGTGTCTCCTAATTCTACACCTTCAAGGAAGCCAAAAAATCGTACGTTGTTGCGACGATTACGATTTTCAATATCGTCAGTTTTGGCTTGTAGGGATTTAATAGTTCGATCTTGATTGTGGACAGTAGCCTGGAGGTCACAAATAGTAGTGGTGTTACAGGCCGTTGCTTTCTCATTAAATGCAATTTTCTGGCTAAAAGTTTCAAGAGTGGTCGCATTCTGTTGGGTGGAGGTTTTTAGATCATTAATCTCAGCCATCAGTTTTGAAAACATTACTTCCACTCTAGCAAGTGAGCTTTGCTGTACTTGGAGATCTGCCACAATGCTGAAGGATGAGGTCTAGTATGCTGCAGTACAGTGTAGAATAATTGAATGTAAGTAGATGATGGATCAAAAATGACTTACAAACTGTGTCAGGCAGTAAGATTACAGGATGGTCACAGGAGTTGGTACCAAAGAAAGGTCTGGTGAAGGCTGGATGAGGTTAGATTGCAGTCATTCCTGCAGAGAGTCTGAACTATGCTGCCATCTTCTGCCTGGTCAGGCCACGCCCCCCTGTTTTTCATTTTCCTTAATTACCTCTCCTCTGCCCGTGTCAGCTTGCATATTCACATGTATGCAGATGAGACAGTTCTCTACACCTCTAGTCAATCAATTGTGGTTATGGAAGTCACATTACAGCAAGACTTTCACATGTCCTGTGCTGGTTCCAGGCCAACCTACTCTGAGTCAACACCAAGAAAACCGTGCCAATGGCCTTTGAAGCCAGCCAGAAACTGATCAGACTTGCCCCCCCTTCCTTCTTCCCTTGAAGTGTTTCACTCCTTCAAGTATCTTGGTGTGTAACTTGACAGCAGGCTTGACTTCTGTGCCCATATTGATGCTCTCCATGCCAAGTTCTGCCCCAAGCTTGGTGCCCTGTACTGTAACAAAGACCGTTTGTCTCTGTGGGTCCACCGGGAGTTGGTTACCAAAATGGTGCTCCCAATCTTTGACTGTATCAATGTAGTCTATGGTACCACCCCTTCCTCATCCCTCACCAGATTGGACACCCTCTGAAACACCTTCTGTTGTTTTGTTACCAACTCCTCTCCGTATGCTCACCATCTCTCTCTACCCCCTTCTCCATTATCCGCCTGCAAACCCCAGGAACCATCTCTTATGCTTGGCAACTACATTGGTCCCCTGAAATGGGCAGCCCAGGAGCTTTTATAATGTTATACTAATTATGGAGCTTAGAATGAAATTCAAACTCTGCTGTGTGGTCATGCTCACCCCTGCACTCTAACATCGGAATTATTTCTCCATCTAAAGAAAGCAGTTGCCTCGAAGTCTTCTCTTTAACTTCTGATCAGTTTACCATTTGTTATTTTAATGTTGTATATTACTGTGTTTAGTTCATTTTTGATAACTCTGTTTTTTTTTTTTGATGTATTTTACCGATATTCACAACTTCTAACCCCAGGAATTCTTCAATATGCTTAACTCTTGAAGTCAGCCTCCTGTGTTGAACTGCCCCAGAGAAATGGAACTTATGCAAATGATGGAACACTGTTTGGTTTATGCCACCATTCAAACTGCTGCCCTTATCACGTGCTGCATTCTATAATGCTCAGATTTCATTCTATACCTGCCTAGTAAGATTCCTTGGAGACCGCTCCTCAGAGTAACTGTAGTTACATTTATTTTTTGTGAGAAAAATGTAAACTGTATTATTTTTTACTTTATCTGCTGCCTTTATCTTAGTTTTGTATAGTTTAGTGCTAGTTTTAATTTAATTTTACTTCAGTTTGCTGTTCCGAGTAACCGTTGAGGAACCAGAGTTAGCTCTTTATTTCTATAACTTTATTTACTTTCTGGTGTATATTTACTTAAGCGAGACCTTTTCTATAATTTTTTTGTTGATTTCGGTTAAATTTCTTTCAGATCATGATTTTCTTCCCGATGGGAACCGACCATTCTACTTCTGTGGCCTGACAGAAACCAAACTGTGTATTTAAAAAAATAAACAAACTTCAGTTTGGGAACAGAGCTTAAGCTCACCTATATTGTTTTTTTAAGTGTGGTGGTTATATCCGATAGACCAAAAAAGAGAACAGGGCCTACCATGTTTAAAAATTGCTTGAAGTGTGGAGAGGTGTTTACTAAAGCAGACAAGCATGATTTGTGATTATTTTATTTAGGTGAATCCCACTTTCAGGCAGGCTGTGAAATTTGCATAACATTCCTAACCAAAACCATTGAAAAACAGTTGGAACATTTTAAAAAGAAAATAACTATTCCCTTGGTTCCAGGGGATCAGGTTATGGATCAACTAAGCCCCTCTTCTTCCAAAAAGGAAAAAGCTAATGAGTCAGAACCGACCACTATGGACAAAGGTGAGTTCTGTAAGCTGAAGCGCACTGGGGAACTGGCTGGTGACTCAGTTCCAGCAAAGAAAAAACAAACAAAAATACACCACATCTCCTACTGAAAAAGCAGCAAAGCTCTCTGTGCACAAACCAGCCATGCCAATGGCTGAAGCAGTTGCTAAGGCTCTGCAAGTGCTCTAAGTCTTGCAAACTGCTGCTTCACAGGGTCTGGTCCTGGTTCCAGTACAACTGGTACAGGTAGCTCCAATGGTTCCAGTGTTGGTTCCATCAGTGGTTCCTTTATCAGTTCCATGCTCGGTTCCACTTGCCCAGGACCCCTCCTGCGAGGAATGTAATGAAGAGGAGGAAGATGACTGGGAACCGATAGAACCAGAGGTTTCTCCAGACCAAGAGTTCAGTTCCCCTCCCAGGCTACCTGAGGATTATTCCTTCCACTATACATATGTGAAGCAGATGGTAGAAGCCCTTGATCTTGATACAAATGAAACTATGGAAAACGAAGAGAAGAGGAGGCAGGATTTTGGGATATGATGGGCTTGGCACCCACTAAAAGACTATTGCTCCCTATAAATAAGTCTCTAAGAAAGCAAGTCATGAAGGTATTAGAGAATCTAGATTCTGTGTTGCCCATAGATGAGAAAACTGAAAAAAAATATCAGCTGGACAGATCTGGGGCTGAGCTTCTTTTTTCTCACCTTAATCATGAAGGGATAGTGTAAGCTGCAGCTTGTGACAGGGCAAGGATATCACTGGCATCACATTCACCTGAGAAAGATTCCAGAAAAATAGACAGCATGGTAAAGAAAGGCTACTTGGCTGCTTCTTTGGCCATTAGACAGGCAAATTATATGGCCTATGCTGCTTAATACCAAAAGACACTGTGGACCTCTATGATGACAGTGATGGATAAGGCACCAGTAGGATTGGTTGCTGAACCGGCAGAAACAGTCAGGTGCGGACTGGATGCTACACAGTACCAGTTTCACGTAGCAGTGGATACCAATGACACTGCTGCCAGTTGGATGGCACTTACAGTGGCCCTGAGAAGGTTTTCTTGGCTTAGAACCACAAATCTCTCTCAGGATACCCAGACCAAAGCCATGGATTTTCCATGTGAAGACAGTTCCCTGTTTGGTGATAAAACAGAGGCTTACATGAAAAAGGTGGATGAGTACAAAACCACCTATGAGTAATGCCACAAAGGAGAAACCCTTCACCTCCTACAGGCCACAGGAAAGGGGAGGTAGAGGCAGATCAGCCTATGGCAGACCATTTTTCCAGGCCCAGGCCATTCCAGAATATCCACAACAGTGGCTATTTCAGGGGCAGGGGCAGAAGGGGCTTCAGACATGGGGATCAAGCCTCCTACGCTAAATCCCAATCCAAGCAGAATGTCTGATGTATTTGCCAGGATAGCCTCCCCACTTCCAGTGGAGGGAAGACTGACTCACTACTTCCAGGTTTTGAGAAACATCACCACAGACAAGTGGGTCCTGGAAGTAGTAAGTCAGGGCCTGGACCTCTGCTTCAAACATTTCCCAAGTTAGGGTCAAGACTTTTCAGACAAGCTTCCCCTACAGAAAGGACACTTCTGGAAGCAGATGTTTCCAACCTTCTGCAGTAAAAGGCAGTATTACCGTTTCTCTTACTCCAAAGGGGAAAGGGTTCTATTCCAGGTACTTCCTGACCTTAAAGAAACATGGGGAGTGGTGACCCATTTTAGATCTAAGAGCTCTGAACAAGCACTTGGCAAAACCAAGATTCAGAATAGTAACCATGGAAATGATTCTTCCCATGCTCCAGCAAGGAGACTGTCTGGCATCACTGGATTTGAAAGATGCCTACTTCCACATTCCAATAAGGGAATCCCACAGAAGGTACCAAAGGTTCAGATTATCATCGGGTCATTACCAGTTTTCAGTTCTGCCATTTGGCCTAACCTCGGCTCTCAGGGCATTCACAAAGTGCCTGGCAGTGGTGGTGGCATACCTAAGAAGGTAGGGCATCACAGTATTTCCCTTCCTAGATGATGGGCTAGTCATGAGCAAATCACCACTGCAGGTAAAGGATGCTCTAAAGTCCACCCAGGATATCCTAGAGTCCCTGGGGTTTCTGGTCAGTGCCTGAAAGTCAGTTCTTCAGCCTATTCAGGTACTGAACTTCATAGGGACAGAGCTGGATACCTTGAAGAGAAAGAGCCTTCCTTCCTCAAGAAAGAGTGGATAATATCCTACAGATTGCTAGAACATTCCGTCTCAACTCACTAAGACCAGCAAGGCATTTCCTGCAGTTATTGGGCCACATGACTGCAGCCACAGGAATAGAACTGGGTTCCAGATTTCAAATGAGACATTCTGTTCCACCTCAGGGCACATTGGTACCAGAGGAGGGATTCTCTCACAAATATGATACCAGTAACAAGATCCCTACTGCAGGCCTTGCAATGCTGGCAGGAGAGAGACAACTTCAGAGAAGGAGTCCCACTGCAGCAGGAGTCCCCCCTCCCTAGTGCTCACAACAGATGCTTTCCTACTTGGTTGGGGTACACACCTGGAAGAACACACAATGCACAACATCTGATCCACTGCAGAGTCAGTCCTGCACATAAATCTATTAGCGCTTAGGGCAGTGTTATTAGCTCTGCAGATTTTCGCATACTTGGTACAGGGCAAGGTGGTACAAGTCGGGACAGGCAACACCACCACCATATCAATCAATCAATCAATCAAGTCTTTATTTAACCAGGCGTTCATCGTTGAGCAGAAGCTCATTTGCAAGATGGACCTGGGTGGAGCATGAACAATTGTATATACAGGTCAACACAGGTATTTACAAGGCAATACAGATAATACTCTTTACAGAGAGGAAGAAAAAGAAGTTCATATGTACATAGAATTATACAGATATTGTACAGATTACACGGTATTTACATACATAGAAGTGTCTATAGGAAGATAAAGCAGGTTATCTAAGGTTGCAGGAGGAAGTAACGGAAGAAAAAAAATTAAAATAAAAATATACACCAGGTAGAGGTGAAGGTAGGGGGGAAGAGAGGGAGGGAAGTAGGGGGAGAAAGGCTAGGAGGGCACGGTGCACAGAAAGGAGTTGGTAAAGCTGGATGTAGAGAAGGTGGATGGAGAAAAGGAGTATGTACTACATCAACAAGCAGGGAGAGACAAGGTCCAACCCCCTGTGTACAGAAGCAATGAAAGTATTGAGTCTGGCCTACTTCTTGCAAGTGTCCTTGCTGGCCATTCACCTGCCAGGCAAGGACAACACTCTAGCAGATGCACTCAGCAGAATCAAGCAAAACCACCACAAGTGGTCCCTAAACAAATAGGTACTAGAGGTGGTGTTCAGGAGATGGGGCACTCCAGAGATAGATCTCTTGGCTTCATGGGACAACCATCAGCTACTCAAATTCTGCTGCATGCCACCAGCAAAAGGGACAATAGCCCTGGATGCTTTAGTGCTGGACTGGTCAGGGAGGAACCTGTATGCATTTCCCCCTTCCCCTTGTTGCTCAGCGTCCTGATCAAGCTCACGTCTCAACCAGGCACAATAATTCTGATAGCTCCAGATTGGTCCAGGCAGCCTTGGTACTTACTACTGCTCTCCCTATCAGTAGCCCCACCCATACACCTCCCTCAGAGGTACAACCTCCTAACCTACTTACAAGGGAGGATCCTGTATCCAAACCTCAGGTCTCTCAGACTCAAGGCGTGGCTCTTGAAGACCTAGAGTATACTGATTTGCACCTCTCTGAGTGTATTTTCACTGTCCTAAGGGGATCAAGGAAGCCCTCCACCAAGAAAACCTATGCTTCCAAATGGAAGAGGTTTTCCATGTGGTGCAATAATAATGTAATGCCTTCTCAGGCAGGGTTACCAGTCTTGTTGGACTACCTCATCCACCTGCATTCTCTGGGCTTACAGGCTACTACCCTTAAAGTCCCCCTGACATCAGTCTCAGCCTATGTCTCGGCTGGCAAGGGTGTTTCTATGGCATCCAACCCCATTTTCAAGAAGTTCTTCAAACGATTGGCCTACTTGCACCCCCCCCCCCACAGGGAACCGGTGCCAGCATGGGACCTTAATGTCTGCTTTGCCAAACTCAAGGAACTCCAGTTCAAGCTCATGGTTACAGCACATCTGAAATTTGTGACTTGGAAAACTGTCTTTCTGGTAGCTATCACTTCAGCCAGGTGGATTAGCAAGTTACAGGCTCTGTGTATAGAACTGAACTATATCTCCTTCCACAAGATAAGGTGGTTCTTATGACTACTAGGAAATTCTTACAGAAAGAAGTTGCTGATTTCCATCTGAACCAGTCAATCACCTTGCCAGTCTTCTTTACTAAACAGTCTAATCTGAGGTAAGTGCAGGCTGCACAGCTTGGATGTTAAGAGAGCTTTGAGCTACTATATTGATCATACCAAGGCCCACAGGCAGGATAGACAGCAGCTGTTCTTGACCTGTGAGGATGTGGGAAAAGGGAAACCAGCCTCCAAAAGGACTATTTCATGCTGGATAGTAGCGTGTATCCAGCTCTGCTACAGTAAAGCTAGTAAGGAGTCCCTAGTAGGCCTGAGGGCCCATTCCACAAGGGGCATAGCTGCTATGATAGCAGCAGCCAGAGAAATTCCCCACTGGAAATCTGTAAAGCAGCTACATGGAGATCAGTACATAAGTTTGCAAAGCACTGCTGCTTGGACACTCAGTCCAGAAATGATGCCAGATTTGGCACAGTAGTGCTGCAGAGCTTGTTTCCCAAATAGGTTCTGTACCCTCCTCCAAAGGTACTGCTTCGTAGTCTACAAGAGTTAAGCAGATTGAAGAATTCCTGGGGTTAGAAGAAAAAGTTACTCACTCTAGTAATCTTGTTTCTTCCAAGGTATTCTTCAATATGCTTAACTCTCCCTCCCTACCTCCCCTTCCAGAACCAGTTGGCCTCTGCATTACAGCTGGACTTCTATGTTAAGATGGGTTTATACCCTGATTGTGTTGCAAATCTTTTGAACCCAGATGGGTGTTGTTATTCCATCTTTTTGGTCCTGTCTGACTTTAATAGCGGACACTTTATGGGCGATTTTGTTGTTTAACTATTAGTATTGTTAAGATAGCTTAGTTAGGGGGTATTACCCCACAGGCTGTCATGAATCTGAGCATTATAGAATGCAGCAGATGGTAAGGGCAGCAGTTTGAATGGTGGCATGAGCCAATGAGTGTTCCATCATTTGTACAAGTTCCAGTTCTCTAGGGCAATTCAATACAGGAGCCTGACTTCAAGAGTTAAGCATATTGAAGAATACCTTGGAAGGGACAAGATTACTGTGGTGAGTAATTTTTTCTTTTCTCTGGTTCCCCATCACTTCCCAGGAACTGGAGAAGGACATTTTTGGCTTGGTTCCTGCTCTTAAGGAACTGGTTTTATTTGCCATTTTTTTAACGTATTTATTACTCTGAATTAAACATTGTTGCAGTTTTTTATGTGTTATTCTTCATTCTCTATTTCAAGTAACCAAAACATTATTTGGCATTAAGTAAATTTTACTTGCAGTTTCTGTTTTAAAGAAACTGAACTGCATTTCTTTTTTTTTTCTTTTTTTTTTTTTTTTTAAAGAAAACTTTATTTTTTTTCCCAGAATAATGAGACAAACACACACATAAACCCGGAAACCCGGGTGCACACTCCAAAACTGAATGTGCAAACTATATACACCCCTTATTTACAAACCCTGGATACCCCCCCAAAGACTTCCACCACCACATAGATAATAACACAGAAAAGCTAGCAGAATTGTAATTGCTAGTAAATAATACTCTACTAACCCTCAAAATCTCACTTCACCCATACCCACCATCATCTATGGGAAAAAAAAAACCAAAAACAAAACTCAAGGCTTCTCAAATCCTAATCAAATCCAAACAGCCCAATTGGGTATCCAGAGTAACCCCTGTGAGAGAGAGAGAGTCCCAAGCCAAGGGGGATTAACCATCCCCAGACAGTCATTCCTCATTAGATCTGCACCCCAATCAGATTACGTGAAAGCCCCTAATTGATCCCTCCTGGAAATTCCTCAAGACTATAGGGTACCTATGAATAAGGACTATAACCTCTATGTAATAAACCAATCCCTTGGTACACATCCAACCCACCTGTAGCAGCAGGCAGCCCTTGCACATACAGGCCTCATTCAGAGGCTCAAATCAAACTATAGGTAAGCTGCCTCTAAGCTAGCCCACTTTTTCATAAACCTCCTGTCTGCCTTCGGACAAAGATGGTTTTAATCCTAGCCAAACCTCAGTAGATCCTTTACCCACTGCTCGTATAAATATGCCTGACCATCCTTCCAATGACTTAAAATAAACACTTTAACTAATGATCCCATTAAAGCTAGGTGATACCTTGAGGCAACACCCTCCACGAGGGAAAAGTCACCTAATACACAGATCTCTGCATAATGTAGTCATTATATCCCAGGGTGGGGTCAAGCCCCTGTCTGATCTCGTCCCATAACAGCTGAATTTTTCACAGCTCCATAAGATATGTAACAAATCCTGATGCTTTTTCACATCTAAACAAAGATCAGTCGGCCTCAGACCCTCGACGCCAGTTTAACAGGTGTATAGAAAATATTGTGGGTTACCAAAATCTGTGTAATTCTATACTGGGGATAACCAGATACTTAGTAGCTTTCCAAATAGAACTCCAATTAAATTCAGAAGTCAATGCTTTATCCCAATAAGAAATAGAAATTAAATCACTATCTCTCACTGGAATTCAAGAGTATCTTATATCCGAGAGTAAACCAGATCTGTTGACAACCCCTTGCAGGTGTTCCCAGTTAAGAAAGCTGTCTGTAAACTCCCTTTCCCTCGAACTCCCGCAATCATTTGCTTAAGCTGTAACCTTTGAAAAAAAGGCAAAGCATCACATTGTGGTGGCAACCAAATTCTCCCATCCTGCTGCATATCCCTCAGAGCAAGTCCTTCCAGATAAATAACCCACCTCTGGCCAAGCACCTGGCCTCCGATAGTCAAACTAGGATTCCTCAATATAGGCTGATCCCTCGATTTGACCTGAGAGTCTCTTTGCATCGGGGTAAGGAATGCCCACCAAGCTTCCAGAGACTTCCTAATAGGGTTCCCCTCCTCAACCTTACCTTGCACCGCTTTAGGCCCGGCGTATATTAATGATTCAGGCGAATAATTTATATCTTTCAACCACTTCCTTTCTAGCTGTAACCAGGTAGGATAATATTCTCCCTCCTCCAAGTCCCTTGCCCATTGAGCCATCAGGCCCAGCTGACCAGCTACATAATAGGTCTGAAGGTCAGGCAATTTAATTCCACCCTCATCAAAGGGCCTACATAGCGCTCTATATTTAATCCTAGTGGGTTTATTACCCCATAAGAAACCCAGCACCATTTTCCTAATAACCTTAAACCATTTTACCGGGATGGCATAGGGAGCCAAGTAGATCGGGTACAGCAACCTCGGCAAAATGTTCATCTTAATAATACCTAATCGCACTGCAAAGTTCAGAGGCAGCCTACTCCACCTTACGACATCCCCTGAAATCTCAGAGATAATTCCCCCCAAATTAGCATCAGCTCCCGCTGTCCGATCCGCAGTGATCCAGATACCCAAATACTTCAACTTATCCTTATTCCATTGAACCCCCATGGGAGCAAAGTCTGCCCTAAATACATGCGGAGTCAGGGGCAAAATTTGTGTTTTGGTAAGGTTTAGCTTATAGTTAGACAACCTAGAGTACTGGTCTATAAGCTCCCTAACAGCACCAAAGGAAGATACTGGGTCTTGAAGATGGAGCAAGATGTTGTCTGCAAAAACGGAAATCTTTAGCTGTATATTGCCAATCCCGATTCCCTGGACCCTGACCTCCCTGTTGATCGACCTTAATAGAGGCTCCAAATAAATATTGAACAGAATCGGTGATAGAGGGCACCCTTGCCGGGTACCATTTTTTAGGCGAAATTCTCTTGAAAGATAGTCATTGCATAATATTCTAGCCGTGGGTGCGGCATACAGGTTTTTAATGCCCCTAATCAAACCTTCTGGGAACCCCATTTTCTCCATAGTACTAAACAGAAAGGAGTGGGAGACTCGGTCAAACGCTTTTTCAGCATCTAGGGAGATCAGGGCCAAGGGAATCCCAGAGTCTGAGGCAAAAGTTATAATATGGTGTATTTTCCTCAGTGCATCTAGTGCCCCTCGTCCCGGCATAAAACCAACCTGATCCTGATTAATTAAATTCGGAGCTACATTTAGTATCCTATTGGCCAGTATCTTTGTAAGTATCTTGATATCTTGATTTATCGGGGATATAGGCCTATAACTTCCCATGACATCCCTCGGTTTATCAGGTTTGGGTATTAGTGTGACATATGCCTGGTATGTGGGAAGATGGTCAATTCCCTCCCGCATAATAATGTGAAAAAATTCCTTTAGAATTGGGAGAATAGACTGGATATGGGTTTGATAAAATTTCGCTGTTAGACCATCAGGCCCCGGTGATTTCCCTAATGGGAGAGACCGGACCACTTCTATAATCTCAGAGGAGGTTATTGGGGCCTCCAATTTTTAGCCAAGATGGGATCCAAAGTCGGGAGTTGAATACGGTCTAAATACTCTCTTATCTCCCTGTCCCCACTGAGGATATTCCCTGATAAATTTGTCAAAAAGAGGCAAATGCCTCAGCTATCCTGGGGATCCGTTTTATCCTCCTCATCTAATAGAACTAATAGTCCTGGTCGCTTCCACTCCTTAATCCTCTGCTAGAAGTCTCCCGGCACATCCCCTGAAGGAGATATTTAGCCTTGATCTTATTTAGCCAAAATTCAGTCTTACCATACAGAATCTCTGAGAGGTCCCTTCTTAAACTTATAAGCTCCCTATCTATTTCCTCTGAGGTCCCTTCTTGCTGTGATAGAGAGCTAATAGCAGCCTCTAAAAATTCCTCTTTCGCCTTTCTAATCTCTCTCACCTTGTCGGCTAGCCTCTTAGCAGCCATAGAATAAAGGAATTTGCATGTAGGCCACGCTAACTTTTTATTAGTCAACGTGGGTATTTGTACCCTAATAATTTCCATAAGCCCCTCCAGTTCTTCCCTTCTCCTCCGTTGTTAGAAGCCAGTCCTGAAGCCTCCACCTAAAAGGCCTTATAGGCAACCTTTTGGTTCCCATTGGATCCGAATCAGAGAATGATCAGAAAGAATTCTACCCTCAGTCGAGAAGGCTGTGATCCCCCCCTAGTGCCTCCCTATTCACCAAAAAAAAATCTATCCTGGTATGAACCATATGAGGCGCTGAGTAAAATGTCATCTTGGAACCCCCGTCCCCAAACAAGATCGCTGGATCACTCAAGCCTGCCACTTCTAAAAACCTAACCAACGCTGCCTGGGCTCTAGATCTAGAACCCCTACCAGGAGGCATCCTGTCTTTCTGTTATCATAACAGAGATTCCAGTCACCCGCTAGTATCAATGAAAGTGATGGGAACCCTGCAATATTTTCCTCTAAGGAGGCAAGAATTCAGGGTCCGGAGGAGATGGCCCATAAATAGACGCCACCACAAACTCCTGCCCATGTAGATTGCCCTTCACAAAACTCCCCTACCATCCTGCCGGGTTACCACCTGATTGACCTCAAGGGGACCACGACCTATTTATTAAGATTGCGAGCCCCACCGATGCTCTCTCCTCGACCCTCCCATAAGCCTGGCCTACCCAGCGCCTTTTTTAAACACTCCACCTCGTCCGACAATAAATGTGTTTCCTGTAGAGCTGCGATGTGAGCTCGTTGCTGCTCCAGGTACCTCAGGATTGTCAATCTTTTAGGTCGGCCCCTTAAACCTTTGACATTCCAAGAAATAAGATTATATAATGCCATCTGACTAATATAATCCTAGATATCGAAGCCTGAACGCAGTCTAGCCACGATCCACTCCCAATCTCCCGGTTAGGACTCTCTCTCTCTCTCTCCCCCCCCCGGTCCCAAGACCGACAAACCATAATTCAATGAGTCGTGGATGAACCACTTTCCCCGTCTCCCCAGAATCCCAATTAACTTGCAAGAACCCGAAATATGGCCCCCGAGCTCCCTAACAAATCCCAAGGAGCTAAGCAGCATCAACTGCAACATAAGAGCCCCGAGATATTCCCTTAACCTTGAGGGAAAAAAAAAACTAACACTTTAAAAACTAGCAACCACGTAAACGACAAGTCCAATTTCCATCCAGAATAAATAAGGAAACCCTCTCATAAAACGCTTCCAACCAAAAATCCATAACTCTCCCTCGGAGTTCCCCCTTATTAGTTACCCGCCCCACTTTCTTTATTGCGTCCCTGTCCCCCAATAAGTCCAGCTGATCCCACTCTTGAATTAAACCCAGCCCTTGACATTCCAAGACACCCCTTGTAACCAACATAGTACCCCTGAAGCAGACCTGCATCCTCCTGTTATCCCCCGTCCTGCCCACCCCACCACCCACCCCTTCCCCCGCCATAGGGGCCCTTCAAAAATCAAACCCCAGTCTTTATATAGTTGCCTCCTGTTCCAGCAAAGTCCAACTTGGTTTAGCCAAGCAATATTAATGTTCTGAAGCTTCCGCAGGTTAACTCCCAACAAGTCCTGCCCTCACATAGAGGACATCTTCAAGTTGGCCCTTTGAAGAGGTCTGGAAGATCGACACAGAGTCCATCCCATGCATCCTTTGCTGTTTAAATATTTCTTTTCCCCCAAAGACAGTCTCACCATGAGTGTAGCCGGATAGATAAGCCGAAATTTTATACCAGCCAGATAGAGCTTCTTCTTGATGTCGCTATATTCTTTTTGTTTCTCTCTGACCCCAGGAACCAGATCTTGAAAGAACCAAATTGAGGCCCCGTTCCACTGCAGAGGCCTCTTTTGCTTAGACATCTGGAGAGCATACAACTTTTCCTTATAATTTAAGAACCTCATAATTATTACTCTCGGTCTGGCCCCAGGTGGCGGGGCCTCTCTCAATGCACGATGTGCCCGCTCTAAGTTATATCCTTCCCCAAATGGTGAAGGGCCAAACATTTTCAGAAGCAGCTCCTGTACAAAGGAGACACAGTCTGGGCCTTCCGTTCTCTCGGGTAGCCCCGCCAATATTAAATTGTTTCTACGATTTCTTGCTTCCTGATCCTCAAGCCTTTCCTCTAGTTTTTTAACTTTTTCCAAAGTAACACCATCTCTTGATCCAAAGTGGTCACTTTTCTTTCTTGGGAAGCGATCCTGGCCTCTGCATCATTCATCCTCTTAGCCAGTGAGTGCAGCGCGGTTTCACTTCAGCGAGTGACTACTAGTCCCTGCAACAGGGACTTAATCTCATAATGTCCTCAGTAGAAACTCCCGACCCTCCTTCCGTAGGGAGCAGTTCACCTTGTTCCAGATCAGCTGGTGAGTGGGGCTTTAGCCTCTTAGACGCTGGGGCGCGCCCCGTAATAGGAGCTGCTGCGTCGGTCTCCATAAATCACTCGAGGTCGGGGTCGGCTTGCCCCAAGACGCTCTTACGCAGTAAAAAGGAGTTTCCTCGCCGTACTACCAACCGACAATTACAGCGCTCCAAACACCACTTAATATTGCCAACTAAGCTCAGGGACAGGAGAGAGCTCGAAACGCCACCAAATTCGGGTAATTAAACTAAAAATAGACGCTTGGGACTCGGAGGAGCGAGAGACGTGTCTTACCCGAGCCGGCTCATCACGTGACCCCAGTTGAAACTGAACTGCATTTCTAATATTTTAAAACCCTTTTAAACTTGCATAGGTTTTTGTTGGATAAAGCTTTTTCCTAGGGCACCGCTGATGTCTCCCAGTCTGTCAGTCATGTAAGTGTTTGACATGACTGACAGACCCCCCAAAAAAGACAGGACCAACAGGCTTCAAAATTGTAAAGATTGTTTTCAACTCCTGGTTAAGGCTGACTGCCACAAGTTGTGTTTAAGGTGCTCTGGTCCAAATCATGATTTGTCAATTGCAAACTCTGTATTACAAAGTTTTGCCCTAAAACGCAAAAGAAGAGGGCTAAAAATGTAGAAGACCTTATTATTTATTTATTGAAATGTTTCACCAGGAAGGGCACACTGAGCAACAAGATGCTTGTTTCATGGTGCGACCTGGGGAAGAGTACAGAGGAGAGTACATGATACATAACATTGAGTTACACATTAGAGCCCTAAATTAAGAGTATCATTGCATACATTGTTTACATACAGGAATTAAGAGTGTCATTACATGCATTGTTTACATACATACATTCATACATACATACATGCTTACATTACTTACATTAAACTGAATTTAGAATTACACAATGCTGACAGCTAGAACTTGTTGCCTTGAAAGTGTTGCAAACAGGGAGTAGGGTATAGGTCGGGATTAAGTTACACTAAACCTAGATGACAGTCACTGATTAAGGGAAGATGATTGACAGGAAGATAAGCAAAAGTGCAGTAAAGGGCAAGTGTGTGGGTTGGTAGAAATTATATGCTAGCATTTGTGGTCATTAGCTAAAGCCGCTGGTCAGGCTGCATAAGATGAAGGGGGAAATGATAAGGGGGGGTAGTAGTGGGGAGGGGGAGAAGGTCAGGGGCATGAACAGTTTGTCGCATAGTAGTTAATGAGGGCAGAGGATAGAGAATGCCTAGAGGAAGAATGGTGGATTTGGCCGTCAGGTCGTTCCAAAGTTTAGGGAGATGATAGGAGAAGGCCGATTGGCCTGCAGAGGTCCGCCAGTGAGGGATTACCAATAGCCAGGAGTCGGTAGACCTGAGGGCATGAGAAGGGGTTAGAAAAAAAGATAGGGAGGAGGCGAGGTAGGCGGAAGGGAACTGAGCCAGAAGTTAGAAGCAAATTTAACACTGTGAAGTAGTCGTTGGTTGCTCAGGGATGGAAGGGCCAGCGAATGGAAAAGCTCACAGTGGTGGGTACGAGGGGGGGCATCAAGGGCAAAACAGCAGAAAGCATTGAAGAGGGGGTCCAGTCTGGATAGGGTAGACTTGGGGGCAGAGCTGTAGACTATATCGCAGTAGTTGAAGGAAGGTAGTATCATTTTCTGAACAATTTTGCGTCTCACAGGTAGCGGGAGACAACTACGGTTTATATAGAGAGCTCCAAGCTTAGGACATAGTTTTTACAGGATAGCATCCACATGGATGGAGAAGGAAAGGTGTCAGTCAAGCCAGATTCCTAGGTACCTAAAGGAGGACACGTCCTCTAGGACTGTTCCATCAAGGGTGTGGAAGATCGGTGGTGAGATAAGTCTGAATAGTCTCTGCCTAGTGCCGAAGGTCATGGAGACTGTTTTCTTGGCATTGAGGGAGAGTTGGTGGGAGTTAAACCAGAGCTGTATCTTGTCGAAGTCAGCCTGGAGATTGGAAGCAACTTCCTCTTGGGTCTGACTGGAGGTAAAGAGGACAGTGTTATCTGCATACATATGTATTGAGGTAGTAAAGCAAGTTTTTGGCAGGTCATTTAGCAGGATGGAAAAAGAATGGGGCCGAGAACTGAGCCCTGGGAAACACCAGTGACAATAGGGAGTGGGGGTGAGGTGAATCAGCTATTTTTACAGACTTGCAGGTAGGCTCTGAACCAGTTAGTGGCCAACGCGGATAACCCAGCATCAGATAGGCAAGATAATAACAGAGGGTGGGACACTGTGTTGAAAGCTTTGGCTAAATTGACGAAGATGGCTGATGTAATTTGTCCTTTGTCCATCCCCGTGAGGATGAAATCCATGAGTCTTAGTAAGGAGGTGGTGGTAGAGTGTTTTTTCCTTTATCCAGACTGGAAAGGTGTGAAAAAGTTGGATTCAGAAAGGAAGAGGGAGAGTTGTGAGAGCATGAGGTGTTCCTGAAGTTTTGTGAGGGCAGGAAGAAGGGAGATGGGGCAGTAATTTGCTGCAGTGGTGGGGTCCCCTCCTTTTGGTAGTGGTATAACTGTGGCATGCTTCTACTCCTTGGGAATTGATTCAGTGGCAAATAAAAGGTTTAGAAGGGTGGCGAGGGGAGATGCAATGGCAGGGGCAGATAGGAAGAGGAGTTTGCTGTCCAAACCATCTGGTGAATTTCCCTTAGCGAGGTTCAGGGTGAGTAGGGCATCTAAGGTTTCCATGGGAGCATTGTATCTGAAGGAGAAGGTGTTCAGGCCGGGTGGTATAAGGGTTTCTGTTTGTGGAGTGGGTGGTGCTACTACTGGAAGGGAGCCAAGGAGGGTCGTAGCACATGTAGTGAAGTAGGAGTTGGAGGCGACCGAAAGATGGTCTGAGAGTAGAGTCCCTTGTGTGAGTAGAAGTGGGGGGTGGATTTGTAGGTGGTGGGGGACAAAGGGAGTTAATAACTTTCCAAAATTTAGATGGCCTACCAAGGTTGGCGTTTAGGGTGTTGTTAAAATATTCGGCCTTGGCTAAATGGGTGGCCTTAGTGCACTTGTTTCAGAGCATGCGGTAGGTGGTGATGTCACATGGGAGGAGTGTAGATTTGTAGTTTCACCACTCCTTGTCCCGGGCATTTTGGCATGCTATTAGCTCAGGGTAAATCCAGGGAAGGTGAGTCCCTCGGAACCTAATGCGACTCAGGGGAGCATGTTTATCCCAGACGCTGAGGATGGTGTTTTGGAAATGTGTAAGGGCATCATCCATGTTATTACTTCTAAGGTGGAAGTCCCAGTTTGAGTGAGCTAGTTGTTCCAGGAGGGGGGTGAGGTTTAATGTTTTGTATGACTCTTGTAGTAGAAATTTGGGAGGGGATTTAGTCCGATGGATTTTGCAGACTAAGTAGGTGATATGATGGTCGCTTATAGAGTCTGGAAGTAGGCCGGAGCTGACGACCTGGTGGGGGTGAAAGGTGAGAGCCCAGTCAAGTAGGAGGTACCAGTGGGAATCACCAACTCCTTTGAATGTATTGTGGGTGAGGGTGTGGGGTGCAGGATTCTTCTCATTTACCATCCACTAGCTAATGGGAATGTTTTCCCTGCAGGAAGTTGCGGACTTCATTGTCGACGTGACATTGGGATCCTCCAGATGGCTGATCCTGGGGGATTTCAATGCCTGGGTCGATGATGAACTCTTGCAGTTTGGTCAGGACTTCCTCCAGCTGATGAATTTGCTGGGCTTCACACAGGTTATTTCCTCCTCGACCCATATAGATGGTCATTCATTGGACTTGGTGTTCCTCCTGGGGATGGAGATATCTGACTTGGTGGTGGAACCAGTCGGGTGATCTGACCATCACATCATTGGATTCAGTTTTCTGGATCCTCCTGGTAGGCCGGCCCCTATGGAGATGGTCTGGTATTGGCCTTTGAGGGGTGTTACCCCACAGGGTCTGATGGCGGTGCTGGACCTATCGAGTATGCCGAGTGAATGCATGGATCCTGGGGACCTGGTTCTTGCCTATAATAAGGCAGTAGTAGGGGCCCTGGATTCCATTGCTCCTGTTTGTGTTCGTCCCCTCATCCTTCGCCCCAGGTCTCCTTGGTTTGATGAGACCTTGAGGAAGTTGAGGAGAGTGGGAAGAAGGCTTGAGAGGTGTTGGTGGAAGTCAGGTCTGGAGTGTGACAAAGTTAGTTTGGACCATTATCGGGTCTATCAATCAGCAATTACCCATCATAAGGCAGAATTCATGTCCAGGGAAATTGCTGCTGCACAGAATAGACCAGCCCAGCTCTTCTGGATCGTGGACAGATTGGATTGCACAATCTGTCTTCAGCCTGAAAGGGCGTTTTCACAGGAACAGTGTAAGGAGTTTGCTCGATTCTTCACAGGTAAGATTTCCACAATTAGGTCCTACCTCCTCCTGACTCTTTCAAATAGGAGTTGTGGTGGTCAGCAGGAGATGTTGGACACCCAGTTTGTGTTGTCTGACTTCGACCTATCCACAATCCATGATACAGTGATGATCGTCCAGTTGCTGCAACTGACCAACTGTAGTTTGGATCCGGTCCCCACATGCCTTTTAGTAGGATGTGTGGATAAAATTGGCCCAGTCCTTGCTGAGATAGTCTGGTTGTCATTGGAGAAGGGGATCTTTCCTGATCCCTTGAAGGAAGCCGTGATTCAGCCCCTTCTTAAGAAGCCTTCCTTGGACCCAGACTGTCTGGCTAACTACAGGCCTGTCTCTAACCTGCCTTTTGTGGGTAAGGTTATTGAGAAGGTGGTTGCATCACAGATGGATGGTCATTTGACCAGCCACAATGTCTATGATTCTCTCCAGTCCGAATTTAAGAAGAGACATAGTACTGAGACGGCCCTTGTTGGGGTACTAAATGACCTCCTAATAGCGAGAGATCAAAAGACCCATTCCATCTTGGTCCTTCTTGATCTCTCTGTGGCATTTGATACCATTGACCATGGAGTGCTGTTAGAGCACCTGCAGTTTATCTGTGGACTGTCTGGCTTGGTCCTCAGTTGGTTTCAATCATTCCTTGAGGGTAGGACTCAGAGGGTGGTGTCTGGGATTTTTTCCTTGGCATCACTCCCCCTATCCTCTGGGGTGCTGCAGGGCTCCATTTTGGTGCCCATGTTGTTTGCGGTATATATGCTGCCATTGGGAGCGATTATTAGGCAGTACGGTTTGAGTTTTCACTGCTATGCAGATGATACTCAGCTATACATGTCCTTTTTGCCCAGCCAGGGTGATGCTGTCTTGGTCTTTAACAACTGTCTCACTGAGATCCAGGACTAGATGACTGTGAGTTGGTTGCAGGTTAAACCCTGAAAAACTGAGGTGTTGGTTGTGAACCCTGGTCGTTGGGAGGCAGGTTTGCTGACGGGATCACCTTCGGATCTTTGGCTTGGGGGGGCCCAGTTAACTACCTCTGACCGGATGCGGAACCTGGGAGTTATATTTAATGACTGCCTGACCCTTAAACATCAGGTGTCGGCTGTTGTCAAAACCTCTTTTTACCATCTGAGGAATATAGCCCGGGTGAAGCCCCTGGTGCCTGCTGATGATCTTTCAACGTTGGTCCACACCTTCGTTACCTCCCATCTGTACTACTGCAACGCCCTTTACCTAGGGCTACCGGGTGTAGATATCCGCCACTTGCAGCTAGTGCAGAATGCAGCAGCCAGGCTTTTGACTGGTGCTTCTAGGACCAGTCATATAACACCTGTCCTCCGTTGCCTGCACTGGCTGCCAGTACAGTGGCAGATCTCCTTCAAGGTCAGTTTGCTGACCTATAAGGCCCTACATGACTAGCGACCGAGTTACCTGCAAGATCTTCTTCATCCCTACCCCCCCCACCCTCTCCGATCCACCGATGAGGGATTGCTAGAGATTCCCAGGGTCCGTTTGAAGACATCTGGGGCCAGATCATTTAGTTTTACGGCCCCGACCCTGTGGAATTCTCAACCTCATCGGGTGCGAGATTGCCTGAGCGTCCAAAGTTTTAAATCAGCATTGAAAACATACTATTTAGCCTGGCTTACTCTGATTTTTAAAAACGTTTTAGTGACTGATTTTATTATATTGTTTTAATTATATGTATTTGATCTATTTATTGTAAAATCACTTTGATTTTAGAAAGGCGCTTTTTAAAAATAAAGGATGATTGATTGATTGAATTAGGGAGTGATTGTCAATCTTGAGGTTTGAGCGTGTCGGTTCTGAGATGGATTGGGTAAGATTGAGGGCTGTTATCTCGGAGTGAGCTTTGTTGAAGGCAGGGGATGGCCAGTTGTGATTAAAGTCCCCCATGATATAAAGTTCACCCGATGGGGCTAGGTGGGTTAGGAGGCCGGTGACTGTTGCAGTCGGGGTGCCAGGGCAGCAGTAAATACCAGCCACATAAATAGGGAGTGAGAAAGGTGGTGACAGTTTGAGCATGAGCAGTTTGTAGGCTTTGGGCTCTGATTTACCAAGCGTGACAGAAAAATGTAAGTCTGAGTTGGTGTAGATAGCCACTCCGCCGCCACGGGTGGGTCGGTCTTGCTGAGTGATATTAAAACCCGGAATGGCGATGGCTGGGTCTTGAAGGTTAGGGTTTAGCCAGGTCTCTGATAGGATGATAATTTCAGGGGCATGTTGCACGGCTAGTGCCTGGAGCAGATCGAGCTTGGGGGCTAGCCTTTGAATGTTTAGGTGGAGTAATCGTAGCCCCTTGGGGAGGGTGCCAGCCCGATTATCAGTGGTGGCCTTGATGGGGGGGGGGGTAGTCTTTGAATTAGAAGGACAGGGAGCTGGTGCTGGGCCAGGGTTTGGGTGTATGTCCCCTGCTACAAGGAGTAATAAGGCAAGGGTTAAGTGGTGAGGAAGCATGTTAAACACCTTGATTTGGGTGAGTGCCGCTTAGGAGGTGTTTTGGGGTGGACAGCATGGGAAGCGCGGGACGTAATTTGGTAGAGGGTTGACAAAAGGCAGGCATAGTTGTAGAGCGAGGGGGGGCTCATAGAATAGAGGGACCAGATAGTGGCTGGAAGAGATGAAGTGGCCATTTGGGCGTGGGTGGGATGAGTTAATTCGGCCCCGTCTGTAGAGGACTGGTAGCAACTTAAGTGAGATATTGGGGGTATACAGAATAGGAAGGAGGAGATTAGGAGTAGGTTCCTTGCTGTCTGTGCCGTAATTATGCCAGTAGTTCATAGGAGAAGAGAGGAGAGGAGCGGCCACAAGGACCGCTAGGATAACAGCTATAGGGAGGGAGGTAGGCAGGAGAGATGATGCTAGGTACCAATAGTATTAGAGCAAGTATTAGGGTAAGGGCAAGTAGTGTATTTAATAGGTGGCCTGGGAGGGGGTGGTGGGGGAAGGACAAAAAAACAGGCTGGCTCTATGATTTTTGGCCTCAGCTAGCGACCGCTAGAAGCAATCCGGCAGTATAGGCAGTATACATTATAGGCTTAGATGAGGATCAAGCCCCTATAAGTAAGCAGCAGTCCCTGTCAGAGGGGACAGAAAAGAAAGATAAGGCTGCAAGACATGATACAGACATTGGGGGTCTGAAAGGGGGAACCCTGAATCCAGCAAAAATATAAGAGACAGAATTTATTCATGGTTTGCTAATAATATACAGTGGCTGCTAAGGGAAGCATGAACATGTCAATTGACTAAGTACTGATATCAGACCATGCCCCTGTAGGTTTCACCTTTCTCCCCCGAGGCCACTCCGAAGTCACCCAGATGGCATTGCAATCCTCTCCTACTTAATGACCCTGCATTTCTTGGGTGGACTGATAAAGAAGCCCTATTTTATTTTCAGGAGAATGCCACCGTGGAAGTCTCGCCAGGAACTGTGTGAGAGGCATTCAAAGCCTACCTGCAGGGTAGAATAATTTTATATTTTGTAGCCAGTCACAAAAAACAGGTGCAAGAGGTGGCTGCACTTCAGACTATCCTATGATCTAAAGAAGCCCAATGTAAAACTAACCCCCACCTCCTCCAGACCTGGGCTGCAAAGATGATTGGGTTCAAATACAAGATTAACACTTTGTTACAGTGCAAAACTAAATGGCTTCTCCTACTCTCCAAGCACAACTTCTGGGAAGCGGAGGACAAAGGAGGGAAGCTATTGGCATGCCACCTTAGAAAACAAAAAGTAGATTCTCAGATATCAGCCCTTCACAACAGACATGGGGCGGTAGTGTCAGACAATTCAGGAATTAATGTGATTATGTGTCACTTCTACAAAACACTCTATGGCCCACAGCCAACTAACACTGGAGCAACCTCTCACTCTCTAGATCACTTTCTAGGTGACACCCCCACCCACTTCTATCCTCTGAACTGTGGGAAGTTCTAGATAAGCCACTGATGGAACCAGAACTAGTGGATGCGTTAAAACAGTTGAAACCTGATAAGGCCCCAGGTAGGGATGGGTTCACTGTTGATATCTACTAAACGATGTCCTGAACTATTATTCCACATTTGTTAGCAGCTCTGAACAATGCCAGAGAGCAACAAATTCCCCACCACCACCACCACGAGAAAAAGCACTCATTATTGTGCTCCTGAAAAAGTCAAGTGACACCCCCGACAGTCACAATTACAGACCCATCTCACTCATTTCAACCAACACCAAGATTTTGGCAGAAAGCCTTAGCTAATAGGCTGGAAAGGGCACTGCCTGAGTTGGTTCATCATACACAGGCAGGGTTTCGAAAGGGGCAGATGGGAGCAGATAACATAGGTACACTGCTAAATCTCAAATGGTCTGCGGGGAAATCAGCTACACCTATGGCGGCAGTGGCCATGGACTTCCTTAAGGCTTTTGACTCCGTGTTATCGGAGCACCTACATATAGTGTTACAGACCTGCGGGGTGGATCTGTATTTTTTTTTATTTACATTTTATCCGCCTCCTCCGCGGAGCTGACAGGTGGGTCCAGGCCTCCCTTGGAGGGCTCTTTCTCCAGCACTGATCATCCTCCGCTCCTACAACCCTCGTGCAGGGACGCACCGGGCCATCATGGGTCCTATCCACTCCCGGCATTTTTCCTTCAGTTTTTCCCTGAGCCCACATGCATGCAGTGGGAGGAGCGGCTGTCTCCACCTCTGCGGAGGCAGCCTAGCACCCCGATGTGGGATCTCCCCAGTGTGGCTGTGTGCCTGTGCTGACACCCAGCTACTACTGGGTGCCTATAGCACACAGCACTAATCCCCCCTTCCCAAGGAAGGAGAGCTATGCACAACACTCAATCCTTCCTCACCCTGGCTGACTCCCGAGGAACCCAAGTCAGTTCACAAACCTGGGTCATCTTTTCTGGCATGAGATGTGGTGCCTAGCACCTCAAACCTCAGTACCACCAGGCCAGCGGAGTCAATCTGTATTTTAGGAGCTGGACTTCAGCTCTCTACAACATACCAACGGCCTCCGTCCTCACCAATCCACTTCTTCCCCATTTGCACTACATAGGGGTACCCAACAGGGTTGCCCCTGTCCCCCTTACTTTTCTTACTAGCCCTGAATCTTCTCACCAGGAAATTGTTGGACTCGCTTGGCATACAATGGATTTGAGTCAAACACTTGTCCTACTTAGTGAATTCCTACGTGGATAACATGCTTCTAACTTTGACTCACCCCCACTGAGTCAGTACCATAGGTCATGCAGGTGCTGGAGGCCTTTGCAAACACATCAGGACTCTTGGTCAACTGGAACAAGACAACAATCTTGCTGCTCAAGGGAATCTGTGAGAATCAATGTACGAGAGGAACAAACATAGTCTGGGCCTCAACAGGCTTTATATACCTGGGAGTTCATATCCCTACGAGATGGGAGAGAATCTTCCCAGAGAGCTACTTACTCTTATTGCCAGTTTTTGAACAAGAATTTAATAGATGTGGACAGATGTGTCTTTCTCTCAAGGGCAAAATGGAAGCAATCAGGATGCCCATTTTGGCCCGGCTGGCATACCAGTTCCTGAACATTCCCCTTATTGTCCTAGACCCAATTGTGCAGAGGGTCCAAAAACTAATAGCAGGCTTCCTCTGGGACAACAAGAAACTGAGACTGAGTAAAGCAACGCTGAGGGTGCACTAGAAAAAAGGGGGAGTTGGCCTTCCGTGACTTCAAGGGTACGTGCTTGCATACTGCATGGTGCAAGCCACTAAGTGGTATCTCCCTGATTCTGATTCCACTCACCTTGGGTACAACTGGAACAACAGCTAGCAAACACACACTGACTGGGGGTGCCTGTTTGGGTCAGAGGTCAAGAAGGTACCCAAAGACAACCCCATATTGCGAGATACTGAAGCAGCTTGGGTGAAATGTCTCAACCTCTCCCACAGCCAAGATATAAGAAATATCCCCCAGACACTTTACAGTTATTTGGCAAAACCCTAACATCCTTATCGAAGGGAAGCCCATACACTGGGGTAACTGGGAGCGAAAAAACATACAGACGGTGGCAGATATATCCTTACCTAATTCGGACATCCTCCTGTCTTTCGAGCAGCTACAAGACAAATATGGTCTTGGAAAACAGGATTTCTGGCAATATCTGCAGCTCAGGGGAGTTTTAAGTGGTCTTAACAGTATGATATCTGACACCCGAGAATGGTCCTGGCTCCAGAAACGTGACAAGCCGAACGCTTCCAAAGGGCTTGCAGGCAGAATATATATTACCCTAGAGAAGCCCAACCAGACCCCTCGAGTAAATGCAAGACAGACTGGGAGACAGAATTACAGCTAGATCTCTCCCAGAACCAGTGGAAAGCATGCCTTCACAAGGCTCATACTGTGTATAGAGATGCAAAGACCCAGTTAATATAGCTCAAAATCTTAAACAGATAGTACAGAACCCCTAAAACCTTACAAAGGTGGGGTCTGCTCCCATACTCTAAATGCTGGAGATGTCAAGCCCCCGATGCCAATCTGTTACACATCCTATGGCATTTCTCCAAACTTCAACAATTCTGGGATGCAGTACTCGATGACTGTTTCAAGGTCCTTCCTATATACATCCCAACCCACCCAGCCCTTGCTGTCCTGGGAGACACATCATAACACTCACAAGGATCACCAGTGGATGCAGTTCGTTTCTTCTGGCACTAATGGAAGCCAGAAGGGCAATTCTTATGAAATGGTGACAGGTCATGCCCCCATCCGTCTTGCACTGGCATGCGGCCTTTGCCAAAATTGCTGTGTTTGAAAGGCCCTTCTTCAATGCTAAAGGAAAGTTGCACATACAAAAAGAAGTAGAACTCCCTTTTGAGATCCCACTTGTGTTGGAGTCACCCCCGGCAAACTTGAATCCACCCAGTTAAGTAAGGTGTTGACAGTCAGGCCTCCTTCAGATTAACTGCTAAAGGTCACAATGGGAAGTGATGGTAATGGAAATAGGCCTGTTGTGAGCACCACACATCACTGGGGCAGATTTTGGACACTGGAGACTATACCACTTATTTGATTAGGTAACAGCTGACAGAGGCTTCCACACAAGAGGACTAAAGGGAAAGGGGCAGGAATTTCCACACCTGATACACACCCTCTACTGATCAGACAATTAGGACATAGAAAACACCTGGCAAAGCAACCAGACAAACCTACCTATAATGAATACATCTCGGACTGGCATGGTAGCACCCTACTTGGGTTGATAGGCTATACCCTTGTTGTATGTTCAGTGATTATCACTGATCTGTAGAATATCAGAACAGTCTCACTATTATGTTCTTGTTTGTTCTCTTTGCATATACAAATAGTTTTTTGCATAAGTCTCAAGATAATGAATGTTGCTTGTATATTTGAAAATGGAAAACTCAGTAAACGTTTACATGATAAAAAAAAAAAAGAGCCATAGAGCAGACACCAGAGATGGTGCCTCCCAAGGAAAATACAAAAAGAAAAAGTCACTTCTCCTCCTCCTGAAGTAGGAAAGGAGCCGCCAGTAGACACAAATAAAATGCCCTCTGTAGAGGACATGACTGAGGCATGGCAGTTCCTCCAGGCATTCCAGCCTACAGAGAATTTCATAAATATACATGTTCCCCCTCTTCAGGCTCCAGTTCCATTCCCCATGCCTGTGGAGGAGAAGGTTGAAATGTACTATTAGGGAGGAGGAAGGAGAACCCATAGAACCATATGATTCTTCAGAACAAGAATCTGGCTCCCCTCATAGAGACCCACAAATGACTATACCTCCTATTACACATTTATGAGGCATTTGGTAAACATGTGAAAACAATGAAATTCAGGTTGCCCTTGTGTTTCTAATACTAGTTTTATACTGGGTCACTCAAAATGCACCAAAAGAATTAAATCCAAAAAAATGTGTTGGATGAACTTCACTGACAGAAAATAACTTCCTTATGTTTATTTTATTTCATTTGCACATTCCAAATTAGGGCAACAGTGTCATGGCCTCGCCACTTCCTCAGGCCCCACTGTGCTTCTATAAAATAGGTTCAATTATTTTTTCATATACATCTTTTGCTTATTGACTTCTTAATATTAAGAATGTGCCAACCATCACCATCTCATGTTACAGTATTCATTCATGAAAGTCTTGGTTTAACGTACAAATAAATTTCACACTGAAGCGCTATGTGACAACTAAGCAATCTTGTTTCAAAAAAAATTAAAATTGCTTAATCCAGTCTCTTTATCTCATCTGAATAACATGAAATAAATCTTCATTGTACATACTTTTTTTCCACCACATAAAAAAGGGAAATATTATCACTCAAAATGCTGTTCTATAGTGCCTTATCTTTTAACTAGCATCTCAAAAAACAGCTCACCCTAAGTTGCTGTTACCACTATTTATTTGAGATGTCTTAAAATGTTCCTTATTCTTGCCATTTTTTACTGTTTCTGTGTAACAAGTAAATATAAAAAGACAGTTTTCAGTACTCTAATTATTACAATTGGCTTTATATACATTTAATTTTTTTTAAATAAATCCTCTCTTCGATGCCCGCCCCAAATGGTTGCTGAGCTTAAAAGATGGCATTTGGGCAAAATCCTCAGTTCTTAATGAACCTGCAGCACGGTTCTCACGGAGCCACTTTGGCTGATTGTAGCCCCTGTTGTAAAGACATAAAGTTATTTTTACTGTGTTTTTCATGCCCAGGCAAATACAATCATTTTACAAAACCAGTTTTATGGGATGCTTACTCAATTTTTGCTGCACCACTACTGCACCAATGCTTGGGAATAAGGAAGGATTGCCTGTCCCTCTTCCCTTTTTAAATCTGGTGGTGGGGGTACAGGTCTGTACAGCTTGCCCATCCATTGCCAATGGGAGGAAGCCACAGAGTCAAAGTTTGTCCCTGCAGTTCAGAAAATTTCCAAGACTGCAGAACCATAAGGGATTCCATTCTCACACCCCAGCAGAAAGAATTCTGTTGGGAATGGACGTGAAATATTGCTGCACACAAGTGTAGTGGAAAAAGTACTTCTCTCACAATGGGGAAGGGACCTCATTCCAGGCACTTCCTGACGCACAAGAAAAATTGGGAGTGAGTCAGCATGGGAGCACTGAGGGTTGAGGTACTGGATGCCACAACTTGCTCCACACCGGTGACATATGTTCAGAAATGAGCACAGGGACTTCTGGTTTGGCTGAGCTCCAGTATGGAGGGGTGATTACTTTACTTTGCTCCCACCCAACTGTAGTTTTTAATTTCTAGCTGTTCTATCCCCCTAAATGCCAAATTACAAGTTGTCTATGGAGTTTGTCGTCATATGGCTGGTAAGAAGAAACGTTCTAAGGAGTTGAAACACTCGGAGAAACATACCTCCACAGCCATCTCTCCCTTGACGGCTGATTCAGTCATGGCATCGGGGCCCACTCTAGAATCAGCTTGGCCTTCTAATGCAGCTATTCTGGAGGAACTCTGAGAATTCTGTGCCGAGTTCAAAAACTTTCAGATTTGAAAAACTCTGTCAGCGCTAGAGATGAGTCAGAGACCTGGAGCAAACTACTATGGCTATGGATTCTAGGATGGACCTCCTGGAGTGGTGTGAAGACCTGGAAAATTGGTCCCACCGCAATAACGTGTGGATCTAGGGCATACCAGAGGGTGAGGAGGACTGGGACATTATTCCTTTTTTGCAGGATTTACTTGCTTCTTTAATGGACATCCATGATCTTTAGCCATTACAAATTGAATGGGTGTGTAGCTCCCTTGTTTTGAAACCTGCTTTTAGCCTCGGCTCGACCATGATCTCTTTTTTTGCGCTTTCTAAAATTTGCCATGAAGCAGGAGGTCCTGACTAGAGCCTGGCAAAAAGGGAACATTTTGTACAAGGGCCAACACATTTACTTGGACAATGATTATTCTCCTCTGTTGATGTCCAACAGATGGGTTTATACTCCCACTCTGTGGCAACTTTGGGAGCTGAAGCTTAAATATACCACCCCGTACCCAGCCTGACTCCATGTGTAATTTACAGATGGCCCCCAAGTCTATGACTTGCCTGAATCGGTTCTTCAGGACTTAAAAGCTCACAATTTATGCAAGCAATAACACACAATGAGGTGTGGGTTATCTACTGATAAGACCACGCCCAGGTGTGCCTTATGCAACTGGGCGTGCTCTTATCAGGAGATAACCTATACCTCAGAGTGTGTCATTGCACTTATAAAATGGGCTCCCACTGTAAAGAACTTAATAAAAAAATACACATAAAAAGGGCATATGAAACAGTGTAAAATATGATGATATCAGTACAAAACAGAAAAAAATAGTTCATGTGTTGGACTCGAGCTCTTTAATAAAAGTCACCATACAATGCTTGTGTCTATCTTTGTCTCCACTAACCACCCACTGTTTACTATACCCACCCACAGAAGAAACTGAAAACCATATTTTCTTTTTTTTTTTTTTTTTTTTGCCCAGTTTGACTTACAGGCAATGGGGAAAAAGCATGTCCAGTATTGTTTAAGGTATTTACTGTTGTTTCTCACCCCCCCCCACACACACAGAAAACATTTTTTGAGTCTTTTTCTTTTATTTCTTTTTAGCCTTTATCTTTTTAAATTGTTTTTATTTGATTTAGATTACAGGGCTGGCTGACTGGGAGCGAGCGTGTCCCTCGGCAGCCACCATCTACTGTCATTTCCGTGTTCGCGTTCTTGAAAGAAAATGAATGTCCATCGAGTTTGTAATAAAATAATGTACTGCAGTGTTTCGTAGGATTTTCTGGGTTGTTGGGGCTGACCTGTTAAAATACTATGAAGTCGAAGGAGGGAGGCTGCTTTGTTCGGTGCATCGCTAAAAGACAAGGCCCGGGGAGGACGGCAAATGGATCTGTAGCGGCATTTTGATGCTGGTTCTTTGCTCTGTAAGTTGCCATCAGCTTTAAAAAAAAAAAGCTGAGGTTAGAGTTTACATTTAAACAGAGAAGAAGTGTCAGTGTTTTCTATGGGATGGTGTTTGTGTCCATGATAGGCTTTTATAGATCAGCGCTGCCAGGCAGGAAGTGACATTTCCCCACTGTGAGCTATGCCAGCTTGTGTTTTTGTTTATGGTTGGCACAGCTCACTGATTTGTTGTTGTAATGGGGCTCAGGAGTGGAGGATAGTGCCGGTTGGCTACAATATCTTCTGATGAGGACATGGCTCAGAAGGTGATCTAGTCAATCAGGTTTGCAAATTTTTTATGCCCATTTTATAATGCCTGCTGAAGAACTGTTGGACTTTGATGTTTTGTGGGAAAAACAAGCATTCCAGAAGAACCTATGGAATAAGTCATCTCCCCAGAGTAAGAAACGCCAACAGGAGCAGTCCCTGCCCAAGATTAAAGCCCTGCTGCAGGAGTTTCATCGGGAGGAGGCTGCCTGAATGGCTGTGGACTGTTCCCTTGTTTTCTTGCTATTCTCTTTAAGCATTGATAGTGCCTTAGTGCCTCTTGGATGGCTCTCCAATGTCTGAGCATTTTGACACTGTTCTCCCCTGTCCAGTTGATTGTATCCCTTTTGTTTGTTAGTTTTTGTTGATCGGAGGACTAGACAATTCTATTTTCAGCCTTGTCCCGGGGGAGGGGGGAGATATAGATAGATGCCAACTGAAATTGAACCAGATTAAGCTGTTGGTGGTATTTTTAGTGAATGGGGGAAATTTGGCCAGGACACTGGGGAGATTCCCCTACTCTTTTCTAGATGTGCCATGGGATCTTTATCATCCGTCTGAGCTACCACCAGAACAGGCAGATGGGACCTTGGTTAATGCCTCATCCAAAAGACATCACCTCAGGAGTGCAGCACCCCCCCCCCAGTGTCATTATTTGGATTTCACCTAAGTGCCTGGTGTGGGGATAGAACCCACAGCCTTCTGATCTTCCAGCCTCAGAGGCAAGCGTGCAACCTGCTGAGCCAGTAACACTGCTATACTTATTTGTATTCCTTTGTCCTCCCCCTTTCTCACCTTTCTACCTTTCTGTTTCCCGTTTGTTCTGGTGAGTACAGAGAACCTTCTTTTTTAACTATTGTTTGTTTGTATTGTGCTGAGGCTAATCCTACATTTATGTTGCCTTGCTTATCTTTTTCTGTTTTGAGTTTTCCTTTTCTCATTTGGTGCCCTGTGTTAGTTTTAATTTGCTGTTTGCCTATGGACTATTTGGAAATGCTTAAGCTTCCCCTAGTTTTTCATTTCCTTCTGAATAGCTTTTCTCCCTGAGATTGTTTCTTTCCTTACAGACAGATTCTTAACCAGTTTATATTCTGATTATTCTCCTCCCCTCCTTCATTTTACTTTCCTTGTATTTATTTATGTTTCAGTTAGGTTTGCACAGACTTTGCTGTTCTATTTTTTTTTTTTGCTTTTGGTGAGATCTGTCTTTCTTTATTCTATTGTCCTTAGTTTATTTTTTCTTTTCTCCTTGTTCTGTTATTGTTCTTTTTGTTACTTTGGTTTGGAGGGGAGAGAGGAGAAAGTCTTAAGTATTTTTCTTTATTTCTCTGTTTTAGCTTTTGTTACTGGTTTAACCCCTCTTTTATTTTCTATGTGTTATTCATTTTATGGTCTTTGGTGCCATCTTGTGGCACCTTTTTATAATGCCTTGAACTCTTTTTTTTTTGTGTTTCTTTTCTCTGTTGGCTTCTTTTTAGTATGAAGTTTGTTCTATGATTTATTTGGTGCTCTTAGCATCTTAGTATCTGCTGTCCCACTTCTGTTCGTTTTAGTGTTTTTGATTTATTTAGGTTGATTTCTGCATTTTTATCTATCTTAGTGGGTCTTTTATACCTTGACTTTGTTTTCTTTGCTGGCTAAAATCATAGCCAGGTTTTTTTTTTTTTTTTTAATTTAATCTAACAATGTTCATTTTGATATGAGGACTCAGTACTTATTTCCTTGCTTCCTTGTTTTCTGGTGCATCAGGAGCCTGTGAGGAGCTAGTTTTGTTTTTTGGCTGACCTGGGTAAGGGGGACCTGGCTTTATACCTTTTTTTTTTTTTACTTGTCTGAGGGAAGATTTTCTACCGGCCTGTTTTATCCTTTTTCTATCTTACCCATCATATATTTTTAAGAAAATACAAAATCACACATGCTCCCACAATGCAAAGCATCATGGGCTGCATATGCAAATCACCACAGAATGTTATGCTGGTCCAACTTTAAGCAAAATTGCATGGTGCCGAAAGGCCTCTCACACAGTTTGCAAAGGGTGCTAACAGAAGACATAGACACATGTTTCGTCCTACCAGGACTCATCAGTATGCCTCGTCTGTTTGACACCCCAGTGGAATGGACCAGCTACCCTTAAGGCAGTGTGCCTTGGGATATATTGTGGTGAACCCATTAAAATAAAAAACTTTTTAAGTTTTTTTGTGGAGATTGTCTTTTTTCTTCTTTTGCATCCTTTTATATGGCTGGGTGGAGGTGATTGCTCCTCTCCAGTTTTCCTAATAGCTGGGCTGCTTTTTTTTCTTTTTCCATATCAAGCTTACCTTTTTTCTTTTGTCCTTTTTTAGGTTCTCATTGAATCTAGGGGGCTTGGGCTCCATCATACCCACCCCCTCCCTGTGGCTGTTAGATTTTTTTTTAGGCACCGCATAGGAGCAGGTTTGTGTTTCCTGCTCCCCACCTTGGAGGTCATTTACCTTACTTATATGGTCCTTGACATGCTGGTTTACTGGAAATTTTTTTATGGGTTCTTTTATTTCTTTTTAGGGCCCTGCTCTACTTCAGCTCTGTCAAGGATACCTCTCTTTTTGTATATAGTTCTTAACATTTGTTGATCCAGGTTACTTTTTTCTAACTTCAGTATTATGATATATTTGATATGGGATTTGGAGAGGTTATTTATGATTGTTGATCTATTACTTCTGTTTTTTGTATCACATTATGTTTGAATTACTGAGCTTTGATATTAACTGGTGTTAACCTGTTACAAGTTTATATTTATGCTTCATTGGTGGCTAGTTTATGCTTTGCCTTGTTAACATTTTCCTTGGTTTTGCATTTAGCTAGGCAGATCTCATCTTTAGTAGATATATATTTCAGTTTGTTTTCATTATACTTATTGCTTCTGTTGTCTTGGGAGGTTTACTTTGTCAGGATATTGTGTTGTTCTCAGGAGGCAGGTTGGGCGGGAATCTACTTTTCTTATTCATTGGTATCAGCTAGCACATGGACTTAAGTGTGCTATTTTTCTTGCTTGGTGGCTCCTATCTTTTTTTTTTTTTTTTTTGATTTCTGGGAGTTCCTGGGGTTGTGCTTATTTTTCATATCTTCTGTATGCCATGAGTGCCCATACTAAAATGATATCATTTAATGTCAGTGGTGTACATAACCCTGTGAAGTGCACTCATTGCCTTCATTATTGTAGGCAGTAGCAAGCAGATATTTTATTTCTACAAGAGACCATTTATCTGCTGCTGAACATGTTAAATTTAGCTCCCTAGGTTTTGATTATGTGTGTTTTTTTTTCTTCTCATGGTTCCGGTAAATGAAGAGGGGTTCTAATTTTGGGCAGGCGAGGGCTCCCTTTTTAGCCTTCTTGTACTTTTGAAGATAAGGCAGGTCGCTATGACCTGGTCATGGGCTGTCTGTATGGCTGTCCAGCAGGGATCAAAATTAACATACACAGCCTGTTCCCTGTGCAAGTAGGGAACAGGCTAGTACATGTAATTTTCTCCTCTGCTTGTACTGTAGTGCATGTAGTTTGTGGCTACGTTAATAATAGGCGCCACAATGGGCATAGGAGAGACAGTGCAGGCTTGAACTTTTTTTAAAATATATTCAGAGTAGATGTCGGTGTCTTAGAGGGCTGCCACTGTTTACAGCAGTAGGATTCGAGAGGGAGCTGCAGAACTGCTGAAGTCAATCTGACTCCGATTGTGACTGGCAGTGATGTGCAGAGAATTGTAAGATTTGGAGGCAGTATAGCGCAGTGGTTTAAGGCTCTGAGCTACAGCTCTGGAGACCTGGGTTTGAATCCCACAGCCCCCCCCTGCATATACTGTGAGACCCTGAGCAAGTTACTTAACTTCCCTGTGCTCCCAGGTTGCACCTGTAAACAAGCTTTCAGCTTAGTGTGTCTCACCTGGTTAAACAATTAGAAAAAAAAAAAAGATGGGAGGAGCTCAGGAGGAGATGTAAGGCAGGCTAATCCTCTCCAGGTCACGGGCCATGGCAGTGACTGATGGTGAAGGTATTGGGGTGGGCTTCTTTTCCATGACTGCCAGGCAGCCTGTGCCAATCATACATGGTGATCGCTATGGGGAGAGGTTGTGAGTTCAAGAATTAGTACAGTACTGCTTGCATGTAGTGCATGCTATCACAACGTTACTGTACCACGTATGTGTCTTTCTGTTTACCCTCATGGTACAGTACTGTGGGGATAGGCGCGAGTATTTTTCAGAACTACGCAGTTGTTGAGAAGCAGCTGAAGGTTTAAAATGTTTCACAGGAAGCTCCCCTGTGTTGAACTCATTGAGTCCTGTGTCCTTCATCGTATTTAGTATCTGTATTTGGACTGGCAGGGTCACTGTTGTTCTGAAGATCTCTGAAAGGCTGGGTTTAAAATTCAGATTTATTTATTTTCTTACGTATAAACGGGGAATTGCATACCCTGAGCAGCAGCAAAGAACTTGAGTTGGGGTTTCACCCCTCCCCCAAGGGGATTCTGAGAGAGACTTTGTGCTGGTCAGATAAATATAAAATCAAAACCAACTGTAAAATACAGAAAAGCAGTTGCAGGATGCTTTTTTTAATTGAAGGGCTTTTTCTTCTAAATAACAACCAGGAAGACAGAAAAACTGTCAGCAACTGGAGTTTTACACCTCCCCACTCATTTGCTTTGTGGCAAAATGACCCTGTGCTGCTCTGCTCACAGTTGCATGTCTTTTTAGGTTGGGGTAATATATGAAAATCAAAGTTATGTAATTTTATAGTATGACTGTCCCAGTCTTACTGTAACCTCCCACTCAACAGTTGCCAGAGGGAAGCATTCCAGCACAGTTATGGTTAATTGTGAAAAATCTCATATCCCCTAGCCTTAAAATCATTTAAAAACAAAAGGAAGATATTTTATTCATCAGTGATCACCCTGTTTAACTAAAAAAAAGGCACAAGGCATTGATGTTTGCTACAGGCTGAGTGTCTGCTGCTGTGCATTTGCCCACCCACCAGTCTGCTATAATAAATTGTCTCTGCAGTATGCCCACTCAACTGTGTATGTGTGACCCACCTGTCTCTCCCTACCATGCTTGAAAGCAAAATTGAACAGTACTTTGTGGCAGTGCCACTGCTAGGGGGAGTAGTTATGGGGTGGATTCTGGAACTGTTCTGGCTGGGAAGAATAAATACCTG
This sequence comes from Neoceratodus forsteri, assembly GCA_016271365.2. NCBI lineage: Eukaryota > Metazoa > Chordata > Ceratodontiformes > Ceratodontidae > Neoceratodus > Neoceratodus forsteri. The sequence continues at coordinate 754,892,855 of CM028135.1, forward strand.
CCTGCCTGTCTGAGGCTGCCTTGCGGCAGTTATGTTAGTGTTGTAAATGCAACTATTTCCAGAATCAGTCTTTTTTTTCAGTTTTTAGCACTTTTCTTTTACCGGTGCAGGTTATCTGACTCTGGTACGTGTAACTTTTTTGTCACATGCACTTTGGTTCAGGTACCGTAGTAAGTTAATTTCTACCCCTGCTGTCAGGTTACACCAGTTAACACTTATTTTCAGACTGGTACTACTACTCCCATTCTTGCTTCCTTTTTTTCACATTTTCTTGATCTTCTGCATGGTCAAGTTATATGGGGAAAAACTTAAAATTTTACTCTGAATCCATCATTACATGCTTCGGTTTCAAAACCTTTTCGGTTTTCCTCAGCCAAGAAATATCTTACTAAGATGCTCCAGTCTCTTGGTCTTGTGGACTGTTGCCATTCTTTTCATCCTCATGCTCAGGAGTACACGCATTATTCTCCTTGACACGGATCCCATGCACGTTTGTACTACATTATTACAACTGTGGAACACCTTGCCATTGTCTTTTCGGTGGACCATGGCCCTATTTATCTGTCTGATCATGTTCCTGTTCTTGCATCTTTTTCCTTAGGTAAACCATTTTCTTCTACTTTTTGGAGACTTCATCCAGCTCTTCTTAAAGATTCAGCCCTCTTAGATAAACTGAAACAGTTGGTTCCCCAGTTTCTTCAGGATAATGACCAGGAGGGCATTTCCCCAAGTACTTTATGGGACACTTTAAAGGCTATGGTCAGGGGCACCTTGATTGTTTATTTTTCTTTTCAGCATCGAACTAGGGAGGCCAAAATAAAGGAATTACAACAGTCTTTATGGGCTTTTCCGCAAACTCAGGCTAATGGTGACACTTTGCTTGATGATCAGATTCACAAGGTTCAACCGCAATTGCAAAACTGTTTGGATCAAAAGGTTGAGCAAGCGCTGTTCTACCTACGTCATCAGTATTATGAGGGGAGCCCTAACTGGAGTACCAGGAGACTTGCTCACCATCTCCGTACCTACTGGGCTGCAGCTACAGTTGTTAAATTAAGACCTTCTCCCTGAGATCCTTGTTCAGTTCAGACTGAGGCGATATTGGCTATATTTCGCTCATTCTGCTCATCATTATATTCTCCTGATTCACCTTCCCCAGATGACGCTATTATTCAGCCCAGATCCCATTACCTAATCTTACCCCTGCACAAGTTCAGTCTCTGCCATCTCCCATCTCCTTAGCAGAAATTAGGCATTGTATTAAAGCTGTTAAGCCAGGCAAAAGCCTGGGTCTAGATGGTTTCCCAGCTGAATTTTATAAATGCCTTTCTCTTCAGCAGTTATTAGTTCCGCATGGGATAGACATAAAGGAATTCTAGAGGTCAGGGGTAAGGGGCAACAGACTTCTAGGAAAACAAACTGAACTTACAAGCTCAAATGGGCAGACTGGGTGGGCCATAGGCCCTTATCTGCCGACACTGTCTATGTATGTATGTATCTATGTAACTACACTGAGTTTTCTCTTTTGTTCAATTGGGACATTCTCCACCCCCTTCTTGGCAGTATGGAGTCATTACAGCTATTCCTACACTAGGAAAGGACCATACATTACCTTATCCGTATCAGCCTATCTCTGTTTTAAATGTCGATTATAAGCTTTTCATGTCTATTTGGGCTTCTAGATTGGAAGGCCTTCTCCCCTCTTATACGGCCCAGACCAGGTGGGATTTGTCCCAATGACAAGTACATGACAATGTACGGTGTACTTTTCTATTTCTTGAACACGCAAAAATGCATTCGATCACCCTGGTTTTGACTAGTCTGGATGTGAAGAAGGCCTTTGATCGGGTCTCTTGGTCCTTTCTTTGGCCCTTGCTATGGGTGTATGGGTTTCCCGTTGAATTTGTTTCAATGCTTCAACACTTATACTCTCCCTCTACAGCTTTTGTTAAGGTCAATGTTGCCTATTCCACACCTTTTCTGCTTTACTGGGGCACCCGTCAAGGTTGTCCCCTTTTTCCATTATTATTTGCCTTGTTTATTGAACCTTTGGCAATTTCTATTTGTTCTGCCCTGAATATACATGGCATTCCTCTTGGCGGTCAAGACTATAAGATTACTTAATTTGCCGATGACAGTTTACTTACTCTTACTGATCCCACTCTTTCCCTAGAGGAAGCCTAGAATATCTTTTCACAGTTTGAAGCTTTAGCAGGATTTTGTTTAAATCCAGATAAAATAGATGTTTTGGCATTCCATTATTCTCCCCTGATTCTGTTGTACTGTATGCTTGTTTCCTGTTAGATGGAATAGGAATAATCTCCATTATCTGGGAGTTTCAATCCCTCACAATCTGGATCATTTGGATATTTTCAGTTATGAGACTGTCACAGCAGATTGTTCTAGGGACTTACAGTTTTGGTTAACTATCTCTTTATCTTTCTTTCAGAGGGTTAAGGTTATTCGAGCTAACATTTTACCTCGGGTCTTATTTTTCATGCAGGCCCTTCCTTTACCCCCGTGTCTTACTATTATTGCAACTGGCACCAGATGATTTCTAATTTTATTTGGTGGGGCAAGAAACCAAGGGTGCGGTCCTCCTTTTTACATCTTTCAGTGGACCGGGGGGTTTAAATCTTCTAATTTGCGTTGGTATGCTATGGCATCCCAGCTGCATATTTTTTGTTTATGGCTCTCTCTGACCTTCCAGGCTCTTTGAAAAGATATATAATTTGTTCTAAATGACCTACCATCTCTTCTTTTCGCTCCCTCCAGAGTATCTGCCTCTTTCTAATTTTTCGGGTTTTACCAGGAAAAAGTTTGTCTACCTGGCATAGGTTCAGGTCATCGCTTCTGGATCATGGGGTTTTTCTTTTGAGCACTTTAGCTTGGAATCGACGGATCCATTTTAACTCTGGTGTTTTGTTTCTTTGACATCGGGCTAAACTGGGTCTCCGCTATGTTCATCAGGTTCTAGACTGTGCTGGATCTCATTCTTTTAGTGATCTTCAGTCTCAGTATGGCATCCCTTCCTCCGATTACTTTCGGTATTTACAACTCTGTGCTTATCTTCTCTCTCTCTCTCCATATCATCCTGAAGTACCCTATGGAGTCCATATCACAGTTGACACAGTTCTTTATTAACTGTCAGATCTGATACGCTTGCTTTATTTTTTGCTCTGCAACTCAGTTAAGGAGTCCACAGAATCTATTTTTCATAAATGTCTTTCTGAGTTCCCCTTCAATTCTGAGTTTACTCAGTGGGAGAAATTCTCTTTAGTTTCCGATAAACTCTTGATGGCTCCATATGTATGTGAATTTGCTTGGAAGTACAGGATGTGCTACTTTAGAACCCCAGCTTCGCTTACTTTATTTTAGGCCCCTTGGTGGGCTCGTGTTGGTGGCTATGCCGGGAGCAATTGGCAGATCAGTCGCATATTTTTTGGACTTGCCCCCTCCTTCAAACATATTGGTCTGGTGTTGCTCAAGTGTTTTTTTTTTTATTTTTTGGCTTGACTCCTAGTCTTTCTTGGGAGCTAGTTACTTCTTATTCCCTGTCAGAATTTTTAGGTCCAGGCAGGACCTTGAAATTGTTATTGATTTTATTGATCTGCATGAAGAAAACCATAACTAGGTTGTGGGATCAATCCCGCCTTCCTCAGAGTTCTGAGTTGGAAGCCTTAGTTGAGTCCATTTATAGACAGGGGAGATGAAGTTATAAATATTTAAATATGCTCCCCATATTTGATCAGATACTATTTGGGACCATTGGATTTTTTATGGTGTGGAGACTGAGCCTTCCTTTTTCCCGTAGAGTGCTTTGTGCATGGTGTGTTTTTTGATTTTCCTGTAATTGTTTGGGGGAGAGGTGGAAGCAAGAGGGGGGAATGGGAAGGAAGGGGGATGGGAATGGTGAACACTTGATCAGTTTCTGTTTAATAATTTTCCCTACACCCCCTGCCTCCAACTTGGGATCATAGTGATACACTCCTGTGATACAGCCACACTAAACCGTCACTTATCTGAAGACCTCTGGAACATCCAGGCATGGCTCTCCAACCATAAATTGGTCCTAAATCAAAACAAAACCCAGGCTATGCTCTTCGGTTCCTCTGCCAAAATACGAGCCTCTTCAACTCCCCTACATATCAACTACGAAGATGGCTCCCCTCTCCCTACCGTGACCTCCCTCAAATATCTTGGAGTGATGCTTGATCCCCAATTGGACCTTGGTAGTCATATCCATAATGCCTGCAGTGGGGTAAAGCCGCAAACTGGGGATGGCCTACAGGGCTCAGTACAACCTCACTCCAGCGGCCCGCTTAGCTCTTGCCAGGAGTACTACTTCCCTCCTCAGCTCTGACTCCCTCATATTTGCTCATACTTCTAAGACCCTCCTAAGCAAGTGGAGCTAGCGTACAACAACATCTGTCGTTTTGCCCTGGCGTCCCCGCCTCACCCATCACTGCAAGCTGTCACGAGAAGCTTGGCTGGCTATCCAGCTCAATCACCTTAACTTTAGCACTGGGTGCCTCGTGAGTAAAAGTACTTAGCTCTGGCACCCTCCGGAACTGGCCGGTTTCTTGCTCCTGCTGACCTCTCCCCACCTGCTTAGATCCCAAGGCCCGGCCTACTAAGTGCCTTCCACACCAACATGGGGACTGGAATTTTGCTGTCCATGGCCCCAGGCTCTGGAACTCCTTTCCTGAAAGAGCCGTGCTGCCTCCTCTCTCAAGAGTTTCCGGACCTCCTGTGGGATCATCTTAAGGTGGCTTCTGCTGTGAATGTCCTAAGCCTCCTTAGCCTCCCAGTGTCCACTGGTGCCGGCTTCTTCTCTCCTGCTCTGGCGTACCACTCTTAGCCTATGTCCTCAGTCAAATCCTCCCTTGCTTGACCGACGCTATGATGTTACTATGCTCATAATCCTCACCAGCCCTGTTGGTCATTGAATTTATCTCTAATTTATAACTTGCCCCAGCACTGTATCTGGGTGTACCTTCCACGTAAATGTAAAAACTGTAAAAATTGTCTTTTCTCCTGTTTTTGTACCTGAATGTATTCATCTGAACCAATTACTGTATCAATGTACCTGTTGTACCCTTTTGTACTCTCCCGGGTCGTTCCTGAAAATAGGCATAAAACTTGTCTAGTGTACTTACCCGGTAAACAAAAACTAAATAAATAGTTTGTTAATTTCCCACTTGTTTATTGTATGCTTAAAAACTAATTGCTCATATTCTGTCTCCAGTTGTTTAGTAGGTGTGTGCATTATTTTTTGCATTTAGTTTGACTTATTTGATAATATGACATGCCTAATTTTCTTCTTTGATCTTAAGTATCATCCTCTCCTTTATCTTTTGTAAACTTTGCTGTTCTTGCTTATTTTATCACCTTAGCTGTTCATTGTTTTGAACTATTTGTATTGCTGGTTTGCTATAAAAATAGTAAAGATGTTGTTATAAAAAACAATTGAGCACAGGACACCAGGGGTTTTGCCAGGGAGGGAGAGGAGCAAGTGTCCCAAAGACTGCTCTCCTCTCCTGGGGTGGGTAGACTGCTGGATAAGATGAATAACTGCCACTAGGTGGAGGTCAAGTGGTAATGTGGGAGGGGAGCTGCAGACAGTGGGAGGTGCTGGGGTCTCTGCAGCGTGCAAGTGACCAGATACTTGTCTCAGGGGAAGGACAGCCCACCTCCTCCTGACCAAAGGGAAAAGCTGTGGAGGAAGATGGGCTGAGAGGTTAGTCCTTGGGAGACTGGGGGCATTGGGGGTTGGCGGGACAGGATGGAAAGGAGCCATGCCTGTCCTTACCACAGGGGGGAAAATGCATATGGAAAAAAAATTAAAATAAAAATCAGGAGTGGTGACCCATTTTAGACCAGCGATATCAGAGCAAACACTTAAAGAAAGAAAAATTCAGGATAGTAGCACTGGGCTCGGTGATCCCATTTCTGCAGGAAGGAGACTGGCTGGGGTCACTGGAGCTGAAAGATGCCTACTTTCACATACCAGTCAGGCCACGCCACATAACATTCCTCAGGTTCAGGATAGGAAACTGGCACTACCAGTTCACAGTCGTCTCCTTTGGCCTCTACTCAGCACCAACAGTGTTCACAAATGCCTTGCCATGGTGGCAGCATATTTAAAGAGGCAAAGGATGGTGGTTTTCCCTATTTGGATGACTGGCTAGTCTCAGAAAAACACACCGGGAACAAAGTCCTCCCTCCTACTGACACAAGGCACATTGGAGGACTGGGTTTCTTCATAAATGTTCATAAGTTACAAACAAAACCAGTTCAGGTTCTGGACTTTATAGGTGCAGAGCTGGATACTCTGTAAGGGAAGGGAAGGAATTCAACCCTCAAGCAAGGGAAGAAAATCTGATAGCAACTGCAAAATCTTTCAAGGCAGATCAACCTAGACCTGCAAGGGATTTCCTATGTGTTCTGGGTCACATGACATCATCCACTGCTGTAGTACCAGGTTCCAAATGAGAGAGATACAATATCACCTAGGGGACCATTAGTCTCAGAGGTGAGACCCCCTCTCCAAATTAGTGTCTGTCACCAAGTCTTTTCTAGGGGAACTGGAATGCTGGCAGGAAGAATGCAATTTTAGCGAGGGCATTCCCTGCCTTCACCAATCACCTACAATCATACTTGCAACAGATGCTCCCCTCCTAAGCTGGGGAACCCACCTGGAGGATCTCACTATAAGTGGTGTTTGGATTACATAGGAGACACAGAAGCACATACACTGCCCAGAGCTCCAGGAGATTTATCTGGCAGTGCAGACAAGAACATCAAAAAGAGCCCCACACTCTTGCAGGTGCCGGTGGGTGCTGCTGAGGGTACTGGCAGTACTCTATAAATGAACGTACAACAACTTAAGCAGTGCATGCCAGGAAACAAACTCACTACTTCAAGGCATAACAATTCCAAATAAGTAACATTTATTGTGAACCACAACAACAACCGCTGGGAATTACCCCAGCGCTTCGGTCAGAGGACCTTGGAGAAGTTATTTGAGTTCATTTCCTGGAGTATGCTGCTTAAGTTGTTGTACATATCTGGCAATGTAGGCTTTTTCTTCCCAGATCTTATTTATTTATTTACTTAAAAGTTTCACCAGGATAGTCATACTGAACTAAAAAGCTCATTTCCAGATGAGTCCTGGGGGAAGGGAAAGGGGAGTACACATGAAAAATACATAGTCGAAAACAACATGGTACAACTATAAACAGCATATAAATAAATATGAAAAAAAAAACTATGTACAGTAAATTGTGTACATGGATTTATACCCATGCAACATGAATAAATAGATAACAAACAGTGTGTGACATTGTGGGCAGAGAGTGGGAGTGGGGAGGTTGGGTGAAATAATAGAGGGAATGGGATAGGGTTGTAAGAGGAGGGGAAGGAGGAATGGAGAGGGGAGAGGAGGAGAGAGGTGGTATAGAGAAATGAAGGAGGGTAGAGAGATGGGGTAGGAGATAGTAGATTGAAAATAGGGGAGAAATTAGGTGAGGTTACAGGTTGCAGTTGCAGATGTGGAAGGAGAGGCTATGCAGAAGGGAGAATAATGAGTAGGGAGAGGTGGCAGAATGGATTGGGAGATGGAGGGAGTTCCAGAGCTTAGGGAAGCGGAAGGAGAAGGCAGACTGGCTAGCTGTGGAGGATCTGAGGGGGGAGTGCAAGGGAACAGGAGTGGGAGCTGCAGTGGGCATAAGAGTTGGGGGGAGGCAGAGAGAGGGTAGAGGACAGGTAGGAAGGGAAGGAGCCAATCCAATACTTGGCAATAAATGAGAAGCAGTGTGCCATATGCCTAGCTTCAAGGGAGAGAAAGGAGAGGGCCATATAAGGAGTACAGTGGTGAGTACATGTGGGGCTGTCCAAGGCAAAGTGACAGAATGAGTAAAAGAGAGTGTCCAGTCTGGAAAGGGTAGATTTTGGGGCAGAGCAGCAGACTATGTTGCCATACTCTAGTATGGGGAGGATCATTTTCTGTATAACAGCTCTGTGGGCCAGGAGCAGGCTGCAGCTGCGGTGGCAGTACAATGCTCCCAATATAGGGTGGAGTTTTTTACATAAGGCATTAACGTTTTTCGGAGAAGTTGAAGGGGTTATCAAGCCAGACCCTGAGGTACTTGAAGGATGGTACATTTTCAATGATGGACCCATCTTGGGTATAAAAGGAAGGGGGGGGGACTGCCAATCCTAGAGAGCTTTTACCACATGCCGAAGGTCATAGAGACCTTTTTTTTTTGTGTTAAGTGCCAGCTGATTTGAGTGGAACCACAGCTGGACATTGTCAAAGTCCCATTGAAGCCTGCCCACTAGGTCAGTAGGGGAATAGCCAGAGGCAAATAGGAATGTGTCATTAGCGTACATGTGAATGGACACTGAGGTGCAAGCAGCAGGAAGGTCTTTTAGAAAGACTGAGAATAAAATAGGACAGAGGACAGAGCCCTGAGGTACCCTGGTGGTGATAGGGAGAAGAGGGAAAATGTATTTTCCAAAATGTACTGATTGGGACCTACCTATGAGATAGAAGCGGAACCAGTTGATGGCCGAGATTAGAGATAAGTTTGTCCAGGTCAGAACAGATAATACCACAACAATGTATTACATAAATAAGCAGGGAGGAAAAAGATCTTAATAGCTGTGCACAGAATCAGTGAAGAGCTGGAACCTTGCGTACTCCCTGTACAGAAAATGAAATGTAACTGTTTTAGTGGTTGTTCATGAGAGTTGAGACATGAGGCTAAATTATTAGTAACACTATTTAGGAACATTCTAATGTCATAACATAACATGTGCATGGAGCTCTCGACGGCCCTCTTGGGCGCGACGGGCTCTTTTTTTCTGGCCAAACAAAACTGCATTTTATTTTTCGAGTCCTGTGAGTGCTCTTAAAATGAAATAGCAGCTGTGTTGGTACGGACCAGAGTTTGTGTTAAATTGTCAGTCTGCCTATATCAGCTCTAGTGCTACTAACAGTCTGTGGCATTTTTCTTTCTTTTGGTCTTCATGGCAACTGTGATATAGGAACTCATCATTTGCAACCTTTGCATCAGTGGATTCTATCCTGTGTCAGAACTATGTAAGCAATAACCCATAACTGGGCATATGTTTCTGGACAATTGATGCATGCCAGGGTGAACTGAAAGGCAGAAGGCCAGTGAATGAATGACTTTCAATGCACCCGAGGAAGTGTATTCATTCTCAAAAAACCCATACCTTAGAGTGGGTTATTGCACTTATAAAATGGAATTTCTTTTTATTAATGGAAAAAGGTTTTATTTTTCTTTAGTTTGGTTGTTGCTAGGTAGAATAAGTGTGTTTGGTAACAAGGACCATGTGCCTTTGAATGAACCTAGGAAGTTAATTTATTTTGAAGAAACCTATGCCCACTTGTGGGTTTTTTGTTTAAAAAGTGGATTATTTTGTTTTAACGGGGAAAGAAGTTTTTTTTCATTTAGTTGAGTTGTTGCTAGCTTGATTAGAGCAGGTTAGTTACCAGCTGTGCAGTTTCTAGGTAAATAATCAATGGTCTAGTGCTGTGTTTTAACCACTGAAGTTGTTCAATTTGGTCAATAAGAAATGGTGTAGGTATTAACTGGTAATAAGTCTGGAAATGCCTGTAGTTTATAAGGAACTTGATGTTAAAAACATTATACTCATCATATACACTTGCACTTTCTTTATTATCTTGTGATGCTTAACAAGATTATGGAGTTACGGAGGGAAACTTTTTTTTTGTGATGTGATTACTTCACACTAGGAACAGTGAATTCTCTTGTAAACAATGATTGCACTTTTTTGTTTACTGTGAATCAAAATTTAGAATACTTGGGGAAAAATCAGATTTGTTTTAGTAAATGTTACTATTTTAAATGTTACCATTCCAAATGGACTCTAAGCTTTTTTGCGTTTTCAGCCCTTTGAGTTTTAAAATGAGCACCTTTGTAATTATCTTAGAAAAGTGCTAATATTGGTATCATAGGGCTATGAAGTTAACATTTTTTTTTTACTTTTTATTTATAATAGGTTTTAAGCAGGTATTACACAGATACAACGTAGAACCATCAGACATACTATAACATTATTTACAAGAACATACAAACAAAAAATAAACATCAAAAAACTATAGACACGTTTGACCTTTCATTGTAGCATAAGGTCCAAATGAAATAGTTATAATCATAGGCCTAATTAATTTATGGACACTTGGAATGTACAAATATATGTTGACAGACTAGTAAGACAAAGTAGTAAACCCTTGTGGAATAAATTATTTATGTTAAAAATGGTAAAACGGACTTAGTGTGATTCAAAAAGGCACTGGGTCCAAACAGTGCCGACAACAATAGTGTCATCTAGGAGCACGCAGTAAAACTGCACCTTTTTTTTTCTTTTTTCAGGGGACTCTTCCCCCTGCACCTCCAGTCTTTAGGATTCTCACTCCAAGGGGGAGCGGATCCCAGGGAAAGTTGAAATTCATGGGGCTATTACAGCCCCATGTAAAAATAAATCTAAGTCCCAAGGAATGCTAAAGCTTGGAGACCAGGATTAGAACCCTGGTCTCCACTAGTGCTGGCCAAGCTGCTCGATACCGTAGCCCTCCACGCCATGGGAACAGCTTGGACAGCCTTCCAGATTCTGATGCCCTTGTGATGCACCAGCACCATGGACAGTGACCAGGGGAGCACTTACAGCAAGTGCTGTAAATCCCCAATTGCTGTCCATGTGAGAGCTTACCAGACTAGCGCCATATAGTGAGGTGCTATTCTGGTAGTGCTCACTTGACGGGCACCATTCAAAAATAATACGGGGGCAGTTACTGAAAAACAGAAATTTTAGGCCTGCTAATGATAACTCTAATAATCAACCTAATTCTATGGAATGAATTCTGGCCTGTGAGGTACAATATATAATACCCAGTGCCTCCATAGTAATTCAAATTGGTCTTTATGTTTGCTAACCAGAGCAGTTAGTCTTTCCATCCTGTACATTCCTATCATGAGGTCATGCCATTGATCAATGGTTGGGACCTCTGGCGTGAGCCATTTCCTGGTTATGTCTTTTTTTGCCATCAAGATACAGATATGGAGTAACTTTCTACTTGAGGGATCCCTGCACTCCTTCCAAGTAATTGGGGAATAAATAGAGATTGGGCATAATCTGAGTGGAAGTTATAAAGACATCTGATAAAGCTCTCTGTATTGCCTGTATAAAAGGGTGGAGCTCTGTGCATGTCCAGAAAATATGGCCATGATTAGCCGAGGAGTGCCCACAACCCCTCCAGCAGGCCCCCAATCCCTGTAAGTATTTTGCCTGAATGGCAGGGGTTTTCAAATAACGAATGGTAACTGTCCAGAATTCCTTCCATACGAAAGTAGGGTTACCACCTTTTAAGAAGCCCAAAGTGGGATAATTCTTACTGAAACATGATTTTTTTGCAGGACAATATGTAACCTCAACCAACACAACAGATTTTTTCTCTAAATAATCAGAATTAAGACAAAGTGTTGCCGGTTTTTAGGTGTTCCCTAGAGTTTCTTATCATTTTAAGGTATTTTAGTTAAGGTACTATAGTTTTTGCAACATTTAGAGGAAAGTCTGAAAATATTTTTTACTACTATAATGTCAGGACATTTAGTATTTTTCATGTTTTTCCCAGGACACAGCTGCCCAAATCAGGACTGTCCTGTGAAAATTGGGACAGGTGGTAACCCTGTGCAAAAGATGCTGTGCCTAAATGAAAAAAATTCAAATGCCTTTCCCAGATGAAGTCCTTCAAATGAAAATTGAAGACAGACACCCACACGGCACATCGTGTCCACAGAGAATCCTGCCCCAGAGAGGTCAAGACAGTATACAGATAAGAAATCACATGAGCTAAAGGTGCATTCCTATCTAGGGCAAGCCTCAATATATCTATGATCTGGGGAGTGGGTGTGGTCTGTGGGGATACTGGGAGCAAAGTTTTGATAAAGGTAGTTGCCTAGAAGTATCTGAAATGATCCTGAGTGCGGATGCCATATTGTTGTACCAAATCCCCAAGCTGCAGCAGGCTGAAGTCAATTTTTTTAATGAGAGGTAGGAGTCAGGTCAACATGGTTGTGTCATGTTGATGCAGTGTTCATGCATTGATGTGTGTCAAAATGTCTTGCTGTGCTACCTTTATTTAAGCAGTGAGGTACAACCAGGGGTTGCATTAATCATCAGTTAATCACACCCTACGGTGTTATGTGGCTTGAGGTGAAGCCAAGTGCCACATATTCCTAGGGTGTGGTTAATGCAACCTCTGGTCATACCTTAGGCTTATATGTATAGCCGTGTAAAAAACAAAAAAAAGGTAATGTTTTCTTTTTAAAGTTTTTTTAAGCAACATTCTTGAATTTGATGTCCAATAGTCTTTCCACCAACTAATCTGCAGGGAGGATTGATTTTTACATGTTCTGTAGATTTCCTACCTTGCTAGTTTCTAGTAACATAATTTTGATCTGCCATTACTAGGTGCCTTTCCAGCTGTGAGAACACACTGACTCAAGATGTATGGTATCAAAAAGGCATATTTTAAAAATAAATAGAACATTATGCCACTTTCTTTAAAATTTTCTCGATCTCACTTATTTGGCTCTGTCAGCTGCAGCGTGAGAGACAGCACAGTTGAAGCAGGGTGTGAGAGTGAAAAATTGCATCAGGCAGTGTCCTGGAAAAGCTGTCAGTAGGAGACTTGAAAACTGAAAATCTGCCTCACACTCTTTTGATCTATCAGTCTCCCTATCTACACTCTTTTACATTAGTAGGGGGTGTTGGGACAGTAAACTAACTAGAGCATACTGTACAGAAGTTCTGGTTGCCATGGAAACCACTCAGTTAATATGTTCATTGAAGGCACAATGACAGCAATTAACATGGACTTCTTGCTTCATAGGGACAAGATGGCTTTTAAACTAAAAGTGTGAAGTCCTCGATATAGCCTTCAGTAGTTTCATTCAATTTTGATATCGATAGTTAGAGCCCATGAAACCTGAGATCTCTTTGAGGTTGTTCTTATTTACTTGGCACTCGTGGCCCCTGTGGGTCTATCAGCACATTTCCTACTGTGTTGATAAAAATCAGCCTCTTCAAGGTTTCCCGAGCTACAGATATTCTATTTCTAGCAAGTACAGTTGTCATGTCCTTTCCAAACATCAGTACAGGTATGAGCTGAATGGGAAATTGGCATTGTCGAGTGGATGAAGGTAAAACTGTCTGACATGTAAAAAAACTGTAAATTATGCAAACTTGTCATGAGAGTGCAATACCACCAGACTATTTGACCGTATTTGTGTGAGAGAAGTGGGCAACGCAGAGTGAGCGAAGATGGCCATGTGGGAGGAAGCTTTAGAAGGCAACAAAAAAATTAAAAATTCAAAAACAATAATCAAGGGTTGTCTTAATTTATCTGCAATTAATATGGGTCCTCATGATGACTGTTATTGGCACATCTGTGTATCAAAGGAATCAGCTGGGTTGCAATCAGAGTTCACTAAGCGAGAGACAGTAATGGCAATCAGTTAGACTTTGTATAAAGTGAGTATTCTAGGGCAGACCAACCTTTCTGAATGTTGGGGTAGGTGATGAAGCTCTACATTCCTGTGAATCAAAGATTAATATAAGGCTGAGGGGCTAAAAGCCAATCAAACTGCAGTATAGAAACCACCATTGCTATAAAGATATTTTGCAATGTCAATATATATTCACATATACAGTATTGATGCATGGAAACTATTTCAACATGCTTCTACATGTTGCAAAGACTCCATTTTTTTTACCCTGAGTTTCACTGGGGGCCCCCATCTGACTGATCCCCCCCATCTCTGTCACCAAACATCTGCAGCATTTTATCACAGCCTCCTTGATTCCTCCTTGGGTTGCCCTCATGGCAGGATCCCTAATAAGGGAACTTCCTCCACCAGGTCAAGAATCTGGTCTGGCAGGTAGGTGCCCAGTCAGTGGTGTGGGGTCTGTGGAGGGTTGGTCCCCATCCTGCCATCTGTTTTTATTTTTCCACCCTTTCTTCCCCTTGACCTTCCGGCATGCGGTGCCATGACATACAGTATGTGTGTGCAGTGGTGTGTGGGTACATACTGATGTCCGTTGGCAGCCCCTGTAACCCTGTGGCAGTCTTTGCATGTACTACTGCCCAGTCTTTGCTATGTGGCAGCCAGCCAGTGGAGGATGGACTCATCCCTTCCCGAAGGATGAGAGCTGTCCTGTTGGATGCTCATTGCTTCTTCAGCTGGTCCTCTACAACCCGAGTCTGTTCCTGAATCCTGCTAACCAGTGTAACATGCAGAGGCCATACCACTGTACTACCTGGCTGTCTCTGACAAAAAGAGTTCATAAAAAAAAAATATCAAGTTGTTGGCCGTGATGATTATAATATTAGCCCTTTGCAAAAGAAAATCTTTAGACAACTTTGGGAAGGTTAGGAATGCAAACTTCATTAAAAAAAATAAACTTGGTGTTAAATCAGTGTTGCTGTGTCAGTTCTAGCCAGCTCTCATAAATTATGTGTGTCAAAATGCATCAACAGTTGCATTAGTCTTTTACATAGGGTGGTATCCATTAAAAACTTTATGGGTCTTCTGTGGCCTCTGTTTTGTTAAGGTTAATTAGAAAAAATCCTCTGCATATATAAACTCTGTCTCTTCTATCACCTCTTCCATGCAGTTAGATGTATTACTCAACAGTTGTTAAGGATCCCCAAAACCCATACCTCAGTGGGTTTAAGAGCCTTTATAAAAAGTGGTTGGGAAAACATGCTTTCTGATTGGTGGAGAAGGTTCCAGAGCAGTGCGGTTTGGAAAAGAAACTGCACTGCTATGCATTTTTTTTTTTTTACAGTGAATCCATTTTATGTGCACAATGTCACTCCAGAGTGTGACTTACTATTCCTGAACTGCACTTCAGGTGGTTGGAAGTACAAGGCACAATCACCTTGTGCTTTACAGTGCACCTGGGTGTGTGGTTCAGGAATAATAACTCACACACTCTTGTATCTTATTACTCATATAGTGTTCATGGTCCCTGTCTGTGAAACATTTCTCAAAAGGACATGAAGATGTAAGTATATCAGGAGCTTTAAATATTAACTGTGGAATTTTTCTAACTTAGTTGCACACTTTGGCTACAGTATTGTTGGGATAAATTGTGTATATACTGTGATTTGATCTTGTTGAAATGTAAAATGTTCTTTTTTCATATGTGCGTTTGTCTCCAGGATTCCAATAAAAATGTTGATCAAATGGAGATACTTATTTTGGTATACTGCAGCAGGATGTATGACCATGCCTTAAAGCTCAAAGGTGGTCCTGGCCCAGTGGCACTGAGGGTTGAGGCACTGGACACCACACCTCATGCCTCACCAGCAACCTGAGTTCAGGAGTGGACTTGGGTTGTCGGAGATCGGCAGGGGAGGGGGAGGACGGAGCATCCCACAACAGCTCTCCTCCCCCGGGGGGGGGCAAGGGGTTTGCATCACTCTGTTGCAGCACCTGATGGAAGTCGGGGGCACCCCAAGATGTAGTGCACAGCAGAGGGTTGGAGCACAGCAGACATCAGCATGTAGTGCACTGATG
The DNA here is from genome assembly GCA_016271365.2 of Neoceratodus forsteri. Taxonomy (NCBI): domain Eukaryota; kingdom Metazoa; phylum Chordata; order Ceratodontiformes; family Ceratodontidae; genus Neoceratodus; species Neoceratodus forsteri. The sequence goes on from CM028135.1 coordinate 754,908,493, forward strand.
TCATTGCACATCCAGCTCCAGGGGTGAAAATCCAGGCAGAAAATTGTGGGGCAGTCATGGTGGCTGATGGCTGTGTTCTGCTCCTCCAGGACCTATGGAGGTGTGCCCCCCAGGAATTGCTCAGCCTTTGTGGAGGAGAGCGAAGTGCAGAGCAGACCTGGCTCTGGGGGGTGGGTGCCAGTGGTCAGATGATCTGCCAAGCCTGCTCCATGAAAGAGGAGGAGGTAAAAAAATAAAAAGCTCAAAGGTGGTAAGTTTAGGGGTAATGTTAGGAAGGCCCTTTTCTCCCAGTGAGTAGTGTACCACTGGAACTCCTGATTACAAACTAAGAAGTTCTAAACCAGTTGAGGTGGTGAACCCAAACTGTGGCAGTTGTTTTGATTTGCACAAATAAAACTTTTTCCATGTTTATACTGAGCTAGAGCTGTTGCTTGCTTTTTGAACCACTGGAACAACCTACCAGTAGACAGGAAGACAGTGGAGTCTTCCAGGATAAGCCTGGACAAATTTCTGACTGTAATGAAATCACAGGGAGCCTTGGATAGTAGGTTGGGTGGGGAACACTTATAAACTAGTGTGTTTGCACAGTATATTTGTTATTTCAAGCTTATGAAGGGAGGGAAAGGGATCTGGTGGACCTCGAGTCCTTTCTGATTTTATTTTTTATTTTATTTCAAATTTATTACCTGGGTAAGAAAGACTGGGCAAAGCCCTTTTTCAGGTCCGACCCGGAAGATGGTCAACAATAACATACAACAAATGAGAAATACAAAAAAAAAAAACCCATCAAACTAACAATTACATACATCAATAGATAACAGATAACTTTTACATTTAAACTTAAATCCACTAACTGAAAAAAATACATCTATGACAAGAAGGCAAACCATTCCATAAATTAGAAGCTAATGACGAAAAAGATCGAGAACCAGATTTCCCCTTATCAATAGCTGCTCTCAAAACTATTCCAAGATTAGAACGTAAATTAACTTGAGAGTCTTGGATTTTTACAAGATCAGCTAAAGGGAAAGAATTCCTAGCATGAATAGCCTGATATACCAAATTACCAAGTACATAGGCAAACTTCAATTTGGGAGATAACCAACCTAAAAAAGAATATAATACACAATGATGTGTCATTTGTGGAACATCAAGAACAAATCGACAAATATTATTATAAGCGACATTCAAAACCTTCCCCTCCCTAACATCCAAACCATAATATAAAGAAGGAACATAATCAATATGGGATAATAAGGAACCTATTACAATTAATCTGTGAGATTCCAATGTTAAATATATCCTAAGTTTATATAACAAACCTAATTTTGTGTTTATTGTTCTACTGACTGCCTTTACCTGGAGGCAGTATAGCGCAGTGGTTTAAGGCTCTGAGCTGCAAACCTGGGTTTGAATCCCACAGCTTCCACTTGCATACTGTGTGACCCTGAGCAAGCCACTTAACTTTCTTGTGCTCCCAGGTCGCACCTGGAAACAAGCTCCAGCTTAGTGTGCCTTTCCTGGTTAAACAATTTCCCCTTTCCCTTTACCTGGAGCAAAAATCCTAAACAAGGATCCAAAAAGACTCCCAAATACTTGAAAAGGGTAACCTGTTCTATTAAATCACTACTTTTATCAAGTATATGTAAACTAGGATTTAACTTCAAATGAGGAGCACTCCCAAATACCATGCACTTGGTCTTTTTTACATTCAAAATCATTTGATTATTTAACAACCAAGAACCAAGTTTATCAAAATCATTTTGTAATCCAGCATTAACTAATTCAGTATTCTGATTTTTGTTATGCAAAATCAAATCATCTGCATAAAGAAGACCAAAAGCATTAGTCAATGCCGAATGTTGCTTGCATGTATGTGCTGTTTAGGTATTTGGAAGTGATAGTTCCATGCCTTCCTCCCAAGACATCCACTGTGTCTTTCCATTCAGTATTCAGAGAAGAGTAGGAGGAGCAAGGGCCACAGCAGTACAGCAGTTGCCAAGGGGGTGAAGAGGTGGACAATAGTCCATTCAAAGGCAAAAGAGTCCTGCAGGAGCTCACTAAATTGAAGGTGGACAAAGTGATGGAACCAGATGGCATATGCCCAAGGATATTAACAGAACTGCGAAGGGAGATAGCAGTACCTCTGGCATCCATATTCACTGAGTCATTCAACTTAAGTGAATTGGAGGAGGGCACATGTGGTCCCTCTACACAAGTCCGGCAGCAGGGAGGAGGCAGGGAACAGTAGGCCGTTCAGCCTCACCTCAGTAGTGGGGAAGATCATGGAGACATTGCTTAAAGAAAGGATAGCGGGGCATCTAGATGCCATCAGAGCCCAGGACCAAAGACAACATGGATTCACAGTGGGGACATCATGTCAGATAAATCTGGTTGATTTCTTTGACTGGGTGACAAAGGAAGTGAATCAGGGTGGGGCAGTGGGCAACGCTTACCTTGATTTCAGTAAAGCCATTGACACCATCACATATAGAAGGTTGATAAAATAGCTGGGAATGCTGGGCATGGGGGAAAGGGTGGTAAAATGGGCTAGAAACTGGCTAACAGACAGGAGGCAGAGAGTGGTAGTAAATGGTGTGCAGTCTAGGGAGAAGGGGTGACCAGCGGGGTGCTGCAGGGATCGGTCCTTGTGCCACTTCTGTTCAATGTCTTCATTAGTAATATTGCAGAACATCTGAAGGGAATATTTTCACCCAATTTTCAACATAGCCATTTTAAGATCTCTGCTCATGAACAGTGTTACTGAGATTTTCTTAATCTGTCCCAAACATTGATTGCACACACCAAACGCGCCTTTGTGCACTACATGCACGGAAACACATTTTGGGCAACATATGAAAAATGACAGTTGTACTGCTCATAAGGAGGTGTGGTAAAATTGCAATGCTGAATATCTGGAGAGCAAATATTAAAAATTTGCGAACTTATGAGCGTACGTAGGAACTGCACAATGCACACTCGTAAAACAGTCATTTTTAGGAATTTTTGCACCAAATTTTCAACATAGCCATTTTAAGACCTCTGCTCATGAACAGCATCACTGTGATTTTCTTAATGTGTCCCAAACATTGATTGCGTACACCGACTGCGCCATTGTGCGCTACATGCACGGAAACACATTTTGGGCGACATGTGAAAAATAACAGCTATACTGCTCATAAGGAGGTGTGGTAAAATGGCAATGTTGAAAATCTGGAATGCAAATATTAAAGATTCTCGAACTTACGCATGTGCATAGGAACTGTGCAACGCACGTGCGTAAAACAGTTATTTTTAGGAATTTTTTCACCAAATTTTCAACATAGCCATTTTAAGATCTCTGCTCATGAATGGCATCACTGTGATTTTCCTAATGTGTCCCATACATTGATTTCACACACCGACTATGCCATTGTGCTCTACATGACCGGAAACACGTTTTGGGTGAAATGTGAAAAATGACAGCTGTACTGCTCAAAAGGGGGTATGGTAAAATGGTAATGTTAAAATCTGGAGTGAAAATATTGAATATTAGTGAACTTACAAGCATGCGTAGGAACTGTGCAATGCACACTCATAAAACAGTCATTTTTAAGAATTTTTTCACCAAATTTTCAACATAGACTTTTTTAAAGCCCACTTTATGAACACTGGCAGTGTCATTTCATTAATCAGTCCCAAAAGGTGATTTCATGCAATGACTACAAAATCACCCTTTGGGCTTGATTAACGCCATGACAGTGCAAGAATTCATGAGGAGGGGTCCCAAAAAACACATGTTGAAAATTTGGGCCCCAAATTCTCAAAAATGCCTGCAATATGCAACAAAGTTGAAAAAACCCTATATATCCCATTATACAGTTTACAGGCATTGCCTCAGCTCGCGGTCGGCTTTGAAGAGTGCAGACGTGTTCCCGGTCCACTGAAGATCGTCGCGCCAAACTTCCGGAGGTAAGCATGGGGTGAGAGGGGTGTGGGGAGGCAGGGTGCATAGTGGGTGGGTGCAGGTTTTGGGAGGGGGATAGGGAGAAGCCTCGAGGAACAGTCTTTGTATTTACAGGTTGTTTTTTTTAATAAGACGATGAGGGACATTTGCCATGCTGGGGTGGGCTCCCAGCATGGCAGCTGGAAGGCTGTTGGGGGGGGGCTGGAGCCCACAGGGAAGTGGGCACCCCATCAGCCATAACATCATTTTGCCATGTTGGGGTGGGCTCCCAGCATGGAACCTGGATGCTTTTGGAGGGGTGCAGCTGATGGGGGATTGGGCACCCCCGTCAGCCATAAAACATGTTGCCACTCTGGGGTGGGCTCACAGCATGGCACCTGGATGCTTTGGGGGGTGTGGAGCTAACAGGGGATTGGGCACCCCATCGGCCGTACAGTGTGGGGGGAGAGGGGGAAGGTGCATGGGCACACAATGTGCGTGTGTGGAGGGGGAAGCTCTTCTCACTGAAGTGGAGCTCTCTCTTTCAACTCTACAACCACTACATTTTCAATTCCTGTCATAGACAGCTGCAGCAGTGATTGGGGAACTGGGGCCGTGCCTGCAAACACACTGACTGCATTGGAAGATGGGTGCCACACCTCCGAATACTCAGATGATGGCACTATGTTTCTTGCACATGCATGCAAGCAACATAAAAACTGGTAGAAAAAATTAATGGAATTTGATTTCTAAATATAGAAAATAACAGGGGGCCCAAAGTGGACCCCTGTGGAACACCTCTAGGATTTAGCTGTAAATTAGATAAGGAAGGCTCAATGTACACTTGTTGAAAATGTCCCTCAAGAAAACTCCTAAGAAAGGAGACCACCAGTGTGGATAAACCCAGATCAACAAGCTTAGAACAAAGCAAATTATGATTAATTAAATCAAAGGCCTGGGTCAGGTCCATGAACACCGCCCTCATATAACAACCACTGTCACACCAGAGGAGGATGGTGTTCGTGAACCTGACCAGAACTGTACCAGTATCCCTGCCCTTTCTAAACCCATGCTGCTCCGAACAAAGCAGATCCCCTAGTTCCAGAAAATCATTCACCTGCTTAACTACCAGCTTTTCTAACACTTTACTTAAAGGATTCAATATTGAAATGGGATGATAATCATCCAGTGTACCCGCACTAGCCTTTTTTGGACTAGGCACTACCCTTGCAACCTTCCAACATGAAGGAAAATGACCTATAAATAATCATAAATTAAATATAGAACAGAGAGGTTCTGCAATAAGAGGAGCAACCATTTTAATAAATCTAATATCCAAACCATTACCACAATCACCAAACCTTAATACAACTAAACTGAAAACCAGGCAAGTCTTCGGAAGAATTAACCAATAATGAATCAAACAAGTCAGACTCACAATAATCAACATGACCATCACATCCTAACACATCAGAAATATGATCATCAGTATTGGTAAATTTAGCATTCAACAAATTTGCCATTTGAAAAGAGTCAGTGATCAACCCATTAGAAGTCTTTAACTGGGAAATAATTGTCCTATCTTTAAGGGATAATAATGAATTTAAGGCTCTCCAAAAAAGCTTGGAGTCAGATGAAGCCACCTCAATCCTATGTTTAAAATAATACATTTTTGCCTGTTTAATTTGATTACAGGCCAAATTTCTAGCAAACCGATAAGCTTGTAATGATGCGTCCATAAGAGATACTTTATATGTTTTCCATGCAAAATGTTTCTGTTTCACAAGTAATTTAAAAGCAGGAGTAAACCATCCATTTTGACCCCCCCCCCATACCCTCAATTTACACAACGGGCAGAATGTATCCTGCAATTCTAACAATTGTTGACATAAAAAATCAACAGCACAGTCTGGGTCTGGGATTGAATCAAGAAATGACCAATCCAAAGAACTACATTCTTGATATAATAATCGATATGGAATGGCTTTAAAATTATGAGAAACAAACACATGCGGTGGGGGGGCAACCTTTGAGCCTTAAAATTTAGGATTCCATAAATTGCTTGATGATCACTTATGGAATCTCCCAAAACCCCAAAATGTGATACTGTTTGTTTATTGTTAGTAGTAATCCAATCCAAAATAGAGTGGCAATCAGACACATAATTTAACCTTGTAGGTTGGTCAATTAATTGAAACATGTTATAAGACTGTATTAAATTATCATAGCCAAGAACATCTGCTTTTGCCCAATTTAAATTAATATCTCCAACCAAAACAACATCTCTATCCAACAGACTAGGAGCTATAGCATCTAAAAATTCCTATAAACCAGCTTTACCATATTGCGGTGGATCATACAGGCATCCTACAACTACCTGTTTAACCCTTCCTAATAGCAGTTTTAATAATAACCAGTCATTTTGTAAAGTAGAATCCTGACTAGACAGTAACAGAGAAACATCCAGATTATCCATGCAATAAACAACTATTCCACCAGCAGACTTTTTACCCTTTCAATCTGATCGAAGACGTTTGTATCCAGAAATTTCACAGGCACTATCAGGTATTGAAGGCTTTAACCAAGATTCAGAAATAATAACTAAATGAGGAATGTACAAAGTTGTAAAGGCCTCTACATGGGCCATTTTTGGAAACAAACTTCTTGCATTTACATGAAATATCTTAATTCCATGATTTAAATACCAGTCAGAATTTTCACTACCATCTACAGAAAAAGGACCTGGATTTAATTCTACGTCACCTGCTAAAATTATTAACATTACCAAACAAATCAAAATTTTACTGTGTAACAAAGCGCACAACAAAATCCCTAAACAAATAAAATAAAAACCAAGAATAAGAACTCTGCTTAGTACCCGTAAAGCAAATTTTTCAGAACACAACAAACAAAAAACACTGATATTACTTACCCAGTCAATAAATATATTAGACATAGAAAAATCATTTAACCCTACAGGTAAGGAGACAACCTCCTTATTAATCGACACAACATTATCACTTACAATTAAATTACAATGTCCATTTTATGATAACATGAGATTTTATCTCACTCAGCAGTGTGCTGGTGTATAAAGTAAAACATAGTATGTTCTTTAATGGTACAGCCACTAGTATCTTTCAACCATGAATGGAATACCTGTATTATTTATTTATTTATTTATTTATTGAAATGTTTCACCAGGAAGGCACACTGAGCAACAGATTGCTCGTCTCCTGGTGTGACCTTGGGGGGAAGGAGTACAATAGGGATGAGACATTTTACATTCAAGTTACAAATATCAGCATAGCATACAATTAATTAAGGCAGTTGTTACAGTGTTGCATACATTTGTAATTTGTGAGAGCAGGTAATAAGTGCAATGATAATAAGTAAACAAGTGCTATCATGAAATAAGGGGTGAAGGAGAGAGAGGATGAGGTGACAGATAGTGCAGAGTCGTGTTCAGGATGTGGGGAACCTTGCAAGGGGACAGGGGACTGGAGTAGGGATGGGGGAGAGAGAGAGAGAGAGAGAGAGGGGGAATAAGTGTGATTAACACCTAGGAAGGAAAATAAGCCCTGGCCCAAAAAGAGAACCCTGCAAGGGGGCAGGGAAGTTCAGGCGATTGTAAACCCTCCTGTGGTTAGGCATTGTAATTATACAGGGATGGTGAGAGGGAGGTAATGAGAAATAACACCTGAGATGGGATGAGGCCTGATTCAAGGAACTCACCAGGCTGCTGGGGACCCTGCAAGGGGACCTGGAAGGCCAAGGATAGGTAGGTAACTAGGGGAAGAAAAGGTGGCAAGCCTAGGCACTATAGGACCCCATCAGGATGCTGAGAACCCTGTAAGGGGAGTGTGAAGGCTAGGGAAAAAGGGGAAGAGAGCAGGGGAAGGGAGAAAGGTATGAGAACTAGCACCTAGGAGGGGCTAGGGTCAGTAGAGGCAGTAGAGCTGATAGATGCATTTGGTAAATTCCAAATGGGGACCAACTGTAAGCAGCAAGGTGAAGGAAATTAAGGCAGGTCATAACAGGAATAGTTAGGTGCAAGATAGTTGGAGATGGCAGTGTTGATGGAATAGAGGGAGGAGGAGTGTTGCATTTGGGGAGGTAGAGAGTTTCACATTTTAAGGAAACTGTGAGAGTACCCAGACTGACCGGAGAGGGTGGAGCAGTGGGGGACAGTTGGTGTTCGAGAGTCAGTAGATCTGATGGAGTGGAAAGGAGGAGGAGGGGGTGTTATAAATGAGAGGGAGCGATAGGAAGGGAGTTCACCCAGCCAGTGTATAGTGATGAATTTAGCATAGTGTGAGGTGTCTGTTTGTAAGGGAGGGGAAGGAAAGGGCTCAATAGAGGTCACAGTGGTGGGTGCAAGAGGGAGCACCGGGGCAAAGCGGCAGAAGGAGTTGAAGAGAGTGTCCAGTCTGGTCAGGGAGGACCTAGGAGTGGCACCATAGACTACGTCGCTGTAGTCAAAAATGGGGAGAATCATCTTCTGGACAAACTCACACCTAACCACAGGAGGGATGCAACTACAGTTCCTGAACATGGCGTGGAGCTTGGGGTGCAATGTTTTCTGGATGGCATCAATGTGACAAGAGAAGTTGAGGTGTTGGTCTAACCAAACCCCAAGGTATCTGAAGGATGAGGTCTCCTCAAGTAAAGTCCCATCGAATGTGGAAAGTGGGCAAGGAGGAAAGCCTAGAGAGTCTCTGCCTTGTGCCAAAGGTCATGGAGACTGTCTTCTTGATGTTGAGGAATAATTAATGGTTTGCAGACCGGAGTTTTACCTTGTTGAAGTCGTGCTACAAGCTGGATGTGACCTCAGCTGGGTATGAGCCAGATGCATAGAGGACAGTATCATTAGTGTACATGTGTATGGTGGAGGAGGGGGAGCAGACAGATGGCAGGTCATTAAGAAAGTTAGAGAATAGAAGGGGACCAAGCACAAAGTCCTGAGGGACACTAGTGCAGATCAGGAGTGGTGGCGAGATGGCATCTGTGATCTTAACTGATTGGTTTCTACCAGTAAGGTAGGACTTAAGCCAGTTAGAGTCAGAAGGGGTTAGACCAGCAGATGAGAGGGAACCAAGGAGACAGGAGTGTGAAAAAGTGTCAAAAGGCTTGGCAAGGTCGACAAATATGGCTGAGGTGATTTGGCCATTGTCCATCCTGGAGAGGATGGAGTCAGTGAGCTGAAGTAGGGAGGTGGTGGTAGAGTATTTTTTCCTGAAACCAAATTGGAATGGGGTGAAGAAGGAGGTATCAGATAGAAAGGAGGTGAGTTGAGAGAAGACTAGATTTTTTTTCTAGTTTGGCTAGGCTAGGGAGTAGCAAGATGGGGCGATAGTTGCCAGAGGATGAGGGGTTTTCACCTTTAGGTGGGGGGGGCACTGTGTGCTTCCATGAGGAATGGACATGGGAGGCTAAGAAGGAGCGATTTAAGATTAAGGAGAGGGGGTAGGCAATGGCCAGGGCAGAGAGAGAGAGGAGTTTAGGGTCAAGGTCATCTGGGGTAGATCCTTTTGAGGGGTTGATGGTGAGGAGGGCATTTAGAATATCTGTGGGGAGATAGTAGAGAATGAGAAGGACTGATGTGGGGAAGTAGAAAGTGGACCTTTTTTTGGAGGGGGAAGGACAGAGGGGCAACTGTGACATTTGAGGAGGAAGCAGTAATTAAGGAGGGACTTCAGCAGTTCGGTTGCACAGGAGGTATAATAGGAGCTAAATTCTGCCACTATGGCATAGGAGTTAACTACAAGATTGCCATTCACCTTTAGCACTGGGGAAGAGAGGCGTGACTGATGGGTAAAGAGGGCATGAACCACCATCCAGAACTTGGAATGGGAATTTATGTTAGTGAGGAAAACATTTTTGAAGTAATCAGACTTGGCTAACCTTATTGCCCTGGTGTAGGTGTTTCAAAGCTTACGGTAGTCCGTGAGGCCATTAGGAAGCTGGGTGACTTTGTGGCACTTCCAGGCACAATCTCTGGCCCTAAGACAGTCTAAGAGTCCTGGAGTAATCCACGGTAGGTGGTTACCCCTAACCTTGGTTTATTTGAGAGGGCCAAAGGCGTTCCAATTTGCAAGGAATGTTTCTTTAAGGTAGGCTACAGCCTTATCAACTTACAGGGAGGAGACTAAGGGAGACCAGTCAGAGAGAGAGAGATAGGTTGTGCAGGAGGGGTGCAAGATCTAGGGATTTGAAGGAGTGAAGTTACAAGGTTTTATGCAGAGATTTTGGTCTGTGGATTTTCCTGACAACGAATATTGGGTTGTGATCACTGAGAGCATCTGGGAGGATAGAAACATAGAAACATAGATTTTGACAGCAGATAAGGACCGCTTGGCCCACCCAGTCTGCCCATTTCCCTACCTATTGGATACGCTGTAGATCCTAGTTAACCAGCAGCCTACTTCTTCCTACCCCCACCCCCTAGAATTGCTTTATGACTGTCCCATGCATGCTTGAATTCCACCACTGTTTTTGACTCCAAAACCTCCTCCGGAAGGCCATTCCATGCATCCACAATCCTCTCTGTGAAAAAATACTTCCTTAAATTACCTCTGAGCCGCCCCCCTTCTATCTTCAAATTATGCCCCCTTGTTCTTGCACACCTCTTTTTTTGAACGATGCTACCCTCTTGGACTTTGTTGATTCCCTTGAGATACTTGAAAGTTTCTATCATGTCCCCTCTCTCCTTTCCTCGAGGCTATACATATTCAGCTCCTAAGTCTCTCTTCATATGACTTCGGTGAAGACCCTGCACCATTTTAGTTGCCCTCTCTGGACAGCCTCCATCCTGTCTATGTCCTTGCAGAGATTGGGTCTCCAGAACTGCATGCAGTACTCCAGATGGGGTCTCACCAGCTGTCTGTACAGAGGGATAATAACTTCCTGTTTTCTACTGGTGATGCCTCTCCCTATGCATCCCAGTATCCCCCCAACCCTTCTTGCTGCCCTCTCACATTGCTTGCCCACCTTTAGGTCATCTGATATGACTACCCCTAGGTCCCTTTCCATTTTTGTTGTAGCTAGTATCTCACCCCCATTGTGTACTCTTCCCTGGGTTTTGTTTCCCAGGTGCATTACCTTCAATTCTAGCATTGAATCTAAGCTGCCATACATTTGACCATTCCTCTAACCTTGCCAAGTCCTTCTCATCCTTTCCACCCCACCTTGTGCATCAACTCTGTTGCAGATCTTTGTGTCATCTGCAAAGAGACATACTTTCCTTCCAGTCCCTCTGCAATGTCACTTATAAAGACATTGAAGAGGACCGGTCCTAATACTGAACCCTGCGGTACCCACTAGTAACCCTCCTTTCTTCGGAGTGGACTCCATTTACTATTACTCTCTGTGTCCTATTCTCCAGCCAATTCTTTACCCAGGCTGTCATCTTGGGACCCACTCCCAGGCTGGCTAACTTGTATATTAATCTTTTGTGTGGGACTGTGTCAAATGCCTTCTAAAGTCTAGGTAGGCCATGTCCACAGCCCCTCCCTGATCTACTACTTTGGTCACCCAGTCAAAGAAATCTATCAGATTTGACTGGCATGACCTTCCCACTGTGAATCCATGCTGCCTTGGGTCCTGAGCCCCTCTGGCCTCTAGTCACTCAACAATTCTTTCCTTCAGAAGTGATTCCATCATTTTCCCTACCACTGAGGTTAAACTAACAGGTCTGTAGTTTTCTGCTTCTGCCTTGCTCCCACTTTTGTGAAGGGGAATCACATCTGCCCTTCTCCAGTCCTCAGGTACCACCCCATCCTCCCATGATTTGTTAAAGAGGGTAGTCAGTGGTGTCACTAGTTCTACCCTTAGTTCTTTTAAATTCTGGGATGAATCCCATCAGGCCCCATTGCTTTGTCCACCTTCAGTTTTAAGAGTTCTTTCAGAACCCTTTCTTCGTAAATGGGCTGGTATCAACTGTATCCAGAGTGTTTCTACTGTTTGTTTTAGATACCTCCCCACTTCCTTTGTAAATACTGAGCAAAAATATTTGTTTAGTATCACTGCCTTTCACAGTCACCCTCTGCCCACCTCCTCCTCTCTATTAAGCCTCACTAGCCCTCCCTTGGTCTTCCTTCGCTCCCTGATGTACCTATAAAGGTTTATCCCCTTCTTAACAGAGTTGGCTATCTTTCCTCGGTTTGGGCCTTTGCTGTTCTGACTGCCTTCCCAGCTTCCTTTGCTTTAACTGATACAGTTCCCTGTCCTGCTCCTTCTGTGATTCCTTGTACTTCCTGAATGCTTTCTTTTCTCTTGAATCTTCACTGCCACTTCCTTTGAGAACCATAGTGGTTTCTTACATCGTTTGTTTGTTAATTTGCTTCACAAAAGGCATTACCCCTGTGATGGCAGTTTTATTATTCCCCATTGTTCTTCCACCCTCCTTCCTGCCCATTTGCTAGTGCATTCCTTAGGCACTCACCCATTTTAGCAAAGTCAGCCCTCCTAAAGTCCAGTACTTTTGCCTTTGTATGGCTTGACTCTATTGCTGTGTTTATTGTGAACCAAACTGTTCGATGGTCGCTAGTTCCCAGATGGCTACCCACTTCTACATCTGTGATCCTCTCTTCATCTCCATTTGAGAGACCCAGGTCTAAGATTGCTCCCTCTCGAGTGGGATCCATTACTAGTTGTCTAAGGCATGCAAGGATGCCAGAGCTAATTACTCTGTGGGGGTGGGTGGTAAAAGTCCAATCAATCGGGAAGTAATTTTGTGTCTTATGGTTAGGGTGGGTGGGTTCTGGGATCAGTTGTGAGAGGTTCAGGGCTCCAAGATCATTACATATTTTGGATGTCTTAGGAGATGGCCAGTTTAAGTTAAGGTCACCTAAGATGTATAGTTCCCCAGAGGGAGAAAGGGCTATGATGGAGTTTATGAGTTTGAGGGCAATAGAGGGCTGGACATTTGGGCAACAGTAAATGCTGGATATAAAGATGGGGTGGGGGGTGAAGGGCAGAGTTAAATGAATATTCAGTGCATCGTGGGACCCTGGGCTAGTGGATGAATAAATAATAGAATATTGGAGGGAGGTAAGAACGTACATGGTGAGTCCACCGCCTCTACCCGCTCGGTCTTTCCTCAGGAGGGAGTAGCAAGGAATGGAGACCAAGAGATCTGGAATCATGCTCTTTAGCCAAGCTTCTGTGATGATAAGTATGTCAGATTTTAGAGTGGCCACCATGTTATGTAGAAGGTCCGTTCTTTGCAACAAACTACGTATATGTAGATGAAGGATCTTGAAACCCCCTTTGGGAGGACAGCAGGAGCAATAGAAGGGGCTGTGGTAGATAATGGAGTATTCAGGGCATGAGACGCAGATGGACCAGGGTTGGGGTGGATATCTCTGCAGGAGAGCAAGAATAGTGGTAACATGACGAAATGAAGCTTGGGGAATTTAGAGTTAGATGTTGAAGAACCAGTGAAACTGGCAGGACAGTGTCAATAAGAATAGGGGAGCAGGAGATGAAAAGTAGCAAAGACGTGTGGGACAGTTAGTAATGAAGCATGAGGGATAAAGGAAGAATATGACTGTAGTTCAAAGGGTGGGGAGGGAGTGATAGCGAGGATGTAAGTAGGGAATTGGAGATGGGAGGTTATAGAAGTCGAGTTATCCAGCATTTGCAAGTAGAGACCAATTGGAGGGGTTAGGGAAAGTGCTAAGAGTAGAGAAAAAGAGAGAGAGGGAGTTTCATGTTGCAGGGCATGATATTTGTAACAACAAAAAAAAGATGAGAGGAGCAAGGTGAGGGGTGCCAGGGCTAATTGTCTTTATTTAACAGATGCTTAACTAGAGCAAAGGAATGGTATTTATATGAACGACAGGCAGGGATAACTTTAGATAATGATTGTGTCCCTCTAGTGGCAGTACAGTATAACTTGCTAATGGGAAAAAAAAATAGATGCAGTCATTACAGCTCAAAGCAGAGCAAGATAGGAGAGAAGTCAATCCAATCAGTCAGCAAAGATAAGGTTTTAAGTGTCCAATGAAGGGCCATCTTCTGCCAGAGCATACCCATCAATTGTACCATCTAGGATTCAAGCACCAAGTTGAGGCAGTTACTTGGAAAAACTTCGGGGCAGGTGGGCAGAGATGGTGACTGTGGCCGGCCGATAGGAATGTTGGGGCCACAGTTGTAGCAGTGATGCCTGCTCAGGGCTGTCCTGGAAGAAAGAGAGATAGGGTATGGTTATGGTCTCAGTTAAGACCAATAAAGGAGAAGGAGTGGCTAAATTGGGGGTTAGGCAGAGAGACTGAGAGCACATAAGATAGCTAGAATGCTTCAGTAGAAGGATGGAGAGATAGAAGGAGACAAAGGGTGGCTAAAGCAGATGATAAAAATGGGCATCAGCAAGAAAAGGATGGGAGAGTTCAAGGAAGGGGTTGTTTGTGTTTCCAGCATTAAGACCAGGTTGAAAAACAAGTGAAAAGGTGGGGTGGGGGAGGGCAGAGAGGAGCCAAGTACAGGAGTAGCAGCTAGTTAGTTGGATATGGTGCAAGGTGCTAGAGACAGAAAATGGCAAATATTAGTACTTAATATCGGGATATCATTTTTAATTTTCTGTCAACTAGTAATAGGTATTTTTTTTAATTTACGATTTGTAACTAGGGAACTGGGAGAGGCAAACTGAGCAGAAGCTTGTTTTCAGGTGCAACCCATTAGAAGGGATTACAGGAGGGAGGAACACGTTCAAACAATACAGGCAAACAGAAATAACAATAAATAAATGCAGTGAATAACGTGTTTGTGCCTGTGCCATGTAATATAAGACACCAAAGAGAAACAAAGGAAGACAACACTACAAGTAAATGATTACTGTTCAAAAAGCAGTAGCAGTCATTAGAATTACAGTAACAGTATCCAGTAGTTCAAAACTGTGGTGCAGCATTGGCACAAGTGGCAGAAGTGTCTGGGTCATACATAGGGTAATAAGGTGGCAGAGATTGACCAGTGGGTTAGAGGAGGTCAGGGGCAGACATGGGTAGGGTTGAAAAAAAAAAAGAAAAGTGGGAAAGGGCAATGGAGATATGAGAATAGATAAAGAAAAAATATTGTACATCACTTGCACTGTACCTCCTATCTGGCATAATTCTGGTTCCCCTCTGTCTCCTTTTACCACTGTTCTGACTTTCTCCTCTCTATCAAACTGCTTTTAATGGCTCCTTTCTCCCTTTCCTGCTCTTGCATCTACAAACCTTCCTTTTTGTATGCCTTTTCCTTTTTTGCAGCAGCTGCCTCTTTTTTTTTTTCAGTTTTTCACTGTATGCACTTTATTTGCCTTTAATAATCATTTTGCATACGGTCATCTTGAAAGATGCAACTTTACCCATTTGTAGATCACTGTATGATTTTGTTTCCATTTGTACCTGCATAATTTGAATGCTTTACAATACTGACTTAAGCTGGTGTTTTCCTTTAAATCCTTTTCCTGAGTCATCATGACTGGAAATAAGTTTTAACCCAATGTGTCTTACCCTGTTACCCCAAATTATAAACAAATAAATACCAAAAATAATATATCTTCTTTATCTCATTCCATATTTTTACTATTGATTTTTACTATTAATTTATTATGTCAATACCTCTTTCATGTATCAACATATGGAAAAACATTTTTTTTAATTTTAGGGTTACATTTTCAAACATTTTCAGAATTTTTTTTTCACTTCTGTCTATTCCATGATGACCTATGCCATTTTTAATCATTGATACCATTATCATATACTTGTAATAGTGTGGCAGGCATTTCACACTCTGTCCATGTAACCCCTATTCTTTCTTACTTTTGTTGTCTACTGTACATATTCTTAAGCACTGAGATACAATACAAATTAAATTCCTAGCCCTAATGGTTCCAAAGTTGGCCATTTTTATTGCAGTTAAATGTGTTAGTGCTATTACTATTACAAGTATTACATAACACTGAACTTTCAGGTTGGGGGTTGTTGGTTAAATATACAACTGTCCTCCTGTATACAATTTTATGAGGTACACTTGCTATATGGATGTTGGGTGAGGGTTGCTGGTTATAGATGCATCCCCGTCAGAACACTGGGAAGATAGGAATGAACCATATGCATAAAAGGACTTACCTAGGTATATCAGGTTCTGTCTGGTAGTGAAGAGTCATTGCGACAGAGGTCCACTATGGGTCCTAATTTCTATAAGAGACCTATGGCGGTGTCATGGCAACCTTCACCCTAAACAGAGAGAACACAAAGAACCACTGTTCTAATCTACACACTACAACAACTATATACATATAGGGAATTAATACTGGAAAATAACACAAACTGTTTCAGCCTTCTTGTTTTACTCAATTGGGCATCTGTCCGAGGGTCTGGCCACCATTTACCCTACACCCATCTTGGGAGTAGCATATTTCAAAAAAGGAGGCCCAACACTCTGTGCATTGTGGCATAGTGTCTGTAGCCAGATGGGAGAGTATGTCCATGGAGGCAATCACTGCCAGTGAGGCAATGACTTCCTGTTTGGATGGCACCTTGATGGTTCTCCATCTGCAGAGGAGAAGTCTTTTCACCTGCATTGCCAATAGGGCTAGCCATTTGTGTTCCGAAGCTTTGAGGTGAGGGGCTTCCAATCTCGTGCCCAGGAGCAACAGTTTTGTTGATTAGGGGATGTGTTTGCCTAAAACTTTCGATCTGAGGTTGCAGACATGGTTCCATAATATCTGAGCCCCTGGGCAGTCAGATATGATGTGTAGAATGTCTCCTGCCTGCAGATGGCACCTCCAGCAAAGATCTGAGGACAGGATTCCAGCCCAGGCCTGTATCACCAGGGTGCAGTACCAAGAGTGCAGGATCTTGTTCTATATTAGGGTGCACTTTGAATCCACAAAGTTGTTGTGGGCACCCATCCAGCACTCTTTCCACTGCTTCCCTGTAATAACTGTCCACAGTGCCTTTTCCTACTTATGGTGGGATGTTTCGGTTTGGCTGGGCAGGGTATCCCTCAGTAAACTATAGATCAGACTGGCACTCCCTCTGGGTTTAGATAGCCATGAGGGTAAAAATGTTGTGAGGGGGGGCTTCTTTGGGGATCCTTTGATATATGGCTGCACCGCGCTTTTGATCTGTAGGCACTTCCGGTAGTCCATTGCTTGTAGCCCCAGTGGGCTTGTAGGCTAATAAAGACATCTACACTTGTGGCATTTGGGGTAATAATGTCCCCCACCTGCCTGATTCCCCTGCTTTCCCAGTTCTTCCAGTGTATGGGTTGTTTATCTATGTGTGTATGTGCATTCCCCCACATTGGGGGGGTCAGCCTAACAGGGATCAAGTTGGTATCCAATTTCTTCTCCACTTTGGTCCAGTATTGCATGGAGAGCCCTATAGTGGAGTGGTTCTTCATCTGTGAAGTGGATTGGTTATACAGGAGTAAGGGTAGGCTTCGCTTATGAGACTGGTTCCCCTCTATGTCCACCCATTGGGGACGCACTTCCCTGGATGGTTTGAACCACTGGAGGGTTTGAGCAGTTTTGAAGGCCCATTTGTAATCTTCAAACCATGGGGTGTTTCATCCTCCATTCCTCCAGTGAGATCTTAAGTTTATTGTGGCTGTACTGCTGGGAAGGGGTTCCTTCTCAAAAGAAACTACCAATCATCTTGTCCAGTCTCTGACACAAAATTGGGGGGGGGGAAGGTTATCTCTGTGTGCCAGCTTATGAAATATTTTGGGTGCCGCAATCATCTTCACTGCAGCCATCTTCACAGCTAGGGTCAGATGTAACTTTCACCATCTGTTCAGGTCTTCCATTATTTCTACCAACAGTGGCTGGAAGTTGTGGTCCCACAGTTTAGGTAGGGTGGCTGAAAATGTGATTCTTAAGTAAGTAATCCCTTCCCCTAACCACCTTAGATCCATATTCCCTAGCACCTGTGGGGTGCGCTGGGTGTTACGAAGGAGTATCTTTGTCTTGTTTTGGTTTAATTTGAGTCCTGATAGGTGATGGAAGGCCTGCAGCATTTCCAACAGTGGCGGAAGTGCCTTATAAATGTCTGAAGTGGTGATCAATAGGTCATCTGCATACAGTAAGGTAGTGTATTCCTCTCCACTGATCCTTATTCTGGGAATATCCATGTGTTGTCTAATTGTGGCTGCAAAAGATTCCACAGCCAGTACAAATAGGAGAGGGGAGAGGGAGCAACCTTTTCTTGTACCCCTTCCCAATAGGAAGGGGGGGGGATAAGTTGGAGTTGGTAAGCACTCGGGTGGAGGGGGAGTTGTACAAAACCTGGGTCTAAGCTCTAAATCTGGGGTCCATGCCGGCGTGTCCTAGGACAGCTAGGAGGTAGTCCCACTCCAGCGAGTCAAAGGCCTTTTCAAAGTCTATTGCTACTGTCGCTGCTGGCGTGGGAGTACCTTTGGCGATGTGTGCCAAATTGACCAGGGTCCTAATATGGTCCACACTATATCTTCCTAGAACAAATCCCACCTGTGAGGGGTGGATTAGTTGGGGCAGTTGGGGGCTCATACTGAGAGCTAGGGCTTTAGTAAATATTTTACTATCCACATTGACTGGGGATGTGGGACGGTAGCTGCCCGGTGCTGTGGGTCTTTGCCCTTCTTTGGGAGGACTTCAATCATTGCCTTCAGAAGAGTGAGTGGAAAGATACTCCCTATTTCAGCCTCATGATACATTTGACTCAGGACTGGGGCAGTTATGTCTGCTGGGGCCTGCCATAATTCCACAGTGTACCCATCTCCCCCGGTGCTTTCTCCAACTTCAAGGAGAGTAAAGCCTCTTTTACTTCCTCTGTGGTAAGCGGGATATCCAGGGCCTCTGCTTGTGATTTGGAAATGATGGAGAGGGGTATGGCATTTAGGAAGGCCTGGGTACTTTAGGGGTCTGCAACCCTTGATGTAGAGTACAGGACAGTGTAAAATTCCTCCATCACTTCATTCACCCCTTCGTTAGAGGTACACACCGTAACTGTTCTGTCCCTGAGGCCTGCAATATGCCTTTCCATTTGCTGCTTTTGCAGCATATATTTATTTATTTATTATACATATCGGAATTACAACCCTTTGAGTCAAGGACTCATTTCCAAAGGCTCCACATCATTTTAAGTGGATTCAACACATAGACAGCAATACAAATGCAATATGATAGACAGGAGGTTACAGAAGTTTTTTGTTACATGCCAAACAGCAAATAGCAAACAGTACTCTTATATTTGCAGGTGTCAGAACAAACAACATAGAATCTCGAGCCATTCAGTGTCCAGATAGGAGTTACAGTTTACAATAGCAGTGCAGAGGTCTATACAGTGTGAAAGTTAGGCTCCAAGGACAAATACAGTAAATTCAGAATTGCAGCCTTAGATAAGGCGATTGTCGTCAAGAGTCTACAAAAGGGTCCGGGGAGGGAGCGGGGCACCTATGGGCTGGGATCCCACTTGTGGAGTGCATTCATAGCTGCAGGTGGAGAAAATAAGACTCTTGAGAGCTACCTTAAAAGGACCTATTTTAGTGAGTGAAAAGATCGAGGAGGCGAGTGCATTGAACCAGTGTGGTGCCCTGTAATAAATGGATCTCTGGGCGAGTGATGTTTGCACCCTTGTGACTCTGAGAGCAGCGTTACTGGAGCCATGGGTAGAGGGGGAAGCAGGGTGGAGGGAGGCAGACACCCCTGGGGGAGAAAGACCTAGAAGTATTTTTTAACCAAGAGACAGGTCTGATATTGTAACCGCTCTTCTAGATTGAGGTATAGCGAGTATAGAGTGCATACATGAGTCCATTTGTCTGCACCAGTGAGGAGCCTACAGGCCTTATTTAGGGATAGTTGGATTCTGTTGAGGGCAGTGGCATCAGCAGCAGCGTAGACAAGGGGGCCGTAGTCTACAAGAGACAGGACAGAGGAGGAGGCAACCAATCTGAGGGCATCCGGTGGGAGGCAGTCCTTATGATGGTAGAGAAGGCCTATGAGCATGTTAATTGCTGAGGCGAGCAGGTCGATATGCGAGTGAAAGGAGAGGGCAGAGTCAAAGGTAATGCCCAGATATTTGTACTGTAGCTGCTAACTTGTTCTAGTGGGTGGAGTGAGCTGGATAGTATATGGAGGGGCATTTTTTTTGCCTTATTTTAATGATGGGCAAACAACATGGCTTTTGTTTCTTTAATGTTAATAACCAGCCTGCGGTCATTGAACCCGTTTCCAATTTGACTGAAAGAGTGCTGGAGGAAGGCCTGAAGAGAGGAGAGTCAGGGTGGGAGGAGAGGAGAACCGCATCATCTGCATATAGCAGGATCTTGCTGGAGCAGGAGTTGGATAGGGCATTTACGTAGAGACTAAAAAGAAGAGGGCCCAGGATGGAGCCCTGTGGGACCCCGGAGCAGACTGGGCAGATGCTGGAGAGGGTGCTGTACAGGCCAGGACCTTCCCCACCTTCCCATTACTTTTGTTTAAGCCTGAGGATAGAGACCTCCACTTTCCTACTCAATAGAGTATTTATCTCCAGACGGAGTCCCAGAGCCTTCCTCCCTATGGGACCTTGCAGGTCCGAGGGGGTGGCTCGCTTGAGTTCCCCTTCTACCTTTTGGAGTTCTTTTTCTTGTCCCCCTCATCTCATTTTGCGTTGCCTTCTTCTCGCCACTGCATACCCTATTATACGGCCCACATGGTGGCTTTAAAGGCCTTCCAGGTATTCCCTGCTGTTGTATCCTGTATGTGGATTTCTTGAAAAAAGAGCCTGGCCTCTTCCTTAACCCATTTAGCAAACTCCAGGTCCTTCATTAACAGGGGGGTCTAGCCTCCAAGAGGTGGATGTAGGGGGTGGGGGGCCCTTAAAGGAGGGATATCATAAGCGGGGCGTGATCCGAAATTATTATTGGGAGGATTTCTGAGGCGATAGCTGCTTCCGTGATCTGGAGGGATGTGAGCCACATGTCAATCCAGCTGTGTGTGCCATACACTTGGGAGCAGAATGTATAATCCCTGTCCCTGGGGTGCATCATCCTCCAGATGTTGACTAGCCCCTGGTCCCTCATCAGAGTTCGTAAGGCTGTCCGCCCCTTCGGATGCTTGTCCCCTGCCCTTGGGTTTTGTCCATTGCTGGTCCAGAACAAGGTTTAGATCTCCTCCCAGTAAGGCTGGGTTACTCTCCTCTGTTAAGTTCAGTAAATGTTGGGCTATTTGATGAAAACAGGCCGGGTCGTTCTCATTGGGGACATATAGGTTGCCAATAAGGATGGGGCCTTCCAGGGTTTGTAATTTGGCAAGAATCCATCTACCCTGAGGATCTGCCTTCTTAGTGATGAGGGACCAGCACAGCTGTTTGTGCATCAACACAGCCACTCCCCTCTTTCTGGTGAGCATGGAGGCATGCACCACCTGTCCCAACTAGTCCTTTTGAGAAACTTATGGTCACTGTCACTCAACTTTGTCTCTTGCAGCAGGGCCACATTTATGTTCTGCTTCTTTAGGTAGATGGTACCTTTTTCCTCTTCATCAGTATATTCAGACCCCTCACATTCCGTGAGATACCCGTTAGGTTAGCCATATTGTGAGTTAGAGGGCTCTGCATATCTCAGGTAATGAATAAAGTGATGTAAGATGGAAAAGGTACTCTCCCTCCCGCTGGGCCCTTGCCAGAGATCCCGCGTGAATAGGCATTGCAGCACCTCATTATCATAACATCCCTCTGGTCTGCCCTTAGAAATAGTCCCCTTGCCCCCATCCACAGGAACCACCTCCAACATTTTCAGTATTTCTTTTTTTTGGTGGGGGGGTCCTAGCTCCCTTCTTGTGGCCTCCCATCGTTTCCCTCCATGCAGGTTTAACCCTGGGTGGGGCTGCTGAGGCATCCCACTCCCTTAGGATATCGTGGGAAAGCCCAGGATTGCCCCCCCAGTTGGGGCCACGAGAGCAGAACCCCTCCGGCAGGCTTCAGAGGCAGTGGACGGCAAGTGGAACGGGAGCCGTCATGCTAGGAGCCAGCATTTTTCTGTGGTTTCTTCCCCTAGGGTGGGGACATGCAGTGACATCCAGCATCCACCCTGATGTATCAGAGCCAGTCGTTGCGGTATCCCCGATCTCTGCCAGGGGTCCGTCAAGCACCAGGCACTCTTATCCTCCTTTCCCTAGAAAAGGAAAGCAGTCCTCAGGACACTCAATCCTTCTCCCGCAGCCAGCCCTCTGATTCCCTGGGTCCATTCCCGAACCCAAGTCATCAGCATCACAAGCGGAAATCTAACTGCTACACCGGCGGGCCTGCTCCTATTTTCAGCATTTCTTTGGACCATTCCTTAATGCCCCATCTGCCTACTTTTGCCATTGGCGTTGGTCCACTATTCCGATACATTAATGAACCAATAATCCCTGATAAACTATACACATTTAGCACTCTTGTGCCACCTTGGAGACCGCAGGTGTCTGCGGTCAACTGCCTGCTCATGCAGTACAAGACCCACCTTGTATCTCCTGTAGGGGTATGCTAATTTGTTAGTAGCCAGGTCTCTAGCCCATGTCCCACTCGTGTACCCATCATAGCAGGGTGCTTTCTCTGTTGTTAACCCCACATGTGTCAAAATTTCGAGGAAGCCAGACAGCTTTCCCCAGGTTCTGCAGATATGTTTCATTCCTCTGGAGGAGAGGGTTTAGTGGCCCCTTTTGGGAGTATCTGGATGGGAGGGAATGGGGGTCCCACACTGGCCCCTCTTCCAGTTGTCCCCACCCCTCCAGTGTGTCCCATGTTATGGGGGGTGTTTGCTTAACCAAAGGAGGGTGTCACAAGGCCATTACCACCCACTATCCAGTGATTACTCAGGAGGGTGTGTGGAGGGGGCATCGAAGGAATCATCCTGTACCAAGGGGTTTGGGTTGCAAGGTCACCCTAGGGGTCCAAGTAGAGATACAGTAGTCCTGACAGACAGTCAGCCTGGGACTCAGTGCTGGCCTTGTCCTTGCCCACCAGGTGCTGGACTTCTCACATTCCCATCTAGGTGCCTTCACCCTTAGAAGAGTGTAGAAACATTTTACCCCCACCCCCTTCACTAATGAAGGGCATGGCCCAGCAAACACGGCAGCTGCCATAATTCCAATAGCCTTTAGAACTAGGACTGTGGTCATACTGCTTCTCAGCTGTTTCTTTAGCAAAGCCCCCCACCCACCCTTTCTATATGTCATGGGCCACATTGATTAAGCAATGACATGAGAGGGAGATGAGAAAAAAAAAAGAGAAGAAAACACTGTACTTATCTAAAGAGGTTGCACAGAGTCCACATCCTGCACCATTATGGTGTACTTATAAATCAACAGTGTCCATGAGGGGGTTAACAGTAGTCCTGATGCCCCCACCAGTGTTTTGGATTGAGCCTCCAGCTCTTGTACCTCTAGCACCTCAGCAGTCTACATTGGGATCGCCGGCTCCAGGTGTTTGCTGTGGACAATCTCTTCATGTTGTTTCTCCGTTGATTCCAGAGACTGGGACCTCAACTTGCATAGTGTTTTTCCATCATGAAGTGGACCAATGCCTTGGATTCCTCCAGCTTTGCCTCCTGTTCTCCTGGATGGCACATAGGGAGCCTCCTTTCACTGGTGCCTAGTGTTCATAGGCCGCTTTCTGTTGTGGCACAGTAGGTCCCAGTCCTTAGCTGCATGGTGCACATCTTCGGTATCCTTTAGATCTTTGCCTTGCTCTAAACTCTGGTGTGCTGGTCCTCTTGTTCTCCATGCTGGGTTGTCTTGGGGGCCACTCCCTTGGCTACTCATTGTCCAGGAAATCTTCCAGTGCTTTGAGGGGACTCAAAGAAGCGTTGAGCTCCTTTCATTGTGACCCTTATGGATGCCAGAGACTGCAGGGAGTACTGGATACTGAGTTCCTGAATTTTCCTTCTGGCTGTGGTATACTCCTTGCACCTGGCCGAAAGGTCCTTCGAAAAGTCTTAGTATGTTGAGATGGGGTGTCTCTGCCTTGTGAGGTGTCCCACTTCTGTTGATTTCACTAAAATGTACTGCCTCACATTGTAGTTAAGTAGTTTGACCAGTATGACCCTCAGTTTCTCACCAGCTTTGGGGCGGGGTGCTAAAGTTCTATGTGCCCTTTCAGTGTCCATACGGAACTCTGGGGGGAGGGCACCGAGCATTCCCAGGAGGACTTTATTTAGGAATGCGATTGTGTCTCTATTTTCATCCCCACTCCAGAAAACCCAGCAGGTGTAGATTGCTCTGCCTGCTGCGGTTCTCCAGGTTGGCCACTTTCTGGAGAAGGAGCTGAATTTTGGCATGTTGTTCCCTGGTCTCAGCCTAGTTATCATCCAGTGCTGCATCATGAGTTAGGACTTGCTTTTCAGTGAACCCTAACAGCCCCTCAAGTTATTGCATTGTGGTGGTCATTTGTTGGGAGGCTAAGGTGACTGCCTCCATTTTTTGAATTATGTAAGTAACATCTTCCCAACCTCCATGGCATCCATCAGGGCTCCTCATGGAGAAGCCATGCTGTCGGCCACCAGCTGCTATGAAGGATACTGGAGACGCAAGACTACACCGATTCACTACTGAAAGGTACCGTTCTGTTGCTGGCTGTTAGCTCTTTCTGAGCTATGAAAGCAATTGCTTCCAGCCTTATTTTTTATTTTTTTTTGTTATTTCCGGATAAGCCCATCAGGGTAACTACAGCTGTGGGATTATGCTGCCATCTTGTAGCTTGTGTAGCCACATCCCTCTAGAGTTAGTCATTTTTAATTAAATTATCTTTAGAAAGAGCTTCCTTTGGAACTGTTATGTCTTAGAATTTAATTTTTTTTACAAAAAATCTTAAAGGCAGGTTGACATGAATAAGTCCTGTCAATATAGTTTTCAAGTCTTGCTACAAGTCGATATACTGTACATCCATATAGATCAACAGAGTTATTTTTTGTTCATTATTATTTTTTTAATTTTAATTCCATCAAGGTTTTTATCCTCCTTATCACTGAGTGGCCACATTGTTTCCAGTGCTTCCATCCTCATCACCCTCTTCTCTAGGGCTTACTGCTCTCTGGTGAGTTCCCAATACATTAGCTTCTGTGGCAGGGCCATCAAGGCTGACCAGGGCCTTCTGCAGCACGATCCAGATTGGGCAAAGGAATAGCCATGACTGTGATAAAGGACCTGTGAAAGACTGGAGTGTAATCCAGCATGATTGGATGCTTTCCTCCCTGTTTTCATCCCCAGCACTACCAGCTTGCCACAATATACTGTACATGTGTGTAGAGGCACACGTGCATCTTGGTATTCAAAGGTGAACCCTCCCTTGGTAGATGCTCCAACAGTGCTGCTACCCAGCTTCTGCGAGGTGGCAGCCTCGCAGGCAAGTAATGAAGCCACATGTCCCTCTGCTAGAGAGAAGATCACAGTCACTGGAGTGTTCCATTCTGTCTCCCTCAGCTGGCTCATATGTGATCCAAGTCCACTCTCAAACTCTGGTCATTGGCTTAGCAGGTGTTAGCAGTACCACCCTGCTACCAGGCTGGCCTAAATTCATTGTTTATGCACCCACTCATAAAGCTGCTACCTTATCCCATGCTTCCATATGTGACTTCTAACCCTGAATCTCCATTACTTGTCTGGTACCTCTGTGACACAGTCACTGCCATCTGTACTACCAAGCTCCTTCAATTTACCCCAGATGTGGGGGTGCCCACTTCCTGTGCAGTCACTGCAGTCAGTATGTGATTGTAGGATTTAGTGGCATTGTGGTGATGGAGAGGAGATGGTACATTTAATTAATTTTATGTTTGACTCGTAAAAGTCATTACAGTAGGGAAAAAGAGATTACCAAAGTAAGGAGAAATAGCTTTTAAAATACATAGTCAATATGTGACATTATAAAACCTATAGCTATACATATAAATTTATTTATTTATTTATTTCATCTAGGATTACAAATACCTTTGAGCCAGGGCTCTTTTACAAAGGTACTATCATATCACATGTTGTGACATACAATGATAGAGAAATACTGTATATACCTTCAAAAGTCAGTTATAAACCGGGAAATTACTTGTCACAAATATAAACAAAATGTATACTATGATATAGGATTGTTTGGTTAATGGATTGCAAAATTTGCAGTATTCTTTAGCAAAACAGGGAGGGTGGTTTGGGCATGGTTACTTACATCCCAGCATGCAAGTTAAAGGGGACATGAAATCATTTCTAACTGGCAGTTGTTTATAAAGTACTCATTCTCAGAAATTACATGCATTCCCCTGAATTATCCATATTGAACTGTACATGAATGAAAAGTGATAAGAAACAATGTACTTTACATTGTTTTGTTGTTTTGGGCAGCATTCTTTTACAGCTCTCTTCATGGAACTAGTAATTTGGAGTTTTTATATGTCACGGTTTGTGTACAGAATGCAAAACATGAACTATTGTCCTATCAGAACTGTGCTCGAAGTTCTGTGCACAAACTGTGACATAGTTAAAACTCCATCTCACAGGTTCCATGAAGAGAACTGTAACAGAATGTTGCCTATAAAAACAAAACAATGTAAAATACAATTTTTCATACCACTTTTTATTCAGGTACAGTTAAATAAGGATAATTTAGGGGAAAGCATATCATTTCTGAGAATAAGAACTTTACAAACAGCTGCCAGTTAGAAATGATTTCCTGCCCTCTTTAAGCTGATTGTTAGTAGAGTAGTAGTAGTAGAGTATATTTATTTCAGGCACCCTTCCCCATAGACTCAGGGCGCCCTTACAAAATATAAAACAAACAGCATTAGGAACATAAACTCATAAATACAATACACATAAACTCAGTAAATATAATCCTTTAAAATTCCATACAGGACAATTTCTAAACTGTCTAGTGGTTTAAATCAGTTCCTCAGGCCCCAAAGGCCAGTTGGAAGAGGAATGTTTTAAGATGTTTTTTAAATACCTCTAGGGAAGGCACCTCCCAGAGGTACCCCGACAATGAGTTCCAAAAGACCAGGGCAGCCACCTCGAATGCCCAGTCCCTAGAAGATTTCAGCCTAGCTCTAGGTCCCTCCAGGAGGGACTCCCCCTGATGGTCTAAGAGAGTGACTCGGGGTGTAGAGATGCAGAAGCTCCTTCAGGTAGCCTGGACCCAACTCATCTAGGGCCTTATAGGTCCAAAGACCTATTTTAAAGGTGATGCACCAGTGCACTGGCAGTCAATGCAGTTCATGTAGCACCGGTGTAACATGACTGAACCTTGAATGTCCAGTCAACAACAGGGCCGCCACCATTCTGAAAAAACTGTAGGCGCTGCATCACACCTCCTCTGAACCTGATGTGGAGTGCATTGCAGTAGTTAAGCCTCAAGGTAACAAATGCATGTGCCAGCATGGCCAGGTCATTAGGGGGAATAAGGAATTTAATTTGGGTGATGTTCCATACATGGTAAAAACTGATCTGGACAACAGCCGACACATGAGCTTCAAATGTCATCTCATTGTCCAGAACAAAGCTCAAATTCTTCACCTTAGGGGAGGCCTCCAATTTGGTTGGACCAATAAAAAGCCCCAACCTGTCCCCTGAGGCCCCAACTCTCCCTTTCGATCCAGCTCAACCACCAGCACTTCAGTCTTCCTCAGGTTAAGTCCCAACTAGTCTGACGATATCCAAGCCCAGATCTTGGCTAAGCAACATCGATGGTGTTAGATCCCCAGGGTGTGAAGGACAGGTAAAGCTGAGTATCATCAGCATAGCAATGAAAACTCAGCTCATACTGCCTTATGACAATGCCCAGTGGAAGCATATACACTGTGAACAACATGGGGGGAAAGGACAGAGCCTTGGGGTACTCCACAGGGCAGGGCCATCGGGCCTGATGAATAATTTCCCAATACCACTCTCTTAGGCCTGCCCTGGAAAAAGGACTTGAACTAGCTGATGACCTTGCTGGTGAGTCCTACATATTGCCTCAGCCTGTCCAACAACACCCCATGGTCCACAGTGTCAAATGCTGATGAGAGAGTGAGGAAAATAAGAATCGATTGCTCTCCTCTATCCCTCGCTCTGAGCAGGTCATTCAGCACCTTAACCAGCATGGTCTCTGTGCTGTGCATTGCCCTAAATCTGGATTGGAACAGCTCGTAAATCTGGAAGTCCGTGAGGTGATTCTCGAGTTGTTCTGTGACCACCTTCTCAAGAACCTTTCCTAAAAAGGGAGGTTTAAGATAGGCCAGTAATTTGCCAAGAAGTCAGGGTCCTAAGATAGTTTTTCAACAGGGGCTTCACTAGATCCTGTTTTAAGGGACCCTGGGAAGATCCCTGCTGCAAGAGAACTCTCGACAATCTCGGCAAAAACTGGACCCAGGAAACCGACACAACTAACAAGTAATCGTGTCAGGCCTGGGTCAATGTCACAGAACATTGGTTTAAGCCCCGAGATCACCCCACAGACCTCCACCTGGTGATTATTGCTCTTGTTTCTGGATCTATGAGTATTTGAAGATAATGTTCAAGGAGAAAGTCACTTTCTATTTTTACCTAATAGTAGATGAAATTTATTCACTGCCAGCATGGTGAGATGGTCGTATCTATGTCAAGTATTCTCTTTTCAAGGAATGGGCTATTTGCTCGAGATGTTATGATACCTTTAAGATGCCATGTCCATAAGATGCCCATGCCTGTTTCATAAGTGTTTTTTTGAGGAAGTATCGTATATTCATTTTTTTGTTTTCTAGAAAAACTATTTTCTCATGTAAACACAACAACAGAATTCTGTATGTGTCTTAAAGTGCTAACCAAAAATTCAACAATCACCATGTTGCTAAAGCATTAACTGCCAATTGGCCAAGCTCTGCTCTTACACTGTAGCCAGGCATTGTTGGACGAAGTCGAAAAAGTCTCCTATAATAAATATTCAAGTTTGATTCCCATTTTCTGTTACTGCATAAGCCCATGTTTCAGAACCATAAAGGAGCTGAGCTATGGATCTTGCATTTATCACATATATTGCTGCCTCTGTAGTGTTACCACAAAACTGTTGAATGAATCTGACTGTAGCTTCAAGATGGCACATTCAGAATCAGCCCAGTGACATGGAATGCTGAGGCACTGGGTGCCTTACCACCTGTCATTCTGGTAACCCAGGTTCGGGAACAGAGTCAGGCTGCTGGGCATCAGCCAGGGAGGGAGAGGTTCGATCATCTGAGGGACTGCTGTCCTCTCCCATAAAGTGAAGAGTTGTCAGACCAGCCTTAGAGTGCCATTAGGTGGAAGCCTGCTGATAGTACAGCTTTGGGCAGCACAAAGGAAGGGGCTACGGGTGTGTCATGCATATGTGCCTCCACAGGCACAGACTTCTTGTGGCATTGCGGAGAACAAAAGTCGAAACCTGGTGTCAGGGGTTTCATGAAGCCCTGACTGCCTGTCCCTGAGTCCTCACTGTTGCCCACAACTCTGGTCTGATCTGGATGCTTGTATCGTGGTGGGAGGATGGTCCTGACCTGCCTCGCCCAGCCCCACCATGGAGAGGGGGAGTCATGGGGGAACCTTAAGGCCAGATGAGTCCAGGGTAGAGGCAGTTACCATTTCTGGGGGAGTTGGGACATGGCAGATTAGCAGCCCTACAACTAGGAGGATAAAACACTTGCGAAAAAAAGGTGGTACCTTCATGTGTCTTCAGGCTATGGGCCAGAACTGAGGCCAGCAATAATTTTTTGTCAATTAAGAGAAGTTTTTACCCTTAATGTTCACCCACCTCCCCATATTGTGTGCTCATGACTGTTCTAAAGGGTGCCTGGTGGCACATGTTCACCTATGCTACCAATGTCACCTCTACCATGCAATCCTCAAGTCTTTCTCAGTGAGTGGTGCCTCCTCCACTGACCTTCCCAGCTTAGGGCATTAACCTGGGGCACCAGCATTCAAAAGTGTTCCTCCTTGCCACTTGACATATCATTGACAGTTTGCCAATACATGCTTAACCATGACACAAAGTTAAACCCAAATTCAGAAACATTTTAAAAATGTATTTCAAAAAATGTTTTCAAAACTTTCATAGGTTTTTATTTATCAATATATGGAATTTGTGACATTATGATGTATAGCTTTATCAATATAACTGACTTCAAGTTTTTTAAAAAAAAAAAAATAGATCAAGGGATCTCTGCTGGCCAGTTGGAGCACTTCTTTCCTCTGTACATGAGGCACTTATTCTGTGATGGGTGTCACACATGCAACTGCCCTGGAAACTGGCATGGTCGGGAAAATTATTTTTAAGTTTTAGTATATTATTGATCAATTACAGCATGGCTTTAGGAAGGGCAGATCATGCCAAACTAACTTGATCCAGTTTTTTTATAAAACGAGCAGGGCAGTGGATGATGGCTTGAGCACCAAACATTTTGCTACAGTGAATGGCATTTTCAAAGGTGATGTCGCTCCTGAGTCAATTGCAGCTGAAACTCCAAAGGGCTCGGCAGTGCAGACCAATGACCACATACTCCAGTGATGACACTATTCTGTGCTTGCTGTTTGGAAACTTTGTGTACTTGAAACAAATGAGCCTGAGACAGCAGCTTGCACCATTTATTTGCATGACTCTGCCCAGAAACCAGCTCATGATATTAGTGCTACTTGTTATCTGTAAAATTAACTGAACTTTCAGTTGTTTTTACTACTGCGCAAAGCTTGGCTTATAGTACTTCAATCAAAGCTTTTATCAGTCTCAAGCAGTCCACGGCACAAGAGCTTCAGTTCTGCTGGCACCACGATCTTACTTGTGTGTTTATTGATTTTTTTTTTTTTACTTCACTACATCGACCCATCCTCAGATTCCAGAAAACCCGAATCTTTGTTCCAAGAAGACTCCAGCTTGCTTTCCTTTCTCAGTCCTTTCTCAAGATTGGAGTAAAAACATCACCTGCCACTGGATGAACCAGCGTCCCTCCTACAAGACTTGAGAGTTCATCTCTCCCCCTTGCTTGGCCAGCTTTGTCTTTTCTGGGGAAAGTTCTGTCCATGCAGAGGCAAGGCAACCTTGGGTGAGCAAAAATGGAGCTCAGAACATGCCCTTTGCGCTATGTCCTGCATCTCATACCATTAGAAGAACTGTGTCCATGACCACCAGCCTTCAGTAGCAGTCGGGACCACTGCTCAGTTCTCTCTAATTCTGAAAAGCCTGCTCCTATGGAGTCTTGAAGTAGCAGCACTGAAGCAGGCCATGCAAGCTTGAAGCTGCCTGCTGCAAATTTGTCTAAGTACCTGTAGGATTGTCCTTGGGTAAGGGGAACCTGTCATCGGTGTAGAACTCCACAGAAAGTTTTGGGTAGTTTGTGGTCCTTGTGGCAGCCCCCTCCTCCTCATTTTGGAGCATTTGGAGCCACATTCCTGCAGCCGGCTGCCCCAAGCCTCTCCGGCTGCAGAGGAACCTGACTGCCTGCAAACACAAAAGTCTTCCTCCCAGCAGTTGCCTGAGAACTTTGTTTGCAGGTGTTGCTGTGTCACTGGTAGAATCTCAGCAGCCACTCCCCACTCCTGAAACATAAGAATGACACTGGAGGGGGGGGGGTCCAATCCCCTAGTGCCATGATCCAGAGGCTCAGTTCTTTTGTTTTGTGTTTTAAATCCTGTAAAAAGAAAACTGTCCATCAATGTCTTTTGCATTCAGTTCTGTCCCCCCACCTGACCTTCCCACTCAGCAGCCACCACCCCTCCCCACAAGCCCTTACTTACCCATTGGGGGTCCAGCATTGTAATTCTTTCTGGACCGCAGACACGTCTTCACACTTCAGTGCCTGACTGCAAACTGAGACAATCAGTTATACACTTTGTTGTATTTCAATGGGGTTTTGAACTTAGTAGCATAACTTGGACATTTTTTCAGTGTTTTTGCCCCAAATTTTCAACATACGTTTTTGGGACACCACCTCATATACAATTCAAGTGACGTTAGGTAAATCTGTCCCAAAAGGTGATTTCATGGTTGCTGCATGAAATCACCTTTTGGGCAGGAGTTTAACATTTTCTCTACCCTTATTCATGAGGTGGGGTCATAAGATGGCTATGTTGAAAATTTGGTGAAAAATATTAAAAAACAACAAACTTATGAGCCTACATTGAATTTTGCAAATACAGGCTTGTAACTATGGCAATTGTCAATATTTTTACCCCAAATTTACAACATAGCCATATCTTTACAGCACCTCAAGAATGTGAAAACTGTAATTTTTTAAATCCTAGTGGAGCCGACTGTCACCAAAGAGGAAAGAGACCTAGGTGTTATCATCTTTGATGAACTTAAGATATCAAAACAGTGCATAAAGGTGGCATGGAAGGCCAGTGGCATGCTGGGGAGCATAGGCAGCAGTATCACTAGCAGGAGGCAGGAGGTGGTGATGCCATTGTATAAAACATTGGTAAGGTCTCACTTGGAATACTGCGTGCAGTTCTGGAGGCCACACCTGTGCAAGGACATAGATAAGGTGAAGACTATCCAGAGAAGGGCAACAAAGATGGTACAGGGCTTGCACCACAAAACATATGAGGAGAGACTACTGGACCTCAATATGTACTCACTGGAGGAGAGGAGACAGCGGGGGGACATGATTGAAACTTTCAAGTACCTCAAGGGCATAAACAAGGTGCAGGTGGGGGACCTTTTCCAATGTATAAAAGTATTAGAACAAGGGGGCACAATATGAAATTGGGAGGGGGTAGATTAAGAGGTAATTGGAGGACGTTTTTCTACACAGAAAGAGTAGTCAACACTTGGAATAGTCTGCCACAGGAGGTAGTGGGGGTGGAGGGGTTTAAGCATGCCTTGGATAGGCACAAGGGAAGCTTGAGAGGGGCAGGAGTGATGAAAAGCCATTGATCACATAGGGTCAGTGGTCACATACAATGTATAGGGCCTACGGGCAGACTGGATGGGCCTAGTGGTCCTTATCTGCAGACAATTTCTTTGTTTCTAAAAGTTTTTTTTTATGTCCCGAAAGGTGATTTCACAGTTCTTGCATGAAATCACCTTTCGGACAGGAGTTGTAAATTTTCTCTGACTTTATTCATGAGGCAGGGTCATAAGAAGGCTATGTTTTAAATTTGGTGTAAAAATATTTAAAAAAGTCTCGAGACTATGTTGAATTTTGCAAATGCAGGCTTATAACTTTGGTAATATTACATATTTTTACCCAAAATTTTCAACATAGCCATTCCTTTATAGCACCTCATGAATTTGACAGCTGTCATTTTTCAACTGCTACCCAAAATGTGTTTCTGCATCCTAAAAGTTGATTTTGTAGTCCCTGCGCTAAATTACCTTTAGGCCAGGAGTTGAACATTTTCTTTGCCCTGCTTCACAAGGCAGGGTCATAACAAAGCTATGTTGAAAATTTGGTTTGAATATATTAAAATACCAATTTTCAGTATTTTTACCCCAAATTCCTCATCTGCAACCCCAT
The DNA here is from genome assembly GCA_016271365.2 of Neoceratodus forsteri. Classification (NCBI taxonomy): domain Eukaryota; kingdom Metazoa; phylum Chordata; order Ceratodontiformes; family Ceratodontidae; genus Neoceratodus; species Neoceratodus forsteri. The sequence continues at coordinate 754,941,827 of CM028135.1, forward strand.
CAGCTCTGGACAGAGTTTGTTTGTATTTGCACTGCGTGAATGCAGACTGTCTTTGTGCTCACGTTTTGTTTTACTAATAGACACTACTGAACTGATTTTGTTTTTATACACAGCTCCACTGGGACCGGGAAGAGTAAGGTAGGTGCTACCTAGGGTGGGACTATCTTTTTAGTTATCAGGTATGCAGTGGGAGTGGAAAAATATAGCTACTGTACTTAGGTGTGGGTGATTCAACTTTTTAGAAAAATAAAACTATTACCAGATTTGGGGGGGGTAGTGCCTTGGCAGCACAAGTATTTCCATGGTACTGAGTGGCTGTTCTACGCCAGTGGACAGCAGTGTCACAGCCGTGTTGTTGTTACTGTCCCTGAGTTGAGCTCTCTGATTCTGTATCATTAAGTGGTTGGCTTACTTACATGTGAAATTCAGTAAAACATTTAAGATCTGGCAGTTTGTAACATAGCCACCATTAGAGTTTGAGACACGATAATTGGCATGTATAAGTTTTGTGTTGAGGACAAAGAGCCTATTGAATGTTGTACTTTTCTCTGCTGTTCTGTAGTGATATGTGCTCAGAGTTTCAAACTTAACTAATCTGCAAAATGTTGCTAACATTTCTTACATATATGATTGCATAAAAGAATTGATTTGAAATGTTTACACACGTAACTTGCATGGATATAGGCAGTTGCAGCAAACATTGGCATTATACAATGGCAAGAAAAGTTCCTGGACTCTGATTAGTCACTGTGTGCTTGTTACAGTAAGGTAATCTGAGCATAACCTCATAACATCAAGTGCAAACATACAGATGACTGCATACCAGGCTGAATAACAAGCCATGGCTTCTCTTACCAAAAGAGTTTGAATCATTGTCATTGTAATAGAGAAGCAAAAGCTTAGTTTCATATAAAAGCAATCTTATTTACTTGTATTGTGGGGGGCACAAATTTTTGTCATGGCTAAAACATTTCATAATTAGGCCGAGAACAAGTGCCAGAACATCTCCTTTATCATGTGGGAACATCTCTTTCGTAGTATCAGTTTTATTTTTTATAAGGAAACACATCACATATGACTGCACTGCATCATGGGTATGCAAATACCCAATTGCCTGGTATTCCATAACACTACAGTGATAAAAGATAATTATTTGCATACCCATGATGCAGTGCTTCACATGGGGAGTGTATCCTCAAATTAATTAAATTAAAAAATTAAACTGTACAACTAATACTATAAAACAGATGTCCTTACACATAAAAGGGATGTTCAACACTTGTTCTCTGCCTAATAGCCTTCTACATGTGCTGATTTGTGTCACCATAATATTAATAAATAAGAGTAAGTCTACAATAGCAAAAATGCATGCCATAGTATGGGTTGTGCTGTGATAATTTTACTTTTGGGGGTGCTGTGTGCCCAACTGTGCCAGGTATTATCCCAGCACAACCCACACCCCTGCTTAATTGACAAATGCTTATTTTTTTTATTGTTGTAAGGCCTTTGACACAGTGCCTGGTAGAGAACTTATTCTAAAGCTTAAGGTGATGAAAATTAATAGAATTATCAAATGAGTGAACTTGTGGCTCACAAATCGAGTTCAGTAGATCTGCATAAGAAGTCTAGTTCAGCAAAAGTTATTATTGGTATTCCACAAGGATCAGTGCTGGGTCCAACTTTTTTTTAATTATATGTAACCTCTATGCAATCCAGCAAGAGGGCTTGGGGCTTACAAAGTTTGCTGACGATACTAAAGCTGGAGGTGCAGTTGATACTGTGGAATCAGTAGATACTGTAAACTTCAACAAGAATTGGGAAGATTGAAAATATATGCTATAGAACACAAACTGGAATTCAGTGTTGGTAAATGTGCTGTGATCCATCTGGGTAACAAAAATATGAGAACAAGATACAAACTGCTGAGTGAGTAAATAAAATATGATGATGATGACGAAGAAATAAAAGAAACTATAACTGAAAGAGATCTGGGGGTGTTGATTAGCCAAGAACTTACCTTTAAAAGTCAAGAGAAGTTTTGAAAAAGTGCTACAGGATTTTGAGCAGTAGTAGGAGAAACATTTCAAGCAGAGACAAAATGGTTTTGATGCCTCTTTATCAAGCACTTTTGAGACCTCATTTGGAATTCTGCAGCCAGTTTTATAAATTTATACTTTGTGTATATCATGTTGTTGCACCCTAATATTTTTATTCTGTCTTGCCAGTGCTCACCTATGTATTTATCCTACAACATTTTTATTCTGGAATCTGAATTCCATGAATATCATGCTTTTGTACCCTAGCATTTTGTACTATGCAACCTCCAGCTTTCACTTATGTATTTGTACTCTCTCCCTACTCCCTTTCCTCCAAGTCACACCTGGAAATGAGCATTGGCTCAATGTGCTTCTCCCGGTCAACAGCTTTAAATAAATAAATAAAAATAGGGGATATAACATTTGGAGAGGGTGCAGAGAAAGGCAGCCCAGATGGAAATTGGTTTGAGTGAGTTAACACATGAGGAAAGACTGGCTAGCTTAGACATGTTCACACTGGAGTATAGAAGCCAAAGGAGAGATCTGTGTCTGGTTTCTAGGGCATTTAATAATAATGGGCTGGCTATTCAAATTGCACCATTCTGTGGCGCAAGCCCTTGCGCTGCTCAAAAAAGTTGTGCTGGGATGTGGCCAGGGTGATATTCAATGGAGTTGCCCCCCCAAAGAGCAATATCCCTGGTGGTCCAGTGGACTGCGAAGCCTGATCGCGGGCATAAGAGTCAAACCCCCCCCCCACAGTGGCTGTGGCTGGGGTGGCATTCATGGAGTTGCGCTATTGAGCAACCCCTTGAATATCACCCCAGCCACAGCCACTGTGCATGGCGCAGTGGAACTTGTGCCACCGCAAGTGGTCAGAGTGGAGCATTCAAGATGCAGTGGTGCAAGTTCCATTGCACCATGCTCAAATTTCCGATATTCAAAAGGTGACATGCAAATGGGGCCATAATTCATGCAAGGCACATGGGGAGCCATTTGCATCTACTTACGGCCCCATTTGCATGCCATTAGCATGCAGGTGTGCCGATCCCTGACAACTTGCGCCTGGCACCCTGCCAGGCAGCAGCCATCGGGGACCGATGCCTCCTGCAACCTGATCCGCGGGCATGGGTAAATTCCCCCACTGTTCCGATCGTGGGTATAACATGAATGAACCCCCTGACTAGCCCGATCGCGGGCAGATCGCGGGCATAACGCCATCGCCCCGACTGGCGATCACGGGCATAATGAACCCCCTCCCCACTGTTGTCGCGGCCAGAGCAGATTCACTCCCCAAGAGCAATATCCTGGTGGTCCAGTGGACCATGAAGCCGATGGACGTGGGCATAAGTCAACCCCAAAGTCCAATATCCCTGGTGGTCAGTGGTCCCCACCCACCACCCACAGAGCCCCACCACCCTGCTCCCCGTCAGCCTGGCAGGCAGCACCCCACCTGCCTGCCGCCCGCGGCTACCGACTGACTGCTCGGTGAGGGGCTGCACCCATTGGTTCAAACGCAAGAGCCAGTAGATTGTGCAGCCATACTATCCCTACAAGATCCTATATCTGGACTGCCTTAGCATGGTATGGGCTGCAAGCCCATTGGCTCTTGCTCTGAACCAATGGGCGTGCAGCCCTACCGAGCAGTCAGTCAGTGGGCGTGGTGGCAGCCGGGTGGGTGCTGCTGCCCGCCGTTGATGGGGAGAGGGGTGGTGGGCTCTGTGGTGGGTGGGTGGGGGCCACTGGACCACCAGGGAAATTGGACTTTGGGGTTTGACTCTTATGCCCACGCTCGGGCTTCGCGGTCCACTGGACCACCAGGGATATTGCTCTTGGGGTGAACTCCGTTCTGGCCGAGATTGGGCCAGTGGGGTGTTCACATTATGCCCACGATCGGGCCAGTCGGGGTTGTCATTTATGTTATGCCTGTGATCGGGCCAGTGGAGGGGTTGTCATTTATGCTATGCCCGCGATCGGGCCAGTCGGGGAGATTTCACATTATGCCCGTGATCCGGCTGCAGGGGGGTGCACAGGGAACAAGAGGAGGGCCACTCACAAGTGGCAGCTGCTGTGTTGCACCCTGCAATGTGGCAGCTCACCTGTGGGTGGCCCTCAACTTAATCCTTTTTTTTTGGACTCAAAGTTGTGCAGGCGTAGGTAGGGGGTTGCGCCTGTACAACTCTGCACAGTTCGGCTGAATATTGGGCTGTGCAGTTTATGCATGATTCCTCCCCCTCTGGTTGAGCATGCCTTCATTAGCATTGCGCTGTTGCTCAACATGACTTGGGGGGTGCAACTGCCTCCTGCTGAATATCGCAGAATGGCACAATTTTGGACTTCCTCAGGTGCAACCCTATTGCGCATGGCGCAACCCTTTTGAATATCCAGCCCAATGTTCTTTGAAATTGCGTAGGATTAAAACTTAAAGCAAGCCCCTATCTAACAATAGCACATGGTTATCAACTGAAAGGAGAAAAATATAAAACAAATAGGAGGGGTAGTTGGTTAAACCAGTGAGTTTTAGTATGGAATACGTAGCTACTGATGGCAGATAAGGGCCTTTGGCCCACCTAGTGTGCCCAATTGCGCATGTTCTTCTCATTTTCCTGAATTTGTAGTGGCTAGGAACAGTCTGGAAATTCAAAAGAAATAATAATAATTGGCTCTGCACTATAGCACAATTAATAAGCTGGGCTACTTCCATTGATAATGGCAAGCCAAAAATGGGCAAATTGCCTCCAAGCCTTGAAAACTTCCTATGATTCCTATGATGTTAATTCTGCTTCGGAGCCCACTCTTATGGTTGTAATAGTGGTCTCACTTACATACTTAGGGCATCAAAACTGCTTACCTTAGGTTTGCGGTTCTCATACTCTAAGAATGTGTGTGAGACCACTCTCACAACTGAAAAAGTTATGTTATTATCATACACATGTCTGTAGCCCTAATGGATGGAAAGTTAGCCCTATTCAAATAAATTCTCTTTAAAAGGGGTTAACTTTTAAAAGACTAGAAACTGTTTTTTTTTTAATGAAAGCTTAGAGTCAGGTTATATTATAGCAATGCTGTTTTCATGCATCCATAAATGTCACTGTACATCATTACCCATTTAATATTCTCCTGATGAAGCTGTAAAGTGAAATGCTGAGAGTTTTTTTTAACCAGAAGAGACACACTAAGCTGAAGTTTGTTTACAGGTGTAACCTGAGAGAACAAGGAAATTAAGTGACTTGCTCATGGTTACACAGATTGCAAGTGGGGGGTGTGGGATTCAAACCCAGGTTTGCAGCTCACAGCCTTAAACCACTGCACCATACTGCCTCTTGGTGCACTCTAACAAAGCTTTTGACACTTATCTATAGTGTCTTTGCCATTTTTCTTTTCTTGCTCAGGTGTGTGCAGTGGTGTTTCTTTTGTTGGATGTGCAATTTACGGGTCGGCACCTATATCCCGGCTGCACCTTTTTTTTTGTTTGAGCCTTTCAATATCATATCGATTCATACCAACATACAGTATAATGCCTTGTATCAACACATGAAAACTGTATTGATACCATCTGTTTATTTTGAACTGACTGCAGGGTTTCATTGAAAAACATTACTTTATATAATGGTTTAAAAGTTAGACCTTTCTAAAGAAATTCCTTTGGAAAGGGCTAACTTTGGAACTGTTAGTGATAGGAACTAAATGTTTACTTAAAATGAAAGCTTGGAGTCGGATATTTTTTATTAGTTATTATTGTGTGGAATGATGTCACCAAATCTCTCGGGAATTGTGAATCTCATCCACTTTTTAGATTTCATTTTCATGAGAAGCCTTTGCACAAGTCTGTAATTACAACTTTTTGCAAAATAAACTAATGCCAATTTGTAAGTATCATACTTTGGCCTGGGTCAGTTCTGAAGATGGACTGTGGTCCAGTATACTTACCTGGTAAACAAATACTAAATAAATGTTGGTTGTTACAGCTTCCATATATTGATATTCATAAAATGGGTTTAACATTTGAAGAAAATTGAGTTAAACCAGTCAAGTGACTTTGCATTAAGTAAGCGATAAGTCACAACAGGATGTATTTTGAAGTATTTTAATGCAAGCTCCAACGAGTGAGGCACAAGGTCAAAGGACAAGTGTCCTTATGCCCTTGGGAAGTGCATTAAAATCTTTTTATGCATACCCTGGAGTGTCTTATTGTGCTTGCAAAATGATACACTGCTATTATGTATCACATGTAAAGTGAAACTTTTTTTGTAACTTCAAGTTTATTAAATTATGAATGCATATGACAGTACAGAACCATTAGGTCTTTGTGGCCCATCCAAATGTACACATGAACATTGCCTTGGTCTTATTTGTAACAATGAAGTAACAGCTGATAAATATCAATGCCTTTGGTGTAGTACAGTGAAACATTAAACTCTGTAACTATGAACCTGAACAACTACAACACCATCTCACACTCATCCTAAGAATTTAAACAGGAAAACAGATTAGTTAAAAATGTAGAAATAGAATAAACTGGTATGTGGGTATAAAATTCATAAAATGCTCAGTTTATGTGCAAAGCAATGAAGAAAAACATGATACATTTGTTTGATCTTGGCCTCTGTCTTTATTCTTTCTAATTATCTGGGTTTGGGCTGGGTAATACAGTTTGACTTTGGACAGGCAAAGAGGGATGGGAGTTGTATCTCTCTGGTAGTAATGCCACTAGATGTTGGTGCCAGGTATTCCAAATCTCTAAATATTGTGAGATTCTAATTTGCAGGGTAACTGTGATACGTTCCATGGCCTCTCTAGCTCTGAAACTTTGCTGCGCTGAAATTCCACAATGGGTGTCTGGGGAGTGAACCAGTGTAATGTAATACATTTCAAGGCTGCGATTCTTAACATTTGGTCCAACTTCTGTCTGTTTGCTGATCCACTCAGTAATATAGGAAACTCCAAAACTAGGTTTGTGAAAGTCTTAGTTAGGGATTTGTATGTCAAGTATTCTTTGTAGCTCATAGTGTACCTCTCCCCAAAAGCCCTCCTGTACCCTGCACATCCAATAAATGAGAGGTGGGAGCCAGATTCTTTGCACTGCCTTCAATGGGTATCTGTATACATGGTACCATAGTGTCTGGTCACTGTAGGGGTCCTGAAATAATGGATCAAAACTCTCCAATTAATCTCCCTCCAGGTATCAGAAGGTATCACTGACCATCACGTCTTGAGTCTCAGTTTCCATTGTTGAACTGGGATTTGTTTCCAGTCATAGGACTGGTTCTGGGGTATGTACCGTGTTTTTTTTCCTTTACTACTGTGACCCAGTAAAAAAAGCTATTTAAGGTCTGATTGTTGCCCTTAGCCAAATTGTCTCGATCCACTATGAAGTGTGGACTTGCAAAAACCTATAGATATTTCCTTGGTGGAGTTGGTATATCTCCTTTAGAAAATTGGCAGAGTGAAATGTTGATGCTCATTCACTAAAAGCACCAATCAGCTGGTCAAGTATGAGGCAACAGAGACTGTGAAATAACGAGTCCCAGTGTGCTTTCTTTCATTCCTATAGTCCCAGCATGCCTTATTTCCTTCCTATAGTACTGTGCCAATGGAATTTTCAAAAAACAAATACAGCCATGTTTTGTTTCTTGCTTAACAAGACCCTCCCCAACTCAAACTGTCACCACAACAACAGTCACCACATTTGGCATGCAGAAAGTGTGGCATGCCCCCATCTTTTTGTTCTGTACTACCTTCAGTGAAAAAAATGTGAACTGTGTCTTCTTTAGTGAAATCACTCATGGTGCTTACCTTACTGCAGAACAGCAATATGACCGTGTTAACTGAGCTGTTGAAACAGAGTCCTCTGACCTGCTTGCAAATCACAGTATTCTAACCACAGATGAAATCATTTACCAATGGTTTTAAAAGAAGCACAAAAAAAGAGATTATGGCATACTTCACATGAGAACAGGAAAAAAGGCACTCCAGGTTATTGTTCAAATAGACGTGCTCACAACACCAACTTAACATAAAATCACACTGCAATGGAGCACCCAGTCAAAACAGTTATACAGCCCCAATTACTAAAGAAAAAAAGGAATGCTGGAAGACAAGCCAAATAGAAATAACTTTTATTCTGACTTGTAAAAACATATATTGAATACAAACATCATAGAAAGTACAAAACGGGCCAGATATTCAAAAGGGTTGCTCCATGCGCAAGTCTGAACTTGCTCCATTCTGTGATATTCAGCAGGAGGCAGTTGCACCACTGAAAACAGGCTGAACAACAGCGCAATGCAAATGAATGCATGCTCAACTGGAGGGGGAGCAACCATGCATAAACTGCACAGCCCGATATTCAGCCGGGCTGTGCAGAGTTGTGCAGGCGCAACTCCCAACCTGCGCCTGCATGACTTTGAGCCAAAAAAAAAAGGCTTAAGTCGAGGGCCACCCACAGGTGAGCTGCTGTATTGCAGGGTGCAACACAGCAGCTGCCACCTGTGGCTGGCCCCAACCCAGTCCCTACTCTCCCCGCAGCCCGATCACGGGCAGCCAACTGTAACCTCCATTGGCGATCAAGGGCATAGTGTACCCCCCACCAGCCCGATTATGGCAGCAATGTGGCCCCCGAACGATTCCTGGTGGTCCAGAGGACCGAAATACCCAATCACGGCAGTAAGTTTAATAACCTCTCCGACGTATCATTGGTGGTCCAGTGGACCATAGATCCTGATCGCTGGATGTAAACATTAACCCCAAACATAGCCGCCCTGGTGGTCCAGTGGACCGAGACTTATCACGGATGTAATTATTAAACACCCCAACACATCCCTGGTGCCTGGTGTCCCCCACCCACCCATGAAGTCCCACCACCCCGCCTCCCTCCCAGCAGCCGGTGGGCAGAATCCCACTCAGCCTGCCGCCCCCGCCCACCGACTGATCAGACGGTAGGGCTGCACGCCCATTGGTGCAGAGCAAGAGCTCAATGGGCATGCAGCCCATTCATTCACAAAACTGGACTGTCTTAGAGGAGGGCTGCACGCCCATTGGTGCAGAGCAAGAGCCAATGGGCGCAGCCCCACTGCAGTCAGTCGGCCGCCGGAGGTGGGGAGCGGGTGGTGGGGCTTCATGGGTGGGTGGGGTGGGGACACTAGGCATCAGGGATGTGTTTGGGGCTGTTTATCAATTACATCCCGTGATCGGAGTTTTGGTCCACTGACCACCAGGGCTATGTCTGGGGGTTAATGATTACATCCCGCTGATCGATCTATGGTCCACTGGACCACCAAGGATGTGTCAGGAGGGGAGGAGACATTGCTGCCCGCGATCGGGCTGGTGGGGGTTAAACTATGCCCGCGATCGGGCTGCGGGGTGTTTAAACTAATGCAGCCTGCAGTCGGTCTGGTGGGGGTGGGGTGGGATTTTCACTCTTTGCCCGCATCGGGCTGCAGGAGCTGGTCCCCGACGGCTGCTGCCTGGCAGGGTGCCAGGTGCAAGTCCGGATCGGCGACCTGCATGCTCAATGACATGCAGATGGGGCTATAATCAGATGCAAATGGCCCCTGAGCCTTGCATGAATTATGGCCCCATTTGCATGTCACCTTTTGAATATCGATTTTGCGCATGGCACAATGGTACTTGCGCCACCGCAAGTTGAATGCTCCACTCTGACAACTTGCGGTGGCGCAAGTTCCACTGCGCCATGCACAGTGGCTGTGGCTAGGGGGTGATATTCAAAGGAGTTGCTCAATAGCGCAACTCCTTTGAATATTGCCTGGGCCACACCCCTGCACAACTATTTTGCGCTTAAGAAGAGCGCAGTTTGAATATCTGGCCTAACGTGTGCAATAAAGGCAACACTATACAGCAGCAATCCAAAAAGCAGTTAAATAGTGATCACAGAGAGAAAAAGCATGAAGGGACAGCAGCTCCACCCAGACGTAGTGAAACGTAAGGTTTTTCGGCCCTTTTGGGCTTTGCTGCTGCCTTTGTGAACTGCTGCCCGTCATGCTTTGTCTCTCTGTGATCACTATTTAGCTGCTCTTTGGATTGCTGCTGTATAGTCTTGCCTTTTTTACACGTTTTGTACTTTCTATGATGTTTACATTCAATACATGTTCTTTACAAGTTAGAATAAAAGTGATTTCTGTTTGACTTGTCTTCCAGCATTCTCTTTTTTCTTTAGTAATTGGGGCTGTATAACTGTTTTGACTGGGCGCTCCATTGCAATGTGATTTTTACATACTTCACATGAAAAGCCACTGCTCTAGCATCAGCAGGGTGGAGGAGTATGGAACTGCAAGCCTGTTACTTTCCCGCTCACACTATTGTCTTTCACTGTGCACGCAGACCATTTAAATTAAAATGGTAGGTTTTCGTTTCCTGAGCCACTCATCCAGTATAAGAGCCAACATGTCAGATTACTTGCCTGTCTCCTTCACCCTCATGTAATGCATCAAGGCTGAGGACCTCTTTAGTAGCATGGGAGAAAACAGTACTCAGGTATAGGCAAAAACCAAAAGGAAAATGGTCACTGCCAAAACTGAAAGACATGTCCCTGTAACGTCCCATGAGCTAGATTGCATTGAAGCTGATCGCAGCAAGCTCAAAACACACACAAACACACACACACACACACACACACACACACACACACACACACACACACACACACGGAGCTTGGGCAGCCCCAGTCCTCTGGGATTGGGTGACTAGCAGAAACACAGAAACTGACAGAAAAACTATGCTGCTGGAAGAGGTGAGCATTTTATTTTTTTGAATCGCAAATTAAAAATTTTGTTTTTGTTTCTCCAGATTCTATTTCTGGTACAAGCCCATTTTCTAAGTGCAAATAGCAGTAAGTAACATTTTATTTGTAAATCGCCCATCCCCAGAGGCTCTAGGTGCTGTTTAGTAGTAAAAATATACGGTAATAAAATACAACATTCTAAAATATAGACAAGAGGAAACTATAAAATGTAACAAAACAAGCTATTATAAAAAATAAGCCAGATGAAACTTAATATCATTGAAGTATATTCAACAATTTTAATATAAGGAAAATGCCTCCTTAAATAGGCAGGACTTTAAACCTCTTTTAAAGGCTTCCAAAGAGGTGGCCTCTCTCAAAGATCTTGGAAGCTAGTTCCACATGGTTGGATCAGCAACAGAAAAAGTGTGCTCACCAGATTATTTCAACTGAACCCTAGGAACTACTAGGAACTACCAGAAAGCCTTCCACAGAGGAATGGAGAGGATGAGGGGGCTGGTAGCAAGACAGGTAGCCAGGCCCCAGGTCATGCAGAGCTTTATTTGTCACTAAGCTAACTTTGATGGCAATCCACCTTCTCACCAGCAGCCAGTGAAGAGAATGTAAGACTGGCGCTTCATGGCACGACCTGGGAAGGCCCACCAATAGCCTGGCCACCGTGTTCTGCACTAGCTGTATGCACTGGCCGGTTGCCTCCCCTTAGATCCAGGTGCAGAGCATTGCCATAATCTAACCTGGATGTTACAAAGGTGTGTATCAGTGAGGGCAAGTCATCAAGGGGATAAAAGATTTAATCTGGGCGACATTCCACAAGTGGTAAAAAACACTTTGGACAACAACTGACACTTGAGCCTCTAGTGTCAGGCTGCTGCCAAGGATTAAGCCCAGATTTTTCACCTTCACTGAGATGGTCAGCTGTGAGTCACCGAGTATTAAGCCAGAGTTCTCCCTGACCTGCTCTGTGTCCTGCCGATGACCAGGCTCAATCACCAATACATCCATAATACCTTCCATGGTGGGCAGTATTGGGCTAAACCAGACCTTTCAGGAGCCATAAGTCTCTCTGCCTGCAGTGTCTGGCCTCATTACACCCCTGGATGGCCCAGTATAGTCCAATACCACCCACCCTGTCCAGTATTATTGCTTACATAACTCTCAGAAAGAAAGACGTCTACAGTCTGTCACATACTGTGCAAATCTGGTGAGGCCTTTCTGTTCCCAGAGCCAAAAACTCATGTCTAACAGAGGAGGAAAGAAGGTATCATAATGCTGGATCATAGACAGTGGTCCCAGCGATTTCTCACTACCAGTGAGTTCTGAATTTTGATCAGAATCTGTACAGAGTGCTTTGACCACTGGTTCTGCACAGTATGTCTGAATCCCGCAGGGAGGCTTTTTTTTTTTTTTTTTTAACAATTTCTTTATGCTTCTTCTCACTGGCTCCCAAACTCTCTCCAGTGGAGTCACTCAGCATGGCATCTCCCACCCCACCTGAAGTCCCCCAGTCTTACCTCCAACTTGGGCCTGTTTCCTCACCATGCCCCTGATCGCTCAACTCCCCCGGCTCTGAGTCCCTCGAGGCTGGACTGCCGACTCCTCCTGGCACTCTATCTAGAATCTAGTAGAGCCACCAGGACACAGAGGGAGAACTGTATGCAGACTGGAGAGATGTTGCATGAGGCTGGACACTGGACCCACCTTTGCCTACCACAAGCCAGGAACTTGTTCCTTGTTCTGCCACTATATTGCGGATGTGCAATGGCACCAGCATGTGGAGGGCATGCCCCCAACCCCTCCCACAGACACCCACCAACACCATTCCCCCATTGACTGTCCTCGCCTGGTGTTTGTGGTGCCCCCAGCCTCCACCAGGGGCCACTACCAGGTGGGGAATTCCTCCATAACCCACCCCAGGAGTTGGAGAGTAGTCCATCAGATGCTCAATCTTCTCCTTTCCCACCGACCACCGAGCCTGCTCCCGAACTCGGGTCACTGGTGAGGGGCAAGGTTTGGCATCCTACACCTCAACCCCTGGCGCCACCAAGCCGACTTCACAGGGAGGCTTGCTGTTGGAATTGTTGAGAGAGGAAAAGCTGGGGACATATCTGCTTTAATGTTATACCACCCCTAATCTGCTTTCTGTTTTGCCTGTGTACATAGAAAAGCAGCCTGCTCCACCAAATAATACTTTATTGAAACAAGGAAGTCTCAGGTCCCCATGTTCTTTAAATAACTATAGAATGTTTTTGAGCCATTTTAGGTCATTTCCCCAACCACAGAAAAGAAGAAACTTCTTTCAGAAAAATTTTCCAAAATGAATTTTGGATTGGGATGGGTGAGGTTTGAAGAAGAAAAACCAAAACAAGATATGCGGCAGGACATTCATTTTGATGACATGCACCTGACCATACATTGTGAGTGGCAGTACCTTCCAGCTGACAAAGTCTGCTTTGAGGGAGTCAAATAACTTCTAGTAATTATCCTGAAATAATCTGGTAATGTCTCCTGAAACCTCCGCTCCCAAGTACTGTATCTGAAAGAATTGTGGGGTACCTACACTAGGGGGAACTACTTTTTGAAATCAGCGGGTGGCTTCCCACTTGGTATCATGGTTTTGAATGGTTGATCTTAGAAACTGAAACAGAATTTGCAGCAGAAAAGGACAGCTTGGCCCCCTGTCTGCCCAGTTGTTCCCTGCCTAAACCAACCTTTGACACCCATACCACGTTGATGGTTAAGAAGTGCCAAAGCATAATTGCAAAGCAGCATTCTTAAAAACATAAAGAGTTGAGATCCTAAAGTAATTGTCCCCCTTTAGTTAAGCTTAGACCTCATCTCGACTACTGCTCCTCCTTCTGTGCAGCAACATCAATGGGGAGAAAAAAAAATAATTGAAAGAGTACAAAGAAGACTAACCAAAAGAAGAAGAGAGAAGGGACCGGGGGGACATGATAGAGGTCTTTAGGTACATGAAGAGGGTAAATAGGGGAGGAACAGTCAGGGTGCTTCGAAGGAAGAAGGAGGGGGCCACTAGAGGGCATGGGTGGAAGCTGGAGGGGGGAAGATTCAGGGGAGAAAGGAGGAGGTGCTACTTCACTGAGAGGGTGGTGGAGCCATGGAATGCACTACCAGGGGCTGGTGGAGGCAGAGACAGTGGAGGGGTTCAAGAGGGGGTGGGACAGGTACAGGGGAAGGGTTCTGGAAGCAAAAGCCAATGCAGCAAGAATATCCAGAACTGGGAAGGGAGAAGCCAGAGAAGGCAAGGGGGACAGCAAGGTCAGCACCCAGGGTGGGGGCTGACCAAACGAGCAGACACGAAAGACCGTTAGGCCTATTCTGCTGGCATTTTAGTATGTTAGTATGTATGTTAGTAATAAGTAACATGCAAACTATGGATTACAGGCAAAGGCTAGGAAAACTTGGTTTATACTCTATGGAGTATAGACAATTAAGAGGAGACCTATGTCTAACATATAATGCCATGCAAAATGCTTCTTTGATGGAGACAATAGGATTGGTAAGGCCGGATGTCACTAAAAATACTAGCACATATTATCAAAAATTGGTGCAGTAAACAGGACCAAGAAAAGAAATGTATGGTATACCCAAAGAATTATATCACCATGGAATGCACTACCAAAAGCTGTAGTTGAGAGTGAAAACATAGTAATATTTAAAAACAGACTTGATCAACATATGGGAAATAAAAAGTTACAATTTCATAGCTAGACATTAAATAATTTCCACCTGTTTCAGGTGGTGAGTTCCAAAAGGTTCAATGGCCTCCTGAACTCGTGACAAACTAACATACTAACATACTAAAATGCCAGCAGAATAGGCCTAACGGTCTTTCGTGTCTGCTCGTTTGGTCAGCCCCCACCCTGGGTGCTGATCTTGCTGTCCCCCTTGCCTTCTCTGGCTTCTCCCTTCCCAGTTCCGGATATTCTTGCTGCATTGGATTTTGCTTCCAGAACCCTTCCCCTGTACCTGTCCCACCCCCTCTTGAACCCCTCCACTGTCTCTGCCTCCACCAGCCCCCTAGGTAGTGCATTCCATGGCTCCACCACCCTCTCAGTGAAGTAGCACCTCCTCCTTTCTCCCCTGAATCTTCCCCTCCAGCTTCCACCCATGCCCTCTAGTGGCCCCTTCCTCCTTCCTTCGAAGCACCCTGACTGTTCCTCCCCATTTACCCTCTTCATGTACCTGAAGACCTCTATCATGTCCCCCGGTCCCTTCTCTCTTCCAATGTGTACATATTTAGCTCTTCGAGCCTCTCCTCATAAGTCCTGTCCCCCAAGCCCCAAATCATTTTGGTTGCCCTCCTCTGGATCCTCTCCAGGAGGTTAATGTCCCTCTTTAAGTGTGGCCTCCAAAACTGCACGCAGTACTCCAGGTGCGGCCTCAGCAAGCAGTTTTACAGAGGGAGTATCACTTCCCTCCTTCTGGAGGTGATCCCCCTAGCGATGCATCCCAGCATCCTGTTGGCCTTGGCTGCTGCCCTCCTACAAGTCTCAGAGTTTTCCATCTTGACATCCACCACTACCCCCAGGTCAAACTATGAAACTACCTTTGGTGGCAGGCTGTTCCAGGCATCCTCCACTCTTTCAATGAAGAAGTATTTCTTCACATCCCTCCTAAATTCCCCACTTCTAGCTTTTTTGCATGCCATCTTGTTCTGTTGCACTTTTTAACTTGAAACTGGCTCCCCACCAGTACCATGTTCACAACTCTGAGGTACTTGTAGGTCTCCATCATGACCCCCCCCATCTCCTACAAGTGCACACATGGAGATCATTCAGTTTCTCCTCTTATGGTTTCTCATGCATCCCATGTACCATTTTAGTTGCCCTTCTCTTGACTGCCTTTACCTTGTCCGTGTCTTTTTTGAAATGCAATCTCCTGATCTGTATGCAATATTCCAGATGCTGTCTCACCAATGAATTATACAGTGGTGAAATCACCTACCTCCTTCTACTTGAGATACCTCCTTCAATGAACCCCAGCTTTCCACTGGTTCTGTCCACTGATATCTTATACCTAGCTTAGGTTCCAGACATATGGAAGACTGTGAGCAAGTAGTGGAGTGATTGGTCCAGATCCCCTAAAAAGAATAAGGAGTCGTCCACATATTAGGCAAATTTGTGTTCTTCCCCTCCAGCCATAACATCTTGGATATTCAGATTTGCTATAATATTAACCATCGATGGTTCCAGACTTAAAGCTCTTAACAGCGGCAAGAGTGGACATCCGTGTCGAGTGCCCCACCCTAACCTGAACCTGTAAGATAAGTGCCCTTTAATTCTTTTTTTTTGTACTTTTATTTATGATCTCTATTGACCTGAACTCCTTTGGGAGTGGTCACTTGGTGGACTTCTTGATCCCTCCCGCCTGAAGCTCCTTCCCACTCCTCTGTGACAGGGTATTTCCATACCCTTCAAGCACCTAGCATCCCCGGCTCTGAGTCCCCAAGGCAGAACCACCAGACTTATGCCTCCTGGTCCTCTATCTATAATCCAGTTGGGTGGCCTCTGGGATGGAGAACAGAGGAAGTGAGAGAATGAGCCTGGCATTGGGAGTGGTAGACCGCACCCCTGGACCCTCCATCATGTATTGGTTGGAAGACGGATTTTCTTGGATTATTTTAAACCTGTTCTCCCCCACCCCTCCTGAGAGCATGGAAGTGCATTGGCATCAGGTCGCCTGCCGCAGCTCTTGTCTCACTACATGATGCCCCCTAACATGTGCCGTACCACTGGTCTCCACCAGGGGCCACTGCAATGCCGTGGACATGCCTGAATCCCATCCCAGAGAGAGGAGAGCTGTCCTCTGGATGCTCAATCCTCTCCCCTGCCAACCCCCCGTGGCCCGGGCTCATTCCCGAACCCAGGTCACCGGCATGGAGCAAGGTGTGGCGTCCAGTGCCTCAACCCTCAGCGTCACCGGGCCCGGCCATACCCTTTGATTCTTACTGCTGCCTCTGGAGCCTCATACAGGGACACTACCACACCTATAAAGTGCTTGCCTAAATTGAAACGATGCAGTACCTTACTTAAGAAAATCCAACTGATATGGTCCAAGGCCTTCTTGGCGTCCATACTGAAGCATCCATCTGAAAGGCCCACCTAGATCTCTAAGCAGTGATAATGCAAAGCAGTCATAGGATATTGTCCTGCAAACATCTGCCCTGAATAAAGCCAGTTTGGTTGCAGTGTTCTATTTTTTGGATATGATATTGTGAATGATCTGCCTTTATTCCCACAAAAATCTAGAGGTCAACATTTTTAATGTGATTTTTTTTAATACATCAATAATTTGCTTAAATACATTTTAAATACCAAAACATACATGAAATAGTCCATGATTTTGTGGGTAATGAGGCTTTTTTGCGTGTGTAACCGCCACCCAGGTATGCCATTTCTATCTGACAGCTCTACCTGGTGGGCTAGGTTTGAGGAGGAATATGTCACTTGGCACATTGGCTAGGTTTGACTACTCTGCACAGGGGCACCCCAATAACTCTGAACAAAGGAAGCAATAACTGTAATGTCCAATACCAGAAGTGGGATTCTAAATTGTGGCTTTTATTCACATCCAACAGAATAAGCAAAGCATAGAGGGACCCCCATGGGGCTACACTCCTGGTAATGCAGATTTAAGGAGACCAGAACACATCCTCATCACTTTAGCCCTCAGGCTCTGAAACACACTGGGTACACAGCCCGAACTTGTACACTGTTCTGGGTTTTCCCTTGCTTGGCTCCCTTGCCAACCACTTGGACACTTTCCATAAGCATGGAAACATTTACTGGTGGCTCTCTAAATCACCTATGAGCAGTTCTGCTTCATAAGTGAATTTTCCTCATCAATCCCACGTCTGGGTACTTTCCTCAGGAACTGGCCAAGTACCTGAGAGGAAGCAACAGGTGGCCCAGAGCAAATCTGTAGAGGTGAATTTGGTTATTACTGATGGGGGGTCTCCCACCTCTCACTCCCATAATTCATACCCGGCCATTTCTCTGGACTGTAACACCTCATTTTTTAAAACACTTTGCTGTGTAGATTCTTTTTAAATGAATTTCACATTCAGTCTACTGTCTTTTTTTCACATTTGTGCTGGACTTGAACATACTTAATCAGTGGCTTTGTCCATTACTCTAGACCCGCCACAGAGTTAAGCAGTCCGCTCCCCCCATCTTCCAAACTGTACTTGGCTGTCTTTTCCTGACCCCATAGTAACAGTCCCTTTAGTTTCATCATGATGTAGGTGAAAACACATGGCCCTTTAGCAGAGTGAACTCACCCTTATGTTGCAGGTGCTCCACAGGCATTTTCTCCTCAAGGAACTCTCTTCCAGAGCTTCCGGTGCCTCAGCACGAACTTACACAGGCAGCTTCTTTTCTCCTAGCTGGACCGGGGGTTGCCCTGGAGCAGGCTGATACCTTTCCCCATCCCCGCAGGGATGGGGCCCTGAACCATTGAAAGTGGTCTTCACAACTTCAATATACAGTTCTTGTGTTCCTCTTCAGGTGGAAACACACACCTAAAAACAAAAGTAGCTCTTTAACAGAACTTAGAGCTCTGAGGGCCTGCACTCAGCAGAGCACCTCTGCTGCACTCTACAGACTCTCTCTCAGAATGACTTCAAATTCCCCAACGTTCTACGTTAACCTCCAACTGCAACATTCCAGTGTGGCTTATGCAGCTGCAACAGTTCTAAATGATGTCATCCCTCTGTCTCAGCTGAAATTGACAACAGAATGAGACAGTGTGAAATCCATTTAACTGGAGTTTCACAGGCTCCCTTCCCTGCCTACTACTGGGTCTTACTGGGATACTAGTAACCCCAGGTAACAGGGGGGTTACACTCACCTTGGGCCAGGAAAATGACTGTTCGCAGTCATTAGTCACCTGGCTTAGGCCATCTCACCCCATGTGTTGACTACGGAGAGGTAGCGCTACCTTCTCCCCTACCATGTGCCAGCACAGGCAGACAACACTAAGGGCCTAGAGGCCTTCAGCTGACGCATCAGCCTCTACTCTACCCGCTGACTATGGGTACCTAGTGGCTCCGGTAGAATTGTCCAGAGCATAGCACCAATAGATCAGTACTGCAACCCCTACTGCAGATAAGGGCCACAGCCTGTCTATCCCTCCCTAGCCCTCTAGGGAAAATCTGTCTGCCGCTAACTTAGAATTCCCAAAACAAAACAAACAGGGGACCTCCCCGACCCTGGACACCATGCAACCACACACCAGGAGCAAATACCGTACACTATGCATTACTCCCAAACTCCCCCACAGCCATACCTGTGGAAGGAAAAATTTACACACAGTAACAACAACAACAACAGTACTTTAAACACTACACTCTAAAGTACTACTGAAGAACTCCTCTGAGTCCCTCCTCCTCTTCTCGTCTTCTCTTCTATCTTCTTCAGGAACACCTGCAAGAAAAAGAAAGACAACACACACTCCTAATCTGCATACACAGTCTATCTAAACCCCTACCATCAAAACACTGGAGAATCCCCAAAAAGATTTTTTCAGGAAAGTAGAAAAACAGTATAAACATTAGAAATCAGTAGAAAACAATGACATTATTTACAATACACAACATTTGGGGGATGGAGTGCCCTAAAAGTCCCATCTAGTGACCACAGTGTCCGAAGGCAAGTCCATTAAAGAGTCTCTCCTGGGCCGGAGCCCGGTGAAGCACAGTTCTAGCAGGCCAAAGTCCCGAAGGGGATAGTCTTTGAGGACAGTTCAAACATCTGGAGTCTGCTAGTGTAGGGTGTGTACTGCAATGTCATAAGAATAGAAAAGTATGGACTTACCAGTCCCTTGTAGAATGAAAATGGCACCAAACCTGGTTCTCAGATGAAGACTCTCTCTGGCAGCATTCTTCCAATACAACTGGGCGGACATCTTCAGGGAAACGACAGGAGGGCACATCTGGAAACTGCTGGGTGATGTCATCTCTGGAGATGGAACCTTGGAACAGGAACAAAAAGGAAATCAGCTGGTCTGAAGTCATCTGATACCCAGGCTCAGGATACATCAGGATACAGCTGGGCTGGTGTCCTCTCTGGATCTGAAGTCATCTGGTGGGCCAATCGATGGATTCTGGGAAGCCAGTACACTGCAAAACTAATGATTGTGGGGCACCTGAGTCCTGGACATCCAGACTGGTGGAACAACATAGGTACGGCAACGGTTGGAGTGGCAGCACTGGCTACCACTGCTCTGCTTTCCATTTTGTAGGCATGGGCAGATTCACAGGAAGGTCTTTGCATTGTGGCCAATAGAACAATGGGTCAGGTGCTTGAATTATTACCCCATCCTGGTGCTAATAATTCACACTGTGAAAGGTTTCATGTCCTTGTCCATCCACAATTTGAACAGTGTCCATAAACTGTGTCCTGCCTTTTTTCCACTGGCTGTATTTTTATTGAAACATTCTGTTCTTGACATGCTTGTTTGCACCAGGATGCACACATTTCATTGCTTCTTCCCAAATCCAGGATTTCCTGCTTTTTTCAATCTCCTCCCAGACTCTCCGAGGAAAGGTAGGAAAGGACATCCTGAAGATTCCATTCGCTTTCCTATGAACCAGTCTTTCCTCTTTACTAGCTTTGGCCAACCTGAGACCTCTGGCCTGGCTTGGGAGTGGCCAGTCCTGGTTCTGCCAGCTACGCATTCTTAATGACACAAAAAGTGGATCCCTGTTTTTTTCTTGCACAGCCAGGGCAGTGGAATCACCACTCTCTTCCATGCATTCCTTTGAGGTAAGAGCTTGAGGCTGTGTACCAGTTCCTTTTGCACAAGGTCACATGGGTTCCCCCTCTTCTTCCTCCTCACTGAGAATCTGTGCCCTGGAGTGAGCAGTTATACTCACTCCTGATACTGTCCACTCTTCGTTGGGTGCGGAGGTCGAAACCTCCTATTCAGAGGCCTCCCTCATCTCGTCTGCACCTATGAGACTTGGGCTAGGCCCCCTCTCTCCAAGGGTCTACTGATGCTCATCCTGAAACGTCTCTCTGTGACTCAGACTCTGAAACATCAGCACATTGTTCTGTCTGTAAATCTGCACCCTCTTGCTTTGTGCCATACTCTGAGGGGTCTTCTGCAACAGGCTTCGCCTGGTGCTGTGTGCTGCCAACTGCAGATATGTGAACTTTTGTCCATGTGGGAGCCAAACAAATCTTGGGCGCTTTAAACAAACCATATTTTTCTAAGCACCCAGAACAGTGAGGTACCATGAAGATGTCCCTTCCAGCATTTAAGCACATCAAATATACTTGCACTGGATATTCAGGAATCGCCAGATGAGGAGGCAGTCATCCCCCATAGTAACATCTCTCAATGTCCCTTAACTTGTTAACTTCCACTGCTATCACAGCCCGGGCATGATCCGGGTAGCGGGCTGGTCCTGAAGCCATGACTGCAGAGAAAAAACAAATGCTTACTGTTATTTCAAGTCCCACATCACTGAAAACTTTCTTTCTCTTTCAAAATGTCTGCTCTGCTGCTGTGTTTACATTACTACGCAACCCTGTAATGATGGCGGCAGCACTTCTATGCATCAACTTTCTGTAACTGGGTCAAGCCACTGCGCATCCGATTTACACAGTCTACTGATAATTTTGTTCAAACTGCACAAACTTGCACTGTTCTTTTTCCTAGCACATTTATATGATTTGCCATGGACTTTTCACTTGCTGAAGACATTGCTCTAGCTTACAGTCCCTTAAAGCCTCAGTATTTCATAGCATAGGATTGCCTGTAATTCTTGCTGCATATCTGATACAACTCACAGGCTCCTTCATGGCTTTGAAACTTATACTGACGTTGAACCTATAATTATGCTCACAGTCAATTGCTTAGAATGCTTGCTTTTGCTGGTAAAACTTAACACAGTCCTTGTTTGCAAAACGATTACACTGCTACACACAGATTCAGCTGGCTTTTTGCAAAATCACTTAGTTTGAGCAATAATTTCTGTTGGTACTCACTGTTATCAGTAGCTGTTTGCTGCAATGGAAAATGGCCTGCAGCCAGTCTTGGAAACCTCTGGAAAGAAGCGGGTTGGCAGTCCTGCCGATCGTCCCTCTGAACACCACACTCACAGTACAGTTGATCGAGATGTGGCTTGAGCCCGAATTCAAACAGAAAAGTCAGTTTTTTAAACTTTTTACAGTGCTTTCAGTCATTGTGACTCTCCTCCAAGTAAGCCAGTTCGCACACTCCACTCCCTCTCCCTCTCAAATGCTGTGCAGTCACTCTAGAGCTGATTTGGGGGCAGGACTGATTGCAGTCTCACCAACCACTTGACGCCATGCAAATGAGCCTCTTTTTCTCTCGTGCTTTTCTCCTCACTGCAATCGTCGAGCAGACAAATTTAAACTGCAAAACCACACTTTTTTTTTCAACTGACTCCACGGCGGGAGCCCCATTTCAACCATTTTTCATGGCCATTAAGCACAACAAGTCTCTCAGTTCACTAGAAAGCATTTCTAATGTCTAGGGCACAATTTTCCTTTTGCTACCCACAGTTTTCCATACTTTTCTTTGTCACAAACAGTTTTAAAAGGTGGTAAACGCTGTAATTTTGATGCAGTACAAGGGCATACACTCTCAGACTTTACTGCTCCTTGGTAAACAGTTTGCATTTTAATAGCAGCACATGGATAACAGCACACAGCAGCACATTAGTTAACATTGCTTCAGCTTTTTGGGCAACCCACTGCCAGATAACCAAAACACTAGCCATTGTCCGAGCGACCTTTCTTACATTTCTCCCTAAATTCCAAACCCAAATCCTCAGCGGTAACTCCATTTTTGTAACCACCACCCAGGTATGCCATTTCTATCTGACAGCTCTACCTGGTGGGCTGGGTTCGGGGAGAAATATGTCACTCGGCACATTGGCTAGGTTTGGCTACTCTGCACAGGGGCACCCCACTAACTCTGGACAAAGGAAGCAATAACTGTAATGTCCAATACCAGAAGTGGGATTCTAAATTGTGGCTTTTATTCACATCCAACAGAATAAACAAAGCATAGATGGACCCCACGGGGCTACACTTCTGGTAATGCAGATTTAAAGAGACTAGAACACATCCTCATCACTTTAGTCCTCAGGCTCTGAAACACACTGAGCACACAGCCCAAACTTGTACGCTGCTCTGAGTTTTCCCTTGCCAACCACTTGGACACTATCCATAAGCATGGAAACATTTACTGGTAGCTCCCTAAACCACCTATGAGCACTTCTGCTCCATAAGAGAATCTTCCTCATCAATCCCATGTCTGGGTACTTTCCTCAGGCACTGGCCAAGTACCTGAGAGAAAGCAACAGGTGTCCCAGAGCAAATCTGTAGAGGTGAATTTGGTTACTACTGATGGGGGGTCTCCCTCCTCTCGCTCCCATAATTCATACCTGGCCATTTCTCTGGACTGCAAAACCTCATCCTTTAAAACACTTTGCTGTGTAGATTCTTTTTAAATGTATTTCACATTCAGTCTACTGTCTTTTCTTCCCATTTGTGCTGGACTTGAACATACTTAATGAGTGGATTTGTCCATTATTCTAGACCCCCAACAGAGTTAATCAGTCCACTCCCCACATCTTCCAAACTGTGCTTGGCTGTCTTTTCCTGACCCCACAGTAACAGTCCCTTTGGTTTCATCGTGATGCAGGTGAAAACACATGGCACTTTAGCATATCGAACTCACCCTTACGTTGCAGGTGCCCCACAGGTGTTTCCTCCTCAAGGAACTCTCTTCCAGAGCTCCTGGTGCCTCAGCACAAACTTATACAGGCAGCTTCTTTTCTCCCTAGCTGGACCGGGGGGGGGTGCCCCTGGAAGCAGGCTGATACCTTCCCCCCATCCCCGCCCTGAACCATTGAAAGCGGTCTCCACCACTTCAATATACAGTTCTTGTGTTCCTCTTCAGGTGAAAATACACACCGAAAAACAAAAGTAGCTCTTTAATAGTGCTTAGAGCTCTGAGGGCCTGCACTCAGCAGAGCACCTCTGCTGCACTCTACAGACTCTCTCTCAGAATGCCTTCAAATTCCCCAGCGTTCTACTCTAACCTCCAACTGCAACATTCCAGTGTGGCTTATGCAGCTGCGACAGTTCTAAATGATGTCATCCCTCAGTCTCAGCTGAGACTGAGAACAGAGTGAGACAGTGCGAAATCCATTTAACTGGAGTTTTGCAAGCTCCCTTCCCTGCCTACCACTTGGTCTTACTGGGATTCTAGTAACCCTGGGTAACAAGGGTGGGGGGTTACACTTGGATAATGAGATCCAGCATGTGACTGTACTGTGCTTATAACTGAATGTACAGTCAGGTGACATCTCAGCCAATTAAATTTCTTGAATTTGTCTTGCCATTTTTTTACAAATGTATTTATTTATGTATTTAAATTTTGTTAACTGGGTAAGAGCACTGGGCAAAAAGCCCTTTTTCAGGCCCGATCTGAACACCATGACAAATTACATTAATCAAAAAAGTCATTGAAAAAAAATACATAGCAAACACAAACAGACTGAAAAATTGGAAAATAAAAACATATAAAAAAAATTACAAAACATTTGCGCACGTCCTTTCATGATAAATATTCTTTCAACCTGGACTTGAACAATCACAAAGACATTTCAGTTCATAACATACCAGGGAGTGCATTCCAAAAAAACTGGGGCTACTGTGGAAGAAAGAACATGAACCTTGTTTAATTTTGGAAAGTGGGATGTTTAATAAGATACCAGATGCAGAACGTAAACGTGTTCCTGGTGTCTGAACAATAATAAGATCTTGAAGAGGGTAATGCAATTTGCTATGAACTGCTTGAAAAATGTGGCATCCTAAATAGTAATCAAATTTACAACCCGAGGACAACCACTCCAGCTGAGAATATAGTAAACAATGATGTGTACGGGGAGCAAAATCCAACACAAAACAACATATGTTATTATATGCTACCGACAAAATGTTATTCTCTTTAATACTGAGATTTATATAGAGGCTGGAATTATAATCTAGATGTTGCAACAGAGACCCTATCACAATAGAATAATGAGTGGTGTATGAAAACTATTTCCTTAGTTTATGCAAAATGACCAATTTGCTATTAATGGTTCAACTAACTTTGGTCACTTGAGAGGAAAACAACAAACTTGAATCAAGGACACCAAAATATTTGAATTCAGACATCTGTTAAATTTTAGTACCACTTAAATCATGAAACTGTAAAGTAACATTATTCTTCATCATAAAAGATGAACCAAAAAGCATTTTTTTTACATTTAAGACCACAGAATTCAATGAAAACCATGTACAAATCTTCTCAGCTTCCAGTGAAATAGTTAACTGATCCATTGCTCTTGCTTGATGATAAACAAATCATCCACATTCAGAAGTGTTTCACAGGAGCTGCACAAAAAAGGAAGTTGACTAATAAAAAGTGAAAACAATAGGGATCCCAATATGGACCCCTGTGTACCCCACATTTTAGTTTACAAGCATTACGCTGAACAAAATTAACACAAACAACCAGAGAACGATCAAATCAAATAATTACTAAACCAGTTCACCACCCCTGTAGAAAAACCCAGTGCACCAAGTTTAATGTTACGTAGGGAATGATCTATGAGATCAAACGCCCTGGTCAGGTACATGAACACCACCTCAGCCATGACTCCCCTCTCAAAACCACCCAGGACGGTGTTCATGAACCTGACCAAGGCCATACCTGTCCCATGATTCCTTCGAAATCCATGCTGCTGAGGACACATTAAATCATAAGTCTCTAAAGTATGTAACTTGATTAGCAACCAGTTTCTCCAGGATTTTGCTTAATGGATTTAAGATGGAGATCAGCCTAAAATCCTCTGCCAAAGCAGCACTGGACTTCTTGGGAATTGGGACAACCTTTGAGCACTTCAGTACAGATGGAAAAACACCTGCAGTTAAACATAAATTAAAAATAGTAGAGGACCAGCCACAAAGCGACCATCCAGCCTCCTCCCCCCCCCCCGTAGTCTCCAAACTTATCAAGAAGTGTATCCACCAATCTAAGAACATCAGTTTGAGAAACATTATGAAAATAAAAAGGTGGGTAATCAGGAGATGAAACAGTTGAATCCTGGTTACCACTTAACCTTGGGGACAAACAAGAGTTATAACTAGATAAGTCTGAGAATTTAACATTTAGTACTTTACCAATTAAAGAAGGGCTCAGTTATTTCTTGATCATTCACCTTTAACACCTTAACAGAAGTCTTCTCATTGGATGAAAAGAGGGAGTTGACAGTACCCCAAAAACATTTTGAATCTGATAAAGCAGTGTTAAAAGTAGCCCTATAATATTCTTTTTTTTTTTGCCAATGTCACCATTTTACTAATCTGATTTTGAAGAGTCCTATAAGCATTTAATAACGGTTGTGGAAGAATGCTTGTAATCCAACCATGCAAGATCTTTTAACCTAATGTCTCTTAATACCATCCATAAATCAGTCACTTTCAGCACCCCTGACTCTCAACCTATGTAATGGAAATAAGCTGTTCTGAATTGGTAATAATTGAGAACAAAATAAAGTCAACTGCACAATCCGGATCAGGAATTGAGCTTAAGAACGATCAATCAGTTATTCTCAATTGGGCTTCTAACAATTCTAGGTTAATCCTCTTGAAAACTCTAATATTGGATAAAATGAGATGGTAATGTGTGCCTTTTAAAACTTAAGATACAATAAGTAGCCATATGATCACAGACCGAAACACTAAGGACACCAGCAGGCAAGACAATGTTAGGTTTGTTTGCAATTATCCAGTCAATTATTGCATGCTTATCTGAAAATGAATTAAGCCTAGTTGGCTCACTAATCAATTGAGATAAATTATATGTATTCAAGCAAGATTCCAGTCCAAGACTAACACAATTAATCCAGTTAACATTCATATCACCCACTAACACAAAATCTTGATTATGAACTAAGTTACTAGCTTGTTCCAAAATTCCTTAAGAGCAGCAATCCCACACTGTGGGGGGGTTGTATAAAAATCCCAAAATTACCTTCTTACATCCACCTAACACCCACTGTGATAACAGCCAGTCAAATTCAGTGTTTAAATTACAGTTAGTACTCAATAGCGATACTTCAGGTTGTTCTTGACAATAAACAGCAACCCCTCCCACTTTTTTCTTACCAGGGCAATCTGCTCTTAGAGTTTTATATCCCTGAATCTGATATAGCTCATCTGGTACACTAAGTTTCAACCACAATTCAGTAATAACCAAGAGTTCAGGTCTACAGGTTAAAGCCACCACTTCTAGATAATGAGCAGTCATTATAGTCACTGTCCATAAATTTGATTCCTCTGTTTGTATTTACAATGGAAGCCCATCACAGTCTAGGGTGACCACTAGTAGGAAGGTTTAGTATTGTGGTAAGTGACTGTCAGTTATTGGTAAATACTCTGTTTTTACTGCTTAACTATCCCCAGCACCAGCCAGGCCACTAGAAGAAATACAGGACCTGATAGCATACACTTTGTCAGCTAAAAAATGCCCAAACTCTTAGTCTTTCTGCAGAAATGACTCCCATGGACTGCAGACAGGGGGGATTTAACCATCTGTCTACAGTATGAAAGAGCAGAGCTGGTCAAATTTTTGCTGCAGCAATTGACCGAGACAAAAACTCTTGTCTTTTTCAGGTTGGTTACCCCTTGATATTCGTTACAGTAAAGTCTCAATGCCAGTCTGTCCTCCAGAGATCCAGATCTTCTCCAGGAATGCTCCAACCTATGCCCCTTAGTCTTCAACTATCGTAGTTCAGCACAGTACTGTAGCAGCCCCTCAGACTCACCTGGGCTGTTTCCGGGGCCATCAGGCACACACTGCATACTCCTCTGAGGGGGGCAGCCTGGATTCATGAGTGGACAGGAGAAAGAATGACATGGTGCATCCACCTGGGGTAGTGATATGGGATACCTGTGGGATAAGAAGAAGAAGAAGAATTAGCATTTACATAGCACTTTTCATACACAGTATCCCAAAGTGCTTTACAAGCAATGCTAGACTGGTAGAGAAGTGACTGAATGTGTGGTGGCAGCCATGTCACACATCATCACCTACAGCCTGGATAATTGCATGAACCAGTTTATGGGAAGGGGAATGTTGGCCAGGACACCGGGAATGTTCCCTGCTGTTTACAAAGAGTACCCTGGGTTCTTTTATTTCCACCTGGACACCCACCAGGACAATTCCAGGATGGGCAGAAGGGACCTCAGTTTAACATCTCATCTGAAGGATGGCACATCCCAGCAGTACAGCACCCCCCAATACTGCACTCGGATGCCAGCGATTTTTAGGTGCAATTCCATCCCGGTGTGGGACGAGAACCCATGACCTTCTGATCCAGAGGCGGACATGCCACCAACTGAGCCACGCTGACACCTAGATAAATTCCAGGTTACCACCCCACAGGAAAATATAGTAACTGCCACACACAGTAAATGCACACCCCTTGCAATAATCCGCAAATAACAATATATAACAAGAAACAATAACAGTTTTATTATAGGGAGGGGAGAAAAGGGGAAAGAACAGCACAACATTCCCAAATGGCAATAACAAATATACCCTTCACTTTCTCCCACACCTCCCACCTGTAGGTGCATCTGGCTGCCCCACCCCATGGCCGTTTAGTATACAGTTAGTTGCAGTGAGTACCTCACCAGACTTGCTCTAGAAGACAGGGATGCCGTGGAGGGAAACAGTCTTGAAATTGGGAAGCAAATACTTTTGTTGGGGCTCAATAACTTTTAACTGATACAAACTTTAACTTTACTGCCTGGGCACAGCTTTAAGCTGGCAAAGTCCTGCCCATGATTTAACCCCCTTCACTAATTATCTAGGTAGCTAAAGTAGAAGACTCCTGAGAGCCACAGCCCAGAGGTACTTACAGTTTGTAGATTCAATGAGGGGTTTGCAGAAACTTGTTTCAATGGTACAGTGCAGGTATCAGGAGTTTATTATTTATTTAGGGTTTTTTCACTCTGAAGGAGGGCTAGACCATTTTTTGCCTATTTTCAGACTCGTCCCAGGGGAAGGGGATACAGATGGATGCCAACTGAAACTGAACCAGATTTTTAAGCTGTTGGTATTTTTAGTGAATGGGGGAAATATTGGCCAGGACACTGGGAAAATTCCCCTACTCTGTCAGTAAGGGGAACTCTAGGCCATCTTCCAAGAGGGGCACTTCTTTGGGTCCAGGAGGAAGGATGCTTGTTGCAGAGGCAGGGGAGCTAGCCTCCTTCCCTGCCCTTTTTTTGCTAGAGGCTGAACATGAAGAAGCAATGGGAATGAATACCGCAGATCTACCTGAGGAATATTTTGATTCCGATATGGATTGCTCTCAACTAGACAAAGAGCTACTTCTGACTCTTAGATACAGGTTATGCATGCAAATGCTTCTACAGTTATTACTGAGAAGGAGTGCTTGTTGATGAAATTGTCTGCAACAGAAAGTAGCGTTAAAAAGAAAAAGGAAGCACTACAGGCAGAGCTGTCTGCTTTACAAAATGCCCCACTGATAGCCTGTCCTGCTGATTCATCTAGACTGCTGAGTGGTGACATGGCCACTATTCAGCCTGGAGAGAATCCTACTGTAGAAATGCCGAGTATGAGTTCAGAAGTGACTGACAGCTTACAGCAATCTTCACTTGCGTACCAAGAGCCACGAGCATCCTTGAAAGGTAAAAACAAAGAAGCGCCAAAAACTCGGAGAATGGAGGTTTCCCACCCAACCGGCTTCTCAAAAAAACCTAAGCTCAATTGAAAAAAAAAAAACCTGCTTGTTCCTGATCTTAGGACACCACTAGTAATAAAACTCAGTGATAAAACAAATTCTGGTTTTAACAATAATGACGCAGTACACATTATTAGCGATAAGGAGAATGTTCATACCAGTTTGGAAATGGAAGCCCCCTGGTTGCCGGCTCGAGCATTGGAAGAAGCAGGCTGGCTGCAAACAGATGAGGGTCAGTGGGTACCAGATCCTGAAGACACAGATGTACAAAGGTACCAAGCTCTCACCCAACATAAACAGGTAGCTACCAACACTGATATCATGAAAGAAACTTTAACTATTTTGGACATTCCTGTGAATAATTGCTCAGCTATATTATAGTCTGAAAATACTGTGGGCCCCAACGCTAGTGCGCAATTGGATTCTGCTTCACAACAGGCCTCTAATTCCAAAAATGTATCTGATGCCTTGAACTCTTCAGAAAACAGGATGGGTCCTTCAGACACTTTATTACAAGACCCTGCTAGATGAACTAATGTTCCAGCTGCAGACACAGCAGATCCAGCTCCCCCTTCCCCAGAAGAAAATGCTTTAGCAAATAGACTGACTAACAGTATCCCTGACATCCTGGCTCAGCCTGAAGCTTCCATAACTGAGGAAATAACAGACGTGATAACCAATTCCTTAGTGCAGCCAGATAATTCAGCAGAAAAATAAATAAATACAGATATGCCCCCCCCCCACATCCACCCAGCCAGAAACAGCCATTCAAAAAAAGTTACTGCTAAAATAAGAAATAGGGTAGGCAAAACCCTGGTGGGCAAATCTGAAACTAGTGGAAACTCTACAAAATCATGTAAAGCAGGGAATAAATTTGCATCACTTTTTTTCAGATAGGCAAGAGGAAGAGTCGGAGAAGAATCAAACTCTTCTTCTATGACTTCCACTACTCCAGATGTTACTTCGGATTTGGAAGGGGGAGGAGGAAGTAATTTGATTACACACAGAACTAGGTGCAGAAGGATTCTTAAAACCCCTTGATGCTCAAGTTTAATTTTTTATTGTTTTTTTTTCTGCTTTCTACTTTACTTTGATGTGCTCCCTTACTATAACTACCATAAATGCAGTGTTGTGTAAGTTACTTTTTCTATTACTTTAGGAAACTTGTTCCAGGAATCTCTGTGCAGTCACTAGCAAGGATGGAGAAGTGCTAGAAAAAGTAATACACCTTACAGTTACTTCTTTCTTTTTATACAAAAGTAATATGTAACTGTAACTGGTTAAATTTATTTGAAAGTAACATGTAACTAATCTATTACTTTCAAATAAATGTAATCTGTTATAGTTACTTATTACTTTTGTATTATTTTTGCATAAAAAGAAGTAACTGTAAGGTGTATTACTTTTTCTAGTACTTCTCCATCCTTGCTAGTTACTGCACAGAGCTTCCTGGAACAAGTTTCCCAAAGTAATAGAAAGTAATAGAAAAAGTAACTTACCCAACACTGCATCAATGTTAACATCATCAAGAGTCATAGAAAGTTGGTTTCAGTTATGGGGGCACTTCAGTGGAAAAGAAGTTCATTTGCCTACAGGATACTAGGCTGAAAACCCAATTAGAAGTCCTGCAGACCTCCAAAATGTAGCACAAAGGCCCCTCGTCTTGGTCAATAGGGAAGGAGCTCTGTGATGGGGTAGGAATTTTGTTTAATAATCCAGACATTAAGGTATCCAGATTGGTAGATGTAGCTCCAAGCAGACCATTACTCTAAGACATTTCACTATGCACAGAACGATTCAGAACAATATATATATATATATATATATATATATATATATACACACACCCAAGACAAAAGCCCTGAGAGTCACCTTATTCAAACAGATCCAGCCCTTTCTGCATACTTCAAGACTAGCTGTTTGGGCTGGTGATTTTAACAGCGGCATAGACAAGTCAGATAGAGTGAGGCAAAACGGACAAGATGTTCTGCGATACCACTGCTTTAAAGACCAGTTTAGCCACAGCAGATTTAAAAGACTCATAACAGGCAAATACATCCAGCAGGAGGTAATACTTTTTTTTAAGGTTCCCTCTCCACATGAATAGATTTTATATTTGCCTCCATTATCTTAGCACTCACAGACATTAAATTCCAGGCTCAAGAGTTCTCTGACCACAGCTCACTTAGGATTTGTGTTCACTGGACACATACTCCTAGATGTAAAATGAATCCATGGAGGCTAAATAGCTCTTTAGTAATTGATGAAAAGATTAAAGCCGCATGGAAAGTTGAGTGACAAGCCAGATTATCAGTGGCTGAGATGTATGACAATGCTGCCACCCAGTGGGAAGACACGATATAAGGGTGGAAGGAATTTTTTAGATAAAAGCCAAAAAGGTGGTGAATAGAGATTATTTATCATATCTACATCTCAGAAACCAGTTACAAAAATTAATATCCCTTTCTGAGATTAACAAGTTGAATTACACACTACAAATTTCAGCTATTAAAAACCAAATGGTAGACACCCAGTATAACAGGGCTAAATCACTTGAACAAGAAATGAGATTTGGGACTACTATGAAAAAGGGGTCTGTGGACCCCTTTAAGGAATATAAAAATAGAATAGACCATAGAATGATAAATATGATTAGTATAAAGTATGGTCAATTAATTACCTCACCTGAGGGGATAGTGGACCAAGTAGATAGATACCTAAAAACCTTAATGGGAAGATCCCCTGAAATTACACCAGAGAGTCTACAGTGTTCAGACCTTCCACAAGTGCAAACAGAGGATAAAGAATTTTTATCCTCCCCGATGACTGCAGAGGAGATTAAAACAGCTATCTCAACTCTCAGAAGCAAATCTGCACCAGGCACAGATGGGTTAGGTGCAGAATTATATAAAACGTTTGTTGAGGAACTTGCACCTGCACTAGAAATTGTTTTTAATAGTACGCTGAGTAAGGATGTTTTTTCAGGTACCATGACTCAGGCCTTTCTCATTTTACTATATAAAAAAGGAGCTCGGGATAATCTTAAAAACTGGCGGCCTCTGAGTTTATTAAATACTGACTTAAAAGTCTTAAGTAAAATTCTGTTGAAAAGACTTCTGAAAGTAGCAGATTATTTAACAGCCTGCACCAAACATGCACAGTACCAAAAAGATACCAATAAGATAATCTTATTGTGCTCAGAGAGATCTTTCATAAAGCCTCAAAGGAAGACATGCAGGGTTACACTTTATGCATAGAGCAAGAAAAAAAGAAAGAAGTGAAAATAAGAAGAGGTGGTAGGCAGGAGTGTCCCCGAGTTCCCTTTCATACGTATTTTGCATTGATATCTTTTTAAGAAAAGTAGAACAAAATGAACTAATACATGGGATCAGGGTTAACCCAAGTTCCTCACCAATAAAAATATTGGCATATGCTGACGATTTAGTGTTATGCCTAGTCCCGACCACTGAAGTAGAGGCACTGATGAGAACTTGCACTAGATTTTCTCAGTGTTCAGGCTCTAAAATCAATTATGATAAACATTCTGGAGTAGTGTTAGGGGAATACTCCCATACCTGATAGCGGACCTATTGGGGCTCTATCCATCACAAGTGGTGCAATAACAATATTAGGAATAGTATTTGGTGAGGAGGATATGGGAAGACAAAATTGGGATTTGTTTATACAGAAAGCAGATAGGCTAGTGGGGAGTTGGAAAGGGCAGCAACTATCCAAAAAAAGAGAGTATTACTAATTAAAACACTACTGATTCCAGTATTCCTGTATTTATTTATTTCCCCCTCCTTGAACCCTGTTTGTTTCTTTCTTTCGGGTCCTGTGGGGAATCAGGCTGAATCCAATAAAAAGAGAAATCACTTATAGGAAGATTCAGGAAGGAGGTATAGGGATGGTGAATCCGGTGGCATTTTTTTGTAGCATACACTGTACATATAACTATGGGAATGCATTTAAGCCCAGACACAAGCTATGGAAAGAAAGTGTACTAGCTTGGCTAAGGCTGTGCTCTTCAGCCTGGACACAAGGCAGATCCTGTTTGCTACATAGGATCCCTGGCATTCCAGGGTATGGACTGGAACAAATAAAAAAATTAATTAAATGGGGGTCACCAGCCAATAGCTACAAACCATAGACAGGAAAAACCTATATATGCATATTTTATTTATTTATTTATTTAGACAGCAGTTTGGAAAACCTTTGAGCTATAGGCTCATTTACAAAGGTACCTTGTCACAGTAAGACAAATGAAAATACACAGTATAACAGTATAACACAGAATAACAGTAACTTAAGACATAGATACAAACAAGCTGGTACAGGTAGGATTGATGCAAACAATACCAGAGTTATGTTGTCCTTAGCAGCTTAGTGGTAAGCTTTGTCATAAGTATTGAGTACGGCTTTGACTAGTGGCAATTACAGTTTCGGGTGTTAACAAGGTGGTTCCGTAAGGTCGTTCTGAAGCAGCGATATAGGTGGAGCTGGAGATGGAGGGGGCAGTGTGTTGAACCAGGAGGGGCCCTAAAGCTGAAGGCTCTTTGGCCGTGAGAGGTCCTAGCTCTAGGGATAACAAGAGAGTTTTCCCAGAGGTCTGAGTATGAACTAGTGGGACAGAGCGGCAGATGGTGTGGTCAATCCTGGCGGGATAGCCCAAGAAGGGTCTTTTGTAAGGGTACAGGTCAGATATTTGAGGCACTGCGTCAAGATCAGTACCAGCGCTTTGGCATTGCAGCAGGCGGTGTGTGTTAGCCTAGGTGCCCCAGTAATTAACCTGCAGGCCTTATTCAGTAGTAAGGAATTTTATGGAGGCGGTCTGATCAGCAGCACCATACACCGGCAGTCCATAGTCCACTAGGGACAGGATAGAGGAGGTGATCATGAGTTGAGGAGCCTCCGGGGGAGGCAGTGTTTATACCAATGTAAGATGCCCAATTGGATATTAGTAGCAGTGGCTAGGGCAGCGATATGTCCATGGAAGGAGAGGGAAGGGTCAAAATGGATCCCTAGGTATTTATAGGAGCAAACTTGTTCGAGTGGAAAAGAGGACCCAGAGTGAATGAGGAGTTTGAAGTTGCAGGACTTGTTTTGAGGATGAGTGAAGAACATGGTTTTGTTTTTAAGATTTATCACCAATCTATGTTCCTTGAACCAGCCCCGGCCGTGAAGGACTTCTGCACCGAGTCCTGGAGGGCAATAGGGTTACGACTTGAGGCAAGATGACTGCATCATCAGCATACAATAGAATGTTCCCAAGCAAGAGCGTGGAAGGGTGTTAAGGTAAAGGAGAATAGTAAGGCCCAGAATGGAGCCCTGGGGAACCCCAGAAAAGATGGGACAGATGTCTGAGTAGGTCCCATTAATTTTTACATGCTGTGAGCGGTCAGACAGATAACTGGTGCCCCAGGAGATAGGCCCAGCAGCAAAACCAGAGAGACTAAGGGCATCAAGAAGGAGGGGGTGGGAGACAGTGTCAAAAGCTTTAGAGAGGTCAATGAAGACTGCACCAGCCAGAGAACCAGTGTCTAAGGAGGAGTGGAGAAAGTTGGAGAACTCTAGGAGGGATGTGTTGGTACTGTGGCCCACTCGGAAGCCATGCTGCTCAGGACATAGGACATTGTAGGTGGAGAGGTAGTCAGAGATTTGAGAGGCCACCACTTTTTCCAAGGCCTTGGAGAGAAGAGAGAGAATGGAGATTGGTCGATAGTTTCCAGCCACAGTCCTAGCACCACCTTTAAAGATAGGGGTGACAGTGGCAACTTTCCAGGCAGTTGGAACCTTCCCCAGGCAAAGAGAGTGGTTGATGAGGCACATGATCGGGGTAAGGACTGTGTCTAAGACCAGCCGTAGGATACACGGATCCAGGGTGTCACTGCCTGTACTATTACTCTTGAGAGCAGTGACAAGGTGCAGCCTAAGTTCTTGGGCAGAAACACAGCGGAGGAGAAAATAAGGGTGAGAAAGATTTATGGCAGGCGCTTGGGGAGGAGGGTCAAAAAAATTTGTAGGTAGGATAGGGCTAAGGTCAGTGAATGAGGTGTTGAGGCGGTTGGCTATGAGGGCTGGGTCTGAGGAGATCACGCCATTAATGTTGATCTGGAGGGTGGGGGGGTGTGCACCCCATTTAACTGTTTAATGTTATCTCAGAAGGTTCTGGGGTTCCCCCATGAGGCAGTGAGTGAGGACCGATGGTGCTCAGACTTGGCCTTTCTGATGGCCCGAGTGCACTTGTTTGGTGCAGCATATAACTGCCTGTCACTGGGCCAGCCAGTCTCAATGGCACAGTGCCATAGGTTGTCCCTATGTTTGAGCTGGTGGATCAAAGCTGGGTTACCCAGGGGCATTCTGCCTTTAGAACCATGGTCGACATTGGGGCAAAGATATCACAGGCATTATTAAAAGTTCGAGTAAAGAAGGAGAGAGCTGTGTCGATGTCAGGAGTTGCTTGATAGGAGACCAGTCAATTTGGGACAGAAGTTCCTTAAGTTTTATCAGTCCACCAGGTATTAGATGCTGGCGGCATGTGGACTGTGCTATGGGTTTGGGGACTGAGGATAACCAGTGGAATAGAATGGGGGAGTGAGCGCTGAGAGAGTCTGGGAGGACTTGTACATTGGGGATCCGATTAGGGCGGTTTGTGAGTACACACCAAGCAGGGTACTGGAGCCTCTCTTGGGGTTAGTTCTGGTAGGGTGGGTAACTAGTTTGCGTTAGGTCTTTAGCAGAAAAGGAGTCATGGGTAGAGGAGGAGGAGGGGCTGAGCCAGTTGACATTTAAGTCACCCACCAGAATTTGATCAGCGGAAGGAGGTAGTGAGAAAAGGTATTCTGTAAGAGAGGCAATGGCCTGCGTTTGGTCCCTGGGGGGCACGTATGCAGTAGTCAAATAAAGGGGTCCCTTTAAAGGGTCAGGGGTTGGTTAGTTTCAGCATAAGCACCTGGGCCCTGGAGTCAAGGATGGGAGCAGGCAGGGCTAGTACGGGAAGAGATTCCTTGACATAAATAGCACAGCCGCTGCCCCGTCTCCCAACACGGTCAGACCGGAAGAGGGTGAAACCAGGAAGGAAGACTAGGGAGTCAGGGGGAGGATTTCGACAGCCAAGTCTCAACCAGAGCGATGACATCAAGGTTAATTGATGTGACCAGGCATTGTAGTGAGTCAAACTTTTTTAGGAGGCTACAGATATTCATGGAGACCATGCGTAGGCCTGTGGTGCTAGTCGGGGAGCTCCTGGGAACTGGGCCAGGGTTTGGATGAATGTTCCCTGACAGAAGTAGTAGCATGACTAACAACCTGGCTGGGAGATGGTGAGAGGTTTTCCTACGATTGACATGAGAGGAGGGGAGGGGAGGTTAAGGGAGCAGGGGGTGGGCAGGGTGGTACAGAAAGGGAAGGCAGGAATAAGAAGACACCCAGATGTGCCTGAGGTGAGGAGGAAGCTAGGGGGAGGGCAGGGAGGACCGAGACACGCAGAGGTCCTAAGGGGCAAGAGAGCAGGTTCAGGAGCAAGGGGGAGGGAGGGATGCCAGGGCACAGTGTAGAGTAGCAGATGGGTAAGTGGGCAAGTGCACTGCTAGTGGGGATAGACACAGGCAGAGCATGAGGCAGGGCCAATACATTGTGGTGAGCAAGATCCAAGGGAAGTAGTACTGTACAGGTAGGAGTAGGAAGCAGCGAGGGAGCATAGGTCCCTCTAGTGGCCAGCAGGTATAACCTGCAAATGGGAAAGTGGGGAGATAGGTTCTTGGCAACAGGATGTGATGTCACCGGATGTGATGTCATGGGGGTGGATCCTTAAATTGACAGCCGCCCCTGGGTGGGTGGGTGGTTGGGACGGGCGGGGCAGATGACGTGAAGAAGAAAGGAAGGAACTTGTGCACATTGTTGACTGCACCCCAGACAAGGTACAACATAATATTAACATGTTCATAGTTAAGAGACTCCCAGAATTTGTATGGGATATGGTCTGGCTAGGATTACATGGTAGATTAAATTTCAGAAATAATAACAAACACAAACAGATACAAGACAGGTACTGCCTGAGACAATCATGTGTCCAAATACTAGAATCACAATTACACCTTTTTCTGGAATGTGCATATGTATGGCCATTTTGGACTTGTATCTCAAAAGCATGGGGGGAACCACAGTTTAATCAAATTACATATCCAATATTAATGTATGGCATACTGGGGGGATGGATGGGGAAAATATAATGCTGAAACTTTATATACTGTATTCACCATTATTAGATATTACATATGGCAGTCAAGATGTGTATGGATTACTCAGCAAATACATGTCAGTTGCATTGAAATACTTAAAAGCATTCAGATTGCTATGCAGATAGTAAGGGGTACCGATTGTATGAAATATAATTACGAAAAAGTAAAACTACAATGGATTAATTGCAAGCAGTGGACTAAGCCCTCATGATTGATTAAGTTGGACTAAAAAAGTCATTTCTTCATTTTTGTTTAATTTCTTGTGTAAATCTTTGAAATGAAATTGTAATGTGGTATTTTGTTTATTCTGTTGTTTGAAGTCCTAATCTAATAAAAAATTCCCCATCTCATTTCAAGACGTGCCATGTGATCTTTAACATCCACCAGAACAGGCAGATGGGACCTCCATTTAACATCTCATCTGAAAGACGGCACCTCAGGAGTGCAGCACCCCCCTCATGCTGCACTACAGTGTCAATTGAGATTTAACCCAAGTGCCTGATGTGGTGATAGAACCCATAGCCTTCTGATCTTCCAGCCTTAAAGGTAAGTGTGCAACCTGCTGAGCCACTGACACTGACAAGTTGTTGGTGGTGCACCATGATGCAGGTTGCAGCCAAATAATAGCTGGTCTTCGCCTGTCAGGCCTTTCAGTTCTTCACCTCTGAGGCCTTTGTATGCGATGTTCACCAGACAGGCCTCTCGATATCTTCCTCTCCGTTGATCTCTTCGGTGGTCTAGGGGTTCGGCAGTCTGGAAGTTCCCCAGACTTTTTACTTGGCACCAGCTTCAAGATGCAACTCTTGCAGTGGGGTGTTGGCTCAGTCTCTGGCCACAGCACACACAATTTCTCTGGCTAGACACAGTAATGCAGCCACAAAAACTCTTACACCTCTGAGGGGGTTCACAGTGGGCTCAGTTTCTATTTTCTTAGTCTGAAAAAATATTTTCTGTGCTGCCGAATCTCTTGCTCTAGCTTCAGGCTGTAAATCACAAGGCACAAACATGCAGCAGCCCATTCAAATATCTCCCAGGGAATTCCCACACACAGCTCAGTTTTTTTTTCCCCCGAGGTTACTTACTTTGCTAAGCACTCTGCATTTTACCCAGTTAGCAGCGGGGCAAACAGGAAGGCCTTTAGGGCTAGCAAGCTCACACTCTTTCCTGCTCTAATCTCTCTGGCTTCCTCAGGAATCTCCACCTTCTGGTTGGCAAACAGTCCCTTATATATTATTTTACAGCCTTCCAACTGATTAGCTGCAATTCTCTCGAGCTTTTTCCATGCCTTGTCACACTTCCCAGCAACACCCATTCTAAGAGTCCCTGGGGGCCACCATATTTATTTACATTTGTCCCCAAACACAGCTACTCCTTATTTCAATTATATGCCATTTCTGGGGCAGAAAACTTTTCCCCCATGCCCTGAGGTGTCCCAACAGCGATCTCCAGCTCCATTGCCTGCCCTGGAGTTGGGGTTAATATTAAATAGTGGCCTCATGGAGAAACACTTACACAGCCATGACACCTTTACATTTCTTGGCTGGTTGGGCAGCTGCGCATGCACAAAATGGTGCTTCATGGTCATGTTTTTTATTTACATTGCCAATACCTTCATGGCAGCTCCCAAGACCGTTCCTTTCCTCCTCTAAGCAGTCAGAGGCGCAGAATCAGTTTAGAACCTCAGCCTCCCCCCATTTTCTCTGATAGGGTAGAGGAATGGAGAAATGTCAGCGGACACAGCCACGGAACACCAGTGAGCATGCAGGCCCGAATCCCACCCAGAGCCACTGAATGGGATGCAATGGGGCTGTAGCCCCAAAAGGTAAGCCTGACTTAGGTTGGAGGCTTACAGTACCATGGTGAGCCACAATGGGAGGTCAAGCGGCAAATGTGGAAAGGTGCAATAGAGTTCAAGGCAGCTGTGAGTGCCATGTTATATTGATCAACAGCTGCCTCTGGACCTTGTGCATGAGCTAGCAACATACCCAAGACATCCAGTGTATTCTGGAGTCTACAAGGCTCCAACTTATGTTTTGGATGACACCAGATAGTCTCCACAGAGGGGGTAATACAGCAGGGGACCCCGCACTAGAACTCAACTACTGTACTTGATGATCTGACAAAATGACCAGCTCAACCTTGACCGCAGTTATGTAAAGTCTGCGTAAGAAGATTAGATCCAGTGTGTTTTGTTTAGATCCATGTTTATGTGAGGATCCTTTAGAAGGAATGACTACTAATACTCAGTTGGTGGAGGCCCCATCTGTCAAGGATAGGGATGAGGTCATTAGGTGTGAGTGACAGTTACATTGATGGTGAATGGGAGTAGGAACTTAAAAGTCCTCATACTTAAGCTTCTTAGTGAATGGTCTAATGGTGGTTGGAAAACATCATGCTTGAAAGGATCATCATGACTTGAATGCAGAGAAATCAAAAATATAGCATTAGTTCATTTCAGTTCTTGACTTCTATTATTTTTATATACATAGATTCACCAGTCAGAAAAATCAATGTTCAAAATAAAGTATATAAAGCTAATAGTTGCATAAAATATACCTGCCTAGATGTTTACAGAAATGGTTTCAACTCTAAATCATGGTTCAATCCATGTGGCTTCAAACTCCCCATACAGAAAATCCAAAATTATTCCCTCTGCAATAGCAGATATGTTTGATCCCCACCATGTATTTGTTTTTTAACATGCTTCAGTGCCACAAATTTAAATTGCCTAACACTGGAGACATGCTTTTCCCTACAAATGGCCCCAAGCAGGATATCATCCTATCCTCTAACAATACTACGTGCACGCTCCTGCATACACTCTTTAAGACATCTTACTGTTCTTCCTATATACAATAAATTGCAGGGGCATTGCACACAGTATACTACAAAAGTCATTTTGCAGTCGATGAATTCTCTAATCTCCCATGCCATGCAGTGCTTAATTTGTGCCAGGTCTGAGCCCCGGCACCTCTTTTCATGCCAGGGCTGAGCCCCGGCACCTCTTCTCCCTGACGCTGCACTTTAAATATTTGTAAATTTTATTTGCACTCACAGTTCAAAGGAGGGTTGGACTGGCTGATTTGCTTGGGCGTGCTGCCGCAGTGCCAGCTGTCCAGATCGCAGTTGACTATACCTCCTTGCGGCTTGCACAGCGCTCATCCTGTCAGCTTAGTGACTGCTGCCTACTGCTATTTGCTTCAGTTCCTTGCTCGTCCATGCTGCTCATGCTCGCTCTGAAGCTTCTTGCTCTGGGAGGGAGGAGGGTCAGGTTGCTGGCGGTGGCAGTACAGGCATCATCACTTGACCAACTGTTCTTTGGTCAGGTGGTGTTTTGTTACGTTGCACGGTGCAGGGTGCACGTGAAGTGAGAAGGTCAGAGTTTTTATTTATCAAATACTTATATATATATATATATATATATATATAGTGAAGTTCAACTGAAAAGTATTGTCTTCCATTGTTTGGTACCAAGGTTTTAAGTTAGGTATAGTAATTCACCTGTAGAATGGTATAACAATAATTCAGCATTTAGAACTATGTTTAATTGAACTAGAGGTACCTGCATCCCACCGCACAATGAGGCAGGTACAGTAGCTGTGTGTGTTATTCTGTAACTAAATTTGAAAAACAAAATGTTTTGTATGCATATCATAGCTCCCGCTAGGCTTGAAGAGGCATTAGTTTAGTATGCAATACATTTCTAGCTAATGTGCTGACATTACCCTGTGCATATATGACCGAATTAAATCAAATAACATTTTTAATTAAAACAATATACTATGGATGGTAGTGTGTTTCCCGCTTTCCCGCTTTGCTTTTTCAAATTTTCTGTTTTGTTTTCACATCTAATGGCTTTCAGTGTTTTGCTAGTTTGAAGGAAAAAAAAGGAGAGAAGAGAAAACAAGTTCCCCATGACAATACCATTTACTGCATGTTTGTATGTGCAGTCTTTTCGGGCTCCAGAAATTAAAACACCAGTTAATGAGTCTCAATTACACTACAGTTCAGTTAGGGTCCGAGACCATTGTACCCAAAGTGCAGCTCACACACTAGTCAATCATAAATTACTTTTATTGCCATCTTATTAAGAGAATTAAAAACTGGGTGGTCAGCACACACATATAACAACAGCTGAAGAAACACTGCTCCTTAAATATCTTATATTGAGTCAACTAAAGAAGATTAGATTTTTTTAATTGCGTCATTAGCAGTGTTTAATCACCCTGTTCTCAGATGGCATGTTCTCGCTGCCATTTACCAAATGCTAAATGACTATGATCAATATACATACTGTGCTGAATTTAGATTTGAGAATTAGTAAATACCGTACCAGGCTGAATACTGATGTGGGGAGTGTTTACTGTACTTCAAATGCATTGTTTCCTGTTTACGCTGTACAGTGGCAGGTGCTGGGTAATATGGGTGACTGTGGGATACAATTACAGAAGGGCTACTGTCCATTACAGCCCATAGTAGACTTGTTTTCTGGTTAGTCAATTGGCATTTACATATCAAGAAGTTTTTTAACTAAAATTACTGGGGATATGTTAGACAATTGCAGTGCAGCTTATTTTTTATTTTTTTTTTAATCTTACTCCAATTTTTGCACCTTACTGCAGTGCTCCGGCGGGGGCATCCAGCCGCTGGTCCCCACCAACCCAGAGAACAGCAGGCTCACTCGCTGCTGAGTACATGCAGGCATCTTGCCAAGCTCCACCCCATGCTAGTGTCACATCTTGCACTTTCCCCGGCCTTCTCCAGGGGCCACCGAAGCACAACATAACCCTCTAGCTCACCCCAGAAGAAGGAGAGCAGTCCTGGGACACTCAATCCAACCTCTCCCCTGCCAGCCCCCGACATCCCGAGTCCATTCCCAAACCCGGGTCGCTGGTGTGGTGCGAGGGGTGACATCCAGCGCCTCAGCCCTCAGCACCACCGGACCGGCTGCAGCTTATAATAAACAGTTGAGATTCCTGATAATAATCTGAAAACTGTATAAAAATGTATGAGTTGAACAGCGTATATGATACAGCAAAATACTGAAGATGACACTCCCATATCTGAACACATGTTTCTGAGATGCTCAAGCTGAGATCTTGTGTATGAACTTGGTAAATTCAGCCAGTCATCGCCTGAGTTTGATTAATTATTTTCTCCACAAGTTAAACTGAAAATCAAACCCAAGGGCTGAGGAGCTGTGTGAGACTACATACAGTACATGGACTGACAGACAGCCTAATGTTTGGTTCCTTATTTCTACCATATTTGTGATTAAACAGGGGCTCTCTGGTGCTGTTAACCAGGAGACTGCCCCCCCCCCAAAAAAATCATTAGTGTAAGAGGAGCTGTGTCTCTGTGTGAGTTTGTACATACATCAAATAGACGGGGTATAAAATAAAATACGTTTACAAAAAAGGCTACATAAGAAAAGTAGAGGAGCAGCAGTGTGTGAGATTGTTACATAAGGTTACCCAGAGTTTCAAATACCCTGACTCCGGGGAGGGGGGGATCTTCCCCAGGGGTAGGCCAGAAGCTCTTGGATTTTAGATGCTCTGTAGTGAGTTTTGGGGCTTTTATTTAAGATGAAGCACACTTCCCTAATAGGGAACCTGTAACAGAAGTGCGCTTTATCTTCAGTAAGGGAACATGTAACAGAAGTGTGTTTTACCTTCAATAAAAGCCCCAAAACACCACAGAGCATCTAAAACCCAAGAGCTTCTGGGGGACTACCTAGTACTGACCCCCACTACCCATGCCATTACTTCTACATGCCCATGATCTTTTAACTATAAAACCCTTTTCATGCTTCAGTTTTAATTGGTTCTTCTACTACGTGTACCATGCTAGATGCTATGTGGTACAGTTTGTTGCTTAGTAAGGTCAGCCAGAGTCTCCAATACCATAACTCCTCCCAAACAATTCTTCCCCTGGATTCAGGGGTAGGGAAGCAGACACAAAAATGTGTTTTATCTGCAATGTAACCCCCAAAACTCACCACAGAGCATCTAAAACCAAAGAGCTTCTAGGGGCCTACCGGCCCCAGATCCCTGGCCTTTGGGTTAATTCACAGCATCTTGCCCTTTATACATGCCCAAAATCCTTTACCAGTGGTCAGCCAGACTCTCCAATACCCTGACTCTCCCCCCCCCAAAAAAAAAATTCTTCCCCTGGTTTCAGGGTTAGGGAACCAGACACAGAAATGTGTTTTATCTGCACTATAACCCCCAAAACTCACCACAGAGCATCTAAAACCAAAGAGCTTCTGGGGGCCAGTAGGCCCCCAGATCCCTGGCCTTTGGGTCAATTCACAGCATCTTGCCATTGCATTATACATGCCTACAATCCTTTACCAGCAGTCAGCTGGACTCTCCAATACCCTGAATCCACTCAAAAAAAAATTTCTTCCCCTGGATTTAGGGGTAGGGAACCCGACACAAAACTGTGTTTTATCTGCACTATAACCCCCAAAACTCACCACAGAGCATCTAAAAACCCACAGCTTCTGGGGGCCTGGCAGCCCCCGACCCCCAGCCATTGGTATTTGGACTCAGAGCCCTGGCACCTCTTTCTTTACAAATTAAGCACTGCCACCATCCTTTTGGTTGGATGTTCAGGTTTCTGGCAGGTTACAAGCATGAAGTTCTCTAACCACCATTAGACTGTTCACTAAGAAGCTTAAGTATGAGGACTTACATAGTGGTCAACTTTCAGCTTTCATCATGTGGGCAGCACCAGAAATTGAAGGAGAAAGTTTGGACTTTACACACAGACTTTTAACATATTACACAAACTGAATTCACAGTTTTCAGCTCTTGTATGGCCACCATCAGAAAATGGAAAAGAACAATGTGGGCCTTTCTTTAAGATGTTCAGTACCTTATGTAAACTGAGTTTATAGTGCTCAGCTGTAAATATCCTCCCTTCCAGAGCAGTGCTAGTAATATGGAGATTTGTTGTTTTAATGTTGCTTCTTAGTTTTCAGTATAGTTATAAATGTAATTTGCAGTTAATGTTATAGGGTGATTATAGCAACACTCCTGTGGACCTAAAAACCACAATAGGCACTTTACTTTTTCAAAGCCAATGGTTGCATATTAT
Source organism: Neoceratodus forsteri (assembly GCA_016271365.2). Taxonomy (NCBI): domain Eukaryota; kingdom Metazoa; phylum Chordata; order Ceratodontiformes; family Ceratodontidae; genus Neoceratodus; species Neoceratodus forsteri. The sequence continues at coordinate 754,986,782 of CM028135.1, forward strand.
GCAGCACCAAGAAACTAACTACTAAGTGGTTTAATTAATTAAATCACCACTATATGTGGTTATTGGTCTACCTGTAAAAGAGGAGGAGTAGCATGCCCTAACACATCCCTGAGGAAGATCACAGATTGAAAGGACGGGGCAGGGCAAGCTGGCAGCTAGGTGAGAGGCATGCATTTTACATTTTATATAGGCATAGCCTGTTTGACTTTTTGTAAGCATTTTTGCACCATCTTGTTTGTTTTATGTTGCAATGAGTAGTAACCCTACGGGGCATGGAGCACTTTTCACATTTCTTTGGCAATGGTCTATCAATCAGTAAATTTTGTATGTAAGAGCATGAGTCTGGAGCAATTTTTGCTTATCGCTACCATACATACTGGAATTCACACTGAAAAGTGTATATTTTGCCTCTGAGAGCATTTTATAGTTGTGGAGTTACATGTTGTACTAGGTCTTCTAGACGACCTGTATTAGGTGCACCAACCCTATTTAGAGTGGCACCCTTTAGTTTTGGAGGATTTGAGAGTCTAAAGGGCAGACAATGGCAGAAAAGGGTTATCAGAAGAGGGCTGTTTGTGCTCTTGCTAAAGATGAGACCTTGAAAGCAGCTATGCTGGTCCAAACAGGCTAAGGGGCAATGGCCTGATAGAGAGAAAATGGCCCTCTAGAGGCTGTGGAGTGCTCTGATTGTCACACATATATTTTCTAATTTTTTTGCCCTTTGCATTGTAGTTATTCTGCAGTAGACTACTGAAGGGACATTTCACTTTACTATCTTGATGTCCTAGAATGAATCTAATCATGACTGGAAACCTGATTCTACTGATGAGAAAGTGTATGCGTTCAAATTAGAGTGCACTGAAGTACTGTTCTGTACAGCATGTCTGGGGAAAAAACTAAACAAATGAAAAACAAACAGTAGATAGTATACTAGGCTTGAAGTGACATGTCAGGGGTGTGTGTGAAAACCATCCAATCACTTGCACACTCTTGCACCCCTCCTACTGTTAGATTTTTCCAAAGGAACTGTCAGCTACTTCATCAATTATCCACCCCATCATCCACACAGGTATATGAATTTGATTATTTACACAGGATGCATTGTACTGTATGTTCTGTGAAACTGCTTAAGCACTACCTAGGCTGGCCTTGACCTATCTAGTGGTACGACAACAGCTCATACTTGCTTCTGCACTTGTTTCTAAAAGCAAACAACCCCCCCCCCAAAAAAAAAGAACTGCAAAAAAAGCATTACCCAGGTCTTAAAACCCAATTTCTGAAAATTAGTTTTCACTTAAAGATCCCTATATAGCAGTGCATTATATAGGATTTATAAGTCTCCTTCCCACAAGAAAATAATGTGTAAAGGGTAAATAAATTATATCATGTTAAAGCATGCTGGGTAGATTCCAAAATCGTCAGTGTTTTCATAAGTACTGTTTACAGTTAATTCAGAGTGGCTGCCATCCTGAATGCTTTCTTCACTGCATTTTAAGTACACTGGGAAACTATACATATTTCTGTTTTAGGCTTTGGTAAGAAAATAAATTCCTTTACCAGCATAGGTGAAGGAACTGTTCAAAAACTGGGGGGTCAGAACAAATTATATCACGATATGACAGTTTCACAGTCTCTGAAGCCATGTTAGCAATACTATGGGAAGGTAATACTACCATCAGTGGTTCATGGTATACCACTGTTTTCTGGTCTTTTAACCAGTTCAGAGAGGTGTCTCCCTAAATATAGAAATAAGAAATATGTACCTAAATTTGCCAGACTTGTAACTTCTGTGTATGAGCCAAGCAACTGTAGAGTGCTGCAGCTGCAGCCCCGCCCCTAAAATATGTTTGATGATGACACCAACTAGGGAAGGGGTTTGCAGGAGCTCTATGTAGAAACAGTATTAACAGGATTGGTGGGGATGTGGGAGGGGCTCTCTAAACTTAGCTGCATTATTTTTTTCTGGCAGTTCTACATGTATGGGGTTAATTATAGACCCATACATATTGAACTACCAGCAAAAGTAATGCAACTACATTTAGAGAGTCCCCCTTCTCATATATCCTATTAATATCTACGTAGAGCACCTGCAGCCTGTTCCTTACTTTGTGGCCTCATTAGGCTTATTTTAGGGGCTGGGCTGCGGCAGTGCTCAGCAGCCACTTGGCTCGGGCACAGAAGTTGCTAGTCAGGCAATGTAAGGTACATATTTCTTTTAAAGAGCAGATATCTAGTAATTTGTTGTGTTTTTATTGCAGGTTTTTACCCTTGTATTTGAGGATGAGTCACCGGCTGCTGTTTACTGAAGCATGTCCCTTGTCAACCCATGCTTGATTGTCACCACTGTGAGGTCTTATTAGTCTCAGAAGCTCCCATCCATTTAAAAAAAGAATATGGCTATTCCCACGCTGAAAGACTGAGTTGAGATGATGTCAAAATCAGTATTGTGCTCTGATGTCTATGTACGCTCATGATCTGATGTAGTCTCTGCTCATTCTTGGCTATATTCGTGGATGCGCTGTGATGCTGACGGGAGCAGCACGAGAGAACTGGTGAAGCTGCTGTCTCATAAGTCAGTGACAACACAGTGGCTGATCCAAATAGTTCAGTGGCATTTTTTACCTTGTCTGGTCAATAAAGTGAGTTCTTCAGTAAGGCGTTGGTCTTGTGGTGTTTTTCTATAATTTTTAAATACTTGTGGTAAATTGAAATCTTTACTAACAATTACAGCTTGGCCGTCATTTCAGCATGTCCGTTCAAACCACACAGAGACTGCCGGTCACAGCTGTCAGCTGCATAATGATTTAAATGTCTATTTATTGGTTGTCACAGCGCTGCATAATTTTCTTCTGTGATAAGAACAAAATCAAATCTTATCTACACTATCCATTTTTTTTTATGAACAGATGTAAGCTGCAGTGAGCTAGATGCCACTCGAAAGTCCTCACTGAATGTCATTTCTTAATGAAAGTAAAATTCATTTGCACTCTTTTGAAATGATGCACTTATGGGATAACAGGATAGTGATGGACTATTGTAATTTCAGTCCTCTATGTTTTACGTCCCCCCCCATTTACTTAATTAGGCTGGTCATAGCATAATGCCATAATGTGTATTTCTTTGTGTTGTAATCCTTGCGATTATTTTGGACCCGCAGTGAGATCGCTGGTCAAGACAGGTATTTTATTTTATTTTTAAACACACAGTGCTACCCAATTTCCATGATGGAATGTAAAATCTACTTCTTTGGATGCAGAATCAGAGTGTTAGTTGTGCTGACTGACTGAATTCGCTTTTGAATGTCCGCAACCAGAAAAGATATAAAATGGATATCAGGCAGGTGCCAGCCTACGTCTTCTTCGTGTGTGTGTGTGGGAATATTTAATACTCGAGCCAAATAATTTACAGACACCAAAAAAAAAGAATCAATTAAAAAGTCCAGATACAAATTCCCTTAGTAATGCTTGGAATGCACGATGAATAAACAAAATAGCGGACCTGTGTGTGTGTGTGTGTGTGTGTGTGTGTGTGTGTGGTGGTGGGTGTGGGGGGGGATGAGGTAAGGGATTGAATGAGTGAAAATTGCAGACATTCGAAAGCAGATTCAGTCAGTCAGCACAACTAACACGAACGTAAAACATAGAGGACTGAAATGACGGCCGAGCTGCATCACAGCGCGTCCATGAATACAGCCAAGAACAAGCAGAGATTATGTCATATCATGAGCGTGCATAGACGTCAGAGCACAATACTGGTTTTGACACCATCTCAACTCGGTCTTTCAGCATAGGAATAGCCATATTTTTTTTAAACGGATGGGATCTTCTGAGACTAATAAGAACTCAGAGTGGTGACAATCAGGCTTGGGTTGACGAGGGACATGCTCCAGTAAACAGCAGCCGGTGACACATCCTTAAATATAAGGGTAAAAATCTGCACTAAAAACACAACAAATTACTAGATATCTGCTCTTTAAAGCTAGCTCCTTGGGCAACCAACTGCTTGGTACGAGTTGCCTGCCTGAAGTACATTAGCTGCTATCTGAGATACTGTACACACATGACCTCTCCCCCCCAACCCCCACATAGATTCCCAGAATATCTACAGATTATGTCCCCCTGCATTCATTACTGGACTGTGTGTCCACACTGACCAGATCAAATCTAAGGTGAGGTTTTAGTGAAATCAATGGTCATGCCAGTATATACAAAGGATTCTAAGTAATAAAACAGTCTTTAAAGTGGTGGTTTAAAAAATCCCCTACCACCCCAGCTTTTACAAATTTTCTAAAAGCACACTATTTCTCATCTCAAGCCTGTCTCTGCTTTCACTAATCTACCCAATGCTACCCACCACCCCCTACTACCTCTGCTCCCCACCTCCTTGAATCCTCCTACCTCTCCTCACCTCTCCCCCCCTACCCCTTCACACCCTTTGCACACTGCTATGCACTTACCTCACCACCAACTATTTAGGCACTTATCCCCAGTTTCCTCTCTCAGGATCATTCCTTCCTTCCCTCTTTTTCTGTAATCTACGCCTCCCCCCCCCATTGCCCACTTACCTCTCTGAAGCTCTTCTCACCCCATAAATTCCCTTGTACATCTTTAAAAATCCTTATTATTTATACATTCTTGTATGTCTTTTCTCTTCTCACCCAAATCCTATCTCTGATGCTTTGTATCATATTCAACTTGTTGAATTTTCTACTGTGCCTGCTATATTGTTTTTGCACTATTTTTATCAGTATGTTGCTGTAAGTTTCTTTCCATCTGTATCTTCTCTGCCTGAATGTATGATATCATGAATGTACTGTATCTAACCCACTTACTGTGCCACTGCACCCGGGTCATGACTGAAAAGGCACTTGCTGCTAGTGCACTCACCCAGTCAACAAAGTTTAAATAAATAAAAAGAAATAAATTTAAAGTGCCTAGCTTTTTCTGCAGCGTACACTCTGCCCCTTGTCTTCCTAATAAAGATGGTTTATAAACAAAATGAGTGGGCTTTATCCCCACCAGCCCCTTACACACAAAATATCTGACATATCCAACCTCCTGGTGTAACTGGAGAAAGGTGGGTCCAAGAAATATCTTAGAGTGTAGTGCTCATGCTTCTCTGTAAACATAACCACTACTTATCATTAGGTTAAGTTTTCCCATTTTCTTTTCTTTCTTTATAACCCTAATCCTCACTACTACATTAGTATGTACAGGGTTACAAAAGCTATAGAGGCGGTTACTTATGGACCTGTTTGTTCTTCCCAGTTATTCCAAGAGTTAGGAAGCCTCACCCCAGATGCCATTACTTCTGTACCCACTACAGTTCACCAGATATGATAATGTAACCAGCATGGTTACAATGCTATAGCTATGCTGTGCATTAACAAGCATAACATTTTATTTGGGTCAAAATTGAAAAGTGTGATCCTGTCCATTTTACACAAATTTTTCCAAATGTTTTAATTCATGTGCTTCAGTCCAGTTTGTCAGAGTGTCCATACTACACTCTGACACCTTGATTGCCTGCTCTGGTTTCCAGGCATGATTGCGTCAATACCGCAAAACATTGCAGGTGCTGCAATGAATGCCAGGATACTTGCAACTGAGCACGGTAATGTTTTTGATGGAAAATGGCATGGTTATATTTGGAACTCATGGTGACCTCAAAGATGTGAGTAAATTATCCTTTTTTTTGTTGTGTCAACAGTAAAAAGCCACAGAAGTTTCCCGGAGATTGCCTTATACTGTGTTACAGCACTGTGTGCTTCCACACTGCTGTTAACATGGTTTAAGGCAACCGTGTTAGCTTGAAACTGTGCTAAAGGCCTGCTCCAATCAGGGTTTTAGCAATGTTTTCAAACACGGTTTCTAGCATGGTTTTATCATGCTTCAGTGTGGACGCAAGACTTTTAAACCGTTTTAACAGAGTTAAAACGGTTTAAAACTTGGTAAAATATGCTAATGTGGACAGGGCATGTGTGGCACTTGTCCCAGTCCCCAACTCTGAAATGAGCACTGCAGTCTTTCTTCTTCATTTTGAGTCTGCTTTACACTTCCAGCACTGAGATGGCAGTATAGCCTAGACGTTAGAGTAAGGAGCTGTGAACAAAGGGACATTGGAAATTGTTTAACCAGGAAAGGTACACTAAGCCAAAGCTTGTTTCCAGGTGTGACCTATGAGCACAAGGCAGTTAAGTGGCTTGCTCAGGGTCACACAGTATGCAAGTGGGGGCTGATGGGATTCAAACCCAGGTCACCAGGTTTGCAGCTCATGCCCTTAACCACTTCATCATACTGCCTCCTAGTTTGGTGCATCCAGCAGACCTAGGTTTGATTTCCACAGCCTCCACATGCATACTGTGTAACCCTAAGTAATTGCTCCCAAGCAGCACACGAAAACAGGTCTTGGGCCTGATGGGCCTTACCCAGTTGCCAAAGAATAAAAACAAATAAAATAAAAGGAGCATTCCGTATGCTTTCATCAGTATTCTGAATACATTGTTTTTGAACACTCAGTATCATTTCTGGTGACTAAAACAAACTAGCATGCAGCAGACAGTGCTCTATGACTTTATAGGACAATGATTGTACTAAAACCAGGACCACCCTGTGAATAAGCATTGCTCAATGGAGCCTTTTCCAGGTATAAAACATACACACACACATATACACACACACACACTCTCTTTGGTGTCCATTTTCAGGTAGGCAATTAAGCACTTGACAGTTTATAGCCTGTGTCACATTCCATTCCTAGGGAAAGGCTAAAAAATATTTTTTGTGTGCCAGTGGGGGAAGGGTACATAGCAATTAATAAGTACAATTCAGTGAGCTCATCTGACCTTGCTCTCACTGGCTTCCAGTGAATGTCTGTGGTGTGTGTCACAGACCTAAGACAAAACGCAGGCTTAAGATAACAGTCTAGTAAATCCTGTATCAGAAGTAGGGGTCAAAATGTACGTTCTGACCCCTTACTTTTGAAAGTGAGGGGTCAGCTGACCCCCTGACTCTGCCACCTGTGTTTACCAGGTTTAGGAATCTAGCAGTTAAAGCTACAATTATGGTGTGCCAGTTGCTGCAAACTTCCAGTCATTTAACATCTTCCATCCCTTTAAGGGTCACTTATTTAATTATAACCTACCCTACTGCATTTGTTTAAAAATGTAAACTGAATCTGGAGGACCAGAAGAAGGGGATCACTCTTTAAAGGGAAATTCTCACTGACCCTAAACCATTGCCTTGGGCTTAGGAGGTCCCAGTTTAAATAATTGCCTTTAACAATTGTGTGCCACTTTTTTTTGTTTAAATTTAAATCAGTATCTGATAAATACTGCTGCATGTTGTACACCATGACTGGACACAACAAATCTTAGGGATCCATGCTGCTAAGCTTTGGGTAACATTTTCAATGGACCCAGCCACGGGGATATGCAAATGCTATACTTTACAGTTCTGTCAATGTTTGTATTACAACATTTAAAGAAGTTGCCACTAATGGTATCAGTTTCTCTCCCTGAGCCCTTTGGGGACTACAGGCCAATTCACAATGCCGCATTGCACTGAAGAAACTCAAGCACTTGAACTGGCCCAGTGGTGCTGAGGGTTGAGGCACTGGATGCCACACCTCGTGCCATACCAGTGACCCATATTTGGAGATGAACTCAGGCCACCAGGGGTCAGCCAAGAAGAGGGCTGGGAGATGATTGTGGCAGCCACCTCGCTGCTGTTCTCTCCTGGATTGCGGAGGCTAGCCACCTCGCTCTCAACTGGCACCTAGTGGAGGCTGGATGCCAGATCAAGAGAGGTCTGGGGGGCTTGTGTTGGGAGGGTGGAAGGAGCATAGTCTCCAGGAGCATGCTCATCTGTGTTCCCCACTGCTCCAGGAGGGATGGGGGAAAATGGAAAATGCACTGTTGCAGGGTTAATGAAGCCCTGAAGCCATTACAGGGTGGATTGAGATACTCAGAGAGAGGACCACAGTTTGCCTGCCCTGAGCCCCAATGAAGAAAAGCCTATTCAAAAAAGAAAGAAACTCAAGCACTTGGTTGTTGTGGTGCAAATGTGACAGTGTAGACACTTACCTGATCATGGTAAGTTGATCCCTTGTCCTCTCCCAAGTCTCAGCAGAGTTGGGGATATATTCCCTAGTGTGTGGTGTAAGCTGCCATGTGGAGAGGCTGCACCACTCACTCAAGAACACAAACTGTTTGGGTCAAGAACAAGGCTGGGCATTGAATTACACATCACTTTAACAACATAATATGTATACATTGACGTTTGGCATTGGACTTGTTTAATACCTCAGACTTGTATCCCAGGACCACACATGGAAAGAAGCCTCAGCTTGATATGTCTTTCAGTTACCAAATGCCACATAAATTAAATAGTACAAGGATTTGGGGGTCAGGTTCATAATTCCAAGCTGCATATTAATATAGAAAGAATTTACCAGCAGATAAGGACAGCTTGGCCCACCTAGTCTGTCCACTGAGTTACTCGAGAAATACCTATAGTGGGAAAAAATGCACTAGAGTGATGCAAAATAATAAAATCGATTGACTCATGCTGCAGTGCTCTCCATTATTTAAATTTCCAAACAGCTGTGCACCTAGAGCTCATCGACGTCAGCAGCCAGTACATCATCTGACAAACCACTACTGATGTCAATGAGCATCTACCTGCCCCCTGAACTCACAGCCCCTCTCAGTATGGCTTGCATCAGTGCTGAGAGGAGGCATGTAGATGTGCTCCCGCATCAGTGCAGGAGGAGGAGGAAGAACAGGAGAGCACAGCAGTCTTTGGTACAGCCATGTAAACAGGCTTTTTGTGTGCATCAGAAAGTAGTGTAAACCATCATTAAAGTACAGTTTGTAAAATAACTTACTTTGAATGTGACACATCCAGAAGAACCTCACACACACCATCAAAGCAAAGGTCACCACAAAGAAATATAATGCAGAGTAAAATTCATTGTACTTATAACTCCATACACAAAGTGCCTGGCACATCACTCCTACCTGCTTCTTGTCATCAAGGCACAGGTCAGAAAGCATAGGGAAAACCCAGAAGCAGCTGTAAAAATCACCAAAACTTTATTTATTGTAGTAGAAACATAAAATAAAAGAAACATGTTCAGAATAACTTTGTATAGAAGCAAAAATAAAATCTTTCTTGTAAAAAAGATCTCTCTTGCAGCTCAGCTTAGCTGTTTTTACAAGTCTTTTTCAACCCCCATCCTTTGCAAGCATCCTGTTCTTTGTAAATTTCAGGAGCTGATAGAACACTGAGAGCTTCCTGAGGTCCCCACAGCAACTGTAAAAGGCTCAGGCCATTTTCACCCAAGTAACCTCTAGCTTTTTACACTTATCTCAAATTATAAATATATATATATATATATATATACATTTCAACAGTAACACCATATTTTCTAAACAAAAGTGATCCCATTATCAGTTTCATTTCCATATATTGATTTGCACATACTCTTATATTACCAGATCTAGATATGCAAGTGAGGAAAAACAGACAACAAGAGAAACAGAGACAGTGCGAGGCAAAGGATTGTGAGACTGGTCGGGTTGATCAAGTCCGAGGTCTCACAGGAAAATTTGGTTGCGCAGCCAGACAGAAGAGACAGAAAAGGAAAGAATACAGATCATTGCATTTAAAAGCTTTCTCCAATAGAAATGTGACAGGGGCCTGTTCTACCCAATCACATATACACCCCTCTTTAAGAGGGAACCTGTTTTATTAAACAGGTTTCCAAAGCTTTCTGTTCTCTACTGACATGTTCTACTTTTCAGAAATGAAGCACATTTGCATCCATTTTTTTTAATAGAACAGCAGAAAGTGCAGTTCCAACCCATATATTAGTTTAGTTTTTTTTTTTCAACCATCAGAACTGTCAATTCCTGATCCATAACATAAGCATTACTATTCTCTTTACCAGATTTGTGAATGACAGAGAATTTAAATGGCTACAGTGCCAGGTACCACTGTGTGATTCTGGAATTTTTATCTTTCATCTGGTTAAGCCAACAGAGAGGATTCTGATCAGTTACAAGAACAAATTCAGTTCCTAGTAAATAAAATTTAAGGGATTCCATGGACCACTTTGCTGCTAAACACTCCTTTTCGATAGTGGAGTACCTTTTCTCTCTGTCATGCAACTTCCTACTTATATACAGAATAGGATATTCTTTCCCATCTATATTTTGACTTAGGACTGCACCTAGGCCTATCTCAGATGCATCTGTTTGTAGCAGAAATGGTTTCTCAAAGTCTGAGCTTCTTAAAACAGGTGCTGAACATAATGCAGCCTTCATGGCTTGAAAAGCTTCATCACACTCTGGAGTTCATTTCACATTGTTTGGGTACCGTTTCTTTGTGAGTTCAGTGAGGGGAGTAGCTAACCCTGCAAAGTTGGGAACAAATCTCCGATAATAACCAGCCAGCCCTAAAAATGACCTGACATGTTTCTTTGTTTTAGGTATAGGGCTGTTAGCTACAGCTTCTATTTTAGAAATCTCTGGTTTGACTTCTCCATTTCCCAACACATAGCCCAACTATCTAGTTTCCTGCATGCCCAATGCACATTTAGTAGGATTAATTGTCAGGCCTGCATTTTTGATAGCTTGGATAACTGCTCGTAGGTGTTCCACATGACTTTTCCAGTCTGGACTGTACACCACGACATCATCCAGCTATGCAGCACAATAACCAGTGTGAGGGGATAAAATTACATCTATGTACCGCTGGAATGTAGCTGGCGCACCATGTAAACCAAATGGCATGATGGTGAACTGATAGAATCTTATATGGGTGGCAAATGCAGTTTTATCTCTGGATTCTTTAGCTAAAGATATTTGCCAGTAACCCTTGGTGAGATCGAGGTGTACTGATGTGCTTTGCACTCCCCAGCCTGTCCAACAAATCATCTATTCTGGGCATAGGATAACTGTCAAATTCTGACACTTGATTAAGTTTCCTGTAATCAAGGCAGATTCTAACACCCCCTTCTGTTTTGTTTACAATTACCATGGGAGATGATCAAGCACTCCTCAACTCCTCAATGATAGCCAATTCTTTCATTTTTTGTATTTCCTTAACCACATCAGCTTCTAACCTCTCTGGCAACCTGTATGACTTTTGCCTAATAGGACGAGCATTCTTTGTCACTATTATGTGCTCAACCCCTTTTGCTCGGCCTGGTACCATAGTAAAAGTACTGTTAAATGTCTTCAGCACATTACAAATGTCTGCAGTTTGTTCTGAGGTTACGGAAACATTCACCTTTACAGCATCAGCATTTACAGTTTGTTCTAGTCTGTCATAAGCTACATCAATATCTTCCTTATCAGCTTCTGGTAAAACTAGCAAGGCAGCTTTTGGCATTTTTTCAACCCATTTCTTGAGGAGGTTAGCATGGTGTACCTTAGAAGGATTTTTCTTGTCGGGGTCTCAGTCTCATAGTTAGCAGTGCCAGTACTTCTAAGAACCTTATATGGCCCTTGCCACTTCATTAACAACTTATTTTCTGTTGTGGGTAACAGTAGCAAAACCTTTTCACCTGGCACGAAAACTTTTTCTTTTACCCCATAGTCATAATATACCTTCTGCTGGTTTTGAGCCTTTCCTGATTACTATGGGCAATTTCAACATATTTTGCCAGCTTCTTTCTTACGGCACACATATAAGAAGATATAGATTGTTTCTGAGTGGGGTTATCTTCCCACGTTTCTTTTATCACATCCAGTGGCCCTCTTGGCTGCCTACCATACAGCATTTCAAATGGCGAAATCCCTGTCGATGCCCGTGGCACTTCTCTGTAAGCAAAAAGTAGGTAAGGCAAGTAATGGTCCCAATCTTCCCCTTCCCCTTCCTCTTTTACAAACCTTTTTAACATGCATTTTAGGGTTTGGTTAAAATGCTCAACAAGACCGTCTGTCTGAGGATGATAGGGGGAGGTTCTTATGGTAGTGACACCCAGCAGTCTGTACAGCTCTTTAAGCAGTGTGGCACCAAAATTACTACCCTCATCAGTAATAGTTTCTTTAAGTATGCCCACTCTGCTGAAAATTTTGTCTAGCTCTGCTGCAACTTTTGGAGCTGTAACAGTACACATTGGAACTGCTTCTGGGTATCAAGTAACATAGTTGCATACTACCAGGATAAATATATTACCCTTTTTAATTTTGTCTAAAGGACCAAACACATCCGTTGCAATTCTCTCAAAAGGCACATCTATTAAGGGTAAGGGTACTAGGGCCACCTTGTCTTTTCTAGTGACTGGGGCTACTTTCTGACACTCAGCACAGGAATTACAATAAGTAGCACCATCTTCATGAATTATTGGCCAGTAAAATCTATGCAGCAATCTGGCAAGAGTGCGATCCCTCCCTGAGTGATCAGCCATAGGACTATCATGTGCTATCTGTAACAATTCTGTTCTATACTTCTGTGGTATAACCAATTGTTCTGTCTGTTCCTGTATCTGAGGTTTAACACAAACTCTGTACAGTAATCCATTACATTTTTTAAACATTGGTCCACCCTGTTTTGGTTTTACCCCTAGCTGCTTGAAATAATCCAGGAGAGAAACACTATTAGCTCACTCTGAAAGAAAATCATAATCAGCTATCAATTTAGTTTCAGTATTTTCTCATTTTATCCCTTCATGTACATCAATTTGTTGCCACAGTTTCTTCAGGCTTTGTCTTTCTTTCTTTCCTGGATTTTTGGATCTTGGAGCTGTGCTCAAACTAGTCCAAATCAAAATCACTGAAAGGAAAAGTGTCCCCACCATCTGAAATTTTCTTGCCTGAGTTCTTGTCACCACAGCTGCTGAAACATCAGGATTTACTCCCTCTTCGATCAATTCAGTAAATCCTGGAAAGTCATTTCCAAAAATCACAGGTACAGATAACTTTGGTACTACCCCCACTTTCACTTGGTGCGACACACCCTTAATGATCAGAGTCACTTGGGTGATGGGGTAGTATCGAGTGACCCTATGGATCCAGATGACACCAGTACCTGGTCCCTTTGCACAGTGTTTTCCCAGCACTTTAACACGCACTAGGGTCTGTCTGCTTCCCGAATCAATGAGTCCCTTCGCAGTCTTATCCCCCACCTTCACATCTGTTAGGTACTTGTCCCAGTTTGCCAAGGACAAATCTGCTCCAGTGCAACTCTCTTTATTACGGCAGTTTCTTGCAAAATGGCCTGGCTTACTACAGTTATAGCAGATAACGTCTTTGGGCACAGATTGGTTAACCCCACCAGAGTTCTTAGCAGGCTTGGAGTTTAAATGGAAAAAGAGTTTCTTACCAGTGCTTGACTGTTACCTTGTTGCTGTGGCGTCTGTCTGGCTAGTTGGTAGTCCTCAGCCAAAGAAACAGCTTTTTCCCCATTCTCTGGTCAGTGTTCCTTTACCCACAGCTGCACATCTGTAGGCAAGATGTTGATATTGCTCCATGGCAAATGTGTCGATGATCTGTGGGACTGTTTTGCTCTCTGGTTGGATCTACTTCATCAGGAGTTCTCGGAGTCGGGTGAAGGCTTCTGTAGGATTGCCAACCGAGTTGTACCTCAGAGATCGAAATCTCTGCCTGTAGGTCTCTCTGGAGATGTCGTACCTTTTCAGGATTTTCGCTTTTCACCAGGTCATAGTTTTCTGACTGTGCAGTGTCCATACTGCTGTAGGCAAGCTGGGCTTTCCCTGTCAGGTAGGGTACCAGTCTGATTGTCCATTGCTGCTTTGGCCACTGGCAGGCTGTGGCAATTCTTTCAAAGGTTGTCAGGTATGCCTCAATATCATCTGAGGGACACAACTTTGTAAGTTTAATGGCCTTTAGGTTGCTTGCATTTTGTTGATCATCTGGATCTGTGCCGGATTGTCTGCCTTCGATAGCTTGTAAGGCATCCAGCCATCGCTGCTCCTGTCGCTGCATCTCTTCTGTCATTTGTTGCTTCTGTCACTGCATCTCTTCTCTCCTCAATGCTTCTAACTATTGAATTTCTTTTTCTCTCTGTGTCTCAGTCTGTTTTTGTTGTATAGCCCACCATTTCAAAAAGTTCATCAGGCTTTCAGGTTCTGTCACTGCCTGTTCTTATTCCATGACTTGTGCTGACTGTACAATCTCAGACTGGACTTCAGCTGCAGATTCCATGCCTTCCTCTGTGCTTCCCTAGTACTAGGTGCAGTACCCATGCACCAATCTCCTGTTTTAGGGTATGCACGGCTTAAATTCCACTTAGGCTGACACCATCTGTCATTGAGGCACAGGTCAGGAAGCATAGGGAAAGCCCAGGAGCAGCTGTAAAAATCACCAAAACTTTATTTATTGCAGCAGTAACATAAAATAAAATAAAGCTGTTCAGAATAACTATGTACAGAAGCAAAAATAAAATCTTTCATGTAAAAAAAATCTATCTTGCAGCTCAGCTTAGCTGTTTTTATAAGTCTTTTCAACCCTCATCCTTTGCAAGCATCCTGTTCTTTGTAAATTTCAGGAGCTGATAGAACATTGAGAACTTTCTGAGGTCCCCACAGCAACTGCAAAAGGCTCAGGCATTTTCACCCAAGTAACCTCTAGCTTTTTACAGTTATCTCAAATTATAACTATATATACATTTCAACAGTAACACCATATTTTCTAAACAAAAGTGATCCCATTATCAGTTTCATTTCCATATATTAATTTGCACATATTCTTGTATTACCAGATCTAGATATGCAAGGGAGGAAAAATAGACAGCAAGAGAAACAGAGACTGTGCGAGGCAAAGGATTGTGAGTCTGGTCAGGTTGATCAAGTCTGAGGTCTCACAGGAAAATTTGGTTGTGCAACCAGACAGGAGAGACAGAAAAGGAAAGAATACAGATCATTGCATTTAAACACTTTCTCAAAAAACAAATGGGACAGGGTCCTATTCTACCCAGTCACACTTCTCCCTAGCCTTCAAAGAAAAGAACTGCCTGACACCTGTTGGGCTGCCTCCTGGCCACTTTATCAGGGGCTAACTCTTGATAAAGTGCCAAGTATGCAGCAAGAAATATGTTGGGTGGTTCTTTCCTTGCAAGCTATAGGGAGCACCTAGGGGTGGTATGTCTAGCACTTTGTGTATGCAGCTGTAAGTACAATACATTTTACTCCACATTGCATTTCTTTGTACTGCCATTTGCTTTGATGGTGTGTGTGTGTGTGTGTTATTGTTTTAACCCTCTATATCCCACATTTTTGGGGTGAACCCTTTACCTGTAGGTTTACTCTGAATGTGCCATTTTGTGTATTTCTTTTACATCAGTGAGGATTCCCCTTTAATGTTTGGGGAAACAGTTCAAAAGGGTTGCGAGAAAAGATTTTTTTAAATTTCTTTCACATGGAGAGTCACAAGATTTGTTTTAGAAACATAGACGTTGATGGCAGATAAGGATCGATTGGCCCACCTAATCTGCCCATTTCCCTACCTGTTGGATAAGCTGCAGATCCTAGTTAACCAACAGTCTACTTCTTCCTACCCGCCACCAGAATTGCCTTATGTCTGTTCCATGCATTCTTGAATTCCCCCACTGTTTTTGATACCACAACCTCCTCAGGAAGGCCATTCCATGCGTCCACCACCCTCTCTGTGAAAAATACTTCCTCACATTACCCCTGAGCCATCCCTCCTATATCTTCAAATTGTGTCCCCTTGTTCTTGCACATATCTTTTTTTTCTGAAAGATGCTACCCTCTTGGCTTTTGTTGATTCCCCTGAGGTACAATACTTGAAAGTTTATATCATGTCCCACCTCTCCCTCCTTTCCTCAAGGTTATACGTATTAAGCACCTTTAGTCTCCCTTTGTATGGGTCCTGTTGCAGACTCTATACCATTTTAGTTGCCCTCCTCTGGACTGCCTACATCCTGTCTATGTCCTTGCAAAGATGGGGTCTCCAGAACTGCATGCAGTACTCCAGATGGGGTCTCACCAACTGTCTGTACAGAGGGAAAACAACATTCTGTTTTCTACTGGTGATGCCTCTTCCTATATATCCCATTATCCTCCCAGCCATCCTTACTGCCTTCTCACATTGCTTGCTTGCCTTTAGGTCATCTGATATGATTACTCCCAGGTCCCTTTCCATTTTTGTTGTTGTTATTTCCTCCTCCCCCATTGTGTAGTCTTCTCCTGGGTTTTTATTTCCCAGGTGCATTACTTTGCACTGCTTTTCATTGAATCTAAGCCGCCATACTCTTGACCATTCCTCCAACCTTGCCAAGTCCCTTCTCATCCTTTCTACACACCCCCCCGCTTGTGTATCAATCCTGGTGCAGATCTTTGTGTCATCTGCAAAGAGTCAAACTTTTCCTTCCAGTCCCTCTGCAATGTCAATTATAAACACATTAAAAATGACCGGACCCAATACTGAACCCTGCGGTACCCCACTAGTAACCTCCCTTTCTTTGGAGTGGACTCCATTTACTATTACCCTCTGTGTCCTGTTGTCCAGCCAGTTTTTTACCCAGACTACCACCCTGGGACTCACTCCCAGTCTGGCTAATCTGTTTATTAATCTTTTGTGTGGGACTGTGTCAAATACCTTGCTAAAGTCTAGGTAGGCCATGTCCACTGGCCCTCTCTGGTCTACTACTTTGGTCACCCAGTCAAAGAAGTCTGTTAGATTCATCTGACATGACCTTCCCACTATGAATCCATGCTGCCTTGGGTCCTTGCCCCGCTGGCCTCTAAGTACTAAGCAGTTCTTTCTTTCAGAAGTGATTCCATGATTTTCCCTACCACTGAGGACAAGCTAACAGGTCAGTAGTTTCTGCTTTGTCCCCACTTCTGTGAAGGGAATCATATAGATCAGTAAAGGGTTTGCTGTATGAAGGAAGTACTAACTGCCAACTGGAAACTGTGACAATGCCATCCCCTCAACTATACATAAAATTATTGTTCTTTGAGTTCTAAAAATATTTTCCTGTGTGTCAAGTTACATAAAAAGGTTAAATTACAAAACAGTTCACATGCTGGTGTGGGGAGATGTTGATTAAGGATATTAATGTCTAATGGTGGATCATTGAGTGTCTATTCTGAGACAACATGCAGGTCAATTCATCCCCTGTTTACATATGCATGAATATCTTGACTTGCATATCTCATGGAGAAGCAACTCCAGAACTGATCAGAAGAGGTTGAGGTTTTAATGGAATAGATGTTACTGAAAAAACAAGCTAGCTACCAACAGCCATGTAATTTCCCAGCCCTTTGCCATCATGAGAGCTCTGACTCTAGTTCTGAGTTTTCCATTGGGTTCAGGCTGAGGCTGGTTTACCGTAGACTACCCCCTGGGCCCATCTCTAAAACCTCTTTCTGTCTTCCCCATTGGATGTATGCTTTTCTTGACATAAACTGATAACCATCTTGGCTGCTACCTTTATGATTGTTGAATTCCTAGCCAGAAGCCACAGACACAATCCCTCTGGTACAATCTGGAGAAATTGTTCCAATAAAAGCACTTCTTTCTTAACTTTGTATTTATAAATCACAAATTTACAAAGTTTGCTTGGTTCAGAGCATACAGTAACTGCTTTATTACCCTCCAGCCATCATTCCAACGTATTGCACAGCTGAACACACATTTCTAAATAACTCTTCTCCCAGTGCTTTCTTTAAGCCCCTAAACTTAAGACTATATACTACAGGAGTTAATTCAAAATGTTTCAATAAAACATTTTTCAGCTTTAAATAGTCCATGCAATCAGCATGTCCATTCTGGTGAATGCCTCTAAGGCTTTTCTGGTGACTAATGGCATGAGGTGGTTTATCCAAGAAGTCCTATCTAATTTAAACTACCCACATGGATATCCCTCTGCCAGTAATGGGACAACATTTTAAAATTTACTTTGGCTTCTGTGGCGGTGGGCTCCCTTGCCAGTACCTATGTTTGTGGGAGGTGACTTGTGTTGCAGTTTCTTCATCTCTTTCTCATGTTCATGTTCTCTCTCTCTCTCTCTCTCGCTCTAGATGCAGATACCCTGACCCTTGATGCTATTTCTCTTACACCTCTCACATTAGGCTCTGGTGTTGATGCTCTTTTTCTTACTCACACTCCTGGCGCTGACATGCCCTCTGTCATGCCTCTGCCTGCAGCTTTGCCTTTTGCAGCTGTGCCTCCACTTTTGCCTTTTGCAGCTCTATGTCAGCCTTCACCTTTATCAGTGTGAGCTCCAGCCTCAGCCTCACAGTCTTGATCTGGTTGCTTAGCCTCCTAAGTACTGGTCCTTGGCTTGTCTTCACTCTTTTTCATCACAGTCTCATAGTTCTGGCCCTCCTCCTCCTCTGGCTGAACCCTATTTTGCTGGTCACTTTTCTTGAGAGAATCTATGAGTTGTGACTTTGTCTGCTTCTTATAGGGGAGACACATGCCGCAGGCATAGTGTGTACTCACTATTCTATTCTCACTGGAGAAACAAAAAAAAAAGTAAAGAAATTAAAAAGCAGTTTACAAAGTATCCCCTTGTATATTCTGCTCTGTGACTGGACAAGTATTCTTTCTGGTTCTCCATGTATACCTTTCAGAGTACACACTATGTTTCATCATTCCAACTGCTTTGCCACTAGTTTGTCATTGTGCCCCTGGCTGACAACTGGCTTACCTCATTGGATCCTAAACAAATGACCTCCAGAATCTGTTCCTCACACAGCATTTCAGATTCTGCCTAACCACAGAAATGAGAGCTTCTGTGCCCCTTAAATCTTGTGTGATCTTCCCGATGGCAAGTACAGAGTGGAGGGCTGGGTGGCAGGTCACGGAGAGTGGTGGCAAATGGATGTCATTCCACAGAGAGAAGAGTGACCAGTGGAGTACAGCAGGGATCAGTGCTGGGACCGGTCCTATTCAATGTCTTCATCAGTGACATTGTGCAGGACCCAGAAGGCAGAATTTCCCTGTATGCTGATAACACAAAGCTCTGTGACCAAGTGGACACACCAGAGGCTGTAAACAGAATGAGGAGGGACCTGCAGAAGCTTGAAGAATGGTCACGGGTTTGGCAGTTGAAATTCAGTGCAAAGAAATGCAAGGTAATGCATATGGGGCACAAAAACCCTGGAACAATGTATCAGTTGGGGGTGAGGATATAGCATGCACCAAGCAGGAAAGGGACCTTGGGATTATCCACTCTGATGACCTCAAGGTAGGGAAACAGTGTGACAAGGCAGCAGGTAAAGCAAATAGGATGCTGGAATGCATAGGCAGGGGCATCACCAGCAGGAAAAGGGGAGGTCATAATTCCACTATATGAGACACTAGTAAGGCCCCACCTGGAGTACAGTGTACAGTTCTGGAGACCTTACCTATGTAAGGACATAGACAAGGTGGAGAAGGTTCAGAGGAGGGCAACAAAGATGGTACAGGGATTGCATCACAAGTCCTATGAGGACAGGCTGAAGGACTTGAATATGCACTCCCTGGAGGAGAGGAGGGGGAGAGAGACTATATGATAGAGACAAACAAGTACCTTATAGGGAGGAACAGAGTGCAGGAATACTCTATTTTCCATCAAAAAATATGTTCCAGGACGAGAGGGCATAGGAAGAAGTTGGAGGGAGGGTGATTCAGAGGAAACATGAGGAAGAATTTCTTCACAAAAAGAGTGGTGGACAAGTGGAACACCCTGACAGAGGAAGTGGTTGGGGCTGAAACCATCACGGGATTTAAGAATGCATGGGATAGACATAAGGGAATTCTGGAGGTCAGGGGTAAGGGGCAGCAGACTTCTAGAAAAAACATAAAGGGAACTTACAAGCCCAAATGGGCAGACTGGGTGGGCCATGGGCCCTTATCTGCTGACAGTGTCTATCTATCTATCTATCTATCTATCTATCTATGGATATGTGCAGTGACGCTAGTGGGAACAGTAGTTTCTTTGCAGATGTCAAACTATTGCAGGTTATTTCCTCTTTCAACACTCTACCATTTACTTTTATTCTTTGGCCAGTCAGAAAATACATGCCCCCTATTTCCACCACTGCTTGACTACAGTACAAGGGGGTTGAGAAGGTGGGGCACAAGGCCGAAGTGGCTTTGATTTCCCTCCCTTTAATTAAGGAACCCTTTCAGTGCGTACACGTGGACATCATGGGATCACTAAACTCACATAGGCAAAGGTAAATTGGTTGTCATGGACTATGCAGCCATGTACCCTGAATCTTTTGCTATGTTCTCCATGAAGTAAGGAAAGTTGCAGATGAACTCCTTGGGGTATTCTGTCAAGTTGGATTTCACCGGAATATTTTGCATGGCTAGGGCACAACTCTGTCAGCTCCTATGACACGTTTGTGTAACATGTGTAGTGTGCAGCAACTTAGGGCCTCCCCATGCCACTTGGGAATTAATAATTTGATCAAATGCTTTAATGCTATGCCTAAAACAATGCTGCAAACATTTACAGACAAACATGACAGGGAGTACGACAAATTTTCACCACTTCTTTTATTTGCTTGTAGTGAAGCCCCCCCCTCCGAGGCAGCAGGGTTTTCTTCCTTTCAGCTCTTGATTGAACAGGATGAGGGGGCCCTAGATCTACAGTAGCATCACCCTCTCTGAGCAGTAATACCTAAACTGTCAGCCAAGATGAATAAGGTGATGTAATCCTTTAGGACTATGCTCAGAGAGAGGCCAGGTTATTTAGCAATGGCTAAACACCATGTGGACACAAGTTCTATTGAGGTAGCCAATCTGTAGAGTCCCTAAGGGTGTAAAAAGGGATACAGAGGAGGAAGAGATTATGGCGATACTAATACATTGCATTATTCAGGAATTCAGCAGTCCCTGGTTCTCTGCAATAGTGTTAATTTTAAAAAAGTATGAGGCAATGAGGTTTTGCATGGGCTACCAAATGCTCCAGAGCTGCACAGAGTCTAATGCATACCCAGTGCCCAGAACAGATGAGGTCATAGAAAAGTTAAAGAGGTTAAGTAGTTGATCACTATTGATACCCTATGCATTCATCAACGTTTGTTGTATACATGGAGGCTTCCCATCATGGATTGGCTGCCCAAGGAGCAAACCTATGCCAAAATTGAAGAAGTATGTTTGGGTAATCTAGGAACTCCAAAAGCTATATTTATATGGAAGAAATGTCATACTTGTCATAGATCATAATCCTTTCACCAGGATATACATGATGAGTGGGAAGAATGTCAAGCTACTGCAGTGGAGCTGATTGCTATAGGCATACAGTATGACTATTCAGCACTGAAGTGTCTCACAACATGCCAGCCATGATGGGCTGTCCTGGCTGGTGGCCATAAAGTAGAGTCTGGGGTCGTGTAACAAAATATGGGGGTTAAACCTAAATAAAGTGGGACCTACTGGCAGGTGGTAATAGACAAAGAGATGCTATTTCATATTTTTGAGGGAGGTATTACAGTGTCATCCCCTCAACTGCACATACGATTCCTGCTCTGTAGGAATTCCTAAGCTATTTGCTACTGTGTGCCAAACTACTTGCAACGGTATAAATTGGGAAGGGGGTCTCATACTGGGATTGAGAGGTAAACTTCACTCATACTGAATTAAGTTGTTTAAATTTGATAGGGGTTAAAGTTTATGTAAATGGGCCTATCCCCTGTTCACATATGGATGGACTAGTGATGCTCGGTGATGATTTTGGTTATCCAGACAGCATCCAATTGATAGTCTGCCTATCCATTTCTGGACTGAAGATCTGTCTGACCTAATTAGAATATCAGGTTCATGGTCAGATATATGTGATCTGAGGTTGGATTTAGGATCTAGCATTGGGTTTCTGCATCAGATCATGGATAGAACTCACAAAATCACCTGCAATTGCTGTCTCTCCAATGTTTTGTCTCAATTTTAACCACTGTATAATTGCCCACTGTATGGAATTGCTGCTATATGTATCTAATCCTGGGTCACCTCTGAAAAAGGGACCTCTGGTCTCAGTGGGCTTACCCAGTTACCAAAATCTAAATAAATAAATAAACACAATTAAAACAACATGTGGTTTTGTGTTGCAATCAATGATAACCCAGAGTTACTGACTGTACGCCATGATGGCAGCGTGCACTGTGCACCGTGTACTTCATTATTCCTATTCATTAACTTTATTCTACACCTGGGGTAAATTCTAAATTCTATAGAAATGTTTCCAAGTCATATAAACACTGTTTATTTACCTTTATGTCTTTAATTATATATTCTGCCTTTGTGGTGCATGCTGCTATCAAGATTATTCTTGAGTGAGGGAGATAATCATGTATATTTCTCAACCTGTTCACGATAACCGGGATAGAAGAGGAGGTCAGGGACTTCGGCATACAGCTGTTCCATTGGTAACAGGAGGAGACTAGCAATGACTTTTACACTGGTGCTGGAGACTGCATTGCTGAGGTGCTGCCTGAAGACAGACATGAGGAGGTGGATGAAGTGCTGCTGAGAAGAGCTGGAGGCAGGTGTTGACAGCTCATAGAAGGAGGAAACCTGGCTTTTATGCTAGT
The DNA here is from genome assembly GCA_016271365.2 of Neoceratodus forsteri. Classification (NCBI taxonomy): domain Eukaryota; kingdom Metazoa; phylum Chordata; order Ceratodontiformes; family Ceratodontidae; genus Neoceratodus; species Neoceratodus forsteri. Next base: position 755,009,300 of record CM028135.1, read on the forward strand.
GCTGGTGACCATTTTGCTTAGGTGCTGCCTGAAGAGAGAATTGAAGAGGAGGAGAATGAGGGGCTGTAGTAAAGAACTGGACAGAGGGGCTGTTGACGGCTCATTGGGAGGAGAAGGAAGAAAGTGGCATTGGCTTTTACCCTGGTACTCAAGACCAGATTACTGAAAGGAAAAAGGAGAGACAAGAAACATGGGTTTTAGTGACACATCCTGTAAGGTACCATGGACCATGTCATGTGCACTGATCCTCTGACCAAATTGCTGAGAGTTGCTACCTGCAAGGGAAGGGAGACAAAAGAAAGGAGGGTTTTAGTGACAGATCTGAGAAGGCACCATCTTTGCTGTCACAAGTGTCACTGATACAATGTTCCTCAGGCTCTGCTAAGTGTTGTGTCAAAGCAATATTGTCGGTTTACACTAGTAGCTGAGGAAGAATGACTCTAAAGAGAGATGGTGAGTAGGAGGAGCCATAGGAAATAGAAACAGGTGCTGCCAATAGCCCATCAGGAGGAAGAGGAGAAGACTGGCACAGATTTTTTCACTTGTGCTTGAAGCTGAATTCCTGAGGTGCTCTCTGCAAAGGAAAAGGGAGATACAAGAAAGGAGGGTTTAGTGATAGTTCTGAGAATCTGCCACTGACCCTGCCAAAGGTGCCCCATGGGACACCAGTCCTTGCTGTCTGCCACGTGTTATGTCAAAGCAATACTGTTAGCTTACCTTGGCAAACAGGAATATACTTCTCTGAGGACAGATGGTGAGGTGGAGGATTGGGGTGCTTAAGAACAATTGAACAGAATCAAATTAATTGGATTTCTGAAATTTGTTCTGAATTCAGACTTCTGTGAAGACCAAAAATCTGAATTTGTACAACCCAGGTTGGATGCAGATTCAGAATCCGACTCTGCATCCAATTGCATATTAAACTTTTCAAACCTCTCCCCACCCAGTGCAAGCAGTACAACTGAGTTAGTGGGTCAGAAAAAAGACCTCCCCTTCCCCATCCTTGCCTCACCACACTCACTCATTCTCCTAACTTAAAGGAGAACTACTAGCAATGAAAAAGCCCCAACCCGTGCACAGATCAGGGCTTCACCGCTCCAGTCCCCCCTGCAGTCACCATAATAAGCATCTGGTTTATTTAATGTATCACTCATAAAATCCTGAGAATCCCCTGGTAGCCCTGATATTTTTAAATATGGAACCTCAGAACCACCATGATCTCTCTGGAAATATCACGCGATCGTGACGTTCTATTATCCCAGCACATACAATCCTATGTATGGAACATACCTGTCTGTATTCAATACCCAGTGCTTCTTTTCATAGAATTTGAGTCAATCCCATGGGTATGCCTGCTATACCCATGGGATTTAGTCAAATTCTATGAAAATAGCACTGGGTATTGAAGATTCAGACCCAGTTATTGTTCTGTACATAGGGACTGTATTAATGCTGGGGTAATGAAATGTCACAATCTCACAACGTTTCCAGTGACATCGCAGTGGTTCAGAGGTGCCATGTTTAAAAATGTTGGGGCCACCGGGGGATTCTCAGGATTTTACATGTTATACAGTAAATAAACCAGATGTTTATTATGGTGACTGCAGGGGGAACTGGAGCAGCGAAGCCCTGATCTGTGCAGCGGTCGGGGCTTTTCTAATGCCAGTAGAACTCCTTTAAGTTGCTGTCTGCTGGGGTCCCTGAGAGTCTGGTATGTGTTGCTGCCTTCTGCTACTACTTGTGGAGAGGAGACACTGAAGGCTCAGCTTCAGAAAAAATGCCTCCCCATTTGATGTTTTCCTTCCACAAAATACCCCCTCCCCAACAACATGTCATGCAGCAACACTGTCATCCACTGCCAAGCCCTCCCCCAGTAACCTAGTCCCCTCCTGATCCAGACTCTGAGTCCCATCTTGAGTTCAACGCAGCAGACAGAGAAAGAGAGATAATTTGATACATTTGTTTGCCCTCAAGTTACGACTCACTACCATCACATAGACAAGCAGCCCACTGTCCTCCCTAATTGATCAGGGTACAGGAGCTAGCCAACCTAAACAAACCTGGGGGTTAGCCACCAAATGTTTACTCAGCACTACATCTGGTATAATGGCTAAATTCTAGGGTTTTGTTCAGGTCATCGATATCAGGAATCTGGGAGCCTCCGATACTGCAGAAAGGTAAACAGAATATTTTTTAAGGAGCAGCAAGTTTATTGACAGGCACAAAGTATCCCTATAGAACACATGTTGAATATTGCCACTCACCTAGTACAAATATTATTAAGATATCTTTGTTTTTCTGGGTGCAGAAAAAAATATATTACCCCACCAATGTTTAGGGAAGAGAAATCCCCTTCATCAGGGTGGCTCTTCCAGGCACTGAAGTGCAGGGAACCATGTTACTAGACAAAACGTCTAGGCAGTCCACTATAAAGGGAAAGCAGGAGGCTTGAGAACTGCACCCTATCTAAGCAGCATGATTTAAAGAATGGCTATTGAGATGCCACATACCTATACCAAGAAATTGAAAGATCATGATAAACCTTCCACCCTAATTAAGGAGATTTCTCTCACTGAAATGTTGTTGGGGCATATTTTTTTTTAATCTGTTCTCTGAAAAAAATGATATTTTAATATTTTGTTCTGGTCTCCCACCTTTTATCTAGGTCACTCATGGAGGACCATGATGACTGCTGGACTATAGTTGATGATGATGGTAGCCATCAGAAGGAACTTGCGGAAAGAAGAAGTGTACTGACTGGTCTCTCTCTTGCTCTCTCTCAACTAGGACAAGCTTGGGGATGGGACTTACAGTCTGAGGTGTCAGTCACAGTTAAAGCACTAAGGCATGACTGGGGGTACATTATGGTAGGATAACAGCCCTCCTAAGGTGGGTTGAAGCATGAGGTGAAGCTGAGTGTGTCCACCACCCAAGAAGGGTCGTTAGCCCACCATAACACACCCCCTGGAGCACCTTACTGTGATTATGAAATAGGCTACTTGTAGAAAATAGGGCATTTTTTAAAACATGTATTTTATCATTACATTTATTTAAATAGCAGCTGACACCTTCAGGAGAACTTTAACAAAACATAACATTTAGACACAGTTCAGCTTGTCTTTCATATTAGTTTTGTATTCTTCCTCCCCCTTATTTATCACTGAGGTCATTTGCATGAAAACAGGATCTTTGCTCCTGAAGAGTTCATCTATTCCTGTTGCTTCCTCCCAACCTGAGTTCATAATTCAGTGCTTGTGACATCACAGTTACTCACATGGCAACAGATTGTGATGTCACAAAAGAGCATTATGACTTGAAGTAGGGAGTAAGCTACACAGGCAGGTAAACTCTAAGGGATAAATATCATGAACTCTTGCAAATTTACTCGGTTATAAATACCAAGGAAGAGAACTATATAGAATATATATGGAATGCAAGCTCAATTGTACCTAATTATTACATTTTTCAAAGTTTTGTTTTTGGCGTCAGTAGCTCTTTATAAAAAGGTATAAAATAATCAGCATAAATAAAAAAAAGTCCAATATGGACATTGTATTGCTTTCTGCTCTCTAGTAGGTGGTGCCGAACTGCTTTACTGGCAGTATTGAGGGTAAGCAGTGGCTGCCCTTCTTGCGGCTGTCATGATGTGTGGTGGGGCCAAGTGGTTTGTGGTTGGGAGCATCAGCTTTGCATGCAGTCATGCCAAGTGGTTTGGGGTTGGGTGAACAGCTGCTGCAGTTTTAAAACAACTGATGGAGCTGAGGCCAGTGGTTTGTGATCAGGTACAGGGCCGTTGCCAGGATTTTCACAAGGGGGTTTTTTTTATGCAGTCTGCAACTTTTTAAAAAAAGCTGTGGGTCTTAGGGCTGCTAGTACCCCAGAAGCCATGGAATCCTAGAATTGCTATGTGGTGCATTTTGTGGCTTGTTTTGAAGCTAAAGAAGTCATATCTGAGATCTCCTACACTCCTTGCTCTAAACAAAATTATCTGGCTGGCTGCAGGGTGAATACATATGTATTCGGTACCAGAGGCAGCAAAATGCTGTTAATGTAATATACCTAAGACATTGTCTCAGATATATTATGTCATGAGTTTTAATATCTGCAGCTGTATCTACTGGTGTGTAGGAAAGGGGTCTGGGGGCTGTTTGGCCCCAGAAGCTTTGGGGTACTAGATACTCTGTGGCTAATTTTGTAGATTATTTTAAACCAGAATAACTCATCTGTTAGCTCCCCTCCACCTCCTGCTCTAAGGACAATTGTTACTATTTGGGTGGCTCAGATTGTGTGTGCGTGTGTGTATTTATAAAATGGGAAGCAAAGTAAATGACAAATCCAGCATTCTGATTGTATAAAGCACATCACATGACCATGCATCTATCAGAGCACGACCGCACACCTGCACTTTTACCCCCCTCTAAAACAATTTTGCCATTTTATAAGATAGATAACCCACTCTAGGATGTGCGGTCGCGCTCTGATATACACATGCCTTGGGTGGTTGATGCACTCGGCCTGCGGACTCATGCTTAATGCACACCAAGGCATGCGTATATCAGAGCACAACTGCACACCTTGGAGTAGGTTGTCTATTACATATTTATATATATATATATATATAGAGAGAGAGAGAGAGAGAGAGAGAGAGAGAGAGAGAGAGAGCAAATGCTAATGCACTGAACCTCAATACGCAGTCTGCAGCTGGTTTTGGCTAGGTATTGTACACTACTAACTTACTGCAGTGCCGGCTTGCTACTAGGGCAGGGGTCTGGGTCTGATAGGCCCCAGAAACCATGGGCTATGGTGTGCTCAGTGGTGCACTTTTATGGCTTATTTTAAGTCAAAATAACTCATATCTGAACTCTCTCTACCCCTTGTTGTTACCCCCACCATCCACAACTCAATATACCATTTAAGTAACTGAGTCAGTGCAACATGGCCTATAGCAAGGCTAGCAGGATGCTGGGATGTATTGGTAGGGGTATTGATAGCAGAAGAAAGGAGGTAATACTTCCCATCTACAGATCCCTGGTAAGGCCTCACCTAGAATACTGTGCCCAGTTCTGGAGTCCTCACCTCAGAAAGTATAAGGATAGGTTGGAGACAGTGCAGTGCAGAGTAACTGAAATGATTCAGGGACAGCAGGGCAAATCATATGAAGAGTGCCTCAAGGCACTAAATATGTACTAATTGGAGACCAGAAGGGAGAGAGGAGATATGATAGAGATCTTCAAGTTCCTGAAAGGAATTAAAGTGTACTACAGGGTACTATTTAGCCTGAGTACCAATTCATGGTCACAAGGACACTAATGGAAATTAACAGGAGGTAGGTTCAGGAGAGCTGTGAGGAAGTACTACTTTATAGAAAAGGTGGTGGAACTTTGGAACAGTCTGTCAGCTGAAATGGTGGGTGTAAAAACAGTCGGAGGATTCAAGCAGGGCTGGGACATAATGAAGGGAATAGAAACATAGAAACATAGACTTTGATGGCAGATAAAGACCGCTAGGCCCATCTAGTCTGCCCATTTCCCTACCTACAGGATAGGCCGCAGATCCTAGTTAACCAACAGCCTATTTCTTCCTACCCCCCAGAAGAATTGCCTTATGTCTGTCCCATGCATTCTTGAATTCTCCCACAGTTTTAGACCCCACAACCTCCTCAGGAAGGCTGTTCCATGCATCCACTACCCTATTCTGAAATAATACTTCCTCACATTGCCCCTGAACCGCCTCCTTCTATCTTTAAATTGTGTCCTTGTTCTTGCAAGTCTCTTTTTCTGAAAGATGCTACCCTCTTGGACTTTGTTGATTCCACTGAGGTACTTAAAAGTTTCTATCATGTCACCCCTCCCTTCTTTCCTCAAAGTATACATATTAAGCTCCTTTAGTCTCTCCTCATATGGTTTCTCTTGCAGACCCTGCACCATTTAGTTGCCCTCCTCTGGACTGCCTCTATCCTGTCTATGTCCTTGCGGAGATGGGGTCTCCAGAACTGGACACAATACTCCAGATGCGGTCTCACCAACTGTCTGTACAGAGGGATAACAACTTCCTGTTTTCTGCTGATGATGCCTCTCCCTATACATTCCAGTATACCCCCAGCCCTCCCTACTGCCTTCTCACATTGCTTGCTAACCTTAAGGTCATCTGATATGATTACCCCCAGGTCCCTTTCCTTTTTTGGTGTTGTTACTACCTCCTCACCCATTGTGTATTCTTCCCCTTGGTTCTTGTTTCCCAGGTGCATTATTTTGCACTTCATTGCATTGAATCCTAGCTGCCATACTTCTGACCATTCCTCCACCCTTGCCAAGTCTCTTTTCATTCTTTCCACGCCTCCTAGTGTATCAACCCTGTTGCAGATCTTTGTGTCATCTGCAAAAAGGCATACTTTTCCTTCCAGTCCTCTGCAATATCACTGATGAAGACATTAAAAGGACTGGACCCAATACTGAACCCTGTGGTACCCACTAGTAACCCCTTTCTTCAGAGTGGACCTCCATTTACAATTACCTTCTGTGTCCTGTTGTCTAGCCAGTGTTTTACCAGGCTACCACCCTGGGTCCCACTCCCAGGCTGGTTAATTTGACTATTAATCTTTTGTGTGGGACTGTGTCAAATACCTTGCTAAAGTCTAGGTAGGCCATGTCCACAGCCCTCCTGGTCTACTACTTTGGTCACCCAGTCAAAGAAATCTATTAGATTCTGCCTGACATGACCTTCCCGCTAGAACCCAGCTGCCTTGGGTCCTGTGCTCCACTGGCCTCTAGGTACTCAACTATTCTTCCTTCGGAAGTGACTCCATCACTTTCCCCACCACAGAGGTCAGACTGACAGGTCTGTAGTTTCCTGCCTCTGTCTTGGTCCCACTTTTGTGAAGGGAATCACATCTGCCTTCCTCCAGTCCTCGGTACACACCATCCTCCCATGATTTATTAAAAAGAGTAGCCAGTAGTTTCAATAGTTCCTCCTTAATTCTTTTTAGAATTCTGGGTGAATTCATCAGGACCCATTGCTTTGTCCACCTTCAGTTTTAGGAGTTCTTGCAGAACCCTTTCTTCTGTGAAAGGACTGGGATCGACCCCCTATCAAGAGTGCTTCTGTTAATTGGATTAGGCACTTCCCCTCCTCTTTGTGAATACTGAGCAGAAATATTCGTTCAGTATTCCTGCTTTTTCACTGTCCCCTCTGCCCACCCACCGTTCATTCTATTCAGCCTCACTATCCCTCCCTTTGTCTTTCTACGCTCGCTGATGTACCTATAAAAGGTTTTATCCCCCTTCTTAACTGAGTTGGCTATCTTTTCCTCAGTTTGGGCCTTTGCTATTCTGACTTCCCTCCCTGCTTCCTTCTGCCTTAACTGGTACAGCTCTCTGTCTTGCTCCTTCTGTGTTTCCTTATACTTCCAGAATGCTATCTTTTTCTTCCTGACTTTCACAGCCACCTCTTTTGAGAACCATAGTGGCTTTTTCTTTCATTTTGATTTGTTTATTTGCTTCACACAAAGGCTTGTTGCCTCTGTGATGGCAGTTTTGATAATTCCCCATTGTTGCTCCACACCTCCTTCTAGCCTGTTTGCTAGTGCTTTTCTGAGGCACTCTCCCATCTTGCCAAAGTCAGCCCTCCTAAAGTCCAGTACCCTCACTTTTGTATGGCTTGACTCTGTAGCTGAGTTTAACGTGAACCACACTGTTTGATGGTCACTTGTCCCCAGATGGCAACCGCTTCTAGATCTGAGATCCTCTCACTGCCCGTTTGAAAGTATGAGGTCTAAGATTGCTCTCTCAACAGTGGGTTCAAACTAGCTGTCTAATGCCTGCCACCTGTAGGCATCAAAATGGCCCTGCTCTTGGATGTGGCTGCAGCAAATGTGCTCCAGTTAACATCTGGCATATTCAGGTCTCCATCAACAGTATCTCCCTTTCTCTGCCATTCTAAGAATGCCTTCTATCATATCCTTGTCCATTCCTTCCCCTGACATGGGGGTCTGTACACAACCCTGTGCGGATTGTGGTGCCCTTTCCAGTCTCCAAGGTGACCCACAGTGCCTCCTCTCCTCCCTGTTTACTCTTTTGTTCAGTTGCTTTTATCCCTTCCTTTACATAGAGAGCTACTCCTCCCCCTCTTCTCCCCTGCCTTTCTCTCCCGTAGGTTATCTACCCTGGTATGTTAACATCCCAGTCATGGTTCTCTGTGTACCATGTTTCTGTGACTGCTACGATATCCAGGCATCCCTCTTCCATTAAGGCCATCAGCTCAGGGAGCTTGTTGCCCAGATTATGGGCATTGGTACTCATTACCCTCCATTTCCTGATGGCCTTACTCCTTTTGCCCCATCCCTGTCCTTCTTGCCTTTGTCACTGTCTCCATTTACCCCTGCCCTTCTCCTTATTGACTCCTCTATGTTGGTGTTTGCCGCACTTACTACTGTGATTATTTGGGGGGGGCTAGGATTTTCCTGCTTCTTTCCAGTGCCTCCCCCCTTGGCTAGTTTAAAAGCTTGCCAATGAAGCATTTAAAACTATCACCTAGGATCCTGGTTCCCCTCCCGGACAGATGCGGCCCATCATGCCAGTACAGGCTTGCATCACTCCAGGTGGACCCCCAGTCCCCAATGAAGCCAAATCCCTGAGCTCCACACCAGTTTTTCAACCAATGATTGAATCCCATGGTGCGGAACACCCTAGCCTCTCCTATGCCATAGATGGGTAGCACCTCCGAGAAGGTTACCGTACGTGCTACTTGACTAAGGCTCCTCCCCAATTCCACAAACTCTTTCTGCACTTCTCTAATCCCTTTCTAGCCAGATCATTTGTCCCCAGGTGGACAATGACATCCAGCTCCCTCCTCTGTGCAGCTGTCTCGCAATCCTGAGGATTCGCCTCCTGTCCCTCCAAGCCATGGCGCCAGGCAGGCACCTTACCTCCCTCTCCTTCCTCCCCAGTTCTACCTTCCTAACAATGGAGTCCCCACCAGGAGTTGTTTCTTCCCTGCAGGGTCCCCTGCCACCCTCCTGTGGGTCTCCTTTGTGGAGGTTCCCAGCATCCTCCTTGGTCTCCACTATGGGTGCCTCCATAGAGGAACCACACTTGCCAGAACGGCAGATAGAATTGTGGAGAGGTACAACTGGAGGGATGCACCTCTGTTCCACCACCCTCACCCTCCCTGAGCCCACTGTGGTCCAACCGCTCCTCTTTCTTGGCAACCTCTGAGGCAATGGCAGTGGCACTGGTGGTCCCTGGATGGAAGAGGAGGTCCCACAAATCCTGGCCAACTCAGCCTGGAGATGAGCTACCTCCTCCCTCAGCCCAGAGAGGTGCCTGCAGATGGGACAACACCGCATCCTCCAGAACATCTCCTGGAAGACTGCTGCTCCACAGCCACTGCACTGCTCCACTCCAATCATGTCTTATTTCTGGCCCCTAACTGTTTGCAATCCTTACTTTCCTCTGGTTTTTTTCTCTCTCCTTACTTTCTGCCTGTGTGCCCTTTAAGCTCCTGATTGTCCTGTTCTGAGACAAGAATATCCTATATTTCTCAGTAGACCACTTACTTGCTCAGAGGCAGACCTCCAGCAGCAAGAGGGCCGAGGCTACTCTTGCCTCTAGGATGGTGGGTCCTTGGTGGTTCTGTGATCATTCACTTCCTGCCCCTAAACAGGAAGTTCCTGTGGTCAGTCAAATCCTGTGCCTATAAAAATAGAACTAGCTTTGGGTGGGGGGGGTGGAGGGGAAGGAAGGAGGGCAATATAGTCCCAGCAGAGAAGTTCATTCACACAGCAGTCCTTTCTCCTGGTGTCTTCTGCCAAGCTATGGCAAGAATAATGGTTACCGGAGGCTACAGGACCAAGGAGGTGACTAGAAAGAGGACAGGGAGGGTTAGTACCCTGGAGAAATTGTAGGTTCCAGGGATTATAGGGAACTTGGGCAGACTGGATGGACCTCTGGTCTTTTTCTGCCATCATTGTCTATATTTCTATGTTTCTATTCCAGGCACCCTGCATGGAAATTAATCTGTAACATAAGTCTTAGTTCAATATTGAGTACTACAATTGCTGCCCCCACTCCATTCTCCAATGTGGTAGGTGTGACAAAGGGAGTGAGGGAAAAGGTAATTTGACAGCAGCAGGGATTTTCAGTGCAAAGTTATCATCTCCTAAATGTCTACCCACCATGCTTCCAAAAGTATCGTGGGTATGTTCAAAACAGTGAACTGTAGCAACAAATGTCATTCTACTGGCACATGGTCATCTGGAGAAAACACATCACAACTTATTTGATTTAATGGCATCTGGCACAGATGACACAGACCAAAGTGGTACTGAATGTCCATGAAAATGGGACCACAGTGAAGATCTCTCTGAACAGCACAATTAATGAGGTGGCAGTGCAAATCCCATCCAGACCCTTCCAAACACTTGCATTGCCTTTCCACTGTGGTACCTCTTTTGCTTTACTTATGAAAAGTTAAAACAGGCATATGAGACATGACAACTTTGCTTTTTGTATAGAGGTGGATTTAAATAATTTATTTCTACATTTTCAGCCCGCCACCTGAAAAGCTTTCTTGCCCAACTGCACAGCCTATCCCTTAATATATTGTTATTAAGGGACACATCTTCGGCAATAGTGGCCAGCAAAATTGACCTGCCTGTGACTGATAATATTATAAGTAGAGATCCTCTACTTCTTTTTTGCTCTCCTGGTGACGTCATCTCTGAGCCTGCCACCATGCTCCATCTTCCTCCAGTGATAGCCGACAGTATGAATTGTAGGCAGTGGCCATGCTGTATTGAGGTCACATTCATGATGCTGATGTCAGCTTCAAATGGCCATCCAGTCATAAGGGGAAGGTGCAGATAAAGACTCACAAAGCAGCTCCAGTCATCTTACTAGTACTGAGGGAGCTGATTGGCAGCAGAAGGAGGAGGGGGGCGCATGCAGAGAGAAAGTGCTGGGGTTCATCATGTGTGCATTAGCACTCTGTAACAGTAAAAAAATAAACAGAAATGATGACTTTTATTTTTTTACAAATAATGAAAAATAAAGGGGGAGTTTCAAAAGGGGGGTTATTTCGAACCAGATGACCCCCCCCCCGGCAACGGCTATGAGGTAAGCAGTGTCCATACTGAGTGTGACCTGCTCATCTTACTTGGCGGTTGAGGGAGCAAGCGATGGAGGTAAAGAAAAGTTGTTTTTAGCCACAGTCGGCAGCTGAGGTAAAAATGGATATGAATATAGTGCAGGGCTTCAGACAGGCATGGTATAGGCATAAGGGAGCAGTACAGTTGAGTATGACTATATAGGCCATTGACAGAGTAAAGGCCTATGGCACATTCATAAGGTAGAAAAAATGGGCAGACTGGATGGGTCTTGCGGTCCTTATCTGCCATCAACTTCTATGTTTCTATGTGCCATTGTGTAGAACAGCAGATCATCCAGATGTACCTCAATATATGGTAGACTGCAGCTGTTTGCTCTTATGTTACTTGTGGGCATTTTAGTGTTGATCAGATGTGGATTGGTGCAGAAGCTTGATTGTGTGAGGGATGCCTTCAGTCAGGCTGGCTGTTGTGCTCAAATAATGGTCTGGCTAAAAGTAGCTCTCAGCCGATCAGGATTTAGCATTCTTTGCACCCATTTCATATGAAACCTAAGACTTCAGAACATATTATAGGAGAGGAAGATATAGCAATAAAAGCCGGCAACAACCATAATGAGGTGATCATACAGGAACCAACAAAATTTTTGTTCTCTGAACGAGCTGGAATATTTCCCCTGGTGGAAGGCCAAAGCAATAATCCTTTTCCCCCGAATCAAGGAAGATTTGGTGGACCCTATATCTAGCTGGTAAAATGAGGAAAGAGCAATTCTTAGGTTAAGAGGATTTTGAAAAATGGATAATGAATTAACTGAATCTTAAAGAAAAAAATGTTATTGCTGCATCAGACAGAACTAGATCTTGACATAGAATCTGGGGATGCACAACATGTCATAAGATATACCCAATTGCACATACTCCAATAATGCAAAACATTGTGGGAAGTATATGGAAATCCCCATGAAGGAATATAGACTGGCTCAACTTTGAGAAGAACTGCATGATGCCGAAAGGCCTCATAATGCAACCAGCAAAGGTTGAGAACAGCATACACATGTTTCATCCTTGTTAGGACTCATCAGTGTGCCATATATATGTAACTCAGCCCAGAGAGAGAGGGAGCCAGCCTCAGGGGGGTCTTACTTGTCTAGGTCATGGGGAGTCCACAAAAGAGAAGCACTACAAAAAACAAGAACCCCAGAGCAAAGGCTAAATGGTAAAGGTTACCCTACAAGGGTACTAGCCATAAAGTCAAATTTGAAAGAAAAGCACAATTGCACATACCTCAATAATGCATAGCATCATGGGAAACATATACAAATTCCCATGAAGGAATTTGGACTGGCTAATCTTTAAGCAGAATTACATGGTGCCAAAAGGCCTCACGATGGAACCAGCAAAAGCTGAGAACAGCAGACACAGACACGTGTTTCATCCTAGTTAGGACTCATCAGTCTGCCATTTATGTAACAGTCCAGAGAGAGAGAGCCAGCCTTAGGAGGGTCTTAATTATTTGGGTAATGGTGTGCTCATGAAAGAGAAGCACTACAAAAGCAAAGAACCCCAGAGCAAAGGCCCTAACTAGACTGATCCAGAAAAGATAATATAAATTTTCCATCTTGACTTGCAATAGGTTCTTGCCACTAGAGGGGAACCAATCATGAAGTCTAAACTTATTAGATGTAGTGGAACATAGTAACAGCATATCTAAATGTACTATGGGTGAGAAGACCCTGACAAGAAAGAAATTTTATTTATTTTTGCAAAATGCCTGGCAGTGTGATAAAATACGTGGACTGGGAATGTAATGGTTACCGAAGTCTGACATATTTATTAAGGAGAAAGAGCACATAGCCCACCAGAGTGTGGAAAGGAATGGCTACCACACATATGATAAAGTGACTAGAAAGGACATATAACTAGGAAGAATGAGTGGGAGATTTATCACACATATGAAGATCTGTGATATGCTGAGAAACCCTCAAATGGTTAATGCCAGTCATAATTGTTGGACTATGCACATGGAAGTTGAGGGACAAACACTATCACTAATTAACCTGTATCTGCACCCTACGAAATTAAGATTCTATAATTCAGAGATATGGAATAATTTCGAAGACAGCATCTCTAAATTGAGGGAGAAATATTTATATTGTGAAATACTAGTTATGAGTGATTTCAACACCAGTTAGGCAATTGTCAAGATTTGCATGAGGAATATCAATGTGGAGTTGGGTCTACAGGGTTGATTTTACCAGTAAGGGAAAGTAAAGATACCAAAAAAAATGAAAATGCTAGCTCTTTTGTAGACATTTTATGGAAAAAAAACAAAAAACAAACATTAATTATACTAAATGGAAGGTTTGAAGGAGACACCCCGGGGAAGTTCAACTATTTTTCAAGCTTGGGTACCTCAGTCATTGACTATATCCTATGTTCTGCCTTTTACCCACATTTATATAATAACTTAAGGGTAACAACAAGGGCTGATAGTGATAATGTATCACTGGAACTTACTAGACAGTCCAAATTTCAAACATGTAATGCCCACCAAGGACAACAGACTGTGATTATTAATATGAGAACTGTATGGCTAGAAACTAATAGGGAAATCATTTGGTGACATACAAGAATCTCTTGGGGCCAGGATAGGGGAATAATCCTCACCTCCGGAAATGAATGAAGCCATTGATGAGGTTTTGGGCCCAGTTAAGAAATTGTTAACAGAAGAAATCTATAGTGAAAAAAAATGAGGATAGATATAGGGCAGGATTCACAAAAAGGATGTGCCTAGCACAACCCCGACTTGCGCACTGGCACAATTCAGGAAGGGGACGATATTCCACACCACCCATTATGTTATGCGGCGTAGCTGAGGGTTGTGCAAAGGGCGTGCCCATGCATATAGTGTGCAGCCCCATTCATTAACAAACTTGGAGGTGCATCCCCGGAGCAAATCCGGAGATGCGTCTCCAAAAGATAAGTCCACAACAAGTAGACTTAAGTGGGTAGCCACCCACAGGCAGGCTACCATACTGCAGACAGCAGCACAGCAGCCTGCCCACCCTGGTGGTCCAGTGTTCCCCTCTACCTGTATCCCTGTTGTATGCTGCACACTGTAGCGGTAATGTATAATGATCTGAACCACCCCTCCCTGCCCGAATCCCCTCTTGTATGCCACACACTGTGGCTGTAATGTACAATGAGCAGAACCCCCCTCCCTGTCCGAATCCCCTGTTGTATGCCACACTCTGCAGTGGTAATGTACAATGATCAGAAACCCCTTCCCCCCCACAACCCAATCACACTGTGAACTGATCCTCTGAAATATCCCTGGTGGTCTAGTGGACCCCTTTCCATCCCAGAACCCCATCCATACAATGATCTAACGGAATACCCTGGTAGTCTAGTGGTGCCCCCCCTAGCCCTGATCGTAACATGAACATAATTCCCATCTTTCCCTAGTAGTCCAGTGGACCCCCACACCTGTAAATGACAGAGTACAGTACACACTGTAAGCCCATTGGTCAACAGGATCCACCAGTGGGCTTCAGGGTGTACAGTAGCTGTCATTCACAGATAGCTCTGTTGGTGGGCAGCCATGGTGGTATGCTAGTGGGTTGAGCTGCTCACCAATCATTGGGACCTGCTGGGACAGGGAAGCAGGGTGGAGCAAGGGTGCATGGGTGGGTGGGGGTCTGCAGGACTACTGGGAGACATTAAGAAGTGCTGCTGGTGGTGCAATTGGGTCAGGTTTGGGAGGGGGGTTCTGATGTGATTCCTCTAATGCCACAGGGAGCAGCATACAAATGGGGATGTGGGGGGTCCAATGTGATTCCTTTAATGCTGCAGGGTGCGGAATATAAACAGGAATGAGGGAGGGAATGGGGGGCCTGATGTGATTCTTCTAATGCTACATGGTGTAGCTTACAAACAGGGACTCGGATAGAAAGGGGGGTAATGTGATTCCACCAGGGCTGTGTCTTGGGCTATACTTACACATTCAGGATTCTGGGCATGGGGGTGTGGCAATAGATCAACAGGGATGCTGGGGTTGTAGCTGTACTGCCGCACATGCAGGGCACCTGGCGCATTCAGCGAGGTGCATCCCTGCATGGTGCATGCAAATGGGGCAATAATGACATGCAAATGTCCCCATTGTGCCTTGCATGCCTAATGGCCCCATTTGCTTGTTGTTGGCTCTGAATGGCAACTTTGAGCGCAGCGCATCATGAGATGCGCTGGCCCATTGGATCCCCAACCTGACTAGGGGGTTGCACCAGTGCACCCAGGGCTGGGAGAAATATTTATATTGTGAAATACTAGTTATGAGTGATTTCAACACCAGTTAGCATCCCCCGGCACATCTTCTGTGAATACCACAGTTGGTGCTCAGCACATCTCATTTGCACTCGGGCATCCAAGATGCACTGAGCACAAGTGCTTTAAGAATTCTGCCCATACTGTATAAGGGACTTCTTGGAGAAAATGCAAAGAGCCATAAATAAGGATGAAAAGAAATGTCTGTGTTGGTAGCTAACAGGACCCTGATATACAGAATTAGCTATAAAATTATATAAAGAAATTATTTGCAAAAAACTGTGTTAATGTACCAATTAGGGTTCAGATGAAAACAACAAAACTAAGGAAATGTGATGTTAGGGTTTCCAACCCTAACACCTCACCCCACTCTGCAAGCAGCAAAAGGAAAAAAAAACATTATGGTTTTGGTTGTCCTGAGTCTTAAGAAATCAGGCCTGGGGTCTTCCTTGGGGTTATCATCGCTAATGCTCCCCTCATTCCATCAGCAAATAAGCTCAGATGAGCAGACTATATGAGAAAGGGGTGTGAGATAGGGTTGATAACCTCAAGGAAGATCCCAGGCCTGATTTGCCAAGACTCTGGACATCTAAAACCATAATGGTTTTTCCTTTTGCCATTTGCAGGGTGGGGGGTGGTATGTTAGGGTTAGAAACAATAACATTCCATTTCCCTACTTTTGTGGGTTTAATCTGAACGCTAACTGGTACATTAAAGCAGCAGTACTAGATAAAAAAATGGGATATTTTATGACAGTTTGTTCCCTGTGCTCTGTTGAGCACTTACCTCATAGTCTTTCTCGTTTTTGCTGTACTATCACCCCCATAATTTGCTCTGTTTTTCTTTGTTTTTGTTTATATTTCTCCCACAAGCCATGTTGAACTGGAACCCTCTGCTGCCAACTGTGCATGTGCATGACTCACAGTACTACACAGAGACAGTGGGAACATGCAGCACAGGGTCCCACAGAAGTAAGCAAAAGACATGGTGCGATGTGAGGTGGAAGCTCGGCTGCAAATTAGGTACTGTACCAGCCACATTTGCTGTGAATCCACAACAGTGGAAATACATTTTAAATATCTAAAAATCTAAAGAGCGCTAGAAAAAAATATTTACAGATATAGAAATTGAAACTATGGCTTCATTCTTCCAGTCAAAAAGTAGAATTTTGATAATCACTTCCTGAGTATCCAGTACTGCTGCTTTAAAACAGTTTTTTTTGCAAATAATTTCTTTACTTTTTGAGATAGTATGATCATATCCTCATTCATGGAGGTCCCTTTGGGACTTATGTGAACACATCCATTTGCCTAGGGAAATGCAGGGTCCTCTGAGCCCTGCACTTTCATCCCTCCATAGATGGACACATGCATCAGATTGTGGAAGCACAGGGTCCTCAGGGCCCAGAACTTCCGTGCCTCCAGAAAAGCAGTTTATGTGTTTGGTTGTAATTGTATTTGTGTGGGTCTCACTTCAAAGGGACAACTATGTTAACTGTGTCTCTTAACTGCCAGTGCTTGATTGTAAATGGGCAAAAATGTGTTTTTGGTTTGTTACTCATAAGTCACTAAAGTTTTGATGGTTTGCTCTGACATTTTCTATGGTTGTAGTGGAAGAATAGATACAGCTTTGGTGCACTTTTGAGGATGATTAGAGTTTCATTGGGGATTTGGCACCATGGTGAATGTTGCAGGTAATTATGGGGATGCTCTGCATACCCCATGATTGTTTAGGGGGCAATTATTTGTTAATATTGTCAAACTCATTAACATCTTTTTTTATATATACATTGTCCCTTAACTGCAATTATTGACATGCTCATGGCTTGTTAAAGTTGCACTGTTATCCTATGGAAATTTTCATTTTTTTTACTTTTTTTGTTTTTTTTATGGTCCCTAAATGTTTGAGAGAGTGTTATCTGTTAGTGTTGCAGTACTCATTAAGACCTTTCTTTTGATATATACACTGCCCCTTAACTGCAAATCTGCAAATATTGACAGAGTTATGGCCTGTTAAAGTTGAATGTCATACAACATTTTTTTTTCTCACAAAAAAAGATCCCCCCCCCCCATGTGAAACAGAATCCTTTTTTGTATGGCCCAAATTATTTTTTTGTATGAAACAGCTATCCAAAAGACCATACTGAGCATGATCAGAATCAAAACTTCAAATCCTTATAACTCTAGAACAGATTAATATTTTTTTCACTAAATCAACAAAAGGCACCACTCTGGCCCAAGCCCTTTTTACTCTGAAAATTTCAAACCAAAATTACAAGCCATCTGGGTGCTTGGTGATAACACAAAAACATCAAAGCCTCCTAATTTTTTTTACTTTGTTTGCTATCCATATCTTGAAATCTGCAAATTCATTAATTGTAGTTCAATTCAATTCACTTTATTTACCAGGTAAGATAACTGGGCCAAGGCCCTTTTTCAGTATCGACCTGGTGCTTCAAATAAAGAAGCAAATATACAATAATACAAACATACAATACAATACAAAAATAGTTTTAACAGTAAACACAATACTAAATACAATTACATACAGCAAGTGATTGTAAATAACTATACAAAACTTTTTTTTAAACTTTCCTGCTTGACAGCAGTAACACAATTATCTGGATGTGTATTCCACAGAGATGGACATTGAAATGAGAAGACTCTCTCACCCATACAGGTGTCTATCCTAGGAATCCATAAACGCAGCAAATTAGTAGAGTGTAAGGATTTAACATCTTCCTTTAAATTAATCAAGCTATAACAAGGTGATTTACAACCATGTGCAAAAATAGCATTAGTCAAGCAGCCCAGCTTAGAAAAATAAGCCAATTTAGGAGGAAGCCAATTAAGTTCATTATATAAATTACAATGATGCGTATTATAAGGTTTAGCCAAAACAAATCTGCAAATGGAATTAAAACACTTATTTACCAAATCCAGATCTTTGGAAGCTAATTCAGCAAACAAAAAATAATTGTAGTGCAAGGTTGTAAGTAATACACTTTTCAATATCATTTCTCTTGCTTCTCTAGTTAGACAAGCCTTAACTCGATATAAGGCACCTATTTTTTGATTTACAGACTTCGCTATGTATCTAATATGTAACAAATAAGTTAAACTAGCATCAATTATTATTCCTAGATACTTTGTTTCAGTTACTTGTCTAATCATATTACCTGCCAAATCATTTATAACCAAAGGTTCAGCAATACGAACCTTTGGTAAAGATCCAAATAAAATACATTCAGACTTTTTGGAATTCAACACTAAACAGTGATCCTGCAACCATTTATTCAATGCTAAAAAATCCTGCTGTAGGGAAATATTAATCTTGCTAATTTTAAAGAGCTGGTAAACAATATTAAAAACTAACTTCATAATGTACATCAGTGGTTAACAAAAGCCATACTTACCCAAATAAGAGCCAGGGATAAAGCATGGTGGCGGTTCAAGATCACTGGGATGCAGGCTGACCATAATCACTATCGTTCTCTGAGAAACTCATGCAAGAAAAACATACGCTTAGCCAAAAGCTCTTTCTGTGAGGACCTGCTAATAAAAGCCTCAGGTGACTCAAAGAAATTTTGGTCAACCATAAAAACACTCCTAGGAGCAAATCACAGGGCCCACACCAGTGATATACTGTTAAATGGCATTCCCTGCAATAATCCCGTGACCATAGCAAACTCTTTTAATCACCATTTCTCAGATCTAACAAATTACCTCACCTCCTTCCCTCCTGTCCTCAACACTGCACCCCCTAGCAATACCAAACCACTACTCACGCACCCACCCTTTAGGTTCCGGAGCATAAAAAGAGGAGAAGTGTTAAAACTGCTACTCATCATTCCTGACAGCACCAGCACGGGGTCTGATGGACTTGAACTAAGGCTCCTGAAAGCCGATGCTCCACTCATTGCCTCTCCCCTAACCAAAATTTTCAACCTGTCTCTATGCTGTGGCATAGTGCCTAATATCTGGAAAATAGCCAAAGTCACCCCAATTCCAAAAAAGGGTGACCCTAAAGAAATAAAGAACTACCGTCCCATTGCAAGTCTCTCTGTACTTAGCAAATTTTTAGAAAAACTAGTCTCCACCCAATCCATAGAATATCTCCAAAAATACAACTTTCTATCTAGCTCACAGCATGGCTTCTGCAAAGGACACAGCACCTCCACCACCCTCCTCAAACTCACCAATGACATATATGCCTGCATGGACTCGGGCCTCCTGACAGGTGCAGTCTTCATTGACCTAACTAAGGCATTTGATCTGGCCAACCATACCCTTCTTCTTTACAAAACTACACTCCCTAGGCTTCGCCACTGATGCAGTGGCCTGGTTTGAAAGCTAGCTGGCTGACAGAAAACAAGCTGTAGTGTTTAACTCAGCCATATCAGATCTTTCCTCCGTTCATGTCAGAGTGCCCCAGGGCTCAATCTTCAGGCCCTCACTTTTCCCTATCTTCATTAACGACATCCCACTCCTTGCACCCAACTGTTCTCTGTTCTACGCTGACGATCTAGTTATTTACCACAGTGCCAGAACTGTTGTCGACTTAAATCACCCTCTTGCCATGGATTGTGCAAGTATTCAATCCTGGCTCACTGAAAACAAACTTATTCTCAACTCTAGTAAAACTTACTCCATGCTCTTTGGCTCATCTGCTAGACTTAAAGCGAATCAAAATGCCCTAATAATCCCGTGTGCGGATGGCTCCTCACTGATTAGCACCAATTCCTTTAAATACCTGGGTGTTACTCTTGATCAATCTCTAGACTTTGATCTGCACATTACAACCACCTGTAAGTTGGTAAATGCCAAAATAGGTAGTGCCTACCAAACTAGATATGCCCTTCCCCCTTCGGCTAGACTTGCTGTGGCCCAAGGCTTTCTTCTCCCAGCCCTTGTATATGGCTCAGTCACCTACCTATCTGCCTCCAAATCATCCCTCCATAAGTGGGATCCCACCTACAACAGCATCTGCCGCTATGCCTCCACATCACCATGTTTCAAACATCATTGCCAGCTCTATAGTGACCTAAAATGGCCGTGCCCCTCTGCCCATAGACTTTGCCTTTGGCTCACTAATTGACTGTATTGTCAGATCAGGCCTCCCCCATCCCTCACCTCCCTACTGGACACAAAGCCTCTCACCTATGGGCTGCGATTGACTGACCAAGCCCTTTTTCACATTCCCAGACACAGAACTAATATGGGTGCACACGCTTTCTCTCACGTGGCTCCAAAATACTGGAATTCCATACCCCAAGCTATTCGACAAGCAACCACCCATGCCACTTTTAGGAAACTTCACAAAGAGCACCTATGCGATACCAACCCCTGCACTTGCTTTAATCCACCTTAGTTCTACTCTTCTTCCCCTGCCCTGTTTCAGTCTACTTCTCTGACATCTCTTTCTGCTTCTCTCAACACCCTCTTTCAGGTCCTCTCTCTCTCTCTCTCTCTCTCTCTCTCTCATTTTCTGTCTCTGTCTCTCCCTCTCCCTCTCCCTCTCCTCTCTCTCTCTCCCCCTCCTATCACCCTCCCTTCCTCTTCTCCCTGTTCTTTAACCACCACATTGTGACTTGATATATTGTCTCTATGTATGCCCTCTATTGCAATGCCTGTGTTCTTACATTGTATTGATCTTGTGTTGCTTGCCCTACTGTTCTGTAACTGCATCGTACCCTTTAAACCTACTCATGTTTGTTGCAAAATTTGTCTCCCCATACCTGAAGTTTTGATTTGACTCTGAACTGTACTGCTTTTCATCTGCTGCGACACATATACAATTGTGTATGTCTAAACTGTGTTCTCCCGGGTCGTGCCTGAAAATAGGCATCCTTATGCCTAGTGCACTTACCCGGTTACCAAAAGCAAATACATAAATAAATAAATAAATCATTTGGTGAGGCTGCCAGAAGACATACATGGAGCTTACTATATGCCCACTCAAGAAAAGAATTCTCAAACATATTAGGAGTATACACAATACAAACTTGGATACCCTGGTTGGCTCACATTTTCAGAGTTTCATGGGGGCTACACTGAAGCAATGCAGTTTATGGAACTGAACCATGTGAGAGCTATGAAGCATGATGGTGAGAGACTAAAATAACTGCTTCAGCATGAAAACTATTGGATTTCTACACTGAAGTCTCTGACCTAGAGGACTGAATGAAGATTGGGACATTAAGTCCTTTTTATGATTAGCCACCATGTTGAGATTTATGCTGAATAGTCTGTAACCTGCAGTGCTTACTGAAGATTATATTTTAAGCCCACTAGTTTTGTGATAAGACAGGATTTGGTTTTCATTTTGCATACACTAGTATGCTCATTTTTGTGTTGCTTGCATGCATGTGCAAGAAACACATTGCTTTCAACAGTTAGGGAGAATGCCTAAATGCGCCAGGAAATTTGGGCCACGTCACTATGCAATCAGCTGTTTTGGTGCATTACAAGCTACCAAAACAGCTGACTACATGATATCCCCATGGCAACGGCTTCTCTGTCGGCCTCTCACAATCCCCAGGAAGCTGACGGAAAGCCAACGCTCACTGTTCAGTGTGCCTTCCTAGTGAAACATTTCAATAAATAAATGAAAAAAAAAGCCAACGGGGTGCCCAGTCCCCCTGTCGGCATGCCCCTTTCCAGTTCAGTTTGCAGACAGGGGAGCCCACTCCCAGCAACATGGTGTCCCCTCTCCCAAATTTGTTGTGTGCTGAGGGGGTGCCCAATCCCCTTAGGCTCTTGCCACCCACCCGCACTTATACTGTATGTGCTGACTGCCAGGGTGTCCAATCCCCCTGTTGGCATGCCCACTTCCTGGTAATTTTGCCGATTGGGAATCCCACTCCCCGTTGGCATAATGCTCCCCCCAATTTCTTGTGTATTGTAGGGGGGTGCCCAGTCCCCTTCAGCTCTTGTCCCCCCCAGCACTTGGTATGTGCTGACGGGAGTGCCCAATCCCCCGTTGGCTACAGCCCCCCACAAACACTCAGGGTGCCAAAATTAAATGTCCCTGCAAAAAAGAAAACCTTCTTGCAAGTTTTTAAAAAAAATTTAAATAAACCTGTAAATTAGAAAATGGTCCCTCATTGATTCCGGTGGTCCCTCCCCCAACCTGCACCCATCCTCTGCCTACCCCACCTCCCCACACACCACCACCCCATACTTACCTTCACAGCCCGGTGCTATGATCTTCAGTGGACCGGGAACACGCCTTCACTCTTCAAAACTGACCGCAAACTGAAGAAATGCCGGTAAGCTGTATAATGGCGTAGATGTTTTTTTTTTTTCAACTTTGGTGCATATCTCAGCCATTTGTGGGAATTTGTTCACCAAATTTTCAACATAGGGTTCTTGGGACCCCACCTCATGAACTCAGTCACTGTCATTTTGTTATTCAGTCCTGAAAGGTGATTTCATGGTCACTGCATGGAACTACCTTTTGGGACCGATTAACGAAATGACAGTGCCACATTTCATGAGGCAGGCCCCAAAAAACCTTATGTTAAAGATGTGGTGAAAAAATTCCCCAAAATGACTGTCTTATGAGTGTGCATTTTAATATTTTCTCTCCAGGTTTTCAAAATTGCTATTTTACCACACCTTCTTATAAACAGTACAGCTGTCATTTTTCACATCTCACCTGAAATGTGTTTTCGCACATATAGCACACAATGGCGTGGTTGGTGTGTGAAATCAATGTTCAGGACAGATTAAGAATATCACAGTGACAATGTTCATGAGATAGGCCCCCAAAAATCCTATACTGCAAATTTGGTGAAAGAATTCCCCACAAATGACTGTTTTATGAACGTTTGTTGCGCAGTTCCTATGCACACTCGTAACTTTGAGCATTTTTAATATTTACACTCCAGATTTTCAGCATTGCCATTTTACCACACCTCCTTATGAACAGTATAACTATCATTTTTCACATCTCATCCAAAATGTGTTTTCGCACATGTAGCGCACAGTGGCGTGATCAGTGTGCAAAATCAATGTTTGGGACAGATTAAGAAAATCACAGTGACACTGTTCATGAGCAGAGGTCTTAAACTGGCTATGTTGAAAATTTGGTGATAAAAGTCCATAAAATGTCTGTGTTATGAGTGTGCATTGTGCAGTTTCCACACATGCTAGTAAGTTCACAAATTCGTAATCTTTTCAGTTCAGATTTTCAGCATTGGCATTTTTCCACACCTCCTTAGGAACAGTACAGCTGTCATTTTTCACACCCTGGCCAAAATGAGTTTTCACATTTCCGGTGCAGAATAGCATGGTCGCTGTGGGAAATCAATGTTTGAGATAGATTAAGAAAATCACTGTGACACTGTTCATGAGCGGAGGTCCCAAAATGTCTATGTTGAAAATCTGCTGTAAAAAATCCTAAAACTAAGTACACTATGGGTGTGTGTTGCGTAGTTTCTGCACACTCTCATGACTTCATCAGTTTTTTTATATTTTCACTCCAGATTTTTAACATTGCCATTTTTTACACCGCCTCATGAACAGTACAGCTGTCATTTTTCACATCCTGTTCAACATGTGTTTTCGCACCTGTGGCACCAAATGGCGCAGTCACTGTGCAAAATCACCTTTTGGCTAATTAATTGATAGTGTCATTGTTCATGCGGTGGGATCACAAAAAAGCCCATGTTGAAAACTTGGAGAACAAATACCAAGAAACACCCAGGGTGTTAGGATTTTCAGCCATAATGCCCTGCCCGTTTAGGGACTGACAGGCATCTGGGGTGTGACTTGGGATTGTCGACAGTAGTGCTCATGGCATTCCACCCCCACCCTGCAGCCAGTGGCAGGCATCAAGGTGCGCCTTGGACCCCTTGGCCCCAGAGTTCACCCCATTCTCCTGTACTGCACCCATTTCAGTGTATTTCCTTATAGAATGAGGTGAGTGTAAAGCCCGAACACTTTAAAGCACACTGCAACACTTGTAAGTGTCTGAAGGGTAGGTTGAGGTGAAATGTCATGACCGTCATGGGTGACGACCCAAAGGCACACTCAAATGCCTGTCCATCTCTGCAGGGTGAGGGTGGAGTTGGTTTCAGTTCAATACTTTTATGCCATTCCTATACTACATCTGTCTAACTCCTGCACTTCCATTACTAATGACAGCAAGCAACACTTGACAAATGCTTGTTACTTTTGGTCCACTTCTATGTTGAACTGGGTGCAATCCATTTATTAGTTGAAATGAAACCATACAAAATCTCCCCTCCCTACCTGCTCCTATGCTGAGCCCTGTTTTGTGAATACTGGGAAAAATTTAATGAAAATATAGGATGATATATGCAGTGATTCTTTTGAATGAAAAGTGTTAAATGGGAGTGTTTTATTGTAATTAATTCATCCATATTTTTCTTTTTCTGTTTTTCTCTGCAGGATAAGTGGCAGGTTTTCTATGGCAAAACAGATTCCCCCTCACAACAATTTGTACCTACACTATGGGTGATAGCAACACTTGAATTGTTCCAATCTCTTGCCTGTCACCACAGCTCTCACTCTTGCCTTTACAAGCCCCTGTCTGCACCGATGGAATACTTATTTCAAAATGATATTTAATTTCTATGCATACTGTATATTATCTTGCTCCTTTCTTTTGTCTATACACCTCTGTCATTTTCTATACGTATTTTAAACCCAAGGTATCAGTATTAAATTTTGTACTGAATGTGTCTAGGTGTTGTCAAAACACATGAATGTAATCATGTTATGTATTGCTGTGATTTTTGTACACCTTTGGTTTTTCAGGTGTGTGGCATAAGGTGACCAGTCTCCTTCCCCTACCTTTCATTATAAACATTAATTAGTATTAAATTTTGACATCAGAGGAGGGGAGACTATTTTATTGACTGAGTTCAGCCTGTTACTCTACCCACTGATGAAGCTCTATCGAGTGAAGCACCGGGGCACCTACACAGTGGCTGTTAGCTGTGCCTTTTGCCTGCATTGAGTTATACACTTAATAAATTTCTTTTAGCATATTTGGCATTAGGCTTGATTTCATTATTTTACCCTCATGTGCATTGCTCTTGGACCTGTCACTGTTGGCCCAGTGGTTTTCAGTGTATGTGCCACCTGAAAAGACAGTTTGGCTGAGAGTTTTGGGAGACATGTTAGAAACAGCTGCAAGGTCTGTATCCATCTCTCTTTTTTGCACTTTTGGACATGTCAACCAGTGACGCAGTGACATTTGCAACATAAGCAAACTGACCAGCACAAGAGAAACAAGTGACAGACAGATCTGATTGACAGCTGACAGCCCTGCCTTAACTAGACTATCAGCTGATTGTAAGTTCACAGATTTTAAATGGTGCTCAACTGGCCGGCATTGAAGATCTGTAAAATTTAGTAAATGCTGGCCCAGATATTCAAAAGGGTTGCGCATGGTGCAACAGTGTTGTGCCATGATGCGCCCTGGCATGATATTCAAAAGGGAAAAGTGAGCAGCACAAATCCCGATGTGCTGGAGCGCATCAGTAATGTATGCAGGCACAGGTGTGGGGGGGTGTGCCCATGCATACCCTGCACAGCCCGATATTCAGCCTGGGATGTGCAGAGCCATGCATGCACAACCCCTACCTGCGCCAATACAAAGTTGATCCCCCCAAAATAGTTCACAGATTTTAAATGGTGCTCAACTGGCCGGCATTGAAGATCTGTAAAATTTAGTAAATGCTGGCCCAGATATTCAAAAGGGTTGCGCATGGTGCAACAGTGTTGTGCCATGATGCGCCCTGGCATGATATTCAAAAGGGAAAAGTGAGCAGCACAAATCCCGATGTGCTGGAGCGCATCAGTAATGTATGCAGGCACAGGTGTGGGGGGGTGTGCCCATGCATACCCTGCACAGCCCGATATTCAGCCTGGGATGTGCAGAGCCATGCATGCACAACCCCTACCTGCGCCAATTCAAAGTTGATCCCCCCAAAATAGGAACAACTGATGGCCACCTGTTTGGGCAGATAGCAGTCCACTGGACCGCCAGGGATATAGGACATATATATATATTTTACAAATGCCTGCGATCGGGTAGATAGCAGTCCACTGGACCACCAGGGATATAGAGCATATATTTATTTTACAAATGCCCACGATCGGGCAGAGAGCAGTCCACTGGACCACCAGGGATATTGGACAGAATATCTTTCTTTTGACAAATGCCCATGATCGGGCAGGCAGCGGTCCACTGGACCACCAAGGATATTGGACAGAATTATTCTTTTCTTAACAAATGCCCACAATCGGGTTGTGGAGCACATTGCTGGCTGCAGGGGGCATCAGTCCCCAATGGCTGCTGCCTGGCAGGGCGCAAGCCATTGGGGACTGGCGCATCTGCATGCAAATGGGGCCATAATGACTTGCAGATGGCCCCATTTGTGCCTTGCATATATTATGGACATCCATTTGCATGCCAAGTTTTGAATATCACGGTTGCTGTGCATAGCGTAATGGAACTTGCGCTAGTGCATCTCCATGTTCCACTCTGGCCACTTGCACTGGCACAGTACCACTGCACCATGCACACTGGGGGTGGCCAGGGTGTGATATTCAAAGCTGCTGAGCCATGGCACAGCTCCTTTGAATATCGCCCAGTCCACACCCCTGTGCAGCCAAGTTGAGCTGCGCCCCAGCTTGCGCCACAGCCTGGCGCAGTTTGAATATCTGGGCCATGGTACCGAAGCTATGTTTAACAGTTTTATAGTATTTCTCCAAACTGTTATACAATATGGAAAAAGCAAATGCTCAGGATGCTCAAGTTTTTGATACAAATGTTTCTGAAAACATTCTGCAGTTTATTAGAGAAGAAATTGTAGAAGTTATAATAGAAAAAAGCAAATAAGGTGCCTGGCCTGGATGAAATCCTGGCATAATTTTATAAAATAGATCCATATTGGTGGGGAGGCATTTTTGTATTGTTTTTAAATAATGTATTAAAGAAAACTGTGTGCCTACTTAATGGAAATGTCATTTTTTTCGTGCTTATACATAAACAAGGAGCAAAAGTAACCCATCCATGATTTGCCCAATAAGTCTACTGGACATCTTGAAAAACTATATATGCTGAAGTATGGTTAAAAAGACTTATGCAGAACATTGTAAAGTCTGTGCCTCTCTCTAAACTCCAAGCAGGCTTCAGAGAGGGATGCAATACCATTGATCAGTGTTTTGTTTTTGTAATTAATGTTTTATTGACATTTTCAAACATATAAAAATCATTGCAACTACACCATCTGAAAACCTAGCCAGAGTATTTATCCGTCCTTGAAGTTACAATCTGGATGAGTACATGAGAATCGATACAAAAGGGCACCATAAAAAATGGAAAAATGTATAAAACCCAGCTCTTATTCCAAAATTTATCATAGAAACAGAACTCTACTAAACAATCAAATTAATAAGCTGCAGAAAGTTAAACAAGAAACAGATTCCATAGAAGGATCAGGATACAAACCATCCATGGCAATCTTCTTGCAATCTCAAAAGAATTCCAGTCCTGAGCTGAACTAGAAATAATCCTGGTATATGAAGAAACAAGATAAACTGACTCCAGTGTAACCTCAATGATATACGCATGCTACCTTGACATATTGAACAACAAAAAAAAAAGGAATACAAGAAAAATGTTTAAGCGCTGCTGACAAAGGAGGGAAGGTGTAGGGGAGTAGCAGCCTATTCAGTAACATACGTTCAAGATCGTTATCAACCAGTTAGCCAATCAATAAGTAATGTCTTTAGCAAGATTCTAGAAATTATATGCGGGGGAGGGGATTAAGAACAGCCCAGGGTTTTGTGAGGTCCCATGATGGAAAAGAAAGGACTGCCAGATTTGCTGGAAATGCCAAAATTTACCTGCTGCAATATGGCAGCCTTTCATACCCTGCTTGTTTAAGCCTTCCTTCTATCCATTCCTCAAAAGTTGGTATATCAGTTTTGTGCCACCTACATAGAAGTCTTTTTGCTTCCATGATGGCAGCCATAAACCAGTCCTGCTAGAATTTACTCACTGTCAGAAGTTTCATAGTGTTAGCCAAGCAATCAAAATGCTTCATTGTTTGGCTTGAAAAAGCCTTCAACAATTATTTAAAAACAGACATTTCATAAAAAAAAAATACATAAATATCATCTTAATTTACATCTTATAAAAGGATGTTTTTTTTAAAGTTATAATTTCAAAATACTTTATAGAGATCTTTATCCAAATTTTCATGAATCTACATATGTACAAAATCCAATGTAATATTACTAATAGAATTTAGGACCTTTCCCTACTTTTTTTTTAAACCAACACACTCAATGAAGGGCTAATTCTTTTTTTAATCTTAGCTATTGTTAGGAAACATTTAGCTAGCTTACTTATAGTCCATTCATCTTGAGTGTGCAATAAAATGAGAGTCAAAGTTTCAGTATCCACATGATATCCATTATTAATAAAGGACCCTAACCAATACAGTCGTGCTTTTTCATACCAAGCATAATACCACATTACTTGGATTAAATCTTCCCTTCCTCCAGTTGCACAACTACAATTGTCAGTGTCAATCTTTTTATATCTACGTCTTAAGACACTACTATCAAATTGTTCGAATTTATATAATGTGAAAATTCTCAGTGTAAGAGGGTCAATAAGTACATCTAAATACGTTTTATATCCAAATTCAAAATTGTTTTTAGCAAACCATTTGGAATATGAAGAATTTTTAATTGATATCAAGTCCTCCTTTTTCCAGTAGTTTACTATTTTCTTGGACACATATTTTTTGTATTTAGCGCTTATTAATATTCCCTTTTTTACATAGTG
This sequence comes from Neoceratodus forsteri, assembly GCA_016271365.2. Lineage (NCBI taxonomy): Eukaryota > Metazoa > Chordata > Ceratodontiformes > Ceratodontidae > Neoceratodus > Neoceratodus forsteri. Next base: position 755,038,556 of record CM028135.1, read on the forward strand.
TACTAATATCTCTAAGTTATATTTTTTTAGTAGTTGTGCAATTTTAGGTAGCCAATATCCCTTAGTGTACCCCATCTGTAGCCATGTCTATTTTTCTTTCAGACACATGACTGATATTCTATGTGATGGTAATCTTGATAGTTTAATCCAAAAATTAATCTGTTTTACTGTACAAAGTGCTCTAACATCTATTAGTCCCAATTCTGATCTTATATAAGGGGCTGGGCAAGAACGTGCCATGCTCATTATTTTTCTTAGTTGCTTGAAGAGTGGTGCTGTTAATTTTTGCATTGTGTAGCTTTCCACACTTCTGTCCCATATAGCAACTGTGCCTCATATTTTGATTTTATTGCTGTTATTAATGGCTTAATACTCAGTCCCCCATACTTATTAAAGCATACAAGACCCATCATTGGTTTTTTTTTAGTGCTTCCAAGCATTTCTGGTAGTGGCAATACCATCGACAGTTTTCGCTAAACACAACACCTAGATATATATATGTTTTAACAATATCAACTTTTTCCCCTGCTGATAGCCATATGCCCAACTTCTTCTTATTATTTGGACTAAATATTAAAAGATTTTGGTTTTAGTCAAATTTATTGTTAGCTTTAATTCTCTGGATTTATCTTCCAGTAATTTAAGTTTGTCTTGAAGTCCTTTCTTAGTTAAAGAAAACAGAACAATAGTGTCTGCATATGCAAGAACTGCACAATGTTGTTTTAATATTTTGGGCGAGTCTGAATTTTGGACTGTTAAATCATTTAGCAGTTCATTAATATAAAGAGTGAAGAGCAACGGAGCTAACACGCAATCCTCTCTTACTCCTCTTTTAATATCGAATTTGGCTGAGAGTTGTCCTGTTGTTCCCATTCCTACTTGGGCCCAAGTGTTACTCTATAAGGTTTTTATTATGTTTATTAAATCTGTATTGATACCAAGTTTTACTAATTTTTTCCATAACACCTTTCTGCAAACGGTATTGAAAGCCATAGAATAGTCCACGAAAACTACATACAATGTTTGTTTTCTTAATTGGACATATTTCTCTAGTAGATGCATCCAAATGTATATATTATCCAGTGTAGAATATTCATTTTGAAATCCAGACTGAAATGGTGCTAAATCTCTGGCTTTGCTGACTGCTTCTCTGAGTCTATTGAGTATTATGCGAGAAAATATCTTTAGATTATTATCTAGTAAACTAATAGGTCGATACATAGTTGGATCGTCCTTTCGTCCTTTTTTATGTATTAGAATTATCTGTGTACCTTTCCAGGTGTGTGGATATACAGTATATTATCTTGTATACTTTTGTTACATAATATAGTTAATATTTTGCTCCATAAACTTGCATTACTTCAATAAACTTCAGCTATTATATTATCTGGCCCTGGTGCTTTCTTAGATTTTAATGAATTTATAGCAAGATAGGTTTCAATATTAGTTGTTTTTATAGATTGGGTTACACTGTATTGTCAAACATCTTCATCATTTTTCTCTGAGTCCTTAAAGAGCTGTGTGTAATAAGTTAGCCATTGTTCTTCTGCTATATAGATATCCAAGTCTTCTTTATAATTTGTTGTACCTCTAGCTACTAGGAGCCAAAATCCTTTCTGATCTTTGTTTGTAATTATTGTCAGCATTTCACTCCAAAGATTTTTAAGGAATTCTTTTTTCTTTGTTAATAGAAGTTTATATTCTTTTTTTGTTTGATTTATTAGGGTCAGAAGAGTCTTACTTTTGCTCCTCATATATTGTTTTTTTCTGCTTTCTTATCTTCTTTTTACATTTAACATAGTCTACATCATACCTTCCTATTTTTCGCTGATTTTTGACATTGACAGTATGTTCTAAATTAGACACTATTTCTCCAAAGAGTAAATATAATTATATGTGTAATATTCAAGGGAGAATCTACTGTCCACATTATTTTTTTATTGGTCCTAATTTCCGTACTATAAGGGAATTAGATTGTTGAAACCTGGTTCTTGTTCTGGAAATTACTTAACAAAACTATTGGTACATGATCACTCTCTGCCCTAGGAGTCGTAGTTAAACTTTTCCATATTTCAGGGGTACCTGTCCAGAATATGAAGTCTATTAAGGATGATCCCCTAGAAGAAATGTAGGTGCATTCCCCCTCAAGGTCTCCATTAAATCCTCCATTTAGGGGATAAAAATTACATTCCTTCAGAATTGTAATCAATTCCAAACCTGATTTATTAACTAATCTATCCTTGGTAATTCTTTTATTCCATTCATATGGTGGAACTGCTGACTGAAAATATGTATTATCTCGCAGACCATCATATGTACCTATGCGAGCATTAAAGTCACCTGCTAATAAAATTTCAACATCCAGATAACTGGTTTTGGTATCAATTAATTTATTCCTTAGTTCTTCCCAAATACACATATTAAACATTGGAGACCTCTCCGGTGGAATATACCCTGTCATAGCCAAGAAGCTTTGACTCTCACAATGCAATAGTGTCATTATAAATGTTTACTTACTGTAATACATTTGACTGATATTATACTGCCTAGATATGATTACATTGCTATTCCCCCAAAATTCCTGCCTTTTCTTGAGTTTTTAGTACCAGGAATATGTACTGATTGGAAACCATTTATCTCTATTAAGTCTAAGGCATCATGCCATGTTTCCTGTAGGCAGATTACATCAAATTTTACTATATAATCAATCCAGTTCATACCCTGAAGCTTTTCTTTAATTCCTGCAATATTCCATGTAATAAACTGAAAGTGTTCATCATTTCCAATAGTTGTTATTAAAGTGGAAACTATAGTGGTCTCTAAAAGAGATTGAACTTTCATGGTTTCTACAATATGTCAATCCTCCCACCCTGCAGGAGAGTGTAATTCATTTCTCATATTTGTCCTAGTTCTGTCAGATGTTGTTTTTTGTATGACCAATCTATCATCCAACACTTTAGTTTCTATTAAGTTCAACCCTATGGAGTCCAATATAGGAACCTTATCCAAAATTTGATTGATTATTCTTTCATTTTTTTACAATGAAATCAATTTGAGTACCTGTTCCAGCTTGTTCTATGTTCGTAATGCCATCCCCACCTATTTGAATCTGCAAAAAATTTCTAAAGAAACTACATATTTCTCTACTTAATTTCAAATGTGTTTCTTTATATAGATAGTTAGGCCCAAATAGAGTAAGTCCAAGAGGTCTCTGATCTAACTTCTTTTGGTTTTGAACAGTGTTATACAAATGCCTTTTAGGAAAGGTTACAGCAAATTCTTGATCTCTAATCAAAGGAGCATTAAGCCATATATAATTGGCTGTCTTAGAGGATTCAATGTAAATATCTAATAACATTGCTGAATGGGTTCCTATATTTTTAATATCAATAATTTCAGTGGGATCAATGGATACATCAAGCACTTCCTTCAATTTTCCTACCAGTCTAAGTGTTTGATCCTCTCCCTCTACTGTAAACCATCCTGTGGGAGCCAGAATTCTAATTAATGGAGTACTATCAGTGATCTCCACTTTCCAGAGGTACTAATGCTGGTCATCTTTCCAATAGGGTCAGTGTGTGGTTTGCTAGTTTCAATGAATACTGAAGTACCCAGATCTCTAGAAGCCAAAATCTCAGTATGATTTTCCTCTTTAATTCCTTCTTTTATCGGTTTCAAATATTCCAACTCTTTGTTTAAGAGTGCAACTTCTTTCTGTAAATGATTCAGTTGATCACCTCATTTTCCACATGTTCCTTTCTCTATCTCTATCTGTTCCTCCCAATCACAACATTCCTTATTTTCTAATGAATTCTGTTGTATTATCTTTGATTGATTTTTATTAGCAATGGGTAGTTTTGATTGATTCATTTTTGTAGAAATAGATACAGCCTTTATTAACTGGCTTGTCATTTTCCCATATTGTTTCTGCTTCTTTTTCTTTTTTGTTTTTTTCCCCTTTGTGTTCTTTTGTGATTGTCCTTTCTTATGTAATTTCTTGCCCGCTATCAGACTTTCTGGTATAAGAATGCTGTCAAATTCTGGTCTTACCCTTTCTTTCCACATTCTAATTCCTTTTTTATGATGTCCACCTTTTCATTCATTTCCCCTATGATGGATATTCTGTTGTGTATTATTTCATTTCTCAATGTTTCCATCAAATCTCTATTCAATAGTAGTTGTTCCATCAAAAGGATATTTGCATTCTGCTGTTTTGACAAAAGATTAACTAATTTATCACTCATTATGCTAGTCTGATACATGCTTAATTATGCATCTTCTAATTCTGTTTCTGCCCCCAATTTTTCCTTACATTTTTCACATGTATCATTAATACCTTGATTTTCAAACTTTTTTAAACCAGCAATTATTCCTTGCAGATCCCTGGACACATCCTCTAAAATTGTTTTTTCTTATCAAGATAGCATTCTCTTGTCCCTTTAACTGATGTATGCTCATTTTCACTATAAGATTTGTTACAATAATCACTTACATCAAAGGAGTCAGAAGAGTCCTGTTCTCCCAGTAGACCTTGAGTGCTAATTTCTTTGATATTACTCAAGTTTGGGCATACAGCCACAGAACTTACATCTTCTACCTCAGCCCCCTCCCTGGGTATCTACTATATCATAGGTCTCAGGAATTTCAGTAGCAGTTCTAAGTGTGTTTTTCTGTGTAGAATTATCTATTAAATTAAATTTATTAGAAGGAGTAGAGGTCTATTACATAAGACTTGCTTGGATTTATTTAAGTGTTCTGTGATTTTTATCTGCTTGGTACACATCATATTGACAGACTTTTTGTTACTTAATAGATGTTCCATAGATTTTAAATGCCTAATACTTCCTTTTTTATTTAAACTATTTCCATCTGTAAGAGGCGAAATGTGAGGATCATTTTTCCTTTGTTACCTGGTATTAACCATTTTTGTCCCCTTTTTGATGAACTAGTTATATAGCCTATTAAGCTTATTAGGCATATGTTACCAGGATTGTACAAGAATGCCAATACCACTTCTTCCCCCAGGGTAAATACAACTAGGAGGATTTTAAATTGCTGTGAATTCCCCCGAACTTGACAGATACACACAAAAAAAAACAATAAAAAAAAAACACACAATTGTCCAGTGAGATTCTATTACTTTCAATTAGTAATTGTCTATTGTGGATATGATACCAAAAGTCAAGAGCATATAGTTACAAAGTTCTTCAGTTTTAAATATCCAACTTTACAGCCAGCAAAGTCTTGAGTCCCGTGTGCTGTAGAGTACTGTACGTTCAATTGATACAGTTCATGCACTTTGTGTAGTTCATGTAATTCGAGTAATTTCAGGCAGTCTGTTCCGTTGATACAAGTTGTACAATTTGTTCTGTTTTTCCAGACTAAATTGACAATCTGGACCATCTACTTCCACACTTTGTTCCCCATCCACATCCAGCAATCTCCACAAGGAATTTCCCAAAAAAAAAACAATTGGTCACTGTTGTGGGTGACAGAAAAGACCAAGATGTAATAGCAGGGAATAACAAGCTGTGATAGACATAAAGAACAAGTCTACTACTAAATAAAAAAAGAAGACTAACATAAAAGCTTAAGTAAATGAATCACTCAGAGGTCTGAGTATCACAGACCGAAAAGGATGGTGAAGTTCTAATAACTCCTATTCAGTCAAGTTATCCCCCCAAAAAATAAATTTATTATTTTAGAAATTATTGCTGTAGTAGTAATTAGTGCACTAAACTAAGTTGATGAAATTAAAACTAGTTTTATATCTATATTAAACCAATATCAGACCTGTATAAGAACCTAATATTCAGCAGTATCACAACATACACCTTGTATTGCCTAAAAGGGGAACTCAAAATTCAAGCAAAACCAAACTAAACTTACTTATGAGGAGGAGGATTTTATCCCTCTGCAACGCTGCACCGTGGCACTGCTGCAAAAGGCGATAGTTGATATTTTCTTTTTAAAAGGGGGTTTCAGTGAAGTTTCACCGTTATTCCAAAAGAATCTCCCCCAGTACCTGAAAATGGGTAGTAAATAAAGTGTCTTTATAATTACAAGCAGAAAGCCTGTCTGGCGTTGATTGTCTGATCGCCTTACTAAAACTAGTATGAAATGGATATTTTGTAGCTTCGTAGCTTCTCAAGTATGTTACATGATTAACAAAATTCTGTGGCAATTTAATTTAGCTTAACTAAGACGCAAGTTGCAGCAGCATCATAGCCTCTCACAGTATCAGATAGAATGGTCAAGTCATCAGAGGGTTTTAAACCCTCTCTCTGATTATCAAGCACATTGTTCTCACTATCGCAATTCCAAATTACTTTATGTCCTTTAATGTCCTCAGTTCTCATGTGCTTGTTGTGCTTTAATTCCAAATTAAACTAATCTCTAATCAGCTACTCAATTGATTGAATAATTCAGTTGTCTGTATGAGAATACACGAGAACTCTGTAAATTTCTAATGGCCTGTAATGAGCTTTAAAAGCACTGATCAAATAAGCCATAACCAATATCTCAATGTTGCAATAGCAGCATGAGTGAAACACTGATAGCTGAAGTACTAATTAAAAAGGGCAAGAGTAAACAACATGAACAACATGAACTAGCTATTAAGATTTTGGTAATTGGCTTAATGATTAGCTTGGTTGCTTAAGTTGAAAATTAATTACCTTAGATACCTCGGTAAGGTTACTACTTTGATGGCTTAGGTAATTAAGTGTGACTTTTATAAAAACTTTCTAAGACTGTCTTAAAATCTAGTAACACTTGTAGAACCAAATGATTACAATAATTATGTGCTTTTGAATTTAAAATTAAACACACAATATGTCCATAAATCTATGAATGTCTGGATCTGTACACTTGCTGTATATTTTGCACAAGCAGCTTTGTCAGAAACAAGCTTCATAAAAATACTTCTCTACCCATATAAATAAAAATAAAAAAGCCAAGTAAATAAAGTATCAGGCAGAGGTAGACAGAAGTGAACAGAACTGGGGAGAGAGGATATACAAAGTATCAATACAATTTGAAGCTCTAGACTACGTTAAAGAAAAAACAGTATGTGTGTTAGCGGTCCGAATGCTAACCACACACTCCGGGTGGAGCAGGCTGCTCCGTTGCCATAGCACTCCTAGCTCATCCTGGAATAGTAGTTTAACACAGACTGTGGTTCTAAATCAGGTACACAAGTTGTTCTGGAAAGAAATGTATCTGCCACAGGTACAATCAAATGAGGCAACGGTGATATACCTGTTCAAGGCAGCATAAAAGCTTTATACAAGTCCTGCTCCCTCAACTTTTCCTCAGCTGAGCAGCGTGCAGTACCTCCTCCACCACCAACCCGTAATATCCTAAGTAAGCAATCCCCTAAAGTCAATTTGCTGGCCATCTGTGCTTGTCATGAATTGGTTGGTACCCAACACAAGTAGAGAGGCATCCTTTGGAGTCCTTAATTCAAGTACCGATTCCAGGTGGGATATCTGATTCCAACAGTCTGAGATTTTGAGACATTCCAACAGGAGGTGGAACAAGGCACACTTCACTTTATCACATTGTCAGCAGTTCAGATTTTGCACTAATTGCATTTTGTGTAAGTTTGAGTGGGTGTGATACCACAGGTGTAAAGTCTTCAGTTGCATCTACCGTCCTGCAGTGTCTTTGCAGGCACCATATTCATTGGCCCAAGATCAATCCCATTCTTCATCAGAAAGGGTATGGCCTTACATCTCCCACCGGGATTTTAATTGACTCACATCAGGGGTATAATCTTCCAGTAAGGCTTTGCAGATGGTATGCAGCCTAGCTGGGAAGATAATAGCCACCTTTGTTGGGACTCCCAAAGATTCTCACCCATTTTCCTTGAGTTGATAATTTGAGCTGTATGCCTACCATCAAATACAAAAGGTAATAAAGTTGGAGATACTGCCAATGATGTGAAGAAGGAAGGGAGGCCTCTCTTTCTGAAAGTCACTGAAAGAATTTAAGTACTGAGAATTGGAGGAGAACAGGTCAGCAAGCCTCCTCAGACCCACTTGTTGCCACAATGTCCAGTGCAGGGGTGCACACCCTATTTTTAGCTGAGAATTAAACCAAAGGGGCCAGTATCGTAAAGGCATATCTCACTGGGGGCCTAAAAAGGTCTCAGCAGCCTTCCATATTTTGGAAGCATATTCCTGAGATGGGATGGGCCTACTCCTTCTGTGTTTCCTTATTCTTCCTGAATGTTGTCTTTTTCTCCCTAACCTTCACTGCCACCTTATTTGAAAACCATAGTGTTATTTTCTTTCATTTTGATTTGTTTATTTGCTTCACACTAAGGCTTGTTGCCTCTGTGATGGCAGTTTTGATGTTTCCCCATTGTTCCTTTACCCCTCCTTCTTGCCTCTTTGCTAGTGCTTTTCTGAGGCACTCATCAATTTTGACAAAGTCAGCCCTCCTAAAATCCAGTACCCTCACTTTTGTATGGCTTGACTCCGCGGCTGTGTTTATTGTGAACCACGCTGTTTGGTGGTCACCTGTTCTCAGATGGCTACCCACTTCTAGATCTGAGATCCTCTCTCTGTCCCCATTTGAGAGTACCAGGTCTAAGACTGCTCCCTCCCAAGTGGGTTCCAAAACTAGCTGCTTGAGGCATGCCCCCTGTAGGGAATCGAGAATGACCCTACTCTTGGATGTGGCTGCAGCAAAGGTGCTTTAGTTAACATCTGGCATATTCAGATCCCCCATCAACATTATCTCCCCTTTTTTTCTGCCATCCAAAGGATGCCTTTTATCATTTCCTTGTCCATTTCCTCCTCCTGAAATGGGGTCTGTATACAACCCCATGCAGATTGTGGTGCTATTTCCAGTCTTTGGGGTGACTCACAGTGCCTCCTCTCCTCCCTGTTTACCCTTTAGTTCTGTTGCTTTGATCCCTTCCCTTTCGTAAAGAGCTACTCCTTCTCCTCTTCTACCCTCCCTGTCCATCCTGTAGATTGTGTACCCTGGTATATCGACATCCCAGTCATAGTTCTCTGTGTACCATATTTCTGTGACTGCCACGATATCCAGGCATCCCTCTTCCATCAAGGCCACCAGTTCAGGGAGCTTGTTACCTAGACTATGGGTATTGGTACTCATTACCCTCCATTTTTTGATGGCCTTACCCCTTTCTGCCCCATCCCTGTCCTTACTGCCTTTGTCTTTCTCTTTCTCTCCATTTACCCCTGTCCTTCTCCCTATTGACTTCTTTATCTTGGCATTTTCCTCACTAACTGCCCTGTTTTTTGATGGGGGGGCTAGGCTTTCCCCAGCTCCTTTTCAGTGCCTCCCCCTTGGCTAGTTTAAATGCTTGCCAATGAAGCATTTAAATCTATCACATAGGATCCTGGTTTCCCTCCTGGACAGATGCAGACCATCTCACTAATATAGGTCTGCATCCCTCCAGGTGGACCCCCAGTCCCCAATGAAGCCAAAACCCTGAGCTCTGCACCAGTTTTTCAACCATTCATTGAATCCCATGGTGTAGAGCACCCAAGCCTCTCCCATGCCATAGACAGGCAGCACCTCTAAGAAGGTTACCATGTGTGCTACTTGTCTAAGGCCCCTCCCCAACTCCACAAACTCCTCCTGCACTGCTCTGATCCCTTTCCCAGTCAGGTAATTTGTCACTAGGTGACAAAGACATCTAGCTCCCTCCCCCATGCAGCTACTCCCATGATCCTGAGGATTCAATCCCTGTCCCTCAAGCCATAGCACCAGGCAGGCACCTTCCCTCCCTCTCCCCTCCTCCCCAAGTTCTGTCCTTCTAACAATGGAGTTCCCCACCAGGAGTTGTTTCCTTCTGCTGTGGTGTCCCATGCCACCATCCTGTGGGTCTCCTTTGTAGAGGTTCCCCGCATCCTCCTTGGTCTCCACTGCAGATGTCTCCATAGAGGAATCGCACTCTGCCAGAATGGCATACGAATTTTGGAGAGGTACAACTGGAGGGATGTGCCTCTTCCACGACCCTCACCCTCTCTGAGCACACTGTGGTCCAACTGCTCCTTTTTCTTGGCAGCATCTGAGGCAGCAGTGGCGGCTCTGGTGGTCCCTGGGTGGGAGAGGAGGTTCCCTGAATCCTGACCAACTCAGCCTGGAGTCGAGCAACCTCTTCCCTCAGCCCAGAGAGGTGCCTGCAGATGGGACAACACTGCATCCTCCAGAATGTCTCCCGGAAGACTGCTACTCCTCAACCACTGCACTGAACCACTCCCATGTCTTATTTGTGGCCCCTCAACTGTTGCTTTGTATGCTTACTTTTTTTCTGTTTATTTTCTTTTTTATTTTATATATTTTTTCTTCTCCCTACTTTCCACTGCCTCCATGCCCTTAAAGCTCATGCTCTTCCTGTCCTGGGACAGGAAGTTCCTGTATTCCTCAGTAGTCTCCTTCTTACTTGCTCAGAGTCAGACCTCCAGCATCTAGGGGGGGATGGAGAGCTACTCTTTTCCTTCTAGGATGGTGACTGTTTTATGCCTTTGTGATCACTCCTTTCCTGCTCCCATACAGGAAGTTCCTTTTGTCAGTCAAATCCTGTGCCTATAAAAGTAGAATTGGCTAAGGGTAGAGGGGAGGGAGGGTTGTATTGTCCCAGTAGAGTAGTAAAGTTCTAACAGCACCTCCTTCCTCTTGCTGTTCTCTGCCAAAAGCTATCTTGGGCTGATTTAAATGCAAACACCTGGCTTCCTACTGCCTAAGCCACTCCTCCTAATTCACAGTTTCCTTCTTCACCTAGCTAATTGCATAGATAATAGTTCCCTTCACCCAACTCAGACAAACACACTAACTCGTGTTTTTTTGTTTGTTTTTGCCCTAAACTGAAGATCCCAGTAATAGAGTTCCAGTTCTTAAGTCCCGGTAGAATAGTAAAGTTCTAACAGCACCTCCTCCCACATTCTGTTCTCTGTCAAAAGCTATCTAGGGCAGATTCAAATACAAACACATGACTTCCTGCTGCATAAGCCACTTCCCCTAATTCACAGTTCTCTTCTTCACCTAGCTACTGCACAGATAACAATTCCCTTGTATATGAGCTGCCCTTTCCATCCAGTTCTAGTTCTGTCGACTTCCTTTTTAAGGAAATGAGTTTCTTGTAGAAACACTGTATGTCCACTTAACCTTTAAAATGAAAGAACACTCTTTTACACTGGACAGGACCATTTAACCCCTACTTATTCCATTAGACCACCTTATATGTCATATCTTCCCCTCAGGTGGACCCCTAGGCATGTGCCATGCCCCTCACCAGTCCTGCAGCAGCAGCTTAAGTAAAACAAACATCCTAAACCTAGAAAAACAATCAGAACTACAACTAGAAAAAATAAACATGGTAACAGTAACTGCAGCCAGATTTACAGTATTAAATAGTGTAGTATCACTCTGAGTGAGTCTCACTGCATGCGTGTGGGTATGTTCGGGGCCACTGTGCCTGTCCCACACTGAAACCACACCAGGGATGAAAGTCCCTATCTCTCCCACTGGTGGATCCCTCCATTATGGTGGTAATTGATAGATGCCAAGCCTCACTGCTGGCAGTGAAAGTCTAATTAAAATATTGCAGCACACCATTATCAGATGGCTGTAGCTGAAAATAGAGATCTGGTTTTCCGATCCATTATCTACAGGGGAGAGACTTGTATGGGAGATACTCCTTGCAATATCTAATAAGGACTTTTGAAATAAGGAGGTTCTGCACAAGAACATACATCCAGAGGACCCATACAAGTGACACCACTAGGTCTCAGCAGGACCGCCACAGTATCTAAAACAAAATTAACACTAGGCAGCCCAGACAGTGGAGTAAAAAACAGCACTGAGGTAGTAGGGTTGCCAACTTTGGATGAGGCAAAAACAGGACCCTAAGCTCCACCTCTAGCCCTGCCCCTTTTCATGACTCATCATACATTGTTGCTCCTAGAACACCATTTGTTATATCAATAAAAGACAACACTTAAAGCAGCAGTTCAACAAAAATGTTAACTGTTAAAGTTACTTTCCTAGTTTCTTCCTAGTCATTCATTTACTTATGTATTGGTTTATTTATTGACATTGGTTTACCAGACAAACATACAGAGATAAAAGAAATCTCATTTACAGATATGATCTGGGGGGAGACAAAGGACATACTGTAAATAGCATACAACAGTATACATGGGCCCAGATATTCAAAAGGGTTGCACCATGCACAACAGAGATGCGCTAGCGCAAGTCCGAAAATGTGCCATTCTGCGATATTCAGCGGGAGGCAGCTGCTCTGCTCAAATTGCAATGCGCAAGAGTGCAATGGTAATGAATGCATGCACAACCGTAGGGGGAGGAACCATGAATAAATGGCGCAGTGCAATATTCAACAGCCTGAGCCATGCGCAATAGGAGAGCAAGCTTAAGTTGCGTGATAGCAGAAATGATCCAAAATAAAAAGGAACAAGAGAGAGGTGCAAGAACGCTATAGGGAAGCCAGAGGTGGGAGCAAGGTGACAGCAACAGAAAAGAGGGTAGCAGTGAGTGGGACTGGAAGAGGAGCAGGACAGGGCACACCTGGGAACAAACAGCAACAGGACAGGAGTGGGGAGCCTGTGCCACTGTGCAGGAGAGACATGGGAATCGCCACAGTGGACTGAGGGCAGTGGCAGTGGGCAGGACAGCCAAAGGTTGGAGGTGTACCCGGTGCAGGGGGAGCATCACAAAGGACAGTGGGGGGAACGGGATAATAGCTGCTGGGGGGGAACACCAGACAGGGTCATGGCCAGTGCCACCTTTCAGATGGAGGTGGTAATGAGGGGTGTGAGAAGGCAGGCAGCAGGGGGGCACAGCTGTAGAAGGGACCGTTGGTGGTATGCCCCCAACAGGCGGTACCGAGCCCGCACCAGCTTTGAGCACTACAGTGACACAGAGATTGTGGGCCGGTACCGCCTGAACCGGGCGATCCTGAGGCGGCTTTGTGGGCTGTGCATTGATGAGATACAGGCACCCACACAACGGAGTCATGCTCTGTCAGTGGAGACAAAGGTAACAGCTGTCATGTGCCTGCTCACCACGGGCACCTTCCAGAGACCAACAGGCATAACCCAGTTGGCCGCATCATGCCTACTCACACAGTTTCTCAGCGCACTGCTGCCACATGCCGTGGAGTACATCCATTTCCCCAGCGCACTGGTGGAGTGCACAGCACACATACAAGAGTTCCACAGGGTAGTACATATGCCTGGCATGCTCAGGGCCATTGACTGCACCCATGTGGCCATCCGCACACCACCTGGCCTGGAAGATGCCACTTACATCAACCAGAAGGGCTATGCCAGCATCAACTGCCAGGTGGTGTGCAATGCTAGGGGGTGCATAACCAATGTCTGTGCCACGCACCCTGAAGGAGCACATGATGCCTTCATCTGGCACCAGTCTGCACTGTGCCACAGGTTCGAGAGTGGGGACATTCCCACTGGCCACCTAGTGGGTGAGTATGCAAATCACGCAGGATGACATGGATTTTGGGGGGGGGCATAGTCAGAGGTGCCATGGGTAGTGGCCTTGACGGCCCATGGCAGAGCGACACTGACCACCATACTAATGTCCACCCTCTACACACAGGTGACAGTGGCTATCCACTCCATCCCTGGCTGTTCACACCATACCGGCGGTCTGCGACCCCATCGCAGCAACGGTACAATGAGGCACATGCCACCGCACGCAGTGTCATAGAGCAGGTGTTCGGGATGCTGAAGGCACATTTCCGTTGCCTGGACACATCTAGTGGTGCCCTAAAGTACAGCCCCTCAAAGGCCTGTGGGCTATTCCTGACCTGTTGCATCCTGCACAACATGGCCAACAACTGTGGGATAGCTGCAGAGATTGAAGAGGGGGACAGCGATGGGATGATGAGGACGCCGGTGCAGATGGTGGTGGGCAGCCCCCCCTTGGGTGAAGGGAACCCCACCTGATCCAGATATCAAAGGCTGCACTGGGACACCATCACGGAGGAGCACTTCAACCAACCCAGGTAAGTCGTGGGGCCATGTGCAACCACCAATGGCAAGGGCACAACCCACAAACTCACATGGACAAACCCCAGGGGCGCATGGCGGCAATGGAATTGGCTGATCATGGAACCGCACATGCCATCAGGGATGGGCAAGGCCTAACATGGCACGTGGTCATGCACACACCCCCCCCACAAGACATGCACAAGGGGTAAGAGGCATGCCGACCACGACCGCCACCCCTAGCCACACACAGATCCACAGGTGACCACGCCCAGTGCCCATCATTGTGCGTATCTCAGATGCTGGGCACCATTGCACAGTGGTGGACAGTGCAAAGCAGGCATCATCATGCACACACCACAGTGACCAGCAGCCGGGAGGGTGTGCACATTGTAAGAGGTCTGAACCTTACTTTCAGGTTCTTGGCAATATTGGGAATGCAAATAATCACAAACAAGTTGCATTCGAGTAATAAACAAGTTTATTACTACAAAAGGGATAAATCACAGTTGCCCTAAGCAGTTCTTACCAATACAAACCGGGAGCCCGTGCTAAGTGTTCCCTACACCTCGAGGTTTCTCTGTAGTCTCTTGGGATCTCTCGGGTCTCTGAGGTGTAGAGCCTGTGCATAACATTATATACCTGTGATAATTACTATGGTTACTAAAAGATAGAAACATTTCTAGTTACAGAGATGAGCCCTATTGGCTAAATTAGAAGTGGCTCCACGGTCCAAGATAACATTATATAATTCTGTAAAGTCATCAGTTTTAGAACAAAGAAGTTCTTATACAGAGTCTTACATAACAAGGTGAAGTGGTGCACATCACCAAAGGTTGGCAATGTTGCCTTACATATTACAATTACTTCAAGGACAGGTGTCTTGGCATCTGACAAGTAAGAAATAGACAGAAAATACATGGTATAATATGTGTGCATTAGCAAGCAAAGTGGGTTACAATAATGTGCATTCATATCCTGACATCTACTCTTGTATGGTAGATGCCCTTAGCCCTATGTATTAGTATAACCTATGCCTAAACATTAGCTGTCTACGGAGTACTCCTGAGGGTATCAATTAGGGTGCAGGGACCTCGTGTAACAACATGGACCGTG
Source organism: Neoceratodus forsteri (assembly GCA_016271365.2). Taxonomy (NCBI): domain Eukaryota; kingdom Metazoa; phylum Chordata; order Ceratodontiformes; family Ceratodontidae; genus Neoceratodus; species Neoceratodus forsteri. The sequence continues at coordinate 755,053,681 of CM028135.1, forward strand.
TGTGTGTGTGTGTGTGTGCATGGCTGGGTACCCTACCTGTGCATCACACGTTGAACAACATACTGCATTCTGGGCAGCGTCAGACAGTAGCCATGGTGGGAGACAGGTCAGTCACGTGGCACAGTGCCACGGCCACCATGGATGCGTGGGTGGCCCTGCTGAGACCTGCCAGCCGTGACAGGCTGACCGTTGGCCTCATGGGGTGGCACCGACGGTCCCCCAGGGGTGACACTGTGGGTATGCGACCCTGCTTGAGCAGGGGTCTACAGCTCACCGAACATGCCTGCACCAGGCGTGCTCAGGATGCTCACAGCTGAACCCGGTGTCAACATGGAGGGTGTCGCACAACGCCGGGAATGGGTGGTGTACATGACACTGTGCGCTGTCTGCGGTGCATGGGCAACAAACTGTGTGCCCAATGTGGCCATGACAGCTGTGACTGCACATGTCTGCCTGTCAATGGCAGCGGTCACATCCTCCCGCTGCTGGACCATCTCTGCCAGGAGCCGAGCAAGGGCTCTGCTGCGCCGCTCCTCTGCCTGGTGCAGAAGCACACTGAGTGCGTCCACCACCCTGACAAGCTGTGACTGCTGGTCCATGGCAGCCTGAAGTAGTCGGCTGTGTTCATCAAAGAGGTCATCCGACGAATTGGCATGACATCCCTCATGGTGTTCCTCGCCCTGCTGGGCATAACCCCTTGATGGGTGCTGCACACCAGAGCCATGCTGGGGAATGGCCACATGTGGTGGTGCACTGACCCCACCCCCCGACACCGTCCCCCCCATCGCCACTGGCCGACTGGTGACACTGGCCCTCTGGCCGCCACTCACCAGGGCTCAACGGTGCCACCACAGCGGCCGCAACAGCCCCACCAGCCTGGACGCACACCAGTGCTGCCCCACTGGTGCAAACAGGCACAGTCTGGGACTGTGATGTCACGCAGGCCTCCACAGTGGCAGCACCCATGGCTATGCCTGTGTTGTTACCTGCTGTGGGGCCATCCTCCGGCCTACACATATTACTGTCCATGATGTGAGCTGCATCATCATTGGTGACATATCCGGCACCAGTCTGAGTCTCAGCATGCTGGCATCCATGGACGCTGTCACACTGGGAGATGGGCAGGGCCTCCTCCGCACCAGCTCCACCAACTTCAGTCTGGACAGACAGACGGGTACACTGTTGTCCGACCCTTGGACACCTGTGGAGGTGGATGGGCGCTCCTCTGTGTCCAGGGTATTGCCCTCAGTGGATGAACCCACCACCGCTGACCCATGTAGACGCTCAGGAGCTGTAAGGGAACACAGTAGCATTATTGTCTCTGCCCTACCCTGTGGCATTCCTCCCATCCCCGACACAGTGACAGATCAGGACCTACCATGCAGTGACAGGCTGCCACCCGTCTGGAAGCCACCACCTGGAACGCCCTCAAGGGCACAACGCCGCATGCTGCCAGTCACCTGCTCTTCCTGTGTCGTGAGGCATGGCACGGCCAGCTGTCCACCACCAGTCACAGCACGTGCTGCCCTGATCACAGCCACCTTATCTTTTATCCTCCTCTTGTCCGTGCCCACCTTCTTCTTGCACTCCTGCATGGACCGCTGGTGGCTGCCATGCTGGTTGATGGCACACGCCACCTCATCCCATGCCGCAACATGGGCCTGTGGTGTTCCCCACTGTCTGCTGAGCAGCGGTTCCAGGTCAAGGTAGGCCTCAAACAGGGCATCTGATTCTGCTTGGGTGAAGTTGGGCCTCCTCTGCCTCCCACGTCTCTGTTCCTCCTCCTCCTCCACCTCACGTTCAGTCATTATTGATCCTGTGGGAATGACAGGTGTTACCTCTGAATGTGCAGTCCCATGCTTCTCCCACACACCACAGTCCACACTGGCAAACAGCATGCAACCCACCACAATAGACTGCAATACCAGACTATGACCTCTGCAGCCCCATGTCGCAGTTATATAGCGCAATGCATGCAAATGAGGCGAGACTCAATTTTAAGTGGCTGCTACTGCAGTAGCTGTGCCATGGAATTGCTGATGAGCTGATTTGCATATGCCAGCTGAATATCGTGCTGTTGCACCTTGTGCAATTGTATTGGGACGTGCTCAGGCAGGGGCGCAGATCTGTGACATGCGCAGTAGACACCGCACGGCGCATGTCCTGGGTGCTGACGCAGACACCTGCCCCACTGCTGATGTGCTGAGCACAGGAGGCAGTGAAGGGCATGTCCACCACTGTGCCAGTGGTGCTTGTGTGCTGTTCACATGTATAGCACCCTTGCCCTAGGGCGCCGTAGGTGCCGTGGTGCCACAGCGTGGTAGGCCACTACAGGAAGTCCCACACAGGTGCCCTACCATGCTACACACGGTGAGTATCAATCGCCCTGTGACAGTCCGTGCACGAGAGACCCATGACCCTGTCCCTGACCTTTGTCCCCTAGGCACCATGCATCCACATGGGTGCACCCCTATTGCGCTGTTCAGTGACAGCATGATGGGGAATGGCAGAGCAGTACCGTGCAGCAGCCGCATGAGGTGGACGTGTGCTAGGGAGCTCCATTTTGAATCAGGCATGGTCCAAAGATAGCATGGCGATGAGCAGCAATCTGGAGCCAGGTAGAACTGGCAAACCTAGTTGCACTAGTTGAGCCCCATGCTGGTGCTCTGTTTGGTGAGGCACCCCTGGACAGGGCCAGGAGTGCCATGTGGGAGTAGGTGGCGGTGACACTGGAGGAAGCGACAGGGATCCAGCGGACAGCTGAACATTGCAGACACTGGTACGGAGACCTCCAGTGGAGGGACCCGGACAGGCTTGCCCACCTGTGGGCAAGTGCCAGGAGAGGCGCTGTTCCATGGCCAGGTAGGTGCCCCATCCATACACTGGTTGTGTCCATACGGGTATTGCGGTGGGCATGTGTCCACCGCACTGGGGAGGTGGTATGTCCAGTGTGGGCAGTGGTGCTGGTGGTGGTATGGGGTGGGGGGCTGAATGGTTTGGCTGTGTGGGATCGTAAACACACCTGGGGGTGGGGGGGCCTTTGCTACTGGATTGTACTGATGTTCCTCTCTCCATGTTTGCACCCTAGGCCCTGAAGAGCATCACTGTGTGAGGGAGGAGAGGCAGAGGCGTGAGCCACGTCCCTATGCCGGAGGTCCCATACAGGCTCAGTGACAGGACCAGCCCGATGATGGTGAGTGCCTTACATCCAGGATTTTCTGTGCATGCTGTGTAGCAGGGCAGGAGGCGGGGCATGGCCACCATCCATTGACACCACTGCTGTGCATGCCACATGGTACAGTCAGCACTGTCCAGTGGCACTGCATGTCTGGGAGTGCATCACTGGTGGTCCAATCATGCACTGGGTATGTGGCTGTGCCACTGCCTTCGCACCACAAAGCCATATCACTGTACAGCCACTGTGGTGCTGTGCGGGACTTGGTTGGTGGGTGTGTGCAGCGGTCTGCATGGCTGTGTGTGCCTGGGTGGGCAGGTCTTGTGGACACGATCACTGTGGGTGGTCGCACACCATCACAGGGGCGTGTCCCACAGCTGTATGCCAAGCACAATGGGTGGGCTGCAGGGGGCTGTGCATTCACGCCTATTGACTCTGCTACCTTGTCCTAGGTGGACGGAAGATGGTCCAGATTGAGAGGGTGCTGCAGGAGCTGCTTCAGGTGGCCAGGGCCTCCCTGGAAATACTAGAGAGGGTGGAGCAGCATGGAGTGAGACGGAGGCATGACAGGAGGCACCATAGGAGTGGGGAGCGGGGCTCCCGCTGAAATACTTCCACCCATGGACTACACCAACCCCACTGCACCCAACCTCACACCCCTCCTTCCCTCTCCCATATGTTCACCCCTGCCCCTTACCCACCCCCATCCAGTTTGTGGCCCTCACACCTTTTGTTTTGTATATCTGTACATAGTTTTGTTTATACTTAAAATACATTTGTTTAGTTATGCCTACTGTGGTGGTCTCTGATTTGCAGTGGGCTAATGGTGCTCAGCTTCAGTGGTGTGCAAGGTGTCGGGGTGGTGCTATCATGGGTGTGTGTGTGTGTGTGTGTGTCCATAGGGGGAGGCAAGTTTGGTGTGGGCGTAGCTCTCAGTCACTATCTGTGGTTTATGTGTTGTTCCCCGTGCACTGGATGACTGTGTGCAGTGGTACACGGTGCATGCGCTATGTCCATGGCGCACCTGTCAGACCGTCCATGTCCTCTGCAGTTGCCACCCTTGCATGTCTGTGACCTGCACAGTCCACTGGCATGTCAGTGATGGCTGCCCATGCTGGACAGCCACTGTACCCAGCACGATGCCAGGTTTCCTTCTGTCACTGGTGTGGTGCACGTCTGCCTCGGGTGGCACTGTTGCCTCTGCTGTTGTTGTCCCACCTCGATGCTGTCACTTGTGTCTGTTGCAGGGGATATGCGCCACTGTCTGTCACTTGTGCTCCAGCTGCATGCTGGTGGTGTACGGCATCGTGGTGCCTGCACAGGGTTGCTGGCACACCTGTGCCATGGAGGGGTTCTGTCCATGTGCACATGGCTGCTGTGGCCACATGTTGGGGGCTTGTTTGACCCGCTACTGTGTCCCTGTGTTGGTGTGCCCTTGGGTATGGGTGGTTGTTTGTCTGTGCACTGTGTTGCATCCTGTGTGGAGCATGCTTCCATGCAACACTGTGGGTGTCTGCGCTGGCTGTTGTGGCCAGTGCTGGGATGGGGTGTATCCTTGGGAGGGTGTGCAGGGTGCTGTAACACTGGTGGTGGGGTCCGGGGCATGCCCTGTCACGTGTGTGGTAGCTAGTGTGCTGATGCATGGTCAGTCTCACAGCTGTACCTGGGGGGGGACGTGCGTGGCGGCACTGTGTATGCACACGTTGCATCGCTGTCTGCTGCTGCCCGCTGAAGGGTGCTCGTGGTAGGGCTGCCTTGCATGGTTCTGTGGTGCACAGTGCTGTATTGTCACAGTGGGGTGGTGGCATGCTTGGGGTGTCCTGCACTGTTGGGCGGTACTCCTGGGCAGGGTGTATGGGAATCGTGGTGCAGGGTGTGCTCTGCATTGGTGGGATGGTGTGGCACAGGGTGGACAGGCATCCATGTGTGACGTTCACAGCTTGCAAGGGAGTGTGCTGGGGCACCATGCCCCGGCAGTGGGTTTGTTGCTGGTGTCCCTGGGCCAGTGGTTCTTCCTGCTGTCCTCCGGTTGTGCAGTGCATGGGATGTGGGGGGTGATGTCTGTTCTGCTGTGTGTTCCTCTGCCCATCCCTACCATGGGTGGAGGTCCCCTGCATCCTGTCCCTGCGCATCCCTGGTTGTGCTGTTGCGCTGCTGCCCTGCTCCACTAGGCATCCCTGGTTGTGCTATTGCGCATCTGACCTGCGCCACTACACATCCCTGGTTGCGCTATGGCACAGTTGGTCTGATATTCAGTCATGTGCCGCAGACGCATCTTGACCTGGGCAGTGTTTGAATATCGCGCGTGTTGCACATGGGCACAGTGGACTTGCGCTTGCTCCTGCTATTGCGCACCTTTGTGGCGCAGTTTGAATATCTGGGCCCCAGTATATAATAACACATAATAAAGAAATTATTTCCTGTAATGTGTACTTTTATCTTTTTCTGGCTCCATTCCCTGTTCATATTCATAATACTTTTTCAAAGCCAAAGAAGTGACCATACTTTTTTCCTGAGGAAAAAAAAATAAGTTTAAACATTTACAAATGCCTAAATTCTGTTAGAGATGCAAATGTTTACCAGCAAATGAAAGTGGAAGACAACTGGCTCTGTTACTGTTACAAGAGCTGGGCTGGCAGTATAGCCTAGAGGTTAGCAGAATGAGGTGTGAACGAGCTTGATACATCCAGCAGACCAGACCTGACTTTGATTCTCACAACCTCCTCTTGCATACTGTGTGACTCTGTGCAAGTCACTTAACCGCCCAGTGCTTCCAGACTGCACCTGAAAACAGGCACTTGTGCCTAGTGGGTCTTACCCGGTTACCAAAGACTAAAGAAAATACAATAAAAATGTGAGGGCAGTTGTGCTGCTATGCCACATTAAGATGGAGTGGAAAAGGTTAAGCAAGTGTTAATGGCCATACTTTTCACCTTCCAGGCTGACTGGTTTCACTAACAAAGGGCTATATTGACAACATAACTTGTCTGAAACCTGGACATGTAGCTGAAAGAATGAATTATATGACAAAATTTGTTTCACAAGCATGTGAGCACTCAAAATGGCTCAAAAACCTGGCCATCACAGAGCAAAACCAGATTGAGGGGTGGGCATGAATTATAAGCAGCTGGCTGGAAGACCCTATCCCCCAGTACCCTCCATAGTATTCCAAAACCCAATTTGCCCAGATTCCATTCCCCAGCTGCGAATCTGTTATCTCAGTATATGTGGGCAAAAATAATGACGTATCAGGCCTGTAAGGTACTGCATGTTTGAACAGCCTCAGCCTGGAGGAGGTTGACAGTTGGTCTCTCGTGCATAAGAAGCAAGGTGGATCATGTCCCTAGAACTGCTCCTGCCAACTGTGTCACGTACAACCCAGACAGAAAGTATGTAGGAAGGTAGCTGGCCACAGAGGAGACCCGCTAATCATCCAGCACTGAGCAGAGCAGCGAGCTGTACCTATCCACCAGATTGCTGTATAATAAAATAAAGCCTAAGGAGGGGAATGGAGGAAAATGCAGAAGGGATCAGCAGAGACACAGTTAAGTTACAGCCAAGGCAGTGACTAGCACTCCTATGGTGGGTACTGTGCTTGCTGGGTGCTTACAAAAGCAAAGGGAGCAGGTTTTAAAATGCCAGATGAGGCGACAGAACCAGCGTTGTTCACCTAGGTTGTAACAGGCATGCCCTATATGCATGCCTAAAGGGCAACCTAATTCTACCCATAAAGGAGCAAAAAAAAATACAGATACATACCTCTAGTGGCGGCCTAGTTTACAATAAATATTACCCCAGTACAAAAGTGGCTGGCAGTACAAAAGTAAACAAATTACGCAACAACAAGATTTTTACCATGACCAGTAAAAACTAAAACAGTTCATATGAGCTGCTTTGTAGACTGGAGAGAGAGATCTGTTCCATGCCACTGAATCAAGGTATCAATCCATGGAGCCTTCCTCCCAGACAGATGATCAGGGCAGAGAGCAGCGAGTCTCTTTGTTTGCTGCTCAAGGCTAAGAGTTCGAGACTGGCTGCACCCATTGCAGTTTAGTGTCCGAGATGGACTGACTACCTTTATTTTTGCCTCCTTGGTCTGGGTGAGAGATGTTTAGTAGAAATTGACAAGCATCCTTAGAGCATTGAAAGGATTCCACCCACTGGTCCACAAAAACCCGCAGTATAACTGGAGGGGCTAGAAAGCATTTGATACCACCATCCTTCGCCAAGTCCCTGATGTGGTTGAAGGCCTTTCGCTTGTTGATGACTCTCTTGGGAAAATCTGGGTGTAAAGATAACTTAGCCCCCCGCCACTTATTCTCTTCAGCTGTCCTTGCACCCTTCAGAATTTGTGCCTGATCTTGGTATCAGAGGAGTTTCAGCACAACCTGGCGAGGTCTTGCAGTGGTATCCACTGGGTGGGGCCTAATGTGTCCTTTCTATCTAAATCAGAGAGTCAGTCCTCAAGTTAATCCACCTAGGTAGCATTTGTTGGAGAAACTTAGTAATATCATTGCCCTCTTAGCCCTCAGGCTGACTAAAAATCCTAACATTGCTCCGGCAATTCCGGGTCTCCTGATTATTGAGTCACTCCCACAGCATTCGAGTCTCCCTTTTGACTAAGCCCAGACATCTCCCTGCTGGGTGAGCTCAATCCTCATGGTGTCCAATTCTGGATTCTGCCTGCTCCACTCTGTGTCCCAGTGCTTCTACAGAAACCTTCACTGCAGCCAAGGTAACAGTAATATTATTCAGGTCCGCTGTAATGTTGCTCATGAAAGTTTTAATTGCATTCAGTTCCTGTGCCACTAGGCCCACCTCAGTTTTCAGCACAACATGTGTCTCAGCCATGCTGCTAGGCCCTTCAGCGGGGTTCAGTGGAGAAACTGAGAGTTTATATTTTTTCTTCACTGATGAGCCAGTTTTCTCACTTTCTGATACTCCTGTGTCATTGTGACACTAGCCACACATCCAGCTGCAAGAAATTACCAACTAGGATGGGGAAAAATATGAAAAATATAAGCTGTGAGATGGAGCTACAGGAGCTTAGCTGTGTTTAGCTTGGCTGCATAATGCTCCCCCCCCCCATGTTTTGTTTAATGCATTTATATGAGAAACGTGTTATTAGGGAACAATAAATTGTACATAACCTATACAGATTTCTGTTCTGCTTTTGATACACTTAGGAGAGGCAAATTGTGGATGAAAATAAAGAAAGCGTGCATTAAACATGACATTTAATCTAGTCAGAAATCTATGTGCTAACACCTGGGCCAAAGTTAAATATATCAAAAATGGTAATTAAACAGAATGAAATAGAACCAAACATTGAGGTTAGACAGGGGTATTTCCCAGCCCTCACTCTCTTTTATATATACATCAATGACATGCTACTGAGTTTGGAAAATGAGAAAGTCCATTCCTGTAAGAGACTGAATTTTCAGTGTCCCAGCTCTAGGATATGCAGACAGCCTCATCCAGAGGTGATCTACAGAGGAAATTAGATCAATTATTGGAATTGTGTAAGAATCCTGATCTGGTAATAAATCTGGCAATGTCAAAGGTTATGATATTTGACTCTAAAAGTAAGAACTGGTTATTGAACTTGAAGAAGCCCTCATCAAGACTGTGGGTATATACTGTTACTTGAATCTTAACTTTACCCTCTATGAGTCCAACTCTTGGCAGAAGTATATTACAATTGCTGTGCATAACTGTAAATAGGTGGAAAATGCACTACAAAGCTAGAACATGAAATATGGGGCTTAGTCAGTCAAACAATGTTGACAATTATTGCCAGGAAACTTAAGAAGAAAATACTGTATGTCAGTGAAGTGTGGGTTCAAGATAATACCTCTCCATTACAGGCAATCTACAAAAAGCTGGGAGTGCCCGTCTCTCCATCAAAAAACTTGGTGAGGATGGAGCTGGGTTCTATCCCATTATGCATATATATTTCGGCTGCAGAAGCTTAATGACTTGAGGCTCCTATGTCTTGAGTGGTTAAAAGAATGGCAAGGTCCCTGGGTTTGAATCCCAGTAGGAGTCACACTTTTCCTTTCATTTCTACAATTGGATTTTCAAATTTGCCTTGCAGTGGCTTATTAACTGCATGGAGAGAAAGAAATAGGAAGTAATTTGAGTCTTGAGTCTTGACAGACTGGCTAGTTGCTATTTCGCAAGACCATGAAAGAAATGTGTGTTTCAAGGGAAAACTCAGGGAGCTAAATTATTTGAGGCTACTATGGCTCAAGTGGTTAAGAGCATGCCACAGAATGGCAAAGTCCCTAGGTTCAAATCCCAGTAGGAGTCACGCTTTTCCTTTCATTTCTACAACTGGATTTTAGATAAAAATTACTAATATTTCATCTGATGGACTACCAGCCTTAGTATTCAGGGAAAAAAGACTATGGAATTAAATATTTCTTCTCTGTGGTTAGAGACTGTATATAAATGATTGGTTACCAATAGTTTCTATACCTTTAGAAATATAACAATGTAGGAATCAAAATAAACTTGAAATATAGTACATTTATTAAAAAATGTATTTGCAGAAAGTGCTAGGAAAATGGATAGAAAAAAATGAATTTAAATCCTTCTTCTGGTTGGCCTCAAATGTGAGGGAATATAGGTAGGTAATTAAAATGTTATTGTTTGTCTTCAAGACATTACAATCATTTACATTTAATTAAATGTCACATTTCAAAGATAAAATTCCACATCACATTCACACAATTATGAAACTATGATGTGGAGCCTTTGTAAATGAGTCCCTGACTCAAAAGGTTATAATTCCTAGACTTTAATAAATAATATATATATATATATATATATTAGACAGTTTATAGAGTTTATAGTCAGAATTAAATAACAGTAGTACATTACCAGCAGCAAAATTATTTAAGCAATAAGGCATGACAGGGTGTGTGTTATTGTGTAATAACATCACTCCTTGGGTGGTTGAAGCACGAGGCCACAGGCCGAGTGTATTCAATGCCAGAAGTCTGGGGGAGTGGCTGTGAGAATATTATTAGGAGTTAAAAAACTCTGACAGTCAAACTTGCTCTCCAGACCTCAAATAACCTCTTGCCAATATGAATGGATTAGTGGGTGAAACCATAAGACATGGGCATGATCCACAGGTGCATGACCACAACCCCGTCAACAGCCTCCAGCCTGCAGGCCCATATATTTTGCAATAACTGCAGGGGAGCACACATATCTACATCTGCACTTCCAGGAATACTCCTTCCAATATGTTAGAATCAAGATTTTATATGCAGGGAGAGCTTATTTGTTCCAGAGGCTAAGCGAAATGTCAGAATTTGTTTCCGGGTTCCATCTACTATGAATAGCATCCATGGATTCTGTTGATGTGGTCTGCAGTGCTTTGTATAGTTTACTAATGAGGTGGTCCTGCATAGACCCATGCAGATACATTTGAACAATATTAACTAGAGGGGAAGGCTTCTCAGAGATATGTGCCAGAGCCTCCTCTCGCGACTATAGGTATGATCGCAGTTGCATATACTGATAAAATTCTGGTTGTTGTAAACAGCATGATATCTGAAGTGTCACAAATGGAAGTATTCCAGTTGAGCTTACCAGCTGGAATGTGTGGCTGATACCATATTGAGACCATTTTCTCATGGCAGCATCTATTTTATTAGGTATGTAGACAGTGACATAGGCTAACGCTTGCAAATATAGGCATTCTGCAGATATACAATGGCGTTGCATGGCCCATATCCACTTGGGAAAGTGCTCTGCTGTGTACTGGGGAAATTTGGAGCATGGGAGGCAGGCTGGAGGGTTGCCAAAGAGATATGGGGTCAAGTCATGTATATCACCAAGAGTGGTTTCAAAATGCTTCCAGGGCATCTGATATGTGGGCGCCAGCCAAGAGAGGATAACTCTCAGCTGTGATACCTGGGCATACTGGCACAAATTTGGAAGGTTTACTTCTCCCTTGGCCTTCTGCAAATTTAACGAAAAGCAGTGGGAGGAAGGAAGGATGGGAAGAATATGTGCTGAAAGATAGGGAGGCAAAGAGAGAGCGGTTGTTGAGGCAAAAGCAGACAGAGTTACATATTGTGGAGGTGGTCAAGAGCAGAGAAAAACAGTTCTGCAGGTGTATTAGTGAAAAAAAAGGAAGAAAGGAGAGGGATATGTGAGGCTAACAGAGGGGGATAGGGTGACTGAGGTAGATGGGCAAAATGCTGCCTTCCTTAATGATTACTTTTGCTCAATTTTCACTCCAAAGGACAGTGGTCCCTTGCCAGAGAGTGGCATCAAAGCAGCCATTAAGGGATTCCCAGAAATAGGGCAGCCAACATTTACTATCTAAAGGGCCCTGAAAAGACTGGCAGCTCTAAAGATTTCGAAGTGCCTAGGACCAGATGGGTTACATCTGAGGACACTCATGGAATTGGCAGTGGAAGTGACTGATCCCCTGGTAGGTCTCTTCAACAGCTTTATAGGACAGGGGTGGTTTCAAAGGATTAGAGGTTGGTGGACACAGTTCTGCTTCATCAGGGTGGGGGGTGGGGGGACAAAGAACAAGCAGGGAATTACAGAGCTGTCAGTTTTACCTTCATTGTAGGAAAACTGGCTGAGTCACTGGTCAAAGAGGATTTTGTGGACTACTTGTAAAGCAATGGTCTCTGGAATAGTAAGCAGCATGGATTCATGGCAGGGAAACCTTGTCAGACTAATCTGATAGTTTTATTTGACTGGATGACAAGGGAACTTAATAGGGGCCACACTGTGAATTTGCTCTACTTTGACTTAAGCAAGGCTTTTGACTCAGCACCCCACAGAGACATGCTGAAGAAGATTGTGGATACAGGTGTGGCTAAGCTGATAGTAAACTGGGTACATGTCCCATATCCACTGGGGAAGGGGCTCTGCTGTGTACTGGGGAAATTTGGAACATGGGAGGTAGACAGGAGGGTTGCCAAAGAGATATGGGGTCAAGTCATGTATATCACCAAGAGTGGTTTCAAAATGCTTCCAGGGCATCTGATATGTGGGTTCCAGCCACGAGATGATAACTCTCAGCTGTGATGCCTGGGCATACTGGCACAAATTTGGAAGGGTAGGCAGCAGAGGGTAGAGGTCAATAGGGTTAAATCAGAAGGGAAGGAGGTCACGAGTGGGGTTCCACAAGGAACTGTGTTAGTTCTGATCCTCTTCAACACGTTCATTAGCTACTGTACATTGGTGAGGAGCTCCAGAGCAAGCTGTGTCTCTTTACAGATTACACTAAGTTCTGTGGGAAGGTGGATAGTGATGAGGGAATAAATGAAATGCAGCGATACTTGCAAATGCTGGAGGGATGGTCAAGGGTTTGGTAGTTGAAATTCAATGCTAAAATGTGCAAGGTAATGCACCTATAAAACAAGAATCCCAGGACGGGGTGCTGGACTGCAGGAGTGCGACTCAGTAACACGGCTGAGGAATGAGACCTTGGAGACATCATCAGCAACTCCCTAAAGCAATCAAGTCAGTGCAACAAGGCTTATAGTAAGACAAATAGGATGTCTAGGTGTACTGAGAAGGGTACTGATAACAGAAAAAGGGAGGTATTACTTCCCCTGTATAGATCTTTGGTGAGGCCACACCTGGAGTACTACACCCAGTTCTGGGGTCCCAAACTTAGGAAGGATAGGGATAGGTACAAGGTGATGCAGTGCAGGGTAACAAAAATGATTCCGGGCCAGCAGGGCATGTTCCTATGAGGAGCACCTCAAGGCATTGAACATTTACTTGCTGGAGAACAGAAAGGAGAGTGGAGATATGATAACTGATAAGGACTTTCAAATTTCTAAAAGGAATTAACAGAGCGAACTCTGGGGAACTATTAAACTTGAATACCAGTTGGCGGTTATGTGGTCAAGAGTGGAAGCTAACAGGAGGGAGGTTCAGGAGGGGCCAGAGGAAATACTGTTTTACAGAAAGGATTGTGGAGATGTGGAACAGACTGCCACCTGAGGTGGTTGTGCAAAAAAATATTAGAGGTTTTAAGCATAGCTGGGACAGAATGATGGGTAAAGTAGTTGCTCAGGGTGTCAGAATTAGGGAGGAGAATGGAGAGGGGGTGGGAAGGGCTAGCACCTTGGAGGAACAGTAAGCCCCAGGGCTAAAATGGGAAGTCAGGCAGACTGGATAAACCATTCTTCTTTTTCTGCCATCATTCTCAATGTTTCTGTGAGTGGAAGGGAACACATTCAAATGCTGATGCGGAAAAGAAGCATTTCATAAGCACAATTTCAGATGCTTGCCCAGTTCTCACCCTATTAGTTGAAGTTAAACTCCTACTGGCATCTAGTATTTACAAGACTTTGAACCTTTTCATGTTGCCCTTTAAAACTGTCTTATAATGATGAATGACAGAATGAATGAATAAATAAATAAATAAATAAATAAATGTTCCAACTAGTCAATTAACAGGACAGGTGGTTACTGGGAATGAGAAGGTATATTTCTAATGAAAAAAATTACATATTTTGTTCATGAAAGACATGGTAGGGTTTAAAAGCGCTGCTGTGGATTTGCGGTATCATTATAATGGAAGTTAGCAGCTCAAGTACTATATTTTGGATTTATACATGTCGTCAGTAAGCAATCCACAGTTCTCTGTAGAATGTCCCTTGATTACAAAGCTCATACATAAGGAAACTTTTACATAATGGCTATGGCTAAAATCAGATGCATTCTTGAACATACAGTATTTGCAAATACTGGTTTGGAATTGGCACATATTGAATCATTGCCTCTTCCTTGAGTCATGTTTGGGGTCCTTGTTAACTATCAAAGATTCTCATTCCTTCTTGCTCCCTGACAATCTCCTAGTCTCCTACTTCTGACTCATTATTTGATTCATTGATCTGCCTACCCTGCTTGTTATTGATCATTTGCTGTAGTTACTGGATGTATGATTTTGATCTTATTCGTACTCCATAGCACTTAACTTTGCTATAAAGCTACTGTCCTCTACCTCTGTTTGTATTTGTTTGACTGTGATAATTGCTGTGTCTGTTCTCTTCCTCTGTTTGTATTGTAACCCCGCATCCCTGGGTTGCACCTGGAAATGAACCCTTGCTTAGTGTGCCATTCCTGGTTACCAAGTTTAAAATAAACAAATTCCAGGAAGAGAATGAAGGCATGTTAACCTAGGAGTTAACTTCCTATACAAAACATTCCTTTCTCCTCTTATCAAGGCAGATATGAATGGGATCCAAATAGGTGGATGCATTCAGTGACTGCATTTTGCTGATCCTTATCTTCCATGGTGGGTTGTGACAATAAAAATATTCAACTAGAGTAGACCCACTGCTGAAATTCTCCTAGAACTATATATCAAACTTCAAATAGGGATTTCTTACCCATGGTCCATCAAAAGCCTTAGTTAAAGGGTCTTTAAGCTTAACATTAAGCCAAAGTCGCTTTTTACCTGAGTTACCATCTGTCACAATATTATTGGGGAAGGGGTGTATAGCACCTTTGGTTGGTAGACAACACAGGCCCCTCATGGAAGGTGAAGAAGGAGTTTGGGTTACAGTTTCTGGTCTGGAATACATGGCTAGAGTAATGTATGGCTAGAGTAGTGCATGTTCCTGTCACTAATTTATTTATTGAATTTTGTTGATCCAGTAAGCCCACTAGGCCTAGAAGTCCCTTTTTCAGGGGTGACCGGAGGGATACAGATGGTAAGCAACTGAAATTGAACCCGAATAAACTGTTGGTGGTATTTATTTAGTGAATGGGAGAAATTTGGCCAAGACACGGGGAAATTCCCCTACTCGGTAGGCAGGGGTGCTGTCCGTCTGTCTGCCGAGCATGGAAGAGTTCAGTGAGCCTCTGGTGCAGGATGAGGAAGGTCATGCTGTGAAGGGAGAATCTGAGGTGGCTGGAATGCACAATGCTCATGGCCAGCATATCGCCTCTCCTCTTGCTGCGGCTCTGGAGGAAACTGGAGTGGAACTATCTCAAGATAAGACGGGTCACTTACCATTTCCTACGGTGGATTTGAATACCCTATTGTCTTCTTCTACACAGTGTCTTGCTGAATGAAAAGCTATTTTACAACAGCAGCTCTTGCTTTCGGAGATGGAGTTATTTGAGGAGCAGCATCGTATTGAGGAAGAAAAAAAAAGAAAACACAGTTTGGACACTACCCCGCCGCATTCGATGAAAGTTTTTCTCTTTGAGGACGGAACTCAGCAACTGGAAGACATGGCAGGCTGCATTCGGAGCTGCACACTGTCCCGGGAGGTCCAGGATGGTCCCCAGACCAGGCTCTATGTGAAGTGGGTTGGCGTCAGCTGCCGTCTAGTTCCTGGAGCGCAGAGGTTGATCGCTCTGATCCTCTGGCTTCAGATGAGGGAACCCACATTTCTGTACAGGATGCGCAAGCTGCACCTCCGGTGATGAACTTGGGAGACCGACAGATTCAAACCTCCAAGGAGGGGGAGCAACCTCAGTTGGAGCCTGTCTCAGGTAGCATTTCCTTTTCATCTCAGTCATTACATCCTGCTGTTGTTTCTGATTCTTTGCCTGTTATACCTGACCCTCTTGCTCCACCACTTCCTGCTATAACTGCCGAGACTGAGAAGCCAGAATTACATGGGCCTGCTACTGATCCATGCCCATTTTATGCTGACTTTTTTTGAAAGCCTGTGGAATTAGCCAAATGTAGAGATGCTGTCCGCTTGAGATATTTTGGGGGAGGGTATGGAACAATTCGGATAGATAGTTTGTGGGTCACATTTACTAAAACAATCTTTGGGTTTCACACCATCAGAAGTTTATGTTTTGATACGTGCTCTGGGGGAGCAGACGTTTGACATTAGTTTTTGGACACCAGATATCTTGGAGAGGTTTTGGGTTAAGCATATGACTGTAAAAACTAACCCACTATGGACACCTTTCCAGGTGATTCCACTGACTAAACAGCCTTTTCGGGTGATCACTGTTTTATTTTGTAAACAAAGGTGTTAACATCTCTGACATTTTATATTAGCTGGAGAAGCACTGTGATGTACAGGGTACTCCTGACCCAATTTTGGACTCCAAGGGATTTTGGAATTGGGGGTGGAAGATTAAGATTAAGTTATTTCAGACTGATGAGGGGCTGGAACATCTTCCAAACTGCATTTACATTGGTCGGGATAAGGGTTTCATTTTTTACCCGGACCAAATTAAAAGATGCTTTAAATTTGGGTCAATGAGGCATCTTAGTGCTCATTGTCAGATTTTACAGTGTACCTTTTGTGGGGAAATGGGTCATTCTTCTGTGCATTGTATTAACACTCCCAAATGCAATCTTTGTGAGGAAGGGGAGCATGATTTTATGGCCTGCCCATGGGCAGCACATAATACAGGAGAAGCGAATTATGGTATCCAGGATTTTTATGTTCATATGGCTACTAGACTAGCTAATGATAATTTGAATCACCATTTTCCTTTTGACCCTTGATCCCAAAGGGAGCAGCCTACCCGCCATTCCTGTCCTGACTCCAGGGCAAAATCTTCCTCTTGTGACCTGGACTCTGGGTTTGAGGTCCCTGTCTCCCAAGAAGTAGATCCTACTGCTTCTCCCACAATTGAACCTGGAGAAGTTTTATTGGATCAGGATAGTGGGGATGCCATGCCCCCTCCCCCATCTCCAGTTTCTGTAACTCCCTTGGAACCCCAAGGGGAGACGGCACCTAGACATCCACAGCCTATGAACCCTGAGCCCTCTTCCATGTTGGGGCTGCCTTTATCTGAAAACAGATACTTGGTCCTGCTTCCTGACACTGGTAGTGAGGACCCTGACTCTGATGTTGCCTCTTTGGCTTCTTCTCATATGGAGATTGTTTCCGAATCTGACTCTAGGGTTGTCCCTTCCAGTAAAGTTAAAAAAAACATTATTTGGGAACCCGAGTGGGAACCAGAAGAAGTATGAGGAAACCTCCCTCTGGTACCTAACTCACTGCTTTCTCCACCGTGCAACCTGGCTATGAGTTATACATAGCTAATCTTAATACTAACAGCATTAGGTCTGAGGTTAAGATGTTGGCTACTTTTGATCTGTTTTCCACTCTCATGAATGACATTGTATTTTTTCAAGACACCAGATTATACATGAGTTGTGATTTTCAAAATGCTTCAGATGCCTGGATTTGGGGTCCTAGCTATTGGTCGGGGTAATGATCGATGTTGTGGTCTGGGAATTTGTTTTAATACTCCCAATGTTTCCATCACACATATGGTTGACATTTTACCCGGTCGTGCGTATCTTTTAGATGTCACACTGTTTAATATTGATTTCTGTCTTATTAATATCTATGCTCCACAATCTAAGTCAGCTAGGATTTCCCTGTTGCAACTTATCCGTCCATATTTTTTTACTCATAAAAATGTGTTGTTTGGAAGGGAATTTAACATTAATCAAACCACTCAGGATAGGCATTTTAGCATCACAAAACTATATTGTGATACTGTTTTTCTGAATTCCTTACTACTCCAGTGTGGCCTGTCGGATGTTTTTCTCCCTTCACCTACGCCAGCACCCCACACTTTTTTTCAAGGTAGAAAATCATCTAGGATTGACTATTGGTTTTTGTCTCCCTCTCTACACACCAGGAATCCTAGGGTGCAATTTGTGGCTACCTCGGATCATGGTTTGCTGAGTGTTGCCATTTCTGATTATGGTGGTACATCACGGGGCTCCGGTTACTGGAAGCCTAATCTGACGTTGTTGGATATTCCCGAGGTGAAGGAGGGTTTCCTGGCTACTGTTGAGGCTAGGAAGTCAGTGTTTTGTCTTTATGACACTAGGCAAGACTGGTGGGAAGATACAAAATTGGTATTTCGGTCATATTTCCAACATATAGGTAGACTTTGGGTAGACATTGACAGCAGGAGTATTCAGCTCTTAAACAGGAATTACTTGTTTTTCAAGAATGTCTTCAACAGGGACTTGAAATCGATATGCAGGAATTTCGGACTTTGAAGACTACTATGACTGAATTACAATATGACCAGATGTCCTCTCTGCATCAAGAACAAAGATTTGGGATGCATGGCTCAAAGACTCACACCAACCCTTTTGATTTTTGCCAAGCGTCAAGGCACCATAAAGATATTCTCACACTCAAATCCCTCACAGGAGATGTAATTTTTCAAAAACCTGATATCTTACATGAATGTAGGTCAGCATTTGGAGGGTTTGTTTTCTGCTGATCCACATCTCGTAGAGACTCACATTATGCAGTGGCTGGATTCTTGCACATTGAGAACTGTACCAGAATATTTTTTTCCTGGTCTCCTACACCCTATCTCCCCATCGTAAGTCGTGGCTGTTATTTCCCACTCCCCTGTGAGTAAAGCACTAGGCCTCGATGGGCTTCCAAATGAGTTCTACAAATTGATTAGTCCCTTTCTGGCAGAAGAATTATTGATTCTTCTCTCAGTTTAACAGCAATGTTTTACCTCCTAGTATGTATAACATATAGAATAGTGGATGATTAAGCATCCACAACAAGGCTGTGTTTCCATCGAGGTTGTGTGATGACATCATAGAGACCTCGCGAGCGAAGCTCGATAGGTCTCTATGATGTCATCACACAAACCGAGATGGAAACAAAGCCTTGCTGTGGATGCTTAATCATCCACTGTTTTGTATAGTATATCACTAACCCGCTATAGTACATGGATTTTCAGTAGCTGGGTGGCAAAAAAAACCGACACAGACGAGTGGTATTCAGCCATATATTGTGAAACACATTACAGATCAGGCACAAATATGCCATCGCTTCATACAGAACAACAGTGAGAGAAGCAATTTAAGAGAAAAACTCATTAGAAAGGATACGATCACCGTGGCGTCGTTGTTCAGCATTTCTGTGAGAGCAAGAAAAAAAGTCACGTCAGCATTTGTCAGTTGGCAGAGCAACCCCCGCCCCCCACCCATTGTTCTACATCTACATCTAAAACCTAATGGCTATTAGTGCTAAAATCTTAATTTTTATTTCAATTTCTGGGTTAAATGCAGAAAAAACTTACTTATTCAGAGTCACTGGTGTCCACGATCACCGCTATCACTTCAGCGCTTTTCCGGTTTTGAGTAGTGTGTTACATTGACTGTGACTCCTTGCTGAAAACACAATGTTCCCAAATGATATTTGGAAAGGCAGCTTTTCTGTTGGGAGGATATTTTGAT
Organism: Neoceratodus forsteri; assembly: GCA_016271365.2. Taxonomy (NCBI): domain Eukaryota; kingdom Metazoa; phylum Chordata; order Ceratodontiformes; family Ceratodontidae; genus Neoceratodus; species Neoceratodus forsteri. Next base: position 755,073,066 of record CM028135.1, read on the forward strand.
GCTGGACAGGCACTGATGTATTTCCTGTTTCCATCCAATCGTGAGCTGTCTCAGTGGGGCTGACACTAGGCGCGGTTTCAGAAGTTAGAGCCGAGAAGATTGATGAGTGTGTCTGCTGTTTTGAACTGGAGATCATGCTGTAATTATTAATACTTTGGATATTTCGATGCCCGGAGACCTGTGCAACTTCTGTGGGAGGGACGTTATGATCTACCAATGCCTGGATCAATGTTTTCCTGGTGGAGTGATTTGTGATTTTTTTACTTTCAGGCAAGCCAGCAGACATTTTCATTTGCTTCATCATGTTTCTAATTTTGTTTTCTCCTACGGTCATACTTCTATACCACAGGGAGACTCCTGGCTTAAAATTTATGTTGGGGGCCAGATAAAAAGGTGCATCGGGTGTATTCATTGCTTGAGGTCTTTGGGAGGCATATTTCAGATAGGCAGAGATCGGATCCCTTTCTTTATTTATGCTGTTCTCGTACATGCGGGGTTTCACAGCCCTGATGTCCCTGGGATTTTCCCCGGAACGAGTCTTTGTCTGTCACTCGTTATACTCCAAGTATCTTTGGCCATTGGTGTCAGTTAACAGGGTTAGGTCTCCCCACTTTAACTTGTACTGCTCCATGGTACGGAGTGCAAAATACAGTCCAACATTAAAAAATACCATGCTGAGGAGGGATGATGGATTTGAGAGACCAAGTGTGCCTGAATTGTACAGCTGGTTGATGTCGGTGTCGGTTAGAGCCTCAGCCCTATTGGGTTTATTCCCCTTTCCCTGCTTTTTTAGGTATTTTAGCTTTGCTGTCATTCTCCTTAATGTTTGCATGAATGGACTGTTCTTGCCATGGTAGATGGAGTGACCATAGGTATGCTTTATTAAATAACGATCAACACTGCCTAATATGCCTCTGATTGTACCCGGTTCATAATCCGACCCATCTATTCTTCTTATTTTAAACACAAATTCAGCCAGGAGTATGTCTAGCTCTTCTAGTGGAATTGTGTATATCTGCCGATGCTCCTCTACATTTTTTAAATAGTTCTGCACTATTTTTTATGTCTGCTGCCATTTTCTGGATTGTCCGAGCATTTTCCTGGTCAGCTATAAACTGCTCTCTGTCTGTGGTCGGCTTTGAAAACACTGCTGCTGCCATGCCCTTTTTATTTTGTCTGTGCTTGGTTGCGATTTATTCGGTTGTGAGAGACGCTGATTTGAAACTCAATTTTGGAATCTTGAATTATGCGCTCGACTATTCAAATGACAGAAAACTTGTTGTACTATCGATGTGACATCAGATTGATACTACAACAACTTTTCTGACCTTTGAACTGTAGTACAACAGCTTTGGAGCAGCTGCTGAATTCCATGTACAATAGGGGGTTAGTCATATACTATAGTCTTGTAGTGTTACTTTATAAACAGGGTGATAGAGAAGTGCTGCAAAATTGGATACCGATTACTCTCCTTAACAGTGACTACAAGATTTAACTAAAATTTTGAGCACATATCTTTCTACTTGTTTAGGAGATGTTTTCCACCCTAAACAGTTTTGTTCTGTCCCTGGTAGGACCATCATGGATGGCCTTATTCTTGTCTGGGAAATTTTCTCCGGAGGGTTCTCGGGTGAACTTATGGGTTTTTGTTTTAGCTTAGACCAACAAAAAGCCTTTGACAAGATACCACATGATTATCTTTGGGCTTGTTTGTCCAAGATGAAGTTTCCCATTCCCTTTATATCTTGGTTTCAGACCTGTTACACTGCTGCCCTAGCAATCCCCTTTGTGAATGGTTGGTTGGGGGCACCAATGAAAGTGACTAGGGGTGTTAGGCAAGGATGCCCTTTGAGTCCTCTTCTTTATATTTTAACTCGGAACCATTGTTAACACAGATTAATGCTTCAGAAGCTATTAGGGGTCTGTCCTTACACAGCACGTGTCCTGAAGTGAAAACTGGTTTACGCTGATGACCTCTGTCTTTTTTGGGCAGATCTTCCATCGTGCCATGCTACTGAGGTCTCGCTGTTGGCATATGAGGAGGGATCAGGTTCACATGTGAATCTTTCTAAAAGTAAGTATCTTTCCATAGGTTCCTCTCCTATTGATGCTGCTGCTGCTATTATGGGTATTCCGGCTTGTGTGGGATATTGTAAGATATTAGGGATTCATTTTGGGATGGAAGACCCATCCAAATATAATCGGGAATTGTTACTTAAAGCAGCACAGGCTAAGGTATGTCAATGGAATAAGTGGAGAATGTCAAAGAAGAAGAGAGTTTACATGGCTAAAACCATTTTACTTAGTCTGTTTCTCCATCTGGGAGCTATTTTTCCTCCTCCTGCAGTATTAGAAACTGGTATTTATAGTGTTTTTATTTTTCAAACAATTTGGGGCAGCAGGCTGAACCCCATTAAAAAAAGAGTCCTATATCAAGATTTTAAAAATAGAGGCATTCGGATGGTAAATCCAATTGTTTTTTTCTTTTCCCTTTTTGTATCTCGAAACTTAAGTCCCATTCTCAATAATGTGGGTAAGGTGTGGGATCTTTGGGTTAGGGATTCTGTCTCTCCCTGGCTTCAATCCTGGCACTTATTAGCACCAGTTTTGAAGAAAAATCCTTAACGGGTTTACCAGATTATTTGAAATCCTGTTTTTTGAAAGTGAAACTGTGGGGACTTTGCAGACAACAACTTGAACAGTGTTCTAGGAAACAACTCTACAGAACTATTCTGGAACAGCACTTTTTGATTTTATCGAACTTTGCTGTTTATTCCCCACATTCCTTTCAGCAAATAAGAAGTATGTTGACTTCCAGGAGGACACCGGCATACACGTGGGACATTTTATGGTCGGGTACACATTCTAGACTAAATGTCAAGGGCAATCTTAAACACAAGGGGATGCAAGAAGCAGGTTGTCCATGACAGAAGTTATGTCAGGCCCCGATGGAAACTGTTGTCCATCTATTTTTTGAGTGCCCTTATATCAGTCAATCTTGGACCTATGCCCTTTTCTCAGTGGAAAGGTTCTCCATTTGGATCACTGACGGCAGATATTCTTCTCCTTGGCATTTTACCACAGGATTGGGGCAGATGTCATGCTGACACTATGCATGTGATTTTATCTTGTTTAAAGGTCCAGATTTGGCAGTCGAGGTGTGTGTGGTCTATACGACAGCAATTTGTGACCCCTGAACAATTATTTTGAAAGATTTCGGCTCATATACTACAATTCAAGGGTAAAGAGCGAGATAGAATATCTGCTGCTCGGTTTCTTATTTTTTGGAAACACATGAATTGGTTGGACACAGGGTAATTTTTTTATTACCAGTAGAAGGATTTTGGTAGTCTCTTAATCTTTTGTTTTGTATTTTTCAATTTGTGGGTATTTTGCAGTTGGGGATCTGTTTTTTCTGGCATTCCTCCTTTGTCATATTTTTTTGTCCTTTTTCATTGATTTTGTTTCCTGATGTACCATCTTGGTTTTTTTTTTTCTGAGCGCCTGTACTGGAAATTCAATTTCTTATATGTTTTGCTTTGTAATTTTGAACCTGATCCTTTCCTGAGTTTCATGGATTGGGGGTTCTTATTTTGGGATCTGGTCGATTGCCCGGCACATATTCTCCTGACTCTATTTCCCCATCACACACAGTAGCCCATCTTATTAATGCCCGTCTACAATGTGCCTGGCAGCACTTTAATGGCCATTTCAGGCCATTACTTCACTTTAATTTCGGCTTAGCGCTATCGCTAGTTGTATTGGCTCTATTAAATTTCCATGATTCGATTTGATTGCTGTTGCCAGCATATGTGTGTGGACATCTACAGTATGTCACTGCATTCTAGTGGGGAGATTATTCACAAAGGTGTAAGATAAATGCTAAGTGGGAATAAAAGTGCAAAAAAAAAAGCAAGGCAATGACAGCGCAGGGGAAAATATTGCATGGTACAGGACAGCACAGGTCATTTGGATGCTTTGTCTCACTTCTATTGCTGTCCCACTATATGTGCAGTGTGGAGTTTGTTTATACTTCTGTTTTGGGGGGGCAGGGGGTGAAGTCCTCTGTATTATATCTGGCAAGGTATGACAGTGCAATGTAAAAGTGGCGATATCAACAAGACAAAAATTAAGAGCAATGAGGCACTCTCATAGCCACATACCAGAAAAAATACCAACACACACTCAAATATATGTTGAGAGACAAAATGTTTCCAAATGCAGCCTCAGATGGTAATGTTGGGTACTTACCGTGTCGGTAAGGTCGCACTGTTGGGCCATTACTAAACGGGAAATCAGAGTCGGGCTAGTATGTGACGGGGAAATAAGAGACGGGGAATCATACTAGACCCCTTATTTCTTATACCTTGTACTATATGCTGTAATATTTATTTCTGTTTTTTGCATTTTCTTTCATTATGATTTTGTATGATGTATTGATCTTTTGTATATTTTGTCTTCGGTTTTGTATAACTACTTCCCCTACTCTTTTAGTTGGGGAGGGGGACATTTCAGTCTTGGGACAATATTTGGGTTTTACAAATTTATTTGACTGTCTTTGGACACAGTATGACTGTAATATTTTTTTTTTTATTTTTTCTTATGATTTGTATATTATTTTTGTGTGAATTAACACTGTTTTGTTTTATTTTATTCTTGATGTTTATAATAACAATCCTTCTACTGTTTTATTGGGGAAGAGAAGGGGGGTTTGTATGAATATGGATTTTTATGTTTACAGTTTCAGTATGATGTAATAATTCTTTCTGTTTATGTTTCTTTCATTTTGATTTTGTATTAAGTAATACAATTTTGTATATTGTGCTTCAGTTTTGAATAAAAAATTACCCTACTCTTTTTTTGATAAGTGCCATGGGATCCTTAGCATCCACCTGAACTACCACCAATCCAGGCAGATGGGACCTTGATTTAACACCTCATCTGAAAGACAGCACCTCAGAAGTGCAGCACCCCCCTCATGCTGCACTACAGTGTCAGTATTGGGATATTAATCCAAGTGCCAGATGTGGGAACTGAACCCATAGCCCTCTGATCTCCCGGCCTCAGAGGCGAGTGTGCTACCTACTGAGCCACTGACACTGCTCACAACTAATAACAGTATTACTGATGCTCTTTTTTTGTTTGTAGTCGGTGATATTCCTAGAGCTGCAAAAAGAAGTAAAGAAGTACTCCAGGAAAGGCCATGTCTTCCTCAAGGATTGGTAAACCCCCTGGTTCAGGGTTCTCCACCAGACCAAGAGCAAGAGGGATTCACTTTTTCTGCACTGTATGTCAGTCCAGCCCAGGAAAGGGACAGGGTGCACATAGTATGCCATAAAAAGAAGCGCTGTGCCTATTGTGCTCAAATTATTATCCAATTCACTCAACTAAAGGCTGAACATGGTCAGACCCTGCCTGCAAAATCAATTTAGGGGAGCTGTATGTATGTTACCAAGCACATCTGCTCTGGAGCTTAAGACATTTTCATTGTGTTATCCGAGTCCCAGTTTATTTTAGTTTATTATTAAGTGAGGTCATGAAGTATTAACTGCAGGAGGGTTGCATGGCATGCCTTAACGAAATTGTCCCATTTCAGTTTACAGTTACTGTACTTAAAAGGGGTGCTTTGCTCAATTAAATAGTTCTGCTATTTTCACAGTTCACTTGATAAAAGTACTGTAACAAATTGAGCCAAGTGTGGGTACCTTAATGCCATGCATTACAGACAAGACAAGGCAAGACAAATTTTGAGCAAAGAAATGAACAATGGCACACCAATTACAGTGCTTATTCAATACAGGGCTGATGACCTCACGAATAATGACTTTTTCCATGTTACTACTATCTATTAGTCGAAAGGTTGCTGAACCATCTTGATAAGAGGCAGAGGCAGGACAGATGAACAGTTTAAGTACCAAACTTTTGAAAGTTACACGCAACCAGAATGACTTTAACCTCTCTGTTTTCTATTTTTTGAGAGGTCATCACTGTCAGGGAAAACAAGTGTGGATCTGCGGTCCTTATTTGTCCACTGGACAGTAATGAAAAAAACTTGGCAGTTCAGAGGGGCCGAAAATCTTAGTATGGATCCTTGGCAAATGTGAATTCATTGGATGGGCTGCAGGGGTACAAAATGGAGGGATTTGCTCCCATTGATCACAACCAAAGCTCAACACCGTGGCCTTCCAGATACACTGGTCATCTCCCAGTAGGAATGATTTGGGGCTGGTGATGTTCGTGGAACTGCAGAAGACAATGAAAGAGAACTTGGTACTGTTACATTGTGAATGGCCTAGGAGGCAAATAAGTTGGTCACACATGACACAAAGACAGTGGTGGTACCACATTTGGAATACCAATGTAATTGAGAGGGTGTGTGGGTTGGCTAACATGGTCATGCGGCATGTTGTGGACTGCATTGGTGGACTTGTGTTAACACATGACAGGATCATGGCAAACGTTCCACAGTTGTATGAAAAAGATGGAGTGTACATGTCAGATTTAGGGAATGATAGGTATTTAGCAGACGTATGATCTGTTTCAGAAGAAGCTATGGTGTAATGTGATCAGTGTAGGATGAGCATCATTGTTCATCTGGCAACCAAGCAGTAGCAGAATGCTCATTGTGTGGCACCATCGTAGTTTCACAGGATTGTACAGAAGGGTTAACAGGGTTTCTCACACCTTTTCAGGTGGTTTGTCCTGAGGCTGGGGAGAGGTGAGGCCTTGGAGACTGGTACCAGGGGGTTGTCAGCCATAGGCAAAGGATAACTCTCAGGCTTCAGCCCACAGTCAGTGATGCCCTCTGATGGGGGAAGGTGCATTTGAGACCAGTCCTCTAAGAGCCATCCACTATGCCTCAGAGGCTAGAGCCCCTCTTGAGGTTGCACCAAGTGTTTTGGACCCCTCCAAAGGGAGAGGAGGGCCTATAATCATTGATGGACATGATCAACAAAGGATCAGCCATGGTTACCTTGCTGTGCATGTCACACCAGATTTAGTAATATGTATTTCTATAAATCATCCATTTACCAATTCAAATTCTAACAGGCTATTTAATAAACATATGACTGTGGCTGGCCATTTTCATCAAGCATGTTGTCTGTCTCACTTGTACAGGTGAAAAATGGAGGTTGTGCCCTATAAGACAATGGAGGAGCCTGCAATGAATAGCAGCAGGTGAGGTTTGTCTGTGGTCATGCCCCTAAATGACATCTGAGCAGATGGGGATAACTTCCTCTGCATACTAGGGTTAGGGTCAGGCAGGTAGGCAGGGTTCCCAGAAGGTGGGAACTTCTGCCTGCAGGAGAGGAGCAGCATTGATAATTTAAACTGGTGTAACAAAGGTTTTACCTTCTTTCAGCTTCTCCATCTCCAGCAGATACCCTTCAAATCGCTCCCCTCAAAAAAAGCAGGGGTCAGGAACCGTGTTGTATGGAACCCACAGTCCCACTATGAAGTATCACGTTAAGGTTGGGAATGACTTTTACCATTTTTTCCCCATTGGGTTTTCTGTTTTGTTGCCTTCTCCAGCAGGTGTTAGTAGTAGGTGATGAGATAGGCAGGTCGTCACAGTCATTCAGACATGATGGCAACATGGTAGTTTTGCAGAATTGTACAGTGAGTATAACAGGGTTTCTTGCAACTTTTCAGTCAGTTTGTCCTGAGGCTGGGAACTCAAGGAGAGGTGAGGCCTTGGCAGCTTGTGCCAGAGGGGTGCCAGCCGCTGGTGAAGGATAATTCTCAGACTTTGGCCCACAGTCAGCGGTGCCCTCTGATGGTGGATGGCACATTTGAGATTGGCCCTCTAAGAGCCATTCATTATGCCTCAGAAGCCAGAGTCCCTCACAAGGTTGTATCTAGTATGTGAGCCCCCTTCAAAGAGAAGTGGAGTGGGCCTATAATTATAGATTGAAATGATTAACAAATGATCAGCTGTGACTACCTTGCTGCTCATGTCATGCCACATTAATTTATATATATTTATATAACTCATCAGTTTACCAATTTAAATTCTAATTGCCTGTTTAATAAATACATGACTGTGGCCATTTCCTCCAAGCATGGTATCTGTCTCATTTGTTAAGCAAAGAAAGGGGGTTTTGCCAGATAAGACAATGTTTGGTTAGCCTGCCCATACCCAGACCAATGTTTTAATCTTTCAATATGCCTGAAGTCTAATTCGAAGTATTTAATTTTTATGGCATCCTGAAAAGAGTATTTTGCTATATAAAGAGACTCTTGATTTGTTTTCTTGTTCCTTTCAAACAAAGATAGTTAATATTGGGAATTCTTGATTATCTAATTTTATAGAAAAGTTTTTATTACCATCCAGTGGTGAGCGAATTAATACATTAACCCAAGTTTGCCACGAAAGTTCTGAGACTGGCCTTGGAGTACCAAAGGCCTAACTTAAGAAGTTTTTTTTTACTAATCCATGAATTATAGAGTTTGTTTACTGTTCCAATTAGTACATTCCTAGTATTCACAATTCTTTTTATTCTAGAGGCTTCCAGCCTTGACATCAATGAGCGCCTACACTGTACAGTATGCACTCAGTGATAGTTCAGTCGGTGGTCAGCCATGGAGGTGAGAGGAGGGCTGTGCCAGTCGCTGGCTCTGTTTCAGGATAGGGGAAGAGTGGGATGGTGGGTACTACCTGCTGGGGTGGGGGTCACTAGACCACCAGGTAAAGGGGACATTAATCTATATTATTATTTATTTATTCATTGAATTTTGTTGACCGGGTAGGTCCACTGAGACTAAAAGTCCCTTTTTCAGGGTCGCCCCAGGGGAGCGGTAGTACAGATGGTATCCAACTGTAATTGAACCAGATTAAGCTGTTGGTGGCATTTTTTAGTGAATGAGGGACATTTGGCCAGGACTCTGGGGAAATTCCCTTACTCTTTTGTGGGGAGGGGGTTAATAATGTAGTTTCAAAATGTTATTGTGTTGCATATGAACTTTGAAAATTATGTGATAAAAATATGATTGAAATACTTATTTATCTTATAAACTCAACAATGGAGACAAGTATGATGTAATAAGTTACTTGACATTTAGCTATTCTTCCTTTTTTGTTTACATATTTTGTGCATTTTATTTAAGTTTGAATAGTGTGATTGCAACACTCTTGATTTTTGTTACTTATATAGTATTGGATGTGAATTAACATTGTTTGCTATTATTTGCTTTAAACTGAAAAAATTCTCCATACTCCTTCGGGGGAGTTACAGATAGCATACATTAACTATTTGAAGATTAGTTTATTTTCCAAATCTTTTTTTTAACTTTTAAGGTATCAGACTATAAAGTAATTATGAGAGGGGACAAATATGATTTAATATGTTATTTTGCATTTAGTTTTTTCCTTTTGTCTTTCTAAACAGTTTGTGCAATCCTTTTGAATAGTATAACTGAAGCACTTCTTTGATTTTCTTTTATTTTTGTACTCTTTGATGTGAATCTACATTGTTTGTTATTATATAATTTGAAGTTGCAATAAAAAAATTTCTACTCTTTTCAAGAAGTGCCATGGAATCTTTAACATCCACCAGGCAGATGGGACCTCAGTTTAACGTCTCTTCAGAAAGACAGGACTTCAGGAGTGCAGTACCCCCCTCATGCTGCACTACAGTGTCAGTATTGGGATTTAATCCAAGTGCCTGATGTGGGGATAGAACCCACAGCCTTCTGATCTTCCAGTCTCAGAGGTGAGTGTGCAACCTCCTGAGCCACTGACACTGCATTGTATTACAATGGGTGACATCAGGAATCGAGGAAGGGGGCCACTAGACCATCAGGGATAGGGGGGTATTATTCTGTATTATTACAATCTGCGACATCAGGGATTGGGGGGGCACTAGACCACCAGGGAAGGGGGATTATTCTATTTTATTATAACAGGGACATCAGGGATTGGGGAGGGGGCCACAAGACCACCAGGGAAGGGGTTTTACTTTTATATTATTATAACGGGTGACATCAGGGATCAGGGCTTGGGAGTGGGGACCGAGGAACACTGTGACAAGGTGCAGCACTCTCCCAAAGGGATATGTTTAAGTACCCTTAGACCAGCCCTGGCTGATCTAAGGGTACTTAGAAATTCTCCATCTGAGAGAGTTTTGAGAATCCCACCTTCGGGGACATAACCAGCTGGATAGGGCAGACTGCAAGTGCTATAATGAACAGAAAGAAGACAGGAGTTGGCTTGTGAAATTTACAAGTTACAGTCATACCCACTAAGTGTTTCTAGGTAGGTACAAAGTTTAGTTTTGAATGGGCCAAGTTTAGATTCTGCCAGCAGGTTGTCATGTAGCAAGCTGAGCTAAGTGGGTGCCCAGTACTCAAAAGACCGCTGACCTTGGGAGTTGCAGTGGAAAGGGACTTTTAGTGGCTGGCTATTAGTCCCTCTGGTAAGTCTAGCCTTGTTGATGGGGCAGAGGAGACTCTGGGCGCCAAGTGGTGTTAGACCTAGGGTGGAATTTTAGCCAGTGGGCAGACCTGGTATTGAGATCTACAGTGCAGATTTAACCACCCAGACTGGGAATAGAGATTGCAGATGTGTTTAGGCATGGCTCATTTATGACAAGCCTACAGGCCTTGTTTAGGGCCAGCTTTATTCTCTTTAGAGCTGAGCCAGTTGCCGCACTATAGACTATGCGCCCATAGTTGATCACGGATAAAACTGAACTGCACACAGTGAGTTTTAATGCCTCATTAGTTAGGCAATGTTTATGCCTAAATAGTTGGCAATTCTGACATTTGCAGCCTTGGCTACAAGGTCAAAGTGCTGTGAATATGTGAGGAAACAGTCTAGAGTGATCCCAGGATATTTAAAACTTTGGACCATTTCTAGCGAGGTGTTTTGGTTGTTTACTATTTTTAATAGATGGGATCTCTGCCAGTTGTGAGGAGAGGAAAACAGCATTGTCTTGGTCTTCTTATAATTAAGCAAGAGCTTTGAATCAAGAAACCAGGCCTCAACTAAAGAGAAATTAATAATAATAATAATCATAATAATAATATATTTTATTTATAAGGCACCTTATCTAAAACCAAGGCAACTAACAATTTTAAAAACAAATCAAACATCAGTACATTAACATTAAAATAGCAGTATTCCATTCATCAAAAAGGAAGATCAGTCACTGAATGCCTGGTGCCACAGAAACGTTTTTAAGCTTGCTTAAATCCCTCCACAGTTGTGCACTCTCGTGACCTATGGGGTAGACAATTCCAAAGGGTAGGGGCTACATACATAAATGCTCTCACCCTGATGATTTCAAACACACCCTTGGAATCTCCAGCAACCCCTCATCGGCTGAGCAGAGTGATTGTCCAGGGCAGTAAGGAACCAGGAGCTCTTTCAGGTAATCTGGTCCCAGTCCATGTAGGGCTTTAAAAGTCAGCAAACTGACTTTAAAGGTGATCCACTACGTACTGGTAGCCAGTGCAGTTTGTGCAGCACTGGCAAAATATGACAGGACTGAGCAGATCCCGACAAAAGCCAGGTTGCTGCGTTCTGCCCAGCTGCAGGTGGTGGATTTCCATCCCAGAAAGCCCTAGGTAGAGGGAGTTGCAATAATCTAAGCATGAGGACACAAAGGCGTGGACCAAAGTAGGAAGGTCACCAGGCGGAACCAGATGCCTAATCCTGGTGATATTCCTAAAATGATAAAAGGAAGATTTGATGACAGTTGACACCTGCAAATGCAGGGTCAGCCCTTCATCAAAAATCACCCCCAGGTTATGCACCCGTTCAGAGGTCGGGAGTGAAATGCCACTGTGAAAAAGTCCCAAGGGTGAACCAACCCCCAACCCCCCTATCTGGTGACCTGGGTCCACAACCAGCACCTCAGTTTTTTCTGAATTCAACTTCAGCCAGCTGGAATCCATCCACTTCTGGATTTCTTTCAGACAGTTATTAAAGACTGAGAGAGCTCCATCCTGGTCAGGTGCAAAAGAAAGATAGAGCTGGGTATCATCAGCATAGCAGTGAAACTTCAGCCCATACCTTCTTACCATGTCTCTGAGGGGTAACATTTACACTGCGAACAACATGGGTGACAGCAGTGAACCCTGAGGAACCCCACATGACAGAGAAATAGGGCCTGAGGAAAAGACCCCAGACACCACTCTCTGTGTTCTACCCACATGGAATGATGTAAACCACCTGAGGACTGTTCCTGACAATTAACCTGCATTCACTTTTCCAGTGCTTCTGGGTCTGTGTGGCTGGTGTAGAGTATTGTGTCATCAGTGTACAGTAGAACCTTATCCTGGTACACTAGAAGGAGGTGGTTTAGGAACAGGCTAAAGAGCAGGGGGCCCAAAACTGAACCTTAGGGGACCCCTGAGTTGACATTCAGACTTTTAGAAAGGGTATCAATGACTTTTACTTGTTGTGTTCTCCTGGACAGATACAGTAGCTCTAAACCTCCCCACTGATCCTGATGATAACCCAGTGCAGGTTAGTTATTGTTTGCAGCAATTCATGATTGACCATGTCAAAGGCCTTGGTGAGGTCTATGTAGGTTGCCCCCACCATAAGCCCCCAATCAAGTGCAGCATGAATGTAGCTTGTGAACTCCATCAGAGCTGTTGTAGTACTACTGTATGTTGTTTCCTGAAACCATGCTGTTCCGAGCATTGCAACTGGTATTTGTTGAGGTAGTTAACAAGCTGGTCATAGACAATATGCTCCAGTGTTTTTGAGAGTGGGGGGAGTATGGCGATAGAACAGTACTTGTTATGACTAGCCCTGTCACCACTTTTAAAAACAGGGGTGACCACTACCGCTTTCCATAGCTGTGGGAATTTACCAATTATAAGCAAGAGAGTCATAATTCTGGCAAGGGGTGACAGTAACTCATCAAGTGTGAGAGCAGAGCTTGAGGTCAAGACTGTCACCACTCATTCTAGTTTTTCCTAAAACTTGTAAAAGGTATTTTTTGGCTTTGGCTTGAGAGACAATTTTAAAGTAGAAAGGTAGGGCAGTGCCAGTATGGGTAGTCTGCATATTATTTAGATTTGTGCCACTTGGAGGTCTGTGAAATCAGGGGAAGTACACCACTTAAATCAGTAAATGCCTTATTAAAGGCATTTGCTATGATTTTGTGGTCCTAGGTTGTGGTTTCTTTAAGATTTAGCATGGTTGGAGGTGTCTTGTTTGGTTTCCCTGTTAGGGTTCTCATATTGTCCCAGAAATTGTGGTTGTCCCCCCGGAGTTAGCCAGCTTTTTTTGAAGAACAGCTTTTTGCTTGATGAATAGCCCAGGTACATCTATTTCAGATGGTCTTATAGTTTTGATTATCTGTTTGAGAGCCACTGCTTCTAGCTTTATGCCAGAGGTTTTCTCTTTGCTTCATACGTTCGATGAGGGGAGGAGTGATCCAGGACTTACAAGCCCCATGAACTTTCCACTTAGAGTTAGGGGCACTATAACCCTACTAAAGTGTCAGTAGTTATGAAATAAGAGATTTTTCTCTATCTCATGAATATAGTAATACATTACTAAATAAGAAAATATATGCAGAGCACACTTAAGTAAAAGTCCTTAGAGCTATAATTTGTGTGATTAAAGTTTTCACAGTGTGAAATCTTCCACTAGAGACTATTCTTCCAGATGAGCAGCTCAGTAGGTAAGTTAGCTGATAATTTTGCTGAGTACTTATAATAGGCTTGAAAAGTATGGCTACTGTGTATAGTTCCATTCCTTATGAATAACAATACTTGGTAAAGTTACTTGATGTATTAGTCCCAGCCATGCAATTATAAAGGAAAAATTGTCTCATGATTAAACACTAAGAACCCTTCACCTGGTGTTATTCAGTGAAGCCAGCTCCATTTTTCAGTACTGCAAGCAGGATAGTATTCCATATGCTTCCAGCAAACTCTATTTGCTCCTACTGGACTAGACATTATTTCTTCTCTCCAAAGTAAAAAGGATGCCTTCAATGGAAGACCAGCAACACCATCAGGTGAAGTTTTTAGCTTCCTGTTTACAAATCTTGAATTTCTAAAAAGAAATTCAATAATAAATAAACTATCTTGCTGAAAAAAATCACCTCCAAAACAAACAAAAAAAAAACCCATGTTCTATAAATAAAATTACTTTCAAAGCCAAGGGCACTAACCAAAAGGAAAATTCAGTTATGCTTCAGAGGAAACTTACTTTAGTGTGTGTTTGCTGATTTTTGCAGAAAGCACCCTGGCTGCCTTCCACTTCTCATACTGATATTTATCAGATTGAACAGGTTTTTATTCAAGCAATAAATATCTCTGTGTGGCACAATTCCATGTGATAAATGTGAAGATTAAACCATGAGTGACAATACAGTGAGTTCAACTACTTGAAAACAAAATCGGGGCTCAGCACTACACTGATGAGAACAAACAGCGACGGCACAACACTAGCTATATGGGTGTTATCTAAACTTACTATTTATGTGGGGGCTACATCCCCACACTCCTATATATAAATAATCAACTACAGGGTGGTGGACACCTGAGAGAGAGGAAAACATGGGAGGGGGCTACTCCATGGGGTTACTAGTCTGCAGGGGGAGAATGTTGGGGGGCAACCTGTGGGCAGGGGGGGACAAAGTTGGGAAAATGGGACTTCTGCAACAACAAAAAATAAATCAAACAATGCAACAATGACAAAAAAAAACATAATTCCAATCCCAAATCCCATTTCACTAGCGTCACAGACCGAGACCTTCACCACCATGCCAGACAGCCAGCTGGAATCAGCCTTCCCAAACAAAGCCCTATAATCTTCTTTTGCTGTTTCTGCCTTGCTATTGACTCCCTTGATGTATTTTACATTCACTTTCATTCCCACTCACTCTTTACTCACACTCACTATTTGCACAGGTGCTCAAACTGAGTTGCTCAAACTGAGTCACTCAATTTGAACTGCCCATATCATGGGATACTGTGCAACACTGCTTGCAGTCACCTTTCACACTACTTTAAATTGGAGTATAGAGTGAATGCTGCCAGCATGACCCTATCAGTTTAAGTACACAATGGTATACAATGCAAGAACATGCGCAGTATATTTTCTAGCATCTTTATGTCACTGGGCCTTCCCATTCTGTGATAGGCAGATTCAAAAATTCAAACTTGGTGTTTGAAAAAACTTTTACTGAATGAGAAGAAATAAATGAATACAAATAAAAACTCTTTTCATGATCCCCATTCAAGATTTTATCTTCTAAGTATGGTTTTACAATCTTGTAAAAACTATCAAAGTTTAGCCTTTCTTTCACTATTTAACTATTATATCAAGATGGAACTGTGAAAAGAAAAGTGTGCTTACTCAATGGGAGGCACACTTTTCCTTTCACATTTCCATCTTGATTTAAAAAAATTTCCTCGCAGTGGCTGCATTAAGAAAGTTGTCTGTGTCTTTAACTATATATAGCAGGACCAAGCAAGAAAACATTTAACTTTAGGAAAGCCCCAATTTCATTATTCTGTTTTAAGGCATGGGTTATAAGTTACGATCGTGAAGTGTCCGCTGGGCCACTGGTTGTCTGTTCTGGCTCTACTCTTGATTTCAGAGCTTCTTTGTTCTCCCAAATTCCCCCTCCCCCTGTGCCATCAGAAGTTCAATTCAGCAGCTCAATGTGGGTCACACACAAACTCACAAATAATGTACAGATCATTGCAGATAACGTCCAATACTTTAATTATACCATGATAAAATCCAGCCAGTGACAGCAAACAAATCTCTCCTAGAACAGTCGACAGTTTCACGCTTCACATGCTTTATCAAGACTGACTAGTTGAGCACCCGAAGTCTCTCTATATATGAGACAATTAAAATAACAGGCGCAGGAGAATAATACTAAAGTGCTCATGTGACAAACCTAAAACCAAAATAACACATCCAAAATAGAAGAGCTGAATGGGGGGAGGAAGGAAGATAAGGCAAATTTAAAAGCAAGTTATATGCCGCTGGCATTATCAATGCCCATTATCATAAAGTACTATAATAAACATTATGTGAACTTGATGATAAAAATCAGGGCAAAAAAGATGGAAAGGAGAAAAAAGAAAACTGAAAAGGGAAAGGAGGAAGAGGGAAAACAACAGGGTGGAGGTGGGATGGAGAAGGGGAAGGCAGGAAAGACGATGGCAGCAATATCTTAAAACACTCCTAAGGCATTATTATTATATGGCATTACACAGACATGAGTGACTAATAATTAAATTAAGCAGTCAGCCCCTTAAAGGACAACTAAACCATCTTTTTTACATGTTTTTTTTTTTAAATGACTCCATAGGCTTGTAAAGGACAGGCTGTTTTTTTTTGGTTTTATTTGGTCTGGCTCCCCAAAGGGTGCTCTTCCCCCACCCACTCACCACCCTCCCATTCCCAGTCTTACCCCTCCTGGGCGGGGCTGCCAGGTGGGCGCCCCTCGCCATTGTCCATGGTAATGTGCCCTGTCTTACCTTCTAGGGAGAGGCCACAGGAGTGGGACCACACCTGGTGGACACAGTTGGCAGCAGCGGCAGAGCAGGGCTTCATGCATGGGGCCAGGATTTTGTGTGTGTGTGGCTGCACCTTGGGGTGGGGATGTGCTATGATGTCCTGCATCCACCCCACCACCCACAGGAAATGGCACTGGCACAATTAATCCTCCCCAGCCTCCGCCAGGGGTCCGTGATGTGCAAGACACACTACCCCCTTCCCCAGAGAAGAAGAGCCATCCCAAGGATGCTCAGCCCTTCTCCCCCCCGGTTGGCCCTCCGATGTCCCGAGTTAGTTTCTGAACCAGGGTCATCAGCATCACAGACAGACACACTGCCTCTGTGCCAGCGGGCTGGCTCAAAGGAGAAGCTGTTGTTACATTTATACTAAATCTGCATTTATTAAAGTAGGATACATGCAGTTTCATAGCGTTTGAAACTTGTAAACACAGCCTCTCCTAATTCAAAAATTCTGTTCTAAGAATCCTAAATTGGCTGCCTCGATGATGTAATTGAAGAGAGAGATGCCCAGCAGTGAAGATGTATTCTAGCTGTGCTAACCGTATTCAAATGCGAATAACTTTAAAATGAAAGCATGGTACTGTGAGCATTTTTTTCTGCTACTTTTATTGCTAATTTAAAAACAAATAAAAAAAACTAAAAGGTGTCTATGAATGAAACACCACTCATTTTATACATATTTTTGTGCTGAACAAATGTATTGCTCACAGTACCATGCTATCATTTTTTGTTTTAAAGCTATTTGCATTTGTTTGTTGAAAAAGTGAACAAATTGAATTTTCTGCTGCTTTTTTTGCTAATTAAAAAAACCAAATGGTATCTATAACTGAAACACCAGTCATTTTGTAGATACGTTTGTGCTGAACAGCTTTCATGCTTACAGTACCATGCTCTCATTTTTCCTTTTAAAGTTATTCGCATTTGAATGTGGTTAGTGGAGCTAGAATACATCTGCACAGCCGGGCATCTCTCACTTCACTGACATCATCAAGGCAGCCATTTTAGGATTCTTAGAGCAGAATTTTTGGATCAGGAGAGGCTGTGTTTACAATTTTGAAATGCTATGAAACTGCATTTGTCCTACATCAATAAATGCAGTTTCAGTATAAATGTAAACAACACCCTCTCCTTTACAAGTCTATGGAGTCATTTAAAAAAAAAGAGCGCTATGCATGATACCAATGTACCACATAAACCAGACATGTTGGCATTGATACACATGAATGCCATGGACCGGGGTCCCGCAGACCCCGTGTGGCATTCACTAACAAGGCACAAGGCAGGGACAAATCTGCTTCTCTGGCTGTGCAGACTGCAAAGTGCTGGGGGCATTCTGAGGGGTGTGCCAGCACTATGTGGCATGCACAAAAGAGTGTAGTGCCAGGCACAGAGGCATAGGTTATGGCAGCCTGGACCCTGCCATAACCCTGTGCGCACCACCACAGGTGTCACCTACTGGTTGAGGCCGGACCAGTATTCAGCTCCCCCCATGCTGCAGCCTACAGGGCCATTAGGAATGGTGGTACCAGCCATTAGGGTGGGTGGGTGCCCATCCACCCTGCCATGCTGGCATTGCTGTGAATCTGCAGGGGGCCAATTCACAATTGCCCCATGGGAACGAGGGATCCATTATAGGACTGGGGTCAGGCATCCAATTGGATGCCCACCGGGGTCCACAACTATGTCCCTGGCCACCCTGCAGAGAACTGTGCACTGGGGGGGACAGTGCTGCAGACAGGTGGCAGCTGGTAGTGAATACCTGCCAGTACGCACCTGTCCACAGGTATGCAGCTGTGCAGGCAGAGTATGCATCTTTGGCACATACTTGTGCCCCATTCTTGCATAGCACCCAAAATGTGTAACAAGATGGTTCAGTTGTCCTTTAAGGCATCATAGTTATAGAGCTGTTAAACTATAAATGGTGACCACCAAACAAATCAATGTTTCATAAATGGAGACAATTGAAAATGTTCATTAAGTCCAGGACTCTTCAATGATTCCAACGTATACTGCCAGAAACATTCTCTTTTCAGAAGTTTCTTGTCCAAATCACCCCCACACAGTCCTAATGATACCTTTTCCAGCACTTGAAACAAGAAAGTGTGTGACCTGTCCATTTTAATCACATGCTGAGCTAATGCATTAGTGTTATCTCCTCTCTCAGTGGCCCTTATGTGTTCTTTAAATCTGTTGCAGAAAACCTTTATTGTTTTTCCTTTATTAAGTGCACCGCAACAGCAAGTTGCCATACATATCATAGACTCCGTTTCACAAGTTAAAAAATCCCTAATGTCAAAAATCTTTCTTACACTCTTGCTGGAAAAAATGTGTTCTCTTGTTTGATGAATTTACAGCAGATACAGTTCCCTCAGGAATATGTCCTATTAAGATTTCTCTGATCTTCTGTGTGTACTTTTAGAATCATAATAACTACATGTGACCATGTCTCGAATGCATCTGTCTCATTTATAAACCATTCTGAAGCCTTTCTGTACAATAGGCTTCAATTTCTCATCCATAGCCAGGACATGCCAATGTTTTCTAAGTATTTCCAAGACCAAACAAGATTGAGGAGAGTATGTAGTCATATAATTCATTCTGTGTTATTGTTAGAATATGTAAGTAGTTCTCCCTTCAGTTTTCATGAGGCCAAAATTTTAACTTTTTGCATAACATCATTTGGGTATCCTCTATTACGAAACCTGTTGTCAAGTTCCAAAGCCCTTCTTTCAAACATGTCATCACTATTGCAAAGAATATTCATTTTTAATCTGTAAAGGGTGACAACTGTTAAAATGCAGGAGGGAGTTTTGGTTAATCTCCTTGTGGAACAAATCTGTTTTAATCTGATTAGCTTCCTTTTTTGGTATTAATGTCAAAAAAATTAATAATAACATTAATATTAAATAAGTCGGCATGTACACAACACTTCAAATTTTCATTACTGTTCTCCGTGAATTTAACAAATTGATCCAGTTCTGATCATGTGCACTTCTATACCATGAACAAGTTATTAATATATTGTTTTTAAAGATATATTTTATCATAAAAGTGATTTCCTTCTGCTGATAATAAAGTTAATTCTTCCAAATGAACAAATACATGTTAGCATAGTTTGGCGCACCCATTGCTGTACTATTTATTTGCAAGTATGGTTTATCTTTAAAATTGAGCAAATTGTAATATACTGTAAGACCTTTTCTGTTAAATTCAATAAAAATTCAATAAACCAAGAAGAATATTGGGAGCTTCTGTAAAGCGACAACCAGAGCGATTCCAGTTCTGCTCCGTGCAGGATATTTGCATGTAGAGACACCACATCTAAAGTAACCACCAACCATTCTATATATGCAAGTCTTCTAAAATCTGTAACAGTTCTGTGGTATCTCTAATGTAGGAGTCAAATGACTGAGCCAGGTCCCTTATACATCTGTCCACAAACTGAGCAAGGGGCTCAGTTAAAGACCAAATATAGGAACTATGGATCTGCCAGGAGGATTTTTCAAGTGTTTTTGTATTTTGGGCAGACAGTATAATACAGGTTTTATGGGGTGCTGTATCTTTAAAAACTCATACATTTTCTGTATGATGATGTTAGTGTATAAACATTCATACAGGTAAACTTCAATGTCCATTTTAAATCTTTCTGTTAAATCCACGTCAAGTGGTTTGCGAAAATTTTTGTCAGCTAATTGTCTTAGTACCTCAGTCTCCTACTGAACATAATCCATCACCACAGTGGTGCCCCTAGACCTTATTTGCTTGTTATATGATATTGTCATTGTTGTTTCTTTTTGTATTTAGGGCAGTTCTTTCTTCTGGGATATGGTTTTGAAACACAGGCATATTTTTTTTGTGCACAAATTATTTTTATGTCATTCTCCTCAGGTTTTTAAACCACACAGACAGCTGGCTTGATCGCTCACTGTTTCTGGACACTCTTGTTCTGTTTGCTGTCCCAGCTGCTGATTTCTTCGAATCTGCAATCATGATAGCAGTAATGCAGATCCTGAGCTGGTAGAGTTCTTCCATCTATGGGTCTGAAACTGAGAAAATACTGGTGTTCTCATGCTGACCCAGTACACTTAGTATAAGTTATTAACTTTTGGAGGATGAAAGAGTGGCTGAAATATGATGTCATTAGCAGCATCTGGTGAGGTTATGCTTGTATTTATAAAAAAAAAAAAAACATAGATTGAAGTAAGAGCATGGGCTGGCAGTGTTCAGGAACCCTGGTGGCAACAATAAGCAGAGGAACTATTTTGCCTTATTTTTAAGCATTAAAACCACATTGTGTCACGTTTTAAAAGGGTTCACTTATATTTTTGTTTGTTTGTTAATTTTACCCATTTTAATGTCAGAAGTCTTACACCCAAAATAGACCTTGTTAGGGAATGAGTGCTACAATGGCAATCTGGCTTCTTAGTTTTGACTGAGACATGGTTAAATCTCAGGACTTCAGATAGCTTTATAACTATACCAAATTACTAAATATGGAGGAAGAACAGGACTTTGGGGGGTGGGATAATCATTTACAGTATACAACAAGCTCAGGTGAGAAAGGTGACCCTGAGCCTGAATAACACTCCATTTGAGTTTTTGGCCCTAGAAATAAAACTGCCACATGCCCAGTTGATTTTACTGGTAGGCATATTATTGTCCCCCAAGGTACATTGGTTTGGTCTTTAATGGCCTCCAGATTGAATTACAGAAATGTATCCATAGTCATGAACTGCTTTTGGTAGGCAACTTTATTGTAAATTGGAACTTGGTGGAACAAAATAATGTATTACTTGATTACTGACTCAACTTATTAAGCATCTCACCAGGGTAAATCCCTGGTATACTAATGCCTCTACTATCCTGAACCTTATTTTTACTTCCAAACCCATGCACTACAACATCGTGGGTGTAATAGCAGACACATTTAGTGACCATCAGGGGATCATATGTGTAAGAGCTAAGACACAAAAAATAAAGGGATCAGACTTTGTGTCTTTAGATCCTGGAAGCACTTTGATTACTTAGCTTTCATGAAGGACTTGGAATCAATAAATTGGGACAGACTCACTCTGATACCTACAGCTAACAATGCATGGAAATTCTTTCTGGAGGAATTTAGATCATTATCTAAATATTGTGGGAGGGGGATGGGGTACAGTGAGGGTGGAAGGTGGGGAGAACAACTCCAGGAGGAGTGGGAGGGGCAGCTACTTTGTAAACCTACTGTAACTGCACAATCGAGCAGACTTGATAGACCATTATGGCCTGTATCTGCTGGCAATTTTGTATGTTTGTAATATGCAATACTCATGTTCCCATAAAAAGAAAATTAACTAAAATAGGTAATGCCCCCATGTACAGTAAGCAACTGACCACATTTAGGAGGTCTAGAGATAAATGTTGGAAGCGTGTTAAAAAAACCAAAATGAAATGGATTGGCTACAAATCAGGCAAGCCAGAAACAAATACATAAGTGAAATAAAAAAGGCAAAAACTAATTACTTCAAGACATCATTTATGAACAATATTAAATCCAATCCCCATAGTTTTGGGGGAGTTCTGCATAAGGTGCAGAATCAGAATTAAACAGAATTTCCAAACTCATTTGTGATAGATGAGCTGGAAGGTCCACTAGAGTACGAAGCAGCTAATGGCATTAATAAGTTATTTTCTAGCATGGCTGCAGAGGCTCTGAAAATGATAACTAAACTGTCCTGTACGCCTAGAAAGCACATAGAAGAGCAAGTAAACAGGCAAGCAAATTTGTCTTTCAAGAAATCAGCCCTGAACTTGTCCTGCAGGAACTACTCAGATTAAATACAAGGAAAGCAATTGGTCTTGATGGGTTACCCACAAATCTACTCAATTTGCCTCTCCAGTGCTGCCTAAACCTCTGGCCTATATCTTTGACCTGTTTCTATAGACAGGAGAATACCCACTCAACTGGAAAATGTCAAAAGTTATTCCAGTGTTTAAATCGGGAGAAATCAGATATAGGTAACTACAGAATGATTTTCTTACTACCATTTGTCTCTAAACTGTTTTGAAGGTTGGTTAGTAAACAACTAACTGTTTATATGGAACATAATCTTTGGAACCTGTACCAATCTGGCTTCAGGGTAAACCACAGCACAACATCAGCTTTGCTAAAGGTAGTTACCGATGTACAAGAAGCATTAGACAAAAGGTTAAATATGAGTGCAGTCTTTGTAGATTTGAGTAAAGCTTTCAATACCCTAAGCCCAATATCCTGGTTGGGAAACTTAAATAAATTGGTCTGGATGAAAGGGCATTAATTTGGTTCAAGAGTTATCTTAGTGACAGACTCCAGCAGGTCACATTGAACAAATACAGCTCGCACTTGCTGCCATCAGAACTACGAGGCCCTCAAGGCTCTATTTTAGGACCACTGCTATTCAACATTTACATGAATTCTTTGAAATTTCATGACCCCCAAATAGACTTCTACTTTTATGCAGATGATATTATTATATATATATACGTCAGGAAATTCTCTGGGCCAAATCCAAATGGCCCTGCAAGAGGCTTTTAACCAACTGCAGAGCTTCTTATATAGCTAGAAATTGGTACTCAATGAAAAAAAAAAATTTAAAGTTATGCTCTTTAGACCCCATTGTAAACCAGTGGGGACCCCAGAAGAGTTTAGAGTTCTAACATATGCAGGAAATAAGCTGGAAGTGGTCAATGCCTAAAATTACCTGGGACCATGGATAGATGAAAACTGCAAAAGGAATGTCCAGATCAAACAAATGACTATAAGCCTAAATAAAATATTAGGGGCCCTTTATCAAGTTCGAAATGAAATACCAAGAGAAGCCAGAATTAGGATAGTAGAGGCAATGGTACTGCCTGTTGTGGATTACTGTGACATCCTGTATTGAGGTACATCAAGTACTGAATTGAATAAAATTGATAAACTTTATAATAAGTTTGTGAGATACATATGGGGGCACT
Source organism: Neoceratodus forsteri (assembly GCA_016271365.2). Lineage (NCBI taxonomy): Eukaryota > Metazoa > Chordata > Ceratodontiformes > Ceratodontidae > Neoceratodus > Neoceratodus forsteri. The sequence goes on from CM028135.1 coordinate 755,096,550, forward strand.
GTGGACAAGACACCACTGCTTATTATATGGGAATTACAATGGACAAGCTTGGAGGTTATGAGAAAGCTACACACATTAAACCTCATGACTAAGGTGTGTAAAAAACATCTCCCATGAAACATTCTGGATAAATTGGAATTAAAAAATAATAAATGGTCTGCTCTGAGATCTGCAGATGACATGGAATACAGGACTCAACAGGTGATAACAAACACTGGCAGGTCATCATTCTTCTTCAGGGGTCCTATGTTAAAGGGTGTGGATCTAAAGATGGACACTGACACCAAGTGTTGGATGGCAAGGCTTATCAAGCAGCCAAGCCTTCAAAATTTATTTCATCAACAACAGAACAAAATATACTTGAACTTTCAACGAAATAAAGAAATTAAATTAAAAGATACAAAAATGCATGTCTGTTCTCACAGGCAATACCAGCATAAGCCGCCTGGGAACCTAAATTCTTATTAGTCTGAAAAGGTGCAGACTTCCCAATGGACCAGTACTGAGATGGTCCCAAAATGAATCTGCCATCCCACAAGAGTAATCCTCCTTTTAACCTAGGGGATCATCAGGTGATCATGTCAGACTCCGCTCCCAAAACTCTTAGACTTCAAATCTTTACTTTCCAGTAACAAAACTATTATATTAGGTAAATGGAAACCATTAGGACCTTTTTACATCCAATAAACCTTAATAAACAAAGAGGAGAACAGTAATTTAAGAAACAAAAATAATCAGTTCACTGTAGTCCCTCCCTTCTTTGGTCCACAGTATAATAATGGAGATCTGAGGGCCGGATGACTCCTAAAGGCTCACCTAGAAGGAGTAGAATCCTGGCAGAGAGGTAACCTCTTACTAACAGGCCCAAATTTATTTCAGTAAGTTTCTACTCTTATTGATATAAATGCCAACTAAACAATAATACTCTATATTTGTCTTTTACTTAATTCAGAAATTCACAATTTATCTGGAATTTTGCACAGTAGTGCAGAATTCTCGTTTTCCTTTCTGAAATGTGGGGCAGCACAAGCAAACCAAACACAAGCACCTCAGACATTTCTCTGCCTGCCTAGAGTTTGCTATTGCTTGTGCTGCTCACAGTTCTCAAAATTGTTAGGTAACTATTAATTTCAATAAGACCGAAGTAACATAAATAAAGAAAATAGTTGTACCTCTGTATTTTGTGGTTTTATGCTACCTTTTCTACATGGACTTTATAATATCAGGCCATAAAATTGGATGCTTGCAACAAACAACAACAATACTGAAATGTTGCTGTATTCACAGCTTCCTGTACCGCAGTAAGTTGTATTTAAACATTTCTTCCTGTTCAGGGTTGTCTGAACACATCTTGTAAGTGTGAGAAGTGGGGGGGGGCAATCAGGAACCGGACCCTATTGGCAGCACAAAAGCCACCGCTTTGCAGTGCCTATTGCATAGACGATCAAGCCATTCTAAAACAATATAGCCTGCATTTCTACATCAAATAACCTTTCACACTCTCAGGTGCATCACCGGGCTGCACTGGCCCGTATATCACTAAACAAAACAAAAAGGGGGGGAAGGGTGAATACTGAGGCTCCAAAATAGAGAATGATAAAAGATAAGTATAGGAAGAGACCTGTTTTCCATTTGGCCTGTCTGGAAAAAGGGGGAAAATGAGAAACAGGACAGAAAACAGCAAAAGAAGAGACAGTTATAGAAAAGGGATTGCTACTGCAGTAGTCTTTTTTATGTACAGGAAAGGAAAAATTCTGGAGAGACTCAAGTATTCTTCCACACCCTACAGTTTGGAATTCTTTGCCCATGCAACTCAGACTAAAGACAAAACCAATAAGATCTGGCTCTATCAAAACGTGGGTAATGCAAGAAGCCATGAAACTGTTAATATGTTACCCAGACTATGATAAAGAACAATTCCATGCAGAGTATTGTATTCCAGTCTGTTACTATGGTATCATGAGGTACTAAGGTTTCTCTCAGATCTTGTATGTGTATAGATCATGGGTGAAAAAAAATATTCTTTCCACAATTAGATTTAATGGTTCATACTAAGGTAGGATGAAGGAGCTAGTAGGCCAAAGTCCCATAATGCTCCTATACTAGGTCATAGAATAGAATGATAGGTCATACCCTGACATAATTAAATTGTCAAGACAATGTTTGAAAACCTCTTTAGTATTACTAGTAGCTACATCAGCTGGAAGATGACTCCAAGGCCCAATAATTCTTACAGTGAAAAAATACTTACGATTGTTATGTTTAAAAGATTTTCCAGTTAACTGAAGAATATGACCTCTAGTATTATGTACTGATTTTTTGAAAGAAAAACCTAATTCAGACATGATATATGGGTCCTGAATGATGTCATATAAAAGGAGAAGATCTCCTCGAATACACCTAGTAGCAAGTGGCATTCATTTCAATGTATCCAATCTAGACTCATAAGATAAAAGTTTCAGTCCAGAGGTTTTTTTAGTGTATTTATGTTGGACCCTTTCAAGAGAATAATTTTCTGATTTTTTGAAAGGACACCACAATTGTGAGGCATATTCAAGATGGGATCGAACATAGGATCTAAATAAAGGTAACAACACTTCCTGATCTCAAGATCTAATGTTGCGAAAAATAGACCACATAATTTTAATTAATAACAGAAAGCATATGCTTAGAATAGGTTAAGTTATCTGATATTGTTATACCTAAATCCTTTTCATCAACAGTGGTACACAATGGTAACTCATCCAATATATACTGGAAATTTAAATTATTGGTTCCCAAATGTATAACCTTGCATTTTGCTAATTGGCCGATAGTTTTCCCATAAATGTTTGGGACCTTTCTTATGAATGGGTACTACAAATGCCTCTTTCCGTTCACAAGGGATAAAATTATGTAGTAAAAAAAGATTGAATAAGAATTTTAATGGAAAGGCAATGTGTTCAGACAGTAAATAAAGTAAGTGCCCTGCAATATGATCCAGACCAGGACAAAATTTGCCTTTTAATAATAATAATTTGTTAAGAATAGACTCGACTGAGAAAATAATAGGTCTGTAGGTAATATCTTAAAATCAAACGATTGAGCCTCAGGTACAGAAAAAAACTTTACAAAATTCATTATTAAAAATGTCTGCCATAGGTTTTGGCTCACGAATAAGTATGTTATCAGATGTTAGAGGCCCCACCATACTTGGACTTTTCCTAAGGGAATTAATATAGGAGTAGAATTGTTTAGAGTTAGACTTATTCGCTGAGGATGCTAAAGACAGTTCCCATTTAGACTTTGCCTTCCTGATACCTGGTTTACATTGCCCACTTGCTATCAAGTAGGATTCCCTATGTGAAACAGTCCTATTTTTTAAATAATTATGATGTTTTTTATTTTTTTAATTTATCAAACGTTTAATGTTTTTGTTTAACCATCTGGGAGACTGTTTCCCATTAGAATTTTTGTTTTTTGATGGAATGTAGGTATCACGTATAGTCAAAATATTAGTTTTGAAAAATAACCCAGCTCTGTAATGGAGTTTGATCCTTAAACAAAGATAACCGGTTGACCTTATTTAACTGAAGATTAGTACTATGAATATCGGCTTTATCATACAGATAAATAACCTAAGAAGTATTATTAAAGACAATGTGTCACTGTAAATTAAATAAAATAGAGTTGTGATCACTATTGCCAATAGGAGTAGAAATATGCACATCCCTAATATCTATGGTAGAACTGCTAAGAATGAGGTCAAGTATATTATTGCCCTGGGTAGCAGTATTTACCCATTGATGTAAATCCAGTGGCAAGCAAGTAGACATAAATTTATTGCTAATGCAAATGGTTGCAGTGAGTGACTGCCAATTAATGTCTGGGAGATTAAAATCCCCAGTGATAATAACATATCCCAGTTGAGTAGCTGTTTCAAATTCAGATAGAATGGCATCCATAAGTGAACTCGATGAAGTGTGTGGGGGGAATAGCATGTCCCAAGAAAAATGAAATCCGCTTCAGATAGAAACATTTTAAGCCAAAGAGACTCAGTTATGAGGTTATGCATTTTTATAAGGCTAGATATATTAATGGAGTTAAATTTGTTGATAATAAATGAGGCAACGCCGCCCCCCCCCCTTTTTTCACTTCGATTTAAATAAAAGGAAGTATATCCTGGAAGTTGCTTAATCCAAGGCGAGTCTTGATCACCCCATGTTTCAACTACCGTAATAATATCTAAGTCCATATTTGAAATAACAGTTAATAGCTCATTAAATTTGTGTGTCAAACTCCTTGCATTAAAACTAAGAAATAGCAGTAGTTTACTTGACTCTTTATGTGAAAAGGATGATGGAGTTTCTACTTTTACCTCTCCCCCGGCCCATAACTTAGTTTAAATTTAAATTAGAGTTTATGGAGAGTAGAAATTGCTCAACAGAGCATATCCTAACTTGCTAAGATGCAATCCATCAGGACAATAAAGCTCATTTCTATTAATGAATTCTTCCCAATGGGTTAAACACTGTATATTTTGTCATAGACACCAACGCCTGAGCCAGTTATTGACAATTTTGATTTTATCGTTAAGAAAACTAGAGTATCATGGAATATGTAGCATCTCAGAAAAAATGATATCACACCCTAGTTCAACCAATTTATTAGTCACAGAAACAAAGGCCTGTTTAACAGAATCCCTGTAGAAGTTATTAGCACCAACATGAATGATACACAATGGATTTGAGTCTTGAAATCCAATAATGTTGTCAACGATCAATGTAAGATCAGTGATCTTAGCACCGCTAAAACTCGAGCAAGTTCTATTGTGTTTGTCGGGCTCATATAGAGCTCTATCCAATTGTTTTACTAGAGAGTCACCCAAAACATATATATGCCTGGCATTTGGAACATCACTATCAGAAATGTACATAAGGGATGCTTCTTTATCAGTATGATTGGTAACAAAATCTATCAAGGGAAGATTGGACGGAGAATTGGACAACGGGTTGGAAACATGTGGCATATTATCCTTAACTATGGATATATCAGTAGAGTTAGAACCTACATTTATAGAATTAGTAGGGGTATCATTAGAATCAGCAGAGATGATAGACAAGGGATCAAAACTATTATGTACTGGAATGACAAAGTGCTCAGCCTTGCGCCTTCTTTTTTTTGTAACTTTAGACCCCTGCATATTGTACCAGTTAGTGTCTTCCAAACTATAACTTGAACTGGGCTCCTTTTCTCTAGCTCTTTTTTTTGAAACATCAGTAGGTTTAGTAACAAGTGTAGTCAAAGTGGTACAATTATTCTTGTTCGATTGTTTTGTTTCTAGAGAAGTACTTAAAGTGGAATTAGATGTAATCTCATCAGTTGGAATATTAATAATATGTGTAGCTGACTGAACAGTATTATGCTCAGAATCACTACTTGATTCAAGTACCAAGATCCGCTTATAGTATAAAGAATTTTCACATTGTAAATCAATGTAATCTGTGTATTTAGTACATTGGAAAGGTTGATTGTCAATAACACTTACTGTCAAACTAAACATATGGCAAGATGTACGTTGTATGCCTGTTTCCCCTGTTGTAGTCGTAACAAAAACATTAATACTCCTAGATGTGTTGGCTATAAAAGCCATTTTCATATATAAACAATGTCAAGACCAAAGTCACGTGATGTAAACTTACTCACGAGTGATAGTGTAGCAATCTTGATGATACAACCCTTACCTCCTAACACCGCCTAACACGCTTAACACGTGCTAAACGCGCGTGTCTTAACGCACATCTTCACGCATGGAGTCGCGCATGCCCTGCTCATTAGCTCACCCTGCTTGCTAGGGGAATGTAATAAAAAAGCAACGTGACCCGGAAGTTGTCACCGAAGGTCACTGATCCCCTTTTAATCAAATCTGCACTTTCCCTTGATTAAACTCCACGAATTCCACTCATTCATGGAATTGGTGTAGTGCCAGAATAGTTTTGACCCCCAGAAATGAAAAAATCAACTTCCTGAATGAAGTGTAGTCCTCAAGTGAGGACTTTCGAACTACACTCCCTCTTCCTGCTTCCTAGTTACCACGTCAGCAGGGCTCAATCATACATGTTGGCAACAAGTGACAAACACAGACAGACACACCTAAAGTTTTAAAAAACAAGTAAAAGTTTATGTAAACACATAGGTTTAGCACAGGAGTAACAAACAGCTCTCTTAGTTAAATTTGTTTTTTCAGAAGCAGAGCAAACGAACTGAGAGGTTTAAGTAAAGATCACATGACCGGGAAGTTGTCACCGAAGGTCACCGATCCCCTTTTAATCAAATCTGCAGTTTCCCTTGATTGAACTCCATGAATTCCACTCATTCATGGAATTGGTGTACTGCCAGAATAGTTTTGACACCCAGAAATGAAAAAATCAGCTCCCTTAATGAAGTGTAGTCCTCGAGTGAGTACTTTCAAACTACACTCCCTCTTCCTACTTCCTAGTTACCATGTCAGCAGGGCTCAAACTTACGTGTTGGCAACAAGTGACAAACGCAGACAGACACACCAAAAGTTTTAAAAGACAAGTAAAAGTGTATGTAAACACATAGGTTTAGCACAGGAGTAACAAACAGCTCTCTTAGTTAAATTTGTTTTTAATGGTGGTGAGTTCATTATGGGCTTCGGCCTTCTGAACTTGTACTCAACTATGAAACTATGTCCTAAGTTGTAATAAGGGCTATGGCATTGTATAATATATAACTGCAGATGTCGATCCTATTGTACCGTAGATGTTTTTGCATTGGTAACTGATTTTACCGTATAAGGTACCCATTGAAAATGAGCCTCAGTTCAGTTGGGGTCTGACAATATTCATATCATGAGACGATGATTATGAATCAAATTTTACTTACTAATTTCAAGACAAACCCATTTTATATAAGCAATAAGACACAACAGGACATGGGTTGTTTTGGGTTTACTGAATCACTCATGGTACCAACATTCTATGCTGTTACATTCAGCTGTTAAACTATAGCAGTCCTAGGGAGCCCCTGGCCAGGATGCACATTAGCCGGTGGTGTGGCCTGACAGCCAGTGGGAAAAGATGCATAACTACAGAGAAATACCTATTTTAGTCTTGACTTTTTGCTACCAAACTCGCTCAGCTATGCTCCAGTGATATTCTTCCCAATGTATGCAACGCAATGTCTGCAACTCTGAAGCATGTCCGACGTGGCAAGTTAAAGAATCAGCAACCAACTGAATAGCCCAAAACCAAGGCCCAGTTAAAGCAGGCAGACGCAGATGCAGACTTGGAGCAACCAGTAACCTGGGGGGGGGGGGTAGACCACATTAAAGGCTCTTCTCTCAGCCATACAGTCATCGGATAAAAAGGTGAAAGATTTCAACAATCAGATGGCCCTGCTGGAGAAAAAACTTAAGTGGTACAAACTGATGAAAAAAAGGCACATGAAACAATAGAAAAAGTAATGGTAATGTTTACCAGCCTGGTCAAAGAAAACTTGATGTTAAGAGCTTGTGTTGAGCAATTGGAAAACTTTTCACAGGCCACTAATTTGAGACTATTAGGTCTTCCTGAGGCTACTAAAGGGGATAATCTTAAACTTTATCTGCAGAACTGGCTCCCAAGGGTACATCTGCGGACATGGCCATTAATATTAAGAAAGTTTATTTGAAAACCCCACGGAGGCCAGTTCTGGATGACAATACACCCTGGACTGTACTTATGGTGGTTCACAGCTCAGAGGAGTGTAACTCTGTTTTGCCAGTGGTGAAAAGTATGGTGGCATCAAACATGGGGACTTGCATTTAAAAATATTCCCAGATCTCAACTATAACACCTCAACATGTCAGAAGAGTTTTGATGGGGTCAGATCTATGAGAAGTTGGCATTACTCAATATCTACTACTCCCAACAAGACTGAAAATTCACTAAAGGCGGGACAACATACTTATTTTCCAATCAGACAGATGCGGATAAACTTGCTGAAAAAATGTTTGATTGACATGCTCTACAAGGTTGGGAATCACAGAATTGGAAGAGGAGGAGTCAGAAGACTGAACTTACACAACAAATGAACAGTAATCTTGTATTGCTTGAAGAGTCTTGAGTGGACTTGTCAGGAGGTCTAAACCTCACTCTCAGGTTCTTGGCAATAATGGGCATGCAAGAAACCACAGACAAGTTGCATAAGAGTAATAAATCTTGTTTATTACTACCAAAAGGAAAATCACAGTTGCCCTAAGCAGGTCTTACTAGTAGGAACTGGGAGCCATTGCTAAGTGTTCCCTATACCTAGAGGAATCTTGATGTCTCCTGGGGTCTCTGAGGTAGAAGACGTAATGTTTTACATTATATACCTAAGATAATTACCATGGTTACTGTAAGATAGAAACATTTCTAGTTACAGAGATGAGCTCTATTGGCTAAATTAGAGATGGCTCCACAGTCCAAGATAACATTATACAATTTTGTTATAGTCATCACTTTGTAGAAACAAAGAATTACAGTTTGCACATAGCCGTGTAGTAATACAAATCATCAGAAGATGGCAATGCCGACTCATATATCATAATCATTACAAGGACACAGCTGTCCTAACATCTTGTAAGCAAGAAATACATGTGTATATTGGAAAGTAAAGTGTATAGCAATAATGTGCATACATATTCTGACATCTACTCTTATACAATAGATGCCCTTAGCCCTATATGTTAGTATAACGTACGCCTAAATGCTAGCTGCCTGCAGTGTACCTCTGGGGGTACCAATTAGGGTGTAGGGATCTCGTGTAACATTCCCCCCCTTGTTGCCTCAAAGGGGCAACACAAGCAAAGTAAGAAATGGATGAGGAGCAGGGGTCATTTACAGACCGGCAGCACAAGCCTTACAAAAATTCCAGCTGCTCATGGTGTTGGCATAATGTGCGCCGTAGGCAGCAAAGCATAATAATAAGAAAAAATATCAAAAATGCTTGTATAATAACAAAACCTTTAAAGGTAATCTCTAACCAAGTGTTAGTAAGTGCACTATTCAAATCACCATCATTAATGAGGGCAAGTACGTTCTCTTTTGCTTTGGAGATATTATTGCTGATGTGGATGAGATGGGTGTCTTTCCTGTCTAAAAGTGATTTTAATGTCAAAGTTAAAGGATCAAAATGTACATTAAAGTAAGGTAAGTATTCTGAAAGACTAAGCAGATAATTAGGGTTACCATCAATGATAACAGGGTCCATAATTGGGATGGGGTAATAACTGTGTGCCCAATAATAGTTGTTCAGATGCGGGCCAAAACAGAAATTGGGAACATTAATAGAACATGTCTGCTCTCCGTACTTAAAACTTTTGTAATTAGTTACCACACAATATTCACCATCTGAATTATATTGCATTTTCACTGTAGGCAGTCTCCATTTTTGCAGCTGTACTGGGCAAGTATAAGTCTATTTGGAAATCCACGTTGACAGGTGGTGAACCTCCTTCCAATAAGACTGGTACAACTTGCAATCATCTGGAGCAGATGTTGAGTCCTGGTGTTCTGTGCCATTAGTGGTGATGTCATCATCCATGGAAAAAGACCAATCGATACTGTCTGGGGAATAGCCACCTACAAGTTTAATAACATCAAATATGTTACATCAACACAAATAAATATACCCTTTCTTCGCACAGCAGTCCATGTACGGTGAGACCCATGCATCCAGGAGAGGATGGAAAACCAATAGAGGAGGCAAATTGAGGCGTTCTCTGTAGATGTTTTCATAAAGGTGCCCAATGGAGTGTACAGAGGCAAGTTTATCAAATATAGCTGTAATAGGATCAAAACATGGTAAAGAAACAGTGAAAGACACAAACATAGTACCCTTAATTGAACATTTCTTAGAAGTAAAATAAGGACCAGTATTAGGGTGCCTGGTCACAAAACCCAAATTCCTAGCAGTAGAAATAGGAATGGTTAAAGACTGTAGCATACACATGACAACACAGTTAGGGGTTTGCTGTGATGACAATACCATTTAGAGATACGTCTGTCATGTATGATATTAGGGATTCTGCCGGATTCTAGATCACGGAATAGATTCTTGATGGCAGTGATAATGCAAGAGCCATAGGCTGAGCATAATATCTCACGAGCAATGTACTGCTTATCTGCTTCTTTATTGTTTTGTGCAACTAGGGCATTAACCTTGTCTTTAGAATCTGAAAATGCCTTAGCAATGTTGTGCATATTGTATACAGTGTATCTTTCTTCCTGACTAAGGCCATCCACACCATACAATAATGGGGGTATAATATCATTCACCAGATCAGTTTGAAACTTTTTTGAATGTTATTTGATAGCAGCAATGTTGGCTTTATTCCAGATGGACATTGCTGTACTAAAAACACCAATGACGGTGCCTGTGGCACCAGTGACATCAGATGTGTCACAGGAATTATGTTTATGACTTTGATCATCTGTATTAGGTTTTCTCCTAAAATTGCCTCTATGCTCGGTGGTGTGTACCCCAGCAATAGGATCTTGGTTACGAAACTGAAAAGCTGCTAAGCTATCAAATAACAGAGTACTATAAAAAAATGATGTATTAGTAGTATAACACATACCACATTCTTTCATATTCCAATAAATCAAGTTAAACAAACAGGTATATGCATAAATTGTAAGTTGTTAATAAGTGAGCCAGGTAAAGCAGTGGCTGTGAGACCATTACGAGGACCAGGGGTTTGTTTTGGAAATTTCAAAAGCTGTTTCTCAGTAGGGGGTAACACAGAGAGGTACATGGTGGCTGATGCCATGTTGTGTACAGCACAAAATTTCCTGGCAGAATCTTTAGACAATGAATTACAATATGAGGGGTCGATTAAGGCAGTGATATTGTATAAACCAGAATGTGTAAGAAAGGTTTGGAGCAAGGACAAAGTACCATTTGGGGATAATTTTGCATTGGGCCATCCATCGAAAGTTCCCTTGGAGAGCTTGGCCATGGGGAGTATTTGTCCTTGAGATTTAGTTTGCCGCTCAATTTGAAGGGTAGATTTATCAGGAGCAACAACTGAGGCAGTGAGGTAGGCATCTGAACCTTCCTGGACAGTAATCAAATTGTTGGGGATATTGATGGAGACTGCCTCTAGGGTAGTTGCAGGTGGATCAAGGTGAGGAAGGAGGTGCTTTACCGTGCCTTGGATGCAGGGGATAACTCCTGAGATGAGGAGAAAATGGAACAAGATAGCCATCTTGTCAGTGTATCTGAAAAGGAAAATCAAATATTAGTAAATTAGTACTATTCCACCCAATGGGGTGAGGAAAAGTAATTATACTCCTTTATACAGTTTCAGCTGGTTTGCATGTAACCATTTGTCAGTCAATTTGTTGTTTTGCATGAGTCTAACCTGATAGACTGCTGGACTAAGCTTGTCGACAATGGGGTAGGATCCTTCCCACTTACTGGAGAAGGAATGTGTGGGATGTGCAAATCTGAGAACCATTACCTGATCCCCAACTTGTTAATCCACTTCTTGTGCGTGTTTGTCAAACTGGATTTTGGACTGTTGCTGGGCCTTGCCCATGCAGTTAGCAGCATACAAATGAGTGTGTATGAGGTCTTGTCTGAGTTTTCCACATATTGGTCCACTGAGACCCGGTCTGCAGTGGGGTGTGCAGGTCAAACAACAGGTGTTCAGGTAATTTCATGTTTTTACCAGTCATCACCTCAAAGGGTGTCAACTGGGTTGTGGCTGAGGGTGTACCCTTAACTGCCATAAGGAGTAACGGCAGTATGGAATCCCAATCCTTTCGATTGTCCTCAATGAATTTGGAAAGCATTTGCTTAATCTGTCTGTTGGCTCTCTCTGCTTGACCTGATGATTGTGAATGGTATGATATGTGGAACTTCTCATGAACTCCAAGGAGTTCAAGGGCTTCTTTCATCAACTCACCTGTAAAACTGGTTCCTTTGTCTGAGTCTACCTTGAGAGGTAGGCCCCACCTGGAGAAAATCTGTTCCATCAGCATTTTGGCAGTGGTTTTAGCAGTGCATGTCTTAGTGGGGAAAGCCTAAACCCACTTTGAGAAAAGATCAGTTACTACAAGGGCATATTTGTTTTTTCTACTGGTATTGGTCAAGGAGCCAATAAAATCAATCTGTATGGCATGCCAAGGGCCAGAATGCCTTTGGGGTAGTAGCTTGGTATTGCATTTGGTAGGGATGTTTTTTTTTTGGGCACAAACAAGGCAGTTGTCTGTATACTGTTTGACATCCATGGTGACACCCGGCCACCAGGTGGTGGTCTTGAGTTTTTAGAGTGTGTTTTCCACTCCCTGGTGTCCACCAGTAGGGGTGTTATGCACTTGGTGCTGAAATGCAGACCTAAGATGACGAGGAACCACCCACAATTTGGTGGGGGTATCATCTGGTTGATACCAGCAGAGCTTGTCATTAGGGGAGAGGTGCAACTTGCCTTCATGCCTTCGGTAGGGGGTTATGGGTAGGTAGATTCTTCTCTGTACCTTTGCCCAGAAATATAAACACATAATTGAGTTCAGAGTTAGCATGCTGGGCTTCTGACAAATCCAAGGAGGAAAAGGGTTCAGGTTTCTTCCTGACTTCTGCAATGTGTATGGCCGCTCTGGCCTCTGGAAGGTCCATCATCCAGGTGTCCTCCCCCTCAGGCCCCTTCCTTTGCAAGGATGTCAGCAGTGTCATTGAAGGCATGATAGGGGTCATGTATAGAGTGAGCCTTAACTTTCTGTACATATAATTTGTGTGCAAACTTCTGTGCCAGTGAATGAATGTATATTACCAGTTCTTTGTGTTTCACTGGGCTGCCATCAGAGGAGGTAAAGGAGTTCTTCTGCAAGAAAGGAAGAAATTCTGTAAGGGAACAGTAAACCCAGTTAGAGTCTGTGAAAATAATAGTATTCTTGGTTCTGTGCTGGATGAACGTGAGGGCACAGGCCACCGCTGCCATCTCTGCATACTGTAATGATGCCACACTGCAAAGCTTAGAAATCTTAACAGTGTTACCAAAAGGGTAAATGACTAATATGCCCACTCCTGCTATCTGTTCTCCCTGGTAGTAGGAAGCTGAGCCATCCATAAAGACATGACACAGTGAGGTGTTCTCAAGTAGTTGCAGTGTAGCAGGAAGAAAAGGACCTGGATCTTGTAGATCAGGTGCCTGCAGTGTACAGTCATGGGGTTCTCCTTGAAAGAGGAGATGATGCGCCAGCATGGATGGCATTTTGGTTGGGTGGATCTTAATGTCTCTGTCCTGAAGAAGAAGGGACCAGTGCGTCAGTCTGGTATTAGAGACTGACCCATCCTTTACTCTGTCTGATAGTAAAAAGGTTGTGGAGGTATGGTTTGTATTGATGATCAGGGAGAGTACCCAATGATATACAGAAAGTGCTTGACAGCCCAGTAGGTGACCAGAAGGTTCCTTTTGCAAAAATGATACTTCTGTTCCACTGGGGTCAAGAGCTGTGATGCATATGCAGTGGGTCTCAGGGTACTATGGACCTTCTGGGCCAACACTGCAGACATAGTAGAGGTGGCACGTTCCAGATGGAATGGCAGGGCTAGATTGGGGTTAACCAAAGCTGGAGCTGAGGCCAAGGCCTGTTTCAGTGATGTCACAGCTTGGGTGTGAATGGGACCCCAATTCCAGGAGGCATCCTTTTTCAGTAATTCATACAGAGGGGTGGCCTTCTGCGCAAAATCACAAATAAAATCTCTTGAATAGTTTACCATACCTAGATACCTTCTAAGGGTAGCCATGCTGGTAGGCAGTGGCAGATCTTGCAATCCTTGTATCTTCTTCCAGGTAGGGCTGTGGCCTTGGTCTGTTATCCTCAGGCCCAGAAAGAGTACCTTTTTCTTACATAGTTGTGCTTTTGCAGGGTTACATTTGAGGCCTGCCTTCTGGATGAGAGTCAGTAGTTCATCTAAGAGATCCAGATGTTGTTCCTGTATGACTGTGGTCAACAACAGGTTGTCCACATACTGCAAGAGGCACTGGGGTGTAGAGAAACCCTCAAGGGCATCCATCATGTGTAAATGGAACAGGGAGGGTCTGTTGTGGAATCCCTGTGGTAAGCAGGTTCAAGTGTACTGCCTGCCCTCAAAGGTGAAGGTGAACTTATATTGACTTTTGGGGGCCAATGGCAAAGGCCAGAAACCATTGGAGATGTCCATGGCACTAAACCATTGTTGGTCACTGGTCAATAGTTGTAGCACATCTGGTGCTGATGCTACAGTTGGGGCACAACTGGGGGTGATCTGGCTTAGTTTCCTGTAGTCAATAATAAGTCTCCAGGCACCTGTGGGTTTTTTCACAGGCCACACTGGGGAATTTTCAGTGGAAATACATGTCCTGATTACATCTTGCTTGAGGAGTGATTTAATTGTTTCCCTTAGAGAAGGCAAGGCCTCAGGTGGAAAGGAGTATTGCCATTGTCTTTCGTGCTGGGCCTGTCACTTCAATGACAGTGTGCATCCTGCCACAGTCATGCTTGTTAGTGGCAAATGCCTCCAGATGTCCTTGTAGAATGGGGAGTAGCTTTGGGAAAAGCTTGTGGTTCTTAAAAAAATCTATGATGTCATACTTTTTGTTGTTCACAGTGATTGTTGCAACCACATGTGAATCAAGGATCATGATGGTGTGATATTGTCCCTGAATTTGTATCAGTAACATGTTGGCTAGGTGTAGGTGCTTGACCTGGAAGGACACTACTTCTTTATTCTGCTGTGAGTTAAATTCTATATTGCACTTGATATCTGCAACAAACGTGCACTTTTGCTTAATTATGTGGGAGGTGAAACTAACTACATAGAAACATAGAAACATAGACTTTGACAGCAGATAAGGACCGCTAGGCCCATCTAGTCTGCCCATTTTCCTACCTACAGGATAGGCCGCAGATCCTAGTTAACCAACAGCCTATATCTTCCTGCCCCCCACAAGAATTGCCCTATGTTTGTCCCATGCATTCTTGAATTCTCCCAGATTTTAGACCCCACAACTTCCTCAGGAAGGCTGTTCCATGCATCCACTACCTCTCTGTGAAATAATACTTCCTCACTTGCCCCTGACCACCCTCCTTCTATCTTTAAATTGTGTCCCCTTGTTCTTGCAAGTCTCTTTTTCTGAAAGATGCTACCCTCTTGGATTTTGTTGATTCCTTGAGGTACTTGAAGTTTCTATCATGTCCCCCTCTCCTTCTTTCCTCAAGGGTATACATATTAAGCTCCTTTAGTCTCTCCTCATATGGCTTCTCTTGCAGACCCTGCACCATTTTAGTTGCCCTCCTCTGGACTGCCTCTATCCTGTCTATGTCCTTGCGGAGATGGGGTCTCCAGAACTGGACACAGTATTCCAGATGGGGTCTCACCAACTGTCTGTACAGAGGGATAACAACTTCCTGTTTTCTGTTGCTGATGCCTCTCCCTATACATCCCAGTATACCCCCGGCCCTCCCTACTGCCTTCTCACATTGCTTGCTAACCTTAAGGTCATCTGATATGATTACCCCCAGGTCCCTTTCCTGTTTTGTTGTTGTTACTACCTCCCACCCATTATGTATTCTTCCCTGGGTTCTTGTTTCCCAGGTGCATTATTTTACTTTTTGCATTGAATCCTAGCTGCCATCACGTCTGACCATTCCTCCAACCTTGCCAAGTCCCTTTTCATCCTTTCCACGCCTCCTTGTGTATCAACCCTGTTGCAGATCTTTGTGTCATCTGCAAAGGCATACTTTCCTTCAGTCCTCTGCAATGTCACTGATAAAGACATTAAAAGGACTGGACCCAATACTGAACCTGCGATTCCCCACTAGTAACAGCTCTTTCTTCGAAGTGGACTCATTTACAATTATCTTCTGTGTCCTGTTGTCCAGCCAATGTTTTCAGGCTACCACCCTGGGACCCACTCCC
This sequence comes from Neoceratodus forsteri, assembly GCA_016271365.2. NCBI lineage: Eukaryota > Metazoa > Chordata > Ceratodontiformes > Ceratodontidae > Neoceratodus > Neoceratodus forsteri. The sequence goes on from CM028135.1 coordinate 755,112,483, forward strand.
AGGCTGGCTAATCTGACTAATAATCTTTTGTGTGGGACTGTGTCAAATGCCTTGCTAAAGTCTAGGTAGAGCCATGTCCACAGCCCCTCCCTGGTCTACTACTTTGGTCACCCAGTCAAAGAAATCTATTAGATTCATCTGACATGACCTTCCTGCTGTGAACCCATGCTGCCTTGGATCCTGTGCTCCACTGACCTCTAGGTACTCAACTATTCTTTCCTTCAAGTGACTCCATCACTTTCCCTACCACAGAGGTCAGACTGACAGGTCTGTAGTTTCCTGCCTCTGTCTTGGTCCCACTTTTGTGAAGGGAATCACATCCGCCTTCCTCCAGTCCTTGGGTACCACCCATCCTCCCATGATTTATTAAAAAGAGTAGCCAGTGGTTTCACTAGTTCCTTCCTTAATTCTTTTAGAATTCTGGGGTGAATTCCATCAGGACCCATTGCTTTGTCCACCTTCAGTTTTAGGAGTTCTTGCAGAACCCTTTCTTCTGTGAAAGGACTGGGATCGACCCCCTATCAAGAGTGCTTCTGTTAGTGGATTGACATTTCCCCTCCTCTTTTGTGAATACTGAGCTGAAATATTCGTTCAGTATTCCTGCTTTCACTGTCCCCTCTGCCCACCACGTTCATTCTATTCAACTCACTATCCCTCCCTTTGTATTTCTATGCTTGCTGATGTACCTATAAAGGTTTTATCCCCTTCTTAACTGAGTTGGCTATCTTTTCCTCAGTTTGGGCCTTTGCTATTCTGACTTCCCTCCTGCTTCTTTCTGCCTTAACTTGTGCAGCTCTCTGTCCTGCTCCTTCTGTGTTTCCTTATACTTCCGGAATGCTATCTTTTTCTTCCTGACTTTCACAGCCACCTCTTTTGAGAACCATAGTGGCTTTTTCTTTCATTTTGATTTGTTTATTTGCTTCACACAAAGGCTTGTTGCCTCTGTGATAGCAGTTTTGATAATTCCCCATTGTTGCTCCACACCTCCTTCTAGCCTGTTTGCTAGTGCTTTTCTGAGGCACTCTCCCATCTTGCCAAAGTCAGCCCTCCTAAAGTCCAGTACCCTCACTTTTGTATGGCTTGACTCTGTAGCTGAGTTTAACGTGAACCACACTGTTTGATGGTCACTTGTCCCCAGATGGCAACCCACTTCTAGATCTGAGATCCTCTCACTGCCCCCATTTGGGAGTATGAGGTCTAAGATTGCTCCCTCATGAGTGGGTTCCAAAACTAGCTGTCTAATGCCTGCCACCTGTAGGGCATCAAGAATGGCCCTGCTCTTGGATGTGTCTGCAGAAAATGTGCTCCAGTTAACATCCGGCATATTCAGGTCTCCCATCAACAGTATCTCCCCTTTCTCTGCCATTCTAAGAATGCCTTCCATCATATCCTTGTCCATTCCTTCCCCCTGACATGGGGGTCTGTACACAACCCCTGTGCGGATTGTGGTGCCCTTTCCAGTCTCCAAGGTGACCCACAGTGCCTCCTCTCCTCCCTGTTTACTTTTTTGTTCAGTTGCTTTTATCCCTTCCTTTACATAGAGAGCTACTCCTCCCCCTCTTCTCCCCTGCCTGTCTCTCCTGTAAGTTATGTACCCTGGTATGTTAACATCCCAGTCATGGTTCTCTGTGTACCCTTGGTAATTGCTTTTTATTCACATATTTATTTAGTGTTTGACTAAGAAGGGGCTTGCAAACTCTGTTTATCTTGTTAGTAACTTCAGAAGGATTTAAATACTGCATTTGGGTAGATCCATGGAGGTAGCTAGATTGTCTGCTAGGATTTTCTGACAGTTAAACTATTTTTAAATAAATTACAGGTGGCTGAAGAGTTGAAAAAAGAGCTTGCAAACTCTGCTTATCTTGGAGTAACTTCACAAGTGTTTGAATACTGCATTTTGGTTGTCCCTTGGGTAGCTGGATTGACTATTAGGATTTTGGGACGAAACTATTTTAAATAATTTACTGGTGCGTAGGAGTTTGTGATAGTTAATCTATTTTTAAATAAGTTACTGTGGTTAAGGGTTGTCATAGAAAACCTGCAGTGTGAAACAGGAAAAGACAGTCTTTCAAGCAACAGAGGAGGTGGATCTAAGTTTATGTTTGTTTGTTACAATTTTAACATTTTCAGTGCAGGAAGAGTTTAAAGCACAGCTGACTTATTTTAGAACGACAGCTTTCAGAACACAAACCACCAGGCCTGTTTGGGGCTGGGAGGGTTTACCTGTGTCTGACTTGGATGTGTGATTTTCTCTGTTTGATTAGCAGGGTATTGTCTCTGTCAAATTGTTGTGTAGGGCATCTTGCTCACAGGAGGCACTCATCACAGTGGTGGGTCAGAGCTTTTAGCTGATTGTTTTGTGAGGGCACAGTTTAGGTCCAACCCTCCCACCCTCACCCCCACCCACCCTGGAAATAGTTCCTTTATACCTGGATTCTGTCATTATTTCCTGAAGAGTGCAAGGTGCATATCACTGTCATATCCTCTCTAGCACACTGTACTGACAATATAAGCATACACATTGTATTATATATATATATATATATATATATATATCTATATATATATGAATATATATATTGCAAACCAATCACACATACACACACACGCACACACACACGCATACAAAAAATGGGGAGTGAGTTGCAATGTAATGGCTGTGGGGCAGCAGTCTTCCGGGAGTTTTCTGGAGGCTGAGATGCTGCCCTATTTGCAGACAACTCTCTGCCCTGAGGAGGAAGTTGCCCATCTTCAGGCCACACTGGACAGTAGCGGGGACCTTCCCCAGGCCACACTGGGGAAGGTCAGGGGAGCATCAGAGCCACCACCACTACCTCAGAGGTTGCAAAGAAAGCACAGCAGTTGGACCACAGTGGGCTCAGGGAGGGTGAGGATGGTGGAACAGAGCACACCCAGTCAGTTGTTCCACATCACAATCCATACACCATTCTGGGGCATAGCTCCCTATGGATCACCCACAGAGAGACTAAGGAGGCTGAGGACAACTGTCACAAGGAGGCCCACAGGAAGGAAGCAGAGGACACCACAAGGAAAGGAAGCAGCTCCTGGTGGGGGACTCAATAATTAGGCTGATAGAACTGGGGGAAGCAGGGAAAACTGAAGTAAGGTGCCTGCCTGGTGCCATGGGTTGGAGAGACAAGAAGCGCATCCTCAGGATCACAAGAACAGCTGCACGGGAGTCTGAGCTAGACGTCATTGTCCACCTAGGGACAAATGACTTGGCTAATCATGAGATTAGAGCAGTGCAGAAGGACTTTGTAGAATGGGGAGGGCCTAAGACAAGTAGCACACACAATATCCTTCTCTGAGGTGCTACCTGTCAATGGCATGAGTGGTGAGGTACTTTGCACCATGCAGTTTAATGAATGGTTGAAAAAAATGGTGTGGAGCACAGGGTTTGGCTTCATTGGGGACTGGGGTTTCACCTGGAGGACACTAGCCTATACTGGCAGGATGGTTTGCATCTGCCCAGGAAGGAACAAGTCTTTTGAGCAATCGGTTTAAATGCTTCATTGGCAAGCTTTTAAACTAGTCAAGGGAGAGCACTGATAAACAGCAGGAAAATCCCAGCCTACAAAACAGGGTACTAAATGAGAAAAAGACAGAGGTAGGCAGGTCAGTGGGGGATGCTGCAAAAGAAGGTAAAGCCATCAAAAAATGGAGAGCAATGAGTACCAATGCCCGTAGTCTGAGTAACAAGCTTCCTGAATTAGTGGCCTTGATGGAGGAGGGACATCTGGACATCGTGGCAGTCACAGAAACATGGTACACACAAAACCATGACTGGGACATAAACATACCAGGATACACTATCTACAGGAGGGACAGGGAGGGTAAAGAGGAGGAGTAGCTCTTTACATAAGGAAGGAATCAAAGCAACAGAACAAAGGGAAAACAGGGAGGGTGAAGAAGCACTGTGGTTAAATTTGGAGACCGCAATGGCACCACAATCTGCACAGGGTTGTATACAGACCCCTTCTCAAGGAGGAAATGGACAAGGAAATGATAGAAAGAATACTAGAATGGCAGAAAAAAGGAGATATTGCTGATGGGTGATCTGAATATGCCAGATGTTAACTGGAGTGCAGTTGCAGCAGCCACTTCAAAGAGTGGGGTTATTCTAGATGCCCTACAGGGGGAAGGTCTTAGACAACTAGTATTGGAGCCTACTCGAGAGGGAGCAATCTTAGACCTGGTTCTCTCAAATGGAGATGAAGAGAGGATCATAGATGTAGAAGTGGGTAGCCATCTGGGAACTAGTGACCATCGAACAGCATGGTTCACAATAAACACAGCAATAGAGTCAAGCCATACAAAGGCAAAAGTACTGGACTTTAGGAGGGCTGACTTTGCCAAAATGGGTGAGTGCCTAAGGAATACACTAGCAAATGGGCAGGGAGGAGGGGTGGAAGAACAATGGGAAAAATTAAAAACTGACATCAAAGAGGTAACAAGCCTTTGTGTGAAGCAAATAAACAAAATGAAATGATGTAAGAAACCACTATGGTTCTCAAAGGAAGTGTCAGTGAAGGTTCAAGAGAAAAAGAAAGCATTCAGGAAGTACAAGGAATCACAAAGGAGCAGGACAGAGAACTGTATCAGTTAAAGCAAAAGGAAGCTGGGAAGGCAGTCAGAACAGCAAAGGCCCAAACCGAGGAAAAGATAGCCAACTCAGTTAAGAAGGGGGATAAAACCTTTTATAGGTACATCAGGGCGAGAGGAAGACCAGGGAGGGTTAGTGAGGCTTAATAAAGAGGAGGAGGGTGGGCAGAGGGTGACTGTGAAAAGGCAGAGATACTAAACAAATATTTTGCTCAGTATTTACAAAGGAAGTGGGCGAGGTGCCTAAAACAAACAGTAGAAACACTCTGGATACAGAAGTTAATACCAGCCCATTTACAGAAGAAAGGGTTCTGAAAGAGCTCATAAACTGAAGGTGGAGAAAGCAATGGGGCCTGATGGGATTCATCCAGAATTCTAAAAGAACTAAGGGTAGAACTAGTGACACCACTGACTACCTCTTTAACAAATCATGGGAGGATGGGGTGGTACCGAGGACTGGAGAAGGCTGATGTGATTCCCTTCGCAAAGTGGACAAGGCAGAAGCAGAAAACTACAGACCTGTTAGTTTAACCTCAGTGGAAGGGAAAATGATGGAATCACTTCTGAAGGAAAGAATTGTCCAGTATCTAGAGGCCAGAGGGCTCAGGACCCAAGGCAGCATGGATTCACAGCGGGAAGGTCATGCCAGACAAATCTGATGGATTTCTTTGACTGGGTGACCAAAGTAGTAGATCAGGAGGGCTGTGGACATGGCCTACCTAGACTTTAGCAAGGCATTTGACACAGTCCACACAAAGATTAATATACAAGGTAGCCAGCCTGAGAGTGGGTCCCAAGATGACAGCCTGGGTAAAGAATTGGCTGGAGAATAGGACACAGAGGTAATAATAAATGGAGTCACTCTGAAGAAAGGGGGGTTACTAGTTGGGTACCGCAGGGTTCAGTATTAGGACCAGTCCTCTTCAATGTCTTTATAAGTGACATTGCAGAGGGACTGGAAGGAAAAGTATGTCTCTTTGCAGATGATACAAAGATCTGCTACAGACTTGATGCACAAGGTGGGGTGGAAAGGATGAGAAGTGACTTGGCAAGGTTAGAGGAATGGTCAAATGTATGGCAGCTTAGATTCAATGCTAAGAAATGCAAGGTAATGCACCTGGGAAACAAAAACCCAGGGAAGAGTACACAATGGGGTAGAAACTAACAACAACAAAATGAAAGGACCTGGGGTAGTCATATCAGATGACCTAAATGTGGGCAAGCAATGTGAGAAGGCAGCAAGGAGGGCTGGGGGATACTGGGATGCATAGGGAGCGGCATCACCAGTAGAAAACAAGAGTTATTATCCTCTGTACAGACAGTTGGTGAGACCCCATCTGGAGTACTGTGTGCAGTTCTGGAGACCCAATCTCCACAAAGACATAGACAGGATGGAGGCTGTCAGAGGAGGGCAACTAAAATGGTGCAGGGTCTGCACCGGAAGACATATGAAGAGAGACTTAGGAGCTGAATATGTATAGCCTCGAGGAAAGGAGGGAGAGGAGGACATGATAGAAACTTTCAAGTACCTCAAGGGAATCAACAAAGTCAAGAGTGGCGTCTTTCAAAAAGAGGTGTGCAAGAACAAGGAGGCACAATTTGAAGATAGAAGAAGCGGCTCAGAGAGAGTATTAATTTAAAGAGTATTTTTTCACAGAGAGGTTGTGGATGCATGGAGCGCCTTCGGAGGAAGGTTGTGGAGTCAAAAACAGTGGTGGAATTCAAGCATGCATGGGACAGTCATAAGGCAATTCTAGGGGGTGGGGGTAGGAAGAAGTAGGCTGCTGGTTAACTAGGATCTGCAGCTTGTCCATTAGGTAGGGAAGTGGGCAGACTGGGTTGGCCATGCGGTCCTTATCTGCCGTCAAAATCTATATTTCTATGTTTCTACCACTCAGCAGCGTGATGCCAAAAAGTCAATTCCGATTATACTAGGGTGATCATGCAGTACCATTAGCTGAAAGGTATGATATGCCTTCAAGTGTCCCAGTGTCACAGGTAGTGGCAGGAAGCTATATGCAGGTAACCTAGTTCCATCTACCCCAGACATATTGGCCCTCCGTCCGGTGGTCTGGGTTGTCATCCTGTAATACAGACACAGCCACGCCTGTATCCAGCAGTACTGTCAGTAGGCAGCCCCCGACCTCAGCCTCAGTGCAGGGCCTTCCGTTTGTATCCAAGACCAGCTTGTTTACAATATGGACTGGGGCCTGTAATCCGTTGTGGAGCGTACTTGCCTGAGAAGATCTCGGAATTTCCAATTTTCATCGGCTATTTCCCTAAGTTTCGCCATTTTAGATTCACATTCCTCATGACTCACTTTTGCAACATTCTGATCCACCTCATCCTGCATCTGCTTCATTAACACTCTATATGTGGCGATCAATTTGTGATTGTCTCTAGTGGCTAATCCTAAGTCATTATGTACCTAGTTTATCTCGTCCTGTAACTCTCCCAACTCCTCACGCATTTGTGCATTCATTCTACTTGACAAGTCATTCATTTGCAAAGCCTGCCCCTTATCCTGTCTCAAACTTTCATACTCCTGCTTCAGCATACAAAGTTCCTGCTCAAATTGTCTGAGCAGAATGATGCAAAAGGGAATCCTTTTCATTTCACAAAGTTTGGAGCTCAGACTGCAAATCCTGCTCTCGTCTCACACATTCAGTTTCCTGCAACCCCATCTCCTGCTTAAGAGATGAAATTTGCAGTTCAAGGGATCAAAACCTTCGGAGGCTTCTAGAGGAGCATAAAGAGCTGTGGCCAACAGCCCTTTAGCGTCTCACTTTCTGGCTGTTTGTCTCATCTCTGTGTACTGGGTTGAAATCCCCAGCACAGGGTCTTCGGATTGACTTGTGTCCTGCCGCGCAAAGTCAGCCCATCCTCCATGGCAGGCAAGGAAGTTTGAGACATTGAGTCTCGGTCCTGCTCAGCTATTCGATACAGTGGTCATTGTGTAGGAGGGAATGAAAAATCAAACTGTAAAAAGACGCTGTGCTGTGTATCTATCCACAACAGGTGCACTAGTTCACAGCTGGGCTACTGTGCACTTGTAAGCTTGCAATTCAAAACTGCTGTGGGGTGGGTCGAGTCGGCATCGACCATACCCAGTAGGCAGCCAGACTTTGCAAGTGTTTACAAAGTGGGTGAGAAACGGGAGAGGTAATGCGGGAATGCTCACCTACAGTCCCCGTTGGGAAGGGAAAAAGTTTTGGCAACAAGTGAAACTTTGCAAACACCAAATATTGCCTGCACGAGGTCGCCAATTGTCAGGAGGTCTAAACCTCACTCTCAGGTTCTTGCCAATAATGGGCATGCAAGGAATCACAGACACATTGCATAAGAGTAGTAAAGCTTGTTTATTACTACCAAAAGGAAAATCACAGTTGCCCTAAGCAGTCCTTACCAGTAGTAACTGGGAGCCATTGCCAAGCATTCCCTATACCTCGAGGAATCTCTGTGTCTCCTGGGGTCTCTGAGGTATTTATTTATTTATTTTATTTATTTATTTAAACATCAGTTTAACAACCTTTGAGCCAGAGGCTCATTTACAAAGGTACCTCGTCACATAGAGGACAAACAGACATTAGAACAATAAACAACAGTTAATACAGATTAAGGCAAGTTCAAAATACATAAGTATAAGGTGAGGACTGGAGGGGACGGTTAAATGGAGAGGGATGGGGAGGAAAGAAGAGAGGTAGGGAGGAAGTTCAGGGGAGAAGGGAAGCAGGAGCGAGGGGGGGTGGGAGTGCTGCTCAGCTGCTCAGGTAGAAGATGTAATGTCTTACATTATATACCTAAGATAATTACCATGTTTACTGTAAGATAGAAACATTTCTAGTTACAGAGGTGAGCCCTATTGGCTAAATTAAAAGTGGCTCCACAGTCCAAGATAACATTATGCAATTTTGTTATAGTCATCACTTTGTAGAAACAAAGAGGTATAGTTTGTACATATCCATGTAGTAATACAAATCATCAGAAGATGGCAATGCTGACTCATATATCATAATCATTACAAGGACACAGCTGTCCTAACATCTTGTAAGCAAGAAATACATGTGTAGATTGGAAAATAAAGTGTATAGCAATAATGTGCATACATATTCTGACATCTACTCTTATACAGTAGATGCCCTTAGCCCTATATGTTAGTATAACATACGCCTAAATGCTAAATGTCTGTGGTGTACCTCTGGGGGTACCAATTAGGGTGCAGGGACCTCATGTAACAGACTCTTATGTAAAAGCTGTATAATAACATGGTGATCAGGATTATATACTATGGTGAAATATTGGATACGGTCGGGGACTGTTTTTTGCCAGGCTAAAATCAGTACTTGTTCCCTGTTGTAAGTATATGGGGAGGTCATGGTGGTGGAAACCACTTGATAAAGATGATGCCATAGGTGCCACTTTTCCCAGGAGGCTTCATCTCCCTTCCCCTTTATTACTTCTTTTGATCGAGGAGCTTATTTTCTGCCACTTAAGTCATGCACAGTTATGCTAGTTGGCTCAAAGCAACCTCTAATAGTTACATAATGTATGCATGGGATCAGTAGAGATTCCAGTTGATAGATTTTGATGTTAATGTTGATTGTGATTTTCTTCGATAGTAATCTTCAATACTGATTTATGAGATGTAACAACACTCTCAACAGTATTGGGAGTATAGTATTGGTTTATGTTTAACTGTTCCCATTTCAAGTTTAAAATATGGCAAATGTCATTGCTCTGTGTTTCACGTTTCTGCTGTGCATCAAATCCCTTTGTTTTCTGCACTTTTGAACACTCCAGACACTAATCCATTTCTGTGGTGGGAAACTTTTATGGAAAGACTTTCTTGTTTAGACTTATTTGTGCCTGTGCTTTGTGCTACCAGTAGGTTTTGGACACTCTTCTTTTAGTAACTGATTAGCAGTGTGCCTCCAATGCTGTAACAAAGAAGAGTTGCTACAGGTTTTCCTGTGTTATACCGAGGATCCTGTTCCTGTATGTACTTGATGTCACCTCTATACTGTAGGGCCCAGATATTCAGAGTAGTTGTGCATGGCGCAACTGAGTTGCACCAGTGCAAGTGTGGAATTGTGCCAAGGAGCCATATTCAGTGGGAGCCAGTGCGCAGGGCAAAATCCATTGTGCAAATGTACAACTATAATGAATGCAGGCACAAGAGCAGGGGGCGTTCCCATGAATATCCAGCACAGTGGCATATTCAACTCGGAATCGATGGTGCAAGTGTGGAACAAATCGAAGTTGCTCCGAGCAGACATGTTCCTTTAAATACAGGGTGAAAACACACAGACAGCACTTGCACCAGGGGTGAGAGTGAGAGGGAAAGACAGAGAGAGACAGCCAGAGGCACAGACAGACAAAGGCCACACACAGAGAGGTGGCCTGGGAGAGGGAGAGAGGGGCAGAGAGAAAGAGAGAGACACACACACACGCACACACACACACACACACACACACACACACACCATGTGCCAGGGTGCCACACAGCCTGCAGTCAACTGCCCAGGGGGACAGTGGACAGCAAGGGCCATGAACAGTGCACCCTTCATGATGGAGGCCATAATGAGGGGTGTGAGGGGGCAGGAGGAACAGTGACATGGCTGAGGAAGGGCCCGTCAGTGGTATGCCCGACACAGGCAGTACTGTGCATGCATCACCTTTGAGAATTACAGCGACATGGAGATCGTGGGCCAGTACCACCTGAACAGGGTCATTCTGAGGCAGCTCTGTGAGCTGTGCAGTGAGGAGATGCAGGCACCCACCAGATGGAGCCACGCCATGTCTGTGGAGGCGAAGGTGACCACTGTCGTGTGCTTACTCGCCATGGGCATCTTCCAAAGACCAACAGGGGACACCACAGGCATAATCCAGTTGGCCATGTCCCACCTCCTCACACAGTTCCTCAATGCACTGCTGCTATGTGCTTTGGAATATATCCATTTCCCCAGCACACAGGTGGAACGTACAACAACCATGCAGGTCTTCCACAGGGTGGCATGCATGCCTGGCATGGTTGAGGCCATTGACTGCACCCACACGGGCATCCACATGCCACCTGGCCCCAAGGGTGTTGCATACATCAATGGGAAGGGAAGCCCAAGTGTCAACTGCCAGGTGGTGTGCGATGCCACTGGCCACATCACCAGTGTCTGCACCACACACCCTGAGAGTGCACATGATGCATTCATCTGGCACAGCTGTGCGCTGTGCCACAGGTTTGAATGTGGTGACATCCCCACGGGGCACCTAGTGGGTGAGTATGGCATGGGCAAGGGCGATGGGCAGAGCAGACCTGGGGATGGGGGTGGGTGGGGTGTGCATGGTGGCGTGGGCACCAGGGAAAGGCAAGGGGCAAAGCACAGACTAGCAGGGGGCCAACCATGCCAATCTCCACACAGGTGACAGTGCATACCCACTGAAGCCATTGCTGCTCATCCCCTCCAGCACACATTGTCCCCAGCAGAGGAATGGTACAATGAGGCACACACCAGCATGTGCAACATCATCAAGCGAGTCTTTGGCATGTTGAAGGCATGGTTCTGTTGCTCAGACAGGTCAGGTGATGCCCTACAATACAGCCCCTTGAAAGCCTGTGGCTATTCCTGGCCTGTTGCATACTGCACATGGCCATTGACTGTGGGATAGCTGTCGAGGCTGATGAGGGCGACAGTAGTTGGGATGACAGAGGCAATAGGCTGGAGGGTGGTGGATAGCCGGTTGCTCCAGCAGATGCGACGCCACTGGGACACCATCGCTCAGGAGCACTATGGTGCACACAGGTAGGTGGTGCAGTACACAAGCATGGGCCACACAACCAGGTACAGCACACATGCAGGGGCATGCATGGCAATGGGCATGCACATGAAGAGGCATGATGCAGGGGTAGGGGAGTCAGTGGCACACAACCACAGACAGCAACACACACACACACACACACACACACACACACACACACACACCCACCCTCCCAGGCATTAGTATGTGGCATGGATCAGACACATTGCACCAGTGCACAGGTGCAACTGGTCCCAGACTGCCCTCATCACGCCCATGCCACACGGTCCAGAGGCCAGGCAAGCACACACACAGGCAGTGTGCAGCATGACACCAGTGGTGGGCACACACACACCACCCATGTGTGCACAGGGCAGCAGCTGCAGGCTGCGGTCATGGCAGCCCACGGATCAGGGCCACTGCATGGTACCAAGGCCACCATGGCCATGGGGGTGGCCGTGCCAGGGCCAATCATCAGCCACAGGCTGCACATAAGCCAGGGGTCTCCAGCAGCCCCTCAGGGGTGGAACTGCAGGACTGTGACCATGTCCTCATGATGGTGTGCAGACACCCAAATAGGCCAGTCCCAGGCATGCTTTGGATGCCTACATCAGAGCCCGGCATCGACTGTGCTGGGGTCGCCCGACACCAGGTCCGTGGGGTGGACAGCACACTGCAGGGGGTCACCTGTGCACGGCCATACCCTGTGGCAGCCAGCAAAGCAAAGCCATCTGTGATCGCACTGACAGTGCGATCCAAGGATGCAGTCGTGGCCTCCTGCATGCATTGCATCCCTGTCAGGATCTCCGCAGTGCCCCTTTCCTGCTGCTCAGCCAACTGGTGCACCTTAATGTGCAGTGCACGGACCCCAGCAGCAAGCAGCACCTGTTGCAGAATAAACACCCGCAGCAGCCAGGTGTGCTCAGCCAGACAGTCGGCATCCTGGGGCTCCTGGGTGGGAAACGATCCTCATGTGGTGACCGGCCATGCTGCACAGCGCCCCTCTTCGGTGGACACTGCAAAGTGGGGTCTGCAGGGGGTCTTGTCAGTGTCAGTGGCTCAGTAGGAAGCACACTCGCCTCTGAGGCTGGGAGATCAGAGGGCTGTGGGTTCAGTTCCCACATCTGGCAGTTGGGTTAATATCCCAGTACTGACACTGTAATGCAGCATGAGAGGGGTGCTGCATTTCTGAGGTGCCGTCTTTCGGATGAGACGTTAAACCAAGGTCCCATCTGCCTGGATTGGTGGTAGTTCAGGTGGATGTTAAAGATCCCATGGCACTTATCGAAAAGAGTAGGGGAATTTTATTGAAGAAGGTGGGCTTCATTACAATAAATCCATCATCAAACAATACATCAAAAGGTCTTAAACAGGATTAAGAGAAAAACCAAGCATCACAATTACACCACAGTAAATGTACTTGATGCGAATTATTCACATGACAATCTCGATTCCTAAGAACACATAAGGCTTCTGAATATACCAATAAGGTCATGTGTACAGATCAGTTTTGCTGCAAAACCAGGAGACATCTGGCTTGCCATAAAAATATCTGATCAAAGCAAAACAATATACAAAGTTTCAGCATGATACTTGACACTAACAATTTCAAGTACAAAACATAATTTGTTCATAAGTAAGCTGAAGGAACAAGGTTCATTCCATAGTACAGCAAGGCTATTCCAAAGGTTCCGAGAAAACGGACACTCAAGGAACAGATGTTGCTGAGTTTCAAGAGTTAAGGAGCAAGAGGGTCTAGGACAAAAACCAGAATCCAAAGCTTTATGTTTATGGTTATTCTTAACTCCTAGACTATCATAATTACTGAGCCAGACCATATCCCAAACATATGGTGGTAGACGGGAACTACGTAGTTGTAGGAGAACCCATGGAAGATGGGCCGAAGGGCAAAAGGGGAAAACAATTTCTTCCTGGGCCTCCTGCCTCCAAATTTTGTCATAAAGCATGTCTACAGAGGAAATACAAAATCCTGGGAAAAAGCTGCCAGGACAGGGACATTTTAAAACTTTCTTTCCCATAAGAAGGAACATCCGGTGACCTACAAACAATAGTTCTATGTCTAGGATCCCATTTATCAAGGCAAAAAGAAAACCAAGACATAAAATAGGGTTTCCAGATAACAAAACCTGGCTTAAGGGCTTTGCCAAAGTTAAAAGAAAAAAATAAACTATAAAAAAAACCAACCGGGTGGGTCATATTTATACCACCTTCCTTGATTTGCCGGTAAGTAATATTGCGTTTTACAGGATTTAATCTAGACCCCCATAATGCTTTAAAAAATACACCAAAAAGTCTGGCAAAAAGAGTTTTGGGAGGAGGAAAAACATAACTAAGATACAAAAAGAAAGGAACTAACAAAGATTTAATTAAAACAATCCTCTTTTTTTTTCCAATCAAGACTTTGTTCCAGCCAGCCAGGAAAGCGTCTGCTTTGTCCAATACAATCTTCCAATTATGGGAGGACATGTCCCCAGGCCCAAAAAACCCCAAATACTTAAACTCCTCATTTTTGATGGAAATCCCAGCATAACAGTCATTTTCAGGAAGGAGGTGTGCCCAATTGAACACCTTTACTTTTATCAAAATTAATCTTAGATCCAGAAACAGCAGAGAAGTTTCGTAAAACAGAATCAAATCCTGTTGTCTAGTAGTGAAATCTATTAAGAGAACTAAATCATCTGCATATAGCCAATAATTTAAGTGGGGAGAAAAAGGGGACCATTTCCTAGACCATGTATCTGAGGACAAAGTTGAATAGCTCTTATCAAAGTATCAATATAAAAACATAAAGTATTGGGCTCAAGGGACATCCTTGTCTTACCCACATGCAAGTGGGACAGGAGACCCTAACCAGCCATTAACGTTAGGAATAATCATTGCACCTTTGTACAAAGTATGTAGCCAGGAAAGAAATAAATCAGGAAAGCCAAAAGCTTTCAAGACTTGAAAACGATAATCATGTGAGACCTTGTCAAATGCTTTCTCCTGATCTAAACCTAACACCCATCCTGAGACAACATGCCTCTCCCCTAAGAAAAACAGTTCCCTTAACAATACAAGATTATCATGTTGATACCGGCCCAGGGACACTACATGATTGTACCGACTAATATAGGCAGACACTTTCAAAATCCTAGCCAACAAGACTTTTGCCAAAATGTTATAATCAACATTTAATAAACTAATGGGCCTCCAATTGTCAGATCTGTAGCATCACCTTTTTAAAAATTAAAAGTAGAATAGCTTCTTTCATGGATTTAGTCATTGAATCAGAAATCAACATTTCATTATATAAGCTGTCAAAATAGGGATCAAGTCGGAAGAAAAGTTTTATAAAACTGTGCTGTAAGCCCATCTGAGCCAGGGGCAGAATGTAAATTCAGGTACAAATAGCCTGTTTTACTCGTGGTTCTAGTACTTCAGCAGTCAACATCTCCTGTTCTTTATTAGAGAGCTGAGGTAAATGTAAAGAGCTTAAAAACTTCGGCCTTGTCGCAGTCAGGGCAAAATTCCTAATGTGTTAAAAACATGATGCTCTACTGCGGCAACAAGATCCTCAGGAGAAGAAACTAGTTCTCCTGAAGAATTTTTTAAAGACCAAATAAATTTGGAATTCACTCTAGTTTTGCAAGACTTAAAAGGGTCAAGATTTCCTTTAGAAAGCTTAGTACCAAAACGGGCTTCTTGGTTTAAAGAACAGGCCCGGTCATATTGGATGTGTCTCATCTTAGCACAAATTAAATCAATTTGTTTACTATAATCATGACAAGTGGAGTTGGTTAAGGAAATTAAATGCTGCAACTGATGTCGCAACTGCAAATAATTCAAATATTTGCAGTCTGAACCTCAGCAGCCTTTTTGAAAGGTTTTTCTCCAGCATATTTTAGACTCTTCCCACAATCTATTCCAGAATCATAAAATTCAGTAACCAACATCCGAGCTTTAAATTCCTGTTGCCAGGATTTTTAAAAGAAGGTCAGTTAATAGTGTGTCATTAAAGCGCCAACTATTCTTTTTACAACGAGGGCAGAACTCCAGGTGAATGAAGCACAAAGAGCAACATGGTCTGAAAATTCTATCCCTACGATGCGACAAGAATGAAGTACCAGGACTTTAGATAAAAAGATGAAATCGATTCTAGTTCGTGAAGGACCTTAAAGAACGTGAAGCCACCTGCTTTATGAAAATGCCTATAAGAGTCCACAGTTGTGCAGTGGACACTATATCCTTTAAGGCTATAGAGTCACAAAAAAGTTTGGGAGTTTTTAAACCCCTATCAGACTGGTGAAGGCCACAATTAAAGTCACCCATCCACATTAATAATCTTGAAGTATATAAAAAAGGTCTAATCAACTTAAAAAGAGAAACTCGTTGCGCCTTAGTTTGAGATGCATAAACCCCAATAAGACGAAACCTTTCCCTCTGATAAGTAAAGTCTAATAATAAAGCTCTCCCTGGAAAAATGTCAATTAATCTTGAAACTTGAAATTCAGTAGAAGAAAAAAGAATACCAATATCATCACAGGTATCTTGCCCAATTGACCAAAAGGAAGGACCAGAAGACCAGGCCCTAGAGGCCTGACAGAGCTCATTATGAGTTTTTAATCTAGTATCCACCAAACAAAATATATCGTTCCGGAGATCTGTAAGGGTCAGAAAGAGACCTCCCAACTTTTTACTACTTTTAATACTATTCACGTTTAATGAACATATTGATAAAGAAGCCATCAGGAACCTCTAGGAGATTTACCTTTCTGACTTTGTCTAGTGCGTTTAGCAATAGGATCTGCATCAGTACCCCTTCTATATCTTGAGTGGACAGGAGAGAGAGTATCAGCATCCTCCCATCAGAATCTTTATCTGATAAGTCAGTAGATAAAACAGCAAACTTATTATGAGAGTGTAAGTACGGTAGAGAGTTCCTGAAACTGGTTTACTGCATGCCCCTTCCTAGTACGCTTTATGAGTCACAATGGTAAGCAGAAATATTTTCTTCAGGGACTGAAGAGGGAGGAGGCGGGAGGCAGCATGGCTTCCGAGAGAGAAAGACAACCATCTTGAACGGGGTCACAGAATCGTGAGAGAATCTGCAATCACAGGGAGACAGAAAGCTGCTCAAGGGTTTTAGTGGGATCTGTGGTATAACAACAGAAGAAGGACAGGGAGAGTCAGGTACCAAATCCTGGTGGCCTACTTTATCAGTTTGCACATGCTGGGCATAAGTAATTAAACCTTCATGAGAAGGGCAATTACCTCTATTGTGAGAAGCCCAGGCAACGGCCATAGGCATGACCGATACCTTCACACAAATTACATTTAAAAGAGTTTGAACAAGTAGCCAGTGACCATACTCAAAACAATGACTGCATCTTAATTTGTCACATGCAGAACTAAATGTGTGCGTGAACCACACTTGAAACAAGCCTTGGGCTGTCCAGCATAGAAAATATACCCTTATCTTTACCTAAATAAAGGGTATTAGGTAAATGCCTAGGCCCAGTGTTAGAGGGAAAAGTTTAACTCGAACTTTCCAGCTGCCATCCCATATCTGCTCACTATCAAGTGTTGGCACTGGCGGTTCAGAACCTCCAACGTTTGTTTAGCCAAAAAGAATGTCCTCAACATTAACACCCTCATTTTAAAGACAATTGTGACATTACGTATGGCTGGTTTGGTGAGTGGTACAGCCTGAAAAGGAGACCAGAGAGGAGAAGACTGAAGGGCGTATACTGGGCCCAAATTTGTCCAAACCTGCAATCTGCTTAAAACTTATATCAAAATTAGAACTTCCTATATTTATCAAAGCAAATATCTCAGAAGAGGAAAACTTCATAGATCCTTTCAGCAGGTTCTAGCAATATATACCCTATCAGGAGGTTCTTCCAACCCACTCTTATAAAGTAAACGGACTGCATTCCTTCTAGGGCAGGTTCCCTTTGGAGTTAAACAAGTCAGACAATTTAAAATGTGAAGGATTCAAATTAATATTCATGGGAGCTGGTAAAGATGAAGTAGAACCAGAAACAGAAGACAAAACAGAAGAAGAAGTAGTGGAATGTTTAGAAGCAAAATCCATAACAACAAAGTATCAGTACTTTGTTTAGAAATACTGTTCAGTTTGGATCCAGAAGAAAAAGGTGAAGACTTTTCACCCGGAACGTTGGAGCTCTTTTCAATGATTGGAGACTTTGAATAGAAGCTTTTGCAGCATATTAAGATATGAAGGGTCTTGTGAATCTGGGGACCAAACACCCCGTCCCTTTTCCCAACCTGCATTTAGAAGCGCCAAACCGGAGACCACTTGCTTAGAAGCACAAGAAAACTTGTCGCTGGATACAGGTGGAAAAGATCCCTTCTTTGACCATCCGGCAGATTTATCAGCCAAAAGTAAAAACCCTGGTTCAGAGGAAACCAATCTAGAGTCAACACTTACAGAGTCTTTGCAATTGCAGTCGAGGCGTCCGTGAGACTTGTTACTGATGAAGAAGAGAGTTCAGGCTGTGGGCACAACGAGGAGGTCCCGAAAAACTGCCAGCCGAATCCGGTAGAGACAGAGAAGCAGGCGTCGCAGAGGTTGGAAGTAAGGCGCTGCCAGGGGCTTTGCAAGTGCAGCGTCACCCGAACATGGTCGTGAGGCTGACCGGTAAGTGCCTGAAACAGCATCCAGGCGTTGCGCTGCGAAGACAAAGCAGAACGCCGCTCAAGCATCTCCGAAGCAGAAAGGCCATCCACAGTATCGGGTAGAACAGACTCCATTCTGAGTAATGGTGCAAAAGTACTCTCCGTATCAGGTACAGTCACAGCAACCACTTCGTCAGAAACTACACCAAAACGATCTCCGATAGCCTCTAGTAAGATAGGTGCTGGGGAGGAGGCCCACTCCCCAGGACTGCCGACATCCATCTCCTCCGAGGGATTGTGCAGACTGGCCATCTCGCGACCAGCAGCAAGGCTCCACCTACTCAGAGTAGGGGAATTTCCTCGGTGTCCTGGCCAAATTTCCCTCATTCACCAAAAATACCACCAACAGCTTAATCTGGTTCAAGGTCAGTTGCCATTCATCTGTATCCCCCTCCCCCGGGTCGTGCCTGAAAATAGGCAGGATTTGTCTAGTGCACTTACCCGGTCAACAAAAGCTAAATAAATAAATAAAATAGGCACAGCAGGTGCACCAGTGGCAGACCCTGTGTCCGGCTGCCAAGTGGTGCCCGCAGCATGCTGCCATCACCTGTCTGGCCGCTGTACGCCACCCTGCACCTGCGTGGCTGCACCACCACCACTGCAGGCCACAGCCATGGCAGCTCACACCACTGCACCCGCAATGGTGGCAGGCAGCTGTTCTGCCACTGTCAGGGCACTGGGCATGGTGCCTATGTCAGATGCTAGCAGGGGCGAGACACCCACAATGTCACCCATGCTGTCCAGGAGCTGAGAGTAGTCCTCATTGGAGTTGGACCCTGCCCCTATCTGTGTCTCCACACACAGGACACCAAGGCTGGCATCCTGCAGGATCACATCCAGGGCCTTGTCTGACCCCAGGTTCAGGACATCTGCCTGCACCGTGTTGCTGAGCTGCAGCCTGTTGGGCCCCCGGATGCTGGTGGATGTGGATGGCTGGTCCTCCAGGGCTGTACCAACATCCACTGTTGCTGCTGCTGCCCCATACTCTGCACGGAGGCGTGCTGGTGCTGTAAGAGACAAATGGCATGTCATTGATGCAATGCCCACACATGCCCCACTGTACACTGCCGCTGCATGTGTCCTGCAGCATGGCATACGCGTGGGTGCACAAACATGCACATGGCATGCATGCCAGCTGCATGCACGCTAGCATGCCCATGTATGCACCCTCCATGCCACCAGCTGTGCATGTCTGGCATATATACCATGCAGTGATGGGCTGCCACCCATCTAGAATCCTCCTCCAGGCACACCCTCCACCATGGTGCGGCACATAGTGGCTGCAACCAACTCCTCCTGTGGCGTTAGTGTGGGTGCATTCGCAGGCCCATCTCTGGTAGCAGTACGGGATGCCCGAATGGCTGCCAGCTTCTCCTTAATCCACCACTTGTCTGTTGCCACTTTCTTTCGACACTCCTGCGCTGACCGCTGATGGCTGCTGTGCTAGTTCACTTTGTTGCCACCTCCTTCCATGCACTAGCCCTGGCCTGTGGTGTGCCCATGGCACCACTCAACAGGGACTCCCTGTCCAGGTAGGCCTCAAACAGGGTATCAGTCTTGGCCTTTGTGAAGTTGGGTCTGCGCTTCCATGCAGGCCCCCGCTCCTCACCCTCCTCATGTGTCGACATGCTGCTGCCTACGAACATGGACAGCACTGTGTGTCAGTGGCAGTACCTCCCTGGTCCGCCCCACCCTGCAGTGCTGTCTGCTCCAGTGAGCTGCAGCGGCATGCACAACTTACCTATCAAGGCTGCAATACCGGGCGATGGCCTCTGCTGTTCTGTGGTGCTTATAAGGTGCAACACATGCAAATGAGGTTGGGCGCAACAGTAATGACATGCTAATGTACTCACTGTGCCACACATTGGCTGATGAGCTCATTTGGATGTGGTGTCTGAATATCGTGATATTGAACCATGTGCAATGAGATTGTGCCGGAGCAAGTCACGGCAGCACAATGTGCACATATGCGCAGTGCACAGGCCTATAGTGAACATGCATGTCATGGTATCATGGGGTCAATCGTGCACTGTGCGTGGACAGTGTGATGCAGTGGCATTGCGCATGTTGTGCATGGCCAGCAATGTGCATGGTCGTGCATGGGATGCCATATCCTATCGTGCACGTGTGCAATGGTGGGCGCCTCTGACCCCTGGGTCAGACCTCTGACCCTGTGACCCTGCATAGCCATGCCCATTCTGTGCATCTCTGGCACTGTACAATGGGTGGGCACTGTGCATGCTCCCGCGCATTGTGCATCCGGTACATGTTGTGGACACGTGTGCCTCCTCCTGCCATCTTCACCGCCAATATTGCATTCGACAGCATGGCACAGGGATGAATTGTCCCTGCAGCAGGCTAGGGGCACTGTATGGCAGGGGATTGCTGCCAAGCTGGAGCAGAGGACCGGGGTCACCCAGACTGGGGAGCAGTGCAGGCACGGCTACGGTGACCAGATGTGGCAGGACCTGGACAGGCTTAGGAGGCTTCAGGAACACGCCAGGTGTGGGGCGGACCTGGACAGGCTTAGGAGGCTTCAGGCACACGCCAGGTGTGGGGCTGTGCCACAGCCAGGTAAGTTATCCCATGTTGAATGTCTGCCCTGGTGCTATACTGTGGTGTTGGCCTGGCTGCCTGGCATGCCCTGCAGAGGGGTACACTGTCATCAAGTGCATCACGGAGTGGGATTGCCGGCTTCTGCTTGTGTTGCGATGCAGCCATGCAGGATGGGTCGGGCAGGGGCACACCCTGTGCACAGGGGTGGGGTGGGGGGCAGCTGCTGTGGTCGGTTCCTGATGTGCACCTGTCTTCTTTCCATTCCCAGGACTGGAGGACCGATGGAGGGCCCAGACTGCAGCAGCGCAGCAGGCCACAGTAGGCCGTGATGGAGCAGGACCGGCACCAGCAGGGCTGCAGAGGGCAGGTAGGCACTGTCATGGTCCTTCGCACTGTACATGGGGGTTGGTGGGGGGGAGTTGGTGTTTGGGCATGGCCTCCTGTACCATGTGCCATGGCAGCTCTGTGTGGTGCATACCACTGTGGCACATCCACTGGATACGTGTGCCAGCTGTTGGCGGGGTGGGCATGTACCCGGCTGCCACTGTTGTTGCTGTGGTGCTGCCAGTGCACTTTGCCATGTGATTGTCATTGCGCAGTCGGGTGGCCATTGTGCAGTGGGGACCACCTCTGTGCAATGTCGTGGTGTGCCGACTTGCAGGCTGGCATTGGACCACCCCCCTGCGGGTGGCTGTTACGGGCCCTCTAGGGGTGTGTGTTCCCACGGCCCATTGTGCACTGTGGGTGGCCATGGTTCCTTGGGACATTGCACTGATCACCTGTCCTGTTCCTTGTTATAGGTGTCCAGCAGCAAAGACTGCCAAGGTCGATGATCTCCCGACTGCTGCGCCAGACACTCCTTGTGGCCTCAACAACACTGGAGGTGGTGGTTAAGATCCACAGGATGCTGGTGGCTGAGCGGAGGCAGCGTATGATCACCAGGGCAGCTGGCTGGGGCCACCATTAGTTTGGCCCCCTGTTTTCCCCTCGTTCCCATGCTATACCTCTCCCTACAGCCCCCCCTCCCACTGTACAGTCCCCGTTCCCTGTCCCCTTCCCTCGCTATACCTACCCTTTCCTAGCCCCTGGTTATTGCAAATAGCTTGTTATAAAAAGTTTTTTTCTGACTTACCTGCCTGTGTCCGTGTCTGCTTTGCAGGTAGCGTGAGGACCCATGCTGCAGTGGCCCAGTTTCTGTCCGTGTGGTGTGCATGTGAAGGGGCGTGTGTTCTGCTTCCGTGGTTCACTGCTGTGTGCTGTGGTGTGTCCCACTGTGGTGGTGTCCATCCCTTGGGTCTGTGGCTGTGCCTTGGGGTGCCCATGGGCCAGTTTTCTGTGCTATGTGGCGGGGTGTGTGTGTCGTGGTGGCACACAGCCATGGTCATTGGTCAGGTACCGTCCGTACGCTGTGTTGAGGCCCCTGCTTGGCATTGTGCAGCCTGTCCCTTGTGGACTGCTACACTACCTGCCATCTGGCATGTTCAGTGCCTACTGTGTGGGCTTCCTGTGTGCCTGTGTAGCATGTGTGCTTGGATGCATGGTCCTGGGTGTTGCCTGTTATGGTATGGGGGGGAAAACACAGCCAGACGCCTGCAGGGGGGCTCCCTTGGTGGCCCTGTGTTGGCCGTCAGCAATCCTGTTGCCTGCTATGTGTGCCACTGTTGTGTTCTGGGGTCAAGTGTCTGGGTGCCTGTGTGTGCCCTGCTGTGCCCTGTAGGTGAAGGCCTCCTGTGGCCCGTCACTGTTCTTCCATGGCTCCGTCACTGGGTCTGTTCTCTGTGCCGTGCCCCCCTCTTTTGCTCTGCTGCTGTGCTCCCACAGTTGTGCTATTGCATCTCTTTTTGAGCCATGGCACAACTCTGTTTGTGCCATGGTGCAACTCTGCCATATGTAGCTGGGTTGCACTGGCAAAGTTCGGCCTGCTCAACTTCTGAATATGGCTCCTGCTGTGCCATGGCGCATCGGATTTGCGCTGTAGCGGACCTGTGCCAGACTTTGACGCATTTCTGAATAGCTGGGCCTCGATGTTTTATGTACTATTTTTTATTAAGTTACTAGAAAGAAAGTTTAAAAAAAGGGATACACATTACCATAATTTTTGTAATTCTCATTGACAACTTTGGAGCTAACAGAAAATGAAATGATGTTTAGTTTGATAGAATTTCTTTCTTTTCTTATATTCTTGCTGCAGACAGTATGTGCAAACAGGTGAGAGTGACAGCAATGGTGTCTTCATTCTTTACAGGGACTTTCTTGTATGTCATAAACACATGGCACAAGAACACATGCAGGAACCACAGTTGTGACAGCATACTCTGAAGCAGGATGATGGGCCCTAGTGCTCTGCAGCAGTATTTTCTGATTTTGGCGGCAGGGCTCCTAGGCATCTGTGCAGCATTTTCTGATTTCTGTGCAATGATTTATTCATTTCCGTGGCAGAATGCAGTCCTGCCATTGGTTAGAATATGGTGTGATTTCACTGATGACATCACATGCCAAGCATAGAGGAGAGGCTTTGGGATAATCAAGATGGGTATGGGAGCCTGGCACTATGGAAAAACTGCATATCTGAATGAAAATTCATCAAAAACAATGAATCCTGCAGCACCATATGAATTCTGTGACATGATGCAAATTCTGTGGAAAATTCCATGTCTGCAGAATCCCAGAATTCCAAGGGCCTTGCAGTCATTACTAACCTGCCTCATAAAAGCATCAGATTGTTCAAGAATATAAACCTGCATCCTAACTATCCTCCAGTCCTGGTTACATAGCATGATTTGCCCCACTGATCTTATGATGGAGAAAATAATCATGCACCACTAGCTTCTGCTCCAGGAAATTCTGCAGCATATACCATAACATGTGGTGGTGTTAGAGCATATGAACACATCATGTTTCAAGGCAAGCTCAGGAAGGTACTTGACATTTGAATGCACCACAACTCCTTGACGGGTCTTCACTGAGTGCTAAGTGACTGCAGATGGTCTTCACTGCTCCAGTGAGGTTCTTCACCACCTTGTTCTGTGAGAGGTAGTCCATAGCCACTGGATTGAATGTGGCAAGCAACACATGGCACATGTGTACTCTTCTTTACTCACCTGGACTACTGTATGTGCTAGGAGCATTTTCCATTACCACCCTTCTGAGTGGAAGTTCATCACATGACAGTTGTGTAAAAAATACCTCTTTTAGCTGTGTGAGACAGTTTGATGCTGTGTTATCCACCAACTGTTTTTTAACCATTTTATCTTTTTATGCTTGCTTGCACACATGCGCAAGAAACATTTTGTGGCAGCTTGCTGGAGTAGCAGGTTGTGGAGGTGCAGCAGTGTTGTGGCCAATGCCGCCACTGCTTTTTTGGGCTTGTCTCTGTGGCACCAATGAATGAGCACACTGTCTATGACAGCAGTTGTGAAACTTGCCACCAACTTGAAAAAAATCCGCCACTGCAATGAGAGACAGGCTCAACATTGCAGCAGCAGATCTGACATGCCTCCATTACATGCCGTTCCTGGTGAAACATTTTAATAAACATGGCAGCTGCTCCCACCGTCTGCCTCTCACAGTCCCTAGAAAGCCAATGTCAGGGGTGCCTAATCCCCCTGTCGGCATGCCCCCTTCCCAGTTTGTTTGCCAACGGGGGTGCCCAATCCCCATCGGCATAATGCCTCCCTTGTTTTATTTATCTGCCGAGGGGGGGTGCCCAATCCCCCTCTGCATCATGCCCCCCCAAACACAGACACACTTTCTTTGCTGACAGGGTGCCCAATCCCCCATCAGCTTCAGTCCCCTCTGCCAAAAAAATACAGGTGGCACACTAGGAGCCCACTCCAGTGTGCCCAGATGTATTTGGCAAACCTGTAAAAAAAATCTTTCCCATGACATTCTGTTTTTTTTTCTTCCTGTAAAACAGAAGACAGTCCCTCATGGTCATGAAGCCTCCCCTTCCCCATTCCACACCAACCCTCTATGCACACCACCTCTGCACCCCCTCACCCCATATTTACCTCTGGAGCCCGGCCTTAATGATCTTCGGCAGAGCGGGAGACGTTTGAACTTTTCAAAAGTCGACCGCAAACTGAAGAAAATCACGGTAAGCTGTATAATGGCATCAATGGGGGGGGGTTCAACTAAGGTGGATATCTCGGCTACTTTTGCGACGTTTGACTCCAAATTTTCAACATGGAGTATCTTGGGACCCCATCTCGTGAACTCAGTCACTGTCATTTCATTATTTGGTCCTGAAAGGTGATTTCACGGTCACTGCGCGGAATCACCTTTCAGGACCAATTAATGAAACGACAGTGTAACTGTTCATGAGGCAGCTCCCAAAAAGCCTATGTTGCAAATTTGGTGAAAGAAATTCCCCAAAATGACTGTTATGAGTGTGCATTGACAGTTCCCAAGCAAGCTTGTAACTTCGAGAATTTTTAATATTTTCAGTCCAGATTTTCAACAATGTCATTTTTCTACACCTCCTTATGAACAGTACAGATGTCATTTTTCACATCCTGCCCGAAATGTGTTTTTGCACATCTGGCGCACTAAGGCGCAGTCGCTGTGGAAAATCAATGTTCAGGATAGATTACGAAAATCACAGTGACAATGTTCATAAGGAGAGGTCCCAAAAAGCCCATGTTGCAAATTTGGTGAAAAAATTCCAAAAAATGTCTGCGTTACCAGTGTGCATCGCACAATTTCTACGCACACTCGTAACTTCACCAATTTTTTATATTTTCACTCTAGATTTTCAACATTGCCATTTTTGCACACCACCTTATGAACAGTACAGCTGTCATTTTTCACATCCTGCCCGAAATATGTTTTTGCACCTATGGCGCACAATGGGTTCAGTCGCTGTGTGAAATCACAGTGCCACTGTTCATGAGGCAAGGTCGCAAAAAGCTCATGTTGAAAACTTACAGTGAAAATACCAAGAAATGCCTGGGGAGTTAGGGTTTATGACCATAATGCCCTACCCTGTAGGGATTGACTGGTGTCAGGGGTGTGGCTTGGGACTGTCGACAGTAATGCTCATGCCATTCTACGCCCACCCCCACCCTACAGCCAGTGACAGGTATTGAGGTGTGCCTTGGACTCTTCGACCCCAAAGTTCACCCCATTCTCCTATACTGCACCCATTTCAGTGTATTTCCTTATGAAATGGGGTGAGTGTAAAGCCCGAAGACCCCAAGGCACACTTGGACACTTGGTGTCTGCAGGGTAGGGTGAGGTGAAATGACGTGAGCATTATGGACGATGACCCAAAGGCACACCCCAATGCCCGCCCATCTCTGCAGGGTGGGTGTAGGGTTGGCATCAGTTTAATACTTCACTGCCATTCCTATTATGCATCTGTCTAACTCCTGCACTTCCAATGCTAATGCCAGCAAGCAAACATTTGCCATTGACAGATGCTTGTTTGTAATTGTTTTGGTGTGCACTTCTCACTTCGGCACATTTTGAGAGTTGACTCTGGCATGTACAGTATGTGAGCATATTTTTATTTTTGTGCAGATTTGCATAAACTAGATGTAAAAAGAGACCTCAGGTTCTACAAAAGTAACACAGAAAATATAAGAGGTACAGTAGTTCTTAATAATCATTCATGACATAAAGAGAATTGACAGAGGGTTACCCAGCTGCAAAAAGACTTCAGGTGGAGTTTCTTATGTTGTATATTATTATACATTATCTGGGAAAAAATTCTCCTTGTGAACTATGTGTGTTTCACAAGGGGTTCTGGAACAGATGTATTAACTTCAAGGGACATCCCTAGAGGAGGTTAGCACAGCAGAACATAGCAACTACTTGGCCATCAGCACATTTTCCTCACATACATACTACAAGGGATGCAAGGCATAGTGCTTCAGTCATTCAGAACATATTTCCATAAATATAGCTTAGTACCCTCCTCCTGGGTACTGCCAGGAGTCTGAAGAAGTGGGAGCCAGATAGCATACTTCAGTTGTTACAGAAAAAGTTACTCACCTTTAATTGTGTTTCTTCTAAGGGACACACTGTCTAGGTCATACTACTCCTCCCTGCCATCACTCTCTAGGATAAATTCAGATCTATGTTAAGATACAGTACTGTAGTTTGGTTAATATTTACTGTGCTTGCATTTGAACTACTCTCCAAATTCACAATTTTTTTGTCTTATCTTTTTTCCACCTTACCCCTGGGCCCCCAGCCTACCTCTCACTCGGGCCATACAAGTCCCTCTGCATGCCAGCCAGTCACATCTCTGCTGCCATCACCTGTCACTGGATCCTGCTGGTGTCAACGAATGGAGGGTTCTTGCTCTAACCCTACAGGAAGGGCCCCCACCGGGGGGGAGAGCGAGGAAGAGGAGAAGTCATAACGCTGACTGCCTGGAACTCTAGGTGCTGGGGACAGGAATGGTGTGCTCTGAGGACTGTGGCATGGTGAGGAATAGAGGCCATCATCCAGCAGAGCTGGAGCAGGCCATTTTTCCATTTTCTGTCTCATCCACCTCCCATGTAGGAGTTCACAGCTATGGAAACCTGGGGCAGGGACGTCTGATGGTGCGTGGTCATGCACACTGTCAAGGACGTCACCACAGGCCCCCATCAGGAGCCGCTAGAGAGTGGTGCTACTCCACCTCCCTTTCCAGGATGGATGTGTCTATCAGACACTTGGAACTCCTTCCCTGCTGGCCTCTGCTCCTGGCACCTGGGCTCGGGGCATTATCCCAGGTCGCCAGTGTGCCGAGTGAACACCCATCACTTGGCATCATGGGACTGGTCCCTCAGATTTACATTTTAGTAAAAAACTTTTGTTCTTGGAGTTTTTCTTGCAAATATGTATCAAATATGAGTTTTGAAGTTTTAGTAATTCTATAGATTTTGTTATGAAAGTTGTTATGCTATGGCCAATTATACCATGGACATAAAAATTAAACAAAAATCCTGTACTAAGATTGGCTGGCTGGCACCTTTCTGCCATGGTAAATCCTATGATATAACCATGGCAAAGGTGCCAGTCAGCCACATCTCCAAAATATCAACACAACCTTCTAAAATTAAAGCAATTAAGCTGCCATATCAATTTCCCAGTAGATCAGGATTTGTAACAAGAGAAACCGCTACACAAAAGCACAATGTTCAAACATTGAACTTACTTGTAAAGTAACGGACCAGAGTAGTCCTGAAACCCACTTTGAAAAGCACAAAACAATTTTTCCTAAATACATGAACAGTTCAATATTTTCAAACAAAGTGATCTACCTTGGAAATGCAAGAGGGGCCCAACTGAGATCGAGACTTTCTCTCCACTGTGCCCCGCGTCCCCGTGACCGTCAACTACAAGCACATGTGGTTGCTTTTCGCTTCTTACTTGGTGCAGCCTCCATTGTTGTTCTGTTGTCACTGTGCCCCCCCCCTGTGTTAGACTGTGGCTTTCTCAATTCAACTCCCACCACTGAGGATCTCACTGAGTCAGCATACTGTGCGTTGACTAAGCAGCATCTCACTGTGGGAAGAGGGTCAAAGAGAGAGAGAGAGAGAGACAAGGTTGTGTCACCACCCAGAAGCTGGGCCCAAAGTGCTGGGGTGTCTGCTCTCTTGTCCGCTGACCGGCGCCAAAAACAGAAGATGGAGCAGTTCATGTAAAAATTGGTAACCAGGAGTTCATGAAACAAAACTAGCTAAAAGCAGAATTTGTCCTGCTTGCACTAGCAATCCATCCCTTCATTGTGCTCTCTGTGCTGTGTCTCTCAGCTGTCTGTTGAAAGAACCGTTGTGATTTAGAAAAACTGTTCCTTTCCAGCACGCCCGTCCTGCAGAATAAACCAGCTCCCGACTTGTCCTCCGACTGACAGCTTTCTGATTAGAAGATCTCAGAGTCCTGTTAGAAGTGCTGAAGTCATTTTTCATTTATTATTCTACCTACCAACAAGGAACTACTTT
Source organism: Neoceratodus forsteri (assembly GCA_016271365.2). Classification (NCBI taxonomy): domain Eukaryota; kingdom Metazoa; phylum Chordata; order Ceratodontiformes; family Ceratodontidae; genus Neoceratodus; species Neoceratodus forsteri. The sequence goes on from CM028135.1 coordinate 755,141,090, forward strand.
CTGTGGCGTAACAATAAATTAAAGAAAAATTATTTAATGTGTCAAAAAAAATGTTTTCTTTCATTTTTGTTACCAGAAGTGAAGGGGGCCATGGTGTAATCACAATAAACCACTCGAGGGTGTGGGTTATGGGGGGATTTACCATGGCTGGCTAGGATTTGACCAATTGGCTGGTGGCCTTGTGGCCAAACCACACCAGCTGTGGTAAATCCACCCATGACCCATACCCTCTCGTGGTTTATTGCTTGATCATCCCCACTTCTGCCCAGTCAAGTAATAGCCCCTAACAACTAGTGATGGGTGAAATTAGAAAAATCTGTTTGGTGAACTTTTCATGAAGTTGCACCAGTTTTGGCTGATTTTCTGCAGTTTTGCAGACTAGAACAGTGTGTTTAAATTGGGCAGTTTTGGTTAAAATTGTGCCTTTTTTCTATCAAGGTTGGTGCTTGCTTTGCCAAGGCAAGCAGGATCACTTCAACCCTGTCCCCGCTGCCCTACTGTCTCCCACCTATGAGGATTTACCTATCAGCAGACAACCCCTGGGGATTACCCCTTTGGCAGGGTGAAGAGGGGGAAGGGCCATTCCCCCAAAGATTACATCTAGTGTTCAGCTTTGCAGGAGCTGTGACATTGAGGCAGGTGGGGATTGGCCCACACAGTGTCATACGTGCCTGCTTCACTATTTTTCCTCCAGTTTTTGTTCCCGGTCCTCTGCTGGGGCATGCATGCAGTTGTGCACATGTGTGGAGGCACATGTACATGCTGTGAAAGTCCCACAGCTCCTTTCCTTCCTGTGCCACCCATAGACCCACATTGCCACTTGGCCTCCACCTGGTGGTAGCCATTTAGTGATAATGACGTGCCTCCCCCCCCCCAGAAAAGGAAGAGCAGTCCATTGGACACTCATCCTCCCCTGAAGTTGGCCCCCAGCAATGTGAGATCACTCCCGATCCCAGGTCATTGGCATGGTTGGCTGTAGCACTACTGCCATGCCACTGGACTGGCAAGTGTGCCTTTTTTAAAATCAAATTTTTAAAGATGCGCAGTTTGGAACTGTGTTTTTAAAAACTCATGTTTGTAAAAATGTGTAATTTGAGGAAACTTGTTCTATTTGAATAAAAAGCATTGTTGAGGACTTTTGATGATGTCATGCTCCTGATGGCAGACTGATTTTTGACTCCAGAGTCCCCGGATCAAATAATCTACTATATCAATTGCCATCTACCTTCTAAAGAGCAGCAAACAACCACCCCCTAACTCGGATAGCATCTACAGATATGAGGAAAATGAAAAGAAAAGATCTTTCATCTTCAAGTAGGTGCTCCACCGCCCACGTTGAGATGCAGCCTGCTAGCCCTGCTTTGTCCTGATCGTTGGCCCTCACAGCATCAGCAGATGAAGAGGATGACTCTGGCTCAGACACCAACTCTATCTTCCCTAATGCAGATGGTGACCGTATGTTAAAAATACTTCATCAAACTGACTCAAAAATAACCGGCTTACAAAATGATTTTAAAAAGCTCGAGTCACGTACCTCAGCGGTAGAGACACAACTTGATACAGTCCTGAATGAGTATATAGCCTTTGGGCATTCACTGGCTTACCTACACAGAAGGGAGAAAGACCTCACACTTAGAGCTGAAGACGCAGAGGCAAGGGCCAGATGAAACAGCATAAAAATATTTGGGATACCAGAAGGAGTGGAACAGGAAGATATGGTGGCATACCTCAATTGCTAGCTGCACCAGGAATTATCATTAAAAGAAGATTTTCAGCTTGAAATTGAGAGAGCGCATGCAGCGGTTGCCCCCAAGCCTAAACCTGGAGCACCCCCCCCCCAGATCAATGGTAATAAACTTTCTGCGATGTCCAACAAAAGAAAAAATATTGTGACTATCTTGGAATAAAAAAGATCTGAATCTTGATGGACAAAAAGTTTACTTTAACCAAGATTATCCCCCCTCATGCTGGCCAAACGGAAAACAGTTTTGGGGGTTGTGAAGGCATTAAGGGAGAAGGGGCTTAGAGTTTTTCTCTGCTATCCTGCAAAACTCTGGGTGCAGAATAAGGAGGGATACATGTGTTCGAGTCTATTCTGCAAGCTGCCCCAGTGTTAAACACATTGGGGATCCAGACATCAGACACAAGCGAGGAACAAGCCGAGCAAGAAATTGAAGATCTTTTATGTGCTATAGCCCCAGGAGGCAGGCAGATGACCAGATTAAGGGTAGACTTACTACTTCCCTTGCATGCAGATATCGCACGATGGATTACCCCCAAAAATGCTGCAATATGAACTTTTTACCTTGATACGAGAGGATGTGTTTGCTGTTCTTCTGCCTGCTGAACTGGCAGCTGTTGATTCGACGAACCCTTTTTTTTTTTTATAATTTAGTATGCTTTTCTTGGTAGGGCCTCCGTCAGGCTCTACCCTGGTCACGGACCCCGGACTTCCATCTGCCATCACTGCCATCACTCTCCCAGTCACCACCGGCTTTCTCCCTGGAGGGCAGGGCCGCAGGACTGGTCCCCCTTTAATCAGCCTACGGAACCAGTAACTTGTTGGGAGAGCCAGCGACAGAGGCTAATTGAAGCCCAGGGAGGGATTCATAGAGACAAAGGCTCCACCTGTTTTTTCACCCTGTAGGTAGGGGCGGGGATGTGCAATGATGACTAGCGTCCGCCCCGGCCCTGAATTCTATTTGGTGTCATGCGCGGTGGGTGAACCCAGCCTCCGCCGGGTGTTGCCACTGCACCGAACACTTAGTCCCCCGCCCCCCCAGAGAAGGAGAGCAGTCTAGGGATGCTCAGTCCTTCTCCCCCAGCCGGCGCTCTGATGACCCGGATCCGTTCCCGAACCCAGATTGCCAGCGTCGTAGGCGGAAATCCCACTGCTGTGCTGATGGGCTGGCTAAACACTTATTTTTTGACTGAGTGCTGTGGGACTGGAGCTATGCGAAGAGTTGGGCCTCTGCTTTTAGGGGAGCTTGAGTGATTTGCAGGCCAGGCAGACCAGAAGAAACTCCTCTGTATTGGGCTTGTTTCCATGTAGCCCTTGTGCAGCAGGACTGCATCCATGGTGCACCTATATTTTGGCTCCCCCATGGACAAGCTTCGAATTTTCCATGCAGAAGGCAGCTGCCTCATTCTTTCCTTCACCAGTATGCAAGTATTGACAAATTTTTGTTGGCCTCTCATCTACTCCCCTCAGACCGATTTAACTCCCTGGGGCAAAAAACTTGGGGAACGTTCTTCTCTTCTTTATAAATGGGGCACATGCCTCTATTGTCTGCTGTATAAGCTCTTTTTGGATATGTTAATCTATGGAGACTGAATCATTGATTTTGGGCTAAGAGGGAGACACACTAAATGGGTGGTCCGATCTGGTTGTTTAATTTACTTTTCAATATACAATGCAAGAGTACTGCATTCTAGGATCAAGGGAGGGCACATTGCCCAGTCTGAATAGGGGGCCTTTATGTAGTCTTATATTACTGGTATTGTGGCAGGGTAAGAAGTTAAAATGTGATGTGGGATGCTCACTTACTATTAGTCTATATGCTTGGAACTTACTACTCTGAGCACCCTTCTGTTCAAATGGTGTTAATGGGAGGGGGGTTTGGTACTGAAATTGTTGATATTTTCTGATGGCTGTTAAGTTTCAACTTCATACCTGGGGCCTACTGTTGCTTAACTGGTCCGCCACATCACCTGAAGTGATTATAGGAGGAGAAGGTGTACATTTGCCAACGTCGGTCGGAGAGTCTACCCTTGTCACATAGTGTGCTACATTTCTCCATATCCACCTTGCTCAGGGGGGGCATTTCCCTCCTAGGCCTACCTCCTTTGGGGTTTTGGACCTAATAGGCTGTGACAGGGCTCTGTTCATGCCTAGTGAGGAATACCTCACATCTGAGTTTCAACTTAAGCTTTTGTCCCCATTTGGTACCTCTTCTGTATACTTCAATGTGTCTGTGTAACATTTTTGATTTAATTTTTCTTAAACATTTATGTTGGTGTCCCAAGTGGCTGAAGGTTGAGGGGTTGGTAGGGGTTCCAATAGCACACAGCTTCTATAATGGGATCCCTTAATTTGTGTTCTATAAATGTAAAGGGGATCAATAATGTGAGTAAGAGAGCCAGAAGCCAGAATCTTGCAGGAATTACACAGAGTACAATGTGATATAGCCTGCATACAGGAGACTAAATTGTCAAGGGTAGAACATGACAAGTTAAGACGAATGTGGGTGGGGATGGTTTATTCAGACTCCCATTCTCTCTCTCTCTGCTAAAGCAGGTACTGCCATATTAATCAAAAGGGATTCCCCTATAAAGTCACAAAGGTACAAATGGAGGGTAACGGATGATGGGTTCTCCTTTCAGGTGAACTTAGGGGGGAGCCTTTCCGCATACTTTCAATCTATGCCCCAACTCCATCATTGGGGAATTATTTTTGAGCCTTATTTAATGTAGTAGCCTCTCTGCCTCCTGGGTAACTCATTATAGCAGGGGACTGGAATTGTGTAGAGAACTGTAACATGGATAAATCCCCCCCCTTCCCCAGGGGCTCAACAAGTAGCTCCAAGCTCTTGAGAACACTAACTTGGCAGCTGGGATTGGTGGAGGTGTGGAGATGACAAAATCCTGCTGGCAAGAACTTCACTTTTTATGCCCCAGCTTCAGATTCTTATTCTAGAATAGATAGAATATACACATGAAAGAAGGAAGTACATCTTTTTCAGGAGGTGGTCATCCATCCAGTCACTTTTTCTGATCATTCCATGGTTCAGGTAGTAGTTAGGTGGGACCCGGAGATAAAAAGGGGCACTTGGAGGTTTGATACTGGGTTATTATCAGATAAAACTTTTGCAAACATACTGAAGGATAACATAAAATTTTACTTAGAGGAGAACAAAGAGACTGATACGGTGCTTAAATATATCTGGGACAGTCTAAAAGCGGTTTTAAGAAGTAAAATCATCAGATATTCAGCATATCAAAATAAAATGCATCAGTTTAGGATAACTAAAAGTTTGGAGGAAATTGCAACTCTGGAAAAGGAGTACCAAAACACAAGAGATCATTCCTTGCTGATGAAGCTTAGGGCAGCTAGAGAGGAGTATAACACCCTGACGAAACGTGGGACAATCAATGCCCTGCGGTTTACTAATCAAAAATATTATGGGGGGGGTGACAGCAGGCAGACTTTTGGCCTTAAGGCTTAAGAAACAAGAAGTGGATAGCTATGTCCCTAAAATTTGAACTAGCAAAGCCCCCAGCTCACACCCGACTGCCAGACATAGCTAAGGAATTTGTGGATTTTTACACCCAGCTTTACACTAAAGAAAGAGACTTTGATCATGTTCAGAAAATTACTCAGTTTTTAGAGAAAGTGGAACTCGCGTCATTAGCAGAGGCTCAGAGAAATGCCCTAGAACTTCCTTTCACTGAAGATGAGGTCCAGAGAGGGTTAAAATCCCTGAGCACAGGCAAGGCATCTGGCCCTGATGGGTTCACGGCTGAATTTTTTAAGAAATTTGCACCTGACCTTGTTCCTACCCTGGTTAAAGGATGTAATGAAACCCATAACTCCAGTGCCACCCCCGATTCTTGGGGGGAGACCATGATCTCAATAATCCCCAAGCTGGGAAAGGTTCCTTTAGACTGTGCGAGTTATCACTCTATATTCCTTCTTAATCAGGACGTAAAAATCTTCACCAAACTTTTGAGCATATGGCTACCGTCCTTGATCCCCCTTCTAGTGCACCCTGACCAGACAGGGTTTGTCCCGGGTCATCACATCCAGGATAATATCCATCTACTATTAAATACCCTTTCAGCTGCTAAATCCTTCCCACCTAATAAGTTAAATGCAGTAATTTCCCTTGATGCCGAAAAGGCCTTTGATCGTTTAGATTGCCTTTTTTTAGATCATACTCTTGCCAGATTTGGCTTTGGGGATAAATTTCGGAAGTGGATTTCCAACATGTATAAGAACCCCAGGGCCTGGGTGAAAGTGGATGAGATACTGTCAGACATGTTTAATATTGAAAGAGGGACTAGACAGGGCTGCCCGCTTTCTCCCCTGCTTTTCACGATCAGTATGGAGCCTTTGTCGGCCATGGTTAGACAATTGGCAGAATACCAGGGAATTAGGATAGAGGGGGTGGAACTTCCTGTCTCCTTATATGCGGATGATACCCTATTACATGTAACAGATCTGGCCAAGCTCAGTACGACTAATACTGTAGTTTCCATCTTTTGACACTTTGGATCAGTTTCTGGGTTTAAGATTAATGAAGCCAAGACAGAGATGTTCCCCATCACCCCAACCATCCAAACCAACCTGCATAAGGTAGGTCAGTTCAGATGGGAGGAGGATGGTTTTAGGTATTTGGGGGTCTGGATACCAAATAATATTACCAAGTTGTATCCTACTAACCACCTTAAGCTCTTGCAGAATGTTCAGACAGATCTCACTAGATGGAATGAACTTTCTCTTTCCCTATCAGGCCATATGGAATGTATTTGAATGAATGTTTTGCCCTGCTTCCTGTTTCTATTTACAACTATACCCTTAAGACCCCTGGGCTCCTTTTGGAAGAGTCTGAAATCCTCCATCTCTAAGTTTATTTGGTGAAATAGACCCCCCCAGGAACAAATGGCGAGTCCTTCATAGTCCCAGACTGGGTGGAGGCCTGGGCTTACTGGATTTTATTCAAGGTACAAGGTTTGTTTATTGTTCTTCCAAAAAATATTTAACATTTTTGGACATTACAAACATCATGATTTAATTACAAGAAAGACAATAAATACAAAGGCTATCTCTGGAGTTTGCTTTCAGAGAATGAGAATTACATAAGAAAAAAATCAGTTATTTTCCTTTGATGTTGAGCCTTAGGTTAATGGGAAATAGACACTGGAATAAAAATATTTTTCCCCATATTATTAAGATCCTCAATAAATAGAGGATTGCGTTTGTCTCATTAGCACTATTTGCATTGTTTACCTCATTTGCATTAGTGAGACTATGGTGTTTGAAAACTCCCTTAGGCTTTAATTTATCAGAAGGGGTGGAAGATACACCAAAAACTGCATTTGGGGATTTGGTCTCAGCTTCCCTATAATAACCTGTAGAATGCAAATTTATATGGGAAGAAGATAGAGGTGGTTTCAAGAGCGAAGGCTCAGATCTTCGATCAATAAATATCTCTTCTTTAATTTGACATGAAGATAATGGCAACTCAGGAAATTTGAAAGCATCAGAGAGGCTAATCTGATCTTTAGGGGTAGAAGCAAGAGACATGAAGGACAACTCCTGGGTATAAACACAGCAGTTTTTCCTATTGCTCCAACTCCCTCTGCTAACTTTTGGCCCCTCATCTTTCCCATCTATGTTTTTTACCAATGCTCTACCACTTCTAGTATACATACTAATTAATAAATAATTAATAATGATCCATATGGAGTGTATAATTTCTATTTAAAACTATTGGTTGAAAAGGTTGCAAAAAGCAGATAAGTTCACCCTAGACCACAATATCCCAATAATACAATAATACAGTGACACAATATCACAAAGTCCCAAAAATACGGTTATAATTAGAGTAGAGAGGGACTGGCCAACATACAAAAAAAAGAGTGTTACCATAAAAACAAAACAAAACAAAAAATTTTACCATATAGACCAGGTCATCAGATGTCCATCAACTGTCAAAAAAATGTCCACAATAGTCAAAAATTAGCCAGTCCAAAAGCCAGATTAGGAACTGCTCCAAGGTTCAAGATTCAAATTTCCAGCATGTCCCATTAAAATGTTTGATTGTTGAAGAAAATTGCTCTCAAATCTTCTATAACCCTTTTTTCAGATTATGTTTTCTCAGATTGCTGAGTTTCTCAAGGCACTCTTAGAAGCACAGTACGGGAATACAGCATGTGGCTAGAGTCAGATTGACATAGAAGAGATGTTAAAGCTCAAACTCAGGCTTCTCCAGTTACCACAGCATTGGCTTCAGAAAGTAAGTCCAGGCCAAGTCAAAGGATCCAGTAACGGCTTTTGTCCCTGCCACAACCACCGCCCCAGCACAACCCTCGTTCCAGTTGGTCTCCACAATAAGTACACTTTCAGAAAAATAAAACATGCTTAGCAGTCCTCTGGATTTTATTAAGTATTTGTGGGCTGCCCAACTGCAGACTGTTGCCACATTATAGATCAAGTCAGATCCCCCCTTATGGATGGAGTTGGAGAAGCCTCTTTTTCTCCCATTAGGATTGCAGACCTGCTTTTAGTGGATAGAGGAGGATTACTTAAATTTGATATCAATAACCCATGGTCCCTGACCTTGAAACAAGTGTGGCTAGCAGTCTGCAGAAAATTTGGGATACAAGTAAGACTGACCACTCGCACCCCAGTAAAGGCCTATGTGGATTTTGCCCCACTTCAAATGGACATGGGTTTCACCAGGTGAACTAGGTTGGGCTTGACCAATATAGGACAATTTTATGATAAGAGTACCCTTAAATCCTTTCAGCAGTTGGCTAGTGAATTTCACCTCCCCCCACAGGATATGTTTAGATTTTTTCAAATATGACACTTTTTATTAAGTAAAGATCTGAATACCCTGATAGAGAAAAGTAACAACCCACTTCTAGAGTTCCTTCTCCCATTGTTTGAGCAGGAGGGTCAGAAAGGCTTAACCTCTAAGATCACTGCTTTTTTGAACTCTCAGGAACCCTCCCAGTTGAGGTAATTGGAAGAGAAATGGTCCACAGAAGTGGGTATTAATCTGGAAGAGAAGGACTGGGTGCAGATCTGGAAAGGAGTGCATTGCACATGAGCCTTTCCTACTTGGAGGGAATTTAGGTGGAGAGTAGTGATTAGATATTTTCACACACCTGAGGTTACAGAACACTATGGTACTAATCTGTCAGATCATTGCTGGAGGGAGTGTAGAGGAAAAGGTAACCACATCCACATCTTCTGGTCTTGCCCAAACATCAGATCGTATTGGGATCAGATCATAGAAGTGTTAGACTAAATCTTCGAGTTCCACCTACATGTAACCCCAGAGGTCTGGGTGCTGGGATTGCACCCTTTGGAAATTGCAACAACAGCCCAGAGGTATTTATATTTTATCCTGCTGGCTGCCACCATTAAAGCTATTACCAGGAAGTGGCTCATCGCAGATACTCCTACCCTCAATTCCTGCTATTCTATTTGTAATAATACACTGTTGATGGAGAAGATCACAGCTAAACTGAGATATCAATCGGAGAAGTTCAAAGCTAGATGGCTGCCCTTTTTCCATTATCAGGCAAAAAGAGAGGGTAAAGACATTCTGCATGTACTGGTGGAGCACTCTTAGGGCCCCATGAGGGGTACATAATGTGAACGTGGGAACTCTGGTTAACCGACCTGAGTTTCTGTCATGGAGCAGGAGGCTAAGTTCTCAGTGATTTGTCTGGTCTCCCCTTCCCTCTTCCCTCTCTCTCTCTCTCTCTCTCTCGCCCTTCCTTTGGCTGCATGGGATGCCAGGTTTTAAACCCTCTGTTTTGTTTTATTGTCTTATATTTCTGTCATATAATGGATTAAGTTTTAAGTATTAGTCAAATGGCCGTTTACCCTAGCCGTCCTTTTTTAATAATCAATGCTTCTAGTCTTGTCAATTTATATTATAGAATGAAGCACTGTAGTAAATTTTAAGACATGTTGGAATCTGTCTGATACATCCTTTCCAGAGGACTCATTGAGACCTGATAAGATCACTAATTTTAAATGGGTATTACCAATAAGAACCTACTAAGATATCACTGTAACTTTAAGTAATTTACTTTCAAATTTATCACTTGTCCTGTGTGTCTGTAAGTGATGTATGTAACCTGTATGGGAAAAACCTTAATAAAATTACTATTTCAAAAAAAAAAAAAAGCATCTGTGAAATTGTGCCATATTTTGGTGCAATTTCACAAACATTGTGCAACTGTAAAATAAGCAATTTCACACAATTGCTCAAGCGTAATAAACATTTTACTCAGCAGTACCAATTACCCCAACTACCTTCATTCATTGCATGTGAGGATCCAGTAAGGGTGCACAACTGAAGAGTACTGAGGACATCATCCTGACAGCTTCCATTATCCTCCTGTTTTAGTTGCCTTTCCCATACCCTCCCTCCACCTGCTGGCACTGTGCAAATGATGTAAATGCAGGTATACACACACACACACACACACACACACACACAATCCCAAGCACATATGGCATGGATTTCTGCAGGAGTGGAACATAATGCCACACTTCCCCAGACAGGGACACATTAGCAGTTGCAGTCTGCCTGGCTGCCAAATTCCAGCATCCCAAGTCTGCTTCTGAGCCTGGGCCACTTGCACTGTAGTGCTGGGCCATCAGATGGCCCATTTTATATATTTTATAATTATTGTGTTCACCTATAACTGTTTTTCCACTAAATATCTGGCAATCAGAGGGTCTGAGGGCACAAGACCATGGCACAGTGCATGAACGAATGCAAAACATTACAGCATTCCAGAGTACCATGCAGAGACTGGCTTGGTTCAGTAGGGTGACCCAAATGGTACCTCCCTTAGAAGAAATGCAGTACAAGGTGAGTAACCTTTTTTCCACAAAGAATAACATATGAATTCATATATGACATAAATTCTTCACAAGTATAAAGGCTGACTATCATAGCTACTCATTTATTTGTGCCAGAACAAAGTTTTCAGCTGTTAGAATGCCTAACTGGCCAGGGCCTTCTGGATTACCTCAATCTGCTAGTCTGCAGAAAGTCTGATATTCTGTTGGTGTCAGCCACTCAGTTGGTAGCACTCTTGCCTCTAGGTCAGGAAGATTGGATGGTTGTAAGTTCATTTCCAGCACCCAGTACTTAGGCTGGTACCCAATAATGGCACTGGACATTAAACCAAGGTCCCTACTATCCACATCCAGTGGCTGCTCAGGTGGAAGTTAAAAATCCAGTAGCACTTTTCAAAAGAGATGGGGAGTGTTCCCCGGTGTATTGGCTAGCATTCCTTCTCTTAGCAACTCAAGTTCTAATGCAGTGTGTTTTTGTCTGTGTAATTATTGTGCTTCGACACGCTATTGAAAGTATACTGCATACAGTCCCCTGCAGTACTAGGATCTAACTCATTGTTTAGTAAAGGGCTTTGGGATACATTGTGTAAGGCAGCTGCTCTGGCCCCTGCTGTGCTTCTGCCTGCCCACCCCTCCCCCAGCACTCTTTAAATCTGCAAGCTGCACTTCGGGCTCCACCCAACTGAGCTGTTCCATCCAATTACTGGCATCTGTGTCCTCCCACTGGACGTAACATTAACTCTCCCTGAACCACCTCCTACTGTAGCTAATTACCAGTATTACTGTGCTCAGTCAAATTACTGGCATCTGTTGTTCTCCCACAGGTTGTAACCACAATTCTTTCTCTCTGATACTCCTCCTATTGTAGCTGTTTACCAGTATTATTGCGTTCCATCTACTACCAATTCTAGCACCTGTGCTAATACCTGTACCCCCCTTCCTCTTTCCACATACTATTGCAGCTGCTCACAAACAACCTGCACTTATCCACTAATTCATGTAGCTGTACCCTTCTTTTCCTCTTCCCTTACCACTGCTTACCTCCTCCCTCTCTAGTCTCAAGCCTCACCTCTCCCCATCTGCTTTTCCTTCCATAACAAATCTTTGCCTCTCGCTGTTTTATGCCATTGTTATGGCTCTATCCACTTTTAGTACACTCTTAACTACCCTCCTTACTCTCTATCCCCCCCCTTCACTCACACTCCTTCTCTATCTCCCATATACCTGCCCCCATAATCCCTCCTTTCCCTCACCATGGGCCCTATCATGCTGTAACTCCTACTCCAGCCTTCTATACCTGGACACCTTACCCTTTCTGGCCTTGTGCCACATTTTGCCCATGTCAACTTACTACACTCTATACTACTTACTAAAACTCCAATCCCTCCTCTCACCAAATCCCTTCATGCAATGTAGACCCAGCTCTCACCATGGTACACCTAATGCAAAATTAACCTTCTGATTATTATGCTATTGCTCTACTATCCGCATATCTACTTCTATACCGGCCGTGCCCCCTGATTAGCCCAATTTCAGCATCTGTAACTATTGGCCCTTCCCCAAACAACTCTGTAATCCTTCCCTGTGGGTTAAAAATTCTATACCTAAATATAGAGAGTCTGCTTCCTAAATTGGACCTACTCCAGCTGCTAGCTGTATCCCATGCCCCAGACATTATCATCCTCTCAGAAACCTAGCTAAATAAAAAACTTGCAGACCCAATGCTCTCTATCCCTGTCTATACCATATGCTGGCAAGATAAAACTAGTAGTGGTGGAGGTGTGGCAATATATGTCTCTTCAACTTTACAATTTACCTCCATTCTTGCCATGCCAGTTCCAAAGCCTACAAGGTGCTCATCCTAAAGCGATCCCTTCCCTTCTCTGTACCTATATATATTACTGATGCCTACTGTCACCCTGGTTTCCCTTCCTCTGTTATCATGGATCTCATCTGTACAATAGTGGCTCTTACCCCATCAAAAGAACTATATATAATGGGCGACTTCAACCAAAACTACTTGTCTCCCTTCCTTAACAATGCACGAAATGACGTCAGTGCCCACAAGCTATCTCAACTCATTCTCGAGCCAACCCGGTTGAACCATAAATCTGGTAACCATTCCCTGATAGATTGGGCCCTCACATCCCATCCCCATAGAGTTATCAAATTGGGCATATTACCCGATTCCTTGAGTGAACATCACATGACTTTCTTAGTACACAAAATCCAAAGAACTAAGGCTCCCCACAAACGTCTCCATATTAGTTCGTATAAATCCCTGAATCTTGCTCCTTTCCTCCATGACCTGGCACTCTCAAATTGGGAACCTATAACATCATCTAAATCTATTGATGATGCTTATGCCTATTTCCACAGCAAATTCCTGGAAGTCTGGGACAAGTATGCCTTACTACAGCGCACCAGGGTCAGGGGCAGTCACCTCCCTTAGATTACCCCAGAACTCTTGGCATGCCTAAAAGCGTGGGATCTAACTTGGAAAACTCAGAAAGCATTTAAGCTCCCAAGTGACTACAATACTTACCGTACCCTATGCAACAGGTGTACAAGAGCTACCCGCTTAGCTAAAGCTGAATACTTCTGCAATACCTTTCAATCTAATATAAACAACCCCGCCAAATTTTGGAACGTCATATACTCCCTTTCCACCCATCCTTGTCAATCCTTACCTCTCTCCGTAATATAAACAACACTCTCGCTGACCACCTCAGTGTTGCAACTGAATTTAATTCTTATTTCACCTCCTGTGCCTCTGCACTCCTGTCCACCCTGCCTTCTCCCCTCAGCCCCCCCACCCACAGCTCACCTTCTCACTCTAATGTCTTCTCCTTCACTAAAATCTTGCTCTCAGACACCTTGGCTGCCTTGTTTGCTCTCAACCCCTCTAAAAGCAAGTCACCTGATGGTCTGGACCCTAAACTGTTATACCTATCTGCTCCTGCTATCTCTGCTCTGCTTTCTGACCTCCTGAACCTTTCCTTTGCAGCTGCTTTCATTCCAGCTTCATGGAAGCACACCATTGTTCTTCCCCTTCCTAAGGGCGGTGACCCTTCTCTTTGTGAACTACCATCCTATTTCCCTCCTTCCTACTCTTGCTAAGCTTCAAGAACATCTGGTTTGCTTCCGCCTCTCAGCCTCTAATTTTTTCACCCCATTCCAATCTGGGTTTTGGAGGATCCACTCCACTACTGCCTCACTGATTAGGCTCACTGATTCCATCTTCTCAGGGATGGACAATGGCCAAATCACTTCTGCTATTTTTGTCGACTTAGCAAAAGCTTTCAACACCATCTCCCACTCCCTTCTACTAAACACCCTCTCCATGGCAGATCTATCTGACCCAGCCACCAACTTGTTCAGGGCCTATCTGATAGGCAGAACTCAGTCAGTCAGAATAGCTGACTCAATATCCCCCACTCAGTCTCCATTAACACTGCTTCCCCCAGGGATCAGTGTTGGGTCCCATACAAGTCTCAATATTTCTAAATGACCTTCCCTCAGTCTGCTCCTCTACCTCCACATGTACGCTGATGACATGGTCCTCTTCACTGCCAGCCAGTCCCTTGTTTATGTAACTGCCAGACTTCAGCACGACTTCAAGTAAAGTTCAGCTCTGGTTTAGCTCCCATCAACTTTCACTCAATGCCAAGAAGACAGTCTATATGACATTTGGCACTAGGCAGAGACTTTCTAGGCTCCCTTCACTCCCATACTTCCATACTGTTGATGGGACTGTCCTTGAGGATGCCTCTACCTCTAGGTACCTTGGGGTGTGGCTTGACCAACACCTCACCTTCTCTGGTCATGTTGATGCAGTCCTGAAAAAGCTGCACCCCAAGCTTGGCGCATAATACAGGAACTGCTGTAGCCTTCTGCTACCGGCTAGAAGTGAACTTATCCAGAAGATGATTCTACCTATTTTTGAATACTGCGATGCAGTCTACAGGGAAAGGGGAAATTGTTTAACCAGGAAAGGCACTCTAAGCTGAAGCTTGTTTCCAGGTGCGACCTGAGAGTACAAGGAAGTTAAGTGGCATTCTCAGGGTCACACAGTATGCAAGAGGGGGCTATGGTGGGATTCAAAACTAGGTCTCCAGGTTTGCAGCTCAGTGCTCTTAACCACTGCACTATACTGTCTCCTACAGTGCTGCTCCCAAGTTTTCCTTATCCAGATTGGACTCCCTTTTTAACTCCTTCTGTCGCTTTGCCTTGGATGCCCCACCTCTCACTCATCACAGTAACCTTTACCACTCCCTGGCCATCCCCTCCTTAGAGAATCGGCATCTCCTCCATTGTGCTAAATTTGTATCTAAATATTGGTTTGGCACCCTCCCCTCTCTCTTGCCTTTTCTCTCTCTTCGCCCTCCAGCCCGTGCCCTTAGATCTTTTGACTCCTGCTTAATGGTAGCCCCTCGACGGTTGACCGCTGCTGATCAGCTGGCTTTCTCACACTGCTTCCTTAACCTTTTGGATGCTCTTCTTCACCAGATTCATCACTCATCCTCCCCCATTCCATCTTTATAGCTCTACATAACTTCCTCTCAGTAAATTGTACCTGTGACTAATTCCAATGGTACCTTTGCATTCCCAAGCTTCTCCCTCCCTCCACTCTCCATCAAATGGTTCAGTTATCCATCCTCTGTCCTGCTTCCAACTGCCCCCCACTGCCTCCCATCCACTCCTCAGTAGTCTTCACCCATCCTACCTCCTTTCTCCACCCCCGTTGTCTCCTTACTCTTGCTCTGTCCACCTGCAAACTGGCTCTATGCTTCATCCTACTGAGGCAAAGTGTGTGCTCTAACAGTTGCACTTATCTGTTCACAGGTGTATTCTGTATGAATCAATATATTGCACTTATTATGTACATCAATATTTGTCTTATGTAATTTCATCAGCAATGTGTATTCTGTACATGTTTTATTGTTCATTTGTAATTTTGTTTGGACTGTACAGTATGTTTTTCAGTGTTCCCCTTCCCCAGGATGCGCTGTGAGATGAGCAACTTGTTGCTCAGTGTGCCTTTCCTGGTGAAACATTTCAATAAATAAAATAAATAAATAAATAAATAAAGCCATATTTTAGTTTAAAAAACTGCAAGAAAAAATTTAGAAATTTAATTGGTCAAGAGATACTAACATACCAAAACTGCCAGCAGATACAGGCCAAATGGTCTATCGCATCTGCTCAATTGTCCAGGACAGAGGTTAGACTCCTGCTGCTCCCCCCAACCCTTGCCCCATTTCTTCACCCTCATCTTCCCACTGACTAGTATCTTGCCCTTAACTCTATCCCACCCCCTTTTCAAGCTCTCCACTGTTTTAAAAGATACCACTTCTTCAGTAAGCCCTTTCCATCCCCTAACACCCTCTCCATGAAGTAATGCTTCCTTGCCTCCCTCCTGATTCTACCCCCCCACCAACTTCAGCCTGTGACCCCTAGCAATCGCTTCTCCATTTAATCAAAACATGCCCTTTGTACTAACCCTGTCGATGCTCTTAAGTACTTGAAGGTTTTGATCATATCACCCCTTTCCCTTCTCTCCTCCAATGAGTACATGTTGAGGTCCCTCAACCTATCTTCGTAAGGCTTCCCTCCATACATCTGATCATTTTAGTCACCCTCCGCTATACCCCCTCCAGTAACCTGATGTCCTTCTTTAAGTATGGGTTCCAGAACTGTACACAGTACTCCAAATGTGGTCTCACCTGTGACCTGTACAGTGGCAGAATGACTTCCTCCTTCCTATAGGTGATTCCTCTAGCAGTGCACCCCATCATTCTATTGGCTTTTGCTGCTGCTTTCCTACATTGAGATGAGTGGTTCATATTCTTTGTGACCATTACCCGAAATCCTTTTCCTCCTCAGAGATGGACAGCTAAACCTTTCCCAGATGGTAACTGTACCCAGGATTCCTCACTCCGAAGTGCATGACCTTGCATTTCTTAGCATTGAAACCCAGCTGCCAAGTGACTGACTACTGCTCAAGCCTTCCCAAATCTTCTAGTAGGCCTTTTCCTCCCTCTACCCCATCCACAACAGCCCCTATCTTGGTGTCATCCATGAATAGACAGGTTCTGCTCTTAACTCCAACAGCTATATCGGCTATGAAGATGTTAAACAGCACCGGCACCAGCACTGAACCCTGTGAGACCCCACTGGTGACTGCCCTATGAGTTGAGAGTCCCGTCCTCACAACCACCCTCTGATGTCTGTTCCCAACCAGTTACCAACCCACTTAACCAGTTTCTCCCCTGCTCCCAGGTTTCTCAATTTACTAGTTAATCTGCCATGCGGTACTGAGTCAAAGGCCTTGCTGAAGTCCAGATACAGGACATCTATGGCCCAACCGGTGTCTAGTTATTTTGCCACCCAGTCAAAAAAGTGATCCAGGTTTGTTTGACATGATCTCCCAGAGATAAACCCATGCTGCATGTTGTCCATAAGACCGTTCACCTCCAAGAAGATAACCAATCTTTCCTTTAGGATCGTTTCCATGAGCTTACTCACAATGGATGTCAGACTGACCAGCCTATAGTTACCAGGCTCATCCTTGGGACTGCTCTTGTGCAGGTATGCCACATGTGCTGTCCTCCAGTCCTGAGGCATGCACTCCATCTTTAAGGAGGTATTAAACAAGTCTGCCAGTGCTGCCACCAGGACCTCAGCCAACTCCCTCAGGACTCTAGGGTGAAGCCCATCCAGCCCTGGAGCCTTGTCCTTGTTCAGTGACTTAAGGCACTCAAGCACTCTGCTCACAGGGATCTCCCCATCCATTATCCTGTCTCCTCCCATGCCAGTGTTGCTCTGCCCCTGTGGTATTGGCCCATCTCTCTCCCTAGTAAAAACTGTGCAGAAGTACTCATTGAGCACCTCTGCCTATTTAACCCCCTTCTCTACCCAACCTCCATCCTTCTTTATCCAGGTGATTTGCTTCTTGAAGTTCCTCTTCTCCCTTATGTACTTGAAGAAGGCCTTGTCCTCCTCCTTAATCCCCTCTGCTAGCCTTAGCTTTTTGAAGCCTTTGCAGCCCTCACATCCCTGCTCACATTCCTGGTTTTCCTCACTGTCCTCCTCTCATTTGGACCCGTTCCATCTTTGGAAGGCCATCTTTTTCTCCCTCACCCTTATCTGCACCTCCTTTGACCACCAACATAGCTTCTTGGTCCCTGTCTTCTTATTGCATTTCTTTGTGCAGGTCTCTGTGGCTGCTAACAGGCCTTCCTTCCGGATGGCCCATTTCTGGATGGTATCCATGTCAGGGGTGATGCTAGTCAAATGCCGCCTGAGGATGTCAGCCATCCTGCAGAAGTCACCCCTTTTGAAGTCCACTGTCTTGGTTTTTGTAGACGTCTCCTCCCTACCCATATCCAAGGAGAACCACATTGTTTGGTGGTTGCCACCTGCTAGGAAGTCCTCAATCCCCTGTCGCCTGACCATGCATTAAATCTGTATAAATGCATGGTTAGGTGACAGATCTAACGTTCCTCCTCCCATAACCTATTTGGAGTCATTTTGTAAGTGTAATAAGCAACTCTAGGATGTTCATCATAAGATTTTAATACACTTCCCTGGGGTGTAAGGGCAGTCTGCCTTCGACCTTGTGCTTTACTACACCCCTGAGGTGTACATTCAAATCCTATAATGTACACCCTGTTGTGGCTTATTTCTTACATATTCTATCAGTGTTGCTTAGATTTCTCAATACAGATCATTCCTTATGAAGATCTAAATGCCCAAATGTCCATTCTTCCTTTCTTTTCTCTTTTTTCAGCAGTTTATTTAACCATTTTGTTTTCTTTGCTGTCTACATGCTAATGCAGCACCAGTTTTGTTCTTACATTTTAAAGTTAATAACTGATGCCTTCTGACTAGAAATTACTAACAAGATTAATGGCTAATCTTTAGTAGTACAGAACAATCCTTATCATGCTGACCTTAACAGAGTACAGACTGTTAGTTACCACCCATTCTATTTCCATTCTGTTTGTATTGCATGTCAACTGGAGTTTAATCTTTAGCTCTTGTTTGATATGCTCACCAATGTATACAGATGCAGAAGGTTCACTGTGGGGCATTGTCCTCCCTGTAATACAATAAATAAAATTGTGTAAGACCTCCCTGAAGCTATTTGAGGGAAAGTTAAGCTAGTGAAGTGGTCATTTGCTTAAGCTGTGCTCACTGTGCATTACAAATAGTTTACCAATAAATATTAAACAACCATTTGGGTCAAACTAAATACTTTTTAACACAGAAGGCAGCATGCTGGAATGAAGTGCAAGTTGCAAAAGTGTGATTGCGGAATGCACATCACAAACGTTAGCACATGCTAACCTGAAACCAATATAGGGTGAAATAGTGATTTGCACAAAATTACAGGTAAGGTACAGTAACCCCCCAGCACAGTACAAGCAGCAAGTAAGTCTACAAAAAAGACGCAACAGTATAAAGTACTTGAAGTAAGGCCTTTACTGAGAAAAAGATTGCCCTATACAGGTGAACACAACAACTGCATTTGTAAATACACACAGAAATAAATCTATACAATACTTGACAGGTATTCTGACATACCAAACAATATTAAAAAAATGAAAACAATATGGCATCAACCCCCCAGATGTTAAACATAACATGGGTATACCCAGTATCATCTGTCACAAACACAGGGGACATGGAAATACAGCCCTACCCAACAGCATGCTACTGTATGGTAGCATCCGACCCCTCAACCAAGGCTGCAACACCTTGTTGCTGTGTTGCTTATGCAGCCTGTTGACTGACAATCCCACACCAGAATTGGTCACAGTACAACTGTAGAAGCTCCCCACCATGCAACTGAGTGTCCAACACATCACAAGAAGGAGATGGCAACATGTAGATGGACATATAGTGGGATGTTCAGCACCTGAAAGAGAAGTGGCATGCCATAAACAGCAGCAGTAGTTGTACACACCATTAAACATTGTCATGGAGGAAAACCGTCACAGCATGGATGTGACTGGCATGAAACTGGAAAAATGTGTGAAATGGTGGTGTAGTGCACACATCTCTGGACAGTGACACAGCATGTACTAGTTGGTACACTCCATCATCTTCACCTGCTGACCTCATAGATTACTACACCAGAGGTGTGTTAACAACAGCTGACAAGGTGGACAACTATAGGCAGCACAATTGTGTTATGGTTGCAACACATACAGAGGCACAGCAACGTATCAGCAGGGCATGTGCTAGTTTGAGCACTGGTATACAGACCACAATGCAAACTATCAGGAGTAAGTTGTGTGTGCAGGCATGGCACAATCACCATCACCTACCAGTGGAAACCACACAGTAGTGATGTTGTACAACTGATGGACCATATGTTGCAAGGTCCTACAACCCACTCAGGTGCTACCATTGTAACATTCTCTTTCAGCCGAGGTTGACACTATATGATAATCCTTTCTTGGTGTCAGTGAGGGCTGGACTAGCCCAAGGATGCCCTCCATATCTAGGGGTAAGATGTCATGTTTGCTGAAGGGTCCCCCACAATATCAGAAAACACAATGTGTAGACCTCTTCAGTCATCACTCTTCTCTGTTAGACACAGAAAGAAAAACACTAAACAGTGCTTAAACAGTTGCTACTCTACAGAACAGTCACTGTATTTACAGTTATTTTTGGGGGACTAAGTCCCCAAACTCTCTCCTGGTTGGCACTGTACAAACAGGTCAATACTGATTCCAGGTTTGAGTCAAAACCTTGGGACCATTTGTATAGGTTGTTCCCTCTCTTATGACATCCAGGTTCCCATGATTCTTCTATGGAACTCTGAGCAAATGGCTCTGTGGTCTTTTTCTGCCATCATTGTTTATGTTTCCATTATACCTTGTAAAAGAGCCTTTCATACTCTGCACTGAATTTATTGCAACTCTCACCTTTACACTGTTTCACACAACACATCGTAGCATCTGATCAGTGGGTGTACAGAAGGCAGCACAACTGTAGAGACTTTTTCACAGTTATCCCTCATTGAAAGCCACCTCAGTTCTGGGTGCATCACATCCCTTCTGCCTAAGGGAGCATCTCTGAGGCACATATCCAAACTTGGTTAGAAACTTGATCCCTTTCAACAGGTTTCTGTCCATCTTCAGCAGAGCTGGCAACATCTCTCAAGAAGAGAAACATGATCACACTCGAAAAGAACCCCCATCTTTAGTTGGACCATCTGTGTGCTGCATGGCCTCCAGGAAATTTCCTTGAGTGAAAGCCCCTTGGAGTACCTACATCCTCCTGGTGCCCCTTTTACACTTTAACCAGAATTAATGGCAACTACAATAAGTGCCTCTGGACTCAGAAAATTGCTGGAAGCACCCTGGTTGTCATGGTGCCCATCGCTGGTGGGCACCTGGAGACTGGACAATGAGCTCTGTTGTGCTCATACACTGGATCTGTTGCTGCAGGGACCCCTTGCCTCATCTTGGAGCCTGGTAAGTGCCCTTAGGCACACTTATACCCTTCTATCACTCTGCCAACTTGATATCAACTCTTCAGGCACACAACTGGCATTCTAATCTCAAGTCAGTGTCTGTCAGAGACTTTGCTAATCAGTAAGCTCAATGGTCTAGCA
Organism: Neoceratodus forsteri; assembly: GCA_016271365.2. Classification (NCBI taxonomy): domain Eukaryota; kingdom Metazoa; phylum Chordata; order Ceratodontiformes; family Ceratodontidae; genus Neoceratodus; species Neoceratodus forsteri. The sequence continues at coordinate 755,162,332 of CM028135.1, forward strand.
TTCTAATAAACAACTGCCTCCCCCTGCTGACCGGAAGATGTTATTACAGTTGCAAGCTCCCCAGCACTGTCACACACAGCATTTGCTGATGTGACACCCCTATGAAGCCACTACATAGAAATGTAGAAATTGGGGGCAGAAGAGGACTGCACAATCCATCTAGTTTGCCTGATATGGGTAACCCCCCCCATCCTTTCTGTGAAATGGCATTTTGAACCCAGTTACCATTTTGGCCTCCACCACTTCCCGGGGCAGGCAATTCCATGGGCTGACCATCCTCTCAGTGAAGAAGAACTTCCTAACATTGCTCCTGAAATGCCAACCCTTGAGCCTCATATCATGTCCTCAAGTTCTAACACTTTTCTTCTCCTAAAGGAGCTCCTGTACCCCTACATTATTTATACCCGTGATATACTTGAATGTCTCAATCATGTCCCCCCTCTCCTTCCCCTGCTCCAGGGAGTACATGTTGAGCTCCCTCGACCTATCCTCATATGCAATCTGATGCAGACCATGAATCATTTTTGTGGCTCTTCTCTGCACCATCTCAATCCTATTGATGTCTTTCCTAAGGTGCGGCCTCCAGAACTGTAAACAGTATTCCAGATAGGGGTGCCCCAGTGCCCCATAAAGTGGCAGCACCACCTCCCTTCTGTGACTCATGATTCCACTCCCTATGCAGCCTAGCATACCACTGGCATTTAGCACTGCCTTTTCACACTGCTTCCCCACTTTTAAGTCATCTGATATAATGAATCCTAAGTTTCACCCCTGGTTGGTGCATGCCAGCTGTTCCCCTCCCAGGTAGTATCTCACCTTGGGGTTTCCCTTGTCTAAGTGCATGACCTTGCACTTTTTGGCATTGAACTTCAACTGCCAGGTGTCTGATCACTCCTTGAGTTTCCTCAAGTCTGATTCCATGCTCTTGGCTCCTTCTGGGGTGTCCACTCTGTTGCAGATCTTGGTGTCATCTGCAAACAGGCACAGCTTCCCTTCTAATCCATTACTGATGTTGGCTATGAACACACTGAAGAGTAGGGGCCCCAGAACTGACCCCTGAGGCACTCCACTAGTTACTTCCCTCTCTGTTGATACCACTCCATTTATCTGCACCCATTGTGTTCTTCCCATCAGTCAGTTGTTCAACCAGCCCACCACTTCCTTATCTACACTGATGTGGTCCAGCTTCTTTACAAGCCTTCTGTGTGGAACTGAGTCGAAGGCTTTACTAAAGTTCAGATAGACCACATCCACTGCTTCCCTTTGGTCCACTGCCTTCGTTATCCAGTCAAAAAAGTTGACCTTGTTTGTCTGGCATGACCTTCCAGCCATGAAACCATGCTGTTTTGGATCCTGTTGCCCACTGGATTCCAGATGTGCTATTATTCTTTGCTTGAGCAGTGTCTCCATCAGTTTTCTACTAGGCTGGTTCTCATTTTGGAAAAGTCTGCCTTTCTGAAGCCCAGAACTCTGATCTTGGAATGGCTCATATCCATAGTTGTGTTGATTTGGAAACTGACCATACAGTGGTCGCTGTTGCCAAGATGGCACCCTACCTCGATCCTTTCTACCCTGTCACTGTTGGTCAGAACCAAGTCCAAGACAGCTCCACCTCTGGTTGATGAATCAACAAGTTGTTTCAGCCCTGCCCCCTGTAGGGCTATTACAAATTCTCTACCTCTTGTTGTCGATGCTGTCGTAGAACCCCAGTTAATGTCTGGTAAGTTAAAGCCCCCTACTATAATTGCCTTGCCCTTGTCCCACCATTTTATGTATCATCCCCAGTGTTTCTTTGTCCCCATCTTCGTGCGATGGGGACCTGTAGATAACTCCTAACCTAATGGCTACCTCTTTCCCTGTCTCAGATGTTACCCCCAGTGCCTCAGTGTCACCTAGGGTCCCCTAGATTTCTGTGGTTTTGATTTCCTCCTGGATGTACAGTGCTACCTCCTTCCCTTTTTACCATTCTGTTCCTCCTGTACATGTTGAATCCAGGAATGGCCATGTCCCATCCATGGCTTCCTGTGAACCAAGTTTCCATCACAGCCATTAAGTCTAGTCTATCATCTGCTATAGTGGCCGTGAGGTTGGGGATTTTGTTAGCCAGACTTCTGACATTAGTTACCATTCCCTTCCATGTGCTACCCTCCTTCTTTTTACAAGTGTGATTTCTCTTGAAGCCCTCCATTCTGTAGTTTCTGTGATGGAACTTCTTGCCTCCAGATCATTGAGATGACCACTTTTCCGTAATGCTTCTGTCTTCCTTGGAATAATTGTTTTCCCGTACCTGTGTCCATAGTGTACTGTATATTTCTAATGCATTTGGAACATCTTTGTGGGATTTTGCAATTTGTATCACATGTGCTGCTTGTGATGCAGTGTCCTGGCTCTGACTGAGGAACCTTTTATGGGGGAAGGGCTGTTGCTAGCCCATATGACGCAATGGGTGCAGGTGACCCTTCCCCATCTATTAGTTTAAATGGCTGACGAAGACGTCAAACATTTGACCGAGAGCTTGTATCCCCTACTTATAAGGTGCAGGCCACTGAATCTAAAGAACTCCCTTTCCCAGAAGTTCTGCCAGTTCCTGATGTAGCCATGCCCTTTTTCCTGACACCAATTTTTAAGCCAGGTATTAAGCTCGCCGATGTCCTTCTGTCTGATTTTCTGCCTGTTGGCTCCCTTTCCCCATACAGGCAGAATCTCTGAGAAAGAGACGCTGGATGAAATGGAAGCTAGTTTTTCTCCTAATTTTGAAAGATTTTGCTTAGTTTCTTCCACAGAGCAACTAGCTAGGTCATTTGTACCAATATGGATCAGAATGTGCGTGTCTTGCTTGGTGTGTTGCACAATTCCCTCAATGCGGTCTGTGTCCCTCCATGCTGATGTTCCTGGGAGGTATCTGACCGCAATCCCTGATGGGCTAATTTGGCGGATGTGAGACTCTACTCCATGGACCATAGAGTCTCCTATTATTAGTACATGCTTTTTGTTGTGTTTGGCGATTTTTGTTTTGGTTTGACCCTCTATGTGTTGCATGAGGGCCACCTGCTCTGGCTTGTTTGCCCTGAGCATAGGAATGGATGACAGTGGAGAGAATCTATTTGACAAGTGGATTGGTGTTGGAGTCACCCTGGACATTCTATTTGCTTGAGCTTTCTGATTTCCCATCAACTGCCAGCCCCCTGGTCTGCTGGTCCTCTGAGGGAGTGGCGTTTGTGGTTGGCACCTAATAGTCGAATACGTTGAAGTGTTGTTCTATGTTGCGCTGTCTAGTTGCATCTTGAGGTAGTTTATCTTGGCCCGTGCCACATGGAGCTGAGTACGTAGGTCATTGAGGGCAGAGCATGTACGACAATTCCCCACCTGCAATGCAAAAGCTCTGGTGATTAGGGTCCTGCAATACCTGCAGTTTACAATGTCCATATTCCCAAAGAGCAGTGCAGGATGAAAAAATAGGACATGCCCTATACTGTGAATGGATGATGCAAAAGGTAAATCCCTCCTGAGTGGGAAAGAAAAATACAAAAGTTCTGATCCGTACTTAGGATGGAAACACAAAGAAAGTTTTTTTTTTCTTTTACATAGTTCTTCCTTCCATCACTAGGGAGGAAGTGCGGACGAAAATAGAGTGTCCTGTGTATGAGGGAACCACCAAAAAACTATATATGTGTATATATATATATATATATATATATACAGTATATATTTTTTTTTACTGTTCCTAGGGAGGAAGAGAGGATGAGTGGATGGAAATAGAAGGTCCTGTGTAAGAGAAAAACAATTTTTTTTTGACTGTGAGTTATTTAGTACCACCTCTTCCTGTGGTATGAGAGATAGGAAGGCATGGCACTGTACCTATGAAAGGAGATACGCACCTGGGGTGGGTGTGCTGAGGGGTGGGTGGTGGGCCTAAGCGTTTCCCCTGCACAAACAATCAGGTTAGCAGGATGCCAGGTAGGAATGTGTTTTGCTTTTGTCTGGAGTATCTTTAGACACCTGTGACCCTGCTCTCTGTATGCAGAAAGAAACAGCAGACCAAGCAGCCCTTGATGATAAATCAAACCGATTCACTGCAGGTAAGTATACATGGCACCATCAATACAAACCACACAGGAGAAGTGCATTACATGTTTGGCTTGTGCCTGATGAGTGTCACTAGCCAAAAATGAGGTAATTAGGCAGTAACAGATCACACAATGACAGTACTGCATGAGGAGTACACAGTGCTGTGTAAACATGATGGGCCTGGCTGGGCAGTCTCATTATGGCCTGTGCTCAATGGATTGCTCCTTTTCTTTTCAGCTGATTAGGACCTCTCTTGGAGCTTTTCCTGTCTCAATGTCCTCTTCACCTGGATTCTGGTCCCCAGGGTGTCATCTGATCTCAGCCTGTGGCTATCTGACAAAGTACAGCATATAGCTGTGAAGAAACAATGAAGAAAACACCATCAGAACATTCCCACAGTAGATAGGATGATACAGCAGGGCATGTCATTATTGCCAGCACATGTACATGTAAGTAACTGTGCATGTGACTAAAATAATATGGGTGCAGTGTCTGCATGAGAGAAACACAGCACGGTCAGCGGTGTGTCGCCTATAGACAACACAGAAGTGTATATGGCTGTGTATCACACATACCTCTGAAAGTGTGCATGCCATGCTGTCTTGGCAGAGTACAGACCTGCTCATAGATAACAGCACACATGTGACGGCACAGTGGCATGTTGCATACACAGTCATCTACTATGTACCTTTGCAGGCATGTTGGCATATCATGTAGTCAATGGTGGCATGATGTCACAACAGTGTGCTGCATGATGGGTGTGCCAACACAAGGTCGACACCACCACAGCGAACACCAGCACAGCCACAGAAGTCTCCTATCTGTGTCGAGTCGCTGTGCTGGTGCACAGAAGACACCGGCGGTGTGTTTCCCAGTGTAGCCCCCCCCCGGTCCGACTCTGACTTGGAGTTATAATCCTAGAGACCGGGGGGTTAAAAGCACTGACATCCCCGAAGCTACGATATCAACAGTAGGCATGGTAGCTGTTGCTATGTGGGATGTTGGTGCTAGCGCTGTCGAAGCGCTATGTGTCCACTATCAGTCAATCTATACATAAGAAATGTGCACAGGTAACACTTCAGCCAAATCAGTAAAATGCAATATATACATGCACAATGCAAGGTACAAGACCATACCAGTTGAGGGTGCAACTGGACAGGCTATCTGAGCTGGCAGCATTTGTAGCCGTACCTTTAGTTGCGACACAGGTCATCCTTTCTGTGCTTGAATTGCAATCTATCCTGGTGATACCAGGAACCCTGAGCACACAGTTTGCAACTATATCCCAAATGTTAGTACAACCTTCTTTACTTATAGTCTTTAATGCAGGCTCAAAGAGTTTATCATTCTTTATTTATTCTTTGGGCAGGACAGGTAGTTCTTTCTTGCTAAACCACCAATCATGCTGCCTTCCCTTTACCACACCTGCCACAGGTGGAGCAGACATGTTGCAGCTGTATTTGGGAAGCAATTGTAGTCATAGATGCCACAGTCAGTGCTAAGTCACCATCCATTCTGTTTGCAGACGTATTAAACATCACATGGCATAATAAGCGATGGTGATCATGATTTAGCATACATCAACGCATCAAATGTGTGGAAGTACTGAGTTGACACGTGATAGTGTATGTGCAGTTCATCTTCTGATAGTGTCCACTTGTGTATGCAAATATAAGGATTGGCATCTGCAGCAGCATTGAATTATGGAACACAATGATGCCATCATTGTATGCAATGACAGAATTGTTTTTGTGCACCTGCACACGGGGCACACAGGTTACACTAATGATGATCAGTGTTAAAACACTGTCATAGCCTGAAATCCATGTATGCACTCAGTGCAAATATACATATATTGGTACACAACGTGCTAATGATTCCACTATCATTCAAGACAAATCCAGATTATTAACATTATTATGGCCTGTTTATGGGTTCATAATAAATGGACACACCCACTCCACACATGCTATAACACTGATGCTGTTTCTGCTTGGAGCCAACTGTTAGGCTGTCCTGTAGCCCACCAATAAAAAAGAGGTGTGTGACATTTCTCATTACTGCACAGTGCTTACCAGGCAGTCAATGTTTATTTAGCACAAAATTGAATATTGTCATTCAGGATGTCAATGTCCTCTGAGTCTGAAAGACTTAGGGGGCCAAAATCCTGTACTGATGAGGAGTCAATCCTGACCAGGAAATGCATGGCCAGGAATGATTTTTTTTTGTCTAGGAAAAATGCCCTTGAAGCCATGCATGCCAGTGCATGTAAGGCTGTTATGACTGCCATAAAGGCTGTCTTTGTCTGAGAGAGATCAATTGCAGAGGTAAAGAAGTCCTACTAGAGCATGCACTGCAGAATATAAAAACTTGCAAGAACACACAGGAACATGCTTGGGGCGAGTGGGAGTCCCTTAATGACTCCAGTACTGACTCAAGAGGAGGACCTTATTGCAGCTAGCCAGAACATCAAGCAGGCTGAAGGTGTAGCAGGTAGTACTGACACCATTGCAGACCCATCCTTTCATAGTGAGTAAGTGTTCTGGCATGTGACAGACCACACATACACACATGTTGTAGTATTGGTATTGCACACATAACCATGTCAATCATACTGACAGTGCATTATGGTGGTGGTAGGGGTGTTCCATGCATTTGAATATGTCATGTGCACAGGGACACACATGTGGATATTGGCAATAGATACCCTAATGCATGTGTATGGCAGTAGTGCTTATGTATACTGTAGTGTGTCAGAGGTTAGTGGATGCATACGAACATATGATGAAGGCAGCAGTACAAAGCTGTTGTGTCTGTCTAGTCTGCTTATAATGCAGGGGCCTCAGCATAAGCTACTGATCCTACCCCCTCCCTATACCATCCTTCCTCTCCATTAACCCTTATTTTCCCCTTAACTCTGTCCCAGTCTCTCTTGAAGTTGCCTACCATTTTTGACAAAACCATCTCCTCCTGAAGTACATTCCAACCCCCCAACCCCTCAGTGAAGAAGTGCCTCCTAGCCTCTGTCCTAAACCTCCACCCTCCAACTTGAGACTGTGCCCCCTTGTGTTTTGGCTCCCACTCAGCTTGAAGAGCCCTGTTTGTCCACCATATTTATTCCTTTGAAATACTTGAAGGTCTTAATCATGTCCCCTTTCTCTTTCTCCTCTCCTCCTGGGAGTACGTGTTCAGTGCCCTCAACCTCTTCTCGTATGTCCTATTCTGTTGGACCATGATCATCTTCATTGCCCTCCTTTGGACCATCTCCAGTAGTTTTGTATCCTTTTTAAAGCACTGGCACCAGTACTGTACACTGTACTCCAGATGCATTCTCACTAATGACCTGTACAAGGGCAGTATTACTTCCTCTTGCCTGCTGCTGATCCATTTGGCAATGCAGCCCAACATTTTATTTGCCTTTGCTGCTGCTTTCCTACATTGTATGGAGTGTTTTAGGTTTCTAGTGATCATCGCTCCCAGGTCCTTCTCCTCCCCTGATGCAGAAATCAAGACCCCTTCTATACTGTACTCAGTCCTCAGGTTCTCGGCTCCAGTGTGCATAACTTTGTATTTCTTTGCATTGAAATCAAGCTGCCAAATTCTGGATCACCTCTCTAGCTTTTTCAGATCCTCTTTTTGGTCTTGTATCTCTTCAGCTGTGTACATCCTCCCACAGAGCTTAGTGTCATCTGTGAATAGGCAAATTTTTCTCATAATACCATCCCCAGTATTGTTGATGAAGACATTTAACAACACCCATCTGAGCACCGAGCTCCATGGGACTCCACTTGAGACCTCCATGGTGCTGGAAAGCACACCTCCTACCATCACACTCTGGGTCCTGGCCCTCAGCCAGTTTTCCACCCACCTGATCAACTTCTCACCAGCTCCTAAATCCACCAACTTCCTGTTCAATTTCTTGTGGGGTACTGAGTCAAAGACCTTGCTGAAATCCAGGCAAAGGATGTCCACCACGTGGCCTCTGTCCACTGTTTTAGTAACCCAGTCAAAGAATTCAATCAGATTTGTCTGACTTGATCTCCCTCCCATAAACCCATCTTGCCTCTTATACTGGAGACTGTTCTCATCCAGATACTCTACTAACCTTTCCTTAAGTATGGTCCCCATGAGCTTGCACATGATTGAGGTCACACTGACTGGTCTGTAGTTCCCTGGGTAGTCCCTGGGACCACTCTTATGGAGGGGCACTACATTTGTCTTTCTGTAGTCTTGTGGTACCATGCCTGACTCCAGTGAACTATTGAACAGGTCAGCCAAGAGATCTGCAACCTCTGCCACCAGCTGCCTCTGCACCCTTGGGTGTATCCTGTCTGGGCCTGGGGGTTTATCTGCTCTCAGTGATAACAACCCTTACTTCACCATGTTCATTTCTATCAAAACCTTTGTTGCCCCTGCCTCTCCCTCGTCTTCCCTCTAGTGGCACTAGTCAGGTGATGACAGAACAGAAGTACTCATTTAGTACATTTTCTTTGCTCCTATTTTCCTCCACCCACCCATCCCCTTTCCTGAGCTTAATAATCCCATCTCTCTTGTCCCTAGTCTCGCTAATATAGCGAAAAATTCATTTTCCCTTTTTTAATTCCCTCAGCTAGCTGCAGTTCCTTCTGAGCTTTACATATCTGTGAACAATACTCATGAGCCTTCATTTTCTTGCTGGTTGCAGATATGGCAGAGGACAAAAGCAGCAGCAGTGATGCTCATGCACAGTGTGAGAGGACATGCAGCAACTATTCACTGAGCATGATTTGTTGGTGGAAGATACTGTTGCAGGCTGTGAGCAAGTTCAGACATTGCTATTCTACTTGGACACAAAGCCTCAGGAGGTGGTTGTGTAGGATGCACTAGTAGACTCTGATTACCTCATTTTGTCACAGGAGTGTCATTTCCCACATCCACTATGCCATGCGGAGAGAGAGAGAGAGAGAGAGAGAGAGAGAGAGAGAGGCAGACCAGTTTTATGAGTGTAATACAGCAGACATGCAATTGCCATAGCCTACAGACAATCAGCAGTCACACATATGCCAGCAGCAGTGTTACCAGGCAGACACACTGAAACCAGCCAGACCACAGCCACGGCACCAACATGTGGACACACCACACACTGATGAAAGGCAAGATGGTCATGAAGACAGTCTTGCGGTTACTTGTTCTGAGGTTCCAGCACCAGAGGTCCATGTACCTGTGGCATACGTGCAGCCATTGGAACCTGCTCTTAGGCCACCACAGCCTATTTTTCCATGGCTACAGAGGGCACCTTGGGAGGTACAGCAGTGCAAGGTGGAGCAGACAGGCCTGTTTAATCAGGCAAATTTTGCACAGCATGTCGCTGCTGATCAGGTGCAGCAGCAGCAGAGGGTAGTGATCCATGACCAAGCTCACAATATGGCAGCACATCATCGGGATGATTCAGCTTAGCAGGCACAGCTGTGCATTCAGAGCTGCAAGTGACAAGGGACCTCACATAGGCTGTGCTTGGCACCTATCATGGTTTGTAGCAGCAAAATGTGCAGTTAGTACACCAAACAGGCCACTGAGGCACAAGCTGCTGCCCAGCAGTGCATTGCCCTGGCTTGTGAGAAACTTACAGCCTCACAGCAGTCACAGCCAGTTACATAGGTACCATCTACATGTGCCACTATACAACAAAGGTGGGGCCAAGGATGTGGAATGGCAAAGACGTGTCACCATACGCCAGTGCCTGTTGTGCGGTCAGCACCTTGCCACTCCCTACACACAAACAACTCTCCAGGCTGCAGTCCACATGTATAGGATACACAGGCTGTGACACCCTTACATACACACACACCCTGACTCCATGCTTGACTTCATGTGCACCCTCACATAGCAAAACCAGTGACAGGGGTGTTCATGCTGGAAAACATGAAAGGAGGCACACGAGTAGCATACAGCAGTAGCAACAAAGCTATTTTGCATATTTGTGTGGCACTGTTAGGGGTCTAGTATTTATTGCCTTTTCAGTTTATCAAACATTTGCAGATCTTCTGAATACTGTTTTTGCCTTTCTTTGTTTCTGTATAGCAATGCCAGGGCAGCTCCACAGTTAATGGAATGACACAGAATATGTGAGCGCTTTGGTTTGTGACTGCCTTTTTTGTTACATATAACTCTCCTATTGTGTATTCCTTGTGATAATGTGTTTTTCTGTCACTCGTAGCAGAACAGCAAGTAACTGATGCTCTGACAGGAGGCACGGGGTCATAATGTCACAAGACAGTATGCTGTATGGCAAAATTGCACTGCCAGTACAGCACGATTTATGCCATGAGGCATAAGTCTTTTTTCGGTGGGAGGCTCTGCCCCCCACACCCCCTGTTGTGGGGGTCTGCGCCCCCAGAACCCCCACTAAAGATTCTCAACTCCGTGGGGGTGGGTCCAACTCAGGGAGCGGACAAGGCGGAAAAAAATAAAATGTTTCTGGGACCAGGAATCAAACCCAGTCCCAGATGCAGTGCCTGGATTCCTACTGCTGTGGCTCAGTCCTGTGAGCCACGGCAGCTGCTCGTCAGAACCTGCTTCCGGCAGAGGTCTTATCCTCTGCCTGGGAAAGCGCTACTGGTGCAATACTGAGTACAGCAGTATATGCGGTATTGCACCAGCAGTGGTAGCATGCTGCGCTGTACCGGGTTAGCCATAATGTTGTACGCTATTAAGCGTGTGACATTATGACCCGGTAGGCTGACGGCACTGCCATGTAATTGTTTTCAGCTTATTGCTGTTGCTATGGTACTCTAAGTTGTTCTGTGACTGCAATACATGGGTAAAACCCACATTAACCTGTTTGCTTTTCTGTTTCTCCTTGCCTTCTGGCACTGAAGTTTTCAAAAATAAGAAAGTCCCTCACCTATGTAGAATATCAAACCATGCAGTTAACCCAATGGTTATACAACCCCTGTAGGGGATCAGCAGAGTCTGGCACACCCTAATCATCCTCCATGTCACCCAACAGGCCATACATCTGTATTCCACATTGGACAGCTATGTTAAGGAGTATACAGCAGGCCAGGATTATCTTGTAGACATTTGCAGTGCTATACTCCAGTGGACCTCTGGGCCTATCCAGGTAACTGCATGGCATATTTAGCATCCAGAAGATGCATTCCTGAACATTCAGGGTGGCAAGGTGAGTCGTATGGTAATGCTTCTCACCCACATATACTGGACACAACAGTGGCACCATGAATTAGGGATACACATAGCATGCGCTGTCAACTGTGGGTAGATGAGAGGACAGCCAGCCAGTATTATACTCACTGGAGGTGGCCAGATATGTATGCTTGTCTTTATTCTAACCAAGTAGCCATCTGCCTTGAATCTGTCCAGTTTCAAACATCCAACACAGAAAGGAGTGGACCAGATGAAGACATTGTGTGTCCTCACCCCCCAACCCCAGGGGTTCTGTATAGTGACATTGGTAATGCAGTATGTGATATTAAACACCATCTGTGCATTGTGAGAATGAAAGCCCACATGGTTCACTAAGGCATCACCCTCTCTTTAGGGTGGTGTTTTGATGGCCAGGTGTGCGCAGTCAATAGCCCCCAGGAGAGTTGGAAAATAGGCACTCTGGCAGAATGCCTGCATTGCTGCTACTCCGCTCTTGTGATATTGGGAACATGGTACAATTACCATATCTGCTAGACAGCACATTAAGGAACTGGATTAGTAGGCACACTAGTCATTTTGTTGTTTTGTGTAAGTGCTGCTATACTGTCTTCCTTGAACCTCTCCCCAGGGTGCCTCTGGAAATGAGCTATTATGGCTCAGTAGCCTTTTCCTCTTGAAACTCTTTAAAAAATATATTGCTGACCAATGCCTGTAGTGTCCTCAGGTGGTGTTTGAAGTGTCCCAGTGGACAGGAAGCACAGATTACTATGACTTTCAGTTCCACTGACCTCACCTGACTAAAATGTGTAGTACTCTGGAGGTTTCCAATAGTACATCACATAGTTCTAGAGGGTGTTATGTCCAGACAGTACCTATCTGCCATTTGTTGGTCAGACAACTTCAGGAAGGTGTGCCAGGTCTTGAACACCCTGTTGGGGCATATGGGCATGGGGAATGCCAGTGGTCATGGACTGCATGTTTTGGGTCCTTCTTATCCTCTGGCAGGATCTGCAGCTTCATCAGATAGTATACCATGGTGAGTATGTGTGTGTATTCAACATCTGTGTGCTACTTGTATAGGTAAGTAATTGGTCTGGATGCAAGCCTGCTGATTGCACTGGTTTATGCTATGCTTCCTGCAGGTGTAATATTTGAGGATACTTATTGGCACTTGCACTGGTTCATATGTTTCAATTATTTGACTAAGTCTTGTATTCATGTCCCTGTTTCTCAATAGCATAGAGCCCTGAGTGTTGTACTAGTGTGAGTACTAACTGGTTTGTGAACAGTATTAATAATAATGTTTGAATATACATTCTCCAGCACAATCTGTCCCCCAAAGCTTACAATTGCTGTTGGTATTACACAGTTTTATTTTACATGGCACAAACAGTTTCAGTATGCTATACAGAAACATAGAATTTGATGGCAGAACAGGACCAAGAATGCTCAAATCTGCAGGAAACTAATGAGTCAAGGTAGGTTATACAAGACCATGACACTGAAATGTTGACATGGGCTGATGCCATTCCTGATAACTCCAAAGTGATAATTCTAGAAAAATATTCTTTGAGGGATCTCTATGGAAAATTAAGTAAAGTGCTAAACTACAACACAAGTATTTCTAAAGATGTTAGGTAACTGTAAATGAGGTTTATAGTAATTAAAGCTAAGCACATTGCTGTAGGCCCCTGAAAAGGAGTAGGATGAAGTTTGGCATGACTGACGCTAAGTATACTAGAGTAACAGCACCTATTATATGATTTTTTTAATAATATTATTATATACCACACCAGTGGTGAATACATTGGGTAAATAAATCCTGCTTTTTTAAACAGTTGAGATAAAATGTACTTTCCCTCAGAATATGTGATATTTCTGTTTGTAAAATAGATCAGAAATGTCATGCTTTCTGATTGGCTAAAAAGTCTTTGAGACCCATATGTTAATCTCCCAGAAAATGCCTTTTTGGAACAAATAAAGGCAATGTGATTTGAAATTTGGGCAAATCACATATAGAATACATGACCCAATTGAGTCATCCCTAATTTCCATCACAAACATGGCTGCCACCTTTACACAATGAAAACCTCCCAAAAGGCCTTAACAAGTATAAGTCTCTTAATTTAAAGAATGTGTATAAAGAAATAAATATTCTTCACTCATCTTTATACACATTAAGAACACGTCAAAAATGAAATATTGTTCATGGTTTTAATTCCTGGTGTTTCTTTGGTGACCAGGAAAATTTCTCTTCTATCATATCAGGTTGCCTGGTCAATCTCTGCTGCTTACTCTACTACAGTCAGAATTGAAACCTTAGTTCTAAGCAAGCCATTATGCTGTGTGTGAGGGGTTGAACATTCTGCTAGAGGAAACATAACAAACAAACATCTGTTGACTGTGGAGAAAGACAGATGGTTGACAGGTGGGGAGGGAGTACTTTTTATGTTTGTGTGTGTGCATATGCATGAAGCAGACATCTTGTAAGAGTAGGAGTAGAGTAGCAGGCTTCTGAGGTGTGTCACTGTGGTACCCAATGCAGCACAGGCTGTAGGCGGCTCTTCAGTGACAGGCCAATGACCAGTGAGGCTGATTATGATGCTGTTCTGCAGGTTGATGATGGGGAAAAAAGTTTGCCACACATATCAGACAGTGGCTGCATCCTTTTATTTACATGATACCACCCAGCAACCAGTGGAGTGGTGTCATTATCAGCATGCCAATCGCTGTCAATATGCCCCATCCCTGTATTAGTGGCCAATGCCCATTTTGGGCTTAGCTATGCTCAGAGTAGGGAATTCACTTAATAAAAAGTCCTCCTGGGCTGACACCTGCTCCAAGCATGAATGTTAATAAATTTAAAAAAGTCCATCCTGGGCAGTGCGACCCTTCTGAGAGTCCCCCCAGTCTTATATTCGTCATCCTCTCCAGACAATTGTGACAGTGGGGTGCCCAATCCCCAGTGTCACACTTGTATCTTAAAGTCTTTTTTTTTATTTTAAACCTGAAAAGCAGAAAACCATCCTTCATTGTCTTTTGCAGCTGAGCAACCATTCTGAGACCCCCAAGTCCAATATTAATCCTCCCACCATTATGACACTGGGGTGTCCAATCCCAAGTGTCACCCTTCTGTCATCACAATGTCTTTTTTATTATCGTAAACCTGAAAAGCAGAAAATCATCTATCAATGTCTTCTGCAGCTTTTCCAACCAAACCCATCCCCCACTCACTCCATCCTGACACTCCACTCAGCAGCCACCACCCCACGCCCCTCATTCACCTAAAAAAAGGCCAATGCTGAAAATTCCTTCCATAAGGAAAACACATCTTTCTTCTTCAGTGCCCACTGAGAACTGAAGAAACAAGGTTAAGCGCAGTCAATGAATTTTCAATTCTTTTTGAATTTTTACTCATACTGCTGTCATTTGTTAATATGTTTTCACCAAATTGTCAACATAGCCTTTTGAGACTGCATCTCATGAACAGGGCTGGTAAATTTCTTTCACTCTCACCTGAAAGGTGATTTCACAGTCACTCTACGAAATCACCTTTAGGGTGGGATTTGAACATTTTCACCCACCAAGTTCATGAGGTGGTATCATAAGAAGACTGTGTTGAAAATTTGGTGAATAAATAAGGTTAAATGACAAACTTATGAGTGGAGGTTGAGATATTTCAGTGTTCACTAATAACTTTATTTTCAATATTTTTCCACCGTACTTTCAACATGGCCTTTTGAGACCCAATCTCATGAACAAGGCAGGTGAAATTTTTCATGTCTGACCCAAAAGGTAATTTTGCAGTTGCTCTGAGAAAATCACCTTGTGGACAGGATTTGAAAAATGTTGCCTGTCACATTCATGTAGTGAGGTCATAAAAACACTAAGCTGAAATTTGGGGGTCAAAATCATTAGAAACAAAAGTTATGAAGGCACATTGAAATTTTTCCATGTTCATTCAGCTTTAGTGATTTTCATTATTGTGACCCTATATTTTCAACATAGCCATTTTTTCACAGCACCTCATGAATGTGACAGGTGTAGTTTTTTTTTTCAAATCCTGCCTTAAAGCGTGAAGTACTTGATGTTTCAGTCAGTATTTTATAAATGACACCTGTCATGTTCAGAAGGTGGGGTAATATAAAAGTATGCTAAAAATCTGGGATAAAAAAAGTTATGAAGAAACACTGTATGTGGTAACGTGTTATGTTCCTGAGCCAGTGACTTGAGTTTGGGGATGAGCTCAGGGAGTCAGCTGGGCAGCATAAGGATGGGAGATAGCGCTGTCGCATAACACTGCTCTGAGTCTGGGAAGGTACTGCACAGTGTTCTGTTACACAGGCAACACCTTGTGATGGGCTCAGGAAGACATACACAATGCTATGGGAGGAACCCCAGGAAGCTGAGAGTGTGAAAATTGGAAGAAAAAATATGTTGCTTGTATTTTTTTAATGTTTGATAGGATGCTACAAAAGTGCCAGCTAGAAGTGGACTTGCACTGGAAGACTACCAGCTGACACCTGTTTGCTGCCCACTGCCTTAGCTGCAGGCCTCAGGGTGATCTTGATGCCAGTTCAACACATATTTTGTTGACAGACATTACAGCGGTGGATTCATGTTGACCGCAATTTGCAGTTGACATAAACCCATCAGGAGAAACAGTTGCTGTTCATCGAGAGGCTTCACCCCTGAACCTCCCATGCGGGGGGCTCTGCCCACCCCGCACCCCCCCAAACATAGGGATTATCAACTCTGAGTCAGAGTTGATTCAGGGAAGGGGTGCAGGACTGGAAAAAGAGTGCCAGGGTCCTGGATGGACTTTTACAGTAACTGTCGATGTTGTCAGCATCAACGTGTTTGCTGTAAAAGTTTCACTGATTGGAGGGCATTCTGGGATCTGCTGTACTATGCACCGAGATTAAGCTTAAAAAGGGACTGCAACTACTGAAAAAAAGCTCAGTCATTCTTATGTAACAACCCCTTTCCCTAAGTAAAGGCTATTACTAGCCATTCTTATACAGGGATTAGATGCCTTTGCATCAGGCCCTGTGGGTGTAGAGGGTGTGGGAGGAGTATAGCACTGTAAAAGGGGCCCACATGGCCTGGTTTGGGGGTTTCATGGTGGAGAAGTGAACAGTAGCAGGAGGAAGGACAAGCCAGCCCAGACATTAGGAGAAGGCCATCACAGTCTAGCAGTTTCACCAAAGAGAAGGAGCCAGTGCAGTACCCTATGTCAGGGTGCTGGCTGCCGGGATGCACAGAAATATGCCAGCTTCACAACTTGATATCTGTTGTACTGACATACTCCAATCAGAGCAAAATAGGAAGCAGTTCATCAGTGCAGCTGGCCTGAGAGAAAGGGCCAAGCATGTGCATTTTCCAACGTGGTCTCCCACCTGAGACCAACATGCTTGGCCACCCTTTAGCTGGGATGGTACAAAGTCTTCACACTAACCCAAGCACTAGATGTTCCTTGAGAATATCGGGAGAGGGCGTTGAACCCATGGCCCTAGTGGAACAGTATAAAGTGTTCTGGAGAGAGAAGGGAATCTTGGGTGCTGCACCTTTATGGAGTGCCACCTGATTGCCTGTGGGTCTGAAGAGAACCATGAAGCAGTGTTCGTTAAGTTGTGGCTGGGGGTTGGTGAGTGTCATGTAGGCCCAGGCAGGTAATTGATCCAGAAACAGTGAGTATGCATGTGACCAAAGACTGTAGCTATTCGCTGGGTTGGTAAAGAGAGATGCTACAAGAATCAAGTAGGATGTCATCTCTGATAATGTGGGGTGGGTCCCTGAAAAAGAGGTACAGCTGAGCACTCATGGCCAGCAGCCCCTCAGGAAGTGGCCATCTGGTGCATCAACAAAGCAGAAGCTTGGCTGATTGCTTATGCTGCTGTGCAGGAGTTCCACAAGTCCCTAGTAAAGTCAGATTGCAGTAATGGGATACTGGATGCTGGACTAAGTTGCTAGTTACCTTCAGTCTCTCTGGTCACCTTATTTTTTTTTATATATACATTTTATGCCCCTGTTCACCCCTGGCATGCCCCCTTCCATCCAATTCCCCCAACAACCTTCTCACCAATGTCCTGGCTTCTGGACCGTGGCGAGGTGCCCAATCACCAGTGTGGAGCCTGCGTGGGACCAGATTTCATCCTGCAGCCAAGGAGGGATTTCCACCTTGTTTAGTAGATTTCCTCTAGGGTTCAGACTCTGCAGAGACATCTTAACACATCTAGCCATGGCCCTGCCCCCTGACATGCCCAGGCCTGCACTGCCACGCGGATCTCTCCACTTGGCAGTGTTGCAGCTGGTCATGACAACCCCATTCCCCGAAGGAGGAAAGCTGTCTTTCAGATGCTCAATCCTCCCTCCCCTGAGTGATCCCCAAGCGACTTGCGTTTTTTCCCAAATCCGGGTCACTAGTGTAGCAGGAGGTAAAGCGTCCGTGCCTCAGCCCTCCATGCAACTGGGCCAGCTGGTCACCTTAGTTTGGTTTGCCATTCCTGTGAGCACATTATTAGATAATCTCTACAAAATTGAGTTTTCTGAATTTGAGGAACTGAGATTCAAATGCAGTAGCTAAGGTGGAGCCTTGGAAGTGTCAGCTGGCTGGCTACATCAAGGAATAACAGAACTTGGGAGTCCAATAAACTTGAACTTGAACTTGAACTTGAATATAAAGTTGAAGGACAGTCTGCAGCTGCAGTGCTGGGTTTGAGGAATACTCAGTGGAGTACCATAATTAATTGCATGAAGTTTGAACTGACTGGGTCTATGTGACCAGATGAATAAACTGTTGTGCCCCGTGTTCTGCTGCCTACGGTAAAGGTGAGTCAAGGACTAAAGAGTCAGGGCTGGATTTTCAAAAATCACAAAAATGATGTCCTCACTCAGTAAGTACAGTCAGGTGAAGGCAAACATGTTCAAGGAGCAACAAAAAAACTGCACACTTAGAGAATATTTTATAATGAGGCAAGTTTATTTACAGAGCAACAAATGTGCGGTATGAGGTGCTCTTCCTCCTCAACTCTTGATCGGGGTGGGGGGCTACTGAGTCCTCCAGCATTCTCCCTTAAATGCAGCATACTGCTCTGCAGTTGGCTAGAAAGATATAACTGCAACCTGACAGGGATCAGCCCACCAGTGGTCACCTTAGTCAAATTAAATATTTACTTTGCAAATGTGCCCAAATGATTATTATGGCTAACTGCTGCTGAAGGGGAATAATAGGACTTAAAGACAAAAGGTGTATCAAAGTATTTAAAATGACTACAAATGCTGAAGATCATAAAAAAACCCACATCTAAGCTCAATCTATTCATACGTTTACCAAAATCAAATAATGATAATGGCAGGAGAGACCATATAACAATGAATACAGGTCCCAGATAACAAAGTGCACGTTAAAGTGTGTTGCAGGCCAGAACTGACTGCTGTTTAACAAAGTTCACAGCACAGAGCCCATGGTGAGATGCACTGTGACTGACGATTAATATAAAGGTACCCGTGTTAGTCTTATGAAAATCTCAGATTCAAATAAGAGGTGTAGCTCCCTGTGAGAAAAAACAAAAGACATATACCACAATTTCAGTATTGTAAGTTATATCCTCAGACCCCCTCCTCAAAACTAATATTTCCAAATCAGTTTTATACAAATTTTGTATTATTTAGCCAGCTTTAAAAGCAAAAAACTAATTAATTAAAGAACTGTGGGGTGAGGACATTACTATGGAAAAGTGAAAGAGAAGGAGTCCAAAAAGAGGGTAGAATGGAAATAAAGATGGGATGGGGGGGGGGGAGAACATTTATGACAAAAAATTGACAAAGAATAGAATGTCTAACAAAAATATAATAACTATGTAAATAAAGGGAAACCTGGACTATTATAAAAACTTCAGTGACATCCAGTTTCTCATTCAGGAATCCTGTTCATTATGCCCTTAAGGAGTGCCATGTGTGGGCCTGAGGAGGATTCCCGAGAAGCGGGGTTCATGAAGTTTTGCCTGGGTGGAGGGTGAGTGCCGTGCAGGCCCAGGTGGCCAAGTCGTACAAAAACAGAGATGATGCATGTGACCAAAGACTGGAAGTATTCACTGGGACAGTAAGGAGAAATATCTCTGACAATGTGGGGTGGGTGCCTGAAGAAGAAGTACAACTAGGCACTCCTGGCCAGCAGCTTTTCAAGAGGGAGGGAGGGCTATGAGATGTCGCAATAATGTGAAGCTTGGCTGATTGCTTCTGCTACTATACAGGGATTCCAGACGTTCCTCGTAAAGCCAGATTGCAGTAAAGGGATACTAGATCCTGGTCTAAGTTACTAGTTACTGGAAATCAATCTGGGCACCTTGTTTCAGCACGCCATTCCTCTGTGCATATTGTTAGATGAGCTCTACAAAATAGAACCTTATGAATTTGAGAAGCTGAGATTCCAGTGCAGCAACTAAAGTGGGGCTATGAAAGTATCAACTGGCAAGCTATGTCAGTGAATAGCAGAACTCAGGGAGTCCAGTATAAAGTTAAAAGGACAGTCTGTGGCTGCAGTGCTGGGTTTGAGGAATACTCAGTGGAGTACTGTAATTAATTACATGACTTTTGAACTGATTGGGTCTATGTGACCAGATGAATTAACCGGTGAGCCCCATGTTCCACTGTCTAAAGTAAAGGTGAGTCAAGGATTAAAGATTCAGGGTAGGGTCTGGAGATTGCACTTGTGGCAACATTTCTGCTACAGCTGCATCACTTTAAATATGTCAAAATGTTTGCACCTGATTTTCAAACATTTTGATGTACTTATGACACTTTACTCACTTTCTGGCACAAAAAATGACGCATATGTCAGAATTGCAATGCATGCATCACTTTTGCTGTGCATCTTGCAGGAACTGTATCCACAAGGTAGTCCACGTTTTTATGGTCTAACAGTTTTGACACTACTACCGAAATTGTGTTGCAATCATGATGCAACTCTTTTAATGCCGAAGCCAGGTTTGTGGGCCATGGGGTGCACAACAGTCAAACCGAGCCAGCAAGATGTCAGCAGGTGAGTGCCAGTCTGAAAATGTGATGTGGTCTGCTGCATAACCAGTGGTTTTCATCAACAATGGGTAATAAAGTAAACAACCGTTTTGAATCCTGGAACTTAATGGGACACTGTCAACCTTTTTTGCACAGTATATATTGTTTCTAGTTAGAAATCCACATTTTATGATTGATACCCTTTTCTAAAATTCCTTTGATGTTGCCAGTTGTTTATCTGCCTCCTTTCTTAGTAGAACTGAAATGCATGCTAATGGTATAGTTGTACCAAATCCTTGATCTACTCTTATTTTATACTACTGAAACACTAGAAACAAACCCAAAGTGTGCGACCACTCATGATGCAATTCGTGACTCTCCTCCTACTGCATAATTAGTGGTTTGACTGTGATGGTGATGTTCCCAATTCCAGGAAAGATGCAATGGGAGTTTATCAAGGAATATGTAAACAAGTATGTTTTTTGTGGTAACACCAGTATGGTGGACTGTCTGTTTTTCACTTTTTAAAAGATAAAAATAATTAAACTACCTGCTACATCAGCAGTCTCTGCAAAATGTGAACCACCATAACACGTTTTTCTTAAACTGGGGACACTTTGAGCCCTTAGGAGGTTGACAGTGTTCCTTTAACTAATGATCCCACCAGCTCTGCCACACAAGATGTGTACTAAGAGGGAGTCAATAGGGTTTTAAAGGTTTTTGTCTATTTGGACTCATAGAAGCAATAATTGGGTCTCTCTCCTCTCCTCCCTCAGTGCAAAAACTGTGCCCTGAGTATGAAGAGAGGTCAGGAATTGAAAGAAAACTGTGAGAGTCTAGTGAGAGATGTACATTTTTTGAGTAGTGAGGCTAAAAACAGTGGCTGAGAGTAGTGCTTACTCCACACCTTTGGACGCCCAGACAGAGTCTTTTCATTTTAAATTAAAGGCAGTCTGGCCTGTCTATAGTCAAGCAAGCACACCATTCTAGACGTGTGCATGCACTCACTTCTACCTTAACAAACAGAAGCAAGAAAGAAATAACTGCCTTAGCAGTGATTTGCACCCAGGCCACCTGGAATATAATTCTGATTGCTGTAACAGCTGTGTCACCAAGGTAACTGAAAACCTAGGACTCTGAGAAGCACCTAATGCTTCCTCTAATGCACAACCTGGTGCTATACAGATAGTTACATTTTCATTCACACGGGTGTGGTATATACCAAAATGGAACCAAAACGAACAGAAGAGAGAAAGAAATAAGTGCCCTAGCTGGGTTTTGAACCCAAGTCACCTGGAATACCATTCTGGTTGTATACCAGCTGCGCCACCAAGGCACCTGGAAATATAATGCTCCCAGAAGCACCTAACCCTTTCTCTAATGCACAACCTAGTTCTGCACAGATAAGTATATTTTCATTCTCAAGGGTGAGGTACACACCGATATGGAACCCAAATGAACAGAAGACAGAAAAGAGAAAGAAATAAATGCCTTAGCTGGGATTTGCAGCACCAGGTTGTGCATTAGAGAAAGAGTAAGATGCTTCTGGGATGGTAGTCCGTGTGGCCTGGGTTCATATCCCAGCTAAGGCACTTATTTCTTTCTTAGCACTACACAGATTTATAGCTGAAATCATCTTAGAGTAGGATGACCAGATCTCCTAAGACAGAAACTGGGACAAGTACGCAAAGTGCACACAAAAATCCTGGATATAGGATGTGAGCATAGAGTATGCACAAACAAATTTAAACGTAATGCTGGTGGTTTGGAGGCCACCAGTATCCCTAGAAGTTCTGGGATTGTAGAAGCTTCCTGGTGCATTTTGGACCTTGTTGACAGGAAATAAATATTTTTTTATAGGTCTCAGCCCACATGTGATTCCAAAAGGAGAAAACCTAATCCCTCTCAGGATTTTTTGGTTTTTAACTGATGTCTGGGTTCCGGATGAGAAAAGAATGTTTTTATTTATTTACTTTTTTTTTTTAACTCACTCCGATGACCACCCTCCTCTTTCTAACAAGAGTCACTCAGCTAATAGTCCTGATCTGTGTGGCAAGGGCCCCACCTCATGCTCCTTCAAACTCTTAGTCTGTCTCTCTGGTCTTCCCCTCAGGAGTTTTCTGTAAAGACTGATTTTTTTTTTTTTTATCAACTCTCTTTTCTTTTTAGAGGAATTTTACTTACTAATGTGACTCATACCACCTCCCCAGTCCAGATATGTTTCAAGCATCTCCCACCCCCACAGGCCTACCACCTTACACTCCTACCTCCTGTCCTGTCTGTCCTCCAACCCAACCTCAGGAATTAATTTTTAATTATATTAATAAGGCACTGGTCCAGATAAAGAAATGGAAAAAAGAGAACATTAACCACAAAGAAGGAGAGTAGCAGTCATTCGACCCACCATCTGACACCAACAGATACCATCCTTCAAACTTGATCACACTGCATACATGCGCCACGCTGAAAACTGACTGATGAGCTCAGTCAGGTATGTGACAGACTGCATGGTCACATTGGTGGCATCAGCATTTACTTGGTGGTGTCTGCATGCAATCCACAGAGTTCTATGTTAATTTTTGGGCAATCACAGTTTGAGGCTGTGTGATACGTGGATCTGGGTCTCAGAGGAGGGAGTAGACTGGTGGCTAACTGGAAAGCAGGCAGGGAGAAAGGGTCTGACTCCTCCAAAGGGCAAGACAACTAAGGAAGGCAAATCTTTGGTGTTTAAAAGGTCAAGAGGTCAGCAGTAACACCATTACAGTAAAGGGACACTTTTTTTCTGTGACAGAAAGTAGGTTTGCAATTAATGCCATGACTAAACACTGGTTTTAAAAATAGGGTTGGAAAAATGCGACAGTGCAGTGTCAATTAGGACTATCCCAATAAAACCGGGTTGTCTGGTCACCCCATCTTGGAGACATGATGTTGAGAATTGAAACATATTTTGGTGAGGGGCATCAGTTTTATAAGCAGGGGCCTAGGGGTCAGCCCCTCCCACCCTCCCTCTAGCTTCCTATTGAACTCTTTGAAAATCCAGCCCTCTGTGTCTGAGTTTTATTTCCATCATGACTAAGCCTGTCTCGGTGGTTCCTATTTAAAAGAAACAAAATCAGGTCAGAGCCAAAATGGCTACTAGTGCAGTAACCTGATAAAAGATGAAGAATTGAAGTGTGGGTTGGATTTTAATTTGATATATTATTGTGCTATTAAAATTCCAAACTTGTCATCACAAAAGTAGGAAAAAAGAGCCTTAAAGGATATTTACCAGGGATGAGCCAGTTGAGAAGCAATTTCTTATTTTCGGTGGGGTCCTGCTTTTGAAATGTATTTCCCAGGACAGAGCAGCTTAGATGCAAAGTCTCCTTTTCAGTGCAGTTCTGGTGCAGTAAGGTCCTGCTTTTACATAGTATTTATGCAGAATTGCACAGCTGAGATGCAGTATCTCATCTTAGTGGAGGTCTTGCCTTTACACACTTTTATAATATTTTATATTTACTCAGGTTATTACTACTAAGATACAGTGTCTCCTCTTCAGTGGGGGTTCGGCTGTAGTGGGGACCAGCTGTTACACATTTTATATTTACCCAGAATTGTCCACCTGTGATGCAATAACTCATTTTCAATGAGGTACTGTTTTTACACATTTTGCACTGTATTTGCCAAGGGTAGCACGGCTGAGATGCTATCACAGACAGGTTCTGCCCCAGACCTCAGTTCTCACTACTACCAGTTTTCAGAACCCTTTGAACACTTGACTGGTCACCTTGTTATGCTGCCACCACCCAGCTTGAGTCTTGCTTGGGGTGTCTTTATGTCAGAATCTCACCAGAGTCACTGTTCATGCAGTACAGTGACCTTTCCCAAAGGGCAAATGACCCACTCCTTTAGTCACAGCTGAGAACACTTGCTTCAGATAGCGCAGTAGCCTGTCTCTTTGGAAATGGATCATGGACTTGCCAATTACCCCAGGCTATCTACATCTTAAAAACTCAGTCACAAAGAGAATGAAGTATATACAAATAACATTTAACAGTCCCCAATATTTACATGTGGTACTGAATTATACACACTTAAGACTATGGGGAATATAGTACACTACAGAAATGAAAAATTAACCATTTAAGTAAGACATAATTCACACAGAATAAACAACAAAAAACTAACCAAATTCTCGAGTAGAAGCTTGCAACTAACTGGAATGTTACAAGTTTTAGCTAACTTGGACAGCAATGTTGAAGCTTCTCCTATCCCAGATAAAACTGTCTTTCTTCAGAGAAACAGTCAGAAATATACATGGCAGGCCAGTCATGTTCCCCCTATCATCAGCCCTGCCTCTCTGGCATCATAACCTGGAAATTTCTTTTTCACTGTGCGGATGACCTTCACACCTGAACCAGTCCAAACTGGTTGTGTGTTTTCAGGACCTGTCCTGTTGTTATCATGACTGCCTACACAGCAGGAAGCGTCTTACTTTGTCTTGGCCTTTTGTACACTAACAACATAAAACTTTTCCATTAAAGGAATTCTGTTATTCTGAAACAAGGGGGGGAGTCTCCCCCTTTTGACAATTTATATGGCACTTACCACTATATTTGCCCCTGGCTCTCCCTGCTCCCCTTCTTTCTTTTGTTTTCCACTCCTGTCTGTCTATGCCCTGCTACTCCCTGATCCTCCCTCCCTTACATCTTTTTCCTCCACATCCTACTTATCTTCGACTATTCATACCTCACATTATGGATCGTGCTCTACCTTCCCCCTTACCTCCTTCCATTCCAATTGTATTATGCAGTTAGCTGCTTGCACTTGTGTAGATATGTAAAAATCGGAGTAATCTGGCTGTACCTTATTATGTATTACACACTGTATTGTGTGAACTATTGTATAAATCATTGTGTGCTCCCAGGTCGCTCCTGTAAAAAAGTTTTCAGCTTAATGTGCTTCTCCTGGTTAAACAACTAAATAAAAAAACCAAAAACCAAACAAACAAACAAAAAAACTACTGTATGAATCTATAGT
Source organism: Neoceratodus forsteri (assembly GCA_016271365.2). Taxonomy (NCBI): domain Eukaryota; kingdom Metazoa; phylum Chordata; order Ceratodontiformes; family Ceratodontidae; genus Neoceratodus; species Neoceratodus forsteri. Next base: position 755,187,583 of record CM028135.1, read on the forward strand.
GTTTTCCTTTTATGTATACTATGTGTGTCCCCCAAGGACCACCTTGCAAATGAGCATCTCAATGGTGTATTTCTTGGTTAAAAATAAAATTGAATTGAATTGAATTATATGACAGGAGACCTGCTGTCCACACCCAACCTCTGTGTGACTACAGGAACACTCAAGCAAAAGTCCTTCCAGCTGAGAGTGTAATAGAAGGCATTTTGTAATTTTCCCCATACATCCGACAAACTAAAATATTTTATACACAGCATAACTAATGAAAAAATACTTCCTGGATGTTACATCTGTTATAGATGCAATATTAAGGAGGCAGTATATCACAGTGATCTAAGGCTCTGAGCTGCAAATCTGGAGACCTGGGTTTGAATCCCACAGCCCCCACTTGCATATACTGTGTGACCCTGAGCAAGTCACTTAACTTCCCTGTGCTCCCAGGTTGCACCTGTAAAAAAGCTTTCAGCCTAGTGTGTTTCACCTAGTTAAACAATTGGAAAAACATATATATATCTTATTATCAGTGGAGGTTTTGCTTTTATAATTTTTACAGTGTATTTTTCCCAGAACAGACAAGCTAAGATGCAATATCTCATTTTGTGTGTGTGTTTGTGTGTCTGTGTGGAGGGCGGGGGAGTAATGCTTTTACACATTTTTCAACGTATTTACATAAAAAAAGCATAGCTGACAAATAATATCTCATGATTAACATGGTACTGCTGTTGCCTATTTTTGCACTGTATTTACTTAGAATAGCTCGGCTGAGATACAATATTTCATTTTCCATGGGTTCCTGCTTTTGCACTTTTTTACAATATATTTACCCAGGATAGCTCAAGCTCAGCTAAGATGCAGTATCTCATTTTTCAGTGGGGTCCTATTTTTACACATATTTAACTCTATTTACCTAGGATAGAACAGCTGAGATGCAATATCTGGGATAGTACAGCTGAGATGCAGCATCTCATTTTCAGTGAGGTCCTACTTTTACACTTATTTACACTTTATTTACCTAGGATAGAACAACTAAGATGGAATATTGGGGATAGCACAGCTGAGATGCAATATCTCATTATCAGTGGGGTCCTGCTTTTGCTCATTTTTATGATTTTTTTTTAGGATAACTCAGCTGAGATGCAATATCTCATTTTCAGTGGGGTCCTGCTTTTGTTCATTTTTATGACTTTTTTTAGGATAGCTGAGATGTGATCTCATTTCCAGTGCTGTCCTGCTGTTACCCATTTTTGCAATGTATTTACCCAAGATAGCTCAGCTGAGATGCAATGTGTCATTTTTCAGTTGGGTCCTGAATTTACATATTTTTAAACTACATTTACCCAGGATAACACAGTGGAGATGCACTATCTGGTTTTCAGTGGGGATGGGGGGTCTTACTTTATCCAGTTTTGCAATATATTTTCCCCAGGATAGATGTAAGATCTCATTTTCAGTGGGGTCCTACTTTTATATATTTTATGCAGTATATTAACTCAGGATAGCCCAGCAGAGATGCAACATCTTATGTTCAGCTGAGTCCCACGTTTACACATTTTGAGACTGTATTTAACCAGGATAGTGCAGTAGAGAGATGTAATAAATTTTCAGTGTGTTCTGCTTTTACAGATTTTTAGACTTTATTTTCCCAGTATAGCTCAGCTGAGATGGGATCCTGCTTTTATCCATTTCTATAATATATTTTTCCCAGAACAGGCAGATGAGATGCAATATCTAATTTTCAATGGAATCCTGCTTTTACACATGTGTACACCATATTTATCCAGGATAGCCTGGCTAAGTTGCAATATCATGTTCAATTGAATCCTGCTTGTACACATTGCTACATTATATTTACCCAGGATAGAAGTGCAGTATCTCATTTTCAAAGGCATCCTGCTTTCATGCATTTGTACAGTGCATTTACCCAGGAGAGCCCAGCTGAGATGCAGTTTCTTATTTTCAGTGGAGACCTGCTTTTACAATGCATTTTCATAGGACAGACCAGGCAGCTTGGATTCAACCTCTCTTTTTCAGTGGGGTTCTGCTGTGATGGGGTCCTGCTTTCACATATTTGTGCAATATATTTGCCCAAGATAGCCCAGCTAAGGTGCAAAATCTTCTTTTCAGTGGGGTCCTGCTTTGACATGTTTACAATACATTTACCCAGGATAGCACAGCTAACATGTAATATCTCTTTACAGTGGTGTCTGGCTTGCGTCCATTTTTACAATGTATTATTCCAGGACAGCACAGTTGAGATGCAACACCTCATTTTCAACAGGGTCCTACTTTTCACATTTTTATAATATACTTACACAGCTGAGTGGGGACTAGGCAGGTGGGGTGTCCTGAGTGGGTGGGAAGAGTGGTGGTGAATAGACGAGTGGTGCTTGAGATCAGTGGGTGGGATCTACGGGGCAACTGAAATGGTGCACATTACATGTGGGAATGGTGATTGGGGGGACCACTGGACACTAGGGAGGATGTGAAGAGAGACTAAAGGAGCTTAATATGTAGATCCTCAAGGAAAGTAGAGAGAGGGGGAACATGACAGAAACAGTTAAGTACCTCAAGAGAATCAACAATGTCCAAGACGGTAGCATCTTTCAGAAAAAGAGATGTACAAGAACAAGGGGGCACAATTTGAAGACAGGGAAGGGGAGGGTGGCTCAGGGGCAACGTGAGGTAGTATTTTTTTCATAAAGATGGTGGTGGATGCATGGAACAGCCTTCCAGAGGAGGTTGTGGGGTCAAAAACAGTCAGGGAATTCAAGAATGCATGGGACAGACATAAAGCAGTTCTGGGGGTAAAAGGAAGTAGGTTGTTGGTTAACCAGAATCTGTAGCTTATCCAATAGGTAAGAAAATGAGCAGACTGGGTGGACCAAGCTGTCGTTATCTACTGTCAAAGTCTATGTTTCTATGTACATAAGGTATGGGAGCAGCGATGGGGGATAGAGGATCACTGTACATGAGGGAGGGTGCACATTACAAGTGAAGGTGGTAACTGGGGAGGAGACCACTAGACACCATGGTGGGTGTATATTACATGTGAGAGCAGCAAACTGGGACCACTGGACACCAGAGAGGATATACATTACATCTGGGAGCCGCAATGGGGGGGCTTCATGGCTGCACACAATGCTGTGGTACAGTTGTACTTAGCAGCTATGTGTGGCATGTTAATGAACCCATAATGGGAATTGAAATGGTCATAGTGTCTTGCATGCCCTATGGGCTTATTAGTATATAACAGCTGAATATGGCTCACAGAAGTGCTGGAGCTGTCCTGCTTGGGACACGCTAAGTCCATTCAGCTTCTGTGGGTCATATTCAGTAGTCATCTGTGTCAGCACACTAATGATTCACTATGTGCTGCGCTGTCACAGGCCCATAGTCAGACAGCAAACCCAGGCTGACAGGTGCTTGCTGTCTGAGTATTGCACCCAAGCCAGCAATGCACTACCTTACAAGCAGCACTGCAGGGTGTGTGGTGCACATGGCCAGCTCTACATCTGGAGCACTAGGTGGGTGTGGTGAAAACTGGGCTTCCAGAACCAGACCAGATAGGTATAAGTTGGACAGGTCTGTCCAGTCAGAGTATCTGGACTGGCAATATTCACCCAATATGCCCAGTATGGCTCATCTGGTTAGACTGGCCCGTTGAGATTTTACCGATCTGGTCCAGTCCAGGTCCAGCAGTTCAGGTTTCACCAAATCCTACCTCTATTCACTTGCATTGTGACTGTCCTTCCAGCTAGATTAGTTTTACCTACTGCTGCTTTAGCAATGCTGGCCACCATGGTGGTTACTGCTTCTTCCTTGGCATACTGCTGTCCCACACAAAAACATATCACATGCAGAGTGATGCCACAGAAAACAGAGCCTGATGTGACTTCTTCTCCTGCCTCATGCTGACCCGATTCACAATGACCTGACTACTTATTCTGGGTAGCACATCAATTGAGCGATAGAATTACGGCGATAGCAATTTCAGCAACAACAATTTGGTGAATATTAAAAGGGTGATGGTAACTTTTCGACACCCTACAGTACATGCAACAATTGCTTTCTTCCCTCCGCGAGGTGCTACGACCTCGGAGTTAGTTCTATAAGTAAGGGGGTGCAGGGGGCAAAGCCCCCCTGCAGCAATAGATGTAGCTGTTACGCTCACTGTAGGTGCCCATATAACCATCACCCTTTAACATTAGCTGAATTGCTCCTTCGATTTCCATATGTTACCGTAATTCCATCGCTCAATTGACATGGAACCCTTATTTTGCCTCACTTCAACATAAACTCTTCTTCTGCCTAATGCCAATCCAACTTCTTCTCCTACAGCAGAAACACAGGGTGAGGGTGGCAGAGCATGAAGAGAGAAGGAGCAGAAGTTTTTCTTTAAGCTTGCACTGGGGGCTGGAGAAGAGGGTGGGGTGGCAGAGCAGCATACAAAGGGAGGGGTTTTTAAACATGCACTGGGGGTCAGAAAGGAGTGTGGGGCTGGAAAAGAAAGGAAGGGGAAGAAGCAGGAGTTTTTTTTTTTTAATTTGCATTGGGAGCCAGAACGGAGGATGAGGGTGGGAGGGCAAGCATAGGAAGGGAATGGGGGTTGAAGATGCACTGGCAGCCCGAATGGAGGGTGGGGGTGGAAGAGAACACAGAGGGAGGGAGGAGGAAGTTTGTTTGTTTAATAAACTTGCAAAGGGGCCTGAAACAGAGGATGGGGTGGGAGAACATGCAGAAGGAGGTATCAGGAATGATTTTTGAGTGAAATCAGGAGCAGAAATTGGTGGCTGAACTTAGAATTGAGAATGAAGTCCTAAGGTGATAGAAAAAAGAAAAATAGTTCCACAACCATTCTTCAAGTAAGCAGTAAGACACAACAGGGTGTGCATTAGACAGTTCTAATGCACGGCCAGGGGCACAGTGAGGCACGAGGCTACAGGCCCTGTGCCTTCAGCCTCTGACTGTGTGTTAGAACTGTCTAATGCACATCCCTGGGGTGTCTTATTGCACTTATAAAATGGGTCTTCCTATTTTATATTCATGAAAAATTTGGAATTAAGATGTTTAAGTTGTAAATAAGTTAAGTCTTTTGGTGAAATTGACCTAAAGTAGTTCTTCCACCTGATGGCTTTTTTCTTTTTTTGCCTTAGACTGTTTGTTCCTAAGAGGCTTCCATAGTTGTAGTATTTTTTTTGTTTTGCTTTGTTTCTTGAACAGTATTCAGTGAGTGTTGCTGGTTCAGCAGAGGAAGACAGACTGAATAAATAATAAATAAAAGAGTTGAGGTATGTGTTGCACTTTATAAAATCTTTTTATTGTTTTTTTACTGCTACTTTATGTTGGATCAGAATTGCGGTGCATGCAGATGGGCAGCTGGCAACTACCATGCAAGTCAAAAAAACAATATATGAACACCAAAGTTACAGAGTTTTTTTTAATCATGGTACTACAGCCTTTGCCACCCCCATGCACAGACACACACATACACACAGATACACAGTAACATGTTTTTATTGATTTTATTTTATATTTTTGAAATTTTTTTCTACAATAGAAGAACAGGAGTGTAAGCACCCACATGGTACCAGCTGGTAAGGAATGAATGTGTGAGTGAGTGTGTAACCCCCAGGAGGTGCTATCCCAAGGGCTACTACCCCTGCCTGCTTCGCCACTAGCAGGTTGAGGGGCCTGGATCCAATGGCGGGTGCCTCCACCCAGAGGTCGGGGTTGGAACAGTCAGACTCGACTTGGTCACAGCCCTCTGGGTCACTGCAACCCACCTTTCCTTCCGCTAGTGGCCAACGGACACTTCTCACCCAAGGGTTATGACTTAGACTTTCTCCCAAAGTGGAATGACCAACTTGGTGCTGAGGACCCCTTGTAAAATAAGATGCAGTGACACAATAACCCATGCACAAGAGGGGAGCACAAATATACAGTTCAGACAATGTACCTTGCAAACAACAAATCTGATTTATTGAAGGGGAAGAAACATGGTAGGGGGGGATCAGGTTGATTAGCTTAACACTCTACTATATCAGGACACTGTGCACAGGCCAGACCTATAAGTCATTGTCTCTGGGTACCCAGGCAATAAGAGGCTAGCCTATTCGGTGCAGTTGCTTGGGGCCCTGATGGAAAAACAAGTATTCGAGACCCAAATTGGTTAATCAGAGCCAGCAGGCTCAGTTCATGCAGCCAGTGGAGCGACAGATCTTGCCCTTGCTATAAACAGCTAACAGGGAGCTACCCTGAGTTAGTACTCATGACTCCTGCAGAAAGATCCCTGTCTCACACCACTTGCAGGACATAGTCTGTGATCCAAACGCTTCTCCACACATTTATATGTATAACAGAGGGGTACCATACCAGGCAGCTGCTTTAGACTCTTGATGACTTTCACTGCACAAACTGGGCAACACAATGCAGCTTCACTTGTCCTGACATACCGAGCACGATTAAAGCTGATTCTCCAGTCCTCTACAGGGTGAGTTTGGTAGGTAGCTGTAATCATACAGCCTCCTCTGTCTGCACTCCTCCACGGATCTTGTCCGCTCCTTACAGCGATTCTGCCGCCCGACTTCTTGGCCTGCACACGCGCTTTCTACGCGAAAACTTGCACAGCGCAGGAGCCAGAGCTCCTTCTACCTTCACGATCACCAACGACTCTGCCCCTTTGCAGTTTGGGCAGGGAATCTAGTTTGGGCGCCACCCAATCCCATTGGAGGGCTGCATATGCCAGTCACTCAATACTGCCCTCATTGGTGCAAAAAAGGCACCATAGTTCAGAACTTCACTTCCCAGAATTACTGGCTGTCTCCCCTATGGCCAGCCGGCTCCAAAGAGAGTCCTGATTCTGGTTGGTTGCTCAATACTCCATTTTAGGCACCCCTCCCTTCTGATTGGATCCAAGAGGCAGTTCTGATCCAAAATGGAGGGGCAAAATACACAAAGTCCCAACTGCAAGGGAAACAAATTAAATAAACAGCAATTGTACTGCCACGCTACATTTGTTCCAGAAAAAAGTTACATCCTTCAATAATGTTACCTCTGCTCGCTTAGCGATGGCAGAAATGGAGCGATTCAAACAGCAGCTCGAGTGGGAGTCGAGCAGTAAACCCACAGCCCCCCCCCACAAGCTAACAAAGCCTGCAGGCAGGCAGCTCTTAAAGAGACAGTACTAGAGGCTCTAAACGCACTCACAGCACCCACATTCAAACGGCATTATGCCGAATGCCAGTTAGGCAGGGAGCACTCAGGCAAGCTCCGGGAAGGCTTTTGGGAACCCCCATTTGTAGGGGGGGTTAAAAGTGTATTTCAGCTGCGTGGCTGTAGGGTGGAAGTGTGAGCATAGCAGTTGTAATAAAAAAAGGGGCAGTGGCCAGTGCTTTTTATGTTGGCTCACGCTTGTGTGCCAGCCAATATATTGCAGTAGTAGCAGATTTGGAGGTGTGGTCACTGTGGGTGAATGCAAGGCACACATCAGTAGGTGCGTCCCTCATTCCCCAATAAGGCAGTATGCAGGCACCACACCAGCAACACGTAATGTGGTGAGCACATCTAAGAAAAAATCCGCTGCCATGAGAGCCAAGCTCATCATGCTGCGGCACCTCCTGATGTGCCTTTCCTGGTGAAGCATTCTAGTAAACATGGCGGCAGTCACTGCCACCACCGCTTGCCACAATGACGACTTTGGGGGTGCCCAATACCTCTGTCGGCATGACCTGACCCAGTTCATGTGCCGACAGGGGAGCCCACTCCCTGTAGGCATAATGCCCCCCCATTTGTTGTGTGCTGAGGGGGATGCCCAATCCTCCTCGGCTCTAGTCCCCCCCTTCGGTATGTGCCAATGGCATGGTCGCTGTGGGAAATCAACTTTTGGGACAGATTAAGAAAATCACAGTGCCACTGTTCATGAGGGGAGGTTCCAAAATGCCTGTGTTGAAAATGTGCCTCTTCAGGGTGGGGTTGAGGTCGGCGTCAGTTCAATACTTCACTGCCATTCCTATTATGCATCTCTAACTCCTGCACTACCAATGCCAATGCCAGTGAGACAACATTCGGCATTGACAAATGCTTGTCTTTATTAGAAATGCTGTTTACTGTAATGATGATGGGCAGAATGTGTGCACTGTGGGGGAGGAGAAATTGGGAGGATGTGCACGAGCTTGAAGTGTTGGCCAAGTGTAAAATAAAAAAAAGATTTTCGTATACTGACAGGGAACAATAGAATGATTATGCACAGTTAAGTCTATAACTCCTACAGCTGTTTGTATTTGAGATACTGGTTTGGTGATGACTGTTCAGGTAGTGAGCCAGATATATATAGAAAGCTAACATAAAAAATGGTTAGGTCAGTGATCAAATAATTTACCGAGTAAGCAGGTAGGTGGATTTGAATGTAGTTACAGTTTTCGTTTTTAATGTAATAAAGAACTAACTACTTTTTTTTGTTAAAACAGTGAACAAGTAAAATATTGAACCCTTTTCTTAATGAGGGAACTGTTTAAAAGTGGCAGGTATAACAGTTTTTTCCCCTCTTGGTATCTAGTGGGGGGAAAATGGCAGCTGTTTGAGTTTTCAAAGATTTGCTGGCACAAGGATTTCAAACAGGTGCTGCCTCCTGTTTAACTGGACTAATTTTTTTTTTCCTTAATCCTTTTTCTATCTGGCTCCCGGTCTGCTTCCATGTCCATGCATCCTCTTCATTCGGCCACCATCAGGTCCACTCCCAGCTCCCAGTGGAACCCTCGCTGCTATTTCCCCTGCAGCTTGATCCCCACGGCGGGGCAGCGGAGAGCCACCACACTCTCTAGCCAAGACCAGATACAGTATGCAACAACGTCCCTGAAGCTGGGCATCCCTGTAGACGGCCATCAAACCACCGCTACCATTCATCATTTCCCCCCTTTTTTTCTGTGCCAGCGTGAGTGGGGCATGCAATGACGCCAATAGGTGGAGCACGCACACTTCCGTACATGCCCCCTCCTGGCACCATGCAGCAGCTCACCCCTGTAAGTTATCAGTGCTGGCACACCACCCCCAGCCTCCGCTAGGGGCCACAAGTGTACTGACAGCTGAAGACCCCCATCCCCCAGAGAGGGAGAGCTCAGATGCTCAATCCCTCTCCTCCCCTGCCAATCACTGGTGGCCCGAGTCTAATCCCAAACCCAGGTCACCGGCGTGGAGCAAGGTGTGGTGTCCAGTGCCTCAACCCTCAGCGCCACCAGGCCAACTAATTGGACTAGTTTTTACCTGTGTATTAGACATTTCTAATACACAGGTAATAGCTAATCAGATTCCTTGAAATCCTTCTCCCGTTTTATAATGACAAATATAAATCTGGTATAAGAATGGGGGAAGGGCACAATTATGTATTTTCTGACCTTGCTCCCATACCTTCTTAAGTTGAGGTTATTATAGAAGAACTTATAACTTCACTCAGGACTGCAAATGGTTTAGTTTAGTGCTAATCTTCAACCTCCCAGGTATTGAGTGGGATATTTTAAATGCAAGTACATCGGCGGAGAATACATTTTTGGAGACTTTCAGTCTTGGAGGGTTAGATCAATATGTTACAGCTAATACAAGGGGGAATCATATATTGGATCTAATATTAAGTGACCTTGGTGACAATATTATAAACAGTAAGATATTCCCACCTTTGGGTTCAAACGATCATGCTATAATAGGGTTTCAGTCCTCCAGTACGCTAGGGGACAATAGGGGTACTACATTGACACATTGATATAATGTTGCAGATTATGAACAGATGAGACAGGACCTGGCAACATGGGACTGGAAATCTGAGTTTGAAAACCAGACAGTAGATCAAATGTGGGGAAGATTAACAAATACTATAGACGGCCTAACTACTAGATATGTACCAACCAGGAAAAAATATAAGGGGTCTACAAGTCTAACTGTGCCCTGGATAACCCATTCTATAAAGGGATTAATTAAAAACCAAAATAAAGCATACCATCTAGCAAGACATAATAATACGGAAGAAGGCTGGGAATATTATAGGATTAATCTTAAAATAGCAAAAGAGCTATAGCCCAGGCTAAAAGGGAATATGAGTATACAATAGCAACTAAGGTCCAAGATAATTACAAAACCTTTTATTCATATATAAATAATAAAAAAGGGAAAAGTAAAGTCATAGGACCCTTAAAAACGTATGATGGAAATATTATAACAGAAAATAAGGCTCTTGTGGAGGAATATAATGTATACTTTTCATCGGTCTTTGGCAAAAGTCTTCAAACTTCATGGGATAATAAGAAAATAAGACATAGAGAACAGAGCCCAAAGATAGACCAGCTGAAGTACTTATTAGATTGCAGAAGGTTAACGAAATAAAGCACAGGGCCAGATGGGATTCACCCAAGGTGATTAAGAAATGGCAACACTATTAGTGGAGCCAGATCTTACCTTTTCAGGAAAGTATTAACATTGGTGAGGTCTTGGAGGCATGGAGGCAAGCTGTGATTATACCCATATACAAAAAAGATTATAGGCAGACCGTCTCAAATTATAGACCTATTAGTCTAACCTCCGTTCTTGGTAAGATTCTGGAGGGTATAATCAAGGATTGTATTATAGAACATATTGAGAGGACAGGCAGGATAGACATGACTCAGCACGGATTCACCAAGGGAAGATCATGCCAAACTAACTTATTAGAATTCTACGATAGCTAGGCAAGGCTATGGATATGGGTAATGCAGTGGATGTGATCTTTCTGGATTTTGCAAAGCCTTTGATAAAGTGCCCCATGGGAGCTTGTTAAAGCACTTTATGAGCTGGAGATACCAATATGGATACAAACGTGGGTGAAGGCTTGGCCTATGGACAGAGTCCAGAAAGTCTGCCTAGAAGTGAATACTCTGATTATGTCAGAGGACTAGTAGTGTCCCACAGGGCCCGGTCTTGGGATCATGTTTGTTTAATATGTATATTTCATCCATGCAGGTGCATACAGATGTGTGGCTATCTAAATTTGCAGACTACACTAGGGTTGGGAGTCCAATAATAACTGGAAGAACATCTAGTCCTACAAACAGCTCTGGATAGGCTAGAGACATGGGCCTCCCAGAAACAATCTATTTTCAACATCGGAAAGTGTAATGTTATGCACTTTGAAAGAAAATAACAAATTCCAGTATAATTTAGGAGGATCTGTACTAAAAGTAGTGGATGAAGAGAAAGACTTGGGGTTATGGTTAATAAAGATCTTGGCTTCAGCTTACATCTGTAATACAGCTATTAAAAGGTGGGTAGTATAACACACTGTATATTGAGACACATAAAAAGTAGAGATAGGCAGGTTGTGATGCCTCTGTATAATTCATTGGTACGTCCCCAAGTGGAGTACTGTGTCAAGTTTTGGGCCCCATATAAGAGGAGGGATGTTGCACGGATGGAGGGGGTACAGAGGAGACTTACAAAGAGAATCAAGGGATTGGATGGATTGAGTTATGAGCAGAGACTGCAGGATTTGGAGCTGTATTCCCTGGAATATCGTAGAATGAGAGCCAATATGTGTTTGATATATAGGGCATGGACCGATACTAACTTATGGGACTTACTGGCTTATTAAAAGGGCTCAAATATATGACACTAGAGCACATTGTTACCAACTGGTTAAGGATAGATATAAAACAAATAGAAGGAAATATTGGTTAAGTAATAAGGTAACAGAAATTTGGAATATGCTACCAGGAGAGGTTGTGGAAAGCAGTACAATGCAGGAATTTAAAACACAGCTAGATAAATTCTTGGAAAGGAAGAATATAAAAGGATATAATTAGGTGCTACTTGCGACCTCACGGACGAATGTCTTTATGCTCAGTACTGTCTATGTAATCTATGTACTCTATGTAATCTGCAACCAAACTGACCTCAGGGATGCAGTTTCTTGGGTATCCTCCTCCTTATCCAATATGACAATTTGCTCGGTCATTCTTTTGAGTTGGATCTTCCTGGTCTCTTTCAGACTTGCAACATGCAGCCCTACCCCCAGGAATAGTAGTGGAAGTACCATGATAAAGTATCCAAACCATAATGTAAATTCAAAGTAAAAATGTGGACCAGATGAAAAGCAGAGATGCTCTTTTTTAATTTCTTTAATTTCACATGGAGTACAGCATTGTTTATTGCTCTTACAACAGCAAGAGTGCAAAGGGAGTAGAACAGGCACAGAGTTCAAGTGAATTCTCATCTGATTGGCATGTGCTGAGAAGGTGAGGGGATGGAGACTGGACTTTTTTAAAAAATAGTTTACACACACAAATCGGTTTATGTACAGCATGAGGAAATAGGACAGGCATGGAGCCCAAGTAAGTTTCCCTCTTCATCAGCAGGATCTGTAACTGGCAAGGGAAGGAGACTGGACTTTTTTAAAATAGTTTACCCACAAAAATCATCCTGTGCACAGCATAAGGCAGTAGAACAGGCAAGGAGCCCAAGTAATTTTCCCTCCTTGTCAGCAGGAGCCAAGACCAGTGAGGGGAAGGAGACCGAACATTTAAAGAAAAAAAGAGTCATGGATGAGGGAGATAGGGATAAAAACAGGCACAAAGCCCAAGAGAGTCTTCCCCCCCCATTGGCAGGAGCCATGACTGGCCAAGGGAGGGAACCCAGAGATTTATTTTAAGAAAAGATGGAGTTGGGGGAAGAAAGGGAGAAACAGGCATGGAGCTCAAATGAGTTTCCCTCCTCATTGACAGTCACCAAGACCAGTGAGGGGAGGGAGACCAGACATTTAAAAAAAAAAAAAGATGGAGTCAGGGCTAGGGGAGAGAGGGTGAAAAATAGACACAAAACACAGGTGAGTACCCCCTCATCCACAGGAGCTGTGACCAGCGAGGGGAGGGATACTGTACTTTTTTGTGTTTAAAAAAGATGAGTCAGGGCTGGGGGAGAGAGAGAACAGGCATGAAGCCCAAGAGAGTTCCCCCTCATCAGTAGGTGCTGTGACTGGTGAGGGGAGGGAGATTGTTTTCAAAGATAGGGCTGGGGATGAGAGGGAGAAATGGATATGGGCACAGAGTTGAGAAATGAATAGAGTAGGTTTGGGAGGGGGAAATGAGAGAGAGAGAAAGACAGATAGAAGAGTGGGTATCTCAAGCATACCAATGAGGTGATGAGATTTCACTGCAGAGGCAAAATGTGATTTCTGTTGGATCCAGTTGTGCACTTCCTGACCCTGACCTTGATCCTCCACTGTCTGCAGTACATCAGCATAGCTCTTACTACGCAGCTGTAAAACAGATGAACTGATCAGTTTTGTGACTATTTGTCAGGGCTCCTGGTAAGTTGAATTGCCATCAGAATACCCCTAGACACAGGAATACTCTGGACCATGTCAACCTCATTGGGCAATCATGTCATTTGGCAAGCCAAGTGAGAGGGGTATGCTAAGTGGGGGCTTATCCTGGATTTGGATGCAGATTTTGCAGCTGTGGAAGTTTGGAGTTCTGGATGAGTGAGAACAGCAAATTGTATTTGTACCTGAGACAGGAGAAGCTTGGGTTACAACTTGATAAGTGCACACAAAGGGATATGAGACTGTGATGGATGGAAAAAAAGGCAGGACAGCAAAGGCTTTTTTTGAAAGAACTGAGTGTGCATATGGAATGATAACACCAGCTGGAGAAAGTACGTGCTCACTCACCAGCATCCGATGGACCCACCACCTGGACCATCCTAGGAAAAGGACCTTCCAGAAGCTGAGGAGGAACCAGAGAGGGACATGCCCAAGAAACTGACTGCTCGTCAGGATGAAGCTGAACCTGTAAAATGGCCAGAATGCCACCCTGCAAGACCTCTAAGAGGAGTTGTTGGAGGAGCCTTGAGGAATGGAGGCCTATGACTGACTTGAAAGGCATCGTTCAGCACCCATGGACAATTCACTGTTGCATAGGCCCAGAGATAATCTACCCCTGCTGGAAGCCATGGCCAGACTTTCATCACTAAGTGCTGGAGAAAATCCCATGCATGTGTGCAGGTGGAGTACTTAGCAAAGAGTTAGATACTGGCTCTGAGTTCAACTAGACAGATGTCCCTAGCTCTATTCTCTGGGAAACATCACTTCCCTGTCATTTGAGTCATGCAGGCCTAGGGAGCAGAATCATCATTGCTGTCTGGACAGTCTGGAACCTGTGGACTCCCAGCTGGAGTGTGAGAGGGACACTAAAATATGGCTGAAACCTGGAAGAAGATCAGTGGACTTGATACACCTTCATCTGGCTGGTCAGAAGTAGCAGTTTCAGTCTCTGGCAGATGGGGTATAAATTCCCACAGTATCCCAAGTGGCTTTGGCAAAACCATAGATGCCCACAATTCTGAGGGGCTCTGAGAGGAGAGAGTGAGAATGAATTGGTAGATACCCAGTTCCCACCAGAGGCTCAACAGGAGCAAAAAATTAGAGAAAATACAAACTTGTGGAAGACAGGGTGCAGTATTAGCATGTTACTTACATTACTCCCCAAAAGAGAGACCTCTCGCCACAAGTTGGAGACCTGGAATGGCCATAAGATGGTCATGAAGCCTCATCCCCACCACTGTCATGACCTGGATTTTCACTGGCTCTTGGGAGCTTGCATACAAGTGACCAAAAACTGTACCCAACCTGCAGGAAGTGCAGGTTGAAGAAATCGATCTATGCTCTAAATAACTGTAAACCCAGCTTGCACCAAAGCCTGGTGTGCCAGGGACCCTGCACCAGATTCTGGTACAAGAGGGGTCCCAGCACCTAAGTCACCACACTTGCTGCAACCTCTCCCAAGCAACAAACTCAAGGTGCATGGGAGGGGTTTGTCTCAGGTTCTTTGTGGCAAAGGCTAGTGGTCCCACCATCCTTGCTGTCCTGATACAATACATTTATTTCAGTCCCTGGTGGTCTAGTGGCCTCACTTCCTAATCCTCAATGTCTCCGTTATAATAATTAATGAAAATCCCCTTCCCTGGTGGACTAATGGACCCCCCACCCCCACCCCAACAGCAGGCGGTGCCTAACCCCTCTCCCATTACAAAGAGCCCAGCAACTGGCACAGCCTCCTCTCACCTCCGCCGGGCCGCCTACTGAACTGTCCAATAGCACGTACTGCTACTAGTATGCGTGCTCATTGGTTGACAATCAGTCAATGAGTGTGGCACTATGCCAGTATGTGCTCAGTGACAGTTCAGTAGGTGGCTGGGCCGTGGAGGTGAGAGGAGGCCTGCCGGTTGCTGGCTGTTTTCTGGGATGGGTGGTGGGGATGGTGGGCACTACCTGCTGGGGTGGCTGGGGTGGGGCTCCACTAGATCACCAGGGAAGAGGGTTTTCATTAATTATTATTACAGGGACAGCAGGGATTGGAGAGAGGGGGCCACTAGATCACCAGGGCTATGTAGTTTATGTAACGGGGGATATCGGCTTGGGAGGGGGACTGCGGCACATTGCAGCAAGGTGTTACATTCTAAATACCCTTAGACCAGCCCTGGCTGGTCCAAGGGTACTTAGAAATTCTCCCCCTGGGAGAGTTTTGTGAATCTCACTTTCAGGGATATGGCAGCCTGCATCTGTCGCAAGTCCCTAGCACCATGCTGCAACCTATTTTGTGGCACAAGGCTAGGCCAAGTCCCCTTTGGCACATGCAGCCCATGTTTGACACAGGCTGCTTTTGTGAATAGCTCAGGGCTCATTTTTTGACACAAGGTGTGTGTGGCAAACATAAATGGGGCACTTTGTGTCAGATCTATAGTCTTTGAGAACCAAGCTCCTTGCATCTATCTCTCTCTCTCTCTCTCTCTCTCTCTCTGTCTCGGGCGTGTGGGGCTGAATCCAGTACACTAGCGGGCCCCAAGGTAGGCAAGGCAAGGCAATTGTATTTATATGGCACCCAATCCCAAATGCCCTGGGTGCCTCACAATAAGTCCAGATGAATAAATCAAAATAAAACAATAAACTGTATGTTGTGCCATTAGGATACATTAGATAGGAAAGCATTTAAGGTAACTAAGGAGGTAATGATTCCCAGAAGGTATGAATGTGAAGTGAGTGTATCTCTTTCAGGACAACTCAGGGAAGCTTGCTGGCTGGGGGGAATCATGACCCAAGATGAGAAGACTAGATTAGGTCAATTTACCATGTGGGATGTCAAGTATAGCTTCTGATCAGGTGCTACAATGACCAGGAGTGATACTGGTGGCAGGCCTGGTGCTGTTGTGCCTGGGGGAGTTTGTACCCCAATAACCTGGCGAGTAGAGTTGGAAGAACGGTCAGCAGCCTCCACTGTGCCAGTCTTTGTGGCTGGGTTGTGCAACTGTCTGTATGGGTACCCGTTGCACTGTGTCCCTTCGCTGGAACGAGGGGTGGTTCATCAGTGGGAGTCCATCCCCAAAAAGTATAGTGTAGAATTTTTTTCATTTGTTTGGGTTGGGTTTTTGTCCTGAGGTGAAGAGCTGTGACTAGTGATGTGCAAAGTTGGAAAGCTTCGTTCTGCAGATTAATTCACCAATTAGCCCCATTCCCTGAAGTTAATCCACCTTTCCAAGTTCAGCTTCATGGTAAACTGATAACTTCACAAAATGCAAAGTTAGCAACTTTGCTGGTGAAGTTTGGCACAGAGGCAAAGTTTGCAATGTACTGTGGGATTCATGCTGCTGAAACAAGCTGTATGCCACGAGGAGGCTGTCTTCAGTGCAGTCTTCTGAAGACAGAGCAGGAGAGAAGTGTGTTATGTGCTTGTCTGAGAAAAAAACTTTTAATATACATCTCAAAACCAAGCTTTTTTAATCCAGATTGCTCACAAACTGCTGTAGAGGGCCTTGTGCTGCTAGATTTGTGTTTTTTTTGTTTATTTTTTTGGTGATTATTTACTTTGAGGTAGTGGTTTCTGTTTTGTCAGTCTAAGCAGTGGTGTGGGGGGGGGGGTGTAGGTTTACTGTAAAGCAAGGCAGCCCAGAAAGATCTAGAACTTTTTTGTCTAAGCAGGAGCCTGCAGCCATTTTGCGGTAGCTCTAAAACTGAGCTACCGGATTCGGACCCTGGAACTCTTCCATTTTGGATTTTCAGCATGATCCTTCCAAACTCCAAAACAGTCTGAAACAGTCCGCCATGTGCGCACTGTTTCTCATGCTCCTTCTGTGCAAAAAAGATCTCAGTTGATTTTTGTTCCCCTTAGTGAATACTGCAGTCCTTCATTTTTGTATCTATGCCCTTTGATCAGTAATATACATTTAATGTAGAAAGCTGACTTTGCTCTGTATTATCTTGTTTCCACTGTTTCATTTGCCCTTCCAGTGTTGGAGTGTGGTCAGCGTAGCTTATGCAATGATGTCATACGTAGACTGTCAGTGACAGGTTATGGTTTGTTGTTGGCTATTTCCCACTGCAGTTCATGAAAGCCCCCCGCCGTGGGCACACCATTTCGCTGGGCAGTACATGGTTATAGTTCTGCTTTGCCTGGGCTCCAGACTGTGCAGCTTACCTGACAGAACAAAGCTGGACTTTGACAGCCTGAGCCCCACGAGGCGAGAGAGGATGGGAGTTGGACGTCAGAAAATGGAGGTTCGTAAGTTATACTTTCGTTCATTCTGGGTCTGGAAATCTGCTCTTTCTAATGCACATATTTGGGACTTTTGAGTCCTGGTCCAGGACTGAAAATGAGGTATACAATTCTACTGGTGGCACAGGGCCATGTGGAGTGGGAACGGAGGTGGTGGGTGAGGACCGAAGTGCGGCCCTACACCTGGCACAGAGCCAGAGGCTTGTAACCCAGAAGGGTAGCAGCTGCATGCCTTCCCAGCTCAAACCAGTGCTTTACTTGCTCTCTGCTTTTCTATAGCAGCAACATAATATCCAAATATACAGAGATGAAATCATGCAATCTAGAGCATAGATCTTACTGTAGTGAGAAGAGGCAGGCTTTCACTCAAATTGTGGTTCTGTTTCTAGCTGGACTTAGCCACTATTGGCTGCTGCTTTTTCTAGGTGACCAGCAGACTTCCTCATTTCAGATACAGTTGTGCTAGTATTAAAGGGACACTGTCAACTTGTTTTTCCATCATATTATTTCTAGTTAAAAACCTGAATTTTATGATTGCTTACCTTCTCTAAAATTCATTGATGTTGCTGTTTGTTTTGTCTGTGTCCTTGTTTAGCAGAACTGAAATGCATGCCAATGTATATTTATAAACAACCTTGTTTTGTTTACAATCCTGGATCTGTTCTTACTGCATACTTCCTGAGCATTAGAAACACAGCTAAACAGTGCAGTCACTCATGAGGCAGTAGCCTCCTAACCTCCCACTGCATCATGAGGGGCTAGACTGTGTTGTGGGTGTTCCCAAGTCCAGGAAAGATGCAGTTGGAGCTGATCAAGGAATGTAAACAAACCTGTATTTGTGTGGTAACACCAGTATGGTGGGCAGTCTGTTTTTTCACTTTTTCAAAGAAAAAAAGAGTCAGAATCAAACTACCAGCTACACCAGTAGTAGAAAAGTTTATTGTTCGGTCAAAAGACCTTTACAAAATCATGTACTACATAATAATACAAGATAAACACAATTAACAATTTCACAAATACAATTTTATACATACAATAAAACAGTAGCAGCATTATTAAAGCATTTCTAAACAGTAGTGCATCTAAACATTACACTAGTTTCACAGTTTAGCTATTACGCCTTACACCTAGATATATTATATATAAATTGAATATTAGAATGCATCTCCAACCCAGCTTAAATTTTTTAGACAGACATCAAAACATTCTCATCCTTTCTTAATTTATAAAAAACAAAGGCTTCTCAAGCATATCCCTTTATCTCATTTAGTCATAAATTATTTCGCTATAACTTTGTTCTGTTGAATAATTCTGATTTTAATAATAGCTAGCAAACAGGCTACAACACCCCTAATTATTATTTCATCATTTGTAGTGAACAGGACCTTCAGAATCAGACCTGTGTCTGTCTGTTGTATAGTATCCCACAAAGGTTGGAGATATTGCACTCTAGGCTGCAAATACCATTCACAATTAAAAATTACATGATGCAAGTCTTCCACTTGGGTTTGGTTACAGGTGCAAAAACGAGACCAGCAATCTTTACAGAATGTTGAAACATAGAATTTGACAGCAGATAAGGACCGCTTGGCCCACCCAGTCTGCCCATCTCCCTACCTGATGGATAAGCTTCAGATTCTAGTTAATCAACAGCTTACTTCCTCCTGCCCCCTACTAGAATTGCCTTATGCCTGTCCCATGCATTCTTGAATTCTCCCACTGTTCCTGACTCCACAACCTCCTCAGGAAGGCTGTTCCATGCATCCACAACTCTCTCTCTGTGAAAAAATACTTTCTAACATTACCTATGAGCCGTCCCCCCTCTATCTTCTAATTGTGCCCCCTTGTTCTTGCACATCTCTTCTTCTGAAAGATACTACCCTTTTGTACTTTGTTAATTCCCTTGAGATACTTGAAAGTTTCTATCATGTCCCCCCTCTCCCTCCTTTCATCAAGGGTATACATATTAAGCTGCTTTAGTCTCTCCTCATATGTCTTCTGGTGCAGACCTTGCATATTTTGGTTGCCCTCCTCTGAACAGCCTCCACTCTGTCTATGTCTTTGCGGAGATGGGGTCTCCTTAGAATTGCACGCAGTACTCCAGATGGGGTCTCACTAACTGTTTGTAGAGAGGGATAACAACTTCCTGTTTTCTACTGTTGATGCCTCTCCCTATGCATCCCAGTATCCCCCCAGCCCTCCTTACTGCCTTCTCACATTGCTTGCCCACCTTTAGGTCATCTGATATATTTACTCCTAGGTCTCTTTCGATTTTTGTTGTTGTTATTAACTCACCCCCCATTGTGTACTCTTCCCCTGGGTTTTTGTTTCCCAGATGCATTACCTTGCACTTCTTTGCACTGAATCTGAGCTGCCACGTATTTGACCATTCCTCCAGCCTTGCCAAGTCCCTTTTCATTCTTTCCATCCCGCCTTGTATATCAACCCTGTTGCAGATCTTTGTGTCATCTGCAAAGAGGCATACCTTTCCTTCCAGGTGCTCTCCAATGTCACTTATAAAGATATTAAAGAGGACCGGTCCCAGTACTGAACCCTGTGGAACCCCACTAATTACCCTCCTTTCTTCACTGTGGACTCTGTTTACTATTACCTTTTGCATCCTGTTGTCCAGCCAGTTTTTTATCCAGGCTACCACCTTGGGACCCACTCCAAGGCTAGCTAACTTGTGTATTAATCTTTTATGTGAGACTG
Organism: Neoceratodus forsteri; assembly: GCA_016271365.2. Lineage (NCBI taxonomy): Eukaryota > Metazoa > Chordata > Ceratodontiformes > Ceratodontidae > Neoceratodus > Neoceratodus forsteri. The sequence goes on from CM028135.1 coordinate 755,207,853, forward strand.
TGTCGAATGCCTTGCTAAAATCTAGGTAGGCCATATCCATAGCCCCTCCCTGGTCTACTACTTTGGTCACCCAGTCAAAGAAATCTATTAGGTTCATCTGACATGACCTTCCTGCTGTGAAACCATGCTGCCTTGGGTCCTGTGTCCCACTGGCCTCTAGGTACTCAACAATTCTTTCCTTCAGAAGTGATTCCATCATTTTCCCTACCACTGAAGTCAAACTAACTGGTCTGTAGCTTCCTGCCTCTGCCCTGCTCCCACTTTTGTGAAGTGGAATCACATTTGCCCTCCTCCAGTCCTCAGGTACCACTCCATCCTCCCATGATTTGTTAAAGAGAGTAGTCAGTGGTGTTACTAGTTCTACCCTTAGTTCTTTTAGTATTCTTGGGTGAATCCCATCAGGCCCCTTGCTTTGTCCACCCTCAATTTCAAGAGTTCTTTCAAAACCCTTTCTCCTGTGAATGGACTGGTATCGACCCCCCTATTCAGAGTTTCTCCCTTGTTTGGTTTAGGCACCTCCCCCTCCTCATCTGTTGTGAATACTGAGCAGAAATATTTGTTCAGTATCCCTGCTTTTTCACTGTCACCCTCTGCCCACATTCCCTCCCCTTTATTAAGTCTCTGTATGCCTCTCTTGGTCTTTCTTCGCTCTCTAATGTGCCTATAAAAGGTTTTATCCCCCTTCTTAACAGAGTTGGCTATCTTTTCCTCAGTTTGTGTCTTTGCTATTCTGACTGCCTTCCCTGCCTCCTTCTGCTTTAACTGATAAAGTTCTCTGTCCTGCTCCTTCTGTGTTTCCTTATATTTCCTGAATGCTTTCCTTTTCTCCTTAACCGTCCCTGCCACCTCTTGAGAACCATAGTGTTTTTTCCTTCGTTTTGTTTTATTGATTTGCTTCACACAAAGGCTTGTTGCCTCTACGATGGCTGTTTTGATTATTTCCCATTGTTCCTCCACCCCTCCTTCTTGCCCATTTGCTAGTGCTTTTCTAAGGCACTCTCTCATTTTCCCAAAGTCAGCCTTCCTAAAGTCCAATACTCTTGTTTTTTGTATGGCTTGACTGTATGGCTGTGTTTATTATGAACCACATTGTTTGGTGGTCACTTGTTGCCAGATGGCTACCCACTTCTAAATCTGAGATCCTTTCTCCTTCCCCATTTGAGAGTACCAAGTCTAAGATTGCTCCCTCCCGAGTGGGTTCCAACACTAGCTGTCTGAGGCATGCCCCCTGTAGGGCATCAAGAATGACCCTGCTCTTGGATGTGCCTGCAGCAAAGGTACTCCAGTTAACATCTGGTGTATTCAGGTCCCCCATCAACAATATCTCCCCCTTTTTTACCATTTTAAGGATGCCTTCTATCATTTCCTTGTCCATTTCCTCCCCCTGAGATGGGGGTCTGTACACAACCCCCATGCGGATTGTGGTACCATTTCCTGTCTCCAGGGTGACCCATAGTGACTCATCAACTTCCTGTTTACTCTTTAGTTCTGTTGCTTTAATCCCTTCCTTTATAGAGAGCTACTCCTCCTCCTCTTTTACCCACCCTGTCCCTCCTGTAGACTGTGTATCCTGGTATGTTGACTTCCCACTCATGGTTCTCTGTGTACCATGTTTCAGTGACTGCCACAATATCCAGGCATCCCTCTTCCATTAAGGCCACTAGTTCAGGGAGCTTGTTGCACAGACTATGGACATTGGTACTCATCATCTTTCATTTATTTTTTTATGGTCTTACCCCTTTTAGCCCCATCCCTGTCCTTAACACCTTTTTCTGCATTTATCCCTTTCCAGCTCTCTACTGACTTCTCTGCCTTGGTGTTTACCTCTTTAACTACTGCGCTTTGTGGGGGGTGGCTGGGATTTCCCTGCTGCTTTTCAGTGCCTCCCCCTTGGCTAGTTTAAATGCTTGCCAATGAAGCATTTAAACCTGTCACCTAGGATCCTGGATCCCCCCCTGGACAGATGCAGACCATCGCGCCAGTATAATCCTGCATCCCTCCAGGTGGCTCCCCAGTCCCCAGTGAAGCCAAAACCCTGAGCTCCACACCAGTTTTTCAACCATTCATTGAATCCCATGGTGCAGAATACCCCAGCATCATCCTTGCCATAGACAGGCAGCACCTCCGAGAAGGTTACCGTACATGCTACTGGTCTAAGGCCCCTCCCCAACTCCACAAACTCCTCTTGCACCACTGTGATCCCATTTACAGCCAGATCATTTGTCCCTAGGTGGACAATGACATCCAGCTTCCTCCCTCGTGCAGCTGCTCCCACGATCCTGAGGATTCACTTCCTAGTCCCTCCAAGCCGTGGCGCCAGGCAGGCACCTTACCTCCCTATCCCCTTCCTCCCCATGTCCCCCCTAATGATTGAGTCCCCCACCAGGAGTTGTTTCCTTCCCCTGTGGGGTCTTGTGCCACCCTCCTGTGGGTCTCCTTTGTGGAGGTTCCCAGCGTCCTCCTTGGTCTCCACTGCAGGTGCCTCCATAGAGGAACTACTCTTTGCCAGAACAGCATATGAATTATGGAGAGCTACAACTGAAGGGATGCACCTCTGTTCCACCACCCTCTCCCTCCCTGAGCCCATCTTGATCCAACTGCTCCTCTTTCTTGGCAACCTCTGAGGTAACAGTGGTGGCCCTGGTGGTCCCTGGGTAGGGGAAGAGGTTTCATGAATCCTAACCAGGTCAGCCTGGAGATGGGCAACTTCCTCCCTCAGACCAGAGAGTTGCCTGCAAACAGGGCAGCATTGCAGCCTCCAGAATGTCTCCCGGAACACTGCTGCTCCACAGCCATTGCACTGCACCACTTCCATCTTGACTTATTTTGTGTCCCCTCTCCTGTTGCTTTGTATGTTTATTGTCTCCTCCCTCTATGTATTTTTACACTTACTTTCCTACTGCCTATGTGCCCTTACAACTCTCACCCTTCCTGTTCTGGGACAGGAACTTCCTGCACCCTTCAGTAGTCTCCTTCCTCCATGCTTGGATTCAGACCTCCAGCAGCCAGGGGGGATAAAGAGGTTTTTTTTTTTTTTAGGTTCCTTCAAGTTTGCTGAAACTAATGTGTCTCAGTGATCCTTCCCTTCCTACTGCCAAACAGGAATTTCCTGTTGTCAGTCAAATTCAGTGGCTATAAAACTAGAACTGACTTTGGGTGGGAAGGAGGGAAATTAGTAAAACATCGGCAGTTCTGGACTTCTGTTTCTTGCTCTGCAACCAGTTCTCTTCTGCCAGAAACAGCCAGAAGCTGTAATTGGAGACAGCTGCTTTTGTACACCTAAGCTGCTAAGCCACACCCCCAATTAGATTCACTCTCTGCTCTCAGTAAATTAAGATGATACTGCCCCCTTCCTCAGAAAAAACACTTTTTTTTTTTTACTTAAATGAGACCCCCTTCTTCTAATAAAGTATCTGTTTGCTTAATCCAAACAGGCACTACTCCTGCTGAGACAGAAGTGATTAATTAGTAAAAAATCTGTAGTTCTGGACTTCTGTTTCTTGCTCTGCAACCAGTTCTCTTCTGCCAGAAACAGCCGGAAGCTGTAACTGGAGACAGCTGCTTTTGTACACCTAAGCTGCTAAGCCACACCCCCAATTAGATTCACTCTCTGCTCTCAGTAAATTAAGGTGATACTGCCCCCTTCCTCAGAAAAAACACTTTTTTTTTACTTAAATGAGATCTTCTTCTAATAAAGTATCTGTTTGCTTAATCCAAACAGGTACTACTCCTGCTGAGACAGAAGTGATTAATTAGTAAAAAATCTGTAGTTCTGGACTTCTGTTTCTTGCTCTGCAACCAGTTCTCTTCTGCCAGAAACAGCCGCAATTGGAAATGTTGGAAATCATAAAATGCTTTTTTTAAACTTGGGACACTTTGAGGCCTACGGGGGTTGACAGTGTCCCTTTAAACAGATAGAATACTAATTTAATGTGCAAAAATTTAAAGGGATATATTCCCCTCATCCTTGTCCCTCCCCTGTACCCAGTAGAGTTGAACTGGTCTTTCCTGCCTATCAACGCAAATTTAGCAGCATATAAAACACCACAGAGCATGTAAACTCCTAGAGCTTCTGTGGGTCCAGCCTTTATATAAAAAGCTTTCACGGGATATTGAAATAATTCTCATAGGGTGGGTGGGTAATTGACATTGTTGGTCAGCCAGTTGGCCCCTCACCCCACAGTTGCAGCTGCAGACTCTAAGGTCAGCCAGAGTCTCTCACACCCCTAACTCCAGGGGGAATTTTTTTTCCCTGGAGTCAGGGGTAAGAAAGTCATAACGAAAGTGGGTTTTATCCTCAATAAAAGCCCCAAAACACCACAGAGCATCTAAACCCCCAGAGCTTCTGGGGGCCTACTGGCTCCTAGACTGCCAGCCTTTATGTGTCAGATGTCCATATTATTTGTACTTGGGATGTGACAATCCAGCCAGAGCTGCATTGCATGGTTCAAAATCTCCCAGAATCTTTCAACTGTCAGTTCTTTCTGTTCCATTGATACTGCTGCTGATCAGAATGCTATCAGAATACACATGAAATGGGATTGGTTTCAAAAGGGTGAGAGGTATGGATTTAGAAGACAGAAGGAAAGGAGAGATATTCGTTGTGTGACTGCTCACTGGTAAATCCAACATGGCTCTTTCTTCCTGCTCCAGAAGAAGGAGAGCCTGTTAGTATCCTATTTGCAAGCTTCCCCCTGCAGGACTAAGGCTGATGTAGAATAAATGGATAGGAAGGAGGAGGCAGCAGCAAGCAACCCCGGCTGCAGGAGGAATAATGAGTTGTTTTATGTGCCTCTGGTGCCTGTCACCCAGTTCCCTTATTCCATGGACATTTAGCTTGTGAACAGTGTTGATCTATCAGTGAAACCAGTGTTACTTTACAGAGTATTACAATCAGCAAAGCATGATGAATTCAAAGAGGAGTGAGAGCAACTGGCAGGGCCTGGTAAACAAGGTGAGTGTGTGCTAGAGAGAGTCATGTTTGAGTCAGATGCCTGATTTAGCACCGAGTTAGCAGTTATTCGCTGCGCGAGTCTACCAACTGTGCAAGGAAAAATGGAACCATGGCTTAGCAAGTAAGGACACTTCTTTATGATGACAGAATTATTTTCCATACCTTTATTAACCCCCTTATGCAGTAGGGCTTCTTTGCATCATGGATGTTCTGTTTTTCATGGGTGTAGAGTTTAGGTTTTCCCATGGGGAGGCTCTTGGGCTCAAACCTATTGGCTAAACAGTTAACCTATTTTTAGACAACCCTATCTGGAAGGGGGGGTAACTTGAGCCTGGAAGGCCCCCCAAACTCTATGCCTATGCTGTTGTTAATCTGTACCAAGTACTTGACTTGCTGTGGTTAGCATATCTTACTGCTGCTATTGATGGTTTTTGTTCAGTAAATTTCCTCTATTGTTTTCCAGCAGTAACACAATGAGAGTTAAGTGACATGACATGCACATTATCTTGTATATTTGTGTATGGTCCCTCTTAGGGCAGACATCCCTACCAGGGAGGTGAGGGCACTGCCACCAGGTCACCTTCACTGTGACTCCTGGGTTCTTGTGTGTCTCACATTGAAGGGGGTTCATACCCAGACAGAAAATAGCATGGCGCTGGTGCCTGCACCCTGAGAAAGGATCAATTCAGCCACGTTGTGTGTCAGGACAAAGCCCTGGGATGCTTTACCTGCCCACCCTCCCACTGTTTTGTCCCCCCCCCACAGACCCTGCACAAATGCAACAGTCCCTCTCTAAAGCATGCACAGTATTGTGGCAGTCAGTAATGAGAGATAGCTTTACAGTAAAACATATCTTTATTTTTGGGGCACAAGACCCGAAAAGAAAAAGATCAATGCAACCACTTTTAGCCGTGGCCCTTCTTAGGCACCCTTCCAGGTGAGCCAGGCAAAGACTTCCCTAACTGTTTTAATCAAGCCTTGCCAGGCACAGCCTTTTTGCACAATGCCCAGTTCCATTCTGCTATTCATAGTACAGAGAATGTGCTTAATCTCCTGTACTGGAGGCTGCTGCTCTCTTTCACCTGGTCGTAGGACCCTACCAACACTATGAGTGCTGTCTTGTACACAGTTCCTGGGTGCACAGTAAATTGGTGCAGGCCTGTATATGTTGCTGCGGGTTGGCTGGCATTTGTGATCTTGTAGGTACATTGCAGCGAACCAACATGGTCTCCAGGGCTGATGGCCCACTTTTAGAGAATCAATTTAAACTGACTAGTCATGTTTCATGCAATCAGGGTAAGCCCCGTCTTATTCATTGTTCTGCAGTTGAAAAGGTACTCATGGGTTCTAAAAACCTCTGGATCCTCAGTCTCCCATGGTGACTCCAGATTGGTCTGGTTCCCTCTTTGGATTCACATTGCTTCTCTCTGGTGCTGATTCTGCAGACTCCCTCTCAGAGATTCACCTGGCTCTCTCTTTGGGTGCTGCTACAGTCCCGAACTGCCCCACACATCCCAGCTCCCAAAATCCTGAAAGTGGTGGTAGCCCAACATGTGGCTTTAGTGCCTACTATGTGACCTGAAACCAGCAGCTCTGCCGTTGATGGCTATTTTCCATGCGGGAGCCTCTTTGATAGGCTGTTCATAGAGGTTAATGTGTCACAAGATGGTGGCTTACATGGAATCTGAGACGTGCTTGAATGCAGGGGTGTTTATGGGTTCAAAGCTCCCTGTCAGCCCCCTGCTGCACAACAGGAGTCCTTGGGGCTTAGCATATCAACCAGATAAGCCCCACGCCTTGGAGGGAATTTACACATGTATTACTCCATTTGTCCTTTTTTCCCAGGGTGCACTTTGAAACCAGCCCTATAGTTTGGTGTGACTTCCTGACCAACTCTTTTAAATAAATAAACTGAGGATATCCTGGGCTCTGGTAACACCAGAAAACCAGAACTTTGCTAATAGTAAAACTAGAATGAATGGAACACCAGAACAGGTGCAGAGTTGGTCGTTCCTGCAGTTGGGATTTCCTTGTCATTGCAGTTCTGGCATTCTGGTGTTTAGGCAGTTGCCTTAGCCCTTGGGGGTATAGCCCTTGCTTTAAGGGGAATGTGTGAAATCCAGAACCGGAACAGCACTGAAGTGCTGGAACTAGCAATCTGCACATTCCGATGGCTCCAGATTGGAGCCATTCAATTGGTTTCAGGCATTTTGGGTTCTGCACCCACCCATTGCCTGAATATGTTAAATATCCCTTGACACTGTGTCAGCAACTGCAGGGTTTGCATTAGTACTAGTAAAGTGGAGGTCAGGTTGACCCTCTGTTTCAAACGTTGGGGTCAGACCAGAACATGCTGGGGTCAGAAATTTGCTGTAGTGGCTTTGTAAAAGATTACCTGATACTTTTTCTGCTAACAAAATCCAGGAAAATCTTTCAGCGTTCAGGTCAATGCTGAATTGGTGCTTTCATTTTTGTGCTTCAAAATCCTCCAAATTCCCATTTGGGGACTTCAGCAGGGGGTTAACACAAACCCTGCAGCTTTGACATTCATTTCTGTGCATTTCAGCCAGCATGGTACAATGTGCATTTATGGATGAACAGCACTTTTATTTATTTTGCTACTGGCATGTAACATTTTGCTTCAACAAGTAAAGTTTGTTTTGGCACTCTTATCTGGTTTGTCTGCAATCTGATTTATTTATTTTTGTAACATATTTTTTCCCTTAAGCTATTGGTAGGGTACTCCTTCCACCCCTGCCAATGCTGAATCTGCTGACATTGACCCAATCACTCACCTGGACAGGCCTCTGAGGCCCACACGTGACACACTGCTGTGCTGCCCCACATTGCTGGTTCTTCCTTCAGCCACTTTGGCTTTATTGCCCTGCTGTCTATCTGGCCACCCACAGTGGGTGTGAAGGACCAGTAGTCCTCTGGTCAGTGGTGGTGTGGGTCTGGTGCCAAGCATGGTGGGCAGCGGGCAGGAGCTATTTCTGCTCTTAGCCAGTCCCAAAGTTTTTGGCCCATTTAGTCTTACTCTTCCACCAGGAGGGTGTCTTGTCATTGGGTGCTGGCATGCCGACGCACCCAGATGACTTGACACTCACTCCAAGCTCCCTCACTGATGCCTTTCCTTACACTGCCACCTGTGGTCATCCAGGTGGCAGCAGAGCAGTGGAACAGGGAGATCTCCCTCCCTGGAGGAGTCCATCCATTGAGATTCTCAATCCTTCTCCCGCCACCTGGCTCTCTGACAGCCCTGGCTGGTTCCTGACCCCATGTCATTGGCATCGCTAGCAATAGCACTACCACTGCACCGGTGGGCTGGCTCACAATCTGATGTCTGATGTTCAGAACTATTAAATTAACAGTGAACTGGTGCTACCGGGGTGTCCAAAAATCCAGTAACCACTCTAAAAACATTTGAATGGCCAGATGTATATTAAGTTTTTGTCACCTACCCAATACAGCTACATAATGTACTCCCCATTGCAGTGATCCTGACAACTTGAAAATTTGGGTGCAGTGGTATTCTGTTCCATTGCTATCATGTCAGCGAGGCATTGTCCCTGTCTCCATACATTAAAAGCTCTACTCTGCACTTGTCTGCGGGCTACATTGGCCAAACATACAGTATACCAGTTTAATGTATCTGTGCTTCCACTACCCAAGATTATTTGTTTGCATATCACTGCTTTGGTCACCAAATATTGATGTGTTTTATGTTATGTACTGTGTTTACTGCAAGAGGACCCCCTCCCCCCAATACCAAGTCAGAATTTAAGGCAAAGTGTTCAGAGTTCACGGGGCAGATGCATCCCACACTTCGCCCCTTACTGAGTATATAAACATTTGGCCAAATCATCCAGTTGGACTCTTTTTTTTTTTTGGTCCCCTGGGTTGTCTCTCCAGATTGTTTGGGGTATGTTCTCTGTGTCCATTTCTGCATCCTTGTCCATACCTGCTGCCTCTACTGTCATGTTCCCCAGCTGGATGTTCATGGCTCCTCCCTCTATTCTTCATTGTCATTCCTTCTGCATCCTGCCACCTGCACCAGTGCCTCCATCATTCCACTGGTTAATCACATGTTCCCTGCTCCTGGCTTGCCCTTTCATTCTCTTGTTGGGGCTCTGTTCTATTTTCTGTAGCAGTAGTCTGCTGTGTTTTGTGTCAGACTGCATTCTAATGCTCTCAGATGGCTGCCTGTTGCTTTGCTGTGCCCTGTGGGGATTCTTCCTCTCTTAATATAATGCAAACTGGCTCTTCCTTGATCTGCCTCCACTTGTAGGTTCTCCTACCTTTCTGCTTCCACAACTTTAGCTGCACAGCCACCAGTAGTCCAAAATTCCGGGCTTTGTCCATGCTGCCTCTGGCCATCTCTTTGCTGTTTCTCCATTTTGTTCATGGTTTGCTCCCACTTCTTTTTGAGTGTCAACACATCACACCACAATCTATGTGGCTTCTCATCCCTTATTACTGCTGCTCTCCACGTCTTATAGGGTTATGCACAATACACATACAACACGTCTCAGTTGCAGCTGTAACAGCTATGCACTGTGCTATCTTAACATTATTTTATTCCTCTAAGTGGACATGAGAGTCACACTCAGCTACCCGGGCTCTGTGCCTCTTAACATGGGTTCCATGCCTACAAAGGACATGGGCTCTGAGTCCTTACCCGCAAGTGGGCTTTGCACCAGGACCAGATGGCATAGGACAAAGCTGGAGGAGGGAAAGTTGAAGAGGGATCTGAGTGTGTGCTACTTCACTGAAAGAGTTTTACTGTAGATACCTGGAACAGACTACCAGTGGAAGTGCTGAAATCAAAAACTGTAGGGGGCTTCAAGAATGTGTGGGATAGACATAAGACAATGTTAGTAAATAGGCAGAGAGGGAGGAGGGTTGGCAGAGACCAATTAGGACCTATAGATAAAGACTAGATAGTGGCCATCTTAGCAGGCTGGGTGGGTGAAGCCATTCTTTTCTGTTGACATATTCTATATTTTTATGTTTGCACCCCCACAGGCATTAAGGATCCATCCCCCTGCAGATATGCAACTCTGTGCTGCATAAAGCAGAAGCCATTCCACATTAGGGTAGGGCTCAGCCTCCCTAACCAATCCATTTCTCTAGTTCTGCTTTTATCGAACACTAACCTGCCTGTATAAGTCTGCTGTTGGGTGGCAATTCTCTCTCTGTCTCCTTGTTGCTGTGCACTATCCATGACCTCGGCTGAGTCCCTTTCTCCCTTTGTAGGGTTGTGCTTCCCTGCTGGGAGTTTCTTTAGTTATATGGCTTGCCTGCATGTGGTACATTGCATACAATGACAGTTTCTTTGTGGGTCAGTTAGTTAGTTAAAACTTTATTTTTAGACAGGATAAAACTTTAGATCCGAAGACCTATTTTCAAAGTTGTCCTGTTTCATACCACATACATACGTTACAACTATAGTACACATTACATACACATAACATTATCACAAATTACAACAATCATTGATCCGATCCTAATTGACATGCCATCTATTTAATTTTAGTCAACTGTACACCCAATTCATCTGTAAAAAACAGACACAAAGACCACATTAGTATACAATTGTGCATACTTGTATACATATACATTCCTGGGTAAAACACTGATCCAATTTGTATTTGAAGATAGATATTCTTGTTAGATTCCTCATTGTTGGTGGGATCTCATTCCAAATGTTTGCTTCTTGGAATTGTAATGTCATACTACCATACCTTGTATGAAATTGTGGTATTCTCATACCCCCATGGACTACCTGCTTCAACTAATATCGTGTTTCACAACCAAATTGGATGTTGAGATTTCCCTTAATAAACCCCCTCTAAATCTTAAATATTAACATTCAGTATTGTTTTTTTAACCGTACCACCGGGCTATCCCATTTTAAGTCTTTAACAGTGGCGAGTCTTAAAAGAGCACCTCAAAATGAATTTTACTAGTTGATTATAAGATTTATTATTTTATCTAGCTATTTTTGTTCAACAAAACCATACACCAGGTTGCCATACTCCAAAACTGGCAATATTAACTGTGTTGCGATTGTTTTCTGCATCTGGTAAGTCACAACTGAGGAAGATCTTCGCAGTGCCCCTATTCTGATGTTAACTTTCTTAGTGATATATTCTATGTGGTCACCAAACCTAAGTGAACTGTCTAGGATCACTCCAAGATATTTATATTGATTTGTGACAAGCAATTTTTTACCACTTCTTGTCAGTATTCCCTTATCCAATGTTATGTTCTTGCTAATTTTTGTTTTTTTGTTAAAAACATTACTTGCGTTTTCTTCTCGCTCATCACAGACAGAGGAATGAGCCAAGCCAGTCCATAGCTGTCATCTTTGTTCCTCCACTTGGGGTCATTTAATTACTATAATGTTCCTTTAGCATTCAAGGCTGTGTTCCTTGGGTACCTCCAGGGATGGAGTCCTGACTAGGAAAGAAAGCTGTACTGCCTTAGCATCCTTGTGAGGGTGATAACCTCAGTTGTGAGGCAGTGGAAAAGAACAGTCAACCATTCTAGCCTAATTTGTCAAAGCATTTTTGGCCAAGCCCTGCAGCACCATTGGCACAGCTTTTTGGAGGGATTTAATAACAAGCTGGGAAAAATGATGACCTAAGGTTTTGGATTCCGGAAGGTTTCATCCATGGGGGAGAGGGGGCTCTCCTTAGTGACTAAAGTAATCATATTTGTCCATGAGTTTGGTTTAAAAGGAGTGCTCTTATTGCTGGTGCTGTGCTATCACTTGCTTTTCAGGGAATCAATGTGCATTTCTCAATGGTTTCTTTAGCCATGGGACTGCGCTCCCATTGGTACCTCCTGGAGTAGAACCATTACCAGGATTGGGGTTCCTTTAGTTCTGTGATCAGGCTCTGTGGCAACTTCACAATGGTGGTCATCATCTCAGCTTTGATACTTGTGTGTGTGTGTGTGTGTGTGTGTGTGTGTGTGTGTGAATGACCACAAATCAAACATTGCACATTCAAACATACTCATAGTTGTTTAAATTCCCAGAGAATGTAATTAGAGTCCATAGTTCATTGCTGTGATAGAAAATGCATAGTCCACTCCTTCGCTGAGCACTAAGTACATACCCAAAGTGCCTGTTTGGATGCTCACTGTCTTTGCTCCACTTTCCTCCATTTTCCTTCAGTGACTTCATTTCTTACCTTTGAAGAATCACTGCATTTCCTGAAGGTTCCTTGAGTGGGGGGGGGAGACAAACTTCCAGTAGCAGCTCCAGGGGTGGAACCCTCACCTGATTGGGGGTTCCTTTCATCATACGACCAAGCTGTGGCACCTTTGTGGTGGTGGTGGCTGTCTTCAGCTGTGAGACAGAGTGTATGAAAGGCCAGTAATCCAATTTTGTATAAGTATTTGAACATATCTGTAGTCGTAGTTTCTGGATGATTCAGCGAGAATGGAGTTACTATTTGTTTCCTGCATTATAACTAGGTAGTAGTCCTGATTAACTGTATAGCAAGAGGTGTGAAGATCCTGACTGCATCCTCAGTTCTGATTCACTGCAGCAGTAGTTGTCTTTCAAATAATTACATACACAAAGATACCCCTAAACACCAAACATCAAAATATAGGAAAATCTAGTAGTATATTTCTTCTTTAAGGGGCTTACTGTGGAGTTGGACAGGTTCAGGGTTGTAGACCTGTTTTTTTTGAACTTCAGTAAGGCCTTTGACACTGTGGTACCTGATAAAACTCTGGTCAAAGTGCACTAGTGTGGTATACGGTACATGAGGCATACTCAAGGTGGACTGCTAACTGCCTGGAGGGCAGCAAGCAAATGTTTGTGGTCGAGTGATACTACTCCAATTGGAGAGGCATCCCTCAGGGATAATTGCTGGAGCCTCAGCTATTCAACCTTTTATTGACAATCTGGAAACTGGAGTATTCAGCAGGTAGATTTAGTTTGCTGAGGACACTTAGCTGGTCAGAGGGTTGACTCCCTTGTGGATAGTGACAAACTTTAGGAGGACATGACCAGGCTGGGTGATTCATCATACTCCTAGAGTCTTATATTTATATTCTGAGGTTACATGGAAGGTGCAACAAATGGAAGAGGGGGTGTAATGGGAAGGACCTACATACTCTGTGGGACTCCTCTTGCACTGGAGGAGGAAAAAGTAGAGGGGGTAGCAACAGATAAAGGGCAAGAACATGGCAAGCCAGGCATGGCTTCTGTCAATAAGGGATAGAAGAATGCTAGTTTTACTGGCCATGGCTGTGGGGAGGAGGGTGTGATGGTTTCTATGAGGGTGGAGGAATGGTTTCCTTTCCATGGAATTTGGTTTTATGAGAAAAGGAGAAGGTTTTTTTCTGTTTTACTGCCCACAGGGCTGAAAGAAGGAAGTGTCATGGATGAGTAAGTCTCCCCCCCCCGCTATATGGAGGCTAACCTGGCTCTGCAAGGCCCATCAGCCAGCCACCTAAATGTTGCACTTCATATGGGTTATCCTGAGTAAACTGGTACAATCATAAAAACTGAAAGCATCTTGCTGGTGGGATGGACATTCCAGCTACCTAGATTTAGCAGCATGCTGATGTCTTTGGGAACAGCAGCTGGGTGTTGGACAAGCACTGCTCATGTTAGCATGCCTAAGTCTGGGGTAAGTGGCACTGAGGCTTCACCCCCACAGCATCCCCTATGGAGAGCAGGTACTGTAATGTTCTCTTATCACTGGTGTTCCAGATGATGAGGGGGGTATTGTTTGTAGTTATCCAATTGCCAGAGTTCCCCCTCCATTATTACTGAAGTTATAAAATCATCACAAAAAACACAAATTTCTACTCCTTCCCCTCAGCTGTCCCACTTCTGCCACCATGGTAAATCAAGGGTTACAAAATCCACAGTTTGGGATCTTTATATACTTGACCCAGCAGATGAAACAGTTGCTATCTGTCAGCTATGTCAAGCATGAGTTAGTAGGGGGAAAACAGCAGCCACCTAGGCACCGGTGGGCAACACACACACTTGAAGAACAGGCACTGGTTACTCTGGTGTCAACACCAGAAGGTAGCCACTGCAGGGGGTCACTGTCCTTCAGCATCAAAATTAGGCAAGGTAAGCAGAAGTGACAGGGCAATAGACCAGGCAGATGGAAGGCCAAGTGAAGAGGACTACAAACATGAGGAGGAAGAGGATTCTGTGGGTCTGCCTAGTAGAGGGCATAGCAGCAGTGCTGGGCTCAAGTAGTACCACCCAGAGTCAAAAAAGCACAGTAACGCCATTGCAGAAACCCCCCAAACTAACTAGTGTCACTTGAGCAGCAGCACATACAAATCCCCAGGAGTCAAATACCACCCCAACAATGCCGCCATGATGAGTTCAGCTGTTTGGTTGCCTAACCCCAAGAAAGGTCCAGCCTACGTTGCATAGCCTGTTTGGGTATCACTCCAAATTCACTCCCAGTCATGCTACTACATGTAAACTAAATTTGACAACTTTTGAAATGCTGGCAATTGATCTATTGCCATTCTCTTTTGTTGAGAATGTTTGATTTCAGAGACTGATGGCCCGTGTCTGTCCCAAATGGCAGAGTCTATCAAGAACATGCTTTTCTAAATGTGTCATTCCTGAACTCTATGGGACAGTATCAGACAGTAAACCATGCCCTGAAGCATTCAGCATCACCATACATGTATCTGAGCATGGATATGTGGACTAGTGGCCAAACCATTGGTAGCTCCTACTTGTGCATTACAGCACATTGGGAACAGGTACCTGGGGTAGTATTTGACTCTGGGCATGCTAAAAATTGCATTAAGCCCAATTGTGGTGGTAGCAACATTCCAGGTATTCATCAGCATGCTACACTTACAATGAAGAGTATCATACATTACTGAGAAAATGCTGGAAGTGCTCCTTACTGAGATTAAAGAGTGGTTTCACCCCCATTCACTGACATTAGGTTTCATTGCGAGCAATAATGGCTCGAATGTTGTGAAATGCATCAGTGATGGAGGGTTGTCAGGATGCCATGCCTGGCACACTGTCTTAATCTCATTGTACAACAGTTTCTAACCCATCCTGATATCAAGGCCATGTTGACTGTGGCCCATAGCATCTGTGTCCACTTTGCTCATTCTGGAAAGGCCCATGACAAGTTCTATCATCTGCAGATGCAAAACAAACTGCCTCAGAACTGTATGAAGCTGGCTGTTGTCACCAGATGGAAATGAACACTGCACATAATAGAGTGGTTGTATGAGCAGTATAAAGCCATATCTGAATATCTGCTGTGGCAGT
Organism: Neoceratodus forsteri; assembly: GCA_016271365.2. Lineage (NCBI taxonomy): Eukaryota > Metazoa > Chordata > Ceratodontiformes > Ceratodontidae > Neoceratodus > Neoceratodus forsteri. The sequence goes on from CM028135.1 coordinate 755,223,101, forward strand.
GCTGGAGTATCCATGTCTCTAATAACAGAGCAGTGGCTCTAAATGAATGGCCTGATCATGATTCTCAGGTCATTCAAACATGAAACACAAGCAGTGAGTGGGGACACTGTCTGTATCAGTCAGGCCGTTCCACTATTACATGTGTTTAGACAGACACTGGTGAATGTGCAGCAAGTGCTGGAGACAGATGGTGATTGTGGAAGTTGTTCCTTAATGGAACACATGCTCCATGTCTTAGACTGCAATACACACATTTCCAGCATTCTGCAGTCTGAAGATTTTGGGATTGCACCATGCTGGCCCACGCTATAAATGTGGGCTGGCATCAATAATTGAACATGGGTGTCAACAGGTCCAAAAGTTGACTGATCTTCTAATAAGAAGGGTACATGGGGCACAGATACTAAAGCCACATTAATCTAAGGCACAGCATGAAACTCCACAGAGACTGGGTGTTGTTACCACCACCTTACAGGGGAAACAGGCTGAGAAAACGTAAGTTAAAAGAGAAAATGCCAACTCTCATTTGGGATGTTTTACAGTATGTCAGGTGGGAGTTGAATCCGTGGAAGAAAAGGAGGAGGTTGATGAGGCAGTAGAACTGTGGGCAGCACAATGCATGGTAGATGCATACTTGGTGGACACAAGGCACCTTACCATCGCTGAAGATCCCTTGCTATATTGGAGCAGCAAGATCATTGAGTGGCCAGCTCTTACCTCAGTTGCAATGAAATACCTCTGCTGCCCTCTCTCAAGTGTCAATGTGGAGCATGTATTCAGTTCAGCAGGGACCATTGTGTGAGACAGGCACACCAATCTGTCACCAAAAAGTGTTGGCTTGCTAATATTTATTAAAATGAATGAGGAGCACATTCCACACAAGAAAATCATGTCCATGTTCCTACCACATGAAGGCGGTGGTAGTGAAGATGAGGACAAGGTGTTGTCGGTATTAACAAATTTTTCTGTGCCACCAAGCTGGGTGAAGCAGTAATGGAAAGAGATTTCCCATCTGGTGACAACTCCAATCTGAAAGGCTGTGAGGGCTGCTTCCTCAATGAGGTTGAAGCATAAGAAAAGATGTGTTGTTTCTCTCCTTTGCTCTCATCAGTATAATCCTTTACTTTATAATTCACAGTTCTGTTATTTTCAGTCATTTTACTATTCCTCACCCCCAGTTGTTGTGCTGCTGTTTCCTTGCATCTAATTGATTACTTGCCTCCACCGCCTGAATGTGATGTCTACAGACAATGCCAGCTCCAGCCAGCAAGACAGAGCACTGCCTCCTCATCCTTGTCCTCCACCTCCTCTGGCCTGCTTAAGCTCTACACAGCCACAAACAACATGGGACACTGCCTCCACATTGATGCAAAAATGTTCCTGACTCTAGGGAATACTATTTGGCTTGATCCTGTGGTATGAGTTACAAAACTCCCTGACTTAAAAACTCATATGAATGAATACAAGGTTTACTCTGAGATAATATCTACTGGATTTGGAATTGACAATCCACATCACGTGGAGCAACCAAAAACACTTTGCAGAAAATATGGAATCAATACAGGGGATGGTACCATCACTACTCTAATTGCAACCCTCAAGAAACAGAGATGAGTTACTTGGCATTTTCCTACACCATCTCAGTGGCATGCACCAGCCAGTAAACAGCATGGCCAGCAGCACTAATGTAACAGTAAGTATCATTATGATTTTTTATTTTTTTTTTGTTCTCCTTTTTCACAGGTACACAGTGTGCCATGGTGGCCAAAGGGAGGCTAAATAATTTCTCATTTTTAGTCACTGGTGACATGTATAGTAAGATGGTGAGTTGATAATGGCTATACCATGTGGCCACCACCACAGTGGGTACCTTGAGTAGAGTCTAAATAAACCTTTATTGTCTTCACAGGTCTCCTGTGCAGCTGTCTCCTGCTCTAGCAATCAAGCCATTGCCATCTTCTCCCACCCAGACAACATTACAAAAGACACCTGCTGAGAATTATGTGAAATTTGAGCAACAGTGACAGAAAACAGTCTGACATATGCAAAACTTTACAGAATAAAAAAAATACCCCCCCCCCAAAAAAAAATTACTTAGCTTCCTTGGTTGGAAAAATTGTTAAATTTCAAAAAATGATATAGGCTGCACGCATGCAGCAACATGATTTCATCACCCTAGTGATAATACCTGAAAATAGAAAAACAGTAAAAAAAGGTTAGAAATAATGTGGTTACAATCACCCCCTAGTCAAAAAAGGAAATAAAATACTTATCTTTGCTTGTAGGTCACAATGCTATTGAGTAAAGAGAACAACCGACAGCATCTTTTTTCCATGCAAAGTACTAGAATGGCCTGTTAATGTTTTCCCACTTTGTATATCATTTTGCAATAAATGGAGCTGTAAATGTGGAAAGAGCCAATGAACAGGTTCAAACATATCCACCAGAGGGATGCAGCAAAGGGATCTAATTCCTTCAGGAGCTCTTTTTTAGTATTTAACTTTTAGAGAATTTCCAAAAGTGAAAAATGTATTATATTGTGCTTGACAGGTGTGTTTACGAAAATGCTTGACAACACAGACTGTTCGAGAGGGTGACTTAAACATCATTGTAGCAGTGGCAGCAACAGCAGCAGTTTATTACCAACATTACTGATTTCTGGTTTGGGAGAGAATCTCCAGAAGTGAGAAATTTATATATTGTCCTTGGCATTGTGTATATTAAAATGGTTGACAACACAGACTGTCTGAGAGGGTGACTTAAACAGTATAGTAGCAGCAGCAGCAGCATCAGTTTATTACTAGCATTACTGATTTCTGGTATGGGAGAGAATTTCCAGAAGTGAGAAATGTATATATTGTGCTTGACAGTTGTGTGTACTGAAGTGCTTGACACAGACTGTCCAAGAGGGCAACATAAACATCATAGTAGCAGAGGAAGCAGCAGGAGTTTATTACCAGCATTACTGATTTCTGGTTTGGGAGAGAATTATCAGAAGTGATAATTTATGTATTGTGCTTGGCAGCTGAGTGTACTAAAGTGCTTAAGATATGGATACTTGAGACAACTCATAGGAGAACAGAAGTAATGTGTATTGTGAATAATGCACAACTGACACAGAATGCATAAGGAACAGTGTTGGGGGCAATGACACACAGTGCAGTACAATGTGCCAGTGGCAGTACTACTAATCTGTAGCTTCCAGACATATTTATTCTGGTAGCTGAGAAAAAATCTCAGTAAAGTTAGTGAGAAACAGAAAAAAAAGAAAAGTGTAATGTATGAAAATTGGAGACAGAGCATCATAAAAGAAAATATAAATATGAAATAACATTTTTTGTGTATTTCTTTTTTTTGAAAGTTTGAACCAAAGTGGACAGCACAGAAATGCAGACAAATGGAACAGTAAAGAAATGCACATTTAATTTTGTTTCAACATTTTTATATTTTTTTAAGAAAAGGAGTAGCACAGACTTGCAAAAAGGAAAGAAAAAGTTATGTACAAGAAAAGGAAAAGCACGAGTTTTGTTAAAAAACATCATTGGCCCTGGCCCCAGAAGTGCCAGCACCACCATCCGCACTGCCGTGGTGCAGCTTCGCCATCCCTTCCAACAACTTCTGTTGGTTGGTCAAGAAGCTTCCCATCATTTCCTCTGTAGTGGTGACCCTAGGTAGGAAGTCCCCCATTCCCTCCCATAAACTACTCCTCACTGATGCTGGCTGGTGTCCTTGTGGGTGCTGCTGCTGCTGTTTCTCCTGCTGGTGCTGGAACATGTAGTGCAGCCCCTTCAATGAGGTTTGCCCACTGCACCTGTCTAGCATGCTACTGATGCTGGCTATGCAACACCTCTGCAGGCACAGAGAAGGGATCATCACTTCCCACACCACCACTCACCACCTCTTTCTCTTGGGCCTTCCACTGCTCAGCATGATGAATTTTCAGGTGGGTTCCCTGGCCACTTGTGCCTAATTGTGTCCCTTTTTATCCCCCCTCTGTCTTGTGCTGACCTTACATAATTTACATGTGATGTTGCTGTTGTCACCTTCATCAGATTCAAAGAACTCACACACAAGGGAAGATCTGACCTGGCAGTGGCACTGGTGCTGATAAGCTGGTGGTGGAGGAATGGAGGATGATGGGCAGGGCTCCTCTGTTTGGATGGGAGCTGGTGGCAATGATAGTTCCACAGGAGGGCATAGGAGGTTCTGGCTGCTGACTCTCACTGGGAACTGGGGGAACCTGGGGCTGCTGTTGCTGGTCAGGAGCACGCCTACCAGCACTCTCCTGAGGACACTGCTATTGCTGCTGCTTATGCTGCTGGAGGAAATGCTGAGGAGGTGCTGGGGGGGTGACAAAGCCATATGGTGCCACTGCTACATGTGCAAACCCGTCCTCTGTCCATCACTATCACCGTGACCTCACCAAATAAAAAAAAGAGAGAGAGAGACTGAAAGAGAAAGATAGGAGAATTATAGAAAAAAAGAGCAAAATGAAACTGCCTAATAAGTACAAAAAATGTACTCTAAATGAAGCTTTACTAGAACAAAACTATTCACAAGAACGAAATTAATAAACCAAGAAAGAAAAAACTAAAAAAATGCACTGTGATTCTCTGAATCTAATAAAGTGCTTTGTTGCAGACAGGCTCCTTCTCTTCTCTCTGCCTAACTAACAATGTAAAAGTGAAAGTAAGGCAGAGTCACTATATACTGTAGATATGTATCATGTGAATGCAGAAGCTAAAACATGTGACCTTGAGACAAGTTGTTTACCAGAAGCCTCATGTTCAAAAACTCTGCCTTTGACACCCCAAAAGCAAAGTTACTAGGTGAAGTTACAAAAAGATGAACTGAGAATTTTAAAGGTAATGGTAAAACTTTGCAGATTGCTCCATGAAGGTGAAGTTGGTAACTTCACTGGAACTTTGCTGATGAGTTAAAACTTTGCAACATCTTTAGCTGTGATATACCAACCCACACTGGTCGTGGGCACAGGGTGAAGAATCAACCACACTGGTGCCACAGTGAAGCCCAAATCATTGGTCCCCTTCTTGCATTTTGGGGGTGGAAACATTTAGGGGGGAGTATGACAACCCCTTTCCCTGGTGAAAAGGGCAGTGGTTGTTGCTAGCCATGTCTATACAGGGATAGGTTCATAGGTTCATAGGTATATACGAGCTCAAGGGACAAGCCCATAATGAACTCGCCATCCTATCCTGGATGGAAATCATATTTGCTGTTACCCATAAAGAGATCTAGTTTTGTTTTGAATATTTGTAGAGTACTACTATTTACCGCTTCTACAGGCAATGCATTCCAGGTAGGTACCACTCTCTGAGTGAAAAAAAGATTCCTACTTGTAGTTTTATTAATAGATAATTTTAATTTGAGTTTATGTGACCTAGTAAAATTTGTGTTTGTCTGCCATTCTAGACATATAGTTTCGGATAATGTTTGATCCTAGTGGCTTTATATATTAGACAAAGATCGCCTCTAAAGGATCGATATTCCAAGGAATAAAGATTCAGTTTCTTCAGCCTTGTACTATATGAAAATTTTTTATAATCAAGGACCTGTCTAGCAAATCATCGCTGCACCTTTTCAGCCAGTATTTTACCTTAATTAGGGTTGGAGTACTAAATGAAGAGCAATAATCAATATTTGACCTGATAACACTACAGTATATTGGGACTAATACTTCAGGTTCTCTAGATTTAATGTTCTTCAACATACAGGTAATAAGTCGCTGACATTTTTGAGTAGTTTTGTTCATATGTTCAGAGAATTTTAAATTGTTGTTAATTAGAACACCTAAATCCTTTTCAGAGGTTACTTTGTCCAATAAAATATTATCCAAAAAGTAAGAAACTAGTCTATTATTTTTACCAAAATGCATTATTTTGCATTTTGTAGTATTAAATATTAATTTATGTTCTCTAGCCCATTTGGATAGTTTATTTAGATTATCCTGTAACATAGAGGCAGAAATATAATCATTGACAATGCACCCTAATTTAGCATCGTCTGCGTATTTATTTACCCAGACTCCATTTTTGGTTTTCATGCTAGAGATAAGAATGTTGAACAAAATTGGACCCAACACCGACACCTGGGGTACTCCACTGGTCACCTGAAACCAGGTTGAGGTATAACCTGTAATGCTTACTTGTTGCCTTCTGTTTGACAACCAAGCTGAAATTCAGACAACTATGTTTTTGTGCAAGCCAATGTTGTATAGGCATTCTATCAAAATTTTATGTGAGACAGAATCAAATGCCTTTTCGAAGTCCAGAAAAACCACATCCACCGGGAGTCCTGCATCCAAGGCAGCACTAACAGGTTCAAAAAAGTTAATCAGATTGTTCTGACATGATCTGCCCAAGGTAAAGCCGTACTGTGTTATATCCACTATTCCATTAATATTAATATATGTGTTTATTCTATTCATTATAAGTTTCTCCATGACTTTTCCTATACATGATGTTAAACTAATGGGTCAGTATTGCTCCACTTTTTGCTTAGTCCCTCCCTTATGAATTGGTATTACCAAGGCTTCTTTCCAGACATCTAGGACTTCACCATATTTTAATGAGCTATTGAACAGTATTGATAGGGCGCCTGCCAGTTCATATGAAATTTCTTTCAGGAAAACAAAAGGAAATCCATCTGTTCCAGTTGAAAAGGATGATTTAAATGAATTTATGGTAGAGTAAACTTCAGGAATTGTTATTTCTACAAAGCATTGGTTATAATTATGATCAGAATCGTTAAGAGTTTCCTTAGTTTTAAAACGACTACTGAAATATTTGTTAAACTCAATTGCCATTCTCTGTTCATCAGAAATCAAGTTGTTATCTATCAATATTGGGCCAACTTTAGAAGAATTATTTCTCATAGAGCCAATATAGTTAAAGAACTGTTTTTGTTGTCTTTAGTTGTTGTCAGTCTAAGCTCTAATTCTTTTTTAGCCCTTTTTATTGCTAATTTAGTTTTATTTGCTTTTTGTTTAAATCGGGTCCAGTTGGTTTCTGTTTTCTGCTGTTTATATTTATTGAATGCTCTTTTTTTAGCTCTTACCAGTCTTTTGAACTGGAATGAAAACCATGGTGGTAGTCTTTTACAATTATGGTGTTTGTTATGAACTGGTACCCATTTCTCTTCACAAAACCTCAGTTTTTCCTGAACTTTATACCATATTTGTTCTGCTGGTAATTCACTAAGTTCATAACTCCAGTTCCATTTTTCTAAGTAGGCTTTTATTTCCTTATAATTTGCTTTAGAGTAGTTGTGCATTTTAGTAATACCTTTGATGGCTACCTTATAATCTTTAATTGTCCACAATACCATATAGTGGTCACTATCAGCTAAAGGTGGCATATATTGTAGGTAAATCTACTTGGTCATAGATGTTAGTGAATATTAAATCCAATATATTCTCCTTCCTAGTGGGTTTATATACTAGTTGATGAAGACCCATGGATATAACTGTTTCCACAAATTTAGTTTCCTGATAAAAAGAGCCTGGTAGTGTAGCCCAATTAATGCCTGGGTAATTAAAATCGTCCATAAATATGATATTATCTCAATGGTTTAATTTAAGTAAATAATCCAAAAAGGAACTATTACTTTCCTTATCTAAGGAGGGAGGGTGATAACAGAGTCCAAAATTATAGCTTTCTGTTCAAAGGTTAGTTTAACCACACACATTCAATATTATCAGGATTTGGTAAATCAGTGTACACTTCATGACAGGTTATTCCATCTTTAATGTAAATTGCAACTCCCCCTCCTTTAGTAAGTTCTCAATGTTTGGTAAATAGTGTGTATCCTAAGATATTTTGCCCCCATTGTTCTTTATTAAACCATGTCTCAGTCACCCCACATATATCTACCTTTTTATCTATTAATGGTAGGCTAAGCTTGTCCATTTTATTGGTTAGACTTCTTGCATTTAGTAATAAAATATTAAGTTTAGAATGTTGTACTGTACTGTTTTGATCCAAGAGACTATCTAGTGATATTCCTACCTCATTATTTATGCCTGTTATGGGTTGTTCTGAAAAGAATGCATCGGTAGACTCATTGCTGACCATCCCACCCCCCCTAAGTTTAAATAAGAAGCAATCTCTTGATTAAATGATCTACCTAATAATTCAGATCCTTTTTATTCAAATGCAGGCCATCACTTAAGAATAAATGCCAGTTATTATCAAATTGTTCACAATGTGTCAAACATTTTATATTCTGCTTTAGACACCATCCTCTTAACCAATTGTTGACCTTTTTTATCTTAGCTGCCATATAAATATCAGCCCTAGGTACAGGAAGTATTTCTGAAAGTATAATATGTGCTCCTTTTTCGATTAATAAATTTGTAAGCCCTACAAAGGCTTCTTTAATCTGCTGTATGTTTTGATTTTTAATATTGTTAATTCCAGCATGTATTATTACCATTGGTGCAACACTGCTACAGTATGTAAAATCTGTTTGGACATCTTGGCTATGTCCTGTAATTTTGCCCCACGAAAGCAAGACAATGTGCGTGTTGATTTATTTATATCACATATTTGTCTGTCCAGTTCAGAAATCATAGAATCTCCCAATACAAAAATATCTCTAGTATTGTTCAAGTCCATGCTAGAATTCAAGTTTGGTTGATCCATCTGAGTATGTTCGTTAGAACACAAAACCTCTGTGTTTTTTGCAATTCTGGTTATGATTGCTTCATTCAAAACATTTGGTTGGTCGACCTGGGCATGTTCATTTATTACACTGGAGCACAAATCCTCAGTGTTATATGCATCGCTAGTTATATTTGCTTCATTTAAATCAATAAGGGGGTCAAAACTATTGAAAGTAAGGATGTTAAAACAGTCTGATTTTCTCCCTTTTTTGGCTGGTTTAAGATATTGCGCTGTAAACCATGCCTCCTCCTTATCCATTAATTCCATCTCATGCCTACATCTTTTACGTAAGATACTGTCTGGCACAAGGTGAACTGATGTTGGCCCAGCTATAGTTTGACAGCCCATAGTAGTAGTGTCTGGTACCTGGAGCCTTTTCCTTGTTTCTATCTGACTTTCTTCTAGTGTCTTTAATCTATAATCGAATAATCTGATTTCCTCTTCTAGGGCCAGATATTCAAAACTTTGCACTGGGCAAAAACCATTTGCGCAGGTTTAGCGCGGGATTAGCGCGGGTCTGCCATATTCAAAAGGCCAAATAGCGCGGGCAAACTGCATTAGCACCGGGCAAAATTATAATGTATGCAAGGGGCAAACTGACATGAATACAGGCGCAATGCTATATTCAGCGACTAGCGCCGTGCTAAGTGGTTTTGCGCGACTTAGCGCGACACTTAGCGCGGTGCACATTACCGCCCAGGAAAAGCTGGTCTTAATCCTGGGCAATCAGCTTTGCGCGACATTATGGCTTTGCGCGGTGTTTGCGCGGGTTTTGCGCGACCCTAACAAATAAATATGACACATAGATAAAGCCAAACATAGAGGAAGCATGCTGCTAACTGATGGCATCACAATGATGCCATCATCTGTCACCAGTCCCAGCCAGGCCAGGCAGTAAGTGGTGACCCTGCCACCAGCGAACAGCACGGCAGTGTGGCCATACAGCACACACCTGTGGACCACAGTTCCGTGGACACCAACAGATGCCAGCACACACATGCAGCACTGTGGGCATGGAGGATGTTGAGGGAGCATATATGGGTGGCGAGGCTGTGCTACAGATCAGGTGTGGCCACAAGGCTGGGACACATCATGCAGTGTACATGGGTCAGTATTGGGAATACCCCAACACCAGTGTGCCTTTTGATAATATATGCCCCCGGCCACATACCTCACAGCTGTACAACTGCCATAGCACACAAAGCCAGGAATGTACATGTCACTGTGAGCATCCATGCCACAGGTGCAGCATCTTGGGTCACACAACAGCGTAACAGTAATGTCAGTGTCAGAAAACATCCACAGGTTGGGCGCTCACTGTGTATAGTGCAGTCATCATCACTGCCCTACACACCATAGGCATTGCTGTGTCCACGCTTTTCTGGCCCCTTGCTACTGTAGTTTCTGCTGTGCACTGTAGCATGCCCTACAATGTGACAGTTGCATGTAGCACCACCACCACCTGTGCCTATGGTGTGCTTTCCCCTGGGGTATAATATGCTATGCTGTACTGTTTACATGTAGCCTGCAGCTATCATCATGCACTGCCAGACTGACCTACAGGTGGAGCTGCGGTTGGACCTGGTCAGCCACTGTACTTCAGACTGACCTACAGGTGGCTCTGTGGGACTCTGCAGTAACGCTGGGCAAACTGCATGCAAATCAGGGTATAATGAGATACTAATCCGGTTGTTTGCCCAGAGACTACGTAAAGTAGGCTCATTTGCATAACGCACAGATATGCACATTTTGGCGGGCAAAGCGTGTTTGCTCGGGCTAACTAACAACTCCGCGCTAATGCGGCGCTAATGTGTTAGGCGCGCTAACTGTTCTGAGGAATATTATACAGTTTTGATCACTGTTCTTTCACATCTTCTGCTTCCTGCAGCTGTACTGAGTCCATGCATTTGCTGGCACACACATTGGCCACGTAGTTCGTCTGTACCCCCTCATGTTGCTGTGTACTGTGTTGTTGTTGTGGGTTGCACTTCCTGGTTGCTTTATTCAGTGCTGTCTTATTCCAGGGCTATTTTTGCCCTGCACTCCCAACCCAGTTTGCATGGCCTCATTACCATGCCATATTCGGAAGCTGTTTGCCCTGGGCTATTCCTTTTGAATATAGCGTGCTCTGTGCTCTGGGCTAAGTTTGCCCGCTGGGCAGTGCTAATTTTGGCCCGGGGCAAAGTTTTGAATATCTGGCCCCTAATTCTTTATTTTTGTTGCACTTTAGACATGTATAAGTTGTGCAAGTGACTAAGTTAACATCAAGTTTATATGTTACATTTCGTGCATAATATAGCTATCCGACCGTCCACCGTTTTAATCATAGACTCCATTCTTATTCTAGTTAAGTTTAAAGGGATGCACAATTTACCTTAGTTTAAAATTCAAATTGAGGCAGTATTTCCTGTTTGATCAGAGTTTTACCTTTCCGCCAAAGCACGCCGAACACACCAAACATGTGTGGTGCGCAGTGTGTCTTTGCGAGTGACTTCGTGCGCACTCGATGCATGCTCGCCCTGCTCAGGCTCACCCTGCTCACTGCAGGGCTGATTTAAATAGCCCTCTGGGACCCAGAAGTAAAGCTAGGGTCACCAGAATCGCCCCAAGTGAATGATTTATTTATAAAGTCCTATACCAGGATAAGAACAAAAGCGAGCTTGTAAGCCTCAAATATCTCTGCTGTTATAAGTCTCTAATGAGTGTGTAGGGCTGGAAACCACACTCACAGGCTATCACCCCTCTTCCTAGCTGGTTTGACTAGCTAGGGCTCCAATTCCTCGCACTGTAGCGAGTCCACCTGTTAAAACAGTTTAAAATACACAGATTTTCACAGTGTTTGTTATATAAAGGTATATTCAGTCACACAAATCACACAGAGTTTTCAGAGTGCAGCCAAGAACTAGCAGCCACAAAGCTCCTCTGCCTGCTATCTAACAATTGTAGGGCTCCAGGTAGGTAAAAGTTTTAAGCAGCAATGCACAGTTTCACAAGGTGGTAGAGGTTTACACTTATGCAGTGTTTAAGCTCTAAAGGATCTGGTTTCAGAAGCAGAGTGCTATTTATAGCTCTGAGCCCCCAGAAGTCCCTTAACAGCTGATCACTGTTTAGAAAGAGCAAAAAGTAAAAAGTGCCAAAATTAGTTTAAAAGCAAAGGATGTGGTGCCTTTGCATTAGGCCCTGTGAATATAGAGGGTGAGAGAAGAAAATAGCACTATATATAGGACAGTGTATGGCCTCCCATACACAACAAGGCAATTCATCTCCTGAGTGTTTTCTATGATGGCTGATGACCTCGACAGTGAAACTCAAGAGGTCCCTTTGCCATCATGGAAAACACGAGGGGGAAGAGTTGCCGAGTTGTTTGGGAGGCCATACACTGTTCTATATAGTGTATGGTGCCCCCAAAACAGGATCACTTACATTTTTTAGCCAGCATCTGCCGCTGGAGACCCACACTCCTAGTCTCTTCAGCCCACTGGCCAGCTTGCACACAGGAGTTGCCAACTACCCTCTGTCCTATGAACTGTGCTGGTGGGGGCAGTTGCATTGTGATGTCCTCACTAATGCAGAATGAAAAGTTGTTCAGCATTAGTGAGGACGTCACTACTGAAGCAGAATGACTTTTTGCAGTTTATGAATTTCCATACACAACCGCATTCCACCATACACTATAAAAGGGGACTGCACATCCTTAGACAGAGGTTTCTCAAAGGGCAAGTGAACTGTAGAAGTAGGGAGGCCAAGCCAGACCAGAAATTAGGGGGAAGACATTATGACCCAGGAGCTTTGTTGATGGGTAAGGAGCCAGTGCAGTGCCCTAGGCCAAGTATGCTAGCTTTAAGCTGTATGCACAGGGTATTGACATGCTCACATGGGTGTGGGATAGGAGGCAGCTAGTCTGTGCAGGTGGCCTGAGAGAAAGGGCCAGGTATGTGGAGTGCCTGATGTAGGATCTCACCTGGGACCAGAGTGTTGGTCCATTCTTCAGCTGGGGGTGGCGTAAAGTCAGAACCTCGCAATGAACCCAGGGTTCAAAGAATAGATCTGGCACCTGACATGGCTAGGAAATGGACCCAATACTCACCCATTCCTTGGCCCTGAGAATCTCAGGAAAGGGAGTCAAACCATGGCCCTAGCAACTGGAGGAGCACTGAAGGGAGGACAGGGAATCCCAGCTTGTGCACTCCCAAGGAGTGCCACATGATGGTATATGGGCCAGAGGAAGATTCCAGAAGCAGGTTCATAAAGTTGTTTGTGTGGGTGGGGAGGGGGATGAGGGTCATGTAGGCCCTGGCAACCAGGTCTTCCAGAAGCATATGGATTATGACTAAAGGCTGGAGCTGTTCACTGGGTTGATAATGAGATCCTCAAAAAATCAGGTAGGAGATCATCTTGAAGAATGTGGGGTGAGTCCCCAAAAAAGAGGCACAGCTGTGAATTTGACTACATGAGTGGGCAATCCCTGGGAGGGTAGGCTACGAGGTGCCACAGTAATGAGTAGGGAACTTGACTAATTGCTTACACTGCTGTGCAGGGGTTTCAGAAATTCCCAGTACAGTAGTCACTCTATACCGAACTCTCTTAGAGCCAGACTTGCCATTTGTTATAGCAAGTCGTTTGTCAAAGCGAGGGACGCTACTTCAAGTAAACTACTACTGACAATACAGTGTTATGTGCTGTTTCTGTTTGTATGAGTATGTGGGGGTGAAGGCAAGTTTTGCTTGTGCTTTTGTAACCTTTATTACAGTATTCAAAATTTTATTTAGTGGTTTAAATTAAGAATCGTTCAGTTTTGTCTGCTTGCTTGTCTTGTGTGCAGACACATGGGAGTATTGCGGGGGTGAAGTCAAGTTTGTGTTTGTGCTTTAGTGACTTATTTTTAAGTATTTTCAGTAACCTTTATTATAAAAACTTCATTCAGGGGGTTTAACCAGTCTCCAAACCCTTGATTGCCTGGCTATTTGTGGGTGGTGGATCTTCCTCATCCTCAGTGTTTTCCTCGATGTCCTCATCATTTGGATATTTTTCAGCAGCTGCCGAAACAGCCAAAGAGTCTGTCAGTTGCTTGTGTGTTTCAACACTGTCATCTGCTGTATGCCACTCCTCTTTTACACCCTCTCGCTCTGGTGACTATCAATTGTTGCTCTATTGCCATCTGAGCAATTTCTTGAATGTCATCCACATCTGTATCCTCATCTGTGGTGAGTTTTTCCTGGAAAGCAGACCCAAGTGTTGCTGAGCAGCAGTGAACAAATGCGCTGTCTGCAACCGAAGCCCATGCTTCACCAGCCAAGTCTGCCATGGTCTTTAGATTTAAAGCCTTAAGGAATGTAATAACCTCAGTGCCAGTAGCCAAGGCAACCAAGTCACCCAGCAACCTCTTACAGTATAACATTTTAAACATAGCAGTTATACTTCCATCTAGAGGCTGAATCCACAAGGTAGTGTTTTTGGGGAGAAAGAGTGTGCAGATCTTTCCATCTCTGGATCTTAATTCAACCTCGGTGGGGGGGGGTCAGTATTAGTCTGTAAGGAGCAGTGTTTTTGGTAGCAGCTTGTTTTTCCTAGATGGGCTCATACGGAGGGAACAAATGAATTAATGAAACAGTGGCAGAAGACCTTGGCCATCATACAAGCATTTTGGATGTCTGCGTGCTGCACAAGTAACGTGTTTAAATTAGTGTGATGGAAGCACTGGAGGGGGGGTGTCTGTAGTTTCTGATGCAGAGGGGTTTAAGTTTATGACTACCAGTAGCATTTAAGCAGAATAGGAAGGTGACATAGTCCTTAATCACCTTAAAATCTTTGCTGGCACTGTCCTCCAATCTGCTGGCAAGTGTAATATCAGGGAGGCATCACCAGAACAGACCGATTTCATCAGTGTTGTAGATCTGTTCTGGTTGGTACCCCTCATCAGCAAGAATCTCTTTCAGCTTTGGAATAAACTCTGTCGCAGCGGCATCATCACACAAGCATTGCTCACCATTTACACATACATGATGAATGCCATGTCGTCGCTGGAATCGTCAAAGCCAGCCAGTGGAAGATTTGAATTTGGAGGTCTCACTGAGGAGATCTCAGGAAAACTGAGTGGCTTCCTCCTGCACAATACATCCTGACAGAGGGACCACATTTGTTCTCTGCTGTGTGAATTAATTCTTTGTCACTCTGTCCACCTCACACTTGTCGGCTTTTCTTAGTTTTTTTGTTTCAGAGCAGTGATGCTTGGATAGTGCCTTTGTGGATCTGATTGTGATCCATCAGATAGTGACAGTATTCGACCTGGGATCCAACCTGGGATCCAACCTAAGTCGAAGGTCAGATCCCAGATCAGATCTCACAATATTCAAGGTTGGATCCAGGTATCTGTGGTCAGATCCAGAGATCCAAACATGGATCTGAGGGATCTGAACCAAATCAGGGACAGCCAGATCCATGGTCAGATAGCAGTACTATCTGACCGGATCCACTATCTGGCTGAACATCTGGTATCTGGTAGTATCCTAATTTATAGGATACTATATGTACAACACTATTTCAGAGCATCTGACTCAAGAATCCAGTACAAAGTCCCGAAGAGCACCCTCCTGCTTTCTCCAGGTGCATGTAGTGGACTTACTGTTGGCAGTTTCAGCTGAAATCTTTGCAAGGCTCTCTTCTGCCTTGAGCCTGTCAAGAATTGACAGCTTGGTTCAACTGACTAGCCTGGTCATTTTGTTTCCACATCTGTGGTCAGCTGTCGAGAACTATTTTATATTGTTGCCTTTCTGCAGTTGTGATCAGCTGGCAGCTGCATGAACTGTTCGCTATATTCAAGAATTCACTGTAGCACAGTTCTTAATAGCAAGGAACCACTGTATGCATTTTTGGAACTGAGATTTCAGTGACGTGGTTAAGGTGGGGCCAGGGAAATGTCCTGTTGGTTGTCTATGACAGGCAATAACAGGACCCAGGAGAGTCCAGGAAAAAGATAAAGGTCAGGTAATGGCTGCAATGCTGGGTCTGAGGAATACTCACTGCAGTATCAAAATAATTGTATAATGTTCTGACTGAGTCTATGTGACCAGATGAATTAACCATTGTGCCTCATGTACCCATAGCCTCAGAAAAGGATGAGTCAAGGACTAAAGATTGTCTGAATAATTATTTCCATCATATTGAAACTTATCTCAGCAGTTCCCAGTTAAAAGAGAAAAAGATGAACCAGTCAGTTTTGTGATAGGTTGTAAGGGGTTCCAGGCAAGCTGAATTTGCATCAAAATATCCCTAGACACAGGAATTTCCTGGGCCATTCCCACCTCCATCATGCACATCATCAGTCGACAAGCCAAGTGAAAGGGGTTGCACTTATACTTTTTATTTAAAAAAGAGCAAAAGTACTTTTTGTAGTGGTCACATGGGCACTGCCAGGCTTCCAATACATACCCATTTGCTGTGCTCTGGGACCCCACTGTAAAGACAACATGGTATCTATTGGTGCCTCTCAGATCCAGAAACGAATAAGTAAATTCATGAATAAAGGCTCATGAAATGTCATGTCAACACTGTGGGAATATTTAGAGCTGAATCCTAATATCCCCACATGTGGGGGCCCAAGTTGGAATAGTGGAAATGTGCACATTCCTAGTCCCATCTGTCTTGTCCTCTATCTTTCTAGTGCAGTATCATCACTAGGCAGACTGTATGATGGCTACATGGCTGTACTGATTCATCATACCGAATTACTGTACCTGCAAGGTGTGACAGTAACTACTTCAGGTTCCTCATTAGTAGCTAAGGCAATAGCAAGCTGTTTGAAGGAAATAAGTAATGGAAGGTGGAGGAAGAGACCACTATGGTTCTCAAAGGAGGTGGGTAAGGCTGTGAAGGACAGAAAAACAGCAGTTAGGAAGTACAGTGAGACCCTGATGGAGGATGACAGGGAGGTATATCTGAAAAAGCAAAGGGAGGCAGAAAGGAGGTTAAGGGCAGCTAAGGCACAAGCATAGGAGAGGATCGCCATGGAGGTCAAAAAAGGGGAAAGCTTTCTTTAGGTATGTGAGTGAAAAGAGGATAGCAAGGGATGGGATAATGAGAATCAGGAGGGTGAGGGGAATGTGCAGTAGATTAGGAAAAATCTGAAGGAGAAGAAAGCCATAGGATTGGATGGGATTCACCCAAGGGTTCTAAAAGAACTGAGTACAGCGCTAGCCACCCCTCTGGCAACACTATTCAGCACCTCACTGGAGATGGGGTAGTTCAAGAGGATTGGAGGAGGGCCAATGTGATCCCTCTACACAAGAGTGGCAGAAGGGAGTAGGCTAGAAATTGCAGGCCAGTCAATCTCACATCAGTGGTAGGAAAATTAATGGAGACCCTGCTGAAGGAGAGGTTAGAGTACTTGGAGGCATATGGGCTGCAGGGCCACTGGCAGAATGGTTTCCTAAGAAGAGAGGTCATGCCAAACAAATCTCAGATTTCTTTGATTGGGTGACTATGGGGATTGATCGGGTGAGGGCAGTGTATTTGGACCATCTGGACTTTAGTAAGGCCTTCAACACTGTGCTGAATAGGAAGCTAGAACAGGAAGCTAGTAAAGCAGTCTGATGGTTGGGAAGAAAGTGGTAAACTGGGTGTCAAACTGGTTGAAAGATAGGAGGCAGAGGGTGGTGGTAAATGGCAGACTCAGCAGCTTGGAGAGCGACTATTGGGGTGCCACAAGGATCAGTACTGGGACTGGTTCTTTTCAATATCTTCATAAGTGGCACTGCAGAGGAACCGGAGGGGAAGGTGTGTCTCTTTGCAAATGACTCAAACATCTTCATCAGGGTGGACAGGTAGGAATGGGTAGAGAGAATGCAAAGGGATCTGGAGAAACTAGAGGAGTGGTCAAAAGTGTGTCAGGTAGGTTTCAATGCCAAAACATGCAAATTCGTGCACCTGGGGCATGGAAGCCTAGGAGCTGTGTATTTCGATGGAGGAGAGTACAAACAAACATAAGAACATACGACAAAGACAGCAGATTATGGCTATTGGTTTTTCTAGTCCGTTCATATTGCAGGGTCCTCAGCTTAAGCTGCTGACCCTGCCCCCCTCCCCAGTCCCCCCATCCTTTCCATCTGCCCCTCCCATAACCCTTACTTTCCCTTTAGGCCTATCCCAGCCTCTCTTGAAGTTGCCCACCATCTTAATCAAGACCACCTCTTCTGGCAGTGCATTCTAACTGGCCACCACCCTGTCCATGAAGAAGTGCTTCCTAATTTCCCTCCTAAACCACCAGCTTAAGACTATGTCTCTTCATGTTTCGACTGCCACTCAGCTTAAAGAAACCCTCCTTATCCACCCTATTTATCCTTTTCAAGTAATTGAAGGTCACTATCATATCCCCCCCCTGTCTCCTCGAGACAGTACATATTCTGGACCCCAAATCTCTCTTCATATGCTTTACCCTGCTGACCCACAGTCATCTTTGTTGCCCTCCTCTGGACAGTCTTTAGCAGGTTGATGTCTTTTTTAAGGTGTGGGCACCAGTACTTTACTCCATAATCTAGATGTGGCCTTACCTGTGACCTGAACAAGGGCAGTATAACCTCCTCTCACCTACTGCTGACTCCTCTGGCTTTTCATCCCAGCATCTTGTTCACCCTTACTGCTGCTTTTTTACACTGCATGGAGTGCTTCAGGTAATTATTGATCATCACTCCCAAATGCTCCTCTGTTGCCATTATCTGCCCCCCCCCCATTGTACTCCATCCTTGGATTTATATTTCCAATGTACATAACGTTGCATTTCTTGGCATTAAAGCTAAGTTGCCAAATTCCAGACCACCTCACAAGCTTTCTCAGATCATTCTGCATGTCCCGTATCCCTTCAACCATGTCCATCCTCCCACTGAGTTTGGTGTCATCTGCAAATAAGCACATTTTGGCCCTAATGCCATCCCCAATATCATTGATGAAGACATTGAACAACACCAGCCCCAGCACCGAGTCCTGCGGGACCCTACTGGTGACTTCCCTGGTGCTGGATAACTCTCCCCCCACCACTATCCTCTGGGTCTTGTCCCTAAGCCAATTTTCTCTCCATCTGGTCATCTTCTCTCCAGTCCTGAAATCCGCCAACTTCCTGATCAATATCTTGTCGGCTGTGGAGTCAAAGGCCTTGCTGAAATCCAAATAAAGGATGTCCATCACTCACTCCCTGTCTGCTGTCTTAGTGACCCAGTCAAAGAAGTTAATCAGATTCATTTGGCATGATCTTCCTCCCATAAACCCGTGCTGCCTCGCATCCTGGAGACCATTCTCCCTAGATACCCTACCAAACTTTCCTTAAGTATTCTGTCTATAAACTTGCACATGATTGAAGTCAGACTGACTGGTCTGTAATTCCCTGGGTCATCCTTGAGACTGATGTTATGGAGGGGCACCACATGTGCCATTCTTCTGTCCCACAGTACCATGCCCTACTCCAGTGAACTATTGAACAGGCCCGGCAGTGGCCCCACAAGCTCTCCTGCAAGCTCCCTCAATACCCTTGGATGAATGTTGGCCAGGCTTGGTGATTTGCCCACCTTCAATGCCAGCAGCCCCCCCCACTCTATCCTCCTCTACCACCACATCCATGTTCCCCTCCCTGCTCCTCTTCTCCCCCATAGGCACCGGCCCATCCTTTTCCCTGGTGAAGACAGGACAGAAGTATTCATTCAGTACCTCAGCCTTTCCCATGTTCTCTTCTACCCACTCTTCTCCTTTCCGAAGCCTAACAATCACATCCTTCTTATCCCTTTTCTCCTTATATAGCGAAAGAAGGCCTTCTCCCCCTTTTTAATTTCCTCAGCTGTCTGCAGTTCTTTCTGTGTCTTATTCCACCAGACTACCTTGCTTGCCACACTGGCCAATTTGAGGTAATTTTCCCTATCTACCACCCTGTTGGTCTTTCTGAACCTTTTATAGGCTGATCTCTTGCCCCTCACTGCTGGGCAACTTCATTTTTCATTTCATTTTTTATTTTTAACCAGAAGGTGGACTAGGCACAGCTCTTTTGTAGCCTTGCCTAACACTCAGGAACACGTAAATAAGTACAACCAAATATATAACAAATACATTCACATACAATTAAACGTTTCTATTTTATTAGAAATATAAACGGCCTCTGCCTAAAGTGCTTTACACAGTGTACCCCTGTTGTCAAATGAACATATTCATTTAGGAGAGTAGGTGCATACCAAGAGAAGGCTTTCCTACTCATTTGTAATGTAAATCTAGGAACAACATAATCTGATGTCCCACTATTCCTTGTGATTGTGAACTTCATAACAACTGAATCAGCTGGGTGCTTTGGCCCTTGAGTTCTTTTCCTTGAGCCAAACGCACTCCTTTGTGGCAACCATTATTCCATCCTTAATGATGGACCATTTTTGGTCCCCCTGCATATCTGCTCTGATGCCCACCATGTGTCTTTTTAGTAGAGCTGGGGTGAAGTTTAAATTCACGGTAGAAGTTGCCACAAAGCGACAGAAATTCACCTCCACAGAGCTCCACCAAGATTTCCCCACCCTTAGAAACTTTTACTTCACCCGAAATCATGAAGTTTTGCCTGTGAATTGCAGAATTGTGCCTGTGAACAGTGAATTTCTGCCATTCGTAGGTGAAATTCTACACTTTACAGGCAGAATTATGCACTTCATGGTAGAACTTTGCCATTCCATGTCCATGAATTTCATACAATTGTGCAAAATTAGCAGATTAATTCATGTATCGAAGTTTGCCAGCTTCATCCAGCTCTTCTCTTTAGCACCTCGCCCATCTTCCTTGCATTTGCCCTCCTAAAGTACAGGATTTTGTTAGTGGGGATGTTTTCCCAGCCCATATCCAGCCGGAATCACTCTGTGCAATGGGCACTTCCACTCAGTGTCTCCCTGACCATTATTTCTTGTATGTGCTTCCCCATTTGTGAGCACTAGATCAAGAACTGCCCCCTCCCTTGTGGGCTCTGCAATGTCCTGAGTCAGGAACCCACTCTGCAAGAATGCTAGGATCACTCGACTCCTGGCACATGTTGTGGATGGTACGCTCCAGTCTACCGTGGGCAGATTGAAGTCCCCCCCATTACCACCTCTCCCTTCCCTGCAGCCTCCAATATTTGCAAGCTCAGTTCTCTGTCCCTATCCTCTTCCTGGTTGGGTGGTCTGTAGGCCATCCCAAACCTCACCTTTCTTCCTCTATTGGACCATAGCTAGACCCACAATGCTTCCACCTTCCCCTCCTCTGACTCCTCCCTCATACAGGTTATACAGTCGTCGAGCAGGAAAGGGACCTTGAGGTACTGTAATCATATCTGATGATCTCAAGGTAGCAGGGCAGTGTGGCAAGGCAGTAGGCAAAGTTGGTGGGATACTAGGGTGCATAGGGAGGGGGATTTCTAGCAGGAAAATGAAGGTGGTGTTGCCACTGTATAGCTTGCTAGTGAGTCTCCACCCAGAGCACTGTGTCCAGTTTTGAAGGCCGTACCACTGCAATGACAATGACAGGGTGGAAATGATCCACAGGAGGGCTACTATTGTTTATATGTAAGCATTTAAGAACCAGAAATTGATTGTGCCTTTTTGTATACACCTATAGGAATGGGACATTTGTATATTTTTCATTCCATTTTTCTTTACTTTCTTTTTCTAACTGCTTGGAACATCCCCACACCTATTTACTTGATCTAGATCTAAAAATGATTTATTTTAATTTGGTAATGAAACAATGTAGAGAACTCCTATCTGTATTATAAAAACTATAAATAAAAAGTAAAAAAATAATCTGTGCAACAGAGTTGTACTCATGCATCAGTTGGTTCCTAAACTCATTCAGTTTTGCTTCTCAGGCTCAGGCAGGAGTCTTAGTTCAAACTTCTTGTTCCAACAGGCAGTTCTGCCTAGCTGCCACTCCAGTATGCCCCTTGTAAGATTAATGAACAGTCTTGGCACCCTTGGTGGTCTTGTGAGAGTGGGCACTTTATATATGTCTATTTGCAGATGAGACCAAAATCTGTGGTACAGTGGACAATGATGAGGAGTCAGTACATTTAGGCAAGATCAGAAGATGCTGGAAGAATTGTCAAGGGTCTGGCAACTAAACCTCTGTGCAAAAAAGGTGCAAAGATATGAACACAGGTGTCAGAAACTGAAAGATGAAAAACAGGATGGGGATGTGTTAGAAAAAATAAGAGAAGAAAGGGATCTTGTGGTCCTAATAGACAACTTAAAGCAGTCAGCGCAGTGCAGCAAAGCAGTGGGAAATGCAAATATGATGCTAGGGTGCATAGGCAGGAGGATCAGCAGCAGATGGAAAGAGGTGATTGTGCCCCTGCACAGGTCCCTGATGCTGCTACATGTGGAGCACTAAGTGTAGTTCTAGAGTTTACACTTGAAAATTGACAGGAATAAGGTTCAGGCAGAGCAGAGGAGGGTGATAAAAATGATTTAAGTACAGCAGCAGAAGTTCTACATGGAGAAGTTTGAGGACATCAGCATGTATACACTGGAGACCGAGGGGGGGAACATGATTGAAACTTTCAAGTTTCTTTATGTGATAAACAAGGTGGATGGGGAACTGTTCATAAGTCAAAATGCAGACACAAGGGGAAACTCAGTCCCCCTTCCCCATGGTAACTCAGTCCCCCTTCCACATGGTAACTGTCTCACCCTTGCTTGAATCCCTCCACCAAACTGACACAGAACACCCCTTCTGGCAGTCAGTTCCACTTATTCACCACCAGTTCTCTAAAGAAATACTTAATGACATATTTTTTGAATCTTCCTCCCGCCGGCTTTTTTGTGTGATCACTAGATAATTTGCATTTTACTGCAGGTAGGTCCAGGCAGACTGGCTGGGCCATTAGGCCTTTCTTGTGCCATTAATTTCTGTTTCTATATTTCTGTGACACCATTTTGGTCCAATGGACAAATCTGAAATGCAAAGGTACCCAGGCCCCCAGGAGACTCTGGACCCATGCCTGAAATAACAGGTCCCCTTAGAGGCAGTCACATGACAGAAGGGCCACTCTTGCCTCCTCCCCACACAGCAACTAAAGGGCATGGGTACACCCTGTCCATGGCTAGGCTCCCTCTACCCTCCTCTTGAACCTTCAAACTTTAAAAGTAACTCATAACCTGTAGTGCCCTCCATACATGTCCTGTCATAGAACAAAACTGACACAAAGGCAGTGTGGCCTACCAGCAGCTGCAACAAAACACATATACTACTAAAGGGATCAAACTCCAAACAGCCTCAGTGTAAACCAATGTATATGTAATTAATGGTAGAAGAAAGGCCAAATGACCCATCCAGTCTGCCTGGCCCTACCTGCAGTATAATGGAGATAAATTATCTATTCACTGGTATTTTACTGCAGTGATTTTATTTTCAACTTACATCACCCACTAACCCGATTCACTGTGACCACACTGTTAGTTGGTGATATAAGTTGAAAATAAAATCACTAATGTAAAATACTGGTGAGTGGGTAACTTATCTCCATTCCTACATTGGCTGGCACAGAAAAAAAACACTCCATTCCCCTCATTCCCTCTACTGGGTAAATGGTGGGCATTTACCCAGTAGGGGGAATCCGGGGCATAGTCAACCCAAAGCCCTAAACAGGGAGTCTGAGGCTTTACAAACTTTGTGACTGCCTTTGCAAGGGTCCCCATGCTCTGTGAATGGCTGTATGACAACCATTTACATGGTCAGAATAACCACTTCTCACCACAGTCACAAAGGGGGATTTTCCAAGGGGCAGGAATAACATGCCAGAGTCATGTAACCCACCTGCGGAGTCCCTCACCCATGGACTGATACACGGTGCCCATATTCTTATCCACCAGCCACCACACAGCTGCCTTCCATGGCCTCACCTCCCCATGGTGCATGGGGGCACATCCGTGGACACGGGTGGGCATCAGATGGGCTTGTCCGGACCACTACTGGATCACTTGTGCCCATGGGGTACTACAGTATTCAGGTGGCCAAGGTGCAGCCATGGCACCAGGGTGGGTAGGTGATCGGATGGCCACCCCAGCCCTCCATGGGGTACTTGAGGGCTGGGGCTGCATGTAGGGGGCAACTCCATGCCCTGACATGAGTGTCACAGCTGGTGGAGGCATCAGGTGGGGGCGCACAGTGGCTACACTTGCCCTGGTAACATGTAGCCTGTGCCCCCTCACCTGGTACTCTGCACTGCTGAGAATAGTGCAGAGCATGGGCATGTCCCTTGCAGCAACCCCCTGGACCACCACTGCACGGAGATCACCAGCAGCATGGGGAACTGGCGCAAAACAGCCCTGCACCCCTTGGAGAATCAGGCGCAGGGGGCGCAGTGGGGCACGGTGGCCGCGGGGGGTCTATACACTCCAGATATGCCCCACGTAGACTCTACACACCTTACAGAATAGGGCCCAAAGTGAACATACCTGCCAGGGGTCCAGGGATACAGCTCCCCATTATTTGTTGCATTTTTACAATTCATTTAGTCAGTTTTATGCCTTTATTGGAATACATTTAATGCACAAGTGATCTTTACCCATTATAGTCCTGGAACTGAATCTGGCTTACATTTTACTCCTGGAACTGAGTTCGTCCAGGTTCCTCCACCATTCCTACTGCCAACTGCAGCTTCATTGCATGTCTAATCATTTCCTTCCTTAGAGGAAAAAAAAATGTGAGCTTCCAATTTATAAAGCATCACAGCATCACCTGTTGCTGTCTCTCCACAGTAAGTTTACAACAGTGATGGAGTAGGTTGAACTCTTAAAAAAGCCTGTGTCACTCCCACAGCAATCCTATTTTAATATGCAGTTATGTTTTCAATTTTGTATAAATTCTGTAGCAGGTTTCCTGACATTCTGCAGAGATTTTGCAATACTTTTCTTCAAGACTAGCCAAAGTGCAGTTTGTACAGTCACACTCCAGACAATGAACTCTATGCTCTGAATATTTGGTTCAGTTATCCATTTGCGTCTAATATACTAACATACTAAAATGCCAGCAGAATAGGCCTAATGGTCTTTCGTGTCTGCTCTTTTGGTCAGCCCCCACCCTGGGTGCTGACCTTGCTGCCCCCCTCGCCTTCTCTGGCTTCTCCCTTCCCAGTTCCGGATATTTTTGCTGCATTGGATTTGCTTCCAGAACCCTTCCCCTGTACCTGTCCCACCCCCTCTTGAACCCCTCCACCATCTCTGCCTCCACCAGCCCCCTAGGCAGCGCATTCAATGGCTCCACCACCCTCTCAGTGAAGTAGCACCTCCTCCTTTCTCTCCTGAATCTTCCCCCCTCCAGCTTCCACCCATGCCCTCTAGTGGCCCCCTCCTCCTTCCTTCAAAGCACCCTGACTGTTCCTCCTCTATTTACTCTCTTCATGTATCTGAAGACCTCTATCATGTCCCCCCGGTCCCTTCTCTCTTCCAATGTGTACATATTTAGCTCTTCAAGCCTCTCCTCGTAGGTCCTGTCCCCCAAGCCCCAAATCATTCTGGTTGCCCTCCTCTGGACCTTCTCCAGAAGTTTAATGTCCCTCTTTAAGTGTGGCCTCCAAAACTGCACGCAGTACTCAAGGTGCGGCCTCACCAAGCAGTTATACAGAGGGAGTATCACTTCCCTCCTTCTGGAGGTGATCCCCCTAGTGATGCATCCCAGCATCCTGTTGGCCTTGGCTGCTGCCCTCCTACAAGTCTCTGAGTTGTTCATCTTGACATCCACCACCACCCCCTGGTCCCTCTCAGCCATCGAGACTTGTAGCATTTCCCCCCCCAGGGTGTACACTTGGCCCGGGTTTCTGGCCCCCAGGTGGAGTACCTTGCATTTCCCTGCATTGAACCTCAGCTTCCACTTTCTAGATATGCTGCATTACTACCTGTTGCTGTTATTACACGTCTTTTGGATGAGATGTTAAACTGAGGTCCCATCTGCCTGGATTGGTGGTAGTTCAGGTGGATGTTAAAGACCCCATGGCACTTATCGAAAAGAGCAGGGGAATTTCCCCAGTGTCCTGGCCAAATTTCCCTCATTCACTAAAAATACCACCAACAGCTTAATCTGGTTCAAGGTCACTTGGCATTCATCTGTATCCCCCTCCCCCGGGTTGTGCTTGGAAATAGGCAGGATTTGTCTAGTGCACTTACCCGGTCAACAAAAACTAACTAAATAAAAAGTAAATAAAAATATCAGACACTGGACATGCAGGCAACATACCATTCCTAAAATAACTAAAATGACATGCAATTCAGAAGCAGCTTACGATGCAACTGGGTGAGAGGGCCTTGGCTGCTCATTCTCTATATATAATCCTTGGACTGTTCTCCACTGTAATCCATCCCAGTCTCATGCCTCCGAATCTTGACTGCTACAGACTTCAATAGCTCTTGGCTGGTGTAGCAAGATGCCATCTCTTTTTGGCCTCCAGAAGACTCCAATAGCTCTAATTCAAACATGTAATAAATTTTCTCACTCACTTGGTCTATCAGCCTCTAATAGCTGCTGTTAGGTGTGGTAGGATGATGTCTTTTAGTCCATCGCTCAATTAAGCCCTCCTAATTTACAGATGTGCTTTGTTTTACTGAATTTTTTTTATTTGATTTGTTTAAGCCCCCTGCCTCCTTTACATCAACTCCTACAGGAGTCGCCAAGGCATCCAGTCTGCTGTAGTCCCCCCATACCTGTGACCCAGTACTCAGGCCTTCCCCCCAAGGAGCCATGGTTTCCCCCCAGGCAGGGATGGGGGAGGGGGCCCTTCCCCCTTGAACTTCTGTACTTCGTTGGGATGCCGTGGCCATGAGACAGGCAGGAGGAGCTCCATCATCCTGATGTGCAGGGGTCATTTTCTGAGATTTCTCCCACCCACGGAAGTTAGCACAGAGGGATCAAGAGGTCGCACACACATGTGCAGAAGCGTGGTGTTGCTCCAGGATCTGGCCAGCATCCATTTCTTCCCTGACATCTTCCAGTCTGCTCTACCACTTGTGGTCACCCAGGTGGCAGTATAACAGAGGGCATGGCAATCCTCCCTCCTCAGAGGAGGAGACCATCCTGCACAAGTGTTCTGAATAGAGCCGCTTCCTGAACTCTGGGTCACCAGCATCAGGATCAGTAGCATTACCGCTGCATCAATGGCCCAACATTTTACTGCATTTTTTTAGCATCAAAGTAAAATTCAGAACACCTGCTCATGATCTTTTTTCCATAAACATTTTATTGAAGCTTTTCACATGCATATAATAGCTTCCAAAATCACAACTTTCATTAGCTAGAGACAGTCTAACCAGATTCATTATACAACCTTAATTAACAAACCAAAACCCCTTCTAATTTAGTAATTCCATAATCAGGTTACTCTATACACAATACTTCATCCTATAGGTAACAAACAGTAGAAATGTAGAATTGGTTGGCAGATAAGGAATGCTTGGCCCACTAAGTCTGCCCCTCTTTTCCCTGCCTATTCTGTTACAGCAGACTCTACCTGGTCTCTGACCACCTCTCCCCCCCTGCTTTGGTACCAGTTTTTCTTTATACCTATCCTATACATGCTTGAAGCCTACAACTATTTTTGCCCCCAATACACCTGCTGGAAGACTGTTTCAGGCATCCACCACTCTCTCAGTGAAGAAATACTTCCTCACATACATCCTAAACTTTCCTTCCTCCAGCTTCATTGCATGACCCCACCTTCTTTTGTGCAAAAATGCTCCCTTCCTGTACCTTATTCACCCCTGTAAGATGTTTA
This sequence comes from Neoceratodus forsteri, assembly GCA_016271365.2. NCBI lineage: Eukaryota > Metazoa > Chordata > Ceratodontiformes > Ceratodontidae > Neoceratodus > Neoceratodus forsteri. Next base: position 755,250,533 of record CM028135.1, read on the forward strand.
AAGGTTTCTGTCATGTCCCCCCATCCTCTCTTCCAGTGTATACATGTGTAGATCCCTCAGACTCTCCGTGGATTCAAGCCATACAAAAGTGAGTGTACTGGACTTTAGAAGGGCTGACTATGGCAAAATTGGGGAGTGCCTAAGGAATGCACTAGCAAATGGGCAGGAAAGAGGGATGAAACAACAATGGGGAAAAATCAAAACTGCCATCATAAAGGCAACAAACCTTTGTGTGAAGGGAATAACGAAAACAAAACGAAGTAAAAAAACATTATGGTTCTCAAGAGGTGGTAAGAAAGGTTAGGGAGAAAAATATAGTGTTCAGGAAGTATAAGGAATCACAGAAGGAGCAGGACATAAAACCGTATCAGTTAAAGCAGAGGGAAGCGGGGAAGACAGTCAGGATAGCAAAGGACCAAACTGAGAAAAAGATAGCCAATTCAGTTAAGAAGGGGAATAAAACCTTTTATAGATACATTAGGGAGTGCAGAAAGACCAAGGGAGTGATAGTGAGGCTTAATAAAGGGGAGCAAAAGGTGGGCAGAGAGTGACAGTGACAAGGCAGATACACTGAAAGAACATTTTTGCTCAGTATTCACAAAAGAAGAAGAGGGGGAGGTACCTAAACTAAACAATAGAAGCACTTTAGGCAGGGGGCTTGATACCAGTCTATTCACAGAAGAAAGGGTCCTGAAAGAACTCTTAAAACTTAAGGTTGACAAAGCAATGGGACCTGATGGGAGTTACCTCAGAATTCTAAAAGAAATAAGGGGAAAACTAGTGGCACCACTGACTACCCTTTTTAACAAATCATGGGAAGATGGCATGGTACCTGAGGACTGAAGGAATGTGGATGTGATCCCCCTTCACAAGAGTGGGAGCAAGGCAGAGGCAGGAAACTACAGATCTGTTAGTTTGACCACAGTGGTAGGGAAAATGATGGAATCACTTCCAAAAGAAAGAATTGTTGAGTATCTAGAGGCCAGTGGGGTATAGGACACAAGGCAGCATGGATTCACAGCGGGAAGGTCTTGTCAGAATAAGCCAATAGATTTCTTTGACTGGGTGACCAAAGTAGTAGACCAGGGAAGGGCTGTAGATGTGGCCTATGTAGACTTTAGCAAGGCATTTGACACAGTCCCACACAAAAGATTAATAAACAAGTTAGCCAGCCTGGGAGGGGGTCCCAATGTGGTAGCCTTGGTAACAAATTGGCTGGACAACAGGATGCAGAGGGTAATAATAAACAGAGCACACTCTGGAGAAAGGGGAGTTACTAGTGGGGTACCACAGGGTTCAGTACTGGGACCAGTACTCTTTAAAGGGAATCCGTATGTTTCCATATGAAATTATTGTGAAAGTTACTATGAGAATCCAGTATGTAACTCGCTAGGTGATATTTAGAAAATGTTTTCAGTAAGACAGAAAAATACATTTTAAATTGTGATGTGGAGACATCCATTTTGTGGATGGGAAGGGTGCTGTGATGATGCAACTGTCTCACCAGCTCTAACAGTATACAATTAAGCAGGTTAAAACAAACTGCTCCTACAGACAAAAATCCTGTTCTATCATGAAAAGAAGCAATGGATTCTTTTCTTGCACTCGGTCAAACATAAAATCCCTGGTGTTCCTTAAAATATAATAAAATCCCTGACAGCACAGTCAAACTGTTCTCACCTGCTGCACTGCACACTAACACTGGTGAGGCAGTGACATCATCACAGCACCCTTCCTGTCCACAAAATGGATGCCTCCATATCCCTATTTAAAAAGCATTTTTCTGTCTTACTGAAAACATTTTCTAAATATAACCCAGCAATTTGCATACTGGATCCCTTATAGTAACCTTTACAATAATTTCATAAGGAAACGTGTAGATTCACTTTAATGTCTTTATAGGTGACATTGCAGAGGGTCTGGAAGGAAAAGTATGCCTCTTTGCAGATGACACAAAGATCTGCAACAAGGTTGATGGCTGATACACAAGGAGGGGTGGAAAGGATGAAAAGGGACTTGTCAAGGTTGGAGCAATGGTCATGAGTATGGCAGCTTAGTTTTAATGCAAGGAAATGCAAAATAATGTACCTGGGAAACAAAAACCCAGGGGAAGAGTAAACAAGGGGGGGGAGGGTACTAACAACAACAAAAATGGAAAGGGACCTGGGAATACTCATATCATATGAACTTAAGGTAGGCCAGCAGTGTGAGAAGGCAGAAGGAGGGCTGGGGGGATTCTTTGATGCACAGGGAGAGGCATCACCAGTAGAAAGCAGTAAGTTGTTATCCCTCTGTACAGACAGTTGGTGAGACCCCATCTGGAGTACTGCATGCAGTTCTGGAGACCCCATCTCCTCAAGGACATAGACAGGATGGAGGCAGTCCAGAGGAGGGCAACCAAAATGGTGCAGGGTCTGCACCAGAAGCCATATGGAGAGAGAGACTGAAGGAGCTTAATATGTATACCCTTGAGGAAAGGAGGGAAGGGGGACATGATAGAAATGTTCAAGTACCTCAAGAAAATCAAAGTTCAAGAGGGTAGCATATTTCAGAAAAAGATGCGCAAGAACTAGGCACAATTTGAAGATGGGGGATGGCTCAGGGGCAACTTGAGGAAATATTTTTTCATGGAGAGGGTGGTGGATGCATGGAACAGCCTTCTTGAGGAGGTCATGGGGTCAAAAACAGTGGAGGAATTCAAGAATGCATGGGACCGACATGAGGCAATTCTAGTGGGGGGTAGGAGGGTGTTATGGAGGAAATAGGCTGCTTGTTGACTAGGATCTGCAACTTATCCAATAGGTAGGGAAAATGGGCAGACTAGGTGGGCTAAGCAGTCCTTATCTGCTGTCAAAGTCTATGTTTCTATGTTTCCTCATAGACATTTGGCACAGCCTCTGCACCATTTTTGTTGCCTTTCTTTGGATGACCTTTACCCTGCCTATGTCCTTTCTGAGTTTTGGTCTTCATAAATGGACACATTACTCCAGGTATGGTCTCACCAATGTCAGATACATTAGCAGTACCACCTCCCTCTTTCTGCCAGTGATAACCCTCCCCATGCACCCCAGAATCACACTGACTTTCCCTACTGCTTTGATGCATTGCTTTGGCACCTTAAGGTCATCCACTGTGATTACCCTTAGGTCCCTTTCCTGTTTAGTGACAGACCACCAGCACAGGAAAAGGAGATGGACAAGGTTCTGGTGGAAGCCATACAAAAGATGGTTAATAAAGGGGAGGTGCTGGTGGTGGGGGACTGCAATATGTCTAATGTAGACTGGAGCATCTAAGCTGCAGTTTCAGGTAGGAACATGGACATCCTGGACTCCCTACAGGGGGAGTTTCTCAGGAAACTAGTAGAGGAGTCCACTCATGAAGGAGCAGTATTGGACCTTATGGTCACCAACAGGGACAGTATCACAGATGTCACAGTAGATAGCCACCTGGGGAGCGCAGTGATCCCCATATGATGTGGTTCAATATAAGAACTGTGTTAGAAATTAGCCACACAAAGGCGAGGGTACTGGATTTCAGGAGTGCCGATTATACAGTGCTAGGTGAATGCCTCAGGGATGCCTTGGCAGGGTGGGAGGACTTGGATGGAGTGGAGGAACAGTGGGTAAAGCTTAAAGGGGCCATAGTGAAGGCAACAAACCTCGGCACCAGGGAGGTAATCAAAATTAAAAGGAAAAGGAGAACACTAAGGTTCTCAAAAGAAGTGGCTGGAAAGGTAAGGACAAAAAAGCTAGCATTCAAGAGGTATAAGGAGACACAGAGGGAGGAAGATAGGGAGGTTTATCAAGAGAAGCAGAGGGAGGCAAGGAAAGCAGTCAGGAGTGCAAAGGTGCAAATGGAGATGATAGCACAGGCAGTAGAGAAAGGGGACAAGACATTTTTCAGATACGTTAGTGAAAGGAGAAAGACCAGAGAGGGAAGGGGGGATTGTGTGGAAGGGGGCAAGAAAAAATCAGACACACGGGTGTGGTTCCAGAGGACTGGAGGAGGGCACATGCAGTCCCACTGCACAAAAGTGGCAGTAGGGAGGAGGTGGGAAACTACAGGCCAGTCAGCCTCACCTCAGATGTAGGAAAGATCATGGAGACACTGCTGAAAGAAAGAATAGTGGCACATCTGGAATCCAGCAGTACTCAGGATCTGAGGCAACAGATTCACAGCAGGAAGGTCATGTCAAATGTATTTAATAGATTTTTTTGATTGGGTGACTAGGGAAGTAAATCAGGGAAGGGCAGTAGATATCTCCTACATATATTTCAGCAAAGCCTTTGACACCATCCCACATAGAAGGCTGATTAATAAGATGGGTAGTCTGGGCATGGGAGTCAAGATGGTGAACGGGGTTAGGAACTGGTTAACAGACAGAAGACAGAGGGTGGTGGTAAATGAGGCACAATCTGGGGAGAGGGAAGTGACCAGCAGAGTACCACAGGGATCAGTACTAGGACCAGACCTGTTCAGTGTCTTAGTGACACTGCAGAGGGGCTGGAAGGAAAGGTCTGCCTGTTTGCAGATGACACCAAGATCTGCAAGAGGGTAGATACTCCAGAAGGGGTGCAGAAAATGAAGAGGGACCTGGAGAAGCCCGAAAGATGGTTGGAGATGTGGCAACTGAGGTTCAATGCAAATAAGTACAAAATAATGCACCTGGGTAGAGGGAACCCTGGGGGAGAGCTACAGGTTGGGAGGGGGGGGAGCTGACTGTCACCAAAGAGGAACGTGACCTAGGGGTTATCTCTGATGACCTTAAGGTATCAAAGCAGTGCACAAAGGCAGCAGGGAGGGCCAGTGGCAGGCTTGGGTGCATAGGCAGGGGTATCACTAGCAGGAGGCAAGAGGTGGTGATGCCATTGTATAAAACATTGCAGTTCTGGAGGCCACACCTGTGCAAGAACATAGATAAGGTGGAGACTATCCAGAGAAGGGCAACATATGAGGAGAGACTAAAAGACCTCAATATGTACTTATTGGAAGAAAGGAGAGAGCGGGAAGACATGATTGAAACTTTCAAGTACCTCAAGGGCATAAACAAGGAGCAGGTGGGGGACCTTTTCCAATGTAGAAAAAGTACTAGAACAAGGGGGAACAATATGAAATTGGAAGGAGGTAGATTAAGAGGTAATGTGAGGAAGTTTTTCTACACAGAAAGGGTAGTCGATGATTGGAATAATATGCCACAGAAGATAGTGAGGGCAAGCACAGTGGAGGGGCTTAAGCATGCCTAGGACAGGCACAAGGGAAGCTTAAGAGGGAAGTGAGTGATGAAAAGCCATTGATCACATAGGGCCAGTGGCCACATACAACGTATAGGGCCTACGGTCAGACTGGATGGGCCTAGCAGTCCTTGTCTGACGACAGTTTGCGTTTCTAGGTTTCTGAACAATAATTTTTATTCAGTTTTCACAAATGAAAAGGAGGGTGAGGGACCACAGGTCTGTGACATGGGTATCAAAGGAAGAGGCAAGGACACTAGTCCATTTACAGAGGAGAAAGTCCCGAAAGAACTTGCAAATCTTAAGGTGGACAAGGCAAAGGGGCCAGACTGGATATATCCAAGGTGTTTGAGGGAGCTCAGAGAGGGTCTGGTTGCACCTATGACTGTCCTATTCAACCACTCACTGGAAATGGGAGTGGTATTGGAGGACAGATGTACAACTTCACAAAAGTGGGAGCAGGGAGGAGTCAGGCAATTACAGGCCAGTCAGCCTGACTTCAGTGGTGGGGAAATTGTTGGAACCATTACTGAACGAAAGGATTTTGAAATCCAGTGGCTTACAAGAACTGAGGCAGCATGGATTCATTGGGGGGGGTCATGTCAAACTAATCTTATAGATTTATTTGGCTGGGTAACCAGGGAAATAGATCAGGATGATGCGGTGGATGTGGCATAACTAGATTTCAGTAAGGCCTTCAATACTGTTCCGCATAGGAGACTCAAATAAGCTAGGCAGCCAGGACTGAAAGGGGTGAACTGGGTAAAAAATTGGTTGGAGGATAGGCGACAGAGGGTAGTGGCAAATGGAGTCCACTCCGAGGAAGGGAGGGTGACTAGTGGGGTGCTGCAAAGATCAGTAATGGCACCAGTCCTCTTTAGTACCTTTATAAGCGATATTGCAGAAGGACTAGAAGGGAAGGTATGTCTTTTTTCAAGATGACACAAAAATCTGCAACAGAGTGGACACTCCAGTAGTGGTGGAAAAAATGAATAAAAGTCTAGATAAGCTTGAGGAGTGGTCTAGAATGTGGCAACTAAGTTTCAATGAAAAAAAAAAGCAAAATCATGCACTTGGTGTGTAGAAACCCAGGGTCAGAGTACAAAATAGGGGGAGTGATACTGATGACTTCTAAACAGGAAAGATACCTGGGTGGTATCATATATGATGACCTAAAGGTGGCCAAACAGTGTGACAAGACAGTGGGTTGAGCCAGTGGGATGCTAGGGTGCACAGAGAGGGGCATCACCAGCAGAAAGAGGGAGGTGGTTATACCCCCATATCAATCTCTGGTGAGGCCCCACCTAGAGTACTGAGTCCAGTTTTGGAGTCCTCATCTCTGAAAAGACATAGAGCTGAGGCAGTACCAAGGAGGGCAACTAAAATGGTGCGGGATCTGCATCAGAAGACCTATATGGATAGGCTGAAGGACCTCAGTATATACAAACTGAAGGAAAGAAAGGAGAGGGGGATATGAATGAGACTTACAAATGCATCAAGGGTATAAATAAGGTTCAAGAGGGTAGCCGTTTCAGAAAAAAGGATGCACCAGAACAAGGGGTCATACAATGAAGCTGTAGGAGGGTAGAATAAAGGGAAATGTAAAGAAACACTTCTTCACAGAAAAGGTGGTGGATGCCTAGAACAGCCACCCTGAGGAGGTGGTGGAGCAAAAACTGTAGTGGAATTTAAAAAGGCATGGGGTAGGTATAAGGGTACCTTAGAAGCAAGGAAAGGGAGGGAGGTTAAAGCCTTAGATCCAGTAGGGGCTACAGTGTGACTGTAGGTAGGGAACATGGGCAGACTAGATAGGCCAAGCCATCCTTATCTGCCATCAAATGCTACGTATCTATGTCCATACCCCCCATTCTGTACTCCACCTCTGTATTTCTGTGCCTAAGTTGCATGATATTGCACTTTTTTGCATTGAAACACAGCTGCTCTTCTTCAGTTCTCTATTCATTCTCTCCACTCCCTCCACCCTATTACAGATCTTGGTGTCATCTGCAAAGAAGCACACCATCCCTTCCATTTCTTCTGCAATGTCACTTATAAAGACATTGAGGAGGACTGGGCCAAGTACTGAGCCCTGAGGAACCCCGCTGGTCTTTCTCCCTTCCCCCAAGTGAGTGCCATTAACCACCACCCTCTGTCACTTATCCATCAGCCAATTACATAGCCAGTGTACCACTGTGGTTCCCACCCCCAAGTTTCCCAGTTTTTTTATGAGCCTCCTGTGTACCATGATGTCAAAGGCCTTGCTGAAGCCTAAGTAAGCCATGTCCACTGCTCCTCCCCTCTCCCCCCACCCCCGATTTACTTCTCTGGTCACCCAATAAAAGAAATCCATCAGGTCTGTCTGACATGATCTTAATCCCATGACTTCATGCTGCCTTGGGTCCGAAAACCCTCCAAATGCAAGGTAAACTACCAGTCTTGCCCTTAGAAGTGACTCCATTAATTTCCCCACTACTGATGTCAGACTGATTGGCCTGTGGTTGCCAGCCTCTTCCTTGCTGCTGCTCTTATGGAGCAGGACTACATCTGCCCTTCGAGTCCTCTGGGACCACCCCTTTATCTTGTGAGTTATTGAATAGGGCTGTCAGAGGTGCAGCCAGTATCACCCTGAGCTCCTTCAACACCTTTAGATGTACCCCATCTGGACACATAGTCTTATCCACTATCAGATTCACAAGCTTTTCCTGGTTCACCTCACTATCCTCTTTCTTCTATGTCTCCTTGTATCACCTGAATGCTGCCCTTTTTGTCATTACCCTTGCCGACACCTCCCTTGAGAACCATACTGGTCTGTTTTTCCCTCCTGCTTTTGCTCAACTCTTTCATGCAAAGGTATGTTGCCATCACTATTCCATCCCTTAAGCAATCCACTGTCCCTCCACTCTATCAAGATAATCCCCCCTGCCAGACAGTCTGAGGCCTTCACTGTTTTTTTTTCAGTCTGCCCTCCTGAAGTCCAGGACTCTCATCCTTGTGTGGTTTGCCCATGCTGCCATCCTGATGTTAAACCACACTTTCCAGTGATCACTGGTCCCCAGATGGAATCCCACAGTGATGTCTGCAACCCTGTCCCTGTTCAGAAATACCAGGTCCAATATTGCTCCATCATGAGTGGGTTCCTTGACTATTTACCTCAGAAATGCTCTCTGTAGGGAATCTAGGATGACCCTGCTTCTAACTGAGGCTGTGGTCGGGAGGCTGCCATCAATATCTGGTAGATTGAAGTCCCCCATCAGCAGTACCTCCCCCTAATCTGCCATCTTGCTAATGGCTTCCCCCATTTCCTTGTCTAGATCTACCCCCTGTGCTGGAGGTCTGTAAATCACCCCAGTGTGAATGGAAGTTTCAGCTGCTGTCTCCAGGGTGACCTGCAGTACCTCAAGCCCTTCCTTACCCCTTTGCACTTCCCTGACATATAGAACACACACACACACACACACACACACACACACACTCCAGCCATCTTTCCTCCCCTCCTTCTCCTTCCAAGTTGTGGCTTCCTATGCACCATGACTCAGTGATGGTCAGTATGTCCAGGTCTGCCTCCACCTTGATAGCCTCAAGATCTGGAATTTTAGTTCCAAGACTTCTTGCATTTTCAAACATGACTTTCATCATCTTTCTCCCACCCTGCTTGCAACCCCCCCCCCCTTCCATTGGCCCTGCCTCATTTCCTCCTCTCATATTACTGTGTTTGTTCCTTGGCTCTTTGTCTCCAGTTCCCCTTCTTTAGCCTTGAACCTGTTCCTTGGGGGAGTTTTTCTCTCCTCAGGTTCTCCTTCCTTCCTGCTTCATTTTGCTAGGGAGGTGGCAGTATATGCCTCCCTCTGTCCTTCCACCACCCGGTTACCATAGGTCAAGTACTGTATAAGGAAGAAAAGACTATTTTACAGAATTAACATGAAAGTTGTTCAGTTTCTTCCAACTTAATCCCCAATATTATCATAAAATAATGATATGGTACTGAATCACAATTTCTCCAGTAGAAGTTTTGGGGGAGTTCCAGACTTGCGGTATCATTCTTTTGATAGCCATTGTACGTAGCCCCAAAATGTTTTATTGCCTTTTATTTCACTGTAATACCGCAATTTGACATCAGAATCTTAAAGTAGCACAGGATGGTAATACTTAACATTAAATTTAGTTAATTCACTGCAGGTATCCACCATGACCTTATATAAAGGCAGTCCCAAAGGTTATGAAACAATGCCCCTTTATTGCTACCACCATGCCAACATTTATTTGAGATATTTAATCTTATTTTAAATAATGTAGCTGGAGTGTAGTAGGTCCTGCCCAATATATTTTTAGCTAAAACATAGTTTATTAGCAATAACTGCAGGCAGAGCTTCAATGAGTATTAGTAATAAGGCTGTCAAGTTAATGCCATTTTTGGGTCTGCCTTAAGGACAATTAACTTCAAATATAACTTAAACACCAGTTTTGCTACTGAATCAACAGTAAATTTATATTCAACTTATTTTCTGTTCTTGAAATGTAAGCCAGGGTTAATATCTTTACTTTTTGCAGAAGTCCCTTAATTTCTCCTTAAGGCCCTGGACACACTGGGGAACTTAAAATGGTTTAAGTGCCTTAAAACAGTTTAAATCCCCCTAGCACTGTTTGCAGACAGACTACAAGCCCCTTAAAACGTTTTAACAAAAGTGTTTTTAAACCCAGCTAGATACCTAGTCTTAAAACCATTTTTAAAAACGTTTTAGAGCTAGCATGGTTTTACTTACAGGTCTGTCCAGGAGTAAAAGTGTTTTAAGCTGTAATGGTTTAACTAAAACAGTTCTAGCTGCAGTGTGTCCAGGCAAGCACAGTTCTGTGTGTTGGACTTCACACAAAATAGTTATGAGGAGAACAGGTTTAACACTAGCAGTGTGTCCACACTAACCCGTTTTCAAAAATGGTTACTGAGTAGTGTGGCTGCACTGAAATGGTTTAGCTAAACTGGTTTTAAAAATGGTTTTCAAAAACAGTTCTGTAGTGTGTCCAGGGCCTAAGTGACCAGTAATGTAGAACATTAATATCCATGGAAAACTTTTCTGTAGATTTCACTTAAGTAATTCCCTGCTATCAATCAGTTGGGACCAATTAATTAGATAATGCTCTCATAAAATATGAATGCAACTTCCCATTGTGCCTCCTTTATATCTAAATTCTGGGTTGGTTCCCATCTCTTCTATCCCTCTTATCCTCTCTTTCAACATCCTACTACCCTATGCAATAATACTTCCCATTCCCTCACTATTCCTTCCAGGAAATCCACTGTTGGTCAGTCTACATTCTCATACCACTTTCCTAAAGTCTGGTCCTCCCTTCACTTGTCAGTATGCTCTGCCTATTCTGATTTCTCCTTAAAGTCTCTCCTTCATGACTATTCTCCATCCTGCAACTGTTCATGACTCTCTTCCCAACTCCCACTAGTTTTGCCCAGGCAATCTTTTTTCTTCATTACTTGTTCATTGTTCTGTGTAGTTCCATCACCTTTTCATTTTATTTTACACATACAGTATCTGTTATACTGATTTGTCTTCTATTTTTAATTTGGTCCTTGTTATATTGTATTTGTTGTATATGATTTTCCACATCCCCTACCCCCCGGGACAAATCTAGAAAAAAGCTGTTAGTAGCTCAGTACATCTTTCCTGGTGAAACTTTTGAAATAAATAATAAATTAACTCTGCAAATACTTTCTGCAAAGATGCAGACTGTAAGGATTTATTTAACCAAACATTAGTATGCAGCCATGGGAGCTACATGGACTTATGGTGTGGGAATAGTAACAGATTTTAAATGTTCAAATTTCCTTTTACATGCTGTGGGAATAATAGCAGATTCTAAATGTTTATATTTCCTTCTTGTGCAGGATTTCTTGATAGAAACTACAGTCATTATTAATAAAGAAGACACGTCCCAGGCCATAGCACAATGTTGTGCAATACAATATAAGTAAGGCTCCGGACACCCCAACCCACCGTGTTCCCTGTGAATAATTAATTTTTCTCATGGGATCCTGTTTTTTTAAACATATTCTTAATACTAAAAAACCCTACTTCATTGCAAAAGGCCCTTGCTTGGGGAAAAATCTTTGTGAATGGGATTGCAGGGATATGCAGGTCCTCTCCCCTTCATGTGCACTGTGGTCCCCTCACAACTTTGGCCCAGCACAAATCCAGTTTGCGTGTAAAAACTGGGCTTTGTAAATACCACTATGGTGCAAAACCCAGTTTGCATGGTGCCAACTGGTTTTGTGCCAGGGCAATATTTTGTGAATCTGGCCCCAGGTATTGTTTCTTCTTTAGTACAAAGGGAATACATGGCAGTTTAACCATTTAACCATTGCGTGATTTAAAAACAATAACTGGCAAGACTGCTACATAGAAACATAGAAACATAGACTTTGATGGCAGATAAGGACCACTTGGCCCACCCAGTCTGCCCATTTCCCTACCTACTGGATAAGCTGCAGATTCTAGTTAACCAACAGCCTACTTCCTGCAACCCCCCACTATAATTGCCTTGTGTCTGTCCCATGCATGTTTGAATTCCCCCACTGTTTTAGACCCAAACACCTCCTCAGGAAGGCTGTTCCATGTATCCACCACTCTCTCCGTGAAAAATAATTTCCTCACATTACCCCTGAGCTGTCCCCCCTCTATCTTTAAATTGTGCCCCCTTGTTCTTACACATCTCTTTTTCTGAAAGATGCTACCCTCCTGGACTTTGTTGATTCCCTTGAGGTACTTGAATGTTTCTATCATGTCCCCCCTGTCCCTCCTTTCATCAAGAGCATACATATTAAGCTCTCTCAGTTTCTCTTCATATGGTTTCTGCTGCAGACCCTGCACCATTTTAGTTGCCCTCCTCTGGACTGCTTCCATCCTGTCTATGTCCTTGCATAGATGAGGTCTCCAAAACTGCACACAGTACTCCAGATGGGATCTCACCAACTGTCTGTATAGAGGGATAACTACTTCCCTTTTTCTACTTGTGATGACCCTTCCTGGGCATCCCAGTATCCCCCTGGCTCTCCTTACTGACTTTTCACATTGCTTACTCACCTTTAGGTCATCTGATATGACTACCCCCAGGTCCCTTTCCATTTTCGTTATTGTTAGTACCTCCCCTGCTATTGTGTACTCTTCTCCTGGGTTTTTGTTTCTCAGGTGCATTACTTTGCACTTCTTTGCATTGAATCTAAGTTGCCATATGTCTGACCATTTCTCCAACCTTGCCAAGTCTCTTCTCATCTTTTCTACCCCCTCTTGTGTATCAACTCTGTTACAGATCTTTGTGTCATCTGCAAAGAGGCATACCTTTCCCTCCAGACCCTCTGCAATGTCACCTATTAAGATGTTAAAGAGGACTGGACCCAGTACTGAGCCCTGATGTACTCCACTAGTGACCCCACTTTTTTCAGAATGTGTTCCACTCACTATTACCTTCTGTGTCCTGTTGTGCAGCCAGTTTGCTACCCAGGCTACCACCCTGGGACTCACTCCCAGGCTGGCTAACTTGATTATTAATCTTTTGTGCAGGACTGTGACAAATGCCTTGCTAAAGTCTAGGTAGGCCATATCCACAGCCCCTCCCTGGTCTATTACTTTGGTCACCCAGTCAAAGAAATCAATTAGATTCATCTGACATGACCTTCCTGCTATAAATCCATGCTGCTTTGGGTTCTATACCCTGCTGGCCTCTAGGTACTCAACAATTCTTTCTTTCAGAAGTGATTCCATCATTTTCCCTACCACTGAGGTCAAACTTACAGGTCTGTAGTTTCCTGCTTCTGCCTTGTTCCCACTTTTGTGAAAGGGAATCACATCTGCCCTCCTCCAGTCCTCAGGTATCGCCCCATCCTGCCATGATTTGTTAAAAAGCATGGTCAGTGGTGTCACTAGGTCCTCCCTTAGTTCTTTTAGGATTCTGGAATGAATCCCGTCAGGCCCCATTGCTTTGTCCACCTTGAGTTTTAGGAGTTCTTTCAGAACTCTTTCTTCTGTGAATGGACTGGTGTCAACCCCCCTACCCAGAGTGCTTCTATTGTCTGGTTTAGGTAACTCCTCCTCATCTTCTTTTGTGAATACTGAGCAAAAGTATTCATTCAGTATCTCTGCCTTTTCACTGTCTCCCTCTGCCCACCTCCCCTCTCCTTTATTAATCTTCACTATCCCTCCCTTAACCTTTCTATGCTCCCTAATGTACCTATAAAAGGTTTTATCCCCCTTCTTAACTAAGTTAGCTATTTTTTCCTCGGTTTGGGCCTTTGCTAGTCTGACTGCCTTCTCCACTTCTTTCTGCTTTAATTGACACAGTTCCCTGTCATGCTCCTTCTGTGATTCCTTATACTTTTTGAATGCAGTCTTTTTCTCCTTAACCTTCCCTGCCACCTCTTTTGAGAACCATAGTGTTTTTTTACTCCGCTTTGTTTTCTTTATTTGTTTCACACTAAGGCTTGTTGCTTCTATGATGGCAGTTTTGATTTTTCTCCATTGTTCTTCCAGCCCTCCTTTTTGGCCATTTGCTAGTGTATTCTTCAGGTATTCACCCATTTTGCCAAAGTCAGCCCTTCTAAAGTCCAGTATCCTTGTTTTTGTATGGCTTATCTCCATGGTTGTGCTCATTGTGAAGCACACTGTGCAGTGGTCACTTGTTCCCAGATGTCTACTGACTTCTAAATTTGTGATCCCTCTCCATTTGAGAGTACCAGGTCTAGTATTGCTCCTTCCAGATGGGTTCCAGCACTAGCTGTCTAGGCCTGCCCCTGCAGGGGTCGAGAATGACCCTGCTCTTGGATGTGGCTGCAGTACATGTTATCCAGTTAACATCTGGCATATTCAGGTCCCCATCAACAGTATCTCCCTTTTCAGCCATTTTGAGAATGTCCTCTATCATTTTGTTGTCCATTTCCTCCCTTGAGACGGGGGTCTGTATACAACCCCTGTGAGCATTGTGATGCCATTCCCTGTCTCCAAGGTGACCCAGAGTGCCTCTTGTCCTCCCCCTTTACTTTTTAGTTCTGTAGCTTTGATCTCTTCCCTTATGTATAGAGCTACTCCACCTCCTCTTTTACCTTCCCTGTCCCTTCTGTAGATTGTGTACCCTGGTATGTTGACATCCTAGTCATGGTTCTCGGTGTACCATGTTTCCGTGACTGCCACAATATCCAATTGTTCGTCTTCCATCAGGGCTACTAGCTCAGGAAGCTTGTTTCCCAGACTACGGGCATTGGTACTCATTGCCCTCCATTTAATGTTGGCTTTATCCTTTTTTCCCCATGCTCTTATTGCCCTTGTCTATTTTTCCATTTACCCCGTCCTGCCCTGTGTTGAGCTCTGTACCTCAGTGTTTACCTTACTACCTGCCATGTTTTGTGGGGGCAGGCTTGAAATTTCCTGCCTTTTATCAGCTGCTTCATTTATGCATTCAGTAGCATGTTTAGACAGGAGGATATACTGTATAGCAGGTTGAATTCATGTCCGCTAGATTTCATGGATTCCAACCTTCTATACATTTTCACGTCCGCTAGAATTAGCGCTAGGGGCATACCAGTAAGTACTGTAAACAATGACCGCACTGATCACTCACATTTAACCCCAATTGCAGTAATTAACAACTGCTTACTGTAATTGACAACTGCTTAGCACTTGCAGACATGACCTCACCACCACATAAGCAAGGTGCTTCAGTACCTTCTGTAATGCTTACTCACCCGAACTGACTGACAGTGTACCTGTGTAAAAAGCAGAGATGTCTGTCCTGAAGTGGATTTGATCTTCTCAGGTTAAGCACAAGTATCCACTGGAGTCCAATAACATCTCAAGTGCTAACCTAAGCCAGACTCTGAAAGAACACCATGCTTGGTGGTTGATTTCAGCTTTTCAGTCATTAACAACCCACCGGGATGACATTCTGTGAGGATTCAATGAAGCCGGCATCAGCGAAGCCTATTGGATGTGTCTGACAAATGTGAGTAAAGAGCTTTTATTTACTAAACATGTGCAGTCTTTTACAGTATTTGTTACTGTTGTTGTCGGCAGCCATAATAAAACACAATGTGTTCATTTCCATTCAGTGTGGAGAAGACTGAAGAGAATTGAATACTATGGGCAGACTGTAGCAAGTCATGAAGACGGAGGCAAACATGAAAGCTTTTTATTTACTTTTTGGGCACTGAGTGGAGCCTTTTTATTTTAATATTCGTGTATGCACTTGTTTAAATAATTAAAGAATCAACACATTCACAAGTAAAAGGGCTGTGGTCTGAACATGTATGCTGTCAGATAATATTCACTATCCATTTATTTTACTTAATTATGCCATTCACTATTATAGTGAAAATAAACAGAACACGAATATAACCTACTATATAGTAATCTTTCCTAGAAAAAAGCTTTGGCCTTATCAGAATCGTGAGTATATTCTGTAATACTGGGATTGCAGCATCTCCAAGAATACCATAGACTATGTTCTGTTAAAAATTGGTTAAATATGCAGCTATTTTTTATCCTTACACACCTGTATTCCTTCTTCTTTAACAGTCCCCTTACACCTGGTATAATGATTAACTGCCAGTTTTATTTGTTGATCATTTTGCATTTTTCATGGTCATTGTACACTATGATTCTGCACTCTTCTTGTAGCACTGTTTTTATCTAAGCTATGTACTGTTTTTATCTTTTGCTCCCCTCCCCGGCCATGTCACACCTGGAAATGAGCCTCAGCTCAGTGCACCTTTCCCGGTCACCAGTTATCAAATAAATATACAACACTTTGGAAGATTTCTAAACGGTGTGGTTAATTAATGTATTAATGTCACCACCTGTGATCATATAGTACCTATCCTTTACTAATAACAGCTAGAAACTCTGAAAACTATAAAAGGAGCATGATCAGAACCTTTTATGGTTCATTGGCCAAGAAGGAGTCTGCAAACCAGAATAATTCTGCCCTATTTATCACTATAAAATTCTCTGGTTTTTTTGGTTCCACAAGATATAGGATAATGTATGGGCAGCCATACACTGCAAGCCTGTGCTGCATCAAGATGTTTCTATGGCAATGAGGAACCTCAACAGCAAAGCTTGAGAGGTTCCCTGGTTGCCATAGAAAACAAGAGATGAAGACACAGGCATGTCTGTGTATGGATGCCCATACATTATCTTTTAAAGTGTATGGGCAGCCATGCCCATTTCAGACACTCTACTTCCTTTCACTGAACTGACAGTGTGGAAGGTGGCACTTGAGGGTTGGTTGTGGCCTCAAATAATTCAGTGTGCAGCTAGAGACTGCAGCTGCAGCTGTTTCTGTAAGTTCAAGTACTTAAAAAAAACAGCTTAAAGCTTGATTGGCTAGAGGAAAGCAGCTATGTGGTAACATTCTAAGTTGCCGTGCTGCATTAGTGACATCGCCATTGCAGCACAACAATATATTATGAAATGGGTCTTGGAAATCTAGAAATCTGATTGGCTGAGGCCCTCAGAACCCAGTGCTTATATCCCAGCACAACAACAGTGGAAGAAGTTCTGAGTCCTCCGAGTCCTTCTTACTCCTGATCAGCCTCTGGGATATCACTCCTTGCTGCCACCAACTGCTCGCTTGCTCATCTTCACAGACACAAAGAATCACAGAAATGACAGGAATACCACTGAGTGTTCCCCCTGCCCCCTCCCACTCACCCACAACACCATTACCTTTGTCAATTGAACTTTTGCCTGCAGATCACAGCTTTCATTCCCAACTCCCTCCCTCTCTCGCTGCTGGTCAACCACCAATGAACGTGGTGTTCTCACCGCGCAGTTTTTATTATGCCACCCACCTTAGCTGCACTCGCTTCTGTTCACCCTCAGCATTCAGCGATAATGAAGAACAGACATTTTAAACTAACGCTCACATAAAGCATGCTGCAGAATACGCATACTGTATTAAGACAGGAACGCCACATAGCAGCGAATTGGCACTTGAAATTGCCTTTACCCTTACATATTGTCATATGCAGCATTGCCTCCACCTACTGGCCAGGAGGCAACACTACACTGACCAAACTGGACTGTCTTTTCCTTTTAAAACATTTGTGTTACATTTAATTTTCATTTCCTGCTTTAAATTATATAATTTTTAAAAAAATATATTATTTAGTACTGTTAGATGTATTTCATAATCGCAATAAGGCAATCCAAGGTGTGCATTATGCTGGGATAATGGATTTTCTCAGGTGGTGGAAGCACTCCACATTTGGCATTGTGCTTCAACCCAACCAAGGCACATCCCAGCACATTGCACAACCTGTCATGCCTTATTGCTTAATTATAAAATGGGGAGTGAAAATCCTGCTTTCTGATTGGTTGTTACCTG
This sequence comes from Neoceratodus forsteri, assembly GCA_016271365.2. Taxonomy (NCBI): domain Eukaryota; kingdom Metazoa; phylum Chordata; order Ceratodontiformes; family Ceratodontidae; genus Neoceratodus; species Neoceratodus forsteri. The sequence continues at coordinate 755,268,145 of CM028135.1, forward strand.
TGCATCAAATTGTTTTGATGCACAGGTAAAAACACATACTCAGAAGCAGGACCGCTTTGCAAAAACAGAGAAATCTGTGTGCAGTTAGAACATTCAGTGAAACAATCAGTGAAACTCTGGCACAGCTTGCTGTTATTTCTTTTCCTCTGACAGCCAAAAAAACAGATGAGTGTTTAACAAATGTCAGTCCTCCTTGTGCCACTGTACTCGATATACTTACCGGACCAATCTCTGTAAACGCCCATGCTCACTGTAGCATAAACACAAAAAACAAAGACCTCTAGCAGCTTCAAGAGACATTTTTTTCTAATTCTTTGAATGTTAACTTTTTTTTTAACTTTCTGTTTGTCCAACTCCCTCACCCTGGAGCTACGCTTCTTCGGGAGACACCTAGGTACCACCCCACAACTTGCCTTACCTGAATCCCCCAAGGGTTCCCCCACGGAGCTGTGGATATACCCCCCAGGTGGGTAAGGGATGGGACCCCAATGCCTCGATAACTTCAATGTCTCATCAAGTCCCCGGTGGTCAGGCAGGTAGTCATAATTAGGGTCGGTAGCGGTGCTCCATCTACCCGTGCTCCGGCGGTGTGTTTTTCCTCCTTTGAGGAAGTGGTCGGCACCTTGATGTCAAGGCATTCTTGCCAAGTTCCGCCACTTCCAACCCTCTTTTGCATGCTCCTGTGCTTGCTATGCCCCTGGCTTCTGCCAGAGCCTAGTCAAGCACCGAGTGAGTGCCCCCCTCCCTCCCGGGAGAGGAGAGCTGTCCATTGGATGCTCAATCCTCTCCCTCCCCTGCTGACCCCCCCAATGGCCCAGGCTCATTCCCGAACCTGGGTCACCAGCATGATGTGAGGTGTGGCATCCAGCACCTCAATCTTCAGTGCCACTGGGCCGGGTCTTTGAATGTTAACTTAGCTCAATCTGTTCCTTGTCCCAGACTCCTACGGCTAACACATTGGTAACACATCGCAGTGCAGCTTCATGGTTTTCGGGCATGTTCTACTGCTACTAATGTAGACAATGGCTTTCCTGCTGCTGGCTCTGTCACTTCATGACTGCAGTAGTTTCCAGTAGCATGCCAGCTCCCAAGTCCCACTGTATCCCTTATTACTATCGCTCCTGCCCTCATGTTTTTTAACAAAGAAAAAATCAGCTTCTGTATGTTTATTTTTACTTTTTTTTCATTCACGTAGCTGAACGTCATTTTTGAATGGCAAGGGTGCCATTGAGAATGAAACATTTCCATTCTTCTGCCATAATGGCTCTCACTCCTTTAGGAGGAATGAGAGGGGCCACTCTGTCCAGCATTTGTGGTTAACTCAGGCTTAAAACAAAAAGGCACACAACCCATAGTTATGGTCTCCACTTGCCTGCTGTTCCACCCACAATCTTGAGCCTGATAACAGTTGGGGGGGGTCTCCTGTCTTCCAACAACATGGGACTATTCTATCAAACATTCTGACTAAAATAAGCTTTTTGCATATACAAAAACTTAAAAAGTAGCCCATTTTATAAGTGCAATAAGACACTCTGGGGGTGTGCATTGAACAGATATTACTGCACTTCCAGGGGCTGAAGGCACTCAGCCTGCAGACCCCTGCCTCATTATGCCCATGGGCGTGTGGAAATATCTGTTCAATGCACACCCCATTGTGTCTTATTGATTACTTGATTTCACTGCTGCAGCACAACAACCCCATTCTAGGCATAGATTTCCACTGCAGAACAACATTCTACCATACACTATAAAATAAATCTTGGCTAACACAATTTCTTTTCAACTGACTGGCCTTGGAGCGACTCAGATGTGTTTCTTGATGGTAAAGTACTGTATATCAATTTTATTTTTATTAGTATGATCTAAAATCCTACTTCTTTTAATGAGTCAGTTACCCCATTTACACATACTAACATACTAAAATGCCAGCAGAATAGGTCTAACGGTCTTTCGCGTCTGCTCGTTTGGTCAGCCCCCACCCTGGGAGCTGACCTTGCTGCCCCCCTTGCCTTCTCTGGCTTCTCCCTTCCCAGTTCCAGATATTCTCGCTGCATTGGATTTTGTTTTCAGAACCCTTCCCCTGTACCTGTCCCAACCCCTCTTGAACCCCTCCACTGTCTCTGCCTCCACCAGCCCCCTAGGCAGCGCATTCCATGGCTCCACCACCCTCTCATTGAAGTAGCACCTCCTCCTTTCTCCCCTGAATCTTCCCCCCTCCAGCTTCCACCCATGCCCTCTAGTGGCCCCTCCTCCTTCCTTCGAAGCACCCTGACTGTTCCTCCCCTATTTACTCCCTTCATGTACCTGAAGACCTCTATCATGTCCCCCGGTCCCTTCTCTCTTCCAATGTGTACATATTTAGCTCTTCGAGCCTCTCCTCATAGGTCCTGTCCCCCAAGCCCCAAATCATTTTGGTTGCCCTCCTCTGGACCCTCTCCAGGAGTTTAATGTCCTCTTTAAGTGTGGCCTCCAAAACTGCCGCAATACTCAGGTGTGGCCTCACCAAGCAGTTATACAGAGGAGTATCACTTCCCTCCTTCTGGAGGTGATCCCTTAGCGATGCATCCCAGCATCCTGTTGGCCTTGGCTGCTGCCCTCCTACAAGTCTCCGAGTTGTTCATCTTGACATCCACCACCACCCCCAGGTCCCTCTCAGCCATCGAGACTTGTAGCATCCCCTCCCCCAGGGTGTACACTTGGCCCAGGTTTCTGGCCCCCAGGTGCAGTACCTTGCATTTCCCTGCATTGAACCTCAGCTTCCACTTTCTAGACCATCTTTTCAGAGCCTTCAGGTCCCCCTGTAGGGCCACCCTCCCCTCCTCTCCATCCACCACCGCCCCTAGTTTTGAGTCATTTGCAAAGAGACTCATCTCACTCCTGATACCTGTCCTTATGTCAGAGACATAGGCGTTGAACAAGAGGGGCCCAAGGACTGATCCCTGTGGGACCCCACTAATGACCCTCCTTGGGGATGAGACTATCCCGCCAACTACGACCCTCTGGGTCTGGTCCTGGAGCCAATTGCCTATCCATCTGATCATCTGGTTCCCCACCCCCATTTCTCCCAGCTTATCCAACAGGCCCACGTGAGGAACAGAGTCAAATGCCTTGCTGAAGTCTAGAAAGAGGACGTCCACTGGTCTCCCCAGGTCCAAGGCACTTGTCACCCAGTCATAGAACTCCACAAGGTTTGTCTGACACAATTTCCCTGGGATGAATCCATGCTGTCTATCGTCCAGGCACCCTGACTTTTCCAGGTCCCCCCCCAGCCTCTCCTTGACAATGCCCTCCATCACCTTGCCCACCACTGATGTCAGGCTGACAGGCCTGTAGTTCCCTGCCACCTCCCTTGATCCCCCCTTGTGGATAGGCACTATATGCGCCACCTTCCAGTCCTGGGGCACCCACCCTGTCTGCAGAGAGATGATGAAAAGCTCCGCCAGGGGTTTTGCCAGGACATCAGCCAGTTCCTTCAGCACTCTGGGATGTAAGTTATCCGGCCCCGGTGCTTTCTCTGTCTTAAGGGACCTGAGGGCTTCCCTCACTCTCTCTACAGTGATTTCCACTTCCGCTACCTCTTCTCCCTGCTTAGGGTTCCCCCCTCCTGCCAGTGATGCCTCCCCCTCTCCCCAGACCTCCCGATCAGTAAGGGCCCCCCCTCCTCAGTATCACTGTCTCCTCCCATGTATGATGCAGCACCCCCATTTTCCTTGGTGAAAACTGAGGTGAAGTACTCATTTAGTACCTCAGCCTGCTCCCCTGGGTCTTGTGCCCATCTCTCCCCTGTTTTAATCCTGCTAATCTGCCCCTTCACTCTCATTTTTCCCCAATGTATCTAAAGAACCCCTTGTTTCCTCTCCTAATTTCCCTGGCCAGGTTCTGCTCCTTCCTTGCCTTAGCCGCCATCACCACCCTAGTGGCCCTTCTAGCCATCAGCTCGTACTCCCCTCGATCCCTTTCACTCCTTGAGCACTTGAATTGCTTATAGGCTGCCTTCTTTCCCTGCACCACCTCCTGGACCTCCCTGGTCCACCAGCAGGGTTTTCGGGCCCTACCGCATTTTCGTCTTACTCTTGCACAGGTGCTGGCAGCATCCTGCACCCCTCTCCTGATGATTTCCCACCTACTATCAGCGTCCATGTCTGACCCAATCCCATCCAAATGCTCCTTAAGGATCCTTCCCATTTCCTTAAAATCCGCCCCCCTGAAGTCAGTTACCTCCGTCTTTGTGCAGCCTTCTACCCCTCCTAGGTCCAGGCAGAACCAGACTGTGGCATGGTCACTCCCCGCCAACGGGTCCCTTACCTCCAGGCCCCCAATCTGGTCACTGTCTGCCAGAACCACATGCAATACCCGTGCCTCTCTGGTTGGTTCCCCCACCTGCTGAGTTAGGAATGCGTCTTAAAAGACTTCCAACAACCTCTGTTCCCTGGCCACCGAGGATGTCATAGTCACCCAGTCTGTTCCTGGCATGTTTAAGTCCCCCAACACCCCAACATCAAGTGGCATAGTTGATCAGTAGGTTAGTTACCGGCACATTTGCCATTTATAGTACTTGAATATTTCCAACATTTTGTCCCCTAAGTTGTACCTATCCCTTTATCCCACAGATAACTTGTCCTCCCTCAATCCATGCCCCTCCCCCCAAAAAATATCTAAACTGATGCAAATATCATAGGGAGTGTCACATAAGTACATTTATGCAATAGGGGTGGAAATAAATCTCCACTAATAAATCCTTTTGTCATGAGATAAATGGCTAATGACATGTCTACTATATGTATAAATGTGAAATCTTACATTTACACACATACTGTAGTAGACATGTCATCAACCATTTATCTACACAGCAGACTCATCATCACCTTGGCCACGTTCACCCCCTTGCTTGCCTGCCAGCTCTACATCATTGAAAATTACTGTACCACCACTTTATTCATAAACAGCCACTCCTTTGCACAGCACCTCTGTCCACCGAAGTACTGCTTCTACAACCACGTAATTAAATCCTTATACACTTTATTTTGTACAGAAACAGTGTACAAACATTTTTTTAAAGTAAACTACTTGTGACATTCTCCTTTTCTTGTCTGGCCACCCACTTGCCTCAGTTGCTTGCTCCTGGCCCTTGTGCTCCTCTCCTCCTGGCTACATGCTGTCCTCAGAACCACAAACCCACCGAAGCAGTTTCTTTCTTAAACTGAACACAACCAGCTCCTTTCAATAAACTGTTCCTCAAAAACAGGTCACAGCTCCTTTTTATCAGTTGCAGTTCTTCCTTTCCACTACCTGCTGAAGTCCCCACTCCTTTAAAAACGTCAGGACACTAGCGACTGGACAGTCTCGCCTTCCTCACACCCTGTAACTACTATTCTGCAAGCATCATTAAATCTGAAAGAAAATAAACAGTTCAATCTGCCAGTGACAAACTGCAGTTGCCAACATATTCCACTGCCTTCCGTACAGTGAACCTCTAACTATTTCCATCATCTTGTTTCAAATTATTTCAAAATACCACAATCTCCATTAATCAGCAAGGACATTTACGTACTAAAGGTCATTGCTGATTGGTGGAGACTTCTGAATCACCTTCACAAAGGTGTACTCAGCTGGCAAAGCATCAAATAAACCCAGTAAGATACAAAAAGTAATACTTCTTAAAAACAATTAATCTTTTCTAAATCAAGCACACAAACTCTGTCCCTACTGAAAAATGAAATATGGTGTTTAGATAAAGAAGGGATATGCGACGAGGAGCTTGTGTGATACATAATTTATCTGCACTCGGGCAGTTTGACCTCGGGCACATCATTCTGACCTTACACCACTCATGAGGTTACCCAAGGTCAAACTGCCCTTGTGCAGATAAATCATGTATCACACAGCTCCCCATCGCATATTCCTTATTTATCAAAACACCATACAAAGTGACCTAAAACACTGTTAACTTAAAGAGGACAGGAAATTATTTCTCACTGGCAGCTTTTTATAATTTTCTTATTATTATTACAAATGATATTCATACCCCTAAATGATCCATATGTAATCTCTAGTAGATTAAATGTAAATTCGACATCTACGTAGAGCCAAGAACTGCATTGACAGACTCATTCCACTGTAAAGATTTTTGTCTTATAGATTATTTGTAATTGGCAATTGTTTATCATATTTCTATTATTAGACATAATATTCATATCAATAAATGATCCATATTTTAATGGAAGTAAATAGAAAGTGATGTGAAATGTGAAAAATGTATTTCACATTGCTTCATTTGTATGGGCGGCATTGTGCTATTTATTGATTTAGTTTTTGGTTGTCAGGTAAGTGCACTAGCCAAAGGTATGCCTATTTCCAGCATGACCTGAGAGGTTACAGTCAAAATGGAAGTGCAATACTGTGACAAAAAAAATAATGTGTTCAAGGAGCAAAATATATGCACAGGAATTAGTAACATGACACTGGGAGCAAATACAGATTAAACCACTTGTACAAGGTACAATGTGCAAAATGTACAGTAATGCATGTAGTGCATGGCAATATACAAATTCAAGTTTGAAGAAGATACAATAGTGCAAAGAAAAAAAGAAAAGAAATCATAGTACAAATTAAGCAAGCAACAGCAAACCCAAAATATGAGGTAGCCCAGCTGATTGGCAGGAACATGAGAACATATCATGCATATGGTAGGCAGAACGAAAACTTTGTGCAGACTGGCAATTTTAAATAGCAAGTAAAAATGGAATTCCAAAGCCTGGGGGCAAGGCATGTGCAGGGTTCCCAAGGGTTTTTCTCATTTTTAAGGCTGCAGGGCAGAGCTCTGCAGACATTTTACTATCGCATAGAAAAATGGACCTCAGCAGATTGCTAATGGACTTCTTTAAATTGGGGTATTATGGTAATCCCTCCACTCAACAGTCTGTTTACTGCACTATTTTTCTCTGTTAGTCAGTGTTTCCTAGTGAGGCATGAGATTCACATTTCATTCAGATCAGCACAGAATAAAATGTTATCACTGCAGGAGATCTACAAGAAACAAAAACTAGTCTGTCATCTGTAACTATGCTATCCTGCAGTGGTTACGAAGCATTTTTTTCTTCATTCTGACAGTGTTTTAAAGTGTTGATGGGAATAATAGTCACAGTAACAGTACATGTATTTCAATCTTAATTTGTGCAAAACAGGACTTGTGTGATGACATGGTTGTGTGATGACATGGTTACTAATTTTATTACTGAAATGTGATTTGCTAGTCTTTAGAACCCAGAGATACTGGCCCAAGGTTATAGTATGTACCATAAGGACAGGTTGACCAAAAGAGGGGGCGGTGTACTAATTTACACCAACATACCCCTAACCGTATCACTCCTCACCTTGCAGCAACACTCCTCCCCTGATGGTGAATCTATATTCATCCAAGTGACCCTAGGGCACAACAAGCAACTCGCTGTTGGCTGTGTTTACCACCCACCCAAATCAGCTCTTCAATCCCTAGAAACAATAACAAAAATCATGGCCCAAGTTGTTTCTTCGGAGCTCCTTATTCTGGGTGACTTCAACCTAAACTGGGCCCAGGACCCTAACAATACCCTTACAGCACTGACCCAAGAAGCAAACCTGGTACAGGTCATCTTAGAACCAACCAGACTTAACTACAAATCGGGGAACCACACCACCCTTGATTGGGCTCTGGTGTCCAATCCCACCAACATCCAGAAAGCCGGCATAATGGTTGGACTCCTTAAGTGACCACTCCCCCATATTCTGCATCGGGAAGAACAGAGCATCCAAGATCCAACCCAGAATAATCACTGCTCATGACTACACAAACTTCTCAGCAGTGCAGTTTAATGTCTACCTACACAGTCTGGACTGGAGCCCAATTAAGCTCTTCCCCACCTTGGCTGAAGTTCTGGAGCATTTCCACAGTGCAGTATGTACAGCAGATAACCTCTTCACCCCCTTGAAAAAATGTAGAACAAAGGGTAGCTGCTACAAGTGGATCTTGCCATCCTTAAAAACCCTTATGGTCAGTCAAGACAAGGCCTGGAAGAAGTTCAAGCTCTCTTCCCTTCCTGTCGACCTCGTGTCATACAAGGTCTTAAGAAATAAATGTAGAGAGCCATCAAACTTGCAGAAAGGGAGTGTGTCACTCACTTACAAAAAAACTATTTGGCCAACCCTAAACAATTCTGGTATCATGTCAACAACCTGATCAGGGGTAACACTAAGACTGAACCTGTCCCCATTGAGGTCAATGGTCAGCCAGTGAGTGACTCCCTCGAAATTGCTACTGCCCTCAACAATCACTTTGGTAACCTCGATGCCTACAAGGTCAGCCTACCCTCGCTGACCTCGGCTCCTAATGTTATCGAGCCTACTTGCTTTGACTGTCCCTCCTTCCATCTAAGACTGGTGAAGACAAAAGAGGTTCAATCCCTCCTAAGGGCTCTGAAAGACAAAGGCTCAGGAGGTCCTGATGGGATAAACCCTCTGCTACTTAAGGCTGGCACTCCATCCCTCATCAGACCCCTGATCTGGCTCATAAACAGATCCCTACTTGAAGGGACTGTTCCGGACCAGTGGAAACAGGCCAACGTGGTCCCTATTCAAAAGGGTGGCTCCAGGGAAAACAAGCAATTACAGGCCTATTTCCCTGCTCAGTATACTTGCAAAGCTACAGGAAAGGTTAGTCTATGGCCAACTCTGTGACTACCTGGAGTCCCATCAGCTAATTGCACGTTCACAGCATCGTTTTAGAACTAACCATGGGACTGACAGCACTCATCCATCTCTCAAATGACTTGCTCAGAGCAATGGATAATGGGACACCCACTGGTGCAGTCTTTACAGACCTGTCCAAGGCTTTTGACCTTGTGGATCACAAACTCCTGCTACTAAAACTGGATAAAATTGGCCTAGACCCCCCTCGCCCTCAAATGGTTTGGGAGTTACCTATTGGGCCAATCCCAGAGGGTCATCTGGAAGGGTGCCACCTCGGGTCCTCTACCCCTTACAGAGGGAGTACCACAGGGTTTGATCCTCAGCCCACTCCTTTTCTCCATATTTACTAATGACCTAAGCCTCCACTGTGGGGAAGCTCGGTCGTTCAGTACGCGGATGACACCGTCATCTACCGATCCCTAGATAACATTGCAGTTCTAGGTCCTCTTCTCCAAGCTGACCCAGCATCTCTCGAGGCCTGGCTGAGAGCAAATAGAATGGTCTTAAATGCAGGCAAAACTAAGGCGATGCTATTCGGACGCAACGACCTTGGACACGACAGGTCTAAATCTCTGCAACTCACTGCTCTCTCGGGAAACGACATCGAGGTTGTGCCCTCCTTAAAATACTTAGGTCTAACATTGGACCATTGCCTTACCTTCAGGTACCATGTGGATCAGGTCATCAAGACCATACACTGCAAACTTGGTACTCTGTACCTGCTAAAAGACCAGCTCATCCCTGAGGCCAGGACCTCAATCGCCACAAGTGTCCTCCTCCCCACCCTGACTTATGCTGCCCTGATCTTACAGGGCATGGCCAAGCAGGAGGTCACCAAGATGCAAATCCTGTATAACAAGATAGCCCGGTTTGCTACCCGGGACCACTCACGAAGGCACCATTGTGACACACTTGCCCAACTACGCTGGCCCTTGCTGACCTCTCGTCTCCACTACCCCCTGCTCTGTTTGACCTTCAAGCTACTCAACCCTGCAGCTCCACCCAGCATCACTGGAACTATCGTACTCAAACATAACCCCAGGAGCCTACGGACATCTAGACGAACACTGCTTGAAGTTCCCAGAGTCAGGACAAATGCTGGTGGCAGGTAGTTCTCCTACTCAGCCCCCTACCTGTGGAACAAACTCCCACCCCTAGTGCAGGAAGCCTCCTCACTGATGAACTTCTGCACCAGACTCAAAGCCTATATGTCTGATACTAGCTCTTGTCATTGCCATGGCTCATGACCACCCCCCCCACTTGCTTCTATCCTCCTAATATCCAGATCCTCCAAGCATCTTATCAGGTTCCATGGTGCTTCCCTCTAGGTATAGTACCACAGCTAACCTTCCACTGAACCATGCCAGAAGTAAACAATGAGCTTATCATGTAAAATTACATTTCTTCTGCACCTTTTGTTAATTCTACTGTCAACATATTTGTAAGGACTGATGCATGATGATAACCATGGCTGCAACCTGCTCACACACCTGAAACTACTCTGTAACCCAAGTCTTTCTCTGTATGAAAATATGTATTGTTATCCCAGGTCGCCCCTGAAAAAGGGACCTTCCGGGCTCAGTGGGCCTACCCGGTCACCAAATTTTAAATAAATAAATACATACATACTTTGCTGACATAATTTGCAACAGAGCAGCAAGCGAGCAGCAAGTGTTTAAAGGAAATTCAAGAGGAGTTTCGAATTATTGTTTACTATTTTATAACTCCCAGATGTGTGTGTATATGTGTGTGTGTGTGTGTGTGGGGGGCAATGATTTATCTTCTTTGAAGGGCTGCTTTATGTTAACCCTTTCTGTATCTATCCAAATATACTCCACAACCTGTCCTAAGGGTAATATTGTGCACTGGCATTAAATCATACAGTACTCTCTTGTAAAAGGCATGCATAGGTAAACCAAAAGTTAACTGTCTGAACAGAATTGCAGTCATGTTACAAGTGATTTTTCAAAATGAATACATTGATTAAAAAAACAAGGTCTCAAATTGTAAGCAGCATCATTGGTTGTGTGTTATTACTGTGTAGACAATGTCTGGGTTAAACATAAAACAAAAATAAATAAAATCCCATATTGTAGCTTATTCAACATTGGTATACAGCTGGATGCCATCATAATACAGTAACTTCATACAGTATGTACCTGTCAGGGTGCCACCACTCTATGAGTGGTATATTACTTCACACATGTCCCCCTTGATTTTTTCTCCCTTGCTCAGTGCAGATACCATATTATTACATAGACAATGACAGCAGAAAAAGACCAAAGTCTACCTAGACTTCCCTATCTGCCCCAGGACCTACTGTTTATAGAGAGCACCCTCTTCTCCCCTCCTTAATGCTGCTGGCCTGGGCAACCACCAAGCCCTTCACTCCATACCAGCCATGGCTGAAATCATTTATGGTTTTGGTGCCCAAACTACAGCTCTACAGCTTCACCACCCTTTCCATGAGACATCATTTCCTCACATTCCTCTTAAACCTTCACCCCTCCAGTTTCAACTCATGACCTCAGGTTCTTGTTTGTCAAAACATGTTTGCTTACAGTCCTTAATCAACTCCCACTGTATCTTTCCTGGACTTGGGACCCCCTCCCAAACAAAACATCATTACGCAGTGGGAGAGGAGGAGAATATGGCATCATGAGTGGCTGCATTATTTGAGGGTGTTCCTAAAGTTCAGGGAATATACTGTAAGAGTAGGTCAAGGATTTGAAACAAAACAACTCTGGGAACAGTAACACCATTAGCATGCATTTCAGTTCTACTGTGAAAGGAGCAGATAAAACAACCAGTAACATTAATGAATTTTAGAAAAGGTAAGCAATTAGAAAATACGGGTTTTCAACTAGAAATATGATGCAAAAAGGACAGACGGTGACCCCTTTAAAATAAAAATTTAGGGAAAAAAAAGAGAGAGGTACCGTTCCTTATCCATCTCGGTCATCAATAGAGGTCAATTTTTATTCTACCTGGCACTGGGTGTGCACAAAGGATCGCCACCATCACCAATAGCTACTGTAAAATCAGTGTGGCTAACATTTCTAGGCTCCCTTTCACCACGGTGCTAAGACATTTTGATGAATGTAATTGAATGTGGCTGGCTGTCGCACCACACCACAGCAGGCCAACACTGTCACATCCATCAGTATGTTTGGCCAATTGCTGCCATGTAGCAGAGTAGTTTTTTTTTTTATCTCCACAAAAATCATGAGCAAAGCCTGCTACAGAGTACAAGTTCACTCACTGCCCCTTGAGAACATGATATCTATTAGTCTAGTTCGAGCACCAAACAGTGGAGGATGTTTGGATCACAGAGACAGGAAAGCAGCATCAGACCATGGGGCCTATCTACAAAGGTGCAGCCGTTATGCAGGAAAGCAACATAAGTAGGGCCACACAGTTATGCACCATGCAGACCCTGGATAATATGCAGCATTCACAAACAGGTGCGGAAAGCGCCAGGAGGGCAGGGGCCTTAACAAGTCAGGTGAGCAGGTTCACACAGGGATGAGCTACAGGACATGTGGGAACAGTACCCCACCCCTTGACCCTGCCACATAAGGAGGTGCACATCTGCTATGTGGGCATCAGATGCAAGGTATGGAAGAAACATGGAGTCAGAGCATGCATGCTCAAATGTGGGCAACAAGTGGTGGGCGAACACGGCACCAACGCAGCCCACAGTGACTGCTGTGGGAGATGGGCAAACCAGACGGGAGAGGAGTAGGTGGCCCTGGTCCACCAACTTCACTAGCACTCAGGTGGCTGTGTTGGTGACAGACATACAAAACCATTATGATGTCCTGTATGGGACAAGATCCCTGACCAGCCCAGTGGTGACCAAGGTGAGAATCTGGCTGGACATACAGGCAGTGGTCAATGCCATGGGACCAGAGGCCCACATGCTCTCCACCAGCAAGCACAAGTGGCGGGACCTCCGATCCCAGGTAAAACAGAAGCTGAACCATGCATGACTGTCCCAGGGTGCCACAGGCAGAGACACACTAGCTGGAACCACTGCTGACATCAATTGTGAAGCTGGTGGGTGACACCATCTGCGATGTTGTGAAGGACGGGGGTTCTGATGGGATCAACAGCATGTGAGGTAAGCAGCATGGACACAGCACGCCAGAGGTACATAAACATGGTCCCAACAGGTCATGCTGACAACCTATCTTTCACCCCACAGTGCATGATGATGACTGTCCAGGAAAGGGGCCATCTGGCCAGAGCACTAGACCCACACAGGTGAGCACCATGGACAGTAGGAGACAGGACAGTGGCAATGCACAAGGCACAAACCACACACCCACTGAAGCACCTAATGGCAGTCCACCCTCCCCAACAGGTGACATGCAGCCTGACTCCCAAACAGCAGCACTGTCTGAGGCCGTGTCAGCACCCCACAGGGACCCTGGACCAATCAGCAATGCACCTCCAAGCCATAGCACCAGGACACAGGCCACCATCCCTGACTACATAGAACCATGGACAACACACACCCCAGACAGCCAGGCATTGGAAGGAACAGCAGAGGAGGACACAGGAACTCCTGCATCACTCATCAGTGCCAGCACCAGCCTGGGCCAGCAGGGCACTGAATCAACACACGGCGAGGCCCTGGACACATAGGGCACCCCAGACAAGCCCTAGGATGAGGATCTTGGGACATCTGCCAGACATGCCAGACGGAGACCGGCCAGCAGCCTCCTAAACACATACTACCCCAACCTACAGAGGCTGGAGCAGGAGAAGCTACAGGCAACCAGGGAGCAGATGCAGGCCCTGGAGCAGCTCACAGGAGTCCTGTCTGGAGCTGTAAGAGCACAGGAGTGAATGTCTGATTAACTCACCACCAGTGTCTGGGTGCAGGGTTGCACAGCAGAGTCACTTGCAGCCAGAGTACAGGCGCAGAAGAACCTACCATGGAGCTGACGACTGGTGGCCATGCACAGAAGAGGGTGGCTGACACCCTCACATCCATCACTGCACATCTAGGGGCCACACACACCCAGACACAAGCTGTAGCTGCTGTCAGGGCAGGTGGGCATGGCTGCAAACACAGTGTGCCTGATTCACTCAGGCCCACAAGGCCATGCCAGGCCAACAGCAAACCGGGGCATCCCAGCAGTGCACCAGCCAAGCTGCCAGGGGCCACAACCCCCAGGGCACCATGGCAGTCACAGCACACCTCACAGCCACTGGCAAGTGCCCCAGCGCAAGACCTAGCAAGGAGTACAGACACAAGTCCCACCAGATGTGATTGGGGAGGTCATAGGCCATGACCATCTAGGCCAGCCTAGATGCAACACACACAGCACACACACACACACTACACATGATGCACACCTGCACACACAATATATTGCAGTGGACACACAAGTGGAGGGACTCAAACAGAGCACAGATTCTGCACGACACTTACATGCAAGGGAGGCTCCTCCACAGTACCCACACTGCATTCCCGCATGGCCACGGTGGCCACCCATTTGGATTTAGTGGCATGTAAGTTGTGCTGCTGATGCATGGGGGCCCAATGGTGCCCATACGTCCACTGAGTCCACCCATCCTATGAAGGGGCAAGGGCGGTGATGAGTGGGCAACATAGCCACATGAACGGGTGGCCAGGGATGGACTATGGTGGGCCCCCCCGTGCATCTAGCACAGCATGCGGTGCCAGCCATAGTACACAGTGAGGGGACATGTATGTGCCCAGGAACATGGATACTCAGCAATGTTGTGTCATCATTGCACTCATGGCACAGCACCCTAATGCCCAAATGTACCATGGGCAATGCGGTGATGGACAGTGCCACACATTCAGGCTCTGGCACACAACATTGCTGTCAGGGCCTGTCAGCATGTCCATGGTGGGCCATGGACTGTGGGGCATGTGAGGCTGCAGGGGACACTGCAGGGGGGGAAGGGCAGTGGGACATCCAGGGGAATGTGCAGTCTCCGGTGCACACAGGTGTTGTGCAGCATGGCACAGGCATTGAAGACTGTGCACACCCTTCCAGGTGCTAGCATTATAACCCCACCACTGTGGTCCAGGCATCGGAAGTGCATATTCAGGAGACCAAAGGTGCATTCCATGATGTTCCTCATCCTCATATTCACTTGGTTGTAGGCTTCCTGTATTGTGTGTTGTAGTACCAGGTAGGGCATCAGGAGGTACGTTTGCAGCAGATATCCACTGTCCCCTGTGGAGGTGATGGAACGTACTATTAGTACAGGACATGCTTCACACCGTGGACCAGGTGGTCATAGCAGACCCTGGCAATGCTCACCTAGGAGCCACCCTGATCCCTCAGCGAGCGTGGATATGTGTTGCTTGAGGTTGCTGTTGTTAAATATGTAGGCATCATGGCATGACCCTGGATACTTGGCATACTTGTTGGTCAGGATACCTGTGGAGTCACACATGACCTGGCAGTTGATACTGTGGAATCCCTTCTAATTCCTGTAGGCCTCCTCATCCACTTGTGCTGTCAGTATGGAGGTTCAGGAGAATCCAAATGTAAGTACTGGTTCTCTTGTGTGTGTAGGTGTGTGCCTTGGCCACTGGTTCCCTGGCTCATGAATACCACTCTGCTGTGTTTTGCAGGCCACACCAGAACAGCTGGTTGCAATGGTCCTGGAGTGGCTGGATCTGGGGTAGGGTACCGCAGGCCAGGTAGTGGCTCACAGGGGCAGAGGGTGTCAGTGGCCTGAGGATATGCCCCAGTACCTGTCCAGATGGAGAATGCCCCATGAGGTGGTGTACAAGGATGAGTGCAAGGACCTGTGGTCCATCCAGGTGCCATCAGAGGTGGGTGGTGTGCGTGGTCATTGTGTGGGTGTTGGTATGTGTGTGCTATGCACATGTGTGTCCCCCTGTGCCTGATGTGCATCCTCCTGTTTGTTCTTGTCATTTCAGGCTGTTGGTTAACTAGGATCTACTACTTATCCAATAGGTAGGGAAATGGGCAGACTGGGTGGGCCAAGTGGTCCTTATCTGCCATCAAAGTTTGTGTTTCTATTTTTCAGGTATACAGAGGTCCAATATGGAGGCTGGTCATCATGGAGTGGCCCTTTTCCAGAACCACCCCCAATCAACCAGCTACAGTACCTCGGAGTCCTCTAATTCTGCCTAGTGTGATGTTGTTACCTGCATTGCGATGTGTGCATTCTCAGGTCCCCTCCCATACCCTCCCCACTTGATGGTTTGCAATAAAGGTGTACATGTTGCATCTGTCTTGCCCTTGTCCCATTGTCACCCTGCCACTGTGCGTTCTGGGCATACATGGATTGTGTGGTATGTGTGTGGGCTGTGTGCAGCTGTCCATGTGTGGCTGCTGTGTCTGTGGTTGTTGGTGTGCTGGGCACTGTTCTTTGCATGCCAGCCCTGGTGTCCATCGCAAGTGTGTGGCATGTGTGCCAGGTGTAGGAATGGAGTTCCCACTGGGATAGGCCATGCTGTACTGTGCAATGCTGGTGTTGGCATAGTGCTTGCCTGTGCCTGCTGGGGTGTTCTCTTGGTACGGCTGTAGCATGGCAGTCCACTGTATGTGGGTGGACATGGTCACATGTCCCATGTGTCTGCGGTGCTTGTGCCTGCAGGTACCATTGTCCTATCTTGTGCTAGTCACATTCATCTTTGGCTGCCTTTGTTTTGGATTGTCTGCTGTGTTTACTGTGTATGGTGCCTTGCCATACCAACAGGCATTCTGTGGTGTGGGAAGTCTGTGTGACTGTGTACCTTGCTGGTGGGTGGCATGGTGCTTGTGGTGGTGTGTCCATGGTGGTTCTGGTGGGCATCATGCCCAGGTGTTCCCTGTTCCACCCTGCATGTGTGTTGCATGGCCTTTGAACAGCAGCCATTTTGCCCTGTTGTTCTGGTGTCCCACAGTGGCATGCCCATTCTGCTGGGGCCATTGCAGCTGCAAGCTGTTACTGCCCATCGGTGCTTGTCTTACGTGCCTGCTGTTTATGTCTGCCTCATCACAGCATAGGCTGGGGCCTGAGGCCGTGCACTGCTTTTGGATGTAAGTGGCTATGTGCATGCGCATATGACGTGCTGCACAGGTGGGCTATGTGTCCATGCACCTATGCACCCGTGGAGCATGCACATGTTCATGGGACAGGCCTGTGCATGCTCCTATGTATGTTTCATGCATACCGTGCACCTAGGGGCTAGGTACCTGGTGTGCGTATCCCTCTACGCACGTTGAATATACTCACTGCATATCACTTCCGCACCTTTGTGACTAGGTCTCCATGTTTGTAGAACGGCTAATTCAGTTTACAACTGGCTAAAACACTGGGTGCATTTTAGCCAGTGGCTACTTTTTATAACCTAGCATTTACTCAGCTGGCATGAAGCAGCACTGGACCATTTGCTGGATGTGTAAAGGAAATATTTTGTACCCCTCCCCACATTATATTCTTTTACACTTTGGAGTTCGACAATAGCAAGTTCTATTAGTTCTTACTCCTTATCACAGCCCTTTGTGGGAATATGGAACCTAGAGAAAACTAGACACATATATGCATGGGGATAACTAAATGACTATTTTACACGATTATGAGACAACTATATATGAATGTACAATGTCTCCTGTTGTCTCAGAATTCCTAGTAATAACTCAAGTATTAGAGAAAAAAGCCTTTGTTTGAAACAAATAAACAAATCAAAATGAGAAAAAAAAACACTATGGTTCTCAGAAGAGTGGCGGGGAAGGTTAGGGAGAAAAAGATAGCATTCAGGAAGTATAAGGTAACACAGAAGAAGCAGGACAGAGAACTGT
This sequence comes from Neoceratodus forsteri, assembly GCA_016271365.2. Lineage (NCBI taxonomy): Eukaryota > Metazoa > Chordata > Ceratodontiformes > Ceratodontidae > Neoceratodus > Neoceratodus forsteri. The sequence continues at coordinate 755,285,676 of CM028135.1, forward strand.
ACCAGTTAAAACAGATGGAAGTGGGGAAGGCAGTCAGAAAGAGCAAATGCCCAAACCGAGGAAAAGATAGTCAACTCGATTAAGAAGGAGGATAAAACCTTTTATAGGTACATTAGGTAGCAAAAAAAGACTAAGTCAGGGATACTGAGGCTGAATAAAGAGGAAGGTGGTTGGGCAGAGAGCGACAGTGAAAAACCAGGGATACTGAATGAATACTTCTGCTCAGTATTCACAATGGAAAAGGGGAGATACCTAATCCAGTCAAAAGAAGTATTCTGGATAGGAGGGTTGATATTAGTCCTTTCATAGAAGAAAGGGTTCTGAAAGAACTCTTAAAATTGAAGGTGGATAAAGCAATGAGGCATGATGGGATTCACCCCAGAATTCTAAAAGAACTAAGGGAAGAACTAGTAACACCACTGACTGCCCTTTTTAATAAATCATTGGAGGATGGTGTGGTACCTGAGGATTGGAGGAGGGCAGATGTGATTCCCCTTCACAAACGTGGGAGCAAGACAGAGCCTGGAAACTACAGACCTGTCAGTTTGACCTCAGTAGTAAGGAAAATGATGGAATCACTTCTGAAGGAAAGAATTGTTGAGTACCTAGAGGCCAGTGGGGCACAGGACCCAAGGCAGCATGGATTCACAGTGGGAAGGTCATGTCAGACAAATCTAATTGATTTCTTTGACTGGGTGACCAAAGTAGTAGACCAGGGAGGGGCTGTGGACATGGCCTACCTAGACTTTAGCAAGGCATTTGACACAGTCCCACACAAAAGATTAATAAACACTAGTTGGACAACAGAACACATAGGGTAATAGTAAATGGAGTCCACAGTGAGGAAATGGGGGTTACTAGTGGGGTACCACAGGGTTCAGTACTGGGGCCGGTCCTTTTTAATGTCTTTATAAGTGACATTGCAGAGGGGCTGGAAGGAAAAGTGTGTCTTTGCAGATGACACAAAGATCTGCAACAGGGCTGATACACAAGGTGGGGTGGAAAGGATGAAAAGGCACTTGGCAAGGTTGGATGAATGGTCAAATATATGGCAGCTTAGATTCAATGCAAAGAAGTGCAAAGTAATGCACCTGGGAAAACAAAATCCCAGGGGAAGTGTACACAATGGGGGGTGGTAACTGACAAAAATGGAAAGGGACCTGGGGGTAGTCATATCAGACAACCTAAAGGTGGGCCAGCAATGTGAGAAGGCAGTAATGAGGGCTGGGGGGATACTGGGATGCATAGGGAGAGGCATCACCAGTAGAAAACAAGAAGTTGTTAGCCCTCTGTACAGACAGTTGGTAAGACCACATCTGGAGTACTGTGTACAGTTCTGGAGACCCCATCTCTGCAAAGACATAGACAGGGTGGAGGCTGTCCAGAGGAGGGCAACCAAAATGGTGCAGGGTCTGCACCAGAAAACATAAGAAAGACTAAAGGAGCTTAAGATGTATTGCCTCGAGGAAAGGAGGGAGAGGGGGGACATGATAGAAACTTTCAAATACCTCAAGGAAATCAACAAAGTCCAAGAGGGTATCATCTTTCAGAAAATTAGATGTGCAAGAACAAGGGGGCACAAGTGGAAGATAGAGGGAGGATGGCTCAGAGGTAATGTGAGGAAGTATTTCTTCAGAAAGGGTTGTAGATGCATGGGACAGCCTTCCTGAAGAGGTTGTAGAGTCAAAAACAGTGGGGGAATTCAAGAATGCATGGGACAGACATAAGGCAATTCTAGTGGGGGTAGGAGGAAGTAGGCTGTTGGATAACTAGGATCTGCAGCTTATCCGTGAGGTAGCAAAATGAGCAGACTAGGTGGGCCAAGCGGTCCTTATATGCCATCAAATTCTATGTTTCTGTGTTTCTATGAAACGGGGAAACAATAAGCTGTTATCAGTTTTTTTATACCTACAGTGTTATATAGAGGCATGACATCAGACTGTACATGACTGGCAGGTGTCCAAGCATCCCTCTGGACTCTGTCAAAGGAAAATGCATGTGACCAACTGTCACTGAGCTTGCAACACCTAGCTGTCTCAACTCCTCTATCCTCTTTTTCCCATTGATTATCGTGTCTGTGTAGCATAGCATAGTACAACATGAATTACGTGTGTCACACAGTTTACGGTATTGATGTGTGCATATTAAAGGAATAATGCCCGACAGGGTGGGTATAATTCTGGGATAACATCTCACCTTGGGTGGTTGAGCCCGAGGCCACTGGCCAAGGGCGTCCAACACCCTAGAAGTGATGTTATCCCAGCATAACACCCACCCTGGAGGGCATTATTTCTTTTATACAATGGCTCCTGTGTAAAACAAGCAAAAAAAGATGAAAAAAGTACATTTTTAAGTATATTTTTCCTATTTTTTTGAATAGGAAAGTATACTTTCAAGAAAAATAGTGCTATTGACTGCCAGTAGGTGGAGCTGCAGTTATTGTGGCTCTGCACTGTGCCACAGTAAGCTCTCTTTCTTGTTCCTGGCTATAAGAGATTGTCACCCACCTCCCCAGCCCCATTTTTTTTTTATTGAAAAACAGATAAAGGGAGAAAAATGATTTATGTTGGCAGACTGTATGTATGGACTCCTCGCTGCTCCACAGAACTGAGGAAATGCAATTGAGTTACATGATCGAAGCGTGGTGTGAATCATGTGCTCGCTCACTATGGAAACAGTCTTGGTAGCAGGCAGAACTGCCGTGAAGCCGTTCACAATGACGGAGTGGGTTATTTATGCATTTTTTAACCAAAACAGAATGGAAGAGCAGTGAGGGGATTTAGTTTGGTTTTGAAAGTTTAGCAGCGGGGGAGTACCAAGCACCGTTTCAGAGCGGGGTGTGTAACGGTGCAAACAAGCACAGTGGGTGGCACTGAAACTATGGCAGTATAGGCAGTGGAGGAATTTTTTTAAAACGTTTATTGCAATCATGAGTCAGCTGGGACTAGAACCAGGTTGTTATGCTGGGATAACATCCCGGTTCCAGTGCTAGTCTGACCAATCAGGGACCAGGATTCTCTCTTGCCATTGCATAATAATTTTACTCTGTAACCATTTGAATCACATGACCTGTCATACATAGAAACATAGAAACTGACGGCAGATAATGACTGCTGGGCCCATCGACTCTGCCCGTATTTAATTATGTTCACGTTTGCTGCAGACACAACTTGATCTGCAGCACTGTCTCTTCCACCCCATTCCATCCTCCAAACCAAAAGTTAATTGGTTCAACAGAATTGCAGTCACATTACAAGTGATTTTTTTAAATTAATTAACAAAAAAAAAGGTTGCAAATTGTAAAGAGCATCCTTGGCTATTTGCCATTACTGTGTGGACAATAAAAAATTAAGCAAAATTAAATAAAATTTCATATTGTAGCTTACTCAACATTGGTATACAGCTGGGTACCATCATAACACAGTAACTTCATACAGTATGTACCTATCTTGATGTCACGACTCTATGAGTAGTGTATTCCTTCATACATGTTTCCCTTGATTTTTTTCTCACTTGCTCAATGAATATATTATTACTGATTTGATTATCATGTCTGTGTAGCATAGTACAACATGAATTATTTATACAACACAGTTTACTGTATCAACATTCTGCATATTAATAATTTTACACAGTATCCATTTGAATCGCATAACCTGTTATACATAGAAACCTAGAAACTGATGGCAGATAATGAACATTGGACCCATCTAGTCTGCCCATTTTTAATTATGATCAGTTTTGCTGGACACTGAACATGATCTACAGCAATTTCTCTTCCATCCCCTTCCTTCCTCCAAGGGTTCCTTTGTGCCAATCAGAGGCATTTTTGAAACCCACCACTGGTTTTACCCCCACTTCCTCCCATGGAAGGCTATTCTAGGAATCCATCACCCTTTCTGTGAAGAAGTACTTCCTCACATCTCTTCTGAATCTACCTCCTTCCAACTTTATATCATGAGCCCTTGTTCTACAGCACCTTTTTCTCTGAAACATACCTCCCTTCTGTACCTTATTAACCCCATGAGGTATTTAAAGGGCTCCATCACACCCCAACTCTGCCTCCTCTCCTCCAGGGTGTACATATTGAACTCTTTCAGTTTTCTTCCATAAGGCTTCTGATGCAGACCTTGCACCATTTTGAGATCCCTCAGCTTTCTTCTTGCTGCTTTCTCCTTTTCCAATTGTTCCTCCTTCCTTACCTTTCTTCTTTGACTGCTCCTTTCCACCCTTCCTCCTTTGCTAACCCCCCTGCTTGGGATCTCCCTACTCTCTGTCTCAGCCTGTGGTGGCCCACTTTCTGCCTCCTCCATTTCTTCCATCACCCCCCTCAGCTACTTTAAATGTCCACCGAAGTAACATTTAAACCATGCACTGGGACTATGATTCACTCCTTAATGGAAGCTGGCCAGCACCTAGGTATAGACTCTTCTCCTTCAAGGTTGGCCCTCAGTTCCCATTGTAGCCATACATCTACTTTCTGCACTGCTTCTTCTACCATAAACACTCGCCGTTCACATTTTAAACACATGGGAAACACAGGATCAACCAGATAAATGATCTTACTTTACCGGAAATGAAATTCACATACAAAGCTGACTACAGCAATTCATCTTTATATTTAAGCTCATGAAACACCTTTATCAAGTTAATGCATCAGCAGCCATAGTGACTCTGACCAGAGTTTGTTATAACAGATGTAATGCCCCAAAGGTGGTCATTTCAGAAAAATAAAATTAAATTAAATGAAGCAGAATACACAGAAGCTTAGAGTACCTGCTGCAGGGGTAGGCAGCAGGGTACTGTACGAAGGGGCCCCTAGACATAAAAGTCAACCTCCCTACTCACACAAAACACTGTAAATAACAGAAAAAGTGCACCTGTGCACTTACAGCTGGTCAAAAGATAGATTTTGTAAGCATTCCATGTCATAATGGTCTGGATGGAATGCTGTGCTGAGTGGCTCATGCACAGCATTCCAATCCAACCATTCTAGAACCCAGTCAGTTTTATCTTTTAAATATAATTCTATAGTTAGTCAGTTGGTCAGTTCCTGGGCAGCTGTTGAGGAGAGAGGACACAGTAAGTCAAAGGGACAAGGAAAGGGCTTACCTGATGATTGAAGCCGTCCCTGAGGACTTAGCTGTGTGCCTGCTCTGCCTCCACTGCCTGAAGAAGCCTGCTCGGTGGTGTGCAGTCGTCGGTGGTGCCATTGGGGCACCACGAAGAAAAACGCAGTTCCCGATGCGTTGTATGGGCTTAAAAGCCCTCCGTTTATTTGTTTTGCCCTCCGGTGTAATTATTTAAGCCCCGAGGTGTTTTGAAAGTTATTTGGTCCCACGTCAGCAGCAAGCAAGCTGCATCTTCGAGTCGACCATCTTAGGCCCCCCCGAGTTGTCTCTCTTGCGCCTGCACATTCCCTCCCACTGCACCTCACCTCCCGCCTCCCAGTGACAGCAGAGACTCCCGAAGATACTGCAGAGCGGTGAGTCGGCGGCAGCACACGTTGTGCTGGCCGCCTGTATTCAAAGGGGGACTGAATTTGTTGTAAAAGCACAGTAGGCACTTGGAAAAGGTGGCCGAGTGCCGCAGGGAGCATCGGGTCATTAGGACCCGCGATTTAATATTCATTTGGGAGGCGGGGCTAGCGACGCCCACGGGGAGGGCCGTAGAGCAAGGCCAGCATAGTGGCCTTATGCATATGGATAAGGGGAGGATTTAGAGGCGGGATTTGCCAAGATAAGTGACAGCAGGCATTGGGAGCCTGCAGAATTTAAAGGGGCAATGAGATTTAAAAGGGCAACTCCGGCCCAAATATAAAGTAGGGCATTAGGCCCATGGTAAAGTGTGGCATCAGGCCCAAAGTTTAGAGGGGCATCAGGCCCATTGTAATTGGGGCACCAGGCCCAATCTAAGGTGGGGCATCAGGCCCAAGATAACGAGGGGCACCAGGCTCATTACAAAGTGAGGCACCAGGCCCAGTATTTCGAGGGGCACCAGGCCCATTGTAAAGTGAGGCACCAGGCCCAATCTAAGGTGAGGCACCAGGCCTAAGCTAACGTAGGGCTTCAGGCCTGAGGTAAAGGTAGGGCATTAGGCCTGAGGTAAAGTCTGGTCTAAGGGGAGGCCCCAGCCTAGCGGAATAGGGCAAGCCAGCCTAGTGGTACTATAGGGAGGGCCCGGCCTAGCGGAATAGGGCAAGCCAGCCTAGTGGTACTAAAGGGAGGCCCCGGCCTAGTGGAATAGGGCAAGCCAGCCTAGTGGTACTAAAGGGAGGCCCAGGCCTAGCGGAATAGGGCAAGCCAGCCTAGTGGTACTATAGGGAGACCCCGGCCTAGCAGAATAGGGCAAGCCAGCCTAGTGGTACTAAAGGGAGGCCCTGGCCTAGTGGAATTGGGCAAGCCAGCCTAGTGGTACTAAAGGGAGGCCCCGGCCTAGCGGAATAGGGCAAGCCAGCCTAGTGGTACTAAAGGATTCCCTAGCCACAACGTACAGTAAGGGATCCTATTCTGGAATACCCTACCTATAGAAACAGGGGGTTCATTTGAGACTGTTCTATTTGCCTATACTGTGAAATGACTGTAATTACTGTACTGCTTATGCTGAACTATTGTCCTAAGTACCTGAACTATTGTCCGAAGTACCTGAACTATTGCCCGAGGTACCTGAACTATTGCCCTAAGTACCTAAACTAATGACCTAAGTACCTGAACTATTGTCCTAAGTACCTGAACTATTGTCCGAAGTATCTGAACTATTGCTCTAAGCACCTGGACATTGGCCCTTATCAGTAACGATTACCACTGAAGTTATAATTTGCCTTCCTCTGGCAAATTATTGTACTATTCCACAGTTCTTTGGGCATTCTTCAGTTATATGTTTACTGCTGTATGAAGACAGTCTCAATCTTCTACCACACTGCAGTCTCCTAGTGTGGTCTGTAACACCACGTGCTCAGAATCAGTCTCTACTCAGAAGAAGACATCCTTCCAGCATTCTTCACTCCAGGAAGATCATTCATCCACTCATCCTGTCCATTTGTGTCGTCCGACGAAGTCGAGTCCGTCGTCAGTTGTATCAGTCGTACCCGCCGTTTTCTTGTTTTCACAGCTTGAACGTACGTCCGCCGAAACGCATCATGACAGCCGTGCCAGTGTCATTCCATATGGTTCCTGTTCCAGATGTCCCGAAGTTGGTTGCCCTCTACAGAAGAGAGAGAGCTCATCTTGGAGAACCTGTTCTGCGCCCCACCTGGTTGTGCGCCGAAAGTCGAGTCCGTCGAAGCCCAGTTCGGGATGCGTCCGCCTTTTCTTTGCTTTGTGTTAGTTCCTGATCCTAGGATTGCAGAGTCAACCATCATCTCTTCAGATTCTTATGGTTCCTGGTCCTGTCAGAGTTCCTTCCGAGTCCAGCTGGCCCTTGGAGTGCTGCAGCATCAGTAGGATCGTGGTAGTCCTCCATTGGATTCATTGCCATGCAGATCTTGGTCTTTCTTCATCCTTGGCAACCCTAGAAGTGGGTTTTGGCTGAGGAACCTCTTGCTTCAGTGTGTTATTTCAGGAACCAGTTGCTTTGGTTCCACATTCTGGCAGCCTCGGAGGAGAGTGGGCTTTTGCTGAAGATATATGGTCTAGTTACCAAACCTCTCACCACCCCAGTGGCCTTATCTAGGTCCTTGCTGGGAATTGAGATTAGGGTTCTACAGTTCTGTTTTATTTCCCTTGTAGCTACCAACAAAGAACAACGGTGTGCACGAAGACGCCGGATCTCTGGACTCTTGTAAAATCTGGACTCTTTTGTAGATGTGTGATGCTGATCACCCTAATGTAGTGCTGAGTAGCGTATGTAACTGGATTCTTGTTTAGAGTATAGAAGTACAGTATAAACTAGTATCAGAATAAAACTGGATTCTTGTTTAGAGTATAGAAGTACATTATAAACTAGTATTAGAATAAGAGTGGCAGTAGGCCTAAAGTTTATGCTTGTAGTGGTAACCGTAAAAGTGGTAGATCAAAAGTATTGCAGTATTTCCCTGTTCCATTGCCCTATTGTTAATCGGGCATCCCCTACTCCTTCTTGTGACTGTGTCTGTCTACCCCTTGTTACCAAATAAATGCCCCCTGTGGGCATCGAAATACTAAGTTGACTCCTGCCTCTCCTTGTCCGGATAGCAGTTATCCTATCCGAATTTAATTCAGATCTTTGGTGCCTCATCAAGATCATTAACATCATCTCTTCTCGAGCACCACTAGACCATCACAAAAATTTCTGGCGTAGTTGGCAGGATAGAGATAATTTATCTGAGGAGTCCAAAGTTGGAGTGGCTTAGTAGGAAGTACCAATGGAGCCAGGGGGAAGTAGTGAATTGTCGGGAGGAGACTGAGATGGACTTAGAGGGAGTATCCCACCATCTCCCCTAACCATGCCATACTACTTTGGAGCGCCATGGCTTCCGCAGTTTTCTGGAGAGAAAGATGGGGACGGAACCAGCAACCTGGGAGAATTCCATTCAAAAATGCAAGCCATGTTCCAGTTGTATCAAATCCCAGAGCCACAAAAAGTTGAAATTTTGATCGGGCAATTGAAGGGAGCTGCCCACCGTGAAGTGCAATCATGGCCGAGTGAAGCAAAAGCCACAGCAGACCAGATACTCCAGAGGTTGCAGCAGATTTTCGATGCTAGGGCCATGTCTGACCTCAAAATGAAGTTCTTTTCACGTACCCAGAAGTCTCAAGAGACCCTGAGGGAGTTTGCATTGAGTCTACAAGAGCTGTTATGAGCAATAGAGAGGGTAGATGCGGCAGAGGTCCGGGATGCAGACAGAGTTCTAGTCGAGAAATTTGTGGAAGGAGTACAAAGCGAGGCCTTGAAAAGAGAACTACGGATGCTGCATTTGCAGAACCCTGAAGTTGACTTTCTGGATTTTAAAGAGAAAGCCATCCAAATATTTGGTTCAGGGCATCCTAGAGAGGAAGCTCCAGCATATCCCAAATCTCTATAGGAACTCAATGGCGACCTACACTAACAAGGGTTGGAAAAGATCATTCTTGGCAATTAGGCCTCCAACCAAAGTGTCCTTATGAAGGCGAGCCAGGAAGAGAAGCTGTTGCATACCGAGCCGACGTTCCGAACATGATCATATACCTGACCCAAGGTCACAGACCCCGATATGCTCTGTACAGACGGGCGCTCAACACCATTCAGAGCTGATGGAACAGATTGCTATGCTGACCAACCAGATGGCAGAAATGCATAAAGAGAAGCAGAGTTGGAAAGCTGGGTGGAAGAACGAGAAAAGCTTCGGTCCATCAGAGAAAGAGAGGAAGCATGATCGAATGAACCACTCGAGGAGGAGTGAAGGGAGACACTCCACAGATTGATTTGATGGCCAAGGAAGGCCCATATGTCACCGGTGCGGTGTGAGTGGTCATGTCGAATGGAGATGTGGTCAGCCAGTCAACAACACCTTAAGTTTAAACAGGAATTCTTCGGAGATGAGGACCGACCCCCGAAGAACAGCTGAGCAGGTCCAGCAGTCCCGCTAGAACAGTCGTGTTTTGTTGGTGACAGCCCCATGATTCCAGTTAAGGTCGATGGCATCGAGCTAATGGCTAATGGACACCGGATAGCAAGTCACCACCCTGCAAGGAAGAGTTCGAAGGTACTGGGCGTAATGATCTGAAACCACCTCCTAGATCTTGGGTAAAGTTGATCGCAAGCAATGGGGATGAAGTCCCATATTTAGGTTACCTGGAAGCTGATTTACAGCTAGGGATGAACATTCAATGTAGCACAGGCATCATTGTGAGCGACATTGAGAGTGACAGCTACCACCACTCATTCTCGGGATGAACGTTCTACAGAATTGTTTCGGTGAACTAGTGAGCATCCTCCAGCAGCAACCCAAACATGTGCCTCGAATAGAGAAGCATGCCCTGCAACAGACCATCCACAATTTGCAATGCCACCAAAGATTCACCAATGCCGAGGGTGAAATCGGTAAGATACGGGTGACAGATGCTAGACCTGTAACCTTAAAGCCAGGCACTGAAATCCATTTTGTGGTGCAAAGCAAAGGTGGGCCTGAGGGGTCAAGACTACGATGCCCTAGTAGAACCCTACCCAATGAATAAGGAAGAGCCCATAATAGTGGCTAGAAGTGTGGCCACGGTGATCCGAGGTAGGATACCAGTCCGAGTGCTAAATTATGGGACTCATGACGTACAGCTGTACCGGAACCAGCCAGTTGCACAGATCCACACAGTATGTTTGCAGGATATCGTTGAAGCTGGGGAAGAAATGGAGAAAGTGCTGGAAGATGGGATGGAAGGTGATCAGAGACCAGAGTGGACCAAGGAGTTCAAAGTTGGCAATGCAAAGATCAGCTTGAAGCAAAGAGCCAATGTTTTAGAGGTGGTTTTGCACCAGAAAGAAGCTTTCAGCCAACACCCCTTGGATTTTGGGTCAGCTCCTGGGGTACAACATCACATCAGTACCCATGGACATCCACCTATCCGAGAGAGATTTAGGCCGATTCCACCAGCTATGTACCAGCAGGTCAAAGAGATGATCAAGAAGATGAAGGAGGTGAATGTGATAAGAGAAAGTCACAGCCCTTGGGCAGCGCCAATTGTTCTGGTTAAGAAGAAGGATGGTAAGATCCAATTCTGTGTGGATTACCACAAGTTAAATGCCATCACTCACAAAGACGCATACCCTCTGCCTAGGATCGAGGATTCCCTCATGGCTCTTCAGTCAGCAGCCGTATTCTCCACTCTAGATCTGACCAGCAGATACTGGCAGGTTCCTATGGTGCCCCAGGATCAGGAGAAGACAGCTTTCATTACTCCCATGAGTTTATTTGAATTCACTAGGATGCCTTTTGGCTTGTGTAATGCACCTGGAACTTTCCAAAGGCTAGTGGAACATTGTCTTGGGAGCTGAAATTTCGACACCCTGCTGTTGTATTTGGACGATATTATCGTATATTCTAAAATGCACGAAGATTATCTGCGCCACCTGGACGAAGTATTCCAAAAGTTGATCCAGTATGGGCTGAAAATTAAACCATTCAAATGTCACCTGCTGCAGACCAAAGTAAGTTAACTGGGACATATAGTCTCCGCAGATGGAGTGACGCCAGACCCAGAGAAGATCGAAGCTGTTAAGAAATGGCCTGTTCTTACCACCATCAGAGAGGTCCGGAAATTCTTGGGATTTGTTGGATACTACCGAAGGTTTATTAAGAATTTCTCAAAGATTGCTGTGCCTTTGCACGAACTCCTGAGAGGATCAGCAGAAGGTAGAGTCCCGAAGAATCGCCTGGTTACATGGGGTACCGAGCAACAAGAGGCCTTCGATCAACTAAAGACAATACTTACTGAAGCTCCCATCTTGGTGTATCCAGACTATGCAAAACCATTTCTAGTGTATACAGATGCCAGCAACAGAGGATTGGGTGCGGTACTCACACAAGAACAGAATGGTGTGGAAAGGGTAATCTCCTATGCCAGCAGAGGATTAAGAGGCTCTGAGCAGAACGATGCCCGCTATAGCTCTTTTAAATTGGAATTTTTGGTGCTAGTCTTGGCCATCACTGAAAAATTTCGACAATATTTGGCTGCCACCTGTTTCACAGTCTTCACAGACAATAATCTGTTAGCACACCTGAATACTGCAAAGCTAGAAGCCCTCGAGCAAAGGTGGGCTTCTCGACTCGCAAATTGCAGATTTTCCATCAAGTATCACTCTGGTAAATTGAATGTGAATGCCGATGCCTTGTCCCGGATGCCTGAACACGGAGAAGTAGAAATAGATGACACCCTGCTGGAAAATATTGAAATGCCACCTTTTCTACAGGTACCAGCTGAGATTGTATAGGCATGCTGTCAACTTTCTCCTGAGGTTAGAGAGGAAGATCAACCAGAAGTAGATGACATGATTGCTAATCAAAAGAACCTATGGGTGAAACTACAAAGCCAAGACCCCATAGTGCGCCAAGTGAAAGATCTAGTTGAGCAACAGAAGCGCATGAACAGAAAAGAAAGAAGGAAATTGACCACAGAGATGATGAAACTGTGGAGGCACAGGACCCGCTTGACAATAGAAGATGATCATTTGGTGAAGAAGAGTAGAGATCCCACCACCCACACAGAAATAACTCAAATCATAATTCCAAAGACCAGTGCTTCAGTAGTGTTGGAAGCATACCATGACAACTCAGGACATTTTGGTCACAAGAAAATGGAAGCTATCATCAGAAGGTGATTCTATTGGGTAGGAATGCATAATGATATAGCAAAATGGTGTGAAGAATGTCCAGCATGCAACTTAAAGTGCAAGGACAAGGGGAATCAGAGAGCTCCTCTCCATCCAATAGTCAGTAACGCACCATTGGAACTAGTTGCTCTTGATCACTTGAAATTGGATCCTAGTTCAAATGGACACGTTTACATCCTCACTATGGTGGATCACTTTTCCAAGTTCATAGTTGCAAGCGCAGTGAAAGATCTTTCTGCTTGAACTACTGCTGAAACCTTTATGAGATGTTTTGTTCGACCTTATGGATACCCCACTAAAATCCTAACAGATCAAGGAACATCTTTCGAATCTCAACTCTTTCACGAACTGTGTGCTCTATACGGGACTCATAAGTTAAAGACTACTGCTTACCACCCCCAAGGAAATGGACTTTGTGAAACAACAAACCAAATTCTCTTAGAAATGTTGTAAGCTCTACCAGAATATAAACGTCCTTTCTGGCCAGCGTTACTCCCTGAACTCACGTATCTGTACAATAATACCACTCATTGCTCCACGGGTTATACCCCGCACTATTTAACGTTTGGATGACACGGAAGACTTCCAATGGACTTAGTACTGGAAGTGCCACCAGAAGAAGTTAAAGGAAAGAAGCCAGTGACAAACTGGGTCCAAGAACATAATGAGCGGTTACAAGCCGGAAGAATCGTTGGAAAACACATGGAACAAACACGGCAGAAGCAGAAAACCAACTACGATATCAAGGCCAAAGCTACACCTTTACTTATTGGAGAAAGGGTAATGTTGAAAAGACCAGAAATGCAGTAAACTTTCTTCAAAGTAGAATCAGAACCTTATTACATCGTCGAGATACCTTACCCTGAACTGCCGGTCTACAAGATCAAACAAGAATTTGGACATGGCACCAAAATTGTCCATCGCAACCTACTCAAAGCTTGCACTTTCAGAGACACTGTGATTGTTAAAGAACAGGACAGTCTTACACCGAAAGAGAGGCAGGAGTCCACCAAAGACCAAATATGGAAACCAGAATCACCAATAAATTGGTGTGCAGAACCTTGGACTCGTACTTCACATATGCATTCCCTTGACCGTTCGAACTGTGTACCAGTACTAGCTCCAGAAATACCGGATTTCCTGGAAGGAGAATGTATTGTTCCAGAACCTATTGACTTCCACCCCGCAAATCTCAAAGATCGAACGTAGGTATCCCTCCTAGAAGGTATATCACAGAAGCTTCTCAACTCATACCTTGGTACAACAAGTCGATCTAATTCAAGTAATTTCCCAGACACAGTCACTTTCGGGTAAATCTTTAAAACAAAAATTTACAATACAGTAGATGTTTCAAGAATATTTTAGAGATTTTGAGTGTTTTATTAACGTAAGACTTCATAGAGTATTAAGTAAGATTTTAGAGGTTGATAAGATGATAGATTTTATAGAATGTTAAGGGAATACATGGGGACATGTATTTTTAGGCGGGCCCGAATCTGTAATGCCCCAAAGGTGGTCATTCCAGAAAAATAAAATTAAATTAAATGAAGCAGAATACACAGGAGCTTAGAGTACCTGCTGCAGGGGTAGGCAACAGGGTGCTGTACAAAGGGGTCCCTAGACATAAAAGTCAACCTCCCTACTCACACAAAACACTGTAAATAATAGAAAAAGTGCACCTGTGCACTTACAGCTGGTCAAAAGATAGATTTTGTAAGCATTCCATGTCATAATGGTCTGGATGGAATGCTGTGCTGAGTGGCTCATGCACAGCATTCCAATCCAGCCATTCTAGAACCCAGTCAGTTTTATCTTTTAAATATAATTCTATAGTTAGTCAGTTGGTCAGTTCCTGGGCAGCTGTTGAGGAGAGAGGACACAGTAAGTCAAAGGGACAAGGAAAGGGCTTACCTGGTGGTTGAAGCCGTCCCTGAGGACTTAGCTGTGTGCCTGCTCTGCCTCCACTGCCTGAAGAAGCCTGCTCGGTGGTGTGCAGTCGTCGGTGGTGCCATCGGGGCACTACAAAGAAAAACACAGTTCCCGACGTGCTGTATGGGCTTAAAAGCCCGCCGTTTATTTGTTTTGCCCTCCGGTGTAATTATTTAAGCCCCCGAGGTGTTTTAAAAGTTATTCGGTCCCACGTCGGCAGCAAGCAAGCTACATCTTTGAGTCAGCTGTCTTAGGCCCCACAGAGCTGTCCCTCTTGCACCTGCACATTCCCTCCCACTGCACCTCACCTCCCGCCTCCCAGTGACAGCAGAGACTCCCGAAGATACTGCAGAGCGGTGAGTCGGCGGCAGCACACGTTGTGCTGGCTGCCTGTATTCAAAGGGGGACTGAATTTGTTGTAAAAGTGCAGTAGGTGCTTGGAAAAGGCGGCTGAGCGCCGCAGCGAGCATCGGGTTATTAGGACCCGCGATTTAATATTCATTTGGGAGGCGGGGCTAGCGACGCCCATGGGGAAGGCCGTAGAGCAAGGCCAGCATAGTGACCTTATGCATATGGATAAGGGGAGGATTTAGAGGCGGGATTTGCCAAGATAAGTGACAGCAGGCATTGGGAGCCTGCAGAATTTAAAGGGGCAACGAGATTTAAAAGGGCAACTCCGGCCCAAATATAAAGTAGGGCATTAGGCCCATGGTAAAGTGTGGCATCAGGCCCAAAGTTTAGAGGGGCATCAGGCCCATTGTAATTGGGGCATCAGGCCCAATCTAAGGTGGGGCATCAGGCCCAAGGTAATGAGGGGCACCAAGCCCATTACAAAGTGGGGCACCAGGCCCAGTATTTTGAGGGGCACCAGGCCCATTGTAAAGTGAGGCACCAGGCCCAATCTAAGGTGGGACACCAGGCCCAAGCTAACGTAGGGCTTCAGGCCTGAGGTAAAGGTAGTGCATTAGGTCTGAGGTAAAGCCTGGTCTAAGGAGAGGCCCCGGCCTAGCGGAATAGGGCAAGCCAGCCTAGTGGTACTAAAGGGAGGCCCCGGCCTAGCGGAATAGGGCAAGCCAGCCTAGTGGTACTAAAGGGAGGCCCCAGCCTAGCGGAATAAGGCAAGCCAGCCTAGTGGTACTATAGGGAGGCCCCGGCCTAGCAGAATAGGGCAAGCCAGCCTAGTGGTACTAAAGGGAGGCCCCAGCCTAGCGGAATAGGGCAAGCCAGCCTAGTGGTACTAAAGAGAGGCCCCGGCCTAGCGGAATAGGGCAAGCCAGCCTAGTGGTACTAAAGGGAGGCCCCGGCCTAGTGGAATAGGGCAAGCCAGCCTAGTGGTACTAAAGAATTCCCTAGCCACAACTTACAGTAAGGGATCCTATTCCAGAATTCCCTACCTATAGAAACAGGGGGTTCATTTGAGACTGTTCTATTTGCCTATACTGTGAAATGACTGTAATTACTGTACTGCTTATGCTGAACTATTCTCCTAAGTACCTGAACTATTGTCCGAAGTACCTGAACTATTGCCTGAGGTACCTGAACTATTGTCCTAAGTACCTGAACTATTGCCCTAAGTACCTGAACTATTGACCTAAGTACCTGAACTATTGTCCTAAGTACCTGAACTATTGTCCGAAGTACCTGAACTAATGCTCTAAGCACCTGGACATTGGCCCTTATCAGTAACGATTACCCCTGAAGTTATAATTTGCCTTCCTCTGGCAAATTATTGTACTATTCCACAGTTCTTTGGGCATTCTTCAGTTATATGTTTACTACTGTACGAAGACAGTCTCAATCTTCTACCACACTGCAGTCTCCTAGTGTGGTCTGTAACTCCACATGCTCAGAATCAGTCTCTACTCAGAAGAAGACATCCTTCCAGCATTCTTCACTCCAGGAAGATCATCCATCAACTCATCCGTCCATTTGTGTCGTCACATGATTCGAGTCTGTACATCAATCGTACCCAGTCGTACCCCCGTTTCTTGTTTTCACAGCTTGAATGTACGTCCGCCGAAATGCATCACGACAGCCATGCCAGTGTCGTTCCATATGGTTCCTGTGCCAGATGTCCTGAAGTTGGTCGCCCTCTACAGAGGAGAGAAAGCTCATCTTGGAGAACCTGTTCTGCGCTCCACCTGGTCATTCGCCGAAAGTCGAATCCATCGAAGCCCAGTCTGGGACGTGTCCGCTGTTTCTTTGTTTTGTATTAGTTCCTGATCCTAGGATTGCAGAGTCACCATCATCTCTTCAGATTCTTATGGTTCCTGTTCCTGTCAGAGTTCCTTCCGAGTCCAGCTGGCCCTTGGAGTGCTGCAGCATCAGTAGGATTGTGGTAGTCCTCCATTGGATTCATCGCCACGCAGATCTTGGTCTTTCTTCATCCTTGGCAACCCTAGAAGTGGGTTTTGGCTGAGTAACCTCTTGCTTCAGTGTGTTATTTCAGGAACCAGTTGCTTTGGTTCCACATTCTGGCAGCCTCAGAGAGAGTGGGCTTTTGCCAAAGATATATGGTCTGTTTACCAAGCATCTCACCACCCCAGTGGCCTTATCTAGGTCCTTGCTGGGAATTGAGATTAGGGTTCTACAGTTCTGTTTTATTTCCCTTGTAGCTACCAACAAAGAACAACGGTGTACACAAAGACGCCGGATCTCTGGACTCTTGTAAAATCTGGACTCTTTTGTAGATGTGTGATGCTGATCACCCTAATGTAGTGCTGAGTAGCCTATGTAACTGGATTCTTGTTTAGAGTATAGAAGTACAGTATAAACTAGTATCAGAATAAAACTGGATTCTTGTTTAGAGTATAGAAGTACAGTATAAACTAGTATTAGAATAAGAGTGGCAGTAGGCCTAAAGTTTATGCTTGTAGTGGTAACCGTAAAAGTGGTAGATCAAAAGTATTGCAGTATTTCCCTGTTCCATTGCCCTATTGTTAATCGGGCATCCCCTACTCCTTCTTGTGACTGTGTCTGTCTACCCCTTGTTACCAAATAAATGCCCCCTGCGGGCATCGAAATACTAAGTTGACTCCTGCCTCTCCCTGTCCAGATAGCAGTTATCCTATCCAAATTTAATTCAGACCTTTGGTGCCTCATCAACTTCATTAACATCATCTCTTCTCGAGCACCACTAGACCATCACACAGAGATAAGAATCAGGTCAGAAGATTGTAATGGATAAAGACTGTTTAGGTAGAAATAGGGAACCAAGGGCTGTTGGAACTTGGCTATTGAGGACAATAAACACACCACTAGCCAAGTTGAGGTCCACGAAGGGCTGAGGGGTAAGCTAACTAAGTTAAATGTAGAGGGAGCAATGATGTACAAGGTGGTTTGTGTCAAAGGCAAGATTACATGTATTGTTTCATTTCACATCACCCCCATATTATACCTTGACTATTGAATCAGAAGTAGGTACCAGTGAGGATGTTTTTTAGAGGAAGAGGGACAGAACCAGCCAGTGGTACGGCACAGCAAATGGACTGTAGAATTCAGGGAACCCTCCCAGAGATTGTCATGAGGTTAGCAATGGACACAACAACAGGACAGGAGCAGAGAAAATGGATGAGAAGAGGAAGGAGGAAACATAGGCAGCAGGCAATAATCCAAGAGGCGTAAATAGGACAAACACCGGTAAATATCATCAGAAACATCTGTAACACAGCTCTCACTATGGCACTATTGTCAGTACTACAGAAGGGAGTGTCCTTTGTAACACAGGATTGAAGACCATTCGACTTATATGTTGATTTATACAGATTTACAAGGAATTTGAATCTAAAGGCACACTGAGAAAATCAAGATGTTCTGTGGATCTCAAATGACCCAGGATGAGGTAACCTTGACACCAATATTGGAGGTAAGTGATGTTGCTATGAATGTTCATCACCCCTCTACCATTGTCCCTCTGTTTAATGACACTAATTTGAGAAGGCTTGTGAAAACAGATTTCATGAGATTTTTGAGTAAAATCATAAGCCACCCTATGTTACTATCACAGCACAGGAATCAGCAGCCTTTTAAAGCCTGAAAGCAAACTCAGAACTTACAATTAAATCAGCAGATGGGGGGGAGGGATGAGTGGTGATCATGTTGACTCCACAATATATCAGAAAAGTGGAGAGACAGTTACAAAATGAAGCGTTTATCGAAGGTTACAGGGGGACTTCACTGGTACCTTTAAAAATCACATTGATGTCTTCCTGGCAGATGCAAAATTGGAAGGCATTATAGCACAAGATAGACATGATTTTTTTTTGACTGTGAACTATCCTATTTATATCACTCTATATGTTTTACTAAAAATACATAAGAGACTGCAGGACCCCCCTCCCCAAGGGTGCCCAATAGTAGCAGGCATTGACTCATTGAAAGAACCACTGTCAGACTTCGTAGATGCACACATTAAGAATTATGCTGTTTCTTTGCCATCATATATAAGGGACACAATGCAGATTTTGGGCATCCTGGGGGATATGCAGTTAGAGCCAGAGTGGTATCCTGTGTCCATGGACATTGAATCTCTTTACATGAACATCCCCATAATAAGACGCTTAGTGCATTATCTTACTGACTCAAGATGGATGAAACACTTGACTCAGGAAGCAATTTCTGTTGGATTGCTCTGAGCAGGTATTAACCAAAAAGTTCTTTATGTTTCAGGGCTCTTATTTTCTCTCAATCAAGGGTATGGCTATGGGGGTGACTTTTGCTTCCAACTATACCACTCTCTGTTTGGGCTAATGGGAGACCTTGGCATGGAGTGGCGTGGCACTAGAGGTGAGCTTGATGAATTTATTGGGTACTTGGAAAACAGCAATAAAAATATTATATTTTTAGTTCAGTGTGACAAAAATTCTGTTTCCTTCTTAGATCTGGAAATTAGTAAAAAATGGATGGCACTTTAGACAGATTTATTTTGTTAGGAGACAGAAAGGAATTTACTGTTGCATGCTTCTAGTTGCCTCCCATGCTGTTTGGTAAATAATATTCCCAATGCCCAGATGCTAAGGGTTTGAAGGATTGCAGTGAGGTCAGGGATTACCTTGTAAATGGCTCAGAGATGTGCCAATGTTTTCTTGATAGGGGCATGGTTGTAGGGTTGTGGCGCAGGCATTTCAGGAATCTTTTAAGTCTGACAGGAATGTATTATTGATTGTCAAACAGAGAGATAGAGGTCTATCAAGAATAAATGTTCTTATTACCTTCACCAGGCATTCTAGGAAGATTGAAAATGTTATAAGAGAGAATTGGAGAGTATTTAAGACTGACCCCTTGTAAAGAGAAGCCACTGCATCCATCCCTAGGATGGTATACAAAAGGGAAACCAATTTAAATGATAGGTTAGTGCATAGCTACCTACCTGAGGAGATTAGCCATAAGATTGGTGAATGGTGACCTACACACCCATGTGGTACTCACCCATGTGGAAACGGAAAGCTTTGTCCATCCATCCTGAAAACTAAAACATTCACTATTGCCAATGCCATGAAGACTTATGAATCCAGAAGTTATTTTAGCCGTGCCACCAATCATTTGGCAGTCTGTGATTGTGGGGCCTTTTGTGTGGGTAGAACCACAAGGCCTTTTAAAATTCACATGGGGAACATTGAAAGAGTATAGCAAGGATGATAAGAATGTTCTGGCAAATCACTGTAGGATGAGAAGACAAGCTGGGACTAGACATGTTTTTAAATTCTATGGCATTGAAAGAGTATGGATGGGACCATGGGGGGGGAGGCAGATTTGGACCTCAAACTCATAAAATGAGAATCCTTTGGGGTATTTACATTGGGGGCATTAAAACCCCCAGGTTTGAATGATAGAATTGACATACTTCCATTTATTAAGAAAATAATGGTGCTGTCCGATAACATGATTGCAGTCTTATTTATATGATGTACATTAATTGTGTTGTGTTTTTCGAGAGTGTGGAGGACTAGAGATTTATATGCCTCAAACACTGGAAGATTATTAAGGACTCATGCATATTATTTATAAAGCATTATGAAAATATCATAAATGTGCGATATTATGGGTTCTCCCTATGGTTCAGTTTATGGTTTTAATGTAGATTAATTATTAAGCGATTGGGTGTTAATGTTGAATATTTATTATTGAGCACTTTGAAATTTTGTGTATGCACCGTCACTTAAAAAAACACTATTTAAGACCATATTGTGATTCAATAATCTGTCCCCCTGATGACACTGAATTTCAAAACTAGTTGGAGCTTTGTGATGACCTGGTGCTGTGGTGGTATGTCTTAAACTTTAATAAAGCTTTTGGCTTTGCAGCTTGAGTTGTGCTAATATTAGTTTTCTTCTTGTTGAACTCTACACTGTGCACACTCATAGCAGTGTAGCTGTATTGTGAATGGAGCAAATACAGATTAAACCATAAGTACAGGGTACAATGTGCAAATCGTACAGTAGTGAATGTAATGAATGGAAATATAAAAATTCAGGTTCGTAGAACATACAATAGTGCAAGGAAAAAAGGACAAAAAATCATAGTGCAAATTAAGCAAGCAACAGAAAACCCAAAATAGAGGTAGCCCAGCTGATTGGCAGGAACAAGAGAACATATTGTGTATATGCCTATGGTAGGTGGCAGGAAAACTCTGTGTGGACTGACAATTTCAAACAGCAAGTGAAATGGAGTCCCAAAACCTGTGGGCAAGTCATGTGCTGGGTTCCCAAGGGTTGTTCTCATTTTTTTTTAACAGAGAGAAGAGCCAGTTCAGAAGATTGTAGGGGATAAATACTGTGTCTAGGTAGAAATAGGGAAGCAAGGGCTGTTGGAACTTGGCTATTGAGGAAATTAAACACAACACCAGCCAGGGTGAGGTCCCTGAGGGACTGAGGGGGAAACTAATTAAGTTCAGTGTAGCGGGACCAATGATGTACAAGGTGGGTTGTGGCAAGGGCAAAATGACATTGTTTCAGGTCATATCCCACTTCCTTAATGTAGTCTTGCCAGCAGAGGAATATGGTTAAATTCCATACATGAGTTTAGGGAGAAGGATGCCACAGGCAATGGCTAGGAGTGCCTTTGGGGTGAGATTATGAATGATTTTATAAGAAATTTCAATTCTAACATTGCATATTTGCAAATGCCAGCTACATGTAGGAAGAAATGAAGAGAAAGCCCCAGGTAACTGATCGATGGTACCTTAGCAATAGTATTCCACCATCACATGATACTTGAAGTGGGGACAGACACTTTCTTAATTTGGAAATTGAAACTAAAGTGCATAGCCTGGTTTCAGATGTATTCAGTAACAATTTGCTTAGGGACAGACAATTTTAAACAGCTTGAAGGTCTAAGGAGAGATGGTGTTTGATGGATGGTATCCATATTATTAGAGTTACAAGGTCATCTGCATTAGGGATCGGAGCACTGTGGGTCAAACAGCAGCTGACATCATTTATGGGCAATGAAAAGGGGAAGGGCCCAAGAATTGATCCTTGCAGTACTCCAACAGAAGTATCAGATACATTGGAGAAAGAGGACCCATATCTGACTCAGTTTCCTGTTGCTCAGGTAATTAGTGAACCAGGAGAGGGAAGAAGGAAACAGAACAATGCGTCAAAGCTTGGTACAAAGCATGGAGTAATCTACAAAGTTAGTTTTCTTCATGGAACCATCAACCTGGAGTTTTACCTATGTCACATTTTATGCACTAGGTCATAACAGTGAAAACAATAGCACAGGCTATAATCGCGCCTGCAAAAATACTGCTAGTTTTATTTTTGTGGGGGACTCTGCCTCCCACACACCCCTTACTAAGAGATTCCAACTTCGGGTGGAGCGAATCATGGGGAAAGAAATAATTTGTGGGACTGTGGAATACTGGTTTCCATGGCCCCTTGTAACAAAACAGAAGTCTCAATCAGCAAAACTGAGCAAGACCAGGATTAGAACCCTGGTCTCCATTCCCACCCCGCCAAGCTGCTCCATGTCTCAGCCCTCCAGGGCACAGGATCAGCTCAGCCAGCCTCCTGAATTCTCCCCCCCCCTTGTCCTGTGGCAGCACCATGAACAGCGACCTGGGGAGCACTTACTGCAAGGGTGGTAAATCCCCTCATGCTGTCCGTGGCAGCACTGTTCAGAGTAGCGTTGTGTTTCCTTGCACTATTCTGGTAGAGCCATTTTAACCGGGTACAACATTTTGTATACAGAACCCTAAGCATGGTTCTGATTGGTCAACAGTTCATGCTCAGTGTTTTGTTCATGAACTGTGACATAGTAAGAACTCCAAATTTATTGATTCCATGAAAAGAACTGGGCAGAATATTATCCATAAAAAAGAAACAATTTAAAACAGTTTTTCACATCAGTGTTTATTCAGGTACAGTTAAACAAGTATCATTTGAAGGTAGGAATTTCATTTTTATGTATAGGAACATTTCTACCTGATGACAATTAGCACACATTTCCTGTCCCCTTTAAACCAGATAACCTTTTGTATCCCTAGCTTTCCTGGGAAATCAAGTTTGTAACTATGCAACTGTTGGTTGCCCCCCTCTTCCTTATCAATTCTGTTACATACAACATAGAATTTGTCAGCAGATAAGGACTGCTTGGCCCACCTGGTCTATCATGTAAAGATAAGATAATGTAACCTCCCCCCTTGGGGGCTTACCTTAGCTGCCCTCATTTCCTCATGTTCCCACTCCATCCAGTCTGATAACCTGTGTTCCCTGAGTGGCCCCGCTGTGTTTCAGCCCATTCGGGCTTAGATCCTGATTCGCAAGTAGCTGATGTTGTTCTGAGCAGCCGGCGATCATGCATGTGCTAGAAAGCACTTTGAAGTTTCTGACCACCATTGTGGTCTAACAGGAGATGTCTCTGTGGTCCTGACCCTCTTGCCATTCTATGCAGGGGTTGTTGACCAGAACAAGACTGGTTAGAGGCCTTGGTAAACTTTAAAATTGGAATTTGGGTTGAGGCCTAAAGTGAGGGCTCATACATAATAATGCACCCTCATGAATATTAATGAGGAATGTTATCCACGGTCCAGAACCACTGATTGTGCCCCCCACCTCGAGGACAGCAACTTATATGTAGCTATATGTACTAACCTCAGGACGAAGACACTTATCATATAAGCATAGGTGTCAGGATCTGTGTTCTATTGTGCTTCACTGATGTTCAGCTATAACAGCTGCTATTTGCTCTATTTTTACTGTATTTTCATATATAAGGCAACAGTGCCAACTTTAGCACTTGTACATCATTGCAACTGACCTTGAGGAACAGTAGCTTCATTGTGATGTTATCTATGCAAGCTATGTGACTTTTCATACTAGTTAGGACAGTTACTCAGACCACCTGTTTGTACAATTATATTCATTTTATGTATCTTCCTTAGCCATTGCTATAGTTATTATCAGGATATAAGACCCCTTGTAACATGTAGCTCTTAGAGAGAAACTGTCTGTATTGCCTAGGTAAGGAAAACTGGTATTCCTCCAGTGTTTACACTGTATTGGTAGTAACTCTGTATTATCTAGCTAATAAATTTCATTTAACACATGGGCACCACTTGTCTGTTGTCTCTTCCTTTTGTACTGTTCCACCAAGAACCTGACTAGGGAATTTATTACCCATTTACATTTGGCGACTGCATGCAGGTGGACTGTACAAAGGAAGATTCACATTCAATTTATTTTGAATGTTGAGTAGTGTAGTGTGATTTTCACCTACTTGGAACTACTCATGCTTACAGTGGTAGCAGCTGTGGCAGACCCACACCAGACCCCTTACACTCCCTTTGCAAGTGACAGCGTACCCCCCAACCCCAGCACAACTGATCAACCACCATGGACCAGAAGTGGTAGGTGACAGCACCAGGGTATTTTACCAGGTTTCTGAACTGCTTATTTGTTTGTTAACCTCTTATTTATTATGTCTGATCTGTGCACAGAACTGAGATTCAATGTCTCAGACTACCTCACATCCCATGGCAGAAGGACAGATTTCACGCTGGATGCAAAATCTGCAGAAAAAAAACACTGCTGCTAATATCTGACCACTACTTAAAGTCCAAACAAACAACCAAGAAATACTACGTCAAATGTCTTTTGGTTGCAGTTCTGCATACTGCTGTTGAGAATCTCACTGCAAAGTGTGCCTCTCTTGAACTGCAAAATGTATCTCTAAAAAAAGAGATGGCCTTGCAGGCATTGGAGTTACAGAAAAAGGAAAGGAAACTAGCAGAGGAGACAGTCACTCTGTGATGCTAATTCCAGATTGCTGCACTGTACTGCTCAAGACACTGAGTGAGTTATGTTTGTTAAGAGGTGCTTGCGAGAGGTTAAAATGTGATAAGAAACAGTGCATTTGAATATTTTGATTTATACGAATGAGGCTTTGAGAGATGAGAATGCTTAACTGAAAGAGGATTACAAGCGTGTGAGTAGTGAGTTGGAAAAAGGTGTTACACAAGTTCTCTGCACGCTAATTGGTACCCCTAGAGGTACACTGTAGACAGCTAGCTTTTAGGTATATGTTATACTAACATATAGGGATAAGGGCAGCTACCGTATAAGAGTAGATGTCAGGATATGTATGCACATTATTGTTACACACTTTACTTTCCAGTATGCTCATGTGATCCCGCTCCACAAGAGTGGTAGCAGGGAGGAGGTGGGGAACTACAGACCAGTCAGTCTTACCTCAGTACTGGGCAAGATTATGGAGGCACTCCTTAAGGAAAGGATAGTGCAACACCTGGAATCCATAGGGGCTCAGGATCCAAGACAGCATGGGTTTACAAAAGGAAGGTCCTGTCAAACTAATCTCATAGATTTCCTTGACTGGGTAACCAGAGTGGTGGACCAAGGGGAGCAGTTGATGTCGCCTACCTTGACTTCAGCAAAGCTTTTGACACTGTTCCACATAGAAGATTGATAAATAAGCTGGATAGGCACGGGGTGGGTCAGATGTTGGTCAACTGGGTGGCAAACTGGTTGATGGGCAGAAAACAGAGAGTGGTGGTAAATGGTATACAGTCAGAAGAGATGCAAGTCACAAGTGGGGTACCTCAGGGATCAGTTCTGGGGCCAGTTCTCTTCAATATCTTCATTAGTAACATTGCATATGGACTAGAGGGTAAGGCTTGTCTGTTTGCAGATGACACCAAGATCTGCAACAGAGTAGATGATCCAGATAGGGTGGGCAGAATGAGAAGAGATCTGGATAAACTAGCAAAATGGTCGGAAGAGTGGCAACTGGGATTTAATGCAAAGAAGTGCAAAATCATGCACATAGGGAAGAGAAACCCTGAAGCCACCTATAGGCTGGGAGGGGAGTTGCTAGCAGTCACAAAGGAAGAAAGAGACTTGGGCATCATCATCACTGATGACCTGAAATCATCAAGCAGACCTCTAAAGCAGTAGGTAAGGCTAGAGGGTATTAGGGTGTATTAGTAGGGGTATCACAAGTCATAGAGGAGGTAATAATCCCTCTTTACAAGACACTAGTTAGGCCCCATCTGGAGTATTGCATGCAGTATTGAGGCCACACTTCACAAGACATTAACAAATTGAGGCAGTCCAGAGAAGAGCAACAAAATGGTGCAGGGACTGCATCAGAAGACATATGAGGACATATTAACAGAGCTCAATATGTATACCCTTGAGCAAAGGAGGGAGAGAGGTGATATGATCGAGACATTCAAACACCTTAAGGGCATTAACAAGGTGCAAGAGTCTAACATGTTTAAATATAAGAAAAATAGCAGGACAAGAGGACACAGCATGAGATTAGAGGGGGGCCGATTAAGGGGGAATGTGAGGAAATTATTTTTCACAGAAAGGGTGGTGGATGCATGGAATGGCTTACCACAATAAGTGGTGGCTATGAATACAGTGCAGGGCTTCAAACAGGCATGGGATAGGCATAAGGGAGCAATACAAATGACTATGAATAGATAGGCCACTGACAGAGCAAAGGCCGATGGCACATTTATAAGGCAGAAAAAGAAATGGGCAGACTGGATGGGCCTTGCGGTCCTTATCTGCCATCAACTTCTATGTTTCTATGTTTCTATAATATACACATGTATTTCTTGCTTACAAGATGCAAGA
The DNA here is from genome assembly GCA_016271365.2 of Neoceratodus forsteri. Lineage (NCBI taxonomy): Eukaryota > Metazoa > Chordata > Ceratodontiformes > Ceratodontidae > Neoceratodus > Neoceratodus forsteri. The sequence goes on from CM028135.1 coordinate 755,311,985, forward strand.
ACACCTGTGTCCTTGTAATGATTATGATATATGAGTCAGCATTGCCATTTTTTGATGATTTGTATTATTACACAGCTATGTACAAACTGTACCTCTGTTTCTACAAAGTGATGACTACTACAAAATTGTATAATGTTATCTTGGACTGTGGAGCCACCTCTAATTTAGCCAATAGGGCTCATCTCTGTAACTAGAAATGTTTCTTACAGTAAAAATGGTAATTATCGTAGGTATATAATGTAAGACATTACGTCTTATACCTCGGAGACCCCAGGAGACATGGAGATTCCTCGAGGTATAGGGAACGCTTAGCATTGACTTCCAGTTCTTTTTGGTAAGAACTGCTTAGGGCAACTGTAATTTTCCTTTTGATCATAATAAACAAGTTTTATTACTTGTATGCAATGTGTCTAATTCCTTGCATGCCCATTATTGCCAAGAACTTAAAAATGAGGTGTAGACCTCTTGACAAAGAGCTTAGGAAAAATGTTGAATTGAGTGCCCCATATAGTGTTGCAGAGAGAGGCTGAGAGTGGTATTGAGCAGGGCACTGCAAAAGTCTTTCACCAGAAGTGTAGACAAAAGATGATGAAGTTGCACCATCAATGGGAGGTTCTTGCCAGCCCTGTTAAGGCTATGAATGGGTTTCAGTATACAACCACTGAGATTGCGTCATCCAGCGATGATGACTGACTTTGATGATTAGGCATGCCACATCACATGTAAGTCCAACCCCCATTGTGGGACAACTTCCGCTTGCCCTTCACACAATGCCGCCGACTTCAGCACACTGATTGCATCTCCACGTCTATGCAAACATAGCAGATGCCACGTACAACACCAAGATGGTGGCCCCATAACACAGACAGAGGGCCTATAATCTGTAATGCACCTCTGCTTGCTCCCATCACTGGGAGTGAGGAGTCAGAGATTCGTGGCATGATTAATGATGCGATCAGTAGGATTAGTGTCCGGGAGGATCAAAAGAAGGCCATCCGGGACCAAATTGACAAAATGCTTAGAGAGTCGATCACTCAGGATCACACGTACAGGGCCATTGCTGATGTGGCAGCAGAGGCAGTGCTTTGCAGGGCTATGCAACGGACTGAGCTGGGTGTGACTATGCATAGCTCCAGCCCTCTGCAAGTCGCTTATTCTGTCCAGCAAATTTCACAGAACATCAGACAGATGGGCCCAACTGACAATCTCAGTTGCCACTTGGAGAAAGTGAACTCCCTTTGTGAGAAGCTCTCTCTCCAACCCCAGTACCAGGTTCAAGTCCTGTGACAGACAATTGAGCCAACCCTCTGGGACAAGCTGTCAGAGGCAATGCGGAATGATGATAATGCAACCTTTGATGAGTTCGCTGCTACACTCATATGTGCAAATTCCCCTGGAATCGTAGGCACACACTTGGTCTACAAAGTCAAGTAAGGTGCAAAGGAAAGCCCAGCTACTTACCATCAATGGTTGTGGCTTGCATACAGAACTAGGAAGGCCCTTGCAGATGAGGACATTGATATGGACCAAATTGAGTTCAAGGATTTGTATGTCTGGAACATGTATCCAGCCTTGTGGGAAAAGTTGAGCTTAATGTTTTCCCAGACACCAACAAGTTTACTGCTATCCTCACTAAAACAGAATGGGCCTATCAGGTCTATCTCCATACCCTCTCTTCCAGTAAATCCAACAAGGAAGCTGCAGTTTAGCCTACCTCAGACACCCCCACCCACTACGTGGTGGAGGGAAATGACCAGAAAACTTCTACCCTTTCTGATAACAAACAGTCATATGGGGTGGGGGGCCAGAACTACAGAAACAGGAATAGGAACAATGAATATACTATGGTATCCCTAAACTCAGTATCCTGAGTCTCGGGATACTAACCCCACTGGCCCAAAATGCATACTCCTGAATCAATAAGATGCCCGAAAATACGATTTTGGGCTTCTGACTGAAAAATACAAGAGGCAAATTGGGGGGCTTTGCCCCCCCAACCCCTCATGTGAGGGGGCTCTGTCCCCCACAACCCCCATGAATAAAATGACCAACTCAGAGGGGGAGCGGACTTTGGAGTTATAAAACATTAGTTATAGGGCAACAATCTTTTAAAAATTTACTGGATGCAGTGTGGCTAGAACCCGCACCTCCCAGAGCATGCTGGCTGAGCTGCCAGTGGTTTAGCCCTCAACACCACTGGGGCAGCTTAGCCAGCCTCCTGATTTCTCTAGCATTTAAATCCCATCGACAGGGGCAAGGTAGCAAGCCATCACATCTGATACCTTACCCCTGCAAATGTCCATCGAGTTTCCTGTCTGGATGCTTACTGTCTGGATACTGAACCTGTCGGGCAATACTGCCTGGGCAGATCAGTATCAGGATAGTAAGCATTGGCAAACCATAAGGGTACCGGGACAACAAAGGCAGTTGAAAAAATCCAAACACCCAACAGAATAGCCAGAACCAATACCGAAATGGTCCTAGCTATTGGCAAATCAGAGAAGAGAATGAGACCCTCTGCAAGTTGCTGGAGGAAATTTGTGCAGAAAGGGGAACCACAGCTACACGAACTATAGCTGCACTAGCCCCGGCTGTCGAGTCATTGAGCAGCTATGGGGAGGTTGCATTGGTTACTGGCCAAGCAGATGCAACATCCAAGGCAGAACCACCTGGGTAGGCCATCACTGCACCTGTGACATCACAAGTACACTTGTACCCAGTGCAAGACATACAGACAGCCTTAAAAGATCCTGCAGGCCTTCGATTTCAGGAACAGGAAGATGATACTGATTCTGAACACACAGTTTGACAATTACAGGCTCGGGTCTGGAATGTGAGTAACCTGATTGTTGACACAAATGGATGGCCTTGTGTAAAGGCCACAGTTAGAGCCACCAACTTACCATGCTTCTTGACACCTGAGCAGCCATGTCAGTCCTCCATGATGAGGACCTGGTCTCATTTGGCTGGTCTACCATCTGAAAGACCAGTGTACAGGGTGTAAATGGTACACAGCTACACACCTACCGATCTATTCCTCTACCTGGGTGGTAGGCCACCGCAGGATTAATTTTGCTTTTGACCTCATAGTTCTAGGTCATCACCCAAGCATTCTGGGAATTGACTTCTTAGCATTACATGGCTGTGTAGTAGATGTAGCCAACAGGCTACTCATTCAGATCAAAGGACAATGTTGTGCTGTTATCCCAGGCTCGCAAATGGTGGCAGATATCTCCCATAACAACAAGGAGTATCATGTCATGGCCTTATTCAAAAGTCATGACCTGTTTTCTGAGCTTGCACCCTTGCTGCAAAAACACCTTGATGTGTGTGCTGCCAACAAATATGACTATGATAGAATGCATACTACCGTTGAAATCACAGGGCCTGAAGCTGTGAGGCAGAAGCAGAAACCATTTCCTGCTAAAGCTTTGCCATCACTTAGGGAAACCATCCAATCACTGCTTCAACAAGGAGTGATTAGAACCTGTATCTCTACTGTCAATTCATCTATTTGGCCTGTTAAGAAACTAAATGGGGCCTGCAGACTCACAACTGACTACAGAAAACTCAATCAGGTTACTCTTAGCAGCGCATCAGCAGTAGCATCAGCACCTGATGTACTCAAACTGTTTACACCTGACATAAAGTGGTTCACAACCCATTATTTCTAATGAGTTTTGGTCACTCCCATTAGCACAGGAAAGCCAATACAAATTTGCTTTCACCTTTGATGGACATTAATACACCTGGATGTGCCTCCCCCAGGGGTTTCACAATAGCCCCTCCCTTTTCCATCTCCACATGATGGATGCTCTGCAGGGGTTCTCCACACCCCAGTGTCTCCTGCAGTATGTGGATGACTTGCTCCTGGCAACCGTCATGAAAAAGGATCATTTGGCCCTTCTAGTCAAACTTCTTTTTCTCCTCAAGAGAACAGGCCTCAACTGCAATCCCTCCAAGGTGCAACTATGTGAGAGGTCATCTTCCTTGGCCTACATATTACAGACCAATGCAGAAGCTCAGCTGTCAAAAAGATCCAGGGCTTGCAAGATCTGCCACTTCCTACTAGTGTGGCAACACTCAGATGCTTCCTAGGAATGGTAAACTACTCCAGAGATTTTATCACTGACTTTGCCTTGAAGGCCGTTCCTCTGTATGAACTTCTGAAAAAGGATGTCCCATGGACATGGGGCCCCACTCATACTGATGCTGTGATGCAGCTCAAACAGGCCTTAGCTTTAGCCCTAGCACTGATCAATCCTAACCCAGATCTTCCATTCTGTTTCAAAACTGCCACATCTGATGTGGCCATGTCTGCAGTGCTGGCACAGAAGTACAATGGGGATTTCAGGCCCATTGGCTATGCTTCTCAGATGCTGTCCCCAGTACAGAGAAAGTATAGTCTGTGAAAGAAAGCTTTTGGCAACCTACTGGGCTGTCAAATATTTCATGTACATCATTGGGTATACACCTACCGTCTTGCATACCTATCACACCCCAACCAACTTCCTGCTTTCAGACAAAGTAAAATATGGTTCCGTTTCTATTACCAGACTCACCCACTGGTCTTTGCTTTTGCAGGACAGGGACATTAAAGTACTACCTGAAAATATGCCATTCATTCTAGCTCATGGCCTACTCTACACAGGTAAGCCCAACGATTGTGAACTCCAACCTCCTGACATACCTGAGCCAGGACCATTTTTACCAGCTACATCGGCTATCTTAGAAGATACCACCATGTATCACATCTTCACAGACAGCTTCGCCTCCTATGTGGAGGGGGAACGGGTAGCAGGATTTGATCTGTTCATAGTCTATCCAGATGGCAATTTCATGCATATTGCTAGGAAATGTACCGTCATTTCCTCACAGTATGCCAAACTGGCAGCTGTGGCCTGTGCTCCAGAGGTTATGCCCCATGGTGCTAATGATGCTATCATCTTTGCAGACTCTAACTAGGTCTGCTCCTCCCTTACTGAGTTTCTACCATTCTGGGAGAAGAATAATTTCACATCCTCTGATGGCACACCTGTCAAATACAGGGATTGGTTTTATACACACACTGACACAGTTTACTCATAAACTGTACATTCACAAGGCAAAGGCTCACTGCAAAACTGACCATTACCATGAGTTCAATGATCAAGCAGATTCACTTGCCAAAGCAGGCACTTGAGGGGTGGGATATGGTCAATGACTCACCCAGTAGCTGTGGCAGCCATCTTAGTTGCCAACACCAGGCAGAAACCACAACCAGAACCTCCATTGGACCTTTCTGCTGCACAGAAATCTGACCCAGAAATAAAAGATATATTCAAATACCTGGACAAAGAAATTGAACAAGAACTGCCTACGGGTAGTCCATACAAAAGACATTATGAAAACATACACCCATCTCATAATCAGAAACTGATCTAGTATAGGAAGGATGACACAGGTCACAAATTATGGATTGTACCACAATCCTTATGAACCGAATTTATCCATATGGTTCATGACACCCCCAATGGTGGACACCAGGGTGCAGATAACACCATCAAGAGACTTAAAACCATAGTCTGGTGGCCTGGTATGACCAAGGATGTGGAGCACTGTGTGGACAAGTGCATAGTGTGTGCCCAGAACAATCCTATTTCAGTGAAAAGAAATGCCAAACTACTGCCACAAAGGCAATCTGGACCATAGAATGTGGTATTCACATCAATTTCATTGGCCAACTGACTAACTCCAGCAAGAACAACAAGTATGCACTTGTCACAGATCTGTTTTCCAGGTGGGTTGAGGCATTCCCTACTCGGAATAACACGGCAAAGACAACTGGCAAGATCCTGGTGGATCAATTGTTCTCCACATGGGGCCTACCCTTTAAGGTAGACTCAGACCAGGGAACCAGTTTTACAGCTGAGCTGATGAAGGAGACACTCCAAATGCTTGGAGTTGATCAAAAATTCCATATCTCATACCATCCTCAATCCTCAGGCCAGGTAGAAAGGTCAAATAGAAGAATCAAACAGATGTTATGCAAATTCGTCAATGACAATCCCAAGGACTGAGATTCCCTCTTGCCATTACTGCTCATGTCAATCAAGGGCACTCCAGCGGCCACTACTCAGTGCACAACAAATAAGGTTATGAGTGGTAGAGCCATGAGATTACCTGAGCACCTGTTGATTGACCTCCACACTTCTAAAGCAGATAGGGTATCTGTGGATAAATATGTTGAAAAACTTCGGGATGACATTATGAAAACACATTTGTCTACTGCAAATCATATGGGTAAAGCCCAACAACAAGCAAAAGCCCATTTTGATAAGCATGTAAAAGAAGTCGACTGGCAAGTTGGAGATCAAGTCATGCTTCTCCAATACAGACCACCAGCTCACTCATTTACCAGTAAATGAGAAGGCCCATTTCCCATTGTCAACAAACTCAGCCCTGCTGTTTATCAGGTGAGAGTTCAGCATCAAAAACAAACCACTGACAAGTGGTTCCATGCTAATCAGCTCAAGTTGTATAAAGGTGACAAATTACTTTTCCTGACCCTCTTGAGGCGGAATAGTACTCCCTTACTTAATAATACTTTTCTGTTTCTTTCAGATAAACTGGCAAGATGGCTATCTTGCACCTCCTCATCATGGTGAGACTACTTTCTTTGTCTTACTCTCAAGATAAACCCCTTATGACTGAGCAAAGATGATGCAGATCACATTTGCTTCATAACTGTGAACATACAGCTAGAGATGCACTCATCTCCGGCCCCCAGGGAGTCCATATAGATGTCCCGAACAAATTGATTACTGTTAAGGAAGGCTCAGACGCCTATCTTAATGCCATGGTTGTAGCCCCAGACAAATCCACATTGCAGATACAATGGGAAACTGATTATAATGGTTACACACTTCTTGTAACACATTTATCTAAAGGAACTTTTTGTGGTTGGCCCAACACAGGGATTGCACCAAACGGTATACTCTCCATTTGACAAGCCACTTCTAGACACACTGGTCTCTACAACTTAACTGCTTTGAAAGATCCTACCTTTTGTGACCATCTCACTTCTGAAGAGTCACAAGCTTTCTTTCTTCACAATTATATGGCTACTGAAGCTATGTTCCTTTCTGTAGTCCCACCCACTGAAGAAGAACTGACTGATTGTCCTCCTCAAGAGCCTGGTCTTCCTAGTGGCCTGACCACCACTTCCCTCCCAGGAGCTTTGAATAACAATGTACAATTTATGCATGTCCCAGTTATTTTTAATCTTACACATCGGAATATGGCCGAGTTTGGTCTCTGTCACACAATCAACACTTCTAAATCTTTTAGCATGATGTTTCTAGACACTGTAGCTGCTAACCAAACTCACACAAATGATCTAGTTAGTGGACCTCATGCCACTGAACACTTAGAAGCTTTTAGACCTGTACCTAATGCTAAGAGTAAGCCAAGTACTAGGTGTGATACTGCAGATGTTACCAGTGCAGCAGGCACCATCTCTGACCTTTTTGGCTCATGAATATCAATCTGGAATAGAGCAGATATAGCTGCTATTAAAGCACAAATAATTAAATTTCAACAAGCTGTTAAAAATTTTGTGTTACCACCACTGCTACATAGTGTAGATGTCTAAGTAAGGAAGAGTGTTTTACAGTCTATAATATGCAAGAAATTGAAAAAGGGTTCAACAATACTAGAAACAAAATTAATTGATTTTTGAACAACAACAAGGAGGCAGACAAGCAATATACTGCCTGTGAACTTTTATGCTCTGCTTATTGTTCTTATGTAATTGTCATTGCTAACAATCTCTTCAGGGATTTGGAAACAGGATGTAGTCCAGATATTATTCATGATAGGAGAACGTCTAAATGGTATTGTTCTCACTGCAAATCTACTGCATGCATTACATTGTGTATGTCAAATTATGTCAATATTTCTATGTCTAGTGCTCGAAATCTTGGATAAGTTTCACGTTATCCAAACCAAGCACCATGCTATTTTATTAAACGTTGTGCAATTCATGATAACCTGTTCATTACTTTCACTGTGTCACTACCTCACTTCGATCCACAAACTTATGTCTTTGACATACTGGCTGCTATAACTCCATCGGACATCTTGATGACAACATTTACTGAGAATTAACTTACTTGCCTTCTTTGCTTGTTTACCATCCTGTTCTACAAGCTTGGGTCGCACCACATACCAACTACTGTGCCAAGAAGGGATATTATTACCTATGCCATTGTGACATATTTGACATTGTTAAACCAGTCTTCCTTTATTCTCTGGAACATTTGGATTGGTCCTATACCTTGGGTGATGATCTGCCATCCAACCTGACTGAACAAGCTTCACGAGCTGCATTTTCAGTGCCAGAAGCTGAAACAGCTGCATCCCGAAGCTACCTGGAAGAGGTACATCACTTCATGATATGGCTCACCAACAAATCCTTCAATTGTCCTATACGTCTACAACAATGGAGCGTGCCAACTGTATGAGTGACCTATAGTTCTGATGGGCAGTACTGTGTAGTGACAAATCATGCTTCCTTTGCTTATGGTGCCAAAATGTGTGCTATTAATTTTCATAACTTCTGTTTTACTCCACAGCAGAAAACTGTCACTGGTCACACAGTTATTACTCCTGTTCCCATCCCTGAACCAAATGTTATTAATAGTGATCCCCTATACTTGCTTGCCTTGTCCGAGTATTTGCCTATCTTTAATGTACACATCAACCCCTTGACACTTTCTTTGAAATCCCTTTTAGCTAGAAAGGATTCACATCGTATCTATATTAGCAACAATATTTCTAAAGTTGGTGATATTCTTAATACACTTATTCATAGAAACATATAATTTGATGGCAGATAAGTACCACTTGGCCCACCTAGTCTGCTCATTTTCCTACCTAACAGATAAGCTGCAGATCCTAGTTAACCAACAGCTTACTTTGTCCTACCCCCCACTAGGACTGCCTTATGTCTGTCCCATGCATTCTTGAATTCCCCCACTGTTCTTGACTCCACGACTTCAGGGAAGCTGTTTCATGCATCCACAACCCTCTGTGAAAAAATAATTCCTCACATTACCTCTGAGCTGTCCCCCCCCCATCTTCAAATTGTGCCCCCTTGTTCTTGCACATCTCTTTTTCTGAAATATGATACCCTTTTGGACTTTGTTGATTCCTTGAGGTACTTGAAAGTTTCTATCATTCCCTCTCTCCCTTCTTTCCTCAAGGGTATACATATTAAGCTCCTTTAGTCTTTCTTCGATATCTTCTGGTGCAGACCCTGCACCATTTTGTTTTGCCCTCCTCTGACAACCCCACTCTGTCTGTCTTTGTGGAGATGGGGTCTCCAGAAGTGCACACAGTACTCCAGATGGGGTCTCACCAACTGTCTGTACAGAGGGATAACTACTTCCCATTTTTACTATTGTTGCCTCTCCCTATGCATTCCAGTATCCCCCCAGCCTTCCTTACTGCCTTCTCACATTGCTTGCCCACTTTTAGGTCATCTGATATAATTACCCCCAGGTCCCATTCCATTTTTACTTTTGTCAGTATCTCACCCCACATTGTGTACTCTTCTCCTGGGTTTTTGTTTCCCAGGTGCATTACCTTGCACTTCTTTGCATTGAATCTGAGCTGCCATACATTTGACCATTCCTCCAACCTTGTCAAATCCCTTCTCATCCTTTCCAGTCCATCTTGTGTATCAACCCTGTTGCAGATCTTTGTGCCGTCTGCAAAGAGACATACTTTTCCTTCCAGGTCCTCTGCAATGTCACTTATAAAGACATTAAAAAGGACCAGTCCCAGTACTGAACCCTGCGGTACCCCACTAGTAACCCTCCTTTCTTCACTGTGGACTCCGTTTACTACTACCCTTTGCGTCCTGTTGTCTAGCCAATTTTTTTATCCAGGCTAACACCTTGAGACCCACTCCAAGACTGGCTAACTTGTGTATTAATCTTTTGTGTGGGACTGTATCAAATGCCTTGCTAAAATCTAGGTAGGCCATGTCCACAGCCCCTCCCTGGTCTACTACTTTGGTCACCCAGTCAAAGAACTCTATTAGATTCATCTGACACTACCTTCCCATCATGAATCCATGCTGCCTTGGGTCCTGTGCCCCACTGGCCTCTAGGCAATCAACAATTCTTTCCTTCAGAAATGATTCTATCATTTTCCCTACAACTGAGGTCAAACTAACTGGTCTGTAGTTTCCTGCCTCTGTCCTGCTCCCACTTTTGTGAAGAGGAATCACATCCACCCTTCTCCAGTCCTCAGCTACCACTCCATCCTCCCATGATTTGTTAAAGAGAGTAGTCAGTGGTGTCACTAGTTCTACCCTTAGTTCTTTTAGAATTCTTGGGTGAATCCCATCAGGCCCCATTGCTTTGTCCACCTTCAATTTTATTAGTTCTTTCAGAACCCTTTCTTCTGTAAATGGACTGGTATCGACCCCTGTCTTCAGAGTTTTTCTCTTGTTTGGTTTAGGTACCTCCCCCTCCTCTTTCTTTGTGAATACTGAGCAGAAATATTCATTCAGTATACCAGCTTTTTCACTGTCACCCTCTGCCCACATTCCCTCCCCTTTATTAAGCCTCAGTATCCCTCCTTTGGTCTTCCTTTGCTCCCTAATGTACCTATAAAAGGTCTAATCCCCCTTCTTAACAGAGTTGACTATCCTTTCCTTGATTTGGGCGTTTGCTATTCTGACTGCCTTCCCAGCCTCTTTCTGCTTTAACTGATAGGGTTCTCTGTCCTGTTCCTTCTGTGTTTCCTTATATTTCCTGAATGCTATCCTTTTCTCCTTAACCTTCCCTGCCACCTCTTTTGAGAACCATAGCGTTTTTTTCCTTTGTTGTGTTTTGTTGATTTGCTTTACACAAAGGCTTGTTGTCTCTGTGATGGCTGTTTTGATTACTCCCCATTGTTCCTTCACCCCTCCTTCTTGCCTGTTTGCTAGTGCTTTTCTGAGGCACTCTCTCATTTTCCCAAAGTCAGCCCTCCTAAAGACCAATACTCTTGCTTTTGTATGGCTTGATTGTATGGCTGTGTTTATTGTGAACCACACTGTTTGGTGGTCATTTGTTCCCAGATGGCTACCCACTTCTAAATCTGAGATGATTATGACTTAAGCACTGCTCTTTCCAATACTTGGTTAGAATTAACTTTTAAAAATATTATTATCCAAGCATTTTTGATTGTTTTTCTGATACTAGCCCTTTGCTGTTTGAGACGTACTCTTAGACAACATCACAAACAACTTGAATTCCTTTACAAGGCTCATGCCTCAGGCTTGTAAACAATGGCTTCTGTAGCTGCATCCCACTACTTACTTTCCTGTGTGTGTTGCCTTCTCTTTTGAAGGCAACAAAGGGGTAAATGTTATCCATGGTCCAGCACCCCTGATGGTGCCCCCCACCTTACGGACAGCAACTTACTGTATATGTAGCTATATGTACTAACATTAGGGTGAAGACACTTATTGTATAAGCAAAACTGTCGGGATCTGTGTTCTGTTATGCTTCACTGAAGTTCAGGTATAAGAGCTGCTTTTTGCTCAGTTTTTACTGTATTTTCATATGTAAGGCAACAGTGCCATCTTTAGCACTTGTACATCATTGCAACTGACCTTGGGGAAGAGTAGCCACATTGGGCTGTTATCTATGCAAGCTATGCAACTTTTCACACTTGTTAGGACAGTCATTCAGACCACCTGTTTTTGTCTGATTATATTCATTTTATGTATCTGCCTTAGCCATTGCTATAGTTATTATCAGGGTATAAGACCCCTTGTAACACATAGCTGTTAGAGAGAAACTGTCTGCATATCCTTGGGAAGGAAAACTGGTATTCTCCCAGTGCTTACACTGTATTGGTAGTAAGTCTGTATTATCTATCTGCAATAAATGTCATTTATTATGAGTACAACTTGTCTGTTGTCTCTTGTACCATTCAACTAATCCAATCAAAGAACTAGGCACCCAAAGACTAAGTAGGGACTCATGGGAGAGGGAGTTAACTATTTCAGGTGCCAAGAGACTTTGACCAATGGGAAATTAAAGAAGGTTGATCACTATGTATATGGATGATTGATAACAGAGGGCTGCAAATCAGAGGGCAGAAATCTAGGGAGAAATTGCAGAGATGTTAAAAGTTTGAGTCAGTCTTGGCCAGGCTCCTATTGAGTCAGAAGGGATCTGTGCTGAGAGGGCTGCACTTCTGAGACCTTTCACAGGACTTAATTTGGGAATTGATTTTGAGAAAGGAAAGTGAATCCTGCTTGAGAGGAAATGAGTTGGTGTGAGAATGCTCAGGGTATTTTGAACTATTCTGTGTCTTCTGGAAGAGATTATTCACTGCAGAAAGCCTGCACTGCCTTGGAACTTTTAGAAGCTGCTTGGAGAGTTGATCATTCCTCTAACTGGGGCAAGTCAGGCTGTGTGGAAACTGTTTGAGGACTGTACAGATTGCTGAGAGCATTGTCCCAGCTGAAGCTGCTTTGGAAGCTGGTCTGATATTCAGAGACTGTGAGCAAAAGGCAAGCAGGTGATTGCATGTTCATAATCCCTGCATCTGCTGTGTGTCTTACTGTGAAGTGGAGCTGTTGCTTAAAGATTGCAGGACAGTGGTTCAATAACACCAGTGTACAGAAGTGGAAGTTGTCTGGCTGTCCCTGGATTGGCTGAATTGGTGCAGGAACAGAATGATCTCTACCAGTTTCAGAGGCACTCTCCAGAGCCAGGGAGGGAATTTGCTAATCCCTCTCGAGTGGGGCCTGCTGATTTATTGAGGTCACCGGTGCTTGCTGGGGTGCTAGGGCATCTGCAACCCATGGTGGGAGCCAGGCTGCGGAGCCACTCCTGGGTCTGGGCCTTCTGAGACTGGTTGGGACTTGCACATGTGCTCTGCAATGGGCCACAAGAGGCCAGAGGTGACAAGTGGCTAGATCTTCAGTCAAGATGACAAGCTGCTAGACCTTCAAGCAAGATCAAGGCCTTAAAGCAAGTACAACTTGGCTGCCCAGTGTTGTGCCTTTTGAGAATGGAGCTCCTTACTCCCGGACTGATGAAAGCCCCTGCATTTGTGGAGACATCTGACAATCATCAAACCACGAGTACCTGGGGTTTGCCAGGGAATCCAAGGGGAGTGTTCAGTTTAATTTAACTTTTGAACATCCTAGGGCCCCAACAGTCGACCAACCCAAGGCAACGTCCAGGCTTGAACCTATTGGGTAACCAGATAGACCTTTCAAACATTACACTGGTACCAGTGGCGGTGGGCCACAGGGGTGGTTTGGCCTACTGGCCCAGTTGTTACTACCTCACTCATTGCTCTAACCACAGCTATCCCTTATCCAGGTACCCCTGTCCTAACCCTGTTTCCCCCCAATAAAGCTGTGAGATATTGTTTGGAACAGCTGTGTGAAGAGTATTTTGTAGACAGTCAAGTACATGTTGTTTATGGTTAATGTCATTGTGGAACCATTGGGTATCTGGTGTGTGGGGTGGTTGGCTGGGGAGGTGGGTAGATGCAGCATCCTAGGGGGCTGTGCCAGCTGGTCACCTGACCCACTTACCATTCACTCTGGGTGGAGGCACCATGCTATTTGTCATAACTTTGGGATAGAACTCCCGAATGTCACCCTAACAGGACCCAGGACCCTTAACTTGTTTCAGGACCAACAGGCAGGGGTAGTAGCCCACTGGAACACATTGCCTGGGCTACAATAAGATAAGATAAAACTTTATTTTTCTATAGAATTTAAACTTTAGGACTATGAAACCCTATTTAGCAAAGTTGTCCTGTACAGGATTACAGTTACAGGTGGCACTAGATTTATTTATGCATACGACTGTTCAATAATCCAGTTTTCAAGCTTCAGATTTGTTCCTGCATATGCTGTCACCGCAGAACCTACCTGACCTCCAGCTACCTCCACCCGCTTTTCAATTAAGCTTCCTTTGTGCCTATCCCATGCATGCATGAAGACCACCACTGTTTTCACTCCCATCACCTCTGCTGGTAGACTATTTCAGACATCCAACACACTTTCAGTTGAAGAAGTACTTCCTCACATCCCTTCTAGCTTCAGTACATGTTCTGTTGTCCTGGGGCATCTCTGCAAAATACTCCCTCCTGTACCTTGTTTACCCCATTGATGTACTTATAGGTCTTTATCATGTACCCTCTCCTTCCAGGATGCACATGTTGAGATCCCTCAGTCTTTCCTCATAGGGCTTTTGATGCAACCCCTGTACCATTTTAGTTGACTTCCTCTGCATGGTGTCTACCCTGTTTGTGTCCTTTCTGAAATGTGGTCTCCAGAACTGGACACAGTACTCCAGGTGGAGCCTCACCAACGATCGTTACAGTGGTAACCCTAACTCTGTCCTTCTGCTAGTGATTCCTCTCCCTATGAACCCCAGCATCCCACCGGCCAAGTCTACTGCCTTGCCGTACAGCCCCACCACCTTGAGGTCATCAGATATTATAACCCCAAGGTCTCTTTCCTGCTTTGTGGCTATCATTACCTACCCACCCCCATTTTATACACTGCCCCTGGGCTTCTGTGCCCAAGGTGCATGATTTTGCACATTTTTGCTTTGAAACCCAGCTGTCATAATCTCAATCACTGCTCAGTGTTTTTCAGGTCTCTACTCATTTTCTCCACTCCCTCCAGAGTATCTACGCTATTGCAGATTTTGGTATCAACTGCAAAGAGGCATACCTACCTTTCTAGCTCTTCTGCAATGTTGCTTGTGAATACATTGAAAAGGAGTGGTACCCTGCTGGTAGTAGTAGTTTATTTATTAAGCACCCAATCCTAGGGGCACTGAGCACTGTACATCATTAAACATAAAATCCAAACACAATCAATAAACACACATAACATTAAAAAGTGCAAAATCAGTCAGCAGATATCTAAAACAAATCAGTGGGGTTAATCACAGTCAAATGTTTGCCTGAACAATCAATCATTCAATCAATATTTTATTCATCATCAAACTATGAATCAAAGGGATACTCAGTTGAGCAGAGCTCATTTTTAATGAGGTCCCAGCGTAGTGCTCAAGGTGCAAGTTTAACATGGACATGAACATACAAAGGCTATCTTCATTTATACAATAGGGGAGAGGTAGTATTTCTAGTAATATAAATGCATATTCTCACTCTGGTGGAATAAATCTGTGATAACGTAGACAGTGATATTTTGGCACATTTATACCCACAGTGCCTATGTCATCATCAGATATTCTCATTGTGACTATGTCAAGACCAGAACCTAGCTAAATGCACCTTTCTTGGTACTACTCAACACAGTTAAATAAGTAATGCACCACACCTGTTAACACACCTGTTGAATGCATGTAGCAGTTCTTCAGCTCATGGTTTCTCAGACTGCATTATAACCGCTCGACCTCTGAACTGTCTGTGAAAGCTGAAAAAAAATACAAAATTAAAATCAGTTCTGTGGTAAAAATGTCAGATTCCAAAACAAGCAGAAACGAGCGCTCGTCCAGTGGAGCCAAGAATAAACTGACACTAAAAAGACATCGGCAACCCATAAATGTTGTGGAAGAAATATTTTTAAGCTGCAGTCAATTTGAAACTGACTTGGAACCTCTGGAGGATCCTAATACATCCAATTCAACTTTCATGGTACCTGAAATGGGTATCCCATGATAAGGGTGCTCGCTATTGAGTGCACACAAAAAGGACTACTCAATAGCGGCACCTTATCAGACAACTACTGGATGGGGGTGACTGCAGGTCTAGCGACACCCTGTTGCTATATATACACGTGCGTACGGGGGGGCAAGCACAGCGGAAGAGGAGGGAGGGAGGGTTTGTGTGGTGTGTTGCTGCGAAGAGCTGCTGAGCTGCCCTGTGGCATGGTGGGTGGGTCATAGGCTACAGCTGTGAGGGTGCCAGGTTCAGGTCCAGGCGTGCATACATTTTGTTGCACCTGGCCTGAATTTTTTTGTTTTGAATTTGCCCCCCCGACATGCCACCCTGGAGTTAGAAACCTTTAGTAGGGGGGGCGAAGCTCCACAGGGTGTGCGGGGGCACAGACCCTGCATAAACATAGAAATGTAATTTTCCAGCACCCTTTTACCATGCGCTGGGGTGTACATCAGCGAAATTGATTTTCGACAATGTGCATTCGCCATAATGTCGATTGCCTTTGTGCGATCGCTGTTTTCAAATAAATCCCCTGAAACTCAAGAAGAAAATCTAGCACCCAAAAGAAAATATAACAGACCACAAAGAAATAGACTCATTTATCAGAAGCATCAAAAACTTGAATATGCGGAAAAAAGAGAAGCTGATGTCAATAATTTACAAAAATATCTGAGTGAAGAACTAGGCATAACAGAACTGATACAAAACATTCCTGCTCAAGACTTAGATCCAATATTGTGCCAATACTTCATGTTCCTTCAGAGACATGACAGAACTGATGATGAGCCTCTAAGCATTAGATCCAAATTTCAAGGTTTTGAAAGATATCTCAAAGAATGTGAGTATCCTGAGTCTTTGTCCACATCCTCTAAATATCTGAAAACCCGTCAAATAATTCTTTCAAAACAAAAAACTTTAAAAGGAAAAGCAAATTGTCTGCAAGCAGCAGACGAGCTCACAGACACAATAATGCAAGAACTGTATACCAAAAATATTTTTGGACCATCTACCTCACAATCATTAATAAACACTATGGGGTGGGATATTTAAAGCAGTTGCACAATGCGCAACAGGGTTTCACCAGCACAACTGCGATAATGTGCCAGAGAGTGATATTCAGTGGCAGCAACTGCGCAGCACAATTCGACATGCACCAATGTGCAATGGTAATGCATACAAGTGCAGGGGGCATAGCCATGAATATGTGGCACAGTACGCTATTCAACAACAGACAAATGGCACAAGCGCAGAGCAAATGGGAATTGCGTGGAGCAAACTTGAGCCTGTAAAAGGAGGGAGCAAGCAGGGAAAAGAGGCTTGTGCCACAGGAGAGCTATAGAGAGGGAGATAGAGTGGGCAGGCTGGACAGCAGGACGGGTGCAAGACAGAGACAGAGGCAGTCAGTGAGTGGAACAGAGTGAGAGTGGGTGTGTGACAGTGACTGTGTCTGCATATGTGTGTGTGTGTGTGTGTGTGTGTGTGTGTGTGTGTGAGAGACAGGTGCAGAGGCAACTGCCAGAGTGTGTGCCTATGACACCTGACACAGAGGGAGCAGCACAGGTGCCCAGACAGGTGGGGTGCAGAGGCTACAGCCCACAGGCTGCCAGCTGGGAACCCCAAACACAGGTGCACGCCAAGCAGAAGAGCACACTCAGCAGCATACAGCTGGGGGGTGCCTGGGGAGACAGCTGCCCGGGGGGGCAGGGCATCTGAGTCCATGGCCAGTGCCATCTTCCAGATGGAGGTGGTAATGTGGGGTGTGAGGAAGCAGGAGGCAGAGCAGTGTGGCCATGGAAGAGCCCATTGGCGGTACGCCCAGAACAGGTGGTACCGTACCTGTACCACATTCGAACCGTACAGTGATACAGAAATTGTGGGCCAGTATCGCCTGAACCGGGCAATTCTCTGAGGCAGCTCTGTGAGCTGTGCAGTGAGGAGATGCAGGCACCCACAAGATGGAGCCACACTCTGTCAGTGGAGATGAAAGTCACGGCTGTCATGTGCCTGCTCGCCATGGGTACCTTCCAGAGACCAACAGGGGACACCACAGACATAACCCATTTGGCCGCATCATGGCTCCTCACACAATTCCTCATCACACTGCTGCCACATGCTGCGGAATACATCCGTTTCCCCAGCACACAGGCAGAGCCTACAGCAAACATGCAGGAGTTCCACATGGTGGCACGTATGCCTGGCATGCTAGAGGCCATTGACTGCACCCATGTTGGCATCCGCACACCACCTGGCTCAGAGGGGGTAGCATACATCAACAGAAAGGGATACCCCAGTATCAACTGCCAGGTGGCCTGCGATGCCAGGGGGCACATAATCAATGTCTGTGCCACACACCCTAGTGGAGCACACAATGCCTTCATCTGGCACCGGTCAGCACTGTACCACAGGTTCGAGAGAGAGAACATCTCCACCAGCCACCTAGTAGGTGAGTATGATGTGGAACTGGGCAGCCCGGCTCAACAGGGCATGGTGTGGGGGATGCTATGGCAGTGGTGCTACAGGGTGCGGCCGGGAAGGCTGGGGAGTGCAGCAGCACAGTCCACCATGCTAACCACACTTCTCTACACACAGGTGACAGTGGCTACCTACTCCAGCCCTGGCTACTCACCCCATACTTGCGCCCATCGACCCCAGTGCAGGAGCACTACAATGAAGCACACGGAACATCATCAAGCTTGTGTTTGGGCTGCTGAAGGCATGGTTCCATTACCTGCACAGGTCTGGTGGTGCCCTATAGTACAGCCCCTCAAAGGCCTGCAGCCTATTCCTGGCCTGCTGTATACTACACAACATGGTCACCGACTGTGGGATAGCCGTCAAGGTCGAGGAGGGGAACAGCAGTGGGGATGACGTGGACGCCAGGTCAGGTGGTGGTGGGCAGCCCCAACCGGGTGAAGGGAACCCTGGCTGAACAGGATGGGCCAGTGGCACCAGGACACAATTGCAAAGGAGCACTACGGTGCACGCAGGTAGGTGAACATGTCCACGTGCACGTCCCGGGGACTATGGCACTGCATGCAGGCATGCATTGGCAGACCTTGTGACAGGAACAGTTGGAGGGGAGTGTTGAGAGGTGACTGAACCCCACGGAAGCACACAGCACAGCACTGCACACCCCACCCAGATGCCCCTGCACACACACGCACATGCACACAGGCACCATCATGCCCTCAACCAGAGGCTGGCACCAGGCGTGTGTCAGACGCTGAGCACCGGTGCACAGTAGCAGTTGATGCTGTGCTGTCATTATCATGCACACGCCACTGTGGCCAGCAACAGGGCAGGTGTGCACATGGCCTGTGTGCAGCATCAACCATGGATGCCATGTCCCTGGAATGCACATGCCCACCAATGTGCACACAGGGCAGCAGCAGACAGCGGACAGGGAGGTGGGTGGTTCAGGACTGCCACGTGGTTGCATAGCCACCACAGACACGTGGATGGCCCCACTGAGACTGCCCAGCAGACACAGGCTGTGTGATGGCCACATGGGGTGTCTGTGACAGTCTCCCAGGGGTGTTACTGCGGGAATGCAACTGGGTCCTCGCAGGGGTCTGCTGGCTCCCAAACATGCCCGCTTCAGGCATGCCCGGGATGCTCACTGTGGATCCCGGTGTAGACACAGAGGGGGGCGCTCGATGCCGTGACCGAAGGGGTGGAGAATGCACTGCATGGGGTCTGCAGCGAACGGCCATGCACCAAGGTGGACAGTGGGGCTAGACCAGCCATGACCGCAGCGGTAAGCCGATCCAGGGCTGCTGTCTTGTCCTCCTGCATTCATGTGTTCTCGGCCAGGAGCAGATCAAAGTCCCTGTCACACTGTCCTGCAGCCTGGAGCAGCTCTGTGCAGAGTGCACACACCCCTGCCACAACCAGCATCTGTTGCTCCATGGAGGCCCGTAGCAGACAGTATGCTCGGCCAAGGGGTGGGTACCCTGGGGCGCATGGGCATTGTGCTGACCCAAGGGTGGTGTTTGACTTCGCAGCCTAGCCCCCCCGGGTAGGTGGGCACTACACAGTGGGGCCCTCTTGGGGCTGCTCATTCAGCAGTGCACCATCGGCAGGCAGTGCATCCGACCCCCTTTTGACCCATCCAACTGCCGCTGCTGCCCCTCTGGCTCCTGTGCACTGAGCAGCGCTGGTGCAGCTGCACCACCATCACCAGCAGCCAGTACCACACCACTGGTGCCCACGGTGACACCAGGGGGCGGTGGCTGGTGGGTGAACACCTGCCACCAGGACACCATCTGTGCTGCCGTGGTGGGTGAGTGGTATGGGTGCCTCCCCCTCAATGGCAACACCGCTATCCAGAATGATGGTCTCTTTGTCATCGGCCCCAGATGCTGCCCCAATCTGTGTCTCGGCATACTGTACGCCAAGGCAGACATCATGCTGAAACACAGCCAGGGTCTTGTCCGCAACCATGCCACAGGCATCCGGACAGACAGCGGTGTTAGGCTGCATGTGATCTGGCCCCTGGACACCGGTGGAGGTGAAAGGATGGTCCTCCAGGTCCAGGACCACCCCAAGGTGGATACCCCCCCGCCACTGCATGCAGTTGCTCTGGAGCTGTAAGGGAATACATTAGTGCCACTGGCACACACCCCTGCCCCCCTGCCCCAGGTGCTGCTGTACCTACCATGCAGTGATGGGCTGTCTCCTGTCTGGAAGCCACCGCCAAGCACCCCCTTGATGGCACTGTGCCGCATGGTAGCCACCACCAACTCCTCTTGTGGTGTAAGCTGTGGCACGTCGGGCTGTCCACTGACCGTGGCAGCACGTGCAGCCTGGATGGCTGCCACCTCCTCCTTAATCCATCTCTGGTCTGTGCCGACCTTCTTGCACTCCTGCACAGACCTTTTATGGATGCCCCTGCTGATTCACAGCTCTGGCCACACCCTCCCATGCTGTGGACCTGACCTGTGGGGTGCCTGTCGAGCCACTCAATAGAGACTTCTGGTCGAGGTACGCCTCATAAGGGGCATCGGTCTCTGCCCTCGTGAAGTTGGGGCTACGCTTCCATGCAGGCCCACACTCGTCACCTTCATCATGTTCCATCATGCTTTGTCCTGTGGGAATGGACATGTGGTCATTGACTGCTACCACCCACACCACCCTCCCAATCCACTGTCCTGTCACCCCCACAGCGTTGCATCTTATCTCTGAAGGATGCAATACTGGTCCATGTCCTGTGCAGTCCCGCAGCACTTTTATAGTGCATCGCATGCAAATGAGGGGATGCACAACTGTAATGAGATGCAAATGCCTCCGATGCACTGCGGATAGGCTGATTAGCAAATCTGCATATGCCAGCTGAATATCATTTTATTGCACATGGTGCAATGGACTTGAGCATGCTCAAGTCGCGGCGCAACTATGTGATGTGTGCAGTAGGCCCGGCAGTACACATGCGAGCACTGCCAATGTCTACACCACCGGCGCAGCTTATGCACACTGCACAATACATGTTACAGTGCTCAGCTGCTATTGGACATGTGGCACTCATGTGCTGTATAGCCTATGGTGCCCGGGTGCCATAGGGCCGTTGGCGCTCTGGCGCCATGGGGTTAATGGTGCTCCTGCGCTATGGGTCCCACGATGCCATTGGCCCATGAATCGTGGTGACCACATGCCCCTATTGCGCACCATGCATGGCGGAACCAATAGCTCACTTGCACACGGTGTGTGTGCTGACCCTTGATCCCACGGTTGCCCTTCACCCCTCAGGGAGCCCTGCAGCATGTGCCAGTGTGGCATTGCCCATATCACGCATCTCCATGACTGCATGATTGGCGATGGCAGCGCATCTTCATCGAGGCTTGGGTTATGCCCCTATCGTCCCACATACACCTCACACTGTATTCCTGGTCTATTGTACTGTGATACTACTATTTTGCACTTATATATAGATATGAGTGCTAGGAATGTGCTTTGCTGCTAAGATATGCTAATATTGTCATGCATGATTTATTATTCCTCACTATAATACATTTATCTAGATTATGTTTATCTTTTATAGATATTCCATATATTATCTACCTAATCACTGATACGATGACTCAGAGGGATCATCAGTGATTATTGTATACTCATATTCTCATATAATTATATGTAGTGTATTTTACACTCAGATATGCCATGTAATAGGCCTGTCAGCAGTTCTTTGTCTCTAAGCAAGCTGACAGAGACAGAAGGCTTTTGTTATGTCTTTATAACTGGTGTAAGCAAGAAATGCTGCATGTCATTTGAACTTGTCAGCATTTCTTTTGTCTAAGCTATAATCAAGGCTCCTAGAATTCTGCGGCCGCAGAATTTTGCGCAGAACTTGCAATCTACCGCAGAACTTCTGCGGTGCCGCTGAATTCACTCCTCTTAGTGATTTTTTATTAATATTTCTGTTTATATGTAGAATCTGGTTCCCTTCCCCTCTTTTTATATCCAAAACCCCCCTATATGTTCAGAATGTAATGTTATCATTGCTATAACATCATACATTAGCTAATGAAATGGCTGCATTCTGCAACTGAAATGAACAGTCACTTATCTACCACAGCTCCCACTGCCAGAGACGGTGGCACAGCACATCATGCATGGTGATATTTGTTCAACCTGCACTACAGCCTAATACAATTTTCAGTCTTACATTGTTGCACTAGGGCCAACTTAAACAAAACCTTGTCAACAGCACAGACCTGTTAAGTCCATACCTCACTTTGTACAAACCTATTTGTGCCTTTAAGGTATAGAGATGCTATCTAAAATGAATAACTGGTAAAAGGAATTTAACTGTCTAAATTTTTAAGAAAAATAAAGTAATTATGCCTAGAAAAGTGAACTATAATAATGAGTAGACCTGTTGAAAGAATAGACCCGTTAAATAAATAAATTGCACTATACGCATTTTTGCCAGGGTTATTGATTACATATTGTCATTGGTTGATAGAATCACCTAAAAGTTATTGAGAAATGTTGTGTGCAGGGGCAGCTATTGGGCCAGAGGGTAGCATGCTGTGTTTCTGTGCCGGCAACTCAAGTTCAGAGATTAGCTCTGGGAGCTGGCTGGGCAGCACAAGAATTGGTGGAACACATCACTGCTCGGAGCCTGGGAAGGTATGGTGCAGTGTTCTGTCACATGGTGGACACATTGTGATGGGCTGTACAGCTGTAACTCACAATTGGTTCACATGCATGTCATGGCCTGATTGTGTTATGCAGTGTGTCAGGGAAAGCAGGTTGACATGAAAAATGAGTTTTACAATAACTCCTCTATTCCATTTCCAATGGGACCTGTATGAATGAGGATGCAAGTTCATGGAAATTAAAAAAAAAAAAAAGATATATATATATATATATATATATATACACACACACACACACAGTATCTCTATCTCTCTCACCACACACACACACACACACACACACACACACACACATATTTGTATGTATGTTACAGATTGCATATATAAATATATAAGTAATACACACTGGGAACCTCATGAGTGGTGTAGAAAGCACATACAAATACTGTATATAAGTGATAGACAGTGGAAACCTCATTAGTGGGATAGATAGCATGCATATAGAAATACCTTATTTATCACATAAGATCCCCCTCTGCATATGTCATTTATGCAACAGGCTAGGACCTTAAGGGAGAGACATTTGTTTTGCTTTTTAGGCATAAAATTATTTTTATAAGTCTGTTATTTTTTGAACTAGTGTTACTGTGCTTTCCACCATCCTGATTGCTATAACCACTGCCATGAAAGTGAAGTCAGGATGACAAGCTGACACTGTGATGTGGTAGTTTGTTAGTGCTGCAGAACTTCCGCAGAAATTACAAACTGCCACCGCAAAAGTTCTGCGGCAAATGGTAGTCTTGCCGCAGAACTTGGTCCCACTGTGCCACAGAAAAGTAAGGGCCCTGGCTATAATGCTAATGGAAGCATATTCTGTTTCATATGATACTCATTAGTAATTCTGTCTCCTAAGTCATTATCCAATTGAGAATGACTTAGGACCAAAACATACTGTTTCTTATATCTGTATCTATGTTGTAATCTCTGTTATCTGTAATATTTAGCTGTCTGCAACCCATTGTAGCGTGCTCAAGACACTACTGTAGCTGCTCTAGAAGGGCAGAGAGCTGGAATGCGGGGAGAGATAGAACAAGAGCTTAGAGAACCTAAGATCTACAATTCTGGAGATTATGTACATTCTTCAGGAGTGGTGAGAAACCCATCTCTCTTGTGATTTTCTTTGTCACATGCTTGGTGTAAGTAGCATAATAAACTTTATTAGTACTCCTTGCTTGTTTACGAATGTTTCTTGGCAGACTCCAGGACACAAGACTCTGTATTATTATTATTTTTATTGTTTACCCTACACACCAAGAGTGTTTAGACAACAGCGCATCCCCAGCACATGTGGCTCGTGTACTACTGGGAGCCATTTTGGATTTCTGACTGCAATACAGCCATGCCATGCCACAGCAGTGCCAGGGCACCTAACTGGACGCACATCAAACTAGTCAACCTTGTAGCCCTAGTGGAGCCACAAGCAGGCAGCCTGTTTGGACAGGTGCCCCTGAATAGGCCATGGATGGAGGTGTGGCAGGAGGTTGCTGATGGGCTGGAGGAGGCCACAGGTGTACAGCGCACCAGTGAACAATGCCACCACCGCTATGGGGACCTACAGTGGAGGGACCCAGAGAGCCTCCAGGCACTGTAGGCACATGTCCAGAGGGGTGCCGTGCCACGGCCAGGTAAGTGCACTTTGCCTATGTCTGTACCCAACCAGTGTTGTGTGGGACCAGCAGGGTGGCACACCATGCTGCTGGGGGGGGCTGGTGCTGCGCGTTCTGTTGTATGGTGTAGCACACCATGGGTGCGCTGTGCCACCGCGCTGCTGTGCTGGGCCGAGGAGCACGCTGTGCTGGGGGGCATGTGATGTTGCCAGGTACTGATGTGTCTTTCTCCATGTTCCCTTCCTAGGCCCTGAGGACAGAAGGAGAGCTTGACTGGCTGGCGCTGTGGGTGGGCCAGGGCGGGCCACCGCAGGGGCTTGGGCGCAGGCTGCAGACCACACAGATGTTGCTGTTGGACCAGTGTAAGGTGCACTGCAGCATGCAGTAGGCACTGTGACATGCTACAATGTGCAGGGTGGGCAGCAGGGGTTGGGGTGGGCCATGGCCCCCTGTGTGCATGGCTATTACAGCTATTCACTGCCTGCAGTGACTGTTGCACTGTGCTGTGGCTATTGCACATATGTGTGGCTGCCGCAGGAGGGCTGTAGGTGCAACCAGATTCTAGCTGTGCTACCACCATCCTGCTGCTTAAGCATGTCGCCTGCCTACCACGGTGGTGTAGTGGAGCACATGGGTGGTGTTGGTGTGCAGTGTTCTGCATGGCTGTGGTTTGCCGGCTTGGTGGAACATGTGGGCGCACACACTGTGGGTGGCTGTGCGCCATCCCAGGGGCACATGTCACCACTGTCCGCTGCGCACAGTGGATGGGCTAAAGTGTTCTGGACATGAACTCATACCATGTACCCTTCTTTGTCCTGGGTGGCCATCGCCCTGCTGTAAATACCCAGCTCCTGCGACAGATCCTTCAGGTCACCACTGCCGCACTGCAGGTGGCACAACTGCTGCAGAGGATGCTGCGCAGGCAGCAGTGCAGACAACGGGGTCAAGCACCAGTGGGGTGAGGCCACCCATAGGGCCCATTGGCCTGCAACAGTTACCCTTCCCTGTCCCCCCTTCCTTGCCCTCTCTTGTTACCTTGTATAGCCCTGACCACTGTCCCCCTGCCTCCCTTCCATGGTCTCCCATTTTGTACGTGGCCTCCCCATTCCTTGTTTCCTGTCCTCTGTTACTTATACATTTGTATATAGTTGTTTTATAACTGTTGTAATACACTTTTCTATGGTTAGCCATCTGTGTCAGTGTCTGCTTTGTGTCTGGTGTGTTGAGCCATGCTGCAGGGGTGTGCATGGTGGCTGTGTGGTACATCTGGGGTGGCCAGGGGGTTGTGCCTGGTGGTGTAAACCCATTGGTCAGTGGCTGTGCCCTGGGGTGGCTGTGGGCTCTCTGTTTGAGTTGTGCGGCATGTGCATTGTGTGCTATTTGCCTGTGTGTTGCTGGCTGTAGTCCAGGTGGCATGGCACATGCCTTCCTGTGCAGGATTGCTGGTGGCTGTTTATCAGTGGCCATTGGTGCCACACTGCCTCCATGCACCACTGAGGTGCGTGTAGGCAGGGCCTGCGGCTTCCCCATGCACACTGGGTGGTGTTCTGTTGTGTGCTTGACATGCCTCATTCCTGGCACCCTCTGCACCATGGTGTGACAGGACTTCCCCGCCCCATTGGCTTGCTCCTTGCTGTGCCTCTTGCCGGTCCATCTGTGTTCTGGTGCATGCACCTCTGCCTCTTATGCATCCCTGGTTGCGCTATTGCGCTTGTTGACTTGCTCCCTGGTGCAACCCTGGTTGCACTATTGTACTTGGCTTGCTTCCTGGCGCAGCTCTGGTTGCACTATGGTGCATCCCTGCGATATTCAGCCATGTTGCGCTGGCATTTGCCATCATGCGCAACCTTTGACTATTACGATCGGTGCACCATGGCGGCACTGGATTTGCGCTGTGCTGCTCTTGTACCTGCCTCTGGTGCATTTCTGAATATCCCACCCTATGTGGGTAATCGTGATGATGCATTTCGGGATCTGTGGGAACACAGAAACCCAAAATTTACAGTGGAGAGACATAAGGCTTGAGAAAGATGAACAGGGATTACTATATCTGGAGCCTATTAAAGAAAGGCAGACAAAAACCAGATCTGGCTTAAATCCTAAAAAACAAGAATTCTAAAGCCCCATGCCTATGCTATCCCAGATAAAATAAAATGTCCAGTGAGCAATTATGTAATATACAATGCCAAACAACCTGACAAAAGCAACTCTGAATCCTCACCATTTTTCCTTGCCATAAACCACACAAGCAAAGCACATTAACCCATTTCATGGTTTAAAAAGCAACCCCTTGGCATAAACAGCATTAGTAACATTGTCCAGAATATGATTGAATCAGCTGGGATAGAAACAAACAAATGGCTCACAAACCACTCCATTCAGAAGCATCTGGTGCAAAAACTATCTGACAAGAATATTCCACCGAATGAAATAATCCAAGTGTCTGGCCATAAAAAAGCACAGTCCCTAAATGAATATTGCAAAATTAATAAAGAAAAGCAAAAAGTATTTGAGACATTCTAAGCTGCAATGAAGAACTGAAGCCTTCCACCTCATCAGCAAGCTCTGCACCCAAAAATATTACTTCAGCCACCAATATTATACCTGAAGGGATATCTGCTTACTTCCAAAATCCCACCATTCACACCAACAAAATTACTTTTAACAAAATACAAGGTATTATTATATTTCCTGGTAAAAAAAGATGTACTAAATATTTAAAAACCTCAGTATAAATACATTAACATTTCTCGGCTTCTCTTTTCACAAGAGGGCAGTACGAAAGGACCTCTCAAAAGCAAGTACCTATCATAGACTCTGACAGTGATTTGCACTAGCAACAGAAATTACTTGCAAATAAAAACGACCTACAGAAAGAGCACAAAGACTCAAAAATAACCAAATGTTATTCCTCCTCATTCTTTCTGTTTACCTTGTATAAATTAGCTAAAGACAAAAACCGAAAGTGTACAGGTTTTCGATACCAGTGAATAAAACCTGAAGCTCTACAAACATTGCACAAGCATTAAAACAACATAAAACAAAAAAAATAAAGTTCATTTATTTAATAAAACAAAGTATCTTATGGAGAAACACATCTCCAAACACGGAAGCTATCTCCTACTACGTAATGAAGCCCTGCCTCACAAACGTATCACAACCAATAAAACTACACGCAACGACCACACAGAGCAGTAACACCCAATCAACTCACAACACAAGAACCCATTCGTTAAAATGACCAATCAGACACTACAAATAGCATCATTCATACAAACACCACCTTTCACAGAAACGGACACCTGCAGTCATTCAACAAATCCAAGTGCAGCAGTGGAATAACACAAAGAGAAAAAGTAACACCATGAAAAATAACACAGTATTTCCAAACAAATATAACACCAAATCCCTATTGTGTAAATCACAAACATGATGTGCAGTCATGGGATATAGGAAATATTTTCATGCCTGCAGACTGACCTCTGGATACCATCACTCATGGCTCCACTATGTCTGCCACTCGTGAATATCTAGAGGTCAGTCTGCAGGCATAAAAATATTTCCCATATCCCACTCCTGCCCATCATGTATCCCCTACGTATGTTTTTAGTCCTGGATTGAGCCTGTTAAAGGGCTATGTGGCCCAATGCCATTTACCCGGTTAACAAAATCTTAGATAAAAAAATACACAAACTGCTTACAACATGCATAGTCAGTGAGTTACCAACTTTTACAATGTAACCCCCAGGCCACTTTTTTAACTAGTGTGCACCCCCCCCCCCATTACATATCTGGAAACACTGGTGCTCATATTCTGGCATACTCATTTACTTTGCTAAAAGGTAGGTACTTCCCTTAGCATTAGGATGTATACCTGGCTCATTTTCTAGAGGAAGAGAGGGGTTGGGGGTACAAAACAAACAACTTGAACCTTGTGTAAATAACACAACCCAGGTCCTGGGTGGAGGCAGCTAAGCATATGTTTGATCTAACCTGCTGAGGGGGCCCCAGTAAATCGACAAAACCAGAAGCAATAATCGGAATGTACATAAGAATGACTGGGATTGTGCAGTAAGGCTTTTTCAACAGATGGAAGGTAGAAGCTGAAGTGGACCCCCAAGGGTCAGTCCAGGCTGGACAGGTACAAATTAAAGAACTCTCCTTGCATGCAGTACAGTTCATGAACAACAACAGGAACATCTTCCCAAATTCCCAAAGTTGCATTAGGGGATACCTAGCCACACACATGAATTCTGTTCCCATGAGTTATTTAGTGAATCTAAGCCACACACTCAGAACTCTTCTTGGACATACAGTAGGTGCAAAATGTGAAACTCAGCCATACTTTTACTCGTCACAATCTGGAGTGACCAGAGAATAAACTGCACTCAATGGGGTACACAGTTTATCTTCACTTCCCTCACACTGGTGAGACTAGGGTCACTGACAGGTGCCATCCTACCTTATCTATGAGCATACGCACCCCAGACTGACTAATCCCCTAAGAAAATGTGGAGATCTAGTATCCTTGACAGTACTTACAGGAGTTGTTCCATCCACAGGGCATGAAATAACTGAAAAAAGGAAAAGGAAAGGCACTCTTCTGGGTTACTGGTCTAAACAGTCTATTTAAGGTGTTATCCAAGGCAGCTGAAAACACCACAGAACATTCAGGGAAAAGCCCCTTGAGTCCACAGAGAACAAGCAGATCCTTCCACTTCACTGGGAGTAGAAATCAGGAAATTCTGCTGTAGCCTTGCCTACACCACTTCAACTGGAAGCTGGAAATGACACTCCACTAGGGTGAGAAATCCTGGGCCCTGAGCTCAGAGCCCATTGGCAGTCCTGCCACTCTCACCTCCTAACTCCACAACTGGCTGAACAACACAGAGCTTTCTAAGCTTCCCAGAGCAGCTATCCACAGAGTGTGGCTTATGCTGCTATGAGAGTTCTAAATGACCTAATCATTCTTCCCTCAGGCTAGCTGAATAAACAGTGATGTCATTATGTAAGAAGCCCCTAATGAACTCCCTACCAGCTGCCTGCTATCTTCTTAACAATAATACTGATATGATTCTAGTAACCCCAGGGACTGGGTGGTTACAGCAGTATTTACACTGAGGTTGCATATACAGTATTGCTCTTGTTAAGGTTAAAATGGGTTGCAGCAGATAAGTCTAGGAACAGGTAGGTCTTTTGACCTCTCTCAGAGACCTTCACCAAGGGAGCCGACCTCAGAGATCTGAGGTGCAAGTTCCACAGAGCTGGACCAGCCACCACAAAAGTATGATATCCTAATGTCTTGAACCTGGCCCTGGGAACTGCTAGGGGGCTGACCTTGAAGGAGCAGAGAGGGTGAACTGGTGGTAAGGAAACAGGCGCTCACTCAGGTAACCTTGGCAAAGTCTGTATAGGGCTTTATAGATCAGCAAGCCAACCTTGAAGGAAATTCACCACTTCACCAGCAGTCAGTGCTGGTCACGCAGGAGCAGGGTCACATGACATATCCTCCGAAGATCCATCAGTAACCTGGTTGCTGCATTCTGCACTAGTTGCAGGTATCATATGACTCCGCCACTAATCCCCTGGATACAAAGTGGTATAGTAGTCAAGCCTGGATGTCACAAAGGCATCTGTTAGTAAGGGCAGGTCTTTTGCTGGGATCAAGGCTTTCATCTGGGAGATGTTTTGAAGATGGTAAAAGCCAGTCCAGACTATGGATGTCACCTGAGCCTCAAGTGTCAGTCTTTCATCCAGAATGATGCCTAGATTCTTCACCTTAGCTGAATCCAACAGACTAGAGGAACCAAGTACAAATATGGGGCTCTGTGCTGTGGCTCCCACATCCTGCCGTTGACCAGCCTCAGTCACTAGTACCTCTGTCTTGTCCAGGTTGAGTCACAGCCAACTTGAAGACATCCAGTCCTGGATGCCGGACAGGGATAAATTCAACACATCAACCACGCCAGGTGCCCCAGGTGCAAAATGACAGATACAGCTGGGTGTCATCTGCATAGCAGTGAAAACCCAGACTGTAACATCTGATGATATCAGTGATGGGCAGCATGTACAATGCAAACAACATAGGTGAGAGAATTGAGTCCTGGTGTACCCTACAGAGCAGGGGCTTCAGGAGTTGGGAAACATTCTCCATCACCACCCTCTGCATCCTGCAACTGAGGAAGGACTCAAACCAGATGATGACCCCTTCCAGTGAGTTCACAGTACTCTCTAAGCCCATCCAACAACAACCTATAGTCTACAACATCAATGTCCTCCTCCAGTCCTCTGGAACCACTCCTGTTTCCAGTGACCTGTTGAATAGGGCTGTCAGAGGTCCAGGCAGTACCTCCCTGAGCTTCCTCAGTACCCTTGGATATATCCCATCTGGGCCCATAGCCTTGTCCACTTTCAGGTTAGCAACTCCTTTCAGGACTCTTTCTTCTGTGAATGGACTTGTGTCCACCTCCCTACCCCACAGTGTTTCTGCTGCTTCTGTGTGGGCTGTACTTCTCTTCTTCCACTGTAAAGACCGAGCAAAAGTACCTGCTCAGGATATATGCTTTTTCCTACTCCTCCTCTGTGCAATCTCCCTGTGCCCTTCACAGTCCCTCACTTTTTTTCCTCTTTTCCCTTATGTATCTGAAGAAAGTCTTGTCCCTGTTAGGCACCACATTTACTATCCTTTCCTGTTTGCAGCTTTGCACCCCTTATCACCTTCCCTGCTTCCCTTTGCTTTACCTCATATACCTCCCCATCCTCTTCCCCGCTGCATCTCTTTGTACCTCCAAAATGCCACCCTTTTATCTTTTTCCTTTGTAGCTGCTTTCCTTGAGAACCATAGTAAAGTAGTAATAGTAAAACGTCTTTATTTATACAGGCAAAGAATTTGACAAGCACATTTTTTCACCAAATGTCTTATACAAGGTCCGTTTTCATGGTGATCCTGTGGAGTATTTTAGGTAAATTTCTAAGCAGATCATTAAAGTAGTTTCAAAACAGATCAAATCCACATACATAGACATAATTAATCCTCAAACATACACCAATCAGTTACATGCAGGCAGAATAAAGTAATTATTTAAATCACTGACAGATATGTACAGAATCCTGCTTAATTTTAAATCTAAATGTATTTACTGATAAGTCCGTTGTTCTCAATACTGTGAGTAGACTGTTCCATGAACTTGTAGCCCTGTATTTGAATTTAAGTTTTCCATAATTATTTTGTATCCTAGGGACAATTAAGCTTTTATTAATATTCTTCAGGCAGAAATTATGTTTAGATCATTCAAATTGGTTTACAAGCCTCATTGGGATTTCAGTTTTCAAAATTTTATACAATAAAGTATATCAAGTTCTCTCTCTTTTTTGTTGTAACGAGTCCCAGGACAATATTTGATAAAGAGTACAATGACGTACAGTGGGCTCACATCTCAGGACAAATCTGGCTATCTTATGATACAAAATGTCCAATTTGTGTAATTATTTTTTTGGTGGAAAAGCTGTAGACATGACAGCCATAATCCAAAATTGGAATGAGTAGTTAATTTGAAAATAATGTATGGTAGAACGTTGTAATCTACCAAAATCTATCTTTTCCCATAGTTGTTATGCCATCGATGTGACGTGATGAAGTTGTTAACCCATCGATAATACATCACATCGATGGCATAACAAAAAGGAATTTCCATGCGCGTAAAGTTCCAGCACCAGAACTGCGACCGCAATATTCAAAATTCACTGCAACTGTCATATTTGCAGTGAGCAGTAATACAAAACCACACAGTCGCGTAAATGGCAGCAGCAACATTTTCCAAACCTCTAAGCGAGGAACGCAAGGCATTTATTGAGCAGCAGCAAAACAAAAGAACATTAAAAAAAACAGAGTCAGATGTGAGGCTTTTCAGAGCCTACCTGGCAGACGTGGGAGAGGCTCGCACAATCGGAGACATACCTATAGCCGAACTAGATGTCCTTATAGCAGACTGCATCTATAAATTAAAAAGAAATGATGGTACCGATTACGAGCCATCAACTCTCAGGGGAATTTTAGGCAGTGTAGATCGTTATCTGCTAAACATCAGTTATGGCCATTTCATATTCCATGGAAATAAAAAAGACTTTTCTGAAACAATTGCTACCTCGTCTGCCAAGCAGAAATTTCTCAAAAAACTCAGAAAAGGTAGCAAGCCCAACAGGGCAGAAGCACTTTCACCAGCAGACATTGAGAAACTTTCTCAAACAGGGACATTAGGGCAACATAGCCCAGTGGCACTATTAAATATGCTTTTCTTCAATAATGGGCTTTACTATGCCCTTCGAACAGCAGAGCAGTATGCATTCAGATGGGGGGACCGTAGCCTGCATAAGGACACAGATGGGTGTCAGTTTCTAGAGTACACAGAGCGCCAAACAAAAACTCGAGCAGGCGACAAACCCAAGGGACATTAGGGCAGTGAAACTGAGGATGTGGCAAACACTGAATCGACCTGATGGAGACCCTATAAAAGCATACAGCCTGTATGCATGTCAAAGACCACAAAGCATGCTCACAGCTGACTCCCCTTCTACCTGGCACCAAATTTATATTTCAAGCCTGGTGTATCCATCTGGTTTAGGGCAATGACTCTTGGAGAAAATAAATCCGCTTCATGATGCAGATAATTAAAACATCTGCTGGTCTGCCACAAGAAAAACGAATCACCAATCACTCCACCCGCAAAACGGCAATACAGCGACTAGTGGACTGTGCAGTTCCCCCCACGGAGGTCCAGCAAGTCTCTGGAAATAAAAGCCTGCAGTCCATTAACAACTACAGCTTCATCTCAGAGGCAAAACAGAAAAGAAATTCAGTTATTCTCGGTGGACACAATGTCACAGACTACCAGCAGGCATCCTCATCAAAATCTACTCCCTGATCAGTTTCGGAAGTAAACCCACAAGTAAATACAGCCAAAAAACTGCCACTGTTCGCTCTCTCCGATCTTACAAACTTTAACTTGTTCGGAGACAATTCTATATTACAGCATGGCAACATCACTGTGAATGTTAATAATTTTTTTGCACCACAGAAGTGAAAGCGAATCGCAGTGGTATCAGACTCCTCATCTGAAAGCGACGATGTGAAGATAAGGCTTAATGTCTCCCCCCCACCCCCCATGATCATACAATCAGCATTAGCATTCATTCATACTAACTGATTTACTGACCAGCTGATCTTTTTCTTGTCATGTTTCTGCTTTCACCACAGGTACAAGTAAAAAAATCACAGACTATATTTCCTGCTTGCCACTTGCAGCACAAGCCCTTCTTACCCACTTTACAGCAATGCTGATTGGATGCCACATGACATTTGACCCCGAAAACCATTTTTTTGCAGTTCTCATTGTTATTACAGTCAATAAATATTAAAAATGTTAAGTATGTTGATGTAATGTGATACGTTAATGGTTTAGTAAATGTGAAATGGCCAGCGCAATCCTGTTCTCGTCTGAGTAAGTAAGGGGACCACTGCGACTCACTATATGGGTAAATCGTCGTTTTTCAGATGCACGCCGATGCCCATACACTATAAAAAGACAATCTATGCATCGATGAACAGCAATGCTATGTGATGTTTGTATTTCTGACAACCGCTGCAATCCTCTCGAGCTTCGCTCCTCGAGGTTTACATGGGTGTCAGGAAACCACCAGGCTATATAGCTGTTGTTCATCGATGCCCATAGATTATCCTCTATCTAATAAGTGATCTGTTTAGTCAGACAAAATGAGACTCTTCTTAGAGCACCTAGTTTCATATTTGTCTTTTTTATTATTTTGTCTGTGTGTTGATTAAAACTGAGACCTGGGTGAAACTCCACACCCAGGTACTTATAGGTTAGTGCCTGCGTTAGAATCTGACAAAAAAAAATCCAGGGCACCAACTCAGGACTAAGCCAAATGTCAAAAATTTGGAATCACTTCTTTTCTTTATTGTTTTCAACATTTCATCTGTGCTCCAACGTTTCACCAGTGTGGCTTCTTCTGGGGGACTGTTAAAGCATGTAAAATATTTTTAAGTATGCATGTAACAATTTATGGTTCTCCCATACATTTAAATTTGAATTTTATAATGAAGTTTTATACAAAAGTTTTTTATATGCTTATTTTCCTCAGCTGTTCATACTATTATCTACACGAAAATAATAAGAATTAAATATAAAAACTTTTACGGAAATAATCAAAAAATTTTAATAAGAGAATTGCCTATACAGTACTATACTTTGCCCCAGGGAATAATCTACAATTTAACCACCTTTGCCAAGCTTTACTTACTACCATGTATTTTTGCCAAAAAGAAAATACATATATATCAATTTTTTTATTATACTTCTACCATATACTCATTCTTTAGCATTAAATAATATATTCAACTTAATAATCTTATACTGAAGGCATTGTATGTTTATATTTAATTTGTTTTGCTACTATTCAGTTCCTAAGGGATTAGACATCATTCACTTCGATGGTTTCCATAAATAACAGTGTCAAAATAAATTATGTTACAGCAGGTAATTACCCTTTCTTGAACCCAGGTCTTTCCAAATATGTAACTAACTTATTAGAACTGAGGCAGACACAGTGATCCTTCATGCACTGATTCCAAAAAACCTAAAATTATATGCAGTATTGATAATTCTTATGTTTTGAAACTAACCATAAAAAGTATAGATTATACATTTTATCAATTTCATATACCTTGGATTATCCAACTATATCCTGAAGATAACTATCGGTTTCTGTCTATTGTCACTCATAGTTTATGCTTCATAGGGAGAAAGAGACCTTAAGGGTAAATAAAAATCCATTTTATAGATTAAAGATGAAATAGGTTAATATTCCTAATAGCTCAATAATTGTGTTTGAAATCTTTATCTTCACACAAAACTATTCTTAATTATCACTGTTTCTTGTACTGCCCATTTTAGTTAACCTTTAATGGAAAAGAAAAACTGTATTTAAAAAACAGTGACCCAGATATTAAAAAGGGTTGCGCCTTGCACAACAGAGATGCGCCAGCGCAAGTCCGAAAATACGCCATTCTGCGATATTCAGCGGGAGGCATCTGCACCCCCCAAATCACAATGCGCAAGAGCACAATGGTAATGAATGCATGCACAACTGAAGGGGGAGGAACCATGAATAAATGGCGCAGTGCGATATTCAACAGCATGTGCCATGCGCAATAGGGGAGCAAGCGGAAGTTGCGTGATGGCGGAAATGATCCAAAATAAAAAGGAACAAGAGAGAGGCACAAGAACGCTATAGGGAAGCCAGAGGTGGGAGCAAGGTAACAGCCACAGAAAAGAGGGAAGCAGTG
The DNA here is from genome assembly GCA_016271365.2 of Neoceratodus forsteri. Classification (NCBI taxonomy): domain Eukaryota; kingdom Metazoa; phylum Chordata; order Ceratodontiformes; family Ceratodontidae; genus Neoceratodus; species Neoceratodus forsteri. The sequence goes on from CM028135.1 coordinate 755,347,816, forward strand.
AGTGGGACTGGAAAGGAGCAGGACAGGGCACACCTGGGAACATAGGGCAACAGGACAGGAGTGAGGAGCCTGTGCCACAGTGGACTGAGGGCAGTGGCAGTGGGTAGGACAGCCAAAGCACGGAGGTGTTCCCGGTGCAGGGAGAGTAGCACAAAGGACAGCAGGGGGAACGGGATTACAGCTGCTGGGGGGGACACAAGCCAGGGACATGGCCAGTGCCACCATTCAGATGGAGGCCATAATAAGGGGTGTGAGAAGGCAGGCAGCAGGGGGGCACGGCTGTGGAAGGGCCCACCGGCGGTATGCCCCCAACAGGTGGTAGCGAGCCCGCACCAGCTTCGAGCACTACAGTGACACCGAGATTGTGGGCTGGTACCGCCTGAACCAGGTGATCCTGAGGTGGCTCTGTGAGCTGTGCAGTGATGAGATGCAGGCACCCACATGACGGAGCCATGCTCTGTCAGTGGATGCAAAGGTAACAGCTGTCATGTGCCTGCTCATCATGGGCACCTTCCAGAGACCAACAGGGGACACAATAGGCATAACCAAGTTGGCCGCGTCATGCCTACTCACACAATTCCTCAGTGCACTGCTGCCACATGCTGTGGAGTACATCCATTTACCCAGCACACCGGTGGAGCGCACAGCACACATACAAGAGTTCCACAGGGTAGCACGTATGCCTGGCATGCTCGGGGCCATTGACTGCACCCATGTAGCCATCCGCATGCCACCTGGCCTGGAAGGTGCTGCATACATCAACCGGAAGGGCTATGCCAGCATCAACTGCTAGGTGGTGTGCGATGCTAGGGGGTGCATAACCAATGTCTGTGCCACGCACCCTGGGGGAGCACATGATGCCTTCATCTGGCACCAGTCTGCACTGTGCCACAGGTTCAAGAGTGGGGACATCCCCACTGGCCACCTAGTGGGTGAGTATGCAAATCACGCAGGATGACATGGATCTTGGGAGGGGCATAGTCAGAGGTGCCATGGGTACTGGCCTAGATGGCCCATGGCAGGGCGACGCTGATCACCAAACTAATGTCCACCCTCTACACACAGGTGACAGTGGCTATCCACTCCATCCCTGAATGCTCACACCATACCAGTGGCCCGCGACCCCATCGCAGCAACGGTACAATGAGGTACATGCCACCACACGCAATGTCATAGAGAGGGTGTTCCGGGATGCTGAAGGCACATTTCCATTGCCTGGACACATCTGGCAGTGCCCTACAGTATAGCCCCTCAAAGGCCTGTGGGCTATTCCTGGCCTGTTGCATCCTGCACAACATGGCCAACGACTGTGGGATAGCTGTAGAGGTCGAAGAGAGGGACAGCGATGGGGACGATGAGGGGCGCCAGTGCAGATGGTGATGGGCAGCCCCCCTTGGTCAAAGGGACCTCCGACTGATCCGGATGTCACTGCTGCACCAGGACACCATCACAGAGGAGCACTTCAACCAACCCAGGTAAGTCATGGGGGCCATGTGCAACCACCAATGGCAAGGGCACAACCCACGAACACGCATGGACAAATCCCAGGGGCGCATGGTGGAAAGGGAATTGGCTGAGCGTGGTACCGCACATGCCATCAGGGATGGGCAAGGCCTAACACAGCATGCAGTCACACACACACACACACACACACACACACACACAAGACATGCACAAAGGGTAGGAGGCACACCGACCCCGACCGCCACCCCTAGCCACACACACATCCACAGACCACTATGCCCAGTGCCCGACATTGTGCGTGTCTCAGACACTAGGCACTATTGCACAGTGGTGGACAGCACAACACAGGCATCATCATGCACATGCCACAGTGGCCAGCAGCCAGGAGGATTTGCACATGGACTGTGTGTGTGTGTGCAGGGCCGGGTACCCCACTGAGCATTGCACATTGAACAACACACTGCGCACAGGGCAGCGTCAGACAGTAGCCATGGTGGGAGACAGGTCAGTCATGCAGCACAGTGCCATGGCCACCACAGATGCGAGGGTGGCCCTGCCAAGACCTGCCAGCCATAACAGGCTGACCATTGGCCTCATGGGGTGGCACTGACGGTCCCCCAAGGGTGCTGCCGTGGGAACATGACCATTCTCGAGCAGGGGTCTGCAGCTCACTGAACATGCCTGCGCCAGGTGTGCTCGGGATGCCCACAGCTGAACCCAGTGTTGACATGGAGGGTGTTGCACGACACCGGAAATGGGAGGTGGACATGGCACTGCGTAGTGTCTGCGGTGCATGGGCAAATAACTGTGTGCCTGTTGTGGCCATAACAGCTGTGAATGCCTGTGTCTGCCTATCAATGGCAGTGGTCACATCCTCCCTCAGCTGGTCCATCCTTGCCAGGAGCAGACCAGTGTCCCTGCTGTGCTACTTCTCTGCCTGGCACAGGACCACATTAAGTGCATCCACCACCATCACAAGCCACAACAGCTGATTCACTGATTCATGGAGTATGCGGGTGTGCTCATCTAAGAGGTCATCCACCTGATTGGCATGCTGTCCCTCATGGTGTTCACAGCCGTACTGGGCAGCACCCCTTGAGGTTGGGTGCTGCACACCAGGCCATGCATGGGCATGTCCACAGGCAGTGCACTGATGCCGCCCCCTGACACGGTCCCCCCGTCGCCATTGGCCGACTGCTGACACTGCCCCTCTGGCCGCCACTCACCAGGGCTTAACGGTGCCACTGCAGCGGCTGCAACAGCCCCACTGTCCTGGACACACACCAGTGCAGCCCCACTGGTGCAGACAGACACAGGCTGGGACTGTGATGTCACACAGGCCTCCATGGCAGCACCACCCACGGCTCTGCCCGTGCAGTTACCTGCTGTGGGGCCATCCTGCGGCCCACACATATCACTGTCCATGATGTGAGCTCCATCATTGTCGGTGATGGGTCCGGCACCAGTCAGAGTCTCAGCATGCTGGCATCCATGGACACTGTCACGCTGGGACACGGGCAGGGCTTCCTCCACACCAGCTCCACCAACTTCAGTCCGGATAGCCAGGTGGGCACACTGTCGTCCTGACCCTCAGACACCTGTGGAGGTGAATGGGCGCTCCTCTGTATCCAGGATATCACCCTCAGTGGACGAGCCCACCACCGCTGACCCATGTAGACACTCAGGAGCTGTAAGGGAACACAGTAACATTAATGTCTCTGCCCTACCCTGTGGCATTCCCCCAACCCCCCACACAGTGACAGATCAGGACCTACCATGCAGTGATGGGCTACCACCCATCTGGAAGCCACCACCTGGAACACCCTCTAGGGCACAATGCCACATGCTGCCAGCAATCCGCTCTTCCTGTGGCATCAGGCATGGCATGGATGGCTGTCCACCACCAGTTGCAGCCCATGCTGCCCTGATGGCAGCCACCTTATCTTTAATCCTCCTCCTGTCCAAGCCCACCTTCTTCTTGCACTCCTGCATGGATCGCTGGTGTCTGCCATGCTGGTTGACGGCATGTGCCACCTCACCGCATGCCACTGCATGGGCCTGTGGTGTTCCCTGCTGTCCGCTGAGCAGTGGTTCCTGGTCAAGGTAGGCCTCAGACAGGGCATCTGATTCTGCCTTGGTGAGGTTGGGCCTCCTCCATCTCCCACGTCTCTGTTCCTCCTCCTCCTCCACCTCATGTTCAGTCATCATTGATCCTGTGGGAATGACAGGTGTTACCTCTGAATGTGCAGTCCCATGCATCTCCCACACACCACAGTCCACACTGGCAAACAGCATGCAACTCACCACAATAAACTGCAATACCAGACTATGGCCTCTGCAGCCGCATGTCGCATTTATATAGCGCAATACATGCAAATAAGGCGAGGCTCAATTTTAAGTGGATGCTAATGCAGTAGCTGTGCCATTGAATTGCTGATGAGCTGATTTGCATATGCCGGCTGACTATCGCGCTATTGCGCCTTGTGTAATTGTGTTGAACATGCTCAGGCAGGGGCGCAGCTCTGTGACATGCGCAGTAGACACCGAACGGCGCATGCCTGGGGTGCTGATGCTGACGCCTGCCACGCTGCTGACGTGCTAAGTGCAGGAGACAGTGCAGGGCACATTCAACACTCTGCCAGTGGTGCTAGTGTGCTGTTCACATGTATAGCGCTCCTGCACTGGGGCGCCGTAGGTGCCGTGGTGCCACAGTGCGGTAGGCCACTACAGGAGGTGCCACACAGGTGCCATACCGTGCTACATGGGGTGAGTATCAATCACGCTGTGGCGGTCCGTGCGCGAGGGACCCCTGACCCTGTGCCCCCTAGGTGCCATGCATCCACATGTGTGCACCTCTATCGTGCTGTTTGGTGACAGCGCAATGGGGAATGGCAGGGCAGTACCGCGCAGCATCTGCACGTGGCGGACATGCGCTAGGGAGTGCCATTTTGATTCTCAATGGTGGAAAGATGGCTTGGAGACGGGCACCAGTCTGGACCCAGGTTGAACTGGCTAACCTCATGTCCCTAGTTGAGCCCCATGCTGGTGCTCTCTTTGGGGAGGCACCCCTGGAAGGGCCAGGAGTGCCATGTGGGAGGAGGTGGCAGTGGCCCTGGAGGAGGTGACAGGGATCCAGTGCACAGCGGAGCATTGCAGGCACTGGTATGGGGGCCTCCAGCAGAGGGACCCGGTCAGGCTTGCCCACCTGCGGGCATGTGCCAGGAGGGGCACGGTTCCACAGCCAGGTAGGTGCCCCATCCATACACTGGTTATGTCCATACTGGTATCACGGTGGTCATGTGTCCACCACACGGGGGGTGGTCTGTCCAGTGTGGGCCGTGGTGGTGGTGGTGATGGTATGGGGTGGGGGGCAGAAGGGTTTGGCTGTGTGGGATCGCACACACCCTGGGGTGGGGGCCTTTGCTACCTGATTGTACTGATGTTCCTCTCTCCATGTTTGCACCCTAGGCCCTGAGGAGCGCCGGCATGCCAGGGAGGAGCGGCAGCTGCATGAGGCACATCCAGATGCTGGAGGACCCATACCAGCCCAGGGACCAGTCTGATGATGGTGAGTGCCTTACATCCAGGATTTTCTGTGCATGCTGTGTAGCAGGGCGGGTGGCGGAGCATGGCCACCATCCATTGACACCACTGCCATGCACGTGACGTAGTACAGTCAGCACTGTCCAGTGGCACTGCATGTCTGGGAGTGCATCACTGGTGGTCCATGCGTGCACCAGGTACATGGCTGTGCCACTGCCTTTGCACCGCAAAGCCATGTCACTGTACAGCCACAGTGGTGCTGTTCGGGACTTGGGCGGTGGGTGTGTGCAGTGGTCCGCATGGCTGTGTGCACCTGGGTGGGCAGGTCTTGTGGACATGATCACTGTGGGTGGTCGCACACCATCACAGGGGCGTGTCCCATGGCTGTATGCCATGCACAATAGGTGGGCTGCAGGGGGCTGTGCACTCATGCCTATTGACTCTGCTCCCTTGTCCTAGGTGGATGGAGGATGGTCCATGTGGAGCGGGTGCTGCAGGAGCTGCTACAGGTGGCCAGGGCCTCCCTGGCCATCCTCAAAAGGATGGATCACCATGGTGTGAGGCCTCGACATGGCAGGAGGCTCCATAGAAGTGGGGAGCAGGGCTCCCGCTGAAGATGGACTGCATTTTGACCTCAGAAAAAAACCCTGGACCCACCCTCACACCCCTCCTTCCCTCTCCCATTTGTTCACCCCTGCTCCTTACCCACCTCCATCCAGTTTGTGGCCCTCACCCCTTTCAAGTGTATATATTTGTACATAGTTTTGTTACTACTTTTCTAATATATTTGTTTAGTTATGCCTACTGTTGTGGTCTCTGATTTGCAGTGGGCTAATGGTGCTCAGCTGCAGTGGAGTGCATGGTGTCAGGGATGGTGCTATCATGGGTGTGTGTGTGTCCATAGGGGAGGCAAGTGTGGTGTGGGCATAGTTCTCAGTCACTGTCTGTGGTTTGTGTGTTGTTCCCTGTGCAATGGATGACTGTGTGCAGTGGTACATGGTGCATGCGCTGTATCCATGGCGCATCTGTCAGACCGTCCATGGCCTGTGCAGCTACCACCCTTGTATGTCTGTGACCTGCACAGTCTGCTGGCATGTCAGTGGTGGCTGCCCATGCTGGACTGCCACTGTAACCAGCGAGATGCCGGGTTGCCTCCTGTCACTGGTGTGGTGCACGTCTGCCTTGGGTGGCACTGTTGCCTCCGCTGTTGTTGTCCCACCTCGATGCTGTCACCTGTGCCTGTTGCAGGGGATGTGCTCAACTGTCTGTCACTTGTGCTCCAGCTGCATGCTGGTGACATACAGCATCGTGGTGCCTGCACAGGGTTGCTGGCACACCTGTGCCGTGGAGGGGGGTTCTGGCCGTGTGTCCACAGCTGCTGTGGTCACATGCTGGGGGCTTGGTTGCCCCGCTACTGTGTACCTGTGTTGATGTGCCCTTGGGTATGGGTGGTTGTTTGTCTGTGCACTGTGTTGCATCCTGTGTGGTGCATGCTTCCATGCAACATTGTGGGTGTCTGCACTGGCTGTTGTGGCCAGTGCTGGGATGGGGTGTGTCCTTGGGAGGGTGTGCAGGGTGCTGTAACACTGGTGGTGGGTTCCGGGGCATGCCCTGTCACATGTGTGGTACCTCGTGTGCCGACGCATGGTCAGTCTCACAGTTTTACCGGGGGGAAGGGACTTGCATGGCGGCACTGTTTCTGCAGCCGTTGCTTTGCTGTCTGCTACTGCCCGCTGTTGGGTGCTCATGGTGGGGCTGCCTTGCATGGTCCTGTGGTGCACGGGGTTGTATTGTCACAGTGGGGGTGGTGGCATGCTTAGGGTGTCCTGCACTGTTGGGCGCTACTCCTGGGCAGGGTGTATGGGGATCGTGGTGCAGGGTGTGCTCTGCATTGGTGGGTTGGTGTGACATGGGGTGGACGGGCATCCATGTGTGACGGTCCCAGCTTGCAAGGGGATGTGCTGGTCCACTGTGCCATGGCGGTGGGTTTCTTGCTGGTGTCCCTGGGCCATTGGTTCTTCCTGCTCTCCTCCAGTTGTGTGGTGCATGGGGTGTGGGGGGGCGATGTCTGTTCTGCTGTGTGCTCCTCTGCCCATCCCTACTATGGGTGGTGGGCCCCTGCATCCTGTCCCTGCGCATCCCTAGTTGTGCTGTTGCACTGCTGCCCTGCTCCACTAGGTGTCTCTGGTTTTGCTATTGCACATCATACCTGCTCCACTGCGCATCTCTGGTTGCGCTATGGCACAGTTGGCACAATATTCAATCGTGTGCCGCAGGTGCATCTTGACCTGCACAGTGTTTGAATATCACGCATGTTGCTCATGGGCCCATTGGACTTGTGCCTGCTTCTGCTGTTTCCCAGTTTGAATAGCTGGGCCAGTGTATTCAAAAGAGTATAAAGATTCTCCTAAAACTAATGGAACCTTACTTGTTAGTTGTGCTCTCTCCCTCTGGCAAAATCCAAGTGGCAACAAGAAGCTGGGCACTGGCCTGTCCTCTTATCCATGCAGGAGAGTGTGATGTCATAATTGGTGCATGAAGCACCTAAAATTAGTGTGCATGGCAACACTTAATTGATTCCATTTTAAATGAACCTTCCTAACTGAAACTAGCTTGCTCACTTAGTTAACATAAATTAGAGTGTATGGTAACGTTTAATTGATTTCATTTTCAACGAACCCTCCTGATTGAGAATAGTTTTCTCATTGGGTAAACATAGTTTAGTGCAATGTGTCCCATAATGTTGTAATTTGTAACAAATACTATCAATTTAAGTCCTTAAAACTTAACTTTTTAAAGAGGCTTCCCTTTGAATTAATGCTAGGGCTGATCAAATCCACATAGGAATTAAACTGTCATTCTATTGATGTTCTCTCTGATACTATAGTAACTGCTAACAATTAAGCTATACAAACCTTGTTTCTTGTGAGGCTAGTACTAGCATTTATGTAAGTTAAAAACTTTGACATATAGCACCTTTATTACAAATTTGACAACATTTTTAAACTTGATCTATTACAGTACAAAATGTCAATACTAATGTGTTGGCCAAGCTGAAGTTGCTTTCACTACTTTAAAAGCTTTATGAGTAGTGCTTTCATTGCAGTGTGAACAATGTTTTCAAACTGAATATGTTATAGTCCAAAGTGCAACAATATGTGCTAATGCATTATGTGAGCTAAAATTGCTTTAAATACCTAGTCTCTTTTCTAAAAATGCGATCTGTACTAGAGTGTTATAAGAGTTGAAGCTGCTTTTAATTACAAAATTGTTTCTATAAAAATAAAACATCTGCTGTTTGTATTCTAATGCTAACACTATTTTTAACATCCAATACAGTATACATATAGACACTTGCTGTCTTTATGGTTAGAAATTCTAATCATTACTATTAACTTAGTGTTTTTAGGGAAACTTCTTACCAGGGACAATCCTCATTTGTACTTAAATACACAAATATACTTATGCATTAATGCTGGCTGCAACAAAAGCCACCTACTGTTTAATATTTAAACCAATTTTGGTTGTCATGTCAACCTAATCCTTTCTTTCCGCACAGATCTAAAGGCTCTCTTATTAAAGATCTCTTGTGTTTTTTATGTTTTCTACTGATTAATTTAATCATTTTTAAATGACCATAATAGGTAATGTTTTACTAAAACTAAAATTTACATGAAATCTCTATTTAAACTACTAATCTGGCCAAAAATCTAGAGGAAGGGGAAAAGGATGGGGAGAACAAGGTGACCATTAATGTTTGATACCTAAGGAGGGGGATAATAACTTTCCTATGCATTAACCTAAATGTATATGATAAATACTAGGGGGGCAGGGAAAGTGAGGTGGAAAGAGGGGAAGAAGAGTTAGTTAGTTTATATAAATATATATATATATATCTTTATTCTTATGGTTTTTACCAACAAGATTGCCATTTAATTTCTTCATTCAAACCCCACTCTTTATAGTAGGTACGTAATTCATAAATCCATTTTGTTTCTTTACTTTCTAACAATTTTTGAAAGTTACCACCTCTTTCACATTCCAGTATCTTTTTCTAGTCCTCAAAATCAAAGTTGAACAACAGTATGGCCTCTTTCATTAAAATGATGTGCCCCTGGGGAATTCTCATCTACAAATCTAATCCTACTCTTATGCTCTGAAATGTACTTTTTCAGTTCTCTAGATGTCTGGCCTACATTTAATTTATCACAGGGGCATTGTAGTATATAAATAACCCCTGTGGTATTACAATTAATGTTCTGTTGAACTGGGTACGTTTTCACTGTGCACAAATGTTGAAATACTTTTATTGAGGTGTTGCCACAGGCTACACATTTCCCACATGGGTACATGCCATTTTTCAATAGTCCCAATAGTAACTGACCTTTCTTAATATCAGGTGAATAATGTATTGTTTTAACCAATCTATCTTTAATATTTGGTGCCTTTTTTGAAGTTACAAAAGGTTTTTTTGAGAAAAGTGTACTAGTATTTGGATCATTTTGTAAAATGCTCCAATACTTAAAAATAATATTTCTAATTTGGGACATCTGAGTGCAAGGTGTAGTACTAATTGTAAGTTTTCCTTGATGTTTAGAAAAATCTTCTTTTGGTTTTTCTGTAATTAAATCGGTCCCATTGGTTTGCTGCATTCTAAATTTTATAGCTTTACTAGTTTTTGATTTATATCCTCGTTGCTTAAACCTCTCAATAGTAACTTCTTCTTCTTCTTTGTATTCCTATTGTCTACTACAACTACATCTAGTCCTTAATAGTTGAGAATAAGGGATACTCTCCTTTCGACTGCCTGGATGGAAACTATTTCCATGCAAAATGGTGTTCCTATCTGTATCTTTTCTATACATCATAGTTTCTAATGAACTCTCTCCTTTAAAAATCATGATGTCCAAGAAATGTATCCTCTCATTACTGTATTCAGATATAAATTTCAAGTTCAAATCACAAGTGTTCAAATAGGTAAAAAATTCTTTAAGAGAACTTTTGTTACCTCTCCATATTAGGAGTACATTGTCAATAAAGTGCTTCCATAACACAATGTAGCTTGTAAATGGATGCCTTGGGCACAACACATATTTTAGTTCCAAATTATGCATATATGCGTTAGCATAGCTAGGAGCCATACTGCTTCCCATAGACATCCCTTTTATTTGTCCAAAAAAAAATCCTGTTCAAATTTAAAGTAGTTATTGTTCAAGACCAAAGTTGCCAATTCCATCAGCAGCCTTGATCTTGGCCTCATACCTTCTGGTCTGGTTTCTAATAACTCTAAAAGAGATTGTACCCCTTCTTGATGTGGTATCAAAATATAAAGATCTTTTGCATCAATTGTAACCAAAATAAAATATTTTATGGATTCCCCTTGTAGATTGATTTCTTCAAGTAATCTTAATACATGTGTTGTATCCTTTATGTATGTTGATGTATTTTGTATAAGACTTTGTATGTGGAAATCAACATATTTTGAAATAGGTTCCAATATGGAGCCTACTCCTGATACTATTGTCTTCCCAGAGGATAAGATAATTTTTTATGTATCTTAGGTAAAGCATAAAACACTGGCACTTGAGGGTTTTCACAAATTAACAAATCTTTCTCCCATGTGTACAACCAGCCTAAGGCTTCAAATTCTTCCAATAAAGTCTCAATTTTGAGTCTGATTTCCTTAACATGATCCTTGTTTAATTTAATGTAATTCTCTGCTACATTTAATAGTTCGAGGCACATGGTCCTATAATCTTCTCTGTTCATTAGTACTATAGCCCCTCCCTTATCTGCTGGTTTAATAAGCAACTCTGTGTCTTTTTCTAATGTTGCTAAAACTTGTTGTTTTTTAGACAAATTATAATGAATCTGTGAGGGAACTGTTTCTTTATCACATAGCTGTTGCATTTCTTTCTGAACTATGTTAATGTAAGTTTCAACAGCGTTACTGATATTAGTTTGAGGTATATAATTAGATTTTATCCCCAATGCTTTTTTTAGTGATCTTTTTATCAAATAACTTTCTTTCATATTTTGAAATTGGACTTGGAGATGAATGTTCCTGAAAAAGTTTTGAAGATCTACCAGTAACCGAAAATCATAAAGCTTTTTAGTTATAGAATACGATAGTCCTAAACTTAGTACTTCTTTTTCTTCATAGGGGGGCCAATCCCAGTCCTTTCACAGAAGAAAGGGTTCTGCAAGAACTCCTAAAACTGAAGGTGGACAAAGCAATGGGTCCTGATGGAATTCACCCCAGAATTCTAAAAGAATTAAGGAAGGAACTAGTGAAACCACTGGCTACTCTTTTTAATAAATCATGGGAGGATGGTGTGTACCCGAGGACTGGAGGAAGGCAGATGTGATTCCCCTTCACAAAAGTGGTACCAAGACAGAGGCAGGAAACTACAGACCTGTCAGTCTGACCTCTGTGGTAGGGAAAGTGATGGAGTCACTTCTGAAGGAAAGAATAGTTGAGTACCTAGAGGTCAGTGGAGCACAGGATCCAAGGCAGCATGGGTTCACCGTGGGAAGGTCATGTCAGATGAATCTAATAGATTTCTTTGACTGGGTGACCAAAGTAGTAGACCAGAGAGGGGCTGTGGACATAGCCTACCTAGACTTTAGCAAGGCATTTGACACAGTCCCACACAAAAGATTATTAGTCAAATTAACCAGCCTGGGAGTGGGTCCCAGGGTGGTAGCCTGGGTAAAACATTGGCTGGACAACAGGACACAGAAGGTAATTGTAAATGGAGTCCACTCTGAAGAAAGGGCGGTTACTAGTGGGTACTGCAGGGTTCAGTATTGGGTCCAGTCCTTTTAATGTCTTCATCAGTGACATTGCAGAGGGACTGAAGGAAAAGTATGCCTTTTGCAGATGACACAAAGATCTGCAACAGGGTTGATACACAAGGAGGCGTGGAAAGGATGAAAAGGACTTGGCAAGGTTGGAGGAATGGTCAGACGTATGGCAGCTAGGATTAAATGCAAAAGTACAAATAATGCACCTGGGAAACAAGAACCCAGGGAAGAATACACAATGGGTGGGGAGGTAGTAACAACAACAAAACAGGAAAGGGACCTGGGGTAATCATATCAGATGACCTTAAGTCAGCAAGCAATGTGAGAAGGCAGTAGGAGGGCCGGGGTATACTGGGATGTATAGGGAGAGGCATCAACAGCAGAAAACAAGAAGTTGTTATCCCTCTGTACAGACAGTTGGTGAGACCTCATCTGGAATACTGTGTCCAGTTCTGGAGACCCCATCTCCAAGGACATAGACAGGATAGAGGCAGTCCAGAGGAGGGCAACTAAATGGTGCAGGGTCTGCAAGAGAAGCCGTATGAGGAGAGACTAAAGGAGCTTAATATGTATACCCTTGAGGAAAGAAGGGAGAGGGGGACATGATAGAAACTTTCAAGTACCTCAAGGGAATCAACAAAGTCCAAGAGGGTAGCATCTTTCAGAAAAAGAGACTTGCAAGAACAAGGGGACACAATTTAAAGATAGAAGGAGGGTGGTTCAGGGCAATGTGAGGAAGTATTATTTCACAGAGAGGTAGTGGATGCATGGAACAGCCTTCCTGAGGAAGTTGTGGGGTCTAAAACTGTGGGAGAATTCAAGAATGCATGGGACAGACATAAGGCAATTCTTGTGGGGGGCAGGAAGATATAGGCTGTTGGTTAACTAGGATCTGTGGCCTATCCTGTAGGTAGGGAAATGGGCAGACTAGATGGGCCTAGCGGTCCTTATCTGCTGTCAAAGTCTATGTTTCTATGTTTCTATGTTTCATCTGTCAGTATTATATCACTTAAATTAAAAATCACATCCTCCCTCTGTTCCCCTTGTTGTATGTTCTTTGCCCTTGTCCTATGTTCCCTCCATTTCCTCCTCCTGTTTCTAATGTGTTCTTGTCTCTGAGATCGTATCTTTTTGTTTGATTTACTGTATCTGGTTTCTCTTTTTGTTGTACATATGACGTTCTTGGCTCTGGTTTATCTTTCCCCTGCCTGTCCATTTGTACCCTTCTCCCTTAAAATGGTTGTCCATTTCTCACCTGGAATGTATTTCTAGTGTAACAGTCTGAACTGTCAGAACTGTTTCCCTCTCCTCTGTTTACAAAGACTCTAATCTTTTTATATGTATATATTTTATTGTCCCTATAATCGATGGTATATCTGTGAAACTTTTTGAGTTTGATCTCCTTAATTTATTTTTCATATTTTAAAAGTTTATTTTTTATTTCTTATAGTCATCTATTTAAATCTTCTACAGAAAGTTTTTTTTTTTTTATTCTTCCTGGGCTGTAAGATCCTCCGCCAACTTTCACCTTGCTTTAATATTGCCTCAATTAGTGCATACATGAAGTCTACACTGCATCTAGTGTGGATGCCATCCCATTTCTTATCTAAATCCTCATCATATATTCCCAAGTTAGGCTCATCTGGAACTCTCAAACCTCTTGGTATTCTTTTATATTCTAAGTATTTAGCCAAAGTGAGGCCATGCAACTCCAGCCTGATATCTTTAGATTTTCAATTTTCAATTTTTCTTTTAAGATTTTTTACCAAATCTCCCACTGCTGTGTTTAAATCTTTGTTCCCTTTCATAGTGGTTAACAATGTTAATCTTTCTTCTTCTGTGAAGCTACTAAATATAAAGGATGTTTCCATATTCCCTCTCACCTCTGAAAAATTGGCCATAGTTAAACAAGATCTTCTTAATTTTCCAATATATTATAATACGTTAATTAAATCTTTCAGAACAAATAACACATAATGTATAATACATAAAAATCATAATTGTATAAACAAAAAGGAAAAAAGCATTACAAATAAGAAAAATTCCTTAGCTATTCTTGTTTGCAGAACATCCTTGGATATAGTCGGCTCACACCATACGACTCACTTGAATCCAAAAAGCAAAAAGTTCCAGGGGAACTTTTTGTTTTTTGTGTTAGAATCTGCCCATTTACGGACTTAATTTGTAAGGCACTCTCAGTACTCGGAAGTTTACTCCTTGAAGATTTAAATAACATGGTTTGAGGTTTTTTTTATATTCATCAGTGAATGCTTTGACCTAAACCACTGTTGCAAAATATCAAAGTCTGCGTGGAGTTCTTTTTCCACTTCTTGTTTATCAACACCTTCAGATATTAGTACAGTATCATCTGCACACAATAAAATGTTGGAATACTTTATAAAGTTTGGAAGAGAATTCATGTAAATCAAAAACTTTAGATGGCCCAAAATTGAGCCCTGGGGTACACCTCTTGTCATAGGGGCTAAGGTTGAATTAATTTCACCAATAGAAACCAGCTGAGACAGTTATTTTAAGAAAGAGGAAAACCATTTTAATGGCTGATCTGTAACCCCAATAGCCTCAAGGGAGACCAACAACAGTTGGTGATTTACTAAATCAAAAGCTTTTGACAAGTCCATGAGCACTGCACCCACTGCACCCACAGATCACCCCTCCCCCAAGGGGGAAGCTAGTTGGTCCAGAAAATCTGTGAGAGCAGTCTGCATGGATTGCCCCTTTCGAAATCCATACTGAACAGGAGTTAATTTATTATATTTTTCAAGATATCCCATTAACTGGGAATAGACCAAAAGCTCCATTAGCTATTGGAATGAAGTCATTCACATATTTGTGATTGTCTAGTACAGAATGCCCTACAAGCCCATTGGTCCACAGTGTGGACCAATGGGCTTACAGCTATACTGTGCGCTGTCATTGGTGGTGGCCGGGTGGTATGTGGGCAGGTTTCAGCTGCCCGATGACAGGGGAGCGGGCAGGCACGGGGTCCTGTGTGGGTGGGAGGGTGGGGATGCCACTGAATCACCAGGGACTGTATTTATGGCACTTCACCAGTGATCGGAGCTAGGGGCTGGGGGCCACTAGACCACCAGAGAATATATTTATGTCATATTACCAGCGATTGTGGCTACAGGAGGGAGGGGGCACCAGTAGACTGCCAGGGACTGTGATACTTTCACTATTCCCTGCAATCATGGCTATGGGGAGGAGGATGCCCTGCGACCCCCTCAGTCCACACGTCAGTCTGTGCAGGGTGCCAGGCGCAATTTGCTAGGCTGCTCTGCACAAGGCATGCAAATGGGGCAATAACGACATGCAAATGGCCCCATTTGTGCCTTGCATATCTTATGGCCTCATTTGCATGCCCTCTGCTGAATATTGTGGGTGCTGCGCCCAGCACAACTGCATCTGTGCTAGCACATCCTCATGCTCCCTATTGGTGACTTGCATCATGCACAGTGCCACTGCACTATATGCAGTCCATGCCATATTCAATGGTGCTGTGCCATGGTGCAACACTGTTGAATATTACCTGGTCCTGGCCCCAGCACATCCCAGATGCACTACGCCCATGCTTGCGCCACTGCCAGGCACAGTCTGAATATCTAGACCTTAGTGTTTAGTTCTTTCATAAAAGTTGTGGAACTATAATTCACAAAGTTTCTCTTCATAATTTTGGGGGAGATAGGGTCGGTTGTTTTTTTCCTATTAAATTAATTTTACAGGAAATAACACTATGGTCACCTAGGTTTGGTGGACAGACCTCCTTCTTTATTAATTCCATATTAGATGTTATTAAAATCAAATCCAGTATATTACCAGATCCCATCAATTTACGTTTTTGTGTGGGGGTGTCAATAATTTGTTTTAAATGCAAATTTAAAATTACATTTTCCAATTTTTTTCCCCCTTAACACATTCCAAGCTGCATTAAAATCTCCCACCAACTCTCTTTTTCCTCCTGTTTTTGCTCACTTCCTTTGCACAGAGGTTTGTTTCCTTTACTATGTCTTCCTTTAATTTACCCGCTGTTCCTCCACCCCACCTTGGCAATCCTCCTACTAGGTTGTCTCTAAGACATTCACCCATTTTTTTAAAAATCTGCCCTCCTGAAATCCAAGACCCTCATCCTTGTGTGGTGTGTCTCTGCCACTGTCTTTATGTTAAACCACACTGTATGGTGATCGCTGGTCCCTAGCTGACATCACACCTAGATGTCTACAGCACTGTCCTTGTTTGTGAGCTCCAGGTGCAGTATTGCCGCATTAAGAGTGGGCTCTTTGACTAGTTGCCTGATAAAAGCCCCCAGTGGCAGGGAGCCTAGGATGGCCTTGTTTTAGCCAAGGCTGCAGCTTGGAGGCTCCTGTCTGAGTCATGCAGACTGAGGTCCCCAACCAGTAGCCCCTCCTCCTTTTTTGCCATCATACTGGTGGATGGCTTCCTCCAGTGCCTTATTCAAATCTTCTCTCTGCGTTGGAGGTCTGTAGTGTGAATAGAGCTCCAGCTTCTGTTTCCAGGGTGACCAACAGCACTTCCTTTAGCCCTAGGTTCTCTTGCACTTACATCAGTCTGATACCCTTCCTCACATACAGCACAGCCCCTCTAAAAATAAATGCAAAATTATGCACATAGGGTGTAAGAACCCAAGGACAAAATATTGGCTGGTAGGGGAGGAACTTGAAGCAACAGAGCAGGAAAGTGACCTGGGGATCATCATTTAGATAGCCTGAAGGTTGGGAAGTAGGAACCAATGCAACAAGGCAGTGGGGAGGGCAGACAGAAGGTTGGAATGCATGGGGAGAGGCATTACAAGTTGGAGGAAGGAGGTGATCATGCCACTTTACAAAACTATGATCAGAGCACATCTGGAATATGGGGTACAGTTCTGGAAGCTACACTTACAGGGTGGACAGGGTCCAGAGAAGGGCAATCAAAATGGTTCAGGGACTACACAGGAGGTCATATGAAGAACAACTGGAGGAACTAAAATTATACACACTGGAGACGAGGAGGGAGAGGGGAGAAATGGTAGAAACCTTCAAATATCTGAACGGAATAAACAAGGTAAGGAAAGGAATCACATTTAGGATGAGTAAAAACAAAGCAACTGGGGACATGCATTCAAGCTGGAGGGGGCAGATTTAGGGGAAATGTGAGGGTGTGGTTCTTCACTGAGAGAGTGGTGGATCCTTGGAATAGGCTGCCAGAATGAGTAGTGGCGGTAAATTTGGTTATTAAATTCAAGAGGGCATGGGATAACTACACGGAGCTAAATAAAAGTAACAATGGCATGGATACTGCACATTTATCTGTGGCAATTCTTGCAGAAACTGCTTGTCCTCTAAGGATATTAGGAGAGTGACTGAGGACATAAGGGAGAGGGACTGGCCTTACGTACTTGGGCGGTCTGCCCCCTGACCCTCAGGCTTGCACTTCAATCAAGCAATTAAGCCTACAAGTATCTTACTGCTCAGTCTCAAGGGGTTACTGTGCATATAACTGGCACGACTCTTTCAGACCCTGCCTGTCTCTTTAAAGTATTTAGGTTAGATATTAGCCTGCGTATTTAGGCTGGACTTAAAACAAGCTCACTGTCCATAGGGCAAATGTAAAACTCTAGAAGAATATTCATCTCTCTCTGAGTCTTAGTCTCAAAAATATCTAAGCTGTAGGGGTCAGTAGGGTAGGACATAATTTGGGCTATATTGTCATTCACCTGTATGCCCCTTCTCGTGATCTGCATTTGTCCCCTGTTCAGGCTTGCTTATACGCCACCCTGTAAGGTCTGTACAATTAGGCACACTGAGGCATCTCAATGCTCAGCTAAGCACTTGAATTTCTACTCTTCTGCCTTTCTGTTCCCCAAACTGGATCAGGCTGTACAGCTACATTGGCGTGGGGGGAACAGTTGTAGCTGTAGCCAACGCGGGCACCTCACCCACTACAGATGCCCTGTATTATCCCAAGTACTTCACAGTTAGAACCCTGATTTTTGCTGTACAGGTAAGCTGGGTAATAGTATTAGGACACCAGCAGTGACCTCTAACTACCTATCCAAGCGAGAAAGAGTAAAGGCATCTTGATTTCTCTTGGGGGCTATCTGGAAGCTACTACTTCTTTTGTTGCTCTGCTTAGGCAATGTGGAGCTCAACCCAGGACCTCCAGCTACTATCTCTTCCCCTTCTGACCTACCCAGTCTCAAGGGGATATATTTTGTGCATATAAATGAGTGTAGTCTTCTAAAGAAGCTAACCTCTATCCAGGCTTGGGCACATCATACTGCTCCTGACATATTAGTGGTAACTGAAACATGGCTAAGACCTGGAACGGCTGACCACGAGGTGAATATCCCATAGTACCTTCTCTATAAGACTGATAGACAGACTAGAGGAGGTGGAGTAGCCATATAGAGTAAAGATAAATTTCAAGCCTCTGTCATGGACTCGACCTCTATTCAAAATGAATTTGAATGCCTATCATTGAAGGTCAAGATTTCACCTATGGTCTTGTTATGTGTAATTGGATGCTACAGGCCTCTGTCAGCTGGATTACAGCTGCTGCATCACCTAAATAAGACTCTGGGATCATTAACCATAGAAGTCATAACTTTAGGAGACTTCAATTTGAATTGGCTTGCCACTGCCTCTGCACCCCTCAAAGCCATTTGTGGCTCCCTCGGGCTGACACAACTTATCAATGAACCCACAAGACTAAATGCAAAGAACCTAAACAATAGCTCTCTACTGGATCTTATCTTAGTAAGTAAACCACATCTACTTACTCATGCTGGTGTATTTTTCATGGATACAAGTGATCATTGTTACATTGCCTGTGTAAGACCATCAAAAACAGCCACATCAGCTTCCAAATTTACTACAAAAAGAAGCCGCCGCAACTTCAACCCCTATACATTTATTACCCAACTAAGAGATTCATTATGCTGGCAGGACTTTTACCTTGTAAAATCTGTGGACACGGCTTACAACATTTTTCAAGAAATCAAAACAGGAGCCCTGGATAACCTTGCTCTGCTGATTAAAGTCCGTAATAGGGTGAAATCCTACCATTGGTTTAATTTAGAGCTAAAGACTGCCTTACAAAAAAGAAACCTACTTTGGAAAATGGTGCAGAAATCTAAGCTCCCAGCTGCAGGACTAGCCTTCGACACCTCTCTTGCCAATAACCTATGATCCCAACTTGGTGTCCAGGATCAAGGAATCTCAGTATCTAACTCCTCATTCTCCCTGCAGCTGGTTTCGATGAAGGAGGTTGAAGACCTCCTGTTACAGCTGGATGTCAAAAAAGTGCTGGAGCCTACGCTTTCGACCCTTCTACCTGAAAATTGGTTATCAGGTCCTAGCTGTCCCACTTACTCACCTCTTTAATCTGTCACTCTCCCGGGCTGTCTTGCCACCACTATGGAAGACAGCTCATGTCATCCCCCTGATTAAATCTGCAGATCCTGCAGACCTTAATAATTACAGGCACATCTCCTTACTTCTGATCTTATCTAAACTCCTGGAAAAGATTGTGAGTAACCAGCTCAAAAAATATCTAGAATCTGAAAATCGAATTAACCCCTTACAATCTGGTTTTAGGGCATGACATAGCACTGCCACAGCTCTCGCTAAAGTGACCAATGACTGGCTACATGGACTGGATACTAAAAACTTTGTATGCGCAGTGTTTTTGAACCTAAGCAAGGACTTTGATACTGTAGATCACAATCTGCTTCTTACATCACTCAGGAACATTGGTCTGGACCATCACTCCCAAAAGTTGTTCTCTAATTACCCTACAGGATGGTACCAGCAGGTCAAGGCAGAAGGGGAATTTTCTCCTTTAAAACCCTCTATTGAGAGGAGTTCCCCAGGGCTCCATATTGGGTCTTCTACTATTCTCAATTTATATTAATAGAATTAACGACAACATCAAAGCTGCCAACATTCACCTCCTTGCTGACGACAAGGTGCTCTACTCCGAAGGACCCTCTCTTACTGCCGCATGCGATGATCTGCAGCATGATTTCAATCTTCTGCAATTACAACTGTAAAACCAGAAACTAATGCTAAATGCAAAAAAGACCAAAGCAATGCTATTCTCACCTCATGCATATGATGCCACATCTGTAACACCCCCTCAGATCACTACACTTCTAGGAGAATCCTTGGAATATGTGTCTAAGTCCAAATACCTGGGTGTCTGGATTGATAAAAGGCTGCCCTTAATGACTACATAGAAGAGCTGCTAAAAAAGCTCAGGCAGAGACTAGGTCTTTTTTAGAAGATAAACCAGTTCCTGACAAGAGAGGCCAAGATGCGTCTGGTTCAGTCCACTTTTCTTTCTCTTCTTGACTATGCAGATTTCTTGTACTTTCAGGGCCCGACTGCTGTACTCTCAAAGATAGATACCCTTTCCCACAGAGCTCTAAGATTTATCACTGGTCTCCCTTACTCAACCCATCATTGTTCTTTATATACAGTGGTGGGATGGTCATCTCTTAAATACAGATGGCAGAGAAATTCAGCCATTTGGATGTTCAAAGCCATTTGCAGTTGGCTGCCACAATATATATCAGATTGCTTGCCATTATGTACAGAAGCAAGTACTCATTATGAAGCTCCTCCTATATTTCGCTATTTGTACCTAAGGTGAGATCTCGCTTCCGTAGGGCTTCAATAAGTTATATGCTCCTCCTACTATGGAATACGATACAGAAATCCTTTGAAACTGGTCCACCCTTTGTCAGTAGCTGCTTTCAAAACAAGCTATGCTTTCTTCTTCAATGAATACTGTAATAATTGTTATCATTGAACCTGTCCTTTTCCCACTATGGAGAACTGTGGTCAAAATGCTGGTTATATGCCTTTCTATCTTCCCCTTCCACACCTCCAGCACTTACCAGTATTCTCCATCCACTCAGTGATTGATCTCCATCCAAACTTGGCTTATGGGCTTAGCACTGAATCTTTCTCCAAGACCACAGTACTACTTGACCTCTCACCCCCGGTTACCTATCAGGTATATGCTTCGAAAACCTACTCCTCTGAACCAGCACTCTAGGCTTCTCAACTTCCTCTCCCCTCGGTTACCCATTCCTAGCTCATGTTCTAAAAGCTGCTCTAGTGCCCCAGCACTTTCTAGGCTTCTATACCTCCTCAATTACTGGCACTTCCTCTCCATACACTTTTTCTGCCCTATTGTCCTCCACCGGTCACCATCCTAACATCCGGTGTTGTACTACATTCCATCCTCCCTCCTCTGTTAGCTTTAGGCTTGTATACTTATACTTGAGTACAGTTATCTCAACCAGCACATTGACCTCTGAAATGTCTATACACTGTAAATATTATGTCTAGTCCTGCTAATTGTATCATTTAGTCTAGCATTGACCAATGAAATGTTTATATACACTGTAAATATTATGTCTAATCCTGCTGATTGCACCATTTAATCTGGCATTGACCAAAGAAAGGTTTATACACTGTAAATATCTTGTCTAGTCCTGCTGATTGTGGCACTTAGTTTCTGTAATTCTATGCTTTTTTAACCCTTACCTTTTGTCCAATGTAATTTATGACTATATGTTCTGTTCAGGTCCATCTTGAAAATGAGCGTTGCTCAATGATGTTCACCTGGTAAAATAAAGATTTTGATTGATTGATTGATTTGATTGATGGAATAACAGAAGTAAGATAAACCAGGTTGGGGGGGGGCCGGATAGGCAGACTGAATGGGCCTAGGGCTCCATTTCTGCCTGCAAATTTCTGTGTTTTTACCCTTCCTTTCCTTCCTATCCTTTGGAATTGAGTGCAGCCTGGCATGGTCATGCCCCAGTTATGGTTCTCACTGCACATGACTCAGTCACGGCCACAAGAACTACATCTACCTCCGCTTATTGCCTCCAGGTCTGGAATTTTATTTCCAAGACACCTTGCATTGACATACGAGAGGTCTCCACAATCTGCTCTCACCCTGCCTGAAAACCCTCTCCCCACCATTCCTGCCTGTCCTGCCAATTGAAACTTCCCTCACTCCACCTCCCCCTTCACTACCCTCTCCATGCCTTGCCACCACAACACCTCTCTTTCTACATCTTCTGTTCTTGTCCCACTTGCCCCCTACTACGCCACCTTCAAGTTGTACCCTTGGGGAGTTTCCTCCACTCAGGCCCTCTCTACCTATTGCTTCAGTCTGTGGGGGAAGGGGTTTATGTCTCCTTTAGTAATACAACCTCCCTTCTTAGCTAGTTTAAATGTTCTTCAAAGTAACATTTAAAACCCTCCCCAGAGGACTGTGTTCCCCTTTTCAGAATGATGCAGGCCATCACATCTGTATAGACCAATATCCATTCAAGTTGGCCTCCAGTCCCTAATGAAGTTGAACCCTTCCTCCCTGAACCATTCTTTCAACCAACTCTTTAAACTCCTGGTGCAGAGTACCCTATCCTCTCTTTGGCCATAGACAGGTAGCACCTCAGTGAATGCCACCATTCATGCAACCTGCCTTAGGCCCCTCCTCTGTTCTCAGACCCCTCCCTGCATTATCCCAGCCCCATCCCTCACTAGGTCATTGTTCCCCAAGTAGACAATGAAATCCAGCTCCCCCACTGCCCTTGCAATCCTTAGGCTCCACTGTCCATCCCTCTGAGCCGAGGCACCAGGTAGGCACCTAATCTCCTCTTTCCACCCCTTCTTGCTCCCAACTCTAGCCCGCTCATAATTGAGTCCCACACCAGAAGCTGCTTCCTCTTCTGCTGGGGTCCTCTGCCTCCCACCTTGAGGCATCCCCTCTGGAGGAGTCCCACATCCTCCCTTGACACCACTTTGGGTGCCTCTTCTCGGCTGTTCCTCCAAGTGAGGTAAACAAAAGTGCAATGAAAAGAGAAGAAAAGGAAGCAACTTCTGAGCTGGATAATAGGTAATTGTTTAATAAGGTTATATAAGCTGCCCTGCTGCAAAAATCTGGGGCAGTCTGCATCGGAGATCACATACTGATTCTTCAACTGATGAGTACTATATATTAACCTCTCTCCATTTAGTGTCAATTTCAGTTTAGTTGGCAGGATCATTGTGGCATTTAATATGGTAGAACCATTTGCTCAAAGCGTAAAATTTCTGTTTCTCTATGACAGTCTCATGTGGCAAGTCATGATAGACTGATATGTCTGCCCTATTTATTTAATTCACTATTGCAGGTATATGGCATTCATCAGTTTGTTTCTGTCAACACTTCTTATAAATTTTGTAATAGCCACCTGTGGTGATCTACCTTTGTCTGGTTTGTGTCACAAAGACATAATTGCTTGATCAAGTTCCATCTAAACATTAGCAGGATCCAAGTCTAAAAATGCTATAAATACCCCTGTTAAAGTTTTTTGTATAGAAAATTCCTGATTCCATAACGCTGTGATCCCCACAGTACTAATATTCTTTCTTCTGGCCCTTAAAGAGCTAGTAGAACCAAAAACAATAGACATGGTAATGTTACAAATTTTAAGAAGTAGTTGGTTCTTTTTTTTCCTGAAGTAGTTTTCTTTTTCCTTGCAGGTGCTGGTGACTATTCCTGAGCAGCTGTGATGTCAATCAGTTAAATTACAAGGCTGGTGCTGATGTAATGGGAAGATAAGAGCTACTGTACATATGTATGATGTCAGGCCGAGTCTGTTCTCACACCGACTAACATCAGTAAGAAAAATCTTCTAATTAAAAAAAGGAAAAGAAAAAGTACCTCAGATATGAAAGGTATTTATATCTCAGATATATATCTGAGATATAAAGGCATTTCACCAGGCTGTAAGTGCCAGCAGGGTTCTTACCACTTTTATTTGAGTCAGAGGAGCTGGACACCAGAGTTGGGGGGGCAATCTGAGTTGGGAGTAAAGGCTGGACCAGGAAGAAGTGTCAACCAATTAGGTCTCTCTAGCTGGAGCTTTAAACCAGCTGTCCAGAAAACATTTTGCATACACTTCACCAGGTTGCAAGTGCCAGCAGCAGGGGTGGGGGGGCCCTAGGAGCAAATATTTAAAACCAGAGCTTGTTTTTCTTGTTCTTACCATTATTTTGAGTTGCAGGAGCAGTAAACCACAGTTGGGGTTGGATCTGTGTCCGAAGAAAAAGTGGGACCAGGAGAAAGAGTCAACCAATCGGGCTCACTAGCTGGAGCTTTAAATTGGCTATTCAGGAATCTTTCTGCATGCTTGTCACCAGACTGCAAGCACCAGCAGCATAGGGACTCCAGGAAAAAATATTTAAAAGCCAAAGCTTGTTTTTGTTGTTTGTAATATTTTTTTGAGTTTCAGGACTGGAGACCAGAGTTAAGCATCGGGTCTGAGTCAGGAGAAAAGGCAGGACCAGGAAGAAGAACCAACCATCAGTGCTCACTAGCTGGTACAGTCCTAGGTATAAATTCCCATCCACCCAGCACATCCCGCCATACTCGTGTCCCAGAGCATGAGTAGAACAGAGCAGGAGAGGAGCAGGATACTACTAGCATCTTAGGCATTAGCAGGCAACAGCAGGCATGCAGGGGGCTCTGCCAGTCTGAAAAGGTAAGGTACGGAACCGGCTAGCTTGCTGTTTCCAGTTTAGGAAGCTATAGGAAAAGGGTTAAGAAGTATGGGCAGGGAAGTAACAAGAAGTTAGCTGCTGGAGGTAGGAATAGGAGAAGCACTCTATCTAGGGCAAGGGTGCAGGAACTGTTCATGAAATTCTGTTCAGAAATTCAGAATACACATAAGGAGCCAGAAGAACTGTGGGCCACCCTGGAAACAGGAAATGGGACTGCCTTATGAACTGGGGTTGTCTACAGACCTCCAGACCAGGGGGAGGACATAGACACATTACTGTTAGAAGATATACAAAACATGACTACTAAAGGGAAGGTTCTAATAATGGGAGACTTCAACATGCCAGATACAAATTGGTCAATACCAGCAGAAACATCTGCCAGAACTAGACACATAGTGGATTTCCTGCAGGGAAAAGGCCTCAAACAACTGATAGAACGACCCACAAGAGACAGGCCTATCCTATATCTAGTACTGACTAACAGGAAAAGGATCACAGATCTTCAGTTAGAAGGTCACCTGGGGGCAAGTGACCATCACATGGTATGGTTCAGTTTGGCCACTAGAACTAAATCATCCCATTCCAAGGCAAAACTAGGGGACTTCAGAGGAGCTGACTTTGATAAGATGGCAAGCAGAGTTAAGCTAGCCCTGGCAAGAACAAATACAGGTGAGGGGGTATAGGCAAAGTGAACAAGCATTAAGAGTGCAATACCTGAAGTAACAGCCCATTGTGTTAGAGAGAAAAGCAAGAGCAAAAGAAGAAGGAAACCACTTTGGTTCTCAAGAACAGTAGCAGAAAAGGTCAGAGCCAAAAGGCTGGCCTTCAGGACATATAAGGAAATGCAGCAGGACAAAGATAGGGAGGCATACCAAACTTCCCTAAGGGAAGCAGGGAAGGCAGTAAGGCAGGCAAAGGCCCAAACCAAGGAAACACTATCATGAACAGTAAAAGAAGGTGACAAGACTTTCTATAGCTACATTAGTGAAAGGACAAAATCCAGAGATGGTACTGCTAAGATCAAAGGGGATAAGGGGGAGTGTGAGGAGGAGGACCAAGAAAAAGCATCTATCTTAAATAGATACTTATGCTCAGTATTTACTGAGGAAAAGGTAGGCAAGGCCCACAGCTCAGTACCATGACACGGGGGAGGAGGTGTGCACTAGTCGCTCCACAAAAGAAAGGGTCCTACAAGAGCTCACTAAGCTCAGGGTGGACAAGGCAATGAGACCTGATGTCATACATCCCAGACTATTAAAGGAGCGCAGGGTGGAACTAGCAGAGCCATTATCAGAACTGGTTAGTGAGTCTCTGAGCACAGGAGAGGTCCCAGAAGGCTGGAGAAGGGATCATGTGATCCCACTCCACAAGAGTGGTAGCAGGGAGGAGGCAAGGAATTACAGACCAGTCAGTCTTACCTCAGGAGTGGGCAAGATTATGGAGGCACTCCTTAAAGAGAGGATAGTGCAACACCTGGAATCCATAGAAGCACAGGATCCAAGACAGCATGGGTTTACAATAGGAAGGTCCTGTCAAACTAATCTCATAGATTTCTTTGACTGGGTAACCAGAGTGGTGGACCAAGGGGGAGCAGTTGACTTGACCTACCTTGACTTCAGCAAAACTTTTGATACTGTTCCACATAGAATATTGATTAACAAGCTAGATAGGTTTGGGCTGGGTCAGAAGTTGTTCAACTGGGTGGCAAACTGGTTGGCGGACAGAAAACAGAGAGTGGTGATGAATGGTATACAGTCAGTTGAGATGCAAGCCTCAAGTGGGGTACCTCAGAGATCAGTCCTAGGGCCCATCCTCTTCAATATCTTCATCAGTGACATTGCAGATGGACTGGAGGGTAAGGATCGTCTGTTTGCAGATGATACCAAGATCTGCAACAGATTAGATGATCCAGATTGGGTATGCAGAATGAGAAGAGAGCTGGATAAACTGGCAAAATGGTCAGAAAAGTGGCAACTGGGGTTTAATGCAAAGAAGTGCAAGATCATGCACATAGGGAAGAGAAACCCTGAAGCCTATAGGTTGAGAGGGGAGTTGCTGGCAATCACAAGGGAAGAAAGAGATGTAGGCATCATCATCATCACAGATGACCTGAAATCATCCAAGCAGACCACTAAAGCAGTAGGTAAGGCTAGAGGGATGTTGGGGTGTATTAGTAGGGGTATCACAAGTTGTAAGAGGGAGGTAATAATATAGGTAACAATCCCTCTTTACAAGACACTGGTTAGACCCCATCTGGAGTACTGCATGCAGTACTGGAGGCTGTACCTGCACAAGGACATTAACGAAATGGAGGCAGTCCAGAGAAAGGCAACCAAAATGGTGCAGGGACTGCATCAGAAAACATATGAGGACAGATTAACGGAATTCAGTATGTATACCCTTGAGCAAAGGAGGGAGAGAGGTGATATGATCGAAACATTCAAACATCTTAAAGGCATTAACAAGGTAAAGAGTCTAACATGTTTCAATATAAGAAAAACAGCAGGACAAGAGGACACAGCATGAGACTAGAGGGAGGCTGAGTAAGGGGTAATTCGAGGAAGTTCTTTTTCACAGAAAGGGTGGTGGATGTATGGAACGACCTACCTCAGGAAGTGGTGGATATGAATACAGTGCAGGGTTTCAAACAGGCATGGGACAGGCATAACAGGGCAATAAAAATGAGTATGAATATATAGGCCATTGACAGAGTACAGGCCTATGGCACATTCATAAGGTAGAAAAAATGGGCAGACTGGATGGGCCTTGCGGTCCTTGTCTGCCATCACCTTCTATGTTTCTATGTAAAAAGGGCATGTAGAAAGCAAGTATTGAGGAGGCAGAGGGGTACAAGGTGTGATATACCAAAGCAAGTAATGGAGAAAGCAAGTAGGAAAAAGGAGATAGTAAGAAATACCCTTTCCGGGGTAGGGTCATAAGGTAAATAGAAGGTGTAGGTGGGAAAGGACGAAAAACAAGGAAGGTGAATGGGGCAAGGCACAGCTGTTAGCAGAGACAGAGAAACATAAAGTCAATTATGAGAGTGATGCAGTGCAATGGATGCGGAGATGCAGTTTTCTGGGAGAGTTTCTAGAGACTGAGGGGCTATCCCATCTATGCACACCACTCTGCATTGAAAGAGGAGGTTGCTGGTCTCTAGTCCAAGCTGGCTAAGATCCACAGGACCTCTTTCCACACCCAGGGGCCACCAAGTCTACTTGCATTGCTCCAGAGGTTGCGTAGGAGAAAGAGGGACAGTTGGACCATGGTAGGCTCCAGGAGGGTGGGGGTGGCAGGTTAGAAGCACATCCCTCAGCCTGTGCCAGTAAAAAAATTCCTTCACCATTCTGGTGGTACAAGACTGCCTGGAGGAAGCACCTGTAGTAGTGGCAAGGGAGGATGTGAGTATCCTCTGTAGGGGAGGTCCCTGGGTGAGAGGTACAGAATGCCAACAGAAGGAAAAGCAGCTTCAGGTGAGGGTCTCAGTTGTTAGGGGGGTAGATTTCAGAACAGGGGAGAGGGGGAGCTAAGGCACCTACCTGGGGCCAGTGCTAAGAGGGACAGGCAGTGGATTCTAAGGCTTGCTAGGGTAGCCAAGGCAGGAGGGTGGTTGGATGTCATTGTCCAAATGGGGACTAATGACCTCTAGCAAGGGACAGGGCTGGGATTGTGCAGGGATAGTTCAGAAAACAGGGGAAAAGGGCTAAGGTAAGTAGCATGCATGGCTTTCACTAAAGTGCTGCCTGTCTATGACTGCAGGAAGGACAGGGTACTTGGCACCTGAAGCTTCAGCTCACGGCCGAAGGAATGGTGCATGGAAGAGTAGTTCAGCTATATTGGGGACCAACCAAGTAAAGATATGAGCTTATACAGAAGTGATGGCCTGCATCTATGTGAGAAGGGAGATGAAGAGCCATTGATTACTTAGGGTCAGTGGCAACATACAATGTATAGGGCCTACGGGGAGACTGCATGGGCCTAGCGGTCCTTATCTGCCTACAATTCTCTCTTCTCAGTGGATGATTAAAATGTTACTTATATGGATGAATGTTTAAACTAGCTGAGGGGTGTCGCGGAAAGACAAAGGAAGGCATAAACTGCCTCCCCCCTTCCCCCACAGACTAAAACAAGAGGAGGGTAGGACGTGAGGGGAGGAGAATCCTCCAGATAGCATGATAATGGGAACAGCAGTGAAGTAGAAGACAATGGGGACTGCAAAAAAACATTTCAAAAAGGGGGATTTCAGACAGAGTGGGAGCAAAATGTGAAGGCCATGTGTGAAGATTCAAGGAGTCTTGGAAATAAAATTCCAGACTTAGGAGCCACCATGGCAGAGGCAGATTATTACTGAGTTATGGTACACAAGCAGCCACGACTGTGACATAGTTCAGAAAACACAGGCTGGGGAAAAAGGGAGGCAGGGTTGTGCTGTACATACAAGAAGGTATTCAGGTGATGGAAATACAAGAGAACCGACGGGAAAGGAGGGTTTGGAGGTACTATGAGTCACCCTGGAGGCAGAAGCTATAGCCACTGTTCGTACTAGGGTGATAAACAGACCTCCTAGACAGGGGGAGGAACTGGATAAGGCACTGGAGGAAGCTATAAACACAATGGCAGAAAAGGGGAAGGTGCTGCTGGTGGGGAACTTCAATCAGCCTGGGATGGACTGATGCATCCCTGCAGTGGGTGTTTCTCAGGCAACTAGTCAGGAAGCCCACCTGAGATGGGGTAATATTGGACCTGGTGCTCACAAACAGGGACAGTATTGCAGACATCAAGGTGGGAATCCACCTGAGGATCAGTAACCACCACACAGTGTAGTTCAACATAAGTATGGCAGCAGAAGCACATCACACAAGGCTGAGGATCCTGGACTTCAGGAGGCAGATTTAAAGAAATGGGTGAATGCCTTAGACATGACCTAGTGTGTGTTGGGGGGCTGGGGGGTGGAGGAACAGTGGCCAAATTAAGGCACGGCATAGTGAAGGCAACTAACCTCTGCACAAAAGAAGTGAGGAAAAACCAGAGAAAAATGAAACCATTGCAGTTCTCAGGGGAAGTGACTGCAAAGGTTAAGGCTAAAAGGGTAGTATTCAGGAGGTACAAAGAAACAAACAGGGAAGATGTACCAGGAAAAGCAGCGGGAAGAAGGGAAGGATAGAAGGGGTAACTAAGGGGGATGAAACCTTTTAGGTACTTGAATTAAAAGAAGAAGGCAAGGGGAGGTATTGTGAGGTTAACAATGACAGAGGGAGACAGTGCAGACAAG
Source organism: Neoceratodus forsteri (assembly GCA_016271365.2). Classification (NCBI taxonomy): domain Eukaryota; kingdom Metazoa; phylum Chordata; order Ceratodontiformes; family Ceratodontidae; genus Neoceratodus; species Neoceratodus forsteri. The sequence continues at coordinate 755,377,489 of CM028135.1, forward strand.
GATCAGATAAAGCAGAAACCCTGAACAGTTATTTTACACAGTGTTCACAGTGGAAGGGGAGAGGGATGTACCACAAAAAAACAGTAGGAACACTGGTGGGAAGGAGTTAGACACAAGCTCATTCACAAAGGAAAGAATCCTGAAAGGACTTGCGAATCTGGAAGTGGAAAAAGCTACGGAGCCAGGCGGGAAAAAACCAAGGGTGCTGAGGGAGCTTGTGGAAGTATTGGCTGCACCTCTGACAGCACTATTTAGCAACTCACTAGAAGCATGAGTGTTCCAGAGGAGTAGGGGAGGGCAGATGTAGTTCTACTTCATAAAAGTAGCAGCAGATGAGCCAGCCCAGTAGAGCAGAGGGCTGAGGCACTGGATGCCACACCTCACACCACTCTGGAGACCCGGGTTTGGTAACAAGCTTGGGTTAGCGGCAATCGGTGGGGGGAGGGGGCAGTGCCACCTCTGACAGCCTGGGCGCAAGGCCCGGGGAGGGCGAAAGGGGCTGTTGTCTGGAGCTGTGGCGTGCATGTGTGCCTCCACATGCATGACTCACTGCTTGGAGGGAGAAATGTTGGAAAAATCGGGGGACACAACTTAATGAAGCCTCCAGGCCAGCTAAGGAGTTCTGCTGGGACGTGCATAGTGCAGGTAAGTTCCTGAACAACCCCGGGTCTAGTAGCGTGGCAGAAAATTGCATTGGCCTGCCAGGAGGGTAAAACTGAGTTAACAAAAAAAAAAAAAAGCAGCAGCAGGGAGGAGGATGACAACAATAGGCCAGTTAGTCTGATATCAGTGGTGAGGAAGTTAATGGAGATGCTTTTAAAGGAAAGACTCCTGAAGTATCTTGAATTAAGCAGGCTGCAAGACCTGAGGCAGCACAGATTCTCAGTGGTGGAAGGTCATGTTAGATGAACCTGATTGATTTCAACTGGGTGACCAGGAAATAGATCAGGGTAGAGTAGTGGAAATGGCCTACTTAGACTTCAGCAAGGCCTTCAACACTGTGCTACATAGCAGGCTCATAAGGAAACTGGGCAGTTTGGAGGTAGTCCTAAAGTGACAAACTGGTTAAAAAATTGGATGAAGGTTAGGCAGCAGACGGTGGTGGTAAATGGGGGGGAGGTAGGGTAGGGGAAGATGACCATGGGGATTCCTCAGTGCTCAGTACTGGGACCAGTCCTCTTTAATGTCTTGATAAGTGACACTGCAGAAGAGCTGGAAGGGAAGGTATGCCTTTTTGCAGATAACACTAAAATCTGAAAAAAGGTAGACAGAGCAGAGGGGGTGGAGAAAATGCGTAGACACCTGAGAAATTTTGAGAAGTGATCAAGAGTTTTGCAGTTGGGTTTTAATGTCAGAAAGTGCAAAATCATGCATTTAGGGCTCAGAAACCAAGAAGCAGAGTACAAAATGGAGGAAGAGGTATTGATGACCACAAAACAGGAATGGGATCTTGAAGTAATCATGTAGGATGACCTCAAGGCAGCAAGGCAATGTGACAAGGCAGTAGGGTGGGTCAGCAGAATTGCTGGGGTGCATACGGAGGGAATTACCAGCAGAAGGAGAGAGATGGTGTTACTACTGTATAGATCATCAGTGAGACCACACCTGTAGTACTGTATCCAGTTCTGGAGCTTACACCTCAGGAAGGACATAGACAATGTGGAGGTTCTCCCGAGGAGGGCAACTAAAATGGTGCAGGGCTGTATCAGAAGCCCTATAAGAAAAGGCAGAGGAATCTCTGTATGTACACCCTGGAAGAGAGGAGAGAGATAGGGAACATGATACAGACCTATAAATACCTCACAGGGGTGAATAAGGTACAGGGGGGGAGTATTTTTCAGAGGATAAGGTGCATGAGAACAAGGGGGCATGTGATGAAGCAAGAAGAGGGGAATTTAAGAGGGATGTGAGGAAGTACTTCTTCACTGAAAGAGTGGTGGATGCCTGAAACAGTCTTCCAGCAGAGATGGTGGGGGCGAAAACAGTGGTGGGCGTTAATCATTCATGGGAAAGGCACAAAGGAATCTTAGTAGGGAAGAACGAGGGGGTAATCAGAGATCAGGTAGGGTCTACAGTGGTAGTCTTGGCAGGAAAAAATGGACAGACTGAGTGGGCTAAGAGGTCCTTATCTGCCAACAAATTTTAAGTTTCTATGTTAGGTAATTGTAGATTGGTTTAAAAAAAATAATATTAGTTTTAGTCAATACACTAGCTCTTAAAGTCCTGCATTTGCTGCTGCAGTTCTAAGAACCTTCGCTCCTGTTAATTTACTGTTCTTTTCAATAGAGTGTAACTATCTTCCAGCTCAGAAACTCTTTTTTTCCACTGCCACCATTCTCTCTTTAGAGTTGTTAGTATCAGTAGCCACAGTCAGAGTTTTAAGTGCATTGAACCGAATCCAGTTTAGACTCCACATTGGCACGGCTTTTCATGTTCTCAGAACTACCTTTAATTTCTTTCTGCAGTGCTGCCGCCTATTCTGGGACCCTGTCATTTTCTTGTGCTGATAATCCCTCTATGTTGGGGTTGAGCTTTTCTACATTTGTAGAACTGTCACAGGTGCCACCCTATCTGGAATGTGGTCATTGTGCCCTAGTGGATGCTTTTCAGAGGGCTTAGCAAACTCTTTATTTGGTCTTCTTAGGAGTTCAACGATTTCTTTTAGGCTAGTTACAGTCCCCATCACTTGGAAACAAGGTACATTACAATAATTTCATACTTGCTGTCTTTGTTACTACTGCCAACTTCACCAATACTCTTTAGTGCTCCCTTATATGTGTGTTTGAGCCAGGCAACAAACTCGCCCTTTACAATGTCCTTCACAGTGTTCAGAACATATATAATTGGACTCTGCTACAACTTCCCACTGAGCGTTTCTAGTATTCACGATTTTGTTTAATATTAGATTCATGGGGAGATCCTGTACTTACTCACTGTTTTGCACACTTGCCACCAAGTCAGGAGATTCATCAATTACTGTTCACACCTTTTGATGGCCAGAGAGGGTCACTGCATTGTTTAGTTATTTATTTGCCTGCTGTATCCAGGTATGGGACTGCTTTGTACTTGCATTGCAAATTGTCATTCTGTATAGAAACTGATTTCCCTGTTGTATTCATGTATGCATTGTAGAGCACTTGCATGCTGATGCAATTTATTCTGTATTGTCTTCCATTGCCCCTTCCCAAAGGACACATCTGGAATCGAGCAATCAACTGCTCGGTATGTCTTCTAGGTAAAACTTTTAAATAAATAAGGAAGTAGAGCTGAGAAGCATTTCAACTTGGGGGAGCAATTCAGGCGGAGGCATATTTGAAGATGCTGCTGATTTAACAAATGATTTTGTATGCAGCACTGAACTGGTTGGGGTGCTCGGTGTAGAACTGGCTCCACTTGCTGCCAACAAGTCTACCTCCATTACAGCTGGGTTGCATCAGTGTTGAACTTACAGGGCTCTCCATTATGGTGACATCACTCTACATACCAGTCTCTGGGATTTGCTGTATTTTTACAGTACCTCTTTCCATTTCTGAGTGCACCTGGCAGCTTGCTTCACTTCAAACATAGTTGCTGTCTGTTTCTGTGATGTAGGGTTGCTTTTGCCATTTGCGCATCCAGATGACTTTGCTTCAGTGGTTTTAGGTAGTCTTTTTCTTGGAGTCTTATTTGACAATCTTAGCCAAACTTAACTTTTTATTTATTGCATTTGTAAAATCTTACCGATCAACAAAGACCAATACCAGGCACAATGATCAATCAAATATACACATTAAATCAACATTGAATAATTGTGTCACATTTCATCTTGTTAAATCATTAGGGAGAAAGCACATAACAAAGAATAATATAAATTGATGTCCCTATGGCCATATTGCAGTTGTAGTAATATAAACGTTGCATAGTTAGTACTTGTGAAGTCCAACCAATTCGGCTCTTACTAGTTAGCCTAATAGCTCATAAAATGGTCCCTTCACAGAGATCCTTAGCAAAATGAATCCTTCCTGCAACAGAAATATACAGTATTTGATAGATAATTTCATTGGACACTGCTCGTTCTGGACAGTTCAGCCACCACTAAAGAGTTTGATGTTATCTCTCCTTTCTTTTCCTGGACTGGGTGCCTCAGGGGTCAGATCATTGTTTTACTTCTGTTCCTACCATTAGGACTGGGTATGGGCTCCATGGTATGATGTCTTACCTGTGCCTTACCTCGAATAGTCATTTTGTGTTTTATTTCTGAGGACGGTATGCAATTGGTTTCTGGGAGCCAAATTGTTCACTGTAATGTCATGAATTCTCTTGGCAGACAAGGTTAAAATTTTCTTTTTTTTTTCAAATCAAAGTTTATTAATAACAGATCCAGAAAAAACTGTCTGAGTTATACATGAAACCAGAAAAAGCAATATACTCTGGAACTGCTCCCCCTCCTCCATCCTCCCAGCCCCTCCCTCCCCCATAAACGTAAAAGACCCCCATTCAGCACAGCCAATTCCCATAAACATATTCATCAAGCTATTAACCGAATATCAAATAATATAAATTAAATGGAGAACAGCTTGTGAAGAGGCTCCCATATCTTTCTGTATCTGTCCAACCTATTATTGCGACTTGCTACCATTTTTTCTGTTCTAAGATTAGCAAGTAATTCCTTTAGCCACACAGAATAAGAAATGTCAGTACAGTCCTTCCAATGACAGAGAATGACCTTCTTAACTGACAGGGACATCAGTTCTATGTGATAACGTCTGGTAGTTACTGAAATTGTGGTATAATCACCTAGAAGGCATACTTCAGGGCTAAAAATGTCAGACAAACCTAACAGGGGATACTAGTCCAGAGAGATGAGGCTTTAGGACAAGTCCAAAATATGTGAAAAATAGAACTCTCTGCTTGTTGGTAACGAAAGCATGTGGGTGAATCAATAAGACCATATTTATATAATTTTTGAGGGGTGTAATACATGGAATTGAGTAACCCATAGCCTATCCTGAGTGATATATTTATGACAATTATGCCATAAGGTCATCCAATCAATTTCCTGATTGGGAAAAACAAAGTCCAGTACTGCACAGGTGCAAAACAGTTCGGATACCCCCAATTATATAAGATCTTGTAAATACTAGATACAGAATGTGCCAAGTTGCCTGTATGGGTCAGCTCTTCTTGGAAAGTTTTAGTTCCCTTTTGGGGAGGTGTCATACCAAATACTTTCACTATTAGGTGCCTTAACTGGAAAACTTTAAAAGTAAATTTAGTGGGAATGTTGATATTTTTTAATATGTCAATGAAAGAAGACCATGAATTATCTATTGTGACAAAATAGGAAAGCCGGATGTCCTCCAATTGGGGAAGCCAAGTAAGTGAGATCGGCTTGTTATCTAGTTTTAAATTTGGATTACCCCTAATGGGTTGTATTAAATCAGAAATTTGATTATACTTAATAAAGGCACATATCTGAGTGTGTACTCTAACAGAAGTTGCGATAGGGTTGATTTTAAGTTTATGGGGAGAGCACAGGGTTTAATATGAAGCAGGGCAGCTGCGTTAGACCATTTGCTTGAATAAGGGACAATTCAATTTTAAGCCAACTAGGAACAAAACAGAAGTATTAATTTCTTCTCATGTCCTAACCATCTAATATATTTAACAATATGACTCGACCAGTGATAAAATATCAAATGAGGGGGACGGAGACCTCCTTTATCCTTGGGTGCCGCTAATTTGTGAAAAGCAATCCTAGGCTGCCTATTGGCCCAGATAAATTTTACAATCAAGCCATTAATTTTGCTGAACCAGGTCAAAGGTAACCAGATATTGAGTAGATACAGGGGATAAAAGAGCCTGGGGAATGCATTCATTTTGATTAAATTCACTCGGCCCCATAATGAGATGGATAATTTGGACCACCTATTTAGGTCTGCGCCAATAGTGTTTACCAGGGCATCTAAGTTTAATTTTTGAAGTGAAGCTGGGTTTCTGGTAAGTTGAATACCTAGGTATCTTAAGGAATTCTGTGTCCAAGAAAGACCCAGGTCCGTGATGGTGCTTTTAATAACCTTGTGATTAAGAGGAAAGGCCAGTGTTTTTTCAATGTTTAATTTGTAATTTGAAACTTGGGAGTATTCTTCTATTATAGTTAGCATAGGGGGGATTGATGTATTTGGATACGATAGTTGTAACAAAAGATCATCAGCATAAGCCGAGACCTTAATATCATGTCCCTGAATGGTAATACCCTGACTCATTGGAGAAGACATTAAGCAGTGAATAAGGGGTTCCAGGTACAAATTAAAAAGTAAAGGGGATAGAGGGCAACCTTGTCTAGTTCCAGAATGTAACAAAAAGAGCTTGGATATGGCTCCATTAGCAGTAATCCGAGCTGAAGGAGTACTATACAGGGCCTTAATCCAATTTTGATATCATAAGGGAAACTTATAAGCATTAAGAGAACGAAACAAAAAATTACAATCAACCCTATCGAACACCTTCTCAGCATCCAGAGAAACCAAAACAGCTGGAAAGGTGGCATCCCTGGATGCTGAAAGGATGTGCGAAAGGGTTTGAAGATGGTCAACCGAGGAATGACCCTTCATGAATCCGACCTGCTCAGGGCCAATGAGGTTGGGCAAAACTAAGGTAATTCGGTCTGCTAATAATGTAGTTAATATCTTAACATCTTGGTTCATCAGGAATATTGGACGATAGCTTGTGGTTAACTCTGGGTTCTTATCCGGTTTAAGTATAAGTGTCAGTGGCTCCGTAGGTAGCACACTCACCTCTGAAGCCGGGAGATCAGAGGGCTGTGGGTTCAGTTCCCACATCTGGCACTTGGGCTAATATCCCAGTACTGACACTGTAGTGCAGCATGAGAGGGGTGCTGCACTTCTGAGGTGCCGTCTTTCAGATGAGACGTTAAACCGAGGTCCCATCTGCCTGGATTTGTGGTAGTTCAGGTGGATGTTAAAGGTCCCATGGCACTTATCGAAAAGAGTAGGGGAATTTCCCCGGTGTCCTGGCCAAATTTCTCTCATTCACTAAAAATACCACCAACAGCTTAATCTGGTTCAAGGTCAGTTGGCATTCATCTGTATTTCATCCCCTTGGTTGTGCCTGAAAATAGGCAGGATTTGTCTAGTGCACTTACCCGGTCAACAAAAACGAAATAAATAAAAATAAATGAGAACTATTAAGGTCTCTAATAAAGTAGGGTCAGTGGGTGCACCCGACAATATATATTGGAATAAAGGGACTAATAGGGGCAATAACTGCTTTTGAAATACTTTATAAAAATTAGCGGAAAAACCATCTGGCCCTGGTGATTTATCAGAAGGTAAATTTTTAATAACACCGAGGATTTCCTTGGAGGAGATCGGGGATATAAGCAGATTTTGTTGACATTCAGAGAGTAAAGGCAAGCCAGATGCATCTAAATAAGCATCTAAAATTTGCTCTGACGGTGGGTCTATCCTAGAATTGTATAGCTGTCTATAATAATTTCTAAATTCAGATACTATATCTGTAGGGGATGTTTTTAGGGTGCCATCTAATTGAAAACGGATTGATGAGATATATCTGTTGGCTTCCTGTTGTTTAATTCAATGTGCTAATAGATGACCCGCCTTTTCTCCCTGATCTGAATAAGCTGCCTTAGTTCTCAGAATAGCAAATTCTGCCTTATCTCTCAAGATCTCAAGATAAGCATCATTTAATTTGACAAGATCTTGTTGAAGGGCATCCTAAAAATTAGGAGAGAGGCTTGCTTCAGCCGAACAAATTTGAGAAAGGAGAGTATTAAGCTCTCTTTCCTTTAATTTTTTCCTTTGAGAAGCTGTGCTAATTAGTATCCCCCGATAAAAGCTTTAAATGCACCCCAGATGAAATCTGGTCTAGAAATAGAATGAAAGTTGGTTTCAATAAATTGCTCAACATGTTTATTAAGAGCTGTAACTACCAAAGGGTCCTTCAGCGTTTGATTATTAATTTTCCACCGGGTACTTCTCTTGGGGGAGAAATGAAAGGGTAAGGTGACAGGTTATTAGAGAGTGGTCGGAGGGTGGGCCAGACTGTAAGGAAGCCTCTACAATCCCTGGCAAAAGAGCTTGGGATAGGAAAATATAATCAATATGTGAAGCTGTTTTGTTGACTGGTGATAGAAAGGTATACCCTTTTTCCAAGGGGTGCAAGACTCGCCAGACATCACAAAGACCATAGTGTTCTAATAACTCCTGAAGGGCCCTTTGAGCCGGTGAGCATTCTCTGCTCATACAGGAAGAACGACCCAATAACAGATCCATGACTGTGTTTATATCTCCCCCTAAGATAATTGGCAGGGACAAAAATGGATATAGGAGCTCTACCAGCTGCGTAAAGAAGCCTGGAGAATCTATATTGGGCACATAAAGACTTCCCAACAGTATTTCTGTAGTATACAAGATACAATAAATAAACACAAACCTACCCTCTGGATCTCTCAGAACCTGTTTAAGAACAAAAGGAACTTTTCTATTTACTAATATCAAAACCCCAGCACTATTGGAGGTAGCCCCTGAGAAAAATACATGGCCAATCTGTTGATTTCTCATGCAATTTGCCTCTGTTTCTAATAAGTGTGATTCTTGTACTAAAATAACATCTAAGGATAACAGGGCTAAATGTCTAGAACCTTATATCACTTTACTTGCTGTCGAAGACCCTTGATGTTCCACATTGTAATCTTAATGGTACTTGACATTATTGCATTTACAATGTAAGTTGTACAGTACTAACAACTTATTCCTCATTTTAAACAACGAGAGATTTCCTGATAAGACTGTGCTGAATACCTCCCCCTGAACCCTTATAATCCCCCCTCCTCATCCCTCATCCCAACAACAAACAATCCTTTCAAAATTGCACATCTCTAGACTATATATCCAACCCCCCTCTCCCCCCAAACTGCTCCGAGTTTCGATCCGCAGAATACCTTTACTATAGCTCCCTCTCTCCAGCCCCCACATAGGTAACTCTAATACATTGTTTACTTAAGGAGAGTATGGGAAGTAACCTCATAATGCAAAATTAACTAAGAATTAACTGTACCAATTCCCATTATATACGCAGATATCACTATAGAAAAACATTAGTACTCTCCTGAACCATGAGAAAGTTCCCCCTAGAGATTATAATCCCCAACTATACTACAAGCAATGTAAAACAAGTAACCTAAATCTGCTTATTGTACCTATATCCCATCAAACATAACTCACAAAAATGAACTTGTTACTGATTCATATAGAACAAGCTAGAAGTCTCACCAACATAAAACATGGTCTCCAGGGTCCCTCTAGTGGCCATTCTGAAGAATTGCGTGTGACCTGCATTCAAAAGCTGAAAATGAAATTCAGAATTCTTCCCTGAAAACTCTATAACGATTCCCCCAGTTATCTGTAGCTATCTGAAGCCCTGCCGACCCAGTTAGCAATTAAGCAGCTACACTTTTAAATGATTTAACGATTACCCAGTATTGCTCTGAAAAAGTCCAGCTAGTAGGTAAGAGCTCCCAGACAGTCCATATTCATCGCTCTCCTTCCTCCCTAGGCAAAATCGACCATACTCTCGAGGTCATTTACCTAGCTACACCATAGAGAGCTATTTCCAAACAACAAATCTGGCTAGCAATACAGTTCATGTTCCTCGAAATAAGTCGGGTAAAGGAGTCTTCAGCCCAGAGTGTGCCGCTTAGGGATCTTCATAGTTTAACCAGGCACCTGACACCAATATTTGCAGATGAGCAGGATAAATCATTTTAAAGTGAATTCCTGCCGTGATGAGCTTTGACACCAATGGGTGCAAGGCTGTACGGCACTGTCTAACGGTGGCGGGGAGATCTTGGGCCATCCTCACTTTGGCTCCCTCCCAGCAAACTTCTTGGATTTCTCTGACTTATTTCAAGAAATGCTGGCGTTCCAAAAAAATTAAGGAAACAAAATATTAAAGGCCTTGGTGGGGATCCAGCTGAGTGTACCAGTCTTAAAGCCCTATGCACTCTATCAATAGAATATTTAGACCCAAATGGTGAGGGCCTGGCGATCTTCTCAACAAATTTTTGTACAAATAGAATGACATCTTGACCTTCCTCGGTCTCTGTCATACCAATCAAGACCGCATTGTTTGTCCTGCTATGACCCTCAAGGTCCTCCAATTTTAACTCCATACTGGCAATTTTCTGCCTAGTCACCACCAGCTCTGGGTTCACTTTATCCAAGCGCTTTTCTAGGGAGAACACCTTTGCCTTTGAATCCGATGTTTGCCGGGAAACATCTTACAGCGCTTGGGTTATAGATTTAATCTCCGATGTCAGAGATCTCAACTCTTCTTTAAATGGCCTAAATTCAGCTAAAAATCTTGCCAGAGTTAGTGAGTCCTGGTCCGCCAATGTGGGAGGTGTCTCCACTAATTCAGCAGCACTAGTAGGCTGGGCTTCTTTGGGCCTTTCTCGGGAGTTGAGGGGGGGCATTCGTTTTGGCAATGCCTTTTTCATCTCGACTTCCATTGAAGAATTGAAAGCACCAACAGTGAGACAACCACTTGGGCGTCCTCTAGACTCCTTTCCAGCTGTTTCTTTTAGTATAATTCGGGATATAAATGAGAAAAAACGATCGGGTGGCTGGAACAAACAAAAGAAGCTTACACTCAGTTATCTACATCACGTAAGGTTAAAATTTTCAACAAACCGCTCCCTACTGGACTTAATGCTCTGCTGCAAGCAAAGGCACTAGAACTTTCCTTTGGGGCTCAAACTGAACCAACACCCTTTAATATTTTTCCCCATTTCCTCATCTAGAAATTGTAAAGTTTAGACACCAGCAGGGGAGGTGGGAGCTCTTTCCTGACTTGGACCACCTTTATGAGATTGATTTGCTGCCTGGATTAAGCTACTCTGTTTGGTCATGGATTCCTTGCTCCCGTTCAGTTACAGTTGGACTAATCATCCCCTGGGCATCAGTGTCCTTTGCTAATAGGACGAGGACCTGATTTCAAGTATTTGAGAAGCTATTTTTTGCCTGTTTCTAAGTTACTTGGATTAGGACTGCAGACACAGATTTAATTTTCCTTTAATACTCTGTGTGCCTATCTTATTTTATTTTATTGTTGTTATAACGTCTCGCTATTTCCAGAGAAAAACGGTGGATCCCAGATACCTGTGGCCTCAATACCTTTACTTTAGCTTGTGGGCTGCACCTTATTAGTTTGGACTAAGGATTACTAAATAATCATGCCCCAAAGAACAGCGCACTGTCTGAATAGATTTGCACCAAATGCATCAGGGGACCATGGAAGTGACCCTGTGATAAGGGTGCAGGGGGTGTATGTATGTATATATATATATATATATATATATATTCATTTTCTTCTGGCTGCGCTATTTGCTTTCTAAGAGCATTTTTCAAGCCACTGTGGTTTAAAGCTTCATGGGAGATTCTTTCTCCTCCTATGGGGTGTGTCCCCTACCCCCTCCTCCCTTGTTTGAGAAGAGAGCACAGGGGAACTGTTCATTTCTTCTGTGTTTATGGCTATGGCTGTATTATATCCTTAGTTGGCATTCGAGTTTAGATGTTTCTGATACTGTTCTTGTTATTTGTATTGCATTTTCAGAGCACAAGGGTTTGCTGGTTGCAGGGAGGGTTGGGGACTGGTGCAATTTCTGTAATTCCAGGGGTATTTTGAGTTCAACAATAGATGAGGAACCTAGTTATCACAGGTTTTACTGTATGGCAACATAGGGGCACTTATTTGGATTTAATGCTTTATTATTATGGCCCTATCTCACTTAATATGTGTTACAGAGAACATTAAAGGGTGCAATTCTTCCATGAAGCATCCTCAGGTCCTTAAACATCTTGTTACCTTTCAGCTGAACCTGGTGTTGCTTCAAGAAACTCATCTACTGGTAAAGAATGTACATCTTTTTCATAGGCTATGGGTAGGACTCTCCTTTGTGGTGGGAAACAGCTCCTGCAGAGCTAGCTGGTGTTATTAACCTGGTCCATAAATCATTACCTTTTCAGGTACTTAAAGAACATGAGGACCTGGTGGGCAGGTACCTTTTTCTTCACACCTTGGTGGGTACGTCTGTGCTATTAATGGGTAATGTGTACGGTCCTAATGCGGACACACTCTCCTTTTTTGTTTCCCTTATGAACATTATCTCTGCTTATGCCTCACTCCCTAAAATAATCTTGGGGGACTGGAACCTTACAGTAGACAACACCATTGATAGGTCTGGTTCCATTCAGAGTGGACTTTCTATAGCACAGAGGGCCCTGCATGATCTGTTAGATTGTGGCCTGGTAGACCTTTGGCACACCCTTCACCCCTCTGCTAGGGAATACACTTTTTCTTCCCGGTTTTTATCCAGACCACTAGATTTTGTAAAATACATAATCAAATTATCTCTGGCCATGTTCTAGTTTCACTTTTGGTAGGTCTGTCCCCTATTTTCAACAGGGATAAATGTTGGAGACTTAATAACCATGTACTAAAAGGCAAGAAATGTTGTGATAAATTAAAACAGGGGACTAAAGATTTTTTCACTTTTAATTTAACATCAGCATAATCTATGCCTACCTGTTGGAGTGCATACAAATGAGTTAATAGGCGACAGAGATTATCAGTTTGGCTGCTGCACGTAAAAAATGCAGAGAACAAAAGACCCAGGACTTGCTTTGCTCCATTTGGGGATTCGAAAAAGCCTTAGTTCTGCATCTCCTGAGGAGGAATGGGTGTATCTTAACCAGGAAAGAGCAGCATATGCTGAACTGAATAGAGAACAAGCTGAGTACGCTTTATTTTGTTCTCACCTCAATTACGAGATGTATGGGGAGAAATCTAGTAAATTGCTAGCTATGCAACTTAAACAATCTAAAATGTTTTGCTTGGTTAAGATCATTCAGTCTAGCTCACTTAACTTGCTTCTGATATCCCCACGGGACATTGCTAGGGAATTTAGGCAATATTAAGGCAGTACTCCAAGGACTCCCCTGGAATCTCTAGACCTAAAAATCTTTAGCTCTTGGCGATTAACTCCCCTCCAGCTTAATATATTCCCCATAGCCCTGTTTAATTGCTGTTTTGGCTAAACTGGTTCAGATCCTCTCCTTCCCACCCCCCTGATTTAGATAACCATTGTTCTCTAACCCCTGCTGCCTTTCTGACTCCTCTAGTCTCTCACGCTCACTAATCTCCCTGCTTAAATTAGTGTCTCTTGCCTCCACTCTCCCCAGTGCCAGGTCCTTGATTGGGTTCTTGGTGCCCAGTGGCCACAACTTCTGAAAAGAGCACCACCCAACCTCGCTTAAGCGAGGAAGCATGACCGAAAGCTAAGCAGCAGCTCTTGCGCTAGTTTCAACCCACTGGCACTTCGCGTCGGCTCCCCACCCATCCACCCTATTTGGTATCTTTCTTATATAGCTAGATTATGGTCACATCACATGGCTACTTCCCCATCTGCAGCTTATACTTAGCTGCCACCAGAGGGAGCTGCATTCCAATTCAACGCTAAGTCTTCTCCAGATCTACCCACAGTGAGTATTGTGAGTGTGGGATACAAGTATCAATCAACATCCTGAGATACAGGGAATTGCTTTTCCTATCCTACCCTAAGCTCCTCTTTGACCCTTGTAAAGGGTGCATCGGGGTAGACATGAAGCAAGTGATAGCAACGTGCAGTCCTTTTCCCCCAAAATGGGGACATCTTATCCAACCATCCCGATTCTTATTTTCTTAGCCTTCCTTCACCATGGAGACTTACAGGATATTAAGGATCACAATTGTTGGCAACCTTCACTAAGACCATTGCTTCATAATGGGAAACTGTTTTATCCTAACTAAAGGTGCATTGTCACATCACTGGCTCCTGCTACATCCACCACCCTGGCCTACCATGTGGGTACACACATCCTACCCCTTACAGGCACTTCACATTAGCACCACTGTACCGCACTCCAGTCCAAGAAATCGCTCCAAGCGTAAACTTTCATCCAAGCTGAGCTACATGCCTCTGAAGCGATACCTTATCAGAATCACCCTAATGCTGCTGATGATTTCAGACAATGTCCATCCTAATCCTGGCCCTACAAGAGCATCCCCCAAAAGGGGAATTTGAAACAAGCAACTATTACAATGCCCACCATGAACATCTGTAGCCTCCTAGGAAAACTTGACAGTCTCAAAGTCTGGACCACGCAGCATAGCCCTGATATACTATCAATAGTGGAGACCTGGCTATCCCCAAGATTCCTGATACAGCAGTCCAGTTAGCCAGATACACAGTTTTCTGACAGGACAGACTAACTAAACATGGGGGAGGTTGTGCCATTTATCTAAAGGCCTCACTTAAGGGACATGCCCTATCATTGTCTGACTTCTGAGGCTCCACCCATGCTCTTGCAATTAAGGTGATGCTCGTAGCTCACAGTAAGGCTTTAATGGTCTTATCTGTCTATGTTCCTCCTAAAGAAAATGCTACGGGCTTCCGCAGAATTATGGGCTTATTCGCAACTTGAACCACAATTCTGAAACAATAGTTCTTGGTGATCTTAATATCAATTGGCTCTCCCCTGATATATTCCCATTCAAAGATGCTATCTCTGTGCTTAACTTTTCTCAGTTTGTTACATCTCTGACCAGGATTGACTACAAGATGGGAACAAGGACCCACCCTGACTGGATTCTTACTAACCACCCTGATGAGATCTCCAATATGATAGTGCATCCTAACTCACTAAGTGGTCACTCCCCCATTACCTGCAGTTGGTCTAACAAATTCTTCAAACCCCAGTCCATTTCCTGCAGAGTTCTGAAACGTAGGCCCCTGACGTCCCTTAAACAACACCTGCGCACACTGAATTGGTCACTACTTGACTCCAAAATTATATCAATACTGCCTTAGGCCATTTAGTTTTAATGCTGTCTAAAACATCTATGCTCTAGTGAAAAAGATGAAAGTTTGTGGCACCTCTAACTGCAGGATATCCCATGAACTCACAGGGATCACCTTTGGCACTGTGCAAGAGCTACTGGCAGGCAACTGGATGTACAGGTATACAAACAGCAAGGAATGAATGCACATGGGCAATCTGCATCGAGAAATCTAAATTCCATCACGAATCCCTTGCTAATTCCTGGGGGGACAGTAAGAAATTTCGGAATAACATCAAAGATGTAACCGGCACGGTACCTAAAGTTTCACCTACCATGCTAAACATTGATGATACCCCTACCTTGGACCAGCATACTATAGCAAATACTTTTAACCTGGCATTATAAGAAAATCAAGTGCATTTAAACGGTGCCAAACATCACACGAGTCAAAGTATCATGGAGATCATGGTTGTTTATGGGTTTTTAGGTTGTTTAAACTTAAAGATTACATGTTTTATTTCAGCATCGTCTCAGGTCGCCTAAGTGGTTTGGAAATGCCAGTTTAGACTAAAAACCTGACAAATGGGTGCTTTTGGCAAGTTTCAATGATAGTATGAGGGACGCAGTATGCAGAGTGCTTCTGTATAATACACTTACATCCAGAGTTATAGTGAAGGCTACGGAACAGACAGAATACTTATAATAAAAGAGTGATGGCTATTTCAGAATATACGGAAGCAGGCATAGATAGCGTCTTTAAATTTTGGAGACCGTTTCGTTTTAGCTTTCACTGCTGTATAGATATAAAGTCACATAGGTAATTACAACACCACTTTAAACTAATTTTAACAAGATTGAAAGGGTCAACTCAAGTTTATAGAATAAATGAGATGACTGTCAAAATGTCTTTTTTAATCTGCAGGAACGACTGTTACACGCAGTGACATACAATGATAGCTGGTTTGCGTTGTAAATTAAGAAAAATATTGTTAACAAAACATGCTGTTTAGCAATGTTATAAGTGAAAGAAATAAGTGCAATCAGATGGAATAGAACTAATATGAAACCATATGAGTTTTTGAAACATGTAAAAGGTGGCATTTTAGCCCCTTCTGATTGCTTGGATATCTGTCTGGCGTCTTAAATTAAGAAAAATACAGCTAACTAAATATGCTGCTTAAGCAATGTTATATTTGAAAGAAATTAGTGTAATCAAATGAAATAGAACTATTATGAAATGAGATAGGCTTTTGAAATCAGGAGATGGTAGTATTTCAGCTTCCTTCTGGTTGTTGGATATAGAACTGCTGAGACTGTGAAATTTTAATTCTGACTTGTTAAAGTAAAGAGCTAGCTTGAAAAACAAGTGAAATAATTGTCAGAGCATTTTTCAATTTTGCAGATGCGAGTGCATCTCTCATTTATGTAGGACGACACTCGCTCAGCGTTTCAAATGTCTGAAGAACTAATTGAATAGGACCAACTAAACAAGGTGTTTAGCGATAATACTATTGAGAATAACAAATGTATTCAGACTAGCATAAAATTATGTCAGCCTTTGAATTATAAAAATGATGGTATTTCATGTCTTATGATGTTGTTCACCCTTGAGCTGGTGTGTCTCAATCTGAGAGAGAAAATAGTTCGTAGAAATTGATTTTTTAACAACATATATTGACACATAAGGTCTTGTTTTGAACATCATTTTAACTGAAAGTAGATAGCAGAGATCACGATGCTGTCTTCTCCTGAACTGGTGTGGTTTAATTTGAAAAAGACAATAGTTAAAAGAAATTATTAAATCATATCTGACAGACAAGGTTCTTTTGAACATTATGTTGATTTAGTAATTTAACACAGATGATGATGTTGTCCAATTAAGCAATCTAGCTAAGATGAAGATGCTGCTCACCCCTGAGTTGATGTGAATTAATTTGAGAATGAAAATAGGTAGCCTAATGGAATGCACTTACATATACAAAGGCTTTCTTTGAAAAATGATATTAATAAAATAGATGAGATGGAGTGTGAAATATTTTCCACACTTGACTTTCACTAATTGATTAAATGAGTTGTATTAATTCATAAAACATTATAATTAAAAACAAAATGTGTCAATAACAGAATAGGCATATTTGATTAATGGTTAAAAACCTCCATAAGTTTTAGATATAAAAATATATTTCAGTGAATATGTCAAGGTTGGAAAACATGGATAAATAAGTTCTGTCAAGGTTGAGAAATATGGATTGATAAGTTTTGTGATATAATAGAACGAAATGGTAGAAAAGGGATTTCATGATACTATGTTGAATTTTAGTAATGAGCCTGAGGGACAACAAACTGGCTGAAATAAGTAAATTATATTGAAGGCTGCCAAGAAACTGAGACATGTCTATATCTACATGATACAGGATTTGAACGGGTAATTAAATAACCCTGAATCAAATATATTTATCACAAATATGGTGAAGGATTGATGTCAGGGAGCACTATAAAGTATAAACTGGCATATAAAAAATTAATGTGAGATATGACCTTGCTTTTTACAGAAATTTCATCATAGAAAGTCAAGTTGTTGATATAAAATTCTATTTGCATCTGAAAAATTTTACTTTGTGAATAACACCATTGGGATTCATGATATTTTTACTTGTTTGTTTTTTAATTTTGGGTATAGATATCGAACTGATTACAGACAGTATTTATTAAAATTTGTCTTATTTGTGTATTTTTTAGAAAGGCAACCCTTGAAAAAGCATACTTTTTAGGTGAAACATTGAGTTCATTGCCACTTTTATACAATAAAGAGAAGAATTATAGGAATTGGACCATTTTGTCTGCATTCATGTTTCTTCAGCACCATGCCATCTTCTTGCTCTGAGATAGAGAAGTCACCCAACCCTACCTTTCGATACATTGGCATAGGCTGCTTGAACAAAGCATTAAATAAGCATCTTACAAGAACAGTTTATTACCTGTGGAATCCCCTTACCTTGTCATCTTCCCTTTTTCCTTTATCCACCACTTCACCGATCTGAGCAGCATCCTCCCTCAGGATTTCTTTGACAACACCTCCTCTACCTCTGCCCTTAGTACCAAACATGAGCCCCTAGGCTCACCCCCTTTTTACTTCAGAAAGGTATCACTGCTTATTGCCAAGAAATACTTAAGCAAAGCCCTTGGGAAAACAGATTTAGCGGGGACTCGCTGAATCTTAAAATCGTTGCCCTCACCCTAGATGAACTTCTGGAACCTCTCACAAAGATTCTCAACCTCTAGCTTCAACTGGCACAATTCCCTAATATCTGGAAATCAGCCCTTGTCACCCCGAATACAAAAATGGGGATCAAACCCTACATACAAACTACATGCCAATTTCTACCCACCACCTTTATCTAAGGTGTTCGAGGGTATAGTGGCTGACCAACTTGTTGACTACCTTGAGAAATATGCCATCCAATGCCCTCAACAACATGGATTCCACAAGGTACACAGCACCACCATGGCTCTGTTGGAATTCACCAGTTTTGTACACAAATCTTTAGACCATAGTGAAGTAATGGGTGCAGCCTTCGTAGACCTAACTATGCCTTTGATACTGTCCACCATACCCTACTTCTTAGTCAACTGTCTTCCATTGGACTCTCCTCTGACACACTGCCCTGGTTTAAGAGTTACCCGACTGATCGCACCCAGCAGGTGAAGATATCACATGTATCTGATCAGCTGCTCGTCCGATATGGTGCTCCGCAGGGTTCCATTTGGGTCCACTTCTATTTTGCATCTTCCTCAACAGTCTCCCACAAGCCTGGCAACAAAAGATTCTTCTACATGCGTATGATGCTGTCATTTTCACTAGTAACCCTGCCCCACAGCAGCTTGAACGGCAATTACAACACAGCTTTTATGAAGTTGAGGAGTGGTTCAAAAACCACAAATTGGCCCTTAATTACAAGAAAATTAAAGTCATGATGTTCAGTAGTTCACCAAGCAAGCATAAATCCAAACCACTTTCCATCTGTAACTGTCTGGGTGTTCCTCTCGAACAAGTTCAATTCTTTAAATACCTGGGGGTAACCCTGGACTCCTCCCTCTCCTTTACCCAGCACATCGACAGTGTTGCACAGGCCATCAACACTAAGATTGGTCTGCTTCATCGGCATAAACATTGTCTGACATCTGAAGCCCTCAAGGCCATAATTCACAGCTCAGTCATCTCAACTGTTAACTATAGCTTAGTAATTTATGGTGTGGCCACTACCTCTTCACTCCGTAGAATAACTGTGGCATTATACAAGCCCTGCAGACTTCTTACTGGCACTGCGCGCCTTACCCATACATGAGACCTGTATGCTCAAACAGGATGGCTTCAGTGTAGTGGAAGGATACAATACCAAACTAGCTTGTTTGTTTAAAAAGAACTTCTCTGCCTCATGCATCCAGGTACCTCAGACCTCCTCAACTCTCACTGCAGCTCTCAGCATACCAGAAGCTCTACCTCCCTATCCCTTCAAGTTCCACAATGCTGGACGTCACTAGCTCTGTGCTCCATTGTCTACAGGGGCCCAAGTTGGCTCAACACACTTAACAAAGAAATCTCAACCCAATCAAAATTAGGGTCTTTCAAACATTTGCTTCACCAGGATCTCGCCGCTAAGGGCTCATGTGACTGCTACACCTAAGTTCCAATTTCTATTGTGACCAACCCTTTTCTCTCTCCTCCTCTCCTAACTTCAGTGCCACTCCTACCTTGATCTCCCTCCCACTTGCCCTTACTCTTCCTCCCCCCTGACCCTTACCCTTCCTTTTACAAATTTGTTCCCTCCCATTGCCTTCACCTCTGTGCACTCTTCCCTTCTGGACAAGGCCTTCATGCTGCTCTGTTCCTTGGTCCCTTATTTTTCCTCTTCCCTCTCTTTCTAACTGATTTTTCTTTTTTGTTTCATCAAAGTTATGTAAATATTGCTGATAGACTTCTGTAACATTGTATTACTATTACCCTTTGTTTGTTGTACTCCCATCCCCACCAATGTGGAACCTTTGTAAATGAGCCACCTTGTGCTCAAAGGTATGTAATCTGAGATGTGAATAAATAAATAAATAAATAAATATTATGGAATATTATATAGTGAGGATGAAGAACTATTGGAACTGAAGCCTAAAATTCAGGCATACTTGGAGGAACTTGATCTGCCTCTTCTAGACCCAGACTTGGCTCCTGTGTTGACTACCCTGATTACTACCCTAGAAGTAGATGTAGCTATTTCTGCTCTTCCTCTGGACAGATCACTGGGTCCCAGTGGCTTTTCCCCTAATTTTTATGTCATTCTTAAAGCAGAGCTAGTCCCCCCAATGGACTTTTATCATTTTTGTTTTCAACATAATGCTTTTCCCCCAGACTTTCTTGAAGCTTTTACTACATTGATCCCTAAATCTAGTAAAGACCCTTTGGAGGTGGGCAATTATAGACTGATTTCATTACTAAATGTGGATGTCAAGATCCTCTCTAACATTTTAGTGAGTAGATTAGCTCGTATCTGGCAGCCGTTAATTGGTAGAGAGCAAACAGGGTTTATGCAAGATTGTCTGGTCTCTTATCGTATGAGGAAACTTTTTCATTTACTTTTGGCCTCCAGTGATTCAGATATCCCAGCGGTAATTGTTTCCCTGGACACCAAAAAGGCTTTTGACTGGGTTTCGGTGATGTTTTTGTTTCACACCTTACAAGCTTTTGGGTTCCTGGATGATTTCATTAAATGGATCAGATTACTTTATTCTGCACCTTCAGTCTGAACATACTGTAATGGGGTTTTGCTGGATGCTTTTAGTTTCAACCATGGCATGAGACAAGGCTGCCCATTCCCCTTTTTTGTTTAATTTATATCTAGAACCCCCCACCTGACATTTTATGCAGCATCCACATATTTCTGGCATATCCATTGGTCCAAACACTTTCAAATTATCCACATACTCTGATGATATTTTGTTACAGCAGACGAATCCCACAGTATCGCTTCCCGATATCGACAGTATTGATTTTGGTTGCCTATCCAGCTATGAATTAAATATATTTAAGACGGTTATTTTTCCACTTAATTCAGTGACCTGTAAGAAAAATATTCTGACAAACTTGCAGAATTGTTGGTCAACCGAGTGTCTCACTTGCTTGGGAAATCAGCTAACATAGGGCTTGAAGAAATTGATAAATCATAATCTACCACCTTTATTAGGCTCTACAAAGGCAGATCTTACTTGTTGGCAAGCCCTACCTCTGTGTTTATGGGGAAGAATATCAACAGTTTGCATGAATATGTTGCCTAAGGTTCTTTATCCCCTTAGCATGCTTGGTGTCCCAATGCCTCTGGCATGGTTTACTCAATTACGTGAAATAATTTCTGGGTTTCTCTGGAGGGGGAACCTCATATTGCTTACTCAAAGTTATGCCTAGTGAAATGCCATGGAGGATTGCAACTTCCAAATTTCATTTAGTATTACCTAGTTTCTCATGCAAGTAAATTTTTGGCATGGAGTTTACAAGACATGGGGATTATTGCTGGGCAGTACCATCCATATTGGAAAGACATAGAATTATATTATTGTGATGTTCATGGTATTTTGCATAGGGCTTTGCCACACATAACCTGGTCGAGACTCTCTACTGCCTTGCGAGATACCCTGTTAGGCTGGTCGGTGCAGGATAATATGCAACTTTGCTGCCTTCTTCAGTATTTGCCACAAAAGGACCCTTGACAACCACTTCAGACAAAATCCCAATATTAAACTCACTAATAAACCTATCCTTTTATCATTTTTGCCACAAGCGGATCTCCAAAATATGGCAGAGTCTTTTGCAGAGGATCAATTTATCTCATTTACAGAGTTTTGTAGAAAATTTCAAGTGCCCCATTTGGCAGTTTTTTCATTTTTTCAACTTAAACATTCCTTAATGGACTTTTTGGGCCCTCATCCATGGTGCATTTCTGATGGTTCAACTTATAGAAAGTTAGCTAATTTAGTGATCCTACCACATGTTGTGTCAGCTGTATACAAGACTTTAAGAGACATGATGGGGGAAGAGCCCCAACTGAGATGTAACTATTGGGAGAGGGAATTTCCTGACTTTTCCCACGCCCTTAGATCCACAGTTCCTTGGGATTTTATCCATACATATCTTAGAGTAGATACATTGAGACTGATGCATTATAAGATCCTGCTTAATGCTTACTATATGCCACAGCAATTATTTGCTTTTGGAAGGGTAGAAACTTCGGTCTGTGTGAAATGCAACCTTCAAGAGGGTACCCTTAAACATCTTTTATATGATTGCTCCCATATACAAAACTTTTGGAATCACATTAAATCCTGTTTAGACCCTGTCTTGGGGCTGCAGGAGAGTTTTGTTCCTGAGCCATGTCTTTTGGGGATTGTTACTGACCGACTGACGGGCCCTCAGAAGTATCATTTTGCAATTGTTGCCGCTGTGGCAAAAATTGGTAGTTTTGAGACATTTGCTGGACAGTCAGCCTCCATCCTATAAGGAATGGCATGCTGAACACCTGACCCTCTTAGTAATGGAAAAATCATTGGCTAGTTTAAGACACAATATTCCTGTTTATAAAAAGCAATGGGAAAAGTTGGATACTTTTATTTTATTTATTTATTTAAAATTTGATAACTGGGAAAGGCACACTGAGCCGAGGCTCATTTCCAGGTGCAACTCAGGGGAGAGGGTAGTGTGAGTTACAGTAAGCAAATTTGACAACAGTCATGTATAATATTTGGAAAAGACAGGTTTGACATAATAAAATCACAAAGTGCAAAGTATACGGTTACAAAATTTAGAATACATTTACAGATGAAGTGCGACAGACATTATTATATTGCATTTGACAGGTTGCAAAATTTGTGACTAGACAAGCTTGACAAAGCAAGAATAAGAGTTATGGTATGCTCCGTACAGTAGTGCGGAGGGGGAGAAGGGAAGTTTGGGGTATTTGAGACAGGGAAAGGAAGAAATACAGAGGGGTAGGACAATGGCAGGGCAGGAGTCAGTTGTGAGGAAAGTGAGGAATAGATAAAGGAGAGGAAGGTGTAGGGGGAGGGGGAGGGAGTCATAGTGGGGTGGAGGTGGAACAGTTGCAGTCAGGGGGTGGGTGGAGTTTTAATTGTTTTTTGAGTGTGGCTAGGGAGGGGAGAGAGTGATGTGGATGGAGTGGAGAAGGTGATTCCAAAGGTCAGGAAGTCTATAGGACAAAGCTACCTTTCCTGAATGAGAGTGGGAATGGGGGACAGAGACAGTGCTGGAGTCGTGGGTTCGATGGTGATAGCCTGATTTTGAGGAGGGGGTAAAAGGTTTGATGTACAGTATAGGGGGAAGGGCACTGAACCAGAACTTGGCAACAAAAGTGGCACAATGAATTAGACATTGATACTGTAGAGAGGAAAGGGATAGTGCAGACTAGTTGGAGCAATGGTGGGTAAGAAATGGGAGGTTGGATACAAAATGACAGAAAGCATTGTAGTTGTGGTCAAGTTCAGCTAGGAACATTTTGGGGGTCAAGCTGTAGACTACACTGGTGTAGTCTATCAAGGGGAGAGTTAGCTTGGTAACTATCTCTTTGTGGATAGGGAAGGAGAGACAGTCTTTGATCCTATGCAGCACTCCCAATTTGGGCTAGAGTTTGGAGTGGATTGAGTCCATGTGAAGACAGACATCCAGTTCAGGGACTAGCCAGACCCCTAGATGTTTGAAAGATTGTACAGTTTCAATATTTGTGCCATCTAGGGACTTGAATGATGGTAGGGGCGGGAGCTTGGCAAGTTTTTGGGTGGAGCAGAAGGCCATGGCTACAGTTTTTTTTTTTGAGTTGCACTTTATGAGGTTAGCCTCGAACCACTTGAGAGCGGAAGTGAAAGAAGCTTGCAGGAATGATTGGGTCTCTGTGAGGGAGGGACTGAAGGTGTAGATAACTGTGTCATCTGCATACATGTGCAGATGAGTGGGTAAACAGGCAGAGGGAAGATCATTTACAATGACTGGGAAGAGAGTGGGGTCCAGGATGGAAACCTTGGGGGATGCTGTGTGAATGGGAAGAGGGAGGAGGTGTATTGGCCCAGTTGAATGTACTGGTATATGTCTGACAGGTATGAACTGAACCAATTTGTGGAGGAGGAAGGGAGTCCAATGGTGAATAGTTTATGTAGAAGGAGGCAGTGGGAGACCAAGTCAAATGGCTTGAAGAGGTCAACTTAGATGCCAAGGTGAGATTGCCCTTGTCCATGGTGGAATGGATATGTTTAGTATGGTGAAGTAAAGAGGAGGAGGTGGAGTAGATATGTCTGAAGACAGATTTAAAGGGGCTAAGTGTTCTGGAGTCATCCAGGAAGGAGTTTACCCTTTTAGAGATCAGACTCTCCTGTAGTTTGGGGAGAGTGGGGAGGAGGGAGATTGGTCTATAACTGCCCGGTTGTGAAGGATCACCACCTTCATGCAGAGGGATGACCTGGCCATTTTCCAAGCCCTAGGGACTGTGAATTGGGCAATAGATAGATTGAAAATGTGGGCGGGGAGGGCAGTTGCTGGGGCAGAGATCTTTAGAAGTTTTGGATCAAGGCCATTGGGGTTCTGTTTTGAGGGGTTTAGGGATTTCAGTGCCCGAAGTATTTCCATGGCTGTGATAGGAGGGAAGGAGAACCCATCAGCCATAGGGGTGTGAGTAGAAGAGGGGGATGGGTGAGGGGGGGTCAGGTAGAAGCACACAGGTGGTGAAATATTGATTTATAGATGATGCTGCTGAGGAGGGGTCAAGGCCACCTGAGCTGGAAAATGCAGGGTTGGATGGGGAGGGAGAACAGAGGAGGGGTTGCAGAATTTTCCAAAATTCTGCTGGGTAGGTCCTTGTTTCATGTAGCTTATTTTTGAAAAAGCAAGCCTTTGCAGATTGCATAGCTTTTGTGCAAGCATTTCATAAAGCCCTATAGTTTTTGTAGGTCAGCTTAGCTTGAGGAGGCTTTGTATATGTGCCAGACATGGTCTTTGAGTTTGAAAAGTGCAATTAAATTGTGGGTAACCCATTGGGAGGTGTTTGTGTCGAAGCCACAGTCTTTTGGGAGCTACATGTAGATCCCAGATTTTGAGCAGAGTTTTGGTGAAAGATGCCAGTGCAGTGTCTATGTCTGGTGTCATGAATACTCCAGACCAGTCCATGAGGCAAAGGTCTGACAAATGTGTTTAAACATTGAGTGACCAGAGTGGGCAGAACCACCGATACTTGGGAGGCGGTGACTGGGGGCTGAGTATTCCTGACACAGTAGGTCATACAGTGATCACTAAATCATCAGGTAGGGTACCAGCAGCTAGGTACTTGAGTGGGTGGGTTGCTAAGACCCAGTCAATAAGTGAGTGATTTGCAGAATGGTGGTTTAGTCTTGTAGGTTCCGATAGCAGCAGGACAAGGTTTAGGGCCTCGATTTGCTGGCTGACAGTTTTAAAGTGCACCGAAAGCCAGTTTATGTTGTAGTCGCCCAGTAGCAGGAGTTCACTGGAATGAGTGAGGGAGGTAGTGAATGCTAGGGTGTGTACGATGGTGGAAGGAAGGGCTTTGGGGCAGAAATAGCAAGCCCCGATGAAAATTGGTGAGATGGCAGGGAAGGATAATTTAAGGAGTAGTAGCTTGTGTGAGGAAGGGGAGGCCTGTTTGAGGACAGTGGAGGAGGGAAGAGAATCACATACATAAGCTGTAACCCCACCACCTCTCTTCCTTCTATCCTGGCTATACAGAGAGTACCCAGTGGCCTTGACCATCAAGTTTGGGATTCTGGAGCAGAGCCAGGTCTCTGAGACAAATAGAATGTCTGGGGAGTTTAGTGAGACCTAGACCTTAAGGTGGTCTAATTTGGGCAGTAGACTTCTGATGTTCACATGGTAGATGCTGAGGCCACCTTGTGGGGGACTGACAGGGGCAGTGGGGCTGGGGTGGGGTTCAACATCCCTGACCAGAAGGAGGAGGAGAAGGCAGGGTGTGTGAAACCTGGGGTAACGCCTTCTTGTGATGTTATTGAGTAAGCAGGCTCTAGGCTTAGTAGTGAGGACCCAGTTGTGACTCTGGGTGGAAAGTGCAAGGAAGTATGAGGGGAGAACCAGGGCTGAGAGGGGAGAGGAATAGTGGGGGTAGAGAGGGGGAGGATAGAGGAGTGTCTGAGGAGGAAAGGAGTGTGGCTAGGAGGAGAGGGCAGGGGCAGTGTGTAGTCGAGACTAGGAGAGAGATAGAGGGGGAAGGTGATAGTGAGGAGGATAAGAAGGAGCACCATGTAGGAGGGAAAGGCCGGCATAATGAACGGTGAGCTGCTGGATAAGGCAGGACAGATTCACTCTACTACTATTATTTATTAAAGCAGCTAGTTTGGGGCTTTGGAGTATAATTATTTAATTTCTGCTGAGCAATCTCCTAGCAGTTTCCCAACCAAGACACTAGGTGACTGTGTACTCTGAAGCAGGATGTGGGGAGGGGGGAGAGGTTATCAGTATGTTCCCAGCTTGAATATAATGTTGGCAGCATGGCCTAATGGATAGAGCACCAGGCTATGGATGAGCCAGGTCCTTGCAACTTGGGTTTGAAACTACAGTCTCCAAGTTAACTAGGAGGTTTAAGTATAGGAGATGTTGTCAGAGGGTGGGGGAAATAATAAAAATTTAGACATGCCTTGCATCTAATAAAAGGGGGGTAAGGGGAACCAGAACCTCAAATCAGAAAACAGTTGCTAGGGGGTGGTGGAGAAAGGAAGTTGAAGAGACTAAGAGCACTTTCTGGCAGGGGTACAAAAGTGGGCTGATTGGTTCTGGCTGTGATTGGTTCTGGCCTTAACATTAAATGCAGCACCATCCCTGGGTGGGAGGGTGGTTGCAGCTGGATGGGTGTGCAAGGACTAACAGTGTGGTGCTGTATCATGAAGCTGGAGGTCCGTGTAATTAACTTGCACCCTGTGAGTTTGGACTGTGTGGTGGTGGTAGTGGTGGGGAGGTGGCCACTCACAAACTGGCCCTCCAGGGATGCCTGAAGAGACAGAAGAGCAAAAGGGATTAAGGGGAGTAAAGGGTCAAACAGACAATGGAACAAGGGTCGCTGTGGGAAAGCTGAGAGGGGAACCATGGCTCTGCACTTGAGCGTGGCTGCTGTGTACTGTGCAGTTCCAGCCCTGTCTATAGTGCCAGACACCCTGTTCGTCGCTGACTGCACCAGATGAAATGCAAAGCAAGTAAGCTGTACACAGGCCCATGCAGTAGCAAGGACTTCAATGCAGTAGCAAGGACTTCACAGAAGACTATACTTTAGGCAGGTAATAAACACAGCAGGCTGCATACAATCTAAAGCAGAGTAGCAAAACAGGATAGTCTTTAGGCAACACTGTCAATGACCTGCTGCGGCCGTTCTTCGGGGGAAGCTATATGCACACAATACTATCAGCACACCTACTCCAACAGAATATCAGTTTAAGGTTTGGCTGTAGCTGTATCCTGAAGCTGGAGGTCTGTGTAATTACCTTGCCTCTGCAGTTTAACCACTGAATCCGGAGTTCGGTCCATGTTGGGGGGGTGTCCGCTCATAAACTGGTCCTCCAGGGCTGGCCTGCACCCTGAAGTTGAGCTACCGACTCCAGAGTTTGGTCCATGTGGTGGTGGTGGTGGGGGTGGGTGGCCGCTCACAAAATGGCCCTCCTGGGCTCCCTTGTGCCCTGCAGTTGAGCCACTGGCTCTGGAGGATACCCTCCTCTAAATAGCCTAGTTACAAAAAAGCTTTGGGCACACTTCTCTCTGTGGAGGTTCCTCTGTTTTTCACTTACATATTGTAGCTTGGTTGGTAGCTGAAATCCCCTGGTTGCTTTTTTTTTTTTTTTTGTCTTCTTCTTTCCTGGTATTCCCTACTGTTATGCATGTGATGCTCTGCCCTCTGATTATGGTTATTGTATGACAGTTATATTATAGATAAATGGTCTGTGTATGAAATGTCAGTATGTGAGAAATATGGCATTTAATTTTAAAGGTCAGTAGCTGAAACCACAGGATGTCATTAAACTGTCCAGGGGAACCATTTAATTACAACTTCCTTACAGAAGGGCATTTTTATTACCTTTTATGACCTGCCCAGGCTTTTGAAGTTGAAACTGAATGTGAGTTTTATGACTTTACAGGAAGAAAGGTAATTGGGCTGGTTCCTCTCATTTTAGCACATAGCCAGATGTGTGTTAAGAGTAATAAAACCCTCAGATTACACTAGCAGCAGGAAATAAAGAGCAGGGACATCAAAGAGAAGTGTTTGATTAAAGACTGTCATTTTGGAAAATGGCTAGTTGCAGATTTCTCAAAGTAATGACTCACATCCTCAGGGATAACTATGTTAGAAATTAAAATCTAAGGAAGGATCTAACTGACCTCATCAAAAGGGGTTGGGGCAGATAGAGTTAAAAATGAAACACTGTATCTGGGAAATGTGACATAGGAATCTTGAGCTCCGAGACAGAAAGATCTCTAACTTAAACAGCACTTAAAAGGTAATACTTAGATAGAAAAGAATTAGGTATCTAACATACTAACATACTAAAATTCCAGCAGAATAGGCCTAATGGTCTCTCGAGTCTGCTTGATTTTCAGTACCCGCACTGAAGGCCAATTTTGGTGTCCCCCTCTTCCCCTTGGGTTATACTGTTCCCAGTCCCAGATGTTCCACCTGTATTGGGCCTGTTCAGATTTATCCTCCCCCTGTACCTGTCCCATCCCCTTTAAAACCCATCCACAGTCTCCACCTCTACCAGCTCCCTGGGCAGTGCATTCCATGGCTCCTTCACCCTTTCAATGAAATAACATCTCCTTCTTTCCCTCTGAGCCTGCCCCTTCCAGCTTATACCTATGACCTCTTGTTGCCCCACCCTCCTTCCTTTGGAGCACCCTGACTGGACCTCCTTTATCGATCCCTTTCATGTACTTAAAGACCTCTATCATGTCCCCCCTGTCCCTCCTCTCCCCCAGGATGTGCATGTCGATCTCCTTGAGCCTCTCCTCATAGGTCCTGTCCCCCAGGACCCAGATCATTTTGGTTGCCCTCCTTTGGACCTTCTCTAGGAATGTAATATCCCTGTTTAAATGTGGTCTTCAAAACTGTACACAATACTCGAGGTGTGGCCTAACCAAGCAGTTGTACAGTGGAAGGATCACTTCCACCTTGCTGGAGGTAATCCCCCCTTGTGATGCATCCCAGCATCCTACTTGCCCTTGCTGCTGACCTCCTACAGGTCTCTGAGTTTTTCTTTTTGGCATCTACCACTACCCCCGGGTCTCTCTCACCCTCCGTGACTTGAATCATGTCTCCTCCCAGGGTATACCCCTGGCCTGGATTTCTGACTCCCAGGTGCAGAACCTTGCACTTCCCCACATTGAATTTTAGTTTCCATTTTCCTGACCACCTTTCCAGAGCCTCCAAGTCCTCCTGCAAAGCCACCCTCCCCATCCACCACTGCATCCAGCTTTCAGTCATCTGCAAAGAGACTCATCTCACTCCTGATCCCCCTCCTGATGTCTGAGATATAGATGTTGAACAGGAGTGGCCCCAGCACCGACCCCTGGGGAATCCCACTAGTAACCCACCTTGGGGATGAGGCTAACCCTCCAACCATCCACCACCTTCTGAGTATGCTCAGAGAGCCAATTTCCTATCCATCTTAATAACCGTCTCCCTACCCCCATTTTCTTCAGCTTAGCCAGTAGGCCACTGTAGGGTACCGAATCAAACGCCTTGCTAAAGTTCAGAAAGAGGACGTCCACTAGCCTACTCTGGTTCAGGGCCCTAATCACCCAGTCATAGAACTCAACAAGGTTTGTTTGGCATGATCTTCCTGTGACAAAGCCATGCTTCCTATCGTCCAAGTACCCAGTTTGCTCCAGTAACCTCCCCCTTGCCTTTCCTTGATAATACCCTTCATCACCTTGCCGACCACCGAAGTCAGGCTAATGGGCCTGTAATTTCCCACCTCCTCTCTCAATTCCTCCTTGTGGAATGGCATGACATGGGCCACCCTCCAGTCTTGGGGCACCCACCCAGTCCTCAGAGAGATGTTGAAAAGCTCCACTAGAGGGACTGCCAGGACATCTGCCAGTTCTCTCAGTACCCTGGGATGTATCTCATCTGGCCCAGGTGCTTTCCCCATCCAAAGGGACCTAAAGGGATTTCCTTATTCTCTCTACTGGGATTTCAGCCTCCACATCCTTCCCCTTTTCACCCTGCACTGCTGGGCACCCCACCTGTCTGTGGTGGCCACTCCCTTTCTCCAGACCCATTAGGGCCCCTGGTCTCTACCAGTCCCACCCCTTGCTCTGGTTTGCCCCCGCTCCCCTCACAAGACATAACCTCTTATCCCCTCGGTAAAAACTGAGGCAAAGTACTCATTTAGGACTTCTGCCTGTTCCCCCGCCTCCTGTGCCTAACCATCACCTATCCTTATCTTACTGATCTGCCTCCTTACTTTCCTTTTTTCGCCTATGTATCTAAAGAACCCCTTGTCCCCCCTCTGGATCCCACTGGCCAAGGACTGTTCCTTTTTTGCCTTAGCTGCTCTCACCACCCTGGTGACTCTCTTGGCTGCCAGCTCATATTCCTCCTGATCCCTTTCACTCCTTGAGCACTTGAAGTGCCTAAAGGCTGCCTTCTTTTCCCTCACCACTTCCTGTACCTCCCGGGTCACCAGCAGGGTTTTCTGGCCTTAACAAACTTACACCTTTCCCTTGCACAAGATCTGGTAATCTCCTGTATTCCCCTCCTAATGATCCCCCACCTGCTGTCAGCATCCATATCAGCCTTATCCTGTCCAGACGATCTTTAAGGATCCTTCCCATCTCCCTGAAGTCTGCACCCCTAAAGTCGGTTACTACCATCCTTGTTCAGCCCCTCCCCCAGGTCCAGGAAGAACCAGACTGTGGCGTGATCAGTCCCAGCCAATGGGTCCCTCACCTCTAGGCCCCTAATTTGATCAC
Source organism: Neoceratodus forsteri (assembly GCA_016271365.2). NCBI lineage: Eukaryota > Metazoa > Chordata > Ceratodontiformes > Ceratodontidae > Neoceratodus > Neoceratodus forsteri. Next base: position 755,408,414 of record CM028135.1, read on the forward strand.
TGTCCACCAGGACCTCATCCAGTGTCCAGGCCTCCCTGGTTGGCTCACCCACCTGTTGTGTCAGAAACACAACCTGGAAGATATCCAGCAGCCTCTGCTCTCTGGCCGCTGGTGATGTCACAGTCCACTAGTCTGTTCCTGGCATGTTGAGGTCCCCCATTACCACTACTCTTCCCTTTCCCAATCTACAGTGTCCCTTGAGATTTGCCACCAAACCTTCTTCCAGGACCACCACCAGTTCTGGTGGTCTGCATACCACTTTGATCTTTACTCTCTTATCCCCCTATCTTTTCTGAACATAGTGTAGCCCTCCAAATTTAGATCCCACTCACGTCCTTGAGTGGCCCAGGTCTCAGTGACTGCTGCCACATCTACCTTCCCCTCAACTAGCATCGCTTGGAGTTCAGGCATTTTATTTCCTAAGCTACTGGCATTTATCAGGACCACTCTCCACCCCTTTTCTCTCCTTTTCTTTCTCCCCCTTGAGCCTCCATTTCTCAGCTCCTGCACCCTACCTGGTGACCCATTTCCATATCTCCCTAGCCCCCTAGAGGAGTGGAGACCATGTCCCTCATTTATCGTACCTGCTGGCACTGCCCCTTTTTTGATTCCTCCCCCTTCACAAGTTTAAACCCCACCTTTCGTTGATGAACCCAGCTAGTTTGAGCTTAAAGATTTCCTTCCCCTCCAAATTAAGGTGGAGTCTGTCCCTAGCATACAGCCCCATATCCTCCCAGGTCTCCCCCCAGTCACCCACCAGGCCATACCCCAATTCCCCACACCACTCCCTAAGCCACTGATTTATCTCCCTAATCTTCATCTTGTTTTCCCCACTAGCCCTTAGCACTGGCAGGATTTCTGAAAAGGAGATCTTACAGCCTATGGAAAGGCATACCCTGGCCAACTGCTGGAACCTTGCCTGAATTTCTAGTTCACTATTACCATTTATGTTGTTTGTCCCCAAGTGCACTAGAATGTCCAGGATCCCCCCACATTCCCTTGCCAGTGAATACAACTCATGCTTGGCCTTGTGCACCATCAGGCCTGGGTGGCATTTGGTTCTCATCAGAAAGGTTTTACTCGCCTCCTGCCCTTCCTACTGAATGCCTCTGATCATGGAGTCCCCCAATAGCAGTACTCTAACCTCCCCTTTGCCTCCCTGTTCACCCCACATGTTCCCCCTCCTTCCATGCCTCTCCTTAATCCCTTCATCCGGATTCTCCCCTCAATTGGCTCCTTGCACCTCCCACAATCTGGGAGTTGAAGGTAGCCCCTTCACTATTGTCCCTGGTCACCTCCTCTACCAATGTCCTGGCCTTCTTTATCCCCCCACCCGAGTATCTTTCTCTGTATCTCTTTCCCCACTCCTTACTAATCCATCCATCCTACCTGTTTGTCTACTTTGCTTTCAGCTTGCTATCAATCCATTTACATCCTGTGCCTTCCTGCCTGTCGTGCTCCCCTGTTCCATACCATCAGCCTCCTCCTTGTTGCCCTGATCCTCCTTTTTCTTCTCCCCTCCTACCCATCTTCCCCATACTGTCCGGGACCCCCTCTATTGCGCCTTTGCCTCTTGCCTCTTGCCCCTTTCTATCCGTCACTGCCCTAGCTTCACCAGCATCATCATCATCATCCTCTTCCTCCTCCCCCACATACCCCTTTTCTACCAATGGACGTAGAGGGTTAAAACAAATTGTGAGCCTTATCCCATCCCCCAGTGCCCTTTCATCCCTACTGTCTCCCTCGGGTTCCTTTGGACACCCCCAGACTCATGCCTATTGCTGTGGAACTTTCCACCTTTTGAGCCCCACCTGCCAGGGTCCCCTAGAGCTCCCTGTGTACCCCCTTCCCTCCTCTCCTAGTGTGAACACCTCTCTTCACTCATCCCCCAGCTTGGGAGGCCCCAGCACCTAGTGCTTCCATGTAGGTGACCGCTTGCCTACTACCTCTCCAGTCCTTCCTTCAGCACCCCCAGCTGTCTTTGGATCCGCTCTACCTCCTCCTTAAGCTGTGCCAGCTGGTAGCACACTGGGCATCCCCCAAACTTTCAAGCCCAGTCCAGTATCATGGACGCACCACACCCTGTGCACCCAACCACTTGCCCAAAGATGCCTGATCTAGTGATATGCAGTCCCTTCCCCATCATCACAGCAGTCTTTTCTAGGCCAAATTACCAACTCAGTGGCTGCACAGTATCTTGAGCTACCAGTACCTATACCTAGGAGATCCCCCCCCATACAGCATGCAGCCTTTTAAACTTGCAGTGCTTGAGTGGCTGAACTTTTCTCCACCTGACTATTAGCCTTATGAGTTAGCTTATAGAGAAAGTTTACAACTCCACAAGCTTCTCCCTCCCTCCCTCCCAGCCTTTAAACCCAATCCCCATTGGCTCTTCTGTATTTAAGAAAGGCTAACACAAGGGGTTGGTGGGAGAGCTTCCTAAGAAAGATTTTAAGGAGTTAGGCTAAATTTAAAACACAACAGCAAAACTTACAAAAACTTATGACAAAGATAAGTTAGCTCTCCAGAACCTCACCACATCTTCAAACTTCCACTGCTACCTCTGCCCACAGCAAGAAGATTTAAGAAGTAACTAATCCTAGCCCAGCCTCTAACAGAAAGTTTACCTGATATATTCCAGTTGAAGGCCCTCCACAATATCCAACTATCACACTAATCAGCAATTCATTGTGGATGCTGCATTTCTATTTAAGACCTACCTATGCCTTTTCTCTGCCCCGTGGCTGCATTCTTGGATAGAACTACATGAGCTGCACCTGAAGCCTCTTCCTCCAATTTCAGGGTAGGTGTTCCCCTATAAATGAGCCAGAAGGGAGGGGTGGGGGAGGGTTGGATAAGGGCCCACACCCGACTCTCAAGACAGTGCATCAGCCCTGTGTATGCCCCTCACTGCACCTCCAAGCATTGCAACCTCCTCTAGAGGAAGGTCCCACACAAACACTGTATTAAACAAGTCAGCACTCCTGCCCTAAAGTCCACAGACTGATAAGAATTTAAAGCTTATCCAGCAACTGAAATCATTTTCCCCAACTGCTCAGCAAAAGCAGGTTCACACAACCTCTGCCAGACCCCAACTGTGGTAGGAGTGTTTGTTCTGTAACTTCCTTTTTTGCTTTACATGATTGTAAGATTTATGATATATTGTTCTGTATTTAATTTTATCTGTTTTATCATATTTTAGTAAACAACCTTTTCTTTGAAATACTGCCTGGGTGTCTTCTCAGTTTCTTTTTGCATGTGGAGTGCCTGTATTTAAGTCTGGCAGCTGTTAAAAAGCCTGATTGTGTTACTGAGTTTGTATAATAAGATAAGAAATACATAGGTCTCTTATAGAAATATATAGAAACATAGATTTTGACGGCAGATAAGGACCGCTTGGCCCACCCAGTCTGCCCATTTCCCTACCTAATGGATAAGCTGCAGATCCTGGTTAACCAGCAGCCTACTTCTTCCTACCTCCACCCCCTAGAATTGCCTTATGACTGTCCCATGCATGATTGAATTTTACCACTGTTTTTGACTCCACAACCTCCTCTGGAAGGCCGTTCCATGCATCCACAACCTCTCTGTGAAAAAATACTTCCTTGAATTACCTCTGAGCTGTCCCCTTCTGTCTTTAAATTGTGCCCCCTTGTTCTTGAACACCTGTTTTTTTGAAAGATGCTACCCTTTTGGACTTTGTTGATTCCCTTGAGGTACTTGAAAGTTTCTATCATGTCCCCCCTCTCCCTCCTTTCCTCGAGGCTATACATATTCAGCTCCTTAAGTCTCTTCATATGTCTTCCAGTGCAGACCCTGCACCATTTTAGTTGCCCTCATCTGGACAGCCTCCATCCTGTCTATGTCTTTGCGGTTATTGGGTCTCCAGAACTGCACGCATTACTCCAGATGGGGTCTCACCAACTGTCTGTACAGAGGGATAATAACTTCCTGTTTTCTACTGGTGATGCCTCTCCCTATGCATCCCAGTATCCCCCCAGCCCTCCTTGCTGCCCTCTCACATTGCTTGCCCACCTTTAGGTCATCATATATGACTACCTCCAGGTCCCTTTCCATTTTTGTTGTTGTTAGTATCTCACCCCCCATTGTGTACTCTTCCCCTGGGTTTTTGTTTCCCAGGCATATTACCTTGCACTTCTTAGCGTTGAATCTAAGCTGCCATACATTTGACCATTCCTCTAACCGTGCCAAGTCCCTTCTCCTCCTTTCCACCCCACGTTGTGCATCAACTCTGTTGCAGATCTTTGTGTCATCTGCAAAGAGACATACTTTTCCTTCCAGTCCCTCTGCAATGTTGCTTATAAAGACATTGAAGAGGACATAGAAACATAGAAACATAGACTTTGACAGCAGATAAGAACCGCTAGGCCCATCTAGTCTGCCCATTTCCCTACCTACAGGATGAGCGCAGATCCTAGTTAACCAACAGCCTATTTCTTCCTACCCCCCACAAGAATTGCCTTATGTCGGTCCCATGCATTCTTGAATTCTCCCATAGTTTTAGACCCACAACCTCCTCAGGACAGCTGTTCCATGCATCCACTACCCTCTCTGTGAAATAATACTTCCTCACATTGTCCCTGAACCGCCCTCCTTCTATCTTTAAATTGTGTCCCCTTGTTCTTGCAAGTCTCTTTTTCTGAAAGATGCTAACCTCTTGGACTTTGTTGATTCCACTGAGGTACTTAAAAGTTTCTATCATGTCCCCCCTCTCCCTTCTTTCCTCAAGGGTATACATGTTAAGCTTCTTTAGTCTCTCCTCATATGGCTTCTCTTGCAGACCCTGCACCATTTTAGTTGCCCTCCTCTGGACTTCCTCTATCCTGTCTATGTCCTTGCGGAGATGGGGTCTCCAGAACTGGACACAGTACTCCAGATGGGGTCTCACCAACTGTCTGTACAGAGGGATAACAACTTCCTGTTTTCTGCTGATGATGCCTCTCCCTATACATCCCAGTATACCCCCAGCCCTCCCTACTGCCTTCTCACATTGCTTGCTAACCTTAAGGTCATCTGATATGATTACCCCCAGGTCCCTTCCTTTTTGTTGTTGTTACTACCTCCCCACCCATTGTGTATTCTTCCCTGGGTTCTTGTTTCCCAGTGCATTATTTTCACTTCTTTGCATTGAATCCTAGCTGCCATACTTCTGACCATTCCTCCAACCTTGCCAAGTCCCTTTTCATCCTTTCCATGCCTCCTTGTGTATCAACCCTGTCGCAGATCTTTGTGTCATCTGCAAAAAGGCATACTTTTCCTTCCAGTCCCTCAGCAATGTCACTGATGAAGACATTAAAAAGGACTGGACCCAATACTGAATCCTAGTACCCACTAGTAACCCCCTTTCTTCAGAGTGGACTCCATTTACAATTATCTTCTGTGTCCTGTTGTCCAGCCAATGTTTTACTCAGGCTACCACCCTGGGTCCCACTCCCAGGCTGGTTAATTTGACTATTAATCTTTGTGTGGGACTGTGTCAAATGCCTTGCTAAAGTCTAGGTAGGCCATGTCACAGCCCTTCCCTGGTCTACTACTTTGGTTACCCAGTCAAAGAAATCTATTAGATCTCGTCTGACATGACCTTCCTGCTGTGAACTCATGCTGCCTTGGGTCCTGTGTTCCACTGGCCTCTAGGTACTCAACTATTCTTTCCTTCAGAAGTGACTCCATCACTTTCCCTACCACAGAGGTCAGACTGGCAGGTCTGTAGTTTCTGCCTCTGTCTTGGACCCACTTTTGTGAAGGGAATCACATCCGCCTTCCTCCAGTCCTCGGTACCACACCATCCTCCCATGATTTATTAAAAGAATAGCCAGTGGTTTCACTAGTTCCTCCTTAATTCTTTTAGAATTCTGGGTGAATTCCATCAGGACCCATTGCTTTGTCCACCTTCAGTTTTAGGAGTTCTTGCAGAACCCTTTCTTCTGTGAAAGGACTGGGATCGACCCCCTATGAAGAGTGCTTTGTTAATTGGATTAGGCACTTCCCTCCTCTTTTGTGAATACTGAGCAGAAATATTCATTCAGTATTCCTGCTTTTCACTGTCCCTTCTGCCCACCCACCGTTCATTCTATTCAGCCTCACTATCCCTCCCTTTGTCTTTCTACGCTCGCTGATGTACCTATAAAAGGTTTTATCCCCCTTCTTAACTGAGTTGGCTATCTTTTCCTCAGTTTGGGCCTTTGCTATTCTGACTTCCCTCCCTGCTTCCTTCTGCCTTAACTGGTACAGCTCTCTGTCCTGCTCCTTCTGTGTTTCCTTATACTTCTGGAATGCTATCTTTTTCTTCCTGACTTTCACAGCCCCCTCTTTTGAGAACCATAGTGGCTTTTTCTTTCATTTTGATTTGTTTATTTGCTTCACACAAAGGCTTGTTGCCTCTGTGATGGCAGTTTTGATAATTCTCCATTGTTGCTCCACACCTCCTTCTAGCCTGCTTGCTAGTGCTTTTCTGAGGCACTCTCCCATCTTGCCAAAGTCAGCCCTCCTAAAGTCCAGTACCCCACTTTTGTATGGCTTTGACTCTGTAGCTGAGTTTAATGTGAACCACACTGTTTGATGGTCACTGTCCCCAGATGGCAACCCACTTCTAGATCTGAGATCCTCCCAGTGCCCCCGTTTGAGAGTACGAGGTCTAAGATTGCTCCTCATGAGTGGGTTCCGAAACTAGCTGTCTAATGCCTGCCATCTGTAGGGCATCAAGAATGGCCCTGCTCTTGGATGTGGCTGCAGCAAATGGGCTCCAGTTAACATCTGGCATATTCAGGTCTCCCATCAACAGTATCTCCTTTCTCTGCCATTCTAGAATGCCTTCTATCATATCCTTGTCCATTCCTTCCCCTGACATGGGGGTCTGTACACAACCCCTGTGCGGATTGTGGTGCCCTTCCAGTCTCCAAGGTGACCCACAGTGCCTCCTCTCCTCCCTGTTTACTCTTTTGTTCAGTTGCTTTTATCCTTCCTTTACATAGAGCTACTCCTCCCCTCTTCCCCTGCCTGTCTCTCCTGTAGGTTATGTACCCTAGTATGTTAACATCCCAGTCATGGTTCTCTGTGTACCATGTTTCTGTGACTGCTACGATATCCAGGCATCCCTCTTCCATTAAGGCCATCCGCTCAGGGAGCTTGTTGCCAAGACTACGGGCATTGGTACTCATTACCCTCCATTTCCTGATGGCCTTTCTCCTTTTTGCGCCATCCCTGTCCTTCTTTCCTTTGTCACTTTCTCCATTTACCCCTTGATCCCCACTAGTAACCCCCCTTTCTTCAGAGTGGACTCCATTTACTATTACTCTCTGTGTCCTATTCTCCAGCCAATTCTTTACCCAGGCTGTCATCTTGGGACCCACTCCCAGGCTGGCTAACTTGTATATTAATCTTTTGTGTGGGACTGTGTCAAATGCCTTGCTAAAGTCAAAGTAGGCCATGTCCACAGCCCCTCCCTGATCTACTACTTTGGTCACCCAATCAAAGAAATCTATCAGATTTGTTTGGCCTGACCTTTCCGCGGTGAATCCATAGAGTTAAAAAGGGTTAATTTTGGATACCTGGTTAGGTCCCTTTAGGTGAAAGATATATTGCATTCCCCCCAAAGAGATTATCTGAGCCTGTACATTTGGGTATGCTAGCAAAAGGTTCACAGTTTGAATCCCTCCAAAACTCAAGGCTAAAGGTGATTCGGACATAAAGCAGGCAGGAGGGTTACCCTGTCTGTTACCTGTTCACACTATTGCACTCTGAGGTTGGCACTGCGGGAGCAGAGGGCTTGACCTGCGGAGTGTGTTTGTGACAATGCAGGATTCATGTCAACTGGATTAAAGTTTGATTTGATTTTCTGTGTCTGGTTGTAAGGTATATTTTCATTATGTAATTCATGTTTAACTTTTCATACAGTCCTATTGATGGGGATGGGATATTTCACTGTGATACCCTGCATTTTTCCACCAGTGTACTGATGTCAAGTGTTTTCTTGTGTATACTTTTACCCTGTGCTCAGCAATTTTTCAATAAAGTACATTCAGTTTTAAAAAAAAGTATTTGATAGATAAATTTGTAACCCAAACCCCTGCCACTTTATTATTAAGCTAGCACCCCTTAGCTGAATCTCTGGCATCCGTAGCTGGCATAACCCCCACCATCCCACTCCTTTAGATCAACTGACTCCTGTACTCTGGTTGCCCCCCACAGATCCACCCAAATCAGTCAATCCAGTTATTCTCACCACCTCCCAAAATGTGGAATCCCCCCCCCCCAAATCCGGCACTCATCCTCCACCTACTTCATCTGCTCTACTCTCAATAATTGCCTTGCACCTAGCTGCTCCTGCCATGTCCCTTCCTAATTCCCTCTTCTAAGATCTAGACAAACCCTAACCCATACAGTCACCTTCATTTTACTCTGTGCTCACCCACCTCATCTCCCCATCCCCCTAATTGCTCCCCCTTATTGGCTTTCCCTGATCTCTCACAGAATGTAAAGGACCCTGAATGCTCTCCATGGGTACCTCTCCTGTCCCCCAAGGGGTTTGTAACACTCATCTACTTTTCCCCTCACCATCTTAAAGGGGTGTCTCTGGGACACTGATTTTCCCTTTCTTTCTGGTCCCTCCATCCCCTTTCAGGGTTACTTGAACCCTGAAGGGGTCTCCAGGGGCATGACTCTTCCCCCTCCTCCTCCCCTTCCCCTTTTTCTCACTTTTCTTTCATGTAATCACTTGTTTACTTATTAACTCAGCACATATTATTGTCCATTCTTTCAATATGATATGCACAACGCTGTTGTAACACTGTTTGTAACACCTGCCTTACAACTGTATGTTAATGTTGATCCTGTAACTTGAATGTATAATGTCTCATTCCAGTTGTACCCCCCCCCCACGTTGCACCAGGAGACGAGCAACTTGTTGCTCTGTGAGCCCTCCTTGTGAAACATTTCAAAAAATAAATAAATTTAAATTTGGTGTCAAATCCTGGCTTTGGGAAAGTATACCTGTCTCACTATTCCAGACAAGGGGGTGAGGTCGAGTTATAGATCCTGGGTCCTGAGGAAAGAATTTTTGCTAGCCACATGACAGATCTAATACCTGGAAGGATACCCAGTAAATCCACACAGGAGCAATAACTGCAATGTCCAAACATTCAAATGGGGTTCTTCAGTGGGTCTTTTATTTAGATGTAAAGATGGCATTGGAAAGATTTGAGTGGCCTCCACAGGCTTGCTACATCTGGACACTGACTTTAAACAGGAACAACCTGCTTGGCAGAACAACATGCTTGGCAGAACATTTCTTTTCTACAACCTCTATCATCCTGCAGGTGTGGGACATCGTAATTGAGACATTTCACCAACTTTTGCATTCCCTCTGTATATTTTTCTAAGAACCCACTTTGTTACAACAACACTGGTTAGCACTTATCTTGAAACTTGGCCTGCAACCCCAAGACATTACCCTTGAACTGTAAAACATGACATTGTCCTGGAAAATCTGATTTAGTCCCTTGCTCTGGATTCTACACTTCTAAGCCAACCTGGCGTAATGACATTCTATAGCATGTGTACTCGCAGCTTTGTAGCTGTGTCTTTGTTCAGACACTGGACCCACAGAAATGTTCTTATTTCCTCTCAGGAAGAAGGAATTGTCAGGAAACCTTCTTGAAACCTCTCAGACAGCTAGAAAACAGCATGGGCTGAACATGGAATGGCCTTGCAATCCACACGATTTACCAGTCCTTTTTTTGTCCCCTCCCTGGGGGGAACAACAGAAATCCTGTGATGCAACAGTCTCCACTACTTCAGTTGACAAGCTGGATAAGACCAGACTAGAGCGAGAAAATCGGGGCCCACTAGGATGGAGCCCACAGGCAGAGAACTACTCTACTCCTCCTCTCACTTCAAACTCTCAGCTCCAACTGACCACTCTACTCTACCATTCCATCCCACACTCCAGCCAACTGTGGCTTATGCTGCTGTGAGAGTTCTAAATGACCTCATCTCTCTCATCTCAGCTGAAGCTAAGTAAACAAGAGAGTGAGTAGGCGAAAAACCCATTCAACTAGTTAATCACCAGCTGCCTTTCCCTACCCAGCACTGGCACTGAAAGGATTCTAGTAACCCCCAAGGGACTGGGTGGTTACAAACTGAAATCTTCTTGAGAGAAAAATATAGCTTAACAAGGATACCACATACTCCACACTGGCCAGAGATAGAGGAACTGGTCCCAACATTTAGAAATGACACTCACTCATAAAGTATAGCCAGTCTTGACCAATGAAGCTCCTTCTGCCTACCAAGAAAATAAATTATTTTATTTGGGCTATAAAAACTTTTGAATGTGCCACAGGCAGCCATAGACCTAGAATCCCTACACGCACCATCTTAACACTGAAGTTAAACCTTTGTTGTTGTGCAAGTGGCATTTAAATACAGTATAATATCTTTATCACAGGGGTATACCCTAACAAAACCCATCATCATTATCTAACAGTGTGTAAGCAGTACTAAATATAGCTGATAGCAGTTCCTCTAACCCATGTCTACATTAGCCAAATGCTTAGTAAACAAAAAATATTTTATATGAGACAATAATTCACAGAGCATTATTGATCTACATCATGTCCCAAAGTATGTTATACTATGATCGATTGGGCAAAAAGAGGCCAAGTAGTCACCCATCAAGATTACCCTCTCACCGTTCTGCTTGGTCGTAGTAAACATCAGTCTCATTAGAAATATGTTTGCCAAGCTCCTTCTTAAGGAACTGTCTAGTTTTACAATTTACTACAGTTTCTTGCAAAGGATTATAAATATTCACCACCCTCTCTATATAGTAACAGTTCCCTTTGTCAGTTCTGAAGTTGTTTGTTTTTGTTTCTCAATGACCTCACAGCTGCTTATTTTAGGTTGTGTATTCAAGATTCATTGAAGACATATGGTTTCTGTCTTTCTGACTATATCTTAGAAAAATAGTGCACCTCTGACCCTTCAGACTGTGCAGATTGAATGTATCTAATCTTTCCTTGTATGTTATTGTTTTCATTAACCAAATAGATTTAGTAAATCTCCTCTGAGTTATAGTATTTCTATTTCTTCTGTATCACCCTTATGACAAGGATCCCAAAAGCATAGTCAAGATATGGCTTGATGTTTAATCTGTAACTACCCCCCACACACACAAAAGTGCTTATTTCTGGTAGTATTACTGTACTTACATTATTATAGATAATCTTGTAAGATCCAGACACAACAGTAAAGTGTTGTAAAGAATGCTTTGGATGTTTGTCAACAATTACACTGAGGTACCTTTTAGCTTTACTAGTCTCAATTTCAGTTCCATCCCGATTAAGGAAGGGAGGGTCAGCTGTGACCCAATTGATTCTATGGTCTGTTTTCAAAAGGTTCTAATTTACTCTGATTTGGCAAAACAGGTACATATTCCCAGACTGAATCAGAACCAGGTTGGATATAGATGATGACTTGATTGGATGACAAAATCAGGCTGCCCCTACTCCATTATAAGTTTTTTAGGTCATTTAATTTTTAAAATAGTCATTTTATGTATTTCCCCAACAGTTTCTCAGTTTCAACAAAAATACAACTTTAAAAATCACTAACATTATCTTGGCCTGATCAGAACCAGGTTGCAGGCAAAACAGAACCTGGTCGATATTCAAACTGGTGTCAAGTCATAAATGACTCTGATTTCCAGAGTCAAGCAGACACAGAGCATTTTAAGGAGTCCTGATCTGACACCAAGCCCACCCTTCAATCTCTCATCCAGATGGTACTTAAAAACCCTGTTTGTGTGCCTTACTTTTATGCTCTATATGTAGTACAGCAAACTTGGATACATCAAATGTCATTGGCTTTGATTTTGTGTGGGTAGCTAGTCAGTTGAGGTCACTCTGAATTTGGTACTACTTGATGGTTTGCATAACCTTCATATTTGGTGTCATCTACATGTTGACTAATCAGGTTTGCATCCCTTCATTCATATCCATGATGAAACTTTGGAAAAGGAATGGTCCATACTATGGATCATACTATGGCATAAGGAGCTATGCAAGGCGGTGAGCCCATATGCACTCCTGTACCTAGGTATAATAGGAAATGGAATTACCATTTAAGAAATATCTATCCAGTGGTCCCAAAACTGAACCATGAGGCACCCCACTCATGATCTTATACTTAGTGGATTCAAATCCATACATTTAGACTTTTTGAGCTGTTTACTAACCAAGATGCAATTCTTTTACAGTGTGGCTGTTTACTTCCAAGGATATTAGTGGATTTATAATTCCCATGAGGGGAACTGTGTTGAATGACTTCCTCAAATCCAATGGGACAATATCCACTGAAACACCTTTATTGAGTTCACTGTTTGCCTTTTTGTAAAAATACAGAAGGTTCATTACACATGACCTTCTCTTCTTAAAACCATGCTGCTTCATGTCCTTTTGACCCATGGTGTTTAAGTGTCCCATTAATATGCATTTTATAATGGAGTCAGATGTCTTGCTAACAATACCAGTCACTCTGATTGGTCTCTAGTTTGATACAGGCTCTTTATTTCCAATTTTATAAATTAGTACCACACTTACTGTGTTTTAGTCACCAGGGACGACTCCTGAGAGTAAAGAGTTCTTCAAAACCAACAATAATGGCTCAGTTAGTTCATCCAGTGCAGTCTTGAGAAATTTAGGGGAAATTTAATTGGGTCCTGTTGCTTTATTCACATCCAGGTCTTTAAGATTATTTTTAAAACTGATATAATAATTTTTGGTATGAAATCACTAGAAACATGTCTGACTGAGGATTCTAGATCTCCTTGGCTATTCCCCAGCTGATAGACAGAGGAGAAGTAATTAATAAAAAGTTTCTGCCACTTCTCATGCTAAAGTGATATTAGTATTGCTCTGCACAGGAGGTCTTATAATATTATTTAGGGGATTAATATCGACGTCTCCAAACACATTTTTTATTACTTACATCTTTTTAAAAAAGATAAATTGTTTCTATATACTATAATTTCTTTTACTCCATTAATTGCAATATTCTTTACATAATTCTCAAAGGATCTTCTTCATACATGCATAAAATATGCACTTTTAATTAATGCAGCAATACTAGTCACCCAGCAAAAAATGTCATCCTACCTTTGTTTAGCAGAAACATATTCCTGATAATCTATTAGTATGTTAGTATAATCTTAGAGTCTTTATTCAGGTATTTTAAATTCAATCAGCTATGTTTATGACTATGTTTAATTACAACTTTTGCAATTTGTGTGGATCTACAATAAAGATGGCAACCTCAGCAAATTTCAAAAATTCTGTTCCCAGAGATCACACTCTAACTGCACCCACTGCCTTTATAATGCAGATGTGTTATGGTATTGTCAGCACATGTTTCTGATGACCAACAGCACAACACCACCCTGATCTGCTTGTATCTTTGATGGTGAACCCAGCAAAGGACCACTAACTTCTAAGAACTTCAAAAATCAGCTGTCTTGCCTCAAGAAGGAAATAAAAGAAAAATCAGATATGTTGATGTTTTGGTTTGTCCCATCTACAGTAGCAATGGAATTATTTAAAGTTTTGTTAGCTAGTACTGCTGCTGTAAACTATGTACTTACATAAGGCAAATAATATTGATATTATTTTAATAATTGTTTGTGAGAACCATCAAATATAGGGGCTTACCTGCAGCTGTAATCTCCCCTACTTTGTCATCTTTTGCTCTCCAGTTCTCCTGGAATGCAGAAATGGGGACTGGCAGGACAACCACTCAGAATTCCAGGAGCCCTGGCAGGAGCCAAGCTAGAGTTCCAGTTGAAACCTTTGCATCCATTGCTGCACATCTCTCTCTACTCTTGGGATCTCAGGACTGCTCTTGGGGCTGAGGCTGCAGCAAGAAGAGGAGCACCAGCCCATAGAGGGTTCTCAGTGTCCAGGAGAGGCATGGGTTGGGCAACAAGAGAGGCATGTAGCAGTCATGTTGGGCTGCCACACATACCCAGTGGACACATTTCAGAGTAAGAGCTCTGATAGTTAAACTATGTCATGTGCTCACTCTCGAGAAGGATTCCAGCTCCAATTAGGCAGTGGAGCAGGGAACAGAGTGAAATGGTGCTATTGGTCACAAGAATAAGGGTTTCCCAGCCCAAAGCAGGCAGTGGTCCGGGAAGAGAAAAAAGACATTGTGCACATGTGCCACCGCGTTGGGAGAGCAGATCCAAGGCTGTCTCCCATACAATGAGTCCCAATTTCAAAGCAGAGAGAGTGTCCAATGAAACAAGTACTTCCCTTGCCTCTGGATTGGCAGCACGGCCAGGGCAGGTAAAGGCAGCTTCCATGAACTAAAAATGAAATCACAGCAAGCTGTTGAAAACTGCTCACAGTCAACATGCTGTGTACAGCAAAGATGGCAGCTCCCACATACTCCCATGCACTGCAAAGACTTTTGGGAAAGGGAATGGAGGTTAGCACTATATTTGCCCATGAGGTTTATCCTATCAGGAACCTGCAACATAAGAAAGCCTGTGTGCAAGTCCAGCATGGCTGGGTTAATGTTCTGAAGACTGTTTGCCCAGACACATGTCTGACCAATCAGGCATTTAGTTTCATACCAGATAACAGGTTCTGCTCCCAGGAATCAAGGCCAGTTCAGCCAGACTGCCAAGCGAGTGACTGTACTGAAGCATGAACAGGTGTGCCACTGTCTGTTCAGGCACTGCAGACCTGGCAGACCTGAAGAGTCTGGTATCCCAGTGAAAGTGTTTGTGTGAAAGAAAGCAGCAGTTTTCAATAAAACTACAGAGTAAAGTCACGTTTGAAGCTGGTGTTTTCCTTTCCCCACCACAGACTTTCCCTTGGGGGCCTAGTTCCTGCAGTGCTACTGCATGAAAAGGCCACTGCCTTGTTCCAGATCCAGAGCATCAAAGTAGAAAGAGAAGTGACAACAGTTGGGACCACCAGTGAGCCTGGGTTCCTGCTGAGAGCAACTATACTCCATTCTGCCTATCCCAGCAACCTGACACCTGAGATACCTTTTGATGCATCAAATTGTGAGTAAACACTGGGGTTTCAGCCATGCAACTGGGGAGAAAGTATGTTGTACCAGGGACTGAGGGAAATATCCTGGGTGGGATTTTCCAGTGTGAGAGGCTTAGGCAGAAGACCAGTGGAGGCCACCTGGCCACCCATGCTCTGACTTATAGACATGATCCTATTTTCAAACCTTTTCAAACAATTACAGTTCACTGGTTTACAACAGTTATGTTTAAAGTGTGTTTTACCTGCAATATTTTAAAGCACATCACCAAGCTCCATCCTGCTAGCAGCAAATGGGTCCCCAGTGTTGTACACACTGCAACCCAAAAAATACAGAGAGCTCTCACCTATGGTCTTCTTTGGGGGGGATTAAGTTGGGGGGTTTAAGGACTGCTAGGGGTGGGCAGATTATGTTGGATACATTATTGAACTGTTTTGTTACCTCTTATAATTTTAAGTATTACTGCTATCCCATTTCTCCCATTTTACCCCTTTGCCCCCTTGTTTATTCTGTACTGTCCCTTTTAAATAAACTATTTGTTGAATTGCATTTCTCAGTTTGGGGGTTGTTACTGCTGTACTACAGTATGTAATTTGTTTGTGGTATGGGGCTATGTGGGCAAAATATGCACTGTGTTTGAGGGAGGTAATATTCTTATATATGATCATTCAGGTACCCCATATTGCGACCCCAGTTGGAGGAGTTGGAGGCATCGAGCCACATTAGGCCTGTGTACCCAGTATAACACATCCTTAGGTAACATAGGCTGTCCCACTTGAAAGGTGTGGAGAGGTGAATCCTGAGGGTCCTGGGAAGTATATTGCAATGGAGGCACCACTGTGAGATCTGTACCACACATGTGGCTCCAAAACTGCAACTTTATTAAAAAAAAAAATAATAATTTTTACCCCTTCCCTAAATTTCTGAAAAGTGCCATAGCGCTTCAGGTATTGGAAGACTGGTACTAAGGGGAGTGTCTAGACCTGAAAAAGGTAATTCTGATTGCAGAAATCCCTGAAGGTACTGACAGGGACAGCATTTTGAAGCCATTGGACACTTTGCAGTGTATAGGTATTTTAATAGTATCTCTTGTGAAATATGACCATACCAGTCAAAGCATGACTGCCTTAACTGAGAGTGATTCAGAAGTAAGTAAAGTAAAGTAAAATGTTATTTATATAAGAAGCTGATATGCGCTAATTGCCCACCACACTCAACCCAGAAAGTTCAGAAGTGGAATGGCAGCTGTCTGCCAGGGAGATAATTCGCCTTCCTTCCCCTCTCCTCCACCAGTACAGCCAGTCAACTGGCTGGAAAAAGTCAAACTATTGTTGGCCAGTGAGGGAAAGTCAGTGCAAGAGTTTCAAGTATTGGTGTCCAATGACACCACAAATCCTTTACCCAAGGGACCCCACATTTTGAAATGAAATTTCTATCATTCCCAAGCGCAGAAGGAAAGACTACCAAGGATGTGAGTGATCTGTTACAGGGAGAAGGTATGATGCCTCTGGTGCCTTCTGTGACACTTAGACAGCTGGTTCTGATAACTCTATGATTTTTGTAATATAAAAATGTAGTAGGATTGTCTGTCATGAAAAATCCTGTGCCTGGGATGACAACCCCCCTTCCCCCATGTATCAGTTCAAAAGACAGGATATATGTTAAACCAGAAGATCTCTGAATGCAATTAACTTGTCAGTTTGCTTTGAAGCCAGGAACTAAAATATCCATTTTATGACATCCTCAGGAAAGTCAGCTGATTGCACCTGGTGTCATAAAAAGTCCTTTGCTGTATTTGAGAAAAAGAACTGTTCATGGATCAAAGGGACTGAGAAATTACAGTCTTAATTAAGAGTGTCATCATGTGGACAATGGGTCTTGCTGGAGTCACAGAATCCAATACCTTGATGGGACTTCCTGTTTTGTATATATTTATATTTTTTTATATATATATCCTGAAAGGGAGGAGCTAGATGATGACATCATGGAGAGAGATGAAATACAGCAATTTTTAACTGTAGTCTGTTTCCATTGATACACATTCACATGCTTGGACTGAGAGAAGGAACATCTAAGAGCACTGAAAGATTATAAGAAATATCTTAGATAAATAAGCCTAATGGTTGGTAGGAATTTTGCATTTTTAAACCTGTTTTGTTTTTAAGATTGTATGCGTTGGGTATTTTGTTCTGTATTTACTGTTTAACTGTTATTATCTATCTTACAGTAAAGATACATATTTTAAAAGAGAACCTGCCTGGTGTGCCTTGAAACTTTTTTTTTGTAAGTGAAGCTTAGTTGGTTAAAGTTGACACTGTGCTTAAGCTTGTATGGTAATATTGAATTGGGAAAAGGTAAGAGTAATCTGAGGTCTTTATTAGAGTTTTTAAGGGATCATTTTGTACACCTAGTTAGGTGTCGCTAGGTGAAAGATATCTGGCCACCTGAAGAGCAGAATTATCTGAGCCTGTACATTGGGTACGCTAGCAAGAGGTTCACAGTTTGAATCCCTCCAGAACTGAGTCCAAAGGTTGATTCTAACCCACAAAACAGACAGGAGGGTTACTCTGTTTCTGTTTCCTGTTCACAAGACTGTGCTCGGAGGTTGGCACTGTAGGAGCAGAGAGCCTGACCTGCTGAGTGGGTTTGTGACAGATTGGTTGGCAGTAGTGTGAAAATGTTGGTATTATAAGCTTTACTGTTCAGTGTGTCAGCTTGAGACTGTTCAGCTCACTTGGAAAAAAAGAAAGGCAGTGTTTTATTTTAAAAAGGAAACAGAACTATATCCCTTGGCTTAGAGTCAAGTTCCTACCCATTTTATTTTTTTTCTAAAGTGCCAGTCAGAGTAGCAGTAGTTAGGGAAGAAGGTTTCCAACTACAGCAGGCACACTGTAGATTACTTAAAGCAGTTGTACGGGGTCAGAGGAGTCCTGTTTGAGTTGAAAGCCAGCAAACAGAACCTCATGGATGCCATGATGGTAGCAGATACCCAGAGTAGCGAGTCACAGACCATGACTGAAAAGGACCAAACCTTGAGTGTGGCAGGGCTAGTGGCCAGTGCTGTGCCTAGATCCGGTGAGGAAGACAGCAGGGACACTGTCAGTGAAGGACCACAGCAGCAGTGGAAGGTCATCAGTACCTTGGTTCCAGAAGTACTCAGGCTGCAAACTGAGTTGCGCAGAATGGAGCTGGAGTTTCAGAGGGAGAGGGACTGTGAACAACAGGAGGCTGACCATGAGGAGCGTGAGTGCCAGCAAGCTGCAGAGGAGAAGAGGGAGCAAGAACACAGACAGGCAGAGTGAGAATGCTGAGACACAGACTGTGAGGAGCAGGAGTGCCAGAGGCAACATGAACTGGAGAAGCTACGACTCCAACCAGTGGCACCAGAGCAGGTAAGTGGCTTAGATTTAACTGGGACTGCAGAACTGGGTTACAAATTGAATCCCAAATTGATAGCTGAATTTAAAGAGGGGGAGGATATGGATTCCTTTTAAATTCTTTTGAAAAAGTTTGTATTCAGGCTAAAACTCCTAGAGAGTCCTGGAGCTTCCAGCTATCCCTGCTACTTACCGGGAAAGCTCAGGATGCATTGGGTCAAATGGACAATGAGGACAGTGATGATTACAACAAACTTAAAACTGCATTGTTAAAAAAAATTGGAATTAACTGCTAAATCATACAGAGCTAAATTCCGGAAGCTCAGGAGAAGCCCTGACATGAGCTACGAGGAGCTAGCGATGAAACAACGTCAGTTTTTAAAACATTGGTGGGAAGGAATTACATAGATACATAGATACATAGACAGTGTGGGCAGATAAGGGCCTATAGCCCACCCATTCTGCCCATTTGATCTTGTAAGTTCAGTTTATGTTTTCCTAGAAGCCTGTTGCCCCTTACCCCTGACCTCCAGAATTCCTTTATGTCTATCCCTTGCATTCTTAAATCCTGTGATTGTTTCAGACCCCACCACTTCCTCTGGCAGGGTGTTCCATTTGTCCACCACCCATTCTGTGAAGAAATTCTTCCTCATGTTTCCTCTGAATCATCCTCCCTCCAACTTCATCCCATGCCCTCTAGTCCTGGTACATCTTTTTCACTTAAAAATAGTGCATTCCTGCACCCTGTTCCTCCCTGTGAGATACTTGCATGTCTCTATCAAATCTCCCCTCTCTCCCTCCTCTCCTCCAGGGAGTACATGTTCAGTTCCTTCAACCTGTCTTCCTAGGACTTGTGATGCAATCCATGCTCCATCTTTGTTGCCCTCCTCTGAGCCTGATCTACCCTGTCTATGTCCTTACATAGGTATGGTCTCCAGAACTGTACACTGTACTCCAGGTGGGGCCTCACTAGTGTCTTGTATAGTGGAATTATGACCTCCCTTTTCCTGCTGGTGATGCCCCTGCCTATACATCCCAGCATCCTATCTGCTTTACCTGCTTCCTTGTCACACTGTTTCCCCACCTTGAGGTCATCAGAGATGATAACCTCAAGATCCCTTTCCTGTTTGGTGCATGCTATATCCTCACCTCCCAACTGATATATTGTGCCAGGGTTTTTGTGCTCATATGCATTATCTTGCACTTCTTTGCATTGAATTTCAACTACCAAACCCCTGACCATTCTTCAAGTTTCTGCAGGTCCCTTCTCATTCTGTCTACACCTCTGGTGTGTCTACTCTGTTACAGAGCTTTGTGTCATCAGCTAATAGTGAAATTCTGCCTTCTGGGTCCTGCGCAATGTCACTGATGAAGATGTTGAATAGGACCGGTCCCAGCACTGATCCTGTGGTACCCCACTGGTCACTCTTCCCTCTGTGGAGAGCAGCCATTTACCACCACCCTCTGTGTCCTGCCACCCAGCCAGTTACCTACCCACCACACTACTGTCCTGCTCACACCTCATATTCCCAGTTTGTGTAGTAGTCTTCTATGTGGCACAGTGTCAAAGGCCTTGCTGAAGTCCAGATAGGCCATGTCCACTGTCCTCCCTGATCCACCTCCTAGTCACCCAGTCAAAAATTCAATGAGGTGTCTGACATGACCTCCCCTGGTGAAACCATGCTGCCTTGGGTCCTGTAGTCCATTGACAACCAGATGTTCCACCAATCTCTCCTTCAGTAGTGCTTCCATGATCTTCCCCACTACCGAGGTGAGGCTGACTGGTCTGTAGTTCCTGCTTCCTCTTTGTTCCCGCTTTTGTATAAGGGGACCACATCTGCTGTCCTCCAGTCTTTGGGTCTCCCCTGTTTCCAGAGATCTGCTAAACAGGATAGCCAGAGGTTCAGCCACTACCTCTCTTAGTTCTTTAAGGACCCTGGGGTGCACCCCATCTGGGCCCATTGCTTTATCAACTCTTATTACTTCCAGTTCCTTCAGGACCCTTTCTCATGTAAAGGGACTTGTGTCTATTTCTGCACCATTCTCACCCCTTGTACTCTCTTCAGACCCATCACCCTCCTCTTCCTCAGTAAAGACTGAGCAGAAATACCTGTTCAATATGTCAGCTTTACTGTTGTCATCCTCCACACAGTCCCCACCCTCCCCCTTCAGTCTCACCATCCCTCCCTTTGTCTTTCTTTTTTCATTTATGTACCTGTAAAAGTTTTTGTCTCCTCTACCCACTGATTTTACGATGTGTTCTTCTGTCTGAGCTTTGGCTTCCCTTACTGACCTCCCTGCCTCCCTTTGCTTCTCCTGGTACTTCTCCCTATCCCCTTCTGCTTGTGTCTTTTTGTATTGCCCTGAATGCAATCTTTTTGGCTTTCACTTTCTTTTACCTCTTTGGAAAACCATAATGGTCTCCTCTTCTTTTCCTCTTGCTAACATGCTAATGCATAATTCTGTTGTTCTTGTAATCCCCATTTTAAATACTGCCCACTGTTCCTCAACCCTGATTCCTGTCCCATTCCCCTTAATGTCTCTTTCAAGTATCTCCCCATTTTCTAAAGTCTGCCCCCTAAAATCCAGGTATCGTGTTTTGTGTGGTTTGGTTCCTGCTCTTTCTGTGATTTCAAACCACAATGACTGCTAGTCACTGTTCCCCAGGTGCTCCCCCACTGTTACCCCCATCACACTGTCCCTGTTTGTGAGCACAAGGTCCAGTATTGCCTTCTGCCGAGTTGGTTCCATGACCAGTTGCTTGAGGAAGGCACCCTGAAGGGAGTCCAGGATAAATCTGCTTCTAGTTGATGCTGCTGCTGGGATGCTCCAGTCCACGTCTGGAATATTGAAGTCTCCAACCAGTACTACCTCACCCTTGTCTGCCATCCTTTGGATGGCTAGCATCAGCTTCCTATCTGTTTCTTCCTCCTGGTCTGGTGGTCTATAGACCACACCTGTGCGGATGACTGTCCCCATTTTCCTTTCCAGCTTAACCCACAGTATCTCTCCCCCATTTTGTTCCTCCTGGATCTCTGTGGCTCTTATGTCATTTTTCACATACAGTGCCACTCCTCCTCCCTTCCTGCCTGCTCTGTCTCTTCTGATTATGTTGTAGCCAGGTATGGGCATCTCCCAGTTGTGGTTATCATTACACCAGGTTTCAGTGATGGCCACAATGTCCAGGTCTGACTGCACCATGACAGCCTCCAGATCTTCCATCTTGTTGCTAAGGCTTCTGGCATTTGCACACATGGTTTTCCATGATTTTACCTCCCTATACTGTTTCACTGTTCTACTCCAGCCCCTTCCTTGGTTGTCCTTTATCCCTGGTTCTCCTTGCTGTCTGCTCTTCTGCTGAATTTTGGCCCTTTTCTGCCTATCCACCTCTTGGGCACTAATCTCCATCTTTTGCACACTGCTTTGAAGAGATAGCCACTCCTCTAGTTCACTGGTTCCACTGCTAGCTGTGGGGGGTGAGCAAGTAGGTACCCACCTTGCTGGACTGCCACCCCCCTTTGTTAGTTTAAATGCTTGTCAATGTAGCATTTAAACTTGTCATTGAGTGCTTGGATTCCCCTCCAGGATGGATGCAGGCCGTCAGGCTTGAACAAAGCTCCATCCTTCCAGGTGGGTCCCTAGTCACCAATGAATCCAAACCCTTCCTCACAGCACCAGCTCTTCAACCATGAGTTAAAGTTCCTGGTGCATGCACTCCTATGCTCTTCCTTGCCTCTCACAGGTAGTACCTCTGAGAAAGTGACAGAATTAGCTACTTGCTTGAGACCCCTCCCCAATTTCCTAAACTCTTCCTGAACTTCCTTTGGCTTCCCATTTGCCAGGTCATTAGTGCCTAGGTGGATAATGACATCCAGCTCACCCTCCCGTCTTGCCTTCCCAGTGATCCCCAGGATCTTCCTTCCATCCCTCCATGCCATGGCACCTGACAGGCACCTCACCTCCCTGTCCTCCCCCTCCTGTTTTCCTAACTGGATCACTCTTATGATGGAGTCCCCCACCAGGATTCACTTCCTCCTACTCTGGGGTCCACTGCTTTCCCCGATGAGGTCACCTCCTTGGCTAACCTTCACATCCTTTCCTTCCACTTCTCTGGGTACCTCTATTTGGTTGTCCTTGTTTGCCAGTGTGGCATATGAGTTCTTGAGTGGAATAGGATCTGGGATGTGCCTCTTCCTGACCGCTCTAATCCTCCTGAGCCACTGTCATCCAAGTGCTCCCTGGGTTCTCGGCATCCTTTGAGGCAGTTGCATTGGACTGGAGTGGTCTCTGGATAGGGGTCATGTTGCTCCTGACCCAGTTTACTTCCGGCTTCTGAGTCTCGCTACCTCATCCTGCAGTCCAGAGAGATGCATGCAGATAGGGCAGCACCTCAGTGCCCAGGAGGTCTGCCTGTATATGGCTGCCCCACAGCCACTGCATTGCACCACTCCCCACATTATACTGCAATTATACTGCTATTGAGGCAAACTCTGTTGATAAAATTGAAAATGTGATTTTGTCAGAACAGTTTTATTGGGCATACCCAGCAGAGCTGAAAACCTGGCTGGAGGACTGAGATCCCAAAACAGTGCAAGAGGATGCTGAACTCTCAGACCGCTATGCCAAGAGCAGACCTGCTCTGACAGTGAATGGGGTGGGTTTGGCAGTGCAGAAAGGGAAAAGCACACCTTCAGGGCAGCTGAAACCCTCACTGCCTCCACTGAAACCAGTTAGCCCCAGGTTTCAGAGAAAATATTTCTCTGAGAGAAGAAATGAATGTTGGTTATGTAAAGAAACTGGGCATATTGCCAGACAGTTTCCCAAAAGAATGAGCAATAATACGCAGAATGGTACTAGAAAAGAAGTGGGTTGTTTGTGTGTCCCTGGAAGCATGCCTTTGAACATGAGGGAACACATGCACCCAGTCATGGTGAATGGTGTACAGACGCAAGGGTTAAGGAACACAGGGGCATCCTTGACCTTGGTGAAGAGGGATCTAGTAGAGCCTGGTCAGCTTATACCCAATAACTATGTCACTGTACAGGACTTTACTGGTGGGGCGAAAACATTGCCCTTCACTAGTGTTCTCCAAGATTGAGGTGAAACAGGGGGAACTGTGTAGCAGTTGGCAGTAGCCAAAACATTCAAGTGGATGTGATCTGGGCAACAATCTCAAACAGAGTATGATATGTGTAGTTACCTGTAGCCAAGTGGCAAGGGAAAATTGAAGTTCCCTGAACCCCACAGAAGCCATTGTGGAAACCACTGAGAGGTTGGTTCCCCAGCCTGTGTTTCCTGATACAGAGATTAATGAAATGTGGTAGAAATTTCCACAGTAGCAAGTAACCACACAGCTACAGAGGGTTACTCCGAAGAGGGAGTGGTGACCCATTGTCAGAGGGTTGGGATTGACAGTGATCCTGAGTGCCCTGACGCTAGTGCTAGGGACCCTAGTTTAGCACCTGAAGGGGACCTGTCCCATGCCTTGGGAATGTGTTAGGGGTTTGCAGCTGCTCAGAGAAGTGACCCTAGTCTAGAGAAGCTGAGGGCTCAGGCAGACTTGGATGGTGCACAGGGAGGTAATGGCAGCATAAGGTTTATTGGGAAAATGGACTTACGTATACTCAGCAAGTACAGACAGAAGTAGGGATGCTAGTCAGGCAGCTTGTCATTCCCCAGGGGTATTGCGAGCAGTTGCTCAAGATTGCACATGATATTCCCTTGTCTGGTCATCTGGGAATCATGCACTCTACACAGCAGTTGGCCCAGAATTTCTATTGGCCTAACTTCATCCAGCAGGTGAAGGAGTATTGCAGGTCTTGTCACAGGTGCAAAGAAATTAGGGAAGGCGTGCAAGAAAACCCAAACTGCCCTGATTCCGTTGCCCATAGTGGAGGAGCCATTCCAGAGGGTGGGAATGGATATTGTGATGCCATTAAATACCCCCAGCTCCTCAGGGAAGAGATTCATCCTGACTGTGGTGGATTATGCAACCCGGTACCCAGAGGCAGTCACCCTATCCTCACTGAGGACAGACAAAGTGGCAGATGCCTTACTTGGGATCTTCTCCTGTGTTGGGCTTCCTCAGGAGGTTATCACCGATTGAGGGGGTTCCTTCATGTTGGACCTGATGAAATGTTTATGGGAGAAGTGTGGGGTGGTGCAGATTTGCATGACACCATATCACCCACAAGTCAATGGTCTTGTGGAATGATTCAATGGTACCCTGAAGTCAATGTTCCAGGCCTTTACTGAACAGCGTGGAAGGGACTGGGAGAAATGCCTTCCTCACCTGTTGTTTGCATACAGGGAGGTGCCCCAAGAGTCGACAGGATTTTCCCCCTTCAAACTCTTATATGGATGCCAGGTACATGGGCCCCTGGACTTGATCTGGGAGGACTGGGAAGGCAAGCATGCCACCCAGGGAACTCCCATTGTGGATTACATACTTAGGTTCAGGGAAAGGCTGAAGGAGCTTATGGGGACAGCCCAGAGCAACCTGGCAGCTGCCCAACAGAAACAAAAAGTGTGGTACAACCACAGTGCCAGAGCTCACTCATACATGGTGGGTCAGGAAGTCATGATCCTTATTCTGGTCCAGAAAGACAAGCTGCATGCTGAGTGGGCAGGACCGAACAAAGTGGTTAGGAAGGTAAATGACGTGAACTACATTATAGAGTTACCTGAACAAAGACAGACAGAAAGGATGTACCATGTAACATGATGAAGCCATATGCTAATAGGGCTGACATGGTGTTTTCAGTGTGTAGTCCTCGGGAGGGGACGGATGAAGGAGACCCCCTTCTGGACTTGCTGGAAGAAAGCAAGGGGGAGTCCTCTGTGGGGGCAGTAAAACTGTCTCCCCAGCTGGCCCTGGTTGAGATCCAGGAAGTAAGAGAGGTTCTAGCAGACTTTGCCCCTAGTTTAATGCCACGCCTGGACTAACCCCCTTAGCAACACACAATGTGGAGACAGGGACACAGATGCCCATATGGCAGACAGCATATTGGGTGTCAGAGGCTGTCCAAAAGGGCATTAGGAGGGAAGTGGAGGAGTTGCTGGATTTAGGGGTAATCCAGAGATCCCACAACCCCTGGGCCTCACCTGTAGTCCTTGTACCCAAGCCAGATGGCTCTACTCGTTTCTGTGTAGACTATCATGGACTGAATGCAGTCACAAAATCTGACACCCTCCCGATGCCCCAGATGGATGAACTCCTGGACAAGTTGGGGGCTGACCTACCTTACGACTATTGACCTGACCAAGAGGTATTGGCAGGTAGAGCTTATAGACAGAGCTAGGGAGAGGTTGGCCTTCATCACTCTGATAGGCTTATTTGAGTTTAAAGTAATGCCTTTCAGAATGAAGAACACCCTGGCCACTTTCCAAAGGTTGGTTAACCAGGTGTTAAATGGTGCTGAGGAGTGTGCTGTGGCATACCTGGATGACATTACCATTTTTAGTGCCAGCTGGGAGGAACACCTGTCCCACCTTAGGGAAGTACTGGGCAGGATACAGAGGGCCGGGCTCACTGTCAAAGCTGAGAAGTGCCAGGAGGCCATGGCTGAAGTGGCATATCTTGGGCATGTGGTAGGCTGGGAACAGCTCTGTCCTAACCAAATAAAAATAGAGGTAATCCAGGCATGGCACAGACCAGAAACACAGAAGCAGATCAGGAGTTTTCTAGGGGCAGCAGGGTACTACGGGAAATTTGTACCCAATTACAGTGCCCTGGCTGCTCCCCTATTTGACCTGACAAAGAAAAGGAAGCCCAAGAAAATTACCTGGGGCCCAGCCTGTGAGGAAGCCTTTTCCAAACTAAAGGAGGCACTGTGCAGTGCTCCTGTTTTGACAAGTCTTGACTATAGCAGACCCTTTATAGTTCAGACTGATGCCTCAGACGTGGGTATTGGGGCAGTACTGAGTCAGACATCCAGCCAAGGGAGGGATCACCCAATAGCCTAACTGAGTAAAATGTTACTTCCCAGGGAGTAGGCATGCTTCACGGTGGAAAAAGAATGTCTTGCCATAGTATGGGCCCTAAAGAAATTGGAGCCATACTTATATGGGCAGCATTTTGTGGTGCAGACCGACCACAACCCCGTGGTTTGGCTGATGCAGATGGGGAAAGACAATGGTAGATTGCTAAGCTGGAGTCTTGCCTTGCAAGGGTATGACATGACCATTCTACATAGGGCTGGAGCGACCAATCAGAACTCAGATTGGCTGTCTCGTGTCTATGAGGAGTGAACTGATTTGGGAAGCGCATCCCATGCACGGGATAGAGCCCCCAAGTTCAGTCTAGGTGGGGAGGATTGTGACACTTAGACTGCTGGTTCTGAGAACTCTATAATTTTTGTAATATAAAAATGTAGTGAGATTGTCAGTCATGAAAAATCCTGTGCCTGGGATGACAAAACCCCACTCCCCAGGTAACAGTTCAAAAGACAGAATATATGTTAAACCATCAGATCTCTGAGTGCAATTAACTTGTCAGTTTGCTTTGAAGCCAGGAATTAAAATATCCATTTTATGACATCCTCAGGAAAGTCAGTTAAGTGCACCTGGGGTCATAAAAAGTTCTTTGATGTGTTAGAGAAAGAGAACTGCTCATGGATCAAAGGGACTGAGAAATTACAGTCTTAATTAAGAATGTCATCATTTGGGCAATGGGTCTTGCTGGAGTCACAGAATCCAACACCTTGATGGAACTTCTTGTTTTGTGTGTATATATATATATATATATATATATATATATATATATATATATATATAGAGAGAGAGAGAGAGAGAGAGAGAGAGAGAAACCTATATATAGAAAAGAGAACCTGCCTGGTGTGCCTTGAAACTTTTTTTTTTTGTAAGTGAAGCTTAGTTGGTTAACGTTGACACTGTGCTTAAGCTTGTATGGTAATACCAAATTGGGAAAAGGTAACAGTAATCTGAGGTCTTTATTAGAGTTTTCAAGGGTTCATTTTGTATACCTGGTCAGGTGCCTGCAGGTGAAAGATATCTGGCCAACCGAAGAGCAGAATTATCTGAACCTGTACATGGGTACGCTAGCAAGAGGTTCACAGTTTGAATCCCTCCAGAACTGAGACCAAAGGTTGATTCGAACCCACAAAACAGACAGGAGGGTTACCCTGTTTCGGTTTCCTGTTCACAAGACTATGCTGAGAGGTTGGCACTGTGGGAGCAGAGGGCCTGACCTGCTGAATTGGTTTATGACACCTTCTATCAAACCAGCACCAGTCAAACTAGGATGGGCAGCCATTTCTGTGTCCCATTAAGACACCAGTTTCCACAGAAGATTACACACATTCTCAGGTATTGTCTCCACCCCCATGGGGAAGACAACTACTACAGCTGGATGAATCAGGCAACCAAGATGCTCCAAGAATGGAAGTTCCTGTACTCCAAAGATGAGAAAAAGAAACAAGTAACAAGTAGTGGAGAGTCTACAGGGAAATTCCTTGCACATTACCTAGTTCTTGCAAAAAAACTAGCCAAACTGTACCCTGCAGGATTATCTGGCCTTGTTAAAGAGTACTGATGTAGCAATCAAGATTGGCACTGACTTACTTTTCCAGCTGAGAGCCACCATACAAAAAGAGGGAGAGAAATTGTCCGATTACCTGACCTGCCTGAAGACAGTTATACACTGGACTGCTGAGGCTGGTGGGATCACCACAGAGCAAGCTGACCAGAATTGTTTGGAACAAGTACTGACAGGTGCCATACATTCACAGATGACCATCTTTCCATTTCAGCTGGAGAACCAGAAAGCCACACCACCCAACCAGAAACAGCTTCTGGAAAAGGTGCAAGAAGAAGAGTCACATGCAGAATGGAGAGAGTCACTGAAACAGTCTATGGGGACCGCCATCCCCCTCATACTACAAGCCATTGCCAAAAGACCTAAGATAGATTCCACTGAGCTAGGAGTATGGAAGAAGCAACTAGTGGAACAGGTAAAAGCATTGTTCACAGTACATGAAAAGTGGATAAGAGTTGACTCTAGGCCTCCAGGTAGAGAAAGTGCCCCCAGATTTTCTGCTCCCCTACAGCATGGGCCTCAAGCCCCACTTCAGCCCAGGAACAATGTGTTTTGCTATGAATGTGGGCATGATAGATACCTAGTCTGAGACTGAGTCTGAGACTGCACTCACCTGGCAAATTCAAAGCTTGCGAACCAAACTAGCACTGTGTAGACTGGCGCTATTCATGTAGTGCTATTTTAACCGAGTACCGTATCCCTCAAAGAATTCATACTGACTGAGGAAGGCACTTTGAAAGTTGACTTTTGAAAGGTTTCAGGTAACCTATGGCATCAGAAAATTGAGAACCAGCTGGCCCGCCAGCGCAGTGGTTGGATTTCTGCTTGCAACACCAGCGACCCGGGTTCGGGCACGAGCGTGGGTCACTGAAGGGCCGGCTGGGGGGGGAGAAGGATTGACCATCCCACAACAGCTCTGCTTCTCTGGGAGGAGGGCAGGGAGAGGTCCGGTGTCTGCTGGCTCTAGCGGAGGCTGGGAGCATCGCAGGGAATGTCTGCAGCCGCAACTGGGAGGAGGAATGGTCAGTATCCCTTAGCGTCACCATGATGCCCCCCACAGAAAACCAGAAAAAGTGCTCGCTGGCCACCTAGATGACAGCTCCCCATTCCCCGAGCACCTCCAGTACCTGTCCAAGGCCTCCTGTTCCTCAGCAGCATCCCCGGGCCCTAATGTAGTGTGTGCTGGGGCCTTCCCCTTCCACCCCAGTGCCCTTCCTCCTTGGAGGAGGGGGACCCACCCGGTGATAGATATACGCCAGGATATCCTGGGGATCAGTGGTGATTTGAGGACCTGAGGAGGGCTAGCCTAAAGGTCAGTGGGGTTGGGGGGAACTTGTGGAGCCTGAAGGAGTGGGGGCCAGTGAAGCATAGGAGGCAGTATAAACATATCATGCAAAAAAGAGAAAATTGAGAATCACTGCTTACTACACACAGGGGAACCTTAAGCCTGAACGCTTTAACAGAACTTTATTTGACATTTTGGGCACCCTTGACCCAGTTCAGAAACCAAATTGGAGTCAGAAAGTAAGTTCACTGGTACGTGCTTAAAACTGCACCCATAATGATGCTACTCAAAGGTCCCCATTCTACTTAATGTTTGGCAGAGAAGCTCATCTCCCTGTTGATCTCTGTTTCGGAGTCTCAGCTAATGGTGAATCAGAAGACACCTTCTTGGAATGCACCAGGTGATTGCATCAACAGTTACAAAAAGCATACCAACTCACCTCTGAGGCTGCTGCCAAGAATGGCCTTGCAAAGAAAAACAGGTATGACAAACGTGTTTGACACCAGGTATTGCAAACTGGAGATCATGTACATCTGATAAACTTGGGCCTATAAGGAAAACATAAAATTCAGGATTATTGCACACCAGAATACTGTATCATAGTTGAACAAATGTCTAACTTGCCACTTTACAGAATTCACCAAGAACATGGCAGAGGCTTAGAAAACACTTTACATGGGGGGCCACGTCCCAACAAATGGAGAGGTTGTGCCTGAGCCTGCATCAAAAGTGAAATGCCCTGTGGGTAATAGACCAAAAATTTGGTGTCAAGCAAATCCACAGAGAACTGAGATTCCTAAATCTGATACCAGTTTCCCTAATGTAGAATTGTACAAGAACAGTGGAAAATAGTTCTGACGACAGTGATGACATGGTGTGGTGAACCAGAGTACTTTTAACATAACCCAAAGTATGCAATTTCAGCCACTGGAATGGAGAAATTTATCGCTGTCATCTTGCACATCTCCAATTGAGGACTTGGCAAGCTATGGACTTTCTCACAATCTGAACCCAGATGAAGCATCTTTTTTGTGCTGAAAGAAGTGGAAATTGAGCAACTTGAAGATCTAATTGTGGATTGTGATGTGGAGTTTAATTTGGAGGAAGAAATCCAAGAGACTAATGTAATCCTTGTGATTCCTGACAATGCCCTTGTGCTGGACACAGAGCCAGAAGAGGAAAGCATGCAGCTTATTCCTGAGGAAGAAACAGTGTTACTTCATAAGTCTGGACATTAGCCTAAGGCTGTTATAAAACTCACCTATGACACTCTTGGTGCCTCCTCTGACCTTCTCCTTTATGTGGCCCATATGTTTATAGTGGTCCCTGTGTGTGCCTTGCCCATTTTTCCCAGGTACCATTCAGAGATAAAGTTCAGTGTTGGGTAATGTAATGAGACAGTGCCTATAAAAGTTTCACCGACTGTTTCATGTGGATAAATATTCATATTTTGTCTAGTAAGAAATGTGATGCTATGTAAATGTGTAAAAATGCATTGATTAGTTAGGCATCAGGTGTTTGACAGAAATTTATATTTTTGATCTGAATGCTCATGCCACTGCCATTTAGACTTTTGGACGGCATGGACATGGTTTTGGCAAAGATTCAAAGAGTCTGGCAGGAGGAGTGTGTAAGCCCCTCCCTCCCCCACTGGGGGCATAGCAACAGCTGTACTAATCACTCAGGATGCATGGTTGTAGCTGAACCAGGGCTCCTTTTGAAATCTTCACAGCCATTGCAGCACAGCTCTCCCTAACCGCAGGTCCTCAGGACTACTCTTGAGGCTGAGGAAATGGGCATCAAGATGAGCAGCTTCCTGTTGATAATTCCTCAAACCCAGGAGAGGCAGCAGGTCAGAGAATGAAAGAGGAATGTGGCAGTCATGTCAGGCTGCTGCACAAGTGCAGTAGGAGCATGTTAGGACTGGAGTTAAAATGGACCAAGTACCCACTCCCAAATAGGATCCTGGTTTCAGAGTAGGCAGCAGAGCCAGTAACAAAGTTGAATCATGCCATTGGGCATAAGTCTAAATGTTTTTTGGCCAAGGGCAGGCAGCATACCAAGAATGGAAAAAGATATTGTGCGTATGCGTACCAGCTTTGGGAGAGCAGCTCCAAGGCCAACTCCTGCACAACAAGCCTTAATTTCAAAATTGTACGAGTGCCCAACTAAACAAGTACTTTCCTGGCCTCTGGACTGGCAATGGGGCCAGAGTAGAGTGAAATCAGCCTCCAGAGACAAAAACAGAAATTGCAGTAAGCTGCTGAAATCTGCTCACAGTCTACAGGCTATGAAAATAGTAATGGCCACCCCCATGTACTCCCCTGCACTGCAAAGACTTCTGGGAAAGGGGTTGGAGGTTACTACTAAATTGCCCCATGAATGTTGGACCATCAGGAGCCTGCAATGCGAGAATGCTTGTGTGTAAGCCCAGCATTTATTTATTTATTTAGTTTTTGTTGACTGGGTAAGTGCACTAGACAAATTCTGCCTATTTTCAGGCACGACCCGGGGGAGGGGGATACAGATGAATGCCAACTGATCTTGAACCAGCTGTTGGTGGTATTTTTAGTGAATGAGGGAAATTTGGCCAGGACACCAGGTAAATTCCCCTACTGTTTTTGATAAGTGCCATGGGATCTTTAACATCCACCTGACTACCACCAATCCAGGCAGATGGGACCTCAGTTTAGCGTCTCATCTGAAAGACGGCACCTCAGAAGTGCAGCACCCCGTCATGCTGCACTACAGTGTCAGTACTGGGATATTAACCCAAGTGCCAGATGTGGGAACTGAACTCACAGCCCTCTGATCTCCTGGCCTCAGAGGCGAGTGTGCTACCTACTGAGCCACTGGCATTGTGTGGCTGGGTTAATGTTCCAAAGACTGCCCAGAAACAAGACTGGACAATCAGGTGTCGTATTTTATACTAGATAAAAGTGACTGTTTCTAGGGATCAAGGCCAGTACAGCCAGATTGCCAAGCGAGTGGCTGTACTGAAGCATGGGTGGTGTGTCATTGTCTGCCCAGGCACTGCAGGCCAGGTAAACCTGACAAGTCTGTGATCCCAGCGAAAGTGTTTGTGTGAAGAAAAGCAGCAGTTTTAAACAAAGCTTCAGAGTGAAGGCAAGTTTGGAATTGGGGATTTCCTCCCCCACAACAGACTCTCTGCTCTGCAGGACAAAACTCCTGGAAGATCTATAGAAGGCAGCTGCCTTGTTCCAGTGCCCAAGCCTCAGATGGGAGAGAGTGGGAGGGAGGGAGGGGACAGAGAGAGAGAGAGGGAGGGAGGAAGGAAGGAGAGAGAGAGAGAAAGAGATGACAATTTTTAGATCACGAAGGAGCCGGGAGCAACTGCATCCATCCTGCCTGTCCCAGCAACCTGACACCAGAGGTATCATCTGAGACATTAATCTGTGAGCAAGCACTAGGGTTTCAGCCCTGCAACTGAAGAGGAAGTGTACTGTGCCAGGGACTAAGGGAAACATCCTGGGTGGGACTTTGCCAGTGTGAGAGGTCCAGGCTGAAGATCTGTAGAGGCCACCCAGCCACTCATCCTCAGGATTACAAATAGGGCCTCCTTTTCAAACAGTTACAGTTCATTGGTTTACAATAATTGTGTTTAAAGTGTATTTTACGTGCAACATTTTGAAGCCTTCCACCGAGCTTCACCCTCTTAGCACCATCTGTGTCCCCAGTGTGGTACCCACTAGAACCAAAAAAATACAGAGAGCTCTGGCCCATGGCCTTTGGGAGGAATTAAGATGGGTGCACCTGTATTGTGTGTTTGAGGACTTATGGAGGGTGGGCAGATTTTGAGGGCAACTTTTTGAACTGTTTTGTTGCCTGCATATAGTTTTAAGTAATACTGCTACTCCTTTGCTCCCATTTTACCCCCTTCCCCTTGTTCTTTCTGACATTCCCTTTTAAATAATTTGTTGAACTGCATTTCTTGGTTTGGGGTTGCTACTGCTGTTACTCCATCACTTGTTCTGGGGGTGGGACTTTGTGGGCAGATAATGCACTGTTTCCTGGGGGGTAGTAGCCTTGTATGTCAGCATCCAGGTACCTCATATTGTCACCTCAGGTGGAGACACTATGCCATGCTAGGCATGCACTGTATACCCAGTGTAGCACATCTTTAGGTAACCCAGGCTGGCCCCCCTCAGAGGGTGTGGAGAGGCAAACCCCAATGGCCCTAGGCAGTCTGCTACATATTGTTAGATGAAAAACATTTTTGAATAAATACCTTATATTGGCTGTTGTCTTCATTTTATAGATACAGTGGTGTTAATCACTGTGTTTTATGATTAGTATTTCATGATAAAAAAGTAAAACAAAAAATTGGGAGATTTTTGTCAATGCAACCTATTGGAGCTAGGGCATTCAAGGAAGGGCCTTTAATAATTGTGAGAAAAGCTAGGAATTTAAAAGCTAGACTGTGTCACTCATAGCACAGAAGACCTGAAGGAAAGAGATGAACGAGTTGCTTGACCAGTAAAATCACAGGCAGCTTCCCATGTGGCAAATATACTCCGTACTCACATACTTACAAACTAAAATAATATAGTAACACAACAAAAAAAGGAAAAATAGTTTTTAAAGATTTTTTAATATGCCAAACCATAAATTTAACATGTTGAAATGTCCTTGTGACTTGATATATGAAGGGATCAATACTAGACATCTAACTAAAAGAATTTCAGAGCACAAGAGTTGCGTACCATGTGAGGGTATGATCAAACATATAGCAAGAAGCTAAATGGATTTTAAGACTCGGAACAATAAATCCAAAATATGGACTAAATGAAGAAGTGGATTGGGTAAGCCAATTTGAAAGGTGAGCTGTAAATTCCACAAGGTGAAGGTATATCTATAATGATTTGGGTTAGGATAGTGATAGTCTGGTGAGAAATACTGAGATTTCGATTATTAATTAGGAAAGAACTGCCACAGAAAAATAAGAAACAGAATAGGCTGAATTCAAAATACAACATTCTTGTGATTTTTTAAACTTTATTTCAGTTACAAATAGAAGGATAGAGATGGTTCTACTGTGCACTATATGGAATGGATAATAGAACTGAGAGGATAAACTAGAAAGATGAGCTGTTTTGAGTTGGGGGACATTAAACTAATGTGAAAGGTTAGTTAGGGAAATGGATTAATATCCATCCAGAGCCACTGTGACAGCTCTTCAGAACGGTAAGTTATTCTGAGTTAGGGAACATTAAATTGATGAAAAAGAATATAGAGGGATATGAGTTATTATCCTACTAGAATCACTGAGACAGCTTCCACATAAATTTGGGTAATGATTTTCCTTTTTGAGTATAGCCAGTTAAAAAAGGAATCAAAATAAAAGAGAACTTGATTTGTTGTTACTCAGTCTGGAGAAGGAGAGTACTGAACCCTGAAAGGCAGAGATACTTTATATGCATGCACCATGGCAGTTGTTGCTTCACTAGCAGGTCAGGCATGTGGGACTATGGTCCATTACTCTGGATTATTGGATACTATCACGTTATGGCATGAACACACACTCTGAGTGTGTGATGTCCCATAAATGCTTGATTTGGTGTGAGCAAGAAGGGCCTTTAAAAGGAAATACTTGAACTGCAGCCCCGATGACTTTTCTTATGTGTATTTTTGATCCTTGACGAGGTCATTGGGCTGTTGTTCCCGGGTTGTTGCAATGGCATGTAGTGGCGTGCTCGAACTTCAGTTTAGGCTGGGTCAGGGGATCAGCAAATACATCTAAAGATTTTTATAAAAAACTCTCTGAGCTTAATTTAAGAGCACAGAAAATGTTTTTGTTGATTAATTCTTTGGGTTTTGGGACAAAATTAGCATTCTTCTGCTATAGTACCTCTGTTTTGCTTTTTTCCAGCTATGTTCACTAACTTGGCAGGAGCATTTTCAGGGGATTTTCATGGCGTGTGGTTGTTTTCTTTTCTACTGCCTTGGGAGAGTTTGGCAGTGGCCTTGTCCATTAGTCCCCCTGGTGCATTATGGAAGGATGTCCTGCACCTGACAATTGAAGACATCAGCCCCTGTCTGGGAAAGTCTTTAGTTGGATCAACTGATGGTAAGGGGAAACACCAGGAAAATGGCCCAACAGGTGTTGGAAACCACTGAAAGCATACTAAGCACCATGAGTCCTGATATGTGCTACATAATTTTAAAACAGGTACTGTGTGCCGGAAACACCTTGGGACAGAGGACTCTGGTTCTTGGTACCGGATTTGAAAAATGCTATGCTCAATAGAGTGATTCTTTATTTTGCAGGCTATCTCACAGTCGAATGAGTCCTGAAAAGAAATGAAAAGAGAAGCACCTAATTATAGAAACAGTTGAGTGGTGTGGCATAGTGAATTAGAGGTGAAACCGGTGGATGCTGGTGTACAAGGCTATTATAATGAACCAATGTTTTACTGAACTCAGCATGAGAGATGGCCAAGGAGGTGGAGTAGGAATTTGGGCATCAAGTAGTATAGACTTCAATTTTTTTGTTTTACTATTGGTGTGTCCAAAGGCTGGTGCACAGTGCAAGACCCCTGGTATGGAGGTAACATGTTCTCTATTCTAAGCAAGGGTCAAATGGGCTAGAATTTTAAAATGGCCCTACACAAGTTTGGATCAGAGCCTATTAGAGCAGGTGGAACAATTAACAGGCCATGAACCTTGAGTTAATAATGCCATCTCTTGCTATAAATGTACCCATGCATCAGAGGCCATAGCTTCTTGGAAGTGTCCACCTTGAAAATATTTTGACATTGAATTAATTATCAGATTTATAGGTAATCATGTTTAAGTGTCTTATGTTTTATAATTGTCTTTAACTGCTTAAAGAGCTGGTGGTTACGTTCAGAAGAACTTTAATAAAACTTAATATTTAGACACAGTCCAGCTTGCATTTCCCATTAGTGCTGTATACCTCCACCCCATTATTTATTACTGAGGTCACCTGCATGAAAACAGGATCTTTGCTCCTGAAAGGGTTATTTATTCCAGCTGCTTTCTCCCTACCTGAAGTCATAGAGCACTGCTTGTGGTATCACAGATACTCCTACAGCAACAGATTGTGATGTCTCAACAGAGAATTATGATTTGAAGTAGGGCGTAAACTATAGAGGCAGATGGACTCTAAAGGAACACTAAGGGTTAAAGATCATATATAGTGCCTTTTGTCCCTCCTTTCCTTCCTTTTCTCCCCTATATCCCCCTTAAACTCTCTCACTGTTCTCCTTGCATTGAACCCATCTAAAGGTAAAAGCCCTGATGGCTTTGATGCTAAGCTACTGCATCTGTCTGCTTCTGCTATCTCCTATCCCATTGCTAAGCTATTAAATCAATCTTTTAAGCTAGCCTCTGTCCCAGTTGCCTGGAAGCAAGCCACCATCATACCTCTGCATAAAGGTGGTGACCCCTCTGCAGCCGGCAAGTATCGCCCCATCTCCTTCCTTCCGATCCTAGCCAAACTGCAAGAAAACATAGTACTCTCCCAGCTCTTTCCTTACCTTGATGCCTCCTCCTTTTTTTACCTGATTCCAGCCTGGCTTCTGGAAGTACAACTCCACATCCACCTCTCTCCTCTGGCTCACTGAGTCTATCTGTTCTGGCATGGATCACAGCCTAATCCCATCCGCTATCTTTGTTGACACTGCCTAGGCTTTTGACACTGTCTCCCATTCCTTTCTACTGGACAAACTCTCAGCTGCTGGGTTATCTCCTACTACCACCAACTGGTTCAAATACTACCTAGTAGGCAGATCACAATCAGTCAGAATGGGGACTCTCTCTTTGCCTCTTCTCATCCACACTGGGGTCCCACAAGGTTCAGTCCTTGGTCTGATTCCCTTCTCCATTTTCCTAAACAATCTCCCATCAGTCTTTTCAACTGTGTTCATTCACATGTATGCAGATGACGCCATTCTTTATGCATTAGGTCCTTCCTCTGTCTTGGTGACATCCAAGCTACAGCAGGACTTTCATAATGTCCAGCAGTGGCTATGTGCTAACCAACTGTTTCTAAATGCCAGTCTTCATGATTGTTGGCAAAAGGCAGAGACTTTTTAAACTCCCCTCCACCCCCTCCTTCCACACTCTTGTCGGAACCACACTGGAAGATGCTGCCTCCTTCAGGTACTTTGGGATCTGGCTCAATAAACTCCTTAACTTCTCAGGTCATGTGGATGCTATTCACAAGAAACTACTCCCCAAACTGGAGGCCTTGTACCGGAATCATGAATGCCTCCCCTTGCCGGCATGCTTCTAAGAATGATCCTTCCAACTTTCAACTATGGTCATGTAGTCTACAGTGCCACTGCCAAAACCAACCTAGCCAAACTGGCACTCTTCCACTCCTTCTGTCACTTAGCTTTTGACTGTCCTCTCCCCACACTCACCACTGATCCGTATACCTATCCTCAGTGGGTCAGGTATGAAATCCCGTCTAAAAAAATACTGAATAGCAAATTACCACGAAAAACATCCCGAATGGCCAATTTCCTGATACAGTCAAAATCCCTCCATAAAAAATACCGAAATTTGGAAATATGCTCAGTTCTCTGCAACATGCCATAATCCAAGCACTTAGTAGTTTTTTGCACTTTGCAAATGTGAAGAATGACTTGCCACTGCTGTCCCGCTTCTTGAAATTTGGAGCAACACATTACATCATTCTTTCAGGAACACTATATCAACCATATATATATATATATATATATATGTATATATACACATAGCAATGGTGATGCCAGCTGTTTTAAAGAGATCAGTCAGTAAAGAGCAGCAATGGAAAGGAAAGAAAGGGCTTGTGAGGGAGTTTTATTAAAAAATGAGTGACTCCAAACCAGACAAAACTGATTGTCAATACCCAGTAAATCACTGTAGTGTCTAAGTCCCACATACTCTTTTGAGTACATTAATGACATTAGTCTCCTACAGTCATGAATTGAATAGAAATAGAGACTCCTCTACAGATAATCAGCGTTTGTGCTCTCCTTGTAGTTTATTAAAGCCTTACACATTCAAGCAAGCTCATGACTGAGAGAAAATGAAAAAAAAAAAAAAAAAACTAACCTGAATTAACTAAGAGAAAACATTCATTAGATTTCCTAAAATGACTGAAGATTACGCTTTTTACTGACAGGCAGAACAAACTAAATTAAATTAAGCCACAGTACACCTACATACAGAAGTGATCTGAAATTAACCCTGTATGATAGCAGCTCGACTACTTTCTTCTGCTCACACTGTTTACATCTGTCAGTCACCCTCTCAGGGATGAGCACGTACAGGTGTCGCAATAAGCCAGCACACGTGCACAGTGAGGAATGGCTGAATACAAATGGGGTTCTATCTTGAATTAACATGACTTCTATTTGTGCTTCTGTGTTCTAGGTGTCTGTGATTTTTTTTAAATGGGTCCTGTTGTCTCAAAAAAAACACGTGTTTTTTGAGACAAGAAACACACCAGTGAAGGTAGGGGAAAACTCTTTATTTGACAGGACAACTCCCAAGCTGACTACAGCAGTGCACATAAACAAACCAGGATAGCCTAATGGGGCAGCAGGAAAACATCAAATTAAAAATACAACTTTTTCAATTAAAAGATGTGTGTGAGGTGCAAAATGTGATAATTATTACTAGTTTACATGTAATGAGGCGGGATTTGGATATTCGGTATTTTTTGGTTTCTGTATTTTGCTTAATCGAGATTTTTTGGGGGATTTCATCACTCGGTATTTTCTATTGCGGGAATTAGGACAGATCCCATCCTCGGCACTACCCTCCCTCTCTGAACACCACATGGCTTATTGTACTAACGTGACAGGTACAGTAAGTTCTGGCTCACAGAACTCCCTTCCAAAGGCTTGTCATCATTCTCCTACTCCCTCCTCATCTTGCTCCCTTAGGAAGGAGTAGCACCGCTCATACTCTAGTCATCCCCTCCAGGACCTCATATATTGGTCAGGCATTCTTCTCCCACCATTTTCCCAATCTCTGGAATTTTTTTTCTGCTGACTAACATAATGCCCCATCGAGCCTAACCCAGTCCTCACTCATGCATTCATCACCCCCCCTTCTTACAACTGTACCTAAATTCAACAACCTGCAGTACTGTCCCCTGCATGTTCTTAGCCAACATTCTTATCATTCCAACATTTAGCTTTGTCATGCAATTGTGTCTGTAATCACTGCAATATTGTGCCCTGCTTGTATCATGTCAGCATGTTGTCTCAATGTATCCTTGTTATTGTATTTTGATGGTATGTACATTCCCTGTAACTCACGATGCAGTACGTATTGCCTTTGTTTATAACCCACAATGTAGCACTTACTATGTATTGTATAGCCTGTTGTTGCCATGTCAATTTTTCTGTAACATCACTTATCCCCTCCCTACAGGACACTTCTGGAAATGAACCAATTACTCAGTATGTCCTCCTGGAGAAACTTATAAATAAATAAATATTCATGCAGATTTCCTTAGTAATAAATAATGGGTAGGAGAAATATATAAAATATAAATGGAATGCTGGCAGAATTGTACCTAATTATTATGTTTTTTAAAGTTTTCTTTGAGGCATCAGCAGCTCTTTAAAGGATACCTAAACAAGCAGTTTTTTAAAACTGCAAACTCCAAAATCTGGCGTCATTGCGATGTAAAGACTATTTACATTTATGCTAAAACTGCATTTATGTAAGTAACATAAATGCAGTTTCATAGCTTTTGAAAAGTGTTAACATCAGCCTTTCACTTACAAAAAACAGCCTTGCCTTCTCCCTAAGATGTCTGCCAACTGTTTTAAGTGATGAGTCATGATGACATCATCCGAGCCAGAGCCAGAGACCAATATATATTCCTATAGGCTAACTAGTTCTTCTTTCCCTCTTTGTTTTGAACTGTTTTACCAGAATGATCATCACCATGTGTTAACATGTGGATTATTTTGATCAGTACACATGTTAGGCTATGATTTTGTTCATTTTATTTACTTTAACTTGCTGAAAATGTTTTCTAATCTAGCTGACTTTTTCTTTGGCAAACTGCAGAATAGTACACCACTTCAAATACCTGATGATCTAGTGGTTATGTGATGCACAGAAGTTTTTTTTTTTTTTGTTAACAAGGAGAGACACACTATGCTGAAGCCTTGTTTACAGATGTGGCCTGGCAGCACAAGGAAGTTAAGTGGCTTGCTCAGGGTCACACAGCGAAGTACTGGTCTGGTCCAATTCCAAAGCTCATGTATTCTTGTTAATCCACTTCTCTTGTATTCTTTTTCCAAGGGAACCCCCTGCACCTAGCCTGGCTTCTCTTGAACAGCCCACCATCCATACCATGTCCTTGGTACTGACTGGGGCTGTGTATGAGCTTGTGGTCTCATGAAGAGAATTATCACACCTCAGACTGTAATTGTATACCTCAAAGAGTTGTGCATACCTACACCGACATGGATCATCAGCTGGCACTGTTAAAAAATACCTCCCAAATCTTGCTTAAGTCCACTTTTTCAATGTTTGACTTCTGCTCCCACAGTAAACATTGAGTGGATCGCCACCCTTCTGCACAGTGACAGAAGTATGTGCAGTTCCCCTGCTGTGTTTTTGTCCCGCCTCATTAACCGACAATTGAGTCTTCATGGAGGGGTATACAATAAGCCTCAGGACTCACCAGAAAAACTGCTGTTCATGCCCCTCATAAGGGCTGCACTTACTATGGATAGCAATAGTATTAGCAGGAGAAGCATGCTAATGCCTTGAGCGAATCCACCAGACTTCCAGTGTCAGTCTACTTCTTTATCTGTGAACTGCAGAGCCCCACAGGGAAGTTCCCTGGAAATCTTCTCTAGTACTTTTTAGTGACCTACTCCACCATGCGAGTTGGTTGGCTACCACCCTTCTAAATCTTCAATTATCTATACACAACTCCCTCAATACTGTCCAAACAAACATCAACACCCCCACCCCAACCTGAGGGTAATCCCCCTACATTGAATTCGAGTAACACTTTAAGTGCAGTCCTGCCACTGACTATTTATCCTAACTGGCTGCTCTCATTCACAGTCAGGTAGTGATCAGGGTGCTGGTAACCCTACATTTCAGATCTCACAATGATCTGCTAAACATCCCCCTTCCTGTCTTCCCCTAACCTGAATATAGCTGTACCCTGCTGGAATGGCTTCTTCAGTCCTTCTCTGGCATTCATTCCTATCTTCTGCTCCTCACACCAAAAAATGGTGAGCTCACTGCCCTTCTGCATCATGAATGTGATTAGTACAGTCACCAGTGTCATTTTTACATATTAGTAATAAACATGGTGTCTTCTGGTAAGCCAGGCTGATAGCAGCAGGCCACAAGGGAAAACATAGGCATTAGTACCCATATAAGATCTAATCCACCTATAATTAAGCACTATTAAATGACATGCATAATGATGTACACACCCATCATTTAATAGTGCATAATCAAAGGTAGCCTAGATCTTTTAAGGATAGGAAATCCTATAATTCCCCTTGTCCTCTGCTGCTACCAGCCTGACTTAATGGAAATATTTGTTTATTTTTGATGTATCAAAAAACATGGGGATAGTACTACCTACATTCATGATGCACAAGGGTGATGAGCTCACCAGTTTTTGGTGTGTGGAGAAGTAGTGAGAATGAATACCAGAGGGGGACTGAGAAGGCCACTCTTGCAAGGTACTACTATATTCAGGGAAAGGGGAAGACAGAAGGGGAGAAATATGGGCAGCTCACTGTGAGAAATAAGATGTGGGGCTGTCAGCGCCATGATCACTACCTGACCCTATTGTCCTGGCCAACATTCCCTTTCCCATAAAACCAGTTCATGCAATTGTCTAAGACTGTGTGTGGGTATTAATGTGTAAATTGGCTGCCACTACACATTCAGTCACTTCGCTACCAGCATAGCATTGCTTGTAAAGAACTTTGGGATACGATGTGTATGAAAGCACTATATAAATACTGATTCTTATTATTATTATTTCCCATGGATAGAGACAAGAAGACAAGACAAGCATATTTTTGATTTCCAAGAAAGTATGAACTTTGCATTGCATTGGACTACAGAAGAACTTTGCTACAAACAAGTGGTGGATCTATGGGTTGGTGAAGGGTGCGCCTTTAACCCCCCCATTGTAAAGCATTTGCTTGCTTGCTGCTGCTGCTGCATTTCACTATGTTGAAGAAGTCTGATTTATTGATTGTACAAACGTTTAAATTCAAAAATATGGGTTACAGTTGTAGTTTCAGTCAAAAACATACTAAAAAAGCATAATAGCAGAAAATATAAAGGTTTCATAAAACTGTTAAAAGGTGCATAATAAGTATGTACACACTCCCAGCACCCCTCCCCCCATTGTAGCATCCTGGATCCACCATAACCACTAGATCACCAGGTTATTCAAGATGTGTACTGCACTGAGGTTTGCCAAAGAGAAAGACGGTTGGATTAAAACACAATTTCAGTATGTTAAAGTAAACAAAATGAACAGAACCATAGCCTAACGTGTATTGATCGAAAGAATGCACATGGTTTTGACCATTTTGGTGAAACAATTCTATACAAAGGAAAAATAACTAGTTAGCACTATAGAGAGCCATATAGCTCTCTGACTTTGGCTCCCAATTATGTCATTACTTAACACATTTGGTGGGAATTTTAAGAAGCAGGTAAGGTAGTTTTTTT
Source organism: Neoceratodus forsteri (assembly GCA_016271365.2). Taxonomy (NCBI): domain Eukaryota; kingdom Metazoa; phylum Chordata; order Ceratodontiformes; family Ceratodontidae; genus Neoceratodus; species Neoceratodus forsteri. Next base: position 755,451,423 of record CM028135.1, read on the forward strand.
GAAATTGGAAGGCTGATTTTACATTTTCAAATGCTTTGGAACCACATTTAGATAACTTACATAAATGTAGTTTTAGCATTAACGAATTCAGCAGCCTTTCCTTTAGTCCTGTTTGAGGTCAGATTTTTGAATAGTTTATTGTCAAAATGTTGTTTAGGTATCCTTTAAGGACCATGCCACAAGTGTTAATGAATGTATTTGTATTGTTTGTGTTCTCATTTTTACTCTACCCAGGAATTTATTGTTTTTAGGGGAACCTTAGCAGATAATTACAAAATTGGAACTATCTAGCAGGCAAATCTATGGTTTAAATAGATCTTAAAAAATTATTAGCCCTTGTATGGGTAGCTCTAAACCCTATGTGGTCCATAGTGGATCGCCTAGTGGAATTCATGAGCAACATAGAACCTCAGGACTACAACACTGGCATAGTGTATGGGAGAGGGTTATTATGGTTGGAATTTAATCGAAACACATGCTTGTTGTGCCACCTCTGTTGCATGCCACCTTCCCACAAAATAACGCTGATTGCGCAGGGTTTTTTTTTCCGACGGTTGTCCATGTCAAAAAAATTAAAATGAAAAATGAGTGTTAGTGATGGTGGCTGCAGTCTAATGTGAACTGTCACATTTCACTGCTTGTGCTCTGTCACTGGTGCCCATACACTATACAAGACAATGTATGAGCATCAGTTAACCACACTTTCACTCTCAAGGTTTACTGTGTTGTCATGGTAACCTCTCAAAGTGAATACAGCTTGGTTGTTAACTGATGCCCATACATTATCCTCTATGTTAGATTCAATTTTAGAACCCTGACTTTCAAGAATGATTAGTATGTGGTTGTGGCTTCTTTGGACAATAGCCAGACGTAGAAGGGGCTGTTGGGATAATCTCCTTAGTTTTGGACATGAAACACTTAGGATGACAGATTTTGGAGGATTTATTCAGTCTATTGTGTTATAGAACAAAACTAGGCTAGAACCAAATGCTACCTGGTGCCTGGACAGCAAATGAGTACTAATTCTGACTCCCCCTTTAAATATTTGGTGGACAGGGACTGTTTAAGATCCAACTGGCCTATTTTGCCCAAAAGGAAAGCTTACCTACTTTAGGATGAGATAGTATGAGGGTCTAGTTCAGTTCAGTATCACCAGATAGGGATTGAGCAACATATATTTAGAGCTCTAGCTGACCAATAGCTGGTGACTTTGTTTGGTAAAGACCTTATGTAGTGCAAGGCAACAACATGTCTGAGATCATGCCAGATAGTTTTCACCACCTGATTAAAATGAGTGTACCAAAGAATACCTATCTGAAAAGATGGCTTCCCCATTTTCAATGTGATACTATGATAACCCCCTTCTCTCTGATACCCTGCTCATGCCTCATTATAGAAACATAGATTTTTTTTTGGCAGAAAATGAACTTTAGGTCCATCCAGTTTGTCCTTGTCCCTGTCTATTCCATTGCCACTGACTCTAGTCGGTCATAGATGTTACTCCCCCCCCCCCGTTCCTCTACCTAATATGCCCCTGTGCCTATCCCACACATGCTTGGAACTCCCCACAGTCTTTGCCCCCACAACCTCCTCTGGCAGGTCCTTCCAGTCATCTGCTACACTTTCACAGAAACATAGAAACATTGAAGTTGATGGCAGATAAAGACCACAAGGCCCATCCAGTCTGACCATTGTTTCTACCTTATGAATGTGCCATAGAGCTTTACTCTGTTAATGGCCTATCTAGTCATACTCATCTGTATTGCTCCCTATGCCTATCCCATGCCTTTTTGAAGCCCTGTACTGTATTCATATCCACCACTTCCTGAGGTAGGCCATTCCATGCATCTGCCACCCTTTATGTGGAAAAGAAGGTCCTCACATTACCCTTTAATTGGCCTCCCTCTAATCTCATGCTGTGTCCTCTTGTCCTGCTATTTTTCTTATATTGAAACATGTTAAACTCTTCCATCTTGTTAATGCCCTCAAGATATTTGAATGTTTCGATCATATCACCTCTCTCCCTCCTTTGCTCTACAGTATATATATTGAGCTCCATTAATCTGTCCTCATATGTTTTCCGATGCAGTCCCTACACTATTTTGATTGACCTTTTCTGGACTGCCTCCATTTTGTTAATGTCTTTGTGCAGGTGCAGCCTCCAGTACTGCACGCAGTACTCCAGATGGGGCCTAGCCAGTGTCATGTAAAGAGGGAGTATTACCTCCCTCTTATGACTTGAGATACTTCTACTAATACACCCCAACATCCCTCTGGCCTTACTTATACCTTTAGTGGGCTGCTTGAATGATTTCAGATCATCTGTGATAATGATGCCCAAGTCTCTTTCTTCTCTTGTGATTGCCAGTAACTTCCTTCCCAACCTATAGGTGGCTTCAGGGTTTCTCTTCCCTATGTGCATGATCTTGCACTTCTTTGTGTTAAACCCCATTTGCCACTCTTCCGACCATTTTTCCAGTTTATCCAGATCTCTTCTCATTCTGCCCACCCCATCTGGATCATCTACTCTGTTGCAGATCTTGGTGTCATCTGCATACAGACAAACCGTACCCTCCAGTCCATCTGCAATGTCACTGATGAAGATATTGAAGAGGACTGGCCCAAGGACTGATCCCTGAGGCACCCAACTTGTGATTTAGCTTAGCCTAATGATAGATAAAACTGTAAAACCTGTAAGCACCTCCTGTAACAATTTCACTGAAGATATACCCTGTAAAGAGACACTTTGCTACAGAGAAAAATAAAGCAGTAACAGAAGATATACCTTGCAAAAACAATTTGAATCAGAGAATATTAAAGCAGTAATCTGTAAGCACAAAACAGTAATAAACCTGTAGGCACACCCTGTAATAATGCAGCAGAAAGTATACCCTGCAACAGCTATTTGAATCAGAGAAGATTACAGCAGTAAAATGTAAGCAAAAAACAGTAACAAACCATGTGAGCACAAAAGAAAATAATAACACACAATATATCTGACTGGCCAAAAGAAGCTTTAATCTTTATCCTTGTTCTGATAATGTTGTTCCTTGCTCTGTTCTTACAAGCAAACCTAGAAGAAAAGAGCTCAGGTGAAGCTAGGTGCCTTTTCCAGCAAACCTAGTCTTCTGTGAAGAAGTATTTACAAGTTATTACTGCTCCACCAATACAGTTTTCTCGGTCCTTTAAGAGTTTAGGTTATAACTCGCCCTACAAGTTAATCACCTGCAGTTATCATTGTTCCTGTTACCATGTATTGCTGCCACTTTCATATTCCCTTGTTAGGTTTTATTGAGTTGTACTGCACTTTATTTCTCTACACCTACAACAGTTTGTGTATTTATTCTGTGTACAAGCTTTACCAAATGTGGTTCAACTCTTTGCTATTATACATTGTGATGCTGTTCTTCCTCTGCTCCCTACCCCAGCTCGCACCAGAAAATGAGCCCAGGCTCAGTGTGCCTCTCCCAGTTGCCACTTTTCAAATAAATAAAATAAACAAGCACTCTTATTTAGGTATTGAACAACAAAAGGATGAGTTTTTAATCTCTGGTACATACTTCTAATAATATTAATCGTACAGTGTCAAATGTGACTGATTTACTCAGGTTAGTCCTTTATTTACATTTAATTGTACATCTTCAATAATATACCAGACCCCAGGTTGATAAAAATAGCACAATGATCAGTGGTGGATGTTGTCCTTGGTCTAAGTATAGGGCTTGGATATGTTTATTCCATGTTTCCTTTTATTTACTTGTAATGTGTATGAAATGTTCTGCTAAAGTTAAACCAGTATCACATGGAATTATTATTGTAAATAGGTGTACACAATCTTGTCCTGTAATTCTTTAGTATTTGTCTAGTCCCTGTATAAAGTATACATTTTCTTACTGTGCATAATGGTGAGAATCTTCTGTATATGTTTTAAATGTTGTTGGATTTTTGGTAATGTTTGTGATGATTCATAACCGGACAAACTAATAAACTACTACTTATGCATGAAGGAGTACCTAGCATTGTGAGAATGCTGGCTGCCATTAGTGAGTACCACATAAGGGGCACAAAATAAAATAGATCAACAGAATGATATAGATTCATAAAAAATTGAGACAGGTGGAGCTCTCTGGTTTTTGAATTTCAAGTTTAAATTGCACAGAGATAAAGAGGGAACAGAAGAGGTGCAGCCTGATAAATGTTAAGGTCAGTTAGTTACCATCTGAGAGAAACTAAGTTAAATGCAAGGAAATCATCAGAAAAAGGCCATTGGGTCTATATAGTCTACTCATATCGCAGAATCCACAGCTTGAGCTACTGACCCTGCCCCCCAGTCCTCTCATCCTCCCTTCCCATGATCCTTACCTTCCCCCTATGCCTATATAAGCCTCTCTTGAAGCTACCCACTGTCTTCAATGAGATCATCCCCTTCCTGCAGCACATTCAAAGTGTCCACCACCCTCTTTGTGAAGAAGTGCTTCCTGACTGCCCTCCTAAACCTCCCTCTCCAGTTTAAGACTGTCCCCCTCATGTTATGGATGCCACTCAGCTTAAAGAGACCCTCCTTAGCCACCTTACTTATCCCTTTCAAGTACTTGAAGGTCCCAAACATGTCCCCTCTCTCTCCCCTGTCCTCCAGGAAGTACATGTTCAGTGCCCTCAACCTCTCCTCCTATGCCATACCCTGCTGACCCACTATCATCTTTGTGGCCTTCCTCTGGACCTTCTTCAGCAGGTTAATGTCCTTTTTGAAGTGTGAGCACCGGTACTGAACTCTATACACTAGATGTAGCCTCACAGTCACCAGTGAGCTGTACAAGGGCAGTATAACCACCTCTCTCCTACTACTTATCCCCCTAGTTATGATTTCAGCATCTTGTTTACCCTTGCTTCTGCTTTCTTGCACTGTGTGGAGTGCTTCAGGTCACTAGAGATCATTATTCTAAGTTCCTTCTTGTTCTCTGATGCAGGTATCTGGATGCCATCCAGGGAGTACTCTGTCCTGGGATTCTTGTCTTCAATTTGCATAACTTTGCATTTCTTAACATTTAAGCCAAGCTGTCAGATCCAGGAACACCTTCACAGCTTTTCCAGATCATTCTGTAGGTCCTAAATCCTTTCAGTTGTATCCACTCTGCCACAGAGCTTGGTGTCATTCACAAAAAGGAACATTTTGCCCTTAATGCCATCACAAATGTCATTGATGAAGACATTGAACAGCACTAGCCCCAGCACTGAGCCCTGCAGAACCCACTGGTGACATCTCTGGTGCCAGATAACTCTCCCCCCTTCCCCACAACCACCCCCTAGGTTCTGTCCCTCAGTCAGTTTTCCATCCATCTGGTCATCTTCTCCCCATCCCCAAGATCTGCCTACTTCATGATCAGCCTTTTGAGGAGCACAGAGTCAAAGCCCCTGCTGAAATACAGAATATGAACATAATGAAACGAATTTGAAGAAGTAGAGCACTGAGTATACAGTAGCATATTTGGATATCTCTTACAGAATAAGAAATAGAGTGAGATAATGAAGGAAAGAGTTAACATATGTGGGTTACAAATGGAGGTAATATTATGTAAATAAATCAGTAGTGTATTTGAGGCATTAAGAAAAGGAACATGGGCTATAAATACATATTTTATTTTATCTCAGTTGTCAACAAGAAACAGAAAAGTAGAAGCTATGGGATTTTCTATTAAATAAAGACAATGACCAATATAAGGTATTTGTCCAGCAAATTTTATTTCATTTAACAATAAAAAATTGTCAAAATAATATCAGTATTATTTGCCTTATATAAGTAAATATTTAATTAATAGTGCATAGTGTGTGCACACATGAAATAGTCACTTTAAGAATTATGAATAGAGTTTTGTAGTTAATGTATTAAAAAGAATTATATAGATACAGTTTATGTTTATTGAAAATGTAAATAAGTTAAAAAATATGTTTTGACATGTCAGTATTAATCTATTAAAGATGCAGTGGGGTTTCACTGCAAAATATTGACAGGAAAATTGATTGACCATATGTGGTTATCATGAAATAAATGTAATTTTTTTCAGTGATTTGGTGAGCAGCATTGATATTTCAAGACATAGATAGAGGTTTTGCTAATGCCTGAGTCTTGAACAGATGCATCCTAGTATTTTTATTTTATACCCCACAGAGGGTGATATACTATATGTGGCATTTGTCTGTAATATTCCCTAATTTAGTGGAATTTGCAGTATATATATCAATGAAATTATTTTTCACACATCTTTTTACGGATATTCTTTGCTTCAGTTTCCTGCATTCCCATCTAATTCTGTTGTTACATTGTTCTAGTAATTCTTTATATCCGGCACAAGTCTCTATTGACCCATATTTTTAAGTTTCTTATATGCTGTTTGTGTTTATTAGGATTTATCAGTCTATTGACTTTTCTTGCAGCCATAATGGTTCCATGCCCTTGCCATTTCAATTGTTTTCCTCTTCAGAACATATCTGTTTCTTAATTCTAAAAGTTGTTATTGAGAACATTCCATGCATCATCTGTGTTTAGTTGTGACAATGCTGCTTTCCAAGTCCAGTTTGCAAGAATTGTTTTTTTCTGTCCCAGTCTGCCACATTATAGTTGTATGAGACTATGTGACTGTGTGGACTTTGTTTTTGTTATGGCTGATATTCTTGGTCTCTGCTGATTATATTAAACTTGCTAAATTAAGAGATGATGCGTGGTCAGCCCACAAGTCTTTTGGAATCTTTAGTGACCATCAAAGGTACAATATGCTCAGGAACCTTACCTGTGCATCATGGCTATCCATAAAGCTATAGACTCTAACTTCCATTCCAAAGTCATTAGGGCTTCACCAACTCCATCTGAATTATGGAACATGTAAAATCATTTGCTCCACCCCTCACAGATTCTGGCACTGAGATCAGCTGTCTTGGTTGTTCCTCTGGTGTGGTCACCAACTAGTATGCCTTTGCTAATTCCATGAATAACTAATTTGTTGATGGACCCTAATATTTTGGATGTATTATTTACTAACATAGAGCAACAAATTAGCAATTTACAAATTTGGGATCCACTTGGGACCAGTGATCATTCATCTATTCTTTTTGAAATTCAACAGTTTAAAATTACACAAAGGAAGTTATACTATACAAAAAATTATAACAAAGCACATTTTTCTAAAATCAATGAATGCTTACAAAACTTAAACTGGGAATCTAATGTTCTTAATTGTACAACACAACAAGCTTGGGACTTTTTTAAAAATGTTGTATGTTATTTGGAAAATACCTTTATTTAATCTAAGAGGACATTTAATAATAAAGGAAAAATTCCCCCTTGGTTCAACAAGACAATTAAAAATCAGATTAAAATTAAAATTACACATTTTAGGAAACTCAAGAATAGCTCTGTTCCATTTAAAACTACTCTATTACATAAATACAGACCATCTGTGAAAAGCTTAAAAAATTCTATTAAATTGGAAAAAAATAAGCTAGAATTTAAACTAGCTCACACAAAAGACTGTCACAAGTCTCTTTTCTCCTATGTAAATAGTAAAAAAAAAGTGTATCAAGGACCATTGGTCCCATTATAACCAGTGGCTCTTCTCTATCTGATATAGAAACCTTCAAGCTCTTTAATCAGTACTTTTGTTCTGTCTTCTCTCAAAAATCACCTATTAGTACATTTAAAGTTTGCCACATAGATTATCATAGGTTCTATCCAACTGACATTATACAGGCTATCAAAAAACTAAGAAAAATACTAGTCCAGGCCCAGACGGTATTCACTCATGGTTTCTGATAGAAAATTCTATAAATATTTATATACCTTTGTCAATTATTTTCAATAAATCCTTACAAGAAAGGATTGTACCAAATGTTTGGCATTCAGCAATAGTTACTCCCATATTTAAAAAAGGCAATACAGGTTCTGTGCAAAAGTATCGTCCAATTAGCCTGACCTCAGTGGCTGGTAAATTAATGGAATGAGTAATGAAGTCTCTAATAGATCAAGATTGTAAAAAATTAGGAATTTATGATTCAAATCAGCATGGGTTTACTCCCAAGTATTCCTGCACCACCAGTCTGATATCTTTTTACAATAATATAAGTACTGTACCAGATGTGGGTATCGCTATTGATGTAATTCATTTGGACTTTAGTAGAGCTTTTGATAAAGTCTCACATGAAAAACTCATTACTAAAATGCACAGTCTAGGTCTGTCACCTGATATTGTCAGCTGGACTTTAAACTGGTTGACAAATCATTCTCAGAGAGTCAGAATTAATGATATCTTGTCTGATTTGGGTAGTGTGACAAGTGGTATACCACAGGGGTCGGTCTTGGGACCAACATTGTTTAACCTCTTTATCAGTGATTTACGAACAGGGCCAAATAACTTCATGGTTAAATTTGCAGATGATACTAAATTGGGGGGCAAGGTTAATAATCATGAAAATATTTCTGTATTAAAGAAGGATTTGGAAAATTAACACTTTGGGCAACTGGAAATCATATGCAGTTTAATCAAGTCAAATGTTTAGTAGTGCATTTCGTTGTGTAAATAATCCAAAAACAATATATCATATAAATGGAGTACCACTTCAGTCATTAAACTGTGAAAAAGATTTAGGGATATATGTTAATAATAAACTTACATCAAATGATCACTGTGTTAGAACTGCTTCCATGACCAACAGACTTTTGAGGCAAATAAAACGCACATTTGTTAATCACACTGAACAATGCATTATTCCATTGTATAGGGCATACATTAGACCGTGTCTAGACTATGGCTCCCCTTTCTGGACTCCAAACCCAAAAAAAGACATAGCAATTCTTGAACAGGTTCAAAGGAGAGTAACTAGAATGATTCCAAGATTAACAAACTTTGATTATCAGAACAGATTAAAAGCTACTGGTCTCTTCTCTCTTCAAACTAGAAGATTAATAGGTGATATACTTATGGTTTTTAATTTAATAAATTCACCAGATCTAATGGAAAAATGTGGTCTAACACTGTCTGAAAGGAGACATGTTCTGAGACTGCATAATAAAGAGCTTGAAATAAAAACTTATAAAACCAGCAAAAGGGGAAACTTTTTTCCAATAAGAGCATCCATTGTTTGGAACACCTCGCCACAAGAATTTGTAGAGGCAACTAGTTCCACTGTCTTTAAAAACAAATTAGATGTTTGGTTGAGGGATAATAGATAAATAATGTCCCACGTAGTATAGGGAACAGTCTTGATGGGCTCTGGCCTTCTTCTGTTCTTTCATGCCAAGTAATAATACCAAGAAATACCCCTGACTATTGTCCCTCCCCCCTTTTCCTCCTGGCTCCAGCTCTTGCACCCCCACAACCTCCCTTACTGTGCTGTTGTCAAATTTCCATTTTCTAGCATTAGTTCTCTGGAAGTTTTATGGGAGCTTTCCTGCATCATGCCAAGTTCCTGCACTGATTCAGAGACCCTACTCCCTGCCTTCTGATGCTGGGGTCCTGTGTATTGCTGCCCACTTGGCACATATTTTTAACTGCTCCCTTACCACAGGTATCTTCCCCTTACTCTGGAAGCATGTCACAGTTATCCTCTTTATAAAGATGGCCTCTCTGACTCCGTTGCAAATTATCAGCCTATCTTCCTACTCCCCATCCACTCCAAACTGTTAGACCAGTTGCCAAACAACTCTCTGCCTACCTCTTTAGTACATCTTTCTTTTCTGAATACAAATCTGGGTTTAGTGCAGCTCAATCTACATCTTTCTCTGTGCTCAGACTCCCTCATTTAATTCTGTCAAATAGGGATATGGATCATCCAGCTGGTGCAATTTTCTTTGATTTAGCCAAAGTGTTTGACACCGTGAACTACTCTCGTCTGCTAAACAAAAGAACTGTCTATGGCCTCACCAGCTCTTCTCTTTCTTGGTTCTCATCTTACCTCTTTGGTCATACATAGTCAGTCTCTGTTGGCACTGCTCTATCTGATCCTAGAGATATTACCATGGGAGTCCCAGAAGGCTTTGTTCTAGGGCATCTTCTTTTTAACATTTTTGTAAACGATTTGCCACTTTCTGTAAAATCCTATAACATCCACATGTACTGTGGTGACATCATCCTTTATTCATCTGGGCATTGTCCTGCTGCCATCCCTGTTGCACAAACAGGCTAACAGGTGGCTCAAAAACAGCTCAGGGCTGGGGCCAAAGCAATGTCCCAATAGCAAATCCCCACAGAAGCTCAGCTCCACAGTCTCTACTTCAATACAAAATACAGTGTTGTGTAGCGGATAAGTTAACTATGTAGAAGTGAGATGCCAAGCGCACCCTCCCAAACATAGCCACACATTTTTACCCTGCTCTAGGGCTTTGTCAAGAAGACTGTGGAGCCGGGTTTCTGTGGGAATCTCTGTTTCCTTACATTCAAACTTCAATGCACTCTCAAGTGGGTTCTCTATAAATCACCTAGCCCTCGACCAGTCCAAGGCAGTCTTGATGCTCTTTGGCACACAAAAAAGTAGTCTTGCTGCTGTTCACAACTTGACCAGTGCTACTTTAAATGGTGCTTACTTATCCTCCATGTCACATTATAAGTATCAAGGTGTCATTCTGGATAATTCCCTGGACATCTCTTCACTTTTTCAGACACTTGTTTCAGAATCGCACAGGAAGCTTAGTGCCCTCTATAGTGCCCTCTATTTGTTGGGTGACCGCCTCTCACTGGGAATGCCCAAATGCCTTACTGAACATTTAATTCTTCCAGTCATTGAATTTGGGGTCACAGCCTACAGTGTTACCCCTAAAATGTAATTTAATGACTCTGGATATCCTATTCGATGCCCTCTGTAGGTCTGTCTTTCAAGCTCTTGCCTGCATGCATCACTGCACGTTGTATGACCATCTGGGCTGGCCCTCATTACCTAACAGATGTGTACAATGCCAGACTCTCTTTGGATTTAAATACTGGCTCAATACATTCCCAAATTATCTGTGCTCCCTCCTCAACCCTGTTGCTCTGCCTGCACATCATCTTCTCTCCTATGCTGGCAAAAGATTCATCACCCCATGTCAGAGACTGAGTTCCAGGCAGCTTGCCTTCACTTACCAACTCTCTCAGGTATGGAAATAGACACCTATGTAATGCCCTTCATAGATTCATCCTTCAAGCTCCTGTAACTTGGGAGATGGATTAAGGAAGGGCAGTGAATGTGGCCCATCTGAACTGCAGTAAGACCTTTGACATTGTATCACACAGGAAGCTGGCAAAGAAATTTAGCAGCCTGGAGTTGGGAAGAAGGTTGTGAGCTGGGTATCTAACTGGTTGACAGAGAGGAAGCAGAGGGTACTGGTAAATGGCAGCCACTTGAAGGATGGGAGAGCGACCAGTGGAGCACCTCAGGGATCAGTACTGGGTCTTTTCTGTTCAATGTCTCATAAATGACATTGCTGAGGTACTGGAGATGGAGGTGTGTCTCTTTGTAGAAGACATACAACTCTGCAACACAGTGGACACTGTGGAAGGGATAGAAAGAATGCAATGGGATCTGGGGAAACTAAAGGAGTGCTCTAGGAAGTGGCAGCTGGGTTTCAATGCCAAAAAGTGCAAAGTCATGCTCTTAGGGAGGGGAAGCACAGGGGTTGTTTATAAGATGGGGGAAGACAGGGGCAGACAGTATAACCTAGAGGTTAGAGTAATGAGCAGTGAGTGACCTTGGTACATCCAGCAGACCTGGGTTTGATTCCTATAACCTCCACTTGCATATTGTGTGACTCTGAGCAACTCACGTAACCTCCCCAGTGCTCCCAGGTCACCCCTGAAAACAGCACCTGTGCCTAGTGGGCCTTACCCAGTTGTCAAAAGATTAAAAAAAAAGAATAAAGAGATACTTCCAGTTACCAAACAAGACAGGGACCTTGGGGCTATCATATCTAATGATATCAAGGGTGGCAAGGCAGTAGGCAAGGCAAGCCAGGTGATGAGGTGCCTAGGGAGAGGGGGACTCTAGCAAGAGAAGGGTGATAATGTTGCCTTTGTATCAGTCACTTTTGAGACCCCACTTAGAGTACTGTGTCCAGTTCTGGAGGCTGCACCTCAGCAAGGGCATCGACAGTGAGGGAGCAGTCCAGAGGAGGGCTACTGAAATGGCAAAGAGATTTAACGAGAAGCCATACAAAGCTAGGTTGTGGAAGCTCAACATTTTCTCGCTGGAGAAGAGGAGAGTGAGAGGGGACATGCTTGAGACCAATAAGTAGCTCATGGGGGTGAACAAGGTTCTGGAGGGGAGTCTCTTTCACAGGAGGAAGAGCACCAAAACATGGGGGCATGTTATGCAGCTGGGGGGAAGGGTCAAGAGGGACGTGAGGAAAATACATCTTCACAGAAAGTGTGGTAGACACCTGGAACAGCCCCTGCCAGAAGTGGTGGTAGGGGAGAAGACAGTGGGGAGCTTCAAACATGCATGGAACAGGCACATGGGTATAATAAACAAAGGTAAGGGAAGAGGGAGGGGAACCCTATGACCAAATGGAGTCCAGGGTGTAGTGCTAGGTAGGGCAGACTAGATGGGCCTTCTGGTCATTTTGTGCCAACACATTCTAGGTTTATATCTTATGTTTCTCGGTTAACTGTTCTCCCACCAGTATTACCTCAGGTAAACAGCTTCTCAAGAACACAATTTTGTCCTACTGCGATTGCACCTGAATTGTTTGCTAGTTTGCTGATGTTGTTTACCTGCCTACTAGATGCTGAACTTACCTGATGGTTGTTGTAATCTCTATTTTCTGTATATTGTATTTGTATTTACTTTATATACTGAATTTTATTGTGTGGCGATCTTATCAACTGGGTGCTGACCACAGAGATCGCCTGTCCCAGTTGCACACCCAACGTTGCCTCAAGCAGGTGCAGTGGTGAAACAACGCTGTGGTTTGAATGGGGTTGGGTGCATGGAAACACCCAGTAAGGAGAGGCAGGAAACAGTCTATAAGTTTGATGTCCAGCGGGCTTTGTTCATACCACAGGGGAAGGTAGACATGGTTACAAGGGGGGGAAGGGAACCAAACCTCAGAAGAACAGTAAGAGATACTCTCTACTAACTGTAAAAGGTGCATCTTGGCTTAAGGCCACTACTTATAATACTCTATGATATGCTTCTTTAAAAGGCCTAAGAATAAATGCAAGCATCTACAACTTTATCCAGATTTTCAGATTAAACAATTTCATAGTGCACAATGAACAGCAGGGATTATCCTGGACAATTAGGTGGCATAAACCTCTCGAAAGTCTATAAGATCAAAGGAAGTCCAAATTTTCTTGTTGTCTTCATGTACACAGCTGAACAATGGTGAAGCAACGGGGAGAGTGGGACTCTTGCTTGGCGCCAATCTGCACCAGTAGAAACCTAGGAGAGGTTGGAAAGGGAAGTGCAGAGATTTTTAAACAGACCCTGGTTCTTTGGCCAACCCACTCTCCAAGTTTGCCAGAATACTTGTGACACAAAAGTACCAAACTTGGCTGAGCTCTTCCCTAGCCAAACCCTCGACCAGAGCTGCCAAGGATGAAGAGCACAAGACTTGGTGAAGAATTCACCTGAAAGGATTGCCAAAAGTGAAGATTCTGCTGTCATTTCCCAGGCACAAACCCTTGACCAGGGCTGTCAAGGATGAAGAACATTAACTGCTGAAGTTTCTTGGCACCAGCCCTTGACCAGGGCTGCTAAAGATGAAGAACACTAGACTTAGTGAAGAATCCACTAGCAAGGATTGCCAAGGATGAAAAAATGAACTGCTGAAGTTTCTTTGGTGAGGATCCACCTGAAGGAGCACCAAAATCAAACTGGATCCCAAAAGGCCACACGGTGCATGCAGGACGGAACAAGCAAGAAAAATAGGCTGTGAGGTGAAGATCCAGATTCCAGGAGTTCAAAACCAGAAAACAATAAACAGGTGGACGTAAACACACTTTGGCCACAACAGACTCAACTTTCAGTGAATAACTGGGAGTGAGGGTTGAGGCTTCTTCCAAGGTGTTTCACTTCCAAGCTCACTGAACCACAAAGAGAACCAGGAACCAGCAGCCACTACTTGCACCAGGGCACATCGATTTTGACTTATGGCAGATGACAGAGAAGAAGGATTCTGTGAAGTTCTTTGCTGGCTGAAGACTGTTTTGGTGAAGAATCAGCTGCAGCAGAAGATTGAATCCACACATTTTGCACTGAACACTGGAATTCAATAGTTGCAGGGGAAAACTGCAGAAATCCAGGGCAATTGTTCATTGCAGGGGCAGTTTGCCTGGAGAAGGGGCAAATTGTAGAAATCTGGGGCAATTGTTCATTGCAGGGGCCTTTTGCCTGGATCGGGGCAAATTGCAGAAATCCAGGGCAATTGTTTGTTGCAGGGGCAAATAATCAAAGACCAGGGCAATTGTTTGCAGCAGGGGAAAATAACCACAATCCCAGTATAATACAGTCTAGGTGCTTTTGCAAGCAACACAACATTTCAATTGCTTGAATAATATACAATTCATATATACAGTTCATCAGCTGACAGTCATTCAATAGCAGTTATGCATTAAGCACCTCTTGGTTGGACCCCTCAGGCTTCTGGGTCCTTCTGCACTAGGATCTGGCTACCCCTGGCAACCCTCAGAGTAACTGCCCTTTTTCACCAGGCCTACCTTGCCCTTTTATACTGGGCCCCATGTTGCCCTAAATCTGTGGGCCGTCTTTTTTGGTAGCCCCTGTAATTATCTGATATGCTCTTCTCACTCTGGGTTTCCCTTTAACCAATGCAGGCCTACAGTAGCCCATGGTTGCCCCTTAACTGGCCACCCTCTAATATGTGAGGTATCTTCCTCTACTGGGCCTTCTTTCTATTCAGCCCCTATAAGCATTATAGAGTTTTCCTGAGCTGGATCCCTCTCGCTGCTGTTGGCCTATTGGCTAGGCGCCTTTAAGTCTTCTGGGCCTTGCTGCCCTTTTAACCTTTCGTGGGCCAACTGACTAGGCCCCTTTATCTCTCTGGAGCTTGCTCTACCCCTTTAAATTCCTTGGCTGGTCAGTGCCCCTTTAAATCTGCTTGCCTGACTAAGGCCAAAGTGCTAATCACTCTCCTGACCCTGCTTTAGCACTGCCCCCTCATGAATATTCAAATTCCCCTTCTCACTAGTCTGATGGACAGGCTACTCCCTGTGGGTGTTGCTTGCCTGAAATAATTAATTAATTAAATTCCAGCCTGGCCCTCCTGCCCATTCCCAGATAGTGCTACGAATGCTAAACAATCTTAAATATTTTATTGAAAATTCAATTGGCAGCCAGCACTCTGCCACAGTGCTGCTGCCGACTTACCGCCCCGGCCTGAGTTGAAGCAAATGCAGGGTGGAGGGAGGATCTCACTCACAGAGGGAGGGATCACAACAGGCACTGTGGTGGGTGACAGGGGGCCTTGGGATTGCTGACAGCTTCTTCTGACAACACGTTGCTGTTCCTTTAGTTGCCGTAAATGTAGAACCAAGCAGTTATTGAATATTTAAATAAAAAAAAAACAAAAGGGGAAAACTGAGCCCACACCACCACAAGAAACTGGCTCCTCCTCTCTTCTTTCAACCGCTGGACTTGACCACAGAACAGAAGCACAGAAGCAGAACACTGGAATCTTCACTGGCTGGAGGAGGGGAACACCACAGAGTCAACAGGAACATCTCTACAGCACCAAGGTAATCCACAGTCTCTGTTGCACTCTTGGGATGCTCTCCACTCCACAGCACAGCCTGATCTCATGAAAAATGGCCGTTTCCCTTCTCAAAAGCACTCAGGGCTCTAATTCTTGAACCCGTGCCCGTGCCCCAGCCAACAGCAAGAATTTTGAAATGGGCACCACGCGCTGGAGCAGGACAGCAGTCCCAGTACGTGGGTGCCCACTCTCATTCTGTCTGCTCCAAGGGGGTTGGAACAGAGCAGCAGAGCAGGCAGCAGCAAGAAAAAATACATTTCTTTCTTTCTTTTCTTTGTGCCCTGCCTGGCTGTAGTGAAGGGGGGAGGATCACTCAGAGGGGCCCCCTTTTGCACCCCAGTAGCTCCACAACAGCAACAACAGGACACCCCAGGACACACTGCCTGATGATAAGCACCCAATTGTAACTTTTGTTTTCTGCTGACTGGTTTCCCCCTTCCTATGCCCCAGGTCACATCTGTAAACAATTGTGTAACTCTGTATATCTACCTGGTAAAACACTTAAAATAAATAAACAGATGTAACACCCAGGATATGTTTTTTTGCTATATATTTTATTTTGTAAAATAGTTTAATTTACATGGGAGGTATTGGGAGGTTTGGGGGGGTGAGGATATAGCATGTACCAAGTAGGAAAGGGATCTTGGGGTTATCATCTCTGCTGACTTCAAGGCAGGGAAACAGTGTGACAAGGCAGCAGGTAAAGCAAATAGGATGCTGGGATGCATAGGCAGGGGCATCACCGTAGGAAAAGGGAGGTCATAATTCCACTATACATGACACTAGTGAGGCCCCACCTGGAGTACACTGTACAGTTCTGGAGACCTTACCTATGTAAGGACATAGACAGTATAGAGAAGGTTCAGAGGAGGGCAACAAAGATGGTGCATGGATTGCATCACAAGTCCTATGAGGACAGGTTGAAGGAACTGAACATGTACTCCCTGGAGGAAAGGAGGGAGAGAGGGGATATGATAGAGACATACAAGTATCTTACAGGGAGGAACAGTGTGCAGGAACACACTATTTTTAAGCAAAAAAGATGTTCCAGGACTAGAGGGCATGGGATGAAGTTGGAGGGAGGACGATTCAGAGGAAACGTGAGGAAGAATTTCTTCACAGAACGGATGGTGGACAAGTGGAACACCCTGCCAGAGGAAGTGGTGGGGGCTAAAACAATCATGGGATTTAAGAATGCATGGGATAGACATAAAGGAATTCTGGAGGTCAGGGGTAAGGGGCAACAGACTTCTTGGAAAACATAAACTGAACTTACAAGCTCAAATGGGCAGACTGGGTGGGCCATATGCCCTTATCTGCCGACACTGTCTATGTATCTATGTATGTGGAAAATAAGATTACAGTCATTCAAACTGGCTGGCTGGAGGAGCAAGTTGGGTGTGGACTGCAGGACTGCCTGCCATCTAAACGGCTGTTTGATTTACTTAATCATCAAAGGGCTGAGCTCCTTTACTACAAAAGAGGCTATGCTTTGACCATAAACAAATGGCTGGTCCAGCTAGATGGCACCCGGCTACACCATGAGCTGGAGAAACAACAGGGCATGGTCCAAATATGCATAACTAGCTTGGACTAGTTTTCTATGGGAGATTGTTTTATAGTTCAAAAAAAATGTCCAGGGTGTGATGTCAAAGAGGCAAGGCTCATGATGTGGGCAAGGGACTAGCTTGCCATGACTTTTTCTGTTGAAGGTTTCTCTAAATAAGGCAATTGTGCTGGGACATTGAACTTGTAACATCATGGGTTCGAGTCTGCCATAACCCACAAGTTGTGAGATGGGGCAAGCTACTCTATTTAGAAATGTAGTTAGTTTTTTATATAATCTCTGTCTTTTTAAATGTTTTATTTTTCATTTCTGTAGATTACTGGATTCCCTGTAGTCTTTGATATGTATAATCCGGTACCATATGTAGCTATTGTGGAGTATTAAATATTATTTTTATATACTTCATGCTCTCTCTGACTGATTTTTTAAAGGTATAGATTACCTGAGGCACATTTGCAAGTCTGTGATCTGTTTCTGAAGGGATAGGCTACTAAGCTGAAGCGCTAAAAGCACAGGTGTCAGCAGTTGTCAAGTCCTCAGTTTACCATCTGAGGAACATCGCCTGGATAAAGCACCTTGTTCCACATGATGACCTTCCTATATTGGTTCATGCCTTTGTGTCCTCTCATCTTGATTACTGCAATGCTCTATACCTAGGGTTACCGGGGGTGGATCTCTGTTGCCTGCAGCTGGTGCAGAATGCTCTGGCCAAGTTGTTGACTGGGTTGCCAAGAACTTGCCATGCCAAGCCTGTGCTGCACAAACTGCACAGGCTGCCGGTATGTTGGAGGATCACCTTCAAGGTTGCATTGCTGACCTATAAAACCCTACACAGACAGGGACCAGGTAACTTGCAAGACCTTCTTTGGCCCTACCGTCTCCTTCATCCACTCCACTCCACTGACGAGGGATTGCTAGAGGTTCTCAGGGTCCATCTTCAGTCTTCAGTCACCAGGTGCCAGGGCTTTTTCTTTTGTGGCCCTGACCCTGTAGAATTCTCTACCTCTTTGGATTAGAGAGTTCTTGTCCACTGAAACCTTTAAAGCCTCACTGAAAACATCTTTATTTAACCTGGATTTTGGGGATAATACTTAGTTCTACTTTTGCTGCCTTTTTATCTTTTTATATGTTTTATTGATTGAATGTTTGTTTTTTTCTACAATGTATTCGCGCTTTGGTTTTGGAAAAGTGAGTTATCAATAAATGCTGATTGATTGAAGCTACCTTATCTAAGGAAAAGTGTTCTCAGCTGTGACTAAAGGGGTTAATCATTTACCTTTTTGGAAAGAGCACTGGTACTGAACAGTACTGTACTGTGTGAGAAGTGGCTCTGGTGAGATTCAGACATAAAGATACCCTGGGTGAGAGTCAAGCTGGGTAGTGGTAGCATAGGTAGGTGACCATTCAGGTGTCTGAAGGACTGTGAAAACTTGTAGCAGTACAGACTGAGTTCTGGGAGAGAACCCGGCTGTGATAAATCCAACCAAGTTGTGATTGCCATTTGATAGCAGTTCTGTAGAGAAACAGGATGTCATATTCACATCAGGTGAGCATAATATGATACCCAGCATGCTGTTGCCTCTGGTGGGAGCCCTAACAAGTTGGATCATATCATTTTTCTGAAAACAGCATTTTTTCCTCCTTGCCTTTGTTTACTAATTGGTCTACCTAGTTTATGTTGGGTAAATTTAGATCTCCCATAATTAGCACTGCAAAATTGTCTGCTGCTATGTTCATTTTACCTGAAAGATGTCCACGAGTATCTTTTGTTTGTTTTAAATGTATTATTCATAAAATTCATAGAACATTTATGAACAGAGATGTATTTGATTGAGCCAGGGCTCATTTACAAAGTCCCTCAACAATAAACAATAGAGTTGCACATTTTAAATTAACATCAACAACAACAAATTGACATTAAAAAGAACCAACTAATTTAAAAATAACAAAACACATTAATTCAGCCTACAGTATATGCAATTACTAGAGGCTGAATTAATTTATAGTATTTTTTTTGTTTTGTTAATTTCAATTTAGTTGTCTCTAAGTCCATATTTGGTGGTCTGTAGATCAGACTCAAAACTGTTGACTTTGTGGCAATAACTTCTAGCCTAGCATAGTGTATCTACATCAGTGTCTGGACTTTTAATCAATTCAGTAACCACATAGCTAAAGACAGAATCTAGTGCCTTTTAAACACACTAAGCTTGCCCAGAAATCCCTCTCCTACCAGGGACCCAGACCGTTCAATGAGCTAATAGCCTCACGGAGTGTACCAAGATCAGCCAATTTAAATCTGGTCTACGGACTAATCTAGAGCATGAAAAGGTCTGTCGATGCTCTAACAAATAATCCCCCTGCTCTCAATATCATCACCACCACATGCACTTACCCCCATACCCATCACTTTCCCCAGCCTTCAATCTACCACTCCCCGCTTTTTCTCTCTCTCTCTCTCTGTCCCCCACTTCTATTCTTATTCCCCTCCCCAAACCCTACTCCCCTCACCCCCCATTGCACTTTATCACAGTACTACGTATTTCTCCTCGACAAAGCGTTTTCTGGCTGCACTACCTCGTGTTTTTTCACCCCTGTCATGGCCTGGCTATAATACCACCCCTCCAAATCCAACATATCCTCCCTGCCTGCTGGTCTCCCTGCACCCCTGTAACATGTTTTCTTCTTTTTATTTTTGCTATAACAGTGTGCTTGCCTAATGTTTCTTTGAATTTATGTTCTGTGTAGTGACATCAACTGTAATCATCTGTTATAACTACTGTGATTCTATCTTAGCTGTTTTGCCCTGTACTGTATTTGACTGTATTGTAATTGACTGACTTGAAACCTTTGCAAAAGAGTCCATGACTCAAAGGTGTAAATCAGAAACAGAAATAAATAAATTAAATAAATATTAAAAAGTGCAACCCCTCTTTCCAACTTGATATTCCTGTCTATTCTATGAAGCTTATACATTGAGATAATAATAAAGGAAAACAACATAGATCTCACTGTTACTTATCATAATAATCAGTCCTGGTACACTTTATTATGCTTCTTTCTCAGTGGATGACTAATTTTCCCTATTCTTCTCTAGGTGCTGATGTTCTCATTTTTGCGACACATGCTCCACAGCATTTTTCTTCAGGTAAAGTACAATACAGTCTTGCTAGAAAAATGAATGAATAGAGAAGTCATGCTTCTGTTAACACCTTTGCTACTCCTTCAAAAGCCTTCCATTTAGTACATATCACATAACAATAGTCAGGGAAATAAAGTATGCTGCTCTCCTCTGCACTGTTGCCTTGTCCTGTGCTGCTCCCAGAATCTTGTCCCTGGTTCTGGCCTATGCAGTCACCATCAGCAGAGTCCTTGGACCCTCAGTAGAAGATTGGGTGCAATGAGAGGTTATGCAGTATGCTTTGACAACAGTTACCACATATATCAACCCCAACACCTCCAGAAGCAATCACTCATGGAATGTCAGTGGGTCATCCCCTCCACACCTTTAGGGATGCCTAGCATCTGCACATTAGGGGTTCTCACAATATGTTCTGAATGCACGATTCTTGCTCTCAGCAAGCGTTGCTGTCTCCCAGAGTTCATTGCAGGAGCCATTACCTTTCCAGTTATCTTGTTTGAATCCTCCACTGCCACATCCAGTCCTTCCACCTTATTATCCACATTAGTCAATCTTTTCAAGAACTGTAGGTATCTGTTTTCTTGTCCATCTTTGGTATGGAAGTCATAAAGACTTTTACTGTAACTTGCAACATGTCTGGTGATTATGGCCTATCGGAAGCACAAAATGAGGGGAAATGTGAAGAAAAAAGTTTAAAAATGTAAGGAAACTTAAGTGATCAGGAGCATCAGAAAAGCATGTTCCATGCTGGGCTGCTGACTCTGCCAACTGGATAAAACAAAGTTGATAAAGAAAAAGCTTTGTTTGTCTCGATAGACACAATGCACTCTGGAAGCATATGCCTCCCCCCCCCCCCGCATGTTGGGGCAGTCTCCCTGGCCCACCACAAGATGCTGCTTTGTTGCTGGGTGCCCACCATCTCCCACCTCAGGTAGGTTCATGCTGCCATCGTCAGCACTCCCAAGCCCAGGCTGCCACAATTCTGGCTTCCTGGATCTGCTCCTGAAATTGGATTTCCAGCATGGAAGCCTGTTGTGCTTTTGATGGGCCATCAAGTGTTATCGATTGTTCAATTTATGATGTGATATTCATTGTGGCAAACTCTTAGGATAGTCAATAGTCAATGTACACAGAAGGTATTTCATTATCAGGTAAAATATGTGCAGAGGGTAATGCAATGGAGTGTACTTTAACATTTTTATTTCAGCATGACAGTGGGGAGATAGGATAGTATGTCTACATCTACGTGTGTGTGTGTGTGTGTGTGTGTGTGTGTGTGTGTGTGTGCGCGTGTGTGTGTGTGTGTATGTCTGACAGTGCATGTGAAAAACCCTCTCTAACCATGTAACCAGACATTGTTGGTCCCAGTCAACTTTTTAATCCATGAAAATCACTGCTATGATACTATTTACTGGTCTAGAGGGATAGCAGGCAATGAGTGCTATTTTGCTATCATTTATTTTGCTCCATATGTAGATTTATGTTTTAATCACAGTGGTTGAGGAACCTGGAAGTCAGCTAGCAGCCAAACCAAGCTGCAGGGTGTGTTGACATAGATTACATATTTGAGGGAAGTGCTATGATCAAATGTTACGAGTCAATACTTCTGCAGCTGACAAATCAAATTTACAAGTGCTCTTCTCAGATAAGAAAGGTGATGCCACATCTCACATATTACAACTTTGGCCTGAAGAAGGAAGGAATGGATATTGTATATCTAAAACATTGCTTTGCTTCAATTATCCTCCTAGGTCCTCTATAGGAGTAACCCTCTTCCTACGCCTTGTGAAGCACAATACCCCCAATGTTGGAATTACAGAGGGGCTTGCCAGGAGTCAACCCCCCCCCAGCTCTGAAGTGAGATGGTTGACACACTACTGCCATTGACTTATATTGGGACGGGAGGGGGGAGCTCAATTTAAAGATAGCACCATTATGGGTCTCCTTAGCTCCCAAAGCTCAAAAAGTGTAACTCCATCACTGTTCTTCATAGAATGCTGGGGAGTGGAGGTGCGAATTGTTGGATGTAATTTTTCAGGAGGGTATCACAGACTGTTTTTACATTGTCTCTGTATTAAAAATTTGAATAAAATTGGGAGCTCTGGAGGGAGATCTCTTAATCTGCAACATTTTTTATTGGCAGGAGAGTGTATTCATTATGTAAGTAATAAGCCATGACAGGGTGTGCATTATAGTATTATAATTAATGGCTCACATTTTTTCCCATTGAAAAAGCCATGTATTAAATGCCATAATACATGTATGTGTATTACGGCATTCATGTGGCACCTTTCAATGGAAAAAGGCAAGAGCCATACTGTGGCTCTCAACCACCACAAAGCACTTTCCCTCAGTAAGTTTCATCCACAAAAGCACTCACCTCAGGAGCTGCTTCACTGGAAGAGAGAGAGAGAGAGATCGAGAGACACAGTGTAGTGTGTTCTGTCTTTTTGCCGATGGTGACCTCTGAACTCCAGTGTGTACTCCCTCTCTCCAGTACTGTTCCTCCTCTGTTCCATCTGTCTCTCTCTCTCTCTCTCTCTCTCTCTCTCTCTCTCTCTCCGGTCCTGCTTCTCCTGCATTCCTTAAAAAAAAAAAGACTATAGCAACAAATGTAGCAACCAAGAAGAAAAGACCACACCATAACCCTCAGCACAAGGTAACACGGATTCCTTTCTTTACAGACTTTGTAATTCCTCTGGTGAAAAAATGCAACCCCTTGATTATATAAAACAAAATACGGGGTGCAGTGTGTAAAACTCGAATTTTGCACACATCCTCATTGTTAGATAGCTGCATAAACGCCTTGGGCTTTGCCCTAGGGGTTTGAGTGCCATCGAACAACTCAGGTGTGTGTAAAATTCTTGTTACACACTGCACCCTGTACTTTATCCTATATGTAATGTATACCTCAGGGGTGTAATAAGGCAAGAGGCAGAAGGCTGAGTCCTTATACCCCTGGGAAGTGCATTACAGTCCTGTGATGCACACCCTGTAATGGTTTATTACACTTATACAATGACTGTAAGTAGGTATTTATGGGAGGAAAATGAGATTCAACACATAACTGATAATTTTTAGAGCTATAATATACAGTCAGGTGATGTTTCTTGGCCAATTCAATTTCTAGATTTGTTCTTGCCATTTTATAATCATTGTTACTTATGGGGAGGAGCTTCTAAACTTAGAGTTGGACACTGCACTACTTTCACATTAGAAAATCATAGCATTTAAAAATGTATGCTTGAGGTACCCCCACCCCTAGGTTATTTGCAAACAGGGGAGTTTGGTCAGTCACTGGGGCATCCGTATTCATGATGGTTGGAAATTCTTTCTAAAAATGGTGCTGTTCTTTGCTTTTGTTTTGTAGGCAGCTGTAACCCTGCCATCATTTCTTGAGATAACATAAGGGAAAGAAGACTCATGCTGCACCAGCCTATGAGAACAAGAAAACACTTAACATAATTTTCCAGGGCCCAGGTACCCTTTTCTAAATATAATAGTCAGACGAAATTAGCTTATACTTTACTAATTTTCTGTACCATACTTCCACAATTATCTACAATCTTTAGTGCAAGAAAAAATGGTGGATAATTGAGGGTGGCGAATAATAAAAATGATTCACTATAGCAGTGTTCTCAGATTGATTTGGCAGTTTCCTTGTAACTCCAGTGCAAGTTTCCTATGTTTTCATGTAGATTACATTATTTACTATGGAAGCCAAATTTATATGTTTTCCTGTATAACCAGTGCAAGTCTGTAGGAAATATTTCCCTGTAGGTGGCTCCAAATTCCTGTCAAATACAAAAATTCCTGTAGATCCCGGAGCCCTGCCATAGTAGTATTCTTACTTCTGTTGGATCCAGCAATAAGACATACAAACGTGCCTCATCTCCTCAGTGAGTGGTGCCCTGGAGAATGGAATAAATGCTATTGATAAAAATTAGAATCCTAGTCAAACACACTGTATAGTACTCCAGAGCTAGGGCTCTACAAATAATTTAGGTTTGGGATTCCCAGGGGGCACAGAGGGAAACACAGTAGGTATTTGTGGACCCCTTTAGTCCCCTGTGCAGCAGTTGAGGACCCCTTTGGGAGCCAGGGAAACATTAGAGGCCCCAGAGTTCAGCATGGGGGGGAAAAGTTGTTTGGTTTGGGCATTCTGCCCACTGTAAGTATGTGATAATAAAACAAAAAATTGTGCACACACTTCTCAACTCTATTACTATACCTTTATTGAATATTATGAGTGAGGACACCACAGCTGTGGTGTCATCATCACTCTTGATATTCCAGTGAGGAAACAATAGCTGTGGTGTCCTCGTTCATGATATTCCAATAAAGGTATAGAAATACAGTTTAGCAGTGTGTGCGCCATTTTATTTATCAAGTCTGCTCTATGAGTTACGGTGGCACCTCTAGGAGAGGTCAGCATGTGTGGATTTTGTGCAATGTCTCTTCACTGTATGTATGTCCCCAGCATCCAGCACATCCAACAGAGTCATCCTCTGCCCAGTACCCCACAGTAAACCCTACTATAAGCCTGCTGCATAGGTTTCCCCAGGGAACACTGTATGCAGCACCCCAGGAAGCCCTGGAATGTTCCCAGCATGGCCCAGTAAACCCCAGAAATGCAGTTTACTCAGTACAGCAGCCAGCACAGAAACTCCCCCCCACCAGTAGCCACAGAAATGCCCAGTGCTAGTATTCCCTGCAGCAGCCTCAGTGTCCCCTGTAAGCTCAAGTCTGGGTATGTTTTAAAACATTTTTCCAATCTCTTCCTTCACTTCTCCCCCCCCCCATGTAGAGTGAGGGGGAAGTAGTCACAAACTAGGCTGCAGCCTCAAGCTCAGTTGTAAGCTGTTTGAAAGAGAGACATTAGTGGCTCATGCTCAGGGTTCAAGAGTGGAACCTCCAAGCATTTAAAAGAATGGTCACAGTGACCATTGTGTGAGCAGTAGGGATTAGGTGGAGATGGACACAGACAAAGATAGAGACATAGAGAGCTTACCTGAAGCAGTCCCATCATCTCTGCCAGATGTCTCTCCCCCAGTCGATGATTGGTCCATTGGCTCCCTCCTGGGAGCAAGGAAGTTTGTCAGTCCCCCACAGTTTCACCCACACTAATTTTGCATCCCAATTCCCTCCACAAAACAGCAGTTCAACAGGAGTGGTGTCCCCACCTGGCCAGACCTCCAGCTCCCACTTTTGTTTCCAGCAGCAGTAAAAGGAGAGGCCAGACCATAGCACCTCAGAAGCTGCATATCCCAGGTCATGGTGGTGAATGGGCAGCAGCACACTGAAGTAATGCAAGCTGTAATTTTTTAAATAAATAAACCGGCGCTGGTCAGTTTAGTAAACAGAGCAGCTGAAGCCACATGGGTGGGCGGGTAGGCCCAGGATACCAGACCATCCATAGGGTGGAGGAATCTCCACAGGAGCACTGTGGGGGCAAATTAGGCCCCATCCGACAGACTGCTTATAGGGCAGAGACAAGTGAAGCTCTTCAGAGAGCAGGCCTTGGGAGGGGGAGGGGGAGGGCTCAGACGCTGGAGCCACCCCCAGGGCAGGAAGACAGAGAAAGTCTCCACAGAAGCTACTGCAAGGCAAGCCAGGCCCTAAGGGCAGGAACTACCCTCTTAGTAAAATAAATTAAGTAAGCCCAATAGGAGGCAGTTATTTTGGGGGTGGTGTCAGACATCGCAAGAAACACCTACTGGTGTGGTAAAGAGAGTTTCATATGAACTAGAAGTATTGAGGCAAGGTGAAAAGATTGAATGTTCACATACCTGCCCACCGGACTGCATTTAAAGTGACAGTGCACATGTATATCGAGGCTGCCTATTGAACTGCCTACAAAGTGCTAGTGTCCCTGTGTTAAAGAGACTGCCTATCCTTCCTTGTGAAAATCTGCCTAAATATTTTACACCCCTTCTAACTGACTGCCTATCTGCCTGTTTGTTTGCTACCCTGAAAGTGAACTACTTAACTGTGTGGTACCATGTAAATTTATTGCCTATCTGTTTGCTTATTGGGTGCCCTGAAAGTGAACAGCTAAACTGTATGGTGCCCTGCCAATTGACTGTCTGCCTATTCATTTGGTGGCCTGAAAGTGAACTGCCTAATTGTGTGGTGGTTGCCAGTTGGCTGCCTATCTGCCTGGTACCTTGTATAGACTGCCTCATGTCATGAAAGATTGTCTGATTGGTGATACCCTGTGCAACTAATCTTTTGACTAACGTAAAGACTGCCTATTCTTCAACACCAGCTGGACAACCTGTGTATACCTTCTCTGAATGTGCTTTAACTCTGCCTAAACAATGTGTAAAAGACATTGACCACTGTGTGCTCAAGAAATCAAACCAGGCTTGCTTAGGTAAGCAATAAGACATGGCTGGTTGATGGCAGTACTGAGATACCTGCACACCCAGAGCGAAGTGAGGCACGAGGTCACAGGCCAAGTACCTTCAGCCCCTTGGTGTGTGGGTATCTCAGTACTATCAAAACCCAGCCATGTCTTATTGTGCTTATAAAATGGATTTTGAGTTTTTAAAATACAGTATATGATTTTATTAGAATTTTTTTTTAATTTGACAGTTTATATGAAGATGTTGTTATTAACTAAAGTAGTCTTTCCACCTACCAGGATTACAATGATTTTACAACTGTACTTTAGGTCTTTTGACCTAATGGAAATAACTTACTTGTAGTTTTCTTTTGTAGTGGTGGACTGTAACAGCTGAGTCTGAGCATAGACAGGCGGAATTGTTGGACTGAAAAAATCACTGGGAGCAGCAGGAACTGTTTTATGTACAAAAGCAACAACTCTGAATTACTAATCTTTCTTGGGATTAGTGGCTGCTGAGATTTCTGATTGCGATCATGGCTCAGATTGGTGACAGCAGGAACTGCAGACTCAGCCATTTCAATTGAAATGCCTGCCTACTTGCTTGCTTGCTTCCTAAAGGGCTAAGTCTGGTGAATGCCCCTCATTTAGCCACTATGATCACATAACAGCTTCAGACTGAATCATTCAACAGATGGTCCCATCTGCTACTCCCTCCCCCCTCACAAAATTTCACCTTTAAATTTAAATCTCAACAAGATGGCCCTTTCTGCCCCATCCACCCACTCACTCTTTTGCAAAATGTCAAACACACTTGCTCACTCATGTTACTGTAGGGCCTGTTATCATCCACAAACAAAGCCACGAAACAGGTACTGACAGCAATTACAAAATATAGTGTGCTATATTTTATTTTTACTCTCTCCTGTTTCTTTGTTTTATGTCTGCTATCTTCTATGACAGTGGTGGTTGGAGTTCCTTGTTCTTCCTATCTTGGATATACAGCAGTTTTTGTCCCGGTGACCTATTGAGGTTCTGATATCCAACACCTTATAGGATTCCTTTTCTTCCTGCCTTTGGATGTAGAGCAATTTTTGTCTGGGTGAACCACTGGGAATCTAACAGTTGACACCTTGTGGATTCCTTTCCTTTGTTTTCGGATCTACTGCAGTTTTTGCTCCAGTGACTCACTAGTGTCCAATAACCAATGCCATAAGGATCTTCTGTGCTGCTAGTCCTATTTCTGTCGAATCTTGTCCAGTGTCCCATTTGAAGGGTCAAGTAACTGATACCTGATGACCCATTGTTCTGATTTCAACCTGACAAACCCCTTTTGATGCAACATCCTGTTCTGACAAAAAACCCTCAACAGTTCACAAACGTTAAACTTCAGCTGGGTACCCAGCAGCTAAACTGCTGATTCTTAGAGTTTAAGATTGCATAGTGCTTCATAAATAGGACCATTGATTTTCGTGTGTGGAATTTTTTAAATTTCAGAGCTAAAGAAAATGTTGTTTCTGATACTTTGGATATACTGAGGTGTGTAAGAGCTGAAAGGGCTGTGAGCCCATAAACTAGCTCCCTCTAATGGTTAAAATAGCCTTGTATATTCCTTTTGAGGCTGTATCTATCAAGCCTAGCTCAGAATTCTGATGTGTCCTTACTGACAACTATTTCAAGAGATAAGGAGTTCCAATGATCTATTCACTGTGAAAGAAATGCTTTTCTTTTATGTGGGCAGAAATGTTACCCCTAATTTGGAGAGGGTGACCTTTTGTAATGACAGAGCTGAGTTTACATTCAATAGTTAGGTCACTCATCAAATATGGATCAAAAACTATGTCATACATGAGAAGAAGTTTCCCTTGTGAAAGTTTGATGGACAGAGGCATAATATTTGGTGACTTCAACCTATCTTCATAGATATTATACTTTAGGGATAAGATGCATTTTGTAGCCCTTCATTGAACTTTCCAAAGTTGAGTGATTTGTTTTCGTCTGAAAGGACACCAGAATTGACTTGCAAAGTCGGTAAGTGGTCTCACATGAGTTTCATAAAGAGGAAGTATAATGTTTTGATCCCATGATGTAATGTTATTTTTAATAGGCCACAAAATTCAGTTTGCTGTTTTTAATAATTTCCCCCCCACAGTTTTCCCTGTTCCAGGTCATTTGTAACCCACACTTCCAAGTCTTTTTCTGCAGTTGTTATTTTAAGTGTAGTGCAACATAAGCGGTACTTACCATGCGAACGGTTTTTCCTGGGTGCATTACCCTGCATTTGTCGAGATTAAAATATATCTCCTATTTCTCTACCATGAAGTAATTTTACCTAAATCTGACTCCATAGTTGTCATTTTTTAAGTAGTTAGGCACAGGCCCCCATCTTGAGGCTGTCTGCATATTTGGACATCTAACATAAAGTGTTTTTGTCAGGTCTGATATAAATATCTGAAACGTAACAGCAAAGGACAGAGCCTTGGGGGATCCCACTGGTGAGCCTCCCCACCGGGGATGAGTAGCCATTTATCTTGACCTTTTGAGTTCTTCCTGTAAGCCAGTTTCTCATCCCATTTATAATGGACAGGTTAATACTCAGTTTTTCAGTTTTTTTTTTTAAATAATGGCCCAGTGTTGCACAAGTCAAAATATATAATGGTTACCATATATTTCATATCAATATTCAACATACTATTGCAGTATAAGGATACCTAGTGCTGCAGAGTAAAAAACAAACACTGACCTGGTTGCAATGGTCCAGTTAAAAATGAATTGCAGCACTATAGATATTAAAAATATATTTAAATGAATGTGTGAATGTTACATTTTGGGAAAGAGATACTGAAAAAATCAAGTGCTGAAACATTTGAATCCTGTTTCCTCAAATGTATTCAGCATAATCTAAACATTTGTTTAAAAGCTGATTCCCTTTTGAAGATATCATTTACTAAATAAATCAATGGTTGTACTGGTGCAGCTGTCGGAGCCAGAGTGCTAGAAAACTGGCTGAACAGAAACAATAGGAATACATCAAAGGTGTGAACTGATTCCGATTCATCTTAATCAAGCACCAGCATCAAATCCTGCTGGATCATTTAAATGCCAACAGTGCTGAGTTTTATCTGGAGTTAGAGAATTTTGAAATGTAACTACTAGTACAATGTAACCTCTCTGAAAATTTGAAATACAGCAGTGCCAGTCAGGATGCAAAATGGCAACACTGCAGTATATCACAAAATGCTGCAATATACTGCAAGGAATACTATCATTCAATGGTAATTATGCCCTTTTGTCATGCAGCATTTTGTGACATGTCATTTACTGAAAGTTACTGCCTTGCATCATAACTGGCTTCATTGTACACTAGATTATGTAAGCAATACTACCCAACAGGGTGGGCATTATTGGGAAATACCGGACCGCCCAGGGGTGTAATGTGGCCCGACGCCACAGGCGGAGGGCCTTATAGCCCCTGGAAGGTCTGGTATTTCCATAATGCCCACCCTGGAAGGTATTATTGTGCTTATAAAATGGCCATGTAACTACATCTTTGTGATAAATGTGAAAATAAAGAGGAAATGAGTGTGAAAACTGTTCAAAACACTGTTAAAAACAGTGTTCATTGACAAAGTAGTGCACCAGCTGTTCTAGGTGCTGTTACTACTCCCTGCAGTGCTGTTCTGGTTTTCTGAACCCCCCCACACACACACAGGCAGATTTTGGACTTCTTAAGGAACGAGTAATGGAAAGGGAATGGAGAGCGGCAGCGGGAGGAGCTTTGACTGAAGGAATGAGTAATGAAAGGGAATGGAGAGTGGCAGCGGGAGGAGCTTTGACTGAAGCGGTAATGTTTGTGTTGTTTTTTTTTAAAAATGCCGTGTGCTGGATGAAGCTGACGCGAATGTCGGCTTCGGGAGTATGGATTGCGAGAACGGCTGTCAGGAGACTGGTGTCATGTGTTTTCAGTCTTCTGATCGCAAAATTACAGGACTCCAGTCTTCCTTTTTATTTATTTATTTATTGTCTGACATTGAGGGAAAGTGGGGGGGTTGGGGATACTTGTCTCTCGCTAAGCGAGTGGAAAACATGGCGGAGATTTTAAATTTCTTAGCTGCCTTCAGCCAATGAGGAAGTAGGCTGGGCAGCAGGGTACATTGTAAAGTAGATTTTGGTGGCACTTGTTTTTAGCTGGGCATCTATTGAGAAATAAATGCCCAGCTTGGAGAGAGTGTCAGCCAATCAGATGTGAGAATTCCTTCTTGCCATTTTATAAAAAATGTGAAGATCTGCATATAAAGATTTTTTTTTTTTTATAAAAGTGGCTATACATACCAAATTACTAAACCACTGGCCTCGGTGTAGATGGGGTCTCCCTCACTTTAAAAAGTATCATCAGTCTTTTGTCTGTGCCCAGGTACTTCATTGGTTCCCTCTTGACCATCCATCAGCCCCTTTGTGGGTGGAATTAGAGGGTTCTTTCCTCAATGCCCCCTCCCCTTTATGGGCCTTTTATATACCCTGGTGTTCACTACCTCAGTTCCACCCTACTCTCCCTATTTCTGTACAATACTGGCAGCCCTTTTCTTCAGTATCTAACATAAATCCTCTCCCAATTCCCTTTACCCCTCTTTGGAATAATCCATGGTTTCTTATTGGCCATACGCCCATTAACTGGGTTGCTTGGAAACAAGCCAGTATCCTTCAACTTGTCCAGTTGTGCTTTCCTAACTCAGTGGTTTTGGTATCTGGTGATAAGGGTGCTCACTATTGATCACACACAAAAAAGGGTGACTCAATAGCGGCGCCTTATCAGATGGCTACTGGATGGGGTGGATGACTGTAGATATAGCAACATCCTGTTGCTAAATATACATGCACATGCAGGGGAGAGCGAGCATGATGGAATGGGAGGGAGGGTTTGTGTGGTGTGTTGCGGTGATGGGCTGCCGAGCTGCCCCATGGCATGGTGGGTGGGTCACAGGGTTCAGCTGCAAGGGTACTGGGTTTGGATCTGGGCATTCATACATTTCATTGCACCTGGCCAGAATTGTTTTTTTTTGGAATTTGCACCTCCCCCCCAACATGCACCCTCCTGGAGTTGAGAATTCTTTAGTTGGAGGGGTGCAACCCCCTGCATGAAGATTAAAAATGTAAATCCCAAGCACCATTTTGCCATGCGCCTTGCTGTACATCGATGAAATTGAATTTCACCGATATACATTCACTGTAACAGCAATTTCCTTTGTATGATCACCATTATCACATAGAACCAGTTGTTTTATTACCCTTCAGGGCCCACCTCCCATCTCATGAGTTTTGGCATGAACTACAACTCTGGTTTTCCCTCCAGTCCTTAGCCCATGCCCACTCCTCCTCTCCCCCAGACTTACCCATTTTTAAATGTCTCTTTCTCCCGTAGGGGGAAGCCAGTAAATTTTACACTTCCTTTCAGGATTAGGGCCCCAATCCCATGACTCCTCTCAAGGACAAAATGACTGCAAAGCTGTATATCCCCATTTTGCAACAGGACTGGAAGGCGTGCTGGTTTTATTTATTTATTTAGTAGGATCTTGGAAAATACATTTGAACTGAAAGCTCTTTACATAGGTTCCATGTCAGTTGAGTTACATAAGAGGGAAGGATATGTGGCCAGCAGACAACTGACAACATTTGCAATGTTTAAAGGAAGATAGCAGTTGCAATAGCAACAAGTAGAACAAAACAACAATAGCATCATAATTTGGGCTAAATAAAAGAGTAAATCCAAAAAAGAATCAAAACGTTTGACTATGAGATACAGAAGGCTGCAATACAGAAGAAGAATCATCCCATGAGGCCTAATCTGACACATAGGGAGTAAACTCATAATAGCAAATAGGGTAGACAGGACAGGGGGAAGGAAATAGTACAGAAGGAAGAGAGGGTATACCGAAGGCCACGTCAGCAGAGTGTACAGGAGAAGGCAAGGTGGGTAGAAATAGAGGGCAGGAGGAGGGGGTGGGAGGGAAAGGGAGGGAGGAGCAAATTGTGGGTGCAAAATGGGAGTGCAAACTGTACTGTAAAACAAGGAGGGAGGTTGAGGGAGAGCTAAGAGAAGTAGTGGGAGTATGGGAAGGAAGAAGGAGCAAGACTGAGTGCAAACAAAATGAGGAAGAGGAGAAGAAGGTGGAATAGGTAGATTAAGTGCTGAGGACAGAATTGGATTAGTGGAAGCAGTCACAGGTGGCATCTGCTACAAGTTGTTGCCATAATTTCCTCTTAAATGAGCCCAGGGTGGTAGCTAAAGATATATCATTACTAATTGAATTAAACCAAAGTAGGGCTCGATGAACAAATGCCCTTTGACTTTGGGAGGTACGGGAACAAGGGATTTTAAAGATTAGGCTATCTGAGCTTCTAGTGCGATGCTGGTTGTCAGAGGTCGTTAGGAGCTTCTGTACCCCAGGTGACATAAGACATAATGTGACTTTTTTGCCAGAAGACAGGCTTGGTACATGAGTCTGCCCTTGTGATGGAGCCAATAAGCCTGAATGTACAGGTCATAACTGTGGGTCAAACACTCAGATCCAGTTAGGATGTGGCAGACTTTGTTTAGGGTAACTTTGATGCGATGAGGGCAGTGTCTGTGGCTACATCATATATGACCAGACTGTAATCAATGAGTGAGAGAACGGAGCTATGAATAGCAAGGGTAAGAGCCTCTAGGAATATACAATGCTTGTACCTATAGAGTAGCCCTATTCGCATATTGACTGCCTTGGCAATATTGTCAATGTGGGGAACATAAGATAAGGTACTGGCTATAGTAATCCCCAGGTACTTAAAGTGTGTAGCTAGCTCCAGTGGGGAGCCCACAGTGTTATTGATAGTAAGTGGGAAGGTTCTGTGTCTATTTCAGGGATTGGTGAATAACATCAATTTTGTTTTCTTATAGTTCATGATGTGTTTGTGGTTTCAGAACCATTTTTCAGCTTCAGCAAAGTGTTGTTGTAGTTGGGTCTCAAGGGCCTTGGGATCAGGATCATTGGCAAAGATGACAGTGTCATCAGCATATAATAGGATGTGACTCTGGAAGGCATTCAGAAAGCGAATTAAGTAAGTTACTAAACAGGAGTGGTCCCAGAATGGACTCTTGTGGTACTCCTGAGCAGACAGGTCTACTATCCAAGAGGACTGTACCAATCTTTGCTTGCTATGTTTGGTTGTGTAGATAGCTTCTGAACCAAGCCAAGGTATCGGGGGAGTGACTACAAGCTGGTCAAGCAAGAGGGCATGGTGCACTGTATCAAAGACTTTCATTAAATCAAAAAAAGCCACACCTATGAGATGACCGTGGTTGAAGGAGCTATGTATGAAGCCTGTGAACTCAAGTAATCCTGTTGTGGTATTGTGTCCATGCCTAAACCCATGTTGTTGTGGGCATTGAAGTTGGTATTTTTCCAAGTAATTGACCAGCTGGTTAGCTACTATCTGTTACAGGGCTTTAGAAAGCAAAGGGAGAATGGAAATGGGTCTGCAGTTACTATGCAAGGCGCGGTCACCACTCTTATGCACTGGTGTCACAACCGCTGACTTCCATTTTTGTGGAAATTGCGAGTACCTAAGAGATAGGTTAACTATGTGGGTAAGTGGGGCCAGGATTTCATCAAGAGTAAGGGCAACAAATTTGAGATCGAGGTCATCTCCGTGGAGTTCAGTTTTCCCAAGCACCTTAAGGAAATATTTTTGACTTGGTTTTGCATGATGACTTTGAAGTGGAAAGGCAGTGCAATGGGGCACAATCAGGGCTCCTGAGGTTGTCATTTATAGTACTGGAGAAGAAGAAGTCTGGGGGGAGGACACCACTGAGATCTGTGAATGCATTGTTGAACGCATTAACAATGAGACTTGGGTCAAGGGAAGGGGCACCATCGATACTGAACATCATGGGAGCTAACTTGGGATCTTTCCCAGTGACTTCCATCAGGTTGCTCCAGAACTTTTTGCAATTGTTCTATTGTTCCAGGAGTGAGTTAGGTCTTCTTTGTAGTGCTGGCTTTTTTGCTGCTTGGATAACCCTAATGTAGTAATTTCTTGATTTCTTGATTTTTATAGGCTGTAGTTCTGTTTGTTTACCCATGGTATGGGCCTTGTGCCAAAGATGGTCCCTGAGTTGAAGGCACTCAATAAGGTCAGGGGTGATCCATGGATTAATCTGGCCTTTTATTTAATATTTTTTTATTGGTGCATGATTGTCACATGCTGCATTGAGTTTGGAGATGAACTATTCCAGAGCAGTATCAACATCATAGGTTGAGTAGACTGTAGACCAGTCAAGGTGGTGAAGGTCTGATTTCAGAAGCTTGAGGTGACCTTTAAGGAGGACCCTATTAGTTATTGTTCTGGCAGGGGGCTTGATAAAGTTATTCGACCAACTGAACAAGACAGGAGAGTGGTCACTGACTGCATCGGGGAGAACTGTGGCATTGGAGACATGCTCAGAGTGATTATAAAGCACCCAGTCTAATAAGGTACAACTACCGGTCCTGTAGTTTTTTCTTGTAGGTGCCTCAACAAGCTGGGTGAAGTGGACTGCAGAGACTGCATCCTTGAAGGAGTTTGCTTCAGAGGAGAGTCAGTTCACATTGAAGTCACCCAGCAAAATGACTTTGAGTTTAGACTCATACTACTTAGGCAGATCACGAGTGAGTCAAGGCCAAGGGTGGTCTGCCTTGGTGGGATGTAAACAGATAGCACAGTAACTGCTCTATTATGGGGAGCCAGGAGCACTTTAATGGTGAGTGCTTGCATGTTATCACCAGTGCTGGGCAACTGCATAGCAAGACCTTGTAAGTTGTCCCTGAGGTAGATCACATAACCACCACCTCTCTTTGTAAATCTGTCCTGTCTGAAGACTGTGTAGCCCAGTATCGAGATAGATGTGTCTGGTATTTTGGGTGTCAGCCAAGTTTCAACGATGGAGATAACATCAGGACTGTGCTGTGAAACCCAGACTTGCAAGCTGTCTAACTTAGAGAGGAAGCTGTGGATATTAAGCGATGCAAATATAAGCGACCAAAAATTCTTCAGTGGGGCAGATTGCTGTTGAGGTGGTCTGGAGTTGGGATGTATGTTTCCCGAAAGTAACAGTAATATCATTAAAGCCAGTTTACTGACTTATAAAGCCCTACACAGTTTGGGCCCCGACTACCTGAAAGAGTTTCTGGTTCCTTACTTCCCAGAGTGACCGCTCCGCTCAGCCAATGAGGGGTTGCTGGAGATTCCGAGGTAGTTTTAAAATCTTCTGGCGCCCGGGTTTTATGTTCGTGGTGCCGACCCTCTGGAATTCTCTACCCCCATTGGATTAGAGAGTGCATGACAGTGGGGTGTTTGAAACAAGCGCTGAACTCTTTCCTTTGGAATAAGGCATATGGGATGGTGTGGACATGAATTGATGCTATCTGTTTCAGTGATTTTATCATGATGTTTTATTGAATTGATTTTAAATATGTACTGCGCCTTGGTTTTTTGAAAGGTGTGCTATAAATAAAGATTATTATGATTATTATCATTGCAGGTCTCCAAATATATTGCTTAAGTTGCTTGTTATTGAATTTGCAGAGTCTAGTATGAGTGTGATGCAATGTAAAATTATCCTGTACAGTGATGAGTCCAGAAAGAAGTGGCAGGAGAGGTGCCAAGGAGGGGCGGTAAGCCAATGGCCCCCAATGACAAGGTTGTGGTAAATCCCAGCACATGTTAAGACTGACAATGAAGAATTGGGCAGACATTGTTGTGTTGTATACTGTACTCTGGGGATGTTGGTTTCCAAGGCAAGATGGGCTTATGTGGGCTCAGGGTCATTTGTTGTGCCTAAAAGTGTAAGCAGAGAGAGCAACACTATGCCTCTGGGAAGTAGGCAGCTTACTGAGGTAAACATTTATTTGCCAGGGAGGTACCTGAAGTAAAAAACCCAAATCAGGCCAAAAACTGAGTGGGAAGGTGAGGGTAGATGTAGAGGACAGGAGTGATTAAAGAAAACCACACTGTCAAGAAGCAGTTGTTTCAGAGTAGCACAGATTAGGCAGGGAGGGTGGTGCAAAAAGGAAATGTGCAAGGTAATGCATGCCCTAGATTAGTAAGTGTCCCTTTATGAAAGGACACTGTCAGTTAACAACTGCTACAGAACAGCTCTGATAAGCATGGAGGACAGTGCAAGAGAAATGAAAGGTAATATGTACCCTAGGGTATTAAGCATCTCTTTAAGAAGGACTGCCTGGTGTAACCACAGGTTGTAAGAGATGATTTAGGGTGGTGCCATGTGAGGGAGTAGTATTTCATAGAGGTCATGGTCAGGGCTTGGGTGGGCAGGTGGGATAAAATATACAGTACAGCTAAAAGTTCAACAGCACTAGCTGAAGTGCCCATATGACTTGTTGAGAACTTTGGGATTGATTAATCCAAAAGAAACTGCTTCATCAGTGGTACAGGACTCCCCAATTATTGCATGCTTATGGAGTGCTTCCCCACAACAGATGTTGGTGCTGGGATTCTCAGGAGGCCTCTTTCTTCCACCTTTTATAGTTTTTCCTGTCATACTCCCCTTCAAGGATCAGATCTTGCAAGTATGCAATATTATCCTTCCCAGTTACATGTCCTTTGATGTTTCTTTTATTTTATTGGGCCTTTCCTGCCCTGGTACATGTTGCTCGGACCCTCATGTGTTATGGGTCCCTACTACCATACTTACTGCCAAAAGGCTTATTTTTCATTGCTGGCATTCCATTGACACTCACTGTCTGAAAGAGTGGCTCCTGGCCTTAGGCCAGCTTGCTTTGTATGAATGCTTATTCTTTATGCTCCCTTCTTTGCCTATTTAGAAGTCCACTCTCCACCCCCCACCTCCTTAATTTGGCTTTTTATACTATCTTCTCCACTTGGTGAGTCATTAGCTTTTTCCCCCTCTCCTTTTTTCTGCACTTCCATGTATGTCTCTGTGTGCCTCCCTGGCACCGTAACTACCTCTCTCCTTACCCTTGCTATTTTGGCCTGGATGTTTTTTTCCTACAGGTTCCAATATAGAACTCATTAATTGGTTTCTTTGATATTGGTGAATGGATTTTATAGCTAATTTCTCTTTTTCATGTTTGACCAGCTTGCATAATATATATATATACATATATATTTGTATATATATATATATATACACACACACACACACACATACATATATATATATACACATACATACATATATATGTATAAAATAACTGTGGAGTGTTTTCTGCCATGGGCAAACTCAGTTGTAATTTGCCATTATAACCTGTGGGTTTTAACGGCAAACAAGCACCGGATTTACAATGTTCTGCGTGCGTGCGCTAACTGCCGCTCTTCCCTTCCTCATCGTGAGGCAGACAGAACTCGATACTTTACCACTACTAACTCTCAGTGGTAAGTACATAAAAAAAAAGCAAGAGCATATGCCTTGGAGACTAGAGGTGAGGGTAGGAACAGCTA
Organism: Neoceratodus forsteri; assembly: GCA_016271365.2. Lineage (NCBI taxonomy): Eukaryota > Metazoa > Chordata > Ceratodontiformes > Ceratodontidae > Neoceratodus > Neoceratodus forsteri. The sequence goes on from CM028135.1 coordinate 755,489,704, forward strand.
GTCGAAGACTCAGAAGACTCAGTCCTCAAAGCAGTACATGCTATGATGAGCCAACTAGTCCCTGAAAAGGGTCTACTAAATCTTTGTCTGGAGACACTACAAAGTCAGGAAAAGGAATAAAATGTTTGTATGGTTGGGCTACAAGAGGCTTTGGAGGCATCAGACTTTGCCCATACATTTATTCCACAGATTTTAGGAATTTCAGAAGAGGAGCTTGCACTTTACAAGGAGAAAGGTTTCAGCACCAGCTAGGCCATGGATTGCGCTTCATCCTAACTGGACCTCAGCTGAACACTGATGTATTTATATTTTATATAATTGCTGTGGTGAGAAAATGCTGCCCAGCAATTATATAAAATAAAACATGGGGTAGTATGGAAGACTTGAATTTTACACACACACTCAGTGTTGGATGGTAAAATAAACCCCTCGAGCTTCCCTCCTGGGGTTTATGTAGCATCCAACACCTTGGGTGTGTGTAAAATTCTTGTTAAACACACCACCTCGTGCATTATTCTCTCTATATAATTGATAACCTGTATATAGTTCAAGGTTTTATCCTTATATTTATAGGCTATTAGAGTATGTGTTGTTGTTGCTGATTATTCTGTTTTTCTGTTTCTATGTCTTCACATTATTTACACAAGTTTCTCTTGTATATTCACATGTATGGCCTTGTTTATTGTTTTTATTCTACATTGGAATTTTTAATAAAATGTTTAATGTTAAAAAAATAAAAGGTGGCTATAAACTATTTATGGAAGTGGATTAGAGAGGAGTGGTAGATGTGGCCTACCTGGATTTCAGCAACGCCTTTGACACTATTCCACATAAAAGACTGGTGAACAGGCTAACCTGTGTGGGAGTAGGTCAAAAAGTAAATTGGGTAAGAAGTTGGTTAAGCAACAGGAGTCAGAGGATGTTGGTAAATTGAGTCCACTCTTGTGAAGGGAAGGTGACCAGTAAAGTGCCTCAGGGGTCAGTACTAAGTCGGGTCCTCTTCAATGTATTTATTATTGACATTGTAGAAGGGCTAGAAGGGACAGTGTGCCTATTGGCAGATGACACAAAAATCTGCAACAGGGTGGACACACAGAGGGGTGGCAGACTGAAGAATGATGTGAAAAAGTTGGAAGAATAGCCAAGGGTTTGGCAGATGGGTTTCAATGCAAACAAAGTGCAAAATCATGCACTTTGGGCACAGAATCCAGGCGGCTATGTACCAATTAGGAGGGGGAGGTACTAACAACCATCAAACAGGAAAGGGACCTGTAGGTAATCAAAGCAGAGTGATAAGGCAGTGGGGAAGACTAGCAGGATGCTCAAGTGCATAGGGAGGGGTATCACCAGTAGGAAGAGGTAGGTAATATTACCCCATTACAGATCGCTGTTTAGACCCCACCTTGAGTATTGTGTTCATTTCTGGAGGCCACACATTTGGAAGAACATAGATAGGGTGTAGACGATACAAAACAAGGCAATCAAAATGGTGCAGGGCCTGCATCAAAAGCCCTATGAATTAAGACTGAAGGAACCAAATATATTTTCTAGAGTAAAGGAGGGAAAGAGGGAATATGATAGAAACACTCAAATACCGAACAGATATTAATAAGGTACAGGAAGGTAGTATTTTCCATAGAGAAAAAAAGTTCAAGGACAAGGGGTCATGCTATGAAGCTGGAGGGGAGAGGCTCAGAGAAAATATGAGGAAATACTTCACGTTGATGTTGGTGGATGCTTGGAATGCCTCCTAGCAGAGGTGGTGGATGCCAAAATGGTTACAGGATTCAAGCATGTATGGGACCAATACAAGGGGACCTTGGTAGTAATGCTAGAGGTGGAGAGGACCACAGATCAAGTAAGGCCTGTGGTAGCACAGTACAGTAGGTAGGGAAAACTGGGCAGACGAGGTGGGGGGTTCTTATCTGCGGACAACTTTTACAATTCTATGTTTCTATGATAAGAAAGAAAAAAAAAACTGAAAAGCAGCATTCTGGATGAAATTTGATTCAAAATTGTAATTTTGGATATACTTTACAGTTTTAAATAATTTCAGAAAAAAGTGCAGAAGGTCCAACAATACCCAGAAATCACTGGCCCTACTGATAAGTGGTTTTGTACCTTAGAGAAATTAGTAGTATAAATTGACCATGTCTTACTAGTCTCATAGAGCAATACGTTTACTACAGCATAGTTATTTGTCGATACAGTCATACATTACAGCACTAGAACCCTTATGGTAGCGTGGGTAATAGCAGCTACTGCAAATTAAAAGTATTTAACTTAGTAAAGGTGCACCTTTTAGTCTTTATTTATTGGTTATTTATTCAGCTATTCTCTTGTCATTTATGGATATTGTGGGCTGTTGTTGATAAAAACCTATCTCTTTGACCCTTGCCAACTCTTGCTACATAACATTTCTGGATTCATTTTTTCCTCTGAGTATGACTCCTGCCTCTGCTTGCTGGGAGACTACATCTACCTGATCTGGGAACCTTCAATGCACCTTGCCACAAGACCTGCCTGAGGTGACACTCATGTCCATGAGGAAGGGGTCTAGGTCAAAAGAGGTAAAACTAAACAGCATGGTAAAAAAATCGCACAAGCAAAACAATGGGAGGCAGGAACAGTGACCGCTACAAACAGCAAAGGTGCAGAGTAATCAGAAAATGAAGAACACAGTTTGGGGTGGGAGAATGTTGGGGGTGGCTAAATTAAGTAATACAATTCTATGTGGGATGCAGTTTGTGAAGCTGGAGAAATTTGGGTGGCTTTTAACATTAATTAAATGAATTCTCCTGAAACTAAGAGAAACCAAAGGACAACTTACATGTTTTGTTTAAATCTTTCTCTACCTCATGTGTATCCAACACTTTTATGCTGGGAGCTTCATGACCTACACCCCCTTGCATATATATAAACATGCTTCATAACACACAAACCACAACACCAATAAAAAAAGTATTGGGGGTGTACGGCAACAAAAAAACCCCAAAAAACGAATAGCAGAACACTGGACTCAATCCCCGGTCAATTAAACTATCCAATGAGAGAAGATCTTTCTAGCATCTGGTTTACCCTAGGCAGCCTTTCCTTAAGGGAAAAATAGTTGTGTATTGTCAGACCTGGTATTTCTTTGTCCTGTCCAAGTAGAGATGCAGTGAAGTAAAATTCCACCCATGAAGTGCCCATTTTGAACCTTCACTTCACCACTGTGCATTGTAATTATGGCTTTTTGTTGTGCACTCTGCCTTATTCCGCTTTAAGGTGGAGAGAGAATTCACAGGCAGCCCACACGCATCACATGGCTTGCGCAGTGCAGGTCACATGCTTCACGCAGGTGGGTAGGGGGTTACAGGCAAAAACACTCTTCAACATGTGCTGACTAACACATTTTGCACAGGGTGAGACAAATGGCTCTGCTGAGTGAATGACCGGGGGTGAGGTGTGGATGTATGATAAGGAGGGGTGCACAGGTGACAAGTACACAAATGAAGTTATTTCCCCCATTTTACATGCAGGGGTTGATGTACCACTTGCACTAGACGTACAGCATTGACCACCACCACCACCACTGCAACTCTGACCACCACTTGACAAGATTTCTAAATCATAATCCTTCCCCTCATCATGCCTGTAGAAATCCTCTGGTGTTATTTCATCGCTATTGCAGACATTCCTACTTGGTCTTACACTCATGGAAGGGGATTACATGCTCAATAAGGTTGATGATGAGGGTGAATGCCCCACTATGGCATTAGCTGCCATCTGGTGCTGGGTCCACAGTGCCATGTGCCTGTTCATAAGATGAGTATACTGCCCCCCCCCATGCCCAGATGACTCCCCTTTTTACCTCGACTCACACACGCATGGCAAAGCTGGCAGATTGCAACTGACTCATCATTTGCATTGTGGCCAAAAAGAACCCAAACAAGGGATAGTGATCCCCTACTTTTAACATGTCCCTGTAGCTGCTTATTGGACACCGTTTTTTCAACCCCTGAAATGGGGGGGGGGGGTGCTACATGATTTTTCAGGCTGGACACACTTGGACTCCAACTGACCACCATGACTACATATGATTATTATTGGGTCATCATCGTTATCATCAACAAGAACCGCTAAATCACAACTTTTTTGAGGAGGAGGGATTTAACGCCAACAGACCCAGACATAGTCACCTTGACTTTCTTTTTCTCCGGTTTCAGTGCTCCCAGATCTACAGAGATTCCTGCATTTTAAGGGATTTTTACTACAAATATGGGATACGGGAAGGACATCTTTTATTTTTCAAATATCAGGGGAAATGGACAAACACTACGGGAAAATGCCCACTATGAATCTCATGGCTGCCAAGATCCAGACAGAGCCCTCCAACTGGTGCTCAGTTTGCTGACTTTGCTACACTAAGCAATTCTGTTGGTCCATTTGCAGCCTGTGTTTCTCTGGGGTAGTAAGGTCACATGCTGGCAGTGCATCTTTTTGAGGATGAATTTGGATCTTCTGATCAGGAACCAGTGAGCTGCTGCATGATCCAAACACCTGCCATGTGGCCCCACTCAAAACAGCAACACCATTGAGTCAGCCGAGCTGCATCTCAAATGCCACTATTCTGGACTAGCAGAGCCTAAGCCACTAAAGGTAAATGAGCCGTTTTGTGGGCAGCCTCAGGTTAGTCTATTTTGAACTTATTTTAAGTGCAAAATGAGTCAGACAAAAGACTGACCACTTGATTGTGTTATGCTTTGAGGGGGGGTGCAAGAAAGAGTACTTAAGTGTTGCTTGAGGGAGGCAGTGCCCTGAATCACCAAGGCAAACAAACCTTCTGTTTTGCAAATTTGTGTATTTTAAACACATGAAGTGCAAAAAGCGAGCCAGACAAAAGAGACTCGATGATGGTGGGCTTTAAAGGGTGACGGGGACAAAAAGAGTGCTTAAGTGCTACTTGGCTTGTTTGGTGCACATAGCAGAGTTGTGTTTTTAAAAAGATCACTAAGGCAGCACTTATTCTGACCAGCCTAGAAGTTGAGGTTATTTGAAAAAAAAATTAGACAATGTTTCTATTTAATTGTGAGCCTAGGAAAGGTATAGGGGTGTCTTCATCAAGATAAGCAGGAGTTATGAATTATATGTGTGAGATCAGAAGGGACCCATAGACCCTGGTCTGGCCTAAGGTTAGCAAAATAAATGAAAAAAAAGGAATATTTGTTTTTACCTCAGAGTTTGGTGCACAAAGCTGTATGTGTGTGTGTGTGTGTAGGGGAATGCTTAAGCATGCTAATAAAAAACACAACAACACACTGAAACAATATTTATTAATAGAGCGCTACAGGTACACAAAGCTGTAGGCCCAATGCATGACTGGTGTGGAGTGGCGATGCATGCGTATCTGGGGTGAGTAGCTACTCCACACCCTGGGTGCCTCTGCATGGCATGCAATAAAGGGGCATATAGACCCACTGCACCTAATCCCCCATGTCTGCTGACAGCTCCGCTATGGGAACATTCCGGGGGCGTGCCGGCACTATGTGTATTCACTAACCCACGTAGTGCTGGCTGCATGGGCGCAGAGAGTGGTGCAGGGTACACTATGGAGACCCTGCCATAACCCACAGCATGCCCCCATGAACACAGGAATTTGGTCACTGGGGGACTAGGACAGGGCACACTGTGCTGCTCCCAACTGCTGGGCAGCAGGAGGTGGCAGGGGCAGCTGGATGGGCTTACACCCAGAAAGTTTATGTGAGGCAGCACTGGGACTGGAGGGTGCCGCATTGGTCTGGGTGCATGCTATCAGCCTGCACAGCCCCAGATCAATGCCACCCTATGTGTGGGATCCACTATGGGTCCTTGGGGGCATCCCATTGGATGTCTGCCTAGGACAACTCCTCCCCCGGCGACCCTGCAGAGTCCTGTGCATTGAGGAAGGAGCCACGGATAGGTGATTGGCATTGGTGAATGCTGGTATGGGCACACCTCTCCATGGGCTGCAGGGGTGAGGGTGGGGTATGCGCATTTTGTGCATCCCTATGCCCCTTTCATGCATTGTGAGCAGAACACAAAATGTAGCAGTCCGTGATTAAGGGATAAATTTGAAGTTAAGGCATTTCATACTATAAATAGAATACTCTATAAGGGACTGTATTATTACAAAGTTATAATACCTTCAGGAGGTTCTAGAGACATGTGAACCTTGAGAACTGAGCTTTATAGGTTCCAGCATTTCCCCAGAACCTCAAGATGGTATTATGTTGTTACATATAAAGTTCTTATAGTTGTAGAGTTGTTATGTGATACATTGTAGGTGATTTTTTATATTTAAAATAAATAAGAACACATAAAACAGCCTGAACATTTGTCCTAGTGATTTTATTGACTGGCACAATGACACCAATTGCGAACTTACATTGATTTGTGCATACAGGAAAATCTACAGGAATTTCATCCCAGTTTTACAGTGAAAATACAGGGAAAATTAGGGTGCTCTACAGGAAAATGCTTTGCCTGATCTGGGAGCACTGCTGTTCCTAACAGGGGTCACTGACATCATTATCATATTCATCAACATCATCTGCATCCACATTTTTAGCTTGGATGCTGTCATGTGGAGAACATGTTCCAACCACGGCATCATCATCATCATCCAATATTTTTGTGCCACACTTTGAATCATTTGATGGCAAAGGCATGATCTCAACAGTGCTGGAAGAAATGTGGCATTGTAAGTTATCTTAGCCAGGATCAGAAACATGTTCAACTACCATCGGGATGTTAATGGGGAGTATGACATCATCTGCACTGTCAGTCACAGTTTTAGACTCAACTATATTTTTTGAAATGGTTAACTGGTCAGAAGTGGAACTTGAGGCAGCAATACTCATGCCAGTAGAAACTGCACTAACACCACCAGCTGGGACAACATCATTTTCTCCAACTATTAGAGAAGCTACAGATTGCACTGTAAAAAACATTGATGGAGAAATCCCTTTACTGATATCAGCTATGCACTTCTGCATACTACAACGCCCATGGACAATCTTGCCACTGGCAGCAGTGCCATGGCCAGAAACAGTTTTGCTTGCACGTCTCTTTGCAGGCATTTTGGAGGATCACCAAAAAAATTCTAAACAAATTTAGATTTAATGAACTTTTAGTCTGGGCCAGTGGATGTGAAGTAAAAAAAACAACTGTGGCTTGTAAATGGAGATTGAGCACTAAACAGATGCAAAAGCACAGACAGATTAAGATTGCACTGTGCAGCCAAGAAGAGATGCAGACACAAAGCCACAACAACACCTTAACCAGTGCTCACAAGTCACAATCCAATCTGGAAAAGAATACCTTTTGCCAGTTGGGGTGCAGTGCACTGCAGTAACAGTCCAAAACCAAGATACCACAAAGCAGTACAAAATCACACAGGTGCAGTGGATAGCAGGTTCACACTGCTGCTCTGTGGCACAATAAATGTGTCTGATTTGATGGCATGCATTGCACACACATACACACACACACACACCACACTACAAGTAATGCATAGCAAATTGAAAACTTCAGTAATATGACCAAATCTTTTAAACAAACTGAAATTAGACACTGCTGCACCACAACAATCAGCCAAAAATGTCAAGAATTACTAAAAATATTACAGTGTGTACATTAACACAGTTGTACAAGAAAAATATAATCAAAACAGAAAGACTGCCTTTTTGTCCCAGTTCACCTACCTCCACCACAGATACGCCACTCCCCAACGCACACTTCAAGTATCTGTCAGTACCCAGATTGAACGTTCTAAATTAACATCCAAAATCCACACACAAACAATAAACACTCAATGATATGAGCACAGGAGGGTTTCCTACAGTTGATGTACTAAATTGTGAGCAAAAAAATATGGCTCAAAAAGGCTTTTTTAACAGCTTCTAGAGGATTTGAATCGCAGAGCTCTGAGAGCAAAATGTCTCCAGCTACCACTACACACACACTACACAGAACTGAGGCTGTGCAGAACAATCTAGAGCCCATGTGACCTGCCATTCCATGAAACACTGCAAAATTTGCCTTGGAGAGCGATAACAAGGCACTTTCAACAATGCCTGCGACGCTTTCGCACCCTTCGTCAAATCGTTCTCCAAGAAACGAAATGCTCCCTGGATTACCCCAACACTGCTGCAGCTGCTCAAACAAAGAGACAATCTATGGCAACAGGTCACAGACTCTGGTTCACTGGTGGAAAGGCAAGCTTACAACACCACCCGCAATAAGTGAACCTGGGCAATACGCAAGGCCAAGGCAGACCACTATAGAACCACCCTGGCCGCCTCCTGGGGAAGCTCTCAAAAGTTCTGGGATAACATTAAGGACCTTGATGGGAAATCCCACTCCCACCCCACCATCCCAGCTTAATTTTAATAGCACAACCACCACTGACCCTCAAGGCATTGCAGACTGCCTCAACTCTACTTTCTCTGACCTCAGCTCAGTTCTCCCAAATAACTTATTTGACCCAGTACAGCCCAAACCAGTGCCAAATCTCTAGCACCCCCACTTCCATCTCAAAGTCATTACCCTGACTGAAACCAAACACTACCTATCCAGAGCCCTCAGCGGCTACAATTACTGTAAAGATGCATTTGATATGTGAATCCTAAACCTTGAATCTGACTGTGGCCTCTTGCCACTCACTGACCTACTAAACCAGTCACTGTGTCTGAGCCAGTTCCTGATTTTGTGAAAAACAGCTACTATAACCCCTATACTAAAAAGCGGTGACTGCTCCTCCTCAAACAATTACTGGCCCATCTCAGTTATTTCCCCACTTTCTAAAGCCCTCAAAAAATCATGACTGACCAGCTCACTGAATACCTTCTCACACACAGTCTACTGTGCAGAGAGCAGCATGGTTTCAGAGCTGGTCACAGCTCTACTATTGCCCTTACGGAATTTTCTAATTCACTTCACTCTGCACTAGACAAAGGAAACCTGGCAGGGGTCATGTTCATAGACCTCTCTAAGGCCTTTGACATGGTTTCCCACCGCTTTCTACGTAACACCTTACAACACATTGGGGTTTCCCAAGGGCCCCCTCTCCTGGATCTCGAGCTACCTGTCTGCCAGAACCCAGTGTGTTAAAATTAACAACACCCTATCTTCCACACTGCCTGTGTGCTCTGGTGTTCCCCAGGGATCCATACTGGGTCCCCTGCTTTTCAGCATATATCTCAATGTCTTGCCTAAATGTTGCTCTGGGGACATTATCCGGTATGCGGATGACATGGTTCTTTACACCTCCTATCCTGATCCTTCCACACTTCAGCTCTCACTCCAAGACTCCTACAAACAAATAGAAAACTGGTTTGCTGAACACAGACTAGTTGTCAACATTAAAAAGATCAAAACAATGTTCTTTGCCCACTGCCAAAACAGGGCAAAGGATCATCTCCTGAATATCCTCTCCAGTTCACTCCTCCCATTGGAGCAGGTCCAAACCTATAAGTACCTAGGAGTCACCTTCGACACCACCCTCTCATTCCACGACCACATTAAAATGCTATCCTCAGCCACCAATACCCGTATCGGTCTCCTGTACAGGCACAAAGATTGCCTATCACCTGAAGAATTCCACCCGGCCATAACATCCTCAGTCCTGTCACTCTGTCACTGGTGGACTATGGACTCACCATCTATGCTGCCTTGGACCCAACAGTGCTCTTTCAAATCCAACTAGCTATCAATAAGGCATGCTGACTCCTATGTGGTGCAGACAAGCATGCACACAACTGCACCCTCTACGCACTCACCAATGTTCTCACACTAGAGGAAAAGCTGCAGTATCAAACCTGTCTCCTCACCTACAAATTCCACCTGGGCTTAACCCCAACAGGTGTTGCAGCCTCCCTTCAGTTGGCTACCCTTCCTGTGGCCACTTGCACTACCTCCAAAACTATCTGGAAGGTATCCAGGGTCAGGACCTCGTTAGCCCAAAGATCCTTCCCTTTCAGAGCCCCATCTTGGTACAATGCCCTGCCCCCTGCCATCACCACAACCCCCAAGTTAGGTCCTTTTAAAGCAACCCTTAAAGCCCATATTCTATCAGGGTGTAGCTGCCAGTGCGACTGCTAGTCTTACCCTAGGCACTACCCTATCTCTATATGCCACTCCTGGCACTGACAATTTCGAATGAGGCTGCATGTATTTCATATACCTCTGGAGCTCTGTGCCCTAGGCCTATCCTAACTAACTCATAGTACATTCCTTTTTTAGGATCATGACCAATGCCTTCTGAGAGGCTGCACCTTGGAAAACATCCTTCGAGGCAGTACCTTGCAATCTAACTTTAACCTGTATTGCTGCATCTGTTAGCTACCTCATGTATAGGCAATCCCACTAAGTATGTACTCTGCACTTCTGTAGAGTCTGTATACATGTAATGCTGCCTTTTGTTTTGTTTTTTGTATTGTTTTAGCTACCAGTTATATAGGCAATTACCTCAAGTATGATGTACTCACATTCGTATTACCTGTTTGCTCCCTCACTTGTATGACTCATGACTCTTCCCCATTGTTAACTGTAATTACCTGTTGTTCTTGTTCTTTGTAACACCTTGTACTTGATGTGGCACCTTTGGAAATGAGAATATTACTCAAAGGGTTGCAATTCTTATACTATAAATAAATAAATAAATGTGATGCGAAGTACATTGATTTCTATGTACTTCGCATTAAAATTGGTGCAGAAGTGGTTGGGGGAAGGCGAAGTAATGCAGTCATTGTTATTAATCGACTTTGCGTTCCTCATCATGACACAAAGTATTCCACTTCGCGTTGTGGATTACTTCATGGATTCCACATTACTCCATGAATTGCTTCACGGAGCGAATTTTGGCCACTTCACCCACCTCTATGTCCAAGTAGTAGCTCAGTGCCCTTTTCACATCAAGGCAATAGAGCTTTTGCTCACTTGTGCTAGTGTAGAGTTACTGACTGGTCCAGGTGGAATTCTGATACCACCTTGGGCAGGAATTTCCTATTTCTCCCCCTTTGTCCTTATGTAATAATAAGTAGTTTGGATATGTACACAGAACTTGCAGCTAGTTCAGTCTTCTGGCAGTTGTCTTGGCCACCATGAAAATTGTTTTCCAAGTGGCATGTTTCATGTCCGTTGCACACAGGGAAAGGCAGGGAACCTGCCAAGTTGCTGATGCACAGACTGAAAAGCACAAAGCTCAACAAATATATATGAAAACAGCTTACCATTAGCTGATGTCTTCTTTATTCAGTGCAAAGTACTTAAAACATCCAAAGCCAGTAAAGTGAAAGTACAGAAAGAAAATTACAGTGACTGTACTTATCCAAAAAACATTGTCAAAATAACATATGCTGGCACCTCCTCAGGTGCACCCATAGCCATACTAACAGCAAGAAGGACAGACACTAACATGCACCAATGTGCTACGTTAGATCTGTAACATAGCATGTTGGTGCACATTAGTGTTTGTGCTGCTTGCTTTTAGTATGGCTGCAGGTACGCCTAGGTGTGCCAGCATATATTATTTTGACAATGTTTTTGGAATAAATACAGTCACCATAATTTTATTTTTGTACTTGCACTTTACTGGCTTCGGATGTTTTAAGCACTTTGCACTGAATAAAGATGACATGAGCTAATGGTAAGCTGCCACCATATATATTTGTTAAGCTTTGTGCTTTTGAGCCTGTTCATCAGCAACATGGCAGGTTCCCTACCTTTCCCAGTGCGCTTCGAGTTCTCTATCTGAATTGCACCAAACTGGTTACTCATACGTGAAGTGAGCCCCACAATTGTTCTACTTTTACATCATGTCTGTTGCAGCCATAGGCTCAAAAGGAGACTCCAGTAGCTGGGTAAAGCATATATTTAAGTCCCATGGAGGGACCAGTTCCCTCACAGGAGGGTGAAGATGATTGAGGTCTTTGAAAAAACTGTTGCAAATAGGTTGTGAGCCCAAAGATTTTTCTTTGCCTGCAGATACATAAGCTGATACAGTTTCCAAGTGTACCTTCATTGTTGTGGATCTGTGGCCTAGTGGCTGTAATGTACCATGTAATCAAGAACTGTTGACAGTCCTGCTTGTATTGGGATGATTTTCATAGGGGCACACCATTTAGAGGCATATGCCTTTCTTGTTGCTGGTTTAGTAGAAATACTCAGAACTTCCAATAATTCTTTTGACAGATTCAAACCCGAAAACTTTAACTCCTTAGGAATCAGATCCTGAGGCATAGTATTTTGAGGCTTGGAAAAGTTGTAGTGCCCTGAGACAAGGTCAGCGGGTTGTATCTCAGTGGCAGACTGTTGGGAGCCTGGGAGCTTTGCAGAACAGGGTCAACAGTACTGAATACCATGTCTGCCTTGCCCAGTCTGGGACTATCAGGATCATGTTGCTGGCCCCTTCCTGAGCTTCATGAGTACCCTCTATATGAGTGGAAATGGAGGGAAGGCATACAGGAACCTACATGTCCATGACAGGAAAAAGGCACCCTCTAGCACTGTCCCCTTGGCTGGGGTCCTGCAATTAAAATTTGTGAGCTGGTTGTTTTACCGTGAGACTAACAAATCTATCACTGGAGTGCCCCCATCTTCTGAAAACTGATGACATCAAAAAAAAAAAAAACAAACAAAAAAAAAACGATGACATCACTTGCAGGTTCACAGATCATTCATGATTACTCTGACTCATCCTGATCAGTGAGTCTGCCTTCTCATTATCTTTGCCTGGCAGTTGGATTGTAGATATTTTGGCATCCAGGGAGTATGCTACTGTAGGTTGAGATCCTCATTGCCTTTGTGCACAGTTTTGATGATCATGTCCTTCCTTGCTTGTTTATGTGTGGTTGAAGTGTTGTCTGTCCAAATCTGGACAGATTGACCCTGTAACTGTGAGAAAAAGAACTGCATCAACAGGAGCACTGCTCTGAATTCTAGGATGTTTATTTTCTCCAGTCTCTCCTGTGAGCTCCAGATGTCATTTACTGTGATATCCCCTAGGTACCCATGCCACCTCAGGTATGAAGCGTCTTTTGTGAGTATCTGGGCAGAAGACACCTGGAGGAAGGGAATACCCCTCTGTGATTGTTTGTTTTCTTCCATCATTCCAGTGTTTGCATCAAGTTTGTTGTGACTGTCACTGGGTAGAATAAGGGATCTGACCTTTGGCACCAGTACCTTCTTAGGTGGTACTTTGCATCCCTCTTCTGGAGAAGAGCCCATGCCACTACATCTGTTACTAGTTGGATGAAATCCCTTGCAGGCCTTGGCTGTCCTGAGATGAAAGAACTTGCATAAGAAATTAAGTTAGTTACAGTTACCCTGTTCAGAGTGAGAAATGCCCTTCTCTGCAGGGTATCTAGTCCTGCACCAATGAACTCCAGAACTTGAACTGGTTGTCTTTGAGACTTTTGCAGATTTATCAAGAATCCTAGGTTTGCCTATTAAGCAATAATGGCCAACAGGGTGTGTGTGTCATACTGGGATAACGTCATGCCCCAGGTGGCTGGGCACAAGGACATAGACTGAGTGTGTCCAATACCAGAGGCGTGACGTTATCCCACACGATACACACCCTGGGGCATTATTGCTATTATACAATGGCTCATTGTTATATATATAAAATAAAAACATTATTTTAAAGAATGTTTTTATTAGTGTGGAAAAATATTTTTGTTTCTTAAGAGGAGATGCAAAAAAAAAGAGATCATCTAGCTCATAGAGGTCATCTGCATTGGTTCACAGTGAGGCTGAGACTAGACCCATAATGTTGTGCTGGGATAACATCACGGGTCCAGTCCAAGACTGACCAATCAGAGACCAGGAAATGTACTTGCCATTGTACAATGTGCTCTTTACCAGTAGGATAGAGTAGATTGCCTCCACTTTTGTTTTCTCTGAGACTAGCCTGTTGTCCAGGTAAAGGAAGTCTACTACACCTTCCTGTACAAGAGAGCTACAACCACAGGCAGGCACCTTGTGAACACTCTTGGTGTTCTTTGGCTAAAGTAAGGCCAAAAAGTAAGGCTGTGAACTGATACTGGCTGTTTCCCAGTCTAAACCACAGGTATTTCCTGTTACTGGGTCTGACTGAAATATGGAAGTAGGCATCCTTTAGGTCCAGTGAGCCCAGCCAATCCTCTGATTGCAGAAATGGAAATCCTGTGCCCAGTGTGACCATTCTGGGTTTTCCTTTTTTTTCCTTTACTCAGCTTCTCCCCATCCTGAGTGTCCCACACTCTCGCCGACCTCCCAGCCCCATCCACCTGCTTGCAGCACATCCTCCTGTCTTCCTCCATGGCGGGGATACCTCTACCCACCGACACGGATCCAGTTCTGAAGGTGGCTGCCAGTGCAGGGCCGGCACCTGGGGGGGGTTAGCAGTCATCCAACCACCCAAGTTTTCTCCCAACCCTCCCACAGAGGTGGAGCAACGTGGCATCAGCAATGGCCAAGCTGTGCATGCTTCCACCTACAGCATGCTGGCCAAGTGCTCTGCCCCTTCCCTCACATATGGGACCCAGGCACTGAGACACCCAGCCACTGCTAGGTGTCAGAGGTTCACCAGCCTCCATGTTCCTCCCTCCCTGTGAGAGCAGAGTTGTCCTCTCAACACTCGATCCTCTCCCACCTCAGCTGACTACCAGGGGCCTGCTCACACTGCGAACACAGGTTGCTGGTGTGGCAGGAGGTAAGGTATGATGCCTCAGCCCTCCACGCCTCTGGTGCCAGCTGGGGGAGGGGTTCCTTTTTGATATGCCTGTTTAAGTATCCCAGCTGTATAATAGGTCACCATTCTCCATTCTTTTTGTGGATTAGGAAATACCTCGAGAAAAGTCCCTTTCCCCATTGTGAAGCTAGGACCTTTTCTACTGGCCTTGCTTGCAGGAGCTTTTATGCCTCCAACTCCAATTGAAATTTTTCTACTGGAGAGTGAGCTGGGAATTGTCTTGATTTCTGCAACTCTGGGAATTTTTGAAATTGCAGTGACTGACCCTGACACATTACTTTCAAGACCTGCTTGTCTGTGGTGATTATTTTTAGTCTTCTTCCCACTGGCAATAGCTAACAGGCAGCCTTGGCAAAATTGTCAGGGGTTTTGTTTGAGGTGTGGCTGGGGGCTGTTGCTGCAGCATGCCTACGACCATTTCTGCCTCTACCCCTATAGTACCCACTTTATGGTTGGTAATCATAACCAGAATAAGGTCTGGGGTAGTAGCCTCTGCCATGGCCTCCCCTTCCATAAGGCTTATAGTAGATGAAGGCTTTTTCCTTTTCTGTTAGGCTCTTATAAGTGGATTTTTGTTCATCCACTCTTTTCATGTATGCCTCTGTTTGATCACCAAAACAGTGAATTTCCCTTCAAAGGGGAAATCAATGGCTTTTGCTTGGGTGCCCAGAGTAAGGAGAGTTCTTCTTAGCTAAACAAACCTCCTTAAGGACTCTGATGCCTTGTACACACTTGTGAACCTCATTTAAAAACGTTTTATAAATCAGACTAACTTACTGTGCTTAAGTGTCCATACTGATTTTTTAACCTGTTCTTTAGTCTATGTTTACACATACTTTGTGAACACATTGCATAACAATTGTGACCACCATGCTTAGCTGTTCACTGAGTTGAATTTGGGTGAAGCACTCTACACACTACCTGAGGTAAGTGTGTTACTGCTAAACTGTTTTTGAAACCTAACTCTAGACTTGGTAGACTCAGGGTTAGAGCACAGTTATCAAAAATGGTTTAACTGCAGCTGAAATGTATCTCCAAACCATGTTAGGCAGGTTTTAAACCATGTTAAGCTCTCTAACACAGTTTAACTACCCGAGTGTGTACAGGGCCTGAATCAGCAAAGGCTCTGGAAGCTGAGTCATTGGCATCAACAGCTGTGTGGATCTGGTATTTAGTGGCATGAAGGGCTGACTCTGCAGTTGCTGCTATATTCTCTCCCACTTCAATATCCACTGATTTACTCAGCTTAATTCCTGCATGCCACAGAATCTTTTGGTACTGAGCTGTATAGGCCATGTAAGATCCTGCCTTAACTGTAGGGAGACAGTCGTATAAACCTTTCTGGACATAGTGTCCAGATTTCTGAAATCATTCTCAGGAGACTGAGCATAGAGAGGCACCTTAGCAGTCTCACAAGCTGCTGTCTGTATCATTCCTTCAATCAATCAATCAATCAATCAAAATCTTTATTTATCCAGGCAAACATCGTTGAGCAATGCTCATTTGCAAAATGGACATGGGTGGAACATAGTAAACATAACAATACAAAGTAGTGCATTTCAATACAGTCAGAACAAGAAGGTCAAATATTGAAAACAGGTCAACACGAAACAATAGAACATACAAGCCTGTAACAGTTTGAGGCAATAGTACAAAATAAAGGAGCATGTACATATATTCAACCAGGGCACAATAATAGAGAAGACAAAAAAGACAGCAAAAAAAAGAAGCATGATTAGAGTAATATAGTAGGCTGAAAAATAGCTTGGGCAGCAGGAAGTCAGAATAGAGGGGAGTGGGGGGAAGAGGAGATAAGTAGCGGTACAGGGTGAGAAACAGGTGGGGTAGGAGAGGGGTGTGTGCAAGGGGTAGTGGTGGAGAACCATTTGGAAAGTAAAAGAGTTGCAGGGGAAGGGGCGAGGTGATAGTCTCAGCCAGAGGGTACAGGCAATTCCTACCCTGTAGATGGGAGACATATGCTGGAGATAAGATGGGGAAAACAAATGAGGGAGAGGTGTGGATGGAGATGATGGAACGGCTACAGCTTAAGAGTGTGGTGGACAGTACTAGGAGTACTTGAGTTTTGTGTATTATTCTGGGTGGGATGAGGTACCATGGCAGACACTGATGTAGATCTTGGGAGGGAAAAACAGTTGCATACTTCTTTGATTGAGTGGGAATATAGTGTCTTGAAGGCAGACAAGCAGACAGTGATGCTTAATTTAAGAGTTTTTGCAGTTTGTTCCACAGAGAAGGCAGCACAAAGCTTATGGATGCTCTACTAAAGCAAGATTTAGCCTTGGGTATCTTGAGTGAGATAAGTGAGTAACTTCTTAATGCATAGTTACCTATTATGCTTAGCAGAAGGCAGCTGGAAATACAGTGTGGCAGTTTTTTTGATATACCTCTGAAAGTCCAAAGTGCGGCATTTCTATCTTGCCTGAACTTAAGGGAAGTTACAGCCACATACAGGATCAGTGATGCATGCCAAAGGGAAGTCCTGTTATGAACCTCAGAGCTCTGTGATAAAGTGTGTCCAATTTTGTCAAACAAGAGATAGGACACTGGCTGTATAGGAAGTCCACATAGTCTACCCAATAGAAACGTTGATTGGACCAACCATAACTTAGCATCTCTGGTGAGAAATTGACTAATTCTAAAGAAAAGTTCCAACCTCTGCCTTAGTCTTTTTAGTAGATCCTCAACATGCTCATACCAGGTAGGCATACAGCTAATCAACTCCCTGTATGTCCACCTGCTATTTCTTTTCAATGTTCTTATCAATGTCAGCTGCAGTGTTTGCAGCTGTCATTACTCTGGAGGTGGCTTCCTAAGGGACTTACCGATTAGGACTAGCAACCTTCTTATGGGGGTTAGATCCATCATATTCATAAATTCCATCTCATCAACATCCTGCTCTGTTTCTTCTGAAGGGATATGGATAGTATTTACTATTTGCCTTATAAATGAGGAGTATGCAGAATAATTCTCATTATACAGTGTTATGAAATAATCCAAATAGTGCTCAACTCTGATTGGTCAGTCTGGGACTGGACCCGTGATGTTATCCTAGTACAACGTCACGGGTCTAGTCCCAGCAAACAGCTGACTGCATCAATTCTTAAAAATCACTCCATGCTGCCTGCTGCTTGGCACCCATTTCAGTCATTCCCTCTCAAAACCCACCCTCAGTGTCCCCGATTCCCTTGCCTCCACTAGCCATGACCGTACACACTGAAACAACCTCCTACCCACCCCTTCCAACAGCTTCCTCTTACCTCGTCTTCCCCACCGTTAGGATCACCATAACAAAAGTCACTGTTCTGTTATGAGACCTGTGTTAGAAGTTGCTCACCATAACAGTAGTTTCAGAAGCAAAAAATGGTTTTGTGCTTGTTTTTACCGTTGAATTGAGGTCCACATACTACAGAGGGTGGTAAGAGAGCCTCACTTCAGAAGGGCATCCCATGCTGTCTGATCTAGAAAGAACCCAAGGTACTGAAATGTGAAGTGTGAGGGACTTGGTGTGCTCTGTTCACTCTAGGGAGCTGTGTGTGTGAAGAAGATGACGTTTCTATCCCCCATGGATGCAGCACAAGCACTTTTAAATAAACACGCTCGGTGCTCGCTAGACAGACCACTCACTCCCTGCTATGTCTTTCAGGCTAAAAAAAAACAAAATAAAAAAAGGTTTACCTGTCCCAGGGGTAGGCAATGGGACTGGTCCTGAGCAGCCAGCATATTTCTGTTTCATGAGTTGTACCGATTGCGACTGTATAATGTGAAGAACACAGCGAACAAGATTGTCACAGTCACGCAGTACTGTGTACCTAAATCATGTCTCTCCTGCTCCCAGTCTCAGTCAAAACTACCACCATTAAATCCTGATGGAAAACATCAGTTACCCACTAACAAACCATCCCTTATATACACAAAAAAATAAGTGTGTGTGTGTGTGTCTGTGGTGGTGGGGACACCCACTTGTAGGCTCATTCATCTACCAACAGCACCACTTACTGGGCAAAGTGGAACAATTTTTTCCCTCATATACCACCACACTCATAAATGAACAGAAAATGTGTTTAATAAATGCTTTTTTATTTTTATTTTTTGAATAAAAATGAGCTATTGTATAATAGCAATAATGTATGACAGGGTGTGTGTTGTGCTGGGATAATGTCACATCTTGTCATTGGTCACACTTAGCCTTCAGCCTCATGCTGAACCATGCAAGGCGTGATGTTATCCCAGCACAACACACACCCTGTCATGCATTATTGCTTAATTAGCTCATGGAGTGGAATCAAATTCTTACTCTAGCAAAACTCAGGCTCTATTGGTTTGTCATCCTCTTCTTCATAATATTCCTCCTCCTCAAGTACAGGTTGATCCTTGGGAACCTGAGCCTGGGTACGGGAGGCTGCCATACTCTTTATATTTTCCATGGTTTGAAAGGCCTGGGGAAAACTGCCACATCTTGATAATGTCCTCCACAGAGAACATTTGCCTGGGTTGAACTGCCTGCTCCTTATCTTCTATAGGAAGAATGACAGGAATGTTTTTCCTTTTGCTTTTTCTTAGCAGGCACTGTTTACATCACCTGCTCTGAGGCTCGTTTTGTACTTTTGCCCGCAACAACTTTACGTAGGAACACAGAGTGTACAGACAAGAGGGAGCATATGTCCATCTATCCTGTTAACTGGTACTTATGGCATCTTTTTTCCTTCTGTGGTATTTTTAGTTGTAAATGAAGGCATTCCCTGAAGTCAAGACTGTGTACTGATTTATATACTGCAATCATAGATCACCTTAACCTCCTCATTTCCAGTGACTACAAACCCAGTGTCCTCATAGCTAACAGCCTCTAAACCTTTCATCAGTATGGTAGTTTTTCATTGAATGCATTCTAATCTTTCTATAGCTTCCTTATTTTGGGGTGCCAAGAACTGCTCAAAGTATTCACTGTGTGGTCACACCAGTGCCCTGTACATAGGCATGATGACATCCTTATTCTGGCTAGTATTATTTCTTCTAATGCATCAAAGTATCTTATTGCATTTGCTGATTGTCTCATTACAGTGCTTAGTATGCCTGAGGTCGTTTGTTACTGTAATACCAAGATCCCTCTCACTCTGTGAAACTTTCAAAATCACATCTCACAGTTTAGTAGCTGACTTAGGGTTTTTACCCCTTAAAGGGTACAACACACTTCTCCTTAATAAAATTCATTTTGTTGGGTTTTGACCATTTATATAATTCATTGATCTCTTTGTGATGTAAATCAGCTTGGTGGTCAGTATGATCTAACCCCCTTTTGATATATCTATGCTAGAAACATAGATGTTAGATAGTGATAGCTCTAACACTGATCCCCGGTAACACAACTGGTGACAGCCATTTATTTACAGAGTCTTGTCCATTTGCCCTTACATTCTGGCATCTACCAGTTATCCAGAACTTAATCTATAAAACAATTTTGGTATTTAGTTTATTTCTCTCCAAGTAATTGACCAATTCATCGTGGTGCTCCCCTTTTCAGATGCCCAGTGTTCTTTAGTGTGCTTCTCAGAAGCCTTGGCAGCTTTATCTTATGTGTCTGTCCCTTTTGTTAGGAACTGCTGTTTCTGAAGTGATGAACCCTCTAAGTGTGCCTTTCGGCATCATTGGGAGCACCCTCCATTTCTGAGCCTTGTGAATGCTTTGGTGACACTAAGACAGACTGTGGAACTAAACGAGCTTCCCGGTTTGCAGCCCTTTTTCTCTGTGTTTGAGGACAATATTTTCCACACAGTTCACAGTTCTTAAAATCATGATCTTGGCCTAAACACCTCAAGTACAAGTCATGACCATCTGCCTTTGTCGGGTGTTGGAAACAGAATTTACAATTGTTAAATTAGGTAGGTCCAGTTTTTTTCTTTAGTCTATCAGTAGTGCCAATTTGCTGATAGTGTGTAACTTTTTAGCAAATGCAGTTCCACTGTTTAGTTATCAAAATACTGCTATTTAAAATAATAAAATACAAGCATTTATTAAAACAAAACAGGAAAAGTAGTCCATTCCCATGACTGCATCAGAGTGTGACTTCTCCGGTTCCTGGGAACCACTGTGATCTGCTAATTTAGTTAAGAAAAACAAACACACTCCAAAACTAATGCAGAGTATATGCAAACTAGCCTTTTCTGTCAGAAAATAACAAAGATGTAAGGTAAATAGTTTTAAAGTTCATCAGAAGACTGGCAAGACTACGGTGTGCCTGCTGTCTTTAGGCAGAGAAGCAAATCTGACATTTAGCCAGTACAGGTAGCGTGACCATTGTGCAGAGTTTGACTAGGGTCCCAAATGTTATAATTTGTAGCATGATAGCAGGTTTGACTTCTCTGCCCATACTGATACCATCCATGCTAAACTTTGTCCCAAACTTGAAGCTCTGCATCATAATAAAGACTGCTTGTCCCTGCATGTCTGCTGGGAACTGGTTACCAAATTGTTCTACCAGTCTTTGGTTACGCTGATGGAGTATACTGTACTGCTCCATCCTCTTCCCTTGCCAGACTGGACACCCTCTGTAATGCCTTCTGTCATTTTTCCACTAACTCTCCACCTCGTACCTATCATTGCACACTCTACTCTTCCTTATCCATCCTCCCTCTTTCATTTCATCACCTGCATCACTGTGCTTGCTTCCTTCCTATCTAAATACTGGTTTGAGGAGTTACCCTCATACTTCTCCTCACGCATCTCTCCTATTCTGTCTGACTCATGCCCCTTTCGTTCCAGGGATCCCATCACTTTGTCCCTCCCCTGCTTCACTCCTCAGCTGGACAGTCAGCTTTCTTCTATTGTCTCCCTGTCTCTGGAACCTCCTTTCTCTGGCACTCCATTGCTCACCCTCCCAAACCTCTCTAAAGTACCAGCTTAAACTCCTTCCACCTCCCTCCTGCACCTGTTAGCTCCCTTACTGAACTGCCTGTAGCCTGTTCCCTCCCCCTCATCAATTCTCCCTCCCCTCCTTTGGGATGGTTGTGTGCCGCCTCTATCTCTGCACTGTGATGGTCTACCACTTGTTTGGTTTTTGTCTCAGGGTACTTGAGAGCTTTTTTGCTCATGTGAACCATGACTTGAAACATTTGCACCTTTTGTCAATTTGCATTACTGATGTTTTGCTCTTTATTTGTTTGCAGCCACATATTTTTTTCAGGGTATTTATTTATTTATTTATTGAGATCTTGAATTAACACCTTTGAGCAGGAAGCTCTTTCATAGTATGACACAAACATGCAAACAGACATGCTCCACACATACAGATACAGCAATGAACGATTGAAAATTGTCTCCGGGCATAAATTCTAAAAATAGTTACACTATCTAAGTATGTACAGGGCAGAGTCAAAACAATGTCTTACGGTTCACTATGTAATGGTAACATAACATGAGGATGCTTGTATAAAAGGAGAATTGGACAACTAACAATATAGGCAGATAATTGGATTGTGCCTGAGTCAAAGAAAGAAGGAAGGTCTCGTACCAGTAGAGATGGACAGGGAAGGGAGTAGGAAAGTGCAGGGAGGCAAGGCAAGCAGAGGTGGGGGGGTAGGAAAGGGATAGATAGGAGGGAAAGGGAAGAATAATTATGTAGTCAAAGTGGAATAAAAAAGGAGGAGGGTGGCGGGAAGGAGGGGTGGAGGAGAGTATGGAGGAAGAGGTGGTGTAGGTAGTGGGGTGATGATGAAGATGTATTAAGGTGGTATGGAGAAAAAAGGTATCGAATGATGGAGGGGCAAAAAGGGATGAGGAGATGGAGGGAGGGAGGGAGGTAGGAGGGAAAATAATTAATTTAGGCAGTGACAGAAAGCCCATGAAAGTGTTAACTTGACCAAGGGCCCAAGAAATGGACAGGAAGTGTAACATAGAGGATTGTGTATGAGCAGTCATTCACAACAAGGATATTCTTTTTTTTATTTAATAAACTTTATTGTGTTTTAGATTCACTATTACAGTTACAGTGTTGTAAACAATTTAAACTTGTACAGTTTAGTAATCAGCAATAGTACATAACAAGTCTTTGTAGTTCTGAAAACTCCCATGACACACAAAACTGTGGATTATTGCAGGAGAAAACACCTTCATGTAGTTTCACCCAACATTAATATCCAAAGATAACTGTCAGGAGCAAAATTGAAGTTATCTAACAAAGCTAGCTAAGTACCAAAACAGAGTATATGAAACAGAAAAATGTATAACACCTTATCTCCCCCTACCCACCCCCCTACATCACCACTACACTATATGAAACTGGGAATAGTATTAATTCAAGAGAAAAGGAAGATGGAAGATTAATCATTAACCTCATCAGCACTATGTCAGGTCCTGGTCAGATCCAAAACCACACTAAATGGATAGTAAGGTGTGCAGAGGTTCCCATACCTTCTGATATTTATTGCTATGCTTAGAGATATTCGCAAGGAGATATTCTGCTTGTAGAGCAAATAGAATTTCTTTACACCACTCTGTATATGTGAGGGTTTGTTGCTCTAACTAGTGGTGCAATGTAATTTTCTTAGCACAAAGGGATATCAAGGGCATATGCTTCCTTTGGTTTCCTATTAGGGTTTCTCCTGAGTCCCCCAAGATACAGATTTCTGGCTGAAAAGCATTCTGTAACCCCAGTAGGGGGGTCGAGTTTAGATCAGATAGCTTCCCAAAAAGGGCTTACACTGTCACATTCCCAGAGAATATGAAGAAGCGAACCTCTCTGGGACCTACATCTGGTACACATGTTAGCTGATAGGTTTCCCATTTTATTAAGCTTTACAGGAGTGTAGTATACGTCATGCAATACATAAAATTGAAATAATCTATAGCAATCCCACCTAACATCTTTATACAACCTTTTCCGAATTTGTGACCATTGGCAGGGGACCAAAGAGGTTGGGGGAAGAAACCTATCCCAAATATAACAAGGAGAACCTTCTAATTCACTGCATTGTGTCTGGAGCTCCTTATAATAAAAAGCAACATAGTGGGAAGAGGGTCTCTTGGAAAGTGAATCAAGGATAGGGCCAAGCATAGACTGGTCCCAAGGGCCACTACCAAGATGCTGTATTAATACGTGGGAAATTTGGAGATATTTGCAGCAGAAAGAAACTGGCAGATTGTATTTTGTCCTTATAGCTGAGAAAGCAAGTAATTCATAATTTTCTGTTAGATCTATTACAACATCTCCACACCCTGCTGGCCAAATAGACAAAGTAATAACTTTTCCCCCAATTTTGAAATTGGAGTTCTTCAAAATAGGTTGAGAAGAATCCTTTACTATATGGGTACCCAAATGTTTTATTCATCTACATATGGATCTGAAGAGAGGCCATGATAGGCGTGGATTTATACTGCTTAGGGACTTTATTAATGGTCGGGTAGGTAAGACTCTTAATATCTACTCCTGTTAGGTTACAAATTGAGTTTTCTATTTGTAGCCACAATGGGGGGGGGCTTCTGTGGGTTTCAGCCATTGTGAGACTACAGAACAGTTAATCGTGAGGTAATAGTGGTAGTTATTGGGAACCTGTAATCCTCCCTGTTCTTTAGACCTCTGTAATTTAGTAATTGATCTTCGAGAAGACTTATTTTTCCAGATAAATTTGGAAATAATACTATGCACCTGATGAAAACAGGATTGAGGAAGAAAATGATTAAGCATTTGAAGGGGGTATCACAAACGGGGCAGGACATTCATCTTAATTAAGTTGATACGTCCCCAAAGAGAGAGATGGGGAGTAGCATCCAACAGTTTAAATCTAACCTAGTATTCATGAGTAACTGATCCAAATTGTATTGCTTTATTTTAGAACTAGATTGGGATAAATATATGCCCAAATATTTTATTTTAACCCTCACCCAGGTGAGCCCAAGATGTTCAATATCTGCTTTTAAAGTTTGGTTATTTAAGGGCATTACTTCTGTTTTAGCTAGATTCAATTTATAATTAGAGAGACCCCCAATATTTTGGATAATACTAAGGGAAGCTGGTATGGATATGGATGGGTGAGTGATATGAAGTATAATATCATCGGCATACACCGATAATTTGCATTGGGAATGGTTGATCGAGATGCCGGATATCACTGTGGAGGTGTTAATTTTCCTAATAAGTGGTTCTAAAAATAAATTAAACAAATAAGGGGAGAAGGGGCAACCTTGCCTCATGCCCTGTTGAAGGGGAAAGGATGACGAAAGAACACCGTTACATAGTACACGATCAGAGGGATGTGAGTAAAGAATTTTAATCCACTGTAAAAACTGTTTGGGAATATGATATGTTGGCAGTAGGTCAAACAAATAATCCCATGATACCTGATCAAAGGCCTTTTCTGCATCCAGGGACATCAAAGCTGTAGGAGAATGGGAGTCCGTGGACGCAGAAATGAGATGGGAAATTTTACTTGGATGGTCCGCTGATAAGTGTCCAGCCATGAAACTGATTTGTTCAGGACTTAATAAAGTATGCCAAACCTTGGCCATCCTGTTAGCCAGAATTGTTGCTAGAATTTTCAGATCTACATTTATAAGAGATATTGGACGGTAATTCAGCAGCAATGTAGGGTCCTTACCTGGTTTAGGAAGCACCACGATAGTAGCCTCAGTAAAGCTAAGATCCAAAAGGCCATGTTTGTAAATATAATTATAAGTATCAAGCAGAGTTATACCCAACTGAGATTTAAAAGCTTTGTAAAAGTTAGATGTATAGCCATCTGAACCTGGCACTTTATCAACAGGAAGTGCATAGATGGCCTCATGTACTTCCTGTAGATTCAGGGGAGCTTGTAGAAGAGCTATTTGGTGTTGGGACAAATGCGGAAGATCTATGTCTTGTAAAAAGTGATCTAATATGGTACTGTTAAAGGGTAAAGGGGAACGTGAATAAAGAGATTGGTAGTAAGATTTAAAACAAGAAACAATCTCCATGGGAGAATTATGGAGACTGCCTGCCAGGTCTTGAATAGTTGACACAATCGTATCTGTGACCTGTGCCCTGAGCCTTAGAGCTAAAAGTTTCCCTGCCTTATCCCCTTGGTCGAAGTAGGTAACTTTTGATTTAAAATGGATATGCTCAATCTTATCGCTAAGAAGAATATTGTATCGAAAATTAAGGCTTTCTAATTTTTTGAATTCCGTGGGGTGAGATTGGAAGATAGGGATTGTTCTAAGGCTCTGATTTGCTGTAACAACATAGAGGATTCTTATGAAATTTTCTGTTTGCTAATGGAAGCCAAACAAATAATTTCTCCCCTTAGTGAACATTTCAGGGCTCCCCATAATACATCTAATTTCAACATAGAGGGGGCATTATATTTATGAAAGTTTTCTATATACTTTTGAAGGAGGTCTACTAGGTTCTGGGATATTAGTAATTGAGGATTGAACCACCAGACTTTGTCTTGTTCAACTGAAGAAGGCAAGAACCACTGCAGAAGAGCTGGGTGGTGATCAGAGATCACTTTAGAGAGGTAGGTGCAGCTTTGTACTCTCACTAGTTGCTCAATCTCCAACGAAAATAAATCAATTCTTGAAAATGTATTATGGGGCAGGGAATGAAATGAGTAATCTCATGTCAAAGAAAAAGGGTCCTACATGGGTCAGCGAGGCCCATAGTAGTCATAAAATCTTTTGGGGCTAGTTGTGCGGGAGTAAAGGGAATGTGCCTGGATTTGGACCTATCCAATGTATTACGAAAGGCTAAGTTCCAATCTCCACTGAGTAGTATAGGGAGATTGGACCAGGAGGCCAAACTAGTCATAGGGCTTATAAAGAATTGTGGGTCATCCCCAACTGGTCCATAGACCGATCTCATAATCAATTTGGTGTGGCCTAAAAGGGCTCTCAACAATATATATCTACCCTGGGGATCGCATAGCTATTGAAACAGCCTGACAGGTATGCGACGTGCAACCACTACCACAACTCTACATTTACGGGTATCCAATCCGGCCCCTAGTACATGTCCCACCCATGTTCTTCTTAAACTGAGAATTTGTGAACTGGGCAAATGGGTCTCCTGGAGAAAGGCTACATCAATATTAAGTTTATTGAGATGTAACAGAATCTTAGCTCTTTTAGTGGGAGGATTGAGCACCTTTAACATTCCAGGAACAAAACCTTAGTTCTGCTGTCATAGCCAAATGAAGTATCGATAATAACTCTGTATAACTGGATCATTCTCAAGGAAGACACTTACCCAATTGGTTATTCTGTGAATACTAAATGGCGACCCACCTAAACCCCCCCAACCCTTTGTAATTAACCCTATACTGAAGAACTACCAATCCCCCTTAACCCAATGTCCCACTCCATTGTATAGTATAAATGTAAAAAATTGAAACAGAAGAATGCTATCCCTCTCAGAAACAAACTTACTGATTGAACCCCATCCCCACTCCTCTCTCTCCCTATCACCCAATATTCCCCTTCCACAGCAAGGTAATTATTATCTCAGAAAGATAGGATGAATTCTGAGGCTAGAGTCCTTAACAGTCTTAAAACTGTAAACAATGATATTAATCATTTCCAGAACCTAACCCTGGGCACCACTGTGGACACCCAACCCACCCTACACCAGTACGTGGTGCACTGAATGACCTGCAGGATAACCCAAGAGCCCTTATTTCCTGCCCCAATCCCCAGCTCAATAATGAAAAAACATAACTATTTGCATTCTTCTAGTAACAACCCCACAGTAATAAGAAAAAATAAAAATCTGCAATATTGAAATCAATAAACACAACTGACCTGGAAAAAATTATAGAAAGAAAATAATAAAATCGGTCACTGTGAGGCAATTATTGCAAGGCAATCATCTGCCAGTTGTAGCTTAAATGTGTACATTTAGTGAGGTAAAATAAAAAAGGCTTAAAATATTTAGCCATGTTAAAATATGTGGGTGTTGCTACGAGTATCTGCCACTGTGTTAAACTTTTAATACGAGGTTGTGCTGCCCTCATGTGGCCTCTCTAAGCAATATCTTTTAGTAAAAGAAGGGAAAAGGAAAAAAAAAAAGAAAGTCTTAATGCAGATTTGTGTTGACAGCAGTAGCAATACACCAACTGGCAGCTTGTGGGGTATTCAACCTTCCTTGTGATAGGGTTATAGAAAAAAAAAAAGAAGAACCAACAAACATCCGATCGCGTTTACTTCAAACGGATCTGTTGCAGGTAGAAGAGTATTGTGTCCATCCTCTGCAATGCGATGGATTCCAGTGCCCTCCAGTGGTCACAAAATGGAATGTTTCAGGTGAATTCAACAAATATGCCCTCTTACAAACAACC
Organism: Neoceratodus forsteri; assembly: GCA_016271365.2. NCBI lineage: Eukaryota > Metazoa > Chordata > Ceratodontiformes > Ceratodontidae > Neoceratodus > Neoceratodus forsteri. Next base: position 755,517,778 of record CM028135.1, read on the forward strand.
CCTCTACAGAGGAGAAATTATAGCTCAAGCAAATCCTCCATGGAGTATCAGCAAGCAGGGAATAAATCGGGATACATTGCGTGCAGTGCTGGGGCTGCTAGTTGTGCAGTATCGTAAGAATGCCAGGTATCAGCATGCAGAACCATCAATCGGGAAGGATATTGGACTTTATATTTAATACCTGTAGCTATTAATTTTGATAGCAGGGGATGGTATTCTACCCGGCGCTGCCTCACTGTAGCTGGAAGATCCTGTGCCAGGTGCAGCTGCTGGCCCTCCCAAAGGACATGCTGCAAACTTCTAACTTGGTCGAGAATGTGAATTTTATCAAGGTAATTCAAAAATTTAATGATGACTGGTCTCGGGGGGTTGCCATTTGCAGGCTTAGAGTGCAGCGATTGATGGGCCCTCTCTATTATGTATGTAGAATTATTTGGAGAGGGTCCATCTATTTTTGTGAGCATTTTCTGGAGGAATAGAATGGAGAAGATCCTTTGGCTTCTTCTGGAAGGCTGAAAATAATGATATTGTTCCTTCTACTTCGGGATTCCAAATCCTCCAGTTTTGACTCAACTTTGTGCAATCACTGCCTTAGGGTCACGACTTCAGGCTCAATTTTGCCCCTCCAGCTCTCAAGCGATGTAGTGCGGGCGGGGACACCTGAGACAGCCCGACTGGTGTTGGAAAGCCCCTCTCTGAGTGACTTGATTTCAGCAGTAATATCCTGCAGAGCAAGTTTGAATGGTTGCAATTCCTTGAGGAATTTTTGCTCCGATAGTGGAATTGGCACTATTTGAGGTATTGTAGATACAAGAGCTTTTGCAGGGCCATCGGCCTGGTCTTTGGGTCATTTTGGTCCTTTCTCTGGGGTTTGTGGGGGTGTATGGCTTGGGAGAGCGTGACGCATTTCAGCCTCCATGGTATTGTTAGGCCTTGATTTTAGAGACAGAGTTTAGTTGAACTGCTCTTGATATGAAAATGCCCCAAGTTACTATAAACGCTTCGGAAGTCTGTTAGAGTTATAATACTTTGTGAAGGAAGCTGAACACCATCCAAACAATTATATTTTAATTGTTGCTGGAGGACTGAGATAGGAGCTGGTTCCCAGAGCTGCTAGTCTCACAGAAGCATCACGTGATCACTATCCTGTAGCCACGTATTTTGTTGTGTTTACTTGTTGTTTTCCTCTACCGTTTCCCTCAGGTTGCACCTGGACATGAGCCTTGGCTCAGTGTGCCTTTCCTGGTTACCAATTTTTCAATCAGTCAATCAATCAAACAATCAATCAATCACTTTTAAACTTTTAAAATAAATAAAAATGTGCACCTTTGCTCCCACCAACTCTTTCAGTCTCTGTGGCAACAACATGTTTTCTAGTAGACTGCCTCAGCACAGGGTGATACATGCTTAAGGATCAACATGCTATTCACACATGATCTGGTGGATAATGCAAGGTGATTAATATTGAGGGAATGTTATGGTGCCATGTTTGACTGCAGGAGGTGGTGGATACAAGGGTGGCAATTAATCAAGGGAATTAATGTTGAGGATTATTGGTTCTGGGGAAAAAGATGGTGGATAGCGAGGGTGGCAGATAATCAAGGGAGAGCTGTATTTATCTCTACCTCATTCTTTATTAGCAAGAACATTTATATGAAAATAAGATGTTTATGTTTCAGACTTTGGTACTCATATTCAGAGCTGGCCATGAATGTCATGTACCCCTTAGCGCTGCACATGACACAGCAAATGGCCAGCTCTAGGGCAATATGCTGACTATGCACTCCAGCCAGAGCACACTAACTGTATTAATTTAGGGCTGTATTAGTGTAATGCATCATGACACAGTCCCCTACTGGAATATGGGTCACAGGAGCTGAATAGAAAAAAGCATATTCCAAACGGGACAGCAACTGCGCTCTTATGAGCCATATTTAGACAGAATATGCTAATAAGCCCATTTGACATACAAGGTGCTGGAGAGACATTTCCATGCCAATTATAGGCTTATTAGCATGCAGCATGCATGGCTGTGTGAAGGAATTGTGCTGGTCCCCCAACCCATGATCGCAGTTCCAACAGTATGAAACCAATCCGTGGTGTCCATTAATACCCCAACCCCAACCGCTGATCACTGTTCTGACAGCTGTACCCTCTTTTATTTATTTATTTATATTTTATTTTTATTAATTTATTGGAAAGCTTGAGACCTGGAGAGGCACACTGAGCCGCTGTTCTTTTCCGGGTATGACCGGGAGAAAGGGAAGAGAATATGTGTACAGATGTAAACTGACTTACAGAACCAGATTAAGCTGGTGGTGGTATTTTTAGTGAATGGTAAGCTCTTGTAAGCTACATTCCCTAGAAAAAAGATAGGAACAATAAGGCCACTTATCAAATTTAAAGTGGTATATAACAACTTTTATTTTAACAGACATTTTGACATATGAATGGGCAGCTTCCTGATTTGAGTATTGTTTCATCCCATATAGTCATGGAGGCTCCTGAATTTTCCATGGGATAAGTTACGTTCCCCTCCCTGGCTCTAGTGGTCCCCCGCCTCCCTCATTTCCACCCCCAGCAAACTGTACAACTTCCCTTCCATACTGCCCAATCAGGATGATTCCACTGTTCCCGGTTAGTGCAGTATTAACACTGGGGCCTGTGTACGAATGGGAGGGAAATATATGCTGGAGGAGTATATCCCACCCACAAAGCACTGCACCTGTAGACAGATGCACACAGTCTGGGATTCACTATCGGTTGCTACCTGTCCATGGCACCACCCCTCTGCACACAGGATCTGTACAGGGTGGCTGGGGGGCGGAGTAGTGGACCCAGCCGGGCATCCAATCCTGTCCTGGCTCCCAAGTGGGTCCTTTGCATGGCAGGGCATGGGTCCAGGAGCATGAATAGCACCAGCAGACACCCAGCCCCATCTAGCAGTGGACCCTGGCCAGGTCCCTGGAGCATGAGGGCCACTTGCTGCACTGCCGCACCCACTGCCCATCCATGTGATGCTTGGAATACCACCCCATAAATAGGCCATGTACTTCCAGCAGCACATGGATGGCCAGTAGCTGCAGAGGTGTGTCGAGGACTGTGCCACTGGACATCCAGCACATGGCATCAACTATGCAGGTACGGGATGGGGGAGTTATTAGTGCTGTGTGGGGTGTGAGAACTACTGAATGTGACACTTGGACAACTGGTTCTGAATACACTATGATTTTTGCAGTATGGAATTTGTAGTGGGATTATCTGAAAGGAGAAAAATACTGTCTTGCTGAAATGACACATCAACCCCCAGGTATAATTTCAAAGGACACGACGTAGGTTAAACTACAGATATCTGGAATGCAATTAACTTGTCAGTTGCTTTGAAATCAGTAGCTAAACTATGCATTTTATAATGCCCTCAGGAAAATCCTTTGATTGCACTTGGTGCCAAGAGGATTGGGCATATGCATTTGTTTGGGCGTTTTCTCAGGAAAAGTCCTTTGATGTCACTTGGTGTCATAAGGAATTGGCATATGCATTTGTTTGGGCGTCTTCTGAGGAAGACAGTTAATTTCATTCAAAGATTCTTTTATGTCTTTGTGAGGCAGGAGACTGCTCCTGGATGAAAGCAGATGCTAGCAGATCACAGACTAGATTAGGAAGTCATATGAAGAGAGGAGGAGCTAGGCGACCTCAGAGAGAAGGCCAGCTCAAGACTGTTTTTAAGTGTGCTGTAGCTGACCTTTAGATAGACATTCATATTCTTGGACTGAGAGAAGGAACATCTAAGAGCACTGAAAGATTATAAGAAATACCTTAGATAAATAAGTCTAATGGTTGGTAGGAATTTTGCACTTTTAAACTTGTTTTGTTTTTAAGATTGTATCTGTTGGGATATTTTGTTCTGTATTTACTGTTTACCTATTTTTTATCTATCTTAAAGTAAAGACATATATTTTAAAACAGAAACTGCCTGGTGTGCCTTGAAATTTCTTTTTTTTTGTAAGTGAAGCTTAGACGGTTAAAGTTGACACTGTGCTTAAGCTTATTGTGATACCAAATTGGGAAACAGGTAAGAGTTTCTCTAAGGACTTGCATAGAGTTTTGAGGGTTTGTTTTGTAATACCTAGTTGGGTGCCCATGGCAAAAGATATCTGGCATTTCCCCAAAGAGCATATTATCTGAGCCTGACAATTGGGTACACTAGCAAGAGGTTAACAGTTTGAATCCCTCCAGAACTTTGGATAAAAGGTGACTCAAACCCACAAAACAGACAGGGGAGTTACCATGTTCTGTTAACTGTTAACAATACTACGCTCAGAAGTTGGCACTTTAGGAGTAGAGGGTAGACCTTGCTGAGTGAGGCTGTGACACTGAACACCAATGATGGGATGGGGTACTAGGTTCAGGGGTTGGGTGCATGAGACCAGGGCACCTGAGTGGGGTTGGGGGGACACTGAACACTGATGAGGGTTGGGGGAGACAGGGTCAAATATGGGGATGGCCAGTCTATGCCTAGCACAAGTGGCTTACTGGCAGTTGGACACTGAGGGGGTGTCCATCCATTCATGGCCCCCGGTGCATGTGGCCATTGTCCAGTATTTTGGGGGTACCACTATAAGGGGCAACTACTATCAGTCATTGTGTGTGTGGACATGTATGGGGACAGGGTATTGGTGTCAGGAGGATCTGCATTCCAGGGCCATTGCCCCCTTGCATGTGTGTGTGTGGGGGGAGGAGGACACAGTGATGGGGCTGGCCACGGGTGTGTGCTGGGGTTGGTGGGCAGGCATGGCAAACGGGTGCAGCCTGTGGTGGACTGGGTCTGTCCTCCCAGTCCAGGTGGGAGACACTGTGCATGGCAGTGCATATGGCACTTTCAGCAGGGTTCCCTCTGCTGTAACCTTCAGACAGTTATGTCCCCCTGCGGAAGGCACCACATGCCATTGTGCATGGTGTGTAGTGCTGGCACACACTCCTCCCACCCCTGGAGCATCGCGGTCCGCATGGCCCAGGGATCATGTGTGTATGGTTTGTGTGCTCCAGTTAGTGCATCCCACGTGGGGGGGGGGCACAATGGGTGTGGCATGGCTATGCGCTGTGGATTTGCTGCACATAGCACTCTGCACATTCATCCATAGGAGCTACTGTTAATGCTGTGTTAACCTTTTTAAATATAAGGGCCTTCATCTCATCCTCCTGCAATTTTCCCTACTAAAGACATTGGACCAGATTGTCAAAAGGTTATGCATGGTGCAAAATGACTTGCACCAAAAAAAATGGTGCAAGTAGCACTGTGCATCATCAGTTGCGACATTCAGGATTCTGCAATATACTCTGCGACATGTCACAGGCTGCTTGCCCCAAAGTGAGCTTATGCCACCATTTACACCATAAACCCCCTATGACATGGCACAAGGGGGTTTACGGCAGCAGTTGCACCTTATTCTGGAAGGGCAGCTGCCAGATCCCCAAATATTCAATTCTGAAACAACCCCCAGAGGACATCCATCAAAGTACATTTACACCAGCAATTAGCTGGTGTCAGTGTGTACTTTGCATCCACCGGGGGTTGCACCAATGTGCCTGCCAGCCCATCCTCCATGACATGTAACTCCCCCACCACTGCCCCAATCCCTCAATGTATGTCAAAAAATTCCCACAGGGCTAGAGGACCCCCACTTCCCTGATGCCCTGATATATGTAAAAGAAACCCACAGGGCTAGAGGACCCCCCCCCCAATGCCCCAATCCCCTGGTATGTGTCAAAAAAGCTCTGCAGGGCTAACAGCCCCCCCAATGCCCTGATCCCCCAACATTCAGTAAAAAAAAGCCAAGCAGGGGTAGAGGACCCCACCCAGCCCTGATCCCATACCCCAAGTCCTAGCAGTATCAACCTGTAAAAAAAAAAAGATCCCTGTTATCTCTGATAGTGCAGTCCCCTCACCAGCAGTGCAGAGCACCCTGCACCCAACCCATACTCAGCCAGTGACTGCACAGCCCACCTCTCACCTCACCATGGCCAAAGCCACTGACTGAGCTCTGTAAGATCGTGTACTGCTGTAAATAGTATGCGCTCAATGAATGAGCTGTCACTCATTGAGTGCATACTAGTTACAGTAGTACGCACTCTTTAGAGCTTAGTTGGTGGCTGGACATGGCGGTGAGAGGTGAGCTGTACCAGTCGCGGCTGGGTATTGGCAGGGGGTGAGGGGTGGTCTGGCAGTGCCAGGTGGTGGGGTGAGGGGCCAGTAGTCTACCAGGGCTTTATGGGCATTACAGGATGTTTCTTTTTTTATTGCTAAGACCTGTCTTACTACAACTGTGGGGATTGGGTTTGGGAGGAGGTGATGATAGCCCTGTGGGGCTTTTCAAACTTTTTTGGACTTGTGTGTGTTGGGGGTCAGATGGCCCTGCGGGGCTACAACATGTAAATGTGGATTGGGGCATGTGGGAGGGGGCAGATTGCCCTGCGAGACTTTACACACTTTTTGGGGGGGGATCGAGGCTTGTGGGGGAGTCGGATAGCCCTGCAGGGCTTTGATGGATTGGAAGGATACTTGTGCTCTTCCTGTAACCATGCCGCAGGTTTGCAGCCAACGTTCCAGTATGTCCCCTGTTTGGAGTACTGGTATGGCTGGTGCAAGTCACAGAACTTAGACACGGGGACCCTGCCTGATACAGAATAGGGCACAGGGTCCCTGATGCAATGGCATTTGGTGCACATTGCCTTAGGCGTGACTTGCACCATCCCTTCTAGAATCAGCCCCCTAAAGTGTTGGATTTTCACAATGTTGCACCAGGTTAGGTTGTAAAATGATCATTACAACACAAAAAAGGTGATCGAACTTCATGCCACAAATGACCCAAGTCAAGCAATGAAAATTACATGTGTAAAAAAAAAAAAATGATGCATTGACCTCCTTCTGGTCAATGCCAAAAAAATAAAAACAATGTTGTTTGGATTGAAGCCCTTCCTAACGAAATGCAAATCTAACCCACCCCAATCATCACATCCCCTGATGGCCATGCCCTAGAGGATGTCAAACAATTAAAATATCTAGGAGTTGCGCTTGACCCCTCCCTTTCCTTTACAGAGAACATAAACTCCCTGGTTCTAAGATTTCACCAAAAACTAGGGGCTGCCTAGAGATATCGGCAATACCTCACCCCTGAGGCCTGCCATGCCATCATGCAGGGAAACCTGCTACCTATCTTGGACTACTGCTCTCTCATCTACTCCAGAACCTCCACATCTGCCATGGTAAAACTATCAGTAGCATATAACAGTGCCTGCCACTTCTCTTTGCTGGCCCCTTTCTCCACACACCACTGTACACTCTACACTACACGGGGGTGTCTCCCACTACAAGCCCGCTTAGACCTTGCACTGTACAGTTTTATTGATTCTGCCATCCGTATTGGCCAGAAATCCCCTCTTGCACCCCTTCTCATCGTTCAAACCTTACACTGCTGCCTATGCTCCTCCAGTATCCCCTCGATGAAAATCCCCAGGGTAGTCACGAACATGGGCGCTAGAGCCCTGTCTGTGGCAGCCCCTACACTATGGAACAAGCTGCCCACTGAACTGCACACCATAAACTCTCACTGCCAGTTCAAGACTCACTTCAAAGACTGGCTCCTGTTGGCATCCTCCTGCCACCGCTTCAAAGGACTAACCCCTCCATAGGTTCCAGGGGTGGGGCCAAATAGGTTCTCTTATTTACTAAAACTGTGCCACCATGAGCCTTACTTTGCTTTATTTGTTGCCCCTCAACTACTGCCACCATGTATTGCCGAATGTAACAACTGTAACCTTTCACTGTGCATTACCTGCTCTTGTTATATTCTTGTTATTCTGATGTTTCTACGCTGTGCCTCCTTATGTGGCCCGGGTCGTGCCCGAAAACGGTCCCTGGGATCAGTGCACCTACCCAGTTAACAAAGTCATAAAAAAAATTTAAAAAAAAGTATCATCTTCTGCCATAAAGCATGGCAACTGTCACAAATGTATTAAAACACTTGAAAATAGCCCACAAATGCATTGACTCATTTGTAGTGATGCAGGCCTTTGCCCAAAACTGGGAATTGCACCTCTGTCACTTCTTCTAAAAATCTAGGCCATCATCCTCTGTTTATAAGATCAGTCATTTACTGTTGAGGACATTTGCACAAAAGCATTAACCTTGACCCTCAAGATTTCAAGTGCTCCTTTTGCCCCCCCCCCACTTACTGACATCATTATTTATTTATTTGCTTTTGTTAACCGGGTAAGCACACTAGACAGCCAAGTGCCTATTTTCAGGTGTGACCTGGGAGATTACAAGGTACATACATGAACATCAGGCAAAAACAAGTGAAGGATTACATTAAAGAGAATTAGCACACAGGGACAATACAAGCAACAGTACCAGCAGGGATTTACATTGCAGGCAGTAGGAAGAAGTTTAGTGTGGTTTCATCATTCCAGGCAGCAGTGTTATAAGGCTTGCAGGTAAGCAAAGAGGAGTAACATTGGGATAGAGTGGGCCCAGAGCAAGATAAGGGAGTGCACAGTAATAATGCTCACCCTGTTGGGCAGGTGGGCCTAAGTGGTCTATTTTTCTAGTAAACTGTGAGTACAGGAGGTGTATAAGCACAGATGTAATCTACCCAAGTCATATTATTTATGTAGCATCTCAGTTTGTTGGGGCATCACAGGCTGAGAGGGTTTGTCTAGTGCACAGACAGATGGAGGCTGTTTTGAGAAAGCCCCAGAGGGAGGCTTTAAAGCTCTGGTGGGAGGGAGAGGAGCGAGTGCTTGATGGAAGAGAGTTCCAAACCCTGGGCACATATGCAGCAAAGGCTCGGTCACCCATTTGTGTGCGAGTTTTTTGTATCAGGAGGGCATGAGAGTCACTGGATCGCAGGTTGTAGGAGGAAGTAGCTAGAATGAGGGACTCTGCAAGTTTAAGGGGGGTGGCAGTTCTGACAATCCTGTCTATGAAGTTGCCCACAACACAGGAGTGGTGAGTTTCCAGTGGGAGCCATTCAAGCCGGGTACAGAGCTCACAGCGGTGAGTGAGGCGGGGGGCTGAGAGCGCAAAATGGCATATGTTTGTGTACGCTGAGTCCCACTTTACTAGACTAGTTTTTGCAACGTGAGCAAAGGTGACTAGTCCATAGCAAAGCATAGGTAAGAGGACTCCCCTGGCTAAGGCGAGACGGGCAGCTGGAGTGAGACAACTTTTTGCTCTGTAAGCATGTCCCAACTTGCAGTTTGAGGCCTTACATGAATTGCGTATGTGCATGTTCATATCCAGTTATGGGTCAAGAGTCACCCCCAAGTACTTGACCGAGTCTGCAACTAGCAGTGGGGACCCATTGGCCCCAGAAATCTGTAGTGAATCTGGGGCAGCTTTTAACTTGGCTGCTGAGCCAAACAGCATGGCCTTCATCTTCTGCAGGTTAATCATAAGTTTATGGTCCTGCAACCAAGTTTGGATTTGGTTGAAGTCCGAGTTTAGTTTGGTGTTGATGGTAGAGATGTCCTGGGAACTGGACATGATGATTAGGTCATCTGCATACAGCACTGAGGACTCAAGAGTCAGAACCGAGGGTAGCTCATTTACGAAGAAAGAGAACAGGAGAGGTCCCAGGACAGAGCCCTGGGAGACTCCACAGTTTACCTGGGCAGGCTCAGACAGGGTCTTGTTGAACTTGGTGTACTGCTGCCTGCCCATGAGATAATTACTGATCCAGGCAAGGGCGGGGGAAGAGAAGCCAAGTGGTAGGAGAGAAGAGCACAGTAGTGTGTGTTCTACCTGATCAAAGGCTTTTGAGAGATTAACAAAGATGGCCCTGGTCAGTTTGCCTCAGTCAGCAGCGGACCTGATCTCAGAGGTTACAACTGCTAGGGCCATGGAGGTGCTATGCCCCTTTCTGAACCCATGCTGTGCAGGGGAGAGTAGGTTGTGAGTCCATAGGTAATGGGTGACCTGAGAGGTGACTACCTTTTCCAGAAGTTTGCCGATCGTTGATAGGATTGCTATGGGGTGGCAGTTTTTAAGGTCTTTTGGGTCCCCTTGCTCGGGAACAGGGATGACCTTAGCTGTCTTCCAGATGTCCAGGACAATACCCAAGGTAAGCAATGCATTGAAGACGTGGGCTATGGGTTGGACTAGTACTGTTGTCCCTAGTCTCAGCAGCTTGGGCTCCAGGCAGTCATGCCCAGCACCAGTGTGAGGGGAGAGGCCAGCAAGGAGCTTCTGGGCCTCCACGTCTGATACTACCTTGAGGTAAAAGGGCAGGAGGGGGCATTGTCCCCCTGGGTGGAGAGGCCTGATTTACGGGGTTTTGAGGCAGTTTGGGGAGAGCTGGCAGGTCAGTGAATTAAGAGTTGAAGACATTGGCAATAGTGATGGTGTTGTTGCAGTTTACCCCATCAATGAGCATATCCGTGACCTGAGCTCTAGTAGACCCACCAACCACATTCTTAATGCTTTGGCAGAATGTCCTCGGATTTTTGGCTGTGGAGAGCAGGATGGACTGACAAAACTAACTCTTTGCAGAGCGGATCAGTCTCTTGCATGAGTTCCTCAGCTGCCTGCTATCCTGGAGGTCTGTGCTAGACAATGAGCACTTATTCCTCACCCAGCATTTATCCCTTTGATTCATGATGGAATACAGGTCTCCATGGAGCCACTTAGTTGCAGTGCCCCTCACTCTCCTTCTTGTGAGGGGAGCATGCTTGTTTTGAAGTGGGGTGTAAGCTTTTAGGAAGTTGTCAAGGGCCTTTGAGGGGTCATTTGTGACCATGACCTGAGACCAGTCGACATGACGCAAGTCAGCAAGGAAGTCTCCAATGCTGAGTTTGGAGTAGTCCCTCATTTGTATCACCTTGTGGGGGATTTTGGGAGGGGAGCTGCCCCATGCACAGTAGGTGGGAGAGTGATCTGATATAGCATCAGGTTGAACACTGCAGGAGATAATTTTCTCCATTCTGTTGCTTAGCACCCAGTCGATGATGAACCCTTGTCTCCTTTAGGAGATGGCCTTGTGGGTTCAGAGATGAGCTGGCTGACGGCTAGTCCAGCCAACAGTGGCTCGTATTGCTGAACGTTATGACCAGCCCAGTTAAGGTTGAAGTCCCCTAGGACTAGTACCTCGTTCGAGCCAACCTTTGAGCTAAGACTGTCTAGGAGGTAGGAGAGCCCAGACACTCCACCCTTGGGAGGATTGTAGGCACAGATCACGTGCACCTTTTTGGTGCTTCCTAACAGGAGGAGGACATGCAGGAACTCACAGAGATGTGATGTAGATTGCATGTGTCCTATGACTGAGACATTTAAGTGTGTCTTGTAGTATATGAGTACACCACCCCCACTCTTGTTCTGAGCCCTGTCCAACCTAATGAGGTTGTAGCCTGGAAGGGCGCATACTGAGTCAGGTATGTGTAGCTTAAGCCAGGTCTCCGTGATCCCCATAATGTCTGGGTTATAATGAGCCACCCAAGCTGTTAGCTCAGTAAGGTTTCATAGAAACATAGAAACATGAAACATAGAAACATAGACTTTGACAGCAGATAAGGACAGCTAGGCCCATCTAGTCTGCCCATTTCCCTACCTACAGGATAGGCCGCAGATCCTAGTTAACCAACAGCCTATTTCTTCCTACCCCCCACAAGAATTGCCTTATGTCTGTCCCATGCATTCTTGAATTCTCCCACGGTTTTAGACCCCACAACCTCCTCAGGAAGGCTGTTCCATGCATCCACTACCCTCTCTGTGAAATAATACTTCCTCACATTGCCCCAGAACCACCCTCCTTCTATCTTTAAATTGTGTCCCCTTGTTCTTGCAAGTCTCTTTTTCTGAAAGATGCTACCTCTTGGACTTTGTTTATTCCACTGAGGTACTTAAAGTTTCTATCATGTCCCCTCTCCCTTCTTTCCTCAAGGGTATACATATTAAGCTCCTTTAGTCTCTCCTCATACGGCTTCTCTTGCAGACCCTGCACCATTTAGTTGCCCTCTGGACTTCCTCTATCCTGTCTATGTCCTTCTGGAGATGGGGTCTCCTGAACTGGACACAGTACTCCAGATGGGGTCTCACCAACTATCTGTACAGAGGGATAACAACTTCCTGTTTTCTGCTGATGATGCCTCTCCCTATACATCCCAGTATACCCCCAGCCCTCCCTACTGCCTTCTCACATTGCTTGCTAACCTTAAGGTCATCTGATATGATTACCCCTAGGTCCCTCTCCTTTTTTGTTGTTGTTACTACCTCTCCACCCGTTGTGTATTCTTCCTCTGGGTTCTTGTTTCCCAGGTGCATTATTTTGCATTTCTTTGCATTGAATCCTAGCTGCCATACTTCTGACCATTCCTCCAACCTTGCCAAGTCCCTTTTCATCCTTTCCACGCCTCCTTGTGTATCAACCCTGTTGCAGATCTTTGTGTCATCTGCAAAAAGGCATAATTTTCCTTCCAGTCCCTCTGCAATGTCACTGATGAAGACATTAAAAAGGACTGGACCCAATACTGAACCCTGCGGTACCCCACTAGTAACCCCCCTTTCTTCAGAGTGGACTCCATTTACAATTACCTTCTGTGTCCTGTTGTCCAGGCAATGTTTTACCCAGGCTACCACCCTGGGTCCCACTCCCAGGCTGGTTAATTTGACTATTAATCTTTTGTATGGGTCTGTGTCAAATGCCTTGCTAAAGTCAAGGCAGACCATGTTCACAGCCCCTCCCTGGTCTACTACTTTGGTCACCCAATCAAAGAAATCTATTAGATTCGTCTGACATGACTTTTCCGCTGTGAACCCATGCTGCCTTGCCTTGGTAGAAGGCTGCATATGTTTAAGTGCACAAGCCTCAAGCCTTTGGCCAATAACCAGGTGGAGGGTGGTTTCGGTGAGGGACTAGCGCTCAGTGGACCTATACTTTGGACAGGGGCCCCCTGCCATGCCATGGAGCACAAGATGGCCTCTCAGTGGAGGCATCCTATTGGGCCACAGTGGGGGGGGGGTGGCAGCCGAGACGGAATTATTTCTGTGGGCAGCCAAGGCGGGATTTGTCCTGTGGGATCCACAAGGCTCAGGGGTGTTGCAGTGAACTCCATTTGGGCAGATCGCTCTGGGATACAGTGCAGACACAGGCTCCCCCTGATGAGATATAGCAGGTGGGTTTCAGTATACAAAGGCAGATTTCACTAGCAGGGTTGACCTAGTACCCAGTGATACAGAGGAAGGCTAGTTGTTGCTTCAGGCTTCAGGGATTGCCACTCCTGACAGTGCAGGTTACTTGCTTCTAAGTAATGGTACCGCAGGATAACAAGCTTAACCTAATTCAAGAAAATTGCCAATCATGCACTGAATTTTGCTGTCTCAACTAAAATTATTACTAAACTATTAGTATAACAGGATAGCTAGCTGTCTCTAGTTGAACCTAATTCAAGATAGTTGCCAAATCATGCACTGTATTTTACAGTGGAATCTAAGTGTCTCTGAGTATTAGATAGCTAGCTATTTCTGGTTCACGGAATTGCTAATTCATCTCTGTATTTTACTGTCGTTGGCCTAGTAACAATATGAGACAAGTAAGGCTGACATAGGAATGTTCAGAAATTAGCAACTGTCAATGTCCCGTTCTGCAGGCAGCGGCCCCAGTTTCCAGCCAAGTAACATGCATTGTGATGATATCACTATCTGTTGCTTAGGAAAGAAGGAGCATACAGTATATACAGAAAAAAAATGAAATGTAAGTTAAAGTGTGTATGAATACTGCGTTGTACAAGAAAATGATATGGGACACTGGAAACCCACATTAATATTGGGAATGCTATAGGTAATTGACAACATGATGTTTTAAAAAGTGGGAATATCAGTTTTCCAGATTTACAAAAACAAAAAAAGTTAATTTTTTTGTCCAATCAAGTTATTGCTAATTTGATCAAACACCATGTGCAGTAGCAAGAACGACAAACACTCTCACCAGAATGGGGCTGCGTCACTTGAACCAAAATACACACACATACACACACACACACACACACACACACTGGAGGTTTCCCTTTTCACTCCCATAGAAGACAGCTGCTAAAACGCTCCTCCTCTCTGGCCATGTAATCAGAAGAGAGATTTTGGGATAATACATGTCAAAGAAGAGAAGAGGGGGGAACTTATTAAGCTAACTGACAGTATTCTGTGTTTTAATTAAAGCATACACAAATCCAGACTCTGTCTTTGTCTCAATGAATTGTACACGCATTTGTTTTAATGTGCAAAGTTTGTTAGGGTTTAAAGGTAAAAGTACTCAAAAGCAAAGTTGCACCCCTTCCTGGAAATGGAGTATTCCAATTGCTTCACATGTTTGTTTTGGATATTTGCACTTTTCCATATATAGGAGCAACTCAGAGTGACAGCCTGTGCCAGGCTAGTAAGCTATAGAGTAAAGAAACACATTGAGGCTAATGTTTCAGCTAGTACAGTCACACAAAAGTTCACTGTACTAGCTATTGTTTACTAAACACTAAGCTGTAAAGTATTTTCCTTAAGAGTAGGTACTGTAGCTAATACACCTTAGAAATGAATGGGCCAGTGGATGGTTTATGTGACAACTCTCTGAATGATGAAGGAGCCTTTATGTTCACTTCTGAGTCTGTAGGAGAGGGACACCCTGGTGAGTATATACAATGAACTGTCTTGTAAGTAACTATCTAGGGGGTTGGGGTTAGCTCAGATGTAAACTTCCAGATGTTAAACCCTGCTGCTCCCACCCTCAGTCTAAAAATCTGCAGAGTTGTTTATGCTGAATGCATGGTATACATTTGTGAAAGGGTGATACTGGGAGGTGGTTCTGTTTTTTATTATCAATTGCCATGGTATGCAAGGCAGTGGAGACCCCTTATTTGAAAGGTGGCAAACAAAGTGGTAATTCTGTTTTCCTTTAACTAAGAACATGCATGGTGGAGAAGCTGTGTGATAAGTGAGCAGATATTGTAAAATGTTCCAGAGAAGAGCTTGATGGTGGAAGGAGGAAGCACTCTCATATTACTGTCTGCTTTCCAACAAGGAAATTATCAGGTTAGCAGACCATATTTTGAAAGGGGTTTCAGTAGGGTCTAAGGTATTTCTTAGGAAATTCTCCAGATTGAGATCAGCAGATTGTTATTTTATAAACCAGTCTGTGGAACTTGACTGATACTTAAAGGATGTGTTTGCTGATAGTAGTGGCCTCAGCTCAAATTATGCAGATGATTATTACACACATAGCTTTTGGAAAGCAAGAAGCCCATTTGTTCATCAACTTCCTTCTGCCCAGCAGATCAGTGGGACTACCCAGTCACCCCAGTCTGAGTTCCATTGTTACAACTAGGGTTGCTCGGAATCCAGTCAACAGAATCAAATTGATTGGATTCTGGACATTTTTTTTTAGTTTTCCAATTTCAGGTATTTAAGGCCAAAAATCCAAATCCGAGAACTTGATTGGCTGTGGAATCAGAAGCAGAATCTGCATCAGACTACAGTGCAAACAATTAGTATTCCCCTACTTCCCATTCCCAAGTTCCAACCTTACCATTATCCACCCCCCTCTTTGCTTGGGTGCTGGGCTGCTGTCAGAGATTCCTTTTTCTGTTTCATGAAGGTTTGGATATTGGGATGGCTAGTATGTACTTACTCACTGTGTCACTTCAGTGCTTGCTAGTTTTTCCTCTTGCACCAATTTACAACCCCCTGTACCCCAAGTTCCTGAACCTGGAAGTAATCCAAGCGTGCCATGTACTGTAACTTCCGTACAATGTGCCTTGACTCTGGCAGGCTGCACTGACCCAGACCTTTGCACCATCCCGAACCTCCACCACCACCCCTGACCTCCACCCCGCTAAATTCTCTGGCTGCTCAGTCCTCCATGTGTCCTACTCCATCATGTTCTTCGGAATCATATCTCCCCTATTAAAAAAAAATAAATTCCCCAAAACTCTCATTATCCTGGAGCAGAGGTGGTCAACCTTAAGAAAGCCCTGCGGTCCTCTACCAGTTGCCATGCTACTAAGGCATCTGGTGGTGGCTAACCTCAGAACTTTCTTAAGGTTGACACCTCTGTTCCAGGGGAACCAGGGTTCCTTGGAGGGTTTTTACTAGGGGAAAAGTGTTGGATACATGACTAAGACATAGAGGACAGAGCAGCCAGGGAGTTTGGGAGGGTGGATGAAGGTCCAGGCACAGTCAGTGTCATGGCAGTGGGCAGCACCACAACATCATATGAGAAAAAGGAACAGGACCACTACACAGCAATCCATACTGGATTACTGGGCCTCCAGGTCTGGGAACTGGGAGTCAGAGAGCAGTTTAGGAGTGGAGCCATTGAAACACATGGTTTGTGCTTGGGGGGCAGAATTAGAGCAGGAGGAGCGGAGACTTATGGGGGAAGGGGCCCGTAGATCATTCATTGGGGTGGTACTGGGGACTGTAGAGAGACTGCAATCTGGGGGGATAATGGACTACTACTTAACTGGACTGGCAACACCACTTGGACCGCACTCTGCCACCCTCTCCAGAGGCCATCTGAGCATCCAGAGCCCCCAACCAGCCATGTTGTCAACAGGTAAGGGTAAGAGAACTCTTAGGGCAGGGATTCTGCTAATATTTTGGGAGGGATGGGGGCCTTGCACCATTTTGTAAAATTGAATTGGATGCAGAATCAGAACTTCCAAATCCATTTCGGATTCCATTCCATTGCCTGAATCAGAGGTGGTATGGAATTGGAGACAGAATCACAGTTTTTGAAATTCCTATGTCTGCAAACTAGAATGAATTCCTGAGAATTTGAGCACCCCTAGTTGCAACATGGAGTTGTGTAGAACATTCAATAAGAGGAAGCCAGAGTCTATTCCTCCTTACTATTGGCCCTCTTAATGCCTTCATAAGTGGCATTGCCAAAGAATGTAAGATATTCCTTTTTGCAGATGAGACCAACATCTGTAATAGGGTGACACACAAAAAGGGGTGGAGAGAATATGTAGGGAACTTGGGAAACTTGAGGAGTGATCAAGAGCATGGCAGTTGGGGTTCAATTCTTGGACCCCTTCTGTCTTCAGTTTTTATCAATGACCTCCCCTCATCCTGCACATCTTCAATTTCCCTGCTTTATGCAGACAACAAAGGTGCCTACATCCGTGGGAGAGACATGACTGACACCAGCAATACTCTTGTATGTAATTTTAATTCTCTACAATGAAGGTTCCTCAAGGAGAAACTGGACCTAAATGTATCAAAGACAAAAGCCATGGACCTTGGCACAGCTCCCAAAATCTAGTGTCATGCCCAAGACTCCAAAGAACCCAGTTCCACTACTCTGGATGACATCAATCTGGATTTTGTTACTGAATTTAAATTCCCTAGGATAACCCTAAACCCATGCCTCACTTTCAACCTAATTTAAATAACACAGTGAAGTCCATACACCAGAAACTGGGACAGTTTTACCATATTCAAATGTATCTCATAGCTGACTGTAAAGGCAGTACAATGCAGCCTCCTACTGTTATTAGAGTAGGGTGTCATCATAATGAGTGCTGCTTCCAAGTTTGTCAGCACAAAGAAAAAAGCCATTTACCACCACAAGGTGGCTAGATTTCCCACTTCCATAAGCCCTAGGTCTCATCACTGCACCAGTCTTGAGCAGCTTGGTTGGTTGCAACAGGAACACAAAGCATAGCTTACACTGGCTAGCTTTATGTACTAGACTCTGTATGGAAACATACCACAGAGCCACAATGAGCTGCTGTCTCTTGCTAACCAATGACATTCCCGTTCCACTGTGAACGGTTCTGTAATGATCCCACTCATGTGAACAGACATAGGGGTAGAGACCCTTCTACTATCATGCTGCCTCCCTCTGGAATTCCATACCTTCTCACATCATATTGCCCCCTCCCAAAATCCTTTGTGCTCAAACTGATAGACCACATGCTAAACCTCAAATCGTGCTCCTCTGCATGGTAACTCTAGCATATATTGCTAGCTTTGCCCTTTTTGGTGTTCCGCTTCATAATCTTCTTGCATAACCTCATTGTTTTGTTTTATATTTGCACTACTGTAATGTGAAATGCATTTGTATATTTCTAACTGTTTATGCTCGCACGTGTATATCTTGTGTACTATGCAACTTGCACAACTGTGTTCTACTGTACATAGATGTAACATTTTTCTCATCATTATTGACTTCTGTACATGGATCTGTTTTTTTTTTCTGTTTTGCTATGTACTTGTAGTATCTGGGTCTTCTAAAAAGATGGCTTGTGCTACTGCTCCAACCCAGTTAAAAAAGAATGAATAAGGAATAAATAAATAAAATACCATGAAGTGCAAAATCACATACATAGGGCATAAGAACCCAGGAGCTGAGTATAGGATGGGAGAGGTACTCTCAGTCACTAAGCAGGAAAGGGACCTTGGGGTTATCATATCTGATAAGCTCAAGGTGGCAGGGCAGTGTGACAAAGTAGTGGGTAGGGCCAGTGAGATGCAGGGAAGCATAGGGAGAGGTGTCTCCACCAAATGGAGGGAGATGGTGTTGCCACTATATCGTTCGCTGGTGAGATCCACCTGGAGCATTGTGTCCCATTCTGGAGGCCCCACCTCTGGAAGGACATAGACAGGATGGAGGCAGTCCGGTGAGGGCAACTAAAATGGTGCAGGGTTGCACCAAAAACCCTGTGAGGAGAGACTGAGGAATCTCAACATGTACACCCTAGAGGAGAGAAACACAGGAGAGGACATGATAGAGACCTACAAGTACATATCTGGTAGGGCTGAATGGGGTGCAGGAAGGGAGTATCTTTCAAATGAGGAAGAACATCAGGACCAGAGATTGTGCAGTGAAGCTGGAGGGGAGGAATTTTAAGAGGGATGTGTGGAAGTACTACTTTACTGAGAGAGTGGTAGACACCTGGAAGTGGTGGTGGGGAAACAGTAGTGGGTTGAAAGCATGCATGAAATATACATAGGTGAATACTAGTAAATATGCAGGAAGGAGGGATGATTGCTGCAAACCAGTTATGGTCTGCAGAGACAGATTAGGCAGTTATCATCTGGATAGAAGGCAACATCTGGGTAGACTGGGTGGGCCAAATGGATGGTTCTTTTCTGCCAATAAATTCTATGTTTCTATGACCTGGCACCCTGCTCTCCAATTGTTATCTGTTATTTGTACCACACTGAATTCTACTTTTTGCCTTTTGGACTTCAACTATCAGCAAGACTTATTGCCAAGTATGCCAACTAGACCAGTAACAGGTGATTCTTCTAAATACAGTGATGCTAAGGTCTTACGCCAGCAGCAGTTAAATGGACTGCACTTTAACACCTATAGCAGTAGGATACTTCTATTTTAGACCCTCTCTCCATTACAAGGCACAATGCCTTATATGAATGTTATCCTGCATTTTGATTGGTTAAGAGGTACCATTTGCCATGTCCTTATCAGGACATATTCTGGTAACTGGTGTTATTTAAGCTAAGCAAAACACATCACACTGAGATATTCATGCCTGAAATGGCTCTCCTGGTGGAGCTCCACCTAGCATCTGATAGAACCACAACAGCTGCACTGGAACAGCACTACTACCAACAGAAAAAAAAAAAAACAGTTGTTGTGTCCGAGCTCCCCCCCCACACACACATGCGCACACACATAACAGGTAAAGTTTCAATCTTTGGTACCTGTTCTTTTATTTTTGCCACTGCCACAGCTCTCACTCTCACTTTTGAAACAGCAACCAGGGGAAAAAAAAAGTCTGTACCATCTCTGATCTGCTGTCCTCAGGGTCCATAAGAGGATGGGGAGCTGAGAATAATTCTCAGGGTCCAGCACCAAAGAGGAGCCTGAGCCCCCCGGCATGCTACTGTACACAGCTGCATAGGGGCCCCAGAGTCTCAACTTTTCCTGGGGCCTGGAATTCCACTCATGGGGCCTGACTGTCCTCCCCTCACTCTCTGGTCTCCAGTCCTCACCCCTCTTTACTAGCCAATAAACAACAAAGCGCAACAAGACAGTGCAATATCACAACCATTTGAAAACTGGGAAAGAGGAGACCACAAAGGAGGAATCTGCTTGGTGACTGCAGAGGGACATGCTAAATACCAGTCAAGGCAACCAGTCAATTAAAAGGAAAACAAGTTCCAGTAGTCCTACAAAGTGGAAAAACCATTAAAAAATGTAGAATCACAAAATGAAAGCTTACTGAACGTTTGTGTGTGTGTTGGGGGGGATGGGAAGTTGGTGGTGGTGGTAGAAACATGATGCACAGAACTTGTACTGAAACTGTGCAGCTTAAATGAAAACTCATGGTGAAAGATACCTTGAAAGACGCCCACAAAAAAAAAATAAAAAAAATAATATTAATTAAAAACCTGCCAACAGTTTGTGTGTGTGTTGGGGGGGCCGGGGCAGACACACACATCATCTTCCTCACATGTTAAAAAAACATTACACCATTCTGCTGCTTTCTGCATAAAAGGGATAAATGGATTATTGTCTTGAAACCTGTAAACAAGTGAAAGAAAAGGATGAATAAATTACTTTTTACTTTCAAAACTGCACTAGCTTGTCCATACTGTATTTTGGGAATTTTCTATCCATTTTATAAGTGGAATAAGACACTTTGAGGTATGGTTTATGGGCTAATAAGAGCACGTCCCTGGTTCTAAAGGCACTCAGCGCAAGCAACTTGTGCATCATTATGCACCTAGGGTGTGCACTTATCAGCCCATAAACCATACCTTATTGTGTCTTATTCTTTACGTACAGTAGTTGTCTGAAAATGTTTGATATCTTGCCCAAAAATCTGTGATCAGTTCAATACAGATCATGCCAAGCTCTGTTTTCATAAACGCGTTCTGCTGGAATAGTCATTTTTTGACACTTAAAGAAAGACACACATAGACTGCCATTCAGCAAAAACAATGGTCTCCATTTGTAATAAATGTGTAACTGGGTAGCTTGGAGCCAAAGCCCAGACAGCAAGGATGGTCAGCCAGGGTGCTCTATGCAGAGAGGGGAACTCGGGGGCAGGGTGAGAAAACTGTAGGGGCAAAAAAGTCTTTAACATACAAATTGAAGTCCACATTAGCAAGCATGCAGTCTTTCTAATTTATTTAACAGCACAAAGGTCCATACTACCCCATTAGTTGGCTAGGGAAGAACTGATACAGGCCCTGAGCTAACTTTATGCAGCATGTGGGCATAAGAGGTCATTATGAACAATTAATTTAACAGGCACACAGATGCATCTTTTCTTTTCTTTCACACATCTTTGTCTCTTCACCATAGCAGCTACTCTTAAACAGAGACCACCCTTGGAAGTAGGTGCCCATGTTCAAAGACCCTTTGCACAACCCAAGCAAGGAAATGCACTTGGCAGGACACAGCAAGCATGTACCCACTTTAAGGGAACTCTGGAGCCTCCATATTTCACAGTGGCTTCACCAATAGCCTACTGGTCAGTATCTCATATGCTTAACAGCATACGTTAAAACTGCGCAACAGGAACAGCGTGGTAGGGTACAGCAAGAGGGTGCAAAACCATGAGAGGGTGTATACACGGTAGTGCACCCTCTCACACATCCCAGGTAGGGGATGTGACCTGTACTGGGAGGTGGGACCAGTGAGCAGCTGCCCTGGCTCGGGATGAGACACAGGCAGCAAGGAAGGGAGGCAGTGCGTTTCGGACTGGGTTTCGATTCCCCATCCCAGATGCAAGGAATTTTTTTAGTTTTCACACTTTGTGCGGTTAAATGTTAATCCCTACTGGAGTTCGTTATTTTATTTAGAACTTTGTAGGCACAGCCTCCGAAAAGAAAGACATATGCCACTTGTAATATATTATGCTTGTATTGGTAGCGGGGTATATTGCTGCGACGTAATGCCTTGCAACATTGTGACCTTGTGCCCTCAAATAGACACTTCCTAAGAACCTTGGAGATTGGGGGTGGAATTGGGGTTGGAATTCTGTTTCTGAGCAGGATATTTTCTTCTGTGCCCCCATTCTGCTGGTGAACATTAACAGACATTTTGTGGAACCAGTGGGGATCTGAATCTTAGAGGCAGCACTGGCCTCACTGCACACTTAGAGAATGGGCCACTGTGGGACCCTTCCCTCAGATACTCATCCCTGCAATTACTCAGTCTAGCACCCAACCAGTTAATTGATAACCACACCACAGGCCCCTGGATACTGTTGGACCTTGATCCTACAGTCCAGAGCTTACTGCTTTCTCCATAAACTTGGCACGTGTTGTCATTTGTTCTCCACCCCCCCCAAGACAGGCACCAGGAAACTGCCTCTACCAGTTCACCCATTGTCAGGTGGCACTGTTCTTAATTAGGAATGAAAGGCCCCAGGGCTACCAGGTACCTATTTGGTTCTGTTACTTCATTCCTCCCCAGAATGGGCACTCTCTTCTGCAGCACTCTCCTCAGCTCTCTTTCTTTTTTTTTTATATGAAATATTTTATTTAGATTTTCCAAAGAGAAAACATACAGAATGAAGAAACATTCCCATAAGGGTCATATGACCACTAAAACAGTACTATTTATTTATTATTTATTAAATTTTGATTACCTGGTGAGCCCACTGAACCCCGAAGGTCCCTTTTTTCAATACAAGTGCGAAAGGTACACAACCCACTGTTAATAACATACACTTTGCAACTATCATCATACCTGTGGTATAAAAGTGAAGTAGTTGCACTTTAAACTACACAAAATGAAGAGATACTAACTGTACCCCCAAATGGGGGAGATAAAGGTATATGTGTAAACAGTGCAAGCAAACCAAACTGCAGAAAAAACAACCTCTGCTAAGTGGCTACCAAGTAAATGAGAATCCAAACTGGTGCATTTACTTGACAGTTACAGAGGTGCAGCCTAACCTGGGTGGTTAAAAGCTATCCCTTACCTGTGACCCCTCAGCCTGGAGGGACTGAGGAGCTCCAGTTTTGGGGTGGAAGTGATCCTGTGGAATAATAGTGTCATCAGATTCATAAGGGGGGGGGGTTGCCAGGTGGTGGTGTGGAAGTACAGCATTAGATGTGAACTGAGTTAGTGTCCCCATTTCTTTTCATAAATGTGCATCTGATTGCTGTTGGCGTATGTCAGACATTTAAAGATTGCTAGTTTGGCCAAAGCTGTGTGCCATCTTAGAAGCGAGGGGGGACTTGTCTGATGCCACCTCATCAGTATCACCCACTTAGCTTCCAGCAGAGCCGTGAGCAGCCATTTCTTTGACTGAGGGGAGCAGTGCAACAGCTGTGAGGTGCTGCCCAGGACAGTTAGGGCAGGAGATGCGGGGATAAGTAAATGCAGAATTTTAGTACAGTCACGTAATACCCCTCACCAGAAAGAGGACGACGTGGGGCATTGCCACAAAATGTGTAGCAGATTGGCCTGAGGGGCTTGGCACCTCCAGCAGTTGGAGTGAGGAATAAGCCCCATCTTGAGGAGTATGTCTGGAGTGTGGTACCACCTCAGTAATACCTTGAGCTGAATGAGTTGGCTCCTGGAATTCCTGTATCCAAAGTTTGCACTTTTAAGGAGATACACCCAGTCTTCACGGGAGATATCCATCTGTAGGTTCCATGTCCACTGTGCCCTGCACTTATCATTGGTGTCAGGCAGGGAATCCTTGAGCATGGGGTATAACTTCCCTGCTAGGCCCTTAGTTTTGTCTTGCTTGTGTAGGGTAGCTAGCCATGCCCATTCTTCCCCCATATGTGCCCTGGATCTGAGGTATCGTGTTGCTTCCCGGATCTGGAGAAACCTCCAGAAGGCCGTTCTGGGTAGCTGGTATCAAACCTGCAATTGCTGAGGGTGGGGTGGGCTTAGGGTTGGGGGGGGCATGAAACCTCATGTTTACATATGTACCTTGTTTTCATGAAGCATATTCAGTGGGATTGTAATCATCAAATTACAGAAGAGATAGACTAGCTTGGGTAAAATAAACATGCACACAGCTTCTACCTTACCATTTAAGGAAAGGTACACTTTTGCCCACCTTTGTGTCTCTGATCTTATGGAGGCATATACAGTCATTTGTGCATGCCAGGTTCAATGGTGATAGCGTTGTTTTCTTACTGTTTATTTGGAGCCCTGATATTGTGGCGAACCTCCGCAGGCCTTCCATTACTGGTGGTAGGGAGGCCGAGGGGTGAGACAAGGTGAGCAGGTCATCAGCATAGGTATTAATGAGATAGTGTCTGCCTTTCAGCTCAGTTCCACAGATCTCAGGGGTGTTTAGCAATCTCTTAGCAACGGGATCCAAGGGCAATGAAGAACAGAAGGGGGGATAGGGGGCAGCCTTGCCGCATGCCTCTTTGCAGCTCAAAGGGGATAGAGACATCCCAGTTAGTTAGTACTGTCACCATAGGTTTGGTGTACAGAGTAGAGATCTAGGCCTGGAAGTATGGGCCAAATCCATATGCCTTCAGGTTGGTGTGAAGGTAACCCCATTCCATTGACTCGAACGCCTTACAGACGTCTACCACTAGGGTGGCTATAGCCGTTTGGGAGCTCATAGCCCACAATTTCAGGTTAAATACTGCATATATGGTATCAGCCCTTGCCTTGCCCTTGCTAAAGCCCACTTGTGAATGGTGGACCAGGGATGGTAATAACCCTTCTAGCCTATTGGCCAGGGCCTTTGCTATTATCTTATTGTCCATGGAAATCGGTGAAATAAGGTGAAAGTTAGTGCAGTCAAGGGGGTCTGATTACTTTTTTGGCAGGAGCATAATAATTGCCTCCTTCATGGCCGGGAGTACACCTGAGACTCTTGCCTCTTCAAGGGCTTCTAGTAGTGGAGGCAGGATGACCTCATCCAGGAGTTGGTGTAACTCTGTTGTAATTCCATCTGCACCAAGAGCTTTGCCCTTAGTGAGCCGGTGGAGTGCAGTCCTCAGTTCTGCTAGTGTTAGAGGACTATCTAGGTCTTGTGAGACCTCTGGGGTTAAGCAGGGGAGGAGTGTTGTCTCCAAGTTGGTTTGGATTTTGAGGATCAGGGTCCGAGGTGCTCTGGGGAACAAGGGAAGAGTACAGCTCTTTATAAAATTGGCACATTATTGAGTTGATTTCTTGGGGGTTCAGTGGCAGTGGAGCCTTTGGGTGACCTGAGAGAATGAATTTGGGATCTGACTTCTTCTAACACAGATAGTAAACCAGCATCCTGCCCCCCCTTGTCCCCTGACTCCCAAAACTGATGCTTGGCCCTAAGTAGCTGCTACTCTGCCTTCCACAGTAGCAGGATGTTAATTCTGTTCTTTAGTCCCATGATGGAGGCATGAAGCTCAGCGGGGGTTGGGGGAGTGGCTCATCTTAAATTGAGCTTCTAGGGTAGCAAGTTTTTACTGCAGACCTTCCACACTGGTCCTGTGCTCCCTGTTCTGCCCCACTGTGTGCAGGATAATACAGCCCCTTAAAAAGGCTTTATATGCCTCCCAGACTGTGCCCGATTTAACCTGTCCAGTCTGATTTTGCTTGAAAAACATGCGGGTTTCAGATCGGATCCACTCCAGGAATTCTGTATCCTTTATAAGTAGCAGGTTGCACTTCATCTAGGGGAGGAGGACTGAAACCCTACAGGGAGAAAGGATAAGTTAATTGGGGCATGATCAAATATGATCATAGGTTCTGACCTGGAGTCGGATATACTGTGCCCCACCAGTCTGTGTGCCAACCAAAAATCTTTTCAGCTATAAGTACTATGGACCACAGAGAAGAAGGTGTAGTCCCTTCCTACTGGGTTGTCCCATTACCATGGGTCCAGCGATTCCCCCTTCTTCCATCATGTTGCCTAGGGTCTCTCTTGCCCTGAGATGGGTATCTGGGGTAGGCTTGAACTTATCTACGAAAACATCAGCTACCATGTTAAAATCCTCTCCCATGAGGATTGGCCACTTCTCATCCTACCCCTGGGCCTCCGCAATGGCCTGACTTATGTGAGTGAAGTAATCTTGCTCATCCTGATTAGGGGCATAAGTGTTGATTATTATAGTCTTACCTCCCCTGGATAAGCAAATCAGACCAGTACCCATCTACCCTGATGATCTGTTTTTTTTCCAATCCACCACCCATCCACATGCTTTGTGAACTAGTATGGCTACTCCCCATGATTTTAACATTTCTGAACTGTGAACTACATTCCCCACCCAGCTCTTTTTCAACCATTGCACTGACCTGGCAGTGAGATGCTTGTCCTGTAGCAAGGCTGTATTGGCCTTCAGGGTCTTTAGATGGTTAAGGACCTTTTTCCTCTTAACCAGATGATTAGGTCCCTTAACATTCCAGGAGATGCATCTCATCCCCTCCCTCACTGTGCTGGGCTCCAGACCAACATGCAACACCCCCTGCCTCACTCACCTCCTGGATCTGTATAGGTGGTAGTCTCCTCTGCAAGGTGGGCCAAAGACCTCCCGGGGTGGGTGTAGCGTTGAAAGACAAGGTTCCCTGGGGTTTTTGCTCAGTAGTTGAGTGGGATTCTCTTCCATGGAGGTGTACTCAGTGATGCTCAGGGTGAGGGGTAGATTAAGCAGAGAGAAGAGAAAACAGAGAACACCGATACGGTTAATACTATATCTCAAAAGGGTCCCCAATACTCTGTGATTGTGAAGGTTCTTCAAATGGTAGATACTGTAGATTATATATGCCAATTACTCATGAGAGGTGTGATCTCCACAGGTATGGCAGTGCCTAGTCCCCACAATTAAAACACTTACCCACACTCAATGTAGCTGTGCCTCTGAGCTTTGTGATCAGAATAGTTTATACTATATCTTTCAGATAACAGTTAATCAGTGAATGCACTTGGATTCCAAAAGGAAAAAGCAATTTGTGAGGATGATGTCAAAGCCTCCCTGCTGCGCCTCCTTGGAATTTTTTGGGAAAGTGGCTGGATCTGGGTTTACAGCCCATTCTGTTGGGCCCCTCTGTAGGGGTTTATAAAATGAGGGTGACCCTAGAGGTCAGTTCATGACCAGTGAATGACTATCTGAAGTTACAGTAAGTAATAAAGGGGTATAGGGTATTGTGGCCATGGAATACTGAAATATTCAACTTGGGCCTGTCCCTGGTCCTAATTACCCAGTGTGCCCTAACTACAGTTACCCTACCCCCTGACAGGTTGATTTTCCCCCATAGATAAAGTGGTCTGGCTGTGCCAACTGAATGCTTATGTATCCATCGTGCATGGGTAGGGGGACCTATAGTGGCCCCCACCTCGTCAGCCACATCAGGAGTGTACCACCAGTATGATGCTTATAACTATAAATGTATAACAGCTTCTTGGTCAAGTGCAGTGCTACTCCAGCTTACTGGATTTGCTGGTTGGGGGAGGGGGGAAGGAGCTCGGGGACGAGGTTCATATGCTACCTGGGTGAGGTGAGGGGGATTGATACTAAAATCATGTAGAGGTGTTTTTTTCTGGGACCCCATTTTGTCTTACCTCCCAAGGTCAGTTGTACCTTACAGTCTATACTACTGCTCAGCTTTGTCTATATACGGTTTTTTATTTATTTATTGAGTTGGGCAGAGGACTAGACAATTGTTTGCCTATTTTCAGCCTCGTCACAGGGGAGGGAGATACAGATGGATGACAACTGAAATTGAACCAGATATTTTAAGCTGTTTTTGATATTTTTAGTGAATGGGGGAAGTTTGGCTGGACACCAGGGAAATTCACCCACTCTGCAGGAAAATGCATTACAATTAGTGGTGGAATTTATGACTGTAACAGGAGCCAGGATTAATCCTCTTAAAAGTAAGGGTTATAGGTTAAATACTAAAGCAGAACAGGTGGAAAGGATTTGAGATGTGCTTATTTCAGATGACCCCATAGAAATACTAAGAATAAAATGTGGGAGGGGAGATTTGGCATATATAAATTGGAAAGAAAAAATAGGGGAAGGGATGGAAAAGGTGAATATTTGGAAAATTGACAACAAATGAAAAAAAAAAGTGGCCATAGTAAAAAAAATGTTCTATTTTTGATGCTTACTTATTTAAGTATAATATTCCCACCCCCTGTTAAATTAGAAACCAACATTTTGAGCTTAATATTTCAAGTCGTATGGGGTTGTCAGTTAAACCCGATAAACACAGAAATTCTTTATGAACCAATAAAACCCCATTAGTTTTTTCTACAGTATATTTTTGCATAAAAATATTTCAAGTTTTATTGCACCAGAAGAAAAATTTGGGAAACCAGTGATTAAAACATGGCACTCACCCCCTACTAAGGGCTTGGAATAATTCAACACATACAAAAAAAAACAACAACTCCCCAATATGTTTATCCCATAATAGAAAAAGTATGGAAATGGAACCTGACGATGCCACAACTAAATAGAAAAATTTTACATAACATACAAGAAAGTGGGTATAAAATTAATTGGGAGTACAGAGACATTCCAGAAAGTTACAACCACAAGATAGAGCAATACCTGATCGATAGAAGAACCCCCACAAGAATTAAGCAATATACCATGACAGGGTGTTGGTGATGCCAGGATTTACCCATGCCCTGGGGTGTTGTTCGGTCATGAGGCGTAGCCAAGTGACCAACAACAGCTCGGGGTGGGTAAATCCTGGCATCACCAATATCCTTAAGTGGGATATTACTATTATACAATGTTAATATTTTGTGTTTAGTAATTTTTTTTTATTTTTAGTAATTTTTTTTATTTTAAATAGGAGAAATAGTGAAAGTGTTACTACGCCAGAGAAAATAGTTAATTTGGTGTAGATTCAGGAGTTTGTTTTTCTAAGATGGTGAGCATTTCTTCTTGCTTCATTTCATCTATTAAGGCGAATGTAGTATCCATTTGTATTTCAGTTTTTTTTGTTCTAGTAGTGACGTATTTGTGTTCCTAGGCACGTTTGTTAGGCAGTGGTGAATGTGGTGGTGGGTAGAGCGGAGATGGAGTCGAAGTGATTTTTGCATGTGATAACTGGAGCGGTTGCTTGGTACCTGTCCTCATGGGGCAGCATGACAAGAGTTAGATTTCTTTTTATTTATTTTTTTTAGATCAGATCAGTGTATACTTTACATTCATTCTTGTGTGCGTCTTAGCTATTTAACAGTGTAATTTTGTATATTAGTAAACCAGAGTGGAATTGTAAGCAAAATATGAAAGAGATGTGAGTTTAGTGGTGATCGCAACTAATGTGTTCATTTCTTTGCGTACTCGGACCAATATCCATACCTGATTCAGTATGGAATAGGATAGGGACAGTTCCTCATAATATGGAGTCAGCATTTGGACGCGCGACCCTATTCCAGTGAAGGTCTGAGTGCTGCGTGTGGCTCTGTGACAGAAAGCAGCGCAGGGGAGATCTGTGAGGAGCCATCGATGTGTCTCAAAATTGATAGCAGGCAGGTCTCAATGAGAAGAAATGGGATGGAGACGCAGGGAACGAGGTAAGAGAAGGAACGAGGATGGAAAATACTTTTTTTTTCCCCCGTAGGTAAGTTTTGGGGAGGTAATGAATTTGAAGCTGTTTGCTGGTTGAAATGAGAGTTGACGCACTGGAGTTGGGGATGGCTGTTCAGTGGGTAATGCTGTGTTTGTGACTTTCGGGCAGGCGATGCTCAGATTAATCTTGAAATGAGTTACTGATGTGGCTGAACAGTGGCTGGCACCTCTTCCTGTGGGGTGATTGTAGGGTTTACAATGGGAGATGGGTGCCAGTCAGCCAATCAGGATGAAGAATTTGAGGTCTGCTGTTGTGCCCATTGTATAATGTGGGATATGATATGGCTTAGTTGCCATGGTAAATTAGGGGTAAATGGTAATGTTAAGCACAGTAACATGGAGGAAAGAATGTGTCCTAGAGGAAGTTGTAAACAAACTGAGGAGACAATGCATATTTTTTTTTTTTTTATAAATTATCCATATGCACAAGATATGTAGAAGGTTTTGGCTCAAAGGTGGGAAAACCAGTAATGGGGTAAACTCACATATCAAGAACTGATTATTGGTTATACGGGAGGCTTTGAGGTGATTGAGGAAAGTACACCAAGACTGATATACCTCTGAATATCTGCAGCCTTCTCTCCAAACTGCCACAATTTCAGGCCTGGGTGGCACAGATTGATCCTTACTTCATCTCCCTAACAGAAACATGGCTATCGCCAAAGATCCCAGACACAGCAATTGCCCTTCCTGGATATAACTTGTTCCAGCAGGACCATACCTCAAAAAGTGTGTGTGTGGGGGGGGGTTGTCTGGTTTACCTTAAGAGTCACATCAAAGGGCAAATACTACCAAATTAGCTTCACACCAAGGAAGCACAGGTTCTAACACTAAAACTTAATATTGGCCAACAAAACAAAGTGCTACTATTAACCACCGTATACCTGCCTCCTGGGACACTACTCACTGGCTTCCCTCAGCTCATAAGCCACCTCGAATAGAACAAACTAAACTGGGAACATGTAATACTAGGGGACTTCAACATTAATTGGCAAGCACAGGATGCAGCGACAGCTAGAGACCAAATAGCCGAACTGTACCTGACCCAACTGGTCACACAACCCACCAGACAAAACTACTGTACAGGAACCAGCACCCTAATCAACTGGCTACTCTCCTCCTGTTCTGAACATATCACAGAGGTAACAGTCCTACCTGACACCATCAGTGACCACTCCCCTGTACTACTTACCTGGACAAACAAGTTCACCAACAGTAAGCCTAAGACCACCAGGAACAGATCACTAAGGTCTGGTCAACTAGACTCCTTTAGGCACTACCTAAAAGGGATTGACTGGTCCCCACTGGATAGAGTCAAGGATGGAAACCAAGCACCAGATTACTTCTGTAGTATTTTTACTAAAGCCTGTGACATCTTTGCTCCTTACAAAACAAAGAAAGTCAGAGGAATCCCCAACCCCTAGCTGTCCAGCCCTCTAATTGAACGCATGCAACTCAGAGATCACCTGTGGCATAGGGCCAAAGCCACCGGGAATCTAGCTGACTCCCAAGCGTAAAAGTCAGCTAGGAATACCTGCACAAAACTCATATGTCTGGCGAAAGCAGCTTACTACAATGACCTCCTAGGAAAGACCTGGGGTAGAGGGAGGGAGTTCTGGGACTCTGTAAAATCTCTCATGGGTACAGCCTCAAGGTCCCCACCGGACCATATATTTACCACCTCTGGTACATTGCAAGACCCAAAGGAAATCGCTGATGCTTCTGATGTTGCATTCATGGACTTCAGCAATGTGTTGCCCCCTGAATACCTGAATCACAACCTTGCAGGCCAGCAACACAACCTCAACACTCCATCACCACAGGATAATGTTACCCCACCATTCTACTTCAGGCAAATCTCCACAGGTGAGACCATCAAATATATCAAACGGGTCCTTGGTAAGACCAGGATGGGAAGTGACACGATCGATATGAAGATGGTAGCACTCACATTAAACAAACTTGTGGCACCAGTCACCAAGGTATTCAATGTCTCTCTAAGATCTGGCATCTTCCCTGATAGGTGGAAAGAGGCTCTAGTCACACCTGTTTTTAAATCAGGAGCCCAAGCTAATTTAGCAAACGTCCGGCCCATCTCAATTTTACCCGCCCCCTCCAAAGCACTTGAAAGGGTGGTCTCAGAACAACTAACTGAGTACCTAGAAAAGCATAGCCTTCTCTGCTTGCAACAACACATATTCCGACAAAACCACACCACTGTCACCACGCTAGTAGAGTACACCACTCAGCTTTATGGGGCCCTGGATAAAGGGATGGCAGTGGTGTCTATCTTCATAGACCTCACCAAGGCCTTTGACACAGTCAGTCACCAGCTGCTACTGAAATGTCTCCTCTCTACAGGATTGTCAATGGAATCTGTGGCCTGGTTCCATAGCTACCTAACCCATAGATCTCAATGGATCAGGATTGGCAATATAATCTCTGAGCCCACGGAAGTAAACCTAGGAGTCCCACAAGGTTCTATCCTCAGTCCTCTCTTATTCAGCCTCTTCATAAATGACATGCCTTCTACCTGTCCTGCACACTCTGTACTCTGTGCAGACGATGCTGTTATCTCCATCCCAGGGAAAGACCTGGGATCAATTAGCTCTGAACTTCAGCACAATTTTCATGCATTGGAATCCTGGTTCACCTGAAATAAACTGCTACTCAACTACAAAAAGACAAACAGCATGCTCTTCAGCACCCCACAGAGCAAGATTCGAGGGTCCTCACTGCATATACTCAGTAGCGAAGGAGAAGTACTGGACCAAGTCAATACATTCAAGTACTTAGGGATTCACCTTGATGACACCCTCACCTTCACTGCTCATGCTGAGCAACTGGTAAAGTCCACCAACATGAAGCTGGGCATCCTGTACAGACATCGCACATCAATGACACCGGCTGCCCTGAAACTTGTTACGTGCAGTTCAGTTCTCTCATCTGTAGATTATGGTCTTGTCATATATGGGGCAGGCACAGACACAGCACTTAAAAGGGTCAAAACCATCTTCAACAAGACCTTCCGCCTGGTCCTGGGAGTACACAAAATGACTCACTCTTGTGACCTATACAGGGAAACTGGCTGGCTCCCACTCCACCACAGACTCCAATACCAGTCCTGTCTCCTTGCGAAAAAGTCCCTGATGGGGTCCATGCCTACAGCTACTTCAGCCCTCTTTGAGCCTGCACAACCATCTAAATGCACAAGGAGTGCCTCCAGGACTGTTCTAACTGTTCCCTTCAAACGAACCACCCTTGGCCAAATATCCCTCTCCTACTGTGGGCCTAAATGGTTCAATGATCTGCCTGCAGACCTTGCCAACTCCCCCAGACTTGGCTACTTTAAAAATGGGCTTCGATCTCTTCTTGCCAGCAAATCTGACTGCCAATGTTTCTGTTAACCCATGGCCTGTAAAGGTGATTTTCACACCTGTCAAACGCTACCCTCTCTCATTCCCACCCTCCTGTTCCACAACTGCCCACTTCCCCCTCCCACCTCCCACCTCCCACCACCTACTACCTCCCCTTAACAAAGCCTCACCTTGGCTGCTAAAACATGCATTTCTGCAGACTGGGAGCACCCTGTCTGAACTGTAACATGATTGTTAAACACTGTACTGCACTTATTTAATGCTGCATTAATATGTTTCTCTGGAAGTGTGGTCCTGTTTCTCCTTACTTCTTGTACTCTGCTTAATGTTGTAACTGCACACTAATACCACTTGTTAGCTGATGTCTTTCTGTTCTGCAATGTTTCATCACCTGTAAATGTCTTGTATTCCTTGTTGACTTGGAGCCTTTGTAAACGAGCCCCCCGGCTCAAAGGTATTAATCCGAATTTGAAATAAATAAAAAAAATAAATAAAATATTTACGTGTATCAGATTTATAATGTGGCAAACAAGGTGTAAGTTTGTAATGCAACAAATAGAAATAGTCCATTAGCAATGGTAATATAAGTTGAAAGAGAATTGCGGATTTTGGCCTCAATATTCAGAACTGTGCCTGGCAGTGGCCCATGTGGTGGCGCAGTGCAACTGAGTTGTGGTGGTACAACCCAGGGATATATTCAAAAGAGATGAGCCAAGGCTCATCTCCTTTGAATATATTGGGTAATGTGCACTGTGCAAATATCATGCGCTGGCGTATTCCCCCGCAGACAGGGCTGAATACCAGGAATGGGAACTGCGCCAGTGCACTAGAGTTACGCTGTGTGAAGATTCCTGATATTCAGTCAGCAGTATGCAAATGGGGACATAATACATGCAAGGCACAAATGGGGACATTTGCATGTCATTATGGCCTGATTTGCATGCGTTGTGAAGGGCAGGCCAGTGAAATGCACATGGCACCCTGCACAGCATGTGGTCCTGCCAGAGGAGTCTCATGGCACCCCCATCCCTCCCCATAGTCCCAATCCTCAAAACAGAACAGCTTCATAACTCCCATGTAGTCTAGCAGTCCCCCACTTCTCCTGTAGCTCTGATCGGCCAAGATATATTACAATAAATGCCCTGGTAGTCTAGTGGTACCCCCCCACCCCATATCTCTCATTGGCCAGGATATAGTAAAATAAATGCCCTGGTAGTCTAGTGGAACCCCCTCTCCCTCCCCATATCACCAATCGCTGAGAAATAAATGTGAAATAATACCCTAGTAGTCTAGTGGAAACCCTCTTCCCTCCCCATAGCCCCAATCACAGAGAAATAAATGTGAAACAATGCCTTGGTAGTCTAGTGGAACTCCACCCCTCCCCGTGGCTCTGATCAGCCAGAATATAGTAAAAGAAATGCCCTGGTAGTCTAGTATTTCCCCCTGCCCCTCTCTTAGCTCTGAACAGCCAAATGAAATTGTAATACATGTCCCAGTGGTCCAGTGGTTCCCCTGCCCCATCCCTGAACACTGATCACCTGAACGTACAGATTATAAGTCCCTGGTAGTCTAGTAGTAACCCTCACTCTGCACATATCCCCAATCACTCATGAAATTGATGTACATAATTCCCTGGTGGTCCAGTGGCACCCCCACCCTGGACCCACACAGGACCCTGTGCGTGGTCCAGTAGTTCCCCCCACTCCATCCTGGAACAACGATCACCTGTAAGTGTATATTTCATTCACATATCTGTGAATTACTGTTACAGTATGCACTGCAAGCCCATTGGTCCACAGTGTGGACCAATGGGCTTGCAGCTGATACTGTAAGCTGTCATTTGGAGGGCAGCCATGGAGGTATGTGGGTGGGTTTGCTGCTGCCCGCCAATGACAGGGGGTGGGGAGCTGGGTAGGCATGGGGTCCTGTGTGGGTGTAGGGTGCCACTGGACCACCAGGGAATTATGTACATTGATTTTATGAGTGATTGGGGATATGGATGGGGAGGTTACCACTAGACTACCAGGGACTTATGATCTATACTTACAGGTGATCGCTGTTCCAGGATGGGGTGAAAAGAACTACTGGACCACTGCAGCATGTATTACAATTTATTTCAGCTGTTTGGAGCTAAGGGAGGAGCTGGAGGACCCACTAGACTAGCAGGGCATTTCTTTTACTGTATTCTGACCGATCAGAGCTATGGGGCTGGAAGGGGGAGGTTCCACTAGACTACCAGGGCATTTATTATACTGTATTTCAGACAACTGGCACTGCAGGGGGAGGCAGACAGTACCATTGGACCTCCAACGACACATGTGGGTCCTTGTGCATGGTGTTGGGGTGGTAGCCACCCATGACTGGCGGCTGCTGCAATGCGCAGTGCAATACAGCAGCATGCTTGTGGGTGGCAGGCATGTGAGCCATTTTTTATGGGCTCAACTTTAAGGCCAAGTATGCAGTGCATCTCAGGGTTGTGCGGGCACATGTGCTGCACATCTCGGGGTGAATATCAGGATGTGCCGCAAATGCATGTGCATGCCCCCTGGAGATGTGCCACATACATATCTTTGTTCCCCGATATATCGGGATTTGCACTGCACAAGTCCCTCTTTTGAATATTGCCCCAGTGCATATCTCTGGGCTTGCACTGGTGCAACTCAGTTGCACCAGGTGCAACCCCTCTGAATATCTAGGCCATTGTATAGATATGAAATGACAAACTTTTTACAACAGGTATGTCAAACAAGGTGGAATGGTATCCTTCAAACAATCCGACACCATGATTAACTTGTGGGTGGTGAAGCATAGTTATGCATGTGAAAAATAAGGACAAATATAACAGTATTTGGTTATACAGCAACTTTTTGTTTCTCTCTCAGGTGTATATAATATTCAACAGTAAATATTTGGAATAAATAGTAAAGAGAGGAGACTGGGGAATGGGGGTATAAGTTGATTCTGAAAAAATTTGTGAAAGACGTATTTTGAGTTTTCTTTTTGGCTTTCTTTTGAATCATTTTTCTTTTCAAACTAGGTATATGTAGAATCCGACAGAAGGCTTGAAGGAAATGTAAGGTCTTAAGGAAACTATTTGTTTATGTCTCATCTTGTATATAGATGTGTAAATAATATGTTGTATAGCCTGTTCTTTTGTTTATATTTTCACCAATAAAAAAGTCCCCTACTCTGCAGTAGGGGGAGCCCTTGTTGCTGTGGAGGAGTGCTCAGGATGACCAGTTCCAAGAGGATTGCTGTGCGAACAAACGTACAAGGGACTGGGGAGCAGGTCTCCTGTCTGGTCTCGGATTTGTTAGAGACCGAAAAAATGAGAATCGAAAAAGAAATGGAGTTGGGAATAAAAAGAAATGATGAGCTGCAATATGAAAACAAATCAACAGAGGAAAATACTGCTGATAATATGGAAACACCTGAATTTTCGGAGAAGAAAGAAATCCTGCTGAAATTTCTTGCAGAGGAGCATTGACTTGAACAGGAGAGGAGAAAGTTTCAAGCAGCACTAACCAGTTCAGAAATAAGGCTGCAGCTGAGAAACCAAGGAAAGCACAAACGGACAATGCCCTAACTTCCACATCAAAAGCTGGTGATGTGCAAACATCAAAGCATACTGCAGCTGTCAACCGTCAGTCAGAGACAGCTATTGTGGAAAATAATAAAAGTAGTGGGCTAAGGAAGAAAAGCAAAAATAAAGACTTATCTAAAGAGAAAAATTCCCTGAAAGGAATGGCTCCAATGGGTCTAAAATGACTTGGCCTAAGACAGGCACTACAGACAGAAGAAAAACAAGTGTTGGGAGAAATAAATTCTACTGGTGAGCAACCTGAATCAGGGCATATGCCTTAAATGTCCAATTATCTTACAAAGGCAGATGCATCAATTTTAACCACAGAAGCAATACCATTTCAAGATGCACCCAACTGGGCAAGAGAGGCCTTGCAAAGGGCAGGGTTGGTGAGAACAGAAAATGGCTGGGACCTAAACCTCACAGAAAGCAAAGAGCAGGAGGAGCCATTAGAAGGAAAAAATAGAGAACAACTGAGAATGGAATGCAGTGAGCAGGATTCTAAAATAAATACAGGTCACTTAAAACCTAATAATAGGGTGAACAGCAATGAAAGTGATTTTGAATTATCTGAGCAGAAGGAAAACAAATGGGAGGAGGAGGATGTACAGGATGCACAAATGAGTGATGAAAATGAAGAAGGCTTAGAATCCTCTTTCGAAATGGAGGAGAAGAGCACATGGGTGGAAACAAGTTTAAGGGACGCTGAGCATGAAAACAAACAAAATGCAGAATCTGCGTGGGGCCCCAATTCTAGGGAAAGGTTGTTTCCAGAGCATCTGAAATTTGCAGCTGAACCTGTTAAAAGAAGAAACGCAGTCAGGTTAAAATATAGAGGAGAAGCCTCAGAAGCCCCAGATAGGTTGTTTGTGGGTAGTAAGTATGCATTTTTATGCATATGAAATATATGCACCGATTCACACCCCAGGAGATACTATTTTTGACCTAAGTTTTAAACATCCATCTGGCATAGAAACATTTTGGAAGCAATACCGTCAGCTAAAAACAATGCCCCTATGGAGGCCCTTTATAGCAATCCCTCTGACCAAACCTGCACACAAAACAGTGACTGTACTTTTTTAAAAATGAAGGCGTCAATGTAGCTGATATATCCCTCTGGCTAAAACAAAAAATGTGATCTGAATGGCCCTCCAGAGTCCATTTAGGATGCTGAACATTTATGAACAGGTGGATGGAGGTTTAAAGTAATCTTAAGGCAAACCAATGGAGAAATACAGCATTTGCATAATTGTTTTTTTCATAGGCAGAGATAGAGCAGTGGTGTTCTATGGAGGCCAACCAAGGGCATGCTATAGGTGTGGGACAGAAGACATTTAAGCAACATGTGTGATAAAATGAAATGTGGGATTTGCGGAGAAATATGCCATTTTGGAGCATCCTATCGAAACAAAATAAGATGTGGTATTTGTGAAGAAAATGGCCATCATTTTATGAACTGTGCATGGGCTTCACACAACAGTCTAGACCCAGCAGAGCAAGCAGAGCATGATGTTTATGTGGCCTTGGCACAAAGAGACATACTGGTGAAAGAAAAACTAGAAAGAGGAGAAGATCAAAATTTCAAAAGCAACCAAACGAAGGTAAATGAGAGGGATCATCCCCCTTCACCCCCAAAATGGGAGCTAACAAAGGTCTAAACAAACAGAACAGAAGAAGTGAAACAGTAAACAAGGACTTAAAGGAGAAACAAAAGGGTGTAGAGAATTCAAATATAAACCAGGATAGACTACAAACAGAAAGGATGGTCATGCCTCCATTGAGTGTGCCACCAGGCCCACCTTTTCAAATGGTCACGAGGTCAAAAACTACATAAGCCACCAAAAGCAAAGCTGAAAAAGCAAGATGAGGGTGAAATTACTTTGTGAAACAAGTATGCAGCATTGCAAGAAAAAGAATCAGCGGACTCGGAAGGAGAGTCAGACCCTTTTTCCATAGCATCATCAGGACAAAAACAATCTTCTGAATATGAATCAACAAATACACAGTTTTCAAAATAAAGGAAAGCAAGGTTGAAACATATATAACAGTTTTTTTCTTTCCTCTTGTTTTTGTGTAACAATGGGTGACCTCCAGTGTATGCAATGTTAATAGCATCAAGAATAGGAATAAGAGACTAACCACCTTTTCAATCATTAAAAAGGCTTAAGAGGGGATATTACATATGTACAATATACAAGATTACATTCCTTATTAGAAATACAGCAGGCACAAAGAGATTGGGACCATCGTTGTGGTCAATAGGGTAGGAAAATTGCCCAAGTGTGGGAATTTTGTTTTCTAATTCCAAGATTAACATAGGGAAAGTAATAGATTTATGTCCAGGAAGAGCCCTAATAGTGGATGCAGGTTATAAAAATTCTGAATTAAGATTGATAAACATATATAATCCCCAGATTAAAACTGAAAGGAATGAGTTTATGCAGAAAACAGAACCCTTTTTACATACGTCAAAACTAGTCTTATGGGGAGGTGATTTTAACTGTGGCCTATCCAAAAGAGATTGGGGTAGAAAAACAGAAAAGATTTTTTGTGACACAAACAAATTAATTACAATACTAAAAAGGTCAGAATTAGAGGATGCTTATAAGATAGACAAAAAGGAACCAAAACACACTGGGTGGGATATTCAAAGGGGTTGCACCATGTGCAACCCACTGATGCGCCCTGGCGCGATATTCAAAAGGGGATGTTCTGCGCAGATCCCAGTGTGCTGGGGTGCACCAGTAATGTATGCAGTGCAAGTGTGGAGGGCGTGCCCATGCATATTCCACACATCCCGATATTCAGCCTGGGATGTCCAGCACTTATGCTGGTGCAACCCCTACTTGTGCCACACACTGGTGCTCAAAGTTGTGCCAAAAAGAAATAGTAGCAAGGGCTGGCCACCCACAGGTGAGCTGCTGTATTGCAGGGCACAACACAGCAGCCACCAGCTGTGGGTGGCCACCTGAGCTCCGGAGCCAGGCTCTGTCGGCATCATGCCCCCCCACGCCCAATCGCAGGCATTGTAATATAATTGATATCCCTGGTGGTCCAGTGGACCGCTTCCAGCCTGATCATGGGCATAAGTATATATACATACATGTCCCATATAAGGTCCAGTGGACTGCTTCCATCCCGATCGTGGGCATAAATATATATATACATACATGTCCCATATTCCTGGTGGTCCAGTGGACCACTTCCAGCATGATCGTGGGCAGGAGTATAAAACATATCAAGTCCAATATCCCTGGTGGTCCAGTGGACCACTTCCAGCCCGATTGTGGGCATAAGTATACTAATAACAGTATAAATTATCCTTGGTGGTCTAGCAATACCCCCCTTCCCACCTGTCCACTGAGCCCCACCACCCCACTCCCCCCAGGTCATTGGTGGGCAGCAGCTCCCCACCTGCAAGCCACCCGGCCGCCTGCTGATTGACTGTGTACAGTATGGCTGTGCACCATTGGTCCACAGCATGGGCCAATGGGCATGCAGACCATACTGTATTACACAGTCCAGATATGTGAATGGATCCATTCACATATCTGGACTGTGTAGTATGGTATGTTCTGCATGCCCATTGGCCCACACTGTGGACCAATGGGCATACAGCCGTACTGTACGCAGTCAGTCAGCGGGTGGCCTGCGGGTGAGGAGCTGCCGCCCACCGCTGATGGGGAAGGGGGGTGGTGGTGGGGCTTAGTGGGCGGTGGGAGGGGGTTACTGCTGGACACCAGGGATAATTTAAACTGTTTTGGTATACTTATGCCACAATCAGGCTGGGCGGTCACTGGATCACCAGGGATATTGGACTTGTTTATTTTATACTATTGCCCACAATTGGGCATGGGGGCACTGTGCTGCGATGTGCAGGGGGCATCAGTCCCTGATGGCTGCAGCCTGGCAGGGCGCCAGGTGCAAGTCGCCAGGGGTTGGTGCACCTGCATGCAAATGAGGCCATAATGGCATGCTAATGGTCTCAGTTGTGCCTTGCATGCATTATGGTTCCACTTGCATATCCACCACTGAATATCGTGATTCCTGTGCCTAGCGCAACCGTACTTGTGCTGGCACATCCCCCTCCTCTCTTACCACTTGCACTGGCACAGTGCCACTGCGCCATGCACAATACGGGAGGCCATGTTGCCATATTCAGTGGTGCTGAGCCATGGTGCAGCACTGTTGAATATTGCCTAGCACACTCCCTGGTGCATCCCAGTTGTGCTGCGCCTGGCTTGCGCCTCAGCCTGGTGCATTTCTGAATATCCCACCCACTCACTATAAGGGCAAGATTTCAACCAAAATAGATTCCTGGTTCATACCAAAAGGTACCAATGTTCAACGGGTAGAAATAATTCCATTGGAAGCATCAGATCATGTTACAGTTAAAATTAACATAGATTTGTATAACAATAAAAAAATGGGGCGAGGGTACTGGAAAATGAACTTGTCACTACTACAGGAAGAAGGTACCCAACAAGAAATTAAAAACTTACCGCTAGCCAGGAAATCAGTATGTTTTTTGTGTAAAAATATGCTAGCATGGTGGAAAGACATGAAATTTGGCATCAAACAACTATTCTTGGAAGAATCAAAAAAGAGAGAGGGATCTAATTATAAAAAATACTTAAGTTTAAGAGCCAGATTTTTGAAACTTTTAACTCTCCAGGTTATTGAGAAAATTGACACATCAGAAGAAATACAAATAATTGAGGAGAAAATGTATAATTTTCAATACAATAGGGCACAGTCTCCCTTTATGGAGCAAAAATGAGGTACTCAGGGTACAAAATTCCAGGTTAACCCATATGACAACAACAAGAAAAGAATGCAAAATATGGTAATGACAGAAGTAAAAGATGCATCAGGACATAGGCAAGCAGACCTTAGACAAATAAAATTAATTGTTCAAGAACATATGAAAGACAAATTTCAGAAAGAGAAATAAGTGAATGACTGTCTTTTTTTTTTAAGGAAAAAGAAAGACCAAAATTTCAGAAATTGATAAACAAATATTGCAAGAGCAAATTAAAGAGCTAGAAATTAGAGGGGCTATACATGCTTTATCAAGCAACACAGCCCCAGGTATTGATGGAATTCCCAATGAATTCTATAAAAAAATATGAGGAGGATTTAATACCTATGCTAAAAGAAGTATGCAATTATGTATCTGAAATAGGGGAAATAGGTAGTAGCATGAAACAAGGGATAACAGACTTTCCGTTTAAAAAAGGGGACAAAACTGACAAAGAGTTGGAGACCTATAACCTTACTGACTTCAGATTATAAAATATTATAGGTTTCATAGGTTTTGCAGAGCATAGTAGACTGATGTCCATGGAGCTCACCACCTGATCTAATTATATCACCAGATATTATTTTGAATCAGGTAATTATCGAGTAATGTCTTAAATTTTGTCATGCTATCACTCTCCACCAGCTCAGCCGGGAGGCTGTTCCATATTTTTACCACTCTAATACCAAACTAGTGTTTCCTCTTATTTGTTTTAAATTTTTCACTTGCTTTGTATGGTATGGGCTCTTGTGTTATACCCTTTCTCCCTGATATTAATGCCAAGCTGTTCCCTTAGTTCTAACTCTTGTGTTGCTCGGTACACGAGGCACATATCTCCTCTTATTCTCCTGAATTCCAAGGAGGTCTGGTCCAGTTGTGCTAGCCTTTCCTCATATTCCATGCCTTCCATATCTGGGATTAGGCATGTGGCTTTCAATTGTATTTTTTCCAATGCCTGGATTTGTGTTTTATAGCTTGGGGGACCACAGTTGTGCACAGTACTCCAGATGGGGTCTCACCAAGGAAGTGTACAGTGGTATAATCACCTGTCTATCCCTACTACTGATGTGCCTTATGATACAGTGAAATATACTCCCAGCTTTTTTAACTACCTTATTATTATGTTGTTTGAAACTTAATTCTCAAGTAATTCTTATACCCAGGTCCCTTTTGTCTGTCACTGTTTTCAAGATACATCCATTTAACCTATATAATTTTTTTGAGATTTCCCTTGCCCAGATGCATTACCCTGCATTTGTTTGAGTTAAAGGCCAAGCTGTATTTTTTTGACCACACTTCCATCTCATACAGTGTCTCTTGTAGTGTGGCAGCCTCCTCTACACTGTTTACTATTCTACCTAGCCTAGTATCGTCAGCAAATTTTGATACCCATGCATCTGCTTTATATGTCAGTGATGAAATATAAATGTTGAATGAGAAAGGCCCCAGTACCGATCCCTGGGGTACTCCACTAGACACATCTGACCACTTGGAGAAAGTGCCCCTAATGCACACTCTCTGCGTCCTATCTGAAAGCCATGATTCTATCCATCTGGTTATTTTCCCTGGAATATTGTGTTCAATTAGGGTATCCACTAATTCCCCATGTAGGACTCTGCCAAAAGCTTTAGAAAAATCGAGGAAAATTACATCCACTGAGTTTGAGTTGTCCCTTGTTCAACTAACCTTACCATAGAATTCTAACTGGTTAGTTTGACAGTACCGTCCCCTCCCGAAACCATGCTGGGTATTATCAGTGTCCCCTATATGGTCCATGATAAAGTCTTTGATACAGCCCTCTAAGACTTTACCCAATACTGTAGACAGGCTCACAGGCCTATAATTTCCTACTGCCTGTCTTGATCCCTTTTTGAAAATTGGCATGTGGCACTCGGCTATGCCTTGTGCAACACTACACCCCTACAGAGTAATTAACATACCATTAACATAACCCCTGGTCATGCCTTATTGCTTAATAAGCAGAACAGTATGATCATTCCTGTAGGGCAAGTTGCAACAAAAGGTTCAGGAACAATACCCATTGCAACAGGAAATGTTAAAGTTTTAGGAATAAAATTTGGTCAGCAAGGAGCCATACAGGAAAACTGGGAGGAAGAAATCATCATAGCACAGAAAAAAAGTGCAACAATGGAAGAAATGGAACATGTCAAAGCAGAAAAGAATCTATTTAATAAGAAACTATATAATTCCAATATTTTTTTATATTTAGCATGTATTTTCCTCATCCCTTATAACTTGTAGACAAAAATATTAGGAATGTTTTTTAATTACTGTGGGGAAGCGGGTTGAACCCAGTCAGCATATGTAGGCCAGTTAAAGAAGGGGGCTTGAATATGGTTCAACCAATTGTCTCTTTTCAAACAATATTTCTTTATACAAATAT
Organism: Neoceratodus forsteri; assembly: GCA_016271365.2. NCBI lineage: Eukaryota > Metazoa > Chordata > Ceratodontiformes > Ceratodontidae > Neoceratodus > Neoceratodus forsteri. Next base: position 755,561,455 of record CM028135.1, read on the forward strand.
TAGGCCACTGATAGACAAGGAAGAGAACATATGGAGTCCTTTGGTAACAGCATGGAGGAGTGATTGCTAAGAATCCTTGGGTACTACAAAGAAAATAAAAAATGTGGAGTTTCCAGAATACATTGAAATAAGTAGACAGCATGTTAAACAATGGAAGTTACAAAAAGAAACAGTGGATATCCTAACCAGAAAGCAACTATATGAGGAGACCGTGGAACAAAACTACTATGAAACTCCAGTGTTTAGGGTGCAGACACACATAAAGGAAAAAATAATTTTAGAAGCTACTTTGGAAAGTAGAATCCCGAGAAAAATGAAAGAAACTGTGGTTATGCAGTCATGGTACATTAAATGTGCAGAACAACCATAAGCACAAAATTATGGAGAAAAGAATGTGTTTAAATGAAGATTGTACAGCAAAGATAGAGACAATGGAACATCTTTGTTTTGACTGTCCTTTTATTAACACTTTATGGGGGTTACTAGCCAGAATGTGGAATGTCAGTTGTTTCAAGGATATGTCATATGATCAATTTGTTTATGAACAGCTCACAAAGGAGTGGGAAACATGGGACAAGAAAACTATGTATATAATCTTTGCTTGTATAAAAAGGACTATATAGCAAGTAAGATGCCAAAGATTTCTACAAGATCAGAATCTAACAGTGGAGTGTGTGATTTTTAAGTTACAGGCAGTCAGATGCTATTTATAATTATGAAATTAAGGTATTTGAGGAGGTACAAGGGAAAAATACGTGGAAAAATATACATTGGGTGGAATAAGAGAGAAGTCATAGAAAGAAAGAAACATTCTATATTTATTTTGTTTATCTATTTGAGTCCATAATTTTGTTTAAAAAACTAAGGAAAAAATGTATGTAATTGTATGATATGGATGATAAGTTTGTTTCTGGTTTTAAATAAAAAATTCTTATACTCTTTTTCGAGAAGTGCCATTGGATCTTTAACATCCACCTGAACTACCACCAGAACAGGCTGTTGAATTAAACCTTGGTTTAATGTCTCATCCAAAAGACAGCACCTCAGGAGTGCAGCACCCCACTCATGCTGCACTACAGTGTCAGTATTAGGATTTAACCCAAGTGCCTGAGGTGGGGATAGAATCCACAGCCTCCTGATCTTCCAGCCTCACAGATGAGTGTGCAACCTGCTGAGCCACTGACGCTAACAGTTGACAGTTAACAGTGTCAGTCTCATGACTGCTGTCTAAGACCTGGCCAGCAGCAGTATAGCATTAATTTCCAGTAGTAGATTCTGCTCTAATATCCCCTTCCCTAGAAGCCACCTGTCCTCCCCTTTTGAAGAGGCCTGATATCCGGGCCCATTCCACTCCACAGAAACCCATTACAACTTCTGGTGCCTCACCTGAGAACCTCCTTTTGTTAGTTAAATTTAGTGAACTCCCTCACCCCCTGTGATACCTCCTCCTGGGAGCAGAGCATTCCTAGCACTACCGAACCCCCCACCCACATTATACCCAAAGTATACTAGAAAATTGTCCAGAGGGACTAGCCAGGCTAGCTTACTCATCGAACTGACTTGGCACAACCTACTGTAGCAGTGAGGGTTACTCATAAAGTTCTGTGTTGATCAGCCAGTTCCTGCAGCTGTAGCTTCAGTGAAGATGTGGGGGCCTGGACAATCCTCGACATCCAATGTCTCCATATTGTCCATAGAATCAGTCTCCTCAATCTGTTTGGACCAATCAGTCACTCTGGTGGTAGTAGAGGACTGAAGCTTCATCAAAGGTTCCTACTACTCATCTCCACTGGATGAGTCATCTCTGGGGATCTCGGCCAGAGGTGCAGGAGACTTGGAAGGAGGAAAACTGTTCCTGCTGACTCAGCTCCTGGATTGGAGTCTAGTTCACTGTGTTTTGGGTCCAACAGCTAGATCCTTACTTTCCTGTAACCCAGGGTTTGGCAGCCCGGAGTTGATTGGTGTCATAAGGGCCTTGCCAGCTTCCACTGCCACCATGTTGGCAGTTGTATCTCTTATCTTGTCCGTTACAGGTGCCCTTCATTTATAGGACCCCTTTTCCTGCCATTAGCTTGCTCGTTCTAACCCTGAGGTACCCAGAGCCTTCTGGGAGTTGTAGTTCCAAGTTTACAGTGTGGCCATTGTTTGGCAAAACCAGTGTTCAAATTCTTGGGGATTAGTATCTATGAAGTCCAGTCCATCTTTAAAAACCCACAAGTTGGCCAGCCCCCAAAAGCAATATTTAGCTTCTTGTTCCCTAAGCTGGATTTTTTTGTGTACCTGAGCTTTGCGGCACATAGCCACCTCATGGGAGAAATCCCTATAAAAGGATATCATGGCCTCCTTCCAGTTCAGGTCTCCCAGTTCTATGGCAACCTGGAAGATCTGCTCCTTTAAATGAATACCTTAGAATGCAGGCTGTAATGGGTCTTGGCTGATTATTAGTGACATGTGCATGCCCGCTTGTTCAGTGCGCCCTTTCAACATCCACAGGGTCTCTCCATCTCGGGCCCTAGCAGGCGGAGGATGAACTCATTTAAGAAGCTGTTCACATTGCAGTCCTCTGATCCCTCAGGGATGTCAAGGATCCTTATGTTATTCCAGTGCCCCCAGTTTTCTTGATCTTCCGCTCGCTCCCAGAGCTTCTTGAGGTGGAAATCTTGATCTTCCAATTTACTGAGAATAGCATGCTGATGCTGCTCCAGTTCATCTGTATGCTGATCTGAAACATTTGTTTGGTCTTAGATTTTTAATATCCTCCATGGTACTGGCTAGAGCGCTGTTGATGTCCGCTCTGTCAGTCATGAGGTCTTCCAGCATCTGAATAATATAGTCCAGGGACTCTGCTATGGTTGGAGCTGGGGCCAGGGGATTAGCCTCCACTGTAGTTTGCTGGGCCTTAGTAATTAATGCATGTAAAAGGAGCCCTGCTGTAAATACTAGGACCAGGTAAGAAAAGGACTTCTTGTTACATGCAGTTGGTGATAGTATTATGGGCTGAGAAAGGTAGAAATAAAACTCCCAATCCAGGCAGGAGACCTTGCCATCCAGAGGTCCAAGCTGATTAAGTTGAGCTGCTGTGTAGCAAGGTCTGGGGGAAGGGAGTGTTGTCTTGTGAACCTCCCACTACACCAGTCCTGTCCCAATTGCTTGCAATCCGTGGTTATCTTCACCGTAGTGTACCAAAATGATCTGACCATTTGCTGATCATCCAGAGTCACCAACTCAACTAGATTAGAACTTTAAATGACCATGCTGGGGCAGAGCTGAATGTTTAAGCAGCCATCTTTACTTGACACTAAACTACCCCCCCCCCCAGCTCCCTTTCTTGAACTCTGGGCTCCAACACTTTCTAAGGCTGCTTCACATAGCAAAAATATTTGTAAAATGTTGGGCGTGACCAAAACTGTATAAGGTGAATTGTCCTATTTGTTCACTCTGGGGGATAAACTCAGCGGGAGGCTATCTGCATGTGAATTTAGTGCTCGTGAATGGTGCCAGATTGACAGAACTGGAAACTGAGGCCCACCGCTTATCCACATGACAGGTACAACACAGATGATGACTGTACAATCTTCCTCACACTACCCCACCATTGTTCCTCAACCCATTCATGGAGAGACCACCTCACAGGTAGGGACACTGGAATATTACACCTGAACTGTACCGAAATATCCACAATTTTCACCATTCTCCACACAAAACCTGCAATTTCTTGCATTTCTGACAGAAACTGGAAAACAATATTTAAATTCTCAAGGAAAAATACTCACACCTGCAGACCATTTGGTATGTGGACTTGGATTTGACCAAAACAATGCAGTGTGAGGTGAGGAGGGGTCCAAGGTAACTTTGCTTTCTTCTGATTCACTTCTCTAGTTTGGTTTCAAAATCCTCTGGCCATGTACATTGTATTTGTTTATTTAAAAAGTGTCACCAGGAAAGACATACTGAGCTAAATAAGCTCATTTCCAGTTGTGTCCTGGGAGGGAGGAGACAAGGGGTAAGTACAATGTATTTTTTTACAACACAACAAAGCTTCACAAAATAAAACTTTATATAGCGATTAAATAAAATTGAGACAGCTACGTACAATAGGAGGATATGTGTACTAGACAAACGTAAAGGAAATAAATTGAGTCACAAGACAAAGTAATGGAGGAATGTTCCTTAGTAACAGTGAAATGAACAATTTTAAAATGGGGGACAGTGGGGGGGGCAATATTGTGGATTGTAATAGGAAAAGGGGTGGAAAAAGGAGGAGGAGGAGTATAGTAGTGGTGAAGAGGCAAGCCATTGTCCCTCTGAGATGCAGACCCCACATGGACTGGATGCACACCCAGCCCACATCTGGTTTCCTGGCTCACGTTGAAGAAGTGATATAGAAGTGGGGATGGAGGTGCGAGAGTGGGAGTAGATAACTAGTGTGGAATGTAATAGGAAGAGGAGGAGGAGGAGGAGGAGGAGGACCGTTACATTTGCACACTTAAAATCTGTGTTGAAGCAGACTATCAGAAAACTTTTTGCTGCCACAGAGACTGAAACAATAGGTGTGAAAAAAATGAGTGGTAGGGCGATTTTAACATTTTTGCACTTACCATGCTGGTTAAGAACATCACATTAACCAAAATAAACAGTTTTTTTTTTAACCAGAACCTGATGAGGCACCTTGGATATCTGCCTTTTTTTTTCTTGCACCAAAAGTAGTAGTTGTTAGGCTTCTTTATTACGTTAGCTTGCACATGCATGCACTGCGAACATCTTGTTACAAAAATGGTATTTCAGAGGTGTGTTACTGTCAGATTAAATGCAGCAAAGGCTGAAGTGGGCTTCACAGTGACAGCCCAATGATGAGGAAGGCTGATCATGATACTGTTCTTGGCTTGCTGGGTGGAAACCTCTTGCAATTGAAAGGAAAGAGTCTCTCCACTCCAGAGCGGCTCTATCCTTTCATCTGTATGATGCCACCCAGCAAGTTGCATCATGCTCAGCCTGTTGTCATTCTTCTTTCCCATCTAAAAACTATCCCACCTTCTACCAAGTATTCCTCCCACCTCCCCAATGCTTCCCATGCCATTGTCCATCATCCCAACCTCTGCTAAGGATCCCTCCACACACCTCCCAATTGCTTAGCATTCCCCATGCCCTTTTAAACAATCCCACTCTCTACCAAGTATCCCTCCCACCTCCCTGTTTGCTTCCCATATCCGTGCCCTTTTAAAAAGATCCCACCTCCCCATTGCTTCCTGTGCCCCATAAATATGAACTCAATATTGGGTTACCCAATCCCAAGTGTTGGTACCTGAAATAAAGAAATCTATCTCTCAGTATCATTTTTATTTTGTTTTTTTTTTACACCCTGTAAAAAAGAAAATGATCCACTGACGTCTATCGCAGCCACCATTTGCCACTGTTACCCTCCCACACCCAACCCTACCAACTCAGAATCTCCCATCAACCACCCCACCCCTTGCTGAGGATCCAATGCCATAATTCTCTCTAGACCACAACAAACACATCTTCATGCTTCAGTGCCACACCAGGAATTCAAGAAATCAGGTAAGCTTGGTCAATGTATTTCAATGTGTTTTTTTCTCATAAATTGGTAATTTTTTAAATATTTTTCTGTAAAAATTTCAGCATGGCCCTTTTCTGACCCCGCCCCATGAACAAGGTAGGTGAAAGTTTTCAAATCTGACCCAAAAGGTGATTTTTGTATGCACTGCACAGAATCACCTTTCATTGTCATATACCAGGTTCATGGGGGTGGGGTCATATGAAGACTATGTTGAAAATTTGGGGTCAGAATATTAAAAACAACAAAGTTATGAAGATACCATGAACATGACAGGTGTTGTTTTTCAAATCCCAGCCAGAATATGTTTTTTCACTTGTGGCACAAAATGATGTTTAGGCTAGTATTTTATAAAAAAAAAAAATCTGCAATGTTCAGAAGCAGGATACAAAGACTATGTTGAAAATTTGAGGTCTAAATGTGAAAAAAACACAACAACAATGAAATTATGAAGTAATGTTTAATTTTTTATGTGTTTACTCATCACATTGTGATGTGTGCAGAATTTGGCCCCAATTTTCTTTTTTTTTTCTTTCTCATTCCTGCTGGCACCTCTTTTCCCACTGACCCCCCAGCCCCATTGCCCTAACATCTCCCAGGATTTACCTTCTCCCATTTATCTTCCACAGTTTGGCCTGCCACTAGACTGGCTGGCTCCCAGTTTTAAACATATTCCTCCAGTTACCCCACCTTATGAACATGGGATGTGTGCAGAGTTTGGCCCCCAATTTTTAACATATTTGTCTTGTTACTCTACTTCGTGAACATGACAGGTATCATTTTTCAAATCTCCTTTAAAACCCATTTGTGCATTTGCTCCACAAAGTCACCTTTCAAAAGAGATTTTAAAAATTACACCTGTTGTGATCCTAAGGAGGGGGTCACAAAAAGATAGTGTTTAAAATCTAGGGTCAAAATGTCAAAAAACAACAGTTATGAGGAAATGTTGCATTTGTTTTAACATTTACTCATAACTTTCTGATTTTTGCAGATTTTGGCCCCAGATGTACACATAGCTTTTTTGTTATCTCACCTAATGACATGAAAGGTGTCATTATTCAAATCTCCCCTGAAGCATGAAACCACCTTTTGGACAGGATTTTTGTTTTTTAAATCCACCAGCCTTGAACATAACATGGCAGCATAAAAAGACTATGTTGAACATTTAGGGTCAAGATATGAAAAAAAAGTTATGAAGAAACATTGAGTTGTTCCAACATTTACGTAGAAGTTTATTTTTGCAGATTTGTGCTCTTAATGCTCAACATACCCCTGTGTTACCCCACCTCCTGAACATGGCATCTATCATTTTTCAAATCCCCTCTGAATAATGTTTTCACAGTTATACTGCAATTTCACCTTTCAGATGGGATCTGAAAAATCCCACCAATCCTGATCATAACTTTAAGTTATAAAGAGTCTACGTTGGAAATTTGGGGTCAGAATGTGGAAGCCCAATCTAAATGAAACATTGCCTCTTAGCTGGCCTATCTTGGGTACTGTAAATCTACAAATGTATAAAAGCAAGACACCACTGAAAATGATATATTGCATCTCATCTGGTTTATCCTTGGCAAATATATTTGGTAAAAATGTGTAACAGCAGGACACAAGTACAACTGTTCCGCCACTGAACTATGCATCTGTGCTGCTCTACCCTGGGAAAAATACTAATAGCTGGACCCCACTGAAAATGTAACTTGCCGTTCAACTGGGCTATCCTGTGTAAACATTGTAAAATGGGTAAAAGCAGGGCCCCATTGAAAACATGTTATTGCATCTTGACTTTGCTATCCTAGATAAATACAGTTCAAAAATGTGTAAAAGCAACACCCCATAGTTAAATGTATTGTAGAACTGTGTAAAAACAGGACCCTACCGCAGAACCCTACTGAAAAGGAGATGTTGCATCTAAGATGATCTGTCCAAGAAAAATACATAATGAACTACTGCAAAGGTTAAATCACATAGGATTCTCCCAGGAAGCTACAACATGGTTCAAATCATACCTATGTAACAGACAGCAGCAGGTCTCTGTAAGGGGTGATACTCAATTCCACTACCTTGCAAAGAGGGGTGCCACAGGGATCTATTCTAGGTCCCCTGTTATTCCTGATCTATGCAAACAATTTGCCCACCCTCATAAATAAGGTAGACATAAAGTTATACACCGATGATACTGTCTTAATAAGTAAAGCAGCCTCCATGAATGACTTGGAACACACCTTACGGTCAGACTTCAGTAGCTTACTAGAATGGTTCACTAACTCAAACATGGTTATAAATACCAAGAAGACCCAGGCAATACTATTCAGGAACAACAGGTTGAGAAATAAACCAGAACTGAACCTAAACATTAGGTCACTAGATGGGCAAACATTAACAAAATTTGAAAGACTACAAATGTCTTGAAGTTATGAGAGATGATGCAGTAAAATTTGACATACACATCAACAACACCATCACATAAGTAAACAAATGCCTAGGAGCACTAAGAAGAAAGGCTTCCTTCATTCTTAAAGACAATAGGAAAACAACAGCAACCCAACTCTTATTACCCATACTGAAATACAGTAATGTGGCATATCAGCATGCTGCCAACTCAACACTTAAAAAGCTTGACAGAACATATAATAGACAAGCAAGATTTGTACTATGATATATATACAACACACATCACTGCTCAATGTATACAGACCTACAATGGGACTCACTAGAACGTAAGATGAGAAAGATCAAGAGCATTAACCACTTACAAATTGTACAAGGATCCCACTATACCATCTGAAAACAAAATGGGTGTAGCCAGTACACATGCACATAACCCATGGGAGGTAAAAAAAACAGAGGGGTTGTCATACCTAGACTATCAAATTCCTACAGGGAATGAGTTAACACTGGTGGGCTGCAAACCAATGAAACAGCTACCCCCAGAGATTAGGAAGACACCTACTGTGAAAACTTTCAAAACCTTGTTAAAACAAACATTTATACGATGTCTGCACCTGTCATTGATTGTACAGTAACTCCACATGCATCAGCTGCACTGATACATGTTACTAGATTACATTTATTCTTCCTTTGTATATAAGAAATGTTGTATTTAGATGTATCCTTCCTTTGTATACAAGAAACTTTGTATCTAGCACGTATATTACACCATCAGCTCGAAATCTTTTGTATTCTACCTTTGTATCCAAGCAGGACAACTTTGTAAACAGGGCTGCAAAGTCCCAACAGTTCTATCCCGTTGAGAAATTATTTATCATCACCATCGCCGTAATGATTCATTTGTAATTCATTTTAAAAACACAAGCCATTCTTTATATTGAATGCGTACACAAGAGGCAATATAGTTATCTAACAATTTAAGCAATCAGTATATTTTGCAGCAGACAATAAAATATTTATTTGTCAGCACTGGTGATGTATAGTGAACCCTCACGATTTCTGCAAAAAGTTTTGCATTTTTGGGTAACATTTTCTGCAATTTTCTAGTGGTTCTGCTCATTGGTGTGATGAGGCAGAGATCAATTAGGGTCTATGGTTGCATAGTAGGTAAGGACCTTAGGGCACACTGAGTGGGCCAGAAGGTCCTTTTCTGCTGATTGCTTCTATGTTTCTGTGGGTGTAGGAATGCATTTGACAACTAAGCCATGGTTACAGGTAAGTTGATTGGAGAGGGGTGGCAGCAGCGAGCAGAGTGGAGGACTTGCAGGGTCAGCATTCTGGGCCCTGACCATTGATCTTGGGTACTCCTAATGTTTGAAATCCACCCCACCCCTGCTGATGTCATACTATGAATGCAATGTTCTGTTTGAATAAAACCAGAGATGATGTTAGGTGCAAGTGAACCAAGCAGCTGCTTGGGGTGCCAGCACAGACGAGATGCATTAAAGTAGGAAGGATAAGCAGTGGTCTGCTTGAAATGCAGAATTATTAATATAAAACCAAAGGTGCTGTTGCCACCCTTGTATTTACTGAATTTATACTGCTTTTTGGATCTGGGAGGTGCAGAAAGGAGGATAGGTTGCAGCAGGAGCAGTGAAGGGGGCAGCACAGATCTTTCTGCATGGGGGCACCTTTAAGTCTAAAACCTTTCCTGAATAAAACATAATGTTAAATAGATAAAACTAAGTAGTGCTGTATTTGTTGCTCATATTATGCAGTTCCTGAAGTACAGTGTGGGCCGTACAAGGGGTCTGGGTAACAAATACATGTATGTCTACAATGGGGGAAGGGTGACAAGGAGGCATTAAAGAGTTCTGGCGTATCAATTTTATTTTTCTAGCTACGCCACTGGTCACCATGAAAAGGTAGTTCAGAGTCCATGCCCATTCAACCGTTACCTTCTCCAAACATGTAACTATAGAATCTGACAGCAGATAAGGGCCATTGGTCCGCCCAGTCTGCCCAATTTTTCCTGTTTTCATTTTTGCTGTAGACCCTACTTGATCTATGGCACTTCCTCTAATGGGAGACTACAGTACCAGCAGGGTGCCAGTTAGTGTCAGTTGTGTGGAGGGTTTTGTGATGTGGACACCTGCTCACAGCAAACTGGAGTGGGACCACCATAACTCATTTCACATGGGCTACAGAACAACCCTCTGGTGATATGATTTTTGTGTGTTTGTATTGTATAATTGTTGTATCGTAACATCTTGGCTGTCTATTTTGTGGCTCCGGGTCATACCTGGAAAAGGGCCTTGGCTCATTGTAGTTACCTGGTAAACACAAGTTGAAATAAGTAAATAAAAATAATGGCTTTTGACTACTACAAACCTGGACTAGATTTGTACCAGTGACCTAGAGGTGAAAGGCACTGTAGCACACAACCAATCCATGAAGCCATCCAGATCTCCTCAAATAGGGCTCTATAACATTCCAATTCATAAGCACTAAGCCTTGAAAGGGTATACGTTAAGTAAACCACAGACATGAGAGCAGCACTTGATCAGACAATGTAAAGATCATGGTCATGATGTCAAAAAAATGTTGTTTTTGTTTTGCAAAAACTCATGTCTTATTCAGCAACAGAGGGCATAGTGCAAAGTTACCCTGGTGTTTTGTAACTACAGTATGTCCTTTCATTAGGGGTGTGGCTGCTTCAGCTGGTCACGTACATATATTGTGCCTGTCTTAAAGGTATAGTAGAATAATCTAGTGAAGCAATATGTCAGAAAATACCATTTACATATCTAAAGCTTTCAATTACAAGCATAATCCATTTGAATTGAACAAAAACAACCCCAAGTGTAAAAAAAATAAAATGAGGCAGTCATCACTAAAAGCTAAAACTAAAGAAATGGGGGGGGGGGGTAACAAAATAATTTTAGTTAGTGAAGACAGATAGGGGCTAAAGAAAAAAGTTAATGCACCCACTTGAAGATGAATTGCATCTTAAAAAAGTAAAGAAAAGAAATAGCTGGTATGATTCAAAGCAGTCCGGGCAGCAACCCCCACCAGTGTATGGTAGACCGTGTTAATGTTATTTGCCAGCCTGTCGATCAAAAAACTTGAAAGTGAGGAGTGTCAGGTAAAGTAATTAGTAGTTATAGTGTAAAACTTATAGTTAAGGGATGAACTGAGGCTCTGTAGTGAGGAATGGGGCTACAGATGAAAATGGAGGTTTTGCAAGCTTCTGTGTAAAGGCTATTGCAGACTTCAGGGAAAAAGCAGCCGAATATTAAGGGTGGAGGTCAGGGGTGGTAGAAACAGGAAAAAGACAGTAGGTGACACAGACTATAAAAAAGTAGAAATTAAGCTGCTGCCAAAGATCGAGAGTTCCATATAGATTTGGGCTGGCAGAGATGCTGTCAGATCAGGAACATATTTCTGAAAGAAACAGTGTAACAAAGAATTAGTATATTTGTACTATGCATGACATACATAGTTTAACTTATTTTACAAAATGGCAAGAAAAATCTAGAAATCTCATTGGTCAAGAGACATCAGCTGGCTGTACATTAAATCTCTTTATACACACAGTCATCCTGATTCTAAACCGCATCACACAATGAGCAAATCAGTCCTCATACAACCAGAACTATCTTCCATCAGTCCCCCTTCAACCAGAACTGATCTTCCATTATAAACATGGCTGCTGCATTTACACTGTAAAAAAAACAAACAAAAAAAAACCTTCAACTGTGGCCCTAAAAATAAAACTACCTTAAATAAAAAATAAAATAAATGAATTAAATGTTGTTTCCCCAATCATCTCACTCTTCTTACACACATAAACAAATTAAAAACATTAAGTATTGTTTATAGTTTTCTTAGAAAAATAGGCTTTTTATTTCCTGGGCTTTGATTGGCTGGTACCCCTGCCAGGGGGTACATTAACTTTCAATTGATGCCCAGGAAATAAAAAGTACCAGCCCCAGTGCCCCTTCACCCACTTAGTATCCTTGTGCCCACCCTGCTTCCTCATTGGCCCAAAACACCCAAATTAAACCCCTAGAAGACTGTGGACGTATATATACGTCCAGAATCTATATACGTTCACACATATTCAGTTCTCAAAGGGTTTAAATCACCGCCATTTTTTCTGTCACTTAGTGAGAGATATTGCCCCTCCACCAATACTTAAGTACCAACTGCCTGACCACACTTCACACAACCTCAGCTGGGCTCATTTCTAGCTAAATTTCTTTCCTTTTTGTATTCAGTTGCAGTACCTTTTGTCCAGTGTCCCTGATTCTGACTCCATGAATGTCAACAGCGATCTTTCTTTTTCGTATTCCAGCTGCACTCCCGCCCTGAAAATGAAGCTGCTTCACATAGAAACTGGTGACTCGAGCAAGGCAGACCCCCCTGACAGAAGAGCCCCACCCACACTAGGCTGCCTTAGTTTTATAAGAATACAAAATTGCCACACATAGAAAAAAAAAATTAGAAAAACAAAAAGGAAGCCCATTCTCACTGCAGGCTTTCAAATGTGCAGCATGTGACTCCTTACGGCCGCTAAAGCCAGAAGTGCTGTTTGCCTGAGCTCCCTTACATACATGACTGTCAATGCCTACCTCCCACAGAAACATAAAAAGTAACAACACCTATACGGTATTTATAAAGGGCCTTGCTACAATATGCCTGAATGCTGTCTCCTGAGAGCCAGACTTTAGTGCCTTACACAGCTTATCGCGATAGGGCACAGGAAAAGTGACAGTACACATTTCCGTCTGTCTGCAGCAACAGTATCTTTCCTTAGTTCTTCATTCCCCACTCATTCCAGTGACAGGACATTAATCAAATAAACTAGATCAATGGGGTGCAGAAACAAAGTAGGGGACAGACTAATGGGGGGACGCTAAAAAAATGCCTATAATCAGCCCACTACTCATCATCCATCTTCCTTCCTGATCCATATTCTCGGCCATTTCTCATGGCCCTTACCTTGCGCTATTACCACCTATCTTGTGCTACTTTACCTGCTCGCAAATAAAAAGAAGGTGGGAAAAACATACCAGCTTTGCTTGTTGGCAATACATAGAAGCACAAGGGGGTGGTGGCGGGGGTTGGAACGGACCAATACCAGTAAGAAAAAAAATAAAATGGATCATAGCCTGTACGTTTCAGTATGCTGTGCTGGGGTGGGTTTGAGGCATTCAACTTTTTAAAACTCTTTAAAAACTAAGCAAGTGTGCCACAGGATCATTCCAAGTCCACATTTACAGATCAGACCAACAGCAAACAGGCATTCCAACTTTTAAAATCACCACCAGTGGAAAAAAAAACAAAGAAAGACATTTTTTTTTCCATTGCAAATACAGTAAATTGGCAGCATTGTCTCTGACGTTTCTCATGGCTGCCTTGCACTATGCTTGCCTTTCTGTAGCTGTTTTTTCCTGCTCACAAAGGAAAATAAATGGAGAAAAACTATACCAGCTTCACCTTTTAATAAAAAAAAGAAAGATGTACCTCTTTGCTGCCCTTGTCTGGTCATTTCCTTGCAGTGGCATCGGCACTTCACGAGAGTGTGTGTGTGTGTGTGTGTGTGTGTGTAGAGGTGGAGAGAAATGGAGCACAACTAGTAAAAAAGAAAATGAAAACAAATCACAGTCTGCATGTCTCAGTGTGTTGGAGAGTTGGTGAGGACAGTGAACTTTTTCAAACAACGCAACTGTGACACTTGATCTCTGCAGGTGTGTTTATGTAGAGCAACAAAAATCCCTATGGAGTGGAGACACACACATCATTGCAATACAGGAGGAGGAACTATTTTATCATAAAACTTATTTTAAACTAATTTTTTATAAACATTTTATTAAACTATTTATTTTGTTTACAGTGCCCATTTTCTAAGTGCAATAATACCCTCCAGGGTGGGCGGTATGGGCAATACCAGACCTTCCAGGGGCTATAAGGCCCTCCGCCTGCAGCGTCGGGCCTCATTACGCCCCAGGCGGTCCAGTATTGCCCAATACCACCCACCCTGTTGGGTATTATTGCTTGCATTACAACTGTTTGTTTACTAACAATGAAAAATTCCCCCTTCTGTCTTTACCTGCTCATCTGGGAAATCTCTTATGCTTGCTCTGACAGTGATATAATTGAGTCTCTGGCTGTAAAACAGGCCTTTGTTGTCTGTGTGTACAGAATGTCAGGAGAGTAACATTCTGCAAGTGGAATAGAGCAGAATTTTGAATCCTTGTATTCCATGGTAAACATTCCATGACAAACATTATATGTCTTGAATGTGGGGAAAAGCAGAAAACAAAAAACAGGATGAAGAAAGTAGGCAATACAGTAATACTTTATAAACAAAAAGAAAAGGTGGGAAAAACACAGTTAAATAGGCAGAGGCAGACCCAAAGTGCCCAAATACATTGCTAATGTTAATAAAAGCATGTACCTTTGAATCTTATATAGGAGTTTTCAGGTGAAATCTACCCTCCTTGCCCACAAAAAAAAGGGAACCTGGCAGGTTTAAAGTTTTTTTTTTTTTCTTACTAACCTTTCACCTCAATCCTATAGCAGTTTTCCTTTAATGTACTAGACTACAGCACATAAGTAAAAAGCAAAAATAAAGAGAAGGTTGCCTTCAATGAGAGTATATAACTACAGTGTAATGAAAATTAAATTTTAAACACTGCTTATGTCTTACAAATTTACAAATGTTACAGTGCATTTATATGATAAAATTTACAAGTGGCAAAGTATTTATTTTCAACCAACTCTACTAATAAATACTTTTACTGCAAAGTACTGTACTGGTTAACCTATTGCTGACATATCCTATTTTATGCATTAATAGGGACTACTTTTTTCAGTTTTTAGATGTCTTAGAGGTAATGTTTTGTACACTTTTTTGAAAATAGTAAATAAGTTTTAATCCCTATTAGAGTACATCAAACTAATTATTTTATGATGGTGGCCCATTTTATAAGTGGGATAAGCCCCTCCAGGGTGTGCATTAAAGGATTTTAATGCACTTCCTAAGGGCGTAAGGACACTCGGCTTTCTCAGCCTCGCGTTTCCAGACACTTGGGCGCAGCATTAAAATCCTTTAATGCACACCCTGTCGTGGCTTATTACTTACACACTGTACAGTGTGTAACATAAATAGAATAATAGATGGGGACTGTGTATCCCGAGACTGTATTATATGGTTACATCAAAATAATATGATACTAAAGAATACAAAATAATCCCAGTAATACCACTGTTCAAAAGTGATAATGCCATCATTTCTGCACCATAATACTATCGTTCAGAGCTCATAATACTATAATTCAGAGCTCTGAACAATAGTATTACCATGAAAAGAGAGCAGCACAAGCGCACTAATGGCTCTTGCAGAGCAGGAGCTGGCTTTCGCTGCAGCCATCACCTACAGTAAATGCTGACTCATTGCTCCCTGAAAACCAATAAAATACAGAAATGCCTCTTTAAAACAAGTTTAAACCTTTAATCCTCTCCCCAGTCTTTTCTCCTGCAGCCACATATTCAAAGTGCCAAAACACTAACAGTCTTTCTTTACTTCAGTCCAACTCCTGCCCAACCATCAGCCTGTCACTCTCTCCGTGACACACCAACAATGCTCAACAGTGCAATACATTTTCACTTCTCCACTGCACAAATGAAACAGAAGAAATCTTTCATTTTTTTGTTAACTTAAACAAAAAAAAACTAACTACGGCCTGTGGGAGCCCCAATGCCTGGCTCAGAGACTTAAGGGTGCCAACCCACCATGGATCTAGGGTACATAGGCACAAAGCACATTTGTGCATAGGGGCCAATGTGTTTATTTGTGTGCTGTCTGAGGTTGAAGGGGGGATGAGGTTATTGTGTTTATTGTTTGGTTGGCTGAGGAGGAGGATGCTGAGTGTGGAGAAAGTTTTTTTTAATGTGCTTGTGGACTAGATGGGGAGAGGAGGGGGAAATGGTTTGTTTTAGGAAAGTCAGAGTTTTTTTATTTTCACACTGACAAAACTGCAAAAAATGACAGTAGGTGATGGACATCTGTAGCTACACACAAATGTGTGTCTGTAAGTGTGTGTGTGTGCATATGTGTAAGCATACTTTTCTGTGTATTTACAGCACCCTTATGTCTCGATCACTTAAAAGTGTGTTCTTACCCTACTAACCCTACTGCCCTCCAGGACTCGCTGCAGAAGTCCTTCACTGAAGCCGAGGGCTGGTTCAAGGAACATAGATTGGTGATAAATCTTAAAAAAACCAAAACCATGTTCTTCACTCATCCCCAAAACAAGTCCTGCAACTTCAAACTCCTCATTCACTCTGGGTCCTCATTCCCACTCAAACAAGTTTGCTCCTATAAATACCTAGGGATCCATTTTGACCCCTCCCTCTCCTTCCATGGACACGTCGCTGCCCTAGCCACTGCCACTAATATCCGATTGGGCATTTTACATCGGTATAAACACTGCCTCCCCCCGGAGGTCTCTTCGACTCGCAGTCACTCCTCTCTATCCCTGTCCTAGTGGACTATGGACTGCTGGTGTATGGTGCTGCTGATCAGACCGCACTCCGTAAAATTCGCTACACTGAATAAGGCCTGCAGGTTAATTACTGGAGCACTTAGGATGACACACACCTGTCTACTGTATGCTAAAGCGCTGGTACTTGATCTCGACGAGTGCCTCAAATATCTTACCTGTACCCTTACAAAAAAGACCCTCCTTGGGCTTTCCCCACCAGGATTGACCACCATCATACGCCGCTCTGTCCCACTAGTTCATACTCGGACCTCTAGGAAAACTCTCTTGTTATCCCTAGAGCTAGGACCTCTCACGGCCAAAGAGCCTTCAGCTTTAGGGCCCCCTCTGGTTCAACACACTGCCCCTCCATCTCGAGGCTCCAACTATATCGTGCTTCAAAACTTCCTTACAGTAACCACCTTATTAACACCGATGCTTCGTAACTGCCGCTAGTCAAAGCCGTGACTCAATACTTATGACAAAGCTTATTACTAAGCTGCTAAGGACTACATAACTCTGGTATTGTTTGCATCCATCCCACCTGTACCAGCTTGTTTGTATCTATGTCTTAATTTACTGTTATACTTATGTGTTGTACTGCTATACTGTGTATTTTGGTTTGTCTTACTGTGACAAGGTACCTTTGTAAATGAGCCTATGGCTCAAAGGTTTTCCAAACTGCTGTTTAAATAAAATAAAAAAAAAAAAATGTGCCAATCAGTCATGTGTTGTGTGTGGTGTTGAAATCAGAATGACAGTGCAATCACAACAGTTATACAAGTAGGAACCATGGGTTTGCCCTCCTCCTTGCATGCATATACACAGACATAAAAAGTGCACTTACAGGTCCTCAACCTTAAAGCCCCCTTTAACCTTAACAATGTGATACCCCCTAACAATCATGCACAGTGTCCCAGTTAGTGTCAGTGTGTGACTCTCTTGATGGCCCACTCACCTCTGTGTCACAGGGTCATGGGTTCAAGTTGTAAACTTTGAACTTGGACTCGTAGCTAAAACAGACACTATGAGCTTGGTGGTGCTGCACTGCCGGGAAAAGAGGGGTGGTATCCTTCAAGTATTGAACTGAAACAACTTCTGTCAGTCACTGCTGTCTGTCCAGGCTGAAGTTAAAATTTCATGACACTTTCAAAAAGAGTTGGAGGTAATGCCAAAATACATTCCCAGTTGCTCACATGGCAGCAATGGTGTCCGTTATGAAGGCGACACACACCTTAGGGTAGGTGCTGTCAAGTGACCCTAAGCATAGAAACATAGAAGTTGATGGACAGATAAGGACTGCAAGGCCCATCCAGTCAGCCCATTTATTTTTCCTACCTTATAAATATGCCATTGGCCTTTGCTCTGTCAATGGCCAATCTATTCATACTCATCGGTATTGCTCCATTATGCCTATCCCATGCCTGTTTGAAACCCTGCACTGTATTCATATCCACTGCTTCCTGGGGTAGGCCATTCCATACATCCACCACCCTTTCTGTGAAAAATAACTTCCTCACATTGCCCCTTAATTGGCCTCCCTCTAATCTCATGCATCAGGATAGGGAGACCTAAAACTGACAAAAAAGGGGGGAAGTTTTTGAAAAAATAGAAAAAAAGGTTTCATAGTTTCATAGTTCGATACAAGTACAGAAGGCGTTAGCCCATAAAAGAACTCCCCGCCATTGTGTTCAGCGGTGGAAGATATATTTTTTATCACCCATACAAAAATACAATCTTTCTTTGAATTCTTTAACATTTGTACTTGTAACAATATTTTCTGGGCGTGAGTTCCATATCAGTGGCACCCTCTGAGTGAAAAATCTACTACGCTTGGTAGTTTTGCATAAGAATGTTTTGAGTTTATAATTATGATACCTTGTACTGTTATTACTAAGATTTCTTTCCAAACTGATGGTATTCAACATATATTCATCCTGAAATGTTTTAAAAGTGTAAATTAGGTCTCCTCTCAAAACCCTATACTTCAAGAAGAATAACTGAAGGGATTTAAGCCTTGATTCGTAATCTAAGGATTTCACCTTCTGGATTTTTTTAGTTACTCTGCATTGTATTCTATCATGCTTTGGCACCCAATAGATGTAGGAGCACAAAAAGAGGTACAAAAACCAAGATACAGATGTACAAGACTATTAAATAAAGGAAGAATTATATTGAAGTCCTACTTTTAATACGTTTAAAGAAATTTCCCATGATTGAATAACATTTTTTGACTACTTTGTTTGTATGCGTATTCAATTTTAGATTATCAGATATTGTAACACCCAGATCTCTTTCTTCTGATGTTACAATCAGCTTTATATCATTCATTGAGTAATCTGCCTTAATCGTTTTCCCCATATGCATAACTTTATATTTTGAGATAATAAACTTCATATTATTTCGAACAGCCCAAGCACAGAGATTATTCAAATTATGTTGAAGATTTATTATTGACTGGGTATCATTTACTACACAACCTAGTTTTCAATGTCTGCATACTTATTGATCCATATCCCATCAGATGTCTGCATACCAGAGACTAAGATATTAAATAAAAGTGGTCCCAGGATGGATCCCTTGGGAACTCTGCTAGTTGCAGGAATCCTTTTAGATTTATGCCCTTTGATCACCACTCTCTGTTGCCTTGCATCCATCCAAGATGAAATCCAAATAATTAATTTTGAATCTAATTTTAGTCTGATTAGTTGTTCAATTAGAGTTTTATGAGATACAGTGTTGAACGCTTTCTCAAAATCCAGAAATATGACATCCACTGGTAGACCATTATCAAGTGCATTACTCACTGGTTCAAAAAAATTAATTCAATTTGTGAGACATGATCTGCTTGATGTAAATCCATGTTGAGAAATGTCAGTATTACCTGTTTTCTTAATATGGTCAATGATTTTATAGTATAATAATCTTTCCATGACTTTATTCAAAAATGATGTTAAACTGATGGGCCTATAATTACATGACTGTTGCCTACTGCCACCTTTTAAAATTGGTGTTATGTTCGCTTCTCTCCATGTTTGTAGCACTTTGCCCTCTTTTAAAGAGATGTTAAATAGTAAACAAAGAGGTCCTGATAATTCATTGGATAATGCTTTTAGAAATTTCGGATTAATATTATCCTGCCCTGGAGATGAATTTCCCTTGATCAGACTAATAGCACTCATTATGTCCTGCTTTGTAAATAAAAGTTGAACATCAGTTGTTGGTTTTTTTTTCAGTTAAATGTTTTATTGTTTTCATTATAATGCACATACATACAGCCACAAACCTGATGTGCAAGACCACACTACTGAACATACACTTATCAGAACAATGTGCCCACTCCAAGCATATGTCTAACATAAATAAAACTAGAACGCAAACATCTCTCTAGAATGTACCAGCTTATTGCCACCTTGAAAGTATTATGCAAGTATAGAAAAAAAAGGACCCCAAGGGGGCCTGTATCTCTTATGCAATCAGAAAGCATAGCATAAAAGAGATGAATAGAGGCACCTACCTTAGTAATTCCAGCCACTCACAACCATAGGGCGGTATCACCACATATAAGACAAGGCTTCATGAAACACGGTTGCTACACCTTCTCATGGTCATTTCCAGTACAAAACCTGGAGGAATGGCACACACAGAGTAAACAAAGTCATATAGATATATTAAGCTACTACTTTTGTGTGGCCTTGATACTGTGTTAGTGGAACATGGAAGCACAGTAGATATATAAGAAAGAAGGAGGTCCAAGATTTGAATCATTTGAGTAAAATAGCAAAACTGCATCACAATAAATAACCACAGACACTCCTTGATAACTACTAGTACCCACAGAGCACAACAGTATAACTTTGTGGGTAAACTATGTACAAATAATTTCAGTTCAGATGGAGCCCAAGAAAGTATAATCACTAATAACAGTATCATTATAGCAGAAAGGTCAAATAAGTACAGTAAACAGTCAGTTAAGAGCATGAGAGGTTTCAAAAGAGAAATGGAACATAAATCAGCTGATACCAGCCCTGGCTGACAAATAAACCATGAAGGGGGCCCAACAGAGAAAAAAAGAACCCATCTTCTCAGTAAGTATGTGTGAGCGTCTATCCAATTCATATATGGAAGGAAGTGCTGAAGTAATGTCATTGATACCTGGCATAATAGTACTTTTCCAGTTCTGCAAGATTGCCCACTTCACTTGCATACTGAACAGCATAAGCCATCTAAATTCCTAACATTTAAGGTGTGGAGCTTCAGATCTCAGACCCAGCAGCAGGAGAGCTGCATTGACTGGGATTGGACTACATAGGATCAGATTAGCTTCGTGTACCACCTTCTCCCATAGACTATAAATCCAAGGGCAATGCTAAAGAATATGGTACAAGTCCCCTCAGGCTGGAGACATCTCCAACATGTATCAGGTACAAGGACTTTCATTTTCTTTAGCACCACTGATGTCCTATACCACGAGTGCAATACTTGATTATGTATGAGTCTGCTGTGAGTGTCTTTGTGAATCTTATATCCAGCTTGCCAGCACTGCTTCCATTGCGTCCTGGAGATTTGTATTTGAAGGGCCTTTTCCCACTTAGATTTAGATGTTATGTTAGAGGAAGGCAAAGTGTCCCCTCACTGCTGCATACATTGTGGCAGCTACCTTGTTGGATAGGAGGAGCCACCCCTTTAAATGAGGAGTAAGGTCTGTAAGTGCATTTCCCTGCCGTAGAAGGGGCTTAAGAGTGTCACGGATTTGTAAATATTTCCAAAAGTCTGATTTGACCAGGTTCCTTCTAAATTGCAAGTTCTGATAGGTATCTACCTACAGAGAGTTAAGCACCAATAAGTCCTGAATAAATATAATCCCTTTCTCCTGCCAGAGAGGCCAAGCCACCAATTTGCCCCCAATGGTAAGGTTAGGGTTACCCCATGGGGTGTATACAGAAGAAGAAGGGCAGGGAGTTTTAATTTTTTGTGTAGGAGCCTCCAATATCTAATTGAGGAGCCTATAGTGGGATGAGATAGAGACTCATGGGAAGAGGAGAACCAGAGAAAAGAGGCTGCTACAGGGTTATTACAAAGAATCTGCTTAAGTAATAGTCACTGAGAAGATGCAATATTGTGTGGGTGGAACCAATTTAAAGTTTGGGCACATTGTAAAGCCAGTTTATAGCCTTTGACCCAGGGGAGGCCCCAACCCCCTCTATGCCAGTGGGTTCTGAGCTGGTTTCTACTAAAACGGGGCCTATTGGAGCCCCAAAGGAAGGAGCCAATCATCACATCTATTTTTCGAAGCCAATGAGATGGGAGAAACAGGTGGATATGTGATAGCAAATAAAATATTTTAAGGGCAAAGGTCATCTTAAAGTCCGCTATCTTGCTTGCCATAGTCAAATGGAGCCTATTTATATGATCTAGCTCGAGTTTACATTTAATCAGCAAGGGGCCTAGGTTGTTATCCCACCACTTTGCAAGGTTAGCCCCAACTTTAATACCCAGGTTTGTGATAACATGTTGAGACCATTTTAAACCATAATGAGCCAAGAACTGGGGTTGACACTGAGAGTTAAGGGGGTAGTATTTCTGTTTTAGATTGATTAACCTTTAGTCCTGAATGGTAGAAAAGTGGTCTAGAAGGGCTAAGAGCTGGGGTATGGATTGCTTAATGTCCCCAGCATTACTAGTAAGTCATCAGCATACAGCAAGGTGGAAATTTGTGCCTGCCCCAGACCAATGCCTTTTATACGGGGGTTTTGTCTGATTGCAGCTGCCAAGGATTAGATTGCAAGGACAAACAGAAGAGGGGAGAGAGGGCATCCCTGCCTTGTGCCTCTGTGTAGTTGGAAGGATTCAGACAATATGGAATTGGTGAGGACTTTAACTAGGGGAGATGTATATATGGAGAAACAGCTGCTCTGAAATGGGGCCCAAAGCCCAAGTGTTGTAAAACCTTATGCAAATAATCCCATTCTATGGAGTCAAAAGCCTTTTCAAAGTTGATGGCCAAGGCAGCTGTGGGCACTGATGTTTCCTGACTAGCCATGAGAATGAGATTAATAAGTATTCTAATGTGGTCGGCACTATGTCTGCCTTTTACAAAACCTACCTGAGATGGATGTATCAAGGAGGATAGGATGGGGCCAATCTATTAGCTAGCACTCTAGCATAGATCTTACTGTCTGAGTTTATCAGGTATATAGGGCGATAGCTAGCTGCCTCCTCTGGAGGTTTATCTTTTTTTGGAAGAACTGTGATAATTGCCTCCCTGAGGGTGAGGGGCAATATACCCTTTGCTTCGGTCTCCTTAAATACCTGGCACAACATTGGGGATATCAGAGGGGACATCATCTGTAGAAAATCTACAGGAAACCCATCACTTCTGGGGGACTTCCCTTTCTTTAGGGCCATCAGGGCAGTCACTACCTCCTCCTGTGTCAGAGGCTGTTCGAGAGTGGTACTCTGTGCTGGGGATAGCTTCAGAAGACTAATACATTGGAAGAATACTGTCGTATCTGGATAGAGCTCTGCTCTGATTGACATATATAGTTGGGAATAGAATGCTGTCATGATATCGTTCACTTCCTGAGGATTAGTTTTCACTATCCCTGAGGCTGGATCTTTCAGTCCCCCTATATATGTATTCCCTTGTTGTCTCCGCAGTTGATAGGCCAAAATGTTCCCACTCCCCCCCCCCCAATAAGAGTGCTTTATCCTGATTAGAGCCAAATCAGCCTTTCTGGATAGAAGTTCATTTATCCTAGTTCTTATAACAAGGACCAGTCACCACTACATAGACTGAGAAGATGGGTGTGATTGAACCTTAAGAATCTTTTCAGCATTGAGCAAGTCTCTTTCCAGTTGAGTCAGTTCCCCTTCTCTAGTTTTCCTCCTATGTGAGGCATACCCTATGATCTTACCCCGCATAGTCACTTTGTAAGCTTCCCAGGTGTTTTGGGCAGAGGTGTTGTCTATAAGGTTCTCCTGAAGAAAGTTTATGGTTTCTGATTTGACCCATTTTACAAATTTAGAGTCCCATAGAAGAAGCGGGTCCAATCTCCAAGTAGATGACCATGGGGCAGGAAGGCCCCAAGATATAATCAGTTGTACTGGAGCATGGTCTGAGATGACCATGGGGAGAATAGCAGATTCCAAGACCTGGTGTGTAAGAGTTTGGGAAATAAGCCAGAAGTTCAGCCTACTATATGTGTCATGCACCCCAGAGTGATAGGAATAGTCCTGAACTGTAGGGTGCACTAAGCGCCATATGTCTACCAGCTGGTACTCAGAGCTAAGGTGAAGGGCCGCCTGCACCCCTTGAGTATTCGTTTCCTTACCTTAATCACTTCTGTCTAACACAGGGACTAAGGTGAGATTAAAATCCACCCCAAATATAACAGGTGTGTCATTCTCTACCATTGCCTCTAATTTGGTGTTCAGATCAAGAAAGAAGGAGGGGTCATCCAGATTCGTGGCATAGATATTTACCACTAGGAGGTGGCCATTAGGGGTGTCCAGCAGGGCTATTACCCACCTTCCCTGGGGATCCACCTTTCTCTTTAACACAGACCTTGGGAGTGATTTGTGCAGCAGAATTGCCACAACTCTTTTTTTCATGGCAGCACAGGAGTGCAGTTCTAAACCCACCCAGTCTCTGATTAAGTATTTGCAATCCTGCTCAGTAAGTTTTGTTTCTTGCAAAAAGGCAACTTGGGTTTTAAGCCTTTTTAAATGGGTAATCACCTGTTTCCTTTTCGAAAGGGAATTTAATCCACGCATATTCCAGGTTATAAAGGAGATGCCACCCATTAGGTATTTTATAATAAAATGTTTTGGGGGTAAGGGTAAGGTCCACTAACCAGAGAAGGGTACTGACAGAGCTGACAGTTCTTACTGACCTGGTCTGCTGCGGAATATGTAATTGCCAAGAGTTACTAGTGACATACCTCTCTAATATATCCGAGAGAGTTATAAACATATTCTGAACATTGAGGAACAATAACATTTGAATCATAAAGAAAAAAGAACACAAACTATTTACAAACATTGTGCTACCTTGAGCAGTGGAGTATAAGGGTATCCCAGGCCGAGGAGTCATACTCCTAACAGGCCATACCACTCCACCTGTAGTAAGGGTGGTGAGACTATAAACAAAGATGGAGTGCACCACCCCATGTAAGTGCTCTTGCCCCGGGGGTTCCTTGTGATAGCATATAAGTGGAGTACTATTGATAAACACACACACTATTACCATAGCAGTAGTCTAGTTTATTGACAGTACAGGTGTGTTTTTGTGGACCTATGTTTCTCTGCAAACACCAATGAGAATGGATATTGCTCATCACATTATGTTATGTACATACTTTCCCTCTAGATTCAAAAGAATGAAGGATAACAAAACTGAGTAAGCACATAGTACCCTTCGCATTAAGTTAGATAAAAGGGAGTATCAGCTTTACAGAGAAAACCTATATTCATGTACTGCCATAACCCCTCCTGCTAAACGATGGTGCTCACCTTTGAACCTCCCTAAAGACTGTATTCTCCAGGACCTGTCCCTAGAGAGGAGAAAAATGAGGTTAAACTTCCCAATTCTTCCTCCCCAAGTTCCAGACATCTGGACATCCTGACACACAAAAATAGCAAAGACATTATCAAGGATGAGTATTTGCATTCCAGAATCCTACACAAGACACAAGGCTATGACATGTAGGATGATGAAGCAATTAACCCAGCAGTTAACATCAAGTTAAGAAAGGGATATACCCACAACAGGAACTAATCCCCTCCCCTGACCCTTACCAAGCCATGCAGATCAAATATAAGATTACGGGCACTTATCTATGAGTGATTCAGTACTTCCAACGCCTGCATTATTTCAGTGTCTGAAGGAGACTGGTGATGCGACTTCAAGACATTGCATATTTCTGAACCAGTAACCGCTACAGTAGTTGTCCGTGGCTTCTGGGGGGAAGCACTGAGTGTAAGTTCGGCCGGAGTGTTTTCATGAGAAGGGAATTCAATCTTAGTGGCCTCCTGCACCATCTCCTCCTCCGGATATGAAGGGAAGTCATCCTGGATAGCTGGTGTGAGTAATGCATATCTGTTAGGTGAGAAGAAGTTAGAGTCATATTCAGTAGAGGGCAACGAAGGTCCAGCTGATGTACCAGAGGAATTCCAGGTCCGATCTTGAGGATGGTCTCTCTTGTGGTGTTTCTCGGTTTTCTGTCACTTCTGTGATCTGGCTGATAAGGCTGAACTCCGGCCCTGAAACTGGAAACCATAAGGCAGAGCTTCTGTAGTGAAGGCACCCTCTAGCGATAAGTTATCTTTTTGGAGACCTTCAGATATAGCAGTCTCCTTTTGGGCACCCTCCCCGCTAGTATGAGATGGCCAGTTATTGTGTAGGTATTCCATAAGACTGTTCGGGGTGGCAAAGGAGATATAGGTACCATTCACTTCCAAGCACATGGTCGCTGGATATCTAAGTGAAAATTTAATTCCCAACTCATGCATTTTGTGCCAAGCTTCTGAGCATTCCTTCCGTCAAGCTGCTAGATCTCGGGAATAATATTGAAAGACGAGGATTTTGTGCCCCAGCCAAGAAAGAATTCTAAGCTTTCGGGCCTGAGATGTAATCCACTCCTTGTCCGCAAAGTTTAATATGCATAGCATAATAGGCCTAGGCCTGTCGCCCGGTTTCGGCTTTGGGGTAAGGGTTCTATGCGCATGCTCGATTATAAAGCCAGGAGGGAGATCGTGTTTCAGAAGATCTGGTATAGTGTCGTACAAGAATTTAATAGGATTCCCCTGCTCTACATCTTCGGGGAAACCTATGAGTCACAAATTATTACATCAGCTCCGGTTCTCCATATCATCCACTTTGGTTTGTAACATAAGAATTGTTCTCTCTTGTTCCCTCACTGTCAAGTAGAGATCTTCCAGGGCTGTAGTATTTTCCTTTGTTTTTTTCTTGGTCTGGTCTAGTCTAGCATTGAGTCTATTAATGGACAATGTAGTGTTATTTGAGGCTAGTGTAACCTCAGCCATTTGTTTCAAAAGCATAGTAAACATGTCCTGGGTTTGCTGAGTACTTGAGCCTGAGGCCTTTCCGGGGCCGCTGCATCTCGACATACTGAAGCAACTTATGAGCAAATTGCCCAACACAGGAGAATATGGAGATGAAATATGAGCTGAACTCAACCTCCTGAATGACTCCCGTTACCCACCTTGCTGCTTGAGAAAAAAATTTGTAATGAAAAGCAGTGTTTATCACAAGGATTATCCCTGAGTTGGAGAGCGCTCACATTAGGCAGCCATCTCGTTACGAGCCAAGCCACGCCCCCCGACATCAGTTGTTGTTAATGGTTCAATGTTTGTTTTCTTTTGCCTTAAATACACTTCCAAAATAGTAATTAAGTAAGTAACAGTAATTAAGCCCATCTGCTGTTTCACTTTCTTCCGTTATTATTTTGTCATTTACAATTGGGGTCCAATTCCTCTTTCATTTCCTTTAATGGATCCAATGTAATTAAAACATTGTTTTTTATTATCTTTTACTTCTTTTGCAAGTTTTGTTTCTAGTTTAATTTTTGCCGTACGTATGCTTTTCTTGGTTATTTTGGCAAGTGTTTTAAATCTTTTCCAGTCGTTATAATTTTTAGTTCTGTTGTACTTATTATATGCTCTATGTTTTTTCTTTATGATGCGTTTTATCCCATTTGACCACCAAAGTGGTATCCACTGTTTATTTTTATTATATTTGACTCTGTCATGGTTCTTGTATGGTTGCCTATGGCTGTACATGATTGTTGGGTATGTTTTATAGCTGCTGCTAGGTTTGTATGCACACATCCCAACATCATCAGCAGCTCCTTTAGTGGTTTTTGAGGTGCAGTATAAAATATATTATATAAAATCAAAATATTCTATACTAGGAAAGTAAGGAAATTAATTTATGCTTGGGCTGGAAGTATAGCCTAGAGGTTAGAGTAATGAGTTGTGAATGAGCCTGGTGTATCCAGCAGACCAGACCTGAGTTTGATTGTCACAACCTCGACTTGCATACTGTGTGACTCTGAACAAGTCACTTAACAGCCCAGTGCTCCCAGGTCGCCCCAGAAAACAGGCACATGGGCCTTACCCGCTTACCAAAGACTAAAATAAGAAAATAAAATTAAATAAAATAAAATGTGGTTTCATAAAGAGCCTTTCAATACTTTTTATATACATTGTGTCCTAAAACACTTTATAACCCATGAACAGCTGATACCACTATGATAAAACTGGTAGGGAATATCTTGCATCCTGATTGGCTGGCACCTATTCCTTACATAGCCGTTTTACTTTTATTTTTTGTACTTGCTGTTTATCCTCCCCCTTGCTTCTGGAGCTCCGTACCAACTGGAGTCAACTATGGTGTCTGTCCCTCTCTCCACCTACCTCAACCTGTGGGTGAACCCCCTCGGAGCCGTGGTTATACCCCCAGGCAGGTAGGAGGTGGGGCCTGTACACCCCAAAGTCCTTCTTGTTCTTGTAAGGCACTCAGGCAGGAGTTACGAGGTTTGCATGGGGTGCTCCATCTTTCCGGTGCTCCATGAGCTGATTTTCCCTGTTCTGGGGAGTGTGACATGTGCCCAGATGTCAAGGCATAACCACCAATGTCTGTCATGCCCCAAACCCTTGGAGTGACTCTCATGCTTGCTGTGCCTTTGGCCTCTGCCAGAGGTCACTCAAGCACTGAGCTTTAACCCCCTCCCTCCCTCCCAGAGAAGGCGAGCAGTCCTCCAGATGCTCGAGCCTCCTCACCCTGGCTGGCCCTCTGAATCCCAGGCACTTTCCCCATCCCGGGTCAACAACGTCGCAGGCAGTAGTGCTACCACTGTGCTGGCTGTTTTACTTCTTTATCAATTTTAATTTTGTTTGACCATTTGTTGGGAAACACACCTGAGCCATGGTGTCAGTGTGCAATGTATCTATATTATTTATAAGAGTATTGCCTAAACCTTTCTGACTAAGTATGTTTAATTTAATCCATTGATTTACATGATTGAAAGCACTTTTTTTATGTCAAGGAATATAAAGTACAGTGTTCCACCCATACCAACTACATACTTCCTTGTGATGTCATCCATGGCAGTCTATTAGAAGCAGGAGTGTTGCACCGGGGCTCTCCATCCACCCCCGAATGGAGCTCGGCACCCTAGGAGGTCGCGAGGGCCAGCGAGCTGAGGGCTCTCCCATCTCGAATCAGAGCTCCGTGCTCCCCACGAACCGAGGGCTGTTGCCAGGAACCAGAGGCTCTCCCCTACCCCCCGACACAGGATACCTGCTCCAGAGACACAAGGTAGCCAAAGGACCTGGCCCCCTTTGACAAGAGGAGCCGATCTGGGATTTGCGCCTTTTTTGTGCTTTACAAACAAAGCTCCTTTTTAGTCCCCTAATCAGTTTAAAGCAGTTAACCCCCATCAGTTTAAAGCAAAGCTCCTTTTTTGTCCCCACATCAGTTTAGATTGTTTTTTATTTTCTAAAATTACTGCATTGCACTGCATTCTTTGCTGCTCGAGAGTTACCTTAATTACTTTAAAGGCCATTTGTTAGGAACTGTCCTACTGTTTGTACCTTGCTACTTGCTTGGAACTATTACTGTTGTTTTAATACTGTTTGCTCACTACCAGTAATTCGAGCCCTGTTAGACAAAGAGTAAAAAAAAAAAAAGTTGCTTCCAGCTGAAAACTATTTAAAGACTGCCTACCTTTTCCATTCCTGAGGCAGTCTATTAGAAGCTGGAGCATTGCACTGGGGCTCTCCCCACCCGATGAGCTCAGCCTCGGCTCCAGGAGGTGTCAGGCCAGCGAGGCACAGGACCTCCCCATCCCTGAATCGGAGCTCCACGCTCCCAATGAACTGAGGGCCATTGCCAGGAGCCGGAGGCTATCCCTGCCCCCCATCACAGGATACCTGCTCCAGAGATACAAGGCAATCTATTAGAAGCAGGAGGCGTTGCGAACTCTCCCCACCCCAGAATGGAGCTTGAGTGCTCCAGGAGGTCACCAGAGCC
This sequence comes from Neoceratodus forsteri, assembly GCA_016271365.2. Classification (NCBI taxonomy): domain Eukaryota; kingdom Metazoa; phylum Chordata; order Ceratodontiformes; family Ceratodontidae; genus Neoceratodus; species Neoceratodus forsteri. The sequence goes on from CM028135.1 coordinate 755,591,027, forward strand.
AGCGAGGCACAGGGGCTCTCCCCATCCCCTGAATCAGAGCTCCGTGCTCCCAACGAACCGAGGGCTGTTGCCAGGAACCCGAGGCTCTGCCCCAACCCCCGACACAGGATACCTGCTCCAGAGACACAAGGTAGCCAAAGGACCTGGCCCCCTTTGACAAAGGGAACCGATCTGGGATTTGCACCTTTTTTGTTCTTTACAAACAAAGCTCCTTTTAGTCCCCTCATCAGTTTAAAGCAGTTAACCCTCATCAGTTTAAAGCAAAGCTTCTTTTTTGTCCCCACATCAGTTTAGATTGTTTTTATTTTCTAAAATTACTGCATTACACTGTATTCTTTGCTGCCCGAGAGTTACCTTAATTACTTTAAAGGCCATTTGTTAGGAACTGTCCTACTGTTTGTACCTTGCTACTTGCTTGGAACTACTACTGTTGTTTTAATACTGTTTGCTCACTACCAGTAATTCGAGCCCTGTTAGACAAAGAGTAAAAAAAAAAGAAAAAAACAGTTGCTTCCAACCGAAAACTATTTAAAGACTGCCTACCTTTTCCATTCCTCAGGCAGTCTATTAGAACTAGGGCTGCTGGGGCTCTCCCCACCCCCGAATGAGCTGCTGGCTCCAGGAGGTTGCGAGGGCCAGCGAGGCACAGGGGCTCTCCCTCATCCCCCGAATCGGAGCTCCACGCTCCCAATGAACTGAGGGCCATTACTAGGAACCGGAGGCTCTCCACCACCCCCTGACACAGGATACCTGCTCCAGAGACACAACGTAGCCAAAGGACCTGGCCCCCTTTGACAAAGGAAGCCGATCTGGGATTCATGCCTATTTTGTTCTTTACAAACAAAGCTCCTTTTAGTCCCCTCATCTGTTTTAAGCAGTTCTTCCCTGCAGTCGTGGCGTGACTGCTCCCCGCACCCCCCAATACCCTCCCACCCTTGGCTGGTGTTACTTATATAGATGGTATCCTCGGGATACATTGATGCTATCGCGTGGTTTTTTACTATCAGCCTAGTTTTCCATTAGCTGCTTATATCAATTGGGCACTAGAGGGAGCTGTTTCTGATTTATCTCACTAAACACTCTCTGCACATACGAAATCCTAATTCTTGCCACTCAAGGTTGGTTTTCCTTAGGTGCTTAACTACTTGCCTTCTGCCTCCTCTCTCTGCTTAGCCTTCTGCTCTGCCCCCAATCTCTCTCCCCTATCTCCTTTATATTATGTCTCCCCCAACCCTCGTGGCTCTCCTTATGGGGGCACTTTGCCTTCATATTCTCTCAGTGCTCTCCTGTCCCAACACTCCTTCCTCACCTACCAAAGTTCACCCACCTGACAATTTGTACTTTTCTAACCTCCTAGCTACTGCCACACCTACATCTACTCCTCCTAATGCTCTCATCAGCAAGTGCCTATGGCCCCTAGCCAGATAACTTCACTTTAAATTGAAGCACTCACTTTGAGCCTCAGTCATGGCCTGCTTCATTATCTCGCTTTGGATATTTATCCTGTCACTTATGCTAGCCAGGGATATCAAGGCTAATCCTGGTCCTCCCCAGTATCCCATCATAGCTATGCCTCCCCCGGTTACCTCCCTCCCTAAATCCAACGGTCTTACCATGGCTCACATCAACTCCAGGAGCCTTCTTGCCAACCTCCCAGACCTTCTGGTCTGGGTGAATGTGAACGGCCCAGACATCCTAGCCATTACTGAAACTTCGCTAAAGCCTTCAATTTCTCACTCTCAGTGCTCCTTTCCAGACTATAACATGCTTCATGCAGATCGTGAGCGGGCCAAAAGAGGGTGGCCTGGCTCTCTACTAAAACTGCACCTGGACATCACCTCTTACAGGATCCCACTCACCTAACTGTGAAGTTCTCCATTCCTCCTTCTTCTGGGCTGGAGTTAAGAAACTTCATATCTTCTGTGTTTATGTCCTCCAAAAATTCAAAACAGGGTCTTTTAGATTTCATTGATAATCTGCTAACAGTAACAGGCAAAAATGACATTATCTGCTTTGGGGATTTTAACCTCAACTGGTCCGAGTATAGCTCAGCCAACATATCCTCTATTGTTAGTAAGGCTAACCTATCTCAGCTCATACAGGAACCCACCAGGGTTTCTGGGTGGGGGTGACTGTGCCACACTGCTTGACTGGATACTCACAAACAGGAAGCAGTATATCACCTCAGCTGGGGTGCTCCCTGACACCATCAGTGATCACTATCCAATCTACTGTGTCTGGAACACCGTCACCCCTTCTTTCCCATCTAAAGTAGTTACATTCCCTAACCTCTCCCACCTAAGCATTAATGCCTTCAAAACTGATCTTAGCCTGGTTGACTGGTCTCCTCTTTACCTAACAGAGGACATTAATTATGCAACTGGCTTTTTCAACACTGTTCTCCTCGCTCTACAAAACCATCATATCCCAGTCACCACATGTAGGGTGGCAGGGAAGGTAACTAAGTAGTTCACATGCCCCCTGCTTCAACTTCTGAAATGCAGGGACAAACTTTGGTCAGTGTAGAAGGTCTCACATCTTTGCACCGACTTCGAAGCCTATTGAGCCTCCAGGAACAATTGGGAAATACACCTTGCCAAAAGTTCCTACTACAGAAACCTCCTAAAATCCTCCTGCAATAAACCTCAAAAGTACTGGGCCCAAATCAAGGAAATACTCGGCAATGATAAGCAGCAGGCTCCAACTGACATGAATATTCAAGGTGTTCACTGTAACAACCCGAGAACAATTGCCAATGCCTTTAATTCTCTCTTTTCCCTGCTACCTGCTGTGGATCTGACCATGCCCAAAGACTACTGTCCTTCTGCCCCCTCCTTAAACCACACTCCACCCACACTAATACTGGCTCCTGCCACGTACCATGAAGTTTGCAAGCTCCTTAACTCCCTTCCAGCCCGGGGGGGCCCTGGGCCAGACGGTATTCATCCTGGCATACTCAAGCAGTTTGCTCCATGGCTGGCCAATCCTGTCACTAGGCTTTTTAACCTCTTGATCTGCACTTCCACTGTTCCCTGTACCTGGAAAACTGCGAGAACTATCCCTATTCACAAAAAGGGTGATGCCAAACTAATGTCCAACTACCGTCCCATCTCCCTCCTTCCCACTCTCAGCAAGCTTCTTGAAAAAATAGTCCACTGCCAACTCACTGAACACCTCGCTCAGTTCAGTCTTCAAACCCCCTGCCAACATGGTTTTAGGTCTGGACACAGCACCACGATGGCCCTAACCCAACTTACCAGTGACATCAAATGCAATACGGACCATGGCCAACTCACTGGAGAGGTCTTCATTGACTTGTCCAAAGCTTTTGACATGGTTCATCACCCGTTCCTGCTGAAGAAGCTGCAATCCGTTGGTGCTTCAGGCCCAATACTTTCCTGGTTCCGCAGCTACCTTGACAATCACACCCAGGTGGTAGCTTTGCACAAAGCCCTTTCCTCCCCCTTAAATATCACACATGGAGTCCCACAGGGGTCCACACTTGGGCCCCTCCTTTTCTCCCTCTTCCTAAATGATATTCCCTCACTTTCCAGACATAGCTGCACTCTTATGTATGCTGACGACCTGGTTCTCTATTCTTGTTCTAAATTGATTGATAACATTAACTTCACACTCTCAAAAGATTTTCAAGTCCTTCAACTCTGGCTCTTGAACTGCCATCAACATATTAACCAGGACAAAACACGTGCCATGCTATTTGGTTCCTCTAAAAAACTGCCCTCCACTGCCCCCAAGCTCTTGGTTCATTGACTGGATGGGTCCCCTATCACCAACACGGTGTCCTTCAAATACCTGGGGGTCACACTTGATCCCTCTCTCGACTCATCATTACATGTTAACGCAGTATGTCATGCTGTGAATGCTAAAATTGGGGGTGCCTACCATGTGCGCCATTCTCTCTCACACATTCTGCCAGATTATCTGTAGCCAGGGGAGTCCTCTTACCCCAGCTCCAATATGCTATCCCTCTCCTCTACACCGTTAACTCTGGTGTACTCAGTAAATGGGACACTGTCTATAACAGTATCTGCAGATTTGCCTTAACTGCCCCTCGACTTACTCATCAGTGTCTCCTCAACTCGGACTTAAACTGGTTGTCACTTAAGGATCTTCGGGCCTACTCCCTGGGATGCTTATCGACTCACTGACCAGGACCCCTAGCCCTGATTACCTGGCCAACATGTTGATTCCTGTCTCCCAAACCCGCACCCTTAGGTCCTCCTCTGTCCCTATGCTCTCTACCAGACCATGCACTACTAAAATGGGTGAACAGGCATTCTCTCACTATGCTCCCAAGTTCTGGAACTCACCCCCCCTACAGGTTCAAAATTCTGCCTCCCACCAAAGCTTTAAAGGCTCGCTATCTACTCACCTCCAAGCTCATGGTCATTGTAAATGCTTGTGATTTAACTACACCTGCCTGCCGGCCTGTGGCTAGGATCTAATCTCATTTTGTTGTATCATGTCTTTATTTATGCACTGTATCTTGACAGTTCTGTCACTCTAGCTGCATTGTATGTTGATAACTTATTATTCCTGTATTATGTTTACCTAGATTGTAATTTGTAATACTGTCATTTCTATACCTATGTCCTGTACTCTTCCCCCTCCCCGGGTCATACCTGAAAATAGGCAGGTTTGTTGCCTAGCACACTTACCCAGTTACCAAAAGCTAATAAATAAACAAATAACAAAAATATCATCAGTACACACTTCCCTTCTCTAAATGCACTCTGTTCAAGTGGAATAATATTATTTTCTTGCACCCAGTGTTCTATTTTGTTTAAAATATACATACTGTAGCTTTTGACTGATATGCTCATAAGTCAAATTGATCTGTAGTATTCAGGATTACCTCTATCTCCTTTTTTAACAAACTCTGGTCAGAGCCAATATGGCTGCTCAGTGTGGCGAGAGTGATTACAGGAATACTCAGTGCTCTCACTGTGCTTGAGGCTGCCATACCCAAGATGATGGTAATATCAGAACTGCACTTGTGCTATACTGTTGCATGCACAGTTTGAATCAGTGGCCATCTTGGGCATGGCAGCCATCACTTAGACAGTTGCAGAAGAAAAAGTTGTGCCCCACTAAGTGAATGTGTTTTTTTGTGAATGGCATAGGGGAAGGGCCGCATAAACACAATCAGTGGAACTGTGCCAGAGCACTGCGGAAGCAAGCTGGACAGTGGTCTGGTCACATGCTTCCACAATGCTACTCTACAGAATTGTAGCAATACATCTGCGGAGTTCTGCCCGCACAGTCATAAAAAGTGATATTATCATTCCAGTTTACCGTGAATTCTAGTATTTTCAGGCTTCTATTTATTTTTTCAAACAGAGCAGCTAACATTTCTACTCACTACCACTGATTCATGTAGTAAAATTCAGCTGGGAGGCCATTAACCTCGGGGGCCTTGTTATTGTTTTTGCAGTTTAATGTAAGAAATAATTCCTGCAGTGGGTATATGTTCTTTTATGCTTATCCCACTTGAGTTCAGTAAACTTTCATGGATGTGTTATCCTTATCACCATACAAATTATTAAAATGCATGAACCTCCATCTACTAGATGAAATAGCTACACCTATATTTGTTCTTTGATTATTACTTCTTATACATAGTAAATAGAATAATAGATAGGTTCCAGTGAATTACAAGGCAATAATTCCATCGAGAGGTTCTGGGGACATACTGAACCTCGAGAGGGAAGCTCGAGAGATTCCCATGTCCCCAGAACCTCAAGCTGGAATTACAACCACGTGAGTCACTGGAACCTATTTGTTATTTTTTGTAATATATGGATCTGAGATGTTGACGAGGTCAAACTGAGAAGCTGAACTAGGAAATAGCTAATAGCAAAAACAGCAAAAGTTCAGTTTAACATAAAATAGGAAACCAGTCTTGAAATTCAGTTTACTTGCTGAGTCTCTCTGTGTCCAACCCTGCCTGGCCCCCCAGCCCACTCACTCGGTCTCTCTTGTTTAGGCAGTCCTACCTTTATGTGTTTTTTTTTTTTTGCTCTGTACACGGGCTCAACCAGATAATTTTGTGAGAAATTACTGAAAAAAAAGCATCAGCAATAAACTGAAGGGACAATTTTTCTCTCGCTAAGTAAGTGACGGACAACATGGTTTTTGAACTGTTCTGCCCACCTACAAAGGAACCGCATCCAGTCAGGAGGCACAGTTTTAGGTATGCCAGCATGCATGGCTAGGAGGTTGCCTTGAGGTTGTCAAGAACAAACCTATAGTGTCAGATTGTCTTGAGGCTGCGCTCTTCAGGTTTGGTAATAATACTATCATTCAGAGCTTGAACTATAGTATTACAAGCCCTGAACGATAGTATTATCACTCATCAATGATGTTATTATCAGTCTTGTCCCAGTGTATTACTGAGTATTTTTTGTATGGATTCTGATGCTATTATTTTTAATATTTGTATATTGCAACATAGTATTTGGTGGCAGATAAGGACTGCTAGGCCCACCCAGGCTGCCTGTATTCCATGCCTGCATCGGTGGTCACTGACCCTACTTGGTCTTTGGCTTTAGCCTTTCTTACCCACTTCTAGGGCTCCCTTGTGCCTATCCCATGCAAGTCTGAATGCCTCCACTGTGATAGCTCCCACTACTTTCTGGGGTAGACTATTCCATGCATCTACCATCCTTTATGTGAAGAAAAACTTCCTCACATACCCTTTATCCTGCCTCCCTCCAATCACATGTCATACTCCCTCATCCTTGTACACCTCCTATACTGAAAGATGTCACCCACTTGCACTTTGTTTATGCCCTTAAGGCACTTACAATTTCTGTCATATCCCCCAATCTTGCCTGTCTTCCAGTGTATAAATATTTAGGTTTTTTAATCTCTCCTCTTATGTCTCCTGGTGCAAGCCATGCACCATCTTTGTTGCCGTTCTTTGAACTGCCTCCACCCTGTCTATATCCTTATGAAGATTCAGCCTTCAGAACTGTACACCATACTCCAGATGAGGCCTCACCAGCATTTTGTACAGTGGCATCACCACTTCCTTTCTTCTGCAAGTGATACCCCTTCCTATGCACCCCCAACATGTTACTGGCCCTTCCCACATCCTTGGTACACTGTTTGAACACCTTTAGGTAATATGAGTTGATTATCCCTAAATCCCTTTCTTCCCTGGTAACTGTCAGCAGCTCTCCCCTCATCCTGTAACTCTCTCCACAGGGTTTCTATGCCCCAGGTGCATGAGTTTGCACTTCTTTGCATTAAATTTAAATTGCCATACATTGGACCAATTTTACAGCTTTTCTAGGTCCCTCCTCATTTTCTCACCCCCCCCCCAAAAGTCTGTCCTGTTGCAGAGCTTGGTGTCATCTGTAAATAGGTAAACCTTTCCCTCCAGCCCTTCAGCAATGTCACTAATGTAGACATTAAAAAGGACCAGACCCAGGACTGATCCTTGCAGCACCCCACTGGTCACCCCAGTTCCTCAGAGTTATTAAGTTATTATAGTTATTAAGATCCAAAATGCCCTAGTGTCCTTATCCTGTGCTGCTATTTTTAGCTCCTCCATGGATGCTTTTGGTATAATGTCTTTTTTGTCTTAATTAAGATATCATATTCCTTTGTGACTGATAAATATGATATTCTATATTGCAACAACTCTGTTGATTTACTTTGCTTACCTAATTACATAGTTATTTTGTTTAGTTTGGCACATGCTGAATCATAAAATGGAGCTTTATATAGTGGACCCAGCTTATTCCTACTACCCTTATTATTTAAATTTTCTCTAATAACAGTATGAATTTCCTCTAGTGCCTTTTCAGATTCATCTATTGTAGTCTCAGTATCAACAATTCTATTTTTTAGATGGTTCAGCTTAATAGCTTGTAATAGATTATTACAGATTTCATTTGTACCCTGCCTCCTCTTGATTTTAGTACTACGTAGCATCATATTATTTTCAACTTAGTTTTTGCGTAACTTATTCTGTTCACTATTTTTCCTGCAAAAATCACACTTAATGTTCAGACATAAAGGTATGTGGTCACTGTAAAATTCTTCAGGCACCCTAAACTGATCAACCATTTCAAATGAAAATACGTCTAAACATACAGTCCGATATGAAGCCCCCATAACTGGTTGGAAATATAATATCTCCTTTCTTATCAAATATGAAATAGGCAAAGAAATCCCAGTGTCCTGATTGGCTGAGACTTGGTTTTAGCCATTTCAATAAGAGAGTGCCACCACTAACTAAAACAAGTCCCTGCCAACCAGGGCAACTCACAGAATTCATAAGCCACCTATTTCCTAGTTTCCATCATAAACATGGCTGCAGCCTTTACTCATATATAAAACAAACTTTGACTAGGCCCTAAAAATAAAAGTCCGTTAAATTAAATAAAGTAAGTAAATAATTTAATGTTATTTGCACTCATGAGCCCCCCTAACACACATACACAAATTTAAAAAATCAAGTACTATTCTGAGTTTCCATTGCTGGTGTTTCTTAGATGACTATGTACAATCCCCCTCCTGTCCCTACCACTTTGTCAGAGAACTCCCTGCTCCTTACCTGACAACAGATAAAATTAAGGTTCTGGCTCCACTTCAGGCCTGTGTGTGTGTGTGTGTCTTTGTATGCAAATTGAGCTCTGAAGAATGTTAAAGTCATGTATTCCATGTTACCCTTCTGTTTTTGTGTGTGTGTGTGTGTGTGTGTGTGTGTGTGTGTATGTATGTTTGGGGGAGCATTCTACTGCTGGCATAATGCAGAGCTTTGAATTCTTCTATTCCACGGTAAACAATCACACAATGTATTAAGTGTGAAGAAAGACAGATGACTTATGGGTGAAAAATATCTGTGGAATGACTATTTTACATTATTTAGCAAAATTCTAGTATTTCTTGTGACTTTGAAAACTTTTAGAATGTTCTTTTTTTCAAAGTTGCCTATGGTCGCATTTTATATAAGCAATAAGATATGGCTGGGTGTTGGTAGTACTGAGATACCCTCACACCCAGGGCTGAAACGAGTGAGCCTGCGGTCTTATACTTAACTACGCCTCTGGGTGTGTGGGTATCTCAGTACTACCAACACCCATCCATGTCTTATTGCTTACATGATGCTCTTCCATGTAGCATTCTCAGAATCTCTGTTGCTAAGAATTTCAAGAAATCTGTCCTCTATAATTGAGCTTAGAATCCCTGGACACTCTTGCAGGGACTCTAAGCTCAGAATCCACTGACTACATAGCCTCAAAGGTCTCAACTGCATTTGAGTATATACATTAAAATCCCCCTGCTAAAATACATAATGCCTGGGGAAACTATGTCATAGTAGGATGTATAATATTAGTTATTTGTTAACTAAAATCATAAATACTATTGTTTAAACTTGGAGGTAGATATATATTGAATATAAAAATGTCTTCTGATTTTCTTTTTTTAGTCAAAGCTATATATAGTAACTTCCACTGACTGTTTCAAACATTTCTGGCATACAATCAAGCTTCATGGATACCAGGGACAACAATCCACCTTTGAACATCCCTCCTTGTATATTTTTGCTCCCTGTTACTTCAAATATGATATATCCACCCATAATGAAATCCTCTGAATATCACACCAAGTTTATTGTAAAAGTATTCAGTCATAATTATTCAATAGATTAAGCCACAATTTATTATTTGTATTTTTTTCCTAATACCTGCAACATTCCAGCAAAGCAAGGATACATTTGGTTGCTTGGTAAGATTGTTGTCCCTGTTTACAGTTCATGCATCTGCTGATGTCTTTAGTATTTCATACCTGTTTACCACATTCACTACATCAGAGTATTCAGTATTAGAATCATCTGACAGTGTGCTGTTGTCAGAATCTTCTGTAATGCTATTATTTATTCTTTTTCCATGCTATTTTCTACCTCTAAATAGTCTCCTGTGAAATCAGAAGTTCCACTCCCAAATAAGGAGTGTTCTGTCTCTCTGGAGCATTCCAAGAGAATTTAATTATTTGTTGTTGCTTTTCCTACTCTTGCATCTCAGCCTCCCTAACACCATTTTTCGTTAGAGTTTGAATTATAACACATATTTCTTTATTTTTCTCAAACAACCTTGAGCTATTAAGGCATACACCATCTTCATGGGTCAGGTGAGACTTTTCCAAAATTTTCCATCCTCTGCCATAAAACTCTAATGTGGCCCATAGGATACCCTGTAATGGTTTACCCAATATCTATATGCTGTCTTTACATCTTTAAATTTGTTTTTCTTTTAGAACTCCTTTGAAAATGTTATATACTCTTGTTTTTAATAGAAATGTTGATTCTGTCCATGACTTTGGCACCCCCTTGACAAACTGTCAGAAGTTAAATAGTATTGCATGCCCTCTTTGGATTTTTACTTTCATGATTATCTTCTCCCATTTCCTCTCTCCAGTTGGACACTGTTCTGTTTGTGTCCTTTTATTGCTTTTGCTGCTTTGTTCTCTCTTCTCTACCCTATGTTTTTGTGTCTGTGACTTTTCTGTATTTACTTTTCTAGTCTCCTGTATTGCTTATCTCTTACTGCTCTTTCAGGATGACTTCTGTGATTTCTCTTGCAGATTTTTTTTTTTACCCCATGGCTTGATCAGTTAATATATTCACTTTTTCATCATTTTGAATAATCGGGGGCTTCACCTTATCTTCTACTGTTGCACTTAAATAAGTCCCTACATTCAATTCTGCCTTAATTAACAGTGCATGTTTCTTAATTAATTCCAATATTTCTTTTAGGAGAAAACTGTTTTGTATCATCATGCCTTTAATTTCACTCAATTCCTCACTTGTTACTCCATAAATATTGTCAAGGATAAAGCATTTAGGCCATATATTCTCCTTAAGGTCCTCTTTTGCAGCAAAACAAGGGTTAGTGTGTTTGTCTGAGTTGGAAGATGGGAACTGTTATTTGTGCAGTTAGCGAGGTGAAGAAGGGGGAAATGTGAATTGGGAGAGTGGCTTAGGCAGCAGGAAGCCAAGTGTTTGGATTTAAAACTGCCCTAGATAGCTTTTGGCAGAAAACAGCCAGAGGAATGAGGTGCTGTTAGAACTTTACTACTTTACTCTACTGAGGCAGTATAGCGCAGTGGCTTAAGGCTCTGAGCTGCAAATCTGGTGACATCCAGCAGACCAGACCTGGGTTTGAACCCCACAGCTTCCACTTGCACACTGTGTGACCCTGAGCAAGTCATTTAACTTCCCTGTGCTCCCAGATCACACCTGTAAAAAAGCTTTCAGCTTAGTGTGCTAGTCCTGGTTAAATAACTAACTACTGGGACTTAAGAACTAGAACTCTACTACTGGGACCTTCAATTTAGAGTAAAAACAAACAAACAAAAAACAAGAGTTAGTGTGTTTGTCTGAGCTGGGTGAAGGGAACTGTTATCTGTGCAGTTAGCTAGGTTAAGGGAACTGTGAATTAGAGGGAGTGGCTTAGGCAGCAGGAAGCCAGGTGTTTGGATTTAAAACTGCCCTAGATAGCTTTTGGCAGAGAACACCAAAAGGAAGGAGGTGCTGTTAGAACTTTACTACTCTACTGAGACTATATAGCCTTCCCTCCCTCCCCAACCTTAGTTAGTTCCACTTTAATAGGTACAGGATTTGACTGACAACAGAAACTTCTTTGCTTGGGAGCAGGAAGGGAGTGATCACCAGAGGCACAAAAGACTCACCATCATAGAAGGAAAAAAGTAGGTCTCCATCCACCCCAGCTGCTGGAGGTCTGACTCTGAGCAAGTAAGAAGGAAACTATTGAGGAATACAAGAATGTCCTGTCCCAGAACAGGAAGAGCAGGAGCCTTAAGGGCATGGAGGCAGTAGGAAAGTAGGGAGAAAAAAAATAAAATAAAAAAATAAACAGAGAGAGGAAAGAGTAAGCATACAAAACAACAGTTGAGGAGGCCACAAATAAGTCATGATGGGAGTGGTGCAGTGCAGTGGTTGTGGAGTGACAGTCTTCCGGGAGACATTCTGGAGGATGCGGTGTTGTCCCATCTGCAGCTACCTCTCTGGGCTGAGGGAGGAGGTTGTTCATCTCCAGGCTGAGTTGGTCAGGATTCAGGGGACCTCCTCTCCCACCCAGGGACAACCTGGGCTGCTGCTGCTGCCTCAGAGTTTGCCAAGAAAGAGGAGTGGTTGGACCACAGTGGACTCAGGGAGGGTGAGGGTGGTGAAACAGAGGTGCATCCCTCCAGTTGTACCTCTCTACAATTTGTATGCCATTCTGGCAGAGTGTGGTTCCTCTATGGAGGCACCCACACTGGAGATCAAGGAGGATGCTGGGAACCTCCACAAAGAAGACTCACAGGAGGGTGGCATGGGACCCCACAGGGGAAGGAAACAACTCCTGGTGGGGGACTCCATTGTTAGGAGGGTAGAATTGTGGGAGGGGGAGAGGGAGGTAAGGTGCCTGCCTGGCGCCATGCCTTGGAGGGACAGGGAGTGAATCCTCAGGATCATGGGAGCAGCTGCATGAGAGAGGGAGTTGGATGTCATTGTTTACCTAGGGACAAATAACCTGACCATAAAGGGATCAGAGCAGTGCAGGAGGAGTTCATGGTGTTGGGGAGGAGCCTTAAACAAGTAGCATGCACGGTAACCTTCTTGGAGGTGCTGCCTTTCTATGCCATAGGTGAGGCTAGGTTGCTCTGCACCATGGGATTCAATCAGTGGTTGAAAAACTGTTGCAGAGCTCAGGGTTTTGCCTTCTTTGGGCACTGGGATTCCACCTGGAGGGATACAGGCCTATACTGGTGCAATGGTCTGCATCTGTCCAGGAGGGGATCCAGGATCCTAGGTTATAGGTTTAAGTGCTTTATTGGCAAGCATTTAAACTAACCAAGGGGGAGACACTGAAAAGGAACAGGAAAATCCTAGCCCCCCCCAAAAAAAAACAGGGTAGTTAGTGAGGTAAACTCCAAGGTAGAGTAGTTGATCGGGAGAAAGGCAGGGGTAAATGGAGAAAAAGGCAAAGGCAGTAAGGACAGGGATGTGACAAAAAGGGGTAAGGCCATCCAAAAATGAAGGGTAATGAGTACCAATGCCCATAGTCTAGGTAACAAGCTCCCTGAACTGGTGACCTTGATGGAAAACAGAATCCTGAATATTGTGGCAGTCACAGAAACATGGTACACAGAGAACCATGACTGGGATGTCAGCATACCAGGGTACACAATCCACAGGAGGGACAGGGAGGGTAGAAGAGGAAGAGGAGGAGGAGGAGAAGTAACTCTTTACTTAAGGGAAGGGATCAAAGCAACTGAACTAATGGGTTAACAGGGAGGAGAGGAGAGGAGGCACTGTGGGTCACCCTGGAGACCAGAAATGGCACCACAATCTGCATGGGGGATGTTTACAGACCCCCATCTCAGGGGGAAGAAATGGACAAGGAAATTATAGCAGACATCCTTAGGATGGCAGAAAAAGGGGAGATATTGTTGATGGGGGACCTGAATATGCCAGATGTTAACTGGAAAACCATTCCTGCAGCCACATCTGAGAGTAGGGTCATTCTCGATGCCCTACAGGGGGCATGCCTTGGACAGCTAGTGTTCAAAACCACTCAGGAGGGAGCAATCTTAGACCTGGTACTCTCAAATGGGGATGGAGAGAGAATCTCAGATCTAGAAGTGGGTGGTCATCTGGTAACAAGTGACCACCAAACAGTGTGGTTCACGATAAACACAGCCACAGAGTCAAGCCATTCAAAAGTGAGAGTACTGGACTTTAGGAGGGCTGACTTTGTCAAAATGGGAGAGTGCCTCAGAAAAGCATTGGCAAACAGGCAAGAAGGAGGGATGAAGGAACAATGGGGAAATATCAAAACTGCCTTCACAGAGGCAACAAGCTTTTGTATGAAGCAAATAAATCAAAACAAAAGAAAAAAAACACAATGGTTCTAAAAAGAGGTGTCAGGGAAGGTCTGGGAGAAAAAGATAGCATTCAGGAAGTATAAGAAAACAGAAGGAGCAAGACAGAGAACTGTACCAGTTAAAGCAGAAGGAAGTGGGGAAGGCAGTAGAATAGCAAAGGCCCAAACCAAGGAAAAGATAGCCAACTCAGTTGAGAAGGGGGATAAAATATTTTATAGGTACATTAGGGAGTGGAGAAAGACCAAGAGAGGGATAGTGAGGCTTAAAAAAGGGGAGGGTGAGTGGGCAGAGAGGGACAGTGAAAAAGCAGGGATACTAAACAAATACTTCTGCTCAGTATTCACAAAAGAAGAGGGGTGGTACCTAATCCAATCAATAGAAGCACTCTGCATATGGGGGTCAATACCAGTCCTTTCATAGAAGAAAGGGTTCTGAAAGAACTCCTAAAACTGATGGCAGACAAAGCAATGGTCCTGATGGGATTCACCTCGGAATTCAAGAAGAACTAAGGGGAGAACTAGTGACACCACTGACTACTCTTTTTAACAAATCATGGGAGGATGGTGTGGTACTTAAGGACTGGATGGGGGCCTTCACAAAAGTGAGAGCTAGGTGGAGGCAGAAAACTACAGACCTGTTAGTTTGACCTCAGTGGTAGGGGAAATTATGGACTCTCTTTTGAAAGAAAAGAATTGTTGAGTACCTAGAGGCCAGCGGGGCACAGGACCCACAGCAGCATGGTTTCACAGCAGAAAGGTCATGTCAGATGAATCTACTAGATTTCTTTTACTGAGTGGCCAAAGTAGCAGACCAGGGAGGGGCTATGGACATGGCCTACCTAGACTTTAGCAAGGCATTTGACATAGTCCCACACAAAAGATTAATAAACAAATTAGTCAGCCTGGGAGTGGGTGCCAGGGTGGTAGCCTGGGTAAAAAATTGGCTGGACAACAGGACACAGAGAGTGATAGTAAATGGAGTCCACTCCAAAGAATGGGGGGTTACTAGCGGGGTACCGCAGGGTTCAGTACTGGGTCCAGTCCTTTTAATGTCTTTATAAGTGACATTGCAGAGGGACTGGAAGGAAAAGTGTGCCTCTTTGCAGAAGACACAAAGATCTGCAACAGGGTTGATACACAAGGGGGGGTGGAAAGGATGAAAAGGGACTTGGCAAGGTTGGAGGAATGGTCAAAAGTATGGCAGCTTAGATTCATTGCAAAGAAGTGCAAAGTAATGCATCTGGGAAACAAAAACCCTGGGGAAGAGTACACAATGGGGATGGAGGAGGTATTAACAACAACACAAATGGAAAGGGACCTGGGGTATTCATGTCAGATGACCTAAAGTTAAGCAAGAAATTTGAGAAGGCAGTAAGGATGGCTGGTGGGATACTGAGATGTACAGGGAGAGGCATCACCAGTAGAAAACAAGAAGTTGTTATCCCTCTGTACAGACAGTTGGTGAGACCCCATCTGTAGTACTGCATGCAGTTCTGGAGACCCCATCTCCAAAAGGACATAGACAGGATGGAGGCAGTCCAGAGAAGGGCAACTAAAATGGTGCAGGGTCTGCAACAGAAGCCATACAAAGAGAGAATAAAGGAGCTTAATATGTATACCCTTGAGGAAAGGTGGGAGAGGAGTACATGAGAGAAACTTTCAAGTACCTCAAGGGGGATCAACAAAGTCCAGGAGGGTAGCATCTTTCAGAAAAAGAGATGTGCAAGAACAAGGGGACACAATTTGAAGATAGAGGGGGGATGGCTCAGAAGCAAGGTGAGGAAGTATTTTTTTCACCGAGAGGGTGGTGGATGCATGGAACAGCCTTCCTGAGGAGGTCATGGGGTCAAAAACAGTGGGGGAATTCAAGAATGCATGGAACAGACATAAGGCAATTCTGGTGCCGGGAAAGAAGAAGTAGGCTGTGGGTTAACTAGGATCTGCAGCTTATCCAACAAGTAGGAAAATGGGCAGACTAGGTGGTCCTTATCTGTCATCAAAGTCTATTTTTCATTGTTTCTTTTCCAGTCTCTTTACCCTCTTAATTCCCCCATGTTCTGAATAATTGACCATAAGTCTGTGAGGTCAAATCTAAAACATTTCCCAAAGGTTGTTACCATGTACTCGTGGTGCAGGGTTGGTGCTGGGAAGAGGATGGCCAACCCCAAATGAGAACACAATCCAAAATTCCAGCACTCACAGGCGGAAAGGCACAGAAACATGCCAAGTACACAAAATAAGATGCAAATACCAATTTTATTGTTTCTGTGCACAGCTCAAGCTGCAGCCAACCCCCAACGCTTTGACAGCCTTCATCAGGGAGTGTGGCAGGAACAATAACAACATAATATAAATAGCCCCAAGTGTGATGACTTCACAAAATGAGTGCAGAAGTGAAATGCCAAGTAGAAATACAAAAAGACATACAACATAATATGAATACAAAATAGCATGTCATTACACTTTGTGCAGGAAAAAAATGTAATTAATTTCTTGTAGTTTAACATGTCATTACAATCAATTGTGAAATGATCCTGCAGCAAATAGCTTGACTCTGTCCCTAATGAGCAAGGAAAAAGGGAGAATATAGTCATGTAATCACCCATTTGACATCTGTGGCTCAGTCATCCAAGATTCTTTCTAGGGATCCACATGCAGCACAGTGCAAGGTGAAGGAATGACAGGTACACATGTCATGCCTAAAAAAAAAAATGAGAGGGAGAGAGAGAGAGAGATAAAAATAACCAAGCTTGAATTTCATTTACATCTTTGTCAAAAATGGCTTTAAATCCCACTGTTCATTTAAACCAATTGGTTTAACACTTTGTAATCTGAAAATCCATTAGCTTTCTTTTCTCAAAAAGAGGTTAACCATATCCCCTCCACATTTAGGTGCTAGAGTTGACTGCAGCCAAATGAATTTCAGGTCCTCAGGATTAGAAGCATGACACTGCAGGAAATGAAGTTCAACAGGGGTATCCTCACTCATATTGGATATGGACCTAACATGTTCTTGTATTCTTTTTACAATCCTTTGTACAACCTTTTTACTGATACACACTTCTTAGTTATATACACTATTATCCTGGCCTTGCCACTGGTTCTCCTGCCTATAATACAATGGATTCCTCTGCTCCTGGCTGGCTGGCTCCTGGTCTACTATCTGAGGTTGCAGTCATCGCTCTGATGCAACCTACCCCCGGCAATACCACTCTCTAGCTGCTTGCCACCACAAACGCAACATAAAAAATGTTGGCAAAAGCCCAACAAATTACTCTATAGAGGAGGCAGTATAGCGCAGTGGTCTAAGGCTCTAAGCTGCAAATCTGGTGACATCCAGCAGACCAGACCTGGGTTTGAATCTCACAGCTTCCACTTGCATACTGTGTGACCCCCAGCAAGTCACTTAACTTCCTTGTGCTCCCAGGTTGCTCCTGTAAAAAAGCTTTCAGCTTAGTGTGCTATTCCTGGTTAAACAGTGAAAAAAAAAAGCCTTAAAGCCTACCTCCTGTGGCTCCTATCAGTGCTTCTACTGCTGTCTGGAAATGTCCACCCAAACCCAGGCCCACTTGGACCAGCCTTACCCCACAGACACAAGGAATTTTGGGTCCTTAACGCTGGTATCTGTCAATGTCTGTAGTCTTCTTAGCAAACTCTACAACCTCCAAACCTGGGTACAGCAGCACAATCCCGATGTCCTCTCTGTTGTTGAAATGTGGCTCAATCCAAAGATCCCTGATACTGCAGTCTCTATTCCCAGATATTTTATCTTCAGGCAAGATAGGATTACAAAAAGAGGTGATGGCAGCTCCATGTACCTCAGGGATACTTATATGGGCCATGCCATACCTATGCCTAACCCTGGTTGCCCTTCACAGGCCCTTGCCATCAAAGTTCTTCTTGGGGCACATAACAAAGTCTTAATGGTAGTATCTGTGTACTTACCCTCTAAGGTGCAGGCTGCTGTTGTCAATGACATAATGGAATATCTAAGAGGCCTGCACCACAATTCTGAAACAATAATTATGGGTAACTTCAACATAAACTGGCTCTTGCCAGATATATGTTACTTTAAGGATGCTAGCTTGGCACAACACCATACTCAGGTCATCTCTACCCCCACCAGAAGTAACTATGGGACAGGTACAAATACCTTGCTTGACTGGATACTTTACAGCTGCCCAGAGCATGTCTCTAATGTGACTGTGCTCCCTGACACCTTAAGTGACCACTCACCTGTTATCTGTGAATAGTCAAATAAGTGCAGCAAGCCCCATCCTAGATATATGTATAGTAGGGTACTAAAATGGGGGTACCTTGAACCATTCAAATCACATCTTCATAGTCTTGATTGGGCACCACTGGATGCAACCAGTGATGTTAACATAGCTCTGGATCTTTTCATCAGGCACTTTACTGTGGCCTGCGATATCCATGCCCCTGTGAAAAAGAAGAAGGTCAAAGGGACCTCCAACCTGTGGATAACGCCTGAGCTTATTACTCATATGAAGGTAAGGGATCATCTCTGGCACCACGCAAGAGCCACCCATAAACAAGCGTATGTGCAACAATATAAAAGGGTCAGAAATAATTGCACTTGAGCTATCTGCTATAAAAAAAAGCAAATCTTTCAGTGAAATACTCTCAAACTCTTGGAGAGACAGTAAAAACATTTGGAGCAACCTAAAAAACATCACTGGTAAAGACCCTAAGTTGGCACCTACTATGCTCAACATTAATGGAACCCCGACCCTGGACCTTGACACCATAACCAATACTTTCAACAGTGCGTTTTCAGACCTGGGTAGTGTCCTTCCTCCTGTTTTCTTAGACACCCCCTCAACTAGTATTACTCTAAACACCACATCCTCAAATCAGTCAACCCACTATTCTACTTTAAAAAGGTTCCACTGCATTTGGCCAGAAACTATTTTTGCAAGACACTAGGTAAATCAAGGCACAGCACAGATTCTCTTCATCTTAAGTTGGTTGCCCTCACACTGGAAGAAACCCTAGTACCAATTACAAAGATCCTGAACCTATCACTAAGCCTGGCACAGTTTCCCTTATTATGGAAAATGGTGCTGGTAACCCCTGTGAACAAGAGTGGGGATAGAGCTCTGCACACCAACTTCAGGCCTATCTCCATCCTCCCTCCTTTGTCCAAAGCACTGGAGTGCATAGTTTTGGATCAATTAGTGGAATATCTGGAAAAATATGAAATCCAATGCCCACAACAGCACCGATTTACAAAAGGGCACAGCATCACCACAGCCTTCTTGGAATTCACTGGCTTTATTCACAACTCACTAGATCAGGGTAACTTAGTGGGTGTGGCTTTCATTGACCTAATGAAAGCCTTTGACACTGTTAATTACTCTCTGCTACTCAAACAGATGTCCTCCACTGGTCTATCTAATGATGCTTTACTCTGGTTCAAAAGTTATCTGGAGGACCGTTCTCAACAAGTGAGGATTGCCAATGTTATCTTGGAATGTAAACCAGTCCGCTTTGGCATGCCACAGGGCTCCATCCTGGGACCCCTCCTATTTAGTCACTTCTTAAACAACATCCCTTGTTCATGCCACCAGAAAATACTCCTCTATGCAGATGACACTGTCATTTACACCAGTCACCATGACCCTAAACTCCTAGAGTATCACCTGCAGCTTGATTTTGAGCGAGTTGAAGAGTAGTTCAGCACCCATGAGCTGGTCTTGAACTACAACAAAAGTGAAGTTGTTATTCAGCAGTGCTTGCAGCAAGCACAAATCTCAGTCTCTCACCATCAAGAATTGCTCTGGAGTTCTGCTTGAGCAGGTCCCGCTGTTTAAATACCTAGGTATCACTGTGGACAGCTCCCTATCCTACGCACAGCATGTTGACAATGTTGCCAGGGCTGTCAATATTAGGATCGGTTTACAACACAGACATAAACACAGCCCAACACCTGATGCCCTAAGACTGGCAATCCACAGCTCCAACCATCACCTCTATTATTCACTACGGACTGGTCATCTATGGCTCAGCCTCCTCATCTTCCCTCTACAGGATATCTGTGGTGCTCGGTAAAGCATGTATACTCCTCTTCGGTGCAGCTGGTCTAACACACACCTGTGATCTGTATGCACAATCAGGATGGCTTCCACTCAAAAGCAGGATTCAATATCAGACCTGCTTGTTAAGGAAAAAGGTGCTCCTCGGTCTCACACCACCTGGTGTTGAACAGTTGTTCAGTGCCCACTGCATCTCCCAGCATACCCGAAGTTCTTTAAATCAAACCTTCCTTTTTCCAAGATGTCGGACCACCATGGGGCAGAGGTCATTTGCTTACAGAGCTCCACTGTGGCGTAATGCACTGAACAGAGAAATCCTGTTTGCCCCTAAACTAGGCCCCTTCAAACTGTTGCTCAGGCAGCATCTCATGGCTAACAATAACTGTGATTGTTTCTCCTAATTGGGCCTCCCCTCTTTTATTGCTTTTCAATGCCTTCCAATGCTCTTTAATCACCTCGTTAATAAGCCTGTATTCTCCCCCCCGCCCTGGCTTACCCATTTTCCCCTCCTCTCTTTCCTGCTCTCCTCTGCTCCATTCCCATCTCTGCCACCACTCTTCACTCTCCTCACACTTGCTGTGCACTGAACCCATTCCACATGCTACTACCCACTTGAGCACTCCTCTAATCTCCCTCTACTGTGACAAGGCCTACTAGGCTGCCTCCTCTGTTGAGTCTACCTCTTGCTATTCCCAACCTACCTTTGCTCTTTCCGTTAAGCATACCTTAGCACTTTGTATGGGCTCAGTCCTAATGCTCTTTCCACTAGAATTCCTTTGTAATTTTGAATCCTTGTATTCTTGAAACCTATGCTGTTATTGAAACCATGCAACTGTTTGACCTTGTGTGTTTGTCACCCACCCCATTGACATGGAACCTTTGTAAATGAGCTGTTTTTGCTTAACAACTTCGTAATCCTAGAAATCAATAAATAAAAAAAAAATCCTGATCTTAAAGACTGCTAATAATACACCCTATATACAACAAATTAGAAGGGCACCAGAGCACATATATTACAAAAGGAGTGTCACGTGCTATACACTCCTTAATCTGAAATCTAAGGTCCTGATTGCTCGGATGCACAAAGGTATTGCCAGTTGCTGTTTTCTCTGTTTTTCGTAATAAAGCTTTAAGCCTTTCTAGCTAAAAATGTTGAAACTGCTTACTTTAAAATATTGGGAAGCAGATTGGTGCAAATTTCTGGGTAATTCAGAAGAAAACACTGTAAATACAAACTTGTCTGCTTATATTCCAATATAAAACACATCGGGTATGCTATAAAATTGTACTTTGGCTTAAAATGAACTGCTGCTGCTACCAGTGTTCTTGCTATCTATCCACAATGTTCTTCTTTCTGCTTTTCTGCTTTGCAAACACAAATTGCACAACTGTCTTTAGTTCTCTGTGACACGTATGACATTGTACACTCTTTGTGTTTGCTATACTGAGGAAAAAAGAGAGCAACATTTAAAAAATTCTAAAAAGAATAATTACATTGCTAAAATATAAAACCCAAACAAGTTCTTACTAGTGAGTGTCACTTTTCATAGGGAAGCTTTAGTCAAATAAATGTGACTTTCACAACTATGGTTTATGCATCCAGCCATTAATTCTAATGCCTTTTACAAAGCTAATTCTTCCCATGCATGCTTATTCTTTTTATTTTTCCAAAAGAATATTGATCAATATTACAACTTAAAACTAGCACAAGAATGCAGTTATTTTAATGTTTATCTTTTGCTCATTTCTTTTGATTCCTTTCTCTCTCTCCACACCACAGCTTCACTGTCCATAATGTCTGAACTGCTGTATCGTGTCTCTCTTCCTTAGCCTTCCCCTTCTAAACCTTATCTGCACTGTATCGAAGTAAAATGCAAGAGCACAAAGAAACAAAAGCATGATTAAACAGGACAGTAAATAGTCAGGTCAAGTTTGAGACATATTGTACCACTCCTGGTTCTTTTGATCTTTAGGACACTGATTCCAAATTCCAGATTTTAGTGTCTCCTTCTACTCCTTCTCCATTGTCTCTTTCTTCGTTGACTCCCTCCAGATTCCGCACCCTTGTCTTGATCCTACTTCCAGACCCGTGTTGGTCATTGGCTCCCTGGGTTCTATAGTGCACAGTACTCACTTTCACATCGGAAGCTGAAACTTAATGAACTCTTAAGAAATGTGAGAAAAACAAACCATCTTCAAGGTAGAGTATCCACTATAAATTAAAAAAATTTGAACAGCTTCATATGCCTTAATAGGCAACAAAGACATACCTTTTATAATTAAATATAAGTCCAAAAATCTCTCAGTGAAGCAGCTACTCCTCAATGTCCTCACCATCCAGCAGCCATCTTCAGTTCCAAAGAGTCCCCTACTAAATGTCATCATTGTTTGGGGCCCCTGAACATAAACCTAGCAAACCATCATCATGTTGGGACTTACTGCATGTCATCATCATTTGAGGTCCTGCACAGAGACTTACTGCTTGTCATCATTATCGGGGGCCTTGAAGTAAGTTGTGAAGAATTTTATTTGCAGTAAACATAGAAACATAGAATTTGATGGCAGATAATTAAGGATCTATATGCCTATCTAGTCTTCCCTTTTTCCCTTGCTACTAAAAATGCTGGAGATCCTACTTTATCTCTGGTTTTACCTTCTCTTTTGAATTGCTAGGGTCCCCCTGTGTCTGTCCCATGCAGTTCTGAATTCCTTCACTGACTTTGCTCCCACCACCTCTGCTGGGAGGCTTTTCCATGCCTCCACTACCCTTTCCATGAAGGAGTACTTTCTCATGTCGCCCCTTAGTCTACCCCCCCTCCAGCCTCATGCCATGCTCTCTTGTTTTAGAGCATCTTCTTTTCTGAAAGATGCTACCCTTCTATACCTTACTTATTCCCTTTAGGTGCTTGAAAGTCTCTATCATGTCTCCCCTCTCCCTCCTCTCCTACAGGGTATACATATTGAGCTTCACCAGTCTCTCCTTGTATGACCTTTGGTGCAGGACCTACACAATTTTTGTTGCCCTTCTTTGAACTGCCTGTCCCTATCTATGTCCTTTCAGAGATGTGGCCTCCAGAATTGGACATAGTACTCCAAACGAGGTCTCACCAATGATTTGTACAGTGCCAATACCTCTCCCTATGAACCCCAGCATCCCACTGGCTCACCGTACCACCTTGGCACATTGTTTGGCCACCTTTAGGTCATTAGATAGGACCAACCCCAGATCTATTTTCCTGTGTGATGGCCATTAATAACTCGCCACCCATTATGTAATCTTCTTCTGAGTTTCTGTGCCCCAAGTGCATGATTTTGCATTTCTTCACACTGAATCTTAAGTGCCACACTCTGGACCATTCCACCAGTTTATCTAGGTCCTTCCTCATTTCCCACCCCTCCTGGAGTGTCTACCCTATTGCAGAACTTAGTGTTATCTGCAAAGAGGCATACCTTCCCCTCCAGATCCTCTGCAGTGTCACTAATGAAGATATTAAACAGTACTGGCCAAGAACCAATGCCTCTGACATCTCGCTGGTTGCCCTCCCTTCCTCAGATTTAGCTCCATTTACCACCACCCTATGTGTTCTATCCCCCAACTAATTTCCAGCCCAGTTCACCACCTTGTGACCCAGTCCCAGGCTCCCAGCTTGTTTACAAGCGTCCTACGTGGAAAGGTGTTGAACACCTTGCTGAAGTCAAGGTAGGCCACATCCACTGCTCCCCTCTGATCCACTTCTTTGGTCGCCCAGTCAAAGAAAGCTATCAGATTTGTCTGACATGACTTTCCTGACATGAATCCTTGCTGTTTCAGATGCTGTGCTCTGCTGGATTCAAGGTGCTTTACTAACCTTTCTTTTAACAGCGATTCCATAAGTTTCCCCACCACCAAGGTAAAGTGAAAAGGAGATCCCACTGAGCATAAGTTCATGTTTGTCAGGTCCAAGTTTTACAGCACAACTTAAATTATGAAATATTAGTACAGAAATAGTGTATACTACAATCAATTACATAATATCATCACAATGTTCTTAAGGCAAGCAGCTTGAACTCACTTTAAAATGCAACACCATTTGATATTAGCCACTGAACAATATAAAAGATGAATGTTTATCCTATACCTTGAGCAATGCAGCACCGTTTAGTTTCTTTTTGTGTGTTCAGAGTAACATTTATGCAAATGGTGGAAACAATACAAAAGACAGTGATGAGTGAGACAATTGGTAGCGAGGAAAAAGCAACATGTTATAATAAGTGACATTCCACTTAGCCAGGATACTGTTAGAAGCATTAAAAAAGGATAGCAGATCATAGTTCAGGCTAGGCTGAAGGACTCCTTTTGTAATTGCCAAGCGAGCTTAAGGGGTAAAATTAGAATTCTATAAGCCAGGCCTAATTTGAAGTTAAGTTACACACAGAAGAAATATGGTAAGAAAAGTCTAATGCTGATCCCTAAGTACTTAAAAGTATCCAGTAGAAGACTCGTTAATACCGGAGACAGTTAACAGAATGGAGTTTACTCAGAAGTTAGCTAGAGTCAAACAGCATGGGTTAAGTCTTTTTATTGTCAGAAAGGCATCCCTGGACCTTATGGTAGTCAGAATGTACTGTAGAAACTATTTAAATCAACAATCAACATGAATTATAATATAGGTTCATAGGTCCTCTGTTTGGTGTTTCTTATAGTATAACAGTCTCCGAGAATGAGTTTTAAGGAAGAGGACCAAGAAGCAAAGCAGAATGATTCTGGCTAACCAGACCTCATGAGTGGAATCTCTTAAACCACAAGAGACACCCAGCAGAGACCCTACTCACTTATTATAAATTTCTAGAATTAGTTAGTGAGATTGTAATATGATTATAAATATTTCAAGTCTTTTTATTTCAAAAGATAAATACAGCCAGTAACATTAATGCACAAGGGACCACTGTGCACGGGATAAGTGGTACCGTACAGTGGCTTTGTGTGTTGATTGGCTGAAATCTCATAAGTGATTTATTTTATAATATGAGGACATCAGGATGCATTAATGTGGAACAGGAGGAAGGGACAAGACACAAGAGAGATTATTACTGAAAAGAGAGAAAATCAAAGGACCCAGTAGCAAGCCTTACAGAATACCAACATAAGTGATAGTAAGATCAGAATGAGAGTGATAAATTTTTTACAAGTTGTGTTTAGTTATACAGATAACATTTGTTTGTTTTTGTTTATACAGATAACATTTGTTTGTTTTTGTTTATTTAAAGTCTGGTAAGTCCATGGGCCAATGATCTGTTTTTATGGGCGACCAAAACATAAAACAGTTTAAACTAGAATACTGTAGTGGAGAAGATACCCAAGGCTGGTAGCTTAGAGCATAAAAGGGATTGATCTGCAAGGTTAAAAGCCTTGGTCAAGTAAACAAGTAGAGCATATGTCAGCTGACCTATGTCCATTGCTTTCCTAATACCATTAGTTAGTTTAACAAGTGCTGAAGATGTACCAGGGCACTTCCTGAAACCATACTCAGAGAGGACAGAAGGCTATGCTTTTGAATGCCATCAGTGACTTAAGAACAGATGTGCTTTTCAAGGATGTTGCTAAGAGTGGATAAAATAGATATAGGGAAATGATTATTAATAATCTCAAGGTAGCCCCTCTTGTAAACAGGAACATCTTTAGCTTTTTTCCAAACATCAGGGTTTGTGAATGAAGTAAGTGATGATAATAATAGTAATGGCCTGGGAGAAGTCAAAAAGGGGCAGCCAGGTTAAGGAGCTTGGGCTCTAAATCATCTGAGCTTGCATATTACTAGAGGATAGTACTGATAATAACTTGAGAACCTCCATGTGACTCATACCCCTTGAATATAACTAAGGAAGGCCAGAACTAGCATGAGCAGAATAAGAAGTGAGGATAGGGGATACATCAGGAAATCTAGATGAGGGACAAGTGTAGGCTGTCAAATCAGAACATGTATTTGTCAATGCCGAATGTTGTCTTGCTGGCATTGGCATTGGTAGTGCAGGAGTTAGAGAGATGCATAATGAGAATGGCAGTGAAGTATTGAACTGATGCCAACCCCACTCCCACCCTGCAGAGACTGACAGGTGTTGCAGTCTGCCTTGGTGTTTTCAGGCCTTACGATCACCCCATTCCATAAGGAAATATTTTGAGATGGGTGCAGTATAGGAGAATGGGGTGAACTTTGGGGCTGAACACTCCAAGGCACACCTCGATGACTGTCGCTGGCTGCAGGGTGGAGGTAGGGGTGGAATGGCATGAGCATTACAGCCGATAATTCTAAGTCACACCCCCGATGCCTGTCAGTCTCCCCAGGGTGGGGTGTTACTGTTGGTAACCCTAACACCCCAGGCATTTGTTGGCATTTTCACTCCAAATTTTCAATATGGGCTTTTTGTGACCCCATCTCATGAACAGTGGCACTATCGGTTCATTAGCTGAAAGGTGATCTTGCACAGCAACTGCACCATTTAATGCCACAGGTGCAAAAACACATTTCAGGCAGTGGCAGGATGTGAAAAATGATAGCTGTATTGTTTATGAGGAGGTGTAAAAAAATGGCAATGCTGAAAATCTTTAGTGAAAATATGAAAAACTGGTGAAGTCATGAGCGTGCATAGAAACGCCCGGAACACAATTATTTTGGGGATTTTTTTAACCACATTTTCAACATAGGCATTTTGGGACCTCCCCTCATGAACAGTGGCACTGTGAGTTTGTTAATCTGTCCTGAAATCTGATTTCTCACAGCGAACATGCCATTGTGCGCCACAGGTGTGAAAACACATTTTGAGCAGGAAGTGAAAAATGACAGCTGTACTTTTCATAAGGAGGTGTGAAAATGGCAATATTGAAAATCTGTAGTGAAAATATAAATAAAAGTTGATATTATGAGTGTGCATGGAATCTGCTCAATGCATGTTCATAATGCAGTCATTTTGTGGATTTTTTTCACCAAATTTGCAACATGGGCTTTTTTGGATCCCACCTCATGAACAGTGGTACTGTAATTTCGTTAATTGGTCCTGAAATGTGATTTCACGCTGTGACCACAAAATCAGTGTAAGTGATCATGAGGTGGGGTCCCAAGAACACCATGTTGAAAATCTGGTACCAAAATTCCCAAAAATGGCTGAGATATCCACCTACGTTGAAATGCCCCATTGCCTGCCATTATAAAGCTTACCGAATTTTGTTTAGTTCCCAGTCGGCTTTTGAAGAGTTCAGAAGTGTTCTCGTTCCACATAAGATTGCAACACCAGCCCTCCAGAGGTAAGTATTGGGTGAGGAGGGTGCGGGAGGTGGGATGTGCTAAGGGTGGGTGCGGTTTGGGGAGGGGGCATGACGGTATGACAAGAGACTGTTTTTTTTTATAGGTAAAGAAAAAGAAACCAGACTTTGGGGGATGGTTTTCTTTATTTACAGGTTAAAAAAAAAAATTGGGGGGATACTGGGGTAGGCTCCCAGTGTGCCATGAGTTTGGAGGGGCACATGATGCTGATAGGGATTTGACACACCCTTCGGCAAAGAATGTGTGTGTGGGGGGGGAGGAGAAACATGATGTCAATGGGGATTGGGCACCCCACACTGGCAAACAAACTGAACTGGGGGTGGACATCCCAACATGGGGATTGGGCATCCCTGATGTCAGCTTTGTAGGGATTGTGTGGTGGGCGGCACGAGCCGCCGTATTTATTGCAATGTTTCACAAGGAAAGGCACGTAATGGAGCCTTGTCATCTGATGCCCCATTGAGGAAACTGCACCTCATTGGAGCGGCAGATTTCTTTCAAGATTTTGGCTCTCTTTGAAGTTTTGTGTCCTCGCTAGCATGCTCGCTAATTAGTGGCTGAGGGACATACCCACTAAAGCGTTCCCTACATTTGCCAACACTGACACACCTCTGAATGTGCTACTACTGCAAGATGTTGCTTGCGTGCGCACAAGACAACATAAAAAGTGTAATTGAAAGCATCAAAAGTGATAAACAGGTTGGTACAACTTACTCCATTTATGATCAGATCTTTCATAGCATAATTACTGTTTGACTCTTTGAAACACTAGATGTGACCTCAGAATCTACAGGGGCCACCAGCACAAGCTATAAAAAGATCCTTACAATAAGTACGCATCTTTACCAAAATGACTTTCTTACAGGTGTCGCTATTCCTAATTATTTCTGTGTTCTTCCCAGCCAGAGAGATAGGATGAGGCCTTAATGCTAGACCAGCATTTATTTCTAGTTTTGATTAGGGATACAGATTCCCTACCCATCAAGCTGGAAGCTGCTTCTCCTCCCTCCTTTTAATACTAGGTGCATGCCTGTCTTGCATTTCAGAATATTTGGTTACAAAGAATGACACAGCACAGGAAATATACATAATGTTCAATAGCTGTAACAACTCAGTAATAATAATAATAATAAGAAATTATACAAGAATAAGAGACCAACTACTGTAAATGATTATCCAGATTTACCTTTGAAAATTCCCTCTTCTGAATTACCCTTGGAAAAGACTTAGTTGAACATGCCCTCTAAACGCCAGTGGTGGGAGAATGGTCACTAACAGAATCAGGAAAAACTCCAGCACAACAAATTCTGTCCTTCCTTAGATAAGACACAATCAGCCAAAGTATGACAACCCCCAATAATAGAGTGTCTAGTGGTATCAGAAATGTTTTATGTTTACTAGTAAGAGATTTGTAAGCTTTAATTTTACATTCAACCCAGTCAAGGTTCAAGACTTGCACAATTACCAATTCTTTGCTTGCACGGACAGTTAAGTGGGACAGGCTGGACAGACCACTAGTGGGATTGTTATATAAACAGAAAATATGAAATGTTTTGTACTACCAACAGGAGCATATAGTAAATTAATTCATAGAGTGACTTTAGTAAAACATCAAGGGCTGGGGCAGCTAAGTTGCAATGGCTATTATAGTCAATTAGTAGTACCCCACCTTTTTTGGTGAAAGTAATGGTCATGCCTAGCAAAACTAAAGCCAGAAAAAGAATAGGATGAAGTGAGGGTATAAGGTCTTAGCCATGTTTCACTAACCCCAAGAATGTCAGGATTGTAGTAAGTAATCCAGGTCTCCAGCTCCTGGTTTATTAGCCAGGAAATGTATGTTAATATGGGCAGTAATTTTTAGACCTTTTGTGATATGCCATCAAGGCATAACTGAGTAAGGGGAAAGGGAGGGGGAGGACCAGGATTAAGTTCAACATTACTGGATAAAGGCATAACATAAGATGCTATAGGCGAGGAAACTGTACAGGTAGATAATTAACAGGTGGGACATACGAAAGACACCTTTTAACATACACTTATAATAAACTTAAAATTTAACAACCAATGCTGGCCCAGTGGCACTGGAGGTAGAGGCACTGGACCTCACACCACGCGCCACACCAGCAATCGAAGTTCGGGAATGAGCCCGGGCTACTGGGGGTCGGCAGGAGTGAAAGAGGATCAAGCGTCTGGAGGACTGCTCTCCTCTCTTGAGGAGGGATTGTCATTCTGCCTGCTGATCACCCTCTGGTGGGGGCTGGTGGGTGATACAGGATGGGAGGCACGTAGCCAGTGTACCTGGCATGTGGGTGCCCCCCACACATGTGTGCTCATGCCAGATGCTGGAGGAGGACAAAAAAAAGAGGAAAATGGCAGCTGTAGACTCTATGACGCCCCGACCCCATGTGTTGTTAGTTGTCCACCACTACCTGCCCCAGATTTAGATTTGTGCTCCGGGAAGGGGGAGCTCTCTTCCCTGACCTACTATGGGGGCAGTCTGTGAGGGGGTCTTGGGGTGTGGCCAGGTGGTGGTTAGGCTCATGGGCCAGTTGTACGGGGTTGAGATACTGTCCCTGCCCACCCAGAGGAGGATAAAATACATATATTGTTGTTTAAAAGTTTATTTTTATACAGGCAGATTTGTTGGAGAAAAAAAATCTCCATTTACTACAAATTACTGTGGTTTCATGTCTAAAAGTTACAACAATAGAACATACACAATGTATATTAATTACATACATGAAACATACAAACAACACAAAGTAAGATAAATTAACTAAAGCAATGACAACAAGCTTTCAAATAATTATACAATTTACGTTTAAATATGTGCAAATCAGCAATCTCAGTTAATTCAGGCAGTAACTTATTCCAAGTTTAGAAAAAAAAAATAACCAGTATAATTAATTACTGTACATTTACTTTAGTCAGGAGAGTATTAGAGAAAATGAAATCAAGCCATCAGCCTGTCACAGTCCCTTCTGGAGATGGAATGCAGATATTGTGATTGGTTGACCATCCATGGCACTCCAGACATTACCTCATGGGTTTTAGCCTACCTGATAGGCTAGTGATGCACATGACTCTAGGATCAAATTTCTAGTATATCCAGGTCCCAGAAACCCCTGTTCTCCAGTTCAAATCGTGTATCTGATCAGGCAGCTAGCACACCAGGATCCCTGTTGTTCCACTCAGAAAGGTAGGCCTTGTTTCTAATTGCTATAATGAGAGAGAAAGAGAGAAATATATGTTTTAAAAGCAGAGGCAAATCTAAGTGCTGCAAGAGTACAGGCAGGATGTATATGCAGCACATTGTGGTCAGTGTAGACAAAGCCAGTTGTGTGGCTTTAGCTTAATTTAACATGTTATGTTTAATCGAAAATTATTGGGAATCCCCAACCTGTTACTACAGGCTGGGAGCCAGCATGGATATCATTTTTTACTTGGATGCAGCATTCTTAGCGACTGTTTTAAAATGATAGAGAAAAGAATTAGTTTACAGTATTGCTGTCCATTACAGTTTTTTTCTGTGCCTCCTTAAAGCCTTGATTTCAGCTACTGTGATATCGCCCGAAGAGGTATTGCTGGTTTTTGTTGGAAGGGCAGAGAAAGTGAGGTTCAGGAAGCAGCAGTGAGCTACCTGGCCTGTATAAAGCTTTGTTTGAAAAGTCGCGCTGCAAGCAGTGCATCTCAGCGATCCCCTTCTTGACATCATCACGCCATCAGGAGAGGCAGAGGCCTACTACCTTCGCGATATCCCCTTCTCCCTTGAGCTGTCTGCAGCGGGACAATGAGGCGCTCTCGCCTCCATGAGAGAAAAAAAATCCAAAAACGCGTTTTTTCCCCTGTGGAGCCCTCTTCGCAGGCCTCTGGCCTAGTCACACTCCGTGTGCCACACCCTCCGTATTAGAGGATGCCACTGCCGCGTGGTCATTCCCAATGCCCCCTAGCACCCTAGGAGTACAGGAGGGTGCATCCGTGAGGGCAATTCCTTCAGTGGCGCATGGTATGTGCCCATTTTCACAGTGTTTTGGCCCCCAAACAGCACCACAACACGTCCACTGTCTCCTGGAGACCGCA
This sequence comes from Neoceratodus forsteri, assembly GCA_016271365.2. Taxonomy (NCBI): domain Eukaryota; kingdom Metazoa; phylum Chordata; order Ceratodontiformes; family Ceratodontidae; genus Neoceratodus; species Neoceratodus forsteri. Next base: position 755,622,380 of record CM028135.1, read on the forward strand.
TGGCCCCGTGGCTTAACCAATCAGTGGCCTCCACTACAAATTCCTCTCCCAATGGACGAGAGTTCGCCCTTGCACACCGCAGGGGGGCCCCCAACCTCTGCCGCTTGGGCGATCCTCACAGTAGGGCCTCCTATTCAGTACAGTTACTAAGAGAGGATATCATTAATCACGTCCAAGTTCCTCGACCACATGGTCGCGGCCCACTGAATGTCGCATGGCGACATAAAGAGAGAGGAACTGCCTGTCTCACCCTGCTGGCCCATCAACTCCATTCTCCATGATCACTTCCACATCGGGACTAGGAGACTTCTACCCTTTCAATTCTGGTGGAGGGCCACTTGAGCAAACAAAAGTGGGGCCCATAAGCCCTTTTTAGGATACATGGATTCGCTTCCCACTACGTAGGGGGTCCCTCCCATAGCGAACCCCTGTGTACTACCTTCAGTTACAAAACCTATTCCAGTCCTGATATGGGCCCTTCTCCATAGTGGCCTATAAGGATCAGCCTGCAATTTCTGAACCTCCTCCCCCTCAGACAGGTCCCTCTCCATAGCGACCCAATCTGTGCCCCCTCTATCACTGCAGGTCCCTCCCAGCAGCATCCGCCACATTGGGGCACTTGTCCATGAGGGTTCCCTCACACAGTGCCCCCCACATGTTGTTCTGACCCATAAAGAATGCATCTCACACCTCCCCAAGATAGCACTTATGGGTCATTCAAAGCGGTGCCAGACCATACAGATTCAACTTGCAGTTAAGGGGCAAGATTCTGCCCACAGGACCTTGCAACCTATCCTAACGCTAAGTTTGCCTTCTTCTTTATTCACCCGATGGTAAAGGCCAAGAAGTGCTCATCTTGCAGCGGTACTCTCTTGGCCCACGCCCCGGGCCCCCTGTGCTCCGCTTGTCTTCATGACGACGAAGACTTATCCCATGGAGCAAACCTCTGTTATGGGTTCCAGCAATCCAGGGCCCAGTGGCCCAACTTGGATGGATCCCGGTACCCTATTGATTCAGAACCAACAGGCTGCAGTTGATATGATGGAGAGTCAACAAAACTTCATGCTTAAGATAATGGAGAGACTTGAATCCCTTACACAGCATAGACCATCAGCACTGCTTCAGGAGCCGGACAACACAGGGGAGCCCTCTGAGGAACGTCCAGATACTGCAGACCCAGTACCGGACAATCATCGGCTGGATTCCATAGAAGACAAGGATGTACCAGACGAGGAAGAGGGAGCGGAGACTGACGAGGAGGACATGGAACCACAAGCGGTACCTTACCTCACTTCGAAACTGTGTTCTTTCAACATGATCCCAGGGCTCATGAAAATTGTCAAGGCTACCATGGGGTTCAATATGGAGGAAGGAAAACCAGAGTTGAAATTAAATCCTATGATCCAACAAAGACCTACTGTCATAGAGACATTCCCAGTATGTTCAGCAATCGAGGACATTTTCAACAGAGAATGGCAATCCATAGAGCCTGGCAGAATGTCGAACAAAAGAAACTTGGACAGGATGTACCCAGTCCAAGAGGACAAGGCCAGTAACTGGTGCAAAGCCCCAATCATTGACCCACAGGTGGCGGCACTCAGTAAGAGAACCATCTTGACCTGTGGGACCATAGCCTTAAGGGACCCAACAGACAAGAGGGTGGAGGACATGTTAAAGAGGACTTTCGAAATTGAGGGAACTGCTGCCAAAGCCTCCACAATGGCCATCTACATGGCACAAGCACAAATCCGATGGCTTGAGGAGCTCCTGGAGTAGGTGAACCCCAAGTCTAGAGAGGCAGAACTTTTGGAGTGCACTCTCGATGCTGCAAAATGCCTGGCGGGCACGGCCATGGACACCCTCAGACTGCATGCCTGGGCCACGACCATCACCAATCATGCCAGAAGAGCATTGTGGCTAAAGTTGTGGGATGCCGACAATGAATCCAAAACACTACTACAGAACTTACCCATGAGGGGAAAGCATGTTTTTGAGGAGGGATTACAGGAATTCCTAAAACAAAAGGAGGAGGGCAAAGACCTACTCAAGAATAAGTCTAGGCACACCTACCTTCCCTCTGTGAGGTGAAAATTTCAGGGGGGAGAACAGGTCATGCCAACCTCGCAGGGACACACACCTCCTAAACAGTTCCTTTCGAGGCAGAGGAACTCCCAACAATTACCGTGGTTCCCATTCCCATTCATACCAACTGTCTTCGTTTAGAGCCAGTGGATCAAAGTTTGGGGGATGAGGTAGAGGTTTCAGGGGCAAGCAACAGTGACTATGCACCCAGACAACTACAAGGACAGTGTTCGTACCCCCCTGTGGGACAAAGACTGTCCCTGTTCAAGCACAAGTGGCTACACACAACCTCGGACAAGTGGGTCCAAGAGGTAGTATCAAGGGGGTACTCTATAGAGTTATCCTGATCCCCCATTACACACAGGTTCCTAAGTTCCCCAATTGCCAAAAGGAAGGCAACCCCTCACCAGGTCCAACATATCCTGGGGGAATTGCTAGAGAACAGGGCTATCCAGCCCGTTCCCCCACATGAGCAGAAATTAGGAGTGTACTCCATTTTCTTCCTTGAACCCAAGAAAATGGTAGAACTCTGCCCAATCCTAGACCTAAAACACCTCAACCAACACGTGATATGCCACAGGTTCAAGATGGAAACCATAAGATCAACACTACGCAGCATCCGGGTAGGCGATTACCTCACGTTCATAGACTTGAAGGACACATACCTCCACATCCCTATCATTCCAAGACACCGACAATATCTCGGGTTCCACATCCTAGGCCATCACTTCAGTACCAGGCCTTGCTCTTTGGTCTTACCTCAGCTCCAAAGGTATTCACCAAGGTGTCAGTAGCCCTAGTGGCCAGACTTTGGGAGCAAGGACTGGATATCATACCCTACTTAGATGACTGGCTCATTCAAGCATGCTCCAAGGAACAATCTCACAGTGACACCTTGACCGCCCTGAAAGCACTCAAGGAACACAGTTAGGTGGTGAACCACACCAAGAGCCATCTGATGACCACTCAACAGATCGAACATCTGGGGACACTAATCAACATCTCTCAGAGATGGGCAAAACCCTTCCAGGCTAGGGTGCTCAACCTAATCACTTTGGCCCATTACCTGAGATCTCGCCATCAAACAACTGTGGGATGCATAGCCCAGTTGTTAGGGTGCATGGCATCATGCATAGACCTAATTCCCTGGGCCAGAAGGCACATGCGGCCACTACAGATGTACATACTCACTTGGGGATCACCAAAAGAGTACAACCTACAAGTCATTGTTCCACTACTACCATCTGTGAGATGCTCACTAACCTGATGGACAGTGAAGACCAACCTCACAAGAGGAGTCCCACTAGAAGCACCTCACACTGCTATAATAGAGACAGACGCAAGCTTGTCAGGCTGGGAAGCGTGCTTGGGCGACCTGATGGCACAAGACCTCTGGACACCAATGGAAACCAAAATATCCATCAACGTCCTAGAGATGAGGGCGGTAGCCCATGCACTCAAGGCCTTCGGGTCATACATCCTTGGCCAATCAGTGCTTATACGCTCTGACAACCAAGTCACGGTATCGTACATCGCAAAACAAGGAGGCACCAGGAGCAGAGCCATGCTGAGGGAGGCGAAGGCAGTCCTCAATTGGGCACAGACCAATCTCACCCATCTTGGCGCAGTACATCTCGCCGGAAAGCTCAACGTGTGAGCAGGCTGGCTCAGCTGGCAACAAGTCCACCCAGGGGAGTGGCGTCTCCATCCCGGTCTCTTTCAGATGATCCAGGAAACCTGGGGACCAGTATCCATGGACCTCATGGCCACAGCGGAGAAACACAGGTCCAAGCATTCTAGTCAAGATTCAGGTGAAGCCAGTCTCAAGGAACTGACACCCTGTCACAGTCATGGCCCCGGGAGCATGCTTACGTGTTCCCACCCCTCCCACTCCTTCCCCAGGTAATAAACAAGATCTGAGCATCTCGATGTACCGTCATCCTAGTGGCACCCTACTGGCCATGAAGAACGTGATTTGCCATGATACTGAATATGTCGTTAGCCAGCCTCAGGCTATCCTACCGATCAGACATGCTGACGCAGGGCCCAGTATGTAATCCAGCTCCGCAGACTCTGAAACTCATGGCCTGGCTCCTGAAAGGAAGAGACTGATACGAGCAGGCTACTACGAGTCAGTCATATCCACACTACTACAATCTAGATGATTATCAACCACATCCATCTATGGTAGACAATGGTCCTTGTTCACTGGGTGGTGTCGTGAACATGACAGGGACCCAGAGAAACCAGATATGTCAACCATTCCACCGTTTCTGCAACAGGGAGTGGACAATGGACTGGTGCACTCCTCCCTTAGGGTGCAGCTCTTGGCCATTGGAGCAGCCACAGGTCCCATCGGGGGATACAACCCGGGATCACACCCGGATGCCATCCGCTTCCTAAGAGCAGTGGAAGGGCTCCAACGCAGGGTTCTCCCAGCAATTGCCCCTTGGAATCTCCCACTAGTATTAGACTCCCTCGGTATGGCCCCATTCAAGCCACTACATGAGGTGGACTTATTCCAGGTCAGCCTCATGGCCTGCTTCCTCATTGCCATCTGCTCAGCTCACAGAATTGGGGAATTTGGGGCACTGTCGTACAGAGCCAGTACACACTGTTCACCCCAGAATCTCAGCCGGGACCCTACCCCTTCGTAAGACAGAGAGATTATTCATTGTTACAAGGGAACAAAGGCAGGCTAAGGCAGCCTCAAAGACCACGATCAAAGGATGGCTCAGAAGAACCATCCAGGAAGCCTACATATCAAAATGTATGACACCCCCCGAAGGTATCAAGGCCCATTTCACGAGGTCAGTAGCCACCACCTGGGCAGAGAGGGCAAACGTCTCATCTGAAGACATATGCAAAGCGGCAACTTGGACCTTCATCCATATGTTCACCAGACACTATAGGCTCGAGCACCTGTATGACATACAACCCACTTTTGCCATACAAATCCTCCTATCAGCCACCTCCGCTTCTCACTAATAGACCACTCTCTCTGCCCCCCAAGGGTACAATACTGCTACTTATCTACCCATGAGGTAATGTTTGTAGTGCCATGGATGGTCAGCCAATCACAATGGGTGTTTACTCACCTGGTAAAGGTGATTGTGTTGGTTGACATCCATGGCACTCCAAGACCCTCCTGACAGAGTACTCAGAGTGACCAGCAACAGAGCATCACAAGCATATCTAAGGAGAGATTCAGCCTTATGCCACTACAGAAACACATAAAGGTGGAGGATTCTGACTGTCGACCTATTAGGGGTCGAGATTAGACTGTAACAATAGGAAAATAAAGATGGGCCCATGGGCCACTCTACTTTAACGCCTCAGTCTGCGTTATTAGGTATAATGATTGTAGTGTTTCTCTTTGAATTTGCATTTGCACTTTACTACCCTTGATTTCAGCTATGGAAGATTCAAACTGGAGAGCAGGGGTTTCTGGGACTTAGATATACTAGAAATTTGATCCTAGAGTCATGTGCATCACTAGCCTATCAGGTGGGCTAAAACCCATGAGGTAATGTCTGGAGTGCCATGGATGTCAACCAACACAATCACCTTTACCAGGTGAGTAAACACCCAGTATCACATATCACAGTAAGTGCCAGCAAGAAGCATTCTGTGAATGATATACTCCTAAGAGAGAGCACTGTGAATTACAAGTAGAAGCAAACAGGATTAGAAGTAGTAAGTATGAAGTGCTTGCATGTGTAAGATAAAGATCATGTATCACAAAGGCTTCTCTAAGTAAGAAATAACCCACTACAAGGTGTGGGTTATAGGCATTTAATGCATGCCTGGGGTGCGTTGTGAGGCACAAGGCTGCAGGCTGAGTGTACTCACAGCACCCTAGGCATGCATTAAATGCCATAAACCCACACTCTAGAGTGGGATATTGCACTTATAACATGGGCTATGTGAAAAACACAAGAAAAGACACATAAAGTGTTTTTTCTCTTGTTGAAATCCCCCAAAATGTACTGTATCCTGCCACCTTACAAAATAGTCCCTAACAAAATCTGTATATTTGCTTGCTGTTATGCACACAGAAATGTCACAGATAGTAGTGATATAATCTGTGACATTTGTGGTGCATAATATGCTCCAGTTGACTGCTTACGACATGTGTTTTGCTCCCCCCCCACACACAGTGTTACCATTTTCAGTTCCTCTCCCCATGTGATCTTGGTCTCTTGGGCTAGGGGAGGGAGTGCAACGCAGCAAGTCTCAGAAAACAACAGTTCTCTGTGTGTGTATAGTGAGAGACAGATGACTGTACAGCAACTGCCCCACATACCTGTCTCTGCCCCTGTGTGACTCTCTCTTTCTCTCTCTTCTTTCACTGTCTATCTCTCACTGTCCCATGCTCTGCTCTCACTGCCCCAACTCCTACAGAGTCCCAACATGCAGCTACTGAGCATGTCTGTCTCACTAATAGGACATCTACTTACATGGGCACAGCTGTTCCTGGGGAGTGACAGCGGGTCACATGGACTCTTGGCATGGGAAGTCAGGAGGTCAAAAAGAAACAGTGGCAGCAATGTGTGCACTTTTCCATATCTCTTTGTCACTGGTTTGGAGAACTGCTTGGTACACAGGAGACCGTGATGCTGGTACTGCTGAGTGACCGAGCGGGTGGTCAGCTGACAAGCAAGTGGCCGGGCAGGGAGGCAGCAAACATTTTGATGTTTCTCTCACAGTATAAATTGCACTGGAGACATGACAGCTGAGAGGACACTGCAACTCTTAGCAATGGGGATCACGATGATGTGTCCTGCCCATTGACACAGCAGGGGACACTGTGTATCGAGGCTTAGGGGGTCATCCACTACCACAAAACAAAAAGGAGCACTGCGTGACATTTGAATTCACTGTGCCATACTCTCTGTTCTGCTGTCACTGTCTGGGTGTGGCTGCTGCAGATCCCGGGCAGGTGACCACTGCTCAATGGGTCTGCAGCAAGACCTCATCACACTGTCAGACACGGTACACTGACACTTACAGAGCTACCCTGATAGCGAACCCATTTCTTTTCTGATCCTTACTTTGTACATGTCCGATGTGTTGCCGAGGGTAGAGATGCATGTAGGCCAGTGGGGGCTGATCAGGGGTTCTCTAACTGGTACTTTTACAAGGGTACTTGCAAGTGCAGTTGCAAAACAGTCACAATGATTGGGCACACCACAGACACAGATCGCTGCAAAACACTGTGTCTTCTAACACGGGCACCAGGAAGCGTGTCATGAAGACTAGGAACTACTGAGATAAAAATAATGTACAATGTGAGTCATACAAAATGGGACTGACTACATCTCACTCAATTGAGCTGGGTCTGTCATGACTGCCGTTCACTGTTTCTACTGTTTGCACAGAAGAATAAGACCCAGCACCTACTGCCTAGATTCCCCATGAAACCATGCATTAAAAATGGAATTTAATGCATGGCCATGCAGAGAGACTCCTCCTATCAAATGACATGCAATCCAATGACTACTGTCCTGCTGGGGGGGGGGGGGGGGGGGATGGCACTCTGTGCTTGACCGACCCCTGGTGGAGGCTGGCGGTGTGGCATCCAAGACTTGCAGGTTCTGGGAGGTGTGCCAGACATTGGCACCTATATGTCATTGCACATCACACCTCCCAACGGAAATGGGGAAAAACATGGCTGAGGCATGGAGGATGTCTGTCTCCCACAATGAGCCCCACGCAACTGACCAAGGCACTCTGCTACTGGCAAGAAAAACATAAAAAAAAAAAAAGAAACAGACAAGGTCTTTTCCTATTGCATAAATTAAATATGCTGTGTACGCACTTCTGCTGATATCATCCCCAGCCTGTACCATATAGTATATTGTGGGTTAAGTGAGATGTAATTTACTACATACCTTGCTGGCCCACCGTGGTGGCCCAGCATCTCTGTAATGGAAAGTGTTGCTCTTCTACATCTGTGGCATCCACTGGCTCCCACCAGCTCTGCTCCTATACCTTCATGATTTTGGGAATGCTGTGCTCCACTTAACACTTCCAGCTGCTGGAATGAATGTTCCAGCTTGCATGGCTGCAACCCTGTCTGAAACCGCTTTCAGTAATTTTTTCCAGGCCAGGGGTTGCTGCACCTTGTGAACAAGGTGGATGGAATATCATAGCACAGCAGCGTGCATGCCAGCCACCTCATTATAGAAACTTAGAATATGAGCAAGTAAATCCTATCATTCTGATTGACTAGGACACAAAGATTAGCGGGCAGGTATTTTTGAATAGAGCCTACTCAAAAGAAGTACCAGTTCAGGGTGCCTCATTATCTACACAATCCATAGGCACCCTGATTTTTCAAAACTGACATGCTGCCATTTTTTTGCACTCCCTGAGCCGCACCTAAACCACCTGCCTGATATTCCTCTCTCCCTCCAGGCAAAACTCGGAGGGAAAACTCTGTGAGTATTAAGGTATACTCTTTATCCCAACCCCTTCTGAATGCAGACATGGTCTTAGCTCCTACCACATCCACGAGCAGCTTGTTCCATGGTTCCACTATCCTTTCTGAGAAATAAAGTTTCCTAAGATCCTTTTTGAGATTCCCACCCCTCAGTTTCCATCCATTCTGCCTTGTGTTTGAGCTGGAAGCCCTGGTGAATAGTTCAGAGCAGGGCACTTCATTTAATCACCTCATGTACTTGAAGGTTTCTGTTATAATCCCCCTTTCTCTCCTTGTTTCTAGTGAGTACATGTTTAACACCTCCAGTCACCCTTCATACGATAGCACTTAAAACCCCTGTATCATTTTGGTTACCCTTCTCTGTATGGTTCCTAGCCTGTCCCTGTCCATTTTAAGGTGTGGGCTCCAAAACTTTACACAGTATTCCGGGTGGGGTATCACCAGAGATCTGTATAGAGGCAGTATCACCTCCTGATGCCTACCGTCAAATCCTTTCCCTACACACCCTGACATTTTGTTAGTCCTACTATATTTCTATTTTTATTTATTTATTTATTAAACTCTAGGATTACAGATACCTTTGAGCAGGAACTGCTCATTTACAAAGGTTCCATATAAGAGGATGGAGGGTGAACTTACATACAAAGGTTGACAAGGATTCACAGACTTTAAGCATGGCAAAGGATAGGCTAAGGATATGCTGTGTTGCAATGGTTGGCTTGTTTTAGGGTGTCACATATGATAACTCCTAGATCCCTTTCCCCTTGTGAGGCACTGAGCTTGACCCTGTTGAGCCAGTAGGTTGTCCTCGGGTTATTCTTGTCTAACCTCCGCTTTCCTTGTACTAGTGCACTGACATGTGTGCTAGCAGAGGGAAGTACTTGTGACCCCTTTGTGTATAGCACAAAGTGATGTAAGATAGAACTGTGCTGTACAGTAGTCCTTGCAACCACTTTCCATCAATTATTGCCAACTGTGTATGGGGATCCTGGAATTTGGAAATAATTTGGGTATGTAGGCAGTAGTGTGAACAAATCCTTAATTTTGTTTTTGTAATTTTTGTTTTCAACTTTGTGCAGATGCAGACAAAGACATAGGTTGCATTTCATACAAAGCATCTGTCAAACATTTAGAGTTTACAATAGCGAGTAGCTGATAGTCTTAAGAACATGGGCCTATTGTTTGGTAAGACATAAGTCATATTGCTGAGCTGTTTATTTGTTTTAGTAATCCTAACAGTTGAGAATGGGTAAACACATTCAAACCCTCAGCATTACCCTGTTGTTTATTGAGATTATTCTCCTCAGACCTCAGTCCCCCCTTCCTCCACCCTACACTGTGAGGGTCCCCCTCTCCAAAGTCAGCAACATGAGCTGCCACATTTAAATTAATCTCTTGCTTTTCCCATTTGTGCTCTCTAATTTTAAACAGTCTCTTAATTTGCAAACCAGTGAGCTACAGGGGGAAACTGGGACTGACTCGTGTTGAGCCACTGTTTTCCTAGCATTTATTAATGCTAATTGCCACGGACGGTCTCCATCATTGCCTTCAAGGCTGGAGTCTGTCCCTAGCATCCATTTCAGGTGTTGTCAAGGAGCCTGGCCTCCAGAACCCTTTCCATGAGTTTATGGACCTTGCACCAGAACCTCATTATTTTGGGGCAGGTTAAACTCATGTGTCCAACTGAGTCCACTGTCACCCAAAACTTGGGGCACGCCTCATTCAGTTCCCCATTCAGTTTGAGCATTTCTTAGTGGGGAAGTACATTCATTCAATACATTGACCTAGATGTGGTGCAGCTGGACAGGGAAGCAACATGCTCCATAACTCCCTTTCCAGCTGCATCCCCTGGTGATTCATTCTTGCTTGAATGTTACTGACCCCTTATATTCTGTACTCCTTTGGACCATATTTAATATCTTTACATTCTTTTTCTCATCTGTCAGCATTTATGAACTGCACTGTACTGTATTTTATGTTTAGACTAGCTCCTTGAATCAGTACTAATGTTGTTTTATAACTCTGTGACAAATGTCCATAGTGTACCTTCTGCTGACTATCCTGTTGAATTGTTGTTGTTTTTTTTCTCTGTCATATCTAGGACTTCCTTGTAAATGAGCTTGCTCGATGGAACTTCTTCCTGATAAAATAAAGCAATACAGATACAAATGCCTGCCTCGACTGTGCAATGCAGAAGTCCTCTATGCATGTACCTGGGAAAAGGGAAGGGGGCATTAACCATTGATCCACCAATACATTCATTATCAGAGGCCTGAACATGTTTTGCATGATGTTCAAGGGGAGTGTGGGAGAGTTATTATGTTCACTTGCACGCATGTGCAAGAAACATAGTGCCACCAGACGAGTTTTCATAGGTGTGCCTCCCTCACTTCCAATGCTCTGCAGCTGCACCATGCCAATGAATGTCAGAGCTGTCTATGACAGTCGTTCAGATGCAGTGGCATACAGTTGAAAGTGAAAAACCGCTGCAATCAGCGGTGGTAATGTGTAGGCACTTTGCATACTGCCGTTGGCAGTATGCAGTGCCTACACTCTGTACTGCATCTGTACGGCTATCTAAGGCAGCTTAGTTTTTGTCTACCCCCCCAAATCACTACTTTTAAATTCTAATTTAATCCCCTCAAAAGTTCCTCCCCATCCTAAACTATATTCCTTTTAGAAGCAGTACATGTGCTTATGAACATTAAAAACAAGATAATTCTAGCTGCCTATGATCCATTTACACAATGTGATTCCCCCAGCCCTGTGCAAAGCCCACACTGACAGGACAAATTAGTACTTGGAAAGAAGTTTGTTTTTTTCACTCTTGCTCTGTTTCGTCCATGTTAGATTCAATCAATGACAGTTTTTCCCGTCATCTAACCTACAGTAGTAATCTGAGACCACCACATTTAATACTCCAGTGCAGTTGCACCGCATTTAATAGTGTCAGACTATACAGACATTCTACTGTTTAACCAGCTTAAAACACTTGGAATACGGTGACCGAAACAAAAGTGTCTATAACCCAATCCATTCTCTCAAACTGATTTCAAACATAAAACGTGCAGGCCAGTCACCCTCCTGCATGCTTTCAGTCACTTTGACGTGACTAATGCAAATTTATTTGTCCAAAATACGCACCATAAACAACTAAACACGGGAGAAACAGCAAAATGCACATGGGCATGGGAGATCCAAGAAGTTAAAAGAAAGTTAAGATGGGAGCAATTAAAATGCCTTTAGAATTCACCCTCTTAAAATGGTTGTTCAGTGCAGAATCTAATAATTTCAGTCCTTATTGCATTCACATGTACAAGTGATCTTGTGTACCAAGAAAGCATGCAACAGCCACACAATAAATAACAATATATTACTCTGCCAGGGGGCTATCTTCTGATAGCAGTCTCAAACTCCAATTCACATGGAGGGAAAGGTGCGGATAGATGGCACAGATCCGAAAGACAGGGTTCCCCTCTTGGCTCTGCCATGGCAATTTCTTGTGATGGCTGATAGAGGTGCCCAATCCCCCATCAGCTCCACTGCCCCTACCAAAAAAAACTTCCAGCTGCAATCTAGGAGCCCTCCCCAGTGTGGCAAAAGTTCCGCACAGTCTACACAAACATAAAGCACATGGGGGAAAAAATGGTCCCTCATTGGCTGTCTCACCCCTCTTCCCCAACCCGCACCCACCCTCTGAGCACCCACCACCCCACACACACCCCTGACCACTTACTTACTTCTGGAGACCAATGCAATGATCTTCAGTGGACCAGGAACACATCTGCACTCTTCAAAGCCGACTGCAAACTGAAGAAATGCCAGTAAGCTGTATAATGGCATTAAAGGTTTTTTTCAACTTTGGTGCATATCTCATCCATTTTTGGATATTTGTTCATCAAATTTTCAACATAAGGTTCTTGGGGCCCCACTGCATGAACACAGTCACTGTCATGTTGTTGTTCAGTCTCGAAAGGTGATTTCATGGTCACTGCCTGGAACCACCTTTTGAGACCAAGTAACAAAACAACAGTGTCACAGTTCATGAGAAAGACCCCCAAAAACCCTATGTTGAAAATTTGGTGGAAAAATTCCCCAAAATGACTGTTTTATGATGGTGCATTGTACAGTTCCTATGCATGCTTGTAACTTTGAGAATTTTTAATATTTTCACTCCAGATTTTCCACATTGCATTTTACCACACCTCCTTATGAACAGTCCAGCTATCATTTTTCATATCTCACCCAAAATGTGTTTGTGTACCTGTAGCGCACATTAGCATGGTTGGTGTGCAAAATCAATGTTTGGGACACATTAAGAAAATCACAGTGACACTGGTCATGAGCAGAGGTGTTAAAATGGCTATGTTGAAAATTTGGTGACAAAAGCCCATAAAATGACTCTATTACGAGTGTGCATTGCGCAGCTTCCACGAATTTGTAATATTTTCAGTCCAGATTTTCAACATTGACATTTTTCCACACCTCCTTATGAACAGTACAGCTGTCCTTTTTCACACACTGGCTGAAATGTGTTTTTGTACTTCCGGAGCAGTATAGCGCGGTCGCTGTGGGAAATTAGTGTTCGGGACAGATTATGAAAATCACAGTGACACTGCTCATGAGCGGAGGTCCCAAAATGCCTATGTTGAAAATCTACTGTAAAAATCCCCCCAAACTACTTACGTTACAGGTGTACATTGCGCAGTTTCAATGCACGCTTGTGACTATATCAGTTTTTGTATATTTTCACTCCAGATTTTCAACAATGCCATTTTTTACACCTCCTTATGAATAGTACACCTGTCACTTTTCACATCCTGTTTGAAATGTGTTTTTGCACCTGTGGGGTTAAATGACACAGTCGCTCTGCAAAATCACCTTTCCTGTAATAAACTGATAGTGTCACTGTTCATGTGGTAGGGTCACAAAAAACCCATGTGGAAAACTTGGAGTAAAAATACCAAAGTCTCACAGTCCCGAAACTGCCAGGGCATTAGGGTTTTTGACCATAATGCCGTACCCTGTAGGGACTGACAGGTGTTAGGGATGTGACTTGGGATTTTCGTCAGTAATGCTCATGCCATTTCACCCCCACCCTGCAGCCATTGACAGACATTGAGGTGCATCTTGGACCCTTTGCCCCCAGAGTTCACCCCATTCTCCTATATTGCACCCATTTCGCGTATTTCCTTATGGAATGAGGTGAATGTAAAGCCCAAACACCCCAAGGCACACATCAACACTTGTCAGTGTCTGAAGGGTAGGGTGAGGTGAAATGTTGTGACCATCATGGGCAATGACCCAAAGGCACACCCCATTGCCTGTTCATCTCTTCAGAGTGTGGGTGGAGTTGGCATCACTTCAATACTTCACTGTCATTCCTATACTGCATCTGTCTAACTCCTGCACTTCCACTGCTAATGCCAGCAAGCAAACATTCGGCATTGACAAATGCTTGTTTTTGTAATGTGTTGCTATTGTGCAATCCTGTAGAATCAACTTCTTTTAACAAAAAAGATGAGAATGCAATCAGAGGCCCCTCTTTCTATATGTGTGTGTGTGTGTGTGTGTGTGTGTGTGTGTGTGTGTGTGTGTGTGTGTGTGTATGGAGAAAGCATGGAACAAATCTGTTAAGTTCTTTGCTATGTGTTTCTTCTAATAATTCACTATTGCAATGCTGTGTGCAAAATGGTGTTAGTGTACTTGGACAAAAGCAGATAAGACATCAGGTTCTATGATTTTGACTTGGGGCATTCAGACAACATAACTAGAAATACCATGGTCTTTACATAATCATGTGCCTGAATTCCTATCATTCCATTGTCAGGAGAGCACTGCATGCAGCCATGGAACAGGTGTATCTCTCCTTTAACCAACAGATGGCTGTGGACACAGGAGGTGTGATGTGCTGTGACCAATCAGCAAGTGAATTCCAGTGTGAGTCCCTGAGATCCAGAGAGAGGGAACAGACACAAATTGTCTAGTTCTAGTAATACATTAGTGCCAAGTCCCCGTATTTAGCGATAGTATGGCCTTTGCTTAAGGAGGTTCATACTCTTGGAATCTACATGCTGTGAATCTTAACACTTGAAACTCTAACAGAATAACAAGATGGCAGTGAATTCTATACAGCAAGTACAAAGTTACTGAAAAAGTGGGTGACCTTACAGTTAGGATTCATGAAAATTCGTATTCAAGAAAGTGTGCCTTATGTAATGATGGATTTGTTTTATGAACTGATATTTACATTCCATCAAGTAATCCAGCAGCTACTGCAGACCATATATATGAAAAATTTATCCTGTGAAATATCATCTGGGACATCAGGCAAAGGATACAGGGCAAGATATTCCTCTTTGTAGATAATACTAAGATATGTGCCTGCGTGGATAGTGAGGATGGGGTCAGAATTATGAAAGAGGGCTTGGGTATATTAGAGAAGTGGTAAGAAGTATGGCAATTAAACTGTAATGTAGTAGTGGGAAACAAGAGACAAACATTACTACTCTCTGACTTCATAGCAAACTCTCTCTTACTAAAATACTACTCTGCCTTCATCATTCTCTACAACACAACCAAAACTTACCTAACACAAAATGCAAGCAACAATTTGGCATGGAGAAATGCTTGTTCATAGTTGAATGTATAATTATGTGATGTTTAACACACAATCTCAGTCTAAACATGTCTAGTTGTTAATTTTAAACTAGTATATTGCATTCTTTTAAAGAGCGTATATAACAAATAAAAAAGGAGACCTCAAAGAAGATTTTGTTTTCATGTCTGTTATGTTAAGACGGCTTGAGAACAAAACATAAGAAGTTGAAAGAGTGTGTGGTGGCAGACATCTTTCCCCAGGCTGCCTAGTTTGTTATACATTCCTGCCTCCAATAAATGCTTAGGCCAGAGGCACTTTTCCTGATAAAGGATTTTAGGGGTTATCGATGGCAAACAGGAGCCGCTACAAAGAAAACATTAAACCTGATTAGTGAGGCCACTGCCTTGTGTGCTAGAGACATGATAAGTGACGTTGATGTCTTGTGTGCTGGTGTGGGACATGCTACTGCCACGGGCTGTAACTTCCACCAGGAAATAATTTATTACGTTCACTTGCGCAAGGAACATTTTGGGAGAGTAGCACACTTAGAGGTGTGCCTCTCCCACCCAATGCACTGCTCCCTTGAGCAGGCGTGGCGGTCCTGCACCAATGGGTGCAGCAGCTCAGTATGACAGCGGTGTTCCTTTACTTCAAAGAAAAACACCGCTGCCATACTGAGTGCCACCCCCCTCACGTCACGCGCTACCTCTCCCCGTGCATGTCCCTCACAGCCCCCCAAAGCTGCGTGCACGCTGTGAGCCCACCTGCGTGGCAAACATTGTTTGGCCGATGGGGGTGCCTAATCCCCGTCAGCTCCACGGGCCCCGCAAGCATCCTGCTGCCATGCTGGAGCTCACCCCAGTGTGGCAAACATTTGCTTTATTTTGTCGACGGGGTGCCCAATCCCCGTCGGCTCGGCGCCCCCCCATTGTAATTTGCCGACGGGGTGCCCAACCCCCGTCCAGCTTCTCGCCCCCCCAGCCATCTTCTGCCATGCTGGAAGCCCACCCCAGCATGGCAAATGTCCCACAACGTCTTTTTTTTCTAACCTGTAAAACAAAAACTGTCCGGCCCGTCTCCCCAACCCCCTCCCACAACCCACACCACCCACCGCGCACCAGCCTCCCCACCCCTCAACCCATACCCCTCAGACTCCGGCGTGACGATCTTCGTGGACCGGGAACACGTCTGCACTCTTCAAAGGCGACCGCGAACTGAGGAAATGCCGTAAGCTGTATAATGGGCTAGATAGGGGCTTTTCAACTTTATTGCATCTCTCAGTCATTTTTGGAATTTTCACCATCAACATGGTTTTGGGACCCCTTTCAATCGATAACACTGTCATGGTAAGAGCCACCAAGGTGATTTCGCAGGCACCGCACAGTCACTGCGCCAAATCACCTTTCGGCCTTAAATAACACCCATGACAGTGACATCATTCATGAAAAAGGGTCCCAAAAACCCCATGTTGAAAATTTGGTGCCAAAATTTAAAAATGACTGTTTTACGTGCGTGCATTGCGCAGTTCCTACGCAGGCTCGTAAGTTTGCGAATTTTCAATATTTTCACTCCAGATTTTCAACATTGCCATTTTATCACACCTTCTTATGAGTTGTACAGCTATCATTTTTCACATCTCACCCAAAATGTGTTTCTGCCCATGTAGCGCACAATGGTGCAGTCGGTATGTGAAATCAATGTATAGAACACATTAAGAAAATCACAGTGACACTGTTCATGAGCAGAGGTCTTAAAATGGCTATGTAGAAAATTTGGTGAAAAAATTCCTTAAAATGACTGTTTTACGAATGTGCATTGCGCTGTTCCTACGCACGCTCGTATGTTTGCGAATTTTCAATATTTGCACTCCAGATTTTCAACATTGCCATTTTACCACACCTCCTCATGAGCAGTACAGCTGTCATTTGTCACATTCTGCCCAAAATGTGTTTCTGCCCATGTAGCGCACAATGGCGCAGTCGGTGTGCGAACTCAATGTATGGGACACATTAAGAAAATCACAGTGACACTGATCATGAGCAGGGGTCTTAAAATAGCTGTGCTGAAAATTTGGTGAAAAAATTCCTAAATATGACTGTTTTATGAGTCTGTGTTGCACAGTTCCTACGCACGCTCGTAAGTTTGCAAATTTTCAATATTTTCACTCCAGATTTTCAACATTGCCATTTTACCACACCTCCTTATGAGCATTGCAGCTGCCATTTTTCACATCTTGCCCAAAGCGTGTTTCTGCCATGTAGCGCACAATGGCACAGTCGATTGTCTTGCGAACTCAGTGTATGGGACACATTAAGAAAATCACAGTGTCACTGTTCATAGCAGAGGTTTTAAACTGCCAGTGTTGACAATTTGGTGAAAAAATTCCTAACAATCACTGTTTTACCAGTGTGCATTGCACAGTTCCCACACACGCTCCTAGGTTTGCGAATTTTCATTATTTCCCCTCCAGATTTTCAATATTGCCATTTTACCACACTTCCTTATGAGCAGTACAGCTGTCATTTTTCACATCCTGCCCAAAACGTGTTTCCACCTATGTAGTGCACAATGAGGGTAACAAAAAGGTCATGCTGACAATTTATTCTGCAAATACCAGCAATCACACAGGGCATTAGGGTAAAGCACCATACATGCCAAACACCACTGCAAACACCTGCAAGTGAACGTTCGGCATTGGCAAATGCTTGTTCTGTTTGTGTCAGTCTTATATTTCAGTCTAGGGTAATGATTTATCACATTGCATTTATCCACAATGACAATGGACAACAGAAGTGCTGTTTTTTTTGTTTTGTTTTGTTTTTTACATTTATCCCCAATGGTAAGGAGAGTGTTTGTGTTTTCTGTTTGTTTGTTTAACTGTGTGTTAGCCCAAATGAGATAACATATCTCAGTTTAGGTGGGGTCATCTTCTACACAGTCCTTCATCTGCGAGGATGGGCATGTGACCTACTCAAGGTCATATTTTATATCAATATGTGAACCATGTGTCTACTCTCATGTACTGTTGCAGTCCTGTATTATGTGCATTACTGTTACTTGCATTAGAATACTACATTTATACTATTGTTTACTGTTATTGGTTACTTTTTCACCTGTCACAGGCATGACTGAAACTCTGTCTTTGATATCTATCCCACCTCCTGATTAAACAAGTAAATACATGAAGCAAAAAAAAAAAGAAACTCTGACAGAATGTTTACAGACTTGCTGCACTCGTGTTTCTTGTCATGATGATATTTATATGTTTTCATGAGTGGGACTCTACTTGTAAGCATGGGTGGTGTACTTTTATTATTTTCAATGTAAAATGTATATCTCTGAGAAATAAAGCCTTTGCCAGTTTATGCAGCTGATGGAAAATGATTGTTACAAAGTAATTGGGTCCACCAGCACTAATATGGGCTTGGAGCAGGCATGTACCTGGCCCATGAATGTCTGCACCTGTCAAAAGGTGTGTGTGTGGGGTGGGGCATGCACCACTTCAGGCGGAAAGCTATTGAAAATTAGCTGATAATGCTGTGAACTTTCCAGAATATTAAACTGAATGTATATGATTGCATGCTTGAATGAATGAATGAGTCAATGAATGAATGAACGAATGAATGAAAGAAAAAACTACTCTTGCTAAGTGACATGCATGAGGTCCTCCTTAGTAATATATATATATTTTTTTAGCTTCACAGCCTAGTTTCTCATATTTTACCTATGCTAAGTGGGCAGTTCACTTGTAAACAGAAGAAAAGGCATGCAGTGGAAGGTATGTGAGTTTCATCGGTATCCCCTGTAGGTGGCCAGATGGGGACTGAGGACTGAGATTGCCATTGTTGGAGTACTGTAGCTGGTTTCAGTCTGTTCCCTACACCCACTTCACTCTCTGTACTTCCTTTTTGGATGTATAATAGTCTATCCTACCAGTGGATGAAGAGATTATTTACCTTGTATGTCCAGCCTGAGACTGACACTTTGGTTCTAGGTGTTTGAGCGTAGTTTTGTGAGCGAAGTCAAGGAAAAAAATCCATCATCAGTCTAGACCAGGTCTGAGTCAGTTGGGAGCAATCTGAGAAGGAAGAGAAAGAAAGATCAGGAGGGAGCAGCCTTTCAGGCCTGCAGAGATCCTGGACAGGTCTGGATCTATTTCTTTACTGGAGTTTGCTTTATAACATCCAATATGTAATGGAACCATGAAAGGGTGCAGAAACCCAAGGAGTTTCCTCTCAAGGGAAATAACCTGATGGTCAGCTGGTCTGTGGTTGGTTCACTGGAAGACATCATGTGATACCCTGGTAAGGGATGAATGTGTAGAGGTGCCCATGCAAAAGCAAGTGCATACAAAGAAATTGTACAAAACCACAGCATGTGAAAAGATTGCCAGATAGGGAGGAGATCCATTTCCAGGTACTGGTGTGATCCTACAGAGTAGGACCTATGGGATGGCTGTCACTACTCGGCCCTTAGAGTGGGAGGGAGGAGATTTTAATGGGAGTGGTTATGCCAGGCATACGCATGTCTGTGTATGAGGTACTACCTGCTCTGAGCTGTCTTGCCAGAGACATGTGAGAGTTAACAGGTTGCTGTGCATAGAAGCATTGGGCTTCTGGCTTCTTCTAGTAATGAAGGTATATTTGCAACTTGAGTGGTACATGCCTGCATGGCACAAAATGGAGATGAGAAAGGAAAAAAAGCAAAATGGCAGCAGAGTGGGATGTAGCTCTTGGTGGCATGGAGAAGGCAATGTCCATTGCACTGACTAAACATCAGGAAGAAAAGAAATTGTCAGTGTGTGTCTGCCTGGGAAAAGCACCGGGCCCTAGATTAGTTTGCCTGATAATGTGAAGTGGGAGCACAACGATCTGTGGCTCATGCATTCATGTCAAGTCAAGGTTTATAGAACATGGGAAATGGGAATGGAAGCATTGAGTATGTAACTGTTTCTGCAACTACAGGTCCCCATTTAGAAGGCAGGAGGTGGACCATGGACACTTTACTAAAAACGAATTGCAGTATGATAAACTGGAGGAAAGGGATCCTTGGGTTATTTCTGAAAACTGTGCCTAGCAAAGGAACAGGGAGTCTTGAGGTATAGGCACACAAGCAAGTGCTGTAGCCATATTACTAATATGGAATAGAAACTGTTGAGAGCAGAGAGGGTTATCATGTGTCTCAGCAGGATGCTGAGTGGAAATACCAATTAGACCAAGAGAGCCTGCAGACTGGGTTAGGACTTGGATAAGGGACCCTGATGGAGGAAATGTATAAAACTTCCTGCATGCTGACTCCTCTTTGGAGTTTTATACATTTCCCCTTATGGGGGAATGTCATAAAGCTCCAAAGAGGAGTCAGCATGCAGAAAGCTCTGAAAGAGGAGAGATGGAAAGTACAGTATTTTGACAGAGGAGCGGTTTGCTTGAAAACATAGTCCCAAGAATTGTGATATCTGGATCTCTAAATGAACTTGTACAGTCGATACATTAGTAAAGGAACTATGTTCTGGAAGATTCTAGTGTCTGCCATTTTGATGAGCACAAAAGTGGATCTTGTAGTGTACTGGTGAAGATTAAGCTCGGGCACAGTTAAAGCAAGTAAGTGGAGTTGTAAGAGACCTTCCAGAAAGCATAGAAATACCCCTAGATACAAGAGGTTCCCTGGGCCATGCCCACTCCTTTCCCAGGTTAAAAGGTAGACAGCAAAGGGTCACCTATGAAAGAAAACTGTCAGCCTCTGTTGGTCCCTCATTTTAACTACACCTCTAGTGGATCCAGTTATGCGGCAAAGAAGTACCTGTTATCCCCTTAGGCCAGCAAACTGTAGCAATTTTAGCCAAATCTGAGTTTTAAAAGTGAACAATTTAAATTTTTTTCATGAAAAATAGTTATCCCCATTATAAAAACTGGATCTGGTTCATGTCTGAGCCTGGATCAGTGCCATAGACCAGCAGGAGACTGGTGAGGTGCCCCTTTAAATATACATGTGGTCCACTGTGCACACTCAATGGGTAGCACACATAAACAGTTCAGGTGGGGCTGCTCTGGGCAGTAGGTCAATCCCACAAGCAGAAACAAACAGCCACACCAAGATAGTCTGATTGTAGTGTATGTTCTGTAACAGTGATGTAGCTATGGTACTTGCTTGTGCACTTATACCTCGACACTCCCTATTCCTTTGTCAAGTACAGTTGTCAGAAATAACCCAAAGATCCGTTTCCTCCAATTTACAGTACTTCATTTAGTTTTCAATAAAGTTACTACCTCCTGCCTTCTGAAAGGTGGGGGGTTGCAGTTGCAAAAACAGTTACATGATAGTGCCTTTGTTTATATTTTCCCATGTTCTGGCAATTCTGCCTCACCAGAGTTTTATGTTCCCACTTCACATTATCATGCAAAGTCATCTAGGGCCTGGTGCTTTTTCAAGGCAGCCACTCACTTATAAATCCTATTCCTTCTTATGTTTAGACAGTGCAGTGGAGATTGCTCTCCCCATGCCACCCAGGGCTACATCCCACTTTGTTGTTTTTTCCCTTTTTTTCCTTTGTCATTTCCATTTTGTGCTAAACAGGCATGTGCCATTTAAGCTGTAAATGTACCTTCATTACAAAACGAAGAAACCAGTGTCCAAAGCACCTCCACACTAACAACATTTTATGTGCACACATGCTTGGGGTACCTACCTGATGCAATCCGAAGTTCACAGGGAAGGGAGAAAAATGTTGGTGTAAAATTGCAGTTTCCATGAATGATGGTGCTGACACATGTGCCCCACTGCAACACCTGTTGAGCCCACCTGATAGATCATGTGCCCCACTGGAACACCTGTTGAGCACTCCTGATAGATCATGTGTCCCACTGGAACACCTGTTGAACACTCCTGATAGATCATGTGCCCCACTGGAACACCTGTCGAGCACTCATGATACATCCTTACCTGGCGAGGTGGGGGACACACTTCTCTATTGGTCTTGCCATATGGGGCAAGCAGTTGGGGACTTTAGAGAAGACAGGGTCAGTCAATGGGATGGATGGTGGCCAAAACCACAGTGGAGGTGACTGCTCGAAGGATGAACATCTTTATAAAGAAAAATGTCTGGATCCCCCTCTGAACATAACCTGATGAGACTGCAGCAACACATAAACAAGGCTGCAGACAACTGTATTCAAGACAAAGAATTATGTTTGTATTTTGTCTTTCTTTGGTGGTGGTTGGGTGTGGGGGGCGACCATGAAAAATACAACATAGGAGGCTGCTTGACTAGACTGCAGTTGATGGCAATTAAGATCCACACATGTTGCACCTGATAGCTATAAACTGTGGTGCATCGCAAGAGTGAGATCTCTCTGAAGTATTGCTTAAGCAATAAGGCATGGCAGGATGTGCATTTCTGAGGGGATAACAGCATGCCTTGGGAAATGAGGTGCAAGGCAAAACAGAGTGCCTTACTCAGCCAGGAAGCCATCCTATCCCACAATTATTAATTTTTTTATTTAGTTTTTTGTTGACAAATCTTGCCTATTTTCAGGCACGACCCGGGGGAGGGGGATATAGATGAATGCCAACTGACCTTGAACCAGATTAAGCTGTTGGTGGTATTTCTAGTGAATGAGGGAAATTTGGCCAGGACACCGGGGGAAATTCCCCTGCTCTTTTCAATAAGTGCCATGGGATCTTTAACATCCACCTGAACTACCACCAATCCAGGCAGATGGGACCTCGGTGTAACATCTTATCCAAAAGACAGCACCTCAGAAGTTCAGCACCGCTCTCATGCTGCACTACAGTGTCAGTACTGGGATATTAACCCAAGTGCCCGATGTGGGAACTGAACCCACAACCCTCTGATCTCCCGGCCTCAGAGGCAAGTGTGCTACCTACTGAGCCACTGACACTGTGTAACATTATGCACACTCTGGAATACCTTATTGTGATTATAAAATGAGTTCCCTTATTTTTAATTTTAAAAGAGGTTCAGAAAGTTAAGCTTTTCTGAAATGTGCTGGAATAACCCACAGTCATGTGATCAGATTCCACCAATCATAGTGTGGGATGTTCCCACCTGTTTTATCACGCTATCTATTTGTTGACTTTGGGAGAGATGATTAGGAAGCATAGTATGGGTTTTCATTGCTATGCCAATGATATGCAGCTGTATCTCTTGTTTTTTTCACACGGTCATGGTGATTCCATGTTGTTGCTGAAATGATGTTGGATGGAGATCAAGAACTGGATGGCCTCCAACTTACTGGACCTCAATCCAGGCAAAACATAACTTTCTTTGGTGGGACTGGATCACCAAAGATCTGCATTGGAGTGTAGCCTCAAACTCCGAATTTTTGATGGGATACAACATGTAGCTGATGTGGGTTGTCTGCAGTTGGCAGTGTAGCTCTTTATGAAAAGCTAGCCCTGTATTCCCAGGTGTTGCTCACCATCAAGGGATGCTTTTTTCATTTGAAGAATATTGCCTGTCTGTGGTTTTCCTCAGAACCTGGTTTTTGGAAAACCCTTGTGCTGGCATTTATTTCCTCCAAAGCCCTGACTTGGTAACAGCAGTATGCCTGTAACGGTGCTTACCTTGTGGTCAGATCCAACATCTGCTAGAAGTTCAGGATGTAACAGCCAGGCGTCTGAGTTCCTTCAGGAGCTCTGAGTATATTACTCCTATGCTGTAGAAACAGGCCTAACTGCCAGTTGGAGAATGGACTACAAAAAGTCCCAAATGGACTAGGCCCCTCCTACTTCCGTGAGCTCCTGATGCACTACTGCCCCCACTAGGGCTTCCCATTATATGGATATGTGGCTGGTAGCTGTGCTCTCCCCCAGTATCAACACACATTGGCTTGTAACAGAGCTTTTTCTTTCATGGTCCCATTACTGTGGAATGTGCAATGTTCCTGTGGAATGCCCTCCATCTCCTTGCACCAGATCAGATGACTCACTGGTTTTTAATCTTAGATTTGGCTCCTGCTGCTTAATCAAGCAATTCTATTCCAGGCCACATAGCCCTATTGAGTGTAGTTTCCATTTTGAGTTATGCTGTTCTGTTGTGTAAAGGTGTTTTCTTTAATGGTTGTCTGCTGAATTCATGTAGTGTATTTATTTATCATGTTTTGTATTACATTGTTGTTTTTGTTGTTGTGCATGTCAGTATTATTTTGAAATTTAGTCTATGGGATTGGGGCTAGATAATAATCAAAGCATCTAGTAATAAAAGGTACAAAAACTGAATTTTGTAAACTATTAGTTGGTGGCATAAATGGGGGTGGGGGTTCCGTCTCTCTGATCAAAATATTATAGCTAGTTAGCAATATAGCATGGCCCCTACCTCACCAGTATACTGCCCTCACTGCCGCACTGTCTCCCTACCACAGCACTGTCCCTCACAGCAGCACTTCATCCTCCCCAGTATCAGACAGCAGTATTTTAATGCATAAGTGTATTAATGAAAGTTGGTTCCCATACAAGTAGGTATAGAATAAAAATTGGGTTTTGCAGCCCACAGTTTCTTTCAGTCTCTTCCCAGTTGTGCAACTAAACTTCTATACTGAGGAAAGAGAAAAATGCACATTTGTCTTACTAATTAGACCTCACTGCTGAGAATGAATGGAGTAAAGTGGCATAGTATGTGTGGGCAGCCAAAACCCATTGTTATTTTGTACCCAGATGTAGAGTATTGGAATCACCATTCATTTATATACAGTACTTTTGAATTACATAATGCTTATCTGGCCCTAGTGGGGATGAAGTGCTGTGGTGGGGTGAGGGCAGTGCACTGCTTGCTTGTCTGTATGTGTTTGTGTGTGTGTGTGTGTGTATACGTGACAATACTGTATGATTAACCAACATTAAACATTTGCTGTGCCTTATCTGTATCTCCCTCCCTCTCTCTCTCTCTCTCTCTATATATATATATATATATATATATATATATATATATATTTATTATGGTGGCACGGTAGTGCTACCATTAGTTGAGTTGAGCCATTTCTATATTAAACCCAAAATGTTGCACCTTAATAACTTTGCAACAGTTTGATGGATTTACCTGAAATTTGGAATACATGATCAAGAACCATAGGCCTTGGGATCTGCCAAGTTTCGTACTGGTTGGATATACGGCTGTGGAGTTATTAAGCATGATCTGCGCTTTTTCTGGAATTCTGCTGTCGCGCCTACAGGTCACACGGTTTGCGCGACATGCCCGAAATCTTCAGGGAACGTGTGGCTAGGGTCCCCGATGTGCCTGTCAAAGACTTTGTGAAAAAATATTAAATGGTTCAAAAGTTATTCAAAAAACAATTTCCCATTATAAGTCAATGGGAAAAGTTAACAAAAAGTCTGACAGTGTCGCAAATACACTTTTTACTGTCACAAATGGCCCTGTTACTGTCACAAATCTGCCATCTTGTTTTCAGTTAGTGATCAGAAAAATGCTTGGCATTTAAAATTGAGACCCTCTAGCAACCTAATTATTTTTGTATTCACCTAGTCGGGCCCTGAGGATACTAGCCATGTCTTTATTTTGGGGTAAAACACCCCAGAAATATGTTTTTCAGATTTCTGGAAAAAGTACTTTCGCAAAGTAATGTCGCACTCACGAAAGTGTCGCAAATTTTTGTGAAAGCTTTTGCAAATTGCGACACTACTTTGCAACACTATGCCCAAAATAACAGTAATTCTTTGGCACTCCGCTGCAAAAGAACGGTTGGGAGTTTTGGGCTGAAATTTGGAGGGAACGCAGCTGACATCTCACAGATGTGCCTTTCAGTATTGTATTGAAAAAATATTACATGGCGGCAAAGTTACAGCACTCAAAATTTGACAGTTTTTCCCATAGGATAACATTACGGCACTCAATGCATTACAGGAATCCTTTGGCACCCTGCTGCAAAATAACGATTTGGTCTTTTTTCCTGAAATTTGGAGGGAAGACAGCCAACAGCCTACAGATGTGCCTTTCAGTGGTTTGGTGAAAAAAATTTTACAGGGAGACAAAGTTACGGCACTTCGAACTTCTCTTTTTTTACCATAGGATAACATTACGGCATTCGCCTTTACCTTTCAGGGCCCGTATCTCGGAAATGGTGTGAGATACGGACTTTTCGTCAGAAAAATGCTTAGCCTCTTAATGGGGGTTAAGTACAAAACTAGCCAGGACAGTCGTAAATCATATGACTTTTAAATTTTTTTTCTACGTCGTACGGTTCTTGAGATATAACCTATTTAGTATTCCAAGTCCTCATTTTCTGCTCCGATACCCATTATTATGCATACATTCTTTGTACCCACTGTCTTTCTCTATGCAGCTTCTGGAGAAAACCAGCCTGTGCCCTTACATTACTGTTACCGTTGCCCATTACGTTTGCGGTTCTGTACCCATTTCACTTACCGTCGACGTCTACGCCGCCATGTGCATTATCCTTTGCGTTTTCATTTGCGCTTGTTTCTGTTATTTTTTTGCCATTTGTGTCTACAGTACTGTTTCTCTTTCTGTTCCACTTTGCATCACCATGCCCACTGACATTTCCTTTTGCAGGCACCATGTTACTATGTAACAACAAATCACGTGGCAGACCGTTTCCATCTTCGCCACCATGTGTGTTACCCTTTCTGTTCCCATTACATTGCTTGCATTACCATGTGCGCCACTGTTAGCGCTTCTGTTTGCATTGCTGTTCCTGTTACTATACCACAAGACATCACGTGGCGGGAGTGCGGGGTCGCTGCGTTACGTGGTGGGAGCGCCGGGTCCTCTGGGCCCCACGCTCCCGCCGCTGCATTGCATTCACTATTTCTCGTTATCAATTTTTAAAAAAGAAGGGAAATTAGAAGCAAAAAACTCAATTTAATGCATTAGTTAGGGTTGTTCCACAGCAACAAAAGTGAGGAAATTTGGTGTTAGGGTTGAAAACCCCTTGGACCCAGCCCACCCCAAACCGGCACTGGGGTGTGCATTGGGATCATCGGTCCTAACTCTCACCCCATTCTCCTATACTTCTGCTGCTTTACACACATGTCACGGGTGAGAGTTAGGCTGACTTATCCCAATGCACACCCAATGCCAGTTGGGGGGTGGCGGGTCCAAGGGGGTTTCAACCCTAACACTCGAATTTCCTCACTTTTGTCACTGTTTAACAACCCTAACTAATGCATTAAATGGAGTTTTTTGCCTCTAATATATATATATATATATATATATCTATATATATAATGGTGGCATGGTAGCACCACTATAGTTAGGGTTGAGTAGGCAGTTTAAATGTTAACCCCCACATTTTGCACTTTAATAACTTTGAAACCATTCAACAAATTTGCACAACATTTGGTATGTGTGGTCCCATGGAATAGATCTTTTGACGTGCTAAGTTTGGTTTTGATCTGATGTGCGGAATTTACACAGCGCATAATGAAAAAAGTGTTTTTTTCACTTTTTTGCCTCATCACACAGCAGCCACACCATTTGGAATTTTGTTCTGAAATTTTTAGGTAGAAATAACTTGCCAAAAAGAACAAGCCAGCATTGGTTTGGTGAAAAATCAGTAGTCGGTTCCAAAGTTATTTAATTTTGAAACTTTGGGTTCTGAGCATGCTCAGTTCAGTTTTTTGGCTATCTCACAACCTCAGACAAGGATTTGGCCACATGAATGGGATTTTGACAGCTCACAAACAGGGATTCATTAAATCCCTATTTGTACAACAAAAATCCCTGTTTGCAAGCTGCCATTTTGTTTTCATTTTTTGCAGAAAACAAAACATAACTTGCCCAACGGATGTCTTCTGCAGAGGTTAAAGTATGGGTTTTGTTCAGAGCTACACCCTCTACAAACCCATTTCTTTGGTTCTATTTACATTTTAAAAAAAATGTCCATTTTGTATTTTGAAAGTCCTTGTTTGTGACTCGCTTCCAGTCCTTGTTCGTGAGGTGTCAAAATCCCTGTTCGTGAGCTGATCCTTGTTTGTGAGCTGACAAAATCCTTGTTTGTGAGATAAAAACCAGATGGTCCTATCTCACGAACAGGGATTTCTCACATAAAAGAATTTTGGCACCTCACAAACAGGGATTCGGATTGCGAGCAGGGATTTTGACACCTCAGGAACAGGAATTATAAAAATAAATCCTTGTTCGTGAGGTGTCAGAATCCCTGTTTGTGAGCTGTCAAAATCCCTGTTAATCAGAAATGCTTGTAACATGGCATGAGAAACAGAAACGAAATAAAGGTGTCAGATAGGTGGAAACATACCAGCTGGCACAGTCGAAACCATGGTTTAATACCATAGTAGACCATGGTTAGCATCGGGAGTGCGCGACTGAAAGAGCTCGGAAATAATGAAGGGGGGGGGGCACCAGAGAACAGTGTGGAGCAGCGAGGGAAAGACATCATGGAAAGTGGCCAGGAGAACAACCCCTCTCAATGCCTCCGTTCTAAGTTAAAGGACGCATGCAGTCACACAGCAGCGGAACACTGCACGCATCAGTAGTAAACGCACATAGCTGCCCAAAACAGTGGGAAAGACAGTCGAGCGGAAAGCCGACATGATCTGTACACCCCGGCTAATGCAAGGAAAGCAGTGCACCAGTGAAAGACATGTAACTGTGACTGCCGAGCGAAAGAAAAGAGCTCTCACCTGCACAGAAATGTTGAGGAAGTGGAAGGCATAGCTCTGTGAGAATCTCACGATGCAGATCTGCAGAGATACCCACAGTGCAACATGAGAAAACAACACAGCAGCTGGGAACAAAGTGGAAAGCAAGACTGAGAGACACATGGAAAAGAAATAACCCACAGGGAGGAGAGTAGATAGGCATTGTGCATATTTTAGCCACCTCGCATAAATAGAAACAGCAACACATCAGTAGTATGAAAGCTATGAAATCGTGACGGTGCACGCGCACGGTATGAACTGCACAGATCTTTATACACAGATTAGTGAGAGGTAGCAAAGTGATGTTTTAACAGCACTGCCCTCTTAATATAAGTAATATTTAATAGTAATAATACATGTGAACCTTGTACATCGTTTGCCATGTTACAAGTGGATTAACCCACTCGAAAGCATGGGTCTACTGTGGAATTAATCCATGGTTGGTTGGTTGGACCAACCCCCCCCCAACCATGGATTAATTCCACAGTAGACCCATGCTTTCTCGTAGGTTAATCCTTACTTATTCTTCAAGTGTCAAAATCCTTGTTCATGAACTGATCTCTGTTCGCGAGCTATCAAAATCCTTGTTCATGAAACGATGACCA
The DNA here is from genome assembly GCA_016271365.2 of Neoceratodus forsteri. Taxonomy (NCBI): domain Eukaryota; kingdom Metazoa; phylum Chordata; order Ceratodontiformes; family Ceratodontidae; genus Neoceratodus; species Neoceratodus forsteri. Next base: position 755,651,766 of record CM028135.1, read on the forward strand.
GATGACTCTACTTCACAAACAGGTATTGGCTTGTGAACAGGTATTTTGACACCTCACAAACAGGGATTCATCTCATGAACAGGGATTTTTAAAAGTTACTGTTGCTTTGCTACTGCACTGCAAGGAAACGTTTAGGACTTTTGTCTTGAAATTTGCAGGGCAGAAAGTGAGTGTCCCAGAGATGTGACCTATGCTGGTTTATTGTAAAAATTTGTATTGATTCCATAGTTGTGGCATTCCGAAGTTCAGAAATTTCCCATAGGATAACATTGTGGTGAATGTGGCACCTCTCGGTGCCAATATCTCAAAAATAGTTTGAGATACAGATTTTTCGCTAAATGCAACTTAGTACACATAAGAACATGCTGGGGAGATGACAGCTCATTACAATGTCTGTGCACTTATGATAGACAAAAAAACTGATTGCAGGGGAGCACTGGGCTGATATAGGTAGCTCTGGGCCCTGCATTCCTACATGTGGGTACCATTATGCAGTAATGGTACTGCAGGGTGATCCATTATGTAATATTGACAGTTAATTACAAAAAAACTGATAGGGCCATGTTCTCCCAAAACCATATAGGGGTAGCATTACATTTTCTCAAAAAGAAAGGAAAATTAATTGCAAAAAACTTGTTAATGCATTAGTCAGGGTCGAGAAGCAAAGTAGGGAAAATAATTATTGGGTTGGACTCACCCCCTCAACTCACCACCCCACCTGCACTTCAGCCTCCAGACCAACAGGCGATGGTGTGTGTACTTGGGGGGTCATCGGGTCTAACTCTCACCCCATTCTCCTATACTGTACCATGTAAGCTTTCTTTCACGTGAAATGGGGTGAGAGTTAGGGCCGATGACCCCAAGGCACTCCCCTTCACCTGTTGGTCTGTGGAGGGTGGAGGTGGGGTGGTAGGGTGGAGGGGCTGTTAGGGTCTCAACCCTAATGCCTCATTTTCCTACTTTTATCACTTCAACCCTAACTGATGCATTAATTAAGTTTCTGTAATGTGTGTGTATCTCTCTCTCTCTCTCTCTATACATATATATATATGCACAGTATATAGCTACATATTTATATTTATAGTGGCATGGTAGTGCCACTATAGTTAGGGTTCAATGATCACTTCTGTGTTAAACTCCAAATTTTGCACTTTAATAACTTTGCTACTGTTTGACTGATTGCCCGAAGTTTTGCATGCACTGTTTGGTACCATAGATCTTTGGATCTGAAAAGTTTTGTCCCAGTCGAATGTACAGTTGTGGAGATGCATAATGTCAGCAAATTTGAAAATTAGCATTTAGCTACAAATCCTTTGCCATGCCTCATCTCCGAAACAGCTTGGGGGTCTGGTCTGAAATTGTTAGGGTATATGGGGTCTGGGTCATAGATGTGCCTTTTGAAGGTTTGGTGAAAAAATATTAATCCATTAAAAAGTTATTTAACTTTAAGTTTTCCCATTATATCCTATGGGAAAATTTGGATGTGCCATGCAAAAGCACTTTTTTGCTTTCACGAAAACACTTTTTGGTTTCGCAAATGGGAAAGTAGTTTCATGCTTTTGCCTTCTTCTTTTCAGTTCGTGACACAGAAAAAAAGACATAATTCAGAAAATACGGCTCCTTGGTAAACACCCACAGTTGTGTTTACCTAACTGGGGCCTGAGGAACACGATTCTGGGGTTACTTTATAAAAATAGTGCTTGGAAATACGTTTATTTTAAATGGCCGCTTGTAGTGTCGCAAATTTGTGACACTACTGCCAAAAATTGCAGCACTACTTTCACAAAACTGCCACTGTTGCGTGAAACATGCTACAAATTTCTGCACTATTTCGTGAAAAATGCTTCAATTTGTGGGACTACTTCAGAAAACAAAAAACATCGACCCCTGGAAAAAAACAAAAATAACTTTTCTGGCCATTTTTTTGACAAAGTAACATCCGAATCTGATTTCTCTGCCCCGTTTAGGTAAACACCTGTTGGTGTTTACCTAATAAAAGGACTTTTTATCCTTTTATTTCCTCCAAGGGGGCAGAGGCACGTTTTATATTAAAAAATGTTTGCCGACATCGAGGTGCTCAATCCCAATGTTGGCAGTGGTGTGGGATGATGTGGAGCCCACTCCCAGTGTCCCAGATCAAAGCAACCCACTATCCACTAGTGTGGGACACTGGGGAGCCAACTACCAGTGTCCTGAGATGACTCCCCCCAAGCTAGTGTGGAACACTGGGTAGCCCACTTCCAGTGTCCTGAAATACTTATTTGAAAGATTTCCTGACAGCGGGGTATCCAATCCCAGTGTCAGCACTGGCTCCCCTACCTATGTGGAACACTGGGGAGCTAACTTCCAGTGTCCCCAGTTATGTCCTCCCCCCCCCCCAGTACTGTGGGACCATGGGGACCTCACCCAGTGTCCCAAAATATGGTTTCAGGTGCTCCTGTAAAAAAAACAGTAAACAGTCCTGTGTCATTTTTTTTTGTAAATCCTGAAACAAAGAAAATAGTCTATCATCATCTTCCCTGTACCTGTCCCCCATTCCAACCCTCCCACTGAGCACCTACCACCCCACACCCCCCTTTCCCCTGTACTTACCACTTGAGATCATAGAAACATAGAAACATAGATTTTGACGGCAGATAAGGACCGCTTGGCCCACCTAGTCTGCCCATTTCCCTACCTATTGGATAAGCTGCAGATCCTAGTCAACCAGCAGCCTACCTCCTCCTACCCCCACCCCCTAGAATTGCCTTATGACTGTTCCATGCATGCTTGAATTCCACCACTGTTTTTGACTCCACAACCTCCTCCGGAAGGCCATTCCATGCATCCACAACCCTCTCTGTGAAAAAATACTTCCTTAAATTACCTCTGAGCCGCCACCCTTCTACCTTCAATTTGTGCCCCCTTGTTCTTGCAGACCTCTTTTTTTTGAAAGATGCTACCCTCTTGGACTTTGTTGATTCCCTTGAGATACTTGAAAGTTTCTATCATGTCCCCCTCTCTCTCTCCTTTCCTTGAGGCTATACATATTCAGCTCCTTAAGTCTCTTCATATGTCTTCTGGTGCAGACCCTGCACCATTTTAGTTGCTTTCCTCTGACAACTTCCATCCTGTCTATGTCCTTGCAGAGACTGGGTCTCCAGAACTGCACGCAGTACTCAAATGGAGTCTCCACTAACTGTCTGTACAGAGGATAATAACTTCCTGTTTTCTGCTGGTGATGCCTCTCCCTATGCATCCCAGTATCCCCCAGCCCCTCCTTGCTGCCCTCTCACATTGCTTGCCCACCTTTAGGTCATCTGATATGACTACCCCAGGTCCCTTTCCATTTTGTTGTTGTCAGTATCTCACCCCCATTGTGTACTCTTCCCCTGGGTTTTTGTTTCCCAGGTGCATTACCTTGCACTTCTTAGCATTGAATCTAAGCTGCCGTACATTTGACCATTCCTCTAACCTTGCCAAGTCCCTTCTCATCCTTTCCACCCCACCTTGTGCATCAACTCTGTTGCAGATCTTTGTGTCATCTGCAAAGAGACATACTTTTCCTTCCAGTCCCTCTGCAATATCGCTTATAAAGACATTGAAGAGGACCAGTCCTAATACTGAACCCTGCAGTACCCCACTAGCAACCCCCTTTCTTCAGAGTGGACTCCATTTACTATTACTGTCTGTGTCCTATTCTCCAGCCAATTCTTTACCCAGGCTGTCATCTTGGGACCCACCCCAGGCTGGCTAACTTGTATATTAATCTGTGTGGGACTGTGTCAAATGCCTTGATAAAGTCTAGGTAGGCCATGTCCACAGCCCCTCCTGATCTACTTTGGTCACCCAGTCAAAGAAATCTATCAGATTTGTCTGGCATGACCTTCCCTGGAATCCATGCTGCCTTGGGTCCTGAGCCCCTCTGGCCTCTAGATACTCAACAATTCTTTCCTTCAGAAGTGATTCCATCATTTTCCCTACCACTGAGGTTAAACTAACAGGTCTGTAGTTTTCTGCTTCTGCCTTGCTCCCACTTTGTGAAGGGATCCACATCTGCCCTTCTCCAGTCCTCGGTACCACCTCATCCTCCCATGATTTGTTAAGAGGGTAGTCAGTGGTGTCACTAGTTCTACCCTTAGTTGTTTTAGAATTCTGGGATGAATCCCATCAGGCCCCATTGCTTTGTCCACCTTCAGTTTTAAGAGTTCTTTCAGAACCCTTTCTTCTGTAAATGGGATTGTATCAACTTCTGTATCCAGAGTGTTTCTACTGTTTGTTTTAGGTACCCCCCCCACTTCCTTTGTAAATACTGAGCAAAAATATTTGTTTAGTATCTCTGCCTTTTCACAGTCACCTCTGCCCACCCTCCTCCTCTTTATTAAGCCTCACTAGACCTCCCTTGGTCTTCCTTTGCTCCCTGATGTACCTATAAAAGGTTTTATCCCCCTTCTTAACAGAGTTGGCTATCTTTTCCTCGGTTTGGGCCTTTGCTGTTCTGACTGCCTTCCCAGCTTCCTTTTGCTTTAACTGATACAGTTCCCTGTCCTGCTCCTTCTGTGATTCCTTGTACTTCCTGAATGCTTTCTTTTTCTCTTGAACCTTCACTGCCACTTCCTTTGAGAACCATAGTGGTTTCTTACATCGCTTTGTTTTGTTAATTTGCTTCACACAAAGGCTTGTTACCTCTGTGATGGCAGTTTTTATTATTCCTCATTGTTCTTCCACCCCTCCTTCCTGCCCATTTGATAGTGCATTCCTTAGGCACTCACCCATTTTGGCAAAGTCAGCCCTCCTAAAGTCCAGTACTTTTGCCTTTGTATGGCTTGACTCTATTGCTGTGTTTATTGTGAACCATACTGTTCGATGGTCGCTAGTTCCCAGATGGCTACCCACTTCTACATCTGTGATTCTCTCTTCATCTCCATTTGAGAAAACCAGGTCTAAGATTGCTCCCTCTCGAGTGGGCTCCAATACTAGTTGTCTAAGGCATGCCCCTTGTAGGGCATCTAGAATAACCCCACTCTTTGAAGTGGCAGCTGCAACTGCATTCCAGTTAACATCTGGCATATTCAGATCACCCATCAGCAATATCTCCCCTTTTTCTGCCATTCTAAGTATTCTTTCTATCATTTCCTTGTCCATTTCCTCCCCCTGAGAAGGGGGTCTGTATACAACCCCTCTGCGGATTGTGGTGCCATTGCCGGTCTCCAAATTTACCCACAGTGCTTCTTCTCCTCCCTGTTTTCCCTTTTGTTCTGTTGCCTTGATTCCTTTCCTTATGTATAGAGCTACTCCTCCTCCTCCTCTTTTACCCTCCCTGTCCCTCCTGTAGATAGTGTATCCTGGTATGTTTATGTCCCAGTCATGGTTTTGTGTACCATGTTTCTGTGACTGCCATGATATCCAGATGTTCCTCCTCCATCAAGGCCACTAATTCAGGAAGCTTGTTACTCAGACTACGGGCATTGGTACTCATTGCTCTCCATTTTTTGATGGCTTTACCTTTTTTGCAGCATCCCCCACTGACCTGTCTACCTTGGTCTTTTTCTCATTTAGTACCCTGTTTTGTAGGGAGAGGCTGGGATTTTTCTGCTGCTTATCAGTGCCTCCCCCCTTGACTAGTTTAAAAAGCTTGCCAATGAAGCATTTAAACCGATTGCTCAAAAGACTTGTTCCCTTCCTGGACAGATGCAGACCATCCTGCCAGTATAGGCTGGTGTCCCTCCAGGTGGAACCCCAGTCCCCAATGAAGCCAAACCCCTGTGCTCCACACCATTTTTTCAACCATTCATTAAACTGCATGGTGCAAAGTACCCTCGCCTCACTCATGCCATTGACAAGCAGCACCTCAGAGAAGGATATTGTGTCTGCTACTTGTCTTAGGCCCCTCCCCAATTCTACAAAGTCCTTCTGCACTGCTCTAATCTCATGATTAGCCAAGTCATTTGTCCCTAGGTGGACAATGATGTCCAGCTCAGATTCCTGTGCAGCTGTTCTTGTGATCCTGAGGATGCGCTTCCTGTCTCTCCAAGCCATGGCACCAGGCAGGCACCTTACTTCAGTTTTCCCTGCTCCCCCCAGTTCTATCCCCTTAATAATTGAGTCCCCCACCAGGAGCTGCTTCCTTTCCTTGTGGTGTCTTCTGCCTCCTTCCTGTGGGCCTCCCTTGTGACAGTTGTCCTCAGCCTCCTTAGTCTCCTCTGCGGGTGCATCCATAGGGGAGCATCGGCTGTCATCTTCTTTGGACTGGGACATGTCTGCACTCTTCAAAGCCAAACCATGAACTGAAACCATGAACTGAAGAATCAAAGTAAGTGCCATATAATAGCTGTCAATAATGTTTTGGACTTATGATGATATCACGGCCATTTGTAGGTATTTTTACACCAGATTTTCAACATGGACATTTTGGGACCCCAGTTCATAAACACCATTACTGTCATTTCATTGCTTGGACCCATAAGGCAATTTTGTGTTTGCTATGTGAAATCACCTTTCAGGACCAAGTAATGAAATGACCGTGCCAGTGTTCATGAGGTGGGGTCCTAAAAAGTCTATGTTGAAAACTTGGTGCAAAATACCAAAAAACACCAGTGTTATGTGTAGTCATTGAAATGTTTCTATGCACACACATAACTTTGGCAATTTTTATGTTGTCTTGTACACGTACATGCAACATTTTGTGACAGTAGAAGAGGGTAGTAGAAGAAATGCAGAGGCGTGTCAGTTTTGGTGAATGCAGGGCATGCTTTAGAAGGTGCATCCTTCATTCACCAATTAGCGAGCATGCTAGTGGAGACACAAGTTTTATGCAGTGTCACCAACTTGAAACAGACTTGCTACTGCAATCAGAGACAAGCTTGTCACGCAGCGGCACAGATGACACACCTCCCCATGTGCCTTGCCTGGTGAAACATTTCAATAAACATGGCGGAGGCTCAAGCCATCCAACTCTCACAATCCCTATAAAGCCAACATCAGGGTGCCCAATCCCCTTGTTGGCATCTTTAGTACCACCCCCAATATTCTGTGGCACACGAGGAACCCACCCTGGTGTGCCTCTGTGGTGTTTGGAAGCCGACCACAACAGCATGTTACTGCCCCCACCCCATCCCCATTGTGTGCCACACTGGGAGCCACCCCAGTGTGGCTAACATTTGTTTTCTTATACCTGCAAAGAAAGAAAACCATTTGCAGTGATCCTTTTTTTTTAAGTACTGAAACAAAGAAAACAGTCCCTCACTGTAGGCGGCCCTCCCCAAACCCGCAGCCACCCTCTATGCACCCCACCTCTCCATACACAATTCTCACCCCATACTTACTTCCAGAGGTTGGTGCCACAATTTTCCGGTGGAGAAGAACACGCTTGCACTCTTCAAAGATGACCGCAAACTGAAGAAATGCCGTTAAGCTGTATAATGGCATCAATGGGGGAGGTTTCAACTTAGGTGGATATCTCAGCCATTTTTTTGACTTTTGGCTCAAAATTTTCAACTTAGGATTCTTGGGAACCCACTCATGAAATCAGTCACTCTCATTTCGTTATTCGGTCCTGAAAGGTAATTTCGCGGTCACTGCACAGAATCTCCTTTTGGGACTGATTAGTGAAACGATAGTGCTACTCTTCATGAGGTGAGCTCTCAAAATGCCTATGTTGCAAATCTGGTGAAAAAATTCCAATAAATGACTGTGTTATGAGCGTGCATTGCACATTTCTCACATACACTCATAACTTTGAGAATTTTTAATATTTTCACTCCAGATTTTCAACATTGCCATTTTTTCACACCTCTTCATGAACAGTTCAGCTGTCATTTTTCATATCCTGCCTGAAATGTGTAATCGCACATCTGGCGCACAATGGTGCGATTGCTGTGAGAAATTAATTTTCTGGACAGATTAAGAAAATCACAGTGCTACTGTTCATGACTGGAGGTCCCAAAATGCCTATGTTGAAAATTTGGTGAAAAAATTCCAAAAAATGACTGTGTTATTAGTCTGCATTGCACAGTTTTCACGCACACTCGTAACTGAGAATTTTTATTATTTTCACTCCAGATTTTCAACATTGCCATTTTTTCACACCTCCTTATGAATGGTAAAACTGTCATTTTTCATATCCTGCCTGAAATGTGTTTTCGCACATTTGGTGCAGAATGGCATGGTCGCTGTGGAAAATCAACGTTTGGGACAGATTAACAAAATCACAGTGCCACTGTTCATGAACAGAGGTCCCAAAATGCCTACAGTATTTGTATATTTGGTTAAAAAAAATAATTACGTTATGGATGTATGTTGCGCAGTTTCTACGCACGCTTGTGACTTCACCAATTTTTCATATTTTCACTCCAGATTTTCAACATTACCATTTTTTTACAACTCCTAGTGAAACGTACAGCTGTCATTTTTCACATCCTGCCCAAAATGGGTTTTCGCACCAGTGGCAACAAATGGTGCAGTTGCTGTGCAAAATCACCTTTCGGCTAACAAACTGATAGTGCCACTATTCATGAGTTGGGGACACAAAAAGCCCATGTTGAAAACTTGGAGTGAAAATACCAAAAAACACCTGGGGTGTTAGGGTTTCCAACTGTAATTCTCTACCCTGTAGAGACTGACAGGCATTAGGGGTCTAACTTGGGATTTTTGGCTGTAATGCTAATGCCATTCCACCCCACCCCCAGCCTGCCAGCCACTGAAAGGCATCGATGTGTACCTTGAACTCTTCAGCCCCAAAGTTCACCCCATTCTCCTATATTGCTCCCATCTCAGTGTGTTTCCTTATGGAATGGGGTGAGTATAAGGCCTGAAGACCCCAAGACACAATGCAACCCTTGTCGGTGTCTGCAGGGTAGGGTGAGGTAAAATGGCATGTGCGTTATGGACGATGACCCAAAGGCACACCCCAATGCCTGTCAGTCTCTGCAGAGTGGGGGTGGGGTTGGCCTCAGTTCAGTACTTCACTGCCATTCCTATCATGCATCTCTCTAACTTCTGCACTATCAGTGCCAATGCCAGCAAGACAATATTTGGCATTGACAAATGCTTGTTTGTATTTTCACTCCAGACTTTCAACATAGCCATTTTTTCAAACCACCTCATGAACATTACAGCTATCATTTCTCACATCCTGCCTGAAATGTGTTTCCGCATCTGTGGCATGGAATGGCATTTTGCCACAGCTTGGCATTTTCACCTATGGTGTTTATGAGGTGAAGTGATAAGAAGACTATGTTTAAAATTTGGGATCAGAATATGGAAAAATGACAAAGTCATGACCATTCATTGCAATTTTGATATGCCCGCTCATAACTATGGAAATTTTCAAGATTTTGACCCGAAATTTTCAACATAGCCTTTTTCTTACTCTACCTCATGTATGTCACCACTGTACTTTTTCAAAATCCTAGCCAAACTTGTTTTTTTGGACCTGTGGTATGGAATGGCATTGCAGTTGTGCAGAATTATGTTTTGGCAGTGATTTGAAAATTTACTGTACCAGGTGCATGTCCTGGGGTAATCAGATGGCTATGGAGATAATTTGCTCATGCATCTACAGAGGGATGGGTGCGCAGGGTCTAAAGGAGACTGTGGTCCCACAATAACATAAGGAAAATCATGGAGCATTCAGGTGCTGCACTCCAACAGTGATTTGAACATAGAAACATAGAAACATAGAACATAGAAACATAGAATTTGATGGCAGATAAGGACCGCTTGGCCCACCCAGTCTGCCCATTTCCCTACCTACTGGATAAGCTGCAGATCCTAGTTAACCAGCAGCCTACTTCTTCTTACCCCCACACCCTAGAATTGCCTTATGACTGTCCCATGCATGCTTGAATTCCACCACTGATTTTGACTCCACAACCTCCTCCGGAAGGCCGTTCCATGCATCCACAACCCTCTCTGTGAAAAAATACTTCTTTAAATAACCTCTGAGCCACCCCCCCTCTATCTTCAAATTGTGCCCTCTTGTTCTTGCACACCTCTTTTTTTGAAAGATGCTACCCTCTTGGACTTTGTTGATTCCCTTGAGATACTTGAAAGTTTCTATCATGTCCCCCCTCTCTCTCCTTTCCTCGAGGCTATACATATTAAGCTCCTTAAGTCTCTCTTCATATGTCTTCTGGTGCAGACCCTGCACCATTTTAGTTGCCCTCCCTGGACAGCTTCCATCCTGTCTATGTCTTTGTGAAGATTGGTCTCAGAACTGCACACAGTACTCCAGATGGGGTCTCACCAGCTGTCTGTACAGAGGATAATAACTTCCTGTTTTCTACTGGTGATGCCTCTCCCATGCATCCCAGTAACCCCCAGCCCTCCTTGCTGCCCTCTCACACATTGCCCACCTTTAGGTCATCTGATGACTACCCCCAGGTCCCTTTCCATTTTGTTGTTGTCAGTATCTCACCCCCATTGTGTACTCTTCCCTGGTTTTGTTTCCAGGTGCATTACCTTGCACTTCTTAGCATTGAATCTAAGCTGCCGTACATTTGACCATTCCTCTAACCTTGCCAAGTCCCTTCTCATCCTTTCCACCCCACCTGTGCATCAACTCTGTTGCAGATCTTAGTGTCATCTGCAAAGAGACATGCTTTTCCTTCTAGTCCTTCAAGTGTAAGCATAAAGACATTGAAGAGGACCGGTCCTAATACTGAACCCTGTGGTGCCCACTATTAACCCTCCTTTCTTAGGTGGACTCCATTTACTATTGCTCTCTGTGTCCTATTCTCCAGCCAATTCTTTACCCAGGCTGTCATCTTGGGACCCACTCCCAGGCTGGCTAACTTGCATATTAATCTTTGTGTGGGACTGTGTCAAATGCCTGCTAAAGTCTAGGTAGGCCATGTCCACAGCCCTCCTTGATCTACTACTTGGTCACCCAGTCAAAGAAATCTATCAGATTTGTCTGGCATGACCTTCCCACTGTGAATCCATGCTGCCTAGGGCCCTGTGCCCCTCTGGCCTCTAGATACTCGACAATTCTTTCCTTCAGAAGTGATTCCATCATTGTCCTTATCACTGAGGTTAAACTAACAGGTCTGTAGTTTCCTGCTTCTGCCTTGCTCCCACTTTTGTGAAGGGGAATCACATCTGCCCTCCTCCAGTCCTCGGGTACCACCCCATCCTCCCATGATTTGTTAAAAAGGGTAGTCAGTGGTGTCACTAGTTCTACCCTTAGCTCTTTTAGAATTCTGGGATGAATCCCATCAGGCCCCATTGCTTTGTCCACCTTCAGTTTTAAGAGTTCTTTCAGAACCCTTTCTTCTGTAAATGGTCTGGTATCAACTTCTGTATCCAGAGTGTTACTACTGTTTGTTTTATGTACCTCCCCCTCTTCATTTGTAAATACTGAGCAAAAATATTTGTTTAGTATCTCTGCCTTTTCACAGTCTCCCTCTGCCCACCCTCCCTCCCCTTTATTAAGCCTCACTATCCCTCCCTTGGTCTTCCTTTGCTCCCTGATGTACCTATAAAAGGTTTTATCCCCCTTCTTAACTGATTTGGCTATCTTTTCCTCGGTTTGGGCCTTTGCTGTTCTGACTGTTCCCAGCCTCCTTTTGCTTTAACTGATACAGTTCTCTGTCCTGCTCCTTCTGCGATTCCTTGTACTTCCTGAATGCCTTCTTTTTCTCTTGAACCTTCACTGCCACTTCCTTTGAGAACCATAGTGGTTTCTTACATCATCTTGTTTTGTTTATTTGCTTCACACAAGGCTCGTTACCTCTGTGATGGCAGTTTTTATTATTCCCCATTGTTCTTCCACCCCTCCTTCCTGCTCTTTTGCTAGTGCATTCCTTAGGCACTCACCCATTTTGGCAAAGTCAGCCTCCCAAAGTCCAGTACTTTTTGTCTTTTTATGGCTTGACTCTATTGCTGTGTTTATTAGAACATACTGTTCGATGGTCGCTAGTTCCCAGATGGCTACCCACTTCTACATCTGTGATCCTCTCCATCTCCATTTGAGAGAATCAAGTCTAATATTGCTCCCTCTTGGTGGGCTCCAGTACTAGTTGTCTAAGGCATGCCCCTGTAGGGCATCTAGAATAACCCCACTCTTGAGTGGCAGCTGCAACTGCACTCAATTAACATCTGGCATATTCAGATCACCCATCAGCAATATCTCCCCTTTTCTGACATTCTAAGTATACTTTCTATCATTTCCCTGTCCATTTCCTCCCCTGAGAAGAGTCTGTATACAACCCCTGTGCGGATTGTGGTGCCATTGCCTGTCTCCAAATTTACCCACAGTGCTTCTTCTCCTCCCTGTTTACCCTTTTTTCTGTTGCTTTTATTCCTTCCCTTATGTAAAGAACTACTCCTCCTCCTTTTTTACCCTCCCTGTCCCTCCTGTAGACAGTGTATCCTGGTATGTTTATGTCCCAGTCATGGTTTTGTGTGTACCATGTTTCTGTGACTGCCACGATATCCAGATGTTCCTCCTCCATCAAGGCCTCTTCATTTGTAAATACTGAGCAAACATATTTGTTTAGTATCTCTGCCTTTTCACAGTCTCCCTCTGCCCACCCTTCCTCCCCTTTATTAAGCCTCACTAGACCTCCCTTGGTCTTCCTTCGCTCCCTGATGTACCTATAAAAGGTTTTATCCCCCTTCTTAACAGAGTTGGCTATCTTTTCCCCGGTTTGGGCCTTTGCTGTTCTGACTGCCTTCCCAGCTTCCTTTTGCTTTAACTGATACAGTTCCCTGTCCTGCTCCTTCTGTGATTCCTTGTACTTCCTGAATGCTTTCTTTTTCTCTTGAACCTTCACTGCCACTTCCTTTGAGAACCGTAGTGGTTTCTTACATCGTTTGTTTTGTTAATTTGCTTCACACAAAGGCTTGTTACCTCTGTGATGGCAGTTTTTATTATTCCTCATTGTTCTTCCACCCCTCCTTCCTGCCCATTTGCTAGCGCATTCCTTAGGCACTCACCCATTTTGGCAAAGTCAGCCCTCCTAAAGTCCAGTACTTTTGCCTTTGTATGGCTTGACTCTATTGCTGTGTTTATTGTGAACCATACTGTTCGATGGTCGCTAGTTCCCAGATGGCTACCCACTTCTACATCTGTGATCCTCTCTTCATCTCCATTTGAGAGAACCAGGTCTAAGATTGCTCCCTCTCGAGTGGGCTCCAATACTAGTTGTCTAAGGCATGCCCTTGTAGGGCATCTAGAATAACCCCACTCTTGAAGTGGCAGCTGCAACTGCATTCCAGTTAACATCTGGCATATTCAGATCACCCATCAGCAATATCTCCCTTTTTCTGCCATTCTAAGTATTCTTTCTATCATTTCTTGTCCATTTCCTCCCCCTGAGAAGGGGATCTGTATACAACCCCTGTGCGGATTGTGGTGCCATTGCCGGTCTCCAAATTTACCCACAGTGCTTCTTCTCCTCCCTGTTTTCCCTTTTGTTCTGTTGCCTTGATTCCTTTCTTTATGTATAGAGCTACTCTTCCTCCTCCTCTTTTACCCTCCCTGTCCCTCCTGTAGATAGTGTATCCTGGTATGTTTATGTCCCAGTCATGGTTTTGTGTGTACCATGTTTCTGTGACTGCCATGATATCCAGATGTTCCTCCTCCTTCAAGGCCACTAATTCAGGAAGCTTGTTACTCAGACTACGGGCATTGGTACTCATTGCTCTCCATTTTTTGATGGCTTTACCTTTTTTTGCAGCATCCCCCACTGACCTGTCTACCTCGGTCTTTTTCTCATTTAGTACCCTGTTTTGTAGGGAGAGGCTGGGATTTTCCTGCTGCTTATCAGTGCCTCCCCCCTTGACTAGTTTAAAAGCTTGCCAATGAAGCATTTAAACCAATTGCTCAAAAGACTTGTTCCCTTCCTGGACAGATGCAGACCATCCTGCCAGTATAGGCTGGTGTCCCTCCAGGTGGAACCCCAGTCCCCAATGAAGCCAAACCCCTGTGCTCTGCACCATTTTTTCAACCATTCATTAAACTGCATGGTCAGGGTTACTGAAGGTTAGTTACAATGTCTCTGTACTTACAGATAGATGGGATTGCAGGGCCCATCCCATAAACAACTACGGCTATGGTGATTCTTTCACAAATAATGACAGTCATTGCAAAAAACTCTGTGAATGCATCAGTTAGGGTTCATATTACAGTGCCAAAAATATGGAAATGCAGTGTTATGGTTCCCAACCCTAACACCCCATCTCACACTGGGCATCGGGGTGTGTCTTGGGGTCATCAATAGAGGTGCTGTGAAGTTGTGAAGTGTTAAACTTCGCTGGTGAAGTTCACACAAATTGCTGAAAATTTGTGCTTCATGGAATTCAGAGTTTTTGGAACACTCTGAAACTTTGATTCACACTATTTGCATGACATTTTTGGTGAAATGCACCTTTTTTTAATGCAAAGTGTGAATTTCACAGGTGAAGTGTGAAATTTGCAGGTGAAATTTAACTCTCCATGGAAAAATCTGCAAAATTAATTGCCGCGAATTTCAAAAAATCACTCTGCGAATTCTACAAAATCCATGAATTATCTCACAGAGCAAATTTTGTGGACTTTGCACATCTCTAGTCATCAATCCTAATGCTCACGCCATTCTTCTATGCTGTACCACCTCAGCTTACAGTATTTACACATGGAATTGGATGAGCACTAGGGTCGATGACCTCAAGACACACTCTGTCACTTGTTGATGTGTGGAGGGTGGGTTGGGGTGCTAGGGTTGGTTGGGGTGGTAATGGGGTGCTAGGTTTGTGAACATACACACACATATGGCTAGGAATGCCACACTGAGCTGTAACAACCCATTTATAGATACATAACTGCATGTGTGTCAGTGTGTCTTTAACTGTGTGTGAGGTGCGTTTACATGGACCTGTTTTTATTGATAGTGGGAATGCTGGTCACATCATCGCAGGTAACTCCATGACTGCTATGATTACTCACATATAATCTTTAACTTCCAAATGGGGAGCCACCAAAGATGAGTAGACCAGATCTCAGTTTAACATTTTTTATAAAAAAGCTTGAATCAATCATGCAATATGATTGATTGAGAAGAACTGGTCACAATAATTTGACATAGCATGGTTTAGATTTTATATTGTTTGTGTTGTTTTTTTATAAATCATGTGTCTCTGTTAGTATGGTTACAAAAGTCCAAGGACTGTCCAATGTGTACCGGTGCTTGTGGAGTCTCTCTATATGCTTTACGGACCACAGGTGTAGGTATATGGGCTATGAAGAAAACTTGACTGTTGGAAATGGACCAGATCAATGAAAGCTGGAAAGATCATTCCCAGTAAAATTGGTGCAACTTGTACTGGGCAGGGAATAATCTTGAAATTGAAAACTTAATTTAAAACATGGACTTTTTGAGCTACTTGCTATTGAAATTTTGTAGTGAAATGTGCACACCAGTAGCTAAACCCAAACATGTCTGTAATTAGACACATGCAGAGCAGCTATCTTCATCATATTGTTATGATCTGGAGCCCAGAAAAAATAGCTTAAATCCAGAAATGGATAGCAAACTGCAATTTTGTGAGTGACTGCTTAAATACTGACAAGGTCGGTCAGACCAGCCAGTCTGATTTTGCCAATTTGATTCACTGTGGTCCTCAATTGTTTATCTTTAGTTTTCTTGTGACAATGGTGAACTAGTACATTATGCAACAAACATGCACCAAGCAGGAAAAGGACCTTGGGGTTATCATCTCTGATGATCTCGAGGTAGGGAAACAGTGTGACAAGACAGCAGGTAAAGCAAATAGGATGCTGGGATGCATAGGCAGTGGCATTACCAGCAGGAAAAGGGGGGACATAATTCTGCAATACAAGACACTAGCGAGACCCGACTATGAGTACAGCGTACTGTTCTGGAGACCTTATTTATGTAAGGACATAGAGAGGGTGGAGAAGGTTCAGAGGAGGACAACAAAGATGGTACAGTGATTGCATCACAAGTCCTATGAGGACAGGCTGAAAGACCTGAATATGTACTCCCTGGAGGAGAGGAGGGAGAGAGGGAATATGATAGAGATATACAGTTACCTTACAGGGGGAAACAGGATGCAGGAATAGACTATTGTCCAGCAAAACAGATGTTCTTGGACTAGAGGGCATGGGATGAAGTTGAAGGGAGGGTGATTCAGAGGAAATGTGAGGAAGAATGTCTTCACAGACAGGGTGGTGGACAAGTGGAACACCCTGCCAGAGGAAGTGGTGGGAGCTGAAACAATCATGGGATTTAAGAATGCATGGGATAAACATATATATTTAAGTAATAATGCCTGGCAGGGTGTGTGTTGCGCTGGGACAACGTCACGTCTCAGGTGGTTGGGCATGAGGCATCCAATACCTGAGAAGTGACATTATCCCAGTTGTTTTAATTCTTGAACTGAGATATTTTGTAGAAGTTCCCACTCCAGTATCACCCCACCATGGCAGAAATAAAATATCTTGTTGTGGTGCTATGTTGGTTTCCATCAGAAGTATGTGGCAGCACCACCCTTATACCTCCGTAGTATGAATTTATGTGTACTTTCAGAAGATAACATCAAGGTAGATATTTCTTAAAATTGCAATTGGCAGCCGTCTATAATGACTTGAGTCATTCATTACAAAATTAGTTATAAAAACTGTTTAAAAAATATTTCAGTAAATTAAAAATTCACTGATAATTAAACTAAAGATGTCGGAAACACATTTTTTGCATACAAAATACTGTATATCATGAACTACGTTTGCCAACTATCAAATACTACTGCTTTAAAATCCAGGTGAGATGGCAAGAGAATGTTGCCATTTTACACACATTAAAATGAAATGTAAACATCAAAGTTAGACTAGAGATAGAGTGGGAAGGTCATTTATGATTCTGACTCTGATCTCTTTCCAAAACATTTTGATTTCCTCTGATTTTTCAAAACAGGTATATTTTCCAGACTGGTTAAGAGCAAGATCAAAGGTTGTTCTGGGCAAGGTCAATTTCCAGAATTAGGTTACCCCTTCACACTCTTCATATGCCCTTTCTTTAAGTCTTTTAATATTAAAAATAGTTATTTTTTCAATCAATTTTTCATTGTTAATTGGAATGAAGCTCCAAAATCACTTACATTATCAGGACTGG
This sequence comes from Neoceratodus forsteri, assembly GCA_016271365.2. Taxonomy (NCBI): domain Eukaryota; kingdom Metazoa; phylum Chordata; order Ceratodontiformes; family Ceratodontidae; genus Neoceratodus; species Neoceratodus forsteri. Next base: position 755,668,859 of record CM028135.1, read on the forward strand.
GTCAGAACCAGGTCACTTGACTATCAGAACCCTGGCCAATAGATTGATATGGGTCAAATAAGAGTTAAGAAACAAATACCTCTGATTTCTAGGGTCAGGTTGATGTGGGTTAATTGTTTTTTTTGGAGTAAGGGGGTTCTGATCTGACAAAGTGCTGATCCTCCCTTTCCCAAATATTTAGAATATAATGTATAATCAGAACATTTTCAGCATTACTATTCCCCTTATTTGCCATTATTAATGGCACTTACATGAAAACCGGCCCATATACTGTACTTTAGGGTTTGTCTACTCATGCTGTTTATTCCCAGTGTTGGAAATGGAAACAGATTCACTGGGGAACCCACACCTTTGATCTAGGATAAAACATAACTGTCAGGTTTCTAGAAGAGACTTGTTTCCTTGTTATATGTTACATGTTTACACTTTATTCAGTGTTAGGCCTTTGTGGGGTACATTTTAGACAATACCAGGCCTTCCCATTTTGCTCCTGGAAGTTAGTCAGACTTTTAATTTCACTACCAGAACTGAGTTCCATCAAATTCCTCCCCATTTCTATTACTGTAATGCTTCCCCACTTAAAGTGATAGCCTCTTTTGCAACATCACTGTCTGCTGCTTTTGAAGCAACCATGATGCCACTGATTATTACTTCCAGTGGGGAATTAGCAGTTAGAGCAGATGAAACCTAAGTGACAAAAATCCTGTTTAAATGGAAATATCCTTACTAAGCCATGCTTGGGGAAAATAAAATGTAGGAAATGAGACACCTAAACCAAGTTGTGTCTAAATATTGTTTCCTAGGTTTTCCCAGAGGCTGCGGTTCTCTTTAAAGAGCAACTGACGCCTTCCAGAGAACTTTGACAGAACATAACACTTAGACACAGTTTGTGTTTCATGTTGGTTCTATATTTCTCCTCACCACTATTTTTTTTAAGGGAATTTGCATGAACCCAGGATCTTTGCTCCTGAACAGTTTATCTATTCCAGCTACTTTCTCCCTACTTGAGGTAATAATACACTGCTTGAGCCATTACATGTACTCCCATGGCAACATATTGTGATGTTACAACAGAGGATTATGACTTCAAGTGGGGAGTAAACTATGCAGACAAATGAACTCTATGGGATAAAGATCACATATTCACACACATTTCCTAAGTAATAAATATGAGGATAATAATGCTATACTTTATATATAGAATGCAAGCTGAATTGTACCGAAATATCATGTTATTCACAATTGTCTTTGAGGTGTCAGCAGCTCTTTAACTAACTGCAGTAGCAGTGTACATTGTAGCTTAATTAGTGTGTCTGAGAACAACAAGCAGGTCACTTGGCCTTGAGCTGCCAGAGGGTTCTGCCTCTGGCAGAGAAAGTCTCAAATTCATCAGATGTACTTAACGTCACTATCCATTACATAATGGCTTCAGCTGTTTCCCATAATCTGGAATGCTGCAGTTGCATAGCTGGTATGATGCAATCAGACAGACCCTCTTCTTTTCCATCTAGCATTTCCTGTGTCCCTACATGTTCCTGTTTCTTGTAGAGCATGTAACCTGAGGCAGCACTTAGATCTTATGACTGTAATTAATTATACAGTAGCTGTAATAGTTAATTGCACACTAAATGAACATAATCATATTACTAGTAGATAATTTTGTAAATTACTTTCTCAATGACAGTACCAATATTGTACTGCAAACAATAATGTCTTACAAAGATGGTTTTGAATTACAGTATAGGATCTTGTATTATTATTCACATTGTAAACTTTGGAAGAAGTCTATATGACTTTGAAAGCTTATGTGAATAATTCTGTTATATTAATTAGTGTAATATTATGTTTATGAAGCAGTGTCATCTGTTGGTTAGAGCAGTGACTTTGGAACCAGGAGATCAAATGTTCATAAGTATTTCAGTCAAAAGAAACCAAGGGATTTAAAATCTTGCTAGAGTCAAATACTCAGTGTGATTCTGAGCAAGTCAGTTAACCTCCCAGTGTGCCTTTTAATCAAGATGTGGAAATTGGCAGAAGTAGGAACCCACTCAAAAGGAGATGCCTCTCAGTTGGACAACCCTGGGTAAATAAGTTATTCATATTACTACTAACTATTTTGCATTGATTCTTATCAGGATGGAAGGACGTTGTGTTTCCCTCCACCTTCAATGATGCCAGCTGCAGGACATGCATAAGGTCAATTAATGCAATTGATCACATGAAGCTCAAGTTACATTGCTGGCCTGAAACCTTAAGTGGAAGAATACCAGGATGGTATTTTGTGGCACTGGATTCTGTTCCTAGTTAGGCCACATTATGCCATCGCTTTTCCACTATGATTTATATTTATTATAAGAGCAACAGTCCTCAGAGGAGTTAGATGTTTAAAATATTTGCACATGCAATTTGACTGTTCATTCACTTTTTATATTATCTGTTTACTGATTTTCATAATCATAATTATTTATACATATTGCTACATTTAAATGTATTCACAATTCTGATACGGAGTATTAATAATTACTGTCTACTGAAAGTATCAGACAAATGAAAACAGTTATTTAATCAATTGTAACTTATTATGGCACCATGTTCTTGTTTTACAGGGGGAAAAAAAAGGACAACATGTCTCAGTTTTCTTTTATTGCAGGTGTGCTTGGTACACTGGGGTGGGCTCCAAGTATACCACTTGCATTTGTGGGGAGGGGGACTGATGCTGATGATTGCACACCTCTGAAGTCAGCATTGTGCAGCAGGCAGTGGCAGCAGTCACTGCCACCATGTTTATTGAAATACTTCACCAGGAAAGGCATGTCAGGAGGCGTGTTATTGTGCTGCTGCATGATGATCTTGCCTGTCATTGCAGCTGCACCTTTCTTAAAGTGGTGACTACCTTACATATTGCTGGTGTCAGCTCCTGCATGCTGGCTTATTGGGGAAAGAGGGACGCACCTACTGTTGCATGCACTGCATTTGCCCACAGTGACCGCACCTCCAAATCTGCTACTACCACAGGATATTGGCTGGTGTGCAAGCGCTAGCCAACATTAAAAGAAATGGTTTTACCAGGTAAACATACACTGACTGAAAAGGAAAAAAATCAATAAAGTACATTTCCAGTATGCAGAAGATATATTTGAAATGTATAAATATATGTATGTTTACCTGACAGCAATTTTTCATTTAAAAAACTAACATTTTTGCCCTGATGTTTCAAAGTTTAGACCTTTCTAAAGACATTGTCTTTAAAATGATCCAACTTTTGAAATGTTAGGACTACAAACTTAAAAAAAAAAATACTTTCAATGTATATTTCTGGAAATGCACATTTCCTGTAAAACTATACTGTACATATACATTTTTCATTTAACGACAGAAAGTAGTTTCAGGATATCTATATAATTAAAATACTGCATGCTTATACTGTATCAGTTTACTAGTAAAACAACTAGAGTATATCAGCATAGTGACTGTTTTTATAGAATAATTAAGACAATGTTTAAATTGTTTTTTATACTAATTACTGATATCAATAGTTTTCCATATTTTGTATGTATATTGACAGGAGAGGAAGGAAGGAAGGAAGGAAGGAAGGAAGGAAATTAATACTCCATGGCAAAGCACCTAACTTAGAAAACTGAGTGGCAATAACCTTGAACAACTTTTTCAAAGAAAGCATTTAACTGTGTTCACCCTTATACTAGAAATTTGAGTTTTTTTTAATTATACTAGGGTCTTTAGTCACAGTACAGTACCTAAATAAAAAAAAAAACTGTTACTAGAAAACAAGAACATGGCATGCTACTATAGATCTTTCTTAGTTATATAATAGTGGGTTGTTGCTATTGTCACTTTTCTAGTAAGTACGTACTGTAGTTATCGTTTTACACTTTTAACCCTGTACATTTTGTACAATTTTGTTTTTGTGTATAGCAATAATTAATTTGACTGTGGTTGTTATGAAAACAGGCCCTTGTTGTTCATAGACATAGAAACATAGAAGTTGATGACAGATAAAGACCACGAGGCCCATCCAGTTTGCTCATTTCTTTTTCTACCTTATGAATGTACCATCGGCCTTTGCTCTTTCAATGGCCTATTTATTCATATTCCTCTGTATTGCTCCCTTATGCCTATCTCACACCTGTTTGAAGCCCTGCACTGTATTCATATCCAACCACTTCCTGAGCTAGGCCGTTCCATGCATCCACCACCCTTTCTGTAAAAAAGAACTTCCTCACATTACCCCTTAACCAGCCTCCCTCTAATCTCATACTGTGTCCTCTTGTCCTGCTATTTTTTTATATTGAAGCATTAGACTCTTTCACCTTGTTAATGCCCTTAAGGTGTTTGAATGTTTTGATCATATCACCTCTCTCCCTCCTTTGCTGTAGGGTATACGTATTGAGCTCTGTTAATCTGTCCTCATATGTTTTCTGATGCAGTCCCTGCACCATTTTGGTCGCCCTTCTCTGGACTGCCCCAATTTGATTAATGTCCTTGTGAAGGGGTGGCCTCCAGTACTGCATGCAGTACTCCAGATGGGGCCTAACCAGTGTCTTGTAATGAGGGATTATTACCTCCCTCTGATGACTTATGATACCCCTACTAATACATCCCAACATCCCCCTAGCCTTGCCTACTGCTTTAGTGGTCTTCTTGATTGATTTCAGGTCATCTGTGATATGATGTCCAAGTCTCCTTCTTCCCTTGTGACTGCCAGCAACTCCCTTCCCAACCTATAGGTGGCTTTGAGTTTCTCTTCCCTATGCGCACGATCTTGCACTTCTTTGCATTAAACCCCAGTTGCCACTCTTCTGACCATTTTAGCAGTTTATCCAGCTCTCTTCTCATTCTGCCCACCCCATCTGGATCATCTACTCTGTTGCAGATCTTGGTGTCATCTGCAAACAGACAAACTTTATCCTTCAGTCCATCTGCAATGTCACAGATGAAGATATTGAAGAGGACTGGCCCTAGGACTGATCCCTGAGGTACTCCACTTGTGATTTGCATCTCTTCTGACTGTATACCATTTACCACCACTCTCTGTTTTCTACCCGTAAACCAGTTTGCCACCCAGTTGACCAACGTCTGACCCACCCTGAGTCTACCCAGCTTATTAATCAATCTTCTATGTGGAACAGTATCAAAAGCTTTGCAGATGTCAAGGTAGGTGACATCAACTGCTCCCCCTTGGTCCACCACTCTGGTTACCCAGTCAAAGAAATCTATGAGATTAGTTTGACAGGACTGTCCTGTTGTAAACCCATTCTGTCTTGGATCCTGTGCTCCTATGGATTCCAGGTGTTGCACGATCCTTTCCCTAAAGAGTGCCTCCATAATCTTGCCCAATACTGAGGTAAGACTGACTGGTCTGTAGTTCCCTTCCTCCTTCCTGATATCACTCTTGTGGAGCGGCATCACATGAGCCCCTCTCCAGTCTTCTGGGACCTCTCCAGTACTCAGAGACTCACTAAACAGTTCTGATAATGGCTCTGCTAGTTCCACCCTTAGCTCCTTTAGTACCCTGGGATGTATGCCATCAGGTCCCTTTGCCTTGTCCACCCTGAGTGTACCAAACTCTTGTAGGACCCTTTCTTTTGTGAAGGGACTAGTGCACACCTTCCTCCCTCCCCCCTGTGTCCTTGGTGCTAAGCTGTGGGCCCTGCCTACATTCTCTTCAGTAAATACTGAGTAGAAGTATCTATTTACATGGTCCCCCTCCTCACACCCCACCCTATCCACTTCGATCTTAGCAATACCCCCTCTGGACTTTCTCCTTTCACTAATGTATCTATAGAAAGTCTTGTCACCTTCTTTTACTGTACGTGCTAGTGTTTCCTTGGTTTGGACCTTTGCCTGCCTTACTACCTGCCCTGCTTCCCTATAGGGAAGTTTGTTATGCCTCCCTATCTTCGTCCCACTGCGTTCCCTTATATTTCCTAAAGGCCAGCCTTTTGGCTCTGATCTTTTCTGCTACTGTTTTTGAGAACCAAAGTGATTTCCTTCTTCTTTTGCACTTCATTTTCTCTCTAACGCAATGGGATGTTTCTTCAAGTATTGCATCCTTAATGCTTGCCCACTTTGCCTGTACCCCCTCACCTGCTTTTCTTCTTGCCAGAGCTAGCTTAATTCTGTTGGCCATCTTATCAAAGTCAGCTCCTTTGAAGTCCCATATTTTTGCCTTGGAATGGGATGATTTAGTTATAGTGGCCAAACTGAACTATACCATGTGATGGTCACTGGCCCCCAGGTGACCTTCTACCTGGAGATCTGTGATCCTTTCCCTGTTAGTCAGTATTAGATCCAGGATATCCCTGTCTCTTGTGGGTTGTTGTACCAGTTGTTTGATGCCCTCCTCCTGCAGGGAATCCACTATGTGTCTAGTTCTGGCAGATGTTCCTGCTGGAATTTGACCAATCTCTATCTGGCATGTTAAAGTCTCCCATTATCAGAACCTCCCCTTTAGCGGTCATGTTTTGTTTATCTTCTAACATTACTGTGTCTATGTCCTCTCCTTGGTCTGTAGGCCTGTAGACAACCACAGTTCATTTGGCTGTCCCATTTCCTGTTTCCAGGGTGACCCACAGTTCTTCTGACTCCTTATGTGTATTCTGAATGTCTGTAGCTTTGATATTTTCATTGACATAAAGAGCCACTCTGCCCCCTTTTTGCCCCTTGGTCTCTTCTGAACAATACATAGCCAGGTACTGAAGTCTCCCAAGTGTGGTTACTGGTAAGCCATGTCTCGTTAAAGGCTAGTATGTCCAGTTTAGCCTCTGTCATTATTGCCTGCAGGTCTGAGATCTTATTTCCCAGACTGCGAGCTTTAGTGTGCATGATTTTTTATTGGCCAGATTTCGGTGTGTTAGTTGTTGGGCCTTCCTAAGATATACCTGTACCTACTTAAGAAATAAATTATTGCAAGTAAATGAAATGCAAGTTTCATCCTAGAAAGGGGGGGGGCGTGGATTGAGAGTGAGTTCCCTGCTTGGTTTAACATAGGCCAAACAGTACAAAGTTTATAGTTAAGTATACGGGCAGTGTTACTGAGGCAGTATAGTGTAGTGGTTAAGGGCACTGAGCTGAAAACCTGGAGACCTGAGTTTGAATCCCATCAGCCCCCACTTGCATACTTTGTGACCCTGAGGAAGCCACTTAACTTCCTTGTGCGCCCAGGTCGCACCTGAAAACAAGCTCTGGCTTAGTGTACCTTTCTTGGTTAAACAATTTCTCCTTTCCCTTTCCTCCTTTTAAATCTTTAATCTGGGGATTTGAGGAATGGACCTACAGAGTTATTTTTAAAATGGCTTCCTACAGTAACAAACACTAGAGGGTAAAGTTTAGCAAGTTTAAATCCTCTCAGCCCTGATTTGCATTTGTTATGTAGACTGCATGGGACCTAATCTATTTGCCATTGAAAAGGTCAAAACTATTTCAGTTAGTTAATTTTGACAATCAACCATGCTTAACTCTCTTTCTGTCAGAGTGCAGTTTACTTGTTCAGCAAGACTTCTGAGTACATAGTGTAATACTGCCATTTATAATTCCCATTAAGTCAGGTGGAAAAAAAAGAAGATTTACAATTTCCCTGATGCAATTCTGATGCAATCCTGCCCCTCTAGCTCTGTGTTGCTGTCACAGTGACAAAGTGACTGGTATGGCAACTCAAACAAAATTAGATCATTCAATAGAATGAGACCTCTGCTTTTACTGCACAGTGGTACCTTTTATTAATATATGAGATGACTACAAAGTATTATTCAGTGTGTCTTCCTGTCTGGAACTTCTAGTCTACCTTGTCTAGTGAAAAAATCCTAAACTAGAACAAGACTTAGCTGTACATGTTTTATATAATCGTATATTTGATGTTTGTTTTATCAGTATGATTTAGAACCAATTGTAACATCTCTTGGCTATTTAAATAAGCCCCAGGTCATGTATAAAAAAGGGCCTTGGATCATTACATTTACCTGGTTCATAAAAGCTTAATTAAATAAATAAATAAGAAACACCCTGCCTACTGTATTACCTCAACAGCATCAATCCAGCTGACAGATTTTTCAGCAGGCGGGGATGAAATATTAAGACCTGTATCAGATTTGACAGATAAATAACAAGCAATGTAATATATTTTGGTTTGTTGGAGTATGGTCTGAGATTTTTATTTTTCTTTGTTAGTCCAGACAGCTGCTAGTAGTTGGGTTTTAGATGGTCTACATTTGAGGTATTCCAGGCCCAGTAAATGCTTTGCCGTTTTTGTAATGTTTAAAAGTAGGTTGTGCTCCTTTCCTTTCCTTTCCTTTCCTTTCCTTTCCTTTCCTTTCCTTTCCTTTCCTTTCCTTTCCTTTCCTTTCCTTCCTCTCTTTCCTTCCTTCCTTCCTGTTTAACAACCTGTTGGAGTACATAGGAAATCCCTGCTACATTAAACTCACTAGTAAAATAGAGTATTTGAGAAAAATATTTTTTTTTATCCATGCATAAGTGTTGTGGGTTCACTTTCCATAACAGTGATTTCTTCATACCCCCTGTGGAAGCAGCAAATACGTGCAGTACAAGGGGCACCCACATTACCAGAGGAACATGCTTCTGATTAGACATTAGACATTACTAGTGTGCCTTCTGTCTGCCTCTGGTGGCTGTGCTGGTGGAAATCCTAGATTCCATAGGAAATTAGCAAAAAAGAGTTAAGAGATATCTTGGTTGGGAAGGCAAAAGTTCTGCACTTATCTACAGCTGTGCGTGTGTGTGTGTGTGTGTGTGTGTGTTATACACTTTCTGCTCTTAGCTTAGGCCATGCTGAATTCTGCTGACCTCACCAACCTTGTCACTTGGTTTCTCCCAGACTTTTCCTTCCGTTCCCAATTCTCCACAGCTTACCTCCCATGACAGGAGTGTTGGGGCCCTCCCAGCTCCCACCGTGGACTAGATCTGGTGGGAGAAGATGCCTGGTCACTGGTACAAGGTCTGAGGATGCTGGTATATCCTGCTTGTCCAGGGCTTTTTCTTGTTCTGATCCTGACCCTCAGCTCTCCAGTGGCATGGGTGCAAAAGTATGTAGTGCAGCAGCAGCTGGTGTCCTTGCTTAGACTTGTAGTGTCTAGCTGCACTGCCACCAGTGGTCAGTCAGGTGGCAGTATCACAGAAGAGCCAGTTGCCCTCCCTCACTGGAGCAGGAGAGCATCCTCTATGATTCCCAATCCTTCTTTCTCTGCCAGCCCCCAGCAAGCCAAAGTCATTCCTAGACTTGGGTTGCTAGAGTCGCAAGCAGTAGTCCTACTGCTACTCTGATGCTAGAACATGTGAATGTTGTTGAGCACTTATGAAATGGACAAAGTATTTCAAGCAATCTGGTTGGTTGTTAGCCATGCATTGGAAGTGTCTAATGCATGGCTAAAACTAGAAACCCCATGCAGAATACACAGACTCATTTTATAAGCACCATAAGCCACTCCGGGAATGTGCGTCAGACAGTTCTTTTGCATGGCTAGGAGACTCAATGCACTTGGCTTGTGACCTCGTACCTCACTAAACCCTTAGCCATGTGTTAAAACCATCTAATGTACACCCCATCATGTCTTATTGCTTACATAATGTTTGCTGTTTGATCTGCATACAGACACTATACTGGAACTCTATATGCAAAGTTATTTTAAAATATTATTCTGTACATATTGTAAAGCATTATATAAGACAAAGTCTTCTTTAGAATGGTTACATAAAGTAGACAGCTATGACTGATGCTGTAGAAGTTATACAAAATGATTTTCTTTATTTTCAAAACTGTCTTCAGTTTAAGTGAATGGTAGTAAATGTAAAGAAAACCAAAGTTATGAGTTTTCAAACTCCAGAAAGAAAGTTGAAGTGAGTACCCCAGTGGTTGACCTAAATGGGAAGTTAGTAGAGATTGCAGACAATTTTAAATATCTAGGGATTGTGCTGGACTCCAGGCTTACTTTTTAATCTCATATTAATACTTTAATAAAAACTTTACACCAAAGGTTAGGGGGAAAGTATATAATCAAGTATTATTTAATACCAGAGTCTAAAAAACTAACCCATAGCTTTCTCTTTGGATCTTTGGATTAAGGTTTAATGATTTACACTGCTACAAGTGAGAAGATATTATCCAAATTGAATGTCACATATAATAGTGCATTGAGATTGATGATGGCTTCCCCCTACAGAACACACTGATGCAATCTTCAAAAACTAGCTAATTGTCCCTCACTAGAAAACAGAGTAAAGATGAAAATGGGTATATTTCTTTTTAAGGTAGTTAGGGGTTTACTCCCAAGTTCCATCCTCTCTTCGTTTCCTAGAAGTATAAATGTTCTAGGGACCAGATCCCAAAACAAATTTGTGTTTAAGATACTGTTTAAAAAAACACACAAACTACTGGATAGAAATCATTGCCATTTAGAGCTCCCTTATTTTTCAATACTATTCTAACTTCTATGACTGTCTTACTATTCAAACATTTAAAAATAGACTAAAGACATGGTTTGACATGGATCTACGATGCCAGTTCGACAACACTTTTGTCGACTGGCATCTCAGCGACGGGATTTATGTCGACTGCAAGAGGTATGTCGCTGTGTTGGTGTTGCCGGCAGGTCGGCATACCATTGGACACTGCTAAGGTTTGTTCGTGTATCCACTAGAAAAAGTAGGCCTTCAGTCTATATGCTGTATGTTTTTATTATTGTTGTTTTTTTAGTGATTGTTTATACTTTACTTTTTTCCTTTTTTTTTTTTTTGTGTTTGCATAAAAAACTTGTTGCTTGTGAAAATGGGCAGCAATGTTTATCATGCTAACAAGTATAAAAAATAAAAATATTTAAATGAAAAAAATAATTGACTGAAATCCTTTACATGACCATGTGGCAATACAGCTTAATGCTCACCCTGCCATGTGCTATTGCTTACTTATGATTTAAGGGAAATCTGCATATTCCCTATTAAAATACATGCAAGGCAAATTTACTATTACAATACTATTTTACCAAATGCTCCAGTTTCTTTAAAAAAATGTCAGAAAATTCCTGAAGAGCCATCTGATGGCACTGCAGCAGCAGCAGCGGCATGTCATGTTGCCTTACTGGTAACCTGAGCTCATCAAGAGCAGACTCTGGTGCCATACTGGTGAGCAGGCCAGGCTTGGGCAACTGTCACTCAGCAGTGTGCCCATAGCTGGGACAGTTTGTGTCCAAGCTTTGATCCCACAGTTACCTCTGTGGACTGACTAGGGTGGTGGCTGCTTCCACAGGGGTGTGCCATGCATGTACAAAGCTGACATAAACAACAGCCATGCTGAGGGAAAGGGGGAATGATTTTGCAAAAAACTGGGGCAAAAATCCTGGCCACTCTCAGGGAGAAGGTTTGCAGTACACTCAGGCCCTATGGTATTTGCCACAGTTGCCCACTAACCTGATCCATAGCAGAGTATGTGTGGAGGTGATGGCTATTCCCAGCCCTCCGTGTCACAGAGGGCAACCCTTGGGGGAAGTGTGGCAGTAGACAGCTCAGTGGTTCTTAGGGTTGTTTGATTCCTGGTTACAGCCTACATGTAATACATCAGTATCCAGAGGTTAGAAAAACCCTTAGAGGAAGAAAAATGAAACTAAAAGAACTCTTAATTCCCATCAAGCTTCTTATAGGACCTGGATTATTTTATGGTTCTTTTATCACAGGCTGTAACAGAAATAAAGTAGTGTGAATCAATTTCAATATTGAATATTGTAAAAAGCCAGCACAATGGGATTTTGGACTTTGCTGCTTCTGGGCTTACTCTGAAGTTGAGTTTGGGACACAGCCAAAATGATATTTTATTACAGTGTGTTGCACAGTGTGAAAACTGACTGGATTCATAAAGATTGGTGTCATCTTTACAGTTCACAATGGAAGGCAATTACAATGTTAATTATTGTTATTAAAATTTGAAAAAAAAGTGTTTGATCTGATTACAACAAATGGGGCTGATTCTATATGCAATCCCATTATGTCCTCCTGTTACACTGCTGCTTATCTTTCCTGTACTTAAAGGGAAACAGTCAGCAGTAAGAGCCCCACTCTCAAGTGTGAGGCTGGTCCCAATTTGCATTTTGTACACAAAACCCCTTTTTCTACTTACCGTTTACTTCAGTATAGTCCAGTCACATTGATTCTTCCAACTTGCAAGCTGACATTTTCTGTAACCAGACATCCCTGAATCCCCTGCAGCTGACATCAGAGCAGGGCTGAAGCAGTGGTAGATTCAATAGCCTGCAGTGTATGTTAGAGAGTTTATAAGCCCAGATCAGAAGTTTGCTGGTTCCGCTGCTCTTCCAAGTGCAGTCCTCTGTGGCGCTGCCTAGCCCTCAGAGGACAGTGAAACCAGCAAACAAAAGATGACTGACAGTCTGATATCGCTATACAAATTACTGAGAGATTATATTCTGAGCACAGAAATAGGAACAGCATGGACAAAGGGGCTTCACCATACTAGAGAACATAGCCATGAACGTAAGGGAGGATTATACAAAACCAGTAATAGTGGAGCATACTTCACCCAGAGGGTTGTAAGACTATGGAAGAGTCTACTGCAAGAAGTGGTAAATGCACACAATGTAGACCTTTTCAGGAAACTGCTGGACATGCATATGGACAAAGTATAACTTTGACAGTGCAGCCACTGATTAGTGGGGAGGTAGACATGAAGCGCGACTAGACCTGCTACTACCTCATAAATCATAATAACCATAGTATAAAATGTGTATTGAATCCTCTTCTTCTTTCAGATAAGATATGTGATCAGATCAGTGATGCAGTCTTGGATGCCCATCTCAAGCAGGACCCAGATGCCAAGGTTGCTTGTGGTAAGCAGATATCAGTTTTTATCTTGGAATCAAACCCTAAATTTTATGTGAGCTAGCATTTCTGAAATGCAGGGTTGTGGTACTGTTAACCTGAGGAAAATCCTGTAAACATTGTGTTTGAGTAATACCATTCATAAGACTAACTGGAGAATATTGCACTAGCTTAAGGGACCTCTAGGGTGTCTGTAACAGGTTGGCTGATGCAAAGACCTTTATAGTCTCATAAGCTATTGTACATTTTTTCCATTTTGTCTTTTAAATCCCTAACAAATAGTGTATTTCTGAGAAAATCTAAGTGTATAAAGGCATACTAACTGTAGTTTTATAAAAGTATGTGTAACAACCCTTGCCCTGATAGGGGAGGTTGTTACTAGTCTATCTAGTGCATCAGTGGCTTTGTCCTTCAGAACTGGGTGGGTGGGGGAGGCAGAATTTAGTGACAGATTTTAAGTGGGAGGTTTTGGTGGAAAGAGATGGTGTTCCAGTGTTAGTTCTAGTTGGGCTTGGGAGAAGGGGAAACTGTGGCATTCATATGATCTGGAGAGACTAAAGAAATGTTAAGTACCCATTCTCAAGACAAGGAATTTTATTGATGGTATGTATTGTCAATAAAATTCCTTGTCTTGAGAATGGATACTTAACATTTCTTTTATATTAACGTTAATACTTCTACACTTCACATTATTTTTCTATGTTTCTGTTTATCTTTCCAGTTCATATGAATTCCACATCTTTGTTAATGGGAGAGAATTTTCATTACATATTTTTAACTTTTGTCCTGGACCGAGTTGCCATGCCTGAATGGATATACGACACATAAAACCAGAAGATAAATATCATCCACTATTTGTGAACCTTGTCTTGTGTGACTGAAAAGGTCTTGTAATGAAGATTAAAAATGTCAGTGATTCTGATGACAGATTTTCTATACTTCCACATCAAAATGTTAATGCATACATTTAGATAATTAATTGCAAGCTTCAAAATATGCTGGAATGCAGTGTGAAGAGGGAACAAATGGTTTCTTTCCATATGTCTAAATGAATAACAATCAGGATTGAGACAATTAGTTTATAGTCTTAAATGTGCAGCTTGGTGGGGCATCTTAAGTTTTGTAATTAGTGAGTTGTGAATTGTTAGATAGCGTTTGATGTTAGATAGAGAACTGATTAGTGTGATTTATTTATTTGTAAAGGTATGTTAACATAACGTCATGACGCCAATGCTATTTAAACCATTTCTTGGATATGGTTTATTATCCCTTGAAAAAAACTCCCGAGGTAGGAGTGAAACACCGTGGTGGCTTACTTATGTTGGTCTGCAGGGGGTGAGAGTCACTGACTTATCTGTATATTTTTTTGTGTGGATAGATTAAATAAACAAGTATTTTTCTGCACATATTGCAGTTTTACAGTTCCTTTCTTGATGGGGAAGGGGGGTTGAGTTTGCTAGCCTTTTATACTGTTTCATTATTTATTGTTTAGACTTATGCAACTCAGACCAGTGGTTGATTTCTCTCTGCTGCTGGATTTATGTTAGGAATACATAATGAAACTGTCTTTTTTTATAGTCTTTGGTAACTAGGTAAGGCCCACTAGGCACAAGGCCTGTTTTCAGGGGTGATCTGAGAGCAATGAGGAGTTTAAGTGACTTGCTCAGGGTCACATAGTATGCAGTTGGAGGTTGTGGGACTCAAACCCAAGTCTGCTGGATATACCAAGTTCATTCACAGCGTGATACGCTAATCTCTAGGTTATACTGCCTGTCCAGTCTGCAGTTTAGGAATGGTCATGCTCCACTAATTCTCTATTTATGTCAGGGGAAGGACTTCATATTCTGTTTGAGGTTCAGTGTCCTTCAGCACCACAGTATTGAATGAAGATGGTGCTTTAGGAAAACACTCAGCAGAGCCTGACTTTTTCTGTATTGAAGGGAAGTCCTGATATTTTAATCTCCCTAGAACATGCCCTCTTCAGAATAATGTGTTGGATACTTTAAAAATATAATCTTTTATTATGAAACATCATTCTTTATAGATTGTTGAGTCATCTGATGTCTTGGAGGCTGTGGCCTGTCTGCAGGTGCACTACTTCCTGCCATTCTATCTCACTGATATTTCCACAGAAAGATACTCTGGACTTAAACCAGTATGGCTAGCTTTAATCTGTGGACCCAATAGTTTGTGAAGACTGTTTCCCGAGCAGCAGCTCACAATGTTGTGAAAATGTACCTTTTTATTCCATTTTAGATTGCTGTTTTTCTCCTGCTCTGTAAAATGATATTTTCCACCCCTTTGAATCAGCGTCAGCATAGTTAAAGGGACAATGTCAACCCCCTTAGGCATCAAAGTGTCCCTAATATAGAAACACATTTTATGATTGCTCACAATGTGTAGAATTTGCTGATGGCTAGTCATTTGATTCTGATTTTTTTTTTCTGTTCAAAAATGAAAAACAGACTGCTCACCATACTGGTGTTGCCACACAAAAAGTTGTTTGTTTACAGTTCTTGATCAACAGCCACTGAATCTTCCCTGTGCTTGGGAACATTCCCAACACAGTCTACCCTTTCAAGATGAAGTGGGAAGAGAGGTGACTATTGCATCATGAGTGGCTGTTCTGTTTTGGGATGTTACTAATGTTCGGGAAGTATGCAGTAAGAGTAGATCAAGGGGGTTTAAAACAAAACAAGATTGGGTATAATTACAATGTTAGTATGTATTTCAATTCTACTTAGAAAAGAAACAAATAAAGCAACCAGCAACATCAATGGATTTTAGAGAAGGTTTGCAATCGTAAAATGTGGGTTTTCAACTAGAAATAATATGATGCAAAAAAGGTTGTCAGTTTCATTTTAAAGGAGACTTTCATTAAATATGACTGACATATGTTTTCATCGGTATTCATAGCTATTTTTGAACATCTGTTTTTTAATCATCACACATCTTGTGACTAAAATGTACTCACTAGCAGCAGAGGCATGTAGTTTCATTTCTACAGTGCTCTATCCTGAAGGCTCAGGGAGCCTTACAATTTGGGCTGGCAGTATAGCTTAGAGGTTAGGCTAATGAGCTGTGAATGAGCTTTGTACACCCAGCAGAACTGGTTTTAATTCCCACAACCTTTAGTTGCATACTGTGTGACTCTAAGCAAGTCACTTAACTGCCCCAGTGCTCCAGTGTTTCCTCTGAAAGCAGGCATTGCTGTCTAGTAGGCTTTACCTGATCCAGCAGATATGCAGTCACAACTGAAAATAATAATTAAAATTAGGGATGGACATGTACTAAAATACCTGACCACCAAGACAACCTGCATGTACCTCAAAAGTACCCCCCATAAAAGAGATGAAAATCGAGTAGTCTGATTGGGTAGTCACTACCTGACCCATTCTACTACCTGTTTACCCACCTCTTACCATATCAAAAATTACATAAAGACTGTTTTTATAGGACTATTACACTGTCTGTTGGGTGCCCCAATCCATTATACTGATAGGGCACTGCTGAGGCAGGTATGAGAGGTGCAGGTTCTGTTAGCGATCCTGCTGCTGTTTCCAAAAAATTATACTCATGGCAGGCATTGCTGAGGCAGGTGTGAGAGGTGCAGCTGCTGTGAGTGAGCTTGCTGCTGTTTCCAAAAATTATGCCCATGGTAGGCATTGCTGAGGTAGGTACAATAGGCACAGCTGCTCTTAGCAAGCCTACTGCTGTTTCCCAAAATTATACTCATGCCAGGCATTGCTGAGGCAGGTATGAGATGAGCAGCTGCTGTGATTGAGCCTGCTGCTGTTTTATAAAAGTTCTACCCATGGAGGGCATTGCTGAGGAAGGAACGAGAAGCTCAACTACTGTGATAGAGTCTGCTGCTGTTTTAAAACATTATACCTATTATGGGAATTGATCAAACTTACATAATATAAACTGATGACTGACAAAAGAAAACTCAGAGTAGTATTAGTGTGGCACTTGTGGCTGGCATGGTTGCAGTGATGGTTCCATTTGTTTCGTATACAACCTAGTTATCATATTCAGTATCACTGTTTGCAGACTGTTGCTCATTTTCAGGGCCAGACTCACATAAATCAATGCTTGTGACAATTGGGAAATTGTCAGCTTTCATTTTAAGAAATGTAAGTCATTACACATTTGCAGGACTTAGCAGTGTTCTGTGGACAGTGACTACTCCTTCAGCTGCTCTAAATATGCTTTCTGAATATACACTTGAAGGTGGACAACTGAGGTACATTATTTGCAAGATTTGCTAGATCTGGCCATATTCTTCTCTTTTGTTTCCAATAGAGTAATGAATCTTCCTCAAGACCAATCACAGTATGGTCTGCAAAGTACTCCAGGATTATTGTGCTGTGTTAGACCATTACCAGTCTATCAGATAAACCTGCTGCACTTTCTTTACAGGATACCAGTCCATGTTGTTGCAGGTGATGCAGAAGGGATTTGCCTTTCTGACCCTGAACATAGGATGCCCAAGAAGTAGCTGTACATGACCTTCTCCTCGATGATGACACTGCTGAGTATGAAGAATTGTTAGATATGCTATTGTCTGCCCCAGAGGCACACTGTAATGGTTCAGCAGGGTTTGACTACTGTACATCCATTAATGGCGTTTGTAGGGCAATGTCACATTTGGTTAGCAGAAGATCTCTCTAATACTGAAATGTCTTCCCCTGCAGGAAGGGTGGCTTCAGTGTTCCACCTAAAGCGGGGCTCTAGCATCACAGCCAACACATGTCATTCTTAAACATGGCATTTATTTTCTGATCAGTCAACAGTCTGAGACTCAAGTCATCTGCCAGCATAACAGCAGAGGTGTTGTCTTTTGACTGAAAGTCTTTCTTTATGTCATCAAGAAAAATGTGAAAAAGTCTGATCTGAGGAAGAATTTGACTCAGAGTTGCACTGTCTGCACTGGCATCACATGTAGCAGCTTCAAATGGCTCCATTAAGGTGACCAAAGATTCCAATAGAGTCCAGCTGCTGGAACTGAACATGATTTGATTCTGCATGGTGTAGTCATGTACAGCTTTTTCTGTTTGAGAAGCCTTTCCAATATAAAAATGTTGAATTACAGGGGATTGGAACTTCCTTCTTTAATGTACTGTATGCAAGAGTAAGTTGTTCAACATCTGCATCCCTTCAGGTTTTTTTGAGCTTTCACAGAGTGGCTGAAATGACCACATAGTTTCCTAGCAAGACATAACAGGTTTTCAACATTTCTGTTTCCATTTAAGAAACCATAGGTGAGAAGATTTAAATAATGTGCAAAACAAGGTACTTGGTGGTAGCTGCCATCTTTAACAGCTATAACTACATTGGCACCATTATCTGATACTCTGTATCCTGGAGATACAGAATATGGAGTAAGCCATTAATGGAACTGATTTTGCAGCTCCAGCAAGATATTCACAGTAGTGTTGTTTTCTTCAAAAGTGGTGACGCGTAATACAGCCTGTTTCCTACTACTTATGCTAGAGCAGAATTATTACTGTACATTCTCACTGGAAACTTTCCCAATGAGCTGTAACAGTCATGTAGTCAATTGTTTGGTTGCTGGTCCATAAATCTGTAGTTATGTAAATCTGCTCTACATCAAAGAGTTTCAACTGTTTAATGACCACACTATGCACCAAGTCATACAACTGTGGAACAGCCTTTCTTGAGAAATATGTGTGACAGGGAATGGTGTACTGTGGTTCAGTCAGGTTCATGAACTTGAGGAAACCTTTCTGAGCAACAAAAGCAAAAGGGAGCTGACAATCGGCCAACAACTCTGCAAATGCTCTATTTTTTTTATTTAGTATACTTTATTGACTTTCTGCAAACAACAACTGCAACATAAATCCAACTATGACATATATAAGGAGTGACAATCGAGTTCAGAAAAATACTTTTCTAACAAACAATACAAGAAATCTTATATTGCAAAGCATTAGTGAAATAAAGTTGCTTGCTTTTCTTTCCCTCAACCCTCTTTCCCTCCTTTCCTACCCCAGTCTGCCACTTTTTTAATATTTGTAATAGTTGCCTCAAGAAAAATCAAAGGAGAAATTTACAATAATAGAAGGGGGGAAGGAAAAAGAAAAAAAGGGAAAATATTACTGGGGCTCTTCCAGTGAAAAAAATGTAACAAATCTTAAAGCATAGGTGGCCGGAATCTAGCCAACGGAAATAAGGGTGTAGAGTGGTTCCCATCTTTGTTTGTATTTACCTATACCGTTTGAAACTCTTGCGATGGTAAGCTCAGCTTGTAGAGCAAACATGATTTCCTTGATTTCCTTGATTTCCTTGAACCATTCTACATAGCTGGGAGTGGTTGAATCTAACCAACGCCTCAATATTGCTTTCTTAGCACATGCTGCAATTAAAGCCATATGGTCCTTCTGATTGCTACCTGGTAGTGATATGTAGTCACCTAGAATGCAGATTTCGGGATTAAAGCTATTTGTCAGCGTAAGTAATGGATCCAACCTATTTTGAATACTCTTACAAAAGGAAGCATTTTTTTCACATGACCATAACATGTGGATTAGATCTGCAGGGACTTGATGACATTTAGAACACCGATTAGAAGGTAGAATACCCATTTGGTGTAGTTTAAAAGGAGTATAGTATAGATTATGATTAATGCAAAACTGCATATATCTATATCTGTCCCATTTAATATATTTATATAGGTGAGTCCAAATAGAAGGCCAGTCTCTAGCGGGAGTAGACAATGGAAGGGCATTATCCCAACAATAGAATCTCTGGCCCTCTAAAGTGGGCACCGTTAATAAAACAAATTTATATGACTAGGATGTCAAATGGATTTGAAATATTCAAGCAAGGTAGTTGTGAAAGAACTGGCCCATTTCCCTGATCCAAAATGAAGTGTCAACTGGAGATATTTAAAAATAAAGGTTTCCTGCCAGTTAAAAAGTGAGTGGTCTTCTTTCAAGGAAAGCAGTTTTTGTTCCTGTACCAACTGGTCCACATGTTCTATACCTATCTGTGGCCAAAAGAGATGAGTTTTGACTATTCTACCCAAAATTAACAAATTAGGATTTTGAAACAGGGGCTGAGCTATATCTCTATAAACATCTGTTTTGAGAATAGCATTTAGCTGGTGTTGAACTTGAATTAAGGAATTTAAGGGAGTATCATGCAGAGGCTTAGGAAGATTTTTTTTTGAGATAAAGGGAAGAGCATTAAGTCAATACAATATACAGTACTACACAGAGGTCTTGTTCAATCCTGACCCAAGGAGGGGAATAACCAATACCCCGAGTGTTATATAAAGGTTTTAACCAATGTCAGATTCTAGTCAAATGTATCGCTAAGTAATATATGTAGAAATTTGGGGCCTGAAGACCGCCATCTGTTTTCAGCCTAGTAAGCTTAAGGTAGTTCTGTCTAACTTTTTTACCTTGCCATGTGAACTTACTAAGAATACCCTGTACTTGTGAGAACCACGAAAGTGGTAGGGCCCAGTTGAACATTTGTAAAGGGTATGGTAAGTGCTGTAGAACATTCATTTTGATTATGCTCATACGTCCCATCAGAGTTAATGATAGTTTCAACCAGCACTAAACATCTTCTGATAAAGTATTAATGAGAGTGTCTAAATTAATTTTTTTTTCATGATTTGTGAAGAGGGGTGAAGATAAATCCCAAGATATTTCATTTTGTCAGAGTTCCATTGTATCCTCAAATGATCCACATCAGTCTTTACTGTATATTTATTAAGGGGAAGAAATTCTGTTTTTGACAGGTTTAATTTGTAATTTGAAAATGATTCAAATTGGGAGACAATTTGAAATACAGCAGGGAGGGATTGAGTAGGATTTGAAATATGTAGAAGTAAGTCATCTGCATGCGCATACATTTTATATTTCGAGTTACCTATTGTTATGCCCTTTACAAATGAAGAATTTTAAATTTTTCTAATAAGAGGTTCTAAATAAAGATAAAGAGAAAGGGGGCAACCCTGATGGGTACCCTGAGATAAAGAAAAAGGGTAGAGAGAACACCATTAAATTGAATTTGAGCTGTTGGAAATTCATAAAAAAATTTTAACCCACTGGATAAATTCCAGAGGGATGCAGTGCTTGGGCAGTAGCATAAAAGATAATCCCATGACACCCTATCAAAAGGTTTTTCTGCATCCAGGGAAACCAGAGCCGCTGGTACATCAGAATCCCTGGATGCAGAAAAAAGATAGGCTATTTTCTTAAGATGGTCTGAGGAAAGTCTATTCTTAATAAACCCAACCTGTTCCATACTAATAAGGTGTTCCCACACCTGGCTTAATCTAGAAGACAGAATTTTAGCAAGAATTTTGAGATCCACATTTATAAGAAAGGTAGGTCTATAGTTGCTGATCTGTAGGGGATATTTGTTGAGTTTAGGGAGTACCACAATGGTGGCAAGGGTCAAAGAAGTATCTGCTATTCCCTTCTTGAATATGTAATGGAAAGTATCCAGGAGAATGTGTGCTAAGATATCTTTAAATGTTTTATAGAAATTGGTTGTAAATCCATCAGGTCTGGGGGATTTGTCTATTGCCAGTGAGTATATGGCTTCACTGACTTCTGTTAAATTGATAGGAGCTTTTAACTTGTTTATTTGAAGATCAGATAATACTGGGAGACTAATATCTTGAAGAAACAAATCTAGTTGTTGAGGAAGTTGTGGGAGTGCAGAGGCAGAGTACAGTTGTTGGTAATAATCATGAAAAACCTTCACAATGTTGGGGGGAAGTAAAGAGCTCACCCGAAAGTGAGTAAATGGAGGACACTATTCTGTCGGCCATCTGAGTGCGAAGTCTTAGAGCCATGAGTTTCCTAGCCCTTTCCCTTTGATCAAAGTAAGATGTTGTTGAATGAAGCATAAGAAATTCTGCTTTGTCAGTTATTAAACGGTTATATTGGGCACAGAGAGAGTCAACTCTTTCCCAATCTTCTATAGAATAGGAAGGGGAAGGGTGCTTTTCTAAGTCTGTTATCTGAGCCATTATAGAGGAGAGAGCTGTGGTCTTCTGTTTTTTCTGCTTGGTTGCTAAGCAAATTAGTTCTCACCTTAATGTACATTCCAAGGACCCCCATAGAAAATCCTTTTTAGCCATGGATGGGACATTGAGTTCCATTTAATTATTAATGAAATTTCTCAGAAGTTGCACATACTGCTCCGATTTCAAAATCTGATTACTAAGTTTCCAAATTCTGTCTCTATGTATATTTGGTAAAAGTTCCAACTGGAGATGAGCAACATGATGATCTGAGATAACCTTAGATGAATAATATACTAGGGAAAGCCCTTGAAGATGATCCATAGTCAAAAGAAATCAATCTACATGTGAAAAAGTATGGCGGTGGAGGGAATAAAACAAGTATCCTCTATTATCAGGGTGCATGAGCCTCTAGGGATTGGTGAGACCAAGAAAATGCATTAACTCATGGATAGCTTTTTGTCCCGGTGATAGAGTTTGCCTACTCTGACCGGATTTATATAATTTATTGGAAAAGACCTGGTTCCAATCTCCACCCCGGAGTATTGGAAGCCTAGTCCAGGGAGCAAGTATGACCATAAGAGAAGCAAAAAATTCTGGGTCATCATTGTTGGTTCCATAAATGGAATCCAGTACAACTTCAGAGTGACCCAAAAGGCCCCTCACAGTGACAAATCTACCCTCAGGATCTGCAACTTCTTATAAAAGGCGAAATGGAATGTAAATGCTCTATTTAACAGTTGGCAAGTTGGATGCTTACAGGTAGATGTTGATGTCCTCGCAACACTTTACTTTAATGTCACTTGATGAGAGTGACGAGATATTTTTAATTTTGGGGGGGGACTGTATTTTTTACACTTTTTCACATGGAGTACTACTGTGGGATTTTGCAGTACTTGATGGTGTCAGAAGAAAACAATCTATGTCTGGGAAGACTTCAAGGACACATGACACATCAAGTGATTCAACGTAAATTCCTGCTTCCAGTCCACTGTCACTATGGTCACTGTTACCACCACCTCCACTACTGCCCATACCAACCACACTGTCCCTTGCACCACTCAATTGGGTGTTTTGCCTTTGTATGTCATATCATTACTGATGTTCCAAAATGGTCCCACTTTGCCACCACGATTGACACTCTTTTTGCACAGACTGCAAACAGCTCAAGAGTTGTCTGCAGGGTCAATATAGAATAAATTCCACATTAAATATTTACCCTTTGTGCTTTGTACTATGGTGCCTAGCAGTATTTATTGTACAGTCAAGAGACCTGGAGGAAACACTATACTGCCATTTCCTTGTTCACATTAATTTTTCCCCATTCATGGTCATCTCCTTATTCTTATGTTTAGCATATGATTCTTTCTTCTGCACTTGTCTCTTATGCCCTACAGCAGCATCCTCTCCAACCCCTTCATCAAAACTAGTACCGACCTCATTGTTACAAGATTCAGAAGAACTGGAAGTGCCATCATTATCAGGTGGGACATAACCTGAGCTATCCCATTCCCATTCCCCACTATCACCACCATAGTTTTCAGTATTCACTGCCTCAGCATCTGAGGCTATATTTAAGGATGATGCTTCCCCCTCCTTCCATGCTGCTTCTGCAGCTAGAAGTCTCCTGGCACATGTGGAGAAATTTTCAGTACCTCTATGAGTAATTCCTGTTAGTTCTTTCCAAAACTCTACTATAATTTCATTGGTAACATGCTTTTTTTGTTCCAGAGGACATTTAGTGCCATTCAGGATGATATTATTGTTACTATTGTTGCAATGCTCTTCATTAGTGCTAATATTCATATTGTCTGCATCATTTTTCAGCTGCACATGCACCAGCACTGTGCTTCCCTTTACTAGACTTAATCTGGGAAATACAAGACATAGTAGACAGAGACGTGGCTTTCACGCTGCCACAGAGAGACATCACACACAATGTAGTTATGACAAGGCTCAGGGCACTTAACAGGTTAACAGAAAATGTCATATAGCCTAAATGGCTTTTGCTATACTGCGGAGAGACCCAGACTAGCTATGCCACAGACAGAGCTCAGGGCACCTAATGGGCACTGTGTAATGCAGCCTAAATGACTTTCACTAAACTGCAGACACATGTAGCTATGTCACAGGCAGGGCTTTTGGCAAATAACAGATCATGTGTAATACAGCCTAAATGACTTTCACTATACTTCTGAGTAGCTACGTCAGGGATAGAGATGTGCCAGAGTTTTATTTTGTGGGTGAAAGTCCTGCAAAATCTACAATTTTGCAAGCATTATGTGAAACATTTCACATGTATGAAATTGCAAGAATTTCCCCTGCGAAATGTGATATTCTACCCATAACGGTTGAATTTTGCCCGCAACTGATGCAATTATGCCACTTCCCCAGGGCTCTAGTGAACCCCCCATCCCAGATTGATCCCTTTCCAAATCCCAGGACTCACTGAGTATTTTTTTTTAATAAATTTTCTTGGTGGTCTAGTGGCTCACCCCATCCCCAACCCAATAAGTATGGTCCCACCCCCATCCCAAAACAGAGCAGGCTGCCAGCACAGCCCTCTGCTCTCCTCCATAGCCAGCAGCCTGCTGACATATGAATGAATGTGCACATGCTGTGCTGTGCACATGCTCATTCATTCATATAAGACAACAAGTTGTGTGTGGTATATATATAAAAAAAAATAACATTGGTGTCTAGTGGTCCCTCCCCTGACCACATCACCCATCTATCAGCCCATATATTTTTTTCTTTCATTTATTCCCTGGTGGTCTAGTGGTCCCCATCACAAAAGGCAATAAGTTTAGTGTTGCAAAAAAAAAAAAGGGAAAGAAATTAACTCTGGTGGCTAGTGGTCCCTCCCCCTGAACCCATCACCCATCCGTCAGCCCATATTTTTTTTTATTTTATTCCCTGGTGCTGTTGTGGCCCACCCCACTCCACAACCCCCATCCCAGCAAGTACTGTCCCACCCTGCTCCCCCCATCCCAAAACGGAGCAAGCCACCGGCTCAGCCCTCTGCTCTCTTCCATAGCTGGCAACACTCTCAGATGTGAATGCATAAATGAGCATATGTGCATGAGCTCATTCATTCATTCACATCTGAGCGGGCTGCCAGCCGTGGAGGAGAGTGGAAGGCTGAGCCACTGGGGGGAACAGGGTAGGGCAGTACCTGCTTGGTTGTGGGGGTGGGTTGGCTACTAGAGCACCAGGGAATAAATAAAAAAAAACTGTGGGCTGGAGATGGGTGATGGGGTCTGGGGGAGGGGCCACTTGCCATCAGGGTTAATTTCTTTCCTTTTTTTATCAACACACAACTTTTTGCTTTTTGGGGTTGGGCCACTAGACCACCAGGGAATAAATAAAAAAAATAAAAACTGTGAGCTGACGGATGGGTGATGGTGTCAGGAGGAAGGACCACTAGCCACCAGGGTTAATTTCTTTCCTTTTTTTTTTACACCACACGGCTTGTTGCTGTTCACGATGGAGTGAGGTGGGAAAGCTGCTGGGGTGGGGGCAGGGGGCCACTAGACCACCTGGTAAACATAGAAACATAGAATTTGATGGCAGATAAAGACCGCTTGGCTCACCTAGTCTGCCCATTTCTCTACCTAATGGATAAGCTGCAGGTACTAGTTAACCAACAGCCTACTTCCTCCTACCCACCACTAGAATTGGTCTTATATTAAAAAAGCATACTAGGGTAGGGGATCAATCAGGTGAAACTGATATGCCTGGGGAAAAATTTCATGAAATATACAAATTTCTCAAAATTTTTCACCGGGCGAAATATGTCAGTTTTGCACAACACTAGTCAGAGACAGGGCTTGGGGCACTTAACAGACAGTGTGTAATACAGCCGAAATGTCTTTCACTATACTTCAGAGAGACACAGAGTGCTGCTGTAGCTATGTCACAGACAGGGCTCAGGGCACCTACAGGCAGTGTGTGTGTGTGTGTGTGTGTGTATGTATATATATATATATATATATATATATATATATATATATACACATACAGCTTAAATGGCTTTCAGCATACTGCAGAGACACACATAGTAGCTATGTCACAAACAGGGCTCAGGACACCAACAACAGATTGTGTGTAATACAGCCTAAATGGCTTCACTATACTCCACAGAGACACAGATTATATGTCACAGGCAGGGCTCAGGGCACCTACAGACAGTGTATGTGTGTACTGCATACAGCCTAAGTGGCTTTCACTATACTGCAGAGACACACAGAGTAGCTACATCACAAACAGGGCTCGGGACACCAACAACAGACAGTGTGTAATGCAACCTAGATGGCTCCACTGTACTGCAGAGAGGCACAGAGTGTATGTCACAGACAGGGCTCAGGGCCCCTAGCAACAGGCAGCAAATATACAGTCTAAATGGCTTTCACAGCTGCTGCCAGCAGCAAAGAGCACCTCCTTCTTCTCCTTCTCTGCTGAGTGCTGCCGCATGTGTTGGCCCCAACCCCGATTATTCCCCCTTTCTTCAGTCCTCAGCTCTTGCGCCCCTTCCTGGAAAAAAGTTGTGCTTTATAAAGCAGGATCCTACTTTCATCAGTGCTACTGTCCCCTAGCCCATTCAATTCCTTACCTGACTGGAATCGAGCTACTGACGTTTTGCATGAAAACTCCATAAAGTTGCAAAGTTATATCCCTCATAATTTTGTAAATCTTCATGGTGCTGAAAAAAAGACAGACTTCCCGGTTTAACAAACATGCCCCCATGTCGGCCCATGTGGCACTGTTTTGTGATGTCACAAAACAAAGGCTGTGGAAGTGCTCCTCATTCAGTTCTATGGGGCTAGTATTTTCTAATATATTTAAACCCTTTAGTGTTGGGATTTTTTCATATGCGATCGATCGACCAATAGGTCCCTATTAGTCTATCGATCGCTTTGATATGAAAAAATCCCAACACCAACAATATTAATTTTGGAGTTGTATACTGTATGCCTTATTATTTATCTTCTGTTAAATTGTTTTGTTCTTTGCAGAATATATACATTTATTTGACTGTATTCTTAAATCTCTCCAATTTTGGGGGGGGGGTAATTGGCACCCTATTTATTTTTCCCATTTGTTATTGGTCTTAATTTGTCCTTGCTGGCTATTTCTATATACATTTTAGATATCAATTATTTTGAGCTAGAACCACCTGTATCCCTTTGAGATTACAGATTTTTACTTAGATTTGAATTGGTTACTCTACGGAATTTTTTTTAAATTGTTAAAGCTTAGAAGAAGAGCAGAATATAACAGATAGTTCCCTTTAGGACAATTATTAGTTTTTTCTCTAAATTTCTGATAAGTTATAAAAGATCCTTCATGAATAAAGTCTATCCATCTATTTATCTCATTTTGTCTCGAAAATTTAGTAGCAGAGTTTGCTGTTTTGTGCTCATTTCTTGATAGGAAGATTCTTCCATATAACCATGGAATATAAGCACAAGGAAGTTAAGTGACTTGCTCAGGGTCACATAGTGTGCAAGTGGGGGCTGTGGGATTCAAACCCAGGTCTCCAGGTCTGCAACTCAGAGCCTTAAACCACTGCGCTATACTGCCTCCAAATTTGACCTTAGCATATGCAAGTTAGAAAGCCAGTAGTTTAGGATTGTTATTCTTTTAAGCCCTTTATATTTTGTTTTGAAAATAAAATCTCTTATGCCAATTTGATGGTTTACATGGTTTACAATATTCTGCAAAATTTGATGATTTGGACATGGATGGAAAAAATGCCCATTCCCACACCACAATCAATATAATACTTAAATTGTATAACTTTGAACCAGACTACCAAGTCCTCCCAGGTTTGAAGATGTGATCAAGTAATCCCATGTGATTCGGGGTTTACCCCCTCTCCATAGGAACTTTTTAAAAAGTAACCTAATTTCAGAAAACCATTTGACATTCAGGGATTCTATAATAGCCTGTAAGATATATATCAAATGTGGTAAGACCATCATTTTTATTTACTTCCACTTCTAACCCAGAGAGAAATAGAGAGATATTGCCAAGACCGCAGTCCCTCAGAAATGTTTTCCTTTGCTTCCTGAAAGTTAATTTTTATATTAGTTTCTACATTATTTGTTAAAATAATACCCACATATTTAAACTGATTAGATTTAGTAATATTTGGTATAGACAAATGGTTTATATCTTTTATCCCTTTAGTTATTTGAAACAGAATTGATTTATCCTGATTTAACGGATGTCCTGCAAACTCAGAAAAGCTCCCTGTTTCAGACAAAATAGCTACAACTGAGACATTTAAGAACTTGAAGAAAATAAGCTTATCATCTGCAAACATACTTAATTTACTTTTATCTCCCTACATTTTAATTCCCTTTATAGATTTATTAACCCTTATTGCTTCAAGCATAGGTTCTATACATAGTAAAAACGACAAGGGTGAAAGGGGCAGTCCTGCTGGACACCATTCAATACTGGCAATTTATCTATGAAAGTCCTATTAATAATAAATTGAGATACTGGATTTCAATATAGCTGCTTAATAATATGAATATAATCTGTTGGTATTCCCCATTTTTCCAAAATTATAAACATACATTCTCTATTAAGTAGGTCAAATGCCTTATTCATCCAAGGAAAGTACAAATATTTTTTTTGGAAGGTCTTGTACATATTCAAACAAAAGTTGGAATATTTGTAATGCATTTGCTATTGTCCTTCCTGGAATGAAGCCGTGTTGGTCTATATGAATAATATTAGGTATGTCTGTCAAGACTCTACTTGATATTAGTTTACGGATAATTTTATAGTCCACATTAAGGAGTGCAATCGACCTATAGCTATCAGGTGTGTCTTTTGATTTTTCATCTTTGCGAATTGAGACAACTTTTGCTTTGTTCATAGAGTTAGGAAAGACCAACTTAGCATGTTGGACTTCTTGAATGAAAAGTAATAACAAGAGTATTAATTCTTCTTGGAAAACATGATATAATTCTATTGTAAGGTCATGAATACTTGGACTTTTATTTTTGGGAAACGAAAAAAAATGTTTTTGAGTTCGAGTTGAGAGAATTCAAGAAAATCCAACCGGATTCTAGGGATTTGAATTTTCTGTAAAAATTGCTCCATAACTAAAAGGTCGCATCCATCTGTTGATTAATATATATATTTTTAAAGAAGACAAAGGTAATATGTTTCATTCCTTCTATATCTGTAGTTATTATTCCCATATTATTTTTAAACCCCAAAATAATATTTTGTCTTTTTTTAAGTAAACTAGCTAATAATCTATCAGTTTTATTGCCCTGGAGATATTTAGTACATTTTACCTTCTTTATATTAATTTCCATTTCTTGATAAATTATTTGCTGAATGGAATTTCTAATCATCATCCATTCTTGATGCTATTTCTTGGGATCTCTTGATAGTAATTTGTCTAAGTATTTTAATATTTTATTCAATTGGTCTTCCTTTTGTTATTTAAATGTATTTTTCCATTCCTAATAAGATATATATACTCCTATTAAAATTGCATTTAGAGGATCCCATAAAGAAGAAATAGTGCATTGGACTAAATAATTATAATAAAAAACCTCTAATTGTTTGTTTAATTTTATCTCTAAATTTCACCTCTTGCAATAAATTATTAAAAATCCATTGTCTTTGCCTTGGATATTTATTTATGTCTTCATTTAATACTAACTCGACAACTGCATGGTCAGCTAAGATAATAGATTGTATAGCACAAGTCTTAAACATAGGTATTATTGCTTTAGAAATAAACATACAGTATAATCTATTCAGGAGAAAACATTGTTTTTCTTATCATGATGGATGTACTCTTTCTCTGAGGGTCGTTTAAGTCTCCATGCATCCACTACCTCTTGCTGTTCTAAAAATAAAGCACTTTGGAGATCTGTTTATTGATAGGCATAGGTAAAGTAGATTTATCTAGCCTAGGATGCAGTGAGGCATTGAAATCACCCATTAATACATTGTTTTCTGCCTTTAATGTGACTAACCCTTCCTTTATTTGACCTACAAATAGGTGATAGTCTTGAAAGGGTCTATACACTGAACCTATAGTGTTAGGTATATTACTAATACAGACATTGAACAATAGGATCCTCCCTTCCTTATCTTATCAAGTCTCCCGAAATTTCATTTCCAGATGTTTCCTAAATAGTAAATAAACTCCTGTGCTTTTCTTAGTCCCTACTGATGAGTATACCTTGTGAATCCAGTTTCTTTTTAATTTCTTAGATTCTAAGTCAGTCAGATGTGTTTTTTTGTAATGCTATTACATCTGCTTGAATTTTATTCAAATAAGTCAGAATTCTTGATCTCTTGATTGGTGTATTTCAACCATTAACATTAAATGTGGCATATTTAAGCATTTTGCCAGCCATTGCAATACAATCTTATTTCTTTCATTTTAGGCTCTTCCTTACTTTTGAAAACCATTTGCAAAACTGGAAAAAAGACCTTCCTCATTAAATAATAACCTCGCTCAAAATGCATTCCCGTCCCCTTAAGAAAAACAATATGGATCCCCCGTCCTCCTGATCCCTTCCTAGTCAATATAACAAATAATAAATCCATTCCCCTCCTTTTAACAGTAACAGTTTGGAGCACCCATCCCCAATCCTCCTTCCCTCCTCCCCCATAGCAACAAGAGTTGCCATATTTTCCCATATTGCACCCAGTCTGCCCCATCAGACATTCTGCAAAAAGAATAGAAAGAGAGAGACAGAGAGAGAAAAAAGCACTTTTAGAGGGTTGTTAGTTTAGTCATCAAAGCACATTTCTTTATAACTTCAGCTTAAAAAAATCTTATAGAAGGTAATTAATCTACTCATCAAAGTTCTTCAAAAAACACATTCCTTGATAACTTCATCTATAGAAAGGCAACAACATAGTCAACAAAATGTTATAGGTTATCCAAGTCTTCACTGCCATAGAAATGCTGCCAAATCAAATAATCAAGTTAGTAATCTGGTATTTTTTCAGCAAGGCTCTTCACGGCTTCTTCCACTGTAAAGAAAATAAACCTTTGTCCTTCAATAATAACTCAAAGTTTTGCAGGGAATCCAAATGATGATTTGAAACCTTTTGCCTAAAGCTCGGATCTGAGCTAGTTGAACTTTTTTCTTTCTGCCAGATCTTCGGGGGCAAGTCATGATAAATGGCTATGTTAGCCCCAATCAGCTGCATTCTTTTCTCTTTATAAACTTGACTCATTAATGTCTCTTTATCCTTGTATCTCATCAATTTCACCACAGTGGGTCTGGGGAGGGCCTCATCACCTAGTTTATTTCTTAAGGAGCTATGGATTCTATCAACTTCCATTAGCACTGTTGAGGGTTCAACATCTAAATGTGCAGCCACAACTTTTTTGAAAGAGTCTTTTAAAGTAAAATTAGAGTCCCAGTATTCAGGAACCCTCACCAATAGAATATTTTTCCTTCTGGCTCTTAATTTAAAATCCAATACTTTTTCTTGCAATTCTTTATGCTGAGTTTCATATTTACTAGTTTGTCTAGTTAAGGGGTCTGCTGGTCTTCTAATTCATTGATTTTTTTTCTGAACTGTCTCCACCTGTTGTTTAAGTGTTGAATTCTCCATTACTAATACGTTCACAGTTTGTTGTAAGCCCAGCACTCTTTGTTCCAAATTAACCAGTTTAGACAGTTTTTTATCCATTTTCTGGATTTTATCCAGAATTAAACGTGCCCAAGAGGGAATCTCATCATAGTTAGTTTCATTACCCATATTAAATCACTCTGAACTGTTAGATTGTACATCAGAGTCAGAGTCAGAGTCTGAACCAACTCGTTCATCATTTCCCCCTGCAAATCTATGGGTTTATTCAAATTTATCATAAACAAGTAAAGAGTTCAAAACCAGTAAAGAGTTCACTATCTCTTTACTCCTAGTCCCTTTGATTTCTGGAGGTAAATATATGTGGGAAATAGGGTCACTTATCTGATTCTTGTCATTCATCAGCAAAGCTGGAACAGTCAATTTTACTTGCAGTAATACAGTATTACTTCTTGCAAGGTATTGGGAGTTCTGTTTTTCCTTCCGGGAGCAGTGACTGACTCTCACCAGCCAACACTTGCTTTTCCATTGAAAATAACCTCTCTGGATTCTCTGCATCCTGTGCTATAGAATCCTTCTCCAGTACATCATATGAAGCTGATTATCCCACACAGGTCTTCTGTGCATCTCCGACAATTGATTGATCCACTTTAACCATTCCATTCTAATTGAGATTAGTCAATTCCCTAGTAAACTGGGTGCTGAGATGATAGTCTCCTTTCTTATTTCTCTGTTCTTCAACTGAAGCAGACATCGATATTTTTCCTGCTGGGATTCTGGTTCTTAATTCTTGCTTCCCATTCGGGGCTTGTTTGTTGGCATTGTCCATCCTTTCATCTGATTATTGTGGGTAAGCCATCATGGGGGAATGAATTGCTGCTTCAATTTGTTACTCTTCCTGGGAACAAGAGAACATTCTATTTGTTTATTTTATTTATTTTTTTACCATTCTCTTTATCTCCCTCAGACACTGGAACTCTCTCAGGCCTCGACTCATCCTCAGCTCTACTTCCTGCTGTGGTCCCCAACAACCTCAAAGTCAATATGATTCTCCCACAGAGTCCCCCTTCCAAAGCCCTGCCAGGAGATCTTAAGGGGCAGTGGTGGAGGTCCAGCATTGGGAGTGTGGCTGGTGGATACTATGGGCCATCGCCTATCCAGGCCAAGGGGGTATTTTTCCCCCTTGTAGAGTACCTCACTTCCCATTCTCCCTCCCCCCTGCATGGGCACCTCTGATGCCAAGGTACATGGCAACTCTGCCGGCATCAGCCATGCTGAGACATACAGTCTGGGATTCTGAAGCAGCCCCTGATCTCCACCTGGGGCTGCTGGTACACCGGACAACTCCCAACTCTCCCCCAGGAGAGGAGAGCAGCCCTGCAGGCACTCAATCCTTTCCCTCCCCTGCTGACCTCTGGTGCCCGAGCTTGCTCCCAAACTTGGGTTGCCAGCATGGCATGAGGTGTGGCATACAGTGTCTCAACCCGCAGCACCGCTGGGTTGAACCCTATTTGTTTCAATTTGACCATTATCTATTGTCAGCTCCCTCTTTCCTGCAAAAGTTTCATTACTTTGAGATAGTTCAAGAGTAACAGAGAAGCATGAGGGTAGTGCTGGTATCTGAGTGCTAACTTGTTCAATTGATCCATTAAATGGCTTTTCAGTGTGTTCAATATTTAATGTAATATTGTCTCAGTCTTCATTGAGTTTTTTTCTGTTGTTTATTTCCATCTTCCGAAAAAGTTTCTACTTTATTCAAAATATTCTCTGGTTTACCTTTATTGAAATGTCCAGTTCTAGCTGATTAAAAGGTACAGAGGATTGAAACTTGGCATCGAGAGCTGCGCACTTCACCAGCTCTGAATCCTTGTTATCAGACATAGAAATTGCAGTTTCAGCAGAGCAAGCAGAGGTTACTTGCTTGTCTTTTTTACTCTTAGTAATATAACTTTCTAGAGTTTTTGAAACCTCACAAGCAGACTTAATTGTTTTTGTCATTACCTTTTTAGTTGCCTGCTTCTTGGATTCTCTCTTAGCCAGTGTCATGATCCCATGATGGGAAAAATATTTCTGTTCTTTTTTGTTGACTCTTGCTTCCAATGACCAATCTACATGAAACATGTATAGTTCTCACTCCTCACAAGAATTATTAAGATAACATTTAAGCCAAAACCAAAGCTTTCCATCAGTTTATTGCAGGGAGCATCTCAACACCTTCAGTGTCAGGGGCAGACTGGCTTATGCTTAGTAATTGACTCCTCTCATTCCTCTTCCCTTCTGCCAGGAAGGACAGCTAATTGAGTATGGTCTGCTGAGAACAAAAGGTCACTGGGAAGTCAAAAGGTCACCAGGAAGTCAGATCAGAGAAACAATATACATTATAGCCATAAGAATGCTTAGAAAAGAAGGCTGTCTACACACTTTGTACTCTGCAAAAAAGGTGCAGGCTGCCTTAGAGCTAAGAACAAAAATTGCATAACCTAGTCAAACAGGTTAACCTCAAGCTGCAAGGCATTACTTGCAATTACCAAGACACAGGTGGGCTGGCTTAGCTAGCATACAGCAGTATGGATTTTACACAGTCAGAGAACAATGACATCATGAAAAAATAAATACTTCAAAGAAATGACTTCTTGGGAGAGACCTATAGACAAGAGATTTCAGATTCTGAAGTATCACACCATAGACAATCCACATGAGGTATGCACAAGAGTGAAAGAACTTCTCATCAAATGGCTCCAACCAGAAGCAAGAGTCACATAAATTATTGACATAGTAGCTACAGTGAGATTTATCAACATCCTTGCCACAAATTTGCAACTCTGGGTGAAAGAGTGCTGACCAGACAGTGGGAACAGGGCAATTTCACAAAGACTGTCAGATGGCCAGACAGACATATTTGATTGATGTCCAGGTGGAAGCGAAAGCTATGAAGGGCTTGATAGATCTGGGAAGCATACAGTTCCTGGTGTTTGCAGTTTGGGGGAAGGCTCTACAAGAAGACCAGGTACTGGAGTGATTTGCATTCATGGGGCACTCAGTACTACCCCACCACTAAAGTGACCTTGAAATTAAATATGGTGCCTTATTTATGTAAAGAGGAAGTAGTTCCTGCCTTACCCATAGCTGTGGCTATCAGATGTGACTTTCCAGGATTTACTAACATGATCACAGAGGGAACAAACCCTACTATTGCTACAGCTGCGATAACATACTTACTAGCAAAGGACTCTTCTAATGAGGGCACCTCTGCTTGTGGGGGCTTAGACTGACTTGTTTGAGTTTAACAGCAATATCAGAAAGTCTAAGAAGGAAAGAAGGTGCAAAAAAAATGATAATAAGATTGAGGGTCATGGGGGGTGAAATTTGAAAATGATGAAACCAAGAGCAAATAGAACAACTGATAGTGCCAGAGAAATACTGGGCTGAGTTGCTACATGTAGCATATGATTGTTCCATGATATAGCGTATTATTGTCCCATGGTTGTTTACTCAGGAAAGGACTGCAACCTGGCCAGATTATTTCACAGATTGTTTTGTCCTAGGCTTCATGACAAAGTTGCTGCCTATTGTAGTTCATGCCCTGCATGTCAGAAAGTAACCCTGGTAACTAAATAAGATAACGTACCCCAATGCCCCTACTCCAGGCAGATGTGCCCTTTGAGAGAATTACAATGGACTTGGTAGACCCTTTGGAGAAAGGAAAACAAGGTAATTGATTTATGCTTGTGACTGTGCTACTCAATACCCAACATTCCATTGTCTGCCATCATAGTCTCAAAAGTGGCAGCAGATCTTACTAAAATTTTCAGCAGGGTAGGTATACCCAAGGAAATTATAACAAAGCAATGTGGTAATTTTGGTCCAGCATTCCTCAAAGAACTCCACTGACATCTGGGTATTTCTTCCATTGGCCTTTGAAGAATGTGTTACTGTGAGGCACTGGCTTGGGGCTGTACCTTGTTCTTCTGATTAGAGGCTATGGGATTGGGGAGAGGGATAAGCATTAGGGTTGAGAACCCCAAGAAATACCCCACCACTGATTCACTAAGACTATGGCGATCCAAAATGCTAATTTTTTTTTTCCTTTTGTTGCTTGGGGAGGTAGGGAGTTAGGGTTGGAAACCCTAATGCCACATTTCCCTACTTTTGTGGCACTACGTTATCCCAACTGGTACATCAGTGAAATTGTTTTGCAAAGAATTTCCCTTTCTTTTTGAGATAATGGAATTGTACCCTCATTCACACAGGTCTGAACAGGTGCAGATGTGCAGGTCCCTTTGGGCCCTGCACCATGGAAAGACTCCATCTGCCTACAGAAGTGTTGGGCCTGGAATATCTCCCCCCCCCAGCCACAGAATGCAAGCTGCTGGGTTGTTCACATGAGCCCTGATACCATATAGTGAATACAACTGTCCTCATTCACTCTTTACACATTCAGTCTTAAATACATTCACACCTTACACATTCACTCTTCACATGTTCAGTGTTTGTTCTTTCGGATACAAAGAGGCAAAGAGATCTGAAAGAACAATGAGTGAATGTGTGAACAGTGAATGTGTAAAGATTAAATGAGAACAGTTTTCTTCACTATATGGTACCCGGGCCTGTGTAGACAACCCTGCAGCTTGCATTTCTTGCTGGGGTGGTGTCACATAGCAGCAGCATCCCCCCTCCCTCACCCCATCCAGCTGGGTCATTGAGCTCCCCTGAACTCAGCTCATCAGCACAGGATCACAAAGCATACCAATTTGGGTCAAGACTGGCAATACACACAAAGTTTCTCACCAGTCACACACACACATACACACACATGTATGTATATGTATATATATTTATATATATGTGTGTAGGTGTTTTTTATTTTAACCCCAAATTTATGACTCCCCTTATAAATATGACATGTAGCATTTATAGTATATTGGCCAAAATGTCATTTTGCACCAGAAATGTGAAAACACGTCTCATCCAGGATTTAAAAAATGACACCTGTCACATTTATAAGGTGGTGTGGAAAAATGGTAAAAATGGCTGTGTTGATAGTGTGGAGTCAAAATATTGAAAATTAGCTAAGTTATGCGTGAATGTTAAAATACTGCAGTGTTCAGTCATAACCTGAGTATTTTACCATATTTGTACACCAAATTTCCAGCACAGCCTTTTTATTACACCACCTAATGAACCCAGTAAGTGAAAATTTTCAGGTCCTCACAAAAATGTTATTTGACGCCACTGAAATGTCATTCTACACCACAGGTACAAAAACGCATTTTGGCCAGGATCTGAAAAATGACAGCTGTCATGTTCATGAGGTGGTGTGACAAAATTACTATGTTGAAATCTGGTTTCAAAGTATTTAAAATTACAGAAGTTTTGAGTGAGCATACAAAAATTTCAATGTATGCTCATAACTTTATTTTTACATATTTGCATAATTCCACCATAATTGTTAATGAGGTGGGGTCCCAAAAAGGCCATGTTGAAAATTTGGGGTGAAAATGTGCAAAAATGACAAAATTGTGCAAGAAAGTTCAAAACCCCTTTGAAATACATTGACTCACACTTACTTTAGTTTCGCATATCACAGTTGCTAGTTCCAGCAGTAAGATGTGTGTTTGACTGGGGAGTGGATCTAGCCCGTGTGACATGCTCAGGTGAGTGAGGGTTTGTGAGGGGGTATAGGGTGCTGGATGTTGAGTGGGAGGAAAGGGTAGGGTGTGTGTATGGGTGGCAGATCGGCAAGGGACCATCTTCTTTTATTACAGGTTTAAAAAAAAAACATTGAGGGACAGTTTTCTTTATTTTAAGTCACATTCTGACACCAGAGATTGGGCACCCCAGTGTTGGTCTATAATGTGGGGAATGGGAGCAGGTGACCCAGAGAGGATGGGGGTCAAGAGAAGCGATACAGGGGGTGGGCACACTGGTCCATGTATGATAAAGAAATAATACTATCTGTCTGTTAAAGCCAGACTGGCTCATCCAGCCAAGCTGGCCAAAATCACAGAAATTCATACAATGTGCACCTGGTCCAGCTGATCTGGTCATACTGGCTTGTCTGGATTTTACTGATCTGGTTTCAGTGGTCTGGTTGTCACCATTCCCTGGAGAAAGACTGTCAAATAGTGGCTTTTTGCAGTTACCATCACTGCTGTTGTCTATGGGGGGAGGGGGCAGCAGGAGAAATATTGCTGCAGAACTGCTTCCAGAGGGAGGGCAGGAGGGGAGAGCTGCTGAGGAAATGGAAGGCACAAGAGAGTGACAGACTACAGAACAGGAGACATCTTTTTCAATTTAGTCAGAAATGGAAGCATCATCAGCATGAGACTTCAGTGCACACTGTGTCATCAAAATGACTAAAAAACAGCAAAGTAACAGGTGCAGCAAAGCCCCTTTCAAAATTACACAAGAGGTCCAGCAACATTAACTGTCAGCTCATTTCCAGCCACATCATTGAATTAAAGCCTAACACACATCCAGAATCTACTTTTTTTCCTGATGATTCCAACCTGTTTGACTTGTATTATGCAAAGTTTTCCTAATAATCTGAACATGTTTGATTTGCATTCTGCAATTAAACATAGGAAGATTTAACTGTTTGCCTCTCTGTGTAACACTAAACTGATTATCTGGTACCTCATCCCTGAGTCTATAATCCAAGCTATTAAGTCCTTCTAACATAGCAAACACTGTCCGGGCTCCTGTTCTCCTCTTGGAGGTGGTCCCTGGAGCTGCTGGATCTACTGATGTCATTCTTGGGGTCCATTCTTTTGACTGTGGCTCTGATCCTCCAGCTGGTCCCAAGTGCTTCTAGAGCTCTGAGAGAGATCTCTTGCTGTTTCACACTGTTGTTGCATTCATACCTCTCAACCTCCTGCCTCATAAATCAGGGACAAGGCTTAAAACAATTGGGGACAAAGGATCAGAATCAGGGACACATCTTCATAATTGGTTATATCCACTCAGAAAGCTGGTAGAATAAGGGGCTTAGTGTAAAATGCATTTTCTAAGGAAGAAAGAACATGTCTGTAACTTTAATGTTTGACATTATTTTGTGCTTACAACTTCCACTGTTAGGTTACAGAAACACAATTGTTGGAGGGACAGAGTAAAATTCTGAGGACAAATTAGGGATGTCCCTGAAAATCAGGGACAGTTGAGCAGTATGGCTTGCCTTCAGCACTGTCCCTACAAATCTCGTAGCTGAAGTGCTTTCCCAGTTTTCTGCAACTACAGTAAATCCCATGTGTGAACAAGAAAGGGCTTGCCGCTATAAGTGTGTCACACAAATGTGAGCCTGATTCAGAAATAATGCATAGCCATGCAAGGAATCCCAGCAGTAACTTTATGCCATTTTGTCTCAGTTCCTTCTGAACATCAGGATCTGTATGCATTTGTTTAGGATGGCAGGAGCATAATCATATACAAACAATTATTTAATGTTAACAAATAGAATTTTTTGTTTAGCCCAGGCTTTCTTAATGGTGTCAGTCTTTACCCAGTAGTTCAGGAAACCTAATATAAAAGACCAGGGCCATGCCTTTAGATCTTTTCAGGAAGCAGTAAGAGCCCTGTGTGCCCTAATTACGTTCAACACATGCCAAGCTTTGAGACCCAGCAGCCACTAATGAGTCCCTTTATATCCACAAAAGTATCCACACTCTCCTCTTTCTCAGGCAAGCTTTGTATTCTTACTTTGTTTCTTCTGTGCCTGTTTTTGAGGTCTTTTGCAAATCCATCTCCCTCTGATGCAGGCATTGGAGGGTTTTTTGTATGAGCATCAATAAGCTCTGTATAATCCATTAGACAATCCTTAATTTCTGCCATTGTTTCCTCCATGAGTCAGAGAACATGCTGATAATTCACTACAATGAATTCCAAGCAGCAGAGGGCAGCTCCAATATTCTGGAGTTCAGAGCAGAGTTTTTTGAATGTGAATATGAAGTCATCTTCTTCATCATCCAGGTCACTGTCTACGGGAAAGAAGGACAGGGGTCTTGAAGAGAACTTAATCTGACAGTGGTAATGTTCTTCAGCATAGAGGTTTGAATGCTGGGGAGTAGATGCTGCTGCAAAATCATTTAGCCATTGCTGAGTTGCCATCATTAGCTGTTCAGTCAGTGTTTGGAACTCCTTTTGATTGCCAGAGGGATGGAGATACTGAACAATTATAGTACCTTGGGTGCTAGAGGAGCAGAGAGACTAAGTGACCATTACCCTCATGGCATCACTGGAAGTCCCAACTTGACATTTTAGAAGGTCCTGCTGTCTTGCTAGGTCCACCATTGTGAATCTAACTGGATCAATGGTGCTGTGCTGTTGGTTGTCAGAAACATGGGCTAGCAGCACCCTTACATCGCCACATTATGGATACATAGTTGTGTGTGTGCTACTTAAGACTGGCCTCACGGGAAGATATATTTTTTATAAACTGCTGGGAGCTGTCATATTTTTCATACATCCATACTCATTACAAATACAATATTAAAACCTCTTTTAAAACAGATAATTTAATTAAAAGTACCACCACGAAGAAGCTAAGACTGTCATGAATAAATTAATGCAGAAAAAGTGAGATTGCTTTTTTATTTTTGTTGGCAAACTATTATGGTTACAGCAAACAGCAAGCTTTGATAAACTTGAGTGGGAGAGGCACACTGAGCCTAATGTTGTTTACTGGTAGGACATGGGGGAGGGGTTACAGAGTGGATAAATTGTATAATTAGTATAATATAATGAGTATGATTGTGCAATAAAAATATGTGGTAGACAGAGAATGCAGAGGAAAAGAGTGCAAATAAATAAACTACATAATCAAAAGACAACGTTGGGCAAAGCAGCAGCAGTAGCAGCAATCATCAGAATTACAATCAACCAGCAAAACAACTGAAAGTTGTAAACTTGAATGAAATGTTGAGGTACAAAACTGTGCAGCAGTTCAGAGAAAAGTAGTGATATGAGGTCTACACTTTTAGAGGTCAGAGGCATGGGCAGAAAGGGGCAAAGTAAGTCTGGAGCAGCAACTGTATAAAATGCCTTGTCTGCTAATGATCTAAAAAGCTGTTTTTTTTTCTGTGCTCATCCCTTTCACAGAGACTGTGTGTAAGACTGGAATGGTGCTGCTTTGTGGTGAGATCACTTCCCGAGCTGTTGTGGATTATCAGCGAGTGGTGCGAGATGTGATTAACGACATTGGCTATGATGACTCAGCAAAAGGTAAGCAGACACACGCTGTAAGCAAGGGATGCAGATATGGCAAACCTCGAACTCTGGGATGGGAAATAGCTCTCAAATGTGGGTTGTGGCACTCCTAGAAAGACTTGGTACACAGGCTGGCTAGATAAGGCACAACCTTCAGCCTGGAACAAAATTCCCATATATTTTCTTCATTCTTGAGATGGCATGCATGGGCTTCTGGTCTACTGTGGTTTGCCTGCAGGAGTCCTGGGGCCAGATATTCAAAAAAGTACATGCAGGCACAAAGGTTATTCTGCACCAGCGTGTGCATCGGTCCGACAGCTTGCCGAATTATTGAGTCACTGATATGGAAAGGATTTCTTCATAGCAGACTGAAGGTCAGTGGAAGATCTCTGTTTAACACTGGGTTTCTCCACACTGGACTTAAACATCCTTCAAATGGGACATGCTTTCCTTTTCGAGCCAACACAATTGTAATTTTTTTTAATGTGTGGAGTGTGTAACTATAACCTACAGTATATGTATATTTATTTGCATGGTACTTGGCTCAATAATGACTGAAAAGTATTGCTTTCTACAATATATTTCAATAGCAACCAAGCTAACAGCATCATTTCGTTGATAGGCTTTGATTACAAGACCTGTAATGTTCTAGTGGCTTTGGAGCAGCAGTCTCCAGACATTGCTCAGGGTGTGCACTTAG
This sequence comes from Neoceratodus forsteri, assembly GCA_016271365.2. Classification (NCBI taxonomy): domain Eukaryota; kingdom Metazoa; phylum Chordata; order Ceratodontiformes; family Ceratodontidae; genus Neoceratodus; species Neoceratodus forsteri. The sequence continues at coordinate 755,710,213 of CM028135.1, forward strand.
ACCGGCATGAGATGGACATTGGTGCTGGAGACCAGGTAAGCAAAGAAAAGGATGAAGCTGTTTTTGTTTCACAGAACTTTCCTTTAGCACTATATAACCCTATGCTGATCATTGTATGGTCTCCAAATAATAAGTTCTTATTGTTTGGTGGCTAGTGGCTACACCTGCCTGAATAGTGATGATGCTGTCTACAGTGTTACCCAGACATACATCCCAGGAAATCAAAATTACACATACTTCCATAATGCAAAGCATCATGGGATATATATGCAAATCGCCATGAAAATTTAGGCAGGAAATCATTTAATTTAATGAAATTTCCTGTGATATCAGGATATATCTAAAGATTTTCTGGGACATACATCTGGCTACTACTGTATATTTATTTTTTTTAGGCAACAAAAAGTTTGGATCCTATTGTCAATGGTGTGACAAGTTTGTGTAGTTTGTCTATGGTAAGTGTGTGAGTAGTGCACTGTCACCATTAACTCTCAATGGATAATCAGCTGTGTGATTTGTCCAAGTCTGAGCCAGGGAGTTCCACCAGTGCAGTGATTATATCTCTAGTGTGTTTTTTTTTTCTTCTTTGTGAGTGCTGTTGATCCCGGTTTTCAGATGCATGGGATTCATCGAATAACTGACTACAAATCATGTTTGCTTATTGCACCACAAATGCAAATAAAGACAATGGCCCAGATATTTAAACTGCACCCAAAAAGTGTGCAATAGCAGGAGCAAGTGCAAGTCTATTGTGCCCATGCGCAAGAGGCGCGATATTCAAAAAGTGAGCCAGCCAAACTATGCCTACAGCCGACGACTGAATATCGCACCACCTGCGCCATAGTGCAACTAGGGAGGGGAAACTGAGCAGATCTGATGCACCATAGCGCAACAAGAGATGTGCAGCTGAGCAGTCCAGAGGCGCCATAGTGCAACCAGGGATGCCCCCCAGCACCAGAGCAATGCAACTGCACAACCAGGGAGGTAGGAGCCCACCACCCATGCCACAGATGGGCACAGGAACACACAGCAGAACAGACATCGTCCCCCCACACCCCATGCTCTGCACAACTGGGGGAGGGCTGGAATAACCACCGGCCCATGGAGACAAGCAAACAACCCACAGCTGGGCCATGGTGCCCTATCACACCCCCCGGCAAGCTGTGGCTGACACACAAGGAGGGCTGACCACTCCGTGACACACCATCCTCCCAATGCAGAGCACACCCTGCACCATGACCCCTAGACACCCTGCCCAGGAGCAGCGACCACCACTGCAGGAAACCCCATGCATGCCACCACCCCCACTGTGACACTGCAACCCTGTGCACCACAGAACCATGCAAGACAGCCCCACCATGAGCACTCATCAGCGGGTGGCAGCATACAGCGATGCAACAATGGCATACACAGTGCCACCACACACAGTCCCCCCGAGGTACTGCTGAGAGACCAACCATGCGTCGGCACATGAGGTACCCCACATGGGACAGGGCTTGCCCCGGACACCACCACCAGTGGTACAGCACCCTGCACAGTATCCCAATGACACACCCCGACCCAGCACTGGCCACAATAGCCAGCACAGACACCCACAGTGGTGTGTGGAAGCATGCACCACACCGGATGCCACACAGTGCATGAACAGACACCCACCCATACCCAAGGACACAACAACACAGGGACGCAATGGCGGGGTAACCAAGCCCCCAGCCTGGGCCCATGTAAACTGTGTACACACAACCTGCAGTCCTCCGTGGCACTGGAGTGCCAGCCACCCTGCACAGGCACTGTGGACCTGTACGGCACCAGCATTTCCCGGAGCACAAGTCACAGACAGTGGTGCACATCCCCTGCAACACACACAAGGCACAGCATGGAGGTGGGACAACAACTGTGGAGGCCACGGTGTCACCCGAGGCAGACATGCACCACACCAGTGACAGAAGGCAACCCAGCAGTGTGACAGGTACAGTGGCTGCCCTGCATGGACTGCCACCACTGACATGCCAGCGGACCGTGCAGGTCACAGACATGCATGTGTGTCAGCTGCACAGGCCATGGATGGGCTGATAGGTGCGCCATGGACAGAGAGCACGCACCATGGACCACTGCACACAGTCATCCAATGCACAGGGAACAACACACACACACCACAGACACTGACTGATAGCTACCCCCACACCATAGTCACTTCCACATGGACACACACACATACCCATGACCGCACCACCCCTGACGTCATGCACACCACTGCAGCTGAGCACCTATAGCCCACTGCAAATCAGAGACCACCACAGTATTCATATCAAAATAACTGTATTGAAACAACATATAAAAGTTAACTATTTACAAAATATATACAAGGTGGGGGGGGAGGGCCACAAACAAGGTGAGGATGGGTAAGGGGCAAGGGTGGACAAATGGGACAGGAAAGGAGGGGTGTAAGGGTGGGTCCTGGGGGGGTAGGGGATTTCAGGGGCAGAGGGACTTCTAGTGGGAGCACCGCTCCCCACTCTGGCTCCGTCTCTGTCGGTGCCTCCGCAGGACCTCGGTGTCATTGATCCTGTGGAGGATGTCGAGTGATGCCCTTGCCACCTGCAGGATCTCCCGAAGCGCCTCCCTGATCTCTCGGAGCTGGCGTGTACCTAGGACAAGGGAGCACAGTCAATAGGTATGAATGCACAGCCCCATACAGCCCGCCCACTGTGCATGGCATACGGCCGTGGGACATAGCTCTGTGATGGTGTGTGACCACCCACAGTGATCACGTCCTCATGACCTGCCCACCCAGGTGCATACAGCCATGCGGAATGCTGCACACATGCACCGGCCAAGTCATGCACTGCACCACCGTGGCCGTTTAGTGACATGGCTATGTGGTGCAAAGGCAGTGGCACAGCCATGTACCCGGTGCACGCATGGACCACCATCGATGCACTCCCAGACATGCATTGCCACTGGACAGTGTTGACTGTAACAAGTTGCGTGCATGGCAGTGGTGTCGATGAATGGTGGCCATGCCCTGCTGCCCACCCTGTTACACAGCATGCAATAGTAATCATGTAGGTATGGTACTCACCATCATCGGGCTGGTCCATTGGGCGGGTGTGGACCCTTGCCCCACCTGGCTTCCCTCCGTTCTTCATTCTGGTCCAGATCACGGGCAAGGTGCCATTCCTCCGGGCCTGTGGTGCAAACATGGAGAGAGGAACATCAGTACAATCCCATAGCAAAGCCCCCCCTGCCTGCAGGTGTGTGCCCTCCCACTCAGCCAGACACACCCACCCCACACCCTGATAACATCACCAGAGCCAACTCCGGATGGTCCCTCCCCATGTGCTGGACACATACAACTGTGGTACCCATATGGAAGATAAAAGTGTGTTGACGTAACACCTACCTGGCCGTGGCACTGTGCCCCTCCTGGCGTGTGCCCGCAGGCGGGCTAGCAGCTCTGGCTCCCTCCGCTGCAGGTCCCCATACCTGTGGTGGCACTGTTCTGTACTTCTCCCCCGTCCAGTGGCCTCCTCGAATGTAGTTGCCACCTCCTCCCACACCTGGCTCCTGGACCTGTCCAGGGGTGCCTCCCCGAACAGTAGCCCATGGTGTGGCTCCACAATGGCCACTAGGTTGGCCAGCTCTATTTGTGACCACTGAGCAGCCCTCCTCTGCGCCATGCTGTCTGCTTGATCTTCAAATATGGTGCTCTGCAGTTTGGCTCCCCACGTGCAGATGCTGCGCGGTACAGCACTGCCATTCCCTATCGTGCTGTCACCGAACAGCGCGATAGAGGTGCACCCATGCCTGACACATGGCGCCTAGGGGGAAAAGGTCGGGCACAGGGTCAAGGGTCTCTGGTGCACGGACACGCACAGCACCATTGGAACCCAATGTGTGTAGTGCAATTGGCTGCCTGTGTGCTACCGCCAGTAGCGGCCTACCACACAGTTGCCCCAGTGCGCCTATGATGGCCCAGTGCCACAGCGCCATGTAGGTGACCATCGCTATAGCGCCACTGGCTCAATGGTGGCCATGCCCTGCATTGCTTACCATGCACAGCACATCAGCAGCGTGGCAGACTGCTGTGTCAGCAACCCGGGCATGCGCATTGAGGTGTGTACTACACATGTCACAGAACTGCGCCATTGGCTCAGCACGTTCAACACAATTGTACAAAGCGCAAAAGCGCGATATTCAGATGTCATATGCAAATCATCTAATCAGCCATTCAATGGTGCAGCACTGCAATTTGTATCCATTTAAAGTTGCGCCTTGCCTCATTTGCATGGGTTGCGCTATAAAAGTGCGACATTGGGCTGCAGTGGCCATAGTCAGTTACTGCAGTCTATTGGTGAGTTGCATGCTGTTTGGGAGTGTGGACTGTGGATTTAGGGACATGCATGGGACTGCACAGTCACAGGTAACTGCCATTCTTACAGGCTAAATAATGACTGAGCAAGTTGTGGGAGAGGAGGAACCCAGTGGTGGGAGGAGGAGAAGGCCTAATTTTACCAAGGCCGAAACTGAAGCCCTGTTTGACGCCTACCTGGATCAGGAGCCGCTTCTCAGCGGATGGCAGGGAACACCTCAAGCCCATGCTGCTGCATGAGAGGAGGTGGCACGTGCTGTGAACCTGCATGGCAGCCACCAGTGCTCCGTGCAGGAGTGCAAGAAGAAGATGGGCACAGACAGGAGGAGGATAAAGGAGAATGGTGGCTGCCATCAGGGCAGCATGAGCTGCAACAGGTGGGGGACAGCCGGAGGTGGTACACCTGACCCCACAGGAGGAGAGGATTGCTGGAAGCATGCAGCATAGTGCCATTGAGGGTGTTCCGGGTGGTGGCTTCCAGATGGGTGGTGGCCCATCACTGCATGGTAAGTCATGGTCTGTCTATGGGGGGGCAGGGTAGGTCACATGCAGTAACGCGACTTTGCTTTCCCTTACAGATCCTGAGCATCTGCATGGGTCAGCAGTGGTGGGCATGTCCACTGAGGACAGTCAGCTGGAGATGGAGGAGGGCCCATCCACCTCCACAGGTATACGTGGCTCAATGCAACAGTGGGGCTGCCTGGCTGTCCACACTGATGTTTTTGTAACAGGTGCGGAGGAAGCTCTGCCTTTGTCCCAGCATGCTGGCATCCATGGATGCCAGCATGCTGTGCCTGAGGCAGGTGCCGAGTCTGTCACCGATGATGATGTCGCTAACAGCATGGGCAGTGACACGTGTGTGCCACGGGATGGCCACACAGCAGGACACATCGTGGCCATGGCTGTGGGTGGTGCTGCCGTGGAGGTCTGCATGCCAGCACAGTCCCAGCCTATGCCTGTCAGCACCAGTGGGGCAGCACTGGTGTTTGTTCAGGACAGTGGGACTGTTGCGGCCACTGCAGCTGCACCACTGAGTCCTGTGGAGCAGCAGCCGGAGGGGCAGCATCAGCAGTTGGCCAATGGGCTTGGGGGTACAGGGTCCAGTGGCGGCATCTGTGCACCGCCTGTGGACATGCCCAGACCTGGTCCTGGTGTGCAGCGCTCACCCTCAAGGGGTGCTGAGCATGAGGGCAGTGCACACCCTGAGGGACAGGATGCTGAGGAGGCACATGACCTCTTGGACAAGCACACCCGCCTACTGCAAGCATCAGTCCAGCAGCAGATGTGGCTTGAGACCTTGGTGGATGCACTGCGTGCGGCTCTGGAGTGGGCAGAGGAGTGTCGCAGCAGAAACACCGCTCTGATCCTGGCAGGGATGGACTGGTTGCGGGAGGATGTGACCGCTGCCATTGACAGGCATGCACAGTCATTCAGTGCCATCATGGCCACAATGGGCACACAGTCATGTGCCCATGCATCACGGACACCACGCAGTGCACTGTCCACCCCCCCATTCCCGGCGTCGTGCGACACCCTCCCTGTCGACACCGGGTTCAGCTGTGGGCATCCCGAGCACGCTTGGCGAAGGCATGTTCGGTGTGCTGCAGACCCCTGCGTGAGCATGGTCATGTTCACACAGTGGAACCCCTGGGGAACCATCGGTGCCACCCCATGAGGCTAGTGGTCAGCCTGTCAGTGCTGGTGGTTCTTGGCGGGGCCACCCATGCATCCGTGGCAGCCGGGGCACTGTGTTGCATGGCTGACTTGTCTCCCAACGCAGCTACTGTCTGGTGCTGCTCTGTGTGCATTGTGTCTTTCAGTGGGCAGTGCACGGGTGGGTACCCGGCCCTGTACACAGACACACAGTCCATCTGCACACCCCTCCCAGCTGCTGTCCGCAGTTGCATGTGCATGATGATGCCTCCATTGTGCTGTACACCAATGTGCAATGGTGCTCAGCATCTGACACATGCACATGGACAGGCAGTGGGTGTGGTGGTCTGTGGACATGTGTGTGGCTAGGGGTGGCGTTCTGGGTCGGTGTGCCTCCTGCCCTTTGTGCAAGTTTGGTGCGTTGTGTGTGTGTGCGTGTGTGTGAGTCCATCCACGTGGCATTTTAGTCCTCACCCATCACTGGTTGTGTGTGTGGTTCCATGACCTGCCACTTTCCTTGACGGCATGCACCCCTGGTGTGTGTCCATGCGTGTTTGTGGGTTGTGCCTTAGCCACTGTTGGCTGCACATGGCCCCATGACTTACCTGGGTTGGCTGAAGTGCTCCTCCATGATGGTGTCCCAGTGCAGCTGTGCCAGCTGGAGCAGTCTGGGGTCCCATCGGCCAAGGGGGGGGCTGCCCATCACCATCATCACTGGCATCCTCATCGTCCCCATCACTGTCCCCCTCTTCGACCTGTATGGCTATCCCACATTCATTGGCCATGTTGTGCAGGATGCAAAGGCCTTTGAGGGGCTGTACTGTAGGGCACTGCCGGAGGTGTCCAGGCAATGGAAACATGCCTTCAGCATCCCGAACACCCACTCGATGACATTACGTGTGGTGGCGTGAGCCTCATTGTAGTGTTGCTGTGATGGGGTCGCAGGCCGCCGGTAGGGTGAGAGCAGCCAGGGACGGAGTGGGTATCCACTGTCACCTGTGTTTAGAGGGTGGAGGTTAGTTTGGTGATCAGCATCGCCCTGCCCCGAGCCATGTAGGCCACTACCCATGTCACCTCTGGCCATGCCCCCCCATGCCCTATGATTGTCCATGTGGTTTGCATACTCACCAACTAGGTGTACAGTGGGCATCTCCCCACTCTAGAATCTGTGGCACAGTGCCGACTGGTGCCAGATGAAGGCAACGTGTGCTCCCCCAGGGTGCGTGGCACAGACATTGATGATGTGCCCTCTGGCATCGCACACCACCTGGCAGTTGATGCTGGCATAGCCCTTGCGATTGATGCATGCAGCCCCCTTGGGGCAGGTGGTGTGCGTAAGGCCACATGGGTGCAGTCTATTGCCCCTAGCATGCCAGGCATACATGCTACCCTGTGGAACTCCTGTATGTTTGCTGTGCGCTCCACCGGTGTGCTGGGGAAATGGATGTACTCCACAGCATGTGGCAGCAGTGCATTGAGGAATTGGGTGAAGTGGCATGACGTGGCCGACTGGGTTATGCCTGTGGTGTCCCCAGTTGGTCTCTGGAAGGTACCCGTAGTGAGCAAGCACATGCAAGCTGTCACTTTAGTCTCCACTGACAGGGCATGGCTCCGTTGTGTGGGTGCCTGCATCACATCACTGCACAGCTCACAGAGCCGCCTCAGAATTGCCCTATTCTGGTGGTACCAGCCTACAATCTCAGTATTACTGTACAGCTCGAAGCTGGTGCGGGCTCGGTACTGCCTGTTGGGGGCATACCACCGATGGGCCCTTCCACTGCCACGCCCCCATGCTGCCCGCCTTCTCACCCCCCTTATAATGGCCTCCATCTGGAAGGTGGCACTGGCCATATCCCTGGCTTGTGTTCACCCCCCCCAGCAGCTGTTACTGTAGTCCCCCCGCTGTCCTCACTGCTACTTCCCCTGCACTGGGAACACCTGCCTGTGGTGGCCTCTGTGCTGTGTGGCACTTCCCCCTTCTGCACTGGCTGTGGCTCCCCACACCTTCCCTGTGCATCTGTGCTCAGGGTGCCCTTTCCCTGGCCTGCCCTGTGTGTCCCTCCTGCCCTGTCTATGTGGCTAGAGTTCAGCCTCATATGCCTTCCCTGTAGCCTTCTTGCGCCTCTCCCTTGCTCCTTTTTATTTTGGCTCATTTCCGCTATGACGCAACTTCCACTTGCTCCCCTATTGCGCATGGTGCAATTTGTTGAATATCGCACTGCACCATTTATGCATGGTTCCTCCCCCTTCAGTTATGCATGCCTTCATTATCATTGCACTGTTGCTCAGTGTGATTTAGGGGGCGCAACTGCCTCCTGCTGAATATCGCAGAATGGCACAATTTCAGACTTGCGCAGGTGCAACCCTATTGCGCATGGCTCAACTCTTTTGAATATCTGGGCCAATGAAGTACTTTTGTTAAGGGAACTGTGTCAAGGGGATTAGAGGGTGTCTGTGTTTTTCACTGCACAGTTTTGCACATCTTCCAATAATGTTTTGCACACTTACCTTAGTGCAAGAGTCCTTCTTTAATTTGTAACTAGTGCTTGAAGCATTTTGGGTGGTACAGTAAGTGCCCTAAATTCCTTTCTGTTCATACCACATAGTGGAGCCCCTGCTCTACTGCAGCTGAGACTTATGGAAAGCAGCATTTTGTAGACTAAACTGTTCTACCATACATTCTCAGTAATTAAAAATTAGTCTTTGGGGGGGGCATGACTTGACCCACCACAAGATGGCAACTTAATTTTTCCTCTCTCATGCCCCTCAGACCCATGACTGTAACCATCCTGCTGACTGTCAATTAATTTGAGAAAAGCAACATCACCCTCATTGAGTACTAAGTGCAGCCATTTGGTTTCTGCAGACAATTTTTAAATCAGCATTATCATGTGTATCCTGCAGTCAAGAGAACCCCATGACATCTGACAGGCACAACAGGTGGAAAATGGCTGCTGGCAGGCAGCAGCCACTAGATGGAGGCTTCATTGAGGTGATATTTACCAGGCTCCTAAATGAGATGGGAGAAGTGAAGGCAAACCACAGTGAATACATTGCAGGCACTATCCAAGATTGGCAGCCATCTGCTACACACTGAACACTGCATTAACAGTCAGAATGCAGCACTTAGGGAGCTATGATGAGGGAACAGAGTCACCTCATCTGCATACTCAAGACAAGATCAACGATCTGGAAAACCATAGCCACAAGAATAATTTATGGTTCATTGGTTTTCCAGAGTGAGTGGAGCTTAAAGAAACTGTGGTGATTTTGCAACATGCTTTACCATCACTCCTCAAGCTGAAGGTGGACCAACACTTTAATATTGATAGTGCCCACCTCTTTTTCACCCCACCACTTAAATAGGGTGAGTGATTACAGCCCATCCATGCCAGAATTCTCAGGTTCCCCACCAAAGAGGCCATCCTGAGGAGACCGCAGGAACTAGGAGCCCTGGAGTGGTAGACACATGACATTCACATTTATCTGGACTTTCCAAAAGACTGAGACAAACAGGAAGATTGACCTACACTCACCTGGTGTTAGCCAGTGGTGTTGCTGAGGATATTACCTTTACCCTACTCCTATGCAACTTTTTGAAAGATTTAACTACAAAAAGGTGGGCTTACACAGAGGCTTACCACATCCTGCACAGACTGGGGCTTCAATTTACACTGCACTACTAAGCAACTATGCACATCATCCGCAATGGAATTCCCCTCCTCTTTGCCACTCTCGAGGCTGTCATGGATTTTCTGGGTAAATACTGACCCATGAAGGTGTTTGAGCTTCATCATACCTCACATCTACTCATGCACCAGAGCAAGATGACATGGACACGGTGCCACCTCCAACCACCAAGATTGACCATGTAGCTAGGGGTAAAGACAATGACTCGTGGTCTGTACCCCCATGGATCCACTGGCATTACAGTAACTGCCACAGGCTGAAGAAAGACCAGCTCCCCCTGCACAGCAACAGCAGAGGAGAATAGTTGGAGGTCTCCTCAGATGGAGTGAATGCTTTATTAGCTAACAGCAGGTTCACCCCCTCAGAGTTCCCTTGCTGACCTACATTACGCAAGCTAACAGACAGAACCCAAGCCTGTCAACTCCCAGGCTTTCAATGCATCCATAGTCTTCTCTGGAGATGCTGGATTCATCAGCCATGTCTGCAGGGAAACTCTGGGCTGATATGATGGCTGTAACTGTTCCTTTGCAACTATCAGTTCTGTCGGGCCTGCAAGACACTGCACCATGCCAGGTCCATGTGGATCCAGCCATTGCCTCTTCCCTGCCACCAGCTGGAGACTGTTGCCCAGAAATTCCAGTGAGTAACACTGTTGCTTCACAACACTAACTTTGATGTTTGTTCAGGGTGTGAGGGTGGGTAACGAGGTGAGGTGGAGTAGCAGTCCACTAGACTGGGCGATTGTCTTCTGCTCAACCGCACACACTAGCTGACTCTCTCCCCACCCCCATCCAGCAGCTACCCCTCACCTTGCAGTTCACTGAGCTGCCATCCTGATGATGGCCACAGTGACATGGACTCAGGCCTATTCTGCACATAGGGCAAATAGCAGCTCAGGACTTTTAATGCCAAGACTTAGCCCTTAACAATGTCCCTGCAGTCAGTCCTTGTGTAAACATTTATTAGCTGTTGTTCCTCATTACACTTTCCAAACTATTTCTTGTGTTGTGTTCTGTGGTATTAAACAAACTACTTCTTGTGCCACAGGTGTGGCTGTACAGTCTATAGTTTCATGCAGCTGTGGACTTCAAAGGAAATCATTTCTGTTTTTATGCTGCCAGTATGGGGTATTTTGTACTACCAAGGGGAAATTGGGTAAGTTTTCTACAGTGTACTACTGGCCACTTGTGAGAGCAGGGACACAATTTTGCCTGTGTTTGGTCCTGGGCCATTCTGCTCTTTGGCTTCCTGTCTCCTAGCTGGTCTGTACTATCCTATCCCTCAGTTTATCTTCAGACAGTTTATGACTTCTTGCAAGGGCTATGCATGGAGTGTATATATCCCCCCGCCCCTATGCAGTAACTCACAGGCATCGTTTGCCATATAGCTATAGCTCCCAGGTCGGGGTGCTGTATCTGGAAGCCTTCTTCTCCCCATTCAGCACCTGACTCTCCAGGGGCCACCGGAATGAAGTGGTATGATCAGACTCCCTCCCCTCCAGTACCTGAGGACAGGCTATATAGGGGAGGCATTAATAGTGTGCATAATTTTCCCTGTAGCTGTCTCTACCGTAGGGGCGCTACAGTTTTTGTTGTCAAAAGTGTTTTTTACCACTTGAGGAACATCGACAGGATTAAGCCCCTTGTTCTGCCCAAAGACCTGCCGATGCTGGCACATGTATTTGTTACTTCAAGGCTTGATTACTGTCGCTCTCTTTACTTCAAGGTCACTGGAGGGACCCTCCACCAGTTGTAGCTAGTGCAGAACGCAGCAGCTCAGTTGCTAACGGGCATGACTATGTCCAGTCATGTAACCCCAGTCCTGTGGGCCCTGCACTGGCTACCTGTCAGGTGGAGGGTCCTTTTCAATGTGAGCTTGCTCAAATATAAGGCCTTATATGGACTGGGCCCTGGCTATCTGGCTGAACTCCTTACACCTGCCACCTCAGTCCACTCCCTCCACTCCTCAACTAGGGGCCTCCTGGATGTTCCCAGGGTTCAGCTCAAAACATCTGGTAACCATGCCTTCAGTGTCACCGGGCTGACCCTGTGGAATGTTTTACCAGCTGCTATCTGGGAGGCCCCATCAGTTGAGCTGTTTAAAAAGGGGCTAAAGGTTCATCTTTTCCGTCTGGCCTTCCACAACAGATGTGTGTGACCAGCTCTGATTACTGAGTTTTATACTGAAGAATTATTTATTGTTTTAAGTACTGTTGCTATAGGCATGTTTTATGTTTTATTTTGAGTATACTGTATAGAACACTTTATTGAAACTCCTACCTGTTTTAATGTAAGGTGCTCAGAGCCTCTAGGATTGGGCGCCATAGACATAAAATGTGCTTTGCCTTGCCTACTATGTAGGGCAGCCCCGGGGTGCTTTGCTGCCAAATAACAAACTGGTGCATGTTATGCATCCTGTTCTAAATACATAGCCTGAGGCCCTTCTACATGCCAACAGAAGGACAAAGGTTACACAGTTTTTTTGTTGTTTTTATTTAGGTTAAAATTGGTAAGAGTTTTATTTGCTGATAATTTTGATGTGTGAGTTTTGGAGTGGGGGATATTTTCATGGGTTATTAAGCCACTGTCTGACCAGTACTGGCTTTGTTAAATTGTCTACCATACCCATGAGGTGGTACTGGAGAGCTTTGGGTTCTTGTCCAGATCCAGCCCATTTCTATCCCACACCTATGCAGCATCCACATCAAAAAAGTTGTTTTGATTGTCCTAAGGGTGAAGTTCCTAGTGTTTTTTTTTCTTCCTCACATTTGCAGCTGTGTGTTTATGATGTACCAGCAGCCAAACTACAGAGTGTGGGGGTCGGACTAGAACATCACGTGTTAGCCTCTGCTTAAAAACGAGGTATAATAATTCTCTTCCATAAATCCCTCAGGTGGCCCGCATACACAGTAGAACATGATTCCAAGTCAGGGGGCTAATATGGGCACCCCAAAGGGCCCTGTCCTCCATCTAATGTATACGTCCCAAAAGAGGACCATGCAGAATTGTTTCATGGTATGGTGCAAACATTATCAGTACCCACCTTCATGGGGGGGATTTTAATCTCACCCTAGAGCCCATTGTGGATAGGAGTAACATGGCTACAGATGCCCACTCCAAAGAGACACAAGCTCTGAAATTGCTCATACAGGATCAAGCTCTGTCAGACATCTGACATTTAGTTCACCCCAGAAACTGGGACTACACATGTTAGTTGTTGGCCCATGGTACATACAGCTACATAGACTTTTTGCTGACTTCCTCTTCTCTCACCACTGCCACGACAGGGCATAACTATCCTGCCATTGGTTATCTCTGACCATGACCCAGTTCATCTGTACTTCCTTTGGGGGCGACCAAGAGCCCCACTCTTCTTCCTGTAGGCTAGATATTCTCCTCCTCAAGGACAAAAACTTTCTCCCATTGATCCAGAAGGAAACATCCAATTTACTTCTGGATAATGATAGTTGGAACACCTTGGCTGGAACAATCTGGGAGGCTTTTTCCTAGTCTATCTTTATCTGCCTCACATTCTGGCAGTCTTCCTTCTTGTGACAGCACACAGCCCCAACACCCGCCCTACCCAGCTCTTATCCTTTACTTATTGAACAACCATGGGTGTGTGCCTGTGGTGGGTTGCGTGGAGCCATTGGAGGCACTGCTAGCATCTGCCACCTGAGCTGTTGTCTTTGCTGTCCTCCAGACTGGCATGTGTGCAATACCATGCATGCACTACATGAAGACGCAGTGGTGCTTCTGTGCCTGCAGCCCACCAACCAGATCGGCAACCACTGCCATACCACCCAGCCTCCACTGGGTGGCAGACAAACAGTGGTACACACTGCCCCCCTTCCCCTGGCAGACCTCCAGGCAACCCCAGTTCATTTCTGAACCTGAGTTACAACAATGGCTGGCAGCTATGTCCCCTGCCTCAGCCCACTGCACCACTGGGCTGGCTGGGAGGCTTTTAAAGCCATGATCCATAGTAAAATTATTGGGTACATGGTACACTGCAGACAACAAAGAGAAGGAGCTTGCCTCCCTAGAGGTGGAGCTTCACAACAAAAAAGCTGAATATAAAGCCAACCCCAGTCTAGATACTGATTCCCAACTTCACCAGGCAATAGTTCAGATCTGGTTGAAGATTAATAATCTATTCTCCCACAAGGTGGGGACTGCCATCTTGAGACTGCAGCACAAATATTGTGAGGTGAGGTAAAAAATGGGTAATGTACTTTCTTACTACCTCTGAAAACAGTAGAATAAGAGTGATATAGCAGGACTGCAGGACTCCCCAGGGACCGCAAAAAACTGCCAGAGGAGGTAAACATAATAATTTGTGCCTTTTACATGTCACTATATGCATCCTCTGTCTCAGCAGACAGCATATTGACACCTTCCTCACCTCCCTGTCCTTCCCCAGAATCTTTCTAAAGTAAGCTGTCTGTTTGGATGCCCTTGTCATGGAATCTGAGACCCAGCATGCTCTGGCGTCTCACAGTTTGGGAAGAGCCCCAGGTGGAGTTGGCTTCCCGTAGAGTTTTTTAAACCCATTGCTTCTCTAATCATGGCTTGCTCTGCGCAGGAGCAGCTAGGATCCCTCTCCCCACTGTCCAAAAAGCGATTACCATTTTCCTACCTAAAAAAGGCAAAGACCCCACTCTCCTGACAAGCTATTGACCAATCTCCCTAATTAATGTTGACAGTAAAATAAATGCCAAGGCCCTTGCTGCCAGCTTGGACCCTCTGCTTCTTCTTCTTTTCATTCATGATTCTTGATTCACTCACATGTCTTTCTGTTACATGGCTCCAACACAAAGAAATTGTCCTCCGAAAAGATGCACAATCTACCAGCAAAACATTGTTTTATAGATTATTTAACTGGTGTCAATTTTCATGTGAAAGAAGAATGATGTGTGGCATGTGGTTGTTCATAAATATTTAGAAATCTCATGATTGAATGTACTGTATTGTATATTGTGATTCTGAAACTGTATGCATAGAACATCACAATCTTATAAACAGGCTTTGCTTAATGATCTTATTCTATTTAAATATAAATCGATATCAATTGAATTCTTGTGCACCCATCCCAAGTGGGTTCTGTTCATAGCAGGCTCAGCTCCAACCATACCGGAAACCTTCATAAGGCCAAATCTTACTCTGTTTCCAGAGCAGCAGTGGCCACTGATTTTGAAAAGGCCTTCAAGTTGGTGGAATGGGCTACCTCCACCGAGTCCTAGCCCATATGGCACTTGGCCTCAGATATCAAAACTGGGTATGAACCTTTTACTCCTCTCCTAAAGTGAGAGTCAACACCAATTCTGTCCTCTCCCTATCCTTTCCCCTCTGCAAGGACATGAGGTATAGTTGTCCCTTCATTCTATTATTTGTGCTTGCAGTGGAGCCCCTAGCTGCAGCTGTACAGGAGGATCCTTTGAGGGTATACAAATTGGCTCTGAGGACTATCATACTTTGACGTGTGCTGATGATCTACTTGCCCTCCTGGGCAACTCCTTCATTTCCATTCAACCTCTTCTCCACATTCTGAGACAGTTCATACAAATCTTAGTGCTTAAAGTCAACCAATGATGGAGGTTCTTTCTCTAAGCCCAATGTGTATGTCCTTCACGTTTACAGCACAGGGGCTGAAACAGTCTCCTAATGCACACGCATATCTGGGTACCCAAATCACCTCTGATATCTCCAAACTCAGTGAGGCCAATGTTGCCCCACTGCTGGCAGATCTCCAGACAGAATATGACTGCTGGAAGCTACTTCAGCTGTCCATGGTAGGAAAATAAAAGCTATCAAAACTGTTACAGCCCACAAATTATTTTACCTACTTTCTAACCTCCCCATACACATGCCTCCTAAATGGATCAAGCAAACTGATACTTTGATTGACAGTTTTATTTAGGAAAAAGAAGAACCTGCTACAGTAGAAATAAACAATGCTCACAGTGAAGAACAGGAGATGGGGACTGCCATGGTTTTTAGGACACTGTTGGGCATTCAGAGCCGCTCAAACTCTTAAATGGTTTCACCCACCTCATAACTCAACCCCACAATGGGTCTGCATGGAGAGAACTCTAAATGGTAATCTTGCACCATCCCTCCTTCTGTATGCTCCTCTCCCACATCAGGTTAAAATCCACCCTACAATAGCTCTCTCCATGACTTACTGGTTACAAGTACACAGATGGCTGGGAACAGATCTTAAGCCCTCAGCTCTTGCTCCTCTTTGTGGCAACCCTGAGATTCAGGATGGCAACAGTGTGCTACTTTGGTCCTCCTGGCAGAAAGCAGGTATCCATATAGCTCAGGACCTCCTGACCCCTAAGGGACCATCTCCAGACACATTCCAGGCACTTCAGCAGCAGTATAGTCTACCCAGGACAGATTTTAGTGCCAGCTGCAGCTATGCAGTGCCCTACAAACCCTGATATGATTATAAAGTGGGTGCCCCTTCCCACTTCCCCCATTACCCATTGGCTGCCAACAAACAAAGGCCTGGCTGGAACAATTTATGGTAAGATCAGGAATTGCATCACAAATCAGTCACACCAGGCCAGAGATAATGGACAGCTACCCTACACAGGCCAATCTAGGACAATGAATGGGGCTCATACTGGTTTCCCAGTCTTAGAGCACACAAGGATGTTCAGAATTAATACAACAAAAAAAAATCTTGCACTTCTGGTACACGACACTCTCTTTTCTATATAAATTTAAACTCTTTCTGAATGATCACTTCTAGAGATGCTCTTTGAAGGAAGGGGAGGTGACTTTTTTGCATGTACTGTGGTCCTGTCCACTTATTATCTCATTGAGGAGCCAGGTCCTCTAGAGGGGGCGTGAGGTGCTCTAGAGTCCACTGCCATTCTCCCCAACACTAATGCTTTTTGGGATTAGCCACAGGAGCATCACACATGCCCATGGAGGGTCATCGTTGGCAAGCCCAGCTATGCTTTTATGTTAAAAACCTTCTGCTCCATAGATTGTGCACTGCAAAAATACACATCTACATCGAACTCCTCTACAGCACGTCCCAGGTGGCTACCTTTGAACATCTGTCTCACTTGGCAATGGGAATCCTAACAACCTATGACGGATACTGGCAGTGTTTTGTTTCCTACATTACATCCAAGCCTGACACTCAAATGGTAGTAGCTGGAGCAAGGCCTTCACTTAGCCATATGCTATTCTCAGTAAAGCCCATGGTACTTTAATTTTCTCAAGCTCCTTACCTCTGAGCAGATGTTATGTTTCTTTTTATTTCTAGTTCAGGTATTGTGCTGTTGTTTAGTGAAGATACTCCTCTTCCTGCAGTGGCATATAATGACCAAAGAATGTACCTGACAATATGTAGTGCTGTGCAGAATTGTCAAATTCAGGATGAACTAAATTCTGTGGAATTTTCAAAATCCACCAAAATGTTGTCAAATTTCCACCAGAAATGGAATGGTGCCATTGCACAGCAGAAAATAGTTGCAGAATGATTTTCCACAGAAAAAAATCACAGTATTTTCTGTGGAAATTGTTGCAGAATCATTTGCAGTGGAAAATATGCTAATCACAGTAGGTGGAATTATGCAGAAGAACCAGGGAAATTCCAGCAGAAATTCCACCGGCTGAATAGTCATTCCATGCTAGTTTCACTGGTGGAATTCCACATTCCGCACAGCACTAATAATATGCATGCGTAATGTAATAATTATCTGCCATGTTTGTAACTCACTGATTCCCTGGACTCCTGTACAGCACTGCTGTGTGTTTATTTTCTCAAAACTTAATAAACAGTTAAGAAAAAAATAATCTTCAGTCACCAGCCTCTGTGCCCCAAGTCCACTGTGGGAAGGAGCTGGCAGTGGTCAAAATTAAGTTTTCAGCCATTAGCCTGAAGCCTATGACATGGGGGGTAAAAGGGTTACAATATGATTAGAGAGGCCCTTCAAGTAATCTGCATGGTAGCTATGACATCCTTTTACATGTGTTTGCAAAGGACTTCTGAGATCTAAAGGAAAAAAACATACGCGCCCTGTAGTAGTAAAACCAGCTGATCATGTGATCAACTGGTTTTTGCTATTACAGAGAGTGCAAAGGTGGTCATTCATTAGAAGCCAGCTGGCCATGAAGAATAGTGAGATGTCCTGCTCGCCTATCTTGAAAAGATTTGGGTGCTGAGGGAGAATAAGGGTGCTGACAGTGTAGGGGGCATGAGGGTAACATGAAGTAATACTTTATATAGTGCAAAGAAGCACTTTAGTTTCATGAAAATGGTGGCTGTTTGTGGAGGTGGGTGGGTTGTGCTTATCATCCGCCATGGGACTAAACAACTAAAATTACAAATATTGTGGGTGCTTGGTGGAGGATGGTGGGATCGGGGTACAGACACAGGATGTGAACAGCCAGTAACAATGTTTGCTGTGTTTAGGCAGGGTGAGGAGGGTGAAAAATTAAAAATAAGCAATAGTGTGGGGGAAATTTTTTTTTTTTACAAAGCATGAATACCAAGTACCCGAATATCTGAATATTTGGCTGCAGAATACCAAATATCCTGGAAAAGATATTAAAACAGTCCTAATTAATAGATACCAATGTTTTCCTGAGAAAGTATTGCAACTACAAAACCTGGAGAAAACTGGTTGGGCAACCATGCACAACCAGTCTGTGATGCCACAGAGGGGTTCTGATTATATCAGACCTTGAGAGCAAAGCTCAGGGGATCCGATGTAATCAAAAGCCTGAGGTGGCAGCTCAGGCTGAGTGTGTATGGTTGTACAACCAGTATTCTCTGTGTTTTGTGGTTGGCCAGTCAGTACTTTCTATAGTGTATAGTTTTTTTCACAGCGCTTCGTGGCAGCAGCGAATGTGCAGGCAGTTTCAGTTCTGAACTTGAACTGATTGTTGTGCAAAAGGCATCATTGTGTAAAACATCAGCTGCTACTAGGATTTCATATCAGATGGATTGTTGTTGTAATACAGAAAGGTACAACTGCATTCTATGACTTGTGGTACGACAACATTTCTGTTGGCATGGAAATCCATGCAGAACAAATTCTCACTATACACTAGCACTATGTTGTTGTTACAAAGGTGGAACAATACAACTCAAATATTTCACAATACATAGGAGTCAAGGCCTTCTTTCTTTGGTTTTAACTGGGTAAGGTGAATTGGAACATATGTTCTTTTTTCAGTCTGACGCTGGCCATGTGATGGTACAGCAGCAGCTGTAAAAGTATAATAATTACTGGTCATGTATTTTGACAATGTAGAAAACTAGTTGGTATTTCCCATTGTAGCCAGACATATTGGGAGTTGTACTCAAAATTCGGACTGTTCTGCTGTCTCAAGACAATATTTTCATTCTCCCTACCTCCTCACAGCCTGAAGTGACAGAAACTGATGAAATTAGATGTACATCATGATCACGATTTACAGAAAGGTGAATTAGGTATAAAACAATGAAAAACTAGTAAATTACCATTTCTTCTGTCCCTGAGACAAGTTCAGTTGTGCTATCTAACACTAGAAATATATATTTTTAATATTTTTAACTTCACCTAATAGTACACAGTTTTTTTCCTAGGGAGGACTGGAGGAAAATTGTATAATTTTTTTTTCTAGGGACGATGGGGGGTAGGGGTCATGTTTTGGAATTCTGGATTTAGAGACAATACAAACAGATCACTTCTCTCAATGCAGTTTGGCTCCTGCAAGGCATATTTTAAATCAAGGATGGAAATGAGAAAGAAAACATGTGGCCCACTGGGAATTGAACCTCAGACCTCTGTTATGCCATTCCAGTGCTCTAACCATTACGCTACAGGCTCACATGATCAGAGTGCCTGAGGAACTTACTTAAATCCACATATTCCTTTCTCAAGTGTGTTGCGTAATCCTGCAACTAGGAACATATCAGAAATACAAACAGACCACTTCTCTCAGTGCAGTTTAGCCCCTGCAAGGCATATTTTAAATCAAGGATGGAAATGAGAAAGGAAAAGTGTGGCCCACTGGGAAATGAACCTCAGACCTCTGGTAGGGCGCCCCATGAGGAGCCCTTCCCTACCCAGTTGTACCTCCTTCCAGCTGGGCCCTTCTATCTTCAGCCCTTATCTACCCCCTTTTGCCCCCTCCCCTGCCTAGCCTGCCAGCCAATGGCCATTTGCTAGCTCACCTAATCTAGCCCCTTCCCTTTCCGTGACCTCACTTTTCTTGTGACCTCCTCATTCCGCTGCTTCTGCCAGAAACTCCACCCCCCTTCCTCCCCCTTCTTCCCGATAAATCCTCCCTTGTAGCTCATATACCTCCCCCCGTCTAGCTTTCTGGCCTGCTAATTTCAGGGGGGCCAGTGGCAACCTAGGCTGACCTTTAAATAGGGCAACCCCTTTTTTTTTTTTTTTTGCAATTTAAAGTTTATTCAACATTATTCAAATACAGAGAGAGGATCTCCTGTTTACATACATATAGCTAATGTACAAAGTGTCGGTATGAACTTGGAAAAAGGATCCCTCTCCTCCCACCCCCACCCCCTCCGTTCACACAGGGAGAATCTTTCTAGTAGCAAAGTCTCTACTATCAGGTGTAGAACTTCTATGCACTCTGAAGTGAATACAGAGTCATCAGAGAGCCCCAGTGTTTGAGAAATTTCTGTGACTGGTTATTTAAACTAGCAATAGTCTTCTCTAGATGAAGGTTGGCCAACAATTCCTGTAACCATTCACTGTAAGAAATTTCCAACTCATCCTTCCAATGTCGCAAAACCAGTCTCTTAACAGACAACGCAAATAAGGGTTATGTGATATTTTCTGTTAGTAATAGTAACTGAAGAGAGATCCCCCAGAACACAAATTTCCGCTGTGAAAAGCTCTGATAGACCCAGAAGGGAGTCAACCTTTTGTTTAATGGCGGTCCAAAGGGAGGCTACCTTGGGGCATTCCCAAAAGATGTGAAAAAGGTTGCCCTCATTCTGCCGACACCTGGTACATACAGACGAGGAGAGCAAACCTAATCTCGCCATCTTCTGGGGTGAATAATAAAGATTGTGCAGTAGTTTAAACTGTATCAGACGAAGTCTGTCTTGAGTCACAAACTTGTGACAGGCCTTCCATAAAGAGGGCCAGTTCAAATCATATTCAGGAAAAAAATGTGGTCCAGTACGGGGACGCACCAAGACAATCTGGCCACTTCCAATTATACAATATCTCATACAATTTGGAAACAGCATGTGGGAGGCCCACATGGGGGATTAATTCCGAGAGAGGTAAACTCAAGGATGTTGGTGGCGCATTACCAAAGCATTTTATTATAAGGTGTCATAACTGGTATATTCTAAAGATCGCTGAGTTTGGAATATAAAATTTGTCGAGGATTTCAGATGAGGTTAACCATTGGCCATCTGGTTTTCGAAGGGTGGAGAGGGAACAATTCCCTATCAGTGGGATCCACCTCAACTGTAATGGCCTACCATCAATTGTGAGATTGGGATTACCCCACCAAAGTTGAATTGGGTCCAAGGTATGCTTATACTTCAGGAAAGAGCAGAGCTGCGAGTGGATATGAGAGGATAATGCGACGGGAGTGTTTTTAAGAGTGGGAGGTAGAGCCCTTGGATTAACATGTAATAATGCAGCAGGGGAGAGCCCATGGGCATGTATTAGGCTCCTCTCTATTTGGAGCCAAATGGGAGTGTAGGACTGCACTTGTTGGGGGTAGTCCCACCTAAGCCATTGCAAATACTTGTTTAGATGACTGGCCCAGTAATAGAGTCCTAAATGGGGAAGTCTCAATCACCCTTTCAATTTCGATGTTGAGAGTTTGTCATAAGCTATCCGGGGCTTGTTTTCTGACCAAATGAAGGCTGAGAAGATCCGATGCATTTTTTTAAACCACTCCAGCGGCAACCAGATGTTCAAAAGATTTAATGGGTAGAAAAGCCTCAGAAAAACGTTCATCTTGATGACATTGATTTTACCCCAAAGAGATAGGGTGAGTAACGCCCATCTATTGAGGTCTTGTCTAATAGTGGATGTTAAGGACTCTAAATTTAATTGCAAAAATCTATTTGGCTCCCTGGCCAAATACAGTCCCAGATATTTCAATATGTTGGGTTGCCAAGAGAAACCCACTGATGTTGCCACAGTCTTTAACGCCTTGTGATTCAAGGGGAAAACTACCGTCTTGTCCTCGTTTAACTTATAATTAGACATGGAGCTAAATTCTCTTAGTGTAGTAAGTAAGGCGGGTATGGATTCATCGGGTCGAGATAGTTGAAGGAGTAGGTCATCCGTGTATACCAACACTTTGACAGTGTACTGCTGAATACTTATTCCCTGAATTTCCGTATTATCCATAATCCTCTGGATTAACGGTTCCACATAGATATTAAACAACAGGGGGGATAAAGGACAGCCTTGCCTGGTGCCCGCATGGAGCCTAAAAGAATCAGACAAAACCCCGTTGCAGACGCACTAGAGTCATGGAGAGGAGTATAGACCCTTATCCACTTTATAAAAAGAGGGGAACCCGAAGCTGTAAGTGACTGAAACAGAAAATTCCAGTCAACCCTGTCAAATGCCTTCTCAGCATCCAAAGAAATAAGCACAGCCGGAAAGTCAGCATCCCTGGAAGCCAAGAAGACATGCGAAAGGGTTCTAAAGTGGTCGACCGAAGATCTACCTTTCATGAAACCTACCTGCTCTGGGCCTATAATATCAGGCAGGACAAGACTCAAACAGTCCACCAGAAGCTTCGTTAAGATCTTTAGGTCCTGATTGAGGAGCGAGATCAGTCTATAGCTCTGGACCCGCTCGGGAGGTTTACCGTGCTTCAGTATTAAAGTTATCAAGGCTTCAAACAGGGACTCATCTAGAGCTTGGCCAGAGAGAACATGCTGGAATAGCAAGAGCAATCCAGTTGCTAATTGAGCCACAAAGGTTTTGTAGAAATTGGTGGAGAATCCATCCAGCCCGGGCGTCTTATCCACGGGCAGGTCCCGAATAACACTGAGTATCTCCTCTAAAGTAATGGGGGCAACTAAGGAGGACTTCTGCAGGTCCGAGAGTTGAGGTAACCTGATTCGAGAAAAATAGGAAGATAATTGGGAAGCAGAAGGAGGGTCCTTCATGGGGCTATACAATTTCGCATAATAAGTGCGAAATTCCGAAGTTATATTCGCAGGGGAGGTTATGAGAATATCACTCTGTTGCGAGTGGACTGCAGCTATCAATCTATGGGACTCTAACTGTTTAAACTTGAGGGCCAGAAGATGCCCTGCTTTGTCTCCCTGTTCTACCTGATAAGACTGAGTTTTTAAAATAGCAAACTCCATTTCTTCTCTTAAGATATTCAGGTATGAGTCCTTAAGTTTCACAAGGGTTTCTCTGACTTGATCTGGGGATTGGGGGGGTAGCACATGCTCAATGGCCCTAATTTGGGACAGCAAGCTTTTAAGCTGCTCATTCTGTACTTTTTTCCTTTTGGATGCTAATCCTATCAATAAACCATGGAGATAAGCCTTCAGGGAACACCATTCAATATCAGGCTTCCCGGTGGAGCCAAAATTAATATCTACAAAAGTGGAAATGTGCTTGGAGATATGAGTCATGTATTCTGGGATCTTTAACAATTGGTTATTGACCTTCTATCTCTTGCCTGAAGTAGGCCATGTGGATAGAGAAATCGAGCAGGCAACTGGTGAATGGTCAGAGAGTGGCCCTGTTAATAAGGGCAACCCCTTTTGTCAACTGAACTCCCCAAAATCAGCCACACCCACACCTTAATGTTGGTTTAGTTATTTATTTATTGAAGTCTAGGAATTACAACCCTTTGAGTGAGATACTCTTTTTTAAAGGCTCCACGTCAGTACAAAGTAAGACAGACAGGTGGTTACAGACATCATTACAATAAAAGTGTTATACCATAAAAGTGATTATACAATAAAAGTGTTATACAATATAAGGTGTAACCAGAGTTGTTGAAATAAGGCTGATAGAAAAAAAGAGTAAGAACTAGCAGTAGGGAGGCATGTTAGACAATAAATAACCAGGCAGGCGCTTCAGAGTTAAGGTGGAGAAAGGATGAGGAGGGGCCCAAGTAGTGGACCATGGGAGCTTCCCAAAGAGGCATTGTTAGGAGACAAGGTGCAGAGTGCGGACCTGGTGGAGGGTTTACATCAGGTTTAGGGGCAGTCACAGTTTGATGAGGCCAGTAGGTGGTGCCGCAGCTGTTGTTTGAATGGACCCAGCCTGGATATGGATAGTAGGGAACTGGGGATGGAATTCATCCATAAAGGGGCCCTGTATTTGAAGGAAATTTGTCCAGCAGTGGTTCTATAGTAGGGGACATGGAAGGCAGCTTTGTCAGCAAGTCTGTTAGCCCACCCATGCATCACAGGGGTGAGAAGAAGGTTACAAACTGGTAGAGAATGGCAATAGAGATTATTTTTGCAAGAAGGCACGTCTGGTAGGAGAGATGCCCTTGAAAGTTTAGTCAGGCAGAGCGCTGATAAAGATTGGAAGTATGTGTCAGCCTATCACAACCAGTGACCAGGTGGCAGGCTTTGTTTAAGGTTAGTTTAACCTTATTCAGTGCAGAGTTAGAGGCAGACCCATAGATAACTATACCGTAATCTACCAGGGATAGAATAGAGCTAGAAATGGCCAATCTGAGGGCAGCTGAAGGGAGGCAGGACTTAATTCTATAGAGGAGGCCAATTCTGGTATTGACTGTAGAGCAGGTAATGGTAATGTGTTCATGGAAGGAGAGGGTGGGATGAAGAGTGACACCGAGGTATTTGAATTAAGGGACAGATTCAAGGGGTTGGCATAAGAATTAAGGATAGAGAGAGTGGTCGATTTATGCTTATTTTGGTGATGAGAGAATAGCATTACTTTTGTCTTTTGTTATTGAGAATGAGTTTATGGGTTGCAAACCAGGATTCAGCTTCAACGGAAGAGCGTTGCAGGTCCTGTTGTAGCGTAGCGGGGTCAGGGTGGTGACAGAAAATTACTGCATCATCCACATAAAGGAGAAGATATCCATTTAACCACTGAACTTTTATTGGGTAGATTTGTACATTATTTAATATATTTTATTAATGCATTTCCTTAATACACTTCCCATACCACCACCAACAAATCTTATACATTTCCATTTTATTTACAAACAAACCACTGAGGTTACCCCTTTATTTACATGACTGATTTCCACACAAGTTCCATTTTCATTGGCTCGGGTGTGCTGACCCGATGCCTCTTCATCCTGGTTCTTCTGGTTATTCTGCCTGGGTTCAGGTGTCCCCTGCCCCCTGGGGTGACTGCCCCATGAGGAGCCCTCCCCTACCCAGCCATACCTCCTTCCGGCTGGGCCCCATTTTTTCCCATTAGCTCTTGGGCCAACCATGGTCAGCCCAGGAGCTTCCCCCAGTAAAAACTAGGCAAATAGCCCCCCAGCACCCCACCATGATTCAATAGCTTCCCGAATATCCCCATTGAAAACTGAGTTCCCAGCTATGGACAAGTGTACCCCATCCTTTCTGTACATGCCCGGGGTGTCATGTATGATTAAACCATGCCTGATATATGACCCCCCCGGAGTCTCTGGCCCACGCTGCCAGCTTCCTGTTGACCCTCTTATGAGCCCTCTCTATGGCAAGCGCATCTTTTGCTTGCCTCCATTTCCTCTTGGGAGTAATCTCTGACCACCCCAGTTGAACATGCGGCTACAATGACTTTATAATCTCAAAATCTGTCAAAATCATTCACACCAAAGTCACCCCTGGTGTGTTCCCCAGGTCATTCCCCCCTCATGTATAATAATTAAGTCCGGTGTGGGCCAGGCCCGATCTTTTTCTTCGTTAAGCGGTAACAGTTGTCTCTAGCAGAGTCCCCTCTTCCCACACCAATTAATCAGAGTCTTGTCTGGGTCTTGTCCAAGCTGCTGTCCACCCCTTGTTGTCAGCACCTACTGCTCTGCCCAGTGAAAGAACGAGTGCCCAGTAAGCCACACCACCCTGTGCTGTCCATCTTCTGGAAGCAAAAATTACAAAGTTAGATCTAATTTTCTGATGTATCTCCGGTATGCCTGTGATGTTCACCTCCCCACCTGCTGTACTGCGGAGGGGGGGACACCCCCCAGTTGGCCACCTCTGAGGTGGCCCCAATCTTAAAGGAGTGTGATGCAAATTGCATTGGGTCCTCCCCTATGAAGGCCATACCCTCTTTCAGCACTGCGGTGACCTGAGAGGCGGTGACTGGGTTCCCATTCCCGTGCCAGAAAAACCACTCGTCCTTGTGGGATCTCACCGTCATGTATGCCCTGATGATGTCCACTATCCCCTGCCCTCCCTCCCCCTCCTGCTTCAGGACCACCCGAACCCCCTTTCCCCACGATCGATTTTGGACTGCCTGAATGAAACGCAGACTGCCTCCTCCAACCAAGAGACATCCTGCTCATGAAGGCCTCCCGCAGTGTCACATTTTCCTCTGGCCACCACCTCACTCACCCGAAGTGCCTCAAGTTGCATAATGTGGACTACAGCTGCAAACAACTTGGCCTCGTGTGCTGAAGAACGCACGCAGTCCAGACTACTCATCAGCCTGCCTAGCATACCCCTGCATTTCGGCCTATGCCTATCCACTCATTGCCCTTGTAGCCTCACCCACCCTTGCTGCATGTGGCAGATGGCTGGGGTCCTGATGGGGATGCCCCACCCTCGTAGGTTGACAAACCATGCCAATCCCTGCCAGATGTATGTCAATAGTGGTGCCTGCCATGCCTGATTCCCTCCTGTCCACCATATAACTAATGATCTGTAACTCTGTAAGTGGGCCACTTACCTCCAACCCTGCCCTCTCCAGGATATCCTGGAAGCTCCTCCACATCATTTTGTAGGCCTCAATGTGTTAGGAGCCCAGGCATTCTGAAAGAGGAGCTGGGCTCAGTCCATCCAATCTCCCAGAGGCGAGGGGGCACCAGCGTTCTCCGGGCAGCTCTCTTTGGGGCCAGCTACTGAAACCTGTCCAACTGCAAATGGGAGAGGCTGTCTGTCAGCTGTTTCATTCTTTACCCCCTCAATGTGCTTTGCCCTGAAAGACGCATTCAACCTCAACCCCTCTCAAGTCAGCCTCCTGGCTACCTGCAATACAACCTCTGTGGATCCTTTACTGCCTGTTGATGATTGACACCACTGCTAAACTGGCACATTAAAACAGCACTCTTTTGTTTCTGAAGGCCTCCCCCAAAACCACCATGGCCACCCATTTGGGGAAAGCCTCCAGGAAAGTGATGTCCCTGGTCAGCCCCAACTTGACCCAGTGATCTGGCCACCTTTCCAAGATCCAGCTACCCTGAAAATATGCACTCATGCCATATCCCCCAGCTGCATCCATGTACAGCTCTAGCTCGTTATTTGCCTCCCAATTATCCTGCCAAAAAGTGACCCTGTTATACTCCTTCAGGAATCCATCCCAGGCTAGAAGGTCCTCCAAAACCCCTGCACTGATATCAACCCAGTGGTGAGGAAGCTTAGCCTTGGTAGTGGCCCTGGTCAGTCACCTTGTGAAAACCCTGCCTGGTGCTACCGCCTTGCAGGAGAAGTTCATGTGGCCTAGCACCTGCTGTAGTACAGCAGGAGGCTTTTGATGAGCTCTGAGAGCTTGGCCACCTTACCAGCCAGGAGCAGGAAACACTGCTGATCGATATTGAGCCTAGGAACTCTAGCTCCCTACCAGGTCCCTCGGTATTCTCCCCCGCTAGTGGTACTCCCAACTCCCTGCACATAGCCACAAAGCTCCCAGGCATACCCAAAGTCTCCTCTTTGCCCTCGTCTATGAACAAAAAATCATCCAAGTAGTGGACTACCGCTCCCCACTTCCGTGCCAGACTGAAAAGGCCCACTGCAGCAAGGTACTAAAAACCTCAAAAGTGGCCCTGGCGACCGAACTCCCCACGAGCATGGCCTTGTCGAAGTAGTATCTCCCTTGAAATTAGAAATCTAGTAGCTCCCAATAATTCCATCTCACTGGCAGCAACTGGAAAGCTGACTCAATGTCAGTCTTTGCCAGCCAGACCCCCTTCTTTGCCTGGATAGAGTCCTCCGCATGGCCCAGTGTAGCATATGACACTGTGCTTCTCTCCAGTGTGATGGAGTTATTCACAGAGTCACCCTCAGGTTATGATAAATGGTGAATTAAATGGTATTCCCTGGGTGCCTTTTTTGGAACTAAAGGGGACACCCTAAAGCAAGAAAAAGATGGGGTGTAGAATGGACCCGCCACTATACCAGCCTCCAATTCCTTCCTAATCTTCTTCTCCACTATGTCCTTTTTCCCCTTAATGGATGCCAGGTTCTTAGACCGTGTGTTTTTCCTAGTGCCCATGAAATACAAGTTAACCCCCCCCCAACAAAGCCCTCCCTCAGCATGTCCCAAGCCTCATGATTGGGGTAAAATTCTGTCCAATCCTTTAAAACATCCAAGTGTATGGGGGATGTCACCTTCTGAAAGGTCCCACAGCCCCCTTCTCCCGTGGAGCCTTTTGCTTCATTCCATAACCTTCCACTCATGTTCTGCTACCTATAATTGTGCCTTTGTCTGCTGAATCCACCTCTGCCCCCCCGCCTTTCCCAAAAGAACTGTTGTTGTTGTGCCTGCAAGCCCCCTTTGTCCCCTTGTGTCCTGCAACGGGTGACTGGATGGCTTCCCCCACACCCAGTACAGGAATGCTTAAACTTGCAGCTGGGCCATGTGCAGTTGGCCTTGTTATATGCCAAGCACACCTTGGCTATTGAAGCTCCATTCCCTTTCTTCCCTCATTAGTGCTCCCACCTGAGCTGCAAGGGTTCTTATTCAAATCTCGGATAAGGTAACATCCCAACGCACGTTGCCATGCAATGCCATCCTCTGCCTAAACTTCTCATCATATATGAGCCAGCCATACCCACTCTTAACCCTATAGGTGTCACATATAATGGCCGAATAGGTCAACAAAGGTACTGCCAACTCTGGCTTCTCTTGAAGCATAAGGGTGCTAAAATGCATGAAACCCTCTATCCATGCCTCAAATGTTTTGCCCTTATAGCTGACCTCCTCATTAGTCTTGCCCAAGATGGCCAGTGCCACCGCCATCTCCAAGTTGCCTACAGACTCTTTCTGCTTGTACCTTTTGCAGTGTCCTTGTCTATCAGGGCAAACATGTTAATGTACTTTCCCTTCCAGATCTTCTCTTTTACTGCTTAGGAAACATGGTCTCCTATTGTCATCCAAGATGGCCACTCATATCCCCCCCTTGTTTGCCCCCCAGTTTCCCACCCTTGCTCTCCTTTTCCTCTCCTTTCTTCTCTGCTTTCAATTCCTGTCATGCCATGTCTACCTCTTTCCACCCTTTCTCACCTTTTTTATCCATCACACCTGCCAAGTAGTCCTTGAGACTACCCTTGACTGACAAATTCAATGTCGGTGTCTTATTGTTGTCTGGCTGCAGTTCACCCTTGTCCTCTGGGTTGCTCCTGGTCACCTTCTTCTTCGGTGGCTACTTCTGGGGTAGCGGGTTCTTTCTCTTATCCATCTGCCTATTCTTCTCTACACCTCCCTTCACTACTTAATGATGGTCTGGACCTGGTCCATAAATTTGACAGCCTTCTGTGCCAACACCTCTCTGGTTATGCATTTTGGGGTCGCTGTCTTCTTGGGAATCATCCTGAAACTGCAATTACATGTGTCAGCCTTATCGCCTTTTGCTCCCATCACTGAGGTGCCCCCATGTTCCTTCCCTGTTCCCCCACCTCGCCCCTGATCTCTTGCTCTTCATCTCCATTGTCTTGTTTTATGTTATTTTTCTCTATATAGTGTATATAATTTTTTTTCCTTTTTACATAGATCCCAGCCTATGTATCCCTATTCCCCCCTTTCCAAGGTGTAGATACCACCCTGAAATGCTCTGCATGTGACATTGTTTTCTGCTCCTTTTAGGGCTGCTCAGCTGTGATACCCCCACATCCCTCCTATGTCTATTGTTGTCACCCTGTCAGCCCACTACCCACTCTTTCCCTTATTGGGAAAAATGTTTCCTTATTTTTATTCATATTTATTATTATTGTTCTTTTTGTAGCTTAGCACTTAGCAGGTTGCCTTCAGCAGCCCTTGTCCCTTGTTCTAGGCTGCACCTAAGATGGTGGCCATCCAACCGGCAGACCAAATCAAAATGGTGGGTCCCCATTCTTCAATTATGGGTGATCAACAAATGGCATAATTGCTTGAAAAGTGCTTTTTTTCACTGCCAGATCCCCCTTTGTGCCACTTGCAGTATTCACGGCTCTCTCCCAGTGCCGATGACCCCGTCGGCCCGATGAGGGGTGGAAGCGACCCCTACACAAGGACTAGTTCCACAGACCCTCACCCGAGTGCTACAAACTCGGCCTAATGGCTGAGGACAAATGCAGCCCTTCAGCCCACTACTCTTCTCCTAAGAAATCTCTGCCCACATTGATCCCATTGCCCACGACCTGGTGAGTCGGCCCTGGTGTCATTCTTCTTCAGCATGCTTTACTTTCACTCTATATTATTTAAAAAAAAACAGCACAGCAGCCACGTGCCCCGCCGTTTGACTCAGTGAGCTGAACAGATAACATAAACAGGGCATCCCCTGCACCGCTGTGACCAAATGTTCTGAGCGGCCAACCCAAAAAAGGGAAAGAAAAGGCCCACCATCCCTGGTTTTTAACCCAGACCTAAACCTTGCCTCTGCCAAAAGGCTGTCTGATTGATGACTTGCCTTCCCTGGCCTGTCACCATTGTTCCCCACTGGGCAAAAGCAGCCTGGAAAGAAATAATAAAATGGTGTAAAACAAATGACTGTGCGGCCAGTCACGCCCCATCCTTGCCCCTCATTCAGCCCACTTGGCCACCTGAAATCCTGAACGTTAATCAAGATCCCAGAATACTGGGGCCGCCCTGCCAGCTGGACAAGCCATGTGACCCAATGGCATGTGGCCTGCCCCCCTGTGCACCTCTACAGCTGCGAGGGCGCCGCTCCGCCACCAAACAAGGACTACCAAAAACAGAAGGAGAACTCACTCCATTGGCCACAACACCGTGGAACCAGACCCGCGATGGCACCTTGTGGCAGATTTGACCTGGAGCTGACCCGGCCAGGCCCCAGCACCACCAGTAACAGCTGGCAGCCAAAGCCTTGCATCCTGAGACCTGCACTTTGCTGCCTAGCAAACCATAAAGAAATACAATCTCTTTTCTATTGAAGTTTCTTTTGTTATGCCCCAATACAAACCTGAACAAATACTTTACCCACAGGAACAAAACCTCAGCCCCTCACAAATGTCTCTGGGCACCAGTATAGGGTATCATCATAAAATACAACAATACTCTGTAGAAAACAGCATCAAGAGTGCATTTATCTGAATAAAATACTATTGCTAAAGAACATTTCTTTTTAACAGAAAACAAAGGCCCTGACTCCATGAGTTAGAAACAGCCTCTGCTGGTGAGGCCTGGGCCTACCAAAACTTATGTCAGCCTAGACTAATCTACCCAAAAATGGTCATAGTTTTGTGCAACCGAAGAATAATATCTCCTGAAATAGCTGCAGAAAGAGAGAGATCCCTCTCTGCAGCCCCTTATCTACCCTCTTTTGCCCCTCCCCTGCCTAGCCTGTCAGCCAATGGCCACTTGCCAGCTCACCTAATCTAACTCCTCCCCTTTCTGTGATCTCACTTTTCTTGTGACCTCATACGTCCTTCCCCTTCTGTCAGAAACCCCACCCTCCCTCCCTTCTCCCTGCTAAATCCTCCCTTGTAGCTCATACACCTCCACCCCCCTCCACCTAGCTTCCTGGCCTGCAAATCCTAGGGGGCCAGTAACAGCCTAGGCTGCCCTTTAAATAGGACAGCCCCTTTAATCAGTGTGATGACCCTGTTCTGAATCCATTACCAACAATTACTTTGGTGTCTTTGGACTGTAGTGCCCAGAACTGGACATTGATACTTCATGTGTGATCCATGTAAGGCCTTGTACAGGGGGTGAATCCCTTCCCATTACCTGTTCTTTACCCCACCTCCCAATACATCCCAACACTGCAATTGCTTCATTTACTGCAGCATCACATTACATGCCTGGCTTCAGCTTACTGCCAACAATTCCCCAAGATCCTTTTCCTCAGTTGTACAGTCCACTGCTACACCACACAGGGTGTATGCATGACCCAGGTTCCTCACAACTAGATGTAGTGTCTTCCACTTGGCCATATTAAGTCTAAGCCCCCATTTCTCAGGCCATAGTTCTAATGTGTGGGGATCTAGCTCTGGTGCCCTCTTATCGTGGCCAGTCTTCTTGCCAGCTTAAAGTCACTTATTAGCCAACACCAGCAAACTGTTACCGACTCCATCCTCCATGTTCAGTAAGTGTGTTAAGGAGCCATAGATCCAGCACTAAAGTAATTGCTGTGTCTTCCTGCTTGATGTTAGAAGATCATTGGTTTCCTTTAACATGGGCCTTCATGAGAAAAAGGTCCTTTTCATAGATTCTGTTTTACTCATTGTACTTCTGCATTTCAGATGTTGAGGAGTGCATGGTGTAACAGCTACTTTATTTATGGAAAAATTATTGAGTATAGCAAGTGTCTGTGTATGAATTTTAATAATTGGAGTATACCATCCATACATTGGGGATAAGATTTTTGTACCCACAATTAAGCACAACTGACAGTGATGAGTCTGCACAGACATTGAGATTACAATTATAGTAATGCAATATATACTGTACAGTTGTCAGTTTTATCATCCTGCTTTAGTGTTCTGAGAAAATTAATGTCCCTTACTCAAGAACTGTAAATAAAGTGTTTGTCCCAGCTACCATTTGTGCATGCTTAGAGATCGGTCTTTAATGAATTGGAATATATAATCTGATAAAGAATATGTACTGTAAATGAATGTAGCAGAATTGATTTATTTAGTTAGTTTTTGATAATCAGGTAAGTACATTAGGCAATAAATGCCTACTTTCATGAATGGCCCAGATAATATGGACTACATAACAAGCAGAACACAACAGTAGCATAATAACAATAGATTCAATCAAGCAACAGATAAATTCACTTATAACTACTCTAAAATACATATGCTTATCATGGCTTTCCTCCACAGTGCATTTATGCAGTTATTCATGATTGTCTGTAACTCTCCCCAGACTGTGCCTGAAAATAGGCAGCACTTTTGTTTAGTGCACTTACCTGGTAAACAAAAACTAAATTTATAAATAAATGCAGAGTACACTCCATATGAAAAGCACAGTTAACATATTTGATTCAACCATGAAGTACAGCATATATTCCCTTTTAATACATGGCAGAGTTCCACGTGTATAAAGGCCTAAAAGGAAACCAGGTATGCCTGGTTCAGGGAAGAAGACAGAAACTAAGTGCAGATATCAGCTGACTGACTTAAACAGTGATGAAGTAACAATGATTTATATTGCCAGTAGAACAGGAGCCCCTAGCCTGATAAGGAAGCTGATATCAGAATCTGTGGGCTGTGAAATAGAAGCCTGTTTTCTTTGATTGTGCTATAAACATACTGTGCTGCACCCGTTAAAATAGTAGTAGTATTTAAATGTTTATTCATATTTAGTATGAAAAGGAGACTTAGTTAAAACAAATTCTTTTTTAGTGAGATCCCTTTCACACTCACTGGTTATAAAACAATTTCAAATTTAAAGTCTGTCTAGATGTAACAAGTCTCCTAATACCAGTTCAGAAAATAATGAGGTGAAATATTCATTTAGACTTTTTTGCAACCAATATATCGTATCATATTGCCCCTTCTCCAGGTTCTGCACTTATTCCTCCTTGTGTCATACTTACCTTTTTCTCCTTTCTGATTTTTCTGGCAAGCTTTTCTGAAACGATCATGAACAATTCATGGGTGTTTCTAAATTATTCATGCACAATGCATAAACTCAGCACAAGAACATTCAAGTATGCATCAAATTGTTCATGAATGTTCCTAAACTATGCATGGAAATTAAGAGGCTCTCCTGTGATCATCAAGTTCATGAACATAAAGGTACATAAAGGTCCATAAAATGTTGCGAAAGTTCCCCTCTGAACTTTTATGGACACAGTCCATCAATATTTTTGGTGACCAGAGAACTATCCTGCTTTTATAATACTTGTGATTATATTATACAGCTGTGTTTTAGCCCAGTTCTCAAAAGATGTTTGTCCTATGTGCAAATTAGAGGCAGACCAGTTCAACCCTTCATTGTCTTATCACACAGCCTAAGCAATTAACTATGAAAACTGAATAATTTTAACACAATCAGCATTTGCAAATGAATGTTTTTTTCTTACAATGCATTCTTGATTTGTAACTTACGTTTTACTTAATTTGTTCTGTGCTTTCAAACAGATATGTCATTCATAAATAGAAAGGCCCAATACTATTTATATCAGCTGAATATGAAACTCATTTACAATGTGTTGATTTAATCTTTTTTGGGTGCTCCAGTAGTTTATTGCCTTCTAGAAAATACAGGGTATATTTTTTACTCCTTAGAAAATGTTCTGATTTTGTGATACTTTATAACTCCAACAGTGGAGAAACCATGCATTGTAATATGCAAATTAGTTATGCAATTGATTTTTGTCTCTGGTCATCATAGTACTTTAAAGGTTGCTAAACATGAACTTTGTGTTGATGAACAGTTCATGAACACTGTTCATGAACTGAGTTGAAAAACAGCTGGTGAACTGTGATGGACGTTCTTGAAATATTCATGAATGTTTATCAAAGTTCATTGAGTAGAAACATTTCTTCTGGGAATATAGGACTGTCTTGCTTCTCCCCCATGCTTCTCATGGGCATACTGTGATCTGCAATAGTTTTAATTATCTCCTTGAAAGAGTGTTCTATCTCTCCTACCCCTTATCCATATTCATCCTACCCAGGTTCTCCACAAACTATAAAAAGTCACCCCTCTCCAAATTTGTTATTGATGTTTCCATTTTACTTGCACTCTAGCTCTTATTGTTTTACAGTTCACCAAATTTTAGTTGCTGGATCCCAAATGCTCACCCACCCATGGAGAAAAAAACTGTCTCTTTGGTTAATTAGTTGTATTTGTTTTATTCACCATACCATCAGTTAGCACTTCTGATTCAGTTTAATCAAAAAAAAAAACAACTTATAAAATGGCTATACCACACAGAAGAATTTCATTGACTAAAAAACATTCCAACCCATGCAATTATTTCACCATAGCTGCACAGGTTCAAATGTCCTACTCAATCAAACAATCTCTTATCCCCTCCCTTCCCACTCACACACACATCTTACAGTATATAGAACCACAATATGTAAAGGTATTTCTTTACTTTTAGTTTTAAAAGCCATTTTGTACATGCAATGAGACACTGCAGGTGCAAGCAATTATGGTCAACAATTACCCTACTGGGTATGCTTAAGGCATTCTGCAATGCCTCATGCCTGGAAAGAAAACTCAAGACATGTTATTAGTGGCCCATAATCACATCCCTGTCATATCGTTGCTGATATCATATAATATAACATAACAATAACTTGCATATAAATTCCCATTTCAAAGTGATTTTTTGAAAAAGAATAGTAATTTTAAAAATTACATTTGATTAATAGAAAAAAAAAGTATTGATTTAAAACAAAGAAAAAAAAATCTATGTAACTTATTCATTTAAGATCAAATGGGACTCTAGGTCCTTCATGTCTGCTCCACTCCAACCCTGATTCATAAGCAAGGATGAGTAAAAGTATGCTCAGCAAACATATACTACCTTGAAGGAGTTTCCTTCCCACTCTGCTACTCATGGAATCCAGTGATTCCCTTGGTAATCAGAAAGCACCTCTGCCACCAACTGTGCTGAGCAATGTAACTTTATTGTTTGGCTCACAATTTCTGTCCGTTTTTCCACACCTACCTCTACCTCACATTTTTAGTATTTCTGACTTTCAGGAAAGAGTTTGCAAGGGTATCCAGGCCCTGTGTTTCATAGTTAATTCTCAGCATGATCTCAACTGATGTCATAATTCATTGAAACAGTTGCACTTTTTGGCATCTACTGAATTGAAAAATGGACAGAGCTGAGGTCGGTACATACGATACTGTAGGCCTTTAGCATGTTTTTCTTCATGAACTTGTATCTTCTCCATCAGGATGGTAACAGAGTTCTTTTGGATAACATAATGTTTCAGTTTCTTGTTTGTTATTAAGGATGTGTGCACTCCAGGACAGCACTATTTTGGTAATGCACCTGGTTTCTGGAGGAGTGGGGTGGGGGGCACAGTTGTGCAGATTCATTATGTACAGACTTAGCACTTCCAGTGTTACTAGGATTCCAGGAAAAGATTCAACTTTGAGAAATTTTTTTTTAAATGGTAAAAGCTGCTTCAGACAACAGCAACATTGTAATGAAAGACAAAAAGAAACAGACTGCCTCAGAGCATGGGGGTTGAGGTTGGACATGAAGAATTATCATGTGCTTACTGTGCTGATTTTGGTGTCTACTGCCACTTCCTTAGTACAGAACAGCAACCTCTTTTAGCATTGGGGAGATATACTGAGACTCTACATTAGTGTCAGTGGCTCAGTAGGTAGCACACTCACCTCTGAGGCCAGCAGATCAGAGGGCTGTGGGTTCCGTTCCCACATCTGGCACTTGGGATAATATCCTAGTACTGACACTGTAATGCAGCATGAGAGGGGTGCTGCACTTCTGAGGTGCCATCTTTCAGATGAGACGTTAAACTGAGGTCCCATCTGCCTAGACTGGTGGTAGTTCAGGTGGATGTTAAAGATCCCATGGCACTTATCGAAAAAAGAGAAGGGGAATTTCCCCAGTGTCCTGGCCAAATTTCCCTCATTCACTAAAAACATACCACCAACAGCTTAATCTGATTCAAAGTCAGTTGGCATTCATCTGTATCCCCCTTCCCCAGGTTGTGCCTGAAAATAGGCAGGATTTGTCTAGTGCACTTACCGGGTCAACAAAAACTAAATAAAAAAAAATAAGTAAGTAAATAAGTGAACTGGCCTTAAACTTGTGTAACCTAACAATAGGGAGATGAGGATCAGAGGGAAAAAATGTAAATACAAAAGTACCACATAATTGTTTATGAAAGCTTTTCTTATTCATTGTAGGGTTTGATGTTTGGATACGCTACAGACGAGACAGAGGAAGCTATGCCTTTGACCATTATTCTGGCTCACAGACTCAATGCAAAACTAGCACAGCTAAGACGCAATGGCACCCTTCCATGGCTTAGGCCAGACTCCAAGACTCAGGTATTGCCTTCCTTAATGGCTATAAAGACCCATTCTTTGGACAGTATTGCCTAGAAATATAGAAATGTATGCAGGCAGAAAATAGACAAGGGTCCTTCCCGTCTGCTTTGATCCTTCTGATCTTTTTACTGCTGAGTTTTTTACCTATTTCAGTACTGCCATGTTTACTCAGTGTAGCTATTACAAAATGAATATCAGTATATAAAAAGGTCCTGAATGTTTTATCTTTAGATTACTAAGACATGTTAGCCAGTGTGACTTTGTGTGGTAGCATTCTCTCGAGGGATGTGTGGAACCTTGCCCAAAAATGGGAGCCTGGCCTCGTACACAGTTCTTAAACTGCAGTGGTTCATGTGGGGATAGAATGTTGGAGGAGCACTCCTTAGGGTGAGGCATAAAACCGAGATTCCAACTACTCATTTCTAGGGCTTATCAAAGTGGATGTCAACTACCCTATCTTGTGACTCTGGTGGTCAATGTGTGACACTTTTAAACTGAAAGCAACAAACGTTCCCATGTTTGATACACAAAACCTAGATTGATACTTCCAGTGCAGTCTCTGACCTTAATGGTGGCTTAGCGCTCCCGCTCTGTGATCCTCCTGCCTATTCTACCAGAACCATTGCCACTTAGTTCATGAAAAAAGCATCTGGCGACTACAACTTTAATGGCAACAAGCAAGCTACAAGGAGGGGTGAACAGATTCTCAAGTTTACCTGGAGATCCAGACCCCTCAAACCAAGAGGTATCAGACTCCAGCATTTCCACTTGGGCCCACCTCCCCTCGCACTTCCACCAAATGCAGAGAAAAACAAAAAACAAGCACACCACTCAAATGGAGGACAAATTAAATATGATTCTACGTGAGCTTAAAGAAATTAAGTCTGACTTCAAAGATTTTAAAAAGGAGCAGGAGCAGGCCCGAGTGGACATTTCTGACCTCCAGTAACGGATGGTCACAGTCAAGGAGACACAGATTGTGCTGTCTGAAACCACTAAGGAATGCTAGACCACAGTCTTGCAGCTAGTAGAAATATGCCAGGCCCTTGGAGGATGGCAGGAGGATGGTGAAAACAGGCACCGTCAAAGAAATCTGAGACTTTATGGGGTGCCAGAAGGGAGTGAGGGTAACAACATTGACACGTTCATAGCTTCATTGCTCTGGGAGATGCTGAACTTGAGCCCTGATTATGAGTTGGAGATAGAGTTCACAGGGCTTTGGGTCCTCCACCTTGCCAACTGGGAATGAGACCCCACTCAATAATATAATATTCCCTAAGATACACCACTAAACAGTAGCTTTTAAAGGAAAACTGCATGTTAAAATCAGGAAAATATATTTTTTACCATCCATTGTGTGTTCTTAGTTCATCCCAGTGTTATTTTTCAGCTCAGGCAGTGTGAGGTGTTTTTTCTAACTTTCTCTTGCTATTTTATGGCCCTTGGGGCTGCCATTTACCTTTCTTTTATTGCTTCTTGTCCCAGATAGTCTTCCCAGAGTGCCCTCTGCTCTGAGGTCTAATAGCCCATGCATCTGACCAGTGTCTTGTTATAGTGTCTGTATCAGCAGCACTCACTGCTGCATGCAACCTGTATATAAGCTGTTACTTTGCTTAGACTCGTGCTCTCCCAACCCTTTTATTCGACATATACAAGCTGCTCTTGAAATATTTAAAGTTGAAGGCAATGATACGAGCTGGTATTAAGAACAAAACAGGACAAAATCATGCAGAGGGCTTCTGGTGCAGATCACATGAACACAAAAATACTGAAGGCTGCTTAGCCAGTGGATGACAACTGCTTTAAAAGGATTACCTTGGTCTACAATCAGGAATCTTCTACACAGGCCACAAGCAACTGAATCAAAAGTACAGAATATGTCGAATAAAAGAGGGAGGGAGAGCACGAGTCTAAGCAAAGTAACAGTTTATATACAGGTTGCATGCAGCGGTGAGTGCTGCTGATATAAACTCTCTCTTCTGCTATGCCCTGGGGGGGGGGAGTAAATTAGCATTGTTGGAGCAGACAGACTTGTTAGTTGTGCTCCATGATGTTTGCAAACCATAGAAACCATTCCAATGCTCCATATATTCTTTCATCTTGTGGCTACTATAAACAATACAGACACTGTAACAAGACACTGGTCAGATGCATGGGCTGTTAGACTTCAGAGCAGAGGGCACTCTGGGAAGACTATCTGGGCCAAGAAGCAATAAAAGAAAGGTAAATGGCAGCCCCCAAGGGCCATAAAACAGCAAGAGAAAGTTAGAAAAAACACCTCACACTGCCTGAGCTGAAAAATAACACTGGGATGAACTAAGAACACACAATGGATGGTAAAAAATATATTTTCCTGATTTTAACATGCAGTTTTCCTTTAAGGAAGGCATGGACTATGGGGAAGACTTTTTTTCAATCCAATAGAATATATTTTGATAATGACTATGCCCCTGAAACGATGCAACGTTGCAGGGAATACATTCCTCTGTTTCCGATCTTGAGAGGTCTGAAGTTAAAGTTCCATACCCCAAACCCTTCCCGACTTCAGGTTCAATACCCTAATGGACAGCAACACTATTATTCTGCTCAGGATGCTGTAGCAGACCATAAAACTAGGGGATATGAACTTTCAACTAAGGTTAATTTCCTGGGACGTTCTGTGGTGAAAGAGGGACCTTCGTCTCGCTGAAGGGCACCAAACCTGCAGTCACAACAAGCTGCCTTGGACTCAGTTAAACAACTACTCCAACAGTTTGCCAGACATATTGCCTGAGACTGTGAATTACCCTATTTCATGATGCCTGAAGCTGGGAGGTGACTGCTGGGGGGACAGGAGGACCAAATTCGGGGCTGTGCGAGGGCCGGGGGGTCTCTGAGTCTGCTTCTCACTGTGGGGCCTGCCATTAACCTGGAAAGGAGTTGGACTGCTGCTAGGTTACTTTAGAGAGCATCTGGAGTGGTGTTGGAAGAGCAGTGGCAAAAATGCTGAAGTTATTGAACCAGGTGCGGTTGGTACCGACCACCTCCTTTGGAAGGGCTAATTTAGAACTGCTGCATTCTAGAGGTAACTCTGGAGAGCCTTGGCAGAATTAATTCTCAGAATATCACTTTGTTTGGCAACTGCTTCGGGGTGGAGGAGTAGTCCTCCACTCCCAGGAGAGGCCTCTATCAGAGTGTTTGAGTAACCAGAGTGCCTCGATTAGGGATCCTTGCAGGTATCTAGGCCCTGATTGCAGATGAGGGGAGGCTATTGAGCAACTCCGCCTGAAGCTTAACAGTACACTGGGAGAGAGTAAGTGTTCAGATCAGAGAGCGAGACGACACTCTCTGTCTTTTTAGATAATGGCACTGGGATGGGGGAACATGCTCTCTCTGCAGCTTGGTGATGGGCTGCAACTCCCTCCACACCCCTGGGAATTCTAATGGACCACATGAGTCTGGTGACTGCAGCAGTCCAGTTTGGGAGGGGTACCAGTGGATGGCAAGGGTCCCCTGCAGTGGGGAACTTGTATTCTGGTGACTGACCCTGACTCCAGGTAGCGGTGACCAATGGGAGGGCCTCCTAGTCAGGCCCCTGGCTGCCTGTCCTCCTGACTTCTAATAGCATTCAGGTTTTATAATGCCAATTCATATTTATAAACTGTGCAGCAGGCCAGGACTTGAGATAAACTTGACAGTCATATGGATCAGCTCCTTAAGAAAGGAGTCTCAATCTGGAATATGGACTTGGAGGACTATATTATAATAATTGAAAGCCAATAACCCCCCCTTCCCCCATCTGATGGGTGGAAGGGGGAAATAAAGACTTACAGAGGACAATACCTGATTGCACCATTCTGATTTTTTTTCCCTATGATATCTAATTCCTGCTAATGCTCCTTTGGGTTTATATCTAAACCCTCTATATACGGAGTAACCTGTACCCTGGGAAACATCTCATTGAAGGGAGTGCACTCCCATCAGTGGCACTTTTTTTTAGTTGCCGCCCACCCCTCGGAGTTCTCTAGGGGATGGAAGTCATAGCGCTACAACTGTACATAGTTCATCATATATTGTTTAGAGTTGGGCACCAGTTTAGCAGATGCCATCTTAGACAGATAGTACCATTTTTATTATGTTGTACAAAAATTATGGATTGGAGTGCAGTGTTTGATGGAACTATTCTAACCTACAGTAGCAGGTGGGACACCAGGTCAGCTGGCCTGGGGTGGATCAGATGGGAGAAGGAACAGATCAGACAGGCTGAGATGTCTTTACAAAACCATTATGGCTCAGCACCAGAAAATTAAACTAGTTTCTCAGAATGTGAATGTTTTGGGGGGACCTATTAAAAGGGGAAAGGTAATATCTTACTTAAAAGAGTTACATCCATATATGATATTATTGCAAGAAACTCATATGACCCCAACTGAACATCAAAAGCTGATTAAAGTTGGCATGAGTACAGTTGTGGCAAGCTCTCACTGCTCTGGCAGATGGAGAGGAGTAGCAGTATTAATTCCTAACAACTCGACATTTCAATTAGAGACCTCATACTCTAACAGAGAGGGCACCCTGGCAATGGTCCAGGGATCCTGGTGGGGCACTCCCTGTACGGTGGCTAGTATTTATCTCCCTCCAGGCTCAAGCCCACAAACCAGTCCTTGTTAGATAAAATTATCCATTTTAAACAGGGTGTCTTGGTGGTAGGTGGGGACCTAAACCTCTTAACTCATTCCTTCCTGATGACGCCATATGGCGTCATAAAAAAAATACCTCTTTTTCCTGATGACGCCATACGGCGTCCTAAATCATGTGCTGTAGTGCCTGATGACGCCAATTGGCATCCATATCTTTCTCTTGGTGCAGCTCAAGCATTTGTC
The DNA here is from genome assembly GCA_016271365.2 of Neoceratodus forsteri. Taxonomy (NCBI): domain Eukaryota; kingdom Metazoa; phylum Chordata; order Ceratodontiformes; family Ceratodontidae; genus Neoceratodus; species Neoceratodus forsteri. The sequence continues at coordinate 755,752,124 of CM028135.1, forward strand.
TACATTTGATGAATTGAGTTGTACCAGCTAATACGGGACATCGTACCCTTACTGATTTTACCTAATATAATATGCATTCCCATTGGCTATTTTTGAGAAAACAAGCCTTAATACATAAATAAATAAATTTACTATTTTTTGCATGTGCTGTGAAAAATGTATTATGTTCATTCTGCCATTAGTTTGTATTGTAACTACAAATCATCTTGTTTTAGTGCAACATGTTAAGTTGATCAGGTTGACACTATAATTAATTTCATAATTTATATTTTTTTTTATTCGAGCAATCCGATTGGCTGTCACCACTTTGGTGTATTTTTTAGTTTTTTGGGGTATTTTTCTACAATAACATGTTGTCACTGATATCATGATTGTTATAACTATTAGTCCATTTATACCACTAAGTGAGCTGAATATTTCAGTATTTAAAAATCGAGCTCTGTGATTGGTCGGATTTTATGACATCATCAATTCTGAATTTAATTGGTATAAAGGGATTGTCTTAGATGCAGGCACCATCCCCCTGATGAAGCCTTAGTTGTCAAAGCACCAAGGAACCTGCACACAGACCTTTTGTTGTGCCTTCCACTGTTCTATTCAATGTATGTGCCTGAAATGTTAGACTAAATCCTTACTTAGCATTCAAGCAAGGACTCGTATTTTTTTACAACCGTCACTGGAGGGAAAGTGGCTCTCTGGGCTCTGGAGTGTACAGTGATTTTTTTTTTTTTTTGGTGTTTCAGTTAGGGGTCGCAGCCCTCACCTGCACCTGCCCTAGCTCTGTAGTGCGTCACCATTTGGTCATATTGATCCTCACTGTTGCCATGCTTGCTCTATGCTTATTGTACATCACTATTTCCATTAACCAGTCAGAGCACACACTAGTACAGGAAGAGCATGGTGACTGGAAATTTAGTTTCAAGATGGAGTTGCTGCTCTTATCCTAAAATACTCACTTCATTTCGGTGCCAAAACCTCGATTTGTAATCTGTATTTACTTTATTTGTTTTTATTTTTATTTATGATAAAAGTTTTCATAGTTGTTACTTTGTTCATTTTGGGATAATTTCTGGTCATCCTGTGTGATCACATCTTATGGATCCGGCTGGCATTCATGATGGGAGAGAGTGTTTCTTGTGCATGTACTACATGAGGTCACATGAATTCAGCACCTTTTGTTACTTTTTAAAGAGTTTATGTTCGGATTATGGCTATGTTAAAATCTATGTGGCATGTTGCTCCCTGCGTTATGGATTATAAGTGGGTTAGGGTCAGTAGCATGTTTGTCTCATGCTCTGCACTTGAGTTTTCTCCCTAATACGCAGTTGCTGATTGTTGAAAATGAAAAAATAATGGTGTTGCCTTCAACTTATCTGGCATCAGTCCAGCCCCAATCTCTGATGCATTGTAAAGGCCAAATCAGTTTTGAATTCCTCCACAGTCACTGGTGTTGTCCATCAACTCGTATGACGTCAGTCCAGACTCAACCACTGATGCACTGTAAAGTGTTCTTCAGGTTAAAATTCCTCCACAGCCACTTGTAAGAACTAGCTCCTTACCATGCATCAGTCGAGCCCCAAGCTGTAGTGAACAGTGAAGTGCATTTCAGGTTCAGATCCCTCCTCAACTGATGGTGTTGTCCATCGACTTACCATGCATCAGTCCAGACCAATCCCATAATGCACTGTGAAGTTCATTTCATGTTCAAAATCTTCCACATCCACTGGTGTAGTCCATCAATTCATATGACATCAGTTCAGCCCCAATCTGTGATGCACTGTAAAGTATTCTTCAGGTTCAAATCCCTCCACAGCCACTTGTAAGTTCTGTCTCCTTATCATATGTCAGTCTAGCCCCAAACTGTAGTGAACAGTGAAGTGCATTTCAGGTTCAGATCCCTCCACGGCTGATGGTGTTGTCCATCAACTTACCATGTATCAGTCCAGACCAATCCCATAATGCACTGTGAAGTGCATTTGATGTTCAAAACCCTCCACATCCACTGGTGTAGCCCATCAATTCATATGACATCAGTTCAGCCCCAATCTCTGATGCACTGTATTCTTCAGGCTCAAATCCCTCCACAGCCACTTGTAAAATCTCAGGCTCAAATCCCTCCACAGCCACTTGTAAAATCTATCTCCTTATCATGCATCCATCGAGCTCCAAACTGTAGTGAACAGTGAAGTGCATTTCAGGTTCAGATCCCTCCATATCCAATGGTGTTGTCCATTGACTGATCTGGTGTCAGTCCAGCCCCAACCTCTACTGCACTGTAAGGTGCTGTTCAGGTTCAAATCCCACCAGAGTCATTGATTTAGTCCATCTGTTCATCAGTCTTCAGTCCAACCTTTATCTCTGACACTCTGTGATGTGCATTACTGATATGGATCCCTCCTCAGTCACCATGGTGTAGTCCATTGTGCACATCAAGATTCATTCCAACACTACCCACAGATGCACTGTAATGTTCTATTCAAGTTCGAATCACTCCACAACCACTTTAGTCCCTTGTGCTTATAATGCTTCAGACCATCCCTTACCTCTGATGCACTGTGATGTGATCAGTGCCAGTGTATGACTTATACAGTCCATTCAAATGAAACATAGCACACAGTACACATGTGCACCAATGAGCATCACTCCGTGGTGCAGGCATACCCACACTCCTTCCCACCCACACAGTGCGCCATACTGAATGTTGCAACATATCACATGTATGCAGGCAAACCATGTGACAGCACATAGTACACAACCTTTACAGGTGCCCATGTCATCAGCCTGTATGTGTACCCACAATGTTTCTGCATGGCATATGAACACCATTACCAGGAGCAGGCAGCACCACCTGCTTCCCTACAACTGAGTATACCCCAAGGACGGGTGCCAATTCATGACACAAAATGACTGCAGTGCCTATGAGCATCATTCCTTGGTACAGGCACACCCAGCCCCTTCCCCATGACACAGTATACCCCAAATTACCAGTGCCTTTTCAGCAATTTCATCATCCTATATGTATACCCATAATGGTGCTAACAGACACTGTAGATACATTATTACATGCATACAGCCCCTCTCCTTTCCCCAGAACATATGAAGTGCATCTGAGCCTGTATTATGAATGCAGGACCCCCCCCCCCGCCACTAACACACAGTGCTTCATCATACAGTCATTCCCTCACCTTAAACCATCCCATAATACAACCCCCAAAAAATAAACTATGCCAGGAAATTAAATAATACACAGATTTATGTAACATGATGTTTACTGAAAGACTGTGAACCTTTACATGAACAACATCATGCTTCATTTACAGTATGATAAAGCAAACAGTACAAATAAAATACAGTTTCCTATACTTATTATGGGATTTTATTACAAAAATAAAATAAAATTGTTTATTTCAATGAAATTAGACATTTTAACTACAGCACATATGCAATTAATCATAGAGAGACCTCCAGCACTAACAAATGTCTCCATTTCCTGTGTCAGCTCACTGACCTACACTGGAGGTGTTCTTCCTATTTACATCACTTGACCTCAGAAAGCACTTCCTTCCTGCATCACTTCCTGATATGTCTTTCTAAGGTAATGTGTAAATATGTTCTTACTAAACTAGGGGAAAAACAAAAAAATTGATAATCAGATTCATAAACTAAAATCAATGGGTAAGAAGAATTAAACACTGCAAAAATTCCAACCAGTGGAGTGGAACAAAAAACTCAAACTGTAATAACAAGAGATTCATATATTGATTTCTGACTAAAAAAAATGGTAAAAAACTTGCAAAATTTATATTTAGACAATGACAGATGTTTATTGTATATTTTTAACAATTTTACAGAAATTTAATATTTTTTGCATGACTAAGTAAACAGAGCATAATTATATTTAGATAAAATCATCAGAATTTATTAAAATATGAAAACAACCTTACACAACATTAAATCCAGCTAAATAGACATTACCAAACCTCACTCATTTTCAAAAACTTTTTGTCCTGAAAAACTTTTCTTTTTACAGTTTTAAAATTGGATGTATGGTTTTTAAGATATGTAGGTTTAAGCACAGTGTGTTTGTATGAATGCTGCAGATCTAAAACCCCTTCAGGCACACAGGAGTTCTAGCAGCAGGCAGAGGGTACCTGAACATTCTAAGTGACAATAGGATAGAATGAGTTAATGGACCCAGGGAAAGATAGCTCAAACCCTAATCCCCCACACATGACAACAGGTCAAAGACATGGTCAGAGATTGATTAAAGAAATGGGCTTAGTTGATATCTGGAGGTCCAGTAATCAGGGCAGCAGACATTATATCCACTACTCAATGGCTCACCATATTTATTCCCATACAGACCATTTTTTAATCACAGCGGAACATAAGGATTTGGTACATCGGGTGACCATACTCCCTATTTTGTTGATGGATTATGCCCCTTTGGTACTAGAAATGGATACCTATCAAGAAAAACAGTCCACACAGTGATGTTGTAATAATTCTTTATTAAGAAACTGGAAATATTCAGAGTTTATTACTCAATGTAAACCAAAGATTATAGCCCAAAACAAGTCCCCCGGAGTCTCATCAGGAATACTGTAGGACACATTGAAAGCTGGAATTAGGGAAGACACCATTCAGTTTACAGCTAGGGAGAACAAAGCAAGAGAGGATCAGCAGAGACAATTAGAAGGGGAACTTTTGATTTGGCAACAAGCATATATGCAAGGAGACAGATTGGCTCAACAGTAGATAAAATAGATTCAAATTAAGTTACAAGACCTACTCACTTACAGAACTGAGCAGGCCTTATTATATGTGTGACAAAAATACTACGAAGGCGGAGCCAAGGCCTCCAAGGTATTGGCCTCCAGGTTGAGATCCATAAAATTTAGGGGAATGATAGCGCAACTTAGGGACCACCAGACCAAACATCTTTTAACTAGTACCAAACAAATATTAGAGGGATTTAAACAATTTTATAATTCCCTTTACTCCCAGGGCCCAGAACCACCAGAAGATAAATATATGGCCTATTTCCAGTCACTAAATCTCCCTCAATTACTCCCCTCCAAAAGGACCATATTTTTCGTCCAGTTACAACCCAGGAGATACAGTCATACAGAGGACCATTAAAATGGCTAAAACGGGTAAGAGGTCAAGTCAGGATGAGATAACTTCTGAATTCTATAAGAGCTTTGGTAAAATTTTGCTCCCTACCCTACAGAGAACGTTTAATGACTTACAGTCTAACGATACAGCCCCTTCCCCTTCATGGCAGTATGTGAAAATGTCAACAATCTTAAAACCAGGAAAGGATCCACTAAACTGAGAATCTTATAGACCCATTTCAGTCCTTAATCAGGATTATAAATTCTTTGTGAGTATTCTTGCCCATCGGTTAGAACCCCTTCTACCCAATATAATTAACAAGGACCAAACAGGTTTTGTCCCCACAAGACAAACTACAGATACTATTAAAAGAACTCTCTATTTGTTAGAGAGAGTGGAGGAAAGGTCTATTCCATTTTTATTATTAAGTATGGATGCCCAAAAGGTCTTTGACCGAGTGTCATGGAAATTTTTATATTACACCTTAGATAGATTTGGTCCCCCAGATTTATACAATGGGTACAGAATCTCTATTCCTCTCCCCAAGCAGTGGTTAAAGCAAACGGTACCTACTCAGAGTGATTTATTTTAACTGGAGGAACCCAACAGGGTTACTCCTTGTCCCCTCTTTTATTTGCTTTATATGTGGAACCCATAGCAGAAGCAATACGGAAGGCAGATGGGATAATGGGTCTGTTGGAGGCTGGGGTAGAACATAAGACAGCATTTTATGTTGATGCTCTACTGATCTATTTAACATCCCCAAAGTCCTCTCTCCCCCTACTATTCACACTTCTACAGGATATAGAATCTTTAACTGGATATAAACTTAATACTGCTAAGACTGAGGTGCTTAGTTGGGGGTATGTTCCAGATAATCGTACCCGGGCACTGTTCCCCCTAAAATGGAACACCAGAAGCTTTCGATATCTGGGGATTGTTATCCCTCAATAGCTTTCAAGGGTGCACAATGTGAATTTTCACCCATTAATCAAAACACTAAAGAATGATTTACAACAATGGTATAATCTTACAATCCCCCTTATGCAACGAGTGGACTCTATTAAAATGACGGTATTGCTTAGATTTCTTTACTTGTTCCAGAACCTCCCCATCTGACTCCCATTGGATTGTTTTAGGCTTTGGGACAGAATGCTCTCCCACTATTTATGGCAGGGAAAGAGACCTAGGAGGGCATATGCATTACTTCAGTTACCTAAACTTAAGGGTTGTCTGGCCCTCCCAAATTTGACAACTTTTTATTCTTCAGCCCATCTGAAGCATGCCTTACACTGGTGGGACTCGAATATAGTATCACACTGGAAGATCTTGGTGCTAGAGGATCAGTGGGAAGGCATAGAGAGAGGCATGGGTACTCCTTATACTTTACGGAATTACAGATCAGTTGGTATCAAATCAGCCTTTACAAAAGCTGTACTTACTATATGCCATAGGTTACTGGGGGCATCAGATATTGGCCCATTTCCTACCACACTATTGATTCCTATGCATGACCCATCATTTATTCCAGCCCTTACTGATCGCACATATGATGCCTGGAAATGGTGAGGTCTGAAATGTATATACCAATGGTATGAGCAGGGATCTTTCACAAGCTTTGCCCAAATACAGCACGAGTATCAATTAGATGGGATGGATTTTTTCTGCTTTCTTCAAATTCATCATTATATAATGCAGAAATGTGGAACTCACTGGAATTTGGCTCAAGGACATCCTTTGGTGCAAGTTATTATCCACACCCAGACCAGACAGATCCCTGGTCATATTATCTCAATGCTGTACCATACTCTCCAGCAGAAGGGGCATAAATCTTTGGTGAAAATACAGAAATCCTGGGAGGTGGATATGGGACAAGAGATTCTTGAGTCGGACTGGGACCAGCTTGTAGTCTACAGCATAGGATATCCAGTTCCTATGTCTGGAGAGAATATAGTTGGAAGTGTATGGTAAAATATTTTAATACACCCATTATAACTGGGAAATATGGGGTCAGAGGAGGACCAGATTGTTGGAGATTATGTGGGGAGCCCCAGGCAGTTCATATACATGTATGTTGGAGCTGTCCAGTACTTACTCAGTGTTGGGCACAAATGGAGCATGGTCTGAGGCAGCTCTTCCCCGAGCTCTTGCAGCTCACCCCTGGTCTGGCACTATTATGCTGGTTCCCTGAGGGAAAAGGGAATATACAGTCCAAGAAATTGCTGGCAATATTACTTCCGGCAGCTAAGAAGGGGATTTCAAGGAGGTGGTTACAGATAACCCCCCCCCCCAAGTTGTCACTGACTGGGAGAATACAGTACAAGAGATTTATACAATGGAGAAAATAACAGCAGTCTTACACCGGAGGGAGGCAGTGACTAGACTTTTTGGAATAAGAGGATAGTGTGGCTCATGCAACATAGACAGGATATTATACCATGAATCAGAAGATTTAAAGTTGAGGGGACTACATCATAATTGGATCCTATTTCTGGATGCGAAATAATTAGTGACAATGTACTCAACTGTTTATTTTTTTCTTGTCCTGTACACTGAATTTGCAATCTCCCATGTGGTCAGCACGCTCATTACTGATACTGTGATTTTCTACTGTATTCCTGTATACTGTGCTCTGTATAAGGATGCACTCTAATCTTTTAATAAAAAACAAAGTAACTAAAAAAACACCTAGATTTAGGTTTCAAATGTAGAAGAAACAACAACTGTTCATAGTTACATTTAAAAGAGTGGGGCTCGCCAGCCTGTTGGTTCAGCAGTAGTGCTACTGTTCCTGACATCAGCAACCTGGGTTCGGGAACAACCTGGGTTCAGGAACAATCCTGGGTTCGGGAACAACCTGGGTTCGAGAACAATCCTGGGTTTGGGAACACCCTGGGTTTGGGAACAATCCTGGGTTCAGGAACAACCCTGGGTCATTGGGTGCTTGCTGGGGGGGGAGGAGGACTGAGCTTCCCAGAGGACGCTGTCCTCTTCTGGGGTGAGGAACCATGGGCTGTTTTCACACATAAAAACCAGTACTGTCACTGGTGGAAGCATGGACGGTGGTCTTGGACTCACTGAGTTGGGAGGGGAGGGCACCATTAGGCGCTTGGTTGCAGCATGCTTCAGCATGTTGCCAGCCTGGACTTACATCCTTCACACTGGAGCCCCCTGGGGTTGGAAACTAAGGGGGCATAAAAAAATGCCAAAAATCCTTGGCATTGAGTTGCATGAAACCAGGATCCTGATACGCTGGGACCCAGCAGTGAGTGTTGGAGTGATCCCAGTATGCCAGGACCCGGCCGAGAAATTGAGGGGGGGGGGGGCATTCCCAAGCTGCCGACCAGGAAAAAGTAAAAATTAAGAAAATTAAAAAAAAAAAAAAAATAGAGTGGGGCTCCACATTCAGGTGATCACACCAAAACAAAATGGTCGTGTTCAGTTCTAGTGTGTGCTCTCCTGGCATGCAAACAGTGCTGATGCTGTGCTAAGACATAATTACAGATTCTTTTTATGTTCAAAACACAGAGTTTGATTCTGTATTTCAAACCCTATCCCCCCCCAGTTTAAAAGAGTCACAATTGTTCCAATGGTACTGTTCAGAAATATCCCTCTAGTTCTGCCCAGCATTTCCTTCCCTCAAGTAAAACAGACCCATATGCATCTGTTCATACCGACATGAGGGATAGAGTTGAGGCTGATTTGTCTGTATACAGATACAGCACTACCTGTATCATACTTGATAAGATACTGAGGCCCAGATATTAAAGCAGTTATCTCCATGTGAACACGATTAGCACCACACTAAGTGTGAATAGCACAACCAACAACCTGTTTGTGAGACCATGGCTACAGCATATTCTGACACACAGTGCGGCACTAATCTGTTAGTGCATTAGTGCTAACAATACCACATATCTATGCAAATGAATGCAGAGAGTGTGCACTGGTATATTCAATGGGTTTTGAAAGCACTACCTGGTTGCTAGTGCAATGCAATTTAATGTTTCTAAAATCATGCCATTATAAGCCTGTGTGGTGCCTTGTGTGTATAAAAAATAGATTAGTGGCTGACCTGGTGGTACAGAGGGCAGAGGTGCTTAAAGCACCTTATCTCTCCCATGCCAGTGACCGGAGTTCAGGAACGAGCTTGGGTCGCTGGTGGTCAGCTGGGGGGAAAGGCTTGGTGAGGATTGGGCAGCAGTCAGGCAGCTCTCTTCTCCTGGACTGGGGAGGTTGGTCTTCCTGGCTCATGGCTGTCACTCAGTGGAGGCTCAGTGATAGTACCATGAAAATGGGGGACGGGGTGGAGTGAGGCACTATGCATGGCCAGGTGTACTGAGGCCTCAGGGAGTAGTAGGGAGAAGATCCAGAGGAAAAAGCAATGGCATGACAAGTGCATTTGACACTCTCTTGCTTGAGCTCCACCTGCCGCATAACTGGGCAAGTCTACAGCGAGGCACTGGATCATGTGCTTCAGGATGGTGAGGATGACCCCCCCCCTCTCCTGACCCAACCAAGGGGGTGTAATCCAAAGGGGTAGACTCACTGCCAGTAGGTCCTGAGGAGACGGTGGATGTTGGGAAGGGTGTAAGTCAGCAAAAGTGAGCCTTCCCTCATTATGGCCACGGAGGGTAACATATGGAAAATAAATAAATGCAAGATTCCCCCTCCCACTTCAGTCTCCATTAGACTATAAAATCATAATTAACTGCTCTTTGGCAGTCTAATGGTAACCCCTCCCTCACCTGATCTCCATCAGAATATATAATTCTGATTAACTGCTCCCTGCTTGTCTAGTGGGCCCCCACCCAGATCCCATTGCCCTCAATTGGTCCAGTACTGGACTTATATGGTAGTCCAATGGGCTCCATGTCCATACAACCAATTTACCCAAATGCTGTTATTCATTGTGGTCCAGTGTTGTAACCTCAAACCCTGGTGGCTAGATAAACCCCTCTGCTGCTGGCTGCTGGCTGCCTCATGCAGGTACAGTCAGTTTCTGTACAAGTCACTCTTTTTTTTAGTTAAAGAAACTTTATTAAGGTTTTTCAAACCTTGCAAAAACAAGCCATTCAGGGAAAATGCAAAAAAAGTACAAGACAGCCAGTAAGCTGTTGACCAACCACACCCCACCCCATCCCACACCCACTAAACATAGAAGCATAGGGGAACCAAATACACCGTCATGTCGAATATACAGAAATAAAAAGGATAAATAACAAAGCATACCAATCATTGAAGTAGGGAGGACAGCCAGGCTTCTACATTGCCCCAGTGCTGCACATAAACAGCTAAGGTGTTAAGAGGCCAGCATTCGCTCAATACACAGGAGCTGAAGCATCTCCAAGTACCATTTGGAAAAGGATGGAGCCTGCTGGTCCAAACAGTGCTGTAGTATAATCTTTTTAATAACCAAAGTAATCAACATGAAATAGAAATGCTCAGGGCCCTGCAGGGTCTGTATGTCCAACTCTAAAATACAATTTCACTTGGTAAAGGCATCTGCAATACCAAAACTTGGGTCCAGCAAACTCATGACTTTTTGCTATAGGGGCTGAGCCTTAAAGCAGTCCCAAAGAATATGCTCTAAAGAGCCTTCAGCTCATTGATATTATGTACATAAAGGAGAGTCCAGACGTCCAACTTGTGAAGGGTGTGATACATCATATGTAGAATTTTAAACTGGGTGTACCTGTATCCATCAAACTTGATATAACAATGGATATTACACCAAATGTCGGTTAATTGGATATCGTCGGGCTCCCAGTCAAGGGCCTCAAACCAGTATCTCGATACTAAACCATATCTATAGACCCAGATCTGATAGAGAGCCTAATAAATTTATTTTATTTATTTATTTAAATTTTGGTAACTGGGTAGGCCCACTGAGACCTTGACAGTCCCTTTTTCATGGGTGACCTGGGGTTAGCTACATTTACCTAGAGGGGAAAAGAAAACTAATGCTTTTTGAGACACAATCCAGTATATGGTACATTAAGCATGGATATAACTATCACAGAGATAGACAATACAGTATTTTACATAGATGATCTAAAGCCGAGATATGGCATGTCTCTCCATAGTCAGTTCCCCAAGAGATACTAATGTAGGAGAGATGTCTGTTACTGGGACAGGTATACCCAGTTTAGAAGAAAGTAAATGATGGATTTGATAATAAAAAAAAAACCAAAACACTCTTTATTGTCCAGGGCATAGATGTGCTGCAAGTCAGCAAAGTGGGATCGACTGGGATCCACTAATTAGTTGTGTGGGTGCCGTTATGCCTGTTGCTTGCCAGAGTGGGTTAGTAAGTGGCTTACCCATTAATTGAAAAGTAGGATTGGACCAAAGAGGCTGAGTCCAAGGATATGTAAGAGTCTTTTTTAGGTGTCGAAGTACCTGACCATAATTCGCTAAGGAAATGCCAATTGGTGTGTCCCTCAGAGGTCTTGGCAACATAGCCAATTTCAGGTAGGGGAGAGCTTGTAAGAGAACCCCATACTGGTGATGCAATTCCTGCTCTATATACCATCAAACAGGGACATTGGCAGGGGAAACCCCCTTCTCCCCAAGTAGCCAGTGGAAATACTTCGCACCCTGGGAGGCATGAAAATAGCTAAAAAAACCTGGTGAACCCAGGCCCCCTTAATTGTTTAGGAGCTGCCAGTCTAAGATAGCAAAGCCTCAGTCGATGACCCTTCCAGAGGAAAGTAGCCAGCATAGTGTGGAGATCCTAGAACCATTGATATGGAAATTTGACAGCCAACATGTTCATGGGGTAAAGTATCTTGGGCAAAATAGTAATCTTAAAAATGCTAACCCAGCCCCATAAAGATAAGGGCAATCAAGACCATCTGTCCAAATCTGTGTCAGAGAAGATCAGTGAAATTACTGTGAATTAGCTTAGCAGTGAAAGTAGTAAGCTGAATACCCAAGTAGATTAAGGTTGTGGACGTCCAACCAAGGCCCATGCCTGCAAAATCTCCTTTCCTAGTGTAGGACGTTAACGGCAAAACCTGTGTTTCCCAGCATTGAACTTGTAGAAGAAACTGAGCCAAACGTGTGTATTATATCCAGGACATGGGCTATGGAAGTGACAGGATTCATTAAGTACAAAAGAATGTCATCAGCTTATGCTGACAACTTGTATTGCCAAGACCCAATTACCATGCTCTGAATCAGAGGGTTTAATTTGATATGCTGGATTAAGGGCTCAAGGTATAAATTAAATAAAAATGGGGTGAGGGGACAGCCTTGACACATACCATTGTGAAGAGAAAACGAAGACAAAATAACTTGATTTCAATGAATGCATGCTGAGAAGTGTAAGTTTAGCAGCTTTACCCAATGGAAATAGGGTTCAGGCAAATCAAAATGCTCAAGTGTTCAAAAAAGATATCGCCAGGACACTCCATCGAACGCTTTCTCCATGTCTGAGGAGGACAGGACCGCTGGGGTCTTGGCATCCCTGGACACAGAGATAAGATGTTGAAGTTTCTGCAAATGGTCAACGGAAAAAGACCTGGTCATAAAACCAGCTTGCTCAGGACTCACCAGTGCAGACCAGACCTATTGCAGCTGAAGTGCCAAAGCTTTTGCCAATATTTTCAAATCAATGCTTAGTAAAGAAATAGGCCTGTAGTTGGACATCACAGCTGGATCCTTGCTAGGCTTGGGCAAAAGGGAAATAAAGGCTTCTTGTAGGGAAGCATCCAATTTGCCGCTAGCATGAGCCTCTTGGGAAACCTCCAGGCTGCAGTAATAATTCTGCCAAAAAGACCTTGTAAAAAGAAACTGAAAACCCATCAGTGCCCTGGGTTTAATCAGAGGCCATCAACTGTGATGCTCCCTGAAGCAAGGAGAGCATAAAATGCTGGCCAAAATATCATACTTCCCATGGCCTAGATGGGATAGGTGACTTTGGTCTAAATATTCATCTATGGCCTGGTGATCAATGACCCGATCACCTAAATTGTAAAGAACACTATAATAGGCCTGAAATTCTTCTACCATCTGAAGGGGGTGGGTGATAGGATGCCGAGTCCCAGGTTTAGTAAGATGCTTAACCACAGAAGAATCTGCTTGCTACTTGAGTTGTAAGGCCAAGAACTTGCAGTGCTTTCACCTGCTGAAACGTAATTTTTTTTAATTTTGGATTTGAGTAATGCAAATTCTTCTTTGGCCTGTTGAGCTCATGGTAATGTTCCCTAGCAGCATGCAGCTGTAGGGCCACCAACTTGGAGTAACCAGAAGCCAGCTGGAGCTCTAGGGACCTAATCTGCTGGAGAAGGTCCTGTGAGCAAGCTAGATGGTACTTCCTGACCTTGGTGGCAAGGTGAGTAATCTCACCTTGAACAGTACATTTGTAAGTTGCCCACAGAGTGGCCTGCTTGGTTTCAGTGCTAGATTTTTCCTGAAAGGAATGCTCCGTGAAGGTTTTTATGTGTGCTACCATTTGAGCCTCCTTGAGCAGGGAATCATTCATATGCCAGATTTTGTTGATCTGAATATTGGGCTCAAGCTTCAAGGAGACCTGCATGGGAGAGTGATCAGAAAGGACTTGAGGCTGAATTGCAGCCCTGGCGATGCCTGTTAATCAAGAAGAGCTGATTAAAAAATTATTGATTCTGGATTAGGTTTTGTGGGGAGAGGAAAAATATGTAAACTCCTTGGAATGGGGCTAGAACATCCGCCAGTGATCCACCAAAGAGTTGAAATCAAGTAACTCCCACACTGCTGTCTGGTTGCAGAATAGGGAAAATTTGGGGGCCCTGACCGATTCAAATCCCCGTCCAAAAAGACGTTTCAATCGCCTGATAGGATAAAAGGTAAATCTGGCCACATAGTTAAATGTAATGAAAAATCCATAAAAGGTTGCAAGTCATCCTTGTTAGGGCTGTATAATGAGGCTTAGACTATCTCACTATGGTCTAATGCAGCCTGGACAATAACGCACCTGGAGTAGGGATCAGTTACCACCTAATGCATAACAAAATCTGCCTTCCGAGCAACTAGAATGGCCACCCTGGCTTGTTTCTTGTCAGTGCTCACCCCAAAAACCTGACCCACCCACTGACACCCCAAGGAGGGCAAATCTGATGTTAGTAAGTAGGTTCCCTACAAAAAAGTCACAGTGGAACAATATTGGTGCAGGTGGGCAAGGATCCGAGAATATTTTATGGGGGAATTAGCACCCTTGATATTCCAAGAAACAAAAGAATGAGTTGACATTGGTAAATGAAAAAGAAAAAAAACAGCTAGCTAAATAGAGACTGCTGAAGACACCAACCCCCACTGAAAAGAAAAGAAAAATCCAGAAAAGCCAGGAAATCCAAATGACTAACCTCCACATATAGGCAAATAACCAGTATCCCATATTCCCCATGCCATAACATAACAAAAGTCCTAAAACCCAAACTATACCTGCCCCATAAACCCCCCCATCACCCCCATACAATGTAGAAGAAAAACAAACAAGATCTGACATGAGAAAATGGGAGAACAAACAACGAGTTCTCTGAATACCCCAAGTCACTATGTTACCCCCCAATATCATGACCAGAATTGCACCACAGGTAGCTACTGCAAGGATAGTCCTGGCAGGTCACCATAAGAGGTGTGCCCCTTAACACCTCTGCCCCAGGGTACCCTGGTAAAAAAAAAAAAAACAGAAGCTAACAATAATTCAAATACCAGGCCATCAGAAGTGAACACTGGAACTGTTACAATTATCTACTAAGTGCAGACCAGGAAAGAAGAGTGATGAAGTAAAAGCCCAGCAACTAAGGAGACAGAAGAATACACTGAAAGAATATCTGAGCCAGAGAGGCCAGCAGCAAAAATGAAATGGGTCCCTATAGAGGCAAACTAACAAAAAATAAAATTATGAAGGGGAAAACCCAAAAAACAGGCATTAGCTTGCCCCCCTCCAAAAAAAGCAGTGAGAAGACAGTATAAGAACAGCAGATCTGACTAAACTACAGGTGCTGAAACAGATGCTTATAATACATACAGTCAAAAAGGTGCCAAATATTAATAATAACTAAAAAAAAAAAAGACTCGGACATACAGAAAGGAAACCATAAAGAGAAGAAATCCATTTAAAAGTAAGTTCTGAACACCAACCGAACTAAAGTGCACAAAGAAAAATACCAAGTTAGAAAAGAGGATCTAGAGAACACAAACACATTCAAGAGGACCCAGTATTGCTCGAATATGAGAATGTTTGAGAGGGACAAAAATGATGCTAAGCAAAATAAACACAGAATCAAAAAGTAGTGTGGAGAGACCTATAGAAAAGAAAACCCCAAAACAGTGAGGAGAAAAATAAAAAAGCCAGAAGCACAAACAAAGAAAAACCAGGCAGATTAATCTCAGGCATTGAAACATGCAGTACCACCAGTTGCCAAAAGACAAAGCACTTGCCAGTGTCAGAATAATACCTGTGTCCAGCTATCTTAAGTCCTTGCTATAGTAAAGACAAATCCACTCTACCAAAATTAGTCCAACTGTTAGAAAAAAGCAGCCACTGAACAGGGCATCACCAAGTGTGAAGTCCAACAATAGACAGGTACCAGATAACTAAAGAAGGGGATTCAAATTAGATTAGTGGTTCGGAGTACAAGCAGGGGTAACTACTGGAGCCTGCTTAGAGAACAGATCAGGGAGAATATTTGGTAGTTGCTGATTTGCTGCATCTGCAGAGCCAAAAGAAAAGGACCCCTATGGAAGCCGAAGGACCAACTTGGCTGGGTACTGGATTCTAAATTTAATTCCTCCCTGGTACAACCACTTTCTAATCTCTGTGTATACCTGCTGCTTCTCTCTAACTGACTCGCTGACATCTTTAAAGATAAAAAAATTGATGTTGCTGCCAGTACTGAGATGGTTGTGAATGGGTCGCCTGTTGGATTTTAACCTTGTCCTGGAAGTTCAGTAGTCAGCAAATAATGGTCCTGGGTCACTCTCCCTGGTTAGATTTAGGGTGAGGGGTGCAATGGAATCACTCTATTATGTAGGTGCTTCCAGAGTCTGGCAGGCCAGCAACTAGGCAGAAGAGGACATGGAGGAAAGAAATAGGGTTCAGGTTGCTCTGCACCCTCCGGAGTCCCAATTAGTAACAAAGTGTTCCTCTGAGACCTATTTTCTAGGTTGTCCACCTTTTCCTCCATTTTGGCTAACCGCCTTCTCAACATTAGCACTTCCTTCTCCTCCATGTATTCCCGGTCCTAGAGCAAACTCACCTGTATTTCAACATCCGCAATGTGGATGGACAGGGATTCCTCTGAAGCTCAAATGGACTTTGTATCCAAGACCAACTCCGCCAGTATAGCCTTTATTGAGGCAAACTCCTACATGTAGGCATCTGGCTCAGCATCCCATGAGTGTTCAGAGATGTCAGGAAGATTAGGCATGCCAAAATCAATCGTGTGGCACTACAGGGGTTTCTGTTGGTTAGGACTTGGAGAAGAGGGAGCGAGTGGCATCATCTCCATTAGCGCTGAATCCTCTATCCAAAGCCAGGTAAGGGAACCAAAATTTTCATGCAAGGGTCATTACTACACTGTCCGATAAAGGGAAATGCAAGAGAGGAGAGATGTTACCACAGAAAAAATGTGGAAACCACAAGTGACCCACCATAAAGCAGAATCACCTTGCTGCCGCCACCATAGCCACTTCACCGGAAGTCCCCTGTACAAGTCAGTCTATCAATACTGTACTCATTAACAAGTTGAGCCAACTCCCCTATCTGTGGTACAGCCACAGAGAGGGTACAGGGCACTGCAGGAGAGACTAGGACATATGTGGTGGATGTGTGGCAATTATGATTTGGAGAGTGTTCCGAGACCACAATTGTTACCTTCACCGTAGGAAGGTTCACACCCTCACTGCTGAGTTACAGGGTGCAAGAGTGAAGATATACATCTTGAAAGTCAGTACTGAGGGGGCAGTAGGGTCACCACATGAGCCACTTCCCTGAGGACACCTGGCTCAGGCGAGGGCATTGATCTGTAGTGAGGGGGTAGCAGTGGGTAGGAGCAGACAGAAAATGATGCAGCCAAGATACCTATCATGACCTGATGTTTACCCCTGTAAAAACAAGTTCTAAGTAGGCCAAGGGTGGTGAACCTGGGGGAGATGTCGACATCAGTAGCCAAACCAGGCCTGAAGGAGAGTCATGGGCAGGGGGGCAACAGGAGAAGAAAGATGATAGGGTTGGGAGTCTCCATAGTGAGGGAGACAGATCAAATCATGTTTCACCAACTTGAAAAATGAGGATGGTGCCTTGTAGTCTTGGAGCAACCACAGCTAGACTTACATCTGAGGTGTTGTAACTTGGAAAGGAGTAAGGGAGGGATGTTGGACATGGTGGTGCATGTAGTTACAGATGACCCAGACAGGGCCAGTGTGGAAAGGGTATAGTAGAGTTTCAGCACTCTAGGTAGATCCCTGAAAGAGAGAACATGTTTGATAACCTTCTCTGTGGTACTTCTATCGTCATGTAAGGGAGAAAAATTGTAGTTTAGAATATTTTGGCTGAATATTGGATAAAGAGATGTGCATGGAGGAGGGGTTTTGGTACCTGGGGGACTGGGGGTTCTAATGATGGGAATGTGGTCTTTTTACAAGGGATGAGTTGCAACTCATTTGGGAGGACACCTGATTGCTAGATCAGATGTTTGAAACCACATCAAGTCCCAGTTAAACTAGATAAGTGAGGAGGAAGTGGAGACAAGACTAGGCACACCTACATAAGCGATACAAAAAAAAAAAAAGAGTCAAACAGCATATGATCAAATGCTACAGAATAGGCACCACTGAAAGTAAAAATGAAGAGTTGGGGTAAACAGAGGCAATGGGGAAGACACTAGCACATCAGGTGGAGCAGCAGGAGAAGAAGGGATGCAGACCATCTGCAAAGTGGTGTGTGTGAACACTAGAAGTCTGGGGACCAAAGTTTGTGATCTGCAGGTGCTGGTGGTAGATGCCCAATTAGACCAGGTAGACACGATGGAAACCTGGGTAACACAATGACTTGGACCTTGCAATCCCAGGCCACATCCTTCACAGGCAGAACAAGGTAAATGGTAAGGGGGTGGAGTAGCCCTGTAAGTCAGGGAAGGCATCAAAACCACTGAAGACAGTGAACTGAAAGGGAACAAAACTGTAGAGATATTGTGGGTAAAGCTGAAAGCAGGAAAAAAGGAGGGTCATCATGGTGATAGTGGTGGTGGTGGGGTTACAGACTGCCAAATCAAAATGAGATAGAGGACAAGGTACTAGGGGAAAAATAAGGATTGCTGCACAGTTGGGCAAAATTGTTCCGGTGGTGGACTTCAACATGCCAGACATTGACTGGATTGTCCCAGTAGGATCAAGTGCCAGAAACCATGGACTGATAGAAGCATTTCAGTATTGTTTCCTGACACAGAGCATTGGGGAACCAGCAAAGGAAGGAGTGATCCTAGATCTGATTCTTATCAATAGGGAGATAGTCAGCATGGAGTTTATTGTAAAGGAATTGCTTGGTAACCGTGAATACAGATCAGTATGATCTGGCATTATGCTGCAGGACAGTTATACTAACTCCAAAACCAAAGTACTGAACTTCAGGAGGGTGGATTTTGACTGTATGAAGGAAATACTCAGGAATATATTAGAAGAAGTGAAACTAGCTGATGAGGTACACAAGAAGTGGATCTGATACCGGAACAGTTGGTAGAGGTCCCTAATCTTTGCTTAAGGAAGATGGGGAAGAACAGAAAGAGAAGGAGGCCTATTTAGTACACAAGAGAGAAGAATGAGGCAGTAAGGGAGAAGAGAGAGGCCTTCAAACGCTATGGAGTTATTTAATCAGAAGAGGACTAGGGGTCTACTTAAATAAACTAATGGTAGCAAACATAAAGGTGTAATGGGCAAAAGCAGAGGCCAAACTTAAAATTGCAGAGGGGGGAAAAGAGGGAAATAAACCTTCAACTGGTTGTGGACTGCTTGTTCACCTCAACTGCAGAATTGGCTGGGAAATGCCAGTGGACCAAGTGAGGGAGTATACTGGAGCCTGGAGGCAAGTCACTCAGTTTGGCACAAATCAGGATCTAATGATTCCCCAGCCATTGTGTGAGCCCTTAACGGCCATGCATTGGAAATATCTATCAAAATAGATGGGCATAGGGCCCGATCTGTGTTGGTCAATGGTTCTCAAGTCATGCTGATCTTCAAACAGTTTTATAATGAGTGCCTGAGTCGTCTTCCCCTACTACCTCTGGACAGTCTGAATCACTGGGGTCTGAGGACAGAGGCCTACAGAAGACAAGTGACAACAACTATATTTTATACAGGAAGGAGCTCAAATTCAACATAAGATTTAGAGTGGAGGTTCAATAGTATTGATGTAGTACTGAGGTGGTAAATCCACCATGACTCATGCCAGAGGAATTTTGGCAATCCATTCCCCCTCTATCTGACTGGGTAAGTTTTTTAAGCCCCACAAATCTGAAAAAGGAGGGGGGATCCCAATTATGAGTGCTACAGAAATGCACTCCATGTGCACTTTTTTTCAGTACTATTGATAACTGACCCCAAATGTTCTTGTGTTCTCTTTTTGCACCGCCCAGTGGTCCTCCCACATAGACCTTTGGACAGGAATACCGGGCAGTATAGATGACATAATCACTTGACCGGTTAATAAATTATTGGACTTCAGCCTTTTTCCTAATATTTGGAATTACCATGGACTCTGCATGAAATTACAAACATTACAATGTTGACATTTGTGGCAGTCAGCAGTTTTCTGTGGTAAACATGTCATTAGAGTGTGTCTTAAAATGGTTATGGATTGCTTTATCACCTATATTAGTGACCTTAAAAAACTGATCCTTGGCCTTTTTCCAAAAATATTTTCTTGTGTGGTGTCCTTAGATAGGGCCTCCCTGTGGTTAGTAATGATCTTACCAACATATTTAGCCTTGTGATTATTCATTGTAACAGATGTTAAAGGTTTTGTATTGTCCTCCAAAGAAGTGTCCAGTTTATTTTTTGTTACCAAATAACTTTCTCTTGACATGGGTTTGGCTTTGCTGTATAACCACCCAATACCCCTGGGTGTTAGATCTTGTTGTTAAGTCTGTTGCATGTTTCTCAAAAGATTCTTTCTTGGAATGGTTATGCTGCATTCTTATAAACTGTCCCAAAGGAATACTTTGGATCAGTTCAATCGGATGAGCACTGTCATTTCTTAATAAAGAATTGCCCTGTGTAGCCTTCCTAAAACTTCAGTGTGAATCCTGTTCAGGGTGTCCACCTCAAATTGGATATCTGAAAAGTCCACTTTATGAGCATTTTTTATACCTGCAAATGACAAATTCATGTTGCTGACATTGAGCCGTGATAGAAAATGCATTTCTTCTGCTTCAGAGCCTTCCTAAACACAAATGTTGTCATGAATATAACAGTGATAGCGGACCACCACCCCCGACTACAGATGTAATTTAGAAATAAATTTTGGTTGTGCTCCCACCAACTCAGAAAAAAGATTTGTGTAGAAGGGGGCCATTGTGGACCAAATAGCTATACCTCTGATCTGGTCATAACACACCCCATCAAACATGTGAAAATTGTTATTTAAAAAAAAATGTCAAACTGGGAGAATAAGTCAGATTGCACCACTATCTCATCTTTGTGATGCTGGAGGAAAAAAGCAACAGGCACAATGTCAATGTAACCCCCTTGTTCCCAGGGGTTACTAGAATCCCAGTTAGAATCAGTGGCAGGCAGGGAAAGGCAGCTAGTGAAATGCCAGTTAAATGGGTTTCACACTATCATTCTTTGGTTTCAGTCTCAGCTGAGTTGGAGGATGATGTAATCTTAGAACTGTCGCAGCAGCATAAGCCACACTAGCTAGTAGCTGAGGGAGATAGCTTTAGAATGTTGAGTTAGAGTGAGTCAGTCCAGAGTAGGAGTTCCAGGAGGAGGAGGAGGCTGCAGCTTGCTGTGCAGCACCTCAGACAGCTCTGACAGAGAGCTACCACTGCATTATAGGTAGTTTGTTCTCACCCTAGAAGAAGAACATAGAAGACAGTGATTGAAGTGGTGGAGACCTTGCCAAGTGGGTTTTCCTTTGCCCCATCCCAGGAGGGATGGGGGTGATCTTCAGGGTTCAGGTACAATCCCCTCACCCAGTCTGTCTAGTGAAGCCACCTGTGACAACTTCAGAAACTGTGAGTACTTTTGTGTCAGCCCAGGAGGGGCACCTGCATCCCTATTGGTGAATTTTCTCTGACAAATGGACCCTGTCACCTAGACTGTGTCTGTTTTTAAAAGTGTCTGTCTACGATGGAGTTTAGAGAGAGAGACTGTCCAAGTACAGACCTTTTAGCCATGTAGTATGTTAAGTGTGAAAAACATTTCAAGATAGCATCTACAAGTTTCTGTGAGGGTGCTATTAACCAGATGAATGGCTGAGTATAAACTTGGAAGCAAAAGGTGGGAGACCCCCCCATCTGGAGTAACCAGTTTACCTCTTCGGGTTCAGTTTGGGCACCAGTTCAATTTTCAGTTAGAGCATTTGTCCAGTGCCTGATGGAAAAAGTTACCCAGATGTGGGTTTTGGATTCTCTGTTTTAAGTTCACCTCAGTGTAGTGGGTGCTGGAAGATGTTGAACCTGTATGTGCTCTTTGGTGGTCGTAAGTGCCACCAGTATTCCTCATGAAAAATGGGAAAGTATCCTAGTACTGGTCGTATGTGCCTAGTCGAGAGGGAATATACCAGTAACTGGCCGTGTGTGCCAATCTCCATTTCAGAAACTGAGTGTTCACTGTGTGTGTTCAGTATGCCTATATTATATGGGAAGTTCAGGAATGTGTGCACCTCAGTATTCTGCATTACCAGTATGAGTAACCCTGTGGGGGTCCATCTTCGCTTTGTGATTATTCTCTGTGTATGTGAATAAAAGCCACACTCTAGAATCCCAACCTGGTTTGGACAGTACTGTTATTGCTTCCATTGTGTCTGGATTTACTTGTGTGCCCCTGTCCAGAAGTGCAAACCTAGCATAATTGTGAGCAGACATTTTCTCCCAGGGACCTGGGTTGCTGTCCATGGTAAATGGTCCCACCTGGTGTGTGCCAGGTAGTTGCCACACTTGGTTTGCCTGTGTTGTAATAGCAGGCTCAGAGAAAGATGTGTAAATAAACTGTTCTGTAAACCCCATCCCTCTCGTTTTCCCCTAGATGCTATGTGATGAGAGGAGCAGCCCTGCTAGTTAAACAAGGGGGGGCTGGTGGGGAGGGTTACACCAAACTCATTTGGTAAAGATGTGTAGAATGAGGAAAGGTGAGTTGTAATAAATGTATAGCCATCATTTCACTCCAAATGTTGCATTTTATTGAGGGAATCCATAGAGTCCAGGAGATAGATCATTGTCTCAACAACAACTTATTTTAAAAAAGAAACCCAGATATCTTGATAACTGTTTGGACAACAAACCTATCCCTAAGACTGGCATACCCTAGTAGTTGTTCCCAAAGAAATATGGGCTGGATTTTCAGCCCACGTGAAATCAGCGCAGCTGGGGGAGAAAAACTGCTGCAAATGGGGCTTCACTTGCAGAGCTGCAGTTTTCCCCACATGTCATATTTTCAAAGCAGGAGTCAGTTTATGTCCAGCTCCCTGATTTATGGCAGATTGCAGCTGTTGTTTCACTACAGCTGTGCCAAAATGGTATGCCTAGTGGAACTAGGCAAACCATCTCCCGCAACAGTGCGGACTGAAAATAATGACATCTGCAGGTGTGGAGATTTCAGTCTGCACTGGCCACTGTGGAGCAGGACTTAGTCCAGGGAGTGCTGAAAGTCCAGCCCTATTTTTTTGGGGGTGGGGTCAAATAGAAAATGGGGATGACAGGATCTTGAACCCTCAAACAATTAGCCTCACTGAAAGAAAGAATACCAGACTACAAAGCCTCATTGATAACGAGATCTGCCCTGGCCTTAAATAGTGGGACTTCCAGAGAGATATCTGTAACACTAAATATCATTTAGTTGACACATTGGTTATTTTACGTACATTTCTTTGAACACCCCCACAATGTTACTACCCTTGTTGTAGGTTTTATGATTATCCCTGTCATTTGCTGGAGTTTATTTATCTCAGCACATTTCTGTGTGGTAACATTCTGGCAATGTGGCTGAGCCCCATTACAACTAAACAGATATCTATGTCTTGACATACCAGTCTTTAAATGGTATGTACTGAGGGGATAGCCAGAGTCGCTGGATTGAAAACAGATTTTCCTTTTAAATTAGGATGTCAATATACTACATCAATACCCTTCAATGTTTAATACTTAGGAAATTTAGGAAAACATAAAGTGAACTTACAAGCTCAAATGGGCAGACTGGGTGGGACATAGGCCCTCATCTGCCAACAGTGTTTGTGTATCTATGTACCTATACCATTATTGAAACTGGTTCCCACTCCCACAAACTGTAATATGTCATTCATACTAGTTTCTGGATCATATCATTAAGATGCACTTACATCTGAATCAGAATCAGAATCATTAGAATTATTTTAAATGAAATTGTCTCCATCAACGTGTCCATCAAGCTGCACATTGGGAGTTATTAATGGTGCTGTAGTTTGTTGATCAAAATTAATATTTAAGTTGATTTTCTGGAGCAATTCAAAATATCAACCAAAACATAAAATGTGTGTATTACTAGAGTAGATGTAAACATAAGCCATTTCCTGTAAACTGATCATTGCACTTTGTCAGTTCAAGTAATGTAATATTAATTATGGTGATTTCAGGTTGTGTTCTGACCAATTCTCACCATTCTGTTTACCATTTTGCTTGTTTACACCTCCTAGTCTTCCTTTTCCCTCACCTTTCTTCACATCCTTGGATGTCTCTGGGCCTTCTTGTACTGGTTGACTTTGTTCTAAAAAAGTAATTATCTTGTTGGTATGGCATAACGTACCTGGACATCATTAAGGTGTTCATTTCTGTCCCACATATAAGGCTGGTTCAAAAACTGATAACTACGCATAGGGGAGATGCTAGTCACATGGGTTAGAAACTGGTTGGGAGGAAGCATTCAGAAGGTGATACTGAATGGAGAATTTCTGGAGATGAGGGAGGTCACTATTGGTGAATGGGAGCTACAGGGGTTGCAGCCCAGTATTTTTAGCATGAGTGATTTGTGCAGCAAGAAATGAAAGTTTGCTTCTGTATTATTTTTTTTGTGTCCCCGATATTGTTTTACATATCTCATTCACTGGATTGTGTATATGCTCTCTTTCCTTGTGTCCTGCTGTTTTTGGGTAAGAACACCATACTGTTTGATAGTGGCCCATTTATTTTGTATTGTCACTCAATAATGTTCTATTGGTATAGCACATTATCAAAGAGGTTGATGGTGTTGCACATAAAAACACAATTAAACAAGATAAATAAACATCCGAATTAAATAATACCTTCAAAAGGATAAAACAGCCTCAGGAAAACAAACCATACAGCCAGGATCATACCAGGGAGAAAAGTTGTTTTTTAGGGCTTCTTTGAATGCCAGCACCAAGAAGATATGGAACAGTTGAAATGGAAGAGAGTTTCACAGCTGAATAGCAGCCACACGGAGACTCTGTCCCCAGATTACTTGAAACAGGCTCATGGAACTTCAAGAAGATTCCTCCTGGTGGAGAATATGGATGCAATCTGGAGTATACTGGTGCAGGAGGTCTTTAATATAACCTTAATTATGTCTCACGCTTCCTGTTGTATATGTAAAACCATGTATAATTAAAAATTATACATGCTATTTTCCATGTATAATAGGGTCTCAACAATAATTACACATAGAATAAAGTATAGAATGGTGTGTGTAATGAGAAGTTTACACACACTCGAGGTGTTATATACTACATAAACCCCAAGTGAGAAGCTCAAAGAGGTTGTAAAAGCATCTAACACCGAGGGTGTGTGAACTTTGAATTTAAACACACCACCCCATATTTTATTTTGTATAATTGCTGGGTTTGCGTTTTTTGCCACAGCAATTACTGTATGTAAAATGAATGGAAGTTCCTGTATGGCAGTGGCCCAGTTCAGGTTTCAGTGTGCTGTCAGCGGTCACTGTTTTTTATTTATTTATCTAAAGATTTGTATTTCTTACTTTTGATCGGAAGTCGAAATATAAGTTTTTCCTCTCTTGTAGTAGATTTTGTGTTTGAAATTCACTTACCTCAGAGTTTGAGTGGCAGTTCAGTCTCCGGGGAAAAGACAATGTGGCCAGCAGTCCGAAGGGAAGAGAGCATGCTCAGAGCAAGGGAAACCCTGCATATGTTTGCCATTATAAACACTCCTTTATAACTGCAAATTATGCCATGGGTTCCCTATTAGGAAAAAGGCAAAGCAAGTTATTATATACAAATTCTTTTCTGTTCTACTGAAGTTGACAGCATTAATAAAAGAATGGCTGACCAATAAACCTTCTACCTATGGAATTTAGGGTCCAATTCAAAACTGAGGTTTCTGGACTCCAATGGGCCATCAGACTTTAATATTAGCTATACTCACAATTGTCAAAGAAGTCACAATTCTACCCACCCCTGAGTTTCAACCGAGGCTTGGCATGAAATGAAAACTTGTTTGTCGATTTTTATTAAAAAAAAGCTCAGATTGTGAATTGCAGAGAAGCAGGGGATGATCAACGAGATCAAAGGCCTTAGTAAGGTCTATAAAAACTGCCCCTGTAAGCAGACCAACATCCATATTGGAAAGTGTGTCAACTGTGAATTTGAGGAGAGCCGTTGAGGTACTATGACCTTTTCTGAAACCGTGCTGATTGTCAGAGAGGAGGTTGTACTTAGGTAGCCTGTAGTTTGGTTTGCGGCAAGTTTCTTGAAAATTTTACGTAAGACAGAGAGAATGGCTATAGGCCTATAGTTTGTGATCTCCTTGGGGTCCCCTTTTTGAAATATAGGTGTAACATGAGCAATTTTCCAGAGGTCCGGAACCACACAGAATGAGAGAGACATCGTGAAAATTTTAGCCAGTGGGGAAGCGATAAGAGGTGCCATGAGTTTCAGAAGCCTAGGTCCTAGGGTATCCAAGCTGGAGCTGGTATTCTCAGAGATGGTCTGAAGTAGGTTTAGGACCTCAGTTCTTGAGATAACCTTAAAGTGAAATGGGGGGGCTGTTTGCAGGAAGGAGAGCAGGGGGTAGTTGACTGTACTGTAGAGGAGGTCTGAGAAGCTGTTTGAGAGGATTGAGAAGCTGCTTGAGGTGATGGGAAGGAGGAGCTGTACTGCAATAGATCCGAGAACATGAGATTGAAGGAGTTTGATATAGTATTTGGGTCTTTACAGTGTACCCCATTTAATATCATGTCCAGAGGGGTGGCCATTGGAGATGCTCCTAGAAAAGTCTTGATGTGGGCCCAGCATTTTCTTGGGTCTCCAGCAGAGCTTAGTAGCAGGTCTTTACAGTAGGTACTCTTAGCTATTCTGACCTGTTTTTTGTAGGAGTTCCGTAGAGCTCTGTAGATATCATAGCCAGTTTGGAGCCCTGACAGTTTGCACTTCTTCCAGTATTTGTCTCATAAGCACAAATTAGCCATCAGTTCTTTGTTAGGCCATCTTGTTTGTTTATCCCTTATCCTCCAGGTTACCTTAGGGGCATGCTTGCATTGAACAGCCAGGAATTCATCAAGGAAAAAACCTAGTACAGCCTCAACATCGCAGGAGTGGTAGATGCAAGACCAGTTTATTTTGAAGACATCATGCAAAAATGCCGCTGCATCCAGGTTAGCAAAGTTTGTAAAAGTGACATAGTGCAGTAGTGGGGAAGGAGCAGTTGCTGGTCTCTATATGCAGAAAATTGGGGAGTGATCAGTTAGCGCATCAGCCAGGGTGCCTGCTATAGGTATATGGTCCGGACGGTTTACCAGTACTCAGTCAATGAGGGTGGAGGAATTTAGAGATGGAGTTGTTCTTGTGGGTTCTGTTAAGAGTTGATGCAGATTATAGCTTTGTGTCAGCGAGAGTAGTTTGCTTTGAGCTTACCCCAGCAAGGTAAGGATTAAGTCTCCCAATATAATAACCTCATTTTGCTTGGAGTTCATGAAGGTTTGACTGAGTAGTTCCTGCAGACCAGTGGTCCCCCCAGCAGAGGGCTATAGGCTAGATAATGTGGAGTTTATTTGCACCTAGGGTAAGAATTGCATGTAAGGATTCACAAATGGAGGAGGAGGTGGAGACTGGGGCAATCTCAAAGCTGAGATGTGCTTTGTAAAATAGGGCAACCCCACCATCGCACTTTGAGAAGAGCCTATCTCTACATATCAGGGAGTAATTTGCCAATGAGCAAATAGAGTCAGGAAGTCCAGGTTTAAGCCATGTTTTGGACAGGCAGAGTATATCAGGCTTGTAAACATCAACCCACGCCTCTAGATCAGCAAGATTCCAGGTGATGCTTTGAATGTTTATATGAGCGATAAAAACTCTTTGCTTGAGATTGCAGATATGTCAGCTGAGGAGAAATGGGTTGGGGGACCCAGATTCATTTCAACATCTCCCGATAGAAGGATGGCTAGGAAGAGGAGGAACCATAGCTTACCATTGTGGAAGGGAGGGAGAACTACTTGCCTCAGTAGATATTTTATGAGCATAGAGAACACATAGTATATGTGTCCTTCGGGAATATAAGATGCTTATAAGCAGGCTTTGATTGAGATTCAGAAATCAGATTGGAGAAACAAAAATCAGTAGTTAGTGAAGTAGCAGCACCAGGGTTGTTGTTGTTGCAGGGGAAAGACAGTGTAATCCCATTTAGACACAGTAGAACTATAAGCGTAGCAAGCAGCCCTATCAGACTACAGGGAGCCATGATTATTCCAGTTAGAGCACGCTTTTGTGCTATGAGGGAGGCAGCTCAGCAGGAATAACTAGAGGAGGGTTATGAGAGAGAGGGCAGGAAAGGAGAAAAAAGTGAAGGCAAGAAGTTCACCTTAAGTGCCCTTGACTAGGAGTAGGAAATTTATCAGTGAGGATCTAAGAAGGCTACAGCACCCTTTAAGCCAGCTAGAGGAGGTTAGGGAAGATATTCTCAAAAATGGGGCAGGATGTTCAGTTAGGGGGAGCAAGATTGCTAGCAAGCCCTAGTTTAAATAATCTTATTAGTTCAGATGGCTAGAGTTAGTGTCTAGGTAAGGGGCTTAGCAGTGGGATAACTCCCTACCAGCTAATTTTTGGTCACAGTCAATGCAGAGTCCCTCTGTTCCAACATACTGCACTCGGATGGAATTAATGCATGCAAAACATTACTACAAAAGGATACAGAAAAAAAACAATTATAGATGTCATTTTGGAACTCACTGACTTCATACTGAAACATAACTACATTACCTACAACAACCTATACCTACAGATAACCAGAACAGCTATGAGATTAAAAATGGCATCTTAGTATGATATCATCTTCATGGCTGTACAGTATTAGAGGAGAGCTTCCAATCACAGCAGAGAACAAAACTATTGATCTACTGCTATTCTATTGGTGATGTTTTTCTTATATGGATAGAGAGTGCGGACAAACTACATTAGTTTCACAGAGCCTTCAATAATTTTTACCATTTATTTATTTATAAAAAATGTCTTATCAAGAAAGATATACTGATCTGTGAACAGCTTATTTCTAGATGTCCTGGGGAGGAGGGAGGTAGAGTAGACATTAGAATAAGGTGTTAAAGCACAATAAATTAACAGTTGTGCAAATAACAATAATTTTCATCCTAAGATCAATCTCAAAATAGAGTACTCCCAGCAGAAAATCAACTTTCTGGACACCACTACTAAACTGCAACAGAGCAAAATAAAAACAAAATTCAGAAAACCAGCAGATCATTTTAACTGCTCATACCATTCTAGTGTATGCATCCAAAATGGACAAAAAGAGCAATTGTCTATAGCCAAGTCCTACAATTCCAACATATATGTGCAGATAAGTTGGACATGGACAACAATTACGAAATACTACATGGTGCTTTTTCCAGCAAAAACTACTCATCATGCAACATGGACAGATTGCACAAGCTAGACAAATACCATGAGAGCAGCTGCTGGTTTACAAAAAGGAAAAATATATATATCAAAATGCATAGCCCTGGTTGTGACATAGAAGCCATCAATCAGACCACTACAGAAGATCATCAGAGAATTGCAACCAGTCCTGCATACTGTAGCGAGGACAGACTGTCCACTATAGTCAGTGAACCACCTATAATAGCACCTAGACAATCCCCAAATCTGAGAAGAACAATGGCCAGGAATAACACTCCACAGTTCAAACAGACACACAAGGAACAAGACCATGCAACAAATCCAGATGCAAGACAGGCAGCATGATTGACACATGTGACTCAGTCTACTCTCCATTTGCCAAAAAAGAATACAAAATAAAAAATTTGACTTATCTAAAAAAATTCCAAAAATGAATGAACACAGATCCCCTATCAAACACTCAGACAACCAGACCCCAGTGGCCCAGTACTTCTCCCAGACCATATGCTGATCACACAACGAAACTTGCACTGCGAATAACAGTACAACGACAACGTCGACTAGTTGCTGAACTGCCACTATGGGACCAGGCACTGCTTTCTGGGGGTCTTGCACCGCCTCCCCGAATCAACTCCGACTTGGAGTTGATAAGTTTATTTACAGGGGTTGTGGGGGCAGAGCCCTCCACATAGAGGGTTCAGCTCCCAAAAGAAAACAAAGTCTGTAGTGAATGGTTTTATTCTGAAAGTAATAACAGTCTACATAAAGCCATCACTGTAATATCGGGCGACAATGAAGTTGTCAAACCAGCATCATAGAGCCCTCCCAGACTACCATACTCTGGAGGATCTTCAAATGGCAGTTCTGAGGGGGAAACTCAAAGACCCTCAGACAAGACTTCTGTGGAAGCTAAATTCATAAGGCTTTTTGGAACAGATATACCTTCAGAACAAACAAATTAAGGCATTAAACATTACCCAGTCCAAAATAGAGTTTTGATAGTTTACACTGTAACTCTGGGTCCTACCATTTATATTTTTATTTTAATCCAGCTTTACTTTTGGAACATAATTGACTTAAAGGAGCTGCCTATTCAAACACAGCTACTTTTCTGAACTGTCAGCCACAAAAATCCTACAAACTAAACTGAATGAGTGCTGTAGCTCACAATTTGCATGCCTGATCTTTCACTTTTCATTGGCATGAGCCCTTTCTACTGGTATCATCTTTACTGGGCTGTCAGTGTGGCTCAGTAGCACATCTTCCTTAGGGCCAGAAGGTCATGGGTTCCAGTCCCACTCTGGGACTGGGCTAATATCATCAATACTGGCACCAGAGTGCAGTACTAGGGGGCTGCTATACTATCGGAGTTTGCCATCCTTCAGATGTGATGTTAATTTGAGGACCCATCTTCGGTGCTTTCCTGGTGGGTGTCCAGGTGGAAGTAAAAGAGCCCAAGGCACTTTTCGAAAGAGTATGGGACATTCCCCAGTGTCCTGGCCAACACTTCCTTTCACATAAAATCAGTTCATGCAATTATCCAAGGCTGTGTGTGAGTGATGATGTGCAAAATGGTTGCCTGCCACTACATATTGTCACTTCACTACAAGTCTAATATGGCTTGCAAAGCCCTTAGAGATACAATGTATATGAAAAGTGCTATATAAATGCTGAGTCTTATTATTATTATAATTATTGTACTAAATTGCTTCTTCTACACCCTCCCCATTGTTAAAACAATTTGTGATCTCTGATATGATTTCTGAAATGCTGGTTGGTTTCCTCTACACCTGAGGAAGGGACCTCTAAGGTCTCAAAAGCTTGTGTAAATATTCTTCAGTTAATCTAATAAAAGATATGACCACAACAAAAATGTACTACATTTTCCTGAGACTAACATGGCAGCACAAATCCACATACAAGATGCTGTTCCTGCACTAACAGGCCATGTAGTTATCCACTGGGGAGTAGGAAGGTCTTAAAGCAAAAAGAGTAGGAAGCAGGTCTTCCTGCTCTCAGTTACTGGAGACATCATTAACCTGAAATAAAATGTTGCATAGGCCTTGCTCAACATAAAATAAATGTCCAGGTTCCAACAATTATCACTAACAAATTTTGACAGCTATCATGTGAATGGGGGAAATACTAAGTACTTCAACAACTGCTGTATCATTTTTGTTAGACCAGGTTATAATTCTTAGCAAAATTGTTGTGTAATAGCTCCTTACTGTGTAATGGATAACACAGGCCTGTGTAGTCCCTGTCCCTTATTTTCCTGCCCCAGGAGCAGTAGCATCATTGCACCAGAATCATAGGGGCTGTGAAGTCTCATTTCAGCAGAATCATAGGGATAACAATTAAAACTCCTCTGACCACCAAATCTATATAAATAAATGCTAGGCAAACCTTGTTTTATGGGTTCTTAGGGGTTGCAGTGGACATCATAAGGTTTGCAAAGAAATCATAGGAGTCTCAACTACAACCCCTGACTACCTCAAATGGATGGCCCTGTCCAGGAGTCAGGTTTGGAGTTAGTCTAAAAGCACATTTCAGCCATCTGAGAGGGTTCTAGCAAGTGAATAACTGCCAAAACGTATAGCAATCCAGGTAACAACTTTGAAAAATTTACCCAAATAATTCCATCAGACAAGAGGGTTTCAGCTCATATCTTCTTCCTGGTGAAAATGTTACTTCAGACTGGCACAAACAACTAGCAAATGATGGGACAGCTCCCTTCCCCCACAGGAGCTACTGCACCTGTTACTAATACCATCATTAAATGTAAATGTATACCACACAGCTGTTCATTCACAGCCCTGATGCTAAAAAAAGAAAAAGTAAATTTTTTCTACTCACTGATATACCAGCAACATTTTTTTTACAATAATTTAGTGCTTACAAAGTCTGAGCTCAAGGCTGTGACCAGATTTTTTTTCATATTGGTACTGAATACAAAAGGGAACTATTAAACTGAGTATTTGTGGTTTTGCAAATTACCTTGTGCACAATTTTCTGTGCTGTTTTGGGCTTTGCATATATTTGCAATATGCTCTTGGCTTACTTTGTTTGATTGTCTTTATCTGAGCAATTCATTTTTTTTAAAGTATGCCAAGCACATTTGCCCAAATTAGAGTCAAATTATCACAGACCTAACCTTTCAGATATAAGTTACTTAATGGGGAACAGTCAGTATAGTACTGAGAGCCCACACCCAAGTGTGGGTCTGGTCCCAGTTTGCACTTTGTGTGCTAAAATATGTTTTTTTACTTACTGAAATATAGACTGTATATCTTCATATATATATATATATATATATATATATATATATATATATATATATATATATATTATATTGAATGATAAATTGTTGTATTTATTGTACCTGTATCAATCTCTGTGTATCTGTATCAATCTCTGTTACTGTATTTATACCCTTGGTGTGTATATTTGCTAATTTGCTTTTCAGTGTTATATCCTATATGTTTATCTCTGTTTCTTTCATTGTAATATGCTATGCTATATATTGCAATTGTTGTTCTCTCCTGGGTCATACCTGAAAACAGACAGTTTCTGTCTAATGTACCTAACTGGTTAACAAAAACTAAATAAAATAAATAAAGTAGAGTCTACCAGGCTGATTGTGTTGACTTCCAAAGCTGACATTTCTGTAACTATGAATTCCATAATCCCCTGCAGCTGACATGAGGGCAGGGCTGCAGCAGTGGGAGATTCAATAGCATACAGTGCATGTAAGTTATTTTATAAGCTCAACTCAGATGTTTGCCAGTCCCACTGTTCTCCCAGAGCTGAGTACAGTCCTCTGTGACTGTACTTAGCCCCAGGAGGACAAATAGATGAGCAAACAAAAGATCAGAGCTTATAAAACTGTAACATGCACTGCAGGCAATTGAGTCTACCACTGCTGCAACCCTGCTTTAATGTGAGCTACAGGGGGTTCTGGGATTTCTTGTTAGAGAAAATGTCAGCTTGGAAGCCACCAGAAAGAGCCTACTACAATCTATAATACTGCAGTAAGCAATACGTAGGCATGTGGATCTTAGTGCTGACTGCTCCACTTTAAGCAATAGGACATGACTGGATGTTAGAAGTAATGTCATGAATGCACGCTTAGGGGCATAGTAAAGCATAAGACCACAGGCCAAGTGCCATAAGCCCATGTGAGTGTGTTCAGGGCACTACTTCTACTATCCTGGAGTATTTAATTATGCGTATAAAATGAGTTTAAGATAGTAGCAATAAGAATAAGAATAATAATAGAGAAGAAGTTGTTAGGGTTTTAAAACTAATAGTTTCTCCAACTGTTTCTTCTTCTGGGTCCAGAACATGATTCAAGGTAGCATCTGTGAACAACTCATAGGTAATTGTTAGAAAGTCTGAAATTTTTATTCTGTTTTTGTAAAGCAGAGAATCCACACTACTAATTTTTAAAGTAAAATTTCTAGATGACATGGTGGGACTTTTTTAGATGTTGGTAGTACTGTATTAAGGTAGGTAGCCAATCAGACTGAAGTATTTTCCTTACCCATTTTATACTTGTAAAAGGGCAACTTTTCCACCCTCCTCCTTTAAGCATCTACCCCCGACACATTTACCTTCACTTTCACTCTTTTTTCTACTTT
Organism: Neoceratodus forsteri; assembly: GCA_016271365.2. Taxonomy (NCBI): domain Eukaryota; kingdom Metazoa; phylum Chordata; order Ceratodontiformes; family Ceratodontidae; genus Neoceratodus; species Neoceratodus forsteri. The sequence goes on from CM028135.1 coordinate 755,785,943, forward strand.
GTAGCATGTCTCCCAGTAATTGCTTAACTTTATTAGTACTCCTACTAATTCTCTTAACCTTTGAGTACCCAAATAATCATAACCTTAACCATGCATATACAGCTAATGCTTCTCTAGCGCTATGTCACATAATTGGCACTAGTACCACACCCACCCCTAACTGTGCCGGGTGGTTCACTTCAGATGACTGCCAACCCCTCCACAGCTGGGTCATGATTATTCACCTAATACCATGCCCTGCCACCATAACAAGCCCAACAAAGAAGAGTAGTTATAGTAATCATAAGGGAAAAGACAACTTAACAAACCTAAAAACTCCCTACTTCACCTTACTCTGATGCTACTGCTTATCTCTCGTAATATTCATCCCAACCCTGGAACCCCCCCCCCCCAAAAGACTCTTGGTAGTGGAAACAACCACCATTCAATAAAAGTTGGATCCATTAATATCCGTAGTCTGCTGGCCAAATTTAACGAGCTCCAGGTATGGGTAAGCCAGCATAATCCAGATGTCCTTCCTTAGTAGAGACCTGGCTATCACCCAAAATCTCGGATGCATCCGTAGCTTTAAATGGGTACTCCCTCTTCAGTCTTGACTCGGTTGGGAAAAGGGGTGGTGGGTGTGCTATCTAAAACAAATATCATATACGGTGCCACGACAGGCCCTAGTTGTTAGGTTACTGCTAGGTTCTCAAAACAAGTCACTGACAATAGCCTCAGTTTACATTCACCCTAGGGATCAATCAACTGGTTTCCACAAAATCATCGAGTTCATTAAAGGTCATAAGCAAAACTGGGAGGTGGTAGTCCTAGGAGACTTTAATATAAACTGGTTGTCCCATGAAGCCACCCAATACAAAGATGCCCTGAAATGGTTGATTCGCCTACCAGAATCAACTACAAAACAGGCTCCAGTTCCCTACTTAACTGGATCAACAAGAACCAGCCTGACAGGATCTCCAACCCCACAGTACTTGCTGACTCGCTTAGCAATCACTCCCCGGTCGCTTGCCACTGGACCAACAAGACTGCTAAGCCCCTGCCCAAAATCGCATTGAGTCGTACCCTCAAACATGGGCAGCTGAACTCCTTCAAGGCTTGCCTTAGGCTCATTGACTGGTCCCCACTATACTCTGCAGTAAACATTGACCAGGCACTGGATTATTTTATTGCTAAGTTTAATGATGTCTGTGACACCTATGCTCCAATTAAAAAGTGCAAAATCAAGGGAGTCCTCAACTCATGGGTAACCCCCTGCTCTTCTGAATTTTTTGACCAACAGACACTATCTTTGGCATAGTGCCAAGGCTACTGGCACAAAGGCAGACATGCAGAAATATAGATCTGCCAGAAACATCTACACCCACAAAATAAGACACTTGAAATTTCAATATTTTAAACACTACCTCACCCATTCCTGGAGTAATGACAAAAGATTCTGGGAGAACTTGAAGGACCTTACTGGTAAAAATAGCAAAACTTCACCTTCCATGCTGCTGGTGAATAGTGTGATCACCCAGGACACTAACACCATTGCCAATACCTTTAATGTTGCTTTTACAGACCTTAGCAGCATACTGACAACTGATGTCCCTGTATCATTTGTCGATAATACACCAGGCTCTAAGACCACACACAGCATGTCCCTCTCATGTCCCCCCCTTCTACCTTAAAGCAGTCACTGTACCCAAAGCCAGAAAGTGCCTGTTGTAGGTGCTAGGCAAAACCAGACACAGTAGTGACTCGCTGGACCTTAAGTTACTGAACCTTACCCTTGAAGAAGTGCACCTAACTTTAACAAAACTTTTGAACCTATCTCTCCAAGTGGGACAATTCCTCCTGCTTTGGAAAGCCACAGTGGTCACCCCAGTCCACAACAGTGGTGACAGAGCCATACATGTGAACTACCATCCAATATCGATACTGCCCCCTCAAGGCATTAGAAAGGATAGTGGCTGACCAACCTGTTGATTATTTAGATAAGAATGGACTCCAACGTCCACCGCAACATGGGTTTCACAAGGGGTATAGTACCTCCACTGCCCTGCTGGAGTACACAGGATTCCTGCACGGGGCTTTAGACAGTCGTCAAGTAGCTGGGGCAATTTAAATCAATCTTACCAAGGCTTTTGACACTGTTAACCATAAAACACTTCTTGATGAACTCGCCTCTGTTGGCCTTTCCACTGAAGCTGTAGGGTGGTTCCAGAGCTATCTCAGCAATTGGTCTCAGTGAGTAAAAAATTGGTGGGATACTCTCCAACAGTCAGGAGGTACTCACAGGGGTTCTCCAAGGGTCAATTCTTAGCCCACTCTTGTTCAGCCTCTTTATTAAAAAAAAAACCTCTGCCTGCAAAGAACATATCCTTCTCTACGCAGAGGACACTATCATGTTTTCTAAAAACTCCGACCCACACCAACTTGAGTCTCAACTACAAAGTGATTTCACTGCTGCTGAAGCTTGGTTCACCAAGTACAAGCTTATAATAAACTATAAAAAAAACTACATTAATGTTATTTGTGAGCCCCCACAATAAATATAAAGACTTTCAACTGACAATCCCTTCTCACCTCATTAGAGCAAGTGCAAACTTTCAGATATCTTGGCATCACCCTGGACAGCTCTCTCTCCTTTGCTCAACATACAGAACAAATCATAAAGGTAGTAAATCCTAGAATTGGCCTTCTATACAGGAACTGACATTGCCTAACCCAAGATGCCTTGTCTCTCGCCATAAAAAGTTCCATACTGTCCATCACTGATTACGGATTAGTGATCTATGGGGCAGCCTTGGACTCCACTCTGAAAAGGGTTAGTGTTGCCCTAAATAAATCCTGCAGGCTGCTCCTTGGTGCAAACAGGCTAACCCACACCTGTGACCTCTATGCATAATCTAACTATCTAAACCTTCAAGGCACAATACAGTACCAAGTTTGTCTACTCAGAGGGGGGTGGAATCTTGCCTTGGCCTATCTCCTCCAGCTGTTCAGAAGCTACTCGTCACAGCCCACAACCCCCGCTGCACAAGAAAGAATGCCAGACAATCTCTGATTGTCCCCTTCTTTCACACCTCTCAGGCGTAAGGGTCATTTGCTTTTCATGCCCTCCTTTGGCTGAATGAATTATCCAGGACTTAACCTGCGAGCCCAAGTTGGGGCCATTTAAAAGAAAACTTCACCAATACCTCACCAATTGGAGCAGCTGTGACTGCTGACAAACCTGAGCAGCTGTGACTGCTAACCCTATTTCTTTTCTTTGCTTACCCTCTTCCTGCCCGCATTCACCCCTTGCAGTCCCACCCCCCTCAGCAGTGACCCCTAATTTACCCCGCCTATCTCCTCCTTGACACATCTTCTTATCTCCTCCTTGATGCACTTAGTCCCACCCCTCAATCTCTCCTCTTCCCTGTCCCTCCCTATGCCTTGACAATGAATTGCTATTCTGCTTACTAAGTCAAGTATTATAGCTCTGTTCTTGCATTGTATAGAACCTTACATTCACCTGTATTGTTAACTATTTTATACTTAACTGCACTTATATTCTCTGTACTGTCCCATTTTTGAAATTCATGTACTATTATCTATTTGTTATTGAAATGTACTTAATTTATTATCTTCTGCTGATGTGGAACCTTTGTAAATGAGCTTCCAGCTCAAAGGTGTACTACTAGAACTCAATAAATAAATAAACTTACTATTTACAGGGGTGCGTGGAAGTGTTTTTGTTTGGCTCCCCTAGGCACAATCCTAATCAATGCCCAAATGTCTAAATAAGGGAGAGAAGTGAAATTTCTTGTTCACTGCTTTCACTATTCATGTAAATGGCAGCTGGGAAGCCAAATAGTAAGCAGCTGAAGACAAGCAGTACCACCTTGTAAATGAGATCACTCAATGGTGTCTTCCTGGTAAAATAAAACATTTAATTGAATTGAAATTAAAGCAGCACCAGCCGCATGAGGTGCGTACGAGACAGCAGGCCCTGGCAGCTGCGGAACAGGAAAATAGGATGTCTGACTTGGAGAGGGCACTAGCTGGTGTTTCGGCTATCTTAATGAACATGAAAGCAGAAATGAAGGCCAGTTTTACCAAAATTGTGGTGTAGATAGCTCATATCTGGGGGTGGTTACAAGCCTCTCGGACAGCTCTATGTCCCACTCCACCCATATCAATGAGCTTGAAAAACAGGTGAGCAAATTGGAGGATACCATCGTGTCAGTTTCCTGGGACCATAACTCCTTGAAAGTCACTGTTGAGGAGTTAAAACAGAGGGTCAACGACCACGAGAACTGGTCCAGAAGGTTGAGTTTGCACATTGTGGGGCTCCTGGAGGGCAGAGAGGGCAACAGCCCAGAGCACGGATTGCAGCAGTGGCTGGTGAAAAACCTACATCTTGATCCACAGGCTCTCAAATACAAGATAGCAAGGGCTCACAGGGTGGGTCCCACCAAAACCTGGCAAACGACCCTGTCATTGTCTGTTCAAGCACCTATGATTTATTGATAAGGAGGCAATGTTAAGAGCTGCGAAAGCATGAGGTCTGATTCTGGTGGAGAAGGGGAGGGTCCTGATTTTCCAGGATTACAACAGTGACCTTTAAGTAAGATGTCAGAAATTTAATCATGTTAAGTCACAGCTGTACAACATGAACTGGAGCTTTGTTTTTATGTACCCAGCGAGACTGAACTGACAGACCAGATAGCCCTCTCGGTATTTTACAAATTACCTTGAGGCAGAACGGTTCATATCTGAAGAGTCAGCAGCCCAGCAGGGTCACACTGCAACCTGATCCACCACTCCAACTAAAAAGTGAATCATATCTGGGTGCTGATGTTTTCCAGCCATGTGTGGCAGTTATCTTTAAGTGAGGGCCAGTTTCTGCAGGTGTTCTCCCAGCGGGGCAGTTTCTATATTCATTCTCTGATGGTGGTGTCGGTCTTGTGCCACACAGCATTTTTCCGTGACTCCCTGTGAGAGGAGGATAGAAGCACCCTAAGTTCATCACGGTGCTCGAACTGGCCTTGGATAAAGAAATAAGGTACTTCCTGCTTCAATGAGGTTGCATAGTTCTGTGTTTATGTCTAATTGTTCTATGTTTATTACCTTCGCTCTGCAGTTGTGGTGGTGGACTCGTGGTCAGAGTTTTCTCAGTCCAACTTTCCTGACCATGTGTGGGGACATGGGTCTCTGTGGGAATGCAGCCTGGGCAGCCATCTTTGATGAGTACCTCCCTGCACGGTTCTGTGTTGCTTCTCGCTACTTTTCAATGACCCACCATGATTCCTCATGGGAAGGAGATATGGCTGGGCTCTTAGTCTTTCTGGTGAGATTGGCTGTCTGCATTCCCTTGCACCCCTGCTATTATACCATCTGAACTGTGAAGAACTGTACTACGCTCCTGTCAAATGGCAGGTTGACTTCAGGAGCCTTGGGGGTGCCAGATGATTTGTGCTGGCAATGAATGTTGTACATGGCCCCATAATGTTTAACTGAGTTGGGGGTTACCTTGCTGAACCTTGATCCCCCTCATACTGGGAACTCACCGTGAAGTTGAAACTGTTGATCGCCTTCTGGGAGCGGTCCTGACCATGTCTTGGGACATGGGTTCAAATGGTACCCACCGCCATTGGAGTAAGAACCAGAAGGGAGCGCCTTTCTGAGGGGGTTTGGAGTAACTCCTTTACACTGCTGATATAATTTTCACGGTGAATTGTTAGATGAGAGGGGATCTAACTATTCTAAGCAATATGCATTTAATCCTGTCTAGTACTGCTTGTGCAGTGGGGGTCGGTGTCGGGACTTGAACCTCAACAGTTCCCTCTTGCCCAGTCAGCATGGGGCACAGAGGCTGAGAAGATGTCCTTCACTAATAGACCCCATTACCAAGGCCCTCCCCTCCACACAGGAGGAAACGCCAATGCCTCTCCAACTTATGGGACATAACAACTTAACCCCCACCGAGTGGTTAGATGTGACAATTCTTTTACACTTGATCTTTCCCAATAGTCTAATTGGGCAGATGGAGGTGGGGGGGGAGGATGGAGACCCCCTCATACTTGTCTGAAGCCATTCTCATCCCAGATAATGGGCATGCTTAACTAGTGCCTATTTCATTGTGTGTCCAAAATCATCATAAACTACCCACCAGAGGTTTGTAAGGGACTCTTACTGCGTGAGACAGTGCTTAGTGAACATGGGGAGAAAATGCACGTGGATTTCTTTTGTTGTTCTGTTCAGAAGTTATTTGTGAGTTCCTATCAGTTTAGAATGGGACTAAGTTTAAAACTGTGCAAAGAGGAGGGAAAGGAGGGAAGTGGGAATGGATGGGGTAGGTTCAGGTGGAAGAAAAGGAAGTTAAAAGGGTGAAAAATGCAGTTTTATTGTTGGTTACATGTTCAATGTATTGGTCTTTGTATATATCATGCTAGAACAGTGCAGCTATGTTGTAGTTTATGTATGTATGATAAATGCTTGATATGTTTATACCCAGATGGATGACAAAGTAAATGTGTCACTGTGGAATGTTAATGGGCTCAAAAATGTAATTAAAAGAAAGCGGGTTGCAGTGGAGGTGAGGAGCTCTTGGGTGAAGGTCCTATTAATGCAGGAGAACCACATGTCCAACATTGAGGCTAAGAAAACTGGTAACAGTCTGCATAGAAAGTGGGTCACCTCTTGCTTTTCTTCCAAGGCACATGGAGTGGCTATTTGGTTCCCCCAAGGGGGCCAGGTAAAAATCCAAAGCTCCTTGGTGGACTCTACCAGCAGATTCGCTCTGGCCAGGGTGCATCTAGTAGGTGTGGGGGAGCTGTCTGTGGGCTCTATTTATGCCCCAAACGTAGAAGACCTGAGCTTTTTCCAACAACTGGCCAATGATCTGGCATCAATGCCAGGGCCATGGGTGCTGGGAGATGACTTTAACTGTGCCTGGGATGTGATGCTTGATAGGTCTAACCCTGCTCCTGTCCCGGTCTCCAAAAATGCAAATGCACTGAGAGAGGTAGAAGCCATGTTTAATCTGGTGGATGCTTGGATGCGCACACACCCCTGTGGGTGGGAATATAGTTTCTTCTAGCACACTTACCATGCATATGCTCAGCTGGAAAGACTGTTGGTCAGTGCCTGCTTCTTATCTAACGTCCAGGCTACCAAGTACTCACCCATAATGATCTCAGATCATGCTTCCCCGACTATGGCCCTTACAGCTATAGGCTCAGCCCTGGTGTGCCGTCCCTGGAGACTGGACCCCCTGTTGTTAAAAGATCCATATTTCATTGCTTATATGTCTAAGCTAATCCAAGAATTTTTATGCCCAACAAACAGGGAGATACCTCCTATGGTTGCTAATAGGAAGCACTGAAAGCTTTTATCAGAGGACAGCTGCTAGCTTACTCTGCACATAAGAAAAAACAGGCAGACAAGGAGTTAAACCAGCTCAGAGTGAAAATCGCCACATGCGAGTAGGCACACAAACACAGGCCCACTCTAAATTTATACAAGGTTGTGCAAAAATTGAAATGTACTTTAATCTGTTGAGCAACTCCTTAGTGGAAAGCTCCATCTGACTGGTGCATGCTGGTGCCTATTTCTATGGGGACGGGCAGGAAAGTATCTCATGTGGCAACTACCCAGGAGATAGGGTGAATGTACCATTGCACAAATATGCAAGTGGTCTGACTCACTAACCATAGACTCCGTGGGAATGGCAGATGAATTTGCATCATTTTACAGATCCCTGTATACATCTGAGGTCTCTCCCATTTCCTGCCAAATGGAGGATTTCTTTGAGAAAGCACAGACCAAGCCTCTGAGCCTGGCTGACTCACTTCAGCTGGATGCTCCCTTGTGTATAGGGGAAATCCACAAAGCTATCAAATCCCTCAAGGGGGGTAAAGCTCTGGGCCCTGATGGGCAACTTATTGATTTCTTTAAAACTTTTACCTCTGAATTGGTTGAGCCCTATTTAATATGCTTGAGGGGGCAGGCTGCCTCCATCCAAGCGGTTGGCTACCTTTACTGTTCTTCTAAAACCAGGCAAGGACCCCACAGCCTGTGCCTCACATTGACCTATCTCTCTGCTCACCCCAGACTATAAGATATTGGCTAAGATAATTGCTATTAGAATTTAGCCTGTTCTCCCATCCCTAATTCATTTGCATCAAGCTGGATTCATCAAAGGGCGGCAGGGGAAACATAACATTCGTAGAACTTCAAATACCATCCACCAATGGTCTAAAAGCAATCTACACCATGGGGCAGCAGTCCTTGCTCGGGACATGGAAAAGGCCTTTGACTGTGTGGAATGGGGGTTTATGATCAAAACCCTTAGACATTTGGGTTTGGGCTCTCAAGTATTAAACTGGATTGGAGTGATGTATACCTTTCCTACAGCCCAAATAGTAATCAATGGAGGACTACCCCCTTTTTCCCTCTTGGTAGTTGCACGAGTCAGAGGTGTCCACTCCCCCTACTCTACATCCTGACCCTGGAACCATTGGCAGCAGCCATAAGGGGACATCTGGGTATTCACAGCTTCAGGGGTGGGGGCTGTGAGCATAAAGTGGCCCTTTTCCCTGATGATCTTCTCCTTTATCTGGGAAATCTGGGCCGGGATCTGCCAGAAGTGCATGCCCTACTAATGGAGTATGGCTCCCTATCTGGACACAAAATCAACTGGACTAAAAGCAAGCTGACACCCATGGGCAAAAATGGAAGAGCTCAATTAGTTGCCAGTCTGGGGGGTTTGCAATTTTTTATGAAATTAAATATCTGGGAATTTGCATACCTGCCAAGCTTAACCAACTTTACCTTAAAAATTTCAAACCTTTGCCTCTTAAAATTTCTTAGGCATGTGAGAGGTGGCAGTCTCTTCCCTTATCCTTACTTGGCTGCACTGGCACCATTAAAATGTCTGTGCTTCTCAGATGCCTGCATTTGTACCAATCCCTCCCTGTCAGGGTGCCCATGACCCACTTTAGACTCCTGAATGCTATTATACACAAGTACTTATGGAGGGGGAAATCAGCTCATATTAAAAGGGTGATCCTGCAAATGCCTGCTTCAGTGGGTGGCACAGACCTCCCAGATGTTCTATACTACTACTACTGGGGAGCACAGCTAGCCTTCCTCCCAATGAGTAGGGATACTATTAAACCGTCCTGGCTGCGTACTAAGGAGGATGAGTTGAGAGGTGATTTGTATCTTGACTACCTTGCTGGAGCACTGACAACCCTAACTGCACCCGGGGTGACTAACCTGTTCACAGACAACACCATCAGGGTGTGGGTGGCCAGATATAAACAGCTGGGCCATCCTCCCAAGCCTTCTCCCTGGGCTGGTCTCATCTCTGTACAGAAAAGAAAGGGTCCATGCTTTGTGCATTTACCCCAGAGATTGCTATCCTAGTGCCATAGGGGCCTGGAGACTGTGATGCAGCTATATGGGGGGGGTAGAGTTCGTTCGTCTCGGAGCTGGTGGAGGAATGGAGTGTACCAGTTTGGGATTACTTTGTGTTTCAGACAGTGAGACATAGACTGGAAGCATGTCTGGACAGCTGGTGTGGCTGGGCTGATCCACCCCCCTTGAGGACGAGTTGTACAAGCCCCAACCCTGCAGTAAATTGATTATGACATACTACCGCACTTTACAGGGAAGGGACAACCAGCCAGGGGAGGATATTTGGGCAATATGGGAAAGGGACTTGGACGTGACCATAGATGCATACACCTGGTGCTTGGCATCAAAACACTTCCAGACATGCTTGCATAGTAATAAAGGCAGTTGCACCTCAAATTCTTGTACAGAGCACATATGACCCTGGGAAAACTCCATTTAATGAACCCAGAGAATCCTAATACCTGCCCTAAGTGTAACTGGGAAGGGGCGGGTTTTCTACACCTAGCCCTCACCTGCCCCGGGATTTCTCCATTCTGGCATGAGATGCACTGCATAATGACCAGGGTAATGTGATATGCACCCTCCAGATCCCCACTAGAACTTATGTTAGGGGCTGACCCATTCTCCCCCCTGTCAGGGGGGCAATCTCCCCTACTGTATGTCTATTGCTCTTGTTACAGCAAAGACAATAGCCCAGAACTGGATGTCATCATGTTCCCCTACCATTCAGCAATGGGCACAAAATGTGTACAACTTGCTTAACCCTGGAGAAAATGCAGCTTACTGCCAATGGCACACTGAAGTCCTTCTCTGCTATTTGGAGCCCCTTTCAATGAGCCGTGGAGTGTGGGGTATTCCCTGTATAGCTCCTAGGTCTGATTGACAGGTGGACTAGTGTCCCCCACAATGCAAACAAGCATCTGTGCTCCTGTGTAGCTGGTTCCTGGTATGACTATGTTTTGCCAGAGCATCAATAGTTCAGTGAATGATGTGTTGGGTACTGGTTTTCCTCTGTTATGAAGGAAAGGGTATAAAGTCCTACGTATTAATTTTCCTGTTGAAATTGTATATTTGCTACTGTTCATTTGCAGTCATTTTTTGTATTGTTCTATGTTTTTTCAATAAACATATTTAAAAAGAAACTTATCTATTCGCCCCTGAAAAAGGGACCTCTGGTCTCAGTGGCTTACCTGGTTACCAAAATACAAATAAATAAATAAATATTTACAGTGCCAGTATTGTCCATCTTCACAAGATATAAAGTTATGTAGATAAAATGTTATTATTCATGCCCTAGTTCCAACTACAGCAGAACTGTAGTTCTGAATATTTCCTTCAACCTCTGCAAAGACAACATTGGTCGTATGGTGCCATTCTTTTCGGATATACGGAAATTGTAATCATGCCCCCCCCCCCAGCTCCTGGTCTTGTCTTTTCCACAGAGAATATGGAAGTATCAGTTCTTCCCACTGGTCCTCGTAATAGTCTATGCTTTCCAAACTACTAGCTACTTCAATTCACTGTATTTGTCTCCTACCATCTGGGCAACAGCAGCATTTAATATCACATGAAAAAGTAGTGCTTGTACTGTGGAAAGTGTAAACTAAGAAGTGCTACCAGCAGAGCTGTGTGGAATACGGAATACGGCTAGTGTAATTCATGCGGAATCTGCTTTTCAAAATTTCTCATTGAATTCCTTGAATTCTGAAAATATTTCTATGCAAACTGCGGAATAACTTTCCACAGATTACACAAACTGCAGAACTCACGGGGATTGTGGCAAATGAATTAACAGTTTATGTAATCTGCGAGAAACATTCTACTTTTGAAATGTCTAAATTCCACTACTGATAGAATTCTGCAGAATAAGGTGGGATTTTTTGAAATTTAGTGAAATTCCATTTTGCAGGTATTTGAAAATTCCACACTGCTTTTCTACCAGTACATTTGATGGACTTTAGCACCACAAGGGGACACACCACTAGTAGTGGAAATCTTTGGGAACCTGACAGTAATTAATCTGCTTTCTCCTCCTAGAAAAGGAGCTTGTTCCACACCACTCTCTGGGTGAAAACAAAATTCTTCTTCACATATTCTCTCCACCCTGAAGAGCAGGGTATGCCTTTTAATAGCTACTTCCCTGAACAAGTTGAAAACATTTCCCATAGAAACATAGAATTTGACGGCAGATAAGGACCGCTTGGCCAACCCAGTCTGCCCATTTCCCTACCTAATGGATAAGCTGCAAATCCTAGCTACCAACAGCGTACTTCTTCCTACCTTCACCCCCTAGAATTGCCTTATGCCTGTCCCATGCATTCTTGAATTCCACCACTGTTTTTGAGTCCACAACCTCCTCAGGAAGGCTGTTCCATGCATCCACAACCCTCTCCGTGAAAAAATACTTCCTCAAAATACTTCCTCACATTATCTCTGAGCAACTCCCCCAGCTTCAAATTGTGCCCCCTTGTTCTTGCACACCTCTTTTTCTGAAAGATGCTAACCTCTTGGACTTTGTTGATTCCCTTGATTCCCTTGAGGTGCTTGAAAGTTTCTATCATGTCCCCCGAGGGCTATACATATTAAGATCCTTAAGTCTTGATATGTCTTTTGGTGCAGACCCTGCCCCATTTTAGTTACCCACTTCTGGACTGCCTCCATCCTGTCTGTCTTTGCAGAGATTTGGTCTCCAGAACTGCACGCAGTACTCCAGATGGGGTCTCACCAGCTGTCTGTACAGAGAGATGACAACTTCCTGTTTTCTACTGGTGATGCCTCTACCTATGCATTTCATCATCCCCCAGCCCTCCTTACTGCCCTCTCACATTGCTTGCCCACCTTTAGGTCATCTGATATGACTACCCCCAGGTCCCTTTCCATTTTTGTTTTTGTTAGCATCTTACCTTCCGTTGTGTACTCTTCCTCTGGGTTTTTATTTCCCAGGTGCATTACTTTGCACTTCTTAGCATTGAATCTATGCTGCCATACATTTGACCATTCCTCCAACCTTGACAAGTCCCTTCTCATCCTTTCCACCCCATGATCTAGCTATCTAGTCCCTTTAACATTTGAAAAATGTAAACCATATCTATTTTTAACTACAGTATGCTGGGTTTTACTGTTGTTAGGAACTACTTCCGCAAAAAACCCTTTTGATTGAAATATTGATTTAAATTATGACAGCATTGTAAGCCAGTATAAGAAAGTTACTTCACATCTTATATTCTGACAGAAAATGTTATTTTCCAGTCTCCTGCAAATAAAATTTTATTTGGTATGGCTTGGGCTCAAATCCCATAATGAAAAAAATTGAATTTTAGAACATTCAATTCTTTTTTTTTAACAAGACGTTTGCATAAAAACAAACATCTAGGGCAGGATTCACAAAGATTTCTGAAGGTTCAAAACCTTCCCTAAGTCCCCAAAACATCTGTAGTTACAGAACAAAAAGGGGGAAATTGCTCTGAGTGCTATTCACAAAAACTTCCGCAGCTGCAGAAAAAATACACTACGGACTGTGGAAAAAAGTGTAGCTGTGGAAGTTCCTGAGGAGAAAAGGTAATTGATAAGTATGGCACAGCCCCTCAAAGGCTATTCTCAGCCAGTTTTTTTCCGCAGTTGTGGAAGAAATGTTACACACATTGGAGTGAGGCATAACACTCCCTCAGCAAACTGCAGTAGTGCCGCATTAATTGAAATACAATTAAAGTGGAGATCAGGCACAGGTACTAGCATCCCAGTGAGTATATCAGTGGCTGAAATTACTGTAACAGTAGCACACATTGTCATTGAATGGCAACCAACAACAACCACCAGATCCAGTGCAGCCCATGAAGGAGAACCACAGGCACAGCCTGAATAGCCTGCAGTGAGTGTTGCTCCTGCAGGCAACAGGAACACTCCAGGGAGGGACAACCAGCAGTGACAGACAGCCACTGTGGTGCCATGGTATTGTTGGTACCTGTGGTGCTGCAGTGGTCCCAGTTGAGGGACTGGTTGCTGGTCTATCTGTGGGTGTTTTCAGCTATGGATGAAATGTTAGTCTGCTGCTCCAACTAATTAGGTTCACTGTTGCTGTGCCTCCTAAGCCATTTCCGAAGTTGCGGATTTTCAGCACTTGCTCAATTTCTGCAGCTGTTGAACTTCTGCAACTGCTGGGATTATCACCGAATTCTGCACCTGCACACGTTTTCTTTCAGAATATCATGCAACTGTGTTTCCGCAGTGCTGCAGGCTTTTTTCCCACAGCTGTGGGATTTTTGGCCTTCTTTGTGAATCCTGCCCCTTGTCCCCTCCTCTGTTCCTGCCCTGAAGACATAATCCTCTTCTTTTCACATCATAATAATGTCCGAGGCAGTGAGCTGTGATGCCTTAAAAAAAAGATTAGGACTTCTTGGCAGGAACATATGCGATGTGAACATATGAATCGTAAGGGGACAAGATCCTATTTTAATAAAAATGGATCAGTAATAAAAAGATGCAAGGTATCAAATTGTTGGCAAATTTTATATAACTGTCATGGTTATATGTGTCAAATTAGAAATTTTTTTACTGAAAAATGGGAAATGGTTTTAAAACAAATCAAAAAATCAAAATGTACATATTGTGTTTTGTCTCCTCTCTAGGTCACAGTCAAGTATGTTCAACACAAAGGGGCAGTTGTGCCTGTTCGTGTTCACACTGTCGTGATTTCAGTGCAGCACAATGAAGATGTCACACTGGAAGAGATGCGGCATGCTCTTTTGGAACAGGTAGTCAAGGTAGTGGTTCCTGCCAAATATCTGGATGAGAAGACCATCTACCACCTGCAGCCAAGTGGGCGCTTTGTTATCGGGGGTCCTCAGGTTTGTTTGTGGAGTTTAAAGTTTTTTATTTTATTTTTTTAATTTAAACATAGGCACACTGAGTTCAGGCTCATTTCCAGGTTTGACCCGGGGGGAGAGGGGAGTTGGAGAAACATACAAAAATCACAAGGAAGAGACATTTGTTCCTGCCTTGTACATTGTTCATTGTATCCTTCTGATCTGTTTTATCCTGTATACCCCAGGTCCCCCTCGAAAATGAGTTATGCTCAACGGTGATTGTCTGGTTAAATAAAGATTTTGATTGATTGATTGATCGATTGATTGACATCTGGCTGCAAACAGTAGTATGAGAAACACAATCAGATCCAGTAAACTTATAAACATCTTTGGATCTTAGAGATAAGAAGATGATAGTTATCTATACCCCGAACATTGAATTCAGATGGGAATGACTATTGACTCCAACATGAACTTTATTTGATCATTCATTTACCCTGGTTAGCCCAACTAAAACACAGAATGTTGTTTTCAGCTGGATCCCACTTCTATACAGTTTTATCTCATTAGGTGTGCATATGTGTTTGTGGGGGGGGTAGGACATAATTAGTAGCATAAATAATAACACTGGATTTCTGTTTACAACTGTAGTTCATGCCTCCTTACTCCCGATCTAGCAATTCATCCAAAGGAGAAAAGGGTCCTTGCTTAAGGTGCTTATCTTCTAATTAAAAGTTAGGCTGATAGGTACAGAACGTATTAAACAACAATAAACCCTGTACTATAAAAAGAAGCAGAGAAATCTCTATATTTGAAGTTTAAAAGCTTAATAACTTGCCCATCCTATGACTTCCCCCCTCAAATCTGAGAGTCACAAAATGGAAGCACCAATGCTAGAAAATCTGAAGTGCTGGGAGTTTAACAAAGACGTAAGGCTCATTAGAATTAAGCCTCTAGCTCCATGTTTGGCACATAGTAGAAATAAAAATATATGTACAATGAAGGAAAGACTGCCCCATCCATAGTAAATCCATTTTTATTTCCTCTGGATTCCAGAAATGAAGCTAAAGGCCCTGTTGTAATGAGCCCCAAATGCCCCTATCAAATCCAACACTTCCTGACTGTCTCTGACCCATCATCAAAGTGTGTGGAGCAAGGAAAATGATGTCACCGGAATGTGACATTTTCTAAAGCATTACTTCACGTTGTTGTTTTAAAATGTCACTCAGGAACTGGCCCAATGGTTTGCAGGGACATCATACCAAGACAATTTGTGTGGGGGGGGGGTACACAGCTAAAAGTGAATCAAGGAAGGGCACTGAATTACACCTTTACAGTCCTTGCTCTGCCTGGAAGACAATACTTGGATTGGAATTTGGAGAAGCACCTTGCCCCCCCCCCCAGACTCCATGGGCATGATGGCCCCAGTGGTTTGGCAGCAGTGTGCTGACTCTTAAAAAACTCAGGTTAATGAGCAACCTTATGTTTCTCACTCACTGGGTCATCACAGGCCAAGAGCAACACAGTGGTGATGTGTGGTCTAGAGAGGGATAAGCAAAGCCTATCACTCCCCATCCCCTCTGTGCCACCACAGAATGAGCAGACTCAGGGGGGTCTTTATGTAACCTCTCTGTTCACATGGGATGGTTAAGCACTGGCACATAAAAAGTGGCTTAGTGATTCTGTCCTCCAGTCAGACAGCTGTGGGATTATAGTTGTTAAAGTTTGTTTCCAAATGGTGCATGGGACTCATGCAGTTTTTGCCGTATAAAATGGCATCCAAGATTTTATGTCAGGTTTTGATGTCAGACTTAAGACAAATGACATTTCTTCTTTTTTTATTGGATAACATGATTTGGTAAGTATTTTTTTTAACATTAAAAGAAAGAGGGGTGTGGAGGTGGACAAAGTTCAGTGATGATGCATAACTGTTACCAGGAAATCTCACTGAAATCTGGCACAAAATCTCAGGTGCCACAGTGACTCTACCCAAGGTGTCTCTCCCGGCCACAGGCTACTCTCCTTCTGAGCTCCAGGGCCTCCATCCCTGTAATTGTGCACCATTGCCCACAGAGGTTTATGGGTGGTGTCAAGCTCTGGGGACAGTGGGGAGGAGATGTGGGGGGGGCCTGGACATGGAGGGAGAGTGGAGCTGGGTGGGTGGATTGGGGTTTTGGGGACTAGAAGACACTCTGGGGAAAAATGTGTCCTGGAGAGGGGTCCTCCCTGTCTAGTTCCCATACCCAAGGGCTCCACCACTATTGGGCAAATGACATGGCTGGCCTCAGTGTCCCATCCTACTTAGGTGGTGTTGTGCAATGCCATGTCTATTCAAAACAAGACAGCAGTGATTGCTGATCTTGTTGGATTATCTGACCTGGCTTGCATCACTGAGACCTGGCTGGATGAATATACTGGCCCAGTTCTTGAGTCAGCTATTCCAGCCGTGTTCTCGGTGATACACCGTCTGAGGATGGGTCGTAGGGGTGGGGGTGTAGCCATATGTTTTAAATTGGATTTGAGCCTTGTAGATGTGCTAGTTAGGGAGACCCGGCCTTTTGAGTGTGTCGTAGGTGCAGGTGTGGGGTGCAGGATTCTTCTCATCTGCCTTCCACCCAGGGGTGAGAAACAATTCCTGCAGGAAGTCATGGACTTCGTTGTTGACATGGTGTTTGAGTCCCCCAGATGGATGGTTCTGGGGGACTTCAATGCCTGGGTTGACAATGAACTCTTGCAATTTGGTCAGGACTTCCTCCAACTTATGAACTCACTGGGCTTCACACAGGTGATTATTGCTGCAACCCACAATCATGGTCACTCATTGGACCTGTTCTTTCTACCGGGCATGGAGACCTCTGACTTGGTGGTGGAGCCAGTCAGTTGGTCTGACCACCACTCTATAAGGTTCAATTTCCAGGCTCCCCCTACAGGCCTGCCCCTACGGAGATGGTCCGGTACAGCTCTTTAAGAGGTTTGACCCCAGATGGCCTGGCTGCAGTGCTGGACCTATCAGGATTTCTGAGTGCAAGCTTGGATCCAGACAATTAGTTAAAGGCTTATAACAGGGCTGTGACTGAGGCTCTGGATTCCATAGCTCCTGTTCAGGTTCGCCCCCTCGCCATTTACCTTCGGTCCTCCTGGTTTGAAGGGACCTTGAGGGAGCCGAGGAGAGTGGGACGAAGGATGGAGAAGTGCTGGCGGAAATTGGGCCTTGATGTTGACAGACTTAGATTGATGGCCCTTTATAAGGACTATCAATTGGCTGTCTCCCATAAGAAGGCAGAGTTCCTGTTCAGGGAGATTGCTGCTGCACAGAATTGACCAGCCCAGCTCTTCTAAACTGTCAACAGACTGTGCAACCCAGCCTGTCTGCAGTCTCAGAGAGTGTTGTCACAGGATAAGTGTGATGAGTTTGCTCGATTCTTTGCAGATAAAGTTGCTGACATCAGGTCTGAGATCTGCGCAGCTCGCTCCAATGGGTGTGGTGGTGGTCAGTGGGAGGTTACAGTTCCTTGGTTTGTCTGGTCAGATTTTGACCAGGTGGCAATCATGGATGTCGTGAAGATTATCCAGAGTATGCGGCCGACCTGCTGTGATTTGGACCCAGGCCCAACCTGCCTCCTTGTGGGGTATGTTGAGGTCATTACATAGATACATAGACAGTGTCGGCAGATAAGGGCCTATGGCCCACCCAGTCTGCCCATTTGAGCTTGTAAGTTCAGTTTGTTTTCCTAGAAGTCTGTTGCACCTTACCCCGACCTCCAGAATTCCTTTATGTCTATCCCATGCATTCTTAAATCCCGTGATTGTTTCAGCCCCCACCACTTCCGCTGGCAGGGTGTTCCACTTGTCCACCACCCGTTCTGTGAAGAAATTCTTTCTCATGTTTCCTCTGAATCGTCCTCCCTCAACTTCATCCCATGCCCTCTAGTCCTGGAACATCTTTTTCACTTAAAAATAGTGTTTTCCTGCACCCTGTTCCTCCCTGTAAGATACTTGTATGTCTCTATCATATCCCCTCTCTCCCTCCTCTCCTCCAGGGAGTACATGTTCAGTTCCTTCAACCTGTCTTCAACCTGTCATTGGTCCAGTCCTAGCTGAGATAGTCTGGTGTTCATTGGAGATAGGTGTGTTTCTGGACACCCTGAAAGAGGCGGTGGTGACAACTTTCTAAGAAATCCTCTCTCGACCCAGATTGTCTCGCTAACTACAGACCTGTCTCTAACCTTCCCTTTGTGGGTAAGGTTATTGAGAAGGTGGTCACACTGCAGCTGGAGGATCATCTTACCATCCATGCCATCTACAATCCTCTCCAGTCTGGATTTCGGAAGAGGCACAGCACCAAGATGGCCCTAGTTAGGGTACTCAATGAACTCCTAATAACGAGAGATCAGAAGAGCTGTTCGATCTTGGTTCTTCTTGATCTCTCTGTAGCGTTTGACACTGTGGACCATGGTGTACTAATGGAGTGCTTGCGACTGATCTAAGACTGTCTGGTACAGTCCTCAGATGGTTCCACTCTTTCCTCACTGGCAGGTTTCAGAGAATGGTATCGGGGATTTATTCCCCTGACGCATTCTCCTTGTCGTGTGGGGTGCTGCATGGCTCTGTTTTGTCACACATGTTGTTCATGGTGTATATGCTGCCATTGGGAGCCATTGTAAGGTGGTATGGGCCAAGTTTTCACTGCTACACAAATGATACTCAGCTATACATGTTCTTTGTGCCTGAGCAGGATGGAGCTGTCTCGATCTTTAATAACTGCCTCACCAAGATCCAAGATTGGATGAATGCCAACTGGTTGAGGTTGAACCCCGACAAGACCAAGGTATTGGTTGTGGACCTGGGTCATCAGGTAGAGAGGCTTTCAGCTGGGCAGCTGGCTGGGCCTTGGCTCAGTGGAAGCCAGCTGATGGCCTCTAAATGGCTGCAAATTATAGGAGTTATTTTTGATGAGGGACTGACGCTTAGATCTCAGGTGTCATCTGTTGTCAAGAACTCTTTTTACCATCTGAGGAATATTGCCCAGATCAAACATCTGGTTCCACCTGATGACCTTCCAATGTTGGTACATGCCTTTGTGACCTCCCGCCTTGACTACTACAACTCCCTGTACCTAGGGCTACTGGGGGTTGATATCTGCCACTTGCAGCTAGTGCAGAATGTGGCAGCCAGGCTGTTGACTGGGCTTCTTTGATCTGGCCATGCACACCTGCACTGGCTGTCTATTCAGTGGCAGATCACCTTCAAGATTGGTTTGCTGACCTACAAAGCCCTTCTCAGATTGGGACCGTGTTATCTGCAAAAGCGTCTTGCCCTACTGCCCCACCGCCCACTCCGCTCTGCTGATGAGGGATTGCTAGAAGTTCTTAGGGTTTGTTTGAACACTTCTGGGGCCCGGGCATTTGCGTTTGTGGCCCCTATCCTGTGGAACTCTCTATCTTGTTGGATAAGGGAATGCCTGACTGTGGAGAGTTTTAAATCTGTACTGAAAACACATCTTTTTAATCTTGCTTTCTCTGAGTCTGCTTGAATTGTTGTTGCTGATTTGATTTTTAATTATTTATGGATATTTTAACTTTAGATCTTATAATCAATTGTACAAGCGCTCTGACGTTTTTGCGAATAGTGCTTTTTTACAAATAAAGCATCGATTGATTGATTGATTGATTGAAGGTGACTACTTTCATAGTTGTATCTAGAAGGGCTGCCACCTGAGAATTGTAATGTGGGTACAGTGGCACTTGACTCTTCCTGCCCCCAGGGTGTGGGGGCTCTGTGGTATAAACCTCAGCATTAGCTTTGATGGCTGGGCACTGACTTCATTTAAGTGAAAGACTTAACCCTTCAGTAAACAACAGTTCTCCAATTTGCTTTTAATTCTTCAATGCATCCCTTGGCAATACCGAGTCACTGTTCAGTGCATCAGATAGAAAGAATTTAAGTTGTAATGAACAAAGAACACGTTTATTTACAGTTTGTGTACACAGGCTTGGGGTGAGATCATTCATGTGATGGTATACAGTCAACTCACTGGTGACATTCGAGGTACCTTCTCTCAACAAGGAAAAAAAGAAAGACTGTTGGGCCCTGGAGGTTCATCATCCCAAGCCAAACCAAATTACTTTGGAAGCCATCCCAGAGTAATCTGATGATCATTGAATTACATTAGAAATCATTTCAGTGTTATCAAGCATCATCAAGATAAGATGTCATCATAACTGTTGGTAAAAATAACCTGTTGACTGCATAATGATACCAGGACGACTTAAATAATATTAATGCAATTATTGCAAGTTTACCCTAGAATCATCTGTTCTGATGAGTGTTGATTACGTTTACACAAATCTAAATAAGACTGCTTCCTTTTTCCTGTTTATTACTGACAAATCAAGTCTTTCAAAAAATCAGTTGGAGCAGAGACGGCTGGAGAAAGAAGCAGACTATTAGAGGTACTGTCATTTATAAGGGAATAGAGTAACTTAAAACAGTGAAAAATGCACTAGAATTTTAAAATATGTGGCAAGGGACATCATTATATACAAAAGGGACATTTTATATGTAGGGCCCTATGCACTATGCCAATGCGCCATGTAAACCGGGTGCATTGGCATAGCTAGGTCAGAATGCCATGGAGGGGTGGTCGTGCGGCATACATGACTGGTGTGCACAGCTGGCACATGCCCGATCCCCCGGGTGTGCGAACAGCAATGCGCCGAGGGTGGGCAAGGGAGCATGCCAGCTGTATGCCCCATTCATCATGGTAAGTAGGGCTGTGCACTGGGGCTCATAGGGAGCAGGCAGGTACGCCATAGACATCCCTGCTGTAAGTGCCCCTATGTGTCCAGCCCCTGTGCACACCGGACTGGAGAAGGGGCCCATGAGCAGAATAGGAGTTCCCCCCACACAGCTGTGGCTGGCCCAACCCCGAACCCCCCTGGCAGACACCCCTGTACTCTACAGGGTGATCCCCACTGCTGTCCCCATGCCCCCATGGCTTCATTCCCATGCCCATGCAGCCCAGCACCCAGTAGTGCCAGCAAAGTCAACAGCAGGGCACAGCTACAGCCCCCCTCCACCAGCACTGACATGACCCTACCGGTACCTGCTGGTGGGGTACCGGGTGTCCGACGGCCAGCAGCACAGTCCTCCACACACACCCACAGCCACCAGCCATCTGACTTACACAGGGGCATGCAGCTGATGCATGCCCATGGAGGCCAGATGGCCAGCAGCCATGGAGGTGTGTGGAGGGCTGTGCTGCTGGCCATCGGGCACCCGGAGCCCCACTTGCAGGTATGGGTAGGGTGTTGTTGGGAGGCACCATGACACATGTGATGGATTGGAGATACAGAGTTCAGGGATCACCTGTGTGAGGCAGCAGGTGCACTGGTGTGAGGTGTGTGCATTGGGGGGTGCCTTGCTCCACGGGGGCCGGGGTGTCCTGGGCTGGGGAACATTTCTTGGATGGCCTCTGTGAACTGGGGCCATTGACAATAGCACAGTGCCCAAATGAGCAGTGCTGTGTGGGTCCCTGTGTCTGCAGGCACAAATCACGCACCCAGATCCGTGCCCAGCTGCGCAAGTGATCCACCGTGGACCCGGGGGGGCATCTGATTGGATGCCTGGCTTGGTCCGCATTGTCTCCCCCAGCCACCCTGTGCAGACCTGTGTGCAGGGGGAATGGGGCTGTGGACAGGTGGTGGCTGGTAGTGAATTCCAGCCAGTGCACACCTGTCTGCAGATGCGGAGCTACGCAAGCGGGTTACGTACCTCTGGGGCTTATAACCCGCCCATATGTGCATAGAGCCCGTAGTTGGAAATCACTGTTGGTTACACTTTAACACTGAACAGTATGGCCATGTGGATCACATTTGTCTTCATCCTAACTGAGTAGCAGACAGGAAAACTACCCTACCTGCCTGCAGTTTTCTGGTTTAGCTGTCTTTGTTTTCCATTTCATTCTAGCTGCATTTTCTTAAAACATATATGGAACAATTTCAATTGTTAATATTTTAAGTTATCTAGACCATGTTTATATGCTAATGATGGAATTATATAAAGACTATTTTTAGAAATCTTTCTTTATATTTTTGTTTGCCAGTGCTTAATGTTTCTTTCACTATTTTTATTTCTTCAGGTTTACCACTGATAGTGTAACAACTGGGTGGAGGATGAAGGCTCATATTGTGACTGTCTGTTCTATTTTCTTCACTTAGTTATATTTTCAATTACATGCAGTGAAGTAAAAGTTGTTAAAAGTGCTGGTCACAGCCAGCTGTCTGCACTGCAGTAGTGCTACCATTCATGATACAGAGGTGACTTAGGTTTGGGAATGAGCCCGGGCCTGTGAGTCAGAGAAGGGAGACGGAGGATCAAGTGTCCCAGAGTATGCCCTCCTCTGGGAGGAGGGGAAGGGTCCCAGACTCCTTTGTGATATTGCCACCTGAGTGACCACAGGTGGAGGTACAAGTGAAGCTGGTAGTCAGGGGTGTGAGAATGCTGACCAACTCTGATGAACTGACACACACTTGTGAGAACATGCATCGGCAGCTTTGGGCTGACGGTGTCCATGGGGGAGTGGTAATGCAAAAATAAGAAACTCCCCAGCAGAGGAAAAAATTACTTTGTCCCCCACTGTGCAGGCCCTACATTGCCAACCCAGACACCCTCCTATGGACTGAGCACTAGCTCCAGTGGGGCAGGGCCCACCCGATGAACTCTACCCTGGGGGTTAAGCCGTGGAGGAATTAGGAGGTAAGTCCAGGAGATGGCAAGTGACAGTGCAGGGGGCAGGGGTAGTTAATTAGGGCAGGCTGTGTGCTAGTAGTAAAAAAAAAGTGCAGGTCAGAGCTGACAGTGTGGTGCTGGCTAATAGCATGCTGTACTAATACATGGAGAGATTCAGGGTCGAGTCTTGATCCCGACTTCGATGCTTCGGGATGGCAGCTCTCTGGTCATGCTTCAGTGGCAGTGTACACAAGTGGGGTTAATGCTGCTCATTCCAGTTCCTCTTCTTGATTGTGAGGAACTGGGTGACTATAAAGAGTGAGTTCCTGCATCACAGACCAATGCATGAGTGACAGCAGATGCATTTTATCATACAGTGGAGGGAGAACCTACATAGGGGGGACAACCTTGCCATTGGTCTTGATGATGGCTGGTCATTCACCCCCATCACTGGCACTGCCCTCCACAACCCCCTAATGCTTGCATGACTTAATTACTTTCTCAGATGATCCCCAACCAATAGCCTGAGCCCTGCCAGAAAGAGCAAGTTTCAGGACATGGCCAGCTATCAGGGGGTCTGGATTTGAATGCTGTATGATGGAAGGAGGCCAGCAAAATTTGTTTGAAAAAGTGGCCTGAGAAAGTTGCACCAGCTAACCAGCTGGCACCAGCTAACACCAACGTAGGAGCAAAAATAGTCAATCTAAAAAAAAAAAAACAGACATGAAGGCCAGCTTCATGGCCACAAAAATTGTGAGACTGATCTGGAACATTAGCAACCTGGATTTGTGCCATACGCTCAGGACAGCAGAGGCTGGCAGGAGATCCAAGTTAATCCCAGTGAGCATCTGCCTGGACACATGTTACCTAACAGTGCAGTATCACTGTAGCAATATAGCCATCCTCAGTTAGCATTATTAATGAAATGTGCAATCTTATTTCAAAGGTGATTTTCATATA
Organism: Neoceratodus forsteri; assembly: GCA_016271365.2. Taxonomy (NCBI): domain Eukaryota; kingdom Metazoa; phylum Chordata; order Ceratodontiformes; family Ceratodontidae; genus Neoceratodus; species Neoceratodus forsteri. The sequence goes on from CM028135.1 coordinate 755,809,828, forward strand.
TTGACTCTGGGACTGTACTGTAGTGAGGTGTAAATTCACTGCACTAGAGAGCCATGTGTATGCTTCACATTGCCACTGTACACTAGTTACGATGATGAACTGTAACCCCTGTTGTAATGGTACCCATGTTGAAATATTGATAGCCAATGTATTTTATGTAATATTGTCAACATCTGCTGAACATACTGGCTACTAATAAGCATATTCAGAAACTTACAGGTCACTCACTATGGCATGTCCCAGGTAGTCACTGACCGTGACATAACCACTGTACAATAGTTATGATACCCCTCCTGTATGTGTGTAGGTCACATTGCTGAATGTGAAGGCACGAGTTATGTCCAGGTACCATATGTTAATACCCTTAACATATCCTCAGTCTTATGGACTAGGACCTTTATGTGTGGTATTGTGCACTATAAGAAAGGTCAAGAGTTTGCCCTGCTGCTATAGTTTATATGCTAGGACCTCAGTGACTTTTGACCCCCCCCTCCAAAATAACATAAAGGTACTTCTGTTTTATGATTGTGTATCTCCTATATGTCCTGTTGTGTTGTTGTTATTTGGGGCGGCTGGGGCTTACAGTATCTCCCAATTTATGGGCTTCTTGGAGGAATTCAAGAGTTTCTGGGAGGGTGTTCATGTGCTCTTCCACTTTCTGTGGGCATAGAAGGCTATAATCTTGTCCTGAAGAGCTGTTCTGACAGTACAAAATCACACATGCCCCCACAATACAAAGCATCATGGGCTGCATATGCAAATCACCAAAGAATGTTATTCTGGTCCAACTTTAAGCAGAATTGCATGGTGCCGAAAGGCCTCTCACACAGTTTGCAAAGGGTGCTAACAGAAGACATAGACACGTGTTTCGTCCTAGCAGGACTCATCAGTATGCCTCGTCTGTTTGACACCCCAGTGGAATGGACCAGCTACCCCTAAGGCAGTGTGCCTGGGGTATATTATAATGAACCCATTAAAATAAAAACTATTTAAAGGACAAAGAACCTCTGTGCGTAAACACTGAGCGAGTTTTCCCAAAGGGCATTGGGCTGGGAAGCCAAGTTTCAAGAAAATACAAAATCACACATGCCCCCACAATACAAAGCATCATGGGCTGCATATGCAAATCACCACAGAATATTATTCTGGTCCAACTTTAAGCAGAATTGCATGGTGCCGAAAGGCCTCTCACAGTTTGCAAAGGGTGCTAACAGAAGACATAGACACGTGTTTCGTCCTACCAGGACTCATCAGTATGCCTCGTCTGTTTGACACCCCAGTGGAATGGACCAGCTACCCCTAAGGCAGTGTGCCTGGGGTATATTGTGGTGAACCCATTAAAATAAAAAACTATTTAAAAGACAAAGAACCTCTGTGCGTAAACAGCAAACTGTGTGAGAGGCCTTTCGGCACCATGCAATTCTGCTTAAAGTTGGACCAGAATAACATTCTGTGGTGATTTGCATATGCAGCCCACGATGCTTTGTATTGTGGGGGCATGTGTGATTTTGTATTTTCTTGAAACTTGGCTTCCCAGCCAAATGCCCTTTGGGGTAACCCTTGCCTCAGTGTTTACGCACAGAGGTTCTTTGTCTTTTAAACTGTTCTGAGAGTGTCCACAGTGAGTGCTTTTGAAATATCTGGCCCTGAAGTCTCTCACATTATGACAGGGATTTTTTCTGCTAGCAGTTCTTAAATGACTCTGAATCTAAATCAACAGTGTTTGTATCCTTCCCATTTGAGTTTGACCGGGACTGTAGTATATGGTAACTTTCCCTAGTAACAGTGTAGAATGGTTTAGTCCACATCCCCCTGCAGTTTTGGGCTAATGGTATGTCTTGGGTAGAAACTGGGTTTTAGAAAGTGCACGAGCAGATTGTAGTAGTGGTTCTGCTGAGGCCTGCTGATCTATCTAATGTATGTTTGTTGAATAAACCTCAGAGCTGTTAGAAGTTACTTATGGTGTCCAGTCATTCCTAAAACCAGCAATCCAGTAAGAAGCAACTAAAGTGAAATATTATATGGTGTCAGAAGTGAACTTGCAGTGCTGCAGTTGCAAGAAAGAAGAAAAGTTTGTGCTGCCAAGAAAAGAAACAAAAGACAGTATTTGTGAGTACCTAAAGCTTACTAAAAGACTGTATAACAAAGTATTTTTGGCAGTATGGAGCAATTTAAGCCACCTCCACCACTATTGTTGACTGGAAATCTTTCAGAAAACTGGAGAAGGTGGGCACAGAGATTAAGTCTGTACTTCACAGCCATGGGATTTGATGATAAGTCAGAGGAAATGAAAATTGCAGTCCTGCTGCACACGATCGGGGATGATGCCCTTGAGGTGTACAATACCCTCAGTATAACGTGTGCTGACCCACAAGCTAAAAAAGCAGCTGAGGTTATGGAAGCATTTAAGAATTATTGTTCAAGGCAGGATGGTAATACAGGCCGAAAACCAGACCGCCAGCTACCAACACGTGAGACACATGCACAAAAATCAAACATGTGTGGGAGGTGTGGCAAGGGACATGCACCAAAGGCTTGTCCAGCCTATGGACAAGAATGTCGTAAATGTCGTGGCCTCAACCATTATGCAAAAATGTGCAGGTCCAAAAAGTCCAACAAACCTCATGAGAAAATGACAAAAGGGGTAGAAGTACTATTTGTGGGTGCTGTAAAAAGAAAACAAAAAATGGTGCGGGCACAAGTACCAGATGAAGGGTGGTACACTACCTTGAGAATAATGGGACAGCCAGTTAAGTTCAAGTTGGACACTGGGGCTGAAGCCAATATACTGACTAAAGAAGAGATTGTGCAGTTTCCATGCAAGGTACAAATCATGCCGACCAGTACTATCCTAATGGCATATGGAGGAGCACAAATTAATCCTGAAGGGGAAGTGATGCTAAAGTGTAAGACACAAGACAGAGAGGCCAATCTGCAGTTTTATGTCACTAATACATCAGGAGCTTCCCTACTGGGTCAACAGGCATGTGTTATCCTGGATCTGATTTGCAAAGTAAAGGTGCTTAAAACCAAGCCACCAAGCACAAAAGAGGAACTTCTTGCACAATATAAAACAGTGTTTGAAGGCCTAGGAGAATTCCCAGGAGTTTACCACATACATACTGACCCAAATGTTACTCCTGTGATACATGGGTGCAGGAAAGTCCCATACGCAATCACTGACAGACTAAAACAGACACTGGAACAACTGGAGCAAATTGGGGTGATTAGCAAGGTAAGAAAACCTACGACATGGGTAAATAGCCTTGTAATTACTGAAAAGAAAAATGGTGAGATCAGGGTGTGTTTGGACCCTAGAGACTTAAATAAAGCTATCAGAAGACATCACTTCTCCATCCCCACATTGGAGGATATTCAGAGTAAGCTTGCAGGTAAAAAGTTTTTTACAATTCTAGATGAAAAAGATGGGTACTGGCAAATCAGATTAGATGATGAATCTGCAGACCTATGTACATTCAACAGTCCATGGGGAAGATACAATTTCCAGAACTTCCTTTTGGTATACGGTCTGGGTGAAGTATTCCAGCAGAGAAATGTAGAACACTTCAGGACATACCAAGTGTTTTTGTAATAGCTGATGACATGCTTATAGCCGCAGCTACCAAGGAAGAGCATGACAATATTTTGAGAAAAGTAATGGACAGAGCAGTGGAACTCAATGTAAAGTTCAATAGTGACAAAATACAGTATTTGGTGAGTGAGGTGAAATACATGGGGCACATCATAACTGAAAATGGGCTACGGCCTGATGAAGCCAAAGTAGAAGCAATAGCCGAGATGCCCCTTCCTGAAGATAAAAAAGCACTACAGAGACTGTTAGGAATGACTCGATACTTGGCGCAGTACATTCCGAATGAAGCAAACCTCACTGCACCACTACGGGAGCTACTCAAAAAAGATGTCATGTGGCAGTGGCAGCCAGCACAGGAAGAAGCCTTACAAAAGCTGAAAGAGACTATTTCTTGTGCACCAGTATTCAAATTCTTTGATCCAAAAGAGGACATTGAAATCCAAGCAGATGCATCTAAGGACGGACTAGGTGCTTGTCTACTACAAAGAAACAGACCAATAGCTTATGCATCTATTCTAGGTCATTGTCCAGTGCTGAAAGAAACTGTGCACAGACAGAAAAAGAGTTGCTAGCGATTGTGTTCTCTCTACAGAAATTTCATCAGTATGTTTATGGAAGGTCAGTGAAAGTACAGTCAGATCACAAGCCACTACAGTCCATACTGAACAAGCCAATTGGAAAGGCTCCAGCAAGACTGCAGCGGATGCTGTTACAGATACAGAAATATGACATACAGGTAACATATACTCCAGGAAAAGATTCTGATTGCAGACACTCTGTCCAGGGCAGTACCAAGAAAACCAGCAGAGGGAGACATTGATCTAAGTAGTGAAAATTCATATACTCAATTCAAGCAACAGAGACACTGCCTGACAGCATATCAGAGGGGCTAAAACAGGCCACACAGAGGGACAGCGATTTACAGTTGTTTAAAGAAATGCACCTCAAAGGATGGCCTAACAGGAAAAAACAAGTCAGCATCAAACTTCAGCACTATTGGCCCATGAGACACAATATATACATAGAAAATGTTCTCATAATAGTGGGTAAAAGAATCATCATACCCAAAGAGCTGAGAACAGATATGCTACAAAGACTTCACGCAGCACATCAAGGAATACAAGGGTCAAAGGCACAAGCCAAAGCTGTGATGTATTGGCCAGGCATGAATCGAGAAGTAGAGATGATAGTCGAAGCAAGTGGACCTTGTCAGCAACCATAAAGAGCCAATGTGTCCACATGAAACACCTGACATGCCATGGTTAAAGCTTGGTGCAGACATTTTTGACTTTAGGGGACACTCCTACTTAATAATAGTGGACTATTTTTCAAAATACCCTGAGGTTCTCAGAATGCCTGACAAGACGGCAGCTACAGTTATTGCAAAGTTGAAAGCTGTATTTGCAAGACATGGAATTCCAAAAGAACTGGTAGCGGATCATGTACCATTTGCAAGTCATGAAATGAAGCAATTTGCAAAGTTGTGGGAATTCAGAATAACTCATTCCAGCCCAGGATACCCACAATCTAACGGTTTAGCTGAAAGAATGATCCAGACAGTAAAACGAATCTTTCTGAAGTCTATGCAAGGTCAGACCAATCCACATCTCGCATTGCTCAGTCTTAGAAATACACCAGTCACAGGACTGAACTGTACACCTTCTCAGTTGTTAATGGGCAGAATGTTGAGGACAACATTACCTGCAAGTGCAAGGGCACTGCGACCTGAAATACCAAAGGATGCACATAAATGTCTGAAAAGACTACAGAAAAGACAGAAACAGTATTACGACAGGAATGCAGCTCCACTTACTCCATTCAGAGAAGGGGAAAGGGTATGCATAGAGACTTCTAGTGGGTGGCAACCTGCTACAGTGGAAAGAATCCGTGATGAGCCAAGGTCTTATAGTGTGATTACACCTGCAGGACAGCGATACCGCAGGAACAGGAGACACCTGAGGAGAGACCGACCAGTTACTTTGGAGGCTGAAGAGCAACAGACAGATGAGTCAACTGAATCCGTATTGTCACAAACAGTGGAATCCAGGGACAACAGCCAGGAACAGGACACTTGTCAAGAGTATGAGCAACCTGAGATGGAACCTGTTGTTTTCAATGACACTTTGCCAGAAAGTCCTGAGGCTGTACCCAGTGTGCAGTCTACTCGAATGACCAGAAGAGGGCGTTTGCTTAAAGTTCCTGAGAGGTTCAGAGATTTTGTTATGACTTAAGTCAGTGGTAAAGATTTATTTCAACAGAGCTCAGTGCCAGTGACTTTAGACCCTAACTCATCACAAAGTAAGACTCAACCATTATGTTAATAGTGCTTGGTAATTATTTGTCATTGATATGCAAACCGAAATCAAGGTAATTGCTTTCTTTTACTAGAAGAGGAGATGTAGTATATGGTAACTTACCCTAGTAACAGTGTAGAATGGTTTAGTCCACATCCCCCTGCAGTTTTGGGCTAATGGTATATCTTGGGTAGAAACTGGGTTTTAGAAAGTGCACAAGCAGATTGTAGACTTAGTAGTGGTTCTGCTGAGGCCTGCTGATCTATCTAATGTATGTTTGTTGAATAAACCTCAGAGCTGTTAGAAGTTACTTATGGTGGCCAGTCATTCTTAAAATCAGCAATCCAGTAAGAAGCAACTAAAGTGAAATATTATAGGGACCTAATAATGAAACTGTCCTGAATGAAAAGAACCTCACTTCACAAGACTAAAAAGATTCTTGTTTTCTCATACTTTGCTTTTGCAACTCAGCAACAATGTTGTAGATTTCCTGCTTTACATGAGGAACTGCTTCAGATGGGCATGTAGTTTCAGCTATTAGCACCTGCCAAGCTTTGGATTATATATAAAGGGAATTGACATATTTCTTTGATGTTGATCAGGTCACAACACAGTATGAGAAAGACAAAAATGAAGAAACTGAATCACCAGTGCTCTCTGAAGAAGAGATTATTGTTATGTCATGATTGTATAAATGACTGTAATGGGAGTGCTTTAAGCTTGAGGTTCGATGGGCGGAGCAACAACATTACTCCCCCATCAAGCTTAAAAGGTCATAACATCTTGGGCTTCGCCAGGATTTTTTTTTGTTGCAGCCGTAGGCCATGTTGGCTGCTAAGTCAGCTATGCCATCCGGCTGCTCCCATTTGCCTGTGCCTTCATTTTCTTTGCCACCCTCTCTCCTTGCCTGCTCCATGGCTCCATTCCTTCCCCATTGCCATAGTGCCCTTTGTTCCTCCTCGTCCCTCGTGTGCTCCTCCATCTTCTCTCCTCCCTCCATCTTCTCTCCTCCTTGGGGCACTTTCATTTGTCCTCTGTGTTCCCTGTTTCACCCTTCCTTCTTTGAGCTCTGGCTCTACTTTCGATGCTCGTTGCAGATTTTGTCCACATTGTTAGTGGGGCCCTGTTGTTGTCCACTTCCACCGCTTGCCCGGTGCCCATGTTGACATCTGTTCCTTCCCCAAACTGCTTGCTTTCTGCCTCGACCAGCATCTACTCCTGGCACTTTCAAATCCATCTGCACTGGCCTTCTCTCAGCTTACCACCCCCGGTGCTACTTTGCCTTGCCACCCTAGTCACCTGGGACCATCCCGTCACTTGCCCTGGATCTCCTGGATTCGGTGCTCTGCATCCATTTTCCCGGTGGGGCCATCTGCTTCTCTGGAGCTGCATTATCACTGGGGCCATTTGCCAGACCCATTGTCTTCCAGCTTGAGGACATTGCATTATCATGTGAGTAGTCTGTAATGCCATACTAGTTTCCTAAAATGGAGTTTATTGCATGGCACTTTATTTCACATACAATGAGACACAAGTTGCTCACACATAATCTAAACCAGCACTGTTGCCACTGTACTCTCTCTGACTCTTTCTTGCACTTTTGTTTTTTACATTTTTAGTTGGCTTCATGGGATCTGGGGTCTACCAACAAAACATTTCTGGAGCTCAGTTCTTCCTGGCTCAGTCCACCATAAGGAACGTTGAATGTGTATTCCATGATGTACCACTGTTTCTTTAGAAGCACTTCCAGCTAATTCTAGGCATTTTATTTTGCAGATTTTACCAATCTTCTACTAGTGACTGTTCCAGGGATGCTGTTGACCTCTTCAGGCCTTTGTGTGCCTCAGTTACATACCACATTTTGGTCAGTCGCATCCTTTCGTCCCTGGTTTTCTTAACTCCTCAGTATCCCCATACCTCTATGGCCTCTGCTGTTCACAGTCCGACTCTCGGCCTTCTCATATCTCCCTGGTTTGCTGGCCTCAGCCAGCTTGCCATCCATGTTTTCTTTTGGGGGTTCCTGCCCTACCACTACTACAAGTATACCTCTCATTGGATCACATGCTACGTCATCCTCACCCGCCAGTTCTACCTTGGCATTCGTCTCCTTTCCGGGCACTCATTTAGTCATGCTTCAGGGTGCACTCACTCTGCTCCCTCTCCTCAGCTGTCTTGACTGGCAATGATTTTGCCTTCCAATACCCTGACCTGTTATTGTTGGCCGGTCTTCTCTCGACCTCATCTGGATATCATATCTCTCCTGCAGTTCTCCTCCTGTACCAGCTGCCATCGATATTTCTTTTTGGGCATAACTATCATTACTCATATGCCTACCTCATCAATCCACGGCCCTCACTCTGCATGTATCAGATTCCTGATTCCATCCATCATCAGCTGTCAAGGATTCATTCCAGTCATGGCTTCCATCTCATCATACCATGGTTTTTCTATTCGCTTGCTCTGCCAGTCACATCATTGGGCCATCTATGGCTGACTCCATCTGGCCATCCATCAAACCTGGCCTGCGTGCCACCTCATCCAGCTTTCCCTACTGCCGTTCTCATCCTGTATCAGCTGGGTCCTAAGCTACCCCATTGACCTCCCTCCGTCCTTTGTCCTTTCATACCTCGCTTTCCTGTACCAGCATCCATGGCTTCAATCTATCATTGTACCTCATCCATTTCCTAATTTTACCTTCCTTGTCCTAGTACCTTTTCTAGTACTGCCATCATGGCTTCACTCCACTGTTAGCTTCACTCCTCATCATACATCATCCAATTTTGCTCACTCCTCATCATACCTCATCCAATTTTGCTCCTCGGTTGCTCAGTCTGAGTTGCCTCTGGTTCCAGATCTACCTTCTTGGCCTCGGAGTCTACCTCTTTTCAAGGAGCCTACTTCCTTTTACTTCCTTCATACAAGTTCATTTTCAAGTTCATTCCTGTCTCCTCTTCTTCCAATTCCATACCAGCCATCCAGGATTCACTCCACTCGTGGCCTGCCATCGATATTTCTTTTCGGGCGTACCTATCATGACTCCTATGCCACCTTATCAACATGCAGCCATCCTGCCGCATGTATCGAGTTCATAACTCCAGCCATCATTCACTCAGCCTTACCTCAAGGTTCATCTATTTACATCACTTACTCGAACATTCCTATCATTGAATCCTATGCTACCTCATTGACTACAACCTCAGGGTCTAATCATTCAAAGTCTGATCGTTCACATCACATATTTCAGCATGCGTCTTCAACCTCAATGTCTGCTCACTCGTATCGCTCCATCAAGCCAGTCTGCATTGTCCTAGGTCTTCTCATCAGCACATCTGGAATCTCCTCATGTGCACATCTGGATAACCCTTGCTCCTTTGACTTCTACATGGATTTACTCCCTCCCATCGACAAAGAAAGTATTCATTGTTGCCTCATGTTCCTTCTTCGATCTGCGTGCAGCCTCATGTTCCCTCTTCGATCTGTGCTTTCTTTTGGGGATTTTCCCTATTCCATCATCATCCTCCCTAATCGTATTCCTCTCATTACTGAACCCTTTTTTTAACAACATACATTCTCAAATCAAACATCATCAGCCTGGAGGGAAGGCAACCTAGGCCTAGGATCCCCAGAGGTTTCCTCCTCAAAGGTGTTTCCTCTCCTCTGTGCCACTGGTCATAATATTAGTTACAGTTAGTGTTGTCTTCAGTTAATTAGTTAGGTTCATTAGTGCTTTCTTCGGTTAGTTAGATAGTTAGGTTCTGCTGTTGGATGGAGGCGGATGGTGGCCCCAGCTTTCCCCTCTCTCCTTGGGAAGTCAGCCCTTCTCTTCTCAGAATTCATTCATCATCCTCTCCTCTTCAAAGCTCAACATCTTTGGGTATTCTTTTTGGGCTTCTTCCTAACCTACCTTTAGCCAATGCATTTATTCCCAGCACCTATGAGGGTGGGACCCTCCTCTAGAGTGCCTTGTGTCATAGCCCTACAGGGTGGTATATCCCATAGATAGAGAGGCAGAAAGCCATAAAGCAAATCAAGTTACACAAGCATCATCTTATGTTATCTCATCCAGTTGTGTAAGCACATCGAATGGGAGGGCTTTAACCCTGGGATTCGATGGGTGGAGCAACAATGTCACTTCCCCATCAAGCTTAAAAGGTCACAACATCATGGGTCTCACCAGGATTCTTTTTTGTTGCCCACCATCCACCCCTCCTCCTCCAGCAGCTTGTCTCTCTTACCTGTGGGCTTCTTCCTAACCTACCTTTAGCCAATGCAATCATTTCAGGCACCTATGGGGGGGAACCCTCCTCTAGGGTTCCTTGCGTTGTACCTCTATAGGGTACACCATGGATAGAGAGGCAGAAAGTCACACAGCAAATCAAGTTACACAAGCATCATCTCATATTATCTCATCTCAGTTGTGTAAGCACATCGAATTGTAAGTTGGTCTTGACATTCTAGCTTTGAGAATTTTGCCTCATTTAAAATTTTTCTTTTGGGTTAAAATATAATAACTCTAAGGCATCCGAGAATGTCAAGGATAAAGCTCTTGATATATATTTAATTTGATTTCAAGAAAGATATTTAATTGGACTTTCAGGAGGGTGTACTTTTTATGTTGTCTTGCGCACACAGCGCAAGCAACATTTTGTGGCAGCTTGCTGGAGTAACAGGTTGTAGAGGTGCGGCTGTGTTATGGCCAATGGTGCCACTGCTTTCTTGGGATGGTCTCTGTGGCACCAGTGAATGAGCACACTGTCTATGACAGCTGTTCATAAGCATGCCACCAACTTGAAACAATTTTGCCACTGCAATGAGGGAGTGCCCCATCATTGCAGGGTGTGCCTTGCCTGCTGAAGCATTTCAATAAACATGGCAGTGGCTCTCGCCGTCCACCTGTCACAGTCCCTAGGAAGCCAATGCCAGGTGTGCCCAATCCCCCTATCTGCATGCCCCCTCCACAGTTCATTTGCTGATGGAGGAAGCCCAGTCCTCATTGGCATAATGTCCTCTTGTTTTAGTTGTCTACTGAGGGGGGTGCCCAATCCCCCTCGGCTTCATGCCCCCCCAAATACAGACATGCTTTCTTTGCTGATGGGGGGGGCCCAATCCCCATCGGCTTCAGTCCCCCTTCCCAAGAAACACAGGTGGCACACTGGAAGCCCACCCCAGTGTGTTCAAAGCAAACCTGTAAACAAAAAACTTTCCCGCAATGTCCTTTTTTTTTTTGTTCCCTGTAAAACAGAAAATGGTCCCTCGTGGTCACAATGCCCCCTCCCCAACCCAGACCCACCCTCTGCACACCCCACCTCCCTGGCACCCTGCACCCCATACTTACCTCTGGAGCCTGGTGCGACAATGTTTGGTTGAGTGGGACACGTCTGAACTCTTCAAAATCTGACCGCGAACTGAAGAAAATTACGGTAAGCTGTATAATGGCATCAATGGGGAGGTCAAATTAGGAGGATATCTCAGCCATTTTTGTGACTTTTGGCTCCAAATTTTCAACATGGGGTTCTTGGGACCCCACTTCATGAACTCAGTCACTGTCAGTTCATTATTCGGTCCTAGAAGGTGATTTCATGGTCACTGCGTGGAATCACCTTTTGGGACTGATTAACAAAATGACAATGTCACTGTTCATGAGGTGGCCTCCAAAAAGCCTATGTTGCAAATTTGGTGAAAAAATAAAAAAATTACTTTTACGAGCATGCAATGCGCAGTTTCCATGCACGCTTGTAAGTTTGAGAATTTTTAATATTTTCACTCCAGATTTTCAACACTGCCATTTTTTTACACCTTCTTATGAACAGTACAGCTGTCATTTTTCACATCCTGCCCGAAATGTGTTTTCACACATCTGGCACACAATGACACAGTCGCTGTGGGAAATCAATGCTCGGGACAAATTAAGAAAATCACAGTGTCACTGTTCATGAGTGGAGGTCCCAAAATGCTTATGTAAAAAATTTGGTGAAAAAATTCCACAAAATGACTGTTATGAGCATGCATTGTGCAGTTTCCATGCACGCTCGTAACTTTGAGAATTTTTAATATTTTCACTCCTGATTTTCAACATTGCCATTTCTTCACACCTCCTTATGAACGATACAGCTGTCACTTTTCACATCCTGCCCAAAATGTGTTTTCATAAATCTGGTGCAGAATGGCACGGTTGCTGTGTGAAATCAACGTTCAGGACAGATTAACAAAATCACAGTGCCACTGTTAATGAACGGAGGTCCTAAATGCTTTTCTGAGGTGGGGTCACAAAAAGCACATGTTGAAAATTTGGAGTGCAAATACCAACAAATGCCCGGGGCGTTAGGGTTTCTAACCATAGCGTCCCACCCTGTAGAGACTGACAGGCATCAGGGGTGTGACTTTGGACTGTTGGCGGTAATGCTCACACCATTCCACCCTCACTCTGTAGCCAGTGACAGGCATCAAGGTGTGTCTTGGACTGTTCAGCCCCAAACTACACTCCATTCTCCTATACTGCACCCATCTCAACATATTTCTTTATGGAATGGGGTGAGCATAAGGCCCAATGACGGCAGTGAAATATGGAACTGACACCAATGCCACCCCACCCTGCAGAGACTGACAGGCACTGAGGTGTGCCTTTGGTTTATCAGCCATAACACTTATGGCATTTCACCTTGAATTATCAAAATACAGTGGAGCCCTCTTAAGTGCACACCCTCGGGATAAAAGTTTTTTGTGCATTGAAGTGGGCTGTGCATTTAACCAGAAAATCACTTCCAGGACAAGTTCACTGTTTCTGTAATGTGCTTTATTAAATACCAGGTGCTCAAGTTAAAATAACATTACTGCACTATCCTACAGTACAACACAGTATTGTAATGATTGGGAAATGAACAGCTTCACACATAACACCGTCATGTTTTCAGAATGTGACCTTGAATTATCAAAATACTGTGCTAGGGTTTTTTTTTCCGCAGCATAGAAACATAAAGGGTGCCATTTATGAAATGTGACCCAGTACATCGTTTTGTGGAATGACCCTAAAAACATGTTTTGGAAGGGGATTTGACAATGGCACCTGCCATGTTGGTGGAGGTGGGGGGGGTAAAAACATGAGTATATTGAAAATGTAGGTTAAAAATTAAAAATATTGCAAAGTTATGAGTAAATGTTGAAAAAATTCTAATATTTGTTCATCATTTTTTTATTCAGTTTTGACCTCAAATGTTCAACATAGTTTATTACATCACCTTATGAACATGACAGATCTCATTCATGAAATTCTATCCAAAATGTCATTTTGCAGCACAAGTGTGAAAAGACCTTTTGGGTAGGAGTTGAAATATGACACATTTTGTGTGCATGATGTGGGATAGAAAAAGGGCTATGTTGAAAATGTGGGGTCACAATCTGGTAAAATAGCAAAGCCAGAAGTAAACATTTAAGAATTTCAACATTTTATCATAACTTTATTGTTTTCTAAGATTTCGACCCCAGTTTATGATAAAGAAATGTGGAATTTTTTTAATCCTGTCCAAAATATGATTTTGCGGTATGAGTGTGAAAAAATGTTTTGGAAGGCATTTAAAAAACTACACCTGGCTTGTTCATGTCGAAAAGTTGGGGACAAAATGTAGAAAACTAGCAAAGTTATGTGAAAACACAGAAGAATTTTAATGTTGTTTCATACCTTTGTTGTGTTTTAAGATTTTTACCCTAGATTTTTGGTTAGTCTTTTCATTACCCCACTTTATGATCAAGACAAGAGGAATTTTTTAAATCTCACCCGAAAGGTGATTTAGCGGAGCAACAGCAAAAACATATTTGGAGTGGGATTTGAAGATTACTCTTGCATTGTTCATTAGGTGGGGTAAAAAGGCTATGTTGAAAAATTGGGGTCAAAATTTGGAAAAGTAATAAAGTTATGAGTAAATGTGGAAGAATTGCAACATTACTACATGATGTTGTTGTTCTTGAGAGTCTGACCCCAAATTTTCAACATAGTCTTTTTATTATATTTTGAGCACCCCACAGGCCCATTCCACCAACCAGCAGCTTGAATTTCATGCATGGAAGACTAGGTTTGCTGGCAAAGGCACCTAGCTTCACCTGAACTCTTTTCTTCTAGGTTTGCTTATAAGGACAGAGCAAGGAACATTATTAGAGCACAGAAAAAATTAAGGCTTCTTTTTGCTAGGCAGATTTATTATGTGTTACTATTTCCTTTTGTGCTCACAGAGTCTGTTACTGTTTTTTGCTAACATTTTACTGCTTTATTGTTCTTTGATTCAAATTGCTGTTGCAGGGTATACTTTCTGCTGCATTATTACAGGGTGTGCCTGCAGGTTTGTTACTGTTATGTGCTTACAAATGACTGCTGTAATCTTCTCTGATTCAAACTCTTTTTTTTTGCAAGATATATCTTCTTTTACTGCTTTATTTTTCTCTGTAGCAAAGTGTTTTTTGCAGAGTATATCTTCTGTGAAATTATTACAGGTGGTGCTTTACAGGTTTTACAGTTTTATCTATCATTAGGCTAAGCTTTCAGGGCTACTGCATTTGTTGTTGGTTGATTGTTTCTGCTCTTACCTCCTTGTTTCTTTCATCCGTGGTTGTTCTTTATCAGAAGTGGAAGGGACCAGTCACCAACCCCCATCCCCAACCACCCCATGCTACACTCCTTTTATAGAGTAGCACAGTCATGACATTTCCTGTAGTAAAGCAGGAAGGGGAGGATCAGACAGGTATCCACACAGTGACCTCACTAACAGGGGCACACGTAATTTAACTTTTATAACAAGTTATACAAAAAAAATCAACATTTTTCTTTCATTTTCCTCCTTCTAATTACTTGGACCAGGTTATAAACCTGGCAACTCAACTGGAATAGATATTATTAACTGCAGGTACTGTGGGACACTTTTTAAAAGGGCAGTCATATAAGATTTAGGAAGCTGTCCTACATGCTGGACCATTGGAGATCTAAGGGCTCAGCTCCAGGCAGCAAGGGCAGAGATTGAGCACCTCAAATCACATATTGAGGAGGAAATATATTATAAGAACCTCCCACCATTTCCCCTAGCATCCAACTGAAGCACCTTGACCACACAGGGTAGTTGGTCTGTGAGGTTGGCAGGTGGCTAGGAGGTGCAAACTGAGTGCCCCATCACTCAGTGCTCTCCAATGTATTACCTCCACAAAGCATATAAAAACTACAAAGGGGTATCTGCCTCTATCTCTGAAATCAAATAAAGAGGCAGAGGACACTGCAGAGCAGGACACTGCAGCACAGGAGCTAGTGCAACAAACCTTGCCCAAAACAGGGACCAAAACAAAAAAGCAAAAAGGAAATCCAAAGCACTTCTGATCATAGGAGACTCCATCATTCGGGGAGTTGATGCCTAAGTCCAGCTGGGAGTAATGGTCAGATGTCTCCCAGGTACATCAGTGTGGAGAGACACTGAGTGCATTGCTAAAATCATGCAGGAAGCAAGAGAAAACATCAACATCCTGGTACACATAGGGACTAACGATCTCGCCGGCAGGTCATTTGTGGAGACCAAGGAACATCTGACCAGGCTGGAAGACAAACTGTCATACATTTCATCTGGCATCTCCTTCTCTGAGATCCTGCCAGTCTGAGAGAGGGGGGCAGATGGATGGAAGGTCAGAGAAGGGGAGATAGGGAAGCTAAACATGTGGCTCAAGGGCTGGTGCCATGAAAAAGGACACAAATTTGTAGGTAACTGGCAACAGTTTGGGGTGCGAAAGTTCTTTAAATTCAGTGAACTGCATTTGACTATGGAGAGAGTCAGTGCATTGGGGCAGAAGTTTGACGTCTTTGCAGAATATTTACACCAGCAAATGGGGAGAGGGGCGCAGCACCTGATACATCGAATGGGAAGAACACCCCTCAGCTAGTGATCAAACAGGAGTTCAGCATGTTTGTAGTTCATTTGCATCACCAGGTAAGGAAAAAGGTCTGTCCCCCCCGTATGACATGCAGGGGAAACACCGGACCTCACCTAACAACTAACGCACTGAAATCTGTCCAATGGAAAACCATGTACACAAATGCCCGCAGTCTAGGAAACAAGATCCCGGATCTGCTGGCAATAATGATAGAGGATAAACTGGACATAGTAGCCATTAGAGAGACATGGTTCACCAGTAACCACACTTGGGAGACTTCAGTACCGGCTATGTACTGTTCAGAATAGACCAAGGTGCAAAGAGGGGGAGTAGCACTTATGTCAATGAAAATATCAAAGCTACAGAAATTCAGAATACACATAAGTAGCCAGAACTGTGGATCACCCTGGAAACAGGAAATGGGACAGCCATATGAACTGGGGTTGTCTACAGGCCTCCAGACTAGGGGGAGGACATAGAAACATTACTGTTAGAAGATATACAAAACATGACAGCTAAAGGGGAGGTTCTGATGATGGGAGACTTTAACATGCTAGATACAGATTGGTCAATACCAGCAGGATTATCCACCAGAACTAGGCACTTAGTGGATTCCCTGCAGATGGAAGGTCTCAAACAACTGGTACAACAACCCAAAAGACAGGGCTATCCTAGATCTAGTACTGACTAACGGGGAAAGGATCACAGATCTCCAGGTAGAAGGTCACCTGGTGGCCAGTGGCCTTCACATGGTATGGTCCAATTAGGCCACTGGAACTAAATCACCCCTTTCCAATGCAAAAATATAGGACTTCAGAGGAGCTGACTTTGATAAGATGGCCAACAGAGTTAAGCTAGCCCTGGCAAAAAGAAATACAGGTGGGGGGGTGCAGGCAGAGTGGGCAAGCATTAAGGATACAATACTTGAAGCAACATCCCACTGTGTTAGGGAGAAAGGCAAGAGCAAAAGAAGGAGGAAACCACTTTGGTTCTCAAAAACAGTAGCAGGAAAGGTCAGAGCCAAAAGGCTGGCCTTAAGGAAATATATATGGGAATGCAGTGGGCTGAAGATAGGGAGGCATAACAAACTTCCCTAAGGGAAGAATGGAAGGCAGTAAGGCAGGCAAAGGCCCAAACTGAGGAAACACTAGCACAAACAGTAAAAGAAGGTGACAAGACTTTCTATAGATACATTAGTGAAAGGAGAAAGTCCAGAGAGGGTATTGCTAAGATCAAAGGGGATAAGGGGGAGTATATAGAGGAGGACCAAGGAAAAGCATCTATCCTAAATAGATACTTCTGCTCAGTGCTCAGTATTTACTGAGGAAAAGGTAGGACAGGGCCCACAGCTCAGCACCATGGGCACAGGGGGAGGGAGGTGTGCACAAGTCCCTTCACAAAAGAAGGGGTCCTACAAGAGCTCACTAAGCTCAGCATGGACAAGGCAATAGGGCCTGATGGCATACATCCCAGGATACTAGAGGAGCTAAGGGTGGAACTAGCAGAGCTGTTATCAGAACTGTTTAGTGAGTCTCTGAGCACAGGAGAGATCCCAGAAGACTGGAGAAGGGATCATGTGATCCCGCTACACAAGAGTGGTATCAGGGAGGAGGCAGAGAACTACAGACCAGTCAGTCAGTCTTACCTCAGTAGTGGGCAAGATTATGGAGGCATTCCTTAAAGAAAGGATAGTGCAACACCTGGAACCCATAGGAGCACAGGATCCAAGACAGCATGGGTTTACAACAGGAAGATGTTGTCAAACTAATCTCATAGATTTCTTTGACTGGGTAACCACAGTGGTGGACCAAGGGGGTGCAGTTGATGTCACCTACCTTGACTTCAGCAAA
Source organism: Neoceratodus forsteri (assembly GCA_016271365.2). Taxonomy (NCBI): domain Eukaryota; kingdom Metazoa; phylum Chordata; order Ceratodontiformes; family Ceratodontidae; genus Neoceratodus; species Neoceratodus forsteri. Next base: position 755,827,461 of record CM028135.1, read on the forward strand.
GCTTTCGATACTGTTCCACATAGAAGATTGATTAATAAGCTAGGTAGGCTTGCAGTGGGTCAGAAGTTGGTCAACTGGGTGGCAAACTGGTTGGTGGGCAGAAAACAGAGAGTGGTGGTAAATGGTGTACAGTCAGAAGAGATGCAAGTCACAAGCAGGATACTTCAGGGATCAGTCCTGGGGCCAATCCTCTTCAATATCTTCATCAGTGACATTACAGATGGACTGGAGGGTAAGGTTTGTCTGTTTGCAGATGACACCAAGATCTGCAACAAAGTAGATGATCCAGATGGGGTGGGCAGGATGAGAAGAGATCTGGATAAACTGGCAAACTGGTTGGAAGAGTGGCAAATGGGGTTTAACACAAAGAAGTGCAAGATCATGCACATAGGGAAGAGAAACCCTGAAGCCACCTATAGGTTGGGAGGGGAGTTGCTGGCAACCCAAGGGAAGAAAGAGACTTGGGCATCATCATCACAGATGATCTGAAATCATCCAAGCAGACCACTAAAGCAGTAGGTAAGGCTAGAGGGATGTTGGGGTGTACTAGTAGGGGTATCACAAGTCATAAGAGGAAGGTAATAATTCCTCTTTACAAGACACTGGTTAGACTCCATCTGGAGTACTGCATGCAGTACTGGAGGCCGCACCTGCACAAGGACATTAACAAAATGGAGGCAGTCCAGAGAAGGGCAAACAAAATGGTGCAGCGACTGCATCAGAAAACATGTAAGGACAGATTAAAAGAGCTCAATAAGTATACCCTAGAGCAAAGGAGGGAGAGAGGTGATATGATCGAAACATTGAAACATCTTAAGGGCATTAACAAGGTAAAAGAGTCTAACATATTTCAATATAAGAAAAATAGCAGGACAAAAGGACACAGCACGAGATTAGAGGGAGGCTGATTGAGGGGTAATGTGAGGAAGATTTTTTTCACAGAAAGGGTGGTGGATGCATGGAATGGCCTACCTCAGAAAGTGGTGGATATGAATACAGTGCAGAGCTTCAAACAGGCATGGGATAGGCATAAGGGAACAATACAGATGAGTATGAATAAATAAGCCATTGACAGAGTACAGGCCTATTGCACATTCATAAGGTAGAAAAAATGGGCAGACTGGATGGCCTTGCGGTCGTTACCTGCCTTGATCATCTATGTTTCTATGGTGTATGTGTCTAAGATTTGGAAAGGTGGTAATGCTCAAGGACAAAAGGGTACTTTTTGTTTTAAAATGGCAATTTATCCTTATTACTATTGCTCATGTGCTTTGGTAATATAGAGCTTAATCCTGGGCCTCAAGCTGCCATCACTTTGCCCTCGGACCTAACGAAGATCAAAGGCATGAGCTTCTTCCATGTCAATGTATGTAGCCTGCTCAAAAAGATCACCACAATTCAGTCCTGGATCTACCACACCTCGCCAGACATCTTGGTGGTCTCGGAAACCTGGCTTAGGCCAACAACAGCAGACAGGGAGGTCAGCATTCCCAGTTATTCACTATTCAGAGCTGACAGGTAATTGAGAGGTGGTGGGGTAGCCATATTCGTCAAGGACAAAGACATAGTCTCCTGTCTTGACTCGGCAACCATCACGAATGAATTTGAATGTCTATCCCTCAAGGTAGTGATCTCACACAACACATCTCTGTGTGTTATAGGGTGTTACAGACCCCCATCCACTGGTCTATAACTCCTAACTTATCTGGGCGCTGCCTCAGGGAAAGGTTCTCTGGAAATGATCATACTAGGGGATCTTAACTTAGACAGGCTAACCAAGGCCTCAACACCCCTCTCATCCTTCTGCAATGCCCATGGGCTAAAGCAAATCATTGACAAACCAACACACTTAAATAAAAAGAACCCTAGCAATAGTACACTTTTGGATGTTATGCTAGTGAGCAAACCACACCGGTTCTCACATGCAGGCTCCTTCTTCAGCAATGTCAGTGACCACTGCTTCATAGCTGGAGTACGATGAGTCACTACACCTCTGTCCTCCTCAAAGTTCTTTGTTAAAAGTTCCAAGTGGAACTTTGACCCATATGCCTATCTAGACAAGCTAAAATACTCCACACAATGGCAGGATTTTACCTGGCAAGGACAGTACAATCAGCTTGACATCCTCAATGACATAATTCTAGGGGCTTTAAATAAATGTGCCTCTTTAATAAAAGTGCATGCTAAGAACAAAACATGTAGTTGGTTCTCCACTGAACTCAAATCTGCTCTTTTAGAAAGGGATAAGCTTTGGAAGAAAGCACGTAGATCTAAGACCCCATTGGACAGGTATGCATTTAGGAGGGCCAGAAACCTATGTATCAGGAAGATTAGATGCGCAAAAGCTGCATACTATCGAACAGAACTGGTCTTGGCCACCAAGCACCCAGCCAAATTCTGGAATCTCATCAAGGACCTCTCTGGTCATATACCTGGAAACTCTCTCCCACCTAAGATCATCTTGGGTAACAACACCATCACTGACAGGGTGGAGATTTTGGACTCCTTCAATAACCACTTTACAACCGCAGAATTAGCCTTCGATAACTCTTCTGCAAACCTGTTACACTCCCAGCTGGGCTCTCAACCTAATGAAGTCTGAGTCACAAACTCTACATTATCCTTGCAAACTGCCACCCTGAAAACAGGTTGAAGACCTTCTCTGTCATCTGGACGTAAAGAAAAGCACTGACGCTGACTCCCTGGACCCATACTTCCTAAAAATTGCTTACCATGTACTAGCTGTACCTATAATACACCTATTTAACTTATCTCTGTCCCAAAGAGTCCTTCCGTCCATCTGGAAAACAGCCCATGTTATACCTCTGCTTAAATCAGGAATCCCCTGTGACCGCAACAACTATAGGCTGATTTCCCTTCTCCCTGTCCTGTCGAAATGATTAGACAAAATTGTAAGTACACAACTGAGATCTTATTTAGAATTATCAGATCTGCTAAATCCTGCCCAATCTGGATTCAGGGCTAACCATAGCATTATCACAGACTTTGCAAAAGTGACCAATGACTGGCAGATTGAACTGGGAAAAAAAAACTATGTCTGTGCAGTATTCTTGGACTTAAGAAGGTATTCGACACTGTCGACCATAGCCTGCTCCTCTCATCCTTACAGTCTATAGGCTTGGACTCTCTTTCTCTTCGGTGGTTTACCAATTATCTTACTGACCGTCTACAGCAAGTCAAAGCTGAAGGTGAACTTTCTTTTATCAAACCCCTACTAAAAGGAGTGCCCCAGGGATGTATTCTTGGTTCCATTCTGTTTGCGGTTTACATCAATAACATCGATGCCAATGTAACTAAGGCTAACGTCCACCTATTCGAGGATGATACAATGCTTTACTTGAGCCGCCCATCACCAGAAGCTGCATGTAGTGACCTTCAATCTGAATTTAACCTACTTCAAAACTAGCTCCTAAACAAAAAGCTCTTACTTAACGCAAAGAAAGCCAAAGTGATGCGCATCTCTCTTTACATACATGCAGCTATCCCAGCAACTACAGGAACAGTACTGCAGTTCTTTACAACCCTAGGGGAAAACCTAGAATTAGTTACAAAGTTCAAGTACCTGAGAGTCTGGCTAGACCATAAGCTCTCCTTCATTGAGCATGTTGAGGATTTGCTAAAAAGACTGCACCACAGAGACTTGGTCTCTAGTTCAGGATCAGCTACCTACTCACAAGTGATGCCAAGATTAGGTTAGTGCAAGCTACATTTCTTTCACTAGTAGACTACGCAGACTTTTTATACAGCCACTGTCCTACCTCTTACCTAGCAAAACTGGATATGCTGTACCATGGAGCTCTGAGATTTATCACCAGTCTTCCCTTCAGTACGCACCGTTGTTCATTATATGCAGCTGTAGGATGGACCTCCCTCCAGTTTAGGCAAAAAAAAAATGCCGCCTTATGGACCTACAGAGCAATCTCAAAAAAACTTCCACAATATATCTCAGACTGCCTCCCGCTAAACTCAGTAGGCACCTGTACCCTGAGAAGTCACTCTTATATCTCATTAAAAATTCCCAAAGTCCACTCTCGCCCAGGCAGAACAGCCATTAGCTTTGCACTGCCCTCCCTGTGAAACAATCTACAGAAAACAAAAAAATGTAATACATTCATCAGCATCAGTTCATTTAAGACCTTGTACCCTCGTCTCCTCAAGGAACTGTGCAAGTGCTTTTCACGCCATTAATCAGAACCAATAACCACAGTATCACCTTGCTGGTTGTCTTTAACCTGTCCTCTTTTACATACATTTCTCTTAATCCATCCTCTCTTACATGCTTTATCCTCTGTCCTCTGCTTCCACTGTCCTCTGTTGATTTACCTATCTGACCTCCATCAAAGCTACCTAATAATATTTATCTATTTTTATTCTGGCTCTGCCTTGTGATCATACATTCCCCTACTGCCTGGCCTCTTTATTCTAGGCCTACCTTAGTCCCCACCTCTACTATTACCCCCCAAACTCAAATTGTCATCCTGTCACTTAATCTGAGATATCCACAATTTCGTCATGTGCAGATGATGCTGCTGCTTTATGCTATTGTCTGATGTCTTGTATTCTATAACCTACATGTATCAAGTTGTCTTATTGTCATTACTTATGTATCACTCCTCTTTTGTATTTTGTTTTTTTATTCTTTTGCCATGTACTCTAAGATCTTATCATAACCAGGTCCATCTTGCAAATGATGTTCACATGGATAAATAAAGATTTTGATTGATTGATTGATTGATTGCTTGATCCTCAGATCACTGCCTAATATACATAAATACAGTAATTGCTAATTTTCTGTGAACATTACTGAAATATATGTTTATCCTATTTGTGAATATCTAAGATAAAATATTAAGATTAATTGTTAAATATTTGTAAAACATGCAATAAAGTATACATGTATTACTCCTGGTGAGGGGCTAGAAGTCATGACTGTATGTTTTTTCTTTCCAGAGGTGATCATGCTACCTACTGAGCCACTGATAATGACATATGCAGAATCCGGTACCCTCTGGAAAATGTTGCACAACATTAAGAATTCTGAATAATGTTATTCTACATAGTAAAACAAAAGATCAGCCAGGAGTGTAGGGGAGAGGGGTCTTATGTAATCATAGTACTTGCCACAGATTTCTCTTCCAGTTGTAGGAAGGTGTTGTTGCAATCACAAAACAGAGTTTAAGCACAAGTAAAATTTGCTTCAAAGTTACACCATGATTAGGGAACAAACATAATTTTTCATCAAAGTTTCTCCTTTCATATGCAGGTAGATATATAATGGGTCACAACCTAAGGTTTAAACACAAATCTGCTTCAGACGTGCAACATTAATTAACGTCTATATCCAAGTAGTAATAGTATGAACCAATTCTACTAGTAACAGGGCTTTAATGTATTGTGCCACCAGCAGATACAAGTTCTCATCCCATAACTGCCACTTACTTATGGTGTCACCCCTAACAAGTCGATTAACCCCCCCCCCCGGATTGCCACTGATAATAAGCTCCAGCCTTTCTGGAGCAACTGTTTAAAAATAAATAAATAAAAACAATAAGCTCTATTCAACAGAAATAAGAAAAAGAAAATATATATCTTCTTCGCCTCTACATAGACCACTCATAAATCCAAGCTCTCTATCAGGGCTCTAAGAGAAATAAGTAAAAAAAAAAAATCCTGGAACTAAAAATTAATAATCTGGGTGGGGTGGAGATCTGCATCTCAGTGGACAGTGCAACTGGAGCAGAAGTAGGCCCTTAGGAACACTCAAACAAAAATGATGGCCACAGATGCTACCTACTGAATATATTTCAAGAGTTTCTACAGATTTATTAATTTATTTACTTACCTAGTTTTTGTTGACTGGGAATGGAGGGCTAGACAATTCCACCTATTTTCAGACTCATCCAAGGAGAGGGGGAGATACAGATGGTAACCAACTGAAACTGAACCAGATTAAGCTGTTGGTATTATTTTTAGTGAATGGGGAAATCTGGCCAGGATACCAGGGAAATTTCCTTACTGTTTTCAAGAAATGCCATGGGATCTTTAACATCCATCTAACAACTACCAGAATAGGCAGATGGGACCTTGGTTTAACATCTCATCTGAAAGATGGCACCTCAGAAGTGCAGCATTCCCCTTATGATGCACTGCAGTGTCAGTACTGAGATTTTACAACAGGTGCCTGGTGTGGGGCATGTATCCACAGCCTTTTGCTCTTCCAGCCTCAGAAGCGAATGTGCAACATTCTGAGCCACTGTCACTGACGAATAAGTACATTTTTGATTTAGTCAACAAAAAGACAGGAAAAAGCAGATACACAGGTCCCTTTCTTAGTAACTACTCTGTGCTGTGCAATTCTGGTTTGCTTCCTTTGTGCTACAAACAAAGGGGTCTCAAGTACCTTCCTGTGCTAGTGCACGGGGAAAGGGCTGGGGGATCCCTTGCTATTAAGGATACCTTTATGTGCCATGCACAGCATCTCCTCAGCACCCTCACCCCTCCATCACCAGTTGCGAGGCACAGTGAACTGATGAAAGTAGTTCCTCAAGGGTTGCTGCCTTATGAACCAAAATATTTGTTTGGCAGCGGAATGGCTAAACAGCACCAAAACATTCTGAGATGGGGCAAAGGTGGGAGGATCCATTGGATATCAGAGAGTCAGTTTGGACAAGAGGAGTGGGCTGGGAAGGGCAGGAACACAAGAGAAGACCAGCAAGGGGTAAACTAAATATTTCACCCACAAGCAGGCCTTCATGTATGGGTAAGTTATGGTGGGGGCCCCATTGGCATAAGACAGTAGTACACAATGCCCAGGACAGCCACATTTTCAGCATGGTAGTGGTTGTACAGGCAGTGTGTAACCACTAACATCTGGAACTGCTGTCTGCATAATGTTATTCAGCCCAGCTGTCACAAGGGTAATTCTGCCCTCTGCAGACAGTGGCTATCTTTTGAGTATGGCAGTGCTGGTGAGTGAGAGTATAGGTTGTCCAGTGCAGACTTGTTCAGTTGCACAATAAAAAAAAAAAGGAATTGCATAGTTTACGCACTAAAAATGATCTCTCAAATAATGACATTTAAGATTTATTTATTTTGTCAGTGTAGAGTGTAACTAAGCATGGCAAGACAAATACCACCTTGTTTACACCATGTAATATATCTAAGTTCTGCAACACAGTATTGACTAATGAAATGATCCTTCATGTTGTTCACTACAGGACTGGACTGTCTGCTGTTGAACAGGAAATACTATTTGAAAGGTTTAAAGTATGTGTCCAAATGAATTTCACTGTGTCTTAAAGATAAACTTTCTCTGGTATAAAAAATAAATAGGAAGCCCCCTTTAGCTATATGGCAGTTCCTCAGTGTCGGATTAAAATGTTTAGTAATTCCTCCATTGAAAGGAAGGAATCATAATTTGCCTCCAAGGGGCTGGATGCACAGTCCCATCTACTTTCCTGTTAGCCCTTTCTGACTCTGAACTTAGATGTTTGGTGACATTGGTATTGTTAGAGCAAAGGACATGCCCCATTCAAATCCACAGAGAATCTTTTTGCATACTTACTCCTTTATAAATTGCCTTTTAGGAAAAAAATGAAGCTGGGGTTTAACTAGCAAGGCTTTGTCCGCCAGGGAAGTGGAATGGATTGTGCAGCCAGCCTCACAAGGGAAAATTATGAATCCTTCCCTTGCTATGGGGGAATTCTTAAAAATCTTAAACCTGGCACTGAGGCCCACCCATACAGGTAAGGGAGTTTCCTGTTTGTTTTTGTGGTATAGTGCGAACAGCCTAAAATATTCAATTTAGAACATTAACTTTACCATCTAGCAAATGATCATGCTGCATAGCATAATGATCTCTGCACTTCATCCAACCAACTATATGACATCTGTCTCTCTCTAATAATCAGGCAAAGGCAAGTATTATTTTTATAACCTTCTATCTGTGGATGAGCAAAGCAAATTAATTGTCCAGAGCTAGTTGTAGCCTATACTGTACAAATACTTCAATATTCCTCAAAGTTCTTCCAAACTATACAAAACTGATGTTTCTTTTATATTGTTAATGTTATGTGTTTTGCTGTCCCGCCTCAGAGCACTTGTCTAAAGAATCAGACCGTGCTTCAGTGCTGCCTATTAAACAGTAGTAAATATCGCTTCAGCACTTTGTCCAGCTTTCTTTGTCCAGCTTTCTGGACAGGTCAGAGAGCTAAACTAATGATGTGTGTATGTATATTCATTGCAAAAAATGTTCATGCACTAGTTAGGGTTAAAGTGACAAAACTATGGAAATGTGGTGTTAGGGTTCTCCACCCTAACACCCCACCCCCACCCTACAGGCAGCAACAGGAAAAACCATTAAAGTTTGACCTCTTCTGTGTCTTTACAAATCAGGCTTGGGGTGTGCCTTGGGGTTGTCCCACCCCCTACCGTACACCCCTTACCCTCAAGTTTGCACCAGTGCCTTACCCCCACAAATGTCAGCAAACAAAGCTTTTCTCTGGTACTCCCATGCTGCTCCTAACTCCACTATAAACCCTAGGAGGTGCAAACTACCAGCCACCTTCTCCTTCCTCCTTCTCATCCTACTCCTCACCGGGGATGTTGAACCAAACCCAGACCCCCCATAACCCCCCCCAACCAATGAACTCCCACAAGGGTCTATGTATTGTTCATATGAACATCTGAAGCCTTCTACCAAAGCTGGACCTAATTAAATGCTGGTTGGCTTAATACTCCCCAGATGTACTTTGCTTCACAGAAATATGGCTTTCAGCAAAGATCCCTGGCTCCTCCTCAATGATCCCCGACTACTCCCTTTTTCACCAAGATCATGGCAAACAGGGTGGAGGGGTAGCAATCTATGTAAGACAACCACTTTTTTGCTCTATCACCAAACAATAAACCAGCCCTGGCTCCTATGAACTCACCTTGGCCTCATCTCCCTCCCTCCACTCCCCTTTTTCATAATAGTGATTTATACCTCCCCATGGCTAGCCCCTGACTCATTTATCTTCTGCCTATCCATCTTAACACCCATTACTGCAAATGGTGAGTTACTACTAATAAGCAACTTCAACTTGGACTGGCTTCCCCCCATCTCACTTAGTTGATCACAGATCCCACCCATTACAACCCCCACTCCCCAAATCACTCAAAGATTGACTGGATTCTCCCCTTCCACCCACAGAGAATCACCACAGCTGAAGTGATGTCTGGTGCCCTAAGTGACTACTGCATCACTTACTGCACCAGAAAAACTCAGCTCCCTAAATCAGCTCCTAAATACATAAAAATCCATCCACTAAGCTCACTTGACACTAGCACCCTCTTTCATGACTTGAGGCATGCTGACTGGTCTCTGGTCTACTCAGCACCAGATGTTGACACAGCCCTAACCTGGTTCCTAGCCACATTCACTCTGGTATGGGACTCTCATGCCCCTCTGATCAAAACCAGAGTAAAGAAACATAACCATCCCTGGGTCTCTGCTTCACTTATTTCCCACTGTAAAACCTGAGATGAGGGCTGGTCACAATATAAATCCACATTGACCCCCCAATCTCAGCAAGAATATGACACCTTTTGGAGTGACTGTACCAAGGCCATTCGTCGAGTAAAGGCAGACTACTTTAAATCTCTCCTGCAAAATGCACAGCCCTCCTCCTTCTGGAAGGTGGTTCACTCTCTGATTGATCCCCTCTGTGCAAACCACCTTGTCAGTCCTAAAACAAAACTGCTTACCTATCACTAACCCTGTCAGTTTAGGCGACAACCTGAATACGTTTTTGACCTCATGTGCCCTTCCGGACCATCTTCCGCCCCCCTCCCAAGACACCCCCCTGAACCTCCTACACAATACCTTCCTTTTCACACCCATCTCCACACAGGAAATTTTGGAATCTCTCTGCTCCCTTAACACCACTAATTCCAGCCCTGATGGGATCCACCCCAAACTACTTCGCATATCTGCCCCTGAAATCACTGCACCACTAACCCATCTTCTAAACCTCTCTTTCTCCTCTGGAAGTGTATCTCAAGCTTGGAAATCAGCTAGTACAATCCCCTACATAAAGATGGCAACCCCTCAATACCAGGAAACTACCGCCCAATCTTTCTTCTCCCAGCCCTTGCCAAAGTACTGGAATTCCTTGTCCAATCCAGACTGACAAAGTTCCTTACGGCATCCAGTTTCCTTTCCCCCTCTAGAAGCACCATTCTACAGTCTCTTCCCTTTTACATATCACAGAACATGTTCACTCTGCCTTTGACCAAGGCCACTTAACTGCAGCAGTTTTTGTAGACCTTGCCAAGGCTTTTAACTCTGTCTCCCACCCTCATCTTCTCACTAAGCTTGAGGCAGCAGACTTAGCCCCCCTCACAGTTCTGTAGTTCAGATCTTATCTTAACAATAGACTGCAATCTGTCCAGATGGCCAACTCCTCCTCCCCCTACTTCCCATACTCATAGGAGTACCACAAGGATCAATCCTTGGCTCCATCCTGTTCTCAGTGTTTATCAACAACCTCCACTTTGCATGCTCCAGCTCCTGCATACACATGTATGTGGACGACACCATCCTCTTTGCCTCCAGGCCTGTCCTAACTGATGTCCACACCCTTCTACAATGGGACTTCCATAAGATGCAATCCTAGTTCCATGTAAACCAGCTGAAAATCAATACCACCAAAACAGTATCAATGATCTTCCGGTCTACACAAAAACTGTCCAGAGCACCTCCACCTCAGCCTTCACCCCTTGAATGGGACTCTGCTGGACAATGTCTCATCATACAAATACCTAGGCATGTGGCTTGATCTCCACCTAAATATCTCTACTCACATAGACACCATCACCTCATAGCTCTGCCCCAAGCTTGTATGCTGTACTGCAACAGAAACTCCCTCCCACTTCCACTCCCAGTCAGACATGAAATAGTAACAAAAATGATCACACCAATCTTTGACTATGCAGATGTAGTATACAGCACAGCCCCTGCCTCTTCTTTATCCAGACTTGATACCCTTCTAAATGCCTTCTGCCGCTTCACTACTAACTCATCCCTCAGAACAAACCACTATTCTCTTTTACTCCTTCCTCAGCATCTTGCCCTTATCTCACCTCTGTCACATCCACACGATGTCTCCAATATCCAAATTGTGGTTCAACCTACTACCTCTCTACCTCTCAGACATGCTAATCCCTAGCTAGCCCATCCCCCTATGCACCAGAGACACCCACTCCTTCTCTCTTTCCCAACCATATTTGTCAGCTGGCAAATCCACATTCTCCTACAGACTCCCTTCTATATGGAACTGACAAACTCCTCAACTAAGAAACTCTCCCTTGCATACCTCTATCAAAAAACAACTTTACCTACTTCCACACCCCATCTGTTCCTGCCACTGTACACCCCCATCCTTCCAACCCACCCACAATACAATAAAAAATGTATGTAAATTTGGTTTACTCTGTTAGCTGAAACAGTCGGCCTAATTGTATACCATGTACAGTATGACTATCTGTTAGCTGAAACAGTCAACCTAATTGTATACCATGTATGTCTAAACACTATATGAAAAGTATAACTTGTCACAATTGACATTTATGAAAATGCCTGTACATAGTCATGCCTTATCTGCTATTACCACTTATATTGATTTTATGTGTAGCCACCCAGTCCTCTGGGGTTACTAGAATCCCCTCAGAAGTAGTGCTAGGCAGAGAAAGAGAGACAGCTGGTGGTTAGCTAGTTAAATGGTTTTTCACCTGCTCACTCTACTGTTTACTTCACTCCAGCTGAGACTGAAGTGATGAGCTCATTTGGAACTCTCCCAGCAACATTACCCTTGTGCCATCTGTTGAGGTGGGAACTAGAATGTTGAGATGGCAGCTGTAGTTTGGAGTCAGTGAGAGTGAGTTAGAGTTGGAGTTTGGAGTTAGAGTGTGGGAGTGAGAGCTGCTCTGCCAGTGGGCTCTGAGTCTAGGGCCCTAGATTTCTCACCCTAGTTCTGGTGTTCTCCAGCTTGCCAAATGAAGTGGTGGAGATCGTTCGTCACCAAGATTTCCTGATTTTTATCCCTGGAGGGGTAAAAGGAACTGTAGTTTGGTGGATCAAAGGGGCAATCCCTTGTTTGATCCAGGTTGTTTTGAAGCTGTCTCAAATGTCTGACAGTGAGTGAAATCTGACTTTCTGCCAGAGGGAACAAATACCTGTTTCTGTTGTGTTCCATGCCTAAAGGGAAGGTACAGCTTTTCTGTAAGTACAGATGAGCAAGATTGTCTAGTTTGAAGATTGAAGTAAAATTGGCTGAAGTGTGTGATGTCCAGAGATATGACTATATCACACTATTTGGGACTATTACCTTTACACTACCTAGGTAGTGATTTTGAATGCTGAATGCCAAGTCTTCATTCATAGCATTTCAAGAGGTGTTGCAAATGTTTGAGGTGTAACTCTGAAAAAATGGCGAGTATGGATTTGGGAGCAAAGGGTGGGCAGAACCCTATCTGGAGTAACCAGTTCAGGACTAACAGGTTCAGTAAGGATGCCTGGTTACTTTAGACAAATGGCCAAATGTCTGAAGAGGATTATACCCCCTGTAGTAGGTTTCAGGTTCTTCACAGTTTATGGAAGAATGGTGCTAATGGTTAGCAAAGTGTGTTTTCAGTTATGGCCATGATACCACTGAATGCAAGTGTCCTATGTCCTACCGTAGTGGGAATACAAAGAGGTTCTGTCAGTTACCGTTTGATTTAGTTCTGCAAGTTCAAGTGCCAAGATGTGTAAACCTTGGGGGTCCACCCTTGCTTTAAAGAATATCATTTTGAATAAAGTTCCACTCTAGAACCCCAACTATGGTCTGGACTGTTATGTTATTTCTTCCTGTGTGGATTTACTAGGTACTGCTCCAAAAGATAGGCCTAACATATGCCTAGCAAAAAATCTCTCCCCAGGACCTGGTTTGTAAATACCAAATAGTTTGTTTTGTACACCCCCACCCCTTGGTCTCTAGACGAATGTGCCTGGCACACATTCCCAAAACTAGGGGTGGTACAATTTCTAAACTGTGAGTGTGTGCCCAGTATGGGTGCCAGTGATTAAATAAGGGGTGCTAACTGGGTAAAGTAGTGAGGGGGTGGTTACATATGTATCTCCTGTGTATGAAATTGTTACCACTGTCCCCGGTTCGTACCTGGAAACAAGCCTCAGCTCAGTGTGCCTTTCCCAGTTACCAAAATTTTAAATAAATTAATAAATTGTTGTCTGTAGGGCTTCTCTAAGATCAGAGAATAGTCTGACCATGAATTTGGACCCAAACTTAAATATTAAAGCCCTATTGCACAGAGAAACCAGTTACCATACCCCACCTAGAACTCAAGTAGGACAAAACCTGATTTATGTGAGTATACTGACAGGGAACTCTTTTAGAAACCTAGTTAAGACCACCATTGTTATGGTTGTCCATCACACCACAGTAGCAAACTGTGTTGCCCAGATATTAGATTTGGACAGATTATTATATACAGCCTCTTGTTTGAGTGAAAAGAGAAACCATTGGATAAATATTCTTAATCTCTCATAGTGTTTTTCTTGCTGCTGTATGGCAATATACACCCCAATCCAGGGCTGGAGGGACTTGTTTAACAGAATGCAATGATCTTACAAAAAGGGGATTTTAGTGTTGTGCAATTTAACTCCTGAAGTATCTGGAACAAGTTTGATCATGTTAAAGACTGGGTAATTAACTATCAACCTGAGATAATTGTTATAACTGAGACTTGGCTTTGCAACAGAATTCCCAATACTAAAATAGAAATACAAAATTATCAAGTTTTATGAAAGCACAGGAGAAAAACGGTGGGGTGATTCTACTTTACATTAATAAAGATTTAGAAATAAATGAGATTGAGAATACCTTACACATGGGAGGACAAGAAGTAATATCTGCTGAAGTAAAATTGCCCTATAACAGGCCACTATTAATTGCTGGAGTGTATCATCCTCCCAGGATAAATATTAGTGTATTTAACAGTTTACAAGATTTCTTGTTTGATTATAGTAACACCCATGAAAAACTCACGTTGGGTGATTTTAATGCTAATTGGCTTCAAATTGACAGATGTCACAGCTTAGTGGAACTTCAAGAGAGTCTAGGGTTAACTCAGCTTATTACAGAACCAACAAGAATTAATCCTAAAGATACTAACAACTCTACTCTTTTGGATCTCATCTTCACCAATTGTTCTCAAGCCTATCCCATAGGAGGGGTACTCCCAGATGCCTTTTCTGATCACCAAGTCATCTTCACCCTGAGAAATAAATTATGTATGTCCAATCAAACAAACATTTTTTATTGGAGAAATTTCAAACATTTTGACTATGTGGCTTTTATGCTAGACTTGGAAGGCATAGCTTGGGATAGACTTGATGTAATCCCTACAGTCACTGAAGCCTGAACTTTTTTCCAGTGGGAATTTATGCAGATTTGTGATAAGCATGTTCTTTTTAGGCAAAGAAAGATTAAGAGCTCTAATGCCAATTGGTTTAATTCGTGATTACATAAACTTAAGATTGATAGGGATAAAAATGGTATAAGGCTAAGAAAACAAAACTACAAGGAGTGTGGGATTTATATAGGCAGACTCATAAGAAATATACTCATGAAATAAAATTGGCCAAACAAAAGTACCTTAAACAAAAACTAGACAATAATATAAAACAAAATCCCAGAAACTGTTGGAATATAATGTCAGAGTTGCTAGGTACCAAAAACAATACATTAGCATATAGGTTTCTGATTGAAGACCAACTGGTGCCACTGGGCAGCAGAGGCGTAAATCAATTCAATTAATATTTTATTGATATGGGGATGGAAGCTCTGAGACTGAACAATTCTCAATCATACTCTGGCGACAGTGACTCTAAGCAATTTCCAATAGAAAGTTACAACATGGAGTCAGCAATTAAAACTACATTTCGATTCTCCTGCATCTCAGTGCAGGAAGTCAGAAATGAATTATTAAAAATTAATACCACCAAGGCTATCAACCTGGATAAAATACCCCTAAGACTTATAAAATATGCCACCCCATGTATTGAACATCCTTTAACGTACATTTTAACTTATCCCTTAAACTATGCAAATTTCTAGAATACTGGAAAATTGGTAAAGTAATACCAGTTTTCAAGACAGGTTCCAAACAGGACATAAGCAACTATCAGCCAATATCTCTACTTCCAGAGTTATCAAAAATGTTTGAAAGGATAGTTTCTGGACAACTAAAAAGACATTTGGAACCAAATAGTATGCTAAATAGATACCCATCTGACTTTAGAACCACTCATAGTACTACTTAAACTTTAATTAAAGTTGCAAGTGATGTACAGTCCATTATGGACATGAGGTTATCAGTAGGTGCCATATTCATAGATCTGCAAAAGCCTTTGACACCCTATATCATGATTTACTCCTGACTAGGTTGACCACAATAGGATTAATAGGGAAGGAGCTTAAATGGTTTAGAACTTACATGAGGGAAGGCAGACAGCTGGTGGAGACAAGGACATACAGATCCACTCCAGCTTTGATTATATCAGGTGTTAACCAGGGATCCATCCTAGGCCCTCTTCTGTTCAGGATTTATGTAAATGAGCTACCGTTTGAAGATCCAGCTATTAAATATCATCCATATGCTGATGACACAGTCTTTTATGTAGAAGGGCATTCCACTGAGTACAACCCCAAAAAATTGCAGAATGCTTTTGAGCAAGTACAAGCTTTCTTTGAGGAATATAAGCTGATACTCACTGTCAAAAAAAAAAAAAGTCTGTTCTTTTTAGCAGAAATTCTAAGATCATTATTAATGCTTCTTTATCAATCCAGACTGTGGATGACAAAAATATACAGCAGGTCACACAATATAAATACTTGGGTATATGGCTGGACAATAAACTAAAGAGGGACTCCAGTCAAAATTTCTGGCATCAATAAATTCAGAATTTGGATCAACATAGCTCTAATCAGCAGCATGCCAAAAATGAGATTTCTAAGTTACTTTGTTTAACAATTTCAAGTAATTTTACAACCCTAAATTCAGTGCCTGTTCAAAAAAGCTAGTTTCAGTGAAGAGCTGCTACTGATGTCAGCTCCTGAACTCACATTCTAGTTCTCCCTGTTATTAAGCTTATAGGACCTGTTTCTCCAAAGTTTAAAGATCATATGCAATGGTTTCCACAAGTAAAACAGGCAGCAGTGTTCAATAAACATTGCTTTAAAAACTATGTGTGTTTCAGATTTCATAACAAAGTTGACACATTTGTATTTTTTGTGCCTGTTTGTTGTGGTCCATTTCTCCAGGGTTGCTGGATGGTGAGGCATAACACTTTGCTGTGAGGTTTGCAGACTGGATAACTCTTTTGTGGTGAAAGGCTGTGATCATTCACACCTGTCATTTAATTCAGGTGATTTCTCAGGATGGCACTTTTAAAAATAATTATCCCAGCTGCCTGTAAATGGGGGAGTAATGCTGTTTTGAAACCTTAGCATATTGACTATGATTACTGTCGTGACCTGAAATATCTTACTATGTATGTTATGCTTCTCATGACTTCTGTGTATCTGCCCTACTTGCTTCAAATTGTACTCTGTATTTTTTATTTATTTATTTTTTGTTGACTGGGTAAGTGCACTAGACAAATCCTGCCTATTTTCAGGCATGACCTGGGGGAAGGGGATACAGATGAATCCCAACTGACCTTGAACCAAATTAAGCTGTTGGTGGTATTTTTAGTGAATGAGGGAAATTTGGCCAGGACACCGGGGAAATTCCCTACTCTTTTTGATAAGTGCCATGGGATCTTTAACATCCACCTGAACTACCACCAATCCAGGCAGATGGGACCTCAGTTTAACGTCTCATCTGAAAGACAGCACCTGAGAAGTGCAGCACCCCTCTCATTCTGCACTACAGTGTCAGTACTGGGATATTAACCCAAGTGCCAGATGTGGGAACTGAACCCACAGTCCTCTGATCTCCTGGCCTCAGAGGTGAATGTGCTACCTACTGAGCCACTGACATTGCAATGTATGTTCTTTGATTTCCTGTACTCTCCCGGGTCATACCTGAAAATAGGCATGTGTTTGTCTGGCGTACTTACCTGGTTAACAAAAGATAAATAAATAAATAAATACTATAAGTTTCGATGCAGTAGCCAGCCCAGTGTTTTCTCCTTGGCAGGCTGTTACTTGACCTACATTCAGGCTCATCTATTTTGTACTCCACATTATACAATGGCAAGAAAGAATACTGGGCTCTAATTGGTCAATCTGGGGCTGTACCCATGATGTTATCCCAGCATATCATCATGGATCTAGTGTCAGCACACACATAACCAAATGTCATCAGTAGGGAGATAGAAAAAAGAGTTATTTACTGTAGCCACAATTCCTCATGATGTAAAATAATATACAGGCCATTATATTTCTGTACCCACTACAGAAATAGAAGACTACATCTCTCAGTAAAGAAATCTTGTCAGCTATATAATGTATACACAATGTTTTGTTTTGTAGATAAACATCTGAGCTCTTAGCCTCTTACGTTGTTGTAATCACTTCAATAATAGGAAACTGCACCTCCAAGTAAGGAAAATGGAAGACAGTTTCATATTGCACCCACTATGCCTTGTTACATGCATTTACATATTAGGTGCTATACTGCATTTACCACTACCAAAATAGGGGACTGCATGGCTGAGTAAGGAAAATTTAAATTAACTTTGTAATCTACCCAGAATTCCTTGTTGCTGCATGTAAATCAGCACATTGGCTGTTATACTGCTCTAACCATTGTTCTGATGTTAAAATGTAAGAAAAATGTATTCTAAAATGTAATTTTAATAATGTACTCCAGGGTGGGTGTCATGCTGGGATAACATCCTTTCTTGGGTGTTGGACACACTTGGCCTTATCCCAGCATGACACACGCCCTGTCATGCATTATTCCTTTATTAAAATGATTATTTTACCAGGATTGGCACTTCTACCCCTAGTAGGAATTAACACATACAAGGCCCCTATTAAAACATATTATAAAATTGGACGAGAAAATCCTGTGTCCTGACTGGCTGCTAGATCTGTCTATTGCACAGGTAAAAACAAGTGCAGACAATCTGGACTCAGCTATAAAAAACACATATAATTGCACATTTAGAATGTTTAGGAATGATAAGAATGTTAAGGGCCACCATTTTTTTCCCACCATAGCGAGACATTTTCCCCACATCATGCCATCCTATTTCTGCCACAAACGAAACCAAACACAATATTGACAGCAGCATCGAAGAAATTTCCATTGTCCTTTGTACGTGTTGTTTCACTTCTCTCCTTCATTCTCCTCAGCACACATCCTCCTCCTCGGGAGATGGCCAATGCACTCACTGAATTATACCAAGCCCTCCCACCACTAACTCCCTTCCTTTCATCAGCAGTCATACCTGTAACAAACAAAATTCTTTAAAGCCCTGCACACTCCAGCCAAATCTCTTCTCTCACCTCTTGCACTCTGCAGTTAACAGTTTCTCCTACATGCCGCCAGATGCTCTACTGCTCGGTTGCTCTTTCATGGCCATAACTGCCTGAAGTCTAATGGCAATGCTTATCCCTATGGCAACAACTCAAGATCGTTTCACATATTCATTCAAGGAACAGCTGGCAATGGCAACCCAACACAACAAAAAAAGTAACTAAATTTGAACATGGACTGAATAAATCATTTGCCAGCAATCTTTTTTTTGATATTTTAAAAAATAAAAGAAAACGGTTATGCTCACGCCAGCACTAAAGCGCTCCCAAACTGCCCAGCAGTCATTAACTTTCCATGACAGCCACGTGCTTCAGCTTTCTGTCAGAAACTGCCTGCTGTCTTTCTGCCATGAATTCCCAAGCCAGCAGTAATCTAAAAAAAAGTCTCTTGCTTCTTGCTGTTTTTTTTTTTACTGCTTACTGATCCTGCGTTAGTCGTCTTGCGGTCGCGCATTTCATCTTAGCTGTCCACTATCTGCTCAATACATGCTCGCACACACAGCATTGGCTCTAAAAAGAAGTTAATTATTTTAGCCCTGTTTTCTGCTCTTAAGTGTTTACCCTGCCCCATCGCCAACTGCTTCACTGCTCGTCTTCTCTGTGACCAGGCAGGACACAACGAAACTATCTTTTTCATACAGAAGTCAGTCTGTGGGGTGGGGGCAACCACTTAAAAAAAAAAAAACTACAGCTACAGAGGCACTAGAAGGACAAAAAATCCTGAAGTAAAAAATAAATGCATTTTGGTCATACAGGCGGAGGAACTATTTTGGGTCAAAATACATTAAATAATTAACTTTTTTAGTATTTAAGCCATGTAATTTTATTTGTTACTTGCATTTAAAATACAGAGTCCCATTTTATAAGCACAATAAGACACTCCGGGGGTGTGCATTAGACATTTCTAATGCATGGCCAGGGGCTAAAGGCACGAGGCTGTGCATTAGAAATGTCTAATGCACATCCCCGGATTGTCTTATTGCTTACTTGTAAAGCAGACACTGACAAACAGCAATGAAGTTACCAACATTACAATACTAGTAGCAATACAACTTCCTAACAGGCCCAGTAGAGTAGCACCCCAAATTATAGCAGCATGGAGGCATGCTGACTCAGCATCCAGCAATCCTGGAGAAATGGAGGCATTAAAAAAAAATATGAATTTGTCAACTTTGTTACAAAACCTGAAACACACGTAGTTTTTATAGCAATGTTTATTGAATGGTGCTGCCTGTTTTACTTGTGAAAAACATTGCTCGTGATCTTTAAACTTTGGTGAAACAGGTCCTATATGCTTGTTGACAGGGAGGACTAGACTGTGAGTTCAGGAGATTACATCATCATCAGCTGTTCACTAAAACTGGCTTATTTGAACAGGTAATGAAATCAGGGTTACAAAATAGCTCATAACTTTAAAACAAAGTAATGTAGAAACTTAATTTTTGGTATGAGATTTATTGGGGGAAAGATGATTCTAATTCTGCAATGTAGCACTTTTGGCCAGATTCCCTCTTTAAAATGGAATGTACACATAGACAACACTTTGAATAACATTTGAAAAAGATTAGAATGCTTTACAGGTTAAAAAACTGCATGTCACTTGAAACACACCTGAGAGTTAAGTCCATGATTGTCCCGGTTTTGGACCATGAAGACATTCTCTATCTCAGGATGGAACTAGATAGACTGGAAGTAATATACAGCAGGTTGGCTCACTTCATCCTCAACACCCCTCAGTGGATGCATCACTGTGACCTATCTAGAGATTTAAACTGGATAAGACTATATGAAAGAAGAAATCTGCATCTCTTGACCTTTCTGTATACACTGTAGAAGGGACACTATCCCCAATATATTTTAGAAGTTTTAAAAACAATGCCTGTTAAATATGGACTGAGATCTGCCCTGGGACTTGAATTTAAAATACCAGACTGTAGACTGGAGGTGGGCAGGTCCTCTGCTTACTATAAGGGTACTGTATTATGGAACGCTGTACCGATAATGCTATGAAGGGTTAATACCATAATTAGATTAAATAGCTTAAAGAGTTGGTTTGCTGAGCAGGCATATGCACCCCTGCCTTGTTGCATTGGCAGGGTCACCCGAAATGAGATATGTAATGGTCTTGTGATGTTAAGTTATTAAATAATTTTATCATTTTATTTAATTTTATGTAAATTGAACCTGTGAAACTTTAATTGTATTATATTGTAACAGTGATCATGATACAAAAGGACCATATTGAAAATTAACCTTATGGTACAACTGAGTTGTTATCCCTGTTCATAGTTTTATGAATAATATTTTTACTACCACTACTACTACATCTGACTGGAACAAAATTTGACAAATCAAGAGACCTTGCCCCCAAACTGTACATGCAAAATTTCATGTAATTCCATTGCGTGGGGGCAAAGCCATTACGATGAAAAGTTAGGGGTTTAACATTAAGCAACCTACTCAACCCTAACTACAGATGTGCAGTATATATATATATATATATATATATATATATATTTATATACTGTTTATAAATATATTAATAGCTTTGCCCCATTCAACAGAATTACATGACATTTTGCATGTGCAGTATGGAGGGCAGGGTGTCTTGATGTGTCAAGTTTCATTCCAATCAGATGTGAAGATTCCAAGACCCAGATAGTGAATGTTTAGAACAAATCAGGGTACCAAAGTCTATCCCAAAGACCCTAATGAGTCTGCTCAGAACTAAAATTTAAAATCCTTATAACTTGGGAATGAATTAATATTTTTCACCATCCTGAGACAAGCCCTTTCTTCCCTGAAAATTTCAGACCAAAATTCTAAACCGCCTGGGCAGTAGGCACGGCAAAAAAAAAAAAAAAAACAGCAAAAAAGGCCCCCTGACTTTTCTAAAAATGCACTATCTGGATCTTGGAATCCACAGAGCCAACTAGAATGAAACTTGACAAACCAAAACACCTTTCTCCTCAGACAGTGCATGCAAAATTTGAATGTGGCAAAGCTATTACAGTACAAAGTTAGGGGTTTAACATTAAACAGCCTGCTCAACCCTAACTATAGTGGCACAACCGCTCCACTATAATTCATAACCTAAGTCTCCAGCTGAAAAGTATAACGTAGTCTGTAATACACATTGTACTATACTAGAACTTTACAACATAATGATGGAGTTAATACTAAAAACATGTCTAGTCTATCATTACCAGTGGTGCTGTGTGTTTTAAACAATTTTTAAATAGTTAGGACATCTGCTTCCAAAGGCAGTGAGGAGCTCTTCCTAGGTTTTAAAACAATAAAAAAAGAGAATGAAGACTGACAGTGTGGCAAAAGTCATTCACTCCTGAAACACAGTGTTGCCGTGGCCTGTTCCTAGAGTTCTCAAAAAATAAATGTGAACTGAACTTACCTTGAATTTCTGAATTCCTGGATCTTGTTGGATTCACATGAGACAAGTCCAGGTGAGGTGAACTATGCAATATGCACATCTGAATAAAAGTTCCTAGGCCAGGTCATTACAGTGTTGGTCAGTTATTTGTAGTTCATCTTCATTTAGCTGAGTCTTTCTGGACATGCAGACTGATTGGGAAATGAGGGACGCACCTACTGATGCGTGCCCTGCATTCGCCCAACAGTGACCGTGCCTCCAAATCTGCACTACTGCAAGATATAGGCTGCGAAAGCGTGCCAACATAATAAAGGGCCTATATCCACACAACACAGAGTCAGAGAGGAACTGGCAGCAGCAATTAAATGATCTGACGCACAGTAGCAGAAAAACAAACAAGGTTTGTGAGTCAAGTCAGCTTTGGTAAGTAGCTTAACTGGATGAGAAAAGAGAGTGAACTGCAGGGAGTTCAGTTCTTATACGAATCTGCCTCCCTTATTTGCAGCACACAGAAATAAAACAAGAGTTGACACACTGGACTTCATAGCCCAAATCCCAATGTTAAACATGCCAGGCTTCAAAAGACCAGACACTCCACCAATTTGCTTAGTTTTGCAAGAAGGTGCTAAAATTACAGTAAAAGGCTGGCAATGGGGAGAAATTGCAAAACTGATTTTGGTACTTGCCAGCTCTGGAGTTTGCGGATAACAAATATTCATTGGATCACTAATGTCAGGAGTGGAGGAAATATTGCTAATGTTTGCAGTTGTCCAGTCAAGAGGCTTCCAATGGTAGCATTGTAAAATCAGACTCACACTAACTTGTGCTTCCTTCCTTTGCATGAAACTGAGTCTTTTCTAAAGACAGGAACCTGAAATGGAGGGTGGGGTTAGGTGTGTGTTTGTAGGGGAGGAGGGGAATTGAGATAAACTATCTTTTAAACCAAGAGATACATACATGATACTGGGGCATATTGAACCCCTTCAGTTCTGGGCTTCTCTTACACCCAGTCTGATCAAGGTTGGAAACCAGCAGAGCATCATCTGCAATAGAATGTAAAGGTTCTCAGAACTGCTCCATCTGAAACTCTGGAGCAGCTGGTGAGCATGACCAAGAAGCATTTGCCAGGTTCGGGTCCCAGCTTCTCCAGCCTGCTACAGTATTATACCTGTGCTGTGTGCAATGTCTTCTTTGTCTCCTTTTTCTCTCCCTAGCCTGTGGTTTTCCTTCTGGAGCTCAGAAAGGGGCCAACTTGAGAGGCAGAGGGCAGTCAGATAGCTGGAGCAAGAGCCCTTAGAAGATGCTGATCTAGAAGATTTGCTTCTGGAGTAGGACGGGCTGGAGAATCAGAGCAAAGATGGAGCAAGAAGAGAGGGTGAACAAAAGAGTTATGCTGCAGGAAGATTTTCAGCAGAAGCACTGATTAATAGAAACTTTGGTGCAGTCTGTGGAGCTACTGGTGCATCTTAACTAAGGTCCAACTGAGCAAGAGCCAATTTTAAGTGTTGCTCCTGATTGCTTAGTAGTTTAGTGTGCCCTATAAATTTAACAGCATGAGAACAGAATACCATAATTCTGCTCAGCTGCCTGCTGCCTAGCTCCATGCAAATGAAAAGAGCAAAGTTCTTTTTCATTGCAGTGCTTCAGTCCTTTCAACTACAAGAAGTTTCTGCCCAGCAAACAGTGACCACTGTCGTAATCAGCTTGCCTGTTCATTGATCTGTCACTGCTGCTGCCAGTGCAGCTTGAGCTGCACTGGACTCAATAGTGACACACCTCTGAAATGTAGTTCATTGTAACAAATTGTTTGCTTGTGCAGGCAGGCATTCACAAGCAAAAATTAAAATGAATACATTTTCTTCCTGCTGCTATTGGCACTACTCCTCTTTAATACCCAAGTAAACAACTAGCAGCAACAGACCATGAAAAGGACTTTGCAGTCATCACTGATGGGAAACTGAAGCAGCAACAGGTACAGTAACTTGCAGTAATGACATGTCACAAAATCCTACTTGACAAAAAGAGCTCAATTGCCATTGACTTACAATGGCCCTGCAGTAAACTGCAGTATCCGTGATATTCTGCAGCATTTCTGCATTGCATCCTGGATGCCACTGTAACTTGTAACTTGGTAAAAACTGGACCACTGGACCTGAACCAGACCAGATTTATAAATTTCAAACTAGTTGGTTTGGCTGGACCAGATGAACTGAGTGCAAGTTGTGTGAATTTTCCCCTCATACCTGCGACTTCATGACATATTTACTGCTGGAACTAGACTGAACGAAACTGTGAAAAGCCTGACCAGACTATGCAGCCAGACAGACAAACCAGCAAAATTAGCACAAACTGCATTACGTCTAGCCAGACTGGCCAGTCTGGCATTTACTGATTTGGTCTGCTCTGTTCCAGGTCCAGTGGTTCATGTTTTACCCATACCCCAGCAACAGCAGTAACAGTAGATATCAATGATCATCAAACAGCAGCAGCACTCCTGGAGAGAGCAACAAACAGTAGTCTGCTCACAGAATGTTTGCTGCTAAGCCAATTTTATTCAGAGCTGAGACTAGCAGGATATAAGCAGCGACAACAGCATACGGTGCAAAACTGTGTGCCAAAGTCACCATAGGAGGTAGGTACTCCAGTGCTTCACATAAACAGGTCTGTTTAGATGAAGTGCTGGGTAATTACCTCCTATAGTGGTTTTGGCACATTGTTTTGCACTGTTTGCTGTTGTTGTGGCTTAAATCCTGCTATTCTCAGCTCTAAATAAAACTAACTTGCAGAAAAACAATCTCCTTCGAAGATATTTCCCTCCACTAAACCACATCATAAAACTGTAAGCTGTCGGCATCAGGACCACCCAGAAACTTTTTTGCAGGTGGGGCCACTCACATTGACATGCCTCATCAGTGCCTATATAATGTCGGTGTCCCCAGCATGCCTCAGTTTTTTTCTCCTACTGTCAACTGCTCATCAGTCCACTGCTGCAGAAGACTGCCATCAAATGTTTTGCAAGTATTTTACTGTTGCTGTATACTTACCTCTGCTTGGTGTTTTACGTATATTTTACTTCTGCTTGTTATTTAAAATATATTTTATTCAATGAACAAAGAACCACTGTCCTGCTATTGCTGTTGCACCAACTACAAAATTTATTAAAGCAATGAGCACTCTGTTTGTATCCATTAGCTCGGTACAAACCACAACGTTAAATCATGCAAAATCTGCGTAGGCTTTAGCCAGGCAACTGGGAGACATCATAGGAAAGCTTTAGAAAACGTTCCTTCTAATCCAGGAAATGGAGAAACGGACTATGATGAAGGCAGCATCTCCATCATCAGCTGCTCCCATTCCCAGATTGCTTTTGGCCCACTGATCTCTGCAGTCAATAGCAACATGTACCGATATGTCAAAGAAAAAAGACAAATTGTCGAAGATGGGAGATAAACACTGCCACACAGACAAAGAGAAGAGCAGAAAGGAAATAGAAGCTTCTCCTGACTGTTCTGTTCACCACTCAGATGTGGTAAGAACCATTTGTCTTGCTACCTCCCCCCAACTATCTTACAGACACCAAAGCTGGGGTCCAGCATTGACTCATCCTTCCCAGTTGGGGGCTTGCAGCCTATTCCACCACTGGGCACTGACTTTTGACATCTCCACCATTGATGACCCCTTTGAGCTCTGTTGCTGCACAGGCAGTGTACTAAACAATGTCAGAGCTGTTTCAGCACATGTTGATGCAGCAGCCAACACCTGCAGCGCTGGTCCGCAGATGGTTTTCCTATCAATGTTTCCCTATTCTGCCTCTGCTTCAGTGCTGGGTGCAGACAGGGTACCATGAACCGGATTACTGTTGTTGGCTCCTGTTTCCCTTTACACTGTTGACCCTTTGTCTATAATGGTGGATGTCGGTGACAAGCTGGAATATAATCCAGAATGTGTGGAGAAGAGAAGGAGGCTATGGAAGAAGAAAAGATTATAGATATGGTTGAATCAAGCTCCATTCTATCCTCTTGCTCAGAAGGGAGTTTGGTGAATACACCTAGATCTCCCCCTGAGGATGCCTCATTTCAGGCCTTTCTTAAACAGGTACAGGCAAAACTGGGGTTCCATGCTAAGGAAGAGGATTTTTCCAAAATAAATCTTTGAGTTCTTGGAAGTGTTGGCCTCTCCACAGTGATTATCCACATGGATCACAGAGGCCTCAGCCCTCTTCTTCCCAGGCCACAAGCCTGCCCCCAGTGCCCATGCCAAACTTACAAAAGGTCAGACCATTACTACAGTCCTGCCATCACCGGTGCCTTCTGACTCCACTCATATGCCTCTGGCTTTACTGCCTCAAGACGTTTTGGTGGGTGACTATATCTGACTCTTTCTAGACAAATGGAAGGAGATCACTGCAAATGCTTGGGTTCTGGAGGTGGTTCAGCAAGGACATGCCATAGAGCTTCTAACTATTCCTCCAGTTATTCCACATTGTCAAACCAGTACTCTCCCAGGACATCTTGCCCTTCTGCTGGAGGAGGTTCAGTCCCTCCTCTGCAAAAGGGCTATGGAATTAACACAGGCAAAATAAATAAATCTAGGTTTATTCTCCCAGTACATTCTGGTTCCCGAGTAGACCAGGGATTTACATCCTGTTCTAGACCTAAGGGACCTGAACTAATACATAGAATACAAGAAGTTCAGCTTGGTGTCTGTTCAATCTCTGTTGCCCCTACTGTTAAAAGGGGACTGGATGGTAATACTGAACAGGAAGAATGCTTACTTTCATGTCAGAATTAGGAAATCTCACTGAAAGTATCTGTGATTCATGCATCAGGGATCTCACTAAGAATTTCTTGTTTTTCCCTTTGGCTTATGCTCTACACTGCATGTCTTTACCAAAGTATTTGCAACAGTAGCAGAGGCCCTCTGCAGGGAGGGTATTTATGTCTTCCCTTATATAGATGATTGCCTATTAAAAGCACAGTCACGAATGCGATAGCATACACACAGTTTTAGACCACACAAGTGTTCGACCAACTGGGCACGTTGGTCCATGAGCTAAAGCCGGTCCTTACTTCCAGCCAATGGTTCCAGTAAATTGGAGTCATTCTAAACATGGGGCTATGTTGGGCATTTCTGCCCTCAGGCTATACCATGGAACTAGTGGCACAGGCATAGCTGGTGACCTCCAGTGATTATGTGGTGGCCCGCTGTCCCTAAAGAATGATAGGTCTGATGGCTTCTGCCTTCCTGACAGTTCCACTGGCCACCTCTGAATGAGAACACTACATTGGTTTTTCAGGGTGCAGTGGGCTCAACACTTAGACAAGTTAGAGCACCTAATACAGGTCACTTGTCACTCCCTTCTCTGATGGCTGGACAGATTCAACCTGGAGAAAGAGTTGCCATTTTTGTGGCCATTCCTCCTGCTAGTTATGACCACCAATGCCTCAGAGATGGGTTAGGGTGCTCATCTGAGTCCCTTCAGGACCCAAGGCCAATGGGGCCCTCTAAATACAGTGCTTCACAGCAACACTTTGGAGATGAGGGCTGTTCTACATGGCCTATGGGCCTTTGCCACCATCCTTCCAGGGAATTAGCTGTTGCTTCACACAGACAATATGTTAGTGATGTACTACATCAAATCAAGAAGGCAGAGTTCATTCATATGCTATATGAAGAGAACCAGTGAATGTTTGGTATGGGCTGTGAAACACAACATATTTTTGTCAGTGGAGTTCCTCCCCAGGACCTTTATGCACTTGCAGATCACCTCAGTCGACCCAATGCAGTCTGCCACAAATTGGAACTCTCAGACTCTGTTGTGGATGACCTATTAAAAAAAATGAAGTTGTCTGGACATAGACCTGTTTGCATCTCCAAACAGTGCAAAATCATCCAGTTTCAGCCCATTTGCTCCAAGGTCTGGAGATTTGGGGTGAGAGACACATTGTCACTCTATTGGAAATGGAGGTTTCTGTATACCTTTTCCCATTCCTTCTCATATAGAGGGTTCTGGTAAAACTGTGGGCTGAGCATTCCACCCTGATTCTAGTGGTTGCTCACTAGCTCAGTCAAATTCGTTTTTCACTTCTCCAGCAACTGGTGGTAGAACCTTCTGTCCCGCTCCCCTTGTGAGGCAGACTTCTGACACAGGAGCAGGGTGCTCTGATGTTCACAGACTTTTGATCCTTGTGCCTTCACATGACTCCTAAGGGTGTAGAGCTCTCCCACTTTGGGGTTTCCTTTGTAGTGGCTAATGTACTCTTTGCAGCTAGAAAGTCATCTGCCTGATACACTTATTCACAAAAATGGAAATGTTTTATGGTATGGTGTACCAGGCATGTACTAAATTCCTTTACATGTCCAGTTCCTAATATTCTGGACTACCTCTCTTAAAGACTCAGAACTAGGGTATTCCTCAATAAAGGTGAACATGACCACTTTGTTGGCCTTTCGTGCCCTATCTGAGGGTAAGACAGTGGCCTAGTTGGAGGTTTCCCAGAGATTCATAAAGGGCATTTTTCTTCAGTACCACTGGTGTGAGATCCCATTCTGGTGTTGGACTTTAATTTGGTCTTAGAGACCCTCACTGCACCTCCTTTTGAGCCTGTGTCTACTTGTAAGATATGCTTCCTTTCTTGGAAAATGCTGTTTCTAGTGGCTATGATGTCTGCTAGATGCATTTCAGAGTTGCAGGCTTGGGTTGCAGATCCTCTGTTTATTATTTTTTACAAGGATAGGGTTATATTATGCACCAATTTATATTTTTCACAAGGATAAGGTCATATTACACACCAGTCCTCATTTTCTTCCGAAGGTGATGTCTGAAAGAACACTAAATCAGACCATATACCTTCCTGTTTACTTTTCCTCTTCCATGGATAGTGGGGAGCGTCATTTACATACAGTATGCTGGACATCCATATGATGCTGCATTGGTACCTAGAGCGTACTAAGGATTGAAGGAAATCCACACAACTGTTTATTGCTTTTGCCTCCTGAGTGGTGGGTGCACTGATTTCTAAACAAGACCTGTCCAGATTTCTAGCCAATTGGATTACATTTTGTTACCAGAAGCATGGTAAGTAGCTTCCTGGTTCTGTCCATGCTCATTCCAGCCAAGAAGTGGCTATCTCAGTGGCTTGTTTTCAGAATGTGTCCTCTGCTGACATTTGTGCTGCTGCCGCTTGGAGTGCTGTTCATACATTCACGAAACATTATAGTCTGGACATTGTCTGTCATAGATGTTCCAGCTTTGTCCTCAGTGTTCTACAATACCTCCTCACTCAGGATCAGTAGGTACTGCCTTGTAATGCTTGGTACTGCTTGGGAACAGTTCCGTGATGTGACTCAGTGGAGGGAGAGATACTTGAAGAAGCTAGAATAGTTACCTACCATAACAGTAGATCTTCAAGAGAATCTCCTCCATTAAGTCACAGTCCTCCCTCCCACCTTCCCCTTTGTCAGAAGATGGGCGACTATATTGACTAATGCCAAGCTGTTTACTCATCTGATACCTTTATGGCATCCATACTCAGGTTTCCATTTCCTCTTCTGTATGCCTAATTTTGTCCTGGTTGCTTCAATCCCTTCCTATTCAATGATCCTCCGAGCTAGTCTCCGGCAGCAAACAGAGGCATGCTGAGGATGCTGACATTATATAGGTGCCGATGAGGCATGTTAACGGGAGTGGCCCCAGTCTGCAGAAAGGTTTCCAGGTGGTCCCGATGCTGACTGCTTACACTTCCATGATGAGGCTCAATGGAGGAGATTCTCTCAAAGATCTTTTTTTTTCAACATTTTATTAAGAGTTTAAACACAAGTACATAAAATACATAAAATCTCAACCAGTCCTATACCTCCAATCATACCTAGCCAGAGTAAAAAACTCCATAGAGATACAATTTTAGCACCATGAGAAAATAACCCTCAAGATCAAAAGAGATGCATTCCATGGGATCTGCATCCTTAATACTGTTCCTAATATCCCCCGAATCCTCTGCCACCATCTCCTTAAAGCCAGTCACTTCAATAATATGTGAAGCAGAGACCCCCCTGACCATTACACCGCCAACTGTTCAAGTGTGGGAGGAGCTGCATGCAAAATAAAACCTTAGGACTTCTATATCAAAGGTCTATTGTTATAGTAGGGAACTATAAAACATAGAAACATAGACTTTGATGGCAGATAAGGACCACTTGGCCCACCCAGTCTGCCCATTTCCCTACCTACTGGATAAGCTACAGATTTTAGTTAACCAACAACCTACTTCCTGCCACCCCCCCCCACTATAATTGCCTTATGTCTGTCCCATGCATGTTTGAATTCCTGCCTCTCCAGGAAGGCGGTTCCATGCATCCACCACTCTCTCTGTGAAAAAAAATTTCCTCACATTACCCCTGAACCGTCCCCCCTCTATCTTTAAATTGTGCCCCTTTGTTCTTACACATCTCTTTTTCTGAAAGATGCTACCCTCCTGGACTTTGTTGATTTGTTGAACTATTCTTTCTGTGTTCAGACTGCTGTTTGTTGCTCTCTTCAGGAGGGCTGCTGTTATTTGATGACTGTTGTTGCTGAGCCAGTGGTTAACCACCCCTTACAGTATACCCCCACAACTATCTTTTTGGTGTGGCTGTTCTTTGAACATAACAGTAGATAATGCTGGTCTCCATTAAGGGAGTTATCCAGCCCACTGGGGCAGCCACTGCAGTAGTGCACACACACAATGTCGGGGATCCAGATTCAGCAGTGAGCCAGGAGGAATGGGGGTAGCCCTATATCCAGAATGGTCCATTGAACTGAATGTTCTGCTTCAGCTAAATACATGGCAGAATGCCCCCCTTAGTTAATACCCCAGTGCCACACCCCATCGTGCTTGCTTCCTGAGCATTCTGGCAGGGGATTTATGGAATTCTGGTTCTGGAGGGATTCTGCTTTTCACCCATACCATTGACTAGGTACGGGGCATCTTTTTTCCCCAACAAAACTAGAGATTCTAGGATTTAAATGGGAATATGTCACTTTTAAACACCACATTAGGTCATTTTTTTTACATGAAAACCTGCTTGCACCACATTTACAACCACACTTGACTCCAAATATGTGTAAAAGCCTAATTTTGTGCCACTTTTTTTGTGTAAAATGCACTTATTTGCACTCAGTTTTGGAACAATGAAACAAATGCATTTGAAGATTTGGAAAATGGATTTGCCCATTTTTGAAAACAGAAAATCATTGGCCTTACTAGTTGGACATTCACTTTTAACAGTTTGCACAGTTAAAAAGAACTGGGTTCTGTAATTCTTACTAGCCAAGAAAGGGAACTGCTGTAGTTAGCAAACCATCTGACAGTATCTTGTTGCTGGGGCAGGACAGTTACAACCTGTGAAGCAGGTGTGTGTTTGAAGGAGGGGCTGAAGCAGGCTCGCAGGCGGAGAAGTGCTAAAAAGGGGAACTTGGTTGTGGGTTCAGTTAAGAGCTGAAAAGAACTTCACAGCAGAGTGTGGCTGTGGGGCAGCAGTCTTCCGGGAGAAATTCTGGAGGCTGCGGTGCTGCCTTATCTGCAGGCACCTCTCTGGGTTGAGGGCAGAGGTTGCTCATCTCTGGGCCGAGTTGGCTAGGATTCAGGAGACCTCCTACCCCACCAAGGCCACCCTGCTGCCTCAGAGGATGCCAGTAAGGAGGGGAGGTTGGATGACAGTGGGCTCGGGGAGAGTGAGCGAGGTTCAGCAGAGGCACATCCCACCTGTGGTTCCACTCCACAACTCCTTCACCATTCTGGCAGTGATAGACAAGGTGGATACAGGGAACCTCCACAGTGGTGGCCCTGGGGCGTGTGTGGTGGCCCCAGGGGGGAGGCATGGGACCCCAGAGGAGAAGGAAATAACTCCTAGTGAGGGGCTCTATTATTAGAGGGGTAGAATTGGGGGTGAGTGAGGAAAGCGGGAGAGAGGTAAGGTGCCTACCTAGTGCCACTGCTTGGAGGGATAGGAGACAAGTCCTAAGGATCACTGGGGCAGCAGCACAGGAGGGTGGGCTAGTTGTCCTTATCCAACTGGGGACTAATGCCCTGGTTGAGAATGAGGTTAGTACATTGCAGAGGGAGTTCACTGAGTTGAGGAGGGGTCTTAGACAGGTGGCATGCACGGTAACCTTCTTGGAAGTGCTACCTGTCTATGGCATGGGAGAGGCCAGCATGCGCCGCACCATGAGATTTAATCACTGGCTGAAGAACTGGTGTGGAGTTGAGGGTTTTGACTTCATTAGGGATTAGGGGCCCACCTGGAGAAATGCAGGCTTGTACATAAGAGATAGTCTGCATCTGTCTGGGGGGGGAGGGACCAGGATCCTGGGTGAAAGGTTTGAATGTTTCATTGGCAAGCATTTAAGCTAGCCAAGGGTGGGAGGTGGAAGTAAGCAGGGAAAACCAAACTGCCCCCCCACACATACTAAGGTAGACAGTAAAAAGGATCCTAAGGATGAAAATACACAAGGAAATGAAACAGGGAGTTAAGCCAGGGGATGCACAGGGGGGAAGGGATGGGACTGGTACTAATATGGGTGAAACCATCAAAACATGGAGGGCCATGTGTACAAATGCCCATAGCCTGGGTAACAAGATCTCTGACCTAGTGGCCTTGATGGCAGAGGGAGACCTAGATATTGTGGCAGTCATGGAAACATGGTACACAGGAACCATGACTGTAATATTAATATAGCTGGGTACACAGTCTACAGGAGGGACAGCAAGGGCAGAAAGGGAGGAGGGGTATCTACCTACATCAGAGGGGGATCAAAGCAACTGAGATAAGGGGGAAACGGGGAGGAGAGGAGGCATTGTGGGTCACCCTGGAGACAGGAAATGGCACTGCTATCTGTACAGGGGTTATCTACAGACCCCCAGCACAGGGGGAGGATATAGATAGGGCGTTGGTAGAAAACATCCTTAAAATATTTGAGAAAGGGGAAGTGTTTTTGGTAGGGGATCTATATATGCCAGATGTCAACTGGAACACCTATGGGGAGAGCCACATCCAGGAGAAGTGACATCCTGGATACCCTGCAAGAGGTGGGCCTCAGACAGCTAGTGGTGAAACCCACCCATGAGGGGGCAATGTTGGACCTGGTGCTCACAAATGGAGACAGAATAACAGATGTATTGGTGTGAAGCCATCTAGGGTCCAGCGATCACCATACAGTGTGGTTTAAGGTAAAAACAGTAGAATAGGCAAGCCACACAAAAGCAAAGATCCTAGACCTCAAAGGGGAGACTTTGCAAAAATGGGAGAATGACTCAAGAACACACTGCCAAAGGAAGTAAGGGGGTAGAGAAGCAGTGGGAGCAACTCAAGAGAGCCATAATGGAGGCAACAAGCCTTTGTGTGAAGCAAGTTAAAAAGGCAAAAAGAAATAAAAAAAATATATAGGTTTCTAAAGAAGTGGCAGGCAAAGTTAGAGAGAGAAAATGGACATTCAAAAAGTACAAGGAAACACAGAAGGAGGAAGACAGAGAACTGTATCAGACAAAGCAGAGGGAGGTGGGAAAATCGTTCAGAAGCACAAAGGAGCAAACAGAAGAAAGAATAGCCCAGACAGGAAAAGAAGGGGACAAAACCTTTTTCAGGTACATTAGGGAAAGAAAAAAGATCAAGGGAGGGATAATGAGACTAAGCAAAAGGTGGGTAGTGGGTAGAGAAGGA
The DNA here is from genome assembly GCA_016271365.2 of Neoceratodus forsteri. Lineage (NCBI taxonomy): Eukaryota > Metazoa > Chordata > Ceratodontiformes > Ceratodontidae > Neoceratodus > Neoceratodus forsteri. The sequence continues at coordinate 755,861,154 of CM028135.1, forward strand.
CTTAGAAAAAACTAAGATCCTGAACGAATACTTCTGCTCAGTATTCACAAGGGAAGAGGAGGGTGAGGGACCAAAATTAGGCAGGAAATACACACATGGAACAGGGGTGGACACCAGTCCATTCATGGACGAGAGAGTACTAAAAGAACTCTTGAAACTGAAGGTGGACAAGAAAATGGGGCCAGATAGGATACATCCCAGAATACTAAAGGAACTCAGAGAGGTGCTGGTGACACCACTAACAGCCCTATTCAACAAATCACTGGAGGAGGGAGTGATACGAAAGGACTGAAGGAGGGCAAATGTGATACCCCTGTACAAAAGTGGGAGCAAGGTAGAAGCGGAGAACTATAGACCAGTCAGTTTGACCTCAGTGGTAGGGAAGATGTTAAAAATCAGTGTTGAAGGAAAGGATTGTAGAATATCTAGTGGCCAGCGGGACACAAGACCCAAGGCAACGTGGGTTCACAACAGGAAGATCCTGTCAAACAAATCTGATAGATTTTTTTGACTGGGTGACAAGGGTAGTAGATCAAGGAGGGGCAATGGATATGGTCTACCTAGACTTTAGTAAGGCATTTGACAAAGTCCTACACAAGAGGTTAGTAAAAAAGTTGGACAATCTGGGAGTGGGTCTCAAGGTGGTAAACTGGATCAGAAATTGGCTTAGTAATAGGAAACAGAGGGTGGTGGTAAATATAGTTCAATGAGAGGAGAAGGGGTGACCAGCAGGGTACTACAGGGGTCAGTGTTAGGGCCAGTCCTCTTTAATGTCTTTATAAGTGACATTGCAGAGGGACTGGAAGCAAACGTTTGCCTCTTTACAGATGACACTAAGATATGCAATAGAGTTGACACTCCGGGGGTGGGGGGGAGAGAAAATGAGAAGAGACTTAGGCAAGTTGAAGGAGTGGTCAGGACTGTGATAGCTCCAATTCAATGCAAAGAAGTGCAAAATAATGCACTTAGGAAACAGAAACCCAGGGAGAAATACACAATGGGGGATACTAGCAACAACCAACTAGAAAGGGACCTGGGGGTGGTCATAACAGATGACCTAAAGGTAGCCAAACAATGTGAGAAGGCAGTGATGAAAGCCAGTGTGATGCTGGGTGCATAGGAAGAGGTATCACCAGCAGAAAACAGGAGGTGGTGATACCACTGTACAGACAGTTGGTGAGACCTCATCTGGAGTACTGTGTGAAGTTCTGGAAACTGCACCTCCAGAAGGACATATACAGGGTAGAGGCAGTCCAGAGGAGGGCAAAGAAAATGGTGCAGGGACTGCACCAGAAACCATATGAGGAGAGACTAAGGGCTCTCAATATATATGCACTAGAGGAAAGGAGGGTGAGGGAGGATATGATAGAAACATTCAAGTACCTCAAGGGGATTAACACAGTTCAGGAGGGCAGCATCTTTTAGTAAAGGAGATGTGCAAAAACAAGAGGTCACAACATGAGGCTAGAGGGGGGGAAGACTCAGGGGCAATGTGAGGAAGTATTTTTACACAGAAAGGGTGGGTGATGCATAGAACAGCCTACCTGAGAATGTCGTGGGGCAAAAACAATAGGTGAATTCAAGAATGCTTGTGACAGAAAGAAGGCAACTCCAGTGGTAGAAAGGAGAAGGTAAGCTAAAGATCATATAGGATCTGGAGTTTATACAATAGGTAGGGGAATGAGCAGACTAAGTGGGCTGAGTGATCCTTATCTGTCATCAGATTCTATGTTTCTATGACATGAAATTGGAGGGGATAATCACATAAGGGGTAACATCAGAAAGTTCTTTTTTACAGAGAGGGTGGTGGATGTGTTGAACGCCCTGCCTCAGGAGGCGGTGGAAGCACGTTCAGTGGAGGGATTCAAGAGGGCATGGGATAGGCACAAGGGAATCATACACATGGGGGGGGGTCATAGCTGAGGCCACTGACCTAGAAGAGGCAGCAGGAGCAAATTGGTAAAATGGGCAGATTGGATGGGACTTGCGGTCCTTTTCTGCCATCAACTTCTATGTTTCTATCCTAAAAATGTATTGTCTACAAAAAACAACTCATATTGTATTGTACTCAAAATACAGTATACTGTACTCTGCTTCATTGTATTACTAACACTGTTACTGTCCTTTATTCTTTGTAATAATGGAATACTAATTTTATAAATCCTTTCTCAAAAATAAACTAATGCCATGCATTGCATTTATACTGATCACTTTTAACAACTGTTCAGCCTACTCTACAGGCTGAAGACATACAGCACTCTTGAAAGCAAAATTTACTTTCCTGAAGTTTTAGAATATCATTTCCAAAGACTTCTTGTGCAGATGTTTGTATTAAAAAATGTTTTTTTTGCACAAACGTGTACTGCAGTATGGACAGATTACTAAGAGGATCTTTACCTTCCTCCTTAAATCCATGTATAACAATATTCTGGTTAACAGAGTGAACATTTTGACAGCTTAAACTAAAAGAATGTAGCTCACCAAAAATTAGGATATGCTATCTCTCTGCATTTCCGAGGTGGTTGCAGGGCACCTACAGTAATTCTTTTATCAGTTCTTATTTGCTAAAGACTTTTTTGCTAAAGTTCCATGTGCTGTTTCCCTCTGTCTGAAGACTGATTTCTGCTTGCTGTTTCCATGTCTGGTGATGCGTCATTCAATCAGTACATCCAATATGAGCTCTTCTAAGGGACTTTTCAAAATAAGCTCTCAACTGTGCCGTGATGCACTTGGCGTGTAATAAAACGCGAGCAGCTTACACTACGGGTGGGGGGGGGATAAAAAAAAAAGAGCAGGAGAGGGATCTGGGGATTATAATATCATGCAACCTTATGGTAGGTAGCTAATGCAGCAAAGTTGTGGGAAGGCAAATGGAATGTTGGGATGCATTGGGAGGGGCATACCTAGCAGTAGAAGGGAGCTATTGATGCCTCTTTACAAAGCCATGGTGAGGCCACACCTGGAGTATGGGGTCCAATTCTGGAGACCGCACCTACGCAAGGATATAGATGGGCTAGAGAGGGTTCAGAGAAGGGCAACTAAGATGGTGCACAGTATGCAGGGGAAGCCATATGAGCAGAGGTGTAGGAAATTGGATCTGTACACAGTGGAGGCCAGAAGGGAGAGAGGGAACATGACTGAAACTTTTAAGTACATGAAGGGAATCGATAAGGTGAAGGAGGGGAGCTTATTTAAAAGGAAGGATGGGGCTAAAACTAGAGGGCATAGCCTAAGATTAGACGGAGGAAGATATAGAGGCAGTGTGGGGAGGCAATTCTTCACAGAGAGGGTGGTGGAGGCCTGGAACAAACTACCAGAGGAGGAGGTGGTGGGGGCTGAAACGGTGGAGGGATTTAAGAGGGCATGGATCAGACATATGGGGTTGGTAAGTGGGAGGAAGGAGAGGGCCCATGGAAAAGGAGATGAGTGGGGGGAAGGGTAGACTCGATGGGCCAATGGGATCCTTTTCTGCAGCACGATTTCTATGATATGATTCTGTGTGTTTTACAAATACTTAGCAAATCCCTAATAACTATTCATTTTTAAACCAGATTGCAAACTGTAGCAAATCTAGGCATATGTATCAAATTATTAGGAAACTGCTTAAGGGATGTCCAGAATAACCACTAACCAAACATTTGGTAAGAATTAACTTCTGATACTTACATGAAAAGTAGGTGCATGTTTGAGAGAAATATTAAGCACAGCTTGAAAATGGTTTGCCAAGCAGCTAAATTATTTGGTAAGAACTTAGCAAATGTTAAAACAGTTGTTTTGTTTGTCTGGGTTGTTCTCTATACAGTAACAACAATTTGTGATACAAGTGTTCTTCATACATATCTGAGAGTTTGGGTGCATGTGAACGGACTTTGTTTCTCTGGATAGAAAAAAATCCATTTGAAAACTGAATAATAACAAAGATTTCCCTGTAGCACAACTGGATGATCAATTCGGAAGATGGGGTAACATGGGACTCCATTATAGCTCAAGTTTCATTACACTAGAGTACTGAAGTCATTTGACCAATTAAAAGTATAGTCTCCACTCAAGGGAGAGGACTTTTATAGGTATTTTCAGACCCAGTATTTCCTTAGGCAGTAGGCCTGAAAAGGAACAGTCCACACCTGCACTGCTGTCTACTTTTCATAACAACAGAAAAACAGGATCACAGTACAGAGACACTTTATCTCCCTCTGCTACAAGGCTATCCACTGCACTCCGGGTGTATGTTTAGATAACACCAGACTACTCTGGGAAGAGGAACTTCAAACCTCCATTATGGCACTGAACTGGGAGACAGCTCTGTTCACACAGTACAAAATTACATTCTGTCATGTATGGCATGAATTTGCCTGGAAGACAACTAAGCAGTTCTTTATGACACCTATAATAACAACATAATATTCCACCACTAGATGGCCTGTTGGAGGGGTTGTGGATGCCAATTAGCACCCACACCCATATATTTTAGGAGCATCAGTCCATAATACCTTTCTGGCAAAGCTTTCACTCTGAAATCAGAGAGATCCCGCCAGATCCCGGCATCACCAGTAGAAAACAGGAAGTTATTATCGCTCTGTACAGACAGCTGGTGAGACCCCATCTGGAGTACTGTGTGCAGTTCTGGAGACCCAATCTCCACAAAGATATAGACAGGATGGAAGCTGTCCAGAGGAGGGCAACTAAAATGGTGCAGGGTCGGCACCAGAAGACATATGAAGAGAGACAAAAGTAGCTTAATATGTATAGCCTCGAGGAAAGAAGGGAGAGGGGGGACATAATAGAAACATTCAAGTACCTCAAGGGAATCAACAAAGTCCAAGAGGGTAGCATCTTTCAAAAAAAGAGGTGTGCAAGAACAAAGAGGCAAAATTTGAAGACAGAGGGGCAGCTCAGAGGTAATTTAAGAGTATTTTTTCTAGAGGGGTTGTGGATGCATGGAGCGCCTTCGGAGGAGGTTGTGGAGTCAAAATCAGTGGTGGAATTCAAGCATGCATGGGACAGTCATAAGGCAATTCTAGGGGGTGGGGGTAGGAAGAAGTAGGCTGCTGGTTAACTAGGATCTGCAGCTTATCCAGTAGGTAGGGAAATGAGCAGACTGGGTGGGCCAAGTGGTCCTTATCTGCCATCAAATTCTATGTTTCTATGTTTCTAAGAAACAGAGCAGCTCTTACTCTAACTTGCACTACTATCCCTCTACTAAGAAGAAATCACAACCAAGGCACAAAAATATTTATTATCTTTAACGTTACTAACAGTAAAAAGAAGTATTACAAAATTTGGTTACAACTGACTTCTCCAAAGGTCAGGCAATGGGAAGAGATACTAATATATACAGGGTGGAGAAAAAACATTCAGCCTTAGAAATCAGATGGAATCTTTTAGAAACAGATGGACAGTGTGGTTGCAATATGTGTTCAGTATGAGAGCAGATTTTGTTCCTTGAACTTGATGATTGTAGTAGTAACCATACTGATGTTGTTCACCACCTATAATGTAAACAATAAATATAAATACTAGGGGGAGGGGTACAACCTAGTTACAGGAAAACTTGAAGAAGCATAGTCACTAGCATTAATGGGCAGATTAGGTGGGCTGAAGGCACTTATCCGCCATCAACTTTGATTTATCTATGTATTCTCTAAGTATATCGGAGCAACCGACTATGGCAATTAAATATAGTTTCTGCTACTTTGGGTCTGACAGGGACCAGAGAATGAATATTACTGAATAGGACCAATATCTGAATGCTTAACTCTTGTATCTAAGAGTCTGTTAAATATCTCTGTAAGCAATATGAAGTACCGCCTGACCTGTAAATGCAATGATTCAAATTTTTTGAACACTTGAGCGTGTATCCCACTGCAAAAAGATTAATAAAGTGCTACTAAAATAAGGAAATGAAGTTTAATTGCCCTCCAAACTTCAAAATAGTCTTTACAAATATTGTTGGAGTATTTTGTACATAGTGTTGATAGCAATAGTTATTCCTGATTGAATTCAGCTTGTAGTTTTGTTGAGCAGGAAGAGCAAAGCAGAAAATTAAAGCAGAGATGGTGTTTCTGGCTATCAGCAGCTGCCATTGGATGTCTCCACCACAAGACTCATAACACTACCACTTAAACTGAAAGGTGGAGTGCTACTTTGTAGAAGTGAGACTGACTGACTGGTTGAGTGCCAATTTGTAGAATTTAGACTGAATTGTTGAGTGTTAATTAATGGAACTGAGAACCCACATGTTATAAAACTGATGCAGTAATTATAAGCCTTACTGTAAACCGTCAAAGGCAATTATAGTACTGTATTTGCAAGGCCCGGAAACAGAGTTATTTTGTTGTGCAGTACTGCATGCTAACCCTGGTTCCTTTTCTATCTACCACTTATTGTATCTTTTTATACCACAGGGTGATGCTGGCGTTACTGGCAGAAAGATCATTGTGGATACGTATGGTGGATGGGGTGCACATGGTGGGGGAGCCTTTTCTGGAAAAGACTACACAAAGGTTGATCGCTCTGCTGCTTATGCTGCCCGGTGGGTTGCAAAATCTTTGGTGGCAGCCAAGTTATGTCGACGGGTTCTGGTCCAAGTAAGTAGTGGTTAAAAAGCCTTTCGGCTCTGTAGATTCAACTGTGTACCTAAACACTAAAACTGATATTAGCCCTTTTATTGCCAGAGCAGCAGTTTCAGACGTTAACTCTCTGAGGAAACTTGTAACTCAATGGGCAGAAACTTATGGTGGATTTGTAATGTATTTCTTAAGGAAGCATATGGGTAGAGGATTTAAGGTTGTTAGAACTGAAAATAATCCATTGTGCAGTGGTAACACTACCACTTCTGACACCAGTGACCCAGGTTTAAGAACAATCCCAGGTTATCGATGGCCAGCTGGAGGGGGGAGGAGGACTGAGCATCCTAGACAGCACTCTCCTCCTCCTCTGGAGGGGGAAGGATAAAGAGCTGTCACACCATCCTACAAGTACTGTCACCAGTAGAAGCACAGGCAGCAGTCTCAGACTCAGAGTCCAGAGGGGAGGACACCATTAGACACTTGGCTGCAGCGTGCATCAGCATGTTGCTAGCCTGGACTTGTGTCCTTCACATTTGCACCCTCAGGGTTTGGGATCAAGGGGGAGAAAATTTAAATAGATCCTTGGAATCCAGCTGCATTACACTGGATCCTGGTATGCCAGGACACAGCCGTGAATGCTGGGGATCCTGGTACACCTGGACCCAGCCAACAGTCAGGGAGGTATATCCCTGAGCTACCGTTCAGGGCAAGTAAGGCAAGTAATTAAAAAAACACCTGAAAATAATCACATAATAAAAAACAATTTAATGTTTTAATGTTGTTTAAGGAAAGTTTCACAAGAATGACAGACAATTCTGATCCAACAACTTCTTTCTTGACCAAGCATCATTGTAGTGCCACTAAGGTTAGAGTTGAGTAGGCACCTCTGTGCTTTGCTTTGTAATGTATTGTAGAACTGCTTATATTTGCTGTAAAATAATTATAGCTGTTTTCATGCAATTGCTAATTGGGTGAAAATAAAATGGTGCTGATTGGCTGAAATTTCACATTTTCAATAGGCATAATTGACGAGAGCGAAATTAAATTTGTGCAATTGCAACTAATTAGTGCCATGCACAGAGTATAATTTTTGCAAGAATAAACAATATTACAGTAGTTTGGGGAACATACAACCTTAAAAATATTAACATTCTAAACCAAGTAATAATGCACTGTACATTTTCACAGTTTGTCAAAAGATGGTGTCTGGTGCTTGTGATCATATTCAGCTATTACAGACATGTGACACAGGAAAACCTTTTACATCATGCTGGCACAGAAAAACCTTTCAGACAACAAGCTTAAATGTGGCATTGTGAAAAACCATCTAGAGTGCCCCTTCACTGTTCAAACCTACGTAAACTGGTAGCTGGAGCCTATCCCTGCTACCTAAAAATTTCATACTAACATTTGTGACTCCATAAGCACCCCCCATGTTGCTAATTTTACAAATTGATGCCATCTTAGTGTGCAATAACTTTTACTTTCCATCTTCTATTTGAAAAACCAGAAGCTTGTCCCCCATTTTGTAAATGACATGCCCCACCTGCGCATCAGGACATAGGGCCCCTGGACACTAGGGACAGTTTGCAGCTGGATGATAGGTTCAACAGGATTCCTGGGACTGATTGGGTAAGGGCAGTGTGAGGGATGGGTGTACCACTGGAAGCTATGGACTACTTTACTTGGGACAGTGTGGGGGGGCAATGAATTCCAAGTTATACAGTACTTTTCTTGGGTAGGATGAGGCATGAGGTGTCAGTGGACACCAGGAAGTGCCTGTAAAGGACAGAACATGGGAGGACATGCCACTGGGTGACAGGGACTAATTCACTTCATGTGGGGGCAAGGGTGCCACAAGATGCCAGGAACTGCTTAGCATAAAGATTAAGTGAAGGATGGTGTGCCACTGGTCACTGAGAACTGCTTGGTACAAGAAAATATTGATAATGCTGGCCAAAGGCATTGACCCTTTGAAAAAGCATTGATGTACAAGAAAATGTATGTGCTTTGAAAGACTGTGCCAAGGGTAAGGAAATGCCAATGCTGCTTCAAGCAAACATTTAAACCCTGAGGAATAACACAAAACACATTTTTGAAGATTCAGATGATTTTTTAACCCCAGTGTTTCATTTCCCCACTTTTGTAGCTCTGTGCTTTAAAACTAATGTCTAAACATATATTTATTTTTTCAAATTGATCTGTACTATAGATTTCATTATTTGCAGACAGGGTATCATCATCATAAAACTCTTACCCACAACTTTTCTCACCCTATTGTGTAGCACTAAATCCACCTTTCTTTAAAAATGTAAACATGTAGACTTCTGGTTCTGCCACGGATAGCTAAGCAGCGCAAGTTGGAGACTCCTTACCTCGCTTGGAGAAAACTAAAAATCTACTCCTCTTCTGAGTACTGCAAACTAAAAATATCCCTTAATATGTCTAAAGAGCCATGTAAGAGAGACAAGGGAGGCACATCAAAGAGTGGAGCGGCACAAAAGCCCGGAGATGAAGATCGACTTATCGCAGGATATAGGCAGCACAGTAGGAGCCATTCACCCAGCAGTACACGCGGATTGGACTATGATACCGAAGGGGAGCAGGAAAAATTAGCTTGATTGCAGTATGAAACAATACTGAGAGAGATTCGTACATCCTGGCTGGAAACTAAAAAAGATCTGCAAGCTCTTTCCTCACAATTAACAAAGCTAGACAACAGAATTGAAAAAGCAGAGATGAGATTGTCAGAGGTGGAAGATGTGACTACTTGCCTGACCCACGCTGTTGGTGCTCTAATACAGCAGTCTGTGGTGTTACAGGCCAAGAATATTGACTTAGAGAGCAGATCTCAACGAAACAATCTGAGGCTGTACAGTCTAACAGAAGGTGCAGAGACAAATCCAGTGGCAGCCTTCATAGAAAATTTACTGAGATATATTTTAGAGCTTCCACTGAACTACGATCTAAAAATTGAAAGAGCTCACCGCTTGCTGGGAATAAAGCCACAAGACCCAAAAGCACATCCACACTCTATAATATTTCTAGTGGCTAGATACCAAGTGAAAGAAGACATTCTGTGTAGAGCGTGGACTAAAGCAGATCTCACATACCTCTCTTCCAAGATAATACTAGACCATGATTATCCAGGGGAAAGTCAGCAAGCAAGACAGCAATATACACCGATTCTGAGTGTTTTGAAAGAAAAGGGGATAAGTTTCCAAACCCCCTTCCCCACAAAGCTGAGAGTATTTTGGCAAGAGGGCACACACATTTATGGATCTCCCTATAAGGCTTTAGAGGCACTGAAATAGAGGAGAATCGTGTTGGCATCTGAAGATGCAGAACTAATCCATAGAAGACAGGTGACTCTGATGGACTGGTTTTAGCTAGGAGCACAGCAGAGGGGAACCACAACATGGATGCTACAGGAAACCTTCGAGAAAATAAAGGAATTGGTGAAGAAGAGAACACAGCGAGGTGCTCACAGATTTCCAGGACATGAGGGATGAGCAAGGACTGTTCGACTGGTGACTATGTCTTTCTTTATCTTTCTTCCTCTACATTTTCATGAGTGACTTTGGGTCATCCAGAAATGAACTGACACTCCAAAGGAACCGAACAAGACAATATGAAACCCCCCACCCTTGTCTTTTCCCCATTACTGGTATCATAATTTCTATATCTCCCTATTTACCATTACAGGAAGGTTGCATAAGTATTATGAAGGAGACACATACTTTGAACTATGGGTTGAGAGAAGGAGCGGAGGAAGAAAAATTCCCTAAATTGGAAGAAGGGGAGGGGGGGAACATAAAGTAGTCGGGCTGAAAAGATGGGAGGGCAACTCGTGGGGGGGGCGAGAGATAATTCAAGGAGGGTGAGGTGTTCCTGACTTTTTATTAAAACTCGCCATAAATCAGAAATGTGGATAAAGGGATGCTGAATTGGTATTTGAGCTGCTTGGGAGGGGAGGGTTTACAGTACATAAGAAATAGGTGAGATCAGGAGGGAAGGAAAGGTACATTCTTACACACTGGATTTGTGCTGCTTGGTTATGCTGAGGTGTTTTTTTTTTGGTAAAGCCACTCTTTAGAGAGGCTTTCATGCGAGGGGAAATCTCTGGGGGTAGGAGATGAATAACTCTCGTAGCTGCCTGCAACCCAATCTAAACAGGGCAGACTTAGGGACCCGCATTTTTGGAGACCCCTACCTTGGAAGTAACAAGATTGAAAATAGTTATCAATCAAACTTTTTCTGAGTTATAAACTGGCTTTATAAAGAGCCGTGGGTCTCGTGTTTTGAGATACCTCAGTTGTGTTGTTCTTTTTCTTCTTTTGAAATGTGTTTAATGTTCAGTTTAGACCTAGATAAGCCTAAACTGTATGGAAATAATATGAAGGTAAATGCAAATAGACAATGCTACCTAAAAATCATTTATTACAAGATACAAATCAAAAATTTCAATGGAATTGTTATAGCATTGAGGGATATGAAAGAATATAAAAATGGTTAAAGCAACAGTGGTTTGTTCATTCAGTGTTGATGGACTGACGAACCCGATCAAGAGGAGCAAGATACTGGCTGTGATGAGAAAGGAGGGTCCTGACTTTATTTTGTTGCAGGAAACACACCTCTCCCCTCTAGAACATAGTAAATTAGGGAAAATGGGTTTTAGCTATGAAGTTAGCGCATTCTGTGGGTGAGGAAGAAGGAGAGGGGTCTCTGTTTTAATACAAAAAAAATATATATTTGAAATAATAGACAAACAGAAGGATAAAGAGGGGCAATATGTGTTTCTGAAAGGCAAATTTCAAGGGAAAATGTTAATGCTGGCATCGATGTATGAACCACCTGGCTCAAACTATCAGATATACAGAACAATCTTGTTGAAATTACAGGAATGGGCAGAAGGACAAGTTATTTTAGGGGGGCTCTCAACATAACCTTAGATCTGAACGTGGATAGCACGACCATTGGGGGTCGAAGGGAGAGGGGGACTTCAAAAAAATTAGTTAAACTGTTGGGGGAAATAGGAAATGCAGATGCTTGGAGAATAGGGCACCCCAAACAAAGAAATTACTCCTTCTTTTCTCTGCCACACAGGAGCTATTCAAGGCTAGATTATTTTTTGTTCCCAAAACAATTGATGAATAGGGTAAGGGACAGTTGGATAGGAAATGCTGTGCTATCTGATCATGCCCCGATTTTTCTCCAACTAGATTTGGGAGGCTTTCAGGAAAAAACATTTTGGAGACTAAATGTCTCCCTGTTGCAGGACAAAGACGTTAAACAACAGGTGACAGACACTATCAAACAGGCCATAGAAGAGAATACTACTCCGGATATAACTTCAGTGCTCTTGTGAGACACGATAAAAGCTATATTGAGGGGGAAATTGATATCTATAATGGCGTATGAAAAAAAGCAGAGAGAAAGAAAAATAGAATCTTTAAGGGGGGAAATAGACACCCTGGAAACTCAACTGAAAGAGAAGTACAACAAAAAGAACTTTAAAAAAATTAAAGAAGTTTAAAAATGAATTACATGGAGAATTGGAATACTATATCGAACAAAAATTGCTATATATTAAACAACATTACTATGAGGGAGGACCAAGAGCTACCAGACTGGTAGCAGCTAAATTGCGTATCTGGAGGGCAAAGGCCCATATAGCTAAAATAGTGCATCCGCAAAGTAAAGACATTTTACAAAATACCCCAGATATAGTAGAGGGTTTTAGAATGTATTATAAAGAATTATATATGGCCCCTCCAATTCGAGAGGAAGTAAACATAGAACAATATCTGTGGGATATACCACTACCCATAGTTCCAGAAACAATAGGAAGACAGCTTGTGAAACCTGTGTCTAGAGAGAAGCTGCAAGAGGAGATAGCTAGGCTTAAAACGAATAAATGTCCTGGGACAGACGGATATCCAGCTGAGATGTACAAGCACTTCCAAAAACAGCTTACCCTGCTATTGTTAAAAGTTTTTAATGAAACCCTCACACCAGAGGGACACCCCCCAGAATCATGGACGCAGGCAGTTATCTTAGTAATACCTAAAGGAGGTAAGTATCCTAAATTATGCCCCTCCTACTGGCCCATTTCCCTTCTTAACACAGATTATAAATTGTCTATGGCAATTCTATCCCATAGACTACAACCAGCTTTGCCGTTGTTAGTGCAAACAGATCAAACAGAGTTTATCCCAGGTAGACAGGCCCAGGATAACCTAAGACAGACCACACACATCTTAGATTGCTTAAATTGCATTAAGCAACCTGAAGTCCTTCTTAGCCTAGACGCCGAGAAGGCTTTCGATAAAGTCTCTTGGACATTTCTTCAGGCAGTACTAGTGTGGTTTGGGTTTCCTGAGCAGTTCGTTGGTCTGATTAAAAAAATATATGAGGCTCCTAAAGGTTATATAAGAGCAAATGGACATCGCTCAAATGTATTTGCCCTAGAACGGGGAACCAGGCAAGGATGTCCTATTTTCCCTCTATTGTTTGCCCTTTATTTGGAACCTCTTACACAAGGAATTATTTTACCCCGAAACAATCCTAATATTAAGGGAGTGCAACTTGGAGGGATACAGCAAAAATTGGCTTTATATGCAGATAATATTCTACTTTACTTAACCCACCCAGAAGAAATGATACCAAATTTATTTGATCATCTTAAAAAATGTTCAACGTATTCCGGATATACCCTAAATAATACTAAAACTGAGGTACTAAAACTTAATTATTCCCCAACCCCTGAGTTTAAAACTCGATACCCTATGAAATGGGAACTACTGCATATGAAATATTTGGGTATAAAGCTGGCCACAACATCCACCCATTTAACCCAATTAAACTAGTCCCCATCCGTGGAACAGTTACGAGAAGACATGCAAAGATGGGAGTTCCTACCTATGTCATTATCTACAAGGATACAAGCAATTAAAATGAATGCAGTACCATGATTCTTGTTCTTGTTTCAGTTTGTCCCTCCCCAATATCACCTAAACAACTAGGGACATGGCAAAAAAATGATAGGGAGATTCATCTGGTTGAATAAAAAACCCAGAATTCAAAAACAAACCCTATTTCTCCTTAAGAGAGCAGGAGGTTTAGCGGTCCCCCTACTGACTGGATACTGGATAGCAACTCAGACTAGAATAGCATTACTATTGCAACATGTGGGTTATGCGGCCAGATGGAAGGAGATAGACCTTGAGGTGGTATTGTCTCCTCCTTTGTTGGCACAGTGTACCACACTAAACCCTAAAGATGATTAGGTGAATACACCTTATCTTGGGACCGAAACAGCTATTCAAGGATATGGACAAGGGCTGTCAAAGGGACTAACTAAAATATATATGTGGAAGTATATCTGGTAGTCTATAAACACAGAAAGAAACATGGCAGCTGCTAACCCCTGGTATAAAAGACAGGAATGACACGGTTGTAAAGTTCCGTGGCAGCTCCTTAGAGGAGATAGGGTAATATCATTTGAAGAAGCACAAACTAAATTTGGATGGACAGGGGGAGAATTAATCTACTATTATCAGATTAGAGATTTTATTGGAACAGAGATGAATAGCTCGATTCTGAGCTCTAGAGGCTCCCCAGCACCGAATGCATTTGAAACAATATGGAACTCGAGTAGAGGGGAGAGGGCTGTTTCAATTCTATATCAAAATCATGTAGCAGACCTCCAAACACACAACAGATTACATCAAATTAAAGCGGGAACAAGAATTAGAAATTAAGTTGAATGACAGAGAATGGACGAGAATTTGGCAAAACACCTGAAATACTTCCCCGTTCCCAGGGTGGAGGGAATTTATATGGAAAATAAGATCAAGATATTTTAGGGTACCAACACAAATGGCCTAATGGCACAAATCAACAACTAGTAGTTGCTGGAGAAAATGTGGATCATTAGTAGCTAATCAGGCACATGATTTTTGACAGTGTCTGGAACTGAGAGAATTCTGGAGAGAAACACAGAGACACATGAGGACAATATTTAATATTATGGTCCCCTTAGGACCAGAACATATGATCTTAGGGTTGCACCCTGAAGAACGAAAAGGGAAAGAGGCAAAGTACCTCTGGAACATACTGCTGGCTGCAGCTGGAAAGGCAATCACTAAAAGGTGGCTTTCCCCGATTGCTCCCACAGTAGAGGAATGGAGGGAGCTGGTAGAGAGGATAAAAATATTTGAGTGGATTACCTTCTCACTTAGACAAACCCATCCACAGTTTGAAAATAGGTGGACTAGATGGGAAGTGTTCATGATGGGCAAAGTGAGTGAAGAGGGGATCTAAAAAACCAAAACTATGATTTAAAATATAAGAGGAATATCATAACTAGTTTGAGGAAATATGAGGATGGTAGAAATGAGAACAAAAACCAGAAACATTAAGTGGTGTAAGATGATCTTTATTGAAAAGGAAGAGGGGAAATGTCAGACACAATGTAGACAAGCAAGGTATGGGAGAGAATATATGGGAAAGGGGTGGGAGTTGAGGCGATGAAATGCTCCTCTTATTCAACATCACCTGTAAGAAAAAGAAGCAATAAAGATTAAAGGTAGTACTAGTATAAGAAAAATAATATAGACTAGATAAAACAAAATGCTTTTTTACCTTCAAAGGTGAGTGAATATAAACAAGATAGTTATGATAAAGTAAATAGAATTTAGGCTATAGCATACTGTATTAAGTATGTTACTCTAGAAGATAAACTATTGATTGTTTGTTATAAGCATGGAAATACTGTAAAGTATATGTGAGTATTGAAGTGCAATGTGTATTTATCCATGGCTGTGGAAAATAAAAATGAAGTATAAAAAAAAATGTAAACATGTAGATAGTGTATCAACCACATAATATATAATTCAGAAGACAGGTTATGGGCAGTTCACTTGTTCAAAAGAAGAGGACTTGAACAAGTGAAGTCCTATTAACCTGTTGTCTAAAATCTGTATTATGTGGTTGCTCTCTATAATTTATTTATAGTGTTTTTCTTGTAAGAAAGAATGATCAGTTCTACTGTCAGAGCTATTTGTTTTTTTCCTAAGCATTATTGTGCATAGTAAGAGCTAAGCAAGAACTCATTATTTAATGTCCTTGACAGTGATTCCATATTAGCTAGTTGCAAAAGTATCTTTTCTCTGTATGACTTTCTAGAGGATAGAGTGTAACACTGGAACTAGTATGAAAAGTCCTGTTGAAAGATATAGTAGTTCTATTCAAATATGGGAAGAGGCTACAGTCAGATCAGATACACATACCCTTGTATGAATCTACCAGAGCAAGACCTTACACCTATTTTCAGTTATTCCTATCAAAGGCGGTCTCACTATAATTTAAAAAAAGAATTCCTCAAATAATTTCTGTTACCACTTTCAGCTACTTATAAGAATTCAAAACACATTCAGTATGGTAATTAGAGGGTTCATGTTTCAAGGTTAAGCTTATAAAATAATATGCACAACATTAATACTTTGTAGCATGCACATACAAATTTAAAAGTGTATGCCAGTAATTGCACATCATTTACAAAACATTAAATCTATATGAAATTATAAAGACATTAGTGATAAAAAGCATGCTTCCATGCCACTGCCTTATAATAAATATAAAGTGCAAACAGAGGAGGAGAAAACAGTTTCTTCTGATTTTAATTTATGATTCTTCATACTAAACCACAGAATAGGTATGATTACCATACTACTAAATAGTAGAATAGTTATGATTGCTCATACTAAACTGTTAAATAGTTAGGATTCCCCATACAAAACAAGAATAGCTATGATTCCCCATACTAAACTAACAAATATTTAGGATTCTTCACACTAAACTGTCAAACAGTTATGATTCTCCATACTAAACTGTCAAATAGTTATGATTCTCCATACTAAACTCTAGAATAGTAATGATTCCCCATACTAAATGGAGAAAGGTTTAGGATTCCTCATACTAAACTGTTGAAAAGTTAGGATTCCCTATACTAAACTGTCAAACAGTTATGATTTCCCATATGAAACTGTCAAATACAGGGTAGTTATGATCCCCATGCTAAACTGCAAATAGTCAGGATTCCCCATACTAAAATGTTGATTAGTTAGGATTCCCCACGCTAACCTGTAGAATACAATAGTTATTTATTTATTTATTTATTTATTTATTTAAGAGATTTACCAGGAAAGGCATGCTGAGCAGAGTACTGCTCGATTCCAGATGCGCCCTGGGGGTAGGGAGTTACAATGGAATGGAAATTACAGCAGAAGAAAACGAGAACATACATAGTGAGTTAAACAAGCAATGGGTGAGACAGTTCTAGTACAGTTGCGTAGGTACAAAATCATTTCATATTTTTTTGTATTTCAAGTCATGCATAAGGAGCAGACCGACAACATAGAATCGGACTAGTGCTAACAGCTGGAGGGTTTTGGAGTAATGGGGGGGCACTAAGGGGGGGGCTACAGTTGCAGTTGGTAGCGAAGTGCGATTTGAGATATGATTCTCCATACGGAGTGTTGAAGTCTCTGTGTGAGACAAAACGTTGGGGAGTTTGGTCAGGCCACTGTTCATCAGGCCCAAGTTCTGCATGTGTATATTTTTCACTGAATTGGTACTGTTTAGCACTTTTTATCTACACTCAATAAATCACTTTTTTGTACAGAGCCTAGTGTGTGCTGCTTTTTCTATCCACATCTCCTACTAAACTGTAGAATAGTTATGATTCCCTACACTAAACTATAAAATAGTTACGATTCCACATACTAAACTGTCAAATAGTCAGGATTCCCCATACTGAACTGTTGCATAGTCAGGATACCCCTACCTGTACTAAACAGTATAACAGCTATGATTCTCTATACACTGTTGAAGTCTGTTTGTGAGTTGAAACAGGTAGTCTGGTCAAGCTGCAATTTCTTGGGTCAGAGTCCTGTGTGTGTATGTTTTTTCCCAAATTGGTACTATTTTGCACTTTTTGTCATCACTCAAGATATGTTCTTTTTTAATACTGAGCTTTGTGTGTGTTGTTTTTTCTATCTACATCCCAGACTAAACTTTGACAAAGCTTATTACTAAGCTGCTAAGGACAACATAACTCTGGTATTGTTTGCATCCATCCTACCTGTACCAGCTTGTTTGTATCTATGTCTTAATTTACTGTTATACCTATGTGTTGTACTGCTATACTGTGTATTTTGGTTTGTCTTACTGTGACAAGGTACCTTTGTAAATGAGCCTATGGCTCAAAGGTTTTCCAAACTGCTGTTTAAATAAAATAAAAATAAAAATAAAAATAGTTATGATTCCCCATACTAAAGTATAGAATAGTTATGAGTCCACATACTAAACTATCAGCAGTTTGGTTTCCTCATACTAAACTGTCAAATTGTTATGATTGCCCATGCTAAACACATAGGAGAGGCAAACGAAATGCCTCACTGGGTACTGCCATGGTGCATACACAAATCCTAACAACAGAGGAGCAGACGATGTAGCACACCAGTGGCCAAAACAAAAAATGAATACACGTAGAATATGCTACAAACTCATTGTAAGTTTAATAACAAAAGTACTGAAGAGTGCACAGAATAAAAAAAATCACATACTCACAGTTACATGGTGCTGTGCACCTACCAGTGGGATGTGTCAAGAGGATGTCATGTCTAAACTCTATATTAGTAGTGGTTAAAAAATCGTTTGTATGGTGCTGTTATGATTTATGCAACTTTTCTCTTAAGTCTGTACCCGCCAATTGCTTTGCTATGTTTCGTTTTAATATTAATATCATTACTATCACGTAAATGTGGTGGTCTCTGAAAATCTGTCATTATTTAAGAGGGCCTTTGGGAACTCACAATTCATCTCTGACAAAGCCTGGCAGTCACCCAGGTGAAATACTGGACATTGTCACATCATCTTTACATGTCCAGTTGTTAGTAGCATAACACCTTGTGTGTGATTTTTTTATACTCTGCACTTTTCAGCATTTTGGTTATTAAACTTGCCATGAGTTTGTGTTTACTAATTTTTTGTGGTGGCCACAGGAGCAATATTTTTTTCTCCTCATCCCATACTGAACAGTAGAATAATTATGATTCCTTATGCTGAACTGTAAAATATTTAGGATTTCCCATACTAAACTGTAAAATAGAATGGGGTGTAGTGACACTCCCCAAACCACCCTCCACAGAGTGGACAACTTTTTCATTCCTTTTTCTGCCTTACAATAAATACCCCACCTCTTAAACACCACTGTTCTCTTTACTTCAACCCACCCCCCCCCAACCTTCGAGTCTTGGCTTGTCTTCCACTACTCTTCCTATCTTTTTAAATATTGATTTGTTTCCTTCCTCTCCTACCTATGTGCTCTCCTCTCCCACTCCATCTTGTCATACCACTCCCATCATTTGTCTGATGCCCTCTCTCCTTTTTTCATCCCTTGCTGTAAAACCTCTACTAGCCAATCTTGCCCCCCCACATATCCAACTCTTCTCTTTTCTCTCCATCATGTCTCTCCTTCATGATCATTCCTTTGCTTTTTGTAATTGTAGCTAGCACCTTGTCTCTCCTCTGCTTTTATATTCCACTGTCCAGTCTCTTCTCTTCCCTTCCCCATCCATCCCCTCCTCTCCTCTCCTCTCCCTCCCTCCACTCCCTCCTCCCTCCCTCCCCTCCTCTCCTCCTTCTCTTCTCTTCTCTTCTCTTCTCTTCTCTTCTCTTCTCTTCTCTTCTCTTCTCTTCCTCTGCTTTAGTCTTTCCTACCGCACTCTGTCTCTGTGCCTTCTTGCCTTCTGCATGTTGACCCCAGCTTGGGTAATCATTATAATCTATTTACTTGAGAATGTTTATATTTTTTCCTCATTACTGTTTTGCTTTCATTGCCATTTATTTAACCTCCCCTGCATATTATTCTGTACTACTATATGTTGTTAAATGGTACGTTGGATACTTTTTAAATGTTTGCATGTCCTTGATTTGTATATTTTTCTCTCCATTTATGGTGTTCTTGTTTTGTATATTTTTCTTATATTACCACACTATTTCTTTTTTCCACTGAGCATGATAAGAAGTCTGTATTCTACCTTCTGCTCCTCCTTTCCCCACGTCTCCTCTGGAAATAAGCTTTGGCTCAAGGTGCCCATACTTGTCAATAAAGTGTAAAATGCCAGCACCAGTAAAATATAAAAATACACTATATGTGATGTAGAGTGCAAGCCCTTTTTAAATAAAGAGCAAGGGATACAACAACAGCAAACATACTTACTGTGGCAGAGAGATGTGAAAAAGATGCAAACACTGAAGCAGTTACAGACCACCTTATGTTTTTCACATGCCCATTGTGCTCTGTCAAAAGCTGCCTGTGTATGTCCCACATACTCATTTTTCTACAGAATTAAATAAAGGCACAACAAATATATTTTGGAAAGTGTCTGTGCTACTCTCCCTTTAACTTTGAATAACAGTGAGCATGTGCAAAACCTAAAGTGGTCTGTAATGGCTTGTTTGTTGGTGTCTTTTTGGACTATCTCTCTCTGCTACAGTGAATATGCTTGCTGTTTTTGAACACCTTGCACCTAAATATAGAAACACTTGCACTCTTTATTGCACGTAGCATATTTTATCTTCTTCTGGTGCTGGTGTTTTTTGAGTCTATTCATAGCAGTTGATAAATAGTACAGCACGTCTACCCAGGAGGCAGCTTTTTTTAAATGCCTGTACTAGTCATCAAATTTTTAAATGAAAAAAAGAAATAGAAAATGATTGCACTTACTTTTTAGTTCTATGTATTCCCATCAAAAACAGATCTTGAAGAGCATAGTGCTCTGCTTTCTCCATCACATAGAAACATAAACACTGATGGCAGAAAAAGACCAACGGTCCATCCAGTCTGCTTGAGTTCTCTGTTTAGCCCTGACACCCATTGTCACTCCAGGGTCTTAGCCTTACCCATCTTTATCCTGTGCTCCTTCTATCTTCTTCTGCCCTGAGCAACCACTATACTGTACCCTTCATTCTATCCCAACTGTGTTTAAACCCATCAACAGTTTTAGCACCCACCACTTCAGCAGGCTGACTGTTCCAAGGCTCCACCACCATTTCTCAAAATAACACTTCCTCATACCCATTCTGAGCCTCCCTCCTGTCAGTTTCCACTCGTGTCCATGTGACTATGAATTAGCTAAATATTTACCTGCAGTTCACCTTATTAATTCCTTTTAGGAACCTGAAGGTCTCTATCATATTTCTTCACTCATTTCTGGTCTTCAGTGAGTACATGTTCAGTGCCTTAAGGCAATCCTCATTAGACCTCAACTGTTGGCCCTGAATCATTTTTGTTACCCTGCGCTGCTTTGTTTTCCAGCCTATCTCTAGCCTTCTGAGGTGAGGATACCAAAACTGGGTGCAGTACTCTAGGTGTGCCTCACTAAGGATCACTATAGGGGAAGTACTGCCTCTTCCCTTTAACTATTTGCTACATGCCTTGTTGCACAGACTTGATTGTTTGAGGGAGTCACTTATGATAACTCCAAGGTCCTGTTCCTCAGCTGTAGTGCAAAGTCAAACCCTACCATCCAGTTCTCTGTCCTAGAGTTCTTGTTCCCTAGGTACATTACCTTGCACTTTTTGAGATTACATTTCACTTGCCAAACCTTAATGCACCCCTCTTTTTGGCATTGAATTTGAACTGCCAAACCTTAGAGCACCCCTTTAGCTTTCATATGTCACACTGCATTTCCCTGATTCTCTTGTTGCTAGCCACCCTCCCATATAGCTTATTGTCATCTGCAAAGAGACACAGCCTGCCCTAGATACCCTCACCAATGTTGCTATATGAACATATTGAAGAGAACTGGTCACAGAACAGATTTCTGTGGTACCCCAATCATGACCTTCCTCTCTGCTGACTTGACTCTGTTGACTACAGCTTTCTGCTGCCTACACTTTAGCCAGTTACCTACCCAATTTACTATGACCTTAGCCACACCCAGATCCTCCATCTTCTTCAGCAAGTGTCTGTAAGACAGAGTTGAATGCCTTGCTGAAGTCGAAATAGAGCAACTCCACAGCATGGCCCCTATCCACTTTCCTAATCACCCAGTCAAAGAAAACAATCAGGTTAGTCTGACAACCCCTTCCTGCTATGAATATGTGCTGCTTACTAACCTGGAGCAAGTGGGGGGATCACCCACATGGTGGTGCATCTGGGCACAAATGACCTGGTGGACAGCAGTCTAGTGGAAATGCAATCTAGATTCAGGGATTTGGCAAGAGTCGGGAAGCTAGAAAATAAATCTGTCTCCCTTTTAGAAGTACTGCCAGTGCCAATGGCCAACATGGATAGAAAGGAGAGGCCTGATGAGTTCAAAATATGATTAGGGGGGTGGTGTCATGAACAGGGTTTGTTTTGGTGGGGGGAATGGGGTAGGACATAGAATAAAGCAGAACTATATGCTCTGGACAGATTGCACTTAAACAGGGAGGGAACAATGGTCCTGAGTGAAAAATGATATAATTATGCAAGGGAAAGGTTACATTTAAATGGATTGGTAGGGAAACAGCAGTAAATAGCCTAGCTTGCAATCCCCTTTATAATGGGGTAGGAAATTTACTTCAAAATTATAAAGGAACAGGAGATTTAAGGTGGAGATGGCTGTCTGTAAATGGCAGGAGTCTAAGGAATAAAATGGTGGACCTAGAGACCGTAATGGTGGATGAATGCCTTGATATTGTTGCTATAATGGAGACCTGGTGGTCAGAGCATTATTCTTGGGAAGTTAGTGTTCCAGGTTACAGTCTATTCAGAAGGGACAGGGTGGGTAGGAAGGGGGAGCGGTCAGTGGCATTGCATGTCAAGGAGACCATCAAAGCAACAGAATTATAGGATGAAAATGGTGATGTAGAATTCCTGCGTTTCACACTAGAGAAGAGGTTTGGTACTATATTAAGAGTAGGAGTAAAATATAGGCCTCCAAACCAGGGGGAAGAGGTAGATAGGCAAATGATGCAGGTGATTCAAAGGGTGTCAAAGAAAGGGGAGTTTGTACGACTGGGGGACCTTATTATGTCTGATGTAGAATGGGGAATCCCTAAAGCAACATCTAGCTGGAGTAGGGAAATACTTACAGCACTTCAGGGATCGTTTCTACTACAGCTGGTTAAGGAGCCCAGAAGGGGGGAAAATATACTGGATGAGGTACTCACAAATGGGGATAGTGTTGAAGAAGTGGTGGTGGGAGACTGCCTGGGGAATAAGTGATCATAGCACAGTGAGTTTCAGGATACAAACAGGGAGACTAATGAATAAAGCCAGTACAAAGGTTCTGGACTTTAGGAGGTTGGACTTTGAAAAAATAAAGGAGATTTTCAGAGAAGAAATGGAAGGCAAAGACCAGATACAGGATGTAGAGGAATTGTGGAGCTGTATTAAGGGGGTGGTACTAACAGCCACAGAACTATGTGTAAGGAGGATAGGAAAAAAAAAAAAGAGGCCTTTTTGGTTTAATAGGAATGTTGTTGGGGCATTAAGGGATAGCAGGATAGCATTCTGAATATATAAGAAAACACAGAGAAAGATGGATAGAGTTAACTATAAGGAAAAACTGAGACTGGCGGCAGGGGCATTGATTAGGAGAGCAAAAGCAGATACATAGGAGAGAATTGTTAAAAATGCCAAATGAAGGGGTAAGACTTTTTTAGATATTTGGGGGAGAAGACATTTTAAATATTTGGTGGAGAAAAAGACAACAAGACAGGGGATTGTGAAGTTGAGGGGGTAGGGGGTGTAAATGTTGAGGGTGACCAAGAAAGCGTAGGTTCTAAATACTTTCTTTTTGCTCTATATTCACAGTGGAGGGGGGCGGGAAGGGAACTGAGTTAAAGAAATGGGGAGGAGAAGAATGTGGGGCTGATCAAAGCCCATTACATGAGGACAGAGTAAAGGAAAAACTTGGAAAGTTAAAGATAGATAAGACAATGCGGCCAGATGTTTGCATCAGAGAGTTCTTAGGGAGTTGAGGAATGAGCTTGCATCACATCTGGCAAAGTTATTTAACTTAGCCTTGGATATGGGGGGGGTCCGAGTGACTGGAGGATGGCGAACATAGTACCAACTCTTAAGGGGAGCAGCAGGGAGGAGGCGTGGAATTACCGACCGTCAGCCTCACATCAGTGATGGGTAAGGTGATGGAGGTGTTAATAAAGGAAAGAGTGGTAAAATACTTAATGGACAATAAACTGTTAGATGAAAAGCAACATGGCTTCACTATTGGGAGATCTTATCAGACAAATCTGATTGAATTTTTTGACTGGGTAACAAAGGTTGTTGATCAGGGGGGCAGTTGATGTGGCCTACCTGGACTTCAGTAAGGCCTTTGGCTCTTTTCCTCATTGTAGGCTGGTAAATAAAATAAAGAGTGTGGGGTGGGACAGAAAATAACTACTGTAGATTGGTGGAAATCTGGCTGAAAAATAGAAGTCAAAGAATAGTAGTAAATGGTGTATATTCTAGGATAATGAGGGTGTTGAGCAGTGTTCCTCAGGGGTCAGTACTGGGACCAGCCATTTTTAACATATATATCATTGATGTATCAGAGGGACTGGAAGGGAAAGTGTCTCTTTTTACAGATGATGCAAAGTTATGTAATAGGGTTGACATAGCAGAAGGTGTTGAGGCCATGAGGAGAGATCTGAGTATCCTGGAGAAGTAATTGAACACATGACAGCTGAAGTTCAATGCTAAGAAGTGTGCAGTGATGCATGTGTGGCGTAAAAATCCACTGGCTGAGTACTCACTGGGGGAAAAACTGATAAAGAAAACAGAACAGGAAAGGGACCTGGCGATTATAATCTCAAACATCCTTAAGGTAGGTGATCAATGTAGTAAGGTGGTAGGTAAAGCTAATAGAATGATGGTGTGCATTGGAAGGGGTATAACAAGTAGGAAGAGGGAGATGTTGATGCCTTTATATAAGACCATGGTCAGACCGCACCTGGATTATTGGGTACAGTTCTGGTAGCCTCATTTATGAAAGGATATAGATGGGTTAGAGAGGGATCAGAGAAGAGCAACAAATATGGTGCAAGGCATGCAAGAGAAGCCATAAGTGACTAGATGGAGATAATTAAATCTATACACGCTTTAGGTTAGAAGAGATAGAGGTAACATGATAGATACTTTTAAGAACATTAAGGGAATAAATAAAGTGAATGAAGGTAGCTTATTCAAAAGGAAATTAGGAGTTAAAACAAGAGGTCATAATTTAAGGTTGGAAGGGGGAAGATTTAAGAGCAATGTAAGGGGATGTTATTTCACTGAGAGGGTAGTGGAACTCTGACACAAATTACTTGAAGAGGTGGTAAGTGCAGAAACAGTGGAGGGATTCAAGAGGGTGTGGGCAGACATGTAAACACTGTGCAGGGTAGCTGAAGGGCTACACTACCCCTGCCTTGTGGGCCCGATACAAGGTTGAAGGGCCTGGGTCTGTACTTTAACTTTGCACCGATTCTTTCCCAAGATAATAAAATTGCGCAGTGCCTCCACCCAGAGTATATCCATGTGGGCTAGATAAAACCTGGTACAATCCTATCATAGTGACACCCCAAGCATGCCCCAATAAATATTTCCCCACATTTCAGACATTTGATTAATGACTTTCTACTAGTAACATGCTCACGAGACAGTATTATGAAAAAACAATAATAATTTATTTACACATGGAAGGGTAAAGTGGAATAGAGGTTAATCTATTTACAGTATTCACATTTGAATTTGGATTTGGTATTTGGTTTAGAATGACATGAAATCACAATCATCATTTATCATTTTTTGCCTTTAGGCATAAATCACAGTGGCCACTACTAACCTCTGACGCATTCAGATTCCTGATGCTGTCTAAGCTATCTAGCTGCGTAAAACAAGTTACACAGTTCCCATTAGTGCCCACACTGGTACAAGTCCCGAAACTGTATTAGAACCCAGCAATCCCAAAACATTTTCTGGGTACCCAGTACTGAACAGTTCTTAAAGGTGCAGGCCTGTTGTTCAGTGTACAGTAGCTGTCGTTGACCAACTAGTTGGGGCCCTTAAAAAAATAAGCAGATTAAACTGTAACTTAACTTTGGACACAACCCCTGACTGTAATGATTCCAAACACGAACACCCTTTTGATTTAAAAGGATTGCTCTAGATATAGAACTTAGGAACACTTCAACTATTTACATGCCCCCTCCAGTAACAGGGTTGGTCCCTGTATACTCACTGTTTAGAAGTCCTCATCAGTAAGTCACAATTATACTGCATAAGGCAGAATTAGGTGCTTTCAGCAGGTGGGCTCTGACTCCGAGGCTAAGATGCAGGCAAAGGCTTACAGCTAGCCACCTATTACAGACTGCAGGATCTTATAGCTTTTGAGATGGAAACTTACAGCTTTACTTCTTTTGGCAGTGCCCCTCTCTGGCTGAAATCACTCACTAGAAAGACCAGGCTGGGTCCGGGGCCAGCACACTTCAACCCCACATCTAGGCTGTGCCTCTCAGGGGAAGCACATATGGCAGCGCCCTAGGCGGCACACTACCAGGCTGTGTCCCAGGCCAATCTTATGGATGCATTGCATTCAGCACATTTATTGCTCACAGTCCCTTCAACCATGGGCCAGCGTGGTCACCATGGTCCTTTAAGCTTTCAGATACAGACTTTCACACAGGTGGGTGCTTTCTTTCTAAGGCTAGGGTGACCCGATTGCTCACAGTCCATACCAGACTAGTTCACTCTCATAATGCACTGTACTTTGACTTGGTAAGTCAAACAGTTACTGCAGCTTCTCTCAAGCATGGATCACAAAATCTCAGTCCCTTGTGGCTTTAGCAGCTCCATCTGGACATTAAGATTTATTAGACAAAGTCTCTCTTGGCTATGCTGGTATTTGTAGCTCCAATTGAACATGTACTAACCTCCCAGGCAATGTCAGGAAGAGCCACACACTCTAGGTATTCCCCTTCAAATCCTGTAGGCACTTTCACAACAGTCACATTAACAATTCTCAAAATTAGACCCTTCTCTGGTCACTTGCAGTAGATGTCCACCCTTTCTCAGTGTTAGACTCAGGGTGCAGACAGACAGTCTCTCTCTAATCTTTCTGGGCTTTGATACCCCTCGCAGATCTTTTAAAGCTTGCATATGTAAGTAGAGGTTTACTCACTCAGAAGGATTTGCGTTACTTTCCTTTTCTGAAAGTTACAGATGATTCTTCAGCACTTTCACATCTGAGGCAGAAGCATTTCTTGCAGCTCTCCCACAACTGCAGGTGGATGCTGGCTTCTTCCCAGATTTTCCCAATGTGGAAGGGTCAGGGCTAGCCCTGGAGGACAATTTCTGGCATCCTCCAGGCTAGCAACTATTGCTGCTTGTGGCCACTTGTTTCTCTGGCAGAAGAAGAAGAGCCCCCTCCCTTGTGGAGGGGCTCATGTAGAACTGTAGGTCCATTCTCTTTAGCTGGAGGCCTGAGCCCCCACCCCTGTGGGGGGCTCCCACTTGAACTCCTTCTCAGCTTGGAAAACACTGTCTTTTATGGAGTCCTTCTGAGGCTCCTGATTTGGCTAAGACTATTTGTGTATCCCATTTTAATTGGCTGAAAGCACTTGTCAGTCCACAAAATGAATATTCATCAGTCTCACTTGATGTACAATAGGCCTCCTGTTTTGGCTTCTGAATTAGGTCCCTGCATTTTATCCACAAGCCTTTTACAATGTCCCAAGAGCCTCTGGCAAAAGTCCCATGAATCCTGGCTGAAATCCTGGCTATTCCTTTGACTGTTGCTGCACAAACATGGCTGCTAAAACACATAGTCCCTCTGTAGATTACCATAGTCCCAGCTTTAAAGTTCTGGTGCAGCCAGGATAATTACATTATTTATTTATTTTCCCCACAGTTCAGAAGCCAAAACCATACCCTCTTGAATGCTGCCCAGTTTAAACACTTTGTTTCAGTCTTTAGCCTGTTGCTGCTGCCAAAATGTAGTGCCCCCAGGCAGCAGACAGGCAATGCAGCTGAGTCCCAGCTTTAATGGTCAGGAGCAGCCAATACATATACAGTTACTTAATTTGTGCCCCATGATTTATTGTCCACTTTCATATCTTTGGCAGTGCTGTGTTTATTCTCCATTTATTTAGTCCATGAGCTTGTCACTAGTGCCAATATTTAAGGCCCCATTGAGCTAGGATAGGTGGCTTATTAATATTCATGGTGTGCTCATTAATATTCATAAGCCCCCCAATTTTAAACTCTGCTTACAAGAAGATAGGGCTTTTCACCACCCTTGCATAGGTCACTGGTCTCCACTATGCCCTCTCCAGGAACCAGGTCCACTGAACTACCTCCCAATTGACCGTAATGTCGGCAGTTGGGAGATCAAAGGTGTGGCGTGTGCGTACGCGATCACTGCTTAGCACCAAAATGCTACAGCAAGCAGCAGTGGGCTAGAGTCCAGCTCCTGAGCCCAGAAATGGCTAAAATTACACTGGGGCTGCTTGGGGAAACCTGGTTCAAATTCTGGACTCTGGCTGTAGCGATGAGAGCAGGGACAAGTACGGGGGACCTACAGGCAAACAGGAGGTGCTCTACCAGTGGGAGCAATATGGGAGACAATCGGGCACTAAGGTAAGCCTCCATTTGGGGGGGCATTATGGACACAAGGGGTTGCCTAGTGGGCAGAAGAAAATATCCCTGGGAAATGGAGACAAGTAAGAGCTGGTGGGAAATGGGTAGACTAGATGGGCCAGGATAGTCCTTTTCTGCTGATACATTATTATGATATGTTGCTCTCCAAGTAGTCCATGAGGTCCTCTTTGTCCAGTTATTCAGTCAGCTTCCCTACAATGTAGGTGAGACAGACAGGTTTGTAGTTCCCTGCATGTTCTTTGTCTACCCCCCCCATGGAGAGGAATGATGTCCACCACCCTCCAATCCTTCAGATCTACCCCCATCCTTAGAGTGCTGTTGAATAGATCTGCCAGAGGTTCAGCCAGTTCTGCTGCCAACTCCCTGAGTAACATCGGATGCAACCCATTTGACCCCAGGGCCTAATGTATTTTTAGTGCTGCCTGCCCTTTCTGGATCCTATCGCTTGCAAATATTGGCTGCCTTATCTTCAGGAACCCCTTAGTGGCCCCTTTGATGCGCCTTTCTGGCAAGGGTCCACCATTCTTCTTAGTGAAAACTGAACTAAAGTAATCATTAAGAATGATGGCCTTTAGCCTGTCCTCCTCTATCACCCTATCCTCTCTGCTAACCTTACGATTCCCCCTCCTTTCTTCACTAATATATCAGAAGAACTGTTTTCCCAACTCTTGACCCCCCATCTGCAATATGCAGCACTGTGTCTGCTTTTGCCATCCTAACCATCTTCCTTGCCTCCCTGTTTTTTAATATGTATTCTCCCCATTCTTCCTTCCCCTTCCGCTTTTCTTTATATACTACATGTAGAAGGCCATTGTCTTTGCCCTGACTGCTTCCCAGACTCTTATAGAGAACCATAATGGTCACTTGAACCTGTTCTTTCTGATTACTGTACTCATCCATAACTTCAATGCCTCAAGAATGGCTCCCTTAATCCCCCCCCCATCTCTCTTCCACTTTCCATGTTGTCCATCTCGTCTAACTTTTCCATGACTAGCTCTCTCAGCCTGTTGCAGTCCAGCCTTTTGTAATCCAGGACATAATTTATTATTTATTTATTTAAACTGTTGGTGACCAGGAAAAGCACATTGAGCCTAGGCTCATTTCCAAGTGTGACCCAGGGTACATAGCACAAAACAAAAATACAGAAACAAGACAGATATAGAAAACTGAAATATAACACTGTTCTTTGATTGATGAGTTATAGCCACAGAACAAACAATAAATCTTGTGACTACATTTAAATAAGTGCCTAACAGAAGTTACTAAGTGCAACTTGTCTGACATATAAACAGACAATTAATCAGCTCGAGGGGACTGTTGAGGAGCAAAATATACCATGGGTGAGATAGTGGGAGGGGAGTGCTTACCTCTGGGTGGGTGGGTACAGGTGCAGGGAGGTGACAGAAGCAGGCATAAAAGTTTTTTGAGGGACAGGTAGGTTGAGGTATTGCAGAGTACAGGGGAGAGATTATTCCATGAGAGGGGAAGGTGATAGGAGAAGGCATTCTGATCCACCATAGTTCAGGAGTGAGGAATAGAGAAAGAGCTATGGCTATGAAGGTCATTGAGTGAATGTACCCCCTATGTGAGAGTGGGGTCATGGAAAGAGAGGAATACAGACAGCAGTGGTGCTCCCAGGGTGGAGAATTGGAGGCAAATCTGCAAAAGGAATACAGTGTGGTGTCTACTTTCAAGACGGATGCGGCCTGGGCAGTGCTGTATATGATGTCAGCATAATCGAGGAATGGTAAAATCAACTTAGAGATACGCTCATGCCAGAGAGAGAGAGTGACAGAGTCCTTATTTTGATATAGAAAGTTCAGTTTGGGTTGGAGCTTGGAGATTAAGGTACCAATATGGGTAGAGAAATTAAGATTCTGATCCAGTCATACACCCAGGTATTTGTAGGCCTGTACCAATTCTAGAGGAGATTTGTCCTGGGAGTGAAATACAGGCAGGGACCAAAGCCTTGAGAGTTTCTTAAAAGAACCACATGTCAGTGAGACTGTCTGCTTCTGGTTTACCTTGAGATAGCTGGCTTTAAACTAATCCAAGACATTGTTGAAGTCATGTTGGAGGAGATGCTGTACTTCCTTTGTGGAGGGTCCCAAGGTGAAGATGATGGTGTCATCTGCATACATA
This sequence comes from Neoceratodus forsteri, assembly GCA_016271365.2. Lineage (NCBI taxonomy): Eukaryota > Metazoa > Chordata > Ceratodontiformes > Ceratodontidae > Neoceratodus > Neoceratodus forsteri. The sequence goes on from CM028135.1 coordinate 755,891,565, forward strand.
TGGATCTGGGAGTGGGGGCAGATGGAGTGGATATCATCAATGAAAATGGAGACCAGTATTGGGCCGAGTATCGACCCTTGGGGGACACCTGCCAAGATGGCTAGATTGGGAGAGGAGGACTTCAGCTTTTGATTGGTGTTGTCTGGACCCAAGGGCAATGTCAAACCGAATGGAATTATGGTCGCTGTTCTTTAGTGACTCCCTCATTCTCATAATTTTAATCACCCCTGAATAGAGATGCTACAAAGTTTTACTTCGCTGGTGAAGGTGTGAAATTCACCTCTGCGAATAACTTTGCAAATAGCCCACTTTGCCACTTTGCAATTTCGCATTGAGTTTGTCTTGGGAAATGGCACTTTTAGAGGTGAAGTTAGGTGAAGTTAAGGCAAAGTTCTAATTTCACCTTAACTTCACTTGAAAAAGTACCACTTTGCCTATCAAAAAGTTTGCAAAGTCGACACTTCACACTCCATGAATTTGGTAAACTTTGCAAATTATTTAGCAGAGCAAAGTTTGCCAACTTTGCACATCACTGCTTCTGAGTTGATGAGCACAATATTAAGAATTGCTGTCTGACTGGTGGGTTCCTTTACTTGCTGTACCAGCAGAGAGTCCTGGAAGGCATCCGGCAAGGCTTGACTTCTGGTGCTTCTGGCCACTGAAATAGCCCAATCAATGGCTGGTGGGGTCATATCAACCACCACCACTACTTCCCTCTTTGCCACCCATCTTTCAAGTTCTTCCCTGAGTTCTCTGTCTCTTTCTTTCCCTTGTACCAGAGGTCTATAGATCACCCCCAAGCACAGATTATTGCCTGAGGTTGCCATGAGTTGCACCCATAGTGACTAAATCTCTCCATTACTACCCTGATGCACCCATCTTCTGCCACCTCCATGCCCTTCTTGACAAAAAAGACTACTCCTCCCCCTCTACCTGTTCCTCAATCCCTCCTAAACAGAAAGTACCCAGGGATCATTATTTTCTGAAGCCCATGCTTCTGTGATGGCCACTAGGTCCACCCAAGTGTCTGCCATCAGTGCCTGGAGCTTACTGATTTTGTTACCCAAGATCCTGGCATTAAGATATACCCCCTTCCATCTGACCCTTGATCTTCCATTGCTACTACATTTGTGTTTTCCTTGTCCTCTCATCTTTTTTTTTGATGTTTGCACACTTTGTGTTACCCCGCTCTAATGCCTCCTCACCTAGTCCAGTTGGAGCCACAACCCCCTTTGCACCCATTGTGTTGCTACAAGACCCTAGATGTGGTTGAGTACAAGCTAGCATCCTCTTTCTCTCACCTACCACTGTGGTTCCCCTAGTTCCAGTCTCCCCTGCAGTCAGTTTAAATATCTGATATAGACATCAAACTTCTACCCCAGAGTACAGGCCTCCTCTCTTGTTAGGTGAAGTCCATCACCCTTGAATGGTGTCTTATCCCAGAAGTTCCCCCAGTCCCCCAAAAGGGGTATCCCTTCTCCTCACACCATCCCTTAAACCACCCATTAAATTCTTTAGTTACATCACTCCTTATCCTATCCTGCTTCCCCTCCCAGCACCACAAAAGGAGAACTTCGAAAAGGTCAGTGAGGCTGAGTGTGCCACCAATCTGTTTCCCAGTCTACAGAAGTTTCAGTTCACCATCTCTGTTGATTGGTTCACCAGATCATTTGTACCTAGGTGACCTGCAACCCCAGCTACCCCTGCTCTCTCTCCACCATCCTTCCTGTCCTGTTTAAATCCCCAATGGCCAACGTACCAGGAAGGGCTGATGCACCAGGAAGGCACTGGACCATCCCCCCCTCCCATCCAACCCCCCCACCACCCTCTCTACCCCTCTAATCATTGGGTCCCAACCACCAAGACTCTGCTAGTAGACTTGCTACCACTGTGTGCCATCATGTTGTCCTGCTCTTTCCCATTAATTAACTTGGAGCCCCCCCCCGTGGAGTCAGGTGCCTGAACCTCATCTAGGGGATGTGAAGCAGTTTGTCATCTGGATGGTGCTGGGCTGGCCAACCTCCTTAAGGCTACCCCCCCCACTCTGCACCATTCTCCATCCACCTGGACCAGTGGGTCTCTGAGGGAATGGGGATGTGGTGGTGGGCTTCGCTTCAGCTGGTGTCACAGCTGAGATACTTCTACCCTTGCTGTCACCAGCTGAGCCTGAACTTGGAAATGATCCTGCAAATGGGTCAGTGACCCCTCCTCCAGACCACATCTCTAGAAAAGCATGTTCCACAGCCACCACAACTGACTGCCTCCCTTCTGAATCCCATCCCTACACAGGCCATTTAATGATGCTAAATCTAGCTAATGTGGATTTCCAACAGCAGGTTCCATTAACAAAATACTAAGTCATCTTGTATTGCTTACCCAGATGGGGTGCAGCTGTCAGGCTCAACTATAGCATAGAAAACAGGGATAGAAAGTATCATGTAGTGCTCACCCAGATAAGGTATATCCATAAGACCCAGCTATAACAAAAGTACTAAATTAACTCAAACAGCTACACCCAAGTAGGGAGGACACAGGATCATGTTGCTGTAAACAAAAACCATGTGGCAATATATGCCACAAGGAAAACAGCAGCACACACAAACAAGGTTGGTTACAACAGTGACCTAGCCACAAATAGCCCCACCCCATTGCAAATAATGGGACTTCTTTTGTTTTTTTGAGGGGGGGCTCTGCACACCACCAACCCCCGATGTGGGGAGCTTCACCACTCACACCCCTGGACTTAAAATAATCAACACGAGAGGGGGGTCATGGACTTCGGGGATGGGAAGAAAATTGGGAGGTGGGAATTACTTTTTTTTAACAAAACAAAACAGTGGTAGCAGGAGGAGACCCGTCAGGAACCGGACTGTAGTCCCAGGTCTCCTGTTTCGCTGTGTGTTGGAGCCCTTAACCACTTCACCATGGAAGCAGCTCAACCAGCACCCCAGCACATGGCAACTTGATCCCTCTACAGGATGTCTGCAGAGTGACATGGATAGCGGTAATGCCTTACCACTATTCTAACCCCAGTCACTCTAAATCCTTTGATGCTTTACACAGTGCATTTCTTACAGCGCACTTCCTGGTGTGCTGTTTTGACCCAGTACCAGTAGGGTGTAACTTTAAGACTTAACTATGATTCAAGTAGTAAGTACTAAATAAACCCATTGTGTTCACCCAGATAGGGTGCAACTGTAAGACCAAATTATAACACAAGTACTAAATTAACTTGTACAGCTACACCTAGATAGGGTGGAGCTATAAGACTTAAATATACACATGTGCTGAATTGACTCATCGTGTTCATGCAGATAGGCTATAGTAATAAGACTCAACTATAATACACTTACTCCATTTACTCACACTTCTTCTGCTTTTCTTAATTACTTTATTAATCTTGGTTAATTTAAAGGGACACTGTCAACCCCCTTAAGCCTCAAAGTGTCCCTAGTTTAAAAAACATATTTTATGATTGTTCTCATTCTATAGAGGTTGCTAATGTAGCTGGCTGTTTGATTCCAGCTCCCTTTTCCTTTTAAAAGTGAAAAACTGAGTGCCCACCATACTGGTGTTACTGCACCAAAACATGTTTGTTTACATTTCTTGACCAATTACCATTGCACCTTTCCTGGACTCTGGAATGCCCCTGACACTATATAGCTACTCATTATGCGGTGGGAGAAGAGGAGACTATTGTATCATGAGCAGCTGCACTGTTTGAGGGTGTTTCTAATATTCAAGAAGTATGCAGTAAGCTTAAGTTCAACGATCTGGAGCAAAACAAGGCTGATTATAACCATACATTCCAATGCATTTCAGTTCTAATAAGCAAGGAGGCAGATAAAACAACCAGTAGCATCAATGAATTTTAGAGAAGGCAGGCAATCATAAAATGTGTGTTTTTACCTCGAAATAGTGTGATGCAAAAAAGGTTGACTGTGTCCCTTTAAATGCTAAAAAAAAGCAACATTTTTTTTTCAATACTTACAAAACACTTAATATTCTAGAATTTTATTCCTGGTATTTTAGAACTAGGTGGATGGAGTGAAATCAAAAAACTCAGCGTGCTGTTACTTCTGATTCCATCACAGAGTCAGAACACAATGCCAGAACAGTTTCTCTTAGCAGCAGTCAGCAGCTGAGAGAAAATGCACATATAATGTTGCCTTACAAAAACAAACTCAAAGAAAGAACAATTAGATTTTTTTTTAAAGAAGTGGAGGTTAGTAGCCCAGAAAGCTTCTTAAACAACAAACAAGATCACAGCAACACACCATTCACAGGCTGCGACAACAGACCAGCAAACTCCAAAAGATATGACAAACAAAAAAATTGGAGAAGGCTCAACACAATCTAATGTACTATCGAGTATTAGGCATACATCACAAGAAAAACTTAATGCTTAACAAGAAAACAAAAAAAGCTACAAAATCAGCCAAAATGCGCTGAAAAGACACCTAGGTCCTCATGATTAGACACCACAAAAGGCAGTCACAGAACTTGTTAAAACTATAGTACCGTAATAAAATTTACTACAACAGATTTAATCAGTCATAAATGGTATGTGATGACTGTTCTGACTCCCAACCAGCAACAATCATATAAACTTCACACCTTCCTGGAGGCAACAGTATCCTCTTTCACAATCACCACAGCTGACATGAAGGAAAACTATTTTAAATAGGAAAAATATTGTAAAATAGCAATTAGCTCAGGGAGCTCCTCACAAACACAGCCATTCGGCTGCTGCCAGAATTCTAGCACATGTGTGCACATCCATTTCCTAATGATTTTATTAAAGAGACTTGCGAACTGTATATGAAGTGTTACAGGCTAGAACCCTTAGTGTGCAAATAGTGTGCAAATAATAAAACACACACACACACACACACTAACCACTATGTATCTATTCAAAAGTTTTTGAAAGAAAATTTAACTCATCAACACTGGAAAATTCTGTTCTGAAATGTAGTCCTATGTTCTGATGTTCTATACATTACTCTTTTAAATGTGCTAGTTATTTAAGCAATTATTGATGAAAATTAGCAGAATTGTATCCCCAAAACAAGTCATCTTATTTTACACTTAAGTGTGTTATACCTTTGTTTTCCACTACAATTATATGATAATGTTATCCTAAGATATCCTTGTCTGCTTTGGAGGGAGGGGGGTTCGTCTAACCTTCTGAAAACAATTGGCAAAACTGTCTAATGCTAGCTTGCTCTGTTTCTAAGGTCGCTTATGCAATTGGTGTGGCCCACCCACTCTCCATTTCATTGTTCACTTATGGATCTTCTGATAGAACTGAAAAAGAGCTTCTTGACATTGTAAAGAAAAACTTTGACCTCCGACCTGGGGCGATTGTGCGGTAAGTACAGTAGACAGTCTCATGAAATAAAGTCTATTTACTCCCATAGTATTGATGCAGTTCTCTGTGTACCCTAGTATCTGCAGTACTGCAGCGAGATCCCTAATGCTCTATTAAAAGCTGTTTGAATGAATGAATGAATACACAAATTAAGGAACCTGCAAGATTGAGGAAGCATGGAAAATAAAATACTGCTGAAATATTAACACAAAATAAAACAATATAAATACACCAGCCAGACCCAAATCTCAAACTGAACAAGTGAGTTTTCAAGTGTGATTTAAAGATATCTACCAAGGAGGCTCTTCTCACATCTGAAGGCAATTCCACAGCATGTGGCCTCACCTTGAATGGTTGAGCATCCTCAGATGTGATCTGATACCACTGAGGAGACCTGCCTTGAAGATGCAAAGAGGGCAACTGGGGGCATATCAGGTCAGGAGGAATTTTAGATAGTCAGGGGCAAGGACTATGCAGTGCTTTCTAGGTCAGCAACATAATGCACCACCAAATTGGCAGCCAATGCAGTTTACAGATCACTGGTATAATATACTCTGATCGGGAGGTCCCAGCAATCAACTGGGCTGCTGTTTTGCACTAGCTGCAGGTGATGAACCAGCCTTGCAGATAACCCTGGGTAAAGGGTGTTGCAGTAGTTTAGTCTAGAAGTGATGGTGTATATTAGTGCTGTCAGATCATCTGGCTCAAGCTGTGGCTTGATCTGGGCAATGTTTCAGAGATGGAAAAAGCCACTGCTGACTACTACGTACACCTTTTTTTGTTTGCTTATCTGTTTATGACCTCTTGCTCACCGGTCAGCACCCCTCAGCCTGACCTGCTCTAGCACCATCAACTGTTCCAAAAGCTAAATATATACTCAGAAACTTCACTATAGGTCATGGATAGAACATTGTTGTGCCAAAAATCCTAGTGTTACTACCTGCTGGTAGTAACATGCTCATCACAGGTATCATAGGTATATACAAGATTGCTTAGACTTTCGTCCGTTATGCTTGCCAGCTTGGTCTAAATAGGTACCATTTTATTTGTGTAAAAACTGTCTAGCCTGTTTTTGAATATGCATTTTATCTTACTTGTCACTATATCTAGTGGCAGGCTGTTCTACAAGGATACTGCTCTTTGACTAAACCAATGTTTCTTCACCAATAACTTCTGTTTACCTGCTACTAACTGTAAAGAGTGCCCCCGTGGATCATGCTTGCAGTATTTTAAAGTCAGCCTGAACTCTTCCCATAGTGAGTTATCAGTTAAGCCCCTATGAAGCATGCACATGTCCCCCCTGATTCTTCTGTGTATGGGACCTGTTTATGTCATCTAACTGCTCGTGTGGCTCTTCTCTGTATAGCCTCTATTTTATGGATATCCCCCTTTTTATGAGGTGCTCATACCTGTGCACAGTACTCTATCTGTGGCCTCACCAGGGATCCATACAGTGGCATTATAACTTTTCTATCTCTACTCCCAGTATGCCTCAGGATACAATATAGGGTTTGGTTTGCCTTTTTGAATGTCTTATCGCAATGAGATCTGAATTGCAAATCAGCACTAACCATGATCCCCAAGTCTCTTTCTTCAGATGTTGCAGATAAACTCTGAATTCCCATTTTATAGTTGACTTTCATATTTTTCATCCACATATGCATAACAGTACATTTCCCCATGTTTAGTTCTAGCTTAGAAAATGGTTAAAATGATTTCAGCCTTCTGATTGGCTGAGGGTCTTCTCTAGCTGGGCATCTATCAGACAACAGATGCCCAGCTATTAAAAGTACCAGCCCAGCCAACCCCATCACCACAATCACGCTGCCCAGCCTGTCATGTAATTGGTTGAAAACCCTCACTTTGTATTTAAATGTCTGCCATTTTTTTCTCTCGTTTAGCGAGACATGAAACGCTCCCCCCGTCCCGTCACTGATCCATCACCAATTCCCGCAAAACAGCAGCCAGCAAAAGCCCACGAATGTACCTGCTCTTTACAGGTTTACTTTCTCTTTCTGCCACCTCATTTCACGTCCTCCCACAAAATCTACGGACCTTCCCTGATGTCCGCTCGGCTGCTGTACAGCGCCGCACCTGCCCGCCACCTTAGCTCCTCTCATACAGAAGACTCACTTCAGTTCTGCTCCCATTTCATATTGCGCTGCACAGCAAAGAAGGAAACTGCAGTCTTGCAGTGTTGCCAGTCTCTCCAACAAAACTTATTTGATCTCTCGCTTCTGTTTCATCTCCATGGCAGCACAACTTTCACCAGTTTGCAATCGCTCTGCCCTGAAAATGAGGTGAGAAAAAATAACTGGGGTGCGAATACACTGCTCTATACCGCCCCCCCACTCGCATACTTCCGGGCTCATGCAGTCAGCATCTGCTCACATACGCAGCACAGGGATAAATGACAATCTGAATGGCAAGCATCAGTTTTATTCTAAAATAAAAACTAAAATAAAAAAATAGTTAGCATTCTGCTGCCTGTCCTCGTCCCTCCATTCAGTAGTTTAGAGAGTCACGTCATCGGGCACGTGCCTGGTAACGGCTGGATCTCCCATAGAACTGCACATCAATAAAGAAAGAAACAAAACAGCCAAGACGATACAACAAAGAAAAAAAAAAGGCTGCAGATATGCTCAGTACATGGGACCGTGTGTGTGTGTGGGGGAGGACTTCTGAATTCAGCAGAATGGCTAGCTACAGCCCAATACTGCACTTCCTGATTTACATAACAAGTCAAATAAATGGCACACAGGTAACAGCCGCAACTTTAAAACTGAAAAAAAAAACTCCTTCATGTGGGGCAGAAAACGGTTTTGTGGTGGTTATTTATTTTTTAGGGGAAGGGGATTGTGTTTTTTTGTTTTTTTGAAGAAGACTGCTCCTGAGAAAACTTAATGCAATGTCCTGTTTTGGGGGATACCAGAATGGCACTGTAGTGGGAGTGTAAACAAAAGATAGAATAGCACAGAAAGGAAGGGACTACTTTAACAGCAAAACACTTAAAAGTAACTCTTAGTATGTTTTTCTAATTATTTCTTTAATTTTGTAAAAACCCACACAAAACTGCCAACAGTAGCCCATTTTCTAAGCGCAATAATACCCTCCAGGGTGGGCGGTATTGTGCTATACCGGACCTTCCAGGGGCTATAAGGCCCTCCGCCTGCGGCGTCAGGCCTCATTACGCCCCTGGGCGGTCCGGAATAGCACAATACTGCCCACCCTGTTGGGTATTATTGCTTACTTATTTTCCATTGTTCAACTATGAATATTATTAAGGGCCTCTTATAATATTGCACTATCATTAGCATTATTTACGATAGCCCCTATCCTGCAATCATCCACAAATTTTGTTTTCCATACATTTTAATGCTCATATTTAAGTGAGGTTATATATGTTAAAAAGACAGGGTCCCAGTACAGAGCCCTGGGGGAACCCCACTAGTAACCTTTGCCCAGTGTGAAAGAACCTCATTTGCTGTCGCCCTCTGCCTTCTCTCCCTTAGCCAAGTATCTATCCAGTTTACTATGTTAGTATCTAAGTTAATTTCTTTTAGAGTATTTAGTAGTTCTACATGTGGCAATTTAACAAAGGCCTCTAAAAAATCTAAAAAGACCACATCAATTGAATTCCCATCATCTAGTGCCTTACTTGCTTTGTCATAAAATGTAAGCATCACATCATCTGGGACAATTACGTTAATTAATATTTATGCACCAAATTCAGATGATCCCCAATTTTTTCAAAATCTGATTCAAATACTAATTTCTTTAAATTTAAATAATTCCCCATTACTAATTGGAGGGGACTTTAATCTAACCCTAGATTGTTTTATGGATAGGAACAATAACGCAGCGGAATGTCATCCTAAAAGCTCAAATATCATTACCCAGTTAATGACAGACATAGGTCTATCTGACATATGGAGAACTCTTCATCCTAGAAATCGGGAATATACTTTCTATTCTCCACGACATCAAACTTATAGTAGGTTAGACTATTGGTTAACTTCCCCTTTAATAACTGCTAATGTAATTGAAGCAGATATTCTCCCAATAATTATATCAGACCATGCTCCTGTCAAACTTTTATTTATATGGGGTTCCCCACCCATAAAATCCACTACATGGAGATTAGACCCTTTATTACTTAAAGATCCAGATTCCCTGCCCTGGATAAAACAACAGATTGAAGAATTTATAGAATTCAATGACACCAAGGATATATCTATGGGCACCATGTGGGAAGCACTTAAAGCCACACTGGGCAAAATAATTAGTTATGCAACTTACAGACGGAAACTTAAAGAACAGCAAATTAATAATTTAGAAAATTATTGAAAGAAAACAGAAGTTATACTATAATACCTCCCAGCCTAATCCTTCCTCAAGTCTTCATCATGATATATTGCAATTACGTATGCAAATTAACGAACTAATATCTAGAAAACAGAAATCGCTTCTTCTTAGAATTAATCAAAAATTTTGGGAAGGCGGAGAGAAAGGGAGTAAGATCTGCATATAGATTAAGAGTTCAGCAACGAAAGGTATATTGCTGCTCTAAAAGACCACTCTGGAATGATTCAAAACAATGAAATAGACATTAATAATATAATGGCATCCTATTATAAAAAACTTTATTCCTCATCACACCCATCTTCACCTTTAGATATATCCTCTTTTCTAGATAAAATAACTCTTCCTCAACTTTAGAAGGAGGCAATAGACCTCTTAGACTCCCCACTTACTATAGAAGAAATAAAGATGGCCATACATTCACTTAAATCAGGGCGTTCCCCAGCAGGAGACGGATTCCCAGCTGAATTTTATAAACACTTAGAGGAACAAATAAACCCTTTACTATATAGAGTATTTAACGAATCATTTCAACTAGGTTATCTACCACATACTATGACGGAAGCAATAATCACTACTCTTCCAAAAAAGGATAAAGACAATACTATACCTGCCAATTATCGACCAATTTCGCTTTTGAATACAGATGGCAAGATTTTTGCTAAGATATTGGCAAGTCGGCTGGAACTATATTCCTAAATTAATTCATAAATCACAGGTGGGCTTTATTAAAGGGAGGATGGGTTCCGATAATTTATGTTCCTTAATCAACATTATTTATAAAGCTAAAACCCTTAATTCTCCAGTGGCAGCAATTGCCATAGACTTTGAAAAAACATTTGATTCTTTAGATTGGAACTTTCTTTTTTGGTATTATCTCGTTATGGATTTGGCAATCAGTTTTGTTCCTGGATTAAGCTTCTTTATACGAGACCTCATGCTAGAGTGTTAACTAACTTTACATTATCACAATCTTTTATATTAGAAAGAGGAACCAGACAAGGTTGTCCTCTTTCACCATCCCTCTTTATACTAGCTCTGGAAACTTTTACTGCATTTCTCAGACAAAGCAATAACATAAAAGGCATCTCTATAGGTCATGCACAGTATACAACATTATCATATGCAGATGATATGTTAATTTTGTTAGAGAATTTAAAAATATCTGGGGAATTACTTAAAAATACCTTTAATACTTTTTCTAAACTTTCTGGACTCACAATCAATCATCAGAAATCTGAGATATTACCTTTAAACAAATATTGTGTATCCACAATGAATATACATTTGGGTTTTCGTTGGTCTCCGCAATTTATTACCTATTTGGGAATCAAAATATTTACGGAATTAGATAAAATATGGGATATAATCTAGGCCCATTAATGACTAATATTAAAAGAGATCTAGATAAATGGAAAAATCTAAATCTTTCCTTAATGGGTAAGATCTCTGTAATTAAAATGAATGTTACACCAAAAATTTTATACTTATTTGCCTGTATACCTCTTAAAATCTCTACATCTCTTTTAGAAAATATTGATAAGGCAATAGGAAATTTCTTATGGGAGGGTCATGTGCCTAGGTTTAATCGTACTAAGTTAAGACTACATTGGTCTCAAGGTGGTTTCGGTCTACCATGGTATACGGCTTATTTTTGGGCCTTTAGAGCATCACAAACTATCAAGTGGTTTATCAAACCTAACCATAATGTACCATTGTGGTATGATATGGAAGCTTCTTTATCACAAGGATTTATTCCTAATAGTAATATATAGTCTGCATTATCAACCAAACACAAAAAACATCCTATAATTAATGCACCAATATATTACTGGTTTAAAATGCATAAATGGTTGAAATTTGACCCCTCTCCTTTACCCTTTACACCTATCTGGGGAAATTCAAAATTTTTACTAGATAAGTCAATATACGGTAAAACATGGATGTATAAGGATATCTTATTTCTAGGCGATATCCTAGCTGATAATGGCAACACATTAAATTCATTTAGTGATATCCAAATAAAATGGAATATTCCTAAGAAGGAATTTTGGAAATATTTACAAATTTGTGAGGCTATATCTTCCTATATTCGGGGACTTTGATAATTCATCATTACCGTATGCATATATGAAGTCATGGATTAATACTTCTCATGGTTTAGTTAGTAAAATATATAAGTTGATTAGAGATATGTTACCGAATCAATCACTTCTAGTTAGAGATAAATGGAATCAAATTCTAAACATAAATATCACAGACTCTCATTGGCATAATTGTTGGAAGCTTTGTCATAACGCTTTTAAAGATATGCGCAGTAGATTGATACAATTTAAAATATTGCACTTATGGTACAGAACACCATCTCATCTTTACAATATAGGATTAGCACCTAATAACAATTGTTGGCGATGTAACTCAGTAAACGGTAACCTTTTACACATATTATGGTCTTGTCAACCCATATTTAATTTATGGCAAAATATTCAGGATTTAGTTAAACAAATTTTTAGTTATAACATTACCCTTGAGCCTAAACTGTGTCTTTTAGGTATAACAGATAATAATATAAAGCTAACAAAACATCAACACAGATGGTTACAGATCCTATTTATGCAAACTAAAAGACTGATCTTAACCCACTGGAAGACCCAATATATACCTACCCTCAAGGATATCCTGAATGGTTTAACCTGCACTGCCTCTTTGGAAAGAATTTCATTTTTAATAGCAGATCGTATTAATGAGTATCATTTATGTTGGCAGGATTATTTAACCTTTCTTCAGAATCCCAGAAGATAAATACTAGATAACTGGGTGGAGAGAAGAAGATGTATATATATATATATATACATCTTTTTCTCTCTGTTTAGGAAGACACACCTATATTCAAAATTAAACTAATATAATACATTTACATGCAGCTCTCAAACTAACGTAGTATGTTATGAGTAATAAATGAAACTTTTTTTTTGCACTCTTTATTGATAATCTTTTTTCTTTTTTTTATGTTAAAATGTTGTTACAGTACAACTGAGTAATTTAATATGCTGGAAATTACATAAGATACTTTGTTTAATATTTGATGATTTATATTATCCAGTATACAATGTGTAATATTGTTATCTCAAACAAATTACATTGTACTGTTTGATAAAACCTTAATAAATAAATTAACTGCAAAAAAATAAAATGTAAGCATGTTAGTTTGACATGACCTAGTTTTATTAAATCCGTGCTGCATTGGATCATTAAGTTCATTTGTCTCTAGATGTATTAATATGTGCTCTTTTATTATGTCCTCCAGTATTTTGCCCATCACCGATGGAAGTCCTACTGGTCTAAAGTTTTCAGGTCTAGATTTTGGACCTTTTTTTCACAGGGGCACAACTGAGGCTTCCCTCCAGCCCTGTGCTACTTCCCCTCTGTCAAGCAAGGTCTGATATATAAGGTGAGGGATGGTGCCCGTTATTCAGAGAGCTCCTGGAGCACCCTGGGATGAACTCCATCTGGCTCTGGTGATTTATTTATATTCATTTTTTTTAATTTCTCCATTACATCCTCCAGTTTTATCATTATCTGCCCAGGTTTGGAATCGTCACCACCCACTTTAGCATCAGAGATATTTTTATTAAAGACTGAGCAAAAATAGTTGTTTTGAATGTCTGCCATTTCTTTACTGTCCGCTGTATTTTTCTCCATGTTGGTAAAAGGACCTATAGTATTTTTACCTTTTTTTTTATTTATATAGGATTAAAAGATGTTGTAATTATCCTTAACTTTTGATGCTAATAGGATCTCATGCTTGGATTTTGCCTTTTGTATTTCTTTTTTAATGTTTCTGACCATGCCCCTATAGACTTTTTGTCCTTTCTTATCATTTCTACCTTTATTTTCCTTGTAATATTTTTTTTGTTTATCAACTTTCTTATATTTGGGTTTAGCCATCCCGGAGCCCTTTTATTTTTGCTGTACTTCCTTCTACTAGTGATATGATTCAGTACCTCTTTCCTTATTTTGTCTATCATAATTTCCCACATTTTGTTTACTGATTCATTTTCAAAATCCTTTGTCCAGTCCCATTGTGAGATACCAGTTCTAAGTGAGGCAAAATCTGCCTTACTGAAGTTCAATACACTTGTGCCTTTCTTGACTTTATTTTGTACCTCTTCAATTTTGAAGCAAACTGTTTTATGGTCACTAGTACCTAATGGACTGTCCACTACCACATCATTTACTCTGTCCCCCATATTGGTTAGTATAAGGTCCAATGTACTGCTCCCCCTAGTTCTTTCATGTACTCTCTGTTCTAGTCCAATCTGGCCAAAAGCATCAAGAAACTATGTTTCCATTTTTGAACCTCCCTTTAACTCCTGCCAGTTTATTCTGGGTAGACTGAAATCACCCCTCAGTATTATTCTTTCCATTGGGTCTATATTAGTTATATGATTTAATAATAGAATGTCATTTTCAATCGAAATTGAGGGAGGCCTGTACAGTAGTCCTAGCATTATCTTGGCTGCTGCATGAGGTAACAGTTTCAGCCATATTAACTCCAAATTGTCATAGTTAACAAGAATTTCCTCGCATCTTATAGATTCATCTATGTAAACAGCAATACTCCCTCCTCTCCTATGCACTCTAGATTTATAGAACAAATTATACCCTTTGATGTTTTTACCCCATGCGCGTGGTAAAACACTCCAGGCTTTAACTTGTTTTTGCAAAAATCATTTATTAACCATTTCCAGCATGACAAAAGATGAGGAAAACAGCTCAATGTACCACAGAGCTATGGCACTCCCCCACAATGTATCCACATAAACAGGACTCTGCAAATAGTGCTAATAAGTAGCTTTAAAAGAAGCTAAAAAGTATTGCCTCTCACCTTGCTGCCAGCTTGCACAGCCCCAGCACTTCAATCTGTGACCTTCGACAGGGGGCATGGTTAGACATACAGCTCCTCCTCCTTTTATAGTTTGAAACTAAACACCATTTGATGGTCATTTTCTTAAACCACCCAATTACCCCTAGTGCAGTATTATGTGTAACCACAGGTTATGGTAAAACAATGTACCAATTTTTTCTCTTAGGATTCAAATGCCCCAGGGAGTGCTGCTATAATCACCCATGATATTAGTGTTCTGTGTGAAAATACATTTATAACAAATACTATAAACAGTAAAATTTATACTACAGACTTCAAATCTCATAGAACAAATATTGTAGATGTTAACACATTAAATTATAAGCTTTCACTCTGCTTTGTAAGATAACAAAATGCTTTACTTTTACACTGAAATTACAGTACATGAAATCCACTGTATCCCTTTAGATACATGTCCATATAAAAAATCCAGATTTTCTTCTTCTGCATTCTGTGATGATGCCAATGTTGAAAAAGATGATGCTTGATCCCAACAATGTATCTCTGATGCTTGCACTTGAAGGTCTTAATGGCTCTGATAGTAGTTGGAAAACTCAGACTTGTGGCAGTCAGTAAGAATTACATACAAGAGACAAGAAACATTGTATTAGTTCTTATCAGCACTGGAGAATATACAAATTTCTATTGATATCATTTTTATTTCTTTTGAATTAATGCATATCTCAATAAAATAACACCTAGTTTGCAGCTCCACTGATGACACAATGTACACTAATAACTACTAGTACTTGTTTACTTATACCTCTACATCCAACAGCCTTTGTTCCATTTTTACAGGAATGGTTTTAAATCAAAATCATGATTCAACACTTTCAGTTTCAAACTCATGAAATAGAAGATCCAGAATGATCCCACTGTAGTAGCAAATGGGTTCGATCCCCTCCACATTTTGTGTTTTTATGTGCTCCAAAGCAACAGATTTGAAATTTCTAACAATAGAGCCATGCATTTCCCTATAATAGTGTGTCCCATTCATGGTATCTTCCTGTCCCTAGTAATACTACATAAGTGCTCCAACATTCTTGGGTTACATGCATTCATTTAGAGATCTAATAGTTCTTCCCATTTCTAATAAATTGCAGGAGCAACACATGCAGTATACTACAAACACTGTTTTGCAGTTAATGAATTCCCTTAACTCACAATGTATACTGTTTGTTGGATGTTTACATTTCTTGCAGGTAAACTGCACATGCCACAAGTGTAAAATCCAATTGGTTTGTCTGGGAGGCACATGCTCTCCCCCCACATTCCTTTAGTTTCCTGTGAACCAACTGATCCCCTAAATTTGGAGGTCACCTATAATTTATCCTTGGGCTTCTCCCCTACCCATTACTTCACACTGGTTAAGATATGCCAATTTTCATGAATTAATGAATGAATGGTGCAAAATGCAGCTGCCCGGTTGTTGACTGGGCAGCAAAAGTTTTGTCATATTACACTGGTTTTATGCAAATTGCACTGGCTGCCAGTCAGGTGGAGAGTCCTCTTTAAGTTGGGTCTTCTCACCTATAAGACCCTACACGAGCAGGGCCCTGGTTACCTGTCAGACCTTCTGTTACCAACCCTCCCACCCTCCCTCTTCGATCTTCTAGTGGTGGCTTCCTGACCATTCCCAGAATGAGGTTAAAGTCAGCTCGTGATAGAGCCTTTAGTGTTGCAGCTCCCATTCTGTGGAATTCTTTGCCAACTTTGGTCAGGGAAGCCCCCACAGTAGATATTTTTAAGGCCCGTTTGAAGACTTTTCTTTTTTCCCAAGCTTTTGATATTTAGATTTGTATATACAGTAAAGATTGTGATTGTAACAGATTTATTTACTTAATTTGTATAAAATTTTGTGTTTTAAATTTTTTGTTCTTTTAAAACTCTGTTTAAAATTTTGTACGGTGCCCAGAGCCTCTGGGATTGGGTGTCTTTTAAATAAATTTTGCCTTGCCTTGCCATTCTACTTGTTTGACATGCAACATAATTATATTCAATGGACAAGGTAACAGGGGGGCCCTTACCATCTACTTTATTTCTGACTCCTAAGATGTCTTCTCATTCTATATTTTCACCTTTCTCCTGCTCTCCTTAAGCAGGTTAACATTGTAACCTATGTCCCTGAATCTTACTTCTAACTCATCTGCCTGCTCATTAAATGTCTCGGCTGTGCTGCAATTATGATTAACGCATATAAACTGCCCATAGTAATCAATTTTTTCAATGGCCATGGGTAGGCATTAGTGACATGTAATAGGGAGTTTGTAGCCATGGACTTATGATACCCCTTTATTAAAACCCAGTGACCTGGCTCTGCATACAAAGGGACATAAAGTGATGCCTAAGAAATGTATTTCTTTCTCTGCTAATGTTGATGTAAGTCACATATTCAAATCATTTTTGATTTAACCAAGTAACAAAACTTAGAGCACCTTCTTTGCTTCCTGTCCATATGCATAAGACATCATCAATAAAACAGTGCCGGGTCACCAGGATAGAAGCTTTAAGGTTTTAGACCATATTGAATAAGCCCATTTCCTGATTGTAGCTCTTGTGAACTCAAACATTATGGGCTGTTTACCAAACTTGAACAGTAAACCAGGAAACCTGCAAATAATAAATCAGTGAAGAATCAGATGGGGTAAACAAACAGCTAATAACTTTAAAGAAATACTTGAAAGTGGGTAACTATTAAAAATGAGATAATTCTTCCTTACTGAAATAGAATATGATGAAATCCCAGATAAATGGAACAAGATTAACATCTTATTAAGATCCCACTGTATTGAATGCAAAGTCCTTAATCTAAATGGTGAAGTGTCAGGCAAATCATGGTTTAAAAAACCTTGTAAGATGACCAAACATAATCTAAATCATAAAATAAGACAGTTGAAAAGAGAAGACTTAGACCCAAAGGTTAGGTCTTCTACTTTAAATAAATATAGGAACGATTATAAAAAAGCTTTAGAGAAAGAAAGATATAAGCATAATGCAGAAAGGTGGGAAGAACTAAGGAAAGCTGTATTACAGAAGGATACTATGTCATTCTGGAAACAGGTAGCTATTGGCTATAATACTTTCTCTACGAAGGTGGAAGTCTATGTAACACCTAGTACATGGACATTATGTTTTGAAAAATTATATTTCTCCACTGAGGAACTTAATTTACTTATTCAATATAATGCTAAAAAAGTAAACAGATACTATCCTGTTTAATTTTGCATTAGTGAGGAGAAAATATATGCAGCAATCCTATCACTCACCTCTAATAAATCCCCTGGACCAGACTCCATATTAGGTGATGCATACAAAGCCTTTCGACTCTGGTGGCTTCCTATAATTACAGTTTTAATTAATGCTATAACACAAGGCCTTGGGATACCTGAATGTTGGCGGGGTAGTATTATTTACCCAATCCCTTAAGAAAGGGGACAGTAATGACCCAAAAATGTATCGCCCTATTAGTTTAATTGACATCTCCCAGAAATTATTTACCAAAATATTGTTGTAGCGCTTGTCCACGTGGATGGAGGAAAATTCTATCCTAAGTGAACCCCAAAATGGATTTAGACCAGGGAGGTCCACAACCCAACATTG
This sequence comes from Neoceratodus forsteri, assembly GCA_016271365.2. Lineage (NCBI taxonomy): Eukaryota > Metazoa > Chordata > Ceratodontiformes > Ceratodontidae > Neoceratodus > Neoceratodus forsteri. The sequence goes on from CM028135.1 coordinate 755,909,825, forward strand.
CTATGCTTTAAACTATCATTTGGAAATATGTTAAGGTTAAGTCCCATAAACTTTACTGTTGCTTTGTTGACTTCTCCTCCACATTTGACAGCATAAGTAGAAGTATCCTATGGAGGAAATAAGAGAAATACAGATTGGATCCAGAATTGGCTAGTATTATTACTAGATTATATTCTGATACATGGGCTATGATTCAATATAATCAGTATGGCCAAATGACCTTTACAATTCAAACAAATCTGGGAGTCAGGCCGGGCTGTTTATTAGCACCCTCACCCTTTAACATTTATATTAATTCACTACTGGAAAATATAGACAGCTAAGACTTTCACTCTCCCAAGATAGGTAAAAGATGAATACCTTTATTAGCGTACATGGATGACATTGTTTTAATATTCACATCACTGCTGGGTCTCCAGAGAAAACTAAAATGTTTCTCAATCCTAACCAGTGATTTGAAACTAAAGATAAAGAAAAAACTAAAATATTTAGAAATAAGGCCAAGAATCCTGCTTCAGTGTCAGTAGGTATAGATGAACTGGAAACAGTTATATTCTATGATTACTTGGATGTAAGATTTACACACGATATCACTTGGAGAAAACACAAAACCTTGGTGAAAAACAAAATGAAAACCAGATCAGGTGCCTTCCAGTCTTTTCATACAAAACTAGGGAAGACCTTGTTATTAGGCGTTATTAAAGTACTGAATGCCAAAATCAAAACATGTGCAGTTTATGCTATTGAGGTCTGGGGCAACAAAGGCATAAGGGACATAGAAACCCCAACTGACAAGCTTTATAGACACCTCTTAATGGTACCCAACTCAGTACCAGCAGCTGTATTACAACTTGAATTGGGCTAGTTTTCTCTGGAATCCATGGCTTTGGAAAGAAGAATCTTATTTTTGTTAAAGCTTTCCCTCCTCCCAGATTCATGACTTCCTTGTTGTTGCATAGAGGAGGAGTTGGAATACTTGGAGAAGGGTTTCCTCTCCCCCTCCCTGCTATTGAGAAGACAGCAAGTTTTTCCTCTAGGCCTTGGAAATCTTTTAACTGATATATATATAACCCTGGGAAGAAATTAAAAATAGGGTGATCCTAAGAATACACAGACGTTTCAAATAATTACTCTCATGTGGACGAATTGAAATGCTTTAGGTGGTTTAAACAACTTAAATCTGCACATTTTTGTGAACCTTATTTGCCCATTTTTATTAAACCAGAAGACAGGCACTTGATTTCTAGATTCAGGATGGAATTATGTAAATCAAATTATGTTTTTTACCTTCAAAGGAGAGCTGATGCTGTCTCACCACTTTGTAAGTGTGGGAAACAACAGGGAGATGTTTTAAAATATGTGGTCTTGCTTTGCCCTCTCTATACTCAAAATAGGGATAAATGGTTGGGGGAAATACTTGGTAACATGAACTTACCACCTAATTTTAATAATACAAGACCTCTTTACATCTAAGGACATTGCAAAATTGTGGGCCCTGTCTGGATTTCTTGGATCAATCCATCTTTAACTAATAAGTGTTATATCTAAGAATTGTATACACTTTAACTTATGAGTGTCATATCTAAAGAATCTGCACACACTTTGCACTATGATTTTTTAATGAATGTATAAAATACTTAACATATGCCATATTCATATGTATAACTCTGTATTTATTTATTTGATATTTGTCTCTGTCATGATATTGTCCTTTTTGTTTTAAAAGTTCATGATTGTGATGGTATTTTTACTGATCAATAAAACCAAACTGAATGCCAGGTTCGAAGCAAAGGGGCATCCATCTGAGAAAATGATATTCTGCTTCCAATCTCCCTAAAACAGGTTGGCATACAAAGGGGCCATGCACATCCCCATTGCAGTACCAACCTGCTCAAGATAATTGAGAAGGCCCACTCCTCTGGGGCAGGAGTCATGGTGCTTACAGTGAACTTCTTTAAGTGCAGCCTGTGCAGTGTGGGTCAGGACCCCACCCCCCATTCTTCTAGGATGCTCACTGGGTTTACAACTGAGCATCCACCAGGAGGTTCCATGGTGCCTCTCTCTGTGTAAGGGGGGAAAATTCAGCCTCGCGATGTGTTCCTGGGAGAGAACCCTCTTGGTCCATGTGCAGTGGGGAGAAAAAGACACCGATGTTTATAAGCCTTCAGGGTGCCCTATAAACCCTATATGTGTCTTCTCTCAGAGAAAATGCAAGGGCTAGTTCAAACCCCACAGATCACTCAGTGAGACTTTTTGTATCTCCCACAACACTCATAGAATGCCTTCTCGTGTTCTGTCCTGGTAGCTTTTGGACTGTAAGCATTCGGTCAGGCATGGTATTGTTTGAACAAAACCCTCCGAACTTACACATGCAACAGACAGTTTCAGAGGTATTGTAAAATTATCCCCAAAGGTTTACTAATATTTATTAGAGAATATACTTTAACATATGAATAGCATCTGGAAACAAGCTTCGGCTTAGTGTGCCTTTCCTGGTTAAACAAGTTCCCCTTTCCCTTTCCAAAGAGTGGTTACAGGATATGAGAAATAAAAGTTGGACAATATACAAAGAGAAACTCACACTTAACTTTCCTAAATCTAACATATAGTTTCTATCTTGTTCCAGTTGCAGCTGAAGTAGTTAGAGTCCAGTAAAATTGTTCTGGTTATCTGTCTTGTGGTGGAATTCAAAACCGGGGTCTAATCTGATCAGTTCCTCATCACAAACAGAACCGATTTCAACAAGCCTTTCCTTGGCTTTACAAGGCAGTTTTAAAATGCCTACCTCTGGGATTGTTCTTCTGTTATTGGTTGGCTAAAGTCCCTGCCATCAAAGAGCCAACCAGCTCTCTAGGTTTGGATTCTTAAAAAAATGCAACTGCAGTTGTGTGACTGGAAGATTCTTCCTGCCTCCCTCTGGTTAGAGAAAAAATAACAGTTTCACTCCTAGCTTGTGTCTAAGACACACTGGCACCAGCCCCTACTGAGATAGCTAGCCTAAGGCCTTTTGTCCTGCTATTTTTCCCAGCAGAGCTATCAGATCTAAATGGTTGGGCTGTTTAGCTTTTAATTGCTCTCCCATTACTGAAATTGCCTCACTCAGGCACAATTTTCTGAAACAAAGAAACCAGTTCAAACTAGCAGGGCTTTTTGTTTTTCCTTGAATTCAGCTGTGTGGACAAAAGAACCAAGACATATTCCATGCCCACAGAAGTTTACAGAAAAGAAAACAGGCCTGATCAAACCCATACAGCAAAGGGAATATTTACTTTAAAAACAGAGATATATGACATGGTGTGATTCCACCACAGTAATGATTTCCATTGAATTCAAAGGCATGATACCTAAGTATAAACTCAATAATTTGTAATAAAAGGTTGATGAGAGATTCCTCACCACTACCGTCTAATACCTTCCTAGCTGCTCTCAGCCCATCACCATGTCTGATTAACAAATAGAGGGTCTCAACATCAACTGACAACCAGAGCCAATTTTGTTCTCAAACTACATCCTTGTATTTGTTAATAACATCCCCAGTGTCCCTGAGGTGGGATCTTAATTTAAACACTTAATCCTGAAGAAAAGCATCAATAAATTTAGACAAATTGTTAGAGAGCCCACTGCAGGGACAATTAGATAGCAGGTAGGTTTTAAAACACAATCCAGCCTCATCACCCTGGCATCCCCTAGGACTTACCTTGCACCTCCTCATGTGTCTCAGAGCTTTCCAGCTCTGGCAGGGGTGGCAGAGTCCCTCCAGTCTCCCACCCTAGAAGGACACAGCTGTGAGAGGTGGTGCCTAGGTAGCCAGGTGTGAGGCCTGCAAGCAGGTTGGCGTCATCTGGCCAGTAACCCCAGAAAATTGGCCTCATTGACACATCAAGCACAGACACATGCAAGTGTGTGCAACGTGATGTGGCATCTGCTGATGTCATCCTACCAACAAGCTGCTTCAACTGCATTTCCTATATGTTTTCACCAGGTGGCAATATAGCAGGGGACCTGGCTGCTCTCCCTCCTTGCAGGAAGAGAGTGTTCTCTGGGTTTCTCAATCCTCCTTCCCCCTGGCTGGCCCACGATGACCCAAGCTCATTCCTGAACTCAGGTCTCCAGGGTTGCAGTTGGTTGTGCTACCACTGCACCAATGGACTGGCAACTACCAAGTCCTCTTGATGTTGTAATGTGAGCTTGCAGTCCACAATGACTCCCAAATTCCATATCCTCTCCACAGTGCTGAGTGTTACACCATTTAGCAATATGAAACAGCATCCATGCCATTCATTACCAACCCACGAAGACCTGTGTCCACTAGTTACAACTCCATTTTTGAAGAGTTAAGACTAAATGGTAGGCATCCAATAACGGATTTCTAAAAGACAATCATTCAGCTCCGAAACTGCCACTCCCTCATTTGGTGCTCAAGACAGATATGTCGGGGTATCACTAGCATATCAATGAAAACCCAGCCTGTAATGTCTAATGATCTCCCCCAGTGGCAGCATGTACATAGCAAACAACATGACAGCCAGGGTCAAATCCTGAGATCCTCCACAGTGCAGTGCAGTGTCTTCTGAGATCTTTCTGAGATGTAAGATCTCAATACCCTCTGCAGCACTCTGCTGGACAAATAGGACTCGAACCACAGTAACACCTTCCCTGAGAGCCCTACATAGTACCTCAGCTGTACCCATACCTCTCAGCATTAAAAATCATAGAACTGGCCTTCAAAAACCATAGCAAAGGGCCAGAATGTGTAGCACTTTCTTATTTTAAACAATATTATGTCTACAGACAGTGTGCCCCATATAGTTAGTGATAAGAAATGTTTCTAGCAACTTAATTCAATGATTTAATAGTTTGTGTGTCCAAAAATACCTCAAACATTATGAGGAACATCAGCAAACCTATGAGTAGCAAGGGTAAATTTGAGTGCGAAAATCATAGCGCTATGCGGAATTCATTGCAGTTGAGAGGTATGGCTGTGCCAACAGCACCCTATGGTCCACTGAGTCAAATACTGAGGAGAGGTCGAGCAGAACCAATATAGAACGAAGTCTACCATCCCTCATCAGGAGGAGATCATGAAACACTTTTAAGATGGTGGTCTCAGTGCTGTGATGATGCCTGAAATCAGATTAAACAGGCTCACAGATGTGAAAATGTTCCAGGAACTCGCCATCTGTACCGCTACAACCTTTTCAGTTACCTTCCCCAAAATGGTAAGCTTTGAAATAGGTTTGTAATTTGAAAGAACATCAGGGTCCAATGATATTTCTTTCATGAGGCAGCTTGCTACTGCTGTCTTCACTATGTAATGAAAGACTCCTTCCATCAGGGAACACATGATTATCTCAACAAAAATCAGGCTTAGGGTTTCCCAGCACCCAAAAAGAAGCCATGTAGGCCCTGGGTCCAATGTGCACTATCATTATCAGTGGCTCAGTTGGTTGTGCACTTACCTCTGAGGTAGGAAGATTGGAAGGTTCTGGGTTCTAGTCCCACACTGGGAGCTTGGGCTAAAATCCTAATACTGACACTGTAGTGCAGTATGAGGGGGTGCTGCCCTCCTGAAGTGCCATTTTTTGGATGAGATGTTAAACTGTCTGTTTTGGTGGTTGTTCAGGTTGATGTTAAAGATCCCACAGCATTTCTCAAAAAGCCTAGGTAAATTTCCCCAGTGTCCTGGCCAAATTTCCCCCAGTCACTAAAATACAACCAACAGCTTGTCTCAACCTGATTCAGGATATGTCACTGAAAGCAGAAAACAATGGGTGGCACTCAAACTGATTGTATTACCAAACAAATACTCACATAAAATGTATAAATACAGCCAAAACCAAAAGCTTATTCCACGAGGAGATATACAGCACTGAGCTCAGTGCCGAATATCTCTTAATGGAATAAACATTTGGTTTTGACTATATTTACACATTTTATGCGAGTGTTTGTAATATACTCAGTTTCCTGGGTCAGCACCTGTTCTGTCTGTGAGTGCATGTGCTGGTTTAGTTCTCTTCAATATATGTCAGTTTGCATCTGTATCACCCCCCACCATTGGGATGAGGCCAAAAATAGGCAGAATTACTTAGCCCTCTATTCCTGGTCAATGAAAAACTAACTAACACTAGGTAGGGCACAGCCTCAAGATTACCTGGAAGACCTCTTCCACCAGAACTAGCTCAAATTCCTTCCAACAAAGAGGAGTGGCTGAGCCAATCATCAGATAGGTAATACAGGCCCATGAATAGCTGCTTGAGGAGATCCCCGCCCAGATGGATGATACCTTGTTGAGGAAGAACCAGTTAAACTCTGTACATTTATCTACAAAAAAACACTACCAGACAACAGACAGCTATGATTTAACAATTTGTCTATGGTGTGGACAAGTTGAGCCAACCGATTCATCCTAGTAGCAATCACCCATGGCAGGAACACTGACACATGGCAGGAACACTGACTTTTTCAGGGTGATTGCCCACTAATAATCACCACTGTGAGTTTTCAGTACCAATCTATCCTCCACCAACTGGGACCTCTGCCAAGAATTTTCTCACCTCCTTCTGTTTGTCTTCGACCACCTCGGCTCTTTATTGTACCATAGTAACCTGTGGCTGGTAATCAATTGATGAACATGGAAGGGTGCCATATATCTAAGATAGCCATAAGATCCATATTATAGCTCTCCATGACCTTCTAGGCAGCCTCGGTGCCTGTCATCACTATGTCTGAGATATTCATTACCACCAGAAGATTTTCAGGCTCAAAGTTTTGAACAGGGTAGAAGCTGACCATCTCCAACAGGGCAGTATTTAACTGAGGATCCCTGTTGATGAACTGCACGTCATGATGATCCAGCCAAATGACTGGATCAACTTTGACATTGTCAGTGTCAACGCCTAGTTAGAACACTAGGTCCAAAACCTGGCCATGATTATGGGTACCAGTGGCAACTGCCTGTACAAGGCTAGCATTGCCATCAGCTGGATGAACTGCATTTCAGTAAGAAAGGCTTCATCACGGACCCAGGCAATAAGACCACCTAGCACAAGCAGTCTGGGAGTTTCCAATTCCATGACAGCCATAAAGCCCTCAAGTCTTTGCAGGAAATCTATCATGTGCCCCATTGGACAGTACAAGTTCCTAATCCAGCTACATGTACCCGCCCACCTTTATCTGTCATGCATTCAAGTGACATACTCAAACCTGTTGGATATGCCATCAGTCCCAAGACTGATCTAAAACCGCCCTTGCACTCTCACCTTAAGCAGTGCACCACAGAATGACATGGTGAAATAAATGCTTCCATCACAGGGCCAGAGTCATCTCCCAACCAGGTTTCTATGACACATACCAGGTCTGCTGAGGAGCCTGTGATGAATGCCTCAACCACTGCAGTTTTATTTCTCAGTGATCAGGTGCTGTCAAGAACTGCCATAAGAGAAGAAACATGGTTGGCTGGCCCTACTGCTACCTGCTCATTAATATAAGCCCTGGGGATAGGTTTCAAGCAGGGAGGATCCTTTGCCTAGGTAGGCATACTCCCAGGGTGCCTCCTTAACCTCACACATCCATACCTTTCTCCCACAGCTTGACTATGCCGACATGCTTTATAGACATTGTCCAAACTCGGCCCTAAGTAAACTTGACACCTTGTATTAATGTGCTTTGCAATTTATCCTGAACTCACCTTTACGTACTCACCACTGCCTCCTCTATGAGGCACTGGGCTGGTCCTCCCTTGCCGCAAGGAGACAAAAAAATGCTTTGTTCTGGTTCTACAGGGCTGTAACTGATAAACTACCAGCCTACATATCTAGTGTATTTCAGCATGCAAAGGGGTCATACGGCCTGAGACGCTTCACTTTAATCAACTTTATTGTTCCTAGGATAAAGACCCAGCATGGACTGGCTGCAATTAACTACTGTCTCCCTTTCCTATGGAATGATATGCAAAGAATGTTAAAGTGTACCACTATTCTGGGATCCCTCACCTTCAAAGCTCTGTTAGTGGGTTACCTAAGGGAATCTTGCAACTGTCACAGGTGGCTCCCGCTATTCACCTGTTGCTTCTGGCTCTTTCACTCTTAATCCTTGCCTATGACATTGTAGCACTCTACCACTCTTAATTCTTGCCTATGACATTGTAGGACTTTCCTCTAACTTTAACTCCTTTGTCTCTTCTCTTTTCTCTTTCCAACTTCTTTCTCTTGTTCTTCCACTTTAGGATTATTTTTATATATTCCCTTGCACTGACCTTATTTTTCACATTACCTTCTTTCAAACACTTTGTAGAGGGCTGTCGAGCCTTCTGGAATGGGCTGTTGTCTATCCTTTACTATATGGTGCACTCCAGAAGTCATGTGGATTTATTCTATTGGGTGGCAATACACTAGGCCTGTGCATGACTTATTTTGTTATAATAACTGGTCAACAAGTTTTTCTATGTTTCGAACCAGTTATGATTTGCCATTATAACCCACAGGTTATAGCAGCGAGCATGTGCCCAGTCAATCAAAAACAGCTGCTTCCTTATTGGCTGTCACCTCCTCCTGGGCAGGCAAATCTCATCTGAAAACATGGCGGTTCCTTTTCTGAAGCAGCGAGGAGCCACCAGAGTGAGAGTCCTCATTGTGTTTTTTATTTTTTTTTAAATACAGCTAACATTTTTAAACAACAAAAAATATATCTGGTTGATCCTGCTGTTTGACAAGCGCAGCGCACAACAACAAACACCGAGGAACAGCTCCTGCCTGGCTAAGTCCTGATAAGCTGTGATCGCGATCAAACTCTAACTGCTCTACACAAAGCCACAAGCTAAGATAAACTAGAAGTAAAACTAAAAAAGACAGTTGCATATAAAAAAAAAAAAAACACCCAGTAAAAAAAGCCTGTCATGGATAGCTAGAGGTGTGTGTGTGTGTGTGTATCTGTCTGTCTGCATGAATGAGATGAAGAGTTGGAAAAAATACCTGACCAGCAATTATAAATAATAAAAGATGGGGAACTGTGTTTTAATTCAAAATTAACGGTTGCTTTCGGTATGGGATGTCTTAATAAACCCCTCTGGCTATGGCCGTGGGGTTTATGTAGCATCCCACACCTTGGGCAACCATTAATTTCTCATTAAGCACACTTCCCCATCCATTATTGTATATGTTGATACCCACTGTCAGTCTTGTTTATATGTAATTATGTTATGCCTCCTGCGCTGTGTATTACCTCTTTTTCTGGTATTTACCTGTTCTCTCCAGGACCACTTTGAAAATGAGCTTGCTCAATGGTGATATGCCTGGTTAAATAAAGTTTTGATTGATTGATTGATTGATAGATATCTGACATCCTCTAGTGTATACTGCTGGTGCAGACTTATCCTTAGACAGTGGCCCTGGAGGACACCTTGCAGCAATCAATAACCACTGCAGGGAAGGGTATATAAGAATCCCCCGAAAGGCCACAGCTGTCATAGCTGCTCCTTTGAGTAAGCATAAAAGGGTCTGGGAGATTCAAAGCACATAAATAAATAAAACAAATAAAATAAAAATGCTCATAAAGTTTCCTACCCATTACCCACATCCCAAACCAAATGAACCAGTCAAACTCAGACATAATGTGCACAATCCACAAGCCTACTATTTATACAATCAAATGAACACAAAAAATTAAAAAATCTATAAAACAGTACTAATTAAATATAAAGTACATGAACAGTAATCTTAAGCTGACAGCGATGACAATTTAATGTCTACTACAAATAGGAATTAATTTCTAACCAGGTCCATGGAAGGCAGGAAAAAGAATTGTCCCAAGCAGTAGAAAGTATGAAATTGTGATATAAAGTACTTTCAGGATCGCACTTAGCCCCATCATGGGTCCAACGCTCCACTTTTACTAGATGCTGAAGAACAGTACTGTTCAGGATTAAATTCTGTCAAGCAGGAGAAACTTGTAGTGTTGTAATGCCTGCAGGGAGGAGACACTGAAATGCTGTCTCCACCTCCCTCCTTCAGCCCTCTCACACCAAGTGCAGGAAAACTGATAGGAGGTGCTTAAACTCAGGGGCAGGCTGCACTCCCACAGTGCCTCCCCTTAGAGTCAGAAATGAACAAAAAGGGAGTTAAACTTAACCTCCAGATACCAGCAGTTAGAATCTGAATGTATATATGAATGAATGAATGAATGAATGAATGAATGAATGATGAATTATGAATTAATGTTTTTTTTCTGTAATATTTTTATTCAAAATGTTTCTTTTATAGTTACATACATTTTGGTGCAGTGGAAAGCAGGCAGGCATTCAATACACAATATCCAAGTAGTCTTATTTTTTTTTTACCTTCTCTTCACCCTAGTCAGCCTTTTCTCAGTCTAGCCCCCCATAGCCAGCCCCATCCCCTGCCTTCTGTGGGACTTACTGCCACTGCCTAGTCCTCCTTGGCTTGTTCACCAAGGTAAGGCTGCGAAGGAGTGCAATGGCTTACCCCAGGTGGAGCTGAAGTGCATTCAGTGGTGGGTGCCTTGATCAGCGATGCAGGGCCGGTGGCATATGTCTGGCTTCATGCTGTTGCCCGCAAGGGGGTTTTCTGCCCTTTTCCAAAGGATGCTGGCAGTGGGCCAGGGACAAGCATGCACACAGATGTGTGGCAAAGCATTAGAGCCTATCAACATCCTTCCCCTCTTGTTCTCCAGCTTGCATCACCACCTGTGATCACCCAGATGGTGAAAGTGCAGCTACGTCTGCAGTCCCTGTCTTCCTAAGGAGGAAAGTGTCCTCTGGGACACTCACTCCTTTTTCCTTGGCTGGCCCTCCAACAACCCAGGCTTGTTCCCAAACCCAGGTTGTTGGTGTCACAAATGATAGCGCAACTACTGCACTGGCTGGTCAGCTCTAAGGAGTCTTGTTAACAATTATAACTGATATAGAACATATTGAGGACTTGAGTTCTAGAAACAGTATTTCTCCATTATCTTCCATTATAGGTGCATAGTAGTGCACCTATTAGTAGGGTTGAGTCGGCATGTCTATGTTAAACCCCAGGTTTTGCACTTTAATAATGCAGGTGTCCCTGGAAAGAATAACCTGAAATGAGGCATGTCTGAAGTTGATGCAAGGATCTCCGCTTTTGGGATCTTGTAAATTTGGTAATGGTCCATTCAGTGATTTAAGTTCTAGAAGGCTGAAAATGAATTAAAAAAAAAAATTTAAGCCCTTTTATGTCTGCTCACAGACAGCACCACAACAGCTGTGAGCTAAAACCTGAAACTTTCAGGATTATAACAGTTCAGCCTAAGGATGAATCTTTGATAGGTGGCTTCACAGAGGGATGATGCTGATGGATTCCCATTTCCATGTCCATCCATTTCTCAGGCCAAACCACATGCTATAGGGAGTCCTGAAAGATATCAGAAAGGGGCCTAATTAAAACCACTTTTAACATCTTTATTGCCATTAGGTGGATACCATCTGGGCTCTTAGAATTTCCCATTTTTAACACCCTTCAGATAATTTAATCACAAATTCTGGCTTGAACAGCAAGCACCACACCTCATGTTTGGCCTGCTCATATCCCATAGCTTCAAACTCCTCATGCCCATGCCCTCTGACTTCCTTTCTGAATACAGACACAAAGTTGCTGTTTGGTGCCTCCACCATCCCACCTGTTGCCCCTCAAATGACTGTGTCTCCTCATGATGGGAGGCCTTGTCCTTTGTTCCCTATATACTGAAAAAAGTGATATTTGCTTGCTTTATCCCATACAGAATCCTTCCAGCCCTGGATCTGTCTGTGCAAGCATAACTGTTTTCCTTCTATAATGACATATAGTCTGCTTCCCTGGTCTTGTCTCTGAAATCCTGCCACTTTACAAAGTTTCCATATGTCCACTTCTTCTCCATTAACCTCCCCTGCAGGTCCTTGGACAACCAGGGAGGCCTCTGCTTAGCCCTCTTGCCCCTGTTACCCTCAAGAATGCATCATGATTAAAAAAAAGCACATTCACATTTCTAAAAGATATCAACGGAGTTGATAGTCAACACTTATTCGGGCACTACGAGGGATCAGTGTCAAGGAGGCACAATTACAAGCTAGTGGTAGAGGGGGGACATTCAGGAGGAATGTGAGGATATACTTCTTCATGGAGAGGGCAGTGGACAGTTGGAATTATTTCCCACAAGAGGTTGTTAACACAAAGAAAGTAACTGGGTTTAAAAGGGAGCAAATCAGACATAATGGTTTGGGGAGGTCATCAGCAAGGTTAGAGGGTGGGTGTCAGTTGAAGAACAAGGCAGAGCTGCTAAAAGGGCACTCTGTCTATTCCCAACCAGTGACAGACTGATTTGGAATAGGTTGGTCTGTGAGACTTGATGGACACAAATCTTATTCTGCCTGTACCGTTCTATGTTTGTAAGGCTGCCATTATCCACTGGCTCCCTCACCCTGGCTGGCCTGCCAATGTCATCTCAACTACTCCACAGCAGAACCAGAACCCCATTCCTTCTTGCCCATTCCAGATATGCTGATGGAAAAAACTGACATTCAAAACTGACAAAAAATTCCTCCCTTCTTTCTCACGGACATTTTCCACCTTCCCAGTCAATATCGGCCATGATGGTACAAATTACAACTTTAATATTGCTGTTTTTATTATTAGGACCATGTATTGTTTGGCCTACACTTACTAAAAGTGTAACTCAGCACTTCAGCATATGTTCATGAGCATAATATTACAGCTACATTAATCACTACAGAATACAATTTTTTTTAATTTTCTGTTTTCTTTCGAGGGTATATAACACATCTTTGTAGCCAGTCTAAAAATGTTTTTTTGGAAAAAGTATTTAACTGTCCCCAACTGATCGTATAGTTCTTTTGTCTATGACAACATAGTGTTTACATGGCAACAGACTGTGATGTCACAAACCACATTTGTGAGGTCATTTTGGGACAGTCAGAATTATTTGGAAAGGTACGGTAAAATAAGTACAATATAATCAGAAATACTAATCAGACAAAATAATAGGAGAAAGTAAGAAAGAAAAACCTTGAAAACACTGAAGTAAAACAGTTGTAAATATCATCGTTCTTGCCTTTTGTTTTAGTCGCCACTTGCTCTTGAAAAGTTTCTATATGGACTAAATACTTTTGGATGGACACTAAAACTAGGACTGCTGTTAATGCTGGGTAGAAACTGCAAATTCTGTATTTGGGGAAATTTCATGAAATTTCAAGAATGTCACATAATTTGCCAAAATTCAAACTTTGGCAAAATCTGAATTCTCCAAATTTACTTGGTGAATTTTTACTCAGTTCTGCAAATGGTTTGTCTGAATTGCAGAATGATACAGATGAACTGATGAATGACAGTTCTGAAGAATTTAATATAGAGGATAATGCCTGACTAACAGTGGTTAACCACAATGTAATCACCTCAAGTGGTTGCCAGGACAACCAGGTAAACTTCGAGAGTGCAGCTTGAGAGGTTTACAGTTGGCATGGCAACCTCGAGAGGTAGGTACATCTGTGGTTAACCACTTGTAGTCAGGCATGCATTTTAAAGTGAATGGTAATACATTGCTGTGAAAATAAATGTTTCTTTTATACTTCAAGAGAAACAAACTTACCGAGATCAAGACATCCCAAGTAGGACGTTTATTATGGTTCATTCACTTATGAGAGACATGAGTCATATTTAGCACGCATCAAAAAAAAAAAGCAAATCACTACATTCTAAATTAAGATGATGTTAAATACATCGAGAAAATTGGTTGTAATATGAAAAGAGAAGTTATTATCTAAACAAAAGTTAAAATAAATGGGCTTCAGGCAGCTGTTTCCGATTGGTCCATTTTGGTCATGTTACTCAACGTTAGCTTCTGCATCTTCTCCAAGTGAAGCGTGGTCGTACATTCATGCAAGGAGCTACTAAGGCAACACTAGTTGGATGAGAGATGAGAAATGGAGAGGTAGTCTGGAATTAGGGGGGGAAATGTTTTGATTTGCCATTTTGATCTACACAGTGGCAGGTCTGTAACTGAATGAATCAAATGTGTGTTGTTTGAATGTACATCACGGGAAGCAGATAACTAATTCATTTAAGAAAATTTTGACATTGGGTGACATTCTGACCTGTAATCCCATCAGTATGACATGCTTAAGAAAGGTTTACAGCATACTGACATCATATCGATGGGATTATCAGGTTGTAAACTGATTAAAAACAGTACATAATAGGCACTTTCCATACATTATACATCAATCTACAATACATGCAATCATTCCACAGTTTAGTGTGATCAGTTCTACAGAATTTCTTTGTGCAACTTAAAATATTAATCCACAATACATTCATATATTCTACCATTCTAAATTGGAATTTTGTTAAAGTTGCTAAAGTGCATTCCAAAATTTTGTGGAAGCAAAATTCTGACTTTTCTGGTAATTCCACCAGCAGATTTTTTTTTTTTGCACAGTACCAACTGCTACATAGGTTTTTGTTTTTTTCCCCCAGGGATTTGAATCCCATTCAGTATAATGGAGCCATCATGTTTTATTCCTAATATATGTTTATATGTAGATTTACTGTGTCTCTAATGGTTACAAGAGTGCTTTCTTGAGTTCTTGGGTGAGAGAATTGTGAAGCAAAGCTGAGCAGTTTGGACACATACATGACTTGAGTGTAAACTCTTATAACCATAAAAGACACAAGAACTGTACATATAAAAATTCATGGCAAAAACTTTGCAAATGCACTAGTTAAGGTTAAAGAAAAAACACAGGGAAATGTGGCATTAGGGTTTCTAACTGTAACGCCTCCCCTCTTGCAGGCAGCACAGCAGGTGTGGGCTGTCACTTGGGGTTCTTGAGTCTAACACCCCATTCCATCACTTAATAAGCTGAGATGTGTGCAATGTATGATAATGGAGTGAGTGTTAGGCTCAAGAACTCCAAGTGACACCCCATACCTGCTGTGCTGCCTTCGGGGAGGGGGGTAGGGTTTGAAACCCTAATGCCACATTTCCCTGCTTTTGTCACTTTAACTCTAACTAGTGCATTAATAAAGTTTTTGCCATGAATATCCCTACTTTTTGAGAAAGTATAATCGAATCCTTAATTGGCTGTGGGAGTGCAGGGCCCTTTGGGTCCTGCAGTCCAATGCATCCATAATTAGTCAGATTGTATAATTGTATCTTTATTTTCTTGTGGGAGCACAGTGCCCTCCAGGCCCTGTGCTCCCATCCCTCCATAGATGTGCATGTGCATATATATGTTTCTGTGGCCAACTATATTCTGGGGCAATCCAGGAGCACAGTGGAGGTTAAGTGACTTGCTTAAGGTCACACACTATGTTTGTAGAGGTGGCAGGAATCAAACTCAGGTGTGTGGATATTGCTAGTGAAGTCACACTCTCCACTTTAATTCATTATATCCTGGTTGACCATTTTGTACCAGGTAAACAATGGATAGTTTGGACTTCTTAAGAAGCTATTGGAAGTAATGAGTTAAGGGACAGACTCTGTACTGCTGTTGCCAGTGGTTGTCAAGGTTCTGCTGTGCACAAGTCTTTCCCTGATCCACTCTCCACTCACTGATGCAAATCGCAAATTGGAGCTGCAAAGTGAACAAACTTTTTTTTAATTTAAAATCAAGCTTTGGTCCTTTTTTAATTTACCTATCGAAGTTTATGTTAACTTTGACTTGTTTTTTTTTAATTTACCAATCAACGTTTATCGGTCAAACTTTGACGTTATCCCAAAAAACATTATCATTCAAAAACTGTACAATATTTTTTCACCAAACCATCCAAAGGCATGCCCTTGACACAGACTCCATCATCCCTTAAATTTTCATGGAAAAATTCCAGACTGTCTAGGCTGTGAGTGAGAGCAAAAACCCCATTGTTAAGTACAGAAATAAAACTTTTTTTTTTCACTTTTTTGACCCTTCGCATCTCAAAAACCATACAATATGCCATCATGAACCTTTCCACATCTTCAGACTATGGCAGCCTGACCACACATGCAAAACTTTGTGCTAATTCATTAAATGAATGCAAAGTTATTTCAATGCAAAAATGCAACCTTTTTTTAAATTTAATGAAGTTTATTGATCTAAGTTTATCAGTCGAACTTTATTGGTTGAACTTTGACATTATCCCAGAAAATGTTACAAGTCAAAAACTGTACAATATTTTTTCACCAAACCATCCAAAGGCATACCCTTGGCACAAACTCCATCATCCCTGAAAATTTCATGGAAAAATTTCAGATTGTATAGGCTGTAAGTGACAGCAAAAAATCCTAATGTTAAGTATAGGAAATTTTTTTGTGTGTGTGTGTGTGTGTGTGTTTATGATCCTCTGTATCTTGAAAATCATATAAGATACCATCACAAAACCTTTCATATCTTTAGACTCTGGCAGCCTGACCACACATGCCAAATTTTGTGCTAACTTGTTAAAAGTAGGCAAAGTTATTTAGGTTCAAACATTACTGATCAAAGTTTGTCAGTTGAAGTTTATTGATCAAAGTTTATTGGTTGAAGTTTATCGATTGAAATTTATCAGTCAAAGTTTATTGGTCAAATTTCAGTGTTATCCAAAAAAAATTATAAGTCAAAAACTGTACAATATTTTTTCACCAAGCCATCCAAAGGCACGCCCTTGGTACAGATCCCAATATTCCTTAAAATTTCATAGATCAATTCCAGAATGCCTAGACTGTAGGTGAGAGTAAAAATTCCAATGTTAAGTATATGAAAAAAATTTTTTTTCACTTTTTTGACTCTCCGTAGCTTGAAAAACCATACAAGATTCCATCACCAAATGTTCCACATCTTCAGACTCTGGCAGCCTGACCACACATGCCAAATTTTCTGCTAATTCATTAAATAATGGCAAAGGTATTTAGGTGCAAAAATTTGGTTTTCACATTAAAACCCCTGCTTAACCCTAACTATAGTGGCACTACCGTGCCACTATAATATTATAAATCATGAAGAACAGTATGGGTTGCACTGTGGCAAACATCATGAGGTGGTCAGCACTCACAGTTCCAAATCAAAATTCAAATATCAAGTTCCTCACCAGTCTGAAAAGGCTGTGCAAAAGTAGTTAAAGTTTATTTACATACCACATCCAGTAAAAAACAATGTGTATTTCAGAGATTCAATTGCAGTGCAAAGTAAGTCTTGGCAGCAGGAATAAAAACATCAGCAACTGCCGTATCCATTTAAATCACATTGCTTGGCTTGCTTAGCAGTCACAAAAGCAACTTTCTGCATATTTGCAGAACACTACTAGCTTTCAAACCCAGACCATGCTCTGCTAGTACACAAATGGTAGCATATTCTAATGTTTTGACATCACGGATGATGACTTCATCATATTATAAATCATGTTAAAGACCTTTGCTTAACAATTGAATTTGAATTTAAAATTTATAAGGTTGTGCTTTGCAGAATATTAGAGAATCTCCTTTATGAGAAAAGGACAATGCCAACTGAACTTACAGTATATCTTCACACTGTTAGAACTGTTTGCATGAGACACCCTCATATGGTTATAACAGTACATGGAATGTTTAGAAACAAACAACCCTGATTGGCTAAGAATTGTGCCATGATTGATAATTAACATTTAAAGTAAAATATTAATGTGGTTTGCATTGAATTTGCCAACTTTTTTCTCCTTAAAAAAATCTGAGTAATAAACAGGCAAAAACAATAAGCTCACAAAACCAGCAAAGTCTGGAAGTGAACCATTTCCCATCCACTTAGCTCTCAGTGAAAGCATATAATAATGTGGAGTTTACTTATTATATTTTTAAATTAGTGTATATATGCTGTAGGAAAAAAATACTCACTGTAGTTATGATATTTCTTCTCAGGGATCTACTACTGTTATTTACGAATAGCATCATCCTCTGGTCAGAGTGTGATGCCCCAGAGAGAGAACTTCATGCTAATCATAGAACTTAGAATACAGTGCAACCTCTGCACTGTGGTCACGCTCCCTCTAGTGTTCTAACTTAAGATTTGTTTCTAAAGCTAGGGGAGCTGTGACTACTAAAACTAGTTAATTGTCTGCCAAACATTTCTAATCATTTTAATTACATTTTTTGAAAAGCACCAATCAATTTTAGGACAACCAACATGAAGAAAAAATATAACAAACCACATTTCACAATTGCTAAGGATATGCAATAAGCAATGCTCAAGCAATCTTAAGATAAGAACCGATTCTTGTGTAAACCTATTTTCAGGTTCTGTAAAGGGAGGCAGGGTCAGGGATTGTAAATCACAGTGATGGGTCCCTGGGAAGAAACAACATTACTATGATGATAATTGTTTTCTTCAAACCCCAGGAATCCATCACTGATGCTTTTCAAATAGCAGTCTCCCTAGCAGTAACTTGGAAGGATGGGTCCAGAAGCTACTTAGGGAAACATTTCTGCAAGACAGCAGTTCCAGAATTGGCATCCTTCCTGGACTGCATGTCTAGAAAATAGTATTTTGTGAAGGTGTGCACTATTTTCCAGGTAGCTGCTTTATAGGTGTCTAGAAGGGGGATACCCCTTGTAGTTGCCACAGAGGCAGAGGTACCCCTTGTGGAATGAGCCCTTAAGCCTCTCAGGGGTATTTTTCCAGCTTTTTCATAATAGAATTGTATGCAGGAGACTATGCAATGAGAGCTAGTTCTCCTAGTTGATGGTTTTCCTTTGCCTCCCTCACAATAGGTAACAAAATTTTGAGTACTCCTGTACCTGACATCCATTATCCACTCCAAGTAGTGATCTAGGGCTCTTTTCATATCCAGGCAGTGCAGTTTTTTTTCACCTGTACTGGAATGTTCAGGGTGGAGCACAGGAAGGTCAACTGATTCAAGTGAAATTCTAAAACTACCCTGGGTAGGAACTTCCTATGAGTCCTAAGGAATACCTCATCTATGTGCTAAATACTGTAATTTGGATCTGTACTGAGAGCTTCCAGCTTCCTTATCTACCTGGCAGATGTCATGGTAATCAAGAAAATAGTTTTCCATGTGACATATTTAAAATCAGCAGTAGCCATAGGCTCAAAGGTAGCCTGCCTCAGGTGGGAAAAACAGATATTCCAGTACCATGGCTGGACTGGGTCCCTTACAAAGGGATACAGGTGATCGAGGCCTTAAAAAAAACTTTTAGAGACTTGTGAGGACAAAGTTGTGTTCTTGCCTAGTGATGTGTAGGCTGACACTGCTGCCAAATATACCTTCAGGGTTGAGGGTCTCAGACCTAAAGACTGTAGGCATACTAGGTAGTTCACAACTTTTGGCAGCAGTGCCTGCATTGGGATTATCTTTCTGAGGGCACACTAGTATGAGAAACTCTTCAATTTAGAGAAGTATGCTTTCCTTGTTGTTGGTTTTCTTGAAACCTTAACAATACTCTCATAACCTCCTTTGATCAGGTTAGAGAGTTCTAACTTTTCAGGAGCCATGCCTTCAGGTGAACTGTTCTTAGGTCTGGGAATGTTATTCTGCCCTGAACCAGTCTAAAGTTTGTAAGTCTGTGGCAGATTGATTGGAATCTTGATGGACAGAGTCAACAGCATTGAGTACCAAGCCTGTCTGGCCAAGTCTGGGACTATCACAATCATTATTGCTTGCTCTCACCTGAGCATTAGGAGCACTCTCTGTATGAGTGGGAATGGTGGGAAGGCATACAGGAACCTCCCTGTCCAATCCAGAACTATGGCTTGATCTGGGATGCTATTCCTTACTAGTGGTATGCAACAAAATTGTGGGAGCTGATTGTTCTCCCAGGAGGCAAACAGGTCTATTTCTGGGGTGTCCCATCTTCTGAAAACTGAGGCCAGCACTTGCTGGTTCAAAGGTCCACTTGTAGTTCCCCTGGCTGATTCTGCTTAAGGCGTATGCCAGGACATTGCCCTTGCCTGGCAGACATACTGCAGATATCTTTAGATCTAAGGAATAAGCAAGACCCCAGATTCACATGGCCTCTGTGTGCAGTCTTGAAAATCTTGCCCTGCCTGTTTGTGTAATAAATTGTTGCGGTGTTGACTGTTCCAATCTGGACGGACTGACCTTGTAGCTGGGAGGAAAAGGACTGCTTTGCCAGTAATACTGCCCTGAGCTCTAGGAGATGTATGTGTTCCTGGTCTCCTGTGGGTTTCAGATGCCACTCACTGTGAGATCCTCCAGTTGGGTTCTCCACCCTTGGTGTGAGACATCTGTTGTGAGGATACTTGTTGGGGTTTGCTGGGGGAAGGGAATGCCCTCTCTAATGTTGTTTTCATCCTTCCTCCACTCCAGTGACCACACCAATGTCTTTGTGACTGCCACTAGCTTGGAGACTGGATCCCATCTTTGAGACCAGTGGTACCCTAAGTAATATTGAATTTCCCTCATCTTAAAAACCTTGCTCATGGCACCACTGCTGTGGATAAGACCATGTGGTCCAGTAACTGCAGGAACTCCCTTGCAGGCTTTGGTGGCCCAGTGTGAAGGAGTCTGCAGTGGTAATCAGTTTTGATACCCTTTCTTGTTAGAGGAAAGCTTTCCTGGCAGAGTATCAAGATCTGTGCCTATGAAGCCCAGCACCTATACAGGTTCTGTTTGGGACTTCTTCAGATTTAACAGGAACCCCAGGTTTTCCAGGGTGCTTTTCACCCTCTGAATTGAGCACCTTGTCTCTTGTTTTCTCTTCTCTGAGACAAGTTTGTCACCCAAGTAACAAAAAGTCATCATACCTTGCCTTTTCAGATGTGCTGTCACCATAGCTAGGCACTTTGTGAAGACCCTTGGTATTTAAGTTAGGCCAAAGGGAAGGGCTTCTAACTGGTACTGGCAGTTTCCTAGCCTGAACCCGAGGGTATCTTCTATGGGGAGGTCTGATTGGACTGGAATGTGAAAATAGGCATCTTTCAGATCTAGTGACCCAAGTCAATCCCCAGACTGCAAGGAAGGTATCACTGTACCCAATGTGACCCTCCTGAATCTTTCCTTTTTGAGATGCTTGTTCAGATATCTTTGGTCTAAAATGGGTCACCACTCCCCATTTTTCATGTGGTGAGGAAGTATCTAGAGAACAGGTCCTTGCCCAACTGTTAGGCAAGGACCTTTTCCATTGTTTTTGGCTGAAGCAGTTTCTTTACTTTTAGTTCCAGCAGAACTCCTTCTGTTGGTGAATGTGCTGGAATACTTTTGGGGTTTTGCAATTTTTGAAAACTCTTGAACTGCAGGGACAATCCCCAACTCATGACCTCCAATACCCACTTGCCTGTGTAATTTTTACCTATTTGTAGAAGTTGTGGGCCAGCGCTCCCCCCCCCATCCCACACACTGGTTATGGTTGGGCAACCTGGGCAGAATTTTCAGGGGTTTTGGCTGTGACTTTTGGGGCTGGTACTACAGCAACACATCTAGTGCCCCTCCTGCCTCTGCCTCTTTTATAATCATTTTGGGGTTGGTACTCATAGAGGGCATGGGGTCTTGAGTAGGAGCCCCTACTCCTGTCTCCCCATCCATAAGACAGGTAGAAAGTGGAGGTCTTTTTCTTTCTCAGTGTTATTTCTGTAAGCAGTCTTGTACTCGTTCACTTTTTTCACATGATTCTCTTTTGTCAAATAGTGAATTTCCCTCAAAGTTAAAATCAGTGGCCTTGGTCTGGGTGTCCTGGGAAAGGATGGTTATATTTAACCAGGAGAACCTACTCAATGCCACTGCATGGGCTAAGACCCTTGAAGCAGAGCCATTGGTGTCCACAGCCATGTGAATTTGGTCTATAGTGGAAACCAGGGCTGAAATTACTGTGGCAGCTAGGTCAGTGCCCATCTCCCTCCACCTTTTCAGCCAGTGCTTTCTGGTATTGGGCTACATATGCCAAATAGTCTGTCTGCCTAAGGAGCAGGGAAGCTGTAGTATATACTTTTTTGGCCATAGTATCCAGTTTCCTGGAGTCCTTTTCAGGGTGATGTGCAGTGAAGAGCATCTTGGCCCTCTCACAAGCAGCTGCTTGGACCACTCCTTCATGGTTAGGATGGGCATACAGGTAGTCCACCCCTGCCTGTCCACCTGATATTTCTTTTCAACTTTTGTTTATCTATGCTAGCAACTGAGTTGGGTGTTGATATGATTTCTGCAGTGAATTTGTGTATTAATTTGTGTATGAGAACTAGCAGCCTTCTAGGAATTTTGTTTATTTTATTTTTTTTTTACCAGGAGTGACACACTAAGCTGAAAACTTGTTTACAGGTGTGACTTGGGAGCACAAGGAAGTTAAGTGACTTGCTCAGGGTCACACAGTATGCAAGTGGGGGCTGTGGGATTCAAACCCATGTCTCCAGGTTTGCAGTTCAGAGTTAGCACCATCATATCCATAAACTCCACTTCCCCTCATCCTCCTCTGTTTCATGAGAGGGGATGTTGAGGGTAATCACCTTTTGTTTAATGAAAGAAGAGTATGAGGTATAATCCTCTGTAGACCTGGGGGAGAGCCAAACTTTTGTTTAGGTTACCAATTGGTTCTATAGGTTCACATTTCTCCTCCTCATAATGCATCTCATCCTCCTCTGCAGGCAAATGGTCTGGAGCCTAAACCAGGAGTGGGAGGCAGGCATATTAATTAAGTTTCCCATAGCCTGGAAGGCCTGGAAAGATTGCCATACTTTTGCCTTGTTCTCTGCTGAGGGGCATTTGTCTCAGGTCCAATGCTTGCTCCTTTTCTTTTGCAGGAAAAGTGGTTAAGGACATTCTTTTCTTTTTGATTTTTTTGTTTTTTGTTGACAGACACTGTTTCTAGTGCCTGCTCTGGGCTCTTTTATTCATATTTTTGACATTACTGGATTCAGGGTTCTCCTTTCTGGACTCCCTGATATCTTTACCGTACTTATCTGATGGCTGAGCAGCTTTATCTTTTGTATCTGTTCCTTTTGACATGGATTGCTTCTGTTTATGAGGAAATGAACCCCTGGTATGTGGTTTCCACCAGCATTAGAAACTCACTCAGAGCCTTTATTGTGTTTTGGTGACATAGAAGCAGACTAAAAAGCCATACAATGTTTTCGTTTTTTTATGGCTCTTGGTTTTGAGTTGTACGGCAAAACGACTGGGAATGGAGAAACATCAGTTTAATACAATATACTTAAATAACCCAAGCATTTTGTACATATTATCAAATGTTCTGCACCACTGAATGAGAGGCTGATTCAGTCAAGATATTAAATTTCCTGTCCTCAATCTCGCTACTCACTTTAACAGTGGAACAACAGCAATGCCTTACTAGCCCAATTCAACTCCCAGAATTGGAATTGGCTATTACTCGCTCCAAAACCATGAAGGCCCAAGGACCAGATGGTTAAGGAGGTGGAGTTTTATAGATCAAAACAATCACAGAGGATCAGGTCATTCTACCACTTCTCTGTACCTTTAATGAAGTACTGCTAGGTGACTCCCACCCAGCTGGTCTCAAGTGGCAATCTCAGTCATATTAAAACCAGATAACACCCCTCAGCTATGTGAGTCTTATCACCCTATTTCAGTCCTTTATACTGATTATAAATACTTAATGTCAATCCTGGCACACCAGGTGGATGGGATCTAATTAATTGGCATAAATTAAACAGACATTGTCCAATCTAGAATAACCATAGATAATATGAGGTGCACCCTACACTTGATCCATAAAATGCAGTATCGAGCGTCTCTTTCTGTTCTTCTCAGTCTGTTTGCTGAGAAGGCTTTTGACAGAGTCTCCTGGCCTTTCCTTTATCCAACCCTAGGCAAGATGAGCTTCCTGGACACTCTTATAACAACAATCAAAACTGTATATACATCCCCTAGGGCATGTGTTAAGATATCTGGTCACCATTCAGCCGAACTCCCTCTTTTTAGAGGTATTAGGCAGGGGTGTCCAATGACCACCCCCATTATGTGTCATATATACAGGGGTATTGAACCTTTGGCACAGTCAGTCAGGGAATCTACACATATAATCAGATATATCAATAGTGATAGAGGAACACTGGGTAACTCTGTGTGTGGATGATGTGCTGCTATACCTAGACAACCCCAATGCATCACTTCCTGCTATATTCTGGATTTGGGAGCATTTTTGGGGCAGTCTTGGGTTATAAGCTGAACACTAGAAAAACAGAAGTACTAACCTTCCACTACCAGCCTTCACAAGAAATTAAAACAAAATTTCCATTTAGATGGGATTTAGAAAAATGTAATTATCTGGGAATTTATTAGCACGAAACACTACAGATGCTCTAAGAAATAATGATATACCGTTTTACACAGAAATGCAGCAGGACCTTGCGAAATGGAACCACTTACCCCCAGGTCTAGCACGAAGGATAGAGGCTATCAGAATGGTGACCCTGCTCCATGCTCTTTACCGGTTTCAAAATGTCTCACTTTCATTAACTCTGAATATATTCAGCTAATGGAATAAAATAATAACCAGATTCATATGGGCTGGGCAGTGTCCATGGATAAAACTCACAACCCTATTCCTCCCTAATGAGAGTGGAGGCCTTGCCCTCCCTAACCTTAAACTCTACTATTGGACATCACACCTATTGTTTATTGCCCATCATTACTGGGGAGCATCACAGACTAGGTGGAGGAACATTGAGGAGGCTATCCTTCCAATTCCAGACTTTATCAGAATCATGCATCATCTTGAGACCCCAGCCAGATTGCCAAACTGATCAGAATCCATGGCTTAAGTTTCAGCTTTTGGCTTGGACTACACTTTGTAAGGTGTTGCACTTGGTTCCTTTTCTTAGTTTATTGTGCCTAATAGCATTATTGGAACACTTCCTGCCTGCCTGGAATGACCTAGTATTCTGTAGGTGGGAATATTCTTCACTTAACTACCTTCATCAGCTAATGATTGGGGCAAACTGTAAATATTTTACTGAAGTACTGTACAACTGGAATGTGGACTCAAAGTGATTTTTACAGATATTTGCAACTTCGTCACTCTTTTGACAGCCTCCCATTAGGAGTACATCACCCAGAATCATATCCACCTATCATAACTTCTCTCCTTTCTGTAATACATTCCAGAGCCACAGGACACTTGATTTCCCATTTATAGGGCATTGATTGGCTATACTGGTGATTCAGTGGAATATGTGCTATTGAGATGGAATGAGGAACTGGAGCAGTGGCATGCATTTTGCCGACTCATTGCTAAAATTACAAGTTCACACCAATGGTGTGAATACACCTGGACACACCAAGTCTGTTATTTCTGTACCCCTGCAATAATGGCCCACCGTCACACAACAAGAGATGTCTCATGTTGGAGGCACTGTGGAAACAAAAAATGCCCATCTCACCTATATGTTCTGGACCTACCCCAAGTTATGTCCCTTCTTTCAGTCTCTCCAGGTGGAACTTGAGGAATTATATGGTAGACCAATGCCGCTAACTGCAGAAATGATTTTATTTAACGTACTGCCATGTGGTTTTCAAGACAGGCATACATGATATCTGCTTGGAATATTACTTTTGGCGGCCACAAAAACAATTACCAGAACCTGGCTCATACAACAGCTCCCCACCTCAAAGTGTTGGAGGACAATAGTCAATCAAATTTATAGGATGGAGAGAATTACCCATGCACTTAATGAAAGCATGGAGAGTTGATCATCCAGATGGAACAGGTGGATTCTGCATGTGATGACCAAAGATCCAGACTTTGTCCCATAAGGAGAAATGTAAATTTCAACATTGCTTTAGAAAGCATTTGGATCCCCTGAGTGTGGACTGATCTAGGTACTATTTAGAAGGCCCCTGGTCCCCCCTCCCCCCCACACACACAGATTGCCAATTCAGTTGACCAGGGTTTGGATAATTTGTTATATTGCATTGAATAGTTATTTGTTCCTTCCCTCCGTGCTGTCACTAAGGAGAAGGAGGAGGAGAAAGAGGAAATAAACTGAAATGGATTCCATTACCTGGCCTGAATGGAACTATCTTTTGAATTGTAAATTTTTGCTAAGTTATATGTATTCCAGTATATTATTTGAGTGGATGTTGTAGACTTTGAAAAGTTGAATAAATATTATATTTATAAATATATATATATATATATATGTATGTAAGTAAGTACCCAAACTAGTGCAGAGTATCAAGAAAATAACTAAAACTTTGCAATCAACAAAACTATAATTAAAATGAAAACCGTTGCCCGGAAGGCTGGAGTTGTACTTCGCGGTGACTGCTTTATTTAAGCAGAGAAGCAAATCTGTCATTAGAATATTAGAGAAGCATGACCATGGTGCAGAGTTTGAACTGTATTCTAAGATCTATAAATAGCATAAAGTTCTATCTCTGGTATATCACACTCTGTCCAGATGATAATGCTATTTGTAAATCATCAGTGATGGAGTCCTGGGCTTTAAAGAAAGTAAAGTGCCCTTAGTTAGGATTTTCTACCTTTTTGAATGGATACTATAATTGTACAACCACATAAACAATTAGTTTTGCAACAAAATACCTCTAAAATAGTGGCTGAGATGTTTCAATTGAACACCACACCCATTTTTGTCCATTTGTATTCCATAATGGTGCATTGAACTTTTTTGTCAAAATGGAAGCCATATGCTTTCCCAGAATCTGTTCATTGAATTAGGCTGGATTTGGGGATCTATATGTACCAGTTAAAGATGAAAAGGGGTTAGTGTGGGAGATGCTGTTGCCACCACACGCTAAATTTTTGAAAGATAGCAAGGTGTTAATTTTATGAATTAAATAAAAAAAATATTTTTCATATTAAGTTGAAATTCCTTTTTATTTCCTTATTGTATATAGTGATCTGAATCTCAAGAGGCCAATCTACCGAAGCACAGCATGCTATGGCCACTTTGGAAGAAATGAGTTTCCCTTGGAGGTACCGAAGAAACTTGTATTTTGATGGGAGAAATCAATGTCCCCCTGACCAGACAGTGCCTTTATTTTCATTTCATACATACAGGTTTCCTCAAGATTCCACTTGGAGACTCAACAAAACCAAACTTGCTCAACACTGTGCATAGGGAGGGACCAGTCGCACAAACAACTTTGGAGTAAAAGGAACAATCAATTCAAAATAAGCTATCACTAAAATCTGATGTACACTGGGGTGCATACACTTGGAATGAAAACTCCTTACATGCTTTGAAAGAATTGTCTCTGGCTGAACAATGTATACTTGTATCTTGTTTTTGACAAGTGGAGCTAAGTTGAAGTAAGTGGTAAAAATGGTGTGTTTTGTATCATTACAGTTTTGCTATAGTTAAGGAACCATGACAGATTTTCAGTCTTTAATGGTATGAAACTAATCCAAGAAAATATTTTTTCAAGCAATATCCTTGCCCTCCTTGCATCAGTGTTAGCTACATCCATGAATATTTAGGGTTCTTGGAATAAACAAGCTAACATACTTTCTCCTCTTGCACAAAGCTGCAGTTTGAGTTAGAATAGCATATACCCTGTAGATTGTTGCAAAATTCTGTAAGAAACTGTGAAATTCAAATGCAGCTGTCATTCAGGGAACTGTGACACATTGCATCTGATCCTTGCAGATACCTCTGTAATTTTCAACATCTTTCATCAAAAAGCTGAAAGCGCTCTGAGGCAGCCATTTTGCATTAATCTTAAACAATGGAATCCTCAGACTTATAAAAGCACTATTGAGGGAATTTAAAATACAGTTTCAAACTCTCCCCCTGGTTTTTAAATCCATTTTTATGGTCCATGCAAGGAAAGATGTCTCACTAGAATCATAGCATGAGAATACTCATGTAAGAAGTTAATGCCCCAAGTCTTGCCTTCTTTTTCAAGATAGCTGCTCTGGCAACTTTCTAATAATAACAGTGAAGCCTTTGGGACCAAGCTATCTGATGTCATGATTTTGTAGTAAAAGCTAAGGTAGATACTGTACATGTGTCTTTTCACATTGCAGATCTTCCTAAGTTAGCAATAGCCATAGTCACAGAAGATGAGTTAACTATTCCAGTCTTAAATTCCCCATGAGTTAGCTTGGGCACTGTGAACAATGTGGACAAGGCCTTCCTGTTCTGAGCTTTACCTTTTGGTGAGCACTCACCCACCATGCTTCATTCTTCTAAAACAATGTGATGTACTGTGTCTTTTTTTATGTATCTTAAAAGTGTGCTATTTCATCAGGTGTTATTTGTTGCATTTTCTCACTGTAGTAGCTTTCACATATTTCCAAGGGCTCTATTTTTAAAGAGCCCTTAGAAAAGTAGGTTTTCCACAAAGTTTGATGCAAGGTGCCGTTTGGTGCAGGCACCTTGGGTCAAACATATTGTTTGGAAAATCGGGCCCTTAGTGTGTAAGGTCTGCCTGAACAGGGACAGTTAAATCGTCCTTCCTCTTTCCATCATCCCCATTTATAAACTGTTTGGAGAAAGCTTTTTCCCCCTGAAACTAGGAATGGATAATCATTTTTCCAGTTTGATTTTGAACTGGTTACATTTGAATGAGAACTGTTTGATAAAAGATATTGGATGAATCTCAGAATCTGGAACCTGAATATGAACTAATTCAGAATGTATTTAATTAATTGATTAATAGAGCAATTAAATAGAAAAGGGCTGGGAACAGACTGTTGACTATCAGATTTCTTTTCTGTAAGTGTGATAGTTCCTCTTTCCATAAAATGTCTGCACCCAATCTGTTTAAAGAAATGTTGTGCTATTACCAAGCTATTATTTGGGGGTGGGGAGATAGTAGGTAGGTAATTCTTTATTTGATCGCCCATACGGTCATTTCAGTAAAACATTTTACACTAAAATACACTTCACATTCATAAGATTTACAGTAAGACATTCATGTACTAAATCAATGGATCATACAGTCACTAAATGTTTATTTACTCATATCAAGACCTCTAAGTGAGGGAGAATTACTTTATGAAAACTAGTCAGTCCTGTGTGTCCTATTACAAAAAAAGTTCCCTCCCACTGAGAGGTCACTGTAATAGACTTTATTCACCTTAATTTAATTAGATGTAAACACTAAGTGTTTTCAACTCTAAACAATCAACTGGGTTAAAAAGAAATAATTGATTCAAGATAAAGTGGTGTGTTACCTAGCAGGCATGCCAATGAGTCCTTTGGATCATTGTATCTCAGGCTTCTCAACATGAACTGTTCTACATTCTCATCTTCCCCTAGAAGCAGTCAGAAATTGTACTCCCAGGTCCTTTAATCTTTGAATATCTGACTTCAATTATTGCATATGGGAACATATACAATCTATACATTGTGATAATATTCCTATTGATAGTCTCTCTTCAGCAAGCCACAAATATGGCTCAAAAGCCAATGGGCAAACTTTGGAAACTGTAAGGGCAAGGAGACCTTATTAGCAGTAAGACAGGATATGTGTTCTTTCTCTATTAGTTCCTTTAATCTAGCCTTGAAGACTTAGCCATAGCTCTTACCAATAATAACCACTCTTGATAGGGGATCAAATAGTGCCCAAATCTAAGCTCTTGAAGGTTAATATAACTCTCTCAAGCCAGGGTGGTTTCAGCCTATCTTACAATATATTTTCTGTTTCAAACAAAGCATAGGCAGCCTCTGTTTATCTTAATCAGAAAGCTTTATCAAAAAACAAGCTGTTGAGCAAGGATACCAATTGGCATAATACCTAATGTTGGTTGGATCAATGCTGTAGGAGAACAGTGGGAAAAAGGCACAGCACTGCTTTATAGATTTTCTTCCTGGGGGGGAGGTCAAACTGGAATTTTAAGTTATTTCATTTAGGGCTAGCAGTATAGCCTAGATGTTAGAGTAATAAGCTGTGAATGAGCTTGGTACATCTTGCAGACCTGGGTTTGATTCCCACAGTGTCCATGTGTGTATTGTGTGACTCTAAGCAAGTTACTTAACTACCCCAGTACTCCTGGGTCACCCTTGAAAACAGACACTTGTACCTAGTGGGCCTTACCCGGTTACCAAAAGAATAAAATAAAAAAAATAAAATAAGTCCACTCTCCAAATTTCTCTGCCAGATAGGGCATTACATTTGCTTTTGCTTGCACTACTTTAATCAGACATCCAGCACATATCCTCCATAGTTACAGTAGAACTGAGGTAATCTCTTGTCTCTAATATTACAGTACATATGTCCTCAGATAGTAATGCTCGGACAGTGTTCAGTGAGCCACAGCCACCATCTACCAATCTCATTTATTGATTTTCTGTCAAATAATGTCAACATAATTGCTATCAAAGTGATATTTGAACCTCTCAAGCCAATGTTTTGTAAGTCATTTTATCACCCTTCAAGCTGGCACTCACCCATACTTTAATTTTTCTGCAACCAACACCTGCCATGAATCCACTGTTTGTGTGGAGCAGAGGATTCACTATGGGACCCAGAACGGGCATCTGACTGGATGCTTGCCTATGTCCTTTGCAACGTACCAATCTGCCCCCCAGGATCCTGCATGCTGGAAGGGCAGGGCCACAGACAGGCAGCCAGTGATCATGAATGTCAGCTGGTACACACTGGTCCGCAGGTGCAGAGCTGCATGGGCTGGGTATGTGCCTCTTGCACATAACCAGACAGTACACAGAGCCTATTGCTTCTTTACAGTCTCAAAAGTGACAAACTCATTTTAATGAAAAGGCTTGGTTTGGTTCAAAAGATTCTCTGATTGATTCACCAATCCCCTAATAGCCACTAGATACATTGCTTTCCAGCACATGTAGAAACTTGATTAATGCTTCATTTTCACTGCGTAAAAGTGTTTGTTTTCCTTCAGTGAGAAGCATCTGTAAAGTACAGAAAATGCATAATTGGGTGTCACTGGGACATTTATTTTTGTTTATTAGAATTTTCGGGTGAGAAAGGTACACTGAGATGGAAGCTCATTTCCAGGTGTGTCCCAAGACCACAGGGAGGTTAAGTGACTTGTTCAGGGTCACTCAGCATGCATATTACAGTTGTGGCTTTCAAACCCTGGTCTTCTGGGTCTCCAGATTAACAGCTGAGTGCTCTAACCTCTAGGCTGTACTGTATAAACAATGCATAATTTAATCAGGAAGTTTTAGTTAAAAAAGGTAGCATTTTGTAAACAAATGCTGCAGCACAGATGTCTTACCAAACATCATACATACTGAGCTGAATGGTCACTTAAAGTTTAAAGACCAAATCTGTATGGGGGGTAGAACTTGTTTAAGTTTTAGACCTATATCGCAGTAAGGTAAACTCATTCCTATCTTCAACTCCTAAGAATTGTATGCTAATGAGTCAATGACACACCCTCTGTGATTGTTCAAGACAACATCAGAAAGCAGTTGACCTCAGCTTCTATAATACCTTGTAGAGAAGGATTGGCAGAATACCTCTTTGTTTTGAGGCTCAACACATGCAGACATTTGATTTTTGGATTCAGATTTAGAAATCCAAATTGCTGCTAACTGGAACCTGTATCTCTAGAATACTGGCAATATTTAATGTATGCTCATTGGTTTGTCAGTTGGTTGTAGCAGCTTCAAACTCTACTGTAGGTCATTGGCTCTGACTCAGTCCTGGCCAGTAGTAGCTGCAACCTGATATCATCAGATGGCTGTTCAATAAACCTAGTGAAATGAGTTGTGATTACTTTGATTCATTTCCTAGTGGACAAATGTCCCTATCACAACAAGCCCTATCACATTGACACAGTACATTGCATTCCTAAATGAGAGGTTGAAATGCTGAACTGTTCTTCTGCCAACTAGATGCATTCACTCCAGATCAGGGTTGATACACATTGTCAGAGGAATGTGGGGAGGCTTCCACTGTGCCCACTCATGCTGCACCAGTCATAAATAATTACATATTTAATTTTCCAGTTATATCAATTATAAACCATTCATAAACACTAAAGTACAGTAATAAAGCAGCACTTCTATAATGTAGGAAACACTCTTTGAATGGTATTTTTGAAAGAGGAGGCTAGAAAAAAATGCAGATCCCACATGCATTGGCATAGGTGTTAGGGTATACTCTCAGAATAGCAGCTGAATAATAACGTAGTGAAATGCATGTTATGGAAACCACATGGGAGAAAACAGTGAAATGGATATAACATTGTGCGGATATTATAGCATGCAATTCATTCACCCACCACCTAACTTTCTCCCTCCTGGGGTTGGAATCCTAAATTGCCCCCCACCCCAGAGTTGCCCCTCCCCGGAGTTGTAGTAGTAAATCAGCATTCTCTCCTAGTTGCCTCCCCTCCTAGAGCTGCAATACTAAACTGGCCCCCCTCAAGTTAGAATACTTCCTCGTCATGCTGTTATTGTTGTCTGTGGTATTTGTGAAGCACAATTTTCTGTATCAGCATTTTGTCCACGCTGTTATTAACTGTGCTGCCCTTGTTTTAGAGGTCTTGTGGTGAACCCAAGTGCTGGAACCCTGTTTTGGCCCATGAGCATCCAAAGTGCCTCTTTAATGAATGCAGGGTCAGAAGGAACGCAAACATGGTCTTTTTTTAATTATTATAGTCCCTGCACTTTCCCCATGTTTTGGCATCCATGTGCATAGGTAGTCAATAGACTGCAAATTGTGACACCACAAGTCTTGTCATCATTTGTAGTAGGTCACAGAAGGTTGGAGCTTATCATAGCAGTCCAGAGGGCCCTTCTATTCTTCAGGGCAGGTCAGCCACTGGTTAACTGCAGTCCATTCAGTAGACCAAGAACCATAAGAGTGCTGCAACTTGTTGATTCTTTATTATAAGTCTAATAAAATATTCATGAGCCTAGCTACTGGATTGGTCATTAACATCTTGGAAAAGGCCAGTCCAGCTGCTACCTTATTCTGTGTGGCACACAACATCAATGTACTCATGCTGTACAGCTCATGCCATACCACTAAAAAAGGAAAAGTAAATAAATGTAAGCTTTAAAATCAAATGTTTTTTTGATTAGGCTTACAATCACAATAACAACCTTGAAGTCAATAATTTTGTTGGATTAAAGGATTTTAAATGTTCTACTATATACATGTACTGGGCTAGGCCCCCAGGTCGCATCTGGAATCGAGCATGTTGCTTAGTATGCCTTCCTGGTTAATCTCGAAAATAAATAAGACTGTCTACAGGGAGGTGTCCCTCGGCTGTGCCTCAGGCCGCCCACCCATCCTTCAACTGGTCATTATTGCTTTATTAACTTTCTGCAGTGTGGTACAGTTATAATGCATGAAATAAAAAAAAGCAGTTTGTAATATCTGTCTGCTATTACATTGTTTTAGATGTGCAACACTACTGTAAAATGTACCTGTTGCTTTTTAATTTTTGACTTGCTGGTTGTCTCAGCAGTATGGCATAATAATAATGTGCTACAATATCTTACTATAAATAGAAATACATAATACTAGGAAATGGAAGTACACCTTATACCTAATAAATGGGGAGGAACCAAAGTTATAATTGTACAACACTATGAGTAAGAATACATTATATTCCCTGTTCAGTCACTACAGTAAATTTTATTTGCCAAAGTATTGTTAAGAAAATATAAAATTGTACATATCCCCATAATACAAAGTATCATGGGAAGTATATAATCTAGCCTTTCTCTTCCCAGGCCCTAGTTGTAACAGCTTCTCCCATGGATCTGAACATTTTTGGTGCTTGCTCAGGTGGATGTTAAAAGATCACTTGGCACTTCTTGAAAAAAAGTGTAAGGGAATTTTCCCAGTGTCCTGATCAAATTTCCCCCATTCACTGAAAATACTGCCAACAGCTTAATCTTGCTTAATTTCAGTTGGTTTGCATCTGTATCCCTCTCCACTCCGCCCCCCCTGCTGAAAATAAGCACTATCATCTAGTCCACCTTTCTCAGTCAACAAACACTAAATAAAAAATTATGTGCATACAGGCACATCCCTATTGGAGTGCTGGTACTCTAAGAGATGGAGTGGCTTTTGGAAATGGAACTGGGAGGAGACTGACTTGACAGTTTAAAGAATTTTCAGTGTATTCAAGGTGATAAATCTTTTGGTACCAAATTAGGGTCAGGGTCAACAGAAGGGGTATTAACATAGGAAGTGCAAGGTAAAAAAGAGCCTCACATCACCCTCTTGCTGTTATTGACAATTATTGTCGAACATTTC
Organism: Neoceratodus forsteri; assembly: GCA_016271365.2. Classification (NCBI taxonomy): domain Eukaryota; kingdom Metazoa; phylum Chordata; order Ceratodontiformes; family Ceratodontidae; genus Neoceratodus; species Neoceratodus forsteri. Next base: position 755,943,955 of record CM028135.1, read on the forward strand.
AGAGCTCTTCCTACCATTTCCTTCCTTGTGTGCCTAATTACCCCCTTAAAAATGTCCCATTGTTTTTTAAAATGTAAGGTTCCTAGCGGGAACTGAACCCCTGGTCCCTTCATAGATGGTTACATGTTTACAGTGCCACTGGTCTGCAGTGACAATCTTTTTTTTCTTTCAAGCTATCTAATCTCAAGCTTTAAGTGATCACATCTGAGATTTGGGGCATGGAGTCTAGACTAATTAGAAAATAAACATCTAGCTTGAGGAATTTACCTGAAAGTATGTTTTTCACTTTGAAAATAGTGCTCCCCTATATGATGGTTTCACTAGGACCCACTGAGGACAACTATTGGGATCACAGTTTGGGCAAACTTTCTTTTTTGCGCTGTCTTAAATCAATGTCTACACCACAGTGATGAGTCCCAGATAGAGTGAAACACATGTCAGTGTTGTACTGCTGCAGCATATCAAACCATTTTTGGGACACCGTACAACCTTACTAAAAAAATAGCCAGCATAAGTTCCATTATGGTAATTTGCATGTATTACCTATGATATTCTGTGCTGAACTAATGTGTATAATTCTGAGCTTTCTTACAACACGGTTTTATACCTCACTTAAACACCATTGATTATAGTTGTTCTTTTAAATAGTTTATATTGATTATTCTTAATCCAAAATAAAAAAAAAAATATTTAAATTTACATTTAGATTAACTGGTTGTTCTTATTCCAAAATGCAAAAAATTGAAATCTACATTTAGATTTTTCTCTATTTTTAAAAGTATTTGTAGCATATTGTAACCTATGGGGCAGTCTATTTCTTGATTGAAGATTTATTGCAGTGGAGGCCAAAACTGTGGCATCTGTGAGCAAAAGAGAGCATTAAACATGTTCAAAATCAAAGTTGTGACCGGTTGTTGCTAAAATGATATTAATTTGCTAACCCTTAGTGAATAGGACCCTATATATTTTAATGTGTAGTGTTTCTGAGAAATGTTAGTTTCATAGCATCATTAATATCTACATTTCATGGTATTTCTTACTCTCAAACTGGAGTAGGGCTTAGATTGTGTACAGTACATGCATGCATATACAGTATGCACAGAGGTGGAAAAGGTTTCAGAATTTGATGTCAAATTGAAACCTTTTCACAATGCATTTGTAAGCTATTGTTTGTGCCTTAAAGATACCTTATACACAAGCCTGATTGGGAATCAGTAGATAACACTAAGAATGGGAAAATTGCTACTATCAAGTACCTTAGTAAGTATGAAAGCATCACCAAATGTTTTAACCAGCATGTTCGGGCATAATGTTACTAAAAATGAGTGAAATGTTTGGTTGTATTTCTTTAAGAAGTATTATCTATCTCAGCTTTCTGGTCATCCATAAATTAAGAAAGGTCTTGATTTAAACAAATAGTTGAAATACCTGTATGTACTGGTCACAAATATGCCTGTTCTGTGAACCAGTTTTGAAGGTCCTAAACCATCACCTGTTTACTGGTACTTCCAAGGGGGCATTAGTTCAAACAAATTATGCTGTACAATACAATTGCCAAATTCAGGCATGATCATCTCTCAACTTGGGGTGCACCACCATATGTTCTTTGCTGGACTACATCTGATATAAAAGAGACACAAATCAAAAGACTCTAAAGATACTGGGATATGACCTTTGTGCTTTTAAAATGATACTGGTCTTAGTCAGATACTGTGAATCTCATCAGGGCTCAACTGGTAGTATTAATCATTATATTATTTAAGCTATAAGAATTTTATATGTAATTATTCATGAAGTACGCATACAAATACTACTTCCTGTATTTTAACAATGTTTCATAGATACAGGAGTCTTTTTCTGAGCAATTTCAAAGAAGGCACTTAAAGCTAATGTGTATACTTTTTGTAAATAGTAAAAAAAAAAACATAGCTCTGTACATTTTTCTCTGTCTGATCCTTTTGATAGTTGAAGTTAAATAAGAAATGTCGCTGGCCCACTGGTTTGGTGACAGCATTCTGTGCTGCCACATGGATGATCAGGTTTGGGAGCCACCTTAGCTCTCTCATTCACTGGGCCAGTGGAGGCAAGGCATGTCTTAAAAGCAAAGCACTTACTCTCTGGGGAAGAAGGGCTAAAATATAATGCTCTCTAGCATCCTGTGTGACCAAATTCTAAGCAGGACACGATGTAGTCTCAGAGGAGTCTGCTGTGATCCATGAGGGCAGTGGTGGTGGTGGTGGTGGGGGGGGACTGGATCTTTTAGCTCACTAAGAAGAAGAAGAAGATTTAAGTACTGGGAGGCAGTCATGTTACCCATTTCTACAAAGTGCAAGGAAATACCTGATAAAAGTGAACCTTTCCATGCCTAGAAAACAACAAAAAGGTCAGATCGAATCCTGATTGAAGTATGATAAGAATCTTCCCATGGTCCTTCTGATCTGTGTTTTTTTAAGAACTGTCTCCTGACAATATCAACCAATCTGGAAGCCAATTCACTTTTTCAATATAATAACAACAATGAGCCATCAATGTGTTAAATAGCCAAACATGACATCCCATACAATTTTTTTGCAATTTAGTGTTATCATTTGCATATATTTTTAATTGCTTTGGGTAGTCCTCTCCCTCTTTGTTTGCCAGACTACACTGCTTGGATCACACAGTAGCTACAGTCCTTTTCACAGTGACATTATTGAGAATTTAACTAAATTTTACAGTATGTGTTCATTTCTTTTATGTCTGCCCCTTTGGTAGAATTAACAGGCATACCAATTGTTGTGACTCAAAGAGTGCTTTGAAACCTTACGTGAGTTTTCATAAATGCAGCAATATGTATGGTTTCTGTACATCCTGCTGTTTGTTTCTTACAGTTCTTTGAGTAGGTGAAATCGCAGTGAGCATTCTGGTTGATGTCACTCAAATTCTGGTAATATGTTGTGCCAGTTACATTTACCAGTTGATATGAAAACAACCATGGAGTTGGGCTCAAACTACAGTATTCCTTCTCATTTAAAGGTAGACTATCACTACTAGAACTTTATATTATAATTAAACTTTGATCATGCAACAGTTGATTTCATATGATCTAGTTAATTTCAGAGAAAGGTTTTCTCTTCCATGCTGCTGTTTACTGTGAAGGTTCTACCCTACATGTACAATAGAGTCAGGCATGCCCATGTTAAAGTGCTTACGTTTCACAAAATGCAGTTGTTTACGTTCTAAAAATCCAATTATTTTAATCAAACACTCAAGTGTGTATACGATAGTGCTAAGAAAACAAACGCTAATCACAGCCAAAGTGATTGCTAATGCATTAACCTGATAAGGGATATATGTGTGGCTTCAATTGTAATGTACTTGTATTATTGTGGTGTGATAATCCCACACTTATATCACAATAATATTGTAAAACAAAAGAGTGAAACCTACAATGTGAAGCTAATGTAGAAGAAACTGTTGGATCTTGACACATATATACATACACACACACTGTTTAAGTTGCCACTAACCAAATAGCATTTTGCCTATGCTTTTACATATTTAACTACAAAAATTATTGTTGAAGTAGCTAAACTGCTAACGCAGTTCCAAAGGGTAAGATGGAAAATCAGTGATTGTTTTTGAATGATGTGGCTGAATTTTTAAAAATAAAAAGAAATTACATTTCTGAAGCATCAGTGTTTTTTTTTCCTTTTTATGCTTTTTTCTTTCTTTCTTGCTTTGTTTAGTTTCCATACTTTACTACAAGCACACACTCCCATTAATTCAGCTGGCAGCCAGCCAAGGAATTAAAAGGGTGGTCTGTGCCAGTCACCATCATCCCTTTCTGGCTTCCTCTCTTTCTCCAACAATAGCAGCAATATTTACATGTGTTGTATCCTTTCTTTTTGGGGTCAGGGTGCCAGTGTGGCAAAGGGGTGTAGAGTGAAGGGACATGAGTGAGATGGGAATGGGACTTGCCTTTTTTGAAGGGCTGGGGGCCCTAGTGGGTAGTTGCTGAGTGTGTGGACTGAGTAGTGGGATCATCAGACTTAGGGGGTTTACTTAATGTTTGCATGGGGTAGAGTGAGGAGGGAGGGAATGTGAATGTTGCTGACTAGGTGGGTAAAGGGGGTACTTTATGATGATGGTTGGGTGTGAGTGGGGGGAGTGTCTTTTGTTTGGTGCTACTAAGGGTGGGGATGGATACCCTCATTTTGGGGGGCAGATAAGAGAGGTGCTGCCATCTCAGCACACCTGCTGCTTTTTTCCAAAAATTCTATCCATGATGGACGTTGCTGAGACAGGTAGGACAGGTGCAGCTGCTCTGAGCAAGCTTGCAGCTTTTTACAAAAATTGTCCCTATGACAAGAATTTCTAAGGCAGGTAGGAGAGGTGTAGCTGCTCTGTGTAGTCCTACAGCTGTTTCCACAAATTGCACCCATCACTTGCATGGCTAAGGCAGGCAAAACAGGCACAACTGCTCAGCCGCTCTGAGTGATCTTGCTGTTTTTCCAAACTTTGTATCCATGACAAGTATTTCTGGGGAAAACAGAACAAGCCCAGTTGCTCTGAGCAAGCATTCTGTGGTTCCAGAAATTGTACCCATGATGGACATGACTGATGTAGGTAGGATAGAAACAGCTGCTCTGAGTGAGCCTGCAGTTGATTTCAAACATTGTACACGCTACAGGCACTGCTGAGGCAGGTAGGAGAGGCTTAACTGCTTTGATCAAGGCTTCTGCTGTTTTCAAAACCTGAACCCATAAGGGGCATTGCTAATGCAAGTAGGACCGGTGCAGTTGCTTTGAACAAGCTTTTTCATTTTTCCAGAAATTGTACCTGTGACAGGCATAGCTGAGGCAGGATGGACAGATGAAACTGCTCTCAAAGAGCTTGCTACCATTTCCAAAATGTTTATTATTTATTTATTTATTTATTCTTTGGAAATAACCTTTGTGCAAGATGCTCATTTTCAAAGGTTTCACATCAACAGAAAGCAATACAGTACTTAGTAGAAAGGTGATTACAATTGTGGGTTAATATAAACATAGGCACAATAGAGAACAATAAAGGACACAGATTAATATACTATAACATTACAAAATGTGTGTCCATGATGAGCATTGCTAAACCAGGAAGGAGAAGCACAGCTGCTGTGAATGAACTTGCTATTGCTTCCAAAAATCTAACCCATGACGTGCATTGCTGAGGCTGGTAGGATATCCGCAGCTGCTCTGATTGAGCCTGCTGCCATTTCCAAAAATTGTACCCATGATGGTCAGTGCTGAGGCAGGAAGGACAAGTGCAGTAGCTCTGATTGAGCCTGCTGTGTTTTGTTTTTTAAACCCATGCTCACAAAATGCATTGCTGAGACACAAAACACAGAAAATAAATAATTGACAAGAGCAGTGGGGCAAGTGTGGCTAGCAAGGGGGTAATGGCAGTTGTCAGTATGTGTCTTAAGGAGAATGTCAGCAGCACTGAGGCAAGAAATGCCAATGCAAACTGTGGTAGCAGTTCTTTTTTTTTAACATGAAATGTATTCATTTTTCATTTTATGACAAGTTAAGCAATACAACCATGCATCATCTTGCATACCATATAGAAAGTTGCTAAAATATAAACAAATTAGTAGCTATACAGCTAAAAAAGGAACTGTCCAAATAGTAAAGTGTCAGTGGCTCAGTAGGTAGCACACCCGCCTCTGAGGCTGGGAGATCAGAGGGCTGTGGGTTCAGTTCCCACATCTGGCACTTGGGTTAATATCCCAATACTGACACTGTAGTGCAGCATGAGAGGGGTGCTGCACTTCTGAGGTGCCGTCTTTCAGATGAGATGTTAAACTGAGGTCCCATCTGCCTGGATTGGTGGTAGTTCAGGTGGATGTTAAAGATCCCATGGCACTTATTGAAAAGAGTAGGGGAATGTCCCCAGTGTCCTGGCCAAATTCCCCTCATTTACTAAAAATACCACCAACAGCTTAAACTGGTTCAGTTTCAGTTGCTTACCATCTGTATCCCCCCCCCCCGGTCGCCCCTGAAAAAGGGACTTCTAGGCCCAGTGGGCTTACCGGGTCAACAAAATTCAACAAACAAACAAAAAGATACCTAAGAGATACATACCATGGTTTAATATTATCTTTATCTTTAATATAAAAAGCAGGCAAAACCTGGTTTATTACATCACAACCATAGATTATCATGCCTTAAGAAAGGAAAGAGCTATGATGTTCAATAATATACTGTATATGACCTTTTGCCTCCAGCATCCCATAAATTGTAACAATAATCCCCACAGACCTTGAGTAAGTCTTTCCATTTTGGAGATATGATCGATGGTGTCCCTTCACTTTGTTACAGTGGGGGCAGCTGGTCAAAACCATAATCTAGTGCATTGTACTTTTCTATTTTGTTTTATTTTGTCTTATGTAACCATGTTGTTGCCTTAATATTGATGTTTCACACATATTTGCTACTTTAACTGTTCTGCTATCAATTGTTTTTGTTATTATTTATCTCGCCTTCTTGTATGATAGCACATATAACTGTTTGCTGCTAACTGGGCTTTCTCCTCCATTGTACTCTACCAGGTCATACCAGAAAATGGCCATTCATTGGCCTAGTGTACCCTGCCAAATTTAACAAAAATCAAATAAATAAATGGTGATTGCTTTTTTGGTTGTCAATCTTAAGTGCAACATGAGCTGTTTTCCTGGAAAGTGTAGCCCTTCTAGCAGTATAGGGAAAGTAAAATTAAGGAAGCAGTGGTTATTCTCAAATCAGGAATGACCTGTGACATCTCATGGCATACTTCTTGCCCATATTGAATTACAACTGGGCAACTCCAAAAGGTATATGTTTGACCAGCAGGCAGATGTCCACAGGTCCTCCAGCTCACTCAGTCAGATGCCTCCCTTCCCACATACTTTGCCAGGATCACCAAGGTATTAAATAAAAATAATCAAATAAAGATAAAAATAATAAAAAACAAACAAACACCATCAACACTTCAAGGCAAATTCCCTCCAGGATGTGGAGGATATAACCTTAATTGCAGGAAATGCAGTTTGGAGCCACTGGTTGGATAAAAATATTTACCCTAGCTCCATATGCCATCTATTTATCTTTAAAGCAGTAGACCCTCACTCAAGCATAATTAACCCTTTATAGATATTTCCTATCATATGGCCCTATTTCTCTCCTTAATGTGCCACTCAGTATTTTAGTGAAAGAAAAAGGAGCACTCAGCAAGTTGGAGCATTCTGTCCCTTCTTTCTGTAAATAAAGACAAAGCTGGAGGTACCAAAAGTGGCCTTTGGGTAAGGCCACATGCATTGCATAACTCCTGTAATGGGAGTACTCCATATGTGTCTAAGAATTTCAACAAATAAGGCAGCCCCATGTGATTCCATCTCTTGGATGTGCCACTTATCTGATTTTGGGAGAATTCAGGATCACAAGCAAGAGCCCTGCCATAAAGTAATGCATTCCCCAAAGCACAGAGCCTATTAGATCTATTCCATTGTTTCATAAGACATTGTTGTTATAATGAGAGACTCTACCAGTTGACAGGCTACATGTTGAGTATACAAATATGAACTAGCTATGTGTTATAAATCAATGATGTTAAATTCAATGTGTTTTAAATTGGCCTGATGGGACAGGATTGCTCATAGGCAGAGTACTCACCGATGCATTGCCATGCTATAAAGCTTAAGGTTAGGAAGATTTACCCTTTAATATGTAATTGATCTTTGCCATTAATAAAATAAAGAGAAAGACATAACTACATATACCCTTTCTTCCCCACGCAGGAGAATGAAACCCTGTACATAGTTATAAGTACAACATAAGAGCAGAAGAGTACTATTAAACACGTGGTTTCACAGCGTAATGTTACATATTCATGGAAAATTTCATTATTTATTTAATGATGTGACTTGAAGGTTGTTCCTGAACTTGATTACTACTTTTAAAAAGTTTATCAAAATATTAGCAGAAGGGACATCCACAGGATTACATAACAAATACAGGCAGTCATTGAAGTTATTTTTATAGATTATAATCGTACAACAACAAAAAAATTGCCTCCATTTGGTATATAGTGCACAGAAGAAAACTATGTGAAATATTCTATATGGCCCTTGGTACATTTGCAGCATAGATCCCCCTCTGATGGTTTGAAATTACTGTACTGGCTTTCTAATCTGCAGGAAGGATACAAATTTAAATCTGATAAGTGAGAATAGTCTGCTAGCTTCTGGTTTCAAAGGCATAGGCAAATAAGTTTCTAAAGTATGTGAATATTTCTACTTCGCCATCCAAGTAGAGAACTTTGAATTTCTTAAGTTAGCCATGTCTAACTCTAGTGCTTGCCCAAATATTTTTTCTTTACCACTCTTATATGTCACTGCTATCAAAATATTTTTTGTGAAATCAGCCCTTATCTTATGCAAATTAATTAATATCCCTTAGATATACTTTAAGTACTTTTAGTCACTCTGATTTTCTTACTCCATTTTCCCCATATCATTTTCTTGTATACATAGACTAAATGAATTAGAAGAGGAATTTCCCATTGCAGTTTGCTTCTATATAAAGGGGAAAAGTCTTTAAATTTGTCCTATAGGTTGCTAATTAAGCTTCAATCTTTCTGTTTTTTTTTTTTTTGCTTATGAAGCCTGAAATCTGCTACTCATTCAAATGTGGTAATCCATTTGTCCGATACTATTGACAGCAGGTTCTCTAGGGAGGATAAAGTTCAAAGAATATTGTCAGCATAAGAGCTACCTTGTAGTCTTTCCTTACAGGTAGCCCCTCAATCTTTCTGTAAAGTCAAATGTCAGGTATGTGACTCTATACAAGGTGAATAATAAAGTAGAGAGGATGATCCTGATGAGTACCTCTCTCAGGGGTAATCAGAGTGTAAGCATATCATTTATGCCTAAGTAAGCCTGAGGCTTGGAGTAAATGCCCTGTATCATTGTTATAAACTGATCTGGGAATCCAGTGTTTGACAGGTTTCCCCAGAGAAATAGCCAGGACACCATGTTAAACACCTTCCCTGCATTCAGGTTTACCAGGACTGATGGGATGCTAGGCTTGTTATTAAAGTCCATGAGTGGTAACATTTATCTCATGTTATCATGAGTCTGTCATTGATGCCTTTCCGCACCATGCAATTCTGTTTAAAGTTGGACCAGCATAACATTCTGTGGTGATTTGCATATGCAGCCCATGATGCTTTGCATTGTGTGGGCATGTGTGATTTTGTATTTTCTTGAAACTTGGCTTCCCAGCCAAATGCCCTTTGGGGTAACCCTTGCCTCATTGTTTGCGCACAGAGGTTCTTTGTCTTTTAAATTGATGAATAAAGCTGACCAATTGTTTCCTAATGGCTGTGGCAACATTTTGTCAACTCTGTGGGCCATACTGCCATAAAGTTGCACCTGGAATTGAGCCTCGGCTCAGTGTGCCTTTCCTGGTAACCAAATGTTTAAATAAATAAATAAAGACCTTATTATCAAAATTTAAGAATGAAATGGGATGCTATGAGGTTGGAGTGTCTAGATCTTTACCTAGTTTTAGAGGTGTAGAAATTAAGCTCAGCTCCACAATGGACGAGGAAGTAGCCCTGTACACCAAGAAGAGCTCTGTGCACTATCTGGGGAAAAGAGCCCCCTTAAATGTTTTGAAAAATTCAGTTGGATAGCCATTAGGGCATCAGGGTCTAGACATTTACAATTTTTCACTTCCATTATGACAGTATTAACCTCCTCCTGGGAAACTGGAACAAATAAACTATCACTCTGCTCCTGTATAACTGTGAGGAGATTTAATTCCTCTACATACTTCTCAATGTCTAAATCTGACAGAAGTGCAGAATTTTGATAAAGAACTGAATGATGCCAAACTGTAATAACCTGAACCATCTAATGAATGTTCCAGTCTCCCCCACATAGGATCTCTGAGGAAAGAAGGTTACAAACATGCTGTTTTCTGGCTCTGAGTTTATGGGCTAGGTTAGGAGTCTCTTGTGCTCCCTTTCCCAATATGATTGCTTCAAATATAGCAAGGCCTGTTCAATTTGGTGTTCCAATATCCCCTGAAACTCCTGTTTAACCTGTGCTATCTGCTGCTCAACTGTCATGTCCCCTCCAATATGAATTAGTTGCAGAGAATGCACTGCTTCCATTAATGCTGTAATTCCTCCCTCAACTTTTTTTATTTGTTACAAAAGTGATAATCTCCCCTTTGAATACTGTTTTTTTTTTCTTTTTTGGTATAACAAAGTATTGCTGGGGAGATTTCATCCAAATCATTGTCTTCAATTATTTGGTGAATCTTATCAGGTACAGTATAATTTCTGTAAAATTGTCATCTTGAAGGATGGAGAGATTAAAATGACAATGCAAATTATGAGATGGTTTACCAAGGTCTAATTTCAGCCATAGACCAACCTGATCAGACAAAAGGAAAGGATCAGATGAGACATATTTTGTACTAAGAAGATATGCTTACAGGAGAGGAAAAAAATAATTCTGTGTAACATAGTTACCATACCCACGGGGAATAATGTTTGTATTCCAGCCCAGTTGGGGAAAGGTGACACAAGACATCCAGAAGCCCTGCTTGATCTAATGTGCTTTAAAATGCTTTTTGGCTGTGGAGGTCTAAAATCAAAATGGATGAGAGGTGTCAAGCTAGGGGTTTAATGTCAACTTTAAATCCCCTTCCTTTGTCAACTTGATCCTGGAGGAGAGTAAATAGCTTATGAAAAAATATCTGCAACATTGTTTTCCACCTTTGGAGGTAGATATACACTAACTAATGTCCCGTGTAAGACAGAGACAACCAAAATGACAAAAATCACCCTCTGGGCCATGCACCTTCTTTTGGAGTTGGAACGGAGTACCAGAGTTAATTCAAATTGTAGTTCCCCTTCCTCGTTTTTAAACTAAGCAACTACTTTTGAATATCTAAACTTCTCCAGCTTCTCATGTTCTAGAGGGTTAAGGTGGGTCTCCTGCAAATAGAGGACATTAGGGCTCTGTCTTCAGAGAAACCACATATTCTGGGCCTGCTAGCAGCAGTATTTGTTAGTCAGCAGAAAAATTTATCGTAGAGTATTTTAGCAAAAATGTAATTCTGATATCCCAAAAGTCATGCTCAGTATACTTTTTGTTGTCTCAGATGTTGGTAAAACAGCTTTTTTAGCTAATTTTGTAATTAATGATTCCCGTCATTAAAGATGACCACCATTCACCATTTTAAAAAATCTCTTCCACTGAGGTTACCTGTTGAATGTATATGAAAGATTCATACTGTAGCTGTATTAGGATGGTGCTACTGCATGTTTCTGATGGTAAACAGCACAGCACCATATGATGATATTTAATTTGTTCATTTGGAGTGGAGACTTTTACAAACTTTAGTATCCCTTATCTTGGTTTAGGCATGACATAAAAAAGGAAAAAAAATGTGTATTTTGATATTTTTGCCAGACTAACCTTATTGCTGAACAAAAAAAATATGGTCACTAACAAATACTGCTGCTTAGCTATTAATTCAATTTACATTATATGAAAAAACTAACTGGTGAGATTGCCATAATTTAAAAGTTTATAAATCTTTTCACCAGCTGGATACCTCCACCCCACAGAATGTGATACAGTACAAGTCATGTAATTGGGACGTGCTAAATGGGGACATTCTGGTCATCCTTACTCACCCCAGTAACATTAGTGTCATCAACTGGCACCTTAAAGCTGACCTTAGCGATATACAATCCTGGCTAAAAGAAAATAATCTCATCCTCAATTTCAGGAAAACACAGGCCACGCTCTTTGGTTCTCAGACTAAGTTAAAAACGTCCCCTGTGCCCTTGCATGTTACCGGCACTGATGGTTCCCCCATGATGGTTACCAACACGGTCAATTACTTGGGAGTTACCCTTGACCCTCAGCTTGACCTCTCCCAGCATATACGCCTTGTATGTAGAGCTGTAAATAGTAAGTTGGGCTTGACTTACAAAGCAAAGAAACAGTCTCACCCCTGCTGCGCGAATTGCCCTGGTGAGTGGGGCATTTCTTCCCATGCTCTGCTATGGACTCATCACATTTGCTCACGCTGCTAAAACTCACCTCTCAAAATGGGACATGGCTTACAATAATATATGCTGCTTTGTCCTTGCAGCCCGGCATCTTGCTCCTGTGTATGTTACTGTATGTTTCTTCTTTTGCCTCTCCTGCCTCATCTGTGAAAAACCTGTATATTTATCTACCCGAGCTCTGTTTTGTAATCTGCTTCCTTATTTCCTTGTAACCTTCCGGGTTGCATGTGAAAATAGGCATCTGTTTTGTCTAGTGTGCTTATCTGGTTAACAAAAACTAAATAAATAAATTAATTAATTCAAATAGGACAATCCCCTAGGCATCGATTAAGTGGCCATGCAATTCAGTTAGTGCAGCTTCTTATAACTGTGACATTGATTTCATTTTTTTGGGCCAATTGTTCTGCTACTCTTGGCAGTTCCCCCATTAGTGGCTCATCAACACATTCACACATCATTAGAGCATTTAAAAAATGTATGCATAAATTGTTTATGTGCTGTGCTGAAAGTCTGCTGTGTGAGGTCCTTGTTTCTGGCTTTGTCTCCTTATCTGCCTTATCTGCTCTGATGGCAACTAAGAGGGTTGAACTGACTCTGGCACACAAAATTAATGTACTTGATGACCTGCAACAGCTAGGTGCTTCTCTGTCAAAGGTGGCAAAACAGTTTGCCATTTCCAAAAACCAGGTCAGACACATCATTTAAAAAAAAGAACTTCAGTCTGAATGTCAGATGAACAGTAACCCAAACAGAAAAAAATTGAGAGAAAGTAAAGACACTCAGGCGGAAGACACCCTTTACCTGTGGTGTGCTAATGCAGTCAACAAAGGAGTTTCCATCTCTGGTCCTGTTCTCAAGAAAAAAGCCAACAAAATAGTCACCCATTTTCAACATGATGACTTTGATGCAACAGATGGGTGGCTATCTCATTGGAAGAGCTGACACAACATTGTGTGCAAGCAGGAGCAAGGGGAGCACATGGACGCCAATGAGCTGTCTGCCACAGATTGGATTAAGAACACGCTCCCCACGCTGCTAGCTGAATATGCTCCCATTAACATATTTAATGCTGGTGAGACTGGTCTTTTTTACAGGGCCTATCCCAATGGGGGGCATATATAGAAGGATATGGAGCTAGTGGGTGGAAAAAAGGGAAGGAGTGTGTGTCCCTTCTGTGCTGCTGCAATATGCTTGGCACAGAAAAACTATCCTTGATTGTCATTGGCAAAAGTAAGCACCCTTGCTGCCTTCCCAAGGATTTAACAACTCACTGCCTGTGAATTAATTAGCTCTGCTAATGCTTGGATGACAGCTGCTATTTTCATGGACTGGCTGAACTGCTGGAACAGCCAGCTGATAAGGTGGAGGCACAAGGTGCTTCTTTTCCTTGACAATTGCAGTGCCCACCCATCGTACATTGAAGGAAAATTCACCAACATAAAGATTTAACTTTTACCACACAACATCACATGTCTGATCCAGCTTCTTGATATGGGCATGACAAAAAACCTGGGGGACCACTACAGATCTCTCTTTTTAGAACACATTCTTGGCATCATTGACAGCGGCTCCATGGCTTAGGCATCGGAGATCGCATGAAGGGTAAATTTGTTGGATACCATATTTATGTTACACAAAGCTTGGACTACTGTCAAAGAAAGCACAATTGCCAACTTCTTCATAAAGGTGGGATTTACTTTGGATGCGAGTGATCTCACTAATAGTGCAGCCACAGCTGTGACTGCAGACAGCAACCCCCTGCAGATGTCGATGGACCCTCCAGTTTTACTGAAGTAGAGTTTGAGCAGTTTGTAGACACTGATGCAGATGAGCATACAGAAGGAGAGCTGAAGGCAGAGTCCATCTGCAACTCCATCACTAACACAGAAGAGGCTCACGCAGAGGAGGAAGAGGAAGACCTGGACATGGACAACACCACACCTGTGCCAGTACCCATACAGAAGTGTGAGAACACATTGGATCACTCTGTGGCTGGTGCTTGCAGCATGGAAAGACTGGGCAGTGGGAGCAACTTTTCAATCTTGAAGGGGAAATCTTAAAGCAGGAGGCAGTCGAGTTAAAACAGAAGAAGATTAACTGATTTTTATTAACGATTTTAACATACAGCAGCCCCTGACAGGAGAGTGGAGCCCAGAGAACCTAGACATCAGAAAACTGTGTGTGCTGTTTTTAAACATTCTTTTTCTAAACAATACTAATAAATAATAAAGCACTGTAGAACGGAGACAAGCAGCACATAATCATAAAAGCTGTAAATCACTGAAATTGCTGTTCTGTCTCTATGCTGTTAGTTGTGTGTGTGTGTGTGTGTGTGTGTGTGTGTGTGTGTGACTGCTGATACCAAGCTGTATTCAGTCTGTGCCTGTTTATCACGATGATCACTTAAAGGGGATGAACAACTTGCCACGGTGCCATCCCCTTTAAGCGACTTCAACTATATCAGTCATTTCTCATTGCTCTGTAGCCCACAAATACATGAGCGAAAATATCACCTAAAAGGTGCAGGAACAATATAACCTGTACCCCATTAAAGATATTAGGAGTGAGCAGACCTGTGAACCATCCATTGGTCATTTTCCCCTACAGAGCCTGGTTTCAAAAACATACATACAGTATAGTGTGCTGTGGATGAAGATGGCACCATAAGGGAGAGACAGGCATTTCTTCCTCCCTGAAATTCCATTGAAAGAGTATGTCCCTTTAGGATTTAATACAAAAACGTGAAGAAAAACAAAAAAAGAGAAAGTACAGGTAGTACTATGTAATAAGATGGCTGCTTGCCCTTACAACATAAAAGATTTCTGCTCATATTTACTCCAAGATGAACAGAAGTCAAAACAGTAGCACAAATCCCGAACACCACCTGCATGTGAAACAAGCCAGCAGCAAAATGCAAAATAAAATGAACATGGAATTATCACTGAGTTGAGTAAATTTCTTGGAGATGCCCTTAAAAAAGAAAACAACTCCTCAAATGGTAGTAAGAATCCTCCTGGGAAATTCTTCTTGACTCACCAGTGTCCACCGGGGAGGAGTATGAGCCTAAGGCCCTGTCCACACTATGCCTGTGTAACATTACAGAGGGCCCAAACCATTACTGTAATGTTTTTTTTATACCTGTAATGTTACAGAGGGCGTTTTCATAACCACTGTGGAAACCACATATGAGGTGGTTTCAACAACGGTTATGAAACCGGTTCTGCTCCGGTAACATTACTGGGTGTAGTGTGGATGGGTGAGCATGTTGCCCTAGCCGTTCCCCCAGTGCAGACCGCACTGCATTGTGGGATAGGGTGCCATCGGTAATGGTCCCACTGCACCAACAATGTGGATGGGCTGTCACGGTTCCACACAGTTACCGAAACAGTTCCCCGGCAATGTGGACACACTGTACCGTTTACTGTCTGTAACGGTGTGGAACCATGATGGCATTGCAGCGGCATAGTGTGGATGGGGCCGAAGAGAGCAAAAGGCAGCTCTCTAAATGATAGCAGCTCTCAAGATCTGACAGCACATGAAAGCAATCAGCTGTGAGAAGGGAGTACAATGTATAGCAGGAGAAAGCTCAGTGAACTCAAGATGGCCAGATGAGAATGCTAGAGAAAGGCATTCAGGGAGAGAAACTGCCAAGACAAGCTGGCATAAACAAGAGTTTTGCATATACAGTGCACAATATTGCAACAGCAGCACCAGGTAACTGGGAGGGAGAAAAGAGCCTGTTATATCCAGACATGCAAAATAATGCAGTCAAAATACAACTACAAGCAGGCTGGGGGGGGGGGTGGAAAATCTGATGGAAAAAGCACCATACCATTGACTAAAACAAATAGTTAAGGGCAACCACCTTTGCACAAAAAAACAAGATGGCAACAGGAGATGACATAGGAAAATACTGAAAAGAAAAACTATGATAAAGGAGGCCCGGAGTAATAAAAGAAAGACAGAAGGCTAAAACATAAAAAAATTCCTCAGAACATAAAATGAAAAACAAACAAGATAACAGCAAAGAACTTTTTCTATTGCTCAATCATGGCAGCAGTACAAAACATATGTAGCTGGTGAGGCAAAATATCAGGGGCTAGATATTCAGACTGCGCTGGGCAGTGGCACAAGCCTGGGTGCAGTGCAACTGGGCTGCGCCAGGTCCAGGGCCAGGACCAGGCGATAGTCAATGGTAATGCACCATGGCTCAGCACCATTGAATATGGCATGGAGGGTGCACACAGTGCACATGGCACAGTGGCACTGCACCAGTTCAAGATGCAGAAATCGAGCACAGGGATGTGCCAGTGCAAGTGCAGTTGTGCTAGGTGCATCACCTGTGATATTCTGCCACGGGCATGCAGATGAAGCCATAAGTTATGCAAGGTGCAAATGGGGCCATTTGGTAAGTCATTAGGCCCCATTCGTGATGTGATGCACTCGATCCCGGTGAATTGCACCTGACGCCTGCCAGGCTTCCTCCATCGGGGTTGGAACCTCCAGGCTATTGCAGCCCTCGCCCTGTATGCCCTATTATGGGCATCTGCGAATAGAAAAGTATCCCTGGTGGTCTACTGGTCCCCCCATGACTGATTGCAGGCAGCTGTGCATTGCACAGTAATACCTGGTGGTCTAGCGGTGACTCCCTGCTGTACACCTGATCACAGGCTGTAGTAATTAGTGAACATCCCTGGTGGTCTAGCGGTAACCCCTTCCATATGCCAGTCGTGGGCTGTAGTAATTAGTAATTATCCCTGGTGGTCTAGCAGTAACACCCCCCCTTACACTCGATCGCGGGCCATTGTGGAAATGTAGAATTACCTTGTGGTCCAGTGGTTCTCCCCTCCCCACCCACCCACTGAGGTCCCCTGGCCACCCAGAACCCCCACTGTCATCGGGCGGATGGCAGCACTGCCCGTGATTCTGCCCGCCACCCACATAAATGACAGTGTACAGAATGATCTGTATGCCTATTGGTCCACAGTGTGGACCAATGGGCTTGCAGACCATACTGTACTACACAGGACCAGAAATGTGAATGAACATTGGGACCTGTGCTGTGCCTGGCAGCCTTTTGAATATCCCACCAGGGCACAATGTGGGGTTGCGCCAGTGCAACTCAGTTGCACCAGGTGCAATCCCTTTGAATATCCTGGCCCACATGTACAGTACAGTCAACATTCAATTTGGATAGCGTAAAAACAGTAGTATCCTTTATGACATTTCCTGGAAGTAAACGGGTGACAACAGGTCATCTTAACAGTGACTAAATAAAACCTGTGGTTACAAATCAGTCCCTTTGTCAAATAATTCAGTTCAGTAATGGGTGCATTATTATACAGATGTATAATAACACAGTAGTGACCTTTACAGCATTTCCTGCAAGTAAACTGATGACAACAGGTCACCTAAAAAATTGACTAAATAAAGCCTGTGGTCACAAATCAGTCCCTCTGCCAAATAATTCAATTCAATAACATGGGTGCATTATTATAAGGTGTATGATCATCAAGGTACCTGTAAGAGTCTATATGCATAATCATGTAATGCTTAAGAGTTCATATGAGTCCATTCTCAGCTGTGCAAAGTCCCTTGTTGTCCAGCAATTTGTATATACTTCAAACATATGTTGTACCGTAAAGGTATTTCTTTTCCATTAGTTGTGTTTTGTTTATGATCTCAGCCCATTCTGTCTATGTGGGTGGATCCACTTGGAACCACCATTTTGTTATAGCATTCACTGCTGCTGCTGTGAGTGTTCCCCACAGGTGAGTACCCACTCTTCTTTTTAGTGATCTGCATACCTAGTAACAAGTGTTCACATGTCAGGGTCCTGGATACTTAAAATGTAAGAAATGCTGCACTGCACCTCAGAGCAGAACCTCTAGAGGCAAGGGCAGAGCCAGAAAACATGTGCATGCATAGCCCTCCCCTGCCTGCTGGCATATTAGCATCCCATTTCGCTTGTGTGAGGGACACTAAGAAATATCTAACTATCAGTTTCCATACAAATTTCTGCCACATGGGGGAGGAGGAAGTATGCCAGACCATCTGCTAAATTTTACCTTATTGTTTATCTAGTGCCAGACCCACATCCTCTTCCCATTTCAGTGTTATATAATCAGACGAGCAGCCCTGATCTGAATATAGTTGAAGTACAAAAGTGTGATCATCCCTTTTACCAGTGCAGACCCCCCACATTGCTGTGAAAGCAAAATAGGGCTGAGGGCCGACAGGTCTCCCTCCCTCCCTGTTCTGAATCAGCTTACTGTTATGGTCCCTCAACTGAAAGTATTGAAAGCTATCTGTTCGGGTCCACCCAAAATTTTGAAATTAGTCTTCAAATGCTTTATGGAACCCTCATTTATGAACTGCCCAGCTGAATGTAAACTCCCTCTAGGCTGCTGTCTAAACCAGGGGTCAGTAATTGTGGGTGTAAATGTGTCATCCCATGCCCACCACCAGGGGTCAGTAGTTGTGGGTATAAATGTGTCATCCCATGCCCACCACGTGTACTGCCACATCCAGAGAAGGAAACTCTAAAATTGAAAGTGAAAGAAAGGAGAGACAGTTTTGGAAAGTTGTAGCCAAATTGGAAGGCACACAGGGAGAGGCTCAAGGAATAAAATGTGACATAAAGGACCATAATGAGGAAGTGACTGTATTTGAAAAGAGTCTCTCAAACTTGGAAGACAAAAGGAATAAAAGAGAAAACTAAAACTCAAACCTTAGCAATAAATGCACTAAAGAATAAACTACAGTACATTGAATGCAGAATAAAAATGGATAATTTAAAGGTCTTAGGCCTTCTAGAGAAAGCAGAAAATGGAAACATCTTGAAATTCTGTAAAAATGCTTAACATTACTCATAGTATATGCAGGAAATGTCCTAAAGAGATGGTTGAGCAAGATAAGGCTCAATGAATACCAGAGTGAAGCTGAATCCAAATTATAAATATCCATGAGTAATATTCGTGAAGTGCCTCAGATTTCAAGATAGTGAAAGAAATCCTCACAGAAGCAAGGCAAGGCAAATTGTATTTATATAGCACCCTATCCAGGAGCTCAGAGTGCTTCACAATAAAAACATCCCCAAAAGTTTAAAACAGATGTATTCAAGTAAAACTAAAGTCTGTCTAAAATAACAATGTTTTTAAGGAGGCTTGAAATTCGGCCAAGTGAATGTGGTGTGGAAGAGAGTTCCACAAAGATGGTGCAGCTATGACAAATGTTCGATCACCAGATCGCCTCAGGTAAGAGGAAAGTATAACAAGTAGGCCCGTATCGGTGGAGCATAGGGGCAGATGGGTGGATATGGAATCAGGAACTCTTTAAGGTAGTCAGGTCCCAAACCATGTAGAGCCTTGAATGTTAAGAAGCATATCTTGAAGGTGATGCACAAACTCACAGGCAGCCAGTGCAGAGTGCACAGAACAGTAGTGACATGGTACCTCATAGAGGCACCCATCAACATCCTGGCCACAGCATTCTGCACTAGCTGCAGTCATCGCATCAATCCTCCAGACAGCCCTAGGTAAAGAGCATTGCAGTAATCTAGCCTGATGGTAACAAAGGCATGGATGACCATAGCCAGATCAGTAGGTGTCAGAAATTGCTGGATCCTGGTGATATTCTGGAGATGGAAAAACCCAGATGTAACAACTGATGACACCTATTGTTCAAGGTAAGTTAGTCATCAAGAAAAACACCAAGGTCCCTAACTGCACTAATCACCAATGGGGGCACCCATTAACCACTGAGACAAGCAGCCGTCCATCTGTGGAAACACCTCTATGACTCGGCTTAATCACCATAACCTCCATCTTTCCAGGGTTGAGACAACCAGTTTGCAGACATCCAATTGTTGATCTCCGCCAAACACCGATTCAGTGTACCTGAGGTGGATAGGTCACCTGGGGCACAAGACTGGTACAGTTGGGTATCATCCACATAGCAGTGAAACCCCAGATTGTACCAACGAATGATCTCACCCAGCAGCAGTATATACATGGAGAACAACATGGGAGCCATAATGGAACCCTCCGGAACACCACAAGGCAGTGTGAAAAGTCTAGAGGAAAAATTCCCAAGGACCACATGGTGTGATCTTCCAGTTAAATATGAGCTGAATCAGTGCACAGTTGTGGCAGTTGCACCCATATAGTTCCACTGATGATCCAATAGCACCCCATGATCCACCGTATCAAATGCTGAGGGTAGGGCCAAAAGCACCGAGATGGTAGCATGCCCTCAGTCCCTTGCCAAGAAGAAATCATGTGCCGCCCTGACCAAAGTCATCACAGTGCTATGCCAGGGCTCAAAACCCAATTGGAGAGGTTCATAAATCTATAGACTCTCCAGGTGCTCAACCAGCTGTTCAACCACCATCTTCTCAATAACCTTCCCCAAAAATGGAAGGTTAGATATAGGCCTATAGTTCGAGAGAACATCAGGATCTAAGGTTAACTTTTTAAGGATGGGTCTCACCACAGCCTTCTTCAATGCCATATGAAATACACCCACACTTAAAGACCTATTAATGATATTCACGAACACTGGACCCAGAAAATCCAAGCAGCTGATGATAAGCTATGTTGAACCTGGTCCAGGGCATAACTAGTGGGATGCATGCCGAAATGCACTCAGAAGACATCATTTACCAAAATTGCCTGGAACTCGCTCCAGACCAGCAAAAGATCATTACCAACAGGCCAATCGCCTCCAGCAAAAGCTGGATGAGAGGAGACAATACTTGCCCTGATGGAGAACACCTTGTTGGCAAAGAAATGCCCAAACTGCTTGCACTTTTCTGTGGAAAATGCTGTCCCAGGCTGTGGACAAGAAGGATTTAACCAGCTGTTGACAGTACAGAACAGTGCAGCTGGGTGATTTCTAGCTACAGCAATTTACCGAGACAAAAACTCTTTTTAAACAAAAACCTTTGACCTTCGTAAACAACTAAATACTTATAATTCCTGATCTTAGGCCAGACATTTAGAAGAAAAGAAATGCGCGAAAAACACTAGAATGTTTCTTAGAGTGATTTTCTTAGTTTAATCAATTGCACATTGCCTTACCTTATTGTATACCCTATGTTGGCAAAAGTCATTCCTCACACAAGGGATCATGCTTTAGCCCTGAGAAGGTGGCCAAGCCATTTTTTCACTTCTCAATTGAAGAACACACCCCTGCACTTTGACGTCCAACAAGGGAGAGTATGGGGCCATGCCACATTGAAATGAATGGGGCTCAATTTTGCATCCCATTTAATACCTTGTGATGGTCAGCTGGAGATTAATGAAGGATATTGCTCAACCAAAAAAGCCCAGTTCAGTATATTACTTGGACCCAATATGGAGCCCTGCAGGACTCCACTAGTCACTCCACCCATCTTTGACACATATCCATTTATTATCACTTTCTAGGTTCTGTCTACCAGCTAGTTTGCAATCCAAGTAATAACATGTTCATTAAATTTGTATTGTGAAAGTGTTTTAACAAACGTCCAATGTGGTATTAAGTCAAATGCCTTGCTGAAATCTAAATAAATCACATCACAATGTGTTGATTTGTCCAGGAGATTGCTTATTTTTTTCACAGAAGCATATGAGATTAGTAGTAGTGCTTCTACCCTTCTGGAAACCTTGTTGTTCTGGATCAATTTTGGTTATTTTTTCAGCCATAATATCTTTGATTAATGTTTCAAGGACTTTACATAGTGTGGAACTGAGACTAATTGATCTATAATTTTATCTTTTTTTGAGCCTTTATTATGGATTAGCACCACATAGGCAGTTTTCCAATCTAGTGGCACCTCTCCCACATACATGGTTTTTTCAAAGAGTAATTTCAATGGGTAAGCTAGATGTTCTGCCATAATATATAACATATGCCCTGATATTTGATCTGGGCTGTCGATGTTTTCCCTTTTTGTTTCAATACAATATTTTTGTGCCTTCTATGGAGAATTTTATATTATTTCCTGAGGTGGGGTATGTGTTTTTGCATTTGATATGTTTTGTTCTGGCCCAAAAGCCTCACAAAAGTGTTTGTTGAAGACTGTAGCCATTTCCAGATTTTCCTGGAATGTTTTGTCATTATCTATAATAGAACCTACTTTACTTATTGTTTTTTTAAGGAGTTAATATATACATAAAATATTTTACTTTTATCCTTTTTTATATGTAAACATAGAAACATGGAAATTTGCCAGCAGAAAAGGACCCATTGTCCCATCCAGTTTGCCCAATACCACCCCTGTCCGGTTTATCTTACCCCCTCCATTCCATGCCATTTGAACTTTTATTTAGCCCCATGTAGTTGTCCCAAGCCCTCTTGAATTTGCTCACTGAATCTACCCCCACCACCCATTCTGTCAGCCTATTCCAAGGACCCACTACTCTCTCAGTGAAGAACTTCACCCTCACATTTCCTCCAAATCTGTCCCTCTCCAGCTTAAATGTGTGTCTACTAGTTGATTTGTTTTTGCTCATCCTGAATATGCTACTCTCCCTCACCTTGTTTATTTCCTTCAGATATTTGAAGGTTTCTTCCATATCCCCCCTTTCCCTCCTCATCTCCAGTGTGTACAGATTTAGTTCCTCTAGCCTCTCCTCGTATGACTGCCTGTGCAGCCCCTGAACCATCTTGGTTGGCCTTCTATGGACCCTTTCCAACCTGTCTTTGTCACCCTCCACGTGAGGCCTCCAGAACTGGACCCTGTATTCCAGATGTGGTCTGACCATAGTCTTGTATAGTGACATTATCACCTCCTTCCTCCTGCTTGTAAAGCCCCTTTCTATGCATACCAACATTCTGTTAGCCTTCCCCATCACCTTATTGCATTGGTTCCCCACCTTCAGGTTGTCTGAAATGATGATGATCCCCAGGTCCCTTTCCTGCTCAGTTACCTTAAGTTCCTCCCCCTGCCAGCCAGTATTTTGCCCTTGGGTTTCTACTCCTATGTGCATAATTTTTCATTTTTTGCACTGAATTGCAGTTGCTACATTCCTGACCACTCCGCCAGCTTGACCAGGTCCTCCCTCATTTTTTCCACCCCTCCCATTGTGTCCATCCTGTTACAGATCTTCTTGTCATATGCAAACAGACACACCTCCCCATTCAGGCCTTCTGAAATGTCCCCAGTGTGTATGTTGAATAATATGGGACCCAACACGGACCCTTGAGGAACCCCACTTGACACCCCTCCCTCTATGGGTTGCAACAAAATTTACTACCACCCTTTGAGTTCTACCCTCTAGCCAATTTTCCAAAATGTTTTACTATTTTGTGCCCCACCCCTAAGCTACCCAACCTACCTATTAGACTCCTGTGTGGAACAGTGTTGAAGGCCTTTCTGAAGTCCAGATAGGCCTCGTCCACCACCCCTCCTTGATCACATATCTCCACCACTCCATCAAAGAATTCAGTCAAGTTGGTCTGACATGTGATATTGCTAAGTTAAGTTTGTATGTTTTTTTTACTTTTATTAATTTCATGTTTGCATTTTGTTTTGCATAGTAATAATGGTTCCCCAGGTTGCTACTTTTTTTTAAATAGGCCTTATGTCATTTTTTTATTAGATAATTGTTTTATTTTTTTAGTTAAGCCACTTATGTTTGTGTTTTTATTGAATACTTATTTATTCAAGCAGTGTCAGTGGCTTAGTAGGTAGCACACTCACCTCTGAAGCCAGGAGATCAGAGTGCTATGTGTTCAGTTCCCACATCTGGCATTTGGGTTAATATCCCAGTACTGACACTGTAGTGTAGCATGAGAGGGGTGCTATAATTCTGAGGTGCCATCTTTCAGATGAGACTTTAAACTGAGGTCCCATCTGCCTGGATTGGTGGTAGTTCAGGTGGATGTTAAAGATCCCATGGCACTTATCGAAAAGAGTAGGGGAATTTCCCCAATGTCCTGGCCAAATTTCCCTCATTCACTAAAAATACCACCAACAGCTTAATCTGTTTCAAAGTCAGTTGGCATTTATTGGTATCCCACTCCCCCGGGTCATTCCTGAAAATAGGCAGGAATTGTCTAGTGCACTTACCCGGTCAACAAAAACTAAATAAATAAATACAAATGTATGGAATATATTTGTTAATAATCCTCAATATAGTATTTTTTAATAAACTCACACATAACCTCAGTTTTTTATGTTCAAGTTCACTGCCCAATTTATTATGGCAATTTCCTCCAAGATTGTGTCTATGTTGATTCCACTATACTGCAGAATGGTTGTACCATGGCTTTCCTTACAGTCAAGACTTAGTTTAAATTCCACTGTATTGTGATCATTATTCCCAAATGTGGGGCTTACCTGCACTGCCTCCTCCAGATAGCAGGATGCTGTCTTCTCCCTCTGGTTTTCCAGGACTGCAGAGGTGGTGACCAGCAGGGCACTCAAGTTTTTGGCCAGTAGCCCTGGTGGGATGCCACCAGGGCTCCACTTTGGATTTTTTGCAGCTGACACCACACAGCTCCTCCTGGTTTTGGGCCCTCAGAAGTGCTCCTGGGGCTGAGGCAGGGGGCAAGGACAGGATCAGCAGCAAGTTGTGTGTTCCCTGAGTTGTGGAGGGAGGGCTACAAACAGTGCCTGGGAAGGCACTGATCATCAAGCAGACTCAATAGACCATAGGGCCTAACCTGCTGGTTTTGAAGTATGTATGTTAGCCCAGGAGAGGCAGCAGGCCAGGGAACATAAGTGCAGAGCAAGGCAGCCATTTTGGGGTGCCGCTCTTGTGCAGTGGTGTATCTCAGAGCCATGGCTTCATTGAAAAGTCTGGGCCACATGCCCGCATACTAACAGGGATCTTGGCTCCAAGGAGGGCAGCAGAGCCAATGCAGGGCGTAAAATGCACCCTTGGATGCAAAAGAAAGTGTTTCATTGCCCAGGGAAGGCAGCAGGCTGGGAAAAGTAAATGAGAATGTGCACATGCGTACCAGAAGGGAGACCAGCTCCACACAACTGCCTCCTGAAATGGAAGCCCTGACTCAGCAACAGACTTAGTGCCCATTCAAATAAGTACATCCCTGTCCTCAGGAAAGAAAGTGGGGCCAGGATACTGTAACAGCAGCACTGAGGGACTTAACATGAAGCAGCAGTAAGCTGTTGAAGTCTGACACAGTTATGTAAAGAATGATGGCTGGCCCCATGACTCCACAGTCTTCACAGCCTTATGGGACAGGAGTCATGAGTTAGTGCTAGATTTACCCATGAATTTCAGCTGATGATGAGCCTGCAGAGATAGAAAGCTTGCATACATGCTTAGCACAGCTGGATGAACATTCTAAAGACTATTGCCTTGGGAATGACTCGAACAATCAGGCATGGAGTTTCACATCAGATAAAAAGGGCTGTTCCCAGGGACTGAGGAAAATTCAGTCAAGCTGCCAAGTGAGTGACTATGTATTGAAGCATGGGATGGTGTACCACTGTCTATCAAGGCACTGCAGGCCTTGCAGACCTGAAGAGTCTGGGATCCCAGTGAAAGTGTTTGTGTGATGAAAAGAAGCAGTTTTAAACAAAACTACAGTTTAAAGGCAATTTTGGAGCTGTGGTTTCCTGCCCTCACCACAGACATTCTCCTCTGAGGGACTTACTCCTATAGCATCTATAGTCCAAGAAGGCCACTACTTTGTCCCAGATCCTGAGTCTTGGGGGAGAGAGACAGGAAGAGTGCAGGAGGAGTTCAGGAACTAGGGAGGAACAGCGGGCTGATAGCAAGCTCTGTGGCCTTCTGTTCAGGGCAAGGGGAGGCTAGAGATCACCACACAAAGGACTTCAATATTTCTGTTCAGTTTTTGTGGAGGAAGAGGAAGGGGAGTAACCACAGCTTAGAATCAGGATATGACAGGAGGTGGACAACAGTCCATTCAAAGAGGAAAGAGTCCTAGAAGAACTTACAAAACTGAGGGTGGATAAGGCAATGGGACCAGAAGGGATACACAGTAGAATATTAAAGGAGTTGGGAGAGGTACTGGTGACACCAATGGCAGCCCTTTTCAACAAATCACTGAAAATGAGGGAGGTTCCAGAGGACTGGAGAAGGGTTGATGTGGTCACACTCCACAAAAGTGGGAGGGAGGGAGGGAGGGAGGGAGGAGGGAGGAGGTTGTAAACTACAGACCTGTCAGTCTGACCTCAATGGTGTATAAAATTATGGAATCTCTGCTAAAGGAAAGGGATAGCAGAGCACCTTGAATCAAGTGTAGCATAGGAGCTGAGGCAGCACAGATTCATGGCAGGAAAGTCATGTCAGACTAATCTGATTGATTTATTTGACTGGGTCACTAGAGAGGTGGATCAGGGTAGTGGTAGATGTGGCCTACCTTGACTTCAGCAGGGTGTTTGACACCGTTCCACATAGGAGGCTTGTAAACAAGCTGGGCAGCCTGAAACTGGGACACAAGGTGGTGAACTGGGTTGGTAATTGATTCAAGAATAGAATGCAGGGGGTGGTGGTAAATGAGGCCAAATCCAATGTAGGGAGGGTGACCAGCGGGGTGCCACAAGGTTCAGTTCTTGGACCAGTGCTGTTTAATATCCACATCAGCAACATTGTAGAGGGGCTGGAGGGGAAGGTGTGCCTCTTTGTAGACGACACAAAGACAACACAAAGACCTGCAATGGGGTAGACAGTCCAGGAGGAGAGGAGAGGAGAGAATGAAGAGGGACCTAATTAAAATGGAAGAATGGTCCTGAATGTGGCAGCTAGAATTCAATGTGAAGAAGTGCAGAATCATGCACTAGGGATGTAGGAACCCAGGGAAGGATTACATGATGGGGTGGGAGATATTAGCGGCCACAAAACAGGAAAGCGAGATGCGGGTCATCATATCTGATGACCTAAAGGTGGCCAAACAATGTACCAAAGTAGTGGGAAGAGCTAGTGGGATGCTGTGGTGCATAGGGAGAGGTACTACTAGCAGAGGAAAAGAGGTCATAATGCTACTGTACATATCATTGGTGAGACCTAATTTTGAATACTATGTCCATTTCTGGAGGCCACACCTCTGGAAGGACATAGACAAGGTGGAGGCAGTTAAAAGAAGGGCAACAAAAATGGTGCAGGGCCTGCACCTCAGGTCATATAAGGAGAGATTGGAGGAAATCCATATGTATACCCTAGAGGAGAGGAGAAAGAGGGAAGACATGATAGAGTCCTTCATGTATTTCAAGGGGATTAATAAGGTACAGGAGGGAAGCATCTGTTAGAAGAGAAGCTGCTCTAAAACAAGAGGGGATGGCATGACATGGGAAGGGGGAAGACAAGGGGGCAAAGTGAGAAAGTACTTTTACATGGAAAGGGTGGTGGATGCTTGGAATGGCCTGCCCCAGGAGGTGGTGGGGGCAAGCACAGTGGGGGGGATTTAAACATACATGGAATAGACTAAGGGAGCCCTAGGGGGGAAGAGAGGCAGCAGACAGTGACTAAGTAGGGTCAGTGGCAGCTAATTAAAGGCAGGAGATACGGGTAGACTGGGTGGACCTGGTGGGTTTTATCTGCTGTCAATTTCTATGTTTCTATGAGACATACAGAGAGCGAAGAGAAACCAGTGAGAGACCACCGGTGAGCCTGGGGATGCCTGCATCCCAGCCAGGAGCAACAGCATCCATCCTGCCCGTCCCAGCAACCGACACCAGAGGTATCATTTGAAGCATCAAATTATGAGTAAACTTTGGGGTTTCAGTCCTGCTGCTGGGGAGAAAATGTTCTGTGCCAGGGACTAAGGAGAAGTCCTGAGTGGGACTTTGTCAGTTTGAGATGCCAAGGCAGAAGACTTGTGGAGGCCCTCTGGTCAACTGTCCTCTGTGGATTACAAATAGGGGCCCCTTTTCAAACAAGTTACAGATTTGTTCTGTAACAGTTAGTTTAAAATGTGTTTTACCTGTGGGCCCCCTCCTAAAAGGGGTCTTGCTCTCTCCTGAGCACTAGTGCTGCCTACCCTCTGGGCTGGACTGGATATTGTCATTTGTGCTGCAGGCTTGTTCAGTCCTCTTCTCACGGTGGCTGGTGTGCCCATACCTCTCTTTCTTCAACTGGCCCCTAGACTGCCTTCAGGGTCAGGGAGTCCACAGCAAGGAGATTGCTTAGTTTCAAGTAGTTCTCAAAGCTGCACAAAGTGCAAAACTGCTCTTCCTCTGGGAGCAAAAACTTTGGAGACTAGTTCATCTCTGCAAAACAATTAGTACATCCTGTCACTGTGAAACTGACATCCATTTGGAGCTCAGCTCTGCAAAACAGTTCTAAGTTGCAAGCTGGCTCAAGACTTGTATGCTTGGCTGGCCCAGTGGCTCTAAGGGTAGAGGTGCAGAATGCCACACCTCGCTCCACGTTAGTGATCCAGATTCAGAAACGGACCTGGTCAATGGGGGTCAGATGCGGAGGAGAGGACTAAGCATCTTAAGGACTGCTCTCATCTGGAGAGTGAGGTGTTGCATCCCACAGCCTTGACAGCTCCCAGTGGAGACTGGGGGTACCGCAGCTAGCATGCACATACATGGGGCAAGGGGGCATTGGCAGATGTCCTGTGCATGGTGTGGGAGCATACCCATTGCACGATGGATGCCATTACACATCCATACCCCCTGAGGATGAACAAAGGAAAAATGGACCCTGGCACCCAGACAGGTGATGGTGGGTGCAGAGGACAGTCCCCACGCCCTCAGCCAGATCCATCCTGGCTGGTATCTATGTTTCCTCCACTCCCTGGCTGCCCATCTAGATCCTAGATAGAGCACCGGAGGCATTAGGGTGGTCCCATCCCAGGGGCTCAGAGCTAGATGGCAGAGTGGTCAGTGGATGTGGAGGAGTGATCCTGGAGATGGAGACCAGATCAGGGAGGATCTCAGGCTGTGCGGGACAAGGTCGGACCACAAGACCTCACTGAAGAGGGGTCTAAGGAGCCAGTGCAGGAGCATAAAGTTGAGAAAAAAAAAAGACTTGTATGCATGTTTTCCCCTGGAACTGGCAACCACCTAGAGCCAGGGGTTTAGTACAATGAATAATGCATTGCAATCCCTGGATTTCTACATGTGTAAATACAGAAAATTTGCCTGAAACAAAACCTTTGAGGAGAGGAATGTTTGCGATTAACTCTGTTTTGCTGTTCCTGTCTGACTAAAAAGTTTGTCCAAAACAGACTTCAGACCCCTGGAATAGGGGATTGATGCAGCTAGAGTACCAAGCCTGGGCTGTAGTCCAGAATTAGAGTGGGAGTTACCTTGAAAGCTGTTCTGCATCTGGGAAGGTGGTGAGTCACTGTCTTCTGCTACTTTTTGGATTTTATCCTGACAGGGGATTGAACATGTTGAGGTCCCAAGTGATCACCTGCCTGTCAGGGTAGGAGAAGGCAAGTCCTCTTGTATGGTGAATAGGATCATCAGCATCTGGAGCATCATGACCCACACCCCACCTCATCAGAAGTGTGTTGGGTTCATTCCACCTGTAACTGACTTATAGAACAGTGCTCCCATCATCCAAAGTCATCACAGCATATGCCCTTCACTACAGGGAGCACACTGGGTCTGCTGTACTTTTATCTTGCCTGCATAAAAGACCATCCAGCCATCATCTGCACAAGCAGGGCTATGGTTCCCATGGAAACAGCACTAGCCTGTCATCTAATGGTCATGAGTATTGGGTTTTACCCACAGAACTTAGCATTGCTATTTTGCTAGCTAGCTAAATACTTTTTTGGCATTCCTTTATGAATTTAAAAATTAAGCCCTGACAGCCCAATGGTGCAGAGGGCTGAGAGGAGCTTAGTACCTTACCTCTCCCATGCTGGTGACCCAATTTCAGGAATGAGCTTGGGTTGTCTGGGGTCGGCTGAGGGGGATCGGAAGAAGGAGCGAGTAACCTGCAGGCAGCACTTATCTCCCAGATAGGGGAGGTAGGTCTTTCCAGCACTTGGCTGCCACTGAGTAGAGGCTCGGTGGCAGTGTCATGCAGATGGGGACCAGGCACTAGGCCTGGGTGGGTGGAGTAGGGATCGTGGGATCTGGTGTGAATGACCATGCTGCCGTGGCCCTGGGGAACTAAGGGGAGATAACTGGAGGAAAAAGACAAGGGTGTATAACACCTGCTGACCACACCTCCACCTGCTGTATCACCAGGAAGTCTAGAGCAAAGACACTGGATTGTGTGCTTTGGGAGGGAGGTCGGACCTCCCTCTCCTCACCCCACCATGGAGGGGCAAAACTGTGGAGTTGTCCTCACTACCAGTACACCTGGTGAGATGTAGGATGGTAGAAGTGGGTGGCAGAAGTCAGCAGAAGGGAGCCTCCCTTGCTGTGGCCCCAAGCAGCAAAAATAGAATATAGAAAAAAAAGAAATAAAACTAGAAAAATAGAATCAAGCCCTCATCTACAGCTTACAGCCGGGAGCAACTGTTTTACTGCCCATCTAATTGTGTAATTTGCCAGTCAGCAGCTACAGCCAACAACTGAATTTACAGGTTACTGCACCGAGGTCTAAGCATCACAAGCCTGCGGCTCTCCATCTGTGTACACACTTGAACTGTAACTGGGAGCTCCCAGAGGAACTATGGGGTTAATTGCTGCACCAATTGGGGAGAGGTACTGAGACAGGCCTCATGGTAGGGGTGAATTCAAACTGCTGTATGTGTTTATTTTAGCCTTTGCTTCCCTTGTCCCTACTTTGTTCTTCAACCCCAAATAAAACCCATTGGTTGTTTATTTGCAAGTGCTTACCTAATTTTGCCATTTTTGCCTTGCTGTTTATTTGTATCCTTAGTGACAATTGGGATGAGAATTGTGTTATTGTGCTTCTTGTCACAGATAATGGGGGTTGCATTTATTTCTTGTAGGGAAGCACCCTGGAAGCACCCTGTCATAAGGATCCCCACAGGAGGAAGCACCACACCACTTTCGAAGCCCATTTCTAACCATGAACCCAGGTGCCATTCTCCCAGAGGCATAACAGACTTTGCCCTTTACCATCTCCAGGCTTAGCCAGCACATCTTGTGGGTGGGGGTGGTTACAAATTTGGAGGCACCACTGGGATTTGTGGAACATTTCTGTAATACCTCAACTGGGGCAGGAACAGAGTTGGGTGCCCCCCTAATATTCATATTCATAACGTACTGCTACTTGTGGCTAGACTGGTGCAAGGGTGAGGACCTTGATAAAACAAAAATGCTATTTTGGTGCACAGGGTCCCTGAAGCAGTCTCTAGGGGCTTTCTTGAAAGTATCATAGGCACCGGAATAAGTTTGAGAAAAGTGACTGCTCAAAGGAAGGTTTGCAAATTGGCTCGACAGACATTATGTGTTCAGATGGAGTGCTGAGAAAATATCGATCCTGCAAAGGTGCCTAACCAGCTACTGATGATACAGACCCCAACCTGTGGCGTTTCATGACCTATGCAAGCCTGAACCCTCCCTGTGGGCCCTAAAGAGCAAAGCAAATTTGAACAGAAGTTGCAGTTCTTTATGGCAGCTGAAAGAAAGACTGTTCAAGATTTGAAAGCATTCTCACCTGGTCCAATCATTGCACCTTTGAGTTCAGCTTTAAAGCCCCCATAAATGTCCCACCCCCTGTGGAAATGGTCTAGTTCCACCCTTTGAAGGATGTTCAACCAGAGGGACTGATCATGGAACTGGACATTTCGTCTGTGTTGGAGGCTTGCACCATCGGCCCAGAAGATGCAGTGGTGGCCTGTACTAGTGCTGTTGCTAAGGCCCTGGACCATTTGGTGCTGATCTGTGTACGTCCCCTTGCCTCCCACCTTGGCTCCCCTTGGTTTGATGGGGAGCTAAGGAAGTTGAAGACAAGGAGACAGAGGTTGGAGAGGTGTTGGAGGAAGACTAGGTCTTGGGAGGGCAAGCTGGTTCTAATGACTCATTATGATGAGTATCAGAATGCAGTCGTCCAGAAAAAGGTAGCTTTTATGTCCAGGATAATTGCAGCTGGGAGGAATTGACCAGCTCAGCTGTTCCAGGTTGTAGACAGGTTATTACATCCAGCCTGTCTGGAACCCATTAGAGCCTTTTAAACTCACAAGTGTGAGGAGTTCGCTCGATTCTTCTTAGACAGAGTGTCCTATGTGAGATCCAGGATTGCTCCAAGCAGAATTCAGTCCTCCAGCAGTGGTGTGTCTCATGTGGGCAATCGCACTTGGCCACCCTGGGGTGAGTTCTAGTTGGTGATGGCACAAAAGGTCTGTGGGATAGTCCTCGGGCTGAAAGCAAACATTCTGTGACCTGGATCCAGGCCCGACATGACTACTAGTTGGCTATGTTAAGGCTACAGGCCTGGTCTTTGCTGGGATAGTCAGGATTTCCTTGTCAGTTGGGTTCTTTCTGGAGTCTTTGAAACAAGCTCTGGTTAAACCCCTGCTGAAGAAACCATCGCTGGACCCTGATGTCCTGTCAAATTACTGGCCTATCTTGAAACTTCCCTTTTTAGGGAAAGTTATTGAGAAGGTGGTAGCAGTACAGCTAGAGGAACATCTCATAGACTTTCAAATTTAGGAACCTTTCCAGTCTGGATTTAGGGCCTTGATATAGCACTGAGACAGTGCTGATCAGGGTAAGGGATCAGGGAGAGTGTACAATTCTTGTCCTCCTATATCTCTTCTCAGAGTTTGACACTGTGGACCATGGGGTCTTGTTGGACAGGCTGAGAGAGTATGTGGGACTCACCAGCAATGTAATCAGCTGGTTTGAGTACTTTCTCCGGGGCAGGTCCCAAAGGTTAGTGGCGGGGAATTGTTCCTTGAACCAAAGAGATCTGCCCTGTGGAGTTCCCCAAGGTTCTGTCCTCTTCCCCTTGTTGTTTGCAGTTTGCATGCTGCCCCTGGGTGAGGTCATAAGATGGTATGAGTAAAGTTTTCATTATTATGCTCATGACACTCAGCTCTACTTGTCTTTCACACCCGGAGACCTGATGCTGTTGATGTGTTGAATGATTGCTTGGCCAAGATCCAGATGTGGAAGATATCGAGCTAGCTGGGACTTAACCCTGGGAAGACTGAGGTGCTGGTGGTAGAGCTGGGTTGGAGGGTTGGACTTGCAGCCTTCAGTGATAAGTTGGGCTTTTTTTAGGTCTGACAGAACTGGAGGTTTCATCAAGGATGAAGAATTTGGGCATTGTGTTTGACAGTGAACTGACATTCGATGTTCAGGTGTCAGCAGTTGTCTAGACTGGATTTTACCATCTCCAGAACATTGCCCTGATCAAGCTCTTCATCCCACCCAATGACCTGGCCATACCTGTCCATGCTTTCATGACTTTGAGGCTTGACTACTGTAACGCCCTCTACCTTAGGGTTGGAGGTGGTGCATTGCAGTGCCTGCAGCTGCTGCAGAATGCAGTGGCACTGGTATTGACTGGTCATTCCAGATTCAGTCACATCACCCCAGTGCTGCATTAGCTGCACTGGTTGCCAGTGCATTGGTGCATCACTTTCAAGGTAGATCTTTTGACTTACAAGGTCCTACATGGTTTGGGCCTGGGCTACCTGAAGTATCTCCTTCACCCCTATATCCCATGTTGCTCCCTTATATCATCTACTGGTGCTCACCTGGAGATCCCCAGAGTGACATTGAAGAACTTTGTGGATTGGGCATTTGAGGTAGTAGCTGTCCCAGCTTTGTGGAATTCATTGCCGGGGTATATCCAGGAGGCCCCATCTACTGAGATATTTAAATATCAGCAAAAATCATTTATATTTATGCAAGCTTTTGGAGTCTGAGGGGACCATTAAGATTTAGAAAGGGTTCAGTTGTTTTAATTATGCTGGGTTTTATATATATATATATATTTATATATATATATATATATATATATATGATATATATATATATATATATATATATATATATATATACACACACAGTGCCTGCCACAGATAAGTTTATCGGTAATGTGGTATTTCTTGGTGGGGGTGGCACACTGACAGGCACTGGAAAATATCTTGTTATAGCTCAGTAATGCAGTAAACAGCTGCCAAATTTGTAATTAGTTTAATTGGTTCAACTGGCATCAGCATGCTCCAGGTGGTGCTGTTTCCAGTTCAATTTATGTCAATGTTGTTAATTTTCCAGTAGGTGCCCCATAGTATACAGCTAATGTTGCAAGTAGCCACACTGACAACTCAATCTGTTTTAAAAAAGCCTCAATAACAACAAAGATGCATACCAGTCTGCAACTGCCTTTGCTACTCGCTGATTCAGACCCTTATAATATCTTAAGCACCTCAGTGTTTGAACCCAACAGCTGAGAGCAGATTTTTTTGTGCTGTGTCTGTGTTGGGAGGAGAGCATTTTTCTTATTTAATTTAAGCATCCAGTCATGTCATATTGCCCACAAGATTATTGAATTAAATCCCAATGCTCATTTATGAGACCCCGGTTTTAATTTTTCCATGGGTTGCTGAACGATCCCAATCATGCTCAGCAATAGGAACATTTAAAATTGGGCTTTCATATTAATTCAAGAATCTTGTGGGCATTATGAGATAACTGGATGCTTGAATTAAATAGGAAAAATGCTCCTTTCCTAGCAGGGACACAACAAAAAAATAATCTGCTGTTAGCTGTGACGTTCAAACACTGAGGTGCTCAAGATCTTATAAGTTACAGTAGGTCCTGCATGATCATGCTGCCACCTCACAACCAATAAGAAGGCATCAAGAAAGGGTTGCCAGCTCCCCAACAATGTCTAACCATTCAGTGTCATCTGATAATGCAAATGCATGCACTGTATGCACTGCATACCTCTGCCCTCTCCCTAGTCCTTCACAAACATACTGGTAACCTGCAAATAGCAGGAGTGATCTCTGTTTGTCCCCATTGCTGCTGTCTGAGCCCAGTTTGTTCATGCATGGCTTCAGGCTGCCTTCTCTGTTTCAGCTGATCCTGCTGCTTGACAGCGCTGACATACATCACTCTGCCTCCTAGGAGAAAGCTGGCAGTAACCTAGATCACAGAGTTATCCATGAGCATTGAGATGGAGACAGCTGGAGATGAAGGTGATTAAGGCAAGGGAAGCAGGGAGACTCAGATATCCTGAGATGCAGGCAGCAGAATGATTAGGGAGTGTGTGTTTATGGGGGGTACATACAGTACATCACTGGACACAAAACCCTGAATACTTGGGATCAGCTATTTAACTTTCTATCTAAACACACAAGTCTGGAACACTGAGCTGTTTTCCTACCTGATTCTTTAATAATCAAATGTAATTTTGCCATAATATTCCTCAGTTATTCCCATACAGTCCTCCTCCTCAGAAAAAGTAAATGCAAGCCTGTATTTATAAATCATGGGGTAGCTACACACTCTATTGTTTAAACTCATCCTCAGTAAACCTCCTATATAAACAGACCTTGTTTGGTAAACAGTTTTGTTCTGCATTAAATACATTTCTGCCAAATCCACAGAAAAAAAAATACCTCAATAATGTCAATGTTTTTATGGAGTTTTGGGAAAATAATCATGCATTTAATGCAGAACAAAATTGTTTCCTGAAAAAGATCTGTTTATAAAGTATATGACTCTTTTGATGACCAGCTTATGCTGTAGGCTAGCACTACAGTATTTTGGAGTTGACAGATCTTGTTGAGTATCTTGATGAAACAAACTCTAATCTTCCACTCGCAGTTAACTGCCGTGGAGAGCAGATCCATTTTCTGAACATGGTGTTATGAAGAATTAGTTAAAGCAGTAAGTTAAACAACACTGACAGACAACAGGGGACATCAAAGAAGAAAAATCAGGGTCACTGAGAATAGTATTCTCAATTAAATTTCTACATTTGGACCACAGTCACATAAAATAAAGGGGATCATTAATAAAATAGACCAAGATGCCTGTATGTGCACTGCAGAGGTCAACATGTAGGAGATAGTGTAGTGTCCAGTTTACTCTGCACACAACATGATAGTGAACCATGTCCACCCCTCCCCACTCACACACACATATTTAAACTAAGTAACAGTAAACAATATTGCAAATTGCCTGGAAAAAGAAATAAATGGCATTTAAGCTAATTCCAACAAGAAATATGCAGTGGCTTTGAGGAGGCTGTTGTGCTGCCTTGCTGCACTCCCCCTGAAGCAACTGGACTGTCCTTACTATTAATCAGACTGGTTGTTAATTTAAAAGATAAACAGACACTTGAGCTTGAATGGTGCAGGGTTAAGATATTTAATGACTTCCCTGAATTTATCAAAAAATGAAACAGCCTTATTCCAGTGAAAAGTAAAGTCAGCGAGGCAAGACTCAGATACTGTACAGCTTGTTATTTCCCATTTTATTCAGAGTCTGGATGGACCCTGTGTCAATCAGTACAATGAGTTTGCACTGCTAAGATACAGTAGGCTAAAAAAACTTGCTAATTTGATAAATTTGATTCTATTCCTTTGCAGTGTACTAATAGCAGTTTGTAACGTGCCAAAAATACGAGGAGTCTAAGACAGAAAGGTGATAGGGTGAAGGGCGTCAGGTGGTACAAGAGCAACACAGCATTATGAGACGATAATGACGCATTGCTTGTGAACTACCTGATACAACCACAGAGGACACAGTAGCAGTGCAGAAAAGTACACACAGTCCACAACAGGCAGTTGTAATATGTAGAAATGTAGAGAGAGAGAGAGAGAGAGAGAGAGACAGGAGTGACATGGACAAGGACAGTGGAGGAACCCAGGAAGGAATATCCAGAGTGCAACACACTGTGAGAGGCGTCAGAAGAGGAAATGTTCAGGACAGCAAATGTTGAGCAGTGCATAGTGCAGGAAAGACAGGATTGGAGTTGTAGCTGTGTGAAACGCAGGTAAGGCATTGCAGACATGTGGAACCGATGCAGGAAATCAGCGAGCAAGGCAGAGAATGGCAGGTAGAAAATGGGGAGTGCAGCGATATCTGAGCCACGGGGAGACACACATACACTAACTGAGAAATTATGCAAAACAGATTGAGGGCCAGATAGTGAGAAGGAGAAAGTAACATATAACAGACCTCCTAGCGCCACAAGTGAAATAAATGCCACCCAGGTTCGACAAAAATTTTATGAAAGATATGTAAACACATAGTGTAGTCATAGTTATTTTTGATGAACTGTTCACAACACAAGTAAATAAATCAGTGTGTCTCCAATGTTCAAAAAGTGCAAGGTAGAAATGTACACAGTGGAAAATGTGTCTGTCTTCTTTTATTGACAGGATGAAAATAACAGTGACACTAAACAGTGACACAGTTTGTTGCACAAGCCATGTAACAAGTGCATTAATCCACTCTGAAGGTGGCATCTAATGAGACGTTAAGGCATGGTTGGTCATTGTACGCACTTGGCCTGCAGCCTCATGCCACAACGGCCCCAACCATGCATTAACTCCCCATTAGATATCACCTTCATCATGGATTAATGCTTACATGGAACACTGAGTAGTTTTCCTATGTGATTCTTTAATAATCAAATGTAATTTTGCCATAATATTCCTCAGTTATTCCTATACAGTCCCTCTCCTCAGGAAAAAGTAAATGCAACCCTGTATTTATAAATCATGGTGTGCTGTAGCTACACACTCCATTGTTTACTGGAGTTAGTGTGAGGTGGCTGGAGCAGAGGGCATCAATTCCCAGCTGTGAGGTTAGCAGAGGCTGCACCGATGCAGTAGGTGATTGTTACCATACCTCCCAGTTCAGAAAATTAATTTGCTTTTCATGACTGTTTCCTTTTAGCTTGAGAATTAAGTTTGTTTCCTCAAGATATTCAATAAACTCTGTCAATGCAGATATAGTGCCATCCCAAGGTAGAAATTCATCCTCAGTAAACCTCCTATATAAACAGATTTTGTGGGGGAGTCACGTGATGCAGCTCACTGAGGAGGACACACTCCGACTGAACTCTGCTTACCCGACTGCTTATTCTTCTAAATGTCATCATTAATCACTGACTTACCATCAGATTCTAATATTTTTAACAAGATAAAAGTGTAACAAATCTCTTTCACAGTTATACGGATGAACAATGGAAGCAGAAATGCGGCTAGCAGCTCCCCGCCATACGCCTCCAATTACTCCAGAGAAACAGACTAAAAAACAGAGATCTAACCCTCCTATAGTGAGCTGATCACAAGCTGCTTCTAATATCTCTCCAACACCTACAGAAACATCTCTGCTTACTCTAGAGCGTTTTTTTTGTCTGAATTCCAACCCTTCAAGGCAGAAATCCACTCCTTAGTTAAAGAAGTTAAAACTATCTCGGAGGCCCTTGAGGATACTAACAGGCACATCTTGGATAATGAGGCCTGTATAATCTCTGCTGAAAAATGACTTGACAAAATGGAATTGGTGGGCACTGCCAATCGCCAGATGATCAAGCAACTGGAAAATAAGATTGAAGGCCTAGAAGGCAGAAGCCACCATAACAATCTGGTAATAATAGGAATACCAGAAAAAGAGAGGGCCTATACAGCGTACTAGTCACCCAGAAGCTGTTAAATAAACTAGCTGACCCATCTCCCTTTGGGCCTGCCTATACTCTTGAGAGGGCACCCTGAGCACTGAGACCTATGCCTCCAGCCCAGACCTCTTCTTTGTCGCTTTCTAAATTTCCAGGAGAAGCAACATGTGCTTACCAAATTAAAAGAGGTGCAGGAAGTGTTATGGGAAGGCAGAAAGTTACGAATTACACAAGATCTGCCAGCGTTTGTTCGCCAGAGCCAAGCCCAATTCCATCCTATTGTGTCTAAGTGTATAGCGGCAGGAATAAAATTTTGTATGATTAACCCTTCAAAGCTTCAAATTCACTTAGATGGAGTTTGGACATCATTTGAGGAGGTAGATCCAGCTCTGAAGTTCTGCAAGCAAAAAAGACCAGCTTTATTTGGAGATCATTGAAGATCCCTGGTGGAGAAACACTCAACAAGTATGCTAAGTCTTAAATGTTAATAATGTAATTTCACCTCAAACATCTGAGACCTGACTAGTATTTTATCCCTGGGCTCATTTACTTCCCTATCTCATCTGGTACCCTGAGTTGGAAAATCATTACTTTGTTAAGGCTACTGAAGATTGAAAAACAGATTGTGCAAGACTAGTTGGGCTACACACTGTCTTAAAGGAATTGCTAAACTTTTTCTTCCACAGTAAAATAATTTTCCACCTTGCTGTTATGCTGAACAGAAACATTCGGCTTACAGTTGTTTAACATTTTGGTGCGATTATTCTGTGTTCCCTTGCATTACCAATATTTAAAACTCTCATTTAAGGACCATTGTTAGATAAGTGGTGAATTATGTGCTATTACATTTTATGCTCTAACAGGACTTTTACAAGATCCCCAGTTCCCTTTTTCTATACTGTGACTGACTCAGGGTGAAATGCCATTACTAGGCATTGGCTTGTTTCTGTTTCTTCCCTTTGTTGTTTACCTTGCGGAGCCCTAGAGAAAACAGTGGACAATATTGGTGTGGTTGAGCACAACATGAATCATAAATTACTCATTTCTTCAACTAAAGCAAATCTATTATATCTAAGAGAATTGTCTGATAAAGAACAAATTTTTCAGCAGAGATATATAAATGTTTAAGTGGGACAGTCAGATATTAAAAATAAAAGTTTCTTCAGGGATTTTTAGTTTCAGATTTATAAAGGATATCATGATGTATAAATAATTTTGAGTTTAGAACTGATATCTTGATTAAGATTTAAAAGTTAATAATGTAATTTCACTTCAAACATCTGAGATCTGACTAGTATTTTATGCCTGGGCTCATTTACTTCCCTGTTTCATCTGGTACCGAGTTGAAAAATCGCTACTTTGTTAAGGCTACTGAAGATTGAAAAAACAGATTGTGCAAGACTGGTTGGGCTACACACTGTCTCAAAGGAATTGCTAAACCTTTTTTTTCCCCACGGTAAAAGAATTCTCCACCTCGTTGTTATGCTGTACAGAATAATTCGGTTTATGGTTGTTTAACATTTCGGTGCGATTATTCTGTGTTCCCTCACATTGCCAATATTTACAATTCTCATTTAAGGTCCATTGTTAGATAAGTGGTGAATTCTGTGCTATTACATTTATGCTCTAACAAGACTTTTACAAGGTCCTCAGTTCCGCTTTTCTATACTGTGACTGACTCAGGGAGAAACACCATTACTAGGCATTGGATTATTTCTTCCCCTTTATTGTTTACCTCGCAGAGCCCTAGAGAAAATAGTGGACAATATTGTTGTGGTTGAGCAGAACATAATTTGCAAATTACTCATTTCTTCAACTAAAGCCAATCTATTATATCTAAGAGAATTGTCTGGTAAAAAACAAATTTTTCGGCAGAGATATATAAATGTTTAAGGGGGAACAGTCAAATATTAAAAATAAAAGTTTTCTCTGGGTTTTTAGTTTTAGATTTATAAATAATATCATGATGTATAAATAATTTCTAGTTTAGAACTGATATCTTGATTACAATAGGTAGGTTTAAGCTGGATTTGCAGTCAGGTGGGTGGGTGGTCTTCAGTTCGCTGATTGTGCGAGTTATTAGGTTAGTTAGGAATAGTTATCTAGGTACTAATAGTATTTACAGTCAGTTAATTCCTTTTATTGGGGGGAGATTAAGCAATTTAGAGGGTTTTGGTTATTTTGTAGAGAATTTTGGTATGAGGAGTCATTTGGGTATTTACATGTTTGTTGATCATGAAAGGGGGAGTTGGTGCCTAATCAGTATGGTCTTAGGGTTGGTGGATGTTTCAAGATGTTCCAAGTTGCAGATCTTATTCATACAAACTATACTAAAGATACATGGCATCACCTATTAAAGTTTGTACCTGGAATATAAGGGGAGCTTGACACCCTCTTAAAAGAATGAGGTTGCTGAAACATTTGAAGACTATTTCTTGTGATGTGATATTACTACAAGAAACACATCTTTTAGAACTAGAGGGGACTTTACTGAGTAGACACCAGGTGAACCAAGTTTATGGAGGTGGGATATCCAGAAACAGTAAAGGGGTGGCAGTTTTATTCACTAGGGCAGCTGCCTTTAAGTGTGAACAATATATAAGAGATAAGCAAGGTAGATTTATACTAGTAAAAGGCAAAATCTATTCATGTAATCTTCTGACAGGCAGTACTTATGGCCCCACTACAGATTTCCCTTCATTTTTCATTGATTTATTTTCAGCATTAACACCCTTTTCTGATACCCCTATGAGTATAGGAGGAGACTGGAATATCTCGTTTGACCCACTATTAGATAAATCAACAGGTACTAGAGCTGGTGATCTCTCCTCTGCCCAAAGAGCAGTTCTGGATCTAGTTGATCATATGGGACTATGTGACCCATGGAGATTACTACATCTTAAAGAGAGGGAATATGCATTCCAGTCTACTGTCCATGGATCAGCTTCTCTAATTGATTACTTCTGGATAAGTAAAACCCTTTTGCAAGGTCTCATGGACAGTGAATTGGAAATGGAAATGGGTTCAGATCATTCAATAGTTACTTGCCTTATCTCCTTAGCACTCAACTGGGGGGACAGACAGATAATGGAGATTAAATACTCAATTGTTAAAAACACCAAAATTTCAGATCGTATTATTGCTTCAATAGACACCTCTAAAACTGATAACTGGGGATCCACTGATTCACCATCCTTAGAATGGGGAGCACTAAAGTGTTACCTTTGGGGGGACTTCATAAAATTATCGGCTTCCAAGAAACATAAAGAAACCCAGGAGACTAAGTCTCTGCTAATGCAAATTAGAAATTTAGAAAGAATTTATAAAGAAACTCACCTCTTGGTACTACAAGGATTCTGAAAGAGAAAAACTAATAAAGCTTCAAGACGAGTATCCAGAATTACTCAGAGAAAAGGTGGAATGGGCAATCTTAAAATCAAAAGCCACCTATGCTGAGCAAGGGGATAAAGCCAGGAGACTTCTGGCACTTTGACTTAAAAACTGGGAGTCAGTTAAGCATATAGCAGCCATATATGGTGACTCTCATGGTCCCCCTTGTACTAGGGTGAAAGATATAGTGGACACATTTGAGTGATATTACAGGAAGTTAAATGCCCAAATGCCTAAAAGACCAGTCAAAGAAATGGTAGACCAATACTTAAAAGATCTCCCTTTCCCCTCCCTTTCTTCTATACAGGTGGAAGGTCTTATTGCCCAGCTCACAGAAGAGGACATCATCCAAATAATCAAAACTTTACCCTCAGATAAAGCTCCAGGACCAGATGGTTACTCTCCTAATTTTTATAAAAAGTTTGTCCCTTAGTTAGCACCCTGGTTACTAGCAGTTAATCAACAAATGTTTGATAAAGAAGAATTTGACCCCAGAATGCTACAGGCTATGATAGTAGTTATCCCTAAACCAAATAAGGACCCTTCACAGGTCTCCAATTATAGACCTATTTCATTGCTCAACTGCGATCTTAAAATCCTCATTAAATTATTGGTTTACAGATTAGAATAAGTACTACCCTCCCTTTTAAGTTCTGAACAAGTGGGTTTCATGAGAGGTATGTCCTTGGTAGATCATCTTCAATGTCTCTCCCACATCTTTTCCATTTCCCAGGAGGCCCCTCAAGCTATGGCTTTAGTATCCCTGAATGCAGAAAAGGCTTTTGACAGAGTTGATTGGCAGTTTCTGTTTAGTTCCCTCCATAGATTTGGATTTCCATCTAAATTTATTTCCTGGTTAAAGATTAATTACTCAGTCCCCACAGCAAAGGTTTTTGTAATGGCATGCTCTCCTCCATTTTTCCTTTAGAGGCGGGAACTAGACAGGGGTGCCCTCTTTCCCCATTGCATTTTAATTTATATTTAGAGCACCTGGTAGTTGCTATACAAAATTCTCCCAGAATTCATGGTACTCCATTAGGTACATCTGTGGAAAAAATTGCAGTTTATGCAGATAACATACTATTACACATTACACAAATAAAACACTCCCTCCAAAATCTCACTCAAGTAATAAGTCAATATGGCTCCCTTTCCAATTACAAAATTAATATGGAAAAAAACCTCAGTTTTCCCACTTAATTCAAAGGTTCTTAAACAAAATGTTGTAGATTTTGGATTTAATTGGGCATCTAAATCTATCAAGAACTTAGGTATATACCTTTCAACTAGTGAGAGACAATTTCGGAAACTAAATTTCAAAGACCTGATCAAAACGATTCAACAAGATTTAAAACATTGGCAAGTTCATCTTATTACCCTTTGGGGAAGTGTGAACATTATCAAAATAAATATTTTACCACACCTTTTTTATCCAATTAATCTCTCAAATGTTTGGCTCCCAAAAGCGTGGTTTAAATCTATCCATTCATCTTTGTCTGAGCTCTTATGGAAAGGTAAATCACCTAGGCATGCATTCTATAAGCTTGCTGCTCCTAAAGCTTTAGGAGGTCTCAAGTTGCCACATTTCAGTCTCTACTACTGGGCAAGTCATCTAAGTAAATACCTTTGATGGGCTTTACCTATTGATACCCAAGGCACAACAAAATATGTACTTTCCTGGTTAAAAGCAGAAAAATATTTCATAATTTCATCAGGAATCAATCCCTTAGCCTTGTACTACTTAAAACCTACAACATTACTTTCTAATCTTTGGAATGGTCCTATATGATTTTCAGTTAGTATATCCTCCCAGCTTTGCAACACTTTAAAATATGATCATGTATATGACTTCTCCCAGCCTTTATTCCAAAATCCTAATTTACCGATCGGTGGACGTATGATTCCTCCTAATTGGATCCCACAAATACATAACTGGATGGCAAGAGATTTTTATAACTCTAATCAAGAATGGCTAATGGCACAGGAATTGCTCGTTAAATTGGGCCTGGGAAATGACCAGATCTTTAAAACTTATCAGATACGACGTGTGTTTATTTCATATTTTGGGAACAAGGGCACCTTATTGATTGGGAAACAGAAGGCAGTGATAAGGCATCATCACCACATGCTGTCTCCTCAATATATTCCATTCTTTATCCAATAATGTTTCCTGAGGTAAACGG
This sequence comes from Neoceratodus forsteri, assembly GCA_016271365.2. Taxonomy (NCBI): domain Eukaryota; kingdom Metazoa; phylum Chordata; order Ceratodontiformes; family Ceratodontidae; genus Neoceratodus; species Neoceratodus forsteri. The sequence goes on from CM028135.1 coordinate 755,988,065, forward strand.
CATCCCCAAATATTGGGATATATTATATCCTGAATCTTCCTCTAAATGGCCCCAAATTTGGGAAACCTGTCACAAAGTTATCATGCAGGATAGATTAAGACTAATGCAAATGCAAAGTTTAAATAATATGTATTTGACTCCTTATAAATTGCATAAAAAGGGAAGGGCCGAAACTCCTTTATGCAATAAATGCAATAAAAGTACGGGCACCCTGATTCATATGTTTTGGGAATGCCCTAGCATCTACCCGTTATGGATTCTCATTAAAAATAAGGCAGACCCCCTATTAGGTCTACAAGATTATTTCACACCGGAGGTTTGTCTGCTAGGTGATTTTACAGGTTTTCCATCAACGGTCAGAAATTATCACATCACAATGATAGCCATGACAGTTAAGAAACTAGTTTTAAAGCATTGGAGAGATTCTATGCAACCTGCATATCAGGAATGGCTGCAAGAGTTCCTACACAACCTGAGGATCAAAACATGATAGTGAATCTATCTAATCACCAGGATGTCTATAAAAATAGGTGGGAGAGTTTACACGTTTTATACACATTGTAATATATCTGAATAAGTTCAGCCTTACAGCAATGATGAAGATGAAATAGCCCTGTTCAGTTTAAGATTTCTAATTTTAGAGGCACCAAGGGGGTGGGGAGGGTAGGTGGTTTTGGGGGGGATATTTTTTTTAAGTTTGTTTTATTTAAGTTTTGCAGGGTTTACTCTAGATATATATTTAATTCTACTTGGTCACAGATCAGATTATTTCCTCTAATGTAATTACTTTCTGTTTACATTTCCTGTTAAATATCATGCTGTTAATATCGATGTCTGTATGTATGTAGGTATGTTTAAAAAAATCAATAAACTTTATATTTGAAAAAAAAATAGATTTTGTTTGGTAAACAGTTTTCTTCTGCATTAAATATATTTCCACCAAATCTGCAGAAAAAAAAACATCCTCCAATGATGTCAATATTTTTATGGAGATTTGGGAAAACAATCATGCATTTAATGCAGAACAAACTTGTTTCCTGAAAAAGACAACAGGGAACAACAAAGAAGAAATGTTGGGGGCACTGAGCACAGAACCATCAGTTACATTTCTACATTTGAATCACAGTTGCATAAAATAAAATAGATCATTAATAAAAGAGAGCAAGATACCTGTATGTGCACTGCGGAGGTCAAAATGTAGGAGATATTGTGGTGTCCAGTTTACTCCCCACACAACATCACAACATGATAGTGAACTGAGTCCACACACACCCTACCCCACCTACACATTCAAATGCTTGAGTTATAAATATTGCAATACTATGGCAGCAGGAAACAGATTTCAGTTATGGCACTTAGATGGTGTGGTTGATTCAAAGGTGTTTTTTCCTTTACTGCAACACAGTTTCTTAGGAATATCTAGCAATTTGTCAGGCACACATTGCATACTACATGGCCAAAACAATACATGCTTTTAAAGTCAGGAAAAGGGAGCACCAGAGAGCAATTTTGAGAGTCTGATCAGGAAAATGTCCTAGCAAACGTGATTGTGAAAGGTGTGAGCCACTGTTTTAAATACAGAGGACTTGAGACTGTTGTGCTTGGCCCAAGGGGAGAGGGGCAACATAAACAATCTCCTTTTAAAATGTGAAAGGAAATGGCAAATTATGTTAAAAGTGAAAAGTCCTTTGGGCTTGAATGATACATATCAACTGGGTAAATTTTTTGTGAAAAAAGTGCTTACTCATGAATTGCTGTTTCCATTTTTTACCACTTCAGCCTAAATGCTGGCAACTTATCATTTTTGGTAACAGAAAAGAAGGCTTTATTTAGCACATTCAGCAGACAAGCGCAAAGTGTTTTACCCTTCATCCAAGTGATTCAACCTGCTTATAGGGACTACATTTGGAATAACTCTTCATGATTGCATTTGATGTTTTGTGCTCAGGTTTTCCAAGTACTTGACTAGTAAGTTGGAAGTTTGAAGATGTATAAGGCTGTAACTGTTTTGATGTCTCAAATTTTCAACATATTTCTACTGTGAAGAAATTAAAAAAGAAAATAAGCTATTTCCTTTATCAAGTAAACATTTGGAGACAGTGCATCATTAGTTAGATACAGTACAAATTAATGTATTCCATGCTTCAGAGCAGGACTCTTTTAATAGCACATTCACAAAGGGATGGTTTTATTTTAGTCACAACATTACACCTCTAGTACCTTGCGATTCATATAATCTACTGTATGTTTCACATAATCCCCACTACTTATGGCCACTTTTCTTCCATTCCTTGTCTTTAAATTCATATTTTACATCTTTTTTCTAATAATAATGATAGACACTCAGTTAAGACGGACATAAAGACAATGGCAATAATAATTATTGTGTTTTATACAAACTGGTGCATAAGTTAGACAATTATTTATTTGATTCCATACACATTGTTGGTTAGCCAGTGTGGCTCCTCTATGGAGGCACTCACAGTGGAGACCAAGGAGGATGCTGGGAACCTCCACAAAGGTGACCCACAGGAGGGTGGTAGGGGATCCCGCAGGGGAAGGAAACAACTCCTGGTGGGGGACTCCATTGTTAGGAAGGTAGAACTGGGGGAGGAAGGGGAGAGAGAGAGGTAAGGTGCCTGCCTGGCGCCATGGCTTGAGGGACAGGGAGCGAATCTTCAGGATTGCTGGAGCAGCTGCACAGGCGAGGAGCTGGATGTCATTGTCCACCTAGGAACAAATGACCTGGCTAAGAATGGGATTAGAGAAGTGCAGGAAGAGTTTGTGGAATTGGAGAGGGCCTTAGACAAGTATGCATACGTACCTTCTCGGAAGTGCTGCCCATCTATGGCGTAGGAGAGGCTAGGGTGTTCCGCCATGGGATTCAATCAGTGGTTGAAAAACTGGTGTGGAGCTCAGGGATTTGGCTTCATTGGGGACTGGGGGTCCACCTGGAGTGATGCAAGCCTATACTGGCATGATGGGTTGCATCTGTCCAGGAGGGGAACCAGGATCCTAGGTGATAGGTTTAAATGCTTCATTGGCAAGCATTTAAACTAGCCAAGGGGAGAGGCACTGGAAAGGATCAGGGAAATCCTAGCCCCCAAAAAAAATCATGGTAGTAAGTGCGGTAAACACCAACATAGAGGTGTCGATAGGGAGAAGGGCAGGGGTAAATGGAAAAAGTGACAAAGGCAAGAAGGACAGGGATGGGGCAAAAAGGAGTAAGGCCATCAGGAAATGGAGGGTAATGAGTACCAATGCCCATAGTCTGGGCAACAAGCTTCCTGAGCTGGTGGCCTTGATGGAAGAGGGATGTCTGGGTATTGTAGCAGTCACAGAAACATGGTACACAGAGAACCATGACTGGGATGTTAACATACCAGGGTACATAACCTACAGGAGAGACAGGCAGGGGAGAGGAAGGGGAGGAGTAGCTCTCTATGTAAGGGAAGGGATAAAAGCAAGTGAACAAAAGAGTAAACATGGAGGATAGGAGGCAATGTGGGTCACCTTGGAGACTGGAAAGGGCACCACAATCTGCACAGGGGTTGTGTACAGACCCCCATGTCAGGGGGAAGGAATGGACAAGGATATGATAGAAAGCATTCTTAGAATGGCAGAGAAAGGGGAGATACTGTTAATGGGAGACCTGAAAATGCCAGATGTTAACTGGAGCACATTTGCTGCAGCCACATCCAAGAGCAGGGCCATTCTTGATGCCCTACAGGTGGCAGGACTCAGACAGCTAGTTTCGGAACCCACTCATGAGGGAGCAGTCTTAGACCTCATATTCTCAAACGGGGGCAGTGAGAGGATCTCAGATCTAGAAGTTGGTTGCCATCTGGGAACAAATGACCATCAAACAGTATGGTTCACATTAAACTCAGCTACAGAGTCAAGCCATACAAAAGTGAGGGTACTGGACTTCAGGAGGGCTGACTTTGGCAAGATGGGAGAGTGCCTCAGAAAAGCACTAGCAAACAGGCTAGAAGGAAGTGTGGAGCAACAATTAGGAATCATCAAAACTGCCATCACAGAGGCAACAAGTCTTTGTGTGAAGCAAATAAACAAATCAAAATGAAAGAAAAAGCCACTATGGTTCTCAAAAGAGGTGGCTGTGAAAGTCAGGAAGAAAAGATAGCATTCTGGAGTATAAGGAAACACAGAAGGAGCAAGACAGAGAGCTGTACCAGTTAAGGCAGAAGGAAGCAGGGAGGAAGTCAGAATAGCAAAGGCCCAAACTGAGGAAAAGATAGCCCATCGGTTAAGAAGGGATAAAACCTTCTATAGGTACATCAGCGAGCGAGAAAGACAAAGGAGGGATAGTGAGGCTGAATAGAATGAATGGTGGTGGGCAAAGGGGACAGTGAAAAGCAGGAATACTGAATGAATATTTCACACAGTATTCACAAAGAGGAGGAAGTGCCTAATCCAGTTAACAGAAGCACTCTTGATAGGGGTCGATCCCAGTCCTTTCACAGAAGTAAGGGTTCTGCAAGAACTCCTAAAACTGAAGGTGGACAAAGCAATAGGGCCTGATGGAATTCACCCAGAATTCTAAAAAATTAAAGGGGAACTAGTGAAACCACTGGCAACTCTTTTAATAAATCATGGGAGGATGGTGTGGTACCCGAGGACTGGAGGAAGGTGGATGTGATTCCCCTTCACAAAAAGTGGGACCAAGACAGAGGCAGGAAACTACAGACCTGTCAGTCTGACCTCTGTGGTAGGGAAAGTGATGGAGTCATTTCTGAAGGAAAGAATAGTTGAGTACCTAGAGGCCAGTGGGGCACAGGACCCAAGGCAGCATGGGTTCACAGCGGGAAGGTCATGTCAGACAGAATCTAATAGATTTCTTTGACTGGGTGACCAAAGTAGTAGACCAGGGAGGGGCTGTGGACATGGCCTACCTAGACTGTAGCAAGGCATTTGACACAGTCCCACACAAAAGATTAATAGTCAAATTACCCAGCCTGGGAGTGGGTCCCAGGGTGGTAGCCTGGTAAAACATTGACTGGACAACAGGACACAGAAGGTAATTGTAAATGGAGTCCACTCTGAAGAAAAGAGGGTTACTAGTAGAAGTACCACAGGAGTTCGGTATTAGGTCCAGTCCTTTTAATGTCTTCATAAGTGACATTGAGAGGGACTGAAGAAAAGTATGCCTCTTTGCAGATGACACAAAGATCTGCAGCAGGGTTGATACACAAGGAGGCATGGAAAGGATGAGAAGGGACTTGGCAAGGTTGGAGGAATGGTCAGAAGTATGGCAGCTAGGATTCAATGCAAAGAAGTGCAAAATAATGTACCTGGGAAACAAGAACCCATGGGAGAATACATAATGGGGGAGGTAGTAACAACAACAAAAAGGAAGGGACCTGGGGTAATCATATCAGATGACCTTAAGGTTAGCAAGCAATGTGAGAAGGCAGTAGGGAGTGCAGGGGTATACTGGGATGCATGGGAGAGGCATCAGCAGCAGAAAACAGGAGTTGTTATCCCTCTGTACAGACAGTTGGTGAGACCCCATCTGGTACAGTGTCCAGTTCTGGAGCCCCCATCTCCGCAAGGACATAGACTGGATAGAGGCAGTCCAGAAGAGGGCAACTAAAATGGTACAGGGTCTGCAAGAGAAGCCATATGAGGAGACACTAAAGGAGCTTAATATGTATACCCTTGAGGAAAGAAGGGAGGGGGGGACATGATAGAAACTTTAAGTACCTCAGTGGAATCAACAAAGTCCAAGAGGATAGCATCTTTCAGAAAAAGAGATGTGCAAGAACAAGGGGACACAATTGATAGATAGAGGGGGGGCGGTTCAGGGGCAATGTGAGGAAATATTATTTCACAGAGAGGGTAGTGGATGCATGGAACAGTCTTTCTGAGGAGGTTGTGGGTCTAAAACTGTGGAAAAATTCAAGAATGCATGGGACAGACATAAGGCAATTCTTGTGGGAGTAAGAAGAAATAGGCTGTTGGTTAACTAGGATCTGTGGCTTATCCTGTAGGTAGGGAAATGGGCAGACTAGATGGGCCAAGCGGTCCTTATCTGCCATCAAAATCTATGTTCTATGTTCTATTAGGAAAATTGTACATGGTTTGCTGGCTTGATTTGTTCACAGATTAGTATATTGTCTCACAAGCAAACTGAGGTTCACAGCTGACAACTTCACGATGTGTATGGAATCTGATTAATTGAAAGAACTTGTTTACAATAAAACAGTGTGCCTGTTATAAGTATCATAATTGATTTGTCTAAATGAAAAAAGTGGGAAGTGAGCAGTATCATATTTATAACATATTCCTCTGTTGAAAACACAGTAGAGGGGTACAGTAGATTTCATTCTCCAGAGCCTCAGCAATCTGAATTATATTTCTTTTACTGAATTTTTAAAATATTTGAGCAGAGATGCATTTTTAAGATTCCTGTTCAAATTTTTTTGGCCTTGGAGATCTACAAGTATGTACATGTTTTTCTCTTAATAAAAGTGCTCCAATGGCAACAATCTGCCATAGTGTTTGCACGTTATGTGGAACAAGGCAGCAGTTTCTAAATTGTATTTATACCACAAAAAGTCACTGCTTCGGTCTTAGCAACATATTGAAACAAAATCCACATGCACTAGACTGCTGCAGACACATATTTTACAGCTGATCTTGTCTAGCAGCTTATGTTTGGATAGAGTCAATTATGTTAAAGGTCTGATGTGGAAACTGGGATTTTGACTAGAATAAATATCACTCTCGACACAAGTTTTACTAGTTCAGGAGACTGCCTAAAACACTAATAATAATAACATATTGCCAATAGTTTGCCAATAAATAAAAAATATATAGATAATCTGAGAGATGTAAAAACACAAACATTGCTATAGTGAACACAGTTCTTCCCACAATGATAAGCTGTCAGGGTGATTCTCCCACATGCATTGAAGATAGATGGGCTGATATAATCCAAAGTCACTGCCATGTTGCTTTGTGTCTTTATGAATACTCAAATCAGACCCTGCCCAGCTCCAAAGTTGCTGCCACATTACTTTGTGTTTTTGTGAAAGCTCAAATCAGACACTCCCCAGCCTTCAAAACTCAAACATATTTTGCCCTGGTAATTAATTAAACCCTCTCACAAAGGCATTACCTTTTCAATAGAGTCAAACTGTCTCCTGTAGTCTCTAGTAGTAGTTTGACTTGCCCTAGTTAATAAGTTCTTTTTACTATGTCTTGTGATATCCAGGGCTCTATCTTCGGCCCACTACTCTTTAGACTGTACCTAAATGCCCTGCTTAGTGCCTGTTCTGGCAATATTCTGCTATATGCTGATGACGCTGTGATTTATGCAGCTCACAAAAATCTCACCTCCCTCCAAGACTCCCTCCAGCACTCTTTCAATGATGCTGAGAATTGGTTTAAGAAGAGCAGACTAGTAATTAACCTCAAAAAAACTAAGGCAATGCTCTTTGCCCACCCCCAGAACAAAGCCAGCAAAAGTCCCCTCCAAATCTTCCCCAGCACTTGTCAACCACTCGAACAAGTTTGCCCATACAAATACCTGGAATCACATTTGACTTGGCCCTCACCTTTTGTGCCCACATGATTGCCCTTGCTTCCACCACAAACACGCGCCTTGGCATCCTCTACCTGCACAAGGACTGCCTCCCTCCTGATGCCATCAGGCTCGTCATCATGTCCGCAGTAATGTCCCTAATTCATTACGGCCTCCCAGTATATTGTGCTGCTGACTCCACTGCCCTCAGCAAGATTAGACTCACACTAAATAAGGTGTGCAGGCTACTGACCAGTGCCCCCAGACTCACCAACACCTGTCAACTCTATGACGTGGCCAAAAACCTGAACCTCGACAAATGCATCCACTATCAAACCAGCCTGCTAACCAAGAAGATCCTACTTGGGCTGTCCCCAACTGGGGTGTCTGCCTTCATTCAATTTTCACACCCCAGAGCCTCCACCTGAGCTTCGGACAAGGTCTCTGTACTAATGCCCAGAACTAGGACCTCCTGGGCTCAGAGGTCATTCAGCTACAGAGCCCCAACCTGGTTCAATTCACTCCCCGCAGTCATTTTCAACACCACCAAAATTGCCCCTTTCAAAGCTGCCTTACGAGACCTGCTGTTCAACACCCGCTGCTGCACCTGTCACTAAAGTTACTCTGCTGTTTCCTATGGCACTATTTGACATGGCCCACTATGCTGAACACCCACCCACCCAACCCTCCAATCCTCCTGGCCCCTCTCTCTCTGCCAGTACCTGCTGGTACTACTTGAAATATTTGGGAGGCAGTATAGTGCAGTGGTTTAAGGCTCTGAGCTACAAATCTGATGGCATCCAGCACACCAGACCTGAGATTAAATCCCACAGCTTCCACTTGCATACTGCGTGACCCTGAGCAAGTCACGTAACTTCCCTGTGCTCCCAGGTTGCACCTGTAAAAAAGCTTTCAGCTTAGTGTGTCTCACCTGGTTAAACAACTAAATAAAATAAATAAAAAATAAATAAATATTTATTTATCTACAAGTGCTCTAGCAATTATATGTAATAATATGTGTCTCTGTTCATGCAACCGATGTAATACTATGTTGACTCTGTATGTCTGTATTCTGTAAACATGTAAAAATCTGTTACTCTGTCTTGACTGTACTCTGTAACTATGTTAACAAGGTGTGTCCTCTCTGTGATGAGGTACCTTTGTAAACGAGCTGCTGGCTCAAAGGTTGTAAATCTGATTGTACAATAAATAAATAAAATCTACTGGGGCCATTAGCACAGTACATTCACTTTTTTTTATAGTACCATTCCCAGAATGTGAAACAGAAGCTGGTGGCGTGTAAAAGCTCTACTACTGTATGTGAAACCAGTCATTCATGTAATATGTCTGCTCAGTTGCCACATGCTGCATAGTATTTATCATATTTTATTTGAAGGCAAAACTACATTTGAAACAAAAGGTTAGATTACATGCATGCATACATAAAACAATAATAATGTTAGGACTGATGTTCAAACAATGTAGTAGTTTTTTGCTATTGTTTTTAGGGATTGTACAAAAAGAAAAACATAACTTGTTTCCTTACCAGATAATTACTGAATAAAACCCATAGTCAAAACATAAATTCTAACCATAGTTCCTATTTTCGGCAGGCATTTAATCTAATCCTTCTGTTTTACTTGCTGCCCCCACACTGATGCAGACTTTTTTCTTACAAGTAGCAAAAAATGAATGTGCTGTGCCAATGGCCCCAGTAAATATCACAGTTATAAAAATTGCAGTTATATATACACATAGAGATGGGAGGGGGGTTCACTTATTTAAAACCCAATATAAGGTACAAGTCTACAGGAGACAGTTTGACTTTCTTGAAATGGTAATGCCTTTGGGATTGGGTTCAATTAATTACCAAGCATTTCTAAGACCTGTGCCACACATGATAATGATGACAGGTTGCGAGTTATGCTTATAAGTATCCTATAAGGATCCTATAAGCTTAACGCTCAACCTGTCAACATTAGTACTGATCAAATGAAAAACACTTTTCTGTAAATTCTGGCAAACTACTGTAGTTAAAAACCATTATTCATAAAAATATCACATTAAAATCATGAATTAAATTGACAGGTAAAGTTGGGCATAACAGGGACAAAAGTAGACTTTAAAATAATAACTTTCAATTCAGTACACAACTACCTCTGAGTTAGGGGTATCCTGTGACAATATATATTTTTTACTGTGATTTGTCATTCGATAAATTGAATCAAGAGCTCTGGTACTCATTCCTCTCAAATGTAATGTGTTAGGTACAGTGCTACAGTGCTAGCCATTTTTGAACTAATTTTACATTTGCTTCCCAAATAAATACTGATGTTCCATGTAATGTTAGTTTTATTTCTTAACATGGATCGCTGCAAGCATAACTCTCAACTGTCAGCACTAACATGTGTAGAATGGATCTTTCAAATGCAGCAAAAATGGCAATAGCACTAACGCTATATAGAACATCAGTATACTGTATGTTTTGGAAGTAAGTGTAAAATTAGGTAAATAAATGCCTGCCACTGTAGCATTGAGAGAAATGACTACAAAAGCTCCTGTTTCATACATGGGAGGAGACAGTGATACTGAGGAAGGGGGGACCCTTACTGATCGGCGGGTCTGGGGAGAGGGGGAGGCATCACTGGCAGGAGGTGGGAAGGCTAAGCAGGGAGAAGAGGTAGCGTAAGTGGAAATCACAGCAGAGAGAGAGTGAGGGAAGCGCTCAGGTCCCTTAAGCTGGAGAAAGCACCGGGGCCAGATAAATTACATCCCAGAGTGCTGAAGGAACTTGCGGATGTCCTGACGAAACCCCTGGCGGAGCTTTTCACCATCTCTCTAAGGACAGGATGGGTGCCCCAGGACTGGAAGGTGGTGCATATAGTGCCTATCCACAAGGGGGGATCAAGGGAGGTGGCAGGGAGCTACAGGCCTGTCAGCCTGACATCAGTGGTGGGCAAGGTGGTGTAGGGCATTGTCAAGGAGAGGCTGGGGGGGACCTGGAAAAGTCAGGGTGCCTGGATGATAGACAGCATGGATTCATCCTGGGGAAATTGTGTCAGACAAACCTTGTGGAGTTCTATGACTGGGTGATGAGTGCCTTGGTCCTGGGTAGACCAGTGGACGTCCTCTTTCTAGACATCAGCAAGGCATCTGACTCTGTTCCTCACGTGGGCCTGTTTGATAAGCTGGGAGAAATGGGGGTTGGGAACCAGATGATCAAATGGATAGGCAATTGGCTCTAGGACTGGACTCAGAGGGTCGTAGTTGGTGGGATAGTCTCATCCTCAAGGAGGGTCATTAGTGGGGGCCCACAGGGATCAGTCCTTGGGCCTCTCTTGTTCAATGCCTACGTCTCTGACATAAGGACAGGAATCAGGAGTGAGATGAGTCTCTTTGCAGATGACTCAAGACTGGGGGCGGTGGTGGATGGGGGGAGGAGGGGAGGGTGGCCCTACAGGGGGACCTGGAGGCTCTGGAAAGATGGTCTTGAAAGTGGAAGCTGAGGTTCAATGCAGGAAAATGCAAGGTACTGCACCTGGGGGCCAGAAACCCGGGCCAAGTGTACACCCTGGGGTGGGGGAATGCTACAAGTCTCGATGGCTGAGAGAAACCTGGGGGTGGAGGTGGATGTCAAGATGAACAACTCAGAGACTTGTAGGAGGGCAACAGCCAAGGCCAACAGGATGCTGGGATGCATCACTAGGGGGATCACTGCCAGAAGGAGGGAAGTGATACTCCCTCTGTATAACTGCTTGGTGAGGCGCACCTCAAGTACTGCATGCAGTTTTGGAGGCCACACTTAAAGAGGGACATTAAACTCCTGGAGAGGGTCAGGAGGGCAACCAAAATGATTTGGGGCTTGGGGAACAGGACCTATGAGGAGAGGCTCGAAGAGCTAAATATGTACACATTGGAAGAGAGATGGGACTGGGGGGACATGATAGAGGTCTTCAGGTACATGAAGGGGGTAGATAGGTAAGGAACAGTCAGGGTGCTTCGAAGGAAGGAGGAGGGGGCCACTAGAGGGCATGGGTGGAAGCTGGAGGGGGGAAGATTCAGGGGAGAAAGGAGGAGGTGCTACTTCACTGAGAGGGTGGCGGAGCCATGGAATGTGCTGCCTAGGGGGCTGGTGGAGGCAGAGATGGTGGAGGGGTTCAAGAGGGGGTGGGACAGGTACAGGGGAAGGGTTCTGGAAGCAAAATCCAATGCAGTGAGAATATCCAGAACTGGGAAGGGAGAAGCCAGAGAAGGCGAAGGGGGCAGCAATGTCAGCTACCAGGGTGGGGGCTGACCAAACGAGCAGATGCGAAAGACCGTTATACCTATTCTGCTGGCATTTTAGTATGTTAGTAATTTCTGGAGTGGCACATCACAATCAAAGATAAATATTGTGACAATTGCCCAGCAAAAGAGTAAATGAATGATGAGGCCATCACCTATAGTAAAACCTGATTGGTCATTGTCAGCCACTCTGGTCTTACCATAGGGAATTATGTCATCATTAATTCGTGCTGGATGGCTGAATGAATAAGGGAGGTATCAATTTATTTCTGCTCTGAACACAGAGTACAGTGACTGAGTTATTACAAGAAAGTGCACTCCTTTGCCGTTGTCCCTGGTTGTTGATTGGCCCCATGGTACAAGTACTGAGCCACCAGTATTTATAATTTTGGCTAACTCTGGCTATAGAAGGACCAACTGGGGATAAGACATACTGCTACTGCAACCTGAATAAGAAATATACTAGCTACATACCCCCATCCTAGCTTCATTCATTTTAAACTATCTGGTTGTTTTCTTTCACTGTTTATTTTTATTAAAAAAAAGAAACAGTCCAATTGGCATTTGGCACAAGTTACTTGCTCAATTCCAGTCCTCATTTCATGACTGTCTCCACTTCTCAGCTGAAAAGGCAGGACAGGACAATTGTGTGCTCCAGTCCATCATTGCAATTAAAATAAGTTTTACAATTTTAAAATTATAAACAAATTGACTGGTGAGATTAGGCATAACAGGGACAAATGCATTCTTTAAAATAATAACTTTCAATTCAGTGCACACATAGCTCTGGGTTAGGGGTATCCTACATTTTGGAAGCAAGTGTAAAACTGGGTAAAACAAGCATTTGTCAATGCTGAGAGTTCACTGTTGGTATTGCTCTTGTACATGCCTCCCATATTTTTCTCTGAATATTCCTCTGTCTTGCATTTTAAGGGTGGGCATTACAGTTGGAAACTCTAATGCCCCGGGCATTTGTTGGTATTTCTGCTCCAAATGTTCAACATGGGCTTTTTGGGATACCATCTCATGAACAGTGGCAGTATCATTTTGTTACTCAATCCTAAAAGGTGATTTCACACAGTGAGTGTGCCATTTGGCACCACAGGTGCAAAAACACATTTCGGGCAAGATGTGAAAAATGACAGCTATAATGTTCATGAGGAGGTGTAAAGAAATGGCAATGTTGAAAATCTGGAGTGAAAATATGAAAAAGTGGTGAAGTTACAAGTGTGTGTAAAAACTGCACAATGCAAGCTCATAACGCAGTCATTTTTTGGAATGTTTTCACCAAATTTTCAGCATGGCCTTTTTGGGACCTCCCCTCATGAACAGTGGCACTGGAATTTTGTTAATCTGTCCTGAAAGTTGATTTTGCACAGTGACCACGCCATTCTGTGCCACAGGTGCAAAACACATTTTGGGAAGGATACAAAAAAATGACAGCTGTACTGTTCATAAGTGGGTGTGAAAAATGGCAATATTGGAAATTTGGAGTGAAAATCTTAAAAATTGATGACATTACGAGCGTGCGTAGAAACTGTGCAACGGATGCTCATAATGCAGTCATTTTTTAAAGTTTTTTCACCAAATTTGCAACAAGGGCTTTTTGGGACCCCTCCTCATGATCAGTGGCACTGTCATTTTGTTATTTCATTCTGAAAGGTGATTCTGCACAATTACCACAAACTCACCTTTTGGGACTGAGAAACAAAATGACAGTGACTATGTTCATGAGGTGGGGTCCCAAGAACCCCATGTGAAAAGTGTAGGACCAAAACTACCAAAAATGGCTTAGATATCAACCTAAATTGAAAACCCCCCATTCACTGCCATTATATGACTTATCGTCATTTCTTCAGTTTGCAGTCAGCTTTTGAAGAGTGCAGACATGTTCCCGATCCACTGAAGATCACTGCTCCTGACCTCCGGAGGTAAGTATGGGTGAGGGGTGTGAGGAGGTGGGGTACACAGAGGAGGGTGCGGGTTGGGGAGGAGGGCCAGCAGCAATGACAAGGGACCGTTTTCTTTCTTTCAGGTTTAAAATGAAAAAAAGGCAGTAGGTCTGTTTTTTTGCAGAAACTATGGATTTTGACACACTGAATTGGGCTCCCAGTGCCGAGAGCCTATGGGGGGTTCAATGGGGGATCAATGCCGACCCAGGGATTGGGCATCCTGAGATCGGAGGATATGTGGGGGGGTACATCCGACACCAGGAGTTAGCATCCCAGTGTCAGAAACACCATAGCAGGTTTTGGTACATTTGAGTTAGGCTCCCAGTGTGCCACATTAAATGATGAGGGGGGATACGAACATACGAACATACGAAATTTGCCAGCAGATAAAGGCCTAGAGGTCTATCAAGTCTGCTCGAATGTGCAGCTAGCACCCCTTATTCTGCAGCTGCCCCTCCCTTCCACCCTTCCCCTTCATTAACCCTCCCCCTTGTCCTGTCCCATCCTCGTTTGAAGCAGTCCACTGTCTCCTGCATACCACTTCTGCAGGTAACGCATTCCACCCAGCCACCACCTTCTCTGTAAAAAAGTGTCTCCTCATCTCCTTCCTGAACCTTCGTTGCTCCAGTCTCATATCATGGCCCCTGGTGGCCCTCCCCTCCCTTACTTTGAACAGCCCCTCTGTACCTGTCTTGTTTATTCCTTTCATGTATTTAAAGGTTTCAATCATGTCCCCCCTGTCTCTCCTCTCCTCCAGTGAGTACATGTTCAACTCCTTCAACCTCCTCTCATATGATAAGTCCCCCAGACCCTTGATCATCTTTGTCGCCCTGCGCTGCACTCCCTCCAGTAACTTAATGTCCCTCTTCGAATCGGGGCCAGAACTGCACGAGTACTCCAGGTGTGGTCTAACTAATGACCTATACAGTGGCAGAATCACTTCCTCCTCCTCGAGGATATACCCTTGCAATACACCCAGCATTTTGTTGGCCTTTGCAGCTGCCTTCCTACACTGTGCCGAGTTGTTCATTGACCCTGTGATGAGCACACCCAGATCCTTCTCCTCCTCTGTCTGGGCTAGCTGCACTCCCCTAGCTGGTAAGTCCTCCTTGGGTTCTTCATCCCAAAATGCATCACCTTGCACTTTTTGGCATTAAAGCCAGTTGCCAGGTGTCTGACCAGGTTTCAAGCTTTGCCAGATCATCCTGCAACCCTGCCATCCCCTAGGTCATCCACCACCCGCCAACCTTGGTATCATCAGCAAACAGACTGATCTTGCTCTTGATGTCCCATGATATGTCTGCAATGAATATCCCAAACAATACTGGTCCCAACACCGAGCCCTGTGGGACACCGTCATCACTGCCCTTGGGTGTGAGGCTCCCACCCACCACCACCACCCTCTGTTACCTTCCCTGCAGCCAGTTTCCTACCCATCTCACCAGCATTGCACCTGCCCCTGTGCCTACTAACTTCCTTCCCAGCCTTCCATGTGGCACTGGGTCGAATGCCTTACTGAAGTCCAGATACAGGACATCCACTGCATGTCCCTGTCCAGTTGCCTAGTTGCCCAGTCATAGAACCTGACCAGGTTGGTTTGGCAGGATCGACCCACGTGTAAACCATGCTGTCTGCTGTCCTGTAGTCCTTTGTGGCCTCTAAGAGGGCCACCAGCCTCTCCTTCAGGATAGTCTCCATTAGCTTACCCACGATGGATGTGAGGCTCGCTGGTCTGTAGTTTCCCGGTTCATCCTTGGGGCCACTCTTGTGGAGGGGCACCACATGTGCCATCCTCCAGTCCTGAGGTACACACCCCGAATGTAGTGAGGCATTCAATAGGTCTGCCAAAGATCTTGCAAGGACCTCTGCCAGCTCCTTCAGTACCCTGGGGTGGATGCCATCTGGGCCTGGTGCCTTGCCCACCCTCAGTGCCTTCAAACCCTCTCGAACTCTGCCCTCCATGATTTCCCCATCTGTCACCACTTCCCCCCCTGCATCTGCCATTTCACCCATCTTGGGTGTCACCGCCCTCTTCTCTTTAGGTAAATACTGGAGAAGTACTCATTTAGTGCTTCCGCCTTATCGTGCCCTGCTTCCACCCAACCCCTCCTTCCTAATCCTTACTATGTGGTCCTTACAGCTCCTTTTCTCCTGATGTACTTAAAGAAGTCCTTCTCCCCTTCTTAATGCCTTGTGCCAGCCTGAGTTCCGTAGATGCTTTGGCTCCCCTTACTGCCCTGTCACCTCCTTGATTCTGTCAGTACTCCTCTCTGTCTCCCCTCCCTGTTTTCTTGTATTTCCTAAAGGCAGCTCTTTTCCTCCCTACCTTTTCCATGACCTCCTTGCTCAACCAGCTCGGTTTCTTAGCCCTAGCCTTCTTGGTCTGGGCTTTGCAGCAGGTTTTGGTTGCCTCCACTATCCCAACTTTATGAGCTCCCATCTCTGGTTAGTATCCATACTAGACTGAATTCTGGCCAGGTACCCTTTTACCACTCCCCCATCCTCCCAAAGTCAGCCCTCCTGAAGTCCAGCACTCTTGTGCCAGATTCCACTCCTTCCTTGCCCATATCAATGTGAGCCATACTGAGTGGTGGTCACTCCTGACAGCAGTTCCTCCACTATAAGTTCTCTCACAAAGTCCCCATTTGCCAGCACAAGGTCAAGGGTATTCCCTAACCTGGTTGGTTCACTGACCATTTGCAGCAGGAAGCTGTCCTGGAGGCATCCAGCAGTACCTGCTCCTTCTGTTCCTGGCTGTTGGGGTGCTCCAGTCCACTCCTGGCATGTTGAAGTCCCCCACAATCACCACTACCCTTCTCCATGGTCCTCCTGATCTGTCCCGCTAGTTCCCTGTCTAACTCCTCCATCTGAGATGGTGGCCTGTACACCACTCCCATTCTAAGACTCCTATTCTTGGAATCCTGGATTTGCATCCAAAGTGACTCTGTACTACCCTCCTCCCCTTCCTCCCTTATACACTTCAGTCCTTCCTTCACATATAGTGCCACCCCCCTGCTTTCCCAGTCACCCTGTCCCTACAAAATAACCTGTACCCTGGTACAGACAGGTCCCAGTCATTATATTGGGTGGCCCATGTTTCCGTGATGGCTGCAATGTCCACCTCTCCCTCTGCCATGAGAACCTGCAACTCTGCAGTTTTCCTCCCAAGGCTCCTAGCATTAAGGGTAACCACCTTCCACCCTTTCCCCCTCCTCCCATCCTGCCCTCCTTTCCTAGCATCACCAATAGTACTTGCCATTTGTCCTTTGTCACTGTTATGGGGGGTAAGCTCATATGATTTCCCAACCTGTGGTCTCTGCATATCTCTTCCCCAACTGCCACCCCCCACTCCTAGTTTAAACTCCCAACTTCCTCTATATATTCTTCCATCCTCTGCTTCAACACTTTCTTTCCTTCCTCACTCAAGTGTAGTCTGTCCTTGACAGGCCACATGGGGATTTAGCACCCTGATGTTGGCAGGTGGGGGGAAGGAGGTCCACCAGTGTAATTGATCACACTTAGAGTAACAGTGCCTTCAGGCACTGAATACACCCAGCCTGTATGAAGCTGAGGTTGTGGCCTGCTCTGCATGGGTGGGAGAAACAATACAGAGACAGTGGGACGTGGATGAGGTAGGTGAGGAAAGCACCTCTTCCCAGCCAGCACGATCGGTTGTGCTTACAGTAAAAGTGCCTTCAGGCACTCAATACTCCCAGCCCGTATGGAGCTTAGGCTCTGGCCTGCTCCACACAGGTGGGAGAAACTTTAGAATGGAAGACAGCAGGATGTGGAGGAGACGTCACAATGCAAACAGCTATTTGCTCTGTGGTGACCTGCAGATGAAAGGAAAAAGTCACCTCCTGATTGGTGTGGCTTTCTCTTTTCAAATGCAGACTACTCTTTCCTTCTAGCTTGCTTGAAAGGACAGAACTAAGAACCTTACCAGAGTAAGGGAAAGGATTAAGATATTTGGCTAGGCAGATTTACTGCGTGTTGTTTTTATTTTGTACTCACAGGGATTGTTACTGTTTGTTGATAACATTTTATTGCTTTATTTTTCTCTGATTCACATTGCTGTTACTGGGTATAACTTCTGCAGCATTATTACAAGGTGTGCTTACAGGTATGTGCTAACAGATTACTGCTGTAATCTACTGATTCAAATTGTCTTTTGCAAGGTATATCTTCTGTTACTGCTTTATTTTTCTCTGTAGCAAAGTGTTTCTTAGAGGGTATATCTTTTGTGAAAATATTACAGGTGGTGCTTACATTTTTGTGACTTTTTATCATTAGGCTAAACAAAATTACTGTTTGCCCCTATTTTATTTATTTATTTTTTGCTGAAAAGGTTTTTTTGTCTCAGAGGTGTTGCAGTCTCCTTCTCACATTGAAGACAGGGAGAGTGAGAAAGCAGTCATAGCTTTCTTGAATCAAGGAGGTTATTTTCTAGACTACACTGAACTGAATTATTACTTTTTGGACCTGTGTAAGTAACTAGTATTGATTCTGTTTTTGGGTGGACTTTTCTTAGTTTCAACTTTAGTTTGCCTGGGAGGAACTGTAGCCGGGAGATATTTGCAGTCAGTTGTGACTAGACCTGTTACTTAGCCTTTGTGAAATAGGTGTCTGAAAGTAAGGAAGGCATTCCCTGGGGTGGAGGGTAAGAGCTGTAGGTGATTGTTCCTGGACAGCATATGTTTACTCCCACCCACCCTTCACCTCACCACACCTGCCCCAAGTGCATAACTTCCTTTATAGCAGGGGCTCTGACATAACTTCCTCAAAACTGCTAACAACATACACTTGTTCATATCCTTAAAGCACAGCACACTGAAAAGGGGGTAGATACACTCAAAAGTTTGCACGCACTAAAACAAGAATAAAAAACCAAAAAGCATCTGTAACTGGAAGGGACACAGGCATGTGGGGAGTGGTGCAATGCACTGGCTGTGGAGCAGCAGTCTTCCGGGAGACATTCTGGAAATTGTGTTACTGCCCTATTTGCAGGCACCTCTCTGGTCTGAGGGAGGAGGTTGTTCATCTCCATGCTGACCTGGCAAGGATTCAGGAAACCTGCTTCTCCACCCAGGGACCACCCAGGCCACCATCACTACCTCAGAGGTTGCCAAGAAAGATGAGTGGTTGGATCATGGTGGGCTCAGGGAGGGTGAGGATGGTAGAACAGAGGTGCATCCCTCCAGTTGCACCTCTCCACAATTCATTCGCCATTCTGGCAAAGCATGGTTCCTCTATGGAGGCATCTGCAGTGGAGACCAAGGAGGATGCTGGAAACCTCCACAATGGAGACCCACAGGAGGGTGGTCCTGGACCCCACAAGGGAAGGAAACAACTCCTGGTGGGGGACTCAATTGTTAGGGGGTAGAACTGGGGGAGGGAGGGGAAAGGGAGGTAAGGTGCCTGCCTGGTGCCAAGACTTGGAGGGACAGGAAATGAATCATCAGGATTGTGGGAGCAGCTGCAAGGGGAAGGGAGCTGGATGTCATTATCCACCTAGCGATGAATAACCTGGCTGAGAATGGGATCAGAACAGTGCAACAGGAGTTTGTGGAGTTGGGGAGGGGCCTTAGACAAGTCACACACATGTTAACTTTCTCAGAAGTGCTACCTGTCTATGGCATGGATGAGGCTAGGGCACTCCATACAATGGGATTCAATGACTGGTTGAAAAGCTGGTGCAGAGCTCAGGGATTTGGCTTCATTGGGGACTGGGACTCCACCTGGAGGGATGCAGGCCTATACAGGCGTGATGATCTGCATCTATCCTGGAGGGGAACCAGAATCCTAGGTGATAGGTTTAAATGATTCAGTGGCAAGCATTTAAACTAGCCAAGGGGGGAGGCACTGAAGAGGAGAAGGGAAATCTTAGCCCCCCCCCCAAAAAAATCAGGGTAATTGGTGAGGTAAATACCAAAATAAAGCAGTCGATAGGGAGAAGAGCAGGGGTAAATGGAGAAAAAGACAAAGGCAGTAGGGACAGGGATGGGGCAAAAAGAAATAAAGCCATAAAAAAAATGGAGGGTAATGAGTACCAGTGCCCATAGTCTAGGTAAAAAGCTCCCTGAAATGGTGGCCTTGATGGAAGCGGGATGCCTGGATATTGTGGCAGTCACAGTAACATGGTACACAGAGAACCATGACTGGGATGTCAACATACCAGGGTACACAATCTACAGGAGGGACAGGGAGGGAAGAAGAGGAGGATGAGTAGCTCTCTATGTAAGGGAAGAGATAAAAGCAACAGAGCTAAAGGGTAAACAGGGAGGAGAGGAGGCACTGTGGGTCACTCTGGAGACTAGAAATGGCTCTACAATCCGCACAGGGGTTGTATACAGACCCCCATCTCAGGGGGAGGAAATGGACAAGGAAATGATAGAAGGCATCCTTGGGATGGCAGAGAAAAGGGAGATATTGCTGATGGGGGACCTGAATATGACAGATGTTGACTGGAGCACCTTTGCTGCAGCCACATCCAAGAGCAGGACCATTCTCAATGCCCTACAGGGGGCATGCCTCAGACAGCTAGTTTTGGAACCCACTCGGGAGAGAGCAGTCTTAGACTTGGTACTCTCAAATGGGGATGGAAAGAGGATCTCTGATCTTGAAGTGGGTAGTCATCTGGGAACAAGTGACCACCAAACAGTGTGGTTCACGATAAACTTAGCTGTAGAGTCAAGCCACACAAAAGTGAAGGTACTGGACTTCAGGAGGGCTGATTTTGACAAAATGGAAGAGTGCCTCAGAAAAGCACTAGCAAACAGGCAAGATGGTGGGGTTGAGCAACAGTGGGGAAACATCAAAACCGCCATCACAGAGGCAACAAGTCTGTGTGTGAAGCAAATAAACAAATCAAAATGATAGAAAAAAACACTATGGTTCTCAAAAGAAGTGGCGGGGAAGGTAAGGGAAAAAAAGATAGCATTCAGGAAGTATAAGGAAACACAGAAGAAGCAGGACAGAGAACTGTACCAGTTAAAGCAGAAGGAAGCGGGTAAGGCAGTCAGAATAGCAAAGGCCCAAACTGAGGAAAGAATAGCCAACTTGCTGAAGAAGGGGATAAAACCTTTTATAGGTACATTAGGGAGCAAAGAAAGACTAAGGCAGGGATACTGAGACTGAACAGAGGGGAAGGTGGTTGGGCAGAGAGCGACATTGAAAAAGCAGGGATACTGAACAAATACTTCTGCTCAGTATTCACAATGGAAAAGCAGGGGGAAATACCTAATCTGGTCAGTAGAAGCACTCTGGATGGGGGGGGGTTGATATTAGTCCTTTCACATAAGAAAGGGTTCTGAAAGAACTCTTAAAACTGAAGGTAGATAAAGCAATGGGGCCTGATGGGATTCACCCCACAATTCTAAAAGAATTAAGGGGAGAACTAGTAACACCACTGACTACTCTATTTAACAAATCATGGGGGAATTGGGTGGTGCCTGAGGACTGGAGGAGGGCGGATGTGATTCCCCTTCACAAAAGTGGGAGCAAGACAGAGGCAGGAAACTATAGACCTGTCAGTTTGACCTCAGTGGTAGGGAAAATGATAGAATCACTTCTGAAGGAAAGAATTGTTGAGTACCTAGAGGCCAGTGGGGTACAGGACCCAAGGCGGCATGGATTCGCAGTGGGAAGGTCATGTCAGACAAATCTAATTGATTTCTTTGACTGGGTGACCAAAGCAGTAGACCAGGGAGGGACTATGGACATTGCCTACCTAGACTTTAGCAAGGCATTTGACACAGTCCCACACAAAAGATTAATAAACAAATTAGCCAGCCTGGGAGTGGGTCCTAGGGTGGTAGCCTGGGTAAAACACTGGTTGGACAACAGGACACAGCGGGTAAAAGTAAATGGAGTTCTCAGTGAAGAAAGGAGGGTTACTAGTGGGGTACCGCGGCTGGTCCTTTTTAGTGTCTTTATAAGTGACATTGCAGAGGGACTGGAAGGGAAAGTATGTCTCTTTGCAGACAACACAAAGATCTGCAACAGGGTTGATACACAAGGTGGGGTGGAAAGGATGGAAAGGGACTTGGCAAGGTTGGAGGAATGGTTAAATGTATGGCAGCTTAGATTCAATGCAAAGAAGTGCAAAGTAATGCACCTGGGAAACAAAAACCCAGGGAAAGAGTACACGATGGGGGGGTGAGATATTGACAACAACAAAAATGGAAAGGGACCTGGGGGTAGTCATATCAGATGACCTAAAGGTGGGCCAGCAATGTGAGAAGGCAGTAAGGAGGGCTGGGGGGATACTGGGATGCATAGGGAGAGGCATCACCAGTACAAAACAGGAAGTTGTTGGCCCTCTGTACAGACAGCTGGTAAGACCACATCTGGAGCACTGTGTACAGTTCTGGAGATCCCCATCTCTGCAAAGACGTAGACAGGGTAGAGGCTGTCCAGAGCAGGGCAACCAAAATGATGCAGGATCTGCATCAGAAGACATATGAAGAAAGACTAAAGGAACTAAAGATGTATAGCCTCGAGGAAAGGAGGGAGGGGGGGACATGATGAAACTTTCAAATACCTCAAGGGAATCAACACAGTCCAAGAGGGTAGCATCTTTCAGAAAAAGAGATGTGCAAAAACAAGGGGGCACAATTTGAAGATAGAGGGGGGATGTCTCAGAGGTAATGTGAGGAAGTATTACAGGTGGTGCTTTACAGGTTTTACAGTTTTATCTAACATTAGGATAAGCTTTCAGGGTTACTGCATTTGTTGTTGACTGATTGTTTCTGCTCTTACCTCCTTGTTCTTTCATCCGTGGTTCTTCTTTTTAGGCAGGGAAGGGCCCAGCCACCCCATCCCCAACCACCCGCTACACTCCTCTTATAGGGTACCACAGTTGTGACATTTCCTGTGGCAGAGCAGGAAGGGCGGATCAGTGGGACCTCACAAAGTGATCTCATTTACAGGGCACTAGTAATTTAACTTGTTATAACAAGTTAAACAAAAGCACAATTAAACCATTACTTGCATTTTTTTCCTTCTAATTACTCTGACTAGGTTACAAACCCAGCAACTTATTTGGAATGGATTTCATTAACTGCAGGTACTGTGGAACAATTTTCAGAAGGACAGTCTTACAGGATTTAGGACACTGTCCCATGCTGGGCCTTTGGAGATCTTAGGTCTCAGCTCCGGGCAGCATGGGCAGAGATTGCACGCCTCAAATTTCATATTGAAGAGGAAATACATTATAAGAACCACCCGCCATTTCCCCAGCATCCAACAGAAAAACCTCGACCGCAGAGGGTAGTTGGTCCAGGAGGTTGGCAGGTGGTTAGGAGGAGCAAATCAGGTGCCCCATCACTCTCTGCTCTCCAACACATTACCTCCAAAAACCATATAAACACTACAAACAGGTATCTGCCTCTATCTCTGAAATCAAATAAAGAGGCAGAAGACACTGCAGAGCAGGACACTGCGCACAGGAGCTAACTGTAATACTCACCCAAATCAGGAACCAAAACTAAAACAAGCACAAAGGAAATCCAAAAAACTTCTGATCATAGGAGACTCCATGATTCTGGGAGTTGATACCATCTCCAGCCAGGGGTAATGGTCAGATGTCTCCCAAGTACATCAGCATGGAGACACTGACCGCATTACTAAAATTGTTCACAAAGCAGGAGAAACATTGATGTCCTAGTACACATAGGGACTAATGATCCGCCAGCCGGTCAGTTGTGGAGACCAAGGAACACCTGACTAGGCTGGGTGACAAACTATCATCTATTTCGTCCGGCATCTCCTTCTCTGAGATCCTGCCAGTCTGGGAGAAGGGAGCAGATGGATGGAAGGTCAGAGAAGGGAGATAGGGGAGCTAAACACGTGGCTCAAGGACTGGTGCCAGAAAAAAGGACACAGATTTGTAGGAACTGCAACAGTTCTGGGAGCGAAAGTTCTTTAAATTTGATGGACTGCATCTGACTAAAGAGGAGTCAGTGCATTGGGGCAGAAGTTTGACGTCTTTGCAGAATATTTAAACTAGCAAATGGGGAGAGGGTGCGCACCCATACGTTGAATGGGAAGAACACCCTCCCCTCAGCTAGTGGTCAAACAGGAATTCAGCGTGTTTGCCGTTCATTTGCATCACCAGGTAAGAAAAAAGGTTTGTCTCCCCATACGATGCACAGGGTACGCCAAACTTCACCCAACAACTAACACACCAAAATCCTGGCCAATGGAAAATTATGTACACAAATGCTCACAGCCTGGAAATAAGATCCCAGACCTGCAGGCAATAATGTCAGAGGCTAAACTGGACATAGTAGCAATTAGTGAGACGTGGTTTACCAGTAACCACACTGGGAGACTTCAGTACCTGGCTATGTATTGTTCAGAAGAGACCGAGGTGCAAAAGGGGAGGGTGGCCTGTATGTTAATGAAAATATCAAAGCTACAGAAATTCAGAATACACATAAGGAGCCAGAAGAACTGTGGGTCACCCTGGAAACAGGAAATGGGACAGCCATAAGAACTGGGGTTGTCTACAGGTCCCCAGACCAGAGGGAGGACATAGACACATTACTGTTAGAAGATATACAAAACATGACAGCTAAAGGGAGGTTCTGATAATGGGAGACTTCAACATGCCAGATACAGATTGGTCAACCAGCAGGGACATCTGCCAGAACTACACACATAGTGGATTCCCTGCAGGGGGAGGGCCTCAAACAACTGGTACAGCAACCCACAAGAGACAGGGCTATCCTAGATCTAGTACTGACTAACAAAGAAGGGATCACAGATCTCCAGGTAGAAGGTCACTCCGGGGCCAGTGACCATCACATGGTATGGTTCAATTTGGCTACTACATCTAAATCTTCCCATTCCAAAGCAAAAATATGGGACTTCAGAGGAGCTGACTTTGATAAGATGGCCAACAGAGTTAAGCTAGCCCTGGCAAAAAGAAACACAGGTGAGGAGGTACAGGCAAAGTGGGCAAGCATTAAGGATACAATACTTGAAGCAACATCCCATTGTGTTAGACAGAAAAGGAAGTGCAAAAGAAGAAGGAAACCACTTTGGTTCTCAAATACAGTAGCAGAAAAGGTCAGAGCCAAAAAGGCTGGCCTTCAGAAAATATAAGGGAACACAGCGGGATGAAGATAGGGAGGCATACCAAACTGCCCTAAGGGAAGCAGTGAAGGCAGTAAGGCAGGCAAAGTCCCAAACTGAGGAAACACTAGCACGAACAGTAAAAGAAGGTGACAAGACTTTCTATAGATACATTAGTGAAAGGAGAAAGTCCAGAGGGGTATGCTAAGCTTAATGGAGAAAAGGGAGCATGTGAGGAGGAGGACCCTCAAAGGCATCTATCCTAAATAGATACTTTTGCTCAGTATTTACTGAAGAGAAGGTAGGGCAGGGCCCACAGCTCAGCATCATGGATACAGGGGAGGGAGGTGAGCACTCCCTTCACAAAAGAAAGGGTCCTACAAGAGCTTGCTAAGCTCAGGGTGGATAAGGCAATGGGACCTGATGGCATACATCCCAGGGTACTTTAAGGAGCTAAAGGAGGAACTAGCAGAGCCATTAGCAGAATTGTTTAGTGAGTCTCTGAGCACAGGGAGAGGTCCCAGAAGACTGGAGAAGGGCTCATGTGATCCCATCCACAAGAGTGGTAGCCGGGAGGAGGTGGGGAACTACAGACCGGTCAGTCTTACCTCAGTAGTGGGCAAGATTATGGAGGCACTCCTTAAGGAAAGGATAGTGCAACACCTGGAATCCATAGGGGCACAGGATCCAAGACAGCATGGGTTTACAAAAGGAAGGTCCTGTCAAACTAATCTCATAGATTTCTTTGACTGGGTAACCAGAGTGGTGGACCAAGGGGGAGCAGTTGATGTCGCCTACCTTGACTTCAGCAAAGCTTTTGACACTGTTCCACATAGAAGATTGATAAATAAGCTAGGTAGGCTCGGGGTGGTCAGAAGTTGGTCAACTGGATGGCAAACTGGTTGACTGGCAGAAAACAGAGAGTGGTGGTAAATGGTATACAGTCAGATGAGATGCAAGTCACAAGTGGGTACCTCAGGGATCAGTCCTGGGGCCAGTCCTCTTCAACATCTTCATTAGTGACCTCAGATGGACTAGAGAGTAAGGCTTGTCTGTTTGCAGATGACACCAAGATCTGCAACAGAGTAGATGATCCAGATGGGGTGGGCAGAATGAGAAGAGATCTGGATAAACTAGCAGAATGGTCAGAAGAGTGGCAACTGGGTTTAATGCAAAGAAGTGCAAAATCATGCACATAGGGAAGAGAAACCCTGAAGCCACTTATAGGCTGGGAGGAGTTGCTAGCAGTCACAAAGGAAGAAGAGACTTGGGCATCATCATCACTGATGACCTAAAATCATCCAAGCAGACCTCTAAAGCAGTAGGTAAGGCTAGGGAGTGTTAGGGTGGATAGTAGGGGTATCACAAGTCGTAAGAGAGGAGGTAATAACCTCTGTACAAGACATTGGTTAGGCCCCATCTGGAGTACTGCAGTATTGGGAGGCCACACCTTCACAAGGACATTAACCAAATTGAGGCAGTCCAGAGAAGGGCAACCAAAATGGTGCAGGGACTGCATCAGAAGACATATGAGGACAGATTAGCAGGAGCTCAATATGTATACCCTTGAGCAAAGGAGGGAGAGAGGTGATATGATCGAGACATTTAAACACCTTAAGGGCATAAACAAGGTGAAAGAGTCTAACATGTTTAAATATAAGAAAAATAGCAGGACAAGAGGACACAGCATGAGATTAGAGGGAGGCGATTAAGGGGAATGTGAGGAAATTCTTTTTTCACAGAAAGGGTGTAGATGCATGAATGGCTTACCACAAGAAGTGGTGGCTATGAATACAGTGCAGGGCTTCAAACAGGCATGGGATAGGCATAAGGGAGTAATACAAATGACTATGAATAGATAGGTCACTGACAGAGCAAAGGCCGATGGCACATTTATAAGGTAGAAAAAGAAATGGGCAGACTGGATGGGCCTTGCGGTCCTTATCTGCCATCAACTTCTATGTTTCTATGTTAAGTATTTCTTCACAGAGAGGGTTGTGGATACATGGAACAGCCTTCCTGAGGAGGTCGTCGAGTCAAAAACAGTGGAGAATTCAAGAATGCATGGGACAGACATAAGGCAATTCTAGTGGGGTGTAGAAGGAAGTAGGCTGTTGGATAACTACGATCTGCAGCTTATCCATTAGGTAGGGAAATGGGTAGACTAGGTGGGCCAAGCAGTCCTTATCTGCCATCAAATTTTATGTTTCTAGGCAAAACATCATCAGGACCAGCCTGGCTGAGGATTGGTGTGATACTGTTGAGCTCCATGTAGAACACTCTGCATTAACCAGACAGTGTCACACCCCTCAAAACCTACTATCCCAAGGAGTTTGCCACACATGCACAAACTTAAAAATGCCTAACACTGTAGCATTGAGAATTTGAGAGGAATGACTACAAAAGCTCCTGTTTCAATTTCTGAATCTGTACAGTTTGGGTTACCTCTAGCTAAGGAACTGGGGATGAGACATACTGCTCCTGCAATGTGAGGCTAAAAATTAAGACTGCTGTACCCCCTCTCCACCCACATAGAGCACTGATAGACAGTGGGTATTATTAATTTTGGTGACCTCCTGACCTCTTGAGCTGTCAGTCAGGTGCAGTGTCATAGACGGGGAACTGCATGGGTGATGACACAGTTCTACAACTCCATATTTTTGCAAAATAAAATTGTGATTGAATGAAATGCAAAGGGATGCTGGAATGGGGGGGATGATCTGTAGCAACAGAGTTCACCTGCTGGGGTGGACCTCCTGAGATGTTTGCAGGGCCAATATCATCAAATACACTATTGATTTAATCATGTTGGGGATGAGCCACAAAGGGAGCTGTGCCGAAATGTTAGGGTTTGATTTGCCAGTTTTTCTCCTTCTTAGTCAGACCCACTCTTTATGCAAGAAGTGAACAACTCAAATGTTTGTGCAGTTCTAGCACTGAGCTGCAAGCAACCACTGTTCACAGTCCAGAAAAGTGCTGCCCTTCAATTTCATAAAGGGGCAGAAATAGTGAAGAGGGAGTACTACAGCATCTCTCTAATCTTCATTGAGCTGACCCGATCTCGCTGGCTGACTCTAAGGAGCAAATATCGGGTATGGGACATTGAGGATAAGAGGTAAACATGTGCCCCACAATTACAGTACCTCTGGCAATCTCCACACAGTATTGGGTTTGGACTTTGAGAAGTGTCTCACCTCTCCCACCCCTTCACACCACCATTGATGTCTGCCAGCAATAGCATGGAAGCAGAGCACAAGCAGGGGAGATGCTTCCACAATGTCATTTTAATGTTCCTCTGTGGTCTTCAACATGGTGTTCATTCTTATGTGGTTGGTGCAGTACTGCATGTCTTTTGACGACCTGTTTAGTGCATTATTTTAAAAAGTACAGTAGCGATAGGGCAGATAACAACTGCCCCTCATGTTTAAGAACATTGCTTTTACAGCTGGAAATGTTTAAACCAAAATAGCACATTGCCAGAAATAAAGTACATGAAGTGTTTTTTTTTTTTGTAAGCATTATCTACCCATATCCTTTGAGTAAATCTTTCCCACTTGTTCCCACCACCCCAGCACTTAAAAATGTAATTCCCCCAATGCCACTTGCATCTACCATCCACCTTCACCCACAGTCCTGGTGAAGTTTCTGCAAAAGTACAGCTGTGTTGTTCCCCTTTCTGTAATATGGCCCTTCTAAATGAGATATTCTCAGTCTTGAATCCTAGTGCACATCAATATGCTAGCCTCCTGTTATAAATCATGATTCCTGTAATGCCATTTTGTATTTGCATGTGATATAATTATTTAGCAATATTTAATTAAAATTGATATCAGTTAATTTGTCAGAAAACAATATATTTATATATTTTTTTGCTTTCTATTTATACTCCTCCCCTGCCCCCTAGACTCTGCTGCCTCAGGAGTCACCAATTGCATCTTCCCCAACTCACCTTACCTGGACCCGCAGTAGTCCCCCCATGTAGCCTTGGATTGCCCCCCAGGTGGGGGCAGAGATGGGAACCTACACCCCCAAACCATGTCCATTCATCAGGGCACCAGACCGGGGCAGGCAGATGGGCTTGTGGGGTCTGCGCTAGAGTGCTCCATCTTCCAGGAGCATAGGGGGCATTTTTTCTGGTGTTCCATGTGTGGCATGCATCCCAACATCAAGGGGTACCCATTGACATCCACCATGCATCTTTCCTCTCTGATGTAGGGCAGAGAACGCGCAGCACCTGAGGCCTCCACCAGAGGGCTGTCAGGCTCCAAGCCAAAGACCCCCCTCCCTCCCGGGAGAGGAGAGCTGTCCTCCAGACACTCAATCCTCTCCCTCCTCTGCCGACCCCCAGTGGCTTGGGCTCATTCCTGAACCTGGGTTGCTGGCATGGCACGAGGTGTGGCATCCACCACCTCAACCCTTAGCGCCACTAGGCTGGCTAGAAAACATTATTTTAATGTCATGTTTAAAAGAAAGAGAATTCAGCAAATGCAAGCTTACATACAGTACTGTATTGTTAAGTGTGTATTGTTAACACAAAATTTTGTTTTTCATACTGTGCATTTAACTAAAACATTGAAATGAAATCCATTTCACCAAATCCATTCACTTTTTATTAGATAAGGGGAAGTAAAAGTTTGTGTTTTTCACTTCATAGCCATTGATCGTGAACTTCAACCTATGCACAAGGAGAATGCAGTACAACACACAGAGAGTCATTATTTTTTATACAGCAGGGACTGAATGTTATTTACTTAGCAGGCATGATGCTAAAAATAAAAAAAAAGTGTTTTTACTACCCAGCAAACTCAGGACACCACCTGTTTAATTAAAAATAAGTACAAGACTAACATAATTTTAAAGGCCTATAGATGTCCTACTGTATTACAGAAGTACTGGTTAAATATCAGATTTTTTTTATTGAACTCATACTATGTTATCACATGGATCCTTGCAACAGAGAAAAAACTGCCCATCTGGGATAACCTTGGGATTATAAGAAGCTGACAGGGCATTCAGTTTCAAAGTATTTCGAATATTGCTGCCAGCTGACATGGTAATACTGTACATTGCAGCAAATGGTTCTCTGATATTTGAAACAGTGAAACTTTATAGGTAGAAATTTACAACTCACAGATAAAGGGTTGCATAATATTTTCATCTCCAGCAGAATCCTTTGCTACAATGTACACTATTACCTTTGATCTTAAAAAAATCTATGCCTTTGACTCAAAATATATGTAAATCCTGGAGACTTTAAATGTTATAGTATACAGGCATCAAGCCATGATTTGTACATAAATCTTTACAGTCTAGTACCATTGGGTAGTCAGTCCCACCGTACTGAACTCGGCGATACCGGATGATTAAGGATCCCTCATGCGTGAAATCATAAACTCACATCATTATGGTACTGACGGCATTTTCAACGTCATGCACATGCCCCCTGACAGAAAACTAGTCTATAATGACATGCCCCACCGCAATATGAGTATTGTGCCTAACCCTCGGTTATATTGACTAACACATTGTGCATATATTTAAAATACAACGACTTGCATTACTGTGACCTTTTCAACTATTACCTAACTAAGATGTAGAGTGTATCTTAATAGCAATAATTTCTAAATCGTTATATCTTCTTTTTTCTGTGGGGGCGCTCCGCCCCCACACACCCCAGGTCCTCGATGGTTATTTAAAAAAACCGTTGTGTACATAGTAACATTTTTTTGGCAATAGTAACCACTGAGGGCCCGGGTTGAAATAGCATTTCAATTTCAGCATTTTAACATTATTTTTACAGCAGCATTTCATAGCACTATGTTTTTGTTTTATAATTCTGTATTTGGAGGGGCGGACCCCCGTTCACTGTCAGTATTCGTATATCAGTCACAGTATCATGATTTGTTTTATTCACTTTTAATCTACTTTTTTGTCAAAATCTGTATATTTTGCTTTAGTTATACTATCCGCTGTTTTTTTTGGTGATGTCACGGCAGTAGGCTGTGCGACAGCGGTATCTGTTGGCGGCGATACAGCAAGGCGAGCAAGCTACTGCCGTAATTATGTCTGTGCGCAGGAGGGGTCCTTAATCATCCGGTATCTCCCTGAACTCCCAGTACAAAATACACACGCACACACATCCAAATTTGGTGGCTATTTTTCACCACACTGGCTGCAGGCATTCACCATAATATTAAATCTGAAGGGATTAGGGACTCAAGAAATCCATCCCAACCCCTCAACTGACTAAACAGGTTCTTTACAACAGTGAGTCCAAAAGGATCCAGCAGGAAACAAAAACTCAACCCCCCCATCTAACCTTAATGACTCATACCACTTCTATGAGGAAACATCAGTCAGTCCAACTAAATGACAATCTGTTGTCATGGTGACTGATAACTGGATGTCTCAATGAACTCAAGTTTCAAAGGAGCCAAACTAGTCCACAAGTAGCACAAACTGTTCTACCACTGTTACTATACCTAAGGTTCTGAGCTAGCAGAGTCACTGAAAGAAAGTGCTGAGCAGTTGTGTCTCAGTTCATGCATTCTGTGATGTTGCCGGTCTTTCTTAACACGCACTTAAAAGATGTGTAGATGTTTAAATTGTGCTATTTTAATAGTAATAAGGCTAAGCATCAATGTGAATGAATTGCTGTCCAGCTGTGGGTGTAGGCTTATGGTCAAGTTTTTTTTTTTTCCCTTTTCTTCTGCTTTCATGTGTTGGGAATCAGTAGTGGATCTAATCTGTGTGTAAAATAAGGTTTACAACAGACAAGGTCACACATCTTCTCCTAACTTAGCTTCACATTCTGCTATACATTCTGCATCTGACACACAGAAACATATCACATTGTTACATCATCACCTACAGCTAATTGATACTGTACTTCAAGGGGATTCTAGAAGCAGTTATTAACCAGATAACTTTGTAATCTTGCCAATCCATTATATGAATTGTCTTTCAATACAGTAATTGTGAATACTTTGTCCCTATTCAACATTACTCAGTGGACAAAATCACCTGCCACATCTTGCAATGGTGTGTGTGTGTGTGTGCTGGGAGGTTGCAGGACAACTCTCACAAGGGTCATAAACAAAGGCATATGGAGGTACTCTATCACAGTGTTCTAAAGTTATGAGCGGCAGACTTGAAAACCTGGGTTTGGACCCCACAGCTACAGTACCACTTGATACTTAATTCTGACAATTTTTGCATTGAGTACTCAGTAAAAAAATGTCACAGATCACTCAAAAAAGGTACATCCTTGCGCCTATTTTCCATTTTCAATAGTGTAAAAACAACATACTATTAAAAATTGGTAGATGTGTCAGAAGAGCAATGTGAAGCACGTTAATGCATTCGGCAGACCTGTGCTTGATTCCTGCAACCTCCTTTTGAGTACTGTGTGAAAATTTGCACATGATTATCTGTCACAGTGCTGACAGTTCACCAGTTAAATTGAGCAAAAATGCATATACTCTCAGGGCGGGATATTCAAATGGGTTGCGCATGGTGCAACAGTGTTGTGCCATGTGCAACTCACTGATGCACCCCAGCACGATATTCAAAGGAGGATGTTGCGCTGCACAAACCCTGATGCACCAAGGTGCACCAGTAATGTATGCAGTGCAAGTGAGGGGGGTGTGCCTATGCATATGTGGCACATCTCAATATTCAGCCTGGGATGTGCAGTGCATATGCAGGCACACACCCACCTTGTGCCACACAGGGGGGCACAAAGATCCACCATGAAAAAAGGAGCAAGGCCTGGCCACCCACAGGTGAGCTGCTGTATTGCAGGGCACAACACGACAGCCGCCAGCTGTGGGAGACCACCCAACCTCCAGAGCCATGGTTTGGTCATTGTCGTGCCCCCCTGCCCACTCGTGGGCTTAAATAATAATAAATACACCCTGGTGGTCCAGTGGACCCACTCCCAAGCCTGATTGTGGGCTTAAATATAAATAAATACTCCCTGGTGGTCCAGTGGACCTGCTTCCAAGCCCGATTGTGGGCTTAAATAAAATTAAATACTTCCTGATGAACCCAAGCTCAATCACTGGCTTCTGAAAATGTAACATCCCTGGTGGTCCAGTGGTAACCCCCTCCCCATCCGCCAGCTCAGACCCCCATCCTGCTCCCCAGTCAGCCAGGGATAGCTCCCACCCATAAGCCACCCGGCCACCTGCCTACCTGACAGCATACAGTACAGCTGTATGCCCTATTAGTCCACTGCGTGGGGCCAATGGGCATGCAAATCCATACTGAGATACTCCAGTCCCAAAATGTGACTTCATTTCACATTTTGGGACTGTGAGATAATATGGCTGTACACCCATCGGCCCATGCAGTGGACCAATAGGTGTACAGATGTACTGTATGCTGTCAGTCGGTGGGCGGCCGGAAGGCTTGCAGGTGGGGTGCTTCTTCCCTTTGCTGACCTGGGGGGGGGAGCGGAATGGTTGGTCTGAGTGGAAGGGTGGGGAGAGGGGTACCGCTGGACCACCAGGGATGTTACATTTTCAGAAGCCTGTGATCGGGCTTGGGTTCGGGTCCACTGGACCACCAGGGAATATTTAATTTTATTTAAGCCCATGATCAGGCTTGGAGGCAGGTCCACTGGACCACCAGGAAGTATTTATTTTTATTTAAGTCCATGATCAGGCTTGGGAGCGGGGACCACCAAGGAGTATTTACTATTATTTAAGCCCGTGGTCAGGCTGGGGAGCAGGTCCACTGGACAACCAGGGATATTCGTATAGTACATATGCCCATGATTGGGTGATGAGGCACGTTGCCTGCCATGGAGCAGAAGGTGTCTGTCCCCATTGGCTACAGCCTAGCAGGGTGCCAGGCACAAGTAGCCAGGGAGTGGCTCACATGCATTTGGGGCCATAATGACATGCAAATAACCCCATTTGCACCTCGCATGCGTTATGGTCCCATTTGCATACCCAACACTAAATATCACAGTTCTTGCAGCTAGCGCACCTGCACTTGCGCTGGCGCATCCCCGTGCTCCACACTTGCCACTTGCTCTGGCACAGTGCCACTGCACCCTGCGCAATGCGGGAAGCCTATGTGCCATATTCAATGGTGCTGAGCCATGGTGGCAGCACCATTGAATATCACCCAAACCACACCCTGGTGCAGCCCAGTTGCACTGCACCCAGGCTTGTGCCCCTGCCTGGCACATTCTGAATATCCCACCCTAGATGTGTAGTTTGCTAAAAGAGTACGGAGTATAATATGACAGGTGACATCAGGTAAACAATAATTAAGCAATAACCCACAGCAGGGTGTGCATTAGACACTTTAAAACATGGCTAGGAGGTGTAGCGAGGCACAAGGCCACTGGCCGAGTGTGTCCAGCCTCCTAGCCATGTGTTAAACTATCTAACACACACCCTGGAGTTGCTTAGTGCACTTATGAAATGGCTATCTTTAGTGCAACTGCATTTGGTAGGTTAAATGTCTAGTTTAAAGTAGGAAAAAAAATGTATGTTTGTATCACTTTTAATAAAATAGTTCCTCCACCTAAGTGTCCTGTGTGTGTGTTTTTTTTTTTTGCACTGAAGGAATTTTGTCCTAGAAAGGCTTCTGTGCTTTAGGTCTGGTTGTCATGGCAGTACCTCCCCTCCCCCCCCCCAATGCTGTGTGGAGATAAGTAAGAGAAAAAAAGAGTAAAATGAGGCTTAAAACTTCAAGAGTGAGCGGGTGGGCTGGTAGAGAGATAGAGACAGAGCAAGTTGGCGGGCAGGTACAGAGATAGAGTGAGCAGGTGGGCTGGTAGAGAGATCGCGGTTGTTGCATTTTTTTTTAAATAGATGAATGAGTGGGCAGGCTGGGACAGACATCGTGGCTGTAGATTTCTTTTTTTGTTAAAATTCAAAGATGGATCTTAAAGAGCGAGTGGTCAGGCTGGTGGAGAGATCGCAGCTGTTCTGTTTTTTTTTTTTTATATACATGACCGAGTGGGTGGGCTGTGAGAGACATCGCAGCTGTCTGTTTCATGCTACATCCACAGATTTCACAGACTGAGGCAATATGAACAGAAGATCAGATATATTTATTGTATTTTTTTGTTGGCAGACTGAAAATACAGCCTAGCATGCCACTCGCAGTTGGTGAAAAGAAGATGGCTGATTTTCATTTTGCCAAGATTCTAACTGGCATCTTTACTAGGATCAGTGCCCACAGGGCACTGCTGGTCCTTCTTCCTGTGCGTAAGAAGGAATATCACACAGGTATGCACCAATCAGGATGCCTAAATTCTGATGCCCCTTTCATAAAGTTATAATAGATAGTAGTAGCTTCCAAAACAAATTATTAATTATACCATGTACCTAGCATTAGACACATATTTTGGATAGGAGCAACCCAAATAACATCTCTGCCTAATTCCTTGATTTTCCTTTTTAACATCAAAATTCACAAAAATAAATTTTTCAGCAATGATTCAGGATTTGTAAAGGTAATGCTGATCTGCCATCTGCATACACTAAATACAGCTTTGTCAGAATGGTATTTGTATGCTGCTGCTGTCAGAGTGGTATTTGTAGACTGCTGTTAGGGGTGCATTTTGCATTCTCTGATCTGACAATGTTATGGGTTAGAAATAATCATATCATACCAAGACACTAGTCTCAAGCTCCTCTGTCTGCATCATGCATTTAAAATGTGCAGCAATCTAGCAGATAAATACGTCAGGATGGTTGATTGCACTGAAGAGAGAGACAGATTGGGAATTGGCATGATTGATGACAACACTTGGATATGCAGGGTTAACACCATCAACACTAATTCATGCCCAAACCAAGACGCACAGTTTAAGAGATTTATTTTTTCATTACCAGTGATATTGTTTTTAAAGTAACACAATGTTTTAAAATTAATTATTACACTGTTCAATGCTTTAGACGGCAGGCAGCACTTGACAAAATTTGTTGTATACTGTGCAAAAGAAAATTACTTATACTGTCTGGGCCAGATATTCAAAAGGGTTGTGCAATGCGCAATAGGGTTGCACCAGCGCAAGTCAGAAAATGCGCCATTCTGCGATATTCAGCAGGATGCAGTTGCACCACTGAAAACATGCTGAGCAACAGCGCAATGTAAATGAAGGCATGTGCAACCAAAGGGGGTGGAACCATGCATAAAGTGGGCAGCACGATGTTCAAAGACTTGCACAATGTGCAACAGTGGAGCAGGCGGAAGTTGCGCCATAGCGGAAATGAGCCAAAATAAAAAGGAGCAAGAAACAGGTGCAAGAACACTACAGGGAAGCCACATGAGGCAGGGAGAAAGACAGAGCAAGAGAGACAAAGAGGGCAGGCCAGGGAAACAAGAGGACAGAATGGGGCATGGGAAGGTGTGTGGGGCCACAGAAGGCAGAGGCCAGTAGGTGTACCCAGTGCAGTGGAGGTAGCAGTCAGGACAGCAGAGGGAACAAAGCAACAACAGCTGGGGGGAACACAAGTCAGGGATATGGACAGTGCCACCTTCCACATGGAAGCTGTAATGAGGGGGGGGTGAGAAGGCATGCTGCAGGGGGACGTGGCCGTGGAAAGGACCGTCAGTGGTACACCCCCCAACAGGCAGTACCGAGCCTGCACCAGCTTTGAGCTGTACTCAGATGTCAAGATTGTGGGCCGGTACCACCTGAACAGGGCAATACTGAGGCGGCTCTCTGAGCTTTGCAGTGATGTGATGCAGGCACCCACACGACTGAGTCATGCTCTGTCAGTGGAGACAAAGGTAACAGCCTGCAGTTGCTTACTCACCACGGGTACCTTCCAGAGACCAATAGGGGACACCAGAGGCATAACACAGTCGGCCATGTCACGCATCCTCACCCAATTCCTCAGTGCACTGCTGCCACATGTTGCAGAATACATCCATTTCCTCAGCACCACAGTGGAGTGCACAGCAAACATACAGGAGTTCCACAGGGTAGCATGTATGCCTGGTGTGCTAGGGGTGATAGACTGCACCCATGTGGCCATTCGCATGCCACCTGACCCCGATGGGGCCGCCTACATGAATTGGAAGTGATATGCCAGTGTCAACTGCCAGGTGGTGTGTGATGCCAGTGGGTGCATCATCAGTGTCTGTGCCATGCACCCTGGGGGAGCACATGATTCCTTCATATGGTACCAGTCAGCACTGTGCCATTGATTCGAGAGTGGGGACAACCCCACAGGACATCTAGTGGGTGAGTATGCATGTTGAACTGACAAATCGTGGGCAAGGGGGGGTAAGCCACAGGTGCCATGGGTATGGCACACAGGGATGAGGCAGTCTGAG
The DNA here is from genome assembly GCA_016271365.2 of Neoceratodus forsteri. NCBI lineage: Eukaryota > Metazoa > Chordata > Ceratodontiformes > Ceratodontidae > Neoceratodus > Neoceratodus forsteri. The sequence continues at coordinate 756,025,235 of CM028135.1, forward strand.
CCTGAACAAAACACTAACCTCCACTATCTCCACACAGGTAATAGTGGATACCCACTCTGTCCCTGGCTGCTCACACTCTATTGGCTGCCCATGACCCCATCGCAGCAACACTTCAATGAGGCACATGCTGCCACATGCAACATCATTGAGCGGGTGTTTGGGATGCTGAAGGCACGTTTCCGTTGCCTGGACACCTCTGGCAGTGCCCTACAGTATATCCCCTCAAAGGCCTGTGCGATATTCCTGGCCTGTTCTATCCTGCACAACATGGCCAAAGACTGTGGGATAGCCATACAGGTCGAAGAGGGGGACAGCGATGGGGACAACGGTGATGCCGGTGATGATGGGGATGGGCAGCCCCCCCTTGGACGATGGGACCCCTGACTGATCCGGCTGGCCCAGCTGCACCGGGACACCATCACAGAGGAGCATTTCAGTCAACACAGGTAAGTCATGGGGCCATGTGCAACCACCAGTGGCTAGGGCACAACCCACGTACACACATGGAAACACACCGGGGTGCATGATGGCAAGGGAAGTGGCAGGGCACAGAAGCACACACATACAACCAGGGGGGGTGAACAATAACCCGCCACATGGATGGACACACACACACGCACATACAATAGGCACACAGTGCACAGAGGTCAGGTACAAAACAGAGCCAGAACACAGACACTAGCAACACACATGTGCACAGGCCACCACGTCCACTGACTGTCTATGTGCATGTGTCAGATGCTGGGCACCATCGCACTTTGGTGTACAGCACAATGGAGGCATCATCATGCACAGGCACCTGTGGACAGCAGTCGGGAGGGTGTGCAGGTGGACTGTGTATCTGCGTGTAGGGCTGGGCACCCACCAGTGCACTGCCCACCAAAACACACAATGCACACAGGGCAGCACCAGACAAGGCCCACACTGGGAGACAGGCCAGTCTTGTGGCACAGTGCCACATCCACCTTGGATGCGTGGACGCCCCGCCGAGACCCAGCAGCACTGGCAGGCTGAGCATGGGCCTCATGGGGTGGCACCGATGGTCCACCTGGGGTTCCACTGCATGAATGCGACCGTGCCCGCACAGCTGTCTGCAGCACACCAAACAAACCTGCACCAGGAGTGCTCGGGATGCCCACAGCTGAACCTGGCATCGACAGGGTGGGTGTCGCATGATGCCGGGAATGGGGAGTGGATAGTGAACTGCACAGTGTGAGTGACACATGGGCACCTGACTGTGTGCCCACTGTGGCCATGACAGCGACCAATGCCTGTGGTAGCCTGTCAATGGCAGCAGTCACATCCTCCCACAAATGGTCAATTTGTGACAGGATCCTATCAGTGTCCCTACTGTGCCGCTCCTCTACCCACTCCAGAGCCACACACAGTGCCTCCACGGACATTGCAAGCTGCATCTGCTGCTGTACTGATGCCTGCAGCAGACGGGTGTGCTCATCAAAGAGGTCATCTGCCACCTTGGCAACCTGTCCCTCAGGGTATGGAAGGGCCTGATGTTCAGCACCCCTTGAGGGTGGGCACTGCTCACCAGGACCAGGTATGGGCAAGTCCACAGATGGTGCACAGATGCCACCGCTGAACCCTGTAGTCCCAGTCCCAGTGGGTGACTGCTGCTGCTGCTCCTCTGCCTGCTGTGCCCAAGGGATCGGCTGTTCCGCCACTGTGGCCGCAACAGTGCCACTGACCTGACCAGCCACCAGTGCTGCCCTACTGGTGCTGACAGGCGCAGCCTGGGACTGTGCTGACATGCTGACACAAGTGTCGGAACCAGCCAGGTCCATGGGCATGTGCTGGCCTGCTGTGTGTCCCTTCCGTAACACACACATGTCACTGCCCATAATGGTCATTGCATCATCAATGGTGCAGGTCTGTGCCACAGCCACAGCCACAGCATACTGGCATGCTTGGATGCCAGACTGCTGAGAATACAGGAAGGGCCTTCCCACACCTGTCTCAATGACATCAGTGTTGACAGCCAGGCGGACCCACTGTTGCAATGCACGCCGGCTACCTGCGGAGGTGGATAGTCCCTCCTCCAACTCCAGATGGCTGTCCACAGTGGACAGGCCCTCCACCACTGACCCCTGCAGATGCGCAGGATCTGTAAAAGAAAGTAAGGACATGTTAGTGCATGTGATCTACCTCTCCTCCCCACAGACCATGACATACCATGCAGTGATGGGCTACCATCTGTCTGGAAGCCACCTCCTGGAACGCCCTGAATGGCACTGTGCTGCAAGCTTGCAGCGAGCCTGTCCTCTGCTGGAGTCAGCTGCACCACCTCCGGCTGGCCCCTGCCTGTTGCAGCATGTGCTGTCCTGATGGTAGCCACCTTCTCCTTCACCCTCTCCTGTTAGTACCCATCTTCTTCTTACACTCCTGCACAGAGAGCTGGTGGCTGCCATGCAGGTTGACGGCACATGCCACCCCCTCCCATGCAGTAGCATGGGTCTGGGGGATGCCCTGCCATCCACTGAGCAGTGGCTCCTGATCCAGGTAGACCTCGAAGAGTTCCTCCATCTCGGCCTTAGTAAAATTGGGGCCTCCTCTTCCACCCACCATCGTCCTCCTCACCCAGTCCACGCTTGGTCATTATTCAGCCTGTATGGGTGACAGTGGTTACCTGTGACTGCGCAGCACAAAGCAAGTCCCTGAGACCACAGTCCAGAACACACACAGCATGCAACTCATCTATCAACTGCAGTAACCGAATATGGCCACTGCAGAACAGTGTCACATTTTAATAGCGCAATCCATGCAAATTAGGTGTGGAGCAACTTCAATGAGATGCAAATCATGCTGCTGCACCATTGAATGGCTGATCGGATGATTTGCATATGATGGCTAAATATCGTGCTGTTGCACTTTGCACAATAGGGTTGAACATGCTGAGCCAATGACGCAGTTCTGTGGCTGCATAGTACACTGCACTGTGCATGCCCAGGTAGCTTACGCAGGCGTCTGCCATGCTGATGATGTGCTGTGCATGGTAGGCAATTCAGGGCACAGCCACCATTGTGCCAGTGGCACTACTGCAAGGGTCACTACATGGCACTGTGGCACAACTGCGCAATAGTTCGCTGTGGCAATGGCACACAGGCGACCAATTGCGCTAGACACATTGACATCCGATGGTGCTGTGCGTGGCCTTGTGCCAGAGATCCATGACCCTGTGCCTGACCTTTGCCCCCTTAGCGCTATACCTCTGGCATGTCTGCAGCTCTATCATGCTGTTCGGTGACAGCGTGATAGGGAATGGCGGCGCTGTACTGACAGCACGATAGGGAATGGCAGTGATGTATTGTGCAGCACTTCCACGTGGGGTTGCTGCACTGCGGAGCACCATATTGCCTACTATAGCACTAGAGATGGCATGCAGGAGAGCCCCTCAGTGGAGTGCCCTTGAGCTGGCCAATCTTGTGGCCATTGTGGAGCCACACTATGGCCCACTGTTTGCTGAGGTGCCACTGGACAGGCCAGAACCCAGGTCTGGCAAGAGGTGGCCAATGACCTGGAGGCAGCCACTGGCCTGGGAGACGGCTGAGCAGTGCAGGCACGGTATGAGGACCTGCAGCGGAGAGGGCGGAAGCGACTGGCACGTCTGCGGTCGTGTGCCAGGAGGGGCGTGGTGCCTCATCCAGGTGGGTGATATGTGTACACACCTGTATGGTCCATATGGGTAATACTGTCTTATGTGTCCAGCACATAGGGGAGGGATGGTCTAGGGTTGGCTGTGGGGTTGTTTACAGGGTATGGGATGGATGGGTCTGGCTGGGTGGGTGGGCACACACATTGGGGCAGGGGGAATATGCTTTGGGTTTGTACTGATGTTTCTCTCCTTTTGTCTCCCACAGGTGTGGCAGAGCAGAGGAGGGCCATGGAGCAGCAGCAGAGGGTGGCGGATGCTGAACGGGAGCGTGTCGGGAACCAACCCCAATGCCAGCGACAACCCGCTGAGGGTGAGTGCCATGACACCATGATTGCTATTGCATGCTGTGTGACAGGGTGGGGAGCAGGGCATGGCCACCATCCATTGAAACCACTGCCATGCAAGTGACATGTGACAGTCAGCACTGTCCAGTGGCACTGCATGTCTGGGAGTGCATCAATGGTGGTCCATGCATGCACTGGGCACATGGCTGTGGCACTGCCTGCCCACTGCATAGCCACGTTACTGTAAGGCCTTGGTTGTGCTGTGCTGGACATGGGTGGTGTGTGTGTGTGCAGTGGTACACATGGCTGTTGCTGCCTGGTTGGGCATGTCTTGTGCACATGGTCACTGTGAGTGGGTGTACACCATCACAGGAGCGTGGCACATGGCTGTATGCCATGCATGATGGGTGGGCTGCAGGGGGAAGGACAGTCACACCTATTGACTCTGATCCCTTGTCCTAGGTGTGCGGATACTCCTGAGGATCGAGCGGTCCATCCAGGATCTGGTTCGCGTGGCAGTAGAATCCCTTGCCATTCTACAGGATCTCCATCGGCATGGGGTGAGGAGGAGGAGGTGACCCCGGGAACAACCCCAGGCAGTGGAAGAGCAGGCTGGATGCCAGTGACCAAGCACAACCTCCCTCCTTTGACCGACCCTCACACCCCACCTTCCCTTTCCCATTTGTTCACCCCTGTCCCTTATCCACACCCACCTTGTTCCTGTCCCTCCACCCCATGTTTTGTATATATATATATATATATATATATATATATATATATGTATGTATATAGTTGTTGTTGTTATATTTTTGAATATAGTAATTTTGATATGAATACTGTGGTGGTCTCTGATTTGCAACTGGCTATCGGTGCTCAGTTGCAGTGGTGTACATGTAGCATCGGGGGTGGTTCAGTCAGGGTAGTGTGTGTGTGCATGGGAAATGTCTCTGGTGTGGGATTGGCTATCAGTCGGTTGTCTGTGGTGTGTTGTTCTCTGTGCATTGCATTACTGTGTGCAGTGGTCCATGGTGCCTGCTCTGTGTCCATTGTGCCCTGTCAACCTGTCCTTGGCCTGTGCAGCTGACACCTTGCATGTCTGTGGCTCGCAGGTCTGCTGCCTTGTCAGTGGTGGCTGTCCCTGCAAGTCATCCACTGTGACCGTCCTAATGCTGGGTTGCCTCCTGTCACTGGTGTGGTGCATGTTTGCCTCGGTGACACTGTGGCCTCACAGTTGCTGTCCCACCTCCACGTGTGGCTTGTGTATGTTGCAGGGCTGTGCACCACTGTCTGTGACTTGTGATCCAGGCATATGCTGGTGGCGTACAGGGCCACAGTTCATGCACAGGTGGTGCCACCCTGTGCCATGGTGGACTGCAGGCTGTGTGTGCACAGTTTACATGGAGCCCACACTGGGGGCTTGGTTGCCACACTACTGCGTCCCTGTGTTGGTGTCCCTGAGGGTATGGGTGTGTGTTTGGCCCTGCACTGTGTTGCATCCGGTGTGCTGCATGCTTCCACGCAGCACTGTGGGTGTCTGTGCTGGCTGCTGTGGCTCGTGGTGTGTTGCGCTGTGACACTTGTCTACTGTGCAGGATGCTGTATCAATGGTGGTGGTGTCAGGGGCACGCCCTTTCCTGTGTGGGGTTCCTCTTGTGGTGACACATGTTTGGTCTCTCAGCTGTGCCTCAGGGGGATTGTGAGTATTGGCACTGTGTCTGCTGTTGTATTGCCGTGTGCTGCCACCCACTGCTGGGTGCTCATGGTGGGTCTGGCTTGTATGGTTCTGAGGTACATGAGTTTGCAGTGTGACAGTGGGGGGGTATGTATGGGGATTCCTGCAGTGATGGTCACTGCTCATGGGGGTGTGTCTTGGGGTCACAGTGCAGGGTGTGCTGTGCACGAGGGGGCTGCTGTGCCATGGGGTGGTCCACCCTCCTTGTGTGGCAGTCTCAGCTTAACGGTGGGTGTGATGGGGCACCATGGCCCAGCTGTGCTTTGTGTGCTTGTCCCCATGGGCCGGTGGATATTCCATCCCTCCACTAGTTGTGCTGTGCTTGGGGTGTGGGGGTGCATTGTCAGTTCTGCAGTGTGTTCCTGTGCCCATCTGTGGCATGGGTGGTGGGCCCATAACTACCTCCCTGGTTGTGCAGTTCCATTGCTCTGCTGCTGGGGTGTCCCTGCTTACACTGTGGTGCCTCTGAGCTGCTCAGCTGGGCAGCCCTTGTTGCGCTATAGTGCATCGTGTCTGCTCAGCTTCCCCTTCCTAGTTGCGCTATGGCACAAGTTGCGTGATATTCAGACGTTGGTTGTTTGCGCAATTTGGCTTGCTCCTTTTTTGAATATCACATCTATTGCACATGGGCACAATGGACTTGTGCTTGCTCCTGCTATTGCTCACTTTGTGGGCGCAGTTTGAATATCTAGCCCTCTGACTTCATTTTGGAACACTATAACCCTCAGTGAGTTGGTGGGGGAAGTGATATGATGGTGGGGTACAGGTGGTATATACTGTAACTACTGACCATGACAATCTGTTTATATAGTTCGGTGCACTATGAAGGTTTGCCAGCAAAAGGACATGGATCTTTAACAACCATGCACTAGCATCAAAAGTGGCATACAAGCAAGTGCTTACAGAAGAATGCTAAATGTTCTCATTATGAGAAGGCACAGTGATCAAGACTGTTGCCACATCCCAGAAAAGCACATACTTAGATGTGCTGCTACCTTTTTGTGTGCAAACTTGAGGTTCAAATAAATGTGCATGCTATGTTGCATCAGATATTGGATTTTTTTAAGTTACAGTATTTGATGAAATAATGTGTGCTGGTACTCTAAGCTCCAGCCTGAATAAGAAAAAGTCATATGATGTGCTTATTTAATTGCAACAATTTCTAAATGTGTTTACTCACTGTCTGTTACATGCAGTAGCCCTGTCCACATCTTATGCAATAAAGTCAGTTACCTCTGGTGACTCTTTGGGGCAAGACTAGATTTCAGGAGTGATCCATTAATTTAACTGGAACAGTGCATTCCTGAAAGCACCATTATCACTCATCAGTGTTCTTATTCACATGCAAAATCCCTCCTCCTACACTCCTGCATTTCAAACCACTCACCTCCAACTTCCACCCACAGCATGTTGTTCTGCCTACTCAAGACAGCTGTTATACTCTAACAAAAGACATCCTTCAATAAAATCAGCATAAAACATTTTTTTTGCAAGTTATACCCATATGTAGAACCCATCACCAATAATATGCACACAATAAATTTCCAGGAATGACCTGGAATTTCCATTCAAAAAGGCCATATTGTAAAATACATGAAAAGTACTGCATTATGAATATGACCCTTACTGATAGAAATTCAGAGTACTGTGTGCATATTATTTGTTACCGTCTCAAAATATGGGCTATATTTTTATCTAGACAGTAAGGGCATTGTTTATCATTGTGAAGCAGCTGCCCATCCGGGGTAATAAATAGGTGACTTAAATTACCAGAACACGTGCTATTTTTAATAGTTACTGCAACTTGGAAAGACTCCAAGTCCTAAAAGATCCTTTTAAAGTTTTGGAGTGATTAACGGCTCTACTGGGGTGGGTATATTGAGTAATTCCATTTTATATGGATGGGTGGAGACAGAGTCTTCAATTACAAAACCATTCTTTTAGAAGGAAGCTATGGATTTGGATCCAGGAGATATCACATAGTGCATCTATTTTCTGCTACTTGGTCAGCATTCCGATTGTTGTTTTCCTTTTCTGTTGTCCATGCACCACAACCCCATTTTTACTTCCTTTGTTGCCCTCTGCTCAGTTTTAAAACCCTAAGGTAATCAACAAAGCAAATTTGGGGAACCTGGAAGTAGAAATGGTAGGATCAGGAGCAGAAAACATAACCAGAGCTTGTTTCCAGGCTGATGCCATACAGGTAGGCAGACAGTGTGAAAAAGCAGTGAGATAACAAGAGGGAAAATTTTGGTGCATAGAGAGAGGTAACAATAGTGATAAAAGAGATGTGGTGTTGCAACAGTGCAGAACTCTGCTAAGACAACAAGGAGGCAACTGTGTCCAGTTCAGATGATCACATCTTAGAATGATCAAAGGAAAAATTATTCTGAAAAATGTGGCCCTGCAAAGAATCATAATAGGGGTGTCATAAATTTCCAACTACCTTTATTCAAACTACTTGGAGGAGATGCAATCAGTTAGGGTAACTGGGAGTTCGAATACACCAGACAGCATGTGGTGAAGCACAACAGAGTATACCAGTCTGCTCTGTCCTTTTGCTATGTTTGTTACTGGCAAGGATAGTTTGTGATTTTGCACCCCCAAACACACATTCACAAACACCTTCAATAGCCATCTTGAAACTGTATTTCACTTGTTTGTTTGATTTTTTGTAAGTAAACTGTGCCACAGTGCAACCACCTATTCACACATAAAACAGCAACCAAGGAACAGATTTCTATAATGTTGATTGTGCCAGATGCAGTGCCCAATTAAGATGAGGAGTGCAACTCTGTTACCTAAAGGAGCAATGACAGCATCATGTCAGGAGGAGCATAAAGAAATAGGACTTTAGCGGCTGCATGTTCATATCTGCCCATAGCTTATCTAATATGCCAAACATTCCAGATATACTCCCAAAATATAAGTATTAAATCATTGCCTACTCACTCAATTTCTCCATAATATTGGCTCTGAACTATCCTTACAAAGGAAATATTTATGCCAGAATTCAAATAAAGGGGAACATTATTACTAAAAAGATGCAGTAACAAATGAGGACTGATTAAAAAATAAATACATTTGCCAGCACTTTTGTTCTGATGGCAATGTTAGGTATGAATAAAACCAACATATATTGAATAAATGTTACAGATTGAAGGTGAAAATGTGTGTCTGTTATTCATCCCATAAATCAACCTCCAAAAACATCATACTTGAATTCCGGTACCCTTTAAGAATGAGGGAAAGCTATTTATAATAATTGGCATCAGGAACCAAGCTAGAAAACAGAGAACATTTTTTTTATCTCATACAGTAGCTGAGGTGGCATCAGGGATGACTTAAGAACCAGGGAAAGTCTATTTCTAATAATTGGCATTGGGGATCGGCTTGACAGACATTGAATGTTTGCTTTTTTTAATCTCATAGCTGAGGAGGCATTGGGTATGGCTTTAGAACCAGGGAATGTCCACTTATAGTACAATAATTGGCATCAGAAACCAGGCTCAACAAACAGTGCAGGATTTTTTTAATCCTGTACAGCAGCTGAGGCGGCATCGGGGATGGCTTAAAAACCAGGAAAAGTCTGTTCATAATAATTGGCATTGGGGATTGGCTTGACAAACAGTGAATGTTTTTTTTTTACCTCATACAATAGCTGAGTTAGCATTGGGGATGGCTTAAAAATAAGGGAAAGTCTATTTATAATAATTGCCATTGGAGATCTGTTTTTTTTTTCAGGTTTTTTTTTTTTGTTTTTTTTTTTTTACAATGCTATTTGCTGGCTGCACTTTTTTGACTGGTGCTTCCTGATGCTATCTGCAGGTTACTTTGGAAACTTGGAGAGGACAGACTATTTTAGATTAAAATCATGCAAATTCTGCTGTGATGGATTGCGTAGCCGCCCAGTGGCTAATTAGGGAACAACACTTAATGCAGTTAGAAACAGCTAAAACATTCCATAGAAACCTGTCTACCACATCTCTGCTGCACAGCAGGGCATACCTCTCAACTGTCTCTGATTTTCAGGGATGACCCTGATTTTGCCTCAGAATTTTACCCTGTCCCTCCCAAAATTTTTGTTCCATGACTTAACAGTGGGTTTTGTAAGCACAAAATAAGGTCAAACATTAAAGTTACAGACTTGTTCTTCCTTAGAAAATGCATTTTACATTAAGCCCTTTATTCTACAAGCTTCCTGAGTGGATATTACACATTTTGAAGATGTGACCCTAATTTTGGTCCTTTGTCAGTGATTTTTTTAAGTCTTGTCCCTGATTTATAAGGCAGAAGGTTGAGAGGTATGCAGCAGGGAGCTCTCTAATGCACCACAGGGGGAGGTACCGACTGATATACCTCAGTGCTGTTAAACTTTTCTATGAACAGTACTATATGTGTGTGTATATATATATATATATATATATATATATATATATATATGTGCTTTTATCTGTTTCATTTCTGTTATTTATATATTTGTAATGTTATTGTAAGGGCTCCCTGAGTCTTTGTGGAAGCATGCCCCAAACAAATAAAATCTACTACTACTTTTAGAGGAAGAAGAACCGGCACAGGCAAAATACCACCCAGCAGACTCTGGGTTGGGGGACAGGACTGGACCCCTTAGTTGGTCAAACCCAAGGAAAAGTGCAGTAGACTGCATACTTTCTCAGAAATACCCCCTCTCCTCCTTGAGAGGACAACTGTGAATGTTGGATGAGCTAGGCCACATAGATGGAGAAAGTGTGGAAGTGTTCAGATGATGAGAAATGCAAAATTATTGAGGAGAGCCTGAGAAGTATGGTTCTCGACAACATCCATTTTCTGTGTGCCAGCCAGCTGAACTGCTCTGTAAGTGAACACCTTGCCATGCTTAAGAGTACATTTGGAGCAGCTGAGTGGAGGGGGGATCTATGCAAAAAGAAGGGATATCCAGTGATGACAGCAATCAAAAATGAGTGACTACAAAAACAGTGACTCATTTTCAGCACTATCATTTTGGACAACTGTGCAAGGGTAGTGACTCTATGTGAAAACAAGCGTAAGGAAGGGCGACTGGATAGGGGAAATAGCAAGGGGAAGGGTAGGGACAGGAAAGGGGTTTTAAGGGACTGGTATGCCTGCTGCCACTGAGCTAGCCATGTGGTGTGGCGGTATGGGTGACTAGCTCTGGCTCAGCAGAATTGGGTTCAGGGCTGGGGACCTGGAGTGTGGAAATGCTGCCTCTGCCTTCCATTGCAGTACTTCATTTTTCTTTAAATCTGGGCAGCGCCTCCTCCCCGACATGCACTCCCCTGGAGTTGAGAATCTAAAATCAGGGAGGTGCAGAAGACAAAGCCACAGCCCCAAAAAAAAAAAAACACTTTTTGGTTTTCTGGATGTCAGGTCACCTGCAAGTGTATATCGCCAGTTTGCTTTTCAGTGATATACACTTGCCATAATAACGATCATTATTTTATAATCACTATTATGACATGGAACCAAAAGAGGGAAAAAGTTGCCTCACTATATGATATGACTGGAGATTTTTATTCAAAGAATTATGGAAGCTGGTGCAGTTACCCCTGCACAGGCTGCACAGATGAGACTGCATCAATGGACCTTGTCTGGCTGAACTTCCTTTTCCTTGAACATACGAAGAAGCCAGCAGAGAAAGGCCATTTGATCTATCTAGTCTGCTCATATTGCAGGGTACACAGCTTGAGCTACTGTCCCTGCCGTCCCCCCACATCTGCCATCCTCCCTACCCATGATCCTTACCTTCCCCCTGTGCCTATCCCCGCCTCTGTTAAAGCTGCCCAATGTCTTCAATAAGATCACCTCTTCTGGCAGTGTATTCCAAGAGTCCACACCATCTCTGTGAAGAAGTGCTTCCTGACCTCCTTCCTAAAGCTCCCACCCTCCAGCTTAAGACTGTGCCCCCTCATGATATTGTTGCCACTCAGCTTAAAGAGACTCTCCTTATCCACCTGATTTATCCCTTTCAAGTTCTTGAAGGTACTAATCATGTTCCCTCTCTCTCCCTCCTATCTTTCAGAGAGTACATGTTCAGTGCCTAAGCCTCTCCTCATATGCCTTACTTCGCTGACCCACTATCATCTTTGTAGTCCTCCTCTGGACCTTCTCCAGCAGGTTAATGTCCCTTTTGAGGTGTGGGCATCAGTACTGAACCCCATACTCTTGATGAGGTCTTAGCAGTGACCTGTACAAGGGCAGTATAACCTCCTCTCTCCTTCTGCTGATCCCCCTAGATATGCATCCCAACATCTTGTTTGCCTTTGCTACTGCTTTCTTGCACTGTGTAGACTGCTTCAAGTCACTACTGTTCATCCATCCCAGGTCATCCTCCTCCTCTGATGCAGATATTTGGACTCCACCCAGGTAGTATTCTGTCCTGGGATTCTAGTCTCTAATATGCATAACTTTGCATTTCTTGACATTGAAGCCAAGCTGCCAGATTCTGCACCACCTTCCAAGCTTTTCCAGATCATCCTGTAGGTCCTGTATCCCTTCAGCTGTATCCCCTCTCCTGCAGAGCTTGTGCCATCTGTGACTAGGCACATTTTGCCCTTAATGCCATCCCCAATGTCATTGGTGAAGACACTGAACAACACTGGCCCCAGCACCAAGCTCTGCAGGACCCCACTGGTCACATCTGGAAGGGTATCAGTAAAATTCTGGTGGTGACTGACCACAACACCTGCTATGCACAGGCTTTCCCCACAAATGTTTGAGACTAGAAGGCAACCGCTATGGGTAAGGTTTTGTGTGAAAAGTACTTTGTGTATTATGGTTTTCCTAGCTGCCTTCACCCCAACCAAGTGAGAGATTTTTGAGAGTCATCTCATCAAGGAACTTGCCAGTAGTATGGGCATCAAGAACTCCCATACCACTCCTATCATCCACAGGGTGACCCTCAGCTAGAGAGATTCAAGAGAACACTTCATAATATGTTGGGGACACTGGACCCTATAAAAAATCTGCACTGGAGCCACAGGTGCCTTTCTTAGTCCATGCCTACAACTGTACCAAAAATGACTCAACATGGTTCTTATCCTTCTTCTTAATGTTTGGATGGGAAACCAGACTTCCTGAAGACTTACGTTTCAGGGTATCAGCTGATGGTACCTTGCAAGATGCATACCTAAAGTATGCCAAGAGTTATGTGTTCAACTGAAAGAGACCTACACAGTGGCTCAAGAAGCAGTTGGGAACTTCAAGCTGTCCAGCAAGACCAAATACAACAAAAGAGTCCGAGAGCAAGCACTCCAGCCAGAGAACTGAGTACTTATCCTGAACTAGAGGGTCCAAGACAAATATAAGTTTGAGGAACAAAGGAAACCAGATCCCTATGTAATTGTGGAACAGCTTCCAAACCTGCCAGTTTATCATCTGAGAATGGAAAGAGGAAATGTTGTAGCCAAAACCTTGCATTGAAACCACCTTTTGCCAATTGATCAACTGTTGCTTAAACCAGTCAACCCAGTACCTCTCTGACCAAGGAGTTCTGTCACAAGAAATGAGACCTGGACTAGCAGAACCATGCATCTCCACCTGAATTGCCTGTTGCCCCTGATGACTCAGTCTAATGTGATATACAGTAGCTCTAAAGATGAGGAACCCTACTGCTGTCAAGTACCATGTGAATATCTGCCTGCACCATTCCCCATGAAATTTCACTCTTCAGCACCTGGAAGTAATGCGAGTCATTGCAGACCACTGAATCTGATGGCAGCGCCCTTTTGTCTTACTGAGTTTGGGTTCACAGTCATGAACTTTACTCCAGTCACAGAGGATGTTGGATCCAAGTAACAGAACCACCTCAGGACATTGAAAGACTTGAATTCATTTTGGCAGATGACTATGAACCCATTGATGATTATTGCAGAGGAACTGTTGGCACCCTGCCATACTGGAAGAGAAGTCAAACATCCAGTTAAATTCACTTATGATGTCCCTGGTGTCCCCTCTGACCTCCATGTAAAGGTACATAAAAAGGTCACTCTGCAGCCAAGCCTGCAATTGTTGCTCCCTTTGTACTGCCCTCAAGCCATTTTTTGGGAGGAGTAATTGTTTATCATGGTGGGGGAAATGCTAATACCAATGTTTACCATGTGTTTTGTGAAGTACACTGTTTATATTGTTCAGATAGGATGTAGCTACAAAATGTATAGATAGGAATCAGGTGTGTCAGACAGCCTGTGCTGTGTTGTGTTGCAGTGTTTTATGATTTTCAGACCTTGACGAGGACACCAAGGATTTCAGTGAGGCAAGGATGTGACCCCCTACTAAAAGGGTGTGTAAGGAATAGGTCTCTGTCATGTTCACCCTGGTGCCCCCTCACACACTGATCTACTTTTGGGTCTGCCTGTGCTCTTTTGGGTGTGCAATATACAAACTGAATACCAGTAAAAAGTTGTGGTGCCTCCACCTGGGACAGGGGTATACAAGGCTACCCAATGTGGCCCTAACCCCCGTCAGGAACAAACATTATTTTCCCTCCCACATACAGGTAACTTTTCCCACATAATAGTAATACACACCATTCCCAATACTTTGGAATAAAGGGCTAGAGCAAGAAAGAAAGGTAGAACCTCTTAAGGAAAAAAACTAAGCAACAAAGAACAAGGAAATTTAGGAAAAATAGAGGTTGGAATAAGAGTAATAAAAAAATGAAGATATGGGCAAGAGATAACGATGTAGAACAGGAGGAAAAACTGTGAAAGTAGTCAGGAGATGGTCACACTCATGCCAAAACACCCTTAAGGAATCTAAGGACTTACAGGAAAGTAACAAGGAAGAAGGGGAAAATACTAAAATGGAAATGTCAGGGGAGATAAGGGACACAAAAGGTATAAAACATGCTGACACCATTGAGGGACAGAAGAGAGTTAAGGAGCCTAAAGAAACAGTAAAGACAGGTAAAAGAAATGATAATAGAAAGGAAGAAATTAAAAAAGATAAAGTTAAAAAAAGAACAGTAAGCAAAAGGGAAAAAACCTTAAAATCCCCAATAAGTTCAGCAGAGAATAATGAAGTGGAAGGCAAAGGTGCCCCAGATATAGTAGCCCCCACAAATAATCCAGCTGAAAGTCCAAATAAAGAAGAGAAAAAGAAAGAATAGGCTGAATTAGGAAAGGAACAGTTCAACAAAACATATGAGAATGGTCATAATGTACGGTTTAAAACATTTCTATATAAAATATTGGGAACTGATCATGTCCTGCCACTGTATAAAGTAGCTTGTATTCCAAATGAGACCCAGTAGAAGCTAACCAAGATGGTCTCAGAATTACTGTTTTCCACATTAGATGGCTGCAGACAAGTGAAGGACTATATTAGCATTATTAGACCAGTGGGAGTATCCAAACTAGTTTTACTCGTCGTGGGTCAGTTTTTGATATTAAAGAGCTAGTTTACTGCTTAGAATTAATAGTAATTTTCAGATGCAGTCAGCTATCACTTCCAATATCCAAAGTATTTTTTTATTTTATGTTTGCTATTTAGAAGATTTTCCACCTGGCAGTACTGGGGTAATGTGTGGAACAGCACTCTGTCTGGAGGAAAAAAAAGCGAGCTCTGTTCCTTCCACTACAGCATCAGAAATGAGACCAAACACCTTGAGTCACCACAAACATTGCAGCCAGAGCAGTGACTTTCAAAAGCTACCAATCAAAATGAAGGAAATTGTGACATCACTAGTAACCAAGGAGAGCCAATCCTTACCGCTTCAGGTGAAAGTGAAACCTGGCAGTGAATAAATGGTTCTCATTGGTTACTTACATAGATACATAGATACATAGACAGTGTCGGCAGATAAGGTCCTATGGCCCACCTAGTCTGCCCATTTGAGCTTGTAAGTTCAGTTTGTTTTCCTAGAAGTCTATTTCCCCTTACCCCTGACCTCTAGAATTCCTTTATGTCTATCCCATGCATTCTTAAATCCCGTGATTGTTTCAGCTCCCACCACTTCCTCTGGCAGGGTGTTCCACTTGTCCACCACCCGTTCTGTGAAGAAATTCTTTCTCATGTTTCCTCTGAATCGTCCTCCCTCCAACTTCATCCCATGCCCTCTAGTCCTGAAACATCTTTTTCGCTTAAAAATAGTGTTTTCCTGCACCCTGTTCCTCCCTGTAAGATACTTGTATGTCTCTATCATATCCCTCTCCTCCTCTCCTCCAGGGAGTACATGTTCAGTTCCTTCAACCTGTCTTCTATAGGACTTGTGATGCAACCCATGCACAATCTTTGTTGCCCTCCTCTGAACCTTCTCTACCCTGTCTATGTCCTTACGAGGTATGGTCTCCAGAACTGCACACTGTACTCCAGGTGGGGCCTCACTAGTGTCTTGTATAGCGGAATTATGACCTCCTTTTCCTGCTGGTGATGCCTCCTGCCATACATCCCAACATCCTATTTGCTTTACCTGATGCCTTGTCACACTGTTTCCTACCTTGAGGTCATCAGAGATGACAACCCCAAGATCCCTTTCCTGCTTGGTGCATGCTATATCCTCACCCCCAACTGATATATTGTGCCAGGGTTTTTGTGCTCCATATGCATTATCTTGCACTTCTTTGCATTGAATTTCAACTGCCAAACCCTTGACCATTCTTCAAGTTTCTACAGGTCCTTCTCATTCTGTCTACACCCTCTGGTGTGTCTACTCTGTTACAGAGCTTTGTGTCATCAGCGGACGAGTGAAATTCTGCCTTCTAGATCCTGTGCAATGTCACTGATGAAGATGTTGAATAGGACCGGTCCCAGCACTGATCCCTGTGGTACCCCACTGGTCACTCTTCCCTCTGTGGAGTGATAGCCATTTACCACCACCCTCTGTGTCCTGCCACCCAGCCAGTTACCTACCCACCACACTACTGTCCTGCCCACACCCATATTCCCCAGTTTGTGTAATAGTCTTCTATGTGGCACAGTGTCAAAGGCCTTGCTGAAGTCCAGATAGGCCATGTCCACTGCCCTCCCTGATCCACCTCCCTAGTCACCCAGTCAAAAAATTCAATGAGGTTGGTCTGACATGACCTCCCCCTGGTGAAACCATGCTGCCTTGGGTCCTGTAGTCCACTGACAACCAGATGTTCAACCAATCTCTCCTTCAGTAGTGCTTCCATGATCTTTCCCACTACCAAGGTGAGGCTGACTGGTCTGTAGTTCCCTGCTTCCTCTTTGTTCCCACTTTTGTATAAGGGGACTACATCTGCTGTCCTCCAGTCTTTGGGTACCTCCTCTGTTTCCAGTGATTGGCTGAACAGGATAGCCAGAGGTTCAGCCACCACCTCTCTTAGTTCTTTAAGGACCCTGGGTGCACCCCATCTGGCCCCATTGCTTTATCAGCTCTTATTACTTCCAGTTCCTTCAGGACCCTTTCTTGTGTAAAGGGACTTGTGTCCATTTCTGCACCATTCTCACCCTTGTACTCCCTTCAGACCTATTACCCCCTCTTCCTTAGTAAAGACTGAGCAGAAATACCTGTTCAATATGTCAGCTTTACTGTTGTCATCCTCCACGGCTCCCATCCTCCCCTTCGATCTCACTATCCCTCCTTTGTCCTTCTTTTTTCACTTATGTACCTGTAAAGGTTTTGTCCCCTTTAACCACTGATTTTGCAATGTGTTCTTCTGTCTGAGCTTTGGCTTCCCTTACTGACTTCCCTGCCTCCTTTGTTTCTCCTGGTACTTCTCTCATCCCTTCTGCCTGTGTCTTTTGTATTGCCTGAATGCAATCTTTTGGCTTTCACTTTCTTTGCTACCTCTTTGGAAAACCATAATGGTCTCCTCTTTCTTTCCTCTTGCTAACCTGCTTAATGCATAATTCTGTTGTTCTTATAATCCCCATTTTAAATACTGCCCACTGTTCCTCAATCCTGATTCCTGTCCCATTCCCTTAATGCCTCTTTCAAGCATCTCCCATTTTCCCAAAGTCTGCCCCCTAAAATCCAGGATACGTGTTTTTGTGTGGTTTGGTTCTGCTCTTTCTGTGATTTCAAACCACAATGACTGGTGGTCACTGTTACCCAGGTGCTCCACACTGTTACCCCATCACACTGTCCCTGTTTGTGAGCACAAGGTCCAGTATTGCCTTCTGCCGAGTTGGTTCCATGACCAGTTGCTTGAGGAAGGCACCTGAAGGAGTCCAGGATAAATCTGCTCCTAGTTGATGCTGCTGCTGGGATGCTCCAGTCCACGTCTGGTATATTGAAGTCTCCAACCAGTACTACCTCGCCTGGTCTGCCATCCTTTGGATGGCTAGCATCAACTCCCTATCTGTTTCTTCCTCCTGGGCTGGTGGTCTATAGACCACACCTGTGCTGGATGGCTGGCCCCATTTTCCTTTCCAGCTTAACCCACAGTATCTCTCCCCATTTTGTTCCTCCTGGATCTGTGTGGCCCTTATGTCATTTTTCACATACAGTGCCTCCTCCTCCCTTCCTGCCTGCTCTGTCTCTTCTGAATATGTTGTAGCCAGGTATGGCCATCTCCCAGTCATGGTTATCATTACACCAGGTTTCAGTGATGGCCACAATGTCCAGGTCTGACTGTACCATGACAGCTTCAGATCTTCCATCTTGTTGCTAGGCTCCTGGCATTTGCACATGGCTTTCCATGATTTGACCTCCCTAGACTGCTTCACTGTTCTACTCCAGCCCTTCCTGGTTATCATTTATCCCTGGTTCCTTGCTGTCTGCCCTTCTGCTGAATTTTGCCCCTTTCTGCTTATCCACCTTTTGGACACTAATCTCCATCTTTGCACTGCTTTGCAGAGATAGCCACTCCTCTGGTTCACTGGTTCCATTACTAGCTGTGGGGGTGAGCAAGTAGGTACCGTCCTTGCTGGCCTGCCCCCCCCTTTGCTAGTTAAATGCTTGTCAATGTAGCATTTAAACTTATCATTGAGTGCTTGGATTCCCTCCAGGATGGATGCAGGCCGTCAGGCTTGATAAACCTCCATCCCTCAGATGGGTCCCCAGTCACCAATGAATCCAAACCCTTCCTCACAGCACCAGTTCTTCAACCATGAGTTAAAGTTCCTGGTGCATGCACTCTATGCTCTCCCTTGCCTCTCACAGGTAGTACTTCTGAGAAAGTGACAGAAGTAGCTACTTGCTTGAGACCCCTCCCCAGTTTCCTAAACTCTTCCTGAACTTCCTTTGGCTCCCCATTTGCCAAGTCATTAGTACCTAGGTGGATAATGACATCCAGCTCACCTTCCTGTCTTGCCTTCCCAGTGATCCCCAGTATCTTCCTTCCATCCCTCTATGTGATGTCATAGTCAGTGTGGTCTCAGTACTGATGTAGTGGGAGGAACAGACATGACTTTTTTTCCCCTCCAGACATTGTGCTGCTCCATACATCATCTCAGTACTGCCAGGTGGAAAATATTCTAATTAGTAAACAGGAAAGAAAAAAAATACTTGAGATATAAGAAGAGATAGCTGACTACATTTGAAAGTTACAATTAATAGCAGGCAGTTTCCTGGCAGTGCATTAGCTCTTTAAAGGCCATTTTGCATAAACTGTTAGATTTAAATAAAAGGGAATCATGGCAGAAGAATTGACTATTTTTGGAGAGCTATTCCCTGAATTTTATTCAAACAGGAGATGCCTAGCAACCTTGTGTAAGCATAACATTAGAATTAGAACAGAGGAAACAGACACCTACAGTAACAGCATATTAATAGTAAAAATCCTAGAAAAAGGTAACAGAGAAATATTTTTAGTAAATACCCTGTATATATGCACACCCAGAGAATAGTGGCTATGGGGATAAAGATTGGCTCAAAACCTTGGATTGTCATATTGAAAAGATACAGCAAGATAACCCAGATAGCTGTATTATTATCATGGGTAGAGACCCATGAAATTCTTTTTATTTTTCATAATTGTATTTTTATTTTTCTGGAATTTCTTGTTATTTCTTTTTATTCATTGAAAATTTAGTTTTATTTCTTATCTTATTTACATTCATAAACTACCTCGAAATGACCTTATACACAGCAGAAATCATATTCCTAGTACACTACATTGTATTAAGCAGCATTATGCTGTGGTCTTGCAAGGTTTTGTGAGTAAAACAATTCTGCTGTTGCTTCCTTGTGGATCATCTCTGTGGTAACAACGGAGTCTAAACAACAACTGCTGCAAGCATTTATTTAGATTTTGCCCACCAAAAAGCAGTTTTTTCACTTTATTCATGTTTTTTTTTCATTTCATTCCTTTTATATGCTGAATTTCTAGCTATTTCTTGTTATACCTTGATTTTCTTGTTATTTCTTTTATATCTTAATTTCTTGTTATTTCTTGCTATTTCTTATTTAAGAAAAACACGGGTCTCTAATCATGGAGATTTTAATGCTGGGGTGGGAAACCTCCAGGGTCTCTCTGATGATGTGGACAATGTCATGACATGTGCTGACACAATGAACATTAGTCTGATAAGGAAAGTGAGGGACCAGAAACTGAATAAAAGGGGAACAGAGCTTCATAAACTTTAACTAACAGAAATATACTCCTACTCAATGTCGGAACTAGTTTTGACAGGGAAGGTGAATACACATTTTGGGGAGGCATTGGTTCATCCACTATAGACTATGCGTGAGTAAATTTAAAACAATAGTTTCTTGTAATTCATTATACAATGGCAAGAAAGAATCCTGGACTCTGATTGGTCAGTGTGAGCCTGAGACAGTGATGATATTTGAGTATAGCATCACTGTATGAAGTCCAGACACACATAACAGTATAACCCTGTTAGAAATCATCCAACTGTTCCATAGGAACCACGTGTAAACTGCTCCAGTCATGAAGTGTGACCCCTCCAAACACAGACACACTGCCTTTTCCTCTGTTAAAATGCTTGAGACCCCACTTCCAACCACAAGAATTTACAGTGCCCGCATCATCCAGCAAGTTAAACATCATTAAAAAATGTTGCTGGAAACTGAACCAAACTGCTGTATTCAGCAGCACACTCCTGCACATCCTTCTGTTCATACCTCTCACCTGCTGTGAATTCTGCATAGCACTATGATTTTCACACTCAAATTTACCCTTGCTCTGCACAGGTTTACTGATGTTCCTCATAATGTTAGATTGATTTCTGGACACACAAACTATTAAATCATTGAACTAAGTTAATAGAAACATTCCTTATCACTAACTATATGGGGCCCACTATCTGTAGACATGATATTGTTTAAAATAAGAAAGTGCTACACATTCTGGCCCTTTGATATGATTTTTGAAGGCCAGTGCTATGATTGGTAATGCTAAGAGGTTGAGAGGTATGCTTCTGTCTCAGAGCGGCCTAAACTTATCTGTCCCACTGAGTGCCTTCACTGTTCTTCTCTGATTTCTCCCAGTACAAATCATTCAGAAATGGTCGAACTTGTACATGGAGAAAATAAAACAAAAATGCTGCAGAAACATTGCTGGAAACCAAACTGCCACACTGAGTGACACAGGCCTGCACATCCTTCTCTCTCTGAGCTCCATAAACTTGCCACTCTTATCCAGCGCTTTCACTGTTCTGTTTCTCCTGGTACAAATCATTCAGAAATGCTAAAACTTGTACCAGGAGAAAATAAACCAAAATGCTGCACTCTGCAGAAACAGCTACACTCTTTACCTGATAGCCAGAAATGGACTCGCTCTTCACAAGACAGCCATGTGGTTTTAAACCTCAGAGAAAAAAAAGCGGCTCTCCATTTACCGGGAGGAAAGTCTGCTATACCGAATCAGGAGGTGTGTGGGAGACAGCAATACTCTAACACTAGAAAGCCTTACAGATCAACAGCCTTGCAAAGGGAGAGAGCACACAGTGACACACATACAGATCAGTTAGCATGTAGGAACAGCACCACCTAGTAGGCAAATTGTGGACTTTTTTATAAAACATATTCTTCCTCATCACAAAATAAATTTAAAAATCTATTTAAAATGTTTTTAACATTTTTTTAGTTGTTGTTAATAAAAGATTCATTGTATAATAGCAATAATGCACTCCAGGGTATGTGTCATGCTGGGATAACATCACTTCTTGAGTGTTGAACACACTCAGCCTGTGGCCTCTTGATTCAACCACCCAAGATGTGTCATTATCCCAGCATGACACACACACTGTCATGCATTATTGCTTAATTACACGATACCATTAGGCCAGAAAGCCAACATGCAGCTGTATAATTGGGGGATGTTATTAAAAAATGCCACCAAGGAAGTAAACTAAAAAGATCCCCTTACAAATAAAGAAAAACTGTATAGGGTGGCAAATAATCAAAGGTAATGATTTTGAATCAATCCTAGGGGGAAAGGGATTTTAAATAAATTGCAAGAATTGACAAATAGAGGACCAGATAATTCCTTCATAGCAGAATATGATCTAATAATGGGCATGGTAGCCCACACAATTTTAAAGGAAATAAACATAGGTAAAAAAGAAGGGCAAGCATGGTTTAATGCTGAATGCAAAAGGGCAGAAAAAGGAACTAAATAAACAACTAAGGATCCTAAAGCAAAATACAAATAGACACCATAACCTACTAAAGAATAAATAAGGAAAGAATACAGAATGATTTTACAAAATAATAAACAAAAATACATAAAGCAATTATGGACTGAACTGGAAAAAGCAGTTCAATCTAAAAATAATAAAACATTCTAGTATATTGTCAACAAAGGCATGAAAGATAATAACAAAATAGAAATTCACATTGAATCTGATATTTGGGTAAAACACTTTAAACAACTGTTCTATAGAGCGGACCCAGATTATCTAAATGGGATGCTAGAGACACAATTAACCAGAATAGTGAACATACCCAACACTGATATAACCTTAGAAGAGACTGAACAAGAATTAGGTTCATTCTAAAATAGAAAACATCCTGGTTCAGGCGGGGTACCACTGGACATGGTGCTAAAAACCAAAAATGCACTGATTGCCATTTCTTTGCAATTTCTTCAATTACATTTGGAAAACTGGAAATATTACAAAAAGTTGGAGGCTAAATATTATTGCTCTCATTTTTAAAAAAGGGGAAAGAAACAACCCCAAATGCTATAGACCTAGCAGCCTTATGGACTGTATCAGGAAACTGTTTATTAGAATACTAAACAGTAGATTGATTGCATGGGTAGAAAAATATAATGTTTTAGATGAAGCCCAGGCAGGATTTAAGAATAAACAATCCATTATAGATCAATGTTTCTCACTTGCACATCTGATACACAAGTATATGGTGATAAAAAAAAACTGTATTGTACTTTTATTGATCTGAAGGCAGCTTTTGATAAAGTGAACAGAAATGTGCTATGGGATAGACAAGAAGATCTAGGTATGGAAAAATCAGTATTAGAGGTGATAAGATAGCTGCATCAGTACAATCTTACAAGCATAAGATACAATGCAAAGGGGGAAGTGAGCTATTGGTTCCAATCAAATGGAGGTGTAAAACAGGGATGAACACTTTCACCACTGTTATTTAATCTATACTTTGATACAATGTTAAGAACAGTGTATAATAAGGAATTCCATATGCCTAGAATTGGATCTAGAACCTTACCGTACCTAGTTTATGTGAATGATATGGTGCTACTGTCCACCAGTTACCTGGGCATGAAAATGATGCTTGAGAAATTTCAGATTGAATGCAACAAAGCTGACTTGCAGATTAATTACAATAAGACCAAAGTATTAGTATTTAGTTGAAAGAAAAAAATCATACAGATTTTTTCCAGGTAATTATAACCTGGACATAGTATCAGAGTTTAGTAACCTGGGCCTAATAGTCTATCAGAGAGGAACATGACATAGTCATGTTAGGGAAGCAGAAAATAAAGCCAATAAATTTCTCCCAATTTTAACCTCTTTTTCATATAAATTTAGAGGAAAATCTATCAAGGGAAAATATTAGTGTAGCTAATGCCAAACCACGCAGTCAGCTTTTATATGAGTCAGAAATACGGGGTGTTCAAACAAAATTAAATCTGGAACCCTCTCTAAATAAGTTCTACAGGAGATTGTTTTGCCTCCCAAAAAGTGTACCATCAGCCATGGCAAGAGCTGAAATTGACAACTGCTGGCTGAATGCCAGATTCAACAAAGATTGATAACTTATTGAATAAAAACATTTAGAATGGAGGAAAATTGACTCCCTAGGTAATGAAGCCATAAATTATTTAAAATAAAATATTAAATTCCCAAGTACCAAGGTTGTTTAAAAGAACATCAAGCCATTAGGACTCCTGCATGTTATAGCATCTAGCCTAAGATTACCTTTCCATTGTATTAGGGAAATAATAAGAACTAGAGTAAGAGATGTTTACATGCAAAAGGAGAAGGAAGCATGTAAACAATCCAAAGCATGCCCATTGTTGGCTAGAAATAAAAGAATTCATAAAGCAGAACAATATCTCCAAATATTACAGTACCCCACCCAAAGGAAAATGATAACTAGGTTCAGATTTGAATGTTTCACCAGTAATTGGAAATCATCCCAATACAGTAAAGATAAAAATGATTAAAAAAAAAAACATTCCTTGCAAGTGTAATCTAGGGGAAGATAACCTTGTACACCTTGTTATCTTGTGTCCGTTATATGATAAATGCAGAAAACAATTACTAGGAGAAATCCTTGGAAGGCTAGAATATGAACCACAACATTTGTTGATCTACCTCCTAAAATCAAGGGACTTCAGAGTGTTGGTCCCTGTGGCCTCCCTTGTAAACACAATTAAAGAAAGAAAATTGCACATGAAATCACAGGAGAATTAATGTTGCATGAAGTGATCATGATAATATTTTTACTTTCACTTTTTACTTTATGACCTCTAAAATTATGATGCTCAGTCTGTATATGTAATGTGATGTGATAATGTGTTATTGGATTATATATGTATGTATTCGGACCAGGTTTTATATTTTTTTATTTAATTACTTGACATTATATATGTATGTCTTTTGCAATGACTTATTTTAAAGTTGAACAATAAAACCTGAATTGAATTTAATAGTAATACACATCAAGTAATAACCATGAACAATAATTAGAATGTGAAATAACCTCCTATTTATTAAATGCGACTGGTAAAGGGGAAGCAAAAAGCATAACACCAACAAGGTTTTCAATCAAACATTCTTTATTTGGTATAGCACACATCTTAATTGTAACTCAGTGTGCTTCATAATAACAATTGTTTAAAAAAAATTAAGCAACAGAATACAATGTATAAAGACATATGATACTATAAATACAAATTTATAAAATATTTAACTTCCCGTAAAAGCCCGTCTGAACAAGAAAGTCTTAATCTCCCATTTAAAAATGTCCACTGTTGGACTATAATGCATACATCATGGAAGAGAGTATTACAGGATTGGGGTCACAGAAGAAAAAGCATGAGCCCTGATGTTTTTAAGTAGATCCTGGGAACTTCCAGCAGACCTATGTTTGTGGAATGAAGAGAACAGACAGGATGGTGGGAAACCAAGAGGTCTTTCAGGTAACCAGGCCCCTGATCTTGTAGGGTCTGTCTTAACAGCTGTCCCCTACTCAGTCCCCGTACCACCCCAGTGGGTGAATCCAGCCTCCGCCCTTGGCCATAAATACTGTAATTGTCCATTGTGGTGGGTACCTCACTGGATTGCCAGTGGTCAGTCAGATGTTGCAGAGTTGTTGCAAGATGGAAACACGGTGTCTCGTGGGAGTCTTCAAAAGAACTAGACATTGTTTAAACTTCAATATGAGAGAGTCTATAGTAAATCAACTTTTAATCTGTATTTTGGATTATGGAGATCACATATACACTTTGACAAAACAAATTTGATTAAATTAGATTATATAACTGATTGGCAAGATTTGTATTGAAATGCAATTATACAATGCACCATTGTACAATGTACACAAATTTAAAGTTGCTAAATTTAGAAAATAAAAGAAAGC
This sequence comes from Neoceratodus forsteri, assembly GCA_016271365.2. Classification (NCBI taxonomy): domain Eukaryota; kingdom Metazoa; phylum Chordata; order Ceratodontiformes; family Ceratodontidae; genus Neoceratodus; species Neoceratodus forsteri. Next base: position 756,050,878 of record CM028135.1, read on the forward strand.
ACAAATGGACATGTCTGGGACACAAAACATTACAATCAGGAAATCCAATATACTTACTTGAAAAAGTAAATAAAAGGGAAAGTAAATATAACCTCACAAATAATTATGAGAATATAGTCTTGACTCAAAAGGTTAAAAATAAATATGGAGCTATGATCTTCTCATACAATGTAAATAAATACTGGTACTTTATTAAATCCCAAGGTGAAGAACTTGGATTGCATCCAAAGATATTTTGTGCCCATATAAAAAGGGATCTGAAACCAAACTATAATTGTTAACTAATCAAACAATTAGAAATTAATGTCTGATATTGTCTCATTGAATTAATATGTACTGTGACATTAGTCTATGTAAAATTATTTGTAGTGCAAATGTTTATATGTAACAGAACTTTGTTGTGTACTACGTATTTTAATTATGAACTATACTTCTTGTTCATGAGGAACATTAAATGTTAGTGTGATATTACAAACTGTAATATGAATCTGACAAACAGAAATATCTTGTAAATAGGACCTCAGTCCTAATGGTTGTATTTCCATCTTCCTGTATAAAAATAAAGACTTTTATTACTACTACTACTACAACTACAGTGGGAACACAGTTTTTAAATGTGAACTGGTAGAACTTTAAATGAGATTTCAAAATGTGTTAACAAGGAATTTTGCAATCTTCTGCCTGGGCTTTTCCAGCAGATTAACAAAGTCCTGCCCAGGACTTCACCCCCTTTATATCCAACTAAACTGATTAACTTAACTTTTGAAAAGAAATCCTTAGGGCTGCAGCTCAGAGGTACTCACAGCTTCTGCAGGTTTTAGTGGGTGTTAAGGAAGGACACAAGTTAATGGTACTGCTCTGGTTACAACAGACAGTCTCTCAGGGAACAACTGAATGCTGGAGATTCTAAGCAGGTGCTGGAGTCTTGACCCATAATGGGCCTTTCAACATCATCACACCATGGGCCTTTCACTGTCTTTGCCCCATGGGTCTTTCATTGTCTTTGCCCACAGCCCTTTCGTTGTCTTCACCCCACGGGCCTTTCATCTTCTTCAAAGGGAACTACCCAGACTTTTGGTCACTCAGGACATCCAGGGCACACGCTTCCACTAGAACATAAACACAGTCTAGGTTTTAACAGTCTAAATCCCAGTCCAAAATAATCAATCACTCAATCAATCAATCAACCAATCAATCAATCAATCATTGTTTTACCAGGTGAAACATCATTGAGAGGCAGTCTCATTTACAAAATGGATCTGGGCAAATTACACTGTCAAAAGAATAGCAACAGTTAATACAGTAATATTTACATGGCATCAAGGGAATGACAAGGATGGGGGTTCTAGAGAAGGAGTGTTAAAAACAATATTACAGAGGACTCCCAGCATATGCTGTTTACAGTATATACAAAAGTGCACAAGACATAACAGGTGAGCATGTGAGCACTGCTGCAGAGAACTTCCAGCATGTACTAGTTACAATATATGCATAGAATTGCGCCAGGTGCAACTGGTGAGTGGTTAAGGCTAGGCAGATAGATAGCATAGTTAGAAGCAGTTCAGTAGATTGAAGGATAAGTCAGGGATGAAGGACTGTGAGAATGCTGTCAGTCAAGAGAAGCATTTACAGGACTCAGTAAAGATGCATTCAGCCAGAGTTTTGAAGGTGGCCAGTTTGACAGGTATCACTATTTTCAAAGGTTTTTGGAGGTCATTTCACAAGACTGGAAGGGCATGGCTTATGGAAGCCATGCCAAAGCACTTTCTAACTCTGGGGATGACAAGTGAGATGTAGGAAAGACTCCTGAGAGAGTAGATACCATCAGTGGAAGCAGGAAGACAATCCAAAATGTACCAGTGTAGCATGTTGGTAATGGATCGGTAAGTCCAGGTTACAGCATTTTTTTGGCATCTAAGTTTGAGTGAGGGCTAACCCAGTAAAGAGTACAGATAACAATGGTGGATACAGTATGGGGTATCCGTGATAATTATTAGCACTCGGTGGTATAGAGTGTCGAGTTTAGATAGTGCTGCAGTGGGACCTTGACCATAGAGGAAGTCTGTGTGGTCTAAGAAAGGTAGAAATGTTGACTGGACCAGTCTACTGTTAGCTTCCTGGGTCAGCAAATGCTTGATACAGAAGAACAATCCAAGCCTCTATTTTAATTTTTAAACTAATTCGTCAATGTGGTCAAGGAGATACAATTTAGAGTCAACCCAAAACCCCAGGTATTTGAATTTGGCCACATATTCCAAGAATTCCCCGAGAAGTGATTTGAGGTACAAGATGGGGAAAGGAGGCATGAACTGAGGGTGAAAAAAGGATGGCCTTAGTTTTTTTAGTGTTTAACTGGAGTTTCAAATGCAGGAGGTTTTGCTGCAGAAGGCTGAATTCCAGTTGCAGGTCCTTGCATGCCAGTTCTAGGGTAGACCTGTTTAAATACAGGACCATGTCATCAACAAAGAGATGGGTTTTGCTGATTTAATGCAAGAGCTGATGTTGTTGATGTATAATGCAAGCAATAATGGGCCTAAAATGGACTCCTGGGGCACTCTTCTCAGGATGGCTTTCAAAGGGGAGAATCCCCCCCTCTGTTTTAACATGCTGATGATGCCCCATTAGGTAACTGATAAACCAACTCAACGCAGTGGGATCTATGCCGATGATTTTAAGAGTGTGCAGTAACAGTTCATGGTCCGCCCTGTCAAAAGCCTTGCTATGGTCAAATAACTTTTCTTCTCAGATAAGAAACAGTTCAAATCAGATTGAGGGCTTAAAAAATTGTAGAACAGCAGCTCAAACTACTTCTCATAGGGAGCACAGGTTGGCATTCCAATTACTTCCCCCAGCCTCCCAGCCTGATTGGCCAGCCTTTTTCTACGCTCTGTAGGGTACCCTTTTATCCCTTCCCATAAACCTTGGCAGTAGGGAAAATGGCTTAGGGCTGCCATATATGTTAACAATCTGCTGTTTGCCTTTGGCAACCTATAATTTTATTTACCAGCTCCCCCCAAGGGGAGATAATCGCCTGCCCTGGTCCCAGCTGCACAGGATAGATCAGGGAAGTGTTTATTTTGATTAGTGGAAGCCCTGTTTGGCTGTCAGGGCTCCTGAAAGAAGAGACATCTTTTACACACCTTCCAAGGCTGTGGGTGCACATGTGTATTTCACTTCTTATAGTTCCCAGTCCCAAAAGCTATATAATGGGACAGAGAATTATCAATTCATAAATATTTTAATTTAGAGACTGAAACCACTATTAATTCTCTATGAAGCCATAAACTGAATCATATTTTGAAAATAATATATTAAGTGCATTATTTTATAATACTTATCTAGATGAAACAAATAATCCTAGCCTGGTCAACTACAGACTGGGTGGGGTGGGGGGAACTTCATATCTTTCAGATTATGTAACTGCAACTTGTAAAGTTTGAAGAGGGAAGGGGAGGGAGAGGGGGAAGGGAATAAAATGAAAAAAGATGCCAATAGGAATGCTTGTTAGGATTCTCAGATATGGTAGTCTCTAACTGTGATGATCAAAAAATTAGCAACATGAGAATGGTTATGATAAGTATCTGTATCCTTATGAATATGGTAAGGATCCCATTCTCTGTTTAAACCATCTGGCACTAGGACTTTTAAAACATGAATCCAATACATTTCTCTCTGTTCCAATCTATTGAGACAGTCACCACCTCATCAACTCATACTTGTTCAATACCAGAGAAACGAAAAGAAGATGGATCATTGTTATGCCTTTCAAAGAAGAGTGTAGTAACTGGGCTAGTCAGGTCTACATTTTTAATGTCCCTGACATGCTCATGTATCCTAAGCATCAATGGTCTCAAAAGTTCTACTACATATAATATGTGGCAGGGACATCACAGAGCATAGACTACATAGGTAGTGACATATGATATAAATTGTCTTATTTGTATCACCCTGTTGTTTGTTGGAGCAGTTAATGTTTTTCCTTGTTGGCAATGTATACAAATACTACAGTTCCCATATCTTTACATACTAGGGGTTTAATAGAAAACCAAGTATGATGCTCAGATATTTCACACTGAAACTGACAGTTAACCAAGATGTCTCCCAGACTCTTGTCCTTAGAGAATGATACTCTAGAAACATAGAAACATAGAATTTGGTGGAAGATAAGGACCGCTTGGCCCACCCAGTCTGACCATTTCCCTACCTAATGGTTAAACTGCAGATCCTAGTTAACTAGCAGCCTACTTCTTTCTACTCCCACCCCCTAGAATTGCCTTATGACTCTCCCATGCATGCTTGAATTCAACCACTGTTTTTGACTCCACAATCTCCTCCGGAAGGCTATTCCAAGCATCCACAACCCTCTCTGTGAAAAAATACTTCCTTACATTACCTCTGAGCTGCCCCCCCATCTTCAAATTGTGTCCCCTTGTTCTTGCACATCTCTTTTCTTGAAAGATGCTACCCTCTTGGACTTTGTTGATTCCCTTGAGGTACTTGAAAGTTTCTATCATGTCCCCCCTCTCCCTCCTTTCCTCGAGGCTATACATATTAAGCTCCTTTAGTCTCTCTTCATATGTCTTCCTGTGCAGACCCTGCACCATTTTAGTTGCCCTCCTCTGGACAGCTTCCAGCCTAAGTCCTTGTGGAGATTGGGTCTCCAGAGCTGCACTTAGTACTCCCGAAGGGGTCTCACAAGCTGTCTGCACAGAGGGATAACAACTTCCTGTTTTCTACTGGCGATATCTCTCCCTATGCATCCCAGTATCCCCCAGCCCTCCTTACTGCCCTCTCACATTGCTTACCCGCCTTTAAGTCATGTGATATGACTACTCCCAGGTCCCTTTCCATTTTTGTTGTTGTTAGTATCTCACCCCCCCCCCAACTGTGTACTCTTTCTCTGGGTTTTTGTTTCCCAGGTACATTACCTTGCACTTCACAGCATTGAATCTAAGCTGCCATACATTTGACCATTCATCTAACTTTGCCAAGTCCATTCTCATCCTTTCCACCCCACCTTGTGCATCAACTCTGTTGCAGATCTTTGTGTCATATGCAAAGAGACATACTATTCCTTCCAGTCCCTCTGCAATGTTGCTTATAAAGACATTGAAGAAGACCGATCCTAATACTGAACCCTGCGGTACCCCACTAGTAAGCCCCCTCTTCTTCAGCGTGGACTCCATTTACTATTACCCTCTGTGTCCTATTCTCCAGCCAATTCTTTACCCAGGCTATCATCTTGAGACCCACTCCCAGGCTGGCTAACTTGTATATTAATCTTTTGTGTGGAACTGTGTCATATGCCTTACTAAAGTCTAGGTAGGCCATGTCCACAGCCCCTCCCTGTTCTACTACTTTGGTCACCCAGTCAAAGAAATCTATTAGATTCATCTGGCATGACCTTCCCATTGTGAATCCATGCTGCCTTGGATCCTGTGCCCCTCTGGCCTCTAGGTACTCAACAATTCTTTCCTTCAGAAGTGATTCCATCATTTTCCCTAGCACTGAGGTTAAACTAACAGGTCTGTAGTTTCCTGCTTCTGCCCCGCTCCCACTTTTGTGAAGGGGGGTCACATCTGCCCTCCTCCAGTCCTTAAGTAGCACCCCATCCTCCCATGTATTATTAAAGAGGGTAGTCAGTGGTGTCACTAGTTCTACTCTTAGTTCTTTTAGAATTCTGGGATGAATCCCATCAGGCCCCATTGTTTTGTCCACCTTCGGTTTTAAGAGTTCTTTCAGAACCCTTACTTCTGTAAATGGGCTGGTATCAACTTATGTATCCAGAGTGTTTCTATTGTTTGTTTTAGGTTCCTCCCTCTTCATTTGTAAATACTGAGCAAAAATATTTGTTTAGTATCTCTGCCATTTCACTGTCACCTCTGCCCCCATTAAGCCTCACTATCCCTCCCTTGGTCTTCCTTCGCTCCCTGATGTACTTAAAAAAGGTTTTATCTCCCTTCTTAACCGAGTTGGCTATCTTTTCCTTGGTTTGGGCCTTTGCTGTTCTGACTGCCTTCCCAGCTTCCTTTTGCTTTAACTGATACAATTCTCTGTTCTGCTCCTTCTGTGATTCCTTGTACTTTCTGAATGCTTTCTTTTTCTCTTGAACCTTCACTGCCACCTCCTTTGAGAATCATAGTGGTTTCTTACATTGTTTTGTTTTGTTTATTTGCTTCACACAAAGGCTTGTTACCTCTGTGATGGCAGTTTTTATTAACCCCCATTGTTCTTCCACCCCTCCTTCCTGACCATTTGCTAGTGCATTCCTTAGGCACTCACCCATTTTGGCAAAGTCAGCCCTCCTGAAGTCCAGTACTTTTGCCTTTGTATGGCTTGACTCTATTGCTGTGTTTCTTGTGAACCATACTGTTCAATGGTTGCTAGTTACCAGATGACTACCCACTTCTACATCTGTGATTCTCTCTCCATCTCCATTTGAGAGAACCAGGTCTACGATTGCTCCCTCTTGAGTGGATTCCAATACTAGTTGTCTAAGGCATGCCTCCTCTAGGGCATATAGAATAACCACACTCTTAGAAGTGGCTGCTGCAACTGCACTCCAGTTAACATGGGGCATATTTAGACCACCCATCAGCAGTATCTCCCCTTTTTCTGCTATTCTAAGTATACTTTCTATCATTTTCTTGTCCATTTCCTCCCCCTGAGAGGGGGGTCTGTATACAACCCCTGTGCGGATTGTGGTGCCATTGCCTGTCTCCAAATTGATCCACAGTACTTCTTCTCCTCCCTGTTTACCCTTTTGTTCTGTTGCTTTGATTCCTTCCCTTACGTAGAGAGCTACTCCTCCTCCTCCTCTTTTACCCTCCCTGTCCCTCCTGAAGATAGTGTATCCTGGTATGTTTACATCCCAGTCATGGTTCTGTGTGTACCATGTTTCTCTGACTGCCACGATATCCAGATGTTCCTCCTCCATCAAGGCCACTAATTCAGGAAGCTTATTACCCAGACTACGGGCATTGGTATTCATTGCTCTCCATTTTTTGATGGCTTTACCTTCTGTAGCAGCATCCCCCACTGACCTTTCTTCCTTGGTCTTTTTCTCATTTAGTACCCTGTTTTGTAGGGGAAGGCTGGGGTTTTCCTGCTGCTCATCAATGCCTCCCCCCTTGACTAGTTTAAAAGCTTGCCAATGAATCATTTAAACTGATTGCCCAAAAGACGTGATCCCTTCCTGGACAGATGCAGACCATCCTGCCAGTATAGGCTGGCATCCCTCCAGGTGGAATCCCAGTCCCCAATGAAGCCAAACCCCTGTGCTCCACACCATTTTTTCAACCATTCATTAAACTGCACGGTGCAAAGTACCCTTGCCTCACCCATGCCACTGACAGGCAGCTCCTCTGAGAAGGATACTGTGTGTGCTACTTGTCTTAGGCCCCTCCCCAACTCTACAAAGTCCTTCTGCACTGCTCTAATCTCATGATGAGCCAAGTCATTTGTCCCTAGGTGGACAATGACGTCCAGCTCAGACTCCTGTGCAACTGTTCTCATAATCCTAAGGATGCACTTCCTGTCCCTCCAAGCCATAGCACCAAGCAGGCACCTTAATTCAGTTTTCCCTGCTCCCCCCAGTTCTATCCCCAATAATTGAGTCCCCCACCAGGAGCTGCTTCCTTTCCCTGTGGTGTCCTCTGCCCCCTTCCTGAGGGCCTCCCTTGTGACAGTTGTCTGCAACCTCCTTAGTCTCCTCTGCAAGTGCATCCATAAGGAAACTATGCTCCCCCAGAATGGTGTATGGATTGTGGAGTGTGACAACTGACTGGGTGTGCCTCTGTTCCACCACCCTTACCCTCTCTGAGCCCACTGTGGTCCAACTGCTGTGCTTTCTTTGCAACCTCTGAGGTAGTGGTGGTGGCTCTGGTGTTTCCTGGATGGGGGAGGTTCCCTTACTGCTGTCCAGTGCGGCAGCATCTCAGCCTCCAGAAAGACTCCCGGATGACTGCTGCCCCACAGCCATTACATTGCACTACTCCCCACATGTCTGTCTACCTTTTTTTTTTGCTTTGTTTTGTGTTGTTTTGTGTGTGTGTGTGTATATGTGTGTGATTGGTTTGTTATTGAGAAATATATATATTATATAATGTGTATGCTTATATTGTCAGTGCAGAGTGCTAGAGAGGATATGACAGTGATATGCACATTGTCCTCTTAAGGAAATGATGTCAGAACCCCAGGTATAAAGGAACTATTTCCAGGGGTGGGTGTAGTGAGGGTGGGAAGGGTTTGGGCCTAAACTATACCCTCACGAAACAATCAGCTAAAAGCTCTGAACTACTGCTGCGATGAATGCCTTCCTGTCAGCAAAATGCTTTACACGACAATTTGACAGAGAAAATACCCTGCTAATCAAACAGAGAAAAATCCAAACATCCAAATCAGACACAGGTAAACCTCCCCAGCCCCAAAACAGCTTGGTGACTTGTGCACTGAAAGCAGTCAGCCCCCAAACACATCAGCTGTGCACAAGGACAGACACAGTAAACAGTATTCAGTCCCTGTGGGTTTAAACTCTTCCTGCCCTGAAAATCTTAGCAATTGTAACAAAAGTAAAGCAAGGTCCACCTCCCTCTGTTTATTGAAAGACTGCCTTTTCTGATCATTCTAAGTTCCTAATTCCACCTTCAGTTAGAAGTATCCTCCACCTGAAGAATATTAACTTTCCTAAGGAATCTGATACAAACCAAAGACAATTGTAAATTGTAAGGTTCACCTCCATCTGTTGTGAGCACAGCTTGCTTTCTTGCAAATCCTAAGTCCAGTGTTGCATCTTCCAGCCAGAGGTAGCTTTACCTGAAGAATATTAGGTGTTCTGATGAGCCTGCTAAAAATCTACTTGCTTATAGTACTGTTGTTATCAGGTCTGTGAGACTCTTACAAAGCTATAGGTTTATTACCTTCTGTATACTTTCAGTCAACTGTGAATCATTGAGCAAGATAGGCCAATACTTAGTCATGATATTCCCTAGTTTCCATGCCACATTGTTATATTCCATAACAAAACTGACTAAGTCATAGTGTTGATCCCTTTATTTATTTTGGGAATCAACAGTTTATTTCTTTCCAAGTTACTAGTGCTGGCTAAGGCCTTATCCAATACATCACAACAGTAGCCACTATTAAGAAATATGATTATAAGATCATCTGCTTGTGATAAAAACATTTCAAACTTGCTGCTATTTCTATGAAGCTCAAGAAATTGAGTGTAAGGAATTCAATCCTTAAGGGCCTTTGGATGTGAACTAGAGGCTAGCAAGTAGTTATTTGTTCCTGTTGGTTTTCTGAACCCCTTGGTGGAAAACAAGTTGTCTGTACCTCTTGTTAGAATTATATCAAGGAACTCTATTTCTGTTCCATTACATCTGTGTGAATCTCAAGTTCCTGTTGTACTTGTTGAGACATTCCATGAATGCTGCAATTTCTATCTCAGTGCCCTGCCATATACATAGTATATCATCTATAAAACAAATTCATTTGACAATATGTTTGTCAAATGGATTCATTTGTGTATTAAACAGGACAGTTTTCTCCCAGTGACCTAAGAATAAGTTGGCGAAGGAGAGGGCCATAGCTACACCCATCGCTAATCCACACTTCTGCAAATAAAATTCCCCACCAAATTTAAAGTAATTACATTTTAAACCAAATTCAAGGCAATTCAAAATCAGATTTATTGGCATGCTCTCATCAAGAGGGTACTGCAACAAAAAGTAGTTGCATGCCTCTATACCATCAGAATGATGCATTGAGGTATAGAAAGATTCTACATCTGTAGCGAGCCACAGCATACCCTCCTGCCCTTGAAAATCCCTGTAATATTTCTAGCACATGCATGGTGTCATGAGTATACGAGGGAAGACAGTGTATACTTTGTTTTAGAAAAAATGAATAAATTGATACATATTCTATGTTATGAAGCCTACCCCAGAAGCTATGGGATGACCTGGGGGGTTATTAAATTTTTGTGTATTTTGGGCAAAATATACAGGGTTGGGATTATGGGAGATTTCAGGAATAAAAATATAAATTCTGATTCTGTTATTTCACCCTCTGATTTAGCATTATCCAAAATAGACAACAACTCAGTTCTAAATTGAGTCAAGAGGTTGCCACTCTGTCACAGGGTATGAATAAGTCTTGTATAGTTACTGCTTCTTGTTTTTTGCTTTATTGCTTTATACATTGTATCTTACCTGGATTGTTTACCAATGTCTTGCCTCACAATTTTGTTTGTCCACCCTCCCTGCGATGAGGTACCTTTGTAAATGAGTCTCTGACTCAAAGGTTGTAAATCTAATTTTATGAAATAAATAAATAAAAATTAAGCAGTGAGTAATTATCAGTGTCCCAAAGTAGTTCAAGCACTTTGCTCTTGTAAAAATCTCCATCCATAATTACTAGATTCCCAACTTTGTCTGCTGGTTTAAAAATCATATTGATGTAATTTTCTCATGCTTGTCATTCTGACATGGACAAATTACTGTAGTAAGGTATATTCCCTTCATTCAAATCTTTTTCACCTCCCTCAGTACAGTACTTTTGTAGGCTGTAATATTAGGATTTGAGCTCTGTGGGCGAAATGTAGATTTAGGTTTAAACATTTATTTTGTAATACACTTTAAGTTAGCTACATTTATGTCCTACAGTGATACATCAAGGTGTCTTTTATTACTCACAGAATCCAGTGCCAGATTTTCACTCAGCAGATTGTGTAAATTCAAAAGATTTTATATGTCCAGATTGTACATGTCCCTTGGGCCAATGTCCTCCTGTATATCCACAGATTCCAACAAAATTTTGATTCCTGTCTCTTCCTTTGTCCCTTGTGCTCTTTCTATAATTGAAAAAGCAAAAGTTAAATGCCGTCCGTATTGTCCTGAAGTGGGTTCCCTGTTTCAGCTGCAGTATATCCCATAATGTCAAATAAACACGGTGCTTGTTTCAAGAAGTGATTGATCCTTTAGCTCTGTTTTACTAAAGAACCTCTTTAAGTCAGCAATAATATTACATTTCCTGGGTCGTTCCTGAAAATAGGCATATTACTTGTCTAGTGTACCTACCCGGTAAACAAAAGCTAAATAAATAAATACATTTGTTTGGTTTTGAGCTTGGAACAAATGATAATCCCCTTTACAATAAATTGAATTCTTCCTCTGAAAATGAGGTTTTGGAAAGATTTTTATCTGCCGCTCCTCATCTTTGGTTTTGTGCTTTGATTTGCTACCTCCCCTTTTCCCCCGATGTGTCCTCTTCCATTTTTTGACTTGCCTTTAGGTTGATTTTGATCTTGCGTCCCCACAGAAAATGTAACCCCTAGTGTGGGTGAGGGATTTGATGTGCTCTTGCCTGTAGAATTACTTGTACCTAGTTACTCTGGTTTGTTTTGTATTGGAGCTTTTGTTCTTTGATTACTCTGACCCTACCTCCCACGTGATCTGCATCTGGATCTTGATCTTCCCCTTGAATTAAATCTGTCTCAGGCTTGCCATGCTCATTTAAAGTGATGACCCATCTTATAGTCCAGAAGGTCTCTCTCTAATTTATGGTCTTTTTTTTTAAATGATCTCCCTCTCCTGATTCCTGAGGCTGGTTTGTCGTGCCACATCTAGTTGTTTGAAATCAGGGTGCATCATAAAGTTTTTGAGAGCTTTCATGGACTCAGCAATCTCTTTAAAAAGTTTAGATTATTTGACAGAGTCATTTTTGATGATCAATTTAACAAATCTAAGTGCACACAACTGCTCAGCATCTTCCCACTCCTTTGCTGCAATGAAGTCCTCAAATCCTCCAGATGGAAATATTGTTACCCTCAGCCCTCTCAGTGCTACATTATTTCCAGATATTGCTCAAGGCTGCTTATGTTAAATGCTAGATTTATTTCAGAACAAAACTGGCATTCTAGAGTTATACAAAGTGCTTACACCTCACTGGTGTTAGCCATTCCTCCATTTCCAGGTGTTGTGGGTTTTAGCTTTACAGTTGCAAAATGTCTTGTCAGATCATCAGTTGCAGAGATACATATGGGCTGATTATCAATAAATTCGTCCTCTGAAGAGTTACTAAGATTCTCGGTATTCATTCCAAAATCTAAACTGATCAATCTCTTTAAGTTTAATAAGATGACAGCCCAATATGATGAAACTTGTGCCTGGTTCCTGATTTCTTCACCTTAGTTACTAGTGAGTGACACTCAAGCTGTGGTACAAATCCTGAGAAACAAACAGCACCAAACGGTATTGCGCTGCAGAGCTAGGGCGGGGTGTGGATGAGAGCTGCATGCCCTAAGTGAAACAGTTAAGAATGAAAAGCGACCCACACTCCACAGCCAGGAGAGCTATTATCCCTCCACTGAAGGTGGTAGAAAAAATGCCAAAATCCCTGCTTACATGCAAAATAAGGATTTATTCCAGGTGTTATACACATATAGAAAAAGAAAAATAGAAGGCACAACAAAACTCTACATGCAAGGTCCCCGGCACTTTGTCAATTAAGGCTTCATCAGGGGGATGGTCCTTGTCATCAAGACAATCAATTTATACCATTAAATTTCAAATCCAGTGATGTCAGAATTTTGAACAATCACAGAGTTTGAATTTCAAAAGTGCAAATATAGAGCTCATTTAGTGGTAGAAAAAAGATAAAACGCTAATACAACAACCATGAAAATAAAGACAACATGGTAAATGAAGATGATGTCCCCAAAACATAAAATAATCTATACCAAAATAGAATTAGCCAATCAGATCACTCGGTTCTCAGAAAAGCAAATTTACAAGTTGCATGTTGTGGCTATCCCATCAGTTTAACTTGTTGACTTAAAGTAATGGTGTTATATGTACTGACAAGCTAATATGGCAACTTTAAGCAAGAGGAGAAAAATAATGAAAATACAACAATTCAAGCAATTACACCAAATACATATATCATATCCCAAGACCTATAGCTATTTGCTAAATACTAAAGTCAATTAACTAGTCGTGTATCTAGACTTTCAAAACGTAGCCTGATATACTTCAACCAAAATTTGGGAACAGGAGCTTAATTCAACAGTCCAAGCCATAAATTATAGCAAGGTCATTCATGAAATACAGAAGGGTCTACACTCACAAATCACCTAGAGAGACAGGAAAACAAAAATATATAAATATCATGAGGAAATAATATATCCCCATATATATCCCCTTAACCTTTAAATCAATTCATAAATATTTTAATTTAGAGATTGAAACCACTATTAATTTTCTGTGAAGCCATAAATTGAATCCCATTATAAAATAATATATTAAGTGCATTACTTTATAATACTTATCCAGATAAAACAAATGAAGCTAGCCTGGTCAACTATAGACTGGGTGGGGTGGGGGGACTTTATATCTTTCAGATTATATAACATCAACCTGTAAGGTGGAAGGCGAGGGGAGGGAAGGGAATAAAATGAAAAAAGATGCTAATAGGAATGCTTGTTAAGATTCTCAGATATGGTAGTCTCTAACTGTGATGATCAAAAAATTAGCAACATAAGAATGGTTATGATAAGTATCTTTATCCTAATAAATAAGGTACGGATCCCATTCTCTGTTTAAACCATCTGGCACTAGGGCTTTTAAAACATATATCTAATACATTTCTCTCTGTTCCAGACTATTAACTTAGACTTGTTCAATACCACAGAAATTTAAACAAGACGGATCATTGTTACACATTTCAAAGAAGTGTGTAGCAACTGGACTTGTCAGGTCTACCCTTTTAATGTCCCTGACATGCTTTTGTATATTAACCTTCAATGGTCTCAAAAGTTCTACCTACATATAATTTCTGGCAGGGACATCATAGAGTATAGACTACATATGTTGTGACACATGATATAAATTGTCTTAGTTGTATTTCCCTGTTGTTTGCTGAAGCAATTAATGCTTTTCCTTGTTGGCAATGTTTACAAATACTACAATTTCTACATTTGTACATACCAGGGTGTTTAATAGATAACCAAGTATGATGCTCACATATTTCACACTGAAACTGACTGTTAACCAAGATGTCTCCCAGACTCTTGCCCTTAGAGAATAATACCCTAGATTAATTTCCTATACTTTCAGCCAACTGTGAATCATTGAGTAAGATAGACCAATATTTAGTTGCAATATTCCGTAGTTTTCCTGCCACATAATTATATTCTGTAACAAAACTGACTAAGCCATAGTGTTGGTCCCTTGTTTTTATGTTGGGAACAAGTAGTTGAGTTCTTTCCAAATTACTAGCGCTGGCTAAGGCCTTATCCAGTACTTCACAACTGTAGCCTCTATTAGGAAATCTGGTTCTAAGAGCATCTGCTTATAATAAAAATGTTTCAAAATTCCTACAGTTTCTATGCAGCTGAAGAAACTGACCATAAGGAATTGAATCCTTAAGGGCCTTTGGCTGTGAACTAGAGGCTAGCAAGTAGTTATTTGTTCCTGTTAGTTTACTGAACCCCTTGGTGGCAATCAAGTTGTCTGTACCTCTTGTAAGAATTATATAAATAAACTCTCTTTCTGTTCCATTACATCTGTGTGTAAATCTCAAGTTCCTCTTGTTGTCGAGACATTCCATGAATGCTGCAATTTCTATCTCAATGCCCTGTCATATTCATAGTATATAATCTATAAAACAAAGTCATTTGACAATATGTTTGTCAAATGGATTTGTTTGTGAATTAAATAGGACAGTTTCCTCCCAGTGACCTAAGAATAAGTTGGTGAAGGAGAGGGTCATAGCCACCCCCATCACTGTGTCACACTTCTGCAAATAAAATTCCCCACCAAATTTAAAGTAATTATGCTTTAAACCAAATTCAAGACCATTCAAAATCAGAATTATTGGCATGCTTTCATTAAGGGGGTCCTGCATCAAAAAGTAGTTGCATGCCTCTATACCATCAGAATGACATATTGAGGCATAGAGGGATTCCACATCTACAGTGAGCCACACCATGCCCTCCAGCCACTGAAAATCCTATAACATTTCTAGCACATACATGGTGTCATGAGCATATGAGGAAAGACAGGGTACACTTCGTTTTAGAAAAAAATCAAGTGAATTGACACATATTCTTTTTCATGAAGCCCAGCCTGGAAGCTATGGGACAGCCTGGCAGATTATTAAAGTTTTGTTTATTTTGGGCAAAATATTCAGGGTTAGGGTTATGGGAGATTTGGGAAATAAAAGTATAAATTCTAATTCTATTATTTTCACCCTCTGATTTAGCATTTTACAAAATAGACAGCAATTTCAGTTCTAAATTGGGTGAAGGGGCTGCCATTAAGCAATGAAAAATTATCAGTGTCCTCATGTAGTTCAAGCACTTCGGTCTTGTAAAAATCTCTATCTATCATTACTACATTCCCACCCTTGTCTGTTGGTTTAAAAATCAAATTGTTGTCATTTTCTCATGCTTGTCATTCTGACATGTACAAATTACTGTGGTAAGGTATATTCCCCTCATTCAAATTTTTTTCACCTCTCTCAGTACAGTACTTTTGTAAGCTGTAATATTAAGATTTGATCTCTGTGGGTGAAACGTAGATTTAGATTTAAAAATGTATTTCATAACTAGCTTTAAGTTAGCTGCATTTATGTCCTACAGTGATACATCAGAGGGTCTTTTATTACTCACAGAATCCAGTGCTAGATTTTCACTCAGCAGATCATGCAAATTCAAAAGATTTTATATGTCCAGATTGTAAATGTCCCTTGTCCCAATGCCCTCCTGTATATCCACAGATTCCAACAAAAATTTTGATTCCTGTGTCTTTCCTTGTCCCTTGTGCTTTTTCCATAATTGAAAAATGCAGAAGCTAAATGCCATCAGTATTGTCCTGAAGTAAGTTCCCTGTTTCAGCTGCAGTATATCCCATAATGTCAGATAAACATGGTGCTTGTCTCAAGAAGTGATTGATCCTTTAGCTCTATTTTCCTAAAGAACTTCTTTATGTCAATTATAATTTTACATTTGTATGGCTTTGAGCTTGCAACAAATGATAATCCCCTTTTCAATAAATTTAATTCTTCCTCTGAAAATAGGTTTTGGAAAGATTTATTATCTGCCACTCCTCATATTTGGTTTTGTGCTTTGATTTCCTACCTCCCCTTTTCCCCCGCCGTGTCCTCTTCCATTTTTTGACTTGCTTTTAGGTTGATTTTGATCTAGCGGCCCCTCAGAAAATGTAACCCCTAGTGTGGGTGGGGGATTTGATCTGCTCTTGCCTGTAGAATTATTTGTACCAGGTTCCTCTGGTTTGTTTTGTGTTGTAGCTTTTGTTCTTTGTTTACTCTGACCCTGCCTCCAACATGACCTGCATCTGGATCTTGATCTTCCCCTTGAATTAAATCTGTCTCTGGTTTGCCATACCCAATTAAAGTGATGACCCTCCTTATAGTCCAGAAGGCCTCATTCTAATTTATGGTCTTTTTTTTAATGATCTCCTGATTCCCGAGTTTGGTTTGTAGTGCCACATCAAGTTGTTTGAAATCAGGGTGCATCATGAAGTTTTTGAGAGCTTTTTGGGTTTCAGCGATCTCTTTAAAAAGTATAGAGTATTTGGCAGAGTCATTTTTGATGATCAATTTAACAAATCTGAGTGCACACAACTGCTCTGCATATTCCCAGTCCTTTGTTGCAATGAACTCCTCAAATCCTCCAGATTGAAATATTGTTACCCTCAACCCTCTCAGTGCTATATTATTTTCAGATTTTGTGCAAGGCTGCTTATGTTAAATGTTAGATTTATTTAAGAAAAAAAGCTGGCATTCTAGAGTTATAACATAGAAACATAGAATTTGACGGCAGATAAGGACCGCTTGGCCCAACCAGTCTGCCCATTTCCCTACCTACTGGATAAGCTGCAGATCCTAGTTAACCAGCAGCCTATTCTTCCTACCCCTACCCCCTAGAATTGCCTAATGGCTGTCCCATGCATGCTTGAATTCAACCACTGTTTTTGACTCCACAACCTCCTCCGGAAGGCAATTCCATGCATCCACAACCCTCTCTGTTAAAAAATACTTCCTTAAATTACCTCTGAGTCACCCCCTCATTTTCAAATTGTGCCCCTTGTTCTTGCACACCTCTGTTTTTGAAAGATGCTACCCTCTTGGACTTTGTTGATTCCCTTGAGGTACTTGAAAGTTTCTATCATGTCCCCCCTCTCCCTCCTTTCCTTGAGGCTATACATATTAAGCTCCTTAAGTCTCTCTTCATATGTCTTCTGGTGCAGACCCTGCACCATTTTAGTTGCCCTCCTCTGTACAGCTTCCAGCCTGTCTATGTCTTTGTGGAGACTGGGTCTCCAGAACTGCACTCAGTACTCCAGATGGGGTCTCACCAGCTGTCTGAACAGAGGGATAATAACTACCTGCTTTCTACTGGTGATGCCTCTCCCTATGCATCCCAGTATCCCCCCAGCCCTCCGTGCTGCCCTCACACATTGCTTGCCCACATTTAGGTCATCTGATATGACTACCCTCAGGTCTCTTTCCATTTTTGTTGTTGTTAGTATCTCACCCCCCAAATGTGTACTCTTCCCCTGGGTTTTTGTTTCCCAGGTGCATTACCTTGCACTTCATAGCATTGAATCTAAGCTTCCATACATTTGACCATTCCTCTAACCTTGCCAAGTCCCTTCTCATCCTTTCCACCCCACCTTGTGCATCAACTTTGCAGATCTTTGTGTCATTTGCAAAGAGACATGCTTTTCCTTCCAGTCCCTCTGCAATGTTGCTTATAAAGACATTGAAGAAGACTGGTCCTAATACTGAACCCTGCGGTACCCCACTAGTAACCCCCCTTTCTTCAGAGTGGACTCCATTTATTATAACTCTCTGTGCCCTATTCTCCAGTTAATTCTTTACCCATGCTGTCATCTTGGGACCCACTCCCAGGCTGGCTAACTTGTATTTTAATCTTTTGTGTGGGACTGTGTCAAATGCCTTGCTAAAGTCTAGGTAGCCCATATCCACAGCCCCTCCCTGATCTACTACTTTGGTCACCCAGTAAAAAAAAAACTATCAGATTCATCTGGCATGACCTTCCCGCTGTGAATCCATGCTGCCTTGGGTCCTGTGCCCCTCTGGCCTCTAGATACTCAACAATTCTTTCCTTCAGAAGTGATTCCATCATTTTCCCTATCACTGAGGTTAAACTAACAGGTCTGTAGTTTCCTTCCTCTGCTTTGCTCCCACTTTTGTAATGGGGAATCACATCTGCCCTCCTCCAGTCCTCGTGCACCACCCTATCCTCTCATGATTTGTTAAAGAGGGTAGTCAGTGGTGTCACTAGTTCTACCCTTAGTTCTTTTAGAATTCTGGGATGAATCCCATCAGGCCCCATTGCTTTGTCCACCCTCAGTTTTAAGAGTTCTTTCATAACCCTTTTTTCTGTAAATGGGTTGGTATCAACTTCTGTATCCAGAGTGTTTCTATTGTTTGTTTTAGGTACCTCCCTCTTCTTTGTAAATACTGAGTAAAATATTTGTTTAGTATCTCTGCCTTTTCACAGTCACCCTCTGCCCACCCTCCCTCCCTTTGTTAAACCTCACTATCCCTCCTTTGGTCTTTCTTCACTCCCTGATGTACCTATAAAAGGTTTTATCCCCCTTCTTAACCGAGTTGGCTATCTTTTCCTTAGTTTGGGCCTTTGCTGTTCTGACTGCCTTCCCATCTTCCTTTTGCTTTAACTGATACAGTTTTCTATTCTGCTCCTTCTGTGATTCCTTGTACTTCCTGAATGCTTTCTTTTTTTCTTGAACCTTCACTGCCACTTCCTTGAGAACCATAGTGGTTTCTTACATCATTTTGTTTTGTTTATTTGCTTCACACAAAGGCTTGTTACCTCTGTGATGGTAGTTTTTATTATTCCCCATTGTTCTCCACCACTCCGTCCTGACCATTTGCTAGTGCATTCCTTAGGCAATCACCCATTTTGGCAAAGTCAGCCCTCCTAAAGTCCAGTACTTTTGCCTTTGTATGGCTTGACTCTATTGCTGTGTTTATTGTGAACCATACTGTTCGATGGTCGCTAGTTCCCAGATGGCTACCCACTTCTACATCCATGATCCTCTCTCCATCTCCATTTGAGAGAACCAGGTCTAAGATTGCTCCCTCTCGAGTGGGCTCCAATACTAGTTGTCTAAGGCATGCCCCCTGTAGGGCATCTAGAATAACCTCACTCTTCGAAGTGGCTGCTGCAACTGCACTCCAGTTAACATGGGGCATATTCAGATCACCCATCAGCAATATCTCCCCTTTTTCTGCCATTCTAAGTATACTTTCTATCATTTCCTTGTCCATTTCCTCCCCCTGAGGGGGGGGTCTGTATACAATCCCTGTGTGGATTGTGGTGCCATTGCCTGTCTCCAAACTTACCCACAGTGCTTCTTCTCCTCCCTGTTTACCCTTTTGTTCTGTTGCTTTGATTCCTTCCCTTATGTAAAGAGCTACACCTCCTCCTCTTTTACCCTCCCTGTCCCTCTTGTAGACAGTGTATCCTGGTATGTTTACATCCCAGTCATGGTTTTGTGTGTACCATGTTTCTGTGACTGCCATGATATCCAGATGTTCCTCCTCCATCAAGGCCACTATTTCAGGAAGCTTGTTACCCAGACTACGGGCATTGGTACTCATTGCTCTCCATTTTTTGATGGTTTTACCTTCTGTTGCAGCATCCCCCACTGACCTTTCTACCTTGGTCTTTTTCTCATTTAGTACCCTGTTTTGCAGGGAGATGCTGGGATTTTCCTTCTGCTTATCAGTGCCTCCTCCCTTGACTAGTTTAAAAGCATGCCAATGAAGCATTTAAACCAGTTGCTCAAAATACTTGTTCCCTTCCTGGACAGATGCAGACCATCCTGCCAGTATAGGCTGGTGCCCCTCCAGGTGGAACCCCAGTCCCCAGTGAAGCCAAACCCCTGTGCTCCACACCAATTTTTCAACCATTCATTAAAATGCATGGTGCAAAGTACCCTCACCTCACCCATGCCATTGACAGGCAGCACCTCCGAGAAGGATACTGTGTGTGCTACTTGTCTTAGGCCCCTCACCAGCTCTACAAAGTCCTCCTGCACTGCTCTAATCTCATGATGAACCAAGTCATTTGTCCCTAGGTGGACAATGATGTTCAGCTCAGACTCCCATGCAGCTTTTCTCATGATTCTGAGGATGCACTTCCTGTCCCTCCAAGCCATGGCACCAAGCAGGCACCTTACTTCAGTTTTCCCTGCTCCCCCCAGTTCTAGCCCCTTAATAATTGAGTCCCCCACCAGGAGCTGCTTCCTTTCCCTGTGGTGTCCTCTGCCTCCTTCCTGTGGGCCTCCCTTGTGACATTTGCCCTCAGCCTCCTTAGTCTCCTCTGAGGGTGCATCCATAGGAGAGCTATGCTCCCCCAGAATGGTGTATGGATTGTGGAGTGGAACAACTGACTCAGTGTGCCTCTGTTCCACCATCCTCACCCTTTCTGAGCCCACTGTGGTCCAACTGCTGTGCTTTCTTCGCAACCTCTGAGGTAGTGGTGGTGGCTCTGGTGCTCCCTCGATGGGGGAGGTTCCCTTCCTACTGTCCAGTGTGGCCTGGTGGAAGGTTCCCTTACTACTGTCCAGTGTGGCCTGAAGATGGTCAGCTTCCTCCCTCAGGGCAGAGAGTTGTCTGCAAATAGGGCAGCATCTCACCCTTCAAAAAGACTCCCAGAAGACTGCTGCCTCACATCCATTACATTGCACTACTCCCTACATGTTTATCTACTTTTTGTGTGTGTGTGTGTGATTGGTTTGTTATATAGAAATATATATACTATACAATATATATGCTTATATTGTCAGTGAAGTGTGCTAGAGAGGATATGACAGTGATATGCACCTTGCACGCTTGAGAAATGATGTCAGAACCCAGGTATAAAGGAACTGTTTCAAGGTGGGTGGGGTGAGGGTGGGCAGGGGTTGGGCCTAACTGTGCCCCTCACAAAACAATCAGCTAAAAGCTCTGACCCACTGCTACGATGAGTGCCTTCCTGTCAGCAAGATGCCCTACACAACAATTTGACAGAGAAAATACCCCGCTAATCAAACAGAGAAAAATGCAGGCATCCAAGTCAGACACAGGTAAACCTCCCTGGCCCCAAAACAGCCTGGTGGTTTGTGCTCTGAAAGCAGTCAGACCCAAAATAAGTCAGCTTACACCTCACCAGTGTCAGCTATTCCTCCATTTCCAGGTGTGTAAGTTTTAGCTTTGCAGTTGCCAAATGTGTTGTCAGATCATCAGTTGCAGAGATACATATGGGTTGATTAGCAATAAATTCTTCCTCTGAAGAGTTACTAAGATTCTTGGTATTCATACCAAAATCTAAACCGATCAATCTCTTCAGGTTTAATAAGATGACAGACCAATATGATGAAACTTGTGCCTGATTTCTGATTTCTTCTTCTCTGGTAGCTAGTGAGTGACACTCAAGCTGTGGTACAAATCCTGAGAAACAGACAGCACTAAACAGTGTTGCGCTGCAGAGCTAGGGCGGGGTGTGGGTGAGAGCTGCACGCCCTAAGTGAAACAGTCAAGAACAAAAAGCCACCCACACTCCACAGGCAGAAGAGTTACTATCCCTCCACTGAAGGTGGTAGAAAAAATACCAACATCCCTGCTTACTTGCAAAATAAGGATTTATCCCAGGTGTTATACACATATAGAAAAAGAATAGTAGAAGGCACAACAAAACTCTGCACACAGGGTTCCCGGCACTTTGTCAATTAAGGCTTCATCAGGGGGATGGTCCTTGTCATCAAGACAATCAATTTATACCATTAAATTTCAAATCCAGTGATGTCAGAATTTTGACCAATCACAGAGCTTGAATTTCAAAAATACAAATATAGAGCTCATTTTGTGGTAGAAAAAAGATAAAACACTATTACAGCAACCATGAAAATAAAGACAACATGGAAAATGAAGATGATGTCCCAAAAACATAAAACAATCTATACCAAAATTGTATTAGCCAATCAGATCTCTCGGTTCTCAGAAAAACAAATTTACAAGTTAAATGTTGTGTATATATCCCATCAGTTTAACTTGTTGACTTAAAATAATGGTGTTATATGTACTGAAAAGCTAATATGGCAACTTAAACAAGAGGACAAAAATAATGAAAATACAACAATACAAGCAATTACTTCAAATATATGCAGTATATCATGTCCCAATACCTATAGCTATTTGTTTGAAACTAAAGTTAATTAACTAGTCATGTGTCTAGACTTTCGACATGTAGCCTGATATACTTCAATCAAAATTTGGGATCAGATGGTTAATTCAACAGTCCAAGCCACAAATTATATTGAGGTCATGCATGGAATGCAGAAGGGTCTACACTCACAAATCAAATGGAGAAAGAAAAGAAAAGAAAAATATGTAAATATCATGAGGAAATAATATATCCCCATATATATCTGCTCAGCATTTTTAATTAATTCATAAATATTAGAGATTGAAACTATTATTGATTTTCTATGAAGCCATAAATTGAATCATATTTTTAAAATAATATAGTATGTGCATTATTTTATAATACTCATCCAGATGAAATAAATAATGCTAGCCTGGTCAACTATAGACTGGGCAGGGTGGAGGGGGGTGATTTTATATCTTTCAGATTATATAACAGCAACTTGTAAGGTAGAAGAGGAAGGGGGAAGGTAATAAAATGAAAAAAATGTCAATAGGAATGCTTGTTAAGATTCTCAGATATGGTAGTCTCTAACTGTGATGATCAAAAAATTAGCAGCATGAGAATGGTTATGATAAGTATATGTATCCTTATATATAAGGTATGGATCCCATTCTCTGTTTAAACCATCTGGCACTAGGGACTTTAAAACATAAATCTAATACATTTTTCTCTGTTCCAATCTATAGAGAAAGTCACCACCTCTCCTATCAACTCATACTTGTTCAATACCAGAGAAACATAAACAAGATTGATCATTGTTATGCATTTCAAAGAAGTGTGTTGCAACTGAATTAGTCATGTCTACATTTTTAATGTCCCTGACATGCTCTTGTATCCTAACCTTCAATGGTCTCACAAGTTCTACCTACATATAATTTCTGGCAGGGACATCATAGAGCATAGACTACATAGGTAGTGACTCATGATAAAAATCATCTTATTTGCATTTCCCTGTTGTTTGTTGGAGCAGTTAATGTTTTTTCTTGTTGGCAATGTATACAAATACTACAATTCTCACATTTGTACAGACTAGGGGGTTTACTAGGTAACCAAGTATGATGCTCAGAGATTTCATATTGAAACTGACTGTTAACCAATATGGCTCCCAGACTCTTGCCCTTAGAGAATGATACCCTAGGTTTATTACCTATACTTTCAGTCAACTGAGAATCATTGAGCAAGATAGGCCAATATTTAGTCACAATATTCCCTAGTTTCCCTGCCACATAGTTATATTCTGTAACAAAACTGATTAAGCCATAGTGTTGGTTCCTTGTTTTTATTTTGGGAATCAGCAGTTGAGTTCTTTCCAAATTACTAGCTTTGGCTAAGGCCTTATTTAATACTTCACAACTGTAGCCTCTATTAGGAAATCTGGTTCTTAAGATCATCTGCTTGTAATAAAAATGTTTCAAAATTGCTACAATTTCTATGCAGCCAAAGAAACTGCCTGTAAGGAATTGAATCCTTAAGGGCCTTTGGATGTGAACTAGAGGCTAGCAAGTAGTTATGTGTTGCTGTTAGTTTCCTGAACCCCTTGGTGGCAATCAAATTGTCTGTACGTCTTGTTAGAATTATATCAAGGAACTCTATTTCTGTTCCATTACATCTATGTGTGAATCTCAAGTTCCTTTTGTTGTTGTTGAGACATTCCATGAATGCTGCAATTTCTATCTCAGTGCCCCATCATATACATAATATATCATCTATAAAACAAATTCATTTGACAATATGTTTGTCAAATGGATTAATTTGTGCATTAAACAGGACAGTTTCCTCCCAGTGACCTAAGAACAAGTTGGTGATGGAGAGGGCCATAGCCAACCCCATCGCTGTGCCACACTTTTGCAAATATAATTCCCCACCAAATTTAAAGCAATTACATTTTAAACCAAATTCAAGGCCATTCAAAATCAGATTTATTGGCATGGTCTCATTAAGTTGGTCCTGCAACAAAAAGTAGTTGCATGCCTCTATACCATCAGAATGATGCATTGAGGTATAGAGAGATTCTACATCTGTAGCGAGCCACAGCATACCCTCCTGTCCTTGAAAATCCTGTAACATTTCTAGCACATGCATGGTGTCACGAGTATATGAGGAAAGACAGTGTACACTTCACTTTAGAAAAAATCAATAAACTGACACATATTCTTTGTCATGAAAAAATCCTGTAACCAAAAAAGCGAACCCTCATAGTCTCCCTACCCCCACCCACACCCACTGTGCACCCTGCCTCCCAACACCTCCCCACCCCATACTTACCTTCGGAGTCTGGCACAACAATCTTTGGTGGACCAGGAACACGTTTGCACTCTTCAAGGCTGACTGCGAACTGAGGAAATGCCGGTAAGCTGTATAATATAATAAATAGGGATTTTTCAACTTTGATGCATATCTCAGGCATTTTTTTGAATTTTGGCACCAAAGTTTCAACATGGGGTTTTTGGGACCCCTCCTTATGAATTCTTGAACTGTCCTGGCGTTAATCAGGCCCAAAGGGTGATTTCAGGGTCACTGCACAAAATCACCTTTCAGGACAGATTAAGGAAATGACAGTGCCAGTGTTCATAAGGTGGACTGTCAAAAAAGTGTATGTTGCAAATTTGGTAAAAAAATTCCTAAAAATTACTGTTTTATGAGTGTGCGTTGCACAGTTCCTATGCGCATTCATAAGTTTGCGAATTTTTAATATTTGCACTCTAGATTTTCAACATTGCCATTTTACCACACCTCCTTATGAGCAGTACAGCTGCCATTTTTCACATCTTGCCCAAAATGTGTTTCCACACATGTAGTGCACAATGGCGCAGTCGGTGTGCGAAATCAATGTATGGGACACATTAAGAAAATCTCAGTGACACTGTTCATGAGCAGAGGTCTTAAAATGGCTATGTTGAAAATTTGGTGAAAAAAATCATAAAAATGACTGTTTTCAGAGCGCACGTTGCTCAGTTCCTACGCACACTCACAAGTTTGCAAATTTTTAATATTTGTGTGCCAGATTTTCAACATTGCCATTTTACCACACTTCCTTATGAGCAGTACAGCTACCATTTTTCACATCTCACCCAAAATATGTTTCCGCACATGTAGCGCACAATGGTGCAGTCAGTGTGCACAAGAAATGTTTGGGACAGATTAAAAGAAATCACAGTGACACTGGTCATGAACAGAGATCTTAAAATGGCTATGTTGAAAATTTGGTGACAAAAGTCCATAAAATGACTGTGTTATGAGTGAGTATTGCAGAGTTTCCATGCACCCTCGTAAGTTCATGATTTTGTAATATTTTCAGTCCAGATTTTCACTAGTGACATTTTTCCACGCTTTCTTATGAACAGTACAGCTGTCATTTTTCATAACATGGCCGAAATGTGTTTTCACATTTTCAGCACAGAAATGCGTGGTTGCTGTGGGAAATCTTTGTTTGGAACAGATAAAGAAAATCACAGTGACACTGTTCATGAGCGGAGGTCCCAAAATGCCTTTGTTGACAATCTGCTGTAAAAAATCCCCAAACTAATTACATTACGGGTCTACGTTGCACAGTTTCTATGCACGCTCATGACTTCACCAGTTTTTTTAATACTTTCACTGCAGATTTTCAACAGTGCCATTTTTTACACCTCCCCATGAACAGTACAGCTGTCATTTTTCACATCTTATTTGGAATGTGTTTTGGCACCTGTGGTGACAAATGCCATAGTAGCAGTGCAAAAGCAGCTTTCGGCTAACAAACTGATATTGCCACTGTTCATGAGGTGAGGGTCAAAGAAAAACCATGTTGAAAATTTGGAGTGAAAATACCAACAAATGCCTGAGGTGTTAGGGTTTACGACCATAACCCCCCACCCTGTAGAGAATGACAGGCATCAGGGCTGTGACTTGGGATTGTCGCTTGCAATGCTCATACCATTCCACCTCCACCCACACCCTGCAGCCACTGAGAGGCATCGAGGTGTGCCTTGGACTCTTTGGCCCCAAAGTTCACCCCATTCTCCTATACCTCACCCATCTCACTGTATTTCTGGATGGAATGGGGTGTGCATAAGGGTCAAAGACCCCAAGGCACACCATGACACTTGTCAGTGTCTGCACAGTAGGGTGTGGTGATGACCCAAAGGCACACCCCAATGCCTGTCAC
This sequence comes from Neoceratodus forsteri, assembly GCA_016271365.2. Taxonomy (NCBI): domain Eukaryota; kingdom Metazoa; phylum Chordata; order Ceratodontiformes; family Ceratodontidae; genus Neoceratodus; species Neoceratodus forsteri. Next base: position 756,077,292 of record CM028135.1, read on the forward strand.
TATCTGCAGGGTGGTGATGGTGTTGGCTTCAGTTCAATACTTCACTGCCATTCCTATTATGCAGCTCTGTAACTCCTACACTACCAATGCCAATGCCAGCAAGCAGACATTCGGCATTGACAATGCTTGTTGATGATTAGTTTAACAAATGCGAGTGCACACAACTGCTCTGCATCTTCCCACTCCTTTGTTGCAATGAACTCCTCAAATCCTCCAGATGGAAATATTGTTACCCTCAGCCCTCTCGTTGCTATATTATTTCCTGATATTGTTCAAGGCTGCGTATGTTAAATGTTAGATTTATTTCAGGAAAAAACTGGCATTCTAGAGTTGTAAAAAGTGCTTACACCTCACCATTGTCAGCTGTTCCTCCATTTGCAGGTGTTGTGAGTTTTAGTTTTACAGTTTCCAAAGGTGTTGTCAGATCGTCAGTTGCAGAGATACATATGGGCTGATTATCAATAAATTTGTCTACTGAAGAGTTACTAAGATTCTCCGTGTTCATACCAAAATCTAAACTGATCAATCTCTTTAAGTTTAATAAGATGACAGCCCAATATGATGAAACTTGTGCCTGGTTCCTGATTTCTTCGCCTCTAGTCACTAGTGAGTGACACTCAAGCTGTGGTACAAATCCTGAGAAACAAACAGCACCAAATAGTATTGCACTGCAGAGCTAGGGCGGGGTGTGGGTGACAGCTGCATGCCTTAAGTGAAACAGTCAAGAACAAAAAGCCACCCACACTCCACAGCTACTATTCCTCCACTGAAGGTGGTAGAAAAAATACCAAAATCCCTGCTTACTTGCAAAATAAGGATTTATTCCAGGTGTTATACACATATAGAAAGAGAATAGTAGAAGGCACAACAAAACTCTGCGTGCAAGGTCCCTGGCACTTCATCAAATAAAGCTTCATCAGGGGGATGGTCCTTGTCATCAAGACAATCAATTTATACCATTAAATTTCAAATCCAGTCATGTCAGAATTGTGATCAATCACAGAGCTCAAATTTAAAAAATACACATATAGAGCTCATTTACTGGTAGAAAAAAGATAAAACAGTAATACAACAACCATGAAAATAAAGACAACATGGTAAATAAAGGTAATGTCCTCAAAATATAAACCAATCTATAGCAAAATGGTATTAGCCAATCAGATAGCCTGGTTCTCAGAAAAGCAAATTTACAAGTTGCATGTTGTGGATATCCCATCAGTTTAACTTGTTGACTTAAAGTAATGGCGTTATATGTACTGACAAGCTAATATGGCAACTTTAAGCAAGAGGAGAAAAAATAATGAAAATACAACAATACAAGAAATTACATCAAATACATATATCATATCCCAAGACCTATAGCTATTTGCTTTAAACTAAAACCAATTAACTAGTTATGTATCTAGACTTTCAACAGGTAGCCTGATATTCTTCAACCAAAATTTGGGATCAGGAGCTTAATACAACAGTCCAAGCCATAAATTATCAAGGTCATGCAAGGAATGCAGAAGGGTCTGCGCTCACAAATCGCCTGGAGAGAGAAAGGAAAACAAAAATATGTAAATATCATGAGGATCCCCATATATAACCCCTTAACATTTAAATCAATTAATAAATATTTTAATTTAGAGACTGAAACCACTATTAAGTCTCTATGAAGCCACAACATGAATCACATTTTGAAAATAATATTTTAAGTGCATTATTTTGTAATACTTATCCAGATGAAATAAATAATGCTAGCCTGGTCAACTATAAACTGGGTGAGGTGGGGGGGGGGGATTTTATATCTTTCAGATTATATAACAGCAACTTGTAAGGTAGAAGGGGAAGGGGAGAGGGAAGGGAATAAAATTAAAAATGATGCCAATAGGAATGCTTGTTAAGACTCTCTGATATGGTAGTCTCTAACTGTGATGATCAAAATGTAACACCATGAGAATGGTTATGATAAGTATCTATATCCTTATAAATAAGGTACGGCTCCGTTCTCTGTTTAAACCATCTGGCACTAGGGCTTTTAAAACATAAATCCAACACATTTCTCTCTGTTCCACTCTATTGAGACAGTCACCACCTCTCATATCAACTCATACTTGTTCAATACCAGGGAAATGTGAACACGATGGATCATTGTCATGCATTTCAAAGAAGTGTGTAGCAACTGGGCTAGTCAGGTCTACATTTTTAATGTCCCTGACATGCTCTTGTATCCTAACCATCAATGGTCTCAAAAATTCTACTACATATAATTTCTGGCAGGGACATCACAGAGCATAGACTACATATGTAGTGACATATGATATAAATTGTCTTCTTTGTAGCACCCTGTTCATTTGTTGGAGCAGTTAATGTTTTTCCTTGTTGGCAATGTATACAAATAATACAATTCCCATGTTTGTACATACCAGGGGGTTTAATAGGTAATCAAATATGATGCTCAGATATTTCACACTGAAACTGATTATTAACCAAGATGTCTCCCAGACTCTTGCCCTTAGAGAATGATACCCTAGGTTTATTAACTGTACTTTCAGTTAACTGTGAATCATTGAGCAAGATAGGTCAATATTTAGTCCACTATTCCTATACCCTAGTTTCCCCTGCCACATTATTATATTCTGCAACAAAACTGACTAAGCCATAGTCTTGGTCCCTTGTTTTTATTTTGGGAACCAGCAGTTGATTTCTTTGCAAATTACCAGTGCTGGCTAAGCCATTATCCAATACATCACAACTGTAGCTTCTATTAAGAAATCTGGTTCTAAGATCATCTGCTTGTGATAAGAATGATTAAAAATCACTGCAAATTCTGTGCAGCTGAAGAAACTGACTGTAAGGAATTGAATCCTTAAGGGCCTTTGGATATGAACTAGAGGCTAGCAAGTAGTTATTTGTTCCTGTTAGTTTCCTGAACCATTTGGTGGCAGTCAGTTGTCTGTACCTCTTGTTAGAATTATAACAAGGAACTCTAATTCTGTTTCATTGCATCTTTGTGTGAATCTCAAGTTCCTGTTGTTGTCGTTGAGACATTCCATAAATGCTGCAATTTCTATCTCAGTGCCCTGTCATATACATAGTATATCATCTATGAAACAAATTCAGTTGACAATATGGTTTGTCAAATGGATTCAGTTGTGCATTAAACAGGACAGTTTCCTCCCAGTGACCCAAGAATAAGTTGGTGAAGGATAGGGCCAGAGCCACCCCCGTCGCTGTGCCACACTTCTGCAAATACAATTTCCCATTAAATTCAAAGTAATTACATTTTAAACCAAATTCAAGGCCATTAAAAATCAGATTTATTGGCATTCTGTCATTAAGGGGGTCTGCAACAAAAAGTAGCTGCATGCCTCTATACCATCAGAATGATGTATCGAGGTATAAAGGGATTCCACATCTGTAGTGAACCACAGCATGCCTTCCTGTCATTGAAAATCCTGTAACATTTCTAGCACATGCATGGTGTTATGAGTATATGAGGGAGGACAGTGTACACTTTGCTTTAGAAAAAAAACAATAAATTAGAAACATAGAAACATAGAAGTTGACGGCAGATAAGGACCGCAAGGCCCATCCAGTCTGCCCATTTCTTTTTCTACCTTATAAATGTGCCATCGGCCTTTGCTCTGTCAGTGACCTATCTATTCATAGTCATTTGTATTGCTCCCTTATGCCTATCCCATGCCTGTTTGAAGCCCTGCACTGTATTCATAGCCACCACTTCTTGTGGTAAGCCATTCCATGCATCTACCACCCTTTCTGTGAAAAAGAATTTCCTCACATTCCCCTTAATCGGCCTCCCTCTAATCTCATGCTGTGTCCTCTTGTCCTGCTATTTTCTTATATTTAAACATGTTAGACTCTTTCACCTTGTTTATGCCCTTAAGGTGTTTAAATGTCTCGATCATATCACCTCTCTCCCTCCTTTGCTCAAGGGTATACATATTGAGCCCGTTAATCTGTCCTTATATGTCTTCTGATGCAGTCCCTGCACCATTTTGGTTGCCCTTCTCTGGACTGCCTCAATTTGGTTAATGTCCTTGTGAAGGTGTGGCCTCCAGTACTGCACGCAGTACTCCAGATGGGGCCTAACCAATGTCTTGTACAGAGGGATTATTACCTCCCTCTTACGACTTGTGATACCCCTACTAATACACCCTAACACCCCCCTAGCCTTACCTACTGCTTTAGAGGTCTGCTTGGATGATTTTAGGTCATCAGTGATGATGATGCCCAAGTCTCTTTCTTCCTTTGTGACTGCTAGCAACTCCTCCCAGCCTATAAGTGGCTTCAGGGTTTCTCTTCCCTATGTGCATGATTTTGCACTTTTGCATTAAACTCAGTTGCCACTCTTCTGACCATTCTGCTAGTTTATCCAGATCTCTTCTCATTCTGCCCACCCCATCTGGATCATCTACTCTGTTGCAGATCTTGGTGTCATCTGCAAACAGACAAGCCTTACCCTCTAGTCCATCTGCGAGGTCACTAATGAAGATGTTGAATAGGACTGGCCCCAGGACTGATCCCTGAGGTACCCCACTTGTGACTTGCATCTCTTCTGACTGTATACCATTTACCACCACTCTCTGTTTTCTGCCAGTCAACCAGTTTGCCACCCAGTTGACCAACTTCTGACCCACCTCGAGCCTACTAGCTTATTTATCAATTCTATGTGGAACAGTGTCAAAAGCTTTGCTGAAGTCAAGGTAGGCGACATCAACTGCTCCCCTTGGTCCACCACTCTGGTTACCCAGTCAAAGAAATCTATGAGATTAGTTTGACAGGACCTTCCTTTGTAAACCCATGCTGTCTTGGATCCTGTGCCCCTATGGATTCCAGGTGTTGCACTATCCTTTCCTTAAGGAGTGCCTCCATAATCTTGCCCACTACTGAGGTAAGACTGACCGTCTGTAGTTCCCCGCCTCCTCCCTGCTACCACTCTTGTGGGAGTGGGATCACATGAGCCTTTCTCCAGTCTTCTGGGACCTCTCCTGTGCTCAGAGACTCACTAAACAATTCTGCTAATGGCTCTGCTAGTTCCTCCTTTAGCTCCTTAAGTACCCTGGGATGTATGCCATCAGGTCCCATTGCCTTATCCACCCTGAGCTTAGCAAGCTCTTGTAGGACCCTTTCTTTGTGAAGGGAGTAGTGCTCACCTCCCTCCCCTGTGTCCATGATGCTGAGCTGTGGGCCCTGCCCTACCTTCTCTTCAGTAAATACTGAGCAAAAGTATCTATTTAGGATAGATGCCTTTACAGGGTCCTCCTCCTCACATGCTCCTTTTCTCCATTAAGCTTAGCAATACCCTCTGGACTTTTCCTTTCACTAATGTATCTATAGAAAGTCTTGTCACCTTTTTTACTGTTCGTGCTAGTGTTTCCTCAGTTTGGGACTTTGCCTGCCTTACTGCCTTACCTGCTTCCCTTAGGGCAGTTTGGTATGCCTCCTATCTTCATCCGCTGTGTTCCCTTATATTTTCTGAAGGCCAGCCTTTTGGCTCTGACCTTTCTGCTACTATATTTGAGAACCAAAGTGGTTTCCTTCTTCTTTTGCACTTCCTTTCTGTCTAACACAATGGGATGTTGCTTCAAGTATTGTATCCTTAATGCTTGCCCACTTTGCCTGTACCTCCTCACCTGTGTTTCTTTTGCCAGGGCTAGCTTAACTCTGTTGGCCATCTTATCAAAGTCAGCTCCTCTGAAGTCCCATATTTTTGCCTTGGAATGGGATGATTTAGATGTAGTAGCCAAATTGAACTATACCATGTGATGGTCACTGGCCCCCAGGTGACCTTCTACCTGGAGATCTGTGATCCCTTCTTTGTTAGTCAGTACTAGATCTAGGATAGCCCTGTCTCTTGTGGGTTGCTGTACCAGTTGTTTGAGGCCCTCCCCCTGCAGGGAATCCACTATGAGTCTAGTTCTGGCAGATGTTCCTGCTGGTATTGACCAATCTGTATCTGGCATGTTGAAGTCTCCCATTATCAGAAATTGACACATATACTTTGTCATGAAGCCCACCCCAGAAACTATGGGATGGCTTGGGGGGTTATTCAATTTTTGTGTATTTTGGGCAAAATATACAGGGTTGGGTTATGGGAGATTTTGGAAATAAAAATATGAATTCTGATTCTGTTATTTCACCCTCTGATTTAGCATTTTCCAAAATAGACAACAACTCATATCTAAATTGAGTGAAGGGGTTGCCATTAAGCAGTGAATAATTATTAGTGTCCCCAAGTAGTTTAAGCACTTTGCTCTTGTGAAAATCTAGGTCCATAATTAGGAGATACCCTCCCTTATCTGCTGGTTTAAAAATCAAACTGTTGTCATTATTTAATTTTTCTAATGCTTGTCATTCTGGCATGGACAAATTACTGTGGTAAGGTATATTCCCCTCATTCAAAGTCTTTTTCACCTCCCTCAGTACAGTACTTTTGTAAGCTGTAATATTAGGATTTGAACTCTGTGGGCAAAACATAGATTTAGTAGCATATAGAAACAGAGAAATATAGAAGTTGACAGCAGATAAGGACAGCAAGACCCATCCAGTCTGCCCATTTCTTTTTCTACCTTATGAATGTGCCATAGGCCTTTGCTCTGTCAATGGCCTATCTATTCATACTCAACTGTATTGTTCCCTTATGCCTATCCCATGCCTGTTTGAAGCCCTGCACTGTATTCATATCCACCACTTCCTGAGGTAGGCCGATCCATGCATCCATCACCCTTTCAGTGAAAAAGAACTTCCTCACATTACCCCTTAATCGGCCTCCCTCTAATATCATGCTGTGTCCTCTTGTTCTGCTTTTTTTCTTATATTGAAACATGTTAGACCCTCTCACCTTGTTAATTCCCTTAAGGTGTTTGAATGTTTCAATCATTTCACCTCTCTCCCTCCTTTGCTCTAGGGTACACATATTGAGTTCAGTTAATCTGTCCTCATATGTTTTCTGATGCAGTCCCCACACCATTTTGGTTGCCCTTCTCTGGACTGCCTCAATTTGGTTAATATCCTTGTGAAGGTGTGGCCTTCAGTACTGCATGCAGTACTCCAGATGGGACCTAACCAGTGTCTTTTAAAAAGGGATTATTACCTCCCTCTTCCGGCTTGTGTTACCCCTACTAATACACCCCAACATCCCTTTAGCCTTACCTACTACTTTAGAGGTCTGCTTGGATGATTTCAAGTCGTCAGTGAAGATGATGCCCAAATCTCTTTCTTCCCTTGTGACTGCCAGCAACTTCCCTCCCAGCCTATATATGGCTTCAGGGTTTCTCTTCCCTATGTGCATGATCTTGCACTTCTTTGCATTAAACCCCAGTTGCCACTCTTCCGACCATTTTGCTACTTTATCCAGATCACTTCTCATTCTACCCACATCATCAGGATCATCTACTCTGTTGCAGATCTTGGTGTCATCTGCAAACAGACAAACCTTACCCTCCTGTCCATCTGCAATGTCACTGATGAAGATATTGAAGAGGACTGGCCCCAGGACTTATCCCTGAGTTACCCCACTTGTGACTTGCATCTCTTCTAACTGTATACTGCTTACCACCACTCTCTGCTTTCTGCCTGTCAACCAGTTTGCCACCCAGTTGACCAATGTCTGACCCACTCCGAGCCTACCCAGCTTATTAATCAGTCTTCTATGTGGAACGGTATCAAAAACTTTGCTGACGTCAAGGTAGGCAACGTCAACTTCTCCTCCTTGGTCCACCACTCTGGTTACCCAGTCAAAGAAATATATGAGATTAGTTTAACAGGACCTTCCTTTTGTAAACACATGCTGTCTTGGAGCCTGTGCTCCTTTAGATTCCAGGTGTTGCACTATCCTTTCCTTAAGGAGTGTCTCCATAATCTTGCCCACTACTGAGGTAAGACTGACTGGTCTGTAGTTCCCTGCCTCCTCCCAGCTACCACTCTTGTGGAGTGAGATCACATGAGCCCTTCTCCAGTCTCCTGGGACCTCTCCTGTGCTCAGAGACTCTCTAAACAGTTCTGATAATGGCTCTACTAGTTCCACCCTTAACTCCTTCAGTACCCTGGGATGTATGCCATCAGGTCCCTTTGCCTTGTTCACCCTGAGCTTATCGAGCTCTTGTAGGACCCTTTCTTTTGTGAAAGGACTAGCGCACACCTCCCTCCTCCCTGTGTCCATAGTGCAGAGCTGTGGGCCCTGCCCTACCTTCTCTTCAGTAAATACTGAGCAGAAGTATCTATTTAGGATAGATGCTTTTTACATGGTCCTCCTCCTCTCATGCCCCCTTATCCCCTTTGATCTTAGCAATACCCCCTCTGGACTTTCTCCTTTCACTAATGTACTGCATATATAGCATAAGGACTTCTATTGTGTATACCTCTTGTATTATATATTTTTTTTCTTTGCTGTTCTACATTTTATATCTCCTGTCTATGTAATTGCGAACTGTATGTGTATTTGCCTGAGGACCTCCTTGTGAATGAGCTTGCTCAATTGAGTCTTTCCTGCAATAAACTTGAACTTGAACTAATGTATCTGTAGAAAGTCTTGTCAACTTCTTTTACTGTTCATGCTAGTGTTTACTCAGTTTGGACCGTTACCTGCCTTACTGTCTTCCCTGCTTCCCTTAGGGAGGTTTGGTATGCCTCCCTATCATCATCCTGCTGTGTTCCCTTATATTTCCTGAAGGCCGGTCTTCTGGCTCTGACCTTTGCTGCTACTGTGTTTAAGAACCAAAGTGGTTTCCTTCTTCTTTTGCACTTCCTTTTCTCACTAGCACAATGGGATGTTGCTTCAAGTATTGCATCTTTAATGCTTTCCCACTTTGCCTGTACCCACTCACCTGTATTTCTTTTTGCCAGGGCTAGCTTAACTCTGTTGGCCATCTTATTAAAGTCAGCTCCTCTGAAGTCACATATTTTTGCCTTGGAATGGGATGATTTTGTTCTAGTGGCCAAATTGAACCATACCATGTTATGATCACTGGCCCCAGGTGACCGTCTACCTGGAGATCTGTGATCCTTTCCCTGTTAGTCAGTACTAGATCTAGGATAGCCCTGTCTCTACTGGGTTGTTGTTCATGTTGTCTGAGGCCTTCCCCCTGCAGGGAATCTACCATGTGTCTAGTTCTGGCAGATGTCCCTGCTGGTACTGGCCAATCTGTATCTGGCATGTTGAAGTCACCCATTGTCAGAACCTCCCCTTTAGCTGTAATGTTTTGTATATCTTCTAACAGTAACGTGTCTATGTCCTCCCTCTGGTCTGGAGGCCTGTACACAACCACAGTTCGTATGGCTGTCCCATTTCCTGTTTCCAGGGTGACCCACAGTTCTTCTGGCTCCTTATGTGTATTCTGAATTTCTGTAGTTTTTATATTTTCATTGACATAAAGGGCCACTCCCCCCCCCCACACTTTTTGCACCTTGGTCTCTTCCGAACAGTACATAGCCAGGTACTGAAGTCTCCCAAGTGTGGCTACTGGTAAACCATGTCTCGGTAATGGCTACTATGTCCAGTTTAGCCTCTGTCATAATTGTCTCAGGTCTGGGATCTTGTTTCCCAGACTGCAAGCATTTGTGTACATGATTTTCCATTGATCATATTTTGATGTGTTAGTTGTTGGGCGAGGGCTAGCGTTTCTCCTGTGCATCATATAGGGAACTGGACCTTTTTCTTTACCTGGTGATGCAAACAAAATACAAACATGCTGAACTCCTGTTTGACCACTAGCTGAGGGGGGAGGAGTGTTCTTCTGATTCGATGTTTTGGGTGTTGCACCTTTCTCCCCATTTGCTAGTTTAAATATTCTGCAAAGACATCAAACTTCTGCCCCAATGCACTGACTGCCTTAGTCTTCCTAAGTCACTCCCTTAGTCTCCTTAGTCAGATGCAGTCCATCAAATTTAAAGAACTTTTGCTCCCCAAACTCTTGCCAGTTCCTACAAATTTGTGTCCTTTTTCCTGGCACCAGCCCTTGAGCCACATGTTTAGCTCCCCTATCTCCCCTTCTCTGAACTTCTGTCCATCTGTCCTCCTCTCCCAGACTGGCAGGATCTCAGAGAAGGAGATGCCAGACAAAATGGATGATAGTTTGTCACCCAGCCTTGTCAGGTGTTCCTTGGTGTCCACAACTGACTGGCTGGTGAGATCGTTAGTCCCTATGTTTACCAGGACATCAATGTTTTCTTCTGCTTCCTGAACAATTTTAGCAATGTGGTCAGTGTCTCTCCACGCTGATGAACCTGGGAAACATCTGATCATTACCCTGGCTGGAGATACGTATCAACTCCTTGAATCATGGAGTCTTCTATTATCAGAAGCTTTTTGGATTGCCTTTTTGCCTTTATTGTTTTGGTTCCTGTTGTGGGCACATTCTGTTGTGTTAGCTCCTGTGCTGCAGTGTCCTGCTCTGCAGTGTCCTCTGCCCCTTTGTTTGATTTTGGAGATAGAGGCAGATACCTGGTTGTAGTTTTTATATGGTTTGTGGAGATGATATGTTGGAGAGCACCGAGTGATGGGGCACCTGATTTGCCCCTCCTAACCACCTGCCAACCTCCTGGACCAACTGCCCTCTGCAGTCAAGGTGCTTCTTTTGGATGTTGGGAAAATGGCGGGTAGTTCTTACAATATATTTCCTCTTGAGTTTGCAATTTGAGGTGCACAATATCTGCCCATGCTGCCTGGAGCTGAGCTCTTAGATCTTCAATGGCTCAGTATGTACGACAGTGTCCTAAATCCTCTAAAACTGTCCTTCTGAAAAGTGTTCCACAGTATCTGCAGTTAATGATATCCATTCCTGGTAAGTTGCTAGGTTTATAACCTGGCCAGAATAATTAGAAAGAAGAAAATTAAAGCAAAATTATGATTTTGTGTTTTGTTTGTTTGCTTTTGTATAACTTGTTATAACAAGTTAAATTACTAGTGGCCCTGTAAATGAGGTCACTGTGTGGATACCCCTCTGAACTGCTCCTTCCTGCTTTGCTACAGGAAGTGTGACAACTGTGCTACCCTATAAAAGGAGTGTAGTGTGGGGTGGTTGGGGATGGGGAGGGTGGCTGGCCCTTTCTCTGCTGAAAAAGAAGAACCACGGATGAAAGAAACAAGGAGGTAAGAGCAGAAAAAATCAGCCAGCAACAAATGCAGCAGCCCTGAAAGCTTATCCTAATGACAGATAAAACTATGAGACCTGTAAAGCACCACCTGTAATAATTTCACAGAATATATACCCTGTAAGAAACACTTTGCTACAGAGAAAAATAAAGCAGTAACAGAAGATATACCCTGCAAAAGACAATTTGAATCAGAAGATTACAGCAGTAATCTATAAGCACACACCTGTAGGCACACCCTGTAGTAATGCAGCAGACTGTATACCCAGCAACAACAATTTGAATCTGAGAAAAATAAAACAATACCATGTTAGCAGCAAACAGTAGCAATCCCTAGTGAGTACAAAATAAAAATAACAACACACAGTAAACCTGCCTAGCCAAAAGAAGCCTTAATCCTTATTGTTGCTCTGGTAAGGTTCTTTACTCTGTCCTTTCAAGCAACCTAGAAGAAAAGAGCTCATGTGAAATTAGGTGCCTTGGCCAGCAAACCTAATCTTCCACCTCCAATATATCAACTAACCTGACCTTTTAACCCTTCCTTCTGTTGGAAGGGACTGATAGTTTGTCTGCTCCACCCCCAGATACACACCTAATCCCCTGGAAGAGCTGTGGGAGGAAAGCAATTAACTCATTCAATGTGAGAAGGAGACTGCAACACCTGTGAGACAAAAAAAAACTTTCAGCAAAAAAATAAATAAATAAAATAGTGTAAAACACTAATTTTGCTTAGCCTAATGATAAAAAGTCACAAAAATGTAAGCACCACCTGTAATAATTTCACAGAAGATATACCCTGTAAGAAACACTTTGCTACAGAGAAAAATAAAGCAGTAACAGAAGATATAGCTTGCAAAAGACAATTTGAATCAGAAGATTACAGCAGTACTCTGTAAGCACACACCAGTAGGCACACCCTTTAATAATGCAGCAGAATGTATACCCAGCAATAACAATTTGAATCTGAGAAAAATAAAGCAATACAATGTTAGCAACAAACAGTAGCAATCCTTTGTGAGTACAAAATAAAAATAACATACAGTAAACCTGCCTAGCCAAAAGATGCCTTAATCCTTATTGTTGCTCTGGTAAGGTTTGTTGCTCTGTCCTTTCAAACAAGAAGAAAATAGCTCTGGTGAAGCTAGGTGCCTTGACCAGCAAACCTAGTTTAGGTTAAAACATTTCTTTCCTAACATGCTTTAAGTTAGCTGCATTTATGTCATACAGTGATACATGAAAGTGTCTTTTATCACTCACAGAATCCAGTGCCAAATTTTCACACAGCAGATCGGGTAAATTTAAAAGATTTTGTGTGTACAGATTGTACATGTCCCTAGTCCCAATGTCCTCCTGTATATCCACAGATTCCAACAAAAATTCAATTCCTGTTTCTTCCCTTGTCCCTTGTGCTTCTTCTATAATTGAAAAATTCAAACGTTAAATGCCATCAGTATTGTCCTGAAGTGAGTTCCCAGTTTCAGCTACAGTATATCCCATAATGTTAGATAAACATGCTTGTTTCAAGAAGTGACTGATCCGTTAGCTCTATTTTCCTGAAGAATGTCTCTAAGTCAATAAAAATGCTACATTTATTCAGTTTTGAACTTGGAACAAATGATAATCCCCTTTTCAAAAAATGTAATTCTTCCTCTGAAGATGAGGTTCTGGAAAGATTTATTATCTGCAACTCCTCATCTTTGGTTTTGTGCTTTGATTTTCTACCTCCCCTTTTCCCCCGCCATGTCTTCTTCCATTTTTTGACTTGCCTTTGGGTTGATTTTGATCTAACGGCCCATCAGAAAATGTAACCTCTAGTGTGGGTGGGGGATTTGATGTGCCCTTGCCTGTAGAGTTACTTGTACTACGTTCCTCTAGTTTGTTTTGTGTTGTAGCTTTTGTTCTTTGATTACTCTGTCCCTGCCTCCCACATGGCCTGTATCTGGATCTTGATCTCCTCCTTGAATTAAATCTGTCTCTGTTTTGCCATGACGAATTAAAGTGACTACCCTCCTTATCATCCAGAAGGACTCTCTCTAATTTATTTTGTTTTCTTTTAATAATGATCTCCCTCTTGTGATTCCTGAGTCTGGTTTGTAGTGCCGCATCAAACTGTTTGAAATCAGGGTGTATCATAAAGTTTTTGGGAGCTTTCTTAGTCTCAGCTATCTCTTTAATACATTTAGAGCATTTGGCAGTGTCATTTTTGATGATCAGTTTTAACAAATGTAAGCACACAAAACTGCTGTGCATCTTCCCACTCCTTCATTGCAATGAACTCCTCAAATCCTCCTGATGGAAATATTGTTACCCTCAGCTCTCTCAGTGCTCTATTATTGTCCAGATAGTGTTCAAGGCTGCTTATGTTAAATGTTAGATTTATTTCAGAAAAAAACTGGCATTCTGGAGTTATAAAAAGTGATTTCAGCTCACCAGTGTCAACCGTTCCTCCACTTCCAGGTGTTGTGAGTTTTAACTTAGGAGTTGCCAAATGTGTTGTCACATCATCAGTTGCAGCAAGACATATGGGCTGATTATCAATAAATTAATCCTCTGAAGAGTTATTAAGATTCTCAGTGTTCATACTAAAATCTAAATCGATCAATCTCTTCAAGTTTAATAAGATGACAGCCCAAAATGATGAAACTTGTGCCTGGTTCCTGATTTCTTCACCTCTAGTCGCTAGTGAGTGACAATCAAGCCGTGGTACAAATACTGAGAAACAAACAGGACCAAACAGTACCTGCTGCAGAGTTAGGGTGGGGTCCCGGTGATGGCTGCATGCCCTAAGTGAATCATATTTTGAAAATAATATATTAAGTGCATTATTTTATAATACTTATCCAGATGAAACAAAATCTTGCTAGCCTGGTCAAATATAGACCAGGTGGGGGAAGAGGGGTCTTTATATCTTTCAGATTAAAGCCCTCCAGTCCCATTCAGCAGTCAAGGGGACTTTTAATTATTCATTATTTATGTATTTATTTATTTCAATCTTGAATTAGAAAATACCTTTGAGCACAGTGATATAATAATAATAATAAACTTTGTCTGCGCCTTTCTTAAAACCAAGGCGCATTACAATAAATTACAAATAAAAGGGGGGATGCAGCCGGGTGGCATTTTCAAGCATGTTGAGCGAGGTAGGAAGGGGTAAAATGAGTGGGAATGGGGACAAGCACAGAAGTAGAAGGAGACAGGAGGGAGGGGATGGTGAGGTGTTGGGGGGAGGGAGGGAAGAGAGGAGGGGAGGAAGAAAGGTGTGGAAAAGAGTAAGTCAGGGGTCATAGTAGGCGAGTTAGTGGGACAGAGTAGGAGGGTCAGGACGTGACAAGTGGGGGGATGAGAGAGGCAACTGAGCAGGGGGAGGAAGGATGCAGCCAGGGGCCTTGTCAAGGAGGCTGGGGAATGCAGGTTGCCAGATGAGGAGCAAATCACATAACTAATTAAAGCAGGTACACTCACTTTCCTTCGAGATGTGCAGATGCAGGAGACACTTCAACTGGATAAGTTGAGGTATGCTAGTCAGTTCACAGCTCAGGCCATTCATCCAATTAGGAGCTCTGTAAGGGAAGGATCGTTGGCATTGGGTGGTTCAAACCCTAGGAACGTGAAAGTGTTCAGAGACAGAGGACCAAGTGTGATATGACTTTTGAGGCTTTGATAGAAGACTGGCAATGCCCATTGGCAGGGCTCCAAGCAACATTTGCTTGGCAAGTATACTTGAGTGGTACTTGATGCGGTCTTGTAGTTTGAACCACCTGGTTAGGGCGAATAGATCACAAGTATGGGTGAGGTAGCTGGCACCAGTGATAAGTCTACTGGCTTTGTTTAGGGCAGCATTTAGTCTTTTGAGAGATGTAGCCGTGGCAGCTTCATATATAAAAAAGCCATTGTCAATAACAGGTAGTACTGATCTGTGGATTACAAGTTTAAGTGCTTCTTGGGTCAGACTTCATCTGTGTCTGTAGAGCAGTCCTAGTTTAGCATTTACGTTCTTAGCAACAATACCAATGTGTTGCTCATAGGTAAGGTTGCAGTCCAGGGTTACTCCAAGGTATTTGAAGTGCTGGATTTGTTCAATGAGGGCTCCTTGGTTATTTTTAACTGAGAAGGCATGTGACTTGTGTTTATGGTGGAGGGATGAGAACAGCATAAGGTTTTTTTTTGTAGTTTAGAACTAGCTTGTGGGATTGGAGACATTTTTCAACTTCAAGGAACCCATGTTGTTGGTTGTCTTCAAGCACAGTGGTATCCAGGTAACTTGCAAAGATGAGTGTCATCTGCGTAAAGGAGGGTCCTTAAATGACAGTCTTTTGGTAGGTTGTTTAGGAAGATACTAAACAGAAGGGGTCCCAGGATGGACCCTTGGGGTATGCCTGATCTGACAGAGCGCAGTTCAGAGATGGAATTTGAAATCTTCACCCTCTGTGAACTGTTAGCAAGGTAGCTGCCAAACTATTTTAGTATGCTAGGTGAGAGACCAGTCTTTGTGAGTTGGTCAAGGAGGAGTTTGTTATTCACGGTGTCAAAGGCCTTAGTAAGGTCTATGAACACCGCACCTACCAGACTGCTATTGTCGATGGACTGTGGGATGAAGCAAGTGAATTCTAGCAGAGCTGTAGTCATGCTATGCTTTTTCCTAAAGCCACGCTGCTGTGTGCATTGCAGGGAGAACTTATCAAGATAGTCCACAAGCTGGTTGGTTACTATGCGTTCCAGAACCTTTGACAGTGGAGGGAGGATGGATATTGGTCTGTAGTTGCTAGGTTTCATGTGATCACCTGTTTTGTGTACTGGCATGATGAGTGCAGATTTCCAGACTTCTAGGAACAGGGACAGAGTGAGGGATAGGTTGAGTATTTTAGTTATAGGCAGGAGAAGCTCTTCTAGGGTAAGTGCAATAAGTTTGAGGTCCAGCGAGTCCCCACTATATCTGGTTTTCCCCAATAATTTGGATAGCAGTTTTCTGACTTGGGTGACAGAGACCTGTTTGAAGTAGAACTGAGGGTGATCAGGCTTCTCTGCATCCGAGCACGGGGCAGTCGATGGGGGAGCATCTTCAAAGAAGTCTTTAGGGAGGACTTCTGATAGATTAGTGAAGGCAGTATTAAAAATATTTGCAATTGAGAGAGGGTCAGTAATGGGACTGCCTTTGAGATTTAACGTAGTCAGAGAGATCTTCTTTACTTTGCCTGTGACATCTTTTATGTTCGTCCAGAATTTTCTGCTGTCACCCCAGGAGTTTGACAGAAGTTCTTTATGGTGGTTTTGTTTTGCATGATGAATCACCCATGTACAGGCATTTCTGGCTGCTTTGTATACCTGAGAGTCATGCTGCCTCCCTGTTGACTTGGCAATGAGCCAGAGATGGTCACATTGTTTCATTTTGGTAATGAGTTCTGGTGAGATCCAGGAGTTAATAGTTCCACGGACCTTCATCTTTCTAAATGGAGCATGAGTGTCACAGGCCATATTGAAAACCTTGATGAAGTGATCAAGAGCAACATTGATGTCACTGATACAGTCCAGGAGGGACCAGTCATGGGATTGGAGTTGGCGCTTTAGTAGATCTAGATGACCACACTTTAACATTCAGTTGTACATAGTTAGGGGTTGGAAGGAGCAGAATTTATTTGACCAGCTACATGTGATGGGGGAGTAGTCACTGATGGAGTCAGAGTGAACTCTCACATTAGAGATGCGATCAAGATGGGAGGTAGAGGACAACAGCAGCGGGGCTTCAACGGGCTGTAACCCAGCCAGGTAAGCTCCACGCTGTGGGGTTGGGTGCTTACATACTCCTCCCCCAGAATCTTGGCATCCACAACATGACACTGCCTTAATGTCATAATGTTCAGAGTAGCAGTGTAAAACATCATACTGTTAGGAACATTTCTGCCTGAACAATCAGTTCCTATCTATCAAAGCATTTCAAATCACATCAACATTACTGCACATTTTCTAACTAGACTCCCACATCCTATCAATTATGCATCAGTTCTAACACATGTAAACATATTAGCAGTACATCTGGTATCATATTTTAACCCAGGTAGGCATGTTTTCAGTACATTTACCAGCCTCAATATATGATTCTGCATGGTGGTGGTCAACAATGGGCATGGAATAAACAATGGATACCATTTACGTATGCACCACTTGTATAGGGATTTCAGAGGAGATGCCAAGGAGGTCATAAGTTAATTTCATGGGTGGTTTACAGACTCTATTAGACTTTTGGGGTACTACTGCATCATCCATAGGAATAGAGTATGTGCTGCCCTCTTCCGGCACTGTGTCCAGCACAGGGGCTGGTTCTGGAATAGCAGGTGTCAATTCAGTCTTGTTGAAAAGCCCCCTCCCCCCCCACTAATGCTTCTACATCCATATCCACAAAAGCTGCTTTTTAATCTCCAGCTGGGGTTGCACTCGATGTTGATGTTTCTGCATTAGGGTTTAAACAGTACAAGGCATCTGTCTCTTCATGACCTACTTGTGGCCTGTCTACAGGGGTCACTGGGGTTCTAGGTACATTTATAGGAGGCTGATACCAGTACATTTCTTCATCCTCTTCATTGTTTGAACTGTCATTTGTGGCAGACAGTGAAACCGGGTGATTGTACATGGCACAGTCAGGAGATGTTGGTGCCATCTTTTCCATGGCTTGGTTATAGTTTCTGGTTCTGGCAGGCCTCGGCCCAGGATCTGTTACCATTTCTGGAATGGGACTGAGCTGGCCAACAGGCAGAAAGTGGTTGCAGTGAATAGTTTTAGCAATCCCCAAGCCATGTTCTTGATGAATGTGGTACACAGGTAAATCAGTTAACTTTTTCAGGACAACATAAGGTTCAGAAGACCAGCGGCTAGCTATCTTGTGCTTTCCATGGAGGCCAAGATTTCTAAGGAGAACTCTGTCTCCAGCTTGCAAAACTTGGTGATGCACTTTCTGGTCATACTGAATTTGCTTTTTTAACTTTCTATTTTTATCACTTCCCTCACCCCAGAGCTATGCTTCTTCGGGAGACACCAAGGTACTACCCCGCGACTTGCCTTACCTGAATCCCCAGGTGTTCCCCCATGGAGCCATGGATATACTCCCTAGGTGGGTATGGGGTGGGACCCCAATGTCCCAATATCTTCAGTGTCTCGTTGGGTCTCCCGGTGGTCAGGCAGGCAGTCGCCATTAGGGTCGGTACTGGTGCTCCGTCTACCCATGCTCTGGCGGTGTGTTTTTACACCTTTCTGAGGAAGTGGCCAGCACCCTGATGTCAAGGCATTCCCTGCCAACGTTAACCACTCCTAACCCCTTCTTGCAAGCTCCTGTGCTTGCTATGCCTCCAGCTTCCACCAGAGGCCAGTCAAGCATTGAGCAGGCACCCCCCTTCCTCCCAGGAGAGAAGAGCTGTCCATCGGATGCTCAATCCTCTCCCTCCCCTGCCCACCTCCGGCAGTCCGGGCTTGTTCCCGAACCCGGGTCACCAGTGTGTCACGAGGTGTGGCATCCAGTGCCTCAACCCTCAGCACCACCGGGCCGGTTGTCATACTGAAATTTATTAGCAGCACTAACTTTACCGGTGGCTTCTGCAGTTGGTTGATAGGCTTCTTTCAGTTGCTTCCTGAAGCATTTAGTATATTCAAGGTTGGACTATTTTGGGGGGTGTGGCTAGTAGCTGACAAGGTCAGATGTCTTACACAGGAGCTCTAGATTGCTGAAGTATATTTTATTGGTTTAGGCTACTCACCAGTTATTAGGCTTGCAACAGAATTCAGCATTGTTTTCCTCACCTCCGATTTTCCCAAGAGAGCAACTCTTTTTGAGGGTTTTGTGCTTCTGAAACTGAATAACATGAGGAAACCCAAAACTACACAACAGCCAGGCAAACCACATGGCGCTGAAGGAGAACTGTTAAATGCAGCAGTGCTGAAAGCCATTAAGGATTTGGAAGCATTTATGAAAGAAATAGATAAACAGGTGGACGGTTTCACCTCGAGGGTCTCCACCATGGAAACTAAACTAAACTTGGTGGCCACAGAGTTGAAGCAATCAAATCTTTAGCTGAGAAGGCTGTCACCACCACTACAGGTCTAGTGCAGAAAAAAACAACTGCTGCATTTGCAGTTTGAACAGCTGGAAAACGGAACCCGCAAAGCCAATGTCAGAACCCATGGAGTACTCGAGGAGAGTGAGGGGCAAGAATTATTGGAATGTGTGGCTACTGTATTGCAAACTACCATCAGGTTTCAACCAGTGGGAGCATTACTTCAGACTTACAAAAGTAATCCTCGGCGATGACCTGCTAAGGAGGGAACACCTCAGGCTATCCTTTTGATCACTACGGGACCTATAGTCAAGGACCAGATTCTCCAGGTTGCAAAATTAATGGGCCAAGCGCAGTTCATGGATGGTACCAGAATTTTTCACTTTCTGGATCTTTCTTTTGCCACATGACAAAAATGGAAATCTTGTGATGCTATCTGCTCTAAACTGAGGCCGTTGGGGGTTTCCCATGCCTTGCTCTATCCCACAAAGCTCAGACCTTCATACTCTGGTAAGAGTTATTTGTTTAATGATCCGATGGAAGCAGGGAAGAGACTCCTGAAGATAAAGGCATTTTTCAATAACTCCTCTATTCGTGGGGACAATGTGGAAGAAGGAGAGTGATCTTTGGGACTTTAAAAATGGTTCTTAAGAGTTACTGTTAGCCCTGGATCTATGTGTTTACATATGCAGTATGGGCTATTTTGCTGGTTCTATAGAAAGCTAACATGTGGGGCATGACTAGGAGGATGTTTCTTTTCTATTATTATTTCAGTGCTGCTGGGTTCAATGTCTTTGGTGCTGCTTAATTGTTGAGGAGGGGTATCAGCGACTTGAAGATGGTCAGCCCTCAGTTTGTTTTAATGACATGGTGTTTGCCTATACCCCAGTGACTAACTCCAGCATGCAGGTTTCAGTTTCCCATGGTTACTTTATTCAGTGTAATGTGCATAAAATCTGCAATTTTCCCATTTAAGCATACTGAATGTTGAGTCTGCTCCGATTCTACTATCTTGAGTGGGAGTTCTAATTTTCTTATTCGATTAGCAGCACACTTCATCATTCTGAATATGTGCATTTATTACTCAGTAGGTTGACTCTGCTAACTATTATTATTGATGTTTCTTTTCTCTAAGTTACTCACAGAAGTCCCTTTTTTCTTTTATTCTTAAAGGTGCTGTAACACTGTACTGTTTGGATTATTTTTTACTGCAGCAGACTAAGTGTAATGGAAGACATTTATATGCATTTAATTGGACACATTATCAATTACATGGACTTTGGAAAGGTCATTTGATAAATTTAAGAGTGTCACATGCAGGGAATTATCTGCTTTATACCACTTGGAATTATAATCCATGGTCATGGTGCAGATGGCCTTTTTGAGATGTTTGATTACATTGCTTGTTATATTAGGGATACCCTCCTATGTTGTAACAGAGGGTTATTAGCCTTTATTTATTTATTTATTTTATTTAAACCTTTGTTTATCAGGTAAATATAATGAGCCAAAGCCCATTTTCATGCATGACCTGGGGCCACATTTATCAGCCAAGATGTTAACAATAATGAATACATACATAGAGAATGCAGGTATAACTTAACACATATTAGACAGGACAAGTAAACCAACAATGTAACACATTAGATATACAACTATTACAGAATTATAAAAAGCAATCCCACTGCAGTTGATTTGAAAAGTACTTCTTAGGTGTTTCTTGAACATATTATGGCTTTGCACTTCATGTAAATCTTGTGGTAATCTATTCCAGTTTTTGGCTGCAGCAACTGAAAAAACCCTGTTGCCCATTAATGTGTGAGTGCTTGGAATGTCAAGAACTTTCTTACTGTTAGACCTTAGGTTTCTACAGTTCATCCTGATGTCAATTTTAATAGGGGAAAAAGGGGGAATCATTTTTAAGTTGAAGAATATTGTCTGTGATACAATTTAGATTATGCAAGCTATTTAATCTTGATTGTAGTAAACCAGGTTTTTATTTGTTTCTTTCTTTGAACTTTCTTTAAATCCAGTGACCGGCACAAGGGCCCTTTCGGATGAGACTCACTCGATGAGTGCTAACAGCCCACCTAAATCCCCCACCCAGTGAGGAATCAGGGACAGAGTCCTCCCCTCTAGAGCCCAGGATGTGAGGGGAGGATCTGAGAGAGTCAACCAGGAGGGGACTGGCGTTGGACATGTGTGCTTGCCACTGTGGACCACCATCTACCTCCTGAGGGCCAGGATTTTTTTCTTCTTTGGTTGCCCCCGAGGCAGCAAACATGCAATGACATCAACATGGCAGAGGAATGAGACCACTTTCATTCACAGACATCTGCCACTGCCTCCCCAAACGTGCATCCCCACCCAATACAGTGCTCCCGGTCTCCACTGGGAGCTGCTGCAAGGCAGGGAAGTCCCTCTATCCCAACTCAGGAGAGGAGAAGAGAGGAGAGCAGTCCTCCAGTTGCTTGAACCTCTTCTTCCCCTGCAGACCCCCTACTGCCCAAGACTGCTTCTGAACCCGGGTCACTGGCATGGCATGAGGTGTGGCATTGTGGCATCCAGTGCCTCAACCCTCAGTGCCACCTGGCTGGATAATAAACCAGGTTGAATATAAAGAACCCAATGGTGTGTGTTGTAAGGTAGTTTTGAAACAACTCTACAGATTGAATGGAAAGTAGTATTTAATAAAAACAAATCAACTGAAGCAATATTTTAAAAGAAAAATTAATTATAATACAAAGTTGGTACCAATATACTATTGCTTGTAGAAAATCTAGCCTCATATGTGAGACAATTTTGTAATTTAAATAATGCTCCCAATGTTTGATTAATTTGTTTGCAGATGTATATTGTGTGTGTAGAATAGATAAAGATAGAATCAAGTATTAATCCAAGATATTTAAATTCTTGGACTTGTTCAAACATATTTCCTGTTAAATCAAGTATGATCAATGGAACACCTTTTGACAACTTGGGTCTTGATCCAAACAGCATACATTTTGTCTTTTTATTGTTTAGTAATACATGATGATTTGTAAATCAATGATTTAAAATAAAAACATCTATATTTAATGACTGATTTATGTCATTTGCAGTAGAGGAACACTTATACAGTATAATGTCATCAGCATATAAAAGTGAATTTGTATGTTAATATGGATGGTACTGTATCGACAAATAAAGAGAACAACAAAGGCCCAAGGAAAGAAATATGGGGCACTCCTTGTTCCAGCATCTTTGTATTTGACATGTCTACATTAAAGTCTACTCTTATAGGGCATCCAGTTAAATAACTACAGAACCAATCGCATGGAGAATTTGCCAATCTGATAGTCCTCAGTCTCCCAAGCAGCAAGGAATGATTAACCAGTTCAAAGGCCTTGGACAGGTCCACAAAGACTGCACCAGTAAGCTTGCTTCCCTCCATAGCTCTACTGACATGGTCCATGAACCTGGCCAAGGCTGTATCTGTACTATGGCATTTTTTAAAACCATGCTGCTTGGGAGACCAGAGACCATGAGACTGGAGATATTCAACTAACTGAATATTTATAATCTTCTCCAACAATTTCCCCAAAGGGAACAATATAGAGATTGATCTGTAGTCATCCATTTCAGATTTCAAACCAGATTTAAAAATAGGTTTTAAAGTAATATGCTTCCACAAAACAGGAAACTGGCCAGAAATCAAGGATAAGTTAACATTTTCTATGAGTTGATAATAAGTCTGAAAAGAAATCATCTTTAGAAAATGCGGTTCTAGACCAACTAGTCCTGCACTTTTTTCCTTGACATTCAGTTTAACAACTTTAATACCTGTTTTGGGTTAATAATTTGAAAATAAAATAAAGGATATTGTTCCTTAAAGGACTCCAAATTATGCTGTTCCTTAGGTTCACTTTTTGAAAAACCCTGTGTGTATTTAGTCAAGTCCAAAAATTTGTTTTGAAATAATTTACTTATCTTAGATGAGGTAATTAATTTTTCACCATTGTTATACAAAATATTAGTACTTTGCTTTGAATTAGAATCTGTTAATGATCTGATAGATGCCCAAAACTTTTTCAGATTGCTCAAGTTAGTTTTTTTGACTATATTGGTAATAAGCAGATTTATTTTGCCTTACCTTAATTTTACACTAATTTCTCAATTAATGATATATATTTAAATCAGAGGCATTATTAGATAACATAAAGAGCTTCCATGTGTTATCTCTTTGTTTCATTAACGTGAGAAGTTGCTGGATTATCCAGTTGTTCTTATTACCTCTGACTCTTCTAGTTGTTTTCAGAAAGTATTTGTTTTGAAGTTCCAACAAAGAATTTGTGAAAAAAGTTACAGCAGAATCGACATCAGGTATGGCATCTATAAATGTCCAGTCAATCCCATCAAGTTTATTCTTCAGATCAACAGTTAATCCATCAGAGAAGTTTCTAAATTATATGAGTCTTTGCAGAATTTTTGCCCCTTTATTTTTCAAAGTGCAACAAGTGAACAAATGGTCACTAATTGCATCAGGAAAAGTACCCTTACTTTTAATCTTAGAAACATAGGGGCCTATGCACGAAGGGGTAGAGTAGCTTCGCGCTGCATATCCATGGTGCAGAGCCACTCCACACTCATTATGCCCCCCATGTGGGATGCACATAGTGGGTGCATAGGCCCTACGTACCTAGCCCCTGAATGCACAGACTGCAACACACCAGGGTGGGTGGGGGGCATGTCCACAGTAAGTGCCATGCACTATAGCACAGTCTGCTGTGCATCAGAGGTATAGGAGGGCACCAGCTATGCCAGGTGGAACCCTGCCATAAGCCACTGTGTGCCTCCATGGACTACACCCCCTGGTCATGGCTGCAGTGGGACCCAGCAATGTGAGCCTCCCAGCACACTAGGCAGATGGGGAGGGCTGGGGCAGCAGAATGGATTAGTGCCCATACATGTCCTCTGGACCACTGGGTGCCATCTGCCACTCCCTCACAGGTAACCACCACATCCAGTGAATATTGAGACCCCCCCACATACACACACACACACACACACACACACACACACACATATGGAAGCCCAGTCCCAGTGGGAACAGAGACAACCACACCCCCATGCAGGCACAAATGCCCCCATCACAGTCTCAGACCCCTGACCAGGTACCGCCCTGGAGGCATCGGTGGCCAGAGGACCCCCACCCACCCATGGCACCGACACAAGGCAAACATGTAGTGGCCCTGCCTGTCCAGTGCAATGGTGCCTCGTACCCAATCTGAGCCCATCACCCCCACCCACATTGGTAGTCACTGGCACCCCTCTCCCCCACAACACTACCACCTCCCTGTATGTGCATACTTGGTGCCACAGCCAGAAGGCCAGTGGCACAGCCCTCCACACACTTCCTTGGCTGCTGGCCATCCAAGTGGTGCTGGGAACACACAGCTTATTTATAGGGGCACATTCCCAGCATTACTTGGACATTCAGCAGCCAAGATGTGGAGGGCTGTGCCACTGTCCATCCAGCCATGGCACTGACTATGCAGGTATGGGGGGTGCTAGTGGAGCAGGGGTGGGGGTGCCACTGACCACCAATGTATGTCAGAAGTGACTAGTTCAGTTGTGTGGGATGGGGCAATAGTTGGGGTGGGGAATGTGAGGCACCAGAGATGGGGCTGCAGTGGACTGGGGAGGTCCTGCACATTGGGGACATGGGTGGGCATGTGTTAAGTGGGGGTGCTTCTTTAGACACAGGGATGGGGTGGCATGTAAGTCGGGGGGTCTTTCTACATGGCACTGGGCTACCATTGTGTTGGGGGGAGGTGCAGTGGTGAGGCGGGTGGCCCTCATGCAGCAGGGGCTCAGTCATGGAGTCCTCCACCAGCTGGGGCATTGCCACATGGGTCTGGGTATCCACTAGTGCAATTCATGCACCCAGACCTGCACTTGCCTGTGAAAGGGATCCACTGTGGGACCCAAGCTGGGCATCTCATTGGATGCCTGATTTGGTCCATGACTCTGCCCCTGGCCACCCTGTGCAGTGCTGCATGCAGGAGGGACATGTCCACAGACAGCTTGAGGACATTGATGAATACCGGCGGAGCACACCTATCTGCAGGTGCGGAGCTACGTGTGCGGGATACGCACCTCTGGTGCATAAATCCTGCCCGTTTGTGAGTAGGCACCAATATTTGTAAGAATCCAATTGAGTATAGTATGCTTGTTGCTAACAAGGTTCATCTGGATATAAGTATTTATTAGTTGACATAATCCCAAACTAGAGATCAATGCCTCTACAACTGGTTATTTTCCAGGGCTCCAATTCAAATTAAAATAGGTCATAATCTGTATATCACTTTTTGACTTCAGTGTACCAATAAACCCTAAGAATTCATTTAACCCTGTGACATTGACCTTTGAGGGATTATATACAGTACAACACTTAAGTTTACCACCACCCCTCATCTTTAACGATTAAATGATTTCTGAATTATGACCTTTTGTCTAGTCCCTTGAGATGCTACTGTCTTAGATTTAGTACTTTCACTGTATTTTAAACTGTTTGTAATAATGTTACTGTATATTTTATATTTTATATTTGGTCTATTTTGTTATTCTTTTTGGTTCTGTGAGGCACCCAGAGCCCCTGCAAATGGGCACCATACAAATAAAGTAGCCCTGCCTTGCCTTTAATTCTAACAGTAGTCACTCACATGCAGTGTGAGGAATAACATCTAAAAACATTTCACACAGATCCAAATGTTCTGTATGGTAAACCAAAATCCTCCGTCCTTTTTTACTACCATTCCTATCTTTTCTAAAAAGATTATAACCCTCAATTGAACACAATTTATCACTGTTAACAGGATTTAACCATGTCTCAGTCAAACTTAAAATATCTGCTTCAGATAGAAATCCAGGCCTCTACCTATGATTCCTTTGAATCAATTTAGACGGGGCGCATTTTAATCCATCCCAGTGCCATAATGGCTTATGAGGAATACTAGCATCAGAAGGGGGGAGGCAGGATTTATCTCCATGCCTCCAGACAATAAAAGTATTATCCAAGTGACTGAAAACATTGCAGTGACTAAATACACTGGTCTAATAGTAAAAGATGAGAATGGAATTAGTAACAAACGTAAACCTAATATGAATAATGCTTTTTTCTGTAAACAACCCAAACTTCTTATGTAATCAGGAATTGTATTTGTTGAGTTTGGCAAAATATTTGGGAATGTGAAGTCATCTGTAAACATGACTTTTTATGTAAAGTCCCATGTTGACCAATACAATAAAGGAATATACAAGCTACAATACCAGGTTGCTTCATTATGATCAAACTATATAGTGTTTAAAAGAAAAAAAATGCAATCCCTGTGACTATTTTATCAAACTCACTGAAGCAGACTGGATGAAAATTATATGAGCCTAATAAATACCAGATTAAACTAGGTAAGGTTATCAATTATTAAAATATAAAACAATTTACAAGAACCTTTGTTCCATGTAGACAGCAGCTAAGTCCACTGCACTATACCTCTTTGTAAAATGTATTTGTTATATGATTACTATACTTGGAACCTTGGATGCATGCATTGTACGGTATATGTTATTCTGACATAATCAATAAATATAAAATTAAAAAAAGGGTAGGATTCTTTTGAGGTTCCATCAACAGATACTCCGAAAGCAAGGTCAAATGGTAAATGGGCTTCTCAGCCAAACATTAAAAGCTACATAGAAGTATCTGTAACACTGTTTCAGGTACAACTGTAGGCATGCACCAGCCTTCGGATGTGCAGGTTCCAGTTTCTTTACTGTTCTGGATCCAGTGTTCCTAGTATGTTTAACAAGGTGTAAATTAATCTTTCCAGTTGGAGGTCCCTTTGAGGATGGTAGGGTGTAGTGTGTGACTGCTGAATGCCATGCACGGCAAGAAATTATTTCACTAGATGACTCTGAAAGTTGAGCCCTTGATCAGAGTGAATACGCTGGGGTGTACTATAATGAGTTACAAATCCCTCAAGTTTCTGCACAACAGTGCGGGCTGTCTGATTTTTTGTTGGGTAGGCCTGTGCATACCTTTTACAGTGGGAAGTGATGACTAGAAAATGGCTATAATCTTTACTAACTGGTTCCAGTGACAAAATATCCATACATACCAGTTCCTTAGGTTCACTGGTTTCAGTGTTCACAAGTGGTGCTGCTTTTCTGGGCAAAGTCTTTCTCTGGACACACTTGGTATAGTTCTTGCAGTGCTGTTCCAGGTTGGACACTATTTTGGCCAGTAGAATCCATTTCACACAAGGTTCTGGGTACACGCAAACCTGAGTTGCCCCATGGCATCATGAAGGGCTCTATGGATGACTTTGTGGTACTTCCTCAGCAGTACTAACTGGTTACAGGGGACCACTGTTTTCAGGTCCTGGACAGTGCAGAAAAGCAGTCCCACAGGGGTCCATTTTGGGCCCCTTATTGTTTTTAACATACATAAATGATTTCCCTTACAACATGAAACCTACAAGGCAACACAAGGCAAATTTTATTTGTACACTGCCCAGTCTCAGAGGCTCTGGGCACTTCACATTAAAACAAAAGTAAAACAAGTAAATGAGACAGATAGAATAACATATCACAATAAATACATAAATACCACAAAATTAGATCAGCATCATACTAAAACGGCACTGGTCAGATCACTTCACTCAGGAAGGCCAGGGCAAAAGATGAGCCTTGAGGCCCCTTTTGAAAGCCTTGACCGATGGGGCTTCCCTAAGAGAAGGAGGTAGAGCATTCCACAGGACTGGACTGGTGACAAGAAAATCCCTGTTACCAGAAGTTCTCTGCCTGGTCCTGGGAACCTCAAGGAGGCCCCTGGTTGAGAAGCGGAGGAAGCAGGCTGAGGTGCAGGGTGTTAGGAGCTCAACCAAGTAGCCAGGACCTAGCCTGTGTAGGGCCTTATAGGTGAGAAGATTCACCTTGAAGATAACCCTCCACCCGACTGGTAACCAGTGCAAAGATCGGAGCAATGGGGTCACATGACTAGACCGCAAGATGCCAGTCAGCAACCTGGCAGCAATGTTCTGAACTAGTTGCAGTTGGCAGAGGGTACCTCCAGAGACCCTGAAGTAAAGAGTGTTACAGTAGTCAAGCCTGGAGGTCACAAAGACATGTACCAGGATGGGCAGATCATCAGGTGGAACCAGGGGTTTGATCCTGGTGATATTCCTCAAGTGAGAAAAATCACTTTGGATGACAGCCAACACCTGAACTTCAAAAATCAGTCTGTCATCAAGGATCATGTCAAGATTTTGCACCCTGGTGAAGGCCACAAATGGCACTGGACCCAGATGAAGACCTAGCATCCCAGTGTCGGTGACACTCCTGTGACCCAGCTCAATCACTAGTACCTCTATCTTGTCTGGGTTCAGTCGCAACCAGCTGGAGGACATCCACTCATTGATCTCTGCCAAGCAGTTGTTAAGCACTTCTATGGCATCTGATGTTCCGGGGGGGCAAAGGACATATACAGTTGGGTATCACCTGCATAGCAGTGAAAACCCACACTGTAATGCCTAATGAGCTCATCCAGGGGCAGCATGTACACTGCAAATAACATGAGTGACAAGATCAACCCCTGAGGCACTCCACAAGGCAGGGGCTTTGGGGTGGAGGAAAAATTTCCCATAACCACCCATTGCTTCCTGCCTGACAGAAAAGACTCAAACCAGTGGATAACGGTGCCGGCAAGTCTACGATACTCTTTTGTGGTGATCAAGTAGCACCCTGTGATCTACAGTGTCAAAGGCTGAGGAGAGATCTAGGAAAACAAGAATTGACCTTTCTCCTCTTTCTTTTCCCCTGAGGAGATCATTGTGCACCCTAACTAACATCGTTTCAATACTATGCTTGGCCCTGAAACCTGACTGGAGTGGTTCTTAGATGTCAAAGATCATGAGATGCACCTCGAGCTACTATGCCACAATTTTCTCGACAACCTTGCCCAAAAAGGGAAGGTTGGAGATGGGATGGTAATTTGCCAGAATGTCAGGGTTGAGAGATGGTTTCTTCAGAAGGGGCCTCACCAGAGTCTCTTTCAAGGCATCTGGAAATACCCCCTCTGTCAGTGAACACCTAACTGTTCCAGTGAACATGGGGCCAATGGAACTAACACATCTCATCAAGAAACATGTTGGTGCTGGGTCCAGTCCACAATATGTGTGCTTCAGCTCTGAGATAACCTCAATGACTTCAGCCACCTCCACTGGTGTAAACTCCTCCCAGACAGATGGAGCACCTTGATTCCCCTCAGGTTGACTGCTGCAGACTACAGTAGGGTCCACTGATGGGATTCCTGACAGACAGAGGACACCTTATTAGAGAAGAACCAAGCAAACTCCTCACATAATGTGACTGAAAAGGCTTTTTTTGACTGTAGACAGACTGGATGTAAAAGTGCATCCACAGTCCAAAAAACCTGAGCATGTCAGTTCCTCCTTTCAGTAATCTCTCTGGACAGAAACTCTACCTTCTTATCTGTGATTGCCCCCTGGTACTCAGAATAGTATGCATACAGGGCTGGTCTGTCCCCATCCAATTGGTTCCTCCACCAGCAGTGCTCTAACTTCTGACCCTTGATCTTTATCACCTTGAGATTCCCATCCAACCAGGGTGATGTCAAGTGAGAGGATCTGGGTCATACACGGACTGGTGCAATGGCATCAAGCACACTGGAAACCACCCTGTTACAAGTGGCAACTGCCTCTCCATTGCCAACTGCATAGCAATGAATACACCAGATAAATCAGCCACTGCAAAGTAGTCCCTTCAGGGACAAGACCCTTGAAGGGCGGTAGCTAACTATCTCATCAGGGGAAGGACTGTCAGTGGGGACCTCGAAAGAGAACTCCACCGTGTCATGATCAGACCACATCACCTGATCAATCTTTAGGTTAGTTACATCAAGCCCCACAGAGAACATCAGGTCCAGTGTGTGGCTGCAGTAATGGGTCACAGAAGTAACGACTTGTGACAGGCCCAGTGATGACATTAACTGGAGGAAGTCTGACCCGAATTGTGAGGATTCATCATCAAACCAGGCATTGAAGTCCCCCAGAATTAAACATGTGAGAGACTCCAACACCTCATCGATGATGAAGTCCACCACTTCCTGCAGGAATTCTCCCCATGTACTGCCCCAGGGGGGCAGTAAATTAGGGAGTATCCTGCTACCTGTACCTGGACCCCCATGCACAGCCACACACTCAGAGGACCTGGTAGTCACCTCTGTGTACACGGTGAAGTTTAAGCTGGATCTAAAACAGATGGCCACACCCCCACCCCTGCATTCCCACCTCAGGCAGTGTACCACAGAGTACCCAACGGGGATGGCTGCCTCCAAAACAGGCCCAGCAACATCACCATACTGTGATGCAAGCCAGATCAACTGAGGAAATAAAGTTCACCATAATTGGGATCTTGTTCTGCATCGATCTGGCATTGCATGACACCACCCAAAAGGGACTGGAAATTGTTGCAGCTCCTTTGGCTACCTGCCCACTTGGTCTGCTGGGAACCCTGGGGACGGAAACCAAACATGTCGGGCCCCTCTCCAGGTTGCATCTAAACTTAGGGCTTCTCCTGAACCCTGCCACCCCAATAACTCTAACACCCACCTGACCCTTAGCACCCTGCTGCTGGCAATCCCTTTTAGCCCTTAAGATGCTGACCTCCAGACAGCGCCTAGCTGTCGTAGATGACATATGGAGGTAGTCAAAAGGGAGGAGGTCATGCAGCTGGGCAGCATCATAGCTAATTTGCAGGGGTCTCAGGCCCTGGCACATCCTGAGCAACCAACTCTGTACCTAACCCAAACAAATGACCAAATTTAACCTACCCCTAAAACCACCAAATTATGAACCCAGTCACTACCACAGTCTACCTTCCTTTAATAAAATAAAACTCAGACACACCCTTCAAACAACCTAATACAAATTTAACTAATAACTCACTCAACACTCACACCTTCACCAAACACACCACATTCATACACACTCCCTCAACAATCCTCAATACCCATCACCCCTTCTTGCAACAATAAGCTACAATAAATTGTAATCCCAACACAAAATCCCACAAAAATGTGCAATGTGTTATGAAATAAAATACTGTCTCCAACAGGAGAAGCAGCTAGAATGTGCAATGCAAACAAATAAAACTGTAATGAACTAGCACAAAGTCCAAATCCAAGTGGATGGGCCAGAAAACACCAGCCCAAAGTCTCAGGGAGGAAAAGAGAAAGGCACTTGGACAGCTACATTTCCAGCAAGAATTTTAACAATAACTGAGTCCAAGTTATAGTTTATTCACAGAGCACCAAATCAGCCAAAAGGTATATCACTTCTCTCATGAGTGGCAACCAGATAGAAAATTGAGACACAACTCTTACCGGCCAAATGGTCACAAAAGCCAATGCACTTACTGGGCTTGTAGATGACTGTTAAGTAATAGTGGGTGCAGAGTCAGAACACCAGCCCAGGCTAGAAGGTTTAGAGGAGAGTCTTTTTCCAGCAGAATCAGTTCTGTATTTCCAGCAGAATCAGTTCTGTATCAGCCAAGAACTTTGAGAGGTAACAAGAAAGACCAGGTCACAGGAAAACCACTCCTAATAACCCACAGATCACATAAATGACTCAGGGACTAGACAGGACGCCTGCCAGCAGATGGGGTCCTCCCGAGGGGCAGCAAGGCTCTCACCCTCACACCACATCAGTTACCCCCACTGCCTGCCACTGCCACTACAGTCAACTCAATCACACAAGTCACTCCTCCACCACACGCAAATGATGTCTCCATCTTCCTCAGAAACTCCATGGGCAACCTCTACAAGCCAACCAGCCGAACTCCACCTTTGAAACACCCTCCAAATCCATGTAGTCCTCTTCAGCAACACCAGGATAAAGCCAGTAAGAGATCATCTGAAGTGATGCTTTACAAATCTAAATGGTTCGCAGCATGGAGAACTTTGGAACTCTCACTAAAAATAAAACCTAAAGCTCCTATCCTGTCTCACTAATTTGCCCTGCCTACACTACACCTTAAGCTTAGCTAACTAAAATGGCAAAATTAAAATGAACAGTTAAACATGCTCTAGTATCCCAAGGGTAATGGGGTAAAATACAAAATTAATCTAGGCATTTAAAGCAAAAGGCAGGAGCTCTATTAGAGTTGCAGCTGACTGCAGCCCAGCACGGCTGCCATCTTGCCAAATATATGCAAATATACAGCTCTATGCTGATGATACAGTAGTAGTGGCAGAAGGATTAAATACTGAGGATAGGAAACCAAAACTGCAAGCTGACTTTGATATTTTACAAAAATGGTTTATAAATTCAAAATTGATAAAAACAAAAAAACTCAAGTGATGCTTTTTGCCCCATCCACCCTTAAATAAACACAATGTACAGAAATGTTTGAAATTATAACATTGAAAGGAACTGCCCTGGCCCATGTTTAAACATATACATATTTAGGGATAATCATAGATTACAGGTTACCCTTTGAACAATATATTTATTTATTTTATTTATGTATTTATTTTTTGTTGACCGGGTATGTGCACTAGACAAATTCTTCCTATTTTTAGGCACAACCGGGGGGATAGGGATACAGATAAATGCCAACTTACTTTGAACCAGATTAAGCTGTTGTTGGTATTTTAGTGAATGGGGGGAAATCTGGCCAGGATGCTGGAGAAATTCTCCTGCTCATCAGTAGGGGGAACCTCAGACTGTCAGGATGGTTAGCTCAGTTGGACAGCAGGCTGTGAAGCAGCAGGTTGTGCTGCAGGTTGAGGAGTTGCCTTCTCCTCTAGTTTCTGATGTTGTGGAATCAGAGATCTTTTTTGGAGCTCCTGCTGATATGTCAGCTTTCTTGGATTCTGATGAGCTCCTACTGGATAAACATGTTGATGATGTTGTTAAATTGCATTGCCTATTTCTTCAGAAGAGACTGTACAGAATTTACAGGGTGCGATTCTTGCACCAGCTGTTAAGGATCTTCCTACGGATGTCACCTGCACAAATGCTGAGGCTTTGCAAGCACTATTGGCTTCTGAAGAGGCAAAGTTCTTTACAAAAAAGGAGCAACTTTCGGTGGCTCTGGCAGTGGCTGTGCTGTCCCGTGAAACTGAGGCTGCCACATCTACACTTGCTCGTTTACCTTCTCCGGTTGCTGCTGTCTCTGATCCTGCTCCAAAACATTTAGACAAGAATATTCTGACTTCTGGTGTGAGTACTGTTTATACTACTAAACTTTCAGATCATCAACAGGCTACTGTTTTTCGTTTGCTGCAGGAAAGGAACAGTGCTCCACGAAGAGTGCCTCAAAGCCCTCTTTAAAATAAACCCCTTCTTGGGCCAATCAGATGGAAGCAGCAGATGCCTCCTGATCTGTTGATAAAGCTTTGAGATCGGCTGGATGGGCACAACTCTGAGATTCTGGTCACTGGATTTCTGGGTTCACCCCCATAACCATACCGGGGGTTCAAACGTCCAGAGGGACTGTACCTGTTTCTCCCTTTCCACCTATTACTTCTCCTTCAGCTGGGACATTACCATGTACCCTCTCTAGGAGGGCTAGTTCTGATTTAACTTTACCATAGGATGTGGTACTGCATGATTCCCCACTTGCCCTCCCTTCTAATTTACAACTGACCCAGAACCCTATCCTCAGGATAGACACTGACATATCTGACTCTCCATATCCAGCCAATGACAATTCCTCTTCTAGGATCTCACCATCTTCCTCAGTGGAACATTTGGATGATCACCAGCCCACAAAAGAACCTGAAGGTCCTCCACCAGGCCCTTCTCCTGATCAGTCTCAAAATAAATCCCGTTCTTATTCCTCTTTTTTCCAAACTCCAGCCTTTTCAGTTAAACGGCATAATGCTGTTCGATTCATTTATAAAGGGGGAATGGAGATTCTCCTGATTGAAAGTTCATTGCCAAAACTTTATTGAGGAACAGTTTGCATTTTTCATCAGCTGAACTGTATGCATTGATTCATGTTTCAGGGGAGAAAACATTTGATGTTAGTTTTAAGTTAAGTTGTGGTTTAGACAAATTTTGAAATACATACCATAAAGTTAGGCAAACACCTTTATGGTCACTTTTGAGTTGTTACCTTTGACTAAGCCAGCTCATGAAACAGTCACAGTACTTTTTAGGAGTGAGGAAGTGGGCATCACTGACCTTGTTTTCTGGTTGAAACAATGGTGCAAGGTATTGGGGCATCCAGAAGCTATTTTTGATACCGAGGATATTTGGATGGGGGGAAGGGAGGTTAGAAAATTAGGATAACTCTGCATTCTTCTGAGGATGGGTTGTAACATCTCCCTAATTGTGTCTTTTTGGGGAGGGATAGGCGGTTTCTTTTTTATGCTGCTCATCCTAAAGCATGTTATAGGTGTGGCAAGTCTGATCACATTAGCAGTGTTTGTGACCGTCTTCGATGCATACTTTGTAACTCTCTTGGTCTTACTAGTGGACAATATAAAAATGTTGCAGTTTCTGCTCTATGTGGGGTTCTCGGCCATTCCTATGCCACCTGTCCCGAAGCTGCCCATAAGCAACCAGATGCTCATGATTCTGAGGAACAACGTTTGCTGGTGGCCACTGCTCAGAGATCCCTCTCTACTTGATCTGACTCAAATTTTACCACCCCCCCACTTCTTTCCCACACCATTGGTTCTGTACCCCTTGTGGCTTTACCTAACCCCCCACCCCGCCTCCTCCCCTTCCTTCTGAGGCTGAGACTGTTATGGAACATGTTGCTGTAGTTTCCAGTGATTCACTGTTATTGCCTCCCCCTCCCCTTTTTTCCCTGACCTCGCCTTATGCTTTATTCATGCCCTCTCCACAACCTCCTCAGGAATTGCCTTTTCAATCCCAAACAACTAGACAATTGCAGTATAACCTTCAGCCAGCTTCCAAGGTCCCCAAACTATCTAACACTCTTACTACTAATAGATTTCATACTCTTCTGCTTGCCCAAGATGTATCTGATGCAGAATCAGAGTCATCCTAACCACGGGTAGAGGCCCTTGGTGATCTATCAGATGTGGACTCTGCAGAAGGGCAGCTCCCTCTTGTCAGACCTGCCACTCCTGGGGCAAAGAAAGGAAAGAAGAGTAAAAGAAAACCTCCTTGAAAGTCTTTTCTTGAATTTTTTTATATGTCTTCACCATTAACCTTTTGTTCACTTAATGTGAACAGTATTAAGAATAAATTACGGCAGGCTGCCAATTTTTCATTTCTAAGATCTACAGTTAGCAATGTTTTCTTTTTGCAGGATACTCAGCTCCATACTTTAACTGAGCTTACATATGCTGCAAAGTGGTGGCATACTGGAGTTTCTTTTCTTTCTTTAGGTTTGGAGCCCTGTACCAGTGTAGCTATCCTATTTCATGATATTGAAGTTAAGGTTTTGAAGTTAATTGATTTAGTTCCCGGTCGTGTTTTAATTTTAGATGTATTATTTCAGGATGTTTACTTTCGACTACTGAATGTTTATGCCCCTCAAACAAAAGCTGCCAGGGTAGATGTATTTCATATTGTGCAACCTTATTTACATACCTCACATCATGTTGTTAGAGGGTGGTGATTTTAATTGTGGATTAACTTACAAAAATAGGGGGAGGGGTACTAAGACTAAAAAGTTATTTTGTGATATGTCCTGTTTGACCATGATTGTGCAAACTGCTGGCTTAAGTGATGCATATGCTCGGCTTCGTGAGAATACGGTCCCTACTTTTCACAAAGGTACTCTAGCTACTCGAATCAATTTTTTTCCATTAATAAATCTTTGCCCATTAGTTTAGCTTCAGTTACTCCTGTAGAATTCTCGGACCATTGTGCCTTACATATTACAATAGGCCCAGACAGTGCATTAACCATTGGGAGAGGCATTTGAAGGCTGAATTCAGTTCTCTTCACTCAGCAAGAGATTTTGTGGCATTTTAACTGTTTTGTTTTTCAGCTTGAAAATCTCTCTATGACATGTATGAAGACCCTTTACATTGGTGGATTGATACTAAGAGGGACAATACCGGTCTCTTAAAAACCATGGGGAAAATGAGTCGAGAGCGAGACTGCTTCTCTTATTTACAATATAGACAGCAGCTGCAGAGAGCGATGTCTCTAGCCCAAACTACTAAGCATAATTTTTCTGCTCAAATTAAAACCTTAAAAGATAATATGACACCCTTCCACATGAAACAATCTATTACTTTGAAATCCCAGCAGCAATATGGCACACAGGGGAACTTTGCTACTATTTGTCCTTTTCTCGGTTGTAGGGACAGGGTACAGTAAAAAGTTTTCAAAGGTATTGTAGGGTAGGATGGTCAGCTGAAATTTTCTCCGACTGACATGATGTCTGAAATAACATACTATACACACTCTCTTTTTCAGACACACCCTGTTGATATGGTAGCAGCACAGACTTTCTTGGCTCGTATTGAAGTTCCTAGTTGTCCTCCCTCCACCCTTTTACATTTAATAGATCCTATTTGTCCACAAGTAATAATTACTGCAGTCACTTCCCTGCAATCGAATAAGGCTCCTGGAAAGGATGGTCTAACCTCGGAGTTCTATAAATTGATGAGCAATGTTTTTCCCAAGAATGTGCTGACATCTTTAATGATTTATTATCATTTTCTGATTTTCCTTTGGATATGGTGAGTGGTATCCTCATTTTTTTTTGTATAAAAAAAGAGGATAAGACGGAACTTTCAAACTGGAGGCCAATTGTCTACTGAATGTAGATTTAAAAATTTTAATGAAAATTCTAAATGCCCACTTATTGAAGGCAGCCCAGTTCCTTTTTTCACCTGCACAATCTTGTGCAATACCAGGATGTTATTTTTAAGAGCCATTTTTGACAGAACACATATTATGAGTTACCCTGGGTTTGTTTTGTCTTTGTATCAGAAGGGAGCTTTTGATTCTGTGAGCCATGAATTTTTATGGCTTACCCTCCAGCATTATGGTACACCTCCTATGTTAATTTCTTGGTTGACAAAAATTTACCAACATGCTACAGTATCCCCTTTAGTTAATGGACATCTTGGGCCACTCCTCCCTCTCAAATGATGAGTGAAACAGGTTGTCCAATTAACCCTTTGTTGTATGTCTTTAGTATAGATCCCTTATTACGCTCCCTAAATTCGATGATTCCTCCTGTCACAGTTCCTGGTGTTTTTCTTCCCTTTTCTACCTTAGAATATGCAGATGACATTTGCATTTGTACCACTACAGTTTCTTCTGTCCAGGTTGCAATTTCTTTAGGTGAATCTTATAGAATACTTTCTGGTTATTTTCTAAATAAACTTAAATGTGTAGGACATGTATTAGGAGTGACCCTCCCTACAAATGCCTCTATTTCTGTATACATTTCTCAGTTGGGACTATTCAGATATTGGGGGTAGTTTTTGGGACTTCAACTCCTGCATTATATGATCGGGACATTCAACTTGAAAAAGGAAGGATTATGGTCCAGAATTGGAATAAATGACAGTTAAGTAAACCCAAACGAATCTACATGATTCAAATAGCTTTGTTGCCCCTTTTTTTATTTTTAGGTAATGTTTTTCCTCCTCTAAAGCAAAGAGAGGCTCTTCTTTTTAATATTTTTTTCAAGCCATCT
This sequence comes from Neoceratodus forsteri, assembly GCA_016271365.2. NCBI lineage: Eukaryota > Metazoa > Chordata > Ceratodontiformes > Ceratodontidae > Neoceratodus > Neoceratodus forsteri. Next base: position 756,115,130 of record CM028135.1, read on the forward strand.
GAAGTAGCCACCTTAATCCACTTAAGCGTAACATTTTGTATTTACCGGTAGCTATTTACCTTAATATTGTGAATCCCCTTTTGTTTTTTATTGTCAATTTTTTATACTAATTTTCTACCTTTATTAAAACATATATCTCAGTTATGGACAGGCCTTTTTTGTCAATCCATTGGCATTGGTTTCAAGAATGGACTGCAGGCCAAAATAGGCACCTTAAATCTAGCCCTCTTGTGGCTCCTTATCTCCACAACATGTTTATTAAATTACGACAATGAATAATTACTAGTGATTGGATTACTACCAAACCTAAGAAAATAGTTTACCAAATTGTAATAGACTTCCATTTTATGGAACCTGTGACTTTTCCAAAATGCTCTATCATACATCTGACAGCATTACAGAATCTTTTGGTAGAGACACAGATTCCTCCTAAACTCCGTGATGTGACATGGTTGTGTTGTCATGAAAAGCTTAATGTTAAAGGTAATCAATTCCATAAACAATTGGAAGAACACAGCTGTTCTCGTTCAGGATGTTTTCAACAGCTTGAATCTATGCATCATTTATATTTCTCTTGTTCTTATATTTCATCATTTTGGTCTCATGTTTCCCATGTTTGGCAAGAGCCTGCTTTTTTAACTGTTTCTTATGAAACTTTGATATATGGATCCTATACTTCCATTTGGTTGAAATGGGATGCTAGTACTTTGAATGTTATTTTTGCAGTCTTTAAGTGGCTTATTTGGAACTGTTGATGTCTTTTTACATTACAACAGTAGGTTATTTCACACACTGAACTCCTCCAAAAAGTTAGAAACAGATCTTCATCATCATGTTTATCTGTTTGAGACGAGACAGTATACTCATAGTCTTTTATTGCTGAAATGGAGAAATTTGCCTTGGGTTACAGATAGCAATGCTCCTGTTACATAATTCTTTTTTTTCATATAATTATTTTTGGTTACTGAATACACTGCTGATTGTATACTTTTATTATTTCCCTGTATGTGTTTTTTCTTTATTGTTTACTTTGTTTATTATCTGTTTTTTCTAGTGTGATTTAACACTGTTTTCTTTTCTTTTGTTTTGTATTTGAAATTTTTGTTAATAAAAAATTCCCCTACACCTTTCGAGAAGTGCCATGGGATCTTTAACATCCACCTGAACTACCACCAGAACAGGCAGATGGGACCTCGGTTTATATAAGTGAACTGGTCAAAAAAGTTAATAAGAGAATAAGAGCTCTACAAAGGGTCTCAAATCACCTAACATAAAATAGGAGACTCACGATAGTAAACCAACTAATAATTCTGATTATAAATTATGGATTTCACATTTATAGGCATTCAAATTTAACATACGTGAATAAGATTGATATCTGCTATAACAAACTGGCAAGATTTGTGTTAAAATACAATTTTAGAACTCACCACTGCATAATGTGTGAGAAATTAAATTGGAAGCCATTGAATTTGAAAAGACAGACAACTTGGGCAATTTCAACATACACAATACTCAAATATAAAAGACCAATTGAACTTTCAGACAAAATGATAAAACCTACCCATACTTATCAGCTAAGGCATAAAGATGCCAGGGAAATATTTGTGCCGAAAGTCCGAAACAAGTTTGGTGAAATGACCTTTACTTTTAAAGCTGCTACAACTTCCAACAGGATCCCCATAAAAATGAAAACCCTTGATATTTCCATAGATGTGTTTAAGGATGCAATGAAGCAAGAACTCCAATACACATGTACTTGTAACAGATGAATATATATATATATATATATATATATATATATATAGTATGCATGAGATTGAAACTTTAATGATGTAAGCTGTCTGTATGTTACCACCACTATATGTTTTTTGTATATTACTTATAGTGAAATGTTTTAGATTACTCAGAGGAACACCTTATAAACAGAACATTTATCAGCCTAATGGTGTATGTAAAGATGCTTTACTATGTAAAATCAAATTTACACCGGTATAAATAAACTTTTAATGCTATTACTGTCCATCTTTCAAGGACAACTTGCTCCACTCGCACAACAAAATCATAACATCAGGATGATCATGTGGCACTTGATCTGGGCCTTCTCCTTTTTCCAAATCTGAGATTACCACTCTCATTCCATAATCTTGCCATTGCAACCATCTTTGTTCTCACAGTTTGGGCTGTGGCAACTGACTGATGTCCAAACCCTCGAGGCTGTAATAGGCTTCAGGTATAGTGTCAAGGTGGACTCCCATCACATCAATGGCCTGGTGTGACAAACAGGTGTCTTGCTATCTGTGTCCACTTATTTTGTACATACAGCTATCCCAGTTGCAGATGAGTCTATTGAATCCCCTTTTGAGGGTCTGGTCAGTGAGACAGGGCATCAGCATCTGTATTGTTCAGGTCCTTCCAGTATTCCAGGGTACAGTCATACATGGAAAAGGCAAACAATCAATGATGATCTGCTGTATCCAATTTAGCAGTGGTGTTGACACAAGTAAGATGGTTGTTGTCAGTCCTTACAGTAAACTTGGTCCGATAGAGGTAGTTGTGGAACTAATCTATGATGGCCCATTTTAAGGCTAAAAACTCTAACATGTGCACTGTGTAGTTCTTTTCACTTGGTGTCAGGCTCCAGCTGGTGAAAGCAATGTGTTCCAGTCCCTCTGGGTACTCTTGATACAGTACTGCTCCTAGCCCATCCATGCTGGCATCCATGTGTAAGAAACAGTGTTTAGTGGGATCAACAAATGCCAACACAGGAGCCTAGTAAGTCAGTCTCTTAATTATTTCCCTGAATACATTTTCACAGTCTGAATCCCATCTGTTGCCAAATGGTTTGTTAACTTTTACTGCATCTTTTGGGATGCTTTCTTCCTCCACTGCTTCTTGTAGTTGGTAGTGGGGTACCCCTGCATTAGATTTATAGGTGGTCGGACTACCTTGCAGAAATCCTGGACAAATCTCCAGTAATAACCATAAAAGCCAAGAAAGGATTGTAATGTTTTCAGATTATGGAGCCTAGGCCAGTTAATGAGGACATTGACCTTGTCAGGGTCAGCTTGGACTCCTGCTGAGACGATATCACCAACATACTTAACAGAGGGTTGGCAGAATTGACATTTGTCGATTGACACCTTGAGTCCAAATTTTTCCAGTCTGTCCAGGACTTTCATCAAGTACTCTTCATGTTCTTCTAGGGTGCATCCAAAAATAATTAGGTTGTCCAAGTAGATTATTACTTGTAGCAAATTCGTGTCTCCCACAGCCTTTTCCATCAACCTCTGGAAAGTTGCTGGTTCCCCTGGTATGCCTTTTGGCATCCTTTCAAACTGATAAAACCACAAGGGCCAATGAAGGCAGTTTTTTTCTTTGTCCTCTTTGGCTATGGGAATCTGATAATATACATTCTGAAGATCCAGTATGGAAAACAATTTACTGCCAGTGAGACAGACCAGAGCATCCTCCACATGCAGTACTGTAAACTGGTCAGTAATAGTGTGCTTATTTAAAGTCCTGTATTCAATGCACGTGCAGACAGCCTTGTTCTGTTTGTGGGCTACCACAATGGGGGATGCATAAGGGCTTCTGGATTCAGATTTGATGCCAGCGGCAAGTAACTCTTGTAAATGTTCGTGAACATTTTCCACATCCACTGGAGCTAGGCATCGGGACCTTTCTCGAAGGGTTGGATGTCACTCAGACGTATGTGATGCTCTTCACCATGGCTGCATCTAACATCAAGCTCAATGGTACAAAAGACATTAGGCCTCTTGGCCAACTTCAATCGCTGTTGCCACTTGTAAGACTCGGGTAGGGATGGGTCTTCAAAATTGAGAAGGTAGAACCAAACCTTTTACTGTTGGCTTGGTTCAGAACCACTTATGCTCAGCAGACATGAGCTAAGGTCTGCCCTTTCTAAATAGTCACTTCTTTGTGAGTCTCATTCCTCAACAAGACATTAAGTAGGGGAAAACAGTGCAAACAGCAAAATAGATGATACTCAGGTGTACAAGTCTTTTGCACCAGGGACAAATTGTGCAGTTGAAGTGCTGAATAAATGCCTGGCTGAGATCCAGGACTGGATGAACTCTAAGTGGTTGAGACTTAACCTAGACAACTGTACTGGTGGTTGAGCCAGGTTGCGGGCATGATGGGAATGCCTCCGGGACAGCAACAGTTTTGGTCCTGGGGTTGACCCTGTTGATGGCATCCTCTAGGGTGTGAAATCCGAGCATTGTCCTTGATGACAAATTGATATTTGAAACTTAGGTGTCAACTGTCCTCAGAAGTGTTTTTTATCATCTGAGGAACATCGCCAGGATTAGATCCCTAATTCCGCCTCAGGACCTGCTGTCACTGGTGCATGCCTTTGTAAAATTCAGACTTGACTACTGTAATGTTTTTTACCTTGGGGTCAGTGGAGGGAACCTCTGCCAACTGCAGCTAGTGCAGAATGCAGCTGCCAGGTTGCTGACAGGGCTGTCAAGATCCTGTCATGTGACCCTGGTCCTCCGGGGTTTGCATTGGCTGCCGATCAGTTGGAGGTTTCTCTTCAAGGTGGGCTTGCTCACCTACAAGGCCCTTTATGGATTGAGTCCTGGCTACCTGTTATTTTATTTTTATTTTTTGTTTTATTGAGTATATCAGAATTAGTACCTTTGAGTCAGAGACTCCTTTACAAAGGCTCCATGTCAAGACATACAATAGCAAAAAATGGAACAGTTTCAAAGTATAACAATCCTGCAAGCAAATTTACATAATGAACAATAGCAAACAGTTGAAAATACAGGCAATGCGGGTTATATACAACAGTCAGGTGTAAACAGTGGCAAGAGATGACATTAGGAAACAGGCAGGACCAAGTTAGGGTCCATTGTCATAGAGCAGCTATAGGTGAAGGTCGGAGATCAGTTGCAGTCACAGGCAGTGTCCTGTGTTATATGGTTCTGAAGGAGAAATTTGAACCGGACGAGTTTGGCTTCTGCAAGGAAAGTTTTTGGGAGTGAGTTGAGCCAGAGGGGAGCCCAGTACATAAAGGTTCTTTGTCCCATGGAAGTTTTCCAATGGGGGACCCAGTAGAGGGTATTCTCAGGTTGATGGGTGTGCCTGGAGGTCAAGGGCAGCTGAAGCATAGGGGCAAGAGCTGGGGACATAAGGCCAGCAGTGATTTTTTTGGTGAAAAGACAAGTCTAATATTTTAGGTGACCATCAAGGTTTAGCCAGTTGGTGGTGGCATAGAGTATGCAGGTTTGTGTCAACCGGTCACAGCCGGTGGCCAACCTGCAGGCCTTATTCAGTGCTACCCTGATTTTTGTTAAGGAATGTGCTATCAGCTGCCCCATAGACCAGGATACCATAGTATATGATAGACAAGACCGATGAGGAGAAGGCCAGTTGAAGTGCTTCAGGGGGAGGCAGCACTTGTATTGATGAAGTAGGCCAATATTACACACATTGACGGCAGTGCTCAGCCAGCAGCTGTGGTCATAATAGGTGAGACTGGAGTCAAGAGCGACCCCTAAGTATTTAAATGAGGTGACTGTTTAAGGGGTTCAATAAGGGAGTTTTGAATGAGCAGTGGGTGACCACTGTTTTTATTTTGGGCATGTGCGAACAACATAGACTTAGTTTATTTTATAGTTCAGAACAAGCCTATGTCCAACAAACCATGATTCAGCCTCACTAAAAGATCTTTGGAGGGCGTGCTGCAGGGAGACAGGGTCAATATGGATGTTGTATAAGACTGCATCGTCTGCATACAGAAGTGGATTCCCAGAGCATACTTTGAGCAAGGCGTTGAGAAATAGGGAAAACAACAAAGGACCAAGAATCGATCCCTGAGGGGCACCAGAGGAGACTTGGAGGGGGGACGACTGAATATGAGCCAGTCTTACTTTTTGTGTTCTGTTGGATAGATAACTGGCCAACCAGCCAGTGGACTCCTGTGAGAGACCTACTGTATATGTGTAAGGGAGGCTAGAAGGAGACCTCCTTACTCCTGCTGCCCAAGTTTGCTCCTTTCGTTCCTCCACCAAGGACCTCCTGGTGGTTCTGAGGACCAGGCTGAAAACCTCAGGTGATTGTTCATCTGGGGTGGCCAGCTCGGTCCTCTGGAACTTGTTGCCAAGATCTCTGAGGGAGGCCCCAATGGTGGAGGCATTTAGGAGGGCCTAAAGACTCATCTTTTTATCTTAGCTTTCCCTGATGATGCGCTTTAAATCAAATAGGATTTTAATTTTATTTTAAAATGTTTATATGAAGCCAAATGTTTTTACCACCCTGTTTAAACTGTCAAACCTGTTTTATTGTGCAGTGCCTAGAGCCTCTGGGACTGGGCACCTGATAAATAAATATTACTTACTTACTTTGCACTCAGCACCTAGGGGTAAAACCAAAGGTCAGGCATCTCTTCTACAGATCACTCACTCTTCTTTGATCTCTGTCTTACTGGAAGTGGGCCCTTTCATATAAACACTTTGGATCCAGGGATGTATCCCCAGGCTGTGTATGGACCATAGACCCTTCATTACTTGGCATTGCTGAGCCAATCACTGAAATATATTGGTATTGGTACCACTCACTACTGGTGTCTCACATTTCATTCCTGTATTTTGGCACACCAAATCAAGAGTTTCCATTGGGGTCTGGACCCCAGCAACACTTTAGGTAAATTCTATTTAAATAACAGTGCACCCTCTATATGGGTAAGGCTTGTTGCTTACTCCCCAGACTGCTAGTCCTTACAGTGGCTGTAATGGCATGTGGCTAAAATGCTTCTGGTACCAGCCTTCAAACACAATGGTCACTTGATCGCCACTGTTTAGTAACATGGTGCAATCCACCTCTTCAATCTTGGCTGAGATCCTGGCAGACAGTCCTATTAGTCCTGGGGAAATACTGGGGCCAGTAATGTCAATAGGTTGCATCTGTTTCATGGAGCAGGTTTGGTCCAGGACCCCAGTTCGCTCCTTCACTGGGTCCCATGGGTGGTTCCCAACATATGCTTCTCTTTCAACAACTTTCGCACTACTAAATCAGAATTTTCAGGCCTTTTGCAATATGTCCTTTAGTGTCCGTCTTCACCTCAGTAGTAGCAGAAAAACCCATCAGTCATAGCTAGGGCTGTGCGAATACCTTATTTCGAATATTCATCTGAATATTCAGTATTTGGCCACCAAATATTTGATATTCAGCCAAATAATCATATTCAGCACACCCCTAATAAAAGAAAAAAAAATAGCTCCCACTTTCCTCTGCAGCTCCAAACGAAGTACGGTCGTTCATTAAGAGGTGCTCGGCTGTGGAGGAGGAAGTTTTGTGCCGGTTGTCTTCTCATAAGGAGAACTTGGTGCTGGGGGGGGAGGTGGGTAGGACTAGGATGCTGCCAGGGTGGGGAGGTGGGGAGGGAGTATTATAAGTGTGAGGGTCACCTTACAAGAGAGCAGCTGGCTGTGGAGGAGGGCTGGTTGTGCCGGTCTCCCATAAGGAATTATATCTTTCATTTCCTTATGGTGAATGATGCTCATAATTATAACAATTTGCAGGTGCTGGGGGGGACAGTGGGAGTAGGGTGCTGCCAGAGTGAGAGGTGGGAAGGGAGTATTATAAGCATGATGGTCACCTTCTAAGAGGGCGGATGGTCATTGAGGCAGGCGGATAGTGCCAGTCGCTGGATTTTGTCTATTTCCTTATGGTGAATGATACTCATAAATTATAACAAATTGCAGGTGCTGGGAGGGGTAGGAGGGTGGGATTGAGCTGCTACTAGAGGGTGGAGGGATGGGGGATACATTATTGCACTTGGTTTTGGGCTGCAGAGGAGGGTGAGGGGCTGTTTTTTTAAGGGCTGTGCAGGGGGCTGTGCCAAATACAAATACCGCTAGAATAGTCCACTGTTCAGAAAGAACTTCCGAATATTCTGGAGCCCTAATATTCGTGGTATTCGGAAAGTAATATTTGGGCATGTGATAGGTTCGCTGTTCAGGAGCAAAAATACAGGCAGACCACTAGACGTTTAGTGAGTAAAAAATGCCAGATTGGCATTTATAATTTTATTTCGATTTCATTAAATGATTCCAGATCTCATAGAAGGTGAGCCAATAGATATCAGTTCAGCATCAAACATGCATTTGTCAGCATCAAACAACAACTGATGCACCCAGAATGTTCTCTCCATTCATTACATGAGAGGTGGTGGTGGAATTGAATTTAGCTGGTTGCGCCCTGACTGGTGAGAGCTCCCCTGTCGCTGGTTTCACTTTATTTACAGTTTATTTGGTGATTGATCATATTTTTCAGACTTTTTTCAGCTGAACTCCCTGAAATATTTGGACTGGCTTTTTATTTGGTATGAGTGACTAAGGGTTCTGAAGAACCCAGCAAGATCTTTTTATCTGTCTTGCTTTGGAAAACAGATATTTTGTCTCCCTGTAAGTGAGAGATCCATCGGGGACTGGAAATCTGGGTTTCTCTTTCCCTACTATGACTTTTTGTATTTTTGAGGATTTTCTGTTTTGTGCTTTTTTTTTTATTTAAACTGTTAGTTGTTGTGATTTTAGATTTCATTTATTTAAATTTCTGTGGTTTTGGTTTGAGGGAGAGGGTGTTTTGTTTATTTTATGTTTAGTGTTAAATTTATATGATTTTTAGGTTTTGTTTAATTTGGTCATCAGAATGTGTTGGAGGCCTGCCCCCATGGTCATGTGCTATTCATCCTCCACCCTTTGCTCCCTCCGCCCCTTTGTTTCCCCCCATTACATTTTTCCATCGATCAGCATTGTAGAGTGCTGGGTATTGCTCTTCGGGGGAGTAGGTGGGTTGGGGGTGCAAACAGTGGAGGTTGAATGAGCGGGGCCATCACATCAGGGTTGTAGGGTCCAGAAGATGCCCTGGGGTGAAATGGAATCCAGATCACGGTCCCCTGTGTTGGGTTTCCATACCCAAGGGCACCACCAAATTGGGTGGGCAACTAGTTCGGGTGGCCCCGGAAGTTCATCCAACTTGAGCGGTGTTAGGCAAAGCCAGATCCATTAAAAACAAGACTGCAATTATTGCAGATCTTGTAAATTCAGTGGATCTGGCTTGCATCACCGAGACCTGGCTGGATGAGAACTCTGGCCCTGTATTAGAGGTCGCAATTCCAGCTGGCTACTCAGTGATTTACCACTCGAGATTGGATCTCAGGGGAGGGGGAAGTTGCGGTCTGTTTCAAGACCGAATTGGGCCTCACAAGTGTATCAGTTGAGGAGGCTGAGTCATTTGAGTGTATGGTGGTAGCAGGTGTAGGTTGTAGGATCGTCCTCATCTACAGTCCACCCAGGGATGATAAATGGTTCCTTCAGGACGTGGCGGACTTCGTCATCGACATGGTATTTGAGTCCCCCAGGTTGATGGTCCTGGGTGACTTTAATGCCTGAGTTGATGACGAACTCTCTCAATTTGGACAGCATTTCCTCGAGTTGATGACATCTCTAGGCCTTACACAGGTAGTTACCACTGCTACCCATGAACATGGTTACTCCCTTGACTTAGTTTTTCTCCTGGTGATCGATGCCGAAGATTTGGGGGTGGACACAGTTGGATAGTACGACCACTACACTGTGAGGTTCAATTTTAGCTCACCCACTCGAAGATCTACCCCCGTGGAAATAGTCAGGCACCGCCCCTTTACGAGATATTGACTCTGAAGGCCTCATGGCAGTGCTTGACCGATCGTCCATTCTGGGTGCAAACAGCAACCCAGAGGACCTCGTGGTGGCCTATAATATGGCCATTGTGACGGCCCTGGATGTCGTTGCTCCTGTCTGTTCATCCTCTCTCCCTTTACCCTTGGTCTCCATGGTTTGATGGGACCTTGAGGGAGATGTGGGAAAAATAGCATTGCTGGCGGAGATCTGTCCTTGATGCCGACACTGTTAGATTGATGGACCATTACCAAGCCTATCAATCTGCCATCACCCGTAAGAAGGCAGAGTTTCTGTCCAGGGAGATTGCAGTTGCTCAGAACCGACCAGCTCAGCTTTTACGAACTGTGGACAGGCTGTGCAACCCGGCTTGCCTGCAAGTTCAGAAAGCATTTTCGCAAATAGAGTGCGATGAACTTGCTTGGTTCTTCGCGACTAAGGTGACCGACATCAGGGCAGCTGTCCAGTCAACACACTCTATGGGCGTTGCTGATGACCAGTGCTTGGACACTGGCCTTCAGCTTTCCTGGAGTACCTTCAATCTCCCGGAGTTCATGAATATCATGAGGATTGTCCAGGGTATGCACCCTATGTACTGTAGTTTGGATCCAGGACCAACATCCCTGATTTTGGGTTGTATTGATTCCATTGGTCCAGTCCTCACTCGGACAGTTTGGTGCTCCTAGGAAACAGGTGAGTTTCCTAGCTCCCTGAAGGAGGTGGTGGTAATGCCCCTCCTGAAGAAAGGTTCCCTGGACCCAAACTGCCTTGCAAATTACAGACCAATCTCTAACCTTCCGTTTTTAGAAAAGGTGGTTGAGAAGGTAGTGGCTGCACAGCTGGAGAACCATTTGACCATCCATGACATCTATGAACCCCCCCAGTCCAGTTTCCAAAAGAGGCATAGTACAGAGACAGCACTGGTTCGGGTGCTCAATGATCTTCTGATGGTCAGAGATCGGAAGAACCATTCCATCTTGGTTCTCCTTGATCTCTCATCAGTGTTTGATACTGTGGACCATGGGGTTCTCCTCACTCGTCTGAGGTTCATCTGTGGCTGAAGTTCATCTGTGGCCTTTCTGGTACAGTCCTCAGGTGGTTTACATCTTTCCTCACTGGAAGAACTCAGAGGGTGGTGACCGGGATTTATTTTTCGGACCCAATCCCTCTGTCTTGTGGGGTTCCTCAGGGATCGGTGTTGTCCCCCATGTTGTTCACAGTATATATGCTGCCCTCGGAGACATTGTAAGGAGGTATGGGCTGAGGTTTCACTGCTATGCTGATGATACCCAGCTATACCTTTCTTTTGCACCTGACTAGAATGGAGCTCTCTCGGTCTTTAATAACTGGCTGGTGGAAATACAGGAGTGGATGGATTCGAGCTGGTTGAAGTTGAGCTCGGGAAACACTGAAATGCTGGTCGCGGACCCAGGATGCCGGATGGGGGGTCGGGAGTAGGTTTACCCTCGGGATTATTCCTTGGGGGTTTGCCACTCCCGGCCTCTGAACAGGTGCGTAACCTGGGGGTAATTTTTGATGAGGGGCTAACCCTGCATTTGCAGGTGTCAGCCATTGTCAAGACCTCTTTTTACCATCTGAGGAATATCGTCAGGATTAGGAACCTTGTTCCGTCCGGCGACCTTCCTACGTTGGTTCATGCCTTTGTGTCCTCCCACTTGGATTATTGCAACTCCCTCTATCTAGGGCTTTCTGGGGTAGAAATCCATTGTTTACAGCTGGTGTAGAATGCAGCAACTCAGCTTTTGACAGCAGCCTCTCGGTTCTGTCATATTTCTCCAGTGCTGCACGGTCTGCACTGGCTGCCAGTACAATGGCGGATCATCTTTAAAGTCGGTCTTTTGACTTACAAAGCCCCACATGGACAGGGCCCTGACTACTTGAAAGAGCTTCTGGTTCCCTACCGCCGTGGGTGATCACTCCGCTCAGCTGGCAAGGGGTTGCTAGAGATTCCAAGAGTGTGTTTAAAATCTTCTGGGGCCTGGGCATTTATGCTCACGGACCCTTCTCTCTGGAATTCTCTACCCTGCCAGTTACGTGAGTGCGTGACTGTGAAAGGATTTAAATGTGTTTTAAAAACTTATCTTTGGCACCAAGCATTTGGTGACTGAGTGCTGTTAATGATTTTAATTTTACAAGTGTGTTCAGATGATTTTGTTTTAGTCAAGCTGCTGTAATTGGTGCAATATGTTGTTTGTTTTTAAATCTGTTCAGCGCCTTGGTTTTGGAATGGTGCTTTAAAAATAAAGTTTTATTATTATTATTAATACTTAGCTCAGTGGGAGCACCCACTCTCTTTCTCAGGTCTTCTTTCTCAGACTCTCAGTACCAGACTGACACTCTATCTGGATCTCTTATCTTTTTTTTTTTTCAAGGTACAGGACCTACAGCAGCAGGGACAGGGTCACATAATGACCCCAATTGCTGTTCATGTCTGTACACTGCAAATATAGCCCTGTACCTGTTCTACAGCAGTGCCCAATGAGAAAAGGCTACCAGATAGGCATTGAATTCCATTCGTTCAACCTTTACATAGGCTCTCAATTCTCTTTTCTTTCCTGGGGGGGATTGTAAATATTTATAAGAATATCAAGGCCCCTATTCATCACAGGGGTCACCCTGTGGCATTCCTCCCCACCCAAGAGGGCAACCACCTTCTGGTTGTCCAAGACCCATACCCATTCAAACATGGGGTATGGTGGAGCTCCAGCACACCCACACCATAGAGCTCTACCCCAGGGTCCCTTTAAGCAGTTAATATAGTAAATATCATTCCTATCAGAAAATGACTGCCTTGTCATTTACCCTAGGGCAATTATACTGTTCTTCCTAGCATTCTTTAAGGAAACAGCCTCACATTCCATACAATAAGAATCTCCATCAGGAACAGCTGACGAGAAATACCTAAATCCTTTCATCAACATACATATTTTTACTGTGGTCCTATCAGGCATCCAATTTCTAGAGTGCCTCTTCTGATAGTCAACCCCTAGAGAACATTTTATGATTAAGCAAAGAGAGGAAAGGAAAAATATAAGATCAACAGATTTAGAATAGCTCAGAGAATAAGAAGAAGAAAACGCCTGAAGGCAGCCGACTCTCCAGTCGTTGGAAGATATTTTCAGGAAAATAGAAAAGAAAAACTGCTGCAGCACAGAAGAGGAGAGAAAAAAATGTACATTGTGGACATAATTTACCTTTACTCCTTTCAGGAAGGGGTTGGAGCTATGACCCTCCCTCATCCATAAACTCTACCCCAGGGTCCCTTTAAGTAGATTATACCTCATGTCATCATTTCAAACTCTTTGTAATCCATCTTTACCCTGGGACAATTACCAGTATCCTTATGGTATATTTTCCATAATACCATAACATTCTTCATAGATTTCATAAATTAAATCAAGCTTATAGTAGACGTACGTCCATAATGCTTGCCATTTGTAAAATAAGTAATCCTAAATTGAGATTTCTATATGACCCCCAAATTTAACCTCATTACTCATAACCCTATCTAAATTATGTTTAAAAACATTCATAACTTTTCTTCCAATTACTTCCACCGGTAGCATATTCCAAGCTGTAATCGTCCTTTGGCTGAACCAGTTTTTTCTAAGTAGTAGGTTCCATTTCTCCAGCTAAAGTTGCTTGGAATGTTTCCTGTTGCTAACACTACTTTGGTTGAAAACTAGGCCTAGCTCAGTTCTAAGGATATTATTATCCATTGCTCTGAATAGGATACACAAGTCCCCCCTGTGCCTTCTAAATTGTAATGAATAAAGGTTGAGTGTTATCAGTCTTTCCTGATAAGATATCCCTTTTAGTCCAATTATAGACCTGATCATTCTTCGTTGTGCCACTTCGACCCTTCTTATATATTCCTTATTATATGGGGACCAAATGTGGACACAATATTCCAGATGAGGTCTGACCAGTGCTACATAGAAGGGGAGCATTACTTCCTTAGCTTGACTAGAAATATGCCTGATGGTACTGGCCTTTTTCACTTGGTCCCTACAGTGTATATTAAATTTAAGGTCAGGGCTTATGGTCATGCCAAGATCTATTTCGAGATGTGTTTCAGTTAGAAGTTCATTATTTAAGAAATACTTGCACTGTTTGTTATGAAAACCTAAATGCATGATTTTACACTTGCTAATGTTCAAAGCCAGTTTGCTATGCTCAGTCCATGAAAAAATATACTTGATGAAGAAAGCACTTTATCTCCTGCAATTTTCAAAAATGCTCATATAAAACAGGTGGTTTAGGCAACATACACCAACATAGTAAGACATTTTCGCTTTACCTCAACTATTGATGTCCCTGAAGGTTACCCTTTTCACACTTAATATACATTTTTCCCATAACTCTCTGGGGTCTGGTCATAGGTTTTCCTGTATAGCCTACCACCTTGTACTGCTTAGTTTATGAGAGTTTTGCCCTTTTCTCCATGGTTGCCATATTTTTCAGCCCTCCCATCTGTGGGCATCCTCTCCCTTGTGTCTGGCTGATACCATCTGTTTAACACCCCTTTTTTCAACATATTCTGATATCTAATGGTACATGCCCAGCCAGTAAAAAGCAGAAGTTAATTTTGCCAACACTTCCACATGTACCAAAGGTGGGGAGTAGCTGGAACAAGCTTCCTCCATTACCACCTCCCTGTATGCAAGAGGCACCACCACCCTAGCACACAATCGCTTAGTCTGGGGATGGGGTTTCACGTAATATAGGGTACCCTGCCTTCATTCCACCCACCACAAGGGTGTTACTTTCTGATGACAGGTACCTCTACACTCTTCTTGATCTGTAATAGATGCAGTCAAGTGGGCCACATCAGGGTCACCTACCTGTAACTTTCCCCATACAAGACTAGGGTCATGACATTCAAATTTACTTTCAGGTTTACAATTATTCATTTGTACGTAAGTCCCTTCAGCATTTACTGCCTCTTCTTTCTTGCCTGAAGTTTCCCTCTTCACCTCTGGCTTCATAAGAATAGTCCTACCTGGGGACTTCAATGGCACTACATCTCCATTGTTCTCTAGCCAATACATTCCTGGGAACATGGGCAGGACAGGAATCTCCTAATCTACACATTCCAAATTTGCTTCCTCCACTTCCAACCTCCCAGGCACTTCCCTCATGGATAGATCCCTGTTTTTTTCCATCTGACTCAGCAGCTCAAGGTACCTCCACTTGGCGTCCCTGCAGTGGCTCTCAGCATTCATCCAATGAGCATGCATCCAGCGTATCAGGCTCCTCTGGTCCATCCTCTGGTCACGCGGTGCCTCGCCCAGGCCACCGTCACCACACATCTTCATCTCCACTGGTGCTATGCACTGTGTTTGCATCTCTCCTGAGGTACTAGTTCTAGCACCCCTGACTAAGCTCTCTCAGGATCCCATAGACACTCAGCCAGAACATCCCACTGCTCACACCAACTGTGATAGGTTCACTGTTCAGGAGCAGAAATACAGGTTGACCACAAGAAGTTTCATGCATAAAAAATGTCAGATTAGCATTTATCATTTTATTTCGATTTCATAAAATGATTCCAGATCTCACAGAAGGTGAGCCAATAGATATTAGCTCAGCATCAAACATGCATTTGTCAGCATCAAACAACAACTGCTGCACCCAGCAGTACTTAGCTCGGTGGAAGCACCCACTCTCTTTCTCAGGTCTTCTTTCTCAGATTCTCAGTACCAGACTGACACTCTATCTGGATCTCTATCTTTTTTTTCAAGGTACAGGACCTACAACAGCAGGGCAAGACCACAGAATTACTCCCAATTGTTGTTCCTGTCTACACTGCAGATATAGCCCTGTACCTGTTCTACAGCAGTGCCCAATGAGAAAAGGCTTCTGGATAGGCATTGAATGCCATTTGTTTTACCTTTACATAGGCACTCTATTCTCTTTCTTTTCCTGGGGGGGGGGTTGTAAATATTTATAAGAATATCAGGACCCCTATTCATCACAGGGATCACCCTGAGATAGGCCACTGCACAGCCCTAGTCATAGCAGTATTTACTTTCTCAGTTTCTTGTGGGGCAAAACTTCAGCCAGTGAAGTATTTTCAACCTCCTGAGGATGGAAATGCCCCTCAGTGAGTTAGTTCTATGGAAGCCCTTAGGGCAGCCACCTGCTCAGTCAATTATTTTACTTGTCTTTTCAAGTCCCAGTTTCACATATGTCTTGCCCAGGTGAGCTGTTTCTTAGAGTGGTCTCTATTCTTCTCAGAGGTGCTTCCATTGGGCCTTGTGGGGTAACTCGGTCCTCTTTCTCTCAGACCTTGTGTATCAATTCACCATAGGAAGTGGGGGTCACTCAGATGTTCCCCCAATTGCAACTTCATCAGGAGCATTTCTGAGTGTTCAGCTCCCTCTAGGACTTGTTCTAGCTGCAGCCTATTCATGTCTTGGAAAGTCATGGCTCTCTTATGATAGGCTCTCTGTATTAACTGTTCGAGATCATAGAATCCTAGAATCATGGAACTTGATGGCGGAAAAGGACCCCTGGTCCATCCAGTCTGCCCCTTCCCCCCCATACTATACTATCCACCTCCCTCCTTGAGTACCCACCCCACCTCCCAGTAACCCTTTATGCCTGCCCTCGCCCTCTTGAAATCAGTCACTGTCTCCACACCCACAACCTCCTCCAGAAGCCCTATCCAGGCATCCACCACCCTTTCTATAAAGAATCGCCCTGTCACATTTCCTCTGAAGTGCCCCCTGGCAACCTCAGGCCATGCCCTCTCGTAGTAGTGACCTTCTTCATTTGGAACAAGCACCCTGGGCCTACTATGTTTATCACTTTAACGTATTTGAAAGTCTCTATCATGTCCCCTCTCTCCCTTCTGGTCTCTAGCATGTACAACCCCAGCCCTCTGCATCTCTGTTCATATGGTTTGCCCTTCATCCCTTGCACCATCTTGGTTGCTCTTCACTGAACCCTTTCAATCAGGTCTATGTCCTTGCGCAAGTGAGGCCTCCAGAACTGGACTCCGTACCCTAGGTGCAGACTCACCATTAGTAGGTACAGGGGCACCAAGACTTCCCTCCTCCTGCTGGTGATTCCCCTGCCTATACTTGCCAGCACCCCATACGCCTTCCCTACCACCCTTGTACATTGTTTCCCCACCTTAAGGTCACTGACGACTACTATACCTAGATCCTTCTCCTGCTCCGTAGTCCTGATTTCCTCCCCTCCCATTTTGCATCATGTCCTTGGGTGTCTGTGTCCCAGGTGCATAACCACACATTTCTTGATGTTGAATTTTAGCTGCCAGGTCTCCGTCCATTCCTCCAGCACCACCAGATCTTGTCTTATATCTTCCACCCCTCCTTCTGTGTCGACCCTATTGCAGATTTTCATGTCATCCACAAAGAGTGCCAGACATCCTGTCAGTCTGTCTGCTATGTCACACAATGTAGATACTGAAGAGGAGCAATCCCAACACTGACCCCTGGGGTATCCCGCTTGTCACCTGCCCCATCCTAGAGTGCACCCCATTTACTACCACCCTCTGGGTCCTGTCTGCTAGCCAGCTTTCCATCCATTTTGTTATCTTGTCCCCCACCCCCATACTTCCCAGTTTGTTAACCAGTCTTCTGTGGAGTAAGGTGTCGAAGGCCTTGCTGAAGTCTGGGTAGGCCACATCCACCACCCCCCCCCGGTCTATTATCTGTGTCACCCCATCAAAGAATTCAATTAAATTGGTCTGGCATGATTTCCCCCTTATGAACCAGTGCTGGTTGTTGCTCAGCAATCTGTTCATCTCCAGGTATTGTGCTACCCTTTCCCTGATGAGTGCCTCCATGACCTTCCCCACCACTGTGGTTAGGCTGACTGGATGATAGTTCTCTTTCACCTCCCTGCTTCCCCCCCTTGTGTATTGGCACAACTGCAGCTCTCCTCCAGTCCACCAGCACCTTTCCAGTGTCCAAGGACAAGTTGAATAGCCTCACTAGTGGGGCAGCCAACTCCTCTCTTTGCTCCCAGATCACCCTCAGATGCAGTCCATCTGGTCCCATGGCCTTGTCCATCCTCACCCTGCCCAGTTCCTCCCTGACTCTCTATATGCTAAAGGGACTTGTTTCCACCCCTGCACCCCCTCATCCTCAGCTTCGGTCCCCTGCTCTCCCACTCCTCCATAAAAATCAAGCAGAAGTACCTGTTTAGCTCTTCTGCTTTCATGCAGTCATCCTCTAATGGCTCCCCTCCCTCCCGCCAGAGTCTTACGATCCCTTGACCAGTCTTCCTTTTATTCCGCACTTATCTGAAGAATGTCTTTTTGACACCCTTGGCCTGCTTCGCTATCCATTCCTCTGTGTCAGCCTTTGCCCTTCTAATCACCTTCCTTGCTAGCCTCTTCGTTTCCCTGTAGGCTTCCCTGTCCTCCTCCTTCTTCTACATTTCCTAATATTTTTTAAATGCCCTTTGTCTGCCCCCACCACCCTCGCTACATCCCTGTAGAAATACAGCAGCCTCCTGCTTCTTGCTCCCATCCTTAAGCTTCTTATACTTGAGTGTGAGGCCTCCCTGACTTGGTCTCTAATAGCCCCTCATAGCTCCTCCACTTCATTTATTTCCCCCATGCCAACCATCACTTCCCTCACTAACCTTTGCATCTTATTAAAGTCTGTCTTCCTGAAGTCCAGCACCGTTGTGCTGGTTTGGCCCACTCTCCTCCCTGCCCTCACCTTAAACCTGATGGCCCTATGGTCACTATTTCCCAGCTCCTCTCCCACCAGCACCTCCTCTATGTTCTCCCCTTTTGTCAGGACCATGTCCAGCGGGTTGTTCCCCCTAGTTGGTTCTCTGACTAGCTGATGAAGGAACAACCCCTGCAGCACCTCTAGAATTTCCCTGATTCTGGTTGAAGCAGCATCTGGGATGGTCCAGTCAATGTCTGGGAGGTTTAGATTGTCCACCAGTAGTATTTCCCCTTTTAGAGCCATCTGTGATATGTCCTGTGTCATATTCCTGTCCTGCTCTTCCCCTTGGGTCACTGGTCTGTACATCACTCCAAGCCTCACGCATTGCCCTGCCCATCTGCCTATTGTCACCCAGAGTAATTCAACTTCCCTGTGCCCTCCTGCCCCTCCATCACCTTCACGTCTTCCCTAATATGTAAGGCCACCCCTCCCCATTCCTGCCCTTCCTGCCCTTTCTTATCAGTCTGAAGCCAGGAATCATTGTCTCCCACATGTGAAATTCTGTCTACCATGTCTCTGTGACTGCTATTATGTCCAGCCTATCATGTGCAATGATGGCTATTAGCTCCTCCATCTTGTTTGCCAGGCTTCTAGCATTGACCACCAAGCCCTTCCACCATTTCTCCCTTTCCTCAGCTCCCCTCAAGGGCTTACTAGAGCCTGTGTCTACAATTTTTACCTGGGGTGGGACCTAGGGTCCCCCAACTCGGCTGTGGAATGGCATGGCTCCACATCCAGCCCCCCCTTCCTTAGTTTAAATTATATTGCTTCTCAAAGAATTCCCACAGACTGCACTTCAGCATGGCTGACCCATCCTTGTTGAGGTGCAGCCTGTCCGAGGCGAAGAGGCTCTCATCCTCCCAAGTTACCCCCCCAGTTCCCTATCTTTCCGTACCCCATCTGTCTACCCCATCTCGCCAGCCAGTCGTTAAATTCCTTTATCCTGTGCTTTCTCTCCTTGGCACCAGCATCACCTCTGAGAAGGCTAGGGATTTAAAGCCTAGCACCCTGCAGAATCTAGCCAGAGCCTTAAATCTCACCTGTACCTCCATGAGACGGTTGCCTTCCAGGTTGTTAGTTCCTAGGTGGAATACCAGTTGCACATTTTTATCTTGGTCCATGCCACATGACAGGATGTGGTGGATTATCTTCAGTGCAGTCATTTCCGGTAAGCACTCCATCCACACCGCCCTACTTCTGGTCTCCCCACTTGATTCCCTTTAAGATAGAATATCCAATCAGAAGCACCTCACCCCCCGCTTCCCTCTGATTTTGCTGCATCACAGTTCTCCTCCCCAGAGGTGCCAGTGTCTGAGCTACCTTTCTGGCCCTTGTTGCCCCTCTTTCCTTCCCTGTTCCCTGATCCTCTTCCCACTCAAACACTGTATCCTCCCTCTCCCTTTTCCTGCTTTCTTCCTCTGCCCCCGCTCTCTCTCCCCACTTCTCTCCTTTTGCCTAACTCCTGCCTGCGAACTTCTACATGGCCTGGAGACTCTGGCAGCCTCTTCCAGCTCCTTCTTACTGCTCCCATTTTGTCCAGTGTTGCCCTATTCCACCACCTGTCCTTCCAGGACCCCTAGCTATCCAGCCTGATGCTACTGCTGAGGGATTTTGTGCACTGCTACCCACCCATTTCCATTGTAATGCCTTCCACTTGTGCTGCCTGCCAGTCATTTCTTACCTGGGATCCTTCCTCCTTCCAAGCCATCCCATCCTCATCCCCTCCCTGGCACATCCAATCCCCAGCTTCCCCTTCTGCACTTCCTCTGTACCCCCTGCTAGTTCTGCTGCCCATCTCCCTGTCCCCCCTTACTTCCATCTTCCTCCTTCCTCATGTCTCTGTCCCCTACTGTCTTTGAGTCCCTGCCCTGGTTCCTGCCTCCACGGTTTCTGCCAGCAGTAAGTACCTGTTTGAGACTGGGATCCCCGATAGCTTGCTTACCAGCTTCCTCTTCCTGTGATGTTAGCCCCCTTGCCATGGTCCTTTGAACCCCTGTCCTCCTTCTCCCACTAGCCCCCACCCTCTGCCATTATTCACCTTCCTCAAGGTCCAGTCTCCTTGGTCCTTCTTCCTGTTTCCACCCCCGGGGCTGGCCTGGCCTTCCATGGTTCCAGCTGGTCCTCCACCCATCTGTGTCTGCCCCTTCAGCCCCCTTCCATCTGTCTTATAAATGCACCCCCTCACCCCTGCCCCTGTGCCCTTCACCCATCTCTCCAGCTCATACCTAAGCCTACACAACTCCGCCTATAAATTCATTAACCTGGCACATGTAGGACAGTGACCTAGTCTCCACAATGTATTCATGACCATAGCAGCTCCACAGCCACTGCATCCCACTAGTCTGCTTTCCCTCCTTCCTGTACCTGCAGTCCTCTCCCCTGCCTAGTGGCCACCCCCTACCCCCAGCTACCACTGTTAGCCATTCCTGCTATCACCTCCCTCTCCCAGCCCCCCATACCCATTTTCCCTGATGTACCCCCATCTTGTTTCAGCCATTTGGTCTTGCAAGCAGTTCACTTATCCCAAGAGATGCACTTTTGGGTAATCTTCAATTTGTTCCCTATCTAACTGAGACAAGACACTTGTAAGTGGCATGATCACATAAATCAGCTCTAGCTAGTATCAATGTGTCTGTAGCTGTTCAGATGAAGCAAATTTTATCCTGCACAGTTGCCCAGAATTTGGTCCCTAGTTTGCTTGACCCTCTTAGTTTAAGAGAGCTTCCCCTGTCAACAGTTTGCCCAGAATGTAGTATAGAATCCTGCCCACACACAGCAGTTTAGGAGAATTTTTCCTACTCAGCAGTTAGCCCTAGAATTTAGTTTAGATCCACTCCCACAACAAAGCCCAGATCCTCCCCCATAACACTCCCATAACAAAGCCCAGATCCTCCCCCACAACAAAACAGTTCAAACCCAGTCAGTGGCAGTGCACGAAATCCCTCAGCAAGCCCTGATCACATGAAAGGATCCTAGTATTGGCAAAAATTTGAGTAAAACCAGCCCCGCTGTGAAAATTTCAGTCAAAAGTTCAAGTAAAAACTGCCCTGTTGCAACAATATTAGCAAAAGTTCAAGCAATTAGATGTTATGAAAAAATTTCGGTCAAAAGTTCAAGTAATTAGCTCTGTTATGAAAAAATTTTCAGTCAAAAGTTCAAGTAAAGTTCAAGTAAAGTCAACCCTCCTGGCCAATCCCAGAGACCTCTGTGCCCCTGGGGAACCAATGTAAAGGGTCCAAAAGGTTGTGGAAAAGTGAAAGCCCTGTTGTGAAGTCCTCCTGGCCAATCCCCAAGACCTCCTTGTTGCTGGCTTTTCCTCCCACTGACATTTAATAGAGTCCGGGGAAGGGGTTGGCAGGTGGGACAAACCTCCCCTTCGGTGTGCAGCTGAGCTCCCTGGAAGCGTGGCCAGCTTGCTGGCTTTTAAAGCCTGGCTGCATTTGAATTCTGGCACCTCCTGCCAATCAGGGATCCCCTCTCCGCCGAATGTGGCCACCAGCTCCTACTCTCAATGCCGCCAACTATGGCATGAGCTTCTAGGACTGTGTCCTCCTCAGCTGCCGATGTGGCCCCTCAGATCTTCCTCAGCCACTTATTGTGGCTGCTCTGGTCAGAAAACCTCTCCTTCTGTGTACAACTCAGCTCCCTGGAAGCACGGCCAGCTTGCTGGCCTTTAAATCCTGGCCACATTTGAATCCTGGCACCTCCTGCCTTGATTGGCCCAGCCTTCTTCCTCAGCCACCGATGTGGTCAATCAGGGATCCCCTCTCCACCGAATGAGGCCACCAGCTCCTGCTCCCAATGCCACCGACTACAGCATGAGCTCCCAGGGCGTCATCCTCCTTGGCCGCTGATGCAGCCACTCAGATCTTCCTCGGCCACTGATTGCAGCTGTTCTGGTCAGAAAACCTTCCCTTCTGTGTGCAGCTCAGCTCCCTCAGCTGTATCAAATATTCAGATAACTTTTCACCTTCTAATTGTACTATCCCCTGCAGCTTTCTCAGGATGCTTGTGCCACTGTTGGTACTTCTGAGCATTCTTTCCAGGGCGTTGAGATACATTTGGGCAGTAGCATCAGGTTGGGTAGCTTGCAAAGCTCATACACCATCCATAGCAGGTCCTCTCAAAGTCTCCCACAGCTGATGTCTCTTCTCAGCTTCAGGACACTGGGGATCTTGCACCATAGGAGTGGTTTGACCCATCCGTGTTTCAAAGCCTTCTTCCCAGGGTGGTAAAAGTTTTCTCCCAGAGAAGGGTTTTAGCCTCAGGTAGGACCATGTTCCTCTCTCCATCACCCAAGCAGTAAACCAAGTTGGGGGTTGATCAGGTGGGGTGACATGTTCAGCTTTATACAGTTCTTGCCATCCTGGGGAGTCTTCCCCTCTGATTTCAACCATGATTCAAATTTCACTTTAAAGTTATCTGCATCTGAGAGACCCTTGTACATTTCCCTGCCACTGTTATGAGTCACTATGTTCCAGGTAGACCCACTCCCGCACTGGGGAAAGTTGTGCGCAGCTTGGCAACATCAATTTCAGCATCACTCTTGATCAAAACACTCAGACATTTACTGGTATGGTCATACCTTAGTCCTTGAACATTTAAATTGTCAAAACATTCCAATGCCAGCACTTCAACAATTTCAGATCTTTCAAACCTTTCTGAAATCCCAGTCACTAAGAAGGCTTTTTTACAGTCCAACTGCTCCCCTCAGCACCAGTCTTCTAAGTCTTGGAGTGCTATTTTACCTTTTCCAAATATTCAAAGGCAATTCTGTGGGGCAAACTTTTTCCTTCTCTGAACTCAGTTTTTGGGAGACTTCCCCTGCACCGCTTCTTCACCCTGGTCTTAATCCAGACTGCAGCTGCGGGATCCAGGACTGGACGGGACACTGTAATTTGTTTTGTGGGCTTGTTCAATGTCCTTCTCACTGTGGCCAGTGCATCACCACCATTCTTTGCTCAACTGGCCCCAGACTGCCTTCAGATTCAGAGAACCCCCAGCAAGGAGGTTGCTCAGTTTCAAGCAGTTCTCAAAGCTGCACAAAGTGCTAAATTGCTCCTCCTTTGGGAGCACAAACTTTAGAGACAGGTTCAGTTCTGAAAAACAACTAAATTAGTACATACTCTCACTGTGAAACTGACATCTATTTGTAGGGTCACTGGTTTGCCATGATTAAGAAAGGGCAAAATCTGTTCTGAGGAATAGAAAAACCAGTATAGTCACCGGTGTCTACAAAATCAAACTCCGTTTTTACTGGTGTTTTGTTTTGTGAGCGTTAACATTTTCTTAATCAGCTAGCATATATTTTAGCAATTCTGCTCTCTAGTATTGTGCCTCACTCCTTGTAGTTGTTAAAAATAATAATCTCTATGATAAGCTCAACCTGTACCTTACATTTGGTTTTGTGTCTTATATGTATGCACAGCCATCCCACTATTGCTAATGCCTATTCGCCCTAGTGATCTGAGTATGCAGATCTTGGAAGCCAGTGTGTGTGTGTGTGTGTGTGTGTGTGTGTGTTTGTGTGTGTAGCTGACCTCGTGTGTGACACCTTGAGTTGACCAGCCCTCATATGTGACAGCAGCACTATTGCCCCCATCCCTGAGGGGTGTCAGTAACAGCAATGGGGCAGCGCTATGGCCCCCATCCCTCAGGGATGATTGCAACAGCACTATGGCTCCCATCCCTTGGGGCTAAAGGCAGCAACATTACAGCCCTCACCCCTCAAGGGTGATGGCAGAAGTACTATGGCCCCCATCCATTAGGGTGGCATCAGTAGTACTATGGCCCCTATCCCACAAGGCTGACAACAGCAGTATTATGGCCCTTATCCCTCAGGGGTGACAGCAACAGAAAAACTACAGCCTCCATTCCTGAGGTGTGGCAGTGACAGCAGTAGGAGCAGCACTATGGCCCCCATTGCTGAAGGGTGACATCAGCAACAGCACTATGGCTACCATCCCTCTGGGGTGTGGCTACCATCCCTCTGGGAAGAGGTGTCAGCAGCAGGGGCGTCATTTCAGTAAAATCATAGGGGTAGCAAGGTGGGGTGGGCACAATGTGGGTGGGGCCACGGTGTGGGCGGGGCCAGAGAGGGTGGCATTTGTCAATGTGTCATAGAGCTAGTTACCAAGTAATTTAAAAATAGGTATGAATTGGATAGTAAAGTCTAAATATAAATGTGAAATGGGTCATTACAGATGTTAATTCAAAATAAATAGCTAGCTTTCAAGTTATTGAATCAACAGTATAGCGAAAGTCCCATTCCTCAACTGTACAAATATTAAACAATATTATAATGTATGGGTAGCCCTTATTATCCATTGAAATCAAACGGATTACAACCTTGTAATCCCACTGTTGTGATGTCAGAACCTTATAAACCTATCTCATCTATGTCATAGCAGTGGGTTTACAAAACGGAATGCCAGTGTTGTTCAGTATGTGCACCCAGAATGTGATTGTTAGTCTCAGTACAGTATTCAAATAGCATTCCAATTGTCACAGTTTACTGTTACAGAGTCTAGCAATCACTATGTCGGATAGAGATTTTAACTCTGGTGCTATTTTGGCCCACTATAATTCAGTCCGTGTATCCAGTATGGTGGGTGGCCAGCCTCATCAGTCATGCGAAAGCCTGCGGTGGGGGAGGTGTGCTGACATGGAGTGGCCGACTATTATTTTCCATTTTTGTCCCCAGGGGCACCACATGTAGAGAAGCAAGTGCGCATGTGTTCAATGGCATACACCCTCACCAGCACATCTCACAGGAGCCCCTCCCCTTGTATGTGCCCCTGACTGTGCTACTACCTGGCCTCCAACAGGCAACAGTCCCAAAGCAGGAATCTTAAATTTTATTTGATTCGGAAAAAACCTTTGAGCAAAGTGCTCTTTTTCAAAGGTTCCACGTCAAAACATAACAAGACGGGGGTGCTGTGGAGCACACCTACAGACTAGACGCACTTTAACTGAGTTCCGAGTTTTTGAACTTTAAAGTGAAAAATTGTTGTCCTAGCCTCAACTAACTTCGATTCCAAGAATACAACTGGAAAGAGGGTTCTCTCTGGAGGAGATTGGTGCCAAACATCACAATGGGGAGTTCGCAGAAGGCAGGTGGGAGCGGTAATAAAAATTCCCCACAAGTAGACATGCAGGCCGCTACTTTACCCACGTTGCTGACGACTGGCTCTGAACCACCGTGGAGAGCAATACAAATCTTGATCCAAGCAATTGACCAGAAAGTCGAGTCGATTCTCCAGCGCTTTGCTGATCAAGATGTAAAATTAGAAGCAGTGTCTCAGACAGCCGCTTCAGCAGAAAAGGTTGCTACACAAGCCCTGAACAACACGACAAAACTGATGCAGGAGAATACGCAATTAAGGTATCGATTGGAGGCACTGGAGAACATGAATAGGGCCTCTCATGTTCGGGTAGTCGGACTCCCGGAGGGGTCTGAAGGAGATAATCTGCTGGGTTTTTCTACTTCCTACTGCATTACAGATTAGTCCTGAGCAATTCACACTATTTGCATAAAGCTACAGAATTACCCTACGTACAGCAGGACCCCAGACAGAAGCTCCCTGCATTGTTTTGCTAGTAACCGCCCGGTCCTGTTACCAGAGATTTACTTTTGCAAGCAGCCAGATCTACGAATGCCTGAACCACGATGGGGCCACTATTCACTTGTTTCCTGACCTTTCCTACATAGCGAGGGCCGAAGGAAAAATTTGATGCTGTTCGATCTAAACTTGGTCTCTTGGGTGACACACTCCTTACTGATGCCGGCTCGTCTTCGCATCTATTATGGGGCAAAACTTTTCAATATATGGATTCCTTGAGCGGGTAGGAAGACTGAAGCAATAGCCAAGGAATTGATGCCTGAGAAGAATCCAGGAAGAGACCTGAACTGGTGCTGGTACAACAGTAACTTTTGACTTATATTTCAGTTTACTAAGGACAGTAGCACCCAGTTAGCACTTTGCCTATTAAAGGAATAAAATTCTTTACGTTGAACATTTCCTTTAGGCTATTATGGACTGGTTTAATAGTCTCAAAGTTCCAGACTTGTGTACTACAGTTATAAGTGTTACAAAACAGTGTTTATATTTTTTCTTTGGGTTATGGGATCATATCAACACTCGGTGTTGTGTTGTATGTATGGATTTAATTATTGTAGGTCTGACCACCAAAAGTCTATGTAGGGTGCAGCTTATTCTGGTCTATATCATTTAAATGCATGCTTAAAAGCAGGGTATACCCCCACTTCCTGAAACCAGATTATATAGGCTAACTAAACCTTTTGCATTAGATGCATAACTGTTATATTTTTATTCTATGCCTTGCAAGAGAGTAGTGTATGATATTGCTTATGTCAATATGCAATAAATATAGAATTAAAACAAAAAAAAACATAACAAGACAGAACATTAAGTTGAGAGTTACATCATGAGAAAAAACATACTGTAAATCACTAGTCAGTGTAAACAGGTGTAGCATGTCATATGTACAAATTTGAATACAGTTGCAGATACTCAGATACAAGGTCCAGCATGGCATTCATCTATTGTACAATAAGAGTAAGAGGCAACAATAACATTGGGGCAGCAGCGTGGGGGACAGGCTTTGTCAAGGTAAGCAGCCAGGAGGTAAGGCATGGTCAAGGCAGTAGTAAGGGGGAGGTGGAGAATGAGAATAGGGATCAGGGTTCACTGCAGGCCAGGAAAAAGGGATAGCAGTGAGGTAATGAGAGGGTCAAATAGGCGGTGGTACCACTGTAGGGTGAGCAAGGGCGATGCTGTGTTGAGGAGGTGGAGATTCTCGGGAAGGGGGACTGAAGTAGGGATGGGGGGAAATTAGGCTAAAAATGGAGAAAAGTGCCACTAGGATCTTGAAAGGAGAATAGTCCATGGGCACTCAGTCCTTCGTGCCCTGGCCATCTCTCAATGATCTGCTCCTGTTCCTGAATGAGGGTCACCATCATCGTAAGCAGTAGCGCTACCACTGCACCAATAGGCTGGTGGAACATCCCTTACAGCTGGAAGAAAGTCTCCTCCTGTGTTCTTACAGCCACAAGAGACAATATAGTGCAGTGATTTAAGGCTCTGAGCTGCAAACCTGGAGACCTGGGTTTGATTCCTACAGCCTCCACTTGCATACTGTGTGATGCTGAGCAAGTCATTTAACTTTCTTGTGCTCCCAGGTCGCACCTGTAAATAAGCTTTCAGCTTAGTGTGTCTCTCCTGGTTAACAAAAAAACAAGAGACTATCTGGTCACCTCATATTTTGTAAACTATGAAACTCTGGACTTGAAAGACTTGTAATATGAAATAAGTTTTTTTTTTTTTTTTTAAATCGGTGGACCCTCTCAAAGTTTCAACACTGAACCATTTCCTTTTTCATGCATTGTGCTTTTGTCTCTGTTATGATTGGTTACATCCAAGCTTTTTATGTGCATATTTTAAATTGATCCTGGGTCCGTCATTCCAATCTGAGTCACAAATCCAACTATGGGTATAAGTCAAGTGGTTTTACTCACTGTGTGCCACCAAGCTTCCCCCCCCAAAAAAGATTTTGTTTGATTCCTTCTCTGAGACTGAAGTAAGAACCTTTTCAATTTTAGAAGAGGGCTGGGGAGGTCAATTTTAGATCCCCTCCCCAAATTGAATTTCCATCTACTCATCAGCAAGTAGTCCCAGCTCAACCTCGGTGCAAACAACAGAGTAGAAAGGGAGGCGAAAGGCTCAGCAGGTAACCGCATACCTCTCAACCTCCTGCCTCATAAATCAGGGACAAGGCTTAAAAAAATCAGGGACAAAGGCCCAAAATCAGGGACACATTTTTAAAATTGGTGATATCCACTCAGGAAGCTGGTAGAATAAGGGACTCAGTGTATAATACATTTTCTGAAGAATAAGAAGTCTGCAGCTTTATTGTTTGACATAATTTTATTCTTACAATCATCACTGTTTAGTCAGGGAAACGCAGATTTCAGGAGGGACAGAGTAAAATTTTGAGGTGAAATCAGGGACATCCCTGAAAATCAGGGACACTTGAGAGGTATGGGTAACAGACAGTTCAGGGCTATTGTGTTCCTTGATGGGGATTCTCACAGTGACCGGGGGTTCTGATAAGTGACCTGTCAGTCACATCACATCACACTGGGGGCCTGGTTTGGGGTAGGGAGTGCTGTCTATCAGTTGCACTCTGACTGTAAATCCTGTGACATCTGAAAGGCTTTGGTGTTTCAGAGGATTGATATTTAAATTCACAACACTAACAATTATTATCAATTAATATATAATGACAATTTTTCTTATACTATTATTTTTCTTATCCCCCAAACTCTAGTGGAGCACATCATCCCATTTTCAATGGAGAGTTTACATTTATGCATTTTTTTCTTTTTTGCCACTCTGATACATGTAGGCCCCTACAGCTCCTACTTCCATCTGCCGAGGTGTGGCCAATCATGCGTGACTGATTCTTTCCACATCCTTGTAAGTGTTGCTAGTCCCCTTAGGGTGAGACCACATCCCCCCTTTTTTTGTTTCTATACTATCTTCCTCCCTACCAGGGCAATGCTTCTCTTTCCTCTCAATTCTAAAATGTACATTCTTGCCTTCTACCATTCTTGGTAACCCACATCCTCCTTACTAGCTTTCACACCATCTGAGTGAAGCTTGTTCCCTCCTATTATTCATGTGAACTGCAGGGTGTAAGTAAGTACTGCTCTGCTACTGACAGCAACTATATTGCATGATCCTCCAGTCCTCCTTGCTCCTTACCTTATGGCTTCTGCTGGACTGCCCTCTGTCCTCAGTCTCTGTTTGTGAGTGACAAAAACAAAATGCTTGCTTCTGCTTCTTGTTGCTCTCCGCTCCGTACCGCACTGTCTCCGCTCGCTCGCTTCACCCGCCACCCAGTGCAAACTGCTGAAATAAATAAATTCCTGAAAACAGTAAAAAAAAAATCACTCGTCTTGCGCTCTAGCCTCTCGCTCCGTTGCTCGCACAGTCGCACTCTCTCTTCGACTTGTTCGTGTAGTTGGGTTCCCGGGTTTTTATGATGCAGTCTGCTGCTCCTGCCATCCAATTTGTCAGGTGACCCTGCTCTCTCACAAGTGCCATGGCAACAGGATGGATGTCGGGGTCGCGAGTGGGGGGATGGGGGTGAGACTAGAGAAAGTGCACAGCGTGTGCCAGGCACCACCACAGACTCTCTGCTGCTGAAACCCCTCCATCCACACAGCACAAATATGAACTTGCACAGCGCTTGGCGCGCAGGCCGCGTAATGCTGCTGAGAAGGCAAAAGAAGTTTTGTTTTTTTTTAAATCGGACGGCAGGCCAGCGGCAGCCAAGGGCGTCCATTTACTTTAAGCCAGCAAGGGCAGGGGTCGCAAGCCCTGTCATAGGGTTCGCAAAATTTTCATAGGGGTCGCGAATGCGACCCCTGGCGACCCCTAAATGACGCCCCTGGTCAGCAGCACTATGATCCCCATCCCTCATGTGTGATGGCAGCAACCCTATAGCCGACAATCCCTCAGAGGTGTCAGCAGCAGAACTATGGCCTCATCCCTCAGAGGTGACAGTGGCAGCAGCAGCACTACAGCCTCCATCCCTTAGGTGTGATGGCAGTAGCAGCACTATGGCTCCCAACTCTCAGGTGTGATAGCAGCAGCACTACAGCCTCCCGTCCCTCAGGTGTGATGGTAGCAGCAGCACTATGGCTCCCCAACACTCAGGTGCGAATACAGCAGCAGCACTATGTGCCTTGGCCCTCAAGGGTGACTGCAGTTGCAGAACTGTAGCCCTCAACCCTCCAATGTGACAGCAGCATTAAGGTCCCCATCCCTCAGGAGTGTTGACAGCACTACAGCTCCTATCCCTCAGTCATAATGGCAGCAGCATTATGGGCCACATCCCTCAGGAATGCCAACAGCAGCAGCATTCTGGCTCCATCCCTCAGGGGAGACTGCAGCTGCATCACTATGACCCCCAACTCTCAGGTGTGATGGCAACAGCACCACAGCCTCCCGTCCTTCAGGTGCGATGGTAGCAGCAGTACTATGGCCCCCAAACACTCAGGGGTGACTACAGCAGCAGCACTATGGCCCTCAACCCTCCGATGTGACAGCAGCACTATGGCTCCCATCCCTCAGGAGTGATGAGAGCACTGCAGCTCCTATCCCTCAGTCATGATTGCAGCTGCACTATGGGCCACATCCCTCAGGAATAACAGCAGCAGCATTTTGGCCCCCATCCCTCAGGGGAGACAGCAGCTGCATCACTATGGGCCTCAACTCACCAGTGTGATGGCAGCAGCAGCACTATGGACCCTATCACTGAGATGTGACAGCAGAACTAAGGCATCAGTCCCTTAGGTGTGACAGCAGCAACAAAACCACAGTCCCCATCCCTCACGGGTGATGACAGAAGTACTATAGCCCACATCCCTCAGGTGTGACAGCAGTAACAGCACTGCAGCTCCATCTCTCAGGGTTGATGATAGTAGTGGCAGCACTACAATCCCCTTCCTTCAACACCCATGCCCCACATGCCTAAGTTACAAATTTCAGGGTCTCATAGCTTGTCAGAAATGAGATGGGAATTAAACCGAACCAGCAGACTCCAAGGTGGACTCCCTTGGTTGAGTCCTATCTAACATTTAACTGCCTGAATTGGCTACTTTGAAATAAAGTGCCCCCACCTAAAAAATGCACAAGTGATTAGTGGCAAACCCTCTAATGGAAAATCACGTATCTCCCAAACTTGTGGATGCTTTCTTTTCACTTGGTCCCCATGAAAAGGGTGTCTCTCTGTTTTCATGTCTTAGCTCAGATGTGAACTGAGCACCATTCTGCTCACTGAATTTATAAAGCACCTGGGCCCTTACCTTTTGTATGTCCCTGCATATACTGTCTGGTCTTGGTGCTGTTGCAGACCCCCCCCCCCAATTCTACTGGCATCATACAGTGGCAGGTAGAATGACAACAATTGGGCCATACAGAAAACTCAAGGGCACACAGATGCTGAGACCCCCCAACTCACTAAGGAGAACACAACAAGAAACAGCAGCTGCTCCACTATGCACACTGTCATCATACAGTATTTTGCTGCATGGATGCTGTTGCACCAGGGTCCTTGTTTATTTGGAGTGCAGCTCTGCAAACAGCTCTGAACTACAAGCTGGCTTAGGACTTGTATGCATTCTTTTTCCCCTGGAACAGCCACTGAGAACCAGGGGTTTAGTATAATGAATAATGCATGAGATGCTGGCCACTTATATATATATATTTTCAGTATGCTTTTTGGCTGCCTGACCCAACTTAGGCTTAGTCCAACTGCCCCCAGGACTTACCTCGGGTGGTTTTCCTCCCAGGCTTCCCCCCCTGGGTGGAGCTGCTGTGTAGGCACATTCCCGATGGAGTTAAAGCCTGCTTCCTGGTAGATACCTCTGCTGGTGTTCCTCCCTGGCTTGCCTGCAAGGGCAGACCACGGGACCAGGCCATTCCCGATACATTAGAACTTGGTTCCCAGCCAAGTGCCATGGCATGGTGGTAGCCATTGATAGTCCAGAAGAGAAGATGCTCTAGAACAAGAGGGCATGACATGAGACTGGAAGGCGGTAGGCTAAGGGGAAATGTGAGAAAGTATTTCTTCACAGAAAGGGCGGTGGAGGCATGGAACAACCTCCTAGCAAAGGTGGTGGGGGCAAAGTCGGTGGAGGAATTGAAAATTGCATTGGATAGACATAGGGGAACCCTAGCATTTCAAAAGAGGAGGTAAGCTGGAGATAAAGCATGATCTGCAGCAGTCTCAGTAGGTAGGGAAAAAGGGAAGACTGGATGGGTCTATCAGTCCTTATCGGCCATCAAATTCTATGTTTCTGTATTTCTATATTTAATCCCTGGATTTCTGCACATTGGAGAGACATATGCAACTAGAGCAGATTTGTCTGAAACAGAACCTCTGAGGAGAGAAGAGCATTTGTGAATAGCTCTCATTTGCTATTCCTAGCTGACTAAAAAGTTTGTCCAAAACAGACTTGAAACCCCTGGAAAAAGGGATTGATGCAGCTAGAGTGCTCCACCTGGGCTCT
The DNA here is from genome assembly GCA_016271365.2 of Neoceratodus forsteri. Lineage (NCBI taxonomy): Eukaryota > Metazoa > Chordata > Ceratodontiformes > Ceratodontidae > Neoceratodus > Neoceratodus forsteri. The sequence goes on from CM028135.1 coordinate 756,147,661, forward strand.
AGCACTGAAATTAGAGAATGGGTTGCTTTGAAACTTATCTGTATCTGGGAAGGTGGTGAGCCACCACCTTCTGCTGATATTAGGATTTTATCCTGACAGGGGATTGAATCAACTGAGATCCCAAGTGACTGCCTGCCTGCTGAGGTGAGTGAAGGAAGTCCCCTTGTGGGGTGAATAGGACCATCATCATCTGGAGCATCATGGATCACATGCCTTACCTCCAGAAGTGCGTTGGGTCCAATGCACCTGTATCAGGTTACAGAACAGAGCTCCTGTCATCCAAAGTTCTCACGGCCCACACCCTTTGTTATTGGGAGCACATTGGGTCCACCACACCTGCATCCAGCCTACAGAAAAGACCATCCAGCCGTCACCTGTCTAAGCAGGGGAGATGTTCCCTTGGAAACAGCCCCAGACTGTCATCTAAAGGTCATAAGTACTGGGCTTTACCCACAGACCCTATCATTTGTATTGTTTAGCTAGCTAGATAGATACTTTCTGGACATTCCTATACTACCTCAGAATCCAACCCACAGGTACATCTTACAGCCTGGAGCACCTGTTCAACTGTCCATACAATTGTGTAATTTCCCAGGCAGAAGCTGCAGTCAACAACTGAATTTACAGGGTACCGCACCGAGGTCTAAGCATCATAGGCCTGCAACTCTGCATCTGTGTGTACATTTAAACTGTAATTGGGAGCTCCCAGACGAACTCTGGGGTTAACTGGTGCACCAGTGGGGGGAGAAGTGCTGAAACATGACTTACAGTGGGAGTCAATGCAAACAGCTGTCTTTATTTTTACCTTTGCTTCCCTTGTCTCCTACCTTGTTCTCTAACCCCAAAATAAACACATTGATTATTTTTTAGGGTTGCAGTGGGCAGAGCCCTGCATACTTCTTGCATCAAAGAAGGTAGGACTCACAGATACCGACTGAAGAACAATTAGGAGTTCCTTCACAGTCTCCTCCGCGGTCTGTGAAGCACTCCGCTCTCTCCATTTGCAATCGCACAGCACTATTTTTCTTCAAGAAAGTCATGACAGAACATGGCACAGTCCACCGTGCCCAAGATGGCCACCAAACTCTATTGTGCATGCATGACTAATTGCACATGTGCAATAGGGTTTAGAAACATAGAAACATAGAAGTTGATGGCAGATAAGGACCGCAAGGCCCATCCAATCTGCCCATTTCTTTTTCTACCCTATAAATGTGCCATCGGCCTTTGCCTTGTCAGTGGACTATCTATTCATACTCATCTGTATTGCTCCCTTATGCCTATCCCATGCCTGTTTGAAGCCCTGCACTGTATTCATAGCCACCACTTCCTGAGGTAGGCTGTTCCATGCATCCACCACCCTTTCTGTGAAAAAATATTTCCTCACATTCCCCCTTAATCGGCCTCCCTCTAATCTCATGCTGTGTCCTCTTGTCCTGCTATTTTTCTTATATTTAAACATGTTAGACTCTTTCACCTTGTTAATGCCCTTAAGGTGTTTGAATGTCTCGATCATATCACAACTCTCCCTCCTTTGCTCAAGGGTATACATATTGAGCTCGGTTAATCTGTCCTCATATGTCTTCTGATGCAGTCCCTGCACCATTTTGGTTGCCCTTCTCTGGACTGCCTCAATTTGGTTAATGTCCTTGTGAAGGTGTGGCCTCCAGTACTGCATGCAGTACTCCAGATGGGGCCTAACCAGTGTCTTGTAAAGAGGGATTATTACCTCTCTCTTACGACTTGTGATACCCCTACTTATACACCCTAACATCCCCCTAGCCTTACCTACTGCTTTAGAGGTCTGCTTGGATGATTTCAGGTCATCAGTGATGATGATGCCCAAGTCTCTTTCTTCCTTTGTGACTGCCAGCAATTCCCCTCCCAGCCTATAGGTGGCTTCAAGGGTTTCTCTTCCCTATGTGCATGATCTTGCACTTCTTTGCATTAAATCCCAGTTGCCAGTCTTCAGACCATTTTGCTAGTTTATCCAGATCTCTTCTCATTCTGCCCACCCCATCTGGATCATCTACTCTGTTGCAGATCTTGGTGTCATCTGCAAACAGACAAGCCTTACCCTCTAGTCCATCTGCAAGGTCACTAATGAAGATATTGAGAGGACTGGCCCCAGGACTGGTCCCTGAGGTACCCCACTTGTGACTTGCATCTCTTCTGACTGTATACCATTTACCACCACTCTCTGTTTCTGCCCGTCAACCAGTTTGCCACCCAGTTGACCAACTTCAACCCACACCGAGCCTACCAGCTTATTTATCAATCTTCTATGTGGAACAGTGTCAAAACTTTGCTGAAGTCAAGGTAGGCGACATCAACTGCTCCCCCTTGGTCCACCACTCTGGTTACCCAGTCAAAGAAATCTATGAGATTAGTTTGACAGGACCTTCCTTTTGTAAACCCACGCTGTCTTGGATCCTGTGCCCCTATGGATTCCAGGTGTTGCACTATCCTTTCCTTAAGGAGTGCCTCCATTATCTTGCCCACTACTGAGGTAAGACTGACTGGTCTGTAGTTCCTGCCTCCTCTCTGCTACCACTTTTGTGGGCGGGATCACATGAGCCCTTCTCCAGTCTTCTGGGACCTCTCCTGTGCTCAGAGACTCACTAAACAGTTCTGCTAATGGCTCTGCTAGTTCACCTTTGGCTCCTTAAGTACCCTGGGATGTATGCCATCAGGTCCCATTGCCTTATCCACCCTGAGCTTAGCGAGCTCTTGTAGGACCCTTTCTTTTGTGAAGGAGTAGTGCTCACCTCCTCCCCTGTGTTCATGGTGCTGAGCTGTGGGCCCTGCCCTACCTTCTCTTCAGTAAATACTGAGCAAAGTATCTATTTAGGATAGATGCTTTTACAGGGTCCTCCTCCTCCTCACATGTCCCCTTTTCTCCATTGAGCTTAGCAATACCCCCTCTGGACTTTCTCCTTTCACTAATGTAGCTATAGAAAGTCTTGTCACCTTCTTTTAATGTTCGTGCTAGTGTTTCCTCAGTTTGGGACTTTGCCTGCCTTACTGCCTTCCCTGCTTCCCTTAGGGCAGCTATCTTGGACACGGTGGACTGTGCCATGTTTCTTCATGAGCTTCTTGAAGAAAAATCTGCAGAGGAGACTGTATTGCTCTCTCTTTCTATTATATATGTATATAGATAGATAGATAGATAGATAGATAGATAGATAGATAGATAGATAGATAGAGAGAGAGAGATAGATAGTCAAACCCATTTAAATGCATTGCCATGGGACTTTTGAAATGTATGCGTTTAAGCGGGTTATGCCTTTATGCTATTTCGGTGTTTTTAAACCTCACAGTCACCTGTAAAACACCATACAGTTGGCTGCTATGGTCTATTGTGTGTTTCTCATTTTCTCTGATGTTTCCATCAATTCCTTTCTGAGGCTACTGTTTGTGGCTACTTTTAACATACCTACCGATCCTTACACCACCTAATGCTTCCTTTCCCTTACCTGAGAGTATCTCTCTGGTCTCTGGTCTGTGTCCAGCACTTCAAAACTACGGCTACAGTTACTTTTTTCCTGCTTGCCGCAATTAACTTACTTCCATCTGCTGCTGACAAACCCATAGCAACCCTCTGCAGCATAGCAATGCTAGTCACATGCTCCCACTGTCTCTGTGGCAACTCCGTAGCAGCACCATAGCAACCATTGTCACATGGTCTTACATTTTAGAAATGATATTCGGGGAGAGTGACCTTCATTCACTTTTCTGGGCATACATTTTCTAACTTTTGTGATGAACTGGTGCTCGAACTGTAACTTAACAAGGGGGGGTGAGTTTGACTTCATTTAGCTGGACAAACATTATCGAGACAATGTGATGAAGTGATGTTTTGATTAGTGGTGATTGAACTGATGCTTGAACTGTGACATGATATGGGGGCTGAGTTTCACTTCATTTTGATGGGTAAACAGTAACAAGGTGATGTGAAGCTGTTGATTTTTGCCTAGTGGTGCTTGAACTGTGACTTGAACATGGGGGGGGTGATTGTGATGGAACTTGGCTGGGAAAATGGTTTTAAAAACTGAAACTTTATTGGTCATTGTTAAAAGGTTTAAAATGGTCAGTAACCTTTGACTGATGTGTTCACTCTTTCAGAGCTCTGTTGCAAACATTCTCTGTGTCGTAAAATGCCCTGTAGTCTTCCTCCCTGTTGGCATTCTGTTCAGCATAGTGGCGTATAGTCATGAGAGACTGAAACACATCTTTAGCCGTAGGGGGTGGCACAATCAACTCCTCTTCTCCCTCCTCATCATAGTTGTACTGGGTACCATCACCATCTGCCACAGATGCAGCGAACCTGTCATCTGTGAGCATGCCTGTGCACTGCAGGTCATCATCCTCTGCCACAAAGAGGTCAAAAACAGACTGTGGGATGTTATCGCGTGCTGGCACAAATTCCGCCTCCTCCTCTTCATCAAAATCATTTGGGCTTTAATGTAACAATTCTGTATTTTCTGAGCTGTCACCTCAGACCAATCCTGGCTAAGCATGTGTGTAGCATTTAGCATGGACAACTTCCTCGCTAGGTCAGTGGTTGATACAGCAGTGCCATTGTCAAAGGCTGTAATAACTGTTGCCAGCATTCTGCAGTGGTAAAGGCACTTCAAATTTCTGATGATTCACTGATCCATTGGCTGGATCAGGGAGGTAGTGTTGGGGGGTAGAAAAATAACCTTTGCATGGGATAGATCAAGTTAAGGGTGTGCTGTGCAGTTATCTATCAGCAGCACAGTATGTTTCTTTCTCCTCCTCATATCGTTGTTGAAATCTTTAGCCCATTCAGTGAAGAGCTCAGCAGTCATCCAGGCATTTTGGGTTGCACTGTAGGTCACCAGCAAATGCTATACATTAACGCCCTTAAAACATCTTGGATTTCTGCTTTTGCCAATTTTTTCTGCTTTTGCCAATGATCATCAATTTAGTTTTGTGGGACCCATCCATGCTAGCACACACTAGTACTGTGAGGCAGTCTTTTGCTTTTTGCTGCCAGATATGCTGTCAGACTTAAAACTGAGTGTGCCGTCAGGGGTGGCCCGATAATAAATTCCTGTCTCATCCACATTATACATGCAGTTGGTGGGGGGGGGGGGTAATCAGACAGCAGAGTAGGTAGTACAGATTGGACCTAGTTATTGGCAGAGGCAGTGGCTGCGTCCTTCTTCTCTCCATGAAGATGTTTGAAAACAATGTTGTGCCTCATCTTGAAACAGCACAACCAATCATTGCAGGGCTCAAACTCTGGTTTCCCAATAGCTTTGACTAGTTTCTGAGCCTTCTCCTACAGTAGAGGACCTGAAATGGGCATATCAGAGGCACGGGCATTCTCAAACCGGCGGAGGAGAGCATCATCAACTCCTATGTTCTTGCCCTCCCGCTTTCGTTTCCACCCGAGGTTTCCATTCATTTGATATTCAGACAGAATCTGTGACTTTTTTTCTTAAGTCTACAGATCTGGCTCTGTGATACCCCAAGATGACATGCTACCTCTGTTTGGGAAGATCAAGGACTGGAGAGCAACTTTAATGCCTTAACTTTTTTGCCAGAGAGAGCTCTTTTCTTTTCTTCAGTGTTTCAGCCATCACAGCGAATACAGGAAGACAGGGTTATCTGAATGTTTGAACTGTGGCTGCTGTTTCATAAGCTGCTAATTAAACAATTAACAGCTTGCTGCACTTTGCGTTATATTTAGCTCATTGATAATGACTTGCTAATGACAGCTGCCCTGAAATTGGGTGTTGTGATTACTTTAAAATTATGCGATTATTCGGACAAATTCAATGCCTTTAACCAGGCTGATTATAATGGCAATGGCAGAGATAGGAATGGAATCGGGAATACAATTTTTATTCATTTAAATGGGATTTGCTATTAAGTGGTATGTGTTTAGTGGGCTCCACTGTGTGTGTGTGTGTGTGTATATATACATATATATATATATATATATATATATATATATATATAAATAGGCTCCACTCTGTGTGTGTGTGTGTGTGTGTGTGTGTGTGTGTGTGTATATATACACATATCCCAGGTGCCATGTGCCAGTGGGCTACTACACCTGCTGGTTGGCCTTCTAACAAGTTAATGGGCCTGAGTCCTGTTATGGTGGTGTTCGGGGATTCTCAATCAATCAATCAACCATTAAAAATCTTTATTTTACCAGGTGTACATCATTGAGCAACACTCATTTTCAAGATGGACCTGGGCAGAACGTAAAGACATAATATACATTGCCTACAGGTAATGAGTAAAATAGTATAGGATTTCAGAGACTAAATGATACAGTCATCAGGAGTAGACAAGATATTTACAGTGTATGAACATTTCATTTGTCAAAGCCAGGCTGAATGGTGCAATCAGCAGGACTAGCCATTAGATTTACAGTGCATAAACATTACATTGGTCGGTGCTAGACTAGGTGATACATTCAGCAGGACTAGACATAATATTTACTGTGTATAAGCATTATAATGGTTGATGCCAGACTAGATGAAACATTCAGCGGGGCTAGACATAACGTTTACAGTGTATGGACATTTCAGAGTCAGTGTGCTGGTTTAGATAGCTATGCACCAGCACATGCATGCAACCCTAAAGCTAACAGAGGAGGGAGGAGGGAAGCTGGTTCAATACTGGATGATGGGATAGTGACTGGTGAAGGTGGGCACTAGGACATTTTTTTTAGAGAAAGAGCCAGGAAGGAGTACCCAATGGGAGAGGAATATGTGAAGCCTAAAGTGCTTGTTCAGAAGATCAGGTTTACTGAGCAAATAACTGATAAGTAATCGGGGTGAGGGGCCAGGTAGTACAATGGTCATGGGGAGAGATTTGGTGCAAGTACATAGGCCAAGTTCTGACCGGGATCAAACACTGGGTGGATAGAGAATACTGGTAAGTGCTAGGGGTGTGGGAGAGGAAGATGAAAAGAATGTGTAACAAGCATTTTGACCCCAGTTCATCATAGCAGGAGCAGGAATATAGGTTCAATGATAATATCTGCAGGATTCAATGAAGAAGAAATCATAACTAGTTTTGAAAGCAGTCACTGACAGAGGACGGACCAGTTTCATGGATTTTTGTATCATATTCCATAGTAGGGGGAGTATATGACTTATTAAAGCCCTACCAAAATGAGATCTCACTTTGGGTACGAATAACGAAATATAGGAAGTGCTTCTTAATGAGTACTTGCCTACTGTGCAAAAAGGCAAGCAATCTGATATATATTGGGGCAGCCTACTGGAAATGGCTCTGAATGCCCAAATGGTTACATTTCTCTGCCGTCTGTACTTAAGCGAAGACCATCCCACTGCTGTATACAAAGAACAGTGATGGGTCGAGTAGGGTAGACCAGTGATAAATCTTAGGGCTCTGTGGTAAAGGGTATCTAGTTTTTTGAGCCTAGCAGTCTGTCCCTGACTGTACAAAAAGTCAGCATAATTGAGAAGGGAAAGAAAAGTGGACTGAACCAGTCTCATCTTGGCCTCTCTTGTAAGGAACTGTTTAATTCTATAAAAGAGACTGAGTCTCTGCCTGAGTTTTAGCAGTTCATCTATGTGTGGCGTTAAAGGACAGCCTTTGATCAATCCAGACACCCAGGTATTTGAACTTAGTTACGTATTCCAAGGGTTCTTCCAGAAGTGTAGTGATGTGAGGGGATGATATAGGTGTGGCATCATATGCACGAGGTGAGAATAGCATTGCTTTGGTCTTTTTTGTATTTGGTAATAGTTTCCGGTTTAATAGTTGCAATTGCAGTAGGTTAAAGTCATGTTGCAGGTCATCACATGCGGCAGTGGGAGAGGGACCTTCGGAGTAGAGCACTGTATTATCAGCAAAGAGGTGAATGTTGGCAGCTTTGATGTTGTCATTGATTCTATTAATATTAATTGTGAATAGTAGAGGACCCAAAATGGAGCCCTGGGGAACTCCTCTCAATAAAGGTTTTAGGGGAGAAAATTCCCCTTCCGCCTTGACCTGCTGATACCGGCCTGTAAGGTAATTAGAGAACCACTTTTGGGAGTGTTGGTCCAGACCAATGTTCCTGAGTGAAGTGAGAAGCAGACTGTGGTCTACAGTATCAAAGGCCTTGCTCAGGTCCAAAAATACAGCACATACGAAGTTTTTAGTATCCAGACTATGTAGCCAGTCATTGGTCACTTTAGCAAGAGCAGTGACAGTACTATGTCGTGCCCTAAAACTGGATTGTAAAGGGCTAATTAGATTTTCAGCTTCTATTTATTTTTTGAGTTGGTTATTCACAATCTTTTCCAGGAGTTTGGATAAAATCGGAAGTAAGGAAATGGGCCTGTAATTATTAAGGTCTGCAGGATCACCAGATTTATATAGGGGGATGACATGAGCTGTCTTCCATATTGGTGGCAAGGGCAGTCTGGGAGAGTGATAGGTTATAGAGGTGAGTAAGTGGGACAGCTAGGACCTGGTAACCAATTTTCAGGTAGTAGGGGTCAAACAAATTGGCTCCAGCACATTTCTTGACATCTAATTGTAACAAAAGTTCTTCAACCTCCTTCAACGAGACTGACTGCAGGGAGAATGAGGAGTTAGAGACCGGAATTACTTGTTCCTGGACACCGAGTTGGGATCGTAGGTTATTGGCAGGAGAGGTGTCGAAGACTAGTCCTGCGGTGGCAAAATGATTTTAGCGGGTAGGGAGTTACCATGAGTGTGTCCTTATAAGTCTTTTAGGGTTTTCCAGAATTTGTCAGGGCAGTTCAAAGATGTTTCAAGTTCCTTACGATAAAAAATGGCCTTTGATTCCTTGACCAGTTTGGTGCAGAGATTTCTCGCCCTCCTAAACAAAGTCCAATCAGTTGGGAACTTAGATTTCTGCGCCATTTTCCAAAGAGCATCTCTTTTTTGTAGGGCAGACTTTAGCTCTGGAGTAAACCAACAGCAGGATTTCACCCTATTATGGACTTTAATCAGCAGAGCAAGGTTATCCAGGGCTCCTGTTACTATTTCATAAAAGATGTCATAAGCTACGTTCACAGATTTTGCACTGTAAAAGTCCTGCCAGCGTAATGAATTTCTTAGTTGGACATTAAATGTATGGGGGTTGAAGTTGCGGCGTCTTCTTTTTGTGGTAAATTTTGAGGCTGATGTGGCATTTTTTGATGCTCTTACACAGGCAATGTAACAATGGTCACTTGTATCTGTGAAAAATACGCCAGCATGAGTAAATAAATAAGGTTTACTTACTAAAATAAGATCCGGAAGGGAGCTATTGTTTGCTATTTATTCTAGCCTAAAGATAATGAAAATAGCATGGTGCCTCCACTCAGAGAGAATTAGAAATGGGTCAAGTGACTAGCTCATACAGCCCCCTGGGATACTACACCTACTCACCTCCCCTACCAACCACCCCACACACTGGATACCCAACAGTTCAGTAACACCAATGACCATAAACAGTAAGGACTGAACAGACTCAGAGAGTTCCTGCACACATAGTGTCAAACCACAAACCACAGCTTTATTGGGGGGTGAGGACTAGGGAAGGGATATTGGGACAAAGGGTGGTTGAAGATAGAAAAATGGTTAGTAAGAACAAATAACAATAAACATTTGGGCCAGCTGCCTAAGTCTACCCCTGGATGCCCACCCCCACTGGTACCAGCGTCTAACCTGATAGTCCTTTGGGAGTACCCACAAGGTGCAGGCCTGTTTGGCGCTGTGGGTTGGCCTGCTGTTGGGGCCCTGGTAAAGAAGAAAATGACTTGAGAAAGCAATTAAATCCCTTTTACATTCCCTGGCCCAGTTTCCTGGAACCAGGTCCTGGGTTCTCACAGTTTTGCAGAACTCAAATACTCATGTGATGAATGCCTCCAGCTGTCCTGGATTGTGGAGCTCCATGCAGCAATGGGCTGATGGAATCTTGCTCGAGGATCTCGCAGCTGGTCCCCTTGATTGGAGGTCTGGCTGCTGGTCACCTTCAGCCTCTTCTGGCCCATTGCAGAGTTCTGTGGCAGGACCACACCATCCCCAGAAGGCCCAGACCCGGGACTGGCTCCTCAACCCAGCTCCCCACAATGGATCACAGGTACCCTAGCACCCCAGCAAGTGCCAGTAACCTCCTGAGACAGTGAGTCCCACTTGGAAAGGGTTAAATGATTCCCTCCCTGGCTCTGGATGAGAACTCCCAAATGGTGCGGGTCCTCTGCAGTCCCTGCACTATTTGAAAACCAGCAGAAATCACAGGCAGTTGCTTAAGCAAAGTCCAGTACCAGTTAATAGTGGGTGCCAGCCATAGATCAATGATGCACAGGTGCAATCAACAGGGGGATTCAAACACAACAGACCCCTGCACACCAGTCTGCACTTTCCAGTTAGAAAATCCTATGCAACATCTTCATCAGTGACATTGCGCATGACCTACAAGGCAGAATTTCCCTGTTCACTGATTACATGAAGCTCTGTAACAGAGTAGACACACCAGAGGGTGTAGACAGAATGAGGAGGGACCTGCAGAAGCTTGAAGAATGGTCAAGGGTTTAGCGGTTAAAATTCAACACAATGAAGTGTAAGATAATACATATGGGGCACAAAAACCCTGGAACATCATATCAGTGGGAGATGATGAGGATATAGCATGCACCAAGCAGGAAAGGGACCTTGGAGTTATCATCTCTGATGACTTTAAGGTAGGGAAACAGTACGACAAGGCAGCAGGTAAAGCAAATAGGATGCTGGGATGCATAGGCAGGGCATCACCGGCAGGAAAAGGAAGGTCATAATTCCACTATACAAGACACTAGTGAGGCCCCACCTGGAGTACAGTGTACAGTTCTAAAGACCTTACCTACATAAGGACATAGACAGGTTAGAGAAGGTTCAGAGGAGGGCAACACAGATGGTACAGGGATTGCATCACAAGTACTATGAGGACAGGCTGAAGGACTTGAATATGTACTCCCTGGAGGAAAGGAGGGAGAGGGGATATGATGGAGACATACAAGTACCTTACAGGGATGAACAGGGTGTAGGAATACACTATTTTCTAGCAAAAAAGATGTTCCAGGACTAGAGGGCATGGGATGAAGTTGGAGGGAGGAAGATTCAGAGGAAATTTGAGGAAGAATTTCTTCACAGAAAGGGTGGTGGACAAGTAGAACATGCTGCCAGAGGAAGTGGTGAGGGCAGAAACAACCACGAGATTTAAGAATGCATGGGATAGACATAAGGGTATTCTGGAGGTCAGGGGTAAGGGGCAACAGACTTCTAGATAAACATAAAGGGAACTTACAAGCTCAAATGGGCAGATTGGGTGGGCCATAGGCCCTTAGCTGCAGACGGTGTCTATGTATCCATGTATAAGCTGTCCACAACCCATTCTTCAGCTGCAGCTGGGATACAGCTCTCAGCCACTTCAACCAGTTCACTCAAGAAATGTCAGCACCTGGCTAGTACCCCAACATCCAGAGATGCTTTGCCTCTTCTGAATCACACCTGCAGTCCGACATAGGTAAAACACACTCTCAGTAGCAACTGTGGCACTCAAATAGAACAGCTCAGTCCTCTCAGCTCAATTCAGTCCACCAGTGCAGGGTTTCTGCGGCACTTATCGTCTCCAAAATAATCAAACAACTCACAGTACCTGAGGAATCAAGGTATCAGTTCAGTCTCAATCCCTTTCTGTGGCTGATCCTTTCCTGAACACAACAATTCCCTCTAGAGACCTGGGAAAGGCCTCTCCAGTCCAGATCCACTTCTCACTGGAGACCTCTGACTCATCCAGAGCCCGGGAACAGACTGAAGAAACCCAGAAAGTTCAGTGGGTTTCACTCGTGAATCCAAGGTTCTGATTGGCCGCTGTCTGAGGTCATAAGGCCATCAACATGTCTGTCCCATTTGGATCTATGCAATCCAACACAGTTCCCCATGCTCTACTGTCTGGTGCAGTAAAGGCAAATATCCTTATCTGATAATAACCCCCCCCCATACTGTAGCCACAAAGGGCCCCTGTTAAACAAGCCCACTCTTGGTTTCAGGCTCACTGTGCCCCCACTGTTGCTGAAACATATGCCCCCCCCAGTGGCAAGCAACTCCTCATTAATATGCATGAGTGCTCATGAATTATTCATGAGCCCTCGCTATGTTCCTGAGTTCTAAACTTTAGTTTTTATCAATAGAGAGGTTTCTCTCTCACCTCATCATGGTCTCTGGTCCCCATTAGACTCAGGAGGGGCACTGGGACTGCTATCACACTTTCCAGCTAACCGCAAAACCAGCAGTCAGCAAGATGAAGTGCTGCATGCACGTCTGCAGTCGCCACATGCTCCGAGGAGCATGGACAGTAGCTGAGACTGCAACCCAGCAATCCAAGCTTAACGTGGGCTGAAATCAAGTAGTCCACTCTGGAGAAGTCTCTGTGCACCAAGGGAGCTAAGAGGACAGCCAAAACTGCCCACAGAAATGGGACAAAACAGGGAAACTGGGGACAATAAAGGTAAGCCCCCCGACGGGGGTTATATATACATATATATTTTTTTTCTCTCACCCTCCACCTGACCCTCCCTCTCAGCACACACCAAACCCCCACCAAAGAAACATAACAGTGACACTGGGGGTGCCCTATCTCCCAGTGTTGTGGTGAGGAATCCTTCGCCATTTTTCTTTTTTTAGTGACCCCCCTCCACTACCTCTCATGCGCTTTTATTTCTCTCTTTTTTTACATCTGTATTTTTTCTTTCCCCACTACCGAACCCTCTCTCCCTCTTAGCACCCCCCAAAACATAACAGTGACACTGGGGGTACCCAAACCCCAGTGTCCTGATGAGGAATCCTTGGTCTGTTTTTTTTTAAACCCTGTAAAAAGAAAACCATCCATGAATGTCTTTTGTGGCTATAACTGCCTCCACCTGATCCTCCCACTCAGCAACCACCATCTCACAACCCCCCAAGCCCTTACTTACCCATTGGGGTCCAACGCTGTAATCCTCTTTGGATAGCAGACACATCTCCAGTCTTCAAACCTGGACTGCAGCTGAAGAAACAGGTATGTGGTTTAATGTATTTCAATGGTGTTTTGAACTTAAGGGCATATCTTGGGCATTTTTGCATATTCTTGGCCCAAATTTTCAACATACCTTTTTTGGACCCCACCTCGTGAATAATTGCAGTGACATTAAGCAAATCTGTCCTGAAAGATGATTTTGGTCCCTGCATGAAATCACCTTTTGGGCAGGAGTTGAAAAATTTCTCTGCTCTTGTTCATGAAGTGGGGTCATAAAAAGACTATGTGGAAAATGTGGTGAAAAAATTATTAAAAAACAACAAAGTTATGAGCCTACATTGAATTTTGCAAATACAGGCTCGTAACTTTGGTAGTTTTCAACTTTTTTACCCCGATTTATAACATAGCCATATCTTTATAGCACCTCAAGAACGTGACAGATGTCATTTTTCAAATCCTGGCCAAAATGTGTTTTTAAATTCCAAAAGGTGATTTCATGGTCCCTGTATGATATCAACTTTTGGACAAGAGATGAAAAATGTATCTGCCCTTGTTCATGAGGCAGGGTCATAAGAAGACTATGCTATAAATTTGGTGTACAAATATTAAAAAATAAAGTTATGAGCCTACATTGAATTTTATGAACACAGGCTCGTAACTTTGGTAATTATCAATTTTTTTACCCCAGATTTACTACATGGTTGGTTGGTTGGTTAAAATGTATTTTTTTCACAGGAAATAACATTTGTTCAGACAAAGTCCTGTTTACAACAAAGTCCTGCATTTCAATTCATCATAGTAAACATTAAACAATTAACACATACAAATACAAAAATACAAAAGTACAAAAAGAAAAATCACTTCACAACATAGCCATATCTTTATAGCACCTCATGAATGTGACAGCTGTCATATTTCAAATCCTGGACAACATGTTTCTCTACATCACAAAAGGTGATTTTGCAGTCCCTGCACTAAATCACCTTTCAGACAGGAGTTGAAAATGTTCTCTGTTCTTGTTCGTGAGGCAGGGTCTTAAGAAGGCTATCTTATAAATTTGGTGTAAAAATATTTAAAAAAAAATAAGTTATGAGGTTATGTTGCATTTTGCAAATGTAGGCTTACAAGTTTGGTAATATTTAATATTTTTACCCCAAATGTTTAATATAGCCATTTTACAGCACTTCATGAATGTGACAGCTGTCAATTTTCAACTCCTGCCCAAAATGTGTTTTTGCATCCTGACTGTGAAATCACCTTTAGGCCAGAAGTTGAAAATTTTCTCTGCCCTTCTTCATGAGGCAGGGTCATAACAAGGTTATGTTAAAAACTTTGTGTAAAAATATTAAAAAACACATTTATGAGCCTACATTACATTTTACAAATGCAGGCTCATAACTTTGGTAATTAACAATATTTTAACCCAAATTTACAACATAGCCATTTCTTTACAGCACCTCATGAACGTGACAACTGTCATTTTTGAAATCCTACTCAAAATGTATTTTTGCATCCCAAAAGGTGATGTTGTAGTCCCCGTGTGAAATCACCTTTCAGACAGGAGTTGAAAATGTTCTCTTCACCTCTTCATGCGGTGGGAACATAAGAAGGCAATGCTGCCAAGTTGTGGCAAAAATATTATAACATATCAAAGTTATGACCCCACATTCAAATTTACACACAGGCTTCTAACTTTTGTAAGACCTTACTTGCAGCTCTAGCGGCTCTGGCCAGAGTTTGTTTGCAACTGCTGATGCATTTTGCCATTATTGCCTTGCTGTTTATTTGCATGCTTAGAGTGATGGGTAGGGAGGGTATTGTGTTATTGCATTCCCTGTCATAGAGGGTAGGGGTTATATTTATTTCCTCTGGGAAAACACCCTGGCAATGCTCTGTCATAAGGATCCCCACAGCAGGAGGCACCTCATGACTTTCCAAGCCCATTTATAACCATGAACCCTGGTGCTGTTCGCCCAAAGGTATAACATACTTTGCCCTTTACTATTTGCAGGTTCAGTCAGTACACCTCATGGGTAGGGATGGTTACACCTGTCACAGTTTAAAGCATGCTTCTGAGCTTCACCTTGCTAGCAGCATCTGCATCCCTAGTTGGTATCTACTGCAACCCAAAAATTATAGAGAACTCTCAGCCATGACCTTTGCAGTGAATATGATGGGAGCACCTGGGGTTTGAGAACTGTTGGGGAGTGGTGGAGATTCTATTGGGCAAATTGTTTACTTGTTTTATTGCCTGCATGGATTGATAGTATTTTGACTTCGTAGCATTAGAGTTTACTGCTAGCCCAATTTCTCCAATTTTTACCCTTCTGATCCCTTGTTCTCTCTGTACCCTCCTTTTTAAATAAATTGTTCATTTGAACTGATTTTCTTGATTTGGTGATTGTTATTGTGTTACTGTGTCATGTGTTTTGGGGTGAGATTGTGTGGGAGGTTTATGTACTGTTTCCTGGTGGATAATAACCTTGTATGCTAGCATCCAGGGACCTTGGGCAAAACAACCTTAACAGGTATAAAACAAGTCTTAAGCTGACAATGTTGTGTGGAGTTGAATTTTAAATCAGTGCTTCTCCAAAAAGTGCCAAACACAGCAAAGCAACAGGATCACATTTTGGAGGCACTTTTTGGAGAAATACAGAACAAAATTCAACTCAACAAAATGTTGTCAGCTTAAGACTTGCTTTATACCTGGTAAGGTCATTTTGCACAGTTGTGCTGTTGTGGACTGTATTGTTGTTTACCATGAACACAAACCACCTCTGAGCACTCTTGCTCCTTAATTTTGGTGCTGCATCCAGGTACAAATACCCATATTGCCACTCAAGATGGAGGCACAATGCCACGTTAAGCCTGTGTACTCAATGTAGCACATCTTTAAGTAACAAAGGCCAGCACCCTTAGGAGGAGGTGAGAGGTAAACCCTGAGGGTCCTGGGCAGTTTGCTACATTGGAGGCATTGCTGGGATCTCCGTGACACACATGTGGTTCTCAAACTTATGACTCTGTGAAAAATACATTTTATGGTTCCCACTTTAGCAGTACATGGCCATGATCTTTTGGGCTTTGGCCCAGTTGTATGCCTCCATGGTGCAAAGATGATATCTGCTGCCTGTCCCCACTCTGAAATCCACATGGGCTAAATGAAGAAGCAGTGGCACTCCAGTGTTGGTGTTCCCAGATGGGTAGTGGGAAGCTAAGCTGTTGGTGGTGGTGGGGGGGCATAATTGCCACCTAGAAAATTCTGAGGTATTTGTAAAATTTCAGTAGGAGAATAGGGATGTCTTCCTTGGCATATGTGGTAGTTTCTATATTGGAAGACTATTTCAATCCTGAAGTAAGATACTGCTATGAAGTGTCAACTCTGAATAGATATTTGCACCGAGAATACTTTGCTCATTAAATTCCAAACATTGCTGAAAAAGCATTGTTAAAGTAAAATGCATTTTCCCTGAGTTACCTTAGAAACATTTTATCCTGATGTCATTTGACATATTATGATAATCACAGCTGAGAATGCAGCAGATGTGAATTTGCAGCTGCAGTTTTTAGTTTACAGTATAACTCCATTAATGGTATTGTTTCTGGTGTTTACAGCACAAAACACTGAACCCACAGACCAATAGGTTTGTTTACTGTAAATACCACCACTGTCACTTACTGTGCATAAGCAAGGCACTTCACCTCCCTGTGCTTCAACTTGCCTCTGTTTCTCACTTATTCTTTCTCTCATCTGCCCCACCTCTTTCTGTGCTTAACTTTCTTGAGCTTTCCTTTACTTCTTGCAATCACTCATAACCCTCTCTGCACCATACCTAATGGCTGAGCAGCTTTTTGTGATTATCACTTGCAGCCAATCAGTATTGTTTGTTTCTTAACATTCTAGACACTCTTACAACCATAAGAGGGTCTTGCATGCAAGCAGTTCTAAAATGTGGAAATTCTAAGTTCAGTTGGCATAGTCCATTTCCCAGAAATATGTTTCTCTTACTTTCCAGAAAGTGAAACATTTCCATTTTAAATAGGAGTTTCATTTCTTTTACAGAAGTCTTTAAAATGATTTAAAATACAGTTGTATAGTCTTGGCATTGCATATGTTTATAGGAGTGCCTTCTTAAGTACTTTGTGTGCCAGAGCAGCTCAGCCTCACTTTGCAGTTCTCTTATCCAAAGAACCTGAGAACACAATCATAACCGTAAGAGAAACCAGAACTATATATGTAAAACATACAGTGTAGCCCACGAAGATACAACACTGTGTCACAGATTCATGCATGACAAAAGGTGTTAACTGCCATTATAACTGCTTAATTTCTTGCATTAACTCTGCTGCAAACTTCTGCTGTATTACGTTGCATCCTGGCAGGTTCTGCTGTATATGAAAGGCCCTTTTTAAAACCAAAGTGGTTTCTTTACCTAACTGGATAATGAATGTGCTCCAGTGAGAGAGTTAGTTCTCCAAAAACTGAAACTTACATCAGCATACTTCCTTACTGGATTGTGAACATAATGGACTTGATTTTCAAAGCCCCCGAGACTGCTGCATGCCCCTGGTGCGTCAATCATATGGCGCACTGGGTTTGTGGCAGTTTCCTGGCTGGTGATCAGGATTTTCATTCCCATGCACCAAATACTGCAAGTTAGATCAGCTGCCCCAGTCTAACTTGAGGCAATCTGTGGACCATTTTTATAGGGCCATAAAGTGAGGAAAGTGTCACAACTGCACCCAAGAATATAAAATCGGGTGCAGTCACAGCAAAGGTGTTTGGTGCACCTGTGCCAAAAAAAGGTTTGGATGCAGGGCTTGATGCAAGCCCTGTGTACCCTTTGAAAATAGAGCTCAGTGTAGTTAATGTTTGCTTATTGATGGGGTTCCTTCACTTCTTAATCCAAACCTGTGCTTTCGGTTTCCAAAGGTATGCTTGATGCTAGATAAAAGTTGACCTTTTGCAGATTACAGTAATGCACAATCAGGAGAGTAGCTTGGAACATAAAATTTGTGCACCATTTTGGACACCATGACCTTGTTTGTTGTCTCCCACCCTCTTTGTTGACCCAGTTGTACCCTTTTTGTTTCCCCTAACCTACGTGTTGCACCCAGGTTGTTGCCCTTAGTAGATGTAACTTGTTTGATCTACAGTTGTAGACCACAATGCTTTGTTAAGCATGGGGAAAAAATAAAGCAGCACCCAGTTGTATGCATTTGAACAATGACTCACTTACGCAGAGCACCAACAACCATATTGCGACATCAGAAGGTGGAACAAATAGTGCTTTTGGGGGCAGGCAAAATGTTGCCTTCAAAAACAAATTTGTACACTATGGCTTACATGGTGTATGTATTGCCTATACCCTTATGCACAATATATGAATGTATTCCATGTTTTCTAAATTCAAGGCTGCTTGGTTTTGGATATTAGCTTAGTGTCACCATGCATGAACTTAAAAACACAGAAATATAGAAAAGAGAAAGACAGGAAAAGACTTGAACAGTCCATCTAGACTGTCCCAAGATTCCCTTATTAATTATTTCCCTCATCTTCCCCTCTCCTTTCTACATTATTTCATCTTATAACTCCCTTAATTGCATCTCTGATGCTTTTGAACCCTGATATTGCCTGTGCCTCACATCTTTATTATGGACTTTGTGCTCTCCATTTCCACCTTTTCCATGAAATAGTACTTTCTAATATATTTTTTGAACCTCCACTTTCTGCTTAAGCATATGGCCCCTTGTGAACTTACTGTGCAAACCTACTGTTTCTCAGAATAAATAACCTGCCTGTGTCCACTCTGCTTAACCCTTTCCTGAACCTGAAAGTCTATATCATGTCTCCCTTCTATCCTCCAGAGTGTACATGTTAAGGCTATTCAGTCTCTCCTTGTATATTCTGCTGTGTTGTCTATGGATCACCATTGTTTCCTTTCGCTGCACTACGTTTAATCTATCTTTATCCATCCTTAGGTATGGACCCCACAAATGCACACAGTACTCCAGATGTAACTGGACCAATGACCTATACAGGGGCAATATCACCTCCCACCTTCTGATAGTAATCCATCTCCCTATACACCCCAGCATTAGCCCTTCTGTATGCCTTATTGCACTGAGAAGATAATGTGAGGGTATTTCCTATCACCTCCAGGTCTCTCTCTGCTTTTCTATGCTCTTTACTGGCATCCTATCAGAATAGTAAGCTGTCCCTGGATTCTTCACCCTTACATGCATCACCTTTCACATTTTAGCAATACATTTCAAATGTCAAATACTGGATCATTTCTCCAGCCTTCTCACATCTGGTCTCATGTTTTTAACTTCTTCACTGTCAACCCTCTCTCATAGCTCTGTACCATCAATAAATAAACTTACCTTACCTTGCCTTGAATACCCTCACATATATCACAGATATACTATACACATTGAAAAGTTGAAGTCCTAGGAATAAACTCTATGATACTCCACTAGTCACTGTCCTCTCATCCAAGAATTCACCCATTAGGAAAACCCTCTGAGTTCTAGTACTCAACCAGTTTTTGATCCAAGCAGGTATTCCATTCCCTAGCCCTAGTGGGCTCATCTTCCCTACTAGGCTTATGTGTGGAACTAAGTCAAATGCCTTACTAAAATCTAGTTGTAGTACATCCACTGCCTGACACCTGTCTGCCATTTGTGTTGCTATATTAAAAATTTCTATTGGGGGAATGGTCTGACCTTGACCAAGATGGTCACCTACTGTAACTGCCTGTCTCTGATCTTCTTAAACCCTGATCTACAGATATCCACTACTTTGCTGTCTAAAAACTGCATTAAACCTTAACATCTGAGAGTCTGCAGAGCCAGCGGTTGACCTATGTAATTATTTTTGGAAAGCACTTACCATAAATCAGTAGCAGTTGAGTAAAGATTTTCCTCCTCTCTGCCTCTTCATCCACTTGGCTTACCTCAGCATGGCAGCGACACTCCTGTGTGGAGTCCATGTTTAGCCACTTCCTGCAGGAAATGAAAGAAATGACACTGGCTGCCATCCAGAACTCCCAAGCTATCTCTAAACTGAACTCTAGAATGATGACCACTGAAAAGCACAGCTTACACACCAAAGGAGCTTGTCACAACCTGCAAGCCCAACAGAGGGTGCAGGCAAAAATCTTTCAAGGTTTCCAAGAAAAGGCAGATGACCTTGAAAATCGAGGCTGAAGAAGCCACATGTGTTTTGTTGTCTTCACGGAACAGGCTGAGCTCAGGGACACAATTGAATTCCTTTCCACATCATCCCACTCTCCACATGCTCCTAGGAGACCCTTGCTTCAAAATTGAGAGTGTGCATTGGTCCATCAACCTGCAGCAAGAAAGGAGAAAATCCTCGCCCGATTCTGGTCTGCTTCCTGCAGTTCTAGGTGGAGTGGCAGGACCACTCTATCCTGATTTTTCAAGACTTCTCTTATGAGCTTACAATGCGACATAGGGCCTATACAGAGGTATGCTTAGCTCTGCATTGCGTGGGAGTCCCCTTTACACTTATATATCCTGCCCTTTTGAAAGTGTCCACAATGGAGTGCTGCTCACCTTCAGTACACCTGAAGCTGCTCTGAACTACATTCACCAGCACTGGCCCTCATAGATTCATCAAATTGCATCACACTTGCCAGCAGCAGCTCTTGGGCCCTCCCACTCCACCCTAATAGACACAACGCCTGTGCCACACCTTCCCCTCCACAAGAAGTGGACAACTCATGGCAGTAACCACCAAATTCCCGCCGAACAGAAAATACTCAAGAATTAGAAAGGATCACAGTGTGACGAGATCTCTGAGTGTCAATGGTGTTATCGAGATGTCATTCTTGGTGGTGCCACCATCAGCCACAGGTAGCTGGCTTAAACTGACAGAGGTGACATTGCTAGGTTGTTTAGCCTGATGGTTGGACACCAAAATGTGGTGCGTAGCCAGACAATGGCAGAAGTGAAAAAGTGCCTTAATTTGGGGGGGGGCACTGTTCACCCAGAAACTATGCTACTGCCACCACCCAGAGGAACAGACTAAAAAGGGGCACCAATGTATAATAAAAATTACCTCAAACAGGCAGAATTAAACAGAATAAATAAACTTTATTTAAGTTGGTAAATAGCAGTACAATAACAGTACAAATTCAGTGCAACTGGCAGTCAAAACTTGTAGTTAAATTTGCAATTAAAACTAGGCAACAAAAATTCTAAACTCAAGCTTATCAAGCACTCTGATATTAACAATAAATGCTTATTAGTATAACATTTACAGTAAATGCTTATCATGCTAACATTTAGGGCCATCACATGAAGCCCACAGGAACATAGAAAAAGGGTTAGGTCTTAACTCTACCAATCCAGTAAATGGAAAGTTACCCGTAATAACTGTTGCCAATTACCAGCATTGAGAAGGGCTTTTGTGAGGGATCAGACATGCCTTGGGATTCTGATTCCAGCAGCCAATTGGCTAGGCAGGGGTATGTTTGCTGGCACACCCCAGCACTAGGATAAAGAAACCTTAAGTACTGGTAGCCCCTAGACTACACCACCTCCTCAGGGCTCCCTCCCTGGGTGCCACACCTCCCCCACCAGTGACTGGCTGCTGCAAGTTTTGTAAAAGGATACAAGCATTTGTAGATGTACTGTGCCACTAGCCAACCTGCTAGTCAAGTGTCCTTGGCACCTCACCACTAGCCAACCTGCTAGCTGAGTCTTTGGCTCTTCACCACTAGCTTACATAATAGCTGAGTCACCTTTCTCCAAGGAGCCTGTAGGTAGGTCACCCTTTTTCTGCTGGTTGATCCACCATCCACTACTGCCCAGGACCCACTTCTGATAGTTTAGTGCCACTCCCTTCCCCCACTGACTGACTTGTCAGCCGAGTGTGCTGGGCTTCAGTTGGGGGGGGGGGATGTCTTGGGCCAGACCACACCTCCTTCTGCAATTAGCCAAGCTGCTAGCTGAGTTCACTTTAGGTCCCCTTGTGACAGGCTATATGCCTTCTGGCACTATCCAACTTGCTGTTTGATCCCAAGGACACCTGCAATGCTCTGGAGAAGGCCATCTGACATCACCAGCCTGTTCTGCTGGATGCCTGAGTCAACTGCTTTGTATGGCTATTCAGCTCTCAAGCCCTTAAAAGGGCTTCCAGGCAGGCAGGGCTCTGCAATGGCAGTGCTCTCCCAGCTGCCTCTGCAGGTCCTCAAAGGCTTCTCTCTGGGGCTTCTCATCCTCTTCTGGAGCTCTTCTGACCCTCCTACAAACCCCTGCAAACTGACCTTGAACCTGCCTGGCAGCCTTCTTTTATGCTGCAGGGATGGGGCATGGGTACCCTGGGGGGCTCCTTTACTAACTGGGGAAAGGATGAACCTGACTGGTTATCCAAATCAAGAACTTGACTGTTCAACCAGTCAGTGTCAAGAGCTGCTACTCTGCCCTTCTGCCTCCTCCCTAGCATGAGCACACTCAGTATCTTTAACTGCCATTAAGATTTTAAAACTAAGCATCAAGTGTCTGTGATGTGCTGCTGCAGGAGCCAATGGATCAGGTCTTCCACAGCTGTCACTTTCATTTTCGATATGGAGGTCAGGGAAAGTAGGAGCAAACTTTCCTGACCTGCCTGAATACTCGCAAAAAGCAAACATTCCCAACTTGCCTAAACATCCTCAGCACACACATTTACTTTTAAATTTAAAAAAAGCAGTCAGTGGCCAGTGCCAAACTCACTAAGGAACCCTCCCCCAAATGTTGGGCATAGTGTCTGATGCAGTTGAGACACCAGCTACTACAATAGTCTCCCAAAGGTCAGGTCGAGAAGCAACAGTCAGAGTGTCAAGTTGGCAGCTCAGGAAGGGACCTCTGCTGAACTGCTTTCAAACAGCAGGTACTGTATGCTCCACTACGAATGGCATCCCCAGTCATGGATCCATCTCTGCAACCCAATTCTGCTGGCCATCTGTTACAATAAGATGCACCCCAGCAAGATCCACCCCCACCACCTTCAGTTCACCCTGGCCTGCTTAGAGCTGCTTCCTCATGGGTGGTGATTGTCACCACTAATATGTTTGTTCCTTCTTCCAGCTCTTGAGGCCCAGAGCAAAACTTCATGGGTACTGAACACTCAGTAACATGTTTGCCAGTGACTGAACCAAACTCAGCCCTGTGGTGAACTGAAAAACAACAGGTGATTGTTTCATCTTTTTTTGAACTGGGGAGAAAAGTGAAATGCATGGGCTGTTGTGTGCGGTATGGGACCAGGCAAAGTTGGTAGGGCAGTAATCAACTGTATCCTGCACTCACCCTCCTATGCCTGCCTCTCCCCCCGCCAAGCATGATTCAGCATTTCACCAGACGGTTTCCCCAGTGGCCTTACTGGGATGGAACTAAGAACTCTTTCATTTGTAGTCAGTGCCCAGCCTCAAGCTTCCTACCAACAGTCTGCATGTCCTCACTGTTGCATATGCTTTGCTCAATAATTTATTTGAGGGGTGCTTATTTTAAAGATTTTAAAGCAACAGTTATTTTAAAGCTATGACCTCTGTACCTACTGTAATTGTGGCTAGTGTGGTGTGGAGCCATGAGGGGATGCTTGATTGTACTAGTATCCCACGTCTTAGTATGAGCACACTACAACTTTCAAACCCAGTAGAACTAAAACAGTTCCTTTTTACGCCCCCAATCAAAATAATGGAGAAAATAGTCCATGCACAAATCACTGGGCACTTAAATAAATATAACATCCTCACAGAGGCTCAACATGGTTTTAGGGCAAAACACAATACTGAAACCGCCCTCATGAGGTTCACCAATTACATTTTTAAGGCCATGGATAATGGACTATACACTGGCTCCATTTTCGTGGCTTAATCAAGGCCTTCATCTTGGTGGACTACAACCTGCTCCTAGCGACCCTCTCCCAAATTAACTTCTCCACAAACACAGTAAACTGGATTGGGAGTTTCCTTCATCCTGGGTACCACAAAACAGTTATTGAAGGCCAGTCCTCACCTAACTGCCTCATTAAATATGGGGTCCCTCAGGGGCCAATCTTGGGGCCTCTCCTATTTTCTTTTTTTATTAACCATATCCCCTGAGTATGTTCACATACAAAAATCATCCTCTGCATGGGTGATGGTGCCCTATACTGTAATGATGGTGTCAGGAGGTCTAAACCTCATTTTCAGGTTCTTGGCAATATTGGGAATGCAAGTAATCACAGACACGCTGCATTAGAGTAATAAACGTGTTTATTACTACCAAAAAGGATAAAATGACAGTTGCACTAAGCAGTTCATATCAATATGAACCGGGAGCCAGTGCTAAGCGTTCCCTACACCTCGAGGTTTCTTTGTGTCTCTTGGGATCTCCGAGGTACAAGACTTAGTGTTATCACATTATATACCTATTATAATTACTATGGTTACTGTAAGATACAAACATTTCTAGTTACAGAGATGCGCCCTATTGGCTAAATTAGAGGAGGCTCCACAGTCCAAGATAACATTATACAATTTTGTAGTAGTCATCAGTTTGTGAAACAATAGAGTTCTTATACAGAGTCTTACATAACTCAGTGTGGTTGTACAAATCACCAAAAGATTGCAATGCTGACTTATATATCATAATTATTCCAAGGACACAGGTGTCCTGACATCTTATAAGTAAGAAATACACAGAAAATTCATAGAAGAATATATATGTATTAGCAAGCAAAGTGTATTACAATAATATGCGTACATATCCTGACATCTACTCTTATACGGTAGATGCCCTTAGCCCTATATGTCAGTATAACATATGCCTAAACACTAGCTGTCTATGGTGTATGTCTGAGGGTACCAATAAAGGTGCAGGGACCTCGTGTAACAATGGTAACCCTGCCACCCTCCTCTCCAAACTCCAGAAGGATTTCTGCAGTCTTCACACTTGGTTTACCTCCCATGGAATGATCCTAAACTCCAAAAATACAAAATGTATGATTTTCTCAGGTGCCCAGAAACCCTCAAACTTCAACTTCACACTCCTGGACAACGATGGCATCGTAATTGAGCTGATCCATGAATTAAAATACCTTAGTCTAACACTTGATGAGCACCTCTTTCAGACCGCAGATAACCAGGTTAATTAGCAAAATACACCAAAGATTCGGGCTTCTTTACAGGATCCATCAATTTCACATCCCCGAGACTAAAACCCAGTTTGCCTCCAGCTTACTCCTCCCTCTACTCGACTACTGGTCCCTTATTTTTTTCAACCTCATCAAACTCCATCAATATTTCTAAGCTAAAAGTGTCCTACAATAATGTAATCAGATTAATTACTGGGCTCTTTATAAAACCATCAAATGGTTCTCACTGGAAGACAGATTTACCTGGTAGATACATAAGTTCATGTACAAAATTCTCAGCAACCTCCTCCCTCCCAGTGTCTCTTCTCTCTTCATTAGACCTGATCCCACTCATCCTACCAGGAGCGCCTCCTCCTCCTCCCTCTTTAGGGTCCCATTTTTCAACACCTCCCTGGGACAGAGATCGCTGTCTTTCAAGGGCCCCAAACTGTTCAACACCCTTCCACCCAGCCTTGTGATTTGCCTCTCCATCGAATCCTTCAAGGTTAATCTGAAAAAGCACTTACTCGGTAAATACCCTTGCAACTGTTTCTTACTAGGTGTTGTTCTTAGATATACAATGTCCTAATGTTTGTTTGACTGGATCTCTGTACATTTATCATGCTACTGACTTGTACTTATGGAACTAGTGTGCTTATGGAACTAGTGTGCATCTATAATAATTGTATTTTTCTGTAATCATGTCTATACCCACCTATTTTATAAGTCTATTTCTGTAAAATTGCATTCCCTGTATTTTGTATTTATCCACAATTGTTTTGTTATAACTGGACGCTTGTGAAAATGGACATCTTGCCCACATGCCTTTCCAATATAAAATAAAAATGAAATTAAATGAGTTTGGTAGCACTGTGAGGAGCTGTTATAATTTAAGGGGAATAACCAGGGAGTAGCTTCAGTCCAGGCTCATGATATATAAATACAGTGCAAGGTACAGTGCAAGACATCTTTTCCCATGTTACTTTGCAGCATGCCCATCCTGCCATGACCCACCTAACAGACTGCCGACACATGGAAAAGTTAAGGATCACGCTCATGTGAATAGCAATTTTTTCATCATGCAGGGTCTCTGAACTTGCCTTTTCCATGCACAATTTTAACTCCACTTGCTATCCTCCTATAAATGGCCAATTCTTGCCCCACTTAATATGCAGTACTGAGTGGTGATGGGTACATCCTACTCACTTAGCTCATAGCACAGAGTGTGTAGTTCCTTTCTTCATCAAGAGAGGAGGCCTACCTAGCCAAGAACATCACCCTGGCAGTATCCTGTTGAACCCTGGACTCAAACCTATTTCCCTCCTTCCCCCTGTTCCCTTACTTATTGACCCATGCATTATGAGAATAAAAATAGTGAACTGGGGGGGAGAGGGAGACCCATGCCTATCTATTACAGGGCACGTAGTGCTTGCACTTCTAGGACCAGGCCAGATAATAGACACAGGTGCAAAAAATAATCTGAGAGAAACTGCCCTCTCGTGGTACTCCAGGACCATGGAGAGACCTTGGGAACACACACTCTCATAAAGGATCCCTGTAGCAAGGGCAGCTCTCACTCTGTCGATCATACCTGGCTTCAAGTTTCAGATGCCCCCTTCCCAGTAAACAGTGAATACTAGCTATGAGTCCAGATCCAGGTATATCTGGAAATACAACTACTTACCTTCCACCATAGTGGCTATCTCCAACTCTCTAATGGTATAGAATGTGAACTTGTATGCTAATCACCTTGTAATGGGTACACACTGACTCTCCCAGTAACTTGTGAGTCGGCATCACTTCCATATGGGGATACCCTGACTGGGTAACTCATGCTACTAGGACTTCCTGATCTCCTTTCTCCCAAGCAGGGACTCTTTACTGAGAAGTGGACTATCCACCACCACTAGGTGCAGGGGATATAGCTCCCAACCTGTCAGACTGTAGAGTTTTTTGCCTGGGAATCCACTATAGAGAGATTGGCAGGACATTTTTTTGCCTTCCTTCGACATGCTTCTGGTAGGAAGAGTACTGTTTGATGTACAAATATCAGTTTGAGGTTTAAGGAGAAGGAGGGGGGATTTTGGTTATTTTGTGAGTCTTACTTTTTCACTCACTGTTTGTAGGTCCTCAAGAGCCAGCTGTAGATCCTGGGGCAATAGTTTATGCCCAGCCCTTATCCAGTTGCCTCATAATTGTTCTGTGTTGTATATAGATAGTGTTCTGTCTGATATATTAAACTGATGCCCACTTTCTATGTATATGTGCCCTCTTGAATTGATATATGGTTGGACTCCTTATGATGCCTACATGCTGCCTTCCTTGATAGGCCAAGAAGGGGTGACTTTCTTGCGGACTAGAAACAGACAACTGGTAAACTCTCCCTGGTCCATGTATAACACTGCTTAGCACTGTATGGGCCAGTCTCATTCTGGATGTTCCTATTATGACCCTCCAGTGATGGCAGACCTGTGCTTTATAGTTAGAATGTCCAGGTTTTAAGTTCCCCTGAGAAACATATGCAAGTGTTGACACACCTACATCATCTGCACTCCCTGCGTTCCTGGTCCTTCTACTGGAAACCATGCTTTTGTCCACCAAACCAGAAAACTTTGTAGGGTCTGGGTCAGGCTCAGGATCCACAGTGTGCCGCAGTTAAAAATACAGAGTATCCATCCTACAGCATAAATTTCTCCACTGGAAAACTCAGAAAGTGACCTCGGATACAGATGGGCGATGGGTCCTGGTGCTTTTCCATAACCCTAGTGGCCCTCTGATTGTGTGGAACATATATGCCCACAGACTCCTTGACGTCTTCCATGACCTGGAAGACTGCATGTCCCAGTTCAATTACCCAAATGTGCCACTGCTTGTAGGGGGAGACTTTAACTTTACCTTTGACCTGTCTGGAGACCGAAGCCACAGCATGCCAGAGCCCCATATCAGGATGGCCCAAGCTGCCAAACTATGGCTATCAGATCAAATCATGCCAGATATTTGGTGCATGCACAATACCAGGATGAGACACTACACGTGCTGCTCTGCAGCACTGATCTTTGGCTTACAGCTCCAAAACTCTCTGCCATGGCCATCTCTGCCTCCATCACCCCGCTGCTTATCTTGGAAAATGCTCTGGTGAAACTGGATCTCCTCCTAGGTCCAGCTGCTTGCCATTTCCCAGGCTGGCTGCTGGATCTCACCCCAAAGCAAGACCCACAGTTTAAGGTATAGCTTCAGAAAGAGGCTGAGGAGTTCTGAGCAAATGATAATGGTGACACATCGATGCCCAACATGTGGGAGGCCTTTAAGGCCATGGTGAGAGGCAAGATAATAGGCTATGTATTGCACTGCAGAAAAGAGAGAGAAAATGAGCTTTTGGAGGTCCAGCTCAAACAGAAACAGGCAGAATTCAAGGCTGACCATAAACCAAATGCTAAATACACACTACTCAAAGAAATCATGAAACTGTTTATAGGCAACACTCACAAAGCTAGGCTTGACATCGACAGGCTCTGCCACAAATACTGGGAAGGGAGAAAAGTGTGGCACCATTCTCTCCTCTGACTAAAAAAACAGCAAGCAGAGAGATACATAGCTGTACTATGGAATGCATCGGGAGAAATGCATGAAATCAGCAGACATCAATGAAGTGATGAAGGACTTCTACGCCCAGCTTTGCAGCTCAGTTCCCTCAGTGTAGCACATATGAAAGCTTTTTTATCACATCTCCAGCTCCCTAGGCTCTTTCCAGAGCAGACAGCCAATCTAGAACTACGGCTCACTACTGCAGAGATAGAGACCAACTTGGGAGCACTTAACCCACATAAAGCTCTGGGGGAAGATGGACTGCACATTGAATTTATTCAGTTACGCTCACCAATAACACGTCCAATGCCCCAAAGGCTATACATGGAAGAAGATACCACAGGCTCCCTCCCTTCTACAATGGCCATGACCACAGTTACAGTTCTCCTCAAAATATTTAAGGACCCCACCCTCCTATCCAGCTACCATCCCATCTCATTAACAACAGTGTAAAGTATTTCCCACAAATTCATTTTCTCTGTTTTAAGTACTTATCAGATTCCAGATCTGTTTCTACACTAGTTAACACTTCTGTATTCTACAGCTCAAATCTGCCCAGTACTACATGGTTGGCATGGAAACCCATACAGATTAAAAGAGGCTTACATCAAGGCTGCTCTCTCAGCCCATTGCTTTATGTTTCTGGTCTAGATCCCATGTTACAGAAGATTAATGCTTCACTAGATATCCATTGAATGATTACTCCCAGTGGTCTAGTCATCCCCATCCCCTATTTTGGCCTATGCAGATGATATTTTGCTACTTGTTAAGGAGCTGGAATCCATGCCAGTTGTATTTTGCATGCTGACTGATTTTTCAGAAGCTTCTGGAGACAAATTGAACTTGACAGAAAGTGAAAGTATGGCCTTAGGATCCTTGAAAGACACCTGCCCAGGAACTATTTTATATATATTCCAAATGCAGAGGAACCCTTTAAATATTGTGGGTATACAGTTCGGAGAAGGGTACATGGGTATTTGAATTGGGAATCTAAAGTGGCAATAGCTGAGTACAATACAAACCATAGAACTGGTGGCTTACAGTATGTCTAGGGCAAAATGGGTTTTCTTAATAAAGACCTTTCTGGTACCCCTTTTCCTTTATATTAGTTTTGCTTTTCCACCCCCCCAAAGAACTAGAGCCTAAAATATATAATGTTTTTTTCAGACTCCTCTGGGGGAGTTACCTGAACCCAATAAAATGGGTACTTATGCAATGGGCACATAACGAAGATGGACTAAGGATAATTAACCCACTGGTCTTTTCCATTGAATGTTTTTTTTGCTCACTTTTCAGAGTGCCAGCTCCATGACACTGAACAGAGGGGGATCACTCTGGCATGTTGGCGACCTGGGTTTGAGCCTCAAGTCTGAGGCATCAGGCTTGGAGGCCGGAGGGGAGGAGTCAGAATGTCCGATGAATGTTGTCCTTCCAGGGGGAGGGTGGACACTGCATCACTCTGCAGCAGCTCCTGGTGGAGGCGTGTGGTGGTGCTCTTGATGGTGCAGGTGAACTCATGACATCAGGCACCTCCTCTCCAGGTGACCACAGTGTGTGCATCCTTGTGAGTGGTGTGCAGAGTGAAAAGGAGGAAAAACTGCCACATCAAAGGCACACCAGATGACACCCATGTAGTCCCTTCCATGCCAACTGACCCCCAGTGAGCAGCACCATGTCACCCCTCAGCCTCTGCCCAAAACAACTGGAGGAAGGTGGGAGGCTCCAAATGTCTTTCTCTTCCAAGACCAGTGGTGGATGCCCCCGGTAGGGACAAGCTGGCTCAAGGGATTAATGGCTGTAGGAGTACTTCGGTGGCTGTTGAAGATGCAGGGGTGAGTCTGGTGAGTTGAAGGGGTGGCATTGGTGGCCCAAGGGAGGGGTGCCAGTGGGTATGAAGGCACAAAAAAAGGCCATAATCTATTAATTTGGATAAAATGTGGTTTCCTCTGGGTAAAGAATGGTGGTCCACACTTTTTATTGTATGGGAACTGGGACAGGACAGATGTTTGGGTAGATGCAGAGGACAGGTCCTTTTCTTTATTAATTCTTGTTTGGGAGAACTCAGGCAGTGGAAATTAACTTTTGTTCAGGTTTTCTCAGTCTCACCCCCACCTTTCTGACTTTTTCATCTTCGACTGCTTTGGCCTCCCCTGCCCTCTCTCATTTCTTTGGACTCCTTTCTTACATTCATCACTATCTGCTTCTCAGGCTCTCCCACTTAGCTATGGTATGTTTTTTTTAATTTTTACATCATGCATTAATTTGCACTTATCCTTTGTAAATAATTGTATAATAATTGTTGCTTATCATGATGCGCTATTTTTTTTTCAGGCTTTCATTACTTTTCTTTCCTATGTTACTTTCTTTGTTCACCAATGACTTCTGTATTTCCAGTTTGTTCATCAGTGATGTCTGTTCATGCACATGGCTTGTACACACTGTATTAGTTGTCACTACCTTTGTAACTGCCACCTGTGTTGCCCGGGACACGCCTGAAAACAGTCCCCTGGATCAATGCATCAAGAATTAAATAAATAAAATGTGTATATATATATATATATATATTTATATTCATGGCAAAAACCTCTGTTTAATGCATCAGTTAGGGTTGTTCCACAGCAACAAAAGTGAGGAAATTCGGTATTAGGGTTGAAAGCCAAGGTCCAAAGACTTAAATAAATAAAATGTGTATATATATATATATATATATTCACGGCAAGAAACTCCATTTAATGCATCAGTTAGGTTGTTCCACAGCAACAAAAGTGAGGGAATTCGGTGTCAGAGTTGAAAGCGCCCCTTGCACCCCCCCACCAGCCTGCCCCCCCAACTGGCATCGGGGTGCGTTGGGGTCGTCTGCCCTAACTCTCACCACACCACATGTGTAAGCAAGCTGAGGTATAGGAGAATGGGGTGAGAGTTAGGATCGACAACCCCAATGCACACCCCAATGCCGGTTGGGGGTGCGGGCTGGGGGGGTGCAAGGGGGGCTTTCAACCCTAACACCGAATTTCCTCACTTTTGTCACTGTGGAACAACCCTAACTGATGCATTAAATGGAGTTTTTTTTGCCATGAATTTCCTTTCTTTTTGAGAATGAGGACTATAAATCCTTGTATAATAATTGTTGCTTATCATGATGTGCTAATTATTACCTTAAAACTGCCCTTAGCCAAGCCTCCTCCAGCTCTGACTCCCTTGATTTGAAACTTCTTCGGCTCACCCTTAATGTGGTCCTTATCCCCAGCACCCACATTTTAAACCTCTCCCTATATCTAGGTAAATTCCCCTTCAAGTGGAAATCTGCCTCACTCACACCCATTTTTAGGGCTGCATGTGCGGAGCCCTGCAGACGTTTTACGTGTAGAAAAGGGCTGACGTCATATTTTCCGTCTCAGGAACTGTTTTTCCGCCGCCTGACCCTCCCCCAAGAAGCAATCCACCCATGTTGTCCCTATGGACTACAGCACTGCACTATATCACAGTGGGCCTACATTTCTGCATCCCTGCCATTTCTGTCCCCTTCCCTTAACAGCAAGGGCGTAGCTACCGATGGTAAAATGAAGCAATCGTTATGCTATGGATAACATGTGGACGAGCAGTACAAAGTGCTGGATTAGCATTCTATTATCTTTCACTGTTCTGAGCTCTCAGTGTGAAGTGAATGCCTGGAGTGTTGCAGAAAGAGCCCAGTGTTGTGCCCCACAGCCTAAGTTGTTTCAGAGACCAAGTCCCTTTCCATTATCTCCACTGAATTCCAACTAGATCTCGATTGTCAATAGTGCTGTCACAGCACACAGCTGCTGGATCCTTCCACTAGCATTTGGAGGTGTTCATTTACCATAATTAAGACTGTAATATTTACACGGCAAAAACCGGGACTTTTCACGGCTCCTGCACGGAGAGAAAAAAACCTTTTCACGGAAAGAATGAGGGCAATATTGAATGCAAAACATAATGGTTTTAATCATTAAAACCAGATATAACAAAGTGACACCTTTCTGTTTTCCTAGAGAGCTGGTTTTGCTGAAAAGAGAACCTAAACTGCTACCTGACATTGCAATGTCTTTCACAGGTCACCTTTAATTTGTTGTCTATGGGAACAATAGTGTTAATGGTTTTGTTAATGCTAGAGCTCAGCAAGTGGAAAATAGTATTGGCAGACTTATAGCAGGAGAAAAGAGACACAATCTGTGTCATTTCTGTGTCTAATCTTTGTCAGTTCCAAAAAAAATTGCAAAAAGGGGAAAATTCACTCACATTCTGTATTACGGGAAAATTCACGGTAACAGTGCAGTTTCATGGAAGTCGTGAATTCCATGCATGCGATGAATTTATTACAGCCTTAACCAAAATCACCTGCAGAAAGAAGTGGCATTTCTGACAGTCACAATATAGACCACCCCTATCAAAATGTTTCACCTCCAGTCCTACTGTGAGGAAAGTTGCCACTCTTCTGTCTATTGCAAGGGTTCAGACAAAGCTTTTTGTGTTATAAATACACATCCAACGACTGTTACATAACAGCAGCTTTAAAGATATGATGCCCTTTTCCACAAGATGGTGAGTTACCTAACATCAAACTGGCTTTCATAAATACGCTTAGATAGGAAGCACAGCCAGTTGTTTGTTCACTGTGGCTGTAACATGCTTTGGAGACACTGCAGTTTTTTTGTTAGCCTTTTCTAAAGATGCACTATCGCTTCCTCTCAGCAAAATATTTTAATAGCATAGAAAAATCCTCCTGTGTCACAGAACAAAGAGAACAATAGCGGAATGAAGAACAGACGTTTTCCGGTTCAAATGATTAATCAACCTGCAGAGCTCTTTTAATTTGTCTACAATTGCATGGGGTTAGTGTTTGAAGAATGAGCTATTGCTCACTGAAGTCATTTGAACTGGAGTTTTACTCTGGAGGGCTGCCTACAAATAAAAGCCTGGGAAAAGAAAAATCAACCTTTGAAGAGACTTTTTTTGTAAACAGCATAATGGCACAACCCAGTGGATTAACAAATTAATTCACTAGTATGTTGCTCTCCCTACACTTCAAGATATTTATTTTGTTTAAACCGGTAACTGGGAAAGGAACACTGAGCAGAGGCTCATCCGTAGGTGAGGCCCAGGGGACAGATAGAGGGTATAAAATACAGAGAGTAGAAGCTAGATAGGGTAGGATGTTCAACAGGGCAGACATTAGCACAAATGCAAATTTCAGCTGTGTCAACCTGAACATGTCAGAGCTGACCCATTGCTATTTTCAAAAGATGCACCAGTTTGTGACAAAAAGAAATATTTATTGAAAAAAAAATGCAAATGTGGTTTATGTCATCATTTACTGCAATTGCGTCTGTTTTGTCACCCAATTTAAATAATTGTTTTTTAATTATTATGTTTCCTAGAGATTTTGATTACAACATGTTCAAAAACTAATTCTATAACAGTGAGCAGGTTCAGAAACAAACTTTAAATGCTGTTAAACCATTTACAAAGTAGTCTAACAGTTTGAACAGATTTCCATTTTGAAAATAGCAGCCGATGGATCTCGGACAGATCCTTGGGAAACTCCTGCCCATTGTTAGTCCAGGCTGGGCTTTGAAATGCCTGTTCAGCAAGCAGATCCAGACATTGCCAGCAGAAAGCTCTTTTTCATGTAGACAAACAATAAAAGCAAGGTCCAAGTAAATTCTAGAAAAAGACAATCATGAATTGTAAAAGGAAGATCAGTTATACATGTCAGGATTGTCTCCACAATAAAGTACTGCATGTCAGTACAAAAAGTTTTATATACTGCACTTCAGGCCAGTTTCTACATTTATGGAAGTTTATTTTTAAACTGTCACAGTCACTAACCAATAGCTGCATTCATGTACAGTGGTGACCCACCCTTCCTCCATAAGTGCCTCGATAATCTAAGTTACAAAAGGCACCCTCACTGGAACAGGTACCTAAAAAAACAGCACACAATCATGTAACGTGAGTACATGTCGTACAGTATTGTACCTACACTTATGAAGGAAACATCTCAGTACAACTGTGCTGACATTGTGGTGTGTGTGTGTGTGTCTGAAAGTCAAATGAAAGTTGGAAAACATTGTTAAAATGCATATTAGTCAGTTGTGTAGAATGTGCCTAGTTTTTTGTCCTTTTATCTTCTTCTCTGCAATAGGACAATCCTGCACAGTGACCCCTCCTTTTTATGGCTGCATGGGCGGATCCCTGTAGACATTTTGCATGTAGAAAAGGGCTGACGTCATGTTTTCCATCCGTGGAACTGTTATTCCTCCACCTGACCCTCCCCCAAGAAGCAATCCACCCATGTTGTCCCTATGGACTGCAGCACTGCACTATATCACAGTGGGTGTACATTACTGCATCCCTGCCATTTCTGTCCCCTCTCCTTAACAGCAAGGGTGTAGCTACCGATGGTGTAATGAAGTGATCGTTATGCTATGGATAACATGTGGACATGCTAGTGCCGGGACATTTTGTACTGAGTGTTTGTTGCCGAGGGGACAGTTTCTCCATCGCACCACCTCTACCCAGAGTGGCAGGCTCTCAGATGCAGTGGCAGGATTTCTGGTGCTGGGCAGTTTACATGATTCAGTAAAACAGATGGAGAGGCAGAGCATCTGAAACCTGTTAAGTGCTAGAGACATCTACTGAAAACATGAACCTGGAGAGGTTGAGGAAGCGGGTCCGACAGTACATCGACCAGGTGAGAGAGCTGGGCACAGCTGCAGTAGGGGAGTTGCCTGGGGTGACAAGCCCAAATACAGCAGAACCTCAACAGTAAACTGAACTTGAATGGTACTTTAACAACTTGAGGTGGGGGGCAAGTATTACACCTGCATGTAGATGTAAACGCAGCTGTTGTCTGAATGATTGTAGGCTCTTTTTGGGTCAAAAGGAAATAGGGACTGATAAAGAGGCCTCCAAGATCATTACAAAAATAATATAATAAACAGTTCTTCTTAAATGCTTGTTTGTTATCTTGGTCTGCAAATGTGTGGTAAACTGTTGTGCATTTGGAATTGCAAGCCAAAGGTGCCTTCTTCCCCAAAATGGTTTATTTAGTGCAATACTATGTGGGATTGTTCGGGTTAATACTTGTTTGGCCATTCATTTTTACAGCTGCATGGGCAGAGCCCTGCAGACGTTTTGCATTTAGAAAAGGGCTGACATAATGTTTTCCATCCGTGAAACTGTTTTTTCTCCACCTGACCCTCCCCCAAGAAGCAATTTGCCCAAGTTGTCCCTATGGACTGCAGCACTGCACTATATCTCGGTAGGCATTTTTTTTTTTTTTTTTATGGGCGTTTTTTAATTTTTTGTACATTTCTGCATCCCTGCCATCTCTGTCCCCTCCCCTTAACAGCAAGGGCATAGCTATCGATATGTCTGGCATGCCATGGCGTGAAACACACCAGCACATGGGGGAGGTAGCAGCCCATAGCTCAACCCAGTTTAACATTCAAAAAAATCAGTCTGTCCATTTTCTTCACAAACTTCATTATGCAGCTGTGGTGGATCTGGCAAGAGTTTGTTAAAGGTGGGGACCACACCTTTGCTAACAATTAGCTCCTTATCTCCATATTTCCACCCCTCTCCAAGGCCTTAGAGAGGATTGTTTCTGATCAGCTCACTGAGCACCTCAATAAATATAACCTTCTCTGCAAACAACAGCATGGTTTCCACAAAGGGCACAGCATCACTACTGCCCTGCTTGAACTTACCACACACATCCACACTGAGCTTGACAAAGGTCAGATCACAGGTGTGATCTTCATAGACCTCACAAAGGCTTTTGACACCATCCACCATTCTCTTCTCCTAACCTCCTTGACCAACCTGGGTCTCTCTCAGGAGTATGTGGGATGGTTCTCTGACTACCTTTAGAACCGGACTCAACAGGTCAAAATTAGTAATGCACCTATCCATCAAATCTCCTGTCCTCTTGGGTGCCCCACAAGGGTCCATTCTGGGACCTCTTCTATTCAGCCTCTTCCTAAATTCCCTCCCTGAATCCTGCCCCACCAACCTATTACTATACATGGATGATGCTGTCTTCTTTTTCTGCAGCCCAGACCACCTCCAACTTCACTGCTCCCTCCAGTACTCCTTCAACACTGCCGAAAGCTGGTTCTCCTCACAATGCCTTATTATTAACTTAAAAAAAAACAAAGTTATGCTATTCGCATATTCGCAGAATGCCAGGAAGGGGCTTTTCCTTCAAATGCTAACATCAACCCAGACTCCCCTGGAACTAGTGGACTCCTTTAAATACCTGGGCATCACCTTGGACACAGGTCTTACCTACCACAAGCATGTTCACCACCTATCTAAGGCCCTCAATGGTAGGCTTGGGCATCTGCATCGCTTCAAACATTGCCTTACCTCTGGTGCCCTTAGGCTTGCAGTCTCCTCCTCAGTACTCTCTCTGCTTGACTATGGCTTCCTGATTTTTGGTGGGGCAAGCACCTCAGCCCTGGTTAGACTTCAACTTGTCCTAAACTAGGCCTGTCATCTTGTATTGGGTTATGATTGGCTCACCCTTACCTATTCGCTAAATAATGACACTAACTGGCTTAACCTTGACAACAGAATCAGATTCCAAACCTGCATTCTGGCAAAAAAAATCACCTTAGGCCTCTCCCCCCTCTGTCCTTTTCCCTTTAATCCCCCGCTGACTTAAAGGTTAAACACACTCGTAGTTCAGACAACCATCTCTTCTCGATTCTTTCCTGTCGTACCTCTCAATTCCAAAGATCCTTCAGCTATAGGGCCCCCTTGTGGACGAACAGCCTACCCTCCTCCCTAGTTTATGAACAAAGAATTGGACAATTTAAAACCCACCTTAGGGTCCACCTCCTGTCCACAAGTGCCTGTGATTGTAACTGAACCTGGCCCTCTCCCTTCTCCTTACCCACCAACGATGGCCTCTGGCCCACCTTTTCCTCATTAGTTCTCAGATTTAGTCTCCCTGGGGTTGTTATGCATCCTGTAATTAACTGTCTTAAACTGCTCTATCACTTGAATGTTAGCCTGACTGTTCCTTGTAACAATCTGATCTTTATATTCTGTAACAATCATTTTAATGCTTGTCTGTACCTAATCTGTGTGACGGGCAAATGCAAGCATGTACGGAAAAGCAAACCATAATGTGCACATTCACGGTACTGCAATTGGAAATGCAAATGGTAACAGTAACAGCTAAAATAATGCCAAAGGAAACAGAAATGCAAATGCGAGCACAAGCGAGTACAGAAATGCAAACTGTTATGCGCATGGTCACGGTACCACAATTGGAAATGCAAATGGTAATGGTAACAACAACAATAATGCCAAAGGAAACAGAAATGCAAATGCAAGCACATACGGAAATGCAAACTGTAACGTGCATGGTCATGGTGCTGCAATTGTAAATGCTAATGGTAACGATAACAGCAACAATAATGCCAAAGGAAACAGAAATGGAAACACAAACGCAAGCGCGTATGGAAACACAAAACATTACGCGCACGATCACGGTACCACAATTGGAAATGCAAATGGTAATGGTAACAGCAACAATAATGCCAAAGGAAACAGAAACGCAAATGCAAGCGCATATGGAAATGCAAACCGTAATGCACACAGGCACGGGAATGCAATTGGAAATGCAAATGGAAATGGTAACAACAACAATGATGCAAAGTGAAAGGCAAATGCAAACAGAAGGGCAGCTGCAAACGCAAATGGTAATGCGCACAGTGATGCAAAGTGAAGAAGAAACAGAAACAATACTGTAGACACAAATGGTAACAGTAAGCATGAAATACAAAGCGTGGCAATGCAAAGGTAGCGGCGCACGGTGGCATACAAGGGAATAGTATTGCAAACGGATACGGAACCGCAAGTGGAACCGTAAGGGTAATAGTAACTTAAGTACACATCCGGGTTTTCCCAACAGTTGCTATAGAGAAACACAGTGAGTACAAAGAATGTATGCATAATAATGGGGCTCGGAGCAGAAAATGAGGAGTTGGAATACTAAATTGCTTATATCTCAGGAACCGTATGACGTAGAAAAAAATTAAAATTTTGTATGAATTATGACTTTCCTGGCTAGTTTTGTACTTAGTCCCTGTCTAGGGGGCTAAGTATTTTTCTGACAAAAAGCCTGCATCTTGCCATTTCCAAGATACGGGCCCTGAAAGGCATGGTGGACGCTGCAATGTTATCCTATGGGAAAAATGTGAACTTCGGAGTGCTGTAACTTTTCCACCCTGTAATATTTTTGCACCAAACCATTAAAAGGCACATCTGTGGGATGTTGGCTTTCTTTTCTCCAGGTTTCAGCCCAAAAAACCAAACTGTTATTTGACAGCAGGGTGGCAAAGAATTCCTGTCATGCGTTGGCTGCCATAATGTTAGTCTATGGGAAAAAGCATCAACTTCAGAGTGCCATAACTGTGCAGCTGTCTAATATTTTTCACCAAACCACGAAAAGGCACATCTATGAGATGTTGGCTGCCTTCCCTTCAAATTTTAGCCCAAAAGACCAAACTGTTCTTTTGCAGCGGGGTGGCAAACAATTCCTGTCATTTTAGCCATAGTGTTGAAAAGTAGTGTCATGATTTGCAACACCTTTCACAAAAATCTGTCAGTGTCACAAGTGCAACACTACTTTGCCACACTACATTCCCCCACAAATTTGAAAAACATATTTCTGGGGTGTTTAACCCCCAAATAAAGACATGGCTAGCATCCTCAGGGCTCGACTAGGTAAACACAAAAATAATTATGTCCCTAGATTGTCCCAATTTTAAATGGCAAGCATTTCTGTGTTCAGTAATTGAAAATAAAATGCCAGATTTGCGACACTACTAGGGTAATTTGCAACACTAAAAAGTACATTTGCGACACTGTCAAACCTTTTGTTAACTTTTCCCATTGACTATAATGGGAAACTTGCTTTTTGAATAACTTTTGAACCGTTCAATATGTTTTCATGAAATTTTCAAAAGGCACATCAGGGTCCCTGGCCGTACACTCCCTGAAGTTTTTGGACCAGTTGCATAAACTGTGTGACCTGTAGGTGCGAGCAAAGAATGCACAAAAAAACATAATTGCATGCCAGAATGTTGCTTAATAACTCCGCAGCTGTATATCTGACCAGTACAAAAGTTGGCAAATCCCAAGATCAATGGTTATGCCCCATGCCTGACAAATTCCAGGCAGATCTGTTGAACAGTGTCAACATTATTAAGGTGCAAAGTTTTACCATTTAACCTTAAATGGGGTACTCAACCCTAACTATGGTAGCACTACCATGCTACCATAATATATATACTTTATATATACATAATGTACTCCTCTTTTTTCCAGAACCAATTTATTCTAATATTGGTGGGGTACCATCCTCAGTTGTTACTAAACAATTGATGGACTCAAGGATTCCTCAAAAGATGAAGGACATGAATAATCTGGTTATACACCCACAGCAAGCTCCAAGTTTGTGGGAATCACAAGCACAATGAGTCCAAAACATTGCCTTAGGGGCACATGTAGGCAAACAGAGGTCCATGCATCACCTGTTTTTCCTGTCTCTATATTGCTTACTTCTAGAAAGACATTGGCATTCTCTGGCATGTTCCTGAGTTTGCTACATTAACTTTTGACAATTTGATTTATTGTTGTTTTTCTGGATCAAGGAAGTCTTTGAGGTATAGCACTTTGTCTGCAGTAATGACCTGTTTTAAATGGCGCATCTGGGATTCCAGATGCATGTTTCTGTACCAACAGAAATCTGTCCCCTTACACCTCTTGGTCACACAATCAATCTTTCTTTCTTTCTTTCTTTCTTTCTTTCTTTCTTTCTTTCTTTCTTTCTTTCTTTCTTTCTTTCTTTCTTTCTTTCTCTCTTGCTGGTTTCACACTACTTTTTTCTGGTTTGTAACTGTATATATTTTTTATCAATAAAAACACCCCTACTCTTGTTTGTTTTGCTACCTGTGAGTATTATTTGTGGCAGTCAAGGTGTGCACTGACAATACAACAGAAACTCATACCCTCACAAAGTGTAGTAAAGATGGTGGTTGACTACATTAGGAACACATACCAAAAAGAATTATCACTACTAAGCCATGATACCACACAAGCCTATTGGACATATTGTCAGAGATCTTGGTACTTTTCTTTTTTTTTGCATTCTCCTCAGGTTAGGAGGGTATACAGAACCAAAGCACATGTGATGTATGACTGGGTTATTCTTTATCCAGAACAAAAAATGGAATTGTTAATGGTTATGTGGGATGGTGGGGGTATAGTTCATGCACATCACGCTGATTTGTATGTTATTTTCCTTTTATTTTTGGTCTTTTGGTTTTCCTTTTTCCAACAGATTTCACTTTATTTCGCTAACTTTGTTCACAGCTTGGTTTTCTTAGGTTATTGTAAACACCACAAGCAAGATTTCCTGTTTTTTCTCTTTTTTTTGTATAAATTTGTATGCATATATGTATGACTTATTCATTTTAACAAAAATTCCTCCACTCCTTTTCAGTAAGTACCATGGGATCTTTTACTTCCACCTGGGCAATGACCAGAGATGGGCAGAAGGGACCTCGGTTTAACATCTCATCTGAAGGATGCACCTCAGCAGTGCAGCACCCCCTCATGCTGCACAACAATGTCAGTTATAGGTATTACTCCAAGTGCCTGGTTTTGGGCTAGAACTCATCACCATCCCATCCTCTGACCCCAGAGGCAAGTTTGCTGGTGTTTTAAGAGATATTACTGTCCATGTCGAGCAGCTCAAATGACCTGTTGATTCCATACACCAGGACAGGATACAATTCATGCCTAGATATGGAAGCCACATCTATGGGGAGGTACTCTCCCATTGTCTGTCTCTATACTCCACTGCCCAGGATATCAAGTATGCACCTGAAAATTGGTGACTCGGTGTTACCATAGAAGCATCTAGAAAAATGGCTAGGCAGTGAGTTGGCACACCGGGGTTAATCCTCTTTTGGACAACCTGTGCATTAAGTCAAGTGGTAAACCACTCTTGTGGACTCACTGGAAACTAAAAGGGATTGCTATGGTAGATGATATTTTCCCTCCCCATCATGTCATACTGGACTCATTTCAAGAACTGCAGAGCTGACATGGTCTGAACAAATTGGAGTTTTGGCACTACATACAACTCAAAAGTGCCTGAGTCCCCACATTCAAGAGGCTAAAGGAGGCACTGATCACCCTAACACAACACCACCTGCACTACTGGATAACCCACTGGCAGGGTAGGACTAATAGCATTTACTCTCTCATTAAAAGCAGAATCCCAGACCAGTCTATCCCTGCCAAGAACAAGTGCGCATCTGCCATGGAGCACTCAATCTTAGATGAGGAATGTAAGTCAAGCTGGAGGTTATCCCACGCTGCGTTCCAAGATTCACAGCAGGCTAATTGAGAACAAGATATTCCATATCTGGTATTGAACCCCAGTGGTACTACATGCAGTCCATCTCCTCTCAAGCAGTGACTGCCGGAGATATGGAATGGCATATGAGGACTTTCTCCTTGTGCTCTGGTCATGCTTACCATTACAATACTACTCAGTCACATTCATAATCTGGTTACTGCAGAGCTGAACCAACCTATTCCTGACTCCCCCACCCTCTTCTTGTTAGAATCCCCACTAATCTCATGCAGGTGATGCTGAAATAGTTGCTACAGGCAACTGTTGAGGCAAAACACCTCCTGCTGTGCCAATGATGCACATCAGAGATCTCCACATTTAATGAGCTTACAGCCAGCTTACCACAACTCACCCAGTTTGAGTGCCTTTCCCACTTGGCCTCTGGACCTATGAGTCAATTTTGGAATACCTGTGCCTTCTTCCTGCACTATTTTTAAGTTCTGACCACCCTTCACCAAACTGTTTCTTTACGGCTGAGTACAGGAATAGGATAAGCTCTAACCCCCAACTGCCTAGACTACCACTAAAACCCTGCACCTGTGAGTCCAATCTCCTTACTCAGTCCCTATATTGGGGCTTCTTCATGAGGGACTCATCCTTAGACTATATTGGCACCAGTTCCCTGGTTTTGTACAGTATATAGTTTACTGCTGTTCCTTCCTGTCATTGTTGGAGGTGAGATCCCCATAAGCATACTCAGCCTTTTTCAGTCTTCATATGTCAGCATAACTTACTCATTCATATTATATCAGGGGAAGCTATTTTTTCTTTTCGGCATGACTTTGCCAATTTTTGCCATTTTGAAATGAGTCCAGATTTTCAAGGTGGCCAAGTTGTCACCCCATCTCACAACCACATACTGTCAATATGACCAAAATTGTGTTGGGGGGTTGACCCCTGCCAAAACACATTTCATGTCTAATTTGCAAGGTCCCAATTATGTGATCATAAGGTGGTGTGGTGACTTGGTCACTCTGAATATTGGGGCTCAAAATGGCCAAAACTGGCCAAGATATGAGTGCAATTTAACAATTGCTGAAACAAATGACTATATCCAGGCATGTGTGTAGTATGTGATTTTCTGGATGTAATCATTTTTGCAGTCTCTTTTTTGTTGTCACAGGTAGGGAGTGCATCAAGGGACACTGAGGAATCTTATCAAAGGACAGCAAGGTTCCATGACGAGGGACCAAACTGAAGGTACAGGTGGGGAGAGGGTGGTATGGGTGCTAGAGGGTTGGTGAGGGTGTTTTTATATTGCAGGTTGGGTGGGAGGAGGAATTGGCACTGGTATTGGGTACTGACTGCTGTAAATTAAGAATTGATCAGAGGACTGGGAGGAAGGGGGTACATGCAGAATTGGGCACCTACTATCATTTGTCATGTTTTAATTAGGGAGCCAGGAGGGTGGGAGTTCTAGAAGGAGGGTTGAGCACTTGCTACTGTTGTATTAGCATATGGATCAGATGGCTGGGAGGAATGGGGTGCCAGTGGCAGGACTGGGCACATGCTGCCAGTATTTACCATACTTATAGTTCAGGCTGGAAGGGGATACCAGTGGTGGGGTGCTGGCCTTTTGTGGAAACGTTTTTCAGCAACTGGTGAGGTCAAATGCATCATATTTTTTTCACTTTGTATCTGACTTATCCCAAAAATATTGCAGTTTCTTCAGCTATTTATGTCAGCATACAACACAAGTACCTGATTTTTAAAAATTTAGACCGTTACGACTTAAAAACTAATATAAAAGTGTCTTTCCAAAACCCCAAAGGATCACATTCTGAGATGAGATCTAATGAACGTCTAAGTTTCACAAGTTAAATCAATGTAGTTTTTGCCCTACCACTGTGCAAAAAAAGTCTTAATTTGGGA
This sequence comes from Neoceratodus forsteri, assembly GCA_016271365.2. Classification (NCBI taxonomy): domain Eukaryota; kingdom Metazoa; phylum Chordata; order Ceratodontiformes; family Ceratodontidae; genus Neoceratodus; species Neoceratodus forsteri. The sequence continues at coordinate 756,191,710 of CM028135.1, forward strand.
ATGTTTATGTAATTTCACAAATTTATAACTTCGGAATTGCCAAAGCGATTCTCACCAAAATTCACTAAATTATTCTCTAGGACTGGAAAGGTGCACACCAGATTTCCAGATTTCATTAGTCTAGTGCTTTAGGCTGCCAAAATACAAGGGGCTTGATTCTCAAAGAACAGCACAAGTCATGCCAACAGCAGCTTGTGATAATTGCTGGTGCACCATGGACCCTGCACCTGATTCACAATCGGGTGGGGTCCTGGCGCCAAAGTCCTGCAGCTTGTGGCAAATGTGGCCATGTGGCAACAAGATGGCACACCTGAGAGGTTTAGGGAAAAGCAACAGATGTAGGAAGGCATAGTCAAGCTACAACAGAGCAATGGGTTGGTAGAAGAAATCAAGGGAAAGGCAAAAATACTGAATGATTGCTTCTGTTGAGTATTTACAATGCAGAAGAAGGGCCCACTCCCAGAGTATTGCTCAGATAGTATTTGACACAGATACCATTGGCCACCATCAATTTTCTCAGATGTCAGATGGCATTGGATACCATTGGCATCCAACTACTGGACTCTATTACTTAGGATCTGATAGGATACCAGCGTATTCAATGTGACTATCCAGTATTTGAGGAATCTGAGTCAGGAATCCATCCTCATATCCCACTATTCGACCTCAGATCCCACTATCTGACCTTGAATCTGAGATCTGAATGGGGTTGGATAGGATTTCAGATCTGGAGTCAGATAGTTGGTCTATCTGTTGGAACCCATTAGGGTAGTCAAATGCATTTTAAGCATTTAGAACCAGATTAAAGAAGGAGTATCACTAAGTATAGAACCAATAGTCACTGAGAGGGTACTCAAGGGACTCGAGGCCCTGAAAGTCTGTAAATCTGTGGGGTTTGATGAACTGCACTCCACCGTGCTGAAGAAAATGGCACTGATGCAGAAAGCACCCCTGGCAGATCTCAGCAATTGCTCCCTAAAGTCTGGGGAGATGACTACTATAAACTAGAGAACGACAGATGTAACCCTACAAAAAAGTGGTTGAAAGGATAAGCCAGGGAAATACAGACTGGAGAGTTTGAGTTCAGTAGTCTGAAACTGCTGGAAACTATCTAACAGCAGCTGCTGGCAGTTGGGTTGCAAAGTGAAAGGCAGCACGGGTTTGTGCCAGGCAGCTCTTGTCAGCAAACCTGACTGACTTTGTTACTCTGTAATGAAGGCAGTTGATAAAGGACAGGTGCCTGACATAGTGTATCTGGACTTTAACACAGACTTTGACTCACTTCTATACAGATGGCTAGTCAAGAAACTAGAGGCACTCAGGGTGGGGGACAGATTGACATGACTGGGGGGGTTAGGGTCTGACACAGAGGATAGTGATAAATGGGGAGTGCTCAGGGTTGAGTGGGTAAACAGTTACTGTGACTGAGGAGGAAAAGCCTCAGACAGTGGTCATTTCTTAACTCAAATCACCAGAGCAATGCAACAAAGTGATAGGAAATTATCTGAATGAATTGACATGTACACCTTGTCTGAGGTACGGTATATACACCAAGTTACATTGTGCACCTCAACTGTACCTTAAAAACCTGCACTTCTATTATATACACCTTATCTGCACCTTACAAAATTTACACTTAGCAGTATGTAGCTTAATTACACCTTGTTAACTTAACATTTAGCGATATACACCTCCTCTGTACCTTACATACTTTTAGCTGTGTGCACCTTAACCGCACCTCAGCTTGTGCCTTGCATTACTGATCTTTTTGGCACTATAGGGAAATTATCACCAGTTGTGATTGCTGAACTCCCTTGCAGTACTTGCTGGTTTCTGGCAGTCAACAGTTGGAGCTTTGTGTTTAGCTAGACAGTGCTTGCAAAATAACCATTTTTATTATGTTTGCTTGCACGCATGTGCAGAAAACATAGTACCATCATCCGAGTTTTCGGAGGTGTGGCAGCCATCTTCCAATTCAGTCAGTGTGTTTGCAGGCATGACCACAGTTCTCCAATGAATGCTGCAGCTGTCTATGACAGCAGTTGTAAATGCAGTGCTGTACAGTTAAAAGGGAGAGCTCCACTTCAGTAAGCAGCGCTCCCCCCTCCACACGTACACATGTACACATATTGCTTGCTCATGTGCTCCCCCCCCATGTACATACTGTCGGCTCCACACCCCCCAAAAGCTTTCCATGTGCCACGCTGGGAGCCCACCCCAGCATGGCAAAAAATGTTATGGCCGACAGGGGTGCCTAATCCCCACTGGCTCCAGGCCCCCCAAACAGTTTTCAGCTGCCATGCTGGGAGCCCACCCCAGCATGGCAAATGTCCTGCATTGTCTTCCTAAAGAAAAAAAAAACTGTAAAAAAAAAAGTTCCCTCAGATGTCTCCCTGCCCTCCCGCACCCATCCACTGTGCACCCTGCCTCTTCACACACCCCCTCACCCCATATTTACCTCCAGAGCTTGACGCGACGATCTTCGGTGGACCGGGAACATGTCTGCACTCTTCAAAGCTGACAGCGAACTGTAAATGCCAGTAAGCTGTATAATGCAATAAACAGGGTTTCTTCAACTTCAATGCATATCTCAGGCATTTTTTGGAATCTTGGCACCAAATTTTCAACAAGCAGTTTTTGGGACCCCTCCTCATGAATTCTTGAACTGTCATGGCATTAATCGAGCCCAAAGGGTGATTTCTCAGTCACTGCATGAAATCACCTTTTGGGACTGATTAATGAAACAACAGTGCTAGTGTTCATAAGGTGGGCTCTCAAAAAGCCTATGAGCAAGTTTGATGAAAAAATTCCTAAAAATTACTGTTTTATGAATGTGCATTGTGCAGTTCCTACACACGCTCGTAAGTTCACAAATTTTTAATATTTGCACTCCATATTTTCAACATTGCCATTTTACCACACCTCCTTCTGAGCAGTACAGCTGTCATTTTTCACATCTCACCCAAAATGTGTTTCCACGCATGTAGCTCACAATGGCGCAGTCGATGTATGAAATCAATATATGGGACACGTTAAGAAAATCACAGTGACACTGTTCATGAGCAGAGGTCTTAAAATGGCTATGTTGAAAATTTGGTGAAAAATTCCAAAAAATGACTGTTTTAGGAGCGCACGTTGTGCAGTTCCTAAGCACGCTCGCAAGTTTGCGAATTTTTAATATTTGCACACCAGGGCCCAGATATTCAAAAGGGTTGCGCCATGCGCAACAGGGTTGCGCGTGCGCAACTCCAAAAATGCGCCATTCTGCGATATTGAGAAGGGGCCAGTTGCGCCACCGAAAACACGCTGAGCCACAGCGCAATGGAAATGAAGGCATGCGCAACCGAAGGGGGCGGGTCCATGCATAAAGTGCGCAATGCGATATTTGAACACTTGCGCAATGTGCAAGAGTGGCTCAGCTGGAAGTTGCGCAGTACCGGATTTGAGCCAAAATAAAACGGCTCAAGGGAGCGGCGCAAGAACTCGAGCAGGCCGCAAACCGGGGAGAGAGAGAGAGAGAGAGAGAGAGACAGAGACAGAGACAGGAGCAGGAAGGACAGAGAGGGACAGTGGGTCCTGGAGGACAGAGAGGCCAGTGGGGGTGCCCGGTGCAGTGGAAGCAGCAGTGGGGGCAGTGGGGGTAACACAGGAACAGCAGCTGGGGGGGCAGAAGCCAGGGAGATGGACAGTGTCAGCTTCCACATGGAAGCTGTAATGAGGGGTGAGACAGCATGCTGCAGGGGGACGTGGCCGTGGAGGGCCGTGGGTGATATCCCTGACAGGCGGTATGCAGGCCCACATCAGCTCACGAGCTGTACAGTGATGTTGAGATCGTGGCCCGCACCGCCTGAACAGGGCAATACTGAGACGGCTCAGTGAGCTGTGCAGTGATGTGATGCAGGCACCCCACGACGGAGTCACGCTCTGTCCGTGGAGACCAAGGTGACAGCCTGATGTGCCTGTCGCCACGGGCACCTTCCAGAGGCCGACAGGGGACACCACAGGCATCACGCAGTCAGCCATGTCACGCATCCTCACCCAATTCCTCAGCGCACTGCTGCCTCATGCCGCGGAGTACATCCATTTCCCCAGCACCGCGCAGAGCCGCACAGCAAACATGCAGGAGTTCCACAGGGTAGCACAAATGCCCGGCGTTAGGTGCCATAGACTGCACCCATGTGGCCATTCACACGCCACCTGGCCCCGACGGGCAAGCATATCGGAACCGAAAGGGCTACTCGAAGTCAACTGCCAGGGTGGTGTGTGATGCCACATGCGCTTATCATCAATGTCTGTGCCACACACCCTGGTGGAGCACATGATGCCTTCATATGGCACCAATCTGCACTGTGCCATTGATTCGAGTGGGAACATCCCCACGGGTCATCTAGTGGGTGAGTACACATGTATGGAATGCAAACTCTGTGCAAGGGTGGATTGACACAGGTGCCATGGTAGTGGCACACAAGGATATGGGCAATATGGACCTGACCTAACACTGATCTCCACTATCTCCACACAGGTGACTGTGGATACCCACCCGCCCCTGGCTGCTCACACCATACCGCGCCCCACTGCACCCCAGCGCAGCACGGTTTCAATGAGGCACACGCCGCAACACGGAACATCATAGAGCGGGTGTTCGGGATACTCAAGGCACGCTCCGATGCCTGGACACCCGGGCGGAGCTACAGTACAGCCCCAAAAGGCCTGTGGGATATTCCTGGCCTGTTGCATCCTGCACAACATGGCCAAAGACCATGGGATAGCCGATACAGGTCCAAGAGGGGGACAGCGATGGGGACGCCAGTGGCGCCGGTGATATGGGTGATGAGCCCCAGGACGGAGGGACCCCCGACTGACCCGGCAGGCCCAGCTGCACCGGGACACCATTGCAGAAGAGCACTACGCACAACACAGGTAAGTCAAGGGGACATGTGCAGGCAACACTGTCTATGTGCAAACCACAGGCACACAGGGGAACACACCGTGCATGAAGGTCAGGGGAGTTGAAGGGTTTACACATACCAACACATTAGCAGAGAGGGGTGAGCACTCAAATAAACACACACACACACACCAGGCAGCATACAGGGGCAGCAGCACAGCAATGCGGAAATTACACGCTATCACACAGCACCACCAACCACCCTCACCACCTGGACTGTCCACGACGCAGTCAGGACCTGGGCAACCTTGCACCTTGGTGTACAGTGCAATGCAGGCATCATCATCCACATGCACCTGTGGACAGCAGTTGGAGAGAGTGCAGGTGGTCCGTGTGTCAGTTTGGTGAGCAGAGCACCCAGCAGTGCACTGCCCACCATGACACACATTGCACACAGGCAGCACCAGACAGGGCCTGCATTGGGAGACAGCTCAGTCAGGGAGCACTGTCCACGCCACCACGGATGCGTGCGGCCCCGCCATGGCCTAGCAGCACTGGCAGGCTGCGCAGGGGCTACATCGGGTGGCACTACTGCACCACCAGGGTCCCAGTGCGTGACTGCTGACCTTGCTCAAGACAGGGTCTGCATCCCGCGAAAGAAACTTGCACCAGGGGTGCTCGGATGCCACAGCAGAACCCAGCGTCGACAGGCCTGGTGTCGCACGACGCTGGGAATGGGGAGTGGAGTGCGCACTGTGTGGGGTGCGTGGTACAGGGTCACCAGACAGTGTGGTCAATGCGGTCGCCACAGAGACCACTGCCTGGGTCAGCCTGTCGATGGCAGCGGTCACATCCGTCCGCATATGGACCATCTCGGCCCGGTCCCGAGCACACTCCCTGCTGTGCCGCTCCACGGACACAGTCAGTGCCTCCACGGACCTTGCAACCCGCCCCTGCAGCTGTACCGACTCCTGCAGCAGGCGGGTGTGCACGGCCAAAGGGTACTGTGCCCCAATGGCATCGTGACCCCCAGGGTGTGGATGGTCCTGGTGCACAGCACCCCTTGAGGGTGGCCGCTGTTCGCCAGGACCAGGTATGGGCTGATCCAAGGGCGGTGGACAAGTGCCACTGCCTGACGCTGTCCCCCCAGGCCTGGTGTGCAACTGCTGCTGCTGCTCCTCCAACTGCTGAGCCCCAGGTCCACCTGTTCCACCCTGTGCTGTCAATGCCAGACACCTGCTCAGCCACTGGTGCTGCCCCCGGTGCTGACAGGCCCAGCCTGTGACTGTGCCAGCATGCTGGTACACAGGTGTGGAGCTGGACGGCCCGGGGCATGTGTTGAGCTGCCGTGTGTCCCCTGGGACACACACCTTCACCGGCCATTGCAGGCCTGCCATCCTCAATAGTGCCGGGTGCGTCACTGCCATAGCACAGCATGCTGGCACACCTGCATGCCAGACTGCTGTGACACAGGCTGTGCACCCCTGCACCCGTATCACTGCCGGGCGGAGTTGTCAGCCCAGCCGGCCTGCTGCTGAGTGCGGCAGGCTGCTGGGGAGGTGGAAGGTCCTCCTCCTGGTCCAGCAGGTCTGCCTCACTGTCAGCACCCACCACCACCGTCTCCTGCAGACGAACAGGATCTGAAACAGAAAGAGAGTACATGTGAGTATTGAACAACAGTCGCCCCCACAACATCACCATGACATACGTGCAGTGATGGGCTTCCACCTGTCTGGAATCCTCCGCCAGGAACACCCGCAATGGCACTCGGCTGCATGGTCGCGACCAGTGTCTCCTCGGTCGGGGTCAGCTGCAACACCACTGGTGGTCCCACCAGTGGCAGCACGGCACACCCTGAAGGCTGCCACCTTCTCCTTCAGCCTCCTGTGGTCAGTCCCCATCTTCTTAGGGAGACCCTGCACGGAGCGCTGGTGGCTTCTGCAGGTTGATGGCCAGAGCTACCCCTCCCATGCAGCTGCACGCTGCTGAGGGGTGCCCTCCGCCCACCTCAAAGCGGCTCATCCTCCAGGTAGGCCTGGAAGAGGGCCTCGGTCTCTGCTGTGGTGAAGTTCGGCCTCCTCCCACGCCTCTCCGTCCACACCCTCGGCCTGGTTCTCGCCAGTCATGCTGATCTGTATGGGTGGAAGTGGACACCTGTCACTCTGCAGTCCACAGCATTTCCCCATGAGCATAGCTGCAGGCCGGGGCAGAAGCCCCCTTTCTCGCTGCCTGGCAGATACTGATGGAAAGGGTGCCCTCTGCCCCTTCTAGTGCCCTCATCATGCTCAGCCCCTCATCCCGTGACACCCTCCAGCACCCCTGCCCATGTGCATTGTCCTGAGCATCACACAGCATGTAACTCACCCCTCAGCTGCAACAACCAAGTCTGGCCGCCACAACCCAGTGTCGTATTTTATAGCGCAACACATGCAAATGAGGTGTGGCGCAACTTTAATGAATATGCATCGCGCCACCGCGCCTTTGAATGGCTGATCGCCTGCTTTGCAGTATGTCGGCTGAATATCACGTGAATGCGCTTAGCGCAATAGGGAAGGTCCGCTGAGCCGATGGCGCATGTTTGTGGTTGTGTGCTACACTGCATTGCTAAGCCCAGACGGGTTACGCGCATGCGCCGATCGGCTGCAGAACTGCTGAGCCGATGAGGCTATTCTGGACATGGCCACCATTGTGCCAGTGGCGCTGCAGCACTGGGCACTATATGGCGCCTGTGGCACCTCTGCGCGATAGTCCCCTGTGGCATTGGTGCTGTGCCAGTCGCACGAGGATACCTATGCATCCGGTGGCGCTGTGCGTAGCCTGCGTCATTGCCGCGGACCTTGGTATGCCCTCTGACCCCTGGCGCTGAGTGCATGCCATGTGTACGTTCCTTATTGCTTGTCTGGCTACAGCGCCTACGTAGTGACGACGCTGTGCACAGCCGATAGGTGCCTGTGCTGGTCTATTGCGCAACAACTCCACGCGGTCACAGCGCAGCGGGGCGCCATATTGCCTGCTGTAAAGTTGGTGCCATGGCTAGGAGGAGGGCGGTGCCGCGGAGCCAAGTTGAGGTGGCCAACCTGGTGGCCCTAGTGGAGCCCCACTATGACCAACTGTATGGTGAGGCCCCCCTCACCGGACCGAGGACCCATGTGTGGCAGCAAGTGGCCACTGACCTGGTGGGGGTCACTGGCCGGGGCCAGTCTGCGGAGCAGTGCCGGCACCGGGTCAGTGATCTCCGCGGAGGGACCCGGAGCGCAGCGCTGCTGCTCTGCACAGGCGGGCCTGGTGCCTAGGGCCACGTGAGTGTACCATCTATTCACCCATATTCTCTGTAGGGGTGTGTGTGCCTGGGTGGCTGTGCATCGGTGTGTCATGTGTGTGCAGCTGTGCGATGGATGGTTATGGCTGTGTGGGCAGGCAGTCTTACTGGGGCAGGGGCACTCTGCTTTTGAGTCACACTGATGTTTGTCTCACCATATGTCTCCCACAGGCGGATGGTGACAGGCGCGGACGCGGCTGATGTGGGCCATGCCAGGGCCCCAGTCCCACAGGCCGCCGCGCCGCAGTGGCAACAGCAGCATCAACAGCAGCAGCAGCAGCGCAGACTGAGCTGCTGGAGGAGTGTGAGTATCATTACGCCATGGATGCTATTGCATGCTGGGGTGCAGGACCACCAACCATGATGGACACAACCAGATGGGTGGTAGTAGTTCCACTATACATAACACTAGTGAGTCCCCACACTGGAGTACAGTGTACAGTTCCGGAACACATAGCTGCGTATGGACAGGGACTGGGTGGAGAGCGTTCACAGGAGGGTGACATGGATGGTGCATGGATTGCATCACATGTCCTATGCAGACAGGTTGACGGAACTGAACATGTACTCCCTGGAGGGGAGGAGGGTGTGGGGATATGATGGGGTCATACGAGTATTGTACAGGGGGGAACAGTGTGCAGGAACCAATATTTGTCAGCGTAGAGGATGTTCCAGGTGTAGAGGGCATGGGATGCAGTTGGAAGGGGCTCGTTTAAGGAAAACATGCGAATGTGTTTCCTCACATTATGGGTGGTGGACGAGTGGAACACCCTGCCAGAGGATGTGGTGGTGGCTGACTTGGTCACGGGAGATCTGTATGTGGGCTCGCCATGAGGGACTTCTGGAGGTCAGGGTGAGGGGAATGGACTTATAGGACATGAGAGTGATCGACAAGGCCAAATGGCCAGACTAGGTGTCCCATAGGCCCCTATCTGCCAACACTGTCTATGTATCCATGTATGTAGGCGTGACACAGGTGACCTGCATCACAGTGCAGCATCACGACACGTCTGTGTATGCATCACAGGTGGTCCAGGCATGCACTGGGCACATAGCTGTGTGACTGGCATCGCACCATGTTGCAACATCACATGACAGCCTAGTTTGTACTGTGATTGACGTGGGCAGTGTGTGTGGGTGGTGGTGCGCATGGCTGGTGCCGCCTGTTTGTGATGGCCATGTGCATGTTCACTGTGGGTGGGTGCATGCCATCACATGTGCATCACATTGGGTTAGCTGGGTTGCAGGTTGGGTGGTGTTCAGGGTTGTGGTCAGTCTCAGCCATTGACTGTGTTCCCATTTTCCTAGGCCTCGGTGGTGCCTCGCGATGGCGCATTTATGTCTCGATCGCCTGACACAGCTGGTCAACGACAACAGGAGAGAGCTCCTGCAAGCCCTACAGCAACAGGGGGAACGGTGGCACAGACACAGGAGGGAAGACGGCAGGGAGGGAGCAGGAGCCTGCTGGGCCGTAGCCCACCTTTTATTTGCCCTTCCCATCCCTTTCACCCTGACTTCCTCTCCAAGTTGTTTTCCTCCCTTGCACACCCCTGCCTTTTACCCGTCCCCAACTTGTACATAGTTTTAGCTGTTTTGTTACCTCTTTTTGTTTGAATATAAAATTCTATTTTGGTACAACTGCTGTGTTGGTGTCTGCTTTGCAACTGGCTCTGGGTGCTCCATGGCAGGTGTACATGCCATCTGGGCTACTATGGTCCTGGTATATGTGTGTGTGTGTGTGTGTGTGTGTGTCCATGGGGAGGTATCACCAGCATAGCATTGCCTTCTGTTGCTCTCGCATCTGCTGCCACCCACTGCTGGGTGCACAGGGTGGTCTGGGTGGTCTGCTTCTCTGCAGCATGGGGTTGACGTGTGGCACGGGGGGTGCATGGTGTTTCCTGCAGTGCCTGTCACTGCACATGAGCGGTGTCTTGGGGGCACGGTGCACGCTGTGCTGTGCGTACAGGGGGGACTGATGTGCACTGTGGTTGTCAACCCCCTGGGTGTGGCACTCTCTGCCTGCCAGTGGTTGTGCTGGGGCGTCATGGCTCTGCTATGCTTTAGTTGGCTTGTCCCCATGGGCACGTGGATCAGCCGTCCCACCCCCAGTGATGCTGTGCTTGGGGTGTGCCAGTGTGGTGGGTTCTGCAGTGAGTTCCTGTGCCCATGTGTGGCATGGCTGGCGGTGGGCCCCAGCCTGCCTCCCTGGATGTGCAGTTCCATTGCTCTGGGGGCTGTGCTTGCGCTTATGGCAGTTTCAGACTGCTCAGCTGAGCTTCCATGGTTGCGCCATAGCGCAGCATTTTGGCTCAGCTTCTCCTTCCTGGTTGCGCGATGGCACAGTATGTGCGATATTCAGACGTTGGTTGCTTGCGCAATTTGCTCTGCTCCATGTTTGAATATCGCACCTGTTGCGCATTTGCGCAACTGGTTTGTGCTTGCTCCTGCTGTTGCGCCAGTTTTGAGTGCAGTTTGAATATCTGGGCCCAGATGTTCAACATTGACATTTTATTACACTTCCTTATGAGCAGTACAGCTGCCATTTTTCACATCTTGCCCAAAATGTGTTTCTGCACATGTAACGCAAAATGGTGCGGTCGGTGTGCGAAAGCAATGTTTGGGGCAGATTAAGAAAATCACAGTGTTCATGAGCAGAGGTCTTAAAATGACTATGTTGAAAATTTGGTGACAAAAGTCCATAAAGTGACTGCGTTAGAAGTGAGCATTGCGCAGTTTCCATGCACCCTCATAAGTTCATAAATTTGTTATATTTTCAGTTCAGATTTTCACCAGTGGCATTTTTCCCCACTTCCTTATGAACAGTACAGCTGTCATTTTTCACAATATGGCCAAAATGTGTTTTCACACTTTCAGCACAGAGATGCGTGGTCGCTGTGGGAAATCATTGTTCAGGACAGATAAAGAAAATCACAGTGACACTGTTCATGATCAGAGGTTCCAAAATGCCTGCGTTGACAATCTGCTGTAAAAAATCCCCAAACTAATTACATTACAGGTGTGCGTTGCACAGTTTCTATGCACGCTCGTGACTTCACCATTTTTTTTTTATATTTTCACTGCAGATTTTCAACATTGCCATTTTTTACACCCCATGAACAGTACAACTGTCATTTTTCACATCCTGTTTGGAATGTGTTTTTGCACCTGTGGTGCTAAATGCCGTAGTCGCTTTGCAAAAGCAGCTTTCAGCTAACAAACTGATATTGCCACTTTTCGTGAGGTGGGGGTCACAAAAAAACCATGTTGAAAATTTGGAATGAAAATGCCAACGAATGCCTGAGGCGTTAGGGTTTCCGACCATAAATCTCCACCCTGTAGAGAATGACAGGCATCAGGGGTGTGACTTGGGCTTTTCGCCTGTAATGCTCATACCATTCTACACCCCAGGGCAGTGAGAGGCATCGAGGTGTGCCTTGGACTCTTTAACCCCAAAGTTCACCCCATTCTCCTATACCGCACCCATCTCACTGTATTTCCTCATGGAAGGGGGTGCGCATAAGGACCAAAGACCCTAAGGCACGCAGTGACACTTGTTGGTGTCTGCAGGGTAGGGTGTGGTGAAATGGCATGGCCGTTATGCCTGATGACCCAAAGGCACACCCCAATGCCTGTCAGTCTCTGCAGGGTGGTGGGGTTGGCTTTAGTTCAATACTTTACTGCCATTCCTATTTTGCAGCTCTGTAACTCCTACACTACCAATGCCTGCAAGCAAACTTTTGGCATTGACAAATACTTGTTTTTTCAGAGTAAGGCATTCCTTGTTTACAATAAGTTTATCCCTTCTGCAGAAAGTAGAAAGATCTTACTAGGGTGTGTGTAAGTTTGCGATGTGTTTGTCTCTTCTGTATACAGTATTTAATACACAGAATATAGAGGAAAGAAAGCTGTACGTCCATATTACATTTCTTATGTGTTTGTTATAGTCACTATTTCCAGTGACTAATGTATAAAAGAAATATTGTTTTTAATTCAGCTTCTGCAGAAACTGCTCAGTTTATCTGTTTAATGCAGGAACTCCTAGGTGTTTTCTTTGTCTATTCCTGTAATGAGGCTGGGATAGTGAAGAGGTAGAATCTGCCCCCCCCCCCGTTAATCTTTTTTGAAGTTCAGTTTAAAATGAATTAAGCAAATACTATCAAGAGACGCGCATGTGCAGTGTTGTTCACGTTGTTATGGTATATATGGTATAACAACGTCTTGATGTCACATCGATACCATAACAAGGATAAGAATTCATTCAGTTCCATCCTTAACAATGCCCTCCCATACATTATATATCAAATACACTTCGGTTTGGGTTAGAGAATACAAAAAGAATGCTGGGATTTAGCAACAGGAGAAAACAGGTAAGCTTTCCCCCTATACAGAACTCTGGTGTGACTGCGCCTGGCATGCTGTCTGCAATTTTGGAACCCCCACCTAAGGATGGGCATAGGCAGGCTGCAGACTACGCATAGAAAGTAGACCAATATGATTAATGGGCAGCAAAGGAGGGCATAACAACAAAAACTGGAGCGTCTCAATATGTACTTAGAGACCAGAACTGAGGTGGAAACTAGATGAAAACATTTAAATACTTGCAGAGTGTAAAAAGAGTGGAAACAAGGAAACTATCCACAGACAGTTGCAAACTTTAATATGAGGGTGAATAAGAGAAAACTGTCAGGGGGCAGTTTAGAAAGGACATTATGAAGTATTTTTTAATGCAGCAGGTAATGGATGGTTGAACAGTCTGCCTAAAGATCTGGTCAGTGCAAAAAGAGTGAACAGGTTCGGGGGGAAGGGGAGTCGAGACAGATAAAAAGGGCTGGTTGTGGGAGCTGAGGAGATCAGGGTGGGAAGGGAGGATAGTTATAGAGCCCTGTGTGGGCAGATACCACCTCATAGTGCAGAATGGATAGACTATCAGACCTACATAACAGTACTGCTACTGGCAGCTAGTTTTCTGTGTTTCTATTTCAGTGATGCTGACATGATAATGATGAAACACCTAGTATAATATGGTCTCATCAGGATGATACAATGCCAGGAGTAATTGCTAATGGCAGACTCTGGTATGGCAATTTAAGATCCACAACTCTAGCAATGTACAATGTACGATAAAAAATAATTCATTATATTTGGTCTCCGTTTCATCAACCCCCTATTCCCAGCTGGCATCAGTGCAATAATTCCATTCTCTACACACTGAGTCCTGAAATGGCTGGAGCTTCCAGGACTGACAGACTGGAATGACTACATGTCAGTACAACAGAGTCTCCCACTGCCTGAACTAGTAGAACTTTTACTTGCTTTTGGATCTGAAAACCATGCGTTCGGCTTCCTTGTGGCTGTTGCATCGATGGGTACAGTGTTTACAAGATCTCAGCTTCTGGAGTCAGTGCAAAATATATGGAATAATAGCTGGGTAGGGGGTTATAATGAGAATTCTACACACACCCGAGGTATGGGATGCCATATAAACCCCAAGAGCGAAGCTTGAAAAGTTTATTAAAGCATCCCATGCTGAGGGTGTATGTAAAGTTTGAGTTTTACACACCTACCCAACTTTTAATTTATATAATTGTTGAGGAGCATTTATTTGCCACATCAAGAACATAAAATTCAGTGCCTAGTGGCACTGAGGGTTGAGGTGCTGGATGCCACACCTCGCGCCATGCTGGTGACCTGGGTTCAGGAACGAGGCCAGGCTGCCGGGGGTCGGCAGGGGAGAGAGAAAGAGAGAGGATCGAGCATCCGTAGACTGCTCTCCTTTCTCTGAGGAGGGATCCAGCAACTGCCTGATGCAGCAGTGACCCCTGGTGGCAACTGGAGGTAACTGCGCACATTTGGGCACAAAGAAGAGGGATAGAGGTGTGGCGGACGTCAGAAGACATCACTGCAAGTCCGAGCTCTGGGTGGGTGGGACTATGGGGGAGAAAAGAAAATCCCCTATCTTCAGGGAGGCAACAGAACCTCCAGTGGCCCGGGCCCATATGCCCAATGTCAGCTGTAACACCCGACTTCCCCCTTGGGGACTCCGGGCCTCTCTAAGGAAGCAGGAGAACTGAAGTCCTGAACCCGATATTGTTGCCAGGTGAAGCAGTTCAGGTGGGCGGTCAGAAGCTACAGTGCTGAGTGAGGATTCCTGAGAGATGCCCCGAATAGGTAGGTGCAAAAATAGAATCTACAAAAAAAAAAAACACATAAAATTCAGGTACATCACTGTTCAGCCAGTGCAGTTTGGGTGAAGTGCAGTCTGTGGCTGAGCAGCTGGTGAAATCTTTTTGTTTTGATTTTTTTAAAGGTTTGAACAGTAATTACAGCTTTGAATTAAAAAACTGCAGTGAGAAGAAGCTAGTTTTTTTGGAGGGGGGGCTTTACTTACTGTCGAGTGCAGCAGGTGGTTCTGACTTTGATGCTGAGGAAGGAAAGAGCGCCAGCTGGTGCTAGAGTCATGGTTCATCCATGAACCAAACCCGAACTATTAAATTTTTGCCTGATCTGAACCGAACTTGAACCCTAAAAAAACCCAGATGGACCCGAACTGAATGTGAACCTAGACCACATGAGATGATGAAAACCCACATGGACGCAGTAGGGTGAATTCTTTAGAACTGAAACACAAACTGATAAATTACACACACAAAAAAACTCGAACCACACTGAACTTGAACCCAAACTTCTACTTATCAAATTCAACTGAACCAAACTCTAACTATACCTGGCCAAACCTGAACTAAACTACAACCCTAAAAACATGTTGAACCCTGGCTCTAGCTGGCGCATGTGTGGTCCAAGGGAAACCCCATGCATGTATGCCGTTATAACCAGCTGATCATAATGGCAAATTACAACTGGGTTTCCCTTAGGGGAAAAACACTCACCAGTAATTATTGTTTCAGCGCTCAAGAGAACCCATGCAAATTCTCCCTTCCCTACCCACTCTCCTCAGCCAGGAAATCTACTTTTTCATACAGCCACCCCTTCCTCTAGAATCAGCTGCCTTCCTCCATTCGTCTCTCCCCCTCCCTTCCCTCCATTAGATGCCAAGTAAAACTCCTCCTCATTTCCCTTGCTCCTGCCAAGACTCTTCCTGAACCGTTGCTTACCCTTCCCTGGCTTTTGATCACCCCTTACCTCTCCCCCCTCCAGCCTCATAGTTCTGGCAACCTCACTGAAGTTTATCATCCTGATTTGACTCCTACTTTCATCACCAGCTCACCTTCTCTCTCTCTTCACTTTGGTATTATTCTTCCCTGCACTTTGAGTCTGCCCAGTTTGCACTGATGATTTGTATGTAAATTAATTTTCCTCCATATGTAATGTTTCGCCATTTTGTCTATACTGCACTCAGCTTATGCTTTTTATGTCACCCTCATTGTAGCCAATCACCTGACTGACTGTATTTTGTTTGCGACTGTGCTTCTCCCCTGGGGCTGGGTCACATCACAGAAACAACTCTTATCTCATTGTGCCACTCCTGGTTACTAACTTTAAGTAAACAAACAAAGTTCATTCTTTGATTCAGCAGTAATAGGGAGCAGAAGGAGGAGGGAATGGGGGAATGGGGCAGAGGAGAAAAGATAGGATAGGTGTGAGGGGAGGGACCCAATTCAGTATTTAGAAATGAGGGAAGCACATTGGGACTGGCTATGTAAGGGGAGAGAGAGTCGATGGATAGGGAGGAGTAAAGGAAGCAGTGGTGAGTATGGGATGGTGAGTTGGTATCAGAGTAGCAGAAGGCCTTGCAAAGGGTGGCTAGTATGGCAAAGGAGGTTAAGGGTGGTACCATAAACCACATCCACATAGTCGAAAACTGGGAGAACCATTTTGGTGACCATCTCCTGGAAGACATGTAGAAAAAGTCAGTCCTTATTGTGGTACAGGACAGCAGTTTTAGGGTGGAGTGTGGTATGGATGGCATCAATGTGGGCAGAAAAGTCAAAGCTGCTACATAACCACTCATCGAGATACTTAAAAACTGGGACTACTTCAAACCACGTGCCATCTAGTGTTGAGAAGATGGGAATGGGCGTAAAAGAGTCCAACTTCTGGCTGATACTAAAGGTCATTGACACAATTTTTTTAGTATTGACCCAAAGTTGGTTGGACTGGGACCAGCACACAACATTGTGAAAATCTTGCTGAAGCGAATCTTTCAGAGATGCGGTCGAGGGACTGGTGGTGTAGAGAACTGTGTCATCTGCATACATGTAAATATGCATGTTGGCACAGGTGGAGGGGAGGTCATTTAGGAAGATGAAGAAGAGGACTGGACCCAGAATGGTGCCCTGTAAAACCCTCGTGTAGAAATGTAAGGGTGGTGAGATGGCATCTTCTGCCTGTACCGACTGTTGGTGGTCGGCAAAGTAGGAAAAAAAAACATTGAACAATGGGGACTGAGAGGCCAGCAGAGCTTAGCTTATCCAGGAGGAGTGAGTGGGACACCGAATAAATGGCTTCGGCCAGATTGTTGAAAATGGCCACTGTGATGTTCCCCTGATCCATTGCTGAGTGGATGGAGTCAGTGACCCTAAGCAGGGAGAAGATGGTGGAATGATCCTTCCTAAAGTCAGACTGGAAGGGGGAGAGAAAATTAGATTAGTGGAGAAAGTCTACAAGCCATGAGTAGACTAGTTTCTTCTGCAGATTCACAAGAGAAGGAAGGAAGGAAAGATGGGGCAGAAGTTGTCAGGAATGAAGGAATCACTCCCTTTGTGAAGAGGGAGAACCTTGTTACTCTTCCAAGAATTAGGGACAGTGCAAAGGATGAAGGAGAGATAAAGAAGGTGAGTTGGGGGAGGCAATGGCAGTAGCTAACAGATGGAGAAATTTTTGAGTGAGAAAAAGGCAAATGGGGTCTCCTATGGAGTAATATGAGGGAATCAAACACCATGGAGTATGGTGAGGAGATGGAGGAAAACGGGGGAGAGGAGAGTAGAGGAGCCACTAGTTGGGAGGGAAGGGACAGCACAAGTGGTAAAAAACTCATTGAAGTGAGCATTGACAGAGGGAATGTCAGTCACTGGTGAGTGATTAACCATGAGGAGGTGGGAGATGATTGAGATTGATGATCAAAAAGGGAGTGACTAACCTTCCAGAATTTGGCTGTGGAATTAAAATTATTCTGGAGGTTAGCCATGAAGTAGAGGGACTTTGGAGTATGAATGGCCTTACTGCAAGAGTTCATAACTGCCCTGTGGAAAAGGAGGTCTGACAGGGAGCGGGATAATTTATACCTGGCCCAGGCTTGGTCACGGGTCTTGCATAAGTCAATGAGATCGAAGGTGATACAGAGGTGGTAAGAGGATTTAACCCTGGATTTCCTGATGGGGGTGTGCTTGTCTCAGACAGAAGTAAATATTGAGTGGAAGAGGGAGAAGGCCATATCAATGTCTAGGATGGTGAACATGGGGGACAAGTCAGTTGCAGCCAGGTGGCTCAGCAGAGCATTCAGTGACCGAAGGGACCTGGACCAGACGTACTTCGGAGAAAAGGGAGGAAGCTGGACTTTCCTGCCACAAAATGTCATGCAGTGATTGCTGAAGTCATCCGGCAATATACCTGCTGCAACAATGAGGTGGGGGTGTGAGATGAGAACCCAGTCCAGGAGGGTATGGTTTGATGAGTGGGGACTGTGTCAGGTGGGTTCTAGGATGATCTGTGAAAAGTTAAGGGACTCAATCCTGTGGCTGGTTGGACTGGAGGTCAGGGAAAGCCAATTTATATTGAAGTCACCCAGAAGGATTAGTTCACTAGCAGAGGGAGTGTGAGGAGAGAGTGGAGAGTGAGTCCATCAGAGATGAGGGAGAAATTCTTGGTGAGGCAAAGAAAATGCAAATAAAAATGGCTAGTGAGGCAGGAAAGGAGAGCTTAGCTGGCAGAAACTTGTGGATGGATGGTGCAGGCTCCCTGACAGTGATGGTGCAGGAGAGGTTCTGATGGACGTATACTGTAGAGCAACCCCACCCACTTGTTTACCCCTCTCCTGCCTAAAGAGGTGGTAGTCTAGAAAGGTCAAGCTGGATATGGAGGAGGTCTAGAGAGTCATGATAGATCCATACAGTGAGGAGATCCTGTTTAGGGGAAGAGGCTTCTTGCAATAAGGTGGAAAACACTAAGGCCTCGAGGAATGGGGGTTGAGTGACCAGGGCTGAGGGATTTATGTGATAAGGGTGAATATTCCTGGGCAAGCACCACAAGGGAGACTCCTGTTGAGCATGCACATGGAGCACGACAATACAGAAGAGGCCCTGGCCAGAAGAGAGACTGCACTGGAGCGCTGCAAGATGCACACCATGGGAATAGTGGGATGCTGCAGAGCAAGCCCAACAAGGGTGCACGTCAAAAGAGTGACTGGTGGGAATGTGCAGAACTAGTGGGCACCCATGCTATGGGCAACACCGTATGACTGAAGGGCACACTGTGCCAATGGGGGGGTCCACACGTGTGGCCATGCAAGCTGCCATGTCTTGGTCTGCAGGTAGGTGTTCCAGACTGTCACCAGCCACCCCACTGTGCTGCTGCTGCTGCCTGTGTCTCTTTGGTGGGTGGGGCTCTCCTCCTGTCCTGCTTTGTGTGCACACCTTACACCCCTGCCCTTCCACGCACCCTGGTTGTGTGCCATCCTCCACCAGCATCTGCGCCCCTCTGCCCAGCTATGTTCCCCCCCCACAGTGCACCTGTTCCATCCCGATGTTAAGACACCATCGCCCTGGTGTGCCTCTCTGCCTGCAGGCCTCACCCACCCAGCCCTCACCTGCTTGGTGTAGCCACTGCAGCCTCACCCATTGTGAGTCTGCTGCTGTTTTTGCCCTCCTGTAGTTGGGCTGCCTTTTGTGTCGGTTCCTCCTTTTGTAGCTGCTCTTCTGCTGTCACCCTTTTTGACTCGCTGTAACAGTTGCTCTCTTCCTGGCATACACCGGGTTGAGTTCCACATCTCCGGCAAGGAGAAGAACCAGGTTAAGGAGGCAAAGACTTACATCCTCATGGCCAAGGAGGGGAGAGGTGGAGGCACAGAGTAGGGACAGGATGGAAATATGGAGGAACTACAGGATAAGGGAGGGGGAAGTATGGATTGGGAAAAAGGGGGAGAGAAAGGGAGGGGTGAAGATTGGTGAAGGGGAAAGGAAAAATGAGAGTGGGAGGGGAAGGGGTTGGGGAAGGAAGAGAAGTAGGAGGAAACAGAGGTGTAGAGCAGGGAACATGGTACGCAGGTACACGGAGAACTAAAATGCAGGCTTAACAGAGATAATATGAAATAATATACCATAGTAACATAGTAATTGACAGCAGATAAGGACTGCTAGGCCCTACCAGTCTGCCTGTGTTCCCTGCCTGCCTCAGCTGCCTCTGATCCTACTTGGTCATTGGTTTTAGTCAATAGTATATGTTATAATATGAAAGGATGATGCTCTGTTACGTGTCACTCCATGGAGGAGGATAGTTTCTTCTCAGTAGGATGGATAAGGGAAAGGCCATGCTATAGGATGAGTATAACAGTTCTCTCACTAACTAAGCAGAACTGCTACTTCTTAGGGTTAAACCAACACTGCAATGCTTTGAGAGAGCATGTCAAAGTTAAGGTAATATCAGTGCTGCTACTTGAAAGTGTTCAACCCTAAACAACTCAAAACACAATCACAAAGATTCAGGGGACTTTTTGCCCTAATGTCACATTTGCTGATCTTCTCTTGCTTTTGAATCAGAAATATGTGAATCTGAATCCCCCATATCTGAACTGTAATGGGTATTTTTGTCCAGCAGAGGGAACCACAATGCAAGTGTTTGGTATAACATTCAGCCATTATAAGACAAGTGGCAGTTTCCAACAGTTTTCTGATGCATTTTCTTGCCGCTTGTCTGCCTCACAAATCCAACTTTTAATTTATTACTGTAATTGTAAAAACATTTAAGCATTAGTTAGGCTTGAAGCACAGAGCCACACAAGTAGAGAAATGTGACATTAATGTATAAGGTACCCTGGATTTTCAGGACTGTGTGATGTTCTTTGGGTTTCAATTGCTTGTTCAGTGTAGTATTGATTTAACCCTAGGTAAGCTCCCTCTCATTTTGAGAGGGGCTTATGTAAGCATTAAGCCATGACGAAGGTGGCATCTAATGCTGGATTGATGCATGGTTGTGGGGGTTGTGCCCGAGATCGGAGGCTGGGGGGGAACAACCGCACCACCATGCATCAATCGCATTAGATGCCACCGCCGGAGTGGCTTAATGCGCTTGTAACATGGGCCGCGGGACGGTGGCATCGCCAGGAGGGTGGCCAGTGTGCGTAACGGAACATAAGACTCGGAGTCGGTGCTAGAACAAGCCAGTTGTACTGCACTTTGAAATCACGGCACAGAACAATATTTACATACTGATCGGTCAACTTTAGCACTACCTCTAAGTACAGAACTGAGTGCGGCTGAGATAACTGTTCCAAAAATGTGCACTTCTGCGTGGGTATTACCTTCATACCCACTGCTGAAGGTCTCCAGTGCACTGTCCAGTCGCCGTGATCAGGGCTCGGGTCGAGATTTGCATACAGCTGCCGCTCACTTCCTCCTGCCTCCCATTGACTGGTCTGACGCGAGAACCAGATGCCAGTGCCCTGCATCCTAAGTCTGTCTTGCGCTCTCCTACCTCACAGTTCTGTCTGCTGCTGGTTCTTGTCCCCGCTCCGCATTTCCATCCTCGCGTGCCTAGTCTGCCTCTCACTCTGCCTGTCATGCCTGTCTTACACTCATTCTCCACCTGTGCCCAGTGCTGCTAAGCTGGGGGTCTGGCTCGTTTCGGTACTATGTTATTGGGCATGGCATCTATCATGGATTAATACTCGCTCCACTTTTGATCCCATGATGCCGTTTCACCAGTTGGTGCTGCCCATTCCACCTCTCTCATTAATGCCATGTTACAAGGTCCCATTAGAAACCCCTTCCAATTTACTGCCCCAAGAGTTAGGAAAGTCAGTGGTCTGGTGGTGTAATTTCTGCAAGTCAGCAGGCAGCAGAGAGCACCCTGGAAATGGTATGGTAAATAGGGAGAAACAGGAAGTAGAGGGAAAGAAGACTGGAGAGAAAGAGAGAGAGAGAGATCAGCTGTACCAGCAGGAGGGCAGTCAGAAGGGCCTCCCCCCCTTTGCAGGCAGGTTGGCAGTTTGGTGGAGAAGCGCCGGGTCCTTGGGAGGTCATTCAAGGGAGGCTACAAGTAGGACAGTTGCGGTCATTTGGGTCTTGGGTCCCCAGGTTTGGGTGGTGAGAGCATCCAGGAAAGTGATGATGAGTTGGTAGAGCAGGAAACCCTTGGGGGGGTCAGGCCTCATCTTGAACTGGCGCTTTGAGCTGTCGGGGATTCAGGGGCTGTGGCAGTGCTCCTGAATTGGGAGTTGGGTACCAGTGGCAGTGGTCCTGGCCCTTTACCCCATGTGGCAGGGCAGCTCGATTGGTCAGTGACCAGGGGAGTGGGGCACAGCTTGGGTACACTGAAGGTCTGCCATGCCTATGTCTGGGGCAGGCCACAGGGCGTATATTAAGTTAGTAGGCCTTTAAGCCCATGTAGGCTGTGGCTTTGCTCCGGTGGGGTAACTGGAAAGGAATGTGCCACTGTTACTGTCTGAGAAGCAGCTGCAGCCTAAGGTGCAAAAGAGAGGCAGCCAGGGAATGAGTTTGGAGGCTGAAAAAGTTTGTGCCCCCTTTCAACTTATGGAATGGGTTGGGGGTGGCAGGGAGAAGCACATCACTTCTCTGTGGGATAGTGCTCGAGGGTGAGATAATGGAAGCACTAAAAAGTGGTATGGAAGAGAACCTGGTTAGATGTGAAGCTCGAGAGCTCAGGTACTTAGCAGTGCTGGTGTGTTTGAGGGAACTTTGCTGTCCTGGGAAAATCTAAGCAGTAATAGTTCTCATGTTCTGAGTAGACATCCTGCTACAGAGTAATTGCTGAGAAAAATCTTATCTCTGCCTGTGGTTCTACCCTTTTAGGAGGATAATATTTGTACAAAGTTTAACCCCATGGAGCTGTAGTTTAAAGCTAAGATTCAAGTGAGTCTCTGTGGCCCTCGAAAGCTTTTGGGCCCAGGAGAAATAAAGTGACTGATTTTGAAGGGAACTAAATGTCCTAATCTCGTTTGTAAATAAGGATGGAATGAAATTATTAATCCTTAGTTTTTAATACCTCTGTGAGTTTGCTTACAGGGAGGTCTGGAAGATCCTAAAACTCATGCATTTTCTTTGGTCTGGTGCCGTGGGAATGAATCCTGAAGTCACTTGTGTTCCTGTTCCAAATTTCAGGGGCCTTTGGGTGTGTTTTCATGTTCCAGAAGTGACAGTAACCTGAGTGCCAGCCAAAGTAAGAAGACATCTCCAGGTAGGCCCAGAACTTATTCCATTTTGATTTGCTGGAGATGTTGTGGAGTGCTGGTGAGGTTCTTTGTTGTGGGGCCCTGTCCAACAGAAAATTGGGACCCCTAGACATTCGGGGAGGGGGTGGCTACATGTGGAGGCTTGTCTGGGATTCCCTTACACCCCAAAAAGAGAGCAATGTCCCAAAAATCCTGGCCCCAGGGTACTGGTTCCCTACCATGTGTAGGCGGTATGGTGCACTTAAAATTCCTGTGGTGGTGTGGGAGTTAGGCCTGGAATAAAGGTAGGCCTCTGCTCTCCTGGTGAGGTGTGCATGCATGACTGGTTGGTTGCATGACTCCCCTGGCACCTCTGATTGGTGGATGGCTATAGAGAGAAGGGAACAGCTGAAGAGCCCAGTGCCATTTTTCAATAGCATCAAGAGAGAGGTGGAGGAGTTAAGAGCAGGTCGAAAATCGTGGAGACAGCATCCAGGAGGAAAAGCAGTAAAAGCATTCCTTTTATTATCTGAGCACTGTGGGGAGGACTAAAAGAAAAAAGTTAGAGGAGATTGTGGGGCGTCATATAGACTGGTATCAGAGAATGGCAGGCAGGGGATTTAAAGCAGAGGATGAAGCTTCCCCCCAAGAGGAGTTGTTGGTTATGGTTCCTGCCTCCGTGTTGATGTGGATCTGGCAATCAAGAGAGAAAGGACAGTCAAATGAGCAGTGTGTGGGTTGTGGATTTCAGTGGGAAGGAATTGTGTGACTGCCTGTTTGTAGAATTTGTTCAAGCTCAATGCCAGGAGGCATCTTTGACCGTGCCCCACCAATCTTCCTCTGGGGACCCCCTCCATGCATCTCAGAGGGGTCTCTTTCACTGTGGTTGCCCGGGCAGCGGGGATTGTGGTGCACTGGAGAGACTTTTCCTTGGAGAGAGAATGCCCTGGAATCCAAGCCCAGGGTCGCCTCTCCTGATGTGGTTAGCAAAATGGAGGAAGAGAAGAGTGCTGCTGAGGAAGTGAAGTCAGGGGGTGATGTGGAGCACAGATATCTGCCCTCCTCCTTGGTGTTAGCTACCGACTATCTCCATGGCAGAGGGAGGGGCAGGGGTATTAGAAAACTGGCAGGAGACCCGCCCAGGGTCAAGAGGGTTCCTGCCATGGTCCCTGTCTGTAGGCAGCCCCTCTGCCCTGTCAGATAAATCCAGTTGCTCAGCTGTAGCAAAGCCCCAAAGCCTGAAATCCAGTGGGCTTGTTAGTTTTCAAACTGTTGCACCTGTTGAGGCAAGGAGAATGAAAGGGTTTTCAAGGAGTTGAATGAGAAAGTGGATGAGAAGAAGTTCCTTGGTAAAAGGTTCCAGTTTACCGACTATCAAGTATATCGAGCAATCCCCCGACCCTTCCACCACCTGGTGGTCACTATGGATGACCGCACATCATGTTTACCAGTACATGCCAGAACCCTCCGGACCCGGTTGGATGGATTATACTAAAGTGACCCCCCCCCCAAACATCACATACAGATGGGGAGTGTGGTTGCGAACAGGACAAACTCAGAGAACCAGAGTCTGAGACCTTCTGGAGCAGACCCAGGCCGAAAGATGGGCCAGGAGAAGGATGCACACTGAATATCCACCCCTGAATTACCTCTTCATGCCAGAGAGAGTTTGGGACATTATAGAAGAAATGAAGGAGAATTGAATATACAAGGAGCAGTTGGGAAGACTGAAACATTGACCTGGAGGTGGACGTGTTCCCTCGCAACAACTATTCTAGAAGGCACGGGCAATGTGCCTCACTGCACCGGACTTACCTTGTTTAAAAACTTTGCACTGGTGCAGGACTTGGCTGGAACTCACACCAGGTACTATGTGATGGTCAAAGATTCTTTTGGGGACATTACCACTAAGCCGGACCCGGATTTATTCTTTCTGCCTGGTGGGGAAACTGCCACTTAAGCCCCCTGAGACAGACTTTCTGGACTGTACCAGGAAGATTGCTCCCCAGAGCGTTATGGTGATTGTATACACACTTAAATGAATAATGAAGAGACTTATCATTGCCAACTGTTGATTTAGAGTTAATATAAACAGTTAACAAATTGAATTGCATTCAAAATTATGTGGCTGGTATGAGTGTAAGAGAGCGTGTGTGCATGTATGGGTGTGTGGATGTTAGAACTGTACATAAAGTAACCTGTTATATTAAGTGGGAGGTACAATCATTGGGCAAGGGTCATAGTAATTGCAAAATCTAACTCAACGAGTGTATATAAAGGTTTAATTATTCTGAGGTAAAATAATACCTGTTTCCTTGTTAGTCAATAGTAATAGTTTAGCTGTTTTTCTAGATATCTCTGGATCTTCTGGCCCAGGTAAGCTATTTAGAGTTTTAATAGATTAGGATAGATCACAGTAGGTAGTATGGGAGGGAATCCTTTGAGCCAGACATTTTGGTGATTCTCTTGCTGGCAGGCCTGGGGGGGATGCAAATACCCAGTTCATTGGTGGGAGGTCATCTTGGGCCCTGTGCCATCATTCCCAGGAGGGAATGATTCCCTGGGTAGGGGGAGAGTGTAAGCTCCCTCTCATTTTGTGAGGGGCTTATACTCTCTCTAGGGACCACTTCCAACTTACTGCCCCCAGAGTTAGGAAAGTCAGTGGTCTGAGTGTGTAATTTCTGCAATTCGCCATGTGGTGGCAACAGAGAGCAGGCTAGAAAGGGCAGTCAGAAGGGGAGACTCACCCCCCCCCTTTTGCAGGCAGGTCGGCAGTTTACAGCGAGGCACCGGGTTTTTGGGTGGTCATCCGAGGGAGGCTTCAAGTAGGACAGTTGGGTCCTGGGTCCCCGGTTTGGGTAGTGAGAGCATCCAGGAAGGTGATGTAGGGTAGGTAGAGCAGGAACTACTGGGGAGGTGGGGGTCAGGCCCTATCTTGAATGGGTGCTTTGATCTGTCAGGGATTCTGTGGACGTGGCAAAGCTCCTGAATCAGGCCCCGGCCCTTTACCCCCCATGGCAGGGCAGCTCAATTTGTCAGTAGCCAGGGGAGCGAGGCATGGCCTGGGTATGCTGTAGGTCTGCCATGCAAGTGTCTGTGGCAGGGGTGGGACCTATATTACATTAGTAGGCCATTAGGCCTATGTAGGCCGTGGCTTTGCTCTGGTGGGGCAACTGAAAAGGAATGTGCCACTGTTGCTGTCTGAGAAGGAGCTGGAGCCTAAGGTGCAAAAGAGAGGCAATCAGGGAATGAGTTTGGAGGCTGCAAAAGTTTGTGCCCCCTTTCAACTTATGGAATGGGTTGGGGGTGGCAAGGAAAAGCACATCACTTCTCTGCGGGATAGTGTTCGAGGGTGAGATAACAGGAGCACTAAAAAGAGATATGGAAGAGAACCTGGTCAGATGTGAAGCTCGAAAGGTCAGGTACTTAGCAGTGCTGGTGTGTCTGAGGGAGCTTCGCAGTCCTGGGAAAATCTAAGCAGTAATGATTCTCAGGTTCTGAGTAGACATCCTGCTACAGAGTAATTGCTGAGAAAAATCTTATTTCTGCCTGTGGTTCTACCCTTTTAGGAGGATAATGTCTCTCTTTACACACATTTATAAGGTAGAAAAAGAAATGGGCAGACTGGATGGACCTTGTGGTCCTTATCTGCCGTCATCTTCTATGTTTCTATGTTTAAAATATTTGTACAAAGTTTAGCCCCATGGAGCTGTAGTTTAAAGCTAAGACTCAAGTGAGTCTCTGTGGCCCTCTAAATCTTTTGGGCCCAGGAGAAATAAAGTGGTTGATTTTGAAGGGAATTGAGTGTCCTAGTCTCATTTTCAAATAAGTATAGAATGAAATTGTTACTCCTTAGTTTTTAATCCCTCTGTGAGTTTGCTTAGAGGGAGGTCTATAAGATACCAAGACTCATGCACCTTCTGGGGTCCAGAGCCGTGGGATTTAATCCTGAAGTCACTTGTGTTCCTATTCCAAATTGCAGGGGCCTTTGTGTGTGTTTTCATGTTCCAGAAGTGGCAGTAACCTGGGAGCCAGCTGCTGGAGATGTTGTGGAGTGCTGGCGAGGTTTTTTGCTGTGGGGCCCCCTTCACCGGAAGATCAAAACCTGTAGACGTTCGGTAAGGGGGTGACTACACCTAACTTTGGCACTGTCTTTCAAGGTATGGAAATTTACTTACACAACAATGCTTTGAGAGTGTATGTCAAAGGTAAGATAACATAACTGGTGTTACATGCATGCATTTAACCCTGAACACCACAAAACACAATCACAAAGATTCAGGGGACTTTTTGCCATAATGTCACATTTGATAATCTTTGAAAATGGAGGCCCCTCTGTAATATTTTTATCTGTAAGCTTTCTTGTGAATGTTTTGTGGACTACTTTTTAATAAACGTTAAATTATTTGCAGCTTATTATAAACTCTGGATAATAATATTATTAATAGGTACTGAATGAAATAATGTAATAGAGTTTTTATGTTTACAGTACTTGCACGTAGAGTGCAAAGTGAACATCTTGTTCAATAACAGGGTTCAGAGGTGTGTCATTGTCAGGTCCAATGTAGCTGAGCACATCAGTGACAGACCAATAATCATCCATATTCATAGTTTCATAGTTTACAAGTTCGGGAGGCAGAGCCTATTATTGAACTTGCCACCCAAAGGTGGTTTTAATTGTCTATGTATTCAAATTTTTTATTACCCATGTATTTATCAAGTGTATTTTTAAAGATGTTCATAGATTTACTTTCTACTATCGGACCTGGAAGTGTGTTCCATAGGTTAACTGTACTCTGAGTGAACCATTTTAATCTCTTTTTTGTCTGACACTTAGTTCCTTTCAATTTCAAGTTGTGTGATCTAGTGTTTGATATGCAGATTCTTCTTTCAATGCCTAATATTTTCATTAGTCCTGGTTCATTACGTGCTTTGTATATCATACATAAATCTCTTCTAAGATGTCTGTATTTGATTGAGTATAGAACAAGTGTTTTCAGTCTTTCACTATATGTTTTTTCGGACATGCCATTAAGTTTCTTGGTCATTTTTCTTTGAACTCCCTCTATACGTTTCATTCCATGTATAGTAGTAGGTGCACAAAAACGGGCACAATAATCCAGATGTGATCTTACTAGGCTGCTATATAATGGAAGGATGACCTGTGGTTGTCTACTTTTAATGTTTTTCCATATACTACCCATAATTTGTTGACATTTCTTTACTTTGAATGTGGTGTTATTTTCAAAGCTTAACTTATTGTCTATATTTATGCCAAGATCTTTTTCATTGTCCGTTACCTGTAGAATTACATTATTTAATAGGTACCCTTTTTTGGTTGCTGTGTCCCGAATCATTACCTTGCACTTTTGTTCATTAAATTTCATTTTGTTTTCTATTTCCCAGATTTCTAATGTCTCTAGTTCTTATTGAAGGATTTCTGTTGCTTCCTGTGTATTAACAATAGTTCCAGTTTTACAATCATTGGCATATTTAGATATCCATATGCTATCAGTTGGCTGCATAGATGTTATTAGGATATTGAAAAGAACAGTGCCCAGGACAGAACCCTGTGGAACCCCGCTAGTAACTTCTACGTAAGAGGATAGAGGATAATGCACCCTTAACAGATGTTCGTTGTTTACGGCAGTATAACCATGAGTTAATCCACTTGATTAGGATATATGGGAATTTTTGCGTAACCAAATGTTCCAAAAGAATTCTATGGGATACTTTATCGAAAGCTTTGGCCAAGTCCAGGAACACAACATCCACTGGAAGTCCTTTATCAAGAGCAGCACTCACATTCTTAAAGAAATTCAGTTGATTAGTTAGACATGATCTTCCCTTTCTAAAGCCACGCTGTGTTATGTCATATAAGTTATAGTGATTAATGTGTTCTTCCATTCTATATAACATTAGTCTTTCAAAGATTTTTCCTATAACTGAGGTCAGACTTATAGGCCGATAATTAGAAACCTCAGATTTGTTTCCATTTTTACGTCTGCTTGCACGCATGCACAAGGAACGTTTTGGGAGAGTAGCACACTTGGAGGTGTGCCTCTCCCATCCAATGCACTGCTCCCTTGAGCAGGCGTGGCAGTTGCAGGAGCTCAGTATGACAGCAGTGTTCCTCTGCTTCAAAGGAAAACACCACTGCCATACTGAGCGCTGCCGCCGTCCCCTCAGTCACGCACTCCCTCCCATGCGTGTCACGCCGCCCCCCCAAAGCTTTCCTGCCACGCTGGGAGCCCATCCTAGCATGGCAAACATTGTTTGTTTTGCCGACGGGGGTGCCAAATCCCCCATCGGCTCCACGGCCCCCCCCAAGCCATCCTGCCGCCACGCTGGGAGCCCACCCCAGCGTGGCAAACCGATTGTTTGTTTTGCCACGGGGGTGCCCATCCCCATCGGCCCTCGGCCCCCCACACACATCTTCTGCCATGCTGGGAGCCCACCCCAGCGTGGCAAACGTCCCTCATTGTCTTTTTTTTTTCCTTGTAAACAAAAAATGGTCCGCACGCTCTCCCAACCCCCTCCCACAACCTGCACCCACCCACTGCACACCCAGCCTCCCATCCCTCTACCCCATACTTACCTCCGGACTCCGGCACGACGATCTTCGGTGGACCAGTAACACGTCTGCTCTCTTCAAAACCGACCGCGAACTGAGGAAATGCCGGTAAGCTGTATAATGGGCTACACAGGTGGGTTTCAACTTTATTGCATATCTTAGTCATTTTTTGGAATTTTTGCACCAAATTTTCAACATGGGGTTTTTGGGGCCCTTCTCATGAATGATGTCACTGTCATGGCGTTATTCGGGCCCGGAGGATGATTTCGCAGGCACTGCACAGTCACTGCGTGAAATCATCCTTCAGCCTCAAATAACGCCATGACAGTGACATCTTTCATGAGAAGGGGTCCCAAAAACCCCATGTTGAGAATTTGGTGCAAAAATTCCAAAAAATGACTGTTTTACAAGTGTGTGTTGCGCAGTTCCTACGCAGGCCCATAAGTTCGCGAATTTTCAATATTTTCACTCCAGATTTTCAACATTGCCATTTTATCACACTTTCTTATGAGTTGTACAGCTGTCATTTTTCACATCTCACCCAAAACGTGTTTCCGCCCATGTAGCGCACAATGGCGCAGTCCGTGTGTGAAATCAATGTATGGAACACATTAAGAAAATCACAGTGGCACTGTTCATGAGCAGAGGTCTTAAAATGGCTATGTTGAAAATTTGGCAAAAAATTCACAAATAACTGATTTCTGACGTCATTGTGCAGTTCCTACTCGCGGCTATTAAGTTCGCGAATTTCCAATATTTTCCTCAGATTTTCAACATTGCCATTTTACCACACCTCCTTATGAGCAGTACAGCTGTCATTTTCACATCCTGCCCAAGCGTCCTTCCCCCATGTGTGCACAATGGCGCAGTCGATTGTCTTGAAATCAATGTATGGGACACAGTAAGAAAATCACAGTGACACTGTTCATTAGCACAGGTTTTAAAATAGCAATGTTGAAAATTTTGGGAAAAAATTCCTAAAAATGAATGTTTTACGAGCGTGCATTGCACAGTTCCCACGCACGCTCGTAAGTTTGCGAATTTTCAATATTTCCACTCCAGATTTTCAACATTGGCATTTTACCACACTTCCTTATGAGCAGTACAGCTGTCATTTTTCACATCCTGCCCAAAACGTGTTTCCGCCTATGTAGCGCACAATGGGGGTAACAAAAAGATAATGCTGACAATTTATTGTGCAAATACCAGCAATCGCACAGGGCATTACGGTAAAGCACCATACATGCCAAACACCACTACAAATACCTGCAAGCGAACGTTCGGCATTGACAAATGCTTGTTATATATTGGGATAACTACTGCTTCTTTCCAATCTAATATGCTTTCTCCTTCCTGATATTGATCATGAGAGTGTGTTTTCTGCTTGCTGGGTGGAAACTTTGTATAGTTCAAAAGACTGAGCTGGTCCTATTCTCGTCCAGTAAGCAGAGAACATCTCCCATCATTTGCCAAGCCAGATCAACTGCTCACATTCTCTCTCTCCATTTAAGTTCTAAGCCCCTCTGACACCTGGCAGAATATCTCTGCCTGAGTGAGCTTTCCCTCTGCATACTGTCCCGCCCCCACCTTCTGTTTTCCATCTCAGTATGAAAAAGGAAAACCCTCTTACTTTCTCCTCTTACATGCTGGCCTGCCCCCAACCTCAGTTATCAGTCTTGGTATGAATCAAAAAACATGCTGCTCCCTCTCACTATATGCTGTCCTGCCCCCAACCTCTGTTCTTTGTTCTGGTATCAAGAAAAACCCTCCCTCCCTCTGTGTGCTGTCCTGCCCCATGCTCTATTCCCCATCTTGGTATAAAGAAAAAAAAAACTCCTCATTCCTTCTGTGTGCTGTCCTGTCTCTATCCTCGATTTCAATCCCTGCAGTGTGTGATCCATTTGACATACATCCTCCTACTGCCACAGATGCTGATTGCTTCCCCGGTTAAAACAACAATAAAAATAAAGCACTGGTGCTCTATTTCATATACACCCCCTCTCCCAACCAGCTCAGAACCATTGCAGCAGCTGCACCTTCTGAAAGACTCTATTGGACTTGGAAGTGCTGCTCCTCCCTCTACTCAGTCCAGTTATCAATTCTCCTCCCTCCCCCCCACTACTTTTAGTGGCTCTCCTTCCATTGGCTTTCCTCCTCTCTCTGTGTCCTGCTCAGAAGTGTTGCTCCTCCCACACCTCAGTCCTTTGATCAGATCCCCTCCCTGTGGAGCTATCCTGCCCACCCTCCTTTCCCCAACCTGTTGATTCTCTGGACTATTTTCGAGTGCAGCAAACCTGGTGGTGGCACTCTTGTGTTTTTTGTTTGTTTTGTGTTCTGCCAATCCTTGAGTCAACTGATAAGTGGGGGATGGGCCATTTACCAGCTGCCCATCCAGTTCCTTTCCCTCTCTCCCCCAAACCCTGCCCAGTAGTAGAAAGGTAGGCAGACACTATTAAGGAACAGTCCATGGTACTGGTGCTCAATTTGCAGAAATATAGAACACACAGGACAAATAATGTAGCACAGTGTGCTGGGAAGTTCCTTTTGGATTCCTCTGTTGCCAAGACTTGAAAACATCCTATCTGTATGGGACCCTCACCTGGAGAATAGTTGTCAAATCAGAAACTGCGTATCAGTCATGGGGATTCCAAAACAAAAACAGACTTACCCCATGCCAGGTTAGTCAGTCTTTTTATTATACAATAGATTGGGTCCAAATCTGAACTGTCTAGTCTTGTGACTGACAACTCTGAACAGTTTAGGAATACTCAATTTTCTCAGAGAATAGGTAGGACAAAGCAGAAACATTTAAACTGTTGGGGGGGTAGTAAGAATGACACCTGGGAATAATAGCAAAAACAAACCATTGGGGGGCATAAAATCTAGGAGCTTAGTGATAATTATATATTCAGGTACATACAGTATACCATATAGTTATAGTATTATGCAAACAGATCATACTCAGAGTTTTCCCAATGCAGTTTGCAATTAACACTAAGGGATATCACTTGCCCAGGTTGCTAGGCATTCTGGCAAGGGCTTCAGTACAGTATGTGTGAAGCAGGCCCAACAGAGGGCCTGACACCCCGGGCTCGCACCACTCTGGGCTTTGATCTCGGGTGCTCACTGCATCTTAAAATCACCCAAAAAAACAGAACCACAGTGCTGACTTCAGTAACTGCCCCCCCCTACTTTTGAGTCGAGGTGCTGCTCGTTGACTGTCCCATCCACTCCGGTCTGACTCTACTTTTATAGGGTACATAGGTCACGTGATCATCTCATGATCCTTGTGCTGGCAGAAACTATTACCATATAGCTCCACTAGCATTTTATACCCAGTGGCCATTAGGAGTCACTGCTGTGCTCCTTGCATCCCTCTTGCTCATAGTTACCTCCACTTCCTTATCTTTGCCCTTTCCCTACCAACTACACTCCCTGCAACCTTTATTACCTGCTACCACCTCTGTAATTCTGTACGTGCTCCTGGTC
This sequence comes from Neoceratodus forsteri, assembly GCA_016271365.2. NCBI lineage: Eukaryota > Metazoa > Chordata > Ceratodontiformes > Ceratodontidae > Neoceratodus > Neoceratodus forsteri. Next base: position 756,224,321 of record CM028135.1, read on the forward strand.
AGATTTGAACCCCTAACCTTCTACACTGGGGCGACTACTCTAACCACCATGCTATTGTGACAGCCCAATTGTTGGAGCTTCCCTTACAAAAATGAAATATATTTTGAAATATATTATTAGAAATATATTTATATATATTTCAGTATATTTATATATTTGCATTGTAAAATATATTGCAATATATTGTAAATCCAATAGATTGAAATATATTGCTGAAATGTGAAATATATTGATATATGCAAAAAATATATCTAGTATGGTCACTTTAGCATATCCTATATATTGGAAACTATATTGGCTTGTTTTTTGCAAATATATTGTATTAAGCTAATGTGTGTAATTGATATATTGATAATATATTTATAAATATATAATTGACACATTGGAAATGTGATTTCCTATACTTAAATAGATGTAATATACATGTGTAATAGATTCATAATATAAGAAAATATGCTTGTGTCACTTATTTGTTTGCACCACTTTATATTTGCAATGCATTGTTATTGCATTCCAAAATGTACTAAACATATCTCAGAAATGTATTTACAAATATATTCTCATTTTATCTTATATGGTTACAAATATACATTAAATGCATTGTTTACAGTATACCAAAGCAAACATTTCCCAATACATTTTCCATGCATTTATGGAAAAAACATATGTAATTCGTATTAAACATATATTGCACATGTATATTCATAAATAAATGCCAATATATTGTTATACTCTTTTTATATACTTTGCAATATATGCCACATGCACTGATAGTCAAACCCACAGTATATTGTACATATATTGATCCTGATTGAAAATGCATATGAAATATGTTGATGAATGCATTTACGCAAAAGCCTGGTATACATTTGAATTGTATGTACATTATGCTACTTGTATATTGTAATATATGCTATTTATATATTCATACATATATATATATATATATATAATCAATGTATTAATGTATACATTGTTCTGTATATTACATATGTACTATATATGCATGTCCCATATATCCACTAAATGTATTGCATAAATATTTTTACTATGTTCTGCATATAATATTAATGTATGTCCAATATATACAGCCAATTTATTTAATTTCTGTTATTCAATATATTCTACATATTATATATTCTGTTTCATGTATTTACTTGTTTAACCAGGAGTAGCACACTAAGCTGAAAGCGTTTTTACAGGAGCAACTTGGGAACATAGGAAAGTTAAGTGACTTGCTCAGGATCACACAGTATGCAAGTGAAAGCTATAGGATTCAAACCCAGGTTTGGTCTGCTGGATGTCACCAAATTTGCAGCTCAGAGCCTTAAACCACTGCACTATACTGCCTCCCTTATTTTAAAATATATTCTATGTAGCACATTTACATCTGTCCAATATATAGACTAAATGTATTGTTTATATAAATCACCTGTGGTGCCAGAAACATCCCTTACAAAAAAGAAACATGTTTTAAAATTTGCAAATATATTGCAATAACTGAAAATATATTCATTATGGTCGCTTCAGCATGTTACATATTTTGGAAAATATATTGAGTAAATTCCAAATATATTAAAATAAGGATGGTAAATATATGTTATTGGTATATTGCCAATAGAATCATAGAAACATACAAGCTTGCAGGTTGAAGACCCTTTGGTAGCTTGCCACTAAATCTAGTGGAGATACTCATATTTTTTTCTCCCATGTAGGAGTCTAATCTGTTCTTGAACACATCCATCATTGGACTGAGAACCACAGACTCTAGCATGGAGTACTACCATTTCACGACTATTTGAGTAAACCACTTATTCCTTTTAGTTGTTTTATTTATATCTCCTGTCAATTTTAGATTATGACTATGTGTACTACATGTACCTGCATAGTCGACAAGACCAATAGTTTCCCACATATATCTGTCCTTGGTGGCTTTAAAAACTGAACATAAATTTCCCCTAAGCTGTCTATAATCCATTGAGTACATTCCCAGATATCTTAGTCTCTCTTCATAGGTCTTATGCTGAATGGCAATGACTAACTTGGTTGCCCTTCTCTGTACACCCTCTATAAGAAGTTTATCTTTCCTTGTCCCAGGAGCGCAGAAGGGAACACAGTACTCCATTTGAGATCTCACCAAAGCTATATACAGTGGCATTATCACCTCTGGAAGCCTGCTCTTAATATTTTATTTCAATGCATCCCAAAATCTTATTACCCTGCATTACCTTTTGTCTGGTATTTATGTCGAAGGCTAGACTATTATCCACAATTACTATCAAGTCCCACTCATTTGTTATAGGTTGTAAATATATGCCATTCAATTGATACTTGAAGTGGTGATTATTTTTCCCTAAGTACATTACTTTACACTTTTTCTGGTTAAATTGGAGTTTATTAATGGAAGCTCATGATTCTATAAAGAAGAGATTATCTTGTAAGTCACTTGCGGCTTTCTCATTATTAACAGTTGCTCCCAATTTACTATTATCTGCATATTTCCCCATCCAGATACCCCCGATACCTTAATCATAGCTATAACTAAATTAAACAGAGTAGGGCCCAGGACAGAGCCCTGTGGAACACCACTCGTAACCTGAATCCAGTCTGATGTAAATCCTCTTATAACAACTCGTTGATATCTATTGGTCAACCATGATGTCACCCATGCCAGAATATTCATGGGCATCTGGACAGAAATCAGTGTAGCATGATAAACACTCTAATATTATTATTGTATAATATTTGTATTATAAATAAATGGTATATGGCCGGCCCGGTGGAGCTGAGCGTTGAGGCGCTGGACGCCACACCTCACACCATGCGGGCAACCCGGGTTTGGGAGTGGCCTCGGGTCACTGGGGGTTGGCTGGGGGAGAAAGACTAAGCATCCAATGACAGCTCACCTTCTCCTTGGGGAGGGTGGGTGATCCATCTCGGCGAACAGTGACTTCTGGCACAGGCTGGGGACACGACAGCTCATCAGCACCTCAGCGGTTTGATTGGTCATGGGGGAAGGCCTGTGGACCAATCACCTCTAGGGGCTGCAACAGTAAGGGGGAGGACATTGTGAACATTGGTGCTTACACCTTGATGTCGAGGGCAGCAACATCCTCACAGAACAGGGGAAAATCACCCTCCAGAGCTGGGTAGATGGATCATTGAACCCAGTCCTGATGTGCCACTGACTACCACTATCCAGGGGACCAGAGAAGACATTAAGGTACAGGGGTTTCACCCCACCCCTAACCCTGCCTGAGGGGTAATCTGTGGCAGGATGAGGGACCCCACACAGCTCCTGAAGGGGTGGCTCTGGCAGGGACATTGGAGGGAGAAAAAGAAATTAAAATAAATAAATAAATGAATGGTATGTGAATGTGATTGTCTCACATAAGTCAGCAGTGTGTGAGACTTGACCTTTGACCTCCAAGGTTTCAGTGGTGCTGAAAACAGCAGAGATGTTAAATTGACCAGTGAAGAGAAACCCTAATTAAAAGTTTCCTGTTCTGTTTTAATTAAAGCCTTCTGGCCATCTGCCAGGAGATAGGACCTCATACAATTTTATGATTCCTGCAGGAAGAGACCATTTGGTTGCAGAACCTTGTCATCAATTGTAAAACCCAAGATCACTGTAGCAACAGGAAATCAGGAGGGACACATCAAAGGGAATGTTTTGATGAAAGACTCATATTTTAAAAATTGCTGACTGTTGATTTCCACAGTAGAAATTACATCTATGGGAGGTTCTAACAGTGACCTGATGGGTGGTATCACCAGGAGGTGGAGAAAACTGATTTTTGAATTGGGCTTCACTCTGACAAGTTTGTGCAGTAGGACTCTCTGAAAAACAAAAACACATTTAGTCTGTGGACTGATAACCAGGCACTTAATGGTAACATCTAGATAGGCAAGAACTTTTGAGTATTTGGGGTAGGCGTATTTGTGTTCTGTAACTTCCCATTTATTTTATGTGACTGTCAGTTAGTGATATAATTGTTCTGTGTTTGATTTTACCTGTTTTACAATTTTTAGTAAACAGTATTTTCTTTAAAATACTGCCTGTGCTTTTTCTCAGTTTGAAAATCCGGCTGGGTACCCCTTGGCGAAGGATTATATTGAATTTTCCCAAACAGAGTATATCTCTGAGCCTGTTAACTGTGTATGCTAGCATAAGGTTCATGTTTTGACCCACAGGACCCAAGGCTAGTACATGATTCGGACCCAAAACAGAAAGATTACCCTGTCTGTCCCCTGTTCACACTATTGGACTTCAAGGTTGGCACTGTGGGAGCAGAGGGCCTGACCTGCGGAGCACATTTGTGAAAGATTTGGTTGGCAGCAGTGTGATTTAAAAGCATTTGGTAACACAAGCTTTAACAGTTGTGTGTTAGATTAATACTGTACAGCTCACATGCAAAATAAGCCAGTGATTTTTAAAAAGATAAACATAACTATATCAGTTTGCTTACAGTCTAAGTTCCTACCTGTTTTATTTTTTTTTTCCAAGTGGAAGATAGTCGTAGTTAGGGAAGAAGATGGCTTCCAACAACTGTGGGTACACTGCAGACTACCTGAGGCAGTTGTGCCAGGACAGAGGAGTACAGCATGAGGAGAGAGTCAACAAGCAGCATGTCATGGAGGCTCTGGCGGTAGCCAATGCCCAGAGCCTCGAGTCGCAGTCTGTGACTGAAAAGGACCAAACCTTGGGCATGGAGGGGCAGGGTCCAGTGCAGTGTCCAGATCTAGTGAGGAGGACAGCAGGGCCAGTGCAAGCCAAGGGCCACAGCAGTAGGGGAAGGATACCAACATTCTGGAGCCAGAAGAGATCAGGCTGCAGATAGAGTTGCAGAGAACAGAGCTGGAATTTGAACAGAAAAGGTTTGAAACCCAGCAGCAAAGGGAGCTTGAACAGAGGAAGCTGGAGGTGGAAAGAGAGGAAAAAAAGTGACAGCTTCAGTGAGGGGCAGAGGAAAGAGACTTACAGCTTCAGTGAGAGGCAGAGGAAAGAGAGTGACAGCTCCAGTGAGAGGCAGAATGAGAGCAGCGAGAAGCTGAATAAGAGACTGAGTGTGAAGAGTGTGAGCACCAGAGGCAACATGAACTGGAGAAGCTACGACTCCAAACACCAGCACCAGAGCAGGTAAGTGGCCTGGGGTTAACTGGGACTCCAGGACTGGGTTACAAATTAAATTCCAAATAAATAACTGAATTTAAAGAGGTGGAAGATATGGATGCCTTTTTAAATTCCTTGTAGAAAATATGCATTCAGGCAAATATTCCTAGAGGGTCCTGGAGCTTCCAGCTATCCCCGCTACTTACAGGAAAAGCTTGGGATGCATTGGGTCAAATGGACAATGAGGACAGTAATGATTACAGTAAACTTAAAACTGCACTTTTAAAGAAATATGAGCTAACAGCAGAGGCATACAGAGCTAAATTCTGTAAGCTCTGGAGAAGCCCTGATATGAGCTACGAGGAGCTAGCTACCAAACAACATCAGTTTTTAAAATGTTGGTGGGAAGGAATTGAAGCAGACTCTGTAGAAAAAATTGAAAATGTTTTACTGTTAGAGCAGTTTCTTTGGGCATGCCCAGCGGAGCTGAAAACCTGGCTGGAGGACGAGATCCAAAAACAGTGCAAGAGGCTGCTGAACTCTTAGACCACTATGCCAGGAGCAGACCTGCTCTGAGAGTGAATGGGGTGGCTGTGGCAGCACAGAAAGGGAAAAGCATGCCTTCAGGGCAGCTAAAACCCTCCCTGCCTCCCCTGAAACCAGATAGCCACAGGTTACAAAGAAAAGATTTACTTGAGAAAAGAAATTAATGTTGAGTTTGCAAAGAAACTGGACATATTGCAAGGCAGTGTCCCAAAATGACAAACAGTACACAAAGTGGTGCTAGAAAAGAAGTGGGTTGTTTGTGTGTCCCTGAAATCATGCCAGTAAACATGAGGGTACACATACACCCAGTTACTATGAATGGGGTACAGACACATGGGTTAAGAGACATGGGGGCATCCCTGACTTTGGTAAAAGGGGATCTTGTAGAGCCTGAAATCATGCCAGTAAACATGAGGGTACACATACACCCAGTTACTATGAATGGGGTACAGACACATGGGTTAAGAGACATGGGGGCATCCCTGACTTTGGTAAAAGGGGATCTTGTAGAGCCTAGTCAACTTATACCCAATCAATTTGTGACTGTACGGGGATTCACTGGGGAGGAGAAAACCTTGCAACTCTCTGGTGTCCTCCTAGACTGGGGTGAGATGGGGGGACTATACAAAAGGTTGCCATAGCCAAAACTTTAGCTGTTGATGTAATTACCAGCAACAATCTCAAACAGGGGTGGTTCATGCAATTACCCGAAGTAAAGCAGCAAAGGAAAATTGTAGTTCCCTGGACCCCATAAAAGCCACTATGGAAACCACTGGGAGGATGGTTCCCCAGCCTGTGTCTCCTGATTTGGAGAATAATGAAAGGGGGGTAGAAATTCCCCAGGTAGCAGGTAACCAAATAGCTATGGAGGGTTATTCCAAGGAGGGATGGGGTGACCCATTGTCAGAGGGTTAGGGATGGCAGTGATCCTGAATGCCCTGATGATAGAGCTAGGGACCCTAGCTTAGACGCTGAACAGGACCTGTTCCGTGCCCTGGGAATATGTAAGGAGTTTGCAGCTGCTCAGAAAAGTGACCCTAGTCTAGAGAAACTGAGGGCTTGGGCAGACTCTGATGGAGCATAGGGAGGTGACTGGAAACATAAGGTTTAATGTGGCAATGGACAGATGTATATGCAGGATGCTAAGACAGAGGGAGGGGTGATAGGCAGGCAGCTTATCATTTCCCCAAGGGTACCGTAAGCAGTTGCTCAAAGTTGCACACGATATTCCCATGTCTGGTCATCTGAGAATCACATGCACTATGCAGCAGTTGACCCAGAATTTCTATTGGCCCAACTTAGCCCAGTAGGTGAAGAAGTATTGCAGGTCTTGTCACCAGTGGCAAGAAATAGGAAAGGCAGGTAAGAAAACCCAAGCTACCCTAATTCCCTTACACATAGTGGAGGAGCCATTTCAGAGGGTGGAAATGGATATTGTGAAGCCTTTAAATTCCCCCAGATCCTCTGGGAAGAGGTTCATCCTGACTATGGTGGATTATGCCACCCGGTACCCAGAGGCAGTCGCCTTGTCCTCACTGAGGTTAGACAAAGTGGCAGATGCCTTACTAGGGATTTTCTTCTGTGTTGGGTTTCCGCAGGAGGTTATCACCGGTTGAGTGGGTTCCGTCATGTCAGTCCTAATGAAATGTTTGTGAGAGAAGTGTGGGGTGGTGCAGAGACACATGACACCTTATCACCCACAAGTCAATGGGCTTATGGAAAGATTTAATGGTACCCTTAAGTCAATGCTCCAAGTGTTTGCTTAACAGCATGGGAGGGACAGGGAGAAATACCTTCCCCACCTGTTTACATACAGGAAGGTGTCCCAAGACTCAATGGGGTTTTCCCCCTTCGAGCTCTCATATGGACACAGGGTACATGGGCCCCCAGGCTTGATCCGGGAGGACTGGGAAGGCAAATGCACCACCCAGGGAACTCCCGTAGTGGATTATGTCCTTAGGGTTAGGGAAAAGCTGAAGGAGCTTATGGGGACAGCCCAGAGCAACTGGGCAGCTGCCCAACAAAAACAGAAAGTGTGGTACAACTGCAGAATCAGAGCTCGCTCATACTCTGTGGGTCAAGAAGTCATGGTCCTAATCCCAGTCCAGAAAAACAAGCTGCAGGCCGAGTGGGCCAGACTGTACAAAGTAGTCAGACAGGTAAATGATGTAAACTATATTACAGAGTTGCCTGACAGGAGACATACACAAAGACTGTACCATGTCAACATGATGAAGCCATATGCTAGTAGGGCTGACATGGTGTTTGCAGTGTGTAGTCCTGGGGAAGGGACAGATGAAGGAGGCCCCCTTCTGAACTTGCTGGAAGAAAGTAAGTGGGAGTCCTCAGTGGAGGCAATTAAAATGTCACCCCAGTTGACCCTGGACCAGATCCAGGAAGTAAGGGAGGTTTTAGCAGACTTTGTCCCACTATTTAGCACCAAGCCTGGACCAACCCCCTTAGCGACGTACGATATGGAGACAGGGACGCAGGTGCCCTTACGGCAGATCACATATCGGGTGTCAGAGGCTGTTCAAAAGAACATTAGGAGGAGGTGGAGGAAATGCTGGGTTTAAGGGTAATCCAGAAATCCCACAGCCCCTGGGCCTCACTCATAGTCCTTGTTCCCAAGCCAGATGGCTCTACTTGTTTTTGTGTAGACTATCATGGACTGAATGCAGTTATGAATCAGATGCCCACCCAATGCTATAGACGGATGAACTCCTAGAAAAGTTGGGAGGGGTGACATATCTTACAACTATTGACCTGAAAAAGGGGTATTGGCAGGTAGAGTTAACTGCCAGACCTAGGGAGAGGTCAGCCTTCTTCACTCTGATAGGGTTATTTGAATTTAAAGTAATGCCTTTCGGAATGAAGAATGTCCCGGCCACTTTCCAAAGGCTGGTGAGCCAGGTGTTAAATGATGCTGAGGAGTACGCCATGGCATACCTGGATGACATTGCCATCTTTAGTGCCAGCTGGGAGGAACATCTATCACACCTTAGGGAAGTGCTGGGCAGGCTACAGAGGGCTGGGCTCACTGTCAAAGCTGAGAAATGCCAGGTGGCCATGGCTGATGTGACATACCTCAACCGTGTTGTAGGCCAGGGATAGCTCCATCCTAATCAAGTGAAAATAGAGGCAATCAAGGCATGACCCAGACCCGAAATGCAGAAGCAGGTCAGGAGTTTTCTGGGGACAGCGGGGTACTATAGGAAATTTATACCCAATTACAGTGCTCTGGCCACTCCCTCAACTGGCCTGTTAAAGAAAAGGATGCTTAAGAAATTTACCTGAGAATCAGCATGTGAACTAGCCTTTACCAGACTGAAGGAGGCACTGTGCAGTGCTCCTGTATTGACAAGTCTAGACTATAGCAGACCCTTTGTAGTCCAGACTGACACCTCAGATGTGGATACTGGGGCAGTGCTGAGTCAGACATCCAACCAAAGGAAAGATCACACAAGTCTGTAGTGTGCGAGAGACTTGACCTTTGACCTTCAAGGTTTCAGTGGTGCTGAAAACAGCAGAGATGTTAAATTGACCAGCCTTCTGGCCATTTGCCAGGAGATAGGACCTCATAATATTTTATGATTCCTGCAGGAAGAGACCATTTGGTTGCAGAACCTTGTCATCAGTCATAAAATCTGAGATCACTCTAGCAACAGGAAATCAGCAGGGAGACATCAAAGGGGATGTTTTGATGAAAGACTCATATTTTAAAAATTGCTTACTGTTTTGATTCCCACAGTAGAAATTAAATCTATGGGAGGTTCTAACAGTGACCTCAGAGGTGGCATCACCAAGAGGTAAAGAAAACTGACTTTTGAATTGGGCTTCACTCTGACAAGTTTGTACAGAAGAACTCTGAAAAGCAAAGACACACTTAGTCTGTGGACTGGTAACCAGGCACTTAATGGTAATGTCTAGATCGGCTAGAACTTTTAAGTATTTGGGGTAGGCATATTTGTGTTCTGTAACTTCCCATTTATTTTATGTGACTGTAAGTTAGTGATATAATTGTTCTGTGTTTGATTTTATCTGTTTTACAATTTTTAGTAAACAATATTTTCTTTAAAATACTGCCTGTGCTTCTTCTCAGTTCTTTTACATGTCAATGTTGAACCTGTGTTTAAGTCTGACAGCTGTTAATGGTTTGAATGTGTTACTAAGCTTGCTAAAAGGTAAGCATATTCCTAGGTCTCATATTGAGTCATAAGGGTACATTTTGAAAACCTGGCTAGTTGCCCTTGGGCAAAGGATTATATTGCATTTCCCCGAAGAGAATATATATCTGAGCCTGTTAACTGTGTATGCTAGCATAAGGTTCACATTTTGACCCCCAGGACTTGGGGCTAGTAGGTGATTTGGACCCAAAACAGACAGGAGGGTTACCCTGTCTGCTCCCTGTTCACATTATTGCCCTTTGAGATTGGCACTATGGGAGCAGAGGGCCTGACCTGCACAGCGCGTTTGTGACAATCAGCTGATTAATTAATACATCATGTGCCACTGAATCAAATGCCTTTGTGTAATCCAAAAAGACCACATCTACAGGTAACCCTTTATCCAATGCTGCACTTTTAGGCTCAAAGAAGCTAAATAGGTTGGTTAGGCATGACTTCCCACTAGTATACCCATGCTGGAATAAATCCACATACCCTTTGTCTTTCACGTGTTTGACCATGCGCTCTTGAAATATGCCCTCCAAAAGCTTGCTCAAGATTGAGGTGAGACTTATTGGTTATAATTGCTGATTATTTTTTTATCCCCTTTTTATAAATATGTATAATATTTGCCTCTCTCCACTGCCTCAGGGTACTCCCTTCCTTGATAGATGTATTGAACAATAAGGTAACTGGACCAATTAAAACATCCTTCAACTCCTTTAAGAAGCCTGGATTTATTCCATCAGGTTCTGATGATGAGTTACTCTTTAATTTAATGATTCTATCCATTACTTCTTTTTCAGAAATTACAATCTGTGGCTCATCACCACCATTATGTGTACTCCCAATCAGAATATTGCTATTGTTTTTAGGTTGGGATATACTCTGAAAATACTGATTGAGTACATTCACAATATCTTGCTCACAACTTAACAGTCCATGCTGAGTTTCCAAGGACCCTATTCCTACTTGTTTGCCATTCAATGACCCAATGTAATTATAAAAGGATTTGTTATTGTCCCTATCTACAGCAGCCATATGCAATTCTGCCTTTTGTTTGGCCCTTCTCATAAGTCTTTTTTTGCAGTTGGCCTCTTTTTCATAGGAAAAAGCTAGTTCTCACTAGTTGGGTTGCTCTTGTACCTTGCATAATTCCTCCTCCTTCTTGTAACACTTCTTTTTATATTTTTTCACCACCTTGAGGGTATCCTTCCCCTAGCATTGTATTTTTTCACCTCGGGGACTGATTGTTCTAAACAGTATTGTATTCTGTAATTGATTTGTGCCCAAATACTTTCCATATTTAACCCTCTTAGGGTCTGTTTCCAATTCCAGCCATTTAAATATTTTCTTATAGTGTGATAGTCTGCTTTCTGATAATCTCTTATTTCTGTTTTTCCCCTAGTATTAATTACTAGGTAAGGTTGATAGTTACAAACACAGTATTGTGATCACTGTCACCAACTGGGTCACTAATTTAACTGTGTCTTGCTCTATATTTGAGAGAAATAAGTCTTAAGATTTTATCACATCTTGTTGGGCTTGTAACCAGCTGATCCAACAAACTGTGAGTGACATAATCAATAAAATTATTTTCCAAGCTAGATTTTCCCTGTAGTGCCTCCCAGTCTATTGTTGGGAAATTAAAATCCCCCATTAACATGAAATCCCCTCTGACTTCAAAATCATTTAGTGCTGCAAGGAAAGTATCATTTTCCTCTTGGTTCAGAATCAGTGGTCTGTATGTTATACCAACAGTAATAGTTTTAGTTGCAGTTTGAATTTTTACCCAGAGTAATTCTACATTTTGTTGTACCTTATTCTTAATCCTTATAGCATGGGCCTTGATTGCCTTGGTAACACATAACGCAATACCACCCCCACGTTTATGTTCTCTGTTCTTATATAAGCAGTTATAGCCCTGTATATCCATGCCCCAATCCCCATCCTGAAACCATGTTTCTGTGACAACACATACATGTATATGTTTTGTTATCAGAAGGTTTTTTAGCTCTTCCATTTTATTTCTGAGACTTCTTGCATTTGTTAAAAGGATCAGCACTCCTTCATGTGTGTCTTTCATTTTAATCTTCTTGCTATAGTGATGCTTCTTATTAGTTTTAGTCACATTATGGTTATGGTTAACCACTGCAGTCCCCAAAGAAAGCTCCCATTCCCCTTTTGATCCTAGTTTAACACCTTTTGTATAGAGTCAGAAAATATTTTACCAAGTAGGTCACTCCCTGTCCTGTTCAAGTGTATCTTATCATGGCAGAATAACTGTGGTTGATGTACAAAGTGTTCCCAGGTAGTTATGTACGTTCCCCTTCCTTAAACACTATTCTCTTAACCAATTATTGAATTTTCTAATTTTGATAATTAATGTATTATTCATTCTTGGGATAGGTAAGATTTTGGAAAAAAATTAGCTCACATTGTCCTTCTGAGATACATCTTTTAATTTCCTTGTAAGCATTAAAAATGTTTTCAACTGAACAATTCCTGATGTCATTGGCTCCTATATGTACTAGTATGAGAGACCTCCCCTTGGAGCCTTACTGATTAAATCCCTTACTATACCAATCATATCTGTCTCTCCTGCCCAAGCAGCTACTTGTTACAGATTCCTTGCTAATCTTTGTAGTAATATGGTCAGTAAACCTAATGATGGAATCTCCCAATATGTGCTTGTATATACAGTATATACAGTATATATATATATATATATATATATTCCTATTAGCATTTGTGGTCTCTGGAGATACGCATCCTTGGTGATGAGTCCCAGTAATTTCATTCATAACTCCATCCATATCCTGAGCTGTACCAATATTATCAGAGGTATTGTCCATGAGTTCCTCAAATAATAAGAAACGATGGCCTGTGGAGATAGTGAATCCCATGGCCATCCTCACTCTTTTGGATTTAGCAACATCGAAGCTTAAATTTGTACCTTCATCTTCCTGCTCTCTTGCTGCCTCTTCTTACCCTGACATGTATCCCTTATTTTAACCTGATTGGTGAGGTCACTTCAGCCCTGACCACTCATTGTATCTTTTCTTAGACACTTGATTTCTAACTCTAACCCAATCAGTTTAATCCTTAGCTCTCTTAGTTCCACACACTTATCACACATATAGTGTGTCTGTTCACTAACTAGAGTTAGATTAAATGTATGGCAGGATGAACATTTTAAGCCGACCTCAGCATTACTGGTAACTATGTATATATTGTCCATATTTAGCCCCAAACAAAAACTGCTACCCCAGGTGTTAAGTAATGTTCTAGTCACAACAATAGTGGGGCAAGCCTCACGTGTATACTGCCTGGCCGTTATCCATGGTAGACGCCGATAGACACCACTGGCCCCTGCCCATGGCACCTCCTCTCTGTGCTCTGCTCCACTCACTAGAGCCAAGCATTAAATAGAGCACCAAAGCAGATGTTACCAGTTGCTATGGCAATGCTCACTCCCCAAGTTACCTCTCTGTGGGGCAAGGACAATGTATATAGACTGCCTTTAAAAAGGCAGCCTAGGCGACACAAGAGATGACTTAAACAGCCCCCTACAAGCACTTAAAAGTGCCTGTCTGAATTCCAGTCCCCTCGTAGAGCAGGGGATCAGGAAATGCCTCCACACAGGTACTAAATACCTTTCTCTCTGTCTCTCCCGCCAAAGTGCACACACACCAGGATTCAGCAGCCTGCTTCCCCCGTTAGCAAAACTGCTTTGTTTAAAACTCCAATAGTTGCTCTATAGTAGCACTATCAGGCAATTAGGCATCTGAAAATTGCTCGCTAGAGCTGAATGTTAATATATATAAACATATTGCTTAAATGCAAAATATATTCAAATAAGCTTGGCACATACGTGTTACTGGTGTATTGCCAATATATTGCAAAATATATTGATTGAATTACAAATATACTGAAATAAGGATGGTAAATGTATTGGTATAGTTTCAAACGTTTCATGTATTTTGAAATATATGTAATATTAAATAATTATTAACCAGACAAAAACAAAGGGATGTATTTATGATTTAATGTACCTTTATCTGTACTGCTGGAGTTCATCTTGTTCATCACCATAGAGATATAAACATTGGAATTATTGTTTTTAATGTATCTTTATCTGTACAACTGTAGTTCATCTTGTTAGTCACCATGGAGATATAGTTATTGGAATTATTGTTTTACAGTGCAGCTTTAACTCAAACATACTTTTTATTCATTCATACTTACGCATAGGACTTACCTCACAAGCTCATGCTTTTTAAGGGCTCAGATCAGTATTTATGCTACCCCATTTTTCTTAAGGAGTCAGAGCAGTATTTATACCATCCATTTTGTTTCTCTTTTAGATCAGGGTGAGATCCTACATGTACTTGAATTATAACTTGTACCTTTCCTTTCAGTATGTAAGCTAATGTTGTGACTGTAAGCATTAATCACCGCCAGCTGAGGGCTCTGCCGGTGGATTAATGCCCGCTGGGGGGGGTTGGTGCACGAGGGCGCAGCCCGAGGGTTCCCATCACCCAGCGGGCATTAATCCACAGCAGAGCCCGAGGCTGAAGGTGATTAATGCGCTTGTAACATAGGCTCATCGCAGCGACGACGAGCCTATGTTACCGGCATCACCCCTGGCTGCTGTGCAACTGCAGCGGAGCACGAGGATTCACCGAAGGGCCACAGCTGCCTGCAGCCGAGTGGGTATTAAGCCACAGGTAATGCCTGCTCGGTCAGTACCAGCTGTGGCCATGGAGGCATCCGAGGGTAGCAGCCCGCTCCGTTCCTGCGAGCCCCCTGCTGTCTGATTGCAGTGCTCCGACCGCGGTGCTGACTGCCGGATCCGTTCAGTGCCTACCTGCAGTCTGGGAATTTCACGGCTCAATCACTGCTGCCCTCTACCGGGTGCTGCTACCAGCTAGTGCCGCTGTCCCTCTCTGCCGCTGCTCCCCCGTGCGCTCCTGATGGCATCTCCGTGCTGTTTCGTGCCTTCTCAGTGCTGCACCCTCTTTGCCTCCTGGCCAATCTGGGTACTACCCCAGCGTGCTGCTACTCTTAGCAGCCTCCATGGCCATGGCTGGTACTGACTGAGCAGGCATTATGTGTGGCTTAATACCCGCTCGGTTTCAGTCAGCTGTGGCCATTCGGCCAATCCTTGCGCTCCTTTCCGCTGCCCGACTGAGAGCCGTGTTACAATTGAAATTATTCTAGTACTAGTAATTATGATTTTGACTGCAAAACTACATTTTCAAAATATGCAAATTAGTTATGCAAATGTACTCTTGGGACCAAACTAAGCATTTACATAAATATATGCAACATGTATAATCAATATATGTAACATGTCCAAAAATATATGTAACTTATAAAACATATATGTAACATACATAAAACATATATGTAACATATATAAGGGACATGGGGGGTCAAGTGTTTGATAATGCATTTATCTTGTACAGTTGCCAATGACTGCAAGTAACTTCATGAGTGCAGAAGACATGAGTGAGAGTTACGAGAGGTCACTGGCAACTGTAACAAGATACATGCATTATCACACACTGACCCCCCGCAAATCTGATTTATGCAACAGTCATTTTATTTTTGTTAAGTCTGATTTTATGTAATTCTGCGGGCTTTTTTCTTTTGTGCCTTTTTAGTGAAACTCTTTACTTCATAGGCAGTTCCCAGTTTTAATCTGCCATGATTTTGTTTTGTCAGTGGGATTCATAGGTGGCATTTCTATTGTTCGGTGGGTGTGGTGTTTGCTAGGGAATGTTTTCAATTGGATGGTGTACATGGTTAAGTTTGCTGGGCAGTCTAGAGACAGTTGAGGGTAGCAATGTGCAAGTTTAGCAAAGTGGAGTCACAAGGACTGGCAAGCAAAATGCATGGATTACTGGGATTTATTGGAGAGCCTGGGACTTCTGTGGCCTGTCGAGGAGTTTTGTGGATTGACGACAAGTTCTCTATTGGGCTATTGTTACAGTGGGGGAGCATGGAGGTGAGAACTGTAGCAGGAAATATTGAAGACATAGAGAATTGCAGGCGACTGCACTGTTAAAAACAGGTTTGTTTTTAAAAGTGGTTGTGGTATGGGAGACAGCGATCTGTGTGAAGACAGGGAGGTAGGAGGTGTAGCTGGTATGAGTAAATAGCACAGAAGAAAGACGGGAGTGCAAACAAAGAAGTGGAGGAGAGTAAATCTGGAAGCAGTGCATTATAAACATGTTAATTGTGTCTTCTTTTGGACCACTGAGATGTTTTTGTATCCAGAGTGTAGTTGCTCAACAGTTTTGTGTGGTATGTTTGACTGCTGAGCACGTTGAAAAGTGAAAGTGAATATTGAAATATTGGAAGTAGTGCCGGTCAACAGGTGGGAGGGCAGGATGCAAGGTGATGTAGAAACTGTGTAGGTACATGAAGTATGACGTAGTTACTGTGTAAATAAATAAACTTATCTACACAGTGACTCAGATAAATGGATTTATCACACATTTTTTATCTGTACACCTGTTGCATAAATAAAAAATACATGTAACATATATAAAAATACATGTTACATGTATACAATATATGTAACATATAAAATACATGTAACATATATAAAGATATATGTAACAAATATAACAATACAGGTGATATATAATATATATGTAACATGTATACAATATATGTGACATATATAATAACTATATTTAACATGTATAAAATATGTGTAACTATGTATAAAATATATGTGACATATATAAACAATAGATTTATCAAATATAAAAATATATGTAATATTTAAAAATATGTATTATATATAAAAATACATGTAACATATTTTATTTGTTTTATTTATTGAAGGAATCAGAATTACAACCTTTGAGTCAAGGACTCCTTTGCAAAGACTCCACATAACATATAGAAAATATATGTAACACATAGAAAAATATAAGTAACATATATAAATGTATATGTAAATAGATATAAAATACGTGTAACATACAGTATATAAAATATATATGTAGCATGTATACAATATATGTGACATATATAATAACTATACTTAACATATAAAATATATGTAACAAATATCTGTAACATAATATATGTATATATAAAAAAACATATGTATCAGATAAAGAAATTTATGTAAAATGCATAAACATATATGTAACATGCGTATGCATATATATAAAATATATGTAATGTACTAAATGTATGTAATGTATACGATATATTTAACATATATAAAAATAGATATGCATACAACTGTATGTAACATGTATAAACATATATGTTATATAGGGGATACATGATTGGCATGAGTGTGATATGGCAAGTATTGTCACTCCTGCAGAGTGAGCTCTGGATATCTCACGAGTGCCTAAGGCACGAGCTCACGATGCAGGAGTGGCAATATTTTCCATAGCACATAATCTGCCCATCATGTATTCAATATATACAATAGGGCCAAGAGTTTTAGAAGTTTTGTTATGCTGTCTTGTGTTCCGTTTCTGTTTATGTGTTTGCTCATTCTGTGCGTGAGCTATTCTGAATGGGCTGGCAGTGTTATAAACTCTGGGAGACACATGAGTGTGTTTTGCAATGCTAAATGAGTTAGTTTCAGGTAGGAGTGAGAAATATACTTTAGGAGTGAGAAACATACTTTTGTGAGGCTATATTGTTTAGAAGTCTGGCTGCAGTGAAGTTGAGAGCATCACAGTAATTGTAATGAGCTAAGAGGCAGAGTGTCAGAACAGCTGATACTGTTTTCAGTGGTAATTAAGTTAGCTGCAGGCAGAGTGCAGAGTGTTCTATGAAATTGTGCTCTTTAGGATTCTGTCTGTAGTCAAGCTGAAAGCAACACAGTAATTGTAATGGGTAATAATCAGAGTTTGAGGAACAAGTGAGAGTGTGTTTCAGTGGTAGTTGAGTTAGCTGCAGGCAGTAGTTTAGACTGTTCTGTGAAGCTGTGCTCTTCAGAATTCTGGCAGCAGTCCAGCTGACAGTGTCACGGTAATGAGCTGGAAGTTAGGAGGGATAGGTGTGTTTTGTAATGCTCATTGAGTTTGCTGTAGGCAGCAGTGAGACCTCTAAAGTAGTTCTGCATTTGTGTCTATGGTAACAGTACAGGTGTTTCTTGCATGCTGAGGGGAAAGCTGCCTAGAGTGATGACCTTTTGTGACCTGTGTGTGTAAATGGTTGACATCATCACAGTAGAGAAGAGGGTAAAAATATCACACTGCAGTGGATGTGACACTGTTTTATCTCACTCATTCACCACTCACCCCTATTGTATATATAGAGAATAATGGATAGCTCACTGGGTATTACCAGTGAGTAATACCGTTGAGAGGTTCTGGACACATAGGAAGCTTGAGAGGTTACAGTGTCCAGAACCTCGAGATAGTAGTACTCACCAGTAATACCCAGTGAGCTATACTTTATTTTTTTTAATATATGGATGTGAGATGAGTTTTTTTTTCCCCACTGAGTACTTTTCTCACAGGCGGTCGGCTGACAGTGAAGGACTGTTGGAGTTTTAGCCGACCACTGCACTTTCTGGTCTGTGCCTCTTTCTATCTCCTACCTCTGCCGCCCACATGGACAGTTTTGTTTTAGTCCTACCTTGTTGAAGGAGCACAAAATCTGTGATGTAAATCCTTTTGTCATATTTTTTTAAAACGCAAAAAAACCACGGGAGGTACCAGGAACACTTAATGCTCTCGCTAAGCGACAGCCCGCCGCCATGTTTTTGAATCTGTTTTGGCCGCCCACTGACAGAAAACAGCCAATGATTAGGTGCATTGTGACTGTAAATGTTTGATTGACGTTTATCAGCACAAATGATTTTGGGTGTTATGTGCTTGCGCTGTGGAGCATCACTGATAATACTATCGTTCAGGTCCAGAACGATACTATTATGGGACCTGAATGATAGTATTATCACTCTCGAAGTGTGGTATTATCACTTCAGGAGTGATACTATTACCAAACATTTTTTGTATGCTTTAGTACACTATTAAATTGATGATCCATATATTAAATAGAGAATAATGGATAGCTCACTGGGTATTACCAGTGAGTAATACCATCGAGAGGTTCTGGACACGTAGAAAGCTCGAGAGCAAAGCTTGAGAGGTTACAGTGTCCAGAACCTCGAGATAGTAGCACTCACCAGTAATACCCAATGCACTATCCTTTATTTTTTTTAATATATGGTTGCAAGATGAATTTTTTTTTTCCCCGCTGAGGACTTTTCTCACAGGCGGTTGGCCGACAGTGAAGGACTGTTCTAGTCTTAGCCGAACGCTGCACTTTCTGGTCTGTGCCTCTTTCTCTCTCTCACCCCTGCCGCCCACATGGGCAGCTTTGTTTTAGTACTACCTTGTTGAAGGAGCACAAGATCTGTGATGTAAATCCTTTTGTCATATTTTTTAAAAATGCAAAAAACCACAGGAGGTACCAGGAACACTTAATGCTCTTGCCAAGCGAGAGCCCACCACCATGTTTTTGAATCTGTTTTGGCCGCCCACTGACAGAAAACAGCGAATGATTAGGTGCATTGTGACTGTGAATGTTTGATTGACGTTTATCAGCATGAATGATTTTGGGTGTTATGTGCTTGCGCCGTGGAGCATCACTGATAATGCTATCGCTCAGGTCCAGAACGATACTATTACAGGACCTGAACGATAGTATTATCACTCTCTAAGTGTGTTATTATCACTTTGAGGAGTAATACCATTACCAAACATTTTTTGTATGCTTTACTACACTATTAAATTGATGATCCATATATTATATATATATATATATATATATATATATATATATATACACATATACGCAAGTACACATTTATATATGATATATATAACATGAAATATGTGCAACATATATAAAATATAATGTATATAATAATAATGTAACATATATACCACATATATGTAACATATATATAAAATACATGTAGTAAATATTTTATATATATATATATATATATATATATACTATGTATAAAATTATATGTAAAATATACAAATATATGTACAGGCAGAGGAGAGGGGTCACAGGGCAGGAGCAACAGATAGTGCAAGATAGTGCAAGTGTTGGTCCTGGTAGGTAGAAGGCAAGGTGGCCTCAGGAAGCGGGAAAAGAAGGCAAAGGGACAGGTTAGAGGGTGGTCCTGATAAACACCAGGAACATGGGAAATAAGATGCAGGAGCTGCAGGTGCTGATGGTGGAGGGTGGGGGTGGACGTGGTGGCAGTCACAGAGACATGGGTCTCATCCTGACATGACTGGGACCTAAACATACTTGGGTACACCACTTACAGAAGGGATGGGGTGAAGGAAGGGGGGGCTTTTACCATCAGGGATAGCATAGTGATAAGCAAGGTGGAAGAAACGGGGGATCAGGTAGAGGCTCTTTGGGTCACCCTGCAGGCTCAGGGTGGAAAACGGGTGAAGATGGGGGGTGGTATATAGCCTCCCTGGGCAGGAGGAAGAACAGGAGAATGGCCTGGTGGCTAACTTTAAGGACAACTGTGGTGGAGAAAAGGACATCACTGTGGTGATGCGGGACCTGAATATGCCAGGAGCACATTGGGGAACCATGGTGTCCTCATCGAGCAAGGAGCAATGCCTGTTGGACATCTTCCAGGATGTTTTCTTTACCTAGCTGGTGATGGAGCCGACAAGGGAGGGGCGCATCCTGGATGTGGTCCTGTCACATGGGGAGCTCATCTAGGACCTGGCTGTTGGGGACCCACTGGCAGGTAGTGACCATGCCATAGTTTGGTTCTCCCTAGAACTAGGGGGCTAGGTAGAGCACACTAGAACAACCATGGTGGATTTCAGAGGGGCGGACTTTGGGGGGATGGAGTGGATACTGAGGTACTATCTAGATGAGATCAGGTCAAGCATGGTCATGGAGGCATGATGGGAATTAATAAAGATAGAGCTTGTGAAGGCTACCAAAGCCTGCATGAGGGAAAGACTTAAGTGGGTCAAAGCTAGGAAGCCGAGTTGGTGGATGAAGGAGGTCCAGGATGCAGGGAGGGAGAAAAATGCTGCTTATAACCATTATAAAGGCTCTCAGGGGGCTATATGCAAGGAGGAGTGTGATATGGCAGCCAGGAGGGTCAGCAGGGTGGTGAGATCGGCTAAGGCGGGGCTGGAGCAGAGATTGGCACAGGGGATAAAAGGGGGGGAAGGGTTCTTTGGATATATCAGAGAAAGAAGAAAGGAGAAGGGGCAGATCAGTTGGCTCAGGATGGGGGGTGGGTGGGTGGAATAGGTGGGAGAGAAGGCAGAGGTACTAAATTACTTTTTTGCTTCTGTATTCACCAAGGAGGTGGTGAAACAGCACCAGTAGGAGAGGGGGTGGGAGGGATACGGTGGTCGAAGAGGGGGAAAAGGATGAGGAAATACCCAGAGGTAGGGTGTTGGATGCACTCAAGGCTCTAAGAGGGGACAAGGCACTGGGCCCCGATGGGATCCACCACGGGATGCTCAGGGAGCTGGAGGATATCCTGGCCACGCCCCTAGCAGATCTTTTCAATTTCCCCCTGCAGTTTGGGTAGGTACATCAGGACTGGAGAATGGCCCACATTGTGCCTATCCACCAGGGAGGCCCACAAGAGGAGCCGGATAACTATAGGTCGGTTAGCCTGACATTGGTATTGGGCAAAGTAATGGAGAGCATCCTGAAGGAAATGATAGAGGGGGTGCTGAGGGCTCAGGGTCACATGGACATTCATCAACATGGCTTTGTTAATGGCAGATCATGCCAGACAAATCTAGTGGAGTTCTATGAAGGGGTGACAAGGGCGCTGGATCAGGGCAGGCCAATGGATGTCCTCTTTCTGGACTTCAGCAGGGCTTTTGACTCCATACCACATCATGGGCTACTGGAGAAGCTGGAAAGTATAGGGGTGGAGGGAGAATGGGCAGATGGATAGGAAACTGGCTGGCGGGGCATGTACAGAGGGTGAGGGTGGGGAGGAGGTCTCATCCTCAGGGATAGTCACAAGTGGGGTACTACAGGGGTCAGTGCTGAGTTCACTTCTATTTAATGCCTACGTCATGGACATCAGAAATGGTATCAGGAGCAGGATGAGTCTCTTTGCAGATGAATCTAAACTGTGGGCAGTGGATGATGAGGAGAAGGGAAAGTTGAACCTCCAGGTGGACCTGGAGACTCTAGGGAGGGGGTCAAGAATCTGGAAACTAAAGTTTAATGCTGTGAAATGCAGCGTTCTTCACCTGGCAGCCAAAAACTCAACTCATGCATACACCTTGGGGAGGGGAGACATTGCAGGTTTCAAGGGTGGAGAGGGACATCCAGGTGGTGGTGGATGCCAAAATGAACACTCAGAGCAGCGTAGTAGGGCAGCGGCACAAGCAAATAAAATGCTGGGGTGTATAGCCAGGGGGATAACCTCAAGGAGTCATGAGGTACTCCTTCCGCTGTACAATAGTCTGGTTAGACCACACCTTGAATACTACATTCAGTTTTGGCATCCCTACTTAAAGACAGACATTGCATTAGTGGAGCGGGTACAGAGGAGAGTGACTAGGATGGTACTGGAGCTAGGGGAAATGCCCTGTGAGAAGCAACCAGGGGAGTTCAACCTATACTCGTTGGAGGAGAGAAGAGAGATGGGGAGATATGATTGAGGTTTGCAAGTTTCTCAAGGGGGTTAATAGGGTAAGCCTTGAGGGGGTCCTACAGCTAAGGGAACTGGTGGCCACCAGGGGACACCCTGTGAAGCTGGATGGGGGAGGTTGAGGGGGAAACAAGAAGGAGCTACTTCACTGAGAGAGTGGTGAAGCCCTGGAATGTGTTGCCCAGAGAGCTGGTGGCTGCTACTATGGAGGAGGAGTTAAGAATGGCTGGGATAGGTGCAGGAAGGGTACATCCAGGAGCCTTGCTGGGAAATAGGGTCCTTGTGTGGGTGGGAGGGTGGGAGGGCAAAAATCGGTCCCCAGCATAGGCATTGACCATCGAGCAGACTCGATAGACCATAGGGCCTATTCTGCTGGCTTCATAGTATGTTAGTATGTTAGTATATAGAAAATATATATGTAACATGTATAAACATATATGTAACATATATTATATAAACTATATGTAACCTATTCAAAGAATACAGTATATGTTTTGAATAATACTAAAAATATATTTCAGACAATGTATTATTAAATAGATTGACATGCTTTCATGCAAAGCAAGAGGCATAAATACATTATGATTATATATTCCTGAAATGTAATATAGTGCAGTGGTTTAAGGCTCTGAGCTGCAAATTTGGAGGCCTGGGTTTGAATCTCACTGCCCCCACTTTCATATTGCATGACCCTGAGAAAGTCACTTAACTTTCCTGTGTTCTCAGGTTGCACCTGTAAACAAGCTTTCAGCTTAGTGTGTCTCACTTGGTTAAACAATTGGAAAAAATATATATACTGTATATATAGTTTAATGCATTTCATCAATTCAGTGTATTGACATACTTAACATAATTTCCAGTATGTTGAAACATATTTCATTTTGTTAATAAAATATTTTCTTTAAATACATTTAACATACATCAGATCATTTATAATTTCTTTAATTATAAATGCATGGTTTTAGTGTATGCTGAAATACACTGTGTATTGTATTTCATTCTGTAAATGTATTTCTCAATATAGTGACATATATTTTTGCATATTATAAGTTAGTAATATATTATGTCAGTATATTTAAATATATATATTTAATTAAATATTTAAGCAATAAGGCATGACAGGGTGTGAGTTATTGCAGGATATACCACGGTCATGTGATGTGTTTTGACCAATGAGGTTACAGGATTTCCATACCCCATTGTATCATATATTACATTGGGACAATGTATTGCTTAGTGTACTGACATACATTAACTCATATTTTTCAATACATTGCAATATATTCCATTTTTATAAGGGTTTTTTTGATTTCTTAACCCTTGCACCTAAGTTTCCTCAACCCCGAGTCCCATAGGTTCTGAACCTACCTTGTTTACTGCTCTCAGTCATCTAATTCCCTTCTAACTTTTCTTCACCCTAGCCTGCCCTTCTCCTGGCACTGCCAATCACTCACTTCACCCACAGAGCCATTTCAACATGCTGCCCCTCCACTCCATCATCTCAGTGATGCTGTTACTCCTGTTTCAAATAACAGCCTACTACTCTACCACTCCTGGCTACAATAGGTTTGCTCACTACATTTTTCCTGCCCCCTCACAGGGTACTGTTTTCCATTATACTGTACTCTTTAGTGGTGTTAGTTCCACTACAACCCATGGTAGCAACAATAGCCATCAGTGGGCACACTCATATCCTTTCTGCCTATCCCTTATTTCCCCCCATTTTGTGCAAGCCCAAAAAAGTCTACCTGCCAAACAAGGAACAGAGGGCTTAGTTACCCCAAACCCTACTTGTACAGGTTTACCTTGTTTCTACTTATTATCTCTGGGAGCATTCATCTGAACCCAGGTCCAATGCACCACTCACAGAGCTACAGCACAGTAAATGGCTACCTAAAGCTAGCAACCATCAACATTCGGAGCCGCTTACCTAAACTTGGTGACTTCCAAGCCTGGGTGACTCAGCATCACACTGATGTGGTTACTCTGAACAAAACATAGCTCACTGCTATAATACCAAACTCTGCACTAACAATCAAATGATTTACTCTGTTTGGACTAGACAGGATCGGTAAAAGGGGTGGAGGGTGCGCCATCTACTTGAAGGACACCCTTAAGGATCAGCTGCTTCCCCAACTTGCCCCAGTAAATCATGCTCAGATGCTAGGAGTTAAAATTTTCCTAGAACAACATGATAAATCCCTCTATGTGTTTTTGGTTTATACCCCCCCCTTCTGACCATACATTGGGCATCAACATGGTTCTAGATTACCTTGAAAGTTTATCGCTTCACTATGAGGCTGTTGTGCTCAGCGACTTTAACATCAACTGGCTGGCACTTGAAGCTGACCCTTACAAAGATGCCATAGCAGCACACAATATTTCCCAGGTATTGACCTCCCCAACAAGAATAAACCATAGGACAAGGAATAGCACCCTTCTTGACCTAATTCTAACTACACCCCCTCAAAGACTCATAAACACCACAGTTTTGTCTAACTTCATGAGTGACCACTGCCCGGTCATAAGACACTGGACTCAAAAATCACCAAAGGCCCCAGCTAAGATCATTTATCAGCCACTCTAAAGTCAGGGCAACCTGATCAAATCTGAGCATACCTTTCTCAATGTGACAGGTCACCACTGGACACATCTACTGTGTTGATCATGCACTTAGCTATCTTACTGCACAGTTCAAGAAAGCCTGTGATGTTTTTGCCTCATTTCATAAAATTAAGGCCAGGAGTGTTACACGCTCCTGGATAAGTGCAGAATTGTTATGTATGATGAAAAACAGGGATAACCTTTGATCTATTGCATGAGCCACTGGAAAGCCTGTTGATATGCAGAATTATAGAGCCACCAGAAATGCTTGCACCTGGAAAATCCGTAGGGCCAAGACTGTCCCCCTTCAAAATAAGCTTATAAGCTCCCTGAGAGACAGCTGAACATACTGGCAAAAACTCAAAGACCTCACAGGCAGATCAAGTAAGACATCATCCAACATGTTAGTGGTGAATGATGTCCCAATACTAGACCCTAAATTAATAGCCGATGCTTTTAATGTAGCTTTCATGGACCTCAGTCAGGTACTTCCCCCCAACTTTTTGAAGAGTCTGATGCTAGGGGCTTCTTTGCTGCTGATGCCCATCTCTGAACTGTCCCCCCTTCTATTTTAGGTGAGTAACTGTAGCCAAGGCTAAAAAGTACCTTTTTAAGGTGCTAGGAAAAACCAGGCACAGTAGCGACACCCTGGATTTGAAACTTTTCTATCTCTCACTGGATGTGATGCTAAAACCCCTAACCACCATTCTCAATCTGTGTCTGTCATTAAAGCAGTTCCCACAACAGCGGAAGGCCGCTGTTGTCACGCCAGTGCATAAATATAGTGACAGAAAACTGCAATCCAGCTTGTCACCCTATCTTGATTCTCCCGTCCCTATCCAAAGTCCTGGAGCGAATTGTCGCTGACCAGCTGACCGAGTTCCTAGCCAAACACAATTTACAATGTCCTCAGCAACACGGTTTCAGGAAGGCACATAGAACCACTACGGTTCCATGTCATAATGGCAATTGCAGAATAACGATCACCATTACGACAAGTGTGCATAGCCGAAAATGAATTTTGGTGATGCACACTCTCGTGTGGACAAAAATGGCACCCAAGACCTATGCATCTTATTTTTAATGTGGGGGGGCTATTCCCCCCACACCCTCCTACTTAAGGATTCTCAACTCTAGGGGCTGCATGTCGGGGGGGGGTGAAAAACTTGAATAAATGTACAGCAACGTGGCAGCAAAAAAAAAAAAAACATGCCACACCACAATGGACCCAAACCCTCCACTCTGAGCCTTCCAGACAACCACTCTCCCCACCATGCTAGTAGACCAGCTCAGCAGCTGCCCACCACACCCAATCCCACATACCATCCCTCCCTTTCCTCTTCCCCCCCACATGTGTGCATGTGTGCATGTATACCCGCTACTTTCTGTCGCAGTAATTTGTCCACCCCAGTATCCAGTCACCCCCCCCCTGCTAGGTAGCCGTGAACACAGGTGCCATAATTGAGTTGCTGTGTTTGTAGGTGCTGAATTTTGGTTGCCTTGTTCACTGGATACCTACCACTACAGGCCTTCTGGAATACACAGATTACATACACAAAGCCCATGACCATGGGCACTTGGTAGGGTCCATCTACATCAATCTTACCAAGGCGTTCAATATTGTTAATCACTTCTGCACCCCTTCTCTACCCCTGGCCTCTCTTGTGCCATGAGCAGTTGATTCAGTATCTACCTTGAAAACAGATCACAGCAGGTTAAGATAAATGACTCCTTCTCGAGCAGTCTTACTGTCAGATCAGGAATCCCACAAGGCTCCATCCTTGGACTGCTGCTGTTCAGCCTGTTCTTTAACAACCTTCCTAAAGCATGTGATAGTAGCATAGTACTCTGCGCAGATGGTGCCATTCTTTTCATCTTCCACACTGACCCCAACTCCCTCTCTAATAAACTCCAAATTAGCTTAACAAAGTTTGAATCCTGGTTTGCCTGCCACAGACTTATGAATTACAAAGAAAACAAGTTGATGCTCTTCACTAGCTATCATAATAAATTTAAATCAGCCTACCTTACCATCTGTAATAACCAGAATCAGCCTTTGGAGATGGTTTGCAATTTTAAATATCTTGGTATACACTGGATAGCTCACTCTTGTACACCCTACATATTCACCATATCTCCAAAATGATAAACTGCAGACCAGCACAGGCGCTGTCTTACACCTGCAGCTCTAAGACTTGCAGTCACCATCTCGATCCTATCCGTAATCGATTATGGATTAATTATCTACAGTGCAGCCACAGATACTGCCTTCAGATGACTGTCAATTTCACTCAACAAGACATGCAGGCTTGTAACTGGGTCCAGCAAATGCACTCTTACTTGTGACCTTTATGAGCAATCTGAATGGCTCCACTTAAAGGGCAGGATCTCCTATCAGACCTGTCTACTTGCCAAAAAAATATGCCTGTCCCTAACTCCGACAGCCACTCAGTCTCTGTTAGTGACACTGGCGAACCAATGCCACACACATAGTGTGGACAGTCTTTCCTAATCCCTCTCTGTAGGACTTCACAAGCTCAGTGAACTTTCAGCTATAGGGTGTCAACCCTGCTAAATGGTCTGCACTTTTAAATCTATACTCTGCAAACACCTAACCACTCTTGGTAAATGCGAAATTCTTCAGTGCCACTCTCCTGGCCCTTTGCTATTACACATTGTACACTGCTCACCCCTCTGCCCTGCCTTTCAACTCAATCCTCCCTTATGCTCACCTTTATTTCTCACTCCCCCCCATTCTCACCTCTCATTCCCACTTCCATTTCACACCCTTCCCTCGCCTGCACTCCTTCACCCCAGCTCTTGACCAACCTCTAGGTTAACCTCCAACAACTGGTTAGGCATTGATAAAGTCTAATTCTGGACTGCTTTCTTTTGTTCAACTGTATGTGTTTACAACATGCATCTAAGCATTCTCTCTCTACCTCAGTGCTGTACTACACTGGATTCCTCATTGTTGTCTTGTATTTAACCTGCTGTACCTTGTTTGGCCTCTTGATGTGGAGCCTTTGTAAATGATCTCCTGGTTCAAAGGTATTTTGTAATCCTAGTTATCAATACATAAATAAAATAAAATAAAATAAAATGCTGATTTTCCTGTCTTTCTTCCTGCATTTTGGACTGCATTATTACCTCAGGCTCTGCTTGCACTGCACCAGCTTCTCAAAAATGCAGGACCCTGATGCTAACTGGACCTCCAAACTGGGCAAGGACATTAAAGCAGGTAGATGAGTTCAGTAATGACGTAACAGCAAGGACTCAGAGAAGGAGTAACAGGCCATGCTGGACTAGTGGCCCAGTTGGTAGTCTTATCAAGATCCAAGTCCTAGATCAAGGTAAAAAATCATTCTTTATGGGTAAACACTGTGAAAAGATAAGGAACAATCACCTCCTAATGTACCTATCTGGACTCCTTGTCTAGTGCTGATACAGTAAATTCATTCCCCGGTTCTTCATTCCTAGGGTTTATCATGTTGCTTGCACGCATGTGCAAGAAACACAGTGCCATCATCGGAGATTTTGGAGGTGTGTCACCTCCTCCTCCAATTCAGTCAGTGTGCTGGCAGGCGCGGCCCCTGTAAGCCAATGCATTTTGGAGCTGTCTATGACATGCTCCAAAATGCAGTGGCATACAGTTGAAAGCGGGAGCTACGCTTCAGTGAGCACTGATAAGAGGCTGTTCACGCGCAGCTCCCCCCCCACCCGCAGGCGTGCGTGCCCCCCCACGCACTGTATAGCCGACAGGGTGCCCAATCCCGTCGGTTGAGCTCGTCCCCAGTAGTAGGTGCCACGCTGGTAGCCCACCCCAGCGTGGCAAGCAGTCCTATGGCGATGGGGTGCCCAATCCCCGTCGCTGAACACCCCCAACATCCTTGTACCATGCTGGGAGCCCACCCAGCGTGGCAAACGTCCACGACGTCTTTTTTTTGAAACCTGTAAAGAAACGTCCTCACGCGCATCTCCCAGCCCCCCACAACCCGCACTCCGCCACTGCGCACTCCAGCCTCCCCACACTCCCCCACCCCATACTTACCTCCGACTCCGCCGACGATCTTCGGTGGACCGGGAACACGTCTGCACTCTTCAAAGCCGACCGCGAACTGAGGAAA
This sequence comes from Neoceratodus forsteri, assembly GCA_016271365.2. Lineage (NCBI taxonomy): Eukaryota > Metazoa > Chordata > Ceratodontiformes > Ceratodontidae > Neoceratodus > Neoceratodus forsteri. Next base: position 756,253,550 of record CM028135.1, read on the forward strand.
TGCCGGTAAGCTGTATAATGGGCTAGATAGGGGTTTCAACTTTGTTGCATATCTCAGGCATTTTTGGGAATTTTTGCACCAAATTTTCCACATGGGGATTTTGGGACCCCTTCTCATGAACGATGTCACTGTCATGGCGTTATTCGGGCCTGAAGGGTGATTTCGCGCAGTGACTGCGCAGTGACTGCAAAATCATCTTTGGGTCTGAATACCACTGTGACAGTGAATCATTCATGAGAAGGGGTCCCAAAAACCCCATGTTGAAAATTTGGTGCCAAAATTTCAAAAAATGACTGTTTTACACGCGTGCTTTGCGCAGTTCCTACGCAGCCTCGTAAGTTCGCAAAATTTCAATATTTTCACTCCAGATTTTCAACATTGCCATTTTGCTACACCTTCTTATGAGCAGTACAGCTGTCATTTTTCACATCTCACCCAAAATGTGTTTCCGCCCATGTAGCGCAGAATGGCACAGTCGGTGTGCAAAATCAATGTACGGGACAAATTAAGAAAATCACAGTGACACTGTTCATGAGCAGAGGTCTTAAAATGGCTATGTTGAAAATTTGGTGAAAAAATTCCTAAAAATGACTGTTTTACGAGTGTGCGTTGCACAGTTCCTCATAGCTCGTAAGTTTCACAATTTTCAATATTTTCACTCCAGATTTTCAACATTGGCATTTTATCACACCTCCTCATGAGCAGTACAGCTGTCATTTTTCACATCCTGCCCAAAACATGTTTCCACCCATGTAGTGCACAATGGGCAGTCGGTGTGCGAACTGAATGTATGGGGCACATTAAGAAAATCACAGTGACACTGATCGTGAACAGAGGTCTTAAAATGGCTATGTTGAAAATTTGGTGAAAAAATTCCTAAAAATGACTGTTTCTGATGCATTGCACGGTTCCGCATGCGCTCGTGGGTTTCACCAAATTTTCAATATTTCCTCCAGATTTTCAACATTGCCATTTTACCACACCTCCTTATGAGCAGTATAGCTGTCATTTTCACATCCTGCCCAAAACGTGTTTCCGCCCATGTAGCACAATGGCGCGGTCGGTGTGCAAACTCAATGTCGGGACACATTAACAAAATCACAGTGACACTGTTCATGAGCAGAGGTCTTAAAATGGCTATGTTGAAAATTTGGTGAAAACATTCCTAAAAATGACTGTTTTACGGGCGTGCATTGCGCAGTTCCTACGCACGCTCGTAAGTTTGCAAATTTTCAATATTTGCACTCCAATGACTTCCAAATACCTAAACAGCACATAGAAGCAAGCAACATTCGGCATTGACAAACGCTTGTTTTTAAAATGCCATGGAAGGTTAACCAACATAATCAACCTCCCTATAATTGCTGTAGAAACTGATATAGCCTGTTGCTTGCTGGTAAGCTGTAAAGATGTACACAGTGGAACCTCTCATGTGGGCTTGCATAGTTAATTTGCCCTTATTTTTTTTTAGATTAGAGACAGAATGGAACTTTTTTTTTATCATGAGAACAAAGAAACATAGAAACATAGATTTTTTTGGCAGAAGAGGACCTTTAGGCCCATCCAGTCTGTCCCTTGTCCCAACCTTCTTGGTCACCCCTGACCCTAGTTGGTCATATGTGTCACTCCCTCCCCTGTTCCTGCACCTAGTATGCCCCATGCCTATCCCATGCATGCTTGAAGCTCACACAGTCTTTATCCCCACTACCTCCTCTGGCAGGCTGTTCCAGTCATCCACCACTCCTTCCATGAAGAATAATTTCTGCACATCTCTCTTATACTCCTATCCCCCCTTAGTTTAATTGCATTCACCTTGTTCTAGTGCTTTTCTTTCTCTGAAATAGACCCTCCACTTACACCTTGTTTATTCGTGTGAGGTACTTCTAGGTTTCAATCAAGTCCCCTCTTGCTCTCCTCTTTTCCAGGAAGTACATGTTGAGTTCCTGCAGCCTGTCCTTGTATGGCTTCTCATGCAACCCTCTCATGGTTTTGGTTGCCCGCCTATGTACCACTTCCACTCTTTCAATGTTCTTGCAAAGGTGTGGCCTCCAGAACTTGACACAGTACTCTAGGTAGGACATCATTAGTGAGCGATACAACAGCAGTACCACCTCCCACCTCCTGCTAGAGATACCTCTTCCAATTTATTTATTTATTTATTTATGAGTTTAACCAGGAAGGCATGCTGAGCAGGGATTGCTTGATTCCAGATGCGACCTGGGGGACAAGTCCCAAGACAATAGTACAATTACAGGAGCAGTAGTTAAACAGCACAGTGAGGGGGCCACCCGCCATACAAACAATCGGCAGATAGATACAGGAACATAGGAGGGGGAACATGCATGGGATAGTGTTACAGAGAACACAAAACCAACGGTACTAGTACATAGTAGACACTAACTAAAGCATGAGCAGCTTGAGGAGAAGTGGGTGCTGAGTAGGCGGTTGAGGAGGCAGAGGTTGGGTGAATGTCTTATATCAGCTGGCAAGGCATTCCACAGCTGTGGGATACGAAATTTGAAAGCTGCCTGCCCTTTGGTTGTGCACATGAAAGGGATGTTGAGGAGCCTGGGGGTCCGTGCTTCTGAGGGAGTAAGCAGGGGGAGGTTGTGGGGAGAGGACAGAAGCTAGGTAGGGGGAAGGGTGTGGGACCAGAGTTTGGCTACAGACCTGGCACAGTGGGTTAGTCTGCGGTCTTGGAGGGACGGTAGCGCTAGGGAGCTGTATAAGGTGCAGTGGTGGGTTGTTTGCGGGCAGTCCAGGATAAAGCAACAGAAAGAGTGAAAAAAGGGTGTCAAAGCTGGCCAAGGCGGAGGAGGAAGCAGTAGTATAGACTATGTTGCCATAGTCGAGTATTGGGAATATCATCCTTTAAACAATAGCTTTCCTGGCAGTAAAGGGGAAACAGCTTTTATTCCTATATAGGGCGCCAAGTTTAGGGAGTAGTTTCTTGTGCATGGAATCAATGTAGGTGGCAAAATCAAGGTGCTGATCAAGCCAGACACCTAGGTATCTGAAACTGGTGCAAGCTTCCAGGGGGGTCCCGTCCAGGGTTTGGAAAGTGGGTCACGGAGCGTGATGGGAAAGTCTTTGCTGTGAGCCGAAAGTTAGCAACATGGTTTTCTTTGGGTTTAGGAATAGTTGGTTTGAACCAGTCCTGGATGGTGTTGAAATCCCTCTGTAACAGATTTGTCACCTCACTTATGGAAGGGCCCATGGCATACAGCACTGTCCGCATACATTTGGATGGATGACTAGCAACAGACTGATGGGAGGTTGTTTAAGAATATGGAGAAGAGCAGTGGGCCCAAGACTGAGCCTTGGGGGACACCGGTGGTGACTGGTAGAGGGTCGGAGATGTGTGAGGTGACTTTTACAGCCTGGTGTCTATCCACCAGGTAGTCATGGAACCGGGTGGAGGCTGGACTGGTGAGACTGGCTTCTCTTAGTTTAGAAAGGAGCAGTGTATGGAAGATGGTGTTGAAGGCCTTGGCTAAGTCTATAAAGATGGCAGAGGTGATGTAGCCTTTGTCCATGCCGGTGAGTACGTCATCAGTGAGTCTTAGCAGGGAGGTGGTAGTTGAGAGTGACTTACGAAAACTGGATTGGTATGGGGTGAAGAAGGAGGAGATGTCCAGATAGGGAGAGAGTTGGGCAAGGACAAAACATTCCAGCAGTTTTGCCAAGATCGGGAGTAGGGAGATGGGGCGATAGTTACCTAGGGAGGAGGGACCATCCCCTTTTGGGAGGGGTATGACGGTAGTCTGGTTCCATTCAGTTGGCAATTTGCCTAGTGAGAAGTAGAGGTTGAATAGTGTGGCTAGTGGGGTGGCTATGGCTGGAGCAGACAGAAATAACATCTTGGCATCCAGAGCCATGGGGCATTTACCTTTGTTAGGGTTCAGGAAATGAAGGGAGTTGAGTACTTCATCTGGGGATACTGGGCGAAAAGAGAAACTATATGGTCGGTAGGAGTGCTCTTGGTGGGAGGGCATGGGGAGGTGGGAGGGTGCTGGAGGGATGATAGGAGCAGTCAGAGCAGCTGGAGAAGTGGTGTTGAAAGCAGTGGCAACCTCGCTGGGATCGGTGATGGAAGTGCCCTGTAGTGACAGTGTCGATGGGGGCAGCTGGGTAGGGGGGAGAAAAGGGATTCAAATGATTTCCAAAAGTTTGTCAGGTGGTTTAGGTTTGCACTGAAAGCTGATAGGAAATAATTATTTTTTGCCTTATGAATGAGATTGGTACAGGAGTTGCAGAGGGCTCTGGAGCTGTGGAAGGAAGCCTGGGTGCCCAGTTTCTTGTGGAATTTCCATGTGTGGTCCCTGTAGTGGCATTGACTGATGATATCAGTGGTGATCCAGGAAAGGTGGGCACCTCTGACCCTTTTTGTGTGCACGGGGGCGTGATAGTCCCAGACTTTAAGAAATTTGGCCTTGAAAGTTTTGAAAGCGGCATCAATAGATGTGCCAGCTGGGATGAAAGACCTGTTTACTTGGCCTAGGTCATGCATGAGCGATGCTAGGTCCAGGGAAGTGTATGTCCTTGTACGCAGAATCTTAGGGGGGGAGCGATGGGCCTATACACCTTTCTGACCATGAAGATCATATGGTGGTCACTTAGGGAGTCTGAGAGCAGGCCCACATGTGGGATCCTGTGGGGGTGGGAGGAGAAGATCCAGTCCAGGAGAAAGTGATTTTGCATCTTGTGGTTTAGCTGGATTGGGTGTTCAAATAGTTGTGTAAGATTTAGAGCCTTGATCTTGATCTTGAGGTGGGCCTTATCTGCAGCCAGCCAGTTGTGGTTAAAATTGCCGATGGCATGAAGCTCGCACCCCAGCATCCTGTTAGCCTTTCCCACTGCTTTATCACACTGCCAAGCTACCCTGAAGTCATCAGATATAATGACCCTTAACTCTCTTTCTTGCTTGGTGACTGTAAACTCCATTCCCTCCATCTTATACACATTTCTGCAACCCTAACTATATAATCCTGCACATTCTGCATTAAAACCCAGCTGCCACCTCCTAGATCATTTCTCTAGTTTTCTCAGATCCCTTTGTATTATTTCCACCCCTTCCTGAGTGTCAACCCTATTGCAGATTTTTATATCATCTGCAAAGAAAGACACCTTACCCTCTAGCTCCTCTTCAGTGTTGCTTATGAAAATGTTGTAGAGGACCGGTCCCAGCACTGAATCATGTAGCATCTCACTAGTCACTCTCCTATCTCCTGAGTGGCTATCATTTACTACCATCCTTTGCCTCCTATCCCTTTGACCAGTTTGATGCCCATCTCCTCATTTTCTCTCCCACCCCCAGGCTGCTTAGTTTCTTAATTAGACTTCTGTGTGGAACAACATTGAAAGCCTTACTGAAGTCCAGATATACCACAACCACTGCCCTCCCTTGATCCACCTCCCTGGTAACTCAGTAAAAGAAATCTATGAGACTAGTGTGACGTGACCAGATTCCTATGAGTAGATTATTTGAGACCAGCTGCTTCTGTAACTGCCTCCTGTAAAAAAACATGCTGCCGGGTCTTATAGCCCTTTTGCCTCCAGGTGCTTCATGAGCCTCTCTATCGGTAGTGTCTCTATTAACTTCCCACCACTGATGTGAGACTTGACTGGCCTGTAGTTGCTTACATCCTCCCTACTGCCATTTTTGTGCAGAGGGACCATATCGGCTCTCCTCCAGCCCTCTGGAACTTCCCCCATCTCCAGTGAGGTGCTAAACAGTGCTGCTAGAAAGGTTGCCAACACTGTGCTCTTTTCCTTTAGGACACTTGGAAGAATCCCATCTGGCCCCATTGCCTTATTCTCTTTTAACGCTTCCAGTCCTTTCTGGACCCTCTCCACTGTGAATGGACATGAGTCAGCTCTCAACTCTTCCTGTCGCTTACTGCAGCATGCTGGTTCATTCCCCCAACCTTCTACCATGAAGGCAGAGCAGAAGTAATCGTTCAGTATTTCTGCTTTCTCTTTTGATCTTCATCTGCGCTCCCCCACCCTCCTAATTCTCATTAGCCCTCCCCTTGTCTTCCTTTTTTTCCCCTCACATACCTGAGGAAGGTCTTGTCCCGTTTTTCACCTCCTTAGCTATCCTCTCCTCTGTTAGTGCTTTAGCTGCCCTCACCTCCTTCCTACCTCCCTTTGCTTTGTCAGATATATCTCTGTGGTTTCATCCTTCTGGATCTCCTTGTACTTTCTAAATGCTGTTTTCTTCTCCTTCACTGCCTTTGCCACCCCCTTAGAGAACCATAGCAGCCTCTTCCTCCTCTTTCCCTTGCTCACTTCCTTCAAACAGCCTGGGTATACCTTCCTTAATTTTTCTTCATTGAGTAAGTACTCCCCTCTGCCTTCCCCCACTTCCAAGGAATTCTCTGATGCAGTTTCCCATTTCTTTAAAATCTGCACTCATGAAGTCCAGGATCCTTGTCTTACTGTTTTTTCCCCCCTGTCCTACTCATATGACAAATTGCACAGTATGGTGATCACTTGTAGCTAGGGGACTATCCACTGTGATGTCAGCAATACTGTCTCTGTTTGTAAGTACCAGGTCCAGTACTTCCCTGTCCCTGGTAGGTTCCAAAACCAGCTGCCTGAGAAATGCCCCTTGCATGGAGTCAAGGATGGCCCTGCCTCTTGATATAGCTGTAGCAAGAATATTTCAATCTACATCCAGCAGATTGAAGTCCCCGTTATCAAAACTTCCCCCTTGCAGTCCATTTTGTTAATGGCTTCCCCCAGGGCTCTGTCTAAATCCTCTCTCTGTGTTGGTGGCCAGTACTCCACCCCCATGTAAATAACAGCCCCGACCTCATCATAGTACCTCTAGCCCTTCTTTGTCCCCATGTTGTCCCTGTATCTCAGTAGCTGTTATACCCACCTTCACATATAGAACAACCCCTCTACCTTTTCTTCCTGATCAGTCCTTCCAGAACTTGGTATAAGCTGGGATGGCCACTTCCCAGCTGTGGTTGTCCGTGCACCAAGATTATGTTATGGCCATCAGATCCAGGTCTAACTCTGCAATGATTGCCTCAAGGTCAGAAATTTTGTTTCCCAGAGTCCTTGCAATGGCACACATGGCTCTGCATTCTCTTTGTCACTCTCGTCCTCCAACCTGCTTCCTCTGTTGCCCCCTCTGTTACTCCAGTCCTGCCTTCTCCTGTTACATTGTCTTCCTGCTTGGCCTCCTTCCCCTCTCTTCCAACTGAAGTTCCTCCTCCAGACTTACCTGCCCTTCTCTTCTCTTTGCTTCCTTCAGTCTCAAAGGAATTTCTTCTCCCTGGGTTAACCTTCACTGACAAACTAGTCACAGGGGTGGGGGATGGGGTGTATCTCTGCCTCCCATCAGTCTTTTTGCCTCCCCCTTGGCTAGTTTAAATACTTGACAAAGTAGCATTTAAACCTTCAACTTAGGAGTACCATTCTCCTCCTGGATGGATGGAGCCATCTCCTTTGTACAGGCTTCTATTCCCCCAGGTGTGACCCCAGTCCCTCATGTAACCAAAGCCCTCCTCCCTGCACCATCCTGTCAACCACTCATTGAAGGACCTGGTGCAGCATTCCCTAGTGTTCCCCTGATCATTCACAGTAGCACCTCAGTGAAGACCACTGTGCAAGCTACCTGCTTCAGGTTCCTCCCAAGCTCCCTAAACCTAATGTGCTTTACACCTACAGCTCCCCTTGCCAGGTGGACAGCGACATTCAGTTCCCTCCTCACCCCCTCTTCCCAGGTGATCTCCCAAGATCTGCTCCACAGTCCTCACTGACAAAGTGCTTGGAATGCACTGCACTACCCTATCCCACCCTTACAATGCTGCCAACTCAGTCCCCATGGCTATGGAGTCTCCCACCAGAACCTGCCTCCTCCTTGGCTGGGGGGACTCTCCCACCCTCATTGGAACCTGCTCCATTGAGGACCCCCAACCCTTCTGTTACTCCTGCCTTGGGTAACTACTTTTGGCTTCGCTGTCCTGCAAGAATGGTAAAGGAATTGTGCTGTGATAAGGTCTGAGGGGGACTCTCCTTCCTTCCTCTCCCTACCATCCTGGAGCCCATCAAGATCCAGGTGCTCTGCCTCCTTGTTGGCATCCTCTGTGGAAGCAGTCGCAAACTAGGTGGCCCCTAGGTGAGGCAGATGGTGCCCTGTACTTGTGCCAGTTGGGCTGGAGTCCAGTAACCTTTACTCTCAGTCCAGAGAGGTGTCTGCATATGGGGCAACACCTCATTCTATAGAATGTGTCTGTGAAGACTGCAGTCCTGCATCCATTACACTACACCACTCCCATGACTAAAGACTTATTTATCCTCTTGATTTTTTGCTACCCTGCCTTTCCCTTGCCTGTAGGCTTCCCTTATCACTAACTCCCTCTTAGTTTACCTTTACCTTTCCCCTTCCAAGTTTGGTTTCCACCCCTTATCCTAGATAGGGTTTTCCTTCAATTCCTTTTTTTGGTCCCTTGGAATTCAGGATAGTTGACTTCCTATACTTATTTTCTTCCCCTTCCCTAGACTGGGTGTTGTGTCTATTCCTAACCTACTGTGTGTTTCAGTTGCCCTTAGCTTGACCTTTATAGATCTTACCCTCCCTACTCTACACCATTGTTTACCCAATCCCACTGACAGTATGCCCTTTTAAACAGGCAGCAATCTGTACTCTGTCAATCAGTAATCTGTATAGTCTACCTTACTCAACTGGCAGAGTTCCCTGCAGTCCTGTCTCCTGTTGATGCCTACCGATGTTTAAGATACCAGTCTTACTCCTGATCCACTGCTTTGTTGTTCCACTTGCTGGACACAAATGTGGTGGACATGTGAGGAGGGAGTCCTTTTATAGTACACACATATAGCATGTGTATATTGTTTGGAAGGTGCATGCCATTCCGGGATGTAGGAGTTAAGAGGGATGTCATTTGATAAGGAATAACTGGAGGGATCTCCTTCAGTAGAGGAGTTCATGGATCACCCACTCAGAGTAGGTAACAGCAACAGGTCTACAACATATGTACCTCCTGGTTGATTCTACCTAGGGGTACTATAGAGTTAATTAAATCTTATTAGATTTAAACATTTCATTTGCATCTTGATGGAAATCTGGGATAGAAATACTTTATGTAGGTGTTGATTCAAGGGTTAATTCCTCAATGAAAATGTATTCTTAGCTGCTCACAGTGGGTTGTCTGTGAACTGATCTAGGCAACTGATACCTTTACCAGTCATTGCCATGCATTTTAGTAGCAAGGCAAAAAGGGTTGCAATACCCTGCAATGTATTTGTGCCTACTTGCAAAGAAGTATGGGAACTGATGCTTAAGCTGTAAATTCAAAACTAGGTAAATGTTGGGGAAGAGGTAGAGTATTATATTACTTGATACCAGGAGATCCCTTGTAATAACTTGCTGTGGAGGTACGTACTGTCATCTCCAGACTTTCTTCCCTTCATTAAGCCCCCTGAAATCATTCCAACCAACTTTGATCTTGCAATTGGCCCGCATCTCTTCCCCAATACAAGGCAGGCTATTCCACTCATAAAGGCCTTTTAATGATGCATGTCCCACCCAGCTGTGTGGATTTTATAAATAAGCATTTATACTATATCAGCAATGATAATATATTGAGTAATATTCTATTTGGGTATACCATATACAGTATACCTGGTTTTATAAGCTCCATAGAAAGACCTGTAGACATCTTTATTAGGAAGCAAATGTATTCAAAACATTTCACCAAGCCTTTAAATACATGTTTTACATTTTAGCTGCATGAATGACTGTCAGAAAAGAGTTCCAGAGTCTTGAAACATTGTAACAAAATACCCTGTTCATCTGTTGCAAACTCATAATCTGGTTCCTCACATTTTGGTAAAGGGGTCCTATCATAATTGTCTTCTTGCACATGTATGTAAAGGGTGATGCATTTTTTGTCTAAGAACAAGGAAAGGTTTATTTTTGAAAGGGGTAGATGAGCATGGGTGCCACTTTTCATAGAAAGTGCCACCAGCGGGGCAAGTCAGTCAGCACTCACCTTGGTGCAGAAGCAGCCATGTGTTTAATAGGTTTATCTTGTACCAGGTTTGGGATTTGAAGCCGGTGATGCTGACAAGTTTGGGTAGTGGAACAGTGTCCCATCTGTTTACAATGTAAGTAGAATGCTGCCATTCCTGAAATTCTGCCACTTTTCAAGCTGAGGGAAGGGAGGAGTGGTGGTGCAGGCTCAGAGCAGAGCAACAGTTGTAGTACAAGCTCCCTCTCCCCCCACAGTGCTATGTGCCCGAGCCAGCAATGGCACCTTCCCAAATGCCAGCCTCTGGCCCAATGTGCAGCAGCCACCCCAGCCCATCTTGATTAGTCCTTAAGGTCACGGCAAGGATTCTGCTGTTCTTAGAATGAAGCAAGCTGCTCTGTTGCTGACAGATTCTTCCTTCTCAAGCAGCTGCACCCAAAGGCCTACTTTTATTTTATTTGCAGATGGCCTTCAGTTGTTGCCCTTCTTGTAGCAGATTGCTGAAGTTCATCACCATTTAGATCAGAGCAGGTCATTTGGATGTTACTCGGATGTATTCTATTTAAGTGCTTCCACACGCTGCTGATTCACTTCTGGACACTGTGTCTTTACAAAGGGGTGAGCTAGCTCTCTTTTGTGTTGTTAAGATTTTAGAGGAATGGGTGCTTTAAATGTATGTGTGTTAATTACTTGTGTGGGCACTGAAATGGTTCCATTTCTCTTTGGAGTGTTTGTTTGTACTGCCTGTTAGGAGGAGGATTCTTCCTGTCGAAGGGTGATATAGTATTTCCAGAACTGTCTAGTAGAGGGAGGAGAGGAATGATGAGAAAGTGAGTGAGCAATGATGATCATAATGTATTATAACTCAAGTTAGTACAGTAACTAAGCACGCAGGCTCTTCCAGAGTCTGCTCTAAGCTACAGCACCCCCTCCCTCCCTCCTTGGCAAGCCTCAGCACTGCTACCACCACAACATGCAGAGAGAGAGAGAGAGACCGACTGAGCTGAGAGGCAGATGGCAGTTCTGGAGTGATGTTTGACCATTAGGTTTTATATCTGGTATACTGGAGGAAGCAGGTATATAGTCCATTAGCAAGTAACTTATTTACATTGGAATTTGAATGGATATGCTGCTGCTCCATTTGGGGCAGGGGCTGGGATCACCTGCCAGTTCCCCCATCCTTCCCTGTTCTATCAGAAGAAAAACCCTCCTATCCCCACCTTCTGTTCCCCATCCTGGTGCATGAAGAAGAAAAACTCTCCTGCTTCCTCTCTCTCTGCATGCTCTTCCATCCCACCCTCCATTCCTCATCCTCTTCTGAGGAAAAACCCTCAATAGCCCTTTTCTCCTGTAGTCTTTGTCTGATTGCATGCAGTGGATACCCATCCATCACCATTTCCCCCCGTGGTGCCCTCTTCTTTGTCAGGTTTCATGCAGTGGTCCTCCCTCCATAGCTCTTTTCCCTCACAATGCCCTGTTCTTTATCAGGTTGCATGCAATGCCCCTCCCCCTTAGCCCTTTTCCCCTGTGGTGTCCTTTTCTTTGTCAGGTTGCATGCAGTGGATCCCCCCTCCCTAGCCCTTTTCCCTCACAGTGCCATGTTCTGCTGATTTCCATTCTTTGCTGCATGAAGGACTACTTCAAACTGTTCTATACAATTGGTATCACTGTGGTATGCAAGTGGGCATTATGAAATATGTAATGAAGCATGAAAGTAGAATTGCCCCACACCAGAATTATATATCTAAGCTGACTGCTGCACAATACATGGACTCTCCAACCAACAGCAAAAGTACCTACTGCCTGCAGCAGTGGGGGCCAAGACTAACATTATCAAAATGCAGACAGGGAGAGACCCCAACAGCAGAGTCTGAGTGGACTCAAAATATGGGAACCCTTGCTGCAAATAAAAGTTTGGTTCATTACACCACAGATATATTGGGCACATTCCACATGATATGGGAAACCATTTTCAAAATCCCAACATGCCAAATTCCTAATATCATAACAGGAAATTGAATCCCCTACATCTGTGGGAGTAGACGCTCCTGCCAAGAGAATTAAAATATGATTATCTGAATAGGACAAACCACATTAATCCATATTAAAATTCAATAGAAAAAGAGTGAAAAGTAACACAGAGTGTGGGTTATGCTCTGATAAACACATGCCTAGTGGTGCAGAAGCCTTGTGCTTTACTGGCCCAGAAGTACATTTATCAGAGCATAACCCACACCCTGGAGTGTGTTATTGTGCTTATAAAATGTGTGTATGTTGTTAAACTGTAACATTTAAAAAAAAATACTAAAACAAAAAAAAAAACATTTAGGTTAATGTGAAATAGTCCCTCCACTTTCTTTAGGTTGTTAGGGATGCTGTTTAGAGGTGGGCGAAATTAAGTAACTTCGCTCTGCAAAATATTTTGCGTATCGCGCTCAATGCACAAAGCGTAATAAGTGAAATTCACCAAATTCACTGAGGCCAGATTGAATATGAAGTGTGGAATTTCACCCCCGAAATTCCAGACATACCACGCAAACTTTGGCTACAAGGTGTCTAGCGGACCCCCCCCCCGCCAGACACAGTTACAGCAATCACCCTCCTGCCCCCCACACACACACACCGATTGTCAGTTAGTTGGCCACATCATGTAAAAATATTAAAATTTTTTTTTAATTCCCCATTCCCTGGCGTCTACTGGACCACTCCGCCAGACATTTATTTATTTATTTATTAAATTTTGGTGACTGGGTAGGCCCACTGAGCCCCGAAGGTCCCTTTTTTAAGGGCGACCCGGGAAAACAATACAAGTTATAAGAATGAACAAGGACATAAGGAACATTTGAGGCACTGTGAGTTACATCATGAGGTGGTTACAGTAAAGAAAAATAGTGGATACAGGCATGGTTACAGGCATGGTAAAAGAAAAGCAGTGGATACAGGTATGGCTTACAGGCACAGTAAAAGAAAGCAGTGGATGCAGGCATGGGTACAGGCATGGTTATCATCATGATATGTAAGCAATTGGTAGTACTTTGCATATAGTTTATTCAGGGGTTACACGTGGCCTCTGGCGAGCAGTCTGTATGAGGCAGGTAGTAGGAAGGTTAAGCTAGGAGACGGGAGTTGGAGAGGAGGGGAGTACCTTAGGAGCTTTAAGTGCCATGACATTGGCATGCGCTTGAGGTCAGCAGATGGGACTTAAGCCTGGTACGGAAGTTCATGGGTGAGGAGGAGGCCTGGACCTGGGGAGGTAGCTTGTTCCATTGGCAGGCTGCTTGGGAGGAAAAGGATCTTCCACCAACATTTGTCCTTACCCTAGGGACTTCTAATAGCATTCTATCTGAGGTTCTTAGGTTCCTTGGGTTGTGTTTGAGGGTTATGGTCCCGGCAATGCTTGGCGGAGCGTGGGGTTTGAGAAGCTTGTAGGCCTGGACAAGCAAGGGGTGTTGGAGGCGGGCAACCAATGTGGGCCAACGAAGATTGGCCAAAGTGTCACAGTGGTGATGTCTCGGGTGGTCTAAGGTTGTGAAGCAAGCTATTTTATTATATAGGGTTTGCGTCCTGGTAATCTCTTTGTTTAGCCATGCCCTGTATAATAGGGTCTGCAAAGGTCAGGTTGGGTAAAAGGACGCTGGTAGCTATGGAGAGCCTGGCTTCAGGGATGAGTTGGTCCTTGAGTCGGTACAGGGTGCCAAGTTTATGATGTAGGGTCCTGGTGACCTGGTCCACGTGTTCCTTGTATGTGATATTCTGATCCAACGTGAGGCCTAAGTATTTAAGGGAGGGGACTACGTTAATGGTTTTACCAGAGAGTGAGGTTAAGGAAAGGGATGGGGACCTGTCAAATCCCAGGGATCTTGGCCCGAATAGCATTGCCTTGGTCTTATCAGCATTTAGTACCATTCTGTTCTTACATAGCCAAGTATCTAGTGAAGTGAGATCCTTTTGGAGTAGAAGGCCTAGGGCAACCATATCACGCAAGAGTCGGAAGATGACAGTATCATCAGTGTACTGCACAACCGAGCTCTCCTCGCAGTGGGTACGCAGGTCGTTGGTAAACAAGGAAAACAGGAGGGGGCATTGAATTGAGCCCTGAGGTACACCCTGGTTTAGGGGTAGTGGGTCAGACATGGTCCCTTTCAATGAGACTCTCTGTGCTCTGCCTGATAAGTAGCTCCCAAACCACTTCAGGGCATGATTGTCTAGGCTTATATTTTGCAGCTTCTGTAGCAGCAAGTTGTGGTCGACAAGGTCGAATGCCTTGGATAAGTCTATAAAGACTGCACCAGTGGGTATCCCTTTGTCCATTTCCCTAAGAACTTCATCTGTGAAGTTAATGAGGGCAGTGTCAGTACCATGGTTTGTTCTAAATCCATGTTGGGAGGGGGCAAGGAGCTGATGAGCTTCCAGGTAGTCCCTGAGTTGATTGTAGATGACTCTTTCTTGCACCTTAGCAAGTAAGCAGAGGAGGGAGATGGGCCTGTAGTTGTTGAGTTTTTCCCTGAGCCCCCCTTTGTGAATAGGAACAACATTGGCATGTTTCCATGAGTCAGGGACTGCTCCTTCCCTCAGTGATCAATTGAGAAGCATGGTTTGGTTATAGGCCAGGCTAAGATGGTAGCTCCTGCCTTGAGTAGTCAAGGGTTGACACCGTTGGGTCCCCCTGACTCTTTCGGTTTCAGGTTCCTTAGGAGGTTTAGTACTTCAGTGCGTTTAGCCAGTCTCAGGTGAAATGGGGGTCTTTCCATGTGAAGTGGTTCATCTGAGGTAGGGGGGAGAGTCTGGGGAGACAGGCAGGTCTTGTAGGCCTCGAGGTCTGAGAAGTGCCTGTTAAGGGCAGCCAATAGTTGAGAAGAGTCAGATGTGAACTGACCATTAATCTCCATGGGACAGGACTCAGGCTTTTTGCTGCCCTGGATCAGGTCACTGATATAATTCCAGAATTGCTTGGGGTTGCCCAGGCTGGTTTACTGGAGGTGTGTTAAGTAATCTCTCTTAGCGAGTTTTATGGCTGTCTTGGCTTTGTTCCTCAGGGCTTTGTATTCAGTGAGATCTGCTGGGAGGGAGGAGAGCCTAAACTTTTTCCATGCTTTTTCCCGAGTAGCCATTAGGGCTTTGAGGGAGGGAGAGATCTACTTGTAGCAGCTGCCTTTAGCCCTCATTCTCTTCATTGGAGCAAAGAGGTTGGCTGCTGTGGTTAGTTCGTTCTGGAAGTATTGCACAGCCTCAGTAAGAGTAGGGAGAAGATTTATGGGGTTCCAGTCCAGACTACCTAGGTAGCGATTGTACTGTAGTTCAGAGAACTTGGAGAAGTCACAGGTGGAGAGAATTCTAGGTTGGACCTTGGGTGGTTTGTTTTTCCATATACAGAAGATTGGGGAATGGTCACTCAGGGTGTCTGCCATTGTGCCCACACTCTGTATATTAGTGGGCTTAAACACCAGAGCCCAGTCAAGGGTGGTGTGGTCCCCAGTTTTGTAATTAAGTCTGGTCGGTTCAGAGATGACCTGCGTCAGACCTGCTTCATGGGTAAGTGACTTCGAGGCACGACCAGGGTCCTGGGCCCAGTTAATGTTGAAGTCACCCAGAATTAGTTGCTCCATTGTTACCTTGATAGCTATATCATTTGTGATGGCTTCAAGGGATTTGAGGGCTGATTTTGGTGGGTGGTAGACGCAGCCAATTGTTACTTGTTTGGCATGCCCTAGGGTTATCCGGATGTATATGCTCTCTCCCTCAGCAGTAGGATTAGTCTGCAGCGGTAGGGGTGACATGGAGAGGTCATCCTTGGCATAGATTAGGACCCCACCCCCTTTTTTGGTTTCTCTGTCATTGTGGTAGCTATTGTAGCCCACGACCTGAATCTCGTGGTCATGGATGTGGGCTTTTAGTCAGGTTTCAGAGATGGCTAGTAAGTCCGGTTTGTAGAGGTCCAACTAGGCCTGGAGTTCATGTATTTTTGGTCTAAGACTACATATGTTCATATGTGCTATCTTCAGACCCTTGGTGGACGCCAATTGATGGTCCTAGGGGGATGCTATCAAGGTATTGGGTAGGTATGGGCCAGGGTTAGGTTGGATATCACCTGATAGGAGAAGTAGCAAGACTAGTAACCTGAGCAGTTTAGTGCTAGGTATTGAGCTGAGGTGTCTTCAACGCATCCTGCTCATATAGTAAAGCAGGTCATAGCATACACCCTTTTTTATGATCTCATGCTCTGTTAAGAGCCTAGATATACTTGAGGTAGGATAGCTGTTAAGGAAGTCGTGTGGGGGGATATTATATAGATTGCTCACTGGTTCTGGGGGGAATGGGTCTATGAGCCTGTCCACCCAGAGTAGGATAGTGAGTAGATTATAGCAAGTAGTACACCCCTAATAGGGGAGGGACACTTGGGTTCTAGCACACACCAAGGAGGGTGGAAGGAAGCATATACTAAGTAAGGCATTATTACCGGATGATGTCAGCGCAGCGTAGGTAAGAATAGGGTGCTCAGAGTCTATCTGACTTGAGTCTGAAGGGTGGATGGCAGACACTGAGGGCTTCCTGTTTTCAGCCGCAGAGCTGTCACACAGGCAGTTTTAAGGAAGTTGTCAGCCTGTTCAGTGAAGCTTAGGGGAACCTCAAACTACAACCTCCCCTTGTAGCAGCACCAGGAAAGAAGCAGAGTGATAATGCAGACCATATTACCCACGATCGAGTACAGTGATTTGTGTAGAAAGACCAAGAATCCCTCTAGTAGCAGGTCTGTATAACCTGCCAACGGAGCCCTGTTCAAGGGCAGGCAGCTGGAGAGAAGAAAAAAGAGCAGGTCTTAAATAGCATATCGATTAGGATGGGTTAGATCTGAGCAGTTTAATAAGACAAAAGGTAGTTAGACTTTTCGGCGCCAAGGCAGCCAGCCACCAGCACAGCTCCTCATGCACCTCCAGGGTTGGCAGCCCAACTGAGCTCTAATGAATGAGCACATGCTTGTACAAGTACATGCTCATTCACTGACACCTCACAGTCTTTTGGGCAGCTTCTTGTGCAGTTTTTTCTGATTCTTTTTTTGATTTGTTGATGGTAAGTAGCATTAAATCATAACTGCATTTGTTAAGAATGCTACTTACCATCAAAAAATCAAAAAAAGAATCAGAAAAAGCTGATCAAGAAGTTGCTGATATGGAAAGTAAACTTAAAGATAAATTCCCTCCAGCTGAGTTTGAAACCATGAAAGCAAAAATGGAGTATAATGTTACTAAATTTCAGTCTGAACTGATACAATACAAACAAAAGAAATATACAAGGGATGAGGGAGATTACAGAGTAGGTACTGTTGGCAAGGCAAGGTAATAGAAAGAAGGCATATATTAACAATAGACAACAAGCAACTTTTTCTGAAGATGAGATGAATATTTCCTCAGGGCCTGATAGTGATCTGGAAGATAACCCCAGAATGAATGACAATAGGCATTTTTTAGGTCAGGGTCAGGATCAGGATACCCTGGACCACAGAGATATAGAACTAGAATAGGAAGAGGGAGAGGTTCAAGAGGCAGCAGAGGTCAACAGAATTACAGAGAGAGACAGAATGGGGGGTGTGAGGAGATCCCCCAGACCGAGAAATGTGAATTGGCGGTCATAAATTTATCTAACCTAGAACTGACTGATACTTAAGTTCAGGTTTTATCTATGGGTCTTAGTTTTGTCCCTACTAATCGTATTAATCCTTTTCGGATAGAAGTGGACCTGTTTCAATTTTTTAGAAAACTATACCTGAAAGACCATTTTTCTACTGCTGTGACTGGCCACCCCATACTTAATGACCACACTAGAGAAAAAACACCATTTAAGAATCCCAGGCCCAGATATTCAAAAGAGTTGAGCCATGCGCAATAGGGTTGGCCTGCACAAGTCCAAAATTGCACCATTCTGCGATAGTCAGCAGGAGGCAGTTGCGCCCCCTAAATCACTCTGACCAACAGCGCAATGATAATGAAGGCATGCGCAACTGAAGGGGGAGGAACCATGCATAAATGGCACACTGCGATATTCAACAAATTGTGTCATGGCAATAGGGGAGCAAGCGGAAGTTGCGCCATAGCGGAAATGAGCCAAAATAAAAAGGAGCAAGGGAGAGGCACAAGAACGCTACAGGTAAGGCACATGAGACTGAACTCTAGCCACACAGACAGGGCAGGAGGGACACACAGGGCAGGCCAGGGAAAGGGCACCCTGAACACAGAGGCACAGGGAAGGTGTAGGGAGCCACAGCCAGTGCAGAAGAGGGAAGTGCCACACAGCACAGAGGCCACCACAGGAAGGTGTTCCCAGTGCAGGAGAAGTAGCAGTGAGGACAGCGGGGGGACTACAGTAACAGCTGCCGGGGGGGTGAACACAAGCCAGGGACATGGCCAGTGCCACCTTCCAGATGGAGGCCGTTATGAGGGGGGTGAGAAGGCAGGCAGCAAGGGGGTGTGGCCGTGGAAGGGCCCGTCGGTGGCATGCCCCCAACAGGGAGTACCAAGCCTGCACCAACTTCGAGCTGTACAGTGATACTGAGATTGTGGGCCGGTATTACTTGAATAGGGCAATTCTGAGGTGGCTCTGTGAGCTGTGCAGTAATGTGATGCAGGCACCCACACGACGGAGCCATGCCATGTCAGTGGAGACTAAAGTGACAGCTTGCATGTGCTTGCTCACCAGCACTTCCAGAGACCAACTGGGGACACCACAGGCATAACCAGTCGGCCACGTCCGCCACCTCACCAATTCCTCAGCGCACTGCTGCCACATGCTGCGGAGTACATCCATTTCCCCAGCACACCGGCAGAGCGCACAGCAAACATACAGGAGTTCCACAGGGTAGCACGTATGCCTGGCATGCTAGGGGCAATAGACTGCACCCATGTGGCCATACGCACATCATCTGGCCCCAAGCGGGCCTCATACATCAATTGCAAGGGCTATGCCAGCATCAACTGCCAGGTGGTGTGCGATGCCAGGGGGTGCATAATCAATGTCTGTGCCACGCACCCTGGGGGAGCACACGATGCCTTCATCTGGCACCAGTCGGCACTGTGCCACCGATTTGAGAGTGGGGACATCCCCAATGGACATCTAGTGGGTGAGTATGCAAACCACATGGACAATCTTAGGGCCTGGGGGGCATGGCCAGAGGTGACATGGGTAATGGCCTACATGGCCCGGGGCAGGGCGATGCTGATCACCAAACTAATCTCCACCCTCTACACACAGGTGACAGTGGATACCCACTCCGTCGCTGGATGCTCACACCTACAGTGACCCATGACCTCATTTTGCAGCAACACTACAATGAGGCACATGCCACCACACGTAATGTCATTGGCGGGTGTTCTGGATGCTGAAGGCACATTTCCATTGCTTGGACACCTCCGGTGGTGCCCTACAGTACAGCCCCTCAAAGGCCTGTGGGCTATTCCTGGCCTGTTGCATCCTGCACAACATGGCCAATGAATGTGGGATAGCTGTACAGGTCAAAGAGGGGGACAGCGATGGGGATGATGAGGACGCCGGTGGCGATGGTGGTGGGCAGCCCCCCTTGGCCAATGGGACCCCCGACTGATCCGGCTGATACAACTGCACCGGGACACCATCATGGAGGAGCACTTCAGCCAACCCAGGTAAGTCATGGGGCCATGTGCAGCCAACAGTGGCTAAGGCACAACCCACAAACATGCACGGACACACACCAGGGGTGCATGCCATCAAGGGAAGTGCTAGGGCATGGAACCACACACACAACCAGGGATGGGTGAGGACTAACATGCCACGTGGACGCACACACACACACACACACACACAAAATGCATCAAACTTGCACAAAAGGCAGGAGGCACACCGACCCAGAACATCAACCCTAGCCACACACATGTCCACAGACCACCATGCCCACTGTCTGTCCAAGTGCATGTGTCAGATGCTGAGCACCATTGCACATTGGTGTGCAGCACAATGCAGGCATCATCATGCACACGCAACTGCGGACAGCAGCCGGGAGGGTGTGCAGATGGACTGTGTGTCCACGTGCAGGGCCAGGTACCCTCCCATGCACTGCCCACTGAAAGACACAATGCACACAGGGCAGCACCAGACAGTAGCCTTGTTGGGAGACAGGTCAGTCACGCGACAGTGCCCAGGCCACCACAGATATGTGGGCAGCCCCACCCGAGACCTGTCAGCACTGACAGGCTGTCCACTGGCCTCATGGGGTGGCACCGATGGTCCCCCAGGGGTTCCACTGTGTGAACGCGACCATGCTCGTGCAGGGGTCTGCAGCACACTGAACATGCCTGCACCAGACGTGCTCAGGATGCCCACAGCTGAACCCGTTGTCGACAGAGAGGGTGTTGCACGACGCCGGGAATGGGGGGTGGACAGTGCACTGAGTGGTGTCTGCGATGCATGGGCACATGACTGTGTGCCCATTGTGGCCATGACAGCACTGAATGACTGTGCATGCCTGTCAGTGGCAGCAGTCACATCCTCCCGCAAATGGTCCATCTCTGCCAGGATCAGAAGCGGTGTCCCTGCTGTGATGCTCCTCTGCCTGCTCCAGAGCCGCATGCAGTGCATCCACCAATGTCGCAAGCCGCATCTGCTGCTGGACTGATGCTTGCAGTAGGTGGGTGTGCTCGTCCAAGAGGTCATCTGCCTCCTTGGCATCCTGTCCCTCAGGGTGTGCACAGCCCTGATGCTCAGCACCCCTTGAGGGTGGGTGCTGCGTACCAGGACCAGGTCTGGGCATGTCCACAGGCGGTGCACATATGCCACCACTGAACCCTGTACCCCTAAGCCCATTGGCCAACTGCTGATGCTGCCCCTCCAGCTGCCACTCCCCAGGGCTCAGTGGTGCTGCTGCAGTGTCCGCAACAGTTCCACTGTCCTGAACAAACACCAGTGCTGCCTCACTGGTGCCGACAGGCACAGGCTAGGACTGTGCTGACACGCAGGCCTCCATGGCAGCACCACCCACAGTCATGGCCGTGATGTCTCCTGCTGTGTGGCCATCCCGTGGCACACACGTGTCACTGCTCATGACGTTAGCGACATCATCATTGGTGACGGACTCGGCACAGGCCCCAGGCACAGCATGCCGGCATCCATGGATGCTGGCATGCTGGGACACAGGCAGGGCTTCCTCTGCACCTGTTACAACAATATCAGTGTGGACAGCCAGGTGGCCCCACTGTCGCACTGGGCCACATATACCTGTGGAGGTGGATGGACCCTCCTCCATCTCCAGCTGACTGTCCTCAGTGGACAGGCCCACCACCGCTGACCCATGCAGATGCTCAGGATCTGTAAGGGAAAGCAAAGTCGCTTTACTGCATGTGACCTACCCTGCCCCCCCCCATAGACAGACCATGACTTAACATGCAGTGATGTGCCACCACCACCCGTCTGGAAGCCACCACCCGGAACACCCTCAATGGCACTATGCTGCATGCTTCCAACAATCCTCTGCTCCTGTGGGGTCAGATGTAGCACCTCTGGCTGTCCCCCACCTGTTGTAGTTCATGCTGCCCTGATGGCAGCCACCTTCTCCTTTATCCTCCTCCTGTCCGTGCCCATCTTTTTCTTGCACTCCTGCATGGAGCGCTGGTGGCTGCCATGCAGGTTCACAGCACATGCCACCTCCTCCCATGCAGCAGCACGGGCTTGAGGTGTTCCCTGCCATCCGCTGAGAAGTGTCTCCTGATCCAGGTAGGCGTCAAACAGGACTTCGGTCTTGGCCTTGGTAAAATTAGGCCTCCTTCTCCTCCCACCACTGTGTTCCTTCTCTCCCACAACTTGCTCGGTCATTATTTAGCCTGTAAGAATGACAGTTGTTACCTGTGACTGTGCAGTCCCATACATGTCCCTAAATCCATAGTCCACACTCCCAAACAGCATGCAACTCACCAATAGACTGCAGTAACCGACTATAGCCTCTGCAGCCCAATGTCGCACTTTTATAGCACAACCCATGCAAATGAGGTGAGGCGCAACTTTAAGTGGATGCAATTTGCAGTAATGCGCCATTGAATGGCTGATTAGATCATTTGCATACGACGGCTGAATGCCTCGCTTTTGCGCATTGTGAAATTGTGTTGAACGCGCTGAGCCAATGGCACAGTTCTGTGACATGCATAGTATACTCCTTACTGCGCATGCCCGGGCTGCTGACACAGGTGTCTGCTGTGCTGCTGATGTGCTGTGCATGGGAAACAATGCAGGGCATGGCCACCATTGTGCCAGTGGTGCTATAGCGATGGTCATCTACATGGCGCTGTGGCACTGGGCCATCATAGGCACACTGGGGAAACAGCGCGGTAGGCCGCTACTGGCAGGTAGCACACAGGCAGCCAATTGAGCTACACACACTGGGTTCCAATGGCACTGTGCGTGTCCATGCGCCAGAGACCCTTGACCCTGTGCCCAACCTTTGCCCCCTAGGTGCCTTGAGTCATGCATGGGCGCACCTCTATCGTGCTGTTCAGTGACAGTGCGATAGGGAATGGCTGCGCTGTTCCATGCAGCATCTGCACATACGGAGCCGTGCTGCAGAGCACCATATTTGCAGATTGAGCAGAGAGCATGGCGCACAAGAGTGCTTCTCAGTGGTCATAAATAGAGCTGGACAAGCTAGTGGCCATTGTGGAGCCACACCATGGGCCACTGTTCGAGAAGGCACCCCTGGACAGGTCCAGGAGCCAGGTGTGGGAGGAGGTGGCCACGGCACTCAAGGAGGCCACAGAATGGGGGAAAAGCACAGACCAGTGCCACCACAGGTATGGGGACCTGCGGCAGAGGGAGCTGGAGCTGCTAGCCCACCTGCGGGCACATGCCAGGAGGGGCACGGTGCCACGGCCAGGTAGGTGATACGTCAACACACTTTTATCTTCCATATGGGTATCACAGTTGTATGTGTCCAGCACATGGGGGAGGAACTGTCCAGGGTTGGCTGTGGTGGTGTTATCAGGGTTTGTGGTGGGTGGGTCTGGCTGGGTGGGAGGGCACACACCTGGGGGCAGGGGGGCTTTGCTACGGGACTGTACTGATGTTCCTCTCTCCATGTTTGCACCACAGGCCTGGAGGAACGTCACCTTGCCCATGATCTGTGGCAGCAGGAAGAACAGAGGGAAGCCAAGTGGGGCAAGGGCCCACACCACCCAATGGACCGGCCCGATGATGGGTAGTGCCATAACTCCATGATTACTATTGCATGCTGTGTAACAGGATGGGCAGCGGGGTATGGCCACCATCCATCGACACCACTGCCATGCACGCAACTTGTTACAGTCAACAGTGTCCAGTGGCAATGCATGTCTAGGAGTGCATTGATGGTGGTCCATGCGTGCACCGGGTACATAGCTGTGCTACTGCCTTTGCACCACATAGCCATGTCACTAAATGGCCACGGTGGTGCTGTGCGTGACTTGGCCAGTGGGTGTGTGCAGCATTCCGCATGGCTGTATGTGCCTGGGTGGGCAGGTCATGTGGACGTGATCACTGTAGGTGGTCACACACCATCACAGACGTATGTCCCACAGCCATATGCCATGCACAGTGGGCAGGCTGTATGGGGCTGTGCATTCACACCTATTTACTGTGCTCCCTTGTCCTAGGTACATGCCATCTCCGAGAGATCAGGGAGGCACTTCGGGAGATCCTGCAGGTGGCAAGGGTGTCACTGGACATCCTCTGCCGGATTGATGACACCGGGATCCTGTGGAGGCATCGACAGAGACGGAGTCAGAGTGGGGAGTGGAGCTCCTGCTAGGAGTCCCTCTGCCCCTGAAATCCCCAATCCCCCTGGACCCACCCTCACACCCCTCCATTCCTGTCCCATTTGTGCACCCCTGTCCCTTACCCACCTCCCCCTTGTTTGTGGCCCTCACCCCCACTTTGTATATATTTTGTAAATAATTAACTTTTATATGTTTTTTTCAATACAGTTATTTTGATATGAATACTGTGGTGGTCTCTGATTTGCAGCTGGCTATAGGTGCTCAGCTGCAGTGGTGTGCATGGCATCAGGGGTGGTGTGGTCATGGGTATGTGTGTGTGTGTCCGTGTGGAAGTGACTATGGTGTGGGGGTAGCTATTAGTCAGTGTCTGTGGGTGTGTGTTGTTCCCTGTGCACTGGATGACTGTGTGCAGTGGTCCATGGTGCGTGCTCTGTGTCCATGGCGCCCCTATCAGCCCATCCATGGCCTGTGCAGCTGACACACATGCATGTCTGTGACCTGCACGGTCCACTGGCATGTCGGTGGTGGCAGTCCCTGCAGGGCAGCCACTGTACCTGTCACACTGCTGGGTTGCCTCCTGTCACTGGTGTGGTGCATGTCTGCCTCGAGAGACACTGTGGCCTCCACAGTTGTTGTCCCACCTCCATGCTGTGCCTTGTTTGTGTTGAAGGGGATGTGCACCACTGTCTGTGACTTGTGCGCCGGGAAATTCTGGTGGCGTGCTGGTCCACAGTGCCTGCGCAGGGTGGCTGGCACTCCAGTGCCATGGAGGACTGCGGGTTGTGTGTTCATAGTTTACATGGGCCCATGCTGGGGGCTTGGTTTCCCCACCACTGCATCCCTGTGTTGTTGTGCCCTTGGGAATGGGTGGGTGTCTGTCCATGCACTGTGTGGCATCCGGTGTGGTGCATGCTTCCACGCACCACTGTGGGTGTCTGTGCTGGCTGTTGTGGCCAGTGCTGGGTCGGGGTGTGTCATTGGGATACTGTGCAGGGTGCTGTACCACTGGTGGTGGTGTCCAGGGCAAGCCCTGTCCCGTGTGGGGTACTTCATGTGCCGATGCATGGTTGGTCTCTCAACAGTTCCTCGGGGGGAATGTGCATAGTGGCACTGTGTATGCCATTGTTGCATCGCTGTGTGCTGCCACCTGCTGATGGGTGCTCATGGTGGGGCTGCCTTGCATGGTTC
Source organism: Neoceratodus forsteri (assembly GCA_016271365.2). Taxonomy (NCBI): domain Eukaryota; kingdom Metazoa; phylum Chordata; order Ceratodontiformes; family Ceratodontidae; genus Neoceratodus; species Neoceratodus forsteri. The sequence goes on from CM028135.1 coordinate 756,278,505, forward strand.
TGTGGTACACAGGGTTTCAGTGTCACAGTGGGGGTGGTGGCATGCAGGGGGTTTCCTGCAGTGGTGGTCACTGCTCCTGGGTGGGGTGTCTAGGGGTCACGGTGCAGGGTGTGCTCTGCATTGGGGAGATGGTCTGGCATAGGGTGGTCAGCCCTCCTTGCGTGCCAGTCATAGCTTGCCGGGGGATGTGATGGGGCACCATGGGCCAGCTGGAGGTTGTTTCCTTGTCTTCATGGGCCAGTGGTTATTCCAGCCGTCCCCCAGTTGTGCAGTGCATGGGGTGTGGGGGGATGATGTCTGTTCTGCTGTGTGTTCCTGTGTCCATCTGTGGCATGGGTGGTGGGCCCCTACCTACCTGGTTGTGCAGTTGCATTGCTCTGTTGCTGGGGGACATCCCTGGCTGCGCTATGGTGCCTCTGGACTGCTCAGCTGCACATCCCTTGTTGCGCTATGGCAAATCAGATCTGCTCAGCTTCCCCTCCATAGTTGCGCTATGGCACAGGTGGTGCGATATTCAGTTGTCGGCTGTAGGTGCAGTTTGGCTGGCTCACTTTTTGAATATCACGCCTCTTGCACATGAGTGCAATGGACTTGTGCTTGCTCCTGCTATTGCATACTTTTTGGGCTCAGTTTGAATATCTGGGCCCCTGTTCCAATAATCCACCACATACTAGTCACACTGTCAATATGTTCTGTAATTTGGTCACAAATGATGTTTGTCAGCTTATTAAAAAGAATAAATATAAACCCCATATGCACAACATTACTAAAAAAGAAAGAGAAGCTCTGGCTGAATTAAAATCACTTGAAGGAGCCCTTATTAAGCAGGCAGATAAGGGTGGTGTCAGGTTAGTATGAGGACTAGATGAGTATAATGCAGATAGCAGAACGTTAATTAAGTGACTCAGTGTTTTATGAGAAACTTAAAAAAGATCCTACTGAGATGGTGAAAAATAAAGCTGATGCTTTAATTCAATGGGGAGAAGATTCCGGCTCTATCACAAAGAAAGAGGCAGATTTTTTGAGTGGACTACCCAAGGAAACCAGTGCTTTATTTACTACCTAAAGCACACAAACTCACTAGATCAGTTCCTGGTAGACCAATTGTTTCAGCTAACGGTTCAATTACTGAGAATATGTTCAAATTTGTGGATTTTTGTTATCCAGAAACCAGTCCCATTTTTACTATCATATGTGAAAGATACCATGGATGTGTTAAGAATTCTAAAAAATGTTGTTGTGACAAATGAAGATTTTTTAGTAACCATAGACGTTGAAAGTCTTTACTCTTATATACCACATGAAGGTGGACTGGCAGCATTACAAGAGAGTTTGGCCCAGAGGACTGCAATTAAACCATCTAGAGAGTATATTATTGAATTGGCTTGATTTGTATTAGAGCAAAACTACTTTTGGTTTCAGGGTCAGTTCTATATTCAGATAAAGGGAATGGCCATGGGCAATACCTTTGCGCCGAGTCTAGCTAATTGGGTCTGGTACAAAATATCGACTCTCATAATCTTGACACAGAAAAGATCGGCTCCTAAATACCGACGCGCTCACAAGATCGCCAAAATAAATAACAAAAAATGAATGACTGACAGGCTGTACTCATGTACAGCCCTTAGATGTGAGCCTTTAATCTATTGAAAGCACACAGACATTCTGGTAAAAGTAATAATACCCATCCTTTACTGTACGAGCGTATAGGATAGTCACTCTGTTAATGGTGCTGCCAGAAATCTTCACCAGACTGAGCACTAAAGCCTTTCGGAAAAAGATCAAAATAAAGAACTGAGCTTCCCTTTCACAGTCTGCACTGCAGATTGCAGTCCTTCCCTCCGGTTGTTACAGTTATATTATGTCCCCAAAACACTAGATCTGTGTGATAACTCTTTGTTTATACATATTTTCTTAATCTGATAGAGGTTTTTGATTTGGCTGGCATATTATTTCCTCCCTACTGCCACAGACCTTTGTGGTCTCACCCTCCTCTCCCGCTTAACTCAAAGTCCCCCAATCCCCACTGGAGTAATTTAATAGCTTTTGTTATTTTTTTTTTCTTTTTGAGGCTCTGAATGAAACAGATTATGATCGCGATCTGCAATCCTAATTGCTGTGGGCAATCTCGAAGGTCTGCTGTCCCTGCAAGCGCAACACGTCCTAACAGTCCAACTCCACTGCATAAAATACCTGCTACACAAATGATGTACTCATCTCCTCTGCTCAGCTCGACAACATAAATAACAAAAAATTTATGTACTCACTGATAGCTGTCGGTCATTCAGTTTTTGTAATTTATGTTGTCGATCTTGTGAGCGCGTCAGTATTTCGGCATCAGTCAATCGATTGTCGACCTTCTAGTAGTCGATATTTCATACTGCTCCCAGCTAATTTACTGTATATATGGGAATATGGGAAACAAGCAACATCTATGCAAGAGAAAAAATATATATTTTAAACACATCAAATTGTGGAAACGTTATATCGATGATAGTTTAATGATTTGGACTGGCAGTGAAGTTGAACTGAGTCATTTTATTGATTACATTAGTAACACCAGTGCACAACTGCATTTCACATATGAAAGTAGTTTGAGATGTATTCCTTTTTTGGACATTATGATTATGAAGAATGGCACAGGTTTAGTTATAAGCCTATGCAGGAAACCACTCTTGAGGAACACGCTTTTACTCAAGAACAGCTGTCATCCAGTAAGCATTGTGAAAAATATCCAGAAAGGACAGTTTATTAGGGTTAAATCATTTGTCCCTGTAAAATCTAAAGTACAACAGATGTGGATTCTTCTTCCCACTAAAGGGAATTATATATATGGCCACTGTATGCACTGCTCCAGCACTTCAGATCTCAAAACTTTTAATCATCCAAGGTCTGGACATAAGTATGACATTAATTCCTTTATTAATTGTAGCACTTCAGGAATTGTCTACATGCTTACATGTCTGTGTGGTATGTCATATGTGGGCCAGACAAAAAGACCTCTGAAAATGCAGATTGGGGAACATAAAGGAGCTATCAGGAATTTGAATATGGACTATGTTATGGCACGTCATTACTAAGAAGCACGTCATGGATCTCCAGCTACTTTGAAATTTGTTAAACTAGGCTGGCCCACTGGTGCAGTGGTTGGAATTCTGCTTGCGACACCAGTGACCCGGGTTCGGGAACGAGCCCGGGTCTTGAAGGCTTGACTGAGGGAGAAGGATCAGGCATCCCGAGTTGCTCTCCTTCTCCGGGGGGTCTCTGTGTTCAGTCGCGAGTGACACCTAGCTGAAGCTGGGTGCGTCGCCCTGAGCACTGACGCATGGTCAAGGGGGGGTACTGGGGTGGGACAGACACAGGCGTCATTGCACGTCTCCACCCCAGACTATGGAGGAATAAAAAAATCCCTCCTTGCCGGACATCTATATTATGCCCTGCCCCCAAGCTTCAATTAGCTGCCTGATCGAGGGCTCCCCCAACCAGTTAGAGTCACACCGTGCCGATACCTGCCACAGTGCCATGCCCCGCCTCCTGGGGGTAAGACAGGAGAGAACAGAGGAACGAGGAGCTCATAAGGTGGTGGAAGCCTTGAGAGCACTGTGACCAGGGTGGTTCCTGATGGAAGGTGAGGAGGACAAAAAGAGGGGTAAAATATAAAAAAGAAAAAAGAAATTTGTTGGACTAGAAAATGGAGATTGGATTTAGAGGTGGTGATTTCTGCACATGCTTCTTACAAATAGAAGCCTTTTGAATCTTTGAATTCGGTACTCTGACCCCATATGACCTTAACAATGATATTCCCCTGCACAGTTATATTTAATTTTCCTTGGCAGTATGGTTGTCTGTAATTTTAAATTGTGTGGTAATACGATGACCATTACTAATTTCACGTTCTGGTAATTGGAAGTGTATGACTTGTCGGCTCTGCACTTCCGTGTAATTGTTGCCACTTATTATTAATTTTTTATTTTGTATTCATCCTGTGCATTCGTTTCAGCCATACTAAGGAGTATGACTTGCCAGCTCTGCTCCTTCTTTTTCCTATTTGTATTTAACAGTTGATGCATTGTTATTTTTTTTTATCAGTATTAGCTGTTGCTTAGAGCTATATGGCTTCTCCTTTTTCTTTTTAAGTGTGTGTTCTTGGGTGTCTGTCTCTCCATTAACTAATATATTTATTTGTGTATTTTTTTCTTCACATATGTTCTCTCTGTTACTTTAAATTTCACATGGTGAATTACTTTATAAGGGATCCTTTAAGTGGATTTGGGATGCTCTGAAGAAGACCTCCTCTCTGGTCGCTACGTAAGTGTTCCCATTTTTTCACTGAGCTGTTAATCTCGGCGTCTTAGTCGCACCACGAGTGTCTATTTGGCTTTTTTCTGGTTTTACCTCAGTGTTATTACAAGCAGTTCTTTTTGCCCTGCACTCGTATTATTGTGCAGTCTTTGTGAGGGATTTGGGGTTTTTCTACTCGTTTCCTGCATGTCTATCTTGCTTTGGGTGAGAGCTGCCTTTTTTATGTGTGTATTTTTGTGACATTTAATTAAATAAAAGTAATGCTTTTCTACTTTGATAAGTGCTGACCCCTGCTTCTATATTTTTACTTAAAAACTACAGTTCTGTTTTGGTCTTGCTGGAAGCACACTACCACCTGCTGTGCCACTTCTGTCCTGCATGGAGCTTCAATGGGAGTTTGGAGAGTCTGTAAAGCTGCAGGTAAAGAGAGCAAGGGAGCAGCTCGGGGGAGACATCAAGACAATTTCTAAGTACAAACAGAACTTTTTAAGTGTTGTGACTGTTTTATTTTATGTTTCTAGCTTCCAGTTTTGCTTACTAAAGCCACAGATTTTAAAATTCTCATTAGTGAGAAATCATGATGGCAGTTTTTGATGGTGTGAAGGGAGGCTGGCCATGGATATTGTTTTGGGGATGTTTGCCATTTTTTGGGACTTGTTTTTTGGTGTGGTGAAATGTAAAAAAAGATACAGCTGGCAAGGGCTACCAGCCAAGCAAATTCAAGGACTGTCTCTACCCATTTAATTAATATTAAAGGTTTGGCAGTATAGCCTAGGGGGTAGAGGAATGAGGTGAGAACAAGCTTGGTACCTCCAGCAGACCAGACCTGAGTTTGATTCTCATAACCTCCACTTGCATACTGTGTGACTCTGAGCAAGTCACTTAACCATCCAGTGCTCCCAGGTTGCGCCTGAAAACAGGCACTTGTGCCTAGTGGGCCTTATCCATTTACCAAAAGACTAAAAGAAAATATATATATATATATATATATGTTGTTGCAGTGTTAAATGTTGGGCACTGTGCTACCACACAGTCTCTATGCACTATAGTTGCTCACACTAATTTCATTTTATTCCCATTTTTTCCAGTTCTGTGCCTTTTGTTTCATATAACTTAATGCAGCAGTGCATCAATGTGGTGAAAATGTTGACCCATACTTTATTATTATATTTTATATTGTCCCTTATTTACTGACTTGTATGATACACATCTTTCCACAGTGTGAGTCTACTTTACTACTTTTTTATGTTGGCTTTCGCACATACGCAAGCAACATCTTGTGGTAGTAGCATTTTCAGAGGTGTGTCAGTGTTGTGGCGAATGCAGGGGATGCTTTAGTTGGTGTGTCCCTCAGTCGCCAACCAGTGGGCATGCTGCTGATGACAGCATTTTCAGAAAGAGCCACAGAGTTGAAAGAAATCTGCCACTGCAATCAGAGACAGGCTTGTCATTGACGCAGCAGATAACACACCTCCATTACATGTCTTTCCTGGTGAAACATTTCAATAAATATGGTGGCTCCTGCCATCCACCTCACAATCCCTACAAAGCTGACATCGAGGTGCCCAATCACTGTGTTGGTATCTTCACCCCCACACACATTATGTGGCACATTGTAACATGGTGGCTTCTGCTGCCTGCCACACACTCCCGAAAAGCCGACATCAAGGTGCTCAGTCCCCATGTTGGCATCCCCCTCTTAGTGTGTCTTTCCTGGTTAAATAGTTTCCCCTTTCCTTTCTGACCAGTGTTGGATGTGCCCCCCAAACACACCTATATGGATTGCTGATATCGAGGTGCCCAATCCCCATGTCACCAACCCCCAAATTGTGGCACACTGGGAGCACACCCCAGTGTGCATACTTTTTGTGTGTAACCTGTGTAAATTAACCTATGTACATAAAGAAAAACTTCCCTTGTCTTTTTTTTCATCCCCTGCAAACAAGAAAATTGCCAACCATTGTCTTCCTCGTCCCCCTTCCCACCCTCCCTCTGTGCACCCTCCTCCCCGCACTCCTCTCACCCATACTTACCCTCTAAAGGTTGGGAACCATGATCTTCTCTGAATCGGGACACATCTGCACTCTTTAAAGCCAAACTGCGAACTAAAGAAATGACGGTAAGCTTTATAATGGGGGGTTTCAATTTAGGTTGATATCTCAACCATTTTTAGAAATTTTGGCCCCAAATTTTCAACATGGGTTCTTGGGACCCCACCTCATAAAAATGTCACTGTCATTTAGTTTCTCAGTCCTGAAAGGAGATTTCACGGTCACTGTGCAGAATCACCTTTCGGGACCGATTAATGAAACAACAGTGCCACTGTTCATGAGGAGGAGGTCCCGAAAAGCCCATATAGCAAATTCAGTGAAAGAATTCCCAAATATGACTGCATTATGAGCGTGCATTGTGTAGCTTCTATGCATGCTCGTAACTTCGCCAGTTGTTAATATTTTCTCTCCAGATTTCAACATTGCCATTTTTTCACACCTCCCTATGAACAGTATAGCTGTCAAATTTCATATCCTTCCTGAAATGTGTTTTCACACCTGTGGTGCAGAATGGTGCAGTCGCAGTGGGAAATCAACTTTTGGGACAGATTAAAAAAATCCTAGTGCCACTGTTCATGAGGAGAAGTTCAAAAATGCCCATGTTGAAAATGTGGTGAAAAAATTCCCCAAAATGATTGCGTTATAAGCGTGCGTTGCACAGTTTCTATGCATGTTCATAACTTTGCCAATTTTTCATATTTCCACTCCAGATTTTCAACATTGCCATTTTTTTACACCACCTCATGAACAGTACAGCTGTCATTTTTCACATCCTGCCAGAAATGTATTTGCACACCTGTGCTGCCAAATGGCACAGTTGCTGTGCAAAACCACCTTTCGGGACTGAGTAACAAAATAATAGTGCCACTGTTCATGAATTAGGACCACAAAAAGCCCATTTTGAAAATTTGGAGTAAAAATACCAACAAACAGCTGGGGCATTAGGGTTTCCAACCATAATGCCCTACTCTGTAGAGACTGACAGGTGTCGGTGTTTGACTTGGGATTGTCAGCCGTAATGTTCACGCCTACCAAACTTGCTAAGTGACCACTCCCCAGTCATCTGTGAATGGTCAAACAAATTCAGTCTCCCCCCACCCAAAGTTATTACAAGCAGAATTCTCCCACGAGACAAACTGAAGCTCCTTAAATCCCATCTCAGTCAACATGACTGGTCCCCTATCTAAGAAGCATCGGACGTCAACACTGCTCTAGACTTTTTCATCAACACCTTTAATGCCGCTTGTGACTCCTATGCACCTTTCAAAAAGAGGAAAGTCAAAGGTCTCTGTATTCCATAGCTCTCTGGGGAGCTCCTAGCAATGATGACATCTAGGGACCACCTCTGGACCTGGGCTCAGGATACTGGTAGGCAAGTAGATATACAACACTGCAAACATACTAGAAATGACTGCACTAAAGCAATAAGACTGCAGAAAAGCTCCTACTACAAAGCTGCTCTCACTAATACATGGGGTAAGGGGAAGTCCTTCTGGAATAATATTAAAGAAGTTGCAGGGAAATTACCCAAAACATCACCTACCATTTTGGAAGTGGATGGGACTATAACTCTGGACTCTGCCACCATAACAAACATGTTCAATAATGCTTTCAAGGATCTCAGTAGTGTGCTCCCACATGACTTTTCGATGATGTCCCCCCTATAGTTCCTTCACTCCCCACCCTGCCCTCCTCCCCTACTCGACCGCCTTTTTACTTCAGAGCAGTCAGGAAGCATGAAGTGTGTAATTACGTCAGCAAAGCAATTGTACTGTAGGGTCAAGAACCAGTGGGGACACAATCGACCTTAAGCTACTGTCCCTTACACTTGATGAAGTACTATCCCCACTTACTCAAATTTTCAACCTCTCCCTTGTCCACGGCCAATTCCCCTACAGGTGGAAATCCGCCACCCTTACGCCAGTTCACAAAAGTGGGGACAAGGCCCACTACAGGAACTATAGGCCTATTTCCATACTACCCACCTTATCTAAGGCCACAGAGCATTTAGTCTCTGACCAGCTGACAGAATACTTGGCGAAGCACGACATCCTTTGTAAGCAGCAGCACGGATTCAGGAAAGGTCACAGCACTACATCAGCCCTCCTAGAATTCACTGGTGCAATCCACAATTCCCTTGACAACAATCAACTGACTGGATCAGTCTTCATTGACCTGAGTAAGGCTTTTGACACCATTCATCACCAACTAATCATCACAGAGCTTCATAATACTGGCCTTTCCCCAGAGACTATATCTTGGTTTAACAGCTACCTGGAAAACCACTCCCAAAGAGAGAAAATTGCACACATCCTCTCTGATGCAAGACCTGTCCATTCAGGAGTCCCACAGGGATTCATTCTCAGTCCACACCTCTTCAGCCTTTTTTGAACACTCTCCCACAATCCTGCCCTGAACAAATCTTGCTTTAAGTGGATGATGCAGTCATTCATGCCACACACCATGACCCCCTCCTACTCCAAAAAAAGCTCCAAATGGGTCTCACCTCTGTTGAAAGATGGTTTAATAGACAAAAGCTGGTTCTCAACTACAAGAAAACAAAATCGATGCTTTTCTGTGGCTCCTGCAACAAACATAAGTCTCAACCCATCTCCATTACAAACTGTCTTGGTGCTGTACTTGACCAAGTTCACTCCTTCAAATACCTTGGCATCACTCTTGATAATCACCTATCCTTTGGCATCCACACCAACACTGTTGCAAATGCTGTTAATAAGCGCTTAGGTCTTCTCTATAGGCACAGGCAATGCCTCACTTCAGATGCTTAAGGATAGCTGTGCAGAGCTCTGTGGTCTCACTAATTGATTATGGACTGGTTATCTATGGCTTTACTACTGACACAGACCTTAGGTCCCTGTCCTTGTCCCTAAACAAAACCTGCCACTTCATCACAGGATCCCACCGTCTCACCCACACACATGCGCTCTACACCCAAACAGACTGGCTGCAATTATCCAACCGTATAAAATACCACACCTGCCTAATGACAAAGAACATCATGCTAGGCCTCAAACCCCTGGAGTCCAAACCCTCGTTCGCCCATCTCGCACCCCACGCCACACTAGGGAGTCTGTAAATTAAATACTGCACATCCCCAGGTGCTGCACCACACAGGGACAAAGGTCCTTTGCTCACCGTGCACCCTCCTCATTCAATGGTCTCAACAAAGACCTCACCTCTCTTCAAAAGCTGGGCCAGTTCAAGACCAACCTTCATCTCCACCTCTCTGCCTCCAGCTCCTGTAACTGTCACTCATAATCTGCTATTCCCACTAGCACTTACCTCGCCCTCTCTTTCACACCCTTCCCCGCCACCCTGGCACTAGCACTTTCTCTAAGTTCTGACAAAGTCGACAGCTGCTCCTCTCTTGTGTCCTGACTTTGTACCCTCCTTGTCTGTATGTCAAAATATTGAGTTTGTTTAAGAATCCCATGCTTGCATTGTTTATATAATGCTCTGTGCTGTTACATTCCTCCCCCAAATGTATGTATTCAACTGCTCGGTTGCTGCCAATTGCATTACTGTCATGTTTGTATTTGTTTCCCCAATTAACATGGAACCTTTTTAAAAGAGCTTAGGCTCAAAGGTACTTGTAATCCTAGAATTAAATAAATAAATAAATAAATAAATGAATGAATGAATGAATGAATAAAAATTCCATCCCCACCCTGCAGCCAGTGACAGGCATCGATGTGGGCCTTGGGGTCTTTCGCCCCAACGCTCACCCTGTTCTTCTATACTGCACCCATCTCAGTGGATTTCCTTATGGAAGACTAGGTTTGCTGGCCAAGGCACCTAGCTTCACCTGAACTCTTTTCTTCTAGGTTGCTTGAAAAGACAGAGCAAAGAACCTTACCAGAGCAAGGAAAATGATTAAGGCTTCTTTTGGCTAGGCAGATTTACTGTGTATTATTATTTTCTTTTGTATTCACAGGGATTGTTACTGTTTGTTGCTAACATTTTATTGCTTTATTTTTCTCTGATTCAAATTGTTTTTGCTGGGTATACCTTCTGCTGCATTATTACAGGGTGTGCCTACAGGTGTGTTCTTACAGATTACTGATGTAATCTTCTGAGTCAAATTGTCTTTTGCAAGGTATATCTTCTGTTACTGCTTTATTTTTCTCTGTAGCAAAGTGTTTCGTACAAGGTATATCTTCTGTGAAATTATTACAGGTGGTGCTTTACAGGTTTTACAGTTTTATCTATCATTAGGATAAGCTTTCAGGGCTACTGCATTTGTTGCTGGCTGATTGTTTCTGCTATTACCTCCTTGTTTCTTTCATCCGTGGTTCTTCTTTTTGGCAGGGGAAGGGCCCAGCCACCCAACCCCATCCCCAACCACCCCACACTACTCCTTTTAGAGGGTAGCACAATCATGACATTTCCTGTAGCAAAGCAGGAAAGGGGCGGATCAGAAGGGTATCCACACAGTGACCTAATTTACAGGGGCACTAGTAATTTTAAGTTGTTATAACTAGTTAATACAAAAACAAATGAACAAAACACAAAATCAAACTTTTGCTTTCATTTTCTTCTTTCTAATTACTCTGACCAGTTTATAAACCCAGCATCTTATCTGGAATGGATATCATTAACTGCAGGTACTGCAGAACACTTTTCAGAAGGGCAGTTGTTTTACAGGATTTAGGACACTGTCCTACATGCTGGGCCATTGGAGATCTAAGGGTTCAGCTTCAGGCAGCATGGGCAGAGATTGTGCACCTCAAATTGCATATTCAAGAGGAAATATATTATAAGAGCCGCCGGCCATTTCCCCAACATCCAACAGAAGCATCTCAACCACAGAGGGTAGTTGGTCCGGGAGGTTGGCAGGTGGTTAGGAGGGGCAAATCAGGTGCCCCATCACTCAGTGTCCAACATATCACCTCCACAAACCATATAAAAACTACAAACAGGTATCTGACTCTATCTCCAAAATCAAACAAAGGGGCAGATGACACTACAGAGCAGGACACTGCAGCACAGGAGCTAGCACAACAAAACTCACCCAAAATAGGAACCAAAACAAAAAAAGCAAAAAGAAAATCCCAAAAACTTCTGATCATAGGAGACTCCATGATTCGAGGAGTTAATACACATCTCCACCCGGGGGTAATGGTCAGATGTCTCCCAGGTACATCAGCGTGGAGAGACACTGACTGCATTGCTAAAATTGTTCAGGAAGCAGGAGAAAACATTGATGTCCTGGTACACATAGGGACTAACGATCTCACCAGCTGGTCAGTTGTGGAGTCCAAGGAACACCTGAAAAGGTTGGGTGACAAACTATCATCCATTTCATCCAGCATCTCATTCTCTGAGATCTTGCCAGTCTGGGGGCGGGGTGGGCAGATGGAAGAAAGGTCAGAGAAGGGGAGATAGGGGAGCTAAACATGTGGCTCAAGGGCTGGTGCTAGGAAAAAGGACACAAATTTGTAGGGAACTGGCAACAGTTTTGGGAGCGAAAATTCTTTAAATTTGATGGACTGCATCTGACTAAGGAGGGAGTCAGTGCATTAGGGCAGAAGTTTTATGTCTTTACAGAGTATTTAAACTAGCAAATTTGGAGAGGGGTGCAGCACCAAATATGTAGAATCGGAAGAACTCTCCTCCCCCCACAGCTAGTGGTCAAACAGGAGTTCAGCATGTTTGTAGTTCATTTGCATCACCAGGTAAGGAAAAAGGTCCGACTCCACATACGATGCACAGGGGAAATGTCAGACCTCGCCCAACAGCTAACACACCAAAATCTGGCCAATAGAAAATCATGTACACAAATGCTTGCAGTCTGGGAAACAAGATTCCCAGACTGCTGGCTATAATGACAGAGGCTAAACTGGACATAGTAGCCATTAGTGAGACATGGTTAACCAGTAACCAAACTTGGGAGACTTCAGTACCAGGCTATGTACTGTTCTGAAGAGACCGAGATGCAAAAGGGGGGGAGGGTGGAGTGGCCCTTTATGTCAATAAAAATATCAAAGCTACAGAAATTCAGAATACACATAAGGAGCCAGAATAACTGTGAGTCACCCTGGAAATAGAAAATGGGACATCCATAAAAACTGGGGTTGTGTACAGGCCTCCAGACCAGGGGGAGGACATAGACACATACAAAACATAACAGCTAAAGGGGAGGTTCAGATAATGGGAGACTTCAACATGCCAGATACAGATTAATCAATACCAGCTGGAACATCTGCCAGAACTAGACACATGGTGGATTCCCTGCAGGGGGAAGGCATCAAACAACTGGTACATCAACCCACAAGAGACAGGGCTATACTAGATCTAGTACTGACTAACAGGGAAAGGATCACAGATCTCCAGGTAGAAGGTCACCTGGGGGCCAGTGACCATCACATGGTATGGTTCAAATTGGCCACTAGAACTACATCATCCCATTACAAGGCAAAAATATGAGACTTCAGAGGAGCTGACTTTGATAAGATGGCCAGCAGAGTTAAGCTAGCCCTGGCAAATAGAAATACAGGTGAGGGGGTACAGGCAAAGTGGGAAAACATTAAGGATGCAATACTTGAAGCAACATCCCATTGTGTTAGAGAGAAAAGGAAGTGCAAAAGAAGAAGGAAACCACTTTGGTTCTCAAAAACAGTAGCAGAAAAGGACAGCGCCAAAAGGCTGGCCTTCAGGAAATATATGGGAATGCAGCAGGATGAAGACAGGGCAGCATACCAAACTTCCCTAAGGGAAGCAGGGAAGGCAGTAAAGCAGCCAAAGGCCCAAACCAAAGAAACACTAGCACAAACAGTAAAAGAAGGTGACAAGACTTTCTATAGATACATTAGTGAAAGGAGAAAGTCCAGAGGGGGTATTGCTAAGATCAAATTGGATAAGGGGGCATGTGAGGAGGACCATGTAAAAGCATCTATCCTAAACAGATGTGTCTGCTCAGTATTTACTGAAGAAAAGGTAGGGCAGGTTCCACAGCTCAGTACCATGGACACAAGGGGGGAAGGAGATGTTTACTAGTCCTTTCACAAAAGAAAGGGTCCTACAAGAGCTCGATAAGCTCAGTGTGGACAAGGCAATGGGACCTGATGGCATACATCCCAGGGTAATAAAGGATCTAAGGGTGGAACTAGCAGAGCCATTATCGGAAGTCTTTAGTGAGTGTCTGAGCACAGGAGAGGTCCCAGAAGGAGAGGTCACAGAAGACTGGAGAAGGACACGTGTCATCCTGCTCCACAAGAGTGGTAGCAGGGAGGAGGCAGGGAACTATAGACCAGTCAGTCTTACCTCAGTAGTGGGCAAGATTATGGAGGCACTCCTTAAGGAAAGGATAGTGCAACACCTGGAATCCATAGCAGCACAGGATCCAAAATAGCATGGGTTTACAAAAGGAAGGTCCTGTCAAACTAATCTCATAGATTTCTTTGACTGGGTAACCAGAGTGGTGGACCAAGGGGGAGCAGTTGATGCCATCTACCTTGACTTCATCAAAGCTTTCGATACTGTTCCACATAGAAGATTGAATAATAAGCTGAGTAGGCTCGGGATGGGTCAGAAGTTGATCAAATGGATGGCAAACTGGTTGACAGGCAGAGAACAGAGAGTGGTGGTAAACTGTATGCAGTCAGAAGTGATGCAGGTCACTAGTGGGGTATCTCAGGGCTCAGTCCTGGGGTCAGTCTCTTCAATATCTTCATCAGTGACATTGCAGATGGACTGGAGGGTATGGTTTGTCTGTTTGCAGATGACACCAAGATCTGCAACACAGTAGATGATCCATATGGGGTGGGCAGAATGAGAAGAGATCTAGATAAACTAGCAAAATGGTCAGAAGAGTGGCAACTGGGGTTTAACACAAAGAAGTGCAAGATCATGCACATAGGGAAGAGAAACCCAGAAGCCACCAACAAGCTAGGAGGGGAGTTGCTGGCAGTCATAAGGGAAAAAAGATACTTGGACATCATCATCACCGATGAGCTGAAATCATCCAAGCAGACCACTAAAGCAGTAGGTAAGGCTAGGGGGATGTTGGGGTGTATTAGTAGGGGTTTCACAAGTAGGAAGAGGTAGGTAATAATCCCTCTTTACAAGGCACTGGTTAGGCACCATCTGGAATACTGCATGCAGTACTGGAGGCCACACCTTCACAAAGACATTAACCAAATTGAGGCAGCCCAGAGAAGGGCAACCAAGATGGTGCAGGGACTGCATCAGAAAACATATGAGGACAGATTAACAGAGCTCAATATGTATGCCCTAGAACAAAGGAGGGAGCGAGGTGATATGATCAAAACATTCAAACATCTTAAGGGCATTAACAAGGTGAAAGAGTCTAATGTTTCAATATGAGAAAAATAGCAGGACAAGAAGGACACAGCATGAGATTAGAGAGAGGCTGATTAAGAGGTAATGTGAGGAAGTTCTTTTTCACAGAAAGGGTGGTGGATGCATGGAACGGCCTACCTTAGGAAGTGGTGGGTATGAATATAGTGCAGGGCTTCAAACAGGCATGGGATAGGCATAAGGGAGCAATACAGATGAGTATGATTAGATAGGCCATTGACAGAGCAAAGGCCGATGGCACATTCATAAGGTAGAAAAAGAAATGGGCAGACTTGATGGGCCTTGTGGTCCTTATCTGCCATCAACTTCTATGTTTCTATGAGTATAAAGCCCAAAGACCCCAGGACACACTGCAACACCTGTCAGTATCTGCAGGGTAGGGTGAGATGAAATGGGGTGAGTGTTATGACCAGCGACCCAAAGCCACATCCCCAATGTCTGTCAGTCTCTGCAAGGTGGGGGTGGGGTTGGCGTCAGTTCAATACTTCACTGCCAGTCCTATTATGCATCTCTCTAATTCCTGCACTACCAATGCCAGTGCCAGTAAGCCAACATTTGGTATTGACAAATGCTTGTTCACATCTGAAGTAATAAAAGGAGTGATCCTTTTAATATGGCTTGTACCAGTGTTTCACCACTATTCTCAGTTGTTTTTGTACATCAGTTGTTTAAAATCACTTCCATTGTGACTAACATAAGCAATTATGCAGCAGGCAGTGCTCCCTGACCACTTGGAACTATAGGTGTTCAAAAAGAGCAGTCTATCCTGAGGAAAACCTGGTCTGAGCCATATTAAAAGACGCACTCCTTTTATTATTTCAGATGTGAAAAGAAGTACTAAAGCAGACTCACACTGTGGAAAGAAGGGTATCATACGAGTCAGTAAATAAGAGGTAATTAAAATAGAATAATAAAGTAAATGTCAACATTGTAACCACATTGATGCACAGCTGTTTTAAGTTATATTGCAAATTTTTACTGCAATTTGTATATTTTGTACCTATATTTCTTTTGCCTTTATGTGCCATCTTTATGTTCCAGGGACCCACCCAAATAAATAGTAAACAAATTATATGTATATATATATATGTAATAGATAAATCACTCTGAGGTGTGCAGTCATGCTCTGATATACGCATGCCTTGGTGTACGTTGTTATAAGTGAGGCCGCAGGCCGACTGCATCAACCACCCAAAGCGTGCGTATATCAGAGCACGACCGCACTCTTCAGAGTGGTTTATCTATCTTATAAAATGTCAAAATTGTTTTGGATGGGGTAAAAGTGCAAGTGTGTAGTTGTGCCCTGATATACGCATGGTCATGTGATGTGTTTTATACAATCAGAACATTGGATTTGGAGCATTTACTTTTACCCACTTTATTACCCACTTTATATATATATAAAGACTTAGTCATCTCATTACACGTCCCTGCCACACACATCATATATTGGCAAATGCTTGTTTTTAATTAGTTGTTATTCATTCCTCAGCTTGGCATCCCTTGGTCTGGTTTCCACCTAGCTCTATCACATTACCCAGACATCAGAGACCTGCTTACCTGCCTGATGGAGTAACCCTCCTACAGTAAGGTGGGGGAGGAATTCCCCACTCAGGGTATGAATCTGGTGGCAGCAGGGCCGATGGGAGGGCAGTGCAGGCATCATCTTGAATGTGTGAGTGGGGACTTTTCTGCCTGATATTTTCCTCCCTGAGCCACTGGGCTGTGAACACAAGGCTAGGCATACTATGGGCATGCCCACTGCAAGGCAATCTGTATCTTGCCACCATTGCATTCCCTGCTTAGCTTTTCCCATCTGGACACCCCATGTAATGCTCAAACATCGATCATTGAACTGTAACACACCCGGAGGAAGACAACATTGGCAATCCTCCTCCCCTGGCTGGACCCTGGCAACTTTAGCTTGTTTCCAAACCATGGTCACTGACCTCACAAGTGGTAGCCCTACCGCTGTGTCAATAGGTCAGCATGTAATGGAGGGTGTAACAGTTTTACTATATTAAAGGCCCCTTACACAGAGGCAATATTGTGCTGCAAAATGGTTGCAACTACTAATTTGTAGCACATTTCTACCTTGCAGCCCTTTGTGCTTTCCGTAGAGGGTTTGCAAGCCTTTCCCTGTGGTAGCACAGTTGTCAGCACCATCACAGGGAGAGGAGTGGGCTGATGTAATGAGAGTGCTGGAATGCATAGAGATGCTGCTGTGCTATGCGTAGTTGCTCCTCAGCACCCTCATCCTCTCTGGTCACAAAGTACAGTGACCAGGAGGAGAACTGATGGAAACAGTTTGAGTTGGAGATGGAGTCATAGCCTTATAAGCCAGAATATTCATTACCACAGGGGGGAAGGGTTTTGCTGGTGCGTATCAACACTGAACATGGAACTACATGGGGTCAGGGCAAGGGGGATCCCAGATACATACTGCAGTAGGCTACACTGCTACTTTACGCCCCTCCTGGTCCCAAGGCACAGTGACCCAAGAGGAGAACTGCTACAGCAGTAGGCTACACAGCCTATGGCCCTCTGGGCCACCAGGGATGACCACCGTGGTCTTGACCAGACAATGAAGCAGCCTTTAATGCATGCCATGGGGGTAGAATGTCAGTGGTTGCACTGAACATAGAAGGTACAAGCCATAACATGGTACCTTGCACCTGGTGTTATCCCATAGGCTGACCTCTGCAGCCACTGTAATCTAGTATGGTAGTGGTCACACAGCCAATGTGTGGCCATTAACATCTGGATATATAATTTGCGTGCAGTATGTTTATGCAGTGCCAATGTTGCTGGGGACAATTTACATGCAAATAGTTGCACCCTCTGATTATTGTAGTTTTGGTGAGTAGCCTTTTGCACCCCCCATTACCACCACTCACCACTGTGACTGTGTATGGTGCCCCTGATTTTTTTTAAATAATTGATCTATGGTTTAAGGGAGATTTCAGAAAGAAATATGGTTCTGTTCTCGACAACAGATTTTGTTTCTATTTATTTCACTACATTATAGTGCTCTGATTGGCTGATATGCACCAACCATGGACGGTTACGTGGAAGAGGCATGTACTGTACCCAGTCTGCACACATCTGCACCCATGGGCAGGCACATGGGACATGGTATTCATGACTGCCAGCCACCGGAGTGTGCCTGTCCATGCCCCCCCCACCCCCCACTGCATTGGTGTGCAGAGGCAGATTTGCAGACATAGGTGGGCATCCAATCAGATGCCGATCCTGATCTGTGAGTAGACCCCCTGCTCTGCATGGAGAAAGAGACTGTGGGGACCTGTGGGTCCCAAGTTATAAAGTTAAAAGGCTGATTGTCCCTAATGGCTGCCTTCAGCCCTCTCTGCATGACCAGAAGAATGGAGCAGCATGGCAGGGGGATTACTATCCCGAAGTGCCTGGAGGTGATCTTTGTGGGGGAGCTCAATGGCTATGGCTGAGTACCTTCTCACATAGTCTGTGCCCCCCTCTTCCAGCATTTCATGCCTTAGAGAATAGCATGGAGTCTGGGTACTCCCCTTGGACACTCCATGGACTATCTATGCAGTGCAAATGGCTCTGAGATTATGTGCTGAAGGGGTGTGCACTCCTTTTGTGCATGCTGAGGGGGCCCACAGGACCCCAAATGCATGACTCTTGAACTTAGTGTTGCTTACGCACCACAAATATATGATGCATAGGTGTTCCACACGTATGTGTGTAGACATCATTGTGCATTACTGGCCATTTAATTTAGTATAGCAATAAACCCTGATTGTGTAGGCATTAGTGTATTGATGGGGGTGGGGAGCTAGCCAAACTAAAATATTGTTCATGGTTTGTGAGTTCTAGAGCTGCTCAGAATTGACTGAACAGAACTGCATTCATCAGATGTCAGTCTTTCTTTTTTGGATTTGGAATGTTGGTATTCCATGCCAAAAATCAAAATTCTAAAATCCTTACTTGGATGCAGAGTTGGAATTCAGTTCCACAACAGAATACTGTCTTAGCCTTTTTACAGCCTTCACCACTCAGTAGAAACACCAAGGAGGCCATTGTGGGCCAGAAAAAGAGCCCTACTTCTCTCCCACCCTGATCTCCCTCCCGTTATGTGTCACTGCTGATTGCTGGGGTCCCACTCCCCATATGGTGCTGCTGTGCTGTCTCTCTCTCTCTCTCTCTCTCTCTCTCTTTCTCTGAAGACAGGGCAGGGTCAGGCTGGATGGATGAGGCAGGCATAGAAGATCTAGCAGATTCTTTTTCCCCCTTCAGTCCACAAGAATGTAAATGAATGACGACCCCCTCCCTACCAAGCTGTGGTGCCAAGCTTTCTCCCACTACCTGGTCCCCTAGACCCTAGTCCATGTGTGTGTCCCATGTCCTGAATCCAATACTTAAGGCAAATATCCCCCAAAAGTGGCTTTTAAATAATTTCCCTGACATTCAGCCATTGCCATCATACTACAGTGTGAGCAGTGTGCTGGTCTAATTGTGTCTTCAACTCCCCCTACACCCAGCACCTCCATCCTCTATCTCCCCAAGTGACTGCTGGGTAGGTGGCTGATTGAAAAAAACTCCTAGGTAGCCACCAACAGACACCTTATTCATAAAGATCTGGTAGAGCCTTCAACCCAGGGCTTTCATTCAATTGGCCACCTACCCAGCAGTCACTCAGAGAGACAGAGAATGGGGCTGCTGTGTGTAAGGGGAGTTGGGGATCAGACTTGATCACCATGTACACTACTGGACTGTGGCTGAATATCTAGGAAATTGAAAGCCAACTTTGGGGATGTTGCCCTATTGGACTTGGGAGGGGGCACCCACAGACTAGAGTTTGGGGGACCAGGTGGTGGAGGGGTGCACCTTGTTGCTACAGCTCTTGGTAGGGGGTCATTGTTCATTTATTTTTTTGTGGACTGAATTAGGAAATTAATCTGCCAGACTGCCACTGCCTGTCTCATCCATTCACCCTCATCCTGACCTGCCTACACAGAAAAAAAGAGACAGCACAGCAGCACCACATGGTGAGTGGGACCCCAGCCAGCAGCAGTGACACATAGGGTAGTGAGAAATGAGTACACATCATCCAGTAGGATGGTGACCAGTGGGGTTCCCAATGGTTCTGTGCTGGGCCCAGTATTGTTTACCATCTTTGTCTTGGAGCTTCATAAGGAAAGTTACAAACTGGATCAGAAGTATGCCGACAACATAATTGGGTGGAGTGTGTGGAACTGAAGGACAAAGTTTATCAATCCCTTCTGACCTGAATAAAATGAACAAATGGGCAAATACGCGAAACATGTCCTTTAACAAAGATAATGTATTGTAATACATTTTGGTAAGCATAATTCTAAACATAATTACAAATTCATGGATTCCACACTTCAGAAGACGGAAACACAAAGATTTCTTGGTATACTTATTGATCATAAATTTAGTTTTGACTCTCAGTATAATAATGTAATCACAAAGGCAAATAAATGCTGGTGTAGCATCATGAGATGTAATAAGAGCTGGGGCAAGGAGGTGATCATGCCCCTGTATAGAGCTTATGTGTGCCCAAACTTGGATTAGGTATCCCAACTCTGGATACCATATAAAAGAAAACATATCAGCAATATTGAGTATGTGCAGAGGCATGTTACAAAATCAATTAAGGGGATGGTAATTTAAATTTTTTTTAGTTGTTTAACCAGGAGTAGCACACTAAGCTGAAAGCTTTTTTTACAGGAGCAACGGGAAGTTAAGTGACTTGCTCAGGGTCACACAGTATACAAGTGGAAGCTGTGGGATTCAAACCCAGGTCTGGTTTGCTGGATATCACCAGATTTGCAGCTCAGAGCCTTAAACCACTGCGCTATACTGCCTCCCTTTACAAAGGTTGCACAGAAAAAACTAAATTAGTGGCATTGGATTCTTGATGGATTAAAGGGGATTTATAATTCACTTATGACATACTGAATGACATGGAACTAATGGTTCCTTTAGACATGGATTTTAAACAGGACCACAGAGAAATGAGGGGACAACCATTACAGCTGAGGGAAAGTAGAGTGAGGACTGAGAGGAGGATGTGCTTTTTCACACAGAGGGTGATTGGGGTTTGGAATAGCCTTCCACTGGATATTATTTATTTATTTAGCTTTTGTTAACCAGGTAAGTACACTAGACAAGACATTTGCCTATTTTCAGGTATGACCCGGGAGAGTACAAGGAAATATAACATAGGACAACAAGATACACTTTAAGCAATTACACAGAGTCAGGGAAAACAGAAGCATCACATAGTCAGTAGGTACACACAAATGGTCTGAGCATATACATCAAGTCACCAAGGCTACGAGCAGCGCATTATATACAAATTATATACAGTATAGGACCCCAAAAAAGTGGGGGCACAGTCAGAGAAATACCTAATACATAGGGTGTATACATTGTGTGCCAGACAAAAAGCATGCAGGCAGGCTATACCTTAGGAAGGATGTTCAGTGCAGGGGACCGTGTGAGATTATAGAGGTCTGGGACAACCACACTCTGAGGAGAGCTTCAAATGATTCCAAAGGGAAGTTCAGAGGCTTGCATGTGAGGGGAGGAGCGCACATGGGCAGGAAGGGAGTTCCATAGTCTGGGGGCACATGAGGCAAAATCTCTGTCCAACATTTGAGTGTGAGTGGCAGGAATCCTATGATCAGCAGGGCCCAGGGATTTGATGTAGTACGAGGAGGAGGCAGCCAGCATGAGGAGCTCTGCCAATCCAGGGGGGTGCCAGTACCAAGGACCTTGCCCATGAAACAGCCCTGGACAAAATTTAGGTAATTGGGTGGGGAGAGCCAATTAAGCTTACTATACAGGTCACAGTGGTGGGTGAGATGAGGGGCAGCAAGAGTAAAACAGCAAATGTTGTTGTAGGCAATGGTCCACCTAGAGAGGTGGGCTTTGGAGGTACAAGCAAACAGGAGGAGCCCATAGCAGATGGAGGGGAGAAACACACCTCTAGCCAGTGCAAGGTGAACAGTGGAAGTGTGATTGCTCTTTGCTTGATAGGCCAAACCCAGTCTGCAGTTAACGGCTCTACATACATTCTGGATATGGAGTCCAAGGTCGAGCTGAGGGTCAAGTGTCACCCCAAGGTATTTGATGGAGTCGGTGATGAGGACAGGAGCACTGGCAAGACCAGTGATACACAAAGGGGCCGGGGAGGCCTTTATCTTGGCTAGGGACCCAAAGAGCATGGCCTGGGTTTTTTTGAGGTTGAGGAACAGCTTGTGGGACGTTATCTAGGATTGGATACTCATAAAGTCCTTGCTCTGCTGGTGGTTTATGACCCCAATGTCCTGAGAATGGGTGAGGATGACCAGATCATCAGCATATAGAATGGACCTACAGTAGGAAGAGGTAGCGGGTAGTTTGTTGACAAAGATGGAAAAGAGCAGGGGCCCCCAGGACTGAACCTTGGGGAACACCTGAGGATACAGAAGTGGTGTCCAAAAGCACCTTACTGTATTTGATCAGCTGCTATCTGCCCTGTAGGTAGTTGGTGAACCAACTGAGTACAGGGGGTGACAAGCCAAAGGACCTAAGCTGAGAGCAGAGTAGAGCCTGGTCAACTAGATAAAAGTCTTTGGATAGATCAATGAAGATGGCACCAGAGAGTTTACCCTGGTGCAATGCAGCTCTGATCCCAGATGTGAGAGTGACAAGGGCAGAGAATGTACTGTGCCCTTTACAAAAATCATTCTGCTCAGGAAACAACAGCTCGTGAGACTGAATATACTCTGTGAGTTGTCCAGCCACAACTTTCTCAAGAAGTTTACTGATAGCAGAGAATATGGCTATCGGTCGGTAGTTGTTAAGAATCTTAGGGTTGCCCTCTTTGAGAATGGGGACAACCCAAGCTACCTTTCATATGTCAGGAATGACCCCAGGAGCTAGGGATAAGTTGAAGATATGGGCCACCGGGGAGGCAATATGAGAGGCACCAAGACAGAGGAGCTTAGGTTCCATGCCATCATGGCCAGCACTGGAGAAGGGGGGAGAGACCAGAGAGCAATCTCTGCATCGCTTGTGCCGTTATAGCCTTGAAATAGAATAAGGGGCGGGAGATGGGAGCCGATTGTGGAACAGGGTCATGGACACAACTATTACAACCACTGGAGGAGAATTGGGAGGTGAAGGCAGACAGGTCCGAGAAGCGTGAGTTAATGCATTGGTGATGGTAAGTGGATTGTTACAACTATTACCATCGATGAGCATGTCAGTGGCCTCACCATTGGGGGAACCACTTACTATGTTCTTTAAGTTCCTACAGGAAGTCTTAGGGTCTTTAGCTGAATTCAGCAGAGCCGCTTTGCAGAATTCACTTTTGGCAGCCCTGATTGCTTTCTTATACTCTTTCCTGAGCATCCTATACTGCTGAAATATGGTCTGGTCCATCGTGACCTTGAATTTGGCCCAGCACTTGTCCCTAGTCCTCATGAGGGTAAGGAGGCTTCAATGCAACCACTTGGTAGCAGATCCTCTTACCCTCCGTCTGATGAGAGGGGCATGTTTATCCTGCAGCGCCCCATAGATGCTGAGAAAATGACTGACTGCAGAGGCTGATTCGTGGGCATTCCAAACCGCAGACCAGTCAGTAATCTGTAGATCATTATGGAAAGACCCCAAGTTGAACCTTGAGAAGTCCCTAACTCGGATGACTTTATGAGAAATTTTTAGGGAGGAGATCTTCCATACACAGAACACAGGGAAGTGGTCCAAGATGGAGTCAGAAAGAGTGCCAGAAGACTTAATCCTCTCTTGTCTATTGGACAGAACCCAGTCTAGGAGGGAGCCCATGCCACCAAAGGAGGACCACCTAGTGGGTTCCTTAATTTATTTATTTTATTTTATTTAGTTTTTGTTGACTGGGTAAGTGCACTAGACAAATCCTGCTATTTTCAGGCACAACTCGGAGGAGGGGGATACAGATGAATGCCAACTGACCTTGAACCAGATTAAGCTGTTTGGTGGTATTTTTAGTGAATGAGGAAAATTGGCCAGGACCTGGGAAATTCCCCTACTCTTTTTGAGGAGTGCCATGGGATCGTTAACATCCACCTGAACTGCCACCAATCCAGGCAGATGTTTAACGTCTCATCCAAATGACGGCACCTCAGAAGTGCAGCACCTCTCTCATGCTGCACTACAGTGTCAGTACTGGGATATTAACCCAAGTGCCAGATGTGGGAACTAAACCCACAGCCCTCTGATTTCCCTGCCTTAGAGGTGAGTGTGCTACCTACTGATCCACTGACACTGACTAATGAGCTAGGACAGTGAGAGACCAGCAAGCAGGGGCTCATACATCTTAGCATTACCACCAAGCCAGTTTAAGTTGAGATCACCCAGTATCATTAGCTCATTATTTCCAATCAATGAACCAACAATGTCAAGGAGGTAGTACAACCCTGATATGCCCCCCATAGGGGAATTGTCAGTACAGGCAATGTGTAGCTTTTTAGTGTTCCTGAGTAACAGAACTGTGTGCAGTAGTTCGCAGGGCAAATGCAGACTGTTGGCAGGACAGAACCGAAAGATTAAGGTGACTCCTGTAGTAGACCAGGATAACCCCACCTCCCCCGCTTTTTTCCTGGGCAGTCCTGCCTGAGGAGGTCAAAGCCAGGAAGTGCACATGCCGAGTCCAGAGTTGACGGCTTCAGCTAGGTTTACGTTATACCCAGGATGTCAGGCTTATGGTGAGTGACCCATGCAAGGAGGTCAGCCAAGTTGGGCAGGAGGCTACAGATATTGAGGTGGACTATTTTCAACCCATTGCCATTCGACCAGCCCACCAGTGAGAAGGAGGCTTGTTGGGGAGGACCAGGGTTGAGCTCAGTATCCCCTGAGAGGGCTAGAGTCACCAGTAAGAGACATAGGAGATGCCTCAGGGGGAGGCAGCCCCTACCATGCGACTTACATCCAGAACTCCTGACCATTATGACAGGATACAGGAAGCACCTAAGATCAAGACAGCAGATAGGCCAAGGGGGCTGTCTGTCACAGGCGATTAGATTAGAGAAGCTGAAGTCAGTCTCATCTAGCTGTCCAGGTGTGACCCAGGGGCTCCCCACAGGAGGGGCACAGTCAGCAAAAAGCAGAAGGAGGCATAGCACAGTGAGCAGTCCAAGGGCAATAGAACTGGTGTGAGGAGGGGACATATTCCCCCTCATGAGAAGTTTAAAGAGAGCTAGCAGCAGCGAGTGACAGATTTCTGAGAGTTCTGTGTTTAGACAGCTTTGTTGTGACTAGTAAGAATAAAAGCAAGTTTAAAAAATTCTGAATGCCTATATGACTTCAAAATCAAGTGTTAAATATTACCACTGATATAGGTGGGGGGGGGCAGTTCACATGAGCTTCATTGTCTTCATCCACTTCTTAAATTGTAGTATAAAATCTAGATTAAACATAAGGTAAATGGAGGGAAATTTGGGTTAGGAAAGGGGAGTGCTTTTTTCCTCGCTCACTTTGTGCTTCTTTACAATTCAGCTAGGTGAGGGAGAAGTTTTGTGTGCATTGCATTTAGAGTTGTATACAGAATCAGAGCTTCCAATTCAGACTCTAATTGCAGAAATCAGTGTAAGAAGAGGACATTATCAGATATATGCATGACAGAACTTAATCAGCCGATTCTGAGCACCCTAGTGAGTATCTTCATTCTACGACTTGGTGGGAAGGTTTCTCTGTGACCCAGTGGTAATCCAATGCAAAAGTGCCAGCGACTCGGGATCATGAATAGACTCAGGCATCCAGAATTGATGTAATGAGGGATGGGTAGTGCTGATGATAGCATGAGCCTGCCAGGAATGGAGACATTGGGCACCTAGTGGTGCAGCAAGCCCTTGAAGTGTTCAGGAAAGGCTGTATCATTGCAAGAGGTGGTGTGTGCACC
This sequence comes from Neoceratodus forsteri, assembly GCA_016271365.2. Lineage (NCBI taxonomy): Eukaryota > Metazoa > Chordata > Ceratodontiformes > Ceratodontidae > Neoceratodus > Neoceratodus forsteri. Next base: position 756,304,128 of record CM028135.1, read on the forward strand.
AAGAGGGGCCTGCATTGGCTATGGCCAACAAATGGCTTACCCATGTCACAGGGTGGTAGAAGATAGAAAAAATAGAGGAGAAAACCAAGCTGCCATTAATATGATTGCAACAACCCCCTCTTCACAGTATGGAAAGGTGGTTATTTACGATAGTTGGCCAATGAAGAAGAGATGCCTTGGCATTCTCTTCTGTGGCTATAGCTAGTGTATGAGGAGATATATACTGATTGGGTGCCCTTGTGGTCCAATTTAGCATGGACTGGTTTTAAGTTGTTGGCAGTTTCAGTTGGAGCTGGAGGAAATAGTGATGCTCCAGGTGCCTTCACCTGGTAGACACTCTCTAGGGCACAGGTGAAGGGCTGGCTGATCCACCCTATGTATAGATGCAAGGTGAGTGGGTAAGCAGGTACTGCCAGCAGCGTGCTGGGGTTTCAGGAGTTACTACAATGTGCTTGGCATTAGTGGGTATTTGACAGTAGTGACTGAGTGGCTGGTAGCAAGTCTTCGGCCAAGGAGACAGAAGATATCCAAAGATTTGCCCCCACCTTGAAGTTCAAGTGCCTGTCACTTTGAGCCATAAGAGTGGCATGATGTCCTGAACATCAGGCTGAAGTGAGGGCATCCAATTGTCATGGAATAGGTCTTTAGAGGCTGCCAGGGAGGGGTCTTTGTCACTCAAGACAGATTCTGAACTGCTAGGAATCATGGGAGAAGACCAGGAGTATTTCCCATGTCTTTAGAATTTAATGGGATCACTGGGAGGATGTAGAAACCCCAGTGGGTGTCCCTTCTATGGACACTCTCTGATGGCTTCTGGGATTTAGGTGGATTCCACTGCAGATTATTTTGGATTATAAAATGGGCAAAACATTTCCTGATCCCTGATTGGCTGAAAGGGTTTTATAGCCATGTCCTTATCAGGACATAATCTTATAGCTGGCACTACTTGTGCCATCCTGAGCCCCACGATACCAAGGTATCAGTGTGCCACCATCAGGAAAAAGATGTGACAGCCTAGAATCGCCAGTCAGCGTTCACAAATTTACCCCAGCTAGCAATGTCACAGCACAACATGACTGCGGTATTGAAAGCCTTACTCTTACCACATCCCCACGCACAAGCATACTGTCTGTCATAGGATGGCGATAAATTAAAAAAATGAAACGCTGACCTGTACTGTGCATACCTTTACATGATGAACACCAGAAAGCACATTTTGATAAATGGACCATAACAGGTACCACCACCACCATGATAGGTGAAGAATCACACTAGAGACTGGCTCCTCTGTCATAGGATTTAAATAAACATAATGTAATTTTTTTAAAATCACCAGAGACCCATGGTCATTCCAGATGGCTGCACATCTTTTCCCCTTTGAAATGCGTGCTCAAAAAAGGTGAAGAATCACACTACAGACTTGCTCCATTGTATAAAAAAAAATCAGCAGAGACCCAAGCCAGCTGCACATCCTTTAAAGATGCATTATAGGGGAAACATGCTTTGAAAGACGCTGTACTGTGCAGTTTCTAAAGAGGGACATGCTTGCTCTGTACAATGTTACCACTGTATATTAGAAGCAGAATTTCAAGCTGAGTGGAAAAGAGAAACACAGTCTGTGTGTGGCTGAAGGACTGCACAGTCCTAACCTGAGCAATATGTTGGGGGAGGAGCAGTACTGGCCACCAAGTTAAATATAGTCTCCTACACAGGACAGTACATAGAGGGACTACTTTTACCATTGCAACTAAAAAAAACTCTTTTTTTTTTCACTAACTTTTTCCATGTTTACAATTTTTTTTTTTTAATTTCTACTTGGGGGCCCATTTTATAAGTGCAATAACGCACTCTACGGTGTGGGTTATTTCCTGATAAGAGCATGCCCAGGTGCATAAAGCACTCGGCACAAGTACCTCATGCCTCATACCTCACATGGGAGTGCTCTTATCAGGAGATTACCCACACCTCATTGTGTGTTATTGCTTGCATGTGCTAGTGGTGGAGTGACCCTGGAGATCTGCTCAAGCTGAGACCATAAAGCACCCACAGAGATCAGTGGTGCAGGTACTGTAGGAGACAGATGGAGTAAGAAAAGAGAGGCAGGTCCATATAGACAAGAAGGAAGAGGGAATAGCCATGGAGGTGGGGCCCATGGCCTCCACTTCTGGAAAGCAAAATTGGAAGGTGGGCCATTAGGTTCTCCTGGCAACGCACCAAAGTATGGTGTGATTGATGTCCAGTGAGACAGGTTGGTGTCTACCAGTTAAAGAGAGCCAGGGAGTTTGGTGAGGGAAGATGGAAGTTCCAACCAAGACTCCTTTATCTGCAGCCAGAAAGCTTGCTTTATATTATATGGGTACCCTGTCAGCATACCACAATAGAAGCTAAGTGAAGTGCCCGTAGTTTATATCAGCACCCTGTTAAAGACATAAAGTATGTGCCTGACGAGAAATTGAGTTAGGAAGCTGGGAACTAGTATAACAGGATTGAGAACCCCTGGGCATGTATGCACGAGCAGTGCAGACAGGTAGTCCATAGGCACCTTGTTATGGAAAAGGACAGAGGGTATCAGATGCCATAGTGAAAGTGAAGACTGCTGGGAGTGTGACAAGGTTAACGCACTGTGGCAGAAGGCTGGTCATTGTCATGGCTGACATGCAGTTTGGCCTAGACGTCTGCTGTCAAGATGGTTATTCCTGTAAACCTCTAGGGCCGTTATAGTGGAGACAGTTACCTGTACTCCAGTCCCTGACATTTCACATACACATTATACAGTTTTTCAATGTGTTTGTGATGCACTGGTGTGGGAGCATACTTTTGTTCACTGTTTACCTCATTACTGTTTTTTGGTGGTTTAATCACAATAAAGCACATTTTACTATAATCAGCTAATAGTGATTCCTTACTGTGAACATTGTGCAGCCGTTACTGTAGCCCTTTGGATGGCATAACAGAAAGCCTCCCTGACGCTGCCCCTGAGGCGCATACCTGGAATCATACCAGCCATGCTCCACCAGCCTTCCATGGGGATGCCCATGCACTACCCCTGCATGGACCAGTCACATTGTTGTGCAGGATCTCTCATGGATGGCCTCAGTCAGGGTGCAGAGAGGGTGCACATTATTTGTGCACCTTCATGTGTTTGTTGAATACCCCTGGATGTGCTTATCCTGGCCCTAGGTACATAGTTCTGGGATATCTTTTGTGCATAGGTCCATGGAATGCAGTCAATTGTAGGGAAATCTACACTGCCTGGAGATCGTAGGGCCTGCAGAACAGAGATGCATGCAAGGGAGCAGTGGAACTGCTCTGTACATGTGAGAATAACAATGGATTTATTAGTTGAGCGGTGACTTTGATTAATGACAAAATAGTTATCAAAATCTATGAAAAAGTAATATAAAAATCTCCCAGTTCAGTAAATACACTGTGGTGCCCATGTAAATTAGGGAAATATCTTGTATACAAGGTGCAATGGTATATTTTGAGGATTTTGGAAACAGTAGTGCTAACACTTCCAAAACCCTACTTATGAATGGGCACAATAGTGTGTGGCTCTGGCACTCCCCAGCAGCAGTGATGCCTGCAATGGCAAGAAACCTACCCCCCCACTTCGGCCTGATCCCTGATATAAAGGTAAAACTGGCCCTGGCATTTAAGTGGTACTCCGTCTCCCAAAATCCCCCCATGTTACAATAAAACAGATCCTAGCAGTCTTGTGGTAACCACCTCCCACCCAATCCCCAGTGTTATAATTGAACAGACCCTGGTAGTCCAATTGTACCTCATTCTTGCCAAAATCCCAATGTAAAATTAATCCAACCCCGGTAGTCCAATGATAGTCTAGTGGTACCCCTACTCCAATCTCCTATATAACATGTCGTCCCCCCAACCTCATCCACCCTTTCAGCACCCACCACCCCATCTACCACATTTGACACACTGCTTACATGAATTCATCTACCCTTGTTGGCGATGGGACCTGTAGATGGTGATTGGCACAGACCCTGTTCTCTCTACTTTGACTGTCACTGTGAGAATGATAAGGACTCCACACATATGTATTGTTATTTTTATACAGTATGCACATGTTTGGTCCCTGTCATTCAGCCTTCATCTAGCTGAGGTGGTGAGAAAAGTGTATGTACCAGTCATCATCTATGCTTGTTTGTCATTGAGAATGGGTATATTCAGGTGGCTCAGGTGCTGGACTGGGGGTGGGAGGTAGTAGGTGCTGAATGTGTGGGCCAGTGAGTGGGACATCATGTTACATCAGGGATCAGGGTGAGAGGAAAATTTCACTACACAACCAGGGTTGGATCCATTTTACATTGGGACTGGACAAAACTGGGGCACCACTAGATGACTTCCACTAGATTACCAGGGTTGGATTAAGTTTACACACAGATCAGGATTGGGGGGGGCACTAGACTACCAGGATCTGCTAAATTATAGCATCTGGGATTCAGCAGAAGGAGGATACCACTAGACTACCAAGATCTCTTTATTTTAATTTTTTTATTCTTTGGTAACTGGGTAAGGCCCACAAAGCACAAGTGTCTGTTTTTAGGGGCAACTCGGGAGAAAGATCTGTAACACCAGGGATCAGGCACGAGTGGTTGGCAGTAGACATCCAAAGATTTATTGGTTAGTGTTACGGGTATCAAGTGAGGCTGGGTGGAAAAGTCAATGCCTTGTGCAATGTCACCACACATTAGTGCATGGAGGCATTGAGCTGAGCTATTAATGGCCATATAATGGAATGTAAATGGTACCTTAACACATTGCATGCCATACGTAGCCATAAGCATGCAGCTCAAAAACAGTGGGGGAATTCAAGAATGAATGGGACAGACATGAGGCAATTCTGGTGGGAGATAGGAAGAAGTAGGCTGTTGGTTAACTAGGATCTGCAGTCTGTCCAATAGGTAGGGAAATGAGCAGACTGGGTGGGCCAAGCGGTCCTTATCTGCCATCAAAGTCTATGTTAGGCCTCTAAATATGGTACCCCAGAGCAGTGGTGCTATCCTGTTTGGGATGTGCTAGCCCCCTTTTCTTCTGGGTCTGTAGCAGGGGATTGTAGTGTGCCTCATATATGATTGACCTTTTGGATAGCCAATAGGGTGCTGAGTGCCAGCCAAAGACACTGCGCTACTTGATTGAAAGCCCTCTGGACCCATTTGAAGCTCCTCAGACCCAATCAAGTTCTGAGAGCAGCTCCAGAATTGAAGGGCTTTGCCTGAAGGTTGGAGGGGTAGCAGGTGACCCCCCCCCATGGTTAAAACTGCACTTGTCTAAGCATTCTTTTGGATGCTCAGAATTTCTGTTACCTAGCCACTGTGTGGCAGCCTGTCTGCTCCCACCTGCCCTTCCTCTACCTCTGCCACCACATGAGCCCCTGGGCATCCTTTCTTCACTGGTTGTACATGACCTCCTGCTACTCCAATCTAATTCCCAGTGGACTTTATGGTCTGATGCTGGTGTAACCCCCCTGCAAATGGGGGTTCCCAAAAGACTTCCAGGAGCTTGCTTGAATGCTCCAAGCCTGAAGGGTATTTGGCGTTTAAGCCATTTATCTGTGAGTGTTTTTAGAGCCTCTGGTACTGTCTCTTTAAGAGCTCTCTGCTTGCAGACATAATTAGTTTGTATGGGGGGACTGTGTGTTTCTCTGCTTGAGTACCACTCGAGCTGCTGCCAATTCACTCCATTTTTGCAGTCACTAGGAGTGCAAAGGGAACCTATCTGAAGATGTAACTGTTTGCCAGAAATCATTTAGAGTAATAATGAAAATACAGTTTGTCTAACCTGCTTTCTTTGCAGTCAGAACTGTGTTTGCCTAGTTCCCCATTCTAGTTTTGAACTGCTGAACTGGACCAATCAGTGTGGTTAAGGTAGCTCTAAAATGGTGCCTTGGACGAATCAGAACTTGAACTGTAATCTGAGCCAGCCACAAGAGGATTGTATGGGCAGTGACTCTGGGAGATGTAGTTTGGACTTTGGCGCCTTTTGGACCAACAGGGGCAGTCTATTGTGAGTGACAGCCAATCCAGCCAAGAACTGGGAGGAACTCAAAGGAAGTGCCCGTTTTGTCTGCTGGAGTTTCAGTTGAGCTCTGGCAGTGAAGAGGGAAGAGCCCTGTGCTTTTTCAGTGTGCAGTTTTAGTCGGAAATGTGTAAGGCCCCAAGTTCCGGTCTGCAGCTTGTGTAACTGCTTGTTAGGACTGAATCTGTCCTGTGAAGAGAATCAAAGGATATCTGAAGAGTAGAAACCAGGCTCACCCTGTAGAAGACTGGAGAAATTGCTGAATGCGCTTCGGTCTGTCAGGAACTGAATCTGCTGTGTGTTCTCCGGGTATTGTGCAGTAATTGCGATCGGGATGAGAAGCAGCCTGCCTGGTATAGTACTTTCTTTTACCATATAAATGTGAGGAGGCTTGTGTAGCTCAAGTGAATCCTGCTGCCATTAAAGGACTTTTGCCTGTGACTGTTTGTCATATAAATGTGTGAGGAGTCTCATGGAGCTCAAGAGTAGCCCTGCTGACGTTGAAGGACCCTATCTTGTTTGGAGGTCATGAGTACTAATTCAGGGTCGCTCCCTGTTGAACTGCCACATAGAACCCAAATGGAATTGCTGTACTGCCGACTGTTTAACTCATTTTTCTTTTCTCTGTGTGAAAGGGCCCCTACCAGTTGCCACGGTTTGGACTAGCCACTAGGGCTTGGGTACCCACGGACAATAACTGGTAGGGATAGGCCTGTGCACAGAGCCATAGGTAGATAGTAAAGTGATAAGCTAATTAACCTGATTTCCCCTGTCCTTGTTATATCCCCTAAATAAATCAGAGCTGCTTGTTTCAGCAAAGTTATACTGCCTGAGGTGTTTGTCTATGTTAAAGTATTGTACTATGATTGTTGCACTGTATCTTCTTATTTTGAGGGGGTCCCAGTGCCTGAACCAGTCCTGGGGGAAGTGTATACTGTGAAGGTAATTCTGATATACTGTGTGGGCCACTAGTGGGAAGAAAGGGGGGTTGCAGTGTCCCAGAGGGCTGTGACCAAGTTAGTTTAACTATTGCAAACCCTGACCTCTGGGTGGAGGCACCCGCCATCGGATCCAGGCCCCTCAACCTGTTAGTGGCAAATCAGGCAGGGGTAGTAGCCCCTGGGATAGCGCCATCTAGGGATTACATTTTGGAGGCTCACCGCTGGGATTGTGTGCCCTCTAGTGGCCATATTTACAAACCACTGTTAAGAAAAAAAAATAAATGGGTACCCCGACAGAAGTGGCTGTGCACCGACTGGTGGAGTGGTGTACTGGGGAGGAGATTGACCCCCAAAATGCTATGCTTATCCTGGACATCCCCTGGGTATCAATACGGACACTGTACAGGGAGTACTTTCCAAGGTGGAAGGTTTACAAAACCCTGTGGTGGTGGGTCGGCATGCTAATCTGCTCGCACACTTTCCTGGCCCTAGTAGAGTTTAAGGATCCCATAGATAGCTCCAAGTGCCACAGACCATTACCCCAGAGGAGCCCTCACTGCTTGGAGAGTGATAACTAAGGACAGTAAAGACCAGGGGGGAATGAGCCCCCACAACTATCTGAAACTTTTGAGGAGAAATTTGCTAAATGGTTGCTGGGGGAAGGGAAAACTGTGGAGGACTTGAAGAAACTATTCTTGCCACCTGGGGGTGTTCCTCCCCCAACACCCTCTCCTGCTCCAGGACCCGTAATGGTGGCTGAACCAATGCAGACCCCTATTGCTGCACCTGCCATTAGTCACGACTCTTACCGAAGGTTGAGGATCTTCTCTGGCACCCTCCCCACCCCCCAAGGGGAGGGTGACTGGGAGACCTGGATAGACTATGTTGCCCCCAAGTGCTAGAATGGCAAATGCTCGGAAGCCGAAGCAAAGAGGGTTAGTGAGAGCCTCTGAGGTCCTGCCTTGGCTACCATCCATGCTAAATGGGCCAGTAACCCTGAAGCGACTGCACAGGCTCATCTTGAGGCCTTGTAGAATGTGTATGGGAGCGCAGATTCTGATGAGGACCTATGGTGGAGAGTAAGAAATGCACAACAGTACCAAGGGGAGTTGTTGTCTGTGTATGTATCTCGGCTGGAAAAATTGTTGCAAGAATGCCTCAGAAAGGGTAGTTTGCCAGCGATTGAACTGGACCGAACCAGGTTGGACAGGATCCTTAAGTCTGCCCCCTCTCAGAACTGCTGTTGCTTCAGTTATGCCTGGCAAATCGACTGGAATCCCCACCCTTGTATGATGAGTTAATGAGAGAAATTCGAGGAGTTGAGAAAAGGCGACCTCGGGAGGGACCTGCACTAATAGCTGCGGCTACGACCCGAGTGACTGAGGGTGACCCATCAAGTGAAATTCAGGGGCAGAGGTTGGCAGTCAATGAGTGCTCTGACAAGGAAAAAGATATGCCACAATGGGGCGAACTGTTGAGAAATATCCGGGAATTCAAAAACAGTCCCTTTATGAAGGCCACGCCTGCAAGTACGGGCCCTGACCTATATCCGACTGCATCTGCTATGGGGGTGGGGCTACCCACCCATGAATCTCCTGCTGATAACGGCTCCAAACTCGATTCCTTGACCATGGAAGTGGAGAAACTGACGAGATGTCTCCAAATGCTTATCATGCCACAGGCAGAGATGGCATCAAGGTTTCCAGTTAGTAATACCCCCGCCCTGGCTCCCAGTGTGGCGCCTCGGCCGGCTCAAACTCCAGAAAGTATGTTTTGCTATAATTGTGGGAAGGATGGACACATGAAAGGAATACGCGGTCCCCAAAGACACTGACAAAGTTGCATATAGGCTACAAGGAGAGTTGGGAGAACAAATCAGTGGTTAAGAGGTGCACAAATGATCCCAGTGAGGGCACCAAAATGCTAACCACGTCCTTTGTGGCAAGGTCAGTTGCCCAGGCCCCCTACCACCTCTCCAGACTGGTCCAGAATAGTGGGTCCCTCCATGGAGACCACTGTAAAGGTGAATGGAGTGTCTACAAGAGCTGTATTAGACAGTGGCTCCCAAGTGACAATTATGTTCCAGGATTGGTATCAGAAGCATTTGTCAGACGTACCCTTACAACCATTAGAAGGACTGCATGTATGGAGGTTAAGTGAGAAGGCCTACCCCTAATCCGGGTATATCCAAATTTGGCTGTCTTTGCCCATCTCCATGGCTGGAGTGGCCGAACAAGTAGAGACCCTAGCCTTAGTGTGTCCCCCCACTGGACTGTATGATGGTGTCCCTTTGTTGATTGGAACAAATGCTCATATGTTTGGAAGGCTGGCACAGTTGTGTTATGAAAAACAGGGGTCAAAGACAAGTAGAGCTTTAAGAGTTCTGGCTTTAATTAAGAAGGCCTATGAGGCACAGAGAGATGCTGAAAAAATAGAACCAGAGGAACCGGTCGGAATTGTATGGAAGCAGGATCCTGAGTCTCTGATCCTGGCGCCAAATGCCCAGTGTACCTTACAGGGAGAGGTCCGTATCAGAAAGAATGTTAAGAATAAAATATTAATGTTGGATGCACCAGGTGATGGAAAATTGCCAGAGGGACTGCTGGTCAAGCCTAGTATTTGCCCGCTAGAGCCCATGCTTATGCCAGAAGGGTAATGGTCCAAGTTCATAATGTGTCTGAAAGAGACATTCGGTAAATAGAGGTTGCATCCTGGCTAATGTCATTGTGCAGACACTGCAGTGCTACCCAGCAGCAAGAGTTCGAGGAAGAATGACAAGTAGCATCGACTTGTTTGATTTGCGACTCCCGTTGCCAGCTGAATGGAAAGTGAGGATCAGTGAGAAGCTTGCCCAGAGAGACCAGGTGTTTTCTTTAAAGGAATGGGATGTAGGATGTGCAAGGCTGAGCACAATATCCGGCTGCATGACGAAAACCATTTAGAGTGAGAAGGTCTAGCCACCTGGCATCTGCTGACATAGATGATGTGAGACGGCATCTGCAAGAAATGTTGGCTGCTGGTGTAATACAAGAATCCAGAAGCCCTTATGCTTCTTCCATTGTGGTAGTGAGGAAAAAGAATGGGACAGTAAGGATGTGCGTGGATTATCGCACCTTAAACCAGCGGACTATCCCTGATCAGTACACAATGCCCCGCATTCAGGATGCTTTGTACTGCCTAAACAGGAGCAAGTGGTTCTCTGTGTTGGATCTCCGCAGTGGGTACTACCAGATCCCGATGGCCCCAGAGGACCATGAGAAGACAGCCTTTATCTGTCCGCTTGGCTCTGTGAATTCATGAGGATGCCTCAAGGGATTTCAGGTGCCCCAGCCACTTTTCAGCGATTGATGGAGCGTGCAGTGGGGACATGAACTTACTAAATTACTGGTATACCTAGATGATGTTATTGTGTTTGGCAGCTCACTGGAGGAACATGAGAGCAGATTATTTAAGGTATTGGACCGACTGGAGGACTTTGGCCTTAAACTGTCCATTGATAAGTGTCAATTCTTTCAAACATCAGTAAAGTATGTGGGACACATAGTATCCACGAGGAATAGAGACCACCCAAGTAAAGTTGAGGCCTTGACCACCTTGCCACAGCCCAAAAATCTAAAAGAACTGCAAAGATTCCTGGGATTCTGTGGCTATTATCGGCGTTTCATCAAGGACTATTCAAGAGTGATCCACCCTTTACTTAACCTTACTCAAGGTTATCCCCAACCCACAAAAAATACCAAAAGTCAGCGTCCCTCAAGACTGAAAGAGTGTATTTTCGTCTGAGTGAAGTATTTGGGGCCCGCTGGACTTCTGATTGTGAGACTGCTTTTCATGAGATCATATATCAACTTACCCATGCTCCAGTGCTGGCTATGCCCGATCCAAGAAAACCTTACGTCCTGCACACGGATGCTAGCTTACAAGGGTTGGGGGCTGTGTTGTACCAAACAGCGAGAATGGCCTGAGACCAGTGGCCTTTGCCAGTGAAGCCTGACCCCATCGAAAAGAACTATCCTGTACATAAGTTAGAGTTCCTAGCTTTGAAGTGGGCTATTGTTGACCAATTCCATTAGTACTTGTATGGGGCTAAAATACTAGTAAAAACTGACAATAATCCTTTGACCTATGTGCAGACCTCAGCTAAGTTGGATGCCACTGGCCATAGGTGGCTTTCTGCATTATCTACATACGACTATGCTCTCGAATACTGAGCAGGTCTGAACCACATAGATGCTGTTGCTCTCTCCCGGAGGACTGTTCCCCAGAATGATTGGGTCAGATTGGCAGAACCTGACATTCGGGCACTCTGCCGGAAGTTTGACAGGGAGGAACAAATGTCCACGGACGCAGTGGACTGCATGGTGGATTGCTTGGGACCCTCTGAGAATTGCATACCTGCTGCTTATTGCCACTTTTCTGCAATAGACATTGGTGCACTGCCTCAGCTGGACAATGACAGTATTCAGCAGGCTCAGTCCCGCGATCCCATGATCAAATCAGCTTTAGAAGCCCTCTGTGCAGGAAAAGAAGTGTCCAAATTACGCTCCACTGATTTGAGAACTGCACTGTTATACAAAGAAGGTCCTAAGTTGAAACTGATCGATAAACTATTATACAGAGAAACAGTAGACAGAGGGGGACAAGTAGACAAACAACAACTAGTGCTGCCCACTGCCTTTCGAGACTCAGTATTGAGGTCCTTGCACAACCACATGGGGCACCTTGGTATAGACAGAACACTTGACTTGGTGAGATCCAGATTCTATTGGCCTAAGATGAGGCTGATGTGGAACACATTCGAACTTGTAGTCGCTGCCTGACAGAGGAAAGCTTTGCCCAGAGGGCTGCCCCTTGTTAACATCACCACCAGTGCACCCATGGAGCTGGTCTGTATTGATTTTCTGAGTTTGGAGTCAGATCAAAGAAATATCAGTAATGTGCTGGTGGTCACTGACCATTCATGAGATATGCCCAAGCTTCCCACCAAAGACCAGAAAGCATCCACTGTGGCCAAAGTACTTGTAGAAAACTTTTGTTCACTATGGGGCTCCACAAAGAATCCATTCTGATCAAGGGAGAGACTTTGAGTCGTCCTGATCAAAGAGATGCTTTCTCTGTGGGAGTGCGAAAGTCCAGAACCCTCCTTACCACCCTCAGGGGACCCACACCTGAACGTTTCAGCACACTTTGCTAGATATGCTAGGCACCCTGCACCCAAAGGACAAGCCTAGATGGAGCCAACAAATTAGCACCCTGGTACATGCTTATAACTGCACCAAAAGTGATGCCACTGAGTTCTCCCCTACCGCCTGATGTTTGGAAGAAAAGCTCGACTACCGGTAGATGTGTGTTTTGGGGTCTCTCCTGATGGGTTCAAGCTGACAACTATTTACAGTATGTGCAAAAGTTAAAGGCCCAGCTAACTCATGTGCCAACTGGCTCAAACCATGGCTGCCAAAGAAATCTGGCCAACAAAGAAAGGTATGATAAAAGGTGAAGCACAGGAACTCCAGGAGGGAGATCGGGTATTGCTAAGAAATCTGGGACTGCATGGCAAACACAAAATTGCTGACAGATGGCACCATCTCCCTCACATTGTAGTGGGCAAACTAGATGATCTGCCAGTGTACAAAGTAAGGCCTGAGAATAATTCAAAGATGTAAAAATAATGCATAGAAATCATTTACTGCCCATTGGACAAATCTTGATTGAGTCTGAGCCCCCAGAAGATGCCCCCTCTGGACCAGTGACTAGAGCTGCTGCTAAGAAAAAATCAAGAAAGTCTGCACCTACAGAAGCAGAGTTAAAGTGTTCCCCTCCACAAGTCCCAGCTGAGCATGACTGTCAGTCCATATCAGAAGAAAGTGAGAGTGACTTTGAATACTATCCTTCTTATGAACTGAATCAATTGTTTCGGGGCAATCCGCTAGTTAATACTGGAGACGAAGCTGGGCCTTCTGGACTGTCTAAGCCCCCAGCTTAGTCCCTGGAGCCAATGCTCCCAGAAAGTGAAGTGCAAAGCATCAGATCAGATGAAATGGAATCATTGTGCGTGGTTGAACTGTTTGAGCTTTCAGGGAGGAAAATGATGGATTGTGGCAGACTGGTGATACACCAGAACAAGAAGAGTATTTTGAGTGCCCTGACAGTCCACTGCCAGTGTCCAAAAGCTCTCCATGCGAGCCAAATGTTGTGGACTCAGAAACTGTAAGCCCTGGAGCTGAAAGTGCCCCAAGTTCAAGCATCTCTACCCCCCATGGAGACTCCCCTGACAAGTGAGGACAATGCTGAAAATGAGGTTCAGAGTGCAGAGACTGTAACAGTTCCCCCTAGAAAGACTGGTCAAGCTGTAAAGCCTGTGGTGCACCTCAGTTATGATATCCTTGGGAGGCCTGTGGACTTGCCTCTCAATGTTGTCCATAAAGGGTGTATGTGTCCCCAGCTCATTGCCCAAACTGAGTGTCAGTGCTAACTCAAGTTACTTGTGTTGCCCTCTAAGTATGGCCTTTGCCCCATCCAGCCCCAAGGTAACTGATAGGAAGGCCCTCTCTTCAGGTTTCATGTACAAGAGGTAATAACTTGAGTTATGGTACAATGTGTGTGTAATACTGTGTAAAGTGCGCTGCAATGTTTAAGAAATGTGTTCTTGGTAAAATGATATATTGACTGATGATTACATGTGTGAGCCTAATGCAAATGTATGGTTGCAGCTGAAACTTATGGGGTAACTTGCTTGACGCTGGACGCCAAGCTTCTCCCAGACCAGGAAGGTGTAACCCCTGCAAATGGGGGTTCCCAAAGACTTCCAGGAGCTTACTTGAATGCTCCAAGCCTGGAAGGTATTTGGCGTTTAAGCCATTTATCTGTAGATGTTTTTAGAGCCTCTGGTACTGTCTCTTTAGAGCTGTCTGCTTGCAGACATAATTAGTTGTATGGGGGACTGTGTGTTTCTCTGCTTGAGTACCACTCGAGCTGCTGCAATTCACTCCATTTTGCAGTCACTAGAGTGCAAGGGAACCTATTTGAAAGATGTAACTGTTTGCCAGAAATCATTTAGAGTAATAATGAAAATACAGTTAGTCTAACCTGCTTTCTTTGCAGTCAGAACTGTGTTTGCCTAGTTCCCCATTCTAGTTTTGAACTGCTGAACTGGACCAATCAGTGTGGGTTAAGGTAGCTCTAAAATGGTGCCTTGGACGAATCAGAACTTGGACTCGTAATCTGAGCCAGCCACAAGAGGATTGTATGGGCAGTGACTCTGGGAGATGTAGTTTGGACTTTGGCACCTTTTTGGACCAACAGGGGCAGTCTATTGTGAGTGACAGCCAATCCAGCCATGAACTGGGAGGTTAACTCAAAGGAAGTGCCCGTTTTTGTCTGCTGGAGTTTCAGTTGAGCTCTGGCAGTGAACAGGGAAGGAGCCCTGTACTTTTTCAGTGTGCAGTTTTAGTCGGGAAACGTGTGTAAGGCCCCGAGTTCCGGTCTGCAGCTTGTGTAACTGCTTGTTAGGACTGAATCCGTCCTGTGAAGAGAATCAAAGGATATCTGAAGAGTAGAAACCAGGCTCACCCTGTAGAAGACTGGAGAAATTGCTGAATTGCGCTCGGTCTGTCAGGAACTGAATCTGCTGTGTGTTCTCCTGGGTATTGTGCAGTAATTGCGATCGGGATAGAGAAGCAGCCTGCCTGATATAGTACTTTCTTTTTACCATATAAATGTGTGAGGAGGCTTGTGTAGCTCAAGTGAATCCTGCTGCCATTAAAGGACTTTTGCCTGTTACTGTTTACCATATAAATGTGTGAGGAGGCTTGTGTAGCTCAAGTGAATCCTGCTGCCATTAAAGGACTTTTGCCTGTTGCAGTTTGTCATATAAATGTGTGAGGAGTCTCATGGAGCTCAAGAGTAGCCCTGCTGATGTTGGAGGACCCTATCTTGTTTGGAGGTGTGGTACTAATTCAGGGTCGCTCCTGTTGAACTGCCACATTGAATCAAATGGAATTACTGTACTGCGATGTTTAACTAATTTTCTTTTCTCTGTGTGAAAGGGCCCTACCAGCTATCATGGTTTGGACTAGCCACTAGGGCTTGGGTACCCAGGGACAGTAACTGAGTAGGAATAGGCCTGTGCACAGAGCCATAGGAAGTAGATGAGTAAAGTGATAAGCTAATTAATCTGATTTCCCCTGTCCTTGTTATATCCCCTAAATAAATCAGAGCTGCTTGTTTCAGCAAAGTTATACTGCCTGAGGTATTTGTCTATGTTAAAGTATTGTACTATGATTGTTGCACTGTATCTTCTTATTTTAGGGGGTCCCAGTGCCTGAACCAGTCCTGAGGGTAAGTGTATACTGTGAAGGTAATTCTGATATACTGTGTGGGCCACTAGTGGGAAGAAAGGGGGATTGCAGTGTCCCAGAGGGCTGTGACCAAGTTAGTTTAACTATTGCAAACCCTGACCTCTGGGTGGAGGCACCTGCCATCGGATCCAGGCCCCTCAACCTGTTAGTGGCAAATCAGGCAGGGGTAGTAGCCCCTGGGATAGCGCCATCTAGGGGTTACACCAGCTTGCTTGTGGCCACATTGCATTCTCCCACCTGCTGGCTGGTATTGCTCCCCTTGCCAGCCAGACTGTCAGTCCAGTTGGTCTTTTGTGTGCAACTTGCATTTCGCCTGCTGCTGTCTTTAGTTCACCTTCACTTTGTCAGTACCTCTGTGTTCTACAAGGCCACATCCCCTACTGGGTGCCCTGGCTCACTGCTCTGTTGGATCTAACTCTGGCTGGCTTCTGGGTCCTATACTCTCCAGTTTCAGTGTCAGTCACTAGCAGAGCCACAACTCTGCTGCTTGGCATCTCGCTTGACATGGAATGCCTTTCTGCATTCAGTACCAGGCTTTTCTCTAATTTCTTCAACAGACAGCTCAGCTTCAGATTCTCTCTCAGGGGTTTCATACAGGTTCATTTTGCCTCACTGTCCTTGCCCTCTCACACACATTGGCCATGGCTATCACGTGTCTGTCTTTACCAGCATTTATTCTCTTATAAGTCAAGCTTCAGGTAACCGCATTGCTACCATTTTCAGTCAGCCAGTTACCTTCTCATTTGGTCTCCTGACCTGTTTTCACTCCGGTCATCAGGCTTCACTATCAGCCTCCTGTGACTCTCCTGCACCCAGACACATGCCTGTCATGACCATATCTTAGCTTCCAGGGCTTCTGCCCTTTAAGCTGATGGTCTTGCTCTGCTCCTGAGAAGTCCAAATCTGGAGGGTGGGTCCCTCAACTTAGGTGGGGTTCTTCTCTTTCTACCCTTTGGGTAAGAATGCCCTATGCACTCGGGGACACTTTAGCTGTACAGATCAACTTGGTGGAACTTGGTGCAGTATTTAAAACATCAGCTACCAGAGGGTGGAGCAACTAAGTCCTCTGGAGCTCCTTTAGGTGTGCAAACTATTTTGGCATTACCTTCCCTTCTTCAGCCCTTCAAGGGTGAATATCATACAACTACCAAAAATTATCTGTGAAACTTTTGACATATAATAATAAATTATTTATTTAGTTATTTATTCATTCATTCATTTGTTAACTGGGTTGGTACATTTATTTTATTTATATATGTGTGGCACACAAGAAAATGTACCTAGTGTGGTAATTAGATAATAAGGCCACACGACTGAAGGGCAAGGCCTACTTTTGTCAGTGTAATCTGAACCCTAACTGATGCATTCATGAATTTTTTTGCCAAAGAATTTCCTAAATTTTTCAGATAGTATAATTGTATCCTCAGTCATTAGGTCCCAAAGGGACCTGCATGAATACGTCCATTTATGTAGAGAAGCGCAGGGCCCTTTGGACCCAGCCCTTTCATTCTTCCATAGATGCAGTCCTCCATTTGCCTAGGGAAGTGCAGGGACCTCTGGGCCCTGCTGTTTCATCCCTCCATAGATGCAGTACAACACACAAAAAAAGAAAGTTGCAATGTGCTATGGTCATTTTTATTTTTTAAGATTTATGGTTTTCATTTAGTCTCTATACTTTTTGAGGGGTGTTATGTATTGCTCTTATAGTACTCACTGAAATATAGAAACGTAGAGGTTGATGAATGAAAAGGACCTCCTGGTCAATCCAGTCTGCCCTTTTTTCCTCCTGCCTAATATAAGACTGCTGGCTCTACATGGTCAACAGCCCTGCCCTCTTACCCCCTACCCCTACCAGTGGTGTCTCCAGACCCTGTTCTGACTCCGGGTTTCCTTTCCTACCAGTTTGGATGATACTCATATGTTTGTCCTGTGCTTTCTTAAATCCAGTAATCTTTTTAGCTCCCACCACATCCACTGGGAGGCTGTTCCAGGAATCCACTACCCTTTCTTGAAGAAGTACTTTCTCCTCTTCCCTCTGATCCCCCCATAACTTTATATTGTGCCCTCTAGTCTATGGACATATTTTTCTTTGGAAGAATCTCCTTTCTGTACCTTGTTTATTCCCTTTTGGCATTTAAAAGTCTCAATTATGTTTCCCCTCTCTCGCCTGGTCCTTATCTTTTCCTCTTAGAGCTTCTGATTCAAGCTCTGCACCATTTTGGTCACCCTCCTTTGTACCCTTTCTAGCCTGTCTGTATCCTTAGGGAGATACGGCCTCCAGAACTGCACACCATACTAGAGGTGGGGTCTTGCCAGCGATGTTTTTTTAGGGGCATTATTACCTCTCTCTGCCTACTGGTTATACCCCTTCCTATGCAGCCCAACAAATGATTTGTCTTTCCTACTGTCTTATCACATTATTTCACAACCTTGAGGTTATCCAATATGATAATCCACAGGTCCCTCTCCTGACTTGTAACCATAACTACTTCCCTCCTTAGTTCATACGTGGCCCATGGGTTCTTGTGTCCTACAAGCATGATTCTGCACTTCTTTGAGTTGAATTTCAATCACCAAGTTTCTGACCACTCTTCTAACTTTCTCAGGTCCTCCTTCATCCTTTCCAACCACCCAGTGTGTCTGCCCTATTGCAGATTTTTGTATGATCTGCAAAAAGGGCACACTTTCCCTTTCAAACAGTTCGCAATATCACTAATGTAGATATTAAAGAGGACTGGGCCCAATACTGACTCCCTGTGGCACCCCACTTGTCCCTCTGCCATTCCCCAAGTAAACCCCCTTTACTACCACCCTCTGGCTTTTACTGCTAAGCCAGCTTTCCACCCATTTTGCTATTTTAGGACCCACTCCAATACTGCTCAGTTTGTTCACCAGTCTCCTGTGTAGGATGGCGTCAAAAGCCTTGCTGAAATCCAGATAGACCACAACAACCACCCCTCCCTGATCCACCACCCTCATCACCCAGTCAAAAAACTCAATTAGGTTCGTCTGGCAGGACCTCTCCTAAGTGAATCCATGTTGCTTCTGGTCCTGGAAACCACTGTTTGAAAGGTATTCACCAGTTCCCTCTTTGGCGGGTAACTCCATTACCTTTCTTGCCATCGAGGTGAGACTAATGGGTTGATAATTAACTGCCTCTTCTCTACTACCACTCTTGTGAAGAGTTACCACATCAGCCCTCCTCCAGTCTCCCTGAACCTCCCCAGTGTCCAATGACAGGCTGAACAGTGATGCCAATGGTGCAGTCATTGCCTCCCTAACTCCCTTAGCACCCTAGGGTGAACTTCATCTGGACCCACTGCCTTGTATACCCTTAACTTGGACAGTTCTTTAATGACACATTCTTCTGTGAATAGGCTAGTGTCCACCTCCTGACCCTTTATGCCCTTTTTATATAACACTTGACCATTCCTATACCTCTCCTCTGTGAAAACCAAACAGAAGTAATTGTTCAGTAAATCTTGCTTCTGCTGATCCCCCTCTACTGGAACCCCTTTCCCCTACCAGTCTCACTGTCCCTGCTTTGGACTTTTTTTTCTCATTGATGTAGCTGAAGAATGTTTGATCTCCCTTCTTTACCAACTTGGCTATCTGCTTCTCCATATCTGTCTTCATCTTCCTAAACATCTGCCCTGCCACCCTCTCTGTTTTTCCTTGTACTTCATTCTATCCTCTTCCTTCTATGTACTTTTGTACTTTCTGAAGGCTAGTTTTTTGTTCCTCACTGGTTTTGTTACCTCCCTGAAGAACCAAAGTGGCCTCTTTCTTTTTTTGCCTTTGTTGACTTGTCTTATGTATTGTTCTGTAGCTCTTTCAATTTCCTCTCTGATTGCAGACCACTGCTTCTCAACTCCTCCAAGTTTCCCTGTGTCTGCCAGGGCATCCTTGAGGATTTCTCTCATTTTATTAAAATCTGCATGTCTAAAGTCCATGACCCTTATTCTTGTGTGACTCAACTCTTTCCCATTTCTTTTTTTGAATCGCACAGTGTGATGGTCGCTGGATGCTAGATTGGCCCCCACCATGACATTGGTTGTACTGTAGTTGTACTGTATATACCACAGCAATTAAAGTCACATACCACAGCAACTGAACCCACATACCACAGCAATTAAATATATATAGCACAGCAATCAAAAACAAAAACATTTAAATTGACCAATAATTAAACAATTTTTTTTAGAGCTCAGGTTTTATTGATTGATAATGGTAAATGGTACATCATATAGTTCAATCATACAAGAAGGAAGAAGAAAAAAAAAACAAACAAGAAATAACATCCACGTGGAGGTTTGTGTACTTAGCCAATACATCGACAGAAAAAAATCCTAAGGTGCTTTTATCTGTGGTTAAATAAAAGAGGTCTAGACTCAGAGGTCTAAACATTTATGTTTTGGTTGTTCTGCCTTTGATTTATAGCAAACATTCTGCCTTATAAATGTGGCATAGTCAACTTAACAATCTTACCCGCAGCTTTAACAATTTTTGCAGCTTCTTAACAACAGTGTTTACATATCAAATTCACTGGCTTCTTAGCACCTCTTGTAACCAAATAATGTTTTGAGGCACAAAGCTACACTGTAAAAAGAAAGAGAACAACAATAAAAACAAACAACAGCAAATAAAAAATTCAATTAACTTTAAATTGCTAGCATGCCCCTCCCCCCCACCTTTCAGTTCTTTGCTCAAACTGATAACACTGTACAGTAATCCTTAACCTCACCTCATATGGGGTGCTGAACCTTCATAAAGCCCAATTATAACATGGGGGCTAGTGAGAAAGAAATGTGATTGGCTTAAGAAGGCCACTGGAATGTGCATTAATACAAAATATTTTTTTAGGTGATGTGAGAAGCCCATAGGTATATCAATGAACCTACTAGATCTGTGGTCTGTGACCCGATGGATAAGAATATCAAAGTAGCCATATTTGTGAATGTGCAGCAGCGGGTGGTAAAATTTGTTGGAACTAGTGAGGATGTTGGTACTGGCAGCAACGTGAGTGCAGAGAGAGAGAGAGAGAGAGAGAGAGAGAGAGAGAGAAAGAGCCGTGGTGCAAACTCTTTAATTTAAACTTGCCACACTCTGTATGTTTTTCTTTCTCTCTCTCAGAGTAAGTTCGTAGCCAAACATTTGTATGGGTGCAAAAGACAGAGCGATTGTCAGAATGCCCATATTTTCTGCTCTGTTCACATTGAGAGGGGAAAGTGTCCTCTCTGTGTGTGGACATGCTTGTGCTCTGTTCGCTTCCCCTCCCATCCACACCAAGCAATTACCCTGTCTTGTGTGCCTGATCCCGGTAATCTCCATGCTGTATTCCCCCCCAACACCCGACTGTCCGCACATATTGTGGACACAGAGAGAGAGAGAGATAATGCAGCAGCTGACAGGGGGAGAAAGAGTGACAGGGAGCACAGCATGATTCAATGTCTCTTGCCATGCAGCACTGTTGTTTGTGGGAGTGGGGACACAGACTGGTGAGTAGAAGCAGTGCTGCAAAGAGAAAGAGAGAGAGAGACAGAGAGAGTGAGAGACACAGAAGCAGAGTAACATAGCTGCTAATTGCTGCACTGTCCTCAGTGTCATCAGGCAGCTACCGCTGCAAATGCAAAGTCCATGGCAGAGGGGAAAGAATGAGGAGCGGGTGAGAGGCAGGCTGAAAACATAGACCCTCCTGCATGGCTTGCTAGTGATCAGACATGCTGCAGCACAGTGCTCCCAATTGTGGCATGTTCTATGCTGACAACGGCATCTGAGGAAGAAAGGTAACTGAAAGCCTAACATGTTGCCACTGTCCCATGTGTGTTCTCTGACACCCACAGCACAGGCACTTCAGGGGAAGAGACACAGTGTGTGTAAATCAGAGAGACAGAGACACATTCAAAGTTACTGCAGTCACCTGCGTCTGTGTGTCCCTGTACTGTATCTGTGATAACGATCATTCAGAAGAGAGCTGCAGTTTAGCAGCACCTGGGAAGTGTGTGTGTTAAAACAGAAAATGTCAGAAATCATGTTAATAGTGTTTTCTGGCATGTCTGTGTTCCTCGCATAACTCAAATGTGCAGTAGTTGTTGGGGACTGTTTTACAGCTTGGAAGGATACATGGGAATTTTTTGGTTTTCCAAGGTTTTAAATATTTTCTGTGAATTATTTCAGTTTGTTGCAAGGTCCCATGTTATAAGCGCAATAACCAACTCCAGGGTGTGTGGGTATTGGGGACTGATCAACATCCTGGGTGCTGTGAGGGCACTTGGGCTTCACCCTCGTGCCTCACAACGTACTCGGTGTGTTGATTAATCCCCAACACCTGCACACCCTACAGTGGGTTATTGTTTACTTACATTAAGGGATACTCAGAAATTAGCATATTGTCTGTGTTTTAACCTGATCCCTCTTGTTCCTCTTCATCTTGTGGTGATCAGAGCTGTCCCGTTGCCTCCAGTTGGTGCCAAGGGTACCACAACTCTACAAATTGTTCTGTCTCCAGCCTAAGTGTGCTGGTGATTCTTTTCATTCTTTGTATTTCAGCCACCTTAGTGCGTCACTGTTCCAGAGATGCAGGGTGAGGGGACAGCTAGTTACATGTGACACATTTTAGGGCAGCTATCCTTAAGATTTGTCCTAATGTTCTGATACTGCTGTTTCAGGAAAGCAAGGTGAGAAATCCCAGTATTAAGTTCAGTGAAGGAGCACAGGTAATTTTTCCCAATGGTGTTTTGTACATGCTGATGTATTGCTGTCCAAAAAATAGTTAGCTTGGGGCAAGCCTAAAACATATGGTAGTGAGTTCCCTTGCCCCTCTCCCACATTGTTTCTAACACTGATAGATATAATTTGGCTGGAAATGTTTAGTTATTGTGGGGGGGGGTGAAAAAAATCAGACTAGTATTTTCCAGTTGAATTCCTTCCAAGAGGGAGAAGCAGTCACCTTCCAACCTTTTTGAAGCATCTGGACCACAGGGTCAATGGAATTTGGGTGATGATTTTTTGTTCCTAATTGAAACTAATATTATCTAAAGGGGAGTTTCTGAGTGGGACAGGAGTTTGTAAAGGTTCTGTCACATATTGGAACTTATCTTTTTTTTTTACTTTATCTTTTTATGCCCCTACCTCTCCCACAGTAGTCCCTCACTTCGGGGACCCAATGCATCCCTGCTTTGGAGCTCCCTTGAAGATTACCAGCCCATATGGGTGCCCCACTCCTGAATCCTGAGCACTCCGGATAACCCCTCCGGCTGGGGTGGAGGAGTCCCTCAACTCTCCCTGACCTGCAGCTGAGCGTGCACCTTGTGCTTGTTCTTCCTCGAGTTCCTCCAAATGCAGATGCTGGAACCCTTCTACCATTGCCACTGTAGGTGATTTTCCTCTTTCTTACATCCCTTACAGGCGACAGCACACTGGGAGGGTTAATGAGACAAGGGCACAGTGAGATGTGCCTTTGCTCCGGCTCTTGGCTGACATCCATCCCTTCCAACATGTTTTGCTGCCGCCTTATGCATCTATCCACCTGATTTCCCCCAGGTGGTGGTATTGTAGCAAAGTCTGCAATCCTCCCTGCCCAGAGAAATAGAGCAGCCATCAGGCGCTCGATCCTTCTCCTCCCCTACTGACCCCCGGTGGCCTGTGCTCATTCCCGAACATGGGTCACTGGTGCAGAGTGAGGTAAGGCATCCAGCACCTCAGCACTTAGCACCACCAGGCTGGCTTGGAACTTATCTTTGAGTGATCACATCATGAAAAAAAGGATTCCAAGGAGGTGCAATCTCTTTGGAGCTTGGGTTAAACCTCAGGGGTCTTAACAAAGTGGTGGAGTCACAGATAATGAAAATGATATTCTCTGTTTTGATCTTCTCTGTGGGGAAAGTAAGAAGTTACCAACCTGGGAAGGGGAGACACCCATATCTATCTAAGGCACAGTGCAAAAGTGGTAAGTCTATTATTCTCCCAGTAGTTGTAGCTAGAATCCAACTTGGGGGATAGAAAGGAATCTTCATGTCTTATAACAGACAATGGTCTAAGCATGGTAGATGTATTGGTCAGTTTTCAGAGTTGTATTAAAATATGTACTGAGTGTTTTGTCCAGGAATTGTACTCTTGCAACCAGGTTTGTGGTGCGATCTTACTCATGGGAAGGGACCACAGGGCTCATCCAGGGAGAATATCCGCTTCAATCTGGTATGACCCTGACTCACTTCACTGTTTTGCCCACGTACATAGGTAGCCCCTTGTGCTGCCAAATAATAGTTACGAAGATTAGGGCGAGCAAGGCCTTTCAATTCTCTTCTGGTCTGTCTGATGTGCTCTGCAATCCGGGGGCAACATTCCACCCAGAGAAACCATTTCATTTCTTTATGGAGATTATTCCAGTAAAATTGAGGTATTGATATGGGAGGCATTTGGAAAAAGAACATTGGGGCCTATTTACCAATGTGCACCTCAGTGGTATGTATCCAGTCACGCAGCTCCGCACCCTGGAGAGATCCATGCGGGGAAAGGTTTCATAAACATTGGCCCCTGCCCAGCTCCCATACTTGCCCCCCTTACATGCAGGTCCATGGGGGCCAGGTGGGTGTGGAGCAGTGGATCCAGGTGAGCAGCTAATTGGCTTCCTGGGCAGGGTTCCACAGTGAATGTCTTGTGCCCATGGGGTGCCATGATGTCGGCCGGTGCACAGAGCACTGACCATGATGTTGATGGGGGTCCCTAGCAGAATGCCCCTAACTCCCAGTGTGCCCCAATGGCAGGGTAGCAGAGGCATCCCTCCTGGGGGGGCCGTTGCCCCGCACTGTGTCCACCATGGCTGCTTCCCTAGGGGCATGTAACTGGTTGCTTGGGGTTATGTCTGCCTCAAGGATACGTTGCCACCAGCCACCTTGCACAGCACTCCACGCTTTGAGAATCACATGGAGTGCTGGCACAGACCCTGCTCTGCACCTTGGGCTGCCCTGGCATGGAGCTGTGCATTCGGCTGGTGATCAGATGTGTAGAAGGCTCATACCTCAATCATGAATGTGTGCAGGGGGCTGACATGTGTGGAGTGGGCTATGCACCAGAGAAGCATGGCATGTATCCCACTCTGCACCTTTGTAAATAGGCCCCAATAAGCTTAAGGTTACCAACTCAACCCCCCAAACACACACACACACACACCCTTCACAGACCAACAGGTGCTGAGGTGTGCCTTGGGGTCGTCGACCCTAACTCTCACCCCATTCCATGTGTAAACAAGGTGAGATGGTACAGTATAGTAGAATGGGGTGAGAGTTAGGCCTGATAAACCCAAGCACCTGCACTGGTTGGTCTGTGAGAGAAATAGTGTAGTGATGAGAAGGGTTAGTAACCCTACATCAAATTCGAGACTTTTGTTGGTATGGAATCAACCCTAACTGATGCATTAATGGAGTTTTTTTTACAATGAATTTCCCTTCTTTTTGAGAAAGTGAAATGTTACCCATATGGTATCCATAGGTGGGATCGTGAGCCCTCTTGTCCCTGCATTCCCACTCACCTATAAGTGTAGAGGCATAGCACAGGAGGGCCCTGTGCTCCCAGTTTTGCAAAATGGGATGCATATTTGAGGGTGAGGCCCCCCTGGACCTTGCGTTCCCACCCACTCATAAATGTAGAGACATAGTGCAGAAGGTCCCTGTGCTCCCAGTAGTGCAAGATGGTTTCCATGGGTGGAAGCACAGTCCCCCTGAGCCCTACACTCCCACCTACCTATAAGTATAGAGACATAGTACAGGATGGCTCTGTGCTTTTAGTTTTGTGTAATCATATCCATATCTCACCCCATTCTCCAATACTGTACCATCTCATCTTGTTTACACATGGAATGGGGTGAGAGTTAGGCCGAATGACCCCAAGGTACACCCCAATGTTTGTTGGTGCCTGGAGGGGGGTGGGGTGGGGTGGTAGGGCTTGTAACCCTAACATCGAATTTCCCAGATTTTGACACTTTAATAAAAAACTCTAACTGATGCCTTAACGTAGTTTTTTTGCAATGAATATCTACTTCTCTATATTTATATCTCTATATCTATTATAGTGGCGCGGCCACGCTAGTATAGTTAGGGTTGAGCAGGCAGTTTAATGTTAAGCCCCAAATTTTGCACCTTAATAACTTTGCATTCATTCAATGAATTTGCACGACATTTGGAATATGTGGTTTCGTATGGTAGGTCTCTTGATTTGCCAAGTTGTGTATCGATTGGACTTGTGGTTTTCATGCAGCGAAGAGCCCAAAACAGAATTTTTTATTTTTTTTTTTTTTTGCTCTTTTGTTGATTTTTGCCCATCATGCTACGGCCACACTGTTTGGTATTTTGGTCTGACATTTTCAGGGTGGAAAGAGGACTGGTCAAAGAGTAATCCAGCATTGATTTGGTGAAAATATATTAATCTGTTCCAAAGTTATTTAATTTTGAATTTTCAGGTTCTGAGCATGCACAGTTCAGTCTACTATTTATATGTATGTTTTGCAAAAGGGGATTGGGCTCATGATCAAGAATTTGTCACCTCGCAAAATGGGAATTATAAAATCCCTGTTCGTGAGGGAAAATTCCCCTTTCACGAGCCGCCATCTTGTTTTCATTTTTTCATCCAAACAAAATGTTGTAGCTTGATCCACAGCTGACTTCTTTTGAAAATGTATTTATTTGAGAAGGCTCAGACATACCTTTGAGTCAGGAACTCTTTTACAAAGGTTTCACGTCACAGAACAAATATACAGACAAGATGGAGCAGTAATGTACAGCAGTAGGTATCAGTGCAACAAGTACATC
The DNA here is from genome assembly GCA_016271365.2 of Neoceratodus forsteri. Classification (NCBI taxonomy): domain Eukaryota; kingdom Metazoa; phylum Chordata; order Ceratodontiformes; family Ceratodontidae; genus Neoceratodus; species Neoceratodus forsteri. Next base: position 756,330,273 of record CM028135.1, read on the forward strand.
ACAGGTTGGTACAGAAATCAAACTGGATCTAAACAATTATGCAGGAATACAAGACACAGGGAATGCAGAACACAGTAGCTTACGATGTAGACCAAGTAAATTTCAAACATATTGTCAGTTTAAACTTAAGTTCTCTAGGGAAAAGTCAGCAGCAGGAGAAAGATCCTTTGTCTGGGGAGAGGAGGGAGGGAGGGAGGGGACACAACAGGAAGGAGAAGATCCCTACTGTCAAGGGGAGAGAGTGGGGGACAAGGGGGTGCAGGATAGCACAGTCAGGCATTGGAGAATGCCTGGAGGGACATGAGGGCAGCTAGGCTAGTAGCAGTCACAGGAGCTGGAGGATGCAAGGTGTGGCTTGAGGAGAGATTTGAAATGTCCGAGTTTATTTTCAGTGGCAATGTTAAGGGGTAGGGTGTTCAACCACTGTGGGACTCTGCATTTGAAGGATCTCTGGAAGAGGGAAGTACGTCCCCAGAGAGTCTGAAAAGGGCCTTGGAAGAAAGTCTAGTAGTTTTGAGGGTGGTGGCTGGTATTAACAGAGAAGAGAGTCCTGGGGAGACAGACCATTTTTTAGCAAGAAGGCAGGTTTGGTACCAGAGTCTGTTGTCAAAATTAAGCCAGTTAGAGAGACTGTGGAAGCAGTGGAACCAATGAACCAGAGGAGTGGCTATCTCTGCAAAGCAGTGTGCCAAAGATGGAGATTAGTGCCCAAGAGGTGGATAAGCAGAAAAGGGGCAAAATTCAGTAGAAGGGCAGACAGCAAGGAGAACCAGGGATAAATGACAACCAAGGAAGGGGCTGGAGTAGAACAGTGAAGCAGTCTAGGGAGGTCAAATCATGGAAAGCCATGTGTGCAAATGCCAGGAGCCTTAGCAACAAGATGGAAGATCTGGAGGCTGTCATGGTACAGTCAGACCTGGACATTGTGGCCATCACTGAAACCTGGTGTAATGATAACCATGACTGGGAGATGGCCATACCTGGCAACAACATATTCAGAAGAGACAGAGCAGGCAGGAAGGGAGGAGGAGGTGGCACTGTATGTGAAAATGACATAAGAGCCACAGAGATCCAGGAGGAACAAAATGGGGAGAGAGATACTGTGGTTAAGCTGGAAAGGAAAATAGGGACAGCTGTCCATAGGTGTGGTCTATAGACCACCAGCCCAGGAGGAAGAAACAGATAGGGAGTTGATGCTAGCCATCAAAGGATGGCAGACAAAATGATGTAGTACTGGTTGGAGACTTCAATATTCCAGGACGTGGACTGGCATCCCAGCAACAGCATCAACTAAGAGCAGATTTATCCTGGACTCCTTCAGGGTGCCTTTCTCAAGCAACTGGTCATGGAACCAACTTGGCGAAGGCAATACTGGACCTTGTGCTCACAAACAGGGACAGTGTGATGGGGGTAACAGTGGGGAGCACCTGGGAAACAGTGACCACCAGTCATTGTGGTTTGAAATCACAGAAAGAGCAGAACCAAACCACACAAAACACATATCCTGGATTTAGGGGCAGACTTTGGGAAAATGGGAGATACTTGAAAGAGGCATTAAGGAATGGGACAGGAATCAGGGTTGAGGAACAGTGGGCAGTATTAAAATGGGATTACAAGAACAACAGAATTATTCATTAAGCAGGTTAGCAAGAGGAAAAGGAAGAGGAGACCATTATGGTTTTCCAAAGAGGTAGCAAAAGAAAGTGAAAGCAAAAAGATTGCATTCAGGCAATACAAAAGACACAGGCAGAAGGGGATAGGGAGAAGTACCAGGAGAAGCAAAGGGAGGCAGGGAGGTCAGTAAGGAAGCCAAAGCTCAGACAGAAGAACACATTGCAAAATCAGTGGGTAGAGGGGACAAAACCTTTTACAGGTACATAAGTGAAAAAAGAAAGACAAAATGAGACTGAAGGGGGAGGATGGGAGCCGCGTGGAGGATGACAACAGTAAAGCTGACATATTGAACAGGTATTTCTGCTCAGTCTTTACTGAGGAGGAGAGGGTAATGGGTCTGAAGGGAGTACAAGGGGTGAGAATAGTGCAGAAATGGACACAAGTCCCTTTACACGAGAAAGGTCCTGAAGGAACTGGAAGTAATAAGAGTTGATAAACAATGGGGCCAGATGGGGTGCACCCAAGGGTCCTTAAAGAACTAAGAGGTGGTGGCTGAACCTCTGGCTATCCTGTTTAGCCGATCACTGGAAACAGGGAGGTACCCAAAGACTGGAGGACAGCAGATGTAGTCCCTTATACAAAAGTGGGAACAAGAGGAAGCAGGGAACTACAGACCAGTCAGCCTCACCTCGGTAGTGGGAAGATCATGGAAGCACTACTGAAGGAGAGATTGATGGAACATCTGGTTATCAATGGACTACAGGACCCAAGGCAGCATGGTTTCACCAGGGAGGTCATGTCAGGCGAACCTCGTTGAATTTTTTGACTGGGTGACTAGGAGATGGATCAGGGAGGCAGTGGACATGGCCTATCTGGACTTCAGCAAGGCCTTTGACACTGTGCCACATAGAAGACTATTACACAAACTGGGGAATATGGGTGTGGGCAGGACAGTAGTGTGGTGGGTAGGTAACTGGCTGGGTGGCAGGACACAGAGGGTGGTGGTAAATGGCTGTCACTCCCACAGGAGGAAGAGTGACCAGTGGGGTACCACAGGGATCAGTGCTATTCAACATCTTCATCAGTGACATTGCTTGGGATCTAGAAGGCAGAATTTCACTGTTCGCTGATGACACAAAGTCTGTAACAGAGTAGACACACCAGAGGGTGTAGACAGAACGGTAAGCGACCTGCAGAAACTTGAAGAAAGGTCAGGGGTTTGGCAGTTGAAATTCAATGCAAAGAAGTGCAAGATAATGCATATGGGGCACAAAAACCCTGGCACAATATATCAGTTGGCGGGGTGAGGATATAGAATGCACCAAGCAGGAAAGGGATCTTGGGGTTGTCATCTCTGATGACCTCAAGGTAGGGAAACAGTGTGACAAGGCAGCAGGTAAAGCAAATAGGATGCTGGGATGTATAGGCAGGGGCATCACCAGCAGGAAAAGGAGGTCATAATTCCACTATACAAGACACTAGTGAGGCCCCACCTGGAGTACAGTGTACAGTTCTGGAGACCATACCTACGTAAGGACATAGACAGGGTAGAGAAGGTTCAGAGGAGGGCAACAAAGATGGTGCATGGATTGCATCACAAGTCCTATGAAGACAGGTTGAAGGAACTGAACATGTACTCCTGGAGGAGGGAGGGAGAGGGGATATGATAGAGACATACAAGTATCTTACAGGGAGGAACAGGGTGCAGGAAAGCACTATTTTTAAGCAAAAGATGTTTCAGGACTAGAGGGCATGGGATGAGGTGGAGGAGACGATTCAGAGGAAACATGAGAAGGAATTTCTTCACAGAACGGGTGGTGGACAAGTGGAACACCCTGCGAGAGGAAGTGGTGGGGGCTGAAACAATCACGGGATTTAAGAATGCATGGGATAGACATAAAGGAATTCTAGAGGTCAGGGGTAAGGGGCAACAGACTTCTAGGAAAACAAACTGAACTTACAAGCTCAAATGGGCAGACTGGGGGGGCCATAGGCCCTTATCTGCCGACACTGTCTATATATCTATGTATCTATGTACTGTAAAGGGTGCAAGTGTGGGTGTTGCGGTCACAGCCAAGTACAAGTTGGCAGGCTTTGTTCAGAGCAACTCTAATTCAGTGTAAAGAGAAATTGTCAGCAGCACTGTAGAGTAGGATGCCATAGTCAATTAGAGAAAGCATGAGTTTTGTTCAGGGTGACACCCTCTACAAACCCATGCCTTTGGTTTTCTTCATTTTGGCCAAAAAAATGGCCATTTTAAACTTTTAAATTCTTCATTTATGACTCGCTTCTGATTCTCTTTTACGAGCTGACAAAATCCCCTTTCATGAGCTGATCCCCCCATTACGAGGTAACAAAATCCTTGATCTTGACTTAGGGACCAGATGGCCCTATCTCACGTACAAGAATCGGAGTGAAAACAGGGATTTTGTCAGCTTGTGAAAGGGGATCAGCTTATGAAAGGGGATTTTCAGCTCGTGAAAGGGGGTCGACTCACAAAAGGGGATTTTGACAGCTCGTGAAAGGGGATTGCTTTTTTAATTCCTCATTCACGAGCTGACAAAATCCCCATTCACGAGCTGTCAAAATCCCCTTTTGTGACTTCCAGACCAGATGGCCAAAATCTGAGGATCAAGAATTTCTCGCAAACGGTGATTTTGCCAACTCATGAACTAAGAATTTAAACACTTTGCCAGTGCACTGTAGATAAATGGTCTTTTAGCTTGAAATTTGCAAGGTATAAAGGGGGGTGTCCCAGAGATGTGAATTATGCTGTTTAGATGTAAGAAAGTTAATCTGTTCCATAGATATGCTATCACAAAGTTGAGATTTTTCCCACAGGATAACACTGAAGTGCCCACTGTGACTTTCGGTACCCGTATCTCAGAAACTATGCAAGATATGGATTTTTTTCTCTATATGCAGATTAGTCCACCTTTAGGTGGACTAAACACGTGTGGAGGTTTCAAAGTCATGATTACAGCTGCAGTGGGGGGCGTGTGGCCAGCAGCTGAAGTGAATGGATGCCTAAAGGATCAGCTCCCTGCTCCCTGAAATATATCCGGCTAACTATCCAGCCATTCTGCACTTCTATGGATTATATAGTTCAGATTCTACATATTTGAACATTGCCTTTCTAACAAGCCTTTTCTTGAGCCCCGGAGAGCTGCCATTCTGAAGTGGTGACCAATCTATCGTGCTTCATTCACGGAATGCCCTCACACAGGCCCTAGTCCCAGAGATGGAGCCCATGGTGCTCCCAGCACAGGATACCGATATCAAAGAAATATAAAACATGGTTGCCAAAATCCTTTTAAAAATGATTAATATGGAACTCACAAATAAACAACATTCTTGGGCTATTATAGGTCTCACGCAAAAGGCTGGTATAACAACATAGGCTATCGGAGTTAGAGGACAGCCAACACAAGGCAGCAGCAGGATCAGGACCGCACAATCCAACTTTTGTGGGCCAGGGTTGAAGACATAGAAAACCTCAGCCACCAGAATAACCTCTGTTTGGTGGGGTTTCCAGAAGGCTGTGAGGGGAAAGACACAATTGCCTTTCTGCAAAGGGAGCTCCCAGCAATGTTGGACTGGCGCAAGGGGAGCCCTCTAGAAATTGATTGGGCACACAGGTCCCTAGCTCCCCACCCAGCTCTGGGAGGCTGCCCCCACACTATATTCACCTGATTCCTGTGCTTCCAAGACCAGGAATTTATCTCTAAGATGGCAAGGGAAAAGAAAGAAATAATCTGGAGATACAAAATACAAATATTTGCCGACTTTTCTCGAGGGGTGTACTTGAGGAGGCGAGCCTTCATGATGGTACGGAAGGCCTGTGCAGACATTGGGTTAGAGTACTCTTTGTGATACCCAGCCACCCTCTGGATAGTCATTAATTGAGCTCACAAATTATTTGACACTCCGGATGCCGCTGCAGCCTTCCTTCCGGCATATGTCCCCAGGCAGAGATTGGGCAGAGGCAAAGGACCCAACAGGCCACCCTATCCTCAGGAAAACAACACTCCTATGGAATACTCCCAGAAGAAACCATCTCCAGCATGAGTGACCCTTTCCAGGGCAGCACCCGCCCACTGCCACTCAGCTACAGAGAAGTTTGAGTTTGGTCCCCATAAAAAAAAATAAACACAACAGGAAACTATCTAGAGTTGAAGGGGCACACATTGATAAGACCCCCCGATTCTGCTAAAGAAGTATCAGTGTCAGCTTCGATTCAGAGGCCTCCTCAGGCCCCACAGACCTCCTAAAAATGAATAGATATGTGGCTCTGAAGGACTTACCAGCTGACGGCCAGCCGCATCATCCACCACTGCTGCCCAGATGATCTGCCGGAGCTCCAACTCAGAAACAGGAAACACAGGCCCATTCTTGGGCTGAAGGGGAGAACAAGCTGTGTCACAAGGCCCATCACAGGCCAGCAACCACGAGTCACTGCCCTTGGCAGATGCTAGCTCGCTACAAGCACCTGAGCTGGTGCAAGAGGGCTGATGCTCAAGGACTGGGTAATGTTTTATTTTATGTCCTGTGTTTTGCAATTCCTGTAACTGTCTATTAAGGGCAGAATCCTGTTGCTGTAGCCCCTATAATCAGAATGGTATTTTACAGGCTCCTCAGTGAGCTAGATGGGATGTGGCAGGAGTGTGCAAGTTTACAGGCGTCATGCCAATCAGAGGGAGGCCTCCATATTTCAGAGGTGGATAGCCCTGCTCTAGGTGACTGCCACAAGGTACTGGGGTAAATGTTAAACTTTTAAAGGTTATAGACTTCAGATTTATGCCTCTTTGGGCTCAACTTTTTACTAAAGTTGCACTGTTGTTTGCGGTCATTGTACCATATCCATAGGGATGCAAACTCAGACTTTTGAGCATGACGAGATGATTGAATGCCCACTCCATCATGTTTTAAGAGGTGCTTGGGACTTGTTGACTGCTGCTGACCCTCTGTGAGGACAAGAACACACAAGGCACTAGGCCATGGCCCAATATAAATATAAATATGACACTATTCCTCCTAGACAAACCTGGGGAGAAAATTTGGTTGCCGGAGCGGGGTTAACCTCCATTGGACCAGTTGTGAGGGGGACGGGGGGGCTCTGCTGCTGGGTTCCCCCCATACTCAGCTTAGGAGAGCTGGATTGATAGTAAATAAGAATGGAGTTCAAGGGCTCTTTGACCTTGCAGAACCCGAAAGGTAAGCTGCAGAATGGAAATGCATTTCAGGGGGAGAGCTGTATATAGAAGATACATATGCCAGAGAGCACAGGCTTTGGTAACTCACCCAGGAGGTGCACCCCAGTGACCCCTGCAGTAATCTGGGCTTCAGTTCAGTCAATAACGAAACAGGAGCTGGTCAGACAGTTTGGTACAGGGGAGGGAGGGGGTGGTTTTTTTCAGGAACTCAATATGATAACAGACATATTGTTTTTGAGTGTGATCTTTCAAGTGTGGTTTCATCCTGTTTATGTACATAGTTTGACTCAGTTGACAGGCAGTCTAATGTGGGAGGGAAAGTGGGATGGGATTCAGGGTAACAGAAGTCTGGAGGTTATGAGAGGGAGGTCCTCATGTCCCAAATTGCCACGTTGGAGAAACAGACAGGCACCTGCCCTGACCGTGACTAAATATTTACCTGATGAGACTAAATTTGTATCCTGGAATGTTAGGGGGCTCAACTCACCAATCAAAAGACAGAAGATTCTTATACATTTAAAGAAATTGAGCCCCCATATAGCATTCCTTCAAGAGACCAAACTCTCCACCGGGAAGCAAAAAAACTTTGTCAGGGCTAGGAGGGGGAGGAGAGCCATAGGTCAGCCCCATCCCATAAAAGAGGAATCTCCATTTTACTCCACAAAAACTTGGGATGGAAAAAGATAAGGTAGACTGGGGACTAGGAAGGGAGGTGGATTATGGCTGAGATTAATACTTCGGAGGGGACACTTATTTTAGTTAACTTGTATGCCCCCAATCAGGACTCACCGCAATTTTTTCATGGTTTAAATCAAACGTTCACTGACTTTAACACTAACAAAGCCTTAGTGGTAATGTGGGAAGACTTTGATCTCACTTTAGATTATACAATAGATAGGAGTAATGGTAGCCCTGAACCCCATAGGCAAGCAGTGAAGGCTGTCTGCAGAATTATGCATGAACAGGCACTAGTAGATGCTTGGAGAACCCCAAACCCGGGGGTACATGACTATACCTGTTTTTCCCAGACCCATGGAACTTCCAGCAGGATTGACTGTGGTTGTTGTCCAGTACGGCGTATGAGGTGGTCACAAAGGGGCAGACACACCCTGTAGTCATATCACACAACACCTCATCAGAGCAAGTAATAACTGTGGGATCAGATACATCCCCAAACCCAACCTGGAGATTAAATACCCTTCTACTTGAGGGCACAGAATTTCAGGAATGGCTAGGACCTGAGGAGGAGGAGGACTACTGGTGGAACAATGATAATGGGGAGGTCTCTGACTCTACACTGTGGGAGGCTTTTAAAGCTATGCTGAGAGGCAGGATAATTGCCTTTGCCACAGCAAGAAGAAGACATAGACAGACCAAGCAGAGGGCCCTTGTGACACAGTTAGCTGAGTTAGCTGTGCTGGAAGCTCAATATAAAAGTTTGTATACTAGAGACCCCCCAAGCGAGCTACTTTCCAGTGCTAGGTTGTTGCTAAGCTCCCACATCACCCACCAGGCTGAGTTGAATTTAAAACATACGTGTCGTTCCTGCTGGGAAGGAGGAGAGAATGGCAGTAAATTACTGGCCTGTAGGCTTCAAAACAAACAGGCAACGAGGACAATCCATGCCCTATATGATAAAGAAGGTATGAAGTGCTACGCACAGAAGGGGATAAATGCCATTATGGCTCAATTTTATGAGCACCTGTATGCATCCCCCTCCCCCCAGACCCCACTGTCATAGAACAACTTCTAGCCCAAATTCCTGTTCCTAAGGTGGCTGTTTTGGAGGCCAAGACTCTCGATGCCCTGCTGACTGAAACAGAGGTAGAGGAGTCAATACATGCCATGAACCCACACAAGGCACCTGGCAAGTACTGCCTACCTATCGACATCTATCGGGTGAAGGGGGTTAAACTAGCCAGGTATTTGATTAGGGCATATGGGCATTCCCTGGCTAAATGGGTACTCCTCTCCCCTCGATGAGGGAGGCAACCATTACGGTAATTCTGAAGAAAGATAAAAATCCCTTAGTCCCAGGGAATTACCACCCCATATCCCTCATTGACGCCGATGCCAAAATCTTTTGGAAAAGATGCTACCGGGCAGACTTGAACAGTGTCTACCAGGCCTCATACACCCTGTTCAGCAGGCTTTATTAAGGGAAGACTGGGACTGGACCATCACAGAACCCTGCTCACTCTAATGCATGAGGTCAGACATTCTAAAACCCCCACAGCAGCCCTTGCAATAAATTTCAAAAAGGCCTTTGATTCAGTCGAATGGTCCATTCTGATGCAAGTCCTAGCAAAGATGGGCATAGGCCCAGGTTTTATAGCATGGACCAAGCTCCTCTATGCCTCCTCCACAGCCTCAGTACTCACCAACTGCAGAGTATCCCCCCCTTTGACTTACAGAAGGGCACTAGACAAGGGTGCCCTTGGTCACCACTACTTTTTGTGCTAGCAATAGAGCTGCTGGGCATAGCCCTTAGGGAATCCAGGAGGAAGCCTGGCATACAAATGAGGGGGGACCACTTTTAAAACCTTCTTGTATGCTGATGACCTACATAGAAACATAGAAGTTGATGGCAGATAAGGACCGCAAGGCCTATCCAGTCTGCCCATTTCTTTTTCTACCTTATAAATGTGCCATCGGCCTTTGCTCTGTCAATGGCCGATCTATTCATACTCATCTGTATTGCTCCCTTATGCCTATCCCATTCCTGTTTGAAGCCCTGCATTGTATTTATATCCACCACTTCCTGAGGTAGGTCGTTCCATGCATCCATCACCCTTTCTGTGAAAAAGAACTTCCTCACATTACCCCTTAATCAGCTTCCCTCTAATCTCATGCTGTGTCCTCTTGTCCTGCTATTTTTTTTTTATATTGAAACATGTTAGACTCTTTCACCTTGTTAATGCCCTTTAGGTGTTTGAATGTTTCGCTCATATCACCTCTCTCCCTCCTTTGCTCTAGGGTATACATATTGAGCGCTGTTAATCTGTCCTCATATGTTTTCTGATGCAGTCCCTGCACCATTTTGGTTGCCCTTCTCTGGACTGCCTCAATTTGGTTAATGTCCTTGTGAAGGTGTAGCCTCCAGTACTGCATGCAGTACTCCAGATGAGGCCTAACCAGTGTCTTGTAAAGAGGGATTATTACCTCCGTCTTCTGACTTGTGATACCTCTGCTAATACACCCTAACATCCCCCTAGCCTTACCTACTGCTTTTGTGGTCTGCTTGGATGATTTCAGGTCATTGGTGATGATGATGCCCAAGTCTTTTTCTTCCCTTGTGACTGCCAGCAACTCCCCTCCCAGTCTATAGGTGGCTTCAGGGTTTCTCTTCCCTATGTGCATGATCTTGCACTTCTTTGCATTAAACCCCAGTTGCCACTCTTCCAACCATTTTGCTAGTTTATCCAGATATCTTCTCATTCTACCCACACCATCTGGATCATCTACTCTGTTGCAGATCTTGGTGTCATCTGCAAACAGACAAACCTTACCCTCCTGTCCATCTGCAATGTCACTGATGAAGATATTGAAGAGGACTGGCCCCAGTACTGATCCCTGAGGTACTCCACTTGTGACATGCATCTCTTCTGACTGTATACCATTTACCACCACTCTCTGTTTTCTGCCCATCAACCAGTTTGCCACCCAGTTGACCAACTTCTGACCCACCCTGAGTCTACCCAGCTTATTAATCAATCTTCTGTGTGGAAAAGTATCAAAAGCATTGCTGAAGTCAAGGTAGGTAACATCAACTGCTTCCCCTTGGTCCACCACTCTGGTTATCCAGTCAAAGAAATCTATGAGACTAGTTTGACAGGACCTTCCTTTTGTAAACCCATGCTGTCTTGGATCCTGTGCTCCTATGGATTCCAGATGTTGCACTATCCTTTCTTTAAGGAGTGCCTCCATAATCTTGCCCACTACTGAGGTAAGACTGACTGGTATGTAGTTCCCTGCCTCCTCTCTGCTATCACTCTTGTAGAGCGGGACCACATGAGCCATTTTCCAGTCTTCTGGGACCTCTCCTGTGCTCAGAGACTTACTAAACAATTCTGATAATGGCTCTGCTAGTTCCAGCCTTAGCTCCTTTAGTACCCTGGGATGTATGCCATCAAGTCCCATTGCCTTGTCCACCCTGAGCTTATCGAGTTCTTGTAGGACCCTTTCTTTTGTGAAGGGATTAGTGCTCACCTCCCTCCCCCCTGTGTCCATGGTGCTGAGCTGTGGGCCTTGCCCTACCTTCTCTTCTGTAAATATTGAGCAGAAGTATCTATTTAGGATAGATGCTTTTACATGGTCCTCCTCCTCACACACCCTTATCTCCTTTGATCTTAGCAATACCCCCTCTGGACTTACGCCTTTCATTAATGTATCTATAGAAAGTCTTGTCACCTTCTTTTACTGTCTGTGCTAGTGTTTCCTGTATGTCTCCCTATCGTCATCCTGCTGCATTCCTTTATATTTCCTGAAGGCCAGCCTTTTGGTTCTTACCCTTTTCTGCTACTGTTTTTGAGAACCAAAGTGGTTTCCTTCTTTCGCACTTCCTTTTCTCTCTAACACAATGGAATGTTGCTTCAAGTATTGCACCCTCAATGCTTGCCCACTTTGCCTGTACCCCCTCACCTATATTTCTTTTTGCCAGGGCTAGCTTAACTCTGTTGGCCATCTTATCAAAGTCAGCTCCGCTAAAGTCCTGATTTTTTTGCCTTGGAATGGGATGATTTAGTTGTAGTGGCCAAACTGAACAATACCATGTGATGGTCACTGGCTCCCAGGTGACCTTCTACCTGGAAATCTGTGATCCTTTCCCTGTTAGTCAGTACTAGATCTAATATAGTCCTGTCTCTTGTGGGTTGTTGTACCAGTTGTTTGAGTCCCTCCCCCTGCAGGCAATCCACCATGTGTCTAGTTCTGGCAGATGTTCCTGCTGGTATTGACCAATCTGTATCTGATATGTTGAAGTCTCCCATTATCAGAACCTCCCCTTTAGCTGAGTCACCATAGAGTACAACCCACAGGTGGTACATACGGTTGTGGTACTATTAACAACTTTCTCACGTGTGTCAGGCCTACAAGTGAACCAGGCCAAGACTGAGCTCCTCCCACTGACCTCAGTAGGATCAGACCAACCCTTCATGTGCTCTAGACCTTAAATGGTTCCCCAGGGTATTAAGTACCTTGGCATTATAATGCACCCCAGTCTCACCAAAATGCTCTCTGCCAAATTCACTAATCTACTAGACTCAATCAGGAATGACATAAATAGATGGAAAGCCCTGCAAATTTCCCTAGCAGGTAAGATAGTTTCCATCAAAATGATGACATCCCCCAGATTGCTCTACCTACTGGCACACCTACCAGTACAAATTCCCCAGAAGTGGTTTTGGAAAATTGACTCATTGGTGGGTGTTTTTTATGGGAAGGGAAACCGCCACGACATAGTAGACTGAAGCTGAGAAAGCATTGGAACAAAGGAGGATGGGAACTCTCTTGGTTCCAAGGGTATCATATGACCTTTATATCAGCACAAGTAGTAAGGTGGTTTACACCTATTGGTCACCAAGCTCCAACCTTACTCTCACTTGAGGCAGCTATGGTAAAGGCTCTCCATCCAGCTACACTGCTATATAGGGCAAAGCAAAATCTCAACCTCCTATCACTGCCCATGATAGTATCAGTTCAATACTGGAGGAAGGTACACTCCATGATAAAACATAACCCTGCACCATGGGAATATTTGCCACTCTGGAGAAACCAGGCTCTTAAGGTGGAGAAAGAAACTATCCACTGGAGGCTATGGGAGGCACAGGGCATCATGCAGATCCGAGACTTATTGATACCAGGTATGAACACAATTGACTCCTATGACTCACTCAGAGCCAAATACCACATTCCCACCACCCACTTCTGGAGGTACCTGCAAATATGGGATGCTATCACCCATGTCACAAATGCCTCCAAAGGAAGGGCAACCTCCCCCCAAACCCACCCTCTAGAGGCCAAACCAACACAGCCCAAGAATAGGGCCAGCAGAATCTATGCCCAACTTTGAGATACCCACCAGGACTCAACTCAGTCAGCCAGAGCCCAATGGAAGCAGGAGCTTAACTCTCCGATATCAGATCAACAATGGTCACATAGCTGGCCAAGAATCCACTCATCATGTAGGGATGGGAATACTTGTCTTATCATGAACAAGACCATGTTACGATAGTATCACACCCAGGTCAAGCTCAAACACCTGGGACTCACCTCAGACGATCGGTGCTGGAGATGTGGGCACACCTGTATCATATCCTCTGGGAATGCCCACCGCTACATAAATACTGGGCAGATATCCAATCCATGTGCCAAGAAATTTGCCCCAAAGTACCCCCAGAACCCCCCTTGTTGCTGCTGGGATGTGAGAGGACAGGCCTCCCCAAAACTAGCCGTGGTGCGAGGTGGGCTACAATAGTGGGAGCATCTGCTAAGAGACTGATCCTGAGGAGATGGAGCACCACAGACTGCCCTACTTTCTCAGAACTCCTTCAATCATTGGCGCAGGTGGCCACTTATGAGAGTCTTTCGAGTTTCACAGCAGGCGCCACGACCAGATACATAGTTTGTTGGAAGCCTTTCTTGGACTCCAGGTTCTGTCACAAAGCCCAGTCAAATCCTGGATGAAGGACCCCCTTACCCCCTGGAGAGTTCATCCTCTAGAACTCCTCGTACCCCTCAAACAACTCTACACCAATTATCCAAGCTGTTACTAGGACCCCACAAAGTACTGGATTGCAAAATTGTACATAGTTGTGTTTTAAATCTTTTGTAGCATAAGGCTGCACACCAACACAGGCATATCCTGCATCAGTGTTAGACCTGCACCTGATAAAGAGATAGAAGGCCAAGATGAACATTGACTCAGGACCCTCCACACACACACACACTCACATACTGCTAAGCTTCAGTGAGCAAGGATGGAGGAGGGAAGGAACGATTAGGATATTCACATACAGTTATAATGTTGCATTGCTCCATTCATCAGTTTTACATAGACATCACTTGCACAGATCTGAGATAATTATTGTTGCACTATATCCTTGAGGACACCAAATGTTGCAGTGCACTTCAAGGCATCTGTATGGTGTTGGTATGCTGTAATAATAAAAATCTTTAACAAAAATGTGTTTTTTAAATGATTACAACTTCAGTGGAATTTTTTTCATAGCTTGAATGGTTACTGAGATATTGGCAAATTAATGTCACAAGGGTTGCTTTTCAGCCCTATAGGGCTACTGTATGGCTGCATTGTTATGTATAAGTGGGAGCCCAGGGCCTGAAGAGCCCACACTCCCACAGATGCATATTGTTATGTACATATGGGCAGCTTGGTGGGAGCGCAGGGCCTGGTGGGCCCATGCTTCCACCAATACATACCACTTACATTACACTTTCTCAAAAAGTAAGGAAATTCATTGCACAAAATTTCATTAATGCATCAGTTACGGTTGAAGTGACAAAAGTAGGGAAATGAGATGTTAGGGTTGAGCCCCTAACCCCCCCTCACCATACCACCCCATCCCCCATGCTCCACACACCAACAGGCATCGGGGTGTGCTATGGGGTCATTAGGCCTAACTCTCATCCCATTCTCCTATTCTGTACCATGTCAGTCTCTTTAAACATGGAATGGGGTGTGAGTTGGGCCTAATGACCCCTTGGCACACCCTGATGCCTGTTAGTGTCTGGAGGATGGAGGATGGGATGGTAGGGTAGGTGGGTTAGGGGCTCAACCCTAACATCTCATTTCCCTACTTTTGTCACTTCAACCCTAACTGAAGCATTAATGAAGTTTTTTTGCAATGAATAAATATATATATATTATACTGGCATAGTAGCACCAATTTAGTTAAGATTGGCAGGACAGCTTAATGTTAAACCTCAAACTTTGCACTTTGATAACTTTGCAACCATTCAAGAGATTTACACAAAATTTGGCATGCTTTGTGGCTAGGGGATGGTCTCCTGATTTACTGAATTTCATGTCAATCCCTTTTGCTGTTCGTGAGAGACAGAGTGCTGAAAAAACAGAGGGCCAGATATCAGAAATGCGCCAAAAGCTAGCGCAAGTCCAGCACAACACAATTCTGATGTGCCATGGTGCAATGAGTGTGATATTCAAAGATTGCACATGGCAAAATGTACCAGTGCAACATGGCTGAATATTACACGGAAGCGTCATGGCACAACCAGACTGGCGCGGAGGTTCAACCAAACATGCGCCAAGGTGCAACCAGGCCAGCCCCATAGCGCAACCAGAGATGCACCAGGGCACAACTGGACATGTGCCATGGTGCACAAAGACTAGCCCCAGGCAATGGTGGGAGCACAGCAGCAGTGTAAAGGCGTGGGCCACAGCAGAGGATGACACCCAGGGACAGTGCCAAAGATGCACAGTGGCAGGTCACAGGTGGCCACCAACCAGCAGGGCACACACAGGCACCCAGACACCCCCACCCTGGAACACACCTGTGGCACACAAAGCAGGCAACAGGTGGCACCAATGACCTAAGGAGGACCAACAGAAGAGCCCCCAGATGCTGTGCCCCCACCCACCCAGACCCCAGCAAACCACACCCAGGACCATGCTGTCAAGCACACACATGCCACACATCCCAGACAGCCACCCCAAGGCCACTCCAAGGCACAGCCACTGACCAAGGGATAGGACACCACAGTGCACCACCCGTACACTGACACAGGCACAGCACACAGACACACCATGCCACTGCAGCATGGCTCCTCATGTTAGCTGCAAAGCAGACACAGACACAGGCAGGTAAGGCTAAATAGACTTGTACTGTCAAAAACTATGTACAGAAACAAGGGGGTGTGAAGGGGTAGGATAGCAAGGGAATGGGTCAAGGAACAGGGACTGTACAATGGGATGGGGGACTGGAGGGGGAGGTATGGCAGTGGATCCTGGAGAACTGAGAATAAGGCTAGTGGCACCCATGCCCAGTCACCCCCAGCTGACACAGTTGCCTCTAGATAGCCAGGACCTACCTCTGGACCTGGAAGACAGATTCTATAGTCGTTGAGGTGACCAGGATGATCTGCCGAAGGAGCCTGCAGTTCAGTGGCTGCAGTGAGCCTCTACAGACACCTAGGACAAGGGACAGAACAGGTGATCAGTGCAACATCCTAAGGAATACAGCCCAACCAGAGTGCTGACTGAGCAGGGGGAACACACCCCCTGGAGGGCTCACACAGGCCACCCACAGGGTTGTGGGCCAACCCTGCTGGCAAGTCAGCACACCACATCAGTGCTCAGTGGTGGTCCGTGCCGCACAGCGGTCATCCGACTGCAACATGGCAGTCACATGGCATGGTGCCCCTCCTGCACCACAGCAATAACAGTGGTGGCCATGTGCACACCCACCCCACCAGCAGCAGGCACACGTGACCGATGGATGTGCCACAGTGGAGGGCACCACCCACAGTGCCACACAGACAGCTGCCATGGCACATGGCACAGGTTGCCACTCCTGCACCCACGCCCCTGCCACCCCTACTGATGATGAGCAGAACTATGGAAATGTCTACCTGCCGTCTGTGGCCCCACAGGCAGTGGTGCTGCTGCTGCTCCTCCTCTAACTCCTCCTCCTCCTCCTCCTCCTCCCTGGGCTGCCGCTGCCTGATGACCCACCAGCACTACCCGGCACCTGTCCTCAGGGCCTGGGAATGGAACAGAAACAGATACACATCAGTAACCAAGTATAGCAGCTGCCCACCACACCCATCCCTGTGCACAGGGTGAGTCCCTGCCTGACATGGCCCACAGGGTGGCAGCACAATGCAAGTGGTGGAGGACAAAGCCAAAGTGCACTGTACATGATGGTAGTACTCCACCCTGCATGACATGCCAGACAGCCCAGCCAACACCACAGTAGAGCACCAGGGCACACATGCAGCATGGGCCTACTCACCTGGCTGTGGCAAAGCCCAACACCGTGCATGCACCTCCAGCCACTGGAGGTGCTCAGGGTCCCTCCATTGCAGGTCTCCAAATTGGTGATGACACTGTTCACCACTCCTGGCCACCCCTGTGCACTGTGAGAGTGCAACAGCAATCGCCTTCCACACAGCCACCGGGGCTGCTGCAGTGGTGCCTGCCCAAAGAGCTGGGGTGCATGTGGCAGGATGCAGACCACTACATTAGCCATCTCAACTTGACACCAGTTGGCCACCTGTGCATGGCATCACTGTGGCTGTGCCATCACCATCTGTGTGAACCACAAAACAAAATGGCTGCATGAAGCTCATGTGGAAAGTACATGCACCAGATGCATGGGCCGAGAGGGTACATGCTGTGATATGCTATTGTGCAATCATGGTGATGTGCAGCATGGGCATGGCCTGACAGGGTCACGGGTACAGGGGTCACCCAAGGGCAGAGGTCATGGCAAGGGTCAGGAAACAGCTGCCACATGGTGCGCACGTACGCAATAACAGCCATGGCACACAGTGCACCATGGGCCCTATTACACACTGTGCACACTGTGTACAATAGGTGGCAGCACATTGTCCTGCACATGCACACCGCAGTTTCATGCAGTGCGCATGCATGCACATTGCACCACAATTTGTTTCCAGAGCAATCTCATTGCACACAGATCAATTCCACGATATTCAACTGCTGCATGCTAATGAGCTCATCAGCCAATGCGTGGTGCACTGGTGGAATTAGCATGTCATTACCATTGTGCCAATGCTCATTTGCATGTGCTGTGCTATAAAAGTGCCGAGGGTCGGCACAGGCCATGGACCGGTATTGCAACCATCTGAGGTAAGTTGTGCATGCTGCAGAGCCCAGCCAGCACAGCAGGGGGGATGGTGTAGGCTGCTGCTGACACTGACATTCCAGAAGCGGCAAGGTCCTAGCACTTGTGGCATGCGAGATATGCCATATGTGTGGCAGTAGCCCACACATGGCATGTTGCAGCTGCTTGTCAAAAATCATGACGAGTGACAGGTGGCCTCCCCAAAGCCCCCCCAGCCCAGAACCACCTCAGCAGACACCAGGGGGCATGTTGGGGCTGGACATATGGCACAGTCATCCTGGGGGGGTGCACCAATATTGGACCCCCAGGGGTCCCTAACGATCAGGGGATTGGAGGGCAGGGGTGTGCAGCAGGGAGCTAGGAGGTCCCTATGGTGCCATCACTGGGGCTCTGCATGGTGGCATCTGATGGTGCCAGTCATCTGATGCCACTTTGGACAGCTCCGAGCTGTTGGAAGTTCCCTGCACCGCTGCGGCTTTGGGAATTACAACTGTGGGTTGCAATGCTGCCCACCTAGAATAGGGCTATGTGCATGTTGTAACCCACAGCTGCACCAAGCATTGTGGGCTGCAGCATAAATGGTGTCTGAACATGTGATTGTCGCAGCCTGCAGATGCACTGGCATATGACACCTCTTGACATGGCACCAAGCGTATTGCATGGTGTATGTCGCGAGATATGCCACGGAGAGTGGCGTATCCTGCCTTATGCAGGTGTAGCTCAACTTGGAATCATGCTGTCTGTCCTTACCTGAAGCAGAGGAAAGAATGAAATATTACGTATAGGGGAACAGCAGCCCATTGTGGCCCCTTTTTATAGTAAGCTGTCTGTCACTCAAGTCCCGGTGGAAAGTTTTCCACCTTCAAGAAGGAGAAAATCCTTCTGGTAAAGCTGCCCCTTATTATGCAAACAATAATACCCCACAGGGTGGGAGGTATTGGGCTATACCCACCCACCCAGGGGTGTAATGAGGCCCAACGCTGCAGGCAGAGGGCCTTATAGCCCCTGGAAGGGTGGGTATAGCCCATACCGCCCACCCTAGAGGGTATTATTGCACTTAGAAAAATGGCATGTGTGTATATTTTAATTATGTAGTAATTTTAGTAAGGAAATCTCTGTGAAAGAAATGAAATACCAGAAAAGAACCTTTCCTTGGTAAAGTAGTCCCACCATTTGTGTGTTGCTCCATGCCCTGTTGCCCCCGCCCCAGAAACAGAGGTCTTAGAACCATTCTATTGTGGTAACCTCCCCTCCCCCCAAAAGCACCTTTCAAACAAGAGAATGGATTTGTTTTATATACTTGCAAAGCAGGGGACACAAACTGTTGCAGTACTGCAGGTTCCTTTTTTGTGTGTGTTTTGAGTTGCCAGAAGCAGACACTGTTACCTGGAAGTAGGGGGGGAAGGGGTGTTGTGAAGCAGTGTGGTTTCTTCTTAAATAGCTTTTTACTTCAGCCCTGTTCCATCCAAGTTCTGTAGCACTATTATTTGTTTTTATTTTGCTTTTAACTTTTAATGTAGCATGATGCAGTTGGTAAATGTGCCGTGAGTGGGATGCAATGCAGTCATTAGATATACTGCGAGCAGCAGCTGATGTGAAAGGTCAGGAGCTGCAGATCGAGGGAGGTGAAGTGAAGCAGCAACAAGCAACAAATGTAAGCATTACAAAACATTTTTTTGGGGTGTGGGAATGAGGAAGAGAGGCAGCGCTTACTGTAGGCTGTGATTCTGCTTTTTGCACTGATTTCTGAGTTTACAGAACAGCATTTTGTGCCTTGACTCCTCTACAAAGCTGGAAAAACAAAAAGATACTTGCAGGTTCTGAACTGTGTTATTCTGCTTTTTGCACTGATTCCTGAGTTTACAGAACAGTGTTTTGTGCCTTGGCTCCTCTACAAAACTGGAAGCCTAGAACTGTTTGTTTAAATATCCTGAGGCATATAATTGAGAGCTGGAAGATACCTGTGGTCATTAAAGCATGTCAGCTTGAGAGGAGGGGCAGTTTACCTACAAAAAGACAAGCATTACTAGCGCGAGCGCGGTAGCGTGAGTGTGAGTGGCACGAGTGCCACTCAGAGTTAAAAAAAATCCAGAGCACAAACAGCTCACTTTTAATGTTATTTACTGGTGCTGTTTTTGAAGATAATAGGGAATTTTAAAGAGTTGTAAACTGTTGTTTGAGGGGTGTTAATGTTTTCGCGGGGTAAAGAAGCAGATTCTAGAAATTGAATTAGAAGTTTTCCAGCTTTTTTGGGGGAATATAAAATAAAAAAAAAGATTTTAAAGCTACGCATCAACTTTTTTTTTTTTAACTTGATTATTGTTGCTAGGTGTTAGTTTTTTATTTCTGTGTTTTTGGATTAGCTGTGATATTTATAACATTTTTAGTTAGGGGTGTATTAATTCCAGAGATATCTAAATAATGATCATGGTTCAAACGAGACGCCAAAGAAGGGGAAATGGACGATTTAAATGCTCCATTTCTAATATTAATGTAGAGATTGATCATAGTTCTGTACAATACATGGTAAATTCTCCCATTGAATTAAAATTATCTATGCATTCCACTTTAGGTGATGTTAATGGAATTAGAGAAAATGCTTTGGATGGTTTTATAAGTAGTAGTACTCCCACTCAAATGCAAACAATGAACCAAGATGATAGAAAATCAAAAGGATTTACAAACTTAAAAAATAGAACCATTCCAATAGCTAAAAGAGAAGGAATTATGTTAGGGGAAATGCTGAATGATAAGTTGGATATTATAGAGACAATTTCAGAGGGTAGTTTTGCAGGAAATAAAACAAAGCAGACTAAAATTAAAGATCATTTTGTTGAAAAAAGCTACAATCTGCTCAAATGACATCTAATGACATGATTGGTAGTGAGCCAGGGGCTTTCAAGGGATGTCTTAATCAGACCAATAATCCAATTAGTCCTAGCAATAAACTTAATGAATTTATTGGGGACAATTGTCAAAAAGCAGCAGCAGATACAGCTTTGAGTTCTGCAGCTTTGAAAGAAACATTGGATACAGAGTTGCACATAACATTAGAGGCTTCTAGGAATACAAGTCAGAGGGAACACTCAAGTTTGTGTAATTCCTTGGAATTTTCTCCTGATTAGTTTTATGAATCAAATCCTAAACCTAGGTGGCATAATGATTTGAGGAATATTGCTAGTGAATTACAGGACACTATAATTGGTCTCAAACAATTCACAACTCCTAAACAATCAAGGCAATTGTCTCAGGAAAAAGAAGATTGCAAGTTTAATTCTAATACTACCTACCCATTTGCCCTTAGTGAGAATTTAAAAACTTATATTCAAAATCCACACATTGTACATATGATGATTTTAGATCTTCTAATTAATCTTAAATTTGAATTAGACACAATTAAAGAAAATATAGCGATTAGTGGTAGCAGAATGGATGAGTTACTCCTACAATTGAACAAAATAAGCCCTCAGGAGGATTCTATTTCAATAGTTATTGATGAGTCAGATAATCAGGAAGTATTAAATGAGCAATTAAGACCAGATTTCCCTTCTATTGTTTTTCCTGAAACTCCAAAACTTAATCAAAATAAAAAAGACAGGAAAAAAGAGAAGGGAAAAAATAAAGGTAAAGGAAGATAAGAACAGAGATTTGAAGAAAAAAAGTGTTTTATCTTTGGACAGTGTTTCTGATAAAACTTTGCTACAAGTGGATATGTTACACTGTTCTGTAACTAAGACAAACACACACAGTCATTTGTGTGTTAACCCAAATAATGATGGTATCTCTCCAAAAGAAAACAAGAACCAATTGAAGGAATTCAGCCCAATAACAAATCAGTTTGGGATTGAAGAAGTGGTTAGGGAAATACCTAACAGGTCATCAGTTACGGTATTAGAGGGAGAAATTAAAGATAGAGGTAATACATTTCAAATGTCATCTATCCCCTCAATAAACACTGAAGTTAGTAAGTCAGTTATAAATATTACTGACTGTGCTATATTAAATCTGTATGGTTTTCCAACTGATGCTAAATGCTCATATGTATTACTGAAGGAAAAGATAGTGGATTTGTTTAGGGCAGTAACTGGTGCTGATATTGGGAATGAGGATATTATAGTTATGGGAAGATAAAGATTGTGAGGGTGTGCCTTGTTTACTCATTTTTTTCTAAGGTTCCAAGGGTAGCTAACCAAATTTGGATTAATAGGGAATCATTGAGGAAGCTGGGTTATAAGCTGGACTATATAAATAGAGACATGCTGAATAAAATTAAATTAAATAACAATCCACAATCAGTTTTAATTTTTGGACTAAATGCCTCTTCTAAAGTTACTGATTTTAAGTTAAAAAATATATTGACTAATCTTTTCGCTCAAATATCTAAGATTCCAGAGAAGTAAGTTAAAATCCTAGAAGTAAGAAGGGGACAATTAGAACTGAGACTTGGTCAGGTAGAGGCCTTATTGGAATCAAAAAAATTAGTAGATATAATCATGGAGAAGGCATTACTACTGGACAAGGCTGGTATACATATATTACCAGTAGAATATGAGGAAGTTCCCAACTCCTTTAAAGTAAAAAATGCTTCAGAACATACGAAAGGGAATTATCCAATGTTTCTGCAGCTCTACAGGGTTGAAAGGATCGAGAATGAGAATGATTCCAAGCTGGCAAGGTTAGTTAAAGATCTATTGGTACAAATATTGCAAGTTCCAATGGAGGATCTTAAATCATTATGTGTAACAAGAGTGAGAGGTGATCTATTTTGTGATACAATTATTTTAACAGTTAATCAAATACATTTATACAATAAATTAGTTAACAATTTGGCCTTGTTGGATTCCTTGGGGTTGTATTTGGTAGAGGATAATGATGACAATTTAACAAAGGCTGCTAAAAATGTTTCATAGAGAAATAATAAGAGCATGACAGAAGAATTAACTAGGGAGTCCAAGACTTCAGGAATAATATATAACATTGTAACATCTAATAAATTTTTAGAATTGGCATCCTGTGATGATTGACGGTACAAATCAGATTATTCCCTTGGATGGAACTTTAATGACAAGCTAGGGGTGCTCTCGTGGAACATCTCTGGTTTATCAAATAAATTAGTAGATAGTGAATGGGTGGAATTTATTCTAAAATTTAATATAATTTGTCTTCAGGAGACATGGCACTGTAAAAATTCAGATATCCACCTAAATGGTTATTGTATGTTTCATTTAAGTGGGGGAAAAAGAAACAGAAAAAAGAAGGTTAGCAGGTGGGCTAATTACTTGGATTAAAATAGATGGAAATTCAGAAGCAAAATTAATATGTTCTAATAAAAATATTTTGATTGTACAAGTCAAGAAGAAAGGGTTTTCATTCTGTTTAGCTAATGTTTATATTCCCACCAAATTCCAAATATTATGATCACCCTATATAGGCCCACCTAGAAGACCTGCTCTATAAAAGCTGGGCACTTTCTGATTTTGAGGAACTTCTATTGTGTGGTGATTTTAATGCCAGAATAGGCAGATATGATGGTTATGCTGATAGTTGGCCATAATTGGCTTTATAAAAATTCTACAAATTATGCAAGATGCTCGGAAGATAATATAACCAATAGGCTAGGTAGGAACTTAATTAAGATCTTAGATTTATTTAATTTAATACCACTAAATGGTCGCCTACAAGGTGACAAAAAAGGTAAGTATTCTCATCAATCAGCAAGAGGGCCATCTTTAATTGATTATTTTTTTGGAATGGGGATGTATCATTATGGGAAAATTTAATAATTACAGATAAAGTAGATAGTGATCATTTCCCACTAGTGCAATTTTCCAAACAACTGATTTATGGAATTGATGATAACCATATTCAGTCACAGATAATAGAGATACATCACAATAAAATCATTTGGAATGATATGGTAGCTGATCAGATACATAATTTAATAAAAAAATAGACTGGATAATGTATTAAAACTTGTTCATGATAGTGGAACCATTATTCAGAATGTTACGGTGTGTTTGGAAGAAATTAAAACATTGCTAAGTAAACCATATATAAAATCAAGTAGTCAGGACTTAGCTCCAAAGACATGGTTTGATAAAGAATGTCATCAAGAAAAAAAGATACTTAATAATGTTTTAAGAGGTGTAAAGTTACAAAAGAATTCTTTGACATTTAAAGATCTAAACAAACAAAGAGAAAAATATAAAGCCTTTTTACTTTATAAAAGGAATGCTTTTCAACAGAAGAAATGGCAAGAGATGTTAAGGGTTATAAATCAAAAAGACTATAAATCATTTTGACTTCTAGTGGCGAAGGGATCAAATAAAGTAAGATTTGAAATTGATACATATATTACTATGGAGTCTTGGATTCTTTATTACACAAAGACATTTTTTAGTAATGAGTGTGATAATTTCTGGTTGAGTTTAAATTACAATCTAACTCAATTTACCCCCTTTAAATTTGAGGAGGTGCTTCAGGCGTTAGCACTGTTAAAATTGAAGAAAGCTCCAGGGCCAGATCAAATTCCTTCAGAGGTTTTTTAAAGCCACCAGTAATATGGGCCAAGCTTCTTAAAGTATTATTTAATGTATGTAGTAGAGAATTGAGTTTTCCAGCATCTTGGAAAGGTGCAATAATAATTTCTGTATTCAAGAAAGGTAATAGGTCTGATCCAGCAATGTATAGACCTATTTCTCTTTTAGATCACCTAGGCAAAATTTTTACTAGGTTGATTTTAAATCGATTAAGAGAACAGATGTCTAATATTGGGAATTTTTCAGAGGCTCAAGCAGGATACAGACCAGGTTATTCTACTACTGATAATACCTTTGTGATTTGGCATTTAATTGAAAAATATGTTACATTAAGGAAACAAAAACTTTATGTGGCTTTTATAGATTTCAGTACTGCTTTTGATACCATATCCCATAATAAATTGTGGGGAATTATGGGAAAAAAGGGAATTTCACAGGAGTTAATTGCTATTATTAGAGAACTTTATACTTATACTTGGGCACAAGTGAAAGTTGGGAAAGGAGGCCAACTTTCTGATCCTTTCCTGGCAAACAGGGTGTAAGACAGGGTTCTGTTTTAGCACCAACCCTGTTTTGCATCTATATTGATGTTTTGTTGAATTAATTGGAGGAATTGGAAACAGATTCTCCAAAAATATTGGGGCAAAAATGTGCTTCTCTTGCTTATGCAGGTGACTTGGTGGTGTTCTCATTAACTCGATCGGGTTACAAATGAAGTTGAACATTTTGGATAATTTTTCAAAAGAATATGATTTGCAAATTAATGGTACAAAAAGTCAAATTATAGTATTTGGAGCCAAAAATTCCTCACTTAAATAGAAGATTGGAGAAAAAATATTGGATAAAGTTAAAGAATATATTTATTTAGGTCTTCAATTTTCGTACGAAAGGAAATGGGTTAAACGTACAGAGAAATTGATTTTAAACCTAAAAAAACAGCTAATTCATTATATAGGTTTAACAAAAATTATGGAGGGAATTCAGTTAAACCCCTTATTATAGCTATTGAGGCGAAGTACAATGCGCAAGCCCTATATAATGGGGAAATTTGGCAAACAAAGGAGGTAAAATTGAAATACCAATAAATAAAATATTACGATTAAGTTTAGGGTTAGGAAAGTCTGTTCCCATGTGCATTATAAGGGCAGAATTGGGCATGGTATCCTTAGGAGCATACTTTGCAGCCAGAAAAGTTAATTATTGGATAAAAATTCAACATCATAAAAAGTATAGATTAACTTACTGCTGTTTAAAGGAAAAACTTAACTGGTTAAACCTTGGACATCTAAAATCCAGTTGGCTAAAATCTGTATGTGAAATCTTGCATGTCATAGGTCTGGATTCTCTAAGGAAAAATACTGAGAAAGGTATTATAATAGGTCTTAGTTACCAACCTTGTATCACCCAGAGATTATTGGATCTTTATAAACTTAAAGATTTGGAAAAAATTTCTAAGTTAAGAATTTCTCCTTGGTTTAGAATAAATGATGCTAATCATTTTTTAGACTTCATTATGAAATTCTTACTGACCCAAATCAAAGAAGATTGTATACATTATACAAGTTAGAGTTGTTTCTCAGTAATATTATGGATGCAAGATATAGGGCGGAAAATCAGAGAGATGCAAAACTATGTTCCTGTACAAGAAAAAGTTATGAAGATTTAAAACATGTAATTTTTTACTGTCATTGGTACAATAAGCCTAGAAATAAATGGATTATACCAATCTGTAGAACTATTTTATCTGATGATCAAGAGTTGTTGTTAAAAATTTTGTTTACAACAAATGATGAAATTATTAAGTCCACTGCAAGATATTTGGAAACTATTGTAAAAATTCGAAGGAGGATTACAAGAGCACAAACATGAATGCAAGGTTGATGTGAATTATTGATAGGGATTTTATAGTTTTATTATAAATGTTATGATTAGTATTTATGTAATGAGAATGTTGTCAAAATGAAATGTGTTTTTCCCTTTTCTTTTTTTTAAAGAATGAAAAGAATGTTGTACATTTTTGTATTTTTATCTATAAATGTTTGTAATGATCTGTGACCGAATAATTAAATAAATAAAATTCAAATACTGTAGGTTGTAGTTTTAATCTACAGCATTGTGTGCCACCATGTCTCGCTAAGTGACAGAAAAAAATGACAGACATTTAAAAATGAAATGAGGGGGTTTCACCCAATTACACAGCAGGTTGGGCAGCATCATGCTGGTAATGTGATTGGCTGGGCTGGTACTTTTAATAGCCAGGCATCTGTTGTCTGATAGATGCCCAGCTAGAGAAGTCCTTCAGCCAATCAGAAGGCTGAAATAGTTTTACCCATTTTCTAAAGAAGGGTAACTAAGTCCTTTCAGCCTGTTATTTGATTAAATAAAGGGTCATGATGATGCTTGGTCACTTGACCCAGGTGGGCACCTATAAATAGTACTACCTGAGCAAACAGATGTTAGGGTTAGTGTCTTCTGACTGAATGTAGACGAAGGACTAGGAGAGTCCTGTGCTGCACTAAGGAAAAAATTGTGAAAATTGTTTATAAATCTTTCCTTTTGAATCGTGATGATTGTTTTATTTTTACTTTATGTGGTGCAAAGCTGTTGTTGTTTATGATTACAAAATAAACAGCCCACTTAGAAAAAGTGGGTTGCACCAAAAATCTTGTGTCTGTGTCCATCTGTATTTCCCACACCTTTACATGGATCTATTGTCCCTATTTTATATTATAGCGGACCCAATTCTGATGAGTAGTTTACATTCAGAACTTAAACCAGAACTGAGTGGA
Organism: Neoceratodus forsteri; assembly: GCA_016271365.2. Taxonomy (NCBI): domain Eukaryota; kingdom Metazoa; phylum Chordata; order Ceratodontiformes; family Ceratodontidae; genus Neoceratodus; species Neoceratodus forsteri. The sequence continues at coordinate 756,357,272 of CM028135.1, forward strand.
GCAAGTGGTCATCCACCAAAAGTTAAAATAGCATAATTTAGGACAGAGAAAAATAAAGTATTATCTAATACAAAAAACAATAGGTATGTGGAACAGACTTCCTACAGGTATTAAAATTATAGTCAGTAAGAACAAATTTTTTTTCAGACACCAATTAGATAAAATACATGGGGCTAGATATTCAAACGTTAGCCCCTGGCAGCGAATAGCACTGCCCGGCATGCAAACCTAGCCCGGAGCAAAATGCCAGCCATATTCAAAACGAATAGCCCGGGGCAAACCCCGCTGAATATAGCAAGCAAAGGAAACTGGCAAACAGGCCCAGAAGTGCAGTGCAAAAAAAGCCCAGGAATAACACAGCACTGAATATAGCACACAGACAGCACTGAATATAGCACCAGGCAGGCAGTGCAAACACACAATGGAACACAGTGCAGAGACAGCCTGACCCTGGGACACATGCAAGGCAACACATGCTGGAATGAGGTATCAGGAGCACACCACAGTGCCCACCCATGAGGATGCCACATAACCACGGGAAAGTCCAGCAACAACCCAGACCCATGTGGAGAACACCAGCAACAGTACAAAGCATGTGGAACCCCAGCACCCAAGAATGACACAGGACACTGTAAAATGTCATTAACCAGTGTAATAAACAATAATGAACAGGAAAGCAAACGGAAACACAACAGCAAATACAACACAGAACATAGTGATTAACAAACCCCAGAGTACAAAATGCCCCACCCTCCACAGAACAACCCTTCCCACAACACTGAAACAGAAGTAGAAAATACCCACCAACCTCCCCCCCAACACACAACACCAAATGCCCACCACAGGATAAAATTGGCAACATCAGTAGCAGGGAAAGGCACACAAAAATAAACATAAGGACGACAACAGATAGAGGGACGGGAAGACATAGGCCAAGGGTGCAAAGTGAAGGAGGATGCACACAGGGACAGAAGACAATGGGCAAGGAAGGGAAAATCAAGTCCAGTGAGGGGGGTGGTGAGGGCTGACTTGAAAACAACAGGGAAGATAATTATGTGTCTGCAGAAGCAGGGAGACGAGCCTCCCGGATGTTCGCCACCCTCCTGGTCTCAGTAGTTATGATGGCCTGCTGCTCGATCTGTGTCCGCTGCTGCCTCACAATCCTGTGGAGAAGCTCCTCCATTCCCTCAGTCTCCTCAGGATGTGTTGCCCACAGCGATGCCTGTAGTGGCCCTACAAGAGGAAGGGTGAGATCATGAGGACGGTACACCACACAGGAGGCAACCAGCAGCCAACCCTTGCCATACAAAGATGGACAGCATGTCCCAATGGGCTATCCCTGGCTGTGTTGAGCTCTGCAGTGGTATGACAACATGGCAGCATCCCACAATGCAGCACAGGGCAACACATGCACCAACACATAACCCAACACGGATGATGACAGTGATCCTGACAGCACTGGGGGACATATGACACCACCCACCATGATACAGCACACCGCTAGACATGGCAGACACACAGCTGGAAACCCTGTGAGTTGGGTGCAAGGGACACGCAAGGACATGCACAAGGGCATACACACCTTGGGACATGCTGTCCAGCCACACATGGAAATGCACAGCAATGCAGAGCGCAGAACAAACAACAACAACATGCATGCAGGAGCATCAATGAACCATGACAGTGTCCTGGCAATGACCCAACACAGGCCAGGGGACAACAGTCAGCCAGGGCACAGACACTGTCACTGAAGGGCCTTCACATGCTGTCAGGCAATACCACTGAAAGCATATTACCCAGTGGAGACATGGTACATGTCAGTGTCCCCAACCCACATGACAGCCCCCCACACAGTGAGGACCACCTCCACAGCCACGGTCAACACTGGCAGGGAACGATGCACATAATGTAATAGCACAGTGATATCCATACCCTGCAACCAAACAGCAACACAGTGACCTCGCAACGAGACACACATGGATGGACGCACAATGCATACGGCACAGTGCCAGTATGTAGCACAGTGTGACAGGCAGTGCTACACAGCAGGTGTCCAGAAGGGTGAGAGGTAAGTCTGCAAGGCATGCTCCATATTGTCCCGCATGCACAGCAAGCAACCACCACCTGTGCAATTGTGAACGTCCTGTGGGTGGTGGTACGGATGCACCACAGAGGTGGGAAGGTCATCCATCAGCATGGTGTCCCCACGGAACACCCGCCACCCAAGCAAGCAATACCATCTGCCACACACACAGCACTGCAATGTGACTGCCCCCCCAGGCAAGGCTGATAGCATCCTGCTGTGGTGTGAAACACACCTGTATCGCACACCACACTGCTACACCACACTGGCCCAGTGACCTTTGCAGACAAGTGAGTGGCTGGACACCCAGATGTGGTGCACAGTGTCATGAAAGTGTACACATCACAGAACAATGTAACAGGTACTCATGCAACACGCCACCGCTATCAGTGCCGCTCTCCTGCGCATGCTGTGGGAGTGATGGGACCCTCGTGTTGTCTCGTCTCCGCTCCTGTGTCCTGGGCTGAGTCGCACCTGTGGGCATGGGCTGCTCGATCCTCTCTACAGTGGACAAATGTGAAAGTGTTGTTAGAGCATGACACAACATACACATCATGAAACACAGCAAGATGCACATGCAACCCTAAACTCAATGCACCCCACCCTCCACCCACCGCAATGGTCACCGCATGCACCATGCCCCCATGGGGAATACATATGCCACTGTGCCTGTACACAGTGTGCAACAGCACGGTGCACCATTGCGCACAGCTTGCACACAGAGACACGTCCACACACCCACACCCAGAGCACACACCCCCACCACCACCCCCGCTGCACACCCACACCCACACACCCACTCACCCACGGCCAGTCTCCCCACACCACCACCCCCTCTGCACAACCACACCCACACCCACATGCACACAAAGCATTACATATATGCACACTCCACATGCAACACCACTCACCTGGGACAGGCACAGTGCCATCACACACCATGCGCCTGTATCGCTCTAGCTGCTGCCTCTGCCTGCGCCTCAGGTCCGTGTACCGGTAGCGGCACTTCTCAGTATTGTGGGGTATGCCGGTATGCTCACTGAGCTTCCTAGCCACTGTCTCCCACACTTGCATTTGTGGGAGGTCCCCCTCCCTCACCTCCCCAAACAGCCTCCTGTGGCGTTTCATCACCAGCTGAACCAGGTTCGTGGACTCTACGTCCCCCCAGCACCTGTCCCTGTGCGCAACTGCATGCTGTCTTGCATGTCCAGACATGGCACTGTACTGTTGTTGGACACAAACACCCTGCCTTACCAGGAATGCACCTCAGCAATCCCTGCAGCGCCGCGCTATCACATGACTTAGCGCGGCTCTACTCGGAAGCAACCACACAGCACATGCGTGACCCCAGCATGGCCCTGAGGTTGTGTTCCACGTATGCATATAGCGCTGTGCTATGATGTCCAGCGCGCCGCTACATCGCGCTATGACTGGGTGATAGCGCGGACATGAACCTCGCGAGCATGCGTGTTGGCTGCGCTAAGGCACATAGTGCTGCGCTATCTGGTTAGCACGGCACTGCAACACCAATAGCCCTGCGCTGCCATTTGCACAGTGTGGCTGTGCTAGCACAGGGCAAATCGGGGCCATATTCAAACAGGGTATGCAAATGAGGGTACTTGTGCATGCATGGGGCAAACTGTGTGATTAGCATATCATTATGCGCTCATTTGCATGACTCACACGCTTGATTGCCTGGATGGGCTATAAAAGGGAGTGCGGTGCACCGCCGGTGTTGTGTTGTGGTACTGCAGCCTGATAAGGAATCTAAGTGTAAACAACATACTGGTGTACAGATGCAACAGGAGGAAGAGCAGCATGAGGCAGGTGTGTATGACTGCTTTAGGACACTATTGAATGTCAATATCCCAGACCAGGTTCAGCATGGACAGGAACACAGAGATGCAGTCTCTGGTGAATGGTCTGACCCATGTTGGACCACAGGCAAGCACTGTGCTGGGTGATGGTGCACATCCCTAGATGTCTGCAACCAAATGTACAGTGCACTGTGCACAATCCCCTGCAGGGGTGTGTCCTACAACAGTTGCCCACTGACATGACTCCCTGGATGTGTGGCATGACAGGCCATGGCACCCATGCAGGACGTATGCAGTGTCCCAGAACTGTGCTGGCCCATGCACCATGTGGTAATTGCATTGGGTTCTGACATTGTCTACGTACTAGTGCACTTGTTCACGCAACCACTGTAGTGAACACAAAGGGCACAATACAGTGCAAGGTGGTTGGGGTAGGGTAGTGCACATGTGTGTACAGGGCTCGCTGTACAGACACAGGATGCACAGTGACTCTGGTGGCGTGTGCACCGTACATGCACATGCAGCAATCCATATGTCCATGTGGCCTGTGGCACTGGAGGGGGGCATTGTGATGTCTGTGTAACGCAATGCAGTACCGACACAGCTGATGACACATGTCCCCTATTGACTATCCCATAGGTTCGGCAGCACGCCAGGAGCGCATATGTGCACACAAGTTCTCGCAGGAGGAGTTAAACACCCTTGTGCATGCCGTGAAGGAGAGGGAGCAGGTGCTCCACATGCACAGGGCCACTGACGCAGTGGTGCGCCAAGCCTGGGAGGAGGTGACTGTGGCTGTGAATGCCATAGGGGGACGTGGCAGGACAACTGAAGCTGTGCGGAAGAGATGGCATGACCTCCTGCGACGTGCGAAGGAGGAGGAGGCCCAGCGACTGAGGGACAGGATGAGGACCAGTGGTGGACCACCTGAACACCAGCAGTGGGTGGAGGAGCCACACATGGCTGTGGTGGCATTGACCCTCAGGACGGTGGCAGTCACAGGTGCGCTGGGTGGTGGGTGTGAGACGCCTCTTGCACTGCCAAGGACAGGTCAGTATTCGCATGTGTATACCCTATGTTGTGTTGCCATGGGTGCATGGCCATGCTGTGGGTATCCTGCACAGGGTGCACAGAGGCCTGCCTAACAGCTGCCTGGTATGGGCATGGCCACTGTGGGTTTGGTGGGTGCATGGGGTCACGGGCCTGTGTGAAGGGGGTACGTGTCCTGGGGTGTGCATGGAGTAGTGGTGGTAGTGGTGGTGGTGTTTGAGCACAGTGGCTATGTACGGGTGACCGACCCTGTCCCTATTGTCTCCACAGCGGTGACTGCCAGGCCTGCAGGACAACAGGGGCTGACAAGGATGTGCAGACAGATCCCAACAGTAGTGGAGGTGGACGATGGGGAATGACCTTCAACATCCGGGCATGGTGCAACAGATGGCCGCACAGATGCTATGCATGTGTGGCACACACATAGCTAAGGGCAGCTACTGACTGGGGAAGGGTCAGTAGGGATATTGGGATACACCAGATACCAGGATGCAGCACAGTCGGAGGAGGGTGGTGGAGGGGACGTCCTACTGTTCACCGTCACCAGTGGTGAGGACACTGATGTGTCTGACTTGGCACAACACCTGGCTGTGCCTGTGCATGGGGATGCAGGGGAGGGGCTGCTGGCAGGCTGTGGGACGGGTGCCAGTGGTGCATGCAGCATCACCGGTGTGGCTGTACCTGTGTACACGGTGGTGGGCAGTGTAGGGAACAGTGCAGAACCACAGGGTGTGCAGGGTAAAACGCGAATTGGTGTCCATGCCCATACCGTTCCACAGACCACCACCTGTAGTCACCAGCAGCAGAACATGCCTGCCATGCGCCAGGATCCAGTTGCTCCTGTGCAGCAGGCACCTCTGCCAGCTATAGTTCAGGGTAAAGTGCCCCTGGGACAGGATGCCCATGGTGCCCTCCCACTTCTGCAGGCTGCTCTCACCTCCCAGCAGAGGGCGTGTGTGGACCTTCATGGCATGTGGAGGGAGATGCGCCATGAGCTTGCGCAGATCAGGGAGGCCATCACAGTGGGCTTTGCCCGTGCTGAGCAGCGGGCAGAGGACAGGATGGGCTGCCTGGCTGGTGCCATCGAGCATGGGTTTGCTGGTCTGTCGGCTGCGGTGGTTGATATAGGGAATGTCCTGCATGGGGTGCATGGGGTTCACCAGCATGGGATGCTTGGCCATGGTGCAGATGGCACAGGGGCACACAGGCGGGCAGGCCGTGGATGCAGGGCTGCCAGTGGCTCCAGCTCAACAGCATCACACACCCCATCCATGACCCAGCACTGCCATGGCTGTCCACCCACCCTGTCAGGCTCCACCGTCCCCCAAGGGCACAGGAGACCTACTCTTTCTGCCTCGCCTTTCACATCGGCGTTGTCCTCTGCACAGAGCACACCAGGGTCTGTGCCCCACGGTAGTGGCACACGTTGCATGCGTGGTGGGAGGCATCACTGATGGCCATGCTGACTATGTGGCACAGCACACTCATCACCCCACATTTGCCACATAGGCACACCCACATGCACGTTCACACATGCACACACACACCTCCACTGCCACGGTTGCATCACTTACCCTCACAGCACACATCACACTTCCCCACCAACACCACACCGTTTGTGTCCGGCCCCTCCATGCGTGTCCTGCACAACCCTAAACTCACAACACATGCACACATGTTGTCAGATCCACTGTGTAGGTTTACTGTTGGTATTGTTATTGTCACTCATGTGTGTCCATGTGCACATTAAAGTCATTATTAATTGTACCTTTTCAAGTTGTTGTGCAGTCTGTACTTACCCTGTTGTCTGTTGCAGTGTCCTGATGATGTTGTCCCTGTGCTGTATGGCCTTGCATGCCATGCGAGGGTTCCTTCTCTCAAGGTGCTCCACTATCCCCCTGACCGCTGGCTCTGGCTCACTGTCAGACTGTCCCTCAGGTTCAGGTGCCTGTATCCCACGGTTCATTGCCATGTTGTGCAGCATACAACAGGCTAGGAAGACACGGCATACCTTCTGAGGTGTATACTGTAGGGCACCACCTGATGTGTCTAGGCATCGGAATCGCATCTTCAAGATGCCAAACACCCTCTCTATGATGTTCTTTGTGCTGGCATGTGCCTCATTGTACATCTCCTCGGCCACTGTAGCCGGTCTGAGTACTGGTGTCAGCAGCCAGGGTCACAGGGGATAGGCACTGTCCCCTGTCAAAGGATGTATACCTGTTAGTGACATATGGCAGTCTGTCGGATGCTGTCCTGCACCCCTGTGTAGCCCTCCCACACCCCTTTCCTGGCCTGCAATGCCTGCCCCCATGCATGCTGGTGTGTGTATGCCTTGTATGCTACTACTCATCGATTAGTTGACCACTGGTTAGCCTGCCCTCCTTGAATGCTTGGCAAAGCTGGGACTGGTGCCAGATGAATGCATCGTGGGCACTGCCGGGGTACTGTGCATACACATTGGTGATGCGCCCAGCTGCATCACACACCACCTGGCAGTTGATGGAGTGGTACCCCTTCCTGTTAACGTACACATCACTGCCATCACCAGGTGGTGCATGGATGGGGACATGGGTGCAGTCAATGGCACCCAGTACAGATGGTAGGTGCGCAACCCGATGGAACCGCTGCATTGTTTCTCTGCGCTCTGCTGCCATGCTGGGGAATACTATGAACTCCCCCAGCATGTGGCAGGAAAGCCTCTAGGAACTGGGTCAGGAGGCATGAGGTGGCAGACTGCGATACCCCGATGGTGTCCCCTGTTGGTCTTTGGAACGTCCCTGTGGCGAGGAAGCACATCACTGCTGTCACCTTCTCCTCCACTGTCATGGCATGGATGCGTCTGGTGTTTGAGTGCAGCTGCTCATGCAGGAGTTCACAGAGCTGCCTCAACATTCCCCTGTTCATCCTGTACCGGCCAATGATGTGGTCATCAGGCAGTGTCTCGAAGGAGACCCTGAGCCGGTACCACCTGTTTGCAGCATACCTTCTCCTTGGCCTGTGTTGTGGCCCATGTTGTGCCTGCTCCCTCTCTCCACCTCCTCCTCCTCCTGCACTACAGCTGCCATCAATGGCAGCATCACTGCTACAGGCACTGCACACATTTCCACTTCCTGTTCTGGTCTCTCCTCCTCTGTGTTTTGCCCTGGGTTAAGACCAGCCTTTTACAGGCGGTATGTAGCGCAGCACTATGTGTCATGCTATGTGTCCTAGCTCGGCACTGAGCTTTTGAATATCCCTTTGCGTGGACCTCGTGGGCCACCCCCCTTCCTGTTGCCCCTTGCATACATTAGTGCTTTGCCCCGCTACTGCTGTTAGCGTGCGCTATATGGTCCTTTGAATATGGTGGCTCCGCGCTATTCCTGTGCTATTCCAGCGCTATTGCTTTGCGCACCACACTATGCTTTGAATATCTGGGCCATGGAGTGGAATCAAATACCAAGTTATTACCTCTAAAATAATGGGGAAGCAGTATTTATGGGCTACCTGCCTCATCCTGCTGTCTCAGACCTTACTATGAACCTTTGTATGAACTATGAAAGTACTGTGTACTCATGCAATAATGCATCTGGCGAAGTTAATGAGGTCATAATGAAAATAAGTTTTCAGCTTAATAACTTTTTACTTCATTAGCCACCCTCAATGGCATTATTTCTTTGTTTACCACACTTTCCTAGCATCAGTTCTATATGTATTTGCTGACCAAGTGATGTCTTTCCTTCCTTGTACCACACCCCTTCTGTTGGGACACATATGGCTCAGTATACCTTTTCTAGTGACCAAATTTTAAACAAATAAATCCCTTCATGATTGGTGTTTTTCCAGAGGCTTGCTTAATGTGGAGTTTACGGCAGGCCTGGACTTAGCTCCCTTCTTCACTTTTTTCTGGTTTCTCCATGCCTACTACTGGGCTTTTACGCTGCATCATATATATCAGAAGTGTAATCCCCCCCCCCCCAAGTTGTTTATTTTACTATAATAACTGGTTAGTGATGATTTTCAACTGCGGGCAGAAGCTGTCAAACTCGTTTATGCAAAGCTGTGTATAATCAATGTTGTATAATAGTTTGATTAAGAACCTTTTGCAAAAATTCTAAAATCACTCTCGTGATAGTGCTACTGGCTCCTCCCACTGTCAGCTTGTGTTGTCAACTTGATTGTGCTAACCTCGCTGAAGCCACCGAGTGGGAATTTAACTTACATGTGGCTGAAGAAAGATACATTTCTAACAGAAATGAAAAATAACTAGCAGTCTACTAACATCTGTCTACCCACCTAAAAAATGCTACATTCATCTCCATTTCAGCAACCTAGTGACCTAGAAAGACAAAATTTCATAGAACAGCAAGAAAACAGAAACACTCTAAGAAAAAATTAGACTGACATTTGGCTGTTCAACAAGTACCTGTCCGACCAAAAAATCAAAGGAATCAGTCATTATAAAAAAAAATAAGACAAGGGGAAGTGTATGTCAGTTTGGATTTTATTCACACTCTCAGTGTGCGATGCCTTGATAAACCCTTCGAGTTTTGCTCTTGGGGTTTATGAAGCATCACATACCTTGAGTGTGTATAAAATCCTTATAATAACTGGCTTCCCCTTTTCCCATAGGAAAACCATGGCGTAATTTGCCGTTATAAAGGAGCGTTTATAACAGCAAACACGCACACAGTTTCCCTTGCTGTGCGCATGCCCTTGCTGTTCCTGACCGCTCGCCGCTTCCGTGTTCCCAAAAACAGCACCACAAGAAGAACGCGGCGATAAGAACTATTGGGCTTATCAACAGGCTTAAGACTTATTCTGAAAGATGTGGAAGACACTCAGGCAGAGGTAAGCCATTTTTAAAAGAGAGGGACGGATTCCCATTTCGGCACCACATTAACACTAAGTCGAACCGCGGTTGCACTACAAGGTCTTTATTTGATATAATTGCTGAGGTGAAAAAGGGAAACTGAGCAATTATATAAAATAAAATAAGGGTTAGTGTTTTTAAACTTGAAGTTTACACACACCCTTGGGGTTAGATGCTGACATAAACCCCTCGAGCTTTGCTCGAGGGTTTATAAGCTCTGGTCCACTCGGTGTGTGTAAACTTACGCATACACACTAACCCATACTTTACCCTTTATGTTACACACACTTCCTCATGCAGTATTCCATATTTTTTATTGATGTTTACATCTCAAGGATAGACCATGTGATGTAGCATTTCTCTTTTGAGTGGACTGTGGTGATGAGTGCAGCAGAAGGAAAGGCACATGTTGTAGTCATTCACATTACTGTCATAAATAAAAGTACTAAAATATGTTCCACAAACCAGATGCTATGATGAGGAATGTAACTTTCGGCTGTAAGTGCAGGGGCTGTATGCAGTAAATGGAAGACATTTCATATTTGAAGATTCAGAGGCTTCGATTATTTATTGATCAGGACATTTTGGAGGTTTGCGATTATTTATTGATTAGTTGATTTAGTGACTTATTTATTTGTTAGTTTACAAGGTAAGTCCATTTACTAATGACCTTGGCAAGAGGAAACAGAACAAGCTACATATTAAAATATTATAGTTAAAACACTCTGTTGCTACAAATGCCTTCACAGCAACCACAATTATTAGCCAGAGATGCATCAGTAGCTTATTCCAGGAATGAATTATAATGTAGGCAAATCATATTTCACCCATGATTTTAGCAGTTCTAAGTACATTAAAGTGTATTGAGTCTATACACCTCAGGCTGTAGGATGATGCAGTCACAATTAGATATTCCATTTGATAAGACAGGGCTGTGTTGAAGACCCATAGGTGACAGAGTTCAGTGAACTCTTCAGCTGTCATTCCAGGTCGAGGTTCGATTTCATCTTCTACAGTCACCCAAGGTGATCCTGTTAATTCAGGTGCCCAAATCCCATCTTTTCAGAAATAATGTCATATGGTTACTGTGATCACCAAGTCCCAGAACTACTTAGGTAACTGGATTGCATCTAACAGCATGATCTGCTTTACACATTGTCAAGGATCAATACTTTTTTTCAGTGTCTTAAGTTTTCTATCCCACTTTCACACCCACTCAGTGATGATGTCCCCCATCATCTGTACTGTGCTGTTCTGTTAGATTTGCAGATGAAAAGGAGATTGTGGACACTACGGAAGCAGCATGGTAGAGAAGACACCACTGACGAGAGCATCTCAACCTCTGGCATTTTGGAACCACTGGAGAAGGGCTTCCTTGATCTCCCCATCTTTGCGCCCTTATTTACATTTGTGGCTTGGGTTGCTATTTGTATGCCATTCAGTGAGAATGTGCTCTTGTTGTTTAATTAAATTAGCAATTGTAGATTTAGGGAATGAAAGATGCTGGGATAAATCACATTGACTCATGTGGTAGCTCTTCAATTTTCTTTAACAACCCAATCTTCTCCGATAAAGAGAGAGTGCCTTTCTCTTCCCACCAGCAACAGCCATTTTGCATCAGTTAGCACTTTGTATTCTGTAACAAACAAAAGCAGTTTTACCACAGATCTTTAAATGGTGTTAGTTTCAACCAGCTAACTATCAACAGCTGACTTTTGACATCTGACACCAAGAAAATGGCCAAAATAGCTGGTATCTGCATCTGGTATACACAGTAAGTGTTTGTATTACTGTCAATGGGAGCAGCAAATGGTTTTCACGTTCTGACTGCAGAAGGTGGCTATCTATTGTATTCGCACATGGTATTACTGGAGGATACTGTACCTGGATTATTGTGCTTTGGTTCTAATCTTGGCCAGTTAACATTTATTGAACATTTCATAGTGCTACTTTGGTGTACTGAGGGCATAGTAACACAAATCTGCATAATCACTGGCAAAAAGCATGAAAGTGGCAGGGAATCATCTGCTGCACAGTAATGATAACATTTATATTATAACTTGTTAAACTCTTTTTAATAAATATTTTAACTTTTTTATCATATAGAGAGATCTAATTTTAGGTTTTGTTTTAAAATGCGTTACCTTGCCATTACCTTGGTATTCATTTTTTTTAATTGAATACACTTTATTAATTTTTTGATACAAAGAGACAGTACAACAAACGTCATCTTTGTAACAATAAAATATAGTAAATGCAATGCAAAAACATCTTAAAAAGTATTAAAGAAATGCCCTTCCCCTCTGCCACTTCCATCTTTTGAGATGTAAGTTCATGTCATAGAGGTGGCAAATTAAAAAAAATTTATAGCCCAAGCACTATGTATAATTTAATTTAATAATGTGGACAGCCAGGATCTAAGGAACTGTATTTTTTCCAGTACTGAACATATTTACCTTGAGTTGATGCTAACATACTTATCTTCCACAGAATTTGAAAGATTTAGTTATACCACTCAGTAAAAGAAATGACATTCTGATCAATCCAAGCTAGCAAGATGATTTTTTTTGCTACCATTGTTATCAAACTAAAGTGATAATGATTGTGACCATTTAGATCCTGGATATCCACCCCCAGCATCAAATTATCAACTGTAAAAGCATTAGATAGACCTAACTTTGGATCTAATTTGTTTATTATTGCCTTCCATAATGGTTTGGATTTTGTGTAGTACCACAGTTTATGTTATAAAGAACCTGGGTCACTGTTACATCTTGTACAAAGCTGAGATTTAAGATTCCCCATTAGTGTAAATTTTCTGGAGTGTTATATATTCCATGTATAATTTTATATTGTGCAAATCTATAACCATCAAAGGGAATAAAATTATAACTGTTTCCCCAGATAGTTTTCCATTTTTCTGGTGTAAAAGATTTATTCACATTTTTATGCCAATAATTTGATATTGTTCTGGATTTAAATCACCTTCCTGTTGAATTGCCTTGCATATCTTGAAAAGAGCATGATGTTCCCAGCTTAACTTCTCTTGTGTTTTTAACAAATTAGGCTGAGGTGTTTCACTAGTGGGTTTCACAAATTAAATAGTGAATCTGGTAATAAATCAAGCATTCTTTTTTATTTAAATTACAAAGTTTGCTAAAAATAGAAAAATGCACCCAGTCACCCCCCCCCCGGATGAATTGTGATGGGGTTTTAATCTTTTTTATATACCAGGTAGCATTCTCCAAAACTTTGCATTTGGATTAAGCCAGATTGGTTGTTCCCATAGGTTAATTAAAGGTTTTTTTTCTCAAATAAACCTGAAGTTGCTTGAAGATAGATAAGGATGTCCAAATAGGAGTATATTCTAGGGTTTTAGCCAATGTATTGTGTTTGAGATATAATAAAGCCCCTAAAGAGATGTGGTAAGCATGGCATAAGTCTTGCTCTATATTGAGCCACAAAGGGGTATATGTAAACGCAACCTTATGTTCTTTGAATGATAACCATTTATTTATTTAGCGTTTGTTAACCAGGTAAGTACTCTAGACAAAACATACGCCTATTTTCAGGTATGACCCGGGAGAGTACAGGAATTACAAGTTCAATACAGAGTACAACTTGACAAGCAAGGCAGATATGCAGAAGTCAGGAGAGGTGTTAGATACACACTAAGTTAACACGGTTACACAAGTGTCACAGTCAAATATAAAATAAATACAGAGTCACCAAGGCTATGTGCTATGCATTATATACAAATATATATAGTACAGGACCCCTACAAGTATTGCAGTCAAGGCAAGTGCCTGGATCAGAGAGTGGAAATATTTATACATTTTACACAAGGTCACACCCAAGCAGGCAGGCTACCTCAGCAGGACCAATGCCAAAATTCAGGAAATGGTACACTCAAGTACCATACAGGGGTCCTGGGTAATTATGGAGGTTTGACATAGTCACATGCTGAGAAGAGCTTCAAGTGTTCCACAAGGAGGTTCGTAGGCACACATGGGAGGAGGAAAACTGGACCAGGACAAGAAAGGAGTTCCATAATCTGGGGGCACATGAAGCAAAATCTCTGTCCCCCATTTGAGTACAAGTAGCAGGAACCTTAAGGACAGTGGGGCCCAGAGACATGAGGGAGTAGGCAGAGGAGATAGTAGGAACAAGAAGCTCTGTCAGGCCAGGGGAGTGCCAGTGCCCACAACCTTGCCCATGAAACAGCCCAAGACAAAGTTTAAATAGTTGGGTGGAGAGAGCCAGGTGAACTTATTATACAGATCACAATGGTGGGTGAGGTGAGGGGCAGCAAGATCAAAACAGCAAATGTTGTTGTAGGCTATGGTCCACCTAGTAAGGTGGACTTTGGAAGTTTGAGAAAACAGAAGGAACCCATAACAGACAGATGGTAGAAACACACCTCTGGCCAGTGATAGATGAGCGGCCGAAGTGAGATTATTCTTCACCCTGTAAGCCAGACCCAATTTGCTGTTAACAGCTCGGCACGCATTCTGGTTGTGGTGTCCAAGGTCAAGCTGAGGGTCAAGTGGCACCCCAAGGTATTTGATGAGTCAGAGATAAGAACAGGAGTACCGTCAATACCCAAGATGCACAGAAGGACAAAGGAGGTCTTTAACTTAGCGAGGGACCCAAAAAGCATGGCCTAAGTCTTTTTAAGGTTTAGAACCAGCTTGTGGGACAATACCCAGGATTGGCTACTCCTGAAATCCTCACTCAGTTGGTGATTAATGACCCCAATGTCCCAGGAATGAGTGAGGATAACCAGGTCATCAGCCTATAGGATGGACCTGCAAGAGGCAGAGGAGGAGGAGGGAAGATCATTGACAAATATGGAGAAGAGCAGGAGCCCAAGGACTGACCCCTGGGGAACTTCTGAGGACATGGTGGTGGTGTCTGAAAGCACCTTACTATATTTGATAAGTTGCTGCCTGCACTGAAGGTAATTGGAGAACCAACTAAGCACAGCAGGGGACAGACCAAAGGAATTAAGTTGAGAACAGATTAGGACATGGTCAACAAGGTCAAAGACCTTAGAGAGATCAATAAAGATGGCACCAGAGAGTCTGCCGTAGTCCATAGCAGCCCTGATCCCAGAAGTGACAGTGACCAGGGCAGAGGATGTACTGTGCCCTTTACAAAAGCCATGCTGTGAGGGAGACAGTAGCTGATGAGACTGAATATACTCCGTAAGTTGCCCAGCCACAATTTTCTCGAGAAGCTTACTGATAGCAGACAAAATGGCAATCAGCTGATAGTTGTCAAGAATCCTAAGGTTGCCCTGTTTGAGAACAGAGACAACCCTTACCACCTTCCATAGCTCAGGAATAACCCCAGAGGCTAAGGACAAGTTGGTGATATGGGCCACAGGAGAGGCAATAGAGGCATCAGAAAGATGGAGGAGCTTTGGTTCCATACCATCATGGCCAGCACTGGAAAAGGGGGAGAGACCAGAAAGCAATCTCTGCATCTTGTGTGCCATCACAGCCTTAAAGTAGAATAATGGCTGGGGGATAAGGGACTAGTAGAGGGACCTGGACAGGACTATCACATCCATTAGAGGAGAATATTGAGGTGAAGGCGGGCAGGTCAGAGAAATGGGAGTTAAATGCATTGGCGATGGTTAGCAGATTATTACAGCTAGCATCATTGATAAACATGTCAGGGGCCTCACAATTGGAGGAGCCACTCACTATGTTTTTAGTGTTCCTCCAGAAATTCCTAGGGTCCTTAGCTGAATTCTGTATGGCAGATTTACAAATTTCACTTTTGGCAGCCCTGATCACCCTTTTGCATTCATTTCTGAGCCTCCTATATTGCTGAACTATGGCCTGGTCCATTGTGACCTTGAAGTTGGCCCAGCATGTGTCTCTAGTCCTCATGAGTGCAAGGAGGCTCCCATGCAACCATTTAGTAGCAGCCCCCCAACCCTCCATCTGATAAGAGGGGCATGCTTATCCTGCAACACCCCAAAATTGCTGAGAAAATGATGGACTGCAATGAGAGTGGTCTGGGCATCCATCACTGCAGACCATCCATGACCCTAAGATCCTCATGGAAAGACCCCAGGTCAAACCTGGAGAAGTCCTTGACTTGGATGGTTTTATGAGGAATTTTCAGGATGGAGACCTTCCATATACAATACACAAGGGTGTGGTCTAAGATGGAGTCAGGGGAGGGTACCAGAAGAGCTAATCCTCTCAGGCCTATTGGACAGGACCCAGTCCAGGAGAGAGCTGGTACCACTAGTGGACAACTATCTAGTGGAATCCTTAATGAGTTGGAACAGTGACAGGCCTGCTAGCAGAGGCTCATACTGCTTGGCATTGCCTCCAAGCCAGTTTAAGTTAAGATCCCCTAGGATCGTTAGCTCATTATTCCCAGTCCTCGAGCCAACAGACTCAAGGAGGGAGGATAATCCTGATATACCACCCTTAGGGGGATTGTAAGTACAGAAAATGTGTAGCTTTTTGGTGTTCCCAAGTAGCAGCTCTGTATGCAGCAGCTCACAGGAAGACTGCACAGGCTGTTGGCAGGCCAGAACCGACAGGTTGAGGTGACTCTTGTAGTAGACCAAGATACCACTCCCCTTTCTCCCTGGATGGTCCTGCCTGACAAGATCAAAGCCAGGGAGTGCACAGGCTGAATCTGGGATAGAAGGCTTAAGCCAAGTTTCAGTTATCCCAAGGATGTCTGGCTTGTAGTGAGTGACCCAGGCAAGGAGTTTAGCCAAGTTAGGCAAAAGGCTGTGAATATTAAGATGAGCTATTTTCAAACCATTGCCTCACAGCCAGCCCACAGGAGAGGGAGGAGGCTTGGCAGGGAAGATATTTAAATACATGTGTCTCATGGTAGTGTAACAAAAAGCTTGGGACATTGAGTACCCCCATTATTTCTCTGCGCAGCCAGGCAGGAGTAAGTCAACCGAGGCTTTTTACCATGCCATATAAAATAGGATAGAAGCCTTTGTAAGTCTTTAAACCAACTAATTGGCAGAGTGACTGAAAGCATCATCACTGGGTACATTAATCTGGAAAAGAGAATCATTTTTATTAAATTGATTCTACCCCAAGGGGAAACTGGTAGATTGTGCCATCTTTCTAAATCTGCTTTTATAGAATGTGTCAAATTAAAAAAATTGTTTTTGATTTTTTTTTTGTAGAAGTATTCATTTTAATTCCAAGATAATTCAAATTCTTAGTGACCACGTAATACCCTGTCCTATAAAATCTGACTTTTTAGCCAAGTGATTTAATGGCAATACTTGGGTTTTCATTATGTTTTACTTGTAAAGAAAGATTTGACTGAATTCTTTGAGAACCCCTAGTGCTATTGACAGAGAAGTTATTGGATTGGATAAATGAAGAAAAATGTCATCAGCATATGCTGATATTTTATACTGTTTCTGTCCTAGCATACTTCCAGAAATTGAAGGGTTAGAATTAATTTTTCTTATTAGCAGTTCCAGGTATAAACATAGAAACATAGACTTTGATGGCAGATAAGGACCGATTGGCCCACCTACTCTGCCCATTTCCCTACCTAGAGGATAAGCTGCAGATCCTATTTAACCAACAGCCTATTTCTTCCTACCCCCCACAAAAATTGCCTTATGTCTGTCCCATGCATTCTTGAATTCTCCCACAGTTTTACACCCCACAACCTCCTCAGGAAGGCTGTTCCATGCATCCACTACCCCCTCTGTGAAAAAATACTTCCTTACATTGCCCTGAGCCGTCCCCTCTATCTTCAAATTGTGCCCTTGTTCGCAACATCTCTTTTCAAAGATGCTACCCCCTTGGAATTTGTTGATTCCACTGAGGTACTTAAACGTTTCTATCATGTCCCCCCTCTGCCTGCTTTCCTCAAGGGTATACATATTAAGCTCCTTTAGCCTCTCCTCATATGGCTTTCTCTGGCAGACCCTGCACCATTTTAGTTGCCCTCCTCTGGACTGCCTCTATCCTGTCTATGTCCTTGTGGAGATGGGGTCTCCAGAACTGGATGCAGTACTCCAGATAGGGTCTCACCAACTATCTGTACAGGGGGATAACAACTTCCTGTTTTCTGCTGCCGATGCCTTTCCCTATACATCCCAGTATCCCCCTAGCCTTCCCTACCCCCTTCTCACTCTTATAAATTAAATAAAAAAGGGAGTGTGGACAACCCTGCTGTGTACCATTAGTAAGAAAAATAGAAAATAAAAGTACCTTATTACACTTTAGCCGAAGGATATGAATACAACAAACTAATCCAATGAATAAATTCTCTGGGAAAATCAAACACTTCCAAGGTTTTAAGCATATATTTCCATGAAACTCAAACAAATGTTTTTTCTGCTTCTAGGGAGGTCAGCACCATTGGGCATTTGGATACCCCAGATGCAGAAATAATACTGTATGTTGAAGTTTCCTAATATGATAGGCCGAGTGCTGCCCCATCATGAACCCAACTTGTTTTGGACCAAACAAGTCTGACCAGACAAATTGTAACCTTTTTCACCCTATTTTCATGGTGCTGATTTTTGCTTTGGAAAACTTTCACATTGGTACCAGACACATGAGTGCAGCTGGGAGCGGAGTTTGCTGCTTTCTTTGTAACCTATTAGCCAAAGCTCTAGCCAATATCTTTAAATCAATATTATGCAAAGAAATGTGTCTATAGTTAGAAACTTTTGTCACATCTTTACCCGGCTTGGGTAGGACTTAAATAAATGCTTCCTGTAATGATGCATCTAAGCCTTCCAGTTCAAATGCCAAAATAGACCTGCAACAGCTGAGGCAGAAATTCATTTGATAGTGCTTTATAAAACCTGACGGAAACCCCATCTGGCCTGGGGTCTTATCATTTGCCATTTGAAATAATGCTTTCTTTAGTTCTATTATGGATGTAGGTTGGACTAGAGGTTCTTTGTACACAGTTTTTACTTTGGGTGCAGAGCAACTATTAAGAAGTAGGTCAATTTGTTTATCCTCTATATTTTGATCCCCCATCCCATAAGATTCTTTATAGAACATAACAGATTTATCAGCTATCTCCTTGGGGTAGGTTATAAGGTGATTATCTTCTGTACTGTATAAATGTTTTATAGTACAAGATACTTCCTGCTGCTTTATATGCCTAGCCAATAATTTACACACTTTTTCACTGGCTGATATGTATCTGGTCTTAGATTTTAGCATAGCCATTTTCACTTGGGACCTATTGCATTCATAATATTGTTCTCTTAATGCTGTTAATTTGAGTGTTAGATGTTCTGAATAGTGTAAAGCTAATTGAGAATCTGAAGACTTAATATGAGTGAGCAATTCCTTTATTTTGTCATTTTTTTCTTTGTTAATTTTTAATTCTATTTGAATTATTTCTCCTCTAATGGCACACTTGTAAGTGGACCATACCATTGCTTGTCTCTCCATTGAGTCTAAATTTTCTTTAAAAAATGCAGGCTAAACTCCTTGAGGTGAATTATCAGTGATGGTTTATTTAGAAGACTGTCATTCATTTTCCATGTCTTGTCTGTCTGAACCTTAGGTTCTAACTGTAATTTTAATTATACTGGAGAATGATCCTGTAGCATTTTGGCTAAGATTTCACCTTGTATAAGGCCATTTAAGAGAGTGTTACTTATTAAAAAAAATGATCCTCAGTAATTCCCATGGGGGTAAGAATAAAAGGTGTATTCTTCTGAAGGTGACAGCAACATTAGCAACACCACCATCATCTAGATGGGCTGTAAAACCAAGTTCCTATCTCAACATCTGATTCACAGAGAAACACTTCAGAGCAGGCACTCAGTCAACATTTCCTCAAAGAAACTGTACTCCCTACACCTAGAGTGAGAGCAGTAGCTCTTTCTAAAGAAACTCAGAAAGGTACTTTGCATAAACATCTTCAAGGACATTTATTTTCTCAGAATACCAGTTTATGGTGGCATTTTGAATACATTTGTAAGCAGAACATTCTGACTCACATATAAACACTAAGAGGGAATGAGTTAATAACGTTTAAACCTGATTGTGGGGGTAAGTAAAACATGGTCCAGAGTACAGGACTCAGCAATGTCCAGAGTTTGCTCCTGCCTAGTTTTTCAAGTTTTCTTTGACCCAAATGCATTCTGATAATCACACAGAAGCATGCAGTGGATTTGTGGCCAGCAACAGACTGTATTCTTTCTGATAGTCTACCATAAGACCTGCTGCTCTATGGAATGGACACAGCTGAGAAAAAAAACTACAGACTCTACCAATGAATTAATCCATTAACATGCAGCTGTTTGTTTCAAACATCAGTTTCATAGTCTACCTTTTCTGATTAGCAGTAGTGGGGTCACAATACCTTGCATAACTGGCAGGTTGTGAAGATGGATTTCAGTATGTCCCAGTGCTTACCATGAAGCAGCTGAGATGTCTTCAGATTTTCTGAATGCTAACTTGAGGCAGCTATCAAGCCAAAAGAGGCACTACATAATGTAGTGTTACTGTTTTGAGTTAGAGATCCAATGACTGTGTCATCATCATTCAGTAGGCTTGTTTTAAAAGAAAAGATAAAATGATGTCATGAAACCAAATATGACCAATATTTCTGCAGTTTTATTACCACAGGGCCTGCTTAGTGACGGGGAGGACTTTTATCCCTTGTAAGAGGCCATTGCAGAGGTAGCTTCAGACTCTTGATGCAACTGAGAGCCTCACCATCAGCTGAACTACCAAGCAGTAATGTAGATAGCTTTAAGCCAGGGCATTTGTGATCTCATGAATATCTGAGCTATTTGGCAGTTTGCAATTATTCTACAATCTCAAATGTTTTGAATTTGGTATTGACTACCAGATTAATTGGCTAAGGAAACAATAGTACCAAACAATCTGTCACTGAGACCCTATTAGGTATAAAATGCACAAACAAAACAATCCCCTCCTGCCATGTTCCCACCAGTACCTGCACTCCTAGAGACAACAAAAAAGAACCGTAATATCTTGTTTTCACATTGATTTTGAATAGTCATGGGACCCATTTCTATAACAGAGCCCACAGACTGGAGGCTTTTATTTTGTCCTAGTCAGCTGATCAGCTCTACCCAAAAGACCCTTTGACAGGAAGGCAAAACTGGACAGGCTAGTTGAATTTTAAAGGAAACACTCTTAGATGTGAGAGACAGACAGGTTCAAAATTTCAAAACAAAGAGGCTTGTATTTACAGGAAAATAGAACAAAAATAGGCAACTTCTCTTCAGCACAGATCAAACAACAGCTAGCCCATCAAGTCCTTCTCTGGCGTATTCTCTCTCTCTCTCTTGCTATCTTTCTTGAATTTTACTGTTCACCCCTTTGGACTCTCTCAAAGGCTTTTCTGTGTGGTTTCTGCAGTGTTTATTGTAGGGATGCTTGGAATCACCCAATTCTAATTTTATTTTACGATTTAGGAGTTTGGGAACTTCCATCTGATTCTGTTTCAAAACCAATAAGGTCCTAAAAACTGGATTTAGGATTTGGATTTCAAATCCTAAATCCTAAACGATAATGTAATAATAGATTTTAGGATTTAGTTTTGGATTTAGGATTTTCAGATCACAAATGTGAAAATCTTGAATCCAAAAATCGTATTGGAATCAAGCAAATCCGATCCCTTTCAGTGTATTCTGAGCAACCCAGGTTTATTGCCACCTTGCAGAGTCAGCACAGCCCTCCCTTTCAAAGCTTTATTTCAGCCCTGTGTTCTGCAGTGTTTACCTCTCCTGTAGATTTCAGCAAATCTACCCCCCCATGCTGAGAGATGTCCTGTTTGAACTACTGCCTTATCCCAGCTGCCCCCATTTATCTAATTAGGAGCTGGCTGGCTTTAGTCAGCTCCAACCGCAATATTAACAGCCCAGGGCTTGTCAGGAACCTTGATGAGCCACTGTTAATACAACCCCTTTGATCCAGAACATGGAAGGAGAAAAGTGTGTGTCTGTGGGGGGATTGGCAGACAGGCATACACCCTATCCAAACCCCATCAGATTTATCCCAGCACTGTAACAATTACCAGCATACACCTTTTCAGATGATTCGTCTTACTTTTGAAGTTGTCATTCTGTGAGCTTGCCATGGCAATACACCTACTATAGTACTGATGTACAGATTATAGGAAGAGTAGGGCTCCCCAACCTTAGACAGAGTATTAGGAATTTGAAGTTTAAAAAGTTGTTGGCATTACAGACTATGCAAGAAAATTAGAGTAGCGCTGCAGTTTGCAATTTCTGGAACCATTTGTTTACTTGTCTTGTGGTGACTCAGTGCAAACTGCATGTTCTCTTTTAAGTTAAATCAGTTTATTTGATTGTATCGTAACTGAGTGAGGTCATTGTAAGGTTGTTATGTACCAATTAGGAAAGTTACCCAAATATGCTGAAATCAACATGCTGTCTGTTAATCAGTGTTTCTAAGGTAAAGTACTACCAGACAACGTCAACCTTCGTATCAGACACTCTGAGACAGCCATTTTGTGTCAAGGTTAAGCAAAGGAATGCTCAGACTTCTAAAGTATTGTTGTATGGGATTAAAGGAAAAGTGTGTCCAACATGAGATGGATCCATGTTGGCTTAAACCTAACATCACTGATGAGTGAGAAAACTAGATGGCTTGAAAAGGCAGTGACATACTATGTGTTAGAGAAGGGCAGGTGGAGACATTGTTATGCTAAAGATAGGAATAGACAGAGCTCTGACTAGGAATGTGCTGTAGTTTGAAAGAGATGTAATCGATTATTGTTTTACTATGGTGTATTTCATTAGTGAAGCTTCATTTTGTCATTTATACTTCTTGTGACATGCATGTAGATAATATAATTCCTACAAAAAAAATAGGTTTTAATCATGTGCCTGTGGTAAGTTTATCACCTGTCCTAATTTTCACAGGAACATCCTGATTTGAGCAGCTGTGTCCTGTAAAAAAAAAACAAAAAAAAACCCCATGAAAAACACTATGGCCAGGATATTCTGGCTGCACTGGGCAGGGGCGCAAGCCTGGGCACAGCCCAACTGGGCTAAGCCAGGGCATGGACCAGGCGATATTCAACGATGCTGTGCCATTGCTCGTGCAGTGGACCAATAGGCATACAGACTGTACTGTATGCTGTTATTCAGTGGGTGGCATGCGGGTTGGGTGCTGCCACCCGCCAATGACGGAGGGGTGCTGGGTGATGGGGACCTCAGGCGGGAGGGTGGGGAGGGGGTGCCACTGGACCACCAGGGTATCTAGTGATGTTTCTGCCCATGATCAGGCAATGGGGGACTTTCCACTGGACCACCAGCTATTATTATTACTTATGTCCATGATCAGGCAATGGAGGGCTTTCCCCAGAACTACTGGGGCATGTATATTTACTAATGCTCACAATCGGGCAAAGGAGGGCTTTCCCCTGAACCACCAGGGATTATATTTACTAATGCTCATGATTGGGTGATGGGGGCACACGCTTCCAGGGCAGGGAGCATGTGGACAGTGTTCTGGGTGGGCTGGTGGCCACTCACCACTGGCAGCTGCTGTGTTGTGCTCTGCAATACAGCAGCTCGCCTGTGGGTGGCCAGGACTTGTTCCTGGTTTTACCAGGCACATCTTTGCACCCCCCTGTGCAGCGCAAGGCAGAGTTGTGCCAGCATATACACTGTACATCCCAGGCTGAATATTGGGATGTGCCACATATGCATGGGCACACCCCCGCACTTGCACCGCATACATTACCGATGCACCCCAGTGCATCGGGAGTTGTACATCGCAACTTGCCTCTTTGAATATCATGCCAGGGCACATTTGTGGGTTGTGCATGTTGCATCCCTGTTGCGCCATGCGCAACCCTTTTGAATATCCAGGCCCACATGCCCTGACCTTTTAGCAGAAAAATTTCCTCCAAATGTTGTAGAAAATTATAATACCTTAACTAAAATACCTTAAAATGATAAGAAACGATAGAAACAACTAAAAAAGTGGTACAGTTAGTCTTAATTCTGATTATATACAAAAATCAAGTCTGTCACGTTGGTCAAGGTACAGTATACATAAGCCCAGATATTCAAAAGGGTTGCGCATGGGCAACAGTGTTGTGCTATGCAACCACTGATATACCTGGCAATATTCAAAAGAAAATGCACGCCAGCAAATCCGATGCACCGGTGCATCAGTAATGTATGCAGGCACAGGTAGGCGTGCCCATGCACAACCTGCACAGCCTGATATTCAGCCTGGAATGTGCAGAGTCATGCATCACGCCAACCCTACCGCGCCTGCACAAAGTTAACCCAAAAAAGGGCAGTGATGGCCATTCACAGGTGAGCTGCCGCATTGCAGGGCGCAACATGGCAGCTGCCACCTGTGGGTGGCCACCGAAGTTCCTGCTGCACCTGGTGGCACCCCCCATGCTCCATCACGGGCATCCGTGTAGTGAAATCCCCCCTCCTATATCACTGGTGGTCCAGTGGACCACTATGTGCCTGATCGCAGGCATTTGTCTTGAAGAATAAGCCCCCATCCTATATCCCTAGTGGTCCAGTGGACTGCGCTCTGCCCGATCGTGGGCATTGGTAATATAACCCCCCCCATGTCCAATATCCCTGGTGGTCCAGTGGACCTCTAGTGTGCCCAATTGCGGGCATTGGTAATAAACCCCCACATCCAACATCCCTGGTGGTCCAGTGAACCCATCACTGCCCGATCGCGGGCATCTGTAACTTATAAAATGCTCCTACTACCCTGGCAGTCTAGTGTACCCCCTCCCCACCCACCCACAGAGTCCCACCACCTCTGCTCCCCCGCCAGCCAGAGGGTGGCAGCACCCCACTCACCTGCAGCCCTGCCGCCCGCCGACTGACAGCTCGGTAGGGCTGCACGACCAGTAGTTCATAGCATGAGCGAATGGGCATGCAGCCCATACCGTCTACTCAGTCCAGATATGTGAATTAATTCATTCACATATCTGGACTGAGAACACTGATATGGGTGTGCAACCCTACCGAGCTGTCAGTCGGTGGGCAGGCCGGAACGGGTGGTGCTGCCACCGCCCGACTGGGGCGGCAGGGCGGTGGGGCTCCAGTGCAGGGGGTGAGGAGGAATACACTGAACCACCAGGGCAGTAGGGTGACTTATGAGTTACAGATGCCTGCGATCAGGCAGAGATGGGTCCACTGGACCACCAGAGATATGGACGGAGGGAGGAGGTTTGCACGATGCCCATGTTAAGGCACATAGAGGTCCACTGGACCACCAGGGATATTGGATGGGGGGGTTCTTTTAGATGAATGCCCGTGATCAGGCTGCAGGGGGCATTGGTCCCCGACGGCTGCTGCCTGGCAGGGCGGCAGGCGCAAGTCGTAGGGGATCGGCACACCTGCATGCTAATGGCATGCAAATGCGGCCATAATGAGATGCAAATGGCCCCCTGTGCGCCTTGCATAAATTATGGCCCAATTTGCATGTCCTCTTTTGAATATCGCAGGTGCTGTGCATGGTGCAATGGCACTTGCGCTAGCGCATCTCCATGCTCCACTCTGGCCACTTGCGCTGGCACAGTGCCACTGTGCCATGCACAGTGGGGGTGGCCAGGGTGTGATATTCAAAGCTGCTGTGCCATAGCGCAGCTCCGTTGAATATCGCCCAGGCCACACCCTTGCGCAACAAAGTTGAGCTGCACCCAGGCTTGCGCCACAGCCTGGTGCAGTTTGAATATCCGGGCCATACTATCCTGTGAAACATTTTGTTTCAGTAAGAAATGTCTTACTTTGGGCTTCTTAAAAGGTGGTAACCCTAGCCAGTGTGTAGCTCAGTTGTAATATTCAGTGGCAAATGCTTCAACAGAATCTGTTTTTTTTTTAAATGCGGTTATGTCTCAAAGTATGCCTAAATGTATGTCTAACAATACACATTGTAGGGCCAGGAGCGTTAGTTTCTGGTTTGCATCTATTGGGTGATGTTTGTTCTCATGCTCTGACATATAAACTCAGGAACACCATCTTCTGCCTCTCCAGGGGACATTCTGGGTGGAAGCATGAAACAGGTTATGTGCTTATCCCATATGTTGCATCAATAACTTCAAAACAGTCATACAGCATGTGACTAAACCTTTTATCCCCTAGCTCTCACAAAGAATACATACACATATGTTTGACAAACCAGCCCTTATCACAGATGGCAAAAGAGATCATGCAGAGGGAGGAGCAGGTGGTTATATACATGCTGACAGGTACCATATAATTCTTACTTATGCATCATTTGATAATTTGTTTAAAAAATAAAGGACAATGAAACTTATCTGGTCTATCCAAGCTTGAATGCTAATTCCTTAATGGTGATCCTGAGGGATTCCTGAAAATAAAATAATCTTAGAAGTTACAAAGAACCAAAGGGGGAAGTTAGTTATTACATAATTAAACTAAAAATAAAAAAAAAAACTTTCTGTATATCCCTATGCACAAAAAAAAAAAAAATGGCCTGTGCGCTTATATCTGATGCTCATAGGCAACCCTAAGTTGGAAAACCATGCAACAGGAGTCCCGCAAACCCCCAGCAGCACTCATGAATTGCATGCAAGGTGGTCATGTGTCTGATTCCCCTGCCACGTGAACAGCAATGTGCTCAGGTGGACAAGAGGTGTGTTGAAAGTGTGTCTGCACTTTGCACTGGTCACTAAGGCACATATAGCCAGGTACAGTGGGGTGCAGGTTATGGCAGCCGGTACCCTACCATAACCCACTGCATGTCCCCATGGACTTCAGCCATTGGTCACAGCAGGACCAGGCCATGACCTTCCATGCCTCCCCAGTCCACTAGGTTGATGGTGAGAGCTGGGGTAACCGATTGAGTGACTGCCTTTACAAATTCCTATGTGTGGCCCTGTTCATGCTGAACATACCTCCCCTGAACCATGGTGTCCCCATCCCCATATTTCACCAGCATAACCCACCACCCCAGACATGGCATCCCCGTCCCTGTAACACCAACAGCATCCCCCCCAAACACATAGCAGCCCCAGCATCATAATTCCAAAGGCACCCCCAACACATGGTAGCCCTGACCCAATGTTTCCAAAGCATGCCCCCACCCCCATACACATGTCAGCCCCATCCATGGTGTTAGAAACACCCCACCCAATGCACAGAGAAACCCTGGTGCACACACTCCGACCCCTGACCCTGGTACCCCAGCTGGATCATGTGTTGCCAGATGGCCCCCCACCCACCTGTGGCACTGACAACCCCCCCCACTCCATACTTGACAGTTGGTGCTGTGGACATAGACAGCCAGCAGCACATCCCTCCGCACACCTCCTCAGCCACTGGCTGTCTAACAGATGCTGGTAGCATGCTGCTATAAATAGGCAGCACACTTCCAGCATCAATTAGATGGCCAGCAGCCAAGGATGTGTGTGGAGGAGTGTGCCTCTGGCCATCTATGCCCGTGGCATCAACTGTCAGGTATGGAGTTTGGAAGGGTGTTTGGTGCTGTAGGTGGATAGGGGTCCATCTGACAAAATGTGATCCAGCCAGGGTACTGGTTTTGGAGGTCAGAGTGTGTTCATCTGGGCTACTCTGTGAGGGGGGGTGTCTTTTCCAACACCAGAGACTGGGCTGACATGTATGTGGGGGGTGGGAGTATGCTTTGGAAATACTGGGTCAGGGATGTCATGTGTTGGTTATGTGGGATTGTGTTTGGCATATAGGGGGATGGGGATGACATGTGTTGGGGGGTTGATTGGTTCAGCCAGTGGTGGGGCAGACGTGTGTGGGGGAGGCTATTATATGGACCTGGGTGGGGATCTTGCTGGTGGCATTTCCACAGTGCAGCCAGAGGCCATGGTGCAGCAGGGGCTCAGCCATGAGTACTACAGCCACTGGGGTATGGCCACATGGGTTCTGGAGCCTGTATTGGCTATTCACGCACCCAAAGCTGCACCATCATGCATAGGAGATCCACTATGGGACCCAGGATGGGCATCCGATTGGATACCTGCCTCTGTTCACTATTCCACCCCCCTACCACCCTGCATAGTCCTATGTGCGGGGGGGCAGAGCCACAGACAGATGCCCTGCAGGAGCATGCTGTAGTGAATATTGTGCACCCTGCACCTGTCTGGGGCTACGGATCTATGCGGGCAGGTTATGTGCCTCCAGCCCATACTTTCCACCAGATCATGCATAGCACCCTTTAAGATAGGAAGGAAGTGAACATCCAGCCACATCTGTAAATAAGAGAGAGAAAAAGAATGAGAGGGATTGAAAATTTTAAAAAATAGGACTTCTGGT
Organism: Neoceratodus forsteri; assembly: GCA_016271365.2. NCBI lineage: Eukaryota > Metazoa > Chordata > Ceratodontiformes > Ceratodontidae > Neoceratodus > Neoceratodus forsteri. The sequence goes on from CM028135.1 coordinate 756,385,360, forward strand.
GACGTCACGGATCCAACAGCTGCTCACTAGACACAGCTCTCACACCCAGGGGCTTCTAATTTAAAATTTTTACTGGCAAGACCTATAAAAATGCTCAGAATAGCAAGCAGTTGTCAGAATAAAGACTGGCAAGGGAGATCAGAGAAAAAAATGCCTCAAGGAGTTTGGATGCCTTAGGAATGCAACGGCAGGCCAGAGAAAGTAGCCGCAGCCCTTCTTCTGTGAGCATTGCAGATACAGAGGATGAACACAATCAGCTGTCTCGCTCCAGATTCGAAAAGTTATTTCAGGAGCTTAAAGAGATGAGAGCAGAGAATTGGGCTGAATTTAGCCAATTAAATGAAAATATCATGGGGCTAGAAAAAAGGGTTGGCAAGGTGGAGGAGAGAATGAGTGCTACTGAAGACAAGACAACCAAACTGGGCCTAATTCTTCAAGTCCTTATGCAACATATGGATGTTCTGCAGCAGAAATGCACAGACTTAGAGGGGATGCTCCAGGAGGGAAAATATAAAAATACATGGTCTTCAGGAAGAGGCTGAAACAGACCTTCTCAGACCTTCTAACTGATGTCCTCAAGCTACCAAACAGCTTCCAACTAGGCACTGAAAGAGCAAACAGGGCACTCCAACCTAAGCCCCCCCCCCGGAAGCCAAATCTCGCTCTACAATAATCAAATTTAACAGCTTTAGAGTGAAAGAGGAGATATTAATGAAAGTCTGGCAGGAGAAGGAAGTGAATTATCTCTCCAGTCAACTCTTCTTTGACCACGATTACCCTCCTGAAGTGCAGAAGCAATGATTGTAGTATGCGGAAATGCTTAAAATTCTAAGAACCAAATCCATTCATTTTCATACTCCTCATCCTGCCCACCTGTGAGTTTTTTTGACCCAAAGGGGTCAAGATTTATGATTCACCTGAAGAGGTAAAGAAGGCCTTAATTGAAAAGGGCCTACTAGAAGGCTAAGAAAACCTCCATCAGAACTCAGATTCCCAGAAGGCTGAAAGGGCTCAATCGGATTGGCTCATTGCTCTGAGCAAAAGGAAGATAAGTTGCAACCTCTCTACATCATCACTACCTCCCATCAGCTCCATTCATGCAGCCTTACAGAAAATGCAAGAAGGCAAACACATGAGCAATATGGACACACAAGATTGAGCAAGTTATTTTCTTCTTGGCTTTGTTATTGCTTGATGTCTTCTGCAGACCAGCAACTGAAGGATAGGACTGGTCTCACATTCTAGAGACATGGCGCAGTCAGTCTCCTAATACTGCATCTACAGTTGGTAGCAGGCTGTAAATAAAGGTCATGGTGAAGAAATAATGACCTCTGAAAATACAGGATCGTTTTGGAAAAGTTCTCATTATATCCACCGCTTCTAGGGGAACTTACATGTTCCCTTGGGACTTTATAATGATATTTAATATGTTAAGGTCTGTTTAAAATTGGAGTTATCTTTTTGCCTATTAATATTGAGACTACTAGACTTTCAGGTCTTGCTAGTTACAAGACTGGTATTAGCTAACAGTTTATATTGGAAGCTCCTGGGGGGGGTGGGGTTTGGTTGTATATTTTTCTTTGCATTTGAGCACCGCCAATAGTTCCAAATGATTGGTGACAGCTGCCATGGTGACATTTTCATTACCCTGAGCCTAAAATGATGTCACACACCTGCTGGGTTCTCAGCATCTGAGCTCTAATACTCCACCTGAGGCTCTGAGGGAGAGCTACTGCATACGGTAACAGTAGGGGGTCTTTTCTCCCATCTCCCAGGTCCAGTGAACCTCTCTACTGTGGGAAGATTCAGAGGGCACATAGAGATCTAAATAGCAATAGATCTCCACTTTTGGAAGCCAATATGTTTGTGTTCTTTGTTAACAGAGCTATTATAGCTCCCCCAGTTTTGGTCAGTTCTTGTTCGTATATTCTAGGGGAGAATGTTTTTGTTGTGTGCTCATATTTTGTTCACAGGAGATCTTCTGCAATTGAGTGTAAAATCAGGAAAAAGCCTTCCATTATTCAGTCTTTCGTCATTGAATCACCCTTATGGCTGATTCCAACACTCCGATAATTTCACGTAATATTAATGGATTAACACATCCCATCAAAAGAGGTCGTGTTATGACTCATCTTAAGAAAATGGGAGCAGCATTTATGATGCTACAGGAAATGCATATGAGTAGAGCTGAGCATGATAAATGAACTTAGTTTGGATTTCAGAAGGCTATGTCTTCTTCCTATGGGAAGGGCCGCAGATGGAGCACAGTAATTTTGATTCCCATAAGACACAATTTGAATTGAAATAATCTGTAACAGATGGAGAGGGATGGTTTGTGGGAGTTAAGAGATATTACCATGGCTCTCTGATCACTGTGATTTCTTTATATGCCCCGTCGGGTTCTGACTACTCCTTTTTTCAGGAGATTTTTCTAAAAATTATGAATTGAGCTGAAGGAATTTTAATCATTGGAGGAGATTTAAGCCTAAAACTCAATCCCAGCCTTGACTCCTCTGCAACAACAACCAGGCGAGAGAATGGAGTGACCAGTAAAGTCTCAAAACTTCTGGGAGAATTAGGCTTATTGGACATATGGCATCAGCACCACAAAAATGCTAGACAGTACACCTTTTTCTCACACCCACACCAAAGCTTTTCCAGATTAGATTATTTCTTGGTTCCTAAGTAGTCGGTATGGGTGTGTAGATCCTCGGAGACAGGGGTAGGGGCTTTATCAGATCACTCACCCATTCACCTGGAGGTTTCCATAGGACCCCCCAAATGCTCTACCTTTTGGAGGTTAAATATCTCTCTTATGCAGAAAGAAGAAACACATGACGTTATCAAACAAACCATTGAGCAGGCTGTACAGCTTAATCGACACCCAGATATATCGCCCAGCATTCTCTGGAACACAGTAAAGGCTATGGTAAGGGGGAGATTTATTGAACTTTCAGCCAGATATAAGAAACAAAGGGAACAGAGAAGTAGGGATCTTCAGGCCCAAATAAAAGACTTAGAGATATTACAACAGCCGAAACCCGATAAGGTAAGGGGAAAACATCTGGCAAAGCTAAAGGAAGATTTTTTTAAAATATTAGACTATAAAGTAGAACAGAAATTAGTGTACCTGCACCAGCGTTATTATGAAGGGGGGCCCAAGGGCACTAAAATTACTTATCAGCAAATAAAGGCAGCACAGAGCTAGAGCCACTATAACTAAAGTCAAGGACCCTGTTAAGCACATAATGCAGCACACCACTGAAGGTATAGTAGAAGTGTTCCGGTATGTGAAGTTATGTAGCGGAGAGCATAACCCCACTGAACAGGAGATCCAAGAATTTTTGCAACCCCTACAGCTCCCACACCTGACACAGTCCCAGAGAGATGCCCTTATTCTGCCCTTTTCAGAAAGGCATATTCTTACAGTAGTTCAAAATCTGAAATCTGGTAAATGCCCAGGGTCGGATGGCCTGGCAGGAGAATCTTTCAAACAATTTAGGGAGGAGTTGGTCCCTCTGTTGGGCCAGGTGTACAATTTTGTTTGCTCTGAGAAGAATAAGATTTCCCCTTCCTGGACACAGGCACTCATTTCAGTTATTCTGAAGTCGGCCAGGGACTTCACCAACTGCTCCTCCTACTGTCCCATCTCTATCTTGAACACAGACTATAAAATTATGGTGAGTGTTCTGGCCAAGAGAGTGGAACAAGTACTCTCAAGTCTCTTTCACGTTGACCAAGTGGGTTTTGTCCCAGGGAGACAAACAATAGATAATATTAGGAGGTCAGTCAACATTATAGAACACCTTCGTAGGTCATCACAGCCAGCCTACATCATGAGTTTGGATGCTGAAAAAGCTTTTGACCAAGTTGCTTGGTCTTTTCTCCAGGGCTCCCTGGCCGGCTTCGGATTTCCCCCCCAATTTTGCCGTATTATAGCCAAATTATATACTGGTCCTGTAGCTTATATCAAGACCAATGGCTTTGTCTCTGCTCCTTTTGAACTCACCAGGGGGACTAGACAGGGGTGCCCCTTGTCTCCCCTTCTCTTTGCTTTATATATTGAGCCTTTGGTTCAGAGTATTAGATTAAACACGGAGATAGAGGGGGGGGACTTGGGATGCCACCTGTCATAAAATAGCACTTTACGCAGATGATGTTACTGTACCTGGCAAGTCCTGAGACATCTTTGCCTGAAGTTTTTGACCAAATAGAAATTTACTCGTAGCTTTCAGGATATAGATTAAATTTGTCTAAAACAGAAGTATTGATGTTAACTTCACAAGCCCCGAGCCATTTAAAAGAAAAGTATCCAATGCATTGGGACTGTACAAAAATGAAGTATCTAGGAGTATACCTGGGCACGTCACCACACAGCCTTTATCAAGATAACTACATTCCTCTTCTTAAAATAATATGGCCAGATTTGGACAGGTGGCACCTTTTGCCCCTCCCCTTCTATTCTAGATTATAGATTTTGAAGACAAATGACCTGCACAGACTCCTATATTTATTTCAAGCTGTCCCCTGCCAGATTCCATTAAGAGACATTATGGTCTGGCAGAAAAAGATAACATTCTTTTTATGGGCCCACTTACGGCCAAGAGTTGCTAGGAAAACCCTTTTTCTAGGCCCACAAAAAGGAGATAGGGCCTGCCCCAGCTTGCTGGACTACCGTCTGGCAGCCCAAATGAAGATGGCCCTTCTTTGGACACATCCAACCTATGACCACCACTGGAAAAAAAATGGAAACCAGTGCTAGAACTAAGATACCTCTTTTATCAGTTTTATTTAATCCTCACTCACAAATAAATTTAAAGGAATACCATCTATATACGGTACAAACTACTTTACGGGGGTGGATCCAGGGCACCAAACGAGGTTTTACTGCCAAAACCATGTGGAAATATAGGTGGTGGTGTTACGATGATAGCTTTAAGCCAACCTCCCAATCCGGCTGGTATAGGAAACAGATGGCAAAAGGATTTTGTGCTCCCTGGCAGGTCCTTAAGGGGATAGATATTTTGCTTCTTGAAGTACTTCGAACCCAGATGGCCTGGTGTCCCTCAGAATGTATATATTTCTACCAGATTAGGGGGATTACAGCAGCAGCCATAGACACTGCCAGCTATTTCCTGAAATGTTTGTGATATTTCCAGATATATCTAATGCTTTCTCCATTTCTACAGTAGGGGCAGCAGAGAGAAACTCCTTAGAAATTTCGAGAAATATCTGGAAATAGCTGGCAATGTCTGTGACTACTACTGTATATACATACTAGATCTTGTCAAAACCTGAACTGGCAGGATGAAATAACCTTTCCTGAAGCCTTTGAAACTATTTGGAAAGGTACACATGGTAAAGAGGCAATTACTATTCTGTATTGGAATTTGATAGCGGATAGAGTTCACAATACACAGAGTACAACAGAAGTGGGGAAGGTGAGCTCAGGCTCACTTTAAGTTCCAGAGACTGGATAAAGGTTTTTGGAAATACATGGAAGACCACTTCCTCTCCAGCCTGGTGGGAATATGCCTGGAGGGTCAGGATAAGGTATTTCTACCCCCTATAATCTTTTGAAGGCAGGCTCACTCCAGAGAGCATTCTGTTGGAGGCAATGTGGATCAGTGCAGGTGGATCAGGCACACAAATTCTGGCACTTTGCTGGTATCCGTGGGTACTGGAACCAGATTATTACTCACCTTGTAGAGTTGTTTGGGCTGGCTTCCGTAGTAGGCCCAGAGCATTTAATACTAGGCTTATACCTAGTTGAAATTATAGGTAAAGAAGGACGTTACTCATGGACGATCCTTATCATAGTTGCTCTAAAAGTTATCACTAAGAAATGGCTCCAACAGAATGCTCCGTCTATCCAAGACTGGGTGACCATTATCACACAAATTTATAACATGGAAAGAATCACTTTCTCAGTCAACCACCAAAAAGAACAATTCTCTAACAGATGGAATAGATGGGAAATGTATAAAGATAATATATTGCAATCATTTTATTTGCAATGAGTTAATTGAATAATTAATCTAATATTTCCTCTTACTTCTCCCCTCCCTTTTCGCTCTTTCCCTCTCCTCTTTTCCTTTTCCCTCTGTCCCTCTCCCCACCCACGCCACTGTTCTCCTCCACCCTTTTTTTCCTCTCAATTCTCTCCCTTCTACTCACTATTAACTGTTTTCCTTTTTTTTTGTATGCTATCTCTCCATCCACTCAGGCACAACAGCATTCTATTGTTTAGAAATCTTATTCCCCCTATTTAAAGATTTATAATCTTCTTTTATAAGTGTGTTTTTTATCCTTATTATTCAAAGAATTATTAACCTTGAAGAAATTGAATGTCTCTTTAATGTCATGGATTTACAATGGAATTAATCAATAAAAAAATATAAAACGAAAGAAAATTTGAAAAAATAAAAAAGGAAGAAGAGGATGAGTAGAAAAAACATAGTTCAGAAAAAGTCTGAGGTTAAAAGGAAAGATTAGAACTGGGGGGGGGGTCTCCCAATGACTCATCAGTATCATGCTGCAGTCTGACATGGGTAAACTGGATTTGGAGTGCATCTGAGGCACCAATATCTAAACAGCCATTGGTTAGCGTAACCTCCTACCAAATATTGGGATACTAAAAGCTCCCAGAAAATATGATTAACCCCAGGGAGTTAGCTAGAGCCTCCAGGTATAGGAAATATATCCCCCACTCCTCTGCTGGGTAATCTACCTTCCCATATCGATTTCCCTCACCCTGAAATCAACTCCCCTTTTTCTTCAACTGACTCTCCCTTTCCTCTGACTCTCTCAAGCACCAGTTGAAACTCCAACCCCTTCCTACCTGTTCCTGTCACTCCTCCCCTGACGCCCCTAAAGGCCAGGCCTTAACCACACTAGTAAACAACTGGCTGGTTCCCACTTCAGCCTTGTGTGACAACAATGTTCTGTTTCACAGAGTACCACTACTACTTCTGTACAGTAAGTGCACTTGTTAGGTACTCTTTGAGCAGTACCACATTTTATATCTTATAAAGGTTTGTATTTTTTCAAAGTTTGTACAAATTTTGTATTTATTGCTGTCCCACAGTTTATACTGTTTTCCTGCCCCCCCACCAGTGTGACTCTCCCAGTCACCAATTTTCAAATAAATAAATGAAGTGAGGAGGAGCTTAAAGTTTCCAGCTGAAACCAGCTAGAATGTGCCATGAGTCAGTTAGTCTATGTCTGGAGTTGAGGCTAAGGGAGTGAGCAACAATGAAGACCCTTCAGACTGGGACCATGGACTTTGGGAGTACTGGGCCAGGGTGGGCCTGTCAGGTCTGGAGTGGTGGCAGGGCTCCATCTCTGCTAAAATGATTTATTTTAGTGGGATCCAGGTAGCAGGGAAAACATACTTGCTGTCTGCTTACACTGACGATCTTTTGTTGCACCTCGAGAATCCAGTGCAGGTTCTCTCGGTGGTTTTGACTGCTATAGCTTGGTTCTCTCAAGTTTTGGCCTATAAACTCAGTATTTCTTTCCCTTGAACAGTTTGGTTTATAAGGATGAGATCATTGCTCTTGGTCTGCAGTGGGAACCCCAGCAATAACTATATTTAGGAGTATTCTTAACGAGATCAGTTTCCACACTTCTGAAATATAACCCTTCAGACCTGTTAAAACAAATCAAGTTTGACTTGGATCGGTGGCAGTGTTCCTCTCCGGGTCAAAGACTCGATGATTGGAACTGTCCTGCTGGTATATACACAGTTTTGGTCTGTGATCAAGTCCCTTATCACTAGGGATGTCTCCCAGCCTATAGTAGGCAACTTGAATCTAAACATTGATGGCCTCCCCATCAAAGAAAGTTGGTTCCCACTGCTTAAGACTTTATTGGTCCAGGAGTTATTGGTAGAAGGCACCCTGCAATCCTCTGAGGCAGTGCTCAGGCAACTGGGCCTAGGTAATAAGGGTATTTTTAAGGTGTTTCAGCTTCGCCACGCATTGCTCAAATGGTTTGGCCAAGGATTGTGGGCCATGGATCATTCCAGTTTCTTTGATTCCACTATACCATTGTGTTCCCAGAAACATGCTGTTTACGCCATTTATGATGACTTACATGATCTCTATGCTCCTGTTGTGAATGGCTCCTGCTCATATTGGGACCAGGTGTTTCCTCTTTCTTCCCAGCAGTGGCAAAATATCTGGAAAGGGGTATACCGATACTGTGGTCAGGATAGGTTGCAACCTATCCAATATAACATCCTAAACAACTTATATTACACTTCACAGAAATTAGCTAAAATGGGCTGGTTACAATCTGATATTTGCACCAGGTGTAATAAGGCATATGGATCCCTGCTACATATCTTCTGGAATTGTTTCAAAGTAGCTCATCTATGGAAGCTGATAGAAGATAGGGCGAATCCTCTGCTTGGGCTTCAAGGGCTCTTCAGCCTGGAGACATGTCAAACGACTCTGTTTTAGAGCATAGATATTATTTGTCTCTAATTTCCCTTTCATTAAAGAAAGTGGTCCTCAGGCATTGGCGAGACCAAGAAAGAATATCTTACAATGAATGGTTGCAGGAGCTATTGTGCAATCTTCACACAGAGGGTTAGATTGCTCGTATTAGGGGATATTCGAAGAGTAATGACAAAAAGTGGGGTAAACTATACACTTTGTATACACTGGGCCCTCCAAATCCCTCCTAGTCTGCCTGGTCTATATTCCTCCACAGGAAAAAAGCTAGCTTTCAGCCCAGTTCTAAACTATATCTCCCTTCTCCCCAATGACCTGAAGGTTATCACTCTGGGAGATTTTAACATTAACTGGTTGTCCTACTCTGCAGCTCCCTATAAGGATGCCATAGCGGCGCTTGATCTCTCCAAGCTTGTAACCTCTCCAACTAGTCTTGATCACAAAACAAGGACAGCCACCCTTATTGACCTGATCCTTACAAACCGCCCTAACAGACTTTCCAGTGTCTCCATTCTACCTGATGTACTTAGCGATCATTTGCCAGTACTCTGTCACTGGTCCTCTAGGGCAACTAAATCCCCCCCAAAATTATAAATCAACGTCACCTCAAAAATGGGATGCTTGATAAATTAAAAAATTATTTGTTCAGTTGTGACTGGTCTCCACCAGACTCTACACCTGACATTGATGGGGCAGTCTCCTACTTTATCTGTACCTTCCACTGCCTGTGATCTGTTTGCCCCCTTCACAAAAAGTACTGTCAAAATATATGACTCTGTGGATCTCCAAAGCTTTCCTGGATAGTATGCACCACCAGGATACCCTCTGGTATAAAGCCCTTGACTCTGGATGACCCTCGGACAGGCAGCTATACAGGGTTGCTGGGAATCAATGCACTAGTGAGATAAGACAGGCCAAGGTTGCCTACTACCAAGAAACCCTAACATCCACATGGGGTTCGGGACGCAAGTTCTGGAATAACCTAAAGGAACTTAATGGGACCTCCTTGTCCCCTCCTCCATCCTTGCTTAACATTGATGGTACCTCTACTCAGGACCCCCATGTCATTGCTGACTCTCTAAACACTGCTTTCTTGGACCTCAACAGTGTTCTACCCCGACTTCTTTGACTCTCTCTCTATCCCCACTTCCTAACTCTGGAATCCATGCTTTCCACTTCAGAACTATTTTTATCCACAAAGCTAAACTTTTTCTCATCAAGATTCTTGGTAAAATATGTCATAGTGATGATTCCTTAGATCTTAAGTGTCTTTATCTGACCATTGATGCAGTCCTCTCTCCCAATACAAAAATTTTCAATCGCTCCCTTTGTCTCGGTCAGTTCCTTCCTGCTGGAAATCAGCCATTATCACTCCTATCTTTAAAGGTGTTGACCGCACCCTTCCAGGGAATTACTGTCCCATTTCTATCCTCCCCCTCTTTCCAAGGCACTGGAGAAAAACAGTTGTTGAACAGCTCTCTGACTACTTAACTAAACATAACCTTCTTTGCCCTGAACAGCATGGTTTCCAAAATGGCCACAGTACTACCTCTGCTCTTCTGGAATATACCTCTTTCATTCACCAGGCTCTAGACAGAGGATGACTAGTTGGGTCTGTGTACATAGATCTGACTAAGGCATCCGATACTGTAAACCATGCCCTCCTCATCAGATCCTTCCTCATGCTTGGGCTATCTCAGGATGCCTCCTCTTGGTTTTCCGACTACCTAACGAACAGATCCTAGCAAGTCTGTTTAAACAATACCCTCTCATCTAGCCTCCCTGTGAGGTCTGGGGTTCCCCAAGGCTCTATCCTTGGCCCACTGTTGTTTAGCTTGTTGAAGTCTCTTTCCAAGGCCTGCTCGGGTAAACATCTGCTCTATGCAGATAATGCCATTCTCTTCAGCTGCCACTGAGAACTCTCCCCTCTCCAGCAAGCCCACCAAACTTTATTCACTGAGGCTGAAACCTGGTTCTCTGCCCACAGACATATACTTAACTACAAGAAAATAAAGATCATGGTCTTCTCTCCCCACCAAAATAAACAGGATGGTGAGCCACTTCAAATCTGCAACCTTCATAACTCCCTCCTTGCTCAGGTTAACTCCTTTAAATATCTTGGAGTCACATTTGATTCTGCACTTACTTTCCATGAATGTATCTACCTACTTAGCACCACTATTAACACTTGAATCAGGCTTCTGTACTACCATAGACACTGTCTGCCCCCTAATGCACTTCGCCTTGCCGTCTCATCCTTTGTCCTCTCTCTGGTGGACTATGGGATTGCCATTTATGGAGCCGTTGATCAAACTACCCTCCAGAGGATTAAATTGTCTTTGAACAAAACCTGTTGACTGATCATGGACTCTGATAAGTGTACCCCCACTTGTGATCTCTATAGTCTGTCTAATTAGCTAACTTTTGATGGCAGGTTAAAATATCAGACCTGCCTGCTTGGCAAAAAAATCTCCATCGGCCTTTCTCACCCTGGGCTTCAAAATCTCCTCCAAACTGCCCCAGCGCAAAGATCCACTAGAAGTTCATCTAAAGCCTCCAAGTTTGTTCCCCACTTTAGGACCTCCCTTGGGCAGCATGCCTTCTACTATAGGGCCCCCCTCTGGTTAAACTCCTCCCTGCCGGCTGCCTCCTCCACTGTATCCAAACTTGGCCCATTCAAAACTCTCCTTAGGGAACACATTCTTTCCTCTAGCACCTACGATTGTCTCTAGACCCCTTTTCATGCTTCATTCTATTCCCCTTATTTTCTCTCACACTTCCTCCCCCCTTCCTCTCCCCCCTATCTTCTTATCTTACCCACCACTTTCTTTTGGTCTCAGCTCTGTCTAGCATGACCTACTTAAATGTGTTTCCTGCTCTTATTTGTCTGTCTGTATAATCTGTGTTTATATGACCTTGAATAGTTCTAATCCTGTATAATTATTGTTTTATCTTCTTTGTTACCAAATGTGTTAGTTCATCCCTGTATTATTGTCTTGTACCTCCCTTACGTAGAGCCTTTGCAAGAGTCCCTGACTCAAAGGTTTGTAATTCCGATTCTGTTAATAAATAAATAGATAAATAAATAAATTGGTTGGATGACTTACCCCCATCTTATAAAGAATGGCATAGTGAAAGTTTGTTTGCACTCATGATAGAGAAGCATATTGCTTACTGTAGAAAACATCCCCAGATTAACACCTCTAGGTGGGAATCTCTTTATACTTTCCTCTCAATTTGACCCCAATGTTAAATTCATCCTTTGGTTAAGATATGTGTCTTGCTGAGTTGGTCTGTAGTGGTATCTTTTTCTGACCTTGCTCTGGTTCCTCCTCCCATTACTATCACCTGGGGCTGAGCTGTGGGAGTGGGTGGGGGGTAGGGTTTAGGGGGCCGTGGATTGGTATGTTGTGGGTTCCTTCATTATTTTTCCTTATATACTGGTTTTATTGGGAGATTGGTTGTACCTTTACTATATCTGGGAATGTATTATATTGTTTCTGTATGCAGTATTGTATGCATATTATTTGGGGGGATCTTTGGTGATTTTTCTTGCTTTGCTATTATGGTTGTGATTTGTTTTGTTGTTGTTAACATTTTTAATAAAGCACATTAAATGAAAAAGAAAGACAATTATTTATTTAGTTTTTATTTAAAATTTAATCGGGTAAGAACCCAAAGGAATCAAATGATCATTATCATGGGGACCCGAGTAGAAAAATATAAATATACAAACAGATACAAAAGCAAGTAAACATTTGATACAATAAAACAAGTCACATGGCTCCGGTAATCTGTAAAGTCCCTGTCCCAACATAACCTTGTTTAAGTCTCAAAGCAGCTAAACATCCCAGGTAGAGAAAGCAAAGCAAGTGAGAAGCAGAGGGAGAGGAGAGGAGGGGAGGGAGAGAGAGAGAGAGAGAGAGAGAGAGATTTGTAGAAGCACCCAGACAAGAGGTATGAGACCACTTACATAGAAACAGAAACATAGAATGTGATGACAGATAAGGGCCACTATGCCCATCCCATCTGCCCATTTTTGTTAACCTTCATTTTTTGCTGCAAACCCTACTTGATCTAAGGCACAGTCCCCCTCCCCCATCCTTACAATTCCCTTGTGTCTGTCCCAGGCATTTTTGAATCCCATCACTGTTTTCATCCCCACTACCTCCACTAGAAGGCCTTGCCAGGTATCTACCACCCTCTATGTGAAGAAGTACTTCCTCATATTCCTCTTAAATGTACCCACCTCCAGCTTCAGGTCATGCCCCCTTGTTCTAGAACACCTTTTTCTCTGAAAAATACTTCCTGGTACCTTATTACCCTCATGAGGTATTTAAAGGTCTCTGTCATATCCCCCCTCTTCCTCCTGTCCTCCAGGGTGTACATATTTAGCTCCTCTAGCCTCTCCTTGTAGGGCTTTTGATGCAGATCCTGCACCATTTTGGTAGCCATCCTCTGGACTGCCTCCACTCTGTCTATATCTTTCCTGAGATGTTGTCTCCAGAACTGGACACATTATTCAAGGTGGGGTCTTACCAGTGATCTATACAGGAACAGCACCACCTCCCTCTTTCTGCTGGTCATACCCCTTCCTATGCACCCCAGCATCTCACTAGTCCTTCTGACTGCCTTGTCACACTGCCTGGCCATTTTAAGATCATCTTGTATGATTACCCCAGGTCTCTTTCTGGCTTGGTTTTTGCCAGTATTAATCCACCAATTTTGTACTCAGTTCTCAGATTTCTATGGCCCAAGAGCATTATTTTGAAATGTTTTGCATTAAAACCCAGCTGCCATACACTTGACCACTCTTCCAGTCTTTTTAGATCCCTGTCCATCCTCTCCAGTACCCCTGAAGTGTCCACTCTATTGCAGATCTTGGTGTCATCTACAAAGAGACAAACCTTTCCTTTCAGTTCCTCCGCTATGTCACTTATAATGACAGTGAAGAGGACCGGTCCCAGCACTGATCCCTGAGGTACCCCACTGGTCACCCTCCTTTCCTCAGACAGAGAACTTAATTTACCACTACCCTCTGTGCTGTCTCAGCTAACCAGATTCTTACCCAGGTTATCACCTTATTACTCATCCCCAAGTTACCCAGCTTGCTTACCAGTCTACTATGTGGAATGGTGTTGAAAGCCTTGCTGAAGTCCAGATAGGTTGTGTCTACCGCTCCTCCCCGATCCAACTCCCTGGTCACCCTGTCAAACAAATCTGTACATTTTGCCTGGCATGACCTTCCCTCTGTGAATCCATGCTGCCTTTCATCCTGTAATCAGCTGGATACAAGATATTTCACAATACTTTCCATCAGTAGTGTTTCCATTAACTTAACCCACAACTGATATCAAGCTGATAGGCCTACAATTACCTGCCTCTTGCTTTCTACCACTTTTGTGAAGTGGGACTACATTTGCCATTCTCCAGTCCTCCAGGACCATGTCAGTCTCTAGTGATCTGTTAAATAGGTCTGTCAGAGGTGCAGCTAGTACCTCCATGAGCTCCCTTAGTACCCTTGGATGTACCCTGTCCGACCCCATAGCCTTGTCCACCTTCAGGTTAATGAGTGCCTTTTGAACTCTGTCTCCAGAAAAAATGGACTAGTGTCCATTTCCCTTCTAACGAAGTTCCTGGTGTCCTTATGTGGTCCCTCTCCTTAACCTTCTACTGTGAACACTGAGCAGAGGTATTTGCTTAAGATGTTTGAATTTGCTTGATCCCCCTCCATACAGTCACCCTCCCATTATAAATGTACAATACCTCTTTTTGTTTTCCTTTTTTTCATGAATATACGGTACATAAAAAATGTCTTGTCCCTTTCTGATACCCACTGAGCTATTATTTCCTCAGTTTGTGCCTTTGTGCTCCTTACTGCTTTGCATGCCTCTCTCTGTTTTCCCTGATACGCTTCCCTATCCTCCTATCTCTGGGTCTCCTTATACCTTCTGAATGCTACTTTCTTAGCCTTGACCTTTTCTGATACTTCCTCTAAGAAACATAGTAGTATCCTCTTTGTTTTACTTTTGCTTATCTGCTTGACATAGAAGCTTGTTGCCTTCACTATGTCCCCTTTTAATTTGGCCCACTTTTCCTCCACCCCCCCCAGGTCATCTCCACCTGCCAGGTCATTCCTGATGCATTCACCTAACTTAGTAAAATCTGCCCTTCTGAAGTCCAAGACTCTTGCCATTGTGTGGTTGGATTTGACAGCTGTTCTTTATGTATGATAATCACTGGTCCTCAGTCAGCTTTTCACCTTGACGTCAGCAACAATATATAGAATAGTGGATGGGTGAACGTCCACAACAAGGCTGTGTTTCCATCGAGGGAGTTGATGACATCACAGAGACCTTGAGCTAAGTTTCGAGAGGTCTCGATGATGTCATCAACTGTCCGAGATGGGAACGCAGACTTAGTTGTGGATGTTCAATCATCCACTGTTTTGTATAGTATATGTTTTTTTTTTTTGTTTTACATTATTATTTTTTCTGTTTCTTGCTGTAGGCACTGCTCCCTTTCCGTCTGGTGCTTCTACTTGCACCCGTTCCCGCTTATGCTCTGTCCAGCTTCTCAGTTTCTCCTCTGCACATCATTAGTTTTAAAATCGAGGAGGAAAAAAAAAATTGTGTTTTCAGAAAGGGAGCCATGTATGGCTCTCAATGTCCCGATTTCTGACTTCTAAGTCAGTGGTTTGGCTGCTCGGCGCTCGCTAAATTGAGCGCCATGTTTTTTGTTTTTTTTCTAGAGAGCCTCATCTGAGTCAATCAGGTGGCAGGTCAAGGGCAAAAAGTTGTTGTACTATCGATGTGATGTGAGAACAATAGTACAGCAACTTTTTTGACCTTTGAACTGTACTACAACAACATTTCAGCAGTTGCTGAAATCCATTTACAATAGACAGCACCCATATACTATGACCCTGTTAGTGAGCACCAGGTCCAGTACTGCCCCATCACGACTGGGTTCACTGACTAGTTGCCTGAGGAACGACCCCTGCAGTGAGTCCAGGATATCCTTACTTCTAGCTGAAGCTGCAGCAGGGAGACTCCAGTCTACATCTGGCAGTTTGAAGTCCACCACCAGCAACACTTCCCCCTTTCTACCATTTGCCAGTTGTTTCTAACATTTCTTTGTCCAAATCCTCCCCTTGTGTTGGAGGCCTGTAGATCACACCTATTCAGATAGTGGTTTCATTTTCTGACTGGAGTATGACCCACAGCACCCCCCCCACCAAATTCCCTGTATTTCTGTTGCTTTATTCTTTCCTTCACATAAAGCACCACTCCCCTTATTTCCTCCTTACCCTGTCCCTTCTAATCACCATGTAGCTGGTATGACCATGTCCCAGTCATGGTTGTCAGTGCACCATGACTCGGTAATGGCCACAATATCCAGGTCTGCCTCTGCCATGATGTCCTCTTGGTATGGGATCTTATTTTCCAGACGTCTGGCATTAGCACACATAGCCTTCCAGATTTTGTTAGCTCTCTTCTTATCGCTTTGTTCTTTTTCCTTATGTTCCTTCTTCTTCCCACTTCCCTTCTGACTACTTAAATTCTCCCCTTCCTCTTTAGCTAACCTCCTCCTTCATTGATTAACTTGCACTAGGGTGGTTTCAATCAGACTTAACTCATCTTGGATTGGCATGGGCTACCAAGTTCAAATATTTAGTTATTATTCTTTCTCAGAACGTAAATTTAATAAAGAAATTAAGCATAGATGAGCTGGTCAGTAATATCCAGCAAGATTTGTATAGATGAGCCTCACTTCCTCTGTATCTTAAAGGCAGAATTAGTATTATTAAAATAAACATCCTTCTCCAGCTGTTCTATCCCTTGAAAATGCTAGATCTCTTGCTCCCCTTGAAATGGTTTAAAAGGATCCATAGCTTTCTTTCCATATTTTTGTGGAAAGGTAAACCACCATGTTGGGCTTATACTCGATTAGGAACCCTGAAACATCTGGGAAGCCTCAAACTGCCAAATTGTTTTACGTATTATTTTGCAAGTCATATTGCCAAATATGCTAGATGGCCTACTTTAGCTACCTTGCAAGGTAATTCCTTGTATGTCCCCTTGTGGCTTCAAATGGAATGGCTGCAGATTGCAGAAGTTGGTTTATCCCCTGATAGTTTATATTTATCCTGACCATGATAGTTTATATTTTATCCTGACCAAACAACTTCCAGTACAACTTCAAAACTTGGTTATTTTTAGCTCCTTGAAGGCTCATGTCCAATGGTGTAGAGTGTTACATTATGATAATGTTACTGATGTTTCCCAACCGCTGTGCCACAACCTTAATTTTCAGCTCGGAGGATGTATTTTGTCTCCTGGGAGGATGCCTGCACTGGAAGGGAAAAGGGTCCTGGACCTTCTTTTAGAAGGTTGCATACTTACTAGTCAGAAACTGTTAGTGCATCTCAACTTACCACACAAATCTATATTGAAAGTTTACCAGCTTTGGCATTTGTTGATTTGCCAGTTTGGTATGGCATCTTGGACCAACAATCAAGGGGAATTTCTCCAATTACTCCAAAATTTGGTGAGGCAACCCCACTCGGTCTCCCAGATAGTATCTGTGCTATTCTTTAAATTTTTCCTGGAGATCTCAGGTCATTCTAGTTACTGGTGTTCTTTTTTCCCCCCAACTCTAATTTCAACTGGGGTTTCATTTGGCTGGATTTATACTGTTATGTATCTAATGATAAATTGTGACTTACTCAGTTCTACATTTTACGTAATATATATTTTACACCTGTACCCCTGGCTAGGATGGGGAAGCTACCCTCACCTTTGTGTTCAAGGTGTAGCCAGATGGATGGATCCCTTTTGCATGTGATGTGGGAGTGCTCAAATGTTGCCCCCATCTGGGAAAAGATTAAACAAAGAGCAGATCCCCTTCTGGGGCTGGATGAGTATTTTATTCCTGAAATTTGCCTAGTAGGAGACTATTTGGGGGTGCCAATCAAGGAAAGGAGGTACTGTTTGTCCAAGATTTCCCTTTCAGTGAAAAGGGTGGTACTTCATTACTGGTAAGATCAGTCAGAGATTCCCTATTCTCAATGGTTTAATGAGTTGTTACATTATTTAAGGCTTGAAAAGATGATAGCTAGTATATATAACCATAGTAAGGCATATAATAAAAAATGTGGTAAATTACATACCTTATTTTTAATCACCTCTTCTCTTTGAGTGGGTCACTGCAGCTTGACGATTCTACTGTATGTCTTATGTTGGGTATACTGTTACAGGGCACAGAGCTCAGCCAGGGATGTGGATAGAGCTTCTCTGGTATGTTTCTTTTAAGAGATTAGATCTTCTGTTGCCTCGCTCCTTGTGCCCCACTGATTTGGCCTTATCTACTGATAGTCCTTTGTACCTTGAGTCCTAAATTATGTGCCTATATCAAATGGACTGTTTCCTTATTGCCTTTTAACCTTGGGGAGGGGGAGTGGAGGGTTGTGTGTTGTATTTTCTGTTGTTGGTCATATCTTGGTTTTTTGTATTTTTATATTTTTGAAAATGTAATAAAGCACATTAAATTTAAAAAGAAAAAATGTGCACCATGGTGGAGCTCTCACCCCTCAGGATCTCTCTACATTCTATGTCAACTTGTGGGGGGGGGCAGTTTCTGCCTCCCCTTTTTCTACACCCCCCCTTCAGCTAGTTTAAAT
Source organism: Neoceratodus forsteri (assembly GCA_016271365.2). Classification (NCBI taxonomy): domain Eukaryota; kingdom Metazoa; phylum Chordata; order Ceratodontiformes; family Ceratodontidae; genus Neoceratodus; species Neoceratodus forsteri. Next base: position 756,403,501 of record CM028135.1, read on the forward strand.
ATTCATCAAGGTAACATTTAAACTGTTCACTGAGAACTGTGGATCCCCTCTCGGATGTAGCTGTACCCCTCCTCTCTGCACCATTCCTTTGACCGTAAGTTGAAGGCCTTGGTGTGGAGCTCCATCTCCTTCCCCCAATCATAGACAGGCAGCACCTCCGCAAAAGCCACAGAGTGTGTTACCTGTCTAAGACTCCATCCCAGTTCTCTAAACTCCCCTAGCAATGTTCCTGCCCTGTGTGTAGCCAAGTCATTTGTCTACAAGTGGACAATGACATCCAACTGCCCTCATCTACCCCAGCGATCCAGGATGTATGCTCCATCTCTGGACTGTAGGGCAGGAAGGCATTTGACCTCTCTCTCTCTCTCTCTCTGCCTCCTTTCCCGTTCCAAACTCTATCCCCCTGAGAATTTAGTCCCCTACCAGAAGTTGCTTCCACCTTCTCTGGGGTCCTCCTCCACCCACCTTGGGGTCTCAACTCTGAAGGGTCCCCACATCCTGACCGGTCACTACCAATGATGCTTCCTCTTGGTATTCCTGCTTTGCCAAGATGGTGTAGGAATTCTGTAGTAGTACTGGTTGTTGCTATGGAATGTGCCTGTAACCTCCCCTCCCCTTCCCCAGCCTTCCAGATCCCACCACCTCCTCCCTTCTTGAGCCCCTCCCCCTCGTAGTCAAGCTGCTTTTCCTATCTGGCATCCTTTGAGCAAACAGTGTGGGCCCCAGGGTGGCAGAACAAGTCACCTGACTCCTAGTCACTTGAAAAAGAGACAAAGGCTAAGAGAGATCAACTGCAGAAAGCTATAGGTCCAGGAGGTAGTGGGAGGTCCTGCCCAGGGTCCCTATGTAAAAGAGTATCTACAGTAAGTGAAGCCAAAGAGAAAAAGCAAAATAGGCTTGAAAGTTTGTAACATCTTAAGGAGCTGAATGAAGGAGAGTAAACTGCATATCGGGACTAGCGCTGGGTAAAAGCTCCGTCTTTCCGTCTTTCGGATGAGACGTTAAACCGAGGTCCCATCTACCTGGGTTGGTGGTAGTTCAGGTGGATGTTAAAGATCCCATGGCACTTATCAAAAAGAGTAGGGGAATTTCCCCGGTGTCCTGCCAAATTTCCCTCATTCACTAAAAATACCACCAACAGTTTAATCTGGTTCAAGGTCAGTTGGCATTCATCTGTATCCCCCTCCTCCGGGTCATGCCTGAAAATAGGCAGGATTTGTCTAGTGCACTTACCCGGTCAACAAAAGCTAAATAAATAAAATAAATAAATAAAATTGCAAAAATTATTTTTGCACACTTTTTGCAAAATTGTGCCATTTTCACATAATTTCACACAATTGTGTGCAACTGAACACATTATGCAGTACAATGTAGCTTTTGTGCAAAATGAACAACATTGCAAGATGTTGCAGATTAAGGTTTATTATTCGCTGAAATGGCACATTTTTAACAATTCCCATGTTTAAAAATGTGCAATTGCAGGCAAAATAGTTATATTTGCTGAAACTGTGTATTTGTAAAAAATGCACAATTTGGAGAGAAATTTGAAATCTTGAGGAAAATAGAGAAGTGAAATTTCACTTAATTTTGATGCAATTCTGCCAAAATTTTGCCTAGCACTAATCTGGACTCCCTAATGGATCCTCCTAAAACTGAAGTAAAACAAAAGTGCAAAGGGAAAGACATAGCACTCGTATTCAGTCCCAAAAAGTGAATGATGGGAGAGTTATATGGGGAAAGTATGACTTTCGGTGGGGAGTCAAAGATAAATGTTCTACTGAAACTGCTGAATCCCTTGTGTTTGGAGTCAGAGTGCCAGTGTAGCATAGGGGTGTGAAAGGTAGTGGGTGCTGAGATGGTGGGGAAGGGGTTACCTTTTTGAGGGGTTGTTGACCAGGTTGTTGACCAGGGAGGAGTGCTTGGCTGCTGATTGGGTGAGCTGGGCAGGGGAGTCTTCAGACTCAGGGAGTTTACTTAATCTTTACATGGGGATGGGGGGGGAGGAGGGAGTGAGGCCATGTGGGCATTGTTGAGTTGGTAGAGAAGAAGAAAAAGAAGAATCAGTGTTTATATAGCGCTTTTCATACACAGTATCCCAAAGTGCTTTACAAGCAATGCTAGACTGGTAGTGAAGTGACTGAATGTGTAGTGACAGCCATATCGCACATCATCACCCACACACAGCCTGGATAATTGCATGAACTGGTCTATGGGAAGGGGAATGTTGGCCAGGACACTAGGAATGTTCGCTACTCTTTGCAAAGAGTGCCATGGGTTCTTTTACTTCCACCTGCACACCCGCCAGGACAACACCAGGATGGGCAGAATGGACCTCAGTTTAACGTCTCATCCAAAGGACAGCACACTCCAGCAGTACAGCACCCCCCAATACTGCACTTGGGTGCCAGTGATTTTTAGGTGTAAGTCCAGTCCCGGTGTGGGATGAGAACCCACAACCTTCTGGTCCAGAGGTGGATGTGCTACTAACTGAGCCATGCTGACACCTAAGGAAGGGAGGTATCTTATGATGGTGGTTGGCTCTGCATGGGAGAGGGGTATATTGATTTTTGGGGTGGCTGCCCTTGGTACAGTACTGCTAGATGCCACAAAGTGACATTTTGGGAGTGAGGTATCACTTTACTGAGCATTTGCTATCCCAAGCAGCATGGCAGCATTTCTTAACATTGGATCCTGGGGGCATCAAAACAAATTTTCAAGCACTGTGGTCACATTTCTTTACATTAGATCACGGGTGCACAATGATTCACTATGCGGCACCTCAGTTTTACTGTGTATAGGGCCCCAGAAGAGTCTAATAGAAAGTAAAAACTCTTTCTCAGACCTTTACAGTACCAGTAAAGAGAGTGTGCCTGAGAGATTAGCTACCAAATCTTTCAATCATGTGACCAATGGAATGTTTTCTATTTACAAAGCAATGCGAGTCTCTGATAGACATAACGTATAACTGTTTTACTAGAATGAAGGTATTTAGGAGAAAAATAGAAGCAGTCCAGTCACTGCATACACATCTTCTCTCCATTTCTAAATTGTATCATCTGGGAATGATCACAGTATGGCACTAACATGGTAGAATAAATCATCTTTGACAAAGTATGTCTCTCTCGTGAGTTCTGCTGATTGTAACTTCTATGGTATTGAGAGATGGTAGGTAACAAACAGATAGCCACCTAATGCTTCAAAAAAATGAAAGACTGACTCCAAAAAGAATTGAGAAACTAGGGTTTGTGCCAGCACTTTATACTTTCATGAACTTAGAATTCTCAGATGATGACAGTTAAAGGAAACTGTACAAATCACAGTCCTTTTAACAGCTAATTGAAAAATCTCTGATATGGGCTTTTTGACTTAAATGACTTTCTTTTACCTTTTCATATACTTTTAAGTCCAGTAATTATCATTCAGTAACTTACGATTAAAAATAAATAAATACCTATGGTCACCTTGTGCATTCCAACAGGCTTTCCTGTGCAAACCTTATTCTAATGAGTACTGCCAGCCTATTATATTAGTTTCCCCATCAGTTGTCAAAAGATATGTTATTTGCACAGTTTTCCTTTAAAGAGCTAGTACACTTGCTGAAATTAGTATTTTCTAAAAGTAATCAGCTGTTTATTTTTGTAACCCCCAGGGGGAGCTATCCTAAGGACTACTACCCCACCTGCTCAGCTAATAACAGGTTGAGGGGCCTAGATCCAATGGCGGGTGCCTCCATCCAGAGGTTGGGGTTGGAACAGCCTAATATGACCTGGTCACAGCCCTCTGGGTCACTGCAACCCCCCTTTCTTTCCACTAGTGGCTCATTATCAATTCCCACACTATCGTTTTGACTCACCCTTACCCCGAGGTTGGGATGGCCAACCTGGTGCTGAGGACCCTCTACAGAATAAGGTGCAGTTATACAATAATCCATACACAAAGGGTATCACAAACACGCAGTTCAAACAGTGTACCTTGCAACAACAAATCTGGTTTAATAAGGGGGAAGTAACAAGGACGGGGGAGATCAGGTTGATTAGCTTACCACTCTAATATATACATATATACATATCTAGACCTAGGGCACTGTGCACAGGCCAAACCTAAAAATCACTGTCTCTGGGTACCCAGGCAATAGAAGGTTAGCCTCTCGATGCAGCTGGTTGGGACTCTGATGCAGAAAACAAGCATCTGATTCCCAAGAGGATTAAGTAGAGCCAGCAGGCTCAGTTCGTGTAGCGAGTAAAGCAGCAAGACAAATCTTGCCCTCACTATGCACATCTGACAGGGAGCTACCCTGATTTAGTACTCACAACTCCAGCAGAAAGATCACTTTCGCACCACTCGCAGGACCAAGCCTGGAATTCAACACTTCTCCACACATTTATATGAAGAGCAGAGGGGTACCATACCAGTCAGCTGCTGTATACTCCTGATCGCTTTTGTTGCACCACCGGGCCAACCGACGCAGCTTCACTTGTCCTGACAGAAAGAGCACTATTGAAGCAGATTCTCCAGTCCTCTACAGGGTGAACCTGGTAGGTAGCTGTAAATGTACAGCCTCCTCCGCCTGCACTCCTCCATGGATCTTGTCCGCTCCTTCTGGTGATACTATTGCCTGACTTCTTGGCCTGCCACACGCGCTTCCCATGCAAAGACTTCCACAGCGCAGGAGCCAGAGCTCCTTCTACCTTCTTGATCACCAACGACTCTGACCCTGGGCAGAGAATCCAGTTCGGGCACCACCCGATCCCATTGGTGGTATGCAGATGCCAGTTACTCACTACTGCCCTTATTGGTGCAAAAAATTCACTATAGTCCAGACTTGACTTCCCAGAATTACTAGCTGTATCCCCATTAGTCAGCCGGCTCCATTAAGAGTCTTGATTCTGGTTGGTCACTAGTTACTCCATTTTAGAGGCCCCCCTGCTCCTACTGGACCCCTCAAACAGTCCTGGTCCAAAATGGAGGGGCACAGCACATAGAGTCCCAGCTGCAACAAAGGCAGGTTAAACAACTGCATTTTCACTATTACTCTAAATGATTGCAGGCAAATAGTTACATCTTTTGAGTGGGCTCCCCCTGCACTTTCAGCGACGGCAAGAAAGGGCAACCACATCACAGTTCGAGCTGGACTCGAGCAGGGAAACACACAGTCCCCCTCATGAGCACTAATTATGTCTGCAAGCAGACAGCTCTTAAAGAGACAGTACGTTTAGGCTCTAAAAGCACTCACAGAGCCATTCAAATGGCTTAAGAGCCAAACGCCAACCACCAAGGGGAACACTTAGGCAGCTCCTAGATTACTTTTAGAAACCACCATTGGTAGGGGGGTTACATCCTTCCTGGCCTGGAAAGAACTTGGAGTCTGTGTCAAATAGTTACCCTTGAATCACTTTAAGGCAAAACAGTTTGCACTAACAGCACATCAAACCTAGGGTAATCTACATTGGTACTGTATTACACAGTTCACTATTGGTTATACAACATTACACATACAGACAACCTGTTTCTTTTATAAATCAGGTCATTACTTCCTGCCCATGACATTTGGATAGTGGGAGCCCTTCCCTATCAGCTATGTGTAGGCTAAATGGGGCAGGGGCACCATACTCAGAGGGCGATACTAACAGTTGAGAATCATTTCCCAGGGTCAATTTAGGCAAGAAGCTCGGGGACACGTACACCTCTTTATGGACCACATTCAGAGGCAGATCCACAGGCTGACCCAGGGACTCATAACTCAACCTCACTACAGCCTGTACTTCTCGGCCAGTCCATCTAGGAGTTTCGAATAGAATTTTTGAAGGTTCTGACTCCCTGTCAGCCCCACTTAGATTGGTCGGGGAAACTACTATAGGAGGAGGGGACCCAGAGTCTATAGTACCTTCAGGGCCTTGTTCTACCATTTCTGAGCTCACAATATTTGGGTCAGCAGGGAAATTTCTGGTACTGGCAAGGAACCATCAGGGCACTCAAAATATTCTTCAGAATCTGACATATCACTAGCTTGCTCCCCCACATCACTTCCTTCTTCTGAAAAGTCAGATAGCTCAGCCAGGCCAGACAGTGCAACCAGGCTCGAGGATCCCACCTCTTCGGCTTTCATGCCACTCACTTCTTCCCCTGGGAGCATTGGCTCCAGACACAAATTTGGGGGCTCAGACAGTCCAGGAAGCCCAACTTCATCCCCAGAGTTAATTAGGGGATTGCCCCATAACAGTTTGCTCAGTTTATAAGAGGGGTAATACTCAATGTTATTCTCACTGTCTTCAGGCACAGACTGACAATCAACTTCATCGGGCGGGGGGTGGAGAAGGCCTCTTTAGTTTGACTTCTGAAGAATCAACCAATCTTAGTTTTTTCTTGGCAGCAGCTCTAGTTACAGGCCCGGGGGGGGGCATTGGGAGGTTCAACTTCTATCAAAATCTGTTCGACTGGCAGCAGATGATTTCTGTGTATAGTTTTCACATATTTTGAATTGTTTTCAGGCCGCACTTTATATTCAGGTAAATCTTCCAGTTTTCCCACAACAATATGAGGGAGGTGATGCCATCTGTCAGCAATCTTATGTTTGCCCTTCAGTCCCAAATTCCTCAATAGCACTCTATCCCCTTCTCTCAGTTCCATTGTTTTCACTTTCTTATCATACCTTTCCTTATTGGCCGGGTTTCGCTTAGCAGCCATGGTCTGGGATAGTTGGTAGGCATGGTTGAGTTGGGCCTTCAACTTTTGCACATACTGCAGATGATTAGCTGCTTGAACCCCATCAGGAGAAACCCCGAAACACACATCCACCGGCAGTCTAGCTTCTCTCCCAAACATCAGTCTATACGAGGGAAAATCCAGTGGCATCACTTTTGGTGCAGTTGTAAGCATGTACCAAGGTGGTAATTTGCTGGCTCCATCTAGGCTTGTCTTTAGGTTGCAGTGTGCCCAACATATCAAGCAAGGTGCAGTTAAACTTTTCAGGTTGGGGATCTCCCTGGGGATGATACGGGGTGGTTCTCGACTTTCGTACCCCCCACAAGGATAGCATCTCTTTAATCAGGCGGCTTTCAAAATCTCTCCCCTGATCAGAATGGATTCTTTGGGGGGGCCCCATAGTGGACAAAGAAATTCTCAACAAGGCCTTTAGCTCCGTGGTTGCTTTCTGATCTTTAGTAGGGAAAGCCTGTGCATACCAGGCAAAATGATCGGTAACTACCAATATATTGCTGATGTTTTTCAGATCTGGTTCTAGACTCAGGAAATCAATGCAGACCAGTTCCATAGGGGCACTAGTAGAGATGTTAACCAGGGGGGCAGCCCTCTGAGGCAGGGTCTTTCTTTGTAAACATCATCTACAAGTCCTGATATACTGCTCCACATCAGTACCCATTTTGGGCCAATAAAATCGGGACCGCACTAAGTCAAGGGTTCGGTCTATGCCGAGGTGTCCCATGTGATTGTGCAGAGATCTCAACACCAGTTGTTGTTTGTCTACTCACCCCTCTTTGTCTACGGTCTCCCTGTACAGTAGTTTATTAATCAGTTTCAACTTTGGCCCTTCTTTGTACAACAGGGCAGTTCTCGGATGGCCCCAAGCAGTCCACCATGCAGTCCACAGCATCAAGAGACACCTGTTCCTCCTTGTCAAATTTTGGGCAAAGGGCTCTTATGCCAGGTTCTGACAACCTGACCCAGTCGGGTCGGGGCACAGGCCTCTGTGAGAGAGCATCCGCACCTATATGGTTTAGGCCTGCTCTGTATTCAACCGCATAGTCGTAGGTGGACAACACAGAGAGCCACCTATGGCCAGTGGCATCCAACTTGGCTGAGGTCTGCACATATGTCAGAGGATTGTTATCAGTCTTCACCAATATCTTAGCACAGAACAAGTAGTCATGAAATTGATCAACAATGGCCTACTTCAGAGCCAGGAACTCTAGTTTGTGCACTGGATAGTTCTTTTCTGAAGAAGTCAAGCTTCTACTGGCAAAAACTACAGGCCTTAGACCGTTTGGGTGCTCTTGATATAGCACAGTCCCCAATCCTTGCAGACTGGCATCAATATGAAGAACATATGGCTTGGCAGGCTCAGCATAGGCCAGCACTGGGGCATGGGTAAGTTGATATATAATGTCATGAAAAGCTTCTCCACAATCAGCAGTCCAGCGGGTGCCAAACATATCATTTGGGTGGAAATATTTTTTCTCAGTCTCAGAGGGTACAGCTTTCTTATACTTTTTGTGGGTTGACGGATATCCCTGCATAAGATTAAGCAGAGGGCGGATCACTCGAGAATAGTCTTTGATAAATTGCCTATAATATCCACAAAACCCCAGGAACCATTGCAGCTCCTTCAAATTTTTTGGTTGAGGCCAAGTAGTCAAAACTTCCACTTTGCTGGGGTCAGTCTCTATGCCTTCAGTGGATACTATGTGCCCCACATATTTTATGGAGGTTTGAAAGATTTGGCACTTATCTATAGATAATTTGAGACCAAAATCTTCCAGTCGATCCAGGACTTTGAACAACCTGCTTTCATGTTCTTCCAAGGAGCTGCCAAACACTATGACATCATCTCAGTAGACTAAACATTCAAGCAAATTCATGTCCCCCACAGCACGCTCCATCAGACGCTGGAAAGTGGCAGGGCTGCCTGAAATTCCTTGGGGCATCCGCATAAACTCGTAGAAGCCTAGTGGGCAAATGAAAGCAGTCTTTTCTCGATCCTCCGGAGCCATCAGGATCTGGTAGTACCCACTGCGGAGGTCTAACACTGAGAACCATTTACTACCATTCAGACAGTCCAAGGCATCCTGAATGCGTGGCATGGTATACTGGTCTGGTATGGTTCGCCTGTTTAGAGTACGGTAATCCACACACATCCGAACAGTTCCATTCTTTTTTCTCACTATTACAATAGGTGAGGCATAGGGGCTTCGGGATTCCTGTATCACCCCAGCTGCGAGCATCTCCTGCAGGTGTCGCCTCACGTCATCTATATCAGCAGGGACTAGGCGTCGAGATCGCTCATGGAAAAGTCACTCATCCTGTAGCCGAATGTGATGCTCAGCTCCTTGCACACATCCTACATCCCACTCCTTCAAGGAAAACACCTGTTCCCTCTGGGTGAGCCTTTCACTGATCCTTTTCTTCCACTCTGCTGGCAGTGAGGAATCACCGAAATCAAACAGAAATGGGGTCACTCAGTCACTTCTCCCGGGAGTCTTGTTGTGGGGCAGGACAGCAGTATTTGCACAGTGCACTGTGGCCAGAGTGCAACCCCGTTTCACTTGAATCTCTCAGTCAGATACATTATGCACTTGAACCATTACTCTTCTAGCAAAGGCATGGAATCTAGCAGGTAAGATACTGGGTTTAACCAACAACCCCTCTGGCAACTTTCCCTCGCCTGGTGCATCCAGCATCAATATTTTATTCTTAACATCCTTTTTAATCTGGACTTCCCCCTGTAGAACACACTGGGCATTTGGGGCTAGTAGTAAGGGTTCTGGATCCTTCTTCCAGACGACACCCACCGGGCCTTTGGGATCCACCTGGCTGGCCTTTCTCTGAGTCTCATAGGCCTTCTGAATCAAAGCAGGTATTCTGAGAGCTTGCCCAGATCCTGGACATCTGTTTTTCAGAGCACAGCTGCACTAAGCAACCAAACATGTGAGCATTGGTTCCAATTAACAAGGGCACCCCATCATACAGTCCAGTTGGGGGACACACCAGTGCCAAGGTTTCCACTTGTTCAGCTACCACAGCCACAGAAGTAGGAAAAGACAACCAGATCCAGATATACCCAGAATAGGGGTAGGCCTTATCACTCAATCCCCACACATGTAATCCATCCAAAGGCTGCAGAGGCACCTCAGGCAAGTGCTTCCTATACCAGTCCTGAAACATAAAGGTCACTTGGGAACCACTGTCCAACACAGCCCGGGTGGGTACTCCATTCACTTTCACGGTGGTTTCCATTGAGGGACCCACCACATCAGACCATTCAGGGGGCATGGTTTTGGTGGTCGCTTGGGCATTGGCCCAAGTAACAAAACTCTTCTGAGGAGGCCCTCCCTTAGGTCTGGCATAGGCCTTTCGATGCCATGCTACTAGCCTGCTGTTGACCCTTCTTAAGTTCTCGGGTAACCGGCACTCAGTCTGAAGTGTACATCCTCCCCACAATGGTAATAGAATTTAGTATCTCAGGAGTCTTTGTTGGGAGGAAGATATCTCGCCTGCCGGGAGGCATCGGGGATAATGGAGGGCTCTTCTTGGCTGGGTCGTTTATTTCTGGATAACTCAGGTTCCCCAGATTTGGGGGGTTGGCAGTATTTTATCTCAATTCTCTCACCATTTCCCTTAGATCTCTAATCTCAGCCTTCAAATCACTCTCCACCCGGGGATCAGAGGAGAAAGCATGCAACCCCACTCCACCCTGGGTCTCTGGGGGCACAAGAAAAGCATCAGAACCCTTGTTCAATGCCCTCGAGGGGTGGATCTCATCAGGTTCACTGGGCTCAGGGGTCTGGCATAGATTCACGGCCCCCACATAGAGTTCCCACCCCTCTTGAATGGTCTCAACTTCTCGAATCTCTCTCATCAATTGGCAGTATTCGGGAGGGGCAGCCCATCGGTCATGTAACTTAGGTTTTAACAATATCACACTGGAAAACCTAGCAGACTTAAAGATATGCTCCAGCCGGACCTGATTCAATGCTGGGGCAGTTATCCCCCCCACCCCTTTTTGATAAGCTTTTTGCAATGCCCTTTCCATTCTGGTGACAAAGGCTGATAGTTTCTCATTCCTCCACTGTTTTGGTGACTTAAACTTCCACAATAAGTCTTCCCCAGTTTCTGTACTCCCAAACACCCCCTCTAAAGCAGAAAGGTACTCTACTGCAGTGGCTTCAGGGCCAGTAGCCCGTAAGAAACAAATAGCTTCCAAAGCTGGGCCCCTCAGGCTCTCCATCAGTCTCTTTCATTTCTCCCCCTCAGAGCACTGCCACTCTTGGACTAAAAGGGTAGCATAGTCCATCCAAGTCTCCAAATCTTCTTCTCCCGAGTGCACAGGCACAATACCAGAAAAAGTTTCAATCTTCAATAGGAGTCTAACTGTATGGGGGGAACAACTATAGGTGGGGAAGCCAGGATGGAACTCTTGGAGGACCTGGGAGATGTACCTGGGTACGATGGGGGGTGGGATTACTGGAAAGATCTAACACTTGTAGTAATTCCTGAGTGGTCCTCCCTTCTGCAGCTAACAGTTTAAGCAATTTATCTTTGAAGTTATTAGTCTTGGGGACCCCCCTGGGGTGACTGAACCACTCCGGACATGAATGACCCTCCACCCCTTTCGAGAACCTTCTAGGTAAATCACTGGGGGAACCCTCTCTGGGTCTGTAATTACACTGCATAACAGCAGCACCTGTAAGGTCTGGTCGAGTAGGTCGGCCATTCTCCCCTTCACCTCTACCTTGCCCAAACATTTAACATTCTCAACTGCAGAAACAAGGTCAGCGTTCTTTATCTCCAGAGGTACATCCAGTAGTAACACAATTTTCTGGGAATCTAACTCTTCAGCTTCACCCCACCTCATCAGTTTATGCACCATCATCTTAACAGGGTCTAACTTAATTTTAGTTGTGATATCCCCCTCCAGTTTTTCCTTGGGTTTGGCCATGGTGGGGTAGTTCATATATCCGGCCACTAGGGGATGCTAATCCCAGCAGTGCCTCCAAAATGTAACCCCCAGGGGGCGCTATCCTAAGGGCTACTACCCCTGCCTGCTCAGCTAATAACAGGTTGAGGGGCCTGGATCCAATGGCGGGTGCCTCCATCCAGAGGTTGGGGTTGGAACAGCCAAATATGACCTGGTCACAGCCCTCTAGGTCACTGCAACCCCCCTTTCTTTCCACTAGTGGCTCACCAGCAATTCCCACACTATCATTTTGACTCACCCTTACCCCGAGGTTGGGATGGCCAACCTGGTGCTGAGGACCCTCTACAGAATAAGGTGCAGTTATACAATAATCCATACACAAAGGGTATCACAAACACGCAGTTCAAACAGTGTACCTTGCAACAACAAATCTGGTTTATTAAGGGGAAAGTAACAAGGACGGGGGAGATCAGTTTGATTACCATACCACACTAATATATATATATGTATATCAAGACCTAGGGCACTGTGCACAGGCCAAACCTAAAAAATCACTGTCTCTGGGTACCCAGGCAATAGAAGGCTAGCATCTCAATGCAGCTGGTTGGGGCCCTGATGCAGAAAACAAGCATTTGATTCCTAAGAGGATTAAGTAGAGCCAGCAGGCTTAGTTTGTGTGGCAAGTAAAGCAGCCAGACAAATCTTGCCCTCACTATGCATTTCTGACAGGGAGCTACCCTGATTTAGTACTCACAACTCCAGCAGAAAGATCACTCTTGCACCACTCGCAGGACCGAGCCTGGAATTCAACACTTCTCCACACATTTATATGAAGAGCAGAGGAGTACCATAACATGCAGCTGCTGTATAATCCTGATTGCTTTTGTTGCACCACCGGGCCAACCGACGCAGCTTCACTTGTCCTGACAGACTGAGCATGACTGAAGCAGATTCTCCAGTCCTCTACAGGGTGAGCCTGGTAGGTAGCTGTAAACGTACAGCCTCCTCCGCCTGCACTCCTCCACAGATCTTGTCCGCTCCTTCTGGCGATGCTATCGCCCGACTTCTTGGCCTGCCACACACGCTTCCCACGCAAAGACTTCCACAGTGCAGGAGCCAGAGCTCCTTCTACCTTCACAATCACCAACGACTCACCCTGGGCAGTTTGGGCAGAGAATCCAGTTCGGGCGCCACCCGATCCCATTGGTGACATGCAGATGCCAGTTACTCACTACTGCCCTCATTGGTGCAAAAAAGGTGCCATAGTCCAGACTTCACTTCCCAGAATTACTAGCTGTATCCCCATTGGTCAGCCAGCTCCATTAAGAATCCTGATTCTGGTTGGTCACTAGTTACTCCATTTTAGAGGCCCCCCTGCTCCTATTGGACCCCTTAAACAGTCCTGGTCCAAAATGGAGGGGCACAGCACATAGAGTCCCAGCTGCAACAAAGGCAGGTTAAACAACTGCATTTTCACTATTATTCTAAATGATTGCAGGCAAATAGTTTCATCTTTCGAGTGGGCTCCCCCTGCGCTTTCAGCGACGGAAAAAAAGGGCAACCACACCACAGCTCGAGCAGGACTCGAGCAGGGAAACACACAGTCCCCCTCATGAGCACTAATTATGTCTGCAAGCAGACAGCTCTTAAAGAGACAGTACGTGGAGACTCTAAAAGCACTCACAGAGCCATTCAAATGGCTTAAGCGCCGAATGCCAACCACCAGGGGGAACACTTAGGCGGCTCCTAGACGGCTTTTAGGAACCCCCATTGGTAGGTGGGTTACATTTTTATTTCTGAAATGCCTTTTCATTTCCCTTTTACTAATTAGAAGATTTTCTATCATACAATAGTTGGTGGAATGTGTGAGCAATACTCTACCAAGAGGCTGACATAACTAGTTGTATTCCTCTTCATACATCATTAGCACTATGACCTTATTGACTGTGACACCATGTCTAACCAAGAGGAGCCACTTACCTGCTGTCAGATTAGTCACCTGGTATGTCATGGTGCTTGAGGTTAGAATGTTAAGGAGATTTGTAGCGTATTCGAACAAGTTATGACTGCCGCAGCCTCCATGTAAAGTCCTACTGTACACACTGACCTAATACTACATTTTTATGTAGCATTGCAACATCTCTAATAGTTACAAGAGTGCCTTCTCAAGTTGTTTTGGTGAAGTAACATCTCTGAGCAGTCCTGGCACACACAGAACCTGAGAAGGCACTCTATTGCCATAATAGATGCCGTAACTGTACTCATTAACATAGAGGATAATGTATGGTCAGTGTGATCATTAACTAGTTTGTTAACCATTGTGAGGTTGCCAGGGTGACTGTGTAAACCTCAAGAATGAAGCTTGAGAGGTTTACGTCACCATGGCAACCTCGAAATGGCTTAAAATAATGGCTGACAATCGATGTACCATACATTACATTTTATAGTGTATGGTGGCAATATCGTTTTAAAAAACAACAAAACAGGTCCTACTGAAGTTGTTTAAGTCACTGCCACTCTGCACAGGGTCATGCTGTCACCTCCATGACCTTTTCAAGGCCATCAGATCAAGTTGTACAGATGCGCAGACTGTTCCCGGTTGTTAACCCATTGATGTGATGTACCATCGATGGGTTAACAACATTGCTACATCACATCGATGGTAAAGCGTAGTTATAAAAAGGTAGATTTCTACATATAACAATGATCTACCATACATTATATATTATTAATCATGTTGAAGATGTGTGTTTTTGACATCAGTACTTATCAGGCTACATGGTATTAATACCTCAATGGTCCTCAACTAGAGTTTTTTGCTTGACACTAATACTGTCAATTTATATTTAAATTATCATTTATAAAGTCCGGTCACTACACTATAGCTTTTGAAATTTATGGGGCATGATATCTAGCTGGAGAGTACAGCTGGGTGACAGGTCTAGCTAGGTTTTACACATCATACAGTGTGCACTGATGGTTTTAAGACAACTTTACTGGTAATTTCTTGTCTATAATGCATGCATTGAAACTTCTTGGAGTCCTAAGACAATCTTAGTATGTCTTTAATCTGGGTGGGGGTTGCTTTTCAGTAATCACATCCTTATACAAGCTGTGACACTCAAAGCTTGATTTAAGAGTTCTCTGCTCCAGCAGTGTTATCTTATGTCAATTAAATTTATATGCAGTAGGATTCTTTGTATGTGTGTTCCACCAAGCACCTTTGACCCAGGGACCCTCCTGGCTGAAGGTAGTATGGTACTGTTAAACCTCTCTGACATCATCTTCTGTATTTTTTAAATGAGTATTTTAAACCAATGGGGATTTTTTCTGTTTTTTTCTGCATGATCTAGCTGTTAAAAGTATTGTATTTTCTAAACAACTGCAATTAGCTTCTGAAGAAGGACTGGTTGGTCCAAAAGCTAGAGCACTTTGTTCTTGTTGTTACATCTATGTTGGTCCATTAAAAGGTATCAAATCATTTGCTTCTGGATCTGTTCTTGCAAGGACCAATACAGCAACTACTAAATCTAGATTTCAATGTGGAAGATACCGTAATTCGCCGTAGAATATGGCAGTTACATAACATCAAGAAGAAATTGGCACATCTAGACAGTGACATCTATTTTCTAACCCAGTGCAAGAGGAGAAACATAATCCCTAAAGGTCTTACTATTTGGAATCCATTAAGAAATACAAACAATTCTACATATGCAGAACAACGCTGTCATAGGACCTCTGAGAAATTGAGAAATCACAGGATTCACGTGTCATATGCCAAAAAAGTTGTTCTGAACAAAGAGTTTGCTGAAATTGTTACCACTCTAGAAAGGATGTCTGGGAAACCTGTTCAGGACATCTTGTGAGAGATACACATTAACTACCAAAGGACCTTAAGAAAAGCCATGCTTATGAAAAATAGGAAATTGGATGCCCTTCAGCATACCATACTTCCTAACAACCATGAAGAACATAATGGAGTCCCTGAACAACAACACAGTACAGATGGGCACCTTTCAATTGATAATTTGTCCAACCACACACTGACTACTGGAGAACTAAATGTACTTTCAAAGGGCCTCACGTTCTGCCCAACAAAACCACTGAATAAAATAAAGTTTTGTGGTGAACTGGAGGAATACTTCCATAAATTGAGACTTAAAGAATTCTTTCATGGTAAGGAAGAAATCACTGGTAGTGAAGACATTGCAAACAGTAATAATGTAATGGATAAGAAAAAGAAATCTGAATTTACCCCCTCAAGTGGGCGTAACTAAAAACTAGACAATTACATTCATTGTTTCTGCCAACAAGTCAGTGGTCAGATCCTTACTAGGCAAAAACAGGCCCATTATAACCTTTCTCCACTGTAACAGAGAGCTATAGGGACACTGAAATCAAACCACAACATCGTCATCAAAATAGCTGAGAAAGGCTCTGCAGTGGTGATTTTAAACAGAGAGGATTATATTAATGAAGCTAACAGACAGCTAACAGATCTTACATACTGCAGAGACCTAGTAAGTGACCCCACTGCAAGATATAAAGATGAACTATGTGACTTAATTAGAACTTTTCTAGACCATGTCCGAGAAAAACTAACTGACCTCATCCCTGCTGAACCCAGGCCAGGGACATTCTAGATGCTGCCTAAAATACATAAACCTGGCAATCCGGAAAGACCCATAGTCTCTGGTAATGGTACCTTGACTGAGAGAATCTCAGGGTTTGTATAGACCATTTTGAAACTGCTGGTTATGGAAAGAGACAGTTATATCGAGGACACTATGCACTTTTTGCATGTACTTTCTGGTTATAAGGATTTACCACCTGATACTATTTTAGTGACAATGGATGTTAACATCCCTGTACACTAATATTCCACACACAGATGGCATTACAGCATGCCTTAAATACATATATGAGAAAGGACCGGAACAAAACATCAACCCTGAAGTGGTGGGGGAATTTATGGAATTCATTTTGACACATAACTTCAACTTCAATGGTAAACATTATGTTCAAACTATGGGAACAGCAATGGGCACCAAAATTGCTCCACAGTATGCTAACCTCTTTATGGCTGACTTGGAGGATGATTTTATAAGGCAGTGTCCCCACAAACCACTAGCTTATTTCCATTACATTGATGATTTGTTTATCATCTAGATGGAGGGCACAGATCCACTTAAAGATTTTCATCACAAACTTAATAATCTCCACCCTACCATAAAGCTTACCCTAGAGTATTCTACCACCAATGTTAACTTTCTGGATTCCACAGTCACCATTAAGGATGGAACCTTACATACATGTATTTACAGGAAGCCAACAGACAGACATAGATACTTGCACAAGAAAAGTAATCACCCAAACCATACAAAAAAAATCTGTCATACACAGTCAAGCACTCCGATGTCACCGTATTTGTTCAAATGATGATGACAGAGATACACATATCTGTGTTGAAAAACACCTTTATTGAGCAGGGACAATCTTCCAGGGAAATTGACAGGATAACAGAACGGGCAACGCAAGTACCAAGACAACAACTACTTCAATATAAAGAAAAGACAGCTACAGACAGAATACCCTTAGTAGTCACATATCATCCAGACCTTGAACGTCTGCGTAAGATTATTAAAGACCTCCATCCAATATTTAGTAAGGATGAAACCCTTAATTGTATTTTTAAGGAACTCCCACTACTATCTTTTAAACAACCACCACATTTAGCCAGCCTAATTATTGTGAGCAAACTTTCACCAGAACAGAATACCATGTCACGCAATGGCACACGACCCTGCAATCAACATCCCTGTAAGACTTGCGAGCTCATTTCCACATCGGACTGTGTGGTTACATCACAAAAACAGACAATTCCAGGTGCATGGGAGTTATACATGCACATCACGACATGTTGTTTATTTCATTCAGTGCAAGATTTATCCACAAACGGGTTATGTTGGAGAGACAAGCCAACAGCTCCTCACTCGGATTAACTCGCAGACATACTATTACAGCAAAGAAGACTGAAAAACCAGTGAGGCACCACTTTCTCCCAGCCTGACCACTCAATTTCAGATATGTCAGTAATGGTCTTCAAAGGAAATCTTGAAGACATACAACAGAGACAAGCTTTTGAGATTAAATTTATTTGACATCTTAATATGGTAGCAGATGGGATGAACACTGATCTGGGTTTCATGGGACACTACAGAAACTGACATCCACAGACCTCTTCTTCTTCAGACTGACATATTATAGGACTTCAGCATGTGTGGGATGTGGGTGTGTGTGTGTGTGTATGTATGTGTGTGGGTATGTGTTGAGAGGTACATGATATAACAGGTGTGGGGCTTGCTGTCACATTGAGGTAGGCCTCTATTTAGATACATGGAGTTACAGTGTGTTACTATTCTTACTTTACACACATAATGAACATTAATTCCTCCTTACTTTTGATCTTTGCCCGGGAGTGAGGTTGATTCCATTGCACCATATTCAGATTACCTAGCCTGTTATTGTACATACAGGAGTGTTATCATAGACTGTCACATATTTTTTTTAACTCTGTACATATTGGGGTGTGAGATCTCATTTGCATGGGGGTCCTGGACAGATCATTTTATATTAGGCTAATATTGTAGTAATTTGTGGAAATATAGGTATGTTAGACCTCTATTCTTATACACAAACTTTATATTTACCTCTAGTTACCTCATACTGGGGAGGGTGGCAGTTTTATTCAATTGTAGTTCTATCCAGAATCCTTGGAAATGTTACTATGCAGATAGTTTTATGGTTAAATAGTGTCACATTTTTGTTCTGTAGGTATTAGGATACATGAGCCCTTTTACTTAGGATTTCATGACAAGTTGAATTCCTTTGGGGAACAATTGCAGTGACTGATGTGAATAAAAGTTCACTAGGAGAGTGTGTGTGCATGCGCGTGTGTGTGTGTGTGTGTGTCTGTGTCTGTGAGAGCAAGCGAGAGAGAGAGCATTTCCCTAAAGCTAGGTATCCCACCCCACCCCCACATTATGGTGATGTGGGGTGGGGTAGGGTGTATTGATTGTGTGAAGAGGAGGAGGAGGAGAGAAATTACATTTTTATCTCTTTTTCAGATTCTTTAGACACTTCTGGTACATCAAGGTGTTACATTCTCAGTGTATATTGACATCAGTACATATCAGGCTACATGGTATTAATACCTTGATGGTCCTTGACTAGAGTTTTTTGTTTGACACTAATGCTGTCAATTTATATTTAAATTATCATTTATAAAGTCCTGTCACTACACTAAAGGTTTTTGAAATTTATGGGGCATGATATCTAGCTGGAGAATACAGCTGGGTGACAGGTCCAGCTAGGTTTTACACATCATACAGTGTGCTCTGATGTTTTTAAGACAACTTTACTGGTAATTTCTTGTCTATAATGCATGCATTGAAACTTCTTGGAGTCCTAAGACAATCTTAGTACAGTATGTCTTTAATCTGGGTGGGGTTGCTTTTCAGTAATCACATCCTTATACAAACTGTGAAACTCATAGCTTGATTTAAGAGTCATCTGCTCTAGCAGTGTTATCTTATGTCAATTAAATTTATATGCAGTAGGATTCTTTGTATGTGTGTTCCACCAAGCACCTTTGACCCGGGATCCTCCTGGCTGAAGGTAGTACGGTATTGTTAAACTTCTCTGACATATCTACTGTATTTTTTAAATGAGTATTTTAAACCAATTGGGATTTTTTTCTGTTTTTTCTGCATGATCTAGCTGTTAAAAGTATTGTATTTTCTAAACAACTGCCATTAGCTTCTGAAGAAGGACTGGTTGGTCCGAAAGCTAGAGTACTTTGTTCTTGTTGTTACATCTATGTTGGTCCATTAAAAGGTATCAAATCATTTGCTTCTGGATCTATTCTTGCAAGGTCCAACAGGCAACTACTAAATCTATGTTTCTAAGGGAAGGGTTTCTCAGGTATGCAAATGGCTGACCTCTCCCATGTTACAGAGTCCCACCATTGTGATCAGTTCAACTACCCTGATTACACTATAGAATGGCAGAAAGGAGAACTCCACAATGGTGAGAAAGCCATGGTTATATGGTGTACTTGTCCAAGGAGGGGCAACAGCTCAGTAGTGGAAAAGCAGATGAGCACCAGGACTAGAGATTCAGGGAATTTTTAATCCGCTGGTGAAGTGAACGCGAAGTGCCCACTTTGCGTTGGCAGAACACAACACAAAGTGGGCACTACAAAGTGCTCACTTTGCGTTATCATTATTACTTCATGTTGCCATTATGCCTTAACGTGAAGTAAGGTGAAGTGAGAAATAAATAGGCAGCCCCCCACACATCACATGGCTTACAGTACTGTAAGTCACCGCTTTAGCTAGGCAGGAAGGAAGTGAGTCAGAGAAGCTGTTTCACTTCCTCTTTTGCATTCATAGAGGGAAAAGGCTTGTGTGAGAGCAGTGTAGGAGTCAGTGACAAAGTGCTTATAGCCTTAGTAAAACAACAGCTTTTTTAAAAGCTATCTTTATTTAGTTTTTGTATTGTGTTTGTGATTGTTTTTTGGTAGTTAATTTTTTTTTATAAGTGTTGTTTTGTGTGTGTGTGTGTGAGTGACTCTGTATGTGTGTGTGTACTGGGGACTTGTGTGAGAGGGATGGACATGGAACCAGGAGAAGGCGAGTTGCTGGCCTGTGGGCGCAGTCAGAGGGGAGTGCAGACATGTGGGGGCAGTTGTGTCATGCTGGACCGCTCCCAATTCCTGGATGTTGCTTCCCCCCTGCCCCATGTTGAAGCAACAGCAGCAGCACCAGTGCCACCGGTGGCTGCTGTGCATCCACATTCTCCGCCACTACCACCACCACCAGTAACAGCTGTAGGGACTCCAGCAGTACCCCCTCCACCACCTCCACAGCCACAGGAGGTGCCCCTAGAAAATCATGGTGGTGCGAACCATCTGACTGGTGTGAGGGCTGTATCTGGTACTCCCCGCAGCTCTCCAGTGTGTTTTTTTTAATTCTGTAGGGGGGGAACAGCACAGTCATGGTGTGCCATGTGTGGTGTGCTGGTGTACTGTGGCCCCCATGGGATGCATTTGGGAACCGGTAGCCAGCACACCCACATGCTCAACCACCACAAGGCAGAGTGGCAGGCTGCCAAGGAAGGGGCCAGGCATCCACCTGCTGGCCCTTCCGTGGCAGTGGCCGAGGGTGCTGCTGGGGTTGGAGTTGTGGCTCGCAGTCACCACCACAACAGGAGGAGGGCCAGTACAGAAGCTGCTCCACCACCACCACCAGCACCACCCTCTCCACCACCACCCCGCTACCTGAATTCCCAGTCGCAGTGGACCCCACCACAGTCCCTGCAACACAGCATGACATCTTCCTGGTGTGGGTGGCTCTGGAAGAGAACAGTCAGAGGGTTGGTGCTTTGCAGCAGCAGGTCCACACAATAGAAGAGCAGCAGCAAACAGTTTGAATGCTGCACCTGCTGCTGGACCACCATAGCATCCCACGGCTACAGTAACTTACATGATTGTTTTCTGGCCCTCCCACCCCACTACTGTGTTGTGCTGTTTCCATGTGTTTTTCTTTGTTGTTGTTTAATAATACACATTTTCCCTTCCAAGGGAATCTTTCTTGTGCCACATAGTGCAACACATTTCTGTGAAAGCTGCCCATAATTTCATAACAGTATGTCACTTGACAGAGGAACTCCTGTTCTGAAAGGCCACCCACATTCTGCTTCCCTTCTCAGCAGTGTTAGAATATGATGCCAGGGAGAGCATGTGTGCATGCTCTATTATAGTGAATATCCAATTGTCTGGCAGCTTTCTGAATGTTTCTTTATGTTACAATGGTCAGTTTGTGGTGAAACATGTGGGCACGTTTCCAGTAAGAAGAGCCTTTTAGTGGAAACGTTTCAACATTTCACCACAAAGTAAACTTTATAACATAAGGAAACATTGGGATAGCTGCTGGACATTCACTATAGTGGAGCATGCACCTGCGCTCCTGTTGGGATCACGTCCTAACGTTGCTGAAAAAGGAGGGCAGAATGTGGGCGGCTTTTCTGAACGGTAATTCCTCCGTGACGTGACACACCGTAATGAAATTACAGGCGGTTTTCATAGAAATATGTTGCACTCTGTGGAGCAAGAAATATTTCATTGGGAGTAAGGCCCCCTCATATTATGTTATGTGCATCACCATAACTATGTAATGTGGTGAATCTCTATAAAGCAGCAGCAGAGCAGTAATCTGTTGAGAACTCTGAGCTATATTTTTAATGTTATGTTACAACTTCCTTTACTTACATCCTGACCAACTGGAATGATACGATAATTTGCAGTAGTTGAGTCTGTTGTACTACCTTTTTTCATGTGTGAAATAATGAAAGGAGCATTCCTTTTAAATTGGTGCTGACCAGGTCTTTGTCATTGTTTTCCTCTTCTTTTCTCCATCACATCAGTTAGTTGTTATAGATCACTTCTGTTGTTAATTAACAGTTATGCAGCAGGCAGTGATTTATGACACCACGAAACAATAATTATTGAAAAGCAGCTGCAAATAAATACAAACCTGGTCAGACCAATATTGGAAGGTGTGCGCATTTATTTTTCATACATGAAAAAAAGTAGTCAACTAAGTAAAGCAGACATAAACTGTGAAGAGAAGCATATCATTCAAGTCACGACTCGGAGGTAACTAGTGGCTGTGGCAATGTAAAGTAACATAAAAAAATACAGTTCAAAATTGTCACGACATTCTTGCAATGCTGCTTTAATTGTAATGTCAGTATGACATTATGAGCTCACAACAATCACACAACACACAAAAGTGGCACAGAGTCCCAGATTTTTTCTGCAGGCCCAAAATGCATCCTCCTTGTGTGCAGAAAAATTGACAAGTGGTAACACAGTGAAATGGGAGTGTTTCAGCACATAGAAAGTCCCCCAGAATTAATGGCGCACTCAGTCATGCGCACAGAGGTGGCACAGAGTCCCAGATTTTTTCTGCAGGCCCAAAATGCATCCTCCTTGTGTGCAAAAAATTGACAAGTGGTAACACAGTGAAATGGGAGTATTTTAGCACAGACAAAGTCCCACAGTATAAAATGATGACCATGAGCATTCTGTTGCTGGTCCAATGTGTTCTGCGAGGCGATTCGAGCAAATGCAATGTGATCATCTCAATTGGATTGAAGGGTGCTCTTTGGCTGTACACTAATAGTAGCCTTGGTGAGTATATATATATATATATATATATATATATATATATATATATATATATCATATATATGGTTGTGTATTAGGTGAGGAGGGGGTTGACACGGACGTGTATTCATGGAATTGTTCTGAATCATACTGTAGGTCACAGAAACTGTTGGTGTGCACATTCCAGTGTGCTCAATGAGATTTTTTTGTGCTGAAATTGGAAACTGATAACTTACAAGCACATGAAGGTAAGTATTTTTTTTGGAGGGGGGGGGATCATATTTGCTGGTTTGTCTGTAATGGTTTCTTATTGTGTTACTTCTTCACAGATTTCATCTGCATCTTTCTGGAGCCCGGTTTTTGTTAATGATGGTCATGGTCATCTAATGAAGCAACTTCTGCATGTTGCATGTGTGCCCAATCCCGGGGGACAGGGGTGCCTGATGTTGAAGAACTTTTTTGGATAAGGCCAGTTTGACAGAACAACAAAGCATCTGCAAGTTTCCTAAAAAAGCAATGAATGATGTCTTACAACTTAATTATTTCCCTCCCTGGTTCTGAATCTCAAGTCAAGTTACATTGAAACCCACATTTTGTCAACTAACACAACCTGTGTGCAATATTTGCTGCAGTCTTTCCAAAACAATGAAACGGATGAAATAAAATCTTCATACTTATCAGAATGGATTTCACATGGCTATTCCATTGGTTCCTCTATGTACGGCACATGTGGGCTGCAGTACCATTCCCACTGAGTTTTAGCGATGGAGACTTTTTTTGTTAACCTGTAAAAAAAAAAAAATAAGTGTACTGTATGTGTTTTACCATTGCAACTTGAAAAGCTACAGAAAACAAAACATAAAACTAAAGGAAGTGAAGCAGCATAACAAACATGAGTACACATACTCACTTTTTGGTTTAAATATTAAGAAGCTTTATGTCTCTGGCTGATGGATGTGGTGGTCTGGGGGGCGGACAGACTCAGACTCAGTGGTGGCAGTGACTAACAGCAGTCCCAGTGGTGGTGGTCCGGGGGGGTGGACAAACTCAGGTTCAGTGGTGGCAGTGGCTAACAGCAGTCCCAGTAGTGGTAGTCCAGGGGTAGACAGACTCAGGCTCAGTGGTGGCAGTGGCTAACAGCAGTCCCAGTGGTGGTACTCCGGGGGTGTACAGATTCAGGCTCAGTGGTGGCAGTGGCTAACAGCAGTCCCAGTGGTGGTAGTCCAGGGGTGGACAGACTCAGGCTCAGTGGTGGCAGTGGCTAACATCAGTAGCGGTGGTGGTGGTGGTGGTGGTGGTTCGGGGGAGGTGGAAAGACTCGGGCTCAGTGGTGGCAGTGGCTAACAGCAGTCCTGCTGGTGGTGGTCCAGGGGGGCGGGAAGACTCAGGCTCAGTGGTGGCAGTGGCTAACAGCAGTCCCAGTGGTGGTGGTGGTCCGGGGGGGCACACCGCCTTTTAAAAACTTCAGTTAAAACCTGCCAACATTAACCACATCATCATCCTCATAAAGAAAACTGCCCTCACAGTCATCAATGTCTGAAGTCTGACCATTGGGAAATTCTTTCTCCATTGTGTTGTCATCTATGTCAGTGGTGTGCCGTTTCAGGCAGCCACTGCCAGTGCCACCAGGATGGTCCATTTCCACATCACCAAAACCACCATGACTAGGCCGTGGAATGAATACTGAGGTTGCAGACTGTGCTGGTTTGTGCCTCTCATTCATTTTAATGAATGTTAGCAAACTAACATTTGCAGGAGACTGGTTTGCCTGATGATCCCTGACTATTGCACCTACTGAGCTGAATACCCTCTCAACACTTACACTGGAGGGTGGGCATGTGAGGTGCTTCAGTGCCACTGCAGTCAGCTCTGGCCTTTCACTGACCTTTCCACTCCAGTATAAAAGAGGATCTTCAGTTATATTAAGATGCCTGTTTTCAGACAAATATGACTCAACCATTCTTTGTGCTGCACTAAGTCCAGTGGTTGATGCATCATCCTGTTCTCCCTGATCATTATTTCACAAATACCCACTTGGGACAAAGTCTCCCAAAGCGGGTTGATGCCAGCCACGTTGGATGACAGACCACCTGGAACTGCAGTCCCCTTCCCCTTGCAGGATATGCTTGATGGTCCTCCAGGTACACCTTCAGCCGGATTATGCTGCTGAGGTTTGCTGACCTTGGCACATGACTTTTAAGCCCCATTAACCAAGCACACCAGTTGACCACTGATATTTTTTACCTGTTCAGGCCCTCCCTCCAGTACTGATGCAATTCCACATTTGTATCATGGGTCCAGCATTGTTGCTATGGCAAAGTTGTCACTAAGCTGAATGCTCACAACGTGATGATTCTGGCTGAATACTGTCAGCATGTGTTGCAGCAACATACTGCTACCACCATCTCCAGCAACATCAAGGCCTTGCTGTACATTCATCAGTGTCAGCCTCAGCACCTGCAGCACTGGAATTGATTGGCTAATGGAGGCAGGCTTGCCACTCACTGCCTGTGTGGCATGTTCAAAAGGCCACAAAATTATTATTACAGAGTCCATGAGGTGCCACTGTTCAGTTGGCATAGACATGGAGGCCCTGGAACTGTCACGGCTAGCGTGCATCACAAGATATTCTGAGATGGCTTTATATTGTTCATAAAATTTCATTGCCATGTATAAAGTGGAGTTCCATCGGGTGACAACTTCCTGCTTCAAGTGGTGCTGAGGCAGGCTGTTTTGTATCTGCAACTGCAGCAGTTGGTCATGGGCCTTCCAGATCTTGAAAGTGAGAGCAGATGCATTGTGCAACTGTCAGCATTTCCTTTACATCAGGGTGCTGAGAAAACTCCTGAACCACAAGATTTCAACAGTGGGCCATGCATGGAACACAAACAAAACCACCATTCATGATGCATTTCACCACATTTCACCACATTTGACGCATTGTCACTTGCTATGAAGCCAGCTCTCAGGGACAGAGGGTTTAGCCTTTTGTCAATTTCAGTCAGTACTGCGTCCAACATGTTCTCACCAGTGTGCAAACAGGTCACATAGCGCATAGCAATCGTTGCATGCTGTTGAATTCCTGGAAGATTGCTACCGTGGCAGTCTACCTTACTGCACTGATTATTCACACCAACAACATCAAAAACAACCCCCGGCACCTGCGCCCAGTGTGCAGTTATACACAAATATGACCTCCCCGCTGTTTTGTAACTTGTCCACATATCAATACTTAAATGGATGAATGGAGAGGAGGAATGTTGAAGGACATGTCTTACTGAGTCGGACACAGTGCAGAACAACTCGGGGACAGCACGGGTAGAAAAGTATGTCCTGGATGGGACTTTCCATTTTGGACAGGCACATGCAGCAAACCACTGGAACCCAGAATTCTCCATAAAGGAGAAGGGCAAAAGATCTATTGCCAGCATTTCCGCTACAGCAGCATGAAGTTCACGTGACACTGTATGATTCGGGGTGGGGTACGTCAGCTTATGCCCAAAAACAATCTGTAACGTGGGCTGACTTAAACGTTTTACATGGGGTGTGATCACAAATGATGTTGCTCTGGGATGAATGCTATTGGCAAGGGGTGGAGTGTGGACATTTGATGAAGATGGTTGCACAGGTGATGATGACAAACCCTGAAATGCTGTTATTTTGCAAGATTTGATGTACCACTTGCACTAGACATATTGCATTCACCACCACCACCACAAAAACTGCTGCTCTCACAAGCACTGGACAACATTTCAAAGTCATTATGGTCCTCCACCTCATCATGCCTGTAGTAATCCTCTGCTATTATTACCGCACTACTGTACACGTTTAATTTACTGCTGGACTTAACAGTCATGGAAGGGATTAACATGCTCACTATGGTTGTCGGTGACGAGGGTGAATGCCCCACTGAGGTATTAGCTGCCAGCTTGTGCTGGGTCCACAGTGCCAAGTGCCTATTTTTAAGATGTGTATGCAGTCCTCCTGTGCTCAGATGGCTCTCCCTTTTACCTCAACTCACACACACATGGCAAACCTGGCAAATTGCAACTGACTCATCACTTGCGTCTTGAACAAAAAAATTCCAAACAAGGGATTGTGATGCTCTGCTTTTAACATGTCCATGATGTGGCTTATTTAAGTCCGTTATTTTAAGCACTGAAGTGGGGGACATGATGTTTCGGGCACTGCACACCTGGACTGCAACTGACCACCACGACTACCTATCATATTTATTACTGGGTCATCATCATCAACTAAAACCGGTGGATCACAAGTTTTTATGGGGGGGGGATTACTGCAAACAGACTCAGACACAGCCATTTTGAATTTCTTTTTCTCCGGTTCCCAACCGGGGTCAATTACATCATCATAATTATCAACGTCACACACATCCACATCTTCTGCTTGGAAGCTAGCATGTGGACTGCATGTTGCAACAACAGCGACATCATCGTCATCATCACATTCATCATCAGCATCTACACCACCATCACCTGATATTTTGTCACCAAACTGTGAATCACTGCATGGAAAATGCATTACATTAACTGCCACGGTGGATGGAATATCACATTGTATGCTGTCGTTGACATGATTATCAGAATCCTCAGGTTCAGTTACTTGGATGTTACTGGGAAGTATGACATCATCTACACTGCCACTCACTTGCACTGCTTCACACTCAATATTTTTGGATACGGTACACTGGTTGGAATTAGAACTTGACACAACAATACTAATACTACCACCACCATTAACACCAGTAACACTAACACCACCGACTGAGAAACCATCATCTCCTCCAAATACATATTGTAATGTAAACAACCTGAAATTATGAACTACTGCACCAGATCCACACAACAAACAGAAAGAAAATTTCAACTATTACTGGCAACATTACTGTGTGTACATTAACACAGTCAGTTATATAAAAAAAAATAACCAAAAAACAAAGAAATCACTATTTCTCCAACTTAAATCTACTTACACCACAGATATGGCCTTCCCGCAAAGCACACTTTCACCGTCTTTCACTACACACACTCAATGTTGTAAATTAACATTCAAAATCCACACAAAAACAAAAACGCTTGATGATATGAGCACAGGAGGGTTTCCTACAATAAATGAACTAAAGTTGGAGCCCCCCAAAAACTGCAAAAATGCTTTTATAACAGCTTTTACAAGATTTCAAGTCACAGACAGCTATCAGAACACACTGTCTCCTACTTCTTCCTACACATACTATCCCAAACTGAGGCTGTGCAGATCTAATATAGAGCCCATGTGACCTGAAAGCCCATGAATCACTGCAAAATTCACCTTTGGAGCTCAAAAACGAGGCAAAGTGCATTGTCCTCAATGCACTTCATCTTAAATTTGGTGGAGTAGTGGTCTGGGGAGGCAGAGTAATGCAAAGTCATTGTTTCCAATGGACTTTGCGTTCCTCAGCACAACGCGAAGTACTCTGCTTCACATTGCGGAGCACTCCACGAATCCGCCTTTGCTCCGTGATTTACTTCTCAGAGAGAATTGAACCCACTTCACCCACCACTAACCAGGACTGAATGAAAGAACACTCCAGGGGCAAAAGGGTAATTAAAAAAATCCATTCTCGTTCACGGCTATGGAGGACTAATGTAGTTGGAGCTCTGTGTTGGAGGGCTGTGTGTGAAGGCTTGTAGGACAACAGCTTGGGACTTTCTTGATCTTTTGCCATTCTGGTGTGGGTTGAAAACATTGTGCAACTCTCCAACAATTCTAATAACATTAGTGAAGGAAAAGTTACTCAAGATGTTCCTATGGCACGTGTAGCCAATATTTGCTGTTCCCAGATGTACAAACCCATTTCACAATGCAAACTGATAACTGGCATGTGTTACTAGAGATCCCCTTCTTAGTGTTTGCAGCAAGGGGTCCCATGGCTATCTTACATGGCACTGAAGGGAGATAAAAATCAAGTGATATAACACATTGACTAGCATTTCCAACAACCAATGTGAGTGACATTGTATGCATGCAGCACCTCTTATCAACTGAGGTTTGGGGACTGTGGGAATAAAAGATGCATCAGACTGGAGATAGGAAAATACAAGCCACCTTCTTCTGGCCTGAGGTGGTTCTGGGTGAGGTGGCAGTTAAAGTTGTGTGGGACTATAGTAATGAGAACTAGATGTACGAAAAAGTTGGGCTGGGGGACATGTCCCCCCCTTCCCGTCACCCCTCCTAAAATTACACCTGTGTTTAATACTTGCAAAATGTGTGAGTGTCTCTAATCAAAAAAGAAAGCTTATTTTAAATAATTCAACACAGAGTGAGAGTGAGATTTAACCACAGTCAACAAATCACTAAATTTTAGTTTTAAAAGAGTTTGACTTTTGAGTGGTTGACAGTGTTCCTTGAACAGAGTTCAAACCGTACTTTCCTACCACGATTTCTCAAGACTACTGTTGACTCAACAGTTTAATGTCCTAATTCTAAGGTTTCCAGCCATAAATCAAGAAAAGGCTGTGTGGCACGTAATACAGTAGGAGCTGAAATCAAAAACGATTCTGTCAATACCTTGTAATGAATAAGAACATTTACAGTAGCTCCTCTACAGTATATTCCTTGCATCATTCTCCATCTGTTTAGAGTGTACAACACGGAGGTGCATCTCCTACCAGCTGGTACCCTACAAGCTCCATGGCCCCAATAAGTGGTACTTTTCACTTCTAATTATTTATAAAAGTACTGGGGGACCCACAAGATTTAGACTCCCATAGATCTTAAGTGAGTTCTTGAAGCACATGCCATACTGCTGTTTAGTTATTAATAGGGTGGTAGGTCTCCTTCCAAAGTTCATAAAATATATTTCCAACATTGGTCGACAAATGTCAGTATATGATACCAGTTGAAGGCCAGAAAAGACTCCAGGTCCATCATGAAGGTGAATCCCAACCCCGCCTTATAAGTAAGGATCGGTGAATATGCTGTGCAAACATACTGATTTTTAGGTAATCAAACAGAGCAGGATGATCCCTCAGTTTTTTTTCTAGCTCCCCCTTAATCTCATAAAAAGGTATAAATACACCCATGGATGTGCTCCATAGATTCATGCAGGGGTGCTCTGGGTGCCAAGACCTTCCAAATTTTGTAAAACTTTAACAAATATATTGGGGTTAATTAATTCTGGTGGAGAAGTGGCAAGAAAAGATTCTTTTTCATCTTTGTGTCACACTTTCTTCAGATTCCTTGGCTGTCATGTATTGGATCTTCACCTGCTCACCACTCCACAGTGGCATCAAGAAGATCAGCACCAGATTAGTTCTCTAATTGGCAAATAGCTTGATATGGTGCTGCAGGGACATGTCCTCAGCATCACTGCTCACAGCCCAGAGGGAGACTGAGTGCATGGTGATGGAGTTGTGCATGGGTAGGTACTGCACAATCTCTGAATCTAGCAGATACATCTGCTATGGCTGGCTACACTGCATAGCTGCTTCCCCATGAAGTCTGCCGCTAGCTCCAGATGCAAGTGGCTGAGCCTGAAGTGGTGGAAGCTGTAGGTCTTGGCCACATCTTCTATGCTGTCTGAGTGCAACTTCAGTTGGTCCCCATCACTTTCTTTCATGCCCAGTGTTACTTCTTGGAATGGAGTGAGTGTACTGGTGAAGCATCAAGTCACTTACAGCTCTCCTGGCAACTTCTTCTAGCTCACAGCACTGCACATGAGGGAGACATTTGAGCTAACTTTCCAGAGCTTCAAAGGCAATACTGGAGGTGTGCTCATCACAGCAGTGGAGACAGGTGGGGCTGGGAGGGTAATGGACCCTCATCATTTGTATGTTTTCTGTGAGCTGGTGCATGTCCTTGGGATGAGATAGCATGAATTCCAAAATGTTGGTCTGATCAGCAGCAGTGGTGGCATGCTGAGCAGTCTGCATCACCCATTCCAGTTACTGACCAACCATCTGTCTGTTTCCACCACACAGCAGGCTGGTGTGGTCATGCAAAATGGGAATGCAAACATTTGATGGCTCTGTGGAAATATTTGAGAACTGGAGGATGGGGAGCAAGAATCTAGTGTGCAGTACTATAGATCCCTATCTTACCTATAGCACTGCATTACAGCTCTACTGAGGTTGGTGGCCCGCTCACCTTTCCACTCAATGTGGTTAAAATAGTGTAGTTCAGTTTTTCAAGTTTTGGCCACATCCAGTGGTCTGCTAACAAGAACTCTGCTTTTACCTCTACTAAGCATTCTTATAACAGGGATCACTATGGTTGACAAGAATTAGTGTTTCCTATAGGTATGCTGTTTCTGGTGCAGTACAAGAGGGAGAAAATGAATATTTGAACTACAGTAGTATTTTCAGATATTACAATTGACAATGGAATGTCTGAACCAGATTTTATTTATCACACTTCAACAACTGGTTCTCAAAATGTAGCCAAATTGTTATAGACCAATTGTAGTTCAGAACTGAGGCATAATTCCATTAGCATGGCCAATATTCTGATATCCTAAAGTACAGAGGCAAGACAATAAGGGAGCAAAGCCCATCACCACAGCAGAGAAAG
Source organism: Neoceratodus forsteri (assembly GCA_016271365.2). Classification (NCBI taxonomy): domain Eukaryota; kingdom Metazoa; phylum Chordata; order Ceratodontiformes; family Ceratodontidae; genus Neoceratodus; species Neoceratodus forsteri. The sequence continues at coordinate 756,434,949 of CM028135.1, forward strand.
GTAACACTGCTCCCCACCTGCTGTGAATCAGAACCAGAACCGAGATGGCTGCTGTTGAGCTGCCATGAGGCTCTGGGTCCAGTGTTTTCCAGCATTGTCCTGTGTTACCTAAGGAAGAGGTTTGCCTGCATTCCTTAAAATAGCTGTGGTGAAGCTTCTCCTGAAAAAGCCATATTTGTACCCAATATGCTGGCTAATTACAGACCTACTACAAACCTACCCTTTTGGGGCAAGGTTATCAAGAATGTAGTGGTGCTACTTCTTGAGACTCATCTCAGAAATGTTGACATCTATAAACCTCTTCAGCCAGGTTTCAGCCTCACCACAGAACAGAGACTGCACTCACCAAGCTAGACCATTAAAAAGCATGTTAGTATCTGATACTCTTGGATCCTTGAATACCCCAAAATATACAGAACTCACACTACGCTGATTAACTTGGAAAATCACCCTAAGCGTATAAGCCTGAGTTATAATAAAATACCTGAGCATCATCCAAAAGTGCTGTTTCAAAATTCAGCGCGAAGATTGCAGGGAGATTTCTTGTTACAAGCATCTTGTCACAAATACATACTGTAGGTTGCAATGCAGTCACAGAGAAATGAAGTGAGAGGACACTGGACACACTAAATTAACATAATTCCCAACGCTTTTATTCAAGCCCCCCAAACCATTATAATAGAGTCAGAAGTTGAACACCCAGCGCTTCGTAGTGGACTTGTTCGTTATCTGGGTCCTTGTCACCACTTTAGTTCTACCACGTTCTTAATCCACTTAGCAGTTTTTTCAACCTCTTGGGAGTATGTGTTCAGTTTAAACTTCAGAGACACCATGGAACCCCAAAAATAACTAACTTCTTGTTTGTAAATTACTTGAAGTTTTATAACTCGTGATAAACACCTAATAAAGCATTGTCATGACCTTCTCTGATGACATTGCATAGGCAATGGAGTCAGGGGGTCAGGGGAGTCTGTAGGTCCCTCCCTTTTCTAGCCGATGGGTCAGACAATTAATTTTCACCCCCTACATTTCAATCAGAGAGTGGCATTAAAATGAGGCTGGTGGGACGTCTCCATTGACAATAGGCAAGATTCTTTTAAACCTTTTTGTTCTCAACGTTCATTGAAAATCCAGGCAAACAAAATGAGCATTTTTGGAAAAACAGTTTTGTTTTAATGTTGCTTGAGTTGCACTGTTTGGTTATTTTTGGCTTTCTTTCTCTTAAACCACTTCAAAAGCTACAGTTTCTGACCCTGTTTTGTTCTGATTATCATGAATGATCCATGCATTTCTGTTACTAAATCATGGATCATTCATCAAAATGGATGGATTATTCCAGATTATAAAACAATAAGTATGTAACCCCTGGACCCCTGCCTTTTAGCAAAACAACAGGTGGTATGCTGTTAAAGGTGACAGCAGTACCTGGTGGGGACTGGGTTCAGGGAGGATGAGGTTACTCGGCACAGGGGACCTAGGTTTGGCTACTCTGCACAGGGGCACCCAAGTAAATCCGAACACAGGAAGCAATAACTGTAATGTCCAGATTCAGGAATGGGATTCTACAGTGTGGCTTTTATTCACATCCAAGCTGAACAAACAAAGCATAGACAGACCCCCATGAGGCTACGTTCCTGGTAATGCAGATTAGAGACAACAGAACACTTCTTCACATTTCAGCCCTCAGGCTGTGAACCCACCAGACACACAGCCCGGACTTGCACGCAGTTTTGGGTACACAGCCCAACTTGTACACTACTTGGGTTTTCCCCACTGGCCTGACTCCCCCGCCGGCCACTTGATCCGCGGTCCATTTTGGGAAATGAACCAATTATCCTGTTGTGGCTCCCCAAACCACTTTGGAGCCTTTGACTCCTAGAGAGAATTTTCCTTCCAATCCTATGTCTGTGTACTTCCCTCATCACTGGCCAAGTGCATGAGGCAAAGTAGAAATCCACAGAGCAAATCCATAGAGGTGGACCTGGTCGCTAAAGATGGGGGTCTCCCACATCCAGCTCCCACAATCCATACCCGGCCATTTCTCTGAAAACTAAACAACTCTTTTACTGAAATCTTGTCAATATAGATTACTGGGTAGACGTATGTCAAATCTCATCTACATGTCTTGACTTCCCATAAGTGCTGGACTTGAACATACTTTTACTTTTTGGCTAAGCCTATTACTCTAGGCCTCCCACTACTTCAGTAGTCCAATCCCCACTATCAAACAAGTCCCAGGGTGAAAACATAGGCCCTTTAGGAAGAGCAGAAACTCACCCTCCGGTTGCAGGTGCCTCACAGGTGATTCACAAATCTTCTTGTTTCCCAAAAACTCTGGAACAAAAAGGCAGCTTCTCCACTAGTAGCAGAACCAGGGGGGTTGCCCCTGGGATATGCAGGAAACCCTTTCCTGCCCCCATCCCAGGAGGGAGGGGGCACTGAGACCCGAATCAGAGGTCTCCACCACTTACAAACTGCTTCTGTGTCTCTCTTTGGTGGAGACACACACCTTTTTACCTAAATGTAGCCCTATGTCAGGGCTGAGGCTCTAAGAGCCGAACCAGAGCTGCTGTGCTGCTTTCACAGCAAGCTCCCAACTCTAACTGACCTTCAGACTACTGTTCAAACCTCCCCATATTCTATTCCAACTCCCTGCTGCAGATTCCATTGTGGCTCATGCAGCTGCGACAGTTCTATGGTGATGTCATCCCTCAGTCTCAGCTGAGACTGAGAACAGAGTGAGACAGTGTGAAATCCATTTAACTGGAGTTTCACAAGCTGCCTTCCCTGCCTACCACTAGGTCTTACTGGGATTCTAGTAACCCTGGGTAACAAGGAGGTTACACTCGCCCTTGACCAGGAAAATAACTGTCCACAGTCATTGTTTACCTGGCTTTAGGCCATCCCACCCTATGTGCTACCTGCGGAGGGGGGTGATCAGGCCCCCTCCTACCATGTGCAAGCACAGCCAGGCAACACTAAGGGCCTAGAGGCCTTTAGCTGACATATCAGCCTCTACTGTACCCATTTACTATGGCCATCTAGTGGCTCTGGTAGAACTGTCCAGAGCATAGCCCTAATAGATCAGCACTGCGGTCCCTATGGCCATTCAGGACCACAGCCTGTCTATCCCCCCTAACCCTCTATGGAAAACCTATCTGTCTTCTACTTAATACCCATAAACAAAAACAACCCGGGGACCTCTTCGACCTTGGGCAACCTGCAACCACACACCAAGAATACTACCACATTATTACACCATTTTGCTGCCTCCTCCCTACCCCCATAACCACACCTGGGGAAGGAAAAGGGTTAATACAGTCACAACAACAATAACAACACCACAGTACTTTAAATTACTACACACTAAAGTACTAGTGAGGAACTCCGATGAGCCCCTCCTCCTCTTCTTGTCTTCTTTTCTATCTTCACCAGGAACACCTGCAAGAAAAAGAAAGACAACACACACTCCTAATCTGCTTTCACAGTCTACCTAAACCCCTACCATCAAAAACACTGAAGAATCTCCAAAAGATTTTTTTTTTTAGAAAACGTAGAAAAACAGTATATGCATTAGAAAACAATGACATTATTTACAATATACATTTGGGGGATGGAGTGCCCTAAAAGTCCCAACTAGTGACCACAATGCCTGAAGGCTAGTCCAATAGTGTCTCTCCTGGGCCAGAGCCCGGTGAAGCACAGTTCTAACAGGCCAAAGTCCCAAAGGGGAGAGTCTTTTAGGACAGTTCACACATTTTGGAGTCTCCTAGTGTAGGGTGTGTACTGCAATGTCATAAAGATAGAAAAGTTTGGACTTACCAGCCCCTTGTATAATGGAAAATTCTGAACCGTCCTGCACCTCTGACGAAGACTCTCTCTGGCAGCATTTCTTCCGATACAACTGGGCGGACATCTTCCAGGAACCACAGGAGGGCACATCTTGGAACTGCTGGGGTGATGTCATCTCTGGAGATGGAACCTTAGAACAGGAACAAAAAAGGAAAACAGCTGGTCTGACGTCATCCGATTACCAGGCGATGGCTCAGGATACAGCTGGACTGGTATCCTCTCTGGATCTGAAGTCATCTGGTGGGACAGTCGATGGATTCTGGAAAGGCCAGTACACTGTAGAACTGATGAATGTGGGGCACCTGAGTCCTGGATGTTCATACTGGCGGATCAATAAAGGCACTTCACAAGCTGGCGTGGCAGTATTGACTACCACTGCTCGGCTTTCCATTTAGTAGGCACAGGCACATTTGCTGAGAGGTCCTTGTACTGAGGCCAATAGTACCGGGGGTCAGAAGCTTGAATTATTACCCCGTCTGGGCACACATAATTCACACAGTGGGAGATTTCACGTCCCTTCCCATCCACTATTAGCACTCTGTCCATAAACAGTGTCTTGCCTCTCTTCCACTGGGTATATTTCTCGTGAAACAGTCTGTTTTTTACATGCTTGTTGGCCCCAAGATGCACACCTTTCATTGCTTCGGCCCAGATCCAGGATTTTCTGCTGTTCTCAATCTCCTCCCAGACTTTCCGAGGAATGGTAGGAAATGTCATACCATAGATCTCATTCGCCTTCCTACGAACCAGTCTCTCCTCTTTACTAGCTTTGGTCAAGTTGAGACCGCTGGCCTGACTTGGGCGTGGCCAGTCCTGGTTCTGCCAGCTTTGCATCCTTAACAAAATTAAAAATGGATCCCTGACTTCTTCCTCTTGCAAAGCCAGGGCAGTGGCATCACCACTCTCTTCCATGCATTCCTCCGAGACAAGATCTTGAGGCTGTGTACCCGTTCCTTTTTCACAAGGCCACATAGGTTCCCCCTCATCTTCCTCTTCACTGAGGATCTGAGCCCAGGAGTGAGCAGTCATCATCACCCCTGAGACTATCCACTCATCACTAGGCACGGAGGTCAACACCTCTCACTCAAGGCCCTCCCGTATCTCATCTTCTCCTAAGAGACTTGGGCTAGGCCCCCCCCAAGGGTCTACTGATGCTTTATCCGAACTTTCCTTCTGGGATCCAGCATCCGAAACTTCAACTTCTGGTTCTGTCTCTAACTCTGCACCCTCTAGCTTTGTGCCACACTCCCCTGAGGGGCCTTCTTCCACAGGCTCTGCCTGGTGCTGTGTGCTGCCAACCGCAGATTCCTGAACCTTTGTCCATGTGGGAGCCAAACGAATTTGAGGCACTTCATACAAGCCATATTTTTCTAGGCATCCAGCACAGTGAGGAATCATGAAGATGTCCCTTCCAGCTCTCAAGCATATTTGACACACATGCACTGGAAAACCAGGAATCACCACATGAGGAGGCAGTTGTCCTCCATAGCACCACTTTTCAATATCCCTCAGTCTATTTACTGCTGCTGTTACTGTAACCCGGGCATGATCTGGATAGCGAGTTGGTCCTGAGGTCATAACTGCAGAAAAACAAACAAAAGCTCACTGTAAGTGAAAGTCCCACTTTACTGAACACTCTCTTTAGTTTTAAAATGGCTCCTCTGCTGCTGTGTTTACTTTACTACCCCACCTCTGTAATGGCGGTGGCAGCACTCCTGTGCATCAACATTCAGAAATTGGGTCAAGCCACTGCACACCCTATTTACACACACTACTGATAACTTTTGCTCAAACTGCAGAAACTTGCACTGTTCTTGTTCTAAACACATTTACATGATTTTCAATTGACTTTTCACTTGCTGGAAACATTTCTTTTACTCACAGTCCCTTAAAGCTTCAGGTTTTTAAGCACAGAATTGCCTGTAAAACTAGTGCTGCACATTTGGCTCCAACTCACAGTCTCTCTCTGGCTTTAAACTTTAAACTGATGCTGAACTCATTACTATGCACATGGTCAATGGCTTAACAGATTTGCACTTGCTGGCAGGACTTGACACAGTCGTTACTTGCAAAGCGACTACACTGCTGCACACATATTTATATGGCATTTGGCAGAAAATCACTGTTTGAGCAGTTTCACTGTTAGTACTTACTGTTATCAGTAGCAGTTTGCTGCAATGGGGAAAAACGGCCTGCAGCTAGTTCTTGGAGGCCTCAGAACATAAACGGGCTGGCGGTCCTGCCGATCATCTCCTCGACCACCACACTTGCAATTCAGACGATCGATTAGCGGGTTGAGACAGATTTTAAACAAGCAAGTCTATTTTTAGAAGGTTTACAGCATTTTTAACACTCTGCGACGCTCCTCCACAAGCCAGTACACGCACTCCACTCACACTCCCTCTTGAATGCTGGGGCAGTCACTGTAGAGCTGCTGAGGGGCCGGACTGATTGCAGCCTCACCAATCACATGACACCAAGCAAATGAGCCTCTTCTTCCTCGCGAGTGCTCTTCTCCTCATGGTGATCATCGAGCAGGCAAATTCAAACTGCAGAATGCTTTTTTTTTTCTTAACTGACTCCATGGCAGGAGCCCATTTCAGCCATTTAACATAGCCATTTACACTGTAAGTCTGTCAGTTCATTCAAAAAGCATTTCCAACGTCCAGGGCACAATTTTCCTGTTGCTACCCCTAGTCTTCCACACTTTTCTTTACCACAGTTCATTTTAAAAGCATTTCCAATGTCCAGGGCACAATTTTCCTGTTGCTACCCCTAGTCTTCCACACTTTTCTTTACCACAGTTCATTTTAAAAGCATTTCCAACTTCCACGGCACAATTTTCTTGTTGCTACCCCTAGTCTTGCACACTTTTCTTTACCACAGTTCATTTTAAAAGCAGGCAAAAATGCTGTAAACAATTGATGCAGGACAAGGGCACACTCTTTGGCTTTACTGCTCCTCGGTAAACAGTTGGCATTTTAAACAGCGGCATAAGATCCACAGCACACAGCGACACACTAAGTAAATTGCTTCAGCTTTTGGGCTACCCACTGCCAGATAGCCAAAACGCTAACCTCTTGCCCAAGTGCCTTCCTCCCAGAATAAATCCAAAGTGGTGCCTCCATTTTTGTAACCCCCGGACCCCTGCCTTTTAGCAAAATGACAGGTGGTATGCTGTTGAAGCTGACAGCAGTACCTGGTGGGGACTGGGTTCGGGGAGGATGAGGTTACTCGGCCCAGGGGCCCTAGGCTTGGCTACTTTGCACAGGGGCACCCAAGTAAATCTGAACACAGGAAGCAGTAACTGTAATGTTCAGAACCAGGAATGGGATTCTACAGTGTGGCTTTTATTCACATCCAAGCTGAACAAACAAAGCATCGATGAACCCCCACAGGGCTATATTCCTGGTAATGCAGATTAGAGACAACAGAACACTTCTTTACATTTCAGCCCTCAGACTCTGAACCCACCAGGCACACAGCCCGGACTTGCATGCAGCTTTGGGTACACAGTCCGACTTGTACACTATTTGGGTCTTCCCCACTGGCCCGGGTCCCCTGCCGGCCACTTGATCCACAGTCCATTTTGGGAAATGAGCCAATTATCCTGTTGTGGCTCCACAAACCACTTAGAGCCTTCGACTCCTAGAGGGAATTTTCCTTCCAATCCCACGTCTGGGTACTTCCCTCATCACTGGCCAAGTGCATGAGGCAAAGTAAAAATCCACAGAGCAAATCCGTAGAGGTGGACCTGGTCACTAAAGATGGGGGTCTCCCACCTCCAGCTCCCACAATCCATACCTGGTCATTTCTCTGGAAACGAAACAACTCTTTTACTGAAAGCTTGGCAATGTAGATTACTGGGTAGACGTATGGCACATCTCCTCTACATGTCTTGACTTCCCATAAGTGCTGGACTTGAACATACTTTTACTTTTTGGCTAAGCCTATTACTCTAGGCCTCCCACTACTTCAGTAGTCAAATCCCCACTATCACACAAGTCCCAGGGTGAAAACATAGGCCCTTTAGGAAAAGAAGAATCTCACCCTCCGGTTGCAGGTGCCCCACAGGCGATTCACAAATCTTCTTGTTTCCCCAAAACTCTGGAACAAATAGGCAGCTTCTCCACTAGTAGCAGAACCAGGGGGATTGCCCCTGGAATATGCAGAAAACCCTTTCCTGCCCCCATCCCTGGAGTGAGGGGGCACTGAGAACTTAATCAGCGGTCTCCACCACTTACAAACTGCTTCTGTGTCTCTCTTTTGGTGGAGACACACACCCTTTTATCTAAATGTAGCCCTTTGTCAGGGTTGAGGCTCCAAGAGCCGAACCAGAGCTGCTGTGCTGCTTTCACAGCAAGCTCCCAACTCCAACTGACCTTCAGACTACTGTTCAAACCTCCCAACATTCTATTCCAACTCCCTGCTGCAGATTCCATTGTGGCTTATGCAGCTGCAACAGTTCTATGGTGATGTCATCCTTCAGTCTCAGCTGAGACTGAGAACAGAGTGAGACAGTGTGAAATCCATTTAACTGGAGTTTCAGAAGCTGCCTTCCCCTGCCTACCACTAGGTCTTACTGGGATTCTAGTAACCCTGGGTAACAAGGGAGTTACAAGTAGATTGACTAAAGTACATTCAAGAAGAAAATTGTTTTCCCAGCATCCTGGGTTAATGCATTCAATGCAATTCTGACCTCCCACTTTTTGGTACTTTCCTCCGCCACTGGAAATCAGGGTGACATTTATGTTAGATAACTGTACCAACACAGAAATTAAAAAAGGAATGTTAACCTGCACTGAAAACATCACATCTGAAGAAGGCTATAGCATAGATGAACTTGAATGGTCTCGCTACAAAATACCGGCTCTCAGACTACCAGCATTTAGGATCCCAAGTTTGGCAGCCCATCACACACACAGCCAACAGAAGGAAGTTGGTGCAGACAGGGATTAGGTAGTGTGTGTGATGAACTGCTACCCTACCCCAATCGAGCACCATAAGGAAAGAGAAAATGCAGAATCTGGCCGAGCTGCTCCCATGGCATGGAGGGCTAGGCCACTAGCAGCTTGGCCAGCATGGTGCTCTTGACCTGGGTTCTGTTTCAAGGAGGGAAACATTTTTGTTTGTGCTGTTGTTGCCCCATAACTTTTTTAACTTACTTTGAGGTCTGCTCCCTCTCAGAGTTGGTTATTTAAGTTATGGGGCATGCAGAGGGCAGAGCCCCCTGCATGGGGGGTGTAGGGGTTTGCCCCTCAAATTGCACTAACACCCTGTCAGTCTTCTGACAGTTGATCTCCAGAACTGAGGCTTATGAAGTTCGGGAGACTTGACTGTTGGGATTTTGTAGTAAATCCACTCGAACATGAATGGGCTTACAGCTACTTGATACTAGCCAAAGGAGCAGCAATACAAAATAAAAGAATGAAACAAAAGAATAGCCAACAATTACCACAGGAGGCTGAAGCTAGTGCTGAAGACAGCTCTGCTAACACTCAAAGAAGGGAAAGTGATGGACCAGCTGTATTCTTGTAATGGTTTGACAAATCTCCACTTTTAGAAATTTTACCCCAAAGTAAACATTTGATCGGCATTGACCTGGGAAGAGCATTTCACTGAAAATAGATCTTACTCTTCTTCCAGACACAAGAAAAACAGAATTGAAGTCATTCTCCATATTGCTATGGGGCATGGCAATACTCCTCTTAGCATGTAGTCAGCCTTGGGGCAGAGATGGCAGGTATCTCTCGGTTGGAAGCTTCTGAACTGTGACTATGGAGCTGGAGAAGTGAATAACAGCATGGGTACATTTACAAATATAAGGATACTGTAGGTCCTGCAGGGTATTCCAGTTTTCTTGGTGGAGGTGACAGAAAATAAATATGGCAAGGATTGCAAAGAGACCTTGGTGTTGGATGGTTCTATACCTTGGGGTAGCTTTTTATTTATTTATTTATTTATTTAAGAGATTTACCAGGAAGGCATACTGATCAGAGTACCGCTCGATTCCAGATGTGCCCTGAGGTAGGGGGTTACAAGAGTGCAGTAAATAAGACAAAAACAGTACATACTGTACATAATTAGCAGATAACAAACAGTGGCCCAGTAGGATGGGTGCAGTAGCTGAGTTGCATAACGGTTTATACAAAATGAAGAGTATTTCAGGCAGTGATATAGTAGAATGGAAGAAATTACAACAATTACATAGTGTGATCAAAAATTAGATTACATACTATATACAGTAGGTAGGTGTGCGTATCTACAGCAACAGTAAAAGGTTCAGTGGCATATGGTACCGATTAAGAATGGAGCCCAGAATAGCTGATAAGAGTTGTGCAGGGAATTCAGCGATAGGGAAAGCATGTGCAGTTTGTAGCAAAATGCACTTTGAGAAGGGCATTATGTTGGGGAGTACTTGTAGTGAGTCTGATGTCAGCTGCCAGTGAGTTCCATAATTTGGGCAGTCTGAAACTGAAAGCTACCTGACCTGATCGGGTAGATCTGAGGGGAATGTGAAGGAGCCTGGAGTCAGTGTTCCTGAGATCATAGGTAGGTGGGGGGACGGGGGTTAGAGATGTTGATAGGTAGGAGGGTAGCGTATGTGACCAGAACTTAGCAGTAATTCTAGCACAGTGCAGCAGTCACTGGTTTTGGAGTGATAGGAGGTCAAGGGACTGGTAAAGGTCACAGTGGTGGGTGTTGGGAGAACGGTCCAAGGCGAACCGGCAGAAGGAGTTGAGTATGGGGTCAAGCCTGGCTAAGGATGTTTGGGGGGCAGCACCGTAGATGACATCGCCGTAGTCCAAAATTGGGAGGATCATTTTTTGTACCATTGCTTGCCTGGTCTGTAGAGGGATGCAAAACTTGTTACGATGGAGAGCTCTCAGCATGGGATGTAGTTTTTTTTGCAGTGCATCTACATGCGCTGAGAAGTCAAGGTATTGATCTAGTCAGATGCCGAGATAGCAATATGTGGAGCAGGCCTCAAGAGGAGTTCTATCCAAGGTATAGAATGTGGGTGCGTCAGTAAGCCGGGTTAGTTTGGCTCGGGAGCCGAAGGTGAGGGAGACATTTTTTTTGAGTTTAGGAATAGTTGGTTCTCAAGGAACCAGCTTTGGATGGAGTCGAAATCCTTCTGAAGGCATGTTGCTATGGCAGTTCCGGATGGGCCAGAGGCGAACAGCACCATATCGTCCACATACATATGGATGCCAGATTGTGTGCAGACAGCAGGCAAAGCATTGAGGAAGATTGAGAAAAGCAGCGGGCCGAGTACAGACCCTTGAGGTATGCCACTGGTGACAGGGAGGGGGGTGGATAGAGCCGTACCGATGCGGACTTCTTGTGACCTGCCTGATAGGTAGGAGGGAACCAGCTGAGTGCTGCCGTTGACAGACCAGATTGGGCAAGTTTAGATAGCAACAGGGGGTGTGAGACTGTGTTGAAAACTTTTGCCAGGTCTATAGCTGCGGTTATTTCCCCTTTGTCAATGCCTATAAGGATGGAGTTGGTGAAGTGAAGGAGGGATGTGGTGGTGGAGTGATTTTTTCTGAACCCGGCTTGAAAGGGGGTGAAAAAGGAATTGTATCTAGATGGGTGTGTAGCTGGGATAGGACAAGGCGCTCTTGAATTTTGGCTAGGATTGGGAGCAGAGATATTGGCCGATAGTTTGATGGGGAAGAGAGGTCCCCTCCCTTGGGGAGAGGAATGACTGTGGCCTGTTTCCATTTTGTGGGGACAGCCCCTAATTTAAAAGATAGATTATAGAGCATAGTTAGGGGGTAGGCTATGGCTGGGGCAAAGTTGGAGCATTTAGAATCTAGTCCTGATGGACATTTTCCTTTGGATGTGTTCAGTGAGTGTAGAATTTTAGCACCTGGTCTGGGTGACTTGGCGGAGTGAAAGGAGGCCCTGGGGGGTGCGTTAGGGAGAACAGGGGGAACTTTGGGGAGAATGAGAGGTGGTGGGTGGGGGTAGGGGTGGGAGGACAGTAGAGAGGCAGTAGTGGTGGAGAAGAGGGCATTGAACTCGGTGGCAACCAGACAAGGGTCATTTATGATTTTGCCTGAGAGGTTGAGAGTGGGAGAGGAGGGTTGGGTTGGTGGGGTGAGGAGGGATTTTATGGACTTCCAGAATTGGGAAGGGTGGGTGTGGTTTTTGTTAAAAGCCATTTTGAAGTAGTTTGATTTGGACTGCCGTATGAGTCTTGTGCAGGCATTTTGAAGAGACCTGTATTGTTGCTGGGCCGGGTAAGAACCTGTGGCCTTGAAAGATTTCCAGGCCCAGTCTCTGGCTTGGAGTTGTTCCATGAGGTTTGAAGTTACCCAGGGTAAGTGGGAGCCTCTGACTCTAGATCTCCTTAGTGGGGCATATATGTCCCAGATAGCGAGGAATTTAGTAGAGAAGTAGCTCATGGCCTCATCCATGGTGGTGGCGTTAAGGATGGGAGACCAGTCAATGGTGGTGAGGGCGTTTAGAAGTGCTGGCAGATCCAGTGATTTGTAAGCTCTGCAGTGCAGCAAATGGGGTGGGGGAGCTGGGGGATGGAAGATTTGCGCACTATGTAAATCATATGGTGGTCACTAAGGGAGTCCGGTAAGAGGCCAGCTTTAAGTATCCTATGTGGGTGGGTAGTGAGTGCCCAGTCCAGTAGTGTGTGTTTATTTGATTTGTGGTTTAGGCGGATGGGTTCCCCTATTTGCTGGTGCAAGTTTAGTGCGCTTATTGGCAACGTGTCTTTGATGCTGTGCATCCCAGCCAGTTCTGATTGAAATCCCCAAGGATGTGGAGTTCACCGCCTTCTGTAAGGGCCCTCAGGTTGCCTAGGTGTTCGAGGATGCTGGTTAGCGTTGTGTCCGGCGGACAGTATGACCCAGATATGTATACTGGGATAGAGTGGGGCAGGGGGATTTTGATCAGGAGGGAATCTATGTTTATTAAGGATGTTGGTGAAGTGATTACAGAAAACTGGAGATTTGAGGTGACATACATGGCAGTGCCGCCACCCTTCTTCCTTCCCTGTCTGTCTTGGTGGATTAGTGAGAAGTCAGGTATTAAAAATTCCTCATCCCGGTGATGGGGTTTCAGCCATGACTCTGTGATGATTACAATATCTGGACGAAGGGCCAGGACAGTTGTTTGTAGGGCAGCCATTTTATTTAGGATGCTACATATATTTATGTGCACGATTTTGAGACCTTTGGGGAGGTGTGTGGGTGGTGCTGATGGTTGGGCAGCAATGGGTGCCTGTGGTCCAGGGTTCCATTCAACGTCCCCTGCTAAGAGCAGTAGGAATAGCAGGGCATGCCTTAACAGGCGCATGATCTTTATTGGTGCACCCCTCCGGGTGGGTTGATTTGCGTGAGTTAAGCTTGCCTTTGGGGCTGAAAAGAGTGGGAGATATAAGGCAGGTGTTGCAGCATGGAAAGACGAGGGGAGGATAGAGGCCCCCAGGGTCCAGTTGTGCCCCTGCTGTAGGTAGTGTTTAACTGGTGCTGAGGAGGAATGGGGTGTAGGCTTGGGAGCTAAGGTGGGAGGTGGCAAGTGGTCTGGTAGGGTAGAATTGACTGAGGGAGGGAGGGAGGATGAGGCTATGCAAAGCATAGTGATAATTGCAGTGAGAAACTGCATTTTTTTTTTTAATGAAGTAAGTTCCTTATGTGTAGAGGAGGGTTTGACAGTATGCTCAGTGGTGGCCACTAGTGGTACAGCAATATAAGGGACTAATGGGAAAGTGGGCTGATTGGCTCACGAGCTCACGAGGTATGAGAGCAGCACCACTATATGAAGACAAGCCGACCAAGGGTGGTAGTGGGGGCGGTGGGGAGCCTGCACCTAGTGCAGGCGGAGCTAGAGCTCCTCTTTGGTCAGGGAAGCAGCAAGACATCCAGAGGCAGGAGGACATGTCACTGTTGTTGTTTGTGAGAGAGCATGGAGTGGGGGCAATCTAACAGTATACTGCCATTATTATTTATCTGCAGAATGCTATTTGATGTCAATGATAATTTAAACAGGCTATGGGTATCTGCTCTGTAAAATTTGCAGTACTATTTATTCCATGTTAACCATTCATGGAATTTTTGAATAACTGCATTATATTCCAGATAGTAAATGCAGCAGATAATGCATTAGCATTTCAGGATTACTATACTAGCTAAGATCCCACATTTGGAGACATTACCTAGACAAAAATCTTTCAAGTCCACTGACCATAAACAGAGAAAACTACAAAGGGATGAACAATAAGATCAAGGGAGGCATGACAAACAAAGCATCACAGCAAGAGTGGTCAGCACTATGCCTCAATGCATGCAGTCTTCCTAACAAGATGACTGACCTCACAGCCACAATAGCTGAGGCAGGACTAGACAGGGTGGCTGTAACCAAAACATGGTTCACAAATAATCATGGTTGAGAGGTGACTATCCCATGGTACAACTTGTTTAGGAGAGATAGGACAGGGAAAAAGGGAGTAGGGGTAGCTATTTATGTTAAGGATACCATCAATGCTATTGAAATGCAGCAGGCACTAGGGAAAAAAGAGAATCTATGGATCACAATAGGGTCTTGATGCCAGAAACCCATTTATTTAGGAATAATCTACAGACTCCCAAATCAGGAGGAAACCAGGGATAAGGAAATCCTGGAAACCATCCTCCAGATGTCAGACAAAGGGGACATGATGCTGGTGGGGGATTTCAATCTGCCAGACACAGACGGAAATACCCACACAGCGGCATCATGGAAGAGCAGGTAATTCCTAGTCACTCTACAGGAAACAGGCCTAAGTCAACTGGTGACATCACCCACAAGGGGTAACGCAGTTCTAGATCTGATATTCACAAATAACGATAGGGTTATGGATGTTGAAGTAGGGAACCACCTGGGCAACAGTGATCATAACATGGTACAGTTCAGAGTAAAAAGGACTGTAGACTCCACACACTCCAAACTGAAGGTCACTGACTTCAGGAGGGCAGTCTTCACAAACATGAAGGCCTGCCTAAGAGACATCCTTAGTAGCTCTACAGAAGGGAGTGTTGAGGAATATTATACAAGGTTGAAGGGTACAATAACCATGGTCACATCACAGTGTGCCTATCAAGTTAGTAAGAACAAAAGGAGGAAAAATCCACTATGGTTTTCCAAGGAGCTGGCAACCATGGTGAGAGAAAAGCACATAGCCTTCAGAAAGTCCAAGGAGTCACAGAATGAGGCAGACAAAACAGAATATAAACAGAAACTAAAAGAGACAGGGAAAGTGATAAGAAATGCAAAGGCTCAAACAGAAGTTAGTATAGTGCAGGAAGTAAAAAGGAGCAACAAAACCTTCTACAGGTACATACGTGAAAAAAGGAAGACAAAAGGGGGAATTGTTAGAATCACAAAAAAAGATGGACAAACCACACAGCAAGATGGGGAGAAGGCAGAGGCACTCAATGAGTACTTCTACTCAGTCTTCACACAGGAAGCAGATGGTAACAGACCAACAATAAGCATGAAGAAGTGTCCAATTGAAAGAATAGACACAGGTCCCCTCACAGAAGAAAGGGTCCTGGAGGAAATAGACAAGTTAAAGGTAGATAAAGCTATGGTGCCAGATGGGATACATCCAAGAATACTGACAGAACTAGGAAAGGAACTGGCAGCCCCCTTAGCAGTGCTCTTCAACAAATCATTAAGGAGGGGAGAGGTGCCGGAGGACTGGAAGAGTGCAACAGTAGTACCACTCCAGAAGAGTGAAGGCAAGGAACAGCCAGGTAATTACCATCTGGTTAGTCTAATGTCAGTCATGGGAAAACCAATGGAGTCCCTGCTGAAGGAAAGAATCATAGCTTTTTTGGAGCAAACTGGTCTGCTCGACAAAAATCAGCATGGTTTCACAGCAGGGAGGTCCTGCCAGGCAAACCTGGTTGATTTTTTCAATTGGGTCACCAAAACAGTGGATCAGGGTGGGGCAGTGGATGTGGTTTACCTGGACTTCAGCAAAGCTTTTCACTCCAATCCACACACAAGACTAGTCAAAAAACTGGAGAACATGGGAATTGGGCCCAAGGTTACAAACTGGGTCAGAAACAGGTTACATGGGAGAACTCAGAGAGTATTAGTAAAAAGCACTCTGTCTGTGGAGGGGAACGTAACTAGTGGGGTCCCACAGGGCTCAGTTCTGTGACCGACCCTCTTCAATATTTATCAGTGACATTGCAGATGAACTTGAGGTAAAGGTGCACCTACTTGCAGATGACACCAAAATCAGCAACAGGGTGGATACAACATAGGGACAGGAAAGCATGGAAGCTGATCTCCGAAAACAGGAGCAGTGGTCCAAGACCTAGCAACTGAAATTCAATGCCAAAAAATGCAAGGTCATATACCTGGGAAAGTATAACCCTGGGAAACTGTACTCAATGGAAGGGGAGCAGCTGATGGCTACCAGGCAGGAGCGAGACCTAGGGGTGATTATATCAGATGAACTCAAGGTCAGCAGACAATGTGAAAAGGCAACACTAAAGGCTAGTGGTATCCTGGGATGCATAGGGAGGGGCATCATGAGCGGAAGGCATGAAGTAATCAAGCCCCTGTAACAGTCCCTGGTCAGGCCTCTCCTGGAGTACTGTGTCCAGTTCTGGAGGGCACACCTCAGGAAAGACATAGATAGGCTGGAGAAGGCACAGAGAAGAGCAACAAAGATAGTGCAGGTCTTGCATCAGAAACTGTACGAGGCAGGACTGTATGACCGCAAATGATTCTCCCTAGAACAATGCAGAAATCGAGGGGACATGATAGAAACATTCAAATACCTTAAAGGCAACAACAGGGTGCATGTGCAGAACCTCTTTCAGGTAAAGGACTACATCAGGACAAGATGGCACAATCTTCAACTTAAGGGAGGAAAGTTCAGACGCAATACAAGGAAATTCTTCTTCACAGAGCTTGTTGCAGAACCATGGAATAGCCTGCTGGAGGGGGCGGTGGGAATCAGGACAGTGGGGGAATTCAAGTGGTCATGGGACTGACACTGTGGGATAAACAAGCCGACAGCTACATAGGGGGACTAGGAAGCCAAGGGAAGATTTTTGTGGCTCATACAGTCCCCATCTGCTGACAACTTCTATGTTTCTATGTTTCTAAGGGAAGGGTTTCTCAGGCATGCAAATGGCTGACCTCTCCCATGTTACAGAGTCCCACCATTGTGTTCAGTTCACCAACCCTGATTACACTATAGACTGGCAGAAACGGGAACTCCATAATGGTGAATAAGCCATGATTACATGGTGTACTTGTCCGAGGAGGGTCAACAGCTCAGTAATGGAAAAGCAGATGAGCACCAGGACTAGAAATGCAGCAAATTTTTAATCCAATGGCGAAGTGAACGTAAAGTGCCCACTTTGCGTTGGTGGAGCACAACGCGAAGTGGGCACTGCAAAGTGTTCACTTCGCATTATCATTATTACTTTGCATTGCCATTATGCCTTAATGCGAAGTAAGGCGAAGTGAGAAATAAATAGCAGCCCCCCCACACATCTCATGGCTTACAGTACTGTAAGTCACATGCCTTAGCCAGGCAGGAAGGAAGTGAGTCAGAGAAGCAGTTTCACTTTCTCCTTTGCATTCACAGAGGGAGAAGGCTTGTGAGAGAGCAGTGTAGGAGTCAGTGACAAAGTGCTTTTAGCCTTTGTAAAACAACAGCTTTTTTAAAAGCTATCTTTATTTAGTTTTTGTATTGTGTTTGTGTTTGTTTTTTTGGTAGTTAATTTTTTTTATAAGTGTTGTTTTGTTTTGTGTGTGAGTGTGTGTGTGTGCCGGGAATTTGTGTGGGAGGGATGGACGTGGACCCTGGAGATGACGAGTCACTGGCCCATGGGTATGGTCTGAGAGGAGTGCAGACACATGGGGCCAGTCGTGTCATGCTGGACCACTCCCATCTCCTGGGTGTTGCTTACCCCTGGCACCGTGCTGAAGCAACAGCAGCAGCAGCAGCAGCACCAGTGCCACCGGTGGCTGCTGTGCGTCCACCTTCTCTGCCACTACCACCACCACTGGTAGCAGCTGTAGATGCTCCTGCAGCACCCCCTCAACCACCTCCACAGCCACAGAAGGTGCCCCTAGAAAATCAAGGTGGTGTAGACTGTGTGACTTGTGCGAGCACTATGTCTGGTCCCCCCAGCAGCTCCCCAATGTGGGAGTTTTTTAACTCTAGGGGGGAGACAGCACAGTTGTGGTGTGCTGGTGCGCCGTTGCCCCCATGGGACACATTTGGGGACTGGTGGCCAGCACACCCACATGTTCAACCACCACAAGGTAGAGTGGCAGGCTGCCAAGGAAGGGGCCAGGTGTCCACCTGCTGGTCCTTCTGTGGCGGTGGCTAAGGGTGCTGCTAGGATTGGAGTTGTGCCTCGTAGTCACTGCCACAGCAGGGGGAGGGTCAGTACAGCAGCTACTCCACCACCACCACAACAGCCACCAGCACCACCCTCTCCACCACCACCACCCCTGCTACCTGGATTCCCAGCTGCAGTGGACCCCACCACAGTCCCTGCAACACAGCATGACATTTCCCTGGTGTGGGTGGCTCTGGAAGAGAACAGTCAGAGTGTTGGTGCTTTGCAGCAGCTGGTCCACACAACAGAAGAGCAGCAGCAGCAAATAGTTTGAATGCTGCACCTGCTGCTGGACCACCACGGCATCCCATGGCCACAGTAACGTACCTGATTGTTTTCTGGCCCTCCCACCCCACTACTGTGTTGTACTGTTTCTGTGTGTTTTTTCTTTGTTGTTGTTTAATAATACACATTTTCCCTTCCAGGGGAATCTTTCTTGCACCACATAGTGCAATACATTTCTGTGAAAACCGCCCATAATTTCATTAGAGTGTGTCACGTGATGGAGGAACTCCTGTTCTGAAAAGCCACTCACATTCTGCCTCCCTTCTCAGCCACGTTAGGACATGATGCCAGGGAGAGCGTATGTGCATGCTCCATTACAGTGAATATCCAATTGTCCGGCAACTTTCCAAATGTTTCTTTATGTCACAATGGTCAGTTTGTGGTGAAACGTGTGGGCACGTTTCCAGTAAGAAGAGCTTTGTTAGTGGAAATGTTCCCACATTTCACCACAAAGTGAACCTTATAACATAAGGAAACATTGGGATAGCTGTTGGACATTCACTATAGTGGAGCATGCATCTGCATTCCCCCTGGCATCACGTCCTAACTTTGCTGAGAAAGGGAAGCAAACTGTGGGTGTCTTTTCTGAATGGTAATTCCTCTGTGACGTGACACACTGTAATGAAATTACAGCCTGTTTTCACAGAAATATATTGCACTCTGTGAAGCAAGAAATATTTCATTGGGAGTACGGACCCCACATATTATGTTATGTGCATCTTCATAACTATGTAATGTGGTGAATCTCTGTAAAGCAGCAGCAGAGCAGCAATCTGTTGAGAACTCTTAGCTATATTTTTTAATGTTATGTTACAACTTCCTTTACTTACATCTGGATTGACTGGAATGATATGAGAATTTGCAGTAGCTGAGTCTGCTGTACTACCTTTTTTCATGTGTGAAATAATGAAAGGAGTATTCCTTTTAAATTGGTGCTGATCAAGTATATGTCATTGTTTTCCTCTGCTTTTCTCCATCACATCAGTTAGTTGTTATAGATCACTTCTGTTGTAAATTAAAAGTTATGCAGCAGGCAGTGTTTTATGGCACCACTGAACAACAGTTACTGAAAAGCAGCTGGTCAGAACAATATTGGAAGGTGTGCTCATTTTTTTTCCATACATGAGAAAAAGTAGTCAACTAAGTAAAGCGGACATAAACTGTGAAGAGAAGCGTATCATTCAAGTCACGACTCAGAGGCAACTAGTGGCTGTGGCAATGTAAAGTAGCATAAAAAAGTACAGTTCAAAATTGTCATGACATTCTTGCAATGCTGCTTTAATTGTAATGTCAGTATGATATCATGAGCTCACAACAATCACACAACACACAAAAGTGCAACAGAGTCCCAGATTTTGGGAGTGTTTCAGCACATAGAAAGTCCCCCAGAATGAATGGTGCACTTAGTCATGCAGGCAGTGGTGGCACAGAGTCCCAGATTTTTTCTGCAGGCCCAAAATGCATCCTCCTTGTGTGCAGAAAATTGACAAATGGTAACACAGTGAAATGGGAGTGTTTCAGCACATACAAAGTCCCACAGTATAAAATGATAACTGTGAGCTTTCTGTTGCTGGTCCAATGTGTTCTGCGAGGTGATTTGAGCAAATGCAATGTGATCCTTTCAACTGGATAGAAGGGTGCCCTTTGGGTTGACATGGACATGTACTCATGGTATTGTTTTGCATCACAGGTCACAGAAACTATTGGTGTGCACATTCCAGTGTGCTCAATGAGATTTTTTTGCTCTGAAATTGGAAACGGATAACTCTCAAGCACATGAAGGTAAGTATTTTTTTTGGGGGGTGGGGTGGGATCATATTTGCTGGTTTGTCTGTAATGGTTTCTTATTTTGTTACTTCTTTACATATTTCATCTGCATCCTTCTGAGGTCCGGCTGTTGTTAATGATGGTCATGGTCATCTAATGAAATGACTTCGGCATGTTGCATGTGTGCCCAATCCCGGGGGAGGGGGTGCCTGGTGTTGAAGAACTTTTTTGCATAAGGCCAGTTTGACAGAACAACAAAGCATCTGGAAGTTTCCTAAAAAAAGCAATGCATGACTTCTTATAACTTAATTGTTATTTCCCTCCCTGGTTCTGAATCTCAAGTCAAGTTACATTGAAACCCACATCTTGTCAACTAAAATAACCTGTGTGCAATATTTGCTGCAGTCTTTCCAAAACAATGAAACAGATGAAATAAAATCTTCATACTTACCAGAATGGATTTCACATGGATATTCAATTGGTTCCTTTATGTATGGTACAGCTGCAGTACCATTCCTACCGAGTTTTAGTGATGGAGTCCTTTTTTGTTAACCTGTTAAAGAAACAAAATAAGTGTACCGTATGTGTTTTACCACTGCAGCTTGAAATGCTACAGAAAACAAAACATACAAGGAAGTGAAGCAGCATAACAAACATAAGTACACATACTCACTTTATGGTTTAAATATTAAGAAGCTTTGTGTCTCTGGCTGATGGATGTGGTAGTCCGGAGGGGTGGACAGACGCAGACTCAGTGGTGACAGTGGCTAACAGCAGTCCTGGTGGTGGTGGTGGTAGTCAGGGGGTGGACAGACTCAGGCTCAGTGGTGGCAGTGGCTAACAGCAGTCCCGTTTGTGGTGGTCCAGGGGAGGACAGACTCAGGCTCAGTGGTAGCAGTGGCTAACAGCAGTCCTGGTAGTGGTGGTGGTGGTCCATGGGGGTGGACAGATTCAGGCTCAGTGGTGGCAGTGGCTAACAGAAGCCCCAGTGGTGGTGGTGGTGGTAGTGGTCCGGGGGGTGGACAGACTCAGGCTCAGTAGTGGCAGTGGCTAAAAGCAGTCCCGGTGGTAGTGGTGGTCCGGGGGGCACACTGCCTTTCAAAAACTTCAGTTAAAACCTACCAACATTAACCACATCATCATCCTCATAATGAAAGCTGCTCTCGCAGTCATCGATGTCTGAAGTCTGACCACAGGGAAATTCTTTCTCCATTGTGTCGTCATCTACGTCAGTGGTGTGCCATTTCAGGCAACCACTGCCAGTGCCACCAGAATGGTCCATTTCCACATCACCAAAACCACCAAGACTAGGCCGGGGTACGAATACCGAGGTTGCAGTCTGTGCTGGTATGTGCCTCTCATTCATTTTAATGAATGTTAGCAAACAACATTTGCAGGAGACAGGTTTGTCTGATTATCCCTGACTATTGCACTGCTGAGCTGAATACCCTCTCAACACTTACACTGGAGGGTGGGCATGTGAGGTACTTCAATGCCACTGCAGTCAGCTCTGGCCATTCACTAACCTTTCCACTCCAGTACAAAAGAGGATCTTCAGTTATTGTCAGATGCCTGTTTTCAAATATGACTCAACCATTCTCTGTGCCGCACTAAGTCCAGTGGTTGATGCATCATCCTGTTCTCCCGAATCATTTATTTCACAAATACCCACTTGGGACAAAGCCTCCTAAAGCGGATTGGCACTGCGACTTTGGATGACAGACCACCTGGAACAGCAGTCCCCTTCCCCTTGCAGGATATGTTTGATGGTCCTCCAGGTACACCTTCAGCAGGATTTTGCTGCTAGGTTTGCTGACCTTAGCACGTGACTTCTGTGCCCCATGAACCAAGCACACCAGTTGACCACTGATATTTTTTACCTTTTCAGGACCTCCCTCCATTACTGATGCAATTCCTTGTTTGCATCATGGGTCCAGCATTGTTGCTATGGCAAAGTTGTCACTAAGCTGAATGCTCAAAATGTGATGATTCTGGTCGAATACTGTCAGCATGTGTTGCAGCAACATACTGCTACCACCGTCTCCAGCAACATCAAGGCCATGCTGTACATTCACCATTGTCTGTCTCAGCACCCGCAGCAGTGGAATTGATTGGCTAATGGAGGCAGACTCACCACTCACTGCCTCTGTGGCATGTTCAAAAGGCTGTAATATTGTTATTACAGAGGCCATGAGGTGCCCCTGTTCAGTCGTCATAGACATGGAGGCCCTGGAACTGTCGCCACTAGTGTGCATCACAAGATATTCTGAGATGGCTTTGTATTGTTCATACAACCTCTCTGCCATCTATAAAGTGGAGTTCCATCGGGTGACAACTTCCAGCTTCAAGTGGTGCTGAGGCAGGCTGTTTTGTATCTGCAACTGCCGCAGTTGGTCACGGGCCTTCCAGATCTAGAAAGTAAGAGTAGATACGTAGTGCAACGATCAGCATTTTCTTTACATCAGGGTGCTGTAGAAACTCCTGAACCACAAGATTTAAACTGTGGGCTATGCATGGGACACAAAAAAAACACAGTTTGTGATGCATTTCACCACATTTGACCCATTGTCACTTGCTATGAACCCAGCTCTCAGGGACAGAGGGTTTAGCCATTTGTCAAGTTTCAGTCAGTACCACATCCAACATGTTCTCACCAGTGTGTGAACAGGTCACATTGTGCATAGCAATCGTTGCATGCTGTCGAAATCCTGGAAGATTGCTACTGCAACAATCTACCCTACTGCATTGATTAGTCACACTACCAACATCACAAACAACCCCTGGCACCTGCGCCCAGTGTGCAGTTGTACACAAATATGAACTCCTCGCTGTTTTGCCACTTGTCTACATATCCATACTTATATGGATGAATGGAGAGGAGGAATTTTGAAGGGCATGTCTTACTGAGTCGGACACAGCACAGAACAACTAGGGGACAGCACGGGTAGAAAAGTATGTTCTGGATGGGACTTTCCATTTTGGACGGGCATGTGCAGCAAACTGCCGGAACCCAGAATTCTCCACAAAGGAGAAGGTCAAAAGATCAATTGCCAGCATTTCTGCTACAGCAGCATTAAGTTCACGTGACACTGCATGATTCGGGGGGTACTTCAGCGTATGCGCAAAAACACTCTGTAACATGGGCTGACTTAATCATTTTACACAGGGTGTGATCACAAATGGTTGTGCTCTGTGATGAATCGCATTGTCAGGGGGTGGAGTGTGGACATTTGATGAAGACAGTTGCACAGGTGGTGATGACAAACCCAGAAATGCTGTTATTTTGCTACATTTGCCAACCAGGGTTGATGTACCACTTGCACTAGACATACTGCATTCACCACCACCACCACCATCACAAAAACTGCTACTCTCACCAGCACTGGACAACATTTCAAAGTCATTATGGTCCTCCACCTCATCATGCTTGTAGTAATGCTCTGCTCTAATTACCTCACTACTGCACACGTTTAATTTACTGCTGGACTTAACAGTCATGGAAGGGGATAACATGCTCGCTACAGTTGCCGGTGACGAGGGTGAATGTCTCACAGTGGTATTAGCTGCCAGCTTGTGCTGGATCCACAGTGTCAAGTGCCTATTCTTTAGATGCATATGCTGTCCTCCTGTGCCCAGATGGCTCCTCTTTTTACCTCAACTCACACGCACATAGCAAACCTGGCAGATTGCAACTGATTCATCATCTGCATCTTGAACAAAAAAATCCCAAACAAGGAATTGCGATGTTCTGCTTTTAATACGTCTATGATGTGACTTATTTAAGTTGGTTATTTTAAGCACTGAAGTGGGGGGGGCACATGATGTTTCGGGCACTGCACACCTAGACTGCAATTGACCACCATGACTATCTATCATATTTATTACTGGATCATCATCATCAACTAAAAACGGGTAGATCACAAGATTTACAGGGGGGGATTCCTGCAAACAAACTCAGACACAGCCACTTTGAATTTCTTTTTCTCTGGTTCCCAACTGGGATCAATTACATCATCATCATATTCAGCAACATCACACACATCCACATCTTCTGCTTGGATGCTAGCATGTGGACTGCATGTTGCAACAACAGCAACATCATCATCATCACATTCATCATCAGCATCTACACCACCACCACCTGATATTTTTTTGCCACACTATGAATCACTGGATGGAAAATGCATGACATTAACTGCCACGGTGGATGGAATATCACATTGTATGCTGTCGTTGACATGATTATCAGAATCCTAAGGTTCAGTTACTGGGATGTTACTGGGAAGTATGACATCATCTACACTGCCACTCACTTGCACTGCTTCACACTCAATATTTTTGGATAGAGAACACTGGTCGGAATTAGAACTTGATGCAACAATACTAATTCTACCACCACCACTAACACCAGTTACACTAACACCACCGGCTGGGAAAACATCATCTCCTCCAACTATGAGAGAAGCTACTGATTGGGCTGTAAAAAACATTACAGGAGAAAAACCTTTCCTCACATCAGCAATGCACTTCTGCATCTGCGTACTACTACCATGCCCACAGACTATCTTACTGCCAACATTGCCATAGCGAGAAACAGCATTGCTTGCATGTATCTTTGCAGGCATTTTGGGGGATCAACCACAATATTATAACCAAATTCAGGATTTTGATACATTCACATCCACTCTCTGATTGGGGGGATGCTAGATGTGAAGTCAAGAAAACAACTGTAGCTTCAGCAACAGATAAGGGACTTGTCTGTCACACAATGAAAACAACTTCAGTAACCAGTGGTGCTGATGAGATCACAAAAACAATCCAATCTGGTAAAAAATTCCTTTTGCACATGGGGATGGGGGGGGGAGCACTGACTGCAGTGCAGATTTTTACGGCTATACAAGAAGCAAACCAAAGAACAGATACTATGACCGTGGTACAAAATCAGGCAGCTGCAGTAGATAGCAAGTTCACACTGCTGCGCCTACAATTACAGCAGTCTATGGCACAATAAAAGGTGTATTATTTGATGTCACACAACACCACAAACACACTCACACACACACACACACACACAGAACAGTTTGTCTACAATGCTGAACGAGTAATGCGTAGCAAATGCAAAAGTTCAGTACTATGCCATGTTACGTATTGTTATGTAAACAACCTGAAATTATGAACTGCTGCAGCAGATCCACACAACAAACAGCAAGAAAATGTCAGCTATTACTGACAATATTACTGTGTGTACATTAACACAGTCAGTTATATAACAAAAATATAACCAAAAAACAAAGATATCACTATTTCTCCACCTTAAATCTACCTACACCACAGATATGTTCCTCCCCCAAAGCACACTTCCACTGTCTTTCACTACACACACTCAATGTTGTAAATTAACATTCAAAATCCACACAAAAAAAAAAGCTCGATGATATGAGCACAGGAGGGTTTCCTACAATTGATGAACTAAAGTTGGAGCCCCCAAAAAAACACAGAAATGCTTTTTTGACAGCTTTTACAAGATTTCAGTCACAGACAGCTATCAGAGCACACTGTCTCCTACTCCTTCCTACCCATACTACCCCGAATTGAGGATGTGCAGATCAATATAGAGCCCATGTGACCTGAAATCCCATGAATCACTGCAAAATGAGCCTTCGGAGCTCAAAAACAAGGCAAAGTGAGGTGAAGTGCATTGTCCTCAATGCACTTCGCCTTAAATTTGGTGGAGTAGTGGTCTGTGGAGGCAGAATAATGCAAAGTCACTGTTTCCAATGGACTTCACGTTCCTCATCATAATGCGAAGAACTCCACCTCACATTGCAGAGCACTCCGTGAATCTGCCTTTGCTCTGTGAATCACTTCTCAGAGCGAATTGAGCCCACTTCGCCCACCACTAACCAGGACTAAATGAAAGAACAATCCAGGGGCAAAAGAGTAATTAAACAAATCCATTCTCATTCATGGCTGTGGAGGACTAATGTAGCTGAAGCTCCGTGTTGAGAGGGCTGTGTGTGAAGGCTAGTAGGACAACAGCATGGGACTTTCTTGATCTTTTGCCATTCTGGTGTAGGTTGAAAACATTGTGCAACTCTCCAACAATTCTAATAACATTACTAAAGGAGAAGTTACTCAAGATGTTCCTATGGCATGTGTAGCCAATATTTGCTGTTCCCAGGTGTACAAACTCCTTTCACAATGCAAACTGATAACTGGCATGTATTACTAGAGATCCCCTTCTTAGTGTGTGCAGCAAGGGGCCCCATGGCTATCTAACATGGCACTGAAGGGAGATAAAAATCCAGTGATATAACACATTGACTAGCATTTCCAACAACCAATGTGAGTGACATTGTATGCATGCAGCACCACTTATCAATTGAGGTTCAGGGACTGTGGGAATAAAAGATGCATCAGACTGGAGATTGGAAAATACAAGTCACCTTCTTCTGGCCTGAGGTGGTTCTGGGTGAGGTGGCAGTTAAAGTTGTGTGGGACTATAGTAATGAGAACTAGATGTACGAAAAAGTTTGGGGGTGACATGTCCCCACCTCCCGTCCACCCACCCCACAAAAATTACACCTGTGTATTATACTGGCAAAATGTGTGAGTGTCTCTAATCAAAAAAGAAAGCTTATTTTAAATAATTCAACACAGAATGAGAGTGAGATTTAACCACAGTCAACAAATCACTACATTTTAGTTTTAAAAGAGTTTATTGACTTTTGAGTGGTTGACATTGTTCCTTGAACAGAGTTCAAACCATATTTTCCTACCACGATTTCTCAACACTACTGTTGACTCAACAGTTTAATGTCCTAATTCTAACATTCCCACCCATAAATCAGGCAAAGGCTGTGTGGTACATATTACAGTAGGAGCTGAAAGCAAAAACGATTCTGTCAATACCTTGTAATGAATAAGAACATTTACAGTAGCTCCTCTACAGTATATTCCTTGCATCATTCTCCATCTGTTTAGAGTGTGCAACACAGAGGTGCATCTCCTACCAGCTGGTACCCTAGCAGCTCCATGGCACCAATAAGTGGTACTTTTCACTTCCAATTATTTGTAAAAATACTGGGGAACCCACAAGATCTAGACTCCCATAGGTCTTAGGTGAGTTCTTGAAGCACATGCCATACTGCTGTTTAGTTATTAATAGGGTGGTGGGTCTCTTTCCAAAGTTCATAAAAATGCATTTCCAACATTGGTCCACAAATGTCAGTATATGATACCAGTTGAAGGCCAGAAAAGACTCCAGGTCCATCATGAAGGTGACCCCCCCCCCCCGCCGTCTTATAAGTAAGGATTGGTGAATATGCTGTGCAAACATACTGATTTTTAAGTAATCAGACAGAGCAGGGTGATTCATCAGTTTTTTTTCTAGCTCCCCCTTAATCTCATAAAAAGGTATAAATACACCTGTGGATGTGTTACAAAGATTCATGCAGGGGTGTTCTGGGTGCCAAGACCTTCCAAATTTTGGAAAACTTTAAAAAATATATTGGTGTTAATTAATTCTGCTGGAGAAGTGGCAATAAAAGATTATTTTTTCATCTTTGTGCCACACTTTCCTCAGATTCCTTGGCTGTCATGTATTGGACCTTCACCTGCTTGCAACTCCACAGTGGCATCAGGAAGGTCAGCACCAGATTAGTCCTGTAATGTGCAAATAGCTTGACATGGTGCTGCAGGGACATGTCCTCAGCATCACTGCTCACAGCCCAGAGGGAGACTGAGTGCATGGTGAGGGAGTTGTGCGAGGGTAGGCACTGCACAATCTCTGAATTCAGCAGATACATCGGCTCAGGCTGGCTACACTGCATAGCTGCTTCCCCATGAAGTCTGCCACTAGCTCCAGATGCAAGTGGCTGAGCCTGAAGTGGTGGAAGCTGTAGGTCTTGGCCACATCCTCTGTGCTGTCTGAGAGCAACTTCAGTTGGCCCCCATCACTTTCTTTCATACCCAGTGCTGCTGCCTGGAATGGAGTGAGTGTACTGGTGAAGCATCCAGTCACTTACAGCTCTCCTGACAACTTCTTCTAGCTCACAGCACTGCACAGAGGGAGACATTTGAACTAACTTTCCAGAGCTTCAAAGGCAATACTGGAGGTGTGCTCATCACAGCAGTGGAGACAGGTGGGGCTGGGCGGGTAATGGACCCTCATCATATGTATGTTTTCTGTGGGCTGGTGCATGTCCTTGGGATGAGATAGCATGAATCCCAGAATGTTGGTCTGATTAGCAGCAGTGGTGGCACACTGAGCAGTCTGCATCACCCATTCCAGTTACTGACCAACCATTTGTCTATTTCCACCACACAGCAGGCTGGTGTGGGGATGCAAAATGGGAATGCAAACATTTGATGGCTCTGTGGAAATATTTGAGAACTGGAGGATGGGGAGCAAGAATCTGGTGTGCAGTACTATAGATCCCTATCTTACCTATAGCACTGCATTACAGCTCTACTGAGGTTGGTGGCCCGATCACCTTTCTACTCAATGTGGTTAAATAAGTGTAGTTCAGCTTTTCAAGTTTTGGCCACGTCCAGTGGTCTGCTAACAAGAACTCTGCTTTTAGCTCGACTAGGCATTCTTATAACAGGAATCACTATGGTTGACAAGAATTATTGTTTCCTATAGGTATGCTATTTCTGGTGCAGTACAAGCAGAAGAAAATGAATATATGAAATACAGTAATATTTTCAGATATTACAATTGACTATAGAATGTCTGAACCAGATTTTATTTATCACACTTCAATAACTGGTTCTCAAAATTTAGCTAAATAGTTACAGACCAATTGTAGTTCAGAACTGCGGCATAATTCCATTAGCACGGCCAATATTCTGATATCCTAAAGTACAGAGGCAAGACAATAAGGAAGCAAAGCCCATTGCCACAGCAGAGAAAGGTAGCACTGCTCTCCACATGCTGTGAATCAGAACCAGAACCGAGATGGCTGCTGTTGGGCTACCATAAGGCTCTGGGTCCAGTGTTTTCCAGCATCGTCCTGTGTTACCTTAGGGAGAGGTTTGCCTGCATTCCTTAAAATAGCTGTGGTGAAGCTTCCCCTGAAAAAGCCATATTTGTACCAATATGCTGACTAATTACAGACCTACTGCAAACCTGCCCTTTTGGGGCAAGGTTATCAAGAATGTAGTGGTGCTACTACTTGAGACTCATCTCAGAAATGTTGACTTCTATAAACCTCTTCAGCCAGGTTTCGGCCTCACCACAGAACAGAGACTGCACTCACCAAGGTAGACCATTAAAAGGCATGTTAGTATCTGATACTCGTGGAACCCTGAATACCCCAAAATATACAGAACTCACACTATGCTGATTAACTTGGAAAATCACCGTAAGCCTAAAAGCCAAGCTATAAAAAAAATACCTGAGCAGCATTCAAAAGTACTGTATCAAAATTCAGTGCGAAGATCGCAAGGAGATTTCTTGTTAGAAGCATCCTGTCACAAACACATACTGTAGGTTGCAATGCAGTCACAGAGAAATGAAGTGAGAGGACACTGGACACACTAAATTAATGTAATTCCCAAAGCTTTTATTCAAGCCCCCCAAACCATCATAACAGAGGTAGAAGTTGAACACCGAGTGCTTCGTGGTGGTCTTGTTCATTATCTGGGTCCTTGTCACCACTTTAGTTACTAACATACTAACATACTAAAATGCCAGCAGAATAGGCCTAACGGTCTTTCGTGTCTGCTCGTTTGGTCAGTCCCCAACCTGGGTGCTGACCTTGCTGTCCCCCTCGTCTTCTCTGGCTTCTCCCTTCCCAGTTCCGGATATTCTTGCTGCATTGGATTTTGCTTCCAGAACCCTTCCCCTGTACCTGTCCCACCCCCTCTTGAACCCCTCCACTGTCTCTGCCTCCACCAGCCCCCTAGGCAGTGCATTCCATGGCTCCACCACCCTCTCAGTGAAGTAGCACCTCCTCCTTTCTCCTCTGAATCTTCCCCCCTCCAGCTTCCACCCATGCCCTCTAGTGGCCCCTTCCTCCTTCCTTCGAAGCACCCTGACTGTTCCTCCCCTATTTACCCTCTTCATGTACCTACAAGACCTCTATCATGTCCCCCGGTCCCTTCTCTCTTCCAATGTGTACATATTTAGCTCTTCGAGCCTCTCCTCATAGGTCCTGTCCCCAAGCCCCAAATCATTTTGGTTGCCCTCCTCTGGACCCTCTCAGGGGTTAATGTCCCGCTTTAAGTGTGGCCTCCAAACTGCATGCAGTACTCAAGTGCGGCCTCACCAAGCAGTTATACAGAGATATACTTCCCTCCTTCTGGAGGTGATCCCCCTAGCGATGCATCCCAGCATCCTGTTGGCCTTGGCTGCTGCCCTCCTACAAGTCTCAGAGTTGTTCATCTTGACATCCACCACCACCCCCAGGTCCCTCTCAGCCATCAAGACTTGTAGCATTTCCCCTTCCCCAGGGTGTACACTTGGCCTGGGTTTCTGGCCCCCAGGTGGAGTACCTTGCATTTCCCTGCATTGAACCTCAGCTTCCACTTTCTAGACCATCTTTCCAGAGCCTCCAGGTCCCCCTGTAGGGCCACCCTCCCCTCCTCCCCATCCACCACTCCCCCAGTTTTGAGTCATCTGCAAAGAGACTCATCTCACTCCTGATTCCTGTCCTTATGTCAGATACGTAGGCGTTGAACAGAAGGGGCCCAAGGACTGATCCCTGTGGGACCCCACTAATGACCCTCCTTGGGGATGAGACTATCCCACCAACTACGACCCTCTGGGTCCAGTCCTGGAGCTAATTGCCTATCCATCTGATCATCTGGTTCCCCACCCCTATTTCTCCCAGCTTATCCAACAGGCCCACCTGAGGAACAGAGTCAAATGCCTTGCTGAAGTCTAGAAAGAGGATATCCACTGGTCTACCCAGGTCCAAGGCACTTGTCACCCAGTCATAGAACTCCACCAGGTTTGTCTGACACGATTTCCCCAGGATGAATCCATGCTGTCTATCGGCCAGACACCCTGACTTATCCAGGTCCCCTTCTAGCCTCTCCTTGACAATGCACTCCATCACCTTGCCCACCACCGAGCTCAGGCTGACAGGCCTGTAGTTCCCTGCCACCTCCCTTGATCCCCCCTTGTGGATAGGCACTATATGCGCCACCTTCCAGTCTTGGGGCACCCACCCTGTCCTCAGAGAGATGGTAAAAAGCTCTGTCAGGGGTTTGCCAGGACATCTGCAAGTTCCTTCAGCACTCTGGGATGTAATTTATCCGGCCCGGTGCTTTCTCTGTCTTAAGGGGCCGAGGGCTTCCTCACTCTCTGCTGTAATTTCCACTTCGTACCCCTTCTCCCTGCTTAACCCTCCCCACCTGCCAGTGATACCTCCCCTCTCCCAGACCTGCCGATCGGTGGGTCCCCCTCCTCAGTATCTGTCTCCTCCCATGTATGATGCAGCATCCCCATTTTCCCTGGTAAAACTGGAGGTGAAGTACTCATTTAGTACCTCAGCCTGCTCCCCGGTCTTGTGCCCATCTCTCCCTGATTTAATCCTGCTAATCTGCCCCTTCACCCTTCGTTTTCCCCAATGTATCTAAGAACCCTTGTTCCCTCTCCTAATTTCCTGGCCAGGTTCTGCTCCTTCCTTGCCTTAGCAGCCTCACCACTCTAGTGGCCCTTCTAGCCATCAGCTCATACTCCCCTCGATCCCTTTCACTCCTTGAGCACTTGAATTTCTTATAGGCTGCTTTCTTTCCCCACACCACCTCCTGGACCTCCTGGTCCACCAACAGGGTTTTGGGCCCTACCATTTCGTCTTACTCTTGCACAGGTGCTGGTAGCATCCTGCACCCCTCTCCTGATGATTTCCACCTACTATCAGCGTCCATGTCTGACCCAATCCCATCCAAATGTCCTA
This sequence comes from Neoceratodus forsteri, assembly GCA_016271365.2. Taxonomy (NCBI): domain Eukaryota; kingdom Metazoa; phylum Chordata; order Ceratodontiformes; family Ceratodontidae; genus Neoceratodus; species Neoceratodus forsteri. The sequence continues at coordinate 756,467,146 of CM028135.1, forward strand.
AGGATCCTTCCCATTTCCTTAAAATCCTCCCCTGAAGTCGGTTACTTCCGTCTTTGTGCAGCCTTCTACCCCTCCTAGGTCCAGGCAGAACCAGACCGTGGCATGGTCACTCCCTGCCAATGGGTCCTTTACCTCCAGGCCCCCAATCTGGTCACTGTCTGCCAGGACCACTTCCAGTACCCGTGCCTCCCTGGTCGGTTCCCTCACCTGCTGAGTTAGGAGCAGCGTCTTGAAGACATCCAACCACCTCTGTTCCCTGGTCACAGAGGATGTCATAGTCTCCCAGTCTGTTCCTGGCATGTTTAAGTCCCCAACACCACCACCGTTCCTCTGCCCAGTCTGCAGTGTCTCCTAACATCTGCCACCAAGACTGTCCTCAGCTCCTCCGCAGCAGGGGTCTATACACCACTCCTATTTTACTCTCTTGCACCCCTTGTTATCAGGTGACCCAAATGCCTCCACGGTTCCCTCCGCCTCCTCTACTCCCCTATGCCAATGCAGTTTTTGACTATCATTGCTACCTCCTCCCTTCCCTCCCCTGTCCTTCCTGAACATAGTGTATCCCTCCAGGTTCAGGTCCCAGTCATGTCTTGCAGTGGCCCAAGTCTCAGTGACCGCTGCCACATCCACTGCTCCCTCAGTTAGCATCGCCTGGAGCTCAGGCATTTTATTGCCCAAGCTCCTGGCATTTGCGGACTACCTTCACCCTTTCCTTATAGTTTCATTTCCCTGCTCGTGTTCCCACAGTTCTGTTTTACCCTGGTCTGCACTTTCAGTCGGCCTTTTCCTGCAATCCTCCTGGTCCCCAGGGGGTGGAGACAGAGTCCCTCTTTTATCGGCACCCCTTGACAGCCTTTTCTCCCATCCCACCCCTTCACAAGTTTAAACCCCACTTTCATCACTAACTTTCCTCTATTTTCAACTTAAGGATTCCTCTCCCTCCAAATTGAGATGTAGTCTATCTCTCTCAGCATACAGCTCCTTATCCTCCAGGTCTCCCCAATCCCCATCAACCCATACCTCTGGCCTCACACCACTCCCTGAGCCACTGGTTTATCTCCCTAATTTTCCTTTTGTGTTCCCCACTAGCCCTTGGCACTGGCAGGATTTCTGAGAAGGAAACTGTGCATCCTATGTCATGACAGACCCTGGTAGCTCCCTGAATCTTGCCTGTATCTCTAGCTCGCTATTTCTCTCAATGTCATTTGTTCCCAGGTGGACCAGTATGTCTGGGAACCCCCAGTCCTTTGCCAGCTGATATACCTCATGCTAGCCCTGTGCACCGTTAGTCCGGGAAGCATCTTGTTCTAACTGGCCAGGCTTCTCCCTCCCTATCCCATTTGATACCCTGATCATAGAATCCCCAGCAGGAGCACTCTGACCACCCCTCTTTTCCTCCATTCCCCCTTCCATGTCCTCATCCTTTCTACCGCCCTCCACCCAGCTGGCTCCTTGTTCTTCCCCTATCTGGGTGTCACATGCCACCCCTCCTTATTTACCATGGCCACCCCTCCCTCCAATCCTATGCCTCTTCTCCTCCTGAGTATCCTTCTGTACCTTGCTAATTCCCCTCACTGCTTGCAACTGGTCCTTCTCCCCATCTGCTAAACTAGCCTGGCTCATCCTCCTTCCTTCCTGTCTCCATTTAGTTCCTCCTTGCTCGTCATGCTCCCTGGCCTAAACCCTCAGCTCCTTTACTGAATCCTCCTTGTACTTCTGGTCCTTCTCCTTTACCTTTCCTCCCAACTGGTCCTTCTCCTTGCACTTTCCTCCTCTTCCCCTGCCCATCCTGCTCTGATTCACTGCTCCCCATTCTCCTGCATTCCAGGTCCCCCTGTTCTTCCTGCTGTCTGGCCCTGCCTTCTGCCTCCCTCCCATCCCTTTCCGTCTCTAACCACCTCTGTCGTGGCTACATCACCCCTCATCCTTGAGCAGAAGAAGAGAATTGAAGCGTGTTACTGGAGTGTGTCTGATCCACCTCCCCGCCTTGCTTCCTTCTGTCCAGCACTGGCCATCTGCCTACTTCCCTGAGAATGTTGTCCCTCTGTCCCCCTTTGTGAGGGGTTCCCCAGTTACCTGCCTGCTTCCTTGGTAGTGTCCTTTTGGACCCCCTCTGCCAGGGTCCCTATGTGACCCCTGAGTATTCTCCTGCACTCCTTTCCCTATACCCCCACCCCCAGTGCTTGGTGCAACCCTGTGGGAGATTTCCAGCCCCCTTCCCCAACCATACCACCCCCTTCCCCAGCTTTCTCCTCATCCCCGCAACCTCCTCCCTAAGCTGTGCTAGCTGGTAGCACACTGGGCAACCACCAAACTTCCAAGCCCAGTCCAGTATCATGGCTGCTCCACACCCTGTGCACCCCACCACCCTCCCAAAGATGCCAGCCCTAATAATGTGTGGTTCCATCCCCTTCCAAATAGGTTTCCTTGGGTGAGCCACCAGGTTCCCCCCTAGTCCAAGATACCCCTACTGCCTAATCAGGTCACCCACTAATCTTAGAGACAGTTCCACTGTACACCAGTAACTCTGTTACTAGGTGCAGTACAACACATTAAACTTATAAGGGAAATGAACTCCCTAAGTTCTTCTCCCAGCCTTAATCCAACCCCAGTGGCTAGAACTACATGAGCTGCACCAGCCTTTTCCTCCATTGCAGGACAGGTGTTCCCCTATAAATTTGCAGACTTCTGGCAGGGAGGGGTGGGGAGGGCGGGTCTTGGGCAGACACCTGACGAGAGAGTGTATCAGCCCTGTGTCTCCCCTCCAAGCCCTGCAGCTAAAGAACCAGGCCCAAGCAAATCCCACCAAATAGGTTTTAAATCAGCAGAAATAGGCCTCTACCAGCGCAGCCTGTTACACAGTGAAACATCCACAAAAAGAGCCCCACTTACAGCCACCAAATCAGTTTACAAACATCCAGCATCCCCCCAAACAATACCCTGCTAGCCCCTTAGAAGAAAGAAAGAAAAGAACTAGCCTACCAAGTAAAATCCACAAGAACCCTGTGAAAACAACAGCAGCAGCTACTGTCCTGGAACACAACTGATCCTGTCCCCTTCCAGTTCTTTCTGAGAAGACAAAGCAGCTAGCACCTCAACCTGATTCAGCCCTGCCTCCAGTCAATTGGCTGAGTGAGACCTGGCCAGACCATTAACCCCTCCCCACTATGAACTAACCTTTACAGCTAATGAGTCAGCACAAGGAATCAAACTTCAAGTCAAAGCCCCAAAATATGTTTGCTGCCAGGAAACAGGTCTCCAATTTAATCAGCTTCACTAACACCACATCAAAATAGGCTTGAAATTAACAGATATAGGTCTCAAATTCAAATAACCATCTCCAAGCAAATTCCACCAAATAGGTTTTAAATCAGCAGAAATAAGCCTCTACCAGTGCAGCCTGTTACACAGTGAAACATCCACAAAAAGAGCCCCACTTACAGCCACCAAATCAGTTTACAAACATCCAGCATCCCCCCAAACAATACCCTGCTAGCCCCTCAGAAGAAAGAAAGAAAAGAACTAACCTACCAAGTAAAATCCACAAGAACCCTGTGAAAACAACAGCAGCAGCTACTGTCCTGGAACACAACTGATCCTGTCCCCTTCCAGTTCTTTCTGAGAAGACAAAGCAGCTAGCACCTCAACCTGATTCAGCCCTGCCTCCAGTCAATTGGCTGAGTGAGACCTGGCCAGACCATTAACACCCCTCCCCCACTATGAACACTTTTCCAACAAGATACCGGTCAGACAAAATCTAGAACTTGCAAAACCAATAGCACCCCCTAGTACAATATGGATTACTACTGTGTGAATAATGAATCAAGGATGACTGTGCTCCTGGCCTAGATAATATCACCAGTAAAATGATTAAATCATTGGGCATCCATATTGTAGAACCCTTTTGGATAATTTACTGCAAATCAATAGATGAAGGTATTGCACCCTCTGATTGGAGAGATGCTAATGTAACCTCAATTCACAAAAAAAAAAAAAGAGTTTAATGCAGAAATAGTTAATTATAGGCTTTTCAGTCTTACCTTGATTACAGGTAAGATGCTGAAATCAATACTTAAGTATGAGATTCTGGGACTGCTGGGATAGTACGCATGGGACAAACAATCAACAGCATGGATTTTATAAAAGTAGATCATGACTAACAAACCTAATAGGTTTCTATGAAAATGCAAGCAATGAGCTAGACAGTAACAGACCTGTTGATGTTGTGCATCTGGACTTTCAGAAGGCTTTCGACTTGGTTTCTCACTGGGCCAGAGTACAGAAACTAAACATTATTGACATAAATAGAAAATTAATAGATTGGCTGGAAGCCTGGCTAAATAACAGAATACAAAAGGCAAAACTGAATGGATATATATTTTCAAGTGTAAGTGGAGTAGCAGAGTCTCACAGGGGTCAATACTTGAACCAATATTGTTCAACATTTTCATCTCAGTCCTAGATAAAAACATTATAAACTGGTGCCAAAAATGCACACAACACCAAACAGATAGTAATATGTGAAGCAGAAGCACAGTGGGGATCCATCTAGTCAGAACTAAATAAAATATGTATATGGTCTGACACCTGGGGCATGGGTTTTAACAAAGAAATGTGCAGTAAATGTACTTGAGTGAACATCGTGTAGAACAACAATATGAATTCTTGGGTACAATATTGCAGGCAGTTGATTCCAAGAAAGGCCTAGGGATACTTATTTTTAAAAAGTTTAATCTGAATAACCATTTGTAACAACATAATAGCAAAATCATGTACAGTCTGGTGGAACATCAAAAGAAGGAAAGAAAAGTAGGGACAAAGAATTAATATCACAGCAATACAGAGTTATATAAGTCCTCAACTCAATTATGGAATGCAACTCTGGGCACTGTGCAATAAGAAATAGATAAACCGTATTGAAAAGGTACAGAGGAGGGTGACTAAGTCAGTTAGGGGGATGTGAGAAATGAATTATGAAACACACTTAGAAAATATTAATTTAATAACTCTGGAAGCTAGATGAATAAGAGGGGACCTACTGTTTATTAATAATATAATAAATGAATCTGAACTCATAGTTACATGAGACCTGAGCTACAAACATGACTTTGAAACAAAATGGGGAGAACCACTTCAGTTATAAAGGAATATAATCCGCAGCAGAAAGAGACAGAGTTGTGGAATATCCTCCCATTAAATGAATTTATCGAAAACAAAGAGATTGGATGTCCATATGTCAATAGGGTACAGGGTCATAATGTCATAGATGATATAGCACATGTCAAAACCATGCACCAAACACAGTGGCAACACATAATGCCAACTGCAACAGAAATGCCGCAAGCCTGAGTGATTTTATTGTTTTTATGGGGGGGCTTCGACCCCTGCACCCTCAACTTGCATATTTCTCATATACCTCAGTCACTCTGAAGCAGTATGCTTTACAGACCATTCAATTCTTCATGCGTGGTTTAGTCCACACTTGAATAATCACCCGGCACCTGTCAACAGTGCCTACTGTGAATATTACCACTGAAATAGACTGGGGGGCAGTTTACATAGATGTTTCAACATTTTCTGTCCCAGAAAACATTAGTATGATCTTTAGTATGAACTTTAGCAGAGATACACATCTAAATATGTGTGCCCATATAAAAAATTTGACCAAAACAATAAATGCTAGTGCAGGAATGCTAAAGTGTGCTCCTTTGCCATTCCTAAACCTATTCATTAACAAATAGTAAACCAATTAATACTACCAGTGCTGGATTATGCTTGCTCAGTCTATAGACATGCCAACAAAAAATAATCCCTACAAATAAGTAAACGTAATTTACAGTAGCTTAGCAAGATTCATCTTATAAAACTGCAATCAAAAGAGAATGTCCCTGTGGGTAATCGCTGTGTTTACTATAGTTAGGGTGTGGAGCTGGCCCTGATGAAGATGAACTAGTCAGAAAAAAGTGGGATTGCACCTCTCTAGGCCAATGCTTGAATACCATGATTTTATTTTCATTAACCCTATTTTGCCATACTATTCATGACTTCCTCAGGAGATACTACAGTTGAAAATATACTTAAATATGTAATTCTCAATAGTCAAACAAAATCTTGTAAGCTGCTGTACTGAACCTCTAGAAAACATACAAATACTCAACTCAGTTTTGAATGATACTAGTTCTATAAAAATATACAGAAAACAGGATCAAAACTCATATCCCATTGTATCATTCTAAACATTCTGTGCCACTGCATATGGTATTTAATTGTGTATACCTCGGTTTACTGTACTACCATCACTTGTCATCCAGCATCTGAGCTGTAGTAGTGGCTTTAACTGTTACTAAACAATAATGCAACATTGTAAACGTAAGCATTAATCTACCACACAGCATGGTTCGACTGTAAAATTCATCCATGCCGGGGGGCGGTGGGGTTGGAGCTCGATGAGTGCCTCCAACCACCAAGGCATGGATTGATTCTACACCAGAACAATGCTGTGGAGTAGATTAATTCACTTGTAACATGGCAAGTGCAGAAACAGGGAGTTTTGCTTGATAAGAGTTTGTAAGATGACATCCTATATTAGGAAATACAATAAAACACTAGTAGATAGAACCAGTAGATAGAACATTGAATTCTGTATTGTATTGAACTGGCTGATTTTCCTTTTAATATTGTGAGTACAACTGTGAACAGTGATTCAATTGCTGATTACATGCAGATGTGATCAACATTTCAGAATATGTTTTGCCGACTTACTTTTGTGAAATGTGGAACTGCTCCCATTTTTCTACTGTTTTTCTGTTTGGAATTTGGCAGTTGTGCATGGTGGGAAATGCATATATTATAATGCATTCTGTATTGCTGTGAACTGGCTAATTTTCCTTTTAATATTGTGAGTACAACAGTGAACAGTGGTTCAATTACTGATTACATGCAGATGTGATCAACATGTTGGAATACATGTTGATTTTGGCTGACTTATTTTTGTGAACTGTGGAATCATCTCTGTTTTTCTGCTCTATTTGCTGCTTAAGATTTGGCTGCTGTGCATTGTGGGAAATGCATAAATTTAAGTGCAGAGGAAATTAGAGTTCTGGTGGTGAATGACAGAATTACAAGAGCAAGCATGGTTTATTGAGGTGCAAGCATGGCTTATGTAAGCAATAATGCCCGCCAGGGTGGGCAGTATTGGGCAATACTGCCCACCTTGAAGGTATTATTGCTGTTACAAAATGGGAACATGTCATTTTTTATAGAATTCCAAACAAAAACCTGAAAGTAATTCTCTAAACAAATGAATTTTTTTTGTCTTTTTTTGGTAAAATATTCCCTGTACAGCTGGCAACAGTTCCTCCACTAGTTGTTACTAGGGGAAGCTGTTATGTATGATTGCAGTGATGACTCACTACTCACTGTCTGTGCTGCTTAATTTTTTTTCTCTTTTCTTTTTCATTTGTTTACAGTTTCCAGGTACTCACTGCTTGCCCTGAGGACTGGAATGGATTCAGACTGTTTCCTGTGTTTTTTTTTTCTTTTTTTTCTTTTTGCTGTCTCCATTGCCTGCTCTGGGGATTTGTAGTCATGGCTTTGTTATTGTTGTTTTTTTTTTTCCCCAGTCTTCACTGCCTGCTCTGAGGAGCAGGATATAGTTATTATTACTTTTTTCTTTGTTGATAGTTATGGTTACCAGTCCTCGCTGCCTGCCCTGAGGACTGGGAACGTGAAGAGGAGCGCCTTTAGAAGAGTGAGTGAGCTGGAGGATGGTGTGCAGCTGCCGACCCAAGGAGCCCTGAAAGAGAATAAAATATCCCGGGAAAACACTAGATACTTTTAAATAATTTAGTAGGCCATTGAGGAGAAGTGACAGACAATTTAATCTTCAACTCCTCCACCTTGTCAACGGTCCGTTTTCTGACCACTGCTTCATCATAGCATTTTTTTAATGGACTTGCAGTATTTTTCAGTTACCAGGCTGGATTTTGAGGTAAGAGTCATTTTTTGGAAAAAAAAATGAATGGTGGTGGAGTTGTGGGAGGTTTGTGTGTGAATAGCAATAGTTCCTGGGGTCAATCATTCCTGTTGCTTAGCGAGGGTAAAAAAATGGTGACTGGTGAGATTGAAAATTCAGGGTGTGCAGGGATATCCTTAGTATGGGGCATGCTGAATTGGCACTTGTTTTTGACAAGGCTCTATTTAAACATACCTGTTCAGCAATGCAACTGTGCTAGCCAATTAGAATGTTAGCATTTATATTGCCATTTTATAATAGAAATGAAACCATGGTTAGGTGGTGTCCTTCAACCAATTTGTTTGCTGCTTTACTTGCTCATATAGGATGCCATGTTACAATACTGCTAGGTAGAAAACTAACTGCACATTATGTGAAATATTGCAAACAGCTGATATTTCATATACCTATATGCTCTGCTTCATGGGATACACAGGTTGCCATATACAAAACAGGAGAAGATATAAACAAATTAATGGATTTTCTATAATATTTCATGTAAAGTGTCATTAAGAGGAAGCTGGCAATTACCATCCAGTGAGCCTTACGTCAGTGGTAGGGAAGTTGATTGAGACACTACTCAAACAGAAAATCATACCGTATCTAGAATCCAGTGGGCAGCAAGCCCAAAACAGCATGTGTTCATGGCAGGTAGGTCTTGCCAAAGTAACCTGGTTGACTTCTTTGACTGGTTTACAACGATAGTAGGTCAGGGAATGGCAGTAAATGTTGTCTATCTGGACTGTAGCAAAGCCTTCAACACTGTTCCACACAGAAGGCTGGTAAGGAAACTGGACCACTTGGAGGTGGGCAGGGAGGCAGTTGAGTGAGTGAGTAGCTCACTGAGAGGAAGAACACAGAGGGTTCAGGTAAACAAGGCATTTTCAGCCAGGAGGGAGATGACCAGTAGGGTACTTGCACATCTCTTCTTCTGAAATATGCTAAACGGGTAGCATATTTCAAAAAAAAGAGATGTGCAAGAACAAGAGGGCACAATTTGATGATACAGACGGGATGGCTCGGGGCAATGTGAGGAATAATTTTTTCACAGAGAGGGTGGTGGATGCATGGGACAGCCTTCCTGAGGAGATCATGGGGTCAAAAAGAGTGGATGAATTCAAGAATTAATGGGACTAACATAAGGCAATTACAGTGGGGATAGGAGGGGGGGGTAAGGAGGAAGTAGGTTGCTGGTTGAATAGGATCTGCAGCTTATACAATGGGTAGGGAAATGGGCAGACTAGGTGGGCCAAGCGGTCCTTATCTGCCATCAAAGTCTATGTTTTCATGTTACCACAGGGTTAGGTACTGGGTCCACTACTCTTCAATGTGTTCATAGCATAGCAGACATTGCAAATGGGCTGGAAGGTAAAGTGTGTCTATTTGCTGATAAAACCAAGATTTGCAGCAGAGTGGACTCCCCTGAGGGTGTGAGGATTATGACTTCAGACTTGAAGGAACTGGAGGAATGGTTGGAAACATGGCAGCTGAAATTCAATGCCGAAAAGTACAAAGTCATGCATTTAGGCAGAAACAATCCCAAAGAGGATTACAACCTGGGAGAAGAGAAGCTAGCCTCCACCAGACAGAGAGGAACCTATGGGTCATTATATCAGAAGACTTGAAAGTGGGTAAACAGTGCGAAAGGGTGACACTAAAGGCAAGTGGCATGCTGGGCTGCATCGGGAAGGGAATTACAAGTCACAGAATGGAGGTGGAGTTACCACTCTACAGGGCACGGGTGCGCTCCCACTTGAAGTACTGCATGCAGTACTGGGGACCACACCTCAGAAGGGACAGAGACAGAACTGAGATGGTGCAGAGGAGGGCCACAAAAAGGATTCAGGGACTGCACCATATGGCATACCAGGACAGGCTGAGGGAACTCAAAATGTACTCCCTGGAACAGAGGAAGAAGAGGGGTGACATGACTGAGACTTTTAAATATATGAGGGGTATAAATAAGGTTAACAGTCAGAGCTTTTCGTATTGAAAGAGAGTGGGAGGACGAGAGGGCATGACATGAAACTGAAGGGATGGAGGTTCAGGAGTAATACAAGGAAGTTCTTCTTTACCGAGAGGGGGTAGACCCATGGAAAAGCCTACCCAAGGAGGTATTGGGAGCCAAAATGGTAAGTGAGTTCAAGATCACATAGGATAGACATAAAGGTATGGAAAGGCAAAGGAAGGGAGGAGGAGTAACAGCACCAGGTAGGTTCTTGAGCAGACTAGATGGACCTTTCGGTCCCCTTCTGCCGATACTTTCTGTTTCTAAGTTATAGTTATCTGTTATTGAGGGCTGATGATTTAAATGAATTCTCATAACCATCTAATAAACAGGCATTGTATACCATGCTTCTAGTTTTGCTAAAACTGTGTTAGAAATCTGTACTGGCTTGCAGCTTATTTGTAAAATGTTAGCTGCTGTTGTGCATCTACATGTTTTCCCCACAGTGTTTCTAGATAACTTGATAAAATTAAACTCCAAATATATTCTGATTCATTTTCATGTACTTGCTTTATGCTACTTTAATTAACCCTTGCTATTAGTGAAGCCATCTGTGTATTTTCTTTTGGCCCCTTTTCTACCCACGATTGCCTTTAGTTTGTCACTCTACTCAGACTGTTATTTAAAAGCATGCTAAATGTTTTAGCTCTGTCTTTGTTCATTTGCTATGAACAGCTAATCCGTCAGTTTTTACTCTTGCAATCTGGCATGGTGCATTGCCATCTTTTTTCATTATATGTGAAACTGACATTATAAATCATTACTGTGATTTCAGCCAATCAGAATGTAGAGCCACTGCACCTCTTATTCTGTGTACATTGTGCTCTCCTTCTGGAGTGTTTAGAGGAAGCCTCCACTTCAGTACCAGGGAGGATAGTACAATAAAATGTAAAAATAGTCTATATACTTATTATAACTACTGTCTACGTACAAATATCTAGGAGATTAAAGAGGGACATTGAACTCATAGAGAGGGTCCAGAGGAGGGCAACCAAAATGATCTGGGGTTTGGGGGACAGGACCCAAGGGGAGGGGCTCGAAGAGCTAAATATGTACACATTGGAAGAGAGGAGACCGGGTGGACATGATAGAGGTCTTCAGGTACATGAAGGAGGTAAATAGGGGAGGTGCAGTCAGGGTGCTCTGAAAGAAGGGGGGGTGCAACTAGAGGGCATGGGTGGTAGTTGGAGAGGGGAGATTCAGGGGAGAAAGGAGGAGGTGCTACTTCACTGAGAGGGTGGTGGAGACATGGAATGCACTGCCCGGGGGGGGTGTTGAAGGCAGAGATGGTGGAGAGGTTCAAGAGGGGGTGGAACAGGTACAGGGGAAGGGTTCTGGAAGCAAAGTCCAGTGCAGCGAGAATATCCAGGACTGGGAAGGGAGAAGCCCAAGAGGGTGAGGGGGGCAGCAAGGTCAGCTCCCAGGGTGGGGTCTGACCAGACAAGCAGACATGAAACACTGATAGGCCTATTCTGCTGGCATTGTAGTATGTTAGTATGGCTTGACCCCAGTTAAACTACTCGAATAACATCGATGCCATCACATTGAAGCTTTGCCCTAAGCTAGGCCTACTATATAGAAATCGTGATTCCCTCCCACTACCAATTAGACACATATTATTAGTAGAAATGGCCACTCCTATCTTCAGCTATGCTGACATAGTGTATGGCACTGCCCCTTCTCCTCATTATCCAGGCTCGACTCCCTTCTCTACGCTTTCTGCTGCTTTGCCACAGATTCTCCTCTCAGAACACACCACTGCACTCTCCTTTCGTCCCTGGGAATACCACCCCATCCTATCATCTCTTCAGGCACTCCATCTCCTTCATATTGCAATTCTGTTACAACCTGCTCCCCCCTTACCTGACAAAGAGGCTAACACCAGCTGTCATTTCCCCATACCCACTGCACTCAAGGGACTCCCATTCTGTCTCCCTCCCCAAACCATCCTTGTCCACTGGCAAATTCATCTTCACCTACAGACTACCCTCTTTATGGAACCAACTTCCACCTCTCTTAAGAAACTCACCCTCTCATAACTGCTTCAAATATCAAATCTGACAACTTCCACTCCCCACCTGCACCTGCTCCTAGCCACTCACTGGCTCAGCCTCATGCCAAATGTTTTTTTTGTGGATAGTAATCTAATGCTCGGAATTGTATGATGCTATTTGTATATAGTCCATCTGAACATACAATACTTTGCTCTAGAAAATGGCAATGTAAATGCTAGCATTCTGATTGCCTAGCACAGTTACATTACCAGACAGTTATTTTTAAATACAGCCCTGTCAGAAACAGGTGCCAGTTTTGGGTGCCCCATTACTAAGGATATCCTTGGGCACCCTGAATTTCCAATCTCACCAGCCACCATTTTTTAACCCCGCCAAGTGACAGAAGGACCAACCCCAGCACCTACCACTGTTCATACACAACCCTCCCACAACTTCACAGCCATTCTTTTTTTTTTTCAAAAATGTAACCCCGACCCCAAAATCCAGCCTGGTAACCGAAAAATATTGCAAGCCCATTAAAAAACAAGCATTTGTCAATGCCAAATGTTGTCTTGCTGGCATTGGCATTGGTAGTGCAGGAGTTAGAGAAATGCATAATAGGCATGGCAGTGAAGTATTGAACTGATGCCAACCCACCCCCACCCTGCAGAGACTGACATGCATTGGGGTGTCCCTTTGGGTGTTTGGTAGTGCAGTGCGGGAAAACATTTTGGGAAGGATGTGAAAAATGACAGCTGTACAGCTCATAAGGAGGCATAAAAAAATGCCAGTGTTGAAAATGTGGCATGTAAATATAACAAATTTGCGAAGTTACAAGGGTGCGTGGGAAATATGCAATGCATGCTTGCAACATTGCCATTTTATGGACGTTCGGCACCAAATTTTCAACATAGGCATTTTAGCACCTCTGCTCATGTACAGTGTCACTGTTATTTCCTCAAAGTGTCCCAAGAAGTGATTTCGCATAGCGACCACACTATTCTGCGCCAGAAGTGTGAAAACACATTTTGGGCAGGATATGTGAAATGACAGCTGTACTGTTCATCAATAGGTGTGGAAAAATGGCAATGGTGAAAATCCAGAGAAAATATCAGAAATGCATGATGAATACGAGGCGTGCGTGCAATCTGCCAACGCACGCTCGTAACACAGTCATTTTATGGAGTATCAGCACCAAATTTTCAACATAGGCATTTTAGGACCTCTGCTCACGAACTGTGTCACTGTCATTTTCATAATCTGGCCCAAACACTGAGTTCCCAAGCGACTGCGCTATTGTGCGCCGGAAGTGCGGAAACACATTTCGGGCAGGATGTGGAAAATGACAGCTGTACTGTTCACAGGGAGGTGTACAAAAATGACAGTGCTGAAAATCTGGCATTAAAATATTGCGAATTCACGAAGTTACGAGTCTGCGTAGCAACTGTGCAGCGCATGCTCATGAAACAGGCATTTGTTGGATTTTTTCCAGCAAATTTGGAACATAGGGTTTTTGAGAGGCCACCTCATAAACACTGGCACTGTCATTTCGTTAATGGGTCCCGAAAGGTGATTTCGTGCAGTGATTGTGAAATCACCTTTCGAGGCCTATTAACGCCATGACAGTGATAGAATTCATGAGGAGGGTCCCAAAAACCCTATGTTGAAAATTTGGTGCTAAAATTCCAACAAATCCCCGAGATTTGCAGCAAAGTTGAAAAAACCCTGTTCATTCCATTATACAGCTTACCAGCATTTCCTCAGTTCACGGTCGGCTTTGAAGAGTGCAGACGTGTTCCCGGTCCAGCAAAGTTCGTCGTACTGGACTCCGGAGGTAAGAATGGGGTGGAGGGTGAGGGTGTGAGGAGGCAGGGTCCATAGTGGGTGGGTGCGGGTGGGGGCAGGAGTCTCGAGGACCGTTTTAAGTTACAGGGCAGAAAAAAAAACTAACATCGCTGGACAGTTGTTTTTCAGGGGACTTGGCACGCTGGGGTGGGCTCCCAGTGTGCCACCTTACTGTTTTGGGGGGGGTTGCTGCAACCGACGGGAGATTGGGCACCCTCATCGGCAGACAATGGGGGCTTGGGGGATGAATTTATGCCAACGGGGATTGGGCACCCCCATCGGCACACAATGACAGCGGGGGAAGGGAGAAGAGCCAAGGGGGATTGGGCACCCCCTCGGCATATAAGAAATGTGGGGAGGGCTGATTTATGCCGACAGGGAGTGGGCTCCCCCGTCAGCAGACAATGAAAGTGGGGGGGAGTCATGAACCGAGGGGGATTGGGCACCCCCCTCGGCATATAGGAAATGGGTGGGCTGCTGTATGCCAACTAGGAGTGGGCTCCCCCGTCGGCAACTTTGTGCGGCCACAGTAAGCCGGCTGGGGGAAATGGGCACCCCCGAGGTTGTCCACCTTGCTGCTAATGTGGCGAGCACGCAGGAAGGGTCTGCTGCATCTGATGAGCTTTGCTCGGATTGCAGCGGACCTTTCCTTAGATGTGCTCACCACATTAGCATGCATGGTGTGGTGCAGCTGATTGGGGAATGAGGGACGCATCTACTGATGCATGCCCTGCATTCGCCCAACAGCGGCCGCGCCTCCAAAGCTGCACTATCGCAAGATGTTGACTTGCGTGCAAGTGCGGCAAGCCAACATAAAAATGCTGTGATAGAAACGGTGGTCAGAAAATGGACTGCTGGCAAGGTAGGGGAGTTGAAGATTAAATAGTCTGTCCCTTCTCCTCAGTAGCCTACTAAGTTATTTAAAAGTATCTAGTGTTTCTCCAGGATATTTTATTCTCTTTTGGGGCTTCTTGGGTTTGCCAGCTGCGCACGATCCTCTGGCTCACTCGCTCACACAAAGGCACTCCTCTTCACACTCCTGGTCCTCAGGGCGGGCAGCAAGGACTGGGAATTGTAAAACATCAGCAAACAAAAAACTAATAATAACTTAGTCCCAGTCCCCAGAGCAGGCAGCGAAGACCATGAAAAATGAAAAACTAACAAACCAAAAAAAAAACCCATGAAAACGGGTCCCCAGAGCAGGCAGCGTGGACCATAAAAAAAAGCCCCACAGCAAACAGTCTGATTCCATCCTGGTCCTCAGGGCAGGCAGTGAGGACCAGGAAACTATAAACAAACGAAAAAGAAAGGAGAAAAAAAATGAAGCCGGACATGCAATGAATAGTGAGTCATCACTGCTATCATACATAACAACTCCCCCTAGTGACAACTTCTGGAGAAACTGTTGCCAGCTGTACAGGGAGTACTTTATCAAAAAAAGACAAAAAAAAGTCATTTTTCAGATAATTACTCTTTTGTTTTTGTAATCCTGTAAAAAAATGACACATGGCCATTTTCTTAGTGCAATACTACCTTCCAGGGTGGGAGTATTGGGCAATCCAGATCTTCCAGGGGCTAGAAGGCCCTCCGCTTCTGGAGTTAGGCCTCATTACACCCCTGGGTGGTCCAGTATTACCCAACACAGCCCACCCTGTCAGGTATTATTGCTTATTTATAACTTATGCAACTGTAAATTTATCTCATCTATCTATTATGTATTTTCTGCTTTATATCCCTTTCCCCTTTCCGTGGGTTGCACCTGGAAATGAGCCTCAGCGCAGTGTGCCTTTCCCAGTTATAAAATGTCTAAATAAATAAAAGATACATTGGTTGAGCTAAACTTGAAAGATTTATAATATGTTAATAGAGCCTCCTGTGGGTCTCTCTTATTGTATAAGATGTTTGGGCAGTCAGAAATATTCAGCTTTGCCTCATGGTCCTCTCACCCAATCCTCACACTTGGAGTCCCTTATACCAGAAGAGAAATCCCTTAAAGACCCTATTAACTTATGGCACTGAGCACTCACCGATGCTAGCTCTTTTATCCACAATCAGATGGAGTGTGGAGTAGTGACTTGATGACTGGTCACCCAATGCCACATGATGCATGCTGTCACCTAGCAACCACCCCCAAATAGCTATTGCTGTTTGCTTGCCATGGGTACGTTGCAGTGCTTGGCATGTCTATAGGGTGAAACCAGTGCATTTGACAATATTAGCATTTAACAATTCCAATATAGTCTGCATATGTAATGTAGTTTTTCTCTCTGTGTTGATCCATGATAAAATATTTCCATCAGAACAACATTTTTCAAAGTATTGATGTACATGCAGTTGAAAAATTAGCAGGTGCCAGAGATTTAAAACCTACGTCCATATTGTAGCAGCCATGAAAACTGTAAAGGCTAATTCTGATTTTATCTGCATGGGCTCTAAATTATGGAATCACTTACTAGGCTATTTAAGATTGTAAAGAGAAACCATATCCTGGAGTTCCAAAAAATCATGGATTGTAAATGCTGCTGAGCTACCAAAAGCTTGTTGTTATTAAGTAGTTGCAACCAATTGTATTATGGCTGCTCCCAACAGGTTAAGTGGAGAGATGCAATCTCTGGGTTGCTTCCTCTAAATGAAGGAGTTCTGCAAGGTTCGATCTTTTTCTTGGGTCCACTCTTGTTTTCTCTGTTCGTCAGTGACCTCCCTGCCACTGTGGGAGCAGCTCCATGGTGCAGTACGCTGATGATGCCATCCTCTATAGAACTGCGCAGCACCAGGATGACCTAGGGCCATTGCTCCAGTCAGACTTCACCAAGGCTGAAGCATGGCTAGTCGAAAACCATCTGGTCCTTAACCCTAACAAGACCAATGCGCTCCTGTTTGGTCTGAATTCCCTGGGCCCTTCCTGGGCCCACCTCCTCACACTTATTACCGCATCTGGCTCCACAATCGAGGTGGTTCAGTCTTTCAGATACCTGGGCCCTACACTGGACCAGGGGCTCACCCTAAAGCCACACATGGCCCTGGTAACAAAAAACATTCACCAAAAGCCTGCCCTGCTCTATCAACTAAGCGCAAATATGATACCTGAGACTAGACTGGCAATCGCTCAGAGTATTCTCCTCCCAACTCTTACCTACGCTGCCCCAACACTATTGGGCATAACAAAACTTGATCACGCTAGACTACAAACTTTGTACCATAAAATTGCACATTTCACCATGAATGCTCACCCAAGGACCCACAATTGGGAAGCCCTTGCCTCCCTCAACTGGCCACCCCGAACCATAGGCTCCAGTACCACCTGTTAAGCTGGACGTATAAGCTTCTCAATGTCGACCCTCCTGCAGGGCTAACTGGGCTACTTGCCCCAAAGCAACCCAGCCAACTACCCAGAACCTATGGCAAAAATCTCCTGGACCTTCTCAGGGCCAGCTCTGCAGCTGGCAGTAAATCCTTTGCCCATATTGCCCCTGTGCAATGGAACAAACTCCCCAGTCACCTTCAGGAAGCCCCCTTCCTGGCCACATTCCAGAAAAGTCTGGGGGCATACCTCCTAAACCACAGCCCCTGCTCCTGCCCTAGATGCTAGCCTACCCTCCCTTTGTGACTTGGCCACAAAAAATCCAATGTCCTAAAACCTGTCAGTTGTCACTGTTAAATTGTGTTACTGTGCTGTAAATAACTGCTCTCCTCAATGAAAACTGTATATTTGTATACTATGTTTGTGTTATTGTACTCTATGTCCTGCACTGTTTCACTTTTATGTATTTGCACTGTTTTTTGTAACTAATTCCGGGTCGCCCCTGAAAAAGGGATCTTCGGGGCCCAGTGGGCCTACCCGGTTAACAAAATTTTATAAATAAATAATAAATAAAATTATTGTGTTTAACTTTGTGCTATTTGTATCTTTGTAAATAACATTTTAAAATGTGAAACTGTTTTTTGCACTTTGGGTCCCCGTTATAAATGAGCCTTGACTCAACTGGGCTATCCTTTTCTGAAATTACAGAATTAATTTTTTACTAATACTACTACATGTTAATCTTAGTCTCAGGTCAATCAAAGTTTGTTGTGGTTATTTAAAACTGAAGTCAAGACTGAACTGTTAAAAATTGAGGATGCTAATTAATTAGCAGCAATCACTATTGTAAGGCTATGCCTGTAGTTCAATGGCGGTGGGCAACCAGCCACGTCTCCTTCTTGAGGTATATCAGCAGTTCCTTCCAGCCTCCTTCTGATGCACTTTTTCTTTGCCAGCTAGAGGCACTGTCATTCTGTCTTTTCCCTTGTGGCCTTCTGCCCCCCCTCCCCCGCGTTGCTTGTGCTTGGGATCTGCTTGGTTTCTCCTGGATTTCTGTTTGTTGTGTTTCTCCTGCTTTTGGTTAGTATTGTTTTGCTTCCAGCTGTTAGGTTCTTCCTTGTGTGCTTGTTTCTTTTCTGCTCCTGTACTTGTGTTTGCTTTTGTTTGTTTCTTTTGGACTTTTCTAGTTTTCTAGCACTCTGTGTATACATTGCTTATTTGTGCTTCAGTTACATATTGTTGTTTCCTTATCTTAACACTGAGGCACAGTACTGAGACTGCACTGGTTTGGATGCTCAATGATCTCCTGATGGCAAGAGATCAGAGAAGCCATTCTGTCTTGGTGCTCCTTGATCTCTCTTCAGCTTTTGACACTGTAGACCATGGGGTAGTGCCTGGATGTCTGAGATCCATCTGTGGCCTGACAGGTACAGTCTTCAGGTGGTTTACATCTTTCCTTACAGGCAGAAGTCGGAGAGTGGTGTCTGGGATTTTTTCTTCGGACCCATTCTCCCTGCCATGTGAGGTACCTCAGGGTTCAGTGTTGTCCCCCATGTTGTTTGCAGTGTATATGCTGCCCCTTGGAGACATTGTAAGATGGTATTGGCTGAGATTTCACTGCTATGCTGATGATACCCAGCTCTACCTCTCTTTTGCACCCAACCAGGATGGTACTGTCTGGGTTTTTAATAACTGCCTTGTTGAAATCCAGTATTGGATGAATTTGAGCTTATTAAAGTTGAACGCCGGAAAGACAGAAGTGATGGTATTGGACCCAAGTCGCTGGATAGAGGGATTGTGGGCTGATCAGCACTCTGGACTTTTTCTTGGGGGCTCCCAGATCCTTTCCTCTGATGGGTGTGAAACCTGGGGGTAATACTTGATGATGGGCTGAGTTTATGAGCTCAAGTGTCGGCTGTCATCAAGACTTCCTTTTATTATTTTAGGAATATCTCCAGGATTAAGCACCTGGTTCTGTCTGGGGTTTTACCTACGTTGGTCCATGCCTTTGTGACCTCACACCTTGATTATTGCAACTCACTGTACTTAGGGCTACCTGGGGTTGATATATGCCGCCTGCAGCTTGTGCAGAATGCAGCAGCACAATTGTTGACAGAGGCTCTTTGAGCCTCCCATATTACTCCAGTGGTGCGCGATCTGCTCTGGCTGCCGATTAGGTAGTGGATCACCTTTAAAGTTGGTTTACTGACATATAATGCCCTACATGGACTCGGCCCTGAATACTTGAAAGAGCTTCTTGTGCCTTATCGCCCAGTGCAACAGCTCTGTTCGGCTGATGAGGGGTTGCTGGTGATTCCAAGGGTGTCTTTGAAATCCTTGGGGGGCCTGTGCATTTATGCACATGGCCCCAGCCCTTTGGAGTTCTCTACCTCATCAGCTTCGGGAGTGCACAACTGTGGAAGGTTTTAAACAGGCACTGACAACCTTTCTTTGGTGTCAAGCTTTTAGTGGCACTGAATAACTTTGATCCTCTGTTATTGATTCTTAAATTATTGTGCTTACTGATCTGATCATGGTTGTTTTTATCTTTCTGTAAAACACCTTGATGGTCTGAAAGGTGCTTTGTGAAATAAAATTTATTATTTATTATTATTATTATTATATTAACCTGCCCTGTGTCTGTTCTCTCAGGCTCCCATTTACTGATTAGATTTTGCAGGTCTGTATGCTCAGCTCCCTGCCTAGCAATCCTCATTTTTTTGCTGCTGTTATTGTATGCTTCAGCTCACATTGCTGTTTCTCTGCTGTCTCCTGTACTTCCAACTTAATTGTTTGCACCTGGTCCAGACTCATACCGTTCTGCTAGCTGCCACTCCTTGTTTCATGGCTCTATTCTTAATTCATTCAATGCTAGCTCCACTCAGACAAATGCTGCATTACTATACTGAAACTTTCAGTTATTACATTAGCTGCCTGGTGTCTACAGCCTCAGCGACTTGCTGTCATTGGCTGTGTCCTTAACTAGGACTTTGCCAGTAAAAGAACCTCTGTTTTGGGGGTTCCCACTCTATCAACATTACAGTGCTGTTTGGTTTCATGATGCTCAGCTTGTGGCTTCCTGTTATTTCCATGGCAGGGGACTGTGATGTCATGGTTGGGTATCATGGCTCCGAGTAACAGGAGCATGCTTTATGTAAGCTATATGATTTTGCCCTGCTTTCTTGCCTACATGGCTTTCAGTTATCCATGCATAAATCATTAACCTTGTAGCCTACATGGCCTTCGGATGTTCATTGCATTCCATTACTGCACTGCATGCTGTTTACTGGATTAACCTATCTCTGCCTTAATGGCATTTAAGATATTCATGCCAATCATATCAATTCACCGTTCATCCAATCATATCAATTCATTATTCATGCTGAAACCTCAGCATCAAATGCTTTTATGTAAACTATGATTTGCTCCTTTATGGAACTGGTTGACCAAGCATATACGTAATTCAGCTTACCTCATATGAGCTACATCATGCTTACCTATGCTGTTGCCCATTTTGTTGCTGTTGCAAATGCTGCTGAAAATCCTCTTACATATCTCCTATCTGCTAAACCTCATTGATTCATTTGCACTAAACCTCATTGATTCAATCACTGGCATCACAGCCTCTCACTTGGGAGACTTCAGTACCTGGCTATGTATTCACTTGGGAGACTTCAGTACCTGGCTATGTATTGTTCAGAAGAGACCGAGGTGCAAAAAGGGGGGGAGGAGTGGCCCTGTATGTTAATGAAAATATCAAAGCTACAGAAATTCAGAATACACATAAGGAGCCAGAAGAACTGTGGGTCACCCTGGAAACAGGAAATGGGACAGCCATAAGAACTGGGGTTGTCTACAGGCCCCCAGACCAGAGGGAGGACATAGACACATTACTGTTAGAAGATATACAAAACATGACAGCTAAAGGGGAGGTTCTGATAATGGGAGACTTCAACATGCCAGATACAGATTGGTCAATACCAGCAGGAACATATGCCAGAACTAGACTCATAGTGGATTCCCTGCAGGGGGAGGGCCTCAAACAACTGGTACAGCAACCCACAAGAGACAGGGCTATCCTAGATCTAGTACTGACTAACAAAGAGGGATCACAGATCTCCAGGTAGAAGGTCACCTGGGGGCCAGTGACCATCACATGGTATGGTTCAATTTGGCTACTACATCTAAATCATCCATTCCAAGGCAAAAATATGGGACTTCAGAGGAGCTGACTTTGATAAGATGGCCAACAGAGTTAAGCTAGCCCTGGCAAAAGAAACACAGGTGAGAGGTACAGGCAAAGTGGGCAAGCATTAAGGATGCAATACTTGAAGCAACATCCCATTGTGTTAGACAGAAAAGGAAGTGCAAAGAAGAAGGAAACCACTTTGGTTCTCAAATACAGTAGCAGAAAAGGTCAGAGCCAAAAGGCTGGCCTTCAGGAAATATAAGGGAACACAGCGGGATGAAGATAGGAGGCATACCAAACTGCCCAAAGGGAAGCAGGTAGGCAGGCAGGCAAAGTCCCAAACTGAGGAAACACTAGCACGAACAGTAAAAAGGTGACAAGACTTTCTATAGATACATTAGTGAAAGGAGAAAGTCCAGAGGGGTATTGCTAAGCTTAATGGAGAAAAGGGAGCATGTGAGGAGGAGGACCCTGTAAGGCATCTATCCTAAATAGATACTTTTGCTCAGTATTTACTGAAGAGAAGGTAGGGCAGGGCCCACAGCTCAGCATCATGGACACAGGGGAGGGAGGTGAGCACTACTCCCTTCACAAAAGAAAGGGTCCTACAAGAGCTTGCTAAGCTCAGGGTGGATAAGGCAATGGGACCTGATGGCATACATCCCAGGGTACTTAAGGAGCTAAAGAAGGAACTAGCAGAGCCATTAGCAGAATTGTTTAGTGAATCTCTGAGCACAGGAGAGGTCCCAGAAGACTGGAGAAGGGCTCATGTGATCCCGCTCCACAAGAGTGGTAGCAGGGAGGAGGCGGGGAACTACAGACCGGTCAGTCTTACCTCAGTAGTGGGCAAGATTATGGAGGCACTCCTTAAGGAAAGGATAGTGCAACACCTGGAATCCATAGGGGCACAGGATCCAAGACAGCATGGGTTTACAAAAGGAAGGTCCTGTCAAACTAATCTCATAGATTTCTTTGACTGGGTAACCAGAGTGGTGGATCAAGGGGGAGCAGTTGATGTCACCTACCTTGACTTCAGCAAAGCTTTTGACACTGTTCCACATAGAAGATTGATAAATAAGCTGGGTAGGCTTGGGTGGGTCAGAAGTTGGTCAACTGGGTGGCAAACTGGTTGACTGGCAGAAAACAGAGAGTGGTGGTAAATGGTATACAGTCAGAAGAGATGCAAGTCACAAGTGGGGTACCTCAGGGATCAGTCCTGGGGCCAGTCCTATTCAACATCTTCATTAGTGACCTTGCAGATGGACTAGAGGGTAAGGCTTGTCTGTTTGCAGATGACACCAAGATCTGCAACAGAGTAGATGAGCCAGATGGGGTGGGCAGAATGAGAAGAGATCTGGATAAACTAGCAGAATGGTCAGAAGAGTGGCAACTGGGATTTAATGCAAAGAAGTGCAAAATCATGCACATAGGGAAGAGAACCCTGAAGCCACTTATAGGCTGGGAGGGAGTTGCTAGCAGTCACAAAGGAAGAAAGAGACTTGGGCATCATCATCACTGATGACCTAAAATCATCAAGCAGACCTCTAAAGCAGTAGGTAAGGCTAGGGGGTGTTAGGGTGTATTAGTAGGGGTATCACAAGTCGTAAGAGGAGGTAATAATCCCTCTGTACAAGACATTGTTAGGCCCCATCTGGAGTACTGCGTGCAGTATTGGAGGCCACACCTTCACAAGGACATTAACAAATTGAGGCAGTCCAGAGAAGGGCAACAAAATGGTGCAGGGACTGCATCAGAAGACATATGAGGACAGATTAACGGGCTCAATATGTATACCCTTGAGCAAAGGAGGGAGAGGTGATATGATCGAGGCATTCAAACACCTTAAGGGCATAAACAAGGTGAAAGAGTCTAACATGTTTAAATATAAGAAAAATAGCAGGACAAGAGGACACAGCATGAGATTAGAGGAGGCCGATTAAGGGAGAATGAGGAAATTATTTTTCACAGAAAGGGTGGTGGATGCATGGAATGGCTTACCACAAAGTGGTGGCTATGAATACAGTGCAGGGCTTCAAACAGGCATGGGATAGGCATAAGGGAGCAATACAAATGGCTATGAATAGATAGGTCACTGACAGAGCAAAGGCCGATGGCACATTTATAAGGTAGAAAAAGAAATGGGCAGACGGGATGGGCCTTGCGGTCCTTATCTGCCGTCAACTTCTATGTTTCTATGTTTCTATGCCTAAACACCTACCTTCTATGTCACCATTAATTCAGCTTCTGTAATGGTATTTTTTGGCTTGTTTTCTGCTGGTTGCTACTACAGCCTCCTACCTTACTCAGGCCACCTGGCTTTTGCCCAGCCTCCTTATCACTAATGCCACTGGTTTCACCCAGCCTTCTCAGCAATAACCTGCTACTTAATCTACAACTGCTGGTTTTACCTGGCCTCCTCATCAATAACCTGCTCCCTAATCTATAGCTGCCGGCTTCACTGGCCACCTCATATCTAATACATCAAAGTTGATTCATGCTCTCACTCACAAATCAGAGGTATGCCAACCATGGCCATTACCTTTTCTGGCTCTAGGTTTGTTCTGTAGCCAATGGTCTCACTCTGCACCCATGATGTTCACATTTTGAGCATGTGAAACTCGGGCAAGGTCCTTCTCATCTGGCCCATAGTGGGAATGTCTTCACTCCAGGCAGAGCTTCAGTTGTCTATCTCATTGGTGAGATGAAGAATTTAAGACTTCAGCTGCTGAGGGGTGGGGCCCTCAAGTCAAGAGTGTTCCTTTGGCTATGGCTTCACCATGGCACCTTCAAAAACCATTCTCCCTACGACCACTTATAGTTCACCTGGTCTCCTTGGCCTTTCCTTCCCTGCCCAACTCAATTCTCAGACAGTCCTCAGGGAAGCCCACTGGATGTTTACCTCTGCCTTAGATCTCCCACATGAAAGCCAGGTGAGTGTCTTCCAGTGGTCATTGCTCTCCTCCCTCTGCCTTGGGTGAGGGCCTCCTTTATGGGATTCACCCTTTGCTGCAGAGCTATGTTTGCAGCCAAACATGATGTTTCTCATAGAGGAACAGAGCAATAGCCTTGCTCCAAATTGAACAATCCCCTAAAGCTGAGTTTCCAAATTGCAGTAGCTGAGCTATTACTAAATAAGCTACCCCTAACCTGGAGGAAAGGTGACCGAGGCTTTGGATCCCCAGAGGTTTCCTCCGTTTAAAAGTTTTTTTTTTCCTCTCCTCTGTGCCAAACATCATAATATGCAGTTATTTATTTATAATATAGTCCCTAGTATCCTTAGGTAAGTTTCTGCTGTTGGATGGAGATGGATGGTGGCCTTACTCACTGTCCCCTCTCTCCTTTGGAAGCCCCCTGATGCTATCAGTGTAATCAATTTTATCAGTCCAATCCTGACAATCTGTGCATCTCATCCATGGTTCATCAGCTGTCTTGTTGCTGTCAGTCTGCTTCTGTACCTCACAGTCTACGTTTTCTGCTTAGTGCTCTTTTTGGGGCTCTTTCCTAAGGTACTTTTAGCCAGGGGAATCTTTCCCACAGCACCTCTAGGGGTGGAACCCTCTTTGAGGGTTCCTTGCTTTTGGTACCCCTACAGGGTGGTAATTCCCGTGGACTAGAGAATGCAAATATCCAAACAGTTATCACAGTTGCACAATCATAACACTGCTCTGGTTGTGTAGGCCTATTGATTTGTAAGGCTATGCCTATAGTTCACGGGGTGGGCAACCAGCCACACTCTTCTGAGCTATATAAGTAGTTCCTCCCAGCCTCCTTGTGAAGCCCTTTTTCTTTGCCCCATCATCCTCCCTCCTCCTCCAGTGGCACATCTCTTCTCTGGGGCTCTTTCCTAAGGTACCTTTAGCCAAGAGACTCTTTCCTGCAGCACCTCTAGGGGAGGAACCCTCTTTGAGGGTTCCTTGCCTTTGGTACCCCTACAGGGTGGTAATTCCCTGTGGAACAGAGAGTGCTAATGGTCAAACAGCTATCACAATTGCACAAGCATAGCACTACTCTGGTTGCATAGGCCTTATAAATTAATTTATCTGGGGTATCATGAGTAAAAATATTCAAAGCATCTGAATTCCCAATCCAGAGGTTCTACTTCCTTTTTTGCATTTCTAGCCTGCCACAGTGGTACTGGCTAGGATGCAATGCAGTGTCTTGAGCTACTGCATGACAAAAGGGATTTGCTGCCACTGAAACTGCTTTGTTTACTGCAGCTACTCAACTCGGTATGCTGCAGTTTTACATTCTGCCCTGGCTTGCACCACTGTATTTTTAACCTTAAAATTACCCTATGCTCAGCCTGGTGCACAAATTGAATGCCTTATTGCTGTACAATAAAGCATGTATGAGATTGTACAATCACTTATATCCTAAGCCTGTTATATCTTTGTTCCCTATGCCCATGTCATGTACACCTAAAAATGTTTTATTTTGCCTATTGTCCATTCTTTTTCTGTTACTGCTGCACATTTACATCAATATAATATGACATGCTATAATTTTGTAGTGACACTGCCTATGCATTTGCTTGTGTGTTGTTGTCTGACTCCTCTGTTATCTCAAGGAGATCAGATGTACCAATAGTCGACTTAACATGGAGAGTAGAAGGAGGAGAGAAGTTTATACTAAGGTTCATACTGAGGTTAGTGCAAGAGCAAGAAGGCAGAAGCCCATGAAGGTCTTATACTAATCCAGTACATAATAGAAGAGGTCATACCCATTACATATAAGACTATCCAATTTATTTTTAAAAATACTTTTAGTTTCACTGATAACAACATTAAGTGGTAGCCTGTTCCAAGGGCCAACAACCCTGACAGTAAAAAATATTTACAGCTAGACTTAACAAAGGTTTCTTACCACTTGTAAGGGATGGCCCTGATGTTATGACCACAGTTTTAAATTCTAGACCCAGTTCACACAATAAATAAGGGTCTTGAATAATATCATACAATAACATAAGATCACCACAAAGTAGACGTGTAGATAAGGGCATAAGTTTTAAAATGTCTAATCTGTTCTCAAAAGGAACTGCGAATAGCCCAGAAACTTTTTTTGTATATTTTCTTTGAACTCTTTCCAGTAACAGGCATTCAGATTTTTTTTAAGGATTCCAAAGCTGTGAGGCATATTCTAAATGTGGTCTAACGTATGCACGAAACAAGGACAACAATACTTCCTGTTTTCTAGATCTAATATTATGTAATATAGACCATATCACTTTATTAGATTTGTTAATAATATTGTGTACATGATTATTGTAATTAAAGTTATCTGAAACATTGACACCCAAATCCCTTTCATCAGATGTGGTCTCAAGTAGTATGCCATCCAAATAATAGGGACTTTGTAAATTACTAGAACCCAAATGCATTACTTTGCATTTGGAGATATTCAAATTCATACCCATTTCTTAACCCATGTTGTGATATGGTCTAGGTCCTTTGAATGGCAACAACCTGATGATCAGAGGCACAAGGGCCACCTATTTTGTGTCTTCGGCATATTTAATAGTAAATGAGGAACAGCCAGAAGTAAGGTCAGCAATAAATGCCTGGAACAGACAAGGGCCCAAGACTAAACCCTGTGGCACCCAACTAGCCACACTAACCCTAGCTGAAATGCTCCCATTAATGGTCACTTGCTGAGAGCGATTATAAAGCCAGCTAATTATCCAATTGACTAGAAACTTGTTTATATTGAGCTTGTGAAGTTTAGTAATTAAGGCCCAATGTGGCATGATATCAAAAGCCTTACTGAAATCAATATAAATAATATCACATGGAACATTTCTGTCTAATAATAAGCTGATATGTTCATAGAAACATATTAAATTTGTCAGACAACTTCTACCTTTTTTGAAGCTGTGTTGTTCTGCATCGTGACAATCCAGGACTGGGGAAATTAAATCTTTAATTAAACTTTCTAATAATTTACAAATAGAAGAAGTTAGACTTATAGGCCTATAATTATCCCACTTATTTTTTTGGCCCTTTTTGTAAATAGGGATGACATGAGCTTCTTTCCAGTCCTGGGGAACAACATTGGTGGCCAAACAATATTTGAACATCAATTTTAAAGGAATTGTAATGACATCAACTAATAAAAATAATAAATGACCTGCTATATTATCTGGACCAGGACTATATTTTCCTTTCAATTTCAATATTTTATTTCTAATGGTGTCCAAAGAAAATTTAACTGGTGAAACATTGGTGGTGTCTAATAAGGTATAATCATAAGTTTGATTAGAGGATCCGGGAAAAGTTTTACAGAACTTTGCATTAAACAAATCAGCCATTTTTTAGGCTCATATATTAAAGTGTCACAGTCCAACAATGGACCTACTTGACATGTAGGTTTCCTTAGAGAATTGATATATGAATAAAACTGCTTGCTATTAGATTTGTGGGCGCTGAATGCTAAGTTTTGTTCCCAGTTAGAGTTAGCCTTCCTAATCAATTTTTGCATGTTCTTTGTATATGTTTATAGGAAATCCAGTCAGAGGACATTTTAGTCTTTTGAAATTTAATATATTTTTTCTGCTTTTGTCTAATACATTTCTTGATAGGTTGAGTCATCCATTTAGGAGCTTTAATATTAGTCTCATTTTTAAGTTTGGATGGAATATATAGTTCTTTAAGTTGAAATATAATATTCTTAAAATACTCCCAATAATCTTCTGGGGTAAAGTCTGACAATATGAGTTCCCAACTGATGTTTCCTGTAATATGTTTCATGGTATCTAAGTCAGCTTTGTCGTACAGATAGATTTTAGTACAGTTGGGATTATATACAAAAGTTTGTACAATATTAAATGTGATAGTATTATGATCACTATTCCCTATAGGATCCCTAAACTAACATATTTTCTAATTCAAGGTCATCATCACAAAGGACCAAATCTAAGATAATTTTTCCTCTGGTTGGGCAAAATACATTTTGCCGAAGTCCCAACTGAGTACAAGTATATAATAACTTCTTCCCATTGCAGGTATTTGCACGTAAATTATGCCAGTCAATCGAGCCAATGTTAAAGTCCCCAGTGATGACAATTTTGCCTAATGATTTTGCCTGTTCAAATTTGGATAAAAGTGCATCTAATATATCAATTGATGAATTTGGAGGATAGTAACAAGAACCCAATATGAGGGCCTCAGAAGTAGATAAGTTTATCTTAATCCAGATAGACTCTGTTTGTATGTTATGAATTTTAATATACTTTGTTATATCTATAGAGTTAATTTGATTCCTATAAATAATGCCACTCCACCACCTTTCCTGTTAGGTCTATTGAAAGTATAGTTGTGAAACCAGGTATGTTAGTTCCATGATGTTTTGCATCCCCAAGTTTCACTGATGGAAATAATGTCGACATCCCCATTATTAATTCTACATTTTAATTCATCCAATTTTTGAGTTAAACATCTAGCATTAAAATATAGAAAATATAATTTATGGCATTTAACAGAGCTACTGACTGAAGTTTTTAGAGTTGGCGGCCTGTCCACTATCTCACCCCCAATTTTTAGTTTAAAAGATGATGAATGGATGTCAAAAATTGTTTACCCAAAGTGGCATTATGCCGTCTGCTTAAGTGTAACCCATCGCAGCTGAATAATTCTAGATGGAGATCAAATTCCTCCCAATGTGTTAAGCTTGTCAAATTTTGGTTTAAACACCATTTCCTTAACCATTCATTCACAGCTTTGATTTTATGATTTAGAAAAGATGAGAAACGAGGGATAGGTAAAATTTCTGCTATACAAATCATGCAGCCCATATCAACAGGTTTATTTGTTAAAGCTACAAAATCATCTTTAATTGATTGGACAGAGACTTTATAAATGTTATTGGTGCCAACATGTATCAGTGCAATGGGATTGCTGCCACGGTCCTTCATAATCTCGGGTAACATAAGTGTGAGGTCAGATATTTTGCAGAGTTCTTTCTGGAACTCTTTAGACTACTGATTGTGAAATTTGGTTTTGGCTGCAATAGTACATGAGGCAAATGTTCTACTGCAGGTCGCCAGTGCATGATACCAGTCAGTAAAGAAATTGGGAAATGTGGGTGGATTAATTTATGATAGGAACCTGTGCAACCAATTGCAACATTTTGCAATGTCTCTGCTGAATTCACCAGCATGCATACCAATTGGATTCCTCATTTACACCCAAACTTTTGTTAAGTGTTGCTAACTCATGGATCCACCACATCTCTGCTTTCCCTACTTTCTTGTTCTCTCTTTCTCTTCTATCTGGTGCTTTGGACAGACGGCTACAGTACAAGCAGTGGGGGTGTGTATAAGGGTTGACAACACCAAGGAAGAGCACATCACTTATTTGCCAATACCCCTGAAACTCCAAACCCTAACATTTTTCATTTTCCACTTTGTGTACTTTGTGTGTTCTTCAACCTAATGACTGGATTAATGCAGTTTTTTTCAATTAATTTCACTTCTTTCTTGTGACAGTGAAATTGTATCCTCATTGGGCAGGTCCCAATGGTACCTGCCTAAAATGGAATAAGCAGCATAGTAAAGATGTTTCAAGTGCTGCATCACCAACCACCTAACAAGTGAAAAGCAACAGTGGCTTAATACTTGGAGTTGCAATGTTACACCTTATTATGGTAGTCTAGATAATAAGTTTGAGATCTCTTATCTGAGTCCTGAGTAGCTTGAGATTGATGGGTCTTCATGGAGCATCCCGTCATACCTGTACAATAAGAATATTGATGGAGTCACAAAGAATTAAGAGCTCTTTAGGAACTAACTAGAACAAGCAAGGTAGGGTACAATAGACATACTTTATCGATACACATGGTCATTGGGCTGTGACAGCATGGTCAATGTCTTGTGACAGTGTGGTTGGTGTCCTGTGACAGCATGGTCAATATCCCATCAAACCTGGGGACATAAAGTAGAAAATGGTAAGTATGACTAATAAAAATAAAGAAGAATTAATTTTTAAAATAAATCGTCGGTGGGTATACTGGTACCAGACCACCAACATGGCTTCAGGAACTGACTTAGGTCACTCGGGGACCAGCGTAGTGGAAAGAGCATTAAGCATCCATAGGACTGCTCTCAAAAACATGGGGGTGACAAAGGTACAAAGTAAGACCCTGGGGTGATGTGTGTCAGGGCTAGACTGCTGACACCAGAAGGAGGTCTGTCCTTGGTGTGGTGCCTGCAGTGCCTGAAGCGTCATTCTTCCAGATGTTGTTTTGTCCTGGTTTTTCTACATGCCCACATCTCCTGACATAGTGCATAGCCTCATCAGGCCTCAACATGCATGATGTCCTATTGTGAGCCCACCACATGGTGTTGCCTGTGCAGCAGAATACTGCACCATGCTTACTTAGGGTGCAAGCAATGTCACATGGCAGCACCATTCCCCCACAGCTTCAGTAATCTGGGCAGCTCACTGGGCTCACCCTAAACCAACTTACTGGCATGGGTGCTGAGGGCTTCTGCCAGGCCAATGGCTGAGCCATGAACTGATTTTTCTTCATAATTGTTATTGTGACTTTTTGGCACCAAATTTTCTATATACTGTATCCTTTTATGACTCCTCCTCCTTAGGAACATGACAGGTGTACTTTATACAATATTGGCCAAAATACCATTTCATGCCACAAGTGTGAAAACACATTTTGGGCAAGATTTCAAACAAGACACCTGTTCCATTCATGAGGAGAGGTAAAAATGGCTATGTTGAAAATCTTTGATAAAAATATTGAAAATTATCAAAGTTTTGAGTAAAGATTGATAAATGTCAATGTTCTTTCAGAACTGTTGTTTTAAGATTATGGGCAGGATTTTCAAATGGCTTAGATTGTGCAAAGGCACAGGTGCGTTGATGATATTGTGCATGGGGCTTGGTGGATCTAACAGGATTTCCTATCCCATCTGGCAATTGCCACAAATTAGACAGACATTTTCTGGTCTAACTTGCTGCAATCTTGGGGGCCTTTTTTATGGAGCTTGCACCAGATAGTTGGCATAAATCATGAAAACTGTCACAACTGTACCTGAGATTGTAAAACTGAGTGCATTTGCAGTGATGGGGTGCGGCACAGTTGGTACAAGCCCTTTACCATGTTTTAAAAATCTTCTGCCATCTTCTTTGGAGATAGAACATTCACAGGTTCACCCTCAACACCAGGGTCTCGCATAAGTCTTTGTGGGAACTGAATCCAGGCCAACCTGCCATCATGACACTCTCCTTCAGGAGGAATGAACAACAGTTCCCACCCTCCCAGTAATCCCCACTAGTTTGGTCAGAAATGAGGGCTGCTCCCATCTAGTCTCCCTTTCTCCTCTCTCTTATAGATCCTGCCTTCAACTCCAGATCCATAGACTCTCCCCAGTCCAAATCCACCATTCGCTTCATCTCGCCCTTCTGATATCTGTAACTCCCAGTTTGAGCTACATCTGTTCTTTAACCATTGTCAGACTGCCAGTCAAGTGCCAGTCTCAGAATTGGCATGTCTAGTAATCAGCCTCCTCTCCCTACTGGAATGAGAGCATTGTTACACACTGCCCTGCAAAAAAAAAAAAATTCTGTCCCTAAAAATGTCATGGCAAGAGCAATGACTATCGCTTAGCACACCAGCACAAGGGGACCAGCACTATACTGCACTTCCATCCAACAACACATATACTGCACTTCCACCCAACAACCAGTGTTGGCACTGCAGGTGTTTACCCATAATACAGGACAAAATCTTCCTAAAATAACCTGAAACAGAACAATCCATTCTACACTAATCTAAATGCTACTCCGATGCATGGCACTTACATCTCCATATAAGACACCAATGCTTCTTCTTCTTCCCATAGAGGGTTAACCTCTCCTCTGGCTAGAACATCTCCCATCAGGTACCCTGAGGAGCCTCCTATCTCGTTACCTTTCTTAGGTAATGTAGAAGGCACCTTCAGTCCTTTCCAGTAACGAATGCCAGCAAATTTCTTTCTCCACAGGAAACTATCTGCAATACTCCCAGTTGCCCACAACCAGCAGTCAAGCATCTTTCTTGCTCCAGTAGGCTGCAGGTCTTACACCCAGTGACCCTCAGGGAACCATCCCTTTTAACTGGTTTCTACTCTACATTTAGTTGTTCTCTGGTAACATGGCCAATCCCAACTGTCCACACAGAGGACAGGTACAGTGTCTTCTGTTTATCATGTTCTGCCACACTTATGTAAATAAAGTGTGTCCCCACGTTTTCTTAAGAAAGAGAGAGAGTCAGAATATATACATACAAAAAGTATTTTTCTTTTTACTGGCATTTCTTTTGGGCAAAAAGACAAGCACACATCATTCATAGATACTTTCTGTACCCTTAAATAAACAGTATGACTCTCATAATTATTTGTTTAGTTTTTCTCAACTGAGAAAGGAGGGCTAGGCAATTCTAACAGCTTACAGCCTCATCGGGGGGGGGCATAGTTGAAATACAGAGGTAAACTGACAGATCGAATAAGGTTTATATGTCAATAGTATTTTCAGTGAATGGGGGAAATTTAGTCAGGACATGGGGGTACTCCTTAACTCTCCTGTAGGGAGAGCAGCTTTCTGGTTGGCTGTTTGCCAAGATGGCAGACCTTGGAGATGGATGGGTGGCTATAGTTGGAGTAGGGGAGTTGACCTCCTTCACCATTACCATTTTTCAGGAGGTCCTTCCTGAGATGATACTGAAACTGTTTTGGATGTTGATGGAGGTCTCATGACCTGAGAACCATCTTATTGCGGTTGCCAATTTCAAAAAACAACAGTTGGAGGAAGAAATGCTAAAAAATGCTTTGGACAAAAGGAAAATACATTTGTTGTCTCTAGTGGCAGAAGAGTAAGCTAATTTTATCAAAGAGAAAGAAAAACTGACTGCTATACTCACTGTTAACTGCGTCAGTAACTCCAGATGTTACTTTACCTGACAGTACTTCCCAGCTGGCATCTACTGTCAGTCCTGATGCCAGCACATCAAAGGCATCAGCTGTGTTGAGTGATGGAAACAGCAATCAGTAGCAAAGAGTATCTTCAGAACTTCAGATTGTACTGCAGTTTTCACTCTTTATGTAGGACATTGACTCTGCTGTGCCTGCTTACTGACCAAGGCTTCACTGAGCTGGTCTGCTCAGGGGATATTCATTTTGGCCATAAACACTGATGTGGCTTGTACTTTGGCTCTTGACCACAGTTTACTTTCCTGAGTGCTCATAGCAATGGTTCAGCGGCTCTCTGTGTGATGCCATCCACATCTGGAATGGCTTTTGCAAGCAGAACACTAAACCTAAGTCATGGTCATCCCACCCCAACTCAGCCAGCTGTCTTCTCTGATTCAGAATGGTCTGTGGGGAAAGCATTTCTGGACACCAGATGGGAGTGCTCAGTAGATGGTTCAAAGTGGCTTTTTGGTGTCAAGGAGAAGAACTCTGCTGTGTCTATTTCTGTCCCTGGCAAGCAATCCAACACACTTCACCAGTTCAATTGCCTCAGTCTCCCTTACTGGATCAACCTGGCATGAGGACTGTTGTTTCTTGGGAGAATGAGGCCAGAAAGGTGCAGGATGAGGAATGCACCTTACCAGAACTGGATTCCAGATCAGGGACTGCTAATCAGGACACTACAGGTATGACTTATGTGGTTTTGTCTAGGAAGGGCATAGATTGGTAAAGGTAGTTTCTCCATCCCAGTGGGTATCCCTGCCTCCTGTGCCCACTCTCCCATGAAAGATAGGAGAATAGTGGCTCAGTAATCCTGACATTGTGGCAGGTCAATCAGGTATTCAGAGGCCAGTCCTGCCTACTATCCCCTCTTCTAGTCTGGACAGTAGAATGTCTTCTGCTATCTCCAAGGCTTCTGTGGATCTAAGCATGGACTGTGTCTCTAAAGGATGGGGCTATGTACCCTTCTGCTTCTGTTAAGGAACATACTTTTCAGATGGCAGATTTATTCTCTGCTCAAGGAGAACTGAAGATGCACAAGGACACTGTTTGGCTGTACTATAAAGGAGGACTGGAGCTCCTCCCAGACAGACTATAAGTAACAATAACTCT
Organism: Neoceratodus forsteri; assembly: GCA_016271365.2. Classification (NCBI taxonomy): domain Eukaryota; kingdom Metazoa; phylum Chordata; order Ceratodontiformes; family Ceratodontidae; genus Neoceratodus; species Neoceratodus forsteri. The sequence goes on from CM028135.1 coordinate 756,501,566, forward strand.
TTTAAAAGATCTCAGTGCTTTTTAATCTGAAATATGCACAGATTCATGTCTCAGTGAGGTGAATTTAGACATAAGTCTCAAGAGTGTTACCTCTTTGGAAGTTTCTGGTCTCAATATAATAAAATTAAAGATATCCCACTTTGAGCATCTTTTATTGTGTTCCTCTTACTAAGCCTGCAGTGAAGGTGATAATCATTCTGTTCCAAAATGAAGGAGTCAACAATAATATTTTATATTGGGTCCATCAAATGTATACAGTACTGGATAATCTGCAGCTGATCCTGAACAATAAGTTAATTTGGGTTGGGGTGACAAATCAGGTTAAATTGACCCCAGACCAATCAGAGTACAGTACACCTCCCAAGTAGTTTTTCAGTTGGATGTGACGGAGGGTTGTTATTCTACCAATGACATCTGAAAATGTGTTTACACATTTGGATCCAGGGCTCATCTGAGCAATGCTTGTGACAGCCCAAGATCTGGTCTTTGCCTCGAGTATGGCTACATTGATCATCAATGCCCCAACTCCATAAAGTGTAATATTTATTTATTTATTTATTTTATTTAGTTTTTGTTGACCGGGTAAGTGCACTAGACAAATCCTGCCTATTTTCAGGCACGACCCGGGGGAGGGGGATACAGATGAATGCCAACTGACCTTGAACCAGATTAAGCTGTTGGTGGTATTTTTTTAGTGAATGAGGGAAATTTGGCTAGGACACAGGGAAATTCCTCTCTTTTCGATAAGTGCTGGGATCTTTAACATCCACTGAACTACCACCAATCCAGGAAGATGGGACCTTGGTTTAATGTCTCATCCGAAGAGCGGCACCTCAGAAGTGCAGCACCCCTCATGCTGCACTACAGTGTCAGTACTAGGATATAATCTAGAAGTGCCAGATGTAGGAACTGAACCCACAGCCCTCTGATCTCCCGGCCTCAGAGGCAAGTGTGCTACCTACTGAGCCACTGACACTGTATCACGGATCTGTGAGGATATGGGGCATATGCATAGGCAGGTGTACATACAAAGCCCATACATAGGCAGTGCACATCTGAAGCCCATAATAGAAAAATAGAAACATAGAAACATTGAATTTGATGGCAGATAAGGACCGCTTGGCCCACCTAGTCTGCCCATTTTCCTACCTAACAGATAAGCTGCAAATCCTAGTTAACCAACAGCTTACTTCCTCCTACCCCCCCACTAGGACTGCCTTATGCCTGTCCCATGCATTCCTGAAGTCCCCCACTGTTCTTGACTCCACGACCTCCTCAGCGAGGCTGTTCCATGCATCCACAACCCTCTCCGTGAAAAAATAATTCCTCACATTACCTCTGAGCCGTCCCCTCTCTATCTTCAAATTGTGCCTCCTTGTACTTGCACATCTCTTTTTCTGGAATATGCTACCCTCTTGGACTTTGTTAATTCCCTTGAGGTACTTGAAAGTTTCTATCATGTCCCCTCTCTCCCTCCTTTCCTCTAGGGTATACATATTAAGCTCCTTTAATCTTTCTTCGTATGTCTTCTGGTGCAGACCCTGCACCATTTTTGGTTTCCTCCTCGACAGCCTCCACTCTTTCTATGTCTTTATGGAGATGGGGTCTCCAGAACTGCACACAGTACTCCAGATGGGGTCTCACCAACTGTCTGTACAGAGGGATAACAACTTCCTGTTTTCTACTATTATTGCCTCTTCCTATGCATCCCAGTATCCCCCAGCCTTCCTTACTGCCTTCTCACATTGCTTGCCCAGCTTTAGGTCATCTGATAGAATTACCCCCAGGTCCCTTTCTATTTTTACTGTTGTCAGTATCTCACCCCCCATTGTGTACACTTCCCCTGGGTTTTTGTTTCCCATGTGCATTACCTTGCACTCTTGTATGGAATCTGAGCTGCTATACATTTGACCATTCCCAACCTGCTACAAGTCCCTTCTCATCCTTTTCCACTCCATCTTGTGTATCAACCCTGTTGCAGATCTTTGTGTTATCTGCAAAGAGATAGATCTGAAGGCTTGTTGCAGAAAACTTTCTATGCAAAAACTTTGTAATTGAGCATCGTAGCTTTACCCCTGACACGGGTGCCTCTGCTGCTGCAAGCAGCCCGGCGGGTCCCCTCTGTCCACTGGCTGCCTCCTCGCTGTACTGTCCATTGATCACCAAGAGGAAGGTATGCTGCTGAAACTTCTGGCATCTCCATGTCGACTGGCCAGAATCATCGGCTCTGCCTGCTGACTGGCTGCTCCACTTTTTAAATTCTTTGCTACTCCTATCCCTTTTGGACTTTCAGCTAACTTTATTTACTGATTCTGGTACTGGTTAAGGTTCTCAAACTGTCCTGTGAATGATAACTGAAATGTGAATCTAAGCCTGTTTACAGCAATTTTGCACTTCAAGGGTTGTTTGAAGTGCAGAACTTTTAGAGTGCAGGTTTTAGGTTTTAGAATTACAGCTCTCTTTGTTTTAAGGTCCTGTGGTATTTTACCCTGGATCAGAAATTAAGCTTAAAGAGATACAGCTTTTTGTAAACACTTCTCTGTGCAGGCCAGGTTTCATTTGTGTCACAGTTGTAAGCTATGCCCTACAAATAGTCCCATTTTTGTTTTACTTTCTCTCCTTCCTGCTTGAATCTCTCCCAGCCTTTATTAGATATTCTTCCTCCCCCAGCACCACCACCCATAGGCAATCTTCATCCTCCCCTCTCACTAATATTGCAACTCCCCTTAAAGATACAGAATGCAGTTATAGGGCCGAACACTTATTGTGTTAATCTTAACTTTTTAATTTAGAAGACACCACACTGAACTCTAGATCAGCCTAATTTCTCCCCATTCTAAAGGCGTCCCCACGTCTACTCACTTTCTACTCTCAGAAAACACCACACTGAACTCTAAACCAGCCTAATTTTTTTACCAACTGAAGGAATCGGTGTATCTCACCAACCTGCAGGCACAGCTGTATTAATTATTAAACTGCACATAGTGAAAGCCACGGACCAGTGCCCAAGGTTGGCTCACAAGTTGGTGCTGCCTGGCTGAGACTAATGACTGGATTCCTGCGAAACCAGGAAAAAATGGATCTTGACTATACCCTCCTGAGTCCTCCAGTCCTGAACACAGTTTATCATTCTCCTGATGGTAACCCTGCTTATAATGGGCCTGTGCCTGGATAACAGGTCGAGACCACCAAGGCTGTGTACTTGCAGAAAGAGTCCTCCAGCCCAGTGGGAGACCAGCAGTAACACCAAGCTATTTGACTGTCCCCCTTACCCTATGCGCCAGGTTTCACAGCCCCTCAGGACTCAACATGCCAATACTGGTGCTTATATCCAGGACTGCTTAGCAGCGTTTGCACCCTCCAACAGCACACAAAGCACAGACTCACCAGAGAGCAAGGACAACCCGCCTTTTTCCTAAATTACCTAGGATGCTTATCCTGATCCTGCATACTGATCTTGGGAAATGTTCACCTCAACCCTGACCCTATGCCTACCAACACCCAGATCCAGCCACCCACAGGGAGGTTGAGGATTGTGTCTTAAACATTGGCAGTCTGCTGGCAAAGCTAGCTCAGTTTGAAGCCTGAGTGGCACTTATGCAGCCTGACATTATTGTGCTGACTGAAACCTTGCTCATGCCCAGAACTGCTGACATGGCAATCTCCCTACCTGGGTACAACTTGTATAGGCTTGATTGCACGGTGAAAAGAGGGGTGGATGCCTTATCTACACCTGCAACCATCTCCAGTGCCATAAAGTCCAACTGCCTGCTGACAGCAATGACTGTGAATGCCTTGCAGTAAAAATCCTCATGGGCAAGGGAAGAAAAGGCTGATTGTCATGTCGGTATACATTCCACCTGGATGATAGCAAATGGGGTTAAATGATTTCACCAGCCTATATACCGAGGCAAGTCACAATAAGGAAACTATCATGCTAAGTGACTTTAATTCTAACTGGCTAGCCAGCTCCAGTTCCTCACACAAGGACCTGATTACTGGACAATACCAAACACAGGTGGTCCAGAGTTGTACAAGAACCAGCTACAGAATGGGAACAAGTACCCTGATTGACTGGGTACCGACCTCCCACCCCGAGAGAATTATCAATATCCAAGTGCTCCCAGATGTGCTGAGTGACCACTCCCCTGTCCTATGTGAATGGTCCTCCAAGCTGCCAAAACTGCCCCCAAGGCTGGTGAAGAATAGAGTCATCAGAAATTGCTCTATGGCCACTTTCAAGAAACACCTGGCCAACACAGACTGGAGCATCCTGGATACATGTCCTTTTGTTGATGCAGCCATCCAGCTCTTCCTCAATCAATTTAACTCGGCAGCAGACAAGTATGCCCCCCTTTCATAAGAAAATGATAAAAGGAAGGTGCATGGACTGAATTACCCCCCAAGTCCTTGGTTTGATGCAGGAACATGATCTACTATGGCACTGAGCAAGGGTATCAGGGACAGCAGAGAACATCCAAAATTACAAAGCTGCTAGAAATAGGTGCACATGGGCAATATGGCAAGCCAAGGCCTCCCACCACAGAAATCAGCAGTCCCAGTGCTTGAAAGATGGCAAAAAAATTCTGGGCTACCATCAAGGACCTTGTAGGGACTTGTGACAGGTCCCCACTAACCATGCTCCACCACAGTGACAAAGTCATAGTTGACAAAGTTACCATAGCCAATATTTTCAATGAGGCATTTACTGACTACAGTGCAGTCATACCACATAAAACAATTGCTCACAAAGAAAAAAACACTGAGCTGTGAACACCTGCCCCCCCCTTCCTAGCACCAACCCCAAATTCTACTTTCGGCAGGTGACCACCAAGGAGGCTGCTAAATACCTTGCAAGAGTGCTGGGTAAAACAAGGATGGATGGGGATGGGATTGATATGAAACTTATCTCATTCACCCTTCCTGAAGTGGTCGTACCTATCTTTGTTGTCAGCTTTCTCCTACCAAGTGCAATATTTATTTAAGAAAAAAATTATATCAATATGTTGTTCAGACTATCAGAAATTTACCTATGGTGCTTCCTCACTGTGTGCTGAGCAACACTGATGTAATCCTGGGTCAGTTTACTAACAAAAGGCTTCCTATATATGTATGGAATGTTGAATTGTTGGCATTGCATGGGAGACTTGGGGTGCAGGATATGCACAAGCACAAGTGGATCAAGGAACATAACTGTACTCGCCTTTGTTGTTTGATGTCCCAGACACACTGTCTCACCTTTTTGTCAGTTGTCTTTATGAGAAAAACACTCGATTTGTTTGGCCTTAGCGTGGCAAGAACCCTATTTTCTTCTCTACTATCCTATGGAGAGCTTGTATTAGGAATCATTTCCAGAACCTGGGATAAAGACAGCCTGAATACTTTGATTATTGTTTTGCTCTGTTAAAATATTATCTGTGTAAATCTGGTGTGACTTTACTATAAGGCGAAAATTATGGCCCATTCCTCGCACAGTCAAATGTGACTTCTGCTTTATAAAATGTTTATCATTGTGATAGGTGATGTACTAGATGTAAACCTCCATTAAATCTGTGGAAGAATACCATGTGGATGTCTTACAACTAGGTTGGGAATAGCACAGAATTTTGTGTCTTTTTGATTATTTGGATCTTTTTTTTTTTAACTTCTTTGATTTAATTTTCATCCTGCCTTACAATTTATTGGGGAATTTGTATTTACTTTGTATCTGAGTTATGATTTGTAACTGTTTCTATTTTGTATTTTTTCTTTTAATAAAAATTACAATACTCTTTTCAAGAAGGGCCATAGGATCTTTAATGTACACCACCAGAAAAGCAGCAGGGATCTCGGTTTAAAATATCATCTTAAAGATGGCACTACAAAGAGAGCAGCAACCTCCGCATTCTACACTGTTGTGTCAGTATTAGGGTTAACTGCAAGTTCCTAGTATGGGGCTAGAACACACAACCTTCTGATTTTCCAACCTCAGAGCAAGGGTGCATCCTGTGAGCTATTGACTGGCCACTGTGTACATGATTCCTATAACACAGAAACACAGAAACATAGAATTTGACGAGATGGGACGCTTGGCCCACCTAGTCTGCCCATTTTCCTCCTAACAGATAAGCTGCAGATCCTAGTTAACCTACAGCTTACTTCTCCTACTCCCACTAGAATTACCTTATATCTGTCCATGCATTCTTGAATTTACCCACTGTTCTTGATTCCATGACCTCCTCAGTGAGGCTGTTCCATGCATCCACAACCCTCTCTGTGAAAAATACTTCCTCACATTACCTCCGTGCCATCCCCTCTATCTTCAAATTGTGCCCTTGTTCTTGCACATCTCTTTTCTGAAAGATGCTGCCCTCTTGGACTTTGTTGATTCCTTGAGGTACTTGAAAGTTTCTGTCATGTCCCTCTCTCCTTCTTTCCTCAAAGGTACATATTAAGCTCCTTGAGTCTCTTCATATGTCTTCTGGTGCAGACCCCACCATTTTGTTTACCTCCTCTGGACAGCCTCCACCTGTCTATGCCTCAGGATATGGGGTCTCCAGAACTGCACACAGTACTCCAGATGGGGTCTCACCAACTGTCTGTACAGAGGGATAACAACTTCCTGTTTTCTACTATTGATGCCTTTCCCTATGCATCCCAGTATCCCCCCAGCCTTCCTTACTGCCTTCTCACATTGCTTGCCCACCTTTAGGTCATCTGATATAATTACCCCCAGGTGCCTTTCCATTTTTACTGTTGTCAGTATCTCACCCCCATTGTGTACTCTTCCCCTGGGTTTTTGTTTCCCAGGTGCATTACCTTGCACTTCTTTGCATTGAATCTGAGCTGCCATACATTTGACCATTCCTCCAACCTTGCCAAGTCCCTTCTCATCCTTTCCACTCCATCTTGTGCATCAACCCTGTTGTAGATCTTTGTGTCGTCTGCAAAGAGACATACTTTTCCTTCCAGTTCCTCTGCAATGTCACTTATAAAGACATTAAAAAGGACCGGTCCCAGTACTGAACCCTGCGGTACCCCACTAGTAACCCTCCTTTCTTCACTGTGGACTCCATTTACTACCCTTTGCATCCTGTTGTCTAGCCAATTTTATCCAGGCTACCATCTTGGGACCCACTCCAAGGCTGGCTAACTTGTATTAATCTTTTTGTGTGGGACTGTATCAAATGCCTTGCTAAAATCTAGGTAGGCCATGTCCACAGCCCCTCCGTGGTCTACTACTTTGGTCACCCAGTCAAAGAAATCTATTAGATTCGTCTGACATGACCTTCCATCGTGAATCCATGCTGCCTCAGTTCCTATGCCCCACTGGCCTCTAGGTACTCAACAATTCTTTCCTTCAGAAGTGATTCTATCATTTTTCTTACCACTGAGGTCAAACTAACTGGTCTGTAGTTTCCTGCCTCTATCCTGCTCCCACTTTTGTGAAGAGGAATCCCATCCACCCTCCTCCAGTCCTTAGGTACCACCCCATCCTCCCATGATTTGTTAAAGAGAGTAGTCAGTGGTGTCACTAGTTCTACCCTTAGTTCTTCTAGAATTCTTGGGTGACTCCCATCAGGCCCCATTGCTTTGTCCACCTTCAATTTTATTAATTCTTTCAGAACCCTTTCTTCTGTAAATGGACTGGTATCAACCTCCATCTTCAGAGTGTTTCTCTTGTTTGGTTTAAGTACCTCCCCCTCCTCCTTTGTGAATACTGAGCAGAAATATTTGTTCAGTATCCCTGCTTTTTCACTGTCACCCTCTGCCCACATTCCTTCCCCTTTATTAAGCCTCAGTATCCCTCCTTTGGTCTTTCTTTGCTCCCTATGTACCTATAAAAGGTCTTATCCCCCTTCTTAACAGAGTTGGCTATCCTTTCCTCAGTTCAGACCTTTGCTATTCTGACTGCCTTTCCAGCCTCTTTCTGCTTTAACTGATAAAGTTCTCTGTCCTGCTCCTTCTGTGTTTCCTTATATTTACTGAATGCTATCCTTTTCTCCTTAACCTTCCCTGCCACCTCTTTTGAGAACCATAGCATTTTTTTCCTTCATTGTGTTTTCTTGATTTGCTTTACACAAAGGCTTGTTGCTCTGTGATGTATGGATATTTGATTACTCCCCATTGTTCCTCCACCCCTCCTTGCCTGTTTGCTAGTGCTTTTCTGAGGCACCTCTCATTTTCCCAAAGTCAGCCCTCCTAAAGTCCAGTAATTTTTGCTTTTGTATGGCTTGATTGTATGGCTGTGTTAATCATGAACCACACTGTTTGGTGGTTGCTTGTTCCTAGATGGCTACCCTTCTAAATCTGAGATTCTTTCTCCGTCCCCATTTGAGAGTACCAGGTCTAAGATTGCTCCTCCCGAGTGGGTTCCAATACTAGCTGTCAGAGGCATGCCCTTGTAAGGCATCAATAATGACCCTGCTCTTAGATGTGCCTGCAGTAAAGGTGCTCAGTTAACATCTGGCATATTCAGGTCCCCGTCAACAATATCTCCCTTTTCTACCATTTTAAGGAAGCCTTCTATCATTTCCTTGTCCATTCACTCCCCTGAGATGAGGGTCTGTATACAACCCCATGCGATTGTGGTGCCATTGCCTGTCTCCACGGTGACCCAGAGTGCCTCATCTGCTTCCTGTTTACTCTTTAGTTCTGTTGCTTTGATCCCTTCTTTCACATAGAGTGCTACTCCTTCTCCTCCTCTTTTACCCTCCCTGTCCCTCCTGTAGATTGTGTATCCTGGTATGTTGACATTCCAGTCATGGTTCTCTGTGTACCATGTTTCTTTGACTGCCACAATATCCAGGCAACCCTCTTCCATCAAGGCCACTAGTTCAGGGAGCTTGTTACACAGACTATGGGCATTGGTACTCATCACCCTCCACTTTTTGATGGCCTTACCCCTTTTAGCCCCATTCCTGTCCTTATTGCCTTTGTCTTTTTTCACATTTACCTCTGTCCTGCTCCCTAATGACTTCTCTAACTTGGTGTTTACCTCACTAGTTACTGTGTTTTGTGGAGGGAGGCTGGGATTTCCCTGCTCCTTTTCAGTGCCTCCCCCTGGCTAGTTTAAATTCTTGCCAGTGAAGCATTTAAACCTCTCACCTAGGATCCTGGTTCCCCTCAGGACAGATGCAGACCATCGCACCACTATAGGCCTGCATCCCTTCAGGTGGCTCCCCAGTCCCCAATGAAGCCAAAATCCTGAGCTCCACACCAGTTTTTCAACCATCCATTGAATTCCCTGGTGAGGAGTACCCTAGCATCACCCTTGCCATAGACAGGCAGCACCTCTGAGAAGGTTACCATATGTGCTACTTGTCTAAGGCCCCTCCCCAACTCTACAAACTCCTCTTGCACTGCTCTGATCCCATTCCTAGCCAGGTCATTTATCCATAGGTGGACTATGACATCCGGCTCCCTCCCTCATGCAGCTGCTCACACAATCCTGAGGATTCGATTCCTGTCCCTCCAAGCCATGGCACCAGCATTTCTACCCCTAATGATTGAGTCCCCACTAGGGTTGTTTCTTTCCTGTGGGGTCCCTCACCCCTACTATGGGTCTCCTTTGTGAAGGTTCCTGCATCCTCTTTGGTCTCCACTGCAGGTGCCTCCATGAGAAACCACTATCCACCAGAAGAGCAATGAACTGTGTGGAGGTACAGCTGGAGGATGCAACTCTGTTCCACCACCTTCTCCCTCCCTGAGCCTACCGTGGTCCAGCCTCTCCTCTTTCTTGGCAACCTCTGAGGTAGTGGCATTGGCCTTGGTGGTCCCTGGGTGGGGGAGGAGGTTTCACGAATCCTAGCCAGGTCAGCCTGGAGATGGGCAACCTCCTCCCTCAGACCAGAGAGGTGCCTGAAAATAGGGCAACATTGCAGCCTCTAGAATGTCTCCCAGAACACTGCTGTCCCACAGCCATTGCACTGCACTGCACCACTCCTATCATGTCTTATTTTGTGTCCTCTCCTGTTTCTCTGTATGTACTCTCTCCTCCTCTTACAACTCTCACCCTTCCTGTTCTGGGACAGCAACTTCCTATATTCTTCAGTAGCCTCCTTCTTCCTTGCTCAGTGTCAGACCACCAGCAGCTGGGGGATAGTGAGCTATTTTTTCCTTTAGGTTGACAAAACCAATGCTTCTATGATCCTTCCCTTCCTACTGCCAAACAGGAAGTTCCTGTTGTCAGTCAAATCCAGTGGCTATAAAAGTAGAACTGGCTTAGGGTGGGTGGGTGGAGTGGTGGGATGGAGGGCAATTAGTAAGAAAAAAGGCTAGCAACAGGAAGTTGTAATTTGAGTCACCTGCTTTTATACTGTCTAAGCCACATCTCCAATTAAGATCTCTCTCCTCCTACTGATTTAGCAAAGTAAGTTGATACAGTACCCTTCCCAGCACAGAACACACACTGTCTTTCTTTCTTTTCTTTTTTTTAACCCTAAATATGACCCATTCTACTTCTAATGAAGTATCTGTCTGCTTAATCTCAACAGACACTGACTATTGCTGAGATCTAAGTGTTAAATTAATAAGAAAATGTAGCTTCTTTTAGTTAGCTGCTTTCTGCTCTACGAGCAGTATAATTAGTATAAACTAGACATCTTGAGTGATTTTTGGGGCTACCCACTGCAACTTCACTCCAGGGATGGCTTTTCTTTTTTGACGCTAGTGTGGCAACTCTTCGGTGACATACTCCTAACCTGCTATCTCTCTTCTTTCTCTGATCTAGACCTAGACACAAAGTTTCATTTAATTTTCATTTTTATTTTTTAAGAGACTTAGTTAGCCAATAAACAGAAATCTGTCCATTTTCATGGATGGCCAGGGAAGAAAATACAGAGAAGATAAAAAGCATATATCCCATATAAACCCCCAGATATCTGGATGTTTGACTGGACCAGCACCTCAACTTCTTTGTGCATATCGATGCTATTGTGAAGAAACTGTGCCCCAAGCTTGGTGCTTTGTACAGGAATCATAGTTGCATCCTCGCTGACTGCGAGGTGCGTAATTGTCCAGAAGATGATAATCCCCATCTTTGACTACTGTGACATAGTCTGTGGTGCTGCTTCTGCTCCCAGATCTTTCCTGACCAAGCTGGACACTCTCTTTAACTCCTTCTGCCACTTTGCTATCGACTCCCCTTCCCACTCCCACCACTGTGAACTCTGTCGCTCTCTAACCTTCCTTCCACTATCTCACAGATGCATCTCTCACTGTGCCAAACTAAACTCCAAATTCTGGTTTGGGGGGCTCCCCTCCTGTCTCTCATCCTCTCTCTCCACTCCACCTTCCGCTGCCCACTTTTTCAGATCAAATGATGCCTGCACCTTGATGATCCCTTGCCACTCCACCCTCATCAGTTAGACTGGTTTTGCCCATTGTTTCCCTAAAATCTGGAATTCCCTTGCCCCTGAAATATGATACTCCTCCCCCAACTACTCCCTTACCTCTGCCCTACACAATTACCTTTCCCTCCGCTGTTCCTGCTTTAACCCACCTTAATAACTATCCCCAGTTTCTGCCTTCCTACCATGACCCCCCTGGCAGGGTTCTCAACATCCTGAAGGGGGAAATCAGAAAATGGCTACCCCTTCCTCTCATATTCAGTTCTTACCTCTTCCCGTCTCTTCTCCATCTGCCCTTCTGGGTCACCAGTGTGCACAACTTAATCCCATCCTTTTTACTCCAATAGCACTTGTGTACTACCTTGAGCCTGCATCTGGTACACTCATGCACTATAAATGATTCTATTGCATTGTTACTGTTTTGTACATTTGTATGTTCTTTTGTATGAATTTAGATATGTATTGTAATTCATCTAATGTTCCACTACTGTTTATTGTACAATACCTTGTGTTCCAGCTGTTGCACAATCTTACAATGTTGTATTGTTTGTACTGTCACAAACGCACTCCTCAGATCAGGCCTTCTGTTCCCACAGTACCAACCTCAGAGCGCAACAGTGTGCACAGGTAACAGACAGTGTAACCCTCCTGTCTGCTTTGGGTCCAAAACACCTGTAGTCTCAAGCTCTGGGGGATTCAAATGGTGAACCTTATGCTAGCATACCCAATTAACAGGCTCAAATATGTACCCTTTTCGGGGGGATGTGGTACAATCCTTTGCCAGATGCACCTAGCCAGGTCTCCAAAATGATCCCTTAAAACTCTATAAGAGACCTTAGGTATTTTTTTACCTTTTCCAAGCTCAGCAACACCATCAAGCCTTTTAAATCATTGTCAGACTTAAAAATACAGGCACTTCACATGAAAAAAGAAAACTGAGAAGACTTCCATGCAGTATCTTCAAGAAAATGTGATTTACTAGAAACATTAAAATAAGTACAATAAAATATAGAACAAATAGCATGAGTTCACAGTCACAAACGAAAATGGGAAAATTATAGAACAAAACTCTGACCACAATACTTTAGATGTTTGCTATCTAAGTACAGTATTACCTTTTGTAAGTGCTGATTTAGTTAGAGAAAGTTTGGGTTTTTTCAGTGCCCAAAATGATATCCCACATTTCAGACACACTGATACGTTTTCAACTCTATTTCCCCACTCCCCTTGGTGAGGCATCTAGCTCCTTCTTTTAGAATTAAGTCTTACAAACATAATTTCCTACCAGAAGGTATTTTAAAATTAATGGTACATCAGAAGAAAAAAGAACATTTCCAAAATATGGCATCCTTTAATTAAACATTTTCCTTTCGAACTTAACAGTCCCACACTGGCACCAAGGTGTTAAAAAGCCAACAGGAATCAGCCTAATGACTTCCTTTCCCTGATGTCATAAAACTCATATTTAGTTTCCAACATCAAAGGCAGCAGCAGGCAATAAACTGTTTCAGGAGGATGTTCCAATTAACTGTTTATTTCTGGTCTGTTTGTTACCTCCTGGTTTTTAGCTACTGACACTTTGGAATTACAGGCCAAATTCCTCACACACTGAAATGTCATAAACAGACCATGTATTTATAACACCAATATCATACAATAATCATAAACAAAGGGCAGAGCATCACACCACCCACATACTATTGTAACTGATCATCCTTCACAACCCTATGTAACCCCTCTCCCCAGGTTGCAATATGAGGCGAGCAACTTGTTGTTCAGTGTGCCCTCCTGGTTAAACATTTCAATAAATAAATAAATATAATATACAGACAACGTCTATTAATATGCCATGTAATGTAATAGTTCAACATTTCAGTAGCAGAACTCACAGTGTACATAAACGTTCTTAGGCTATACAGTGTTTATACTTTTTGAGTTCTTAAGAGTACTTAATGTCCATCAAAGTCTTATTTATGCATAAATAGCACCAAATGGCTGATATTGGCAGCAATAATGTGGCAAACCTACATAGTCTCAGTGTTCAGCATTTTAAGTACAAGCCCACTAACTGCCTGACTCTGTCAGGGAGAAAGTCTGTTCAGACTTCACTGGTAGTGGTGCAAATGGGGCTTGCATACAAAACATCTTCCAATCCGCACTTTGATCTGTCTCATTGAAACTTCTGTTGAAGATTTGTGGTATACGACACCATGTGTGTGTGTATACTGCACCACGCATTCCAGCATCCCAAAATCAGTTTAATGCAATCCCCATATTCCTACCACAAGAATACGGGGAAGTAGCACAGGTTCACCTCATTCTCCTGCCTGAGCCATGACTTTAATTTTGTCTCTGCAGTGCATCACAGCCCGACTACAAAATACAGAAACTTGTATTCCCACCTGTCTCTCACTCATTTGGCAATGTTGCTGACTCTAGTGATGAAATGGCAGTCTCATTGCTGGATGGGGAAATGGAGAGACTCCCCGTCATGAGCCATATGGCGGAGGTGCATCTGTCTCATCACTCACAGCATGTTAGGTTAAGGGCTGGACACAAAAGTGGGATCCACATCTTCATTACTGTCCATTTCTGAGTGCAAATGTCCTTGAGACTTGGACAGATGGTGACTAATTTCCAGTTGCTATAGCAGGTGTTATAAGAGGGGTTGCATTTATTTTCTGAGTTATGACTAAACCAACAGAAAAGGCTTGTTCTTCAGTAGACAATTCACTGCCTTCTTTCTTAGCCTTTCTGTCTCTGTGACCTGCAAGGACAGTGCAGAAATGACTATCTGTGTGGATAATGGTGTGGTGGAGTTGCATGGGGAAGACTTGAATGACAGTGACATTGCCATCATGTCAAGATTCACTGTCACAGTCTCTGCTAACATGTCCATCTCTCCAACTGCTGCTTCCAGTGGCACCAATGCCTCCATTGCCATCATCTCTGATTCTGGTTCTGTAAGTTGCACTACAGGAGCAACCTTTGTGTGAGCTCACCCCAGGCCAAGTTGATCAAGTAGTTTATCAGTGTGATGAAACCCACACAACATGACTCCTCAAATAGCCATTCCATTTTTTCTTCACCTCTCAAAACAAGATGCCCACACACATGCCAGGTGTGAGCTTTTCACCTGGATAGCTTGCATTGCACATACCTTCAGGGTGTGGAGGGACATGCTTTTTACACCAAAATGGAGTCACTGAGTCACATGTGTATCAATCTGTTCACCACAGGTAATGACAGCTTCTTTCAACCCACAGCTCACCAATGGGAGACTAATCTACCTCCACATTGTAAGATCTCTCCTGTGAACAATGTGTCAACTACTCTATGGCACTGGTTATAACTGTGCTAACTTAGTGATGACTGCTCCAACTTATACCAACAAAAGCCACTTGCTCCTATTCTTTCTGGCTGTACATTTGTGGAATACATTAACAACAATAAATGTGTCCAAGTGATCTTCTGAAGAGCTACATCCCTGAGAAACTGTTGTCCACAACGATAGTGGTATGTTGATTAGTTTGCCACCCTATCATATGGTCACATGTCTCCATACATTTCAGGTCTTCTCTAGTTATGTGCACAATAGCCAGCACTTTTCAAGAAAAGTAAAGCCAGCCCATTTTTTCTACATTATGTCCATCTCTCCTCCACAAACTTTAGTCACTTCTGGGCCACTTCAACATTTCTATAAATCCTGGGAGATGAGCCTCAATGCTCTACTAGTCCATAGCTTCCAGGATGAGTGCACCCACAGGTAGGACAGCATCACTGTTAATCTTTGATCAATACTCCCAGATCCTCCTTGTCTAGGAATTGCACACAATAGGAGGCACCACTTAAAGTGAACATTTACATTTACTGTATTTCATAGATCTGGTCTCATGAGAACAAAAAAAAAAGATGCTGAAGGCAGTTGTTCAGCACACATCCAACTTTACTTAGACTGTTGAAGTTCATTTCATAGATACAGCTAGGTCCATGGACCCAATACATGGTCTTCCCATTCTTCACATGGACATACTAGTTCTACAAAATATGAAGGTGACTACAACAGCTCTACTTCTTGTCTACAATATGAGAGGGTAGTTATAACAGCTCATTTCCTTGTCCACAGTATGTGAGGGTAACTATAAGCTCAAATCTTCCAACAAACGAACCGTGCACAAGGATTTAGCGGTGCATCTAGCCAAATGAACAAACTTGTTTAAAACAAGCTAAAGCACACGCTCACCCACTAGAATTCAGACACGGAGCAACTTTTAAAATCCATTTATTGAACACCAAGATGCGCTTGACGCGTTTCGGACAAAATCCTTTCTCAAAAGCTGCATCCCAGAAAACACAGAACTTAAATACAAAAGCCAAATGACATCACAATTACTAAAACAATTCCATTGGTGAACCAATAAAATAGAAAAATAGAAAATTAACCCTTTTAAACATGCAGTGCTACAAAACACATATAAAAACTTTCATTATAAATATCACTTATTATTGCACTACATAATATTTATCTATATTCCAAATAAGGTTTTAATTCAAATGAGCATTTAAACCTGGTTTCTGATATCTTTTAACCTTAAAATCCATTCATTTTCTTTTTAAATTTTATTGCAAAATTACCACCTCTAGGTCCATTATATATTTCTCTATGCCCAAAACTTAAACTCATGGTTCTCCTCATCATTTCTATTTTTCATTAATATATACCGAAGTTGCATATATTTAAGTCATTTTATTTATTGCTCTTATGTTTCTAACACCCTTATCTTAAAAGCTCTCACCGTTTTACCTATATAGAAAGCCCCACAGTTACATATAGCTAAGTATATCACACCTTGTGTATTGCAAGTGATAAGATGTCTAATTTCAAATTTCTTATCACATCTGTTAACAACACTAAATTCTTTACTTTTCTTTATGTGTTGACAAGCATTACAATTTTTGCATTGGTTACAGCCAACAGGTTCTCCTAGCCAATTGTTGGTGTGTCTCACTGGAGTAGTAAAATGGCTGTGAACCAGCGAATCCTTTAAAGTTGGGGCATGTCTATAGGTCATAATAGGTGGTTTTTCATTACATCCTGCAGGCCTATCTCACATGATAATACATGCCAATGTTTCTTAATAATTCTACTAACTTCATAACTTTGGGCACTGTAAGTAGTAACAAAATAAAAACCATTCTCTTTATTATTGATCTCATTTTTATCAGCCATTAAATCACCTCTGTCAATACTGGCAGCAAATTGATAACCTTCCTGTATTACTTTTTCAGAGTAGGATGTAATGAAAAAAACACCTATTATGAACTATAGACATGCCAACACCAACAATTGGCTAGGAGAACCTGTTGGCTGTAACCAATGCAAAAATTGTAATGCTTGTCAACACATAAAGAAAAGTAAAGAATTTAGTGTTGTTAACAGATGTGATAAGAAATTTGAAATTAGACATCTTATCACTTGCAAACGCAAGGTGTGATATACTTAGCTATATGTAACTGTGGGGCTTAATATAGGTAAAACGGAGAGAGCTTTTAAGATAAGGGTTAGAACACATAAGAGCAATAAATAAAATGACTTAACATATGCAACTGTACATATTAATGAAAATAGAAATGATGAGGAGAACCATGAGTTTAAGTTTTTGGGCATAGAGAAAATATATAATGGACCTAGAGGTGGTAATTTTCGTAATAAAATTTTAAAAAGGAAAATGAATGGATTTTAAGGTTAAAAGCATATCAGAAACCAGGTTTAAATGCTCATTTGGAATTAAAACCTTATTTGGAATATAGATAAATATTTTGTAGTGCAATAATAATGTGATATTTATAATGAAAGTTTTATATGTGTTTTGTAGCACTGCATGTTTAAAAGGGTTAATTTTTCTATTTTTCTATTTTATTGGTTCACCAATGGAATTGTTTTAGTAATTGTGATGTCATTTGGCTTTTGTATTTAAGTTCTGTGTGTTTTCTGGGATGCAGCTTTGAGAAAGGATTTGTCCTAAACGCCAAGTTTATCTTGGTGTTCAATAAATGGATTTTAAAAGTTGCTCCTGTCTGAATTCTATGGGTGAGCGTGTGCTTTAGCTTGTTTTTAAATAACTATGGCTCAGGTCCTTGCCTACAATATGTGAGGATAGGCATAACAGCGCAGTTCCTTGTCTATAATATGTGAGGGTGACTATAAGATCAGTTGCTTGTCTACAGAATGTAAGGGATATTATAACAGCTCAGTTCCTCGTCTACAGTATGAGAGGGTGACTATAGTAGCTCAACTCCTCATCTGTAATATATAAGAAACAGAAATGTCTGCAGTCAATTGGTCCATCCAGTCTGTCCTGTTACCTTAAGATGATCCCTGTAGGATCTGTTCTTCTGGCACAGAATCATTTTGATTACCCTATGCTGCATAATCTTGAGCCTGTCTTTGTCTTTTCTTAGGTGGGGACTCCAGAACTGGACACAGTATTCCAGCTGTGGCCTCATGAGTGATCTCTAGAGTGGTAGTATCATCTCTTTCTTCCTACTGTTCACCTCCCTCCCAATACACTCCGACATCCCAGTTGCCTTGCTGTAGGCCTTGCAAAATGGACTAGATTGCTATAGGGAGTCCCTTATGATGATTCCCAGATCCCTTTCCTCAGAGGCAGTGTCTAGCTTAATCCCTCCAAGTGAGTATTCTGCCCTGGAGTTCTTGTTCCCTACATGTATCACTTTTCATTTCTTGGCATTGAATTTCAACTGACACACCTTAGCCCACCTCTCTAACCTTTGTAGGTCCCTCTGCAACACCATAATGCCTTTCTTGCTGTCTACTCTGCCAAAGATCTTAATGTCATCTGTGAAGAGATTCTGCTTGCCCGGTATTCCTTCCAATATGACGTTGATGAACATATTGAAAAGTACCTGCCCCAGGACTGAGCCCTGTAAAAATGATTATAATAGCCCAGCTTCTCATCTACAATATGTGAGAGCAACTATAACAGCTCTGCTTCCTCGTCTGCACACTTATTACAGCAGAATCTCCTTGGAAAGTGAAATCCATGGATTCAAATGTATGATGATCCTATCCCATCTACAGTAGGCCGACACTTCACACACTTCACACACTGTCTGTCTTCCAGGGACTCCCAGACTATCTCTGTTATTCCATGCTTGGAATTTAGACTGCAGGAGTCTGAAAAATCTCAGTGACATCCGTATAGAGCTTAATGACTGTGAGAGCCAGACTGGCACAATAAAGTTCTTAGTAATCAGATGCTACATCTTCGGTCAATTTTGGAAGGCTGGGCCTGTGGTTCAATGGACAAGCAGCCAGCCATTCCCACTTCCTGAGCTATATAAGCAGTTCTCGCAACCTCCTTCTGAAGCACTTTTTCTTTGCCAGATGGCTCTGTTGGTCTGTCCTCTACAGCTGGCTGGGGCCTACCCCTCCCATCTTGCTGCTTCTGTTTGTCTCTGCTGAACTCTTGTTTGTTTTTCTGCATCTGGTTTGTATTTTGCCTCCGGCTGTGTGATTCTTTCTGTCATTGTTCCCTGTTTTCTGTGTTTGTGTGTCTGGTTTTGCCTTTTGGGGACTTTGTTTCTAAGCTCCTAGCATAGTGATAATCCAGAGCTCATACTACTTGCTCTCAGTTACTCATAACTCTCAATTACTCGCAATGCAACCGCAATCATTATCTGTGTGTTTCACCTCAAACCATAGCTGCTCTCCATGCTGTGCACTCAATTGTTTTCACCTGATTTAGGCTCACTCAGAACCTTGCTATGCAGCTCAATCATGCTTTCTCAACTCATTCTACCTACCACATTGCTGCAGTTTCATTGCACTGCCTGGAGATAGCTGCTTTCATAGCATTGTGCCTCCCTCCAATCTATATTTATCAAATTATACATCTCATAGTTACTCAATACAGATGCTGCTCTCCATGTTTGTACACTGCTATTATACTCTGAGGTAAACTAAGCTACTGCTTATGCTGTAAACTAGTTTCAAAATCTGCCTGTGGGTCTCGGTCCTTCCATCACTTTCTTGTTTTTCCTATGACAGGGACTTGGAAGTGTTTGGGGAGTCATGGCCCCATATGGCTACTTACATATGTTCTAAATCCTGTCTTTACTGCCAAAAATCCTCAGAGTATTTACCACCTTCATTGGCTTTCTTGAAAGCCTGGCTGAGTTCCCAACTATCCATAGTGCTGCTCCTCCAACCTGCGTGCATGTCCCACTATTGCTACTATGTTTTGCAGACCTACATGCAGGTCTATCGCCACTGCTTACTGACCTATGTGCAGGTCTGACTATTACTACTGATTACTGACCTACGTGCAGGTCCACTCTTGCTTTTGCAATCACTGCTTAATGCTCACTTACTGCCATCTGGCCTCTGCAAGGTCTCAGCACTCAATGCTCATTCAGCTCCTCATCAGTTTCTGGGGCATGCCAGCCATATCTTTCTGGCGCAGGGCTTCCCTGGAGCCGACAGTCTCACTCCGCATTTTTAAGTCCTCGTCTTCAGTGCACCTGACTTGGGGCAGGGTCCTTCTTACATGGCCCATAGCTGGGAATGTTCTCACTCTGGGCCTGACTTTAGCTGTTCAAGAATCGATTACAGCTCCTGGTGTAGAATTTAAGACTAGCTGTGAAGGGTGGAAAAAGTTACCTCCTTTGGCTCTAGTAATTGTACTGACAAGGCACCTTCACTGTATTCCCCCTACGATTGCCTCTGGTTCACCTGGTTTGTTTTAGGGCAAGTAGGTGAGTGCTCTGCAGTTGCTTCACCTCCTCCTGCCTTGGTTGTCCCTTTATATTGCAGAGCCCTCTCGCAACCTTCCACAGTATCTCATTAGAGAGATTGAGTGAGAGCTTTCCTCCAAATTGGAATATTTTCACTCTCTTTAATTGGGTTTCCAAATTGCAACAGCAGCAGAGCCTTCACTAAATAAAATATCCTATGCCTGGAGGGAAGGCAACCTAAGCCTTGGATCCACAGAGATTCCCCTTTTTTTCTCTCCTCTGTGCCTCAGGTCATAACTGTTAGTTAGCGTAGTTAGTGTTACCTAGTTCCTTTAGGTAGGTTCTGCCGTTGGATAGAGGAGGATAGTGTCCCTACTGCCTTTTCTCTCTCCTTAGGGAGGTCCCTCATTCTCTAATGCAACCCATAAAACTTATGCTATTGCTAACCTGCATATCTTACGTTATCAAGCTGCCTGATGCTTTATCTATTACTATGTCTCACAACTACTGATTGCTTATATGCTTGTGCTACTACATTTCATTTTTGGGGATCCTTCCTACAGTACCTTAGCCAAGGGAATTGTCCCACAGCACCTCTAGGGGTGGAACCCTCTTTAAGGGTTCCTTGCCTTTGGTACCCCTACTGGGTGGTAATTCCTCTGAAATAGAGAGTGTGGACGGTCAAAACATAAGTAACACAGTTGTACAAGCATAGCACTATACTGGCTGTGTGGGCCATTGAATTGGAAGGCTGGACCTGTGGTTCAAAGGACAAGCAGCTAGCGACTCCCACTTCCTGAGCTATATAAGCAGTTCCTCTCTGCCTCCTCCTGAAGCACTTTTTCTTTGCCACACCATCCTTCCATCCTTTTCCAGTGGCAGCACCTTTCTCCTTCCTAAGATACCTTTAGCCAAGGGAATCATCCTGTTGCATCATTAGAGGTGGAACCCTCTTTGAGGGTTCCTTGCCTTTGGTCCTAATATAGGGTGGTAATTCCTCTGGAATAGAGAATGCAAATGGCCAAAACCTAAGTAACACAGTTGCACGCACAACACTATACTGGCTGCATGGGGCATTGAACTGCAGCCTATGTTGCCCCCCCCAGCCTTGAAGGGCTTTGAAATTCTGCACACTTTATTTATACAGGGAGTGACTTACAGCAACCAAGGTTACTCAGAACAACTACTGCTAAGCCATTTTCCAAATGCTAGTCAGTACAAGTGATGCAAAGGTCTCTTTCTGTCTGGTGAATGGATTTTTTCCTACTTTACAGCTGCACCTCTTCCCATGGCCTTCTGTAGGTTCACCTTCACTCTGCCCTTCTGCCATCGTCATTGGAGCTGGAACACACACTAGTTCAACACCCAACTTCAGGGTCTCCTATAGATCTTCAGGAAACCAAATCCAGGCCACAGGGTGATGCCTTTAGGGTAATAACCCACAGAGTTTCCATTTCCTCCCAGTGATCCCCACTGGTTTAATTCCAGGGCCACAGACCCTAAGGGCTGCTCTTTCCATCTTCATTTCTTCGCATCTCTTTTGACTCCTATCTCCGAGTCCTACCCAAAATCTGCAGATCCCCTGTCCTAGTCCACCAGAGTATCTCCATCTTACCTTTCTATATATATAACCCCTGTCTCATTTTCTATTTACTCCTCCTTCTGGAATGGGGGTGTTATACCAATAGTGGCATACCTCCTGGTAGTTTAGACTGCTTTGCCTATAAACTCAATAGTCCATCTATTACTATCCTATAGTTCCCTATCTGTCATGTGTTGTTCCTTACCTAAATTACCCCACAATGTTATATTATTCTAGGCAATCTGTTTTAGAATCCAAAATTACTGCCTCAGATATGGCTTATTTTACACACACAGTTTGATGTGTTACATGTTTCTTCAATCAAAACTATTTGAATGCAAAGGACCCAATTCTCAAAAGGTTGGTGTAAGCTGCACCAAAGGTGGCTTGTGCCAATTGCTGGTGCACCAGGGACCCTGTGGCTGAGTCTCTATCGGGTAGGGTCCTGGCATCAAAGTCCCATGGCTTGTGGCAAACTTGGCCCTGCACCAAACAGAAGGTGCATCAGGAAGGTTTGCTGCAAGACATGGGTCAACTGTGCGGCAATAACACCACAGACAGGTGCCTGGTGGCTAGTACCCCCCTTTTCCAGCCCCAATCCACATAGTTTCATAGTTGTCACAAAGCATATATAGACTTTTGTCCTTGTCTGCTTGCAAGAGTTTATTTTATCATCAAGTGAACTAATTAATAAACTAAAAACTTGGTTCTACTATAATCATCCAATCTTATTTTAAAAATATCTAAAGTTGGACTACTAACTATATCATTGGGAAGAGAATTTCACCTTGAAACAACCCTCTGACTGAACCACTGTTTCCTTTTTTGAGATTTCCACTTTTGTTGTTTAATTTGTCTACAATGAGCTCTTGTATTGTAATTTATAACAAATAATTCAAGTCCTAAATCTTCTCTGAGAGTGATGTCTTGAAATGATCTATAGACTAAGATCATATCACCCCTCCATCTTCTATAAGCCAAGGAATACAGATCCAAATTGTCCAACCTTTCCTCATATGTCATATTTTTAAGTCTCAGTATTGATCGGGAAGCCCTTCGTTGCACTCTCTCCACTCTCGCTATCTCACCCTTGGTGTAAGGGGCCCAGACCTGGGAACAATACTCCAAGTGAGTTCTAACCGATGATCTATACAGTGGGACCACAACCTCTTTGCTTCTACTTACTGTATGTCTCAATATACAGTTAAGAGTCCTATTAGCGTTTTTTATAGTTTGATCACAATGAGCAGTAAAAGAAAGGTCATTTTGTATAATAACACCCAAATCCCTTTCCTGTATCACATGTTTTAATTGTTTGTTATTGATAGTGTAATTAAATTCCAAATTCTTCTTGCCCATGTGTAGGACAATACATTTATCCTCATTTAGTTTAAGTTTATGGTCTACTGTCCATTTCTCAATATATTTGAGTGCATCCTGAAGTCCAATATAATCTGAAGGTGAATCTATTACTGCTCCCACTCTACAGTCATCGGCAAACTTGGTTATCCATACATTTCCTTATTATATTGTAACGATAATATATATATGTTGAACAGGCAGAGGCCCAACACTGAGCCCTGAGGGACCCCACTTGTCACAGAAAGCCAATCAGATAACAGCCCATTAATCAGCACTCTCTGCCTCCTATGCTCCAACCATTCTGATACCCAATTTACAAGGATCCCATTTATATTTAGTACAAGAAGGGATTTAATTAGTTCTTCATGAGGTAATTTATCAAAAGCTTTCAAATAGTCTAACTGGATTACATCCACTGATCTACCCTGATCCAAAACATTGCTAACTTTTTCATAAAAACTTAACAAGTTAGTTTGACATGATCGTGACTTTGTAAACCCATGTTGACTATGATCAACAAGGTCGTTTACAATTATGTGGTCTTGGATATGATCTTTTATTATGCTTTCCAAAATTTTCCCAAGTGTAGATGTTAAACTGACTGGTCTATAATTATCAAGGGAATCCTTCTTTCCCTTTTTAAAAATGGGGACAACATGAGCTTCCCTCCATTTACTAACAACCTCTCCTCTATCCAATGACTCTTGAAAAAAAAGGTTAATGGATAAGCTATTACCTCTGCTATTTCATAAATCAGTCTAGGATGTATATTGTCAGGCCCAGGG
This sequence comes from Neoceratodus forsteri, assembly GCA_016271365.2. Classification (NCBI taxonomy): domain Eukaryota; kingdom Metazoa; phylum Chordata; order Ceratodontiformes; family Ceratodontidae; genus Neoceratodus; species Neoceratodus forsteri. The sequence continues at coordinate 756,525,382 of CM028135.1, forward strand.
ATTTATTAGTCTTAACCTCTTTAATCTATCCATCACATCTTTTATGTCAATTTTAATCAGTTTTCATTTTTGTATTATATTTAGTATTAGTTGTTACTGTGTCTTTGGGGTTAAACACAGTAGCAAAATATTGATTTTGTACCTCAATCATTTCCTTATCATTTAATAAATTGCCACTGTCATCCTTAAAGGGTCTACTGTTTGTCTATTCCCTTTTTTGTTATTTATATATGCATAAAATACTTTGTAGTTATTTTTACTTCTAGTTGCTAATTTAATTTCAAAATTTGTTTGGCATCTTTTAATTTCTTAGCATATTTAACCTGTTCTTTATACTTTGGCATTAGGTTTGTATCAAGTTTTGCTAATCTGTACAGTTTATGTTTTTTTTATCGTTCTTTTAATTTTACAGGTTATCCATTTAGGGGAAGCACCCAATTTAGAATTGTTACTTGTATATGGTATATTTACATCTGCAGTCTCTTTTATTTTATCCACAAGATGTTCCACATTTCATCCAACATTAACCCAGCAAAATCTGATTTCCAATCCCACGAAAGTGATGCCTGTCTAATTTTATGAAAGTCTGCTTTTTAAAATTAGAATTTTATATTACTACCCCGCTGAGTAGCTAATTCACTTCATTGGAAAAAACAGTGTTATGGTCACTATTTGAGATTGGAGGTCCAACCTCAGTGACATTTAATCTGGGTCCCATATTTGAAAAAATGAGATCCAAAATATTATTAGATCTTGTATTTTCTAAAACTAGCTGATCCAGGCCCAGCTGATTAAAGCTTTCTAAATAGTTCCTTTCATTTAAACTAGATGATGCCTGGTTTATCCAATCTATATCTGGGAGATTAAAGTCATGTTGTGAATATGCATTAAATTAACCTGGTGGTCTAGCAGTCCCCCCCAGCCCTGATCCCTGATCCACATGTTAATATTTAATAATTTAACCTGGTGGTCCAGTGGTCCCCCAGCCACGATCCCCGATCCACATGTTAATATTTAATATTTTAACCTGTTATTCTAGCAGTCCCCCCAGGCTCAATCCAAATGTTAATATCTTTTAATTTAACCTGGTGATCCAGTGGTCCCCCAGCCACAATCCCCAATCCACATGTTAATATTTAATATTTTAACCTGTTGGTCTAGCAGTCCCCCAAGGCCCAATCCAAATGTTAATATCTCTTAATTTAACCTGGTGGTCTAGTGGTGCCCCCAGCCCTGATCCCTGATCCACATGTTAATATTTAATAATTTAATGTGGCGGTCTAGTGGTCTCCACAGTCCCGATCTCTGATCTCCATGAAAACTTTGACAATCCTTTCCTTGGTAGTCTAGTGGTCCCCCCACCCCACCTCAGTTGGCAGTGCCCCACCAACTCACTCTCCCATATCTGAGCTGATGACCAGAACAGTCATCTGCACACATCCACAGCTGGTTGAGCTATCAGTGATTGCACTCATTGGGGCTGGGGGAACACTAGATCACCAGGCTAAATAAAGCGATATTAATGTGGATTGGGATCAGGCTGAGGGACCACTAGACTACCAGGTTAAATGATTAAATATTAATATTTGATTGGGGATCAGGGCTGGGGCCGCTAGATTACCAGGTATTTGTCAGTATCAATTAATGGGTTATTGTGGCTGTAAATGTGTTATAACTGGTGAAGGGGGGGCACAAGACTACCAGGGATGTGTTTTCAGTAATGATGGACAATTGGGACTTAGGAACTGCTACATTAAGAACATTTTTACATGGTGATCAGGCCTTGCGATGGGGGTGGCACATTGGTGCACCCTCCTATAGGATGTCTAAATACCATTAGACCGCCCTTGACTGTTCTAATGGTACTTAGACCATTGCCCTCTGGGAGGATTTTGGGAATACTAAATCAATTAAGTTAAACCCCTAATTGGGTGCTGCTGCTGTTCTCAGCAATGCAGTCTTCCCTCCACCATCCACGCACGAGGATTCTGCCTGAAGCCCTCAAAGCACTGTCCCAGCACCGTAAGGCAATTTTCTTACTTTGAATATCAGTGTTCTCCTGTCAAGTAACTCCTGATTGACTGCCTTCATGGCAGCCTCCGCTGATTGGAGCACCTTTCTCTGCCTGGACAATGCAGCTCTCTGAGCTTCCCTGAATACCCTCTGCCTAGTGTCTGCTACTAATTTGCTTAGAACAGCTGAAATCTTGTTAGCAGTTGCTAAAAGTTGCGAAGTCTAGGTTTTTCCAGCCTATATGTGTTTCTGCCTTCCATCCTAATTGTTGCAATATTTATTTAATCCTGATAGTTGTGCTAAAGTATGGAATGTTGCTTTATACTTTATACTGACAATATTTATGCTACTGATGGGTTACTGTTTAAATTATTCTGCTATTGCTAGAGTATTTCACTGCCTTTGAACCCTCCTGATTTTCTCTTATTCCCTCTAATTTCTCTGCTCAGCTCTTACCTTCTACCTAACCCCCCTCCTCTCCTTCTTTGAGTTAGGCGCTGACCCACCACTCACTTTCACAACTACATTGCTCTTCTAGTTCGGTGACCCTTCCACCACTTAAGCTTTTCACCATCTGTTCAGACATCTCCTGACCCCTGCTGTGCTGCTGTCACCACCCCCACCATCCCTGTTACTCAATCCTGCCCTTCACCACCCCAGTCCCTGGCTACCTGCTATAAATAACCTGTTACTCTGTTCCTTTTCCTACAGTTAGCCCCTGATTAAGTGCTCTGCTGTTGTCAGTGGCGCAGTCTTCACTCCGCCGCCCGCTGCAACGAGGGTTCTGCCTGAGGCCCTCAAGGTACAGTTCCAGCGCCATACAGCAATTTTCCTACTTCGAATTTCAGCGCTCTCCTGTTGAATAACTCCTGATTGGTTGCATTTGCGGCAACCTCCTCCTGATTAGAGTGCCTTTTTCTCTGTCTGGACACTGCAGCTCTCTGAGTTTCCCTGAATACCCTCTGACCAGTTTCTACTACTAATTTGTCCTGCCCCCTCCCCCAGCCTCGATCGCTATTAAATACTTTTTGGCTCCACCCAGCACTCTCCCCTTCTCCTCTCTATTGGCCACTTCTTGCTCCCTATCTGCCTTGATTTGCCCAACACACACTGTCTCTCTGTCTCTGTCTCTTTGTCTCTGTCTCTCTGTCTCTGCTCTCTCTCTCACTACTTAATCCTCAACATCTGCCTGTCACCTGTTAGATCAAATATCTAGTGCAGTAAGTCAGCCAAACCCATTTAGGACAATCTACCTTCCTCTTTTCTCTCACCCATTTCACCTCATTTTCATCTTTTCTTGCAGGATCTATTTCGCTGGATGAGCTTCCCCGCCGCTGTCCTGAATAGCTTCACTGCATCCATGACGCCCCTTCCTCCTCCTCCGCTGCACCTTTTCCTACTCCTTCTCTCACCCTCTCCTTCCTCACACTTTTCTACAAAACACCTCCACTCCCCATCCTCCCGACTTTGAACTACCTACCCCACGAACAACCCCCACATCAATCATAGGATTACCCCATTGCCGGTCCATCGTCACTGGTCCCACTACTCTGCACTGCCTTCTGCATCAATCATATCTATCCCTTACTCCTTCATTATCCTGCACCTCCTTAAATTTTAACTTCTTGTCCCTGCCCACTCTTCCTCTCCCCCTAGCTCTGCTAGTGCACCCTGGTCCAAGAGTTCTAAGCTTCACTTTATCATCATTGCCCTTTTACTCCCTACCAATGGAGATATAAACCCTAACCCCTGGCCATATCCCATCACCACTCCTAACTCCTCGGTCCCCCCCTCCTGACTCCACAACCACCCCTGCCTCTCTCCCACATGACCTAAAAATCCTTCACCTCAATATTCACAGCCTTCATCCAAAGTTAGATCCCCCCCCCGGGTTGTATCCCTCAGGACCACTCTGGCAGAAGTAGGGGCATAGCAATCTACTTCCACACCACTCCCCAAATAAACACTGCACTCTCCACCACTGACCCAAATGCATATGAAGCTCTCATCATAAGACCCTCTCTCCCTTTCTCCATGCCAGTTTTCCTTGCAGGAACCTACTGTCATCTAGGCTTACCCCACTCTATTGTCACAGAGCTAATCACCTCCATTGGGTCTGCCTCCACCATGGGTGAGCTTTACCTACTAGGGGAACCTAAGCCTGAACCACCACAGGTCAGCGTACCTCTTTTCCCCAAACAACATTCAAATAGCCCTTCTCTCTCTCAGCCCTTCTGGGGACCACTCCCTGATGGTCTTGACCTCAAGTTACTCTCACCTCTCTGCCCTGCCATTTCCTCCTCTTGCGGACCTCCTAAACCTCTTTTCTCACCACATCAATTCCATCTGCCTGGAAGCATGCTATGGTTATCTCTCTCTGCCTAAGGGTGGAGATTGTTCTTCTCCCAGAAACTGACATCCCATCTCGTGTTTTCCCATCCTGGCTAAACTTCAGGAACACCTTGCTGTCACTCAGCTTTTATCCTTTCTTGATAACTCCTCCTTCTTCACACCTTTTCAATCTGGTTTTTGGAAGAATCACACCACCACCACTTCCATTCACAGACTGACATACTCTATCCACACTGCTAAAGACAGTGGTCATATCACCTGCGCCATCTTTGTTAACCTTGCAAAGGCTTTCAACACTGTCTCCCACTCTCTTCTCCTTGAAATCCTCTCCTCTCCTCTGCTGGCCTTTCTCAATCAGTCTGCAACTGGTTCAGAGCCTACCTAGTAGGATGTACCCAGTCAGTTAAAATTGCTGATTTTACATCCCCTCCTCATTACCCTTCTCCACTGGTGTGCCTCAAGATTCAGTCCTTGGCCCTCTCCTATTCTCAATCTTTCTAAATGACCTACCATCTGCATGCCCCTCATCCTCAACCATATGTATGAGAGAGACATGATTTTATACACCACTGGCTGTACTCACTCTGATGTGAATTCCAGACTTCAACAGGACTTCAGTGATGTTCAGCACTGGCTAATTTCACATCAGCTTTTCCTCAATGCCAAGAAGACAGTCTCCATGACCTTTGGCACTAGGCAAAGACTCTCAAGGCTGCCCATCCTCCCCTCCTTCCACACCCTTGATGGGACTACTCTAGAGGACACCTACTCCTTAAATATCTGGGTGTATGTCTTGACCATCACCTTAACTTTTCCGTAGATATCAATGCTATCCTGAAACTTGGCACCCTATTTAGGAACTGTAACCCCTATGTGGTGCTATCCCAAGGGCTACTACCCCTGCCTGCTTGGCTAGCAGCAAGTTAAGGGCCTGAGTTCTGAAATGGGTGCCTCACCCAGAGGTCAGGGGTTGGCAGGTTTCAAGCTAACCTGGGCACAGCCTCTGGGACACTGTAACCCCTCTCTTTCCTTATTAGTGGCCAGAACAATACACAACATCACTTTCACAATACCCTGATACACCACACAAGTACCCACACTGTTTGCACTTACCACAAGAGCTTTCCTCTGGCCTGGCCCTGGGGACCCCTCTAAAGCAAGGTTATACACAGCAAATAACAGCAGTACAGTACTTTTGTACAAACTGGAACCACAGTCAGGGTGAATGCAAAAGAGTTAGATCTGATTTATTTAAGGGCTTGAACAAGAGGGCATAATCAGGTTAATTTGCTTAAAAGCTCTATCAATCAGTTATGCATGCACTTTAGGATCCATAAACAGTCACACACTCTGGGCACCCAGATGGAGAATGGTGGGCTAGCCAGGAATGTTGCAGCTGGTTGGGACCCTTGGATAGAAGACAACAACATGCACAACACACACTAATTGTAATCCGGAGCCGGAGGGCTCAGTTCGTGAAAAGAAAACAACAAGACAGTCAGATGACACACTTTTAGAATAGGCTGTTGTTGCAGGGAGCTACCCTGATGATTACTCACAATACCCAAGACTGGACACAGGCTGGATGAAAATTGAGACAGCAGGTGGTTAATCTGGAGTGCCAGGAGAAGCAGGGCCCACACGATTCACCAAAGCATCGTTCCTGTTCAACTAAGCATGGAGCAGGGGGCTAATCCCCAGGCTGGTCTTTCATCAGTGGCTTTCTCTGTGTAGTGGGGTAGTCTGGCAGGGCCAGTGTGGCATGGCCCAGGCCGAATGGAGATGAATGCAGATTCAGTCTGATTAGGCTAGATAAAGCTTCCAGCAAACAGAACGCAGTTCACACAGTGGGGAACCAAATCATGACCCACTTTCAATACACAGTACATTTACATGTAAAGGATTCTACGGTACCAGCAAGCAGAACACAGTTCACACAGTGGGGAACCAAATCACGACCCACTTTCAATACACAGCACATTTACATGTAAGAAAATTCTACTGTACCAGGAAAACCACTCTCCGGCATGATCACAAAGTCTCTGCACAAACCAGGGATTCAAAAGCAGCTGGAAATCCTGACAGGCTGATTGCATTCAGCAAATCTTTGGTCTTCTTCAGGTTAAAGCCTGGTCACAGTCCAGTGGTTTAAATAGTCCTCACAACTTGGATTCAGTCTGAATAAACTCTATTTTCCCTGTCAGGGAGAGCAGGCAGACAGGCAGGCCAGAACTCAGCCCTTTCACAGTTCTCCCATGCAAAACTACACAGAAGTGCTGCTCAAAATCACTTGAGCTATTACTTCTTCACTTCTCAGCTCAAAACTGAAACTAGTTGCAGCAGCCTGGGAAATTCCCCAAGATCCAAAAGGTTTGGTTGGCTGATCCTCCTGTCAGTCACAACAAAGGCTTCCCCTTCAGGTGCAAAAAGGCGCAAAAAAGCCCAAAAACTACAATTCCTACATATTTTGACTCCAGACAGCTCCTGTAATCCGGTTCCATTTTAGGTCCCACCAGTACTGATTGGTCCAATTCACAGTCCAGGACCAAGACAGTGGAGACAAACAAAACAGTCCTTGCTGCAAAGAAGGCAGGTTAGACAAACTAAATTATCATTATCACTCTAAATGATTTTCAGCAAATAGTTACATCTTTCAACAGAGCTCCCTCTCAGAATACTTATGACTGCAATCCAGGCAGCTCTTAGAGAGACAGTACATATAGGCTATAAAGGCACTCTCTGGCAATCACATTTAAACTGCTAAAATGCAAGACACCAGCCTAGTAGTGAACATTTAGGCAAGCTCGAGGAAGACTTCTTGGGAACCCACATTTGTAGGTTAAACCTTCCTGCCTGGAGAAAACTTGGCATCTGTGTCAAGTCTGTACCATCATGCATCAGTTAACATAAACTTATTACTTTACTATACATATTCACTACACTTCATGATACTATATCCATTCTGACAACACATTGTGCATATTTCACACAGGTAAATTGAACATTACTATACTGAATCAGGTAATAACTTCTTGTACCTTAAACAATGCAAGAGGGGGCCCTTCCCTATCAGCTAACTTGGGGCTAGAGGGGGCAGGGGCACCATGGTGAGAGGGAAAGACAAGTAACCTGGAATTGGCTGTCAAGCTCAATTTGGGCAGTGAGCTTGGTGAGACATAAACACCTTTGTGCACCACATTGAGAGGCAAATCCACTGGCCTCCTGGGAGAATCATAACTGATGCATTCTACTGGCTTGACAGCTCAGCCAGTCTTTCTGAGGGGGACAACTACAGTCTCTGTACTCTAAGCACTGGTCTGGAGACTCTCATCACTTGTGAGGGTGCCTCTGCCTGGGTGGGAACGTTCAAACTTACGGCACTGATGGTGCCTTACTCTGCAGGCTCTGTTTCTACAACACTTGACACATTTTGTGAAGGCCCAGGTACAATCAAGCTTTGAAGCACTGAAGGGGTTGGTCAGCACTCTCATAGTGTTCTTCAAGTTCTGGTATGTCACCAGAAAGACTCAAGCCCTCAGCCACTTCTTCAGGCAAATCATACAGTTCCACAATACACAGAGACTCAACATCTTCAGACGTGATACTTTGCACTTCACTTTCTGGGAGCATTGACTCCAAGGACAAAGCTGGGGTGTAAGGCAGTCTAGAAGGCCCAGCTTCATCCCCACAGTTTATCAGGGGGTTACCTCAAAACAGCTGACTCAGTTCATAAGAGGGGTAATAGGCATGGAAGTATTCACTTTCATCAGAAGTGGACTGACAGTCACTATCATTCTGGGCCTGCTGTGGAGGAAACCTTAAATCTGAGACCACTGGGGTAAGTTGACTCTGTCACTTTCTTGCAGCAGCATGAGTCACTTGCCCAGAGGGCTCAATTTCTGGGGGTTCAGCCTCAATCATGACTTGGCCAACAGGTAGCAAGTGGTTACGGTGCATTGTCTTGCCAGCTTTGGAGTTGCTCTCTAGGCACACCTTGTACACAAATAAATCATCCAACTTTCCAACTACTACATGGGGAAGATGGTGCCACCGATCAGCAATTTTGTGTTTACCATGCAGTCCCAAATTGCGTAACAACACATGGTCTCCAGGTCGAAGCTCTTGAGCCTTTACTTTTTTATCATGCCTCTCTTTGTTGGCTAGATTTCTCTTGGTGGTCATTGTCTGGGCCTGTTGATATGCATGGTTCAATTGGGCTTTCGTTTTGTACATATCGAAAGTAGTTTTGGCTTGGACCCCATCTGGAGATACCCCAAAACAGACATCAACTGGCAGCCGGGCCTCTCTCCCAAACATGAGGCATTAGGGAGAACCAAGTAGCATCATTTTTGTGCAATTGTATGTGTGTACCAAGGTGCTAATCTGCTCAGCTTCATTTATTCTTGTCTTTTTGGGTGAGAGTGCCCAGCATGTCTAGAATGGTGTGGTTAAAATGTTCTGGTTGAGGGTCTCCCTGCGGGTGATGGGGCGGTTCTTGACTTTCGCACCCCATAGAGAGAGCATTTCTTTGATTAGCCGACTCTCAAAGTCTCTGCCTTGATCAGAATGAATTCACTGGGGGGCACCATAGTGGTCGAAGAAATTTTCCACTAGCACCTTGGCCACGGTAGATGCCTTTTGATCTTTGGAGGAAAAAGCTTGTGCATACCATATGAAATGATCAGTAAGACTAACACATTGCCAATGTTCCACTAGATCAGGTTCTAAACACTAATGTCTACAGACTAGTTCCATGGGGTGCTGGTAGTAATATTGACAAGGGGGCAGCCCTCTGAGGCAGAGCTTTTCTTTACAGGCAGTGACTACAAGTCTTTACATGGTACTCAACACTCGGCCCCATTTGGGCCAGTAGAGCGGATCTTACCAGGTCAAGGGTTCTGCAATACTGAGGTGCCCCATGTGATTGTGGAGGACCTCAGTACCAAATCTTTAAGGGCCATGGGCAGGACCAATTGTTGGCTTATCTACTTTTGCCCACTATGATCTACTGTTTCTCTATACAAGAACTGATTGAGCAACTTCAATCTGGGCCTTCTTTAAACAATAAAGCAGTTCGTAAGTCAGTGGAACGTAACTTAGATACATCTTTCCCGTACGCAGGGCATCTAGTGCTGGCTGAATCACATGATCTTGGATTGAACCCACTGAATGCTGTCATTGTCATATTGAGGTAGTGTACTAATATCTAGACAGAGAAGTGACAATAAGCGAGCTGGTATGCAGGTGTCTAGAAGGGCCCAAGCAATCTACTAAACAGTCCACTGTGGCCGCAGACATCTGTTCATCTCTATCAAACTTTTGGTATAATACTCGAATTTCAGGTTCAGACAGCCTGACCCAATCACTTTTGGAAGTTGGCCTTCATGATAGGGTGTCAGCATCAATATAGTTCAGGCCCAATCTGTATTCAACAGCATAATCATAGGTTGATTATGCGAAAAGCCACGGTGCCCATTGGCGTCTAACTTAGCTGAAGTCTGTACATAGGTCAATGGGCTATTGTCAGTCTTCATCAATCATCTTTGCCCATATAGATGTATTCATGAAACTGGTCAATGATGGGCTATTTTAGCACAAGGAACTCCAACTTATGCACAGGGTAGTTTACGTTCGGACAGGGTCAAGCTCCGCTGGCAAAAGCTACTGGTCTCAGGCCATCCTCACAGTCTTGATACAGCACCGCTCCTAGACCCTGCAGACTAGCATCCATATACAGCACAGGGTTTGGTGGGTCAGCATAGGTGAAGATGGGGAGTGGGTGAGCTGGTATGATCTCATGGAAGGCTACTTCTCACAGTCGGGCATCCGAGTGGGGCCCAAAGAGTTCACTGGGTGGAAGTATACTTTTCTGGTTGCTTTAATGGACCTTTTTCCGTATTCTGATTGGAAGGAGGTTAACCCTAGGGTAAAGGTTCAATAGTGGGCAAATCACTTTGGAATAGTCTTTTATGAACCTGCAGTAGTAGCCACAGAACCCCAGGAAATGTTGTAGTTCTTTTCAGATTATGAGGCTGGGGCCAAGTAGTCAGTGCTTCAACTGCTGGGATCAGTCCTCTATCCCTTTGTAGATACATATGTGCCCACATACTTCACGAAGTTTTTTTTTATATACCATCTTTATTCATTTCCAAAAGCAAGCGTTCACAAATAAACACACATACACACACAGACACATACCTGGCGAGCCAAGAATTGCAGAAACCAAACTGACAGCGTAAACTATGACAGCCCTCTATTTACAATCACAGGGGTAGCCACCCCTAAGACAGCCAAATTTTTCTCAGCTATTCTGTACTTTATCACGTAAGCATATATATCTAATTTCCTATTTGCAATACTCTTGAATCCCAACACGAATAGTCTCCAAGCAACCACAAAGCTCCTCCTGACACCTACAGCCCTCTTCCTATGGTGGCACCCGCCTATGTCCCCGTGGAAGAGATAGAGTCCCCATCCCCCTCTGTGATCCGCAGACCTTAACTAAGCATCTAAATCTCTTTATACCTAGATTCGAAGTTGTCTCTACATATCTCCAATTAAAGTCAGGAAAAGGAGAAAAAGAAAAGTAGAAAGGCTTCCACAACCAACAATGAGTACCATCTGCACTTCACTATCCAGACAGCACAGCCTTTACCCATTTGTTAACTGCACAGAGTAAGCTGCATCTAACGCCTCGCCCAGCTTAAGATATAGAACTCCTCTCCCCTCCATATACAAGTATCTCCTTATTTTATTGAGCATCCCCAATAAATCTTTTACCCATTGACCGTAATGATAAATTTGGTCATCTTTCCAGTGCTTTAATAAATAGCCCTTAACCACCACCGTCATCAAGGAGAGATGATATTTAGTTGCAACACACGAAATTTGGGAGTAATCGCCCAACACACAGATCTCTGGTACTATAAATTCTGAGTAATCCAGCATTGGGTCCATAAGCCTTTTAATTTCTCCCAGAGTGGGGATATTTACTGCAGCTCCAAATCACATGCAGTAAATCCCTACTCCTGCCTCTCTACCTAAAACACCACGGCTGTCTGTCTCAGGTTTCTATCACGTAGCTTCACAGGGGTAAAATACAGATTAGACACAATGAAAAATTGCATATTTTATATCTGGCATATTACACTTGCTGCCGCCCCAGATATCCCACTTTAGCTGCCAAGGAGCCATCAGCTTCTTCTCAATATATAACCCTCCTAACAGGACTTGGACTAAGAAAATCCTATCCTTTGTACATTTCCTAAAGAGGGTGGACTCTAGATCAACCTCCCCAACTCTTAGATAAAAGGTATCTTCATACTCCCCAACTTTTACTGCCTTCCACATATGCTTGATTTAGAATCTCTGAAAGAGGGCATTCCATCACATCATGTCGGGTAAGACCACTTCTGTTGCCCTGAACAACTTCCCTAAGGTCAAACTTGATATCTGAGGAGCCCACCGCTGTTTAACTACCTGATTCCTGATTACAAATTTGGGTTGCCCAAAAGGGACTGATCTCCAGCCCTCATTTGGGCCCTTCTCTGCACAGGGATAGTAAGAACCATCACGCTCCACCGTCTTCACCATTGGGTTTCCATAGCTCTTTTAAAGATTCACCCCAGGTTAGCATACCAACATTGCTTTCCGGATCAAGGCCCTAAGTCTCTCAACTTTTGCCTCTCTAGTTGAAGCCAATTTGGAATATAACTCCCATCTTCTAACTCTTTGACCCACCGACTCATCAAGCCCAACTGGCCCACCACGTAATACAAGTGAAGGTCAGGAAGCTGGGCCCCTCCCTTTTTATATGATAAATGCAGACTATTATATTTTACTCTAGGAGGCCTGCCCTTCCATAGAAAACCCGAAATTACAATCCTAATTATATTGAACCATTTATGGGAGATGCTATATGGGGCCAGATACACCAGGTATAACAGACGGGGTAAAATATTCATCTTAATAAGGCTCATTTGGGCAGTAAAGCTTAAGGGCAGCTTGTTCCACCTTAGTACATCCCCCCCTCAAGTGTTACTATAATTCCCCCCAAATTAAATTCCTCCCCTTCTCAAAATCGATTACAATCAGATGCCCAAATATTTGATTTTATCTATCCGCCATTGTATTTGTAGCGGTAGAAAAATTGTCCCTGGTAACATGGGGTCAGGGGAGGACTTGTCTTTGTTAAATTAAGTTTATAGTTGGAGACCTTAGAAAGGACTCTATAACCTCTGCTACTCTCTCAAACTAAGCTGTGGGCTCCTCTAAATGCAACAATACATCATCCGCAAAAAACGAGAGTTTCAGTTCCCACCCCCTTAATTTAATTCCTTTAATATGGACATCTTTATTGATGGCCCTCAAGAGGGGTTCTAGGTAGATATTAAAAAATATTGGTGAAAGGGGACACCCCTGTCTAGTCCCATTTTCTAATTGTATTTCCCTTGAAAGATACCCATTACATAATACTCTAGTGGTTGGCGCGGATATAGGTTCCTAATTCCCTTAAGGAAACCCTCCGGGAAACCCATCCGCTTCATAGTAGCAAAAAGGAAAGGGTGCGAGACCCTATCGAAAGCCTTCTCCGCGTCTAACGATATCAATGCTAAGGGTTACTGGGAGTCAGGCGCATAACTCAATATGTGATGTAACTTCCTAAGGGCTTTGTGTGCCCCCCTTCCCGGCATAAACCCCACTTGTTCCTGACTAATTAAACTAGGGGCAACTAGCAACAACCTATTTGCTAGAATTCTTGTAAGAATCTTAATATTTTGATTCATTAAGGCTATAGGTCTATAACTACCAGGGACATCCCTAGGTTTTCCAGGTTTGGAGATCAACGTAATATATGCCTGGTACATCGGGGGTGGAATACTCCTTCCTGCATAATAGCTCGGAACAGCTCTTGAAGCATAGGAAGTATGGTTTGTAAGTGTACTTGATAAAATTTAGCAGTAAGACTGTCAGGCCCCGGTGTTTTGCCCAGAGGTAACGATTGCACTACCTCCATAATCTCAGATGCCCTAATCGGAGCCGCCAACTCCATAGCTTGTACTGGATCCAAAGTTGGCATGGGGATCTCTTCCAAGAAGTTCTCAATCTCCCTCTCTCCCGCTAGACCACCAGCCCGGTAAATTCCCTGATAATATGAGGCAAATGCCTCCGACATCTCCTGTGACTCAGTTAAGAGTTTTCCCTCCCAGTGGATGGAGGAAATCATTCTACTAGATTCCCACTCCCTAACTCTAGCTGCCAGCAGCTGCCCCGGAACTTCTCCCTGCATCAGGTATCTAGCATTGATTTTATTTAGCCAAAATTCTATTTTACTATTAGCAATGTCCTCTAGCTTTTCCCTTAGATCTTTAAGCTCCCTATCGATTTCCCCAGAGGACCCCTCTAAAGGTGATAATGAGTCAATTGCCCCCAGTAAAAACTCCTCCTTTGCTCTCCTGTGTCTACGTTGCTAGCGCCAGCCTGGGCCACCCCACCGACACTACCTTACAGGCGGGCCATGCTAATGCTTTATCTTCCATTGTAGGCACTTGTTGGTGCATGAATTCCAGCAGTGCCTCCTCCAACCTATCACGCACGGAGGCTCTACCAACAAGGCATCGTTTAGCCTCCACCTATACGGTCTAGGAGGAGCCATTCTGGGTTACCACACTATTTGGATGGGAGAATGATCCGAGCAAATTCTATCCCCTGTTATCATTTCTTTAATCTCCCCGATCACTTCCCTAATTACTAGAAAAAAAGTAAATTCGGGATTGACTCTTGTGGGCTGCAGAGTAATAAGTCATGCTCATGCCCTCCTTTGAGTGGATCTTAAAGGGATCTACCAATGCCATCACCTCAGGAGTCTGTTCAGGGCTACCTGGGCCTTGGATATAGGACCTCTGGATGGAGGCACTCTATCCTCTCGATTATTTAAGCATACATTCCAGTCCCCCGACAGGATTAGCGAGGGCGAAGGGAGAGCCGCTATATCTCCTTCAATAGAGGCAAAGAACCCCAGGTCCGAAGGTGTTGGGCCATATATAGAGGCCACTGTAATAAATGTGCCCATTAGTATGCCTGAAATATATATTCCTCTACTATCCTCCCTTGCATTGATTTGCACCACCTCATATGAACATGATTTTCTTATCAATATCACTACCCCTCCCTGTGCTCTATCCCTACCTACCCCATATACCTGCCCTACCCATCTTCTCTTGAGCCCATTCAGCTCCCTCGGTCAACAAGTGGGTCTCTTCAAGAGCAGCAACATGAGCCCCATTAATTCAATATACCTTAGAATCAACATCCTCTTTCTTTTACCCTGAGTCGCTTAACATTCTAAGAGATTATTTTAATACCCGACATTGAAAAAATTCCAAACATTTTTCTTATATCAAGTTTACCTATCTGCACTAGATCTGCTCTAGAATGCTCTTCATAGGGACTCTCTTTCCTGCCCCCATCCCTCCCACCCTTCAACCCCAGTCCAAAGATCAACCACCTACCAGATATCGAATCATGAAATCATGGATGAACCCATTCCCGTGCTGCCCCCCGGCCCTCTCTTAGCTAAGTAGCTCCAAGAAACCCGAACTCACCACCCACCATGCCTATAATACCAAGAGATGCTCCTCTCTCCAGTGCCTTAATTTCCCTTTACCTCATATTGCCCCTCCCATAACTCATGCTTTGCTCCTCCCTAATGATGACTATAGCCCTTTTTCTCCCCCTACCCATTAGGGTAGATCGTTCTCACTCCCTCACCTCATAAAGTCCCAAGGCCTAAGTGACCCTACTACTCTAGTTAGCAAAAAAAGGAAAAACCTCCCTGAATATCCCCTCATATCCAGCAATAGGAAGTTGACTACAACCCAGCCCAAATTCCAAGCTTTTTTCTCTCCCCATTTCTTCATGCCTTGAGATATCAATTGGTTGTACCTTATGCAGCTCTATTATGATGTCTCACCCCAATCAGGGCTACTGTTCCCTATCAGGAAGCCTTAACACTTGTTTAGAGGGGAGATCTCTCTCCAAGTCGACCCCTTCCCAGTAACCACCACTAGCAGGTTATTCCACTGAAATAATGATCTCTGTTCCCAATCTTTCCAAAAGGAAAAATTGGGGGTCTCCCCTATTAGGTTAGCTAAGCTATACCAACTCCCCCTCCTCCCCTCAGCACTCCCCCATAAAGTCTACCCCTTCCTACATAACTACCTTCATTGCCTAACCCCCAATACCCTATCAAAGCACCCCATCTTTACTTCAGTAGGTAATTCCCCCTCATGTATCATCTTAATTGCATCTCTTTTCCTTCTCCTCTCAGTATCATCTAAAATTAACCCTAACATCCCTAAGCAAGTACTAATCTTTCACTTAAAGATACCGTATCCAATCATCCTGCACCCCCACCCCCAACTACATCACTCCTCCAAGCTTTTAAGCATCCACTATATTCCAAAACATATTCAAATCCAATGATCCAATGCAACAAACAAGCTCACTAAGTAACAGGTTTGTTATTTTGCCCAGTCTCAGTTCTTAAGATTACACCATCTTATGTTCAGAAAAAGTAGCCTCAAGTTGCAGACTTAAACAGGACTGGGAGATCCACTCTCAACCCCTCGAGAGCATCCCTTGTGGTTAGGAACCTCTTCTCCCTGGAATGCAACTGCACCACTAGGGTCGCTGGATATTGCAATCAAAATTTAATTCCTGCCAGATAGAGTTTCTTTTTAATTTCAACATATTCTTTCTGCTTCTCTCTGATCACTGGCGTTTGATTTTGAAATATCCAAAGCGATGCACCATTCCACTGTAACACCTTCTTCTGCCTAGCAGTAAGCAATACATGCGATTTCTCTTTATAGTTGAGAAAATGCATAATAATCACTTGGGACCTGGCTCCCGGTGGTGGCATCTCCCTTAATGCCCGGTGGGCTCTCTCCAGGTTGTAGGCCTCGCCAAAGGGTGTAGGGCCCAGCAGCTTGAACAGAAGCTCCTGCATAAATGCCACACAGTCTTGCCCCTCCGCCCTCTCTGGTAGTCCTGCAATAATCAGGTTGTTATGCCTACTTCTCAATTCCTGATCCTCCATCCTTTCTTCCAGCTTCTTTATTTGCCTTTTAGCCCCCACCAGGTCTTGCTCCAGCACCATTGTTTTCCTTTATTGCGAGGAGATCCGAGCTTCCACATCTCCCATTCTCTGGGCTAGAGAGTGTAAAACTGGCTTCATCGCTGTGAAATCTGACACTAGCCCCTGCAGCATTGCCTTAATGTCCTGGAGGTCCGTAGTGGGCGATCCGGAATACCCCTCTTTCCCGGACTCTTCTTCTTGTTCATTTGGTGTGGGAGAGTGGGGCTTGGGCCGCTTAATAGTGAGAGATCTCACTGCCAAAGGCTCAGCCACTTCTGTTTCCATTCCGATGCTTTCTGGTGGCCTACAGTCTCGGCCAAGCACTCATTTTCTAGGGGGGCTACCCCTGCATCTTTCTGCAATTCCTTCCAATAATCCTCCTCATAGCATGGCCACCTCACTTCTCAACTCACTTACAGCTGTTTCGATACTAAGAAAAAAGGGATTTAGGAGCTTTTTAACTTTTAATAATAGCGGGGTCTTGGAGCAGCACAGAGAACGTCTGAACGACTTCAGCTCATCACGTGATCCCATGCTTCATGGAAGTTTGGAAAAACTGGCACTTGTCAATGGGCAGCTTGAGGCTGAAGTCTTCCAGTCGGTCTAGGACTTTAAACAGTCAGTTCTCATGCTCCTCTAAGGTGCTCCCAAACACAATGACATTGTTCAAATACACCAGGCATTCCAGCAAATTCATATCTCCCACCGCATGTTCCATCAGTCACTGAAAGGTGGCTGGGGTACCCAATATTCCCTGTGGCATCCTTGGAAACTCATAGCACCCCAATGGATAGATGATGGCTGTTTTCTCACAGTCTTCCAGGGCCATCTGGATCTGGTAATATCCGCTGTGAAGATCCAACACCAAGAACCATTTGCTCCCATTCAAGCAGTCCATGGCATCTTGTATAGGAGGCATAGTGTATTGGTCAGGGATGGTCCACAGGTTCAGGGTTCAATAATCAACACACATCCTCACATACCCATCCTTCTTATGCACAACCATAATGGGAGAGGTGTATGGGCTCCTGGATTCTTGTATCATGCCAGCAGTGAGCATTTCCTGCAGGTGTCTTCTCCACATCATCTAAGTCTCGCTGGCTTAGGTGTCGGGATCTCTCGAAAAATGGCCATTCATTGTGCAGGCATATGTGATGCTCCACACCCTGGACACATCCCACATCCCATTCCTTCAATGAAAACACTTGGTCTCTCTGGGCAGGTCTCTTGCTAATTCTAGCCTTCCATTCAGCTGGCAATGGGGAGTCACCAAAGTCAAACAAGTCTGGGGTCACTCTCTCCTTCTCACCAGGGTGCTTGTTTCTGGGTGATACTGCAGTGTCTGTGCAGTGTACCATAGCTAGGGTGCACCCTCTGTTCACCCGGATCTCCCAATCTGACACATTGTGAATCTGGGCCATCACTTGTCATGCATAGGCATGGGCATGAGCAGACAAGATGCTGGGCTTGACCAATAATCCTTCTGGCAATTCTCCATTGCCTGGTGCATCCAACATCAGTATTTGGTTCTTGACATCTTTCCAGAGGCGGACCTCCCCTTGAATGGTACACTGGGCATTAGGGGCCAGTACCATTGAATTGGGATCCTTCTTCCACATGATCCCCACCAGTTCATCTTAGTCTACTTCCTCTAGTTTCTGTTACAAATCATAGTCCCTCTCGATCAGAGCCAGAATTCTCAGGGCCCTCCCAGTCCGTCGCCCTTGTGTCTCGTGACAGAGTTGCACCAGTCTCCCAAACATATGGGCATTTGTCCAATTAACAGGGGGCCCCATCCTTACAGTCCGTTGGGTGGACACACTAGGGTCAATGTCTCTACTCACTCCTCTACACCCGTTACAGTTGTAGGAAAAGACAACCAGAGGCAGACATACCCTAGGTAGGGATAAGACTTGTCGCTCAGGCCCCACACATGTAGGCCTTCCAGGGATTGCAAAGGCACATCAGATAAGTGTTTGTCATACTAGTCCTGGAATACAATGGTCACTTACGACCCACTGTCAAGCACAGCCCAAGTATGAATACTATTCACAGTCACCGTAGTCTCCATTGAAGGACCCACTATTTTGGACCAGTCTGGAGAGGCAGTAGCAGAGGCCTGAACAGACAATTTAGCCACAAAGAAATTTGAGTTAGGGTTTCTTGAACCCTCACTGTGGACATTTTGGGCACCCCTTAGCCACTGATTTGCTTTTCAGAGCTCCCTTAGGAGTCTGTTTACTACTCTTTCAAAGTCCTTCTGAGACCAGCATTCTCTTTTCATATGGCCATCCTTTCCACAGTTGTGACAAATGATAGACTCCTGGGTCATCCTGGGACAGAACATCATATGAGGAACTGAAGCAGTAGTAAGAGATTGGGGTCTAGTATCTGCTTGCAGCAGGAAGAGTGGTGCTATGTGTCTTAACAGTTCCTTTAGAGTGGTAGTCAATCCAGTGATCTCAGCCTTGGTGCCACCCTCGGTAGTGGATGCCTGAAGGTGCACCCCCACCCCCATGGCAGTCACATCCTGAAAAGGACCAGAATCTTGTTCCATGGGGGAGACCCTTGCAGAGGCACCTGTCTTCAACTCTCGGACTTCCTTTAGTAGGTCAACTTTCCAATGCTGGGCCAGGGTGGGAAGTCCTTTGCATTCTCAGAGTGCTCGTTTAGTGCCGACTTTTGCCCTGATCCTCACTTGGCTGATCACTCTCGGTCACTTGGCAGCAAAGCAGATATGGGTGCAATTCTTCCATGGGGTTGTCTTTGCTCAACACCCTGAATTTCTTTCATTAACTCATCAGGAGGGGTTGATTCCAGTCTGGTGGCAAGGCGCAACTGAAGCAGTAACAATTGTGAAAATGTAGCAGACTTAAGGATCTGGTCCAGCCTAGCTCAACCTAGTTCATTTGATGGAAAACTACCCTTTCTGAGGCGCTCTTGTAGCTTTTCAAGCTGAGGTACATACACAGACAATGGCTCCCTGGGTACTGCTGAGTGTTTCTTACTTCCACCACAGATCCTCATCTGAATCTGGCTCCCATACACATTTTCCAATGCATCAAGATAGTCCTGTGCAGTTGCTTTTGGGTTATTGGCCCACTTGGCATAGATGGTAGCCAGGGCAGGACCTCAGAGGCTCTCACTCAACCTCTTTTGTTTCTCTGCTTCTGAGCATTGCCATTTAAGTACTAGAGGGGCAATATAGTCTATCCAGGTCTCCCAGTCATCCTCCTCCTGGGGTATGGGCGTGCCAGAAAGATTATCAGCCTTTGGTAGAGTCATGACTAATGGCAGGTACAGATATAGGGGCAGCATTGGCATGGGCACAGAAGGCAGGGCAGTAACAGGTGCTGGAGTGAGAGGGGTGCTGGGGAAGGATACCCCAGGTGGCAGGAATAGTTTCTTAAAGTCCTCTATGGTTTTCCTTCCTCCAGCAACAACTTAGCAAAATTCTCCTCAAAAGTCTCAGATAATGGTGGGAGCGCATCCCTCCGGGTCTTTACTGTCTTTCATTATCACTCTCAGGCAGCTGGAACCACTTCTGGGACAAAAGTCTGTGGCACTTTAGAGCTGTCCACGAGGTCACTACACTCTACCAAGGCTAAGTTTGGGCGATCAGATCAGCCTGTTGACCCACCACCACAGGGTTTTTAACATTCAACTTTGGACAGTGCTCCCTCTACAGTGTCTTTACTGGTACCCAGGAGAATATCCAGTATAAGTAGAGCATTTTGGGGTCAATCTCTGCCCAGTACACCACCCCACCAACTGGTCTACAGCCATTTCTACTGGGGTAGCCATTACTCTTTAACAATAATTCATAATTTTTGGCCACTAGAAGGCACAAAATCCCAGCAGTGAGCCTCCAAAATGTAACCCCTAGATGGCGCTACCCCTGCCTGCTTGGCTAGTAGCAGGTTAAGGGGCCTAAGTTCTGAAATGAGTGCCTCCACCCAGAGGTCAGGGTTGGTAGTGGTCAAGCTAACCTGGGCACAGCCCTCCAGGACACTGTAACCCTCCTCTTTCTTTACTAGTGGCCGAACAATACACAGTAATCACTTTCACAATACCCTGATACACCACACAAGTACCCACACTATTTGCACTTACCACAAGGGCTTTCCTCTAGCCCAGCCCTGGGGACCCCTATAAAAAAGGTTATACAAAGCAAATAACAGCAGTACTGTACTCTTGCACAAACTGGAACCACAGTCAGGGTAAATGCAAAAAAGAGTTAGATCTGATTTATTTAAGGGGCTTGAACAAGCGAGGGGCGTAATCAGGTTAATTTGCTTAAAGCCTCTATTAATCAAACAGTTATGCATGCACTTCAGGGTCCATAAACAGTCACACACTCTGGGAACCCAGATGGAGAATGGTAGGCTAGCCAGGAACGTTACAGCCGGTTGGGGCCCTGTGATGGAAGAAAACAAAATGCACAACACACACTATTTGTAATTAGGAGCCGGAGGGCTAAGATCTTGAAAAAAAAACAACAAGACAACCAGATGACACACTTTGAGATTAGGCTGTTGTTGCAGGGAGCTACCCTGATGATTACTCACAATACCCAAGACTGGACACAGGCTGGATGAAAATTGAGGAAGCAGGTGGTTAATCTGGAGTGCCAGGAGAAGCAGGGCCCACACGATTCACTGAGGCATCATTCCTGTTTAAGCACAGAGCAGGGGGCTGATCCCAGGCAGGTCTCTCATCAGTGGCTTTCTCTGTGCAGTGGTGTAGTCTGGCAGGGCCAGCTATGGCTACTCAGGCAATGGAGATGAACGTGATGCAGTCTGATTAGGCTGGATAAAGCTTCCAGCAAGCAGAACATAGTTTACATAGTGGGGAACCAAATCACGAGCCATATTCAATACACAGCACATTTACATGTAAAGGATTCTACTGTACCAGTAAGCAGAACACAGTTCACACAGTGGGGAACCAAATCATGATGCACTTTCAATACACAGCACATTTACATGTAAGGAAATTCTACTGTACCAGGCAAACTGCTCTCCGGTCACGATCGCAAAGTCTCTGCGCAAAAGCAGCTGAAAATCCTGACAGGC
Organism: Neoceratodus forsteri; assembly: GCA_016271365.2. Lineage (NCBI taxonomy): Eukaryota > Metazoa > Chordata > Ceratodontiformes > Ceratodontidae > Neoceratodus > Neoceratodus forsteri. Next base: position 756,546,961 of record CM028135.1, read on the forward strand.
CGATTGCATTCAGTAAATCTTCAGTCTTCTTCAGGTCAAATCCTGGTCACAGTCCAGTGGCTTAAATAGTCCTCACAACTTGGATTCAGTCCGAATACACACTATTTTCCCTCTCAGGGACAGAAGGTAGACAGGCAGGCCAAAACTCAGCCCTTTCACAGTTCTCCCATGCAAAACTACACAGAACTGCTGCTCAAAATCACTTGAGCTGTTACTTCATCACTTCTCAGCACAAAACTGAAACTAGCTGCAGCAGCCTGGGAAATTCCCCAAGATCCAAAAGATTTGGTTGGCTGTCAGTCACAACAAAAGCTCCCTCTTCAGGTGCAAAAAGGTGCTAAAAGCCCAAAACTACAATTCCTACATATTTTGACTCCAGACAGCTCCTGTAATCCAGCTCCATTTTAGGTCCCACCAGTACTGATTGGTCTAGTTAGCAGTCCAGGACCAAGACAGTGAAGACAAACAAAACAGTCCTTGCTGCAGAGAAGGCAGGTTAGACAAACTACATTTTCATTATCACTCTAAATGATTTTCCACAAATAGTTACATCTTTCAGCAGAGCTCCCTCTCAAATTACTTGACTGCAATCCAGGCAGCTCTTAAACAGACAGTACACAGAGGCTATACAGGCACTCTCTGGCAATCACATTTAAACTGCTAAAACGCAGGACACCAGCCTGGCAGTGAGCATTTAGGGAAGCTTGAGGAAGACTTTTCAGGAACCCCCATTTGTAGGGGGGTTACAGAACCATAGCTCCCCCCCGCTAAAGGTAAGGTGCAATCTTGTGTAGAAAATGATCCTCCCTCTATTTGACTATTGTGACATGGTCGACAGTGCTGCTCCTAAGTCTTCCTGCACCAGACTGGATACACCCTTCAATGCTTTCTGTCACTTTGCTTTTGATGCCCCCTTCTGCACTCACGACTGCTCATTGTACCACTCTCTCACTTTCCCCTCTTTGGAGTGCAGACGTCCCTCTAACTGTGCCAAGTTCACGTCTAAGTTCTGTCTCAGTACTCTCCCCTCCTATCTCTCCTGCTCCCTCTCTGCCCCTCCCCCCCACCAGCCTTCTCAGGTCCTCTGACTCTCACACCCTAGTGATCCCTCGATGCTCTACCTCCACTGGCCAGGAAGCCTTCTCCTACTGCTTCCCTAAGCTTTGGAACTCCTTGCCCTCACCTATCCACCTCTCATTGTACTCCTCTTCTATCTCCTTAGCCCTTCATAATTTCTACTCCCCAAACTGCTCCTGTCCCTAACCCTTCCCTCCCCTCCTTCCTGCCTCTATCCCAGGTCGGCCCCACCTTCTCTCCCTTGCCCATTTCCCATCTATATTTTTTCCCCATGCTACTGAGACTCCCCAACTTTGTCCCTCCCTGAACATCCCCACTCCTTTCCCTATGTCCTTCCTCCCTCCCTCTCTATATTTCCTTTTCCCCTTATAGGGTTCATTACATCCTAAAGGGGCCCTGTTCCTGCTAGTGAGCTGCTTTTCTACACCATTCTTTTGGCTTTCCCTCCCTGCTTCTAAACCCTCCACATTTCCCCTCACTCCTCCATCCCTTTTCTCTCTTCCTCCCTGCCCTTCCCTGCCCCCTTCCATCCACCTCCTCTCCATCATTCTCTCTGCCTGGTCGCCTCCTCTTCTCCCCCCATCCCCATCCTCACCCTCTCTCTTTACTCCTCCTCCCCCCATGCCCTTCCTGCACCATAGGCCTAACCAAGCACTTCACAAACAAGCTGTCTCCTCCCCCTGCACTTATTCTGTTGTCCACCTCCACCATTCCTTACCCCTATGATCGTATCCCCATTCCTTTCCACCAAACTGTTTCCCCTGAAGGTAAAGGTTAACCCTAGGTCATTCTGCTCCCCTCTAGCAAGCCTCTGCTAGGTGTGTTATTTTGCACATCTTGCTCTGCAGTATATTAGTCAGTGTTTTATTGTATAGTTTTGTTTCTCCTAACATTATAACCCTCTGGTATGACTCTTCTAATGTGTGTTAATAGTACGTATTGCTCTGCATAGTATTGCTCTGTATTTTGTGTTTTTGGTTTCCTAACCTTGTTCCCTCTGGTAACACCCTGCCAAGGTGTGTTATTTGTATATATTGTTTATAGTGTGCTATTTGTATATATTACTCTGCAATGTATTACTCTGTACTTTGTGTCCTTGTTTCCCCTACATTGTACCACCCCCCACCAGATGCTTCTGGAAATGAGCTGTTCAAGCTCATATTGCCTTCCGTGGTGAAACATTTAAATAAATACATACTAAATGAGGGGATATGGCAGCCTGTATCTGCCACAAGCCCCCTAGCACCATGCTGCTGCCCATTTCATGGCACAAGGCTGATGCAAGCACCGTTTGGTGCATGTAGTCTGCGTTTGATGTAGGTGCTTTTGAGAATAGCACTGGGTGCATTGATTTGCTGCAAGGTGTGACTTGCTTCATTTATGTTTGATGCAGGCACCTTGCATCAATCTAAATCATTTGAGAGTCAGACTCAGGCCCCAAGAGTAAAGGTTTTGTTGATGTGATTTTTTTTTAAGTTATAACAGCAGTATTGTGCAAATATTCCTTGTCTTTGGCAAGCCACTAAAATGAAGCAATAAGGCTTAGTCAGATATGAAAGCATTTTGAGGGGGTTTCCCTGAACTGGAGAGGCCTTGATTGACTTGTAGCAGTATCCAAGCTACTGTCCCCCAAGTCAGCTGTACAACAATATTTATTACCTTGAATGATAAAATCTCTAACACACTGTCTCTCTGCAGTCTTCCCACCTATGCCATCATACTTCAATAAACAGCTCCCTGCTATAAGGTTCCCTCTAACAGAAAGCTGCTGTAGCTTTGCTGCCATGCCAGTTACTCTGGAGATCACTGTGCTTACATTCTTGTGTGCTTGTGCTGCTTGACATGGATTGGACAGCCCCCACTTCCAGGTTGAAGCTCCATTTCCCAGCAAAAGCAATCATTCCTGGAAGTTCTTGATTGATTTGTTCATCATTCATTTGGCAGAGATAGCAGTCTGGCTGAGTACAAAAGTAATAACTACTCTGATTCAGTGTATATAGAAGCCTTGTTTGCCTCTTTATGAAGATAATTTGCAGTCACATGAACAAATGAAGATGCAGCATAATCCACTCTGGAGATTTTTCTTCCTTACTACTGTAGCATGGGCAGTCTCTAGTAAGTAATTTTTATTCTTTTGTGGTATCTCAAGTAAAGTGGAATTACAGCACTGGAAACTACAGCCATCCATTCCTTCCCTTGTAAGAGAGCTATAGTGTAATAGCAACAGGGTAGGTTCTTTTCTTCCTTTTGCTAGTGCAGACCAAATCTGTCTGGAAACAGACTCCTGCAGTAAAGAACGTGATATCCTCAATATTGATACTATTTTGAATGGTATGAATGGTGCAACGGTCATTTTTCATATCCTGCCCAAACTGTGTTTTCACACATCTGGTACAGAATGGTGTGGTCACTATGGAAATCGGCATTCGGGACAGATTAAGATTATCACAGTGCCACTGTTCATGGGCAGAAGTCACAAATGCTTTCATGAGGTGGGGGTCACAAAAGGCCATGTTGAAAATTTGTAATGCAAATACCAACAAAGGGTTTCTAAACATAACGTCCCACCCTGTACAGACTGAAAGGCACCCAAAAACAACAACAAAAAAGTAGAATTGAGCAGCATGGAGTGAGAGGAAAGAGAAGCAGCTGGGGAAGGGGGGTAAAATTTTGGCAAGCTACACAGTACAGGGCATAGAGAGAAATGCCAATCAAGCCATCAGCTTTACACCTCAGAAGTGCCCTTAATTCAAAGTAAGGAAAGCTCTACTGGTGTTCTGAAGTGACTTCTGCTGTAGCGGAGGAGCTTGGATGTACCTGGGGTCCAGAGGATGTGGCTGAAGGTCCAGGGGGTGGATGGCAGCTGAGATGCTAGAAGTGCCACAGGAGAGATGCAGCACCCTTTCAGCCTGGTCAGAGTTAGGATGTGTCTTTATGTTGTCTGTTTTTAAGCGCAGCTAATACTAAACTAATGTAAATTTGTGTTATAGAGTACATTCCCTTTTGTTAACTATGCTAAGAGCCTCAGACTCTTCTATCATTGGGTCTGGGCCTATGTCTAACTCAGGCACCTGATTTAGGAGCAGGGTATTGAACTAAGGGCTATGCAAACACAAGGGATTAATCTTTAACTTTACTCATTAGCCTACGCAAAGTCTTGTGAAATTGGAGGAAGTATCATCAAAGGTCTCTTCTGTTCACTCCTGCTGGTTAGTTAGGTTTAATCACAATTTGAAGGCATAATATGGCACCTGGAGCAGTTGAGTACTACATGCCCTTAGATATTTAACTGAACAGCAACATAGCACCCTAGAATTCCTTACTGCTATTATTAAAATAAACACATGATCAGCTGGTTTTACTAGTACGGACAGCAAGTGAACAGAAGGCAGCTGGCCATAGAGGAGGGCAGATTGTGATGCTTGCCTTTCTATCTAATAAAATCAGGTACTGGAGGGGCACATGGCGAGATAAGGGTACTCCCAAAGTGGGGATGTGAAATACACAAAGAAGATATTTTTGTTAAGTGCAAAGAAGCATGTTTATTTCATGAAGATGGCTACTGGTCATGGAGACCATTGATGGTGGTGCTGGTCATCATCATAGGACTAAAAAACAAATAATACAACTATTGTGGGTGTTGGGAAGTGTTCACCCATGGTGATGTGACAGTTACCGTGCCAGTGTCGATTCGGTGACAGCAACATGCTGCTTGGCATTACAGCTCCTGGCATTGCTCCTCCTCGGACTTAGAATGCCAAAGTGCCATCCTGGGAAGCAGTCAGGATTTGCAGGGGCTTTGCCCCCAAACCCTCTCCAAGCAGGGGACACCCTCACACCTCAAAAAATATATATAACCTCCTCCAGGGCAGGCATGCCATGAAGGGCACAGAAACTGTGAGGATACCCAACACAGCATGAGTGCGGGGTGATCTAAAATCAAGATCGCACCTGTAACTATCGCCCTTTTTCTGGTGACAACATTACCATGCTGTAAAGCTGTCGCCACGCTAATGGTATTGCTTTGGGGAAGAAAGTGGGGGGTGAAATTAGGGTGCAGACAGTGGGTGAGGGATGAGACAAAAATGTTTTTACTGTGTTTGGGCAGGGCAAGGAGGATGGAAAATTGTACAATAAACAGGGTTGGGGGGAAGGGTGTTTTATTTATTTATTTTTTGGGATAAGCATGAATACTGAATATCTGAATATTAAGCTTCCAAATACTAAATATTCAGCTGAGTATTCAAGAAAAGATATTTACATACACTCATTTAATAATACAGTGCAAATGGCAAATAAAACTGCAATTTACTAAAATTGAAGGCCAACACCCAAAGCTCACAAAAGGAGATGAAAAAGGGGCTAGGTCTTACTTCTACCAGCCCGATATATGAAAGGTTACCTCTAGGGACTTAGGTCAATTATCACGCCTGAGATGGACTTCTATGAGGGATCAGAGCCACCTTGGGGACTCTGACCCCAACAATCTAGTTGGTAGGCATGGGGGTGTCCTTGCTAGCACAACCCAGCACTAGGATAATGGAACCTTAATTTGTGGGTCTCACTATGCCTCATCAACTCCCCAGGAATCTCATCCAAAGTGCTATGCCTCCCCCATAAGTGGCTAAGGCTTAGTGGTACCCTAGGGATAGGCAGGATAACAAAGCCAAAAGTCAAGTAGGGTCTGTGGTTTTTGCAGCAGGTAGGAAAAATGGGCAGACTGGGTGGGCCTGGCTGCCTTTACCTGCCATCACATTCTATGTATCTGTGACTGGCTGTTGCTAGGTTTTGAAGGATGTGAGCATTTAAAGATGTTTTATGGTGCTAGCCAACATGTTAGCCAAGTGTCCACTTTTCCCCAGTGCTAGCTGATCAGCTACATAGCCGAGTCTATGATACACCTACATTATAAGAACCACCTGCCATTTCACCAACATCCAACAGAAGAACCTCAACCACAGAGGGTAATTGGTCCAGGAGGTTGGCAGGTGGTTAGGAAGGGCAAATCAGGTGCCCCATCACTCTGTGCCTCCAACATATTACCTCCAAAACCATATAAACACTACAAACAGGTATCTGCCTCTATCTCTAAAATCAAACAAGGGCAGAGGACACTGCAGAGCACAACACTGCAGCACAGGAGCTAGCAGAACAAAACTCACCCAGATCAGGGACCAAACAAAAAAAGCAAAAAGGAAATCCAAAAACTTGATCATAGGAGACCCATGAGTCGGGAGTTGATACCTATCTCCAGCCAGGGGTACTGGTCAGATGCTCCCAGGTACATCAGCATGGAGAGACACTGACTGCATTGCTAAAATTGTTCACAAAGCAGGAGAAAACATTGATGTCCTGGTAACGTAGGGAATAATGATCTCGCCAGTCAGGTCAGTTGTGGAGACCAAGGAACACCTGACCAGGCTGGGTGACAAACTATCATCCATTTCATCCATTCATCTCCTTCTCTGAGATCTTGCCAGTCTGTGAGAGGGGAGATGATGGATGGAAGATCAGAGAAGGGGAGATAGGGGAGCTAAACATGTGGCTCAAGGGCTGGTGTCAGGAAAAAGGACACAGATTTGAAGGAAATTGGCAACAGTTCTGGGAGCGAAAGTTCTTTAAATTTGATGGACTGCATCTGACTAAGGAGGGATTCAGTGCATTGGGGCAGAAGTTTGATGTCTTTGCAGAATATTTAAACTAGCAAATAGGGAGAGGGGGCACACCCATACGCATCGAATGGGTAGAAACACTCCCCTCAGGTAGTGGTCAAACAGGGATTCAGCATGTTTGCAGTTCATTTGCATTACCAGGTAAGAAAAAGGTCCGCTCTCCCATACGATGCACAGGAGAAATGCCAAACCTCACCCAACAACTAACACACTGAAATCTAGCCAGTGGAAAATCATGTACACAAATGCTCACAGCCTGGAAAATAAGATCCCAGACCTGCGAGCAATAGTCAGAGGCTAAACTGGACATAGTAGCAATTAGTGAGATGTGGTTTACCAGTAACCACACTTGGGAAACTTTTCAGTACCTGGCATGTACTGTCTGTAGAAGAGACGAGGTGCAAAAGGGAGGGGGGAGTGGCCCTGTATGTCAATGAAAATATCAAAGCTACAGAAATTCAGAATACGCATAAGGAGCCAGAAGAACTGTGGGTCACCCTGGAAACAGGAAATGGGACAGCCATAAGAACTGGGGTTGTCTACAGGCCCCCAGACCAGGGGGAGGCATAGACATATTACTGTTAGAAGTTATACCAAACATGACAGCTAAAGGGGAGGTTCTGATAATGGGAGACTTCAACATGCCGGATACAGATTGGTCAATACCAGCAGGAATATCTGCCAGAACTAAACACATGGTGCATTCCCTGCAGGGGGAGGGCCTCAAACAACAGGTACAACAATCCACAAAGAGACAAAGCTATCCTAGATCTAGTACTGACTAACAGGGAAGGGATCACAGATCTCCAGGTAGAAGGTCACCTGGGGGCTAGTGACCATCACATTGTATGGTTCAGTTTGGCCACTACATCTAAATCATCCCATTTCAAGGCAAAAATATGGGACTTCAGAGGAGCCGACTTTGATAAGATGGCCAACAGAGTTAAGCTAGCCCTGGCAAAAAGAAACACAGGGGAAGGGGTACAGGTAAAGTTGGCAAGCATTAAGGATGCAATACTTGAAGCAACATCCCATTATGTTAGAAAAGGAAGTGCAAAAGAAGAAGGAAACCACTTTGGTTCTCAAATACAGTAGCAGAAAAGGCTGGCCTTCAGGAAATATAAGGGAACTCATTGGGATGAAGATAGGGAGGCATACCAAACTGCCCTAAGGGAAGCAGGGAAGGCAGTAAGAAAGGCAAAGTCCCAAACTGAGGAAACACTAGCACGAACAGTAAAAGAAGGTGAGAAGACTTTCTATAGATACATTAGTGAAAGGAGAAAGTCCAGCCGGGGTATTGCTAAGCTCAAAGGAGAAAAGGGGGCATGTGAGGAGGAGGACCCTGTAAATGCATCTATCCTAAATAGATACTTTTGATCAGTATTTACTGAAGAGAAGGTAGGGCAGGGCCCACAGCTCAGCACCATGGACACAGGGGGGAGGGAGGTGAGCACTACTCCCTTCACAAAAGAAAGGGTCCTACAAGAGCTCGCTAAGCTCAGGGTGGACAAGGCAATGGGACCTGATGGCATACATCCCAGGGTACTTAAGGAGCTAAGGGTGGAACTAGCAGAGCCATTAGCAGAACTGTTTAGTGAGTCTCTGAGCACAGGAGAGGTCCCAGAAGACTGGAGAAGGGTTCATGTGATCCCACCCACAAGAGTGTTAGCAGGGAGGAGGCAGGGAACTACAGACCAGTCAGTCTTACCTCAGTAGTGGGCAAGATTATGGAGGCACTCCTTAGGAAAAGGATAGTGCAACACCTGGAACCATAGGGCACAGGATCCAAGACAGCATTGGTTTACAAAGAAGGTCCTGTCAAACTAATCTCATAGATTTCTTTGACTGGGTAACCAGAGTGGTGGATCAAGGGGACAGTTGATGTTGCTACCTTGACTTCAGCAAAGCTTTGACACTGTTCCACATAGAAGATTGATAAATAAGCTAGGTAGGCTCGGGTGGGTCAGAAGTTGGTCAACTGGGTGGCAAACTGGTTGATGGGCAGAAAACAGAGATGGTGGTAAATGGTATACAGTCAGAAGAGATGCAAGTCACAAGTGGGTACCTCAGGGATCAGTCCTGGGGGCAGTCCTCTCAATATCTCCATTAGTGACATTGCAGATATTCAGAGGGAAGGCTTGTCTGTTTGCAGATGGCACCAAGATCTGCAACAGAGTAGATGATCCAGATGGGGTGGGCAGAATGAGAAGAGATCTGGATAACCTAGCAAAATGGTCAGAAGAGTGGCAACTGGGATTTAATGCAAAGAAGTGCAAGTTCATGCACATGGGAAAGAGACACCCTGAAGCCACCTATAGGCTGGGAGGGGAGTTGCTGGCAGTCAAAAAGGAAGAAAGAGACTTGGGCATCATCATCACAGATGACCTGAAATCATCCAAGCAGACCTCTAAAGCAGTAGGTAAGTCTAGGGGGATGTTGGGGTTTATTAGTAGGGGTATCACAAGTCGTAAGAGGGAGGTAATAATCCCTCTTTACAAGACACTGATTAGGCCCCATCTGCAGTACTGTGTGCAGTACTGGAGGCCACACATTCACAAGGACATTAACTAAATTGAGGCAGTCCAGAGAAGGGCAACCAAAATGGTGCAGGGAATGCATCAGAAAAATTGTGCAGGGAATGCATCAGAAGACATATGAGGACAGATTAACAGAGCTCAATATGTATACCCTTGAGCAAAGGAGGGAGAGAGGTGATATAGTCAAAACATTCAAACACCTTAAGGGCATTAACAGGGTGAAAGAGTCTAACATGTTTAAAGATAAGAAAAATAGCAGGACAAGAGGACACAGCATGAGACTAGAGGAAGGCTAATTAAGGGGGAATGTGAGGAAATTATTTTTCACAGAAAGGGTGGTGGATGCATGGAACGGCCTACCTCAGGAAGTGGTGGCTATGAATACAGTGCAGGGCTTCAAACAGGCATGGGATTGGCCTAAGGGAGCAATACAGAGGAGTATGAATAGATAGGCCACTGACAGAGCAAAGGCCGATGGCATATTTATAAGGTAGAAAAAGAAATGGGCAGACTGGATGGGCCTTGCGGTCCTTATCTGCCATCAACTTCTATGTTTCTATGTTACACCTCATAGTTAGTCAATCTGCTAGCCAAGTCTCTTTTGCCTTTCTCCAAATATGCCTAGTGGCGGCCACCCTTCACTGCTGGTCTATCTACTGTACCAGCCGAGTCTTCCTAGGGCCAGCCTCTGCTAGGGTGGCACCTGTCGATGTGCCAGCTGAATTGTTAGGGTCTATCACCCTGCTTTGGCTGTGCCCTCTCACCACTGGCTGATAAACCAGATACATTTTCCCATGGCCTGCCTTTTCTAAACTGGTGTCTTGTGGGCTCTGCTACTGACTGACCTGTCAGCTGAGTCCACTGGTTTCCAACAGGGTGCCTGTTGACAGACCACACACCCATACCACTGGCCAGACTACCAGCAGATCCTTCCAGAAGTGCCTGATCACACCACCCTGCAGCTAATACATTGCTAGACAATCCACTGGAGGAAGACATGCAGTTACCAGCTGAATCTCCCAATGGGGGGGTTGCTTTGGTGGCAGATCACACTCCTTCCATTGCCAGCCAACCTACTAGCTAAATCAGTTTGGGGGCACTATCCCTAAGTAACCTGCATGGCTTTATGGTAAGCCACCCATCAGTGCCAGCCTCCCTTTGCAGGCCACCCAAGTCATCTGCCTTGCTGAGTATAGCTCTTTGACCCCTTCAAAAGGTTGCCTAGCCGGTAGCACTCTCCACTGACATCTCTCCCCAGCTATGTCTGAAGGTCTCTCAGTGGCTACTTTCTAGGACTTTCATTCTGGCCACTCCCCTTCTTGCCTCTCTCCTTACCACTGCTGAACTGTCCTTGAACTCTCTTGGCAGCCACCATTTATGTTGCTGTGAGGTGGCATTGCTATCCTGCAAATCAAGGATTTGACTACACAACCAAACAGCTTTGAAGACTGATACTCAGCCCTCATGCCCTTTCATTACAAACATGCATCCATCAGCCAAAAAGCTATTCCTTTTATGTTTGCTCGTACACGTGCGCAAGAAACATATTGCGGCAGCTTGCTGTACTAGTGAGTTGTGGAGGTTCAGCAGTGTTGTGGCCAATGCCAGCAGTCCATTTTGGGGCTGTCTCTGTGGTGCCAATACAGGAGCATGCTGTCAATGACAGCAGTATTGTAGCATGCCACCAACTTGAAAGAAACTCACTGCTGCAATCAGGGAGTTCCCTGTTATTTAACAATCAACTGTTATTGCTGCTGGGGTGGTCCCTGATTCCAGCAACGAATCACAGTTTGCCTTGTCTGGTGTCCCATTTTAAGAAACGTGGTGGCAGCTGTTCCAAGCCGCCTCTCACAGTCCCCATGAAAGCCAACAGGGGTGCCCAATCCTCCTGTCAACATGCCCCCTCCCCAGTTCATTTGCCAATGGGGTAGCCCAATCCCTGTTGGCATAATGTCCCCCTCATTTGTTTTAAATAAACATGGTGGCAGCTGTCACCATCCACCTCTTACAGTCCTCATGAAAGCTGATGGGGGTGCTGCAATCACCCTGTCAGCATGCCCTCCTAAGTCATTTTGCCGACAGGGAGCCCAATCCCCATTGGCATAATGCCCCCCCCTTTGTTGTGTGCAGAGGGGTGGTGCAAAATCCCCCTCAGCTCATGCAACTCCCCAAAACACTCTGTATGTGCCAATGGGGTGCCCAATCCTTGTTGGCTACAGACCCCCAACAAATGCCCAGGTGGCATGCTGGGAGCCCATCCCAGCATGCCCATTGTCCCTGTAATAGAATAACCATCCTGCGATGTATTTTTTATTTTTTCCCTGTGAAAACAGAAAATGATCCCTCGCTGTCTGTGGTGCCCCCCTCCCCCAACCCGCGTAGATACAGACGACCAACCCCTATTATTCATGTTGTTGTAAAATAATTGACAGCCCCTTATTTCCCTATTCCATTTAATGTTCAACTTTTGATATTCAATAAAATCCTTTCAAGAACAACATGTTAAGAATGGACTGGGTAAAATCTCATTGGTGCACTATTTTAACCTGCATCAATTCTGATAATGTTTTAATGTTGGTTGGGTAATGTTCACATCAACCCTGTACCCTGTTACATTACAATTCTATAAAGCTGGACAAGAATAGGTAAGAAATGTACAACATACAATTATAAAATGATTTCTAGATGTAGCATATACATATTCAATCCATATTTAAGTTTCATCCCGTGTCACATTTTTCAATTCATCATTTCCCATTTCATTATTTTTATCTTCACACAAATCATAAGACAGCTAGATAAGTGTTGCACAATTTGACACACAGTATTATTAAGAAGTATTTAAGAGTTTGATCTTGTCATATACTGTATAAAGAGAACAATATTTGTGCCAGAAACATTTCCTTACTCCTTCATAATAGCTATGTACTAAACTCAAATGTAATAAATCTTCTTTGCCTTCTTGCCCAGTCATAGAAGTTACTTGATGTATTCAGTTTGTTCTCTCTAGATTTTAAAATACTGCTGGCAAACACATGGACTCTAAAAAATGGCATTAATCATGTTCTAATATTAATACTGATTACAGATAGCTATATTTCCAATTTATGTGACTCTTCTAAGGATGACCACACAGGGCTACGTCTACTGTTAATTTCTGACATGCTATTTTATCTGGCTATAAGTGTAAGATGTTCCTTAATTTACATTTAGGTCAAAAATGTATCCAAACAAGACTTAAAACTTAAATCAGTAATTTCCTGAGACAGTTGTAAACAATAAAGTTTTAAGGCAAGGCAAGGCAAATTTTGTTTGTATGGCACCCATTCCTGGAAGCTCTGGGCACCTGACAATACAGCACAGCACTAGAAATGACAACAATAATAGAAACAATAACTAAATAAAGAAGAAAATTCAGATCACAGTTTTTAAAATATATCTATAAGCTGCCACTGATATGGCCGGGCAGCAGCAGTTAGTCCAGGTAGGCCAGGCAGAAGAGGTGGGACTTGAGCCTCAGTTTGAGCACCCCAATCGAGGGGGCCTCTCAGACTGTAGGTGGTAGCGAGTTCCACAGGGCCAGCCCAGCAACATTGAATGCTTGCTCGCCTGATGTCTTAAGCCGAACCCTTGGAATATCCAGGAGGCCTCTTAAAGAGGAGAGGAGGGAGCAGACAGAAGTTGCAGGTATCAGGAGCTCTGACAGGTAGCCATGACCCTGTCCACATAGGGCCTTAAAGGAGAGCTCCACCTTGGAAAGGACCTCAACCTGACAGGCAGCCAGTGTAGAGCATGCAGGACCAGGGTCACATGACTGGACCTGGACAGGTCCATCAGTAACTGGGCTGCTGCATTCTTCACCACCTGCAGTTTGTGGATGGTCCTTCCCATGACCCCAAAGTATAGAGAGTTACAGTAGTTGAGTCTAGAGGTAATAAAAGCATGTACTAGAGTTGGCAGATCTTCAGGCAGAATGAGAGGCTTGATCCTGGTGATGTTCAAGTGGGAAAAGAAACACTTTTGACTAAAGATAATACCTTATCTTCAAAGGTCAGTCTGCTGTCCAGAATCATATTAAGATCACGCACCCTCAGAGATGCCACCAACAGAGCAGACCCCAGGAAAAGACTTGTGTTGGCTCCAGGTGATGATCCATCATGCTCATAGCTTGGCTCAATCATCAGTACCTCCATCTTATGAGGGTTAAGTTGTAGCCAACTAGAAGACTTCCAGTTATTGATTTTAGCCAGACAGGTGTTAAGCACGTCTACAACACTGGGTGTTAATGGTGCAGATGACAGATATGGCTGGGTATCATCTGCATAGCAGTGAAACTCTACACTGAACTTCTGAATAATCCCATCCAGTGGCAGCATGTACAATGAGAACAGCATCGGTGACAAGATCAAGCCTTGCAGAACTTCACATGACAGGGACGTTGGTGAGGAGGAGAAATTTCCCATCACCACCTGCTGCACCCTATTAGAGAGATAGAATTCAAACCACTTGATGACAGAATTGGTGAGTCCACAATACTCACAGAACTGATCAAGAAGCACAAAGTGATCCAGTCTCAAAGGCTGAGGAGAGATCAAGAAGCACAAGAACTAGCCCTGGGCAGATCATTATGCACCTTAACTAATGATGTTTCCATGCTGTGTCTGGCCCAAAAACCCAACTGAAATGGCTCATTGAAGTCAAAGGACATGGGGCACTCCTTGAGCTGTTGTGCCACAAGTTACTCAACAACCTTGCTCAAAAATGACAGGTTGGTGATGGGACAATAATTCACCAGGGTCGAGGGAAGATTTCTTAAGAAGGGGTCTTACCAGTGCTTCTCTCAAAGCTTCTGGGAAAACCTCATCTGCTACTGAACACCTGGCAATCCTGGCGAACCCTGGGTTAACAAACTTGGCACACCTCATTAAGAAAAATGTCAGGGCTGGGTCCGGTTCACAACAGGTGTGCTTCATCTTGAAGATCTTCCTAGTAACTTTCAGCAACTCCACTGGTTTAAACACCTCCCAGAATGGTGGAGTGCTTCTGTTCCTGCTGGTCCAACCACTGAAAGGCCTCAATGGCCTCACTGACAGAATCCCCGACTGGATAGTTGACACTCTGTCAGAGAAAAACAGAGCATACTTTTCACATAATGTTGATAAAATAGACTTTCTCTGCTGTAGACATGGAGGATGAAGTAGCCTATCTACAGTTTGAAAAAACTGAGAAGGTCTGTTTCTCCCTGCTGCAATTTCCCTGGCTAGGAATTCTGCCTTCTTATGGGAAATTGCCTTCTAGTACTCACCATAATGAGCATGCAGGGCTACTTTGTTGGCTTCCTGTCGGGTCTTCTGCCAGCAATGGTCCTACTTCTGTCCCTTGATCTTCATTGTCTTAAGTTTCCCATCAAACCAAGTGGATCTCAAGTAAAAATATTTGAGTTGTATATGAACTGGAGCGATGACATCCAGTGCCTCGGACACCACCCTATTATAGGTGGCCACCACCTCACCAGTGCCAGTTGCATAAGCTGTATGCACTCTAGATAGGTCAGCTAACGCCAATAATCCCTCAGGGCACAAGCCCCTTAAAAGTTGATAGCTGACCATCTCCACAGGGGGAGGGCTTCTGGGGGGGGCCCCAAAATGTGAACCTCAAGGTACAGTGATCAGACCACAGGACTTGATAAATCCTGAGGCTGTTAACCTCAAGATCCAGCTAGAACACCAGATCAAGCATTTGATCTTGTTGGTGGGTCACGGAAGTAACCACCTGTTCCAGGTCCAGTGATGACATCCACTGGAGGAGGTTGTAATCGAAACATGAGGATTTGTCATTGACCCAGGCATTGAAGTCCCCAAAGATTAAACACCTAGGGGACTCCAACACCTGGTCAGGTCGAAAGTCCACTACCTCCAGCAGGAATTCTCTCCCCTGTCCCAGGGGGTTAGTAAATTAGGAGAATCCTGTTGTCTGCACCTGAACCCCCATGCACAGTGATGCACTCAAAAGATTTGTATTTCTGGCTGGATACACCATGAAGTTCAGACTGGATTTAAAAACAGTGACCACTACCCCACTGCTGTGCTCCTTCCTTGGGCAGTGCACTAATTGGTACCCAACAGGGACAGCTGCCTCTAGAATAATAATGAATATATGGGTTGGATATGCTTGAGCAAAGATAGAAAATTATTACAACATACAGTACTTCCTCTAGAAAAGCAATTTTTAAACAAAATTCTACATAACACTAATATTTCATTAGTTGTTGATAAATAATAGTAATACAAAGTTGGCCTAGTTTTGCCCTTAAAAGAGGGCCTTGATCAAACCTAGGCAATCCACAGATTAAGCAGTGGAAGTGATTATATAATTTGTCAAATTCCTGGTTATTCACATAGCGTAAAGACTTAAAGACATATACCCCCTGTGCAATAGCCTTTGCATTCAAGACCTTTAAAGGTGACTGGCAAATGTAATTTGTATAGGCCAACCCCTGCAATGCAACTTAGTCTGCATGCTGAGGATCCCATAGACCAATTTTCCATAATTGACTGTCCAGTCTTAGTTACTATATGCCGATGGCACATTCAGAAGATAGAAAAAGAAATGGGCAGACTGGATGGACCTTGCGGTCCTTATCTGCTGTCAGTTTCTATGTTTCTATGCAGAGTGTCACACTCCCACCTATCCATGACTGTCTCCTCAGGTTTGCAAAATGGAATCCATAGGTGGTAGCATGGGCCCGCTGGGCACTGCTCTCCAACCCACCCATAGCTATGTCCTCAAGGTTGCAAAATAGTATCCATAGATGGAAGCACGTGCCTTCAGGGCCCTGCGCTCCCACCCAACTATATGTGTAGTGCTCTCAGTTTAGCATAAACAGTATGTGTAGTTGGAAGCATGGTCCCACTGGGCCCTATGCTCCCACCTACACATAAGTGCAGATGCATAGCACAGGCCTAGGGGCATTCCAAGCAACCCTCATAATGCCTATTTGACAATATCTCAGTAACCATAGCACAGTAAGATACCCTGCCCCATTCCTTGGGCACCCCAGCCCATGAGCAACTGTTTCTGATAACCTCCCCGTAGGCAATGTTGTGCTCGTAAAAGTGTCCACCTTCCTTGTTTGTTGTGTCACTCTCTGTGATAGCTGCTGACCATGTCCCCGATACCATTACATAATCACATCACCCAGAGTAGCCGCTAAGCAAGTGGCAAAGCCCCCCTTGTGTGTCTGCACAATTCCCACAATGTGGTGTCTCTGTTTGGGCTCCCCAGGCATGGATTAAATGCCTATAACCCCACACCCTGTCATGGGTTATTGCTCATATATATATGTATATATATATATATATATATATATATATATATATATATATGTATGTATATCTATCTATATATATATATACATATATACACACACACATACGCACACAATAGTGGTGAAGGAATAACACTATGAATAAATGTTATTATTTTCACAGCCATTGAATAACAGGTTGCTGACGTAGACAGTGAAGTATATGGAGACAAATACACCTACACTCTCTACGTCAACAGATGTTATTCCAACACTCATTACCTCACTGAATCACAGCACACCATTCAAAGCACATCAGAACTTCCAGAATAGTTAAGAGATACATCATTCAGTTCACCCAATTAAATACCTTCAGTCAGCACAAAGCCCCCACGATATCTCTGCTGCTACAGACACCACAACTCGCAGTGCAAAAGTATTCCTGAAAATCAGCATAGCAAGTCACAGACTTCTGAAAATAGCTTCAAACACTCAGGGCCAGATATTCAAACAATTGCACCTAGCGCAAAACCATAGCGCTGGAATAGCGCTTGATTTGCGCGAGGCTGCAATACTCAAAAGCCCTATAAGCCCTGGCACTGTGGGGTAGTGCCGGCATTAATACATAATAGTATGTAGGAGTGGGGTTAAGAGAGTGCCCATGAATGCCAGCAGTGCGGCATATTCAAAGATCTAGTGCCGTGCTACAGCTAGCAGCGCAACCTGTAGCACGGCACTTGATACCGCTGAACAAAAGCTAGCAGTAATGCGGTGGTAATGTGGTGGTGCCCCACTCATCGTGGACCCCCATAGCCACAGTAGTACAGTTAACTCCCTGTTAGTCTAGTGGTCCCTCCCCAACCCCTGCATGAATCCCAAGCCATTTGTCATTAAAATAAACATAAATTCCCTGAAAGTCTAGTTGCTCCCCCCACCCCCCAGCACGAATCCTGACCCCTTTGTCAGTAAAATAAACTAAATTGCCCTGGTAGTCTAGTGGTCCCCCACCCCCTGCAAGAATCCCAACCCTTTTCAGTAAAATAAACCAAATTGCCCTGGTAGTCTAGTGGTCCCCCAACCCCTGCAAGAATCCTGACCCCAAGCACCATACAAATGACTGTTTCCTGGTAGTCTAATGGCCCCCCACTTGGCAGTGATGCTCCTGCTTAGCCCAGGAACAATCTACTAACAGAGCTGTCAACTGGCTCAGCCCTCCTCTCACCATCACAGCCGGCCACCGACTGAGGTAAGGATGAGCACCTTGCCGGGCAGTGCTAATTTAGCCCAGGGAAAGTTTTGAATATCTGGCCCTCACTCTGATACAACACAGCCCTTTCTCCCAAACAGAAATCTACTGGCCAAAACAGAAAAATGCCTCCTCAATAACAGAATACTTCAAAGATATTTCTTTCATGGCACTTACTTTTAGACCTTAGTTCCTGTAGCCATAACGCCAAAAAGGCAAAAGTAAAACTACATAAAAGACACACTCCAGCAAAGAGCACTGGAGTGCGCAAAGTAAATCCATACAGCATTTACTCCTCAGAACTCTAAACTCCCGGATACTACAGCCACCAACACAAACTGATGAATCAATAGCGATGCACAACGTAAAACAAGCAACCACAACTAACAGAAACACAGAAACAATACATGCACAAACTATTAAACACACAATGCAATCAAACTTGCTGATACCGAACAACAGGTGGAGATACACCTAACAAAACAATAACGCCTAAAATGGCACAAAATACAAAATCTACATAACAAAAGTAAACTGCAAATAAAAACAAGGGCCCTATTGTATAAATCTCACACATGATGTGCGACATGAGGAATATGGAATATTAGTACCATGCAGAGTGAACTGAGATACCACTGTAGCTTTGCAACTTGTGATATTATCACAGTTCACTTGCACTCATGCTAACATGTATCATATTCCAGTTGGCCATCATGTATCATATATAGAAATAGATATATATATATATATATATATATATATATGTATCTATATCTGCATATCTCTATATCTCTATACTGTATAGGCTGGATATTCAAACTGCACCATTCTGAGGCGCAAGCCCTTACACTGTGCAAAATAGTTGTGCAGGGTGGTTGCGATATTCAAAGGAGTTGGTGCTATTGAGCAACCTTGAATATCACCCCCCAGCCACAGCCACTGTGCATGGCGCAGTGGAACTTGCGCCACCGCAAGTTGTCAGAGTGGAGCATTCAACTTGCGGTGGCGCAAGTACCATTGCACCATGCGCAAAATCATGATATTCAAAAGGTGACATGCAAATGGGGCCATAATTCATGCAAGGCGCAAGGGGGGCCATTTGCATCTGATTATGGCCCCATTTGCATGCCATTAGCATGTAGGTGCGCCGATCCCCAAGGACTTGCGCCTGGCGCCCTGCCAGGCAGCAGCCGTCGGGAACCAACGCACCCTGCAGCCCGATCGCGGGCAGCAATGTGGCTCCCTCCTCCCATACATATCCCTGGTGGTCCAGTGGACCGCAATGCCCAATCGCGGGTGGTATGTATAATAATTCCCACCCCCCTCCCGTTCACATCCCTGGTGGTCCAGTGGACCGAAATGCCCGATCGCGGGCGGTATATATAATAATTCCCACCCCTCCCTGCTCACATCCCTGGTGGTCCAGTGGACCGAAATGCCCAATCCGGGCAGTATGTGTCATAAAAACCACCTCGAACATAGCCCTGGTGGTCCAGTGGACTGAAATGCCCGATCGCTGGCGGTATGTGTGATAAAACCACCCCCAACATAGCCCTGGTGGCTAGTGTCCCCCACCCTACCCACCCACGAAGCCCCACCACCCGCCCCGGCGGCTGGCGGGCAGCAGCATCCACCAGCCTGCCACTCACCACTTCCGCTGACGACTGCCGTCGGCTGCAGACGCCTATTATGCAGAGCAGAGCCATCGGGCGCTGCAGCTCATACATAACATGACAGTCCAGATTTGTGAATCACAAATCTGGACTGTCATGTACGGTATGGCTGCACGCCCATTGGCTCTTGCCTGCACCAATGGGCGGCAGCCATACTGGCAGTCAGTTACGGGCGGAGGCGGCAGGTGGGTGGATGCTGCCACCCGCCGCCGCCGGGGAGCAGGGTGGTGGGACTTCGTGGGTGGGTGGGTGGGACACTAGCCACCAGGGCTATGTTCGGGGGTGGTTTTTATGACACATCCCGCCCGCGATCGGGCATTTTGGTCCACTGGACCACCAGGGATATGTTCGGGGTGGTTTTTATGACACATACCGCCCGCGATCGGGCATTTCGGTCCACTGGACCACCAGGGATATGTACGGGAGGAGTGGGGGGAGCCACATTGATGCCCGCGATAGGGCTGGTGGGGAGTACACTATGCCCGGATCGGGCTGCAGTGGGGGGCATAGGGATTGGGTTGGGGGCCAGCCACAGGCAGCTGCTGTGTTGCATCCTGCAATACAGCAGCTCACCTATGGGGTGGCCTCTACTTGAGCCTTTTTTTTTGGGCTCAAAGTTGTGCAGGCGCAGGTTGGGGGTTGCGCCAGCACAACTCTGCACAGCCCGGCTGAATATTGGGCTGTGCAGTTTATGCATGGTTCCTCCCCCTCCAGTTCAGCATGCATTCATTTGCATTGCGCTGTTGCTCAGCATGTTTTCTGTGACGCAACTGCCTTCTGCTGAATATCGCAGAATGGAGCAAGTTTGGACTTGCACAGGCGCAATCCTATTGAGCATGGCGCAACCCTTTTGAATATCTGGCCTAATGTGCCTATCTATCTATAGATATAGATATAAATATAGATATAGATATATATTATGGTAGAGTACCCCTTTTAAGGTTAAATGGTGAAACTTTGCACCTTAATAACTTTTCCACCTTTGAACAGATTTGCCTGAAATTTGGCAGGCACTGGGCATTACTACAGATCTTGGGATCTTCCAACGTTCGCACGGTCAGATATATGGCTGCAGAGTTATTACAACATTCATGTGCACAATTACGTTTTTTTGTGAATTCTTGCTCGTGCCTACAGGTCGCATGGTTTGCAAGACCAGTCCAAACACTTCAGGGAACATGTGGCCTGGGTCCCTGATGTGCCTTTTGAAGATTTCATGAAAAATATTGAATGGTTCAAAAGTTATTCAAAACAAGTTCCATTATAAGTCAATGGAAAAGTTAACAAAAGTTTAACATTTTCGAATGCATGTTTTAGTGTCACAAATGACCCTAGTAGTGTCGCAAATCCACCATTTTGTTTTCAGTTGGTGAGCAGAAAAATGCTTGGCATTTAAAATTGGGACCCTCTAGGAACACAATTCTTTATGTGGTCACCTAGTCGGACCCTCATGATGCTAGCCATGTCTTTATTTTGGGGTTAAACTCCCCAGAAATATGTTTTCCAAATTTTGGGGAAAAATAGTGTTGCAGAGTGGTGTTGCACTTGCGACACTTTCACAAATTTTTGCAAAAGCTTTCGCAAATCACGACTCTACTTGTCCAGACTATGGCCAAAATGACAGGAATTCTTCGCCACTCTGCTGCAAAAGAATGGTTTGGTCTTTTGGGCTGAAATGTTGAAGGAAGGCAACCAACATCTCACAGATGTGTCTTTTCATGTTTTGGTGGCAAAATATTGCACAGATGTCAAGTTATGATACTCCGAAGTTGGAGTTTTTTCCCATAGACTAACATGGTGGCATATGTTGCACCTTTCAGGGCTTGTATCTCGGAAACAGTGCGAGATACGGAATTTTCATCACAAAACCTAGCCAGCAAACTCATGAATCATGGGAAATTAAATTTTTTTTCTACGTCATACGGTTCCTGAGATATAAGCAATTTAGTATTAAAACAGCTCATTTTCTGCTCTGAGTCCCATTATTATGCATACATTCTTTGTACACACTGTGTTTCTCTATGCAGCTGTTGGTCAAAACCAGGCTGTGCGCTTCCGTTACTGTTACAGTTAGCATTCCCACTTGCGTTTCCGTACCCCTTTGCATTACCATTCCCTTGTACACCAATTGCAAGTATCTTTGTGTTCTCGCTTATGTATGCTTGAATTCACGTTCATTTCTGTTTCCTTTGGCGTTATTTCTGCTTTTAATGTTACCATTTGCATTTCCAATTGCCATACCATGACCGTGCACATCACGGTTTGCATTTCCTTACGTGCTTGTGTCTCCTTTTGCGTCACTGTTCACTTTGCCATCACTTTACACTTGTGTTTCTAATAATATTTGCTTTACCATTTACATTTCCATCACCATATGTGCAACTGTTAACGGTTGCATTTCCCTTGCACTTACCATTACTATGTCACTAAAAATCATGTGATGGGCCCCATGCTCCCACCACCACATTCCATTCACTATTTCTACTGCACATTCTCAAAAGAAGGAATTAGAGGCAAAAACTCAGTTTAATGCATCAGTTAGGTTGTTCCACAGTGACAAAATGAGGAAATTCAGTGTTAGGGCGAGAAAGCCCCTTGCACCTTTTCAGCCTCCAGCCCACCACACCCAACTGCCAATGGGATGTTCATTAGGTTGTTAGTCTCAGCTCTCACCCCATTCTGCTATACTCAGCTTGTTTACACATGTGATGGGGTGAGAGTTAGGACCGATG
The DNA here is from genome assembly GCA_016271365.2 of Neoceratodus forsteri. Classification (NCBI taxonomy): domain Eukaryota; kingdom Metazoa; phylum Chordata; order Ceratodontiformes; family Ceratodontidae; genus Neoceratodus; species Neoceratodus forsteri. The sequence continues at coordinate 756,569,204 of CM028135.1, forward strand.
ACCCCAATGCACACCCCGCTGGCAGTTGGCGGTTATGAGGTGGGCTGGAGGGGTGCAAGGGGGCTTTCAACCCTAACACCGAATTTACTCACTTTTATTGCTGTGGAACAACCCTAACTGATGCATTAAACTGGGTTTTTGCTTCTAAAATACAGTATATATATATATATATATAAAGTTACTTATTTGTTATTCAATGGGCAAGTATACGTTAGCTAAGTTTCAAGAAATATAAAATCGCACTAGTGGAGTTATGTATGATTTTGCATTTTTTGAAACTTGGCTTCCAGGTCAATGCCCATGGGGTATCATTGTCTCAGTGCTTATGCACTGAGTGTCTCTTTGTCGCTTAGCTTGTTTTTTGTTTTATTGGCTCTCCACAACATAACCCAAATAGACCATCCTAGGTAGCTGGTTTATTCCACAGGGGTGTTATACAGTTGAGGCACACTAATGAGTCCTGGTAGGATGAATCACTTGTCTGTGTCTTTCTTTTGGCACCCTTTGCAAACTGTGTGAGAGGTCTTTTGGCACCATGCATTTTTGCTTAAAGTTGAACCGGCATAATACTGCTGCTCAGATGGCACATTTTCAATGTCAACTGGATATTCCCATTTCATAGCTTTGCCAGAATTTAACCACTTCAGGATGGACATGTTCACAAACCAGCAGCAGCTCACAACGCGTTGCAACACAACACAACACAAAAGGAAGGGTGCAGTGTGTTAGGTATGTTTTTTTTTTTTCAGATGCCCAGGTGCCTATTTAACAGCTATAGCAACTGAACTTTGACAGATAGTGTTCAATTAACCAAGATGTCGGTTTGAAGTTGGGCAGTGTACACTGGGAGACTTTAATCACATTAGGTTGGACAATACAGTACTACTGTATACAATGCTGTACAGTGGTAAACCGCAAAGATTATCGGGCATAAACAACTTTTAGGATGGCAGAGTGCCGATATTAATGGGCACCAATATTTTCTGCTATACAGTATTCTGTGCTGATTTGCATATACAGCACATGATGCTTTGCATCATTGGGGTATGTGTGATTTTGTGTATACACACATATATATATATATATATATATATATATATATATATATATATATCCTTCTCCTCACAGTCCCCATCTGTGGAACAAACTTCCACCAGTGATACAGGAAGCCCTCGCCATGAACTTCCGCACAGGCTCAAGGCGCACCTACTTGAGGCAAGCACATGTTCATGTCATGGCACCTGACAGCCCCCCACCCACAGACTTATGCCAATTTACCTTACCTGTCGTCAAACCATTATGGATAGTTTGCTCTACTGTTATGAATCAATGTCAAAATTGTAACTATTGAACCTGTATGTGAGTTAATACCTGTTTACTGTCTGTATCACCTTGTATGCCATGTAATGTCTCTCTGGGTTGATGTTGAAAAGGACCTTCACAGCCCAGTGGGCCTATCCGGTCATCAAAATTTAATAAATAAATAAAATAAATAAATATTATATATATATATATATATATATATATATATATTTATACATATATATATATATATATATATATATATATATATATGTAGAGAGAGAGAGAGAGACACACACACATATACATATATGTAATAGATAACCCACTCTTAGGTGTGCGTCACGCTCTGATATCCGCACCCTGGTCGTGTTATGCGCAGGTGGCCGCAGGCTGTGGCCATCAACCACCCAAGGCGTGTGTATATCAGAGCACCAATCAACATCCTAGAGTGGGTTATCTATCTTATAAATGGTAAATTGCAGGTATGCGGTCATGCTCTGATGTACTCACAGTCATGTGATGGTCATCTTCCAATAGGTTCCAAGCAATTTCCCTACCGATTTTATAAATATAAATATACATATGCATATATGTACATACACACACACACACACACATATATATATATATATATATACACGTATACATATATATATATATATATATACACACACATTTATATATTACAGTGGCACAATAATGCCACTATAGTTAGGTTGAGTACCCCATTTAAGGTTAAATCTCAAATGCTGCACCTTAATATCTTTGCAACAGTACAACAGATTTGCCTGGAATTTGGTATGCATGGTCTGGTGTCATAGGTCTCTGGATCTAGCAAGCTGTGCTACAGTCAGATTTATGGTTGCGGAGCTACAGCTTGCTAGAACATGTATAAATTATGCATTTTTGTGCACTTCTGTGCTCACACCTACAGCCCGCATGGTTTGCGCGATTGAACCAAAACATCAGGAAACATGCAGCCCGGCTCCCCAGTGTGCCTTTTGAAGATTTCTTGAAAATATTACATGGTTCAGAAGTTATTAAAAACACTGAATCCCATTATAGTCTATGGGAAAGTCAACAACCAATGCGACACTTTCTCAAATGCAGTTTTACTTTCACAAATTGTCTTTTACTTTAACAATAGGCCTATTTTTATTTCAGTTACAGCTCAGAAAATGCTTGGCGTTGAAATTTAAGATTCTCTAGGAACACAATTTTGTGTTCACCTAGTCGAGTCCTGAAGATGCTAGACATGTCTTTTTGGGGTTAAACCAGAAGTATTTTTAAATGTTTTTAAAAAAAGTACTACGAAATACTTTCGCAAATGCAACACTTTAGTGATTTTTTTGTGAAAGTGTCATGATTTGGGAAAAGTAATTTGCAAAGTATGGCCAAAACAACAGGAAATATTTGCCACCCTGCTGCAAAACAATAATTTGGTCTTTTGGGCTGAAATTTGCAGGGAAGAAAGCCAACATCCCTCAGATGTGCCTTTTTGTGGTTTGGTGCCAAAATATTACTGGGCTTGCAGCACTCTGCATTTAATGATTTTTCCCATAGGATAACATTACGGTGTCCACTGTGCCTTTCGGGTCCCGTATCTTGAAAATGGTTCGAGATAAGGACTTTTCGTCACAAAATTGCTTAGCCCCCTGCTGGGTGACTAAGTAAAAAACTAGCCTGGAAAGTCATAAATAATATGATATTTGAATTTTTTTTCTACGTCATACGGTTCCTGAGATATGAGCAATTTAGTATTCCAAGTGCTAATTTTCTAGTCTGAGGGCCATTATTATGCCCACATTCTTTGTATTCACTGTGCTTCTGAATGCACCTTTTTGGGACACAAAGTGTTTGCGTTTGTTCTACTGTTACATTTAGTGTTTGCATTCATGTTTCCAATTGCGTTTCCATTTGCATTAGTGTTTCTCTTTGCGTCACCGTGTGCATTACCATTTGCGTTTCTGTTTGTGCTTGTGTTTGCATTACCTTTTGCATTACAGTTGTTTTGCATCACCGTTGGCTTTACAGTTAACATTTGTGTTTGCATTTGCATTACCATTACCATTTTCATTAGCGTTTCCATTTGCATCACCATGTGTGTTTGCTCTTGCATTTGTGTTTTCCTTAGCATTATTGTTTCCTTTTGTGTTTCTGTTTGTGTTACCATTACTGTTTGTGCTTTTGTTACAGTTTGTGTTACCATTTGTGTCTGTGTTTCCCTTACTGTTACGTTTGCTTTTGCGCTTGCGTTGCCATTATTGTTTTCATTAGCATTTCCATTTGCATCACCGTTAGCGTTACCGTTACTGTTTGCATTCGCATTTGCATTTGCGTTTGTGTTACCATTTACATTTGCATCACCATTACCATTACTGCTACCGCTTTGCTTTGTGTTTCCATCAATGTTAGCATTACGGTTACTGTTACCATTTGCGTTTATGTTTGCGCTTACAGTTCCATTAACATTTGCGTTAATAGTTCCGTTTGCATCACCTTTACCATTTCCACTTGAGTTTGCACTTGCATTTGCATTACCGTTTGTGTTTATGTTTATGTTTGTGTCACCGTTACCATTACCATTATTGCTTCGCCTTGCGTTTCCGTCAATGTTAGTGTTACGGTTAGCATTATGCTTGTGCTTGCATTTTTGTTACCATTTGTGCTAGTGTTTCTGTTTGCATCACCGTTACCATTACCATTTGCATTTCCGTTTGCACTTACGTTTGCTTTATCATTTGCGTTTTGCACTTACATCTGCATCAATGTTAGCGTCATCATTACCACTTTGCTTTGCATTTCCATTAACATTAGCATTACCGTTACTGTTTCCATTTGTGTTTGTACTTGCATTTCCATTACTGTTTGCATTTACATTTGCATTTCCATCACTGTTTGCATTACGGTTTGCATTTGCACTTGCAATTCTATTACCGCTTATGCTTTCCATTTATGTTTGCATCACCATTACCATTACTGTTAGCGTTTGTGTTATGTTACCATTACCATTTCCTTTCACATTTGCATTAGCATCACCATTACCGTTTGTGATTGTGTTATCGTTTGCGTTACCAGTTGCGTTTGCATTTCCATTTGTGTTACAGTAACAGTCAGCGATTGCATTTGTGTTCACATTTCTGTTGGTGTTACAGTTACCATTAGCATTTGTGTTTCACTCACCGTTACCATTACTGTTAGCATTAGCGTTACTATTATGGTTGTTATGCAGACATGGGCAGAATGGCCCCTCGCTCCCACCACCACATTCCATTCACAATTTATATTGCACATTCTCAAAAAGAAAAGGGGAATTCATGGCAAAAAAATCAGTTTAATGCATCAGTTAGAGTTGTTCCACAATGACAAAAGTGAGGAAATTCAGTGTTAGGGTTGAAAACCCTAACTGCGCATTCCTCCCACTACACACACACACACACACACACACACACACACACACACAAACACATATACATGCAAGTAGGGGAAGGACCAAGACAACACAACCAATCACACACAACCAGCAGCACCTAACAGAAATAACATACAACTATCTAAACCATGAAATCACACACCCATGCTCCCATCTTCCACACACCAACAGATGTCAGGGTGTGGTATGGTGTCATCACTACTAACTCCGATCCTGGACATTCCATGCTCTGCCAAACACATATCACTATGGACAACTGGGTATCTTGGGCCCCACACTGCCACCAACACCTAACACAAAGTACACATATGCTATTTTGGGGCTTACAAGCCCCAAAACAGGATTTTGGATATTCCTGGAAATACTTTCACAAATTACTTCTGCAAATGCGACACTGTTGTGCTATGCATTTGCAACACTGTTGTGTTTGTGACAGTAATTTGTGAAATATTTTACATGCTTTCACAAATTCAAAAGTGTCCTGTCTTCCATTTGCAACACTTTTGTGTTTGCAAAAGTATTTTGCAAAAGTATGCTCTTGATAACTGCACATCTTTGCCATCCTCCTGCAAGAAAAAGGTTGGGTTCTTTGGGCTGAAATTTGCAGGGTGGCAAGCCCTGGTCCCACACGTGTCTCTTTTCCAGCTTTGGTGCTAAACTACTAAAGGATAATAAAGTTACAGTGTTATGAAATTCAGCAATGGCCCATACACTAACACTGCAGTGCCCATGATGCCTTTCACCACCCATATGTTGAAATCAGATCGAGGTACACAGTTTTTGCTACTGGCAGCTTGGTTCACATTTAGGTGAACTAACCTCATAGAACAACTTTGGAAATAATGTATGATACCTAAAGCTGGATTTCTCCACTTCCTACATTACACAGGTATACACATCCTGCTGGTTATGTATGCTTGGTTGTGTTGTCTTGGTCCTTCCTTTACTTGCATGTATATGTGTATGTGTGGTGGTGGTAGTGGTGAGGGGGGGATGCACAGTTAGCATTTTTAACCCTATCACCAATTTCCTCACATTTGTCACTGTGGAACAACCCTAACTGATGCATTAAATGGATTTTTTGCATAACACAGTGAAAAAAATGTGGAAATATGCTGTTAGGGTTCAGTCTCCTAACTCCACATTCACCCCCACACACACATGCAAGCAGGGAAAAGGCCAAGGCAACACAATCAACCAGAGACAACCAGCATCAGGTAAAACACACAGTATGTCATCCACAGATAGTTTATTGGAAATGAAAGTTTGTATAAGCCTACCAACAGTCATTGGATGTTTGCATTTTTTTTCTTCTAGAGTGAGTCAGTCCTAATAACAAATGGTAATAATAATAAAAGTAATGTTTTGTAGTATAGTTTACAAGTAAGATGTAAAAGTAACACTTGTAACATCCAAAGCTAACCATAACATACTGCTAATGAATATTTCAGGTAATGCAGCAGTATAACAACATGTGGTGCTGCCAGTTTTATGCCTTAGCAGTATCTGAAAAGAACTATGTACAGTGAAGCCCACCAGGATGAAGCACAATGTCACACGTTTACTGCATGACAAAAGGGATTAACTCCCATTAAAACTGCATTGTTTGCTGCAGTAACTCTACTGCAGAATTCTGCAGGACTGCACTTCATCCTGGTGGGATCCATTGTATGTGTCAGCTCTATCCTGTTGTAAGGCAATTGTTGAATTATGACACATAAAGATCAATATTTTGAAAATGTATACAGACTATGTCTCATTATATGAAGAAGATATGCCAGCAATAATGTGTCATCATACTGTGCTAGCAGTATAGAGTCAATCATACTGTATTTGTTTTTCATTACATAGTTCATAGGTTCATAGGTTAGTTAGTTATGGGCTAAGGAGGCAGTTATGCCTTTTATAAGCTCACCACCAATATCATTGGAAAATGAATCTCTTAATATTCATATATGAATCGAAATTATTTTTTAAAATGTCAGTTGTTTTGCTCTGGATTACACTTTTTGGTAGGCCATTCCATACTGTTATTAGTCTTTGGTGAACCAATGATTTCTTTTGTTTGTTTTATTTAAAGTTCCCATTAATTTTTTATCATGTGATCTAGTATTAGCTTTAGATGAATTATTAGACAATCCAATAGTTATGAATTTTGATTCTCATTTATTGCTCTATCTAAGTGAGGTCTAATGAGACTAGAGAAAGGAGGAGTATCACTTTTTCATTCCTATTTGATGCTCTTTAAAATGCTTCCCAGTATTTGATTACCTTTTTAGCAATGTTTACATTATGCGTATCAAATGAAAGTTATTGGAAACTGTTACCCCAAATCTTTCTCATTTCCAGTGATTTGTAAATTTGTATTATTCAATTTGTAAGTATAGCATGGATTATTTTCCCAGATGCACCACCTTGCATTTGTGAGCATTAAATAATAGCTCATTTTTAATAGACCAGTTTTCAAGATGTGTAAGATTATTTTGAATTTGTACTGCAGAATCTGTGTTAGTTACAATGCCTCCCAGTTTGCAGTTGTCAGTGTATTTAGCCATCCAGCTGTGTTTATTTAAGGGGAGCATGGAGGTAATCAATATATTGAAAAGAACTGGTTCCAAGACAAGGCCCTAAGGGACTCCACTAGTAACAGGGCCCTATGATGATAAATAGCCTTTTAGTGAGATTCTTTGAGTGTGGTCAGAGAGCCATGATGTAATCCAATTTATAATCTGGGAATGTAAATCTATTATTTCTAATAATCCAATGAGGATTTTATGCAACACTTAGTCAAAGGCTTTTGAAAAGTCTAAAAATATTATTTCAACTGGTAAACCTTTGTTTAGAACCTCACTTCCTGGCTCAAAGAAATTTAGAAGATTTGCTTTGCATGACCTGCCCCCTTACAAACTTTTGTTGAGTGGTATCGATGTAACCGATATTTTTTAGGTGTTCTATAATTCTTTCTTTCTATAGTCTTTCCATAAGTTTACAAAAATGGCCATAAGACTTATTGGTTGATAGTTTTGAACTACATCTCTGCTGCCTTTTATGTAAGGGATCACTGTGGCTTGCTTCCATATTGGTAGTGTTGATCCTATACTGAGAGAGGCATTGAATAAGAAAGTTAATGGTCCCACAATGTGAGAAGCAGTATTCTTAATAAAAATTGGGGAATTCCATCTGGACCAGCAGATCCATTAGGTTTTAGTGCTGTTATGGCATCCATGACCTCTTCTTCACTGAGGGGCTGTATGGTATTATCTGACTCAATGTTTGGTGCTTGAATTTGAGCTTTGGGGCTAAACATACTAATAAAGTGTCTATTAAATTCTGCAGCTATTTCTTTTTCATCTGTATAACTCTTACCGATGTATTTAGGAAATCAGTAGTGTTGTGATTACTGTTCTTACAGATGTGATGGAGTGGTTTAGTGTCTTACACTCTTGCATGTGTCTTGCATGTGTGTGTATGGGGGGATGCGGAATTAGGTGATTGAACCCTAACAGCACATTTTCAAACCTTTGTTGCTGTGCTATGAACCCTAACTGATGCATTAACATAGATTTTTTCAAATAATTTCTCTTCTTCTTAAGAAAGTGTAATGTAACTGGTAAGTGGTATGTTTTAGTGGGAGTGTTGGCCCTCTGGGCACTGCACTCCCTTCACATTGTCCATTGATTTCATAAGGGTATGTGTATGTGAGAGTGCGGGCACTCTGGGCCCTGTGCTGTCACTCACAAAGAACTATGGAGCCATAGAGCAGCCCTAGGGCAAGGAACCCTTGTGCCACTAATGTCCAATATTTCTGCAACCTTAGCAGTTGCAAAATAAAATTTAAGTGTCATTATAATCACATCAGTGAAATGTCTGTGCAAGACTGAATCCATATCTCACATCGTTTATGAGATACAGGTACCGAAATGCACTGGAAAGGTACCCTTGGAACATGTTTTTGCCAATATCGCCATATCCATAGCAAGCAGGAAAAAAATTCCATGCTGGTGTATTCAAAGGTTTCCAAAATTGTTTCTGCAGGTTAGCTCACCTAAGCTGCAGGTAGCAACGAATCTGTATATCCCTTTCAGGATACGGGTGCCGAAAGGCATCACAGATGCTGCAATGTTATCCTATGGTAAATTTATCAACTTTAGAACACTGTAACTTTGGGACCCTTGAATGTTTTAGCACCAAACCATCAAAAGACACATGGGACCAGTGCTTGCCACCCTGCAAATTTCAACCCAAAATACCAAACTGTGTTGTTGCAGGAGGATAGCAAAAATGTGCAGATTTTTCCAATGTTCGTTTGCAAATCATGAATGTTTCACAAAAAACAGCATGAAACTTTCACATTTCAGAAATTTTTTTGGATTTTGTTTTCATGATTTGCAAAAGTACTTTGGCTCCAAGTTTTAAATCAGCATTTCTAGGGGGATTTACCCCCAAAAAATTATAGGGCTGGCATCCTCAGGACCCGACTAGGTAACCACAACAGTCAGTGTTTACCTAGTGGGTCCCAAATTAAACACCAGGCATTTTCTCTCTCACTAACTGAAAACAAGATGGCAGCAGTATGAAAGTAAAGGACCATATGAGAAAGGAAAATTGCACTTGCAACATTTCCAAGATACAGACCAAGCACTCCGGACCATGCCATCTCACTACAAGGCCACAATATTTTCAGACTGGACAGGACTAATAAGGGAAGGTTGTGCTATTTACATTAAGACAACCCTCTAGCCACCCTGTCTGCTTTTCCACCACTAACTCCTCTGTGCAATTTCTCCCTGTCAAGCTACTACTTGGTGCCCAAAATAAAGTGCTTACTGTGGCCGCTGTCTATATCCCTCCCTAAAGATCCAGGGTCCGGCCTCCAGACAGTTCTTGAATTTGTAAGATCACAACCATCTGACACCAAGCTCCTTCTCCTTGGTGCCTTTAATATAAATTGGCTCAGTATCAGACATTGGGTCCCTCAAGGATGCTATCCTAGCAGCTAACCTAATGCAGATAGTGAGCTTCCCACTAGAAAAACTACAAAACTGGAACTTGCACTCTCATTGACTGGATCCTTGCCAGCCACCCAGCATGCATAAAAAATGCAGTTGTTCTCCCGGACTCCCTTAGTGACCAGTCTCCTGTGATCTGTACCTGGACAAATAAGTTCCAAAAACCACCTCAAAAACTCATCTCAAGCAGAGTGCTACCCCATGGAATCCTTACTAAGCTCAAGACCTGTCTTTTACAGTAAGACTGGTCCCCAATATACAATACTCTAGATGTTGACGCAGCCCTAGATTATTTTATCACAACTTTCAAAACTGCCTGTGACACCTACGCACCAGTAAAAAAAGTGTAAAATCAAAGTGCTTTCAAATCCCTGGCTCATGGCCAAACTACTGGCCCAACTCAAAGCTCGGGACCACCTCTGAGCCATAGCCAGAGCCACAGGCTCCTTGACAGATATCCAGAAGTATAAACAGGCACGAAACCAATGTACCAAACAAATCCGACTAATGAAGAGCTCCTATTTCAAAAATGACCTCTCAAAATTCTGGGGTGACGGGAGTTCATTCTGGGACAACATCAAAAATATCACAGGTAAGCAGTTCAAATCCTCTCCCACTGTAATGACTGTCGATGGATCCACTACCCTAGACCCAATGGTCATGGCAAAGGCCTTAAATAAAACTTTCACTGACCTCAGTGGAGTCCTCCTGCCGGACTTCTTCTCTGACACGGACTCACAAAAACCAACATCTCCTACTGCCTCACCTGACCAACCGCTTTTCCACTTCAGAATAGTTAAGGCACATGAAGTCTACAAATATATAAAAAAGGCTATCTCTAAATCCAGAGCAAGCAGTGATACTACTGATCTTAAAATGTTGTCCCTTACCCTGGAAGAGGTGGTGCACCCACTCACCAAAATGTTCAATCTCTCCCTCTGCCTTAGTCAATTTCCCAGCAAATGGAAGTCTGCTATAGTCACACCAGTGTTTAAAAGTGGTGACAAGTCCCTACCAGGAAACTATCGGCCTATATCTATACTTCCACCCCTCTCCAAGGCTCTCAAATGCATTGTGGCTGACCAACTCTCAGACTACCTGCATAAGTATAACATTCTCTGCTTGCATCAACGTGGATTTAGGAAAGGACACTGTACGTTGACCACCCTACTGGAATTCTCAGGAGAAATTCACACTGCCTTGGACAAAGGATATCAAACCGGAGCTGTTTTCATTGACCTAACAAAGGTGTTTGGTACTGTTCACAATGGCTTACTTATCACACAACTACACAGTCTTGGGCTCTCAGAAGGACCAGGTGCCTGGGTTAAAAGTTACCTGGCCCAGTGCTATCAATCAGTAAAAATCTCAGAAGTTCTCTCAGACTCAAAACTGGTCCTCTCAGGTGTTCCACAGGGGTCAATCCTAGGCCCCCTCCTTTTCAGCCTTTTCCTAAACTCTCTCCCCAAATCCTGCCCAGAACAAATAATTCTTTATGCTGACGATGCCGTAATTCTCTCCTCTCATAAGGACCTAAAACCCTTACTCTAGAGCCTGCAGATTGCTTTCTCCAATGTTGAAAAGTGGTTCCTAGATCACAAGCTGATCCTAAATCACAAAAAAACAAAATCCATGCTTTTCTCCAGTCCACAAAACAGAAAAAGACAAATTCCACTTACTATCAAAACATACCCAGGAAATACCCTTGAACAAGTGTCAACATTTAAATACCTTGGAATCACCTTTGATCGAGGTCTTACCTTTGTGAACCACATTGATAACATAGCAAAAACAGTGAGCCAGCACATTGGTATCCTGTTCTGAAACCAGCAATTCCTTACCCAAGCTGTGCTGAGGATTGCTATCCAATGCTCTGTCATCTCAATCATAGACTATGGCTTAATTATCTATGGCTCTGCCACTACCACCGCACTAAGGTGCAACACAACCACCCTAAACAAGGCCTGTTGGCTGCTCACTGGAGTGCAAAGACGTACTCATACATGTGAGCTCTACACTGAAACAGGATGGTTGCAACTTTCAAATCGCATAAGGCACCTCACATGCTTGATGGCAAAAAAATCCATCTTGGGCTACACTCCGCCATGTATCCAAGACCTACTTTGCCCGAATACCAGCATCCGTCCCACCAGAAGATCAGAACACCAGCCTCTCCAGGTCCCCAGATGCTGGACCACACAGGGCCAAAGATCTTTTGCATATCATGCCCCCAGCTGGTACAATGCCCTGAGCTCACTCATTCATCCTCCACATCACTAGTAGCTTTCAAATCTATGCTTTACTCTCACCTCTCAGCCTCTAGCTCCTGTGACTGCCTTGACTAATGATTCTTCCCTCATGGCTGTTTTTACTGTTTTACATCCTCCTCCTCTGCTCCTTTCTTGACAAAGGCATCTGAGTACCTCTAACTACTCTAAGTCTGCTCCCCTTCCCATATCTCCTCCTACCCTTCCCACCTTGACCATTCCTCCAATGTTTTGTTTTTTTCCTGTGATGTACTGTATTATACTGGCTTATTGAAACCTTTATTAATTTGCTGACCATTCTATGTAACGTGTCTTGTTTGTTTGTACATGATGGCGTGGAACCTTGTAAAGAGCCATTGGCTCAAAGTAATAATTCCTAGAACAATAAACTAAACTAAACTAAACATATATTTTCCAAATTGACTATAATGTGAAATTTGTTTTGCATACCTTTTGATAGTTATACACCAAATCATCAAAGGCACATTAGTGACCAGACTGCATCTTCCTGAAGATCTCAGACCAAATGGACAAATCATGCGGGCTGTGGGTGCGAGCAAAAAACATGCAAAAGTCAATTGTTTTTGTGTTGTGTTCTATAGCTTCACAACCATACATCTGACCAAACACAACGTGCCAGATCTAGACATCTATTGTACCAGACTGCTCATGCAAATTTCTGCAAATTTGTTGCACGGTAGCAAAATTATTAAGGCACAAAATTTGAGGTTTAAAATTTAAAATTAACTCTAATTATACACGGCTGTTGCACAGCATAATATATATATATATATATATATATATATATATATATATATATATATATATATATATATATATATTCTTTACAAAACATTTTTATTAATGCATCAGTTAGAATTGAATACCACAACGCAAAAGCAGGGAAATGAAGTGTTAGGGTGTCCATCCTAATGCTCCACACATAGGGTTGCCACCCTACCACCACACCCCATCCTTTCACCCTCCACATACTACCAGGCATTGCGGTGTGCCATTGGGTCATCAGGGCCCAACTCTCACCCCATTCAACATGTAAACATGCTTACACACTACAGTATAGGACACCGGGTGAGAGTTAGGCCTGATGACTAATGCACACCCTAACGCCTGTGGTGTGGAGGGTGAGGAGATGAGTGTGTGTGGTGGGGAGCGAATCCTGGGTGTGGGTCATTAGAGTTGGAAACCAACACCTCATTTCCCTGCTTTTGTTGCTGTGGTATTCATCCTAACTGATGCATTAATGAATTTTTTTTTGCAAAGAGTTTCCTTTCTTTTTCAAAAATTTTACTGTGGGAGTGCAGGGTTGTTTGGACCCTATGCTCCCATCCCTCCATCCAGATTGTATAATATTATCCATATGTCATGGTGAGAGTGCAGTGCCCAAGGAGTGCAGGGTCTGAACCCTTCATTGAGATAGTACAACATTGTCTATGTGTCACAGTGGGAGCACAGGGTCCAAATCCCTTCATTGGCAGAGTACAACAGTATCCATATGTCCCTCCATCGAGATAGTACAACAGTGTCTATATGTTACAATGGGAGCTAGAGTCCTTTGTGCCCTGTACTCCCATCCCTCAACAGTGTGAAAATTAGGAAACACTGGCATAGTTACAAGCGTGCAGAGAAACTCGCAAAGGCACGCTCATAATGAGCTAATTTTTGAAATTTTTTCACCAAAGTTTCAACATCAGCATTACGGACCTCCCCTCATGAACAGTGCAACTGTGATTTTGTTAATCCATCCAAAAAGTTGATTTCACACAGTGACTGCACCATTCTGTGCCACAGGTGTGAAATCACATTCCGGACAGGATGTGAAAAATTACAGCTGTTCTTTTCATAAGGTGGTGTGAAAAAATAGCAATGTTGAAAATCTGGAGTGAAAATTTGAAAAATTGGCAGTTATGGGCAGGCATAGAAAGTGCACAACGCACACCCGTAATGCAGTCATTTCTTTTGAATTTTTTCGCCAGATTTTCAGAATGGGCTTTATGGGTCCTCCTCTCATGAACAGTGGCACTGTCATTTTGTTAACCCATCCCAAAAGTTGATTTTGTGTAGCGACCACATCATTCTGCACTACAGGTACAAAAATACATTTTGGGCAGGATATGAAAAGTGACAGCTGTACAGTTCATAAGGAAGTGTTAAAATGGCAATGTTGAAAATCTGGAATGAAAATATAAAAAAAAACTGGTGAAGTTATGAGTGTGCATAGCAACTGCACAATGCACACATTAATGCAGTCATTTTGGGAATTCTTTCACCAAAATTGCAACTTTTGGGACCCCATCTCATGTACAGTGGCACCATGGCACTGTCATTTTGTGACTCCATTCTGAAAGGTGATTCCACGCAGCGACCACGAAATCACCTTTCAGGACCAAGAAATGAATAATAGTGCCAGTGTTTATGAGGTGGGGGTCCCTATGTTGAAAATTTGGTGCATAAATTCATAAAATTGACTGAGATATCAAAATAAGTTGAACCTGCCCCCCAGACTGACTCCCATTATAAGGCCACCTTTGATTCCTCAGTTCACAGTTCAGCTTTGAAGAGAGCAAATGTGTCCTGGTCCAGAGAAGCTCACCAAACCTGACCTCTGGAGGGTAAGTACAGGTTGGGGGTGCAGGGAGGTGAGTGCACAGTTGGGGGGTGGGAATGGGGAAGAGTGGTAGACAACAGTGGACCATTTTTTGAAGCTTTAAAAAAAAGACTATGGGGAATGGTTTTCTACATTTACAGGATTTTTTTTTTTAAATAAGTATGGGCACACTGGGGTTTGCTCCCAGTATGCCACATAAGTTTGGTGAAGGGATCATCATGCCATCAGGGGGATTGGGCACCCCTTTCTGCAGGAGATTTTAAAAAAAATAAGTATGGGCACACTGGGATGTGCTCCCAGTGTGCCACATAAGGTGAGGGGATCATGATGCCGACAGGGGGATTTGACACCCCTGTCAGCAATAAAAGTGGGTGTGGGGGAGGTCATCCAACAGCAGAAGTGGGTATTCTGGTATAGGAAAGGTATTTTTTTTAATATAAATATATCAGCATACTGGGGTGGGCTCCCAGTATGCCACAATACTGGGGGAGGGCACATCAACACGGGGATTGGGCACCCCAGTGTCATTGCACAGGGCACAGTAGTTTGATGAAGGACCCTGCATCTCCCCCCTTTTTCTTCTTTACTTGCACTGTACTCCCTTCCCCTCCTGTTCCTTATGCCTCCTCATAGGTTCATGCTTAATATACTAAGAATGTTACTTTATGACCAGAGCTTAATATACCACACCAAATGTTTACTATATATTAATTAATGTATATTAATTATTGTTATGTCATTCTTTATATGTATTATGTACTTGTCTGTATACCTGTCTTCAGGACCTCCTTGTGAATGAGCTTGCTCAATGGAGTTTTCCTGCAATAAACTTGAACTTGAACTTGAAAGAAAAGACACCCAGGGACAGTTTTCATTTCCTACAGGCTTTTAAATAATGTTGGGCACACTGGGGTGGGCTCCCGAGTCCCAGTGTGCCAAATGTGTGTGTGTGCAGGGAGATACATGCCAACATGGGGATTGGGCATTCCATGTTGGTGGGAACAACTGTGGGTCTTTCTTGACTTTACAACCATCAGCATGAGTTCTAGCTGAGGCAGCAGAAGTCAAAAAAATACTGCTCTTCTCATACAGAGAATGGCTTACAAGTCATTCACTGTATAAGCTGGCACCTGACAAAATAAATTGTGTGGGTCCAGTTTAAACCCCTCAAAAAATCAGAATACACTTAAAGGGGTCCTCTTTAGCTGCTTTCTGATTTTTTTATGTTAAAAAGGTTTGGGACTTCAACATTCTCACTAAGCAGGCCAAGCGATGGGGGACACAACACAGCTCAATCAATTGAACCTCTGTGATCTGTGTGCACAATGCCAGGCTTCTGTGTGAAAAGAACCTGGCATTATGTGCATGGCACTCCTATTGTGCACACAGTTCTAGCCTTTTTTTGTGAAAAGAAGCTAGTATTGTGCACACAATACTGTATTGTGCAAACAATAGTATCTTTTGTGCCTGACATATGTTTTCCCATAGGAAATAATAGGAACATTTAAAATATCATAACTTTTGAATGGATTAATATTTTTTGTCACCAAACCTTCAAAAGGCACATCTGTGGCCCACCGGCTTTCTTCTCTGAAAAGTTCAGCCCACAACATAAAGCCCTTTCTTAACTCCAAGATGACAAAGCAATCTCACAAAATCCCAATTTTTCTGTTTTTTCAACACTTTACATCTCAGAAACCACTTGACGGATTCCCACGATGTTTGGCAGGCCAAGATACCTGCCCCTAGAGTTATCGTGCCACTGGTCAATCAAATCCATTGAATAGCTCCAAAGTTATTGAGGCTCAAAGTTTGTGCTTTAACATATAAGTGCAGTAAGTTTCTCACTAACTATACTGTTGCAACCGCGCCAGTATTAGATAGATAGATAGATAGATAGATAGATAGATAGATAGATAGATAGATAGATAGATAGAAGGCAGACAGGCAGACAGACAGACAGATCTACTGAAATATGTTTTCCCACAAGGTATAATTATACTGTATATAATTGAACAATATGTTTTGAGACTGGATAGTAGTCGCTCATCCTCATCCCAATAGAATCAAACAGATACAGTAGGTGTTCTGTTGATGCTTTGGTGACCATTTCCCAAAGTACTGCATATGGAATGTGGGGGGTGCCCTCCTTTATTACTAAAATAAGATGCCTGAATAAACTTGATAATGAAGAATTTAAAGGAAAACTGGTGGAGTGGATTAATTTGGAAGGTATCTCAGATGTTGATTCAACACTGCATTTGGATAAACCATGGATTTAATAAGCGTGCAATAATTTGTTTCTCAAAGAAAATTAACAATTAAAGGAAACTGTCAGGATTAGGTTACACCTGACTTGCATAATTTAATGCCAAAATGAGATAAGCCAATGAAAAATAATAAGGGAACCAATGATGTGCAATTACTACAAATTAATGAGTTTTGTAACAAATGTAAAAATCAGGTGAGGTGAAGTAAAGCAGTGTGTTTCCTATGTTAGCAAAACAGTAATTTCTTCTAATTCAAGAGAGAGATGTGGAAAATTAAAAATGAGATAATGTATAAAAGCCCCCAGTTAAAGATGTTTTTGGGTACATCTGGTGGCTTACAGAACATAAATTTGGATTCAGCAAATCTTTTTTATGGTTTTGAAGAAATGTCCAGATATGTTCACAAAAATCATGATACAGTTGATCTGAAACTCAATTGTCTAAGTGCAGCGAGAAGAGTTCTAACATTTAAAAAAATATACCTTAAGGGGACAACACCAAAGGAAATCTTGTCCTACTTAATGGCAATTAAAACAAGGGAAAGAATGACTGGATTGATATTTGACTTTTACAAATAGCTTGTTAAAAAATGGCTCAGCAAGGCTTCAGAATAGGATGTGGTACCAGTAAGGCTCTCCAAACATTAACAGCCTGTTTGTATGAGTAATTGGACATAGGGAACATGATTGCAATCATTATTTTAGACAGAAACATAAACAGTACCAGCAGATAAAGATTAAGGTCCAACCAGCTGATCCAGCACAACATCCAGATTTAACTAAAGCATTTGACTTGGTTAACCATAGTTGCCTGCTGTCCAAGTTAAGGGCTTCAGTTTTTCTTAAAATGTGACTGACTAGTTGACTTAGTATCTCACAGATAGTGGTGGGTGAAGTGGCCTCAATTTGCTCCATGAAGTGATTCAAGGAGTGATGGTGAATTTGCGAAGTACTCCGCAATATGAAGCTACTTGCGTTATAATGGGTAATGTGAAGTCCATTGAAAACAATGGCTTTGTGTTACTTCACCTTCTCAAACCACTACTCCACCAATTTTAAGGTGAAGTACATTGAAAACAATGTACTTTGCCTCATGGACCGCAAGGCTGCTCTGCTCCCCACAACACACTCTCTAAGTCTGTTTTTGCCTTGCAGAAATTGATTTTATGTTTGTTTTACATGGTTTCATGAATGAGACCTTAGTTGTTTTTGACAAGTGGCTGAAAACAAGTAATATTTTATTAGGAGGCATGTACGATAATCAGCTTTGTAACTGATGACTGGTTCTCTGTTTCAGCATTCTGCAAGTATTTTAGGCTATGGCCAGCATTTTCTTCTGCTTATACAGATAAATCCTGCATGGCAAAGTGTTTGAGTTGTCCACTTGCTTTTGGAATTTTTGGAGTAATTGCTGAATTGAAAAGAGGATGAGCAGAAAAGTAAGAGATGCTTTTCTCCGCATTAAGTGCTCAGCCAGTAGCTTCTTTCTGGCATCCCGTTGGGTAGCTGGGTAGATGAAATGCCAAAAGGAAATAAAAAGGCACACTGTATTAGTGAAGTGCCTTAATATCTGTTTAATAAACTGCTTGCTCGAAAGCTTGGAGAGTTTGGGCAACATTAGAAATGGGACATGGAAACTATAGGAATGAACAGAAGACCCAGGAACTAAGAGTGAGGAACTGCCGGAGATTTCTGTGGCGGCTGCCTTGGAAGCACTGTTAAGTGCCAAAATGTTGTTTTGAACTATATAAGAGGTATGATATCATTGTCTAGGGGGATTATTGTAGCTTCTTTGTCTGTGCTGAGCCAAAGTTGTTATGCTCAGAGGGAGCATTTCTGTATTCTTTTTCCTCAGGCTGCTGGTCGGGCATAGAGGCTTCAGTCATTTGCTGATATAGCTAATCATGAGGAGAGTAATGGCTCATTGATGGCTTACTGAATTTAACTGAAGGTTATTCAGTGGTGGATATTCATCTAATGGACTCCATACAACATTGAGACTAAGCTAATTAAGCCAGTAAATTATTGATGGAATACTGCCTGGAAAAGGTACTGTTTTTATTTTAAAATACCTCTCCAAATGGTTGGAACTTGGTGAATCCCTCTGATATTCTTCTGGAGAAGAAATGAGGTTGAAAAGTAAAAGGACTCCAGAGGGTTTGGAGCCATGAAACTGTGGTATTGATCATCAAATCTTATATGCCAATATCCTCCCTGATAAAGTGTTATTTTATTTGTGATTTACGAAGGTGATTTATGAGGTATTGCTATCCTTTTAAGTAAAAATGGGCTTATATTAACATTTTTAAAAGTGGTATAAAAGTTACCTGGAATTTTCCTTATGAAGTCTTAGCTTTCCAAAATGTTTTAGTGTTGCAGTTTTATATGTTACATTTCCAGATGTAAAGACACAGCACCCATGGTTGGTGGAAAATGATACAGAAGGACAATGTAGGTGGACTACATGGTATCTGGGAGAGTTGTGGTTCTCAGTTCTTACCAACCATTAATGGACTCCTGAGTGCATATGGAGCCTTATGGTTCTAATTTAAAGAGTTGGACTCCTGAAAATAGAGAGCCTTTTTCCTAATGGTTACTTTTTGTATTGGGACTCCTGGCCTCGGGCAGAATGTGTTGACAATTTAGTTATGCCTTACTGTGGTACTTTGAATTTTGTACTTTTATAATTGATTTTATAATATTCTAATGAATGTTGGTACTTCTAGTTGGGAAGTGCCTTTTGCCCACATAATTTTATATTGTTGTAATGATGTTGTAATGTTTTTTTACTGAGCGACAATAAACTCATTTATTAAATTAAAATACTTTGCCTCCACCGCCTTGTTTTTAAGCTCCAAAGGCAAATTTTGCAGTGATTCATGGGATTTCAGGTCACATGGGCTCTAGATTGTTCTGCACAGCCTCGGTTCAGGGTAGTCTGTGTAGGAAGCTGTAGGAGACAGTCTGCTCTGAGAGCTCTCTGTGATTCAAACCTTCTAAAAGCTGTTAAAGAAGCCTTTTTGAGTAACCTTTTTTGCTCAAACTTTAGTTCATAAATTGTAGGGAATCCTCCTGTGCTCATATCATTGAGTGTTTAATGTTTGTGTGTGGATTTTGAATGTTAATGTACAACACTGAGTCTGTGTACTGAGACAGTGGAAGTGTGCCTTGGGGGAAGGGTGTATCTGTGGTATAGGTAGATTTAAGTTGGAGAAATAGGGAGTTACTAAATGGAATTGGTTCACTATGTCCCACTCACCCTGAAAATATATCTACAACAAATTTACTGTCATAAAAAGTTGTCTTATTTTAATATCATTACTCCCAGTCAGTAATATGGTCAACGTTTCAGGTAAACCCTTCCTCAGGACAAGACTGGTACTTCTAAAATAATAAACATAAAACGATATAAACAAACAAAAAAATGTTATCATCAAAATCCTTAAGTCAGACATATATTGATAAAGAATACTTCAAAATAAGGTGTAGTAAAGGCCGGCCTGGTGGAGCTGAGGGCTGAGGCACTGGACGCTTTACCTCATACCACGCCGGTGACCCATGTTCGGGACTGAGCACTGGTGGCCGTGGGTCAGCCAGGGAGGAGAAGGATAGAGTGCCCAACGGCTGCTCTCCTTCCCAGGGGTTAACTGTAGACCCCCACTGCAATGCCACCACCTAGGGAGCCAGTGGACGGTGTGGTATGGTGGAGAGCAGTAAGAGCATTGGGTGGATGTTGGCAGAGGGCAGAGCAGGAGTGCGTCTCAGCATGCCTTCTAGCTCATAGCCCTTATTGCATGCTGATGTTGGGGAAGGAAATTGGAAAAATACCTCCGGTCCCTTCTAGGCGACGACACCTCTCTGGGGACTCCTCCAGTCTCGTCGGGCAGACTCCGCTGTGCCTGATGGCTCTACACACACACAGACACAGTATGTTGGTTTGGAGAGGTAAGCTTGGGTATCCCTCTCACCCTACCCAAAGAATCTTCAAATGTATGTGTGTGGAACTAGGGGGTACTCTAGGGGCAGACCATGACGGATTGAAGTCCACAGACAGAGAATGTCTGAGAGAGTGGAGGAGGGAAGAATAGGAGCATAAATATAAGGTTAAAAAATATAAGGTGTAGTAAATTCTTACTATTCATGTTATATTGTTTTTCCACAGGTTTCTGCCTTATTGTTACATTCACTGTTTGACTCCCACCACAGGACACTGATAAAATTAAAGTAAGAATTACTTATTGACAGTTCCATTCTGATATAAGCACATGGCTTTTCTGAATTCAACAAATAATGTACTCAAACACTATTCTTAGTAACAAATCTCAAAAGATTGCCAACCATTCTTAGCTAAAACATATCACATAGCGCTTTAAGCCACTTCATGGGAACACCTGTTCAATAAAATTAACATTTCTGTGAATATAAAAAAACTTGTTGTTACTTATAAACTTATTTATAACTCAGTTACCTTATTTTTCTCATTCTTTGTGACAACTGACTCTTATAAGTTCCCATATTCTAAAGTTTATTTGGCAACTAAAGCACCTCGAGTTAAAACATGGTTAAATGTTTTTGCCAAAGTCTCTTATTTCATTCACAGTTTGTATCTTTTATTTGAAATTCAACCAGCATGCTACTAAATATATCTAAAATGCTAACTTTATATTTATGTAGTATTCTTCTCCCACTATCGGAAGTTTTCACGTTTTCAAGCGCTATAACCAAGCAGAAAAGTAATCAAATTTTAAATGGTAATTAGACAGTCTGTTCACTTCATTCATAGCTTAAATCAATATATTTGTCACAGTACTTACTGTGTTAGTGCCTTAGTGTCCTGTTTAGGTGGAAGTGAGCACAGGGAAAACTAGCACCTCTTTTAAACCATGGTAGGACCCCACCCCCAAGTCTGCCAGCCAACGCAAACATGTAATGCAAGCACACACTGCTTGCCTGGGTGCCAGACCCACCTACTTAGCAGCACCAAGTACCAAAATCCTTGGTGTTAAAGGTGCTCCTAAAAAGTTATATTTAAAAGCCTTTCATTAAAGACTAAATTTTATTTTAACCATTATTACTTCACTCATGTTAGGACAATTAGGGAAAGTAGTGAGCTGGACCAATGCTTCACTGCTACCGAGCTCTATCTCTGTACACTTAATTACTACTACCAATTTCATACAAATTCTACTGTGTCAATATTACAGAAATGGTTGCCATTCAATCACTTCATTTAAACTGTAACATGGATTATTTGTCTGGAACAGGTTAATAAACCATGCCTCTCTCAAAAGTAATTTGTTATTGAAGTAACCTCCCCTACTATTTTTGTAAACTTTCTCTATGCCAAAAAAACATAATGAAGATAGTTGATGGCCCCATGCCAGTAATGTCTTGCTACAGGGTAA
The DNA here is from genome assembly GCA_016271365.2 of Neoceratodus forsteri. Lineage (NCBI taxonomy): Eukaryota > Metazoa > Chordata > Ceratodontiformes > Ceratodontidae > Neoceratodus > Neoceratodus forsteri. The sequence continues at coordinate 756,591,518 of CM028135.1, forward strand.
GTTAAATCTTTATTCCTGATATAACCTTTATCTTCCCCATTCTTTGTTTAATTTGATGTTTTATCTTCCCTATATACATTAAATTGCAAGGGCATTTAATGCCATAAATAACTCCTTCAGTTTGGCAATTTATAAATTCCTTTATCGTAAAGTTCTCATTTCTACTAGTGTCTAGATTATTTTCATTCTGTAAGTATTGTGACAGTGCACACCTCCACAACTATAGTTACCCTTCAGTTCTTCTGATGTAAATTATCGTTTCTCCTTGTTTCTGGTATTTTGTGTTCCAAATGTACCAATCTTACTTTTTTTGCCACTACTTGGACCCCTTTATTAAAGGTTTTTTCTCCCATTTTCACAGATTCTAAAATCTTCCAGTGTTTTTTAACTACTTTACCTAAATCGTAATAGGCAGCAATGTACTTTAATGAAAGAACAATCTTTTTGTTTATTGGGTCCTTACTTTCTTCAGATTTTTTGGAAAGTAAATCTTCCCTTTCTTTTTCTGATACCCTTTGTTTTGCCTTTTCCAATGTTCCCTTTTTATAGCCTCTTGCCAAAAATCTCTCTATCCATTAAGTTCCTGAACATCCTTGTGAATAAACCCTCATACTTTTTATAGATAACTAAATCCAAGAACGAAATCTCTTCTGCAAAAATGCCATCAATAAAACACTTCTACAAAAGGAGATACTTTGTAAAAAGGTTATTTTGTAAACAAATGTTCAAGGAGAAATGTGTTTAAAATAATAACCTTTTACAAAACATCTCCTTTGTGGAAGCGTTTATTGATATTTATGTATGTGATTTGGGAAGGAACAGAAGAGGAACTGTTAGAATTTAATATTGTTTTAAATTCTCAAATAGAACATCTTCGATTCACAATTGACTTTAATGCAGAAGAGATTTCTTTTCTTCAGACTTCAGATTATCTATGTAAAAGTCTGAAATTTATTCTGAGATATTCAGAAGAGATATGAGTTACTTTAGTTGTCAAATAAACTTTAGAATATGGGAACTTATAAGAGTCAGTTGTCACCAAGAATGTGAAAAACGAGGGAACTGAGTTATAAATAAGTTTATAAGTAACAACAAGTTTTTTTTATGTTTACAGTAGTGTTAATTTTATTGAACAGGTGTTCCCGTGAAGTGGCTTAAAGTGGTATGTGATATGTGATATGTTTTTGCTAAGAAAGTTTGGTAATATTTTTGAGATTTGCTTAGTGAGAATAGTGTTTGAGTACATTATTTGTTGAATTCAGAAAAGCCATGAGCTTATATCAGAATGAAACTGTCAATAAGTAACTCTTTCTTTAATTTTATCAGTGTCCTGAGATGGGAGTCAAACAGTGAGTGTAACAATATGGCAGAAACTTGTGGAAAAACAATACAACATGAATAGTAAGAATTTACTACACCTTATTTTGAAGTATTCTTTATCAATATATATCTGACTTAAGGATTTTGATGATAAAATCTTTTTTGTTTATATCTTTTTATGTTTATTATTTTAGAAGCACTAGTCTTGTCCTGAGGAAGGGTTTACCTGAAACGTTAACCATATTACTGATTGGGAGTAATGATATTAAAATAAAACAACTTTAGATGAAAGTAAATCTGTTGTGAATATATTTTCAGAGTGAGTGGTACATAGTAAACCAGTTCCATTTACTATTTGGCATCAGCCATACTGGTAGTTTTGTCCTCTCCCCAACAAGTCAATAATATGAATTATATGTATGACTTTATTTTGAGGTATTAGCTGAACTGGAAAAGTCTTTCTTTGTGAAGAAATAAGGAGTTCTTTGTTTTTTTGGCTATATTTTTCTTGTATAACTGACTGTGTTAATGTGCACACAGTAATATTTTCAGTAATTGTTGTCATTTTTTTTTTGCTGATTGTGTGTGTGGACCTGGTGCAGCAGTGCATCATTTCAGGCTGTTTAAAATACGTGGTATATTACTGAAGTTTTCAATTTGCTACACACTACTTGTAGACAAATTGTGTGTGTGTGTGTGTGTGTGTGTGTGTGTGTGTGTGTGGTGCATGACATCAAATAATACACCTTTTATTGTGCCACAGTGTAATTGCAGGTGCAGCAGTGTGAACCTGCTATCCACCTCACCTGCATGATTTTGTACTGCCATTGTGGTATCTTTTCTTGGTTTTGCACTGCTGTACTCTGCAGTCATTGCCCCCCACTGGCAAAAGGTATTCTTTTCCAGATTGGATTTTGACTTGATCACCACTGGTTAGTTAAGGTGTTATTGAGCTTGTTGTGACTTTGCATCCGTATCTCTTGTTAAAGCCATGGTTGTTTTTGGCTTCACATCAGCATGCCCAGACTCCGACCCACCCATAGAGTGAACATTCCAAAATCTAAATTTGTTTAGAATATTCTTGTTTATCCCCAAAATGCCCGCAAAGAGATGTGCATGCCAAGCTGTTTCTCGCCATGGCACTGCTGCCAGTAGTAAGATTGTCTGTGGGCATGGTGGTACACAGAAGTGCATTGCTGATGTGAGGAAAGGTATTTCTCCTTCAATGTTTTTTACAGTGCAATTGGTAGCTTCACTTACACTTGGAGGAGATAATGTTGTCCCAGCTGGTGGTGTTAGTGCAGTTGCTGCTGGTGGTATGAGTATTGTTGCCTCAAGTTCCACTTCTGACCATATTACGTGTCCAAAATATAGTGGAGTATGAAGCAGTGCCAGTGAGTGACAGTGTAAATGATGTCATACTCCACAGTAACATCCCAGTAACTGAACATGAAGATTCTGATCATCATGTCAACGATAGCACACAATGTCACATTTCTTCCACTGCGGTTCAGGTCACACATGTGCCATGCAGTGGTTAACAGTGTGGTGAAAAAATATTGGACGATGGTGATATTCATGATGATGAATCTGATGATGATGATGTTGCTATGGTTGCAACATGCAGTCCACATGCCAGCATCCAAGCAGAAGATGTGGATGTAGGTGATGCTGCTGATGAATGTAATGATGATGTAAGTCACCCCAGGTGGGAACCAGTGTAAAAGAAATTCAAGGTGGCTGTGTTTGGGCCTGTTTACATCAACCCCCCCAATAAAAAGTTGTGGTTTATCAGTTTCAGTTGATGATGATGATGATGACCCAGTAATAATGACAGGTAGTCATGGTGGTCAGTTGCAGTCCAAGTGTGTCCTGCCTGAAAAATCATGTACCACCCCCCACACACTTCATGGCTTAAAAAATGGAGTCCAATAAGCAGCATCAGAGACATTTTAAAACTAGAGCATCACAATCCCTTGTTTGGGATTTTTTGTGCAAGATGCAAATGATGAGTCATTTGCAACCTGCCAGGTTTGGCATGGGCGTGTGTGGCAAGCTAAAAAGGGGAGCCATCTGTGCACAAGGGGACAGCATACACATCTTAAGAACAGGCACATGGCACTGTGGACCCAGCACAAGATGGCAGCTAATACCACAGTGGGGTGTTCACCCTCTTCATCAACGATAACAAGCATGGTATCCCCTTCCATGACTGTAAAATCAAGTAGGAAATTAAATGTGTGCAGTAGTGATGAAATAAAAGCAGAGGATTACTACAGGCATGATAAGGTGGAGGACTATAATGATTTTGAAATGTTGTCCAGTGGTGGTGAGAGTAGCAGTTTTGTTTGTGGTGGTGGTGGTGGTGAATGCAGTATGTCCAGTTCAAGTGGTACATCAAACCCGGTTGGTAAATCTGGGAAAATAACTGCATTTGTGGGTTTGTCATCATCACCTGTGCAGCAGTCTTCATCACCGTCCACACTCCACCCCTGCCATTCACGAGCAGAACCATTTGTCATCACCCCCATGTAAAATGTTTAAGTCAGCCCACAGTACAGAGTATTTTTGCACATAAGCTGAAGCACTCACCCAATCATACGGTGTCACATGAACTTAATGCTGATGTAGCTGAAATGCTAGCAACTGATCTTTTGCCCTTCTCCTTTGTGGAGAATTCTGGTTTCCAGAGGTTTGCTGCATGTGCCTGTCCAAAATGGAAAGTCCCATCCAGGACATAGTTTTGACTTGTGCTGTCCCTTATTTGTACCATACTGTGTCCAACTCTGTAAGACATGCTCTTCAACATTCCTCCTCTCCATTCATCCATTTAAGTATGGATATCTGGACAAATGGCAAACAGTGGGAGTTCATATCTGTGTATATCTGCACATTGAGCACAGGTGCTGGGTGTTGTTTGTGCTGTTGGTAGTGTGAATAATCAGCATAGTAAGGTGGAGTGTCGTGGTAGCAATCTTCCAGGAATTCGACAGCATGCAACAATTGCTGTGCATAATGTGACCTGTTCACACACTGGTGAAAACATGTTGGACCTGGTACTAACTGAAATTGACAAGTGTCTGAACCCCCTGTCCCTGAAAGCTGGGTTCATAGCAAGTGACAATGGGTCAAATGTGGTGAAACGCATCGTGAATGGTGGCTTTCTTCAGGTTCCATGCATGACCCACTGTTTAAATCTTGTGGTGCACCCATTTTTGAAAATCCTCATAAGTTGGGGGTGCAGCTTTGCCCACGGATTTTTGGCCCCAGGTAAGTGGCCTTAGAGTCTCGGAATTTTGGGTGAACGGTAGGCCGATACCCTTTGATCAATTAGTGAGGTCTTTTGGAGTTGCAAGTCAGGATTTATTTAAATGGTTGCAGGTTAGTAAGGCTATATCTGTCACATTTGCCCAAATAGCGCCAGTAGATCATAGGGGCAGGGACATTGATACACTTTTGTTACTGCCTCTCAATTGAGATCGGTTTCCAAGGTATATAAAATGCTGCAGGAATGGGACTCAAACTCCTTCAGGAGTCTGTTATTATTGGTCAAGGGAGTTAAGGTTGCCTAGAGTACCCAGTTATTGGGAGAAGTTATGGCTCAATATGTATAAGTATATAAACAAGATCGGTTGAGGATGGTACATTTTAATATAATGCATCACCTATACCTATCCCCATCTCGAATGTTTAGGTATAAGGCAAATGATGCACCCACATGTGGGAAGTGCAGAATAGAGGATGGTACTCTATACCATATGGTGTGGTCATGCCCTCAAATACAGGGCTTTTGGCGAGCTATCAAGAATTCTTTAGACCCTATCCTTGGCTCTTCAGATGTGCTTTCCCCTGAGGCATGTATCTTGAATTTGTTCCCAGTTGGCACTTCTAGGACTACCATGGCCCAGCTGTCACTTGCCACAGCTGTGGCAAAGTTGATAATTCTTAGACACTGGATGGATGATCATCCCTTACCTTGATGGAATGGTTTTGTGAGTGTATCCTGGCTCTACAGTTAGAAAAGCATGTTGCTGACATACGAGGTACACGGGTTAAATATATGTTACTGTGGAGTTCCTTAGAAAGCGCTTCTTATGGCGTGGAGGCCTGGTGCCTAGAATATTTTAGGATGATCCAGTTGGACTATGTATATGTGTAGCCTTGGGAGGGGTGGGAATGGGGATTAATGTACAACTTCTCATACATATGGGTCGTTGATTATAGATCTTATTATGCCCTTTCTTCCTTTTTTCTTTTAAGCGCTCTTATTGGTGCATTTCAGCTGTTGTATGTGGGGTGATGTTGTTGTGGAAAACAATAAAGATGATCAATTATAAATCTTGTGGTGCAGGAGTTTCTGCAGCACCCTGATATAAAGAAAATGCTGACAGTTGCACACTATATCTGTTCTCACTTTTCACTCTCTGCAAAGGCCCATGACCAACTTCGGCAGTTGCAGATGCGAAACAGCCTCCTGCAGCACTGCTTGAAGCTGGAAGTTGTCACCCAGAGGAACTTCACTTTATACATGGCAGAGAGGTTGTATGAACAATACAATCCCATCTCAGAATATCTTGTCATGCACACTAGCCGTAACAGTTCCGGGGCCTCCATGTCTATGACAACTGAACAGTGGCGCCTCATGGACTCAGTAATAACAATTTTGAAGCCTTTTGAACATGCCACACAGGCAGTGAGTGGCAAGTATGCCTCAATTAGCCAATCAATTCCAGTGCTGCAGGTGCTGAGGCAGACATTAATGAATGCACAGCATAGCATTGATGTTGCCAGAGACAGTGTTAGCAGTGTGTTGTTGAAGCACTTGCTGATAGTATTCGACCAGAATCATCACATTTGAGCATTCAGCATAGTGACAATTTTGCAATAGCAACAATGCTGGAACCATTATACAAATGTGGACTTGCCTCAGTAATGAAGGGTGGGCCTGAACAGGTAAAAAATGTCAGTGGACAACTGGTGCACTTCGTTTATGGGGCACTGAAGTCATGTGCCAAGGTCAGCAAACCTCAGCAGCTTAATCAGGCTGAAGGGGAACCTGGAGCAGTAGTATCAAGTATATCCTGTAAGGGGAAGGGGACTGCAGTTCCAGTTGGTCTGTCATCAAAAGTGGTTGGTGTTAACCCACTTTGGGAGAGCTTTGTCATAAGTAGAGATTTGTGACATAAATGATTTTGGAGAACAGGATGATGCATCAACCAATGGACTTAGTGCAGCACAGTGAATGGTTGAGTCATATTTGTCTGAAAACAGGCATCTGTCAATCACTGATGATCCCTTTTATACTGCAGTGGAAAGGTCAGTTAATGGCCAGAGCTGACCGCTATGGCACTGAAGTTTCTGACATGCCCACCCTCCAGTGTGAGTGTCAGAGGGTATTCAGCTCAACAAGTGCAGTAGTTCGAGATCATCACACAAACCTCTCTCCTGCAAATGTCAGTTTGCTGACATTCATAAAAATGAATGAGAGACACATACCAGTTCAGACTGCAACCTCAGTATTCATACCCCGGCATAGTCATGGTTTTACTGATGTTGTAGAAAGGGACCATCCTGGTAGCACTGGCAGCATGAAATGGCCTACCACTGATATAGAGGATGACACAATGAAGAAATAATTTCCCAGTGGTCAAAATTCAGACATAGATGACTGTGAGAGCAGCTTTCTTTATGAGGATGATGATGATGATGATAAGGTTAATGTTGGCAGGTTTTAACCTAAGTGGTTAAAAGTCTGTCACATTTGTTGTATGATACATCTTTTCTTCTTTATAAAGTTAAATCAGTGTCCCACTCAGAGTAACTCAAATTCCATATGTCACATCAGATTTGTAACACAGAGTACAATATATCCTGGCCCCTGTACCACCACCATAAAACTGCTGTTAGCCAGTGCCACAATAGGGAATGTCACCATGTGCCCCCCTGGACCACCACCATGGAACCGCTGTTAGCCACTAAAACCAGGGAGAATGACTTTGTGTTCCCCCTGGACCACCACCATAAGACTTCTGTTAGCCACTGCCACCACCATAGAGAATGTGACTGTGTGCCCCCCCTGGACCACCACCATAAGACCACTGTTAGCCACTGCCACCACCACTGGATGCAGGAAGATGTGAGAGAGAATGTCATCATGTGCCTCAGCTATAACCACCACCACCCACCACCACCATTGTGACAATGTTTTTCATTACATGTCTTGATCATGCCAAGACAGAGGGAGTCGAACAGGAGAGTGCATCCATCAGCCACAGGCACAAGGCTTCTTACTATGAATACTAAAAAGTGAGTATGTGTACTAATGGTTTTCATGCTATTCAACTTCCTTTAGCTGTGTGTTTCATTTTCTGTAGGTTTTCCAGAGCTGTAATGGTCAAACACATATGGTCAACTTACTTTGTTTTTTTACAGGTTAACAACAAAGGACTGTCCTTCACTGAAGGTATGTATCAATGGTACAGCACCATTACTGTTGACAGGAATCTATGGGATATCCATTTCCAATCCATACTGGTAAGTATATCAATGTTATTTCATCTGTTCCTTTTTTTTTCCATAAGAGTCCAAAAAATCTGACTGATGATTCATAAACTAGGTGACATGTATGTCACAAAAAATATTTCTGCAACATATCATGCACTTTATTCTAAATTTGCAGCTGCAGCCATGACAGTGTTGAAAAAGTTTGACCCAGGTCGTGTTACTTGATAAGATGCGATTTTAAAATTTAACTTGAGTTGAGATGCAAGGGACACTGACACAGTGTATTTGTTACAGCCTGGTATTTAAATTGTGATTTGATGATTGCAGTGGGACAGCTTGCCATTTGTGTTAATCTAAATACCTGTGGTGGAACAGCCATGGCATAAACATAATGTCTTACTACTGCAATTAAGTTGTAATAAGTCTTTTATTTCTTGGAAACTCCCAGAAGCTTTGTGGTGTCCTAGTTGCCTTATTCAAAGAACTTCTTCAACATCATGCCTCACCCCTGAGGCTAGGGCAGACATGCAACAAGCGAAGACATTTGAATCGACGATGACCATGACCATCATTACCAGACTGGAGAAAGATGCAGCTAAAATCTAAGAAGTAACCAAATAATAAACCATTAATGAGACCTACTTGCAAATGTACTCACCCTAAAAATAACAATACTTACCTTCATTGGCTTGAGGTATTCCATTTCCAATTCCAACACCAAAATTTCTCATAAGCACAGGACTGTGCACACCAACAGTATGTGACCTGTGATACAAAACAATACAATGAGTACATGTATATATGTACTGTATGTCAACCCTCCACCTAGAAAATACATACATATATATATATAATTAACTCACCAAGGCTACTATTAGTGTACAGACAAAGGACACCCTTCCATCGTTAGGTGATTGTGTCGCAGCACACTTTGGACAAGTAACAGTTCTCTCACTGTCATTTGTGACGGAACATTGAATGGTCATTCGTGTCATGTTATCCCTCTTTCACATGGTTTGGCAAGACATTGTGCATCATGATATCATCATCACAGTAAGGTCAATACACACAGCAGCATTACATGTAAGTGCAACTGCAGCAGCACTTGTGAATTTTCTGGACACAAGACAGTTGCATTTTGGGGATGCAGAAACATTCTGGGGACTCTGTGTGAGTACTGCGTGCATGACTGAGGGTGCCATTAATTCTGGGAGGCTTTGCAATTCCAGTTATACTGCAATTTCACTTTGTCAGAACTGGGGAATTTTCTGGACACAAGACAGTTGCATTTTGGGGATGCAGAACAATTCTGGGGACTCTGTGTGAGTACTGCATGCATGACTGAGTGCATCATTAATTCTGAGAGACTGCAATTCTTATTATACTACAATTTCACTTTGTCAGCACTGGGGAATTTTCTGGACACAAGACAGTTGGGATTGGGAATTCTGGTGAGTCTGATCAATATTTTTGGAGCCTCAGTAATGTTTACTTTCTGTCATGCTATTGTGAAGTGTTTGTCAAAAAGCAGGACTGAGCAGTGCAATTATACTGTGCTAGACTGCATGTGTTTCCTGTGTGTGCAGACACTGCTCATCTTCTTGCAATATATGCTGACTTGTTGCAGTGTTTATGGTATTAAGAATAACGATAAGAATATATATTGTATATTTTATTTGTACAATCAACAGCAGCAGACAAAGTGATATGATATGTTTTCAGAGGTATTGGGCCAGTGTGCACCTCAATCTCTCACACAGTGCACACGTGACTTTGTGGAGATAATAGCACAAAAAAATCATTCTTTTAAACAAACCATATGCAACAGACATAAAATATTGCTGAGGTACCCAAAATATTTTATGGTGTACATCCATTTTCAAGTCAGAATATATAACAGGTCCTGCAGTCCAATGCCACCACACTGTGCTACCACTGCCCCGTGTCATGTTATGGTGTACATTAACTTGCTGCAAAACTGACACTGCCAGTCTAAACTAGAAAGACATATTCCAGAACAAATAATGAAAAGTAGGAATGTGGTAGTATAGTGTGGTGGCAGTGAACTGGACCTTATGTATTTTCTGACTTTATAATGTCTGTATAACATGAAATATTTTGGGTACATCAGCACTACTTTATGTCTGTTGGATACAGTTTGTTGAAAAGCAAGATTTTCTGTTGCTATGATCTCCTCACAAATAAAATATACATATATATTCTTATCTTTATTCTTTATACCATAAACACAGCAACAAGTCAGACAGCAATCAGCATATATATGTTTGCAAGAAGCTGGACAGTGTCTGCAGTACATACACATACAGGAAAGAACACTGACTGCACACATGCAGTTTAGCACAGTATACTTGCACTGCTCAGTTCTGCTGTTCCACAAACATTTTGCAACAGAAAGTAAACATTGAGGCACCAAAACAGTACACACACACACACACACACACACACACACACACACACACATAACAGAAGGAAGGGGCGGAATACAAAGTGTCATGCATACAGAAGACAACAAAAAGGGCAGAATTACATACAGGGTCAGGGATCATGGAGGAATACATTTTATAACACAGCAGGGAAGGTGTGGGGGCACATGGTGTGGGAAACAAAACTAATGTGGGATCCCTGGTGGTCCAGCAGCAGTTCCAGCATGGACATAGTCTGTAACTGATGTCCCTGTGCTATCCAACCACTGCTGGGCAGCACTCACCCTCTCATTGTTCTCCTTGACAGCACTCCAGAGAACTGCCAGGTCAGCCTGCATTACAGGCAGTTCTCTGGGGTCCACACATTCTACAGGCTCAGCTGCTGGTGGTGGTGGTTGTGGGGGAGTGCTGGTGGAGCAGCAGGTGCTGCTCTGGCCCTCCTCTTCTTAGGGCTGCCACCACACACAGCTGCACCCTCTGCCACAGAAGGGCCAGCAGGTGCATGTCTGGCCTGTTCTGTGGCAGCCTGCCCTCCCAGCTGGTTGTAGTTCAGGATATGGGTGCGCTGGCCCCAGTCCCAGGTGAGTCCCCAGGGGCCACAGTAGTGTACCTCCACCTGATATAGGCAGCACCTGACCATGTTGCTGTCCCCTGACACAGTCAGAAAACTCCCAAACAATGGAGGTGTGTGGAGGACCAGGCAGAGGTAGAGGAGGGCCAGATGCACTAGGAGCCAGCTGATCATGGTGCTCAATGAGAATGGGATCCATATCTGGGCCCAAGGGCACTGGCACATCTTGCTCCAGAGGACCTGGTGCTGGACATGGTGGTGGTGATTCAACTACCTCAGGAGGAGGTACTGGTCATGCTTCCATGGTGGGACCCCTCAAAATTTTGGATCGGTCCAACAGGAACTGTCAGCCATGTCCCCCACATGTGTGCATGGTGCAATGCCTACCATGCTGTCCCAGAACTGCTCCCACCCCAGACATTCCAGCACCCTGGTCCATCTTTCCTACTGCACTCCCTCAGTCTGAGCAGAGACTACTCAACTTGGCAGAAAACATTCACACTATCAGACAGACACAGTCACACAAACACAGACAAACAGCTACTTATGAAGGTAAGAAAAAATAAATTTACAGAAAGAACAAATTAGGTAAAAAAGAACACATATACAGTTTTCTTCATTCAGGTGTTAGGATAGCATATACTGTTGCTTGGTTGACACCTAGCAAAGGCTAGGTGGTACAGCAGCAGTTGTGACCAGGGAGCCTGACACAGACACAGAGAGAGTGCTGTACATTAACACAGTATGTGAACATTGTCGCATGCAACACAGACCTCAAAGCAAGGGCAGAAAGTAAGAAGAATAAGCCCAGCCAGTTGGATGATGACAGCTAGCCTGCTACAGATCCTGCACCACAGGCTGACACTGATTCCAGCTCCAGATGGGGTCACTTGAAGTAAGGGGGATAGCCCACCCTCCCCTGGGCCCACTGTAGGGAAGTAATCCCTGGTAAGCCCCAGGTATGGTCGGTGAGGAGGTTGTACAGGTTGGGAGGGCCAGTGGTGACAGGATGGGCATAAACACAATATGAAAAAAAGAGAAAAGAATCTTATTTAAAGGTAGGAACTCTGTACTTAGAAGTACTAGTTTCTTCCACTGGCACAATAGTAGTGCTACCACTCATGACCCAAACAACCCAGGTTCAGGAATGAGCCTGGGTCATCAGAGGGCTGGTCAGGGGGAGGGTGATTGTGACAGGAGCTCCTACCACTCTTGAGGGCTGACCTTTTCTTAACTCTGTTGCAACAGTTCTTCTGTTTCTTAGTCTATTCTGTCCTTTACAATTTCTAATCCATAAGGTTGGCCACCCATGGGCACCCCTTCCCCTTTCTTGACTATGCTATAGTATCCTCTTTAATTTTCCTTTTCCCTCTCAGATCCTCATACAGGGAGGTTATTGCTGTGACCTCCAAGCGTATGTAAAACAGGTTGTGTTTGTCATTGTTGGATTTAGTATGTAATAGCACTATGTCATAATATACCTTATGTTTATGAAACCAGTTAATGTTGAAAATACCATGGCACTATGTGTTTTTGATAATGGTAAAAGGTACTAGGTGACTATTATAGAAACTAAGTTAGTTCTGCTATTTAAAATGCATGTAAATTGCTGTAAACTGAACAAGTCTGAAATTGCATGGTGATTTGCCTATATGCAATGAAGCTTTGCATTATGGAAGGATGTATGATGTTGTAATTCTTTGAAACTTGATTTGTTGCCAGTGCCCTTTGGGGTAACCCCTTTTCAGTATTTCTGCACTGAGATTCTTTGTTTTTTAGCTTGTTTTAATTTTTTTTTCTTTTTGAGCCCCCACTACCCCAGTGAACAGGGCCCACATAGGGATAATAGATTTTCATTAAAAAGTGATTAGATCAGAGATCAGCGTCAGTAGGTGCTGGTTAAGTGCAGAGAAAGGACATACATAGTCTGTTGCTGCAAACTGATGTACTGAAGAAGGAATATGGCATTGCAGAAACTTATTTCCTGTATTTTGAATAAACATCATATAGAGATTATATGTTGAATCTGAAGTTTGGTGTCTGGTCCATCTGTCATCCCACAACCCCTCCTCAGTGGGTGAGCTTCCAGAAGATGCTCACCTCTTCAGGGTGGAAGGGGGTGTGGACTCCTCTATAACACTGCCACCTAGGTGAAGCTGGTGATCAAGGGGGTGAGAAGTGGTGCTCTGACCCACACTGGTGCCTCAGCCAAGAGCGTCAACTTATCTGTGAGTTGGGAAATGAAAAAACATGAAACAACCCAACCACACACAATGCAGCTCATCGCCTGCCAAAAGTCCTGCATCTCCCACTGGATGCTGCTCCAAAACTGAATCTCAACTCTGTCAGGAGGTTCAGGCAGATGCCAAGCAACCCTTCGTATCAGGGATCATCCATGAGGAACATGGAACAGTGGTAAGTTCTGGACAAGGTGGGTGACAGGGCTTGGTGGTGCAGTGGACTGATGTTGGCTGACTGTACCAGGTGAAAACAGCACTTCAAATATAGATCTGTAAAAGCCAGTCTTCAAAATGGGCATCTGCCTTGATAGCAACAGGGAAGGATGAGTACATAGTAATTACCACTACTCCTGTAGCTGTCAAGGCAGGGGAGGAAGTAATGATGTAATTGAAAGTGTGGTGGCTGCCTGAGCTGCTTCCATGGTAGAGATGGTTAAGACACAAGCAGCTCAGGCAGCATGGAGGGAAGATAAGGGTTCTGTTCCCAGTTTCCTGATTCTTACTTCTCTTTCTCTTCCCCACTTCTCAAGTGTGATGTGCTTCTTTACGTTTTGCCAGAAGCCAAGAACCCCCCCAAAGTTTCTATTCATCCCCATGTTTCAGCCCCTCTGGAGTTGTTTATTTTAATATTGGGCAGAGCCCCCCACAAAAGCAAAACATATATTTTGCATTTTTGCCATGGTAGTGGTCATTGGTGTGGTGTGGACCGCTACCATTGGCACTGTTTCTGCAGATGGTATTTTGGAATAGTGCTGTTTTTGCTGTACTCTTGTTAACAGTGCTGTAGTTTCTACCATTTTAACCTAGTGCCTGGTTGGCTGGGTACAGAGAGGGCAAGCATACTTTTTTATTGAACATACAAAAACACAAAACAAGGTACATCAATTTTCATTTACAAAGGTCATAGTTACTTATAAATTTACATTGGAGTTTATGTTCCTTATCATCAAATGCATACATGAAATTACATATTCTCTTTCATGGTATATGAGGGATTTATAAATTTTGCACCATCAAAATATTCCAGTTTAACTAATCTTGTTATTTTTAAAGCAAACCCAATTATGCACTTAAATTATGCAGATCAGTTGTTTAAAAAAAAATACATAACTTAACCACATTTTATCAAATAAATCATATCTCTCAAGTAATACATGGTGGGCCAGATATTCAAAACTCTGCCCCGGGGCTAAATTAGCACTGCCCAGTGGGAAAACTTAGTCCAGAGCAAAAAGCAAGCGATACTCAAAAGGAATAGCCCTGGGCAAACAGCTTCTGAATATAGCATGGGAACGAGGCCATACAAACTGGGCTAGGAGTGCAGGGCAAATGTAGCCCTGGAATAAGACAGCACTGAACACAGCAACCAGGAAGTGCAAACCACAATAACAACATAGTGCACAGTGATGTGAGGGTAGGTAGAGAGGAACTACGTGGCCAATGTGTGTTCTGGCAAATGCTTGAACCCAGTACAGCTGCAGGCAGCAGCACACATAAAAAAACAGTGATCAAAACTGTATAATATTCCCCGAACCGTTAGAGCAGCTTTAGCGTGGAGCTAAGCGGTTTGCCTAGTGCAAACACCTTAGCCCTGCTCTAAACTTTCCCATATTCAAAAGCGACATGCAAATGAGCCTACTTAGATAGTCTCTGGGCCAACAGCCACACTAGCATCTCATCATGCCCTGATTTGCATGCAGTTTGCACAGCGTTACTGCAGGGTCTCACAGCTCCACCTGTAGGTCAGTCTGGAGGTACAGGGGCTGGCCAGATCCAACTGCAGTTCCACCTGTAGGTCAGTCAGGCAGTGCATGATGATAGCTGCAGGCTTCGTGTAAACAGTACAGCATAGCATAGCATATCGTACCCCAGGGGACAACACAGCATAGGCACAGGTGGTGGTAGTGCTGCATACAACCTTCACACTGTAGGTCATGCTACAGTGCACAACAGACACTACAGTAGCAAGAGGGCTGATAGTGTGAGGGACATGACACTGCCTATGGTATGTAGGGCAGTGATGACCACTGCACTGTACACAGCGACAAGCTCATCTTGCAGGTAATTACTGAGAGTGGAAAGTACTATCACGATGTTGTGTGATCCACAGATGCTGCACCTGTGGCATGGGATGCACACAGTGTCATGTACATGACTGGCAGTGTGTGCTGTGACATCTGTGCAGTTGTGTGATAGGTGGCTAGGGGGCATGTAGGATCTGACAGGCACACAAGTTGTGGCATAATCCCACTACTGGCCCATGTGCACTGAGCAATGTGTCCCAGCCTTGTGGCCACACCTGGGCTGTGGTTAGGTCTGGCTACCCATAGACCCTCCCCTCACTGGCCACCATGCCTACAGTGCTACATGTGGGTGCTGGCATCTGTTATGCACCGCAGACATATGGTCTGCAGGTGTGTGCTATATGGCCACACTACCATGCTGTCCCCCTGTGGGTCAGATCACCCCTCACTGTTTGTGCTTGGCTCAGACTGGTGGCAGCTGATGGCATCATGGTGGTGCCATCAGTGAGCAGCATGTGTCCTCCATGTCTGGCAGTTTCTAAGTGTCATCCTCATATGCTACTGCTGCGTAAGTTGCACTAATGCTGCGATAGCACTCGCAAAAGCATACCGCTGTTGCCCAGGTTAAGACCAGCTTTTCCTGGGCAGTAAATTGTACTGCGCTATGGGTTGCACTATGTCGTGATAAACACCTTAGCGTGGTGCGAGTCACTGAATATCTCATAGCGAATTTATTCATGTTCACTATGACCCTTGCATATCATTATGCTTAGCCCGGTGCTACTGCTGTTTGCCCACGCTAGTTGGCCTTTTGAATATGGCAGACCCGCGATAATCCCGAGCAAACTGTTTGCGGACCGCGCAAAGCTTTGAATATCTGGCCCAGTGTGTTTTCTCTAGTTTATAAATTTTGTTCATACCATTTAACCAGGTTTTATAATATGGTGGACTTGTGTCTTTCAATTTCATAAGAGTGCAATTATGGGCATTTATAATTCCAATCATTAGTAGCTTTCTCTGCAAACTGTTTGCTTTATTATTTAATTGACTCATTGTTGACAATACATTTTCTGTGTTTTTTCTTAGCTGTATATTTGTATTTTTTTTTAAGTATCAATGATTTTCTGTCAGTATATTTTTAACTTTTCACATTTGACCAACACATGCTCAAGTGTACCCCTCTTTGATGTACATCTGGGACATACATGTGTGAAGTTAGGGTTCAGTAGATTTATTCTATGAAGAGTATAATATGTACAATGTATTTTATTGAAATATATTTGTATAAGTTTAGTTGATAATAAACCTAGCTGTTTGAGATTTATTATATTCATCCAGTTTTTGACTGAGATCTGCATGTTTATTTTGTCTGCCCATTTTGTTTTAATTGTTTGCAATGCTTTTTCCCTGTATTGTTCAGATTACAGTGTCAAATTTTGATATAAGTTTTGAAGTATTTGGTATTATTATTTGCATTTCCAATTGGTTCATATGGGATCTTTCTAAAACATTTCCTGTATTTTGCAAACAATCTGTAAATTGCAAATATCTAAAAAAATGCATATTAGGTATTTTATATTTTTGTCTAATGGTTTCAAAATCTAACAACCAATATTGTTATGTAGTTGATTCAATTCCTTTATACCATGTTGATGCCATATTTTAAATCCTATGTCTGTAGTTGAGGGAACAGAATTTCCGTTAAGATATATGGGTGGGTAGGGAGATTTATCCTTTTGATCTAATAACTTTATTATGTCAGATTATATTTTACACATAGTTATTGTTGAGAAACACAAAGAATTAAAATTGGACCTATAGGGGCCTGAAAAAAATATGTTTAATCATTTCATAAGGAATGTGATTAGCTTCTATCAGGTATGTTTCTTTAAACTTATCTTGATGAAACCATTCATAAACTGAAGATAGATTAGCTGCTTGATAGTACCATAATAGATTTAAAAAAGTAAACCACCTGATTTCTTGTAGATATATCTTTTTCTATTTTTAACCATGGTTTTTTACCTTTTCATAAGAATTTTTTCATTATTTCATTTTCCATTTTCTTAAAAAAAATTATTATATATTATAATGTGACGGGTTTGAAATAAAAATAAAATTTGGGGAATATGTTCATTTTAATAATATTTACCTTACCTATCAATGTAATTGGTAATGATCCCCACTAATGAATTCTGCTTGTGTTTTATTAACTAATGGTTCAAAAGTATTACTATACAGAGATTCAATATTATTTTTTACTCCTAAATATTTAAGCATTTGTACATTTTTATATTTGCATTTTGTGATTGTACAAATGGAGTTTAATGGTTTTTAGATTCTAATAGTTCAGTTTTATCCCAGTTGATTTTATAGCCTGATATAGTGTATTACAGGCGAGAAGGGAAGGGCGACTAAGGGATTGGGATCTTTGGCAGGGTGGTGGGGTGCAGTGGCTGTGGAGCGGCTATGATCCTAAATTGGGCTTGGAGGATGGGGGGTGTATGATGTGTAAGCAGCTCACTCAGCTGAGAGAGGAAGTGACGGGGCTAAGGTGGGAGTTAAATGGGGGAAGCTGGGGAAAGGGGGTAGAGAGACCGGGACAGTATAAGCCAAGGAAGGAGTGGGAAGGACTGAGTGGAGTCACTGGAGGATCAGATACACTGTTCCGGAAGTCAAAAGCTTGGGAGGGAGAGGATGGAAGGGGATCCAGAGGGGATAGACCAGAGGTTGTAACAGACAACAGCAAGTCCAGATTTGGGACAGTAATGCCTGAGACAGGAGGAAAGGGTCAGGGGAACTGACAGCAGGAAATCTAGATGCTAAAAATGATGCCTGTAGCTAGAGAAAAGGGGTCAGTCAGGGATCAGGAGGAATGGAAGACAGTAGGCTCAGGAAAAGGCAGACAGATGACCAGTATGAAGGACAATGCAGGCATAGGCGAATGGCCAGAGGGGTGGAAGTAACAAATAGTTTTGACTTCCTAGGTATTCTAGTTGAGGACATTGGAGAGGAAGGGGTCCGGCAGGGGCCATCAGAGAAGGGGGGTGCAGAGTGGCTGGGGGACATGGGGGGAAGATCTCAGGTGCAGTGGAAGGGGGAGGAGGGGGCAGGCACACAGCATGCAGGAGAAGGGGTGGAGGAGGGGATGGGCACATTAGGGACACACCAAAAGGTGGCAGTAGGGGAACTGTGGCATAAGAAACAGGGCAGGAAGGAAGCACTGGAAGAGCTGGAGTTGAGTTTCTGGGAGGCTGAAAATGAACTGGAGGAAATCCTGCATGGTAGAGCTGCAGAGAGCCTGGGGCATGTGCTGGGCAGGTGCAGGAGAGGGAAATATGCAGACAGGGCAGGTGGTAAGGAGGAAGACTTCCCATGTGGGGAAGAAAATGCAAAACCTTCTGCAAAGTGGGCAGGACAGAACAGTTGGAGGGGATCAAGCACAGTTGGCACAATCTGCACAGTGATGCAGATGAGAGAAGGTCAGGAGCAGTTAGAGGGGTGTCAGGTGAAATTGGATCATGCTCAAGCAGTGAAGCAGGAGTCATCTGCAGGGATGAAGGAAGCCAGGCGGAAGTACAAGGGATGAAGAGGTACAGGAGGGGGGAGTCTGATGAAAGGCTAAAGGGAGAGGGTGAAGAGGTACAGATGCTGGGTGTGGGTAAAAATTAGGATAGGCTAGGTGATGGGGGACAAAAGATGAGCAGGGCATAAACCAAGTCAGGCTGGAACATGAGAAGTAGTGCAAAGGGAGCTAAACCCTGTGACACAAACCTAGAGTTCAAATGGACACCCAGGAAGCAGGGGGCAGTAGAGTGGCACTCTTGGGGATTCAATAATTAAGGGGCTAAAATGGGGAAGGAAGGGAGCAAAAACAATGCAGTATGGGTGCATGCCAGGGATGATGGTGCCAAAGGTGAGGCATCATATTGCTTCCTGGGGTAAGCAGCAGGATGAAAGAACACATCAGTGTTTCACCTGGGCACAAATGACTTGGAAGGGAACAGTCTGATGGAGGTACAGGCAAGGTTCGAGGAACTTGCTAGGTTCTGTAGGAGCAACACGGTTTTTCCTTCCATTTCCTTCTCTAAGGTATTGCCAGTACCAAGAGTGAGCACACCCAGAAAGGAGAAGATAAGAGCTTTCAACAATTGGCTACAAGGTTGGTACAGTCAGATGGGGTTCAGCTGGATAGGTGACTGGGGCTCTACATGGGAGGAGGAGGGGCTGTATGCCCAAGACAGGCTGCACCTGAGCTCTTCAGGGGCAGCTGCACTAAAGAGTAAACTGGGGGACTTCATGCAAGGAAGTTCAATTTAAACTTAATAAGGGGGAGTGGCTAAGGACAGGGCAAACCTTACATAAGGCAAAGCAGAGAGGCTATCAGCCCCCCCCCCAAGTCACAACACTCATCAAGGGAACACTTAGCAGCAGGGAAGGACGGGATGGGGTTACATGTTAGAGGGCTTGGGTTGCAAATGCCAGGAGCCTGGAGAACAAAATGGGAGGACTGGAGGCCACCATGATGGAGGAGAACCTAGACATTGTAGCAGTGAGTGAGACTTGGTGGAATGAGCACTACACCTGGGAGACGGTGATCCCAGGGTATCGGTTGTTTAGGAAAGATCAGGAGGGAAAGAGGGGGGAGGGGTGGCATTATATATCAGGGAAGGGATTGGGGCCATGGAAGGGCAGGATGAGGAGGGGGGAAACAGAGATAATGTGGGTCACCCTAGACAGGGGACAGAGGAAAACCTGCCTGTTGGGGTAGTCTATAGGCCTCCTATGCAGTGGGAGGAAGGAGATAGACACTTTGTAGAATCAGTAGTGAGGATGGCACGGAAAGGGGAAATTGTGCTAGTTGGGGACTTAAACCTTCCAGATATCAACTGAGAGGCCCATACAGCAATCTCTGCAAGGAACAGGGGTATCTTAGAGGCTCTTCAGGGAATATTCCTGCAACAAAGGGTCAGCGAGCCCACTAGGGGTGTAAACCTGTTGGATGTGGTCCTCACAAATAGGGACAGTGTGGAGGAGGTGGAGGTGGGGGAACAGCTTGGCACCAGTGACCACAGGGCTGTCAGGTTAAGGGTGAGACAAGGCATGGCGAGGGTTAGGACAAGAACCAAGATAATGGACTTCAGAAAGGCTGACTTTCATGGAATGAGGAAGGCAGTTGGAGAAGAAATGTTGAGGATGGGGATGTGCAGGGGGTGAAGAAATTATGGGCAGCCATCAAGAGAGGGGTATTTAAAGCCATGGACTCATGTATGAGAAGGGAAAGAAAGAATAGAAGACAGAAAAGACCTCTATGGTTCACTAGAGAGGTGGCATTAGGGGTCAAGGAGAAGACTACAGCATTCAAGAGATACAGGAGGACACAAAAGGATGAGGACAGGGAAGCCTACAGGGAAAAAAGAAAGGAGACTGGGCAAAAGATAAGGAGGGCTATGGAGGCCACTGAGGAGAGAATAGCAAAGCAGGCAAGTAGGGGGGACAAAACCTTCTTTAGGTACGTTGGAGAAAGGAAGAGAGCACAGCATGGGATTGGAAGGATAAGAGGGGAAAGTGGAAAAATACTGGAAAGGGACTTCGAAAAAGCAGAGGCACTAAACAGCTATTTCGCCTCAGTCTTCATGGAGGAAAGGGAGGGTAGGGGGACCAGAAACGGGTGGGGAGGGTGACAGTCACAGGCAGGTGGCTGTGGCAGAATTCACTGCTGAAGGAGTTAGGGAGCTGGGAAGACTTAGCATAGACAAACAATCGGGCCTGATGGAATACACCCAAGGGTTCTCAAGGAGGTGAAGGATGAACTGGTGCCACATCTAGCGAGGCTGTTTAACTTGTCCTTGGTCACAGGGGTGGTGCCAATGGACTGGAAGAGGGCAAAGGTGGTTGCACTACAATGGGGGGCGGAAAGGTGAGGTCAAAAACTACCATCCTATTAGACTTACCTCGGTGGTGGGAAAGGTAATGGAAACACTACTTAAGGTCAGGTTGACAGAATACTTGGAGATGAATGGCATGCAGGATGACAGGCGGCATGGCTTCACCAAGGGAAGGTCATGTCAGACTAACCTGATAGAGTTTTTCAATGGGGTGACACAGATAGTGGACCAGGGAGGAGCAGTAGACATGGCCTATCTGGATTTCAATAAGGCCTTCAGCACCGTTCTGCATGGTGGAATGGTACATTAGCTGGACAGACTAGGGGTGGACTACAGGATCACAAGGTGGGTGGAAAACTGGTTGAAGGGAAGGAGTCAGACAGTGGTGGTAAATGGGACACATTCCAGGGAACAGGCGGTGACCAGTGGGATGCCACAGGGGTCAGTGCTAGGACCAATACTCTTTAACATCTATGTGCATGATGACCTAGCAGAGGGTCTGAGGGATGGGTGCCTGTACGCAGATGATACAAAAGTCTGCAATAGAGTGGTTTCACCTAGCGGGTGCAAGCCATGAAGCCGGACCTGAGAAGCTGGAGAGGTGGTCTGACACCTGAAATTGAAGTTTAATACACAAAAGTGCTCACTCATGCACCTGGGGAGGAAGAATAGGAGGAAACTTACTCCCTTGGTTGGTTGAAATTGATTAAGAAGGACACAGAAAGGGACCTGGGGTTATAATTGTCAGCGTGACCTCAAGGTGTGCAGCCAGTGTAGCAGGGTGGTGGGAAAGGCAATGGAATGTTGGCCTGCATTGCAAGGGCCTTTAATAGCAGGAATAGGGAGGTGCTAATGCCATTATACAGAACCATGGTTAGACTGCATCTGGAGTATGGGGTGCAGTTCTGGAGGCCTCACCTACAAAGAGATGTTGAGCTGATGGAGAGGGTGCAGAGAAGGGCAACCAAATTGGTACGAGGGATGCAGAATGTTCCCTATGAGAGAAGATTGAGACCTTTAAGTATCTGAAGGGAATAAATAAGATAGAGGGTAACAGCTTGTTCAAGTTGAAGAGGGGAGTGAACATGAGGGGACATAGCCTCAAACTGGAAGGTGGGCAATACAGAGGTAATGTCAGGGGACAGTTTTTCATGGAGAAGGTGGTGGAGGCCTGGAACAAGCTGCCAGAGGAGGTAGTGGCAGCTGAAATGGTGGAGGGGTTCAAGAGGACTTGGGATAGATTTAAGGGATTGGGAAAAGAGGGTGGAAGCATAACAGAAGGGCGGAGGTAGGGTGTTGGGCAGACTAGATGGGCTGTGGTGCCCTTTTCTGCTGTCACATTTCTGTGTATCTGTGTATTACCTAATAATGTAAGAGTATTGTTCAATATTGCATAGATTGTATTTAAATTATGAGTATACTGTATATGACAGCATCTTCTGCATATAGACTGATTTTATGTTCTGTTTCTTTTATTTTTAGTCCTTGTATATTATTCTGTTATATTTATAGCTAAAAGTGAAGATTAATGTGGAGAGGGGCAACCGTCTCTAACCCTGCTTTAGTGTTTGATAGAACCTGAAAGCTCATTATTAGTCCTAGACCTGGCAGAGATATTCTGATTCTGGTGATCAAGGGGGTGAGAAGCGATGCTCTGACCCACACTGGAGAAGATTCTGATATAGAACAACTATCCAAGTTCTGAAACTCGGACCAAATTTCATTAACTTAAATAAAGTTTTAATGTGATCCCATTCTAACCTATCAAATGCTTTCTCAGTGTCAAGAGACAGGATGGAAAAATTAACGTTCTTAAATTTGTCAATCAAGTTTATTGTTCATCTGATGTTGGTTTTTAATTGGCTGTTTTTTATTAATCCATTTTGATCAGAATGTATGATGACAGGAAGGATATTATTTAATCTATCTGCTAATATTTGAGTTACAATTTTGCTATCTGTATTAATCAAAGAGATCAGTCTGTATGATAAGGCTAAAAGTGGATCTTTGTCTTTTTAAATAGTAGTATTGTAGCTTCTGTTGCTGATGGATTCTTTGTCAGTTATTCAAAATTTAGCATGGTGCAAACCGTTTTGCAGGATTAGCACAGGTTTAGCACAAGAACCACCATATTCAAAGAGGGGACAGCATGCACTAAACGAATAGCGCTGGGCTAAAACATAATGTGTGCAAGGGGCAAAGTGGAGGGCAGGTACCTGCATATGGGCACAATGGGATTTTCTATAGACATAGTGCTGTGCAATGCACCACTGTGTGACACATAGAGCAGCGCTTACTATCACTTATAAAAGGGAGGCCTAACTCCGGGCAATCCACAGAGGAGGAGTGGCAAGACCAGGAAGTGAGGCAAAATGGCTGTATTTAGCAATGCAGTAGTGCTACACCTCATGGAGCAGGTTGTGGAGGAGGAAGAGGGATCAGGCACAACAAGGCCCATTACACAGGCAAAGGAGGAGATATGCTGCACACAGATGGTACCAGCCCAGAGCCTCCTTTGAGACCCTGCCTGATGACCACATCATTGGCTGGTAGAGGTTGGACAGGGGAATGTTGAGGCAGTTCAGCGAACTCCTGCATGAGAGCTGCAGCCAAACACCGGGGCAGCCATGCCATGTCAGTTGAGGAAAAGGTGATGGCAGTGATGTGCATCCTAGCTACTGGGGCATTTCAGCACCAACAGGGGACCACCATCAGGGTCGCGGTGCCACATCACGCCTCTGACCCAGTTCCTTGATGCTCTCCTGCCACATGCTGGCGAAGTTTATAGTATTCCCCAGCACGGCAGCAGAGCGCACATCAACCATGCAGCAATCCATCGAGTGCTACTCACCCACTGTACTTGATGCCATTGACTGCACCCATGTTCCCATCCATGCACCACCTGGTGATGCCAGTGACCTGTATGTTAACAGGAAGGGCTACCACTCAATCAATTGCCAGGTGGTGTGCACACGACCGCATAAACCAATGTCTTTGCACAGTACTGGTAGTGCCCATAATGCCTCTTATATCTGGCACCAGTCCTGCTGTGCCAGGCATTTGAGGAGGCAGGATACCAAGTAGGCATTTAGTCGGTGAGTATGGGCAGCCACAACAGGGTAAGGGCACAGGAGGGGGATAGGCAAGGTAGCTGTGGAAGGGATAGAGCAATGGTACACAGAAGCAGTGGCACTGTGCAGGACAGCAACACTAACACCTGTTATCTCCACAGGGACAGTGCCTATCCCCTATGACCCTGGCTGCTGACACCGGTATCTCGGCCAGCAACAGTGGCCGAGGAACAGTAAAACGAGGCACATGCTGCTACAAGGAACATTATTGAGAGGGTCTTTAGGATGCTCAAGATGTGGTACCATTGCATAGACCAGTCAGGCAGTGCCTTACAGTATAGCTCTCAGAGGTATGCCGCACTATCCTGGCCTGTTGTATGCTACACAACATGGCACTGAATCATGGGATACGTGCACCTGAACCTGAGGTACATTCTGACAGTAAGCCAGAGTCAGGGGGATAGTAGAGCAACTCGAGAGGTGGGATCTGCACATGGCCCACCGGGCCATTGAGCACAAGAGCAGCAGCATCGAGACACTAACCCAGGGTGGACAGTGAGTAAACACAAAACAGAGAGATAATATGATATCAACAGTACATTTAATGGTAGCGCAGATATAGTACAGTGTGATCAGTATAATATACATGTGTTGTACAAGTTGCCAGTGTGCTGATGTGAAGTGGTGCGGTGTGTGTGATGTGTGTCGGCCACCACCATACCACTCAACTGTATCACAGTACGAGAAACGGTCCTCCTGTTACATCACAGAAGCTCCCTGTTCCACAGTGTGAGGACCTGTCCTACAGTCAGTGGTAACATTGTAAAGAAAAACCCTATTGTGAATGATGCAAACAATACATTAGGCACTTAATAACAGATGGCCTGAACAGACATGCAAACATTGTAACAATCTTCTGAGCTTCTGAGGGACAGCACTGATTAAGTGTTCCTGATCTGCTCAGTTGTACCATATTTTGAGAGACTTGTTCTACGGTTGGGGGACAAAATGTTGAGAGGTATGGCCACCACCCAGGTGCGTACAGCAAACAGCAATGTAGACATGTGTTGGCAGGGGCTGTGGCATGGGAGTGATCATGGGCCATGGAGGAAGTTGTGTGTGTGCAGGGGACATGGGATGTGGGTGTGTGCATGTTGCAAGTGAGTGGGACATGGCCACACCATGCATGTGGTGGAACACATCAGCTGTGCCTGCCACAGTGCACACGATCCACACCCTGTGCATGGCAAACTGCTGGGCATGCGACGTGCTGAGGACAAAGATAGGGTGGACTGAGGCGAGGCTGGGAGGGCAGGCTGTCCGAGGCCATGCCACGAGGCCTGCACAGGTGTGGAGGAGGTGGCCATGACACCGGCATGGCCTGTGGATGACCAGGAAGTAGGGTGGAGGAGGTGGCATTCACCCTGCTTGCACCTCTGCCACGCTGCTGCCCATGTTAGACACGGCCTCGCTGGCATCTGGTTGCACCCTGCAGTGCTGCTGTAACAGTGTCCAACAGCACCACAGCATGGCCCTGCACAGCAGCAGTAAGGCTACCTAAGCCACGCTCAATGGTAGCAAGGACACTGGTCAGTTGCTCCTCTGACCGTAGCTCAGCATGGGCGAGGCCAGAGCCACTGTCTCCCATAGCTGTGACAACTCATGCTGCAGCTCCCTGCAGAGATCATGCAGGTCCTTCTGGGCAGCATGCTGTGAGGCCAAGGCCTCCTGAAGCATGGGCATGGGCATCCTGTGCCGGTGCAGCATCAGCATCCTGCACCAGTGGCAGGGTTTGCAACTGGCATTGGGCAGTGTGTTACAGATGTGATGGGACCTGTAGGGACACCTGGCAGTGCGTCAGCTGCTGCAACTGTGGTCTCACAGGTGATGGAGCATGCTGCAGGACTGGCTCTGTGGCCATTGTCTATGGGACATATTCGGCGGGCAACACTGTACAGGCACCGGAACAGCAGCTGTGGGCACAAAGGTGGCAGGTGCTGAGTACCCCTCACCCCCAATTCAGACATGGTGCCAACCCCCACTGTTCCCAAACCATTAGTGCCACTGGCCACTCCCATACTGGCAGGGCAGGTTCCTCCTCTGCATCCTGTGAGTCGTCACTCATCACAGTCAGGATAACCACCTGCTCTCCACTCAGATCCTCCACCTGGGCGTACTCAGATGGATTCAGGGACTCCAAGAATGCTGTATCCTCCTCTTCTGAAGTTCCTACATACACCATTGCCTCATGTCATCTGCAGCCAGACATTGTGCTGACTGTCATGTCCACTGTAGCTCCACCTGTGGCAGCCATGCCTGATGTGGAAGGGCACACCTCTGCTGTGTTGCCATCCTCCTCCTGCTCCATTGTGCCTGGCCCCACCTGGGACATGGCCTGCTGGGCATGCAGTGCTGTAATGGAACAGACAGATATGAGTGGCCACTACAGTGAACAGACAACTCACCCCCACCCCCAACAATGCCACATACACCCCCAGCAATGTGTGCCCCACAGCATGCCCAAGCAGACCCCACTGTGCATACCATGCACTTGCAGCCAGTGCCCTAGGCACCCCCTGCACCATGGCACACATGCACTTACGACATGTGCCTGCCAGCAGATGCCCACCACTGTGCAGCCCCATCACCACTCTTACAATGGGACATACTCACGTGATCCCTATGCACGTGCCATGACAGTGGCGATGTGTGCCTCAGTCCCCATGATGTTGCTGTCTGCTGAGTGGTGGATACATGCCACAAACTTACCTGCCCTGGGTGGCGTGGGTGGTGTCTACACCCACCACCTTCAACCCCACCAACTGCCACTGGCCACAGGGTAGAGGCTACTATAGCCATCAATGGGTCCCAGTCCCACTGCTCCATTGGTTGTGGTTCCCACCAGACTGTAGCCTGTCTCTGATTCGTTGTGAAACTTGTGGACCATGAGCTGTCCTGCCCTGCAGCCTCACCTGTGTGGGATAGAAAGCAGGGAAAGGGTTACACACAGTTGTGCACAAACATTGCACAGCTGTAACAGTATCAAATGGCCATGGTGCAACACACAGTCGCCATACACACTCCCAACCACTGTGGAATGCCAACAGGACATGCACATTGCACCTCAGTGTTGTGGAGTCCTGCAGGCCAGCACAGTGCTGCCCATGCCACTGCCTGTGGCATGTAACTGTTGGCCTGGCTGCACATGGTGGCATGGAGAGTGGTGCACTGCAAGGCTATCACAAGGCCTACAGCCACAGACAGTGTCCAACGTGCACATGTGTGGGACTGTGCAGCCATGGTTGTAAATGCCTGACCCATGGGGTTCCCCGGCACATCCAGTGCCATGCTGGGCCTGTGCACACCCAGCACTTTGGCACACATGCTGTGGAACCATGGTTTGCATCCCCACAACAGGACTAGATGGCTGACCACAACACATGTGCCACTAGTGGCGCTGCCTAGGCACTGTTGCATGTGCCAGTGCTGTGTCAGTGCAGCCACAGTGCACACACATACAGGTGTGGTGGGTGCATAGCAGTACTGGCACATCAGTGCACAAGGCCTGTGTGTGACTCACCATGTGGAGCCATAGTGGGTACTGTACAGCAGTGCAACACTGGGGTACTGCACTGTGTGTCAGCGCATGTCATGCAATGGCCTGGATGTCCACACTGTACATGCATTGTCCTGTCATGGGGATAGACACCCTGGACTGCAACACCAGTGGTACTGCCCCTGCCTCTGCTGCACAGCACTGTGCACACAAAACACCAGCCATTACTGCAGTGTAGTGACTCTAGTAACTGCATGAGTCCTGTCTGCTGTGACCCACGTACACACATCACACAACACATTACAGGGGTGGGGGGTGGGCTGTATGTGATGCAGATTTCACTTGGTGACTTGGGTGACAGCATGGGTACCTGTGGCAGTTGTCACATTGGATGACATGTACCTTACAGTCACAGCGGACTACTGAAGCACTCCAGAGTGCAGCCTCCACACTGCTGATGACATCCTACTGCCTTCTGCAGCACCACAGCATGCCATCAGTCAATCATGGTCTCCACAATGGGTGCTAGACAGCGCATAACGATGGTGGGGCACCACTACCCACACAGGGGCAGCCAGGAGGGGCAACAGCCCACCAGTCCCCCATCACTGCCACATACAAGCACAGACAGGCAGCACCAGTTAGTACTCAGCTGCAATCCCAAGGCCATTACCTGTACTCCACTGTTGGACAGATCACAGATACCATAGCCTGACACATAACAGGCAGTACAGGACCAGCCTGGGAATGGCCAGGACTGTACAGTCACACCGTGGCACTGCCATACCTGGGTTCGGTCCTGTCCCTCAGACAGGCAGGTGACTGGCATTGTCTGGGTCACCCTATTGTCCATCCAAACAGTATTAAGATGCATAGTGGAATGTTGTTATGCATGGGATTCCATGCTTGTAATATAGAGAATAATGTGAGCAACCAAACACAACAAGGCTGTGTTTCCATCGAGAGGTTGAGATGACAACATATGAACCTCGAGAGGTCCATGCAGTCATCTCAACCCTGAGATGGAAACACATGCGAGTTGTGTGTGGTTGATCATATTTTTTTATAGTATATGGTATTTTACACTAGAATGGCAGACCCCCACTGAAGTGAAAACAAAAAATCTTGCCATTTCATTGTTCTACTCACATAACAAAATAAAACTTCCAGATTTTTGAAAGGTGAAAGATATGACTTTGGGCACTGGGTGGTTAGTAAGTAGCTAGGTGTAGAATAAATGAGAAATTTAAAATTGTATGACCTTTGAACTGTGCATAACAACTGTTCG
Source organism: Neoceratodus forsteri (assembly GCA_016271365.2). Taxonomy (NCBI): domain Eukaryota; kingdom Metazoa; phylum Chordata; order Ceratodontiformes; family Ceratodontidae; genus Neoceratodus; species Neoceratodus forsteri. Next base: position 756,620,424 of record CM028135.1, read on the forward strand.
GAATGCGCATAACAACACTTTAGAATGCGCATAATGGTTTAGAATGTGCTTAACAACAATTTAAATCAGGCTGATTTTTATACATAACAAAGGATAACCATATACTATATGCTTATAGTGTAGTGGAGTGTTGTTCTGTATAGAATTCCATCCCTTTCACAATGTTGTTCTACCACAGTTCCAAGGTCATGGAATGCTGTTCTACCCCACTGCGGTAGAACAGCATTCTAGAACCTCTAGAGACTGCATGTGTCAGTTTCATTTATACAGCAAAAGAACTCACAAAACACTTATTGCACACAGTACTATACACTATCAATATTACAGGATGAGCAACTCTATGCACAACCAGTGTGTTCTGCCAGGTCAGGGTTCCGATTCCCACGGACCTCTTGAGCTTCGCTGTAGAGGTCAGAGGGAATCAGAATCCCTCTGTGGCAGATCACACTGGTTCTGCATAGTTGCCCATCCAGTATTCTCTATGTGCTGCTGCAGTAGTGATGTCATTATGTTGTTCTGCTGCAGTAGTGATGTCACTACTGCTGCAGAACCACTAGGAATGCTGGCACGTGTTACATTACTCTCAGTACTTCTGTGGTGACAGTATTCTAGAATCGCTAAAGACTTCACAAGTTAGTTTCATTATGGAACAGAGTGAAGAGAAACACACTGCACACATGTCACATACTACTGCTATACACTATATCAAATACATGATGAGCAGTGTTATACACAACCTGTGTGTTCTCTCACCTTGGGCGTCTGCACTCTCGAGGTCTCAGGGACTCAGAACCCCTTTGTCGCAGTACATACTGCTTGTGCAGACTGGCCCATATAACAAGCAGAGTAGACGTGTTACGGCTCTAACCTGGATGTCTGCCATCATCCAGTGCTATCAAGTCACACACACACAAGACATGGGGATACCCAACAGTTGTTAGCATGGTGATTACAGATATCATTCAAAATCAACAGCCTCATCTGATTCAAAGTCAGTTGGCATTCATCTGTATCCTTCTCCTCCAGGTCGTGCCTGGCACTAGGCAGATGATGTCTAGTGCACTTCCCAGACAACATATGCTACATCACTAAATAACTGATATGTCCCTGGAATTCCACTGTAGTCAGGTTGTCTGTGACAGCCCACATGCAGTACATACCTGGCTGCCCCTGTGATTGCTCCTGTGACATCCTATGTGCTGTAGCAGTAATCCCACATCAACATTTATTACCTATCAGCAACACAGGCAGAGCACTGTTAGCTCTTGTATAGCACAGCGGGGCAAACAAGCCTGTTAACCATGCTAATGAACCAATATTGATATGCTAATCACCATGTTAGCTCCATGCATACACAATGACCATCATTTGTATATGTCATTTAAAAATGGCAGAAGCTGGCACCGGGCAAAGTGTTTAGCGCCGTCAAAGCATTTAGTGCCAGGCAATTCATATAGCGCCGGGCTACCTTGGCTGTGCTTAGTGCAGTGCTGTTGCCATAGCGCCACACTAGGACTCTTAGCCCAGGTCCTGCGCATGAGCAGGTCGGGCCAGTCTGCGCAAGCATGGCCATGCTATGTGCCATAGCGTTGTGCAAAACCTGTTAGTGCGATGGCACTGAGCATGCCCAATAGGTCTGTACTGGGGTAATGGCAGGGTTGAGCATGTGCATTGCACGCACTTTCGGGTAGCGTGGCTCTATTGCACACTTCTGCATGGTGCTAGGCTAAACAGTTGCAGAGTGTCAGGGTGTGGCCCAGCAGTTACCATCTAGCATTACCTTTACCTCCCTCTGTGTCGGCCATATCTGGGAGACATAGGCAGAGGGCAGTGGTGGGCTGTGACTGGCGCTGGGATGTTGTGGAGATGGCAAACCTGGTCCGACTGACACAACAGTGGCATAGGTACCTGTTTGGAGAGGTCCATGAGGAGGACTGCCCACATAGCCAGGTGTGGGCTTCAATTGCCAGTTGCCTCACAGCCCTGACTGGCATACCATGTGATGGGGAGAAGTGCCACCACCGATATGTGGATCGGTGGTGCGGGCAGTGCCCACTACTGGAACGATGCCAGGTGATGGTTCAGGAGGGGACTGTGCCTGTGCCAGGTATGTGATGACTGTCACCAGGTGTAGTCATGGGGGTATATGTGTTGGATGGTGTGCCTGTGTGTGTGCAACATGGCCCATTCACGGCAATCCTGGGGGCTGTGGTGCTGTGCGGTGACATTGGGTACATATGTTGGACCCTGCCATGTGGTCCTGTGTTCAGAGGAGTGTAGACTGTGTGGGCCAGGGGGACATAGCATTTTGGGAGTGTTGTATGCAATTTTCTGCACTGTGGTGGCACACTGCACCATACCACCTACTGTGGCTGCATGAACCCATGACACCTGGCCCCCTGCCACATCCACTGTGTTCTGTCATGCTGCCAGGGGTTTGTGTACAGATGTGCCTGCTCTGTACATCCACAATGTGTGGTTGGTTGTGTTGTCTGAGCATGGGGCACACCACCACTGCTGTTTCTGTGCCATGACACTGGCCACCGGCTTGTGTGACAGATCCATGGCATTGGTGCCCTGCTGTGCTGCACACTGTCAAGGGTGTAGGCAGCATACTCACTGTACATATTTGTGTACAGTGTTGCTGTGTGCCAGTCACAACCCATTTGCCTTTCTGTCATCATTGTCATTCTAATCTATAGTATTTGGGTTGGTGTATGCCACTGAGGCATGTCTCTGTTTCCACATATGTTGTTGAGGAGTTAGATACATATGTACCCTCTTTAGGGGTTGGAGGAATCATCTGACAACATTCCGACTTGTTTGGGAGGGGGTACCATCTGGAGGGGCTATGTACATATCGTAATGGGGGCCTGTTGCAGCTTGTGTGTACAGAATGGCAATGTCAGGTTCCACCCCTGCACACTTTGGCCATGCACTGTGCATTCTGCGGTGTCCAGTGTCATGCTTGGTATGGCTTGGGTGCTGCACTGTGCCTGGGAGCCATATATGCGTGTGTTCTGCCATGCCACCAGGGTCAGGGGTGGGCTTTAATGTACCATGGTGGCAGACATTGTAGTAATGCTGCTGTACCACCTTCCCACTGCAGAGCACAGAGACCACACCAGCGATGGGAGGTGCGACCAGCTGGCCAACCAGAGGCCCACCACAGACAGGTGGGGGGTGCAGTCCATGCCACAGCACGCAGAGGAGAGCAGTGACAGTGACAAGAGTGTATTGCATGAGTACTGTTTGCCATTGTGCATTTTGACTATGTCTCTGTGTAGCCACTGCAGGCATTGGACTGCTGTGTCTAGTGTCGTGGCACAGTTGACTGGGTCATCCAGGTCTGGTGTGATTTTGCTATGTTGTGTTGGGATTCCAGGGTGCTCACTGAGAATGACCCCTTAGCCACAGTGGCTAAAATTTGTACAGCTACATGGGGTTACAGTGTTCACACATGACTATGTGCCAGATTGAGGGGGGTTGCACTGGATGCTTCACACCAGTGGCACCATTCAGCGCACCCATTGCTGTTATGTAAGTGGGTCCTGCTATGGTGGCTGTGTGCATTTGTGTTGTCTTCCATGCATTCACTGACTTGCCTTCTGCTGTATGGCCTGTGCCATGGGTGGGTCTATCTATGGTCTACTGTTGCCGTTACTGCCATGTGCACTGCTATCTGCCTTGTACTGTGTCATGTGCAACATGTTGCTGTTACGTGCACCATTGAGGCAGGATGCAGCAGGTCTGTGCATGGAGAGTGACCATTTACTGTGCCTGCAGCTGGGGGATTACTGGGGTCAGCCTGCTGTGCTGGCTGTTTCTGCTGCTGTTGCCCTGTATGCCACAGTTTCACTGTTCTGTACTTCGCATGGCATGTGTCATTCACATTATCTGTGTCAGTGTTCATGCACGGCACGTTGTACATGCCTGCCAGAGCTGCTCATGCTGTGACCTACAGGGGGCCAAAGTGCCATTTGGTGCCTGCATCTCCCTACCAGTGTGTTGCCATTGCAGTGTGGACACTGGTATGTTATTGAGTACCCTTGACTGAGCTCGGTGGTGTACATGCACAGGGGCTGTTGGGGGGGGAGTCTCTAGGGCTATGGTGCCCCATGGGCCTGTGTGGCTGTGCATGTCATGTGTACCTGTTGCCTTCAGCTGTGTTGCGGGGGCCATGTTCCCCTACAGGGTGCTGTCCCTCAGTCCCTGCAGTGCATGGTGTTCATACATGGGACATGCATGGGTGCTGTAGGGGTTATTCTGTGGTAGCATGGTGTGCTGGGTTTCAGACCCTGTGGCAGGTGCTGCTCCCACCAGTGGGGGTGAGGGCCTTGACATGCCTTGGCCACCAGGGTGGCACTGTCCTGTGCGTTCCATTGGCCTACCACTGCCCTGCCACTGGTGGACCATGGCCTGTGTCCCTGTTTCACATGTATGTGTCTCCTTGCATGTGCTGCTGCTGTGGGTGGTGGCACAGCCCCATGCCATGCTGTCCAACAATATGGGCTCCTCATTCTTCTATTGTGGCAATGGATGTAGGTAGGCATTGGCACTTTCCCTGGTTGTGTACAGCTTGGGTACCTGTCCCACATTCTATACTGTTTTGTTGCCACTGTCGTTGTCCTCTGTAGTCATTGGGTCTCTGTAGGCCACGTCTTGCCTCTATCTGTTTCACCTGCCATTGTTCTGCATTTATGTCAGTGTCCCACCTGCTCAGGGATTACTGACATCATTTGTTCTGCTGCTATGTTATGACAATGTGGGTAGGGGTTTGGCTGAGTCTTTACAGTTCTTGTGGGGGGGCAGCAGTTGGGGGGGCCACTGCTGGGGAAGATGTGTACGGGACAGGCATATATGGTTACACATATGGTTTTGGCTGTGGCACCTTCTCCAGTGGGTGTCATCTGTGATATGTATCATAGCTGTGTAACTGTGGGCAGCATGTCCCAACATGTGTCATCCCATGTGTGTGTCGTTCACTGTCCATTTGCTGTTTGCATCTCAGACGATGGCTGTCTGTTTGCACTGTTACAGTTTGCACACTGCTGTGCTGTGAGGGTTCCACTGTGTGGTTGGTTTCTCGGCATACATCCATGCATGTCTGTGAACATTGGGGTGGTGCATGCTGCCTGTTTCATACTGCCTTGTCCTGCAGGCACATGTCAGTGTGCATTGTCGTTTGTTCTGTACTGACACATGGGCATGGTTTTTGGGCATACTGTCCACCATGTGGTGATTCATGGTGCCTTTGTGTCATTGTCATGTCCTGATATGGTCCCCTTTCTCCTGTACATCCACACTGGTCATCACTATGGGCCACCCATCCAGGAGGCTGAAGAGGGACGAACTGTTGAGGAGGGTGGTGCATCAACAGCGGATGCTTATTGTGCAGCAGGCCATCCTAATAGCGGAGACAAGATGGGTTGCAGCGATCCTGGAAGAATGGCTGCCAGCTCCTGCCGGCACCTAGGTCCTGTATCCCACTGTGGTGTCCTGCTTCCTGACCCCGGACCACTTTCCCTAGCCCTATTTGTGACATCCTGTTTCCCTCCATTGCTCCCTGTGTCCACGTCCCTCTCCCTTCCACATCCTTTCCCTATTCATCTGTATATAGTGTACATAGTTGCCATTTTGTAGTGTCAATGCTGTGTTCCCCATTGTTTTCAAGTCCCTTTGTTTTGCCAGCCCTTTTACCTTTCATTTTGTTACAGTGTTGTACCCCTTTTTTGGCTATTGTGTTCTGCTGTGTATTGATTTTCTGTTTTCTGTACATCTATTCCTGTTGCCTTTGTGACATACCTGTTCTCTGTTTGAATTACGCATTCTTGTACTTGATATTCCTGTGTCTTTTTGGGGGACTCGGATTTGACAGTGTTATGTGGTTTTCCGTTGTCACTTGTGGGTCCTGATTATTCCATGCCATTCTCTGGTTCTGCAGTAGTGTCTGCTTCTGTCTTCACATGCAGGGCTATTTTGCTTTCCTGTGTTCCTAGACAGCTGCTTACAACTCTGCACTGTGCTTCTGTTGGTGTTTACACTGCCTTTGTCTGGGTGCTATATTCAGTGCTATCTTAATTGCTATATTCAGTGCTGTCTTAATCCCGGGCAATTTTTGCCCTGCATTCCTGGCCCTGTTTGCCTGGATTCCTTTGCTCGCTATATTCAGCTGGTTTTGCACTGGGCTATTTCCTTTTGCATATAGCTTGTTTTTTGCTCCAGGCTAAGTTTGCCAACCAGACAGTGCTAATTTAGCCCCGGGGCAAAGTTTTGAATATCTGGTCCATAACTTTTAATTGAAAAGATGGTCATATAATAACACTAAATGTGGAATGAGAATATTACTGTATTTATTGTAAAATCAATTGGTATACCATCTGGGCCAGTTGCCTTTCCATTAAGTAATGCTTCTATTGCTTGTTGTATTTCACAGTTGGTTATATCTTGATTGAGTTGATAAATGTGTACTTTTTGTAGCTGAGGTAACTTGGTTTTATTTAGAAATGTTTCTATATCTGTATTATCAGTTCCCCTTTCTGATGGATAAAGTTTATTATAGAATTTTTCAAATTCTTTGTTAAATAGGGTTAGCTCATTAATGACATCCCCTTGCTCATTTAAGATTTTATGTATTGTGTTTGTTTCATTTCCTTTTTTTAATTTGCATGCTAATAGATTATCAGTTATATCACCTGTAACATAATATTTTGATTTGATTTATTTGTTTTTCTGCTTCACTTGTTAATTTATTGAATTGATCCCTAAGTTCCAGAATTTCTTGCAAGGTTTGAGGGTCTTGAGTTATATTAAAAAGATTTTCTTTTTGTTTGATGTTTTTTTCTAATTTACTGTAGTTATTTTTTGTTTTCAATCTTTCTTTTTTTTAAGAATTATATGCCATTGTGGTCCCTCTGATATATGCTTTATATGTGTCCCATATAGGTAGAAGGTAGAAGACTTGGTTTGCTGGCCAAGGCACCTAGCTTCACCTGAGCTCTTTCCTTCCAAGACTGCTTGAAAGGCAGAGTAGTGAACCTTACCAGAGCAAGGGAAAAGGATTAAGACTTCTTTTGGCTAAGCAGATTTACTGTGTGGTGTTGTTTTTATTTTTTACTCACAGGGATTGCTACTGTTTGTTGCTAACATTTCATTGCTTTATTTTTCTCTGTAGCAAAGTGTTTCTTACAGCGTATATCTTCTCTGAAATTATTACAGGTGGTGCTTTACAGGTTTTACAGTTTTATCTAACATTAGGATAAGCTTTCAGGGTTACTGCATTTGTTGTTGACTGATTGTTTCTGCTCTTACCACTTTGTTCTTTTGTCCGTGGTTCTTCCTTTTCGGCAGGGGAAGGGCCCAGCCACCCAACCCCATCCCCAACCACCCCACACTACACTCCTTTTATAGGGTACCACAGTTGTGACATTTCCTGTGGCAGAGCAGGAAGGGGCGGATCAGTGGGGCATCCACAAGGTAAATTCATTTACAGGGGCACTAGTAATTTAACTTGTTTTAACAAGTTAAACAAAACAAAACACAATCAAACCATTACTTGCATTTTTTCCTTCTAATTACTCTGACTAGGTTATAAACCCAGCGACTTATCTGGAATGGATATCATTAACTGCAGGTACTGTGGAACAATTTTCAGAAGGACAGTCTTACAGGATTTAGGACACTGTCCTACATGCTGGGCCATTGCAGATCTTAGGGCTCAGCTCCGGGCAGCATGGGCAGAGATTGCACACCTCAAATTTCATATTCAAGAGGAAATACATTATAAGAACCACCCGCCATTTCCCCAGCATCCAACAGAAAAACCTCGACCGCAGAGGGTGTTGGACCAGGAGGTTGGCAGGTGGTTAGAGGGGCAAATCGGTGCCCATCACTCTCTGCTCTCCAACATATTACCTCCAAAACCATATAAACACTACAAACAGGTATCTGCCTCTATCTCTGAAATCAAACAAAGAGGCAGAAGACACTGCAAAGCAGGACACTGCAGCACAGGAGCTAGCACAACAAAACTCACCCAAATCAGGAACCAAAACAGAAAAAGCAAAAAGGAAATCAAAAACTTCTGATCATAGGAGACTCCATGATTCGGGGAGTTGATACCCATCTCCAGCCAGGGGTAATGGTCAGATGTCTCCCAGGTACATCAGCATGGAGAGACACTGACCGCATTACTAAAACTGTTCACAAAGCAGGAGAAAACACTGATGTCCTAGTACACATAGGGACTAATGATCTAGCCACCGGTCAGTTGTGGAGACCAAGGAACACCTGACCAGGCTGGGTGACAAACTATCATCCATTTCATCTGGCATCTCCTTCTCTGAGATCCTGCCAGTCTGGGAGAGGGGGCAGATGGACGGAAGGTCAGAGAAGGGGAGATAGGGGAGCTAAACACGTGGCTCAAGGGCTGGTGCCAGGAAAAAGGACACAGATTTGTAGGGAACTGGCAACAGTTCTGGGAGAGAAAGTTCTTTAAATTTGATGGACTGCATCTGACTAAGGAGGGAGTCAGTGCATTGGGGCAGAAGTTTGATGTCTTTGCAGAATATTTAAACTAGCAAATGGGGAGAGGGGTGCAGCACCCCATACGTCGAATGGGAAGAACACCTCCCCCTCAGCTAGTGGTCAAACAGGGATTCAGCATGTTTGCAGTTCATTTGCATCACCAGGTAAGAAAAAAGGTTTGTCTCCCCATACGACGCACAGGGGTAATGCCAAACCTCACCCAACAACTAACACACGGAAACCTGCCCAATGGAAAATCAGGTACAGAAATGCTCACAGCCTGGGAAATAAGATCCCAGACCTGCAGGCAATAATGTCAGAGGCTGAACTGGACATAGTAGCAATTAGTGAGACATGGTTTACCAGTAACCACACTTGGGAGACTTCAGTACCTGGCTATGTATTGTTCAGAAGAGACTGAGGTACAAAAAGGGGGGGGGGGTGGCCCTGTATGTTAATGAAAGTATCAAAGCTACAGAAATTCAGAATACACATAAGGAGCCAGAAGAACTGTGGGTCACCCTGGAAACAGGAAATGGGACAGCCATAAGAACTGGGGTTGTCTACAGGCCCCTAGACCGGGGGGAGGACATAGAAACATTACTCTTAGAGGATATACAAAACATGACAGCTAAAGGGGATGTTCTGATAATGGGAGACTTCAACATGCCGGATACAGATTGGTCAATACCAGTATGAACATCTGCCATAACTAGACACATAGTGGATTCCCTGCATCAGGAGGGCCTCAAACAACTGGTACAACAACCCACAAGAGACAAGGCTATCCTAGATCTAGTACTGACTAATAGGGAAGGGATCACAGATCTCCAGGTAGAAGGTCACCAGGGAGCCAGTGACCATCACATGGTATGGTTCAATTTGGCTACTACATCTAAATCATCCCATTCCAAGGCAAAAATATGGGACTTCAGAGGAGCTGACTTTCATAAGATGACCAACAAAGTTAAGCTAGCCCTGGCAAAAAGAAACGCAGGTGAGGGGGTACAGACAAAGTGGGCAAGCATTAAGGATGCAATACTTGAAGCAACATCCCATTGTGTTAGACAGAAAAGGAAGTGCAAAAGAAAAGGAAACCACTTTGGTTCTCAAATACAGTAGCAGAAAGGTCAAAGCCAAAGGCTGACCTTCAGGAAATAAAGGGAACACAGTGGGATGAAGATAGAGAGGCATACCAAACTGCCCTAAGGGAAGCAGGGAAGGCAGTAAGGCAGGCAAAGTCCCAAACTGAGGAAACACTAGCACGAATAGTAAAAGAAGGTGACAAGACTTTCTATAGATATATTAGAGAAAGGAGAAAGTCCAGAGGGGGTATTGCTAAGCTTAATGGAGAAAAGGGAGCATGTGAGGAGGAGGACCTTGTAAAAGCATCTATCCTAAATAGATACTTTTGCTTAGTATTTACTGAAGAGAAGGTAGGGCAGAGCCCACAGCTCAGCACCATGGACACAGGGGGAGGGAGGTGAGCACTACTCCCTTCACAAAAGAAAGGGTCCTACAAGAGCTCGCTAAGCTCAGGGTGGATAAGGCAATGGGACCTGATGGCATACATCCCAGGGTACTTAAGGAGCTAAAGGTGGAACTAGCAGAGCCATTAGCAGAACTGTTTAGTGAGTCTATGAGCACAGGAGAGGTCCCAGAGGAATGGAGAAGGGCTCATGTGATCCCGCTCCACAAGAGTGGTACCAGGCAGGAGGCAGGGAACTACAGACCAGTCAGTCTTACCTCAGTAGTGGGCAAGATTATGGAGGCACTCCTTAAGGAAAGGATAGTGCAACACCTGGAATCCATAGGGGCACAGGATCCAAGACAGCATGGGTTTACAAAAGGAAGGTCCTGTCAAACTAATCTCATAGATTTCTTTGACTGGGTAACCAGAGTGGTGGACCAAGGGGGAGCAGTTGATGTCGCCTACCTTGACTTCAGCAAAGCTTTTGACACTGTTCCACATAGAAGATTGATAAATAAGCTGGGTAAGCTCGGGGTGGGTCAGAAGTTGGTCAACTGGGTGGCAAACTGGTTGATGGACAGAAAACAGAGAGTGGTGGTAAATGGTATACAGTCAGAAGAGATGCAAGTCACAAGTGGGGTACCTCAGGGATCAGTTCTGGAGCCAGTCCTCTTCAACATCTTCATTAGTGACCTTGCAGATGGACTAGAGGGTAAGGCTTGTCTGTTTGCAGATGACACTAAGATCTGCAACAGAGTAGATGATCCAGATGGGGTGGACAGAATGAGAAGAGATCTGGATAAACTAGCAAAATGGTCAGAAGAGTGGCAACTGGGAACTTAACTTAAAAGTTATTGAAAAATGGGCAGATGCAAATAAGATGTTACTCAACCCTGACAAATGTCATGTATTGCATTTTGGAAGGAACAATCCTAAACAGACATACTACCTAAATAATTCTCCCCTTAAGGTATCAATAGTAGAGCGTGATCTAGGAATACTATTAATAATAAACTATCTTCAACGGATCACTGTGTAAGGATAGCTAACATATCTAATGCAATACTTACCAGAATAAAAAGATCTTTTGTGACTAGGATGCAGGAATGTATTATTCCCTTGTACAGATCTTATGTAAGGCCATATTCTGATTATGGTTCTCAGTTTTGGAGTCCATACTTAAGGCAAGATATTGATATGCTAGAAAAAAATTCAGATGAGAGTGACTAAAATGGTTCCATATTTGTCTAAGATGGACTATAGGAATAGATTGCAAAACATGGGGTTACATTCACTGGAATTTAGACGTACAAGAGGAGATCTACTTCTTTTACATAAAATTCACAATTCCCAGAACCTAATGCAACAATGCGGATTAAAATATTCATGCAGAAGGATATCCTCCCATCTCCATAATAAACAAATTGATGTGGATAAATCTATAAGGAACAAAGGCTTAATTACTTTACGGTGAGAACTCCCAAATTTGGAACAAAGCTTCCTCAATATTTGGTAGAATGTAGCTCAAACCTTTCATTTAAAAAGTTCTGGATATCTGGATGAAGTCGTATTACTCCCGGGTATAACTTTTCCCACCATAGTGGTGGGGACAATCTCAATGGGCAGTAGCCTTCTTTTGTCCTTATTAACCAAGTAAACCAAGTAAGTGCAAGATCATGCACATAGGAAGAAAACCTGAAGTCACCTATAGGCTGGGAGGAGTTAGCAGTCACAAAGGAAGAAAGAGACTTGGGCATCATCATCACTGATGACCTGAAATCATTCAAGCAGACCTCTAAAGCAGTAGGTAAGGCTAGGGTGGGTGTTATGGTGTAGTAGTAGGGGTATCACAAGTCGTAAGAGGGAGGTAATAATCCCTCTTTACAAGACACTGGTTAGGCCCCATCTGGAGTACTGCGTGCAGTATTGGAGGCCACACCTTCACAAAGACATTAACCAAATTGAGGCAGTCCAGAGAAGGGCTACCAAAATGGTGCAGGGACTGTATCAGAAGACATATGAGGACAGATTAACAGAGCTCAATATGTATACCCTTGAGCAAAGGAGGGAGAGAGGTGATATGATCGAGGCATTCAAACACCTTAAGGGCATTAACAAGGTGAAAGAGTCTAATATGTTTAAATATAAGAAAAATAGCAGGACAAGAGGACACAGCATGAGATTAGAGGGGGGCTGATTAAGGGGGAATGTGAGGAAATTCTTTTCACAGAAAGGGTGGTGGATGCATGAATGGCCTACCTCAAGAAGTGGTGGCTATGAATACAGTGCAGGGCTTCAAACAGGCATGGGATAGGCATAAGAGCAATACAAATGAGTATGAATAGATAGGCCACTGACATAGCAAAGACGATGGCACATTTATAAGGTAGAAAAAGAAATGGGCAGACTGGATGGGCCTTGCAGTCCTCATCTGCTGTCAACTTCTATGTTTGTTTTTTTTAACACCCAACTTCTCCATTAGCTCCTTATATTGTTTTGCCACTAGAGGGAGCCTGATTAAGTTCGAGCAATTTGCTCCCAATACCTCACTTGTCACATTTTACTGCTCTCTAGTTGCTGTTTTCACTTGGTGATTTATATTAAAGAGCCCTCTGCTGTCTCTTTCTCTCTACCTCACTCCTTCTCTAGTCAAAATGTCCCTCCTAAGCGCTCCTCATGGGAATACTTTGCCTTCCTATCCTCTTTGAGCTTTACTGCTTGAACACATCAACAGCTTCTGCCAATACTTATACTCACCTTGACTTCTACTACTCCAACATGCTTGCTACTGCCACTCCACTACCTCTACCCCCCTCTGCTCTCATCAGCAAGCGTATTAACCCAATAGTCAGATACCTTCACCTTCATCTGAAGCCGCCACCCTGCATCTCTATCAGGGCGTACCTCATCACACCGCTATGGTTACTAACCCTATCTCTTATACTATCCGGCGACATTGAGATCAAACCTGGCTTAAGCCCACAGTGCCTGACTCTCAGTGCCACTTTCCTGGATACAGCATGCTTCGTTTCGACCGTCCTGGCACTAAAAGGGGAGGTGGCCTTGCCCTCTACTTCAAAACTCACCTAAACATTACCCTTCTGGGGACCCCTCCTATCAAACTGTGAAATCCTACACTCCCTACTGCTTCTTGGGGTGAAAGAAACTCCATATTTTTGTACTTATATCCCCCCAAAAAATGCTACACAAGGCACCACTGAACTTCTAGGGTTTCTGCCTACAGTTACAGGCAAGAATGACATTATCTGCCTTGGTGATTTTAACCTTGACTGGTCCGAGAAAAACTCAGCTAACCTATCCTCCTTAGCTAGCAAGGCAAATCTATCCCAGCTCATACATGAACCCACAAGGGTCTCACATGGGGGCAACTGTGCCACCCTCCTTGACTGGATACTTACTAACAGGATGGAATATGTTGCCTCAGCCGGTGTGCTACCTGACACAATTAGTGACCACTATCCCATCTACTGTGTCTGGAACACTGTCATTCCTCCCCTCCCTGCTAAAACTGTAACCTTTCCTAATTTCTCCGCCTAAGTCATAAGGACTTCTTAACTGACCGTAACCAGGTTGACTGGTCCCTCTCTACCAAACAGAGGACATTAACATAACCACAGAATATTTCAACTCCGTCCTCCTCCTCTCTCTTCAAAACCTTCACATCCAGTCACCACACGTGGATGGCGGGAAAGTAACCAAGTGGCTAACATGCCCACTGCTTCAACTTCTCAAATCTAGGGACAAACTTTGGTCCAGGTGGAAGATCTTCCACCTCCGTGCAGACTTTGAAGACTATCGTGCATTACGTAACAACTGCAAAGACAAATTTGTATTGCCAAAGCACCTACTATGGAACCTACTAATAACATCCTCTACAAATCCGCGCGGGTACTGGTCCAAAATTAAGGACATTCTCGGCAATGACAAGCAACAGAATCCAGCTGACATGAACATTCTAGGTATTCACTGCACCAACCATGACACCATTGCCAACGCCTTCAATGCCCTTTTTTCTTCTCCACCAGTCGCTACTCTAACTAGCCCACAACCTGACTGTCCCTCTTCTCCTCCTCCCTCACCCCTCCCCCTCCCTTTCATTCTGGCTCCAACCACATACCTTGAAGTTCACAAGCTACTTAACTCCCTTCCGGCACGTGGGGTCAAGGGCCTGAGGGCATCCATCCTTGCATACTTAAGCAGTATGCACCTTGGCTGACCAGACCTATCACCTGGCTTTTAACCTCTTGATTCGTACGTCTACTGTCCCATCCACCTGGAAAACTGCCAGAACCATCCCTATACACAAAAGGGTGATGTCAAGCTCATGTCCAACTACCGCCCTATATCTCTTCTGCCCTCTCAGTAAGCTGCTTGAAAAATAGTCACCACCAGCTTGCTGCTCACCTTGACATGTTTAATCTTCAAACCCCGTGCCAACATGGTTTCCGGCCCGGTCACAGTACCACCTCTGCACTTACACAACTTACAAATGACATCAGAAACAATATGGACCATGGCCTACTCACTGGGCCGTCTTTATCGACCTGTCTAAAGCCTTCGACATGGTACACCATCCTGTCATGCTAAAGAAGCTCCAATCCATTGGAGCATCTGACCAAGCCCTCTCCTGGTTCCATAGCAATCTTGACAATCGGACTCAGGCAGTAGCATTTCACAAGGCCCTTTCCTCTCCCCTAAACATCTCCCGTGGAGTTCCCCAGGGATCCACTCTTAGACCTCTACTCTTCTCCCTCTTCCTAAATGATATTCCCACCATGTCCCGGCATAGCTGCACTCTTATGTACGCAGATGACCTTGTTCTCTACTCTGGGTCAAAATCGGTTGCTGCCATCAACTCCACTCTCACTAATTCCTGCAGACCTGGCTCTCTAGCAACCACCAAGTCCTGAACCTTGAAAAAACCTGTGCTATGCTATTCGGATCCTCTAAGAAACTGTCTGCCCCTGCGAACAGGCTCTGAGTTCAATGCCTTGATGGCTCCCTCATCTCAAACACTGAGTCCTTCAAGTACCTTGGGGTCACTTTGGATCCCACACTTGACCTGTCTCAACATGTCAATATGGTGTGCCGTGCCGTCAATGCTAAAATTGGGCGGAGCTTATCGCGTCATGCCTCCCTCACTCCTTCCGCTAGACTTTCTGCTGCGAGAGGTATTCTCTTACCCCAGCTCCAATATGCTCTGCCCTCCTCTTTGCTGCAAACTCTGCTACACTCCACAAATGGGACACTGTCTACAACAACCTCTGTAGATTTGCCTTAACTGCCCCACGTCTTACCCATCATTGTCTCCTTTACGCTGGCTTAAATTGGCTGTCACCTAAGGATATTCGAGGCCTACTCCTGGGCTGCTTTATCGACTCCCTGTCTAGACCTCCTGCCCTGTCTATCTTGCCAACCTCCTGACTCCTGCCTCACACACCCGTACCCTCAGGTCTTCCTCTCCCCATGCTCTCCACCAGACCTTGCATGACAAAAATGGGTGAACAGGCATTTGCCCATTTTGCTCCCAAATTCTGGAACTCACTCCCCCTTATGGTGAAAACTTCAGCCTCCCATCGAGAATTCAAAAACTCGCTGTTCACCCACCTCCTAGCCTCTGGCCAATGCAAATGCTCTTAATTTGCTTTGTCCCACTGCAGGCTGTCTGGTCTGACCCTGAGTACTACACTAACGTTCTCCTATGCAATACGCTTGTCTAGGTGGCTATGAACCTTGATGTCTTTACTGTCCTCAGCTGTCTTATGGTTACCCTAATTGCTTTATTTTACATCCTTATTATGATCTATGCCTAAAATGTACCCTTATGTAACTATTACTGTGCCACCCAATGTATATCTTGTTTGCTCCTGTATACCTACATTATGTCTGTGCATTTCTGCATATTGTAACCAATGTCCTGTGCTCTCCGGTCGTGCCTGAAAATAGGCAGGTCTGTTGCCTAGCGCACTTACTCGGTTACCTAAAGCTAATAAATAAATAAATAAATGTTTCTATATGATTGGGGCTGAAGTTTCATTATAGGTATTATTTTGAAAAAAATAGGTTGGTTTCTTATATTATTTTATCATCATAGATTTTGTCTTTGATTAGTGTGGTATCAAGTTTGAATTCAAAATTTGGGATTCATTTTTTATTCTTAGTGTTAGAATTAGGGTGCATTGTCTGAAATGTGTATGCTTTTGTATTTTTTGTCTACCAGATTATAAACAATTGTTTCTGGGATAATAAAAAAGTTAATTCTTGAATGAGTCTAGTAAACTGCAGAAAATATGAGAAGGTGATGTCAGAGGGATGTACATGTCACCAAGAGTCCACCAGCTTTAAGTCTTTCAAACAAACCTTTATTTTAATAGCTGCCAATTGTACTCTTGGATTAAAATGGTTGGATTTATCATTTCTTGGGTCTAAGACCAAATGTCTCCATCAATAATTAATGGTGACTTAAATGTTGCTGTTAGTAAAAATACTGTAGTTCTATGTAAAAGTCTGAAGAATTTTCACTGGAGATATATACATTAGCCGGTATGATCATGGATCCATTAATCATAATTTCTCATATAATGTATCTACAATTTGTGTCAATTATATATCTATGTATTGGTATATCCATGTTTTTTTAAACAACATGGCCACTCCTTTGGCATTATAAACTTTATAGTTCATTTACACCTTATCCCCATTTTTTTGAATAAAATATACACTCATTATTTAGTAAATGTGTCTCTTGTACAAAAATAAAATTCACAGGTTGTCTATCTATATAATTGAATATCTTTGTTCCCCTTTATTCTGTTCCCTGTACCATTCACATTCTATGTTAATGTCTTTAATTGTTCAGTCATTATTAATAATATGTTTAATGATTGACTCGTTTAATATTTGTGCAGTGCACATTAGAGCTTTCTCTTAATAATTATATTATGATTTTCCTTCAGTTTGCATTCTTTTAACTTCAACCACTTAAATTGGCCGTGTACCATTTTATCAAAAGCTGTTTTGCTGTATTTTTTTACTTTTTTTTGTCTCCCTCTTAGTTCCCCTTCCCCACTTCTATTTCCCTGTTATCCTTCAGCTTTAAGATAACCCAATAAGATAAGTATTGCTTTAAGTTGATTACTTTTACTTTTAGCTGAAGATAACCCTCCTTATTTCAGTCTTGACAGTCATGGTAGCATGGTGTATGTTCAGCTGACAAGCTCTCCGAGAGCAATTCTTTGATCCTTTATTCTTCCATGAAAGATAAGAGAAAAAAAAATAGTTTTTCTTTTCTTTCTCCATCCTCCCTCTTCCTCCTTTCATAAAACTCTATATCGAACAAAGAAGCAGTGTATTAGACTGAAGAGCTCTATGATGTTTCATATTAATTCCTGCTCATATCACCACAATATTCATCTGATATATTGTCAATCTTGTACGACCTGTATACATCTCTACTTCTATACATTCTGTACTTTCAATACATTCATATAGCCAAGTATTGTATACCTAATATGTTTTGTAAGCTTCAGTAAATCCTTATCCTAGCTTGATAACATAAACCCAACATCCATCCCTTTCAGCATCACATTTTTACCAAGAGTCTTTTTCTTGGGTATCTTTGTTTTCCACCTTTTTTCTTTCTCCTCTTCCATCCCCTTCTTCTTTTCCTTTCCTCCCAATTTTCTATCCCTTCTCACCCCTTCCACCTTTTCCCTATTTATGTTACATTTTCTGTTACCAGATTTTGGTTATCCTCAGTACTGCTTGTTGGTGGGTGAGATCAGATTTTTCTTGATTCTCATGATTCACATGTTTTTCAGGGATTGACAGATCAACCTGGCACTGCAATTTAAGAAAGTGTTCTGCTCATTTAAGGTCTGTGAAGAATTGCATTTTTTCATGGGAAAAAAACTCAGTTTAGCAGGAGGCAACATAGTAAATCTAATGCCTATTTTGAGAAGCATTACTTTGGCCTTTTCAAATGCTTTTCTTGTTTGAACTATTTCTGCACTGAAATCAGGAAAAACAAAATGTGACTCCTTCAGCTGTCAGGCCTTTTTATTCTTGCTTTTCTTAAAATTCACTTCCTGCCTTGATAGTGATGGAGCTTTACATATACAGATCTGGCATTGGAGCGGTTAGTAGTAGAATTGATAAGGGATTGTGGTAAGATCTTTCCTACATGATGTGCTCTGTCTGCAGGGCTCAGTGCTGTCCCCCATGTTGTTCACAGCATATATGCTGCCATTGGGAGACATTATAACATGGTATGGGTTGAGTTGTCATTGCTATGCAGATGATTCTTGGCTCAATATGTCTTTTGTACCAGACCAGAAGTGTGATACTCTCTCAGTGTTTAATAACCACCTCCAGGACATACAGGACTGGATAAGTGTGAGCTGGCTAAGGTTGAATCCAGGAAAAACAGAGGTACTAGATGTAGATCCTGATCTGAGGATGACCGGGACACGGAGCCTCAGGTTTACATATTAGGGGGCCCCCCCTCAATTCATTGGGCCAGGCGGGTAACGTGGGGGTGATATTTAAAAAAGGCCTGACCCTGAAGTCTAAGGTGTTGACTGTAGTCAAGTCTTCCTTTTACCATCTAAAGAACATTTGCCAGGGTGAAGCACCTGGTTCCATCTGAAGATCTACCTACTTTGGTCCATGCCTGTGTCACCACTCATCTTGATTATTGCATGCCCTTTACCAAGGGCTACATGGGGTGGATATCCACTGATTGCAGCTGGTGCAGAATGTGATGGAAGGCTGCTAACTGGACTATTCAGGTCCAGCCATACAACATTTGTGCTATGTGAACTGCACTGACTGCAAGTAAAATGGCAGATCATCTTAAAGATTGCATAACATTGTTGACCTATAAAGCCCTACATGACCAGGGACCTCAGTACATGCAAGATCTGCTGTTACCTTACTGTGTCTCCTGTAGGAGGAAGTAAGCTGTTGGTTAACTAGGATCTGCAGCTTATCTGTTAGGTAGGAAAATGGGCAGACTAGGTGGGCCAAGCGGTCTTATCTGCCGTCAAATTCTATGTTTCTATGTTTCATTCAGATACTCCAGTGAGAGATTGTTGGAGAGTCCCAGTGCGTTTGAAACCATCTGCAGGTAGATCATTTGCCTTTATGCTCCTTCCTGTGGAATGCTCTGCCTCATCAGATACAAGATAGCCTGACCTTAGAAGAATTTCAGAATTTCCTGAAAGCCCAAGTTTTTGCACAGGCTTTTGATCATTATTGCTGATTCTGGAAATCTGATTATACGGCATTATTGCTGTGGCACCATGGAAAATATTAATTTTAAGTTATTGTTCAATGAATTGAGTTTAAAATGTTACAGTATTTTGTAAAAGCACCCTGAGTTTTGGAAGGGCACCTTATATAAATAAAGTTTGCTTTGCTTTTGCTTTGCTGATCATAATTTTCTCATCTGGATATTTAAGTCCCAAAGCAGTTGTGATGAATTTCTCAAAAAATGGGACAGGGTCCATCCCCCCCCCCGTCCCTCCATCTCTTCTGGGATGTTTATCAATCTTAAGTTATTGTGTCTGGATCTGTCCTCTTGGTTAATTACTTTTTGTTGTCAGTTTGTAGCAGCTCTTTAAAATCTGAGAATTGTTTTTTATCAGTGGTATGACTGTCTCTTCTATGTTACTAACTTTTTCTCTACCTCCACTGTTCTCACTGTCAGATTTTGAGTTTATTAGTAAGTTCATTGATGGATTTGGTTAGTTTTGTGAATGTTGCAGACTTTTTTTCAAATCCGTCTTTTATGTCTGCTTGTATTTCATTCTTGAACTTTACTAAGACCTCTGTATGTCCACTGTCACCAGGAATTTGTATACAGCTTGGCCCAGTGTGAGATTACCACCTTTTATGAAGCCCTAAGTGGGACATTTCCTACTGAAATGTGATTTTTCACAAGACAATATGCAACCTTGACCAATGCAACAGACTTGTTTTCTCTAAATAATCAGTATTAAAACTAAGTGTTGTAGTTTTTTGGGCAGTTTCTACAGTTTCTTATTATTTTAAGGTATTTTAGTCAAGATATTATAGTTCTTTGCAACATTTAAAGAAAGATCAGAACATATTTTTTTTTTCTATTATAATGTCAGGACATGAAGTGTTTTTCATATTTTTCTGCAGGACACAGCTGCCCAAATCAGGACTGTCCTGTGAAAATAGGGACAGATGGTAACCGTAGCCCAGTGAGTGTTATGGAATGTGTCCCACTTTCTGTTGTATCTATTGTGGCTGTCTCAGTTTGAGTAGCTTGCTCATTATCTTTTTTTAGTAACTTTTATTTGCTGTATCTGCCAACTTTAAATGAACCAGCTGTTTTTTGACATCTGTAGTGCATTCAATAAAGTCTGAGCAACTGCTTGTTGTGCTTTTAAATATACTTGCATTAGTAATGCTTCTACTCATATTTACTATATCATAATTATTTTTATCACCAACCTCTTCAGGCCTGTTGTTGTTTTCTTGTGCGTGGCACTCAGTCGCCACCATGGGACATCCAACTCCTGGCTTTACCTGTTCTCCTGATGGGTCTACTTCCATCAAAAAACAAATTGGACTCTAAATGAGCTTCTGCGAGTACTGTTACGGTTTGCACGATGGACATGTTTTCAAAATCCACTTTAGCTTTGGGTGTCTTTGAGAGTGGTGAAAGTGGTAAGAGTAGATTCAGAATTTTAGGCAGGCCTTTCTCCATAATTCGGAGAAACTGTAGTGTTCTTTGCTGCAGTCCGGTCCATGTTGTGGTGTTGATGTTGGTGCAGCAGTATCTGGGACAGTCCTCTGCTCTAAAAGGTCAGCAGTCTGCTTGCATAAAGCATACTAAATAAGAAATGGAGAACTTATGCTACAGAGCTTCTGTCAATGGTGACTTCATTCATGTTTACAGTAGTGGGTCAATGACCTTTTAGATAAAAGGCTATAGTGCTTAAAATATGCTACCTTCTATTATTGCAACTATATTTGTTGCAACTGGACAATCACTTTGTAGCTCATAATGTCTATGAAGCTCTTCAGTCTGGTTTCAGGAAGAGGCATAGCACACAGACTGCCCCTGTCCAGGTACTTAATGATCTCCTAATGGCAAGAGATTGAAAGGCTTGTACCATCTTGGTCCTTCTTGATCTCTGAGCAGCCTTTGACACTGTGGACCATGGGGTACATTTGGAGACCCTGAGGTTCCTTTGTGAACTGTCAGGTACAGTCCTCAAATGGTTCGATCATTCCTCATAGGCAGGTCTCATAGGATGGTCACTGGAATTTATTCCTCTGATGCCCTCCCATCTTAGGGGTGCTGCAGGGCTCCATATTGGCACCATGTTGTCTGCAGTGTATATGCTGCCATTGGGAATATCATCAGGTGCTACAGCGAGGTTTTCACTGTTATGCAGATGATAGTCAGCTGGATATGTCCTTTTGCCCGGACAGGTTGGTGCAGTCTCTGTGCTAAATAGCTGCCTCTCAAGATCAAAGATTGGATGAGCTCAAGTTGGCTGAGACTGAACCTGGATAAGACTGAGGTGTTGGTTGTGGACCCAGGTCACTTGAGGGCAGGTTTGGGTCTGGGCACGTGTCGGGCCTATGGCTTGATGGTGTCCAGCTCACCACCTCAGATTGTGTGCATAACCTGGGTGTTATTTTTGATGATGGCTTGTCCCTGAAATTTCAGGTGTCATTTGTGATTAAATCCTCATTTTACCATCTGAGGAACACCAGCCAGGTGAAACACCTGGTTCCACCGGGTGGTCTTCCAACATTGGTCCATGCATGCATTACCACCTGTCTTGACTACTGTAATGCCCTCTATCTGGGACCGTCTGGGGTTGATATCCACAGCTTGCAGCTAGTGCAGAATGCTGAGGCCAGGCTGCTGACTGGTACTTCTAGGATCAGTCACATTACACCTGTGCTGCGCAAGCAGCACTGGCTGCCAGTTCAGTGGCGGATCACCTACAAGGTAAGCTTGCTTACCTTTAAAGCCCTACATGAACAGGGACCTGACTACCTGAAAGATCTCCTGATGCCCTACTCCCCCAATCTTCCTCTCCAATCCACCCATGAGGGATTGCTAGAGATTCCTAGGGTTCATTTAAAAACTAAAGGTGCTCGTGCTTATTCATTTGCAGCACCAACCCTGTGGAACTCTGTACCTTGCCGGTTAAGAGAATGCCTGAACATTAGTAGTTTTAAAACTATGTTGAAAACTTATTTATTTTCTTTGGCTTTTCCAGACTAATTTTAAATAATTTATTCTGCTGCTCATTTTTAAATCCTATGCCTATGTTGTGTACAGCGCCTTAATCTCAAAAGGCACTTTATAAATAAAGCATTAATTGATTGATGGTGCCAAGTCTTTTTCCTTTTTAAAATTTCTGGAGAAATACCATATCTGGTTGAGTCTGTGTATTGTGTTTTGTGAGTCTGTGTATTGTAACTGTGTCACATTCTTATAATAATTGAATATTGCATATTAGGTTATTTATGGTATTTTTTTTTATCCAGGTCACCCATAAAAATGGGCAGCCAAGCGTCTGGGATTTTACCTAGTAAACATCAAATTAAATAAATACAATAAAAACAGGTAGATCCAACCCCCATCCTGATTAACATGGGAGTCCCATAAGGACTAGTTCTTGGGCCACATTATTCTCCATCTTCAGCAAGAGACTGCCCACTAACTGTATCACTTCCCAGATCCACATGAAATTGGATGATATAGTGCTTTTTGGTAGTGTTCCTTATATGACATCACTTTAACCACAAATTCAACCTGATCTGAATGCCATTTAGAGATGTTCCACTCAGCACTGGCCCTGAATGCCAGGAAAACAATGTACACAACAATTTTCTCTAAGCCCAAACTGACTGAACTAACCTTCTCCAGCACCATCCTTAAAACCTGTGATGCCCATCTATACCACAGAACACATCACACTAGAAATATCTCAAGGTCTGGCCGGAACATTACCTAGACTTTCTTACCCACATTGACTCCATCACCTTTAATCTCCTCAGCTAGTTTGGTGCCCTCCAGTGCAACAAATCTTGACACATCCCAGGTATCAGGTGGGAGATCATTAACTTCCAAGTCTTTGAGTATTGCAACATTGTCAGTTGTGCAGTGCCCACATCTTCCCTAGCCACACTAAATCATCTTTTCAGCACCTTCTGCTACATTACCCTTAACACCCCCATAACTACCACTGCAATCTGTACTGTAGTCTTGGCTGGCCATCCTTGGAAGGGCAGCCGATTCTACATGGAACCCTACTGATCTTTAAACCCTGAACAAGTCCTCTACCTAGTATTCTATCTGAGGATGGGGCTGGGTGGTACAGTGTGCTGATGTGGGCTGGTTGGTTGCAGAGGTGGCAACACACTAAATAAAAATTCCATCTGTGTACCATCTCTGTCATCAGTCCTCACTCCTTTCTAACTTAAAGCTTTGCCACTCTACTGGGCAAGCTATGTTCTCCTGCAGACTCCTTTTCTACTTGGTTCAAGTCCTGTTCATCGTGACTGACCCTCGAAGACAGGTCCAGGAGCTCACTTGGCTCTTCTGTGGTTTCTTCCCAGGCTACCAGATAGCTGACCCACACTAGGTCACTCTGTAAAAGCTCTTATGCCTTAGTTGCTGACCCTCATGCATACATGCCCAGTAGTACTGCTTCTTTGTTTATTTTGTCAGCACTGTATTTTAATTTAAAACTCAGCCCACTCTTTGGTTAATGCATTCCTGTTATGTTTGCCAGCCTTTTGGCATATTGGTTAATTTGATATACTCTTTTACATAGAATTAGAAACATGAAATTTGATGGCAGATAAGGACAGCTTGGCCCACCTAGTCTGCTCATTTCTCTACCTGATGGATAAGCTGCAGATTCTAGTTAACCAACAGCTTACTTCCTCCTATCCCCCACTAGAATTGCTTTATGTCTGTCCCATGCATTCTTGAATTCTTCCACTGTTCTTGACTCCACAACCTCCTCAGGAAGGCTGTTCCATGCATCCACAACCCTCTCCATGAAAAATACTTCCTTACATTACCTCTGAGCTGTCCCTCCTCTATCTTGAAATTGTGCCCCTTTGTTCTTGCACATCTCTTTTTCTGAAAGATGCTACCCTCTTGGACTTGGTTAATTCCCTTGAGGTACTTGAAAGTTTCTATCATGCCCCCCCCCTTTCCTCATGGGTATACATATTAAGCTGCTTTAGTCTCTCTTCGTATGTCTTCTGGTGTAGACCCTCCACCATTTTGGTTGCCCTCCTCTGAACAGGTTCCACTCTATGTCTTTGCAGAGATGGGGTCTCCAGAACTGCATGCAGTACTCCAGATGGGGTCTCACCAACTGTCTGTACAGAGGGATAACAACTTTTTGTTTTCTACTGTTGAGATCTCTCCCTATGCATCCCAGTATCCCCCAGCCATCTTTACTGCCTTCTTACATTGTTTGCCCACCTTTAGGTCATCTGATATAATTATTCCCAGGTCCCTTTTGATTTTTGTTGTTGTTAGTATCTCACCCATTTGTGTACTCTTCCCCTGTATTGTATGCCTATCTTATTCTGTGTACCCCACCTTAAAGACAGCTGGAAGTAATATATGCACAGCTCATTGTGTTCTCTCCAAGTCAAAATGTTCAAATAAATAAAGAATAAACTATATTGTAGGTAATTAGCTTATACTGCCTTGCAATATAATCATAACAAATGAGAAAATTATGTTCAGTGCATGAACCATTGCTAAGACTACTGCAGTTCAGTAGAATTAGTAAATGCAAACCCATCATCACTTGAAGTAGAGTTTTGTGTAGTAAAGGTATTTTACTTTTTTTTTTTTTGCTGGCAGATTTTGCATATAATCAGGAAAACAACATTCCCATACCTACTACTTGTAAAATTTGCCATCAATAAAACATTACTAGTGTTAAAACATTGATACTTTTTTCTGTTTTTATGTTTTAGCACAAGAACACGGAATTCAGCATAAGTGCACCACCAGTGATTATGAGAAGCTTAATCAAGCATTACAGGTACAGTGCTACTGTTGTTTCTATATAGTGTCACTGCAATAGAGCCTCTGCATTAGCTTACAGTTTTTCTGCAACCCCATGGAAAAGTCAAGTGCTATAATTTTCAATACATTTTGCAAATATGCCCAAGTAACAAATATTTAAAAAATAGCATTTTGTCTGTAGACTCTTCAGTATATCCTAGAAGTTAGAGGACCAAGCTGTGAATCTGGAGACACAGTCAGCTTTGGTTTGAATCCCATGACTGCCACTTGCATACTAAATCAACCTGGCTTTGGCTCAGTGTGCATTCCTGGCCACACATCCATAAGTGAAGAATTTCTGAGACAAACTTTGTTAGTCACATAGTACTGTGCATTTGGCATATACTGTAAGTTTCCTTTTGTACTACTAGGACATAGTAATGTTCAGCATTGTCTTGAACTTCTTTGTGGACAATATTAAAATTAAACAACCTTATTAAACATTCCTTAATACCACGGACATGGCTGGGGTGGTCTACATTGTTTTAAGCTTTTGATTTAGTAGATCAAAGATGTTGGTAAACAAATTGTTTACACTTGATTTATCACAAAATGTTTGCAGCTGGTTTCAAAATTATTTAAATCATAGAAAGCAGAAGGTAAAACTGGGTGACGTTATGTCCATACCTAGGTCAGTTAATATGGATGGCTCACAAGGGTCCTTGCTGGGACCCTACTTTTAGCCTTTTCTTGAGTGAGCTCCTCAGTTTGCCAGGACTGCAGAGTCATCCTTTATGCGGCTGATACAGTCGTGACAAGAAGAGGTGAAGTGTCTGCGCCATAGAAAAAAACACTTCAGGATGATTTTACAAAAGTCCAAAATTGTTTTTTTGGTAATGAACTAAAAATGAATGGAAAAATAAAAACAATTTAATGCTTTTGGTAGCTCAATGAAGATTGGACATTGTGAACAACTAGCAATTAAGATTGAAGCAGGAGAGATTTTGGAGCAGGTACACATTTTTAAACACCTGGGAGTCTTTTTGGGTAGCACATTGTCCTATGCTAAACATACAGATTATACAGTTCAGAAAACTAAGAGATTGGGTCTGTTATAGAGGAACAAAAGGAACTTTGACCCAGAAACAAGAAACTTGGTTGCCCAGAGCCTAATTTTGTCCAGTATTGGCTATGGGTTGCCAGTCTATGCTTCAGCCGTAGACAGTGTGCTTTGCAGACTGAGGGTGCAAACAATCGAGCTTGCAAATTTGTATAGAAAGCTAGAAGGGATATTCATCACTATGAACTTTATGAACAGGTAAGGAGGTTGCCTTTAAATTTTTAAATTACGTATTTTGCTGGTGTCTGGTGCTGGAAACTTTTGCACAAACAACATACTCAAGGATTGTATACAATGCAGTTGAAATGTTCGAACTCGTACACTACAAGAGCAACTATGAATTTGAAATTAACTATACTAGTAACACAAAATGTGAACAAAATGTGTTAGACATAGTGGCACAAGCCTGGGCAGTGCAACTTGGCTATGCGGGTGTTGACTGGGCAATATTCAATGGAGCTGCGCCATGGCACAGAATCATTGAATATCACACCCAAGCCACCCGTAGTGCACATGGCACAGTGGCACTGTGCCAGCACAAGTAGCCAGAGTGGAGCAGGGGATGTGCTAGGCGCCAAGTCCCGTTGCACTATGCGTAACAACCGCGATATTCAAAAGTGCACATGCAAATGGGGCCATAATGTATGCAAGGCACAAATGGGGCCATTTGCATGTCATTATGGCCCCATTTGCATGCAGGTGCACCAATCTCCGGCGACATGCACCTGGCACCCTGCCAGACAGCAGCTGTCGGGGACTGATGCCCCATGCACAGTGTGGCAACGCGCCCCTCTGCCTGATCTCAGGCTAATGTAGATGAATAAATCGTCCATCATCCCTCGGTGGGTCTGTGCGGACCGCTTCACCCGATCACAGGCCAAGTCATCATATTTAATTGTCCTAAAGAGTCTGCTGGTCCAGTGGACGCTTGCAGCCTAGTCAAGAGCAGCGGAATAACAAGAAGAGCTCTTTCACTCCTGCCACTGAGTTCCACTGGCCCCGCCTCCCCCCACACAGCGGTGGCAGCACTCTCACCGCTTCTGCCGCCCACCGATCGACAATGACGGTAGAGCTGTATGCTCATTAGTCCACAGCATGAGCCAATGGGCATGCAGCCCATACCATACTACAGTCCAGATATGTGAATGGATCCATTCACATATCTGAACTGTGTAGACGTAGATGGCTGCACGCCCATTGGCTCACGCTGGACCAATGGGCGACAGCTACTGTACACTTGTCAGTTGGCGGGTGGCAGGGTGGCAGGCGGGTGGGTGCCGCCCGTCACTGACCGGGGAGCGGGCGGTGGGGCTCAGTGGGCGGGGGGAAGGGGTACTGTGGAGCTCTCCTTATTATTACCGCTGCCCACGATCAGGCTGCAAGTGGTCCACTGGACCACCAGGGATATAGGACAAGTTTAAATTACATCTTATGCCCATGATTGGGCTGCAAGCAGTCCACTAGATCACCAGGGATATAGGACGAGTTCAAATTACATCTTGTGCCCACAATCGGGCTGCAAGCGGTCCACTGGACCACCAGGGATATAGGACGTGTTTAATTTTCATCATATGCCTGCGATCGGGCATGGGGGGTGCCACCACAAAGGTGCAGCTGGAGCTCAGCTGGCCACCCACAGGTGGCAGCTGCCATGTTGCACCTGCAATATGGCAGCTCACCTGTGGGTGGTCAGCCATTGTTCCTTTTTTTTGCTCACCTGTGTGCAGTGCAGGTAGGGGATGCATGCATGGACTCAGTACATGAATAGGGATTATCTGGAGGCATGGGCATGCACACCCTCGCGCACATTACTGATGCGATCCGGCGAACTGGGATTTGTGCCAGGCACAATCTCCATTTGAATATCACACTGGGGCTCATCAGTGGGTTGCGCATGGTGCAACACTGTTGCGCCATGTGCAACCCTTCTGAGTATCTGGGCCAGGGAATACAGGCATGGAACTCACATCCTGTTAATGTACTAAATCGTCAGCACTTGGGACACTTTCAAAATTATCTTAAATGTATCTTCAAGATCTTGCTACATGCATTTTGTAAATGCTGATGTGATATTTTTACTGTATGTAATGAAGTATAATTTGTACTGCATATTGTATGTATGTTATGTATTTGTACTGCTATATGACTGGGTTACCTTTGAAAGGTATCTTCCCAACAATAACATCTAAAATCTAAATCTAATCTAATCTAGTGACTTTATGGTACCCACTATATCTAGTCTTGTTGCAGCCAACTGAGTCCTCGGTGGCTGTGGGGGGAGGACAGGAAGTCTCATAAAATGAGGCTTTTCCAACCAGAGTTCTTGTTTCTGATCTTATAAGTTACATAACTGTGGGACATGGCAAGAAAGAGGCCAAGTGAATGCAAATATTTTTTTCAGAACTCCAAATATAATTGTAATAGATTTTTAAGGCATTTGTTGTTTACATTATTGATTGTGGGTAGCCTTGAAAATGAGTACATGATGTTCAGTGTGTCTACCTTGCTAAATAAATAAGAAAAAACTAAGTCAAATCTGAACTGTGAGCCCTGATATGAAATGTTTCCTTTGATCTAAGGGTTTGGTATACAGTACAGTACATATTCAATAAATAAATATGGGACACACAATGAACTGACTCCAAATAAACCATTTTTTTTCACATGTGAGGGAGCAAGACAAAAACTCACAAGTGGAAGAGTCACAAGAGAGTTATGTAAGTCTTGCCCCCTCCCAGGTCATGATATAAGGTTTATTGTGAATCAGGTCACTGTGTATCAACTTGATACAATGTATTGTCATCTGTAAGACTTTAAAATAAGAGAGTTTCATGTAGTGTTTACAGTTTTTGTTTCATTTCACTGCTCTTTTTAATGGAATGGAGTCCACTGTGATGCCAGCAGGCATTATTCACGCTACCAACCCTTTAGTTTAAGGTTCCTTTGTGACCTGTCTAAAGTAAAGATAAATGTCAAAGGGAGAATAAATTATTTTTATACGCTGATAGTAAGAATACATATCGCCAGATAAATACATATGCTATGGGCTGCCTCAAAATAAATTATTTCTTTTTAGCTTCGTGTTCAGACCTCTATTGACAACAAAAGTGGCATAGCTATGACAGAAGTCTATAGATGACCACCCTGAAACGTAAAACGAATCATTCATTTTGAAGCAGAACATGGCATTTATACAATGACATTGCCTTACAAGGAACGTAATGAAGTCTGAATTTTGAACGTGCTGCATAATTCTAGAAGGAATTGTTGCAGCCTGAGTGAAAGTATGCTTTGTTGGAGTAAACTGGTGTGAGACTAAATGGGTTATTTCCACTCCAGCTCTGTGTGCTATGAAAATAGATGCATTTATTGTACAATTTTTATTCTCAGTAATTGTATAAATATGAGAAATTCTATAGCACATGCAGAAATAAGCTTTTATTAACTTTGGAATGTTGCCAACAGTACTGCTTAGCAGCAAATGCTGGTGATAAGTGGAACCCGAATTTGGAGGTCAGCAACATTCCCTCTGAAGAGTGAATAAGAAGTTTATAACAACCGGCTCATCCTTTTTCCCATAGGGAAACCATGGTGTAATTCGTTGTTATAAAAGAGCGTTTATAACGGCGAACATACGCCTGGTTTCCCTCGCACTGTGCAGATGCCCTCACCGCTGACAGTCTTCCTCATAGCCTCGTCTTTCCCCTTCTGGACCACTACTCTAACTGCGGTAAGTGCTGGCAGGCAGATATAAATCAAGATGAAGGCAATACCTCAAAATGTTGGCTCCACACAAATGAGATAAAAAAAAGTGAGCAACCGACAGACATAGAGCACACGCTTGCAGCTAAACAGACCACTCGAGTCGCACAAGAACGTCTTTTTTATTTTATATACTTGCTGTGGGGAAAAAGGACATCCGGCAATTATATAAAGAAAGGGGATTCCGGTGTGGTAGAACTTGAATTTACACACGCCCTCGGGGTTAGATACTACGCATAACCCCCCTCGGGTGTATGTAAATTCTCGTTACACACCCAGATCCATACTTTATTCTCTATATTTCTGTGTGTCTTATGGAATGTCCTATTTACACCATATAACATGGAACGCCATTGTGTTGGAGCTATGTAAGGAATAAGACATGATAAGGTGTGGTTTATGGCCTGATAAGAGCACACCCCAGGTGCATAATGAGGCATGAGGTGCTTGCGCTGAGTGCCTTCAGCACCTGGGAAGTGCTCTTCTCAGTCCATTAACCACACCTTGGAGTGTCTTATTCCACTTATACAATGGGTCTCCCAGTAAAAAAGTTAACAAAAAAAGCACATAACACTGTAAAAACTGTAAATAAAAAGAGGAAAAATATTTTATCAACAGAGAAAAAGTAGTCTTTGTCATTATCTTACAATACAGATGTTTAATTACAAGTTACTATGGGGCAGTGGTGTCCATCTGCCCCCCCAACATGCGTACACTTACAAACACGCCAAACCCTACACAATATGCTATTTTTTATTTATTATTTCATATCTTGGCTGTTGTTTTGTGCTTTTTTTTTTTACTCAGACTTTCAATGACATTTTGAGCAGGAGTGAGCTTTTCTCGCTCTCCCACACGCTTGCAAAAATATCCTTATTTTAGGGTTTTTCATTATTCTTGTACACATCTTACTTTATCATTGTTTTCTTAAGTAACCATTGAACAGATAGGTTCAATGACATGGAACAAGGCGAGCATGTCCCATTTGGCTGCCATAGTTACTGTACCGCTTCCGTTACTGCCGTTTTCTGAACTACTCAGTGCTGTTGTCTGAGCCATTTCGAGTGCTCTGTTTGGAAAAGCTGCGCATTTTAACTTATGCTGCTGCACAATAACGTGGCTCATTTCTTGAATCATGAGAAAAGGACATAGCTAGGACTGCAGCATGCCTGCTTGCAGGTGCTCCATACATAGCACTTTCTTTACCACCGCTTTTCTGAGCAGATTGCTCTTTTTTGACTGCCAGCTAACTAGGTAAGTATTTTTTAAAAAATCAAAAGCTTTCTGCTCAATTTTACATTCCCGCATTTGGTATGCTTCAACAACCTAACACAGGAGAGGGTCTCATGTTGAGATGTGAAAGCCACTTTCCGACTGCATGCATGATACTGCTTTGATCGCAGTGGGTTTCTAAACTTCAGCAGCAGAGTTCTGATTTTTTGAACGTTTTTGCTGAGAGATGTGAGGATAGTGTTACCATCTTTTTAGAAGCCCAAAGTGGGACATTTCATACTGAAACAGGATTTTTCGCAGGACAGTACATAACCTTGACTAGTACAACAGACTTGTTTTCTCTATATAATCAGAAGTAAGGCTAAGTATTGTAGTTTATTGGCTGCTTCTATAGTTTCATATCGTTCTAAAGTATTTTAGTTAAGGTACTATCATTTTCTACAAGATTTAGTGGAAAGTTGGAAAATATTTTTCTACTGAAAAGTCAGGACATCGTTTTCATGTTTTATAGTGTATAGTGGAGCGTTGTTGTTCACTGAAATCTAGCGCTCAAAATGTTGTTCTGCTGCATTAGTGACGTTCGCAGGACAGCAGAACAAAAAGACTTTCGTTCTGCTGCAGTGCAGATGTCACACACGTGACCTCAAGAAGCAATCTGACAGTAAATCTTATTTTAAAAAAAAGATGTATTTTTATTTTTGGGAGTCAATGACGTTCCACTATACACTATACAGAACAGTGCATGAGTACCAGTTAACAACAGGGCTGTTCTTTCACCTCGTTGGTACTATGACGACTGATTACCTCGAGAGCACTGTCATCATAGTACCAACTCGGTGAAAGAATAGCCCTGTTGTTAACTGGTACTCACGCTCTATCCTATATTTTTTGCAGGACACAGCTGCCCAAATCAGGACTGTCCTGCAAAACTCAGGACAGGTGGTAACCCTACTGTGAGGATCATACAGACTTTGTATTTGTTAAGGGTAACAGTGCCCATTTCAGTGGCTGGTAATGATGTGTAGTTGGTTGTGTGTGTTGGGGGGGACAGGGGGTGACTGTTATGCAGCTTGATCAGGCAGCTCACAGTACTTAAGAAATCTGGACATTGGCACAGTGATTCCCATTGTAAAAGTGTCCTGATTGGCTAAAGAGGTGCCGGTTGACACAATATGCCCTGATAAGGACACGGCCACAGGGACCTCCTAGCCAATCAGGACACTGAGAACTCTAGACCCATTTTATAATGGGAAAATAACATAGGTTTCAGGGACAATAACATGTTTGTCACTCCAAAGATGAATAATAGGGCTGATTAACCATTTTCAGTTAGCACTGTTATTTATCCCTCCCATGTTACAAAAGGATCTATTTTGCATCTGGAGTGAAAATAAATCCTTTATTTCCACTCCTGGGGTGTCGTTATGAATATTTCTACTCCTGGAGCATCATCAGCTGTCTGTACACCTCCTAAAATTCCTAAATGCTATAACCATTTACCTTTACTTATTCTGAATGCTTGGAGTACCTTATACATTTGAATGTATTCATTATAAGGTGTTCATTTGCATGTGCATGATAACAGTGGATTAATCCCTTGTGAAAGAAAAAAATGTCCAGAATTAAGGTTTTAAAGGAAACTTTTAATAAAGTACTAGGATTTGAGCACTATGATCTACGTAATCAACATATGCCATGCGCTTCATGTCACTATCACATTTATTTTTGTCTATAGAGTTTCATCTCTGTAGACAGCAAGAGTAGTGGGTCCTCATTTAGAATGCTGCAGTGGCTAAAATAAAGAATGTCTTTGTAAGGTGTAACTCTTACATAGATTGTATAAACTTTAATTACCTTTGTAGTCTCTCTCTTTCTTGCACCAGTAACAGTTTCACCATTTACTAATTGATGCACAAGCTCAGTATTTGATAGTGGGTAATTTAATCAGCTGGGCATTAAGTGCATTTAACATGCAGTCACATTCTGATTGGTTTCACAGACTACATTGAGCATTGGCACAAGGAAGATAGGCACCAGTCTGTTTTCAGAGGAAAGAGTCCTGAAGGGACTCACAAATCTGAAATTAAACAAATCAATGGGGCAAGACGGGGTCCACCCGAGGTATTGAGGGAGCTCAGGGAGGTACTGGTTGCACTTCTGATGGTCCTATTTATCAGCTCATTGGAAAACAGGATTGGTCCTGGAGGACTGGAGGAGGACTCATGTAGTCCCACTTTGCAAAATTTTAGCATGGAAGAGGCTGGCAATTACAGGCTAGACAGCCTGACTTTGGTGGTGGGAAAGTTAATGGAATCACTGCTGAAATAAAGGATTGTGGCATACCTTGAATCCAGTGGGTTACAAGATCTGAGGCAGCATGGATTCATGGGGCTATGGGTCATGTCAGATGCATCTGATAGAGTACTTTGACTGGCAGACCAAGAAACTAGATCAGGGTGGAGTGGTGGACGTAGCCTACATAGATTTCAGTAAAGCATTCAACACTGTTCCACACAGAAGAGTAATAAACAAGTTGGGTAGCTTATGAGTGTGTCCAAAGGTGGTAAACTGGGTAAGAAACTGGTTAAGAGATAGGCAGTAGCAGGTGATGATAAATGGAGTTCACTCAGAGGAGGGGAGAGTGACCAATCGGGGTGCCTTAGGGATCTGTGTTAGGACTGGTTCTCTGTAATGTCTTCATCATAAGTGACACCAAACTATAGGGAGGACACTCTGGGTCAGGGCTGGAAAGGATGAATAGCGACCTGAGAAAACTCGAGGAGTTGTCAAAGGTATGGAAGCTGTGTTTCTGTGCAAAAAAAGTGCAAAATAATGCACTTGGTGTGTAGGAACCCAGGAGCAGTGCAAAATTGGGAGTGTTGCACTGATAACCACAAAGCAGAAAAGAGACCTATAGGTGATCATATCACATCACATGACTGAAAGGTGGCCAGACAATGTGACAAGGCAGTTGGGAGGGCAAATGGGATGCTGGGGTGTACAGGAGAAGTATCACCAGCAGAAAGAGCGAGTGGTGTTGCCTCTGTACAAATCATTAGTAAGACCCCACCTAGAGTACTGTGTTCATTTCTGGAAACCACATCTCAGAAAAGACATAGACAGTGGAAGCAGTCCAGAGGAGGCCAACTAAAATAATGCAGGGTCTGCATTAGAATCCTTTGAAGAGAGATTAAAGGACCTAAATATGTGCATCCTTGAAGAGAGAAAAGAGAGGAGGATACAATACAGACTTTTAAATACCTTACATGTGTAAACAAGATGTAAGAGGAAGTATTTTCAGAAACAAACGTGCTCAAGGATGAGAGGCACAATAAGAATCTAGAGGATAGATTCAGAAGAGATTTTAGAAACTACTTCTTCACAGAAAAAGTAGTGGATTCTGGAAAAGTCTTCCAATGAAGGTGTTGGGGGTGAAAACAGTAGTGGGGTTGTAAAGGGTCTGGTACAGTTACCTGACACTGATAATCCTGTCATCCATTTGCCTGGCTCCACATTACCGACAGGATCAAAATACTGCCATTTAATTGCCTGAATGACAGATTCCTGATACAATGTACTTTTCTTTACACAGTCAGGCAAATGTACTGGCAGTATTTACAGAGTCAGGCAGACACCTTTTTAAAGCATATTTTTTTATTTCAAAACAGCTGTCAGTTCCTTGTTACTGTGGGCTCATTCACCACACTTCAGGAGCGGGGCTGCTACATGTGAAGTTCCTTTTCTGCTCGGCTAACATTTCATGGCAGATCACTCTGATAAAGTCGCATCCTGATGGGAACTTTTATTGCACTCTGTCTTTTAGTTGGTGAAGCAACTTCAGTGGGGCAAAAAAGCCCGGTGATCCTACCCTCAAGCTTTCATTGTTTCAGCATCAAGGCCACCAAGCAGGTATAGATTGGGATTACCACAAGAAGCTTTGTGATTAGCCTGCCTTGGTACCAACCTATGAGCAATGTGGGGACTGTTTCTTCTTAAAGGACTTACACTGTATGTAAATATATTTAACTATATTTAATGGTAGTTTTATCTGCGAGGATGAGGGTAATAAGCTTTGCCAGCAGGGGTTCGAGGAGGGTGGGGTGCAGCATCTGGTAGCTGATGTTATCCTCAGGATGGCAGAGATGAATTGTATTCTCCTAACTTCAGTATTCATCATACCCCATAATATCACGTCAGGAAGACCAGCTGCAGAGCCAAGCCCTAATTACGCACAATCGCTGAACACACAGATTTTGATATAGAGGTGGCCCCCAGGTGTTTATTGATAGATTGGCCAGGAATACTTTTCTAGCATTTCAGACTGCACTTGCCTATCACAAACAGATGGAATACCCCAAAGGGACCTTTCTACACTTAAGTGGACTTGAAAAGATTAACTCATGGATCCTTACTCATGCCTAACAAAGCTCCAATTCTTCCTCCCTCAGACCAGAAGACTAGGAAACCATCATTAAGTAGGATACAAAGCAATGGATCTGGTATGGGTCTGGTACATTTACGGACACTGATGATCCCATACTCCATTGCCCAGATCTGTAAAGAAAATATGCTTGTGTCAAGTTTCTGTCATTTTGGCAATTGAACAGTGGTATTTTGATCCTGTCAGTAATATGGAGCTGGGCAAATTGATGTCAGGATTATCAGTGTCGGCAAACGTACAGATCCTGTTGAAAAATATATGGCAAAGGCATAAGGGAACCTTAGGGAAAGGGAATGGGGTGAATGGGCCAGAGATCAAGTAGGATCCACGAAGATACTATAGACAGGGAAAAATGGGCAGACTATGTGGACCAAGCAGTCCTTATCTGATGGCAAATTCTGTGTTTCTATGTCTCCAGTTCAATCTCTCTTCCTAGGGAGGCTTGCTGCTGTCTTTGGGTTTAATCAGATTCCCCTTTTATATTAGCACACAAAATGATAATCTCTACTTTTGCACACACAATCAGGGCTGCAGTTGCATCTGTCCAGAGTGAGACTTAGACTCCCAAGGCTTCTATAACTATCTGCCTCTCCCCAGTGGGAGCATTGGGCCACATGACTTTGTATTTCTCCCCTCAGTGACAGGACTCAAACCCACACCTTCTACAGTACTGTAGTGGCAAAGCACCTATCTCTTAGAAGTATCTGGAACTTGCATGTGACACAATGGTGCCTTAAGGATTTAGCTTTCAAGGCTCATTCACCCAATGCTCACACCAGTCTTCAATTAGAAAGAAATAGAAACATAGGCAAAAAGCCCTTTGGATCACCATATACAGTGTGTCCATCCTTCTCTACCTAATATTGATTATTAGGCCCCAGAGGCCCTTCATGCCCTCCTACCCTCCACTTTTGCAACCATCTTGCCCAGTCCCATGTTTGTCTCATCCATATTTGAAGCCCATATTGGTTTCACACAGACTACTTCCTTTGGAATTATATCCCATCTATCTGCCGCTCTCATTGAAGACATGCTTTCTAACATGCACCTTAACTCTCCCACCTGCTAGCTTCAAGTGCGTTCCACTGGACTTCTACTCCTACTCAGAGTAACAAATCTACCCTATGTACTTTATCTATCTTGTGGAGGTATTTACTGTATACATCTCTATCATGTTTTCCTTTCTCTTCTTGTCTCCAGTGAGTACATGCTGAGATTTTTCTACTGCTCCATGTAAGTATTTTCCTGCTGACCCTGGTTCATTTTGTTTACCCTTCTCAGCACTGCTTCCACCCTGTCCTTATTCTTCTTCAAGTGGGAGCCCAGAACTGCACATAGGACTCCAGGTGAAGATCAACCAGGAACTTGGACAGTGGTAGAATCTCCTCCTTATTCCAACTACTGATCCCTTCCTACATGTCCCAGTATTCTAACTGACCTCTCCTCTGCTTTGTTGCAACTGATAGCTACAGTACAAGTCACATTAACTGTTCCTCCAATGAGTTGCTGCAGCATTTCTAACTGAGTTGCATAAGTGTTGCGGATCCAGTTCAATGCTTTGCATAAACTGTTTCTTAAGTTAAAACCCAGTTTTGGATTGCATTATGTTTAGACTGCAGATGCATTCCATCTGAGTTGCAAAAACATTTTACAAACATTGCTATTGAGCTGGTTAAGCATTGAAAATAAGACATTATGAGTTTCCAATGTATTGCTGACTGTAAAAAACAATGCTAAACCAACTCATTGGTGGAACAGTTTAATGTGACTTGTAGTGTACAGTAATGTTTTTAAATGATCAAACACTATTATTCCCAGGTCCCTCTCCTTAGTCATACTTTCTATTGTTATCCTCTATTTTGTATTATATTTTAAGATTGTTTTACCCTCATGTACATTACCTAGAACTTCTTACCACTGAATTTCAACTGCCAGAACTTTGACCACTTCTCCAGTCTTTCTAGGTTCTCCCTCATATTTCTTATCCCTTCCTCATTATCTAGTCTTCTGCAGATCTTTATGTCACACGCAAAGCAGCAGTCCTTCTCTTGGATCCCTACTTCAGTATCACAGATGAAAATGTTAAAGAGGACTGGGCTCAAGACCAGTCCTCATGACACACCACTGGTGGCCTCACCAATCTCCAAGAGTTCCCCAGTAAGGAAGTCTCTCTGGATTCTGTTACTTAGCCAATTTTATGCACATCTTGAAAACACACATGAGACACCACCAGGATGGAGGTGCTCAGAGTGAAAAAGCAAGTAAACCAACAAAACCTCTGGCACTCACCACCTCTATTACATACGAACACTTGGCAATGACAGTCAACTGTTGGACTTTGAAAAGGCTTTGAAAAAGGACTTGCAGTCTGAAATGTATGAGGCATGCAGTTTTACTGTTCTGATTAAAGTCTTTTTATTGTCCTAGCCAAGTGTTCATGTCTAATTTAGAGGTGGTGAGTGCCAAGTATTTTGTTCGCTTATGTCCTACATATCTTGTAAGCTTTCAACCTTGCAAGTCACCCAACATTATGATCAACCATCCATGTGGGCCAGAGTCAAAGGCTTTCTGATGTCAGTGTACAGTATAACAAAACCTAACCCTTGTCCACCATCTTTGTCACCCAATTAAAACATTTGATTAGATTCATCTGACACAGTCTTCATTCCATGAACTGATGCTTTCCGATATCCTGAAGTCCATATGCTTTCATGAGAATAACTAACCTCTCCATTATTAAGGTATCTTGTGATTTTCACACTATGGCCACTGGCCTGACAGGTCTGTAGCTCCCCTCTTCATTCCTACTTCTGCTGTTATGCAGGGGAACTGCACCCTCTATCATCCAGTCCCTAGGTATTAACCTCATCTCTAGCAGGCTGTTGAAGAGCTCTGACAGTGGTGCAGCTAGAACTTATCCATTTCCTTAAACACACAGAGATGCAACCTACTGGGCCAATTTATTTGTCCACCTTCAGTGCACTGAACCAATGTAACATTCTTGCCTATAAAATAAAATCCTTTTGATACCCTCCCCTTGCCTTGATGATACAGTCAGACAATGGCCCTTATCCTTCACTGTGCATATCAAACGAAAAAATTAATTCAGTATGTTTGCCTTCCATTTGTACCTCTCTCACTCTTCATAATTCTTTAGCTTGACTGTCCCTTCTTGTGTTTTGTGTTTCTCCTGTATATACCAAAAGAAAGTGTTGTCTTCCTTATTCATTTTCTCAGCTATTTTCAACTAAGTGTCACATTTTGCCCTCTTCATAGCCATTTTGGCCTACCTTGTTCCGTTTAGAAATCCTTTCCTATCCCTCACCACCTAGCTGTTTTTTTTCTATTTTCTGGGGGCCTTCTTTTTCTCCCTAACAGCCTCCCCCACCTCCCTTGTGAACTGCAGTGTTTTTGAACACCTTCTGTTTGTCCCTATCACCTGTATGCAGAGACTCATTGCTTCCAATATCAATTTTTTTGGTAATTTAGTTTCATTATTTCTCCCCATCGTAACTGGCCCCTCCTTCCCACTGAGCGTCACAGCCCCATCACCCCAGCATCTCCCGGAACTTACCTTCTCCTGGTGTCGCCCATAGCTTGCTCTCTGTGGCAGGGGGTTGGGAGTCCCCTTGACCCACCAGACAAGATCCAGATATGGGAGGTGACTGAGTCACCAGGGTGTGAAGCCTGCAGATGCTGGTGGTCATCGTGCATGACTGGGATAGTTTTCCATTTTCTCCCTGGCATGGAAGAAGGGCATGCAGTGATGCCAATGGTGGTGCTGTGCACACTCCCATATGCAGCACTCTGGGCATCTGTCCCACCTC
Source organism: Neoceratodus forsteri (assembly GCA_016271365.2). Taxonomy (NCBI): domain Eukaryota; kingdom Metazoa; phylum Chordata; order Ceratodontiformes; family Ceratodontidae; genus Neoceratodus; species Neoceratodus forsteri. Next base: position 756,659,862 of record CM028135.1, read on the forward strand.
TGCTTCTGTTGTGCAGCATCAATGTGCCACACCCCAGCCACTGCTAGGGGCTAGGCTAACTCCAATCACCGATCCCCTTCCCTCCCTGGAGGAGGACAGCAGCTCTTTGGGTGCTCAATCCTCCTGTCCCCAGCCAACCCCTGATGCCCTAAGGTTACTCCCAACCCCAGGTTGCTGGCATGTCAGCAGGTGAGGCTCAGTGCCTTAGTCCTCTGTTCCACCGGCCGCCTTCCCATAGATACATACATAGATACATAGACAGTGTCAGCAGATAGGGCCTATGGCCCACCCAGTCTCCCATTTGAGCTTGTAAGTTCAGTTTATGTTTTCCTAGAAGTCTGTTGCCCCTTACCCCTGACCTCCAGAATTCCTTTATGTCTATCCCATGCATTCTTAAATCCCGTGATTGTTTCAGCCCCCACCACTTCCTCTGGCAGGGTGTTCCACTTGTCCACCACCCGTTCTGTGAAGAAATTCTTCCTCACGTTTCCTCTGAATCATCCTCCCTCCAACTTCATCCCATGCCCTCTAGTCCTGGAACATCTTTTTAGCTTAAAAATAGTGTATTCCTGCACCCTGTTCCTCCCTGTAAGATACCTGTATGTCTCTATCATATCCCATCTCGCCTCCTCTCCTCCAGGGAGTACATGTTCAGTTCCTTCAACCTGTCCTCACAGGACTTGTGATGCAATCCATGCACCATCTTTGTTGCCCTCCTCTGAACCTTCTCTGCCCTATGTCCTTATGTAGGTAAGGTCTCCAGAACTGTACACTGTACTCCAGGTGGGGCCTCACTAGTGTCTTGTATAGTGGAATTATGACCTCCTTTTCCTGCTGGTGATGCCCTGCCATGCATCCCAGCATCCTATTTGTTTTACCTGCTGCCTTGTCACACTGTTTCCTACCTTGGAGGTCATCAGAGATGATAACCCCAAGATCCCTTTCCTGCTTAGTGCATGCTATATCCTCACCCCCCCAACTGATATATTGTGCCAGAGTTTTTGTGCCCCATATGCATTATCTTGCACTTCTTTGCATTGAATTTCAACTGCCAAATCTCTGACCATTCTTCAAGTTTCTGCAGGTCCCGTCTCATTCTGTCTACACCCTCTGGTGTGTCTACTCTGTTACAGAGCTTTGTGTCATCAGCGAACAGTGAAATTCTGCCTTCTAGGTCCTGCACAATGTCACTGATAAAAATGTTGAATAGGACTGGTCCCAGCACTGACACCTGTGGTACCCCACTGGTCACTCTTCTCTCTGTGGAGTGACAGCCCAGCCAGTTACCTACCCACCACACTACTGTCCTGCCCACACCCATATTCCCTAGTTTGTGTAAAGTCTTCTATGTGGCACAGTGTTAAAGGCCTTGCTGAAGTCCAGATAGGCCATGTCCACTGCCCTCCCCTGATCCTCCTCCCTAGTCACCCAGTCAAAAAATTCAATGAGGTTGGTCTGACATGACCGCCCCCTGGTGAAAGCATGCTGCCTTGGGTCCTGTAGTCCATTGACAACCAGGTGTTCCACCAATCTCTCCTTCAGTAGTGCTTCCATGATCTTCCCCACTACCGAGGTGAGGCTGACTGGTCTGTAGTTCCCTGCTTCCTCTTTGTTCCCACTTTTGTATAAGTGGACTACATCTACTATCCTCCAGTCTTTGGGTACCTCCCTGTTTCCAGTGATTGGCTAAACAGGATAGCCAGAGGTTCAGCCACCACCTCTCTTAGTTCTTTAAGGACCCTGAGGTGCACCCCATCTGGCTCCATTGCTTTATCAACTCTTATTACTTCTAGTTCCTTCAGGACCCTTTCTCATTTATGGGACTTATGTCCATTCTCACCATTCTCACCCCTTGTACCCTTCAGACCCATTACCCTCCTCTTCCTCAGTATAGACTGAACAGAAATACCTGCTCAATATGTCAGTTTTACTGTTGTCATCCTCCATGCGCCCCATCCTCCCCTTCAGTCTCACTATCCCTCCCTTTGCCTTTCTTTTTCTCTTATGTACCTGTAAAAGGTTTGTCCCTCTACCCACTGATTTTGCAATGTGTTCTGCTGTCTGAGCTTTGGCTTCCCTTACTGACCTCCCTGCCTCCCTTTGCTTTCTCCTGGTACTTCTCCCTATCCCCATCTGCCTGTGTCTTTTGTATTGCCTGAATGCAATCTTTTTGCTTTCACTTTCTTTGCTACCTCTTTGGAAACCATAATGGTCTCCTCTTCCTTTTCCTCTTGCTAACCTGCTTAATGCATAATTCTGTTGCTCTTGTAGTCCCCATTTTAAATACTGCCCACTGTTCCTCAACCCTGATTCCTGCCCCATTCCCTTAATGCCTCTTTCAAGTATCTCCCATTTTTCCAAAGTCTGCCCCCTAAAATCCAGGATATGTGTTTTTGTGTGTTGGTTCTGCTCTTTCTGTGATTTCAAACCACAATGACTGGTGGTCACTGTTCCCAGGTGCTCCCCACTGTTACCCCCATCACACTGTCCCTGTTTGTGAGCACAAGGTCCAGTATTGCCTTCTGCTGAGTTGGTTCCATAACCAGTTGCTTGAGGAAGGCACCCTGAAGGGAGTCCAGGATAAATCTGCTCCTAGTTGATGCTGCAGCTGGGATGCTCCAGTCCACGTCTGGAATATTGAAGTCTCCAACCAGTACTACCTCACCCTTGTCTGCCATCCTTTGGATGACTAGCATCAGCTTCCTATCTGTTTCTTCCTCCTGGGCTGGTGGTCTATAGACCACACCTGTGCGGATGGCTGGCCTATTTTCCTTTCCTGCTTAACCCACAGTATCTCCCCCATTTTGTTCCTCCTGGATCTCTGTGGCGCCTAGTGTCATTTTTCACATACAGTGCCCTCCTCCTCCCTTCCTTCCTGCCCTGTCTCTTCTGAATATGTTGTAGCCAGGTAGGCATCTCCCAGTCGGGTTATCATTACACCAGGTTTCAGGATGGCTACAATGTCCAGGTCTGACTGCACCATGACAGCCTCCAGATCTTCCATCTTGTTGCTAAGGCTCCTGGCATTTGCACACATGGCTTTCCATGATTTGACCTTCCTAGACAGTTTCGCTGTTCTACTCCAGCCCCTTCCTTGGTTGTCCTTTATCCCTGGTTCTCCTTGCTGTCTGCCCTTCTGCTGAATTTTGCCCCTTTTCTGCCTATCCACCTCTTGGGCACTAATCTGCATCCAGTATCCATTTATTAATGAATTACCACTTCTTTTCCACCTTCTTTACTGTCATTACCCCTTCCAATTTCTCCTGCATCACCTGCATCCTGTCAAAATCTGCCCTGCAAAAGTACAGGATTTTTGTAATTTACTGTTTTCTCTCTGCTTCTAAGTTGGTATTAAACTACAAGGTCTGGTGGTCGATGTTTCCTTGTGTTCCTTGTATTATGATCTCTCCCACACTGCTCCAGATCATAAAAAATATGTCTAGGATGTCTCCCTTGCATGTATGCTTCTCAACCCTTTGTATCAGGAATGCTCCCTGGAATGCCTCTACAAGCAGCTGATTTCTGGAACTCGCTGCTACTTGGATCTTCCAGTTCACATCTGCTGAGCACAGCAACTCCCCTTGTTCCATAGCCCTTCTGATCTTGTCTCCTAGTTCTGTATCAGCCGCGTCATTCTGAGATGGTGGTCTATATGCCACTCCAATCCTGCAGTTCCTTCCCATCCTGCTGTACCGATACTGTGTCTGTGCATTTGCCAAGCCCACTAACCTTGACCGCCATGGCTTTTATTTCCTCACTCCATTACATATGACCCTCTTTTCTTGCTCACTGTCAATGAAGTTAGGTATTTTGTTGCCTACATTTCTGGGATTGCCACCAGGTTCAGTCATACTTCTGTCAACACTGTCTCCAGGACACTGGCTTTGTTTCCTGGTCTGCTAATATTATCACACATAGCTCTCTATGTCACTTGCTTTCTCCCTCCTGTAACTCTGTTATTCCGCTTTTTCCTGCACTCATCCTTATTCCTGGTTTACTGACATCTGCCTCTGGACACACTGCAACCCCTTCCTGTATTATTTTTGTTTCCCTCTTGCTTTCACTCTTTTGTGCCCTTCTGTTCCTCTGTATGTCCTAGCACTGCAGGAAGGACATCAAGGCCATCCTCATTTGAACTGGTGTACTTATAAGCAAGTGATCTGCTTCCCCCACACCACTATTTCAAATGTGCCTCAATGTGCTCTGTAAACCTGAACCCTAGCACCCTAGTTGCCTTCTTCCAGAGAGGTGTAGGCCATGCCTCTTGTATAGCCCTTTCTTCTTCCAGGATTGCTTCCAACTCTTATATATCCAAAGCTCTTCCCTGCATCACTTCTTCAGCCGTGAGTTGAAGTTAGTGATCAGATTTATCCTCCTGTTATGCTCAACCAAACTGGCAGGCTCGCAGAAAAAGATAGAAGTTGCTGTTAGTTTTAGCCTTCCTTCCAGCCTCCTGAAGCTATTCTTCACCTACCTTATGGGTCTACTAGCAAAGTTATTAATTATGGACAATGACATCTAGTCCTTCCCCATTACTCTGGCAATTCTCCTCACTCCCTATGGATCCCTCCCAGATGAAGCTTCCAGAAAGCACCTAACTATTCTGCTACCTTATACTCCATACTCACCATCAGCTGTCTCTTAAATTATGAAGTCTTCCACCACTAACACTTTTCTGGATCTCACTTTCCCTTTGGAATTTGACCTTGCCAAAGGGTTCAACTTAGGGACCAATCTGGGGTCCTGAGAGGCAAAAGGCTTTGGTCCCTCCTTGGGGATAACAGATCTACTGAGGTACACAGGGAAGGGAACTAATTCTCTGTCTCCACAGGGTCTCACCCCCCCTAAGTGGACCCTTTGTCCTCCTTGTCAACTGTATCCACCTCCCCAGTCTGGACCCTTGGACTCCTTTGAGGAAAAAGAGTAGTGGCCTACTGCACCCTCTCTGACTTAGACCTGCTCTGGAGAAGGCTAAGTTCAGCTCTAACAATAGTTAGTTCCAAAGCACGTGATGCAAACTGAAAGCACAGCATACAGCACCACCATCTCTAGAAGATCTCACTCAAAATGGATGCTCCACAGATGTGTCTTACAATGCCCCCTCCTGTTCCCCTACACTTTGCGTTGTCCACACTGGTAGTCCTAGATTTCTGCCTTGCCTATTGCCCTAGAGGTCATTCACTTAGCTGTTTGCAGAACCTGCTGAAGCTGTCTCCCTTGCAAGGACCCATTTAACAACATGCCCCAGATAGTGTACCCCCGACTAGAGTTTCCTAGGAGTCCTTAAATACATGCTGACAGTACCTACTCTACCTGCTCCCAGCTGAACCCCTCTTAATTGATCCTTACTCTGCCTACATAGAATTCCCCAAGAGAGTATCTGTTATCTAATGAAACAGGAAGGAATCCACACATAGTAAAAGTAAATTTCACCCCAACATTTACACCAAAAAAGTAAAGTGTAACTCCCTCTGTGGGAGGAGCCAGTGTCTTGGCTACACCTCTGTGTTACTGTTCCTTGAGCAGAGTCCACTGCAGACCTGAAGACTTCCCTGTTGGTGGCCCAGCAGATAATGTCCTCCTTCTTTGTGGCCCTCTTTCTATAGGGTCGATCACATAAAGGAGTGCTTTGACATGTGGGAGTTAAATAGTGGACTGCTAGGACTGATTTGTCTTTAGCAGAATCCACCCTCATCTGTTCAGAATTTCCTCCTTCAATTTGACCTCCCTTAACTACCAGTCCTGCATAAATGGTTTACAATCAGGCTGTTTTGCAGCAAATTTAAAGTAATTAACAGCCCTCCTTCCCTTACCTCAGCTTGTCCTGAGTAGTTTGTCTCTTACTCTGGATAATAAGAAGAAACCACATAAACTCTTTTAATCCCTGACTGCTAGGATTTATTTTAGCAGACACAGCTCCTCACCTGACCAGCATTCCTTTCTTTATGTTCACCTCCTTAACCCCACTCCCACACAAAAGCCACCAAAGTATCTCACTCCAGAGGCCCTCCATCTCAGTCTCCAGCTCCATCCTTTCTACCATCGACTATGGATTGGTGGTCATAGGCGCAGCAACAGACACTACACTAAAAAGGATTCACATTGCCCTCAACAAGGCATGAGGCTCACAATGGCTGCAGATCGAAATACCCACACCTGCTCCTTATACAAGACCAAATGGCTGCCACTAAAGAACAGGATTATATTCCAAACATGTCTCCTTGGAAAAAAGGCACTAATGGGTAAAACCGCCCCATGAATTTCGAGCATCCTAACACCAAGTGCTACCAGCTATACCACCAGAGGTAGGATAAGGGGGGCCCTATCAACACCTTTCTGTCGAACTGTGCAGGGACAGCGTGCTTTCAGCTTTAGGGCCCCCCCAATGGCTCAGTGAAAGCCCAGTGCACATTCTAAACTCCCAATGCATCTCGCAATTCAAAAATGGCCTAAGGCAACACATTCTTACTAGGACAGTTTGTGACTGCCACTAGGACTCTAACACCCACAATGCCCACTCACCCACACTCTCCTTCCCCTTCCTTTTACACCCACTCTTCCCTATTGCCCTATCCCTCTGTTTTCCTCTCCCCCCTGTGCCTTTTCTCCCACTGGATCAACCTTAAAACCAACATACTACCACTACCTCTCCAACCTCCTAGACAAAGCCACTTCTTCTGGCTGATCATTCCCCACCTGTCTCCCCTTCCCCTCACCTTGACTCCTCCTTGGACTCTCACACTAGGTGTCACACCTGTTTATCTCCTTCACTACATATAAACACTGTCCTTTACCCTAGTTGAATGCTCTTGATGCTGTACTATCACCATTGGTACTATGAATGACATTGTATCCTTACTGTATACTAGCTACCTACTATTCGAGTATTGTATGTAAACTGTTTGTTATTGCTGTCATTGTCACTGTTTGACGTGGAACCTTTATAAAAGACCTCTGAGCTCAAAGGTATGATCCGAATCCCTAAATAAAAAAAAAACTAAAAAAAAGTTCCTTGTAGGAACTTTGTGGGAACAGACTTGCTCTCTGGTCTCTGTGCCTGCCACGGTCCCTGTGGAGATTAGTGAGAGCACATGGTATGAAGGGCCACTGAATCTTGGGCCTTACTCTTCCCTGGCCAGAATACCCTCCCAGCAACATGATTGCTACTCACTCAGTACTGCTATCTAGAAACATAGAAACATAGACTTTGATGGCAGATAAGAACCGCTTGGCCCACCTAGTCTGCCCATTTTCCCTACCTACTGGATAAGCTGCAGATCCTAGTTAACCAACAGCCTATTTCTTCCTACCCCCACAAGAATTGCCTTATGTCTGTCCCATGTGTTCTTGAATTCTCCCACAGTTTTAGACCCCACAACCTCCTCAGGAAGGCTGTTCCATGTGTCCACCACCCTCTCTGCAAAAAAAATACTTCCTTCACATTGCCCCTGAGCCATCCCCCTCTATCTTCAAATTGTGTCCCCTTGTTCTTGCACATCTCTTTTCCGAAGATGCTAACCTCTTGGACTTTGTTGATTCCACTGGGGTACTTAAAAGTTTCTATCATGTCCCCCCATCTTTCCTCAAGGGTATACATGTTAAGCTGCTTTAGCCTCTCCTCGTGTATGGCTTCTCTTGCAGACTCTGCACCGTTTAGTTGCCCTCTTCTGGACTGCCTCCATCCTGTCTATGTCCTTGTGGAGATGGGGTCTCCAGAACTGGACACAGTACTCCAGATGGGGTCTCACCAACTGTCTGTACAGAGGATAACAACATCCTGTTTTCTGCTGGTGATGCCTCTCCTAAAAATCTCAGTAGCCCCACAGCCTTCCTACTGCCTTCTCACATTGCTTGCCAACCTTAAGGTCATCTGATATGATTATCCCACGTCCCTTTCCATTTTTGTTGTTACTACCTACCCCACCTATTGTGTACTCTTCCCCTAGTTTTTTGCTTGCCAGATGCATTATTTTGCACTTCTTTGCATTGAATCCAAGCTGCCATACTTCTGACCATTCCGCCAACCTTTCCAAGTCCCTTCTCATCCTTTCCACGTTTCCCTGTGTATCAACTCTGTTGCAGATCTTTGTGTCATCTGCAAAGAGGCATACTTTTCCTTCCAGTTGCTCTGCTATGTCACTTATAAAGACATTAAAAAGGACTGGACTCAAGACTGAACCCTGTGGTACTCCACTAGTAACCCCCCTTTCTTCAGAGTGGACTCCGTTTACTATTACCTTCTGTGTCCTGTTGTCCAGCCAATGTTTTACCCAGGCTACCACCCTGGGACCCACTCCCAAGCTGGCTAATTTGTTTATTAATCTTTATGGGGACTGTGCTCTATGCTCTACTAAAATCTAGGTGGGCCATGTCCACAGCCCCTCTGGTCTACTACTTTGGTCACCCAGTCAAAGAAATTGATTAGATTCATCTGACATGACCTTCCCACTGTGTGAACCCATGCTGCCTTGTGTCCTATGCCCCACTGGCCTCTAGTGCACTAACAATCATTCCTTCAGAAGTGATTCCATCACTTTCCCTACCACAGAGGTCAAACTGACAGGTCTGTAGTTTCCTGGCTCTGTCTTGCTCCCATTTTTGTGAAGAGGAATTACATCCACCTTCCTCCAGTCCTCACGTACCACACCATCCTCCCATGATTTGTTAAAAAGGGTAGTCAGTTGTGTCACTAGTTCTCCCCTTAATTCTTTTAGAATTCTGGGGGTGAATCCCGTCAGGCCCCATTGCTTTGTCCACCTTCAGTTTTAGGAGTTCTTTCGGAACCCTTTCTTCTGTGAAAGGACTGGGATCAGCCCCCTATCCAGAGTGCTTCTGTTAATTGGATTGGGTACCTCTGCCTCTTCCTCTTTTGTGAATACTGAGCAGAAGTATTCATTCAGTATCCCTGCTTTTTCACTGTGCCTCTCTTCCCACTCACCATCCATTCTATTCAGCCTCACTATTCCTCCCTTTGTCTTTCTACTCTCCCTAATGTACCTATGAAAGGTTTTGTCCCTCTTCTTTTTTTTTAAACATTTCTTTATTCATTTTTCAAACTTTAGACAGACATACATATATCTAGACAAGCCAGGGTACACAGTCCCAAACTGCCTGTGTGAACTACATACAACCCACCTATGTACATACACAGCAGATGGAACCATCCTCTAGAATAATAATATATTCCTATATCATCAATATCATATAGTAACAGGGTCTCAGATGAACTTAATCAACTTAAAAATAACCCCAATACCATTACACCTGCTATCCTATAGATGGTATCAAAACATAGGCTCCTTTTACAAAGCATTCCCTCCAGGAGGTGGCTCCCTGCTGTGTCCCCTGGAAAGAGAGAGAGAGTCCCCATCCACCCATATATCCTGGCAGACCTATACCATCATCCTATTACACTTGTGTTTAAACCACAACATTTCCAAAGCAGCTGTTCAGATAGTCATTTAGACCAACACACTACCACACATAACTGTTTCTCACTCCAGCATAACTTTCTCCTGCTAATCACAACCTGACAGACAGGCCTGCATTTGGGTATTTATGCCCTGAAGCGCATAAATCGCTTCTAATGGCGACCACCATTTAGCATACAACCCTTTTCTCCCCTTCAAGCATAGATGCCTCTTTATTCTACCCAAAGCCCCCATATGATCTCTCAACCATTGATCATAAGCATAGACATGATCATCCTTCCGGTGTTGTAACAAAAAGGATTTGACTATTGCTGCCATCAAAGAAAGATGGTATTTAGTCATAATACTACAGATTTGCGAAAAATCACCTAAAACACATATCTCTGGTATTATAAATTCTGAATAGTCCAACAGTGCGTCCATATGCTGTTTAATTTCACCCCAAAGAGGCGATATTTTACTACATTCCCACAGCAGAAGGTCACCTATTCCCGTCTTGCATCTAATACACAGGTCTGTCTGTCTAAGATTTCTATCATGTAGTTTCGCAGGGGTAAAATACATATTAGAGACAATAAAAAAATGCATACTCTTGTATTTGGGTATAGATATATACTTAGTACTCTTCCAGATATTATCCCAAGCAAGGCTCCGAGGAGCCATCGTTTTGTCCCAATATGAAACTTTTATAGGAGAGTTCGGGCTGAGATAATCCAGAAGCACCTTATATACTTGTAATAGAGAGTTAGATTTTGGGTCAACTTCCTTTAACTTGTCCTATGTAAAAGAATTATCTGTAAAATCCCCAAGCCTTTTCATTACCCACTCCAACATTTGTGTAAACTGCAACCTTCGAAAAAAGGACATTCTTTCACATTGGGCTGGAAGGGCCACTCTATTACCTTGGATGACATTCCTTAAATTCAGACCCGACACCTGGTTAGCCCAATGTATATTAATTACCTGACCCCCAATTACTAAGTTGGAATTACCCAGCACAGGTTGGCCTCGGGCCTTCATTTGGTCCTTTCTCTGAACAGGAGTAAGAAATGACCACCAGGCTCCTGCTGATTTCGCAATTGGATTCCCATATACTTTTTTAAGACCTTTTTCTGCATTAGCATACAACAATGCCTCCAGAGAGAGGCCGGAATATTTTAACATTTGCCTCTCCATTTGTAGCCAGATTGGTATGTAAGTCTCCCCTTCCAGATTTCTAACCCATCGCATCATGAGACCCAGCTGTCCTGCCACATAGTATACATGGAGATTAGGCAATTCAATCCCGCCCCAATGTATGCGGTAAGCACAAAACATTATGCTTTTTCCTAGGGGGTTAAGCGTTCTATAGAAATTCTGAGAGTAGCTTCCTAATTATACTGAACCATATTTTGGGGATGCTGTATGGGGCTAGGTACACTGGAAATAGCAACCTGGGTAATAGAGTCATCTTCCCCTCAACAAGGCCCCCTGGCTGCACTGTCTCCCACCCTCGCCCACCTCCCCCCTTATCTCCACTCCTGCCCCCACCCCAACCACCTTCCGTACTCCCCCTTACCTGCTGCACCTTCTTCCCCCGATCTCCTACCCTCACTTCCCCACCACCCACCCCTTCCTTATCTTGCTCATAGCTCAAGTCTTTTTACTGGTTATTACATGTCTGTAAGTCAATGACTATATGTTTGTAACTAAAAATGATGACTGTTGCACAGCTGATGTGGAACTCTTGTAAAAGAGCCTCGGCTCAAAGGTATTGTAATCCTAGATTGAAATAAATAAATGAAAAAAATCTTAATAAGACCCAATCTAGCCATAAAGTTCAGAGGAAGTTTATTCCATCTTAGTATGTCCCCTTTAATTGCTGATATAGCCCCCTCCATATTTGTTTCAGCCCCCACCTTCATATTCGCTGTAATCCAAATGCCCAAGTATTTGATCTTGTCTGTCCTCCATTGTAATTGCAGTGGTGCAAAATCTGCCCTATGAACATACAGCATCAAAGGGAGGATCTGAGTCTTAGTCAAATTTAATTTGTAATTTGAAACTTTAGAAAATCACCCTATTAATTCTCTTATTCTCTCAAAACTTAATGCGGATCTTGTAAGTGTAGAAGTTATGTTGTCTGTAAAACTGAAAATTAACTCCCACCCCACTATCTTAATCCCTTTATATGCATGTCCATATTGATAGCTGTCAACAGGGGCTCCAAATATATATTGAACAATATCGGTGAGAGAGGGCATGCTTGTCGGTCCCATTTTCCAGCTGAATTTCTTGAGAAACATAGCCATTACACAATACCTTAGCCATTGTGGGGGTTTTGTCCCCCTTCTTAACTGAGTTGGATATATTTTCCTCTGTTTGGGCGTTTGCTATTTTGACTGCCTTTCCTGCTTCCTTCTGCCTTAACTGGTTCAGTTCTCTGTCCTGCTCCTTCTGTGTTTCAAGCTACATCCATTGAGCAATAGGTCCCAGAGACCAACTTCAGTTGAATCAATCAATCAGTCAATCAAATTTTTATTTATAATGCGCTTTTCAGCATATCAAAGGGCAAGTACAAAACAACATCTTACATAATAAATAATGACATAAAAATAATAAAAGCAGCAATAAACCTATCCAAAAGCTAATTCAAATAAGTAACTCTTCAGGGACACCTTAAATGATTCCATGACAGGCACTCTCTAATCTGACGAGATAGAGAATTCCACAGGGTTGGGGCCATAAAAGAAAAAGCTCTGGCCCCAGATGACTGAAGATGAACCCTGGGAATCTCTAGCAATCTCTTGTCAGTGGAGAGGAGTGGGTGGAGAGGGCAGTAAGGTCAAAGGAGATCTTCCAAGAATCCCGGTCCCTGACTGTGTAGGGTCTTATAGGTCAGCAACGCGACCTTGAAGGTGATTCTCCACCACACCTACAGACAGTGCAGTTCGCGCAGCACAGGAGTGGTATAGCAAGTTCTCGGTAGCCCAGTCAACAACCTGGCAGCAGCGTTCTGCACCAGCTGCAGCCGATGGAGATCCACCCCTGGCAACCCTAGATATAAAGCATTACAGTAATCAAGACGACGTGAGGAAACAAAGGCATGGACCAACACAGGAAGGTCATCATGTGGAACAAGGTGTTTTATCCAGGCGATATTTCTCAGATGGTAAAAGGAAGACTTGACATCAGTAGATACCTGAGCCTTCAACGTTAACTCGCTGTGAAGAATTACACCCAGATTCCGCACCTGTTCGGAAGATCTCAACTGATTACCTCCTAACACATGGCTAGAGGGGGGACCCAGGAGTCAACTTCTCTACACAATGGCCCTGGTCCACAACCAACACCTCAATCTTATCTGGATTTAATTTCAACCAGTTTGCACTCATCCAGTCCTGAAGCTCAGCCAGGTAGTTATTAAAGACCAATAAGGTGTCATTCTGTTCAGGTACAAAGGACATATAGAGCTGAGTGTCATCTGCATAGCATTGAAAACTCAGCCCATAATGCCTTATAATGTCTCCCAATGGCAGCATATACACTGTGAACAACATAAGGGAAAGCACAGGACCCTGTGGCACCCCACAGGACAAAGCAAAGGTAGTAGAGGAAAAAATTCCTGAGACTACCCTCTGACTTCTGCCTGTGAGGAAAGAGTAAAACCATCTAAGGACTGTCCTCGACAGTCTGCAGCACAGCCGCAGATGATCCAGCAACATCCCATGGTCCACAGTGTCAAATGCCGCAAAGAGATCAAGGAGGACCAAGATCGAATGGCTCCTCCGATCTTTCACTATTAGGAGATCATTAAGTACCCGAACCAACGCTGTCTCGGTACTATGCCTCTTCCTGAAACCTGACTGGAGAGGATCATAGACCTCATGAGTGGTAAGAAAATCATCGAGCTGCAACGCGGCTACTTTCTCAATAACCTTGCCCAAAAAGGGCAGGTTAGAGATCAGTCTGCAGTTAGTGAGGCAGTCTGGATCAAGGGAAGGCTTCTTTAACAGAGGTGTCATGATAGCCTCTTTCAAAGACTCCAGAAACACCCCTTGATCCAAAAAGTACCTGACTATCTCGGCAAAGACTGGTCCAATCACATCCATGCACCCCACAAGGAGGCACGAAGGACCAGGATCCAAACTACAGCAAGTCGGTCGCAAGCCCTGGACAATCTTCATGATATCCATGATCGCTGGCTGGTCAAAATCTGTTCAGACAGACCGAGGGCCTGCAACCCCACATCGATCACTGCCACGCCCATTAGAAAACATACCGCGGATCTCCGACCTGATCGATGACACCTTATCCTCAAAGAACCGAGCAAACTCATCACACTTTATTTGTGAAAAGGCTCTCTGACCCCGCAGACAGGCTGGATTGCACAGTCTGTCCATGGTCCAGAAGAGCTGAGCTGGTCGATTTCTTGAAGCAGCTATCTCCCGGGACAGGAACTCTGCCTTCTTATGGGAGATTTCTGATTGATAGTCTGCATAATGGGCCATCAATCTAAGTCTGTCACCTTCCAGGCTGGATTTCTGCCAACAGCGCGCCAATCTTCGCCTCTTTCTCGTCAACTATCTCAATGTCCCATCAAACCAGGAGGACCGAGGGGGAAGGGAGGGGGGAGAACATGGACAGGTGCAATGGAATCCAGTGCCCTCAGCACCATATTATTATAGTGCACCACTAAGGCATCTGGTTCCATGCACTCCAGAGGCCTATTCAATAGGTCCAGCACTGCCATTAGACCCTCAGGGGTAACTCCCCTCAAAGGGCGGTACCAGACCATCTCCAAAGGGGTAGGTCTCACAAGGGGGGGTTGCAAAATTGAATCTTATGGAGTGATAGTCAGACCACACAACTGGTTCCACCACCAGTTCCGTGATCTCCATCCCCAGGGTGAACACCAGATCCAGAGAGTGACCCTGAATATGGGTAGCAGCGGTAACAACTTGTGTGAAGCCCAACAAAATCATTAATTGGAGGAAGTTTTGACCAAAATGCGAGAGTTCATCGTCGACCCATGCCTTGAAGTCCCCCAGGACCAACTAACTGGAGGGCTCCAACACCAGGTCGACAATGAAGTCTGCAACTTCCTGCAGAAAAACTTTCTCATCACCAGGTGGATGGTAGACAAGTAAGATTCTGCTGCCCACACCTGTTCCCATGATACACTCGAAGGATCTAGGGGCCACCACTGGAACCTCCACAAGACCCAACTTTGATTTAAAACAAATAGCGACCCCCTCACCACCACTTCGATTCAACCTCGGGCGATGTATTACTGAGTAACTGGCTGGAACAGCTGATTCCAATATGGGACCAGCATTTTCGTCCAGCCAGGTCTCGGAAATGCAAGTCAGGTCAGATGACTCAACAAGATCAGCAATAATTGCTGTCTTGTTTTTATAGACCTGACATTGCATAACACCACCGGGTTGGATGAAAGGCCCCGGAGGAGGCGGGCCCTTGCCCACTTGAATGGGACCCTTGGGTATGGGAACCAGGTGTCGCCTCCCCTATCCTGGACCCATTTGCCCCAGGGCATCTCCTGAACCTGACCCTTATCCACCCACTGCACTCCCCTCGCAGCAGAGGAACCCTCGACCTGGGCTGTGCGAACACCCCAGGGCACAACAACACCTATATACCCTCGGTTGCAATGCAGGAATATCGAAGGGGCACAGGTCCCTCAGCCTAGAGGGGGAATAGTCTCTGACCACGGAGATCCGATCCCAGCACATGCTGCTAAATATTTAAAAACAAATATTAATTGATCAACAAATTTGATCAATACTATCAATACTGCAAGCTTATTTATCTTAGACGGCAGCCCCACTTCCCATTTCTAACACTAAATAAAACAAAATTGTCCATTTCCTTCAGACAAGCATGCATAGAAAAAGTCTTAAACAATCTAAATAAATTCTTGCTCCTAAAGCCTAAAATAATTTAAACAACAGTCCTTACCTCAATAAAACTTATAAACTACCCTCCCACTAAAAGATGACTTTAATCCCCAAAGAAAAATTAACAACAAAATAATACAAACGATCCCTCTCACGGGAAAGCAAAACACACAAAGAAAATTCTCCTCTCCACAGCCCTCTCACAGCCCAGGAGGAAAATAACAAACAAATAATAAAACAATCCCCTCTCACAGGATAAACAAAAATCAAAAAATAAAATAAAAATATAGGCACCCTGGTTCTTTCACAGCCGGGAAACCAAAACAAATAAAATCAGGGAAAAAAGTCATCAAATGGTAGGAGGAGCCAAAATAATCAAACATAATCCATCAGAGGTAAAACCAAATATTTAGTCAACATCCCAGAGCGGCAATAATTCTGTCAACTTCAGGTAGGTGCTTTTCCAGTATACAGGATTCACAGTCACAGTAAGTTTCCAAAGTGAGCCAAAATCTTCAGGGAAAGCCAGAAACAGGTGCAAACTAAACCAGTGGAGAGTGGGGGCTCTGCTCCCCACACCCCTGATCCCCTTATCAGGTCCAATTTGCCCCCAGGACCTGCAGCTACAAATACCCCTAGGCTGCACCAAAAGGACTGACCCAGGGATAAATTAGGACCCCCCCTACTAAACCCCAGCTCCCTAGGAAGAAGTAAGACAGTTCCCACTCGGTCCCAGTTGTCACCCAAGATTACCCAGGCAGAACTAAGGGGGACTGAGACACCACACAAGCAAACCACTTATTTGAGCCCTGTAGAATGCAAAGAAAGAGGGCTCTGATCAATGAACAAGGCCCCCCTCACCATACTCCAAGTCACTACAGGCAATCCCTTCTGCCAACTTCAACATTGACTCATCGTACAGCAATCACAGACCAATCCTTCTTTATCCATCAAAGGAAGGTATATCTATTTGATGGAATTAGAGACTAATAGATCCAATAGTCGCAACCATAAGCACTAAACATAGTGCCTTAAATTTAATAGCTCAGAAATTGAAAATGTCATTGAGTCAGGGCCAAGTTCACCAAAAAAGAAAGGTAGTCACCATGAAAAATTGATCCTTCAGAATGAGGGATCAATAACCTTAAGGAAACAAGTCCACCCTCCACTTCCAGGCCATAGGCTGACTTCTGTATGAACTAACAAGGCGCACCACCTCGCTGGTACCGACACCGCTCCAAAAAGAAACAGCTGATCCCTGGCCGAACACCAACGAAGGGCTACCAACTCAAGCAAACAAATGACTTGAGTAATAAATAAATAAATAACTAAATTCTAGTAAACAAAAAGCTCCTCTTCTTGGCTATAATAAGTCCATATCCTCGATCGCAAAAAGGAGGCGAGGAAAACGCAGCTAGGGATCGGAGACCAGGGCACCAGAAAAAACAATAGAAAACCGAATGTTAAAACAACTATCACGATAAAATATATACATTAAAATAAATATAAACTAAATGAATAAAAACGGACAACAGAACACTGAACGCAGCAACGGCAACAGAACACAGAACCTGCAACAGAACACAGAACCGTGGGTTAGTCCAGCGCGACCGTCATCATCATCAAGTTACAAGACTTCAGTTGAAGGCCCTCAGCCAGACCTGGGGCTCCACCAACACAGACCAGAGGAACCTGCCAGCCATCGGTCACCAAAGAACACCCCTAATCCTTCTCCAGCACCAACTGGAACTGCAGATCACATTTCCTTTTTTCTCTGTCTCCCGTTATGTACCCAAAGGCTATGCCAAGTAGGGAACAGCTCCACTATTGTGAAAATTTGAGGTTGCACCATTAACCCCTATATGAAGAGGGTTATGCTCTACTATGAGCAAAATGCCATTGAACATGGGGAAATATGATTACCCTATTTATACCCCTTCATTTAGAGCACATATGCTCACTTGTAGGTCCAGAGAAGCAACACAAAATAAATACATTTTTTGCTATTTTCCCTATACAGGCATGAGAGAAAACAGACAATTGCTTTAACTAATGTGCCTTCAACAACAACCAGTGCTGGCATAACCTCACACATAAGAGCCACCAGATGTCTGACATTTACATATAGTTCCAATGCTGCCACCATCTGGCTGACTAATAGGGTATCTCTACCTGGTTCTTGTCCCACCACTAGCCACTGCTCATTTAATGCAAGTCCTTAATTTTAGGCATCAGAATCACCCCTTTAGTCACTTCCAGGAACTTATCACCCTCCTGTACTTCACAAAGGTTACTTTTACATTTGGCTATACCACAAACAATCAATAAATTTACCACCACTGATCACCAAAGATAAAAATCTCCCCAGGACAGTGTTTCAATGTAAACTGTTATTGTTTGCATACAGAATATAGACATAAAGTGCAGAGAAAACTTACAGAGCTGGCTGCAGCGACAATCCCAAATCAATGTTTCAAATTGAATGTGCACTTTTTTAAGGTGATAACTGTTTGGAGTATAAACAGGTATGCAAGCTATTCAGTGCTTTGTTATACCAGTTGCGGCTATGATTGTTAGGACTAACTACTTTTAAACTTGGTAGCTGTGCTCTTTGGTAGTGGAACATCAGGCTGCTCGTTAGACATGCATTTTATCTATACCAACAGCACTACGTGGAGACAGAGAATATTTAACACGTGCACCACTAAACTACAGAATATATAGTAAACACAAAAGGAATAAACACACATCAGGGACTGCAGATAAAAACAGTTTAAACAGTCAGTTTACAGAAGGAAACAATTATTCTCACATTAAGACCAAAAGTACCTTACCCTCTCAGAGGACTTTAAATTGCACACGAAGAGGGTGACATTTCAGCTCAGGGGTCCCTTGACCAGTGGGCATCTGATATCTTTCTGTGCCAAATGTAATCCGAGTTCTGTACTCTTGGGAGTCAAAGATGTACCCCTGAACCAGTTATTCCATACACATCATCATGTCAGTCACAAGGACAGTCTCCTTTATCCCTTGATCAAGAAATAGGCCCAAATCAGTTCTGAAGCTGGTACACATAACTAGGCAATGGCTGTGTATTTGAGGCTACCTGCAACAGCAAAGCTGCCTTTTTACTCAGCAGAAGATATCGACATCATAGGAGGGCCCCACACAGTTATGGATTTCTGCAAACAGTCCCTTTTATGTAAGGGGAAGCTCAAGGGCTACTTACCAGATCTGCTCACCACCGGGGTCCTTTGTAGTTGATCTGAATGCCTTTTTGAATGATATGCCTGTGTCAGAATACTTTAACCCTTTCTGACCAGCTGAGGAAATGTAAAAAAAAAAAATCATAACTGTGTCACAGGCATGCTCCTGAACAGTGTGTCACATCAACATTACACTCCCCTCCCGAAAAATCAAATATGAAAGATTGCCTCCTTGTCAGCACCAAAATACACTTTTCATGTGAGGCTGGTAAACTACCAACTGTCACTTTCTCATGCTTACTGCAAGGCTACAGTCTGCAGATCACTCCCTGGAGAGACCACCTGCATTGGCATGTTGGAAACCACTGCGGTGATGAATACTCAGATTGTATATCTGCAGCACCAGACTCCATCTTAGTAATTTGGCAGTCTTCCCAGTTGTTTTAAGGAGCTGTTTTAAGAGTTTATGGTCAGTGACCAATGTAAACTCTCTCCCATACAGATATGGCTGCAGCTTCTGAAGTGCCCATACTAGCCCTAGACACTCCTTTTCAATCATGATGTTGGCCTCAACCCTTGGTAGCAGTTTCTGGCTCAGGTAGACCAACTGTAGACCCTGTGGGCATGACCTGGCTAAGAACAGCTCTTAACCCATAGTCAGAAGCATGTACATGAACAATAATTTTAACAAACAGTCAGGACTGGCAAATACAGGTGCCCAACATAAAAACACATTCAGTTAACAGAATATTGCTTCTTGAAATTCTGCCCATTTAAACTTTTGGGCATTTGCTTTTAGTGAGATCATTCAGGGTTTGTCTTTACTTCTAATTGTTGGGACAGACCTTCAGTAGTAACCTGCAGTCCCCAGAAATGCATTTACCTGTCTTTTAGTGCTGGGCATTATCCATCCCAGAATGGCCTTACATTTTGTTGACTGAGAACAGATGTGCCCACTGCCTACCTAGTGACCAAGGTATGACAGTTCTACCATTTCTGTCTGATATTTCACCACCTTAGCAAACAGCCCTATAGCTTGCAGTCTGTGGAACAGCTTCTTTGTGTGCCTAACATGATTGTCCCACCTTTGGCTATATATATGGTGATGTTAGCCATATACAGCAATGCAAAATGGCACACCAGGACCAGAATGTAGTTCACAAGCCTTTAAAAAGGTCACTGGTAGCCGGCCTGGTGGCGCTGAGGTTAGGCGCTGGGACGCACACTCGCGCCATGCCAGTGACCGGGTTGGGGAACCGACTCACAGTGCGCTGAGGTTAGCCGGAAGGTAAAGATTGAGCATTACAGCTCTCCTTCCTTGAGGTGGGAGGTCTGTGCTGCAGATAACACAGCCAGGAGAGTCTCCCGTGCCGGTGCTTAGCCACCGGTGCGGATGGAAAAGGGGGGTGAAAACAGAAAAATCCCTGGCGGCAGGATGACGCCCTAACTCCCCGCAGGCACCACTCCCAGGCCAGGCATAAGGTAAGCCCCAGTAATTCCGGGGACAGAGCTGGGGAGGTTGGCAGAAGGGGGCTGTCGGGGAAGGAGAAACATCAGTTATGAAGAAAAATAAAAGGTCACTGGTGCATTCTTCATCCAGAGCACCTTTTTTCAAAATTTAAATAATCCAAATGGGGTGATGAAGGCAGACTTTCCCTGGTTTCAGGGATCAGAGAATCCTGCCAGTATGGTGGTAGTAATGGAAGGAAACTAGAGAAGGAGGGAGAGCTATACTAATAACAATGCAGGGTGGAAGGCTGCAGAACTATCTAGAACACAGTCTCAGGGGGAACTGCAGGAGTGAGTAGTGAAATCATGGAGGAGAGATTTCTGAGTGTAAAAGGAAGAAGTAGAATGAGTGGAAGGAAGGAGAGCACCCCAGAGTTTAGGAAAGCAGAAAGAGAATACAGCTTGCCCAATAGAAGATTTCACTGGGGGAAAGTGAGAGAGCAACAGCAAGAGTTGCATAGGTAATAAGAGGAAGAGGTAGGGAGAGATGAGAGGATTTCTCTGCAGACAGAAAGGGGTATGCACCTCTTATTCCAGTAAAGTGCAGCAAGTTTGTGGTGGAGCTTGTGATGGATTGTGTCCTTATGAACAGAGGAATCAAGGTGTTGGCCTAGCCAGATGCTGTGGTACTTACAGGAGGATACACCTTCAATTGCTGCACCATCAAGAGTATGGAAAGAGGGGTGAGTGTAGCAAGCCTCTTCCTAGTGCCAAAAGTCATAGAGACCATTTTCTTGGCATCGAGGGAAAGCTGGTATTCACAGAACCAGTGATGGATATTGTTGAAGTTCCCTTGATTTGGGTCATGAGGTCGGGGCAGAGGAGCAAGAGGCAAAGTGCCACGTCATCTACATACATGAGAACTGATGCAGAGGAGCAAGCTTGGGTTCGGTCATTTACAAAAATGTTGAAAAGAATTTGCCAAGGACTGACCCTTGAGGGAATGCCTGAGCAGATTGGGAATGGGGGGTGAGGTATCTCCAATTTGAACAGATGGAGACGTGTTGTCAAGGTAGAAGAGGAACCACCCAACTGAAGAGGCAGATAATTCTGCTGCATTGCGTGTCTAGAAGAATGTGGTGGGCAACAGTGACAAAGGCTTTGATCAAGTCAACAAAGATAGAGCAGGTGACCAGGCCTTGTTCCATGCCAGAGAGTATAGTGTCAGTGAGTCGAAGGAGAGAGGTGGCAGTGGAGTCGAACTGGACTGGATTGGGAGTGAAAAAGGAGGTAGAAGGGGCACAAGTCAATGAAAAGAGACAGTTGAGATAGAACAAGTTGCTTGTGAAGTTTAACCAAGGTGGGGAAGGTGGAGATACAGTGGTAGTTTCCAAGGGAAGAGGGCTTGCCCCCTTAGAGAGGAGCATGACTGTATCTAGCTTCCAGGAGTTGGGGACTGAAGATAAAGAGAAAGAGAGGTTGAGGAGGTAGATGACAGGGAGGGCAATGTCACAAATGGAGAGATAAAGGAGTTTGTGATCAACACCATCAGGGCTCCTACATTTGTGGGGATTTAGAGCCAAGAGGGCCTTAAAGGAAGTAGCAGAAGTGGTGGAAGTGAAGATGAAAAGGATAGAGGGGCACAGGAAGTGCAGAGGGGAAGAATGAAGGAAAGTAGAGGTGGAGGAAGAGAGAAGAAAGTGGGCACAGGAAGTGAAAAAGGACTTAAAGGAGGTGGGGACTGCAAGCGAGGTCAGAGATAAGAGAGTTACCCACCTTGAGAACAGAGGAAGGTGACTGGGATGGAATGGAGAGGAAGGCATGGATTACCTTCCAGGACATGGGTGGTTAAGATGCTCTGGAGCCTGGATGCAAAATGTTCAGACTTTGCAAGCCATATAACTCTAGTACAGGCATTACAAAGGGTCCAATACTTAGTAAAGTCAGAAGTTAAACCAGTGGATTTGTGGGAACCAGCCTGCTGGTGCAGCAGTTAGATTTCTGCTTGCGATGCTGATATCCTGGGTATGGAATGGACCTGGGGAGTCAGAGACCCAGCCGGGAAAAGGATTGTGCATCCTATGGACTGCTCTCCTTCTCCAGGGGAAGGGAGGGGTAGAGTATCTGTCAGCTGCTGAACCCCTGGCAGAGGCTGGAGAAACCCCAGGGGGCAGCTCAGAAAATTTGCCAGCCACCATGGATGAAGCCCGCTGGGGCATGGCGTCTATAGCTCCCTGTCTCCCTGTTGACCAATTATGGCCCTGCAGCACCACCAGGCCCTGAACCCTGCCCTGGTGGGGGAACCAGGGAGGCAAGGTTGGTCAGACGACATCTTCTCCTGTCATAGACTGGCCTGCTCAGTACCATAGCCCTGCCCTGGGAGGTAAGCCAGGGGGTATCTGCAGAGGCAAGGTGATGAGGGAGTGAGGCAGTGCTTCGGGGCTGCTGCTGAATGTAGAAGTGACTGGCAGCAAAACGCATACTAAATAAATAAAAAAAAAAAGTGGATTTGTAGGTACACCAGGAAAGGCCACGTGCATGATGACAAGCCAGCAACTCTACTGAAATCTATGAAACGTGAAATCATTGTGTAACCTACCCCCCACCCCACTACTTTACACAATTAGGTACCCCTGGCACCCATAACTGGGCACAGACTTCAGAAACACATTTAGAAACGGTGTCATCCCTAGCTTTTGGAATGTATACTAGGCTTATTACTCTAGAGATCAAATGCGTGGGTTGTACAAAAGCAATATGACCTATTTGGTATCTACAATAACCAGGTCCTGAGGAGGGAACTTTTTGCAAGGGCTATGCTAGACCTATACTTCTGGAGGGGTACCCAGTAACTCTACAGAGGAAGTAAATAACATAACTGTCCAAACCATATTTGGGGTTCTAGAGTGCGACTTAATTCAAAAAGATGTTCTCCTAATGGTTGGATTTCCTTTGCGATGTCTGCAACCAGGGTTTGGGAATGGATCCAGGTTGGTGGAGGGCCAGCTGAGGGGAGAAGGATTGAGTGTTCTCAAGACTGCTCTCCTTCTCCGCGGGGGGGTGGGAGAGGGTGTGTGTTCAGTGCAGGAGCAACACCTGGCGGAGTCTGGGTCATCACCAAGCACTGACACAAGCAAGCAACTCTGAGGCGGGACAGACAGAGTACGCCATTGCACGCCCCAGCCCCAGCCCCAGCCACAGGTGGGGGTAACACTGCCTGGCCATCTCCATGAAGCCCCTGGACCCTGGGCTTCACCTAGCCACCCAACCAGCTTCCTAACTCAGTTACCAGTATCACGGCACTGCTGCCCATATGGTGCCGCGGACCCCACCCTCTGGGGTGCTTCATGGGTAACCAGGAGATCGCAGGTGGATATGGGTGGTGGAAGTCCGAGGGGCACCGTGTCCAGGGCTGAGCACCAATGACCGAGGCAGACAGAAAGACAGAATTAAAAAAAAAAGATGTTCTCCAAAGCAAGGGTGAACCCCCAAGGTTTACATATCATGACACTAGGAACTTGCAGAACACAAAACGACTGTATCTGACAGAAAACTCTTTGTATTCCAACACGTAGGACATAGAATATCTTGCACTTGTATTTCCATATAGCATAGGACATTTCTTCCAGTGGCACTGCCACAACTGAACACATATTTACTGACAGAACACTTGCATCTTGTATTCCCATATAGCACATAGGACATAGGACATTGTTTTTCAGTGGCACTGTACAACTAGAAACACATTTGCTGACAAGAACTCTTCTAATTTGTTCCCCGCCATAGGACATTGATCATTTCTTCCATTGGCACTGACCACAACTGAACATACATTTTGCTAATAGCTAGCAAACCCACTTCAGGGTAAAAATCCTCTTCAGACATTGGCCCTATGTGAAAGTAACCAGGCACCCTTACTGAACCTGTAGTCCTGAACTGGTTACTCCAGATGGGGGTCTGCCCACCCTTGCTCCCAAATCCATACTCAGCAATTCTTTCAAAGTTACACCTTGAACATTTGAACACACACTTTGAAAAATGCTTAATTGAATGAAACTTTGGCATCCACCATTTAAAACACTATACTGGTAGTGGAAGAACTAAAGTCCCGAACAATGTGATATAGTCATACCTCTGGACATCCACACTTCAGCCAACTTTAAATGAGAACAGTCTCACACTTCTAAACAGAAAAGTTGTGCATTTCCTTTTAGCCAGAGAACACAACAGCACAGGCACATGTTTTCTGCAGCAAAAGTCAGATCCTTCTCACTGTTAGACATTTCAGACAGCTTCAAAACATCCTGGATCAAAAGGTGATTGCCCTTTGGAGCCATCCACTAGTTCAATGTGCTTACGTAACCTGATGAGATGATATGAGATGATGCTTGTGTAACTTGATTTGCTTTGTGGCTTTTCACCCTCTCTATCCATGGGATATACCACTCTGTAGAGGTACGATGCAAGGAAACCCAGAGGAGGGTTCCCCACAGGTGCCGTGGAATTATTGCGCTGGCTAAAGGTAGGTTAGAAGAAGCCCATGGATAAGAGAGATGAGCCACTGGAGGAGGAGGGTTGATGGTGGCAATGAAAACAACCTGAATGGGCTTCAGGATGCGTGACCTTTAAGCCTGATGGGGAGTGACGTTGTTTCTCTGCCCATCTAACCTTTGGCTTAAAGCCCTTCAATTCACTGTGCTTAACACAACCTGATGAGATGATATGAGATGATGCTTGTGTAACTTGATTTGCTTTGTGGCTTTCTGCCTCTCTGTCCATGGGTATACCACCCTGTAGGGGTACAACACAAGGAATCCTAGAGGAGGGTTCCCCCCATTACAGGTGCCATGGGAATGATTACGTCGGCTAAAGGTAGGTTAGGAAGAAGCCCAAAAAGAATACCTAAAGGTGCTGAGCATCAAAGAGGCAATGATTATGAATGAATTCTGAGAAGATGATAAGGGCTTACTTCCTAATAAGAGAGGGGAAAGCCGGAGCCACCATCTGCCTCCATCCAGCAGCGGAACCTAACTAACTAACCTAAGAAAGCACTAACCCTAATATTATGACCATAGGCATGGAGGAGAGAGAAAAAAACCCTTTGAGGAGGAAACTTCTGGGGATCCAAAGCCTAGGTCGCCTTCCCTGTAGGCTGATGATGTTTGATTTGAGGATGTATGTCGTTAAAAAGAAGGGTTTGGTAACGAAAGGGACATGAGTAGGGAGGATGATGACGGAATAGGTAAATTCCCCAAAAGAAAGCACAGATCGAAGAAGAAACATGAGGCTGCACACAGATCAAAGGAACATGAGGCAACGATGAATACTGATGATGATCACTGCAGGAGGCGGCAGGTCGATGAGGTATCATAAGATCAATGAGAGGTTTGCATAATTGAGTGAGGCGAGTAAGTAGACACTGCAGCCAATAAGGCATGATTATGTGAAAGCGAACAAGTAGACCTTGATGTTGTGCAGAGGTCAATGACAGGAATGCTTGAGTAAGCAATGTAAATAAATAAACAGAGGCAAGGATGAGATGGATGACTGGAGTAATGAGCTCAAATGCATGCGGCAGGATGGCCTGAGTTGAGAAGATGGCATAAGAGTCATGATAGGTACACCCAAAAGAAATATCGATAGTATGCCACGAGGTGGAGTGAATCCTGGAAGGCTGGTACAGAATTGGAAGAGGAGGAGACAGGAGTGAACTTGAAAATGAACTTGTGCGAAAGTAGTATTAGGAAGTAGGCTCCTCAAAAGGAGGTAGACTCCGAGGCTAAGAAGGCATGTCTGAAACCAGTGGTAATTCATGAACCAGATGCAACACAGGTTGAGAGATCGAGGAGCATAACTGGATGAGGTTTGATGAGGAGTGAGCAAAATTGGAAGATGTATGATGAGGAGTGAAGCTAAGAGTGAAGTGAAGCCATGATGGCTGGTACTAGAAAAGGCACTAGGATAAGGAAGGTAAAATTGGGAAATGGAAGAGGTACAAAGATGGATTGAAGTCATGGAGGCTGGTACAGGAAAGCGAGGTAGAAAAGGACAAAGGACAGAGGGAAGTCAATGGGGTAGCATAGGATCCAGCCAATACAGGATGAGAAAGGCAGTAGGGTGAGCTGGATAAGGTGGCCCACAGGCCAGGTTTGATGGAAGGCCAGATGGAGGCAGCCATAGAAGGCCCAACAATGTGAATGGCAGAGCACGTGAATAGAAAAACCTAGGCATGATGAGAGATAGAAGCCATGACTGGAGTGAATCAGGAACCTGATACATGTGGCATGAGGGTCATGGAGTGATGATGCAGGCATATGAGTAGTGGTAGTTATGCCCAAAAAGAAATAACGATTGCAGCTGGCACGGGAGGAGAACCACAGGAGGGATATTATCCATGAGAGGTCATGAGAGGTATGCCAAAAAGAATCATTACATGGAGATCGAGGCGGTTTGAGGTAGCAGAGATGGAGTAAAAAGAGGACAGTACAAGGACGGAGTGAAGCATTGCTTACAGGATAACTAAACAGAATGGCCACAGGTTGAGGAGGGATGACTATGGTTCAGTGAGGTGGCATGGGGCCACGATAGGTAATTGGAAGGAAGCCTTGATGGCGAGCACGAGTAAGGGAAAGAGGAAATGACCAGGTAAGATGAGGGAGGGAAGCCCAGAATGCTGGAATGGGTAAGGGTTACGATACAAGACTGAAAACTAGGCAGGAATAGCCTGAAGCTGATCATGAATGATCAAACAGCGCCACCTGCAGGTCAGTGCAAGAATTCCCCAGATTCAGGCTTGACAGCAATGTAGCAAAATAATATGCAAGAAGTACAGAATCACCATTATGGTCCTTCAAATGTGCAAAACAGGAGGTTACCAGTTCAGGGAATGCTCAAAAGGCAATGGTAGAAGATGAGGGCATTTGTTTCTATGCTCACGGATCCTACCCCCATATGTGAGCAGAAGAGCTAGTGAGAAACACCAAAGAAAACTTCACAGGGAAAAAACAGACCAGACAGAGGAACCAGGACACGGGAAGAAGAGAGCAGGCAGTGAGGGACTGACACATCCCAAGTGCAGGAGGGTCAAAGGGGGGATGAGCGGGCAGCCAGGAGGCCTACAAGAGGAATCAACACCAGAAGCAATGGCAGGAAGAACAGCACAGTATAGAGAGAAAACTGTGCTGGGAGGATGAACTAAAGGAAGCCAGCTGGGCAAGTGACAGCAGCAGCAGCAGAGCACCGAGAACTGTGGCACGGGAGACCAGGGAGCAAGGAAAAGAGGCTCCAACAGGAAGCAGGACTGGGCAGAAGGATCGGAGAAAGGCCCCAGTGCTCCAGGAGGAAGACATGTGGGAGGATGGTAGGAAGATGCCACTTTCAGTTTTTTTTTTTTTGAGTGGAAACAACAGAAATGAGCCAAAACACTTATGTGAGCCAACTGCAGGTGCTGTCATAGGGGAGCATGCAGGGTAATCATAAGCGCCTAAACCATCCAGGCAAATATGCATACTGCTTGTAGGCAAGAACCCCCATAGCAGTGATGCAGAGCTCTGCCAAGCCCCTATTACCTGTCGGGTGCATGCAAGCACCAGTGGAGCAGCCTGCCACTTTGGAAGCTTTAGCAATGAAGCACAAGAAGGGAATACGAGGGAGGAAAAGAAAAGGGCTCAAGGAAGTCGGGAATATCTGGAACTAGCATCTGGAGGCGCGGGAGCAAAGAGTCAACAGCTTGAAGAGAGGAAGGGCAGCGCCTCCGGCTGCAATGAAAAACTAATCCTGAATGGGCTTCAGGATGCGTGACCTTTTAAGCCCAATGGGGCAGTGACATTGTTGCTCCGCCCATCGAACCTCGGGCTTAAATACCTCCCATAGTCCTTTTCACCCCTCCAGGGATGGAAATCAGGAGATCCTGCTGTAGGCAACAGTTTCCACCTCTTCTATTTGCAAACTGGAGAATTACCAGGACTAGGGTGAGAATGCAGGGCCCTCACTCAGAGCCCTTAGCTGTGCAGTTCTCACTCCTGTCACTTCCAACTACAGATTCACACTGACTCTCATCTCACGATTCTAAACTCCCTCCTCACAGCTGGCAAAGGCTTATGCTGCTGTCAGAGTCCCAAATGAGCTCATCACTTTCATCTCAGCTAAAGTCAAGTAAACAAAAAACAAAAGCGTGAGCAGGTGAGAAAAAAAACATTTAATCAGTTTGTCACCAGCTGCCTCTCCCTACCTAGTACTGACACGGCCGGGATTCTAGTAACCCCAGGGGACTGGGTGGTTATGCTCACCACAACCAGATGAATGGCTGTCCACAGTCATATTTCCATCTAGCTCTAGGCCATCCTACCCTCTGGGTTATCTACAGAGAGGTAGCACTACTTCTTCCCTACCATGTGCCGGGCACAGGCAGGTGACACTAAAGGAACAGAGGCTGACTGATGAAGCTTCAGCCCTTATCCTATGATCTTATATATGGAAGCTCAGTGGCGCCAAGAAAACTGCTTGAAGCATGCCCTAATAGACCAGTACTGAGAGCACCTACAGTACTGCAGATCAGAACCCCCAGCCTGTCTATCCCATTAGCCCTCTAGGGAAAATCTATCTGACTTAGACTACTTACCAGGGAAAACCTATCCCCCCAAATTTCCCAGGGTACCTGTGAACAACAAAAGGAAAACATACACTACATTGAATTACATTTCCCAAAAATGCCACACCTGTGAAGAAAAACATGTTAACACCCTGTTAACCATAAATCTAAAAACACTAAGAAAAGGGGAACTTGGATGAGTTCCAGCATCCTCTTCTGGTCTTCCTTTCTTCTTTCTTCTTCAGGAACACCTGCAAGAGAAGAAAAAAACACAAAACACATTTTGCATTCCACAGTATCTAAACCTCCACCTAACACTAAAGAACTGCCAAAAATATTTTTTTGTATGAAAGTATAAAAGTGAAAAATGGAAAAAGACATGTACACAGCACATTTGGGGATAGAAGTCCCACAATGTCCCAACTAGTGGCCTGCTTCTACAAGGATGCAGTTATAGCACAACAATTCACACAGCTAGTCCCCTCCCCAACCAGGTGTAACTACAGGACAGGGACTTTCACCCTGATTGACTAGATACTGGCCAACCACTCTGAAAGAATATCAATGGTATCTGCACCTGGGCTAATAATTACATTAAACCCCCACCTAAAATAATACACACTGGGGTACTCAAGAAGGGGCACCTACAACTACTAAAATCCCATCTAAGCAGACTAGATTGGTCAATTATAGACCCACTCAAGGACATAAACAAAGCACTAGAACTGTTTATCAGCTGATTTCACTGAGGCATGTAATATCCATGTACCGTTTAAAAAAAATGAAGGTTAAAGGTAGAACTAACCCATGGATTGACACTGAGCTTATCACACAGCTCAAACAGAGGGATCACCTCTGGCACTGTGCTTGAGCCACAGCTGTCCAACGGATATTCAAAAATACAAACAAGCAAGAAATAGCTGCATCCGTGCTATACGGGTGGCTAAAAGCAAATACTTTAGAAAGCTGTCTCCAACTCGTGGGGGGATGGGAAAAAATTCTGGAACAACCTTAAGGACCTCTCTGGCAAAGAAATCAAGTCTCCACCCACCATGCTCAACACTGACGGTACTCCAACGCTGGACCTAGATACTATCGCCAATACGTTCATCAATGCATTCTCCAACCTAAACAGTGTCCTCCCACCTGATTTCAACGCTCCCACCACTAACCCCATCTCTGCCGCAGCATCACACGCTCACCCAGCTCCACAGTTCTTCTTCAAAAGGATCCCAATGCACTCTGCCAGAACCTATATTTGCAAGGCTATCAGCAAAACTGGATATAGTGGCAACTCACTTGACTTGAAGCCGCTTTCACTAGTCCTAGATGAGATCCTTGAACCCCTGACAATGATCTTCAGCCTCTCCCTAAGGTATGGCCAATTCCCATCACTCGGGAAAAAGGCTTCTATCACACCTGTGTATAAAAGTGAGACAAGTCACTGCACACCAGTTATAGGCCCATCTCCATCCCTCCCCCATTATCCAAAGCACTTGAATGTATAGTCTCTGACCAGCTTGTAAAGTTCCTGGAAAAACATAATATTCAGTGCCCTGAGGCACGCATGGCTTCTGTAAAGGGCATATTACCACCACAGCTTTGTTGGAATTTACCAGCTACATCCACGATGCTCTGGACCAAGGACTTTGTGGGGGAGTCATATTCATTGACCTGACAAAGGCCTTTGATACAGTTAATCACCCCCTCCTACTCAGACAACTGACAGCTCTTGGGCTCTCCAAGGATGCACTGCCCTGGTTTGCCAGCTACTTTGGGGAGAGAGTTCAAAGAGTTAAAATTTCTGGAGTCTCCTCAGTTGAAAAAACAGTCCTGTTGGGTGTCCCTCAGGGGTCTATTCTGGGCCCATTACTCTTTTCTCTCTTCCTAAACCACCTCCCTGGCATCTGCCAACAGAGGATACTACTCGACGCAGATGATGCGGTTCTCTTTTCTAGCACCGGGTTTTAATCTACTTGAGAGTCAACTGCAACATGATTTCAGACTGGTGGAAAATGGTTTGGCTCCCACAAACTTGTCTTGAATTATAGCAAGACAAAGGTCATGTCTTTCTGCAATGCTTGTAGCATGTAAACCTCTACCCTTACCATCAAAAATCAAGGTGGGACCACACTTGAACAGGTCCATGAGTTCAGATACCTCAGCATCACCCTGGACAGCTCACTCTCCTACTCACAGCACATTGGGATGGTTGCTAAGTCTGCCAACATACATCTTGGTCTGCTCCACAAGTACAAACACTGAATGACCTCTGAAGTCCTGAGGTGGCCATCCACAGCTCTGTTACCTCCACTGTGACCACGGGCTAGTCATCTGTACGCTGCCTCCCCACTGCCCTTAGGAGGATATCAGTGACACTTAACAAGACTTCTCACGGGGCTGACCGCCCAACGCACACCTGTGACCTTTACGCCCAAGTCTGAATGGCTACCTCTCATTAGTAGAATACAATACCAGACCTGTCTGAGAGCCATAAAACCCTTCGGCCCCTATGCCACCAGGTGTTGTAAATCTCCTTACTGCCAACAGCAGTACCCAGTTACACACAGTTCTCAATACCAGACTTTCCATGTCCCCAGGTGCCGGACCTCACTGGGTCAGAGATCTTTCATGCACAGGGTCCGCAGTGGTTCAACACCCTTAACAAATAAACTTTTGCTGCTGCAATGCTAAGCCACTTTAAAAGGCAACTGCAGCTATTCCTCCCTCTACCTCACTTTGTGACTGCCTCCCTAAGCAATGGTCACCACCCTCTATTGTGACTGCCTCCATTAAGCAATGGTCACCACCCTCTACCCTAGCTGTAGCTGTAACCTGCCATGCAATCCTCGCTTTCTTGGCACCAGCCTCCTCCCTCTCGCCCTTCGGCTCCCCCCATCCTCCCATCCCTTCTTCTCGGACTCACTTATTTGTATGGCCAGAAACACATGCCTTCCAGCCTTTAGACACATAATTCATAGTCTCACTGGATAGCTAGGGATTGCTACATCTGGGGGTAACC
Organism: Neoceratodus forsteri; assembly: GCA_016271365.2. NCBI lineage: Eukaryota > Metazoa > Chordata > Ceratodontiformes > Ceratodontidae > Neoceratodus > Neoceratodus forsteri. Next base: position 756,691,457 of record CM028135.1, read on the forward strand.
TCTCACCATAGTAGGCTCTCTCAACCTCTTTTATTGCTGACACCTCCTTGGCGATCATAGCTCAGGTATGATCCAGATAGTGGGGAGTTCCCAAAGCCATGTCTGAAAGCAAACACACAAACTTTTCATTACTACATTGCTCACTAGCCACATATTGTCTTCACAAAATGGCTCCCTGCGGCTGTGTTCACATTGCTGGCCCCGCCCTGTCATGGTGTCAGTAACTTTTCTCATTCATCAAAGTCTGTTCATTTGCTCAAAACTGTGTTTACAACCTTTCTGACAACTGGATTTACTTTAAGTTGCAATCGATTTCTCTGCTGGTACATTTAAGCAAATTTTCACATTTTTACACTAGTAACTTGACTTTGCATTCAGCATTAATTAAGGAAAAATCTATTTACACGTGCTCAAAGTCACTTGTAAGCCCCACAGTCTTTCTTTGTACAGGATTGCCTGTTAGCTGCATCCCTTCTATACAACTCACAGTCCTGCTGCTTAGAAAATTTACTGTTGCTGAACCAATTTGACTTTGCATTGACTAACAGTTCTGCCCTCCTGTGCTCTGTTGCCCCGACACTGTTCTTTTTTTTTTCCCCGGGCCTGAACCGCCCCTCTTTCACTCTCTGCTTGCCTCACTCTCTGCTATTCTGTCCAGCCCTTTCTCCTGCCCCCCCCCAGTGGCTCCAAGACTAACCATCCTTTGTTTCAAAAGATACCTGCCTCAGGCAGTTGCCCCCCCCCGCTCCTTCTCCTTCTCCTTCTTCCCATTCTGCCATCTCCTGGTTTCTGCTCCCGCCCTCTGATTTAGCCTCCCACATCACCTTTTCTGCTTGCTCCCTCCCACAGCTAATCCTTTATTTTCTCCCTCACTTCCAGAACCTGCCCTTGAATCGGGCTTCTCGACCCACCGCCTGTGCAGCTGTGGGTTTGAATCCTCCCTGCCACACAGCTGCACACCCTTCAGGCCATCCCAGAGAACACAGCAAGCTGGTAAGCAATCCTAATAATGCCAGGGAGATGAAAGCCGCCACTATTGGCTAGCGCTTGTGGTTCTGCACCGTGATTGGACTCTGTCCTTCCTCCTGCCTTTGATAGGATACTTGTGCCTGCTAAAGCTTCTGTTCTCTTGGGGATGCTGCTCCCATTGATTTGTAGTGGAAGCTTAAGCTGAGAATTTCACACCCCTCCCCACTCGCTGTAATTATATAGACCACCTTTACACACCCGTGGCCCCTCCTCCCTGATCACACTCTACTGGTTGCCTCTTCTGGTCCACCTCTGTACTCCTCCCATAGAGTCCTCTCTCTATCTTAACCCCCTGCTCCTCTGTGTGCTCCTGCTGCCAGGCCCTTCCCTGCTGTGTACCTGCTTCCTACTGCTCCAACCCTCTTCGCATCTGCAATTTCCCATAATACCTAACCCTGCCTGCTTGTCTCTACACCTGCTTACCTTAAAGCTCCCCCTTTACCATCTCACCATGCACTCCCCCCACTAGCTCCTTTTCCTCCTTTTCTTTCTTGCCACCCTCCTCCCTCTTCTACACCCCCCTGCAGCCTGTTTCCCCTCCTCCCCTTGCAGCTACCGGCTTGAACCAGCATTTCACTACTTAGGTACTCATCACCTTGAGGCCAACCTACTGCCTGGGTCTCCTACCTTTGAGGAACTGCACTCTGCCCTAGCTGGACTATGGAACCCCTCCATCTTCTCTCTCTCTACCTTGATCCTGACCCCACGCTTGCACCACTTGACACTTTCCCGACTGCCAAGAAGACGAAGCATTCCATCAGGGAATTACATTTGTGCACTCTAAGGCTGGTGCTCCTACTACTCCTACTGTCTGGCAATGTGCACCCAAACCCTGGCCCAACCATCGCCAAGGCTTCAATCCAGAACAAGCTCTCAGGTGCCCTCACAATCATGTCCATCAACATCTGTAGCCTCCTCCCTAAAATCGACGCCCTGCAGGTCTTTACCTGCCAACACTGCCCAGATGTCCTGGCAATTGTTGAGACCTGGCTCACGCCCTCGATACCAGACCAGGCAATAAACATCCCTGGCTACAATGTCTACAGGATGGACTGGTTATCTAAAAGACGTGGCTGCTGCACCATTTACCTAAAGGACACCATCATTGGTCATCCCATTAATACTTTGCCTCACTCTTCAGCTGCTCATATTCTACCCATCAGAATCCTCTTAGGCACCCAAAACAAAGCCCTGACAGTTGTCACCACCTACATTCCTCCCAAAGAACAAGAAATTGGTTAGTTCGCAGTACTTGACTTCGACAGATCACTTCCCTCGGACACAGAATCCATCCTCTTAGGTGATTTCAATATAAACTGGCTAGCTGCTGAAGCAGGAGTGCACAGGGACTCCACTGCTGCCACCAACCTCACCCAGATGGTCGATTCACCAACCAGGGAAAATTACAAGACCGGCACCAACACCCTTCTGGACTGGATCCTCACTAGTCACTCCTATCGGATCACAAACACCTCTGTCCTATTCGACTCTCTCAGCGACCACTCCCCTGTCAGCTGCATCTGGTCTAATAAATTCACCAAACCACCCCCCAAAACCATTGTCAGCAGAATTCTAGCCTGTGGTCAGCTAACTTACCTCAAATCCTACCTCCTCTATCAAGACTGGTCACCCATCTTCAATGCAAACAACGTGAATACTGCGCTGGATCACTTCATTACAATTTTCACAGAGGCCTGTAACTTGTACATCCCCTTAAAAAAGCACAAAGTCAAGGCACTCTGTAACCCTTGGCTCACTGGCAGCCTCCTTAAGAAACTAAAAACAAGGGACCACCTCTGGGAACTAGCCAGAAACTCTGGTAGGCAAAAAGCAAGGCCCCTAGAATTCTGCTGCCACGGAATTTTGCACAGAACTTGCAATCTACTGCAGAACTTCTGTGGTGCTGCAGAATTCACTCTTCTTGTTGATTTTTATTAATATTTCTGTTTTCCATAGTATCTGGTTCCTTCCCTCTTTTATATCCTAAAACCCCTATATGCTCAGAATGTGATGTTATCATTGCTATAACATCATACATTAGCTAATGAAATGGCTGCAATCTGCAACAGAAATGAACAGTCACTTATCTACCACAGCTCCTACTGCCAGAGATGGTGGCACAGCACATCAGGCATGGTGATATTTGCTCAACCTGCACTACAGCCTAATACAATTTTCAGTCTTACATTATTGCACTAGGGCCAACTTAAATAAAACCTTGTCAATAGCATAGACCTGTTAAGTCCATACCTCACTTTGTACAAACCTATTTGTGCCTTTAAGGTATAGAGATGCCATCTGAAATGAATAACTGGTAAAATGAATTTAACTGTCATTTTTAAGAAAAATAATTATGCCCAGAAAAGTGGAATATAATAATGTGTAGACCTGTTGAAAGAATAGACTTGTTAAATAAATAATTGCACTGTACACATTTGTGCCAGGGTTGTTGATCATATATTGTCATTGGTTGACAGAATCACCTAAAAGTTATGGAGAAATGTTGTGTGCAGGGACAGCTGTTGGGTCAGAGGGTAGCATGCTGTGTTTCTGTGCCAGCAACTCAGGTTCAGCAATTAGCTCTGGGAGCTGGCTGGGCAGCACAAGGACTGGTGGAACACATCATTGCTCAGAGCCTGGGAAGGTATGGTGCAGTGTTCTGTCACATGGTGGACACATTGTGCTGGTCTGGAGAGCTCTATCTCACAATCGGTTCACATGCATGTCATGGCCTGATGGTGTTACGCAGTGTGTTAGGGAAAGCAGGCTGACATCAAAAATGAGTTTTGCAATAACTCCTCTATTCCATTTCTAATGGGGCCTGTATGAATGAGGATGAAAGTTCATGGAAATTAAAAAAATAAATAAATATATATAGATATATATAGATACATACACACACACACACACATATAGAGTATCTCTGTCTCTCTCACCACAAACACACACACACACATTTGTATGTATGTTACAGATTGCAAATAAATATATAAGTGATACACAGTGGGAACCTCATGAGTGGTGTAGAAAGCACATACAAATATATAAATGATAGACAGTGGAAACCTCATTAGTGGGATAGATAGCACACATATAGAAATGCCTTATTTATCACATAAGATCCCCTCTGCATATGTCATTTATGCAACAGGCTAGGACCTTAAGGGAGAGATATTTGTTTTTGCTTTTTTAGGCATAAAATTATTTTTATAAGTCTGTTATTTTTTGAACTAGTGTTACTGTGCTTTCCACCATGCTGATTGTTATAAAAACTGCCATGAAAGTGAAGTCAGGATGACAAGCTGTCACTGTGATGTGGTAGTTTGTTAGTGCCGCAGAACTTCCGCGAAATAACAAACCACCTCCAGAAGTTCTCGGCAAATGATAATCTTGCCGCAGAACTTGATCCACTATGCCCAGAAAGTAGGGGCCCTGGCAAAAAGACATCTCAAACTACAAACATGCATGAAATGACTGCACCAAAACCATCCGACAAATGAAATCAGCCTATTATAAGAATGCCCTTACCAACTCCTGGGGCAATGGTAGAGACTTCTGGAAAAACTTAAATGAAGTCAATGGGAAACAGTCCAACTCCCCCCATCTATGCTCAGTATTAATGGTAACACCACACTTGACCCAAAAACCATAGCTGGCTCATTTGACACAGCATTCACTGACCTCAGCTCAGTTCTACCTAATGATTTCTACACTGGCGAGGAAGTTCCTATGTCCCAATCAACCACTACCTCAAATAAGCCATGTTTCTACTTTAAAGAGGTCAAAGCCCATCAGGCTTGCAAGTATGTCACCAAAACTGTTAGCAAATCAAGATTCAGCAATGACTCCCTTGATCTCAAACTCCTGTCTCTCACTCTAGAAGAAGTGCTAAGGCCCCTGACCAAGATCCTAAACCTCTCTCTCAGCCTAAACCAATTCCCAGATAAGTGGAAATCTGCCACCATCACCCCCATCCACAAAGGTGGTGACAAAACTGCCCTTGGGAATTTCAGACCCATTTCAATCCTTCCTCCCCTCTCCAAGGCGCTGGAACATATTGTCTCTGACCAGCTTACTGACTTTCTGGATCAACACAACGTACTCTGCAGGCAACAACATGGTTTCAGGAAAAGGCACAGCAACTCCTCTGCTCTCCTCGAATTCACCAGTGCTATTCATAACTCGCTGGACAAAGGCCAACTAACTGGATCTATTTTTATCGATTTGACAAAAGCTTTTGACACCAGTAACCACCACCTCCTGCTTGTCCAGCTACATAATGCTGGGCTGTCACTTGACTCTATCAGCTGGTTCAAAAGTTTCCTGGACAATCGTACCCAGAGAGTAAGAATTGCTGATACCATCTCTGATCCAAGACCTGTCCGCTTGGGGGTCCCCCAGGGTTCCATCTTGGGACCCCTCCTCTTCAGCCTGTTCCTAAATGCACTACCGGAGTCCTGCCCTGAGCAAATCTTACTCTATGCTGATGATGCGGTTATATTAGCCTCTCACCATGACCCTAAGCCTCTGCAAGAAAAACTCTAACAGGGTTTCTCATCTGTCGAGGCCTGGTTCTCTTCTCATAAACTGATCCTCAATCAGAAGAAGACAAAATCCATGATGTTCTGCAGCCACGCACAAAAATAAGCACTACCAACTCTCAATCAAAACTAAACAAGGAGTTACGCTGGAACAAGCATAAAATCCTTCAAGTACCTTGGCATCACCCTTGACTCCATCTCACCTACACTGTCCACATTAACAATGTGGCAAAGGCCCTAATACTCTACTGGGCCTACTGTTCTGGCATAAAACACCTAACCTCCTGAAGCCCTGTCTATTGCCGTCCAAAGCTCAGTCATTAGTATTATCGACTACAGCCTTATCATCTATGGCTCAGCCACCGCCACCTCCCTCAAATGTGTAACTATCTCCTAAATAAAGCCTCTCGACTCATCACTGGACTGCACCGTCTCACTCACACTTGTGACCTCTACTCCCAGACCAACTGGCTTCAACTTCACAGTAGAATAAAATACAAACCTGCATTAAGCAGAAAATAACGATGGGTATTGCTCGCTCGGTGTCTGTGCTCTCCTCATACCCAGATCCAGCAACTTCAATATGAGGAGGTCCAAACACTCCCCAAATCCTGAGGCCACACTACCCAAGGTCAAAGATCATTTTCCTCACAGGGCACCCAGCTGGCTTAACCCCTTAGTAGTGACATCTCTGCACCGACGCTTGGAGTTTTCAAGTCCAGACTAAGACTCTCGCTACTTGCCTCCAGCTCCTGTGACTGCTCACCCAATTAGTTCACTGTCCTCCTGCCTATGCCCCCACAACAAGCACTTTGATCTAAATGCTGCCACCCTAACCTAGCACTTTAATCTGTCTGTCCTTGACAAGGCCCATTGTCTGCCACCCCCTTCCTCCTGCCTTCCTCCCAACTACTCCTACCTGCTTCTCTCCTCCCCTTCATGTCAAACTCTCTGATCTCCCTCCCCTTCACCCCTACACCTTCCTACCTCGCTCCGTCTTTCTCCAAAATCCTTTACCCCTAACTGTATTTGCACATTTAAGAATTTGTTAAATGATTATTTACTGTCTCTTATTGTGTACTGTACCATCTGACGTGGAACTTTTGTAAAAGAGCCTCGGCTCAAAGGTATTGTGCTAATCCTAGACTTAAATAAATAAATAAATTTATCATTGCCCACAGTTTATGCTCAGAATTTTCTGTTTGCTGCACCTGCTTTACAATGCACAGTCCTTCTTTGCACATAAATAACTCCGCTTGCACACTGGTTTAGCTGGCTTTAGATTCACACACAGTTTGTTTGCACAGTTTACTTGTTTACTCACCGAATTCAGTAGCTGGTTCCTCTGATGGAAAATTTCAGCTTGCTGCTGATTCTAGGAAGGCCTCTGGGATTAAAAGGGCTGGTGGTCCCATTGATTGTAGCCATGAACACTTCGATCACTTTCCAGTCAGACAGACAATGGGTTGAACTCAAAATTACACTGTACTAGCCTGTTTACTAAAGTTTAGAATGCTCACAGGGCCCCTCGATGATTGATCCTGGTCTAACCAGCTCGCATGCCCTCTCTCTCTCTCTCCTCCTCGAACACTCTGCAATGCACAGATGCTGGCCAGGGGGGCAGGAGTGGATGCAGCCACACCAATCACTCAACACCATGCAAATGAGCCTCTCTCTTTCTCCTCACTTGCCTATCTTTCATGGTGATCATTGAGAAGCAGCAAATTTAAACTGCAAACTGTAACTTTTTTTCCCCGCTGCAATTTCAGTGATGGGAGCACCTTTTTTACCATTTTTATCACTATATATAGACAATTTCTTTAGTGACTCCCCCAATTTGCACACTAAGCACATGAAACTTTCAGGGCCATACCCATGGGATTTAGTCAAATTCTGTGAAAATAGAACTGCGTATTGAAGATACTGACCCAGTTATTTTTCCATACATAGGGACTGTATTAAGGCTGGGGTAATGATACATCACTATCTCATGACATTTCCAATGAGATCGCAGTGGTTCTGGAGTGCCATATTTAAAAATGTCAGGGCAACTGGGGATTTTCATGATTTTACATGCAATAAGGTAAATAAACCAGTGGTTTATTATGGTGACCACAGGGGGGACCAGAGAGGTGAAGCCCCAATCTGTGCAGCAGTCAGAGCTTTTCCATTGCCAGTAGTTCTCCTTTAATTGAATTAAACTTTAGCATCCAGCATTTAAATCACTACACTAGTAGTGGAAGAACTAAAGTCCCAAACAATGTGATATATTCATACCTGTGGACATCACATACTTCAGACAACTTTAAATGAGAACAGTCACACACTTCTGAACAGAAAAGTTGTGCATTTCCTTTAGCCAGAGAACACAACAGCACCAGTACTTGCTTTCTGCAGCAAAAGTCAGATTCTACTCACTGTTAGACATTTAAGGCAACTTCAAAACATCCTGGATTAAAAAAGGGGACTGCCCCTTGGATCCATCCACTAGAAGTCCTTTTCACCCCTCCAGGGTTTAAAAAATTAGGAGATTCTGCTGTAGGCTACGGTTTCCACCTCTTCTCTTGGCAAACTGGAGAATTACCAGGGCTAGAGTGAGAATGCAGGGTTCTCATTTAGAGTGCTCAGCTAAGCAGTTCTCACTCCTCTCACTTCCAACTACAGACTCACACTAACTCTCGTCTCAAGATTCTAAACTCCTTCTCACAGCTGGCAAAGACTATGCTGCTGCCAGAGATCAAATGAGCTCATCACTTTCATCTCAGCTGAAGCCAAGTAAACAAGAGAGTGAGCAGGTGAAAAACCCATTTAACTGGTTAGTCACCAGCTGCCTAGTACTGATACCGAGGGGATTCTAATAACCCCAAGGGACTTGGTAATTACACTTGGACCCTTGTTTTTTTAAGGGCAGCCATAATGATCCCAGACATATATGAATTTGGAAGTGAAGAACTGCATGGAATTAACATTGTCATCTGTATAGATGGGGGACCAGTCCATTGCTACTAGGTCAATACAGAGGTAGGATAAGTCCAGTGACTGAAAGGACAGAATCTGGATGACTTTTGGTGGTGCAATGGGCGATGAATCTTACATACATTAGTCATATGGTGGCCACCAACTAACGGCCTCAGGGAGAGTACCACCATCAACAATATGATGGAAATGGGAGGACAGGACCAAGTCAAAGAGAGAATGATTGAGAATTTAAGATTGAAATGTGTGGGTTCAGAGAATGCATTTAGCATGGTCTGAAGCATGGTACTAAAGCAGTCATCCAAGCCATTAGTCTCGGGTGCTATAGAGAGGCTCTGAGTTGCCATACCACAAAAGTCTCCAATGGACTGGTCATAACGGCAGACATAAAATTGGTGCCCTGATCTGTCAGATCTCCTGGGAAATCAACATGACAGTGCATTTCCAGAAGTTCATCAGACATCTTCCCACCTCTAATGAGGACATGGTAACAGCTTCCAAGTACCTGGTTGCACAGTCAACTATGACTAGTATTTACTGTTTGTCCCAGTGCTTTCACAGGATGTTTAAAGCAATATTGCATATTGATTCGTGTATGCCTTTATTGTATATGAGGTTGGTTAATATAATGGGTTAGCTAGCTGCCATAGCCAAACTTGGCACCTGCAGCATTGCATGGGATGTGTTATTTTTGATAAAATAATGACTTGTTATTTTACTTGCTTCATTGCAGAATATGTCACTTTATTACTATCTTGTAACCTTATAAAGGCAAGCACGATTGTGTGACTAACACGGAATGTAGATTTTGGCATTTTTTTCTGATGCGATTTGTAGTACATTTCAAACAGCTACTAATTATGAAAATTAATTGAAATTTGTTTTGCCTGAATGTGAGTCAGAAATCTGGAAAGGTTGAAAAAGTATTTAAGTAAAACTGAAAAGAAATCTTGAAAAAAAATCAGACATATCTGAATATGTCAACAGTATTTAAACACATCCACATGCCATTTTTATGTTGCTTGCACGCATGTGCAAGAAACATAGTGCCATCATCGGAGATTTCAGAGGTGTGTCACCCCTACTCCAATTCAGTCAGTGTGTTGTGGCAGGCGCGGCCTGTAAGCCAATGCATTCTGGAGCTGTCTATGACACGCTCCAAAATGCAGTGGCATACAGTTGAAAGGGAGCTAGGCAGGGTGAGCAGCGATAAGATAAGGCTGCTCATTCGCAGCTCCCCACAGACAGAAGTCCACACGAGGCATGCGGCGCCCTTGCGCATGCACTGTATAACCCGATGGCGTGCCCAATCCCGTCGGCTGTGCTGCGTTCCCCACCTCCCCAAACCCTTCTGAAATGCCACGCTGGGTGCCCACCCCAGTGTGGCAAGTAATCCTAGGCGATGGGGTGCCCAATCCCCGTCGGCTGAGCGCACCAATCTGTCCTTGTGCCACGCTGGGAGCCCAACCCAGTGTGGCAAGCAATCCTTAGGCCAACGGGGTGCCTAATCCCTGCCGCTGAACGCACCCCAACTGTTCTTGTGCCACGCTGGGGAGCCCACCCTAGCGTGGCAAATGTCCCACGTTGTCCTTTTTTTCTTTTCCTGTAAAGAAAAAATGGTCCCATAGTCTCCCGCCCCCTCCACAACCGCACCCACCCACTGCCATCCAGCCTCCCACACCTCCTCGCCCTATACTTACCTCCGAGCTTGGCGCGACGATCTTCGTGGACGGGAACACGTTTGCACTCTTCAAAGCTGACCGCGAACTGAGGAATGCGGTAAGCTGTATAATGGAGCTAGATAGGGGTTTCAACTTTGTTGCATATCTCAGGCATTTTGGGATTTTTGCAAATTTTTTCAACATGGGTTTTTAGACAACTCATGATTGATGTCACTGTCATGACAAGAGCCTCGTTCAGCGGGTGATTTCGCAGTCAATGCGCCAAATCACCTTTTGGGCCTGAATAATGCCATGACAGTGACATCATTCATGAGAAGGGGTCCCAAAAACCCCATGTTGAAAATTTGGTGCCAAAATTCCAAAAATGACTGTTTTACGAGCGTGTGTTGCGCAGTTCCTACGCAGGCTAGTAAGTTCACGAATTTTCAATATTTTCACTCCAGATTTTCAACATTGCCATTTTACCACACCTTCTTATGAGTAGTACAGTTGTCATTTTTCACATCTCACCCAAAATGTGTTTCCACCCATGTAGCACACAATGGCGCAGTCGGTGTGTGAATTCAATATCTGGGACAAATTAAGAAAATCACAGTGACACTGTTCATGAGGTGAGGTGTTAAATGGCTATGTTGAAAATTTGGTGAAAAAATTCCAAAAAATGACTGTTTTACGAGCGTGCGTTGTACAGTTCCTATGCACGCTTGTAAGTTCGTGAATTTTCAATATTTTCACTCCAGATTTCCAACATTGCCATTTTACCACACCTTCTTATGAGCAGTACAGCTGTCATTTTTCACATCTCACCCAAAATGTGTTTCCGCCCATGTAGCGCACAATGGCGCAGTCGGTGTGCGAAATCAATGTGCAGGATAAATTAAAAAATCACAGTGACACTGTTCATGAGCAAAGGTCTTAAAATGGCTATGTTGAAAATTTGGTGAAAAAATTCCAAAAATGACTGTTTTAAGAGCGTGCGTTGTACAGTTCCTATGCACGCTCATAAGTTCGTCGAATTTTCAATATTTTCACTCCAGATTTCCAACATTGCCATTTTGCTATGCCTTCTTATGAGTAGTATAGCTGTCATTTTTCACATCTCACCCAAACCTGTTTCCGCCCATGTAGCGCACAATGGCGCGGTCGGTGTGCGAAATCAATGTGCGGGATAAATTAAAAAATCACAGTGACACCATTCATGAGCAAAGGTCTTAAAATGGCTATGTTGAAAATTTGGTGAAAAATTCCAAAATGACTGTTTTATTTAGCGCAAGCGACGGACAGTTCTTACGCATCAGAAGTTCGCGAATTTTCAATATTTTCACTCCAGATTTTCAACATTGCCATTTTACCACACCTTCTTATGAGTAGTACAGCTGTCATTTTTCACATCTCACCCAAAACGTATTTTCACTACGTAAGCACAATGGCACAGTCGGTGCAAAATCAGTACCGGACAAATTAAGAAAATCACAGTGACACTGTCCATGAGCAGAGGTCTTAAAATGGCTATGTTGAAAATTTGGTGAAAAAATTCCCTTCAGATGTTCTGCAATATTACTAATGAAGACATTGAACAGAACTGGCCCCAGGACCGATCCCTGCAGCACCCCACTGGTCGACCCCTCTCCCTAGACTGCATACCATTTACCACCACTCTCTGCCTCCTGTCTGTTAGCCAGTTTCTAACCCAGTTTACCACCCTTTCCCCCATGTCCAGCCTACCCAGCTAGTTTATCAGCCTCCTATATGGGATGGTGTCAAAGGCTTTGCTGAAATCAAGGTAAGCGTTGTCCACTGCCCCACCCTGATTCACTTCCTTTGTCACCCAGTCAAATAAATCAACCAGATTTATCATGATGTCCCCACTGTGAATCCATGTTGTCTATGGTCCTGGGTCCGATGGCATCTAGATGCCCCACTATCCTTTCTTTAAGCAATGTCTCCATGATCTTCCCCACTACTGAGGTGAGGCTGAATGGTCTATTGCTCCCTGCCTCCTTCCTGCTGCCAGACTTGTGTAGAGGGACCACATGTGCCCTCCTCCAATTCACTCATGTTGAATGACTCAGTGAACATGGCTGCCAGAGGTACTGCTATCTCCCTTCGCAGTTCTGTTAATATCCTCGGGTGTATGCCATCTGGTTCCATCGCTTTGTCTACCTTCAATTTAGTGAGCTCCTGCAGGACTCTTTTGCCTTTGAATGGACTATTGTCCACCTCTTCACCCCCTTGGCAACTGTTGTACTGCTGTGGCCCCTGCCCCTCCCACTCTTCTGTGAATACTGAATGGAAAGACACAGTGGATGTCTTGGGAGGAAGGCATGAAACTGTCACTTCCAAATACCTAAACAGCACATACAAGCAAGCAACATTCGGCATTGACAAATGCTTGTTAATGTTACAATAACACAGTAAAGAAAACATAGACAACAATTGTTTTATGCTGGCATTACATAAACATGATAGCGTAACCCATCATGATGCAGCCCAGATTATTGTAGAATTCTGTGGAGTTGGTAGGTGCAGAAATGGTAACAGGTTTCAAACACACAGGGATAGGCACAAGGGTACCTTAGTAACAGGGTGGAGGGGAGGTAAGGCCAGAGAAGAATTAGGGTCTTCAGTAGCTCAGTAGGCAGGGACTTAGGGCAGACTAGGTGGGACTTGAGCTCCTTTTCTGCTGACAGCTTCTGTGTTTCTATGTAACTTACTGCAGGAAACAGCATAATTTCAGTGGCAGTTAATTTATTTTGTCACATGGAAATCTGTGACACTGTGTTTCTCAGGTGTAATTATCCCATAAAAAAAGGTGAATAAATAATATCAAATAAACATTACAAATTGCAATGTCAGTGTTCCATGCTTTCATTTAAAAGTTCCTATTCCTAACGTTTCAAAGTTAGCCCATTACAATGATAATTTCTTTGAAATGGGCTAAATTCAGAGTTATTAGGGCTTGGAAGTCTGACCGCAGCACAGACTTGGAGCTGCAACATAATCCAGTGAGACTGTTTCACTTAGTGTGCATCAGCACATAGCTCATGGCGGAATAGTCAGGACAAAGGCCTATGGATGCAGTTTCAAGACTCTAAAAGAAAGACACTGAGGGTGGGGGGAGTTTACAGGCCAACAACTCAGGGGGATGACCTGGATAGGGAGTTGGCCAAGCAGATTAGAAGAATATGTAGGAAGGGGGACTCTGTAGTGGTGGGGACTTCAGCCTACTTGGGGTGGACTGGAACACCCCAACTACCACATGTGCAAAGGAGCAGAGATTACTAGATGCATTTCAGGACTGCTTACTGGTGCAATAGATCCGCAAGCCTACTAGGGAGGGTAGAACTCTGGACCTGGTGTTAACAAATAGGGAGGCTGTAAGGGATCTGGGAGTGGAGAATCCCCTGGCTGGGAGACACCATCATACAGTGTGGTTCACATTCAATATGGGAAGAGTAACAGGAGGAACAGGTACCAGGGTGATCAATTTTAAGGGAGTGGACTTTAAAAAGGTGGGGGAAATTTTGGTTGAGTATCTGGTGGGAATTCAGAGATGCATGAGAGCCAGCCAAAAATGGAATATCATGAAGAAAGGGCTGGTAGAGGCTACTGAGACCTGTACCAGGACACAGAGCAAGAAGGGGAGAGCAAAGAAACTGAGCTGGCTGACTAGGGAGATAATGGAAGGGGGGGCCAAGAAAACTCATTCCAGAGGCTTAGAAAACCAGGAGGGCAAGGGGTCAAAGACGAGTACACAAAAAAGTCCAGGGAGGCTACCAGGTTAGTCAGAGCAGCCAAGGCTTCCATAGAGCTGAGGAGCTGAGACTGGCACAGGGAATCAAGGACGGGAAAAGGACTCTTCAGATACATTGGAGAGAAGAAGAAACAAAGACCAGATTGTGAGGATTAAGAAAGATGGGGGATGGATAAGGGGAGGACCAGCAGAGGCACTGAATGAGTACTTGGCTCTGTATTCATGAAGGAAGAGGGAGCAGATACCCCATGGAAGGGTGGAGTGGGCAGAGTGGGGGCGGGGGTAACTGATATCAGAATTATGGAGGACAGGGTGCTGGAGGAACTAAGGGCACTGAGGGTGGACAAGGTGCCGGGGGCCGGATGGCATTCACCCTAGGGTACTTAGGGAGCTAGCGGAGATACTGGCAGGACCACTGGCAGACCTGTTCAGTACATCACTGGACACAGGATGCATGCCACAGGACTGGAGGATGGCCCATGTGGTGCCAATTCATAAAAGTGGCCCAAGGGATGATCTGGACAACTAGAGACTGGTGAGTCTCACTTCAATCATGGAGAAACTCATGGAGTCAGTCCTAAACGAGAGACTGGTGACCTTTTTGGAAGACAATGGGCTCCAAGACGGCTATCAGCATGGTTTTGTATCGGGCAGATCCAGCCAGACAAACCTAGCTGAGTACTATGACTGGGTTACCAGGGAACTGGACAGGAGCCATGCAGTGGACTTCATATATTTGGATTTCAGCAAGGCCTTTGATTCAGTGCCACATGGGAGGCTGGGGGGAAATAGAATACATTGGGTGGGGACAAAATGGTCAGCTGGATCACCAACTGGCTTACGGGTAGGCAGCAAGGGACTTTACAAGTGGGGTGCCCTAAGTTCAGTACTGGGACCAGTGCTGTTCGGGATATTCATAGCGAGATCTCAAATGGGATCTGGAGTAGGATCAATCTGTTAGCAGATGATACTAAGATTAGTGAAGTGGTAGATGACATGGAGGGTAGAGGGGAAGCAGGAAGACCTGACCAAACTACAGGAATGGTCGGAGACAAGGCAGTTGGGGTTCGATGCAAGAACTGCAAAGTACTGTACTTCAGAGTAAGGAACCAGAGGAGGAAATCCCAGTTGGGAGGGGTACAGTTGGTAAGCACAGTGGAGGAAAAGGATCTAGGGTACTAATAATGGGGAGTATGAACCACTCAGCTTAGTGCAGAAAGGCTGTGGCAAAGTCAAACAAGATGCTGGGGTGCATAGCTAGTGGCATCTCCTTCAGGCACAGAGAAGTGATCCTATCCCTGTACAGGTCACTGGTCAGGCCACACCTGGAATACTGCATGCAGTAATGGCATCCATTCCTAGAGAGGGACATCAGATTTCTGGAGGGGGTACAGCGTAGGACAATGAAAATGATACAAGGACTCGAGGGAATATCTTATGAGGAGAAGCTGGGAGAGCTGCAAATGTATTCCCTGGAAGACAGGAGGGATAGCACGGATATGATCAGAACCTTTGAGTACCTAAAAGGTATTAACAGGATTAATACAGAAGGAATTCTTCAGATCAGAAAGGGGAGGGACATGAGAGGGCATCAGCTGAGATTGGGGAGAGATTCAGGAGGGAAATCAGAAGACACTTTTTCATGGAAAGGGTGGTAGATAAGTGGAACACTCTGCCCGAATAGGTGGTATCGTGTAGAATGCTAGGATGATTTAGAGAGGTGGGTCAGAGTGGGGGTGGTTATGAGCAGGGAGGGAGGTGGGGCAGCTGCAAGTTGAGGGGCTTGCTGCACAATCGAGCAGACTCAATAGACCGTGAGGCCTGTTTCTGCTGGCATTTCGCATGTCCGTATGTATGTATGTTCTGCTCATCGTGCATATGCACTGACCTCTCAGTGGGACATTCACCACGTCTAAAATAGCCACCAGAGCTCAGTGTGCATGCGTGACTTCACCACCGTGCATCCGTACTAAGCTCCAGTAGCCATCTTGGGCATGTCACACTGTTCTGCTGTGAGCTCACTGAGCACTCTCAAAGGGCAGCTGCAGCAGTGTCAGCTCTAGCCAGAGTTTGTTTATTGAAGGCTTGGAATTGGGTCAACATGTTTGCATTCTGGTGGGCACTTTAAACATGTCAACATGTTAAACATTTAACATTGCTGTCAAAGTATATTTAAAGCAGATCAATGCCTTTATGGAGCCTGGCAGGGCACAAACATGTCAAGCTGACTCCATCATTTCATGTTAAAAAATGAAGTGACTGCAGGTCCAATGGTAGCATGTGATGTGGGTGACCGCAACTGAGCTACCCTCGAAAGGGTGACTCAGTTGTGGTGCCCATCACAGGGGCTACCTGTCGGGTACAGCGACCGGATGGGGGGTGGGAGATGGTAGTGACAGGAAGTCGCTACATGATACGCCGGGGGAGGAGAGCGACTACTGCATGCACGTGGGGTGGGAACAAGCACACATAGCAATGGGGTGGGAGGATGTGAGGGTTGGTGCTGCAGTAGGTTGCCGAGCTGGCCCATTGTGTAGTAGGTCAGCTTGCAGCCTCCATGCTAGGTTTGGGTTCAGGTGCAGGTTCGTTTTTGCTGCTCAGCCTGAATTTTGTTATTTTTCACGTTTGCCCCAACATACCCTCCTGGGTTGAGGAATCCTTTAGTAGGGGATGCGGGGGCACAGCCCCCAGCATAAGCTTATAAAAAAGTACAAGTCCCAGCACCGTTGTGTTGTGCTCTGGGGAGTCAGGGTGCCGAAATTGATTTTTGGCGCTCTGACTTCGCTATAATGGCGGTTGCCCTTTGGCGGTCACTGTTATGACATAGAACCGGTCCCATAGTTGGTCCTTTTTAAGATAATTTCTTTGAAAAAGTTTAACCTTCATCTTTTTGGTGTTAAGAAACTACATGTACAGTCAGTGATAAATCACTGGTATATTTAGTATATCTGGGTATCTCATTTTCATTTTATTCATGTGTCCAGGAACAATTCCACTTGAAATCCCATTCATTTCAATGGGATTTCCTGTCCATATCTAGATATACAACAATTTATCATTGTCTTCAACTATTCTTTTTGTTTAATGAAAGGCTGTCTGCAGACCACATTAATCAGATGATAGCAGTGTACATCAGAATATATTAGTAGGAATCAGTAATTGAGAACCACGCTCTCTTTCTAATTAATCCTCATTTTACTATGTTTGCTTGCGCGCATGCGCAAGAAACATGTTGTGGCAGCTTGATGGAGTAGCAGGCTGTGGATGTGTGGTCGTGTTGTGGCCAATGCTGCCACTGCTTTTGGGGGCTTGTCTCTGTGGCCCCAGTAAATGAGCATGCTGTCTATGGCTGCAGCTCAAAAGCGTGCCACCAACTTGAAACGATTTTGCCACTGCAATAAGGAGTGCCCACTCATTACAGGGCATACCTTTGCCTGATGGTACATTTCAATAAACATGGTGGCTGTCACCTTCTGCCTTCACAGTCCCACAAAAGAGCTGACCTCTGGGGTGCCCAATCCTCCTGTTGGCATGCCCCTCCCCAGTTCATTTGCCGATGGGGAGACCAATCCCGTCAGCATAATGTCCCCAAATAACAATGTGTCTGCCGAAGGTGCCCAATCCTCCTTAGCATCATGCCCACACAAAACACAGACCCTTTTTTATTTCCCATCAGGGTGCCCAATCCCCATTGGCTCCAGTCCCCCCAAAACACTCAAGTGGCATGCTGGGAGCCCACCCCAGCATGCCAAATGTACATATTAAAAAAGAAAATCTTCTGCAAAGTTTTTTTTTCACCTGTAAACAAGAAAACTTTCCCTCATTGTCTGCGGTGCCCCCTTCCCCAACCCACACTCACCATCTGCACACCCCACCTCCCACCCCTCCTTAACCCCATGCTTACCTCTGGAGCCTGTAGTGATGATCTTTGGTGGAGTGGGAACACATCTGAACTCTTCAAAGCTGACCACAAACTGAAGAAATGCCTGTAAGCTGTATAATGGCATAATTTGGGGAGGGTCAACTTAGGTGGATATCTCAGCCATTTTTGTGACTTTTAGCACCAAATTTTCAACATGAGGTACTTGGGACTCCGCCTCATGAAATCAATCACTGTCATGTCATTATTCAGTCCCAAAACACAGATTTTGCAGTCCCTGTGCAGAATCCATTCAGGACCAATTAATGAGACAAGTGTCACTGTTCATGAGGTGCACTCCCAAAAGCCTATGTTGCAAATTTGGTGAAAAATTCCCAAAACTGACTGTGTTATGAGCATGCATTGTGCATTTCCATGCACACTTGTATTTTGAGAATTTGTATATTTTACTCCAGATTTTCAACATTGCCATTTTACCACACCTTCTTATGAACAGTACAGCTGTCATTTTGCACATCCTGCCCAAATTTGTTTTCACATCTGGCACACAATGGCATGGTCTCTGTGAGAAATCAATGTTCGGGACAGATTAAGAAAATCACAGTGACAGTGTTCATAAGGAGAGGTCCCAAAAAGCCCATGTTGCAAATTTGGTGAACAGATTTCAAAAAATGACTGCATTACCAGCGTGTGTTGTGCAGTTTCTACGCACGCTCGTAACTTAGCCAATTTTTTATATTTTTACTCCAGATTTTCAGCATTGTCATTTTTGTACTCTGCCTTATGAATAGTACAGCTGTCATTTTTCACATCCTGCCCAAAACATGTTTTCGCACCTATGGCACACAATGGGCAAGGTCGTTTGCAAAATCAGTGTTCAGGAGAGATTAAGAAAATCACAGTAACACTATTCATGAGCGGGGGTCGCAAAATGCCTATGTTGAAAATCTGGTATAAAAAATCCCCAAAATAATTGCATTAAGGGTGTGTGTTGCACAGTTTCTACGCACGCTTGTGACTTCACCAATTTTGTTATATGTTCACTCCAGATTTTCAACATTACCATTTTTTATACCTCCTCATGAACAGTACAGCTGTCATTTTTCACATCCTGTTCGAAATGTGTTTTCTCACTTGTGGCACCAAATGGCACAGTTGCTGTGCAAAATCACCTCTTGGCTAACAAACTGATAGTGTCACTGTTCATGTGGTTGGGTCACAAAATGCCCATGTTAAAAACTTAGAGTGAAAATACCAAGAAACGCCCAGGGTGTTAGGGTTTCTGATCATAATGCTGTACCCTGTAGGGACTGAAAGGTGTCAGCGGTGTGACTTGGGATTGTCAACAGTAATGCTTACACCATTCCACTCCCACCCCTTCCTGCAGCCAATGACAGACATTGAGGTGTGCCTTGGACTCTTTGGCCCCAAAGTTCACCCCATTCTCCATACTGCACATTTCAGCATATTACCTTATGGAATGGGGTGAGTGTAAGCCAGAACACCCAAGGCACACCTCAACACTTGCTGGTGTCTGCAGAGTAGGGTGAGGTGAAATGGCGTGAGCATTATAGGCGATGACCCAAAGGCACACCCCAATGCCTGTCCATCTCTGCAGGGTGGGGGTGGAGTTGGTGTCACTTCAGTACTTCACTGCCATTCCTATTCTGTATTTGTCTAACTCCTGCACTGACAATGCTAATGCCAGCAAGCAAATATTCGGCCTTGATAAATGCTTGTTCTCTTTCCACCACCACCACCACCACCATGAGCACCGTACTGTACGTGCACCTATGGAAGCAGGGTTGGGTGGTATAGAACAATTGAACAGGAGGGTATTTGCCCAGGGTACCCACCACCCACGTATCCTCTCTACCCTTTATCTCAGCTCTCTGCTCTCTCCACCCATCCTCCTCCTCCTCCCTCCGTAACTCTGGTTTTGCTCCTTCAAGCTCCTTCCCGTGAGACTCTAACTGTCTAATCAGCCTTTTCTACTTTCCTATACTCTGAATTCTCCTTTAAACATTCACTCTGCTCTCTCTACACCCTCCCTTATTTATCTTCTCCGCTCCCACACTTCCCCCTCCTGCCACTGTCATTATCATGCCTGGCCTTTCTTTCTTTTGCTGTGAACTGCAAAATGACTGTAACTACTGGCATTGTATATTGCACTTATTGTATATAGCTTAACTGCTGACACTGTATGTTGCACTTATTGTGTTACCTCCATTTACATTGTATTTGTGCACTGGTACCTACCTGCTGTCACTGTATATTGCACATATTGTATGTACCCTTTTTTATTCTCTGCTGAAATCTGTATATTGTATCTAACTGTACTCTAAACTGTAGTTTTTACATACTTGTACTACTGTATATGTAAATTGACCCTGTTCCCCTTTCCACAGGACATATCTAGAGAGAAGCTATTTTGAGCTTTTTTCCCTGTTGAAACACTTTAATAAATAAATCAAATAAATATCAGTGGGTTTTTGCATAATATTTTTATTGAACTTTCTGCAAGTAGCAGCTTACAAAAGTAACAAACACAGGCATCACCACAGTACAATTGTCAACAATAGGTCAAACCACCAAACATAGATGGAGGTACCCCAAGAGGTACAACATAGGGAAAGTATCCTAAGAATATACCAAATTTAACTTTAACTAGAGCATGCAATCGAAGGCAAAGCCTGAAGGGCTATCGCCAACAAACTCTACTAGAGTCTGCTGGTCAGAGGGCAAAAGCCCCTTCCCTTTACATGACACATCCCAAATTAATTCTTAGAAGCTCCACATTATAACAGCATAAAACAGAAAAATTATAAACTATCCATTAAGCTATTTTACTTCCCAGTCCCCACCATAATGGAAGAGCACTAACAAACTCCGTAAACATGTAAGTCAAAATAGTAACACAGTCCACCTGTCCGCAGCTATAGAAAGCAGCAAAGCGGGACTTCCAACAAATATATAATTCCCCCAGGTCATATCAGTTTGCATATAACCCCTTAGCAGTTACAATAAGTGAGAGTCCAACCATGTCATTTATCATCATATAATAGTCCCATTTATTCCTATTGTCCCTCAGCACCAAAGCAGAAACTCGAAGGACTGAGCTGCGAACCTCCTGGACCTCTGTAAAGTACCTTATATTTTAAACAAGGGTCCTTCCAAACCATCACTTATCCTCTACAACCTCATCCATATCAGTCAGGCACAGTTCTTGCTCCATGAGGCTCAGCACTTTTTCCACCTGGTGGGATTCATTCAAAGGATATACCTTTCCCTTACATTGAAATCGGGGTCTGGCCAGAAAGAAGTTGATGAGAATTCTCCATTGCTGCAGGCAGCTCTAATGCCATCAAAAACCCGCCCGATGTTGGCAGGTTCCATAAGCTATGTCCAGAAAGGAGTGCAATACCACATCTCTGTACTGGATCTGGTGACGCTTTCTTGCCGCTGACAGTACCCGATCCTGGTCACCCATGCCAGTGCACACCGCGATGAGGGCCAGAGGCCCAGATGACTCTCTGCTGGCCCTCCTGGGGGTAAGTCTATAAGCTTTTTCAATAGAAATCAGACCTTCATCCTCCCCAATGCCCAGTAGATTGGGAATGATCGCGCAGACAAAGCCAAGAGAGTCCCCCACCCTCAGCAGACTCTGGCAGCTCAAGGATTAGAATATTTCTCTCCCGTGCCTGATTATCCAGCTGTTCCAGGTGCTGTCTCATCCAGTTACCATCTTTAATTGACTTTGTTGCTGCAGCCATAGTTTTGGTCATATTAGTCTCCAGCTTGCCCACAGAATGATGGTTAGCATCCATCTGCGTTTCCAGCTCCACTACCCGTGGCGTGAGGGAATCAGATTTACAGTCCAAATCTCGGACTGTCTAGACCAGCTGCTGCAATGTGGTATTGACCACACCTCTTCCAGCCCCACTCCACTAGTGCCACTGGGTGCGACGGCCTGTGAAGGCCCACTGTTTTCTTGTCCTCGTGGCTGAAAAAAGTCATTGGATGTGGCTGCAGCTCCCTTACTTTTCCCCATATCCACCACTGTCAGGATTCAATGATGTTGGAAGGGCACAAACTGGCAAAAATGAGGCATAAAATTAGCATTTAATCACAGAATAAATCATAAATTCATGGAGCTTCTGAAGTGTGCTGCCTTCTGTATGACTGCTCATCAGTGCCCCCCAAAATAAATATTGTTTTATTAATTTTCATGCAAATAATGCATATTTGAATAGCACACAAGCAAACTTTACAAAAGACTACTCTTAAACCCTTAGTTTAACTTCAAGTTCAAGTTTATTGTGAAGTGATGAGGTCCATTGAGCAAGCTCATTCGAAAGGAGGTCCCTTGTACAAGCAATGAAACAATCAGTCACTTTATTATCAATCACTTTATTTAACCAGGCATGGCAATACATAGAATAAAATACAAAACTGTGGTAACACAGTTCAAGATAAAAATATCAATTTCAATAGGTATTTACAATATATACAATAATTGCATTCAGAATAGAATACGGACAATATAATTGCACAAAACATAGAAGTCACAGTTTAAATGTAGGCCGATCTGTGTTTTACCCATCCTTAATCAAACTGGCCTGAATGGCTACATTTTCAGGCTCATACGGCACTGCTTATAATTCAAAACCATGCCATGTATTAAGATTCTCATAATTCATTGTTTCACTATCAGAGCTGTGAATTACAACTAGGGCAGGTGAAGTCACCAAAATTCGTTTTGAAAAGAAATGCGTAAATTTTGCCACCTTCACTTCACTGATGACAGCAATTCACATAGCGTTTGCATAGCACAGATCCCAAGTTCATTAAATAAACCAACAGTAATTGCCACATTTCTAGTGAATTAGGCAATTCATATAGTTTTGCCAGATGAAGTAGGCAATATACAGGTGAAAATGAGGCAATTGTGATCCTGCAGGCTTCATCTGACTTTGGAAGTAAAACAAAAGTGTAAACTACTTCCTTCCCTACCCACTGTGCATACTTTTCAACCCTCCTCCCACCTCCTAGTTACTTTTTGTGTAATAAATCTCTCTCCATCCTCCACTAGCACCCCTTCACTAATGAATTTACTGTACTGTATATGAAAATATAGGTTTCACCTTCCTCTCACCCATATCGCAAAACACACCCCTGCCCCCACATCTGACTAGACACCAATGGTTCAGATCAGAACACCCACTGAACCCCTCTGACCCCACCTCCTCATCCTCTGACCAGTGTAGCAAAAATCAATTTTCCTGCAACCTGTAAATGAAGAAACCATCTCCTGTTGCAGAGTGTTTGCTTTGTTCCGTGTCCTTATTGGAAATAGCATGAACAGATGGTAATGTCTTTGTTCCTAGTAAAATCAAATTGGCTGAGGTTCAGGGAAGGAATTTCTGGTCGGAGGGAAAAGAGTGCTGGGGTCCAGAGGGGCTGGGTAGGTGTTGTAATCTGAACCATTGGGGTCTGGTCAGGTAGAGGTGAAAGGGAAGGGTGTTTTGGCATGCAGTGAGGGGTGGCAGATCTATATTTTTCATGTAAATTTACCAGGGTAGAGGACGGAAGGAGGGAGAAGGATGTTAGAGGGTTTGAGGGTATTTATGATAAAAAGTATCTGAGAGGTGGAGGGGTTGACAATTACAACACATTGGCTGGGGTGAGATCGATACATTTGGATGATTAAAATAAATAAATAAAAATGGCCAGAGAAGTGAGAGTGCATGCCACGAAATTCACAAAACTTTGTGAATTACAAATTCCTAATTCACACCAATTTATTCAGCAAAATAAAGCTTCTCTGCATGTTTAATAATGACCAGAGCTGTTCAAAATGTCAATCTCTTGCCGTAGCAAATATCCACAATTACTGGCCTGTTTGGTCCGTTAACTTAAGTAGGCTGTATCCAGCAGCTGAAGTCTGAAACTCCAGTCCTCCCTCTTACCTCTATGTATTGGAAAATTGAACACAATTACTGCAGACCCCCAATAAATGTTAATGAATCCTGTCGGCTCCAGCCATGTTATGGTGAGGCTGGACTTAATTGTTAACATCGTAGGGTCCAGGGTGGGTGGGTGCTTGTGATGCCTAAGTGCTTTTTCTAACCGGAATGGACATCAGTACAGAAGCCCCATCGCTGCACCAACTCATTGATAATATAAGATAAGCTCAGCTCCATCAAAACACACTTCATTTGAAAGATGCTGCACTGCCCCTAAAACCAGTAGTATTTAATAATATTTATTTATTCAAAACTGGGTAAGGTGGACTGAGACCTACCCTTACAGAAATATAGTTGTGCTGTGTACATGCAGAATGCATGCCACATGCTTATTTGCACAATGTTTGCATGCAATTCGCATACATAAAGTGATCCTAAGCGAACCAGGTCTAACAAGCATTTGTCAAGGCCCAACATTTGTCGTGTACACTGGTGTCGGGGAGGGTGGAGGAATGGCTGAAAATTGCTTTTTAATTTAGTTTTTAATTTTACTTTTTTAATCAGGAGAGACAAGAAAGTTAAGTGATTTGCTCAGGGTCACACCTTTAGCGAAGCTGTTTGTGAGGTGGGGTCCCAAAAAACATATGTTGAAAATTTGAGGCAAAAATATTGAAAAATGGGCAAGCTATGCCACTAAGCTGAAAACCCTTTTGAAATACATTAAAGGTAGATTACAGTGATGGATCTCCAGTGGGTAAGTATGGGGTATGTGGGGTGGTGGGTCCTGAGTGGGAGAGTGGGGGGGTTGGGCAATGGCGGAATGGACAAAAATGGATGGTTTTCTTTTTTACAGGGGGGAAAAAATGATGAGGGACAGTTTTAGTTTTTTCAGGGAGTTTGCTGAACAGATGAGGGCACTGGGGGATTGGGCACCCCACGATGTCTGTATACTGTTGGGGGGTTCACAGCGGACAGCAATGGATGGACAGATGACACTGGGGGATTGGGCATCCCCATGTCTGCATACTGTTTTGGGGGGTTTACACAGTGCACAACAGTAGACAGACAGATGAGAACACTGAGGAATTGGGCACTTCCAGTGTCTGTACTGTTTAGGGAGGGGGTTACAGCGGACAATTTTCTTTTTTGGAGGGGTAAAAACAAGCATTTGTCAATGTCAAACATTTTGATGTATTGAAAGATGTCTACCTCTGCACCTTGTTTATGCCCTTGAGGCACTTGAATGTATCTGCCATGTTTTCCCCTCCTCCTTTCCTCCAACAAGTACATGTTGAGGCCCTTTTAATCTCAGCTGATATGTTCTGTGATGCAAGCCATGTACCATCTTGGTTGCCTTTCTGTGGGCTGCCTCCACCCTGTTAATGATCTTGCACATTTGCAGCCTCCAGATTTGCACATAGTACTGTAGATGAGGCCTCACTAGTGCATTATACACTGGCATCACCACCTCATGCCTTTTGCAAGTGACACCTCTGCCTGTGCACCCCAGCATGCCACTGGCCATCCTTGCAACATGTGTGCTGTGCTTTGACACCTTTTGGACATCAGAACTGATAACTCCTAGGTCCCTTTCTTCCTTGGTGATCATCAGCACCTCCACCCCATCCTGTAACTGTCCACAGGTTTCCCTCTTCTTAGGGGCATTATTTAGGCTTCTTTGCACTGAACCTCAGTTGCCACTCCTCAGGCCATTTTTTAAGCCTCTCCATGTACCCGCTCATTTTCTCCACCCCTTCTGGAGTATTTACTCTGTTACAGATGTTGGTGTCATCTGCAAACAGGTAGACAGACCTTTGCTTCTAGCCCTTCTGCAATGCCTATAATGAAGGCATTGAACAGGACTGGTCCCAGGACTTATCCCTGAAGTACCCCACTGGCTACCACCTCTCCCCAGATTGGATCCCATTACCACCACCTTCTGCCTCCTGTCCATCAACCAGTTTCTAACCCAGTTTATCAGCTTGTGCACCATTGCCAGACTACTCATCTTGTTTATCAGTCTTCTGTGCTGGACGTTGTCAAAGGCTTTGCTGAAATCAAGGTACTATAGGTGACATCAAACATCCCTCCCTGATTTACTTTCTTAATGAGGCATTAAGGTTTCCAACCCTAATGTCCCACCCCCACCCTACAAAGACTGACAGGCATTGCAGGTGTCCCTTTAGGTCATTGGCTGTAACACTCACACCATTCCACCCCAACCCTACAGACACTGACAGGCATCACTGTGTGCCTTGAAGTCTTCTGTCCTAACATTCACTCCATTCCATAATGAAATAAGCTGAGATGGGTGCAGTATAGGAGAATGGGGTGAACGTTTGGGTCAAAGACTCCCAGGCACACCCTGATGCCTGTCACTGGCTGCAGTCAGGGGAGTGGAAATGGCGTGGCGTTATGGCTGACAACTGCAAGGCACACACCCGACGCCTGTCAGTCTCTACAGGGTGGGATGGGGGCATTACTGTTGGAAACCCTAATGCCCCAGATGTTTGTTGGTATTTTTACTCCAAATTTTCAACATGACCATTTTGGGTCACCGCCTCATGAACAGTGGCAATACCATTTCATTACTCAATCCCAAAAGGTGATTTTGCACAGTGACTGTGTTATTTGGTGCCACAGGTGCTAAAACACATTTTGGACAGGATGTGAAAAATGACAGTTGTACTGTTCATGAGGAGGTGTGAAAAAATGGCAATGTTGAATATCTTGAGTGAAAATATGAGAAATTGGCAAAGTTAGGAGCATGCATAGAAACTGTGCAATGCACGCCCATAACACGGTCATTTTTGTAATTTTTTCACCAGATTTTCAACATGATCTTTTTGGGACCTCCTTCATGAACAGTGGCCCTGTGATTTTGTTACTCCATCCTGAAAGTGGATTTTGTACAGCAACCACTCCATTCTGCTCAACTGGTGCAAAAATACATTTCAGGCGGATGTGAAAAATGACAGCTATACTGTTCATAAGGAGGTGTGAAATAATGGCAAAGTTGAAAATCTGGAGTGAAAATATTAAAAACTAGCAAAGTTAGGAGCATGTGTAGAAAATGCGCAATGCACGCTTCCAACGCAGTCATTTTATTTAATTTTTTCACCAAATTTGCAACATGGGCTTTTTGGGACCCCACCTCATGACCAGTGGCACTGTCGTCTCATTAATCAGTCTCAAAAGGTGATTCCACACAGCATCCACAAAATCATCTTTTAGAACAGAGTAATGAAATGACAGTGACAGTGTTCAGGAGGTGGGGTCCCGAGAACCCCATGTTGAAAATTTGGGACCAAAATTCCTAAAAATGGCTGAGATATCAACCTAAGTTGAATGCCCCCATTGATTCCCATTATATGGCTTACCTTGAAATCTTCACTTTGCCAGTCGGCTTTGAAGAGTGCAGATGTGTCCCAGTCCACAGAAAATCATTGCTCCTAACCTCCAGAGGTAAGTATGGATAAGGGGGGGGAGGTGGGTGTGCAGTGGGAGAGTTGGGATGGGGAGGGGGATGGGGACACAACAATGGACCTTTTTTCAGGTTTATAGAAATAAGACACTGGGGACGGTTTTCTTTTTTTTTTATATAGGGAAAGAATCTGGGATTGTCTGCCCAGTGTCAGGTGGGGACAGGAAATGGAGGGTGCGAGGAGAACAACTGGAGTGGGAGGGAGATGGAGGGATTTTCTGTGTTGTGTGTGTATGTGAATCGAACTGAACACGGGTGTGGGGAGGACAGCAGCAGTGGGAGGAAGCAGGAGGGAGTGATTTGCTGGTGGGGGCCTCCAACAGAATGTGGATGTGGGGAAGATAGTAGCAGTGGGAGGGAGAGGGAGAGATTTGCTGTGTGGAGGGGGCTTGAACAGAACATGGGTGGGGAGGATAGCAGCAGTGAGAGGAAGCAGGAGGGAGTGATTTGCTGGTGGGGGCATGGGGGGCTCCAACAGAACATGGGTGTGGGGATGATAGCAGCAGTGGGAGGAAGTGGGCAGGAGTGATTTGCTGGCGGGGGGCCTCCAACATCGCCTGGGTGTGGGGAGGATAGCAGCAGTGGGAGGAAGTGATTTGCTGGTGGGGGGCTCAAACTGGAATGCAAGGAAGACAGGAGCAGTGGGCAGGCTCAGTGTGTTCACACTGAAAGTGCTACAGCAGCGTGAACACGCAACCAGAAAGCCAACAGTGCAGGGCTTTACATATCAAAGGACAGAGCTGCACCACTATTGGTGAGGCCCTGTCCTTTGAAATGTTGGCCAGCTCTACCCCAACAACAGAAACTGAATCATTCTGAGCCTACTGACCCATTGGCATGCCACTTGCTAGGGAGCTTTCATGTCACTGAGTTTGTCTTCACCTGTGTGCCATGATGAACTCAATAAAAACTACATTGGTAGAATTAAATATGCATTAATTAATATAAAAATGCATCATTTTGAATTAAAATGCATTTTATACAAAGAAAGTACATAACTTTTATGAAAATAAAGCCACATATAGAGTATCACTAGTTTAGTTTTATTTAAAATAAGATACATTTTTTGTCATCTTTAGTTCCTTCCATTTCTTTTAGGTATTTTAGGTTTTTTGATAATTAAGACACTATGCAGACTAAAACTGTATTGTATTGTATTGTAAATATGTAAGATGTGAAAGAGATGGATATCATATGACTGTCTTTGTGATATATTTATCCACATGTGAGGATGACTAAACTCATAGCTGGCATCATCACAGCTGAGTTGTATATCAATATAGGATGAGCAGATGCAAGTAGGAAGGGAATGATTCTATTGAGGTGGTTGGCTGATGTCCAGTTGAATAACTTGTGTGCATAAGCCCCTACAACAGCCCTGATGAATAGATACTGTCTGTTAGAAAATGGGCAAAGAAATCTATGGGCTCTGATTGGCTGATAGCCCTGGCAAGGTGGGCATCTATCAGACAACAGAGCCCTGGTAAAATGTAGTGCCAGTCCCAACCGACCTGATTACCATCAATATCAGGGTGCCAGTGGAAGTTTAAATTTAAAATGCCCGCCATTTTTTTGTCACACTTAACGAGAGATACTGGCCCCCCAACTCTCTCTCACTAGTTCATTGGCAGCTGCTAAATCACACATCATCCTCCTCTATGGCTATTTTTTTCTTTCTTTATTTTTAACTTTAGTGACCTTTTCTGCCATGCCCTGTAATTGTTGATACCTGACTCTTGGAGAGCGGGTCACGCTCTCGCGCCTCCTTTCTGCAACTGGCCACCTACTCATCCAAAAGCGAACCTGCCTGTGATTTATAGTGGCAGCACAGCTTGTCCTGACATGAACGAGCTCACCTTTCCTTACTGTCACCCCGCCCCCCTCCCGAGAGCAAAGCGCAAAGAGCGAGTCATCCCTAGCACAAACACACCGAAAACTCATTCTCTCTCTCTCAAACTTGTTGTAATTGCTTTTTTACAGTACCTTCTGTCATCTCCAAATACTGCTGACTGATCCACTCCACGGGTAGGCAGCGAAGACCGGGAAACACAGGCGCTTCTCCTCACGCCTCCCCGGGTCTTCAGAGCAAGCAGGGAGGACTGGGAGCCACTAAAAAAAAAAAAAGAGGAAAAAACATTAAGAACTGACCCCCAGTCCTCAGGATAGGCAGTGAGGACCTGGAAACTGTAACGACACTCCTCTTTAGATTCCCGGTCCTGAGAGCAGACAGCGAGGACTGGGAACAACTAAAAAATACCAAGGAAAAAAACTGAAAAGAACTGACCCACAGTCCTTGAGATAGGCAGCGAGGACCGGGAAACTGTAAGTGCACTCTACTTCAGACTCCCGATCCTCAGAGCAGGCAGCAAAGACCGGAAACAACTAAAAAAATGCCAAGGCAAAAAAAAGATAAGAACTGACCCCTGGTCCTCAGGATAGGCAGTGAGGACCGGGAAACTCTAATGGCGCTCCTCTTCACACTCCCGGTCCTCAGAGCAGGCAGCGAGGACCGGGAACAACTAAAAAAATACCAAAAGAGAAAAAAAATGAAAACAATAAGAAATGAGCTCCGGTCCTCAGGGTAGGCAGCGAGGACTGGGAAACTACATAAAAAGCCAATAATAAAATCCCCAGGGCAAGCAGCAGAGATGGCATTTCCCTTTTGTGTAGTGCAATAACAATGACAGCAGAGTACTGGGTGGGTTAAACTTGTTCCAGAGGTGATGGTACAGGAAGAGCAAAAGTAACAGTGAATGGCTATATGGAGGTGGTAGGCAACAGGAGGTGGAGTACCTCAGAAACCAGGGACTATTTTACTACCAAATGACTCAAACTTCATTCTTTTTAATTTTGTTTTACATTTTACATTTTAAAATCCCATAAAATTGCCACAGGTAGCCCATTTCTAAGCGCAATAATACCCTCAGGGTGGGCGGTATTATGCTATACCCGGACCGCCCAAGGGGCTATAAGGCCCTCCGCTTGCGGCGTCGGGCCTCACTACGCCCCTTGGGCGGTCCGGTATAGCACAATACCGCCCACCCTGTCGGGTATTATTGCTTACTTACACTCAGTCCCACCATAATGCACAAACATGAAGACACCGAGATCCCCTTCCCACAATTCAACTAATGTTCAGAAATATTTACGTGGGTGGCATCAGACACCGGGGACCCACTCTATGACCTGCATGATGTTATAAAGTATAGAAGTAGCCAGGGAGAGATTTAAAAGGAAATGTAAAAGAATATTTCAAAAACATTGCTAATTTCTTTCACAATATTTTTGATAGATAACTTTGCCAGTTCACAGCAGATTTTTTATTTTTTTTTTTTGCACAGCTTTATTTGCAGGTAGCATGTCTGCAGTGGAACACTACTGGAAGAAAACTGTTTTAATTTCCTGTAGCTATTGACTGTTATTATCCTAAAGGTTACCATTGGTATCATATTGGATTATGTCAGGAGTTATGAATTTTTTTTTTACTCTTCAGTGATGTATCCATATTCTCACAGTATCACACAACAGGATAGCACAGCACCTGACAGGTTAGTATGTAATTAGAGGGAGAAAACTCAGGAGATCAGTATAGGAAACATCACTAGCAGCCTGCAGTACTCGAGTAACTCCAGCATCTGAAGTCAGCATCTGACAGGACTACATTTAAGAACTGTAACTTGTGTGTTTCCTGTGACTGCACCAGAGGGCCCTGGTAATTTTTATGTTTGCTTGCACGCATGTGCAAGAAACATAGTGCCATCATCGGAGATTTCAGAGGTGTGTCACCTCCTCCTCCAATTCAGGCACTGTGCTGGCAGGTGCGGCCCCTGTAAGCCAATGCATTTTGGAGCTGTCTATGACACACTCCAAAATGCAGCGGCATACAGTTGAAAGGGGGAGCTACGCTTGGTGAGCAGAGATAAAAGCTGCTCAGGTGCAGAAAGCTCCCCAGCCGCAGGTGTGCGCGCCCCATGCATGGCGTGCCAGCCACCGGCAGGTGCCCAACCCCGTCGGCTGGGCTCATCGTCTCCTTCCCCCCCTCCCAGTAGTTGGTGCCCGCTGAGGCCCACCAGCGTGGCAATCGTCTTTTGCTGGCGGGGTGCCCAATCCCCGTCGGCTGAGCGCCTCCCCAAGTCCTGGTGCCACGCTGGGAGCCCACCCCAGCGTGGCAAACGTCCCATGAGGTTTTTATATTTTTTTGCCGGCAGGGGTGCCCAATCCCGTCAGCTACAACGCCCAAAGTCCTTGTGCCACGCTGGAGCCCACCCCAGCGTGGCAAGCGATCCCACGAAGTCTTTTTGTTTTGTTTTACCCTGTAAAATAAAAGCGGTCCAGCATAGCGTCTCGAACCCCTCCCACAACGCACCCACCCTGCACCCAACCTCCCACACCCCTCACCCATACTTACCTCCGGACTCCGGTCGCGACGATCTTCGGTGGACCGGGAACACGTCTGCACTCTTCAAAGCCGACCGCGAACTGAGGAAATGCCGGTAAGCTGTATAATGGGCTAGATAGGAGGGGTTCAACTTTATTGCATATCTCAGGCATTTTTGGGAATTTTTGCACCAGATTTTCAACATGGGGTTTTTTGGACCCCTTCTCATGAATGATGTCACTGTCATGGCGTTATTCGGGCTCGAAGGGTGATTTCGCGTGGTGAGTGCACAGTGATTGCGAAATCACCCTTCGGGACTGAACACCACCATGACAGTGATGTCATTCATGTGAAGGGGGCCAAAAACCCCCATGTTGAAAATTTTGGGCCAAAATTCAAAAAAATGACTGTTTAACGAGCATGCGTTGCGCAGTTCCTATGCAGGCTCGTAAGTTCACGTAATTTCAATATTTTCACTCCAGATTTTCAACATTGCCATTTCACCACACCGTCTTATGAGTAGTACAGCTGTCATTTTTCACATCTCACCCAAAATGTGTTTCCGCCCTAGTAGCGCAGAATGGCGCAGTCGGTGTGCAAAATCAATGTACGAGACAAATTAAGAAAATCACAGTGACACTGTTCATGAGCAGAGGTCTTGAAATGGCTATGTTGAAAATTTGGTGAAAAAATTCCTAAAAATGACTGTTTTACGGACGTGCGTTGTG
Organism: Neoceratodus forsteri; assembly: GCA_016271365.2. Taxonomy (NCBI): domain Eukaryota; kingdom Metazoa; phylum Chordata; order Ceratodontiformes; family Ceratodontidae; genus Neoceratodus; species Neoceratodus forsteri. Next base: position 756,723,875 of record CM028135.1, read on the forward strand.
CAGTTCCTACGCACGCTCATAGGTTTGCAAATTTTCAATATTTCCACCTCAGATTTTCAACATTGCCATTTTTCCACACCTTCTTATGAGTAGTATAGCTGTCATTTTTCACATCCTGCCCAAAGCGTGTTTCCACCCATGTAGCGCACAATGGGCGCAGTCGTTGTCTTGAACTCAGTGTATGGGACACATTAAGAAAATCACAGTGTCACTGTTCATGAGCAGAGATCTTAAAATGGCAATGTTGAAAATTTGGTGACAGAATTCTAAAATGACTGTTTTTCACAGTATGCGTTGCACAGTTCCCACATGCCTTCGTGGTTGCGAATTTTCAATATTTCCTCCAGATTTCCAACATTGCCATTTTTCCACACCTCCTTATGAGCAGTACAGCTGTCATTTTTCACATCCTGCCCAAAACGTGTTTCCGCCCATGTAGCGCACAATGGCGCAGTCAGTATGCAAACTCAATGTATGGGACACATTAACAAAACCACAGTGACACTGTTCATGAGCAGAGGTCTTAAAATGGCTATGTTGAAAATTTGGTGAAAAAATGCCTAAAAATGACTTTTACGAGCGTCGTTGCACAGTTCCTATGCATGCTCATAAGTTTGCAAATTTAATATTTTCCTCTAGATTTTCAACATGTCCATTTTATTAAACTTCCTTATGAACAGTACAGCTGCAATTTTTCATATGTCACCCAAAATGTGTTATCGCACATGTAGCGCACAATGGTGCTGTTGGTGTGCCAAAGCAATGTTTAGGACAGATTAAGAAAATTACAGTTACACTGTTCATGAGCAGAGGTCTTAAAATGGCTATGTTGAAAATTTGGTGACAAAAGTCCATAAAATGACTGTGTTACGAGTGAGCATTGTGCAGTTTCCACTCATCCTCGTTAGTTCATGACTTTGTAATATTTTCAGTCCAGATTTTCACTAGTGGCATTTTCAACACTTCCTTGTGAACAGTACAGCTGCCATTTTTACAACATGGGCGAAGTGTGTTTCACACTTTCAGTGCAGAGGTATAATTCGCTGTAAATCATTGTTCAGCACAGATAAAGAAAATCACAGTGACACTGTTCATGATCGGGCGCAAATGCCTGAGTTGACAATCTGCTATAAATATCCCCAACCTACTTATATAGCAGATTACGTTGCACAGTTTCTATGTACGCTCGTGACTTCACCATTTTTTAAATATTTTACTACACATTTGCAGCATAGCCATTTTACACCTCCCCATGAAAGAGTACAGCTGTCATTTTTACATCCTGTTCGAATATTTTTGCACCTGTGGTGCTAAACTCGTAGTCACTGTGCATGAGTAGCTTTCGCTACCAAAACTGATATTCCCCTGTTCATGAGGCGGGGTCACAAACAAACATGTTGAAAATTTGGAGTTAAAATACCAACGAATGCCTGAGGTATTAGGCTTTTCAACCAAATCGCCTAACCCTATAGAGAATTACAGGAATCAGGGGTGTGACTTGGGATTCTTGCCTGTGATGCTCATACCATTCTACACCCTGCAGTCACTGAGAGGCATCGAGGTATGCCTTGGACTCTTCGGCCCATAACTTCACCCCATTCTCCTATATCGCACCCATCTCACCGTATTTCCTAATGAAATGGGGTGCGCATAAGGGCCAAAGACCCCAAGGAACACGTGACGCTTGTCAGTCTCTGCAGAGTGGGGTGTGGTGAAATGGCATGGCCGTTATGCCTGACGACCCAAATGCACACCCCAATGCCTGTCACTCTCTGCAGAGTGGTGGTGGGGTTGGCTTCAGTTCAATACTTCACTGCCATTCCTATTACGCAGCTCTGTAACTTCTACACTACCACTGCCAATGCCAGTAAGCAAACATTCGGCATTGACAAATGCTTGTTTACATCAGATCTGACTGCTGTGCTGTTCCAAAGCCTGCTGCTGTTTCAATTAGACTTGCATGAACTGTTGCCTTTGCCATCATTACATTGCTATTGCGGTATTCTGACTCATCTCACGCGGATCTGGGGGTCCTGCAGTGGACCAGTGACTGTGTGCAGACAAAAGGGAGTGGAACACATATTAAGAATAAAAGCCTGTGCCACCCGTTTTATGCAATTAGCAGCCTGCAGCAGTCGAGTAACTCCAGTGTCTGAAGTCAGCATCTGAGAGGGCTACATTTAAGAAATGTAACCTTTGTGTTTTCTGTGACTGCACCAGAGAGCCCCGGTAACTTTTTGCAAATCATCTGACTGTTGTGCTGCTCCCGAAGCCTGCTGCTGTTTCAACAAACTTGCAAGAACTGTTGCTTTTGCCATCATTACACTGTTGTTGCTGGTATTCTGACTCATCTCTTCACAGCTGATCTGAGGGTCTGACGGTGAACCAGTGTCTGTGTGCTGACACAAGAGGACAGGGCACAGGTTAAGAATAAAAGTCTGTGCCGCCCTATGGCATGAGCACTGTAGCACAAGTGCGAGTGAAATTTTGAGTAATAGGTAATGTAATATTTATTTATTTATTCAACTATAACATCATTACAAAAGAAATATCTCTCACATACTTAATACAAACACACACTGACATTCCATCCTACATTCACAAATATTTTTAAATACTAGTACATCAATTCATAAGAGTGAAAACTCCTATAACACATCTAGGTGTTTAAAATTAAGAACTTGAAATCCAACAAACATTGCTAACCTTAGTGGCAAAAGTATCATCAAATAATGGTCACTTAACTAAAACTATCTCTTGAGCAATTTATCTTGTAAAAATTAAGCACTCCTAATACTTTATAGATTATATTCTGCATTCAAGTTTATGCCGAGAACATTTAAAAGCTCACCCAAGAAATAAACAATACAGAGGTATACCAATATTATTTGGAGATTCAAGACATTAATGTCAGTGTTTTGAGGCCTTAGAATACAACCCTATAAGTAATACCTTGGCTTGGCTGGCAGTATAGCCTAGAGGTTAGAGGAAAGAGGTGTGAATGATCTTGATACATCGAGCAGACCAGACCTGAGTTTGATTCTCACAGCCTCCACTTGCATACTGGGTGACTCTGAGCAAGTCACTTAACCACCCAGTGCTCCTAGGTCACCCCTGAAAACAGGCACTTGTGCCTAGTGGGCCTTACCCGGTTACCAAAGATTAAAATTAAAAATAAGAATAAACCTAAGATTCTATGTTCATAAGCACATGTTCATAACAGTTTTTATATTTCATATGTCCCCTCAAAAAAACAGTGAATTTCATACCTAACTCCATTTGAACCAAGGCTGCACCTAAACCCCACATTAGAGAAACCTTTCTTTGAGTTCTGCTTGAGTAAATTGACCTTGACCTATGTATAAGCCAGCCATTCTGAGGCATTTACATGGCTACAGTTATTGGCCAAAACGGTCCTCCAACACCCAAGCTATCTCATAGGAGCCCATAGTAAGACACTTAATCAATTAAATGCAGAACTATACTCAGACCAAGCCCAGTAACCCAGGAGCTTGATGCTCATACTTGATATCCAGAAGAAACTTTCCTCCAACTGATTTATGTATTAAGTGCTGAAAAAGTTCCACAAATTGGTGAGCTCTTAATTAGATAGATCTTAATGATTACCCTTTTGGGCTCATTAGCAGTACCTTAAACATGGCGCTACCAATCAAATGTTCCTCAGCTTCGGCTGCTAATTAATAGGGCACTTAGCATCATTGCTCCATTCCAGTTTAAAATTCCTAGTGTTCATATAGGATAAGTAGTTTCCACTCTCTGATCATAAAGCACAATATATTCATAAATACACTTAACTAAAAAGAAAGAACATTTTTAAATATAAATGCTGAACAATTATTATGGCCCTTAAACATTTTATGTACAGATAAACTGTTGCATTTAGCTTTCAACATTTCAAGTGCCAAGCCAGGTAACCATGGCGCTCTGAACGGCACATTGCCGTCAAATACAATAACATAAAAATGTTGAGATACAAGCACTATTTCCCAGTTTACCACTTCCCTTCAGTTCCAGCTTATTAGGCTCTTTTTTAAAAAGTCCTTTATTTTGTCCTATGTTGGGAAGGTGATTGAGAAAGTAGTGGCAGCTCAACTGGAGGACCATTTGACCATCCATGGCATCCATGAACCCCTCCAGTCAGGTTTTCATAAAAGACATAGCACGGAGACAGCGCTGGTTCGGGTGCTCAATGATCTCCTGATGGCGAGAGATCGGAAGAGCCATTCCATCTTGGTTCTCCTTGATCTTTCCTCAGCTTTTGACACCATGGATCATGTGGTGTTAATAGAACACCTGAGGCTTTTATGTGAAATATCGGGAATTGTCTTGAGATAGTTCACTTCATTCCTCACTGGGAGATCACAAAGAGTTGTATCCGGGGAATTTTCCTCAGATCCAATGGCTTTGTTGTGTGGGGTGCCTCAGGGTTCAGTGTTGTCACCCATGTTATTTGCGGTGTACATGCTACCCATTGGAGCCATTGTAAGAAGGTATGTGCTGAGGTTTCACTGTTACGCAGATGATACCCAGCTTTTCCTTTCTTTTGCTCCCAACCAGGATGGCACACTCTCGGTCTTTAACAGCTGTTTAAAAGAAATCCAGGAGTGGATGGATTCTAGCTGGCTGAAGTTGAACTCTGAAAAAACAGAGGTACTGGTTGTGGACCTGGGTCGACAGATGGGGGTTGGTGTTGTTGCGCCTTCGGAATTTTTCTTGGTGGCATCTCTCTCCCAACCTCGAGCGGGTGCGTAACCTGGGGTGGTTCTTATTGATAGACTGACACTGCAGTCACAGGTGTCGGCTGTCATCAAGACTTCCTTTTATCATCTTAGGAACATCGTCAGGGTTAGGCATCTGGTTCCGTCTGATGACCTTCCAACTGTGTTCCACGCCTTTGTGTTCTTGTGCCTGGGCTACTGCAACTCCCTTTATCTAGGGCTTTCAGGGGTTGAAATCCATCACCTGCAGCTAGTGCAGAATGCTGCAGCCCAGCTTTTGGCGGGCTCGGTAGATCTGTCATATTACTCGGTCTTCGCGTGAACTGCACTGGCTGCCGATATGGTGGCGGATCACCTTTAAAGTTAGTTTGCTGACTTTCAAAGCCCTACAAGGTCTGGGTCCCGTCTATCTGAAAGAACTTCTGGTACCCTACTGCCCTGATCAATCGCTCCACTCGGCCGACGAGGGGTTGCTAGAGGTTCAAAAGGTGAATTTGAAATCATCTGGTGCTAGAGCTTTTTCTTATGCTGCCCCCACCCTTTGGAATTCTCTACCCCATCGGTTACAGGAGTGCACTTCTGTGGAGGGATCTAAGAATGGTTTGAAAACTTTTCTTTGGAAAAAAGCCTACATGGAAAACTGAAGTGTTTAGTTGATTATGACTTTGGTTCTGTTGAATATTTTTAATTGTTTTAATTGCTTTATATGTAAGGCGCCTTGAAAGAAAAGTGCCATATAAATAAAAATTATTATTATTTATATTAACTCCCAACTTTAAAAATATTTTCCAACTTAATGTTGATTTTGGGATGCCAGAGCAAAGTAAAGACTACCAAAAGTTAAAAAAAAATGAAGTTGTTTCAGACTGCACTAGACCAAAGGCACTCCTTTAGGCTTATGAAGTAAGCCTAATGGGAATTTAATTTGCACGAAAAGGGAAAGAAAGTCTGAGGCGAAGTTATCAAAACACACTTAAAGCATTCATATAAAGAATAATTATAGTGGTACAATTGGCCAGGACTAGAGCATAACTACTAGAAACGTACAATTTGATGGCAGATAAGGACCGCATGGCCCACCTAGTCTGCCCATTTCACTACCTGACGGATAAGCTGCAGATCCTAGTTAACCAACAGCCTACTTCCTCCTACTCCCCACTATAACTGCCTTATGTCTGTCCCATGCATTCTTGAATTCCCCCACTGTTTTTGACTCTATGACCTCCTCAGGAAGGCTGTTCCATGCATCTAAAACCCTCTCTGTGAACAAATACTTCCTCACATTACCTCTGAGCCATCCCCCCTCTATCTTCAAATTGTGCCCCCTTGTTCTTGCACATCTCTTTTTCAAAAAGATGCTACCCTCTTGGACTTTGTTGATTCCCTTGAGGTATTTGAAAGTTTCTATCATGTCCCCTTCTCCCTCCTTTCCTCGAGGCTATACATCTTAAGCTCCTTTAGTCTTTCTTCATATGTCTTCTGGTGCAGACCCTGCACCATTTTGGTGCCCTCCTCTGGACAGCTCCACCCTGTCTATGTCTTTGTGGAGATGGAGTCTCAGAACTGTACACAGTACTCAGATGTGGTCTTACCAACTGTCTGTACAGAGGGCCAACAACTTCCTGTTTTCTACTGGTGATGCCTCTTCGTATGCATCCCAGTATCCCCCCAGCCCTCCTTACTGCCTTCTCACATTGCTGGCCCACCTTTAGGTCATCTGATATGACTACCCCAGGTCCCTTTCCATTTTTGTTGTTATCAGTATGTCACCCCCCATTGTGTACTCTTCCTCTGGGTTTTTGTTTCCCAGGTGCATTACTTTGCACTTCTTTGAGTTGAATCTAAGCTGCCATATATTTGACCATTCCGCCAACCTTGCCAAGTCCCTTTTCACCCTTTCCACCCCACCTTGCGTATCAACCCTGTTGCAGATCTTTGTGTCATCTGCAAAGAGACATACTTTCCCTTCTGATCCCTCTTTATGTCACTTATAAAGACATTAAAAAGGACCGGCCCCATTACTGAACCCTGTGGTACCCCACATAACCCTCCTTTCTTCACTGTGGACTCCATTTACTATTACCGGTGTATCCTGTTGTCCAGCCAGTGTTTTACCAGGCTACCACCCTGGGACCCACTCCTAGGCTGGCTAATTTGTTTATTAATCTTTTGTGTGGGACTGTGTCAAATGCCTTGCTAAAGTCTAGGTAGGCCATGTCCACCACCCCTCCCTGGTCTACTGCTTTGGTCACCCAGTCAAAGAAATCAATTAGATTTGTCTAACATGACCTTCCTGCTGTGAATCCATGCTACCTTGGGTGCTGTGCCCCACTGGCCTCTAGGTACTCCACAATTCTTTCCTTCAGCAGTGATTCCATCATTTTCCCTACCACTGAGGTCAAACTGACGGGTCTGTAGTTTCCTGCCTCTGTCTTGCTCCCACTTTTGTGAAGGGGAATCGCATCTGCCATCCTCCAGTCCTCAGGTACCACACCATCCTCCCATGATTTATTAAAAAGGGTAGTCAGTGGTGTTACTAGTTCTGCCCTTAGTTCTTTTAGAATTATGGGGTGAATCCCATCAGGCCCCATTGTTTTATTCACCTTCAGTTTTAAGAGTTCTCTCAGAACCCTTTCTTCTGTGAAAGGACTAATATCAACCCCCCTATCCAGAGTGCTTCTATTGACTGGATTAGGTATCTCCCCCTGCTTTTCCATTGTGAATACCAAACAGAAGTATTCATTCAGTATCCCTGCTTTTTCATAGTTGCTCTCTGCCCAACCACCTTCCTCTTTATTCAGCCTCAGGATCCCTGCCTTAGTCTTTCTTTGCTCCCTAATGTACCTATAAAAGGTTTTATCCCCCTCCTTAACCGAGTTGGCTATCTTTTCCTCGGTTTGGGTCTTTGCTAGTCTGACTGCCTTCCCCGCTTCCTTCTGTTTTAACTGGTACAGTTCTCTGTCCTGCTCTTTCTGTGTTTCCTTATACTTCCTGAATGCTATCCCTTTCTCCCTTATCTTCCCCACTACTTCTTTAGAGAACCATAGAGGTTTCTTCTTTCATTTTGATTTGTTTATTTGCTTCACACAAAGCCTTGTTGCCTCTGTGATGGCAGTTTTAATGTTTCCCCATTGTTGCTCCACCCCACCTTCTTGCCTGTTTGCTAGTGCTTTTCTGAGGCACTCTCCCATTTTGACAAAATCAGCCCTCCTGAAGTCCAGTACACTTCACTTTTGTGTGCTTGACTCTCACAGCTAAGTTTATCGTGAACCACACTGTTTGGTGGTCGCTTGTTCCCAGATGGCTACCCACTTCAAGATCAGAGATCCTCTTTCCGTCCCCATTTGAGAGTACCAGGTCTAAGATTGCTCCCTCCCAAGTGGGTTCCAAAACAAGTTCTCTGAGGCATGCCCCCTGTAGGGCATTGAGAATGGCCCTGCTCTTGGATGTCGCTGCTGCAAAGGTGCTCCAGTTAACATCCGGCATATTCAGGTCCCCCATCAGCAATACCTCCCTTTTCTCTGCCATCCCAAGGATGCCTTCTATCATTTCCTTGTCTGTTTCCACCCCATGAGATGGGGGTCTGTATACAACCCCCATGTGGATTGTGGAGCCATTTCCAGTCTTCAGGGTGACCCACAGTGCCTCCTCTCCTCCCTTTTTACCCTTTAGTTCTGTTGCTTTGATCCCTTCCCTTACAAAGAGAGCTACTCCTTCTCCTCTTCTTCCCTCCCTGTCCCTCCTGTAGATTGTGTACCTTAAATACTAAAGCAATATACAGTTAAAGCCTTGAATCACAGAAACACACAACACTTTACACCCTGTACATTATTTCAGTGTTCTTGTGTGTTTCGGTCAGCACCACAAACAAATTATAAGGGTCCCAAGATCAGCTTGCACACTAGTGTCTCTTGTGAGGGAAAATGTTCCATGTTTTAAGAGGTCTCAATTTCCCATACCAAGGTGCAGCTGTTACCTCAAGCCAGGTTTCAGCAATCTGTACACCCACATAAGAATCAAGTAAAAGAGTGCTTTTGAGGGGTTTCTCCCTGAAACCGCTCTTCCAACAGCGGCTTTGTAAAAGCTAATACAGAGGGTTTGGTATAGATTCCACAGCAAGCTAAGCTCTATTCTTCTAATTCTGGAGACTGTCCTTTAGCCTTTCCACATTAAAGCTCTCAGGCATTGTTATGTAATGCTCTTCAGGTAGTCTCCATTAATTGTCCCGTTCTCTCCTTCATGTCAAGCTTACCAAAAGGAAATAAAGGAAGAAAAAGTGCTCCACTAAGCGCAGTAAGGCCAGCATTTTCTAAAATGTTGCAAGATCTCCCAGCCCTAGGCAACAAATGTCATACCTTGTTTTAATACATATGGGCATTTATGCACACTGAGTACTTCCATTCATTTTTCCTTTTTTCTCCTCCAGATGAGCATCCTCCTTCCAATTATTCTCTGCTCTCCTTAATCCTCCATAGCGCCAGTTGCTTCACTCTGGTCTGGTGCTTAATTCGAAAACCATGAAATTGCCGGAAATACAATGATCAGCCACATGGCCTTTCACCACCTAAACTCCGCTTTTAGCATTTGACTTCTATAATGAAATTCACTTCTACAAGTCAGAGGTTAAGAAGTGTACATTTTGTTACCAGCCACGTCTCACAGAGGGTCTTTCAGCGATTGTAACTACTGCCGCAAAACTCATCCCGATGCCCAAAAGCTGAAAAACTCACTGCAACAGCTCTGTACTAAATACATGTGAGTCTCTCACATAAGATTCACGCTTGCAAAAACAAAAACAAAACTAAGAGACACAAATGCCATGAATGCTAGAGCAAACCCTAGAACGGCAGGGAGTGGAGCAGCATCGCATCTATCTTGCTGCCCCACAGAGGGATAACAACTGCCTCGAAATTTTGAGTATAGTTTATTTATGGATGCAGGTTGGGTAAATTAAATAAAGAAGTCTTTTTATATGATAGATAAAGAACTTTGATACTGTCTGAAAACTGGTAAGGGTAGTCTGTTATTTTAGGGTGACTGGTGTTTTACTTTGAGATAAAAGATAATTTTAGAGTCATTGAGTGTTGATCTCTGTTATGGCCACCTGTGCTATGAATTACAATTAATAGAATCCACTAGTCTCTGTGAGGCCTGGTGGAGAATAAGTTAGTGGTTCACTGTAATAGTGATTACCTCATTTAATAATTTAGGGCAAGGTAAAAGCTGGAATGTACTGCATATATAGCTAAGGACTTCTGTTGTGTATACCTCTTGTATTATGTATTTTTTCTTTGTTGTTCTACATTTTATATCTCCTGTCTATGTAATTGCAAACTATATGTGTGTGCCTCAGGACCTCCTTGTGAATGAACTTGCTCAATGGAGTCTTTCCTGCAATAAACTTGAACTTGAACAAGTACTTGGGAAGGTGGGGTTGACATAACAAGCAAGACAGAAGCAGTGGGCAGGCTCAGCGCATTCACACTGTGAGCACTATGGCAGTGTGAACGCGCACCCAGGAAGTCAACAATGCAGGGCTTTACATATCAAAGGACCAAACTGCGCTGTGTGTGGCTCAGTCCTTTGAAAAGTTGGCCAACTCTGCCCCAGCAACAGAAACTGAATCATCCCCAGCCTGCTGACCCATTGGCCTGCCACTTGCTATGGACCTCTCCATTGGGCGCACCCCTCTCACAGCCCTGTATAGCACCTCTCAAGTCAATGAGTTTGTCTGCACCTGCACGCCATGATGAACTCAAAAAGCAAACCAGGTTCACATCCTGCAAGCTTGACATGTGCACAGCAGGTAAGCTGGTGTGAACATCTTCTAAAATTTACATCAGGTTCGCGTGTTGCACACTTGACATGAGTGCAGCAGTTAAGCTGGTGTGAACATCATTTAAACATCATATCAGGTTCACATGATGCACACTTGCCATATGTGCAGCAGCTAAGCTGTTACAAATCTCATAAAAAAAAACATCAGTTTCTATTTCTTATACTACTGCTAGCAATTAGAGTCATTAAACTACCTTTTTATTTGGATTCCCATAAAAATTAGGCAACCCCATTAATTCTGATCCTTTTGCAAGTTGTTTAATAGCTTTTGATTTTTGTCATTAAAGCACCATTAATTTGTAAAGTATTGTTTGCTTACTGCATTAAATACCTAGAATATAGCCAGTCAGTATCCCCCATTCAAGATGAATGAAGAGGGCCTCTGTGTTGTGAAGCTTATCCTTTTTGTTTTGGACCATGCAGATCCCTTATGTATATTAAGTGCTACAAATTTGTTTCTCCATGACTGTTTCATCTCACTTACATTCCTTTGTAATTCTATATTGAGCATATACACTATGGCCATACTCAGCACTCATTGTGCTGAGTAAGGTCTTGGAAGCATGCACCATACCTCACATTTTGTCACTTAAATGAGGGACATGGACACTCAAAATGAGGAACAATGATGGACACTAACCCAGATGATGATCAGGACACATCATGAAACATGGAGATACAGTACCTCAGAACACAGTGGAAACCATTGCATTAGCACCTGAGAATAAATTCCTGCCATTAAGCAGTGGTGCCATTTAGGTAGGGCAGAGCCAGTCCCCCATATTTGTGCCTAGGTTGTTCTTATGCTGTGGCAATAATGGCATTAAATTTGGATTTAATATTTTTGCACAATAAGTGCCCACCTGGCCTGTGTGTGCTCATGCTGCAGGTACTTTCCAGGCTCAACAGTGTCTATATTGTGCTGTCCACTCTCTCCACCTATTAGCGGTAGCACAATCACATGCGATGTGGATGAGCTCCAGCCAAGAAAGAGCGCATGAGTCTTGCAAGTGTGAGATTGTCTTTCCCACCACAGAGTAGACAGACTGCACACTGCAGCTTGGAGGAGTCAGTGAGCAGTGAACTCTCAATAGTAGTGTTATGGCAGCATATTTTTGTTGGTCTACTCTTAGTGAGTCTCCAGCTCCCCTGGTGTCTGAAGGGGCAGAGGGTGAACTAGAAGCTAACTCAAGTCTAGGTTACCTACTTACTCTACTAGGCTCGCCATGCAAAAAAAAAAAACAGCACAGACTCCCATGGAAACAAGTTAGGCTTAGCAGCAGTTCTGACAGTTGTGTTGGTGGCCTTCATAGGCCCTGATCAGTGCAGTGCAGCAACAGCCATAGCAGCAATCAAGCACAAAGCAAGCAATCCAGGTTGGGTGGGTTCGGTTGGTGAGGTGACTTGGTCGCGGACCATGTTGGTGACCTGTGAAGGTCGTTTCTAGCATCCAGTTTCTGCAGGAAGGAGAGAGGGGGAGCAGACTGAAAACTGGGCTGGTGGCACACTGTGTCAGGCTGCAGGCTCTTGCCACATGGCTGGGTAAGTAAAAGCAAATTATTTTTTTACAGGGAATTGGGAAGGAGGAAGGATTGAAATATTGATGTGTTTTTCACTTTTCTTCACCTTTGGGGGGCTTCAAGACCCATAGGAGATAGGTATTGAATGGAATGGAGTCAGGGAGATAAATTGGGACAAAGTTATTTTTTTTTTGGGGGGCAGAACTTCAGCCAGGAAAAATATTGATTAGTAACTGGGTGGGTTTAAACCCAAATCTGATGCACTGCACTGGGGTATATACAGACAAATCTTATACATTTGAATTTTCCTGATTTGTATATCACTTTTCAGGCAAAACAAATAAGTTTTACCTTATAGAGATGTTACAGACATTTTCAAGCTGTCCCTTGCTTTCAAGGACAGTTGAGAGTGTATGGTATGCAGAGACTATTGGAGCCCCACTATGAGTCGAAGCTTATGCCCTAGCAAAGCTGACCTTCACATCCCATGCTCAGGCACATTATGACAAAGGGCAAGGAGACTGCAGTCGGTGTGCACCATTGAAATGAATGGGATATTATTTCATAACTATTTTATACATTATTGATGGTGAGTTGGAGATTAATGAAGGCCACCGCTTGACTAACAAGGGCCTTGTTAGTAGAACAGTTGCCTTCATTATTCTCCAACTCACCATCATAATGTATAAAATAGTAATGAAAAATAACTCCATTCATTTCAAGGGGTTACACCCAGGCACTCTGACCCAAGGACGTCATCTCTTAAAAACTCCTGCCTCTGGCTCCCTAGTACTCAAATAAGAGACCTTTTGCTTGTATCTATACTTGGTGGGTTGTCTGTTGCAGCATGGCCATACCCACTACAGTGTGTATGCATGGGGGGACTGGCCATGTGGGCAAATGTGTGTGTGTGTGTGTGTGTGTGTGTGTGTGTGTGTGTGTGTGTGTGTGTGTGTGTGTGTGTGTGTGAAGTTATTGCTACATTTGTGTTTGCACCATAAAGTCTGTTTGCATGGAAGCATTCAAAACTATGGAAAGAAAATAGGAGTACAGGCCAGACAGAAGTAATTAAGTGGTTTTGTGGGTACATTTGTGTATTGGCAGTGGGAAAAAACACATGTGTTTCCATTGGTATGTTGCTACAGTTCAGCTGTGAAACTAAGATGAGTAAGAGAAAACTGAAAGCATAACAGTGGCTACAAGCATTCTGCATGCATGCAGATGTAATCAGATACAGTATGTATTGAAGTACAAGCAAGCCATATGTGTGCAGACAGTATGTCTTAGTGGTTAAAGGCACTGAACTGCAAGCCAGGAGACTTGGAGGCATGAAGACCTGCGTTTGAATCTCATCAACTCCCACTTGTGTATGGTGTGATCTTGAGCAACTCATTTAACATTTATGTGCAGTTATCAGTTACCACTTGCATTTTGCATGCATGCCACATACATGCAGTCTTTCCCAATTTAACATAAAATCATAGTTTCCACAATTGCTTGCAGAAGCATGACATGTGCATGCAATTGGTTCTAATTTAACATTTAAATCATACTTGCAGCATGCATATCACTTGGGTACTTTTATGTGTGAAGCATGAACACATTTCATATAATTATTTCTGTATGGAAGGTCCCTTTTAGCCACGACTTGGGAGAATGAGGAATAATACAAATACATCAATTTTAACAGTTATGAGATGTAAGAATCCAGACAGATACAAAGGTAGCAGGGTAATCACATAGACAGAGACATTCAGATTTGTAGTTTAAAGCAATTACATGGTGAGATGGTCATAAGATTGGTTACAACATAGTTTTTTAAATTGAGTATAGTTTGTGTCATTGTGTGTGCTGAGTAGTAGCTTGTTCCATTACAATGGTACATGGTAGAAGAATGTATGTTCTCCAGTTTTGTCACTGATTAACAACAGTTGGAGAAACAATGGAATGGAGGGGTCCAGTGTCCTGAATATATAGACATGGGAAACAGAGAACTATTGTTTCAGTGGGAGGGGATTGTTTCAGTTAAAGTGGCAAGCTAGCCCACCATCTGCTTCCAAAAATAGCTACACTAGGTAACATAAATGGAAGTTGCAACAGCATTTGGGGGCTATGTACCCCAAGGAGCCCACCCAACTAAATAATAGAAATAGAAAAATGGGTAACCACTCACTGTTTCCTACTATCAGTCAATGAATAATCAGCTTCCTGTACACTGTTTGGATTCCATATTGTGCTACTTTCTCAATGAAGTTTCCATGCAATAGGGTGCCAAAGGCCTTGCTGATGTCTAGATTGACTACATTCAGCTTAGGGCCCTTATCCATCCTACTGCTTACACCTTTGAAGAAGGTGATCAGCTTGGTTTGGTTGGATCTTCCTTTTGGGAGTCCATGTTGTGTGCTATAGAACTGCCCATTCACTTTCATGTGCTGAACACCACATACTGCATGATTGACAACACTAGTCCATGCACCAGGGGAAGTTTACAGGTCTGTAGTTACCTGGATCTGACCTCTCCTTCTTGAATAGGGGCATGCATTGGTTCATTTCCATCTGAATAAGGACCAGGATGCCTAGGCCTTACAATGCCTGTAATGACCACAATTATTTTGGAGGAACTCTTCCAAGCAGGCAAATGTTTGCATAAGATAAAATAAATTGGACTTTTATTACACAGGTATGGAACCTTCTGTGCATTATATACGAGTAAAACCTTCCCTGTTTTTTTTTTTGATATTGATCCATTTTGGTCATCTGGCACTGTCCATGTCTATGTAAAAGTTCTGAAAGATATCATTGTAATGTCCAGCGACTGAACTTTACTGTTACCCTGAGGTGGATCATCTGCCCTGGAGTTTTCCCAGATTCACATACTAAAACATGTACAGTATTTATTAATTCTGGCATGTCATCATTAAACTAAACCCTCTGATGGAATAATATAGGCTATAACCTATGACAGGGTATACTGTAATGCTAAACTGATGTATTGATGTATGCTATAGGGCTGCACAAGGTGTTTACACTGAATGCCTTTAAACCACTGGAAATAACATCAACTTAGGGTATCAACACACCCTCGAATGGATTAGTGCACTTATAAACTAGTTCACTGTTTCTTATTAAACAGGCCTGTTAGCTATAAAAAGGAGATCCAAAATGTAACCATATCAGTATGAAATTGATGCACAGTCATGTGATTGTTATCAACCAATCGGGTTTATTTTTCAATGCTATTTTATATAACCTAGCTATTCACCGTTGCCTGTCATGTATTCTGTATGCTAACAATTTCTACCTAGGCTGAACAGAATTAGAGCATAAGGATGTTTTAACTAAAATAAAAAAGATGTAATTATATAAGTTAATCTATCAAGATTCTCATCTCACCATTGTTGTTTCTCAACTGTTTCAGAATTTTTCAAAGTGCACCATAAAAAAATGGACAAAGGAAGTTGCTGATGTCGCTGCAAGATTGCAAGCAGTGGCTGAGGATCTAAAACATGTTCACATGGAACGTAAGTTACACTCAATAACATGGCAGCTAAAATTAAGAATTCCAAATTAATAAAGAGCTTAGATTCTGGTTGGCTTCATTAAATCTGACAAAACTGGACTAGATCCAAACAATAATGGGGGAAAATAGATGTGATTCCAACAGCTGCAGCAGAAGTTACCATAAACTGTGAGAGCTGTTACAAATGCAATGGGCTATTTCAAACTACAGAGCAAGCTTCCGACACATTTGCCTGGATGCAGCACATGTCCAAAATACAAACAGGAGTGCTGCATCAAGTGTGCTTTCAAAATTGCACCCTGTCTGTTAAGTAGCATTTTGTTGCTGTTTTGGTATATTTTAGTTGATCACTGGCCTGTCACTTATTTGGGAATGTTAAATAGCACCTTCACCTCCTTAATTAATAATGTGACAGTAGACTTTTGTGACCAAAGACACATACAAATATCATTTATTTTCAGCTTTTGACTGCCCTTGAGCTTATTGACTTTGTCCAATGTTTCCAGTTTCATATTTCTTAACCCCAGCACCATTGCTGAACTTTTTGTCAAGTTCTTTTATTGACACATAACTTCCATTTTATGGCTGAATAGTAGCAGTTGATATAGTGCTATTAACATAGAGAGGGCCTTGAAGCATGTGAACAGATACAGAATGCTGCACAGCTGCCTCCTTACAGAGAGTGGACTTGAAGCACATATTTGCATATCCTCTCCATTGACCATGGTGTACTTCCTTCCTCTCTCCCCTGCAACACTATTTTCTTGCTCTCGACCCATTGCCACTGTCTGCATACTGTTTAAATGCCAGTCAAAACACCTAAATGATCTACAAAAACTTTGACAGTTATGAGATAGTTTGCAGACAAATTGCACTGCCACTGTCTGCATAATGTTTAAAAGCAAGTCAAAATATACCGACCTGCAAATCAACCAGAATCCCCTCTCATTAACCCTGAGCTGAAAAACAGCCTTTCCTACACTAAGCCAGCAGTCGTGAGGCTGAAAGGATTTCTAAATACCACATCATTAACGGGTATGGATATATTCATCTTTCATTGGGTTTCAACAACAAATTCTATCTGCACCTCTTCTCTGTAGCATGCTGTCTCTATAATAAACACTGACCCAGCTGTCTGATCTGAAGTGTTTGTATTTGCAGCACTTGCACATCCCTCAACTGTAATCAGAACACCACTCTTCAAAGGGTCACCGCCACAAGGAAATCCAGTCTGCATCTCTTCTCTCTAGCTTGCTATCCTTATCATAAACAATGACCCAGCTGTCTGAGCTAAAGGGGTAGCATTCATAGTGTTTGCACCTACCTCAACTGTAACTGGAACATTGCCCTTCAAAGGACCACCACCACAGCTGGTGCTGCTAAAAACAGAGATCCAATCAATGCATCAGGAGAACCAGGTGGCAAATATGAACATGCAAATGCAGTGATGCATTTGGATCTGACACAAAGGGGGTGTGCTGCAACAACTTCTGTACAGACGGGGTGGAGGTTGCCTGGTGACTTATTCTTAATGATTAGCAAAACAACAGCCATGATTCTGCCTTAAGCAGCAACTTCAACCTGCAGGCAACTCCTCTATAGGCTGACATTTTTTGTATGCACAGATGCTCTAAAAAGCCTGAAGTGTAAAACAATGCTTTTTGTTTTTACAGTATTTATTTATTTATTATGGTAAAGCATGCCTGATTAATGCCTTCTATAGATTGCTTATCTGTGTATTAGTGGTGAGTGTTGCCGTACTGTAAGTGACAGTGACATTTTACTCAATTTGTGTAAAGGCAATAATTATTGAGATAATGCCTGCAAACAAATAGCAACCCGGCAGCAGCACAAAGGACACAACATGCAAATCTCTCCTGTAAGATAAACTGCTAACTTCTCTCTATTTATTGGTGAAAGATAAATCAAAAGTGGACACATGTGTGTGCATGTGGGGGAAGGGGGAAGGTGACCTCTTGTCCCTGGTTCTAGGGCAGCATCTGCTCTGTAATACTGTAAGCAACTACTCCCAAGTGCCATCTTTCGGGATTATACTTGCTCTTTGAAAACAAAGACACACTCTTAAAAGTAATGCAGTTAAATTCAGTGGGAGTCGAACTCTTAATAGCACCCCTATAATCAAATACAGACTTAACATTCATCTAAATAGGCCAGTGTGTATGTATGTATCTATGTATGAATATGTGTGTGTGTGTGTGTGTGTGTGTGTGTGTGTGTGTATATACTGTAGAGGACAATGAACTCACTGCCCTTAAATTTCACTGTTCCGTCCGCTCCAACATTTTCACAGCAGTTTAATTTAGCTCAAGTGCAAAAGCAAGCTAACTTTTCAATCGTAGTATATATTTTCACTGGCATATAATTTTCACTGGATTTTCAAAAGAGTGAATAAAGTGAAAATTTTGTTCCAGTGAAAAATAGGTCCTCTACAGTGTATATATACAGTATATATATATATATATATATATATATATATATATATATATATATATATATGTTCAAAAACTTTGTTAATGCATCAGTTAGGTGGTTGACAAAAGTAGGGAAATGAGGCATTAGGTTTCAACACACCACCTCTGTCCTGGAGGAGACCAGAAGGCATAAGGGAGGAGTGGCATTAGGATTGCCAACCCTAACACTCACCCCATTCCATTGTGAAATAAGCTGAGTGGCTATGGTATAGGAGAATGGGATAGGTGTTAGGGTTGGCAACCCTAATGCCACCACCTCCCCGATGCCTCCTGGTCTCTGCAGGGCAGAGGTGGTGTGTTGGGGGAAACTCTAATGCCTCATTTCCCTACTTTTGTTGCGACAACTCTAACTGATGCATTAATGATGTTTTTGCAACTAATTTCCTTACTTCTTGAGATAGCATATTAGTAACCTCATTTTACAGTGGGAGCACAGGGTCCTTCGGACCCTACTCTCCCATCCCTCCATCAAACTAGTATAACAGTAGCCTTATTTTTACACCCTTATTTCCCTACTTTTGTCACGGCAACCCTAACTGATGCATTAACAAAGATGTTGTAACTAATTGCCCTACTTTTTGAGACAGCAAATAGTATCCTCATTTTATTGTGGGAGCACAGGGTCCTAAGGAACCTGCACTCCCATCCCTTCATCGAGACAGTACAACAGTATCCTTATGCTACAGTGGGAGTGCAGGATCCTTCACACCCTGTGCTCCCATCCCTCCATCGAGGTAGTATAACAGTAGACTTATTTTTACAGCCCTCCATCAAGATAACATAACAGCATCCTCATTGTATGGTGGACCCTGCGCTCCATTGAGCTAGCATAATCATATCCTTATTTGACCCCAGATTTCCAACATAGCCCTCTTATAACCTCACCACATGTTCCCAGTACAGAACATTGCCAAATCCCCACCAAAATGTAATTCTGCACAACCGCAATGCCATTCTGCCCCACTAGTGTGAGAACACATAGTGACCAGGATTTGAATAATGAAAGCTATCACATACATGAGGTGGGGTAATAGCAAGGCTATGCTGAAAATATGGGGTGTTAATATAGAAAATTTTCAAAGTTGTGAGTGTGCATAGAGAGATTGTAACAAATGCTCATAACATAGCCAATTTTTAGATTTTGACCCCAAATTTTCAACATAGCCTTTTCAAGACCCCACCTGATGAACAATATGACTGTCATTACACAAATCCCACCAGAAAGTGATTTTACCAACCAACCACTAAATCACCTTTCTGGCTAAATTTGCCTAATGACAGTCATATTGTTCATGAGGTGTAGTGCCCAGGAGTCCATGTTGAAAATTTGGGGCAAAAATATGAATAAATGGCTGCATTATAGCCGAACATTGCCCCCCATTGAAATACATAGGGTTACATTTACCTTCGTTCAGACTGCAGTCACCGGATCAAGCAACAAGATGTGTCTTTGATCACTGGAGCAGGTCTCGAATCCTCAAACCTCCTCAGGTGAATGGCAGTCTGGGGGGAGGTCAGGGGGTATGGGGAGGTAGCTGCACAGTTGGGAATTTGGGTGGGGATATGGGCATGATTGGTGTTAGACTTTTGTTTTTAACATCTGCAAACTAGCAAAAGGCAATGAAGGATGGTTTTCTTCTTTTTAGGAGAAAAAAAGCAAAGCACAATAACGGGATTGCCACTGCCACCAACAATTACTGTGGCATGGGAGGGAGGTGCCATTAGACACCAGGGCTTTTATATGTAAAAAAAAAAAATAGAAGTGGCAGAACACCAGTAAAATAATATTTTTTTTAATTATACAAAACAAAAAAAAAACTAATTGGGGGCACTAGACACCAGGGTTAAGGGTGGGGGCAACAAAATACATTTTTTTCAGGACCTGACTGTCCTGCAACAGCTCACTGACAGTTTTTTCCCACTGGGAGATGGCCGAAGCAATCCTTGCTCGCAATCTCCTTTTCTTGTCTATCACCATGCTTTGTCAATTGATTGGTGGGCAAGAATTCCCAGTTTGGCTATCTTGTCAGCAAATCTGGCTGACCAGATGGCCAGACAGAAATCCTTGTCCACCAGCTGAATTCTTTGTCCTCCATCCTGGTTCGTCACTGGCAGACAAGGATCCTGTTCTGGAAATCTGGTTGGCAGAATTGGCCAACCAGATGGCCAGACCAGGATCCTTGTCCACCAGCCGAATTGCTTGTTCGCCACTGGTGAAACCAGATGGGGAACAAAAAGTTAGTGAGTGGCAAACAAGAATTAAAACAAGTAAAGAAAACATGTTTCTGGAGGCACACAGACCTGGAAATCCACACAGCACAGCTCATTAACTCCCAGTGAGCAGAACTCACACTTTGATGTGTAAGAGAGATGTCCCTGGGCAGAGTTATGACCCTTTTTTTGGGAGAAAAATCTAAACACAAGATGGTGGCCTATGAACAAATAAATTTTTTCTTGAGAGCCAGGATTGACAACTGGCAAACCAGGATTGGCCCCTTACAAACAGGGATCCTGGTTCGTACTGTGCAGCTATCCTGAAAAATTAAAAAATCCCACTGAAAAAAATGGAACCTTAAAAATGATATAACTTTTGAATGGATTAATGATTTTTCACCAGTTAAAAGCTGGTCTGTTCTATGACAAAAGCTCTTTCTACCATAAACATTACAGATGAAAATTCAACACTGTCTCTGTGCAGTGCAACAAGACAAAAACTGCAAAAAGTGGCAAATTTTAAGCTTTTGTCACTATCAAGATCTCAGAATCTGCACATCTGACCAGAATGAAAACTCAGCTTGTCAAGAAATCTACCCCACGAGAACATGCATGCAAAATTTCATGTAAATCTGTTGAATGGTTTCAAACTACTTTTAAACAACTAAAAAACAAACAAAAATCATTAAAGTGCAAAATGTGGGCTTTAACATAGAAACTCCATACTAACCACAACTATGGTGGGGCTACTGTGCTATATATATATATATATATATATATATATATATATATATATATATATATATATATATATATAAAACCCTAGAGCAAATGCCCAGAGCATGGGTTATCCCTGGGGATATTGGCCATACAGCCAAATTTTCAAGGAAACACAATTACACATACCCTAACAATGCAAAGCATCATGAGAAGCTTATGCAAATCCTCATGAGAGAATTTGGACTGGCTCTACTTTAAGCAGAATTGCATGGTGCCAGAAGGCCTCACAGTGCAATCAGCAAAGGCTAAGAACAGCAGACACATACACGTGTTTCACCCTCATTTGGACTAATCAGTGCACCATATCTGTGTCTTAGCCCAGGGAGAGGGAGTCAGCCACTCTTTAAGGGGGATGTTATTTGTTTGGGTCATGGGGACCCCAAAATAGAGAAGGAAAAGAAGACAAAAGAACCCTAGAGCAAATGCCCTGAGGCATGGGTTATCCCGGGATATTGGCCATACAGCCAGGTTTTCACAGAAACACAATTGCACATACTCCAACAATGCAAAGCATCATGGGAAACATATGCAAATTCCCATGACAGAATTTGGCTGCCTCTACTTTAAGCAGAATTGCATGATGCCAGAAGGCCTCACAGTGCAATCAGCAAAGGCTAAGAACAGCAGACACATGCACATGTTTTGTCTTCATTTGGACTCATCAGTGTGCCATATTTGTGTCTTAGCCCAGGGCTGATTGCACTGTGAGGCCAAAAAAGTGCTTGTTGCTGGTACCAGTTGATTTATTTCAAAGAGCAGACAGCAGCCCATCTTGCAGCAAGTGCCACCAGATGTTTTGCTGCATGGAGCTTCAGGGACAGACAGGTGAATGTTGACAAATGATATCAACATCAATAACATTATTTTGCAGCCATGTTGGCTCTGACCAGTGCTTTTACTATAACATACAGCAGATATACAGTACACATTAACTAAACATGCATTACAAGATTGCACCAGTTACAAAATTAATAACTAAAACACAATTGCGCCACATACAGATCTGAGTCATTGCAATTCTAAACATTGTGAAAGAGGGTGTCTTATGTTTTATCTTTTTTTAAATCTAATAGGTTTGGCTTTATATACAAAACAAGCTAAATCTTTAAGGATGTCACCATCTTGGATCATTAGGAGAAAGAATTTAAGAGAAGGTGTATCTATTTTTTATATATAACTGAGCCAAGGAATTAGTCATCCAAGTTCTTTTTAAATAGTTCAGCATAAAAGCTAATACTTCAGACTGTCAGGTTCCCTCACTTCACATCTGCATACTTTTTGTTCACTTGGAATTTTCTTATCTCTTCCTATTCCTCTCATTTCTTAGTCAAACACTTCTGATCTTAGACAAGTATGTGCATTTATTATTTTTTCCCAATAGGGCTGTAAGATGAATTTCAATTGTTGAATTGTTTTTATCAGTAACTGTACATTTGATAGTGTCTTTGCTTTATAATTACAGACAAACTCCAGTGCAAAAACACTTGCAGAAGTTTACAAATAAACTAGGAAAGTGTGTTTGTTCCTTTATGAATTTATATCTAGTATCTTCTGACAAGAGATGTCATATATCCATAATCTGACATATCTGCGTGCCATTTTTAATATTTTCTCAACTATTAACATGCATAGTTTTCAATACATCCAAAATACCTTAAAACTTGTATATCACTATACATTTTTACTATCAGTATATCTTATCATTGCTTCTTTCACATACCAACATATGGAACAATAAAACATTTTTAAAATTTTAGGAACACATTTTCAAACATTTTTTTAATTATGGTTTCACTTTAGTCTATATTCATGATGCTCTGTGCCACTTTTAACTTCTGTATTATCATTGTATTCCTTTAATTCCACTGTGCAGTAAATGTTTTGCCCTCTTTGCTCACATGACCTTTAATCATTCTGTTGCTGGTTATACAGTATATGCAAAAGCACTGGAAGATATTTAAAATTATGTCACTAGCCAGAATGGTTCCTAAGGTTGCCATTTTGTAAAACGGCTAAATTTGTGACCATTAGTTCTATGAACTTAGTTTTTAAATGAATGCTTGGAGTCAGGTTGGCATGGATAGTGCCAGTCTATACAGTTGTCATGTCACATTGCTAACCTGTATAAGGATATACATCAATTTAATTTATTTTTGATTTGTTGTTGATGGGCCCACTCACTGAGTTTACCTCAAGTCATCTGCGTCCATCAGTTGTGTCCCATCCTGGATCTCCACTACTTCTCTGGGGCCCCTCTGACACATTCACCATGGTATGCATTGCCAAGCTCATTTTAGATTACCTCCAGATGTGGGGTTTCCCCTTCTTGGAGTGGGGCTGTGTACTGTATGGGCCAAAAAGTATTTCCAGAAAACCATGAGTAGTAGGCATCCTGAATGTTCAGATGCCCTTCCTGAATAGTCCACTATTTGGCCA
The DNA here is from genome assembly GCA_016271365.2 of Neoceratodus forsteri. NCBI lineage: Eukaryota > Metazoa > Chordata > Ceratodontiformes > Ceratodontidae > Neoceratodus > Neoceratodus forsteri. The sequence goes on from CM028135.1 coordinate 756,747,414, forward strand.
CTATTCATGAAAGAATATTTGGTGAGATTTCTAAGTCTTGCAGAGCTGCACTGGTAAATCCGAGTTCATTCCTGGAAGTTACAGGCAAGCACACTAAGTGACCTTCACTTATCAGTTGATAGGTGACAGAAGTTAGTTGTTTCTCAGAACCAACTCTGCAGTAAAAACATAGAAACATCAATGTTGTTGGCAGATAATGACCTCTTGGCCCATCTAGTCTGCCCCTTACTTCTGATATGTTAAAATTGCCAAAAAAAGATTTTTTTTAAGCCACAATCTGGTTTTTGGGTCAGCATTTATGTCTGCTTAGTGTCAGTAAAGTCAGGTTTGGCTTTTTGGGGGGCAGTATTTTTGTTGTTGTTGCTGGGCTCAGTAACAGGGACCAGGTCAGTGTCTGCTGATACCCCTGCCCCATTGTTCATTGCCACACAGCTTCTGTGCAGTTTTCTTCGGTCAAGCACATTTTATTTTGTGGGGTTTTTTTGTTTGTTTTTTTGTCATTGTCTGGTTCCAGGTTTGCTTCACTGCTCAAATGTGGAGGGCGTCAGCTGACTCCGCTCCTTCAGCCCCCAGAGCATGACTTGCCTGTTCATGCATGATATACATTTTTTTTGTGAGGCTGCACCCTGTATGTGCGTGGCTTGTGAATGCATTTTTGTATGTATTAAACTGCTAAAGTATTCAGTGAGGTAGGTTTGACTCACTGAGCTATTGTTATAGTAATCTAGCTCTGGGCTGGCTTCACTCTACAACTGAGGAAAATGTCAGCTGATTCCCCACTCCTGCAGCTCACTGCACACAAGATTCATGCATGTGTATAATATTTTTTTCATGAGCTTGTGCCCTGAGTGACCACAAGTGTTAGCTGCACAATTGAGCAGAGTCGATAGATCATGAGGACTGTTTCTGCTAGCATTTTGTATGTTCATATGTAGCTGTGTGCATGCAGTTTTTCATATAAACTGCTGCAGTTCTAAGTGTGTCAGGCTTGACTCACTGTATCATTGTTGTCAGTCATCTGGTTTGGGGGTCAAATCCCTGCACCTCTGAGTTGGGTGTTGACTGATTACCCCTTCTACAGCTCACTGCACATGGGTTGCCTGTGCATGCATATTTTTTTATGAGGCTGAACACTGCTGGTGCCCATGTGTATGCATACAGTTTTTGTATTAAACTACTGAAGTTCTCAGTGAGTCAGACATAACTCACAGAGTTATGATGGGTGGGTCATCTACTGGTTCCTTGCTCAGTTCTGTGTGTAACTGAAGTTTTCCTCTTTTTCCCCCTCCATAGTAGCAGTGTTTTTATCTATTTGCTGCAGCTTTATGTGGTGCAGTATAATTGCTAGGTTTGGCACATGTAATATTGTTCTACAAGTACTAAGGAAAGCATTACATGCATAGACACTACATAGTAGTAGTTTGGTTTTTACACTGTATCCTCACAAACATGCTTGGTCTTGCCCCAGCAAAGCACCTGCAACCCTGACCCCAGGAAGTAAAGAACAAGGTGATAGATGGGTGTTTGGCCATATTTGGTGGGCCAAAATATTTTACTTCTCAAGCAAACCTTCTGGTTCTGGTAGCAGTGAGAACAGGGACAGTACTACTACTAACAGTATTACTACTACTACTACTAGTGTGACCATGCTGTTCTATCTGCATTTTCACTATTATATCCTTCTATACCAGTAGCAGGAGGGTATACCTGCCTTGTGCAGGGAACAGCAACCACCAATATTCCTATAGCAACAGCAATGGATCATACAAATCATGGATGGTACAACCCCAGCCAGTGTGCTTCCCACTGCCACCAGTGCCATTCTTGTGGTAGCCACCCTTTCTAGTCTCATTGCCACAGCAGCAATTGTGATCACTGTGCCTATATACATGTCCACAGCAACTATTTCCCATGTGACTGTGACCATGTGCCTGTCAACAGGACCACCCCTAGTGTGTTGACCTAATGTAGTGTTTAGTATAGTTTCTGCAGCACTATATGTGGTGTAGAGGATCAAGGGTGACATAAGTAGCTTGTGTTACATTAGTGACAGTTCTATGTCAGTTGTTGAAGTGTGATTGAGGTGTATATAGAACACCAGGTTCACAGGAGGGTTAATGGTGTTGTTTCAGTGTTTTTAACCTATCCTTTAGCAAAACACCTTTCCTGACCGAATGCTGAACAACAAATATCCGAATACCAGGGTCTTGAGTACCAGTAGTCTGCTAAACATCTGTAAATTCTGGAAAGGGTATTTGTACAGCCCTAGTTTGAGGAGGTCAAAGCATTCACTGGCAATGTGATGACTGGGACAGAAATGGCATGTTCATGTAGCTCTGGGGTGTTTGACACAATCTGAGCCCAGCAATCATTATATGCCAATATGGAGATGTTCTTACCCCTTAAGGACCTCTCACCTTTCTGTATTGTGTGCTCATGACTGTTCAAGGGGGTGCTCAGTGCTGCATGCTTACCCACATCACGTATGCCCCATGTCACCCATATGTGTGGTTCAGTGAGTAGTGCATTGAGCCATAAACTCCTTAGAAGGAGAGCACCCAGAAGAATGTGCTGTACCTTACCTGCAATCCTCTGCTACTGTACTGATGTCCTGCACAAACCCAGGTTGCCAGAATCTGCAAGAGATATAGTATCCCCTTATCTGCTTGGCATCACAGAGCTAGCTCATCAGTATACCTTAAACCATGAAATTGGCTGAAGTTGAATGGAAGCTCAAAAAAAGCTCAAAAATGCTTTTCTGATTTTTTTTTTCAAAACTGGCTTTTGTATGTCCTGTATATCACTTGTTTAAAAAAAACTGGCTTTTGTATGTATAGTATATCAATATATACACATTGTAGCAATGTACTGTTTTCTAAAAAAAAATTGTATTCAAGTTTTATGTTTGATACAAACATAGTACAATCTCTGGATACCATAATAGTACAAATACCAATAGTAGACATCACAAACCTCCAACAGTACATACAATATTAAGATTATACTACAAATGTCAATATAAAAGGTGAATGCAGATTAAGTGCTACCCACCCAAACAAATTTGTCTGTATGTGACTCTCGCACCAATTTCTTTTTAAATTACAATTTAATTGGTGGGGCAGTTTACATTTACATAAACAAAGAAAAAAGGACTACTCTAGCTAACAAATGCAACTGCCCTAGTGTCCTTATACCAGTCCATTGGTAGGGCTGCGTGACAATAATAATTGTGAATCTTCTCAAATAAGAGTTGCAAATCTCCTCTGATTTACATTATAGACAGAGTGAGGGTTTCAGTCCAAGTTCACTGTGCATGAGATACTCTTATTCTGTACAGTGTATCATACACAGACACCCTGGAAATGGGTTAAAAAATTGTTTTATTGGTTTATTTATTTACTTTAAAATTTGGCAACTGGGAAAGGCACAATGAGCCAAGCCTCATTTCCAGGTGTCACCTGGGGGAAAGGGGAAGAAGAGAGGTACAATTACAAAGAAAACGCAGCCAGTCAGGTGAAGTGGTTACATAGAAGATGACATAAAGAGCATAAGTTGAGTGCAGTACAGGTAAAATGGCAAAACATTGCATAGGTAGGACAAATAAATTAATATACAAAGAAATCATCTGTGCAAATTAAGTAAACACAAAAAGTGCACAGTGCAAGAGTAAAGGGAGGCTGAGCTACTGCTGAATGGAAGAGTCAAAACAAGGTGATCAACATCAGTGAGGTTGCTGGAACTATGAGGTTGGGGGGGAGAGGTAAGGGGTGGTCAAAATCCAGGCAAGGGTAAAGAATGGTTCAGAAAGAGAGTGGGCAAGAGTGGGAGGGGGAGTGATCATGGATGTGAATTAGTCACATAGGCAGTAGTTTTCAAGTTACAGTCATACCTCTCAACCTCCTGCCTCATAAATCAGGGACAAGGCTTAGAAAAATCAGGGACAAAGGACCAAAATCAGGGACACTTCTTCAAAATTTTAGATATCCATTCAGGAAGCTGGTAGAATAAAGGGCTTAGTGTAAAATGCATTTTCTAATGAAAAACAAGCCTGTAACTTTAATGTTTGACATTAGTTTGTGCTTATAACCCCAGCTGTTTGGTCACAGAAATACAATTTTTAGGAGGGACAGAGCAAAATTTTGAGGCAAAATCAGGGACATCCCTGAAAATCAGGGACAGTTGAGAGGTATGGTTACAGTGCCACTCTGCTTCTCAATCCATTAAAGGCACCAGTTCTGTAACCATTTTTCTATTTTTTTAAAGCATGTGAGAAATGTGATCCTTCAAAATGTGACATCCCTCTGGCCCCGAGTAATGGAGGACTGGTTTGCGTCACTCTGAAAACTGGCCGCTACTGCAAGCCAATGTGCAATCAGGTAACGTATCTGTATACCATTTAAATGGAAGCCAGTTGCTGAGGATTTCCAATAAAAGGCACCGTGACATGCAACACAGACATATTTAACATTAAAAATAAAAATGTATAGCTCCTCTTAAGGTCAGTGGCTGACCACTTGATTTTTAACAAGGAATCTACAGAATATTTTAATTTACTATATTTACCTAGGATAGCCAAGCTGAGATACAAAATCTCATGTTCAGTGGAGTGCCACTGGCTCCATTTTTACATCATTTATTTAGTTTTTGTTGATCGTGCATTGCAGGTTGAACAGTACTGCCTATTTTCAGTCTTTTCCTGGAGGAGGGAGTATATAAATGCAGATCAACTGAAATATAAACAGAACAAGCTACTTGTGGTATTTTAGTGAATGCGGGGGGGGGGGCATTTTTTCCAAAACAGTGGGGAAATTCCTTTACTATTAAAAAAAGTGCCATGGGATCTTTAATGTCCACCTGTATATTCACCAGAAATGGCAGACAGGATCTCGTGTAACATCTCAGCTGATGGACAGCAGACCCTGTCAGTACAGTTTCCCCTTAGTACTGTGATCTTAATTTAACATCTCATCTGATGGACAGCATACCCTGTCAGTACAGCCTTCCCTTAGTACCGTGATCTTAATTTAACATCTCATCTGATGGACAGCACACCCTGTCAGTACAGTCTCCCTTAGTACTGTGATCTTAAACTCCAGGATTGGATGTGGGCCAGCTGGTTAAGGTTGAATCCCAATAAGAACGAGGTGTTAGTGGTGGATCCAGGTCGCGGGATAGAGAGGGTGGGGGCACGATCTGCCTCTGGGCTTTGGCTCGGAGGTAACCAGCCCATGCCCTCTGTCAGGAGTGAAATCTGGGAGTGATTTTTGATGAGGGGCTAACATTGCATATGTAGGTGTTGGCAGTAGTCAAGTCCTCTTTTTACCATCTGAGGAACATTGCCCTGATTAAGCACTTTGTTCCATATTGCGACCTTCCAACGTTGATCAACGCCTTTGTGACCTCGTGCTTTGACTATTATAACTCCCTCAACCTAGAGCTTCCAGGGTTGATATCTGCCGCTTGCAGCTGGTGCAGAACACTGCATCCAGATTACTGATAGGGGATTCCCGGGCCAGTTATATCACCCCTGTGCTGCGTGAACTGCACTGGCTGCCTGTTCAGTGGTGGACCTCCTTCAAGGTCAGTTTATTGACCTATAAGGCCCTACATGGACAGGGTCCTGGCTATCTGCAAGAGCTTCTGGTTCCTTACTGCCCCCTTTGACCCCTCTGCTCAATCAGTGAGGGATTGCTAGAGGTTCCCGGGTTAGATTGAAAATGTCTGGTGCTAGAGCATTTATGTATGCAGCCTCGACCCCGTGGAACTCTCTACCTCGCTGGATTAGAGAATGCCTGACCATGGAGTGTTTTAAGACTGCCTTAAATGCTCAACTTTTTTTACTGTGCCTTTGGGGAATAATTATTTGAATACTGTTGATTACATATCATATTAATGTATTTTATTGTATTTTGCTGCTTTATTTTGCTTTTATACTTTTATTGTACAGTGCTTAGACAAGCATTGAATTGTGCTATATAAATAAATGTTATTATTGTTATTATTTTAATTTAATATCTCATTTGATGGACAGCACAGTCTGTCAATACAGCCTCATCTTAGTGCTGTGATCTCAGTTTAACATCACATCTGATGCACAGAACACTCTGTCTGTACAGTCTCTCCTTAGTACTGTACTTGTGTGCCAACATTTATGGTATGAGCCCAGTCCTAGCATGGGACTGGAACCCACAACCTTCACTCCCAAAGTGGATGTGCTACCAACTCAACCATGCTGCCACCTAATTTTTAGGGATGTGCGTGGAGCCTACAGGCCTATTGGGATCTCTTAGTAGCTTTAGAAATGGCAGATCGTGGAACCTTCCATTGGACTTTTGGAAGTATCCTTCCAACAGTCCAGCAGAGCTTAAAACCCTCAGCCACAAATGGAATAGCACTATTTTGACTATTTGCTTCTGTATTCCATGGCATGAACTGTGCATGCATGTGATGGGTGCACATGTGCAGTTCTGCTGGTGACATCATGTTGTAAATGTCAAAATGCCATTCATTGCAACTGCACATGTGCAGTTATGTCACCGCTACCAGCTCCACAGCATTCTGTGCCCCCCCAACAACACAAGTGGCACACTGGGAGCCCACCCCAGTGTGCCCAAAGATTGTGCCTCCCCAACTCATGTGGCACACTTGGAGCCCATCCCAGTGTACCCAAAGATGTGCACCCCCCAGACTCATGCGGCACACTGGAAGCCCACCCCAGTATGTTTAACTTTTTTTTCTTTCCCCACCCCTGCTTACATTAGGGTGCCCAATCCCTGCATCAACATCCTGTACATCCCCCCCCCATCATATAGCATAGTGGGAGCCCACTCCACTCCAAATGTTTTATTTTTCTGTTTCCTGTAAAAAAGGAAATGGTCCCTCATCTTCACTCCACTTCCCCTCCAAATTCCCACTCTCCCACTGAGCACCCACCTCCCCACACACCCATCCCTCACCCCATATTTACCTCCAGAGGTCAGCACTATCTTCTTCTCTGGACCGGGACATGTCTGCAGTCTTCAAAGCCGAACCGCCAACTGAAGAATCTAAGTGTGATATAACACAATTCAATGGGGTTTTCAACTTATGCTGATAAATCGGCCATTTTTTGGAAATTTTGCCCCAAATTTTCAACATGGGGTTCTTGGGATCCCACCTCATGAAACTGTCACTGTCATTTTGTTACTTGGTGGCGAAAGGTGATTTTGCAGTCACTGCATGGAATCACCTTTCAGGACTGATTCATGAAATGGCAATGCCACTGTTCATGGGGTGGAATCCCAAAAAGCCCATGTTGCAAATTTAGTGAAAAAGTTCAAAAAAATGACTGCGTTACAAGTGTGCGTTGCAGTTTCTACACACACACACTCCTAAATTCACCACATTTTTCATATTTTCATTCCACATTTTCAACATTGCCATTTTTGTACATCTCCTTCAAAACAGTACAGCTGTCATCTTCCACAATTTTCCCAAAATGTGTTTTCGCACCTGTGGCACAGAATAGCGTGTTCTCTCTGTGAAATCAGCATTCAGAATAAGTGAACAAAATGTCATTGACACTGTTCATGAGGAGGGGTCCCAAAAAGGCCATGTTGAAAGTTTGGTGCATAAAATGGCCAAGTTACACCCATGCATTGAATAATTTCTATGCACATGTGTAACGTTGGTCACTTGGCAGCACTTCACAGCCCTATCAGCTCTGGCTAGAATATGTTACACCTGGGAGGACTGAAGCACAGAGAGGTCAAGAGACTTGCTCATGGTCATACAGCAAGCATGAGGCTTGAGAGGGATTTGAACCTGGTCTCTTGATTCTCAAGACAGTGCTCTATCCACTACACCACACTGCCTTCTTACACTGTGATGTACTCCTAGCATTGAAACTAGGTATCTATATACATTTCAATCAGTGTGGTTTAGTAGTTGAAGCACTGAGCTGTTAAATGGAAGCTCACAGGTGAAACTGGAAATCGCACGTTCAGTTCCTAGACACTTGTTTGCTGTGATACTTTGAGCTTCAGGCATTATGCATCATCAGAAAGGTCCACACCATTGACTATAGACTGTAGTGCTGGAATGGCACTTTATGAGCTTTGAGATTAATGGGGACCCACGAGGGCTCTGCCTTTAAATTGAGCCCCACTACACATTATATGTTAATGGCAGTAATAGGTGAGCTACTGGTGCTCTCCTCAGAGCTATGGAGGTTGAGCCCTGGCCAGGCCCCTGTAATTCCAACATGTTTAGGTTCATTTCCAGCCATGCTGTTGGCTCACAACCTGACACACCTCCAGAAGCTTCTTTTTCTTTCTAATGATCCTAATATTTTTTACTTGAATTCTGCAAACAAACATAAAAATGATGGGAAAAAGCACATAACTGCAGGAAAATTAGCTGTGTTATCTTAAAAGATTTGGTGTGAAAGATTTAGGGCAAATATCTGATTTATGGATATAGACAGAAATAAAACATAGACTGAAATAGATATATATTACAAAATAACCAAAAACTGTACAAAAACAAAGGGTGGTGGTGTCGCGCTCTATATTAACAATGAATTAAAATGTTATGAACTGAAAAATAACAACTTTCAAGAAGCAGATACAGAAATAATATGGACTAAAATAAAACAAGAAGATAGACTACTAACTATAGGTCTTTGTTACAGTTCCCCTAGCCTTGACCCCCCAGGCAATGATACATTTATGAAGGCTATTGAGTTTATGGAGGACTACAATGATTATGTTCTCATGGGTGACTTTAATTTACCAAAAACAGATTGGTCTTCACTTGATGGTAATGGCATTTTAGAAAACAGATTTTTAGAAATCACTTTACAGTATGATTTAGAACAATTAGTAACTACTAACATGAGGAAAAATAACATCCTTGACCTGATCTTTACAAATATCAAGGACACTGGACAAGCACCAATAAGTCTAGAACCACTTGGTGATAGCGACCATAATAAAGTATTATAGACTGTACCATATTTCAAACCGGTTGTGACAGGTACTACCAGGATTCGTAATTTTGGCAAAGCCAACTATGCTGAAATCAAAATGTTTCTCACTGATTGGAACTGGGAAGATGAGCTTAGGCACTTAAATGTCACTAATATGTGGAGGGTTATATATAATAAAATTCAGTACTGTATTTATAATCGGGTACCAGAACGTACAAAACATAACAAAAAAAAAATACAAAGAGTGCATTTATGGTGGAACAATAATATTAAAAAATCTATAAAAAATAAGAAACAGGCTTTTAACAAATATAAAAAAAAAAAAAACAGAGACCAATTGGCAAAAATTCAAGGCTAAAGCAAGTAAAACCAAAAAACAGATAAGAACTGCAGAACAGAGATTAGAATATAAATTAGCTAACTTAACAAAGGACAATAAGAAACAGTTTTATAATTATGTAGAATCATTAAAAGGAAAACCCACTGGAGTTGGTCCCTTAATTATAGACCAACAACCTGTTACTGATGAACATAGTATGGCTGAAGAACTAAATACATATTTTTAAGCATATTTAAACCAAAGGATAAAATTAATCTTGTTCAACTAGGGGCTTGAGTGAACCAATACTTTTCACACACTCAGAAGTTTATTCTGCTATTAACATCCTTAAATCAAACTCATCAGCAGTACCATATAATATTCCACCTTGTTTAATAAAGAATCTCTCTAAGGAACTGACTGGTATACTTACACTGTTATTTAATACTTCTATTAATGAGGATTGGAAGATAACAATTATCACACCTATACATAAAGGAGGTACAAAACAGAATGTCACACATTATAGACCCATACGTCTTACTTCATGCATAGGAGAATTGATTCTAAAGACTACTGCAAAATAAAATTAATAGTCATTTACAGAGCAAAGGTATTCAGTATCTATCCCAACATGGATTTACCCTGGGAAGATCCTGCCAAAGTAATCTAATTAATTTTTTTGAGCCAGTAAGTAAGGCTCTTGATGTTGGCTTTCCTGTTGATGATATCTATTTGGACTATGAGGAGGCATTCAATTCAGTATCCCATAAAATATTAATTAACCACCTTATCAGGATTGAACTTAATCCATGTATAATAAAATGGATTGAATTGTGGCTAATGAATAAACTACAGAGGGTCAACATTAGAGGTCAAAAGTCAACCTGGGGCAAAGTGACCAGTGGGGTCCCTCAAGGCTCTGTACTGGGATGCATATTGTTTAATATAATGATTGCCAGTATGCAAACTTCTAAAGGTGTATGGATCAATAAGTACACTAACAATAGTAAATTGGGCTGTGTTGCCAACGATCACCAATCTATAGAATTGTTGCAGAATAATTTAACTACACTATTATGCTAAGCAATGGAGAATAATATGAAATTCAACTCTACCAAATGCAAAATAATGCACTTAGGTAAAAAAAAACAACATGGCAAATTACACACTAGATGGAACCCAATTACAGGTAGTCACGGACGAAAGGGATTTGGGTATTAAACATAACAAACAACTTGAAATTCAGTACACATAATAAGACAATTAAAAAGTGCCATGGTATAATCAGCTGCATTCTTAAATATGTTAAAAACAGGGAACCTGAGGTTATTGTTCCATTATACACTAGTTTGGTTAGGTCACATATTGATTATTTTGCCCTGTTCTGCGTACCCACCTCTCTGGGTGGAAAAGCAAGTATAGAGAAAATTCAGAGAAAGATTACTAGAAATATAACTAATCAGGATATAATCAGTATGTAGATAGATTAAAATCCTTGAGGCTATACTCACTTGAATATAGGGCACTAATGGGAGACTTTTTATGTCTGGCCTATAAGGCCTTTCAAGATCCAGCCTTGTTTGAGACCATCTGCTTAGGAAAACAAGTATCAACTGCCAATACAAGGTCACTTAATTTCAAACTCTGTACCAGTCTTAATAAAACAGTCAAACGAAGTAACTTTTTTACTCTAAGAATACCTCCCATATGGAATTCTCTTCCTCCTACTGTCATATTAAGTGATAATATTGAGCAGTTCAAATACAGACTAGACCAGTATATGGGTGAAAGAAAATTCCTTTTCCATCATTAGGATACAATGGCAGTAAGTTTCTTTATGGCCGTGCCCTCAAACTCATATACACCTATGAACCTATAAGATAGAAAATGTTGACTTTGTTACAATGCAGTTAGTTTGCACGTGTCTTTAAAAACTTTAGGAAAATAATGTTTTTTTCTTTATTTCTGCAGTACAGTATCAACATCAGAGACTTACTGTATCACAATAACTCACAAATCCAAATCTAAAAGTTATACCTTGATTTTCTGGTCACATTGATTCCAGCTAAAAAGTTTGCACATGTCAACATTAGGAAAACAATTTTTTTTCTTTACTTTATCTCTACAGTACATTACGGTCTTTTGTGAAGGGCCAAACACTGCCAAACTTGTGACAGTTTACAAGGGTGCATGAGCCTGTAACAAGCCGAGTAAGAAAGCAGACTTTATGAAACATTAAACAAAGTGTTAAAACTGACAGCAGCATACCAGTAGTGGATAGGGAGAGCACTACAGGAAATAGAAAGGGGGAAGTATCGGCTGGCTGTAGTCCAGCAGGGTGAGGACTACAGACCTTGTGCTATAAATATTTGTACACAAATAGTTCTGGGGTCAAGAAGGGCTGAAGAAAGGTTGTACTGAACTGGGCTGGGCTGTTTAAAGTGAGAAATTGTACAGAAAAGTGATTTTTGAGGCACGATTGTTGGCTGAGCTGGAGTGATGTCATTTCTGCCCCCCAACAGTTAAATCTTGAGCACAGAGTGAGCAGTGCAAGCTCGAGTGGGTGAGCATGCAGAGACACACCCAGAGACAAGTGTGTCAGCATGTGTATTGCCTGTCCTGTGGGAACTAGGGGTCTAGGGGTATGACTCTAATCATGTAGTATCAACTACAAGCTGAGGGAAACTACCAAACTTATACAACAGTAAGACTGTGGTAGTAAAGGACCTGCAAATGAATGGCAATGGATACCACAAACATAGATCACCTGCTAGACTCCCTAGGGCCCTATTAAAATGTAAAACATGTAACATGTATACCAAAGCAATACGGGGTAGTATAACAGGTAGTTTCACTTGCACAAAGTGAATTGAAAAAGGAAAACTGATGGAGGAACTCAGAGTACAAAAATGTACGGGTACTGAGAGTGCCAAAAAAATGACTGATACTTCCCTAACTACAACAAACATTGATAAAAATCGCACAAAGGGATGAAAGGGTTTGCACTACCAAAATCACCAGTGAGGAGTCAGATACAAACAGTTGGGTTATCGCCTGTGAGGATTCAGACTCAAGCAGCTGGGCTACAATATCAAAAGGCCCTTACAGAAAGAGGAGAGAAGCACTTGGAGCTACCAAGGTGGCCCTGTATAATAAATATTCTCCCCTAAGCACTGTCACTGAGGCTAGTACTGATACCCCATCTAAGATCAGTACCACTGACACTAAGGTTCTGATCATAGGGGACTCCTATCTTAAGAAGAACAGACAGTGTTTTAACAGAGGGAGATAAACACAACATGGTTGTAAATTGTCTTCCAGGGGCTAGAGTAAATGACATAAAAATCCACCTACCCAAAACTGATAGAAAAAATACCAAATTCACAGGTAGTAGTAATGCATATGGGCAGTAACACTGTTGGAAGGGATCATGAAAAGGATATAGTGGAAGAAATATTTGGGTGTGTAGATCAAATAATTGCAGAGGGACAATCACCCATGATATCAGGGATATTGCCTCACTATGGATGCAACCCAGACAAAAAAAATCACACCATACAAAGCGTAAACAGCAGGATAATAAATGGCTGCTGCACCAGGGGTATGGTATGCATTGATACCTGGGATAAGTTCATAAACAGTAGCAAAATGTATTAAAAAGACAGACTACATATAAATAACTTAAGTACTCAAACAATGGCAACAGCGATAAAAGAAGCTTTTAAAGAAACATTTAAACTAGTGAAGGGGTCCCCTGAAAAAAACAACTCAGAAAAGTAACATAAACTGGGTTTACCAAACCCTTAGAAATGAAATACATGGTGTACTACTAAATGCTAGAAGACTTAATAATCAAAAAATAATAACAAGAAGCACTATTAAATAATAGGATAAATATTAAAATGGCCTTCATCACACAAACCTGGTGGTCTGAAAGGAATGAATGGGGAAGGATATACCAGGTTATGAATTATATCCTCTAGGCAGAGAAAACAAAAGGGGGGGGGGGTCGCAGTATATATATCAAGCTCCTTAAAATCTACTACCATAACAGACAAGTTTGAAAAAGGTAAAACGGGCCCTGAATCCATTTGGATCAGATTATATATGGAAAAAATGAATGTATTGTAGTTGGAGTATGGTATATACCTCCAGGAGCCTCAGTGGAACTATCTAGTAAATCAAGAGATTAGCAAAGCATGTGAACAAAGGAAGGTATCATTCGTTTGTGACCTAAACTACGGAGACATAAATTGGAGTAATCAAGAGGCATGTAACCCACAGAGTTGAGCCACGAAAATGGATATGACCCAAAATGTAAACACTCCAATGAACAGAAATAAAATACTGGACTTAGTCATGACAATCAAAGAAATAAATGTCACATCCTGTCGTAACATTGCCTCACTAGGACATAGTGATCATAAATGGGTCATTTTCTCATTTAAACAATATATCCTAATAAATAAAGGGTGCAGAAAAATCTATAGCCCGAGTACCACTGATGGTACCAAAATATTGGAAGATCTGTAGGAGATAAACTGGAACAGTGTAATGGAAAATAAAACAGTAGAGAAAATGTGGAACTCATTCAAACATGAAATCTTTACTATTTGTGATAAACATATTAAAAAAGTAAGGGTATCTAACAATAGGGGAAAGAAGCCTAAATGGCTAACTAAAACTCTAGTCAAATTGTTGGAAAAAAACAAAGACTTTTTAATATACATAAAAATACTGGAGTCCTCCAAGCCTGGTCTAACCATAAGATGACACAAGATATAGATAAGCAGATGATAAGAAAGAATAAACAAAGACTGAAAATAAAGCTGGCAGCTACAGCTAAGCAAGATAACATGCAGCAATTTTATAGCTACGTGAACTCCCTAAAAAAAATAAAATAATCTATGCCCCATTAAAGAGAGGAATGAAGTAATTACAGATCTGATAAAGGTTGCAAACATTTTTAACTCCTACTTTTGCATAGTATTTTCTAAACAACTTCAGGGACATGTAGACATTAGTCCCAATGAAGAATGTCACATAGAGATTACAATCGACACAGTATTGAATAAAATAAGCTCCCTAAAAATTACAAGCTCATCCAGACCAGAAAATATATCAGACACGATACTTAAACTATTCTTCCCTAATATAGCTATCTCACTGACACTGATATTTAAAAGATCACTTGAAAGTAGTAAAGTACTGCCGGACTGGTTGACTGGTGCCCATTCATAGAAAGGGTGTTAGGGTGGACCACACAAACTATAGGCCCATTAGCCTGACCTCAGTAGCAGGGAAATAGATGGAATCTATAGTAAAAGATGTAATAAACACCCATCTAGTGGAGACTGACCAAGGGGACTATGAGCAGCATGGGTTTGTGGCAGGAAGGTCATGTTAACCAATATGCTATATTTCTATGAGATGATCTCAGCAGCATTAGATATGGGGAAAGTCATGGATTGCATTTATCTGGACTTTGCAAAAGCTTTTTACAAGGTCCCTCATTTAAAAATTATGCACTGTCTAAAGGATACAAATGTGGACCATAGTGTGGTCCACTGGATTGAGGATTGATTGAGTGATAGATCACAGAAAGTATGTATGAATGGGTACTATATGTCCAAAATACCAGCAACAAACGGGGTCCCCCGGGGATCTGTCCTGGGTCCTGAGCTCTTTTGAGTCTTCATGGCAGGAATGGGGAAAGGGGGGAAGCTGGATAAGTAAATATGCAGATGATACTAAGCTAGCTGGTTTGGTGATAGATGCAGAAGGGGTGCAAACACTGCAGACTGACCTAAACAGTATCTATAACTGGGCAACAGCAAAGGGCATGACTTTTAACCTATATAAATGCTGTCTAATTTATTTGGGTAAGCAGAACGGCAAAGAAAACTACTATATAAATGGATCAGCTTTGCATAAATCTGAAGAAGAAAAAGACTTGGGTATTTTAATAGACCACAAACTTACATACCACTCTCATTATAATAAGAAAATCATAAAAGCAATACAAGTGCTGTGAAACATAAAGAAGTATTTTAGGAGCCAGAGTCGGGGAGTGATTATGCCACTGTACAGTGCATACATTAGGCCATATCTGGAATATGTGGCCCCTGTGTGGGGACACATCACTAAAGGGGGAATGTCTAACATTGAAAGGGTGAAAAGACAGGCCACAAAAATGATACATAACTTAAAAAAATATACCATATGAACAACATTTGAAAGAATTGCAGCTTATGTCACAAGAGACATGACGGATCAGGTGAGACCTATTACTATGTTATAATGTAGAGCAGGGTGATTAAATATTAAATGAGCTAAATCTTCAATTCAAAAATGATATGATGGGTACCAGGGTCATCCACTCCAGCTACGCCACATTAGATATAACACAAATAGGAGAAAGGCTTTATTCACTTGGAGTGTTGAGGCCCCATGGAATGAGTTACCTGAGAAAATTATTTGTTCAAAAAATAAGACCCAGTTTAAAAACCAGCTTGACACCTATGTCCAGGAAAGACATGTGCTGACTTATTACGGGTAAATGGACAGGAGCAGTTATGGGCTAAGGATTGCCTTATTTGCTCCTAAAATCCTAGTATGACTCCTATCATGAACATCAGAGACATACTGTATCACAGGAATGCACAAATCCAAATCTGAAAGTTATGTCTGGAGTTTCTGGTCACATAGATTCCAGCTAAAAGTTTGCACGTCTTTAAAAACTTTAGGAAAAAAACATTTTTTCTTTACTTTATCTCTATGGCACATTAATAACATCAGAGACATAGTACTGTATATCACAGGAGCTCACAAATTCAAATCTGAAAGTTATGCCTGGAGTTTCTGGTCACATATATCTTAAGTCCCTACTGAAGGAGAGAGAGTAAGAGAGCTTATCTGTGTCAGTTTTCACCTTTTATCACTACTGGGTACTGCTAGGACCCTACGGGAGACTTTGTTTTCCTATGGGCAGAGTCGACACAGGGTCAGCGAGGGGTTTGCAGTCAGTGGGCCAAGGTCAGGACTCTTGACCCTTTCTGTGGGTCCCCTCCCGGTTCTATATGGCCCATGGAGGAGGGGGCCTTCACCTTTTCTAGCCTTGCTGCAGTGGGGACTCCTACCGTGGTGCAGAAGGCCCAGTCTACCCCTCTTGGGGGGCAGGCGGGAGGCACCGCTCTGGCAGTCACCTCTTCAAAGTAATGGCTCCCCAGGTATTGTGTCCTGGGGCCTCCGGGCCCAGGCTGGCATCTTCCTCTGTGCTGTCTGGCGGTGCTACCCTTGGTTCCGGTGCCGTTCACGGTGTCGGAGGCCCGGGCAGCACCACAGCTGGCACCAGGTCATCCTTCAGTGCCACTTTCACTTCTGGCACCGTTTGCAGTGCCAGGGATGTCAGTGGTGCCACGGGAGATGTTTCTGTTTGTGGGGCTGTTTCTGGTCTCGGTGCCGTGCATGGCGCTGGGAATGGGGTCGGTGCTGCTTCTGACTCTGGTGCTGTTCACAGCACTGGGGAAGGGGGTGGTGCCACAGCTGGTGCCACCTATGACTCCCATGCCATTTGCGGCACTGGAGAAGGGGCAATGCCATGGTTGGTGCTGCCTTCAACTCCAGTGAAGTTCGCAGCACTGGAGGAGGAGTGCGGCACCATGCCTGGTGCTGTTTCTGACTCCGGCACCACTCGCGGCACCGGGGAAGACTGCAGCACAGGGCGTGGTGCCACGCTTCACTCCAGTGCCGCTTACAATGCCGGGGCTGAAGGTAGTCTGGCTTGTGGTCCAGGAACTGGTAGGGATCGGGGAGCGATCTGGCATCGGACCTCTGTGTCCACCTCCTTGGAGGGGGACTCCAGGTCTGATCCGAATTGGCTTCCAGATTCTTCAGAATCTTCTGATCCCTCAGTGTCCAGCACCTCGGCCCCCCTACTCAGTCTCCCTTTGTGGGTCTGATGGTGCTGGCCAGCTCTGGGGTCAGGGGTACTGACCAGCAGGCAGTGGTCCAGGTGGCCACTGATATGCAACCCGGGGCCTCTGGTGCATCTGCTCCTTCAGCTGGAGCACCCCCCTTCTTGGTGTGCTTGGACAGTCCGAGTTTGGGACAGCCCAGGGCACCCCAGGAGGGGGAGGGTTCTGCATCCTGGGTAGATTCTTCAGCATCCACCATGGGTTGTCAGTTGCCTAGGCTAGTGGCTATGAGGGAAGAGGGCTATCTCGGAGTCTGAAGGGTCAAGGGGTCAGGGTTTGGTGCAGCAGGCCCTCCCTGGGACCCGTCTGGGTTCTGGGAGGAGCCATAGTGTGGACCCTCACCCTTCCCTGGAGCGCTTCTCAAAAGGGACCTCATCTTTGGAGTTCAGGGGCCATCCTTCTGGACTCACATGGTCTCAGTCACCTCACGGGGGGATTTCTTCCCATGGGCACAGCTCTGACTGTTCCGATCCGGTTGAACTGCTGTTAGCTACTGGGACCTCCGGGTCTCTCTCCCTGTTGGGAGCTTCCTCTAGGTCCCCTCTGCCCTGACAGAGGCCATTCTGTTGCTGCTAGCAGCTTGGCCCCCATGCCTCTGCCTCCATTTCTGGCTATCCCAGGTAATTCTGGTCCTATGGGACCTCTTACCTGGGAACAGTTCAGAGGTACGGCTGCACATTTCCTTACCTACCTTAGTGCCTTGGACCAGCAGGTGTTCCACCATGCTTCTGTGCAGGCAAACCCAGAATCTCCGGGCTCATCAGCCTCCTTATTGCCCTCCTCAGAGGGAGAGGAGTTATCTGTCTACATCTCCCCAGTGTCTGATCTTTCTTCGTATCAGTGCTTCCTCGTGAGGATGCTGGACGAGCTCCATCACATCCCATCCCCTGTGAGCAATCCCAACCATGTGATACATGCCTTCTTTGCGAGTACAGTGCAGACAACTTGGTGGTTCCCACCTGGCATGTCCCCTTTCTGGGAGGCATCACATCAGCTTTTGCAGAGTCTCTTTTCCACTGTTTCAGCTCCAAGGGACCTATGCCAGTGGTATTGTGTCCCCCAGGTGTCCAGGTACCTTGCCTCATCCCCCTTTGGGTTTTACATGCCTAGACACCCCCTCTGGGTCTTGTGCTCTGCACCGTGACTGACCCCCAGACTCGGATTCTGCAGATTTCGATTTTTGGAGCAGAAAGACCTTCTATTCAGCATGGATCCTTCTTTCTATAGCTGCACATCAAGCTCACTATGCTTCCTTTGACAGGTTCTTGTGGTCCAGGCTAGGACAGCTCCTAGCCTTAATGCCTGATATGGAGAAAACCAGGCAAGCCATTGCCCTCTTTACTCAGGGTCTGGAGCTAGCAAGGCACCAAGCAAGGGCATCTTATGATGCCAACGAGGTAGCCTCCAGAGTTATAGTGACAGCGATCTGCATTAGGTGGATGGCATGGCTTCGCTTATCCCAGTTGTCACCCCGGGCCCGGTGTAGGGTGATTTCCTCCACTTAACAGAGAACCAACCTTTTCTCCTGCAGGGTGAGATGGCAGCTGTAGGGGCACTTTCCCTCTCCCATTGGGGGTTCCCCATCTCACCTGGGCCAGTCTCAAGCCTCCCCAGGCCTGTAGGGGTTCTACCCTCCGGTGTCTCCCCAACTGGAGGCTAAGGGACTTAATCTCTTAGGGAAGTATTGGGCCCCCTTCAGGGGGGCTCGGTACTCACATAGTAGTGATGAATGGTGAAAATTGACACAGATAAGATATGGAAATTATGTACCTACTGTAATTCTTGATCTTTCTGTCTGTCTTCACCATTCATCACTAATTCCACCACTTTCCCCTGAGGCCTCAGACTCTGGGCTCCCCCCCCGTGTCTTCCTGTTGTTCCAACTCCTCTCTCCGCTTTCCCTTGTGATCAGGAGGCAGCGGACCCTGGAGACATGCAGGAAGAGTTGCTTCCTTTAAGTTTTTTTTTGGGTGGGGGGGTCCTTTCTTTCTCTCTCTTTTGCCTTTGGTTTTCTCCCCACTTTCTTAAATCTGGAGTGGGGGTGGAGGGACGGACAGAGTCCTACCCCCCATTCTCAAAAGCTCTTACTTTTCTTTATTTTGGATGTCCCTTTGGACTAATCCCTCCTTACCTTTTTAGGGGTTCTTCCCTTTATTCGGGGGGGGGAGGGGGAGTGATGCACTCTTGTCTACCTGGAACTCCTCCCTAAAAGTTTTTGGCTTCTCTTGGGACTACTGCTGCTTCAAACAACATGAAGTCTTGCTATATTCTGACATATGCAGTGAGTCCCAACCTTCAAACTGCCCCGGAGATGAAAGAGTTAACTTTCCATGCCAGGCATGGAACGCTGAGCTCAAACTCGGTTGAGACTCTGTCTGGTGTTCTACAAACTCAAACCATCAGATTCTTTACTCCGTCTCACTGAACAGTCGCTCCGGAGATTTCTCCTTCTGCTCGGTTCAATTTGTCAGTTAAAGTACCGTTTTTCTCGGTTTTTGACCGAATTTAAACCGCAACCAGTCGGTTCAGTCTCTGTCTGTGGTATTCGTGAGTACTAGATAGGTTATATATTAATTCTATTCTGTGTGGAACTTGTAAATGGTTTATCGGTTCGTTTTGAACCAATCAAGTTGTTTAAAAAATCTTAAATTGTGTTTAGAGTGTGGTTACCGGTTCTTATCGGTTCTAAAAAAACGGATTTTATTACGTTTTTTTCCACGACCCGTGACACGGTTGGGAACCGACAAGAGGGTCTTGCCTGGTGGATTGCCATAAAAGGGTAAGTTTGGTTAGGACTGGTACTATGTCTGAGAAACCCAAAAGAAAAACCGGACCCACTGGGTTTCAACACTGCAGTGTGCCCACACTACCTGTGTTTATTGTCTGAGGTTTGACCACCTCAATGCAGACTGCCAGATTTGCAAAAATTTCCCTGCAGCTACCCTGGAAAAGAGAGCTGGTAGGCTCAGGGAAAGGGAGGCCAAAAAGTCCACTGAACTGGATGGCCAGCCCGGTTCGGTTCAAACCAAACCAGAAGGAGTGCCCTCTGACCAGGGCAAAACTTCTTCGGGCAAAGGAGAACCGAGTCTGAGGAGTCAGTTCCAGCTAAAAGAACTAGAAAAGAAAAATCAGCTGGTGTGGAGCCAAAACTGTCCTCTCCAGCTGCTGAAGAAATAGCCAAAGCGATCAAAATTGTTCAGTCGCTTTCCCTGGTTCCGACCGAACCGGCACCATCAGGCAGGCGCTCGGTTCAGCCGGTTCCACCGTTCAAGAGTATGAATTAGAGGAATTTTATGAACCGGAGGAGGAGGAAGAGGAGTATGAGGAAAGTGAATGGAGTTGAAAGTCTGGATGTGCCCATTGACCCGGACATCTCCCAGACAGACCTTCAGGAGTGTTTCCTCCTAGGCTTTCTGAGTCCCCCTCCCATTTCATGTTTTATAAAAAGTGGTGAAACCCTCCAGCTTCCTATGGAAGAAGCTGTGGATGACCAGGAGGAGCCTGACTATGTGGAAATGATGGATATCCCAGAGTCTAGGAGGCTGTCTATTCCTTGCACAAATCTTTTGAAACAGCCATTTAAAATTTTAAAGACTCCTAACACTATACCTCCTGTGGATAAAAGAATGGACAAGAGGTATATTGTCAGGCTCAGACACGGAGTTCCTTACACAACAATGCAGCCATGTTTAGTAGTGCAGGCTGCAGCCTGTGATAAGGCAAACATTCCCTTGGCTTCACACCCCCAGGACAAGGACTCCAGGAGGATTGATGCCATGGCAAAGAAACAGTACATGGCAGCATCCTTGGGACTCAGACAGGCCAATTCTATGGCCTATACTGCTAGGTATCAAAAATCCAGATGGGACACTGTTATGGCCCTAGCAAAACAGGTCCCTGGCCAGCTTGCCAAGGAGCTGGAGCAGGTGGCTGCTGATGGTATTGAGGCATCCAAAGTGCAATTCCATGCTGCAGTAGACTCCAATGATGTGTCTTCTAGAGTCATGGTTACATCTGTGGCACTTCGAAGAATTGCTTGGCTCAGATGTACTAGCCTGTCACAGGATACCCAGACTAAGACCATGGATTTCCCTGTTGTGGGTAATTCTCTGTTTGGGGAGCAAGCAGAGAATTCCATGAAGAAAATGGATGAGTATAGGACCACCTATAGGAGTGCACAGGCCAAGGAAAGGCAGGCCACTCCTCAAAGGCAGCTTCCCAGGGCAGGCAGCCTTTTCATCAGGCCTTTTTACCAAGCCCAGGCCTCCTCTTCTGCTTATGCCCAGAGGGGGTTATTTAGAGGGAGAGGCAGATGGGGTACAAGCAGGCCTGCTTCCACCCCTCAGCCCAAAGCCCCTGCCAAGCAGGCACCCTGATGGGGTTGCCAGGGCTGATTCTCAGCTACCTGTAGGGGGCAGGCTGGCTTACTTTGTCCAGAACTGGGAGTCTCTGACATCATACAAATGGGTCCTGGAAGTAGTAAGCCAGGGACTGGTTCTCAGCTTCAAAAGTTTCAAAGATGAGAACCAGATCCTTTCCACCTGCAAATCCATCAGAGGCACTTGCCTTAGAGGCAGAGGTCTCTTCCCTCCTAGCTCTCAGAGCTGTGGAAAGGGTTCCACCCCTACACCAGGGCAAAGGGTTGTACTCCAGGTACTTCCTTACCCCAAAAAAGACAGGAGAATGGCGGCCCATCCTGGATCTCAGATACTTAAACAAGCACCTTTTAAAACCAAAATTCAGAATGGTGACTCTGGGAATTATTCTACCCTCTCTAAGGCCAGGGGACTGGCTAGTGTCCCTGGACCTCAAGGATGCCTACTTCCATATTCTCATCAGAAGCTCCCATCAAAAGTACCTTGGGTTCGAGTTGCCCTCAGGCCATTACCAGTTCAGAGCAATGCCCTTTGGCCTCACCTCTGCTCCAAGGGTATTCACAAAATGCCTGGTAGTAGTAGTTGCTTCTCTAAGAAGGCAGAAAATTGCCATCTTCCCTTACCTGGACAACTGGCTCATAGTAGGCCAGTCCACAGACCAAGTCAAGTTACACTTACAGATAACTCAGCAACTGCTCACTTCTTTGGGTTTCCTTCTAAATCTTCCAAAGTCAGTTCTAGAGCCTGTCCAGCTCCTCACCTTCATAGGCGCAGAGCTAGACACAGAGAAGGCCAGAGACTTCCTTCCCTTGGACAGGGCAAGGACCCTGGTCTCTCTGGCCTCCTCATTCACCCTGCAGGTGTCTCGACCAGCAAGGCATTTTCTACAGCTCCTAGGGCACATGGCTGTTTCTACAGCAGTAGTGCAGGGAGCAAGATTTCAGATGAGGGACATTCAGTTCCATTTGAGAGCCTTTTGGTCTCAAAGGAAGGACCCTCTGACCAAATTGATTTAAGTAACTCGAACCCTGATCCAGGCCCTACAGTGGTGGCAGGATCAGAACAACCTGAGACAAGAGGTTCCCTTTGTCACTCAGTCTCACTCTTTAATCCTTACTACAGATGCCTCCCTCTTGGGGTGGGTGGCTCACATGGGTGACCTCACCACCCAGGGGTTGTGGTCCCCTCAGGAATCTGTGTGCCACATCAATCTGTTGGAACTCAGAGCAGTATTTCTAGCACTTCAAGCTTTTTCCAAGTCTGTTCAGAACAAAGTTGTACAGGTCAGAACAGACAACATCACCACAATGTGGTACATCAACAAGCAAAGAGGCACTCGGTCTACGGCCTTGTGCACCGAAGCAATGAAGTTGTGGTCTCTGGCTTACTCCCTGAACACCTCCCTCACAGCAGTTCACCTCCCAGGCAAGGACAATGTCCTAGCAGATGCTCTCAGCAGGATTTCCCAGGGCCATCACGAATGGTCACTGGACCCCCTAGTCTTGGAGGTGATATTTTCCAGATGGGGCACACCGCAGATAGATCTTTTTGCAGCCCCAGACAATCACCAACTTCTCCTTTTTTGCTGCAGACCCCAGTGTTGGGCTCAGTCCCCCTGGATGCCTTAGTTCTCAGTTGGGAAGGGAAGTTTCTCTATGCTTTTCCCCTTCCCTCTCCTGTTCAAAGTGCTAGTCAAAATCAGATCTCAACCCTGCAAGATGATACTGATTGCTCCAGACTGGGCCAGACAGCCCTGGTATCCACTCCTACTGTCCTTAGCAGTCCATCTTCCCCTGTGTCTTCCCAGGAATAATAACCTGTTAACCTGTGCTCAGGGGAGGGTTTGGTACCCGAACCTCAAATCTCTCAATCTCAAGACCTGGCTCTTGAAGAGTTAGAGTTTGCTGATTTACACCTCTCCCAGGTGTAATGGATATCCTGAAGGCTTCTAGAAAACCTTCCACCAGGGCTACTTATAATTCTAAATGGAAAAATTTTCCATATGGTGCTCTGGGAAGCATATTTCCCAGAATCTGCTGATCTGCCCACAGTCCTTGATTATATGGTCCACTTAAATAGCTTAGGGCTGAGACCAGCTACACTGAAAGTGCATCTGGCAGCTGTGTCTGCTTTATTTCAGCAGGTAAGCCTCTCTCTTCAGCTCACCCTATATTCTCCAAGTTTTTCAAGGGATTGCTTCACACCAACCCTCCATTCAGGGACCCTGCCCCTGCCTGGGACCTCAATGTTTGCATTGCTCAGCTTATGCAACCCCATTTTGAGCCTTTATCTTCAGCAGAGCTTAAGTACTTGACTTGGAAGACTGTGTTTCTGGTAGCCATCACTTCTGCCAGACGCATAAGTGAATTACAAGCTTTGTCAGTGGAGCCTGATTTTATCTCCTTTCATAGAGATAAGGTGGTCCTCAGGATTAACAGGAAGTTCTTGCCTAAGGTGGTTTCAGATTTCCACCTTAATCAATCTATGTCCCTTCCAGTGTACTTCACTGACCATTCCTCCTCTGGCTAGAGGAGGCTGCACAGTTTAGATGTGAAAAGAGCCCTTAGTTACTACATACAGAGCGTACTCAAGGGTCACGGGTTTGACTCCTCCAACTGTTCCTCACTTATGGTGAGGTTGGTAAAGGAAACCTGCCACTAAAAGATCCATTGCCAGGTGGATTGTCTCTTGTATCCAAGTTTGCTATGAAAACTGGGTAAGTTTCCTCCTCAGGCCTGAGGGCTCACTCTACCAGAGGTACAGCTGCTTCCCTGGCTGCTGCCAGGACACCCTATTCTAGAGATATGTCAAGCAGCTACCTGGAAAACAGTTCACGCTTTTACCAAGCATTACTCCCTGGACATCCAGGCTAGGAGTGATGCTCGATTTGGCACAGCTGTGCTTCAGAGCCTATTTCCTAAGTAGGTTCTGTCCCTCCTCCATGGAGGTACTGCTTTGTAGTCTGCATATGTCAGAATATAGCAAGACTTCATGTTGTTTGAAGAAAAAATTACTCACCTTAGTAATGTTGTTTCTTCTAATGGAGTCTTGCTATATTCTGACCTCCCCCGCCTGCCCCTCTCAGAACCTCTGTTTTGGGATGTGGGTGGGCAGTGCAGTGTTGGCACTTAGTAGGTGCCCACCTTGTTGTTTTCACCCCTTCTTTTCTTGGGGTGAGTTGGTGTTGTGTTTTTCATTTTTTGGGACTCCTGACTTGAGTCTTGGTTTTGAGACCAAAAAATGTGTTTTATGTTTAGTAGCCAGTTGGCTAGTGTAGGTTTACAGCTTCCACATAGGACCTTAGTGAGTTTAGCTCATAAAGATATGACGGTTTGAGTTTGAAGAACAACAGACAGAGTCTCAACCGAGCTCGAGCTCAGCGTTCCATGCCTGGCATGGAAAGTTAACGCTTTCATCTCCGAGGCAGTTCGAAGGTTGGGACTCACTGCATATGTCAGAATATAGCAAGACTCCATTAGAAGAAACAACATTACTAAGGTGAGTAATGTTTTCTTATTCAACTGCAGGCTTTGCATCCTTGGCAGCTTCTCTTTTAAATAGGCATGACTGTGTGGTCAGGTTGATCCTTGTCTGCCATCAACTTGCTCAAATACTAGAGGTCCAGGCCCGTCTTGTCAGGGGTGCAGTCCTCCACCCCCCTTCTTTTCCTCTTTTTCCTCTTTTCCATCCCTACTGCTTTTTCATGATATTGGGGTCCCCCTTTCTCCCAATCCCATAAATCTAGTCTGCTCCTTACTGTCCTTTCTGTCACTTATTTCTCCTTTCAGTTTTTATATCCTTTCCTTTTATATATCCCTTGGGCTCCCTTGCCCCACCCTGCCAACCCTTTTCTTACACTCTCTAGCATCTCAGAACTGAGGCTAGGGTGGAGTTGATGACAGATAACTGCCAACCCGTGAGCGCCTTGTGGAACGTCGGCCTCAAGGGTGGCGCTGACCCTGCATCGACTCCACCTGTAGAAAAAAGGTCTCCTGTGGGGTCCTATCTCCAGCACAGTACCCAGTAGTGATGAATGGTGAAGATACACAGAAAGATCAAGAATTACGGTAGGTACGTAATTTTCATTTTTGGGGCAGTGCTGTAGGTTTGCAGCCCTTTTAGAAATATGGATGCAATTGTAAAGATCTGGGGAATATTTGGAGATTAAGACAGGGATGTGGAGGCCAAGGCAAGGAGGCAGGTGGGGAAATGGGGGAATGAGTGGAGCTGGGGGCACAGTATGGCTGGGAGGGTTGTGAGCTGCAATGGATGTGGGGCAGCACTGTTTCTGGGAACCTGGTGGAAGGTAGAAGGGTTGTCCAGTGTGTAGGATGTTCAGACAACTTATGCTGGAGATAGAGAGCTCAACACAGGAACTGGAGGGAAGGGGACAGGTACAAGGGGTTGAGGAGGAGATGGGGAAGAGAGGCAGAGAGGGCTCCATTGCAAGATAGACCAGGCTGCCACAGGTTGGAAGGGTGTGCTTGGCCAGGAAGCCAAGTCCACAAGGTCCCAGGAGCACCAAAAGGGGGTGTTGGCAGGTGGTAGGGAACATGAGTAGCTGGGGAGAAAGTAGGAAAGCGGTTCAGAGTAAGAAGAGGCAAGAAGGCATTTCAGGGGAGGGCAGGGGCAGGAGGTTGGAAACAACAAACAAGTATGCAGTACTGGTTGAAGAAACTAAGCAAGAGGTTGGGGAAGCCACCATAAAACAAGAGTCAGGTGACCAGGAGGGAAGGGGGGAATATAGGGCACAAGGAGAGAGGGAAGTTGGCACGAAAACACTAAACATAGGGGGTGGAAGGCCAAAACATGTTGTGGGGGGAGGAGGAGGAACAATGGAGGGGGCAGTGGGAAGATGTAAAAGTAGTGGAGGGGGAGTGGCTGGGGAAGGGAGTGAGTACAGAGAGGATGGAGGAGGAGGAGGAGAGCAGGTGGAGGTGCAACTGGAGGAGAAAGGAGGGGGAAAAGGGCAGGGTATGAAAGCAGAGGACACTGAGGGAGAGGGACTCATAGGAGGGCAAACCATGGGGGAAGTGCAAGGAATGGGGAAGCTAGTACTTGTATTAGGGGATTCTATGCTCAGGGGGATGAGATGAGGAGGTAAGGGAGCAATGAAGAGCTAAACCTGGGTGGAGTGTATGCCAGGTATGACAGTGAGGAGAGTAGGGCAGTGCATGCAGAAATGTGTGGAGAAGGTGGGAGGGAAGCCTCATATCATTGTGTACCTAGGAACAAATGACCTAGAGGACAGTACACTGGAAGAAGTGCAGGAGAGGTTCAGGGATGTGAGGTGTATCTGCAATCAGGTGGGAAGCTCAGTGACATTCTCTGAGGTACTCCCGGTACCTAGGGCAAGCACAGCAAGAAAGCTAAGAATACAGGAGTTTAATGGGTGGCTTAAGGGTTGGTGTGCAGAAATGGGGAAGGGGTAGTAGGGAAGTGGGGCGAGACATGGAACAATAAGGGGCTTTATGCCAAGGATAGGCTGCATCTCAACATCGGGTTATATGGGCATTCACTCAGGGACTAGAGAAGTACATTGAAAACAACTTGGATTTAAACTGAGAAGGAGGAAGAGCTGAGTCAGATAGCTGGGTGGAGGCACCTTCCAGGGGAGATGAAAGATCTCGTCTCCCCCAGAGAGGGAGGAGGAAAATGAGGGGAAGTTACCAAGAGAAAAGTGGAAGGGGGAGAGACGGGAAGAGGAGGGCAGGACACAAGGTGGACTGTAGTATCCTTGAATGCAAGGAGCTCAGCAAACAAGGTGGCAGAGTTCCAGGTAATGATGGCAGAGGGGGAGGTAGATATTGCCGCCATCTCAGAGACCTGGGCCACTAAATAACATGACTTGGATAACACCATCCTGGGATACAAGGTGTTCCACAGGGACCGGGAGGGGGGAAGGGGGGAAGGGTGGCTGTTTACGTCACAGATGGGATACTGTGAACCAGGGAGGAAGGGGACGAAGGGAGGCCAGAAGCCATATGGGCATTTCTCTGAAGCCCTAAAGGTAAGAAGCTCAGGATGGGGGTGGTGTACAGGCCACCCCCACAGAGAGAGAGGAGGTGGATAGGGAGCTGGGGGAACAAATCAGGAAGGTCAGTGGCAAAGGGAATACAGATATAATGGGAGACTTCAACCTACCTGGGATTGACTGGCAGACAGTAACTACAGTACACATAAGGAAACAGGTGCTGCTGGAGGCTATCCAAGACAGTTACCTTGTGCAAGGGGTGATGGATCATACTAGGGAGGGGAACATGCTAGACTTGGTGCTAACAAATGGAGACCAAGTCCAGGATGTGGTAGTACAGGACCCTCTAGCAGGAAGTGACCACCGCTCAGTGTGGTTCCTTCTCAACACAGGGAGGGTGTTGTCTAAGACCAGGACAGACAAGAGTGTTGGATTTCAAGAAGGCAGATTTTGCCAGAATGGGCAGCATCCTAGAGCGGTATTTAGCTGAAATTAACCCAGGGATGTATGCTGAACAGAAGTGGGCAATCATTAGGAAGGGGATAAATGAGGCCACAAACATGTGTGCCAAATCTCAGAGTAAGCAGTCCAGGTCAAAAAAACCTAGCTGGCTCAGCGAGGAGGTGTAGGGGAAAGTGAGAGAAAAAAGATTGGCCTTCATTAAGTTAAAAAAATCTGGGCATGAAGAGGATAGAGAAGTGTTCTCAAAGGCATCTAGGGAGGTGACCAGGTCAGTCAGGGCAGCCAAGGCAGCAAAGGAGCTGAAGCTGGCTCAGGGGATCAGAGAGGGGGGAAAAGGAGTACTTTAAATACATAAGGGAGAAGAGGAGTTGTAGGGATGACATCAAATCGAGAGACAGAGGGAGGATGGGTGGAATGAGGGGAAGATCAGGCAGAGGCGCTCAGTGTGTATGTCTGCGCGATGTTCACGAAAGAAAGGGATGGCCCAACATCGCAGGGAAAAGGGGATAAGGGTGGAGGGGGGCAGAGATGACAGATGAGGTCATCTAAGAGGACAGAATTCTGAAGGGCCTTAAAGACTTGCAGGTGGACAAGGCACCAGGACTGGACAGTGTACACCCAAGGATCCTGAAGGAACTGGCAGAGTTGTTGGCAGGCCATCTGATGGACCTATTAACACCTCCTTGGAGATAGGGACTGTACCCTGGGACTGGAGGTTGGCTCACATGGTGCCCCTTCACAAGACTGGACCCAAGGACCAACTGGGTAACTACAGACCAGTGAGCTTGACTTCCATAGAGGGAAAGTTGATGGAGACCATTCTGAAGGAGAGGTTGATAACCTTTCTTGATAGCAATGGGCTGCAGGATCAGAGACAGCATGGGTTTGTAACAGAAAGATCTTGCCAAACTAACCTGATTGACTTCCTTGACTGGGTCACTAGGGCGGTTGATGAAAGCCACATTGTGGATGTCCTGTATCTGGACTTCAGCAAGGCTTTCGACTCTGTGCCACACAGGAGGTTAATGAGCAAGTTGAGGCACATGGGGGTGGGGAAAAAACTGGTGGGGTGGGTTGAGAGCTGGCTGCAGGGAAGACAACAGAGGATAATTGTAAGGGGGCAGACATCCAAGCCACGGCCAGTAACGAGTAGAGTACCGCAGGGTTCAGTGCTGGGCCCTGTTTTGCTCAATGTCTTTATTGTAGACATTGCAGAGATAGTCAAGAGTAAGATCTTCCTGTTTGCGGATGACACTAAGATTTGTGCAAAAGTAGACAATGAGGAAGAGAGGCAGGCACTCAGAGAGGATCTAGCTGAACTCGAACACTGGTCTAGGGAGTGGCAGTTGGGGTTTAATGCTAAGAAGTGCAAGGTCATGCACCTTGGAGCCAGAAATCCCAGAAACAGTTACTGGCTAGGGGGAATGCAGGTAATCTCTTCAGAGAAGGAAAGGGACCCGGGATGTAATAGTCATAGGGGACATGAAGATATTAGCACAATGTAGGAGGGTGGCAGCAAGGGCAAATATGATGCTGAGGTGCATTGCCAGAAGGATCACCTCTCAAAAGGGGGAGATCATCCTGCCATTGTATAGATCACTGGTAAGGCCACACTTGGAGTACCGTATACAGTACTGGTGCCCATACCTCAAAAAGGATGTGAAATTACTGGAGGGGGTGCAGCATAGGGCTACAAAAATGATCATGGGACTAGGGGAGTTGCCATATGAGGAAAGGTTGAAGGAGCTCGACATGTACTCATTGGAAGACAGAAGCGTAAGAGGGGACATGATAGAGACCTTTAAGTACTTGAAAGGCATAAACAAAGTCAGGGAGGGAGGATTGTTCCACTTAAAGTGGGGAAGGATCACTAGGGGGCACAGTCTGAAGTTGGAAGGGTCAAAGGTTTAGGAGGGAGATGAGGAGGTACTACTTCACAGAGAGAGTGGTAGCGGGTTGTAACGCACTGCCAGAGGAGTTAATCACTCAAAGAACAGAGAATAGCTTTAAGTGGGGTTGAGATAGAGTCAAGGGCAGGGTTAGTACAGACAAAAACACAAAAGAGGGAAGGACCTGTCAAGAGGAGGAAGAGAGGGGTTTGGGTGGGGCAGCTGTAGTGATATGAAACTAAGAGCTGCACAATCTGGCAGACTTGATAGATCTGTGGGCCTTTTTCTGATGGCAATTTTGCATATTTGTATGTTCATAGATTCCAGCTAAATCATATGGTCAAGCACAGCACTATGATAAGGCAGCTCTAGTTGCTGATGTCTAACTCCCTGACTAAGTTTCTGTGCAAATGAAAAAAATATGTTTTTTTTAAAACATTTCTCAACCCAGATTTAAGCACAGTGTTTAAAGCATCTGTACTATACTCTTGACACTGTGCTATCCCAACTTGAGTCCTCAGGCACCACTGCGGCACAGATGCAAAGCATCGTGCATGCTGGGATACTAGAGATCGGAGTATTAATAGCAACAGTGGTACAGTTGACTGCTTACTTCTGTTGCTCACTGCAAGCTTATCTAGTCTTCTTTGGCAACTTTTTCACAGTTGTTCAAGTCCACATTTTGTGTTTTAATTTGTGACTGGTTTCCATAGTCCAAATTAATGCACAGTGTGAGTCTAGACTTCTACTCAGGATATGGAAACCATACTGCTCTGAGACCATGGTCCGGCCTACCTCTGAGTAGGGCTAATGCATGGTTTCAGTTCACAGACTGCAAAATAGTTTTTACCATGCTGCAACCTGGATGCAAACCTTTTGAGCTTTGTTGATAGAGTTAAAATGGGTTAAAAGATAGTATGGACATGGTCTAAGATCAAATGAAAATGCACAGATGTTTCCCTCCAAATGTTAAATGCTCAAAATAAGGGCTTAATCAGGGTGTCCCAGAGGCACCTAGTCTTCTTCTAGGTTGAGAATTCTCTCTATAAGGCTAAAACCTAGTAGAAACAAGATCTGGCAGAGCCACTACGACTGCGAATGCATTAACTAGATAAGGGTCTTTCATGGGATTAAACATAAACAGTTATTTATTTATTTAAAAAATATCAGATTTACAAACCTTTGAGTCAGAGACTCATTTACAAAGGCACCTCGTTGAATCTAATACAAAGACAGCACAGTTAACAAGTCAAAAAACAATGACTCGGAGAGCAGACAGTTATAACAATCATTCACTGGATATACATGGTTAGCAGTAGATAAATAGATTACATAGTTTAGGCACACAGGCACCACATCAAGAAGACAAAAGTAGTTCAAACAATATACAATAGCTAAAGCAAATAGACATCAGGAGTCAAAGAGAAGCCCAGAGTGTTCACATGAAGGCTGTTGCATATACACTAACTGATTCAAAGTACAGTACATTGAGAAAGGGCATATTTAAGCAATAAGGCATGACAGGATGTAAAAATATTACTCCTGGGGTGGGTTGAAGCATGAGGCGAAGCCCAGAAGTGACATTATTGCAATTATACAATGACTTGTTGTTATATACAGAATAAAAAATACATTTTAAAGGATGTTTTTGTTAGTGTGGAAAAATATTTCTTAAGAGAAAATGCAAGGAATGATCCAAATCCACAGCTACGGTGATGTTGCTGTGTAATAACATCACTGTTTCAATGGGTCAGCAGCCAATCAGCTTCTTACATTTTTCCTTGTCATTGTATAATTAAAAATAATGCCACCTTCTGTATTACAGTTACCTATATGTTTTGCATTTTATTCTATGCACTGTTATAGCAATCAACTCAACAGAACCAGGCCATCATATACATGAATGTATTGTACCCTAACTGAAAACACTGCGGAGACAGCTGTATGTTATGACAAGGTGGAAGATAAACACAATGTTGAGGCAAGTTTTTGATGACATTTGATGTGTTTTTTTTTTTTAGAGACTGATATACAGTTCACACACACAATTCATGTAATATAAAAGTCCATATGCCCAAATGCCAATGTAAATTTGACACTTTTCATTACAAGCTGTTATCTTGAAGGAGGATATTACTATATAAGGCCTAAAAATGGGCATCAGGTAAATGTAAACTGGGGTAGGTGTGTTATTGAGGGTATTGCATAGTTTATCTTTTATTGCTGCTCCACCGGATCAGCAGTATTTGCACTAGCTGTGCCCAGTCCAGATTTTACAGCTCTGGCCTGGGTCTGGTGATGTGGGTTTTACCCATACCCCACTGCATGTGGCTTAGTGATATACTGTACAGATGGCTACAAAGTCTAACCCATTGAAGGTTGAAGTTTCAGAAAACCATTATGCTAAAAATATCAAGACTCACTCCCTCCCTCACCCCCAGTCAAAATTAATCCTCTACCAAAGTCATGCTTAAATACTAGTGCCTCTACATCCACGCCACTAAGCGTTTCATGCCAACATCAAGGTTTTATTTAACTCTAAAAACTGATTAGCGTTTTGCTCATAAAAGTCCTAAAACTTTGTGAAAATTAATAGTTTCTTGCCTCACTGTGTTTAACAAACACAGCACTTCTAGAAAATCTATATAAATACTTTCTGTACAGTTAGTATAGTCCCCAAAACAAACCTGCTAATTAATTATTTAAAACCCTGCAACATGCTTCTTTTTTCTGCTGCTCTGAGTTCCCTCATCTGTGAAATGAAGGCTGTTGCATATACACTAACTGAATCAAAGTACGGTACATTGAGAAAGGGCATATTTAAGCAATGAGGCATGACAGGGTGTGTGTTATCATGTAATAATATCACTCCTGGGGTGGGTTGAAGCATGAGGTGAAGCCGAGTGCTTCCACCACCCCAGGAGTGACATTATTACAAGATAACGCACACCCTGAAGTGCCTTATTGCAGTTACACAATGGATTGTTGTTATATACAGAATAAAAAATACATTTTAAAGGATGTTTTTGTTAGTGTCGAAAAATATTTCTTAACAGAAAATGCAAGGAATGATCCAAATCCAAAGCTATGATGATGTTGTTGTGTAATAACATCACTGTTTCAATGGGTCAGCAGCCAATCAGCTTCTTACATTTTTACTTGTTATTGTATACTTAAGCAATAAGGCATGACAGGGTGTGGTATATCATGGGATATCGTCACGCCTCGGGTGGCTGGGCATGAGGCTGCAGGCCAAGTGCGTCCAACGACCGAGAAGTGACGTATATCCATGATATACCATACCATGGAGTGACTTATTGTTATTATGAACCGAGTTTGAAGTTTTATGAATAACAAAAATAAAAACACAGGTTTTAAAACATTTTATGAATGAGTTTTTGGGTGGTGTAGGAATACATTTTGAAAAAATAGTTCTCAGACAGTAGAAAGCAAGGAGGCTGGTGGTGCCAGAACTCTTTTGAAGCCATGATGATGTAGCCCAATATTATCACAGCTTCAAAGAGCTCTTGGCCAATCAGATTCCTCTATTTACGATCCTCAGTTCATAATTAAAAATAATGCCACCTTCTGTATTACAGTTACCTATATGTTTTGCATTTTATTCTATGCACTGTTATAGCATTCAACTCAACAGAACCAGGCCATCATATGCACGAAGGTACTGTACCCTAACTGAAAACACTGCTGAGACAGCTGTATGTTGTGACAAG
The DNA here is from genome assembly GCA_016271365.2 of Neoceratodus forsteri. Classification (NCBI taxonomy): domain Eukaryota; kingdom Metazoa; phylum Chordata; order Ceratodontiformes; family Ceratodontidae; genus Neoceratodus; species Neoceratodus forsteri. The sequence goes on from CM028135.1 coordinate 756,781,112, forward strand.
GTGGAAGATAAACACAATGTTGAGATAAGTTTTTGAAGATATTTGATGTGTTTTTTTTTAGTGACTGACATACAGTTCACACACGAAAGTCATATAATATAAAAGTCCACATGCCCAAATGCCAATGTAAATTCAACACATTTCATTACAAGCTGTTCTCTTGAAGGAAGATATTACTATATAAGGCCTAAAAATGGGCATCAGGTAAAGGGTTTTATTTAACTCTAAAAATTAATTAGCGTTTTGCTCATAAACGTGCTAAAACTTTGTGAAAATTAATCGCTCTTGCCTCACTGTGTTTAACAAACATAGCACTTCTAGAAAATCTAAATAAATACTTTCTGTACAGTTAGCATCGTCCCAAGAAAAAAACTGCTAATCAATTATTTAAAACCCTGCAACATGCTTCTTTTTTCTGCTGCTGTGAGTTCCCTCATCTGTGACATCCCATTCTGCTTGTGGCAGCCCCCCCCCCCCTCCAAAACCAGATAATTTATTTAAAAACATTTTGTTGAGAAATTTGTGTTTTAGTATATCCGTGGTCAGGAAAAATGAATTTGTAAAAGAAACCAAAATCCCCATTTATCAGTTCATTGAATCACAATACAGCATGTTATGAATTTTTCAGATTCTATGTGTAACCTACAGTAAGTCAAACAGTAATTAGACACACAAATGCCTGGCTATTTACAAGAGAAGCAAATGTGGTAATTATCATTCAGTTATAAACACCTATAGTCACAAACTGCAAGTTAAGAAAATTTAGTAGAATATTAACACCAGCCCAGAACTGCCTGCCTGAGAATGAAGTTGGTATATTATTTGGAAAAAGGCAAAACAATGGGGTCTCTTGCTGCAGTATGCAATGTCCTGCAAAGATAGTAGTGTCACATGGCTTAATGAGGTGCTGTGAGGTGCCTAAGGGAACTTGTCATGCAGAAAGTTCCAGAAGCAGTCGTAAAACTGGAATAACAGGTTCCAAGTAGTAATTAACTCAAAAGGAATGTTAAAAAACTACCCCATTCATTTAGAGGTGTCAATGAATGTATTTGTTAACCATGCTGGTTTAGCTTGCTTCCCTCATGGTAAAAATGTGAAACCACATTTATGTTATTTTAAATGAAAAATGAGTGATAAATAGCTTGTCCAGTTGGATGGCAGCTCTTCACTGACATAAACTGAGCCAGGAAAAAAAGTAAATATGGAAAAAAAAATTGCATTTTGTTTCTACATCTACAGTAGTTGCTAATTGCAGCTGGTATTTTTAACATATGCAAGTCAATTCCACTTCTCAAACGTAAAAGGAAAAATACAATCACAGACTGTGTTTACCAAGTACTGTGTCCATTTTAGTATATAAATGTTTAAGAAATACATAAAAGTTGTCTATTTTCCTTGAAGTTGAATCCTTAAGCTGTAGTTTCAGACATGTCTTAGTGTTTCCTTTTGAGATACCAGGTGACTCTGATAATCATTTGTTCCAAGGGTTTCCTTGAAGATAAATCCTTAAGCTGTAGTTTCAGAAATTTCTTAGTGTTTCCTTTTGAGACACCAGGTGACTCTGATAATCATTTGTTGCAAGGGTTTTTAAGTCAGTTTGAAGGCAATTGAAGTATCTTCTGTTCTTTTAGTCCTTAACAAAATGCAGGGACTCCACAGATGTGTTGTTCCTTGGTCCACACCCCAAACTCTAGTGAGTCATCTTTCAGTATGATAGATCCACCTCCTGCCCCTCTCACATGAATAAAAAAAAGGTGGGATGGACCTTTTGGAGCTTCTTTGGTGGAGGTGGGGTGGATCTTACTTCCCCCAAAAAAACAATGCTGCCTCCAACTACTCAGGTTCCAGCTCTTGTACCACCCATTTAAGAAAGAAAGTAGTACCCTGCAACCATTGACTAACATGAATGCATATTTATTTGAGGGTGGAAAACATTTCTTGGAGGAGGGTAAGGCGGAGGAAACTATTTACAACTTCAGTCAGTACCACGGACAGAAAACATCACATCACTCCTTTTGTACATGCAGTACTCCTGTAGGCTCTGCCCACAGTTGTAAAAAGGCAGGAAAAACACTTGGGAGGGTGTAACAAGCTGTAAAAGTGATGTGAGAATTCTATCACACATACAGGGCACTGGTGCAGCACACTTCGAATACTATATGTAATTCTGGTCACCACACAATGAGGAAGATGTAGTAATTGAGACAGTGCAGCAGAGCAACTAAAATGATTATGGTAAAGTAGAGGTTAAACTATGAGGAATGATTAGACAGACTGTATATGTTTTCCTGGAAAAAGGAAAGCTAAGGGAGAAATGATTCCAGTAATTAAAACTGTAATTGGGTAAGGTGGAACAGGGAAACATTTCCAGCTTGATCAGAACATTAGAACTAGAGAACTTGCAGGGGTTAAATAAGGGATAATGAGAAAAAGCATTCTCAAAAAAAAAGAAATCCTACTGAACATAATTTCAGGAGTCTTTGACCGATGGATTCATACTGAATGAAATAGTCATGCTCATTGCCACATCAGGGAAACTGCTGAAGCTGAGACCTAAGTCTCCCTGTCTAAGGGCCTGATCCACAAAAGAACAAAAAGGCCATGCACTCCTACATACTGTAAGGGCATATTGTGTGGTTTGGTCTTGGGCAGAATTCTTTCTGTGAACATGCAGAGATCTTCGTGTATCCACAGCCTTGGATGCATGCATACTTCATACTTGAACCTGAGCCATTCTTCTGTGTGGATGGTTGATTCTAGAGTGGGTTCAGAGGCAGGGAGGATGCTCATCTGTGCAATTTTTAAAATGTTTTTTCCTGCTTTTGGTGGCATGAAGATGCCAGCAGCATTACACAAATCCCACATGGCAATGTCATGTCTGCTCTGTGGCCTATTGATGTCTGCTGCTATTCACATCTAGGCTTCCAAGTTGCCATGGAGGGCTGGGGCTACTTTGTGAATTGTTTAGATGTTCTTTTCAAATCTTTTGGCAAGGAGTGTCGCAGTGCATGGAGGACTATTTTATCTCACAATCCTCTACATGTGGAACAGGGAAGCCATTCTGGTGATAGGACAGGCACCCAACTGAATGCTCACCATTTATTGCTGTTCCACCGAAAATGCCTTCCAGCCCCTTTGTAGTAGTGTTTTTGTGGTGGTAGAGACCTGGAACAGGCAGCTGGACACCGTGGATTACCCCCAGGATATTCATCCGCGAACGCAGAGCTGAACAGCTCATGTGTCTTTGCCATGTGTCTGGTCTACCTTTTTAGATCAGACACTAAGTCCATTCAGTTGAAATAAAAATTCTATTTCCTGCAAATATTAGCTGTTTAAACAAGGGCTTCTGGGCATGTGGTTCTCTTGCTCGAATTCTGATGGCCTCAAATTGCAGCAACCAGAAATTACTGGTGGCCTCAGTCTATATTATTTCACTCTAAACCACTCGATATGCCAGACGTCTTTTCATGCACTATGATGTAAATTAAGTTCATGATACCTTTTTCCTGGAAACTGATCTTCAGTGGTGTTTTAAGGTAAATTACCAGTTATGGCACATTTTAATTTTAGCTCAAATGAATTCGGGGAGCACAAAAAATTGAGCTGGTTGCATCATGCAGCCAGAGTGGCCTTGTTTGAGAATCACTGTCCTAGGCGCTTTTCATGTTTTATACTTCTGACGGTCTGCTTAGAAGGTGATTAAGATAAACTGGAATTGGCTGAGCAAGTTAAACTAGGTTCATCACACCCTGGTAAACAATCTGCCATGATATATAAGAAGGGAGCTTTGATCTGTATTGTAATAATAGACTAAGTTTCTCTGTGTGTCTTTCCACAGTGACCATTATATTCAAATGCAAATGTTCATGGAGACTAATGTGGAAATTTGGGCTACAGATTTCCTTGTCCCTTGCCTGATCCCCCGCCAAGCATTTACATGGCAGCATGGCTTAGTGTGTGTCCCCACCACCACCTAATCTATTAGGAGTCAAATCCAGCTAGCATAGTTGACCCCCCCCGCACCATTCCAAGTATTGTCAGACACTGGAGAGAGCAGGAGCATAACTTGGAGGGATGGGGTGCAACATTTGTAGCATTGATGATGCTGGGCAGATGACTGCTCAGTCTGCCTAGCATCATCAGTAATGCTGCTGCTCCATCTGTACCTCCATATCACATGTGGCTTGCTCCAATGCCTAAAACTATTTCAAATATAGCAGGTGTACAGTGGGAGGGGGGAAACTGGGCAAACTGGATTTGAGCTACTTCTGTCCACCCCACCAGATTATGGATTGAGGGCAGCAGCAGCAGCAGCAGGTAAACATCATGACTATGGGGACTGGGGGTGTCAGGCAAGAAAGGAGGGTGCAAGTAAAAATATGTTGTTGGTTTCTGACACAGTGGCAGCACAATGTCTCTTATTTGCAAGGACAATACCCTAGGATTCCCTGTGTATCTTTCCACAGTGACCATGTTGTTCAAATGGAAATGTGCGTGGAGGCTAATGTCCAAATGTAGGTTATAGAATTTCTTCTCCCTGGCCTGACCCCCAAGAATTTACATGGTGGCATTGGTTATTACGGCTGTGCGAATAACGAATATTATTTCCTGAATACCACGAATAATGAGCTATTCATTATTCGGATTCCGAACAATGAATAGTGCACTATTTGTCCAGTATTCGGGAAACACGTATAAAAAAGCTAAAATCTCCTCCCACCCTTCTCCCTAGCCCAGATCTGGCAAGATAAGAAAGAACCCCTTCCCACCACCCTCAGATAGCACCCAAACCCCTGCCCCCCAACTAAGTCGTAATAATAAAAAAAGCAAAGAGAAGCAAAATCCAATGGACGACCGGCACAATCCACCCGCCTCCATGGCGGCTGCAGAAGTTTCAATACTGTCCCCCCCCACACACACACACACCCATCCTCACCCCAGTAGTGGCTCGCATCCAGCAGCTAAAGAGAAGTTAAAAAAAGGCAGCCGGCACAGTCCGCCCGCCATCTCAGACAGCTGCCTTCTTGTGAATGAAATCATTCACTTACTTGCGCTTGTATAGTAGAACAGCTGATCACGTGATCAAGAGGAAGGCGGGCTTCGCCAAGTAGAATGCAGCAGCCAGTACCATTAAATATTATAAAATATTTATAAAAACACTTTCATTTTTTTTAAATATGTAACTATTAATGAGCTTTTTTACTGCCACCCCCACACCCATCACATCAAACAAGCACTACTGGAATGATGTATGCAGCATGTAAATATAACTGAGCTGTCTCACCATTAATATATGCAGACATTGTTATATTCCCCTTTCTATCTGTCTCTCCAGTAACATACAGTTGCACTGCTTGAATGAGCACCTCTACACCTCTCCCCTGCAGCTTGTAATAATGAAATTATACAATTAAATTACAATCGGTGCATACTTAGATTTGTTTAATGCAGCACTTCAGCAAATTAAGATTCAAGTGAAGAGGCAACTGATTGGAATTTATGTATCTCTCCGTGGTTTCTTGTCACTCAATGCTGTTCCTTGTCATCTCAGGAGGAGATGAAAAATATTCAAGCTCTAGCAATCTGACAGAAACTTACAAAGCGCAGTCTTTCTATCTGGCTTTTACAAGTGCAAAGTGAGACAGCAAATTGGACCGTAAGTGAAAATTAATTAATGAACTGTGATTTGCGGTCTGTTGTTTTTCAAGGCTGCAGTTTGTGATTGCAAGCACCGATAATTACATCAGTCACATTTCAGAGTAATTGGGGAGTCACGCAAATGGGAAAACTTAAATGGACAAGCGCAAAAACACAAAATATGCACAAAATCAGCATTTTTTCAGGATCCTTCATGAGCAACATAAAATGGCTTGGTGAGCAACATGTTGCTCGCGAGCCACGCGTTGGACAGCCCTGCTCTAGGGTATACATATTGAGCTCTGTTAATCTGTCGTCATATGTTTTCTGATGCAGTCCCTGCACCATTTTGGTTGCCCTTCTCTGGACTGCCTCAATTTGGTTAATGTCCTTGTGAAGGTGTGGCCCAGTACTGCATGCAGTACCCAGATGGGGCCTAACCAGTGTCTTGTAAAGAAGGATTATTACCTCCCTCATATGACTTATGATACCTTCTAATACATCCCAACATCCCCTAGCCTTACCTACTGCTTTAGTGGTCTACTTGGATGATTTCAGGTCATCTGTGATGATGATGCCCAAGTCTCTTTCTTCCCTTGTGACTGCCAGCAACTCCACTCCCAACCTATAGGTGGCTTCTGGGTTTCTCTTCCCTATGTGCATGATCTTGCACTTCTTTGCATTAAACCCCAGTTGCCACTTTTCCAACCATTTTGCCAGTTTATCCAGATCTCTTCTCATTCTGCCCACCCCATCTGGATCATCTACTCTGTTGCAGATCTTGGTGTCATCTTCAAACAGACAAACCTTACTCTCTAGTCCATCTGCTATGTCACTGATGAAGATATTGAAGATGACTGGCCCCAGGACTGATCCTGGAGGTACCCCACTTGTGACTTGCATCTCTTCTGACTGTATGACGTTTACAACCACTCTCTGTTTTCTGCCCGTCAACCAGTTTGCCACCCAGTTGACTAACTTCTGACCCACCCCTAGCCTTCCCAGCTTATCAATCAATCTTCTATGTGGAACAGTATCAAAAGCTTTGCTGTAGTCAAGGTAGGTGACATCAACTGCTCCCCCTTGGTCCACCACTCTGGTTACCCAGTCAACGAAATCTATGAGATTAGTTTGACAGGACCTTCCTGTTGTAAACCCATGCTGATTTGGATCCTGTACTCCTATGGATTCCTCATGTTGCACTATGCTTTCCTTAAGGAGTGCCTCCATAATCTTGCCCAAAACTGAGGTAAGACTAACTGGTCTGTAGTTCCCTGCCTCCTCCCTACTACTACTCTTGTGGAGCAGGATCACATGAGCCTGTCCCCAGTTTTCTGGGACCTCTCCTGTGATTTTACTGAAGTTCCGCAGGTTGCAGTATAAGAAGAGATGACAATGCATGGGATCAGCAGCATCACTAGCAGGCCATGAAGTTGAAGGTGAGGATGATGATGGGTAGAGGAGGACAATGTTGAGGGTGGAGGTGAAGAGGAAGTGGGGCACTCAAGTGGCAGTTAAAGCACAACTCCATCTTCTTCAGTTCATAGTTTCTTTTGCCCAATTGCCTCAACACCTCTGAGAAGCCAACAATTCACATTCACTTTTCCACCCCCAAGGGGCAACAAAAGTGGAAGCTAGCCATCTGGTGCAGTCAAACAAAATGATGCAACTGTCTCTGGTTGAGCTGCTGAGACAGAAATATAAAGCTAACAGATCTGAGGCCAAAAAGTTAGCAAAAGCAATTGTGGAAATGCAAGACAAGTCACTTACAGTACTTGCTGCCAGTGTCCTTTGTAATCCATGCAGATTTACTATCGCTACTATAAGTGGCAGTACCAAGGTACCAAGTGCCCAACTATACATATGTAACCAGGGTGGCACTTCCAGATTTGTACAAGAGTGTTTACAAGACTGTGCCACATGCTTGTTTTGGCGCAGGATCCAAGATGGCAGCTGAGAGGAGCTACATTGGGTAGCTCAGCTATCTTCCTCCCCCATAGTGTGCAAGGCATGCTCTAGCTACCTGGTTTCTTCAATAATCGACTAGAGATGAATGCAGACTGTTAATCCTAAAAATGTTTAATGAGAAGAGACTTAAAACAACAAAAAGCAACTCTGGAATCTACTACAAAACTTTGGGGTTAGTATGACGCCAAAGAAACCTGCTAAACCTCCTAAACCTCAGAACCCAACTAAAAGTATTGCTAAATCAATAAAATAACTGGAAATACATACACGCTATAAATCTGTGAAAAGTAAATTGGGAACCATTGACTAGTCAAACTTACAAACTCCTGGAAGCAATGGAATGAGCTCCCCCAATGGTGTTTTTCAGGAATCAAACTCTAATCAGCAGTGTCTTGATGGCATCTACTCTATGTTTTTAAGTTGACATCCAAGCAAGAGCCATTTTCAGAGCATGAAATGTCCTTGAAGATTTTTTGTAGGAAAGAAACAGAGCCCACAAGCCAGGACCAGAGGACAATGGAGCAGGCAAAATTAATTTTAACACCAAAAAGTGGAAGCTCTGAGTTGCTGAGGGAAGCCTTGCTTGAAACCGCTGCAAGTTCAAATCACAACGCTTCTACAGTGTCTAATGACTTTGAATCAGAGTCACTGAACAAATTGGCATAGAAACACCCAATACGGGTACCTGTTTCTTCTGCTGTTTTTTTTTCAAATGTGCAGCAGCAAATGTCTGCAGGGACTAATGTGCATAACAGAAATGGCACTGACAAAATGGAGGTTGAGTTTTTTGGTTTACTGTCACCGCAGTGACTCCCCGACTGTGAAGACCTCTACAGTGCCAGAAATTGGACAAAATCTGCCTGTCGCTGTGGTAGTTCATGTGGCAATTGGGACTGCCTCGCTGGGTGTTTGCCCCCCCCAGTCCAACTCCAACTCGGAGTTAGAATTATAGAGACCGACATCCTGTGGCTTCAGTACCAACAGTCGGCATTGTAGCTGTCGAGGTAGGGGATGTCCTGCTAGTGTTGTTGAAGTGCTATAGGTAAACCAAGTTTTTCAACTCAGAACTTAATACTATTTTGTTGGAGAATTATGTTCAAATGGGCAGTACACTATAACAGGAGGTACAGTTCCCTTTAAATGATGTGAAGCACATAGCTGCAGTATCTCTGAGAAATCCCCTCAAACTGAAAAAGACAGTAAATGGCAAAATGAAAAAATGGGGCAAACCAATGAAACATTTAAGTCAGCACAAAATACTGACCCCTCTCAGAATCAAACACAATCAGACTTCAGTATGGAGCAGATCCTGGGGAATATTGAGTTACCAACATAGGCAACATTAATTTTACATTAAATTGCTAACCTGGACAAAATGTTTCAAAAAATAGAAGATCTTGAAACCAAAATTGATAATTTTCAGACACTATTCAACCATTAATGGTTGAAAACTGTCATAGATTAATAGAAATTTGTCAATAGAAAAGGACCCCATTGTCCCATGACATATGCCCTTTTTTCCCGCCCATATGTAGTTCTGACTACCACTCTACACCCCACATCTGTATCCACACCCCCCCAGAAGGTTCCCTGACCATTTTTCCAGTCCGAGTATCTATTCCTCTCTCGTATGTTTAAACCTCTTTAGTTATCACATGCACTGTTGAAACCCCCAACTGTTGATGCCTCAATCACCCACTCTGGTAGCCCATTCCAGGGGCCCACCACTCTCTCGGTGAAATAGTGCCCTCTCTTATTACCTCTGAATTGACTGTCTTCCTGTTTCAAGCTGTGCCCCCAAATTCTTGGATTGACATTCATCTTGAAGATACTCCCTTTCCTCACCTTATTAATTCCCTTCAGGTATTTAAAGGTTTTGATCATATCCCCTTTTCTCTCTCTCTCCTGGTTTCCACTGGATACAGGCCAAGCTCCTCTATCCTCTCCTCATATGTCCTATGCATACCAATACACCATTTTGGTTCCCTCTTCTGGACTCTCTCCACTCTATCAATATCTCTCTGTAGGCGAGGTCTCCAGAACTGCACCCCATACTCCAGGTGGGGATGGACTATTGACTTGTATAGGGGCACTATCACCTCCCTTCTCCTGCATGTGATAACCCCTTCCTATGCATACCAGCATAACGCATGCCTTCCCAACCACTTTGTTGCACTGGTTTGCCACCTCAAAGAACAGCTGATGCCTTTAGGATAGCTTAAACAAAACATAATATTTAGACACAGTGCAGTTTATATTCCACATTAGTTCTGCATTTTTCCTAGCCGCTATTCATTATAGAAGGAGGAGAAATCTGTAGAATATATTTGGAATGCAAGAAGAATTGTACCTAATTATTATGTTTTTCAAAGTTTTCTTTAAAGCATCAACAGCTCTTTAAGGTTGCTCAAAATAACAATCCCCAGATCCCTCTCCTGCTCAGTTACCTCCACATCATCACCTTCTAGTGTATATGTGGCCCTTGGGTTCTTTTTGCCTATGTGCATTATTCTACACTTTTTGGCATTAAATCTCAGCTGCCAACTCTCTGACCACCCCTCTAGCTTTATCAGGTCCTCCTTTCATGCTCCCCAGTCCTCCTGGTGTATCCACTCTATTACAGATCTTCATATCATCTGCAAACAGACACACCTTCCCATTTAGACCCTCTGCAATATCCCCAGTGTAAATATTAAATAGTATTGGCCCTACTACTGACCCCTGGGATACCCCACTTGTTACCCTGTCCTCCCTGGAATGAACTCATTTTACAATTGCCCTTTGACTCCTGTCAACAAATCAGTTTTCCACCCAATTTGTTATTTTCTCCCAAAGCCCTAGATTGCTTATCTTGCTCACCAGCCTCCTGCGAGTGTCAATTAAAAAAGGTCTAACACAGGCACAACAAAGAATTTCAGACTTGGAGGACAAGCTTTTGCCAATTGAATGACAAATTAACAACTTAGACCAAATCAATAAAGAATTGAAAGATAAATTAATAGACTTTGAAGCACACTCTAGGCAAAAAAAAATGTTCATATACTTGTGGTACCTGAAACCTGTGATGCCCAAAAATCCATAAAAGAAATCTTTACCCAGATAATGGCAGCATATCTAGAAAAGGACACTAACAGTGTTAATTTTAATATTGACCCTATTCACTGCACCCCTTGTCTGAACATAAACAAGGACCACCAAAACCTATAGTGGCAAAGTTTTTCCTATCAGACAATAAGAAGTTAATGAATGAGGTGAACAAAAAAAAAGTAAGTCACACTTATGGGAGCTACAATCTCCATACTTAACAACTTGCCACCAGAACTGGTTCAAGAGAGAAGGAAGTATGACGCACTCTGAAACGAACTTTGGACAAATAAATATAAAGCTACTGTCATCTATCCGGCAAAATTAAGAGTGGCTGTAGGATGCAGAAAAAGATTTAAAGATTAACCTCACAAACATTTTCTAATTTCAGGATAGATTGTAAAATGTTAAAAAATACTTACAGAGTCTGATAAATTAGTACTGTATCGAAGTTTATTACATGGGACCAGTACGGGGGAAAATTTTTAAAGATTAATCTTCCAATCAGTTCCTAATTGCCTTTTGGGACAGGTTATGGAATGTTAAAATAATATCTATAGAGGCTGTTTAATTAGTGTTGTGCCTACATTTACTATTTGGGACCAATGCTTGGGGAAGGGAGTGGATTAGCACTATAATAGTTTTAAAAGGCAGTCCATATTGACAGCAGCAAATTATTTTTGTTTTACTTTCATACGTTTATTCTTGAGTAGTAGAGAATACTTCGGTTTCAATTTATTTATTGCGTAGCTAAAAAGCCTTTACAATATAGCTAAAAGAATGTTTTACAAGAAAAAAATTATACACACAGTAACATGCAATATAAATGACAACACCTTTTAAAAACAGATGGATACAGTGTTAAACATAAAGTACACAATTCCCAAGATCAATTGCACAATTCAAAGGTGAGGAATTACCTCACCATTATTTTTCTTTTCAGGTTATTAATAGCTTGGAAATACTTGGCAACCCTAGTAATATCCCATGCATCCTTTGTGTGAAGTAGAATATTGGCTAATAATATCATGTCTGTTTGATAGGCATTGTTCAAAAAGGAGATAGACAATATATTCTTGGTTTTAAATACCAAGTGCAGTACCATAAAGCATGCACTGAATCTTCATTCCTCCCATAACAGCAATCACAAGTCCCTGACATCCTTTTTCCCTGATAGTTCCTGACCTTCATTCATATATATGTAAAGCAGCACACTGCTGGGGAATTATTCAGATTTATAATTAGAGAATAGTGCTCTAAGTTTGTGATCTGTAAGAATTCTAAGATAGGGTTTAAACCCAAAGTAGTAATTATTTTTCGCAAACCATTTGGAATAACTGGTCCCTGATATAGCTTGTAAATCCTGATTGTTCCAATAACTGTCAATCTTTTTTGAGACAGATTTCTTTATATTTTACACTCAGTCTGATTCTTTGGTCCACTGCCAACTTTAAGTTCATTAATTTATGTTTTTCCCCATAATTAATGTATTATTGTATAGCAAAACCCTTTGTAACTTAACATGAACCATTCTTCCTTTTCCTTCAAACAAACAATAGCTAATGCTATATCCTTCTCTTTAGTCCATCAAATCCAGAAATTGATTTTACGGGTTTCTATAGCTGCTTTAACATCTATAAGACCTAATTCGCTTCTTACATATGCTGCTGGACAAGAATGGCCTACTCTTAATATACTCTATTTTGCAGAAGTTTGTACAATGGGACAATAGATTTATTAAGGTCTTTAATCTCCCAAATATCTGCACCATATAGTAGTTTTGCCTCAGATTTTGCTCTGACGGCTTGTACCAGAGATTTAAGTGTAAAACCGCCATACCTAGCATTAAACCTCACAAGGCCTGCTAGAGTTGTTTTTTTTTGTCTCCATGCTGACCAGGCAAGGATTCAGAAACCTGCTCCCCCATCCAGGGACCACCCAGGCCACCGCCACTACCTCAGAGGTTGCCAGGAAAGAGGAGTGGTTAGACCACAGTGGGCTCAGGGAGGGTGAGTGTGGTGGAACAGAGGTGCATCCCTCCAGTTGTGCATCTCCACAACTCCTTCACCACTCTGGCAGAGCATGGTTCCTCTATGGAGGCACCCACAGTGGAGACCAAGGAGGATGCTGGGAACCTCCACAATGGAGGTCCACAGGAGGGTGGCACAGAACCCCACAAGGGAAAGAAACAACTCCTGGTGGGGGACTCAATTGTTAGGGGGTAGAACTGGGGGAGAGAGGGGATAAGGGAGGTAAGGTGCCTGCCAGTTGCCATGGCTTGGAGGGACAGGAAATTAATCCTTAGGATCATGGGAGCAGCTGCAAGGAGGAGTGAGCTGGATGTCATTATCCACCTAGGGATAAATGACCTGGCTGAGAATGGGATCACAGCAGTGCAACAGGAGTATGTGGAGTTGGGGAGGGGCCTTAGACAAGTAGCACACACGGTAACTTTCACAGAAGTGCTACCTGTCTATGGCATGGATGAGGCTAGGGTACTCCACACCATGGGATTCAATGACTGGTTGAAAAACTGATGCAGAGTTCATGGATTTGACTTCATTGGGGACTGGGGCTCCACCTGGAGGTATGTAGGCCTATACAGGTGCGATGGTCTGAATCTATCCAGGAGAGGAACCAGGATCCTAGGTGATAGGTTTAAATGCTTCATTGGCAAGCATTTAAACTAGCCAAGGGGGAGGCACTGAAAAGGAGAAGGGAAATCCTAGCCCCCCAAAGAAAATCAGGGTAGTTAGAAAGGTAAACACCAAGATAGAGCAGTCAATAGGGAGAAGGGCATGGGTAAATGGAGAAAAAGACAAAGGCAGTAAGGACAGGGATGGGGCAAAAAGAAATAAAGCCATAAAACAATAGAGGGTAATGAGTATCAATGCCCGTAGCCTAGGTAAAAAGATCCCCGAAATGGTGGTCTTTATGGAAGAGGGATGCCTGGATATTGTGGCAGTCACAGAAACATGGTACACAGAGAACCATGACTGGGATGTCAACATACCAGGGTACACAATCTGCAGAAGGGATAGGGAGGGAAGAAGAGGAGGAGGAGTAGCTCTCGACATAAGGAAAGATATCAAAGCAACAGAACCAAAGGGTAAACAGGGAGGAGAGGAGGCACTGTGGGTCACCCTGGACACTGGAAATGGCACCACAGTCCGCACAGGGGTTGTATACAGACCCCTGTCTCTGAGGGAGGAAATGGACAAGGAAATGATAGAAGGCATCCTTGGGATGGCAGAAAAAGGGGAAATATTGCTGATGGGGGACCTGAATATGCCAGATGTTAACTGGAGCACCTTTGCTGCAGCCACATCCAAGAGCAGGGCGATTCTCAACGCCCTACAGGGGGCATGCCTCAGACAGCTAGTTTTGGAACCCACTCGGGAGGGAGCAATCTTAGACCTGGTACTCTCAAATGGGGATGGAGAGAGAGACTCTCCAATCTTGAAGTGGGTAGTCATCTGGGAACAAGCAGCCACCAAACAGTGTGGTTCACAATAAACCTAACTGTAGAGTCAAGCCATACAAAAGTGAAGGTACTGGACTTCAGGTGGGCTGATTTTATCAAAATGGGAGTGTGCCTCAGAAGAGCACTAGCAAACAGGCAAGAAGGTGGGGTGGAGCAACAATGGGGAAACATCAAAACCGCCACCACAGAGGCAACAAGCCTTTGTGTGAAGCAAATAAACAAATCAAAATGAAAGATAAAAACATTATGGTTCTCAAAAGAAGTGTTGGGGAAGGTAAGGGAGAAAAAGATAACATGCAGAAAGTATAAGGAAACACAGAAGAAGCAGGACAGAGAACTGTACCAGTTAAAGCAGAAGGAAGTGGGGAAGGCAGTCAGAATAACAAAGGCCCAAAGTGAGGAAAAGATAGCCAACTCAGTTAAGAAGGAGGATAAAACCTTTTATAGGTACATTAGGGAGCAAAGAAAGACTAAGGCAGGGATACTGAGGCTGAATAAAGAGGAAGGTATTTGGGCAGAGAGTGACAGTGAAAAAGCAGGGATACTGAATGAACACTTCTGCTCAGTATTCACAAAGGAAAAGCAGGGGGAGATACTTAATACAGTCAATAGAAGCACTCTGGATAGGGGGGTTGATATTAGTCCTTTCACAGAAGAAAGGGTTCTGAAAGAACTCTTAAAACTGAAGGTGAATAAAGCAATGGGCCTGATGGGATTCACCCCAGAATTCTAAAAGAACTAAGGAAAAGAACTAGTAACACCACTGATTACCCTTTTTAATAAATAATGGGAGGATGGTGTGGTACCTGAGTACTGGAAGATGGCAGATGTGATTCCCCTTCACAAAAGTGGGAGCAAGATAGATGCAGGAAACTACAGACCTGTTAGTTTGACCTCAGTGGAAGGGAAACTGATGGAATCACTTCTGAAGGAAAGAATTGTTGAGTACCTAGAGGCCAGTGGGGAACAGGACCCATGGCAGCATGGATTCACAGCAGGAAGGTCATGTCAGACAAATCAAATTAATTTCACTGACTGGGTGACCAAAGTAGTAGACCAGAGAGGGGCTGTGGACATGGCCTACCTAGACTTTAGCAAGAAATTTGACACAGTCCCCCACAAAAGATTAGTAAACAAATTTGCCAGCCTGGGAGTGGGTCTCAGGGTGATAGCCTGGGTAAAACACTGGCTGGACAACAGGACAAAGCAGGTAATAGTAAATGGAGTCCACAGTGAAGAAAGGGAGGTTACTAGTGGGGTACTGCAGGGTTCAGTACTAGGGCCGGTCCTTTTTAATGTCTTTGTAAGTGACATTGCAGAGGGACTGGAAGGGAAAGTATGTCTCTTTGCAAATGACACAAAGATCTGCAACAGGGTTGATACACAAGGTGGAGTGAAAAGGATGAAAAGGGATTTGGCAAGATTGGAGGAATGGTCAAATGTATGGCAGCTTAGATTCAATGCAAAGAAGTGCAAAGTAATGCACCTGGGAAACAAAAACCCAGGGGAAGAGTATGCAGTTGGGGGGTGAGATATTGACAACAACAGAAATGAGAATAGACCTGGGGGTAGTCATATCAGATGACCTAAAGGTGGGCCAGCAATGTGAGAAGGCAGTAAGGAGGGCTGGGGGGATACTGGGATGCATAGGGAGAGGCATCACCAGTAGAAAACAGGAAGTTGTTGGCCCTCTGTACAGACAGTTGGTAAGACCACATCTGGAGTACTGTGTACAGTTCTGGAGATCCCATCTCTGCAAAGACACAGACAGGGTGGAAGCTGTCCAGAGGAGGGCAACCAAAATGGTGCAGGGTCTGCACCAGAAGACATATGAAGAAAGACTAAAGGAGCTTAAAATGTATAGCCTCGAAGAAAGGAGGGAGAGGGGGGACATGATATAAACTTTCAAATACTCAAGGAAATCGACAAAGTCCAAGAGGGTAGCATCTTTCAGAAAAAGAGATGTGCAGGAACAAGGGGGCACAATTTGAAGATAGAGGGGAACGGCTCAGAGGTAATGTGAGGAAGTATTTTTTGGGGGTAGGAGGAAGTAGGCTATTAGTTAACTAGGATCTGCGGCTTATCCATTAGGTAGGGAAAAGGGCAGACTAACTGGCCCAAGCGGTTCTTATCTGCCATCAAATTCTATGTTTCTTTGTTTAAGTTTATCAATCAGATGGTCTGTATGTGCAGGCAAGTGCCCATTTCCATAAAATAGGACTCCTAAATAAAGGTATTTGTCAACAACTTCTATTTTCTTGTTTCCCAGTAGCCATATTCCCTTGGTCTGTATTTTATTCTTCTCAAATATTACTATTTTAGACTTCTCTAGATTGATCTTTAATTTTAATTCAGTTGACTTTTGCTGAATATAATCTAGCTGATTTTGTAAGCCATGCTGTAAGAAAAAACATGACAATACTGCCTGCATAGGCCAGTATTGGGCAGACAGTTGTTTTTCTTTTTGGTGGGTCAGAATTTAATCTCTCAATGTCCACAAGCATTTTATCTATACAGAGAGAATAAAACCATGTGGAGAATTGGGGAGGTTCCAATGGCTTGTAATGGCCTAATAGGTTCCCTAGTCTATAGTCTGAATGGAACTGGAAGGGAGGGGGACTCTTTTTTTAACTGGGTATAAGTAATGGGACCTGCAATGCTATGCACTTGGTTGAGAAGTGAAGAGTATGTTATGCATAAAGGGATGAGTTCTCCATTTACTCTTGATAATACTTCAGTATGGCTAGCCACTTAAACCTGATTAAGTGTGCATCATTCAATGGATTAAATACACCTATTAAAAGATCTAGAATGTTTACATACCTTAATAAAATTAAGGTCAATGTAATTGCTCTTCGAGAAACACATTTGTACATTAACAAATCTAAAAAATGAACAAGAAACTGGATGTCTCACACCTTTTTGTTTCATGGGATTAAAAAAATATGTGATTGTAGCTTTACTACTCAGAAAGAAGCTTAATTTTCAATTAATTAATAAATGGATTGATAAAGAAGTTCATATTCTCTTAATAAAAGGTCAAATACAGAATAGCTCTGTATCACAACTGGCTCTGCATATGGTCTCTTTGATAATTATCAGGCTTTTTTAGCCAAAATTAATCAAGGACTAATTGAAATTCAAGTCAAAAAAGTAATAATAATGGGGGACTATAACGCTTTGCTGAACCCATATTTAGTCACAAAGAACAATGTATTAATTAATAATAAAATAATTTCCCAACCCTTAGCTAACTTTCTAGATAGAAATGATTTAGTCCATCCTTGAAAAGTCTAAAATCCAAATATTCAGGAGTACACTCACCACAATAAGAAAAATAATAACTTCACTAGGATTGAATATCTGTTCGTATCTAAGTCACTTATGCCCCTTGCAGAAACTGTTTCTAATAGGGCAATGATTTATATAGATCATCCTGTAGTGGAGATGAACATCTTCTTTAAACCAGATACTAATAAAGGTCCAAGAATCTGGATATTTAATAACAAATTACAAAAAAAAAAAGATTTTATTGTTAAAATCCAGCAAGTAATTCATGAGTATTATTGTTTTGTTTTGTTTTTTGTTTTTTTCGTTAGTTATTCTGGATAACCTGTTTTATCTCTATGGAACTCTTTTAAAACTATACTTCGGCAGGGGGGGCATGTATTTTCTACCAAGTGTGGTTAAATAAACAAAGGTGACTTAAAGAGTGGGAAATATTTTTAAAACTGAAGGAACTTGATACATGATTTATGCAAGATTATCAAAATAATATGTTTGTGAATGCATTGAATACAGACTCAAATTACAGGAAAAAATAAACTTAGAGACAGAAGAGAACATGAGGAATGCTAAAAGAGCTAGCTATTTGTTGTTTAATAAGCTGGGCAAATTATGGTGAACCTTCTTTAAAAAAAAAGAAATTAGCAAAATGCAATAGTTAGTCTGAAAAACAGACAAAATACGTTCATTACTGAATGGTCTGACATGGCTGGCACAATAACTGAACACTTCAAAAGTATTTACCAGAAAAATCCTATAATCAAACAGGAAGAAATGGAGCATTTGTAAGGTTCGTCCACTAGATATAAACCCTTATCCATTTTTCCTACACAAAATTAAGAAAGCAGTTGACATACTGCTTAGTAACAGAAGTCCTAGGCCAGCCAGATTTTCAATCAAGTTTTATAAAAAAATTAAAGATCTACAGGCACCTTGGATTTTGCAGATGATGATGGAGTAGGTGGAGATGGAGGGGACAATCCCCTCATCCATGTTAGATGCCAAGATTGTATTAATTTCTGAAAGAACCAAAGCCTATATAATTATCTGAAAGTTATAGGTCAAATGCTCTACTCAACCCTGATTATAAAATAATAGCTATTATGAGTCTGGCCAGCAGGGTGGTGGTGATCCTTCCCCTCCACATCCATGCAGGCCAGAATGAATTTA
Organism: Neoceratodus forsteri; assembly: GCA_016271365.2. Lineage (NCBI taxonomy): Eukaryota > Metazoa > Chordata > Ceratodontiformes > Ceratodontidae > Neoceratodus > Neoceratodus forsteri. The sequence goes on from CM028135.1 coordinate 756,799,740, forward strand.
TTCTAGGAAGTATGACTGCCAATGCAGTGAAAAACTACAAGCATTGACTGAATTTATTCAAAATGATAAAGAAACACACTATGTACTTACTTTAGCTGCCAGTAAAATGTTTGATTTAATTAACATAAAGTATATGTTATGTGTACTACAGAAATGGGGTCTACCACTAAACATCATGAATATAATTAAAGCTCTATACAGTAATCTGCTCATTAGCTTTATTATTAATGTACAACCAGTTCATAAAATATGAATGGAAAGTGAAGTTCCACAGGGCTGCTCCCTTTCCTCACTGTTATCTATTTTGTGTATTGAACCACTTTTAATAACTATCATAATGAACCCAAAAATCAAAGGTATTAAAGTACTGTATATAAAACAGAATATAAAATTAAGTGCATTTGCAGATGACACTTTGGTCTTATTTGAAGATCTTAATAATTTTATCCAAGCATTATTACAGATTATTAACTCTTTTTCTTTATTTTCTGGATATCAATTGAACCAACAAAAATCTATGCATCTGCAACTAACAAGGAGCAGAACTGATGAACACTTTCAAACACTGACAATCTTTAAAAAAGTAGACCAAATTAAATATCTAGGTATAATTCTCACAAACCAATCTGATAAATGAATACAACTCAACTGTAAAATAGCTAGAGGAAAAAAACAAAGGAAACCTTAAGCTATGGCAAAACCTATCTATTTCACTTTGGGGAAGAGTGCAAGTTGTAAAAATTATGGTGCTTTCACATATAATGTTTGTCATATAATCGATATATGGGACCTAAGTGCAAAATGGCTTATACAGTACATATTAAGATAATTTTCTCCAAATTTCTCTGGACAGGGGTGAAACTGAGAATTGCATGGTAAACATTAATGATCTCTATTAAGGAGGGAGGATTTGGCTGACCTCCCCCACTGTCATACTTTTTGACCCAGACACTCGCACATATGTAGGAATGAACTTTTTTTCAAGAGAGGACTATATAAAACTGCAAGAAATCTTAAATAAGGAACAAATAAGTATGGAGCTGCGTGAGTTGCTTTTTTTCTCAAACCTTAAGAAATATAAGAACTCAGTGGTCTTTTACTTTATATTTTCCCATGGACTGCAAGCTAAGACTACATTTGGCCTAAACCAGATACCATGGCTCCAAGTCTCATGTACAACTCATTAGATGCCCTCAAGAGAACTTTTTAATAAGCTAACAACTTTACTGAAAAAAATGGCATTTGTGTCTTGAAGTACTTTTTAAGAGAAAATACATTTTTAAAATACCAGCAATTTTACAAATTAATAAAAGCCCTGAAATGTAATACTTTTGTTGCACACATGTCAATATCTGAAACTTTCAAGCTTTATTGTAACAAACACAAAATTTGTAACACAAACATTTCTTTACAATTAGACAGAGAACAGACAGACAATGGGTAGGCAATATAGCACAGTGGGTTAAGCCTCTGAGCTGCAAATCTGGAGACCTGGATTTGAATCCCACAGCCCTCACTTGCATACTGTGTGACCCTGAGCAAGTCACTTAACTTCCCTGTGCTCCCAGGTTGCACCAGTAAACAAGCTTTCAGCTTATTGTATCTCACCTGGTTAAACAATTGGAAAAAAGAAGAGAACAAAAACTGATTGCTCAACTAGAACGAAAAAAAAACTTTCCGGGCCCGAGTCACAAAGCCCTGAAAATTACACAAGGTGCCTGCACAGACATAAATGACACAAAAGGCACCTTGTGTCAAATACTGCCCCAAGAGCTATTCACAAAAGCAGCCTGCATCAACCCCAGGCTGTCTGCCCCAAACAGTGCTTGCACCACCTGTGCGCCCTGCAATGGGCTGCGACATGGGGCATGAGCTTGCAGCAGACACAGGCTGCAAAGCTCCACAATCAGGATTCACAAAGCCCACCCAAAGGGTGAATTCCTAAGTACTCTTAGACCATCCTGGGCTGGGCTGAGTACTTAGAAATACACCCTCTGGGTGAGATGAGCACCTGATCAGCCATAAATACAGGTACTACCCTACATCCCTGGCAGTTTAGTGCCCCCCCATCCCCAATATCATCCGTTGCTAACATACTTGTTAATGTGCCCTGACCTGGTGGTCTAGTGGTCCCCACCCCATCAGGGAGTGCCCACCACTCCGCTCACCCATCCCGAGACAGAGACAGAGACCTGCACAGCTTTCCTCACATATCTGTGGCCAGCCCCCGACTGAACTGTCACTGAGTGTGTACTGTGCAGTGCACGCGCTGTGCTGGTCTCTGGCTCTGTCTTGAGATGAGGGGGATCGGGGTGGTGGGCACAAACTGCTGGGGTGTGGGAGGGTGAGGGCCACTAGACCACCAGGAGGGGACAAAATAATACCTATTCTAAAAATGGGTGATATCGGGGAGGGGGGCTATTAGACCACCAGCTCATGGCAAATTGGAAAGCATTTTTAAACTGGATGATATCAGGGAAGGGGCATTAGACCACCAGGTCAGGGCAAATTAACCATTAATGTACTAACAGAAAATATCGGAAAGGGGGCACTAGATCACCAGGGAAGGGGGCAAAGGGTGCTTGCCTCCTCTGGCTGAGCTTGCAACAAACTCGTCCTGTGTGCTAGATGTTTGTTGCATGGGAGTGGTTGCCACAAGTATGGGGACTTAGGAGCTGGGATCCCCTCCTGTACCTCAACCTGATGCAGGGTTCCTGGCATACCGGGCTTCAGTGCAAGCTGCTGTTTGCTGCAGTTTGTGCCAATCTAAGCACCTTTTGTGAATCAGGCCCCCTAAGTTTTATTTCAGAATTAATAAATATCATAATAATACTACAAATGTAAATCAATATAAGACCTGAGATAAGGAAATAGGTTGCCAGTTAAAAGAAAATCAATGGAAGTTTATCCGAATTGGAACTAATAAAACATTATGGCCAGGATATTCAAAGGGGTTGCACCTGGCGCAACAGAGTTGCACCAGGCGCAACCCCGGATTGCTTCCCAGCGGGATATTGAAAAGGCTGCCTGGCGCAGTGCAAATCCTGATGCGCTGGGGTGCAATGTAATACTATGCAGTGCAGATGCATATGCAGCACATCCCAATATTCAGCCCGGGATGTGCGGCGCATATGCTGGCGCAACCCCTACATGCGCTGCACACTGGTGCTCAAAGTTGAGCCATAAAATATAGGCTCAAATGCTGCCCACCCACAGGTGGCTGGCTGTAGTGCAAGGTGCAACACAACAGCTGCCAGCCATGGGTGGCCACCCGCCTAGCGGAACACCGTTCACAAGCACCCAGACCCCCCCGGTAGTCTAGTGGACCTCCTCCCCACCCGTATGCCCGATCACAGTCTGTAGTGTATAGTAATAGAACCCTGGTGGACTAGTGGACCCCTCTCCCCTCCCGTCTGCTCAATCGCGGGCTGTAGTGTAAAATAATAGAACCCTGGTGGTCTAGTGGAACCCACCCCAAAAGCCCAATCACGGGCCATAGTTATAATAGATGTCTACCTGGTGGTCCAGTCATACCCCCCTTCCCACCCACCCACTCACAGAGGCCCCCAGCCACCCAGCACCCCCCATCATCAGCGGGCGGCACGCCACTCGCGTGCCCGCTGCCCACCCCGCAGAATGACAGTATATTAGTATAGCCTTTGTGAGATTATAACTAGTGGGACCAATGGGCTTGCAGATCATATTGCGTCACACAGGACTATGTGGAACATCGAACGCGCTCATTCATATATCTGGTCTCAGGTAGTACAGTATGGTTCTGCAAGCCCATTGGTCCAACTGTGTCCCAATAGGCATACAGAACATACTGTACTCTGTCATTCGGCGGGCAGCAGGGCGGTATGCGGACAGGGTGCTGCCACCAGCCAATGACGGGGGGGGGGTGCTGGATGGCTGGAGCCTCTGTAGGTGGGTGGGGAGGGGGGTACCACTGGACCACCAGGTAGACATCTATTATAACTACAGCCCATGATTGGGTTTTCAGGGTGGGTTCCACTAGACCACCACGTTACTAATTCTATACACTACAGCCCACAATCGGGCATACAGGAGGGGAGGGGGTCCACTGGACCGCCAGGGTTCTAATTCTATATACTACAGCCTGCGATCAGGCATACAGGAGGGGAGAGGGGTCCACTAGACCACCAGAGTTCTATTTCTATACACTACAGCCCATGATCAGGCATACGGGAGGGGAAAGGGGTCCACTGGACCACCAGGGTTTTTTACCTATACACTACAGCCTGTGATTGGGCTTACAGGAGGGGAGGACTACTTATGCCCACCAGGGAGCTGACCCCCAATGTAAGCAGCTTGGCAGAGAGCCAGATGCATTTTGCCAGGGTGCACAGTGCAAGGCATGCAAATGGGGCCATAATTAAATGCAAATGGCCCCATTTGCACCTTGCATAGATTATGGTCTCATTTGCATGCCCCCGACTGAATATCGCTGGTGGTGCGACTAGTGTAATGGCAGTTGCGCTGGTGCATTCCTGTTCTCCCTCTCTGTGGCTTGCACTGGTGCAGCGCTACTGCGCCATGCGCAGTATGTGTGCCAACCTTGCCATATTCAATGGTGCTGCGCCATGGTGCATCACCGTTGAATATCACCTGGTCATGGCCCCGGCACAGCCCATTTGCACTGTGGCCAGGCTTGCGCCACTGCTCGGCACAGTCTGAATATCCAGCCCATTATCTGCAAACAATTGAATTATCCAGCAAAAAATTATTAACAGTACATTTAATACATGAATCTTGAATCTAATACTCTAGCAAAGCATACAAAAAATGTTTGGTAATATTATCACTCCCGAAGTGATAATACTGCACTTCAAGAGTGATAATACTATCGTTCTGGTCCCATAATAGTATCGCTTGAGACCTGAACTATAGTATTATCACTGAAGCTCAACAGCGTAAAAGCACAACTCCCAAAATCAGTAAAGCTGGCAAATGTCAATCAAGCATTCACATTCAAAACACGGCTAATCATTGGCCACTTTCTGTCTGCGAGCAACCAAAACAGTTTCAAAAACATGGCGGAAGTCTCTTGCATAGTGAGAGTGTAAAGCGTTCATGGTACTTCCTGTTTTTTTTTTTTTTTTTTAAACATATCACAAAATGATTTATCTAGCAGATCCTGTGCTCCTCCAAGGAAAGCAAAAGGTAGGATTAAAATCAAAACTGTGTGTGTGCATGTGGATGGCAGGGGCGTGAGGGAGAGAAAGAGAGACAGACTGTCCAAGAAAGTGCGGTGGTCAGCTAGGACTCAGACAGTCCTTCACTGAAGAGCCAACCTTCAGTAACAAAACTATATGGGGAAAAAACAACTCGCATCCATATATTAAAAAAAATAATGGATGGTTCACAAGGCATTACCGGTGAGATACCATCTCAAGGTTCTGGACACTGTAACCTCTCGAGCTTCGCTCTCGAGGTTCCTACATGTCCAGAACCTCTAGATGGTATTACTCACTGGTAATACCCAGTGAGTTATCCATTATTCTCTTTATATTACCTCAGAGCTAATGGCTAAAATAAACCTAACCTATAATAATCAATGGTGGCATGGATGCAATCAAATAGGCACACTCTGTCATAACTTCTGGGCATGCCCAATGGTCAAGTTGTGACGGAAAACTGTTGCAACTATCTTAACCCACATGATCAAACAAAATATACCTTGTACCCCAGATGTTTTATTATTTAACTTACTCGACTTCTTAGATTTAAACTTAAATCATTCTAAAGTAGTCTATCTTGGCTCACTGGTACTTCAGAGAATAATTCTCAAATATTAACTGCCAAGTCCTCCCTCCAATGATAGAACAAGAATGGGGGCATACTCTTAAAGAAACCTTGTTGTATAAAAGTCTAGGTTATGTAATTGAAGATCTGGATAACTTTCATAATGATTCATGGTAAGAACTCATGATTCTGTTTCCACCATTAATGCAAATATTGTGAGCCCATTGGACAAGTAAGTGATAGGGGTTGGGTTTCTTAGAATTGCACCCTTTATATTTGATAATTTGTTATATTGAGCTTGATCTTGTTATAAGATAAATCTATTATACTGACTTTGTATGTGTTACTGTTATGTGACAATTGTCTCAGTGGAATTAAATATTTTGAAAAAGCAAACAAACCAACAAACAAAAAAAGACTGCCATCTGCCCAGAAAACATAAATATTGCCAGCAGTTCACATCACCACTGAAATGTAGATTAGTGGTCAGACCACTGATTACATGGCAGTAACTCTGCACTGGGTCAGTATTAATTTTTCCTTGTCTTTCTCCTCCTCTGGGTTAAGCAGCAGCAGTAGCTGCAAGTAACTGGGACCCTCTAACAAAGCAGCAAGCTTTATGTGTCTGTGGCTTTGATAATAGCTGTTGTGCAGAAAACTTGCCAGACTGCCTTCAACAGATGTTTGATGAATTGGTGGACATCACACTCATTAACACCAGGTTTCGTAGTATCAGATAATGCAAGGAACATTGCAAAAGCAGTTAAAGATAGTGGCTATATGCATGTTACATGCTTTTAGTTAATGGAGGCAGTGAAACTCGCTTCCTGATTGGCTGAAACAACTTGCCACCCGGGCTGTTATTTCTTAACAACGGCCTGATGAATAACAAGGTCCCCCTGAACAGCACCCATCACATCCTAATATCACTCATTCATTACGCCAACGCTACCAAGAGCCAGAACCTTGCATCGTCTCCCACTCTCACAACTGCCACTACCCGGCACCGCGGCTCCTTCTCAGTCAAAAATTAAAATGAAACTGCGGCTCCTCCATTGAAAAACACTCTCTTTTTAAATAAAAATGAATTACCTCCTTGATTTCTTGCCCCAGACGTCATTGGCTCACTTCCGTATTCCTCAATACTCTCACAAAACAGTGCGTTATTCCCAGTGTACAGCTCAATGTCTCACTCCTGCCTCTCACTTTGGCAATTAAATAATATATTTAAACATAAAGTGAACAGTTAACTGAGCAGGACAAAACATTTAAATGAAACAGTTCTTTGGACATTCCTATCAAAACGTAGCCCTGCAACACACTACCAAACACACAGATAACAAACAGCAGCACCCTCTAGTGGCACTAAACTGACTATTTTACACAATCCAACATTTCAGTAAAGTTTTACTAGCATTTTACAGTATTTTTAATAAAATCATTACTTTTAAAAAATTACTAAAAATATAAACCCATTACCTAAGTGTAACAATACCCTCCAGGGTGGGCGTTATAGGATATAACGGACCTTTCAGGGGCTATAAGACCCTCCACCTGCGGCGTTGGGCCTCATTACACCCCTGGGTGGCCCGTTATATCCCAATAATGCCCACCTTGTCGGGTATTATTACTTACTTCTCACTATAGAAATCTGGTAGTTCAGGGATTCCTAGATGAAGAAGGCACCACTGTGCAGACTTATATAGGCATGGCCAAAAAGCTTTGTGGTCATTTTAGCCATTCTGTTAAGGCACAGAAGCTGTTATACAACATCTAGCCACAGAACCCGCTTCCCCACCTGAAAAAAGATGTGTCAACAAGGTGGAATTCCACCTGTTGCATGATGCAACAGGCAAGAGGACATTTCTGGAATGCCACATGCATTTTCCATGTGCCTAGAACTGACCACTACATCCTGGACACTATAATGGATCCTTGCTTTACAGACACAATCAAAATGTTCTTTGATGCACAAGAACATGGTAAGCATCCCCTCCTCCTTCATCCTCCTCCTACCATCTCTGCAACCCTTAATTCCCCTTCTCTTTCTATTCCTTCTAGAAAATCTACTATTGGACAATCTGTTTTTTTCTTACTAATGTCCTACACTTTGGTCTTCCTTTCCCATGTCTATTAATTCTGCATCTTCTCGTTCCTCCCTGAAGTATCTTCTTTATGATATTTATTTTCCTACCTGCAAATCTCTATGACCTTCTCCTCATCTTGGTACATTTCTCTATACATATGAATGTGTTTGATTTTCTACTTGCATTCATTTATTAATTTGTCTCTAAGTATGCGTATTTATTCTTCATGTATTATTATATTACTGTAATTGACTTCTTATTTCCATCACTTTATTGTTCAGCTATTTCCTACACCCCTTTCCCCCAGGATGCATCTGGAAATGAACTGTTCTCACTTCAGTGTGTCTTTCCAGGTTAAACTTTTAAACAAATAAATACATGCATATATAAATAAGCATCAGCAGTCAAAAACTGGCTTATGTGTGTCTTTCTATATAAGGTACAAACAAGAACAAGCATTTGTCAATGCCGAACGTTCGCTTGCAGGTATTTGCAGTGGTGTTTGGCATGTATGGTGCTTTACCCTAATGCCCTGTGCGATTGCTGGTATTTGCACAATAAATTTTCAGCATGACCTTTTTGTTACCCCCATTGTGCGCTACATAGGCGGAAACACGTTTTGGGCAGGATGTGAAAAATGACAGTTGTACTGCTCATAAGGAGGTGTGGTAAAATGGCAATGTTGAAAATCTGGAGTGAAAATATTGAAAATTGTAGGCTTACAGAATTAATGAATTGCAGTTCCTCGCACATATGAAGTTTGCTAATTTTCAATATTTTCACCCAGATTTTCAACATTGCTATTAAAACAGTTATTTTTAGGATTTGTTCACCAAATTTTCAACACAGCCATTTTAAGACCTCTGCTCATGAACAGTGTCACTGTGATTTTCTTAATGTGTCCATACATTGAGTTCAACACACCGACTCGCGCCATTGTGCGCTACATGGGCGGAAACATGTTTTGGGCAGGATGTGAAAATGACAGCTGTACTGCTCATGAGGAGGTGTGGTAAAATGGCAATGTTGAAAATCTGGAATGAAAATATTGAAAATTCCGAAACTTATGGCGTGCATGCAGGAACTGCTAATGCACACTCATAAAACAGTCATTTTTAGGAATTTTTTCACCAAATTTTCAACATTGCCATTTTAAGATCTCTGCTCATGAACAGTGACACTGTGATTTTCTTACTGTGTCCCATACACTGAGTTCACACAGCGACTGTGCCATTGTGCGCTACATGGGTGGAAACATGTTTTGGGCAAGATGTGAAAAATGACAGCTGCACTGCTCATAAGGAGGTGTGGTAAAATGCCAATGTTGAAAATGTGGAGTGAAAATATTGAAAATTCGTAAACTTACGAGCGTGCATAGGAACTGCGCAACGCATGACTCGTAAAACAGTCATTTTTAGGAATTTTTTCACCAAATTTTCATCACAGCCATTTTAAGACCTCTGCTCATGATCAGTGTCACTGTGATTTTCTTAATGTGTCCCATATATTGATTTCACACACCGACTGTGCCATTGTGTTCTACATGGGCGGAAACACGTCTTGGGCAGGATGTGAAAAATGACAGCTGTACTGCTCATGAGGAGGTGTGGTAAAATGCCAATGTTGAAAATCTGGAGTGGAAATATTGAAAATTCACAAACCTACGAGCGTGCTTAGGAACTGTGCAACGCACGCTCATAAAACAGTCATTTTTAGGAATTTTTCACCAAATTTTCAACATTGCCATTTTAAAACCTCTGCTAATGAACAGTGTCACGTGATTTTCTTACTGTGTCCCATACATTGATTTCGCACACCGACTGCCATTGTGCACTACATGGGCGGAAACACGTTTTGGGCAGGATGTGAAAATAACAGCTATACTGCTCATAAGGAGGTGTGGTAAAATGGCAATGTTGAAAATCTGGAGTGAAAATATTGAAATTGCAAACTTACGAGCCGCAGTGAGAACTGCACAACGCACGCTCGTAAAACAGTTATTTGTAGGAATTTTTTCAGCAAATTTTCAACATAGCCATTTTAAGATCTCTGCTCATGAACAGTGACACTGTGATTTTCTTAATGTGTCCCACACACAGAGTTCGCACACGGACTGTGCCATTGTACACTACATGGGCGGAAACACGTTTTGGGCAAGATGTGAAAAATGACAGCTGCACTGCTCATAAGGAGGTGTGGTAAAATGGCAATGTTGAAAATGTGGAGTGAAAATATTGAAAATTCACAAACTTACGAGCGTGCATAGCAACTGCGCAATGAACACTTGTAAAACAGTCATTTTTAGGAATTTTGTCACCAAATTTTCAACACAGCCATTTTAAGACCTCTGCTCATGAACAGTGTCACTGTGATTTTCTTAATGTGTCCCATACATTGAGTTCACACCGACTGTGCCATTGTGCGCTACATGGGCGGAAACATGTTTTGGGCAGGATGTGAAAAATGACAGCTGTACTGCTCATGAGGAGGTGTGGTAAAATGGCAATGTTGAAAATCTGGAGTGAAAATATTGAAAATTCGGAAACTTATGAGCGTGCGTAGGAACTGTGCAACGCAGACTTGTAAAACAGTCATTTTTAGGAATTTTTTCTCCAAATTTTCAGCACAGCCATTTTAAGACCTCTGCTCATGATCAGTGTCACTGTGATTTTCTTAATGTGTCCCATACATTGAGTTCGCACACCGACTGCGCCATTGTGCGCTACATGGGTGGAAACACGCTTTGGGCAGGATGTGAAAAATGACAGCTGTACTGCTCATGAGGAGGTGTGGTAAAATGGCAATTTTGAAAATCTGGAGTGCAATATTGAAAACTACAACGCACGAAAGGCATGTAGGAACTGCGCAATGCACGCTTTGTAAACAGTCATTTTTAAGATTTTTTATCAATTTTTCAACATAGCCATTTTAAGACCTCTGCTCATGAACAGTGTCACTATGATTTTCTTAATGTGTCCCATACATTGATTTCGCACACAGACTGCGCCACTGTGCGCTACATGGGCGGAAACACATTTTGGGTGAGATGTGAAAAATGACAGCTGTACTACTCATAAGGAGGTGTGGTAAAATGGCAATGTTGAAAATCTGGAGTAAAAATATTGAAAATTCACGAACTTACGAGCCTGAGTAGGAACTGTGCAACGCAGACTTGTAAAACAGTCATTTTTTGGAATTTTTGCACCAAATTTTCAACATGGGGTTTTTGGGACCCCTTCTCATGAATGATGTCACTGTCATGGCATTATTCAGGCCCAAAGGGTGATTTCTGCAGTGACTGTGAAATCACCCTTCGGACCAGAATTCCAAAAATGACTGAGATATGCAATAAAGTTGAAACCCCCCTATCTAGACCATTATACAGCTTACCGGCATTTCCTCAGTTCGTGGTCGGCTTTGAAGAGTGCAGACGTGTTCCTGTCCCACCGAAGATCATCGCGCCGAGCTCCAGAGGTAAGTATGGGGTGGGGGAGTGTGGGGACGCTGGGTGCGCAGCAGGTGGGTGCGGGTTGTGGAAAGGAGGACTGGAAGACTACGTGGGACTGTGTTTTCTTTACAGGTTTTTTAAAAAAAAACTGACTACGTGGGAGGCTTGCCACGCTGGAGTGGGCTCCCAGTGTGGCAGAAGATGGCTGGGGGGGACCGAGGAGCCGACGGGGGATTGGGCACCCCTGTCGACAAACTACGCATGGGGGGCTGAGGAGCCAACAGAGGACTGGGAAACCCCGTCGGCAAAACAACGGGGTTTGCCACGCTGGGGTGGGCTCCCAGCATGGCAGAAGGATGGCTTGGGGGCCGGAGCCGATGGTGGGATTGGCACCCCATCGGCAAACAACGTTGCTACGCTGGGTGGGCTCCCCAGCATGGCACCAAAGCTTTGGGGGCGGCGGATGCTGGGAGCATATGACGCGAGGGGGTGGCGGATGGTGTCGGTATGACAGTGGTGGTTTTCTTTGAAGCAGAAGACCACTGCTGTCATACAGAGCTCCCGCACCCATTGGTGCAGGATCGCCACACCTGCTCAACAGAGCACTGGATTGAATGGGAGAGGCACACCTCCAAAGTGTGCTACTCTCCCAAAAACGTTCCTTGCGCATGCACGCAAGCAAACGTAAAAAGGTAGAAGCACAACTTCAACACAAGAAGAACAGGCATTATCCCTTGCATACCCACTGACTGGCCAGGTAGAGGAGAGGGAAGAGGTAGTTCATGGATCCCCGGGTGTTATTGCTGCTACTGATAAACATCAATGGGGTTACTCATTCTTGGTTCCAAGTCATCAGAGCACTTTTACTGCTGCAACTGCCAAAAACCCAAAAGAGAGAGCCACTAATAAAAAACACTGTGGGAAAAACTGTCTATGGCTTGATGAAAACTCACAGCAAGTCTCATTTGACATAATGAAACCTTATACCAGCAAACAAAATGGTGCATGATCATCTGAAGGAGAACACAGCACTAGCAGAAGGAGACAAGCCTACAACATACTGGTACCAATAAAACAAACCCTCTGGCACTCTTTGACAGAGGTTGTTGTTGAGCACTTCACTTGCACCCCTACAGTACAAGTGCTGTACATACTCTTGAGAAAATGTTTAGTACTGAGGCTATATAGTCACTACCAAGAAAGCACGCCTTCACAAAAATACGTAGACATGCTCACTTTTTTAAAAGTTAACCTGACCTTTTAAAAAAAAAAACTCCCCAAGGTTAATGGATGATGAATCTTGCACACTACCAGCTGCCCCCAAAACAGAGGATGAGGAAACAGGTGGTGAGGTCTTCTGTGCCCATTAGTCTTCTCAGTAGACATTCAGTACTGGTACCATAGAAACCCAGTAACATAAACATCTGCTGTCAGATGAAGGCCTGATGCTTAAGTCCACTTTGTTTATATCCTGCATGTATTTGAAAGTTTCAAGTCATATTTCCCACCTTGTCTGTTCTACAACAAGAATATACTGGTTTCCTAGTATCTGCTTGTACGTCCCTTCTTACTCTCGCTGTATCATCTTTGTCACGATTCTTTGCATTGTCTCCAACCTGTTTATGTACAGTACTTCCTTAGGTGAGGGTTCCAAAACTGCACAAAGTACTCACAGGTGTGGTCTCGCCATAGTTTTTTACAGGGACAAGATTACTTTTCTCCTGCTGCTGACATGCATCCCAAAGCATTCCAGCATTCTGTTTACCTTCCTTGCTGCTTTATTACATTGTACTGATGATTTGAGGTTGATAAAATTCACCATCTCTAGAGCAGTTTCTACCTGTGTCACTGTAACTCCCATCCCACCTCCAGAGTGCACTCAAACCCAGGATTTCTGCTGTCAAAATGCATGACTTTGCACTTTTTGATACTAAAGTCCAGCTGCCAGTTCTTAGACCTACACTCAAGCCACTCAAGGTCTCCCTCAATTCATAGATACCCACCTCACAAGTTATCCTGCTACAGAGCTTGGAATCATCTGCAAAGAGGCAGATTTTCCCTCTGATTCCTTCTTCTATATCACTGAAGAAGTAATAAGAGCAGAAGTAACAAGACAGCCCAAGTACTGTCTCTGCAGGACCCCTCTAATGACCTCCCTCACACCTGAGGAGCTCCTGTTTATCACCACCCTCGGCGTCCTTCCCCTTAACTAGTTCCCTACCCATCTTGTTAGTTCATGCTCACTCCAAGGTCCTCTAGTTTCTTGACAAGCTGTTTGTGCAGAACTGATTCACATGCCATGCTAAACTCCAGATTAATATGTCAGCTGCCTGTCCTTTATCAACAGCCTGCAGTACCTGGTCAAAAAAGTCAATCAGATGTGTTTGACAAGATCTACCTGTTACAAACACATGCTGGTTTCTATCTTGTAGCTTATTGGCTACCAGGAACTCCACTAACCTCCCTGTAACTATGTTAACTTCTTTGGGGATATCTCTATCATCAGGTCACACTTATGGAATGTAGCTGTCAGGCATCAGGATCAAATGGAAGCCTTTTCTGAAGTAGTCTTTTAGGGGCAGCACATGCCAATGGCAGGCTCCCATCACATGCCCTATATAAGTGGGAGTGGCCCTGCACCCTCCACAGTTCTTTCCACCATCGACCATTCACACACGGACTCCACGGAAGCTTTGTCGCTCAGTTCAACCTCCAAAACTAGTTACCTTTTTTCTATGATGTCTGCTTTGAATCACTTTGCTTTAAAGTGATTCTTTTTGTATTCCTCAACCAATGAACACAGACTCTGTGTCTGCTGTCTTGGACCTGGCCATAACATTCTCACCTGTGAGTTCTGCCTGAAGTTCAACCTCACCACCTGGTGCCAATGCAAGACAGCCCTGCAGAAGTTCCTCATAGAGCAACAGTCAGCCAGCAGAGAACAGGGGTCCTCTGAAGCTCCCTTCCCAATTGTTGACATCTTCTTCAAGCTCTCAGGCCACCAAGGCCTGGGACAAGTCCTTGAGGAAACACTTTCATCGAGATAAGGACCGGCCTAATGATCATTCCCACCCCCCAATGGCAATCCCGGTCCCAGTTGGACTCTTCCTCTGCTTCTCCTGGGATTGCTACATCTACCGCTTTGGCATTGGCACCTCACTCTGTGCAGGTCTCTGCTCCTATCAGACACCACACAGAAGAAAGTTCTCCCAGTCTTCACAAGGCTGCGGAGGGGCTATCGGCATCTGGGTTGTCAGCCCCTGACCCACTGCTGAGACCTCTTGAATCTTGAGGTCCTCAGGCACTTGACCTCATCATTTCTACTATTGTTTGAGGCAGTTTATGAGAGCTGGACTCCTCTTCCCTCTTCATCAATGCTTATACTGATGACAATTCCTTTTCCCACCATCAACGTTAATGCTACTCTTTCCTCCATTACCACATGTCTCATACAACAATTTGTTCCACAGCCTGAGCCGTTGTCAACTGCGCCATCGGGTGCTGCCTCAGTGTTGATGCCAGTTTGACCCATCCGCCCCACACTTTCCAGAGAGTCGTTGGTACTCCAACTATCGGTACCTGCTTCAGGACAGGCTGACATCTGAGAGGAATTCATCTTGATCTAATCCTCTCAAGGGAGAGGATGAGGAGGAAAACATTGAAGAAGACTACTCTGGTAGGTCTACTGTCTCCTCCAGGAGTGAAGACTCAGTCAAGAACACACCCAGGTCCCCCCAAGAGGACCCTTCTTTCTTCAGCATCATGAAGCAGCTTTCCTCCACTATGGAGTTCCAGACTGAGGAAGAGGATGTCACAAGGAGGAATCTGGTGGATTTCATGGAGATTTCAGAATCTCCACCCAAGATTATTCCTCCTCTGCTGCCAGCCCTGAATGATGTTGCCACTGCTGTCTGGCATAGGCCTAAACTAATACCAGCCATGCCCAGAAAGGCTGACAGGCTTTACCAGGCACCTCAGGAGCTGCCCTTTGATGCAGCCTAGCTGGAAAATGATGCAGTGATAATTAAGGCCACTCATGACAGGACTAAGGCACCCAAGCACCTTAGTTCCTTGCCCCTTAACCGGGAATCTAGGAGGTTAGTGCTCAGGGGCAAGTGGACTTTTGCCTTGGCCACTCTAGACCTTAGAATTGCCAGGTACATAGCTCATTTGATTAAGTACCAGAACACCCTCTGGAGGAAGGGCAAAGCTGCTGCTCAGGCCCTCTCTGTGGGTCCTCACAAACAAGAGCTTCTCAAAGTTCTCCAGGCTTCGGAAGATACTAGTAAGTATCTCCTCTGAGCCAGCTATGATATTGATTATTCTACTGCCAGGGCGGCTGCCTCCAGCATTTGCTTTAGAAGGCACTCCTGGCTCCAAGTATTGGGCTTTGTAGCTGATGTCCAGCAAAAGGTGCTGAATGCCGCTTTTATGGGTCACACACTCTTTGGCCCTGATGTGCAGTATATTATCAATAACCTACAGGCCTCAGGCAGGACCATTCAATCTGTCCACTCCCTTTATGATACTCAGCCCAGGAGTAGACTGGGGCCCTCCTTTTGTAAGGTCTCTCACAAGTTTGGTTCTGGACCCAAGCTCCAGGATAAGTGCATGACCATTTCTGCCTTGTCTGTCCCCTCGTCCACCTCTGGTTTCTCTACTAAGCAGTCCAGAAGAGGAGTTATGGCCCCAGTCACCAGTTCAGCCTCAGCCTGACTCCTTGACAGACCACCCCCACCTCTTGTTTCAAGTTAGTAGGTGGTGGTCAGAGGTCAGTTCTCCCTCCATCTATCCCAATGGAGAATGAGGGGCTCTACTCCAAGTTCTTCTTGGTTTCCAAAAGAAAAGGGGACTTGATGCCCATTCTAGACCTCAAGGAGCTGAACCATTTGTCCAGTACAAAAAGGTCCGGATGGTCACACTGCACAGCCTTCTTCCTCTGCTCAAGCAGGGCAACTGGCTATGCTCCCTTGACATGTTGCCAATCTGGAAACATAATCAATTTAAGTCTGAAACTTTCCCAATGTAACTGCAATGCTCCAATTGTTTATTTGTTAATGTGGAGTCAATTAATTTAAGCCTGAAACTTTCCTAATGTAACTGTAATGCTTTCAACAGGACAACTTTGTAAAACAGGGCCTCACAGTCCTAAAAGTTACTTCCTGTCAAACAAACTCTGGTCAGAGCTGATATGGCTGTGGAGAGATTTTGGGATGCTTTTACCCATTATTTCTAATGAACTTGCAAAATGCAGATCTGTGGAGAGGCAGTCTCAATGTGGTCTTCCTTTTACACATTTTTACAATGTGTTTTCATAGAATATGCCTGCTGATTGCTATGTATTTAGCCTGGATAGTTCACAGAAGAAATGGCATCTTATTTTCAGTGGGGCTCTACATCTACACAATATTATGCTGCATTATGTAAAATCAGAACACACTAAAAACAATATTTTACATCTGGGGGAATATATTAAGTGCTGGATCGATGCATGAGCAGAAAGATGCATTGCACAAAGAGGGTGTGCCGGTCGGCACTGATACAATATTCAAAAAGAATGCACCACCAATACAGGATGTGCATACAGTGAAGCCCACCAGGATGAAGTGCAACACTGCAGAATTCTGCAATAGAGTTACTGCAGCAAACAATGAAATTTCAAAGGGAGCTAATTCCTTTTGTCAGGCAGTAAATCTGTGACGCTGTGCTTCATCCTGGTGGGCTTCATCATACCTATTGAAAATGTGACCCTGGACAGAAGTCGCAGTGTAGGCGGCCACCAAGTCGGGTACCTCCAGGGTGACCCCAACTTAATACCATCCAGGGGGAATGCGTGGTATGTACAGTTATGCACCGCAGCCCCCATGGGCGATATTCAGCCAAGGAATGCAAATGAACTAATTGAGCATGCAGGGTGCAAAGGGGCCTTATGTATGCTCATTACCAGCCCATTTGCATAGAAACATAGACTTTGACAGCAGATAAGGACTGCTTGACCCACCTAGTCTGCCCATTTTCCTACCTACTGGATAAGCTGCAGACCCTAGTTAACCAACATCCTGTTTCTTCCTATCCCCCACAAGAATTGCCTTATGTCTGTCCCATGCATTCTTGAATTCGCCCATAGTTTTAGACCCCGCAACCTCCTCAGGAAGGCAGTTCCATGCATCCACCACCCTCTCTGTGAAAAAATACTTCTTCACATTGCCCCTGAGCCATTCCCCCCTCTATCTTCAAATTGTATCACCTTGTTCTTGCACATCTCTTTATCTGAAAGATGCTACCCTCTTGGACTTTGTTGATTCCACTGAGGTACTTCAAAGTTTCAATCATGTCCCCCCCCCCGCCTTCCTTTTCTCAAGGGTATACATATTAAGCTTCTTTAGTCTCTCCTCGTATGGCTTCTCTTGCAGACCCTGCACCATTTTATTTACCCTCCTCTGGACAGCCTCCATCCTGTCTATGTCCTTCTGGAGATGGGGTCTCCAGAACTGGACGCAGTACTCCAGATGGGGTCTCACCAACTGTCTGTACAGAGGGATAACAACTTCCTGTTTTCTGATGATGTTGCTTCTCCCTATACATTCCAGTATTCCCCCAGCCCTCCCTACTGCCTTCTCACATTGCATTCTAACCTTAAGGTCATCTGATATGATTACCCCCAGGTCCCTTTCCATTTTTGTTGTTGTTACTACCCCCCCCCCCATTGTGTACTCTTCCCCTGGGTTTTTGTTTCCAGGTGCATTATTTTGTACATCTTTGCATTGAATCCAAGCTGCCATACTTCTGACTATTCCTCCAGCCTTGCCAAATCTCTTCTCATTCTTTTCACCCCCCCTCCTTGTGTATCAATCCTGTTGCAGATCTTTGTGTCACATGCAAAGAGGCAAATGTTTCCTTCCAGTCCCTCTGCAATGTCACTTATAAAGACATTAAAATGGACTGGACCCAGTACTGAACCCTGTGGTACCCCACTAGTAACCCTCCTTTCTTAAGAGTGGACTCTGTTTACTATTACCTTCTGTGTCCTGTTGTCCAGCCAATGTTTTACCCAGGCTACCACCCTGGGACCCACTCCCAAGCTGGCTAACTTGTATATTAATCTTTTGTGTGGGACTGTGTCAAATGCCTTGCTAAAGTCTAAGTAGGCCATGTCCGGAGCTCCTCTCTGGTCTACTACTTTGGTCACTCATTCAAAGAAATTGATTAGATTTGTCTGACATGACCTTCCCGCTGTGAATCCATGCTGCCTTGGGTCCTGTGCCCCACTGGCCTCTAGGTACTCAACAGTTCTTTCCTTCAGAAGTGATTCCATCATCTTCCCTTCCACAGAGGTCAAACTGACAGGTCTGTAATTTCCTGCCTCTGCCTTGCTCCCACGTTTGTGAAGGGGAATCACATCCACCCTCCTCCAGTCCCCAGGTACCACACCATCCTCCCATGATTTGTTAAAAAGGGTAGTTAGTGGTGTCACTAGTTGTCCCCTTAATTCTTTTAGAATTCTGGGGTGAATCCCATTTGCTTTGTTCACCTTCAGTTTTAGGAGTTCTTTCAGAACCCTTTCTTCTGTGAAAGAACTGGGATTGCCCCCCCCCATCCAGAGTGCTTCTGCTAATTGGATTACGTACTTCCCCATCTCGTCTTTTGTGAATACTGAGCAGAAGTATTCGTTCAGTATCCCTTCCTTTTCACAGTCCCTCTCTGCCCACCCGTTGTCCATTCTATTCAGCCTCACTATCCCTCCCTTTGTCTTTCTACGCTCCCTAATATACCTATAAAAGGTTTTATCCCCCTTCTTAACTGAGTTGGCAATATTTTCCTCAGTTTGGGCCTTTGCTATTCTGACTGCCTTCCTTGCTTCCTTCTGTCTTAACTGGTACAGTTCTCTGTCCTGCTCCTTCTGTGTTTCCTTATACTTCCTAAATGCTATCTTTTTCCCCCTAACCTTCCCTGCCACCTCTTTTGAGAACCATAGTGGCTTTTTCTTTCATTTTGATTTATTTATTTGCTTCACACAAAGGCTTGTTGCCTCTGTGATTACAGTTTTGATGTTTCCCAATTGTTGCTCCACCCCACCTTCTTGCCTATTTGCTAATGCTTTTCTAAGGCACTCTCCCATTTTGACAAAGTCAGCCCTCTTGAAGTCCGGTACCCTCACTTTTGTATGGTTTGACTCTGCAGCTGAGTTTATTGAGAACCACACTGTTTGGTGGTCACTTGTTTCCAGATGGCTACCCACTTCTAGATCCGAGATCCTTTCACTGTCCCCATTTTAGAGTATGAGGTCTAGCATTGCTCCCTCCCGAGTGGGTTCCATCACTAGCAGTCTGAGGCATGCCTCTTGTAAGGCATCAAGAATGGCCCTGCTCTTTGATGTGACTGCAGCAAAGGTGCTCCAGTTAACATCTGGCATATTCAGGTCCCCATCAACAATATCTCCCCTTTCTCTGCCATCCTAAGGATGCCTTCTATTATATCCTTGTCCATTCCCTCCCCCCCCTGAGATGGGAGTCTGTATACAACCTCTGTGCGGATTGTGGTGCTATTTCCAGTCTCTAAGGTGACCTACAGTGCCTCCTCTCCTCCCTGTTTACTCTTTTGTTCCATTGCTTTTATCAGTTCCCTTTCATGGAGAGCTACTCCTCCCCCCACTACCCTCCCTGTCTCTCCTGTTGGTTGTGTACCCTGGTATGTTAACATCCCAGTCATGGTTCTCTGTGTACCATGTTTCTGTGACTGCCACAATATCCGGGCATCCCTCTTCCATCAAGGCCACCAGTTCAGGGGCTGTTGCCCAGACTATGGGCATTGGTACTTATTACCCTCCATTTCTTGATGGCCTTACCATTTTTGCCCCATCCCTGTCCTTACTGCCTTTGTTGTTTTCTACATTTACCCCTGCCCTTCCCCCTATCGACATCTCTATCTTGGTATTTATCTCTCTAACTATCCTGATATTTTGGGGGGAGGGCTAGGATTTCCCTGCTCCTTTCCAGTGCCCCCCTTAGATAGTTTAAATGTGTGCCATTGAAGCATTCAAACCTATCATCTAGGATCCTGGTTCTCCTCCTGGATAGATGCAGACCGTCATGCCAGTATAGACCTGCATCACTCCAGGTGGACCCCTAGTCCCCAGTGAAGCCCAACCCCTGAGTTCTGCACCAGTTTTTCAACCACTGATTGAATCCCATGGTGTGGAGCACCCTAGCCTTGCCCATGGCATAGACAAGCAGCACCTCTGAGAAGGTTACTATGCATGCTACTTATTTAAGGCCCCTCCCCAACTCCACAAACTCCTCCTGCACTATTCTGATCCCTTTTCTACCCAGGTCATTTGTCCCTAGGTGGACAATAGCATCCAGCTCCCTCCTCTGTGCAGCTGCTGCCACAATCCTGAGGATTTGCTCCCTGTCCCTCCAAGCCATGGTGCCTGGCAGGCAGCTTACCTCCCTGTCCCCTCCCTCCCCCAGTTCTACCCTCCTGACAATGGAGTCCCCCACCAGGAGTTGTTTCCTTCCTCTGTCTGGTCCCATGCCATCCTCCTGTGGGTCTTCTTCATGGAGGTTTCCAACATTCTCCTTGGTCTCTACTGTGGGTGCCTCTACAGAGGAACCACACAACTGCCAGAGTGCCATATGAATTTTGGAGAAGTACAGCTAGAGAGATGCGCCTCTGTTCCACCACCCTCACCCTCCCTGAGCCCTCTGTGGTCCAATCACTTGTCTTTCTTGACAACCTCTGAGGCAGCAGTGGTGGCCCTAGTGGTCCCTGTTTGGGAGAAGAGGCCCCCCAAATCTTGGCCAACTCAGCCTGGAGATGAGCAACCTCCTCCCTCAGCCCAGACAGGTGCCTGCAGATGGGACAATGCCGCATCCTCCAGAATATTTCCTGAAAGACTGCTGCTCCACAGCCACTGCACTGCACCACTCCCATCATGTCTTATTTCTGGCCCCTTAACTGTTGTTTTAAATACTTACTCTTTCCTCTGTTTGTTATTTTTTTCCCCCTACTTGCTTACTGCCTCCGTGCCCTTAAAGCTCCTGATCTTCCTGTTCTGAGACAGGAAGTTCCTTGTATTTCTCAGTTGCATGCATGTTGGCATGGGGATGAATGCATTGGAGCAGCTCTTGCCCCCAAGCCCCAACCCCGATTGCTCCCATGTGGGACAGGCCCTGAAGTCTCTGGTGGTATAGTGGCACCCCCCCCATCCTTTCCTCCAGCCCTGATCGTACCGGAATCCAGGCTCTATCTGTTCCATATTGCAGGTCCCCAATGCCATCCCTAATTGCACCTGAATACACCTACAGTCCATGTCCATAGTGTAGTGGCCCCCGTTCCCCCTCAACAGTGCACAGACACCCCCTCCCTGCCCCCCAGCCCATCCCATTGTGACAACTGTCTCTGTAATGGGATAGTACCACTCTATCGGTGGGTGGTGGAGCACTTGCAGTAGGATGCTGGAATGTGTTATACAAAGGCATGAGCTGTGTGTGGTTGAAAACACCCAGTGACCATACACATCAGGCACTCGCATGCAGATCCATCATCCTGGTGCCATTGCACTGCTCAGTGTGGATGACAGCCGATGCTATACCCACTCACACAGGTCCCAAAACAGGCATGTTACAGCTAACCTCTCATTCATTTGTACAGTTGGGGAATTGTGGATGAACTGTCCATAGCCTGAAGTGTACACCGCAAATGGCATTACAGGATACCACACCCCATGGTACCCAGGATATCTCAGAAGTTCAGAAGGTGGCATGTTACACAGAGGAACAGGGGAGAGTGTGGACTTACAGCAGTGTATAACACCAGGAAGATACAACATTAGCAAGGCATGCATTGGAGGCATGTAAATTCCCTCTTCAGTTTGCCAGGGATGTACACACAGCTGCATACACTGGTGGATCTGCAGCTAGCGTGGTGCCCCAATGCATGGTACAGTCAGTTGGGTCATTCCAGAGTGTGGGTCTCCAGCCCGGGTTCAGTGCAGTCAATGGCTGGCCATGGCAGGGTGTGGAGGGCAGTGCCAGTCTTTGCAACAGGTTGGGTATGGGGGAGTGAGGGTGTCTGTGTACAGGGGTGGTGGATGGGAGTCCTCTAGACTATAGATATGGACCATGGTTTCCTCTGGTACAATCAGTTCTGGGGTGTCCTACACTATGGAGCTCATCAGGGATGGAGTTGGATAGACTGGGGATGGAAAGGGGCACCTCTAGTCTACTAGGGGTGTCAGGTTGCTGTGCACCTGGGTGCACATCTGCAGCCTGTCTGTGGGTGGCTGGCTGGGTTAGACCAGCTATTCATAGTCTAACTGTGGGCCGCGTTGCTCTGAACTGTGAGGGGCACATTCCCACTGAATATGCTGCAGCACGGCATATACATGGGATTGCCCCCTTGACTTGAATGGCATATCATTTGTGTGCCCTGGCCCATTCCCTTGTGGTCGGTGCATCCCGCACATTTGAATATCGTGCTGCTGAGCATTGTTGGAGTTGTGCAGCACATTTCCCTTTTCCACCGGGATGCGCTGCATATCTCCTTTGAATACAGGGGCCCTGGACTAGGTACCCTGAATAAATTCATTATAAAAATGGTAAAATTATGAACTCACTGAAAACAAGACATTGCATCTAATCTGGGACAGCCTGAGTAAATACAGTGCGAAAATGTGTAAATGAACATCCTTGTAACAATGAGATGTAGCGTCTCCCCTGCCTATCCAGGATACAGAATATGGGGTAAGAAATATTCAGTGCTCCCAGATCCAAATAACCATTACCCTGCAAGAAGCCTTCATTTCCCCTGTGTTTCCCCTACAGTGGCAGAATCAAATCCCTGTATAAATCCCTGTAGATTTTTCCATAAGCCATTGATTCCTTATTTATGACTTTGTTCTTCATTTATTATATCAGCAGCCTTTTATTAGGAAAAGAGCTCTGATTTGCTGTTCAGTATTAATATTATGTGTCAAGATGGCATTGGAATGATTTGGATTTACATGCTATGGATAAGGCATAATGAGGGACTATATGACATAAATATCACACTCATTATTTCATAAATTATACTCAAAATTAGTAATCACAAGTCAGACAATCTTTCAAAAGATACTAGTAATGCCGGTAAACAAATTTATTGCAAATAAATTAGAGACACTTCCATATATATTATGGTAGAGTAGCACTTTTAAGGTTAAAGGGTGAAATTTTGCACCTTAATAACTTTGCCACCATTCAACAGATTTGACTGAAGTTTGGTATGCATGATTGGGCATGGTAGATCTTGGCATCTGCCAACTTTCGTACCAGTCAGATATACAGCTGCGGAGTTATTAGGCGATAACCAAAAGCGCAATTACGCTTTTTTGTGAATTCTTTGCTCTCGCCTACAGGTCGCACGGTTTGCGTGACTGGTCCAAAGACTTCAGGGAACGTGCGGCCAGGGTCCCTGATGTGCCTTTTGAAGATTTTGTGAAAAAATATTAAACGGTTCAAAAGTTATTCAAAAAATAAGTTCCCATTATAAGTCAATGAGAAAAGTTAACAAAAAGTTTGAAAGTATCGCAAATACACTTTTTAGTGTCGCAAATGGCCCTAGTAGTGTCACAAAACCGCCATTTTGTTTTCAGTTAGTGATCAGAAAAATACTTGGCATTTAAAATTGGGACCCTCTAGGGACACAATTCTTTCACCCTGAGGATGCTAGCCATGTCTTTATTTTGGGGTTAAACACCCCAGAAATATGTTTTTCAAATTTCTGGAAACAGTAGTGTTGAAAAGTAGTGTCGCACCTGTGACACTTTCGCAATTTTTTGCGAAAAGTGTCACAAATTGCGACACTACTTTTTCAGTCTATGGCCCAAATGACAGGACTTCTTTGCCACCCTGCTGCAAAAGAACTGTTTGGTCTTTTGGGCTGAAATTTGGAGGAAAGGCAGCCAACATCTCACAGATGTGACTTTTGGTGGTTTGGTGAAAAAATATTGCATGGCTGCCAAGTTACAGTACTCCAAAGTTGATGTTTTTTCCCATAGACTAACATGGTGGTGTACGCCGCCTTTCGGGCCTCATATCTTGAAAACGGTGAAGATACGAAATTTTTGTCGTGACGAAGCATAGCCCACACATTCAGCAAAAACCTAGCCCAGATACTCATGAGAAACATGTGAAATTTAAATGTTTTTTCTACGTTGTATGGTTCCTGAGATATAAGCAATTTAGTATTCCAACTGCTCGTTTTTTGCTCCCAGGCCCATTATTATGCATACATTCTTTATACACACTGTGTTTCTCTATGCAGCTGTTGGGCGAAAACATGGTGTGCACTTCCGTTACTGTAACAGTTAGCTTTTACACTTGTGTTTCCGTACCGTTTGCGTTACTGTTCCTGTACACCTCCGCAAGTTACCTTTGCGTTTTGTTTGCACTTGCGGTTGCGTTACTGTTACCATTTGCGTTTCCACTACTGTTTCTGTTTGCGCTTCTGTTTGCGTTTCTGGCACCCCTTTCATTTGTGTTTGTGTTTCTCTTTCGGTTTGCATCTTCGTTGCTGTTACTGTTACCATTTGCGTTTCCAATTACTTTACTGTGCCCATGCACATTATGGTTTGCGTTTCTGTATGCACTTGTGTTTGGTTTTGCATTTCTGTTTCCTTTGGCGTTATTGTTGCTGTTACCATTACCATTTGCATTTACAACTGCGATAGCATTGACCATGCATATTCTGATTTCTGCGTTACGCCGCTTTGTGTTAGCATTTACATTTCTCTTTCCTTTGGCGTTATTGTTCATGTTAACTTTACCATTTGCTTTTACAATTGCGGTACCATGCCCATGCACATTACGGTTCACGTTTATGTGCGCGCTTCCATTCGCGTTTTTGTTTCTGTTCCCTTTGGTGGTCTCGTTGCTGTAACACTTAACATTTGCATTTACAATACCGGTGCCATCACTGTGCATGTTACCAGTTGCATTTTCGCATGCGCTTGCGTGTCCATTTGCATCACTGTTCGCTTTGGCGTCACTTTATGCTTGCATTTCTATTAACGTTTGCTTTACCATGTGCGTAACCATTGCCACTTGTGTTTGCATTGCAGTTCCTGTTACTATGTAACAAGACATAACGTGTGGCCCCGTGCTCCTGCCACCGCATTCCATTCACTATTTATCGTCCTTGTTCTCAAAAAGAAGGGAAACTAGAGGCAAAAAAATCCATTTAATGCATAAGTTAGGGTTGTTCCACAGTGACAAAAGTGAGGAAATTTGGTGTTAGGGTTGAAAGCCCCCCTTGGCCCCCCAAGCCCACCCCCAACTGGCTTCAGAGTGTGCTGGTGGTCGGTCCTAACTCTCACCCCATTCTTCTATACCTCTGCTTCTTTACACATGTGATGGGGTGAGAGTTAGGGCCGATGACCCCAACGCACACCCTGAAGCCCTTTGGGGGTTGGGCATGGGGGGCCAAGGGAGGCTTCAGTCCAAAAACTTCATGAAAGATGCAGCCTTGGTCATCGATGTGCCTTACAAAGATTTGGTGAAAAAATATTAAACCGTTCAAAAGTTATTCAAAAAACAAATTTCCCATTCTAGTCAATGGGAAAAGTTAACAAAAATCACAAAACTTTCGCAAATGGATGTTTTTACTGTTGCAACTGGCCCTTTTACTTACATGAGTCAGCTATTTATTTTTTCAGTTACTGCACAGAAAAATGCCTGCCGTTTAAAATTGGGACATTCTAGGAACACACTGCTTGTTGTGTTCACCTAGTCGAATCCTGAAAATGCTAGACATATGTTTTTTGGGGGTTCAGACCCCCCAGAAATGCATTTTAAAATGTTCTAAAAATACTTTTGCAAATGTGAAAGTTTCGTGATTTTTTTGTGAAACTTTTGTGATTTGTGAAAGTATTTCAAGTTCAAGTTCAAGTTCAAGTTTATTGCAGGAAAACTCCATTGAGCAAGCTCATTCACAAGGAGGTCCTGTGACATAAACACTTAAAGTACAAACACAGATAGGTAATAACAGTATATACATGAAATGCACATTACATGATACAGGCTGGATATACATACAAGGGTACCACATAGGGTGACCGCAGGTGGTAAACATTGATATGAGACAGGGAAGCTACTTACAGGTTGCATACTGATAAATGAAACATGATGACTGGTGTGTACATACATATACAGTATTTTGGCAGCTAGAACTAAACAACAGTCTACAACTGATATGGGGGAGGAGTGATTTGATAGAGTAGCAGTGGAGTGTAAGCAAAGATAAAGCCAGGAGTAGAAGGGAAGGGAAAGCAGTTAATATGACAAATCAATTATACCTTACCAGTGGATAAATATGGCACACATGGAAGGAAGAGACTTAATGACAGTTACAGGTGTCTTTTATTTTGGCTGAACTTAGCGATTTGTAGAAGTTTATTGAAACTCTGCTAGTTAGTTTCAGTACGGTTTGTAATTGGTTCCAAATGGAGGGAAGGGCATATGCAATAGCACGCTTACTAAAGGAAGTCCAAGTCCTTGGTATGTCAAGCATAATAAAGTCAGATTTTCTTAACTAGTATGCACTATGTGAGATACCAATAAGGGAGAGAGATAGCTTGGCAATTTCTGCGGGAGCAGTTTAAGAGTCCATAGCCCAGCATGGAGCAGGCGTCTAGTAGTAAGGGATGTCCAACCAACAGCTACATATAAGTCACAGTGGTGCGGACGGTAAGGGGATTTGGTAATGAACCGTAATGCACGGTGATAAAGGATGTCCAGTTTACTTAGATTTGCAAGAGTGGTGGAGGAATAGATTACATTGCCATAGTTGAGTAGGGGGAGAAAAGTGGCCTGTACAAGCTTGTTTCGAGTTTCAAGGGGGAAAAGGGGCCTATTTCTGTAGAAGAAACCTAACCTTGCTTTTAACCTTCTAGAGACATCTTCGACGCGGTCACTGAAAGATAATTTATTGTCGATCCAGATACCTAGATATTTAAATTTGGTTACAACTTCCAGAGGCTCGTTTAGGTGGTGACAATGAAGTCTTGGGCAAGGGTATGGGGGCCTCAGACAGCACTAGGGAGAATATCATCGCTTAGTCTTCTTAGCATTGAGCAGAAGCTTTGCCTTTATTAGATTATGCTCAAGTTGTGCGAAGTCCGCTGAAGCACCCTTGACTTCAGATAACGATGAGCCAGAAGTATACAACACAGTATCATCTGCAAAAGTGCAGATTGGACGAGATATGTTAGCATCTAAGTCATTAATGTACAGAGAAACAAGATAGGGCTAAGATGGATCCTTGGGGACTCCTCTTGCAACTGGCAAGGCAGCAGAAAAAGCCTTCCGCTTTACTTTTTGGAATCTTCCAGTTAGGTAGCTAGAGAACCACTGGGTGGTATGGTATGTGGCACCCAACTTTGCAAGGCAATTGACTAATAGTTTGTGATCAACAGTATCAAAGCTTTGCTGAGGTCCAAAAAGACTGCACCAGTTACCTTCTTAGCATCTATAGCAGAGATCCAATCATTGGTTACTTTTGCTAGTGCAGTGATTGTGCTATGATTAGCCGGAAGCCAGATTGAGCTGGGTTAATGAGAAAGAAGGTTTCAAGTGAGATTTAACTGAATATGGATCAGTTTTGAGAACTTTAGAAAGGATAGGCAATATGGAGATAGGCCTATAGTTGTTTACATCGCATGGGTCACCAGATTTAAATAGAGGAGGATATGTGCTGATTTCCAGCAGGACGGCACAGTAGCAGATGTAATGGAAAGATTGAAGATGTGGAGAATTGGGGCAGTGAGATGGGTAGCCTGACCTTAGGAAAAGGGTTCCAAGCCATCGCCCCTGCGCTTTTTGGTGTCTAAGTTAAGAAGAGAATCTTCTACTTCTTTATAAGTTATCTTTGCGAGTTGGAAGGGGCTGGGTGCAGGACTAGATGTGGAGGGAGGGGTATGCTGACTCACCGCAGCACCAGCATAAGGTGACGAGTCAAAGTTAATCCAGCTGTGGCAAAGTGGAGTTAAGTTCCTCCAGGATTAGGGACTTGTTTTCCACAATCTTGCCACTTGCAACTATCTTTGTTAGACAGAGGGCCATGGGCGTTCTTCTATAGCTTTGATAGTCTTCCATATTTTATGAGGGTTATCTTTAGTTTGTTCGAGAGTAGAAATATAATAGTTAGCTTTAGCAGAGCAAGTTTTTTCACACAGTTATTCCTGGCTGTTCTAAAGGCCTGCTAATCCTAAGATTCTTTGAATGTCTAGCTTTAGCCCAGAGCTTATCTCGAGCTATAAGGGCTGCCTTGAGATCCGAGGTAACCAGGGTTGGAATTGTTCCAGCACTTTACTTTGATGAAAGGGCATGCTTATTTATTATTGTAGTGAGTTTGTCATTAAGATGCAAGCTGCCTTGTTGACATCTTTGGCTAGGTAAAGATCTTGCCATCTGATCATGCTCAGGTCAGATAGGAAGTTTACTG
The DNA here is from genome assembly GCA_016271365.2 of Neoceratodus forsteri. Taxonomy (NCBI): domain Eukaryota; kingdom Metazoa; phylum Chordata; order Ceratodontiformes; family Ceratodontidae; genus Neoceratodus; species Neoceratodus forsteri. Next base: position 756,828,522 of record CM028135.1, read on the forward strand.
CACTGAATTTGCGAAAAGGATCTTTTGTTATAAAGATGGATTGCGGCCAGGCCTTAATTTGAGATCTTATGCAAGCAACAATTCCATGATCGCTCATGTCGTTGTGAAACACTGCCAAATGAGATATTTTGTGTGGATGGGTGGTTAGTACCACATCTAGAGTGGAACTGTTGGCAGTATTTAGAGTGTTGTTCCTAGTAGGTTCACTGACTAATTGCCCAAGACCTAGCTCGTCACAAAGGGATTTGAGGCCATGTGATTTAGGTGACAGCCAGTCCATATTTAGATCTCCTAGAAATATTGTTTCAGTTTTTGCATGTACGAACATGGATTTCAAAAGATTAAGGACTTCATCACCACCAGACGGGGGTCTATAGCCACCTAGGATAGTGATGCATTCCGAGGAGGGGAGATGAAGGCCCAGCGAAACTAACTCAAATTCCTTGGCTAGAGATTTGCAACTAATATTGGTGACCAAATACAGCAGAAAGGGGAACAAGGAGAGCAGGAGCAGCTTAGTTAGTGGCCATCCACCCTTCAGACTCAAGTCCCCTTGTAGCAGCACCTGGAAAGAAGTAGAATGATAATGCAGGCCATATTGCCCATGAATGAATACAGTGATTTATGTAGAAGACCAAGAATCCCTCTAGTGGCAGGTCTGTATAACCTGCTAATGGGAAACTAGCCAAAGGTAGTTAGACTTATTGGCACCAAGGCAGAGTGCTTGGATGGGGGGGGGGCGCTGCAGGAAGAGCAGTCAGACAGAAGAGGTATAAGCACTTTAAAACAGTAGTAGAAATTACAATCCAGCTAATACAGTTGAACAACTCCTAATAACACAGTTGAAATGTGCTTAGTTCTATCGAAGTTCTATTTCGTGCAAGTATGCTGAAAATAACTGCAAATCTTTGCCAGTCTCCTGCAACAAAATGGTTTGGTCTCTTGGGGATAAAATTTTCAGGGTGGCAAGCCCTGGTCCCAGAGATGTGCTTTTTAGTGGCTTGGTGCAAAAACATTACAGGGGCCCAAAGTTACAGCATTCTGAATTTCCGAAATTTTCCCATAGGATAACACTGAGGTGTCCATGGTGCATTTCGGAGCTTATATCTCGAAAATGGTTCGAGATACGGTCTTTTCGTTGCAAAGATCCTTAGTAAACTATGTTGGAAGGTCCTGAAACCCATGAAATTTGAATTTTTTTTTCTACCTTGTACGATTCCTGAGATATTTGCGATTTACTGTTCCAATTGCTCATTTTCATGTCCGAGGATCACCATTATGATCACAGACTTTGTATTCACAGCTCTTTCTGCTGCACCCATCTCGGATACAATGCACAATACGGATTTGGTTGACTCATGTTGTGGGAACCACTCACTCTCATGATTACAACCACACTTCCATTTTTTTACTAGCTGCTACGATTCCCCAGATATGGGCAAATTACCGTTACAAGCCTTCCATGATCTATAGGGCTGCTGTATGGCTCCATGCTTCTGTGTAAGTGGGAGCGCAGGGTCTAGAGGGCCCATGGTCCCACAAACACATATCATTACGCAGAAATGGGCAGCTTGGCTCAAGCCCCACGCTCCCAACAACACATACCATTTACTATTTCTATTATACTTTCTCAAAAAGAAGGGAAATTCATTGCAAAAACTCTGTTACTGCATCAGTTAGGGTTATTTCCACAGTGACAAAAGTGTGGAAATGTGATGTTAGGGTTACCAGACTCCTAACCTCCTCATCTTCACTTTCTCCACAGACCAACAAATGCCGAGGTCTGCCATAGGGTCGTGTGGCATAACTGTCACCCCATTCTCCTTACCATGTCAACTTGTTTACATATAAAATGGGGTGAGAGTTGGGACGCACGACCCAATGGCAGACCTTGACATCTGTTGGTCTGTGGCAGGGGGGTGTTGGTTAGGGGTCTGGTAACTCTAACATTGCATTTCCACACTTTTGTTGCTGTGGAAATAACCCTAACTGATGCATTTATGGAGTTGTTTGCAATGAATATGTTGCATACAAATGCTATTTTTGCATCTTATAGTTGTTAGTTTTCAGACAAATTCTCATAGACTTTTTTCTGTCCACCTGATGGAATCTTGAATGAGTTAAGTAAATGTTATTATTTTCTTCAAGGCCCTGATCCAGCAACTCAGTACATACACATTCAGTATATCATATTACAAAATGACTAAAAACAGTCTTCTGTTTCCAGTTGTTTGATCGGGAATTTTATAAATGGTATACATTCTTTTTGCTACAGTTATGTTGGTCCAATAAAAGATATTAAATCATTTGCTACTGTATCACTCATGGTTTGTCAGAGGTTAATTCATTAGATGAGGTCTCCCTTGCCAGGAGTTTGACTTTCCCTCCACCACTCCCCAAAACAAATACACACACACACATTTACTATAAGAGATCTCAGTATCTGTCATGTTTGGGAAGCAGCTGCAGCCCTTTCTGTCCAAAGAAATTGATATATTTAGTCTGGGTAGTTCACTGAAGACCTAGCCTTTTATCAGACAGGTCTTCAGAGGTTAAAAAACAGTGTAGATCTTTACAGAATTTGCTGGGAAAGGGTAATATTTATGAGGTATGAATATTTCGTGAAATATAGTCATCCCCAACTGAAGCAAAAAATGTTTAAATGCTAGACATTTAAATGTGCAAGCTGTTGAATTTCAAAGGGGGTAAACAAATCTCCAGTTTAATAGGCAATTGATATTTAACAAGCTGTTTCAATTTTCTAGTGGCCATCTGATAAGCAGCTTGGAGTTATGTCTCCAACATTCTAAACAGAAAGAAGGGATTATTTTATTTTAGTTGTCATAGTGATTTGTAGATGTGGAAGGATACATTGAAAAGTCCAAAAAATGTGTTCCACGATACTCTATTTTCAAGCTACAGATAGCAAAATGGCTGTGGGCTCCGTGCACAGCCATAAAAATAAAGGTTTTATCTGTCTATCTATCTGTCTGTCTGTCTATCTACCTATCTATCTATCTATCTATCTATCTATCTATCTATCTATCTATCTATCATGCAGGATGCCTTTCTGCATATCATGGTTTGCCCACCTCACAGGCAGTACCTGCAGTTCTTGTTCCAGGGGAGCAGTACCAGTTCAGGGTATTGCCCTTTAGCTTGTCCCCTATGCCACGGGTATTTACCAAGTGCTTAGCAGCTGTCCAGTGTGAAGGCCTGTATGTGTTCCCATACCTGGATGACTGGCTACTGAAAGCCCAGTCCAGGGAGCTCCTGTTTTCAATTCTAGAGCACACCCTGCAGTTATTCCAGTCCTTGGGCATCACTCTTAATTGGCCCAAGTCTGTGACCCCGTCCCAGCAGTTACAGTACTTAGGAGTAGTTCTGGACTCTACTCAGGACAAGGCCTTCCTTCCCCATGACAGGGTGGACCACCTTATTGCCCAAGCCCAGGAGGTGGCTCAGAGCCAGTATGTCCCAGCCAGAACAATTCTGAGGCTACTAGGCTGCAGCCATCATTTGGTCCTATTGTTCAGGCTGCATATGAGGATCATGAAGATCCCCTCAGGGTCTAGTTGGATCAGAGCTCAGACAATTTAGATCAGCTGGTCCTTGTCTCTTCCCCAGTGTGCAGAGTGCTTCACTGGTGAATGGACCTGGCCAGTCTCCTAAAAGGGGTCCCCTTCCTTATCCCCAGTCCTCAGTAAATCCTCAGCATAGATGCTTTGGATCTGGGTTGGGGATCCCACCTTGGTCCTTATCAGACCCAGGACCTCTAGTCCCAGTGGCAGGCTCACCTCCACATAAAAATCTTAGAATGAAGCAGTTCTGTATACCTTCTAGGCCTTCCAGAGCCATCTCTCCCCAGCCCTATGCTGGTATAGTCAGATAACCTCACAACCTCAGTGTGGTCTATTACATCCTCAAGCAAGGGGGACTCATTCCTACCCCCTGTGCTGGGAAGTGATTAGGTTCTGGTACTGGGCTTTAGATCACTGTCTTGAACTATCAGCCGTCCATGAGCCAGGCACCCAAAATGCCTTGGTGGACAGCCTCAGCAGGTCACAATCCAAAATGCACAAGTAGGAGTTGCAGACCTCGGTCACAGAAGACCTGTTCAACAGGTGGGGTTACCCTGAGATGGACCTTTTTGTGTTCCCACTCAATGCAGAACTGCCACATATCTGCTTGCTAGATCCAGGGACTGGAGTTTTCTGATGAGACACATTGTCCTCCTGGAAAGAGAGGTTTCTTTACACCTTCTCTCCCTTTCCCCTGATTTAGAGGGTGCTCATCAAGCTACAGATGGCTATTGCCACCCTAATTCTGGTGGTTCTATTTTGGCCTTATTTATTTATTTATTTATTTATTGAAATGTTTCACCAGGAAGGCACACTGTGCGACAAGTCGCTCATCTCCCGGTGCAACCTGGGGGGAAGGGGTACATTGGGAGTGAGACATTAAACGTTCAAGTTATAAGTTCAACATTAACATGTAAGACAGATGTTGCAAACAGTGTTACAACAGTGCTGCATATGATAGGTGAAATGAGTAGACAATAATAAGTGCTGGGTTCATAAGTAACAAGTGCTTATATGTAAGAAAAGGGGGAAAAGAGAGGCAGTGGTGAGATGGGTGAGGAGGGGGAAAAGTCATGTTCCTCAAGACCACTTCAGGATGCAAGGACCCTGCACTGCACCGACCAGAGAGAAGGGGATAAGGAAGTGTCCCAGAGACCCCTTCATGATGGTGGGAGAAGGGAGTAGATGAGAGATACAAGCTCCTTTGGGAGGTAGGAGAGGGACCCATGGAGACCATTTGGGGCCCCTTACATTCTGTGAGAGATCAAGGAAGGCCAGTAAGAGGGAGCAATTTGGGGGAAAGAGAGGAGAGTTAGGAATTTGGGTGGGTGTGCACAGGGTAAAAATGAAGGTGCCGGTAGAGGGGTAGGGTCTGTCCAAGGCTTAATGGATGGAGTTAGGGAGGGACACGGCAGAAGCAGCTAGGAGCAAAGTAATTATTGAGGGCAGAGCTGATGGAGTAGGCAGAGGATGAGTGCCAGATTTGAGAGGGGAGGAAATTCCAGATTTTTGGGAGGTGGCGTGAGTAACCAGATTGGCCAATTTGGGTGGATCTGCAGGGAACTACCAAGGTGCAAGAGTCTTTGATAGAAGGGAATGAGAAGGTGGGCGGGGTGTTAGAGGTGTTATAAAAGAGGAGGAGGTGAGGTAGAAAGGGAGCTCATCCAACCAGTGCTTGGAGGTGAATTTAACACAGTGGGAGAGCCGCCTATTTGCAAGAGAGGGGAAGGATAGGGCATGATAAAAATCATAGTGGTGGGTGCGAGTGGGGACATCCAAGGCAAAGTGGCAGAAGGAATTGAAGAGGGAGTCTAGTCTGGCTAGGGAGGACTTATGGGCAGCACCATAGACTATATCACAGTAGTCAAAAATGGGCAGTATCATCTTCTGAACAAGTTCATGCCTAGCCATAGGAGGGATGCAACTACAGTTCCTGAATAGGGCACCAAACGTGGGGAGCATTTTTTTTCTGGATGGCGTCAATATGTCCAGAAAAGCTTAGGTGTTGATCCAACCAAACACCTAAGTACCTGAGGGAGGATGTGTCCTCAAGTAATGTCCCATCAAGGGTGTGGAAAATAGGTAGGGAGGGAAGTCTTTACAGTCTCTGCTTTGTGCCAGAGGTCATGGAGACTGTTTTCTTAGCCTTGTCAGATATGTTTTCTGCTACTGCAACAACTAACTGTGAAACCTCCGGCTCCCCTGCCCCTTTGCGGGAATCTGTTGACACAAACTCAGGAGACCCTGGTCCATCCAGACCTCAGGTCCCTCCATCTGCAAGCATGGCTTCTGAGGACATAGCCACTGCTCAGTTTGGGGTGTCTCAGAAGGTGGCTAATGTCCTGGTGGTTGCCATATAACCTTCTACCAAAGCCACTTACTTGATGAAGTGGAAGCGCTTTGACATATGGGCTGCTTCTCATTACCTAGACCCTTTTACTTGTCCTGTCAGGCAAGTTCTAGAGTACCTCCTGTCCTTATCAGATGCAGGAATATTCCTTCATTAAGGTTCAACTGTCGGTTAGTTCAACCTACATACCTTTTGAGGGTCATACGATGGCTGGTACTTTTCTGAGAGACATTCTCCACTTGAAGCCTTCTATCTATCCCTGCTTGGGACCTCAGTTTAATACTTGAGAAACTGATCCAGCCTCCTTTTGAGCCAGCTGCATCTTTTGAGCTACACTACCTATTGTGGAAAGCATTATTTTTAGTTGCCATTACTTCTGCTTGAAGAATTTCAGAACTACAGGCTCTCATGTGTGAGCAGCCTTATTTGATTCTCCCCAAAAAGACAGGATCTCTTTGTGTACTAGCCCTAAGTTTCTTCCTAAGGTGGTATCTGAATTTACTCTAAATCAGTCCATGTACCTACCTGTTTACTTTCTAGAGCATGCCAATTCAGGGGATGTGTTGCTTCATACTTTAGATAAGCATAGAATTCTACATTACTATGCACACTGTATGGAGTACTTCAGGAAGTTCTCTAATTTGTTTGTTTCCTTTGCCCCTGACAGAGAGGGCACCCCAGTTTCAAAGCAGTGCTGTCCACATGGTTGGTCAACTGTACTGTTTTTTGTTACAGGAAGTACAGTAAGGAACTTCCTGGGGTTTTAAAGGACCATTTCACTAGGGGTATGGCCACTTCAGTTGCCTGTTTCAGTGGTATGTCTGCAGCAGAGATTTGCACTGCTGCCACTTGAATTACTACTGTACACAGATTCACCAGGCACTACGGTCTGGACATTGCTTCCAGAAGAAGGGAAGACTTTGGCCTAGTTGTGCTTTATGGCATTCTTTCTTAGGCCTCTGACCTCCTGCCATAAAGACTGCCCTTGCTCTCAGCACTACTTTGGACTCATTCCATAGGTGTGACCTGATGACAGAGATAACCCCGAAGAAGATAGAACAGTTATGTAAGAACTTACCTAACAGTAGATCTTTGAGGCAATCTCTGTCATCAGGTCGTGCCATCCCTCCATCCCCTTCTCTCTCTCTCTCTCTCTCTCCAGCTCATCTGTCCTGTTTTCCAGCCTTTCTGCTAGCTGGGCACCTTCTCTCTCTCCTTGGTTCTCTGATGGGACTCATATCTCCTGTGCCCTCTGACTAGGGAAAGAACTGAGGAGGGAACGGGGCTGCCCATGCTTATGTAGGGCATATGATGTCTGAGCCTGACAGCAGCGTGGGTGGCACCTAATAGACTGCTGCAGAAAAAGCTTCCATGTGATTCTGATGCCTGACAGTTAAGTTCCATAGGTGTAACCTGATGACAGATTCCTTCTAAGATCTACTGTTATGGTAAGTTCTTATGTAACTGCTCTTTCCAGTAATTTGCTAAGTATTGAAGTCAAACTGACCAGCCTGTCAGTCCCCAGCTCATTCATTCCTACAGCTTTATGCAGGGGTACCATGTTCATTGTTCTCCAGTCTATAGGCACCAACCCGTCTCCAGGGAGCAGTCATATGGATCTGCCAGGGAAGCTGCCAGTACCTGTGCCATTTCCCTCATCACTCTAGTGTATAGCCCATCTGGCCTTGGAGATTTATTTACCTTTATGGCCTTGGGCCCCATGAGTACTTTTCCAGAGGCAAATGGTTCCATACATATTTTTGTCCCTCCTTCTGGCATGGTAAAACATTTTCCCTGAGGTAGTGGGCCCCCCATCTCTTTTGTAAATACCAAACTGAAGTGATTGTTCAATGTTTCTGTTTTACTCTTGTCATCTTCCACCACCCCTCACCCTGTCTTAGCTTGACAAGCCTGGTTGGACTATCCTACACATGTTGCCTAGTAAATAAATTAGCAAACTAAATGCTTTGATGCCTTGGATACTTCATTTCTGATTCCACAAGTTCAAAGCTCTTGCCATTCTTAGCTTTACTATGCCTTTGTCTTTCTTCCTAAATGTAGTGAAAGGCCTTACCACTTTCCTGAACTTTCTCCTCTATCTTTAGCTCTGTTTTATATTTTAGCCTTCCACACCACCCTGTTGGTCTCACTCTTTTTCTAGGTAGGCATCCCTGTCCTCCATTGAGTCCAATTACATCTTCTGAAAGCCACTCTTTGCCCCCACTGCATTCTCTACCTCCACTGCAAACCAGATTGGTTTTCTACACCTTTTTTCCTTTTCCCATCTGCCTCATGCAGGAGCTGGTGAACTCCTTTCAACTATTCTTAATGGTGATTCTTAATAATGGTCCTTTTCCCCTCTACCCCTGTGCCCACTCTGCATCTGCCAACCTGTTTTTAAGCTTCCACCTCATAACACCAAAACATGCTTTCCTGAAATCTAGGACTCTAGTTTCGAAGTTGGTGTTCTCCTTACCTAGCTTGGTAGCAAACCACACTGATAGATGGTCACTAGTACCCAAAACCTCCACTACTTTAATGTCCCTAACATAGTCACTGTTATCACAAAGGTGGCAGTCAACTCTCTCCCTGTTAGCTCTATGACCTCCTAGATCAAGAAGCCATTATCAAATGCAGTCAGCCGGCCCAGTGGCGCTGAGGTTGAGCGCTGGACCACCGCGCCATGCCGGCGACCTGGGTTCGAGACAGCCCGGGCTGTCAGGGGTTGGCAGGGGAGAGAGAGGATTGAGCGTCCGGAGGACTGGTCTCCTCTCTCAGGGCCCAAGGAAGGATTTGGGGCTGCTCGGTGTCCTAATGACCCCTAGTGGAGACCGAGGGTAATACAGGCACACCAGCCAGAAGAAGGGGTGGGAGTGTGGCAGACGTCAGCAGGGGGACCATGCGCGGATATCATTGCAAGCCGCACTCCCGAGGGGACCAGAAAGAGAAATACCCCTTCTCGCCTGAGGAGATGAAGGGGGTGCCAGTGACACAGCCCACATCCCGTCAGCCAGCCCATTGGTTGGAGAGCTCCAGGGCCAACCCGATTTGCTCCAGATCCGATCTCCCTAATTTCAGACAGGCCGTTGTGGGTGGATGGGCCCGCCCCTGGAGGGTGATCCAGGGGGTTAGATCGGTCTGGATGTTCGGGGGAGTTCTTCCAACACGGAGGGTTCAGGCTTGGGAGTAGAGGCTGGTGGTAGAGTGCACACCTCAGGAGGATGCCCAGGTGGGTAGGCAAATAAATAAAGGGCGGGATATTCAGAAGGGCTACGCATGGCGCAACACAGTTGCACCATGCGCAACCCACTGATGCACCCCGGCGTGATATTCAAAGGGGGATTGAGCCATGGCACAAATCCCGATGTGCCAGAGCGCATCAGTAATGTATATGGCGCAAGTGGGCGGGGGTGCCCATGCATACTCCGCACATCCCGATATTCAGCCCGGGATCTGCTGAGCCCATGCATGTGCAACCCCTACTTGCGCTGCACACAGGTGAGCCAAAAAAAAAAGGAGCAACAGCTGACCACCCACAGGTGAGCTGCCATATTGCAGTGCGCAACACGGCAGCTGCCACCTGTGGGTGGCCACCTGAGCTCCAGCAGCACCTTCGTGGTGGCACCCTCCATGCCCGATCGTGGGCATATGTTATAAATCATAGTCCTATATCCCTGGTGGTCCAGTGGACCACTCGCAGCCCGATCACGGGCATATGTTATGAATAATAGTCCTGTATCCCTGGTGGTCCAGTGGACTGCTCGCAGCCTGATTGCGGGCGTCAGTAATAAATTATGACAAACCAATCCAACCCTGGTGGTCCAGCGGTACCCCCCTCCCCACCTGCCCATTGAGCCCCACCACCCCGCTCCCTCCTCGGCCAGCAGTGGGGCAGCTCCCCACCCACTTGCCGCCTCACCTGCCGCACTCTATTCGCATGGTAGACTGCATGCCCATTGGTCCACAAGTGTGAGCCAATGGGTGCAGCCCATAACAGACTACACAGTCCAGAAATGTAGGAATGGCTCCATTCACATATCTGGATTGTGTAGACGGCAGATGGCTGCATGCCCATTGGCTACACTTCAGGACCAATGGGCATACAGCCCTACCGCACGGAGTCAGGCGGCAGGGTGGCAAGCGGTGGGGAGTTGCTGCCTCCACTGACCAGGAGGAGTGGGGTGGTGGGGATCAGTGGGCGGGTGGGGAAGGGTACTGCTGGACCACCAGGGTTGGATTGGTTTGTCATAATTTATTACTGATGCCCGCGATCAGGCTGCGAGTGGTCCACTGGACCACCAGGGATATAGGACTATTATTCATAGCACATGCCCGCGATTGGGCTGCAAGCAGTCCACTGGGCCACCAGGGATACAGGAGGGTGTATTTTAATGTACTTCTGCCCGTGATTGGGCTGCGAACGGTCCACTGGACCACCAGGGATATGGGACGTTTACATTTTATTTATATGCCTGTGATCGGTCATCAGATCGTGTTGCCGCTAGCAGGGGCATCCCTCGACAGCTGCAGCCTGGCAGGGCTTGTATTTAAGTCGCCGGGATCGGCACACCTGCATGCAAATGGAGTTATAATGACATGCAAAATGGCCCCATTTGCACCTTGCATACATTATGGCCCCATTTGCATGTGCACTTTTGAATATTGCGGTAGTTGCGCCTATCGCAACAGCACTTGCGCTAGCGCATCCCCCTGCTCCACTCTGGCCACTTGCGCTGGTGCAGTGCCACTGCACCATGTGCACTGTGGGTGGCCAAGGAGCAATATTCAATGATGCTGTGCCATGGCGCAGCTCCGTTGAATATCACCCTGTCAACGCCCCAGCACATCCAAATTACGCTGTGCCCAGGCTTGCGCCACAGCCTGGCGCAGTTTGAATATCCCGCCCAAAGTGTACAAAAAAAAATGCAGTCATGAGTGCCTGACATCTGGTGCTGCTTGCTCCTAGAATGTGCCAGTATACATCAGAAAGGTTGAAGTCTCATGTGATCTCCATTTCCCCCTGTGCTGTCACTTTTAAGTTCCCTAGCTGCTCCTTCCTTTTGATTTGGAGGCCTATAAAGCACCTCAGTCTCACCTTCCTGCCCCGTCCTGTTTCCAGGTGTACCCACAGTGACTGTCTTACTTGCTGTTATATACACCTGGTAGCCTTGATATCATCCTTCACATACAAGGCCCCTTCTATCCCTAGTCCCCAGCCCTATCTTTTTTTAATTTTTATTTTAGCTTTTGTTAACCAGGTAAGCACACTAGACAATGATATGCCTATTTTCAGATGTGATCCAAGAGATTACAGGGAAAATACAGGCAAGCAAGGTATAACAGGATATCAGAAAAAAACAAAAAAAAAAACAAAGCAATCATACAAGCACGAATTAACAGAAAAGCAATAAAAAGCATCACATAACAAGGTAAACAATTGACATTCAAGTACAAAGCATCACATAACAGTATAACAATCAGGTTAGAAACTCATGGGTCAAGTTCCTTGGTATTATGAGGTCCCTGTCATGGTCCGTATCACCCATGTTTCCATTATGGCCACTAAGTCCAGCTGGGCTTCCACTACTAGTACCTAAAGATCCCCCACTTTGTTGACCATTCTACTGGAATTAATACATATAACCTTCCAGGAGACCTGGTGCCCCATTCTACTTTTATTTAGATCTTTGCCCTGCTGATGGTCCAGTATTTGCTTTCCACTCTGTTCTTGTTCCTTGGCAATACATTTTACACACAAACATATGAATCTGCCAGCAGAAACAGGCCTTACAGTTTATCAAGTTAGTCTGCTCGAATGTGCAGCTACAGTAGCACCCTTATATTGCAGCTGCCCCACCTCACCTTAACCCCCCCCTTGAATCCTGTCCCACGCCCTTTTAAAACTGCCCACTGTGCTACAGGATACCACCTCATCAGGTAGAGTGTTTCATTTTTCCACCACCCTCCCTGTAAAAAAATGCCTCTTCATCTGTCTCCAATATCTTCCACCCTCCAACCTGAGATCATTTTGACGTGCTTGCTTGTACTCTAACCATCCAGCAAGTGCCCCTATTGTTACTCCTTCCCCTTCCCTACCTTCCCTAAATGTGCTATGCTGGGGGCTCCAGAGGTGCAACCATGAGAAAGCTTTGGGTCACATGTTCTTGTGCAGCCCTCCTCCCTGACAAATTTTTTGCTGACATACTCTTCCAGTTTCCTTTCCAGTGCACTGGTTCCATCTCCACTGAAATGCAGGTGGGTCAACTTATACAACACCTTGTCTCCCCCAAAGTGGTCCTCAGTCCCCTACATACAGTACCCAGACCCTTGCTCTCCTCACCACTCCTTTAGATATGCTTTGAAATCCATAACTCTTGCCATTGCTGCCAGACTAGCATGTCATACCAGTAGCACGTCTAAGAAGGCTACCAAGTTTTCTCTATGTTTAACTTTCTCCCTCATCACCTTAAAGTGGAACTACCATCAACAGGATTTCTTAATGTCTGAAAGACCATAGAAAGCTAATGTGAGTGAGCCATTGTGTTTATCTGTGAGTCTTTGCAGTCCAGAGTTATTCATATGTAAATCAGTCTGTAATTAAGGACTTGGGGCAGCCATATGTTTTTGGCTCCTGACAGGAAATGATGTCACCGAGGATCTTGGCCCTCCATTGACTGTAGGTTAAATAGGAAATCATCTGTTTTATTAAGTGTGTTTTAAGGTGTTGTTACAACATTATCTATATTTATAATAACTGTTTTGTATATGCATTGAAACTAGTGAGTTATTACCCTTACATTTCAAACTGTTACTAAAAAAAAATCTTAAGGATTGCTTTAACCTCTAGGCTATACAATACTCACTGCCAACTGATTATTAAAAACTACACATCTCAAGGCTAGCTCTGTGGTGCTAACAGGTATTGGGGCCCCATACTGTATCAGGATTTCTAAAAAACGTGTACAGTCGATTGGTCCCTGGACATAATGTTGTGATCATAACAACGCAGATATTACATCGCGGGGACAAATAGGAACCATTGATTTGGTCACTGACATGGTTCATTTGTGGGCGAAATGTCCCCACACATTAAGTGCACCGGACAAATTGCCGCACATCAAGATTACATCCTTACACCTTAAATTTCCCTTTGTTGCTCAACACAGCACATTCCATAAAATGTATACCCCTATGACTCTCCCATATCTGACTGGAGCCCCCTTTTTCATATTGGGCTTCATAGAAAATAGAAAATATAGCCCTCCTACAAAGAAGCATCAGCAAACCATAAAATCAAAGGAGTGAAATTTTTTTTTAATCATAATTTTTATTTATTTTCCATACAATGCAAAAAAAAAAGGAAAAAAAGAAATAAATAACAGTCATGACATCACTTTATACATTACTCCAGCCAGCCTTAAGCCAGGGAAACACCCCTGGGTACACTAAGTAAACAATTTTTCAGAATACTCAGGGAATTTCATACTCTCAGTAAATACAACACTACTTAAATATGGCCTCCGTCACCAGAGAGGATGGTTAAGTTCAATGAACAAAGTCAGGCAAACCAAAATATAAAATTCATACAAGTGTTTAAAGTAACAGGGATATTAGCCTACAGAGTAGGAGGGGACCACCACCATTCCGTTTCCCACATTCATTCAACTATATTATAAACTAATCCGAAATATATAGGGGTGATAATACTAATAATACAAAAAATGGGAGTAATAATAGTTTTAAGAGGGGAGCCCATGTGAGCAAGTATACTCCAACTCCCAGTTCTTGTGGACCACCCATGGGTCCGTGAGAACTGCTTATTATAGCTAGAGACACGGGGGGGAGGGGGGTAAGGATCTAAGCATGTTTTCCCAAATTTCAAGGATATCAATATTATCTCTATCTGCTTGAAAGTGGAAGAAGGGTAACCAACGAGCAATGTATTTGTCTTTGCACAGTCTTAATTTAGCTGTGATCTCCTCCATCTCTGAAATACGCATGCACAGAGAGTACCAAGATTTGAAAGTGGGTATTTCTTGTGTTAACCATTCCTGAGTGATAGATTTATGCGCAGCCCCCACTACTATGTTATAAAGGTATCTCTGTGCCCTTGATTTAATCCCTGGTGGGTACACCCCTAATAACCAGTACTGGGGATCAACTGGGATCTGTGTTTCAAAGATTCTTTCTGCTATATTAACAATTTGGTTCCAAAAGGTTTGCAGTTTGGGGTACGCCCCAAAAATATGAGTGTGCGTGCCCTTTTGGCCACAGTTCCTCCAGCAAAGCTCTGAGAAGCCATGCCCATAATGCTTGGTGATTACAGGGGTGCGGAAAAAATGTGAAACCACTTTCCACCTAAACTCCCTCCAAAAATTAGATGCTGTCATTGAATGGATGCCCTTCCAGATCTGGTCCCACTCTACCTCCTGCAACTCACAACCCACTTCAAGCTGCCAAGCTGTTTTTAAGTACCCCAGAGAGTACCCCTCCAGAGTCGAGAAGAGAGCCATGGTCTGAGACACTACTCCTCGAGATCCCTGGTGGGAAGCCAAGAGTGTAATTAAGTCTGCAAAGGGGTTGGTATATATTGAGATTTTAGTTTCCTTATCTTTTCCTGCTAGGAAATGTCTAATCTGTAAGTATCTGAAAAAATCTTGTGGGGGTAACCCAAATTCCACTGTTAATTTTTGGTATGATTTGATTGTGTCACCTATATATAATTGCCCTGTCCAACTCAGTCCCCTCCTAGCCCATCTGTCAGATCCCAGTTCCAGATCAAGAGGTTTAAAATCCAGAGATGCCCTAATGGGTGTATGGGGTCCCAACTTCAGATCTATCCCAAAATCTTTAGTTACAGTTAGTCAAATATCTTGGCCATTGTCTGTCCATGGACTGCTCATCCTCAAGTGGTCTAGGGCAGGCTTGTCCATGTAGATCATATCCCCAACATTACCTAAGGAGGAGTAAGGTTTCTCAATCTCAACCCACAGGGGGGTTCCGAGACAGTCATTAGAAGGAGCAGGGCTTGCAGTTGTGCCACCCAAAAATACTTTTGCAGGTCTAGGAGTCCGAGTCCCCCCTGTGTCTTTGCCCTCATGAATGTTTGCCATTTTACTCTAGGTGGCCTGCCCACCCAGACAAAACAAGATATGGAAGATTTAAGGGCTTTCCAAAATACCCTGGGAGGCTTTAGAGGTAGAGACATGAATAGGAAAAGAAAACTGGGAAGGGCATTCATTCTAATACTTTCCATACAACCTGTCAGGGAGAGTGGGAGTTCATTCCAATGGGCGAGATCCACTTGGACCATCTGCAATACCATATATACTGGCGTATAAGTCGGTCCGTGTATAAGATGGGGGCGCTTTTTATACATGGGCATAAACTGGCTGATTGCTCATTGACCCACATATAAGTTGGGCCGCTAATTTGTGCATCCACCTCCCCTCCCCTCCCAAATAAATCCTCAACGCACTTTAGGGCATTTCTAAATGTTTAATTTTATTTTCAAAAGTAACAAAAAAAAAAAAAAAAATCAGTTGCAAAGCCAGAAAGCAATTTCAGTGCTTCACGGACATAGGGCACTTCTGAAATCCAGGTCTGGTCAGGTCAGGTTAGGTCAGGTTTTATGGCTGCAGCGCTATGTGGAAAAAAAAAGTGGCACGGGTTAGTGCATGAAGGCATATATCAGTACACGTTGCAACGTATCCCTGTAGCCGCATATCGATGCCCCAGTTCCTCAATTGTTCCTCTGTTGCCAACAAGGGGGAAGGATTCAGCTTTATTCGCCTTACTGACTTCTCTACAACCATAAGATTAGCGTTTCTGGATCGCCAGTCCCAGACCAACTTCTCATTTATGCCGAATTGTCTCTTGGTGGCTACATTTGACTGAGACTCTGCAAATGCAACAACTGTGAGTTTAAACTCCGCACTGTATGCGCTTCTCTTTCTCTTGTGTGCTGATGTTGTCTGAAATGGCAAGAGGGCTAGGTACCTAACATAAACGCAAACATAAATGCTAAATCAATTGGAAATAGCTGCTGATGGGTTACAAGGTCCAGGAGTCAATTACTCAGGAGTGACTTAAATAATGGGCCGCAATTAGAGCTATAATGAGCTGTAATGAGGTGTAGCAGACACGTGGAGAACTCAGTGTAGACTGCTGAAAGCGGGGAATGAGGTGTGAACTGTCATGCTGTGGCAAATTAGGTTACCTATTCAATGATTTTTAACTTCCACTGTGATGACTCGCATATATGTCAGAATAGGTTTCTGCACACTATTTTCAGCTCTCAAAAATCCGGCTTATATGTGAGTATATACTGGAATTTGAAATGATTAGTCTGTTATAACTTGCTTACTTCCCTCTGTATCCATATACCTAAGTATTTAATACTGTCCCTCACCCATTTGAACTGGCCCACTGCTGGCAGATTTCCTGGTGGTATTGGACCCAGTGGTAAAAGCTGTTTTATTCTCATTTATTTAAAAGCCCGCTACCCTCCCGAAGTCTTTAAGCATGGAATCTAGAAAAGGGGCCTGTCCCACTGGGTCTGCGATGTACAGGAGGGTGTCATCTGCATACAGTGAAATTCTAAGTTTTGCTGCCCCTACCCTTATGCCTTTAAAGGTGCTTGATTGTCTAATGAATGCCGCTAGGGGTTTCATATGAAGAGTGAACAGGAGGTGAGAGAGCGAGCAACCTTGCATAGTCCCTCTGTGTATGTTAAACCTTGTTGACAATCTGCCATTTATCTTGACCTGGGCCCAGGGCTTCCTATAAAGATTCTCTATCCAGCTTCTGATTTTGTCTCCAAATCCGAATTTGTCCAGGTACGGTCTAAGAATGCCCAGTCCAAGTGATCAAATGCTTTGTCAGCATCTAGGGAGATAATCACATGCAAAGTCTGCTGAGAGAAGGACTTGGAAGTGGAAAGCATATTTAGTAAGAGGTGAATGTTATCCTGGATGTGCCTGCCCAGGATGAAATCCATCTGGTCTGCATGGACCAAAGAGGGGTTCAATTTTTGGAGTCGTAGCCCAGTAATTTTGGCAAAGATTTTTGCATCCTGATTCATTAGGGAAATTGGCTGATAACTTGGACATTCTAAAGGGTACTTACCTGGTTTTGGGGATTAGAGTAATCATCACTGCTTCCCAGGTATCTGGAGTAGCTCCTTCCCTATGTGCCTCATTACAGACCTTAGTTAGTATAGGGGTTAAATCCTTGGCAAAATGTTTGAAAAATTCTGCTGTGAACCCATCAGGGCCGGGCACCTTCCCAGTATTGAGGGATTTTATGACCATTCTCACTTCCCCTTCTGTTATGGTGGTCTCCAAATTCTCTTTCTGAACTTTTGTGAGGGAGGGCACCTCTACTTTCTGAAGAAAATCAGCTACCCTTTGGACGTGATCGGGGCCCCTCTCCCCAGAGTATAACTGGATGTAGAAGTCCCGGAACTCCTTTGCAATATGAGCTGGGTCAGATAGAATCTTCCCAGGTTCTGACTTCTTCTTAATTATCAGGATATATCTATCAGCCTCCTGCTTTCTCAATTGAGGGGCCAGCAGTCGACCCGCTCTCTCCCCCGACTCGTAGTATTTCTGTCTGGTATACCTCAATGCATTTTCCGTCCGCCTCATCATTAGCTTATTGTATTTTGCCCTGGCATCTCATAATTTAGGGACCAAGGCACTATCCCTTTGTCCCTTGTGTTCCTTCTCCAGACCTCTTATCTCCTCTAGGATTTTGTCAATTTGTTTTCAGAATTGTTTATTTTTGTGGGAGGAAAAACTAATTATGTGACCCCGTACAACCACCTTTAAGCCATCCCATATATATTTACGGGAGAATTCTCCTTCAGGATTTTCATTTAAGTAGTGCTTTATCATTTCTTTAAGGGAACTCACAAAGGACTTGTCATGGAGTAGCCCTGGGTCAAATCTCCAACCCCCCCCCCCATTCTCCCACTTCACCACTGCCCTTATCATAGCGTGATTTGAGAATGTGACTGGGTATATTTCCATATCCATACATGAATGAGCCTTTGCCTTCTGGGTATAAAATCTATCTAGTCTACAGTACGAGTTGGTCACTGTGGAGTAAAATGTATAATCTGAGGTGTCCAGGTAATGTCACCTCCAGGGGTTCACTAAACCTGCCTCAGAGATTAATGTTCTAAGCAATCTGGAAATCAGAACCTCTCCTCCCCAACAAGGAGGGTTTTTGTTGAAAGCTGAGTTTTCGACACAGTTCCAATCCCCTGCTAAAATAATTTGACACTTAAATAGGGACAAGATAGTCTGGAATAGACATCTAAAAAAATTCCCCCATGGGGGGGCATATACCGAGCAAATATGAAGAGGGTAACCTCTGAATTCTCCCGACAGTAAAACCACATGCCCTGACCCCCTCCATCTGTACCCCACACACCTTAAAAGGAAGCCCCTTCTCACCAAGATAGCTAGCTGGACTTCGAAGATCCTGGGTGACAGTCATAAAACACTGCACTCACCCATGATCGTTTCAGCTTATTATGCTCTGTTTGAGATAGCTTTGTTTGCTGAATGCAGGCTATGTTGCACTTCACCCTACTTAATTCTTGTAATATTCTGGCTCTCTTAACAACATTATTTGTACCCTTAACGTTGATAGAGCAAATTTTAAGTGACATCATAATTAAACTGTTGCATGTTCCAGTCTTTCATTCTCCCTCCCCCAAACACCATTTGTTTTCCCAAAGCAGCCCCTGAATATAGATAGCCTGTGTAAATTAGGTCATAACATAACAAATAAAAAACAAACATTTAAAAACATATAAACTAACATGACTCAAACAGCTAGTCATAACAGAAGGTGTGGAAGGCAGTAAAGCTGTATACCTTCCTACACCAGAGCAGTGCCAAGTTCTTATCACTGCTGTGGGAGCTGGCTAACAGCAACCTCTGAAATGATGACACTTTCTACAGTGTCAGGATAAACAGGAGGAAGCACAATTAGTGCAAGAGCTTAATGTCCTGGCCTTCGCCAGAAAAGTAAGCTCTCTCCTTTATACAGTACTAGCCCTCTGGGCAGTTTGGTAGCCCAGGTAGGAGACCATTTAGGATGGATGGTGCAATTACATTTGTGGTCAAACGTCTGGATGGGACTTCCATGCCCCAGTCCAGAACCTAGGTTGTAATTTTACCATTCAACTACGATTAGGTCTTCCTTAGTCGCCAAACTGTTGTAGAAAATGAAAAAACAAACTGTGGCAGGTTTAAGCAATGCCATGTGATAAATAAATTGTCTTACTAGTCTGGTGCTGCTGGATCCTGCAGTGGTCCAGTATTTCAATACCAATTATAACCAAAAAACAGCCTCCCGAAGGAGTGGACATTATATTCTGCTAAACTGAGGTTGCAGTAGATTTGCCTAGCAATAGGGCACAACCTGTATCATCAAAGAACCTCAGTCTTCTAATAAGCAGCAAAATAGAGAAAAGAGAAAAATATTCAAATATAGCAGTAAACCTTTAGAATATAAGGCCCCATCAGAAATATAACTGTATGAGTACTTGCACTGTTCCTGCTCAAGGTATAGTGAGTCCTCAGACTATTCTGCTTTTCTTCCATTGAAATCGTCGCAAGGACCCACTGGTAAATGCCACTGGGGGAACAAATTAAAAGTGAATGCCTTCAGGTGTGGTCCCACCTAAAACAAATCAGCAGGATACAGATATGAAACAGAAATAGTTCCCAGTTAGGCCCTAGCTCGATCACCATTATATCCAGTTCTCTTTCAGAATTCTCTTAGGTCACAGCTGCTCACTGTGAACAAACAAAATTGCCAAGTTAGTTCAGGTATTATTTTTTGGGTGGATCCATCTGGCTAGATCTGCATGTAGGGGAAAAAAGGCCTCCGATCTTCTCCTGGTCCAGTGTCTTCCTCCCGGGGCAACACACCACAGTAGCTCCTCTGTCTCCTGTTCTACTTGGTCCTTCTACGTATCTGGAATGGGAACCCCAACCTTTTCCAGAAAAGGGATGGCTGTGAGGAGTGACTCGAAGCATTGGACTAAAGAAGTGAAATCGTTTATCAGATTGAGCCACAATGTAAAAGAACTTAGGGAAGTCCGATCTCATACTTGCTGAAAAAGCAAGAGAGTAGGACAGATTGCAGTGATTCAAATTCCACTCCCAATGATACCTAACTTCTGATGAGTTTCAATTTTAGAAGCCCTTAGTTTTAGGATTCAAATTGAATCTGTTATTAAGCTTAACACCTTTTATTTTTCTGTTCTTTGGATCAATGAGATAAAGTGTATTTTTTTCTTAAATGCAAAGCCAGCCAGCATGAACAAGCAACCAACACCATACTATTAAAAGTCAGTGCACTACATCTGGCTCCTGTAAAAAGCATTGTTTAGCTGCTATTTAAAGCAACCATTGGTTTTATTCAGTTGAGAAAAACTGCAGTCAGCAGACTTTGTCATTGTCATTGTAATACGAGGCTTATACTTGGGGAGGTGGTGATCCCAGGAGGCTTAAATAATTTTTATTTATTTATTTATTTATTTATCAAGTCTACGATTACAAATACCTTTGAGCCTTGGCTCTTTTACAAAGGTTCCACGTCAGAGAAATACAAATTATGGGGAACATCAAGACAGACATTACAACAATGTGGACATTGCAAACAGAGTACATATTAATAAAATTCAAGGGTAGCATTGTAACAGAGCAGCCAGTGGCATTTGTCAGAGAAAATAGACAACAGATTCCCTCATCTGTTCCCTGTTATGAACAAAAAGTCACACTGTGTGAGGGTCATGCAGTCGCCGGTCTTTGGTCATGGAAGCTACATTTGCTCCGTGACCATTTCTACCAGTGACTTCCTTTAATTTCAATATTTTGTCCAGCACGTTTTCTCTGTGGCAATTATTACCACAACGTTCCGTCCATATGCCCCCAAAACACACCCAGAAACAACTTGTAGCTGTATGCCTTTCACACCCACCCACATATTATTTTATTGAATTACTGATGATAATTATTTTCCCTTTCAGCACAGTTCAGTTAGTGCAACACTTCTGTCAGAGATACATGCACACACACTTTACACACACACACACACACACACACATCACACATATCACACACCACACACACACACACACACACACACAGTCTCTCTCTTTGTTTTTTGTTTGTTTTCCTTTCTTTTTTTATATTACAGTGGGAATGGCATTCTGGAAAGTTGCAGTCCATCGGCATTGCTGTGGAGTGTAAGACGTACTCAAAGGGTATGGGTGGCAGGATCAGCGAGATTGTTTTTTTTTTCCTTTATGGTAGAAAATCCCATTCCATCCAAAGTATTTCAGTAAGAAACTGTTATACTTTTAACTTCATCAAAAGAAGTAAAATACTCTTTTAATAATGCATTTCAGGTTATGCATGTTTTAACTGTGTTGTTCATCTATGTGCTTTTGAAATTAATAAATAAGTAATGGTGTTCTATTTTTTCTTTTCACGTCAAATATGGATAGAAAGAGCATACTATTTTCAGAATCACAACAGATGCTCCAATTGTTTTTACTGTCTTTATCCAGGAAAGGCACACCGCAACAACCTGTTCCTGGGTGTGTTTTGGGAGCACAGGGAGCTTAAGTGACTTGCTCTGGTCACATAATATACAAGCTGAGCATGATGGAATCAAAACCCAATCTGCTGGATGAATGAAGCTTGTTCATAGCTCTTTGCTTTAACCTCTAGGCTGTACAGCCAGCTGATAATCAAAAGCTTCTCATTTCAAGGCTGGCCCCATGATGCCAGGCCAGTAGGTATGAAGCCATATTTGCATCTTGTAGACCTGAGTTCACACCCAAAATTGCAAGAGAAAGGGCTGTAAGAGAGGGAATGGAAAATGACAGAAGTTGGTGCTGTGGCAGCCCCAGAAATCTGTACTGACATGAACACAGACAGGGTTTGGAAATCCTGATATGGGGCCCTCAATACCTGTTGGCACCACAGAGCCAACCCTGAGATGTGTAGCTTTTGATGATCAGCTGGCAGTATAGCCTAGAGGTTAAAATAACCCTAAAGATGGATTATTTTTACAAACAGTTTGAAATGTAAAGGTGAAAACTCACTAGTTCCATTGCACATACAAAACAAGTAATATAAATGTAGAAAGTGTTGAAAAGACCATTGCTGAAGCATTTAATAAGCAATTCTCTGACCTGTCCAGCCTCACATCAGCCCTCAGCTTTATCTCCACCACCCACCCCCACTGTACCGTGGTTTACCTATAGCGCTTCACAGGCGCGCCGACATCCCCTACAGCTGATGGCTGCAATGCCGCTGTTGGCATTGCAGCCACGGGATGTCGGCACTAATAACCGGAGGGACTGCACCGCAACCCCTTGTGGGGACTCCCACCCCCCACACCCTCAGTCTCAGGATTCTAACTTCAAGTCAGAGTTGGACTGGGAGGGACAAACACCCAGCGAGGCAGTCCCGATCGCTGCACAGACCATCACAGCGACAGGCAGGTTTTGCCCAATTCCTGTCGCTGTGATGGTCTTCGCAGTGTTGGAGTCACTGTGGTGATGGCATACCCTGTACCGCACCCTCCTTTTTACTTTAAGGTGGTATCTAAAGCTGATGTTCTTAGATTACTGAACAGCATTTCTGATAATACCAGCCTAGGCTCCGATCGCATCGAGCCTAAACTTTTAAAATTGGCTGCTCCATTTGTTGCACAGCCTTTGTCCAGCATTGTTACCCTCTCCTTTTGTACTGGAGTTGTCCCTGAAATCTGGAAAATGGCCAAACTCACACCAGTCCTGAAGAAAGGTGATAGAATAGTCATGACCAATTATCGACCGATAGCTATACTATCAGTCTTGTGCAAAATATTGGAAGATAGCGTCATCCCAAGTCACTAACTTCCTGACTCAGTACAATCTCCTCTCACCTATTCAACACAGCTTTCATAAAGGACACAGCTGCTCTACTGCATTGCTCTATTTCACAAATGATACCCTAACTGCTATGGACTTTGGCCTCCTTACTGGTGCAGTTTTTATTGACCTGACCAAGGCGTTTGACCTTGTTGATCATCCTCTTCTTCTCGATAGCCTTGTAGCCCTAGGCTTCTCTCCACAATTGGTGGCCTAGTTTAATAGCTATCTATCTAATAGAAACCAGATCGTAAAATTCAACTCCGCTGTGTCTGGCCCCATGGCCATTAACCAAGGTGTTTCCCAGGGATTTATATTAGGCTCTCTGCTCTTCTCAATTTTCATCAACAGTATCTCATCCAATATCCCTGATTGCTCTGCTATCCTTTACGCTGATGACCTGGTTCTGTACTGCAGAAATAAGAATATACTCCACATCAACCAGACCCTTACCTCTGCTTTCATGTCTATCCAATCTTGGCTCTTCTGCCACAAGTTAATTCTTAATGCTGGTAAAATGCTAACTATGTTGTTTGGCGCCACTGTAAAGTTAAAAACTAATCAAGACCTGTTTAAGGTATCTGGTCAGGGTGGGCTGGCCCTTGATTCATTATGTTCTTTCAGATATCTTGGAGTCCTGCTCGATGAAAATCTTAACTTTGATAAGCACATCATGTCTACCTGTAAGTCTGTTAATACTAAACTTGATGTGGCCTACAAAACCAGTTATGTTCTAGCACAGTCAGCTAGACTAGCCATAGCCCACGGGTTCTTACTTCCATCACTATCCTATGGGGTAGTCACTTATATCAATGCATCCAAAACCCTCCTTAGGAAGTGGGATACCACCAACAATAGCATCTGCAGGTATGCCTCTGCCTCCCCTAGGTCAAAACACCACTGCCAGCTTTATGCTGCTCTCAACTTGCTATCCCCTTCTTTCATTTGGACTCTTGCTCTAAGCTCCCTGACTGACAATATTGTTAGAGCAGGTATCCCTGTCTCACTTGCCTCTTTGCTATCTCCACTGTCCTCCTCCATTGGCCTCCATTCATCGGATAAATCTCAATTGCTGGTTCCCAGGTGTAAATCATCCAAAGGATCCCTAGCCTCCTCTTACTCTGTGACCAAACTCTGGAATTCCCTACCTCTTGATGTTCGCCGTGCTCCCAGTCATGCTCAATTCAAAAACAAATGTTGTTCCTTCCTTTTTAGCCAGGTCTCCTGCTTCTGTTTCAAACCACCCTGAATTCACACTCATCTTGTTGTTCACTTCCCTCCTGCTACTAACCGATCTACACTTATCTGTCCATTTTGTTACTTTGTCAGTCACTTTTTGTCTCATTAATACTGGTACAACTGCACTTTAACCTCATTCGGTTTGTCACCTCTCTTATGTTATCATGATAACTGTTCTGTTTATGATCTTTTGACCTACTGTGTTTATATACTCATGAACTGTTATTTTACCCTGTATAACAAATGTATTCCCTTTGTATCTTTCTTTATTGTAATCTCCCGGGTCGTGCCTGAAAATACTCATGTTTTGGCTATGGTACTTACCCGGTAAACAAAAACTAAATAAACTAAATAAAAAAAACACACTTCATAAAACGGACAGTTTCCTATTTAACCTACAGTCAATGGAGGGCCAAGATCCTCGGTGACATAATTTCCTATCAGGAGCCTGAAACATACAGTATGGCTGCCCCAGCCCTTAATTACAGGCTGATTTACATATGAATAACTCTGGACTGCAAAGACCCACTGATAAACACATCTTCTCCCTCAAATTAGCTTGTTGTGGTCTTTCAGACTTTAAGAACCCCTGTTGATGACAGATCCCCTTTAAATCTTTATTCTACTACTTATTTATTTATTGAAACGTTTTACCAGGAAAGATGCACTGAACTACAAGTTGCTTGTCTCACTGTGCATCCTGGGGGAAAGGTTAGTGGAAATACATACATGCATATGACAGCAAACGTTATTACAACAATATTGGCAGTGGTGAGTAGCAAATAACAGAAGGAACATAATAAGTGTGGCATAAGAGTATAATTGTATACAGATGTCACAATGGACAGGTCAAGTGCATTGCATTAGGATAACACCTTAAATTCATGATGATGGCACAATTTAGCCTGAAAGAAAGGGGTGAATAGGGAGTAACAACAGAGGTAGAAAGGTAGCAAGGCTGGGGAGGGGAGCAGATGAATAGGAATCTAGGTTATAGATATAATGACAGTAGTAGATTGATAGGAACTTAAAGTATAGTTATATTGGTAAGAGCGGTGACAAGTGGGATACCACAGGGATCTGTGCTGAGACCAGTACTGTTCAGGATTTTCATTGCAGATATCTCGAATGGGATCCAGAGCAAAATCAGTCTGTTAGCAGGTGATACCAAGACTGGAGCTGTGGGAGTTGACATGGAGGGGGGAAGGGGTTGTAGGAGGACCTGAATAAGCTGCAGGAGTGGACAGATAAATGGCAGCTGGGATTCAACACCAAGAAGTGCAAGGTTATGAACTTTAGAGCCTGGAACCTGGGGAGGGATTATTACTTAAATGGGGTTCAGTTGGGTTGCTCCACAGAAGAGTAGGACCTAGGGGTGACCAGTAGATTTAAAACTGAGCTAAAAACTTATTTATTTGATTTGGCCTTCCCTAGTTATGGATAATTTAAATTTTATGTTTTAATGTTATTTATATTGGCTGTTTCTGTTTTTATGTTAAGTGCCTTGGTTTTGAAAGGCGCTATAAAAATAAAGTTGATTTGATTTGATAACAGGGAGCATGAACAGCTCTATTCAATTCAGAAGGGCAGTGGCAAAAGCCAACAAAATGCTGGGGAGTATAGCTAAAGGGATCTCCTCCAGAAGTAGGGAGGTTATCCTTCCCCTGTATAGGTCGCTGGTCAGGCCCCACCTGGAGTACTGCGTGCAATACTGGGATCAGTTCCTGAAGAAAGACATCAATTTGTTGGAGGGGTACACCGTAGAGCTACAAAGATGATCCAGGCATTTGAGGGCAAGCCATATGAGGAAAGGCTGGAGGAGTTGAATATGTACTCTCTTTAAGAGAGGAGGGGCAGGAGAGATATGATTGTGACCTTTAAGTACCTGAAGGGAATAAACAAGACTAATACAGAGAGGATTTTCTAGAGGATAAAGGGGAGGGACACAAGAGGACACCAACTGAGATTGGAGGGATAGATTCAGGAGAGATGAAGAGACATTGTTTTTCACAGAAAGAGTGTTGGGCAAGTGAGGTAGTGGCCTGCAAGATGGTATACAGCTTCAAGAGGGGTTGGGATAGGGAAGGGTAATAGGATGGGGGAGGGAGGGAGGTAGAAGCATTATAAGGTGCTAGCTGCACACTCAAGCAAACTCGATGAGACCGATGGCCCTGATTCTGCTGGCATTTTCATATGTTCATATTGGTAGTTATAGCTAACTCGAAGGAATGGCTAGGTAGAGATCTCAGCAGGGAAAGAAAGTAGTGGGGTTGGAAGGGAGCTGTAATTCAGAATAGTTATGTAACACATTGATAGAGGCTGGGGAGCAGGTCAGGAATACCAGGTAGGTGAACTGCAGGTACAATTCACAGAGAGGAAATTATGTAGAGCTGAAGTTATAGAGGAGGTGGAGGATGAGTAGTGAATCTGGTGAGGAAGTAAATTCCACAGGTTTGGGAAGCAATACGAGAAAGCAACCTGGCCTACGGTGGTAGACTGGCGAGCGACAACCAAGGAATGGGAGTTGTAAGATCTAAATGAGTGGACAGAGGGAGGGAGGAATGATAGAGAGAAGGTGAGATAAGATGGGGGCAAACCAAACCAGAATTTAGAGACAAATTTAGCACTACTTCTACCTTACATCCTTCCAAATCACTGGTTCCCAAATAAATCACATCTGGTTCCCCATTTTCTCCTCTGGTCTGAGTCTGGAGCCCTGGTAACATTATTTATTTATTTATTTATAAGTTTCTCCAGGAAAGGCATACTAAGCAGTGATCTTCTGCTCCATCATATCTGGGAGGAACACCACCTCCCTTTGGTATACTGTGAGTATAGCGACCGAATATGGGTGCCATATCAAAATGGTGACTCCTGTTGGGTGCTATACTCATGGGCTATCCTTCAAGGGTAGCGACTGTACATGACTGCTATGGTATTGCATGGCAATAGGACAGGGGGGGATAGCGAAGGGAAGGGGAGGGACAGGGAATGGGTTTTGAGGGATGGGTGTACATGCTGCCACCAAGCTAGCCATGTGGAGTGATGGTGTGGGTGGCTAGCTCAGGTGCAGCAGGTGCAGGGTTCTGGACAGGGTGTGGGAATATTTTGCCACTGCCTGCAGCCATGGCACTTGATTATTTTTTGGTCCAGGGATTTTTTCCCCCTCCGACATGCAACCCCTGGAGTGGAGAATCTTTATTTGGGGGGTGCAGGGGCACCCCCATGAAGAGGGCATAAGGGGGTGCAGCTCCCCACAAAAAAACACTTTTTTCCATTCCATGTCTGGTTGCCTGAAAGTGTATATTGCCGATTTGCTTTTCGGTGATATACACTCACCATAATAGCGATCACTATTCTGCCATCGCTATTATGACATGGAACCCCTTCCTTCGGCTTGGCTCTGGGCACGAAAGCAACTTCCCTGTCCATAGAAACATAGAAACATAGAAGTTGATGGCAGATAAGGACCGCAAGGCCCATCCAGTTTACCCATTTTTTTCTACCTTATGAATGTGCCATAGGCCTATACTCTGTCAATTGCCTATCTATTCATACTCATCTTTATTGCTCCCTTATGCCTGTCCCATGCCTGTTTGAAGCCCTGCACTGTATTCATATCCACCACTTCCTGAGGTAGGCCATTCCATGCATTCACCACCCTTTCTGTGAAAAAGAACTTCTTCACATTCCCCCATAATCGGCCTCCCTCTAATCTCATGCTGTGTCCTTTTGTCCTGCTATTTTTTTATATTGAAACATGTTAGACACTTACACCTTGTTAATGCCCTTAAGATGTTTGAATGTTTTCGATAATAACACCCCTCTCTCTCCTTTGCTCTAGGGTATATATATATTGAGCTCCGTTAATCTGTCCTTGTATGTTTTCTGATGCCGCCCCTGCACCATTTTGGTTGCCCTTCTCTGACCTGCCTCAATTTTGTAAATGTCATTGAGCAAATGCGGCCTCCAATACTGCATGCAGTACTCCAGATGAGGCCTAACCAGTGTCTTGTAAAGAGAGATTATTACCTCCTTGTTACAACTTGTGATACCCCTACTAATACACACCAACATCCCTCTAGCCTTATCTATTGCTTTAGTGGTCTGCTTGGATGATTTCAGGTCATCTGTGATGATGATGCCCAAGTCTCTTTGTTCCCTTGTGATTGCCAACAACACTTCTCCCAACCTATAGGTGGCTTCAGGGTTTCTCTTCCCTATGTGCATGATCTTGCACTTCTTTGCATTAAACCGCATTTCCCACTCTTCCAACCATTTTGCCAGTTTGTCCAGATCTCTTCTCATTCTGCCCACCTCATCTGGATCATCTGCTCTATTGCAGATCTTGGTGTCATCTGCAAACAGAAAAACCTTACCCTCCAGTCCATCTCCAATGTCACTAATGAAGATATTGAAGAGGACTGGCCCCAGGTCTAATCCCTGAGGTACCCCACTTGTGACTTGCATCTTTTCTGACTATCCGTTTACCACCACTCTTTGTTTTCTGCCTGCCAACCAGTTTGCCACCCAGTTGATCACCTTCTGACCCACCCCGAGCCTACCCAGCTTATTAATCAATCTTCTAGGTGGAACAGTATTAAAAACTTTGCTGAAGTCAAGGTAGGTGGCATCAACTGCTCCCCCTTGGTCCACCACTCTAGTAACCCAGTCAAAGAAATCTATGAGAGTAGTTTGACAGGACCTTCCTTTTGTAAACCCATGCTGTCTTGGATCTTGTGCTCATATGAATTCCATGTGTTGCACTATCGTTTACTTAAGGAGTGCCTCCATAATTTTGCCCACTACTGAGGTAAGACTAACTGGGCTGTAGTTCCCTGCCTCCTCCCTGCTACCACTCTTGTGGAGCGAGATCACATGAGCCCTTCTCCAGTCTTCTGGGACCTCTCCTGTGCTCAAAGACTCACTAAACAGTTTTGATAATGGCTCTGTTAGTTCAACCCTTAGTCCCTATGAGCTTTTTTAGTCTGCTGCATTGCTTTGGGCCCACTGTATATACATAGACCATGTACATGCTCTTAATTTTTGGCAAAGTCTAATAACTGCTCTGTGTGTCAAAATGTTTTCACCCTTTTACAGTTTTGCCACTGTCTTTGGGACATACGTTTTGGAACAGTAACCTTGTTGGCTGCTGCAGTTTGGGGCCTTCATCAACCTTAGACACACTTAATCTTTAGGCAAATTCTGCCACCTACAGTACTCGTGTCCAACACTTAATCTTGACTGAATGTTTTCAACCTTTTACAGGTTTACTAGTGTTTCAGGAACAAAATGTTTGGAACTTGTAGTTTTGCGAGCTGCTGCACTGCTGTCTTCAGATGTTTTAGAGGCCTACACAGGCTTTATACAAACACTACAGTATATTTTTGGACTGAGTCTGCCAGCTATGCTATGTGTCCAAAACTTAATCTTGGCAGAATGTTTTAAACGTTTCATAAGTTTGCTAGTGTCTGACAGATGTACATTTTGGAACCAATAGCCTTGTGGGCTGCTGAACTGCTGTCTTCAGATGTTTTCTGGCTTTGCATAGGCCTTATACAAACACTTAATTTTTGGGCGAAGTCCAGCAGTTACTCTGTGTGTCCATGCTTGTATCCAACAATTAGTCTTGGCAGAATATGTTCAACCTTTTACGGCTTTGCCAGTGTGGGCTGCTGCTGCACTGCATTCCTCAGATATTTTTGGGGACTACATTGGCTTTAAACAAAAAAAATACTTTTTTGGGCACAATCAGTGAAACACTCAATGTGCAACACTTTATCCTTAGCATAAAAAAGGGGGGGGCTTATTAGTGGGGTACCACAGGATTTAATACTGCGACCAGTCCTCTTTAATGTCTTTATAGGTGACAATGCAGAGGGACTGGAAGGTATCTGCAACAGGGTTGATACACAAGGAGGGGGATGGAAAGGATGAGAAGGGACTTGGCAAGGTTGGAGGAATGGTCAAAAGTATGGCAGCTTAGATTCAGTGCAAAGATCTGCAAAGTAATGCACCTGGGAAACAAAAACCCTGGGGAGGAGTACACAATGTAGGGGGAGGTACCAACAACAACAAAAATGGAAAGGAACCTGGGGGTAGTCATATCAGATGACTTAAATGTAGGCAAGCAATATGAAAAGGCAGTAAGGATGACTGAGGGGATACTGGGATGCATAGAGAGAGGTATCACCAGTAGGAAACAGGAAGTTGTTATCCCTCTGTACAGACAGTTGGTGAGACACCATCTGGAATATTGCATGCAGTTTTAGAGATCCCATCTCCATAAGGACATAGACAACATGGAAGCAGTCCAGAGGATGGCAACTGAAATGGTGCAGGGTCTGCACCAGAAGCCATATGAAAAGAGACTAAAGGAGCTTAATATGTATACCCTTGAGGAAATGAAGGAGAGGGGGGACATGATAGAAACATTTAAGTACCTCAGGGGAATCAACAAAGTCCAAGAGGATATCATCTTTCAGAAAAAGAGATGTGCAAGAACAGGGGGGCACAATTTGAAGATAGAAGGGGGACAGCTCAGGGGCAATGTGAAGAAGTATTTTTTTTCACAGAGAAGGTGGTGGATGCATGGAACGGCCTTCCTGAGGAGGTTATGGGTTTAAAAACAGTGGGGAAATTCAAGAATGCATGGAATAGACATAAAGCAATTCTAGTGAAGGGGTAGGAGGAAGTAGGCTGTTGGTTAACTAGGATCTGCAACTTATCCATTAGGTAGGGAAATGTGCAAACTGGGTAGGCCAAGTAATCCATATCTGCCGTCAAAGTCTATGTTTCTAGGTTTCTAACGGGAAGCCTTTTACATGTCGGGCAGTGTCCAAATTAATATAATCTTTGGAACCAGCAGCCTTCACGCACTGTGGTATGCTACACCTTTGCCATCAGAATGTTGTAAATCAACATAGACTGTCACATTATATAAACATCTACTTTTTTGAGCAAAGTGTGTAAAGTAGTTTGTGTGCAACATTACCCATGGCATGGCAGGAAATATCATCACAGTTTGGCAGTGTCTGAAATGGCATACATTTTTAGACCAATAGCTGTCATTGTAGTAGTGGTAGTAAAATGTTTTTATTCATAAAGAAATGAATAAAGGATAAACTCGATTAAGCATAGCTCATTTTCAACGAGGTCCCATACATTAATGTACAATAAAAAGGAAAATGTTACAACACATACAATACTAATTTTTCATAAAATACACAAATACATACAATACAACTTAAATTACACAATATAAATAATAACCTCCTGTAATATAAAAATTTATAAAGCCTTTATATATCAGGAACAGCATTGCCTTTTTTGTCATGAACTAGTACGATACCAATGTTGAATCAGAGGCCAGTGATTTTTCACATTAGACATAAACAAAGACTTAGGGATTGCATTCCAACTCATGGCTCCTCTATAATATAAAGACTGTCGTCCTATCTCTAAATTACAACTAGGCGATTCCAAACTAGGTACTTTACAATTTCTCAATGAGGCCAGTCTATCCCTATATATCAAATTTTCTACCACATACTGCGGATGCTTCCCCTGCAATCCTTTATAGATAAAGGCAAGCACGTGTTCATGATTACGTTCATAAAGTGTTAACCATTTTAACTGATCATAAAGTAAACATCTATGAGTTAGTCTAGGAGCCCCCAAGATAAACCTGGCCAAATTATTATAACTTACTTCCAGCTTCCTTAGATCCTGCTTTCTCCCACAAGAATAAAATATATCCCCATAATCAATCATTGGGATAACCATCGTATTTACCACTTTTTCTCTTACCTCCTTACTCATTAATGATCGAACCCTATAAAGAGCCCCTATTCTTTTATTTAAACTCTTTATTAAGTTTTCAATGTGTATATCCCAGCTTAATGAACTATCAATCCGAAGACCCAGGTATTTATACATATATGCCTGTTGGATCGGGGCCCCCCCAAAGGCAACCAATCCCAGGGCCATGTCCCCCAACCATTCACTTTTTCGATGTATCAACATGGACTGTGTTTTCTTCGTATTCAGAGTCAGCTTACTATCTTTTAAAAAAATGTGAAAGTCATCAAAGGCTAACTGAAGCCTATTTTGTATCACCTTAATAGATTCATGTGATGTATAAATGATAATATCATCAGCATAAAGATGATACTTTATTTCTGAATCTGGAAAAGACAGTCCATTTATATATATGTTGAATAACAAAGGCCCTAGGATGGAGCCCTGAGGGAACCCCGACCCAACAGGCAAAAAACCTGATTCCTGGCCTCCTAATGACACCTTTTGACTCCTATTCAACAAATATGATTCCAACCACTTCCCACTCAAACCCACCACCCCCATGGATGCAGCCCTGGACAGGAGGACACAGTGGTCCAAAGAATCAAAAGCTTTGGATAAATCCACGAAGATGACCCCCACTAGTGTCCTCCTGTCCAGGGCTACCTGCACATCCCCTTCTACTTTAGCAAGTGCTGAAGTTGTACTATATAATTTCCGAAAACCAGACTGCATATTGTTCATTAACCTAGTAGAATCCAAGTATTTCTTCAATTGTACTGCCACCAATCTTTCAAATATTTTAGATACATGAGACAAAAGAGAAATGGGTCTATAATTATCCATATCCATTCTATTTCCTCCCTTGAAAATAAGTATAACCTTGGATTGTTTCCAAGCCAATGGATATACACCTGTAGTTAAAGATATATTAAATAAGCATTATCTTCCAAGTGGGGTTGATTACTAACTCCAGAAGAACAATAAGGCCTGAACGGACCAGAGGCTACCATCAAATTTGCATTCAATCAGTCCAACACACACCGTGATATTGGTATCACTTGTCCATCAATATTTAATACTTTTATTTCATCAGAACCCTGTCCCTTGACTAAAGTATTTATTGTTTTCCAAAAATCTTTAGGATTTTTTGAAATATTTTTGTCCAATAAGTGGGTATAATGACATTGTTTTTTCCCCCGGACTTCTTTAACATATTTATTCCGTAACATTTTAAATCTGTCCCAATCCTGTTTGCTCCCCTTTCTTTTAGCCAAGAGCCATGCCTTATCCCTTAACAGTTTTAACTTTCTAAGCTCCATTGAATACCATAACTTAGAGTTTTGCTTCATAATCCTAGTTTTGATTGGGGAATGTTTGTTACAAATTTTCATAAATTCTCCCAAAAAATAACTCCATAGGTCATCCACTGAAGGAATCAAATACATACGCTCCCAATCAATAGCACCTAAATCCAGCATAAATTCAATATAGTCAAAATCCCTAAAACTACGCCAACTAACTTTCCTTTTCTCTTCTGATTTTATAGAATAAGCCTTATTACAAAATATAAATTGATGGTCTGATATTGCATCTGATAGAACCCCACTATCAATAATATTATCAACAACATTAGTAAAAATCAAATCCAAAACTGAGGAATTTGAGACTGATGCCATATTAATTCTTGTAGGCTCTTTAATTAACTGAATTAGGCCCAAATTATTCTGCAAATCAATCAAAGGATGTGATTCATTTATATTTTGCCAATTAAAGTTAAAATCTCCTGCCATCAATATTTCATGACTATCTTTATAATTAAACAACCAATCCTGTAGACAATTAATGACCTGGACTTTAGTCTTGGGAGGACAATATATCCCTACAATCAAAATTTTCTTTAAATAGGGCAATTTTAATTCTAGGGCCAGTACCTCCAAACCCCCCATATCTTTTTTTACTTCCAATTGGGCCAAAATTAAATTAGATTTCCCATAAATCAAAAGGCCTCCCCCTTTTTTATTCCTATCACTTCACCATATATTGTATCCTTGTATATTTAAATAACTATCCTCTATTTTATGATTTAACCAGGTTTCAGAAATTATCACAATCTCAGGGTCATGATCAATTACCCATGGGCCAATCAAGTCCATTTTTTTAATCATACTCCTTGCATTTAAATGTATTAATCCCAATCCTTGTTTGATATAAGAAACACCACTCTGATTAACACTCAAATCTTTCATTACCATTTCCCCAGAATCCTGAGTCATAATATGTAGGGAGGCTTGTTGTGACTCCAGGGGTCCTGGGTTTGGACGTATATCTCCACACAACATTAAACACATAATTAAAAGTGCCTTAAAAATTCTGGTAAAATTACTTTTATAGTAAG
The DNA here is from genome assembly GCA_016271365.2 of Neoceratodus forsteri. Lineage (NCBI taxonomy): Eukaryota > Metazoa > Chordata > Ceratodontiformes > Ceratodontidae > Neoceratodus > Neoceratodus forsteri. The sequence continues at coordinate 756,862,838 of CM028135.1, forward strand.
TCCCTCTCAGAGTTTTAATTAACCAGCTTATTGTATCCAATTTTATTTTCCTTTCAGGGTTAGCACAGCTCAAAAAATAATATACCTTATATAGGGCATTATTAAAACTATTTGGCCATAAATGTACCCCAACAATAATATGTCCAACTATACCAAATTTACTAACACTTAATGTATTTGATCTGTGCAAAACATGTTCCTGTAGGACTTTATGCCCCTTCCAATCATAACCTCCTTCTCCCAAAACCCAAGAACCCCATACCGTCAATACAAAACTAAATATAACAATCTAAAACACATTTTCCTTATATATAACATTCTACTCTAATTAAAACACCATCAAACAGTTACCAATAATTCAAAAGAATTAAGACCCAAGAAAACTCTACCTGACGCTATACACCAGCCCCTTCTTTCTTACCAACTATCACTTTTTCTGTGCACGAGTGGCGCTCGCGCCACTCACGTTGCTTGTGCCATGGCGCTCATGCCTTGCGGCGCAAGGCTTTTTGATATGAGCAGAAGCTCCCGCCCCCCCCAGCTGCTGACAATCGCGATGGTGCGCCGCCGCACCCCCTCAGCAAAGCAGCAATCAGTATATGGCAACAGTTATATCAGAAGGCAGATTGAATGGCAAACAGTTCTCTCAGACAGCAGTTAAGTGAAGCAGTCCCGTTCACAAGCTCAGTCGTCCCACGGCAACAATAGCAACACCTTATAGATGCCCTCCTGCTGAATGCAGCTCTCACCTGCAACGAACATGTTCAGGGCTGAGTTGTTTACTGGACCATTCTACACTTGTGTGCTTCATGCACCCTGACACAAAGAAAATACCTAGTGCATTCTAACCATAAAACAAAGAAACCAGGGTGAACTACTTAAAAAATTAGAGATCTTTGGAAAGTTTTCCTGGTTTGACAGGACATGTTCACAATATTGAACTTTGGTAGGTTTGCACAGCTGTATGTAAAACATTCACACATTCATCAGTTTGCTAATGCAGATTTTTAAACCTTTTGGTGGGTCACTGGCCCAGTGGCACTGAGGGTTGAGGCACTGGATGCCACACCTCGCACCGCACTGATGACCCGGGTTCGGACACGAGTCCAAGCCTCCAGGGGTTGGCAGGGGAGGGATAGGATGGAGCATCCAGTGGACTGCTGTCTTATCCCAGGGAGGGATCCAGGGACCCACCGCTCTGTAGTGGCCCCTGGTGATTACTGGGGGCACTACTAGAGTGGTGCAGCATGGAAGGCAGAGTGTGGCAGACATTGGCAGCCGTGCCTAGAAGTCATTGCACACCCACACTCCGCAGGGGAGAAAGCTGTACAAAAACTCCTCGGCATGCAGAATGACGATGGGTCCAGTGGTGCTGCACCGCCCTGATTCCAGAGGCTCCCCCTGTACCCGAACCCCCAGCCCTGTGGTGGTGGGGTATGTACCCACTGTGGCCGCTGTGCAGGATCAGTGGAGGGGAGTGTGTGAGGGACTTGGAGTGGTGCAGGAGCTAGGAGACCAACCTGACTGGGAGGGAACCATAGGTACCACCCACTTAGCTGTAGAGGACAATAAACTATGTAAGAAAAAAAAAAAAACATTTTAGTGGGGGAAAGAATTGCCAGCCTAGCATTTCTAGGAGTATCAACAGAATGTTCAGTAGTGTGACTAGTGATAACACACATGTACTTAGAATTCTGGGCAAGATATTTTAAGCCAGAAAAAATATGTGTATTTGAACTATGGAGCCACAAACTTACAAGAAAAAATGTTCTATATAATGTAGCAGGCATATCTTTACCACTGCATGGCAAAGCCTGCAGACATCTTACTATCAGAAAAGCAGCTCATCTCACCAGATCCAAATGGACAACAAAATAGTGGAACTGAAGCACAATAACTCCACCAGTTGTGAAGCACTCCACTGTCCATACATCAGTCCCAGCCATCCCAGCACTATTTTGTCTTTGTCAGCGAACTTGAGTCAACTATCACTTCCGCATGGCCGTGCTTGCATGAAAGAGCCCACCATGTCTGGGATGGCTACCATGAGCTCAGTGTGCATGTGTAAGTATCGTGGCCATGATGAGCACATGAAAAAGAGCCTGCCATGCCCAAGATGGCCACCATTGACTCCAAGGGCATGCAAGACTATCACAGACACAATGCACATGTGCAAATATCACACATAGTTGCTGCTGATTCGTCTCCAGCCAGAATTTGATGAGAGAGTTAAGACTGCAGTGTTGTTCTGTAACATTTATAATACACAGTAAAGAAGTTTAAGCTCTGCATAGCAACACAGTATAATAGAGATAGAAGAGACTGGGTGTGCACATGGCCTGTGTCTGTTGGCACCTGGCTGTACTGAATTGTATCAGTTCATATGTGTATTATTCACATAATTCCAAGTTTGGTTCCGATGTGTGGCCTAATTGTTGGATTGTCGACCCACTGATGCTTTATAATTTTAGTCTACTATTCAACCTTACCCTGAATATTACATAAGAATACAGGAAATGCTAGGCAAGAAAAGGCCATGGGTCCTTTGCATTTGTCTTCTACCATTCCACCAGCTATGACACCTAACATTATGTAATACATTGTGAATCTCCAGGAACTCCCACCCCATGGAATTAAATGCTGTACCCAACAATATTAGTCTCCATGAGTAAATATTGTAATTTGACTTTAAAAGATTCAGCAACATTCCCAGCTTTCAAAGCTTTCTGTGGGAGCTTGTAACACAGGTTTACCACTCTCTGTGTGAAACAATGCTTCCTCACATTACCCCATGTCCTCTTGTTCAACTGCACTGAACTAGCTGAAAATGTTTCCCAATTAACCTACTTTAAAATGTTAGTAGTGTTTGTGAGCCCCTTTGGCTGAAGTGTGTGAGGGGGGTGGGCTTTCATTTTTTACAGAGATCGTTTCTTGTGAGTAAAGGAGTAGCAGTTATCTTTTAAGTCACACAAATGAGTGGATAGTAAATTGATAATTAAAATAGTCCATTCTATCTAGTATTAGAAAATTGGCTGAAGATGTATTCCTCTTTGATTGGCTGAGAGCCATGCTAAGCTGGTACATTAAGCACTAGTAGAGCCCCACAAAGAACAAGTGCCTCCTGTTCTGCCTCAGTACCATAGTATCACTGTGCCAGTCTACACTTCAAAATTTACTAGCCACCATTTTTTTTGTTTGCTAACCTAGAGGAATGAGGCAGTTAGCCTGACTCCCCCGCAACTGAACTGCAAAAAAAAAAAGTTACCCATTTTACCAGAAGCCATACATTTACTTATGTTTTAAAATAAATGACGCTAATACAGAACACTAATTACTTGTGGGCATTACTTGTACCCCCTTCTCCAGCTGCCGACCTGCTTTACTGCCACAAGTCAGCAGCACATCTCCATCTACAGCAGAAAAATTCAAGAAAATGCTGGCACTGTCATACTTGAGCCAGTGCTGCTGCATGGTGGTCAGAACAGGACAGATTGCATTTGCTCCCCCCTCCCAACCAACAACATATAGAATAGTGTATGGGTGACCATACACAATAATGTTATAATGTATGGTAGAATGTTGTTATGGACATAAATTCATAACTAGAATGGAGTTGTTATGCTGCAGTAGCTATGTCATCACGCTGTTATGCTGCACTAGCTATGTAGCTACTGCAGCATAACAACATAGAACACACACACACATGCGCATTTGGATAAGAGTCACCAGACAGGAAGTGGCCGCGGTGGTGAGAACGGTATTGCAAGAGAACAGCACTGATGAAATCAACGAGTAAGGACTCAGCAAGGAAAACTCAACGTTTAAACAGTTGCCATAGACAACCGCTCAATGGCTACACACGCTTGTTATGGATATTGGCCCATGCATTATCCTCTGTGTCTCCATCAACGGAATGTGATGATGTAATACAGACCTCAGAAAAGAAGCTCAAGAGGTCTCTATGATGGCATCACATCCCCAAGATGGAAACACAGCTTCTTGTGTATAGTCACCCATACAATGTTTTATATAGTATATGGTTCCCCGAGATTCAAAAGTTTAAGTTCACAAGGTTTCATACCTTGTGTACATGCTCCTGCTCACTCCCACCACCTTACTATGCTTGCTGCTAGCAGCTGTTTCCACTCCATTCTCAATTTTCTGAAGATTCACAGTGGCAAAGTTTTTTAAAAAAGAAAGGAAAGAAAACTGACAAATTTACACAGTTTGGTAACATGGAGCCAACTATGGCTGTCTGTGTCCAAAACTGTCTTGGTGAACCGCTCACCAAGCAGTGCCACCATTTTTGCCCTGAATTCTTTGTATAACGCATATCATCCACTTAGGTGGCACATCAAGGTTGAAATGTTGTGGTATTGTTGTGCCATCAGAATGATACTACAGCAACTTTCCATGACCTTTGAACTGTCCTATAACAACTTTTTGAGAGCCGCTGAATTCCTTAGACAGTAAGCCCTAGCCACATATAGTACTATATGACAGTATAAAATGAACTAACCAGGAGCAAGGCAAACTGAAGTGGAAACGGGCAAACAATTTCATGTCAAAACAGAGCACAGAGTTCACTCTGAGCGTGGTTGTTTTGACCAGGATGCAGCAGTGCTGGCTCAAGTATGAGAGTGCCAGTATTTTATTGACTTTATTTCCAGCAGATGGAGATGTGCCACCCGCTTGCAGCAGTAAAACAGGTCAGCAGCCAGAGGAGATGGTATGTGTAATGCTCACAAATAATTAGTGTGCTGTGCTAGTGCTGCAACATTTTTTTTTAAACAGAAGGAAATATATGGCTTCTGGTAAAATATGCAATGGATAGGGTTGGCTACATAGAAACATAGATTTTGATGGCAGATAAGGACCGCTTGGCCCACCCAGTCTGCCCATTTCCCTACCTAATGGATAAGCTGCAGATCCTAGTTAACCAGCAGCCTACTTCTTCCTACCCCCACCCTCTAGAATTGCCTTATGACTGTCCCATGCATGCTTGAATTCCACCACTGTTTTTGACTCCACAACCTCCTGCCAGGTAGCTGGATCAGGCAGGTTGGGTATTGACAATTTTTGGTCGGGTAGGGTAGTTGGGGTAATTTACTAGCCTACCCAACATAACAGTTTACTTTATGGGTCAGGTAGTTTTGACGTGGGTAATGGGCAATTTTTTAAACAAGCATTACAGGCAGCCTGTGGGGTCCTGGGAATCCTACCAGGACTTTCCAGGCTGGAAAAAGGTATGAAAGAGCAGCCTGTGAGGTCCTTCATGGGCTCACAGTAGAATTAGGAGCACATGACACCATACTGACAACCCAGTTGGTCAGTTGTGTCTGTGATCCATCTGTTGTGAGCCAGTTGGTATACCATGAGTATAGAGGCCAAATATAGGTGCCACATTAAAATGGTGACTCATATTGGGTGCTATACTCATGGGCTACCGTGCAAGGGTAGCGACTGTACATGACCATTATGGTAGTGTATGGTGACAGGAATGGGGGATAGCGAGGGGAAGGGGATGGACAGGGAATGATTTTTGAGGGATGGGTGTACCTGCTGCTGCTGAGCTAGCCATGTGGTGTGGTGGTATGGGTGGCTAGTTCAGGTGCAGTAGGTACAGGGTTTAGGACCAGGTGCAAGAAAATGTTGCCATTGCCTGCAGCCGTGGCACTTATTTTTTTTTGCCCAGGGATTTTGCCCCCTCCCCAACATGCACTGCCCTGGAGTTGGGAATCCTTATTCAGGGGGGCTGTGGAAGCAAAGCTCCCCACTGGAGGGGTGCAAGAGGGTGAGCCCCCCCAACAAAAACACTTTTTTCATTTCTGGATGTCTGGTCACCTGAAAGTGTATATCACTGATTTGCTTTTCGGTGATATACACTCACCATAATAGCAATCGCTATTATGACATGGAACCAGCCCATTGCACAGATTGCAGCTGGACTCTGGAGGGAATTGCAGGAATCAGGTGCTCGCTCTGTATTTTCACCAGTAAATCATAGTAAAAACTTATAAAAAAAAATAATAAAAAAGTAAAAAACCTCCACGAAGAAGCAAAGGGAGTGGGGGTCGGGGCTGGGGACTGAAATGATCTCCAGAGGGAGGAGGGAATCGGGGGATCGTCCTCTCAATCAAGGAGGTGGATGGTGCAGTGCTTGGGAGAGAAGGAGCAAGGGGGGACAAAAGGCACTGACAGCTGGTTTGTGCCTCTGCAACATAGTAAAAGTCATTTTGGTTGTAATTTACATAGTTTGTTAGGTACCCTGAGTCCTGTCATTTTATTATTGTGACAAAGTTACACTGTGTGTCTCTGCAGCATAGTGAAAGTCATTTAGTCTGTATTACACTGTCTGTTTGGAGCCCTGAGCCCTGTCATTTATAACTGGGTGTGACAGGGTGGCCCTGTCATGGATGGGTGCCCTGGTCTACACTTACCCCCCCATATGTGTTTGGGCAGCTTTACAATAAATGAAATATGAAAATGAGTTTCTGTAGCCCCACAGATGTTGTAAGTGGGGCTGCCTGAAAAAAATATAGCTTATGTGGGCAAAAAGGGCCAAATAAAAAGTCCCTATATGTTAAAGCATGGGAAAATATGGAAATGCCCCCTTATGTTATGTCACAGCCTATGGAAACTCCTCATTAGGCAATGTCATGGCCAATGAGAATTCCCCCTCAAAGTGTGATGTAATCCCTAGGGTATAAATAGTGCTCACCACTAGGGGAATGTAAGATAGTCGAGTCAGTCTAGTGCTGACAATGAGCAGGGAAGGACCTACTTGTGGAGTGTGCTGTTTTCACACGAGAAGTGTAAGAAGGGAATACACTTAGGCTTTCTTGGCTGAAGTAAAGCTGCAGCCTCTGTTGACGGAAACAGAGGGCTGAATTATTGTGTTGAATTGATCAACTTATTTTTATTTCTGTATTATTTTATTTTTATTTATCGAAAATAAATTGATAAACACACTTTATTTTTATTTATTTATTTATTTAACAAATCGGAAAGACCTTTGAGCCAAGGGCTCTTTTACAAATTTACATGTCAAGTCACAAGAATAGCAAATTTCAATGGTTTCAGTAAGTAGTACAACATGAGGAAAGTAATTACATAAACAAAAGAACAATCTGGCAATATAAATATTGTGTCAAGTGCAGCCAGTGGCCTTGTTTGAAGAGGGGTGAAAGGGATTACAAGGAGAGAAGTACGGCAGGGGGGATTGGGGAGGTGGAAGGAGCAAAATAAGAACAAGGAGGGAGATTCCACAATGAAGCTTAAGCAGGAAAGACCCACGTGGGAGGGGGGTAGAGGGAAAGAACAAGGAGAGGAAACAGAGGAGGGGGGGGAGTGGGAGTGGAGGGGTTAAGGAAGGGGGGATGAGGTAGGTTGACAAGAAGGCAAGAATGGAAAAGGGATAAGGGAGGAAGTGCTGTGAGTGGAATAGCGCAGCAACAGGATAGGGCTATACAGGGCAAATGGTAAAAGAAGGAGGTCCCAGTGCATTTCACTGACAGCAGAGATTAGGTATAGCAGTCACAAGATGCTCTGGAAACTAGGAATTGATGCAGCTTCTGCTTAAATGGTCCCAAGGTTGCAGTTGTCGCAATTTCAGGAGGAAGGAAAGTAAATAAATTAGCAGTTCTAACTGCAATGGATCACTGTTGGAGCGGGGTTAGACAGCAAGGGACAGTAAAAGTTTGACTCACAGAACTTTGTGTGCTCCGAGTGCCCCAGAAGAGACTGAAAATCTAAAGGGAACCTGGTGGTAGGAGACCATGATCTGCCTTCTTAGCCAGAAGGCAGGCTTGATATTCAATGCGAACCTGGAGTTGAAGCCAGTTTGCTTGTTCATAAAGATTGCAAGTGTGTGCACGAAACACTGCACCAGTTAGTAGACAGCATGCCTTATTCAGAACTCTGGTGAGGAGACGTAGGGTTGTGTCTGTGGTGGAACCATAAATGACAAAACCATAGTCAATAATAGACACAATTAAACTTTGGATAGCCAATCTGAGGGCTTCAGTAGTAAGGCAGTGTTTTTGCCTGTATAGAAGGCCTAGGCGTATGTTAACTGCCTTGGCAACATTCTCAGCATGGTTGGAGTAGGAGAGCATACTATCCAGTGCAACTTCTAGGTATTTAAAAGATTGAGTCTGATAATGGATAATACCCGCATTGTTTTTAATCACCAATTGTTTGGCTTTGTGCTTGCTGTGAGTACCATGGAAGAGCATGACCTTTGTTTTCTTGCATTTAAGCACCAACTTACGAGAGATGAACCAGGACTCAGCTTCAGTAAAACTTTTCTGAAGTTGGGCCTGAAAGAGGGTAGGGTAGGGTCAGCGGTCTTTGAGAAAATGATCGCATCATCCACGTAGAGGAGTACTGGTTCAGAACAGGATGCTGGAAGATTATTGAGGAAGGTGCTAAATAGATGGGGTCCCAGTATTAATCCTTGAGGAACCCTAGAGCAGACAGGCTGTTTAGCAGAAAGGGCAGACCCTATTCTCACCTGTTGCGTGAGGTTTGCTAGATAGCTGGTGAACCACTATAGGGCTTCTGAAGATATACCGAGCCCAGCAAGTTGATGTGTCAGCAAATGGTGATTGACTGTGTCAAATGCTTTAGACAGGTCAATAAAGGTTGCACCAACAAGTTGACCCTGATCAAGATTATGGTGAATGAAACCTGTGAATTCCAGTAGGGCCATAGATGTGCTGTGCCCTTTCCGAAAACCATGTTGTTGGACACATTGTAGGATATATTTTTCCAGGTACTCCACAAACTGGTCAGCAACAATCCTTTCAAGTGATTAGGACAACAGGGGAAGAATAGATATTGGCCTATAATTCCCAGGTAGTAATCTGTCCCCACTCTTAAAAACTGGTGTAACCACAGTGGATTTCCAGACCTGGGGGAATTGTGAAAGTATGAGGGAGTGATTGAGAAGCATGGTGAGGGGGGACAGGATTTCATCTGGAGTTAGGGTAAGAAGTTTTAGGTTGAGGGAATTACTGCTTGTTCTAGTTCCTCCTAGAACTTTACGTAGGTGTTTCTTGGTCTCACTTTTCGAGATAGCTTTGAAGTAGAAACATGGGTGGGTAAAGGCCTCTTCTGATTTGGTGGACATAGGAGCTGAGCTGGGTGGGGCTAAGAAATTTGGGGGTAGAGTTTGGCTAAGGTCTGTGAAGGATGAATTCAATGTGTTAGCAATTAACATGGGGCCATGGGTAATAGACCCATCAACATTTAATATAGTTGGAGCCTGTTTGAATGCTTTCCCAGTGATTTCCAAGAGGTTTTCCCAGAATGTTTTCCCGTCCGTCCAGGTCTTGGCAAGTATGTCCTTATAGTAATGCACTTTGTGCTCATGGATAACCTTAGTACATGCGTCCTGGACATCTTATAGGCCTGTATGTCAGGTTGACTGCCAGAGGTTCTGGCCCTATGCCAGAAGTGGTCATGATCTTTCATTTGAGCCAGAAGGTTAAAAGAGATCCAGGGATTATCAAGTCCCCTGATCCTGTGTGTCATAAAAAGGGTGTGGATGTCACAGGCTTCATTGAAATGTTCAGTGAACTATTGTAGAGCTGAGTCAATATCAGGTGCAGTTTCGATGTAAGACCAGTCTTGTTGTCAGAGGAGAGACTTTAGTGGCTGCAGGTGGCCATGGAAGAGCACTCTACTTGTGATTGTTCTGACAGGGGGCTTGATAAATTTGTTAGACCGATAACACTTGGTAGGAGAGTGATCACTGATAGTGTCGGGCAATACTTCGGAATGGGAGATATGTGTTGGATGATTTGTTAGGACCCAGTCCAAGAGTGTGCTAGTCCCAGTCTTATAGTTTATCCTGGTTGGAGTTGTTATTAACTGGGTAAAGTTCAGGTCTGTTAACTCATCCCTGTGCCTTCTGGCATCTGATGAGAGCCAGTTAACATTAAAATCACCTAGCAGGATGGTTTCTGTGTCTTGTTTTAGACTCATGATGCAGTTCATTAGGGGGTCTTAAGCCCTGTTCAGCAAGGTCTGGGGGAATATAGACTGAGCCAATGTTGAGGACCTTGTTGTGTGCACTAAGCATAACCTTAACAGCAAGGATCTGAATATCTATAGCTGGCTCAGGGAGGGAAAGTGGATAGGCCAGCAATGATTCCTTTAGGTATATGGCACAGCCACCCCCTCTTCTAGATAGTCTGTCCTGTCTGAAAAGTGAATAGCCTGGTAGGATGATGGCTGAGTCAGGGTAGATGGTGACAGCCATGTTTCGATGACTGACAGGATGTTGGGATCATGTACTACAACCCAAGCAGTGAGGGCATCAGATTTTTTTAACAGACTGCAAATGTTCATATTGGCTAGGACAAGGGTACCCCAATTTTTGTTTTCATTGACTCCATATAATGGAGGGCCTGGATTAGGATGTACACTCCCAGAGATAAGGAGAAGAAGAAGAAGAAGAAGAAGAAGAAGAAGAAGAAGAATGAGGTGTTTCAGGAGTTGTTTTAGTAAATAGAGTGTAAGGGGACAAGATTTCCTCTTTAGACATACTGTACTTTAACAGGGCCCATAGGAACAGAGTGGCTTTTAAGTAGCACAAGAACAGTGGTGTCAATAGAGGACAGACAACTTCCCATGTTTCTTTTGCAACCTGCTGTGTTGCAGCTTCCATGGGAAGAAAAGGGTGTAGTATGTTACATCGACACCAGTGACTATGCCAAGTGTGATAAGAGGAAGCTCTGTGGTAGGGAGAACAGAGGTATGAGATGTGGAGTGCCATCCAAATGACAGTGGGACCCAAAGTGTGCAGAAAAGCACCAGAAATAGATTCACACCTTGTGATGCCATTGGACAAGAGAGAGAGGAACTTGTGCATTTTTATGCACTTTACCTTTGGTTGCCATGTCTTTGTATCCCGCGCCATCACACTGGTGTGAGCAGTGGGATACCTGGCTTGTTTAGTCTGCTTGGGAAATGCTGCTGGGGGTATAGTAATATACCCGACACGTGCGCAGTGTAAAAAGTGCATGGCACCAGATCAAAGGATGATGGATGGAAACAGAGGCCAGATCAAGGTACCATGGGACCAGATGACAAAACTTCTGCATTGGTTTAATGAATGTTGGATGGATATGTAGCAATGCTGGAGAGATGTGGAATGTTTATATCGGATGCTGACAAAGGAGCTTGAGTGAGTCAAGGAAGTCTTGCCAGAGGATGTGCTGGAAAGAAGCTACCTATGCTACCAGAATTTCCTCGATTATATTGGATTGGAGATGGTGGGGCAGAGCCAGTAGATAAGTCCTCAGGTAAGGATGGAACTGTCTGTAGGTTGCCTGAGGTGAAGACAGCTATCAAGCAGGAAGAAGCCATCTTGATTGAAGGGACTTACGTACCAATAACTGTTTGTGAAAAGAATCAAATGTCAGAAAGTACTGCCTTGAGTATAGCATGGGGAAAATTGCAGGTGGGAGATCCAGATGTAGCTCACTTGACATCATACCTTATAAATCAGGAAGAGGGCAGAGATCAGAACAAAGTAAAACCCTTATGGTGGGTAGAACACAGACAAGGCACACTTTACTATGTCAAACCTAACCCCCATACTAAGAGGAGGTGTGCTAGGATAGTGGTGCCTATTGCATATAGAGAAATAGTCATGGAGAATGTATGTTCCAGCCACTCAAAACCTTTGAAACTTAAGAAAGTTCTAGCTGAATTGGCTTCAGCTTTTTACTGGCTGAGTATGTTCTGCCAGATAGCTGATTATGCAGATAGAAGGTGTGTGAAACAGAATATGTCTACCAGAAACATGGGAGGTGAGACCCCTAGATGGGAGGGCCAGAAACGATGGCAATCATGGGGAAAAGGAAAGCACAGTAGCATATTAGAAGGTGTAAGGTGGTAAACTCAAAGGAAGTACAGCTATTAGATGGAAGGAAACCCAGGGAATTGTATAGTAGTGAGATATAGAAGAAGGCAACCTCTAATAGGATTAATAGAGGAGGTAAATCAGAATGTTTACGCTATTGATGTACTGTATGTTGCCTGACCATGTGTGTAGTATGAATGCATGTTAGTATGCAGAAGATAAGCTAGTTTTCTTATCATATTCTGAAAGGGCCACAGGCCATAACTTCATTCCCTTCGAGAAAAAGTGTGAAGGTGTTTTTTTTATTCTATGTGCAACAGTCCTTCTTGTCTATGTTTGTCTCTTTTCCAATATCTTCCTATGTCCGAATGGTCAGCCACTTTGGAGCAATTTCTCCCTTTCTATTAAACCATTCTCACTTCCTGATCTGTTTCTGTTTTCTTTTTTCTACATTGTAACACTGTGAGGTTTAGGATGTACTTCTAAGGTTAAAGAACAGGTACAGCACTGAAAAGAGTGTCTGCTCGTTCTTCTGGGAAATGACTAAAAAATGAAATGTATAAAGACTAATGTTATATGGGGCTAAGACAGTTAAATATAGCAGTTTTTCTATATTTGACTGGATGAAGACAGACCCAGGGTTAATGATATGGTAATGTTGTGCAGTAATGTTGCTACACCAAACAAAGTAATTTATGGGACCCTGGGGTGGAGCTTTTTGGACAGGGAGGGCCATAGCTCCACCATACCCTCTTGGGTTGGTAAGACTAAATGGCAAGGCATTCTTGGACAACCAGTAGATGGTTGCCTTCTTAGGTGGGGAGGAATGTGACAGGGTGGCCCCTGTCATGGATGGGTGCCGTGGTCTACCCTCAACCCCTCCATATGTGTTTGGGCAGCTTTACAATAAATGAAATATGAAAATGAGTTTCTGCAGCCCCACAGATGTTGTAACTGGGGCTGCCTGAAGAAATATAGCTTATTTGGGCAAAAAGGGCCAAATAAAAAGCCCTACATGTTAAAGCACGGGAAAATATGGAAACTCCCCATTATGTTATGTCACAGCCTATGGAAACTCCCCATTAGGTAATGTTATGGCCAATGGGAATTCCCCTTCAAAGTGTGATGTAATCCCTAGGGTATAAATAGAGCTCACCACTAGGGGAATGTAAGATAGTCTAGTGCTGATAGTGAGCAGGAAAGGACCTACTTGTGGAGTGTGCTGTTTTCACACCAGAATTGAGAAGTGTAAGAAGGGATTACACTTAGGCTATCTTGGCTAAAATAAAGCTGCAGCCTCTGTTGATGGAAGCAGAGGGCTAAATTATTGTGTTGGATTAATCAACTGTTATTTTTATTTCTGTATTATTTTGTTACATTTATTTATCGGAAATAAATTGATAAACGCACTTGTGCGTTTTTTATTCACTTTACCTTTGGTTGCTGTGTCTTTGTATCCCACATCATCACACTGGGACATAGCCACACCATGCACTGTATCTCTCTGCAGCAAAGTAACAGCCATTTAGGCTGTATTACTCTGTTTGTTAGGTGCCCTGAGCCCTGTCATTTATTACTGTGACATAGCTATACTGTGTATCTCTCTGCAGCATAGTAAAATCCATTTAGGCTGTATTACACTGTTTGTTAGGTGCCCTGAGCCCTGTCATTTATTACTGTGACATAGCTATACTGTGTATCTCTCTGCAGCATAGCAAAAGTCATTTTGGCTGTATTACACTGTTTTTATGTATCTCAATCCCTGTCGTTTAGTACTGTGACATACTGTAGCTACACTGCGTGTCTCTCTGCAGCATAGTGAAAGACATTTAGGCTATGTTACGCTGTCTGTTAGGTGCCCCAATCCCTGTCATTTATTACTGTGACATAGCTACACTGTGTATGTCTACATCATAGTGAAAGCCATTTAGGGGGCATTACAGTATCTGTTATGTGCCAAGAGCCCATCATTTATTTATGTGACATAGCTACACTGTGTGTCTCTGTTCAGCACAGAGAAAGTCATTTAGACTGTATTACAGTGTCTGTTAGGTTCCCTGAGCCCTGTCATTTATTACTGTGACATATACCTACACTGTGTGTCTCTACAGCATAGTGAAAGCCATTTAGGCTGTATTACAATTTCTGTTACATGCCCCAAGCCCTGTCATTTATTACTGCGACATAGCTACACTGTATCTCTCTCTCTCTCTCTCTCTCTCTCTCTCTCTCTCTGCAGCATAGTGAAAGCCATTTAGGTTTTATTACACTGTCTGTTAGGCACCCCGAGCCCTGTCATTTATTACTGTGACATAGCAACACTGTGTATGTCTGCATCATAGTGAAAGCCATTTAGGGTACATTACAGTATCTGTTATGTGTCAAGAGCCCTGTTATTTATTTCTGTGACATAGCTACACTGTGTGTCTCTGTTCAGCACAGCAAAAGTCATTTAGGCTGTATTACAGTGTCTGTTAGGTTCCCTGAGCCCTGTCATTTATTACTGTGACATATACCTACACTGTGTGTCTCTACAGCATAGTGAAAGCCATTTAGGCTGTATTACAATTTCTGTTACATGCCCCAAGCCCTGTCATTTATTACTGCAACATAGCTACACTGTGTATCTCTCTCTGCAGCCTAGTGAAAATCATTTAGGCTTTATTACACTGTCTGTTAGGTGCTCTGAACCCTGTCATTTATTACTGTAACATAAAACTACTTTGTGTGTGACATCGCTCTGCAGCATAGCGAAAGCTATTTAGGCTGTATTAGAGTGTCTGTTAGGTGCCTCGAGCCCTGTCATTTATTACTTAGACATATAGCCACACTGTGCATCTCTGCAGCATAGAAAGCCATGTAGGCTGTGTCACACTGTCTGTTAGGTGCCCTGAGCCCTGTCATTTATTGCTGTGACATAGTTATACTGTCTGTCTTTCTGCAGCATACTGAAAGTCATTTAGGCTGTATAACACTGTTTGTTCAGTGCTCTGAGCCCTGTCTTTTATTATTGTCTGTGACATAGTCAGCTACACTCTCCAACTCTGCAACAGTTCATTAAACAATATTCATTCCTTTCATGGCTGTGTCTACTACGTCTCATATTTCCCAGTGCAAGTGTACTAAATGGAAGCACTGTGCTGCTTTATATACAACTGTTCATGATGTGGGCAATATGAATCACACCACTAATGAAGAATATAGTGACAATAATAATAACATCACCAGGACTGGCACTATATATCCTCCTGAAACATAAAATCATGTCAGCAATGAAATGATAGTAGAGTTTCGGAAAGAACTGATAGGAGTTACTTGTAGAGGTACTGAACATTTTTCCACGTGTGCCAGGATACTTCCAGCTGCTGAAGCAGCATGCATGGAGTCATCCTTCTCAAGCATAAGCACACATGCTGAGGCAGTGAATACTGATAGAGATGCTGGTGATAGTGGGGACTGGGAATGGGATAGCCCAGGCTATGTCCCACATGATGGGAAGCAGAAAGCTACTGTTCCACACCAACAGACCAGTGCCTTGCAAACAACGAAAAGTGATGCAGCAGCAAACTGTCTGCACCAGGGTTCAGTACAAAATACAAAAGTTTTATTATAACATGCAAAGAAATTACAGTACCTGGTGGTTAAAAAACTGTGACAAGATGCTCCTGACCTGGTTTTGCCCAAAGGCTTTGTCAAGGGTTATTATCCCAGGTGAGCAAGGTTCATTTTAAAGTACAAACAGCCAGTAGTGCTAAAATGCTCATCTAAAGGTGCAGTGCATAAATAAACAGTGTAAAGCACAAAATGTTGAGCAATTTCTCATATCCCACAGTTTAAAAAACATACTCAAGTAAGTAGTTACAGCATTCATATACTAAAACTACTCAAACAATTTTTTTCATACCAATGCAGCTAATAGAAAGGTTCCATGGGCCATCAGTTGTACTGAGTTTAATACCTGCCACCCCCTACAGCTGACCTTTCCATTCCACTCAAATGGACATAGTGAAAAACTACAAATTGGAACACGTGTGAAGAGAAGAAAAGTGAGAGGTTAAAGGACTATAGAAATAAAGAGTAGCAATTTTCAAGTATTAGCATTTTCTCAGAATCTCAAATCCTTTTTTTCTTCTTTTTGATAAGAGGTATTACATCCAGCCTTTTATTTCATTCTAGCAAAGTAGTAGCCCCCCAGTTCAAAGAGCCACATTGCCTCCATTTTGAGGAGCAAAGCCTCCAAGTCTCCACTGCCCAATGATAGCTTCTTAATTCCACAAAATATAAACTCATGACATTCAGTTGACGATGATTCTTCTACATGCACAGGCAAAGCACTGATAATATTAACCTTTGCAATAGTCCTCATGTGTTCCCCAGTTCTAAGTTTCAGCTTCGTAGACATCTTTCCTTTATAAAATGCTCTTCTGTTGCACCAGGCTAGATAGACCACATGTGCGGAATCACAGCTATTGAAACTTCTGATGTCAAAAGTTTTAGTTGCATTACTACCAGTAAAGAGTGTTACCTTTTCCATCACTGTGCAGTATTTACAGCGGCCACATTTGTAGTTTCCCCAAACTGGGGAACCAAGTGTGTGGGGTATCTGTGATACATAGATACACAGATACATAGCCACTTCTGGCAGATAAGGGCCTATTGCTCACCCGGTCTGCTCATTTGAGCTTGTAAGTTCCCTTTACATTTTTCTAGGGATCTGTTGCCCCTTACCCCTGACCTGTAGAATTCCCTTATGTCTATCCCATGCATTCTAAAAATGGTGATGGGTTAATGGGTTAAAGGTTGTGTGTCATGGTGTCAGCTAAATTCCTGGCCCAGTTATAACTAAACCTGGGTGGGACTGACCCCATGTTTTTTTTTTGGATGGGATCAAAACCAATAATTCCCCAGTTCCTTATGTAACCCACCACCAGCCACTTGTTTAACTAGTAAGCACACCTCCCATACTTTTTCTGTCTAGGGGAAAAGAGAGGGGTAGGGATACAAAGCAGTTGCACAGAGAACACAAAGTGTGTACAAGATATAAACAGACCTTTACCAAAACCCAGGTCCCGAGGAGAGAAACTTTTGCTGAGGGCAATGCTAGGTTTGCTAATTCTGATAGTGGTGCCCAATAAATCCACACAGGAAGCAGTAACTAGATTGTCCATAGCAGGTTGGGATTCTAGGTTGTGGCTTTATTCCACAACACAGTTGGAACACGAAAGCAAAGGATGGACCCCCAAGGGTTTATACTTTGAAGCACAAGGTAAATGCAGAACACATTTGTAGAAAACAGAAACTCAAACTCCCATATAGCATAGGATTAGACATCTGGAAATGTGGTACTAGTCACAACAAAACACACAAAATTCTCCTGTAAGTGGCACAAGGCCATAACTTAGAACAGTTCTCATATGGCATATGGTTTACAGAAGGAAATGTGGCACACTGGCCTTGAAGGAGCACACTAGAACTCAAGACTAGCCAAAAAAAATCACATATTAGGGGTAAACTTCATCTTCAGGCATTGGCCACATGCACTGAAAAACAAGTGCCCTTACAGAACCTGAAGTGCTGAACTGGTCACTCCAGATTGGGGGTTGCCCACCTTTTTCTTCCTCATCCATACCCAGCCATTCTTTCAGAGTTACACCTCAACAGATAACGAACAGTAGAAATTATGCTTTCTTCAAATGTTTAGCACATTTTAGCATCAGAAACACCACAAGGGGTGTAAAATTAAAGTTCTGAACAAATTGCCTAGTCACACACGGTACATTCACTGTTGTCAGCAAACTTTAAAACAATCGTCTTGAGAAAAATCTCACAGAAATGGGTGAATGGGTCCCTTTATCAGAGTGTCACCCCACAGAAAACAAGGCAGGTACATATCCTGGGTAACTCTCAGAATCTACTTACAGTTTGTACACCAAAGGCAGCGTCAGAGTGTTCTAGGTTGAATCAGGGGACTGTCCCTCAAATCCTCTGAAACCCCCTTCATCCCATTGGGAATGAGGGCATCAAAAGATCCTGGAGATGGTTTCCACCATTTCACAAGTCAGGCAAAAGAGGTTCTCAGACTAAGTTGAGAAAAACAGGTTCTCCTCACTCCTCACTCCTCACTGCTCTCTCTCTGAGCTGCTGCACTGAACTCCAACTACAGACCAACTCAAAATTCTAAAGCTCCCAACACTTACAGCAAGCGGTGTGGCTTATGTTGCTGTGAGAGTTCTGAATGACATCACTTCTCACCTCTCAGCTGAGACCAAGCAAGCAGAGAGGAAGTAGAAGAAAATCTATTTAACCAGTTATTCACCAGCTGCCTTCCCTACCTAAAACTGACACTGATGGGATTCTAGTAACTCCAGGGAACAGGGGGGGTTATAGTTAAAATTATGTTTTTAATGACTGTGGAGTTTCTACCATGAATACTTACAGAATTCAGTTGTGGTTCTGTAACCTGAGTATGTACTTTAGGTGTAAGTAATTCAGTTCAGCCCATGGAGTTAACCCCATTCTCTGCCTGGTCAAGAATCTTTAATTTATAGTCCCTGTGCTGAAATTTTACTCTCATGTCTTCATTTTGTTTCAGATAATCACCCTCACAACTACAGTACAATTTCTTTTGGCTCTCCTGTATTGGAACTTCAGAATATTGTCAATTATATGTTGGGGTGATAACTGGTTGTTAACAAGAGGGTGTCCCTGTCCATGGACTTTCTGTACAAATTTGTTTTTATTGTACCACCAGCTTTTTTGCTTATGGCCAAATCCAGGAAACACACATCTGTGGGGCTTGCATTCATAGTGAACCTCAGATTAGGGTTGGTACTCTCCAGCCACCCTAGAAATTCATCCACCTTAGCTCTGTCACTTCTCCATATCAAAAGAATGTCATCTAAAAAGTGTCTCCAAAGATCCATCCTGTGAAAAAAAGATTGGTCTCAAGGCTATAGACTATTTCTTTGTCGCAGTACCCAAGATACAGGTTAACATAATTGTAGCCAGACGTTGCCCCCATAGTTATACCTTTTACTTGTAAGTAGAATAGATCCTGAACCATAAAGACATTTAGCTGTAGTACCAGTCAGGCACATTCACACAGAAAATCAATCAACCCTGGCAAAAAGTCAGTGTCAGACTCCAAGCACAACAGAAGTGCTTGCAGACCTTCAGTATGGGGTATACTGGTATACAGTTCCTCAATATCAAGGGAAACCAGTAGCCACTCCTCCTCCTCCAGCTGTAAATTATCTAGGATTCCTAGTACCTGTGTATTATCTTTGAGAAAGGAGGGCAGTTTAGAAACTAGCTCCTTGATATGGGCATCCACAAATTGAGATAAAGGTTCTAATAAACTGCCTATCCCTGGTACTATTGGCCATCCCGGGGGGTCAACCAGGCTTTTATTTACCGTCAGGAGGACATGCTATCAGGCTTGAATGTGGTGTCCTTCTGTGAGAAAATCAAACGCAGATTTAGAAATCACATAATCGGCAAGAGCCCTATTTAACAATTCATGTAGCATTCTTTTTAAAGTTAATATAGGGTCTGTTGGTAGTTGTTCATAATGGTTTCTGTTACTCAGTTGTCCATCACATTCTGCAGTTTACTTACTGGTACTCAGAACAACTTCAGCACTCCCTTTATCTGCTTTTTTGAGGTTATTGCAGTGTCCTTCTGCAGCTGTTTCAGGGCTTTGCTTTCCTCTTTGGTCAGGTTATTAAATACAGATCCATTTGTATCCTGTTTGGAAAAATCTTTTAAATTCTGCTTTGCAGATCCTTTCAAAAGTCAATACACTCGTATTGTATGGTGGTTTAAATGTAGGTGGTGGCTTGAAAGCCATAAGATCCAAGTCCTGTGACATTCTCTGATCTTCTGTAAATAGATCCTCATCCAATGTGTTCCCCAAATGCTGGTCCAGTTCTAAAATGTCCTCTGGTGTGGGTGATCCATCCACATCCTCCATGTCTCTTGTTCTCTCCATGGTGTGCCTCATACTTGAATTTCTGGACCAAAAGGCTTTTAATTTAAGGTTCCTGATAAATCTTCTAAAGTCAACAAAAAGTTCAAAATGCATGACATGATTACTTGGTACAGACATAAGACCCTTCTGTAAAAGTGTTGTCTCTGCTTCACTCAAGGATATTTCTGAGAGGTTAATTACGGTTCCATGTCATAACAGTGATTGCTGAAAGGCGATCATCATTATGGAGAGTTTACATCACTGAAATTCAATTTCATCGATGTACACCTCCTGTGACAAACAAAATTGCACAAAGGACCCCCCCCCAACCCCCACTATAAGATTCTTAACTCCAGGGGTGTGCATGTTGGGAGGGTGCAACATTGCAAAAAAAAAACTACTTGGGCCGGGAGAAACAAAACATACCTGTGCCTGGACCCAAACCCAGCATCCTAGCCACCCCAGGCCAGCACCCACCCACCACACCAGAGAGCCAGCTCGGCAGGTCACCGTGGCACCACCACTCGCAAACCCTCCTGCCTCTTGTTCAGTGTGCTCACTGCCCCCCACGCGGATGTATGTATAGTGACATCCTGTTGCTATTCACGAACCCTCCCCATCTGGTCACCTTCCCTATTCCCTCATCCTATTGACATGCACCACAAGTGGGTCGCCATTTCAGTAGGAACCCACTTGTGACTAATGCATGTCACAGGATACTGCTAATTACATTTATTTCTGTTTCTGGGACATGTTCCCATGCATAGCTGTTCATCTGGTATTGTTTTCTCTTTCTCCCACCCCTTCTTGTCTTCCTTGTGGCAATAACACTTGTTTCAGAAAACTCATCACTCTGTTGCTCCTGTGTGAGTCTATATCTGCGGTTGGTGGTGTCTCTCCTTGAAATAATCTCCCTGAACCTCAAGGTCCAAGCCACTGGTTGATGTATTATTAGATGGGGACTGTCCTCTGTTTTTAGAATCAATTTAGGTTTCCCAGGGCTATTGCTATGGTGTTTTCTATCTTTATATTTCTTTTTGTTTTCATTGTTGGCCCAGTTAAATGCTTGTCCCTTTAAATAATTTTTTGGCTCTCTCAAATGTTTCTATTTTTTGTGATCTTAGTTTAACATTTGGTTTGTCTGTTTTTTCTTTCAGCTTTTTTCTAGTCCCAGAAAAACTCTCATGATCTTTAAAACTGAGCTACTTGTGCCTTTTTCGTTTGCTTGCGCGCGCATCGCAAGGGCGTCTTAGAATGCTTTGCACTTTGGAGTGTGACTCTCCTGTGCAGTCCACTGCTCCATTGAGCAGGCGGTCCTGCACCAATGGATGTGGGTGCTCTGTATGACAGCAGTGGTCTTCACTTCAAAGAAAACCACCACTGTCATGAGCTGCCGAAACAAAATAGCTCCAGCTTCCTCGTCCTGTTGCTGTCATGCCCCTTGTTAGTATTAGTACTTGACATGTTAGTACTAAAATAACAAAACATGCATTTTCAATTTCCAGTGCCCTTTAAAACTGAAGACAAACATTTCCACAAAACAGTTACACCAAGTGACAGCACACTGGTACGGTAGGTGTGGTAAAAAAACGGAAAACCTGTGATTAGTCGACAGCCCATGTGCATAAGTTATCTTGATGTAATTACCAAATAAAATACCCAATACCAGAGTTCTTTGTAACAAGTAGGTCCAAGGCCACTCAATATTACAACACTGATCCCATGTACATCACACCGCTAATTAACCAACATATTGTAAACATACTGTGCATCATCACCACGTTTGAAGAAATGTTTTTTCTTCAGCCCTAAACCGCTTATCTATTTGTGATGTGAGGAATCCTTGCTCTCCCCCTTGTTTGCAGCACAGAACGGAGCTACAATAATGTCCATTTTGACAGGATCTGTAAAACCCGATACCATCCTTATGCATTTAAATTCTGCTGTAATGTTGGTGGTAGCAGCTATATTAAAATGTGCTTTTTTTATGTTCGGTAATCGGCACTTTTATGCTCTCGGGAAACAGCCTGACGTACCTTTTGGTCACTGGAGAGCTTTCTAAGATCCTACAGGAATCTGCAAGTGTAGCTCAATTCCACGAGAATTATATGTTGTTCTTTTTATTTTCTCGAGTCATCCTGGCAGGAAGCTTTGCTTTGGAACAATGCAGCCTTACATACCTCTTGCCTTACTGCCTATAGAACAATAGACAGAGCTTCCACGCCGCTCAATAACTGAATCCCAGTGTAATGCTTGGAGCCACAGAGATGGACGCGAAAGACAGGAATAGCAATGCCCCCTACAGTGACGTACTAGGAGCGGGGTGGCAACTAAAGAAACTACTCGGGTTTGCCAGCCACATTTATGCCAGAACAAGCGGCCCCATACAGTAGAGTGGAGGCAGTATTCATAGTATGGAGAACAGAATGTATGGTGAAGATCGGCCGCAGCAGTGACCTGTGGTACTCTCTACACTGTTGGTAATACTGGCGGTGTTACCTTCCAGGAGAGAGGATATATTCGAGCAAAAATAAAGTGCGCGTGCGTGGCTCAGAAGTGTGAAGTATAGAAATGAAGTGTAATCTACTATATGTATGGCGCTGAGGTTCAGTTGCTAGTCTCGACTTCATCATGTACTTAAGCAATTTATCCCTCCAGGGTGTGGGTACGCTGGAGGGTTTACCACGGCTGGTGTGATTCGGTCACGAGGTGCAGCCCAGTGACCGAACCACACCAGTCGTGTTAAGTCCTCCAGTGTACACACACCCTGGAGGGATAAATTTATATTATACAATGGCAAATGTTGTTGCGTTACTGTTTTTTTAACTATTTTCTAACTCACTGAGGTCCCTACACTTCGGAAGAGGATGTCATTTTGTTAAAAATTTACCGAGGTGTTTTAACGAAGGGCGACAGGACAAATCCAGTTTCGTCTGAAGTGAAAGCGACCAGATTAGCACAACATAAGGTTGGCTGGCACTTCTTCCAGTGGGTACACTGGATGATTTATCACGGTGGTAATTGTGCCAGCTGACCAATCAGGATGCAGGATTTGGGACATTGGATTTACCACATTGTGTAATCACGATTATACAATGTGATAAATCAATCTCAAATCCCATCTGATGTTCAGCACAATTACCACGTATAAATCTCCAGTATACCCACTGGAAAAAGTGCCAGCCAACCTATGTCATGCTAATCGGTTGCTTTCACTTCAAACCAAACTGCCATTGTACCTGTAAGCCCTAACTAAAAAGCGGGGTAAATTTTTAGCAAAACCGACATCTCTATTAAGGACCTCAGTGAGATTAGAAAATATTAAAAAACATTAATGAAGCAACATTTGCCATTACCTATATAATGTATCCCTCCAGGGTGTGGGTACACGGGAGGACTTTACGACTGGTGTTAACCCGGTCACTCAGCTCCGCTTTCGTGACCGAATCACACCAGCCGTGGTAAATCCTCCAGTATACCCACACCCTGGAGGGATAAATTGCTTAAATATACCTAAGCTTCAAGTATGGGTGGCTTTCCAAACTACGCCTACTGTTTGTGCACAGGCAGTGCTTATAACATGAGTAAGCACCGCCAGAAGTTTTATTTATTGGTTGTTAGTTATGAACCAGGTAAGCTAAGCACGTTAGACAAGTATGCCTATTTTCTGGTACGACCAGGGAGATTACAAAGGCGAGCAAAGGTGTTTAGCATACCAAGGTACAAGACAGAAAACATTAGGACTATAGATTGTATGAACACCGGACACATGATTATACCGAGAATAAATCAACAAAAATCAAGTCAAGTGACCATACCTCTCAACCTTTTGTCTCTGAAATGAGGGACACACTCTCATAATAAAGGACACATCCTCAGACATGAAATTAAAATACAATCACAAAACAATGTGTAAACCATTGTGTTTACTTATACAGTGGAGCCCAGTTAAGTGCACATGTCGCTTAAATGCACATTTTTCCATATCCCAATTTTTTTCCTATTTATTCAATGTTAAATGTACCTCTTAAGTGCACTACATGTAAGTGCACATTTTGGTTAAATGCACCTTTTTTTTCTTTACCTTTCCTATCGATTTGCAGTCCACGCCAGCTTTTAAGTGCACATTTTGTACAGGTACCACCTTAAATAGTCCAACTTAACATCTTAACTGCAGCCACCTGGTGCTGTCTAGAATGGCTATAGTAAGAAAATTCATTTTGTCAAAAGAAAAGACTGACTTAACCTTCAATCCCACACTGAAACACACAAAGCAAAAGAAGATTACTGATTTATTACGTTCCCTTGCGTGTATGTGCAAGGAACGTCTTGCAACAGTACTACTTTTGGAGGTGTGTGACTCTCCTCACCAATGTAGCGCACAGTGTAGCAGGTGCAATCCTAGGGGACGAATACATGCTGAGCTGTGTATGACAGCAGCTCAGCTGTGTTGGTCTTCACTTCTAAGAAAAGGTCCACTGCAATCAGCGGTGGTAACGTGTATGCAATTAGCATACTTACCTCAGCCAAACTACTGTCATGCACAGCTCGGCATGAAATCCCTCCTGCTTCCTCCCTCTGCTAATATCCTCCCCTCCCTCATTGCTGTTCTCCCGGCCCCACGCTGTGTATAGAAATGCATACACCCCAGCACACTGTGTGTCAACAAAGTGTCAATCCCCATCAGCTGCACCTCCCACAAATAAACAACCAGTTGGCACGCTGGGAGCCCACCTCAGCATGCTAATGCCTCCCCCGTGCTGTATGGCTGGCGGGGGTGCCCAATCCCCGCCGGCTCCAGCCCACCCCACCCCAACAAATATGTAGGTGGAATGCTGTGAGCCCACCCCAGCATGCCAAAAGCGTCCGTTCCTTTTCTGTTTTTACAATTCCCTGTGAAAGAAGAAAATGGTCCCTATGTGAGTCCCTGCCCTTCCCCACCAACCCGCACCCACCCTCTGCGCATCCACCTCCCCACACACACCCTCACCCCATACTTACCTCCGGAGCCTGGCGTGATGATCTTCGGTGGACCGGGAACATGTCTGCACTCTTCAAAGCCAACCACGAACTGAGGAAATGCCGGTAAGCTGTATAATGGCATAAATAGGGTTTTTCCAACTTAGATGGATATCTCAGCCATGTTTTTGACTTTTGACACCAAATTTTCAACATGGGGTTCTTGACACCCCTTCTCATGAATTCAGTCATTGTCATGGCGTTATTCAGTCCTGAAAGGTGATTTCATGGTCACTGCACGGAATCAACTTTTGGGACCGAGTAATGAAATGACAGTGTCGGTGTTCATGAGGTGGGCTCTCAAAAAGCCTATGTTGCAAATCTGGTGAAAAAATTCCAAGAAATTACTGTGTTACGGGCGTGTGTTGTGCCGTTTCCACACACACTCGTATGTTCGCGAATTTGTAATATTTTCACTCCAGATTTTCAACATAGGTATATTTCCACACCTCTTTATGAACAGTGCAGCTGTCATGTTTCAAATCCTGGCTGAAATGTTTTCGCGCTTCCGGTGCAAAATTGCATGGTCGCTGTTGGAAATCAGTGTTCGCTACAGAGTAAGACAATCACAGTGACACTGTTCATGAGCAGAGGTCCTAAAATGCCTATGTTGAAAATTTGGTGGCAAAAGTCCATAAAGTGCCTGTATTACGAGCATGCGTTGCTCAGTTTCTGCGAACACTTGATAGTTCGTGAATTTGTAATATTTTCACTCCAGATTTTCAACATTGGCATTTTCCCACATCTCTTTATGAGCAGTACAGCTGTCATTTTTCACATCCTGGCCGAAATGTGTTTTCGTACTTACAGCGTAGAATAGTGCGGTTGCTGTGGGAAATCATGTTTGGTACAGAGTAAGAAAATCACAGTGACACTGTTCATGAGCAGATATCCTAAAATGCCCATGTTGAAAATTCTGTGCAAAATTCTGAAAAAAACTGTTTAACAAGCGTGTGTTGAGCAGTTTCCACTCGCAATCGTAACTTTGCGAATTTGTAATATTTTCACTCCAGATTTTCGACATTTGCATTTTCCCACACCTCCTTATGAACTGTACAGCTGCCATTTTTCATATCCTGGCCGAAATCTGTTTTCACACTTCTGGCGCAGAATAATGCGGTACACTGTGGGAAATCAGTGTTTGGTACACAGTAAGAAAATCATAGTGGCACTGTTCATGACCAGAGGTGACAAAATGCCTGTGTTGAAACTTTGGTGAAATAATTACACTGCATGACTGTGTTACAAGTGCAGGTTGCACAGTTTCCACACAGGCTCGTACCCTTGAGCACAACAAGGATGTTAGGATTCCTAAGACAGACACTTAAGAAGTATGAGGGTGAACTGTTACTCAGATGCAAGAGGAGTTATAGAGAGGTACTCTGTTGGGATATGGATGCTGAAGGACATGGATACAACTGGGGGGAACCTGCACAAATGCCAAACACTAATGCACAAACCTGCAAGCAAACGTTCGGCATTGACAAATGCTTGTTAAGTTTCAATTCCTCCTGTGTTCCCGGTTGCTGTCTATGGTAATGCTTAATAAGACACTTGACAATGGCTATTGAGCCCTTTTATAAAGCCTCTTGCCAGTCAGAGTAAAACATTTCTCTTCCGTGCCCATAGCCCTGCTTCTTTGTTACCCATAATCCCCTTGGTGCTCTTCCTGCTTTTAGTCTTCCCTCAAGACAGGTTTGATGCCAGGAAAGAAGTCTGATTTTCAGTGCCACTTTTTTCAATTTGAGAAATGCACGTTCTATATTCAAAACCTCTTCAACTGCTTCTGTCTGGTTGGTAGTGCTGCTTTGAACATGGGGAATACTCCCCTCTGAAAAGCATTCTGATTCTCCCCTTTCACAGGATAACAATTCTTGTAAGCCACTTCCTCCTCCAAAATTAAAACCCGTGGTGATTGGGTTTGACATAGTATCCAGCTGTATTACCCAGACCTTAGTTGCATAGCAGTAACTTCTAGAAGTCAAACAAAAACAGCCCAAAAAACAGTTGTGAATTGCTGCCAAAAATTGCAGTGCTGGTAACCACTACATAAAGAAAGCTCAGTTGCTAAAATACATACTGTGGGGTGAGCAGGCAGAAAACATAACCAATGGGAAGTAGAAAGCTGCTGCTCCACACCAACACACCTGTGTCTTCCAAACAATGAAAAGTAAAGCAGCAGACAATTACTGGCACCAGTGCTTAGTATAAGACACAAACATTTTATTATAACATACATCCTTGTATGTTATAATAAAACTGTTACATTTTATACTGAACCCTGGTGCTTACAGTTTTCTGCTGCTTCACTTTATGTCCCACATGGTGATGATGGTACTCCCAGTTCTTCTGAATCTTGTAACAATGAGGTCTGTAGTTTCAATGAGAGGGTAGGAGAGGATGCCACTGTAAATGAGAGGTAAGTACTGAAAAAAACCTCAGATGCTAAATGTAAGAATAAGAAGATGAGTATGATGCCAAAACTCAAGGTTGGTTTAACAACGATATTAAAAAAGTATTAATAAGAGAAACAAACTCTATAAACACTTGAAAGGTAGAAAAAGTGGAAAAGAATGGGAAACCTTCCTGGAACTACAGAGATCTATAAAAAAAGACACCAGGAAGGCAAAAGCAGATTATGAAATAAGTCTAGCAACTAAAACTAAAGATAACTACAAGTTATGTTATTCTTATATCAATAATAACAAAAAAGTATCAAATACTATAGGGCCACTTGTTAACCCTGAGGGGGTATCGACAGCAATAAATAAGGAAATGGCAGAGGTCCAAAATAAATACTTTTCAACTGTTTTTAGCTTAAAGGACACCCAAAAATTTTGAGACCAGAAACCTGAGATCACCCTTAGTCCAATACATATTGCCCCTGAGCAAATTACAGTTAGATTAAACTCCTTGGATCATAATAAATCACCAGGACCAGATGGCTGCCATCCAAGGATACCCGGGGAACTGGCAGTAGAATTGGCAGCACCAATTAGCCACATTTATCAGCAAACACTGGACGCGGGGAGGTACCGGAGGCATGGAAAATAGCCACTGTCATACCTCTTTACAAGAAAGGAGACAAGAAATCTGCATCAAACTATAGACCTGTGAGCCTAATAAGCACGCTTTGTAAAATACTCAAATTAACTAAGGACTATTTGTTGGACTACATACAGATAAACCAGATGAGTGATGTTGCGCAACACAGATTTACCAAGGGACGTTCATGTCAAACAAATATGCTGGAATTTTATAACAAGGCCAGCAAATGCCTGGACTTAGGCAAATCTGCAGACATTATATTCTTAGACTTTACAAAAGCCTTTGATAAACTACCACATCAGGAAATAGTAAGTACCTTGAATTCTGTGGGGGTCCATGATAATGTAGTATCTTGGATTCATTCATGGCTTACTGATAGGAGGCAGAGAGTGAGCATAAAAGGCACTTACTCAGACTGGACTGAAATAACAAGTGGGGTGCCACAAAGGTTGATGCTGGGGCCCTGTCTTTTTAATATTTACATCTCGTAACTAAAGTGCAATCAAATGGGGATCTGGATTACCAAGTTCACAGATGACTGCAGGTTGGTGGGGAGGTGGGTCTTCAGCAAACAAATTCTGGTATGCTGTTAGCCCTGGATCATATAGAATAATGGTATAATAAATTTAACCTTCCACTAACTCCAGATAAATGCACGGTTATGGATCTAGGCAATCAAAATTCCAAACAGCCCTGTCTGTTAGGAAAGATAACTTTGAAAGTTGTTACTGAAGAAAAAGATTTGGAAATTATCATTACTAATGATCTTCGATTCAAAACCCATTGTAAAAAACTAATCAGAATGGCAAATGGAGTGCTAAATTGTATATTGAGACATATTGTTATCAGGGACAGAGGGGTTTTGATTCCACTATTTGGAGCACTAGTGAGACCTATACTGGAGTACAGGGCACAGGTCGCATCCCCCCCACCATAAAAAACTGGATCAAATGTATTGAAAAAATACAAAGGAGAGCCACAAGAGCTTTCAAGGTATGGCAGACAAAGATTATCAAAAGAGACTAAGGGAAACAGAACTGTTCTCATTGCAATACAGGAGATGGAGAGGTGATATGTGCTTGATTTCTAGAGTTTGTTCAAATCAGAACCTCTGGGATAGGCTAGGTCTGCAACTTCGGCATAAACACTACTCTACTAAGACACACTCTCTTCTGCTAAAAAGTGAGAACTGTAGAACTTGGAGGCAGTGTATTGCAGTGGTTTAAGGCTGTGAGCTGCAAATCTGGAGACCTGGGTTTGAATCCCACAGCCCCCACTTGCATACTGCGTGACCTTGAGCAAGTCACTTAACTTCCTTGTGCTCCCAGGTTGCACCTGTAAAACAAGCTTTTAGCTTAGTGTGTCTCACCTGGTTAAAACAATTAAAGAAAGAAAAAATGGTTCGGTCAGAGTTGGGGTGTCTTGCAATTCATTGCTACATAAAGTGGTAAACTGCCCCTCTATGGATAGCTTTAAAATAAATCTAGATCTTTTTGCAGTCTCAGTTTCCCCTTAAGTCATCAGGTGAGCACTATGGATATAAGACTCTTTTATGCTCCGTATCTACCTATGAAACCTATAAATGAGAACAATTAATCTCAACAAGGAAATGGCATTGTAGGGTTTCCTCTAGGTCCCTTGACTATATGAGAAATACTGCCAGTCACCACGATACAAAACAAAAAATGCAAATCTATAGTGTGGAATTTATTTTATATGGACCCTGCAGACAACTCTCGAGTTGTATGCAATCTGCGCAAAAAGTGCATCAGTCATGGTGGCAAAGTGGGAAATTTTGGAATATCAGTAATGATACGAAATGCAAAGCAAAACACCCAACCGAGTGGGGCAGGGCAAGAAGTGTGGTTGGTATGGGCAGTAGTGAAGGTGGTAGTGGTGGCAGTGATGACCATAGTGACAGTGAACTGGAAGCAGGAAGTGGCATTGAATGACTTGATGTGCCCTTGCAGTCTACCCAAACATAGATTGTTTTATTCTGATACCATAATAATAATAATAATATTTTTTATTTATAAAGCGCCTTTCAATTATCAAGGTGCTGAACAATAAAAATAAGAAAAAATAGTCAAATCCACTGTTCAGACAAATAAATACAGAGGTAAAAATCAATTAGGGTATGCTTGAAGCTCTAAGTGAGTCTTTAGGGCCTTCTTAAAGCTCTCCATGGTCATGCACTCCCGTATCTGATGGGGTAGAGAATTCCACAGGGCTAGGGCCACATACATGAATGCATGGGTCCCTGATGTCTTCAAAGATACCCTGGGAATCTCTAGCAACCACTTGTCAGCTGAGTGGAGTGATCAACCGGGGCAGTAGGGGACAGGAGCTCTTTCAGATAGTCCAGGCTGTGTCCATGTAGGGCTTTGTAGGTCAGCGGCCCGACCTTGAAGGTGATCCGCCACGGAATAGGCAGCCAATGCAGTTCATGCAGCAATGGTGTGATGTGATTAGCACGAGGGGTCCCCATCAACAACTGGTCCACAGCATTCTGCACTAGCTGCAAGAGGTGGATATCAACCCCGGGAAGCTTGGTAAAGGGAGTTGCAGTAATCAAGGTGCGAGGTCACAACGGCATGGATCAACATAGGAAGATCGCCAGATGGAACTAGGGTGCTTGACCCTGGTGATGTTCCTCAGATGGTAAAAAGAGGACTTGACGACTGCCGACACCTGAAACCACAGTGTCAGCCCATCATCAAGAATCACCCTCAGGTCTTACGCCAGTTCAGAGGAAAAAAGCTAGGCACCTTCCAGGCAAAGTCCGGAAGGTTGGCCAGCCTCCAACCCCTCTGTCCAGCAGCCTGGATCCACAACCATCACCTCAGTCTTTCCTGAGTTCAACTTCAACCAACTGGAGTTCATCCAATCCTGGATATAAGTGAGGCAGTTGTTGAATACCAAGCATGTACTATCCTGGTCGGGTGCGAAAGACAAGTAGAGCTGGGTGTCATCAGCATAGCAGTGAAACCTCAGCCCATACCATCTTATAATGTCTCCAAGGGGCAGCATATACACCGCAAACAACATGGGGGACAACACCAAGCCATGAGGGACCCCACATGGCAGAGAGAATGGGTCAGAGGAAAAAATCCCTGACACCATCCTCTGAGTTCTGCCAGTGAGGAAGGACTTAAACCACCTGAGGACTGTACCAGACAGGCCACAGATGACCCTCAGATACTCAAGGAGCACCCCATGGTCCATAGTGTTGAAAGCTGAGGAGAGATCAAGAAGTACCAAGATAGAACGGCACTTCTGATCCCTCGCCATCAAGAGATCATTGAGCACCCGATCCAGAGCAGTTTTAGTATTATGCCTGTTGTGAAAACTGGATTGGAGAGGTTTGTAAATGTTGTGGATGGTCAAATGGTTCTCCAGATGCAGTGCCACAACCTTTTCGATCACCTTCCCAACAAAGGGAAGGTTAGAGATCGGTCTGTAGTTTGCAAAGCAGCCTGGGTCCAGAGTAGCTTTCTTTAGGAGATGTCACCACCGCCTCCTTCGGGGAGCTGGGAAACTCCACAGACTCAAGGGAGCCCCAAACTGTCCTTGCAATGACCGGGCCAACAATGTCACAACAACCCATAATCGGGGAAGTTGGGCCTGGGTCCAGACTGTGCCACGTTGGACGCATACACTGGGCAATCCGCACAACATCCAGAGTTCCAGCTGGTCAAAGGAGTTCCAGACAAAATGAGGAGAAGTGACTGTGCACCGACCACTGTCAGCTTCCATAGAGTGTGCTGGTTAGATCTCTGCCCTGATGCTGGCTACCTTATCCGCAAAGAACCGAGTGAGCTCATCACACTCAATCTGTGAAAACGCTCTTTGAGCCTGAAGACAGGCTGGGTTGCACAGCCTGTCCATGGTTCGAAAGAGCTGAGCTAGTCTGTTCTGAGCAGCAGCAATCTGCCTGGACAGGAAGTCTGCCTTCTTACGGGTGATTGCTGATTGATAGACTTGATAATGTTCCATTAATCTAAGGCGGTCAACCTCCAGGGTGGATTTCCACCAGCAGTACTCTAACCTTCGTTGAAGTCACCGCAACTCCCTCAAGGTCCCATCAAACCATTGGAACCGAGGGTGAAGGGAGAGAGGACAAACTCAGACAGGAGTGATAGAGTCCAGGGCCATAGTATGGCCTTGTTATAGGCCTGAACCAGGCTCTCTGGACTCCCACTTGCCTCCAGATTTACCGATAGGTCAAATATTGTCACTAGGCCATCAGGGCTCACATCCCGTAAAGGGTGTTATATGACCATCTCCACAGGGGCCAGACTATGTAGGGGGGCACAGAAACAGAACCCCACAATGTGATTATCCTACCATCCAAATGGTTCCACGACCAAGTCAGAGGTTTCGATCCCTAGAAGGAAGACCAAGTCAAGGGAGTGACCGTACTTATGGGTGGCAGAGGTAACCACCTGTGTAAAGCCCAGTGATATCATCAACTGGAGTAAGTCCTGTCCAAAATGCAAGAGTTCATTGTTGACTGAGGTGCTAAGGTCACCAAGGACCATCAACCTGGACCACTCCAATGCCATGTCGACCACGAAGTCCGCTACTTTCTGAAGGAATCGCTTCTCATCCCCGGGTGCATGGTAGATATGAGCGATCCTACAACCTACACCTGCTACCATGGTACACTCAAATGAGTTGGTCTCTACAACTGGCACATTTGTGAGGTCCAGTTCCATCTTGAAACAGATTGCTCCCCCCTCCCCTGCAGTCTGATCTCGAGCGGTGTATCACCAAGTACCAGCCAGAATGGCAGCCTCCAAAATGGGGCCAGCATTATCATCCAGCCTGGTCTCTGTGATGCAAGCCAGATCTGCTGTCCTGACAAGATCTGCAATTATTGCAGTCTTGTTTTTAATAGATCTGGCATTGCATAACACCGCTTGGGTGAGATGAGATTCCATCAAGTACTGTAAAATCTCAAAGTAGTACTTCACATGAAAAAGGCATGAAAAATACATTTCCCTAAAAATTTAAAATATCTCATGGTTCTCATCAACTAAATTAAAAGAAACTGTTGCGAGAATATCATAATTTACCCACAAGCATCCAACATGTCAGCTGTTAGATAGAGCCATTGCAGAGCTGTCAGCCGATTGGCAACTCCCTTTAGCTTTTGTTGCCCAGAAATGTTTCCTCAAGTTCATGAACCATATTGAACCATGACACACCATTCCCTGTCGAACATATTTCTTGAAAAAGTTGTATGACTTGGTGTGTACTGCAGTCATTAAGTAGTTGAAACTCTCTGAGGTGAAGGGGTTCACATAACCACAGATGTACAGTATGGACAAGCAACCAAACAATTGATTACATGGCTGTTACAGTTCATTGGGCAAGTTTTCAGTCAGAAAGTAATAATCACCATTGCACCATAAGCAGTAGGAAGCAGGCTATATTATGTATCACCACTTTTGAGGAAAACCACACTGATGCGAATGTTTTGCAGGAGCTGAAAGAACAATTCCAGAAGTGGCTTACTTCATATACCTTATCTCCAGGGTATATAGTGTCAGATAATGGGGTATGCTGCCACTACTGCAACACCCAGACAGCGAACCCCCCCACAGCGAAACCCCCACCATGCCTAAATCGGCAGCAATGGGGATTTTGCTTCAAGACACTGTACGGTGATGGGGGAGGTAAATATCTAATTCCACAGTCTGTGTGACATGGAGTTAGATATATTTAGTAGGGGGGTGTGAGGGGGCACAGCCCCCCCCCTGCATTGACCTGTGGGATGTTGCTGGTTGGTTCACGGTTGTGTCATGGTTGGGTTGTCGATGGGTTCCCAGTGCTGTAGCGGACGTCATGATCGGGGTTGTCGTGCTAGCATCAAGGACCCAGATAATGGTACCAACATAGTCAAAGCTGTTACAGATGGCAACTACTGACACAGACATGTTTTGCATATTGTTTAAATCTTCTCATACATAGTTTCTTAAATGGAAACAGAAATGCTGAAAACTTGTTAGGGCCTGCTAAGAAAATATGTCAGCATTTCAGCCTCTCTGTGAAAACACAAAAAATCCTGAAGAGGCTGCAGAGGTCAAACAACTTACCATTGCTTACATTAAAGTGTGAAGTTCCA
Source organism: Neoceratodus forsteri (assembly GCA_016271365.2). Classification (NCBI taxonomy): domain Eukaryota; kingdom Metazoa; phylum Chordata; order Ceratodontiformes; family Ceratodontidae; genus Neoceratodus; species Neoceratodus forsteri. The sequence goes on from CM028135.1 coordinate 756,896,879, forward strand.
ACCTGCTGGAATTCAACATTTAATATGTTGGAAACATTTCTTGAATAGAAAAAAACTATACATCACTACACCACGTAAAATTAAATAGGTAAAGTAGACATCATGCTCAGTTCCAGCAGCTGGACTCTAATTGAATCTTTGGTTACCTTATTGGAACCATCTGAGGCTACCAAATGTAATGTCAGAGTGGACAATGCAACTTTGAGTCAGATTCTTCCTCAAGAAAGATTTCTTCACATTTTCCTTGATGACATAAAGAAAGACTTTCAGTCAAAAGAATATACCACTGGTGTTATGTTGGAAGATGACTTGAGTCTCAGACTGTTGACTGACCAGAGACTAAATGCCATGTTTAAGAATGACATCGGTGTGTTGGCTATGTTGCTAGATTCTCACTTTAAGTGGAACATTGAAGTCATCCTTCCTGCAGGGGAAGACATTGAGTGCCGGAGAGATCTTCTGCTAACCAAATGTGACACTGTTCCATCAACACCACTAACTGATGTACAGCAGTCAAACACTGCCAAACCATCAGAGTGCACCTCTGGTGCACACAATAGCATATCTATCAAATCTTCACAATCACTAATGTCATCGGTGAGGGAAAGGGCATCTACAGCTGCTTCTCAGGCAGGACCAGAAAGGCAAATCACTTTGGAGTCACCTACAACAACATGGCCTAGTATCCTGTAAAGAAAGTGGAGCTGGAGGGCCGGCCGGGAGGAGAAGGATAGAGTGTCCTATGGACTGCTCTCCTTCTCCAGGAGGAGGGTTGGGTAGTGCCCAGTGCAAGATGGACCCCTGGTGGAGGCCGAGAGTCGTGGCTGCAGCTAGCTTGGATCCTTGGAGGTGGGGTAGCGCCCGGACGTCATTACCGTCCTCCTCCTGGAAAGAAAAAATGGAAAAAGAGAGGCGGGCACTCCGTCTCTATGAAACCCTCCCTGGGCTTCAATTAGCCACCATCGCCAGCACTCCCAAATAGTTACTGGTTTCGCGGCACTGGAATTAGGGGAACCAGTGCCGCGGCCCCACCCTCCGGGGGTAAGCCGAAGGTGACCAGGAGAATGCTGGCAATCAATGGTTGGTGGGGGCCCGGGGGCCATGACCAGGGCAGAGAGACTGATGGAGGACCTGCCAGAAAAAATAGAAAATAGGGGGGAAAAAAAAAAAGAAAGTGCAGATGGTTCATCTGCCAGACTGGTAACCATCTCACGCAGCACAATGCTCCTAAAGTATTTTGCCGACCACACTGTGATTGATCTCGAGGAAGATCCCTAACTCTACCAGAAACAAAAGAGAATAATATAGTCAGATCTAGCAAATCTTGCAATAATGTACCACAGTTGTTCACCTTCAATCATATATTCAGAATGCACATTTAATGCAGCTGGAGGAATAGTCACTGACCACAAAACACTGCTAAGTCCTGTAAATGTGGAAAGGCTTACATTTCTCAAAATGAATGCTGACAATTTCCCCATTGTCCCAAACACTGAATTATGTAATTCTGACCCTGAACATGAACAGCAGCCTGCAAGCAGTGATACTAAATATGATGACTAGGTTGCGTATGAAACAAATAGAACCATTGCCACTGCCATCATGCCAGCCACATGTGCCACTCTACTCTTAGTTTTCTTTTGTCAATCATCAGTTTTTTATTATGTAACTTTGATGACCACCAGGGGTATAATTTCTGGAAACAGCAGCAGCTTCATTTAGTGCAGCTGGGCCTCTCATACCTACCTCATCAATGCCCCCTGAGGGTATAATTTTTGGAAACATTAGCAGACTCAATCAGAGCAGCTGCATGTCTCATACCTACCTCAGCGATGCCTGCCATGGGTATCATTTTTGGAAACAGCAGCATGCTCACTCACAGTAGCGCACCTTTCACACCTGCCTCAGCAATGCCCATCATGGGTATAATTTATGGAAACAGCAGCAAGCTTGCTAAGAGAAGCTGCACCTCTCTTACCTACCTGAGCAATGCCCACCATGGGTATAATTTTTGCAAACAAGAGCAGACTCACTAAGAACAGCTGCACCTCTTGTACCTGCCTCAGCAATGCTCCCCATGGGTATAATGGCTCAGGGCACCTAACAAACAATGTAATAGTAAAAAAATAAAACAATCTTTTACATGATTTTTGTTAAGGTCAGGGTCTGGTAATCAGGTAGCAAAATGGGCTGGGTAGTAACTCCCCAACCCAACCAACTACTCATTTTTCATCTGGATATTTTTAGGGTACTTTAGAGGTATAGCCTTTAGGGTTGGGTATTTTATTGTTTTTTTTTTATATCATATTTTTATCCCATCTGATGTCAAGGGCTCCATGGCAGTGTATTGACCATCCAAGCTCCGTCCCCTCCTCAAGGGAGTCATATGGCATGGCAGTGGGGGGGGCACAGGATTTTTCATGGTCACAGAAGCAGCAATGTGATCTCCATGCTCCCACCCATGAGGATGCCAGTGCGAAGGACGGAGGTCCAGGCATTCAGCTGTGCTAAGGACATGGCTGCAGCCAAGTACCTAAAGGCATCCTCCTCTCCCTGAACCACCCACTGGCAGAAAGGCACCTGCCATCCCCCCCGGGAACGGAGAGCTGTTGTATGGCAGCTCAATCCAGTTCCTGCCCTCCCCCCCAGCCAACCCCCAACAACCCAGGCTCCTCCCCAAACCCACATCACCTGGGTAGTGTGAGGTGTGGCATCCAGTGCCTCAACCTTCAGTGCCACCAGGCTGGCATGGTTGCATATTTTGGTACCCACCCTTCCCTAGTAATGGACAATGGAAGGGGAAAAGGTTGAAGCTATAAACTGAGAAAAAAATACCTTTCAAACAGTGCAGTTTGTTTTTGTTGACTGGGTAAGTGCACTAGACAAATCCTGCCTATTTTCAGGCACGACCCGGGGGAGGGAGATACAGATGAATGCCAACAGACCTTGAACCAGATTAAGCTGTTGGTGGTATTTTTAGTAAATGAGGGAAATTTGGCAAGGACACTGAGGAAATTCCCCTACTCTTTTTCGATAAGTGCCATGGGATCTTTAACATCCACCTGAACTACCACCAATCCAGGCAGATGGGACCTCGGTTTAACATCTCATCCGAAAGGCGGCACCTCAGAAGTGCAGCACCCCTCTCATGCTGCACTACAGTGTCAGTAATGGGATATTAACCCAAGTGCCAGATGTGGGAACTGAACCCACAGCTCTGTGATCTCCCAGCCTCAGAGGCAAGTGTGCTACCTACTGAGCCACTGACACTGCAATGTAGTGCCCTCTACTGGCAGATATATTAGTACAGGGACTACTTTACCAAAAAAATGACTAACAATTCATTTTTACTCGTTTTTTTTTTAATGGCATTGTTGTTTTCTTTAATTCTATCAAAAAGGAGACATGTTTTACATTTTCTAAGTGCAGTAACACCCTCCAGGGTGGGTGTTATGGGCAATAAAGGACCTTCCAGGAGCTATAAGGCCTGGTGCTGTCTTGGTGGTCCTGTAATGCCCATTATAAAATGGGGAGAGAGAAAATCCTCAATTCTGATTAGTTATTACCGGTGCATGAAATCTGCTCCATGCACACGTAATAACAAGTACCTAAAAGCTAAAACGCATTCTAAAAAATAGACTAGTGTGCCTTTAGAACACTCACTTTCAAATTCTGCCATTTCTTTTCTGTGTTAGCGAGGAAAACGTAACTACTCTAACCACATCTCTAAGCACATTTGTCAACCATTTACTACAATAAAAAGGTCAGTGAGCAATATGTGAGTCCAAACGAATTCCATACTAAAACTGAACAAAAGCAGTCTCTTGTCAGATCACACTGCCACATCTCTGAATCCCTGCTCACTACCAGCAGTTAAATTTACACTGAGAAGTACTTCTCAACCGTGACTGTCATGCAGCTTCACTGAGGATAGGGTACCTAACATACTAACAAACTAAAATGCCAGCAGAGTGGGCCAAATGGTCTATCAAGTCTGCCTTGAGAGTCAGTACCCTTCAAGGGCACCGGAACCATCCCCCTGATTACTCTCCCAATTGCCCCTTCCCCAGCCAGGGGTCTCCTCCCCCAGACAGGTGGCCCCCCTCCTCATCCTTCTCCTGTACCTGTCCCAGACTCTCTTGAACTCTTCCACCATTGACACCTTCATCAGTTCCTCAGGCAGTGCATTCCATGTCTCTACCACCCTTTCAGTGAAGTAGCTCCTCCTCCTTTACCCCCTTAGTCTCCCTCCCTGCAGCCTCCAACCGTGCCCCATAGTGGCCCCTTCCACCTTCCTCTGAAAGATCCCCTGTAGGCATACTTTATGTACCCCCTTCGGATACTTGAAGACCTTAATCATATCCCCCCTGTCTTTCCTCTCTTCTAGTGAGAACAGGCTGAGCTCCTCAAGTCTCGTCTCATAAGTCCTATCCCCCAGACCCCGGATCATCCTGGTAGCCCTCCTCCGAACCCTCTTTAGGAGTTTAATATCCTTCATGAGGTGCGGGCACCAAAACTGTACGCAGTACTCGAGGTGCTGCCTGACCAGTGAGTTGTACAGTGGCATGATCACCTCCCTACTTCTTGAGGTGATCCCCCTGGTGATACAGCCTAGCATTCTATTTGCCCTGGCTGCAGCCCTCCTACACTGTTCCAAATTCATTTTGTTATCTACCAGCACCCCCAAGTCCTTCTTCCCACTTGAAACTTGCAATATGTCTCCTCCTAAGGTATACACCTGGCTCGGGTTTCCTTGCCCCAGGTGAAGCACCCTGCATTTTGCAGTGTTGAACCTTAGCATCCCAGTACGTGACCATCCCTCTAGAACATCTAGATCTTCCTGCAGGGCAACCCTACCCTCCACCCTATCCACCACTACCCCCAGTTTAAAGTCATCTGAGAAGAGACTCATTTCACTCCTGATGTCCTGCCTGATGTTGGAGATGTAAGCATTAAACTGGAGCGGTCCCAGGACTGATCCCTGTGGGACCCCACTGATGAACCCTCTGGGGGATGAGACTACCCCCCCCCCACCACCACCACCTGCTGGGTATGACCCGATAACTAGCTTCCAATCCACCTTACCGTCCATGCCCCCACCCCCATCTCTCCCAACTTATCCAGCAGACCAGTGTGAGGGACTGAGTCAAACACCTTGCTGAAGTCTAGAAAGATGACATCAACTGGCCTACCCTGGTCGAGTGCTGCCATCACCCATTCATAGAACTCCACAAGGTTAGTTTGCCATGACCTGCCCTGGATGAAGCCATGCTGGTGATCATTCATGAATCCCTGTTCTGCCAAGAACACTCCCAGCCTCTCCTTTACTATGGTCTCCATCAGCTTACCCACCACTGATGTCAAGCTAACTGGCCTGTAGTTCCCCCACTCCTCCCATGATCTCTCTTTATGGATGGGCACATTATGTGCGTCCCTCCAATCCTTCGGCACCCTCCCTGTCTGTAGAAAAGCATTGAAAAGGGCTGCCAGTGGTTCAGCCAGGTCATCAGCCAATTCCCACAGCACTCTTAGATGTATTCCATCTGGACCTGGGAGTTTATCCTTTTTTAGGGACCGGAGGGCTTCCTGTACCCTACCAACAGGAATTTTCCCATCCGTGCTTCCACTTCCCTCATCCGAACCTGCTCCCCCTCCCGTATGACTTGGTTTCCTCATACCCCACTGTAACAAGAGGTACCCCACTTCTTGAGTGTCCTGCCTCATCCCCCACCTGCGTCTCCTTTGTTGGCAGTTCTCCTTCCTCCTCCCTAGTAAAAACCGATGTAAAGTATTCACTGAGCACCTCCGCTTGTTCACCTGCCTCCACCGCCCACCCTCTCCCCATCTCCAATCTACTGAACTGCCCTTTTACTCTCCTCCTCTCCCCAATATACCTAAAAAAACCTTTTTCTCCTTTCCTGATCCCCTGGGCCAATTTCTGTTCCATCCTTTCCTTGGCCCCCCTCACCACCCTGGTAACCTGTCTGGTCATGCGAAGACATTCTTCCCTATCTAAGACCCCATGCAATCTCTTAAACCTATGATAGGCTGCTCTCTTTTTTCTCACCACCTCTTGTACCTCCCTGATCCACCAACATGGCCTCCTAGATCTACCCCCTCTGCGTCTCACTCTTACACAGGACCTGGTTGCCTCCTGCAATCCCATCCTGATGATTTTCCACCTACTCTCTACGTCCATGCCTTGCCTTATCCCAACCAAGTGGTCCCTGAGGATGTGCCCCATGAGCTTGAAGTCTGCTCCTCTAAAGTCAAGAAGCCTTTGTCCTCATGTTGTCACTCCCACCCCCCAGGTCTAGTACAATCTAGACCGTGTCGAGGTCACTTCCAGCTAATGGGTCCCCAGTCTCGAGTTCCCGAACTAGGTCATTATCAGTCAGGACCACATCAAGAATACAGCCCTTCCTAGTTGGGTCAATAACCTGCTGCACTAGAAATGCATCCTGAAAGGTATCCAACGGCCTTTGCTCCCTGGCCACTTGGAGCATCATGGTTTCCCAATCAGTCCCTGGCATGTTTAGGTCCCCTAAGATTACCACCCTATCCCCTTCCCGACTACAATGGTCCTTAAGATTAGCTAGGAGACAATCCTCCAGATCATCAGTCTGCATGGGAGGTTGGTATTCCACCCCCATCTTTACTGCCTTGCCCCCTGGGGTCCTCATGGTTACCCACAAGGCCTCCACACTGTCCTCCTATTCCTCCATTTTGCATATTCAGATGCCCTCCCGAATGAACAGCAAAACTCCTCCCCCCCCCGCCCACCGCCATGTCTTTTCTGAGCACAGTATACCCACTCAGGTTAAGGTCCCAATTGTGTCTGGGGGTGGCCCATGTTTTGGTGACAGCCACCACGTCCACGTGCCCCTCCACCAGCATTACCTGAAGCTCCAGCATCTTGTTTCCCAAGCTCCTGGCATTAAGCTGTAATACATGCACTATCCTGCACTCACACCCAGCTCTTTTCTCTAATTTCCTTTTCTCTCTCTGAATCTATCTACACTTCTCGTGGCATTAACTACTGTTAAAGTTTACTGCTGTAATGTTTGATGTAGCTTACCCATCCCTCTTGACCTACTTGTTGTGTTAGATATTTTTCCCTAAAATGTATCTGTAATCATTGTCATACCTTATTGTTTTTTGTACTGTTACCTCCCGGGTCGGTGCCTGAAAATAGTCATGGCTGCACCCTACCCAGTAAAATAGTGCACCTACCAGTAAACAAAAACTAAATAAAATAAATAAATAAAATCAGGACTATTCGCCATCCCCCACCCCTGGTTCCCTCCCCTGAGGCAATGAGCTTCCACCCACTTGCTGTCCTAGGTGCATATTCTGTTACCCCCTTTGGGGGCTTGCAAAGATCTACCTCGCATTCCTCCCCTCCCCTTCACAAGTTTAAACCCCATCTATTGTGTATAAATTTGGCCAGTTTCTGCTGGAGTACCTCCTTTCCCTCCAGGCTGAGGTGTAGCCTATCTCTTGGATACAACCCCTTGTCCTCCCAGGTTTCCCCCCAGTCCCTCACTTCCCCATATCCCCGAGCTTCACCCCACGCCCTGAGCCACACATTAACCTCCTGAATTTTCTGATTGTTTACCTGGGATAGAGACAAAACTTCAGCTCACATTCAATATCCTACTCATTTCCTGATAGGTTTTTCTTTTTTGGTAGGGGAGACAGGTACAGATGGTACCTCAGCTAAAGCTGCTTTCTCCATCTCTGTGTGTAGGAGCTCATTACCGCTTCTTTTCATCCCCACTCGCTCCCACTGTGATGGCATGATTTAATCAGTCACGGTTTAAATAACCCCTCCCCCCCAAAAAAAAATAGTTGAAATGACCTCTATTTTTCTCACTGTTCCCAAGACAAAAGCCATGCCTGATTATCCACGTTCACAACCACTCCTGCTCTGGCGCCATACTGTAATCAGTAATGGTTTAAATAAAAAAAAACTGTTGACATTGCATCTCCTTAACTCTCTCTCTCTCTCTCCCTCCCTCCTCCTTCCTCTCTCTCTCTCTCTCTCTCTCTCTCTGTCTTGCGCTGTTGCTCTCTATCTCTGTCTTACTTCCCATGACAGCAGCGGTCTCATACATACATGGGGGCTTAGGGAGTAGTGCTGGAAACCAACACGAAACCAGAAATACTGATGGCAGTGAAGGACAAGGTTTGTCCATGTCATTGTGCAGCAGGCTGAAGGACTATTTTAGCATAAATTCTCAAAACAAAATGCATTTTATGTACAGAAGAACATGAATTGCTTAATGTAAAAATAAAAAAGTAGTCCATTTTATATGCACAATAAGACACTCTGGTAGTGTACACAGAACAGATTTTACAGAACTTCCAGGGGCTGAGGGCACTCCCCCTGCAGCCTCTTGCCTCACTATATCCCTGGGCATGCGGTAAAATCTGTTCCATGCATACCCCATCATGTCTTATTATTTACATATCGCCCACCCTGTCAGGTATTATTGGTCGCATTACAAACAAAGAGGATAGTGCACTATCTGTCCCAACCTAGTTATATGTACTGTACTCTTGGACAAATATACTGTGTCTGGAGAGTGTTGTAGCATCTATAGTATGGGAAATGTGCTAAGATGATTAGCGAAATAGAAATGTGATTCAAGTCCTGATTAATGCTGAAGATCGTTCTGATGTATCCTTTTCTTTTTCATTTTAAGGGTTATGATTTTAGTTTCTTAAGACGAAGCAGACTGTATGAGAAGTGTAATGCAGACACAAACTATACATGGACAACACAGTACGTTGGTGGGAAAAGATTGGCTGAATGCATTGGTAGGTGATGCTAATTTAATTTATGTATTATTACAGTCTTAGAAACAATTGAACCTAAAATTGTCTTCAGAGCTGCCCACTTAGAGCCCCACTCTTCAAAATGTTGGTAGTGCATCACATATTTTGCTGTGTTTGGACAAACGTTATAACTGCAGCAAAATTCGTTGGAAAGCCTTTATATCCAGCTGTTTCACAGAACAAGTTTGCAGCAATAAGGACTAGCAGTTATCAACTAACATACTAACATACTAAAATGCCAGCAGAATAGGCTCAACGGTCTTTCGAGTTTGCTCGATTAGTCAGCCCCCACCCTGGGTGCTGACCTTGCTGCCCCCCTCGCCTTCTCTGGCTTCTCCCTTCCCAGTTCCGGATATTCTTGCTGCATTGGATTTTGCTTCCAGAACCCTTCCCCTGTACCTGTCCCAGCCCCTCTTGAACCCCTCCACCGTCTCTGCCTCCACCAGCCCCCTAGGCAGTGCATTCCATGGCTCCACCACCCTCTCAGTGAAGTAGCACCTCCTCCTTTCTCCCCTGAATCTTCCCCCCTCCAGCTTCCACCCATGCCCTCTAGTGGCCCCCTCCTCCTTTCTTCGAAGCACCCTGACCGTTCCTCCCCTATTTACCCTCTTCATGTACTTGAAGACCTCTATCATGTCCCCCCGGTCCCTTCTCTCTTCCAATGTGTACATATTTAGCTCTTCAAGCTTCTCCTCATAGGTCCTGTCCCCCAAGCCCCAAATCATTTTGGTTGCCCTCCTCTGGACCCTCTCCAGGAGTTTAATGTTCCTCTTTAAGTGTGGCCTCCAAAACTGCACGCAGTACTCAAGGTGTGGCCTGACCAAGCAGTTATACAGAGGGAGCATCACTTCCCTCCTTCTGGAGGTGATCCCCCTAGCGATGCATCCCAGCATCCTGTTGGCCTTGGCTGCTGCCCTCCTACAAGTCTCTGAGTTGTTCATTTTGACATCCACCACCACCCCCCCCCAGGTCCCTCTCAGCCATCGAGACTTGTAGCATTTCCCCCCCCAAACTAAACTTATACTTTTGTGAGAGTGTTTTGATTTTGTAGGTAGAACAGCTGTAATCACAAAACATGATTACTTAATTATATATTCATCAGCCATAAGAACTATGTTCAGAGAACTGCAACTTCTAGCATGCCTGCTTTTTTAATCATTCAACACAGACTGCTGTTTCATAGTTCATACCAAGAAATGCATAGGCAGCTGGACAGAATATAGGAAGTAAAATTTGCCAAAGTTTCAAATCTTGTTTGACTAAAGGGAACATTCTAATAAAATAGAAACATACAAAATAGACAATGACAGCAAAAAAAGACCACAGGTCCACCTAGTCTGCTCAGAGTTCCCTATTTACCCTGGAACCTATTGTCCATGCAGGATTTTATCCCTCTTGGTCCACTTGCCTGCTTTTCTCCCTACTGCTACTGACCTGAGCAACCACCAAAGCCTTCACTCTGTCCCAGCCATGCTTAAAACAAATTATGGTCTTGGACCCCACCAGCTCCTCTAGCAGACTGTTCCACGGCTCCACCATCCTTGATGTAAAATAGAACTTTCCCACATTCCTCTTAAATCCACCCACCCCCCACCACCACCACCACCACCACCAACTCTAATTTCCACTCATTACCTCTGGTTCTTGACTCTATATACAGTACATGCTAAACAGTTCCCCAGAGTTCACACTGTTTATTCCCTTCAGGAACTTGAAGGCCTCTGTGATATCCCCCTCCCACGCCTAGTCTCCAGCGATTATATGTTCAGTGCCTTGAGACGATCTGTGTAAGATCTGCCCTGTTGGCCCTGAATCATCTCCAGCATGTCCCTATCCATCCTTAGGTAAAGACTCCAGAACTGAGCACAAAATTCCAGATGCAGCCTCATCAGTGACCTACATAGAGGTAGTAGTACCTTTTTTTCTCTTGCTGTCAGTACCCTTTCAATACACCCCAGTATCCTATTAGCCTTACTATATAGGCTTTGGTACACTGGGTTGATTATTTGAAGGAGTCATTAACAAGGACACCCAAGTCCCTTTCCTCTGCCATAATGCTCCGTTTAACCCCTCCCATCCAGTATTCTGCCCTGTTTTTTTACTAGGTCCATTTTACCATCAAGAGCTTTAACTGAGGTGTCGAGAGACTGGACAGCTTGAAGAACAGTACTGTTGGCAGGTTTAGGGCCTCCACTTGCTACAACCCAGAGGCCACTGGAAACTGCACCATTAGGCAACTTACCTGATTTTTCCTTACCAGAGTCTTGCTGCCCTGTTTTATGAGGGTTCTCCATGTTGCCAGTCACTAAGTTTAAGTTATAAGACTGTGACCAACCAATGCTCAGGATCTATATAATTGAGTAATGTCTGAGAGAAAAATAAATGAAAGATTGTAGCTATTCAGTGTAGTGAAGTGGAAGGAGCTCACAAGTTTGCCTCCACTTCAGTCAGCTGCTAGCCATTCCCCCACTTATTGTTTCCCCCTCTAGGTGCTTAACCTTGAATTTTTGGGGCATTGAATTTTAACTGCCAAACCTTAGACCACCTCGCTAATCTTTGTATATCCTTCTGCATCTCCTTGATTCCTTCATCACTGTCTACCCTACCACAGAAATTCATGTCATCTGCAAAGAGATATGATTTGCCATGGATGCTCTCTCCTGCGTTGCTAATGAACATATTGAAGAGGACAGGACCCAGGAGAGATCCTTGTGGCACACCACTCATAACGTCCTTCTCTTACAATCTGACCCCCTTTTGACACCAGCCTCTGCTGTCTCTCCTTCAATCAGCTTCTTATCCATGTAACTATGTCCATAACCACACCCAGGTCCTCTAGCTTCTTGAACAGCCTTCTGTGTGGCACTGAGTAGAAAGCCTTGCTGAATTTAAAGTAGAATAAATCCACAGCATGGCCTATATCTGCTACTCCCATAGCAACACTTGCTCACGCTTATATCTACTCTTCTGCAGCTGCTATTTCACTTGCTCTCCTTGCTGTACAGGCAGTGGCTTCTTTTAGAAAAAGTTCAGTAAACTTACTTCAAAAACCACAGTTTGCATGCTTTTTGAACAAAACATTCCTCATCTTTTTATTCTGTGTGGTGCCTTTCACGGGCTCCACAGGACTATGACCCCCTCTCTCGGAGGGGTACATCCTCTGGCCCAACCCCCAGGTCATTTGCCCCCCTAGGTTCCCCCATGGATTCCCCCTCCATGGCAGAGACAGGTGGAGGGGCACTGGCAGTCCCCCATCACCCGGTACGACACATCTGGTGGTGGGGGGCAGACTTCGTCAGAGCGGTTGGGCCATCACGGGTGGTGGAGCCCTGGCCTTTTTCCATTTTCTCCTCCTCTCCTCCCTCCCCTCTGACATAAGCATGTCAGCTTCTGAGCCTCCCAACCCATACTGGCCTCCAGCCACTGCTAGAGGGCAGTTAGCAGGTGGGAGGACTAGTCCCCTTCTCTAGAGAGAGGACAGCAGTCCTCCGGATGCTCAATCCTCTCTCCTACCTGCATACCCCAATTGCCCAGGCTCATTCTCAAACCTGGGTTGCCAATGTGGCGTGAGGTGTGGCATCCAGTGCCTCAGCCCTCAGTGCCACCAGGCCGGACAAAACATTCCTCATTTTAAAGCTTTGCCAGCATGTTCTTTACCACAGTGAACACAGATCAGTCACACTGCACTAAAACAAGAAAGTGAGTGCACTTTCTATTTGGTAGTACCTTCTTATTAAGTGAAGAATTTTTACACAAGCTTTCGTGACCTCTCAGAGCTCTTCATCAGGTGCAGGCAGGGACTTGGGAGGTCTTGAATGCTTGTGTAAAAATTCTTCAGTTAGTTTAATAAAATGGTATTACCACAAATAAAGTGTACTGGATTTTCTTGAAACTGATACGGCACCACTGACTTCCAGCAAGAAAGCGAAAGTGATTACACTTCAAACAATCTGAAAATGGCAAGATCAACCAGTTAAGTTTTTTTCAGTGTTTTACCTATAAAAATCATGCCAGGCTCAACCAGATAACACCAGCATCATGGCATCACCTAAATGAAACACTGCTTTGTGCCAGACAGGAACTACTTTTTGTCATCCCTCCCACCAATATTTGTGGCCATTTTATAAGATAGATAATCAACTACAGGGTGTGCGGTCATGCTCTAATATGTGCATGCCTTGGATGGTTGAACGCACTCGGCCTGCAGCCTCTATATATAGTTATATAGGATATGAGATAAGGTAATGTAAGATATCAGAAATATCTTCTTTAGTTGTACTTGACCTGTGATCTCATGAGTGGCAAAGCCATTAGTGAGGACACAGGAGGTCAAGTTCAATGAAAGAAGATATTTCTAATATTGTACATTCATTTATCTCTTATTTGTTGTATACAACAGGACCTGAAAGTTTCAGAATATAAAAAAAAAATTCTGTGTACTCATGAAATAATGCTATCACAGGTGGGCTAAAGAGATCATGAATCCACATATCCATCAGGCTTGTGGTTTGCTAGCTAGATAGCTAGTTAGATCGATAGAGCGATAGATCGATAGATAGATAGACAGACAGACAGAAATATGCAAAACATGCAAAGTAAGGACATGAAAAATTAGGGTTCAAAGTCTCATGAGCCTTAACAAAATCAGTGGTGTGGAGTTCCTGAAAGTTTTCAACTCTAATGCCCAGCCCCTACCTTTGTGATCCAAGGCCTAGCTGCAGGTCTAGGCATTACCCCACAGGTCTGCTGTTTTAAGTTACAGATACGAACCATGCTCCACAAATCTGCCACTCCAGACAGATCTGGATGATCATTTATTACACAGATACATAGATACAAAGAAGTTGACAGAGGAGAAAGGCTACTGGTTCATCTAGTCTGCCCACCATACATAACTGTTCTGTCTTTCCCTTGTGGTAATCCTCCCCTTTCCTATTGTTCCCCTTCCCGCCTTTTCTAACTAAATCCACCAGCCTGTCCCATCATTGCTTGAAGCTGCTGATCAGTTTGGCCTGTACCTTTTCCTCAGGTACCTTACTTTCTTCGTGCAGGAGTTCATGCATAACTTATTTGTGCATGGCCCTTTGCAATGCAGATCAGACAAAACTTTTTTTCAAGCAAGGACCCTGTCCTGCAATATAGGAGATCAGTCAAACTTTTTTTTCAAGCAAGGACCCTGTGCAAAGCTGAAGATCACTCATAACTTTCTTTGTGCAGGGCCCTGCTCAAAACAGGTCATAACTGCTGCTCCAGATAGGGCACTCAGGATCAGAAATTATTTTTTTCATGCTTGACATCAGTCATAACTTTCTTTCCACTAGGGCCCAGTCCTGTAGCTTGAAGCAGCAGACCCACTAGGCATGGCCTAAACTTGTAGCTTGGCCCTGGATCACAGGGGTAGGGGCTGGGGGAAGGGGTTGGCATTTGGATTCAAAATCTCACAGAACACCACATCACCAATTTGTCAAGTCTCATGAGACTTTTAACCCTAATTTTACATAGTCCTCATTTGTCAACTTTGCAGTACAGTGCAGCTGTAGCTACTTTGTGTATTTTACTTTACTGTTAGTGCTATCCATCTCAAATTTCCATGGCCAAAGAGTATCAGAATACATGATGGACATGGGAAAAAGTGAGTGCAATTAACAATATTATAAATTATTTCCTATAACCTTTAAAAACTTCTAAATAAATAAATACAATTAAAAAGGGATATGGCTGGGGTGGGGCTTGAGGCATGGTTTTGTATCCATTTTTTTGCCTCATCCAAGGGTGGCAATAGTAGGCAGAGGATTTCTCATATTTTTTCCTCAGTCTTTCTTACTAATTATTTTTGGCCAGTGGCCTGTAATTTCAAACTTTATTTCTGTAGCTTAGTTTGCTTAAGTAAAGGTTTTTTGTCTGTCTGTCTCTGTCTGTATTAGTTTTAATTATTTAGCTCTTAAAGTGACAGTACTGTATAACAAAGTGACAGAACACTAACTTGTTACTTCAAATCAAATCAAATCTTTATTTATCCAGGCGATCACCATTGAGCAAGCTCATTTACAAGGTGTACCTGCTGTTCTCAAGGACAGTTATACATACATAGATTAGAGGTGCAGTATACAAAATGTGGTAAGGTAAAAAACAGACTTACAAATAAGTGGTAGGTACAATATATACATTCCAAGTATTCACGTGGGAGCATACATGCATCACATAACATTATTGTGGCATATACAACCTTCATATACATAGAAGTTAAAGTAACACATTTATCCAGGCCTCTATAGAAAGGTACAAATTATGAACATTTCAGCCCTCAGAAACCATTTATATGCTTGGAAGGTGACCAAGGCTTCAGAAGGGCCCATGATGAAAACTGTATCAACTATTTGAGTGGCATGAGGGAGTAGACAGAGAAAAAAAGTGCCAAGGGTTCCGTTACTTACCCCTCTCGTGAGTCTTGTGTTAATCCCTGTCATGTTAAAACAAAAATAACATGTTTTGGTGGTTTCACTAGCTACTATTTGCTCAGTAAACTGTTTTTTTCTTATTTTCTAGATCACACTGCTAATCTCTCAGGAGAGGTGCTGTCTGTTTCTGCTAGTTAGCCATACTGCAAGCTTTATCTAAAGCTTTTTTCATCCCACTATTACAAATTTAACACAAAATGACTGGGAAGAGATGCTCTACTAAATAAAGAGGTGCCAGGGAGGCAGCAAAGAAAAGCAGATGTTCTGTGGGACAAAAGGGTGTTGCAGCTAAAAAAGCTACATTTGCAGCAGTGTCTTCTATGGGCTCTTGGGCTGGAAGTAGGAGCAAAGGAGTAGTTGGTAGCAGTTGCAGTGCATTAGTGTGGCCAAATTATTTTTCTACCATTTCTGTGGCATCCATGCTGGTGGGGGCTGGTGGAGGTGGTGACAAGAGGAGCAGTGGAAGAGATAGCAACGTTTCTGACTCAAGTACAGTGGTCAAGGAATAGGTGGTTGGTGCCCCTATAACTCCAGGTGGTGGTGGTGCTGAGCTGGCACTTGATGACAGCTTCCCATTCCCAAATGAGCATGTGGAGCTTGAACATGAGTCAGAGCCTGAGGAGGGAAAGCTGGGTGTTGTGCAGTCAGAAATGACTAAATTGAAAAATGTACGTCAGACTGTGGATGATGAGAGTGAGCGAGAATCTGGAGAAAGTGATAATGATGAGAACAGAGGCCAGGAGGAGGAGGAGGATATCAGCAGCTGTGGGGGATAATGATTTTGATCTCCTATGGGAGCCAGAAAAGAAAAAGAGGAATGGTGGTGCTGCTGGTGGGGATTTGCCCACCAGTATCTCATGCAACAGCCAAAGATCCTCCAGGACTACACCAGTTATTCCTTTTACTGATGAGCGCACTAAGTAAGTCGCCCAGTGTTGAAGTTCAGAAAGCATCCCAGAACACAACCATTTCCACCTCTTTCCCACCCCTGTCCATTTCTCACCAGAATGTAAAATCAGAGGGTGCCAAATCCTTAGTTTGAGATTTTAATACTTTAGATTTCTTAGGCCTGTAGGGGAGCCTAGACCAGGAACACCTTATTTTTTTTAAACTTGTTTATTAAGTTTTTCCATACATATCACAGATATAACACACAGAGACTTACACACATATATACCAGGGCATACCCCCGGCACCTCAGCCCAAAACTGGCTAAGGATACTATATACATCTGGAACTATGTACATACACAGCTGCACTAAAAAGTCCTGTACCTCTAAGAAATTATCTGACCTCGAAGATAGGATAGGCCTTAATCTAACTCAGAATTGTATAGCCTAATAAATGATTGCCCACCCCAAAATATATTTAGCTTATCTTAGCTACTCCCGCTAAGGGCAGATAAGCAAAACACAGCTGCATCCCTAGAAAAGAGAGAAAGTCCCCCCACCCCTTCTTGGTCAGCAGATCTTTATATTCCTATCCTATATATGACCAAAGGAACAGTTAGAATTATTTGCAGATTCTTAAAAGATAAACATGGCAACTAAGCCAACATTCAGACTATTATTCATCTGCTAATCTCACCCCAACAGACAGGCCCCCACTCCGGGCACTTTCAAGTTGTATGGAATAAACTGCTTCCAAAGTCAGCCACCCTTTCTTATATAATCCAATCTTACCCTCGCTCAACATCTGCCTCCGTATCATTCCCAGGGTTCTCATAAGATCCCCACCCATTGATCATGTGTATAGGTAAGGCTGTCTTTCCAGTGCTTTAAAACAAAGGATTTAACATTATATACATACATGGCAATTGCACAGGCAGTTTCAGCAGAGAATAAGACTTCATAGTATGTAGTATACAGTGCTAGTTATCTACAGACCTCCAGCACAAGGGGAGGAGATGGACGGGGTACTAGTGGAAGTCATCCACAAAATGACAACTAAAGGTAAAGTGCTGCTGGTGGGAGACTTCAGTTTGCCTGGTGTGGATTGGAGAACCCAGGCTGCAGCCACAGCCAGGAGCAGACACATCCTGGATGCCCTGCAGTGGGTGTACCTGAAACAGCTTGTGGTGGAACCCACCAGAGAAGGAGCAATATTGGACCTAGTATTTACCAATGGGGACAGAGTCACCAGTGTTATGGGTTTAGCCACCTGGTGTCCAGTGATCATTGTATGGTGTGGTTCAATGTGAGAACAGTGAAGGAATCAAACCACATGAAAGCAAGGGTACTGGATTTCAGATGGGTCGATTTTGCAAAAATGGGGGAAATGTCTCAAGGAAGCCCTGGCAAGGGAAGAAGAAGAAGGGGGGTGTAGAGAAACAATGGGCTAACCTTAAGGGAGCCATAGCGGAGGCAGCAAGCCTTTGAGGTAGGCAACTAAGCAAAACAAAAAGAAAGAGAAAACATTATGGTACTCATAGGACGTGACTGAGAAGGTAAGAGAGAAAAGGTTAGCTTTCAGGAGGTACAACATAGAAACATAGAATTTGATGGCAGATAAGGACCACTTGGCCCACCCAGGAAAAACAGAGGGGAGAAGATGGGGAATTGTATCTGGAAAAGCAGAGGGAGGCAGGGAAAACAGTCAGATGCACAAAGACACAGATGGAGGAAAAAATAGCCCATGCAATTAAGAAAGGAGATGAGACCTTTTTCAGGTATTTTAGAAAGAAAGAAAGAAAGAAAGAAAGAAAGAAAGAAAGAAAGAAAGAAAGAAAGAAAGAAAGAAAGAAAGAAAGACAGACCAGTGGTGAGATTGTGAGGTTAAAAAAGGGAGGGAGGTGTGTATGCAGAGGGGGAACCTAGAAAAAGCAACTATCCTGAACAAATAATTTTGTTCAGTGTTCACAGAAGAAGGAAAAGGAGAAGGACTATGATTGGGCAATAGGAGCACCAATGGGAGAGAGGTGGACACCAGCCCATTTACAGAGGAAAGAGTCCTAAAGGAACTGAAAGAATCTGAAAGGGGACAAGGCTATGGGGCCAGATGGGATGTATTCCAAAATATTAAAAGAACTCAGAGAGGTGCTGGCAGCACCACTAACAGCTCTATTCAACAAATTGATAGAGACAAAGGTGGTTCCAGGGGACTGAAGAAGGGTGAATGTAGTCCCTCTCCACAAAAGTGGGAACAGGGAGGAGGCTGGCAACTACAGGCTAGTCAGTCTGACTTGGGTGGTGGGGAAATTAATGGCGTCACAGCTAAAGGAAGTATTGCAATATTTCTTGAATCCAGCAGAGCACAGTATCTGAGGTAGCAGAGATTCACAGTGGAAAGGACTTGTCAAACAATTCTGATAGATTTAGTTGACTGGGTGACCAGGGAGGTAGATCAGGGAGGGGCATTGGTTGTGGCCTACCTAGATTTCAGCAAGGCCTTCCACACCTTCCCACACAGGAGGTTGGTAAGTTGGGCAGCCTGGGAGTGGGCCCCAAGATGGTAAACTGGGTCAGAAATTGGGTGAGTGACAGGACACAGAAGGTGGTGGTAAATGGTGTTCAATCCAAGGAGGGGGGTGACCAGTGGGGTGCAACAGTGATCTGTACTGGGGCCAGTCCTCTTTAATGTCTTCATAAGTGACATTGCAGAGGGGCTGGAGGGGAAGGAATTCCTCTTTGCAGATGACACTAAGATCTGCAACAGGGTCAACACTCAGGGGGGAAGGATAATGAGAAAGGACATAAACATGCATGAGGAATGGTCAAGAGTGTGGCAACTAAGACTCAATGCAAAGAAGTGCAAAATCATGCATTTGGGATACAGAAATCCAAGGGAGAGGTACTGATGGCCACCAATCAAGAAAGAGACCTAGGACTACTCATATCTGATGACCTAATGGTAACCAAACAATGTGAGAAGACTTTGGGGAGACCCATTGGGATGCTAGGGTGCATAGGGAGAGGTATCACCAGCAGAAAAAGGAGGTGGTTATGCCACTGTACAGATCACTAGTGAGACCTCATCTGGAGTACGGTGTCCAGTTCTGGAGGCTGCATCTCTGGAAGGACATAGACAAAATAGAGGCAGTCCAGAGAAGGGAACAAAAATGGTGCAAGGACTGCACCAAACATCATATGAAGAAAGACTAGAGGACCTCAGTATGTATTCTCTGGAAGAAAGGAGAGGGAAGGAGGATATAATAGAGACATTCGAGTACCTCAGGGGAATAAACAAGGTACAGGAGGGTAGCATCTTTCAGAAAAAGAGGGTGTACAAGAACAAGGCTGCATGATATGAGGCTAGAGGGGGTAGGCTCAGGGGCAACATGAGGAACTACTTTTTCACAGAAAGAGTAGTGGATGCTTGGAACAACCTCCCTGTGGAGTTGGTGGAGGAAGAAACAGCAGGGGAATTCAATAATACATGGGATATACATAAGAGTACTCTCACAATAGGGAAGAGAGGGTAAGCCACAGATCTACCAGGGTCTGCGGTATTGCATTAGGTAAGGGTAGGGGCAGACTAGGTGGGCTACAGGTCCTTATCTGTTGTCAACTTCTATGTTTCTATGTTCATAGTAAGGATGCCTGGAATTGACTAGTTCTGATCCAATTTAATTATTTAGGAATTTCTGATTCTGAACCTCCAACTCTGATTCCAGACTGATTCCAAAAAGGTTCTCAAAATCAGATTCAGAATCCTAAATCCTAAATTTCTATGTAAAAACATGTTTTAGCTTTAAATTTTGGAATTAGCATTTTCAGACTGCAATTCCTAATATCGGATTGTAATCTGACAAATCCAATTCCATCAATCAAAATCCAAGCACCTTAGTACACAACACAATAGCCGGTTACAGTGCTAACATTCAGTGGGTAGGAATGACAGCATGCTCGTAGTGGGGTACAGCCACACAGACCTTTATGTGCTGACCCATAAGTGCAGTGCTAGAAATAGTCCTTCTCAGGCAGAATGTCCTGCTGCACAGCTGCCTTGCTATAGACTTGCATGCTAGATTCCCTTCATTATGCATCCATGTAGAAAAGGTTTGTTGCCATAGAAATCTGGGGCACAGGACCACCTCTCTCTTTCCCAACTGGGGCCCCTGGGAGATGGCCAGGTGTTGGAGCTGGCAAAGAAGGCTGTTACAAAAGGAATTGTTTAGTGGGGGGTTGTAGCTGTGGGCTCCAGTTGGCTCGTGGTCCTGACTCCTATGATGTTGGTTGCACAAGCCACTGAGAAAACAAAAGAGAACCTCATGGAGGCAGAAATGTCCAAGTCGATGTTTCATTGGCTTTTATCCAAAAAGGGTGTGCTGCCTGTAGGAACATTTCTGCTACCTTTTATTGGAGCCTCTTAGAGATGGGCAGGTATTAAGGCTGGCTAGCCCAGGCTGCACTGAGGAAGTTACTGCACTGGAGGCTGGCAGTAAAGACCTGGACATCCCCTGACCCCTTTGACCTTGCTGGTATGAGCCATAGAGGAAAGGCAGAACACATGGTCTAGGGACAGAAATACCCACCTATGCATTCCATTGACTTTTAACCATAAATGCTGCCCTACCTGCAAGTGACTTCTGTAATTGTGCCTGTAAGTCTATTAAGCGTGTAACAGGACACAGTATTATTTTTACTACAACTGGGTTCCATTTGCGTCTGTGTTCCCCAACTGGGTAACTCCAAACAAGTACAGGTTGTTCAAGTTCAGACTTCTGGAGGGAATGAGCCTTGTGTTTAACCTGAACATTTTTCTTCTGTTACATATGCTTGCTTTCACATTCTGTAATGAGGCTAGGGCTAACCCTTGCTGTGCTGCAGACAGATCAATCCAGGATACCTAGGCATTTTAATTCTGTTGGCAACTTAGCCTACGGTTAACAAGAAACAAAAAAAGAACAATTCTGCTAGGCTTTTTGTAGCAGCAAAATACAATGTCAAAAACTATCAGATCTTGTCTGAAGCCTGTTTAGACAGGGTCCCCTGCACCATTCCTGGAAATGAGCATGGGCTCAGAGTGCCTTCCCCAGTAAATGCATTTTATATATTAAATTCACAGTTTGGGGAATAGCGATGGGGTGTAAGTACTTGTGTAACTTGTAGTACTTTTTGTGGCTTTACTCTATTCCAACCCTTGAGTAGTAGGTATGTAGGTAGGAATTTGTGGGGAATAGAAGGCCCATGAACAAGGGTGTGAAGAGCACTGGAGAAGGAGGAGGGGATGGTGATGGACAAAAAGCACTCCCTAAGCAAGGGAGGTGTGTGAGCGATGGGATTTAAATAGAGTTTGTGGGAGGGCTGTTCCCCCACATTGAACCTTAAGCCCTCCCAGAAATGGAAAAGGCAAGTAGGACATGGCCTTGATCCAGGAGGAAAGCGGCATCCGGATAACAGGCTGAGAATACGTAAGGTTGAAGCAGTGGAACAGAGACTCAGGTACCTATGGGTGAGGGTTGAGGTGGGATGATCTTGACTTGAGGCAGCTAGGCAAAAGTAGGATGATGAGGGCACATAGGGTGTAGAAGTTCCATTCCGAAGGGAAGCGGCAACTGGTAAGGGATAGAAAAGGCAAGGTAGGACACAGTAGATTGCAGATGTGGCTCCCAACCATGGTAGTCGGGGCATACTAACCTGCACTTGATGCTGCCAAGCAGAGTTAGGGATGGAGGATGTCAGGTTAGTAAGTAGTAGGAGGTAGTAATTGTAATGGAACTTTGTCCCCAGTAAACAGAGGAAGCCTACCTTCGCTCAGCACCTCAGAAGGTGCGAGTTAGGTATGGAGCCCGGAGTACTGCTGGTATGGGCTGACACAAAGTGTAGAATGCTGCTGAAGAGAGAGAGAGAGAGAGTATACAGTAGGAGGAAACTGCAGTGTAAACGGGATAAATTAATGCCACATAGAAATGGTAGGACAAAAGAAGGAAAGATGGAAGGTGAGCATCAAAAACAGAAAGGAAGGGCTGGTTTGGAAGCAAGAACAATGAAGTGCAGAGGAGGACTTTTGATGAAATGGGTGCAGTCACCAGGGAGAAGTACTGATGTGAGGGTAGATGATTGAGGACGTGGGTAGCAGGGGTGGCAAGATGGGAGGCACTCTAGGGATACTAGAATGGAAGTTGTGCCCCCCCCTTTTTTCCCCAGGAAGATCCTGGAGAATGGGAGCTGTAATGCCAGGTTGCCCTAACAGACAAATTCCCATTAGCACCCAGTTATATGAGAAGGAAGGGAAGCAAATGCAGATACATAAACAAAACTGTAACACAGGTGCAGAAGATGGCCGAGCAAGGTAGCACTGACATTACAAGGAAGTCACAGCACGCTAGCTAGCAAGGGAAACAATCAGGGCAGGCATCAAGGGGAGTTTGAAGGCTGTTTGAGAGATGGTAGACATTACTTATGTACTGCTTTTGGCAAGAGAGGCCCATGAAGCCCACAGTTGTAGGAAGGTGTGACCTGGTCACCTACCGAAATGAAGTGATATGGTGAGTTTGACACAGTATCCAATTGGTGCATGAGGGATTCGAATCCAGGAAGTGGGATATCCAGTTCAGCAGTTAGGGCAGTAACCACTCGGCTATAATTCCTCAGTACAGGACCTTGGCCAGACTTGATTTCAACAATACAATGGGCAGATAGAAAGAGGGATACCAGTACAACCACAGTGAATCCTGCCTGTTTAGTTTCTGACACTACTAAACTGAACCCTGCCTTCTCTGTAGGGCTGACAGCATTACTGGCATTTGAGGAATGAAAAAGGCATGATGCAGGGAATAATGTACAAGTAAACATAAAAATGGGTCCATGGTCTTATGACCATTAGAGAATTATTATAGCCAGAGATGGTGAGCAGGGGTTAGGTGATGGGCTATAGAAGAAGACGGCCAGTATAGACATATGCAGCATGTCGAACATATAAATGCAACAAACAAAACAGAGAAAGAATGGTAATCTCACTCACCACCAATGTATCTCGGGGTCTATGAAGAAGGGAGAGGTGTGTACCCCTGGTGAGAGAGAGCACTGAACTGCTGTGGAGCAGATGGCAAGCGGTGGATCCACAACAAGGATGTGAGAACTGGAACTGTGTGCTAAGCAGAAACTGTCAATCTGCAAAAGCATAAACAGTTTCAAGTGGAAAGCCCCTGTCCATTTAGTATAGGAATAAAATTCTATTGTTTTGGTTCATTTCAGTTGTCTGTAGGTCTCCGGGATACAGGAAGAGGGAAAAGGGGCAGAGTTTGCCATGGTGGAATCAAGGAGGAGATAGGTACAGCCGACCAAGCATGGACAGGAAGCAGAGGTGCTGAGGGAGGGGCCCCGAGGTAAGTCAGGAAGTGGAATGGAGGAGCTGGTGATGCTCGGAAATGCTGAGATGAGAGGGAGCCCGCTGCGGCTGAAGAAGCCCAAAAGAAACCAAGGGGGAGAACCCAGCCATCAGGAGGGACAGGGATGAGGGGAGGAAAGGAGCAGGGAGGTGGAACGGAGCCACTGAGAAGAAGAGACCAGCAATGGCAGGTAAATATACAGCAGGAGAAAATGCAGCAAGAGAGGGAAGGGGGAACACAGGATAAAGGAGAAAACAAACCAGACAGAGAGCAGAAGGGCACAGGAGACAGGAGCACAGCCATCGAGCTACGCATGGAGCCCAGGGAACAAAAAAACACACCCTAAGCAAGGGAGGTGTGTGAGTGATGGGAATTAGAGTTTGTGGGAGGAGCTATTCCCCACATTGAACCTTGGGCTAAAGCCCTCCCAAAATTCATTTTATATTCATCTTTCAGCAGCACCATATTGTGAAGGATAACTATGGGGCATGGTAGTGTGCTTGTGTTTGACCACGTTTAGTTGAAAAAATGTCTGGAACTCCACAGAGGTAAACAGCAGCCCTTTATCAGAAACTACTTCTTGAATTCCACATGCAGCAAATACGTTATGCAAAACCTTTACTGTTTTTTCCAGTTCTTGTGCTTGACATTGGGATCATGTCTTGCCACAACACATATGTGTCAATTACTCCATTTGTCTTTCTTTTGCCATGAAAGATGCATGTGTACATATTCTCTGCCATTATATAATAGCCAACTTCCACAGGCGAAAGTGTGCTGCTACCAGCATATTTCTTTTACCATTATCTAACAGTAGTTTCTATGACTAGCCCCTGTCCTGGCCACCAAATATATCCGAGAGCAAGCATTTTCATTTTTTATTATATCCTTGTGATTTTCATGCAGCTCATCCATTCATTGATTATGAAACTTTAATGTAATTTTTGTTGTAACCCCCCCCAAATATGCAGTCATGTTCCACAGTTAGTTAACATTTTCTCGTTATGATTTGCCTGATCTGATCAGACTCATCGTCACCAGAAAAGCTGACATGATGCTTAGTTGATCAACGTATAGTCATGTAATTAAATCTGCCAAATCACCTTTCTTAATCTCACCCACTGATAATATTATTAAAACATTTTTTTCTTCCATCAGAATCATCTGTTGCTGTTAGTGGGAGCAACTCCAGCTACTTCCCAGCTGGCAAGGACTGCCAGAACATAACTTACGATTATGAAGCAGAACAAGATCAGTTTAAAACCTTTCTTAGAGAACTTCAAACTCAAGAAGACATTTCTGAGGTGACATGTCAATGCCTCATGTGTGGAAAGTAGTCCTTGTTATAAACTATAACTGAAGTAATGTTTTGAGTTTGTCAAATGCATTTAGCCTTAAATACCTTGCTACCTGTGATGTAAAATTGGGCATGTGGTACTTGTTGTCTACTTTGGTAACCTAAATCTCCTTTTCTTTTCTTGCTCTCCATTTCCTTGTCAAAGTAATTGAGTGTTTTCTACCACTATTACATGTCCTCACAATCATAGTCCATAGTTGGCATTCAACACAATTCCCCTTATAGCATCATCCAGACATGTCCTAGGCTATATTGTCATGGTTTCATGCCCTACTGTTCTGCTGAACTAGGATGGTGGTGACAGGTTACAGTACTTCAAACCCAGTTTCTTTTAAAAATGCCGAAAGAGTACAAAATATTGTCACAGTCAAAAACCAACTACCCTTGTCCTTCAATATTGGTACAAGTATTTGCTTGCCTTTCTTCGTTGCATTATTGATGTGGTTGACCAAGAGTGCACAGATTCCATGAAAGAAAGTGTAAATATCTGAATTTCACCAAATTCCAACTGCACTATTTTTCCTTTGAAGCATTAAGCAAACGTGTATACATTTATCTTGTATTTAACCAGGTCCTTCTAGCCCACTCTCTCCTCTCTCTCTCACTTTCATTATTTTCCAGCATTAAAGGGGATATGAATTTTGTTCAAATGTGTAGCTGCTTGATAGATTCATAGCCCCAAATGAACCATATGCCACTGTACCCAAATAAAAGTCCAAGCTGTAAACTGTGTTTTGTATTGTTTTCTTTATATGGACAACATTCTGTATAATTCCTTTCATGTAACTAGGAATTTGGAGTCTTGGAAATGTTACTGCATGGATTCATAACTCTGAGCATGAGCTGAAAATTTATCAAGAACAGTGCTCAAAAGTATGAACGGTTTAAATAGATTTTATAACATTGGAACATGGCAAGCTGCTGCACATCATAAATCATTTCCTGTCCCATTTAACCTCAAGTTTTCCTTAACCTCTCACAAGCTCATCTAACCTCTCTGTGTCTCAGTTCTGCTGTCAGCTGGAGAGCCTGAAGTATGTACATGCTGGAGGCCAGGAGGGGGAGGGAGGCATGGCTGAGACTGTTAAGTTCCTAAGGGAAATTACTAAAGTGGACATCACTGTCCAGTTCACAAGAGGCAAAGACAGTAAAAAGAGGCTGTGAAGGGAGGCTGGTGAAGGGAACATTCAGGAGGGATATAAGGAAGTTCTCTTTTACAGAAAGGATAGTGGAGAGGTGGCATTAATTGCCAGAAGAAGAGATTGATGAAAAGACTCTCAAAAGCTTCAAATACAGGTGGAATGGGCACAGGGAAACAGTCTGATCCAGAGGAGGGAGTGAAGGTGGAAGAGTCGATGGAAGGGGATAAGTGGGACGGGGAGTTGAAATAAAGTTAGGGGTATCATCAGACTAGCTCCAGCCCAGCATTAGACTATGGGTGTAGCAGATGCAAGTGGGTAATGGACTAACTTAGTGGTCCATTATTCCTTTTTTCTGCCATCAATATCATGTTTCTATGTAAGGCATGCTGACTAGATTTCATCAGAGCAGACATTGCCTTATAAACAGACTTGTACGGTTGATCCAGTATACACCAAGAATTACTACATATAGACTTGTGTTTTAACCTGTTGGGACTGTTCTAGTTTATTCTTATATTTCACTGTGACATTTTTCTTTTGTATTTTTCAACATTCTTTATTTACCAAGGAGTTTCATAAAATCAATAAAAAGATTATCTACAAAACAGAATGTTGTGACTTGCAGTAATTTGTTTTATGCAATGGTTATTGTAAAAAGGTATGCTAAAGAGGGCAGCCTAGTGGTGTCTAATCCTGGAATCTCCTACTGGAGCCATCAGAAAGCAGACCATATCCACAAGTGAGTTGCTCAGCTGCCTGCTGGTCAAGCTAGCTGCAACACTGGTGTTGCCTATGAAGGCAGTCACTCACCCACCATTCTAGCCATGGGATGGTGCAGCAGTGTTGTCCCAATATTGGGGCAGGGGACAAGAAGAACCAAGAGGGAACAAAAGTTGATAACAAAGGATGAGCTGAAAAAAGAAAGTATGATAAAAATATATTCAGGGAATATCCTGGATTGATTGTGTCATGGAGAAAGTTGACCCCACACACATTTATAGTCATAAAATAAGCTAAGAAAATATTAGAAGGAGCTGGTCAAGGGTATATTATAACAGGAACATAATAATTTAATGCTTGGTAGGGGCTCGAGGTCCATCTTTTCTATTTCACCCCTGCTTGAAAAGCGGGGATGAAATACAGTAAGTATGCCATGAAGATGTAATTCTGGGAATCCTGTGGGTTCCTAAATTCATTGATATCACCCATAGGCACCTCTGGGGTTAAGATTTGAGAGCTTGTGCTGTCATATGCCTTGGTGCATGTACAGAGGAAGGGGCTTGGTGTGCAGTATCTCTGCCACTCAAGGGAGCATCAGTCAGATTAGAGTCAGTCAGTTCTTGGGTAAGATCAGATCTGTAGTGAAAGTTTTGAGGAGACTCACCCTGTGCCAGAGCTGCAAGGGAGGTCACCTTGTCTTGTTCCGCTTGCACTGTCTGTGATCATCCAGAAGCTCAATTTAAGTGGTGAGGCTATAATTCACCTAGCAATCCAGTGTCTACCCTGCATGGTTGAACCACCAGCTGCAGCTCTGCCTAGCTTGAGCATTTGGAATAGGTAATGCAACCAGGGACTGCCTATGAAGAAAGACAGTTATTTGCTGTTTACTCCCGTTATCATTTAAATACCAAGATGTAGGGTAATGACAATATAGATAATAGCATAATGCTGAAATTCTTAAGTTTGCCACTGCAAAAATTGGGGAACATCTACTGTTTTTTGCTTGGGAACAGGTTTCATGGGAACTAAGTTCTGCTTATTGGCTTTGCTGCTATTTTAAATTGTCATTGCAATCCTCACCAAGAACTGTATTGAACTTATACTTGTTTTGCCATTTTCCTCCTACCTAAACTGGGGTTTAGATAGGTTGTGGTGAAGTGGTATGGATCTCTTCTGTGGAGATCCCTGGTCATTGCCATGCATGGTGTTAGGAGGGTTACCTTGCTGCCTAATAATCTGATGCTTGCTGTCCGATTAGAGATGCAACCACATGTTCCACTCCTTGTGCACTGGGGTAGAGCATTTAGGTGTTAAATGTAGGTGCCCAGTTGGGCCTGAACCATTCCTACACATGCTTATTGGCATGTCTAAGTCACACAACCTTAGAAACATTGAAACATAGAATTTGACGGCAGATAAGGACCGCTTGACCCACCTAGTCTGCCCATTTTCCTACCTAACAGATAAGCTGCAGATCCTAGTTAACCAACAGCTTACTTTCTCCTACCCCCCACTAGGACTGCCTTATGCCTGTCCCATGCATTCTTGAATTCCCCCACTGTTCTTGACTCCACGACCTCCTCAGGGAGGCTGTTCCATGCATCCACAACCCTCTCTGTGAAAAAATACTTCCTCACATTACCTTTGAGCCGTCCTCCCTCAATCTTCAAATTGTGCCCCCTTGTTCTTGCACATCTCTTTTTCTGGAAGATGCTACCCTCTTGGACTTTGTTGATTCCCTTGAGGTACTTGAAAGTTTCTATCATGTCCCCTCTCTCCCTTCTTTCCTCAAGGGTATACATATTAAGCTCCTTCAGTCTTTCTTTATGTCTTCTGGTGCAGACCCTGCACCATTTTGGTTGCCCACCTCTGGACAGCCTCCACTCTGTCTATGTCTTTGTGGAGATGGGGTCTCCAGAACTGCACACAGTACTCCAGATGGGGTCTCACTAACTGTCTGTACAGAGGGATAACAACTTCCTGTTTTCAACTATTGATGCCTCTTCCTATGCATCCCAGTATCCCCCCAGCCTTCCTTACTGCCTTCTCACATTGCTTGCCCACCTTTAGGTCATCTGATATAATTACCCCCAGGTCCCTTTCCATTTTTACTGTTGTCAGTATCTCCCCCCCATTGTGTGTGCTTCCCCTGGGTTTTTGTTTCCCAGGTGCATTACCTTGCACTTCTTTGCATTGAATCTGAGCTGCCATACATTTGACCATTCTCCAACCTTGCCAAGTCCCTTCTTATCCTTTCCACTCCATCTTGTGTATCAACCCTGTTGCAGATCTTTGTGTCATCTGCAAAGAGACATACTTTCCTTCAGTTCCTCTGCAATGTCACTTATTAAGACATTAAAAGGACCGGTCCTAGTACTGAACCCTGCAGGAACCCCACTAGTAACCCTCCTTTCTTCACTGTGTACTCCATTTACTACTACCCTTTGTGTCCTGTTGTCTAGCCAATTTTTTATGCAGGCTACCACCTTGGGACCCACTCCAAGGCTGGCTATCTTGTGTATTAATCTTTTGTGTGGGACCGTATCAAATGCCTTGCTAAAATCTAGGTAGGCCATGTCCACAGCCCCTCCCTGGTCTACTACTTTGGTCACCCAGTCAAAGAAATTTATTAGATTCATCTGACATGACCTTCCCATCGTGAACCCATGCTGCCTTGGGTCCTGTGCCCCACTGGCCTCTAGGTATTCAACAATTCTTACCTTCAGAAGTGATTCCATCATTTTCCCTACCACTGAGGTCAAACTAACTGGTCTGTAGTTTCCTGCCTCTGTCCTTCTCCCACTTTTGTGAAGAGGAATCACATCTGCCCTCCTCCAGTCCTCGGGTACCACCCCATCCTCCAATGATTTGTTAAAGAGAGTAGTCAGCGATGTCACTAGTTCTACCCTTAGTTCTTTTAGAATTCTAGGGTGAATCCCATCAGGCCCCATTGCTTTGTCCACCTTCAATTTTATTAGTTCTTTCAGAACCCTTTCTTCTGTAAATGGACTGGTATTGACCCCTGTCTTCAGAGTGTTTCTCTTGTTTGGTTTAGGTAACTCCCCCTCCTCTTCCTTTGTGAATACTGAGCAGAAATATTCGTTCAGTATCCCTGCTTTTTCACTGTCACCCTGTACCCACATTCCCTCCCCTTTATTAAGCTTCAGTATCACTCCTTTGGTCTTTCTTCGCTCTCTAATGTACCTATAAAAGGTCTTATCCCCCTTCTTAACAGAATTGGCTATCCTTTCCTTGGTTTGGGCCTTTGCTATTCTGACTGCCTTCCCAGCCTCTTTCTGCTTTAACTGATAAAGTTCTCTGTCCTGCTCCCTCTGTGTTTCCTCATATTTCCTGAATGCTGTCCTTTTCTCCTTAACCTTCCCTGCCACCTCTTTTGAAAACCATAGCGTTTTTTTCCTTCGTTGTGTTTTATTGATTTGCGTTACACAAAGGCTTGTTGCCTCTGTGATGGCTGTTTTGATCACTCCCCATTGTTCCTCCACCCCTCCTTCTTGCCTGTTTGCCAGTGCTTTTGTGAGGCACTCTCTCATTTTCCCAAAGTCAGCCCTCCTAAAGTCCAGTACCCTTGCTTTTGTATGGCTTGATTGTATGGCTTTGTTTATCGTGAACCACACTGTTTGGTGGTCACTTGTTCCCAGATGGCTTGCCACTTCTAAATCTGAGATTCTTTCTCCATCCCCATTTGAGAGTACCAGGTCTAAGATTGCTCCCTCCTGAGTAGGTTCCAATACTAGCTGTCTGAGGCATGCCCCCTGTAGTGCATCAAGAATGACCCTGCTCTTGCATGTGCCTGCAGCAAAGGTGCTCCAGTTAACATCTGGCATATTCAGGTCCCCCCATCAACAATATCTCCCCTTTTTCTGCCATTCTAAGAAAGCCTTCTATCATTGCCTTGTCCATTCCCTTCCCCTGACATGGGGGTCTGTATACAACCCCATGAGGATTGTGGTGCCATTTCCTGTATCCAGGGTGACCCAAAGTGCCTCATCTGCTCCCTGTTTACTCTTTAGTTCTGTTGCTGTGATCCCTTCCTTTACATAGAGAGCTACTCCTCCTCCTCTTTTACCCTCCCTGTCCCACCTGTAGATTGTGTATCCTGGTATGTTGACATCCCAGTCATGGTTCTCTGTGTACCATGTTTCTGTGACTGCCACAATATCCAGGCAACCCTCTTCCATCAAGGCCACTAGTTCAGGGAGCTTGTTACACAGACTACGGGCATTGGTACTCATCACCCTCCACTTTTTGATAGCCTTACCCCTTTTAGCCCCATTTCTGTCCTTACTGCCTTTGCCTTTTTTTTACATTTAAATCTGTTCTGCTCCCTAATAACTTCTGTACCTTGGTGTTTACCTCACTAATCACCATGTTGTGTGGGGGGAGGCTGGGATTTCCCTGCTCCTTTTCAGTGCCTTCCCCCTTGACTAGTTTAAATGCTTGCCAATGAAGCATTTAAACCTCTCACCTAGGATCCTGGTTCCCCACTGGACCTTCCTTCAAATTGTTCACTATACGCAACTGCCTCAGTTACTAGCTGTAACTGCCAGACTCTACTGTTTAACTGTGTGGTGCTCAAATATTCAAGGTGCATGTTATGTCAATCACTGTCCTGTGGTAGGACATGATAGAGGTACAAATTGTTTCCTAAAATGCCTTTCCACCACATGGTATTTTTCCTTCGAGGAAGTGATTTGCAAGTCAGCTATGCAGTCACCTAAAATCTCCCCCAGAGAGGTTACTTGCTACTGAAATGGCGTGGTACTTCACCATCTAAAGTTCTTAACATGAATTCAAGTGCCCACTATGATTGCCATCAGTCTGTGTCTTGTTTGTTTGTATGTACAGTAAGTAATAAAGGAACATTTAGTCTTTGCAAATGGTGTGAACATTTACGTTGGTAACTTATTGCAACTATGATGCCCATTTCCCAGTGGATCCAGTTCCCCAGGCCCAGGATTCCATCTTTGTTAAACATAAATGCACTTGTGATGTGCCATCCATTCATGAGAGCCAAGTGCCACTGCTGAATAATTCCTTAGATCAGGGAGGGGTTTACACAAACACCATGTTATAGAGTTCCGTACCCAGCCTATAACCAGGGTGCACAGTGATTCAGCCAGTCAAGCAGAAATTTATTCAGGCTTATATATGGGGGATCTGAGGAATGGAACGTTTTTCATGGAGGAAGTATTTTTGCAAGATAACCTGTCTAAAGTACAGCAGTATTGAATATCTCTTCTGGTTATTGCAGGACAAAAAGTACTAGAAAGTAGTTAACACAATCCCCTCAGACCAGGGAAGAAATGTGAGGCACAATTAAGAGTTTTCAGATGGAGGTGATAACACAGATTGTGAAATTGCAGAAGGGTGCTTTTGACAACAGCTAGAGACTAGGTATGGTATTCATTATCCTGAAGATCATGTCCAAGAGGAAATACCTTAGCATATTAAGTAGGAGAAATCTGAAGAAATATGCATATCTGTAAGAGACACTGGCATAAAAATAGTTTAAATTATACCTCATGATCCTGGCAGAAAGGGGAAGAAGATTTTGTTTTCTGAAACAGGCATGTAGAAAAACAAGAAACCAAGTTAAAGTCTGTGTACAGCCTTAAATATTGTAGAATATGCCCGTAGTACAGTCATATTTTATAATTGGGATTAAAGGACCAGTTCTGTGGCAGATCAGGATTCTGCTTCCCCCAGACCAGCCTCCACTGACTTGACTCTGGAAACCAGAATAATTTATGACTTAACTTTGATTTCACCCATCCCAATCTATTGACCAGATTTGGATTGACCAGTGACCTGGTTCTGACTCCATCTGGATAATGTTGGTGATTCTGAAGATTTATTCCTGTGGAAAATATGAAAATTGGTGGAAAAGACATAAAGCAACTATTTTAAACTCTAATTACAATAACAAAAGACTTACTGTGGGTATGGGTGGGGGCCAGAGACCCACCAAGAAAGATAGTTGCTTGAATTTACTGAATGACCACATTTGCTCAAGTGTATCTGATGAGACATACAGAGAACACTGGTGATAATAAAACTCCTAATTTTAGTGGAGAATTTGTACCTTATTAAGAAATGCTTACACTCAGTGAGGCATAAACGTACTTATAAAATGGGTAGGGACAGTCCAAAAATCTGATTGTCTGGCACCCCTTGCCCACAATACATTTTCCCTGTATGCCACATAAAAAAAAACAAGTCCCCAGAATGGCAAGGACCCCCAAATGGCATCCATGTACCACCTTCCCTTCACCCCTCCAAGAAACACCATCTTGATTCCTTGCTAACAGGACTTGTTAAAACCTCAGTTTTACCAAGCAACATAAGAAGCCAGAGAGGTAAAATAAAACAATCATAAATTCATAACACTTCAAAAAGTGTTGTTTGTACTTTGAAATCCTCTTGTTGTCCCTCCCAAGCAGCTCCCTTTCCCTCCTTACCTGTAGCTTTATGGAGTCAACTAACTTCCTCCAAAGCCCCAAGCAGAGAGAGACCGACGGAACTTTCATGGAACTTGCTACCACAGGTGGTAGCATGCTGCTAGGCAAGACCAAAGCAAAATCTTGGTCTTGTCTGCGGCCTGATGTAGCGACTCGGTTGTCTTCAGCACCCTAGTGACAGCTGTTTAACAGCAGCCCTAGCAACATAAGGAAACTTAGGGACATTTTCAAATCAACCCATATTTTGTTTTTAGTAATTATTTTTAAACTTTTTTACTGTTTAACAACATATACCCATTTTATAAGTACAATAACACACTTAGGAGTGTGGGTTATGCTCTGATACATGCACTTCTAGGGACTGTAAGGTACTCGGCCTTCCACCTTGTGCCTCACTATGTCCCTAGGCATGCCTTTAGCAGGGCATAACTCACACCACTGAGTGTCTTATTGCTTTCATGGAACACTCAATTTATCAGGCTTGCCCTGTTCCTCTTCGGAAATAATATCAATGTAGTTTCCACTGAGAGAGTCCATAATTCTGCAACCAGTATCTTGTAACACTGTCAGGAAACAAGAATGAGACTTCATCTCAGTGCCCATATTTTTTTTATTTCAGATAGCCCTGTGCTACGTTTCACCAGAGTATTGGCATAATCATACATAGTCCCAAAAAATCTGCACACAAGAAAAATTTCCAGTTTGCTTAATCACATACAGAATATTGGAACTGAAGGTTATACTTGAGTAAAAAACAATTTCATGCATGGGAAAAGTGCACTTCATCAACAAACTTATATAAATATACCCACAGTGCACCCCTACACCAACACAGGAGGCTGTGTCAATTGAAGAATGTGTGAAAAAAGAACAACGAACCTCCAACTGAGGGAAGTGCCCGGCACCGGCATTGTGGCAATTTGATTTGCAATTGTATTCTCACCAGAGTTTGCTTAATAACATTTTCTTCATATGTGAACCTGATGTTGTCTTGGCAAGAGTGCTTGGCCAGCAGTAGAGTGCAACTGTTTTCCTGCTTTATTCCTTCCCGGACATAAATGGCCATCCACCCCTCTACTTGCTCTCTATATCACCTGCATAAGGTGTACCCAGGGACCGATACAAAACAAAAAATTGTTCTGCTGTCGGTGTGCCTTTCTCACCAATTAACATAAACTAATCCATTAAAGAGATGGCACAAGCCACTAGTGTACTTGTCAACATTTACTCAAAAGAATTGGGGGCATGTGCAAAACCGATCGGGGCATTAACTGAGTACCCAAGCTTCACATCAGACTGTTGCACTGCAAAATCGTAACTTGCCCCCATTGTTTTTATTAAATGTTGTTGGCAAGTACCCAAAGACTGCAAGGTCCAAGTGATTATTCTCATTGGCCCAAGTTTCTGTAATGACCACTACATCCAACCCAAAGTCTACTGCCAGTGCCTGGAGCTCACTGATTTTATTATCCAAACCCCTGGCATTGAGGCACACCACCCTCCAACCTGCTCTCCCATCCCTCTTGGTTCTTGACCGATGTCTGCCATCACAATTCCCTGGAATCTATGGTGTGCTGTGTTTTTTCCTTTTTTGATAGTCTGTTTGGTCTACATTACATGATCTCCTGAACTTGGTCCACTCTGCTACCACTTCTTGTGCCTCTAGACTGCAACATCCCTGGGGGAGTCCTGGCTAGGTTCCCCAATTCACCCACCTCAGCTGTAGAATCCCTAACCCCAGCCTCCCCCACAGTTAAACTTTCTGCCAATGTAGATGTCAAACTTCCATCGCAGTGCACTGGTCCCCTCTCTTCTCAGGTGAAGGCCCACACCTTGGAAGAGTCATCTGTCCCCGATGCCCCACTCAGACCCCTACAAAGTGGTACCCATGTCTCTTAACCAACCATTGCACTCCTTGATCCCTGCCTTCCTCATTCTAACCTCCCCGTTCTCCTACCCCAGACAGGGTGGACTTCAGAAAAGGCCAAGGAAACTGATTGCTTCTTCAGTCTGTTCCCCAGCCTCAGGAATCCCACTTCATTGTCTCCACAGGCTGGTTCATCAGATTATTGACACCAAGCTGTACCAGCACTCCCTGGTCCTTCCACTCCTACACTGTCCTCCCTATTCTCTCCCAGTCCTGGATGACTGAGGCCTCAGGCAAGCATCTAACCACCCCACCTCCCTTTCCAGCAATGCCCACCTTCTCAAAACCTTTAACCATAGAGACCCTATAACAAGAATCCTCCTTACCAACTTATGCCTGCACTTGCTCCAGATGACACCATGTCTACTTTCCCCATAAACCAAATGACTTGAGGTCCCCCATTAGAGTCCGGCACCTGTGCCTCTTGCAGATGTGCAAAGCGATTTTCCATTGGTATCTCTTGGGTATGGCTGACTGTTGTGTGACTGCCATAGCAACACAGTCTCCTCCCCCTTCCCTTCCCCCACAACCGTCCATTCCCCCATGTCTGTAAGATTCTAGGGTAGTGGGGTTATTGGGGTGGGCACTGTCATGAACCCACTCCTGGGGGACAGGTCCACTGAGCTCACAGTGCCCAGTCCTAAGTGTAATCTGTAATGAGAGAACAGGAACACCCTCCAAGTAGCCATCAAGAGTGCTCACCGAGTTCACGATTGAACACCCATCACGAGGTCCCAGGGCTCCCTCTTTATTCTGGGTAAGGGCAAAATACAGTCTCAGGTCTGTAGCCAGGTAAGAACTCTCCTCGGTTGCTGTACTGGGGGGAGGGAGACCCAGGCATTAACAGCTCTTCGGGATTTTCTCTTGTAACCCTAACTGTGTCCTCTCCCGAGGGGTATGCAGCACCTAGTTCCCTCTTACAGACTCTCCCCAAGACCTGTGTATCTCCCTTACTTAAGGCACCCATATCCCTCCTTTTCAGGAACCTAGTCTTGGCAGTGAATGGTAATACCTTGGACTAACCAGGTTGGTCTCAGAATTGAATAAACCTTTTTACCTTTCTACACACAAAATCACTCACAGGCAGTTTTAAAAGCAAAATGCTTTTACTAAATCTAAATGATTATCATACAAACTTTACAAACAAAAGATTTAGAAATGTGGTTACAGAATAACAAAAATAAAAGTGGAAATATATATGCAAAACTGCACTGTAAAGATTTTAACTATCTATTTTCTACCTGGTTTGTGGGAAATCAGAAGTCCAGAAAACATATGAAGTTTTGCAAAAGTTTCAGTCCTTCTGTAATATTCACTGCTTCTTAGTCTGTCTTCTCTTGTGACTGTCTTGCTTGGTGTGTGACAGGAAAAGTGTCCATAATGTATTGCAATGAGCTTCTG
Source organism: Neoceratodus forsteri (assembly GCA_016271365.2). Lineage (NCBI taxonomy): Eukaryota > Metazoa > Chordata > Ceratodontiformes > Ceratodontidae > Neoceratodus > Neoceratodus forsteri. Next base: position 756,933,476 of record CM028135.1, read on the forward strand.
TTTGGAGGGACTATTTATAGGCCTTGCCCCTCTAGTCTGTGGATAAATGGTGGCCTTCTCTTTTTAGGCCAGCAGGGGTCTTTCTTGCTCTTTCCCAGGTTTTAAGTGCACCATATTATTTATTAGTTGGATTCTCTTACAATTCCAATATCCTGCCAGCTAACCAAATGTACAGATACCATGACAGTTTCCTGGAACCTAAAGCACTTTTGCTTTGCAGTGTAAAGTTTATGAAAGGCGAGGGCTTCCCCCATCTCCCTGAGTTTTATGACCATCCTCCTTTTGATTAGCTGACCAGGGAAATCCATCCCTTTGAAATGGACTTTTCGTTTCCTGGCTAATCACCCTGTTCTCAGTTCACAGAGGAATGTCAAATATTTTGTAAGACCTTCTCTCTTTTCTGTGACCTTTTCAGTGAACTCTGTATTCCTCTGTCAAAGCTCATTCTCCTGTTCCATTTGGGAATTTTAAACATGACCAAAATCCTCTGCGTATAACCCTTTTAAAACATAAACAGAAAAAAATATACAAAAATATTGTCTGCAATATTCTGGCAGTTGGCAAACTCGCAACATGCCTCCCGCCTTAGACTGAATTTATGGGAACATGCCCCTATTGTATGGCAGAGTTTCCATAATTCTGCTTACAGTTCTAACTGGTGAGATAGGCCATCTGTGTTTGTGTTGGATGACCTGGCCCTGTGCTTAATTGTCATGTTGTAGGCCTGTAGGGCAATACTCCATCAGAGTAGCCATCCATTTGTTGTCTTGCCCATCTGTTTTAACCATTCCGGGGGGTTGTAATTGGTCTGTACTCAAAGCGTCTTCCATTGAGGTATGGCTCTAATTTCTTCGGGACCCATACCAGCACAAGACATTCATTTTCTACTGTGGAGAATGCCTGCTCCCGGGAGAGTACCTTCTTGCTAAGGTACACTGTTGGGTGGTCTTGTCCTGATTAGGTGTCTGACTGAGGACTGCTCCTGTCCTCATACCCAATGCATCTGTCTGGATTACAAATTGTTTAGTGTAATCTGGACTGGCCAACACAGGGGCACAGCACAGTGCCTCTTTTAGCAGGACAAAGGCTCATTCACAGGCTGGCTCCCATTTTACCCTTTTGGGCTGTATTTTCTTTAGTGAGCCAGATAGGGAAGCCACCAGAGTACTGTAATTGGGCACAAACATTCAGTAGTACCCTGCGGTCCCTAGGAAGCACCTAAACTGCTACTGGGTTTCTGGTGTAGACCACGTCTCTATTGCCTCAATCTTCACTTGATTGGGACAAAGCTGCCCCTGCCCCATTACATGGCCTAGGTATGCCACCTCCACTATAGCCACCTGGCACTTTTCAGCCTTGACAGTGAGCCTTGCCTTCTGTATCTTGCCAAACACTTCCTTCAGGTGAGACAGGTGTTCCTTCCAGCTGGTACTGAAGATGGCAATCTCATTCAGATAAGCCACTGTGTTCCCTTCAGTACTATGTAACAGCTGGTTGACCAACCTTTGGAAGGTGGCAGGGGCATTCTTCATTCCAAAAGGCATTACCCAGAACTTGAATAACCCTATTGGAGTGATGAAGATCGACAACTCTCTAGCTCAGGCAGTCAACTCCACCTGCCAGTACCCTTTCATCAAGTCAATTGTGGTAAGGTATGTCACCCCTCCCAACTTGTCTAATAGTTCATCTGTCTGTGGCATTGGGGGGGCCTCACACTTCTTGACTGCATTGAGTTCATGATACTCCACACAAAAGTAAGTAGAGCCATCTGGCTTGGGAATGAGGACTACGGGTGAGGCCCAGAGACTGGAATTTCTCGATTACCCCTAAATCCAGCATTTCCTCCACCTTTCTCTTAATGTCTGATAGGACAGCCTCAAAGACCCGTTAGGCTGTCTGTCATATGGGCACTTGCACCCCTGTGTCTACATTGTGTGTTGTTAAAGGAGTTCATCCATGCTTGGTTGTAAACAAAGGGGAAAAGTCCTCTAAAACCTCTCTCACTTCCTGGGACTGTTCCGGGGTCAACTGGGGTGACAGTTTGATTGCCTCCACAGATGACTCCCACTTGCTTTCCTCTAGCAAGTCCAGTAGGGGGTCTTCTTCATCTGTCCCCTCCCCAGGACTACACACTGCAAATACCATGTTGGCCCTATTGGCATATGGCTTCATCATTTGACATGGTACATCCTATGGGTGTGTCTACTGTCAGGCAGTTCCACAATATAATTTACATCATTGACCTGATGGACTACTTTATTTGGTCCCGCCCACTCTGCCTTCAGCTTGTCCTTCTGGACTGGAACTAGGACCATGACTTTCTGACCTACACTGTATAAGCAAGCTCTGGCTCTGAGGTTGTACCAGAATTTTTGCTTCTATTGGGCAGCTGACAGGTTGCTTTGGGCCACCCCCATAAGCTCCTTCAGCTTCTTCCTAAACATAAGGACATACTCCACTATGAGAGTTTCTTGGGTGGAGTGCTTCCCATTCCAATCTTCCTGGAGCTAATCTAGGGGCCCATGCACCCTACGACCATATAAGAGTTTGAAGGGGGAGAACCCTGTTGACTCTTGGGGCACCTCCCTGTATGCAAATAGCAGTTGGGGAAGGTATTTCTCACAGTCTCTGTCATGCTGTTCAGCAAATGCTTGGAGCATTGATTTTAGGGTACCATTAAATCTTTCCACGAGTCCCGTGGCTTGTGGGTGATAAGGTGTCATGTGCCTCTGCACCACCTGACACTTCTCACACAAACTCTTCATCAGGTCTGACATGAAGCTACCCCCTTGATCAGAGATAACCTCCTGTGGAAACCCAACATGGGAGAAAATTCCTAGCAAGGTGTCTGCCCCACTGTTTGCTCTAAGTGAGGAGATGGTGACCACCTCTGGGTATCGGATGGTGTAATCTACAACCATAAGGATAAACTTTTTCTCAGAGGAGCTTGGGGTATTCAAGGGTCCCACAATGTCTATTCCTACCCTCTGGAATGATTTCTCCACAATAGGCAAGGGAATTAGGGCAGCTTTGGTTTTACTACCCACATTCCCTATCTGTTGGCATCGGTGACAAGACCTGCAATATTCCTTCACCTTCTGGGTGAAGTTGGACCAATAGAAATTTTTGGGCCAACTGCTGTGTGGGGTGAGCAATGCCCACATGTCCAGTAATGGGGATGTGATGAGCGACCTTGATCAATCACTCACTCACAATACCCCTGAGGAACGACAAGCTGCCTGACCATCCCACCTACTTATGTCCTCACGTCCTGTGTATACAACAGTTTGTTGTCCCAGAATACCCTGTCCCATGTCATCTACCTGTGTCCCGTCAGATTCTGCACAAGCCCTTGGCCTTTTCAAACTAGGATCAGTTCTCTGAGCAGCTGCAAATCTTCACATTTTCCCAAAGCATGGGACATGCCCCCCTCAGTTCCTAAACTGAGGTCCATAGCTCTAGCATCAGGGCATTCATAGTCACTGCTATCCCTAACCTTCTGACCATTTGTTACCCCTCTCTCCTCTGAGTAACCTTCTGTAGTTGTTTTATGAATGGCTTCTTGGGGAAGTCTTACCTCCCTTTCACTACTCTCCATGTCAGGAGACACAGGCTGGGGAACCAGCTTCCTAGTTGTTTCCACAGGGGCTTCTGTGGGGTTCAGGGAATAACAAGTGGCCTTAGCCATCTGGCTGTGGGTAACTGCACACACCAACACCTGCTGTAAATTATTCCCTATAATCACATCCAGGGTGAGGTTGTCTGCCACTGCCACTTTTTGCACCCTCTCTCCTGTCTCACCCCAGTCCAGGAGAACACTAGCTAGTGGCAGGGTTTTCTCCTCCCCAGCGAATCCCCTCACCTTTACAAGCTGATTAGGTATAAGCTGCTCAGGCCCAACCAAATCTCCTTTAACCAGGGTGAGAGATGCCCCGTGTCCCTTAACCCATGGGTCTGCACCCCATTTACAGTAACAGGTTGTATGTGCTCCCTCATGCTTACAGGTATGCTTTCAGGAATACACAGTGCACCCAGCTCTGTTCAAGCACCACTTTGTCCACTCTGTGCCTTTTTAGGACACTGTCTAGCATGATGTCCTGGCTTTACAAAACCAACAGTCATTATTTCTTTTAACCAAGAAATCCCTTTTTTGTAACTTGGGGCTTCCTCCTTTTGGCAGAGGTAGTGAGAGTTTTAGCTGCCAGGGAGGTGCACTGTTCCCTTTCTGTCCTGCCACCTCTGCCCTACTTCCTTTCAGAGCAGGCCTGTTCCTGGCACAGTGATCCGAGAGATCAGCAGCTTGATGTGCTGTTTTTGGATCTCGGTCCCCTAGCCAAGTTTTCAACTCTGCTGGACAAGCCCAAAAGAACTGCTCTAAAAGTACAACCTCCTAAATTTTCCCCACAGAGGTTGCTTCCATCCGCTCCCACCAATGTTTTCAAAACTGACATTGCTTTGTGGTGAGTTCCTCAAAGCTTATGTCAGGGCTTTTTCTGAGTTTCCAGAATTTAACCCTGTAGGCCTCAGGAGTCAGATTATGCTTTCTAAGCAAAGCAGATTTAAGTTTCTCATAATTGAAGCTATCATTATTGTCCATTTGGTCTAGCACCTCATGCAGTTTACCATTAATTAGCGGGGATAGTTGGAAGCTCCAGGACTCCCTGGGTACCTTGGCCTGGATATATACCTTTTCAAATAAATTTAAAAGTGCATCCATATCCTCCCCCTCTTTAAATTCAGTTATGAATTTGGAATTTAACTTATAGCCCAGCTCTGGAATTTCAGGTTCACCACTGCCACTTACCTCCTCTGGTGCTGGTCATTGGAGTCTTAGTTTCTCCAGTTCAAGATCTGATTGGCGCTACTTTTCTTGTAACTCCATTTGAACTTCCTGTGCTCAAATTCCCTCTGCTGATGGGCTTCAAACTTTTTCTGCTCGAATGCCAGCTCCAGTTCCCTTTCTTGCCACTTTTCTGCAAGCTCCAATTTCCTCAACACCAGCTGCAGCCTGATTCCTTCCAACTCCAGCTTTGTGGTGGCCTTCCCCTGGTGCTGTGACTCTGGGTTCCCTCTGGTTTCACTGTCCTCCTCAATGGGAATGGACACTGCAACATACTTTGGCACCCCCACACACAAGGTCTGGTCCCTTTCAGTCACTTGCTGTGACTCGAGGATTGGGGCAACCACTTGCTCATCAGCTGCCACAAGAGCCTCCACGAGGTTCTTTTTGGTTCGCTCCTCATACTGGACACCTCTTTCCTGACACAACTGCCTTAGGTGGTCTGCAGAGTATTCACTGTAGTTAGAAGCCATCTCCTTCCCTAACTACTGCTACACTTACAGTGAAAGAAACCCCCTAAAAACTAGAGTAGGGAACTTCATACTGTAACCAAAGTGTTTGTTTTTTTCCAAATCTCTGCCTTGTTTGTGTGTGTATTGTTTTCAGTGTATCAATCTGATACACTAGCCTCAAATCCAACCTCTATGCCTGTGCCACTGATATCTCTTGGATCTCACCACTGTGCACCAGATCTGTCATGAACCCACTGCTGGGGCCAGGTCCACTGAGCTCACAGTGCCCACCCCTAAGTGCAATCCGTGACATGGGGGAACAGGAATACCCTCCAAGTGTCCATCTAGCATGCTCACTGAGTTCACAACTGAACACCTACCACGAGGACTCAGGGCTCCCTCTCTATTCTGGGTAAGGGCAAAATACAGTCTCAAGTCTGTACCCAGGTGAGAACTTTCCTCGCTTGCTGTACTGGAGTGGGGGGAGATCTAGGTGTTATGAGCTCTTCAGGATTTGCCCTCATAACCCTGATTATATCATCTCCCAAGGGTTGTGCAGCACCTAGTTCCCCTTACAGACTCCCCCTGAGACCTATGTATCTCCCTTACTTAAGGCACCCAGATTCACCTTTTCAGGATCCTAGTCTTGTCAGTGAATGGTGACACCTTGCACTAACCAGGTTGGACTCAGAACTGAATAAACCTTTTTACCTTTAACACACAAAATCACTCACAGGCAGATTTAAAAGCAAAATGCTTTTACTAAATCTAAATGATTATCATACAAACTTTACAAACAAAAGATTTAGAAATGTGGTTACAGAATAACAAAAATAAAGGTGGAAATATACATGCAAAAGTGACTGTAAAAATGTTAACTATTTTCTACATGGTTTGTGGGAAATCAGAAGTCCAGGAAATGAATGAAGTTTTGTGTAGCATTCACTGGTTCTTAGTCTGTCTTCTCTTGTGATAGTCTTGCTTGGTGTGTGACAGGAAAAGTGTCCAAAATGTATTGCCATGAGCTTCTGTTTGGCGGAACTGTTTATAGGCCTGCCCCCAAGTCTGTGGATAGCCGGTGGCCTTATCTTTTTAGGCCAGCAGGGGTCTCTCTCTTGCTCTTTTCCAGGTTTTAAGTGAACTATATTATTTATTAGTTATTTTCTTCTAAAATTCCAGTATTCTGCCAGCTAACCAAATGTACATATACCATGACAGTTTCCTGGTAGTTAAAGCACTTTTCCTTTGAAGTGTAAAGTTTATGGCAGGTGAGTGCTTCCCCCATCTCCCTGCGTTTTATGACCCTCTTCCTTTTGATTAGCTGACTAGAGAAATCCATCCCTTTGAAATGGACTCTTAGTTTCCTGGCTAATCACCCTGTTATTAGTTCACAGAGGAATGTCAAATATTTTGCAAGACCTTCTCTCTTCCCTGTGACCTTTTCAGTGAACTCTGTATTCCTCAGTCAAAGCTAATTTTCCTGGCCTGTTTGGGAATTTTAAACATAACCAAAATCCTCTGCATGTAACCCTTTTAAAGCATAAACAGAAAAAAATATATAAAAAATATTGTCTGCAATATTCCAGCAGTTGGCAGACTCACCACAGGCCCCAGCTAAGTAGCAGCTGGGATAGTTCTTCCCTTCCTGCTGCCAACTGAGCATTGAGCTCCCAGAAGGCCCTACATTTTGGGCACTGTCCCTTCCTCCAAAACATAGCTCTGGAGACAAGTGCCCCACAATCCCTAGAGCTGACTACCCCCCTATACTATATCCTAGCCTGCCGAGTGCTTATAAAGCTGCCTGAGTACATGTAAGACTGAACAACAGCAATTTAAAGTGCACCTTTCTTGGTACTTTTTACAAAACAATGTAAGCTTCCTTACCTGCCTGGGTGTTGTTTTAGCTGATTTTTACAACTGACTGTTGTTGCCCCATTGGAAGGGAAGGGATTGTAAATTGCTCCCGAGGGGCCAGCCAAATAATCCCTTCCACTTCCTACATTACTAGTCATGCCTGCAGTCCAACATTCTGTGGCCTTGAATGTACATACAGGCAGCTTGCACTATACAAATCCTATGGGGGCATATTTTACATCATTTTAAGATTTACAACCACATCTTGTACAAATCAAAGCCAGCGGTTTACTAACAAGGGTGATGTTAGTTGGATGCTGGTTTTGATTTGTAAAAGATGTGGTTGTAAATCTTTTAAAAAGTATGTGAAAATACACCCCCATAGACTTGTGTGGTACATGCTCCCACACTCTTCATATACACACGGGTCACAAAATGTTGGAGCGAGGGGGCATGACCAGCAATGTAGGAACTGAAAGGGACCATTTGGCTGGCCCCTTATGATCTCTTCCTTCTGATGGGGCAACAAAAGACAGTTGTAAAAATCAGGTAAAACATCTCCCAGGTAGGTAAGGGAGCTTGTACATTATTGGCAGTGCATGTCCAAAAATTCAGGGAAAGGTGGTTGTAAAGATGCCAGAAACATATTCAAATGTATTGTTGCAATTATATGACTGAGCCCTGGAACTGTAGCTTGACACAGAACTTACATCTTAGCTATTGCTGAGCTCATATTGCCACAGAAATCATAGAATTTGACAATTTTGAAAAAAAAAACATTAGCACTTCATATACTGTATGCTGTTCTTCCTCTTTTTTCCTGTTCAGAATCTCCCCCTTCATCTACATATCTGGAGTCAGATATTCAAAAGTGCATGCAAGCGAAATGTTTGTGCCATGATTTCACCTGTGCTTGCACTAGTCCCTTAGCCTGCCATATTCAGAGGCACTGCACCGGCGTTAAACCCCGTGAATATACAACAGTTTGTGCACAGCACAAATGACAGGCACTTATGCAGCATGCTGCAGCAGTGCTGCTCGGAATATTATATATCACTGTGGACAGCGTGGAGCATTAGGGGCAGGCAGTGGCACAGTTGTGAGCAGAGCACTGTTTATGGAGCTGCACACTGAGGTGTGGCTGGGAGAGGAGGGCAGGAATGACAGACAAATGACACAGCAGCTTCAGTATCAAAAATAATCTTTACTACTATAAAAAGGTAACAGGCTTTGTAACACTAAACAGAACACAACAGCAGAAACAACAGGGAGTGGGTGGTAAAAAACAACTTGGGCAACTTTCCATAAATGGGGGACATCTCCCCATGGGGACAACTGTACACTCGCTGATTAATACCTGGACCACTCCTGCTGCTTGTGGTGGTGGCGGCAGCTGCTGCGGTGCTGGTCAGCCATGGATAGATCTCGAACAGCCTCTGTGTTTTCTTCCACCCTGCATATTAGGAGTTGCTGCAGGTGGACAATCTGGCATAGAACATCATCCTGTCCCTCCTGCTCTTCAGCATGTCCCCAGTGTCTGGCAGTCCTTTGGACACCTATGGACAGAAAGATAATGAACTCTGCCAGCTGAGCACACAGGACAATAAATGCAGGTGTAGCCTACCATACCAAACAAGATACAACCAACCAGCACATGGGCCATCATGCCATGCAAGTATGATGGGAGTAAAACATCTATAATGGCTGGTTGTGGCATACCAGAGACAGTGTCATGCACCCATACAGTGGAGGAGCGCACATGCAATGGCTGTGCCATGCCACATCATTATGTGCCCAAGCTGTGGAATGGACACGTGCCATCAGCTGGCATTCCAGAGGTATGAATGCAGCACATGCAACAGTAGCACAAAGTCAGAGACCCACAGGCAGTGTTATGGCCCAAGTGGCAAGGAGTTGCACCCACACATTCCATGGCCACTGACAAGGCATCCAGTGCACAGGCCAATACTGATGTGCAGGACACAGACATGCTGGAGCCTCCCCGGGTGGCAGTCAGGGTGGGGCTCAGGCAAACACACATGGTGCACACAACACAACTGTACAATGCTATGACTGTCATGCAGCACTGTGTGCAGCAGGCAAGGTAACACTTGAGTGCAGTAGTGGTGTGCAGTGGTGGGTGGTGGGTGCACAACAAACTGTGCCCAGTGACCACAACATTGATGTACAATTCACAGTGCAGCCTGGAGGCAGCTGCTGTCTCATGAATGTTGGTGCAACCCTAAGTACAGTTTGTCCAGATTTGGACTGGAACACCAGGATACCTTGAAATTTCTAGGTGGGCTCCCTTTGCTGGGACACCTACATGGTCAAGAATGGGGTGATACATCACTGTCACATTCAGCTGTGTGCCTCTGTGTGTACTCTGTGGTCATCTGTATTGCACTCCCCTGTCCAGTGGGTATCATGGGAGACATCAACTGAATTCAGGCCCACTACTTCACCAAAAAGGAGTTACAGGCACTGGCACAGACCCACAAGACCAGGGAGGAGGTCTTGCCCTGGAGCAAGAGCACAAATGCCCAGATACAGTGGGCCCAGGAAGAGCTAACTGGTAAGGTCAATGCCATCGGTAGCCCCAGTGAGAAAGCACTTCAGGGACATGAGGCAATGGATAAGGCAGGTCATGGCAACAGACCACATGGAGCTGCATGCCACAGGTGGGGGCCCAGGGACATTGGCAGTTGCATGTACCCTGGATCCAGTACAGGAGGCAGTAGTATCCACCCTATAGCCCATGGAGGTGTGAGAGTGCTGGGTGGCAGCTATGAAAGCCAAGGTATCAGGTCAAAATATCGAAGGCAATATAGTGCAGGAAAAAATGTGCAGTGAAAACAGCTAAAAGCAAAGTAGCTACAGAGATAATATAGTGAATGGTCAAAACAGCTAAAAGTGGTACCCCTGCAGCTATTTCCTTTTGGGCAAACAGGTTAAAGCCTCTGCTTGGCAGTGTGCTGCAAAGCAGCTTATGTGGCTCAGAGGATTAGGCCACTGCCAGGGAGAGCAGTGGAGTGGCAATGTCCTGGGGTTTGGTTCCCTGTTCTGGGACACATAATGTTTTTTTAATTTTTGCATTTCCCTGGGACAGCTTCTGTTTCCTCTTCTCCTCCTCAACAATCCCCCCACCAAGGTTTCTGCCCATCCCCAAGTTACCCTCCCCCAGAGTTAGTTATATTCATGTGTGGGGTTTCTTGGGGAACAGCCTCCCTGTAATGGAGGGTGTGGGGGCAGAGCCCCACCCCCCACAAAAATAAAGTGTATTTGTTGGTTGGTGAGTTTGGTAAAGTAGTGCTCGCTGTTTTTCCTGAGTGCTATCTTTGCTGTCAGCATTTTGGCTTTGTGGTTTTCCACATTTTGATCCCATCCCGAAAATCAAGTGGGACCTACCCAGCCATGTGAGTGACTGCCAGTGTGACATCCCATTGTCCATGTGTGTATGTCTGGATGCATATAGGCATGGGAGCATGCATACACCAGTGCTGGGTAACACAGTGGGTGTGGGCCACTCTTTTGTTTCCCTGGCAACCGGTGTATAGCCATCTATGTGCAGACAATTGACTGTGCCCCATGTGGAATTACCCATGTGCTCCCTGGGGATGGGGTGTGTGCTCACTGCTGCTGGAGAGCATGTCTCCTGCTGCTGAGTGTGTGTTCTCTGATGCTAGGGCATAGGCCCACTGGTACTGGGTGAGTGTTCACTGGTGCTGGGGTGTGTACTCATGGGTGTTGGGTGTACGCACACAGGTGTGGAGGTGTGAACACTGGTGCTGGGATGTATGCACACTGGTGCTGGGTTGTGTCCTCCATGGTGATGGAGTGTGTGCCCACCAGTGTAGGGGTGTGTAGGTACCTGGGGGTATAGTAGGTACACTGCACACACAGCTTAGGTGATATGGCACCATACACTGGGCATGCATCCTGGCACAGTCTGCATACAACTTTGTATGGGATGGTACTATATAACTCTCCTCTCCTTTACCAACAGCACAACAATGTTGGATCAGACACAGCAGAAGATGCCCCAGGACCATCTTGGCATCTGCAGCCCCTTCCACCCACTCATCTGCTCCAGCCAGTGGAAAACAGTGAGGAGGATGTGGTAGAGGATGATGACAAGACCTGCACTGACAGCGTGGAACAGGTGGGGCCTGCCCCTGACCAGGGGAGATTGCCCCCCTGCCAGACCCCAGTACCAGTGGGGTCCAGTCACTGTTCCCATGTGGATAAGTGGTCACAGCGGTGCAGCCCACCACAGTCACTGGCACAGCCACTGCTGTGCCAACTCCAGACCCCAACTGCAGTATGGCCATCACCCTACCACCTCCAGGTGATACAGAAGTGCCAGCCACTGCTGCAACTCCCCATGATGCATCCTTTGGCATTACTGCTGCCCCAGGCCCATCCCACTGGGCCAGCCACAGCCAGCATGCAGTGCCCACAATGAACCAAAGAACTACTATGGTACAGCCCCTGCCCATACAATGGCTGAGGGTGCAGCCTGACCCTGTCCCAATGGACAGTCCCCAGTGACAACAGGATGTGGCTGACAACTGGCAGTTGCTGCAGTCCACCGTGGAGGCACATAGTGTTGTGCAGCAGGAGCTGACATGCCTTTGCCACATGCAGCATGAGGACATGCAGCATGCCAAGCAGTAGGCAGGGTGGGGCATGCCATGCCATATGGTGCACATGGCAACCCCATGTGACCTACACTAGGCTGTGGACACTGGCCTGACCACCTTCATGGATTGCCTGTGTGCCACTCTGCTGCAGGCTACAGACTTGGTGGCAGGCATTGTGAGGGCCAGACATAGCCCTGGGCTGTGCAGTGGGAGTGGTGCTGCCCCACAACAGACACCATGGCATATGCCCATGCCACACAGTGCTGGAACGAGAATGCGTAGTACACCCAGGACTCCCAGGTCACCGAGAACACCATGAACACCAGGTCATGACCTGCTGTTCGAATCCAACAGATAAACAGCGCAACACTATGAGCGGGTGCTCACAGCATGAGGTGCAAACCTCAATAATTCACACAAAAGCCAAGGTAATGAGCACTCCAGGACACAGAAAAATATACTGCAAGTGATTTTAATCCAAATGACAAGTCCAGACCCCTGCGCTTCGGCTCTACGCCTTCAAAGGGGGTTATAACCAAACTTTACAAACAACCACATTTATATACAATCATAGTGATGACATCATAATTAAGGGACAATTAACTCTTTCAGTACCCCATTCTGTCATATATATTCCCTTACTCTAATGTTCTAATGAAACAATTACAAAATGTATACTAAAGTTCTTAACAAGAAAATGTTTGTTTGTAAATACAGACCAAAAGAAAAAATATGTTAAAAAATATATGTACCTAAATTACTATGCAGGGCTATTTATTGTTTTTTACAATTTTTTACACTTTTTTACACTTTTGACACTTTGTACATTAATTTAGAACATGAATAGTCACATGTTTAAACAAAGCTGTCAATTCTAAATGTGTAAGAACTAAGTAGATTTATATCTCCTCCTTTCTTAAATCCAAAAAAATAGTTAATTCAGTATAAATCATACTGTAAAAGGAAAGGTGATAAAACACTCTAGGTAAGTACAAATTTAACAAAAATGAAATGAATGAAATGGAACACACAGTATCAGGTGAGGTGACTAACTAAAATACAAATAGCTCATGGCAAAACACAAAATGAGATGAAGTGAAGATGAAATTTATAACAGTGGCGACAATACAGACAAATGAATGTCATGGTTGTGATCACCCTCCCCTTCAGACCAGCAATGGGAGAAGGGAAACCATTTTGATGGGGATCCACTCAGATAACATCTCACACCAAATTCTGAAATGACAAAACAAAACAAGATGAGTATCAAAGACAGAACACACATTTTCACACAAAAGGGAATATTCTGTTACTTTTTCAACTACTTTTGGACATTTTTCAAAAAAGGTTTCAGATGCCATCGTCATTAAGACCATCTGGTTTAACAGTCTTGAGTCGGTATATCCACCTACTTTCTTTCTTAAGTAACTCATTTGTTCTGTCACCTCCAAACTTCATTGGTGTTTGCCACTCTAATCCCATGAATTTCATGCCCTTAGGGTCAGAGTTATGTGCTTTCAAAAAATGTTCTCCCACAGGTGTATCTGTCCTTGCATTCATTATGTTTCTCACATGTTCCTGAATTCTAACTTTTAAGTTTCTTGTAGTGCGTGCTATGTATATATGGTTGCATTCACAACACATAGACTACAAAGGTGGTGTCACAGTTGATAAACTCCTTAATTTCATACTTGTGACCTGTCAAAGGATGTGTGAATACTATTCCTACCATGTGGTGACTGCATATATTACATCTCTGGCATCCTAAATTACCTATTGGTTTAGTACCCAGCCATGTGTTTCTATTTGGCATTGTCAATCTACTATGTACAAATTTGTCTTTCAGATTCTTTCCCCTGGAGAATGTGATTCTTGGTTTTTCCCCAACTGCTTTCCTCAATTCAGGCTCAGTATGTAGCAAGTGCCAATTTTTATAAACAATGTTACCCAGTTGTCCTGCCCAGTAACAATGCTCACAGGGAATCTATCATCAGATGTGGGGAGCATAGTATTTGTCTGTTTAAGCAGATTATTTCTATTTTGCTTTAAAGCTTTCCCCATAGCTGTTACCAACAATTCTTCCTGATACCCCCTCTCAATGAAACGCTGTCTTAAATTCTCTGCTTGTATAAGGAAGTCTGTTTCTTCAGTGCAGTTTCTTCTCAAACGGAGAAACTCCCCATATGGAATGGACTCCTTCAATTTCTCTGGATGGGCACTGTCCGCTCTGAGTACACTGTTAGTGGCTGATGGTTTTCTATAGCATCTGGTTATAACATCTCCTGGTACATGTGAGGGTCTCAGAATTTCCAGATCCAGAAATTCAATCTTATCTGGATCCAGTCTGTGAACAAAATTCATATTGATATCATTCTTGTTTAGCCATTCTATAAACTGTTGAATTTCTGAGACCTCACCGTCCCAGACACATAATATGTCATCAATAAAATGTATCCAGAATGTGATTTTATCTTTGAAAGGGTCTGTACTCTGGAAGACTTAAGTTCTTCCCATTTTCCCAAAAAGAGGTTGGCTTAGGATGGTGCCATGGCAGCCCCCATTTCTGTGCCACACATCTGAAGATAGTTTTCACCTAAAAACTTGAAGTGGTTGTGTGTCAAAATAAATTCAATAGATTCCAAAATAAAATCTATTGGTTTATTATCTTTTTCAACCTATTTTTCTAGTAAATAGTGACATGCACTGATTCCCTGTGTATGCTGAAAACATGTATAAAGCGATTCAGCATCAATTGTTACCCAAACCATTGTGTCTTTCCATTCTAGTCTGGACAGTTTTGAGATGACATGTGTGCTATCTTTAATATAAGTCTCTAATTTAATAACTTCCTGCTGTAGAAAAAAATCCACAAATTTACCTAATTTCTCAGTAATAGACCCTATTGAGGAGATAATTGGTCTCCCAGGAGGGTCCCTCATATTTTTATGTATTTTAGGCAAGATGTAAAAGCTAGGTATTACTGGATTTTCACACCACATATATTTCAATTCCTTTTCACTAATGTCTCCTCTGTGCACTGCTTCTTGCAATAGTATATGTAATTCTGCTTCAAACTTATACATAGGGTTATTATGAAGTTTGTAATAACAATTGCAATCATTAAGCATTTTTGAGGCAATTGACACATAGTGCTCTCTGTCTAGTATCACAATATTCCCTCCCTTGTCGGCTGGTTTCAAAACAATAGTGGTGTCAGTTTCTAATGTTTTCAGAGCTTGTAGTTCATTTTGTGTGAAGTTACTATTTCTAGGTCTACTTGCTTTCTGTAGTACTTCATTTACTTTCTTAAGTACTACACTCTCAATAACTGAAATAGCAGGACTGAATACATGTGGGCAAAAGTCAGATACAGGGGAAAACAAAATCTCTCTGATTTGAAATGTCAATGTTACTTACACCGAGGGGAGTAGAACCAGGAGACCTCAGGTAGTCCTGTTCAATTGCATTTAAAATAAAATCAATGTCCTTCACTGGTTCAAAGATTAAACTCTGTGCATCTGAGGATTCAACCATCTGTTGCATTTCTTCTGAATTACTAGTGAAACCCATTGTTCCTTGTTGTTGTTCTTCAGATTTATTACTAAAAAATGCCTTCAGTCTAATTTTGCGAAAAAGTTTATATAAATCCACTTGGACCTGAAAGTGGTTGAGTTGTGACATGGGTACAAAAGAAAGTCCGCGTTTTAATATTTCAGTCTCAGTTTGTGTCAATTATCTGCTTGATAAATTAATTATTTGCAGTTCTTGCCCCTGCCTTTGCCCCTCCCACGACCTCTGGTTATGCACTTTTCTTGTTGTGTTGTGCTTTCCTCCTCTTGTTCCCCTCCTTGTCTTCCTCTTTCTTCCTCTATCTCCCCCTCTCTGGTCTAAAAAAGGGCTTCTTTCTCTTTTGTGTGAAAATGTGTGTTCTGTCTTTGATACTCATCTTGTTTTGTTTTGTTTTGTCATTTCAGAATTTGGTGTGAGATGTTATCTGAGTGGATCCCCATCAAAATGGTTTCCCTTCTCCCATTGCTGGTCTGAAGGGGAGGGTGATCACAACCATGACATTCATTTGTCTGTATTGTCGCCACTGTTATAAATTTCATCTTCACTTCATCTCATTTTGTGTTTTGCCATGAGCTATTTGTATTTTAGTTAGTCACCTCACCTGATACTGTGTGTTCCATTTCATTCATTTCATTTTTTTTTTAATTTGTACTTACCTAGAGTGTTTTATCACCTTTCCTTTTACAGTATGATTTATACTGAATTAACTATTTTTTTGGATTTAAGAAAGAAAGGAGGAGATATAAATCTACCTAGTTCTTACACATTTAGAATTGACAGCTCTGTTTAAACATATGACTATTCATGTTCTAAATTAATGTACAAAGTGTCAAAAGTGTAAAAAATTGTAAAAAAACTATAAATAGCCTTGCACAGTAATTTAGGTACATATATTTTTTAACATATTTTTTCTTTTGGTCTGTATTTACAAACAAACATTTTCTTGTTAAGAACTTTAGTATACATTTTGTAATTGTTTCATTAGAACATTAGAGTAAGGGAATATATATGACAGAATGGGGTACTGAAAGAGTTAATTGTTCCTTAATTATGATGTCATCGCTATGATTGTATATAAATGTGGTTGTTTGTAAAGTTTGGTTATAACCCCCTTTGAAGGCGTAGAGCCGAAGCGCAGGGGTCTGGAATTGCCGTTTGGATTAAAATCACTTGCAGTATATTCTTCTGTGTCCTGGAGTGCTCATTACCTTGGCTTTTGCATGACCTGCTGTTCCCCTGGGGCAATAACCTGCAGGGCTGCTGCCGGGGGTGGGTAACACCTTCCCAGTGTTCATCCCCCCTATCTTGGACGAGGTCACCCCCAACCATACCATACAGCAGACATACCATTTGTACCTGGGGTGGTGGTTGGGGGCACATGTGGGCTATGTATGGCCTCCCCTCACCAACATTTTTCCCCTCCCTCTCCTGTGGTGCCCCTGTGACACTGCCATCTGCCCCGTAACATAACCAAGGTAGCCCTAACCCTGGCATGGATGTCTCGTACAGCAGCCCCCACCCTGCCTGACTGGCAGGTATCTCTGTGTACAGCTCTGCCCCCCACATGTTCTGTCTTCTTGTGTACCCCATGTGCTACCCCATGCCTGGTGGGCATGTAGTGCCATACACCACTCCTGCCCCCCCCAACCTGGATAGCATGTATCTCTGTAACACCCCTTTAGGAGCCCCTGCTAACATGAACCGCTTTGTGTGTGTGCCCTATTTGAAACCCCTCCCCAGCCTGGCAGCAATGCATTTCTCTGTCTCCAATTTTGTTACCCCCCCCCGCCGCCTAGCATGATGAGCTGTATGCACTGTTCTTGTCGTTTGATAATACATCGCTTAACCATATTATAGTCTCTTGCATGATCTGTATTCAATCACTATGCCCGAAGATGTCTCTTATTATTCAGGCTCTGTACTCCTGCGCCCTCCTCACCATTCTGGGATTGCGCCAGTCAAGATGCTCTGATATCAACTGGCCGTCTTGCTTTGAATATGATGCAGGTTGTTCCTCTGGGGTCAACATACATATCCCACAATTGAGTGCCATATTGTGTTGTGTATAACAGGCAAGGAGTATAGCACAGGCCTTCTGAGGGGTATACTGTATGGCACCACTGGAACAGTTAAGGCACCAGAGCCCCATCTTGAGTATTCCAAACACATGGTCAATGATGTTGCATGTGTTCATGTGTGGCACATTATACCTGCCCTCTGCAATGGATGTGGGTAGTAGGACAGGTGAGAGGAGCCTGGGATGCAGGAGAGAGGCACTGTCCCCTATGTAGATAAAGGGTATAGTTAGTGTCATCATGTACCATAAGGGACAGTGGGGGGGGCTGTGGGGTATCCTTAATGATGACGTGGCCAATAGGGATGTGCCCACCTTCAAACCTCTGGCACAAGATGGAGTTGTGCCATATGAAGGTGTCATGGGTGCTGCGGGGGTACCATGCTGAACACTGATGATGCACCCAGTTGCATCACTCACCACCTGGCAATTGGTGGAGTGATACTCCTCCCTACTGAGATAGGCCTCCACTCCATCACCACTGGGTACCTGACTGCAACATGGGTGCAGCCAATAACACTGAATACAGATGGTACAGTATGTATGCAACCCAGTGGAACTGCTGCATGGTTGCTGCTTGATCTGCTGGTGTGCTGGGGAATGTGATGAACGTAGGTCCAGCAGAGCATCTAGGAACTGACCCAACAGGCATGAAGTGGCCGACTGTGAGATACCACTGGTGTCTGGAATCTTATGGTGTCCAGGAAACACATCACTAGTGTCACCTGCAGCTCTATGGACAACATAGGGCTGCACAGGGTGTATGTCCAGAGCTGGTCATGCAGCAGCACATACAGTTTATTGAGCATGGGCCTGTTGAGCCTGTACTGGCCCACAATCTGGTCATCACTGAGGACTTCATATGTGGACAGGACTGTCTGTGTGCAGTAGAGTACCTCTGTGAATGATGTATGGGCCCAGAGTGGGCAGTGGCCCTCTCCTTGTCCTCTAAGACCTGCAGCATCAGATAGACTATATGTGCTTCCCCAAGCGCCATCATGAACTATGGCTGGCAGTATCTGCACCTGCCTCTGGGTTTTCCATCAGTTTAAGATGGCCTTTTTTTAGGTGGTAGTTGCGTGGTGCTAAGTAACCTGTGCAAACCTGTTTGTGCAGCACTGACATACTGAATATCATGCTGTGCTGAAATGAATGGTCCCTCTGCCAGCTTTGCATGCTGCATACATTATTTCTGCACGAGGGTCTTGCAAGTTTGGCATGTACAAAGATACCCTTTTAATATAGGAGTTCAGCACAAACCCATGTGCAAAGTGAGCACAACCGTTTCAGGCCAGGTTTAAGGCTTTAAATATCTGGGCTCTGGTATCGTTGAAGAGCTCACTTCTCAGTTTAACTAACACTTGAACAGAAACCTGCAACAAATAAGAAATTAAGTTCTACTACTGATGCAGACAAGTCCTGCTGCAAATGTTTTGCAGCTGTGCTGCAGAATTTAATGCAGAAGTGCCACATAGAATTAGTGGCCATGTTATATAACAAAATATTTGAGGATACACTGAATGAAACAGATCCATGTTCACTACATAAACTGGAGTTGTAGGTTTGGATCAGCCAGTGACCTGATCCTGACCCCATCCAGATAATGTAAATGATTTGGGGGATTTAGTTCTGTTAAAAATAAGAAAAAAGGTGGAAACATGCTGGATATTTAACCATGCAGTTGAAAAATTAGCTAGGGCCCTAACAATAGAATTCGGTGAGGGGGGGGGATGAAGTCAGTTCCTAGAGCACACAGTAGCTGAGCAGAGCACCGACACACAGCACACAGCTGTCATGGCGGCAGCTTTGATATCTTACTGAAATTGAGTTTTTCTCTCTGTTCTCGGTTGTCTAGCGGTATAAAAGGTTTTTCTGCCTAGTTACCTTTCTTTTATTTTTTTGGGGTGCTTAAGGGATGTCAAAAAATATTCGGCTGGTGAGCGAAGTAGTAAAGTGGTGGAGACTACAAAAGTTGGAATTGAAGGAGTTCATTTTGGTCGACTCACAACAGGTCATGCAATTTATTTGGGCTCCAGATCAACTAATCATGTAATTCACCATCAGTCGGTAGAGTTTTTTCAGGTGGTAGGTCAATCCCCTATTTCCCCACTCCCGGACACTCTTAAACGTGAACCTGCTCTGAAATCAGGTAATATTCATGTTTACTTTTCTGGCGATAAAGAAAGTATCCTTCATTCTAAACCTGCTGGTATTATTCTAGGGGAGATGCCAGGGAAAAAAGTAACAGGAACATCTCAGAATGTGGCTTGCAGGAAAAAGGCCGGTAAAGGGAACTCAGCACTTATATTTCCTGAAAAAGAGTTACTGGTGGAGTTAAAAGAACAGGAGATTGTGATGACTGAAGGGGAGGAGGAGAGGTGGGACTGGAAAGGAGGGATTCTGCCATAGAAAATGTTCTGGCAATGGATTTAAATGTGGTTCAGGATGGAGTAGAGGAGAACCAGGATGAAATTCCATGTAAAGGGCAACACTCTGAACTAATCTCTGTCCTTACAAGTTTCAGGATTGAAATGTTTTCAGCTGTGGGTGTCTTAAAAAATGCTATCCAAAAGGTTTCTGATTCAGTGGGTAATTTAATGGACAAATTTGAATCTCTCGCTGTTCGCTTCTCTGAATTAGAAAACAGGGTTTCACACTTAGAAGATGTGCATAAACCAACAGAGCATAAATTGAATGTGCTTGATAAACAATTACAGGCTTTACTTTTAAAGGCAGCTGAGTTAGAAGATTGTTCTCAATGTGGAAATCTAAGAATCACTGGGATTCCGGAGGGGTAGGAAGGCCCTGGAGATCTCAAACCTTTTATGGAAAAAATGCTTACCCTAGTAATGGACCGTGAATATCCTGCACAAAAAATCTCACTTGACCATATGCACAGAGGAGGTAGTAGATTTGTAGGCAATAATCAATCATATACCAGACCTTTCTATATCAAACCACACTACTACCAGGATAAGGAATCTTTATTGCAGAAGGCAAGAATGGAAAAGGATTTGAATTATCAGGACCTTGTTTTTTATGTTTATCCAGATTTATCAGTGGACACAGTTAATAAGAGAAAGTCATTTAATTGGGTAAAAGAGAAGCTATTTCATAAAGGTGTTAAATTTTCTTTTTTACATCCTGCTAAGCTTAGGTTCATGGTAAATGGAAAATTGATGGTGTTTGATGATGCTGAAGATGCCATGCAAGCATACAAACAGGTGTATGGAGACCACCATGTAAAAGACCAACCACTAAAGAAATAGTGAGCATATTCAGATCAGGAATTAACTGGCAAAGGAATGGAATTAAATGACTAGTGGTAAAATGGAGCATATAAATCCAGTTAGTATTGGACATTATTTTTATGATAACTAGCAAAGCTTGGAAATGCTACAAAAGTGTGGAAAACAAGCTCACATAAGCCTCCTCTAGTTATACACTGAGATGAGAGAAACGCTTATAAAGAGGAGAGAAAAAAAAAAGGTGGGAAACAAAGGGAAAACATGCATTTGTCAATGTCGAATGTTGCTTGCTTATATGTGCTGTTTCGGTATTTGGAAGTGATAGTACCATGCCTCAGAACTGTCATATGCCCCCCCCCAATACATCCACTATGTCTTTCTGTTCAGTATTCACAGAAGAGGGGGAGAAGCAAGGGCCACAGCAGTACAGCAATTGCGAAGGCATGAAGAGGTGGACAATAGTCCATACACAGGCAGAAGAATCCTGCAGGAGGTGACTAAATTGAAGGTGGACAAAGCGATGGGACCAGATGGCATACACCCAAGGATATTAAGAGAACTGTGAAGGGAGATAGCAGTATCTCTGGCAGCCATGTTCACTGAGTCATTCAACACAGGGGTAGTACAAGAGAATTGGAGGAAGGCACATGTGGATCACATACAAATCCAGCAGTAGAGAGGAGGTGGGGAACTATAGGCCGGTCAGCCTCACCTCAGTAGTGGGGAAGATCATGGAGACATTGCTTAAAGAAATGATAGTGGGGCATCTAGAAGCCATCAGTGCCCAGGACCACAGGCAACATGGATTAACAGTGGGAAGGTCATGTCAGGCAAATCTGGTTGATCTCTTTGACTGGGTGACAAAGGAAGAAAATCAGGGTGGGGCAGTCGACAATTCTTACCTTAATTTAAGCAAAGCCTTTGACACCGTCCCACATAGGAGGCTGATAAACTAGCTGAGTAGGCTGAACATGGGGGAAAGGGTGGTAAACTGGGTTAGAAACTGGTTAACAGACAGGAGGCAGAGAGTGGTGGTAAATGGGGTGCAGTCTGGGGAGAGGGGGTGACCAGTGGGGTGCCGCAGGGATTGGTCATGGGGCCAGTCCTGTTCAGTGTCTTCATTAGTGACATTGCAGAAGGGCTGATGGGAAAGGTCTGCCTGTTTGCAGATGATGCCAAGATCTGTAAGACAGTGGATACCCCAGAGGGGGTGGAGAAAATGAGGAGGGGCATGGGGAAGCTTGAAAAAATGGTATGAGGACTGGCAACTGAAGCTTAATTCAAAAAGTGCAAAATTATGCACCTGAGACACATAAAGCTACAAGATGGGGGGGGGGAGTTGCTGACAGTCACAAAGAAGGAAAGGGACCTGGGGGTTCTTAATTCAGATGACCTGAAAATGTCAAAGTGGTAAGGCAGCTGGGAGGGCCAGTGACATTCTGGGGTGCATAGGCAGGAGTATCACCAGCATTAGGAGGGAGGCAGTGATGCCATTAAATAAAACCATGATAAGGCCTCACATGGAGTACTGTGTGCAGATCTGGAGGTCGCATCTTCGTAAGGATATTAACAGGCTGGAGATGGTCCAGAGAAGGGTGAATGAGATGGTACAAAGCTTGCAACACACGACTTATAAGGAGAAATTAAGGGACATCAATATGTACTCACTGGAAGAGGGGAAGGAAAGAGGGAATGTGATAGAAACATTAATGTACCTCAAGGGTATAAGTATAACTACTGAGAAGCAGGAGACAGCTGCTATGGACACATGTGCCAGCTTCTATGTGATATTCTTTTGTTCTTATAAATCTGTAATCTCCAGTATTTCAGTAACCACATAACCACACTGCCTTCTTTAGGCAATTTTATGGTGGTTGATGCCTGGTGACAGATGGCAGACAGAGGACTCACCAGATTGTGTTGCCATTTGAAAAACTTCATAGAGTGTTCTTTTATGGTCAGCGTTTTGGACAGCTGGTGACGGTCTCACAATTTTTATTATGATTTTATCTCCTTATGTCTGTCCCCTTTGGTCCCCCATCCCCATACCCCAACAGTCATCAGTGGCCACTGCTGCAGCCTTCTTCTTGCCAAGATGGTGGGTGAGCAGTTGCCTTCACAGTCTGTGAAGTCTGACATCTTTCAGTGCCACTTATTGGTCATCTTCCAACACAGGTGAGGCACTGCCAAACCAAAACTAACTCAGGAAAAGCAGCGTTCAAAGTGGGGAAGAAATGTAGTGAGCAAGAATCAAGTACTCATTCAGATGCGGCGTCGATTTTAAGATCAGCATACTGGTGTAGACACTGCAAATAGAACCCCAGCTCTTTAAGCAGCCTTATGAAGAGTAAAGGCTTCTTGAAGCACTGGGGTTCTGTTTATTGTTTTACTGTACCTTATATCTGGATGTATGGTAGGCCCAACTTTAAATAAACACTACACCTGAATGAACACATGATGCCATAGAAACATAGAATGTGTCAGCAGAAATGGACATCTTAGCCCACCTAGTCTGCCCAAGTGTTCTCTACCTACTTGTAACTCCTGCCTGTATATGTTACTGCATGTCTTATTCTGCCTGCATCCATCAGGACCTCCTTGTGAATGAGCTTTGTTTATTTATTTATTTAAATCTCAGATTACAAATACATTTGAGCTAGAGGCAGCTCATTTACAAAGGTTCCACATCAAAGGAAAGGGTTACAATAAGGTTGGGAGTTATAGACAACATTCATGGTATCAATGGAGGTACAGACACATTCATGGTATCATTGGAGCACAGCAAGGCAGCTGGTAACTAAGTGGGAACAGTGCTACACACAAGAATACAAGCAAGCATAGAAAACCATAAGGTACATTTGAAGCAACATTGCTAATCGGAGGTGGGGGGAAGGGGAAGAGTAAGGAAGGGGTAGGGGAGATGAGAGGGCAGAGTCCAGATAAAGAAGGAAAAGAAAATATGGCAGACAGAGGCCTTGTCGTAACGTGAGAGGGAGGGAAGGCTAAGGTGAGAAAAGGGGTAAAAGAGGGGAAAAGGAGGGCAGATGAAGGAGAAGAAGATAAGGGAAAGTGGGGATCAGAGGGCCTGCACAGGTCCAGGAAGTGGGGGGGGTCGGTGGGGTAAGAGCAAGGAGGGGGTGAGGTAAGGGAGGAGGTGGCAGGGGGAAAGGGGAAATTGTTCTGTCAGGAGAGATGAAACAAAACAGGAAGCCAAGTAAGAGCCTCAGTGAGTGAAAAAAAGTGGTATAAGGGTGTCTGCAGAAGTAGGAAACTAGGTGTAACAAATCACAAGTGCTTTCGGTTAGGAGATACTGATGAAGCATAAGTTTAAATTGAGACAGACTAGAAAGACTGCTCAGTTGGTTGCTTAGATTATTAAACCACGGGGGGGGCTCTGTATTGAAAGGATCGCTGGTATTGAGCAGTATCGACAGTGGTGTACTAGAAGGAGGCCAGAAACTGAGATACGTGTGTGTTGGGTCTTAGGGGATTTGTTTAGCAGGCAACCAGTGCTCGGAGGTAGTAATCCAAGTAGAGCTTTTTTGGACAGGAGGCAGGTTTGATATTTGATCCTGTTATTTAGTTGGAGCCAGCCAGATTGAGCATATAACTCACAGGTATGAGTGAGGCGCACAGCACCCGTAACTAACCTTCAGGCTTTGCTTAGGGCCAACGTGAGTCATTAAGAGATGTGGAGGTTGCAGCACAGTATATGATTAGACCATAATCAATGATCGAGAGGACCGAGCTGTGAACTGCAACCTTCAGGGCTTCTTGGGTAAGACTTCATCTGTGTCTGAAGAGGAGCCCAATTCTGATATTAACATCTCTGGCAACATTTTCAATGTGAGGCACAAAGATGAGGTGACTATCCAGGGTTAGACCTAGGTATTTGAAAAGCTGAGTTTGTTCAAGAGCATCTCCATGGTTGTTGGTGATAGTGAGTTGATGGGCCTTAAACTTATTCCGAGAGGACAAAAACAGCTGGACATTAGTTTTTTTGTAGTTTAGCACTAGTTTGTGATCATTAAACCATCTCTCTGCTTCTGTGAAGCCTTGTTGAAGACTGTTTTCAAGAGCGTTGGGATCCAGGTGGCTAGTAAAGATGATCGCGTCATCAGTGGATTTTTCCCTGCAATGAACTTGAACCTACTCCACCTCCATAGTCCTAATGATCTCCATTGACCCCTCCTTCCCCTTTTTCTAATATACCCCTATGTTTATCCAATGCATGCTGCATGCCCCCTACCATTTTAGCTTCCACCACTTCTCCTGGCAGTCTAGTCAAGGCATCTGCCACCCTTTCAGTAAAGAAATATTTCTTCACATCTCTCCTGAACTGCCCCCCCAGACTTCATTGTATGTCCCTTGGTTTGGGTGCTCATCCTCATTTGAAGGAAACTCCACAACTGTACCCTGTTTACCCCGTGAGGTACTTTGTAGGTCTTGATCATGTCACCTCTCGTCCTCCTCCTCTCTTCCAGAGTGTACATGTTGAGATTCTTCAGCCTTTCCTTGTAGGGATTCCTGTGAAAATCTTGAAACATTTTAGTTGCCCTCCTCTGGAAAATCTCCACCTTATGTCCTTTCTGAAGTGTGGACTCTAAAACTGGGCACAGTACTACAGCTGAGGGTATACCAGGGAATGATACAATGGCAGCACAATATCCCTCCTCCTCCTCCTCCTATTGGACATGCCACTCCTTATGCACCCCACAATCCAATTTGCCCTGCCCATAGCCTTGTCACACTGTACTACCACCTTAAGGTCTTCTAATATAATAACCTCAAGGACCCGTTCATGTCTAGTGAGTATCAGTACCTCCTCTCATCCTATACTCAGCATCAAGGTTCCTATGCCCTAGGTACATGATTTTACACTTGTTGGCAGTGAACTCCAACTAAGTAAGAAAAGGGAATTGATCTGAATGAATTGCAGGCTTTTAAGCAGCTTTTCGGGGAGTGTGTATGTGTGTGTGCGTCTCTGCTACTGTACTATAACTATTTGCTTTTGATTTTGGCCTCAAATCAGGTGCACTCCGGTAAACAGATAAAACATGTTTAAGAAAGACTCAAGAAATGTGATAAAGTCTTTGTACATTAGTCAGGGCTGAGCCTGCAGACAGGAGAGATAGAAACATAGACTTTGACAGCAGATAAGGACCGCTTGGCCTACCTAGTCTTCCCATTTCCCTACCTACAGGATAAGCTGCAGATCCTAGGTAACCAACAGCCTATTTCTTCCTACCCCCAACAATAATTGCCTTATCTCTGTCCCATGCATTCTCCCACAGTTTTAGAGCCCACAGCCTCATCAGGAAGGCTGTTCCATGCATCCACCACCCTCTCTGTGAAAAAATACTTCCTCACATTGCCTCTGAGCTGTCCCCCCTCTATCTTCAAATTGTGTGCCCTTGTTCTTGCACATCTCTTTTTCTGAAAGATGCTACCCTCTTGGACTTTGTTGATTCCACTGGGGTACTTAAAAGTTTCTATCATGTCCCTCCTCCCCCTCTTTTCCTCAAGGTTATACATATTAAGCTCCTTTAGCCTCTTCTCATATGGCTTCTCTTGCAGACACTGCACCATTTTAGTTGCCCTCCTCTTGACTGCCTCCATCCTGTCTATGTCCTTGTGAAGATGGGGTCTCCAGAACTGGATGCAGTACTCCAGAAGGGGTCTCAACAACTGGCTGTACAAAGGGATAACAAGCTCCTGTTTTCTGCTGGTGATGCTTCTCCCTATACATTCCAGTATTCCCCCAGCCCTTCCTACTGCCTTCTCACATTGCTTTCTAACCTTAAGGTCATCTGATATGATCACCCCCAGGTCCCTTTCCACTTTTCTTTGTTGTTACTACCCTCCCCCCCATTGTGTAATCTTCCCCTGGGTTTTTGTTTCCCAGGTGCATTATTTTGCACTTCTTTGCATTGAATCCAAGCTGCCATACTTCTGACCATTCTTCCAACCTTACCAAGTCCCTTCTCATTCTTTCCATGCCTCTTGTGTATCCACTCTGCTGCAGATCTTTGTGTCATCTGCAAAGAGGCATACTTTTCCTTTCAGTCCCTCTGCAATGTCACTTATAAAGATATTAAAAAGGAGATGCAGTCTGTGCCTAATTAATGAGCTTCTTACTGGTCACCAGTGAGCCTCTTATGGGCCAGAGCTTACTACACAAGCATTTGTCAATGCCGAATGATTGCTTGCTGGCTTTAGCAGTGGAAGTGCAGGAGTTAGACAGATGAGGCCCTGATTCTCAAAGCTCTGTGTCAGACGCAAGGTGCCTGCGGTGAACAGCTATGGTCCAAGGTGCACCTTGCGTCCATGATTGCCCTCCATGTGATTCACAAAGGTGGCCCACGTCGACCGCAGTCCAACTGCCCAAAGCAGGGCTTGCACCTGCAATGCACTGCGGCATGGCAGTAGGGGAACTGCGGCCGACATAAGCTGCATCCTGTGATTCACAGACATCACCTGGCGGGAGACCTTCTAAGTGTCCTTAGACCAACCAGGGCAGGCATATGGAGACTTAGACATTCTCCCCTGGGTGACATGCCTGTGTGCTGCACACCATGGGTGATGGTCCACCCACCATACACCCCCGAGTGTGGTCCCGTATGTGTGGCCCCCATCCTAGTGGTCCAATGGCACCCCTCACAGCTCCCCAATGCCACCTATGTAACATAATGGTACCCCCGTCCTGATGTGGATCTCCCAATCCCCAATGCCAGCCCCATCAGTGCTACTGCAGCACCGACGTATGGTGGTACAGTGCCCACCCATGCCCCAGCAGGTGGTGCCCAAACCCCCCATACAGTAGTCCCGACTGCTCCCCAGTGCCTGCACATCCCACCACTCACTTGCGTGGCAAGGTGCCAATTGCACCAAACATGGTGGAGGGCACAGGCCCTCCAAGTTGGGTCCACATGCCCATTACCTAGTGGGACAGGGGTCCTGTGTTAGTCTCTGGAGGTCTGCGGTTGACCTGTGTGGTGCACCAGGGGTTTGCCGCAGGGTTCCAGTCAGTGCAAGCATGGGGACTTAGCCGCTGGGACCCCTCCTGTACCTGAATCAGGTGCAGGGTCTCTGGTGCACCAGGCACTGGTGCAAGCTGCTGTTTGCTGCAGCTTGTGCCAGATGCAGGCCCCATGAGAATCGGGCCTATGCAGTGTAGGAATGGAAGTGAAGTACTGAACTGACACCAACCCCACCCCCTCTCTGCAGAGATGGACAGGCATTGGGGTGTGCCTTTGGATCATTGCCCATAAAAGTCATGATATTTCACCTCATCCTACCGTGCAGACACTGACAAGTGTCGAGGTGTGCTTTGGGTGTTCGGGCTTTACTCATCTTGTTCCATAAGAAAATATGCTGATGTGGGTGCAGTATAGGAGAATGGGAAGGATTCTGAGGCCAAAGAGTCCAAGGTACACCTCGATGCCTGTCACTGGCTGCAGGGTGCGGGTGGGGGTGGAATGGCATGAGCATTACTGTCGACAATCCCAAGTCACATCCATGATGCCTATCAAACCCTATAGGGCAGGGCATTATGGGTGAAAACCCTAACACTCTGGGTGTTTCTTGGTATTTTTACTACAAATTTTCAACATGGGCTTTTTGTGGTCTCATCGCAATAACAGAGACACTATCAGTTTGTTATCCGAAAGGTGATTTTGCACAGTGACTGCACCATTTGGCACCACAGGTGCAAAAACACATTTCGAACAGGATGTGAAAAATGACAGCTGTACTGTTAATGAGGAGGTGTAAAAAATGGCAATGTTGAAAATCTGGATTGAAAATATAAAAAAACTGGTGAAGTCACGAGTGTGCGTAGTAACTGCTCAATGCATACCCGTAATGTAATTAGTTTGGGGATTTTTTACAGCAGATTTTCAACACAGGCATTTTGGGACCTCCGCTCATGAACAGTGTCACTGTGATTTTTGTAATCTATCCTGAACACTGATTTCCCACAGCGACCGTGCTATTCTGCACCAGAAGTGTGAAAACACATTTCAGCCAGGGTGTGAAAAATGGCAGCTGTACTGTTCATAAGGAGGTGTGGAAAAATACCAATGTTGAAAATCTGGACTGAAAAGATTACAAATTTGTGAACGCACGAGGGTGCATGGAAATTGCACAATGTACACTCGTAACACAGTCATTTTATGGACTTTTGTCACCAAATTTTCAACATAGCCAGTTTAAGACCTCTGCTCATGAACAGTCTCACTGTGATTTTCTTAATCTGTCCTGAACATTGATTTTCCACACTGACCACACCACTGTGCGCTACATGTCTGAAAACACATTTCAGGTGAGATGTGACAAATGACAGCTGTACTGTTCATAAGAAGGTGTGGTAAAATAGCAATGTTGAAAATCTGGAATGAAAATATTAAAAATGCTCGAACTTACGAGTGTGCATAGGAATTGCACAATGCATGTTTGTAAAACAGTCATTTTTGGGAATTTCTTCACCAAATTTTCAACATAGAGTTTTTGGGGGCCTACCTCATGAACTGTGACACTGTTGTTTCGTTAATCAGTCCCGAAAGGTGGTTCCATGCAGTGACTGCGAAATCACCTTTCAGGACTGAATAACAGAATGACAGTGATTGAGTTCATGAGGTAGTGTTCCAAGAACCCCATGTTGTAAATTTGGTGAAAAAATTCCCAAAAATGGCTGAGATATGCATCAAAGTTGAAAAAAAAAACCCTTGATGCCATTATACAGCTTACTGGCATTTCTTCAGTTCATAGTCGGTTTTGAAGAGTGCAGACATGTTCCTGGTCCACCGAAGATCATCGTGCCATGCTCCAGAGGTAAGTATGGGGTGAGGGGTTTGTGGGGAGGCAGGATGCGCAGAGGTGGGAGCGGGTTGGGGAGGCCACGGACTCAATGAGGGACCGTTTTCTGGTTTGGTTTAAAAAAACAACATTGATGGTTGTTTTTCTTTACTGAGTATTTGGCATGCTGGGTGGGCTCCCAGCATGCCTAAATGTTTGGGGCTGTAGCCAATGGGGATTGGCACCCCATCGGCACATATGGAGTGCTGGGGGACAAAAGCCGAGAGGATTGAGCACCCCTCCGCACACAAGAAATTGAGGGAGCATTATGCTGATGAGGAGTGGGCTCCCCCATTGGCAAAATGATGAGGAAGGGGGCATGCTGACAGGGGCATTGGGCACCCCTGTCGGAACATATAGGTGTGGGGGTGGCAAGAGCCGAGGGGGAATGGGCACCCTCCATCAGCACACAAGAAATTGGGAGGCATTATGCCGATGGGGAGTGGGCTACCCCTTCAGCTTTTTGTATTGATATGTTTCACAAGGAAGGCATGCTGAACGGCGGGTGGTGGCTTTCCATCTGCGTTGAGAGGACTGAGAGAAACAGATGGAGAAGATGTTGCCTGTCACCATGGAAACACAGCACCATGGAGCTGTGTAATTGGCTGCTGCAGTCAGGGAGGCTCTGCATACAAACAGTGGATTGCGTACTGATGGGGCGCTCCCTGATTGCAGTGGTTCAATTCCTTTGATGTAGTGGCCTGCTTGTTAACTGTGGTGATCCACAGCATGCTTCTCTATTGGCCAGGGAAAGACTAGCCCCTGAATGGGCTGCTGCCATTCAGCACAACACTGCTGCACCTCCACAACCTGCTTGTGAAAAAATGTGACACAATGTGTTTCTTGCACATTCATGTAAGCAACACAAAAAGAGAGTACAACTGGAGACTATAAAATCTTTACATTTTTATTATCCCCTTAATATTTTTGCAGGGAAATTAAAAATATATATATATAAAAATATATATATATATAATAAAAGAAAAGGGGGAGTACTATAATAGGAGAGTCTTGTGCTGCGAGTAGTGGTGTATGAATGGCAAGAAAAAATGCCATCTCGGCTATTTTTTGGGGGGGGGATTTGGGTGGGTGGTTAGAATGTTGTGTTTATGTCACTTTTAAATCTTTTGATTATTGGTGTCTATGGGTCCAAGATTCTAGTTATAAAAATAGGTTTGCAAATGTTTGATTCATTATTGTTACCTCCTTTTTATGGGATATGGGCAGGAAATAAACTTTAGATGGTGGGAAGAAATAAAAGTAGTCTCATGAAATGTTAATGGTCTACAGAACAGGACACAAATTACTAAGGTCATTAACTATTTAGAAGCCAAAAAAAATCTCATGTATATTGATGCAGAAGACGCATTTTTAAAAAAAGGACTTTGTATGGTTTCAAAAAACAATGGGGGATAGAGGCTTTTTCTTCATTTAATCAGGCTTCTCGAGGGGTAGCCATATTCTTTCATAAAAAGTTATTACAGATAAATCCTATTATTAATTCCATTAAATTGGATGCATATGGCAGATATGTTATAGTGGGAGTTAGTCTTGGTCAGTCAGACATTACTATAGCCTCTTTGTATGGTCCAAATATCAATAACCCAGCTTTTTGTTTCAGAATTTGTCCTACAGTTATCGAAATGCAAGGCACCATATATAATAGGGGGGATTTTAATTTAGTTTTAAGGAAGGAAGGAAGATCACACATCTACAGTGCCTACCTCATTTAAGGCATCTATAAGAGTTATTAATAATTTTAGGTCAGACTTTAAATTAGCGGATCCATGGTGGTAGCACATTCGAAGAATAAAGTTTTTTCTTATTTTTCAGCAAAATATCAAACGTATTCTAGGATAGATTTTTTTTTTGTCTCGGATCCAGTTCTTCATAAGATAAAAGATTTAAATTACTCTGGATAGAATTACAATATCGGATCATTCTCCATGTGGCTTATCTGTACAGCTGCGTCATGAACATAAAGGGACTATTCAATGGAGAATGAACCTTTTGGTTTTGAATAACCAAGAGAGTAATATAAAATTTCTTATGGAAATGGATTATTTTTTTTAAAAATAATGAATCAGAAACTGGCTTATTTGTAATATGGGATTCATTTAAGGCTTGTACTAGAGGCTATCTGGAGCAACTTAAATCATTTAGAAGAAGGAAATGGGTAAGATTGCAATTGAAATTAGAAAGGGAAATTCACACATTCAACAAATACATAACTTTAATTTTGATTCAAACATTTATAATACATTACTAAAGAAAAGGGCTGAATATAATCAACTTGTTACAGATAAGGCAGAAAGTCAAATCTTGAGTACAAGGAAAAAATACTATCTACTGTCAGATAAACCATTAAAATTAATGGCTTAGCAGCTTTGTAAAGAAAGAGAACAAAATAATATTGTGCAAATTAAAGATCATCATGGTAGTGTTCACAGGGATCCAAGGGAGATTTCTGATACATTTTTAGATTTTTATGTTAAGCTTTATGCTTCTGAAGTAGATGCCATCAATTCATCTGCTACTTTTTTGGATAATTTACTATTAAAACAAATTTCACAGAAAGTAAAACTGCTCTTTGATGAACCGATTGCACAATGGGAGGTAAAAAATGCTTATTGACACCTGTTTGGGTAGGAAAGCACCCAGCAGAGATGGGATTCAAATGGATTTTTATAAAAAGTATAAAGAGAAATTGTCCCCTATACTAACAGAAATATTTAACACCATTTCTTCGTCGCAAGTGATGCCTCAATCCTTTGATTTGGCAACAATTCTATTGTTGTTAAAGCAAGGAAATGATCTAAGTTATTGTGTCTCTTATAGGCCGATTTCTTTGTTGAACTCAGACTATAAGATTTTTTTCTAAAAGTCGACTGGAGGGGGCACTCCCTGCCTTGATTGACCTTCATAAAAGGATGTTCCATTAATGAAAATTTAAGAAGAACTACACATATCATAGCCAATAACAACTCTCAAGATGCTAATCTTTTGGTAGTAGATGTGGAGAAAGCATTTGATAGAATAGAATGGGGCTTTCTTTTTGCCCTATTAGAGAAAATGGGGTTTGGCCAAAAGTATATTGGTGGAGTTGAGTATTTATAAAAATCCAACAGCAAATATTAAGATCAATAATGCAATTTCTGAAGCCATTCGATTAACCAGGGGGATGAGGCAGGGATGCCCCCCTCTCCCTTGATGTTTGCTTTGGTGATGGAACCCCTGGTGGTAGCGGTAAGACACAATAATGGTATACAGCAGGGATCGACAAATCCCATAGCCCAACATCCCGGGCTACCAAATTGCTGCCATGGACAAGCAGGTTTTAGTGAGCCACTTGCCCATGGACAAGCATCAGTCTCTATATAAATTTGTTATATGTACTTCTGATTTGTCATCCGGCCAGGAGGGGTCGCAGTATCTGACGTTGTGGAGCTGATTTTGTGCTTAGAATGGAAGTGGGCATGAGCTGCGCAGTACGGGTGAATTCACCGGAGAGATTGTTGGAATGTAGCATTGGCAGCTGAATGAACAGGCACGTACCAGGGTCGGGAGATGGCGAGGTGTCATGCCGCTTCCTCTTGCATTCAGCAGGTATGGGCAAGGGGGTGCAGGAGCAGCTGAGTAGGAGCGTGGTTGCCCAGCGATGGGTTGTAAGATTGAGAGAGGAGTCACCAATTAGTAGCACGACTCCATCTATGGCTTCACCTTATTTGCAGAGAGTGCGGGGGGGGAAGGGGGCAGGAGTCTTCTGAGGATTTTTTTGCTGAAAGGGATTCCTATTAATAAAATAAAAAAAAAGAAAGTTTGGTTCCCAAAGTAATATATATTAAAAGCAGGATTTTGTGCCATCTTTTTTTTTTCCCACCGTCAGTTCAGCAGTGCTTCAGTGTGAGGCAACTTTGCAAGCAAACTACAGTAAGTGATGGAGACAGCAGCAAAAATTAGACTCAGCATTGCAGCTAATGAAGAGAGATGACAAGAAAATTGTTGGAGAGAAACACTTGCAAATATATTGTAACGGTGTTGTTTTTGTGAACCCTTTGTGTGAGGAGAGAATCAGAAAGGTACAGAATTGCTGAATAAAAGTTGAAGCACGAGGGGGGTGGGGGAGCTGTGAACTTTGTGTAAGGCAGTACTGATGGCAGTGTGAGTGTGGCTGCTCTTTCAAAAGAGAGAGAAAAAAATCCTGGAAAATGTAGTGTGTTGTTAGAGTGTTCTTTTTTTTCTTTAGGGTAAGCTGCTCTGTTCTGTTTGGGTCGTGGCTGCAGGGGACAAGCTTTGAAAAAAACACTTGGCTTGGCCATGGGCCAGCTGTTTGGGCAGTTGGCAGCTTGGGCACTTGTGTTGGGAAGTACAGAGGAGCTGTGATGGGGTTGGAGAAAAGGTTACAAGGTAAACAAAGAAGCTGCTCTAACAAAGTACCATCTCTTTTATATTCATTCTTCATTATGTGAACTCTAGACCGGCATGTTTTAGTGAAGGGAATACTGTAGGAGTAAATCAGAAGCAGCCAATACTGTGTTAAGTTTAAGGAGGGCAGAAGATCCGGCAGGCAGAGCACCTATGACATAGAAGCTGTATACATAAATGGATGGTGACATAGTAACTGTGAACATAAATGCAAGATTCTACATTTATACACACAGTTACTGGTTTGTCACACTCCATTTATGTCCACACCTGTTGCACACACATTATAGATATGAATGTATGTATATACTGTACATACCTACAGTACGTGTCATGACTCAGACTTCAACCTGTATTTCATAGAAAAATTCATCATTTTTCCTGTTTTTCAGTGGCCTACAGCTATACATTATTAATAATACAACCCCCACACCATGCACTTCGTTGCTATGTAATGTTTTTCAGATTTTCCTTAAAATATAGCCTTCCGATCATGGACTACCACTCGCAACACTGGGACTACCATTTTTGGCCAGGCCAGTTGTCCTGGACTAGCATGTAAATTTAAAATTTGTCGATCCCTGGTATACAGGGAATTAGGTTTAACAATTTCACTCACAAAATAAGTTTGTATGCAGATGACGCTTTATTGTATTTGACGAATCCACAGCAGTCATTAATTGAATTTTTGAATGTAACTGTACAGTTTGGTGCACAATCGGAATATAAAATCAACTGGCAGAAATCTGTTATTTTAAAACTAAAGTCAAATACTAATTTTCAGACTCCTTTGTTATGTCCATGTCAACAACTGGACAAAGGGAGGTACCTTAGTATTACGATTACAACCATATATGAGGATTTATGTCAAGCTAGTTATCCTAACTTAATAAAAGAAATAAAATTTGATTTTCTGAGATGGAAGCATCTCCCTTTGACTCTCATTGGGAGAACAAATGTTGTCAAAATGAAAATTTGACCTAAACTTCTATTTTTCTTTCAATCACTTCCAGTAACTATTCCAAATTCTACATTTGCTCTCCTAAACAGTATTACATTAAATTTTATTTGGGGAAATAAAAAAACCTGTATTGCTTATAATAAATTAATCCTTCCAAAAAATGAAAGTGGATTGGCATTGCCTGATTTTAAGAAATATTATATAGCGGCCCAGTTAGTGAGTGTGTGGCAGTGGTTGAAAGGGGATGAGAACTGGCTTCACTCTATTCAGGTAGAGCAGAGTCAGTTTTCATATGGTTCAATGAAAAATTTTCTTTTTTCCAGGATTTTTAACCGGAGGGAAAATAAGGGGACTTATAATCCCATCTCTTTTATCACATTTCAGTGTTGGCATGAACTACATAAAAATGCTAAAATGAAAATTCCATTACAAAATATACTCCTTTACTCAATAATTTTTATCTGTTGCCTTCAATTAAGGATCCAGAACTCAAAATTTGGTAGGAGAAAGGGGGTTTTGAGTTTGGTCAATTGTGTGAGAACAATTTTCTCAAACCATTTAATTTACTTCAGCCCCACTATAACATTCCGGGAAGTCATTTATTTAAATATCTACAACTGAAGAGTTTTTTGTTTAGAGTAAACAGTTCCCTTCAGCTTTTTAGTACCCCATACTGTACTAGACAGCCACAAATATGTGAATGACTTCATTCACATATTTGTGACTGTCTAGTACAGTATGCCCTGCAAGCCCATCAGTCCACAGTGTGGACCGATGTGCTTACAGTCCATATTGTTAGCTGTCATTTGGTGGGCAGGTGGGTGGTATGTGGGTGGGTTGTAGCTGCCCGCTGATGATAGGGGGCCAGGTGGGCAAGGGGTCCTGTGTGAGTGGGAGTGGTGGGGGGGTGCCACTGGACCACCAGGGAGTATATTCTGTGGGGGTTACCTGCGATCAGGGTTACGGGTGGGGTGAAGGGCCACTAGACTTTCAGGGAATGCAATGTGTCATTTTACTGGTGATCAGGGCTAGGGGAGGGAAGGGGTACCACTAGACTACCAGGGACCATATGGGTGCTTGTGGGCAGTGTTCTGCATGGGCAGGTAGCCACCCATGGCTGGCGGCTGCTGAGTTGCACCCTGCAATACAGCAGCCTGCCTATGGGTGGCTGGCAGTTGTTCCTGGTTTTTCATGGCATAACTTTGCGCCAAGGTTTGTGGTGCATCTGTGGGTTATGCCAGCACATGCACCACACATTCTGGGCTGAATATCGGGATGTGCCGAATATGAAGAAGAAGAATCAGCATTTATATAGCACTTTTCATACACAGTGTATCCCAAAGTGCTTTACAAGCAATGCTAGACTGGTAGTGAAGTGACTGAATGTGTGGTGGCGGCCATATCGCACATCATCAGCCACACACAGCCTGGATAATTGCATGAACCAGTTTATGGGAAGGGGAATGCTGGCCAGGACACTGGAAATGTTCACTACTCTTTGTGAAGAGTGCCCTGGGTTCTTTTACTTCCACCTGGACACCCACCAGGGCAACACCAGGATGGGAAGAAGGGACCTTGGTTTAACATCTCATCCAAAGGACTGCACACCCCAGCAGTACAGCACCTCCCAATACTGCACTCGGATGCCAGTGATTTTTAGGTGCAAGTCCAATCCCGGTGTGGGATGAGAACCCACGGCGTTCTGGTCTGGAGGCGGATGTGCTACCAACTGAGCCATGCTGACATATGCTTGGGCACACCCCCTTCAAATGCACCACATACAATTGCAGTGCACCCGGCACATCGGAATTTGCACTGTACAAATGCCCCTTTTGAATATCGCACTGGGGCGCATTGCAGGGTTGTGCACGGCACAACCGGGTTGCGCCAGGTGCATCCCTTAGAATATCCGATCCCTTGTGTAGATCTTTTGGAGGGGCAATCACTTACTAAAAAGTTGATCTCTAAATTGTACAGTATAATGGGTATTTTAATGTTTTTCCATCTAGTGAAATAGCTAAATTAAAAAAAAAATGGTCTAGGGATCTCAGCATTGATATTTCAGACAAATTATGGAAGAAAATTTAATTGACCCTATTCCTATAGTTAAGTCTAGTAAACTGCATCAAATGCAGTATAATACATTGCACAGGGTTTATTTCACTCCACATAGACTTCATTTAATCAATAATACCATATCTGCCAGTTGCCCTCGGTGTGCTAGTACTTCGGGAACCCTGATACACATGATTAACGATTGTCCCCAGTTGTCTAATTATTGAAAAAAATATTTGCAACACTAACTAAATCTTTGGGGTTTTATGTCCATAAAGAAGCAATAATATCTCTATTGACTTTTCAGAACAAATGGTTCAATTTAATAAATATCAAAGAATTTTAGTAACTAACGCAATTATGCTGGCTAAAAAAAATGTATTCTCATTAAGTGGAAGGATGTGGCTCCCCCAGATTATAAAACCTGGATTAATTATGTGGTTGATACCATGAAGTTAGAGTGTATCCACTATCTACAAAGTGGTAATGTCTCTGTTTATGAAAGAATTTGGCTTCCTCTCGTCCAGGCAATTTAGTTGATAGCTCTTTTGTGAGTGTATATGTTGTTTCCTGCTATTTTCCTTCTTTCTTTTCTTCTATATAGGAGTTAGTAGGAGGTATTGGGTATTAAAAGTAGATTAAATTGAGAGAATCTTGGACCCATAGGTAATATGATTATGATGATGGTGATTTTGCTGGGCTCTGAAGGCCTTTTAACAGGGTTATTCCTTGTCTGGCTAATGATGTAGCCTGTGTATTGTCTAACTGAACTATTTTTTATTTATTTATTTGTTCTAGGATTACAAATACCTTTGAGCTGAGGCTCTTTTACAAAGGTTCCACGTCATTGGTACAATTGAGACAATCATAAGCAAAGATAACAGTTTATAAAATAAAAAAAACACATAGTCTTGTAGATGAAAAAAGAACAATAAGGTGAAACTTTGGGGAGGGGAAAGGGAAAGGAGGAGGGTGAAATCAGGGAGACTAAGTGGATGGGAGAAAAGGGGAGATAGGTTGGGGGGGACAGAGAGAGGAGAGGTGGAAAGCGGATAAGAACAGAGGTAGTGCAGCTGGGTGGCATTTGTCATGGGCCAGCAGGGGAGGTGAAGATAGGAGGGGGGTTGCTGGCAAAGTGCAGGAGTAGATGTGGATCCAAAAGGGCATCTTCAGTTATGGAACCAAAAGACATGTTTAGCCACAATAGTCACAGAGGTTGGAGGCAGTGAGTGTTAGGTGGAGACGAGTCTTAAAAGTGCTGAGCGATAGTGAGGATGAGATGTCACTGGGAAGACCGTTGTACCAACTAGTGGCCCAGTAAGCAAAGGATCTTTGGCCTTGTGTAGTGCGGCAATGCGGGATTTCCAGAAGCTGAGGTTTCGATCCCCTGGTATGTCGGGTGTGGATTCTCAGTCTGTATGAGGGCACAGATCGGGGCAAGGCCCAGCAAGATTTTCTTAGTAGTAATACAAGTTTGGTGTTTTATTCGATTGGCAAGATTCAACCATCCAGTTTGAGAATAGAGGTCACAGGTGTGAGTTAGGTATTGGGAGCCAGTGACAAATCGACAGGCCTTGTTGAGGGCAGTGGATACACGTTTGAGTGCGGTGGTTATAGCAGAGCCGTAAATGATAATGCCATAATCAATGATGGATATGATGGAGCTCTGGACAGTGACAGCGAGGGCTTGGGTGTCAGGTGTTTCCTATGATGGAATAGCAGGCCTAGCCGGGAGTTAGCGGCTTTGGCTACATGGTCGATGTGGGCAGTGTAGGAGAGGTGAGGGTCAAGGGTGATCCTGAGGTATTTAAAGTTTTTGACCTGTTCCAGTGTGGCACCTTGTCTGGTGATAACGGAGAGTTGGAAGTGCTTATGTTTATTATGGGAGCTGCCGAAGATCATGGCCTTTGTTTTTTTTTTTGATAAAGGATCAGTTTGTGCTTTGTGAGCCAATTCTCAACTGAGGAGAAGCTGAGTTGGAAATTTTCTTGCAATTTCTTTGGGTCCTGGTGTGTGGCAAGGATTACTGCATCATCGGCATACAGGGTGATATGTTCAGTGCAGGAGTCCGGTAGGGTGTTAAGGAACAGGCTGAAGAGTAGGGAGCCCAGTATTGAACCCTGGGGGACTCCAGAGAGGACAGGTTTGGAATCAGAGTGCACATCTCCAATTTTTACACGCTGGGAGCGGTTTTCAAGATAGCTTTTGAACCAAGAGATTGAATCATTGGAGAGACCAGCATTTTTTAGTTGGCTTAGCAGGAGGGAGTGGTGGACAGTATCGAAGGCTTTGGTCAGGTAGATGAAAATAGCACCAGTTAGTTGTCCATTGTTGAGGGAGCTGTGAATGGAGCTGGTGAATTCGAGTAAGGCAGAGGATGTACTATGACCTTTTCTAAAGCCATGTTGCTGTTTACAGAGAATATTATAATTGTCCAGATGCTCGGTAAATTGGTCCGCTACTATACGCTCCAGTGCCTTCGATAGGGAGGCAGAATGGAGATAGGGCGGAAGTTCGCATGGTCAGCCTTATCACCACTTTTGTGAATCGGGGTAACAGTGGCCACTTTCCATTTGTCTGGGAATTGGCTAGAGGAAAGAGAGAGATTAAAGATCTTGGTGAGGGACCCAAGTACCTCATCAAGCGTTAAGACCAGTAGCTTGAGGTCAAGTGTGTCATTGCTTGTTGTAGATTTGCTGATGGCTTTGGCAATGTAGTTTCGGACTTGATGTTTCTTTAGTGCTCTAAAGTAGAAAGGTGGGTGACA
Organism: Neoceratodus forsteri; assembly: GCA_016271365.2. Lineage (NCBI taxonomy): Eukaryota > Metazoa > Chordata > Ceratodontiformes > Ceratodontidae > Neoceratodus > Neoceratodus forsteri. The sequence continues at coordinate 756,973,221 of CM028135.1, forward strand.
GGTGTGGGTGGAGGAGTTGGGGGGTTGGGATCTGACACATCTTGGAAGAAGTCGGAGGGGAGAACACTGCTAAGGTCAGTGAAAGTGATGTTAAAAGTGTTCGTAATAGTTTTAGAGTTGAGTGTAGTGTGCCCATTTATGTTCAGTATGTTCGGCAAAGATTTTGACTGCTTCCCAGTGACATCTTTAATGTTTTTTCAGAAATTCCTCCCATTTCCCCAGGAGTTAGTGAGGGCATTTTTATAGTAGTCAGATTTCTGTTGCTGAATGGATTTGGTGCAGTCTTTTCGTGCCCGTTTATAATTCTGGATGTCGAGTTGCTTACCGGAGTTTCTAGCCAGTTCCCAGAGGTGGTCCCTGGATTTAAGTTTTTTTAGGAGGTCTCCTGACAGCCAAGGGTTACTGAGAGATTTAACTTTACACTTTTTGAGGGGGGCAAATTTTATTACAGGCTTCATTGAAAATATGAATAAATTGCTCCAGTGCAGTATTAGTATCTGTTGCCTTGAAGATGGGGGACCAGTCCTGCAGACTGAGGTGCGATTTGAGGTGGGGTAGCTGACCATGGGGTAGGACTCTGCTGGTGATGATTTTTGGAGGAGGCTTATAGAATTTGTTTGACCAGGTACAGCTGATGGGAGAGTGGTCACTGAGTGAGTCAGGGAGGACTGAGGTTTTCGTGATCCGAGAGGGGTGCTTGGTTAGGATCCAGTCGAGTAGGGTGCAGGTCCCAGTTCTGTAGTTCTTTCTGATTGCATAGTCAACCATTTGAGTCAGGTTAGCTAATATAACGGAGTCCTTAAATGACCCGCCTTCAGCTGAGAGCCAATTAATGTTAAAGTCACCAAGAAGGATGATTTCGGAGTCCGATGGGTGGGATTTGACAAAGTCAAGGACAGAGTTAGACCAGGTCCTTGTTCCTTAGGAGGTATGTTAACAGTGACAACTATGAGGGCCTTATTGTGGGCGCCTAATAGGAGTCTGATGGGAAAAATCTGAGCAGGTGTTGCTGGAAGATTGGAATCAATGGGGTGTCCTCGGAAAGTGTCTTTCACATATAAGGCACACCCTCCACCTCTTTTGGACTTACGATCAACCCAGAAGACATTGTAGCCAGGAAGGGTGATTGCCTGGTCAGGAATCTTTGGGGTGAGCCTAGTTTCAACTACTGACAGAATATCCGGGTTGTGTTGGGTGGTAAAGGCTTGCAGTGTATCAAGCTTAGGAAGTAAACTGCAGATGTTCAGGCACATGATTGAGAGAGTGCCTGTTGGTTTGTTTTGGTTGGAGGTATTTGGTCAGGGGTTAGGATGAACAGTCCCTGATAGCAGCAGGAGGAGGAGCACAAGTTTCAGGGTGCATAGGCAGAGTTCAGTCAGAGAGAGGTTGCATTTCTTTTTTGAACAGTAGCATACCAGGTGGTAATGTCGAAAATGCAACATTGGAATAGTTGTATACAATGTGGCTAGATGTGCCCAAGGCTCACACATGAGCAGGGACAGATCAGTTTCGGTGGTGTGCCTCCAAGGGGAGGATTTGCCCCATTGCCAAATGATGTAAAATAATCAAATCCACAGGAAAATGACCAGTAAACTGTTTGATCTACGGTAACAAGACAAAGGATGTGTTAAATTCCTGGAACACTGGCGGGGCATATGGGAAGTTAAACCCTTTGTCAGTGTCTTCCCTTTGTTTAAATAGTTGTGAATGGTTCTCAAAGGCATGCAGTTCCCTTTAGCAACAAGGTAGATGGAAATGTGGATTCAGTTTGCACTCACCAGGTCAAAGCTTGTAGAATTTCTTAGCTGTACTTACTTTGATTGTGATGGCTTCCAAAAAAGTTGATTTATAATGAGAATCCCAATATCTGCTGGTGATGTTTTCCAGTTTCTTAGTCCAGAAAACTTCCATAGATCTCATATCCAAGAATGGTCTAGTTCCTCCAAGCAAAAACACATGAAAATCCACAAAACTAAACTATTGACAGAGACAAACACAAATACCCAGCCACACAGCCCAAGTAGGCGGAGCATAATACATAATAGGAAAAAAAAAAAGAGAAAAAAAAAATTAGCTAGGGCACCCATTGAACTAAAACATAATTTATAGTGTATGGTCAAGTGCGGTTGTGGGTAGCACATCATGAAGCTGACTCATTAACAGTGAGTCAATAACGGCAATGCAAGAATAGTGAGAGTCACAACGGCGATAGGTAACAACTGGCGACTGGAATTAAAGGGCAACTCTGAGGTGCACCATTACCCCAGTGTCCAGGGGCACCTCAGAGTTAGAATATTAGAAATAGTGGGGGGTTTGGGGGGGACAGACCCCCATGGGTGATGTGGGGGGAGGAGACCCCCACTAACATAAATAAGACTGAACATGGCATAGATGCAGGCTGGACTGTTTAGGATGGCAACGTACCTTGTCAGTCAGAAGGGGCATCCTCTGCTTCACCATGGCAACTTGTGTCAGATGCTGGAACACTCAAGGGTGCTGCAGCTACTGGGATCTCAATGCGAGATTATTATAAGTGGTGCAGCAATATGGTGTTAGGGAATGGTATGATTATCTCCATGGCATTGCGTACAATGCACAGTTGCAGGTCTGAAAGTGATGCAGATTCACCTTAAAATACAACTCGCCGTTAATTGCGGTCACCTTTATTGAATGCACTTTTACAGATTCACCGTTTTAACACTTGCCGTATAGGAATTTCCATTATGACATGGATCTGCTGTTGTGTGTGGAAAACCATACACTGTAAAAAGTGATTCTGCTTCAGTAGTGATGTAGCTACTAATGCAGAACAACTTTTCATTCTGCGTTAGTAGCAACGTCATAATGCAACTGGCCCCATCAGTGCTGACCAAAGGACGGAGCCGGTTGAAGTGCTGTGTGCACGAGCTGGATGGTGATCCTAGGGTGGTGAAATGTGGGTCACAGACAACAAAGGCTGGCTCCCTCTAATATAAAAAAAAGTAAGCAAATGTGTTTTGGGGACCATCCACTATTAGGAATAGTGTATGGCGTCCCGAATACAACTTGGCTATTCTTCTCCCTTGTGTTTTCGATGATGGCAGCGTGACCGCTCAAGTTTTGCTGTCTTGGTCATCAGCCATCATCAAAAACACTTGGGGGAAGGATAGCCTTGTTGTGTATGGGATGCCATACACTATCTTGTATATTCTTTGTACTAGCAGGTAGGGGTGTGCGAAGGGTGTGTGAGTAATGAAGAATATTTCTCAAATACCACAAATGAAGCTTTATTTGTTATTTGGATATGACAACCCTCCCACCTCCACAGCCCTTGTCTCATCTTTACCACTTTCCTCAATTTCTTATAAAAACGTTCAACATTCTCATCAAGCAGCACCCACCCCCATCCTCCTCCTCCCACCAAGCACCCAAATTTTCTTTTAAAAGAAGGCTCCCAGGCAGGCACAAGTCAAGAACAAAGGCAACTGCCACAATCCATCTTCCTCCAAACCAGCTACCTTCTAGTGAATGAAAGTGCTCTCGTGCTTGCTCATATAGTAGAACAGCTGGGGGAAGGAGGGTGGGAGTTGGGTGCTGCTGGGGGGAGAGATATTGATTTTTTATAAGACATTGATGTAACCCCTACACCCCTGCCTTTTTGAAAATGACAGGTGGGATGCTGTTGAAGCTGACAGTAGTACCAGGTGGGGACTGGGTTCGGGGAGGATTAGATTACTCAGCACAAGGGCTAGGTTTGGCTACTCTGCACAGGGGAACCCAAGTAAATCCCAACACAGGAAGCAATAACTGTAATGTCCAATACCAGGAATGGGATTCTAGAGTGTGGCTTTTTTTCACATCCAAACTGAACAAACAAAGCATAGACGGACCCCCACGGGGCTACATTCCAGGTAATGCAGATAAGAGAAACAGAACATTTCCTCAACACTTCAGCCCTCAGGCTCTGGACCCACCAGGCACACTGCCTGGACTTGCATGCTGCTTTGGGTACACAGCCCGACTTGTACACTATTTGGGTTTTCCCTGGCCCGGCTCCCCTGCCGGCCACTGGAACACCTTCCATGTGACATGGACACATTTTCTGGTGGCTCCCTAAACTATCTTAGAGCCTTCGACTCCATAAAGGAACTTTCCTTTCAATCCCACGTCTGGGTACTTCTCTCAGCACTGGCCAAGTGCCTGGGGCAAAGTAAAAGGGCCACAGAGCAAATCCGAAGAGGTGAACCTGGTTACTAAAGATGGAGGCTTTCCCACCTCTAGTTTCCACAATCCATACCCGTCCATTTCTCTGGACATTAAACATCTCTTTCTGAAAAGCTTGGCAGTGTAGATTAAAGGGTAAACGCATAGCACATTTCCTCTACATGTCTTGACTTTCCCCGTGTGCTGGACTTGAACATACTTTTACTTTGGCTTAGCCTATTCCTCTAGGCCTCCCACTGATTAAGCAGTCCAATCCCCACTTTGCAACAGCTCAGGTGAAACATAGGCCCCATGTAAGAGAAGAACTCACCCTTTGGTTGCAGGTGCCCCACAGGCGATTCTTGACAACTTCTGGTGCCGCAGCACAACTTAGAAAAAATAAGGCAGCTTCTTCCCTAGCTGGAACCAGGAGGTTGCCCCTGGAATAATAGGCAAACCTTTTCACCCCCATCCCCTCAGGGATGGGGCACAGAAACCAGTAACAGCGGTCTCCACCACTTCACGAACAGCTTACTGTGTTCTTCTTTTGGCGGAAAGGAACACCTTTCCCTAAAAGTAGCTCTATATCAGAGCTGTAGTCTCCAATATCCTGTGCACAGACAGCTGTGCTCTTCTCTTTAAGACTGCTCACACACAACTGATGCTCACTGTTCAAAAACTCCCAACATTCTAACCTAACTCCCAACTGCAGATTCCAATGTGGCTCATGCAGCTGCGATAGTTCTATGGTGATGTCATCCCTCAGTCTCAGCTGAGACTGAGAACAGAGTGAGACAGTGTGAAATCCATGTAACTGGAGTTTCACAAGCTGCCTTTCCTGCCTACCACTAGGTCTTACTGGGATTCTAGTAACCCCAGGTTACAGGGGGGTTACATTGAGAAAAATGTTAAAGACAGGATGGCAGCCAGCTGTAGAGGTAGGTGGGTTGTGCCAATTGCCCATTGTGGGAAATTTTATTTTGTCTGTTTAAACCATGAAATTGTGGGTGCTGTGGGGAAAGGTGTGTTTGGGATTATAGCAGAGGGTGTTGGGGATGGGGGTTGTATTTTAAAGGATTGGGCTGAGGAGGAGGGTGGTGCTATTTCTTTTACTTTCTTTTTTTTTAGTATTGTCTGAATAAGAATAGACATGAATAGTTCCACTATTCAAGATTCATATCTGAATCATGAATAGTGCATTATTTGTTTTCCACAGAGACATGAATAAAATATAGAATAATATATGGGATTGTGTGTGTAATGATAATTTTATACACACCCTCAGTGTTGGATGCTACATAAACCCCTAGAGCAAAGCTTGAGAGGTTTATCTAAGCGTCCAGCACTGAGGGTGTGTGTAAAATTTCAGTTTACAAACACCACCCCATATTTTATTTTATATAATTGCTGGGTTGTGTTTTTTTTGCCACAGCAATTATATAAAATAGAAACATTCCTGTTTGGTCGCGGTCACGTCTGGTTCAAGCATGGTCTGCGGCTGCTGAAACCTTTTGTGTTTGTTTGTTTTATGTTCAACTAAGGTCTTTCAGTCAGAAGAGAGCTCAAAGTTTAATACTGACAGCCTAGTTTGATTTTATTTTTAAAGATTGACTTACCGCTGAATGCGAGTGACAGTGCAGTGTTCAGCGGGACAACAGAAGACGTCTGGCTTGCACATGTGCAGTGCAAGGGAAACCTGGCATGCATTTGCCATTATAAACACTCCTTTATAATGGCAATTACAAAATGGGTTTCCCTTAGGGAAAAAACACTCCCCAGTTATTAAGAAAATGAATACCGAATACCGGAATATTTATTTATTTGATGTTGGTAAGGCTCACTGAGACAAAATTACCCTTTTTCAGGAGCGAGCTGAAATAAATTACAAACATTATAACAAACACACTTCATATAGTAAAGTAACAGGATTTACAATAAACAAGTGCATAGGCCATATATTAGTTACAAACAGAATACATGATTGTCATATTGGCTAGCTAGATAATGGACAGAACCAGTAGGAAAAAAACACGGTGAACAGTAGAACTGCTGAGTGTAGCAGCAACAAGACTACTTCTGTATATAAGCTCCTCCAGGGAAGATTTAATGGATAATAAGGTCTGGCATTCCAGAACTTTATGGGGGAGATCATTCCACAGTCTTGACACACTTGCAGCAAAGGATCACTGACCAGCAGCAGTGAATGACTGTGTGACTATTGCTTGTCTTAGTGCAGTGGGTTGAAAAGTCCTTCTCTGCAGGTTGAAACCCATTAACCCAGACAGATTTTTTGGGAGGGAGTGTATGAGTTTATAGGCCATTCACAGTGCAGGATAAGGTAGCCTCCCCTCCACAGAGGGTTAGTTTAACACAGCAAGAGCCCTGCAATGATGATCTTCTTCGAAGAGATCTCTTGCAGCAGGTCACAAACTAAAAATCTCCGCCATCAGGCACCAGAATCACATGGAAGCTTTTTCACTAGCAGTCTGCCTGGAGCTGCCCATGACAACATCACCACATCAGCATTCCCCTATATAGTCATGGGCATCCCCATGCACTCCTCAGTTCTTTTCCCGCTGTCAGCCATTCCGCTTTGGACTCGTGGAGTACCTTCGCTTCAGTCACCTGCCGTTTTCTAGAACAAGAGTTTGTTTTTCTATTTTCTCGCTCTAGTTTTCTATCACTTTAATCCTAAAGTGATCTCTCTTTCTTCCCTTTGTTTATGTCTTTGGATTCCCTCTTCAGATGCTGTAATTGTGGGCAGAAAATCTATGACAAAGATCTACATGATGCCTGCGTTTGTTGCCTCGGCGCCGCTCCTGACATTCAGGCTTGTGAAATCTGCAGTGGGTTTGATCAAGCCACCTGCTGACATCATCTAAAGGAGCATAAGGCCTTCCTGATGGAGCAGAAGGTTGCCATTCAGGAGAGGGAGCTTCAGGCCAGAGGCTCCCCTGCTTCCCCGGCTCTGTCCTGAGGCTCCCATTCTGCTATGGCCCAGGACAAGTTGTTGTCATGGAAGCACCACCATCGGGACAAGGATTGCCACTCCTGAGAGCAGTCTCGGTTGCCATGTCCTGCATCAACCATTTCAGAGTCACTGTCCAGGTTGGTGACAGCTGCAGCTACCTCCCCAGCCCCCTTAGCCACAAAGACAGTCTTTGCAGCTCTCTTCACCGGGGCCTCCCAATTTGGTGATAGTTTGTCATCAAAGGGCTCTCCCAACCTCCCGCCAACAATTATTACAGCTTCCCTCACACTATCAGACACATGGGGGATGCTGGCAGTGTGACCTGTAGGTTCCATCGACATGGGGCCCTCACCATTGAGGCTTCCGCTGCTGCCCCCTCTGAAGTCCCTACTCCTGTTCAACACCCCTCCACCTCCTCAGGGGTTGCAATCAGGCAGTGGTGCCGGCCTCTTGGTGTCCTGTGAAGACCATTCTTTGTCGGGTGCTTGACCCATCTCGTCAATGCCCTTGGCCATCCCATCAACAATGGGGATGCAGGTCCCCCAGCTGTTACCCCAACCTGCCCCATTTTGTTGATCCTCACTCCTTTGCTATGATTATCTGGATTGCAAGATGCCTCACATATATTACAACTGAATCACCAAACATGTACACTATCATTGCTCTGCAATACAGACATGACTTGCTAACGAATACTTGTTTTCATTTTCTGGTTTTACCATCATCTAATCTTCCCACCATACCCCAGAGGCCATCCTTTCTCACCCCGGCTCTCCAACTTCACATCTGTTGGTTACCCCCTGCACCACTCTTAAGAGACTCTAAATGACTAATTTTTCCAAGGGAAGAAAGTAAAAAGTTGCACTGAAATCTACATTAAGAACTGGTCAGAATTCCCCCCTCTGCATTTTATCTTTGCCTAGCCTCCCTTTGGCTGATGAGGGAGTCAGAGTTCTAAGAAAACTATAGTGACAGCGTTCTATTTTGTCAAAAGAGTAGATGTGAAGCCATCAGCTGGATGCCATACTTTTGGTCTTCTGATGGTCAGAACTACAAAATAAACCTTTGAAACAGAGGCATTGTTAGGGCTGGGCCTCCTGGGCTAGAGCACCAAATGTTTTGTATGGAGTCCCGAACCTTGCGCTGCTCAGCTGCACCTGCTGTCCATCCTATCACTACTGTCGGGAGTGCCTCCCGACTCTGCTTCTTCCGACCAGTTACCGTGACTGTAGCCCCCCCCCATTAAGATTAGCATTAGGAGCTATACTAGGTTTTTTAAGATGCACAGAAGGAGGTAGGCCCATTGTGGTACATCTCCCTTAAAGAGGATTCAATTATTCCCCAAGTTAGGCAGCAGAAACCTGTCCAGTTTCTGTTTAAAAGCATTGAAGGACTCCACTTCAACTACATCTCTAGGTAGTGAGTTCCACAAGGGTATTATTCTTTGGGTGTAGAAGTAATGTCTTAGAGACCTCTTGTGGAAAGTTAACCTCAGTTGAGAAGTATGACCTCTAAGAGAGTAATCTCTCTGATTTATAGACAGCCCAAGGTCTGCCATGAGTTGTTCATCCCGTAATATATGGTACATTAGTAGAAGATCGCCCCTAGATTTCTTGAGTTCAAATGAATACATATTTAATTCTGCTAACCTTTTTTCCCAGCTCTTATTCTGCATCCCTTCCACTAATCTTGTGACCATTCTCTGTAGACCCTCCAGCCTTCTGACATCACTGTGCAGGTAGGGACTCCAGAGCACTGAGCAGTAGTCCAAGTGTGGTCTTACGTATGCCCTGTACAGTGGCAATATGCATGCTCTATTTCTGGAATTAAAAACATTTTTGATGTAGCCAATGATTTTATTTGACTTGATTATAGCCTCAGTTCACTGTCTGCTAAATTTGAGGTCATTAGTGATGATGACCCCCAGATTATTTTCGCTTGCAGTGGCCTGTAAAGTTCTCCCATTTATGGAGTAGTTGTTTCTCCATTTGATTCTCCTAGGTGCATGACAACACATTTGTCTGTGTTGAAGACAATGCCATTTAGTCTGGACCATTCTTCTAAGATTGTCAGATCTTTTTTAAGTGATTCAACCTGAGTGTCACTATCTACCTCAGCAGCAATCTTAGAGTTGTCTGCTAACTTAACAGTGAAGTTGGACAGGCTTACAGCCATATCAGTGATAAAGATGGTGAACAGCACCGGGCCCAATACCGACCCCTTCGGCGCCCTTCAGGTGACTGGGCTGACTCTAGATTGATATCCTCTAATCCATACAGCCTGAGTTCTGTTTCTCAGCCATGTCTCAACCTATTTCACGGTGGGGTTGTTGATTCCCATTGCATTAATTTCTTCTATAGTGATAGAATGGGGGACCTTGTCAGGTGCTTTATAGAAGTCTAATTAGATCACATCCACTGGAGATTTCCTTTCTAGTAAGGCACTGACTTTTTCATAGCATATCAGATTACTTGTTAGGCAGGTCCATTGTTTTTTAAACTCGTGTTGTAAATTATCTCCCAAGTTTTTACATGCAATTTCCTGTTCTAGCCTGTCTTTTATTTGTGCTTCTAGAACCTTGCCCAGAATGCTGGTCAGGCTAATTGGTCTGTATTTAGTCATATTGCATCTGCCCACTTTCTTACAAATTGGTACCACCGTTGCTGTTCTCCAATCTATTGAAATTCCTCCTATGTTAATGGACATATTAAAGATCCTATGTAACAGGTCTAACAGCCAAGAAGTTAGTTATTTTAATAGTCTGGGGTGAAGTTCATCAGGACCAGGGGATTTGTTTGTTTTCATTTTTATTAATGTGTCCCTTATTTCATTTTTTGAGAATTCTATGGTTGTTTCAGCATTTGTTCCACTGTGTGATGTTCTGGTTATGGATTGCCCTGTGTTAAATACTGAACAAAAATACCCATTAAAGTTCATTGCCATTTCTTGAGGGTCTGATATCTCAATGTTGTTAATTTTTAAGGGACCAATGGATTTGTCTATGTTTTTGTTGTTCACATAAGCGTAGTAGCTTTTACCACCATCATTAATATGGGCAATCCTAAACTCAGCAATTAGCAGCCACCCACAGGCATTGTTCACCTCACCACTGTGTCCCATCCCAAAGCCACAGTCCTACTGGCTGCTGCACTCAGTCCCACTCCCTGTATTCATTTGCTGCTCATATGGTCACTGCTCAGGCTGTGTGTTCCATCTCGTATCCCTATTCTGTCTCCATGGCAACTAACACACTGCACATTTGTTGCCATGTAGATGGAGCACCATGCCGTCCCTCTCTTAAGGGGGTAAAAAGCAAGGCATGAACAAAGGCAAGCTAAGTCTGTGTCCTGTGAGAAGCTGACAGGGAATGCCACATCCCGACAGAGTCCAGACAGAAAGTGAGTGAGTGAGTGAGTGAGTAAAGGAAGGCAATGAAAGCAAAATCCGTGGTGACAGACTGGACTGTCAGAGTCTCAGACACACATGCACTGACAGTCCATCCGACACAGTCCACCAGGGCACTCACTGGTTGATGCTCTCTCCTCCTATCCTCCATCCATCCCCAAAGCTGTAATGCTACATGCTACTGTAGTCTAGTGTGTGAGTCATCACTGGAGTCAGTCAGGACTCACTCAGGAGTGCACTGGACACTGGAGTGCAGGTCAACCCTCTCTGAGTCCACTTCCATTCCCCCCCTGGCATGGGCCCAGAGTCCAGAGACACAGAATGAATAAAGAAGGAAGAAGGAACAAGGCAAAGCATAATCCTCCTGGTAACTAAGACTCACCATGACTCATCATTTCTGTCAGTGTGTTACACTGTCACTGTCACTTTCTGTGTCGGTTCTGTCTTGTTCAGCAAAAGAGTAAGAAAGTCACACAGGCAAAACAGTGTGTATTAGAGACCCCTCAACCCTTGTGTGTGTGTCTGAGTCTGACACTCTAAATTAGAGTGTCAGACACGCACACAAGGTTAGAGAAGAAATCGAGGACTGACTGACTGGAAAGAAGAGACAGGACAGGAAACCAGGAGCAGAGAGGTTGTTCAGCATGCTATAATAAGAGCCAGCACTACAGTCCACATTTGTGCAGTGAGTAATTAATATGTAATGAGTATGGGTTGCCTGCTAACTTCTTGCCTATTTTGTTACCCTAGAAGACAGTAGAGATTAGATTGTTATTACTCGGTGATCAGAGACCAGAAGGCCTATTTTTATGGTTGCAGTTGGGCAGAGCCCTGCAGTCCTTTTTCGATCATTGAGTAAAAGGACTCTGCATTCCTTCTGAATGATCAACATGTTGGATTGTGTCACAGTTGCTGCCACATCTGTGAAGCAGTCCACCCATGTTGTCCCTACCGACTACAGCACTGCACTATTTCACAGTGCCAGCAGTCACGGCTGAACAAGGCACATTCTGTTGTGTCCAAGATGGCCGCTGCACTGTACTGTGCATGCGCTAGCAGTCACACATGTGCAGTAGCATGCGGTGGCCATCTTGGTCATGACAGAGTGGGCCGTATTCCGCCATGATCGCTAACACTTATTTATTTATATGTATTTTTGTTATAATATAGAAATTCCCCCCATCCAACTCTCCCTCTCAGCACACCCCCCCTCAGTAACATAGAAATGACACAGGGGGTGCCCAGTCCTCCAGTGTCATGATCAACCCCCAGAATTTATCACCCCTCACCCTCCAGAAACATAGAAATTACACTGAGGGTGCCCAATCCCCAGTGTTGCAATCAGGGATCATCTGCTTTTTTTCTGACAGTGGGGGTGCCCAGTCCCCCAGTGTCATGATCTGGGATCATGGTCTCTTTTTTTTTTTTTTTTGAACCTGTAAAACAAAAAATGGTCCATTGATGTCTTCCCCACATAACTGTGACACTGGTAGTGCCCAATCTCCCAGCGTCACAATCGGGGATCATCTGTCTCTTTTTTTCCACCTGTAAAAATAAAACAGTCCATCAATGTCTTTTGTGGCCATTCCTTACCCCACCCGACCCTCCCACTGGGCATCCACCACCCGCAGCCCCCTCGACCTTACTTACCCATCGGGGATCCAACACCGTAATCCTCTCTGGACCGCAGACACATCTTTACTCTTCATTCCTGACCATGAACTGAAGATACAGGTATGCAGTTCAATGTATTTCAATGGGGTTTAGAACTTAGTGCCATAACGTGTTTCTCTTGTGGGCTGTACTGAATGAAAATGATATTCTCTTCTTTCGCCTCTCCTCTCCTGCCTCCCCATTGGAGTCAGTCCAAACTGAGTAGCTTTCTCGGGCCTTGTCATTGGTGCTGCTCCAGCACCACTCTCTCCCCTGTGTAAGTCAGTCAGACTTTACCCATCCTGCCGTCTGTGGTCGTGTGACTTTAAAATAATATGCCCAGCTGCCAAGGATCCCTAACTATTTTACTACAGGTGTGCTAAATGCCATCCTACTTTCTCTACAAAATGGCACTTTGGGTTCCAGCTATATTTGTGTGCTATTCTGTGTGTTGTGTTTGTCTGATAGTCAACATGTTCTTTGGAGCAGGAGGAGGGAAGCGTGGGACAGGAGTAAGTGGGAGGTGGATTGTCAAATATCAAATGATCAACAACACTTTCCCTTGACCATTTCATTTACTTACTATACTTGAAATAACACTGAGGCACAATGCCCATCTTCACATGTGTCCGGTACAAAAAATACACAAATAACATGTTAATGCTGCTCGTGCCTCCCAGTCTCTGGGTGCTTTGTTGTGATGAGTGCCACTGAGATGGGCTCTCTTGTTCACACCACGTTTTGGTATGTTGCCAGAAGTTTTTTACTTTGGCATTTCCAGTCTGTGTACTTGCCTCCTGAGCATACCACCTCTGTGTGTCATTCCAGCCACCCATCCCTACAACTCAGTTACCTAAGGTACTACAGTAGGCTCTGTTGGTGCTGTGTCAGGGCTCATGTGCTCAGCATTTGTAGGAACAAGAACTAAGAGATACTAGCACTGACTGACTCCTCCCCCATCCTGTAGTCTACCCTATACAACATGATTTGGGACTCCAATAAAAAAAATGGAGACACTCAAAAACAGAAAATCAGTTCCAAATGTTGGATGCTATGACAATAGAAGTATTTTATTTGTGCAGATACACACTGCACAAATCTGTAGATGCCACCGGTTGGACTAACACTATCATTTTGCATCAGAACCAAGCACTTAGTCAAGGTGACAAAGTGACAAAACACTCAGTTTTGGTGCAAAACATTCGTGATGTTAGTCCTGAGTGTGGCATCTACAGGTTTGCATAGTGTGTATGTGTACAGATACAACACTTTTATTGTCAAAGCATCCATTGTATGAAACTAATTGTCTGTCTGACTACCTCAGCTTTTTTTTTGTTTGTTTTTAAATCAAGTACTGTGTTAGCTAGGACTAAAAACACCTAGGTTTCCTGGGATGCCCTGTATGACATTGTACATCCTGACTTGGAATTTAAATGTAAAAAAGGAAATAAAGAGTTTGCAACAGCAGTTTTCTAAACAAGAGCAAGCTGCTTGAGTGAGGGCTGAGTCTGTGCTTAGTGCTGGCTCTCATGAGCTGGCAGAACTACTTTAGAGAGTTTACTTCTGGCTCAAGCAAGCCTCTTCCAGTATATTGCTGCTTTAATGTAGTTTATTTGCAATGAATTTCTTTTATTTTTTTAAAAATTAGTTTAAAAACAGATACTGTGCTTAGTACTTTGTGTTGACGGTTGTCAATATTTTTAATTGCAAACATATGCTACCTCAAGCCTGCTGCTAATAGTAACATCCCTACAGACCCCTTCCCCTCACCCATGGTCTGTAAGTCATCAGCACACTAGTAAAACACACATTCCTCCCTTGCCTGGCCCTGTACAATAGCTGACACCTTTGCCCTTCCACCTTCTGGCACCAATCACCCTCCATCCCCCACTAATCCCCAAAAAAGGATAGCAAATGTCCTACAGTCCGCAACCTTCTCACCTCAGTTGCTCACAGTCTACTTAATGAAACTGGATGCATTCCTATAGTAATCACTGAATCAGCTTGAGAGTTGATCAGGTGATCACCATAGGAGCGTGCCTAATTTCATTCACTGGTGGCAAGCTAAGTTGGATTGAGGACTGTGTCAGTCACTCATTGCAAGACCCTTGATAACCTTTTTATTTGGGTGGGTGGGGGAAGGAGATTGGTGAGACAGAGGATTTTGGCTATTTAAATGACTTGGGATGGCTTTTACTTGTTTGATGAAGACTTATGGACACTGGGTAGTGGAAGGGTTTGAAAATTATGGATCCTTCTTATAACAGCACTTCACTTTATTGTGACTGGTAGGGGGCTACAGGTGCTGTGCGCACTGGGGATTATTTGTTAAATGGCTAGGGCTGGGGAGTTGGGTGGAAAATTATTACATGGATGGGAGATATTTTTCATTTACAAACACTTTTTTTTAAAAAAGATGCATGTTGTCTTTTGGCCGCAACCTACGAGAGTATGGCAACTTTGCAAAGTATTTAAAATAAAGGGATGTGCTAGTGAGCCACTGTCCAAGATGGATGCCTAACATTAGAGCACCACTGAAGGCAGTGCATCATCATGGAAAATCTGCTGGTGACATAAATGAGAGGCAGACAGCTTTCATTGTATCAGTGATTGGAAAAGTAGAGCTTTCAAACTAGCCCTTTTTAGGGCTGCAGTGGGTAGAGCCCTGCAGATCTTTTGCAATCAGAAAAAAGACTCCCGCATTCCTTGTGAACAAACAACATTCTAGAGTGTCAAAAGAAGTCGCCTCTGTGTGCAACACTCTGCCTTTGCACCTCTTTTCTTTTTCTTTTTGGCAGTCTGTGATCACTGAAATACATAACCCTCCACCCAACCCTCCCTCTCAACATCTACCACTCCACTCCCCCAGAAATGTTACAGTGGCAATGGAGGACAGGGGAAGTGCAAGGCGCCAAGTTAAAAATGGGAAGCGAGAGAGATGCAGGCAGGGTTTAGAGAAAGAGAGAGAGAGAGAGCGAGAAAGAGAGAGAGAAACTGACAGCAAGAGCAAGGTGTTGCAACTGGCTACACAGTGGACTGGTACAGTTTACCAGAGAATGTCTGTTGTATCCTCTCTGTCTCTTTGGCTGCTGGTGTTTGTGAGTGAAGATGGGAAGGTGGGATGGGAATGGAGGAACGGCTATGTGCAGACTGTGGAGCATGTGGAGCTATGCCGCTGTCTCTGCACACAGTGGTGTGTCTCCATCTGTGAGAGTGCCCCCCACACAACGGTGTTGGCAACCCCCATCCCAAACCTCGACCAGGGTAATGTGGTGTTAAGAGTGAGAGAGAGACATATACACAGTGACAGCGTGCTCTGGACGACAGTGTGTATGTCTCTTTCCGATCAGTGGTGCCGCAGCATGATGTGGTGCTTGCTCTCTCTCTTCCCTCGTTGCTGTCTGTGTTAATTTGTGCTTTGTGTCATGTTTCTTGTACCTCTCTCCCTGGTGAAGAACAGTTGTGGTGTGCCTGTGTCACATCTACTCCCAGTTGTCCCAATCACTTAAAAACAGAACCCAAGCTCCCCCCCCACACACACACACATCTGGGGTTTGTTCTTCTGAGGAATCCAGGGTCTTATCTGTGTCTTGTGAAGAACTGGTTTATCCATCTTTAATGCAGTGGAGTTTTTTCTCATTCTTCAATACCAGCATTCCTAATAATGTACAGATTATGTATTTTTGTTTTTTTATTATTATGTATTATGTTTCATTGTACTCGCAAGCATATCTCTGTTTAGCGTATTAAGTGTACCCCCCCAAGTCTATGGGCAATGGTACAGTCTGAGGTTTCTCTGGTGGTCTGGGAGTAAGCCTTGGGTGGGCCAGAAAAGGGAGTCTGAGAGGAACTGAGAGTATTGGACGTCAGGTGCACATCTGAAAATGGAAGACATATAAAAGTTTACATAGTAAAAAACTTAATGTCGAAATACAGTCATTGTTATCCCCCAATAACAATCCAGTTCATACATACATCCAAACAACCTATATTTTTAATACTGTCAGGACCGCACATATTTGTCAATAATGCAACTTCAGAGTTTTTTTAATTTTTAGAAATGGTCCTATTTTTGTTTTTTTCATTTAGCCCCCTGTTTTCCATTGCCGTGAGGAAAAATCCAGTATTGTCCCCTTTTCAGTGAACTATTATCAATGTTATTATCAGTTTTTCAATTCCAAGAAAAGAAAATCCATGTTCCAATTTATTTCTGGACTTCCAAACATGCATAGCTAGTGCATTGGTCAAGTCGCCCACCCACCATTAAGCTTTTTACTGTTTTAGCTTTTATATATGTCTTCTTTTTTCAGATGTGCACCCATGACTGCCCAATTTTATGGAAGTTCACCATTCATTCTAAGACAGTGTGAAGATGCTACAACTCAGATTAAATAGAGATGCAGTATTGATTAGTTTCTTTAAACCAGCATTATTATTATAATCTTTATGAAAAGATACAATTCATGGTATGTATCCCTGGTGCCCTGAGGATATAATGTCCACTTGTTGGCATAGGTTCTCATATGTACAATTATATTTATAGTTGTATAATATATATTTTTTAATGTTTTGTGGGGTTATGGTGTTTTTAAGTATTGTTGAAAACTGAACTTACTGCATGTAACTGGATATTGGGCACTGTCACTTTAAATTGGGTGAATTTAAGGGTCATATGCATTCAGGTATATCAGTCTTTGAGAAAGCCCCTTTTTGGCCATGAAATACATCAGGTGATATTTGTTCTGCAATGTCCTGAGGTGGGGTTTAAGTCTGTATGCCAGCCGGCATTCTTAAAACTGTGTGGGACTTTGTCATCTATACAGCTTTTTACCTATGTGGATTTTAATGGTTTTGGAAACCAATAAAGGTAACTTATTTTACAAGATGCAAGTTTGTGCCCCAGCCTCTGTTTCTGATAGAGCAGCGTGAATACATGAACCTTGGGTAAGTGCCGGTCTTTATGACTGTTTCTGTTTAATACCTTTTTTGACAGTGGAACTGCATTTTCCCTGGTTGTGGTCGGTCTTTCATGATATGTTCAATTATAGGCCAGTCAGCTTGACATTGGTAGTGGGAAAGTTAATGGAATCACTGCTGAAGGAAAGGATTGTGAAACATCTTAAATCCGATGGGTTATATAAGGCAGCATGGTTTCATTGGGGGGGGGGGGCATGTCAAATGAATCTGATAGATTATTTTGACTGTGTGACCAAGGAGCTAGATCAGGGTGGATCGGTGGATATGGCTTACCTAGATTTCAGTAAGGCATTCAACAAAATTTCACATAGGTGACTAGTAAGCAAGCTGGGTAGCTTTTGAGTGGGTGCAAAGGTGGTAAACTGGATAAGAAATTGGTTAGGGGATAGGCGATAGTGAGTGGTGGGAAACAAAGTTTATTCCAAGGAAGGGAGGGTGACTAGTGGGGTGCCTAAGGGATCAGTGCTGGGACCAGTCCTCTTAAATGTCTTTTTAAGTGACAGTTCAGAGGATCATGCAGCCCTATCGGCTCTGTACAGAGTTTGTTTTAGTATTCAATATAAGTAAATTGGAATTGAACCAGTATTCCAATGTTTGTAAGTCCCCCTGGAGACCAGAGTGATTCAGTCAAGGATTGGGATCAGACCTATACATCACTGCATCATCGGCATATAGCAAGATTTTAGCATCACCACCATTATCAGGGAAATCATTAATAAACCAGGAGAACGACATGGAACCCAATATTATGCCCTCAGGTACGCCAGCAGTGATAGGTCCAGGAAAGAACCTGCTACCCCCCCCATTTCACAAGTTGCTTTCACCATGTAAGATAATTTTTGAACAACAGAAGACAGTTGTGATCAAAGTCCAAACCCCTTAAATTATCCAATAGTAGGTCATGAATCACAAGGACAAACATCTTCGTGAGAGCCACAGAAATAGAACACATGGCCTGCCCAGCCTCCATAGCAGTGAAGAGATCAAATGTGAGATGAACATGGGTAGTGTCAGTACCATGCTGTTTCATATGTATCACCAGAGGGTGCACTAATTCTACCCTTTAGAAGGCAACTGACATGTGACCAGAACTCTTTGCGTCATTAAGGTTTCTGGTTTGCAAATTTCTGATAATGTACCTTAGCTAATTTGATATTGCTTTTGCATGAGTTTCTCAGGGCATTGTACTTTTGTCAGTCCTGTGTCAGATCAGTAGATCTACACTTGGATCCTACTGAGTCTGCTTCTTTAACTGACAGAGGGCAGGGGGTGAGCCACTAAGAACAAAGGCCCTTGATGTGCCTCTGGACCCAAGGTACATGGATATTTAAAATAAAAAGTAGCACCAGTGAATCGGAATCTGAGGAGACAGTGACACAACACCATTACCATTTTCAGAGGGAGAGACAGGAGGAAGACCCACCGCACACGTCATGGAGAAGTCCCAAACTGCAAGGGACAGCAAGAGAAAACAACAACCCCAACCAAAGAAGACCAGGAGGGGAAAGAGAAGGAAGAGGCCATTACCAAGTCTACAGGAATTGCAGGGGCAGGAGACGGTAAATGACGCCAATGTCAATGACCTACAGGTAATCAGTCTTTCTAACTATGCACTTATGAGATGGAGATTCTGAGTATAGGCTTTAATTTTGCTCCCACAACATAGGTGCATAAATGTCATACTATGGTGGACATATAAGTGGCTTGCAGGAAATTAAGTTTAAAGTCATTTTTCAACAAAAGAAATACTGAAGTTGATTCAAGTGACAATATGAATATTAATTTGAATGAACAGTCGAACTAACACTTTTAGACCTGTTTCAACATTCAATCCCTCTCCAAGTGCTGCTATTAGCATCTTTAAAAGCCTTGTTGAGGCAGATTTGGAAATATTGTTTAACAACCCACCCACTCTCACCTTTAACAACTTGTCACATAATGAGAGAAGGACTATACAATCCTTACAACAGAATACAGAGACGGTAATTAAAAAAGCTAATAAGGGTTAATGCATTGTTATCATGAATAAGATGGACTATATACAGGAAGCAGAGAGACAAAGAATGATAAGTTCTATAAAAAACTGAATTTTGATCCTACATGTGATTTCAAATATTTTATTGATGAGTGTATTAAGGAAGCTTTTAAAAATGGGGACATTGATTAAAAAGAAATGGATCTTCTAATTATAAAATCACCCACCCTGAGCTACCTTTTATCTGCTCCCTAAAATACATAAGTCTGTGAACAATCCACTGGGCCACCCGATAGTGAGTGGAATCAGTTCACTGACAGAAAGCTTGTCACAGTTTCTAGATTACCATCTCCATCCCTATGTGAACACCCCCTTCCTACCTCCAGGATACCAATGATGTTTTGAGAACTTTGAAAGATTTGCATTTAAGTGATAACTGTCTATTTGCGACTATGAACATTGAGTCTCTGTACTCAAACATTACACATGAGGGGGCTCTTGATGTGGCAGCTTGCTGTTTTACCACCAGAGGGGGGGAGGAGAAGGAGAACCCAGGCACTATGTTTCTACTTAAACTCATGGAATTTGTTCTAAAATGTAATGCCTTTTTGTTCAACAAAGAGTTTTTCCTGCAGATCTAGGGGACACCAATGGGGGCCACTTGTGCCCCCTCAACTGTTAATATATACATGGGGATTTGGGAAAATTATTTTGTTCTAGGCAGGAATAGCTATCCATTCTTCCACAAAATTAGGCTGTGGAAGCATTACATTGGTGGGTTTTTTTTTTAGTTTGACTTCAGATGTTTTGTAGAATATTTAGAGGGCACGGACAGTAGTTTAAAGTTTACCTGCCAGGCTTCAAGTAGAGATATGTTTTTTGGATCTACTAATGAGGAAAGACAATAGTACAGAAAACTTCACTGATTTATACAGGAAAGCCACTGATGGTAACACGCTGTTAAAAGCAAGTAGTTGTCACCCCCAGTATACTATTCAAGACATTCCTAAGGGACAGTTTCTTCATACCCACAGGAACTGCAATAGTAATGGCAGTTTTGAATCAGATGCAGAAGCCCTTAGTATGTGCTTGACACAGAAGGGTTACAACAATAAGGACATCTGGGCAGGACACAATTTTGCAGCCAGACAAGATAGGGATACACTATTAGAAGTTACAGGAAAAAAATTCCACATATGATGTACAGAACCTGATATATACATTTTTTATATCTTATTCAGCACATGCAGAAGAAGTGAAGAGGATTATAAAGTAACACTGGAATGTTTTAAATACTAACCCAGGTCTTAGGGATATTGCTGTATCACCACCATGAATGAGTTTCAAAAGAAAACCTACATTGGGGGATAAATGGTGCATAACCATTTTGTTAGTATACATGAAGGAAACAATACTTGGCTCCAGGGTAATGCAGCAGGGTGTCACCCATGTAAAAGATGTAATGTTTGTGACCTAATCAAAAAAGGCAGCTGGTTTTTGAGTCAGATAATTGGTCAAGTATATAACATTCAGCAACTTATTACCTGTGATATGGAAGGCCTGATCTATCAAGCCACATGTAGCTGCAATAAGTTTTATTTTGGTAAGACAAAAAGAAGTCTCAAGGCACAAGTAGGAGAACATGTTTGTGCCATAACAAAAGGGGATTTGACCTACGCCACTGCAGCTCATGTGGCGGGTTCTAAAACAAAAATTAACATATATTTAAAACTGGTTAGGATGGGGGTGGGGACACTGATGGTCAGGTGAATTGGGAGTTGGTTGTCTGGACATACCCAGAGGGTGGTAATGGGGGGTGGTCGTGTCTTCCAGGGGGGGTCATGAGTGGGATCCCACAGGGATCAGTCCTGGGTCTACTCTTTTTTAAAGCCTTTATCTTTGATATAAGGGGGGGTATCAGGTGCGAAATGAGCCTCTCTGTGGATGACTCTAAGCTTGGGGTGGTAGTGGAGGGGGAAGAGGGCAGGATGGCCCTGCAGGGGGACCTGAATACCCTGGAGGGGTGGCCACACACCTGGAAACTGAAATTCAACTCCAGTAAATGCAAGGTGCTTCACCTAGGGCATAGGAACCCAGAACATGTATACACCCTGGGGGGGACATTCTACCGGCCTCGCCTGGGGAAAAAGACCTGGGGGTTCTGGCGGATGACAAAATGAATATTCTGAACAATGCAGGAGGGCCACAGCAAGGGCAAATACAATGCTGGGCTGCATCACCAGGGGGCTCATCTATAGAAGCAGGGAGGTGATTCTGCCACTGTACAACAGCCTGGTTAGACAACACCTCGAGTACTGCATGCAATTTTGGAGACCGCACCTAAGGAAGGACATCTTGCTCCTGGAGTGGGTCTAGAGGAGGACAGTTAGGATGATCTGGGGGCTGGGGGATAGGACATACGAAGAGTGACTTGGGGAGCTCAACCTTTTCTTGCTGGAGCAGAGGAGGGACAGGGGGGATATGATTGAGGTCTTCAGGTACCTGAAGGGAATAAATAAGGTAAGCCTAAGTGGTTTCCTTCAGCAGAAGGAGGGAGGAGTCACCAGGGGGCACAGCTGGAGGCTGGAGGGGGGAAGACTCCGGGGAAAAGGAGGAGGCGGTACTTCACTGAAAGAGTGGTGGAACCATGGAATGCACTGAGGAGCTGGTGGGGTATCTATGGTGGAAGGGTTCAAGAGGGGATGGGACAGGTTCAGGTGGGGGGAAAAGCAGGTGAATGGTTGTCTGGGGGTGGAACTTTGAGGAAGACAGAGAAGGTACCCGTTCAGGGTACTGATTCCCGAGAAGACTCTATAGCCCATGTGGCCTACTCTGCTGGCATGTTAGTATGTTAGTATTTAGCTTTATAGGAATAGACAAAGTAAACACTAAACCCAGGTGTGGCAATTCAAACAATTTACTCTTAACTCGTGAAGCGTTTTGGATTATCTTAAATGTAGATAAAAATCAGGGTCTCAATCATGGGTTTAAGCCATTTCTGAAAAAGAAAAAATAGTCTGGTAATACTGCAAGGTAAAGACTGTGACTCCAATACCTCCCCTACCCTAATTATCTAGTGTATTTTTAGATAGCCTGGTTATCTTTTATGTATTAAATTGTTTCTAATATGTGTCTTGATTTATGTAAGTACTGTAATTTATACTTACCAGAAATTACAGTTTGGAATGCTCTTCCATTGGAAGTAATTGAAAGTAAAGATATGAACACTTTTAAAAATAGGCTGGACAAGGTTGTGAGTAATGAGGCTAAATTTGGGGTCAGTTAAATTCATAACACTCAGGATTAGTTTAAAAAAACTATAAAAGGCAAGCACTAAGGACGTAAGGCTACTATAAAAGCTTGATTTGTTCTATGATATCTATGAAATCGGGCTTTGCCCATCTGGATTTGTGCTTTTCTTATTCTTTTTGTTGTTGTACTGTTTTAGTACTGTTTCCTTCTTCTTGATCTCCCCTCCTCCCTTTCTATATGTTCCCCATCCTTGGGTATTTTTTCATCACTTCTTTCATATACCCCCATCCCTTTTTTTCTCTTTTTAGTTATTCCCCATTATGGAAATGGAAATATGCCATGGTCACCCCTGTTCACAAAAGTCGGTATATGTCCCAACATGTGAATTAGCGGCCTGTATCTATACCCCCCAGGTGCTAGAATGCATTGTCGCAGACCAGTTGATGGAATACTTCGATAACTATATGATCCAATGTGCCCAACATCATTGGTTCAGAAAAGGCCATAGCACAACCTCTGCCCTCCTGGAGTTCACTGGGTTCATACATAAATCTCTAGACCAGGGTCAACTTGTGGGCACTGCTTTTATTGACTTGACAAAAGCATTTGACAGAGTGCATCACCGCCTATTCCTACAGTAACTATCAAAGGCAGGGCTATCCAAGGACGCTACAGCCTGGTTCACATGGTTCACAAGTTATCTTTATAATCGAACGCAACAAGTAAAAGTAGCAGACACAATATCTGGTGCTAAGCCTGTCCACTCTGGAGTACTGCAAGGTTTTATATTGGGGCCTGTCCTTTTCATGCTGTTCTTAAATAATCTTCCTAGCTTCTGCCATGAACCCATTCTTCTTTACGCCAACGATGCCATATTTTTATCAAGCAATAATGACACAGTCATGCTTGAGAGCAGTCTCCAGTAGGGCTTTGCACATGTGAAGAATTGGCTTTTAGAACAAAAACTGGTCCTAAATTACAAAAAAAACTAAGGTGATGCGCTTCAGTAGCTTCCATAATAAACACAAACACCACCCGCTGACAATAAGAAATCATCTCAGAGCAGCTCTTCACCTGGTACCCCACTTCATTTACCTTGGGGTTACCATTGACAGCACTTTATCTTATGGGGTTCACATCGACAACATTGCCAAAGCTGTAAACATACGCATTGATATGCTCTATTGACACAAGAACTGCCTAATCCCGAAGTCTTGAGGTCAGCTGCACAGAGCTCAGTTATTTCCATCACTGACTATGGGCTGGTCATTTATGGCTCAGCCATGAATACAGCTCTCTGGTGCATTTCTACCACCCTCAACAAAGCATGTTGACTTATATTAGGTACTCCAAGTTGCACCCATACATGCGACCTTTACGCCCAAACTGGCTGGCTGCCACTAATAGGGGACATAAAGTATCAAAGTTGCCTGCTGGCTCAGAAAGTTTTCATGGGTCTCCTTCCACCAGGAATACAAGCACTGTTAAGCCCCTCCAAAAAAAAATGCCTCACATGTGGCTCTGAACACCATTTACTACAGGTTCCACGCTGCCGTTTGTCCCTGGGACAAAGATCATTTGCTTATAGAACATCTCTCTGGCTCAGTGCTCTACCTGGTAATATCACCTTCAAAAACAAGTTAGGCCCCTTCAAATTCAAACTGCGGCAGCACCTCTTTGGAAAAAGCAACTGTGACTTCTTCCACTTCACACTACCCTCCTTTCTTTGTACTCTCACTAGCATCTGTCCTTCCTCTGCCAGCACTTGCTACTTAATACCACTGCCATTCTTTTCACCCCTCCCACCCTTTAACCTTCCCTCCACACCCACACCCCTATCTCTTATCCATCTCCACCCCTTCTTTCCCCTCCAGTTACCTCTAACCTCCCTCCACGTTGACAAGGCTGATCTGGCTACCGTCTCCTATATATTGCCCCTTGTTACTATGTTTTATGACCACATGTTACAAAATTGGTAATATGTTGAAACATGTCCACTTTGTTGTATACCACAGCTCTCTCTAATCACATATTTGTAAAAATACTCCATACTTTCACTATCTGGAGTCTGGTAACTGGGTTGAATGTCTTCTGGCTCTTCGGCTCCACCAAACTGACAGTCATAACTTGATTCAGGGCCTTCAGCCAACTCCTGGGGGATAGATCCTGACCCAATCCCAAGATATGGCAGAGGCATTCAGCCACTTTTATAAGGCCCATTATACCCCGGGTGATGAACCCTCAGGCGATGACCTTTTTGCTAATTACCTTAATTCAGTGGACTTGCTTTCTCTTTCACAATCCCAGTGGGACCTTCTGCAAGCCCCCATCTCTCATCACAAAATTCTCCAGGTAATAGAACAGTTTCCAAAGGATAAAGCTCCAGGACCAAATGGGTTCAACAATGCTTTCTATGCTACATTCAAAGGGGTTCTGGTCCCTTTCCTTGCCAGATTGTTCAACTGTTTGCCATCAGCTAGGCTTTGAGATGGATCTTTTTACACAGACCTGGATAACCATTTTGCCTTAACCAGGTAACTCACACCTTGACCCTGGTAACTACCATCCAAAATCGCTACTAAACTCTGACATTAAGATCCTGGCCAAAGTGTTAGCCAACCACCTTCTCAAGGTCTGGCAAGTCCTTCTCAGCCCCACCCAGGTGGGATTTGTGTCAGGTTGCCTTTCCTCAGATCATATGCATAAGGTCCTTCATCTCATTGCATTGGGAAGAGAGCTGGTAACCCCCTCGGTCTTGGTCTTACTTGACGCCCAAAAGCCCTCTGATCATGTGTCTTGACCCTTTTTGTTTGCTGCCCTATACCAATACGGTTTTCCAGCTCAATTCTGTGACTGGCTTAGGGTCTTTTACCACCAAGCTACTGCGAGAGTGCGATGCAATGGAGCTTTCTCATCCTCATTCTCCCTGGGTCATGGGACCAGACAAGGATACCCCCTTTCACCTTTTTTATTTAACCTGTATCTGGAACCCCTTATTTGATCTTTACAAGCCTGCCTGGCAGTTAAAGGGTTTCATCTTGGGGACACCATCTATAAATTTTCGGCCTATGCTGATGATCTTTTACTGCATTTAGAGGACCCAGATTCTTCCATCCTGGCTACAGTGTCCCTCATTAACCGTTTCTCTCAAGTAGCAGGGTATAAACTCAACTTGGAGAAATCAAAAGTCCTGCCCCTTAATGTGCATGTCAGGAAACACCAGACTGAGAACTTGGGCCTGGTGTGGGAGTCCAAGGTTCTTACATACCTAGGTAACAATATATCTCATTCCCTTTCTTCTCTAGTCAAGCTTAATCTCTTTTCTGTCTACCAGTCCATCCAGGCTGATCTCCACAGATGGAATCTATCCCACTTTCAGTTTGGGGTAGGGTGAATGTAATCAAGATGAATGTTTTGCCCAGGTTACTTTACCCCATGTCAATGTTGTACCCTTTCTTTCCTAAGTGTTGGTTCAGGCGACTGCACTTGCTCATTTCCGAGATTTTATGGAATGGGAAAGCTATCAGACAGGCTTACCTCAAGTTCACTCACCAGACGGACTTGGGAGGCTTATGGCTGCCCCATTTTTTCCTCTACTGTTGTGCTATACACTGTAGCAAGATCTTACAGTGGAACTCAGATAGTGAAGGGTTGGCGGACCTCTACGTTCTCCAGTGGGTCATTCAGGAGAGATCCCTGTGTAGGATGAAAGGGATAGGATTGGGGTGCCTAATTTTCCTGAAAACCTCTGAGTTCCCACTACCTCTAAGAAATTCCCTGCTTTGGTGGTCTCTTAAGGCTTTGCGCCAGCTTTGCACTCACTGGAACCTCCCCCTTCATAAAGACCTATCTCAGCTCCTTGTTAATAATCCACATTGCAAGATTGCCAGTCGCACCATACCTGCAAACTTTTGCCCGGCATTACATACTGTCCCAGTTTCGTCTCTGACTGTGGAGGGCAAACTGTGCTCCACAAAGGACCTGCAAGCTAACTTTTCAATTCCCACCTACCATTCCTTTAAACACCTACAATTGCAGGATGCGATTTCCTCTTTCTTATGCCCCACCCCTTGGCAAGACTGCATCAGCCCAGCTCTTTGGGACCTAATTGAAACTGCCTCTCAACCGCATCCTATCTCAAAGTACTATGGTTTGCTCCAGAGTCTGGATCCGGATAAACCGCAGGGAGTTTGCTTCTATTAGAATCATGAACTTGATCTTTCTTTGGATGACAGGGAGTTGTAGAAAGTATGGATTGACTTGTATAAATATATTTAGCTGGACCAGTTACGATTTCTTCAATTCAGGGTTTTGCACAACATGTGTTTCACTCCCTCTAAGCTAGCAAGGATGGGCAAGTCTGATTCCCCACACTATATTAGATGCATCATTTCAGAGGGCACCTTGAAGAACATTCTTTGGGACTGTGCTTTGGTGACTCCCTTTTGGTAAACTATCAGATGAGCCCTGGACCCTATGCTATGCCTAGACTCCTTTTTTACACCACGGGTATGTCTAGTTGGTTTGTTCCTTACTGGCATGTTAGGGTGTCACAAAAATCACATGTCCTTGATCTCAGTCATAGCCAAACTGGTTATCACCTGCCACTGGCTTGACCAATCCAGTCCATCCCTTAGAGAATGGCTTGTGGAGATTCTCCAGGCCTTAGAGCTTGAAAAGCATATTGTCTCTAGGCTGTATTGAGCTGGTGCCTTTGACAATAGGTGGGGGCCTTTGCTGGCTATCCTTACCAATATAAATTGTCCCCTCACTGCCCACGGCTGATGCTAAGATGTTGAGGTTCCTCCCCCTTTCTGGGGGCGTGGGAACTCCTTTTTTGGTTTCCTTTTTCTCAGAGTAAAGTGGCTCATTTTTCTCGATGGCTTACTGTATAGGAGGGCAGCCCTTGGCTGCCCCATGACCTGTCCAGGTGATGTGCACAGTGGAGGCTCCAGTGGGGTGGGGGATAGAAGTGGGGAGAGGGGTGTTGGTTTGGGTAGTATAGTTTTATCATGTAGGGTAGTTAATATTGTTATTTCTCAATCTGGCTGGAGCATTTTCTGTTTATCTGCTTGTCCACTCCGCCTGCATCTTCATGGACTGAGGTCTCCCTAATGGTTCATCGAATATACCTCGGTCAGTTGAATAAAGGAGAGCCACAACAGGGATTATAAGTCTTTCGCATTGCTCAATTGCCATATTTGTATGCCGGACTGTTGTAATGTTGTGGTTGGTGCTTGTATTTGTCACATACCTAATATAGTTATTAGCAAAAAAAACAAAAAAAATACTCAATGCTCTGTATAACTCTACTGCACCCGTTATATGACTCTCCCAATGGAAATTTGTACTGTATCCTCTGTTTTAGGCCCTGGACACACTACATAACTGTTTTTGAAAACCATTTTTAAAAACCTGTTTAGCTAAACCATTTCAGTGCAGCCACACTACTCAGTAACGATTTTTGAAAACTGTTTAGTGCGGCCACACTGCTAATGTTAAAGCTGTTCTCCTTGTAACTATTTTGTGTGAAGTCCAACACACAGAACTGTGCTTGCCTGGACACACTGCAGCTAGAACTGTTTTAGTTAAACCATTACAGCTTAAAACACTGTTACTCCTAGACAGACCTGTAAGTAAATCCATGCTAGCTCTAAAACGTTTTTAAAAATGGTTTTAAGACTAGGTATTTAGCTGGGTTTAAAAACACTTTTGTTAAAACATTTTAATGGGCTTGTAGTCTGTCTGCAAACAGTGCTAGGGGGATTTAAACTGTTTTTAGGCACTTAAACCATTTTAAGTTCCCCAGTGTGTCCAGGGCCTTATACTGTTACTGCATGTTGTTTTCATGTATAACGTGGAATCTTTGTAAATGAGTTCAATTAACTCAATGGATTTTGTAATGTGAGACTAAAATAAATAAATAAAATAAAATTATGGATGATGTTATATTTATATACTTATATTGGGACACTAGTACTGTTTTGCATTTGGGATTTTCATATATGCTGGTGTTGTTGGGATGTTCTGTGGTGTTTTATGTATGATCTGATTTTTAACCAGTCACAAGCACTTCTGGAGGATAACAGATCTGTGACGTTTTTTGAATCTGTTATTTAACTGTTATGGTATTTTATTCAATCTTGCCTTTGAAAAAGGATGGTTAGCCATCCAAAATGTGTCAGGCATCTATTTGCCTCTATTTTATGCATTAAATAAATTTATTACGTTCTTCACTTGAAACTTGTGCCCTTGTATTTTGGTTGGTGAGTGCTCAAATTTTTATTTGTACGTGGATATTTACTACACTCAGGAAGCTGTTTACAAGAACATCCAATGCTACATTTACATTTGCACACCTACGCAGCTTAAACCACCCCAGTGTACTGAGGCAAGGTCTCTAAGACAGGCATTACCATCAAAATGAGAGTAATCTCTAACCATAATAGACATGATGGGGAGTCTGCAAAAACAGTTGCTCCAAACACAGTAAGTGGATGAATGGACACTGAGTGCATCAGCCACAGTGTCCACTGCCTTGACTCTATCACATCTACTGACTAGGACACATTCTAGTAGGGAGTGATTACCCGGCTTCATACTCAGACAAGATGGCTCATTAACAACCTGATTAATGTTGATCTCAGGAAAAGCAGACTTAAATTTACTTTCAGTTCCATAAAACCAATTAAGGTAGAAGCCCCCAAGCACAATCAGCTCCCCCTTACCAATATTCTCTTGACAGTTGAGGGATTCTTTAAAAGTAGGCCAAGCAACAGAGGGTGGGTTGTATAAACAGCCAGTTATAAGGGATTTAGTACCTCCCAGGAGCAGCTTCACAAATATACAGTCTCATAAGGAATTAACTTAGGATAACACTTGGATGGCAGTCACACTGAGTGAGGCCCTTGCATATACCTCCCTCCTCCCCTTTACGGTTAGCAAAGTTCCATCTAAAAGCACAGTATCCTGGGATGGCCATTTCATGTGAAAGGATATTGTGTTTCAGCCAGGTTTCTGAAAAAGCTAGGGCATCGGGTTTACAATGAGCACAGCAAGTTCCTAGATCAGGAAGGTTATTCCTAATACTCTCCACAGTCTCGTGGGCAAACTTCAGTCCCCTGTTGCTAGTCTAAATGGTATAATTGTGGGAGAGTAAAGTAGGGCCGGGGTTGGGTTCAATGTCTCCTGCTAAAAGAAGGACAATGTCTCCCACCAAAAGAAGGACAGACAACAATAGTGCCCTAGATACCCAATAGCTAATGGGGGGATATTCAGAGCCCCGAATATGAATATTTGGCTGAGTATTTGAAATAAAGCATTATAAATAGAATTAATTATTCATTACCTCAGCTAGTGCAGTGATTGACTATGGTGCTGGTCTGAAATCTTTTAGAAGTGATCAGCGTGGCAGCTGCTCAGCATTTTCCACTACACAGCTGCCCATGCCGCCATGTAAACCTCACCCCAAAACGAGAGTTTAAAAAGCCATTATTGTGATTAGACTTATAAACACAATAATGACCTCAAACTAGTCATTTTCCTTTCAATTAATGACCGGGTGGTACCAGGCTGTGCCTCCTTGGCCACCTTCCCCCAGTCAGTCATTAATCTCTAGGAAATGACCAGCTCTGAGGTCATTATTGCTTAATTCACCCATCCCTTCTGGCTGATGTACACCATGCTCTGGGTCATCTTTTCAATAACTAGAACATTTCATATTTCAACAGGCTATATCACAATCTGAACCCTCTAATGGCTAAGACGTATACTTCAACAGCAACACAGTTCTTTAAAGATGTTTCTAGGTGTTTCAAAATCCAATTTTTCTGATGTACTCAGACAAGTTTTCAAGGTTGTTTTCTGACATAAGTACATTCTTAAATATATGGAAGCATTATTAGAATAATGCTATATCCTATTATGTTATGTCCAGCTAAGACTATATACAGGATGGCATTAAGGAAATTAGCTTCCACAATTACAGTAGTCAGTATCATTTAAGGCGCTTTACCAACATATCTGTCTGTCTTTGGTTACACTGTTTATTTTATGTTAAAGTCCTTGCCATTCTGCATGTACTCTTGAATTGTTTGAATAGCTTTCTTACAAGTTTTGTTTTTTATTGGGGTGTTTCAATTATTTTTGTCCTGAGCCGACCTCCTCTGAAACTGCAACTTTTAAAGCAGATATAACCAAAAGAAGCATTGCAACCCCTATATTTATGTTTTATTCTACTGTATATTCATAACCATATTCTACGTCTATCAAAAATGTTTTATGAAAATGACATGGGTTTGAAATGGTTTTATGTATGAAAACATACAAATAGACCCCCTTTTTGTGGAAATGTCAGTTCAAGGGGGTGTCGTAGTATTGGTAATTTACTCTTTATTTTTACATTTGTGGAAAAAATTAAACAAGCATCATGCCAAATGATGTGTCCTTATTTCACGTTTCCTTTCACACTCATGTTGACATCTAAAATATTAATGTTATTACCACATAAACCAATCTGACCCCTTCCAGATTTTTTCCCATGAAGTGGGATTAACTCTCACCAATGTAACTTAAAAACAAGCATTAGATGATCATCAGGTACTGGGCAAAAGTTTATGACTTTGACATGGGGTTGCTGAAACATCAGGGAATGTCCTTAAAGCAGTAGTGCTACGAAACTGGGCAAAAATTTTGACCCTACCCTTTTTTTCACTATAAAAGATTCCAGGCATCTTATAGTTTTATTTGGTGGTTCAACTTTCCAATTCAACCAACATTTGAGTATTTTATAAATGTTTTAATTAATTTTTTTCTCAGTAAAAAAAGATGGTCACCACATTTTCCATAGAAATAGCATTGCATACCTGGAAAGGGTTAGGATTGAGAAAATAAAAAAAAGACTCATAGCGTACAAGCACAGGAGGCCCTGAAACAAGTACATTTGCCAGGTATGCTAATATTTTATTTAATCATAGCTGAAACTAGATATTTTGGAACAATAGTTTTAGTTGCACTGTTGAGCTAGTAGAGCCAACAACATCTACAAACAATACTAAGAGAGGTTGGAACAGAGTGCTAGTAAATGCAAGAAGCCTGATTAATAAATTTGATGAATTTAAACACCTTCTAGATACCTGGAATATTCAAATCACTTTAGTAATGGAGACCTGGTGGGAAGATACAGATTCATTTGACAAGAATATTAGTGGTTATTACTGTTACTCTAAATCCAGAGTACATAGGAGAGGTAGGGGATTAGCTATATACATTAAGAATACAATAAAGAGTGAAGAGATCCTATTAGAACATAATAACCTGGAAATGTTATGGGTAAAAATACTTTCAAATAAAGATGGCAAAATAAACCTAGGATTAGTCTATAGGACACCCTCAATTGCACAGAATGAGGATAAATTACTAACTGGCTATATTATCGAAATTAGATCCAGCAGAGAAAAACATTTTATATCATGTAACATTTTGTTAATTTTTCAAGTACACTCAACCATCATAAGACACATCCATGCCCTGATCCAGAAGGGCCATACTGCTGTAAACTGGCAGTCAAAGCAATTATTAAAATCTTCCACATCTTACATGGCTCATATACTTACAACAAATTAATTTATCTAACATACAGTTGGGAAACTTATGCCCTATACCAAGAAGCAAGTAGTATTGTTATTTGGACCAATCTCCATAGACACCATACCTTTTAATATTAGTATACTAAAGCATCATAAAATGGTATGGCATATTCTATTCCCTAATATATCTACCTGGTTATGGTCTCGTAGGTATAACTTTTAAACATCTGTTAACTTCAACCTAACAGCTACATATAATGCTCAACTTTGTCCCAAAAAAAGAAGTAGGAGAGCAAGATGCAGTATCAGACGGTGGTGGGAGCATACAGAAATCCCCGTTTAGTGCCCCAGGGACCATCCCCTATACCAAACTATAAAGTGGGGGGTTTTGTGGTGGGGGGAGTGGCACAGAGCATATATGGGAATTTAGATACACATCCCATTTTCTGTAATAATTAGTAAGGCCTCCCTTGGCCACAGCAGTAAGCCTCTCAAAAACAGCTAGCCGATCCACGGCCTTTCACCATTGCCCTAACAAGGAGGGTACAGGCTGTCTCCATCTCAGGAGGATGACTCTTTTAGCCTCCATTAGGGCTACCAGGAGCCATGCCGTGGTGGGGGAGAGAGTGGGCGCAAAGCAGTAGTATCTCCTAGGATAAGAGATAGGTTGTCGAGAGACAGAGAGAGATGGATTTGCCTAAAATCCTAGAACAATCAGCAAGAACCTGCATCCAGAAAACTTGCAAGCTTGGGCAAGTCCATAATATGAGAAGTAAATGGGCAGGGGAAGTACGACATCTCCAACAACTATCAGAGGGAGTAATTTTTAAGCTAAAGAGGACTGAAGGGGTTCTGTACCACCTAAGCAAAATTTTCAATTGAATTAATTGACTCATGGCATCTACATATGCTGTGTGAGCATCCCTAAGGCATATTGACCACAATTGAGGGGATATGGGGTGCTGCAGCTCACGTTCCCAGCCAACTCTGCTCAATAAAGTGGTGTCAGGTTGTGCATCCCTAAGGGTTTTTTAAAATGAACTTACCAGACCTTGGCCTTTCCTACAATAAGGGGGAGTGGTTAAGCCATGCCGTGGTGAATGGGCTGCCAGTACCTTTAACAATGGAGTTAAGGCACTCCTAATCTGTAGGAACTTCCAAAAGTCCATCTGGGGTAACCCATATTGCTCATGGACGTGCTCAAAGGACAGTAGGGTCCTAGTGTGTGGGAGAAGAAGGTGCTCCACTATATGAACGCCTTTGCAGCCCACAAGGGCCATTTATATACTTTGTGTTCTATTGTGATGAGAGGGTTATCCCATAGTGGAGCATATATAATGGGAGGGAGATAGTCTGAACTTGGGGTCCCGGTAAGTGCCATCACCCTACGCCATGCCCTACATGTTTTTGTTATGACCGGTGTAAAATGGTGTTCCCTAGGTTTTCTTTTGGCTAATAATGAATACAGTGGACTGGCCGTAGATAAGGCTGCCTCCAGGCTAACCCATTGAGGTGGGGGGGTAGTCCGGGGAAGGAACCAAGTGATGGCCTGGGCCATTCTAAAGGCCAAGTGGTAGCCTGTAAACCAGGGAAGCCCGAGCCCACCCTTGGACCTATGGGATTGCAGCTTTGTATGTCCCCATCTTGGTTCCTTACCCTCCCACAAAAAGAGGAAGACTAAGTTGTCCAGGTCTTTAAATGGCTTTGCGGTGAGCGGAATGGAGAGGTTATTTAGTAGATAGGAGACTCTGGAGAAAACAAACATTCGAATAGCCTCAGTCTTACCTTTCAGAGTTAAATTAAGCTTTCTCCATCGCTGGACCTCAGCTGCTAGTGATACCAAGAGAGGAGAGAAATTAGCTGACTCCAAGTCTTTCTAGGATGAGGGAATATGTATTCCTGAATACGGAAATCCCAGGGGGACCCAGGTAATGTTGGTGCCAGCCAGACAGTGCCTGGTGCATGCTCCATTCAGGGGGGACAGGGTCATTTTCTTCTGATTTATTGTTAGACCTGACAAAGAGGCAAACTCCTGCAAGGTAGTCAGAATAGTGGGTAGGGGGTTTTGGGGGTTAGAAAGGGTCAGGAGCATATCATCCATGTATGCACTTACCAAGTAGGATGACGTCTTTACAGGAATACTGGTAATATGTGGGGCATGTGTGAATTGCCTAATTAGAGGGTCCAGAGTGATTAAGAACAATAGAGAGAGAGGACAGCCCTGTCTGGTTCCTCATTGTAATATAAATGGGTGAGAAGTGTCCTTATTGGTGATAATACGAGCTGAGGGTGAATGATACAATGTGGAAACCCAAGAGCAAAAGGAGACCCCAAACTCATATAGTTTGAGAACATTATGGAGATACGCCCATTCCAATAAATCAAACACCTTGGTGAAATCTATTACAAGGGCAGTTGTTGGGGTTTTGGACTGGAGTGCCAACCATTTAAGATTTAGGACTAGCTGGATGTTGTCTGCGCTGGATTTTCCTTTCTGAAATCCAGTTTGTGAAGGGTGAAGTAGGGAAGGCAGGATACCCGATAGCCTGTTCACTAAGACTTTTGCAATTATCTTAGTGTCTATGGATATCAGAGATATGGGTCTGAAATTCACACAAAGTAACACATCTGAAGCTTTTTTTGTAATTAGTGTAATGAGGGCCTCATGCATAGAGGGATGTAATATACCATCTTTTTGGGCTTCCTGTAGGGCCTCTAACAGTGGAGCAGTGACTTCATCTTTAAGGGTTTGGTAGAGTTCTACCGACATCCCATCTGGCCCAGGTGCTTTCCCTTTTGCCATCTGGGATATAGCAGTGCTTAGCAATTCAGTTGTGATCGGGGCATCCAAATCCTTGCAATGGTCTTTTGAGAGCTGAGGGAGCAGAGTGGTCTGTGAAAAGGCCCTCAGCCACTGTGAAAGTACCTCTGCTGACATCATATTCTGGGACTGATAGAGTTCCTGATAAAAGCTGAGCATCTCGGTGTCACCAGTAGTTTGCCCTGTCTATTCTTAAGGGCCAAGATCTTCGAGGATGCCTTTTGCTTCCTTAGCCAATAGGCTAGAAGCTTCCTACCCTTTTCCCCACCCTCCCAGACTCTATGTTTAGCTCGAATCAATTGCCACTCTGCTTTTTTATTCAACAACACATTTAACTGATATTTCAGGCCTGTGATCTGGGCCAGAAGCGGAGAATTGAGTGGGTTCTTAGGGGAAGCCTTAAACTGTGCTCCAACCTGGTGAGAGTGTTCTGCAGGTCTTGTATCTGTTTTTTTCCACTCTCTATTTTTAGCTGCAGAGTACGAGATAATTCTTCCCAGAAGAACCGCCTTAAATGCTTCCCAGACAGTGGTCAGGCTGGTCTCTCCTGGGGTATTAATAGAGAAATAATATTGTGTCTCTTTCTTAATATAATCTCGAAAGGTCTCATCCTGGAGTAAGGTAGGGTTGCATTTCCATCTCATGGAGGAGGGGCTTTGTCCTGGTGGGGAGAAGATGATCGTGTCCGGGGCATGATCTGAAATAATTATATTCCCAATGTCTGCCCCTCCAATCCCTTACAAAGCTATGTTGTTGGCCAACCAGAAGTCTAGACAATTATAAGTACCATGGACAGCAGAGTAAAATGTGTAATCTCTTCCTTTTGGGTTGTTCATCTTCCAGGGATCCCCTAGGGCCCACTCTGTGGTCAAGACATTTAGGGCTGCCACTGCTTTGGGATGGGTTTGCAAGGTGGGGAGGGATTTGTCCAGGAATATATCTCGAACTAGGTTATGATCCCCTCCTATGAGAATGGGTAGATCTGCCTCACCTTCTGTCAGTTCTGTAAAGGCTTGACCAAGCTCTGCATAGATTTCCGCTGTATCGGAGTTGTGCCCATAAACATTGGCTATTATGGTTTTACCACCCAGGTAAGAGAGCTTGGCAGCTATCCATCTCCCCTGGGAGTCGGTCCAGTGAGTCTCGACTTTCCATGGTACCTTCTTACTCAGTAAAATGGCCACTCCTTTGGTCTTTATGGGCAGACTAGGTGGGCCAAGCGGTCCTTATCTGCCGTCAAATTCTGTGTTTCTGTGTCTTTGTAGTGGCACAGCTAGCTAGAACTGTTCCCACCCACAGTTTCTTTAGCCAGTTTACCATGCGGCTTGTGAGGTGCCTCTCCTGGAGCAGGGCTATGTCTGTCCCTAAGGTGTGCATAAATTGCAGAACCTTAGTTCGCTTAGCAGTGTGGTTCAGGCCCTTGACATTCCAGGAGATGCACCTCCAGTCTCCCCGCATGTTAAGGTGAGCTGCCATCAACGTTTACCACCACCAGAAAGAAGAAAACAAGGGTACTCACCCTACAAACAGGAATACAGAACAGAATCAACAAAAGAGACAAGAGCCGACTTACCACCGCTTCAAGTTAGGTCAGACGTATCTGTGCACCTCTGTGAAGAAATATTTAGAGAAGGCAGTAAATACAGATAAGGGTACAAAATATCTTATGAAGATCCTAAGTTAGGTACTAACATACTATTTGCCAGCAGATTAGGCCTTATGGTCTATCGATTCTGCTTGAACCTAAGTTCCTTAGTTGGGTGCCGAGACCCTCCCATCCCTTGTGCTCCAGAAACCCCTGTCATCCATCCCCACCCCCCTGGGACAGGCCATCATCTGATACATCCACTTTCTGTGTCTGTCCCACCCTCTCTTGAAGCCCTCCACTGTGGACCTCTGAACCAGCTCACCAGGCAGTGCATTCCAAGGGTCCACCACCCTCTCAGTGAAAAACCTCCTCCTCTTTTCCCCCTCACCCTTCCACCTTCCAACTTCAAACCATGCCCTCTGGTGATACCTCCCTGCTTTAGTCTAAAGATCCCCTCCATGTTTACCCTATTTATTCCCTTGAGGTACTTGAAGACCTCAATCATGTCCCCCTCTCTCTCCTCTCCTCCAATGAAAACAGGCAGAGCTCCTCAAGTCTGTCCTCATCGTCAAATCCCTAGCCCTCGTATCATCTTTGTTGCCCTCCTCTGTACCCGCTCCAGGAACTGTGTCCCTTTTCAAGTGTGGTCTCAGTACTGTACACAGTACTCAAGGTGTGAGTCTAACCAGTCCATTGCTGGCCGCAGAATCACTTCCTTGCTCCTAGAGGTGATCCCTTACAATGCATCCCAACATCCTGTTTGCCTTGCTAGCTGCTCTCCTGCACTGCTCAGAGTTATTCATACATGCATCCACCATGACCCTAGGTCTTTTCCCCTATTGAGGCCTCCAGCGCTTCCCCTCAAAGGTGTACCTGTGTTTAGGGTTTCCGACCAAGATGCAACACCTTGCACTTGGTGATATTGAAATTTAATTTCCATGTGTGAGCCCAGCTTTCCAGGGTGTCCAGGTCCCCTTGCAGGGCCAACCTCCCCTCTTCTCCCTCAACTACTGCTCCCATCTTGGAGTCATCCGTGAAGAGACTCATTTCACGCCCTATACCCTCCCTGATGTCCGATATGTATGCATTAAACAGGATCAGACCCAGGACCGAGCCCTGTGGTACCCCACTACCAACCTCTCTAGGGTTAGAGAGCTCCCCACAGACCACTACTCTCTGAGTGCGTCCAGCTAGCCAGTTTTCAATCCATCTGACCATCAAAGGGCCTACTCCTAACCCCATCAGTTTCTCCACCAGACCATTGTGGGGGACAAAATCAAACGCCTTGCTGAAGTCCAAGAATAATACATCCACAGGCTTACCCTGTCCAGTTCAGATGTTACCCATTCATAGAACTCCACAAGGTTGGTTTGACATGATCTACCTGGCACAAACCCATGTTGCTGACTATCCAGACCTCCCACCTCCTCCAAGTACACCCCCAATCGTTCCTTTAGTATACTCTCCATTAAGTTTCCCACCACCGAGGTCAAACTGATGGGTCTATAGTTACCTGGTACTTCCCTCGACCCCCCTTTATAGATTGGTACCACATGTGCCTCTCGCCAATCCCTAGGTACCCTCCCTGTCTCAAGTGACCTGCTGAAAAGCTCCGCCAGGGGTGCAGCCAGTATGTCCGCCAATTCCCATAGTACTCTCGGATGAATGCCATCCGGCCCAGGAGATTTGTCTTTCTTTAGGGCCTTGAGGGCTAACCACACCCTTTTGGCAGAGATAGCATCATCCGTCCCCTCCATCTTACTGGCCTTTTTATCCTTACCCAGATGTGACACCCCTGGGGTACCTCTCCCTCCCTCTTGATCCATTTCTGTTGCTCCCCTGATACCACTTACTGACGCTTCTATCCCCTTCATGCCTTGCTTTGTAGATATCCCATCCCCCTCCCTAGTGAACACAGAGGCAAAGTACTCGTTAAATACCTCTGCCTGGTCCCTCTCCTCTTCCACCCACCCTCCTTCTGATCTCAATCTGCTGAGATGGCCCTTAGTTTTCTCCGCTCCCCAATGTACCGGAAGAACCCCTTTTCCCCTCTATGTATCCCCTGTGCCAGCCGCTGCTCTTTACTGGACTTTGCTCCCCTCACCATACGGGTGACTTTTCTAGATGCAAGCTGGTACATTTCCTTATCCCTAGCCCCTCTTATTGTTTTATATTTTTTGTAGGCTGCCTTCTTTTTTCTGACTGCTACCTGTACCTCACTGGACCACCAGCATGGTTTATGTGACCTTGCTCCCTTACGTTTCAACTTAGCGCAGATCCTGACTGCCTCATGAAGTCCCCGTTTTATGACCTCCCATCTCCTTTCCACACTTGTCATTGAGGTAATCCCCTTCAAGTGATCCTTGAGAATATTTCCCATGCCCATAAAGTCTGCCCCCTGAAGTCCACTGCCAGTGTCCTAGATCTCACCCCTCCCACCATGCTTATTTGAAACCAGACAGTACTGTGGTTGCTCCCAGTCAGGGGATCCTGTACAACCATGTCCCTTACCAGGTCCCCATCTGCCAGAACCACATCCAGGACATGCCCCTCCCTTGTGGGCTCCATCACATGCTGTGTTAAGAACACATCCTGGAAGCCATCCAGCAGCCGCTGCTCCTTGGCCACCTTACAGGACATGGTTCCCCAGTTTGTACCTGGCATATTAAGGTCCCCCATCAACACCACTCCTTCCCCTTTTGGTCCACACTGGGCAGTGATGTTGTCCAGCAAACCATCCTCTAGAACATCACTCATCCCGGGGGGCCTATATGCACACCCAGCTTGACCTTATCTCCTGCTGGGGATCGTAAGGTGACCCATAAGGCCTCCACGTTTCCCTCTGCCTCTTCTACCCTAGCAATTTCTATGTCATCTCTAATGAACATAGCCACTCCACCCCCTCTGCCCTCCTTTCTATCCTTCCTAAGCATAGTGTACTCCCGTACGTTTAGGTCCCAGTCATGGTTTTTGTTGGCCCACGTCTCCGTGACCACCGCCACATCCACCCCCCCCTCGAACAGCATGGCCTGGAACTCTGGCGTCTTGTTTCCCAAGCTCCTGGCATTTACTAACACCAACCCCACCCCTTATCCCTGATCCTCTTTGTCGAACCCCACCCAGATTCCTTATACTTCCATCCTCCTCTGCTCCTCCTGAAACCTCCACCCTAGTCTGTTTCCCTCCTCCCCCTTGGGCTAAGGCTACTCCCTCATCTGGAGGAGAGGGCTTCTGGTCAGCCCTCCTTATCCTCCCCCTCACAAGTTTAAACCCCACCTTTCTTGTATGTAGTCAGCCATCCCTGTTTAAGGACTTCCTTCCCTAATGGGGCAAGATGAAGCCTGTCCTTGGCATATAGTCCCTTATCCTCCCAAACTCCATTCCAGGTAGGTAAGGAGAAATATATTACTGTTTAAGATAACTTACAATGACAATAAGTAGTTTAAACAAAGAAAAAAAATAAAGAACAATAACGTCCTTTCTCTTTTTTTTAACACAGAACTGATCAATCAAACAATAGAAAAACTCTCCGGTCTTGGTGCCAGGGTGAATGTGTGAAGAGGAGGAATGTCCCCCTATAAGCCACACTGCTCCAGTCACCAAATTGAAGCCGCAGGAAGGAGCAGACCAGTCTTGGGTGCTCTGTCCCAGCCCGACTTCAATCGACCAGATGTCAGGCCAGACCTGTGAAGTCGAGCCACGCCATGAGTACGGTTTCTGCACAAACCCTAGGCAATCCTAGGGCCCTAAACAGAAGTTACCTATTGGGGGGCAAGGAAATGTGTTTGGGGGGCCTCTGTCAACCGTCCATGCCATGCGTCCCACATAACAGAATGATGTATCAAGAGGGGAGGATGAAATAGACAAAAGTACGACCTAAAACAACTGCCATTCACATATATCAATCGCTAGTCTCTCCAGGCATTTGGAGCTCGCTGCTTTATAATTTCTATAGCACTTAGGAGAGTCCAGCAGTGAGTTTCCCCACAGTGGAATACCAGAAACCTTAACTATGGCAGAGTGGTGGGGGGGGGAAGGGGTATAACTCTCTTCAAAACCAGATTCAGAGAAAGAGGGGAAATGTATAGGTGGAAGGGTATACCCTAAGGTTATCACATGGGGCAATGGAGCAGCAGCGAGTAGCAACCTCTGCTGTCAAGCAGATTTACGAACCCCCCCTTCCTATCAATAGTAACGGGTCTGCTAAGCCTAATAAGGATGCAGCATGCAGCAGAGATGTAAGGAAACTCAGGAGCAGCTACATAGATAGCTGAAATGCTTCGTCAAGGCAGCTCCCATTCAACAGTTTGAAACAGTTCCATCAGGTGTGGTG
The DNA here is from genome assembly GCA_016271365.2 of Neoceratodus forsteri. Lineage (NCBI taxonomy): Eukaryota > Metazoa > Chordata > Ceratodontiformes > Ceratodontidae > Neoceratodus > Neoceratodus forsteri. The sequence goes on from CM028135.1 coordinate 757,013,965, forward strand.
TGGGAAGCAAGTGCCTCTGCAAAAGTCATGGGCCCAGGCTTCAGCATTTCATTATTCACCACCTCGAGGTCTTCGGTCATTTCCATAGTAGTCACCCAGTCTATAGGAATCGAGTCGCTCAGCATATCAGGGTCCTCTTTGGGTTGAATTGTGCTCATTTTGGCAGCCACAGGAAGTGAATCCATCCTCAGGAGTTTAGCAGGAGGACAGGCACTTGCATTATCCATTACAGAAGCATGAGGGCTTTTAGCTCATTGCCGCTGTTTGGCAGGTAGTGGTTGCAGTTCAAGATCCTGATGTTGACCGAGGGGGGGTTTTGTGGGCTGTTTAGTTGCTGGGGGTGGAACTAAATCAGCCTGTTGTCATCTGCTGTCCGAGCTCTGAGTATTTTCTGACTGATTATGAGTGGGGGAATCCTTAGTGTGCGGACCATTCCGTCTACAATTCAGGCTCCCTGTGTAGTTGGATCCCTGCCTATTAGGTCCCAGGTCTTTGTGGTTTTGTGACTCCCAGAGGCGTCTGGGGGAGGTAGTTCTCTGCGCCATGCCCAGCCAGTGGTTCTGTATCCAGGCCTTGGCCTCTTTAGGTGACTCCGCTGTAAAGGATTGTCCATTTTTTGAAATATAGAGAGCAGTCAGGCCTTTAAAATGATACATTACAGAGTTGGCATTCAATATCTTTTTCAAGGGATTGTACGCACGGCGCTTGGCCGCCACCTCTTGTATGGAATCTCTGTACAAGGAGATAGTGTTGCCTCTCCAGGTTAACTCCCCAAGGTCTCTTGCAGCTCTTAACAGATGCTCCTTAACAGAGAATCGCAGTAGATAGGCGATGATTGTCCGAGGCCCTCTGGTGTTGTTTGGAGTTCCAGGAACTCTATGGGCACACTCGACCCCCATCGGCTCTTTCCATCGATCCCCCAACAGTTGTGGGAGCAACTCATTTAAGAAATGCTCCATGTTAGGGCCCTCAGCCCCCTCAGGCACTTCCAGAATCCTGACAATATTACTCCTACTGCGATTCTCCTGGTCTTCCGACCGTGTCCACAGTTGCCCCAGTTTAGCCTCATGGTCTCTCATTTTTTTTAGCATATGGAGGTGTTGCTGCTCTAATTCCTCTGTCCGGTGCTCAAGAACATTATGCTGATCCTCTTGCCGATAAACATCAGCCACAGCCCCCGTTAGTGAAGTGCCTATAGTGCCCACCCTAATTAGCAGTGCCTCAAGCATTCTAGTTATATTTGCCAGGGCCTCTTCAACCTGGGCTTGATCAGTAGCTACCAGTTTAACCTGACTTATCTCACCTGCCTGCACACTTGCTTGGAGATCCATCTCGCAACTGGAAGCCACTTATAGCCAAATACCCCACTCCATAGGTATTAAACCAGGCTCTCTGTTCATAGCACTTGCCGTATGTTCTTCGAGCACCGCTACTGCTGTGGAATTTACTTGGTCTATCCCCGCTGTTCAAGGAATGGAATGAGCAAGCAGAGGTGGTACCGGTGACTCTATTAAGAGTGTGAGAGCTCCTCCTGCAGTTTGGCGAGGCCTACGCGGCCCAGTGTTGTTTGAGACTTCGGCTTCAGTGCAGTACTAGGATGGCAGCAAAAACAGGTTGCACCTCAAATTAGCTGTGGCATAACAATTACAGAGGTCTTAGGGATTAGCCCATAGGGAGAATCGACTTCTCAATCCAGCATAGCGGCGGATTTCGTTCGGTTGTTCGTCAGGCTGGGGAAGAGGGAAGAGATTATGCTGCCATCTTCTCCGGGTCCAAGCCACGCCCCAGAGAAAAACATTTTAATGGGTGACTTGAACTTGCCTGGGATAGACTGGCTGGATCTAAAAGGCACCACTAGTATAGAAACCAGTTACCGAAAAGCATTAGACTAGGCAGGGTTAGAACAAAAAGAATGGGTAGGAACTAGAGGATGCAATATTTTGGATCTTATTATGACCAACAGGGCTGATAATGTGGGCAGCATTGAGGTGGAAAGTCCCCTTGGAAACAATGACCGCCAAACTGTATTTTGTCAAATTAAGGAAGATTGCATTAATGAGGTAAGAAAAGGGAATACACGTAAACTGAACTTTGGTAGGGCAGAGTTTCCTTAGAACAAGTATGTACAGATGGGATTGGCATAATAACTTTGTAACAGAACAGTTTAGGAAATGTGGGAAGTATTATTGGAGAAATTAAGAACAGAAGTAAGTTGCCACATACTAAGCAGAGAAAAACATGGTTCAACACAAAAATATAGAACTTAATCAAGAAGAAAAATAAAACATATACAGTAGAATGACACTAAGATCAGACGATCCAGAGGGTATGATAGTCTGCAGGGCCCTAGTGAAGGAAGTAAAAAACAGTATCAAAAAGGCCAAAGCTGAGTATGAATTATCACTCACATCCAAAATCAAGGATAACTATAAAACATTTTATACATATATTAACATCAAAAGGAAAGTCCAGCACAATATTAGCTCCTATATAAATACAGAGGGCAATACAGCAAATGATAAGGAAATGGCAGACATTCAGAATATTTATTTATGTTCTGCATTTAATAACACTAACAAAACAGTTACTCCATTTGTTATTGAAGAATCTATACCTGGTAAGATAAATATCGAAACAAAAGAGGTATTGGAAAGATTACAAAAAATCAATTTAAATAAATCCCCAGGTCCCGATGACATACACCCAAGAGTATTAGCAGAACTTTCAGAATGTTTGCACCTCCACTTGTATATTTCTTCCAGAAATCCCTGGATCTGGCAGAAGTAGTACAGGGATGGAGAGATGCGGTTGTGGTACCAATTTTAAAGAAAGGCCCTAGGACTAAACTAGATAACTTTAGACTGATCAGTCTGACATCTATGATATGTTAAATCCTAGAGGGTATAATTAAAGACCATATATTAGCACATCTGGGGGCAACTAACCTATTAAATCCAACACAACACAGCTTTACGAAATCTCGCTCATGTCAGACAAGCATGCTAGTTTTCTACGAAAAAGTAAGTAAAGCATTGGACCATGGTGATGCGGTGAATGTAGCTTTTCTTGATTTTTCCAAGGCCTTCGATAAACTGCCCCACAATTAATTATTAATAGTCCTTGAGCAAACTGGGCTATATCATAATATAATTAACTGGGTGAATTCATGGTTGGGAAATAGGAGACAGAGAGTGACTGTGAATGGAGCTCTATCTGAATAGGCAAGTGTGACTAGCGGTATTCCACAGGGCTCTGTGTTAGGCCCATGCCTTTTTAAAATATATGTTTCATCATTAAAATATGGCCATCCTAACTTATGGCTAAGTAAGTTTGCCAATGATTGTAGGATTGGGGCAGTAGTTAACACTAAAGAGGAAGGCATCATCCTGCAAAATGCCCTAAATGATATAGAGAATTGGACCACCAAGTACAGATTGGAATTGAATGTAAATAAGTGCACCATCTTGCATATGGGGAGTCATAACCCAAACATAGCCTATAGGATGGGGGGCCAAAGTTTACCCGAAACTGTGGAGGAAAAAGATTTGGGTGTAATGATATCATCAGACCTACAGTTTAGTTCACACTGTAGCATTGTCACCAGAAAGGCCAATCAAAACCTAAATTGTATTTTGCATCACATCAAAAGTAGGGGTAAGAAAGTCATAATCCCTCTGTGTCAGGCACTGGTAAGACCCCATCTTGAGTATAAGAAGGGAAATATCTTAAAATTAGAGGAGATCCAGAGAAGAGCCAGAAGAGCAATAATAGGGTATAATAATGCCCCATACACCAAAAGACTTGGGAGATTAAACATATTTACCTTACAATATAGGACAACAAGGAGGGACATGTGCATGATTTATAGAGCCTTGCATGATAACGTATTGTGGACCAATTATGGCCTGATGCTCAAAGAATGCAAGTACGAAACCAGGGTTCATCACCTTCAACTAGCAGTGGGGAAATGGAGTCTACTTAAAAGAAGACACCGATTTAGCCAAAGGGTAGTTAACTTGTGGAACAGTCTACCTATAGATGTAGTAACAAGCAGCTATATGGAACTATTCAAAAACAGATTCAATACATTTTCTACAAACATATAAGAGATGGTCTGAGATTTTTTTGGCAACATATAAGGATGAAAGCCTATTCAGATTGTATTTTCTATGTAACCTATGTAACCAAAACAGACAGGAAAATTATACAAATTGTAAGAAGTAGTTAGCCATAACTTCTTATTTCTGAACTATTTTTCCTTTTCCTTTTGCTCGTTAGAAGGTTTTGTGTTGGATGTGTGGAACAGCTCTTGGCCTGGCAGCTGGCATATCTACCTCTAATCCCCCTCACTACATGCTCAACACTGTGATATTGTGCTCACACTCATAGTGACATCACAGGTGACTGACCTGGCAGCCACTGAGTGGTTGTTTCTAAGCAGCAGTGATGTCATAGTGAGGTCACAATGATGATGATGTAGTGTGTGTGTGTGGGGGGGGGGGCAGAGATAGATATGTCAGCTACCAGGATGGGAACTATTCCAAATAACACCTACTAACATCAGATAAACAATCTTCTATTTAACCAAAAGGAAAACAAACATTACATCAGCTATAAAAGGTAATAGTTTACTGCTTTTAAAACTAATATTAGTAGTAGTCAGCACAAGTACACTAGCTCTTTAAATAGCTAGTGTACCTGCATTGCCTGGAATTAATTCAGAAGTAGTCAGCTATCACTTTTTATATCAGAAGTTTTTTTCTTCTCTTTTTTGCTAATTTGAATATTTTTTACTTGACAGTACAAAGTGAGATGTGTGAAACGGCACTCTATTTGGAGGCTGACATAGTTCAGTTCCTACATATCCATCATTAGCACTGAGACCTCACTGACTGTGACTTCACTAGCAAGAAGAGCCAATCTCCTACTGCTTGATTGGTAAAATGTGACACGTTACTAATCAGACAGCAGGGCTTGTGATGAAACAATGTGTGAGGTCACATGTTCATGACATAGTGGGAGAATTTGAACGAGATATGTCTGCCCCCAGTTAAAGCACTGCTTTTCACACCATACTCAGTACTATAAGGTAGAAAACCATCTGATGAGCACATACAAAAGGATGAAAACTAGGGCTCCATGGAATCTGCTGAACCGAATCAGATTCATTGGATTCTGGGCTTTTTTTGGAATTCAGAATTTTGTTATTCAAAGACAAAATTCTGAATCCATTAACCTTAGTTGGACATGGATTCGGAATAAGAATCTGATTCTGATTCTGCATCTGAATCCTGCTTAATCCTTTAACTACCCCCAGCTAGTAGAAATCCCCCATGGATCCCATAGTGGGCCAGAAGAAAAGCCCTCCTCAACCCTTCTCCCTTCCCTTATCATATGGACTCTCTGTCCATCTGGCAGATCCACTGATACTACAGGCCAGCATGTTTAGCAGCACACACACACACACACACACACACACACACACACACACACACACACACAGAGTAACCTGATCCCCAGCCCTTAGTTGTTGTGTCCTCTTTCCTTGTTTCAAATTCAAAAAGCTTTATTAGACTTGGCTAAGACAAATTACAAAGAACACGAAGGATACATAAATATATAACCACTTAGTATATCACTAGTCATCAAGATAATACCCAAAGGCCCTGTAGGTCTCCTATCCAAGTTATGGCTATAATAATACAATCCCCCTCACCCCCCGTATTCCCCCCAACAAATCTCTCCCCTTTCCCTGGAGTCTAAGGTGTCTCAAATAGTATTCAGCTAGTGGCAACTAGGATGCAGTGCAGTAAGAGTGGGTTCAAAATGCACTGTGATCATGCCCGTTCTTGGGAATGTGGAACATGAAGTTCATTGATGGTAGACATAGGTGTGGAATGATAAGATGGTGAATAGAAGATATTCGACCATCTCCCAGGGTTCAGAGTCAATAAGGTGAAAAGGGGTTCCCAGATCTGGTTGTATTTCACATAGGAATGTGACATATTTGCAATGATATGTTCAGCTTGTAATGCAAAAAGAGTTTCCCAGAACCATTCCACATAGGTAGGGGTGGGCTGGTTGCACCAATGCCGGACAATAACCTTCTTGGCACAAGCTGTTATTAAGGCCATACGATATTTCTGGTTGCCAAGTAAGGCTTTAACAAAATTGCCCAAAATACAGATCTTAGGGGTAAAAGCCTGGTCAAGCCCCAAAAGAGGATCTAACCGATGTCTAATATCATCCCAGAAAGGCTTAACCTTTTCGCAGGTCCAAAGAATGTGAAACAATGATCCCCGTTCTTTTTCATATCTAGTACATATGTCTGAGGCCAACCTACCCATTCTGTAAAGTTTAATTGGGGTGTAAAACATGTTGTGCAGAATTTGAAATTGTGTAAAGTGGTACCTGTCCCATTTGATGTATTTGTAGACCCCTTTCCAGATGCCGGTCCAATCATGAGAGTTTGCCTGGAAGGGAAGGGTCTGGTCCCAAAAGTAAAAGAATGTTTGTTCCTTCTCAGTGAGGAGGCACCTCAGCCATTTATGAAAGAAAGCTATAGCATGTGTAGCAGGGGTGGCCAACAAGAAGGGGAACAGGCATTACCATATTCCCTGGACCAGACGCCATTACTGAAATATTGAAACAGCATGTGCCTAAGTTATAGATATTTGAAACACATGGATATGGACCAGTCAAATTTCTGTTGTGCTTCTTTAAAGGTCATAAGCTTGTTGGTGGACAGTAATTGATCGACCAAAAGGAATTCTAAAGAAGGTCAGGTAATTCTGGTTAGCATTCTCCCAGCTATCTTTAAGTTCTGAGTTTCGATGATGGGCTGTGTAATATCATAGTAAGGGTCTAAAACTAATAATTGGCATAACTGGTGATGAGCATGGAGTGAATAGCCTATGGGGGTGTCTCTCAGAAGGACAGGTATCCTTTTGAAGGGAATGTACGGCAACGTGTGGGGATGCAAACTGAAGTGTTTACACATGGCGCTCTCTATGTCCAGCCATTGGATAATGTTGTAGAGGTCTGAGGCCCCAGGAGCAGGGCGAAACCAAAGGGAAATCTGGGAGCAGTGTATAGCCAGATAGTAAAGGTAGATATTAGAGATTTTCAACCCACCAGCCTCTCTCGATCACATTAACTTTGTCAGGGCTCTCTGAGGGGGCTTTCCCAGCCAAAGAAAACTGGAGAAAATTCTGTTGACCTGGAGAAACCATGCTTTGAGCAGGGCCAGGCTGAGCATGAGGAGCGGGTATATAATTTGTGGGAGAACATTCATTCTACATATGCTCACATGGCCCCATGGGGATAAGGGTAATAAAGACCAGCGGTTGAGGTCATTTTGGAATTTGACAAGCACTTGGTCCAGATTATATTTTTTGAATTTGGACAGTTCAGTGCTAAGGTATAGACCTAAATATTTTAGCTATTTTAACTTAACCCAAAGAAGACCCAGGTGTTCCACACTAGCACGATGGTCTGCAGTATTTAAGGGCATGAGTTCTGTTTTTGTCAAGTTCAGTTTGTAGTTGGATATAGCGTTGAAGTGGTTTATGATATTCAGGACTTCCAGTATGGAAGTGGAAGGAGACCCGATATGTAAAAATATGTTGCCTGCATAAACAGACAGCTTATATTGTGAGGCATCTACAATTATGCCCTGGACCTGTCGGGAAAGCTTGATTTTCCTGATCAGGGGATCAAGGTATGAATTAAACAAAAATGCAGACAGGGTACACCCTTGGTGAGTACCTTGTTGCAAGGGAAAATGATCAGACAGGATCCCATTACAAAAGATACATGCTGAAGGGTTGGTGTAGAGGACTCTGAGCCACTAGTAAATTCAGGAGGGAGGCCGTATCGAGGGAGCAAGTGAAATAAGTAGTCCCAGGACACCCGATCAAATGCTTTCTCTGCATCCAGAGAGGACAGGACAGATGGTATGGGGGAGTTTCTGCATGGGGAGATAAGATGCAAGATTTTCCGGTGTGGTCTGCAGACAATCTGCCTGAGACAAAGTCCACCTGCTCCCTACTAAGGAGACATTCCCATACAGAGTTCTATCTGGTGGCTAAAATGTTTGCTAGAATTTTCAGGTCTACATTAATGAAAGATATAGGCATGTAGTTGGTTACTGATAGGGTGTCCTGATTGGGTTTAGGCAGAAACACTATAGTGGCTGCCATGAGGGAGGCATCTGACAAGCCATTCGAGAAGAGATACTGGAATAGGTCAAGGAGTTGTGGTGCAAGCAAATCCCTAAATTTTTGGTAGCAATTTGAGGAAAAGCCATCTGGGCCAGGCAATTTGTCAGGGGTTAATGAATCAATCACCGTGTTCACTTCTTCCAGAGTCAAGGGAGCCTTCAACAAGGTGACTTGAGCTTGGCCTTGCACCGGTAAATCCAAATCTTGTAGCAAGGCATCTGATGCGAGAGGGTTGAAAGGATTCAGGGAGGCCATATAGAGGGAATGATAAAAGGCTTGAAACTGAGAGACAATGTCTTTCGGAAAAGTGAGTAAGTGGCCTGAGTCTGATCTAATGGATGAGATAATCTGATCCGCTTGCTGGCTATGCAGACATAAGGCAAGAAGCTTTCCAGTTTTTTCCCCCTTGGTCAAAGTATTGGGCTCTGGTTCTCAGGAGGAGATTTTCGGCCTTCTGTCCGAGAAGGGTGCTATATTTCGCTTGAAGGGCCTCAAGCTGTTCTTGATTTGCTGTTAGTGAGGAATCTGACATATCTTGCTCAGCCTTCTGGATTTGTGCTAGAAGGGAGAGGGTGGCTTGAGTGAGTTCCATTTTCCTTCTGGTTGCCAATCTTTTAATTTCACCCCAGAGGCACATTTGAAGGAGCATCAGAAAATGTCCAGTTTGAGCGTTGTGGGCGAGTTAAGGGAAAAAAAATCAGAACTAAAATGCTGTAGCCTCTCTATTTGTTGTGGGTGTTTTAATAGGTGGTTGTTGAGACATTATGTTTTGTCCCATATCAGGGATGGAGCAAGACTGACCTGTAAGAGGGTTGGGTGATGGTCGGATATTACCTTAGCACAGTAACAGCTCAGGAGCACCCCTGATAATGCTTCACCACTCAATAAAAAAAATCAACATGGGAAGAGGAATTATGTGGGGTAGAATGGAAAGAGTACTCCTTGGAAGCAGAATGTATGATTCTCCGGGGGTCTAGCAGTCCTAACGAGTCCATAAGGTCTCACAGGGTGAATTGGCTCAGTTTAAGGGGGGGAGACTACATCTTAGGGTCCTATCCAAGTCATCGTCTAACACTATGTTGCAATCCCCAGCAAGGATCATAGGAAGAGTAGCACACTGGGACAAAATGGGGGTCTGGGAAAAGAAAGAGGGATCTTCCGTGTTAGGCCCATAAACTGAACCTAGAATCACCTCCAGGTGCCCCAGTAGTGCTCTCACAAAAATAAATCTACCCTGGGGATCAGTAACCTCCTGAAGGAGGCAGAATGGGACAGACCTAGACACCAGAACTGGAAGACTAGGTTTGCTGGCCAAGGCACCTAGCTTCACCTGAGCTCTTTGTTTCTAGGTTGCTTGAAAGGACAGAGCAAAGAAACTTACCAGAGCAAGGGAAAGGATTAAGACTTCTTTTGGCTAGGCAGATTTACTGTGTTTTGTTGTTTTTATTCTGTACTCACAGGGATTGTTACTGTTTGTTGCTAACATTTTATTGCTTTATTTTTCTCTGATTCAAATTGTTGGGTATACCTTCTGTTGCATTATTACAAGGTGTGCCTACAGGTGTGTGCTAACAGATTACTGCTGTAATCTTCTGATTCAAAGTGTCTTTTGCAAGGTATATCTTCTGTTACTGCTTTATTTTTCTCTGTAGCAAAGTGTTTCTTACAGGGTATATCTTCTGTGAAATTATTACCGCTGGTTCTTTACAGGTTTTACAGTTTTATCTATCATAAGGATAAGCTTTCAGAGTTACTGCATTTGTTACTGACTGATTGTTTCTGCTCTTACTGCCTTGTTTCTTTCATCCATGGTTCTTCTTTTTTGGCAGGGGAAGGGCCCAACCACCCACCCCCATCCTCAACCACCCCACACTACACTCCTTTTATAGGGTAGCACAGTCATGACATTTCCTGTGGCAAAGCAGGAAGGGGAGAATCAGTGGGGTATCCACACGGTGACCTCATTTACAGGGGTACTAGTCATTTAACTTGTTATAACAAGCTATACAAAAACAAACAAACAAAACACAAAATCAAACTTTTGCTAGCATTTTCTTCCTTCTAATTACACTGACCAGGTTATAAACCTAGCAAATTATCTGGAATGGATATCATTAACTGCAGGTACTGCTGAACAGTTTTCAGAAGGGCAGTTTTACAGAATTTAGTACACTGTCCTACATGCTGGGCCATTGGAGATCTTAGGGCTCAGCTCCAGGCAGCATGGGCAGAGACTGCATGCCTCAAATTTCATATTCAAGAGGAAATATATTGAAAGAACCACCCGCCATTTCCCCAACATCCAACAGAAGCACCTCGACTGCAGAGGGTAGTTGGTCCAGGAGGTTAGCAGGTGGTTAGGAGGGGTAAATTGGGTGGCCCATCACCTGGTGCTCTCCAACATATTACCTCCACAAACCATATAAAAACTACAAACAGGTATCTGCCTCTATCTCTGAAATCAAACAAAGGGGCAAAGGACACTGCAGAGCAGGACACTGCAGCACAGGAGCTAGCACAACAAAACTCACCCAAAACAGGAACTAAAACAAAAAAAGCAAAAAGGAAATCCAAAATACTTCTAATCATAGGAGACTCCATGATTCAGGGAGTTGATACCTATCTCCAACCAGGGGTAATGGTCAGATGTCTCCCCGGTACATCAACATGGAGCGACACCGACCACATTGCTAAAATTGTTCAAGAAGCAGGGGAAAACATTGACATCCTGGTACACATAGGGACTAATGATCTCACCAGCCAGTCAGTTGTGGAGACCAAGGAACACCTGACCAGGCTGGGTGACAAACTATCATCCATTTCATCTGGCATCTCCTTCTCTGAGATCCTGCCAGTCTGGAAGAGGGGGGCTGATGTAGGGAAGGTCAGAGAAGTGGATATAGGGGAGCTAAATATGTGGCTCAAGGGCTGGTGCCAGGAAAAAGGACACAGATTTGTAGGGAACTGGCAACAGTTTTTGGAGCGAAAGTTCTTTAAATTTGATGGACTGCATCTGACTAAGGAAGGAGTCAGTGCATTGGGGCAGAAGTTTGACGTCTTTGAAGAATATTTAAAGTAGCAAATGGGGAGAGGGGTGAAGCACCCCATACGTCAAATGGGAAGAACACCCCACCCCCCTCAGCTAGTGGTCAAACAGGAGTTCAGCATGTTTGTAGTTCATTTGCATCACCAGGTAAGGAAAAAGGCCCAGCTCCCCATACGATGCACAGGGGAAATGCCAGACCTCACCCAACAACTAACACACTGAAATCTGGCCAATGGAAAATCGTGTGCACAAATGCTCGCAGTCTGGGAAACAAGATCTCAGACCTGCAGGTAATAATGACAGAGGCTAAACTGGAAATAGTAGCAATTAGCGAGACGTTGTTTACCAGTAACAACACTTGGGAGACTTCAGTACCTGGCTATGTATTGTTCAGAAGAGACCGAGGTACAAAAAGAGGGGGTGGGGTGGTCCTGTACGTCAATGAAAATATCAAAGCTACAGAAATTCAGAATACATGTAAGGAGCCAGAAGAACTGTGGGTCACTCTGAAAACAGGAAATGGGACAGCCATAAGAACTGGGGTTGTCTACAGGCCCCCAGACCAGGGGGAGGACATAGACACATTACTGTTAGAAGATATACAAAACATGACAGCTAAAGGGGAGGTTCTGATAATGGGAGACTTCAACATGCCAGATACAGATTGGTCAATACCAGCAGGAACATCTGCCAGAACTAGACACATGGTGGATTCCCTGCAGGGGGAGGGCCTCAAACAACTGGTACAACAACCCACAAGAGACAAGGCTATCCTAAATCTAGTACTGACTAACAGGGAAAGGATCACAGATCTCCAGGTAGACGGTCACCTGGGGGCCAGTGACCATCACATAGTATGGTTCAGTTTGGCCACTACAACTAAATCATCACATCCCAAGGCAAAAATATGGAACTTCAGAGGAGCTGACTTTGATAAGATGGCCAACAGAGTTAAGCTAGCCCTGGCAAAAAAAAATACAGGTGAGGGAGTACATGCAAAGTGGGCAAGGATAAAGGATGCAATACTTGAAGCAACATCCCATTGTGTTAGAGAGAAAAGGAAGTGCAAAAGAAGAAGGAAACCACTTTGGTTCTCAAAAACAGTAGCAGAAAAGGTCAGAGCCAAAAGGCTGGCATTCAGGAAATATAAGGGAACGCAGTGGGATGAAGATAGGGAGGCATACCAAACTTCCCTAAGGGAAGCAGGGAAGGCAGTAAGGCAGGCAAAGGCCCAAACCAAGGAAACTCTAGCACAGACAGTAAAAGAAGGTGACAAGACTTTCTATAGATACATTAGTGAAAGGAGAAAGTCCAGAGGGGGAATTGCTAAGATCAAAGGAGATAAGGGGGCGTGTGAGGAGGAGGACCATGTAAAAGCATCTATCCTAAATAGATACTTCTGCTCAGTATTTACTGGTTGACCGGTAGAAAACAGAGAGCGGTGGTAAACGGTATACAGTCAGAAGAGTTTCAGGTCACAAGTGGGGTACCTCAGGGATCAGTCCTGGGGCCAGTCCTCTTCAATATCTTCATCAGTGACATTGCAGATGGACTGGAGGGTAAGGTCTGTCTGTTTGCAGATGACACCAAGATCTGCAACAGAGTAGATGATCCAGAGGGGGCAAGCAGAATGAGAAGAGATCTGGATAAACTAGCAAAATGGTCGGAGGAGTGGCAACTGGGGTTTAACGCAAAGAAGTGCAAGATCATGCACAGAGGGAAGAGAAACCCTGAAGCCTCCTATAGGCTGGGAGGGGAGTTGCTGGCAGTCATAGGGAAGAAAGAGACTTGGGCATCATCATCACCAATGACCTGAAATCATCCAAGCAGACCACTAAAGCAGTAGGTAAGGCTAGGGGGATGTTAGGGTGTTTTAGTAGGGGTATCACAAGTCAGAAAAGGGTGGTAATAATCCCTCTTTACAAGACACTGACTAGGCCCCATCTGGAGTACTGCGTGCAGTACTGGAGGCCACACCTTCACAAGGATATTAACCAAATTGAGGCAGTCCAGAAAAGGGCAACCAAAATGGTGCAGGGACTGCATCAGAAAACATATGAGGACAGATTAATGGAGCTCAATATGTATACCCTAGAACAAAGGAGGGAGAGAGGTGATATGATCGAAACATTCAAACACCTTAAGGGCATTAACAAGGTGAAAGAGCCTAACATGTTTCAATAGAAGAAAAATAGCAGGACAAGAGTACATAGCATGAGATTAGAGGGAGACCAATTAAGGGGTAATGTGAGGAAGTTCTTTTTCACAGAACAGGCGGTGGATGCATGGAACGGCCTACCTCAGGAAGTGGTGGCTATGAATACAGTACAGAGCTTCAAACAGGCATGGGATAGGCATAAGGGAGCAATACAGATGAGTACGAATAGATAGACCATTGACAGAGCAAAGGCCGATGGCACATTTATAAGGTAGAAAAGGAAATGGGCAGACTGGATGGGCCTTGTGGTCCTTATCTGCCATCAACTTCTATGTTTCTATGTTTCTAGAATAGCCACCCCACGTTTATGGGAGTCCATTCCGGAGCCAGACACCTGGCCAGCCCAGGAACGTTGAAGAGACATTATCTGTGCTGGGGGGAGGTGGGTTTCTTGTAAAAAGGCCACATCCACCTGCAGTTTGTGGAGATGTAGCAGGACTTTAGCTTGTTTTGTTGGTGATTGAGCCCCCTTGATATTCCACTAGCAATATCTATAGTTATGAGCCATGACTAAGTGGAAGGTATATCAGGTTATGAGGGAAAATATGTAACCCATAGGAGACATTCATTACCACAAACCACACTGCTATTAGTTTCTGTAGACACCGGGGAGCGGTCCCAACCCCCACCAACCACTCTTGGCCCAAACAGTATACAACAGACCCCATAAAGGTGAGTAACATGTAAATAACCAAGTTAACCAGCTCAGAACAAACCCCCCCCTTCCCTCACCCTTTTACTCCTCCCCAAGATTGTGAAGACAATAATTGCCCCTAACCCCCCGCCCACAACCACCCACCACCCAACAATAAGAAGTCTCCCCAAGTCTAACTAACTGATGCATGAGGCTCATACCGATCGTAGCTCTGTGATCAATCCACCCCGCTCTCCCCCCAACACATGTTGATCTGAAAATGGATATACACTACCTTCTAAACAGCTTTATCCTGTGTTACCTAACATTTTCAATACCTTGTGTAACCCCCCTGCAAATGGGGGTTCCCAAAAGACTTCCAGGAGCTTGCTTGAATGCTCCAAGCCTGAATGGTGTTTGGCGTTTAAGCCATTTATCAGTGAGTGTTTTTAGAGCCTCTGGTACTGTCTCTTTAAGAGCTGTCTGCTTGCAGACATAATTAGTTTGTATGGGGGGACTGTGTGCTTCTCTGTTTGAGTACCACTCGAGCTGCTGCCAATTCACTCCATTTTTGCAGTCACTAGGAGTGCAGAGGGAACCTATCTGAAAGATGTAACTGTTTGCCAGAAATCATTTACAGTAATAATGAAATTACAGTTTGTCTAACCTGCTTTTGCAGTCAGAACTGTGTCTGCCTAGTTCCCCATTCTGGTTTTGAACTGCTGAACTGGACCAATCAGTGTGGGGTAAGCTAGCTCTAAAATGGTGCCTTGGACGAATCAGAACTTGACTCATAATCTGAGCCAGCCACAAGAGGATTGTATGGGCAGTGACTCTGGGAGATGTAGTTTAGACTTCGGCGCCTTTTTGGACCAACAGCAGCAGTCTATTGTGAGTGACAGCCAATGCAGTCAAGAACTGGGAGGAACTCAAAGGAAGTGCCCGGTTTTGTCTGTTGGGAGTTTCAGTCTGCTCTGGCAGTGAAGGGGAAAGGAACCCTGTGCTCCTTCAGTGCACAGTTTTAGTCAAAAAAAACATGTGTAAGGTCCAGAGTTCCGGTCTGCAGCTTGTTAGGACTGAATCCGTCCTGTGAAGAGAATCAAAGGATATCTGAAGAGTAGAAACCAGGCTCACCCTGTAGAAGACTGGAGGAATTGCTGAAAATTGCACTCGGTCTGTCAGGAACTGAATCTGCTGTGTGTTCTCCCGGGTATTGTGCAGTAATTGCGATCGGGATACAGATGCAGCCTGCCTGGTATAGTGCTTTCTTTTTACCATATAAATGTGTGAAGAGGTTTGTGTACCTCAAGTGAATCCTGCTGCCATTAAGTGACTTTTGCCTGTGACTGTTTACCATATAAATGTGTGAGGAGTCTCTTGGAGCTCAAGAGTAGCCCTGCTGACATTGAAGGACCCTATCTTGTTTGGAGGTCGTGAGTACTAATTCAGGGTCGCTCCCTGTTGAATTGCCACATTAAATCCAAATGGAATTACTGTACTGCTGACTGTTTAATTTTCCTTTTCTCTGTGTGAAAGGGCCCCTACCAGCTGCCATGGTTTGGACTAGCCACTAGGGCTTGGGTACCCAGGGACAGTAACTGATAGGGATAGGTCTGTGCACAGAGCCATAGGTAGATAGTAAAGTGATAAGCTAATTAACCTGATTTCCCCTGTCCTTGTTATATCCCCCTAAATAAATCAGAGCTGCTTGTTTCAGCAAAGTTACACTGCCTGAGGTATTTGTCTATGTTAAAGTACTGTACTGTGATTGTTGCA
Source organism: Neoceratodus forsteri (assembly GCA_016271365.2). Classification (NCBI taxonomy): domain Eukaryota; kingdom Metazoa; phylum Chordata; order Ceratodontiformes; family Ceratodontidae; genus Neoceratodus; species Neoceratodus forsteri. Next base: position 757,029,861 of record CM028135.1, read on the forward strand.
CTGTATCTTATTTCACAGGAGGTCCCAGTGCCGGAACCAGACCTGGGGTAAGTGTATACTGTGAAGGTAATTCTGATATATTGTGTGGGCCACTAGTGGGAAGAAAGGGGGGTTGCAGTGTCCCAGAGGGCTGTGACCAAGTTAGTTTAACTATTGCAAACCCTGACCTCTGGGTGGAGGCACCCGCCATTGGATCCAGGCCCCTCAACCTGTTAGTGGCAAATCAGGCAGGGGTAGTAGCCCCTGGGATAACGCCATCTAGGGGTTACATCTTGGAGGCTCACCGCTGGGATTGTGTGTCCTCTAGTGGCCATATTTACGAACCACTGTTAAGAAAAAAATGGGTACCCCGACAGAAGTGGCTGTGCACCGGCTGGTGGAGTGGTGTACTGGGGAGGAGATTGACCTCCAAAATGCTATGCTTATCCTGGACATCCCCCTGGGTATCAATACGGACACTGTACAGGGAGTACTTTCCAAGGTGGAAGGTTTACAAAACCCTGTGGTGGTGGGTCGGCATGCTAATCTGCTCACCCACACTTTCCTGGCCCTAGTAGAGTTTAAGGATCCCATAGATAGCTCCAAAGTGCCACAGACCATTACCCCAGAGGGAGCCCTCACTGCCTGGAGAGTGATAACTAAGTACAGTAAAGACCCGGGGGGGAATGAGCCCCCACCACTGTCTGAAACTTTTGAGGAGAAATTTGCTAAATGGTTGCTGGGGGAAGGGAAAACTGTGGAGGACTTGAAGAAACTATTCTTGCCACCTGGGGGTGTTCCTCCCCCAACACCCTCTCCCGCTCCAGTACCCGTAATGGTGGCTAAACCAATGCAGACTCCTATTTCTGCACCTGCCATTAGTCACGACTCTTACCGAAGGTTGAGGATCTTCTCTGGCACCCTCCCCACCCCCCAAGGGGAGGATGACTGGGAGACCTGGATAGACTATGTTGCCCCCCAAGTGCTAGAATGGCAATGCTCGGAAGCCGAAAAGCGAAAGAGGGTTAGTGAGAGCCTCCAAGGTCCTGCTCTGGCTACCATCCGTGCTAAACGGGCCAGTAACCCTGAAGTGACTGCACAGGCCTATCTTGAGGCCTTGGAGAATGTGTATGGGAGCCCAGATTCTGATGAAGACCTATGGTGGAGAGTAAGAGATGCACAACAGTACCAAGGGGAGTTGTTGTCTGTGTATGTATCTCGGCTGGAAAAATTGTTGCAAGAATGCCTCAGAAAGGGTAGTTTGCCAGCGATTGAACTGGACCGAACCAGGCTGGACAGGATCCTTAAGTCTGCCCCCTTCTCAGAACTGCTGTTGCTTCAGTTACGCCTGGCAAATCAACTGGAATCCCCACCCTCTTATGATGAGTTAATGAGAGAAATTCGAGGAGTTGAGAAAAGGCGACCTCGGGAGGGACCTGCACCAATAGCTGCGGCTATGACCCGAGTGACTGAGGGTGGCCCATCAAGTGAAGTTCAGGGGCAGAGGTTGGCAGTCAATGAGTGCTCTGATAAGGAAAAAGATATGCCACAATGGGGCGAACTGTTGAGAGAGATCCGGGAAATCAAAAACAGTCCCTTTATGAAGGCCACGCCTGCAAGTACGGGCCCTGACCTATATCCGACTGCATCTGCTATGGGGGTGGGGATACCCACCCATGTATCTCCTGCTGATAACAGCTCCGAACTCGATTCCTTGACCATGGAAGTGGAGAAACTGACGAGATGTCTCCAAATGCTTATCACGCCGCAGACAGAGATGGCACCAAGGTTTCCAGTTAGTAATACCCCCGCCCTGACTCCCAGTGTGGCGCCTCGACCAGCTCAAACTCCAGAAAGTATGTTTTGCTATAATTGTGGGAAAGATGGGCACATGAAAGGGAATGCCGGTCCCAAAAGACACTGACAAAGTTGCATATAGGCTACAAGGAGAGCTTCGGAGAACAAATCAGTGGTTAAGAGGTGACAAATGATCCCAGTGAGGGCAGCAAAATGCTAACTCACATCCTTTGTGGCAAGGTCAGTTGCCCAGGCCCCCACTATCGCCTCTCCAGACTGGTCCAGAATAGTGGGTCCCTCCATGGAGACCACTGTAAAGGTGAATGGAGCGTCTACAAGAGCTGTATTAGACAGTGGCTTCCAAGTGACAATTATGTTCCAGGATTGGTATCAGAAGCATTTGTCAGACGTACCCTTACAACCATTAGAAGGACTGCATGTATGGGGGTTAAGTGAGAAGGCCTACCCCTATTCCGGGTATATCCGAATTTGGCTGTCTTTCCCCACCTCCGTGGCTGGAGTGGCCGAACAAGTAGAGACCCTAGCCTTAGTGTGTCCCCCACTGGACTGTATGATGGTGTCCCTTTGTTGATTGGAACAAATGCTCATATGTTCGGAAGGCTGGCACAGTTGTGTTATGAAAAACAGGGGTCAAAGACTAGTAGAGCTTTAAGAGTTCCGGCTTTAATTAAGAAGGCCTATGAGGCACAGAGAGATGCTGAAAAATAGAACCAGAGGAACCGGTCGGAATTGTATGGAAGAAGGATCCTGAGTCTCTGATCCTGGCGCCAAATGCCCAGTATACCTTACAGGGAGAGGTCCGTATCAGAAAGGATGTTAAGAATAAAATATTAATGTGGATGCACCAGGCGATGGAAAATTGCCAGATGGACTGCTGGTCAAGCCTAGTATTTTGCCCGCTAGAGCCCATGCTTATGCCAGAAGGGTAATGGTCCAAGTTCATAATGTGTCTGAAAGAGACATTCGAGTAAATAGAGGTTGCATCCTGGCTAATGTGCATTGTGCAGACACTGCAGTGCTGCCCAGCAGCAAGAGTTCAAGGAAGAATGACAGAGTAACGCCTGACTTGTTTGATTTCGTGACTCCCGTCCAGCTGAATGGAAAGTGAGGATCAGTGAGAAGCTTGCCCAGAGAGACCAGGTGTTTTCTTTAAAGGAATGGGATGTAGGATCGTGCAAGGAGCTGAGCACAATATCCGGCTGCATGACGAAGACCATTTCGTGAGAGGTCTCGACGCCTGGCACCTGCTGACATTGTTGATGTGAGAGGGCATCTGCAAAGAAATGTTAGTTGCTGGTGTAATACAAGAATCCAGAAGCCCTTATGCTTCCCCATTGTGGTAGTGAGGAAAAAGAATGGAACAGTAAGGATGTGTGTGGATTATCGCACCTTAAACCGGGCGGACTATCCCTGATCAGTACACAATGCCCGCATTCAGGATGCTTTGGACTGCCTAAGCGGGAGCAAGTGGTTCTGTGCTGGATCTCCGCAGTGGGTACTACCAGATCCCGATGGCCCCAGAGGACCATGAGAAGACAGCCTTTATCTGTCCGCTTGGCTTCTATGAATTCATGAGGATGCCTCAAGGATTTCAGGTGCCCCAGCCACTTTTCAACGATTGATGGAGCATGCAGTGGGGACATGAACTTACTAGAGTGCCTGGTATACCTAGATGATGTTATTGTGTTTGGCAGCTCACTGGAGGAACATGAGAGCAGATTATTTAAGGTATTGGACCGACTGGAGGACTTTGGCCTTAAACTGTCCATTGATAAGTGTCAATTCTTTCAAACATCAGTAAAGTATGTGGGACACATAGTATCCACCGAGGAATAGAGACCGACCCAAGTAAAGTTGAGGCCTTGACCACCTGGCCACAGCCCAAAAATCTAAAGAACTGCAGAGATTCCTGGGATTCTGTGGTTATTATCGGCATTTCATCAAGGACTATTCAAGAGTGATCAGTCCTTTACTTAACCTTACTCAAGGGTATCCCCAACCCACAAAAATACCAAAGTCAGCGTCCCTCAAGACTGAAAGAGTGTATTTTTCGTCAGTGAAGTATTTGGGGCCCGCTGGACTCCTGATTGTGAGACTGCTTTTCATGAGATCATATATCAACTTACCCATGCTCCAGTGCTGGCCTATGCCGATCCAAGAAAACCTTCGTCCTGCACACTGATGCTAGCTTGCAAGGGTTGGGGGCTGTGTTGTACCAAGAGCACGAATGGCCTGAGACCAGTGGTCTTTGCCAGTAGAAGCCTGACCCCATCCGAAAAGAACTATCCTGTACATAAGTTAGAGTTCCTAGCTTTGAAGTGGGCTATTGTTGACCAATTCCATGAGTACTTGTATGGCTAAAATACTAGTAAAACTGACAATAATCCTTTGACCTATGTGCAGACCTCAGCTAAGTTGGATGCCACTGGCCATAGGTGGTTTTCTGCATTATCTACATATGACTATGCTCCGAATACCGAGCAGGTCTGAACCACATAGATGCTGATGCTCTCTCCTGGAGGCCTGTTCCCCAGAATGATTGGGTCCGATTGGCAGAACCTGACATTCGGGCACTCTGCCGAAAGTTTGACAGGGAGGAACAAATGTCCACGCGGACGCAGTGGACTGCATGAGTGGATTGCTTGGGACCCTCTGAGAATTGCATACCTGCTGCTTATTGCCACTTTTCTGCAATAGACATTGGTGCACTGCCTCAGCTGGACAATGACAGTATTCAGCGGGCTCAATCCCGCCGATCCCATGATCAAAGCAGCTTTAGAAGCCTCTATGCAGGAAAAGATGTGTCCAAATTACGCCCACTGATTTGAGAACTGCACTGTTATACAAAGAAGGTCCTAAGTTGAAACTGATCAATAAACTGTTATACAGAGAAACAGTAGACAGAGGGGGACAAGTAGACAAACAACAACTAGTGCTGCCTACTGCCTTTTGAGACTCAGTACTGATGTCCTTGCACAACCACATGGGGCACCTTGGTATAGACAGAACACTTGACTTGGTGAGATCCAGATTCTATTGGCCTAAGATGGGGGCTGATGTGGAGCAACACATTCAGACTTGTAGTAAGCTGCTTAAGAGGAAAGCTTTGCTCCCAGAGGGCTGCCCCTTGTTAACATCACCACCAGTGCACCCATGGAGCTGGTCTGTATTGATTTTCTGAGTTTGGAGTCAGATCAAAGAAATATCAGTAATGTGCTGGTGGTCACTGACCATTTCACGAGATATGCCCAAGCTTTCCCACCAAAGACCAGAAAGCATCCACTGTGGCCAAAGTACTTGTAGAAAACTTTTTGTTCACTATGGGGCTCCACAAAGAATCCATTCTGATCAAGGAGAGACTTTGAGAGTCGTCTGATCAAAGAGATGCTTTCTCTGTGGAGAGAAAGTCCAGAACCACTCCTTACCACCCCCAGGGGACCCACAGCCTGAACGTTTCAACCGCACTTTGCTAGATATGCTAGGCACCCTGCACCCAAAGGACAAGCCTAGATGGAGCCAACAAATTATCACCCTGGTACATGCTTATAACTGCACCAAAAAGTGATGCCACTGGGTTCTCCCTACCGCCTGATGTTTGGAAAGAAGCTCGACTACCGGTAGATGTGTGTTCTGGGGTCTCTCCTGATGGGGTTCAAGCTGACAACTATTTACAGTATGTGCAAAAGTTAAAGGCCCAGCTAACTCATGTGTACCAACTGGCTCAAACCATGGCTGCCAAAAGAAATCTGGCCAACAAAGAAAGGTATGATAAAAGGTGAAAGCACAGGAACTCCAGGAGGAGATCGGTATTGCTAAGAAATCTGGGACTGCATGGCAAACACAAGATTGCTGACAGATGGCACCATCTCCCTCACATTGTAGTGGGCAAACTAGATGATCTGCCAGTGTACAAAGTAAGGCCTGAGAATAATTCAAAAGATGTAAAAACAATGCATAGAAATCATTTACTGCCCATTGGACAAATCTTGATTGAGTCTGAGCCCCCAGAAGATGCCCCCTCTGGACCAGTGACTAGAGCTGCTGCTAAGAAAAGATCAAGAAAGTCTGCACCTACAGAAGCAAAGTTAAAGTGTTCCCCTCCACCAGTTGAGCATGACTGTCAGTCCATATCGGAAGAAAGTGAGAGTGACTTTGAATACTATCCTTCTTACGAACTGAGTCAATTGTTTCGGGGCAATCCCCTAGTCAATACTGGAGATGAAGCTGGGCCTTCTGGACTGTCCAAGCCCCCAGCTTCGTCCCTGGAGCCAATGCTCCCAGAAAGTGAAGTGCAAAGCATCAGATCAGATGAAATGGAATCATTGTGCATGGTTGAACTGTTTGAGCTTTCAGGGAGGAAAATGATAGATTAGGGAAGACTGGTGATACACCCAAACAAGAAGAGTATTTTGAGTGCCCTGACAGTCCACTGCCAGTGTCCAGCTCTCCATGTGAGCCAAATGTTGTGGACTCAGAAGCGGTAACTCCTGGAGCTGAAAGTGCCCCAAGTTCTAGCCTCTCTACCCCATGGAGACTCCCTGACAGGTGAGGACAATGCTGAAAATGAGGCTCAGAGTGCAGAGACTGTAACAGTTCCCCCTAGAAAGACTGGTCGAGCTGTAAAGCCTGTGGTGCACCTCAGTTATGATTCCCTGGGCTGGCCAGTGGACCTGCCTCTCAATGTTGTCCATAAAGGAGTGTATGTGTCCCCGAGCTCATTGCCCAAACTGAGCATCAGTGCTAACTCCAAGTTACTTGTGTTGCCCTCTAAGTATGGTGCCCTTGCCCCGTCCAGCCCCAAGGTAACTGATAGGGAAGGGCCCCCTCTCTTCAGGTTTCATGTACAAGAGGTAATAACTCGAGTTATAGTACAATGTGTGTAATACTGTGTAAAGAGACGTACTGCAATGTTTCAGAAATGTGTTCTTGGTAAAATGATATATTGACTGATGATTACATGTGAGCCTAATGCAAATGTATATGGTTGCAGTTGGAAACTTATAGAGGTACTTGCTTGAGCTACAGGACGTCAAGCTTTCCCAGACCAGGAAGGTGTAACCCCCTGCAAATGGGGTTCCCAAAGACTTCCAGGAGCTTGCTTGAATGCTCCAAGCCTGAATGGTGTTTGGCGTTTAAGCCATTTATCAGTGAGTGTTTTAGAGCCTCTGGTACTGTCTCTTTAAGAGCTGTCTGCTTGCAGACATAATTAGTTTGTATGGGGGACTGTGTGCTTCTCTGTTTGAGTACCACTCGAGCTGCTGCCAATTCACTCCATTTTGCAGTCACTAGAGTGCAAAGGAACCTATCTGAAAGATGTAACTGTTTGCCAGAAATCATTTACAGTAATAATGAAATTACAGTTTGTCTAACCTGCTTTCTTTGCAGTCAGAACTGTGTCTGCCTAGTTCCCCATTCTGGTTTTGAACTGCTGAACTGGACCAATCAGTGTGGGGTAAGCTAGCTCTAAAATGGTGCCTTGGACGAATCAGAACTTGGACTCATAATCTGAGCCAGCCACAAGAGGATTGTATGGGCAGTGACTCTAGGGATGTAGTTTAGACTTGGCCTTTTGGACCAACAGCAGCAGTCTATTGTGAGTGACAGCCAATCCAGTCAAGAACTGGGAGGAACTCAAAGGAAGTGCCCGGTTTTGTCTGTTGGGAGTTTCAGTCTGCTCTGGCAGTGAAGGGGAAAGGAACCCTGTGCTCCTTCAGTGCACAGTTTTAGTCAAAAAACATGTGTAAGGTCCAGAGTTCCAGTCTGCAGCTTGTTAGGACTGAATCCGTCCTGTGAAGAGAATCAAAGGATATCTGAAGAGTAGAAACCAGGCTCACCCTGTAGAAGACTGGAGGAATTGCTGAAAATTGCACTCGGTCTGTCAGGAACTGAATCTGCTGTGTGTTCTCCCGGGTATTGTGCAGTAATTGCGATCGGGATACAGATGCAGCCTGCCTGGTATAGTGCTTTCTTTTACCATATAAATGTGTGAAGAGGTTTGTGTACCTCAAGTGAATCCTGCTGCCATTAAGTGACTTTTGCCTGTGACTGTTTACCATATAAATGTGTGAGGAGTCTCTTGGAGCTCAAGAGTAGCCCTGCTGACATTGAAGGACCCTATCTTGTTTGGAGGTCGTGAGTACTAATTCAGGGTCGCTCCCTGTTGAATTGCCACATTAAATCCAAATGGAATTACTGTACTGCTGACTGTTTAATTTTCCTTTTCTCTGTGTGAAAGGGCCCCTACCAGCTGCCACGGTTTGGACTAGCCACCAGGGCTTGGGTACCCAGGGACAGTAACTGATAGGGATAGGCCTGTGCACAGAGCCATAGGTAGATAGTAAAGTGATAAGCTAATTAACCTGATTTCCCCCTGTCCTTGTTATATCCCCCTAAATAAATCAGAGCTGCTTGTTTCAGCAAAGTTATACTGCCTGAGGTATTTGTCTATGTTAAAGTACTTGTACTGTGATTGTTGCACTGTATCTTATTTCTGAGGAGGTCCCAGTGCCAGAACCAGACCTGGGGGTAAGTGTATACTGTAGGTAATTTGATATATTGTGTGGGCCACTAGTGGGAAGAAAGGTTGCAGTGTCCCAGAGGGCTGTGACCAAGTTAGTTTAACTATTGCAAACCCTGACCTCTGGGTGGAGGCACCCGCCATTGGATCCAGGCCCCTCAACCTGTTAGTGGCAAATCAGGCAGGGGTAGTAGCCCCTGGGATAACGCCATCTAGGGGTTACACTTGTAATTTGAAAGAAGGTTTAAACGCTTTTGAACAGTTAGCAATAACAAGAGATAGAAATTGAAACAAACATTAACATTCTCATGTCCCTGCCAGGACTTAAGAGGTCCAGAAGTAAACCTAGGGAATATGCAAATCTGATAGGGGCCCCTAGGTGTAGAGGAATCCAGTGCTGGGGATCAGTTCCTGAATAACTGCCATCCTGGTATGTTTCATGGAAATTAGGTCAGAGGCAAAGAAATGCTGATAAGATTTATACTGCCCCTAGGTTTCCTTATTATTCTCAAGCTGCAACCCCCCTTCCCCCAACTAAGGTAAACATGGACTTGATATTCTGTAGAAAAGCCCCAGGCCTAGAGCACAGGTAACGCTCCCTCCTAACAATAAAACAGAGAGGGGGACCCACCTGCACAAAAGCCCAGAGGCAAGAAGCTCACTCAGTGCACCATATGGAAGATTTCATTATAGCAGGGTTGCCGCTATCCATGGCAGAGGTCACCTCGTGAATCACTGGTCTCAGGAGGCAAAGAAGTCAGAAGAGAGGACAGGATTTCACGGAGAGGCAGTTCATTTGGAAAGCACACACCAGACGATCTGTCAAGGAGCATTTCTTTCACCAGCTAAAGAAAGGAGGAGCCATAGACCAAGCTACTAAGGGCAAGAAAACAACCGGGACAATAGTAAATAACAGCAGCTCTAATACACGGTAGACTGGGGTGTGAATGTTAGGATAAGAAAAGTGGGCAAATACAATACCTGTGTAGGAGCATAGATTTGGCAGACCTCCAATGCGCATGAGGTGACACTGTCACAGAAAAGCTGCTAGAGAAATAACAAGGCATGGGGACCTTGGACCGTTCTCTTTCAGACCCAAGGGTGCCCAGTTCCAATAGGTCTTCCATGCAAAGCTGGGAGAAGGGGTAGGGCAGTGGGTTAATTGCCAGAGATCCAAAAACAACATTAAGCAGTATCCTTATGCATTGCAGTCCAGTAATACTGAGCTCCACGTTGCCCCCCCCCCCCCATTCACCTTTCTCTAAAGAGTTCGGGCAGCTGCTTTTTAAGATCCTGAGTGACGTTGTCCACTGTATCAAAGGAGTGCCAAGTGTTTTGTAATGAGACTTGCAGGCAGGCAGGATAAAGCATCCTGAATTTAATCCCTACAACTATAAGCTTAGCCACCATGGGGTGAAAAGCTGCATGTTTCTTTTGGGTGCTTGCTGGGAGATCCTGAGCAAGCCACAGATTGGAGCCTTTCCACAGAATTTCTCTGAGGTATCAGATTTTCTGCAGAATATACTGCTTGTCCAAGAAGTTAAGTAGCTTCAGCATGAAAGGACAGGGAGGAGAGCCCACTGGTGGTTTAGGGTGGAGGGAGCGGTGCACCTGCTCTACAATGTAAGCAGGGCCATTTGGAGATGGGCCTGCCACCCTCTCCAGAAATTTTTGTGTGAATTGAATTGGTGCTGCTCCCTCCTCTCTGTCTGGAAGCCTAAAGATGATCAGGTTGTTTTGGCGCCTTCTCCCCTCTAAATCTTCCATCCTGACATCCATTTTACTGAGTCATTGTCACAGGGAGGTTGAATCGGATTCTGCCCGGTCCTTCTATTTTTCTAATGACAGTGTTTGGGCTTCAATATCCCCCACCCATCTGCCCATGTCTCTGAGGTCTAATCTAAGTGATTTCAGCTCTTCTGTAAGTGCTTTGAGGGAGTCCTTAAAAGGTTCAAACTCCCTGAGGAAATGCTCCTCCAAGAGTGCAGCAGGCATCGCGGTGGAAGTGGTGGAGAGACCGGAACCTGAGCTTTGGGCCTTAGGCCTTTTGGCTTGTTTGTCTGGCATCTGTGGAGGGGTATGCTGCAGAGAAGCCTGCCGCATCTCCAATTGCAACATTGTCTCTAGTAGCTGGACGAAAATTACACCCGATCACTCCAGACAGGCTGCAGAGACGAGTCTTCAATGGTGTTTGAGTGAGGGCACCCTGTAAAGGGAGGTTTTAATGTTTTAAATTGTGGGGTAAGCTGAAGCATCAAGGAAGAACAGCTACTCAGTCAAGAGCATCATGTGACTCCGTTGAGTCTTCTTTCCTGTCTCCTGTCCTCTTCAGTGGTCCATATAGTGGACAGGCAGCCAAATACCTCAGTGATGTTTGTTGTTTACTTATAAATAAGCAGTGTAGATTTTATCTTCCCTCAACATTACTATTCTAACCCACCACACCATAAACCAGTTTCAAGAGTGCAGCTATGTCTCAGACTCCTATTACCCAGCAGCCCTCTCCCTTAGTGGTGGCCAACTGAGAGAAAACCCTGCGTAGTAGGCACTACCAGACACTTTCATTTGATGTCTGGTGGTAGTAGCTACCCAGGGTTTTCTATCTGTTAGCCACCATTTGGGGAGAGGACTCCTGGTTAAGGAGAGTGGGACATGACCATGCAATCAGAGCTGGTTGGTGGTGTGGTGGGGTAGCATAGCAGTATTGGGGAAGACAAACTTAAGCTGCCTGTTTATAAGTAAACAAAAAACAACATGTAGGTTCCTGGCTGTCTGTGCATTTATGGGTCACTGAAGAGGGCAAGAAGAGAGGAAGAAGGACACAACAGCTAGAGACAGGGACTGAATTGCTAGGGGTGGGCTGCTGAACAAGCTCTGATGGGGAGGTGGGTTGAATACATGAAGCCACCACCACTTGCTGGTACTCACTGCCTGCTGCTCATTCTGGACTGGAAAGACACTGGAAAACTATACACTACAGCAGCATGTGAGGATCCTTCCCTCCATAGCAGGTCTGCAGCATCAGTGGGACCTCCGGATGGACAAAGAGTCCATAAGATAAGAGGAAGGAGAAAGGTGGGGGAGGGCATTTCACTGGGCCCATTAGGGCCTTGCTCCTCAGGGCTTTCCAGGTGGGGTTTTGGTGGGGTATAAAGTTTCTATCTGGAGTTGGATACAGAATCAGAACTTCTGTTTCTGGATCTGATTGCTTAGCAGGTAACATAGCTGGAATCAGAACTGGATGTTCAGACTACTGAAAAATGAATGAAACAATGGCATTGGAAGACTCAGAGCACCCTTAGAAAAAACACTTCTAAAATAAAAAATAGCAAGCGACTACTTTTACAAATTACTAAAATGTTCTGCCTGAAATTTTTGGGTGCTACTAGTTCTTTATAGTAACACTACTACGTATTTGATACAATGGTACTATGTAATACATATCACAGATACACAACAAAAAGACAAGAAATAACTTTTCAAGCATTAATTACATAAAACTGTTTGAAAAGTGTTGAATATTCAGTTGAAAAGGAATCTAAGGTACCCAGTGAACTAAGAAAACAGTAAGACAAGAGGGTGTGTGCATTAAGTAAGCAATAATACCCCACAGGGTGGGCATTATTGGCAAATACTGGACAGCCCAGGGTGTAATGAGGCCTGATGCCGCAGGCGGAGGGCCTTATAGCCCCTGGAAGGTCTGGTGTTTCCCAATAATGCCCACCCTGAAGGGTATTATTGCGCTTAGAAAATGGCCATAAGTAATATGTTTTTTAATAGCATATAAAAATGTTTTAAACAAGTCTAAATAATTATAAAAGAATAAAATATTAGTAAAGTAGTCCCTGTATTGTGGTATGTGTGCCAGTAGAGAGCGCTCTTGTTTAAACAATCTGTTTGCATGCTGCTCTGTGGTTTTATGGGACTTGTAGTCCTATGTCACACATCAGGAAGTGATGCGAGGCTGCGGAACAAGCTGATTTATTTAAGATGGCAAAAGTTTTGACTCGCTAGCTGGGTACTGCTGATTTTCAGAGCGGGTGAGGACTCTGTGATTGGGAGTAGCATGGAACCTGTTGTCAGGACTACTGGCTGGTATAGAGTGGGGCGCAGTTTAAAGAAAAAAAAGAGGAACAATCAGCCATGTAAGCATACGCTGTATGAGGAGGGACTCAACTCAACTCTCTTCTCTAGGAGAAAAAAATGGCGGCTGTTAAAACATCAACATTCTATATGGCACAAGGATTTTTTGGTGGTTCTGTGTCCCACATGGCAGCACTTGTTTTTACCTGTGCATTAGACTGATCTAATGCACATCTAACAACCAATCAGGGCATACCTCTCAACCTCTCAGCATCAAAATTCATAGCACTGGCCTTCAAAAATCAGAGCAAATGTCCAGAATGTGGAGCACTTTCTTATTTTAAAGAATAACATGTCTTTAAATAGTGGGTTCCATCTATTCAGTGTTAAGGAATGCTATTATCAAATTATTTCAATAATTTAATCATTTGTGTCCAGAGAAAGTTCTAACATTGTTAAAAACATCAGGAAACCTTTGCTGAGCAAGGCTACATTTGAGTGTAAAAATAGTAGCACTATGCAAAATTCATAGCAGTTAAGAGGTATGAATCAGGGTGCAGGATTTCCCCTACCCATTTTATAAAACAACATTTATTCCTTGATGTGGTTGATACATGTCATGCTCTGGCTTGGTGTTTTCCCTGTCTAAAAGTGATTTGCCTGTGTGGAGGGGTTGTGGGATAACAGATGGACCAGACACAGAACTTCAGGTTCAACACACAATCTCTGTGTGATGTTTATTTAAAATACAAGGAATAACCTTAATAATAGCATATCCCTTCTTCAATACATCAGTTTGCAGCAACAGTCTATGCATGTCCTTCCTCTGCACTTAGCCAGTGCCTACTGATCTACTGCTGTAACTCTTTAGTAAAAATTATTTCATCCCCTATATTGGTCTTGTGTGTTTGGGTGATGGAGAGATCAAAAAGGAAAACCCAGAAACAAGCTAAAGACAAAGAACCTCAGTGCAGAAGAACGGAAGCAAGGGTTACCCCAAATGGCACTGGCAGTAAAGCCAAGTTTCAAAGAAACACAACGTTACACATACCCCCATAATGCAAAGCATCATGGGATGTATATGCAAATCACCATGAAATGTTAGCCTGGTTTCACTTAAAGCAGGAATGCCTGGTGCCAAAGGGCCTCTCAAACAATCTGTAATTTACAAGCATTTTAAATAACACAACGGGGGGTTTCTGATATCTCTACCCTGGTAATTTTTATAATACAGTCCCCTAGTAACTTATTACCTTTATCAAAAACACCTAGTGCCATGGTATTTTCAACATTTACAGGTTTCATACACATAAGGCGTATGCATCAAGGTATTTTATGACATAGCGCTATTGCATACTAAATCCAACAACGAGGAGCACATCCTGTTGTTTTACAGCAGCTCAGAGGTCACCACAATAACTTCCTTGTATGAGGATCTGAGAGGGAAAAGGAAAATCAAAGACGACACTATAGCATAGTCAAGAAAGGGGAAGGGGTGCCCATAGGTGGCCAACCTTATGGATTAGAAATTGTAAAGGATAGATTAGGCTAAGAAATAGAAGAACTGTTGCAACAGATTTAAAAAAAAAAGGTTGGTCCTCAAGAGTGGCAGGATCTCCATGTCACAGGCTGAAATATTTGGGCACTCCAGATAATAACAGGCTTTAAAACACTCTATGCCCTCTAGTGGCCAAACTGTACACTGCTACTACATCTCGGCTCCGTAAAGTAACATTGTCATATTATTGTAATATAGAAACTAGAAATCGATAATTTGACATCAAATAAAGACTGCTTGGCCTACCTAGTCTTCCCTTTTTTCCCTGCCTACAGTATCGCTGCAAACCCTAATTGATCTCTGGCTCTTTCTCCTTCCCCACTTTGCACTTAGATACCCTTATGCCTATCCCATGCATTCTTGAATCCCACCACTGTCTTTGCCTCCACCACCTCCTCCTCTAGAAGGCTGTTCCAGGAATCCACAAATCTTTCTGTGAAGAAGTACTTTCTCACCACTTCTGAATCTACCCTCTCTAGCTTCATAGCATGTCCCCTTTTTCTTGACCTACTTTTTTCTGAAATATACTTCCCTCCTATACCTTATTTACCCCATGAGGTCTTTAAATGTCTTTATCATATCCCACCTCTCCCTCCTGTCTTCCAGGGTGTACACATTGTGGTCCTTTTGTTTCTCCTCATAGGGCTTTTGGGTCAGACCCTGCACCATCTTAGTTGCCCTCTTCTGGACTGCCTCCACTCTATCTATGTCCTTCCAGGTATGTGGCCTCCAGAACTGGGCATAGTACTCAAGGTGGAGTATTACCAGTTATCTACAGAGGGGCAACACCATATCCCCGTTTCTGCTGATGATACCACTCCCTGTGTACTCCTGCATCCCGCAAGCCCTCCCAACTGCCTTGTCGCACTGCCTGGCCACCATTAGGTCATCCAATACGATTAACCCTAGGTCTCTTTCCTGCTTGGTGGCTACCAATACCACTCCACACATTTTGTACCCCACTCCCAGGTTTCTGTGCCCAAAGTGCATCATTTTACACTTTTTCACACTGAAACCCATCTTCCATACCCCTGACTGGTCCTCGAGTTTTCTCAGGTCTCTTTTCATCCTTTCCACTCCCTCGGAGAATCCACCCTGTTGCAGATTTTGGTGTCATCTTCAAGGAGCCCGACCTTCCTTCAGCTCCTCTGCAATGACACTTACAAAAACATTAAAGAGGACTGGTCCAAACACTCATCCTTAAAGTATTCCGCTAGTCATCCTTCTTTCCTCGGAGTGAACTCTGTTTACTGCCATCATCTGTTGCCTATCCTCTAACCAATTTATTACCCAGTTTACCACCTTTGGACCCACTTCTAAGTTACCCAGCTTTTTTACTAGTCTTCTTGTGGAACAATGTTGAAAGCTTTACTGAAATCTAAGTAGACCACATCCACTGCTCCACCCTGATCTAACTCCTTTGTCACTCAGTCAAAGAAATCTATCAGATTAATAAAAACGTAAAATTTGATGGCAGATAAGGACCACTTGGCCCATCCAGTCTACCCATTTCCCCCTACCTACACTATTACCGTAGACCGTGCCCAATCTACAGCTCTTTCTCCCCCATTCTTTTAATTCATATCACTGTTACTATTGTATTTGTTTGACATAACCTCCCCCCATTTTCAGTCCATGCTGCCTCAGGTCTTGTAACTCACTGTATTCAAGATATTACATAATCCTTTCCTTCAGCAGTGTTTCCATTAACTTTCTCACCACTGATGTCAGGCTGACTAGCCTATCATTGCCAGCCTCCTCCCTACTACCACTTTTGTTTGTGAAATGTGGCTACAGCTGCCCTCCCCCAGTCCTCGGGAATCACCCCTGTTCGCTATTAACCTCTCCTTTCTGCACCATTTCTTCAACCATGAGTTGAAGCTCCTGGTGCAGAGATCCCTCTTCTCCCACCCGCTGTAGACAGGCAGCACCTCAGAGAAAGCCACTGAGTGCGCTACCTGTCTAAGACCACTCTCCAGTTCCCCAAACTCCCCCTGCACCATCCCAGCCTCATCCATCACCAGGTCATTGTTCCCCAGGTCGACAGTGACATCCAGCTTCCCCATCTATCCCTCTGCCCTAGTAATCCCCAAGATTTGCTTCTCTTCCCTCTGGGCTTTGGCACCACGTATGGACCTGGCATCTCACACTCGCTCTCTCTCTCTCTCTCTCTTCACCCCCCTTCCTATTCCCAAATCTATCCCTCTGACAATCAAGTCCCCCACCAGAAGTTGCTGCCTCCTCCTCGCCTGGAGTTATCTCCAACCCTCCTTGAGATCCCCACTATGGAGAACCCTCGTATCACCCCTGGCCACTACCATGGATGCCTCCTCATGGCAGTCCAGCCCCGCCGCAGCAGCAAAGGAATTTTGTAGTGGGACCAGCTGAAGAATGTGCCACTGACCCACTGCCCCACCCTTCCAGAGCCCACCACCCTCACCCTTCCTGAGCCTACCATAGTCCAGCCGCCTCCATGATATTCTCTGAGGTAACAGCGTCAGACCTGGTGACCTTTGGGTGGAAGAGAAGGTCCCCTGAATCTTAGCCAACTCAACCTGGAGTCTAGTGACCTCCTCCCTCAACTGAGACATACATGTAGATGGGGCTGCACTGCAGTCGCCACAAGGTCTCTTTGAAATGTCCATCCCAGATCCACTGCTCTGCAACATTCCCAGCATTCCCAATTCCTACTTTCCATGTGTTACATGGAAATACGTATGTTCCTTTACCCTTGACAGAGTGTTTCTATCTTTGTTCTTTATATCGTTTGTTATACCCCTTTGTGCAGCTACTCTAGATAGAGTGTTGCTCCTGTTCCTAGTTTTGGCCTATTCTTTTGTTTTCACCTGTCCCTTTTGTACCCTTTACCCATGATAAGAAAGGGCCTACTTATAGAATGAGACAGGTACATTGAAACTACTGAACAGGGAGGAGGCACAATCTTGATTGACTTCTGAGGGAAGTGTAGTTTTTACTCTAATTTTTGCTTTTTTGAATCCAGAGGGATTGCAGTACTGCTTACCTATTTGGAGATTGACAGTTTAAATACAGAGGTAGTTGAAATACTGCTGATTTATCTGTATATATAGAGTGCTTGTTTGTTTGTGGCTTGTTAGTTTTTTGGTGACGTTTTGCATCAGCCTATTTTGGTACAGTAAAGAATTCACTAGTAGCTAAGGACTTTTTTTTCATTTTATTTCAGCTCAGTCCTACTGTTCAGTGGATTTGAGTATTGGACTCAGACAGCCCGAGATGGCTCTGAATGGTTTGCTCTGATTGTTTTCACAGAGCATAAGACTAGATGGATAGACTTTTAACACCAATTCTACTACTTACAGTGTTTAGAATAATAAAAAAAACATCTAGAATAACTCGTGTTTAAAAAGCAACAAAGCCTGTTTTGTTGTATTTGGTTAAATTGCCTAACGTTTTTCGAGTGTTGAATTTTAATGTTACACAAATGTCATGACTCGCACTGATCCCACATCTTGTTCTGTCTTTTGGACAACAGAGGGCACCAAAGCAGTGTTAATATCGGGACATGAACTGTATAAAAACTGTTCTATTGTAAACATTTGTAAAATAGAAAAGGAGCAAATTTCATGAAATTTCATGTCTGGATGAAGAAATGTATGTCTAATCTGTAATGTATAAAGGTTCAATTTGAAATTAATGTACAGAACAGGAAATCAGTTTAAATGAACCAGTGTATATAAAAATGTTTTAAAAAATATAATTACTGTTTTAAAACATAGATCCCTTCTCCTGAAGAAGCCTTTGAGGTAAAACATTGGGCATGCGTACCTGTTTGAAATCCTTGAAATAAAGGAGTAACCAAAAGTGAAGATTTATTGGAGTGGCTGGTATCTTCTTATTTATTATGTTTCGGACCCATCTGAAAGGAGCCATAGTGGAGGCGACAAACCTTTTCATTAGGCAGGTAAACAAGGGCAAGAGAAAGTCACTATGGTCCTCAAAGGAAGTGACTAGGATGGTAAGGGTGAGAAAAGATGGCTTTCAGGAAATACAAGGAAATACAGTTTGAGGAGGACATGGTAGTCCACCTGGATAAACAGAGGGAAGCAGAGAAAGCAGTCAGGAGAGCAAAGGCACAGAGGGAAAAATAGCACGGGAGGTAAAACAAGCATTTGTCAATGCTGAATGTTGTCTTGCTGGCATTGGCATTGGTAGTGCAGGAGTTAGAGAGATGCATAATAGGAATGGCAGTGAAGTATTAAACTAACACCAACTCCACCTCCATCCTGCAGAGACTGACAGACACTGGGGTGTGCCTTTGGGTCTTCTGCCATAATGCTCATGCCATTTCACCTCACCCTACCCTGCAGACTCCGACAACTGTCGCATTGTGCCTTGGGGTCTTCAGGCCTTATACTTACTCCATTCCATAAGGAAATATGCTGAGATGAGTACAGTATAGGAGAATGGGATGAACTTTGGCGCCGAAGAGTCCAAGGCACACCTCAATGCCTGTCACTATTTTGGGGATTTTTTTAACCAAATTTTCAACATAGGCATTTTGGGACCTCTGCTCATGAACATTGTCATTGTGATTTTGTTAATCTGTCCCGAGCACTGATTTCCCACAGTGATAACACCATTGTGCCCCACATTTGCAAAAACACATTTTGGGCAGGATGTGAAAAATGACAGCTGTACTGTTCATAAGGAGGTATAAAAAATGGCAATGTTGAAAATCTGGAGTGAAAATATGAAAAATTGGTGAAATCATGAGCGTGCGTAGAAACTGCATAACGCTTGTCTGTAACGCACTTATTTGGGAGATTTTTTTAACCAAATTTTCAACATAGGTATTTTGGGACCTTCACCCATGAACAGTGTTACTGTGATTTTGTTAATCTGTCCCGAACACTGATTTCCCACAGCAACCACGTCATTGTGCGCCACATGTGCGAAAACACATTTCGGGCAGGATGTGAAAAACTGCAGCTTTACTGTTCATAAGGAGGTCTAAAAAATGGTAATGTTGAAAATCTGGAGTGAAAATATGAAAAACTGTCAAAGTTACGAGAGTGGGAGGAAATTGTGCAACACATGCTTGTAACAGTCATCTTTTGGAATTTTTTCACCAAATTTGCAACATAGGCTTTTTGGGAACCCACCTCATGAATAGGGGCACTGTCATTTCATTAATCAGTCCTGAAAGGTGATTCCATCTAGTGATCGTGAAATGACCTTTCAGGACCCAATAACGAGACGACAATGCATGTGTTCATGAGGTGGGGTCCCAAGAATCCCATGTTGAAAATTTGGAAACAAAATTCAAAAAAATGGCTGAGATATCCACCTAAGTTGAAACCCTCCAATTTTATTTATTTATTTATTAAATTTTGATACCTGGGTAAGCCCGCTGGCCCCGAAGATCCCTTTTTCAGGGGCGACCCAGGGGGGGCTCCCAGTGTGCCCTATGACTTTTGGGGGTGATGTTGGCCACACAATATGGGTGGGTAGGTGGGGGAGGAACATGCCAACGTGGTCAGCTTTCTGTGAGCAGAGGCACACCGGGGTGGGCTCCCAGTGTGACACACAATGAGGGGGGTGTGGGACATGCCAACATGGGGATTTCACCCCTGATGTCAGCCTTCTTTCCAGATTGTGTGGTGGCAGATCCGCCACCGCCATTTTTATTGAAATGTTTCACCAGGAAAGGCATGTACAGAGGCGTGTCATCTGTGCAGCTGCATGAGCTTGTCTCTGATTGTAGTGGCACATTTCTCTCAAGTTGGTGACACTTAGCATAATACTTGTGTCAGCGCTAGCATGCTGGCTAATTGGAGAATGAGGGACGCACCTACTAAAGCATGTCCTGCATTCACCACAACACTAACACACCTCTGAAAGTGCTACTACTCCAATATGTTGTTTGCGCATGCGTGCAAACCAACATAAAAAGGGGACAAGACTTTAAATAGAATACTGCTGCAGCAGAGATTAGTGTAGAACGTCATGCTGCCTGTACTTTATATCATGCAAAATTACAAATAAAATATTAAATCCTTTATAACTGCCAATTACCCTTTTCTCTGTGCATCTGCTTTAAATATATTTAGCTGTTTTTTAATATGTTAAAACACATAACATAATAACGAGTGATGAGATCTGTCAATCTTATTTGACATTTAAAGCTTTTGTTCTTGTTCCTGCCTATATTACTGTCATGAATGTTTGTACTGTGGAATTATTGCCTTCCTATCTTCCCCCTTTCCCAGTTCAGAACAGGAAATGAGCCCTGGTCTCTTTGTGTTTACCTGATAAAATATGTTTTCAATAAAATTTTAAATAGATTACTTAATGCATGATGTGCAGTGCCATATTTTGAAAAATCTTATTCTGTTTCAAAGTGCTGTTATTAATGAATGAGATGTATTTAATAACAGGACGACTAAAATGAAGAATTGCTTCACACAGAGGATGGTAACTTACTGGACCACCTTACCAGACGAGGCTGTATACAGTTCTAGTTTAACCGCATTTAAAAGCAGACTAGATAGGTACTTACAAATGGGTGGGTTTGTCAGTATCATCTAGTAAACTAGTGCAGACAAGCTAGAAGGACTTTTTTGTCCCCTGCTGTCATTTTTTTCCCTTATATTATGTTCTTCAAAAAACAACTTGAATTTAATTTCTGTTACTGGTATTTCAGTCATTCTTGAGTACTGTTTTGCATATCAAAACAGTCAGTTTTTAATATGTGCATTTTGAAAAATGTGTATCATTAAAAGGGCAATTCAAATGGAAGGATTTGATTGGCCAATGCCATTCCATTAACCCTATGTGTTTTCTTTGTTTTGTTTATAGTTAGTTTCTTTTCTCCTCCCAGGTGACATGCCATCCAGCTTGATCGCCTAGCCCTGCCCCCCGCTTGCAGCTTAATGTCTGCTTCCTCCATGGCTTGCCCCCTATGGCAGAGCGGCGGGGATCCCTCAACCCGCTGGAACGGATCCAGTGCTGAGGTTACTGCCATTCATGGGAGTGGGGCCTGCAGGGATTGGCTCTCATCCTGCCACACCCAGGACACTTTTCTCCTCCATTTATTCCCCATAGGAGAGGAGGTGTGCAATGACGCCCTATGGAGAGATTGTGCATGTGTCCGCATGCACTTCTCCAAGCATCTATCTCCTCTCCTCCCCCTTTCTGAAGCGTTGATGCGCTGTCTCCCAGTTGCTGCTGGGGGCCAGTCAACACCAACTGCTGGTGACCCCCCTCCTTGGAGAAGGAGAGCAGTCCCTCAGATGCTCGATCCTTCTCCTCCCCCGCCGACCCCCGATAGCCCATGGTCATTCCCAAACATGGGTTTCCAGCATAATGTGAGGTAAGACATCCAGCACCTCAGCCTTCAGTGCCACCGGGCTGGCTCCATTAGCCCTATGTTAATCTTTAAATTAATATATTTGCAGAGCCTACTTACAGTAGCAGTAATTTTGTAGGTCCTACATCTGTAAGCATTCTATTAAAATAACTCAGAGCTGCCATTAAAACTGACAACCAGAAATTAAAAAAAACCTTCAATCTGGTTTCAGTGGTCTGTTTTTCTCTACCCATTAAAAAACATATTCTAAGTGTATTTATTTATTTATTGAAATTTGGTAACCGGGTGGGCCCACTGAAACAATGCAGTCCCTTTTTTAGGGGTGACCTGGGACACGACAACATAAACAACATGTGTATTCCTAATACAGAGAGGAAGGTTAACAAGTGGCTAACAATAAAGTGCTCAGAACAGATGTGTACAATAATTGTGCTCATAAAGAGTTACAGAGGTGGTATCAAGACTGTAACGAAATCATAATAAACAATTGAGTCAGTTAAGTGCAGGACACTGCAAAATACAACACTGATAGAAAAATAAGATTCTTCCACAGTAGGATTGTGTTTAATTTGGGCCAGGGAGTATTTTCAGAATTGGGAGGATCCATTCATAATGCAAGAGGCCTTTTGGTAAGAATGGGTGCCAGTTAGTGAAAACAGATGCAGGGAGGTGGGGCAAGTAGGTAGTGTGATAACTTGTACTTGAGTTGGGTAAGGGAGGTGATGGAAAGAATTTCTGGTGGGAACGAGTTCCAGGAGGATGTAGCCATAAAGACAAAGGATCGTCTACCTACAGCCAGCCGGGGGTTGGTGTGACCAGCATAGGGAAGGTTGCAGAATGTAAGATTCGCAGGGAACACTTACATTTGATGAGGTCACCCATGTATGGGGAGGGGGTGCAGATGTGTACCAGTTTAAACATGAGGCACATGGATGTCTATTGAAATTTGCTCTCCAGGTATGGCCAGTCCAGGGTTGTGAGGACTCTGCAATGGTGATGCCAGGAATCAGCTCCTAGTGCAAAATGGCCAATCCTCAGATAGAATTGGTTGAGACAGTAAAAAATGGTGACCCTCACTTGGAGGAGAAGCGGGGCATCATAGAAGAGTATAGGGAGGAGAGTTGCCATAGTGATTTTTTGACATGAGGCCATAGATAGGAGTGGATGGAGGTGGTACAATAAACTTAGTCTCTGATTGATAGCCTTAGTCAGTACATTGGCATTGGTTTCATATGTGAGTGACGGATCTAGGGTGATACCCAAGTATCTGAAGGAGGGGACAAGTTCTAGGGCATTACCAGCCTGAGAGTGAATTGTGAGGGGGTATTGAGCCAGAGGGGCAGGGTCATGGTTATGGAACAACATGCTCTTGGTCTTCTTTGTATTGAGGACCAGATGGTTGTCTAAGAACCATCCCTCGAGGGCATGGAAATCAGATTTCAGGCTATTGTTTATCCAGTTTAGGTCTACGGAGGAGCGGTAGATGACAGCAACATCTGTGTAAAGGTGGCTGAGGCACCACCACCACAGTTGAGTGGCAAATCATTGATTAACAGTGAGAATAATAGTGACCCCAGGATGGAGCCTTGGGGCACACCATGCTTTATAGGTCTGAGGTCTGAGAGGGTCCTGGACCACTTGACCCTTTGTGAGCGGAGGGAGAGGTAACTATGAAGCCAAATGAGGGCACTACTGTTGAGACCCAAAGAGTGGAACTTACATAATAGGAGATTGTGATTTACTAGGTCAAATGCCTTTGTTAAATCTATGAAGACAGCGCCCGTGGCATAGCTTTGGTCCAAGGCTGAGAGAATGTCCGACATAACTTTTATCATGGCTGTTATTATACTAGGTTTTTTTCTGAATCCATGCTGATAGATGGAGAGGAGGTGATGTGTTTCAAGGTAACCCTGTTGCTGATTACAGAGGATGCATTCCTGTATCTTTGCAAGTGGGCAGAGAATGAAGATTGGTCAATAGTTTTCTACTATCGTGTTTGAGCCACCTTTGTGAATTGGGAAAACTATGGCTACTTTCCATTTCTCTGGTACAATTCCTCAGAGGAAAGACCTGTTTATCATATTCCACACTGGTTCTCCAAGCCCCTCAGCACCTAGTTTGAGGGAATTTAGGTTCCAGTGAGTTCCCGGGAACTCTCAGATTTTAGGTTGCAGCTTTCGTACTTCTTTCAGGGTTGCCAGTTTCAGATGAAAGGCAGGCCACTGACCAATGCGGGCTGAGGGCTGGGGGAATGGGAGGGGGTCGATTGTGTTAATAAAGTGTGTGGTGTATTCATCCAGGTCTGTGAAGAATTCATTAAAACTCATGGCAATCAATCGGGGGGTCTGTTAGGATGTTACCTTGTGCATTGAGGAAGCTTGGGTTGATGGTGGTTTTTCCTTTCATAAGGGAATTAATCTGTTTACAGAATTCCTTGGGGTTACTGAGGTGTTCAGTCTGCAGCAATTTAAAGTATGTCTGCTTGACTTTGCAATGTGAGTTTTTACAGGTGTTTTTAAGCTGCCTGTAAATTTGCCAGTCCTTACTGGTGCCACTGCATTTGTAAGTATGCCATGCTTTGTCTCAGGTGGTAATTAATTTCCTTAGGTCTCTGGTCAACCAGGGTGCTTTTATGTCCTTGGATCCCTGTTTCCACAATGGGGTGTGATAATTTACTATGTTGGTGAAGGTGGCAATGAAGAAGTCTAGTGCCTGATTGATGTCTGGCAGGAGATTAATTGGTCTCCATTCTGTGCCCAAGATGGACTCTTGAAAAGCTTGTGCATCAAATTGCGACATGTCCTTAGCTAGAATAATTTTCAGGGGAAGGCTGTGGAAGTTGTTACACCAGATACATTACATTGGTGAGTGGTCACTGATGCTAGGGTGTACACCCACTGTATTGATATTGTGTTCACAGATGGTGACTATCCAATCAAGCAGGGAATGACAGCCAGATTCTGAGTTTAACTGCATAGGATCAGTGATGATCTGGGTGAGGTTGGTTTCAGCCAGAATTGAGTGAATCTTAATCCTATTGGGGTTTAACCAATCGAGGTTGAAATCACCACAGATCACCAAGTCCTGTGACGGGAGGTTTGCTAGGGATGGGATGGGGAGTTGTGGCTTCTTTGGTGGGGACATAAACACATCCAATGATGATTTTTTTTTACATTCCCAAGGGTTATTGTGAGGAACAAGGACTCCACTGCGTAGAGCTCAGGAAACGAGGCAGGGATTTCTGCAGTCACAATGCCTGCCTTAGCATACAGAAGAACACCACCACCCCGCCTCTCCGGTCCATCCTAAAGCAGGAGTACCCTTGTAGTGCAATCTCTTGCTGGCTGATGGCTTGACCCAGGTTTCTGAGATACCTAGAACATCTGGGTTATGTTGTATTACCCATGCCTCAAGCTCTGCCAGTTTAGGGTGCAGGCTCCTGGTGTTCATGTGGGAGAGCTTCAGACCTTTCAAGGTTTGCCATTGCACATTAGCAGCTGGTTGGTTGGAGATGGGGCTAGTGTGGCCTGGGTTTGGCTCGACATTGCCTGCATGCTGAAGTAGGAGGTAATGATGCAGCAGGGTCAGAGCATGAATATGTCACTTAGTAAAGAACTACATGAGCTGAATGAAGAAGCGCATATTTCTGAACGTCTAAAAAGTGCTGTTATTCCCGCTTAGACTCGGGTTTCCCTGACTGCAGTTGTCATACAGAGCCATGTCGATGAGACTGGGAAGTGTATGGGTTTATTTAATTTTAAGTGTTTTTTTTCTTTGTATCTCAACATGTAAGTGATTTCCAAAAGTGCTATATACAATATTTATTTGGGCAAAGTGATGTCTTGTTTAAAAAAAATACCCATTCAGACATTCACCCTGCACTATCGGGAAAAGCGGGTGCTGCTGACTGAAGCCAGCAGTGAGAACTACTACAAAATGAAGAAACACTGGAAGATGGTAGTCCTGGGTTAATGGGAAATGACCAGAATAAACATGTACTTGCTGAAAAAAAACCTCACATTTATTACAATGTGCCAAAAAAGAAACAACATTGATGCCATGGCAGTTCAGATCCAACAAGTGACCTTATTCAGGTGGTCTTGCATTTTATGATACATTTGGGGTATTTTTTTTTTTGCTGCTGATCAGTGTTTATTTGGATCTTTCCACCTAGCACTGTTTGACAGAGTTTCCTTTTTTTATAGCAGACACTTACTATTTGGCAAACAAGTGTGTGCCCCGATCTGCTGTTCGTTCACAGCTGTGAGACTTGCTGTGTGAGAAGTTAGTCAGTGTAAGTGTATTCATGTCATTGTTGCTATGGAGACCACTTCAAGTGCCATAGGAAAAACAGCATTCAAACACTGAAATAACCATAAATGTACTTAATGTGTTATTAACAAAAGTTGTAAATTGGCGAACATTGTAATGCAATGTGTCTTAGTGTGTGACTGTAAACTACTGTCTGTTATGATCTGTAAAAGTTGTACTCTATATGTTGCATTACCTACAATTAATTCTGCATCGCTCCTGAAAAAGGGACTGTTACCGTGCTCAGTGGGCCTACCCGGTTACCAAAATTAAATAAATAAATTAATAATGAAAACTCTCAATTATGAATGCTACTTATTTTTATCTGTGCACAGTTTACTGCATACCTCACTAACCCTTTGCTTTCCATTTCTGGGTGCTGTGTCACGGGCAAGACTGCATCCATAGCAATGGGGATGTGACTGCACTCGAGATCCAAAACAACAGCGGATGGACTATTTTACAACAAAGTAAGGGAAAATGCTCAAAAAGTTTTATAAACCATAAATATAGAGATATTTTTACTAATTCCCCTTTTTGTGTTGGCTCGCGCATGTGGAGCCAAAATATTGCAGTAGTAGCAAATTTCAAGGTGCAGTAACTGTTGGGCGAATGCAGGGCACACATCAGTAGGTGCGTCCCTCATTCCCCAATCAGCCAGCATTCAGGCACCACACCAGCAATTCAGAATGTAGCCACCAGACCTAAGAAAAGGTCTGCTGCAATGAGAAGCAAGCTTCTCATTGCAGTGGCACAATAACACACCTCCTACGTAAACATGGCGGCACTGACTGCCGCCACCCAAAGCATGCCTCACCCCACTTCATTTGCCGATAGGGGATCCCATTCCCCATTGGCATCATGACTCCCCCAAGTGCATGCCGAGGGGGTGCCCAATCCCCCTTGGCATCATGTGCCCTCCTAACAATCTTTCTTTTGCCGGCCAGGGGCCCAATCCCCATCAGTTCAGTCCTCCCTTCGATTTATTTTGCTGACTGAGGCCCTCCTGTCAGCATAATATCTCCCAATCTGTTATGTGCCAAGGGGTGCCCAATCCGCCTCGGCTTTGCCCTCCTTTACGTTGTCCGCCGACAGAGTGCTCAATCCCCATCAGCTACAGCCCCCAAAATCAGGTGACACACTGGGAGCCCACCCCAGCATGCCAAATGTCCTGCAATTAATAAACCATCCGCGATGTTCCTTTTTTCACCTGTAAAAAGCAGTCCTGGGTCTCCCTGCCCCTCTACAAACTCGCCACCCTCATTCTCCTACCCCACACTCCACCTCACCCCATACTTACCTCCAGAGCCCGGTGTGGTGATCTTCGATGGACCGGGAACCACGGGAACACGTCTGCACTCTTCAAAGCCGACTGCGAACTGAAGAAATGCCAGTAAGCTGTATAATGGCATAAATAGGGATTTTTCAACTTTGGTGCATATCTCGGGCATTTTTGGGAATTTTGACACCACATTTTCTACTTGGGGTTATTGGGACTCCTCCTCATGAATTTCTGTCACTGTCATGGTGTTATTCAGTCCCGGAAGGTGATTTTGCAGTCACTGTGTGGAATCACCTTCGGGACCCCGATCTGTCAACGACAGTGACACTGTTCATGGGGGGTTTCTCAAAAAGCCTATGTTACAAATTTGGTGGAAAAAATCCCCAAAATGGCTGTTTTACGAGCATGCATTGTGCAGTTTCCACGCACACTCATAACTTCGTCAATTTGTAATTTTTTCACTCCAGATTTTCAAAATTGGCATTTTTCCACACCTCCTTATGAGCAACACAGCTGTCATTTTACATATCCTGGCCGAAATGTGTTTTCGCACATACGACGCAGAATAGCGCAGTCGCTGCGTGAAATCACTTTTCAGCAGTTTGAGGACATGACAGTGCCACTATTCATGAGCAGAGGTCCTAAAATGCCTATGTTGAAAATTTGGTGACGAAAGTCTATAAAATGACTGTGTTGCAAGCGTGCATTGTGCAGTTCCCACGCACCCTTGTAACTTCACAAATTTGCAATATTTTCATGCCACATTTTCAGCACTTGCATTTTTTTCACACCTCCTTATGAACAGTACTGCTGTCATTTTTCACGTCCTGCCTAAAATATGTTTTCACACCTGTGGTGCACAATGGCGTGGTCACTGTGGGAAATCAACTTTTGGGACAAATTAACAAAATCACAGTGCCACTGTTCATGAGGGGAGGTCCCAAAATGTCTATGTTGAAAATGTGGTTAAAAAAATCCCCAGAATAATTGAGTTACGGACATTTGTTGCACAGTTTCTATGCATGCTCATGACTTCACTAATTTTCCATATTTTCACCGCAGCTTTTCAGTGTTGTCATTTTTTTACACCTCCTCATGAACAATACGGTTCTCATTTTTCACATACTGTCTCAAATGTGTTTTCGGACCTGTGTCGCCAAATGGCATAGCCGCTGTGCAAAACCACCTTTCACCTAACAAACTGATAGTGAAGCTCTTCATGATGTGGGGTCACAAAAAGCCCATGTTGAAAATTTGGAGTGAAAATACCACCACACGCCTGCGGCATTTGGGTTTCTAACTCTAACACCCCACCCTGTGCAGACTGACAGGCATCAGGGGGTTGACTTGGGATAATCAGTTGTAATGCTTCCTATTCCACCCCCAACCCCACCCTGCAGCCAGTGACACACATCGTGGTGTGCCTTACAGTGTTAGACCACAAAGTTCACCCCATTCTCCTGTACTGCAACCACCTCAGCACATTTCCTTATGGAATGGGGTACGTATAACGCCCAAAGACCCCAAAGTTCACCACAATATTTTTCACTGTCTACAGGGTACAGTGAGTCAAAATGGCATGAACGTTATAGCTGATGACCCAAAGGCACACCCATATGCCTGTTGGTCTCTACAGGGTGAGGGTGGGGTTGTCATCACTTCAATACTTTACTGCCATTCCTATTATGCATCTCTAACTCTGGCACTACCAATGACAAAGTCAGCGAGACAACATTCGGCATTGACAAATGCTTGTTAATAATAGCAGTAAGGTCCTCCCAGAGGTTATGTTAATGTTCAAGTTGATTACCCTCTGGGGGCAGTATGGCACTTAGCTGTACCTCGTGCTACATTACACCCCCAAGGGGATATTAACTAGAAATTAACATAACCCCTGGTTGTACCTTATTTGCTTAATAAATTCTCATTACCAATGACTGAAATCACTTCCCTTGGCCCTGCACTATTGTCCCCTCCCCACATTAAAGTCAAATTATACAGTGGGCATTAAAATCAGACACAAATCCTGTAATTTCATTGGTTACCTGCCACTCCTTTCCCATTGTAAAAGCTACAATCACCCCATGGGAAGAAGTGTCAGTCGCCAGTAAACCACATCAAGGGCCCCCCTGAAATCAATGCAATCATTAGGAACACAAACCCTGCAAAAACACAGACAGTTGCAGGGCAAAACCTCCACAAAGCCACAATGCTGACATCTGAGTAAACAATATGAAAACTACCGCAAGTTTCAAAAAATTTAATTCAGCTATGAATTCAACGTAAAAAAAAACTCTAGTCACAGGAAATGATTAAGTTTTTTTTCTGGCTTTTGAGAAAAAAATTGCTCTTTTCCCAGGCGCTGTCTTTCCATTTCACTTTCAGAAACCTGCTTTTACAGTTTGTCAGCCACACTGTAGAAAACATCCCACAGCAAAATTACCTTGCTTTGTTTTTGCTCCCTTTAAATATGCACTACAGCTTACATCACTGGTCTCACACCCGCGGTTTCCTCGAGTCTCGGTTTTCCCCAAACTGTAACCATTAAGGGTTATCTCCTCGCTCGCTTGCTGACACCACTGCACATGCACAAAACTACCAACAAAGCACTATTTTACCAAGTGTAACAACAAATCTAATAAAAACTAATAAAACATTTAAATCAGCTTTTTTTTGTTAATTTTTCATACACAAAATATACAGATGTCCATTAGTAATCGCAATATGCCACTAGCATCAAAGAGGATGTTAGTACTCACCATGCCCTTGAGTGTTTTGTCCACTTGGCTGTGCCTCGTGGACAAACAACACCACAGGGCGTGGGTAAATCCTGGCATCACCAACACCATCTCATGGTATATTGCTTAATTATAACATTATATCTGATCATTAAATTTTACTATGATGTTCAAACTCATCAGTTAATATTACCATAAATTACTTAGTGCACTATTCACACTTGGTTCAAGATAATTCTGTACATGAGCAACACTTACTCAGCAGGATCTTGATGCACATCATATTCAGTTCTTTCCTAACTGTTGGTTATGCTGCGCTGGTGCCATGGAGACTGTTGCTCATGCAAGCAGACTGCACACATTTTTTGAGCACTCTGTGGAGAATAATTATGGAGTTGTGGGCATCACCCTCAGCTGTTGGTATTTGACACCTTTAACTGCATCAGCCCTCCTCTGTTGTCTAACGGTATTTATCTGGTACCAACATTTTCAGGGAGGGGGACACACACAAACTACCAATACTCACTTAGGCACTTATTTCTTTCTCTCTGCGTCTGTCTGTGTTCCATATACAGTATGTGCACACCATACCCTTGTGAATGAAAATTGCCATCACTTAATTATGATAGCAGTTTCTTTAAATCATTTCTAGAGACATTGATTATATATTGTATATATTGTACATAATTTTTGAGACAAAACTGTAAAGTGTTTCTCTTATTTTATTAATGTTTTATTGATTTTGCCTTCAGTATTAGGTATCTGTCTTTGTACTCCTACTGTTTTTAACCTCCCCTAGGTGTGGCTGAAAATGGGACATTGATCCAGTCCACTTTCCTGGTAAATAAAATAAATTAATTACAGTATTATCTGTGCAGCACCAGAATAAGGAGATATGGGATTCCTGGGTCTCCAGTCGCCTTGGTGGCACAGATGGTAGTGCCACTGGAACATCATTCCAGGTGGCCTAGGTTCAAATCCCAGCTAAGGCACTTACTTCTCTTTGTCTTTTGTATGTGTGAATCCCATATATGAGTACACTGCACTCTTGTAAATGAACAGTACACACTTGATTGACCTTCCAGAGTCAGACTTGTCTTCAAGACTTCTTTGACACCCAGGAGGGCTATCAGAGCTGCAACATGGGGGGGGGGGGGCAGAACTAATAACAGGAAAGTCCAAACTAGGTTTAACTAACAAACAAGGAGCCTTTTGTTCTTCATCTTGTGAGGTTACAGATAAATTGCAGTTGATCACATTCTCTCAGTTCATTAGTCTCTTTCCTCAGTTCTGAAGGTACCAACAGTCCCTGTTTTCCCAGGACAGCCCCTATTTTAGGCATCATGTCCAGGTATCCCCACAGGTTTTTCAAAATATCACTTTTGTCCTGGTTTTTGCTTACTTGTCCCAGTTTTGTCCCTTTTTTTTTTGCTGACTGCTAATCCATGAGTGACAGTTATTTCAGCACCACTGTGGTGCTGCTCGGGCTGGACAGCAGTTTGCAACTTCAATCCCTGCACCTGTGTTGTACCGCAAGCATGTCAGTGGGAGCACAGTAAAGCATGTTCCTTCCTGTTAGATTAGACTGGTAGTAGTGCAAACAAGCACATGTGGACTTCTGCCTGCCAGCAGCTGAGAGGGACTCCAGACAGAGAAGAGACCGACAGCAGTGAACTAAGGTACCCGAAGCTGATCAGCTATAGGGAAGTGTGTGAAAACAATCTGGTGTGGTGGGAGTCATTAAAGTGAAGTTTGCTCAGCAAATGAGGGGAGTATAAGCAGGTTGGGATGGGACTGTCAGGAAGAGCAATACATGCAGCTCGAATGTCGGATCACAATTTAATGCAGTTTTGCTTCTAATGAACTTTCTGTACATAGAAACATATAATTTGACGGCAGATAAGGACTGCTTGGCCCACCTAGTCTGCCCATTTCCCTACCTGATGGATAAGCTGCAGATTCTAGTTAATCAACAGCTTACTTCCTCCTACCCCCCACTAGAATTGCCTTATGCCTGTCTCATGCATTCTTGAGTTCTCCCACTGTTTCTGACTCCACAGCCTCCTCAGGAAGGCTGTTCCATGCATCCACAACCCTCTCTGTGAAAAAATACTTTCTAACATTAACTCTGAGCCATCCCCCCGTAACTTCAAATTGTGACCCCTTTTTCTTGCATATCTCTTCTTCTGAAAGATACTACCCTCTTGTACTTTGTTAATTCCCTTGAGATACTTGAAAGTTTCTATCACGTCCCCCCTCTCCCTCCTTTCCTCAAGGGTATACATATTAACATTACATTATGATTTGGAACTTACTGCAGCAGAATGATGTTTTGTTTTAATCTTGATGTTTGCTACTGGTGTTACTGTGGGGCGGCATGGCCAGAGCAAGCAGCAAAATTTAATTGATTGTGTGTGGCGGTGCCCGTGGGAGTGACACGGTGGGGGGGGAGGGGGTGTCCTGGTCAGGATGGACCGTCCCAGTTTTAGGCCTCAGAAAGTTGGTAGCTTTACTCAGTTCCCAAGCTAGTACAGTATTTTGTGGTGATCACCAAGAGGTGAAATGTCCAAACATTCCTGGTGGTAGCAGGCAACACCTGTGGGGTACAAACAGGCTATTTAACTGGCCCCACTGTAGGCATAGCAGTCACTTTCTAGTGTTCTTTCTGCATCACGGGCAACAAGGGTGGTAACCCCCCCCACAGGCTATTCCGACCTTACCACATCTCACTCCAGGTAGCTGAAATAAGTACAAAAGTGCTTCAGACATATAAAATGCAGCATGCATCTCTGGCTTTTCAGCACTCACTTCATTCACAGGGTCCCCGAATATCTAGAGGTCTATTTGTCCATCTTCACCTCAGGGGGAAATTTATTCAGTGCCTAGCATGGGCTCCACAGAGTGTGTGGATGCAGCATACCCATAGAGCATGATCTGGGGAATTTGACTAAACATAAAACAAAACCTTTTTTTGCATGCAGATCTGAGGAACCCTCTGTCCTCAAGCTAGGAGGGTGGGCACCACTAGATGCCAAATAAGTCATTTTACCTTTTATAAATGAATAGATTTAACTTCAGTGCCTTAGGTTTCAGAGCTCTCCTTTTTATGTTTCCTTGCACATGCGCAAGAAACATTTTGCTTTGCTTCAGAGAATGGCATTTCAGAGGTGTGTCACAGACCAGCCCAATGCAAAGCAATCCACATTGGGCTTGTCACTGACAGACCAATGACCAAGCACACAGAGTATGGTAGCGGTCATAGTTTCACAGCTGGAAACTTTGTATACTTGAAAGAACTGAAGTGCTCCAATTAGAGAGCACTTGGGTACTTTCATTTGCATAATGCCGGCCAGCAAGCAGACAGCTCTGTCCCCTGTTCCATGTGAACTGGATGCACCACAGATGTTTACAGAAAATTCATCCCTTCCCACATCCCCATCCCCAATCTATCAGAAAGTTAACACAAACGGGAACCCTATCATCTAAGTAATGGAGCACGAATGACCAGATAGACATTGCTCTTTTGAGTGCTTTTATATTTGCCACCAAACCAACACACTCCACATCAACCTTTTTAGTGAACACAGGTATTGTAGAGAACCAAATATGGTTCCGATCCTTCCATCGCTGAAATATATTTAACCCCACCATTTGAGTCCTTGGAAAGAGGAGGGTCAGGACATTCCTGATTTCTATAAACTGGGTCTGCATCTGATACCACTGCATGGCTTGATGGTAAAAGTATTTCTCAGTGTTCGAGAAGCTGTGGTGTTTTACCTGGAAGTTCTGGGCTTGGAGAGGGTAGTAGTGCTGTTGATGCTGCTGTCTCCAGAAATGTTTTGGAGCTTTCAGGTTTCCAATGCTGCTGTTGTTGCTAACTAGAGCAGACATTTTGCCTTTCTCAGCTTCCATCGTTACTGGGATAAGAGACCAAACAGTCAATCAGTTTTGTTAAATGTCTAATGGAAATGGTTATCTGTTGTGGTGGTAGCTTGCTGAGAGTTTGTCACCAACTGTGCAGATCTGTGGCTGGAGTCAACATGCCGAAACTTTGGACACATCCTTCTTTACTTCCTAGATGATGTCATAATCAATTTTCATGCCTTTTTTTCTCTCCTGTCTCTAGTTTCTGTTTGTTTTCAGATTGTCAGGTATCATTAGCTCTTTTATGGGAGCAGCTTTTGATTTTGAGATGTTGACATGCAGGATATTGGTCGACGTAAGAGAGCAAAAATTGTACTGAGCTGTGGCCTGTAACAAGAGTGAGAGACATTATTTTAAACTGCAGTCAGTGACAGAAACTAGAGCACAAGCCATGATGGAGCTGTTAATTTTAGCCACAATCCCTCCGACTCTCATTCAGACTGCTCTACTGCTCATAAATACAGAAAAGACTCTGACATGTTTTTGTCCTTCATTTTTTTTGCCTCTAATTATAAAGCCATCTGCCTGCCCTCCCACCACTCGCTCCCAGCAACCATTCCTGCCACACACTTTTAGTACAGCAACACATTTTTTTAACTAATCATGACTCTTGTTTTTGCATCAGCCACTTCACTCATCCAGCAGTCACCCCCATACACTCGCTTGGCTTCCTTGTGAATGAGAACTAAAATTACATTAACAGGGTTGTGCTACTATTGACTAAATGATTTATTCTCCATGCAACAATTTTTGAAAACATTGCACTTGTGTTACAACTTCTCCCTCATATGCATTACCTAAATGCCATCCTCCATTCTTCCATGTAGCTAAACACATCAAATTCTTTCAAATAGGTTTCAGTATATATATATATATATATATATATATAATATATATATATATATATATATAGATATATTCGATATATATATATATATATATATATATATATCTATAAGAAACAAAAACCTCTGCAAGTAAACACTGAGGCAAGGTTACCAAAGGGCATTTGGCTGGGAAGCCAAGTTTCAGAAAATACAAAATCACACATGCCCCCACAATGCAAAGCATCATGGGCTGCATATACAAATCACGACAGAATGTTATGCTGGTCCAACTTTAAGCAGAATTGCATGGTGCTGAAAGGCCCTCTCACACAGTTTGCAAAGGGTGCTAACAAGAGACATACTTTGCAGGCAGGCTGGCACTCATCAATTCTGCTGAAACGGACCGCTGATCATTGTTCCATATGCAACACCATATTCACGACAATGAAGAGGCTGTCTTGTAT
The DNA here is from genome assembly GCA_016271365.2 of Neoceratodus forsteri. NCBI lineage: Eukaryota > Metazoa > Chordata > Ceratodontiformes > Ceratodontidae > Neoceratodus > Neoceratodus forsteri. The sequence continues at coordinate 757,064,710 of CM028135.1, forward strand.
ATGTATAGGTGACACTTCACCAGCTGGTTCCAAAGTTGCTCTATGGTTTTGTAATATAAAAAATTGTTGAGTCTCTCATGAGACAGCCTGTGGGATGCCCCCCCCCCCAAGGTTTCAGCTACAAGATGTTAACCTGAAAGCCAGGAGATAATTAAAGACTAGAGAGACATCATTAATGGTCTACTGTTTATCTGACTTAATTGTAGCTGACCAGCTGCCAGGATAGAGATCATAAACTTTTATGATGTTTAGAGGAAGAACAGTTAATTTCAGCTGGTGTTAGAAAGCTATATGACAGTTAAGTGAAAAAACTGCAGAGTTGTAAAAGTTCTCTGATGTGTTTGAAAAAGCAGGAAACCACTCAAGATCAAAGAAGTCATTTGAGAAAAGAGTTGTTGCTGATGTCACTTTAGTTAATTTACCTCCTGAGTGATAAGACATCCTGGTTGTATAATTTTTATTATACAATGGCAAGAAAATTTCCTGGACTCTGATTGGTCAGTGTGTGCCTGAGACAGTGATGATATTACACAATAACATCACTGTGCTGATTTTTTGGATCAGCATATGGCTCATATGGCTCATTTTTTTCAGAAACAAAGACATACTGCCTCACTAAAAATCTACTAAAAACATTTTTATTTTTGTTTTTGTTTTGTATGACATCGAGCCATTGTATAATTGCAATAAGGCACTCCAAGGTGTGTGTTATCTTGTGTAAATAACGTCACTCCTGGGGTGGTGGAAGCACTCGGCTTCACCTCGTGCTTCAACCCACCCTAGGAGTGACGTTATCTATAGGATAAAAGTATGGGAAAGTGTGTTATAGAATTTAACACACATCTCCGAAGTTGTTGATGGCACATAAACCCCGAGGGGCTAAGCCCTAGGGTTTATGAATGCCATCCAACAACGAGAGGTGTATGATAAGTCGAGTTTTACACTTCTCCCATATTTTATTATATAATTGAAGGGATCCGTTTTCTCCGAAAAAGTCGTTGTAGCTTACGGTTTTCTTGCTCTTCAGCGAACTGTTTCGTCCGCTGTTTGGAATCGGCTTAAGATTTTTTTTTAAACTTATAGCTGATGTGAGGCTGCTGGAGGCTATCTGGGATGGAGGTAAGTGTTTTTTCAGTGGCAGTTGAAGTGAGAGGGATAGTTTGAACGTGATATCTTTAGTTTCCTCGAGCGCTTTGTTGTGGAACGGAGCGCGTGAATGCCGTAACACCTACTCAGGTGTTACGGCATTTAACACGCGGTTTTCACAATACAAGAAAACGGAGACCATTAATTATTACACGATAACACACACCTTGTCATGCCTTATTGCTTAAATATTTTAAAAAGAGGAGCTAGGTGGTGTCATAGAAGGGGTGGAGACACATGGTTTAAACTGTATTCTGTATTTCCACTTATTGGCATTCCTGTTTGGACTCTCTTGAAACAACAGCTACCTAAAGCACTGTAAGAAGGTATACATTAGATAGAAAAGTCTAACTGTATGTTGGTAGGAACTGCACTTTAAACCTTGTTCTTTTAAGTGATTGTATGCTTTGTGATATATTGTTCTGTAGTTACATTTTACATATCTTTATCTATTTTCTTAGTGAACCTCTTATTTTAAAAGAGACTACCTGGCATGCCTTTGAAATTCTTTCTTTTACAAGTGAAGTACAGAGGGGTAAAGTTGACACTGTGCATAAGCTTCCTGGTAATACCAAACTGGGAAAAGGTAAGAATTTTTGTAAGGTTTTTCATAGAGTTTTTAGGGTTCATTTTGTATACCTGGTTAGACGCCCATAGGTGAAAGATATCTGCCATTTTCCTGAAGAGCAGAATTATCTGAGCCTGTACATTTGGGTACGCTAGCATGAGGTTCACAGTTTGAATCCCTCCAGAACTTGAGACCAAAGGTGATTCAGACCCACAGACAGGAGGGTTACCCTGTTCTGTTACCCTGTTCACAATACTGTGCTCGGAGGTTGGCACTCTGGGAGCAGAGGGTCTGACCTGCTGAGTGGGATTGTGAAAGATTGGTTGACAGCGGTGTGCATAATTTTGGTAATACAAGCCTTTATTGTTCAGTGTGTCAGCTTAATACTGTAAGCTCACTTGCAAAACAAGGCAGTGATTAATTTTTTTTTTTAAAAAAGGACACAGAACTATATCACTTGCCTTACAGTCAGGTTCCTACCTATTTTCTTTTTTTTTAAAGTGCAAGTTAGAGTAGCCATAGTTAGGGAAGAAGATGGCTTCTAACTACAGCGTGCACACTGTAGACTACTTAAAGCAGTTGTGCAGGGACAAAAGAGTCCTGTACGAGGTGAAAGCCACCAAGCAGAACCTTGTGGATGCCCTGATGGTAGCAGATACCCAGAGCATCAAGTCAAAGACAATGACTGTAAGGGACTAAACCTTGAAGTGAAAGGGCTAGCGGCCAGTGCAGTGTCCAGATCCAATGAGGAGGGCAGCAGGACCAGTGCCTGCAAAGAGCCACAGCAGTGGGGGAAGATCACCAGCATTCTGGAGCCAGAAGTACTCAGGCTGCAGATTGAGTTGTGCAGAATGGAGCTGGAGTTCCAGAGTGAAGCAGAGCAAGAGAATTGAGCCACAGAGGAGAAGAGGGAGCATGAACAGTGGGAGGCAGAGCGAGAACTCAGAGAAGTGGAGTGGGAACAGCAAGAGGCAGAGCAAGAAAGACAAGAGGCAGAGCATGAGGAGTGTGAGTGCCAGCGAGCTGCAGAGGAGAAGAGGGAGCAAGAACGGTGAGAGGTGGACCATGAACAGCAAGAGGCAGACCATGAGGAGTGTGAGCTCCAGAGGTGACATGAACTGGAGAAGCTACGACTCCAACCACCAGCACCAGACCAGATAAGTGGCTTGGGTTTTACTGGAACTACAAGACTGGGTTACAAATTGAATTCCAAATTGATAGCTGAATTAAAAGAGGGGGAAGGTAAGGATGCCTTTTTAAATTCCTTTGAAAAAGTTTGTATTCAGACTAAAATTCCTAGGGAGTCCTGGAGCTTCCAGCTATCCCTGCTACTTACCGGGAAAGCTTGGGATACATTGGGTCAAATGGACAATGAGGGCAGTAATGATTATAGCAAACTTAAAGCTGCACTGTTAAAAAAAAATTGAATTAACTGCTGAATCATACAGAGCTAAATTCTGTAAGCTCAGGAGAAGCCCTCACATGAGCTATGAGGAGTTAGCTGCGAAACAATATCAGTTTTTAAAACATTGGTGGGAAGGAATTGAAGCAACTCTGTAGATTAAATTGAAAATGTGATTCTGTTAGAACAGTTTTTCTGGGCATGCCCAGCACAGCTGAAAACCTGGCTGGAGGACCGAGATCCCAAAACAGTACAAGAGGCTGCTGAACTCTCGGACCGCTATGCCAAGAGCAGACCTGCTCTGAGAGTGAATGGGGCGGATGTGGCAGTGCAGAAAGGGAAAAGCCTGCCTGCTGGGTAGCTAAAACCCTCACTGCTTCCACCAAAACCAGTTAGCCCCAGGTTTCAGATCAAATATTTCTCTGAGAAAAGAAATGAATGTTGGTTGTGTAAAAAAAACTGTGCATATTGCCAGACAGTGTTCCAAAAGGGTGAGCAATACACAATTGGGGGCTAGGAAAGAAGTGGGTTGTTTGTGTGTCCCTGGAAGCATGCCTGTGAACATGAGGGAACACATGCACCCAGTCATGGTGAATGGTGTACAGATGCAAGGGTTAAGGGACACAGGGGCATCCCTGACATTGATAAAAGGAGATCTGGTACAGCCTGGTCAGCTTATACCAAATAAATATGTCACTATACAAGACTTTACTCGTAGGTAGAAAACATTGCCCCTCGTTAGTGTTCTTCTAGACTGGGGTGAAACAGGGGGAACTGTTCAACAGGTGGCTGTAGCCAAAACGTTAGCAGTGAATGTCATCCTTGGCAACAATCTCCAACAGGGGATGGTGTGTGCAGTTACCCATAGCCAAGTGGCAAGGGAACATTGTAGTTCCATGAACCACACAGAAGCCATTCTGGAAACCACTGGGAGGCTGGTTCCCCAGCCTATGTCTCCTGATATGAGGACTAATGAAAAAGGGGTTGAAATTTCTCCAGTAGCAGTTAACCACACAGCTACAGAGGGAGGGGTGACCCATTGTCAGAGGGTTAGGAATGACAGTGATCCTGAGTGCCCTGATGCTAGTGCTAGGGACACTAGTTTAGAGACTGAAGGGGATCTGTCCCATGCCTTGGGAATGTGCGAGGAGTTTGCAGCTGCTCAGAGAAGTGACACTAGTCTAGAAAAGCTGAGGGCTTTGGCAGACTCTGATGGAGCACAAGGAGGTGATGGTAAACATAAGGTTTATTGGGAAAATGGACTGATGTATACTCAGGCTGTGCAGACAGAGGGAGAGGTGTTCGGCAGACAGCATGTCGTTCCCCATGGGTATGGTGAGCAGTTGCTCAAGACTGCACATGATATTCCCTTTTCTGGTCATCTGGGAATCACATGCACTATGCAGCAGTTGGCCCAGAATTTCTATTGGCCCAACTTCACCCAGCAGGTGAAGAAGTATTGCATGTCTTGTCACCAGTGCCAAGAAATAGGGAAGGCGAGCAAGAAAACCCAAGCTGCCCTAATTCCATTTCCCATAGTGGTGGAGCCATTACAGAGGGTGGGAATGGATATTGTGGGGCCTTTAAATACCCCTAGCTCCTCAGGGAAGAGATTCATACTGACTGTGGTGGATTATGCCACCAGGTACCCAGAGGCAGTCGCCCTATCCTCACTGAGGACAGACAAAGTGGCAGATGCCTTACTTAGAATTTCCTCCCATGTTGGGTTTATGCAGTAGGTTATCACCGATCGAGGGAGTTTCTTCATGTCGGACCTGATGAAATGTTTGTGGGAGAAGTGTGGGGTGATTCAGAAATGCACAACACCTTATCACCCACAAGCCAATGGGCTTGTGGAAAAATTTAATGGTACCCTGAAGTCAATGCTCCGGGCATTTGCTGAACAGCATGGGAGGGACTAGGAGCAATACCTGCCCCACCTGTTGTTTACATACAGGGAGGTGCCCCAAGAGTCAACAGGATTTTCACCCCTCAAACTCTTATATGGACGCCAGGTACATGGGTCCCTAGACTTAATCCGGGAGGACTGGGAAGGCAAGCACGCCACCCAGGGAACTCCCATAGTGGATTACGTCCTTAGGTTTAGGGAAAGGCTGAAGGAGCTTGTGGGGACAGCCCAGAGCAACCTGGCAGCTGCCCAACAGAAACGAAAAGTGTGGTATGACTGCAGAGCCAGAGCTCACTCGTACATGGTGGGTCAAGAAGTCATCGTCCTTATTCCAGTCTAATCCTGCTCAGTGCACTACTGCCCCTCGGACTATCATCCATAGTGACCTGCTGGTTCAAGAGCTATCTTGAAAATCACACCAAGCAAGTCAAAATTGGTGATACCCTCTCTGGCTCACTCCCTATATGCTCAGGTGTTCCCCAAGGGTAGTCCTTGGTCCCTTACTCTTCAGCCTATTACTTAATAACCTCCCTCAAGCCTGCAACACCAACATGATCCTTTACGCCGATTCTGCTCTTCTCTTTGACTGTTACATGCAACCCTCCCTTCTCTCAAATACCCTGCAATCTGATTTCTTGTCTGCTGAAACCTGGTTCACCCAACATAAACTCATCATGAATCACAAAAAAACAAAAGTGATGCTCTTTTCTAACCCACACAACAAGCATAAATCCACCAACTTACTTATTTACAACTCTTTCAACCAGCCTCTTGAACAAGTCCAAGAATTTAAATACCTTGGCATCACCCTTGACTGCCCACTATCTTATGCCCTTCACATTATTACAATCTTTAAGGAAGTAAGCTCCAGAATCAGAGTCCTGTATTGTCACAGACACTGCATGACCCCGGATGCTCTCCAGCTAGCAGTTGTCAGTTTAATCATCTCCATCCTTGACTATGGGCTAATCATCTACAGTGCTGCTATGGATTCTGCCCTTAAAAGAATCACGCTTGTGCTAAACAAGTCCTGTAGACCGATCACTGGTGCCACTAAATGCATGCACACATGTGACTTGTATAAGCAGACTAATTGGCTCCACCTAAAGAGCAAGATTACCTACCAAACCTACCTCCTTGCCAAAATAATCAGTCTGGACCTTACTCCCCCCACTGCACTGCCTCTCATCAAGCCTACCCTCAATGTTAGCTCCATCTGCAGTGCGTCCAAACAAACATTCCATTTCCCGTTCTGTAGAACTTCTCAGGCTCAGAGCACCTTCCATTACAGAGCTCCCTCCTGGCTCAACACACTTCCAACAGATACTATGAATGAATCTAAACTGGGGCTCTTTAAGCTTAAGCTTCGTGAACACCTTACCACCCTTAGCAGCTATGACTGTGTCCACTAAGTAATTTTCTCCCCTCCTGCTCCTACCCATTCCCCCTCCCCTCCCCTGTTTGTCCCTCCTCTACCCCCACCCCGTGCTCCCCTCTGCCCCTCCCGCCTTCTTCTCTCCACTCTCTTCCCCTCACCATCCCTTCTCCACACCATCTTGCACCCTCTTTCTTAATATTTAGTCTCCACCTATGCTCTCCCTCCAGGCCCACTCCCAATTACCTAACACCCAGCTTCTTCCCTACTCTAACCAACAAAGTCTTCTTTAACTGCCTCATTCCCTCCTCCCCACCTTGTCCACCTAGGCTACCAATATGTGACAGGTCATAGTAAGCTCTTGTTCTTGGTTTGGTTTATGTAGTTGTTTAACTTGTACTATAAGAATTTATTTGAACTTCCCAACCTTCTTTATGGTCGTTTTGCTAAACCACCTATGCACCCTCATGCTTATCACTGCCTGTGCTTTATTGTCACTCTGTATTACTTGGTTACCCATGCTTATTCTTGTCTTTACTATATTTTATGCCCTCTATATTACTTGATTACCAATTTTTGAGTTTGCACATGCTCGTCAAACTCCTTGGAAGAGTAGACTTTGTGGGGTGTGACACTGTCTGTCCAATGCAGAGTGCTCTGCATGGGTCTTGACAGTATCACACCAATCCTCAGTCAAGCTGGTCCTGATGCTGTTTTGCCTGCAGTGGTCTGCACATGAAAAAAAAAAGCCACGCCAATCAGGAGCCAGCTTTTTTTTTCATCTGCAGGTCACTGCAGGGCAAATAGCTGATTGCGTCCTGTCATCTCCGTGCTGTCTGGGAGGAGGCACTTTCCTGCCTGCCTCCTCCCAAGGGTGTCAGCAGGCATATGCATTGTACACAATTGCGTATACTCAGATTGATTGGGGGCATCATTTTTGAAATGTCATGCCCTCCCAGCCTGCTTCCTTTGTCTGCAGATCTTCTCTGACACTCTGGGGACCAAAACTATAATGGCCTTTTTATGGGCTCAAAGCAGTGGAGGCGGAGGTGGGCGTGGGGGTGTAATGCGCTGCCATGGGGGCGTGACTGGCATGGGCTGAGCAATCAATCTTGCCAAGTAAACATAAAGCTGCTCCACCAATTGGCTATGTCAGCTAAGCAGCTCAACAGCCCTCTTGTAATTGGATGAGGGGAAGGGTCAGATCCGCTGCCTTTTCAAATCTGCCAGGGTAAAAAGTGCAAGTTTGAGCATCTCTGTTCTGTTCCCCAGCTGAGGTTGAAGAATTTGACTTGAGGACTAGGATGGATGACTGACCAGTGACAGAGGAGGCAGTGGCAACAACGGTTTAGGTGGAGCACTCAGAGATCATTCATGGTGGCAAACAACAGCTGCAGTGGACCCACTGGACTATGGTAGAAGTGAAGACAGAGACTGGGAGGGGATCATCTACCACCGGCACCGTCCCTGACCCACTGCCAGACATTTAGTTTGTACACTCCTGACTGCTGGTACACTAGTACAGTGAGCCAGGAGTGCAGTGCAATGGTGGCAACAGCCAGACACTGGGTGGAGAACAAGTCAGCAAGAGAATGATCTGAGGAAACCAGGAGCATCCTGCAGCACCTAGCACCAAGAGGATTATTTGGAGCCCAGGCAGCCAATCCTTAGTTGGTGCATTTACTGTTTACTAATTGTCTAAAATAAATAAATCAATTTCCTAATTTGACTCCGAGAGATTCCAGGTCCAGTCAACTAGCCCAGCAGCAGGTCAGAAGTTGAACTGGGTACTTAGTTTACTGTCTGTCTGTCTGGTGCTGAGGGGGGTGGAGGAGATGTAGACATGGACACCATTGTTGGATTGTGTTGGCTGCTATTTATTTTGTCACTCACTCTCACTCAGTCTGTTAGAAATATTCTTGTTAAAATGAAATTCATTACTGTCTAGCAAACCCTGCCCAGTTTAGCTTTAGTCGTCCCCGCAATCTCTTGTGCCAGCTGCTGCTCAGGTCAGATGGTGGTACTTCCTTACAGAAACAACATCGATCGTGCAGGTATTGTAACTACCCCAGCCATCACAGCACAATGGCAGCTTCTCCTGGTCCTTTCCAGCAAGCAGCAAGTGACCCACATTATTTTTCGACATGGTCTGACACACTACTATGTCACAGTGTAATTAGTTCTGTGTCAGCATTGTGTTTGAAAATACCTGGGTTTTTCCTATGGCACACTCTAATTTCTTTTGAGTTGATGAAGTGTCCGAGGTATTGGTAATGATAATGGATTGCCCTCCCTCTATATCAATATACTAACTGACAGGAATTGATCTTATTATGTGCAGTAAATGTCTATGTCTGCACCTTCCTTGTGAAGCTGCTTCTTTGCTGGCTTCCCTCGCTGCTTATTATGACTGTGTGTTCTACAACTAAGTTCGATCTCAGTCAAATTAACCACCACCCTTTGCAGTGTAAAGCAGTAATCCAAGTTTAGTTTCATATCAAAACCTTTTTCTTGGAAAAAATGGTTGCTTGTTTTAAACTGCAAACCTTCATGGTTAACGTGATCTAGATCAAACATAGATTTAGAACACATTCTGTACATAAATAATAAGCAGCAAGGCAAAAGCCAGCAAAGGAAAAAGTTAACCACAAATGTGCAGTTTTTGTGTGCATTTTATTTTCTTGTATGGCTTGCTGGGGTAGTAGTTGGAGTCTGCAGATTTTAATATAGCCCCATCTTCATAGCCCTATCTTTCACTAGAGGAGAGAAGAAACTACAGATATTACAGATAATTAGGGACGCTTGCAGGCATAACTCTACATAACACTTGCATATCCTTAGCCCACTGAACCACCCTGAACTGATTTATAATAATTTTAAAGCATCACTGTCTGACTTCTTAGCATTGCCTGTATGACGAGTTGTACTTTAGTGTCACTAATTCTTTGTTGTGCACCTGTAACACGCAAAGCTAAATACAATCCTGTAGATTTACAAAATATGTTCTAGTTTTGTAACTTAAGTATAACTTGTGGATGGTTTTGCACATTCCAAAATTGTGGTTTGGCACCGGCAGGAAAGGACTGTAATTCCTTTTCATGGTAATTATTAGATGGTGTTGTGAAATGGTATGCTTTTATTTGTTTTTTTAGCTGAGAACCAGAAGGCATTGGGTTAAATATTACCAGCCACTTGCCTGTGTGGAGCTCTGAAAATCACTCTATAAATGTGTCAACCTCGTACTGGCAGTATGCTGTCAGTGGTGTGGACAGAGACCTACCTTTGCATGTGGCCAAAAGTACAGGATTCTGTATCAGTGGCGCTCTTACTATCTGTCTTGGTAAATAGCTGATATTTCTGATGCTGCTGTGCACTGTGTACTCCTGGCCAATGAGCAGAGGTGGACTCAGAAGATATCCACTGTTTACTAAGACACATATGAAAACATTGGAGCATTCATTTACTTTTTTTTCCAGGACTCAACACTTTCTTGATAGATGTAGAATATTGTTATGACTATAAAATGAGAAAGATGGATAGGTGGTCACTAAGCTTGTTTATTTTTCTCTGCTTTCAAAGTTGCAGTTTTAGAGGTGGTTGGCGCAGGTCAAAACTAATTTAAGTACATGCAGAAGCAAGGACTTTATTAAGCAATGTAACCAGTGTAACCAAAAACAGACAGATATGTCATTAAAAGGCACTGAATGATACCAATAGCTGCAACTGTGGGAGGTAATTTCCTTGTTGCCATCCTGTATGTATACTTAGCTGGACTTGAGCATAATAATATACATCATAATTCTAATATTGCTTCCATATATTTAAGAATATACTGTTGTCTGAAAACATTTTCAAGCGCATCTGAAATATGGGATTTTGAAATACCAGGGAATGTCTTTATCGTTAAGATAATCCCTCTCAGTTGGTGGTGTGAGCAAATACTAGAAGAGAGTGCATGTACCCAACACTGGCATTACATATTGATAACCACTGTCTTGTGTTGTGGAAATCGGTGTGATGTCACAACAAGCAAGCAGTACATTATGATTTATGACTTCATCTGCTAAAGAACAATGACAGACAAGGCTTCTGTTTTCCTATAGTTGATTTTTTTAATTTGATCTTTATTTCTCTGTTACAAGCTTTACAACATTGCATACAACCTTCAAACTGACACAGGTAAGTTTAGATATATCTTACAGAGGTTGATTCTTTGCTTTTTCTTTACAGTTCTAGGAATATACATCCAAAGAGAGTTGTACCAAGGGACATACTTCCCTGGGAAACCTGCTCAGCAATTGTTATCCCCAAGGAAGACCACTGGTTGAGATATTTCACTTCCATTTCAGAGACTGTCCTATAATTGATTTTAAAACTACAAAATGACTTTTAATTCTATTTTGTTGTAGTTGGAATTAATATAACATGTATTTATGCTGATGCCAGTTGTTCACTTTTTGTGGTGATGCCCTGATTGCCTTGGGGGGCAGATGCTGCAGCTGCTGGCTTACCACTGTGCTGAGACATTTAGCAGCTATGTGTGGGATACAGAAGGTTTTGCTGGGATATTCTTCATTGTGGATCCAGTATTTGGTTCAGGTCAGGAAATTTTGAATCAGCAAAGGATTTAGCGACTTGTGCTGTGGTGTGCTTAGTACAACACTGTGAATTTCATATTCTGTCAACATAAGGACCCTCTGAAGACACTGGAAATTGGAGAGAGTATAGTGCAGTGGTTTAACGCTCCAAGCTGCAAACCTGGGTTTGAATCCCACAACCCCCACTTGCATACTGTGTGACCCTGAGCATGTCACTTAAATTTCTTATGCTCCCAGGTCGCACCTGTAAATAAGCTTTCCGCTTAGTGTGTCTCTCCTAGCAAAAAACCAAAAAACATATGCACTGTTACTTATTTATACTTTACTGAACAGCACAACACAGTAAGAATTAATTTCCTATCTCCTTTAAATGGAAATGTATGCACATAGAAACATAGAATGTAATGGTAGATAGGACCATGTGGCCAATCTTGTCTGACCAAGTTCACACAGCTATGTTAACATTCCTAGTGTATCCTTGTGTTATTTCTTTCATAATACCAGGGTACATTTTAGGGTAATCCCAAGCATTTTTGAACTGTTTACTCATTTTTATCCCATCACCTCCTCAGCGAGGCTGTTCACTTATCCACCGCCCCTCTGTGAAAAGTAATTTCTCACATTTCCCCTGATCCAATCTGCCTCTAGCTTCATTTCATCCCCCCCCCCAGTTCTTTTCTAAAAGAAGGAAGCATCTTTAAGAAAAGATGTACCAGAACTAGAGGGGATGAACTTAAGCTAGAGGGAAGTTGGATCAGGGGATATGTCAGAAAGTACTTTTCACAGAGACAGTGGTGGATGGGTGGAGGAACATACTGAAGTGCAGTCCTGACAGGATTTCAGAGTCTCTGTGGGGCCAGAGGGATCAGAGGGAGTTATATTCACAAGGTCTCCAAGATGGTTAAATTTACCTCAGGTCCTACTGCCTCCCCTCCAGTTATAGACCTATCAGCCTGACCAGTGTACTAGGAAAGACTTTGAGTCATTACTCAAAACTAAATTGGAAGAGGATTTAAATAACAAGGGGCTAATAGACCAAACCCAGCATGGATTCAAAAACAACAGATCCTGTCTGTCCGGGAACTTGGTCTTCTATGAGTATATTACTTAGACCTTGGAGAGTAACATACCAGTAGATGTGATCTTCCTGGATTTTTGCAAAGCATTTGATAAAGTGCCTCATGACATTTTAATAACTAAAATGAGAACACTAAGAATAAATAATACCATTACAAACTGGGTGGAAGAGTGGCTGAATAATCGCACTCAGAGGGTATGCATTAGGGGATACACATCAGAATTATGTCCAGTCGGTAGTGGAGTACCTCAAGGGTCAGTACTGGGCCCAACATTGTTTTCTGTTTTTATATCAGATATGACTAACAATAATAATAGTTTCGCCATCAAGTTTGCGGTTGATACCAAACTAGCGTCCCAGGCTAAAACCGAGGAAGACAGGTTAAATCTCGCCAATGATTTGAAAAAACTTGAGAACTGGCAGTAAATAATCGTATGTCTTTTAATAGCAGTAAATGCATAATAATGCATTTGGGAACCAATAACAACCAAAACCAGCACACATTAAACGGTCAAGTCCTAACCTCAGTAGTGCAGCAAAATGACATAGGCACAATAATTACCTCAGATTTATCTTCCCATAGTCACTGTAATCACATTATAAATTGGGCTAATAGACTTACAGGATGTATCAAAAGGAGTTTTACTACACGAGACAGGGGATGTATTTTATCACTCTACAGGGCCTATGTGAGACCACATCTTGACTACTGCGCTCCCCTGTGGAGCCTATACCTCAGGAGAGATATAAATAGATTGGAATGGGTGCAGAAAAGAGTTACCAATCTTGTCACAAACATGCATGTCAAAGGGTATGAGGTAAGATTGGAAGAACTAAATCTGTAATCTCTAGAGCAGGGGAGAATAAGAGGGGATCAACTCTTAATGCGCAAAATTTCCACTCATAGTGAATTATTGACACAGTTAGGAATGTCCTATAGCCAATGGGACTATAATCTTAGAAGCCATAAATATCAACTGACACTTACATATCTAAGAACTAATAAAATGGGTTCTTACTATACCCAAAGAATTATCCCATTGTGGAATTCACTTCCCAGTTCAATAGTAGAATCTTCCAACTTTACTAAATTCAAACAGAATCTTGATAGCCACCTATTATAAACTAGGGATGATGTACCAGCTTGGCTGGAGATATACATGTATGGGCTATGGCCTTCTGTGTATCTATATTTTCTTAGTATGAATCTTAGTATAACCTCTGACCTCAGGATGCCCAATCCCCAGGTCAGCATCAAATCCTGTTTTTCTGACACTGAGATGCCCACTCCCAGTGTCGGATACATCCCCCACATAACCTCAGACCTCAGGGTGCCCAATCTCTGGGTCAGCATTGAAGCCCCCAGTACTCTGGCACACTTGGAGCCTACCCCATTGTGCCAATATCCATAGTTTTCCTTTAAAAAACAGAAAACAGACCCACAAAGACTTTCCACCATCCCCCTTCCCAACCTGCACCCTCCCTCTGTGCACCCATCTTCCCCACACCCCCACTCTGCCATACTTGCCTCTGGAGGTTGGGAGCAGTGATCTTCACTGAACCAGGAACACGTCTGCACTCTTCAAAAGCCGATCGCAAACTGAAGAAATGACGGTTGGTCCTATAATGGCAGTGAATCGAGGGGTCAATTTAGGTTGATATCTCAGCCATTTTTTGGGAGTTTTGGTCCCAAATGTTCAACATGGGGTTCTTGGGATGCCACCTCTTGAAAACAGTCACTGTCATTTCATTTTTTAGTCCCAAAAGGTGATTTTGCGGTCACTGTGCGGAATCACCTTTTGGTACCAATTAATGAAACAACAGTTCCACTGTTCATGAGGTGGGGTCCAAAAAGCCCTTTTTGCAAATTTGGTGAAAAAAATTCCCAAAATGACTGTGTTATGAGTGTCCATTGTTAAGTTTATATACATGCTCATAACATCATCAATTTTTAAGATTTTCGCTCCATATTTCCAACATTGCCATTTTTTCACACCCTCTTATGAATCTTCCAAAATGTGTTTTTGCACCTGTGGCACAGAATGGCATGATAGCTGTGCAAAATCAGCTTTTGGGACAGATTAATAAAATTCTAGTGCCACTGTTCATGAGTGGGCGTCACAAAAAGGCCATGTTAAAAACTTGGTGAAAACATTCCAAAAAATGACTGCATTATGAGTGTGCATTGCACAATTTCTATGCACACATGTAACTTCACCACTTTTTCATATTTTCACTCTAGATTTTCAAAATTGCCATTTCTTCACACCTTCTCATGAACAGTACAGCTGTTATTTTTCACATCCTGCCCAAAATGTGTTTTCGCACCTGTGGCACTAACTGGCACACTTGCTGTGTAAAATCATCTTTTGGGATTGAGTAACAAAATGGTACTGGCACTGTTCATGAGGTGATGTCCCAAAAAGCCCATGCTGACAATTTGGAGCAAAAATACCAACAAACACCTGGGGCGTTAGGGTTTCCAACTATAACACCCACCCTTAAAATGCAAGATAGAGGAATATACAGAGAAACATATGGGAGGCATGTACAAGAGCAATACCAACAGTGAACTCTCAGCATTGACAAAGGCTTGTTATTCTTGTATTGCTTTAGTTTATGCACTGCACTTTTTTATTGTTCTTTTGACGCTGAACCTTTGTAAAAGAACCGTTTGGTTCAAAGTTTATTGTAATCCTAGACATCAATAAATAAATGAATAAATACATTTCTGCCTGTTTTACATCATGTCAGTTACCAATGACATAGCACAGCCCTGCCCCCTTGCCACACACCCACCACTTGCTCCGACTCTCATTCAGACCACTCTCCTGATTATAAATACAGAAAAGGCTTGGACATTATTCTTTTTTTCTCATTTTTTGTCTCAATTATGAAGCGATCTGCTGCTCACCTGCCACTGGCTCCCAGCACCCATTCCCTTCAAACACTTTTAATACAGCAACACATTGTTTTTTGTTAACTAGTCATGACTCTGGTTTTGCATCAGCCACTTCACTCGTCCGCAGTCACCCCCATACATTCCCTTGGCTTCCTTGAGAATGATAACTAACATTACATTACCAGGGCTGTGCTGTTGTTGACTAAGTTATTTACTCTTGACGCCATGATTTTTAAAAAGATTGCACTTGTGCTGTAATGTCTCCCTTACATGCATTACCTAAATATCATCCTCCATTCTTCCATGCAGGGAGTGATGGCATGTGTTTTCTGAAAAATAAACAGTTCTCTCTGCTTCTTCCCACTGCTCCTAATTTAGAAAGCAAAGCCCGGGGCAGTACTCAGAACTAAACAAATGGAAAACAAAACTACAACTGGGGATGCCTAATTAGGCTAAACATCCTTAAAGCAAAAATAAAACCCATACAGTACAAGCAGGTTAAGGAACTGTTTTAGGAAAAAGTCAGTCAAGTGTTTATGTTTAAATATTTAAATATGTAGATTTTAATTTTTTTATTTAATCAAAAATACAGGGACCCATTTAATAAACACAATAAGACACTCCAGTGATGTGCATTAGACAGTTCTAATGCATGGCCAGCAGCTGAAGGCACTCGACACCCCTGGTCATGTGTTAGAACCATCTAATGCATGCTCCATTATGTCTTATTACTTACTTAAGCACCCTTATCCAATCATTCAACTGACTATTCAAAAGAATCCATATTTTACCACTGGCCAACCCTGAAAGAGGGGAGAAAACAGTAAAAGCAAAATACCATCAGAATTTGAAGAGTGCTACATTTAGTGGAAATCCTCTGTCCCTACTATTTTGTCAGCAGAAATCTGTAATCTGAAGAAAGCATAGAACACACCTGTGGAAATTCTATCAGGTGGGATTACAGTTTTGAGTTTTTAATTATACACTTCTCTAGTACTTTTACAGAAAATAGCATAGGTTCTGGAATATACTTAATGTACTGTATCTGAACCAGATATCCCATACCTAACCTGGTACCAGTCTGAAAGGTCTTCTGGATCTCTGATATCTTCGTATGTTTCTGTGTTTGTCTACAGTTCAAATGTTCAGGTATTGCATTAGACATGAAAGGATCTTCACCATAATAAAGAGGCTGCATGTGCAGCAAACTATTGATCTGTGCTCTTCAGAGACCGAATAAACAAGCATTTGTCAATGCCGGATAGTTCCTTGCATGGTATATGCATCAGGGATGTATGTTAAGTGACTTACTTAGAGTCACATTGTATGTAAGTGGAGGTTGTGGGAATCAAACCCAGATCTGATGGATGTACCAAGCTGAGTCACAGCTCTTTCGTTAATCACTGAGCTGAGTGGTTGCAGTAAGGAACTGTGAATGAGCTTGGTACATCCAACGATAAGGTTTGATTCACAACCCTTGCATCTTGATGTGCTCTAAGTACATACGACATACATACACCCCTGACATACACATCATGCAAGGACACATTCGGCAAGGACAAAAGCTTGTTTTCTTTCCTCTCTGTACTTTTTCTCTGTTTTTCACTTTTCTCCTCCTTGGTGGGTTGCACACCCATTTTGAGGGCATCTTAAAAAAGGCAGGCACCACAGTTTGGTACTTATTTAATACCAGTCTCTAATGTGAAAAGACTTCAGCAGATCTCCCACCAACTGACAATCACCAACCTCAACTCTTCATCTCAGGCTGCTGACTCTACCCCTTTGGTACGCCAAGTCAGACCAGCTGACCCATTCCTCCAGGGGCATAGAGAATGGCATGTCCAGAGGTCGATAGATGCCTTAAAGGTACATAACTTCTTATGGGGTATTACACATCATGTTAATAGAATTTTGTGGAAGTCTGTTATATCACGAGTACACTTGTGCAGAATGAGGTGGGTAATCCGCTTCAGAATCATCTCTGTTTCAAAGTATATGTCCTGAGATTCTGGCCTTGATGTTGTTGTCAACAGAACATATATCCTGAGTGGAGTAGCACGACTATGGAATGCACCTGTTCCAATGCAAACACTGGGCATGTGAAGGCGATCTTTGATCTTGACAATAATATGCCATCCCCTCAACCCATTGATGAAAACACAGCATTAGAAACATAGAAACATGTAATTTGTCAACAAATGAAGACTGCTTGGCCCTGCCAGTCTGCCCATTTTTTCTCCCTGACAATACTGTCATTGTGGACCCTACCTGACCTCTGTCTATCCCTCTGCTGCTTTCCTACCAAGATTCTTTTTTGCCAATCCCATGCGTGCTTGAAGCCCATCACTGTTTCTGTCCCTCACAATATCCGTAAGAAGAATATTCCAGATGCCCACCACTCTTTCGCCTGCCACCAGATGGAACTGACAAGCAGTTTCTGATGCACTGGCTGCCCCTCCCAAGCCCCATTCCAATTTTCCCAGGCCTGTTTTGTTGTGGGACTGTGCCCCTATCACAGCACTAACCATTTCTCCAGAGTTCCAAGACCATGTCCAAATCCTGCTTGCAGGCTGCCTCAGTCTGACTGATATTTCCATGTGGCCCCCCTGCTGAGATGCATAATAACCCCACCTCATCTCTGCTATGCCTATTTTGTAAGCGTAATGTAGCTATGGCACTTGCTTGTGTGTGTATACTCTCCACTCCCTGTTCCTAGTTTGTCATACACAGGTGTCAGAAACAATCTGAGGATCCTTGTCATCCAATTAACCAAACTGTAATATGCTCTTCAAATAATTCCCACCTCCCACCTTCCAAATGGGGTGGGTGCAAAACTGTTGTATGCTTAATGTTTTTATTTCTATTTTCCCCTGCTGTGTAAATGCTCTCTTGCCATGACAGTGTGAGCCACTGCTTCTCATATTCCCACTTTACGTTATTAGCCAAAGTGATTAAGGGCATGCTGCATTTCTCACGCAGCCACACACCGACACTTCCTTTTCTTCCTTGCATTGAGTCAGTGCACATGAGAACTGCCTTCTCCATACTACCCAGAGCTACATCTCACCCTGCTGCTGTTTCCCTTTTTTGGGCTTTATTTTGTGTCATTCAGCTATGTGCCACTTATGCTGGAATGTTACCTCTGTTTCCAGGCAAAGAACCCAGGGGCCTGGTGCTCCTGAGAGCAGTCACCTACTGACTCTCCCACATCCTTAGCATGCACTTCCATGGCAGCATAATTGCCTTCGGCACTTGAGTGAAGACATCTGCACTTCCCAGGTAGTTGATGGAACTCAGCTGTGCCTCATGCCTCACAAACCTCCTGGGGCATGTGGTAATTTAGCATTACCACACACCCTGTCATGTGTTGTTACTTACTTACAATTTACAGTGTGATCCAATGGGAATTTTATATTGCACGTCACATGAGGTTGAAGGCACTTGGCAGTGTCTCATGCCTCACAACCTCACAACCCACCTGGGGCATGCAGCAATTTAGCATTGCCACACACCCTGTCATGTGTTATTGCTTACTTACAATTTACAATGTAATCTTATGGTAATCATATACCATACTTCTCAGGTGGTTGACAGATAGCTAACCAATCTTAACTTAATAAAAGTAGTTTATGTACTTTTTTTAACGGAGGATGACTGACTTTAAACCTCTGCACACACCACATGGTTGCACACACCATGTAGTACCCCAGTGCTTCTATACCAGTGGCGAACATCCGGCATTGACAAATGCTTGTTAATTTTGTTAGCCAGGTGCACTTACTATAACAGTGTCTGTTTTACAGTAATGACTCATATTGATGTAACAATATTCAAGAGATTGAAGAAGTACAAAGACACATGAGATATACAGTGTCAGAGCCAGTTTCAAGTAGTCTTCACAGAAAGCTGTTCCTTAAGCCTTATTCTGAAGATAATATGTGATTTAGTTGTCTGAATTTGAGACAGCCAGGTGTTTCAGATTTGAGAGGCCCTGAAGTCAAATGTGTTTTGCCCCATGGCAGTCTTTACCTGTGAAACACTTAACAATTTAGTGTCCTTGAAATGATGAATATGAGTTCAATCGAGGATGTCAGCTGGAAGTTAAATCGAACCTGGTACCCAGGCAAGCCATGCAATTTGATTATATAACACTGCTTTCCTTTGGAGCTCAGAGGCTGTAGCCAGGTGGCACACCAGGGATCAATATTCAATTAGCGGAAGTAGTGTCTGCTGTACTACACCTTCTCTAGCTTCGGGTGTCACACAGTTCCTGACTCGACATAACATGGCCAGATTCTGGTGAGCCTTTCTTGTAGTAACATTAGTAACACAGTAGTAACACTAAAGTGTCCAGCAGATGAGAGGGAGGAATCGAGGTATACCCCAGATATTTAAAACTATCCACATGTTCAGTTGAGGTGCTACCAGCAGTAGCCAGGCTGAGATTTTTTTTTTGCATACGGTATGTACTCTAGGTTTACTAGGTTTAAAGTCAAAGAGACAACACACAAGGTTCCATGCACTGCTGGTAATGGCAGGTACATGCTAAAGAGTTATCAAACACAAGCCAAATGCTAAAGTGGCAGCAGTCATGAACATACAGTGTTACAGACCACTTGTAGCCTGTCAGTGTTTACTTAAAGTAAGACAAAATAAAAACAAGATTAAAGCTCAAATTAAAGGTGCTGAAAAGTTACATTTATTACTGAGAACAGAGTGTAGCACTAAAGCTGGTGCTCTGAGTTGTATTCTGATTCTTCGTCTGGGGGCCAAAGAGCATGGCCTTAGTTCAGTTCTTATTAAGCAAGAGCCTCTTGGCAGGGGTCGGATTTGTTGGAGATAAAAGTCAAAATTCAGGTCAGAATTAATTTAATAGAAAAACATAGAAACATAGAAGTTGTCGGCAGATTGGGACCACTGGGCCCACCTAATCTGCCCTAAATTCCTAACTGTAGTGCCACCTGTAAGCCCCCACCCACTTTTGAAACACCTGGGCTCCACATTTCAGTGTCTCCTGCCCGCTTGATTCAGTCCCACAGTGTCCTTAAGCATCCGTCCAGCCCCTGCAGTAGTTTTTAGTCTGAAGTGGGCCAGAGGAGCAAACCACGGAGCCGCCAGCCTGTTTCTGCACTTCAGTGTGGTCGGGCGGCCTGCACAATTATAAAATGCATAAAATCACAAGTTACATTCATCCGCATCATTGTACAGATTAAAATAAACATACATAAAATTCGGAAGCATGTATAGTACATTCCTCATATCAACAGCAGGTTACAATAGGCCCCTCAAGAACCAGAAAAGGCCTGATTTAAATAAATACGTTTTAAGGGTTGTTTTAAAACACTCCATGGTCTGGCTATCTCATATCCGGTGAGGCAGAGAATTCCACAGGGTCGGAGTCATAAAGGCAAATGTTCTTCCTCCAGATGTTTTCAAATGAACCTCGGAAATCTCTAGTAATCCCTCATCAGAGGATCGGAGTGGGCAGGAGGGACAGTAAGGGAACAGAAGGTCTTGCAGGTACTTCAGTCCCTGGTCATGTAGGGTTTTACAGGTCAGCAATGTGACCTTGAAGGTTATCCACCACTGTACTGGCAGCCAGTGCAGTTTGCACAGTACAGGTGTTATATGCCTGGACCTAGAGGCTCCAGTCAACAACCTGGCCATTTCATTCTGCACCAGCTGAAGCCAACCCCTGGTAGCCCTAGGTAGAGGGCATTGCAGTAATCAAGGCGAGTGGTGACAAAGGCATGGACCAAGGTGGGAAGATCTTCGGTTGGAACCAGATGTTTCACTCTAGCTATGTTCCTAAGATGGTAAAAGGAAGATTTTAATACAGCCGACACTTGAGCCTTCAAGGTCAAGCTCTCATCAATAATCACACCAAGGTTACGCACCTGGTCCAAGACAATTAGTGGTGTTCCTCCCAGCTCTAATCCAGAGAGCTGTCCCACCAATATCCCGGCTGATCTGCGATCTGGGTCCACAACCAATGCCTCTGATTTTTCTAGGTTTAGCCTCAGTCAGCTGGCACTCAACCCACACAACACATTCAACACATTTAGATCAACAGCTAACTCAGAATACAGTTAGTTGCAATTCAGCAGCTTTACTGCGCAAACTTCTTGATCTAAGTATGTCTCGCACACAAGCTGGGACGATCGCTTCAGGAGCAAGTCTCTGGTCCAAAATCGCAAGTAGCAGTAACAAACTTCTTATTTTCCTTTGCTGCAGTTCCAGGCTAGAATGGGACACATCCAGCTTCTGCTATAGGCAGTCTCAAGCAGGAGAAAGGTGGCAGGAAGGCAAGCCGGGCCTCTTCCCGCCGATTTCCCTATGCTCCTTCTGGGAGCAGCTGCTGAAAAGCTTGAGCTGTTCATGCTTCAACCTCCAACTCTAACTGATCCACTGTCACTTGTTCCTCTAGGGATTTCCTTTGTAAATCAAAAGACTTGCAACTGACTGAAGGAGCTGTCAGTTACAGTTAGGGCTCCCCTCCAAGATAAATTGGCACCATCTGAAAAACCACAAAACTACAGAATTTCCTTCCCACAGGACACTGGGGTTTGGATCCATTTTAGGTTCCCCAGTGGGTTCTATTGGTCCAATTACTGGAAGTCCCAGACCCAACATGGTAGCTCCCATCCAAATGAATGAGCTGCAGTAAAAAACAGGTTAGATAAACATCTCTATTTCAACTATAATAAGGCACATACAGTAAATAAGCACAGTTCTTACATAGGCTCCCTCTGAGCTGGTAGCGACTGCAGAATGGAGCAAAACAGAGCATTGTCTGGCTGGCCACAAGCTCTAAATTGCTTAGACTCAGCACAGACCAATTTACTTGACACAGATTAGCTAGTATCTTAAAGGGACAGGCGCAGAGGCTCAGCATGGCAATTACACACAAATACACAGAATCACATTGGGACGGGACACCAGCCTGACAGTGTGCATTTAAGAAGCCCAGGAAGGCATTAGGTTAACCCCAAAATTGGTAGTGGGGGGGGGGTTACATTTGACTCAAGCTAGAAAACAGGATAACTTTTAGAATTTAACATCCTGAGTGTGATTATAAGGTAGTCCTGAAACCAGCTAGCCTGCTAATGGCAAGACAGACCAAAACCTAGGGCTTCAAGTTAAGGAGCAGTAGGCGATGATTACCAAGATCGAAAAATCCTGAAACCTGATTGGTTGAGGGATATGGAACATAGTGTTGATAGCCAAGCACAACAGCTCTGTAAAATGATTTGTGACCTCACTGAACTGTTGACATGAAGGAGCCACTGGTTTATCAGTGTGCCTCAATTCACTTACATGTATTTAAAAACAACTGCTGCATAAACTATTTACTGACCAAACAGTTATGTTGCAATGGTTAAATAGGTTAACATTTTTAATTTTCTCCTTTTTTTCCTCTTTACTTTGTAAATTTTGCTAATTTAAATTAAAATATTTTTATTTTGAAAAATAATTTCTTTACAAATCCTTATGTACCCATTTCATAGGCCCCATTGGACCTATTCCAGGGCTTAATGAACCCACTTGTAACCCCAATAAGGTGCTCCAGGGTGTGCTGTTATCCCAGAACAAAGCACACCTGTCATGACTTATGGCTTAAGTAAGAGGTTATGTGTAATACATACAGAGTGGAGGGAAAAGGAAATCTGTAATTCTTTTGTAGTCTTTTTGTATTGATTGCTTATTATGTTGAAACAGCTTATCTGACTCCATTGTTTAAGTTAGGTAACAATTCTGATCTCTATAATTACAGACCTATCTCCAGCTTCTCAGTATTCACAAACACATTTGCAAAACTGATGAATGAGCAGGTGTGGGATTTATTAAATTCATACAGTGAAATAACTGCCTCACACTCCGGTTTCGGACCTATAGTATGCACGGTATTACCTTAGCTTTGGTGATGGCAGCTGATGATTATTGCTTGCAGTTGATTAGAAATCTGTTGATTGTCCCTATACCTACTGTATGTGAAGCCTTTGACACAGTATGTTGTAATGACTTTCTCACCAAGCTTAGAAAAAACTGGTGTCAGTCATTGCACCCTGGCCTGGTTCACCAACTACTGTACATAAGTGGTTGCTAGTAGCTACCAACAGGTGAAAACTGATGGTATCACTTCTTTGTATTATTAAATTTGCATATGAGTTCCCAGGGTTCTGTGCTACTTCTACAATTATTTGTGTTTTTTTTTAAATAACCTAGGAAAGGGAAAGGGGAAATTGTTTAACCAGGAAAGGCACACTAAGACAGAGTTTGTTTCCTGGTGGGACCTGGGTGAACAAGGAAGTTAAGTGATTTGCTCAGAGTCACACAGTATACAAGTGGGGACAGATGAGATTCAAATTGAGGTCTCCAGGTTTGCAGCACAGAGTCCTTAACCACTATGCTATACTGCGTCCTCAAAATTGGTAAATAACATAGGTAAGGCATGACAGAGGAGGAATTATGCTATGTTAAGGTATCAGTGTGTGGTCTGGAGTCCCAGTCCCAAAGAGCGAGGAACTTCATCTACCCCAAGGTACATTAACTAACATAATCCCCCTCGATAGAATTGCCTTATTCCATTTATAAAATGGGTTGCAAACTCACTCACTGCTGTCACTGTATCTGCAGGCTCTCTCTATCTCCCTCACCCACTGGCTCACTCCCTCCCCCCACCTGCTCTGAGCTCTCAGCCTGCTCTGTGTGTGTGACAGGAAAAAACAACCATTGCTTTTGCTCCTGGCCCGTCTTTAGTTACTGTCTCTCTCCCCCACCTGCTGTCTCTCTTTTCCCCTTCCCCATGCTTGCCCTCAGCTCCTCTGTTTCTACATTTTGTGATGTGCTTCTGGGGGTGTTGATTTCAGTAAAGACCTGCAGCCTGATGTGTCTGTTAATTGGCTGGAGAGACAGTGAATTACATGGCAACAGTACTGCAGGGTTTGGGTGTCATTCTAGCCCTGTACTAGTCGTTTAGTTGGGGGTACTGTAACCACTGGCTGAAGGCTTAAGGTAGTGGTTGTGGTGGAAGTTTAAACAGTGAACTTTTTGACCCTGACAGGTTGTGTTCTCAGTTAATGCACCCTTTTAGTGTTTACAGGGTTGGAATGGGAAGCAAAGGGCTGTCCTGGAAATGGGGCCAGGGGCCCTTGGTACCAACCACGGCATGCATTTGTGTACAAACTATGGCCCACATTTTACAGACTGGTACACTCTGGCATGCTGTATTCCAAACTTTGAAGTATAAGATATGCAAGCAATAATGCCCAACAGAGTGGGCGGTATTGGGCAATCCCGGACTGCCCAGGGGTGTAATGAGGCCCCGCTGGTGTGGGCCTTATAACCTACTGGGTTATATATCTACGACACCCGGAGGGCATTATTACGCTAAAAAGACTCCCTTTACCACTTTTATCTGTGATTTAAAAAAATTAAACAAAGCAATGTAAAAAATCAAGTAAAAATGATGTTTTACTGTTTGTCTCGTAAAGTAGTCCCTCCATTTTTTTTTTTGTTTCATGTCCTGTTGCCTGCTCGAGAGATTCATTCTGTTGTTGGCGTCCTCCCCCCCCAAAAAAAAAAACAGATGTTTTTTGAAATGCTTCATGAGCAGTCTGTCGGGATCTGTTTTAGTATTTAATTAAAAATGAAAGGTTTTTGTCCTACTTGCACGGCTCTGTTTTTCCAATTGATGCCGATGCAGGTCACCGAACATGGGCGCTTGTGTAAATAGGCGTTTCATTTTGAATAGATAGTAGCGAGCAACTGTGGTGGTCAACAGAGCTGGTATCTAAGCGAGACTGGGAAAATGGGCTGGGTGTAGGAGCTGGAGGGCAGTGGGAGCTGGCAAAGATAAGGAAGTATTGCTAAAGAAATTTTGTACTAAAAGAAGCTGAAGCTATAGCTGCGTGTTGCCGGCAGCACCTCTCGCTTCGCTATGCGACAAAAAAATGGTGGCGATTTTATTTTGAAATTCAGTGTTTTAGCCAATTAGAGAGAGGGATGGGGTGCCCAAGATTCACACAAGTAATAGGACATCCTGAATTGGACCTTGTTTTCGACCCGGTGTCTATTGAAACTTAATGTACCCTTCTGCTGTAGCTCTCAGCCAATCAGAGAGCTCCTACAATCTAGCCCATTTTCTAACAGCATGTATTCCATTTGAAGAAAGCTATTCTAATACCTGTAAAGTTATCTTAACTGACTATTTTGGAGGCTTTAGTCCCATTGATTTAAGGTTAACTCTCAACTACCCTGCAGAAATGCTGCTAGCCATGAACTTGGCTCCCCACCCCTGCAGCAATACTGCGGGAAAGCATGGTACCAATTTAGCAAAAATTGTTTTATTAACTTTAAGTGATCCACCAACATTACATTGTTTGCTGACTCAGAACCTCACTGTCCTGCTGCATGGCTGCAGGCGAGCCGAGAGTTCCGCTTTCAAACAAAATCAATGGTTAAGCTCAATGCCCTGGCAAGGCACCTCTTGAGGTTGAGGCCTATGCTTTCCACACCTTCCCTTTCTGAACAGTTTGAGAGACAACAGGATGTAAACAGGAAAAGACAGTACAGTGCAATGAATGCTATGCCAAGATTTTGTAAAAAGCAGCCATGTACCCCGGCACAATGTTACAGTACTAAATATACTCATAACTCACAATGTTCTGCCTTAAGACCAAGACAGAGACAAGGTTGGTCTTTGAAGTGGGGTATTGGCTTATTGTATATACAGTGAAAAACAAAGGAGGTTGTAGTAAAACCAATATAGGCAAGTCCACCAGTAAGTTGCAGTGGCATAGCTTACTGGCCTTTTTATTTTCCTTGTCAATGCCAGTTATGTATTCCACTATGTTTTCATAACGTTTTGATGAATCCATGATTTTGCTTTGTGGTGCCCTCAGATCTACAGTACAGACATATAGTTCCACTTTCAGCTACTGCTTTCTGTTCGTATGTCTAAGGCATTCTATGGAATCAACACCACCACTCCATGCTATGCATCTGAATGGTCTGGAATGGTGTTATTGATGTCACAGAATGTGAATACAGTGTGACCAGCAACTGTTGAGTAGGGGGAGATTAAGGGAAGCTACAATTAGATTGCTGAATCAATAAAAGGACAACTGAATGCTATCTAGAGGTGTAAAAAAATGGCTCTACGATGGGGGTTTGGCAACTGAGTTGTTGACCACCATCACAGTGACGGATTTATGTTGACTGCAAATAAATTTGACTTGAGACCTAGGCCAGTTTTTCATCAGGGGGTTCTGCCCCACCACACCCCTTCAATTTCTAGGATTCCAACTCCAAATTGGAGTTGGATTGGGAAGGGGGTGAAGCACTGGGAGAGAGCATGCCGGGGTCTCTGGCGGTCTGTTACAGTGAAAACACTGATGTTGTCGGCATCTATGTTTTCGCTGTAATGGTGTCACCGACCATGGCACATACCTAAAAAAACTACTGTTTGTTGGTAACAATGTGTTATACTGTACATTATGGATTTTAGTGCTGCAAGTGTTGAATTACACTATGTTATTATACTGCCTTGTATTGTGTTACATGAATTTATTCCCTTATAGTTGGTAAGTGAGAGGCACACTGAGTCAAGGCTCATTTCCAGGTGCAACCAGGGTAAAAAGGGGAAGAGGAAAAGCAGTTACACACAAAATACAGCCAGTCAGGTGGTGGTGTTACAATATGGGAGACAAAGCATAAGTTGAGTGCACCACAAATAAATGGAGACACATTTATATGCAGTTAGTGCGAACTGGGCAAACACAAAGTACATAATGCCAGAGTGAAGGGAGGCTTAGATGGTGCTCTAGTTAGGAGTTAACAGGGTGATACAGTTGGTGTGGTTGCCACAACTATGAGGTGGGGGGGGAGAGGTAAGGGGTGGTTAAAGGCCCAGCAAGGGTAAGAAAGGGTTCGGAGAAAGGGTTTGCCCGGACATTCTTGAAAATGGGCCTTTGACTCTGATCCATCCTAATATGTCCCTACACTTTACCTAGCTCTAAACAGTAGCTGTATTGTAAAATTTCTATTGTATTTTCATTATGTCATTTGATCAGTTATACATTAAAATCTGCCAACAGTGACTGGAGTGTCATTTTTAATAAATTGAACTTGTTTGTCTGTGTTACATATAAGGTACATACAAATTCCATGATATGGTCATAATAAAAACACAAAACCAAACAGTGTACAATTGTATTTATAGTCATACCAAGAAAATAGTCAAAAATGATGTACAGTATAATTCAGCTCAAAAATGTATAATTCAGCTTTTCAATTAAGTTTCTGGATGGCTTCTGCACACTCCACAGTCAGCACGGTAAACATCCCTTTCTTTGGTCATCAGACAGGAGCATCTTGCACTCCAAGTTGCAAATGGAGAGTAGCCTGCAAGTGTCAAACTGAATACTCTTCAATCAACTGAACCTTTCTGGAACCAGGTGCATAACCCCAGCATCCAGCTTTGGCCCACTAGCTGGACAGTTGCAGTCCGGTGTCAAACATACAGTACTCTTTTGTACCCTTTAGATCTTTCAATTAGTTTCTGGATGACATCTTCTGTGTGCACTCCCCTCAAGAAGGTCTCTCTCAATGGCTATAATCATAAATGCCTCTAGTTGATCTTGCCCCAGCAATGAACGCAGTAGAGTCTTTATTATCTTTAGCTTGCTGAGAGCTCTCTCGCAGGACACCTGGGTAAACGATAGAATCAACAGGTACTCATAGACAATGAACAAGGCTGAAAATGCCGACGAGTGCATGTTGTATTGTGCCAAAATTTTATAACAGCACATTAGGCATTCTTTGCAGAACTTGCATTTGTCTTTGTCTGGCAAATCATCCCCTTCTCTCTCATTGCTCATTCTGGTCACTGGTTTCACCTTCACAAGTGTTTTCAGAGTCTTCAGAGTCATGTAAGTCAGCATCCTCAGTTACATCTTCACTGTACTCTTCAGGCAGGGATCTTTGCAGTCATCGGAATATTTTTGCAAAAGTCAGCAACTCCAGTTTAGGTTTGCTACGGTCCATTTCTGACAACTATGCTACTTTCTGCACACTACCATCTGGTATGCCATCTTGAATTATACTTTTGAAGCAACGTGGGTCCATGCCGCTGGTTTCCAGAATCGATTGCTTGTTGTTATCAAACTGATCATTTAAGCTCATCTGAACTTGATCCATAATGCAGTTGTATACTTCACATTCAAATAGCTTCACCGAATCCATTACTCGCTCGTCACTGACATTTTCCCCAGGCATTTTCTTCTTCCTGGCTACCCTTTTATTTGGCAGATGATCCTCAAGGTCAATATCAATATCTAAATCATCAATTTCTTCTTGTGCTCTGGCAACAAAGTTAGAAGCTTTTTCCAGGATGTTCATAAATTCAGACTGTTGCAACTCGATCTTAGTGTGATCCACCATGTGCCATGCATAGAGGTATTCTAGTCCCTTAGTCTGCAGGTACTTTGATGCTGGCCCAATCACAGTAAAGATCTTCATAAACACAAAGGCTATCAAAATGATGTCAAACATTTCCCATTTGTCAAGCAGTGATTCTGCCTCACCAGCAGCTTTAGCATAAAATTTTCCAGAAGTACTAATAAAATGCAAAGCCTGGAGAAGTGACCCACACAGTTTCTTGTCTTGATTTTTGTACGCTCCAAAGATGCATGCCAGTGCTCTTGGTTTTGCCCACCATCTTGTTTCACCAGTCTTTTGAAACCATCGGAGTTTGTTTTATCCCATCTCATCAATGCTAGATTTCCATATACAGTATAAGTCACATTAAACTGTTCCTGTAATGAGTTGCTTTAGCATTTCTGACTGAGTTGTATAAGTGCTGCTGTGTTCAGCACAAAGCCCTCTACAAACTGTTCCTTAAGAGTTAAAATGCAGTTTTGCTTTGCATTGTGATTGGACTGCAGATACATTTCAAATGAGTTGCAAAAACATTTTACAAACATTGCTCTTGAGCTGGTTAAGCACTGAAAAACAATGCAATATGAATTGGCACTACATTGCCAACTGTAAAAAGTAATTCTAAACCAGCTCATTGGTGGAACAGTTTAATGTGACTTGTACTGTAGTCATTCTTTTGTGAGATTCGCTAACGAAGACTGATGTCCTTTGTAGCAACCCAAAGAGTGTCTTTGCTTCCACAACAGCTTCACTGCAATCTAAGATACATAAACTGAGAACATGTGCATAACACCAGGTATACACACTGTTTGGTGAATCCATTTTTATTAAAGCTCGTAACCCCACAAACTCACTCCTCATGTTGGCTGCACCATCAAATGACTCCCTGACAATGTTCTTCATATCATGTCCTTGCCTTTCAAAGTTTTCCTTTAAAACCTTGTGCATTCCTTGTCCAGAAGTGTTCTGCACCTCTACCACAGCAAAGAGATGCTCATGAACTTTAAGGTATTTCACATACCATAGAATGATAGCCACTTGGTCAGTCACTCCAATGTCTTCTGTGGTGTCCATCTGAATGCTGATCTTCTGGTCTGTAGCATCTCTTACAATGCTGTCTCTGATTATCTGCAAACTAATCTAAACAATTTGATTTACAGTGGTCTTTGACAGCACCGTAATCAGCCCTCCACAGCCACAAGCTTCAGAAGTTGCATTTTCCTTTTCCATTCTCTGCTTCCTTCTTTTGCTCTGCTCCACTGCTTTTTGGATATGTGTATTCAAAGGAACATCAAATTGGGACAACAGAAGAATCAACTCCAAGAAATGTCCATGGTTAAGTGCTGGGTCCTGCAAGCTATATAAAGCTTTGTCTTTTCCACAATATTTCAGACACTGGTGTCCAATAAACTTGACAACTTCAGTAATCCTCCACATGGCATCTATGTTCTGCTGGACTTGTTTCCTCTGACTCACAACCATATCTTTGTTCATCAACATTTCAACATCTGCATCTACTAAGCATGCCAGATAAGAATTCACAGCTGCATTGTGAGCTCTGGAATCCTTGTGGTCTATCATGCCTTGGTAGATGTGCTTAAAGCCTTGGTATCCTGTAACAAATCTAGCTTCCACATCCAAAAAATGCAAAGCAGATACTGCAGTAGACAAAATGCACCAAACAGTCAACCACCTTTCAACGACCCAGTTTCTTGGTATAACTTTTTTGCTCCCAGGAAGAATCCATGTGTAGACTTTTAATGGTCTGTATGGTAGGCATTTACCGTCCACATAGCCAGGCTGAAATGGATGCCTTTGTACAAAGGCAACCTTTTCATATTGCAAGGCAGTCCTTTTTGGGCATTGAAAATCAGGATATCTAGTCTTTGCAGCATCAAGTTGCACAACTGTTCCCCTTGTAGAGTCCACTGGCTGTATTTCTTGAATATTTACACAATCTACAGGAGGGACAGGGAGGGAAGAAGAGGAGGAGGATTAGCTCTCTATGTAAGGGAAGGGATCAAAGCAACAGAACTAAAGGGTAAACAGAGAGAGAGGAGGCACTGTGGGTCATCCTGGAGACTGGAAATGGCTCCACAATCTGCACAGGGGTTGTATACAGACCCCCATCTCAGGGGGAGAAAATAGACAAGGAAATGATAGAAGGCATCCTTGGGATGACAGAGAAAGGGGAGATATTGCTAATGGGGGACCTGAATATGCCAGATGTTAACTGGAGCACCTTTGCTGCAGCCACATCCAAGAGCAGAGCCATTTTTGATGCCCTACAGGGGACATGCCTCAGACAGCTAGATTTGGAGTCCACTTGGGAGGGGGCAATCATAGACCTGGTACTCTCAAATAGGGACAGGGAAAGGATCTCTGATCTTGAAGTGGGTAGCCAGCTGTGAACAAGTGACCGCCAAACAGTGTGGTTCATGATAAACTTAGCTGTAGAGTCAAGCCACACAAAAGTAAAGGTGCTGGACTTCAGGAGGGCTGATTTTGTCAAGATGGGAGCGTGCCTCAGAAAAGCACTAGCAAACAGGCAAGAAGGTGGGGTGGAGCAACAATGGGGAAACATCAAAACTGCCATCACAGAGGCAACAAGCCTTTGTATGAAGCAAATAAACAAATCAAAATGAAAGAAAAAACACTATGGTTCTCAAAAGAAGTGGCAGGAAGGTAAGGGAGAAAAAGACAGCATTCAGGAAGTATAAGGAAATACAGAAGGAGCAGAAAAGAGAACTGTACCAGTTAAAGCAGAAGGAAGCGGGTAAGGCAGTCAGAACAGCAAAGGCCCAAACCGAGGAAAAGATAGGCAACTTGGTCAGGAAGGGGGATAAAACCTTTTATAGGTACATTAGGGAGCAAAGAAAGATTAAGGCAGGGATACTGAGGCTGAATAAAGAGGAAGGTGGTTGGGCAGAGAGCGACAGTGAAAAAGCAGGGATACTGAATGGATACTTCTGCTCAGTATTCTCAATGGAAAAGCAGGGGGATATACCTAATCCAGTCAATAGAAGCACTCTGGATAAGGGAGTCGATATTAGTCCTTTCACAGAACAAAGGGTTCTGAAAGAACTCTTAAAACTGAAGGTGGATAAAGCAATGGGGCACGATGGGATTCACCCCAGAATTCTAAAAGAACTAAGGAAAGAACTAGTAACACCACTGACTACCCATTTTAATAAATCATGGGAGGATGGTGTTGTACCTGAGGACTGGAGGAGGGCAGATGTGATTCCTCTTCACAAAAGTGGAAGCAAGACAGAGGCAGGAAACTACAGACCTGTCAGTTTGACCTCAGTGGTAGGGAACATGATGGAATCGCTTCTGAAGGAAAGAACTGTTGAGTACCTAGAGGCCAGTGGGGCATAGGACCCAAAGCAGCATGGATTCACAGAGGGAAGGTCATGTCAGACAAATCTAATTGATTACTTTGACTGGGTGACCAAAGTAGTAGACCAGGGAGGGGCCGTGGACATGGCCTTTCTAGACTTTAGCAAGGCATTTGACACAGTTCCACACAAAAGATTAATAAACAAATTAGCCAGCCTGGGAGTGGGTCCCTGGGTGGTAGCCGTAAAACACTGGCTGGACAACAGGACACAGTGGGTAATAGTAAATGGAGTCCACAGTGAAGAAAGGAGGGTTACTAGTGGGGTACCACAGGTTTCAGTACTGGGGCTGGTCCTTTTTAATGTCTTTATAAGTGACATTGCAGAGGGACTGGAAGGGAAAGTATGTCTCTTTGCAGATGACACAAAGATCTGCAACAGGGTTGACACGCAAGGTGGGGTGGAAAGGATGAAAAGGGACTTGACAAGGTTAGAGGCACGGTCAAATGTATGGCAGCTTAGATTCAATGCAAAGAAGTGCAAAGTAATGCACCTGGGAAACAAAAACCCAGGGGAAGAGTACACAATGGGGCTTGAGATACTGACAACAACAAAAATGGAAAGGGACCTAGGGGTAGTCATATCAAACAACATAAAGGTGGGCCAGCAAAGTGAGAAGGCAGTAAGGATGGGTGGGGGGATACTGGGATGCATAGGGAGAGGCATTACCAGTAGAAAACAGGAAGTTGTTGGCCCTCTGTACAGACAGTTGGTAAGACCACATCTGGAGTACTGTATACAGTTCTGGAGACCCCATGTCCGCAAAGACATAGACAGGGTGGAGGCTGTCCAGAGGAGGGCAACCAATATGGCGCAGGGTCTGCACCAGAAGACATATGAAGAAAGACTAAAGGAGCTTAAGATG
This sequence comes from Neoceratodus forsteri, assembly GCA_016271365.2. Classification (NCBI taxonomy): domain Eukaryota; kingdom Metazoa; phylum Chordata; order Ceratodontiformes; family Ceratodontidae; genus Neoceratodus; species Neoceratodus forsteri. The sequence goes on from CM028135.1 coordinate 757,097,394, forward strand.
TATAACCACAAGGGAAGGAGGGAGAGGGGGGACATGATAGAAATGTTCAAATTCCTCAAGGGAATCAACAAACTCCAAGAGGGTAGCATCTTTCAGAAAAAGAGATGTACAAGAACAAAGGGGCACAATTTGAAGATAGAGGGGGGACGGCTTAGAGGTAATGTGAGGAAGTATTTCTTCACAGAGAGGGTTGTAGATGCATGGAACAGCCTTCCTGAAGTGGTCGTAGAGTCAAAAACTGTGGGGGAATTCAAGAATGCATGGGACAGACATAAGGCAATTCTAGAGAGGGGTAGGAGGAAGTAGGCTGTTGGTTAACTAGGGTCTGCTGCTTATCTGTTAGGTAGGGAAATGGGCAGACTAGATGGGCCAAGCGGTCCTCATCTGCTGTTAAATTCTATTTTCTATTTAGATTCTGACATAAAGTGCAGCTGGTCACACACTGACTTGCAGTTTGTCCATCTTCTATTACAGCTGTGTCCCCAGGAATATTTTTGTTCTGCGGGTAGTCACTTTGTTTTGTATGCCCATAAACAGTGATAGCTTGCATTGTTTTGGATTATTTGATGCTCCTAACAGCACAGACAAGTTAGCCAGTTTCCTTTTCTCTGCACCAGATCTGGCTTTGCTCAGCTCAGAGATAGTTAAGACTTTTTGATGTGCATCACGCAATATGGTGATCCTCCAGACACACTGGTCCAATATTTTCTCACAATGCTTACTACTGCTCAATCTTACAAAGTCAATAACAACTGTACCAAAAACATGACAAACAAAACATACAGCAACAGACAACTGAAGTAGAAATGACAAACAACTGAATCAAAAATTCAACCAGGTTTACCTTTGCTAGTTCAGCTCCTCTGGCCAAGCCACACTGTCAGTGATGTTGTGCTGCACCAAGCTCCCTCTCCGTCAGTTACCACAATGACCACTCTGCTCCTGCCACTGTTTACCTGCCTATTACAGTAGTCTGGAATTGAATTATATGGCACAGAAAATCATGCAACAAAATGAGTGGTTGACCAGTACCACTAAATAGATTTCCTTTCTCTATACATAAGAGAACCCCCCCCCCCAGACAACTGAAGACTTGCAGATACCAACATGGTGCCATGATAGGAGAAGCATTGTGCAGGATTTTGAACAAGTTTTCCATGAAACATTAAGACATAATTAAAACTGGGTTTTAGATAGCTGGTATAGCATAGCAAAAACACTATACAAAACAGGAGGTAATGCTAACCATTTCCAAAACTGCATAGCAGTAGACCACCAACCATTTATGCCAGTGAATTTATGGTGAATATATGGCACAGTGGACAAAGATGGTACAGGGCCTGCACCAAAGTCATACAAGTAGAGTGCTAGACCTCAGTATGTATACCCTAGAGGAGATGAGAGACAGACAGGGGATATAGGATAGGAAACCATCAAATATCTCAAAGGAATAAACAGAGTACTGGAGGGTAGAATCTTTCAGAAAAGGAGATGCTGAGGAATGAGGGGGCATGACATGAAGTTGGAAAGGGTAGACTAAGGGGTAGTATGAAGAAGCATCACTTCACCGAAAGGGTGGTGGATGCATGGAATAGAATCCCAATGGAGGTGGTGGGGGAAAACACAGTGGGAAAGTTAAAAAAATGTATGGGACAGGCACAGGGGAGCCCTAGAGATAGGAATGAGAAGGTGAAGCCATAGAACAAGTAGGTACTCTTTCACATGTACCATTACACAACCAAAATCATGCTGTACAACCCTCTAAAAGGCAACCCACAGTATGACCAACCTCAAGGTGAAGACATCAGTTTCCATGAAGTCATATTGCATGGATCTATGATGCCAGTTCAACAGCACTTTCATCGACTGGCATCACAGTGACAGGATTTATATGCGACCAGATGTTGTGAGTGGGACATAAATCTGACTATCTCCGGGCTGTTTTTCTATGGGGCTTTGTCCTCTAACCCCCCATGTGGGAGCTCTACCCCCACACCCTCCGTACTAATGATTATCAACTCTGAGTCGGAGTTGATTTGGGGAGGGGTGCAGGACCGGGGCCAGTGTGCTGCTGTCTCAGGTGCACCAACACAGTGACCTGTCGGTGAACTGTCTATTTTGTCGACAGCAACGTAGGTTGCTGTGTTGGTGTCGCTGTCGGGGGGGGGCATACCATACTGCACAAACTTCCAAAAGGCAACTCATGGTATGACCAGCCTCCAGGTAAAAATCAGTTTTCATGAAGTCATACTGCACAAACTTCCATAAGGCAACCCCGCTACGACCAGCCTCAAGGTGAAAACATCAGTTTCCATGACTTTCCATCTGGCCCTATGTTTTCAGCATGAAATGTTTCATATATGCAGAACTTTGAGAGGTGAAGTAAAGTACAGCCTCTCAGCTTGACCATTAACCAGCACTACAGGCAGACCACATGGTTAAAGAGCAAGGTGTCCATTAAATTCTCTCTAACCTCAAACATACATGAAGCTTACCAGATGCCAACTATAATGGCCCCCAAAGTTTAACAGTCTTCACTGTATTAACTCACTGAGGCCTTAGGAACTCTGAGAGTTCCACCACTTGTGGTCTGTATGCTTTTAACAGTGCAACCTGGAGCTTGCTTTCTGAGCAAAATCAAGTCATAATCAGCATGCCACAAACAAATGTGAATACCTCATGAACCATAATACTACGCACAAAGTATGGGTGGCAAAGTTGTGCAACACAAAATTACCTTTCCAATGGTGCTATGCAATTAATTATAAGTAGTTCCTATTTTTTTTATGTTGACTTGTGCTTGTGCGCTAGCCAACATATTGCAGTAGTAGCAGATTTGGAGGTGTGGTCACTGTGAGCGAATGCAGGGCACGCATCAGTAGGTGCGTCCCTCATTCCCCAATAAGCCAGCAGGCAGGCGTTGACACCAGCTATATGTAAAGTGACCACCAGATCTAAGAAAAGTGCCGCTGCAATGACAGGCAAGATCATCATGCAATGGCACAATAACACACCTCCCAATGTGCCTTTCCTGGTGAAACACTTCAATAAACATGGTGGCACTGACTGCCGTCATGCAAAGTGCCCACTTCAGGGGTGCCCAATACCCCTGTCGGCATGCCCTGACCCACTTCATTTGTCGATGGGGGAGCCCACTCCCTGTTGGCATAATCCCCCCCCTCCTACTTGAAGTGTGTGCCGAGGGGGTGCCCAATCCCCCTCGGCATCATGCACCCCCCCAAATATCTTTCCTTGCCGAAAGGGGCACCAATCCCCATCAGCTTCAGTCCTCCTTTCCAGTTTAATTTGCCAGCGGAAGCCACTTCCCGTCGGCATAATATCCCCATTTGTTGTATGGCGAGGGGTGCCCAATCCCCATCGGCTACAACACTACCCCAAAACACTCAGGTAGCATGCTGAGGCCCACCCCAGTATGCCAAATACCCTGTAAAAAAATAGCCCATCAGTGATTTTTTTTAAACTTATAAAAAGAAAAGCGGTCCCTTGCAGTCTGTCTTGCTCCTTCCCAGTCCTCGCCCACCTCTGCATGCCCCACCTCCCACAACCCCTCACCCCATATTTCCTCCAGAGCATGTCGTGATGATCTTCGGTGGACCAGGAACACGTCTGCACTCTTCAAAGCCGACCGCAAACTGAAGAAATGCAGGTAAGTTGTATAATGGCATAAATAGGGTTTTTTTCAACTTTGGTGCATAACTCTGCCATTTTAGGGAATTTTGGCACCAAATTTTCAACATGGGGTTATTGGGACCCCTCCTCATGAATTCAGTCACTGTCATGGCATTATTCAGTCCTGAAAGGTGATTTAGCGGTCACTATGCAGAATCATCTTTTGGGACTGATTATTGTAATGACAGTGCCACTGTTTCTGAGGGGGGCTCTCAAAAAGCCTATGTTACAAATTTGGTGAAAAAAATCCAAAAAATGGCTGTTTTATGAGTGTGCATTGTGCAGTTTCCACACACGGTCGTAACTTCATGAATTTGTAATATTTTCACTTCAGATTTTCAACATTGCCATTTTCCCACACCTCCTTATGAACAGTATAGCTGTAATTTTACATACCCTGGCCGAAATGTGTTTTCACACGTCCGGCGCAGAATAGCACGGTCGCTGAGGGAAATCGATTTTTGGGACAGATTAACAAAATGATAGTGACACTGTTCATGAGCAGAGGTCCTAAAATGTCTATTTTGAAAATTTGGTGACGAAAGTCCATTAAATGACTGTGTTACAAGTATGTGTTGCGCAGTTTCCATGCACCCTTGTAACCTCACAAATCTGCAATATTTTCATGCCACATTTTCAACACTGGCATTTTTTCACACCTCCTTATGAACAGTACATCTGTCATTTTTCACATCCTGCCCGAAATGTTTTTCTGCACCTGTGGTGTACAATGCTGTGGTCGTTCTGGGAAATCAACTTTTTCGACAGATTAACAAAATCACAGTACCACTGTTCATGAGGGGAGGTACTAAAATGCCTGTGTTGAAAATGTGGTTAAAAAAAATTCCCAAAAATAATTGGGTTACAGATGTGTGTTGCTCAGTTTATATGCATGCTCATGACTTCACCAATTTTTCATATTTTCACTCCACATTTTCAACGTTGCTATTTTTTTACACCTCCTCATGAACAATACAGTTGTCATTTTTCACATCCTGCCCAAAATGTGTTTCCGTACCTGTGGTGCCAAATGGCGCAGTCACTGTGCAAAATCACCTTTCGGCTAACAAACTCATAGTGCTGCTCTTCATGAGGTGGAGTCACAAAAAGCCCATGTTGATAATTTGGAGTGAAGATACCAACATACGCCTACAGCGTTAGGGTTTCCAACTGTAACACCCCTTCCTGTAGAGACTGTCAGGCATCAGGGGTGTGACTTGGGATCATCAGCTGTAATGCTCCTGTCATTCCACCCCCCACCCCCACCCTGCAGCCAGTGACAGGTATCGAGGTGTGCCTTGGAGTGTTCAGACCCAAAGTTCACCTCATTCTCCTATACTGCACCCACCTCAGCATATTTCCTTATAGAATGGGGTACATATAAGGCCCAAAGACCCCAAAGCACACCATGACACTTGTCAGTATCTACAGGGTAGGATGAGGTATAATACCATGAGCATTCTAGCTGATAACCCAAAGGCACACACCAATGCCTGTCAGTCTCTGCAGGATGGGCGTGAGGTTGGTGTCAGTTCAATACTTCACTGCCATTCCTATTATGCGTCTCTAACTCCTGCACTACCAATGCCAATGCCAGTGAGACAACATTCGGCATTGACAAATGCCTGTTTTGATATTGGTTGAAATAGTGAAAAAGGTTTTATTTCAATAAAAAAGGCAACATAGACCATTTTGTGGAAAATATTTAACATATCAAAACCAAATTAAACATCCATACATTACATGGAGGTACAAAACTTATTTTGTACTAAAAAGCAAATTTTCTAATATGATACATGTATTTTTTTTCTGTCTTATTCAAGCTGTCTAGGTGAAGGTTGAGAGACAAATATCAGCCATACACACCATACCATACAAAAATGTGAATGTCTTCTAAAGCATACATGACAGACAAAGTATCAGTGGCAAAGTTTTTCAGCACAAAATTACCTTTCCAATGGTGCTATGCAGTCAATTCTACTCACTTTGATTTGTGATATATTTAAGTTTTAGGCAGTGATGTCCTCAGAGGCACAAACTGCAGGACATCTGGAGGCATTAAATACCTCATGAATATCTTTTCTGCTGCCACCTACAGGTGTCTTGAGACCTCAATGAGTTAAGCCTGCTAGCAAAAGCTCCAACTTCCTCAGAAGACATGACCCCACACAGGCACGTGTTGTGACTACAATGCAAGATGAATGTGGGGGCATGCTCCACTGACTAAAACGGGGCAGGTTTTAATCCATTTACTTGCCAATTTTGACAAAGGAATGCCACCGCTTTACTAACAAGGTCTTTGTTCGTGAAGTGGCAGCATTCCTTTGTCAAAATTGGCATTGAAATTAAAAAACTGCCCCCATTATAGTCAATGGGTGCGCCCCCACATTCATCTTGCATAGTAGTCACAACACATACCAGTGTGGGTGTGTGCCTTCTAAGGAAGTTGGAGCATAACGGCCTCATTTGAAGTACTGTGTTCAGTTCTGGAGGCTGTATCTCCTAAAGGACATGGAAAAGACAGAGGCAGCTCAAAGAAGGGCAGCAAAAATAATGCAGGGACTACAAAGGTCATAAGAGAGACTGGAGAAACATCATATGTATACCATGGAGAAGAGGAGGGAGAGGGATGACACGAGACATTGAAGTACCTAAAGGGAATAAATAAGGCACAGGAGGGCAGCATCTTTCAGAGGAAGAAATGATCTAGAACAAGGGGGCATGACTGGAAACTGGAAGAGGGTAGACAAAGGTCAAGCAACATGAGAAAGTACTTGACAGAAAGGGTAGTGGAGGCATGGAACAGCTCCCAACAAAGGTAGTGGGGGCAAAGTCAGTAGGGCAATTCAAAACTGCAGTGACAGACATAGGGGAATACTAGCAGTTCAAAAGAGGAGGACAAGCCGAAGATAAAGCTGGATCTGCAGCTTTTGTAGGCAAGGAAGAACGTCAGTCTGCAAAAACGCAGACTGCATGGGGCCCTATCTACTGCCAGTTTATATGTGTCATTCCCCCATTTATGTCATTTCACATAAAATGGCTAGGGTTAAAGAAATGGCATACATACAACGAAAGTATATCCCACTCCACTCTGTAGAATGCTGCTGCCACTGTATTGTATTTCTCCTCCCTTGTCCCCTTCCCTCTGCTGAGCACTCTGGTTATTATTTGTTAAAAATAAACTGATAGTTTGTCTTTTCCACCAGCATGATCCTTCTAGGTGCTCAGGTGAAAGTAGAAAATAACTTTCCCTCTTTCACCTGAGCACTGAGATAGAAGGACCATGCTTGTGGGAAAGCTTAGTAAATCTCACAAACTATCAGTCCATTTTTAACAAATAATGACCAGAGTGCACAGCAGGGGAAGGGGACAAGTGGGGAGAAATACAATACGATGGCTGGCAGAATAATGCATTTTACTGTCACCTGAGGGGTTGGGATAAGGTAAGCGTAAGGGGTAATAGGATGGGGGGAGGGAGGGGCAGCAGCATTATAAGGTGCTAGTTGTGCAGTCGAGCAGACTCGATAGACTGTGAGGCCTGTTTCTGTTGGCATTTTTGTATGTTCGTACCTAAGCATCTAGACAGAGGGACCCTGCTGGTGTGAAGGCTTGGTAAATCTCCCAAGGTATCTTTCCCAACAGCAGGAAAGATTTGTGATGCCAGCTCAGTGATGCTGGAGGTTGAGGATCTGGTCACTACACCTCGTACTATGTCAGTGACTCAGGTTCAAGAACTAGCCCTGGCCACCAGGGTCAGTGGGGGGAGAGGATCGAGCATCTAAAGGACTGTTCTCCTCTCAGGAGGGGGGGACTTTTCCCCCTCGTTGACTTCTCTCTGGCAGTGGCTCGAGGGCAGTACAGGTTGGAGACATGTTCTGATGTCCTTTTGTCAATATTTATTTATTTAAAAGTTTTAACAGGAAATGCATACTGAGCAGACTACCGCTTGATTCCAGATGCGTCTTGGGAGGGTGTAGGGGATGGGAGGATATATAACAAATACAAAGTACAGATATTTCACAGATATGTACAAATTAGCTATATACAATGATATGTACAAGAATAAATACAGAATGTATCACAGCAAGCAACCAGAAAATCTGGGTAGACATGGCAGCTAAATTGGTATAAGGTGCAAATGACAGCTTCACAGGGTCAGAGATAAATATTAGGAGTAGCCACAGTTGCAGCCAGTTGAAGAGCTAGGACCTAGACTAGTGTGAGTTTAGTCTGCATCAGCAGTTGGCGGAGAAGTGCCCTTTGAGGAGTGAGTTGATTTGCCAAGAGGAGGGTGCATGCCGAATGTCCTTAGGAAGGGAGTTCCATAGTTTTGGCATGCGAGGTCTGAAGGACAACTGGCCGGCAGAGGCCAGCATGTAAGGGACATACAGGAGCCAGGAGTCAAAATTCCTGAGTGAGTATGCAGGGGGTGTTTGAGCAGTTAGGGTAGCAGCAAGGTAGGAGGGTAGTGACTGGATCCAAAATCTGGCCATGAGGCTATTGCAGTGGGACTGTCACCTATCGTAGAACTAGGGGAGGTTAAGGGACCAGTAGAGGTTGCGGTGGTGGGTGGAGGTTGTATAGTCCAGGGCAAAGTGACAGAAGCAGTGGAAAAGAGGATCCAGTCTAGACAGGGCGGACTTAGGGGTGGCACTGTAGACTACGTCCCTGTAATCAAAAATTGGGAGGATCATTTTCTGCACAATTGCCCTCTTGAACAGCAGAGAATACAGCCACAGTTTCAGAATAAGGCACCCAGTCTAGGTGCAGTTTTTATGGTAGCGTTGAAGTATGCTGAAAATCGAGGTGCTGGTCCAGCCAGACCCGGAGATATCTGAAGTAGGTGCAATCTTCTATGGGAGTCCCCTCTAGGGTTTTGAAAGTAGGACTGGCAGAGAGTTGGAAGACTCTCTGCGTCATGCTGAAAGTTAAGGAGACCGTTTTCTTAGCATTTAGAATAAGTTGATTTGAGTGAAACCAGAGCTGAATAGCATTGAAGTCTTGCTGGAGTCTGGGTGCCACTTCCAGTGGGGAGGGTGCTGAAGTATACAGAACTGTATCGTCTTCATACATATGAATGGATGTGTGTGGGCAGGCTGATGGCAGGTCATTTAGGAAGACTGAAAACAAGATATGGGAGGGGGATGGGAGAAAATAGAAGAAAAAGAACCTGGCAGGCTCCATGGTGGTCCACCGCTCCCGAGGGCCATCCCCGGCTTCTGGATTGGGTCACCGGGGAGGGGTGGGGAGAATTCCCTAGTCTGTCAAGATGCTCAGCAGCTCAGATGACTGTAGACATGCTGCCATTGCATTGCATTTCCCCTTCCTTGTCCCCTTTTTCCCCAGCTGTGCACTCTGTGGAATGGAAGCTTTGCCAAGCAGGATCCCTCTATCTAAAATGAAAGTGCACGGCGGGGGGGCAAGGAAGGAGAAAAACAAAATGGCAACATTTCTACTTTCACCGGACTGATCAACTAGATAGAGGGACCCTGCTTGGCAAATCCCGAAGTATCTTATAAAAACGGTGTCGGTGCACAGCAGGCAGAAGGGGACAAGAGAGGTGAAATACAAATAAATGGCTGCAGCATTCTATACATGGAGCTACTACAAACTGCTGTGAGTGGCACAACAACCAATAAGCACAGACCTTTCAGCTTCAAGGGCAGCAGTGTTCAGTGTAAAGTAGGGTGGTACCAAGCAACCAAAGCAAAGTATCAATATAGGGTGCCAACCCAGGTTTCAAATAGACCCCCCACCCCCACTGTTTCCTTTTCAACCACCCCATCCTGTGGCTCAGAATGAAGTACACACAGTACTAATCAGAAACACCACCAAGTAAAGCTTAAGCCTGAGGCAGTCCCCACTGAACATGCAAGTCTTGTTTCCATCCTTCTTCCTGGTGATTGGGATAGAGCTATTTTATTTTTGGAAATAGTTTATTTCTATTTTTTTTTTACAAGGGAAAAAGGCAAACCATCGGGGACCACTGGCTAATGCTGGTGGAGAGGGGAGAGTCAGTGTATGGTAGCTTGATACTTAGGAGCTGACCCCCACTCGACTTGCACGCCATGACCATGTAGTCCACACCACCCCCAGGACACATGACACCCCCCCCTTCATTCACTTTCTACCACACTCGGGCTCAGAATTAACACCAGAAGTCTAGAACAGAGTCGGACTCAGTTGAACAGAACTACTCACCAACATTAACAAGGTCAGAGGAAGTAAAACTCTCAAAATTGAAGGGTACGCCCCCCCAACCCGGCAGTTGGACAGTCCCCAGACACTGTCGATTACCATTCTCTTCCAGCAGTTCAGTTTCCTCATCGACCACTCCACTCTGCACTGGAGGCTGCAGCCCAAACAAATCCTCCTCATTATCAATATCACCATCATGCCTGACCTGGCCAACACCCCATACACGGTGACCGTGGGTCCGCGGCCCATTTTTCTTACATTACCCTACTACTAGCCCATACAGCAGCATCCACTCCAGGCCCAGACAGACCACAACCACAATAACTGTTTTCAGAAAATATTTAATCTTACCAACTGGACTGAGGAGGAGAGTGAGTTGTGATTAGGCCTTTCGTTGCTGCTCTGTTGAACTCTTCCACGTGGTATCTCGAAGACGCACGAACCAAGCGAGGAGGTCAGTTTAGGATTGCCGGTTTCAAGAGACCGAACCTATGCTCTGTGCTGGCCTTTTGAGGTGCCTGCGCTGGCATGCTGAATGACGTCATGCAAAAGCGGCTCCAACCAATCAGTGCCTGAGCTTCCAGTATCTTGTGCCCAGCCGCCCTCATCTTTCCTTGCAAGCAGCTACAACCTACCTAGTTGAATCCACTAGCTGATGTTATGTCACTAAGCTCCGGCATCAATGGCAACAACTGCTTGCAACTCAGTCTACTCTACTCTTTTGTTCTGTAACACTTCCCCACATGTTAATTGCTGCTCTTTGGGACTGTAACATTAAATTTTAACTATTACCCCGCCCCTGCCCATCCCAAACTGCAGCTCCAGCTCTGAGTCCCCGTATGCAACACAAAGGGGCCCAACTCCCCACAGACACTGACTGCGGTTACCTGGCTGAGACCTGTGTAACTTTCTAGCAGACAGGTATGTGGCTGCAAATATTTAAATATCGCAGGTGGTCTTGCCTGCCCCCCCCTCCCAGCAGCAGTACGCTTGTGTTTACAGCTGAGCAGGGCCCACCCAGAAATTTACGGGTATCCGGGCAGGCCAGTCCAACCCCAAGTGTTTTCCAGCAGGGGTATTTGCAGTTTTAATGTAGTGCCATGTGATGGGGTTTTAACCAATGGGGAGCCAGAACTGAGCAATACCAGTTTTATAATGGGTATTGATGAAGCCAAGCTCCACTTTTACGCTGATGATCCTCTGTTGTGCGTAAATAGCCCACATGTTCCTTTGGTGAAATATGGCTTACAATTTTAGCAGAACCTGTTTAGTAATAGATTACTTACGAATGCATGTAAAACTTAGATGCTTCTGTTTTCACCAAAAGATTTGAATCCCTTGGAGATATCTGAATTCTCAATTACAACTTTGTTGCTGAAAAGCTGAAAGTTGGACTCTTAGTTCCTAGGAGTCTGATTGGCAGTAAGTTGGTATTTTCTGTTGCATACCCACCAACAGTGACACTAACTCAGTGACCTACGTTGCTGTTGACAAAATCGACAGTTAAATCGACAGGTCGCTGTTGGTGCACCTAAGTTTTGACAGGGGCACACTGTCTCCCAGTTCTGTGCTCCTTCCCCGAATCAACTCTGACTAAGAGTTGATAAATGTAGGGTGTGGAAGGCTCAGGGGTAGCAAGAAGGATGCTCTGGAGACAAACATATACTTCTGTTCTTCATTTCTTTATTTCAGGAACAACACGGCTTAAATAATACGAAAAGTAATTCGAACTTATCACAGAACGCCACAGACCAGAAAATAAAATAAAATAAATTAGGTCAGTAGAAGACAAAGCTACTTCACCTCAGAGGTGTTCACAGTGCAACACCTAAAATGCATCTGACTTTAAGTGAAAACTGTTCTGGCTTATAATGGGCGTACCAAGACAGGATTGGTTCGTGATTACATATTAAACAAAACGTGTTATTTCTTGCTTTTTATGTTAATACTTTTATTTCAGGCAATTAGGAATCTTATAACCATTAATATTCTGAGTTTAGCTAACAAAAATAAATGTTAGAGGATAATTTTGGAGCATAGCTAGTTCTGCCATACCTCTGCATAAAGCAGTGACTGAAGCGGCCGGCCGGCCCTTAGGAAGGCAGAGAAGATGAGAGGAGCCGCGGCATCCCAAAACACAAAAGAAGAACAATTTCGGGACTACATTCCGTCATCAAAACTCTGTTCAGGTACGCGACAGAATTACTAAAATAAAAAAAATGTAAAGTTACTGATAACATCTCACCCCTTCAAGTAGTTTGCAGAGCATAAAATACGCAAAGCTAACTGCACGAATGTTTGCACATTCGTGCAGTGGAGAAAGTCGGAACTCTAAGCGAATCCTTGCTTTGAGGACAATCCTTATAAAATCTCTTGTCCTTAGCACCATGAAGTTGCAGGGGATAATTTCTTAAACATATAAAAGGACCTCCCGTAGCGGATGACAAACGGTGAATTTGAACCATTCACCGTGAAGACGCTACGGTACTGCTATTCATACAATATTACAATGCTATTCAAAACGGGTCACAAACGGTTCTGGACACCTTATCCCCCGTTAAAAGGGGGTTTCATAAAATGACAAGAAAGGGTACTTTTCATCACATTATACAGTGCCCATTCGAAGCAAAAATAAAAACGGAGTGAAAAATAAAGGGGGGGAACAACCTAAAGCTGAACCATACTAAATGCAAGCCTAGGACCATACCGTTATAAACGGACATAATCTAGACATACATGGCATTTAATATTTGAGACACAGAATATAATACAATTAAATGGGCGATGGATGACCAGTCCAAACACCCTCCTGCTCCACACAAAATGAAACACCATAGATCACAGTGACACTATAGACGGCACTCATTCAACGAGACAATTGACATACATGTATAATAAAAAGAAAAACGGGGGGGGGGGTTGAATGTCCCTTTCACATAGGGCTATGCCCGTAGTTAAGTGGGAGAAGCGCTCCTCCCTCACACCCTATTTAAATTAGCAGGCCGCGCACCGCCCTGCATAGAGCGAGTCGTACTCTCTGCACTCGCTCAGTGCTGTGGACTAGAGCTGGCTTCTCCCTGTGTGCTGCCCTTGCTTGCTGCCTTGTTGTTCCTCCCCACCTCCCTCCATTTGTTTCTAGTTGTCCCCTTTCCTGCCTGTTTGTCTGCCTCGCTCCAGCTCTGCCGCACCGCAGTTCATGCCATCTTTCTTTCCTACCTTTCTGCTCCCTCTGTGCACCTCCCTCCGGTCCTGCACTCCTCTGCCTTGTCGCTGACTGTGACTTCCGCTGCTTGTGCTGCTGCCTGGGACACTCATGTCTGCTGCTTCTGAATGCCCTCCCTGTGTTTTGCTGGCTTCCTCGCCTTCGCTCTCCAATTCATCTCCCCTCAGGTGCTGTTTGCTTCACACTGCTCTCGCTCCTTCCGGCTTACATATTCCTCCTATTCTCCCTTGCATTCCCTCCTGGCTGCGTTGTGCTGTGCTGCTTTTGCGCCTCTTTTTTTGTTTTGTTTTTGGGGAGAGTGCTTGGATCACTACTCCTGCTTGTTTCTGGGATGTTCTAGCCCAGCACTCAGTAGCATTTTCTGCACTGATGACACTAATGAGCTACAAGACATGTCTTTCAGCCATAGCAATCTGACCCAACCATGGACGCTCAAGCTTGCCTCATGTTGGAGCTATGGGGAGTCCCTACCAAGAACATTTCTAGACAACAACTGCCTAAGGTACTAATGAAACTCAAATATCACTATTACTATGTATATCAGGAGTAGGTGTCTTCTGGCACTGTTACTTCATTACATTACAGTTTCACAGACAGGCTTAACAGCAACAACTTTACATGACTTTCTTCATAGTAGTACTAGTTACTACCACACTTGTTAGCCCATCATGTCTGCAACCATGGGGTATTATATAATTAATCTCAGCATTGTCCTGCAAGGCCTACCCAGACCACTGGGTATTTATTCAGAGAAGACCTCTTACTTTCTATTCGATCAATGGACAACAGGACAGGAAACTGTTTGGAGTCACGTTGTCAGTCTGTACCGGATGCTTTATCACTTTGTTAACTAGCTGTCTGTAATGTATGGCTTAAAGACGCTACATATATTTAAAGCATTGATTCCGCAACACTAGCTCTAACTGCCTGACCTAATTCTGTCAATCGAGGCATGTACTCCTTCAGTTGCACTCTACATGTGATGCAGTTTCCCATTTCTTCGCCATAGTCAAATTTAATCTATATTCAGCTGCACACTGCTACTCAGCATTTCAGTAAGCATTCAGCCAAGCTCACAGGATTCTCTTTCTGTAACATTAAATCACTGCACTCAGCCTATGTCTTTTGGATATGTTCTAGACTACAAGCTACTGGTTCTTAGCTCATCGAGCTAGCTTACCAAGGTAGCATTGCACCATCCTCTGCTACGACAAACTGTCCCTTCACTACCCTGCTTGTGGGTTTGCAGTCTGCTAGCCTTTGTGGGGCCTAGCTGCCGCCTCTACTCCATCAGTATTGGACGCACTCTAGGGTATCTTGTCTTAGGCTGTGCCAATCGAGTTCTGGATGCTTCAGCACTCACCGTGCCTATTCGACCTCTCCAGGCGTTCAGGATCCATCCATGCTCCGTTATGGATTCTCTGTCACACTATGTCATAGGATTTGCCTTACTGCCCCTGGATGCTTCCCATATTGCTTTGCTTCGTTTGGACTTTTCACTACTACTTACTGTCAGGCTGACCTACGATTGGCCCGCCATGCGTGCTTCCCCTCCGGCTGACCTACGTGTGGTCCAGCGTTGGCTGTCTACTTGGGGTTTAGCTGCTACTCTTTACTACATTACCAGCTGGCCTACGTGTGGTCCAGCTGTGCATGCTAGCTTACATTGGGCTAGTAGCCACTCTTACTTACCTTACCAGCCGACCTCATGGTCTGGCTGCATGCTGCCTTCTTGGGTTTGACTACTATTTTTCTTTACTCACCAGCTGACATACTCATTCAATTGTACCATCTACAGTCCATTGGCTGACCTACACGCAGTCTGGCAACACTTCCTTATCTCATTGGGCTAGCTCCCTTTTGTTCCCATGGATGCTTCCTCAGAGCTGCTTTCATTCGAACCTACCCTTACAATATGTTCCCTAAGCTCCGACTTACATTGGATTATTTTGGAGTACATCAGATGTTTCCTTCAATATTCGGATGCTCCTCGCCTTGCTACTTCAACTTCCCAGAGTTACTACTACTGTCTCCACCAGGAATTTCTGCTGACTTTATTCCATATTGTCTTCCTTGATGGAACTAATGCCTCAGTCATTGACTACCTATTGTTTCAGGATGCTTTACTGCCTCATTGAATTGCCAATTTTTCTGCCACAGTCTCTTCACTGCAATCTCTACCATCCTTGATCTACAAGATACGCCAGTCTACAGCACCGATCCACTCTCATATGTCCGCTTTAATAACTACAGTACTACTCCGCACTACACTGACTCAGGATATGTCGCCTTTCTGATACCAAGTATAATTTATTCCTCACTACTTCACTGCTTTCTGCATTGCATGCAGTTTGACATTTCCAATATGTTATCTACTGCTGCCCTGCAACCTACCTCGCCCCGCGGGGCCGAAGGGTCGCCATTGCAATCGCCTGACCTGCGCCCTTACGGGCCCGGAAGTCCTTTGCTCCTATTTATTATTGCACCTTATTCGCATACTTTTATGATCTGCTTTCGCCTATCGGGCTAGGGTTTAACTTACATGACATTGAAGGTCACACCACTGTAAATTCCCTACCTGCTAAATTATTGATCGACAATACTGTCATCTCCGACAGACCGTCTATCCTCGATGCTCTCAATAATCATTTTGCCACTGCAGGGCTAGCCTTTGACTCCTCTCCCGCCGCGAATATCCTCCTCCAACAACTTAGATTGGATACACAAGAAAAACCCATCCCCAGTCCATCCTTCTCTCTGCAGTCTACCTCCCTGAAAGAAGTTGAAGATCTTCTCCTTTAGCTGGACACTAGGAAAAGTGCTGGGGCCGATCTCTTTGATCTGTACTTCTTAAAGGTCAGCTACCATGTCCTTGCAGTCCCAATTACTCATCTCTTCAACTTATCCTTGTCCCAGGGTGACCTACCGCCCATTTGGAAAAATGCACTTGTGGTCCCTTTGTTTAAGTCAGGAGATCCTAGTGACCTCAATAACTACAGGCCAATCTCCCTACTTCCAATCCTGTCAATGATGCTGGAGAAAATAGTGAACTCCCAGCTTCCGAAGTACCTGGAATCAGAAAAATTGCTCAACCCATTACAATCTGGTTTTAGAGCACAGCACAGTACAATCTCTGCTCTAGCCAAGGTGACAAACGACTGGCAGCTTGAATTAGACAAAAAAACTTTGTCTGTGCAGTTTTCTTGGACCTAAGCAAGGCGTTCAATACCGTTGATCACAGACTGCTTCTGTCATCCCTCCGGAACATTGGTTTGGATTCCCTATCCCTTAAATGGTTCTCCAATTACCTCTCAGGACGACTTCAACAAGTAAAGGCAGAAAGGGAAGTTTCTCCACCAAAACTCCTATTGAGGTGTACACAAAGGTTCCTTTCTTGGTCCCTTGCTCTTCACCATTTATATTAACAACATAGATGCCCCATCAAAGAAGACAAATACACCTATCTCATGGATGATACAGTACTCTATGCTAGTAGCCCCACACCTGAAGCGGCCTGTAAAGCCCTTCAAAATGAATTTAATCTGCTGCAACATCAGCTTATAAACCAGAAACTGGTCTTAAATGCAAAAAAAACCAAAGCAATGTTCCTCTCACCCCTTCAAAATGCAATAGATCCTGCAATTGCTGGGACACTCCCACAGATCACTACCATTCTAGGTGAGCAGTTGGACTATGTACCAAAGTTCAAGTACCTGGGGGTCTGGTTAGACTATAGACTTACTTTCACAGATCACTTAGAAGAACTGGCAAAGAAACTTAGACAAAGACTTGGTCTGTTCTTTAGGATTAATAATCTCCTCACAAGAGATGCTAAACTGAAACTGGTTCAAACTACCTTTCTTTCCTTATTGAATTACACAGACTTTCTATATAGTCAGGGACCTGCAGGTACCCTAGCCAAACTCGATACGCTTTATCACAGAGCCATAAGATTTAACACGTGCCTTCCATACTCAACCCACCACTGTGCATTGTACACGGCAGTGGGATGGTCATCCCTTGCTTACAGACAGCAAAAAAATGCTGCGGTTTGGACATACAAAGCTATCTCAAATAAACTGCCCCAGTATATTGTTTACTTTTGTGCACTCTGGGGAAGTATGCCCTGTGAAGCACCTCATATATCTACCTTTATGTTTACAAAGCAAAATCTCGCATTGGCAGAGCAGCCGTCAGCTTTGTGCTACCTCAACTGTGGAACAAGCTGCAAAAAACTTTGAAATTAACTCACCCCATCAGCCTAGCAGCTTTTAAATCTCTAAAGCTACATCATA
The DNA here is from genome assembly GCA_016271365.2 of Neoceratodus forsteri. NCBI lineage: Eukaryota > Metazoa > Chordata > Ceratodontiformes > Ceratodontidae > Neoceratodus > Neoceratodus forsteri. Next base: position 757,114,800 of record CM028135.1, read on the forward strand.
ATAAGGAGTCTTGTGCCTGTCTACCCTAAATAGTGACTCCTATAAGTCCAAGCACACTCTAATTACTGCTGCTAAAAGACTGATCACATCTATAATCGACTCTTCCTTCTCCCCTTTTTCTACCCCCCATATCTGTCCCTTCCACATTCCTTTGACCCTGGTTTCAGCTCTAAATTCTCCATACCGTATCACTATATATCTTTTTATATTAGGTTTTATTTGTGTTCAGTGCACCTGATATGTATATTTCTTTACTTTTATGAAAAATTGTGTCCTACCCAAAACTAGCTGTTTCTTCTGTTCCAAACATATATTACTGTCACTGCTACCTGCTGATACTTTGTATATACTGTATTATTGTATCTCACTTTATTTGTATTATTACTATTTTCTTGCGTGTTGCATCCCATGTATATTGTCCCTTGTCCCTTGTTAACAAACCCAGGTCCACCTCGAAAACGAGGTTGCTCAATGGTGATCGCCTAGTTAAATAAATAAAGACTTTGGTTGATTGATTGATTGATAACTACTTCTACTCCACACCTGCCTCGCCAGCTCGGGGTCTGGAGATGCGCATATACTGCTATATGCCTACCTGCTGCCGTGTCAGCCTAGCTCCAGCAGCTCCTTTACTACAGACTCGCATCTGGATGTTTAGACATTCATCATCTACTCTTTGGATGCTTTGCCCTGCCGTTTCAATTACATGAAATTACTATTGCTACACTTTTACCAGGACACTTTGTTGAGCTTATCCTGAAGACCTTCACTATCCTGATTTATGTTCTAAGACTTCTTGGACCCTGTGGCAACGCTATTTAATTTGACTCAGCCTCTTCAGTTACCACCATCCAGGACTCCTCAGCTCGACTATTCAAGACTCGTCAGAATATTCTTCATAAGTCAATTCTAGCTATGGTATCATTCTGGCTTTGAAACATAGATGTCAACATTGTTACGCAACCATCTGGATCCACACAAAGCTTTCCAGTTCCCTTACTAGTATCATTCTTCATACCCCTAGCTTTATACTGTATGTCATTTTGCACTGCCACTGTACTTCCAGCTACTCATCTGCATCATGCAGCTTTACTTACTACTACAACTGACCTATGTACAGGTCCACTTATTTACATTGCTTGCTCATACTACCTGCTTCGCCCTTACAGGGCCTAGTGGTCATCACGACTAACTCGCCATTTACAATCAACTGCACTCCTCGTGAGCTGGAAATACATCTGACCTATGTCTACCTATTCACTATCATCTCTACCTACTTCACATACTTGCGTCCCCTCTCCAGATTAGAGGTTCCTACTGCTCCATCCTCCCGATCACGCAGCATACGCCAGTTCTTGTGCTTCATCGCTATGACCTTCATTTTCTGACCTTGCCATGCAGAACTTGACCGAATGGTCGTCCTTCTAGACATGGATGCTGAACCTTGACTCCTGGATCTCCTCTGTGAAGTCATCCTCACCTGCTGGAGTGCTTCACCGCCTGCAGCTCATCACTTCAAATTCATATCAACCTTGGATTCCACTCTACTTCATTCCAGCCTGCTCATGGATTCTCGAACTTGGAGTTTACTAGAATGGATGCTTGCTTTATTCACCTGACATGTCACGATTCAGTACGTCTTCAGTTCTCTGTTTCTCTGGATTGGGTTCCACAACTTGGGGTTTGATTAGCCGATTAAAATATTTAGGATTACTCTCCTTTAGTATGCCCAGAAGGATGGGCAGGTCAGTAGCCATGGGTCCTCAGAGGTTTTCCCCCCCAAGGGGGGTTTTCCTCTCCTGCGTGCTACTGGTCACACTCTCCAGAGTTGGAGGAGGTGATCATACTGCTACTCATATTCTTGGGGGTGTCTTCCTACTTGACTCCTTCATCAGTCGGATACAGAACAATCATTGATATCATCATTTGTTTTTTGGAGGGAGGTCTCATAATACTGGACTAAGCTTCCTCCCTACAGGTGGGATACAGAGAAAGGCCAAAAACTATCAAATCGTAACAAGTGACTCAGTTCAAGCATCTAAGCACCTTGCATATATTATCCAGTTCATATGTACTATAATCACTGACTTGCTCATGTCCATGCTAAAGTACCTAAGCATGAATCATTTCATACTACTAGTACCCTGCAAACATTATCTTGCTTACTGGTCTGGCCTCTAAATCCAAGCACAACCTACAGCATCCAGCTGCAGTATGTAACATAAGCACTGAGCTCTGAACCACAGTTAAATGTAGGGCTATGCCTGTAGTTAAGTCGGGAAAGAGCTCCTCCCCCACACCCTACTTAAACTAGCAGGCCGCGCACTGCCCTGCTTAGAGCAAGTTGCACTCACCCACCATCCTCCCTTGACACCTTCTTCTGCTGCACTCTTATCTCACTGGGGGGGTCTCATAATACTGGACTAAGCTTCCTCCCTACAGGTGGGATACAAAGAAAGAACAAAAACTATCCAATCATAACAAGTGTTAGTTCAAGCATCTAAGCACCTTGCATATATTATCCAGTTCATATGTACTATAATCACTGACTTGCTCATGTCTATGCTAAAGTACCTAAGCACAAATCATTTCATACTACTAGTACCCTGCAAGCATTATCCTACTTACTGGTCTGGTCTCTGTATCCAAGCACAACCTACAGCATCCAGCTACAGTATGTAACATAAGGACTGAGCTCTGAACCACAGTTAATAATTAGAACAGGGGGTGCAGAGGGCGGTGCCCATCACATGGGGAGTTCAGGGGGCAAAGCCCCCGATAGAAAAACAGACCAGGTGATCATTGGGATTTATAATAGAGCCGTAACTGCGATTAGACTATTCCCTGATGCCAATCGACGAAATTGTTGTTGAACCAGCATCATAGAGCCATTTTCTATGCATATTAAGGAACTGTGCAAACAAAGAAAGATGAGGCTGAACTTTTTCTATTGGGTTAAAATCATGTGTATCTTTTTTGAGGCCAGAAAAAGGTGGTGCAGGCTGCCTTCTTACCTCAGCTGGTTTATGGTGATTTCATGTACATTAATAGTGCACACTTCCAGCTTTCTAAATTGGATGCAGTTTTTCATAGAGCAATTTGGTTAAGAATGGGGAGATCCTAGTGGACAGGGTGATGGTGGGCCTAAAGTTCCTGAGGGAGGATAAGGCACCAGGGCCAGATAGAGTGAATTCAAGAGTCCTGAGAGAGTTAGCAGACATCCTGGTGGGTCTGCTGGCAGACGCATTCAACACCTCCCTGGGTACTGGGTGCATGCCAGGGACTGGAGGATGGTGCATGTGGTGCCCCTCCATAAGAGTCAGCTCATGGATGAACCAGAGAACTACAGACTGCCTTACTGTCATTGTAGGAAAGCTAATAAAGACTATCCTTAAGGAGAGGCTGGTGAAATTTCTGGAGGAGAATGGCCTCCTGGATGGCAGGCAGCATGAGTTCATCTCAGGCAGATCCTGTCAGACAAACCTTGATAAAGGCCATGCAGTGGATGTCCTTTACCTGGACTTCAGCAAGGTGTTTGACTCAGTGCCTCATGGAAGGCTGACCAGCAAGTTGGGCACCCTGAGAGCAGAGAGGAAACTGATTAGGTGGGTTAAGAGCTGGTTACAGAATAGGCTGCAGAGGGTAGTAATGGGTGGGTGAGCTATCAAAGCCCAGAGCTGCAAAAAGTGGGATCCCACAGGGTTCAGTGCTAGGATTGTTGCTGTTTAACATTTTCATTGCCAACATATCAGATGGGATAAAAAGTAAGATCAGCCTCTTCACAGATGTCATGAAGATTTGTGCAGAAGTGGAATAGGGGAAAGTACTCCAAGAGGATTTAGCAAGACTTGAGGGCTGGTCGAACACATGGTAACTAGGGTTCAGTGCCATAAAGTGTAAAGTCATGCACTTGGGGGTCATAAATTCCAGTTATAGTTATTGGTTTGGGGAGTGCCGTTATCCACATCAACTGAGGAGAAGGATCTGGGAGTACTAGTAACAGGGAAATGAATCACTCAGCCTAGTGCAGGAGGGCAGTGGCAAAGGCTAATAGAATGCTGGGGAGCATCACATCCAGTACTGGTGCCCCTACTTGTAAAAGGACATCAAGCTACTAGATGGGGTACAGTGTAGGGCAACAAAAATGATCCTTGGATTGGGAGATAAACCATATGAGAAGAGACTGAAGGAACTCAGCATGTATTTCCTGGAGGATAGAAGGGAGAGAGAGAGGGGATATGATTGAGACCTTCAAGTACCTAAAGGGCATGAACAGAGTTAACACTGAGGGCATGTTTAGATTAAAAGGTGGGAGGGAAACCAGGGGACACAGTCTGAAACTGGAAGGAAGAAGATTCAGGAGGGAAATGAGGAGGCACTGTTTCATGGAACGGGTGGTTACAAGGTGGAATGGGCTGTCAGCGGAGCTGATATCATTGGAGCGGTGAGCCGCTTAGAGGGGGTAGGACAGGATCAAAGGGAGGGTACAAACTCAGGGTGGACTTGGGGGGTGAGAAGGAAGTAGAAGGAAATACAAGGGAAGGGGGCAAGGGGAGGGGGTGCAGCTGCAGGTTAAAAGACTGAAGTGCTGCACACTCGAGTAGACTAGATAGACTGTAAGGCCTGTATCTGCTGGCAATTTTGTATGTTTATATGTAACTGGATAGTACATCAGAGCACACAGCTGCTCTTTATAGTCCACCTGAAATCAGTCCTCAATAATCACCAGTAGACTAAAAAAAATTCTGTGTTTGGTCTTAAAATGTCATCACCTACAAACTCCCTGACTAATAACTCCATTGTCTTTAAAAAAAGAGAGTATGCTGATGCCCTGAAAAACTATATCCTTGCCCAGATGGTAGATGTGCTTTGACACACCAGACCTTTGATACCAGCTGAGGCACCTTCCTGTACCCTGCTGTCCCTGTTAGTCCCCCCCTTGACTCTCCTTCTTCTCATCTTTTATGTCCTCCCCTCCTGCATATGCCCTTCCTCCGATTAATTAGGCTCAGTGTAGCTACTGTATGCCCACAGCCTCATTCCATACCCCCAAAGCACTGTTGCCTTCTCCAACAGGCATTATGCACTTCACTGCATACCTGTCTATATATCATTGCTATATGACTCACGTTGCTGTTTACCTGCTTGTTCATCATAATACTGCTGCACCAGGTAAAGTTATCTATGTAACTGTGTTCTGATGTTTTGGTAATTTTTATTCTTTCTATACTCCCCTTATCCTGTTCCCTGGGTCACACCTGGAAACAAGCTTTGGGTCAGTGTGCCTTTCCCAACTACAAGTTTTTAGATAGATAGACAGATAGATAGATAGATAGATAGATAGATAGATAGATAGATAGATAGATAGATAGATAGATAGATAGATAGATAGAGGCAGACACATACATACATACATAAACATTTAGCTGCAATGCCTGGTCATCATGGAATAAGTTACAGCATACCTTAAAACTGGGAACTGAATAAAGATATGATGCCTATATAGCACTTGATAAAAGCAACTATCAACAATTTATAGATCTGGCTTGTTTCTCATACTCTGTATCTGTATTGTACATTCTTGCAAATTGCATTTCTTTGTGTCCTATTAATTGTTAGTATCACATGTAATATATAACAATGCACTGCTCTTCTTCCAGGAAGGCTTTGAAAATGAACTTTACTAACTGGATTTTTATATTGGTAAAAGCAGATGAATAGAAATACAAATTAAGCAAGGCAAATTTACAAGGTACCTGATTGCCGCACTCTGTAAGAATCTATGACTCCCATATTCAAAATCGGCCGGAAGCGCAGTGCAATTTTTTGCACTGCAGTTGTGATAGCGCACAGACAACTCTGAGTGATATTCAGCCAGTTAGCACACACTGATGGTGCATGCTAATTGATTGAATATCAGTCCATGTTGATGCAGTGCTAAGTGATTATGCACTGCACCGACACAGACCAAGTCTGCTTATGGCCCACACAAGACAGCGCTACCCAAAATGAGATAGCGCTAAGACTCCAGTGGGTCATATTCAGCCAAAGTATGCAAATGATCTCATTGGTAATGCGAGGTACTAAAGGGATATCTGCATGCCCATTATGGGCTCATTTGTTTGGGCACAGTGGACCGCTAGCACTGATGCAAGGTGGCAGAGGTAACACTTCTCTGCTGTCTAACAGCACCCCCTTTCCAGGGGTCAATCTTAACATTGTTTTACTAGCCCAAACACTAGCGCAAATTGACCAGGGCTAGTGCAGCTAACTCTCTACTTACCTGGCTTGACTAGTGCAGATTTTCATGGCTGTTAATGAACTTAAAAAAAGTCTCTACTTTAGCATACTCTAGTTCTCATGCTAGGTCAAGGTATTTTCCGAATACTCAATAAATAAATAAAAATAGGTAAAATAATCTCTCTCAATGTTACAGATGGCCAGGTATGATTAACAGCTCATTAAGAGCTGCAATTATCTGGCAGTTCAAGAGAGGGATCCAGCAAAAGACTCAATGTGAGTCATTATTACTCCATTGCTAAGACCTTCAGCTAGTATCCAGGATGTGATCAAGGGTAGAGTGCTGTTAAGTCACTAGGTTCCAGTTTTCTGAATGTGTCTATGTCTAACAATTTGTCCAATATTATTAAGACCAGTGCCCCTCATTTCTCTACATTTTGAGTGTTTGTATCCAACATTTCACTGACAAAATACAAAGAGGTATACAGGATCGTCCCTGCAGGTGGTGGGTTTTATCCCAGCCTCACCATAACTTCCCTCTCCCAAATCTCTTAACTCTGTTCTTTCCCTGTATACCACTGCAGACCAGACTCTGAAGTAACCATCCACAGATCCATAGCTGCCATTACTGGCAAGTGTAGGGGGTCCTCAGCTCTACTAAATGGACCATGCCAGCCATCACCATCCATACAGTTCCACCCTCATCCCACTCAGCATGTCCTTTCAGCCTAAAAACAAAGCTTTGGATCATGTATGGTACAAAAATAAACCTTGATAAAATACATAATTTGAAACCTTGAAATAGGCATTCCTGGGGTGCATAGATCATCCCATATGGAAATAGAAATAGTATAGTGTTATGCCTGTGTACTGTTTCCCCTGGGCTGATGAAAGGGCAATGTTAAAGAAAAATCTGTTATTGTTGGGGCAGAACATATTAAAATCAATGCTTTTACAAATAAAAATGTTGTAGTTTTCTATTTTCCAAGCCCCTTAGGTTTGTCTAGCCCCCAACCCAAAGAAATCTTAGATGTGCTCCTGGCTCACTTGAGATTGTACAAAAACTTTCAAAAGTGCAGGTCTCCAGTTGACTATAGGGTGGGGATCGCGAGTGTCTTTCTCTGCCTGACTCTGTTCATAGCCCTGTGGGTGGTGGTGACAGTACAGTGAGGTGCATGATGATGCCAGCTATTGTGTCCGCAGAGCTAGGACTGCTTGATTGAACATTTGCTATTGTGATATCCTCTTTCTGTTTAGTGTGTGTGTGGGGTGGGGGGGCAGAAAGAGGAAGAGAGGAGACCACGGTACAAAACAATGGGGTGGGGGCTCACTGTCTGTGATGGATGGCATTGCAGTCTTTTTTTCTGCCTGGGAGCTGGAAACAATGCGGGAGCAGGATAAATGTGCAATAATCAGAGTATTTCTTGACTTTGCTTGCATTGTTTCCTGTATAAGTGAGCAAAATTTACCATTATAATTAAGGGCTAGCGCAACCATCTGTGGGCTAGTGCAATTTTAAATCAACTTGCCCTGCTGGCTAGTGCAAAAAAGGTTAAGGTCGACACCTGCCCCTTTCTGATCACCCATGCTGTATTCATTATTCATATCCCTGGCATCTAGTGGACCCCCAACTCCCCGATCACCTATGCCATAGCAATTATCCATATTCCTGGTGTCTAATGAACCCCATCAATCAATTGCTAACCCCCCACCTGTCTGCTTTAGACCTCTGCCACAAACCTCCCCCACATGATCACCACTTACTGGTAAAAAGGGGTGCAGAGTGATGGCCAGCACAACTCTATGCTCACCTCATCAGTCAGTTGCTGTCTGACAGTCACAGAGTACGATCCCTACAGTGCCACCTCTGGGGGCTGTTTATTACCACTGCAAACCCTTGAATATACCATTGTGCCATTATGCATGAGGGACCTCCCTCATTTCCATAGGCACAGTGGGATAGTCAGCACAATCACACTGCTGGGTTTAAGTAGTGCTCAAGGGGCCTCTGAATATGGCACTATCAGGTCCACCAGCACAAACCCAGGTTATAGCAGGTGCTAACCACATTAACACCCATGCTAACCTTGAATATGAGGCCCTATAAGAGTTATTCAAATCGGTAAAGACTGGCATCCAACAAGTTAAATAAATTAATCTCAGATGAACAGAAAGAACATATTTAAAATAATGTTTATCATTACTCAACATCAGGAGCCTGAAGATTGCTTGCTTGGAAGGGTGCTACTGGAGTTTTTAAAACACGATTCATTCTAAGAAAAGATTATTTATTTAGAATTTTGCACACCAGGATAGCCTCATTTAGGTGAAACACCTATTTATCAGGAGGGGTCCTGGGGGATTGACAGGGCAGCAGAATATATAGTTACAAACATACAGAGAACAAGAAAGGGAAGGGAAAGGGAACATTGTTTAACCAGGAGTAGCACACTAAGCTGAAGCTTGTTTCCAGAAGCAATCTGGGAGCACAAGGAAGCTAAGTGACTTGCTCAGGATCACACAGTATCCAACATTAACTAAAGAAGTGTCTAGCAGTCATGCAAGCTTTGTTGAAAATCAAAAATGGCACTTTTGAAGGATCTTACATTTCTGATTTCTTTAATTATACCAGGTAGTGAATTCCTGATTTCGTGGGCTGCTATGTTGAAAGCCTTTTTGCCGAAGGATTTGTACATTCTTAGTAAGTGGACGAGATGTCTAGTCTTGGCACACAGTTCATATTTCTGATGTGCTTTTAATACTATCCTGCTTAGATAGGGCAGACAGAGTTCATTTACACTGTTGAATACTAGTCATCCATTTAAGATATTCTTTCTTCTTTTTCCAGAAAAAATGAGTTCTGTGTTTCCATGTTTTTATCTCCCATTGTTAGAAGAAGTAAAAAATGCCCTATTTTGTAAAGGAATTCTTAACTACTTTTAAACAATACGTTAACATTTACATTTACAATCTCACATTACAAGACAGCAGTATTAATGATGATGTACTTTATGTGTCAATAATTATGAGTTTGTTATGAGTTCAGCTTCAGTGGTCAAATCAACAATCTTCCAGATCTCGTTCGGATCCCGTGTCTGACAGCTGGGATCTCCAATTGCATTACTTGTAAATATCCTGAAGGTTCTGAAGTTGCTTTGGTCGTATTATATTTTGATGGACTTCTTGAAGAACCTGGCAAAATATTTGTAGATGCAGACTGTATGAAAGCTGCAGCTTTTCCTGGTGGTTTAATGGTGTACTACACACTTCTTCAGAAATTGCTGCAATAAAAGACACAAGGTGGCATCTATTACATCACAGCGTGCCTTATTGACTGTAAACAATTATTTGTATCACTACTGCATGTGCTTTTGTATCAGTTGCCCACTCTTCCTCACCTGGCTACAAAGTCTCCATTTCTCAAGTCCTGTGTATTTGATCATATAATTCTTATTATTACCAACAGTTATACGATTCCCATTCTTTCAACTTGATCTGGGTAGGAAGTGAAGGGCCAAATAAAGAAGACAAAATTGGCAAATTTCAGTCTTCTCCCCATCAGCAACTCCACAGGGCTGTATGTGTAACAAAGAGATGTAACTCAGAATGCAAGCAAAGCATGATATGGGTCAATGGACTTCAGTGAGAGCATTTTGACTAGCTGAATGGATCTTTCAATTTATCCATTCCCTTCAAGGTATCTAAAGCTACGGGTTTTGTGTTTGAATTCATAGTCATGGGTGAAAATAGAAAAACGCTATTGGAAAACTGAGGACAATTATCCATTATTAGAACACAGGAACTCAGTATCTTGCAAAAACAGATTTCGTGTGAACAATGATGTAAGCTGATGATACTGGCATCTAGTTAGCAATCTCAGCATATCTGAAGTTATAGTCTACTGTCACAAGACATGGGCTCTTATTTATCTTAAAAATTTGCCTCAGGTTTTTGCCACCAGTGCACTGGCAGTTCATGGAAACAGACCATAAGGGCAGAAAAAGACTATTGGTTCATCCAGTCTGTCCATAAAAAAATAACTAAGCCTGAGACCCATTGTCCATACAGGGTTCTAATCCACACTATCCAATCCCATGCTCCCCGCTCTGTGGTTTCCACCCTGAGCAACCACTAAACCCTTCACTCTGTCCCAGCTGAGTCTGAAACCATTGATGGTTTTGGCAGCCACCATATTAGCTGGCAGATTGTTTCATGACTCCACCACCCTTTCTGTAAAATAAAACTTCCTCATGTCCCTATTGAACCTCCCTCATTAATTTCCACTCATGCCCCATGTTCTTGATCCATTATTTGTGATAAACAACTCCCCACAGTTTACTTTGTTCATGCCTTTCAGTAGCGTGAAGGTCTGTATCATATCTTTCCTTTTTCATCTGGCCTCCAGCAAGTACATGTTCAGTGCTTTGAGTCAGTCTTTGTAAGATCCTCCCTACTGGCCCTAAATCATTTTGGTCATCCTACATTGCACTATCTCCAGCCTGTGCTTATCTTTTCTCAGGTGAGGACTCCAGAACTGGTCACAGTCCTGCAGGTGGGGCCTCACCAGTGCTCTATAGAGAGGTACTAATATCTCCTTCCTTCTGCCATCAATACCCCTTCCTATACACCCCAGCATGTTGTTTGCCTTACTGTAGGCCTTGTTACACTGGCCTTATTGTTTTAGAGAGTCAATGATTGATGATCTCTAGGTCTCTTTCCTCAGAGACCTTGTCCAGCTTTACCTCCCCCCCCAACCCCATTCAGCACTCTGTCCTGGTGTTCTTGTTCCCTATGTACATCACCTTGCATTTTTTGGTGTTGAATTTCGGCTGCCAAACCGTTGACCACTTCTCTAGCCTTTACAAGTCTCTCTCTATCTCCTTAAACCCCTCCTTGTTGTCAACCCTGCCACAGAGCTTAGTGCCATCTGTGAAGAGGAAATCTTGCCCTTTATTCCTGTCCCCATGTCGCTGATGAACATATTGAAAAGGAATGGATCCAGAACCAATCCTTGTGACACTCCACTGGTGACCTCCCTCTCTTCTGATTTAATTCCATTAACCACAGCCCTCTGCTGTCTCCCTTCCAACCAGGTTCTCACCCATCTAACTGTTTCCTTTGCTGCACACAGACCCTCTTGCTTCTTCAGCAACCTTCTGTTAGGTGCAGAGTCAAAAGCTTTGCTGAAATTAGTTCATCCACAGTGTGGCCCTTATCCACTACTCATATTACCCAGTCAAGAATGCTGTCAGGTTGGTCTGACAAGACCTCCCTGCCACATACCTGTGCTGTATACTATCCTGGAATCCACTGCTCTCCAGGTGTTCCGCTAGATCCTCATTGACTAGTGTCTTCATCAGTTTACCCTCAGTAGAGGTAAGACTGACAGGTCTGTAGTTATCTGCTTGTTCCTTGCCCCCCCCATGAAGCAGAACCACATCTGCTACCCTCTAGTCTTTTGGAACTGGAAGGGGGTTCAACTAGTTCCATTGACAATTCCTTGAGCACCCTCTGATGCATTCCATCTGGCATTGGGGCCTTATTTTATTTTTAGGGCTGTTAGCCCTTTCTGAGCCCTTTTACTGGTAAATACTTGTTGCCTCATCTCTGGGATCCCCCCTACAGATGCTTTAATGCCACTTTTTGGCAGAGGCGCACTGTCTTCCCTTGCAAATACAGAGAAGAAGTAGTCATTAAGAATGGTTGCTTTCTGTCCATCCTCCTCAATTACCCTACCTCCCTCAGTTGGCTTAACAAGCCCTTCTCCCTTCTTTCTTATTTCTCTAATATAGCTAATGAACTGTTTTTCCCCTCCTTTGGCCCCTTCAACAATGTGCAGTTCTGTATCTGTCTTTGCTTCTTTGACTGCCCTTTTGGTTTCCCTTGTTCTCATTTAAAGCTCTCCCTATTCTTCCTTCCCTTGTTTTTCCTTGAACCAGGTGAATGTCTTCTTTCTCTTTCATTTCTTTCCTGACGTTTCCAGAGAACCATATTGGTCTCTTGTACTAGTTTCTTTCTAATACCGTTTTCATGCAATACAAGATAAGTTCAGATGGTATCAGTGGCTCTACTGAATTTCTTTGCACCATAGAGCAAGTGTTGCATCTCAAAACTAATGCTGCCAGCTGTTTCCTTGGTATAGCCCACCACACTGGTTGACTGGCTCTGTTCTGTCACTTTTCAGTGCCCTGGATCCCTTTATGAAGTCTGATCAGAACCTTTACTCTCATTACCTGCGGGACTACAAGCCTGCTTACTTTTAGAAGTAGCTTATTCTTTACAGTGAGCAAACCACTTTCAACCAAAATAGTTTAACACTAGAGTCCTATCCTTGAACTTTACATTTATCAGGCTACCCCTCGATGCAAAATGTTATAACTTCCCATGTCTTGTGCCAGCTTGTCTCCGATCTCATCTAGTTTGTTCACTGTTGCTAGATAGCTCTGTAGAATGTACTCTACGTAAATATCTGTATCTTCCTGTATGTCATTTTCCAATTGTTTTGTATCATGGGGAATTGGAGTAAGTGCCAAAATATCAGCTGTAGCAATCTCTTTACCTGGTATATGTGTTATGGTATAGAAAGAGCTCATCAGTCGAATTCTGAAACATTGAGTCCTGGGTACTAACTCCTGTAGACTTTAATGTGTCAAGAGAGAAATAATTGTTAAATTGTTTAATTAGTATTTTGGAAAGACCTTTGAGCGTGAGCTCTTTTACAAAGGTTCCATGTCAGGGTGGACAATAAGACAATACACATATTCAGTGGCTACAGAGGCCTGATCATTAGGCATTAAAGAGCGATTACATGACAATTAGACAAATAGGAGAAAAAAAACTGAGCAGTTGTAATTGAATACTAAGCTATTTCTAATCAGTTGCCCTAGGTAGCACACCCCTCCAAATCCGTTGATAAACTATGGCAGAGTAACTGCATAGGGTTTAACACTATCCCAGATGGTGAGAGGCTGGGTGACAGTGAAACAAGGGTGATTGGGTTTGAAACCAACTGCAGAGAGCGAGAGGTGGGGGGATAGTAAAACGGGGGCTGTTGTTTGTTTTGTTTTTTGTTGTTGCCTGGGTAGTCCTTGTTCCCTGGGTGCTCCGTTATCCCTTGCTTCTGGTTCCGGCTCCCATGACAGATGTGCGGTGGGATGTCTCCTCTGTCCAGCTTGTTGCTATATTCCAGGGTCAGCTCCCTTTTCTTTTGCGGTGGCTCATTTTCCCATCAGGCTCCCTTTTCTTTTGATTGTTTTCTGGCCCCTTGGTTGTGTCCCTTGTGTGGCCATCCCCCTCCCACCTGACTGAGGCAGAGTCTTCAGTGCCCACATTGGTGGATAGTGGGGCCGCCCCTTCACTATGTTGCTGCACCTTCTTTATTCCCATTGCTTCCCAGTCCCCCCACCACACACACAATGCCACAGTGGCTTCAGACTCTCTCCCTGCGATGTAGTCCATGTTGCTTGAAAGGAGGGGACCATTTTGGTAGGGTGGACGATGAAATGCAACAGCAAAGAGTGTCCAGATGGAAAACAGTGCCCAGACTACTATAGTTATGCACCGCAGCTGCACAGGGGCAATCAGGACACTGGGTGGTAGCGTGGCTCCCCAGCCACCCAAAACACACTACCAATGAAAAAACCTTGAACCCTGGAGCCCCATGCCCAGCGGTGAGTAGGCTAGTTGCCCAAATGTAGTCTTCTTAGTGCCCAAGGTGCCAGTAAAAGGAGGGAGGAGCAGAGAAAAGAGTAAGGCAAGTGGGCAAAGCTCCCACAACAAAGAGGGTGGTAACAAGGGGCATGGCAGAGCATGAGCCCCAAAACAGGTAAACTTTGTGTCAGATCAACACCCCTGAATTAGAGGGGTTAGAGTAGGCAAGAGAGGGGAGTTTTTGGCCACACCAATTGCACCAACAGGGCAGAGGTGGGGCCAGAGGACAAAGGCCCTTGGAATGTGTGCAGGGGAGGCGGGCTTAGTCCATGCCCACTGCACTGAAAGGCTGCAGCCCCAAATTATCATTTATGAGGGGTGGGGTCAAGAACAAAGGCTCTAGTGTGTATAAATTGAAGGGTGGAGCTAAACCTGGACACCCTGCACAGCATGCCGCAGCCTCCTTATATATATAGAAACATAGACTTTAATGGCAGATAAGGACCGCTTGGCCCACCTAATCTGCCTATTTCCCTACCTACAGGATAAGCTGCAGATCAGATCCTAGTTAACCAACAACCTATTTCTTCCTACCCCTCACAAGAATTGCCTTATGTCTGTTCCATGCATTCTTGAATTCTCCCACAGTTTTAGACCCCACAACCTCCTCAGGAAGGCTGTTCCATGTGTCCACCACCCTCTCTGTGAAAAAATACTTCCTCACATTGCCTCTGAGCTGTCCCCCCTCTCTCTTCAAATTGCGTCCCCTTGTTCTTGCACATCTCTTTTTCGGAAAGATGCTACCCTCTTGGACTTTGTTGATTTCACTGAGGTACTTAAAAGTTTCTATCATGTCCCCCCTCTCCCTCCTTTCCTCAAGGGTATACATATTAAGCTCCTTTAGTCTCTCCTCGTATGGCTTCTCTTGCAGACCCTGCACCATTTTAGTTGCCCTCCTCTGGACTGCCTCCATCCTGTCTATGTCTGTGCGGAGATGGGGTCTCCAGAACTGGACACATTACTCCAGATGGGGTCTCATCAACTGTCTGTACAGAGGGATAACAGCTTCCTGTTTTCTGCTGGTAATGCCTATCCCTATACATCCCAGTATCCCCCCAGCCATCCCTACTACCTTCTCACATTGATTGCTAACCTTAAGGTCATCTGATATGATTGCCCCCAGATCCGTTTCCATTTTTGTTGTTGTTACTACCTCCCCCCCATTGTGTAATCTTCCCCTTGGTTTTTGTTTCCCAGGTGCATTATTTTGCACTTCTTTGCATTGAATCCAAGCTACCATACTTCTGACCATTCCTCCAACCTTGCCAAGTCCCTTTTCATCCTTTCCACGCCTCCTTGTGTATCAACCCTGTTGCAGATCTTTGTGTCATCTGCAAAGAGGCATACTTTTCCTTCCAGTCCCTCTGCAACGTCACTTAGAAAGACATTAAAAAGGACTGGACCCAGTACTGAACCCTGCAGTACCCCACTAGTAGCCCCTCTTTCTTCAGAGTGGACTCTACCTTCCATGTCCTGATGTCCAGCCAATGTTTTAACCAGGCTACCACCCTGGGACCCACTCTCAGGCTGGTTAATTTGATTATTAATCTTTTGTGTGGGACCGTGTCAAATGCCTTGCTAAAGTCTAGGTAGGCCATGTCCTCAGCCCCTCCCTGGTCTACTACTTTGGTCACCCAGTCAAAGAAATCAATTAGATTTGTCTGACATGACCTTCCCACTGTGAACCCATGCTGCCTTGGGTCCTGTGCCCCACTGGCCTCTAGGTACTCAACAGTTCCCTTCAAGGAGGAGAGGACTGGGCCCAGATAATCTCCCTTTCAGGCCTGTCAGACAAGGAAGGATTCTTTGGGGGTTTAAAGGGCCAGTGCTCCATTTCAAGAGAGTCACCCCAGAGGCCTGGGCCTTTCCCCCTGGGAACCCCACCCATCTCCCATCAGCCACTTCATTCCCCCTGAACTGCTTGCCAGCAGGGGGCATTCCTGCAGACTAAGGACATGACCAGGCCTACACTGTACTGTTGGTCACCCAGACCCTGGCCATAGATGGACACAGCACCCTGTATGAAAAAGTGTAGTGGTCCATCTCAGTGTCTTTCCCTGGGTTGTACCCTGGGACACAATTTGCCCTGGAAGGCTGGACTGTTTGCCTCAGGTCCTGAAATAAAGTACAGCAGGGCTTGATCTGCCTGCCCTGCAACCACTGAAACTTGCTATTTGAATCAGAGCTGGAACTGCTTGCCCTGCACCTCAGCTATTTTCAGTTCTTGAATAGGGTTACCACCTGTCCCTATTTTCGCAGGACAGTCCTGATTTGGGCAGCTATGTCCTGCAGAAAAACATGAAAAATGCTAAATGTCCTGACATTATTGTAGAGAAAAATATTTTCAGATTTTCCTCTAAATGTTGCAAAAAACTATAATACCTTAACTAAAATACCTTAAAATAATAAAAAGCACAAGAAACAACTGAAGAACTACAACACATAGTCTTAATTCTGATTATTTAGAGAAAACATGTCTGTTGCATTGGTTGAGATGACATATTGTCCTGCGAAAAATCCAGTTTCTGTAAGAAATGTCCCACTTTGGGCTTCTTAAAAGGTGGTAACCCTATTCTTGAACTCTTCCACATTGGGACATGAACTGTCTGCCCCATAATCTACTGTGGGCACATGCATCAGTTCCCCCCCCATCAGACTGAACTGTTGCCTTGGGGAAGTGGACGGGCTACCCAGCTATGGTGGTCCCACCTCCTGAACTGTTTGCTTTATGATGGACTTCAACCGCCTGCGCCCTTGAGTCCAGGGGTCACCTTCCATTTTAGGTGGCCAAGCTTCCAGTGCCTACCGCCCAGCCTGCCTACGACCTCCAAAGACATCAAAAACTGCAGTAGCCAGAGCAGCGATAGTAGTTCCCCAGTAAAGTTAGCCTAGGAGCCAACCAGGCTCAAGGTAGTGAGGTCCCCTCTGCAGTACTGTGGTTAGGAAGTTGCCACGTTTTTATTTTGCTTGCTTTAGGTGGCCATAGCTCCCCTTTTTGTCTGGGTGGCAACCCATCAGTGATCTTCCCAGGAACCTTCCACCGCAGCAGCAGCAGGACATATCTTTGACCAGCTTCCATCCCTTCATTGCCTGCCTCTTCAGCTTCCAGACCAGCCTTCATCCTTCATCTTCTTCACCTCCCTCATCTTCTTCATCTTGCTGCTTCCCTTTTTCCTGCTGGCCAATGAGATTGATCAGTCAACAAGGTACTGTACTGCCCGTTATCTAAGCTATCTAGCCACCACCTGCTCCTCACTTAAAAGACTGCTCCTGCTACTGGACTGTCGTACCATAGGCTGGTACACTGCTAATTACACTTGGCCAAGTTGTTTAGGTATTTGAACTGCTAATGGTAGCGCCTGCAGATGTAGGACACTGGGTGACCCTTTTAGAGTCTACGTTACATATCCATATGTAACCCCTAGGTGGCGCTATCCCAAGGGCTACTACCCCTGCCTGCTTGGCTAGTAGCAGGTTAAGGGGCCTGGGTAATGAAACAGGTGACTCCACCTGGAAGTCAGGGTTGTTAGTGGTCAAGCTAACTGACGTCACTGACTTGGAACCTTTGTTAAAGAGCTCTCAGCTCAAAGGTGTTTAATCCTAAATCTTAATATATAAATAAATAAAAACCTGGGCACAGCCCTCCGGGACACTGTAACCCCCCTCTTTCCCTTCTAGTGGCCTGAACAGTATACAATAATTACTTTCACAATGACCCTTATTCACCAGGCAATTACCCAGATTGTTTGCACTTACCACCAGAGCTGGTTCCTCTAGCTTGACCCTGGGGACCCCCTGTAAAACAAGGTTAAGCACAGCAAATAGCAACAGTACGTTTGGCACAAACTGGAACCACAGTCAGGTTAAATGCAAACAAAGTTAAATCTGATTTATTCAGGGGACTTGAACAAGGGATGGGCATAATCAAGTTGATTTGCTTAAAAGCTATAATAATCAGACAGTTATGCATGCAGTTCAGAGTCCCTACACAGTCACACACTCTGGGTGCCCAGGTAGGAAAATGGTGGGCTAGCCAGGAACGTTGCAGCTGATTGGGGCCCTGTGATGGAAGAAAGCAACATGCACAACACACACTATTTGTAATCCGGAGCCGGAGGACTCAGTTCATGAAAGAAAAAGCAACAAGACAATCAGATGACAACACTTTTAGATTTAGCTGTTGTTGCAGGGAGCTACCCTGATGGGGCCTATGTGGCTTTGACAGCTTGTATAATAAGTTTCTGTTAGGCTAGCCCACCAGCGCTGTGGTAGCACTACTGATTGTTGCACTGATGATAGAGGTTCGGGAATGAGCCCAGAGCATCGGAGAGTTGGTCAGGGAGAGGAAGATCAAACTTCTGGTGGACAGCTCTCTTCCTCCAGGGAGGGAGGGTACAGTGCCCCAGCAATAGTCTGATCCCTAGAGATGACTGTGAAGGGTCAGTGCACCAGGGACTGAAGCTTAAGCAGGACTGGTGGAGTGGCAGATGTCAGCACGTCGGGCACAGGAGCAAACCTGACATTGCCTAGACATCACTGCATGTTCACTACCCTGGGGAAAACAAAGTTGGAAGTCCCCCCCTTCCCTTGGCCATGCTGAATGATGCTGGGTTCTCCTTGACCCCACTTCTGTGACAGATCAGCATACCAGATTAGCAAATCCCTTTCTCCCCCCCTCCACCGGGGGCCTACGATGATGGGTTACTTTTGGTCTCCTGGGGTACTGGTAAGTCTAGTGGGTAGCTGGGGTCGTAGAGGGTGGGTGGTCAATGAGTATGAGGTATATACCCACTAACCACAAGGGAATAGAAACAGAATTGACAACAAAAATAAGTTTCTGTTACTCAAACAAAAGATATTACAACTTTTTCTTGTTTTCTTTTATTCAATTTATTCTTCTTTGACTAACATGGCAGAACACTTCCTCCTTGTCATCTCTCTGCACCGATATGGCTCCCAGACCATACGAAGGAGAATCAATTGTAACTTTTATCTTCTTGTTAGGGTCAAATAGCATTAACATTGGTGATATCACAAGCTTTTTTTTCAGTTTACAAAATACACCACATTGTTCCACACCATAATACCACTGATTGCAGTTACACAACATGTTTTTGATAGGTTTTATCTTTTCGGCAAGTTCTGCAGTGAACTTCCCTAACTGGTTCACCATGCCTAAAAAAACTTCTCCTCTCAGTAAATGAGTAGGTGGATCCATCTTCCATATGGCTATCAGCTTCTCAGGATCAGGTTCCATACCTTTATCTGAAACACAAAATTTGCCAGCAGATAAGGTCCGCTTGGCCGACCTAGTCTGCCCATTTTACCCTGCTTATAGTATCACCACAGATCCCACTTGATCTGTGGTCCATTCACCCACCACCCTTCCATTTTCCTAAGATTCTCTTATGCCTGTTCCACACAATTTTGACCCCACCACTGTTTTCTCCACCACCACCACCTCCACTAGAAGACTTCCAAGAATCCACCACTCTTTCTATGAAAAAATACTACCACACATCTGTCCTGAATCTACCCCAACATGTCTTAGTGCATGAATGTCCTACACTATTCTGGGCCCCTACTGGTGGCCCAGAATGCCCTTCCCCTTTGGTTAGTCTTGGTTCAGCTGTCATTGCAATAGGGTGAGGACAAGCACACCCTCCAAATCTGTTCATATGTTCCCAGAGTGCCTACTTTTTTGTGGGATAACTCTCCTACAGAGGCAAGTTGCCCAAGGGTGGTAAACCAGTCTGCCACTGCTGGGACTTCCTAGGATCTCCATTTACAAAGAATCAGCCTCTTGGCCGCTATGCTGGTGGCCATTATCCAGGGTTATAAATAATTTTTTTGGGGGTGGCTGTGCAACAGACAGGTAGAATGAAAATTTCACTTGTCCTATAGAATTTGTACCTGTTGAGTCAGTTTCTAGTTAATTTTTAATGTCTTTGAGTCAGAGCTATGGGACTCTTAGCTCCATATGGTCTCACATGACCGGTGTTCCACTGCCATAGATTGGTGGGGCCCATGCCCTCAGGGCCCCTGCCCGAAAGCCCTTTTAATGAATCTCTCGCTTGCCTATCTGCTCAGACTACTGGGATAGTAAATTAATATTTTTTTGTCATGATAGCTGCTACCTGAAATGTACCCCTCCGACCCTGCTAAGTCTTGTAAAAGCTTTCATATCCCTGACTGGTCAGCCTAGTGGTGGGGCTTCTGATTATGTTTGCCCTCCTGTCTTCTACCTTATGGGTTGTAGACTCCTGCTGGGCCCTGAAAGGGGCTTTTAGCTTCCTTCTTTCCCTCCTCACAGGCAATCCCCAATGATGATGGATTTTCCCTCCTGCCCTGCTACTAGTTGTTGCTTTAAATGTGTAGCAATTATTTTCTAGTGTAAGTTAGGCTCCAACCTAGCCTTCTGTTATACCCTAATTGGGTCCATATTGCCTCCTAGTTTATTGGATAGCCTCTGCTGTTTAGCCCTAATAAAAGTGCCTTTTTAAGTCTTTTTTTCCTTTTTATTACAAACAGCCTTTAACAGGGCTTAACGATTGTTGCCCTATCTGCCCTGAGTCAGAAGGGCTTTCAAACTGTTCCCAAGCCCTGAAAAGAGATTTTTTTGTTCAAATTAAAATTTTTAAGTTTTTAGTTGCCGAGTGCTCATTTGTGCTCACTTCGTGCTACTCTTCTTCACTTTGCTCCAGAATGAGATATGCAGCAATGGATGCAAGCAAGTACTTTACTGTAAACCGTGCATGCACAGTCTCACTATACATGCACAGTTAGTCCTTTCAACACTTTACCCATTGTCAGCAGCCACAAAAATAATGTGCTCAGGAGTGTACAGTACATGGGGTCAAGTTAGAGCTCGAAAAATGTTGAAGACCACTTGACGTCGGGACATTGGTGCATCAGCATCACCACCTAACCTGACAGCACTGTACTTCCCTGAGTCCTAGAGCCCTAACACTGGAAGTTGCCTGTACCAGAGACTAGTGAAGATTTTAAAACAGCTGTCCAAATGGAAAGCCATGTGTCTGAGATGGATGGACAGTTGGCTATTTTGAGCCCTGCCATTATTCATTGCATGGTGGGGGAATGTTTAGGGGTGGGGGAGTGAGTTTTACTGAGGAGGAAGAGTGGAAGAGTGGTCCATCCAGCTGGATCTGGGTGCCCAGGGTAGAAGAGCAAACCTTACGTATGCCCTCCATAAATTCTAAGATGACTGGGCAGGACCATAGTATGTGTGAGAGAGTTCCTGCCACCAGCTGACATCTCCAGCATCTGTAATCCAGAAGGAGCCCAGATCCATGAAGAGCAGCAGTGGTATGATACCAGTGCAGTAACACATTATTTTGAATATGGCAACCACAGCCATCTCTGCAGGCAGTATGGACCCTGTGTATGCAGGGGACCATTCAGCCATGTTGATAGTTATATTAAGTTCTGCTTCCCATGCCTGTCTCGAGGGGAGGGAGAGATCTAGTTGTGCATCCCGCAAGTGTTTATAGATAAGGCTTGCCTTACTCTTCAATAGTTTGTTGCAGGCCATAACCAAGGTAGAGGTGAGGACTGCATCCTCTTCTTGGGGGTGCTATACTCGTTTGCTAATTACACTGCAGATTTGCAGGTACCTCCAATAGTCCTGTTTCGGGAGGTCATACTTACTTGATAGGGCATGAAATGCCTCCACACATCTCTTATCCTGGGTTAGCAAGTCTTTAACTTACTGAATGCCCTTCTGGACCCAAGATAGTCATTTTGGAGGATGGTTCCCTCTGCAAAGTGCATCATTGCCCCATAGTGGCTTCAATAAAGCATGGAGCAGTGCTGCCTCCAGTAGTTTATTTTACCGGAACTATGCCTATTAAAAGAACGGCAGGTTAGGGTGTGTTTTGAGAGCCCCAGGCAGGGGATGATACAGAATCATGGCTGGTAGTGGACTTTATTGTATCTCGCTCTATGATAAGCCATTGTGGTGATCAATGGTCAGCTGCAGAGAACCACTAAACTGTCTGGGCAGCTGAGAAAGCCAAATGGCTATTTTTATTATTATTTTGTTTTAGTTCTAGTAAAAAATATTTGGTACAATGGTATGCTCATTTCATGAACTGACCCTTTTTCCAGTTTAGAGCGAGGAGGGGGAGAGGGTGTCAGGAGACTCTGGATGTGATTCTGTAGGCACTTTGATATGTATGAGAGGGGATATCATTTTACTGGTTTATGCAGTGGGGCTGAGGGGGATGAGTTAAAAGTGTGTGCTGGCTCACTGCACTAGTATCGGACACAGAGTCAGCACTGGATTCCAATTTCAGTTCCAAAAGTATATTTTCAGCCATAGATTCCATAGGTTTCAAAATCCAAAGACTGAAAGAATGGAACAGAAACTGAGGAATCCAATTTTGGTTCCATGAGTTTGAGCAACCCTAATTCTGATCTGATTGAACAGTTTAGGAATTTAGAAAGTTTTGATTTCTAATCTGATTCTGATTCAATTCCTAGAAAGACCACAGAATTGGAATTGGATTTGGATTTGGAATCATAAATCCTAATCTCCTATGTAAAAACAGGTTTTAGGATTCAGTTTAGGAATTATAATGTTTTGACTACAATACTGTAAGGGCCAGGCACCCCCCTATGTCTTTGGGTATATGGTACTGTAGTATCTCTTGTCAGAGGAGCACCCACTTTACCCCATGAAAAACAGAACCCTTTACCATTACCTTGCCACATTTCTTCTGGGGTGATGGGGTAAGGACACCATAACCATACTAAGGGGTACCATTAAACCTGAGGGCATATACAAACTGAGAGCCAAATTGGAGCTGGGATCAAGCTGGATGTATTTATTATACTATACCCTGACATTACTCATGACTTATTTGCATTTCCCTTGCCACTTCTACTCTTTATTTCCTTTCTTCAATCACAGGTACTTATTGTATTAAACTGTACCTTAATATCTACACCGGAGTCCAGATCACCACCCCACCAGTCTGCTGGGGCCTATTTACCCCCACACCAGTTCTCTGTGGCACATTTGCCCCACACCTCATCTCTTAACTACTGCCAGGTTTCCTTTCTTGATCTAAGGGGCACTGCTGCTGTGATTTCACTGGATTCATGTCCAAGTCCATACCTTGATTGTTCCATACCATCCCTAACCTCCCCGTCAGGGTTCCTGGAGCCCTGTCGCTCCTTATATCATTCATGCAGTGTCACTCTTCCAGGCAGGGTGAGCACGTTTCTGGAGCACCAGTGCCAGCGCTTGTGCCCACGAGAGACAACATTGCAGAAAGCAAGTCAAACTATGGCATACTACTATGTTTCTTTAAATTAGTTGGTCTAGCCATGCATGCTTCCCTCTGGCAATTACACCGATAGCGTTAATGGCCCCCAAAACAGGGTCCCTTGTCTGGCACCCTCCTGTGAACTTACCAACATCATCTCTTGCCTGGCACTCCCTTGCTGATGACCCATTCATTCTGCTTCCATGCCAGGGAGTAACACACAACTGTATCTAGTTTTTTTTTCTTTTACTGTTTTCCCATAGTATTTCTAATGAAAGTTTTATTTACAAATGTGCTCTCTTTCAAGTCGTTTCATGCTGGGATGATCCTCACTGATTCCAGTGACCTATTAGGAGGGCTGGTCCTCCAGAACACCGGTGGTGCCATACTGGTCTCGATCTTTGGGTACTCGAGGCTGACATCCTGGGATGCTCCAGCTTCCCGGATGTGCCTGGTATTCCTCCATAGACCATGCCAGGGGGCCAGTGCCACCCAAACCCAATGACTATGCCACCATCCCTCAACCTGCAGGCTCCCAACTCAGTCACAGCTGGCGACCTGGGCTCCTACTGTCGATCTTCTTCCCTTTGTGGCCATACTCCCTTCTGTGTCCTCCCGCTACGGCACTTGCTTTCCTCTCTTATAGACAGTCCATAGACAGCAAGACCAGACATATTCATGATAGTGTTTCCCACTCCCAGCTGAGTCAGAATACTCTGTTCTCAAACAGCCAAGCATCCTGTCTCCAAGAAAGTTCCCTTCTAGAGGATATTTCTCATTGTCAGGCTTAGCCCTTTGAGATCCCTCTAGTAACTGGCCTCAAGATGAGTGGAGAGGCTGGTTACAATACCAAGGATCCTTCCTTGCCTCTGTTGGTTAAAGTGCTAGAACAGTTTCAGAGGGTATCTGGCCTTTGTAACAACTGGGCGAAGACCAGTATATTTCCCTTAGGGCAGTCATCTTCCCACTTACCCCAGCCTGCACTGGCATTTACATGGACATCGGGCCCTGTGAAGTACTTAGGGGTATGTATATCCTTGACCTTGGTAGAGTGGCCATCTTTGAATTTGGGTCCCTTGTCAGAGTAACTCAAAAGTGATGTAGCCCGGTGGCATTATCTTCATCTCTCTTTGTGGAGGAAAGTCCAAGCGGTGAAAATTATTTTTCTTCTAAAGTTGATTTATCTCTTGCGATATCTGCCTCTGAAGATCTCTGAGACTTGATGGAAGCAATTTGGGCAAGTACTCTCCTTGCTTTATTGGGAAAGGCAAAAACCTCATATCTCTAAAGAACGCCTAATGGGACCTTATCATAAAGGAGGCTTTGAGATGCCATTGTTTAAGGGCTATTTTGTAGCCATGGGCCTTCACCATGTCTGGTTCTGGTTGCACACAGAACACTATATGGATACAGTGCAGTGGCTAACCTTGAAACAGGACTGGCAAGCACCGAGCCATCTGGAATGCTGTTTGTTGGGGGAGAGACGAGGTTTGCCTCTTTTAGTTACCTCAGAGTATGCATCTCATGTGTGGAGGCAAGCCCAGACAGTTTTGGGATTGCATTAGTCAATTCCTCCCTCGCTATGGCCCCTCTGGCATAACCGAAAGCTCACTATAGGTGGTAAGGTTCTCTATTGGTCAAAATGGGCACAGGGGGAAATAGGGAGGGTGAGGGACTTGTTTACCTCCAAATCTGGGGTTTTTAAATCTTTTCAGAATTTTCAATTTCAGGCTTCCCTACCACGGAAGGACCATTGGAGGTTTCTTCAATTTAAATATTTTATTGAGAGTTCTGTGGCTAAGGCTGGCAGGTTGTCCCCCAGGATTCATGGGACTATCTGTTTGAGAAAAAGTTATCTTTCGTAGGAGATCTGGTACCCCCACAAGTGGGATACATTTACAAGGGGCTTCGGGAGTTTGTGGCTCCAGATACTAGGAAGATCCAGCAGAAATGGGAGCGCCAGTTGGGAATTGCCTTGGGAGAAGATGAGTGGAAAGTGATTTGGCGGAATGCATATGGCAGGATTTGGGACTCGGGGATTGATGCATCTCAAAACCTTACTGTTGTGGTACAGGACTCCTGCCTTGCTATATTCTATGAGATTAATTTCGCATTCAAGGTGCTGGCGGTGTGACAAGCAAGAGAGGATGTTGTTCCACATTCTGTGGGGGGTGTCTTTTATTAAGGAAATGGTGGCAGGGGGTGGTTGATGTACTGACAAAGGTGCTAGGGCATCCCATACCCTTAGACCCCTCCCTCTTAATTTTAGGGAACACCAAAGTATTAGGGTATTTGTGGGCTAGCCAGAAGGCTTGGTTCCTCATAGCAATTATGGAGGCTAAGCATTTATTATTGAGAAGGTGGAAATCTACAAATATTCCAACAATTGGGAAGTGGTTTGACTGTATACTTAAGGTGGCAAGGTTTGAGCGGCTGTCTTACATTGCAGCTGATAAGCATGATAAGGTTTTTGGAGGTATGGACTCCCTTTTTGTCCTTTTTAAATATACTGCCACCACAAGGTCGGGCATGGCTACTTCCCCACATACTATACATTCCAGTGGTTGATTTCTCTTGGTGGCTCCCTGAGGTCTGGTGAGAGGAGAGCCCCCTTGTATAGATAGATGTTGGGAAGTTGTTGTCATATGCTGATCTTATTATTTCCTTGGCGAACTACTCCATTCTAGCCTCAGGAGTCTTGCGGAGGTAGGCTAGGATTGTGGATCTCCCCTTCTCCTCCTCCTTCCTCTGTCCTCCAGCCCTCCTCTGTTTTTCTGTCTGTATGTCTTCCCCCTTAGGGCCTTTTCCTGATTGGGGGGAGGTGAAGAGTGGGGATAACTGTAGGGACTTTGTTTTGTAGGAGGCCAGGGAGGGGTGATGTGCTAGTGGCTCCCTGTTGTGGTTGTTATTTGTGGATTTTGTTTGGTTATTGTTGGTGTAACTCCCAGAGGTGTGCTGTTTGGATCTGACAGCGGTACCAGGTGGTCTGGGTTCGGGGAGGAATAGGTCACTCGGCACAAAGGCAGGGGCACCCAAGTAATTCTGAACACAGGAAGCAACAACTGTAATGTCCAATACCAGAAGTGGAGTTCTAAAGTGTGGCTTTTTATTCACATCCAAACAGAATAAACAAAGCATAGATGGACCCCCATGGGGCTACACTCCTGGTAATGCAGATTAAAAGAATCAAGAACACTTCCTCAACACTTTAGCCCTCAGGCTCTGAACCCACTGGGCACACAGCCTGGACTTGCACGCTGCTTTGGGTACACAGCCCAAACTTGCACACTGTTCTGGGATTTCCCAGGCTCGGCTCCCTTGCCAGCCACTTGGACACCTTTCATATGTCATGGAAACATTTTCTGGTGGGTCCCTAAACCACCTAAGAGCACCTCAGCTCTATCAGGGAATTCTCCTTTTAATCCAACATCTGGGTACTTTCCTCAGGCACTGGCCAAGTACCTGAGAGAAAGTAAAAAGTGCCTTGGAGCAAATTTGTAGAAGTGAATTTGGTTACTATTGATGGGGGGTCTCCACCTCTCGCTCCCACAATTCATACCCAGCCATTTCTCTGGACAATAAACACCTCATACTGTAAAGCTTGGCAACATAGATTCTTGCTAAATGTACGTCACATTCCATCTACTTGTCTTGCTTTCCCTTTGTGCTGGACTTGAACATAATTTTAAATGGCATAGCCCATTGCTCTAGGCCCCTCCCAGATTAAGCAGTCCAGTCCCCACTTTACAACTGTACTTGGCTGTCTTTTCTTGACCCCACAGTAACAGTCCCTTTAGTTTCCTTCTGTTAAGGGTTGAAAAAACACTTGGCCCTCTTTCAGAGCGAACTCACCCTTTGGTTGCAGATGCCCCACAGGCGATTCCTCCACAGGAATTTCTCTCTCAGAGCTTTTGGTGCCACAGCACAACTTGAGTAGGCAGCTTCTTCCCTTAGCTGAACCAGGAGGGTTGCCCTTGAAAACAGGCAACCCTTCCTCCCCCATCCCCTCAGGGATGGGGCACTTGGACCAGTAACAGTGGTCTCCACCACTTCAACTACCAGATTCTGTGTTCCTCTTATGGTGGAAACACACACCTTCCTAATCAGTAGCTCTAAAACAGAGCTTAAAGATCTGAGAGCCTGCACACAGACAGCTGTACTACCGTCTCTCACCAAGACTGCACACAGACTGAATTCAAAATCCCCAACATTCTATGCTAACCTCCAACTGCAACATTCCAGTGTGGCTTATGCAGCTGCAAAAGTTCTATGCTGATGTCATCCCTCAGTTTCAGCTGAGACTGAGAACAGAGTGAGACAGTGTGAAATCCATTTAACTGGAGTTTCACAAGCTGCCTTCCCTGCCTACCACTAGGTCTTACTGGGATTCTGGTAACCCCAGGTAACAGGGGGGTTACACTCACCCTGGGCCAGGAAAATGACTGGCCGCAGTCATTATTTACCTGGCTTAGGCCATCTCGCCCCATGTGTTGACAACGGGGAGGTAGCGCCACCTTCTCCCCTACCATGTGCCAGCACAGGCAGACAGCACTAAGGGCCTAGAGGCTGTTGGCTGATGCATCAGCCTCTACTCTACCCGCTGACTATGGGTACCTAGTGGCTTCAGTAGAACTGCCCAGAGCATAGCCCTAATAGATCAGCACTGCAACCCCTACTGCAGGTCAGGGCCATAGCCTGTCTATCCCCCCTAGCCCTCTAGGGAAAATGTGTCTGCCTCTAACTGAAATACCAAAACAAAACAAACAAGGGACCTCCCTGACCCTGGACACCATGCAACCACACACCAGGAGCTAATACCATACCATTGCATTACTCCCACATCCCCCACAACCATACCTGTGGAAGAAGAGGGTTACACACAGTAACAACAACAACAGTACTTTAAATACTACACTCTAAAGTACTAGTGAGGAACTCCAATGAGTCCCTCCTCCTCTTCTTGTATTCTCTTCTATCTTCTTCAGGAACACCTGCAAGAAAAGAAAGACAACACACTCTAATCTGCTTACACAGTCTATCTAACCCCTACCATCAAAACACTGGAGAATCCCAAAGAAGATTTTTTTTAGAAAAGTAGAAAGAACAGTATAAACATTAGAAAACAGTAGAAAACAATGACATTATTTACAATACACCACATTTGGGGTATGGATGCACAGTTCTAGCAGGCCAAAGTCCAGAAGGGAAGAGTCTTTGAGGACAGTTCATTCATCTGGAGTCTGCTAGTGTAGGGTGTGTACTGCAGTGTCATAAGAATAGAAAAGTCTGGACTTACCAGTCCCTTGTAGAACAAAAATGGCACCAAACCTGGTCCTCAGCGAAGACTCTCCCTGGCAGCATTCTTCCAGTACATGGAGATGCACAACTGGAGGATGCACCTCTGTTCCCACACTCCACCCTCCTGGAGCCCACTGTGGTCTAACCACTCCTCTTTCCTGGCAACCTCTGAGGTAGTGGCGGTGGCCTGGGTGGTCCCTGGATGGGGGAGCAGGTTTCTGAATCCTTGCCTGGTCAGCATGGAGACAAAAAAAAACAACTCTAGCAGGCCTTGTGAGGTTTAATGCTAGGTATGGCGGTTTTACACTTAAATCTCTGGTACAAGCCGTCAGAGCAAAATCTGAGGCAAAACTACTATATGGTGCAGATATTTGGGAGATTAAAGACCTTAATAAATCTATTGTCCCATTGTACAAACTTCTGCAAAATAGAGTATATTAAGAGTAGGCCATTCTTGTCCAGCAGCATATGTAAGAAGCGAATTAGGTCTTATAGATGTTAAAGCAGCTATAGAAACCCGTAAAATCAATTTCTGGATTTGATGGACTAAAGAGAAGGATATAGCATTAGCTATTGTTTGTTTGAAGGAAAAGGAAGAATGGTTCATGTTAAGTTACAAAGGGTTTTGCTATACAATAATACATTAATTATGGGGAAAAACATAAATTAATGAACTTAAAGTTGGCAGTGGACCAAAGAATCAGACTGAGTGTAAAATATAAAGAAATCTGTCTCAAAAAAGATTGACAGTTATTGGAACAATCAGGATTTACAAGCTATATCAGGGACCAGTTATTCCAAATGGTTTGCGAAAAATAATTACTACTTTGGGTTTAAACCCTATCTTAGAATTCTTACAGATCACAAACTTAGAGCACTATTCTCTAATTATAAATCTGAATAATTCCCCAGCAGTGTGCTGCTTTACATATATATGAATGAAGGTCAGGAACTATCAGGGAAAAAGGATGTCAGGGACTTGTGATTGCTGTTATGGGAGGAATGAAGATTCAGTGCATGCTTTATGGTACTGCACTTGGTATTTAAAACCAAGAATATATTGTCTATCTCCTTTTTGAACAATGCCTATCAAACAGACATGATATTATTAGCCAATATTCTACTTCACACAAAGGATGCATGGGATATTACTAGGGTTGCCAAGTATTTCCAAGCTATTAATAACCTGAAAAGAAAAATAATGGTGAGGTAATTCCTCACCTTTGAATTGTGCAATTGATCTTGGGAATTGTGTACTTTATGTTTAACACTGTATCCATCTGTTTTTAAAAGGTGTTGTCATTTATATTGCATGTTACTGTGTGTATAATTTTTTTCTTGTAAAACATTCTTTTAGCTATATTGTAAAGGCTTTTTAGCTACGCAATAAATAAATTGAAACTGAAGTATTCTCTACTACTCAAGAATAAACGTATGAAAGTAAAACAAAAATAATTTGCTGCTGTCAATATGGACTGCCTTTTAAAACTATTATAGTGCTAATCCACTCCCCTTCCCAAGCATTGGTCCCAAATAGTAAATGTAGGCACAACACTAATTAAACAGCCTCTATAGATATTATTTTAACATTCCATAACCTGTCCCAAAAGGCAATTAGGAACTGATTGGAAGATTAATCTTTAAAAATTTTCCCCCGTACTGGTCCCATGTAATAAACTTCGATACAGTACTAATTTATCAGACTCTGTAAGTATTTTTTAACATTTTACAATCTATCCTGAAATTAGAAAATGTTTGTGAGGTTAATCTTTAAATCTTTTTCTGCATCCTACAGCCACTCTTAATTTTGCCGGATAGATGACAGTAGCTTTATATTTATTTGTCCAAAGTTCGTTTCAGAGTGCGTCATACTTCCTTCTCTCTTGAACCAGTTCTGGTGGCAAGTTGTTAAGTATGGAGATTGTAGCTCCCATAAGTGTGACTTACTTTTTTTTTGTTCACCTCATTCATTAACTTCTTATTGTCTGATAGGAAAAACTTTGCCACTATAGGTTTTGGTGGTCCTTGTTTATGTTCAGACAAGGGGTGCAGTGAATAGGGTCAATATTAAAATTAACACTGTTAGTGTCCTTTTCTAGATATGCTGCCATTATCTGGGTAAAGATTTCTTTTATGGATTTTTGGGCATCACAGGTTTCAGGTACCACAAGTATATGAACATTTTTTTTTGCCTAGAGTGTGCTTCAAAGTCTATTAATTTATCTTTCAATTCTTTATTGATTTGGTCTAAGTTGTTAATTTGTCATTCAATTGGCAAAAGCTTGTCCTCCAAGTCTGAAATTCTTTGATTTTTTGTGCCTGTGTTAGACCTTTTTTAATTGACACTCGCAGGAGGCTGGTGAGCAAGATAAGCAATCTAGGGCTTTGGGAGAAAATAACAAATTGGGTGGAAAACTGACTTTGTTGACAGGAGTCAAAGGGCAATTGTAAAATGAGTTCATTCCAGGGAGGACAGGGTAACAAGTGGGGTATCCCAGGGGTCAGTAGTAGGGCCAATACTATTTAATATTTACACTGGGGATATTGCAGAGGGTCTAAATGGGAAGGTGTGTCTGTTTGCAGATGATATGAAGATCTGTAATAGAGTGGATACACCAGGAGGACTGGGGAGCATGAAAGGAGGACCTGATAAAGCTAGAGGGGTGGTCAGAGAGTTGGCAGCTGAGATTTAATGCCAAAAAGTGTAGAATAATGCACATAGGCAAAAAGAACCCAAGGGCCACATATACACTAGAAGGTGAGGATGTGGAGGTAACTGAGCAGGAGAGGGATCTGGGGATTGTTATTTTGAGCAACCTTAAAGAGCTGTTGATGCTTTAAAGAAAACTTTGAAAAACATAATAATTAGGTACAATTCTTCTTGCATTCCAAATATATTCTACAGATTTCTCCTCCTTCTATAATGAATAGCGGCTAGGAAAAATGCAGAACTAATGTGGAATATAAACTGCACTGTGTCTAAATATTATGTTTTGTTTAAGCTATCCTAAAGGCATCAGCTGTTCTTTGAGGTGGCAAACCAGTGCAACAAAGTGGTTGGGAAGGCATGCGTTATGCTGGTATGCATAGGAAGGGGTTATCACATGCAGGAGAAGGGAGGTGATAGTGCCCCTATACAAGTCAATAGTCCATCCCCACCTGGAGTATGGGGTGCAGTTCTGGAGACCTCGCCTACAGAGAGATATTGATAGAGTGGAGAGAGTCCAGAAGAGGGAACCAAAATGGTGTATTGGTATGCATAGGACATATGAGGAGAGGATAGAGGAGCTTGGCCTGTATCCAGTGGAAACCAGGAGAGAGAGAGAGAAGGGGATATGATCAAAACCTTTAAATACCTGAAGGGAATTAATAAGGTGAGGAAAGGGAGTATCTTCAAGATGAATGTCAATCCAAGAATTTGGGGGCACAGCTTGAAACAGGAAGACAGTCAATTCAGAGGTAATAAGAGAGGGCACTATTTCACCGAGAGAGTGGTGGGCCCCTGGAATGGGCTACCAGAGTGGGTGATTGAGGCATCAACAGTTGGGGGTTTCAACAGTGCATGTGATAACTAAAGAGGTTTAAACATACGAGAGAGGAATAGATACTCGGACTGGAAAAATGGTCAGGGAACCTTCTGGGGGGGTGTGGATACAGATGTGGGGTGTAGAGTGGTAGTCAGAACTACATATGGGCGGGAAAAAAGGGCATATGTCATGGGACAATGGGGTCCTTTTCTATTGACAAATTTCTATTAATCTATGACAGTTTTCAACCATTAATGGTTGAATAGTGTCTGAAAATTATCAATTTTGGTTTCAAGATCTTCTATTTTTTGAAACATTTTGTCCAGGTTAGCAATTTAATGTAAAATTAATGTTGCCTATGTTGGTAACTCAATATTCCCCAGGATCTGCTCCATACTGAAGTCTGATTGTGTTTGATTCTGAGAGGGGTCAGTATTTTGTGCTGACTTAAATGTTTCATTGGTTTGCCCCATTTTTTCATTTTGCCATTTACTGTCTTTTTCAGTTTGAGGGGATTTCTCAGAGATACTGCAGCTATGTGCTTCACATCATTTAAAGGGAACTGTACCTCCTGTTATAGTGTACTGCCCATTTGAACATAATTCTCCAACAAAATAGTATTAAGTTCTGAGTTGAAAAACTTGGTTTACCTATAGCACTTCAACAACACTAGCGCAGACATCCCCTACCGCGACAGCTACAATGCCGACTGTTGGTACTGAAGCCACAGGATGTCGGTCTCTATAATTCTAACTCCGAGTTGGAGTTGGACTGGGGGGGGCAAACACCCAGCGAGGCAGTCCCAATTGCCACATGAACTACCACAGCGACAGGCAGATTTTGTCCAATTTCTGGCACTGTAGAGGTCTTCACAGTCGGGGAGTCACTGCGGTGACAGTAAACCAAAAAACTCAACCTCCATTTTGTCAGTGCCATTTCTGTTATGCACATTAGTCCCTGCAGACATTTGCTGCTGCACATTTGAAAAAAAAAACAGCAGAAGAAACAGGTACCCGTATTGGGTGTTTCTATGCCAATTTGTTCAGTGACTCTGATTCAAAGTCATTAGACACTGTAGAAGCGTTGTGATTTGAACTTGCAGCGGTTTCAAGCAAGGCTTCCCTCAGCAACTCAGAGCTTCCACTTTTTGGTGTTAAAATTAATTTTGCCTGCTCCATTGTCCTCTGGTCCTGGCTTGTGGGCTCTGTTTCTTTCCTACAAAAAATCTTCAAGGACATTTCATGCTCTGAAAATGGCTCTTGCTTGGATGTCAACTTAAAAACATAGAGTAGATGCCATCAAGACACTGCTGATTAGAGTTTGATTCCTGAAAAACACCATTGGGGGAGCTCATTCCATTGCTTCCAGGAGTTTGTAAGTTTGACTAGTCAATGGTTCCCAATTTACTTTTCACAGATTTATAGCGTGTATGTATTTCCAGTTATTTTATTGATTTAGCAATACTTTTAGTTGGGTTCTGAGGTTTAGGAGGTTTAGCAGGTTTCTTTGGCGTCATACTAACCCCAAAGTTTTGTAGTAGATTCCAGAGTTGCTTTTTGTTGTTTTAAGTCTCTTCTCATTAAACATTTTTAGGATTAACAGTCTGCATTCATCTCTAGTCGATTATTGAAGAAACCAGGTAGCTAGAGCATGCCTTGCACACTATGGGGGAGGAAGATAGCTGAGCTACCCAATGTAGCTCCTCTCAGCTGCCATCTTGGATCCTGCGCCAAAACAAGCATGTGGCACAGTCTTGTAAACACTCTTGTACAAATCTGGAAGTGCCACCCTGGTTACATATGTATAGTTGGGCACTTGGTACCTTGGTACTGCCACTTATAGTAGCGATAGTAAATCTGCATGGATTACAAAGGACACTGGCAGCAAGTACTGTAAGTGACTTGTCTTGCATTTCCACAATTGCTTTTGCTAACTTTTTGGCCTCAGATCTGTTAGCTTTATATTTCTGTCTCAGCAGCTCAACCAGAGACAGTTGCATCATTTTGTTTGACTGCACCAGATGGCTAGCTTCCACTTTTGTTGCCCCTTGGGGTGGAAAAGTGAATGTGAATTGTTGGCTTCTCAGAGGTGTTGAGGCAATTGGGCAAAAGAAACTATGAACTGAAGAAGATGGAGTTGTGCTTTAACTGCCACTTGAGTGCCCCACTTCCTCTTCACCTCCACCCTCAACATTGTCCTCCTCTACCCATCATCATCCTCACCTTCAACTTCATGGCCTGCTAGTGATGCTGCTGATCCCATGCATTGTCATCTCTTCTTATACTGCAACCTGCGGAACTTCAGTAAAATCACAGGAGAGGTCCCAGAAAACTGGGGACAGGCTCATGTGATCCTGCTCCACAAGAGTAGTAGTAGGGAGGAGGCAGGGAACTACAGACCAGTTAGTCTTACCTCAGTTTTGGGCAAGATTATGGAGGCACTCCTTAAGGAAAGCATAGTGCAACATGAGGAATCCATAGGAGTACAGGATCCAAGACAGCATGGGTTTACAACAGGAAGGTCCTGTCAAACTAATCTCATAGATTTCATTGACTGGGTAACCAGAGTGGTGGACCAAGGGGGAGCAGTTGATGTCACCTACCTTGACTACAGCAAAGCTTTTGATACTGTTCCACATAGAAGATTGATTGATAAGCTGGGAAGGCTAGGGGTGGGTCAGAAGTTAGTCAACTGGGTGGCAAACTGGTTGACGGGCAGAAAACAGAGAGTGGTTGTAAACGTCATACAGTCAGAAGAGATGCAAGTCACAAGTGGGGTACCTCCAGGATCAGTCCTGGGGCCAGTCATCTTCAATATCTTCATCAGTGACATAGCAGATGGACTAGAGAGTAAGGTTTGTCTGTTTGAAGATGACACCAAGATCTGCAACAGAGTAGATGATCCAGATGGGGTGGGCAGAATGAGAAGAGATCTGGATAAACTGGCAAAATGGTTGGAAAAGTGGCAACTGGGGTTTAATGCAAAGAAGTGCAAGATCATGCACATAGGGAAGAGAAACCCAGAAGCCACCTATAGGTTGGGAGTGGAGTTGCTGGCAGTCACAAAGGAAGAAAGAGACTTGGGCATCATCATCACAGATGACCTGAAATCATCCAAGTAGACCACTAAAGCAGTAGGTAAGGCTAGGGGGATGTTGGGATGTATTAGTAAGGGTATCATAAGTCATATGAGGGAGGTAATAATCCTTCTTTACAAGACACTGGTTAGGCCCCATCTGGAGTACTGCATGCAGTACTGGAGGCCACACCTTCACAAGGACATTAACCAAATTGAGGCAGTCCAGAGAAGGGCAACCAAAATGGTGCAGGGACTGCATCAGAAAACATATGACGACAGATTAACAGAGCTCAATATGTATACCCTAGAGCAGGGCTGTCCAACGCGTGGCTCGCGAGCAACATGTTGCTCACCAAGCCATTTTATGTTGCTCATGAAGGATCCTGAAAAAATGCTGATTTTGTGCATATTTTGTGTTTTTGCGCTTGTCCATTTAAGTTTTCCCATTTGCGTGACTCCCCAATTACTCTGAAATGTGACTGATGTAATTATCGGTGCTTGCAATCACAAACTGCAGCCTTGAAAAACAACAGACCGCAAATCACAGTTCATTAATTAATTTTCACTTACGGTCCAATTTGCTGTCTCACTTTGCACTTGTAAAAGCCAGATAGAAAGACTGCGCTTTGTAAGTTTCTGTCAGATTGCTAGAGCTTGAATATTTTTCATCTCCTCCTGAGATGACAAGGAACAGCATTGAGTGACAAGAAACCACGGAGAGATACATAAATTCCAATCAGTTGCCTCTTCACTTGAATCTTAATTTGCTGAAGTGCTGCATTAAACAAATCTAAGTATGCACCGATTGTAATTTAATTGTATAATTTCATTATTACAAGCTGCAGGGGAGAGGTGTAGAGGTGCTCATTCAAGCAGTGCAACTGTATGTTACTGGAGAGACAGATAGAAAGGGGAATATAACAATGTCTGCATATATTAATGGTGAGACAGCTCAGTTATATTTACATGCTGCATACATCATTCCAGTAGTGCTTGTTTGATGTGATGGGTGTGGGGGTGGCAGTAAAAAAGCTCATTAATAGTTACATATTTAAAAAAAATGAAAGTGTTTTTATAAATATTTTATAATATTTAATGGTACTGGCTGCTGCATTCTACTTGGCGCAGCCCGCCTTCCTCTTGATCACGTGATCAGCTGTTCTACTATACAAGCGCAAGTAAGTGAATGATTTCATTCACAAGAAGGCAGCTGTCTGAGATGGCGGGCGGACTGTGCCGGCTGCCTTTTTTTAACTTCTCTTTAGCTGCTGGATGCGAGCCACTACTGGGGTGAGGATGGGTGTGTGTGTGTGTGGGGGGGGACAGTATTGAAACTTCTGCAGCCGCCATGGAGGCGGGTGGATTGTGCCGGTCGTCCATTGGATTTTGCTTCTCTTTGCTTTTTTTATTATTACGACTTAGTTGGGGGGCAGGGGTTTGGGTGCTATCTGAGGGTGGTGGGAAGGGGTTCTTTCTTATCTTGCCAGATCTGGGCTAGGGAGAAGGGTGGGAGGAGATTTTAGCTTTTTTATACGTGTTTCCCGAATACTGGACAAATAGTGCACTATTCATTGTTCGGAATCCGAATAATGAATAGCTCATTATTCGTGGTATTCAGGAAATAATATTCGTTATTCGCACAGCCGTAATAACCAATGCCACCATGTAAATTCTTGGGGGTCAGGCCAGGGAGAAGAAATTCTATAACCTACATTTGGACATTAGCCTCCACGCACATTTCCATTTGAACAACATGGTCACTGTGGAAAGATACACAGGGAATCCTAGGGTATTGTCCTTGCAAATAAGAGACACTGTGCTGCCACTGTGTCAGAAACCAACAACATATTTTTACTTGCACCCTCCTTTCTTGCCTGACACCCCCAGTCCCCATAGTCATGATGTTTACCTGCTGCTGCTGCTGCTGCCCTCAATCCATAATCTGGTGGGGTGGACAGAAGTAGCTCAAATCCAGTTTGCCCAGTTTCCCCCCTCCCACTGTACACCTGCTATATTTGAAATAGTTTTAGGCATTGGAGCAAGCCACATGTGATATGGAGGTACAGATGGAGCAGCAGCATTACTGATGATGCTAGGCAGACTGAGCAGTCATCTGCCCAGCATCATCAATGCTACAAATGTTGCACCCCATCCCTCCAAGTTATGCTCCTGCTCTCTCCAGTGTCTGACAATACTTGGAATGGTGCGGGGGGGGTCAACTATGCTAGCTGGATTTGACTCCTAATAGATTAGGGGTAGGTGGTGGGGACACACACTAAGCCATGCTGCCATGTAAATGCTTGGCGGGGGATCAGGCAAGGGACAAGGAAATCTGTAGCCCAAATTTCCACATTAGTCTCCATGAACATTTGCATTTGAATATAATGGTCACTGTGGAAAGACACACAGAGAAACTTAGTCTATTATTACAATACAGATCAAAGCTCCCTTCTTATATATCATGGCAGATTGTTTACCAGGGTGTGATGAACCTAGTTTAACTTGCTCAGCCAATTCCAGTTTATCTTAATCACCTTCTAAGCAGACCGTCAGAAGTATAAAACATGAAAAGCGCCTAGGACAGTGATTCTCAAAACAAGGCCACTCTGGCTGCATGATGCAACCAGCTCAATTTTTTGTGCTCCCCGCGAATTCATTTGAGCTAAAATTAAAATGTGCCATAACTGGTAATTTACCTTAAAACACCACTGAAGATCAGTTTCCAGGAAAAAGGTATCATGAACTTAATTTACATCATAGTGCATGAAAAGACGTCTGGCATATCGAGTGGTTTAGAGTGAAATAATATAGACTGAGGCCACCAGTAATTTCTGGTTGCTGCAATTTGAGGCCATCAGAATTCGAGCAAGAGAACCACATGCCCAGAAGCCCTTGTTTAAACAGCTAATATTTGCAGGAAATAGAATTTTTATTTCAACTGAATGGACTTAGTGTCTGATCTAAAAAGGTAGACCAGACACATGGCAAAGACACATGAGCTGTTCAGCTCTGCGTTCGCGGATGAATATCCTGGGGGTAATCCATGGTGTCCAGCTGCCTGTTCCAGGTCTCTACCACCACAAAAACACTACTACAAAGGGGCTGGAAGGCATTTTCGGTGGAACAGCAATAAATGGTGAGCATTCAGTTGGGTGCCTGTCCTATCACCAGAATGGCTTCCCTGTTCCACATGTAGAGGATTGTGAGATAAAATAGTCCTCCATGCACTGCGACACTCCTTGCCAAAAGATTTGAAAAGAACATCTAAACAATTCACAAAGTAGCCCCAGCCCTCCATGGCAACTTGGAAGCCTAGATGTGAATAGCAGCAGACATCAATAGGCCACAGAGCAGACATGACATTGCCATGTGGGATTTGTGTAATGCTGCTGGCATCTTCATGCCACCAAAAGCAGGAAAAAACATTTTAAAAATTGCACAGATGAGCATCCTCCCTGCCTCTGAACCCACTCTAGAATCAACCATCCACACAGAAGAATGGCTCAGGTTCAAGTATGAAGTATGCATGCATCCAAGGCTGTGGATACACGAAGATCTCTGCATGTTCACAGAAAGAATTCTGCCCAAGACCAAACCACACAATATGCCCTTACAGTATGTAGGAGTGCATGGCCTTTTTGTTCTTTTGTGGATCAGGCCCTTAGACAGGGAGACTTAGGTCTCAGCTTCAGCAGTTTCCCTGATGTGGCAATGAGCATGACTATTTCATTCAGTATGAATCCATCGGTCAAAGACTCCTGAAATTATGTTCAGTAGGATTTCTTTTTTTTTGAGAATGCTTTTTCTCATTATCCCTTATTTAACCCCTGCAAGTTCTCTAGTTCTAATGTTCTGATCAAGCTGGAAATGTTTCCCTGTTCCACCTTACCCAATTACAGTTTTAATTACTGGAATCATTTCTCCCTTAGCTTTCCTTTTTCAGGAAAACATATACAGTCTGTCTAATCATTCCTCATAGTTTAACCTCTACTTTACCATAATCATTTTAGTTGCTCTGCTGCACTGTCTCAATTACTACATCTTCCTCATTGTGTGGTGACCAGAATTACATATAGTATTCGAAGTGTGCTGCACCAGTGCCCTGTATGTGTGATAGAATTCTCACATCACTTTTACAGCTTGTTACACCCTCCCAAGTGTTTTTCCTGCCTTTTTACAACTGTGGGCAGAGCCTACAGGAGTACTGCATGTACAAAAGGAGTGATGTGATGTTTTCTGTCCGTGGTACTGACTGAAGTTGTAAATAGTTTCCTCCGCCTTACCCTCCTCCAAGAAATGTTTTCCACCCTCAAATAAATATGCATTCATGTTAGTCAATGGTTGCAGGGTACTACTTTCTTTCTTAAATGGGTGGTACAAGAGCTGGAACCTGAGTAGTTGGAGGCAGCATTGTTTTTTTGGGGGAAGTAAGATCCACCCCACCTCCACCAAGAAGCTCCAAAAGGTCCATCCCACCTTTTTTTTATTCATGTGAGAGGGGCAGGAGGTGGATCTATCATACTGAAAGATGACTCACTAGAGTTTGGGGTGTGGACCAAGGAACAACACATCTGTGGAGTCCCTGCATTTTGTTAAGGACTAAAAGAACAGAAGATACTTCAATTGCCTTCAAACTGACTTAAAAACCCTTGCAACAAATGATTATCAGAGTCACCTGGTGTCTCAAAAGGAAACACTAAGAAATTTCTGAAACTACAGCTTAAGGATTTATCTTCAAGGAAACCCTTGGAACAAATGATTATCAGAGTCACCTGGTATCTCAAAAGGAAACACTAAGACATGTCTGAAACTACAGCTTAAGGATTCAACTTCAAGGAAAATAGACAACTTTTATGTATTTCTTAAACATTTATATACTAAAATGGACACAGTACTTGGTAAACACAGTCTGTGATTGTATTTTTCCTTTTACGTTTGAGAAGTGGAATTGACTTGCATATGTTAAAAATACCAGCTGCAATTAGCAACTACTGTAGATGTAGAAACAAAATGCAATTTTTTTTTCCATATTTACTTTTTTTCCTGGCTCAGTTTATGTCAGTGAAGAGCTGCCATCCAACTGGACAAGCTATTTATCACTCATTTTTCATTTAAAATAACATAAATGTGGTTTCACATTTTTACCATGAGGGAAGCAAGCTAAACCAGCATGGTTAACAAATACATTCATTGACACCTCTAAATGAATGGGGTAGTTTTTTAACATTCCTTTTGAGTTAATTACTACTTGGAACCTGTTATTCCAGTTTTACGACTGCTTCTGGAACTTTCTGCATGACAAGTTCCCTTAGGCACCTCACAGCACCTCATTAAGCCATGTGACACTACTATCTTTGCAGGACATTGCATACTGCAGCAAGAGACCCCATTGTTTTGCCTTTTTCCAAATAATATACCAACTTCATTCTCAGGCAGGCAGTTCTGGGCTGGTGTTAATATTCTACTAAATTTTCTTAACTTGCAGTTTGTGACTATAGGTGTTTATAACTGAATGATAATTACCACATTTGCTTCTCTTGTAAATAGCCAGGCATTTGTGTGTCTAATTACTGTTTGACTTACTGTAGGTTACACATAGAATCTGAAAAATTCATAACATGCTGTATTGTGATTCAATGAACTGATAAATGGGGATTTTGGTTTCTTTTACAAATTCATTTTTCCTGACCACGGATATACTAAAACACAAATTTCTCAACAAAATGTTTTTAAATAAATTATCTGGTTTTGGAGGGGGGGGGGGGCTGCCACAAGCAGAATGGGATGTCACAGATGAGGGAACTCACAGCAGCAGAAAAAAGAAGCATGTTGCAGGGTTTTAAATAATTGATTAGCAGTTTTTTTCTTGGGACGATGCTAACTGTACAGAAAGTATTTATTTAGATTTTCTAGAAGTGCTATGTTTGTTAAACACAGTGAGGCAAGAGCGATTAATTTTCACAAAGTTTTAGCACGTTTATGAGCAAAACGCTAATTAATTTTTAGAGTTAAATAAAACCCTTTACCTGATGCCCATTTTTAGGCCTTATATAGTAATATCTTCCTTCAAGAGAACAGCTTGTAATGAAATGTGTTGAATTTACATTGGCATTTGGGCATGTGGACTTTTATATTATATGACTTTCGTGTGTGAACTGTATGTCAGTCACTAAAAAAAAACACATCAAATATCTTCAAAAACTTATCTCAACATTGTGTTTATCTTCCACCTTGTCACAACATACAGCTGTCTCAGCAGTGTTTTCAGTTAGGGTACAGTACCTTCGTGCATATGATGGCCTGGTTCTGTTGAGTTGAATGCTATAACAGTGCATAGAATAAAATGCAAAACATATAGGTAACTGTAATACAGAAGGTGGCATTATTTTTAATTATGAACTGAGGATCGTAAATAGAGGAATCTGATTGGCCAAGAGCTCTTTGAAGCTGTGATAATATTGGGCTACATCATCATGGCTTCAAAAGAGTTCTGGCACCACCAGCCTCCTTGCTTTCTACTGTCTGAGAACTATTTTTTCAAAATGTATTCCTACACCACCCAAAAACTCATTCATAAAATGTTTTAAAACCTGTGTTTTTATTTTTGTTATTCATAAAACTTCAAACTCGGTTCATAATAACAATAAGTCACTCCATGGTATGGTATATCATGGGATATCGTCACTTCTCGGGTCGTTGGACGCACTTGGCCTGCAGCCTCATGCCCAGCCACCCGAGGCGTGACGATATCCCATGATATACCACACCCTGTCATGCCTTATTGCTTAAGTATACAATAACAAGTAAAAATGTAAGAAGCTGATTGGCTGCTGACCCATTGAAACAGTGATGTTATTACACAACAACATCATCATAGCTTTGGATTTGGATCATTCCTTGCATTTTCTGTTAAGAAATATTTTTCGACACTAACAAAAACATCCTTTAAAATGTATTTTTTATTCTGTATATAACAACAATCCATTGTGTAACTGCAATAAGGCACTTCAGGGTGTGCGTTATCTTGTAATAATGTCACTCCTGGGGTGGTGGAAGCACTCGGCTTCACCTCATGCTTCAACCCACCCCAGGAGTGATATTATTACATGATAACACACACCCTGTCATGCCTCATTGCTTAAATATGCCCTTTCTCAATGTACCGTACTTTGATTCAGTTAGTGTATATGCAACAGCCTTCATTTCACAGATGAGGGAACTCAGAGCAGCAGAAAAAAGAAGCATGTTGCAGGGTTTTAAATAATTAATTAGCAGGTTTGTTTTGGGGACTATACTAACTGTACAGAAAGTATTTATATAGATTTTCTAGAAGTGCTGTGTTTGTTAAACACAGTGAGGCAAGAAACTATTAATTTTCACAAAGTTTTAGGACTTTTATGAGCAAAACGCTAATCAGTTTTTAGAGTTAAATAAAACCTTGATGTTGGCATGAAACGCTTAGTGGCGTGGATGTAGAGGCACTAGTATTTAAGCATGACTTTGGTAGAGGATTAATTTTGACTGGGGGTGAGGGAGGGAGTGAGTCTTGATATTTTTAGCATAATGGTTTTCTGAAACTTCAACCTTCAATGGGTTAGACTTTGTAGCCATCTGTACAGTATATCACTAAGCCACATGCAGTGGGGTATGGGTAAAACCCACATCACCAGACCCAGGCCAGAGCTGTAAAATCTGGACTGGGCACAGCTTGTGCAAATACTGCTGATCCGGTGGAGCAGCAATAAAAGATAAACTATGCAATACCCTCAATAACACACCTACCCCAGTTTACATTTACCTGATGCCCATTTTTAGGCCTTATATAGTAATATCCTCCTTCAAGATAACAGCTTGTAATGAAAAGTGTCAAATTTACATTGGCATTTGGGCATATGGACTTTTATATTACATGAATTGTGTGTGTGAACTGTATATCAGTCTCTAAAAAAAAAAACACATCAAATGTCATCAAAAACTTGCCTCAACATTGTGTTTATCTTCCACCTTGTCATAACATACAGCTGTCTCCGCAGTGTTTTCAGTTAGGGTACAATACATTCATGTATATGATGGCCTGGTTCTGTTGAGTTGATTGCTATAACAGTGCATAGAATAAAATGCAAAACATATAGGTAACTGTAATACAGAAGGTGGCATTATTTTTAATTATACAATGACAAGGAAAAATGTAAGAAGCTGATTGGCTGCTGACCCATTGAAACAGTGATGTTATTACACAGCAACATCACCGTAGCTGTGGATTTGGATCATTCCTTGCATTTTCTCTTAAGAAATATTTTTCCACACTAACAAAAACATCCTTTAAAATGTATTTTTTATTCTGTATATAACAACAAGTCATTGTATAATTGCAATAATGTCACTTCTGGGCTTCGCCTCATGCTTCAACCCACCCCAGGAGTAATATTTTTACATCCTGTCATGCCTTATTGCTTAAATATGCCCTTTCTCAATGTACTGTACTTTGAATCAGTTAGTGTATATGCAACAGCCTTCATGTGAACACTCTGGGCTTCTCTTTGACTCCTGATGTCTATTTGCTTTAGCTATTGTATATTGTTTGAACTACTTTTGTCTTCTTGATGTGGTGCCTGTGTGCCTAAACTATGTAATCTATTTATCTACTGCTAACCATGTATATCCAGTGAATGATTGTTATAACTGTCTGCTCTCCGAGTCATTGTTTTTTGACTTGTTAACTGTGCTGTCTTTGTATTAGATTCAACGAGGTGCCTTTGTAAATGAGTCTCTGACTCAAAGGTTTGTAAATCTGATATTTTTTAAATAAATAAATAACTGTTTATGTTTAATCCCATGAAAGACCCTTATCTAGTTAATGCATTCGCAGTCGTAGTGGCTCTGCCAGATCTTGTTTCTACTAGGTTTTAGCCTTATAGAGAGAATTCTCAACCTAGAAGAAGACTAGGTGCCTCTGGGACACCCTGATTAAGCCCTTATTTTGAGCATTTAACATTTGGAGGGAAACATCTGTGCATTTTCATTTGATCTTAGACCATGTCCATACTATCTTTTAACCCATTTTAACTCTATCAACAAAGCTCAAAAGGTTTGCATCCAGGTTGCAGCATGGTAAAAACTATTTTGCAGTCTGTGAACTGAAACCATGCATTAGCCCTACTCAGAGGTAGGCCGGACCATGGTCTCAGAGCAGTATGGTTTCCATATCCTGAGTAGAAGTCTAGACTCACACTGTGCATTAATTTGGACTATGGAAACCAGTCACAAATTAAAACACAAAATGTGGACTTGAACAACTGTGAAAAAGTTGCCAAAGAAGACTAGATAAGCTTGCAGTGAGCAACAGAAGTAAGCAGTCAACTGTACCACTGTTGCTATTAATACTCCGATCTCTAGTATCCCAGCATGCACGATGCTTTGCATCTGTGCCGCAGTGGTGCCTGAGGACTCAAGTTGGGATAGCACAGTGTCAAGAGTATAGTACAGATGCTTTAAACACTGTGCTTAAATCTGGGTTGAGAAATGTTTTAAAAAAAACATATTTTTTTCATTTGCACAGAAACTTAGTCAGGGAG
The DNA here is from genome assembly GCA_016271365.2 of Neoceratodus forsteri. Taxonomy (NCBI): domain Eukaryota; kingdom Metazoa; phylum Chordata; order Ceratodontiformes; family Ceratodontidae; genus Neoceratodus; species Neoceratodus forsteri. The sequence goes on from CM028135.1 coordinate 757,159,518, forward strand.
TTAGACATCAGCAACTAGAGCTGCCTTATCATAGTGCTGTGCTTGACCATATGATTTAGCTGGAATCTATGAACATACAAATATGCAAAATTGCCATCAGAAAAAGGCCCACAGATCTATCAAGTCTGCCAGATTGTGCAGCTCTTAGTTTCATATCACTACAGCTGCCCCACCCAAACCCCTCTCTTCCTCCTCTTGACAGGTCCTTCCCCCTTTTGTGTTTTTGTCTGTACTAACCCTGCCCTTGACTCTATCTCAACCCCACTTAAAGCTATTCTCTGTTCTTTGAGTGATTAACTCCTCTGGCAGTGCGTTACAACCCGCTACCACTCTCTCTGTGAAGTAGTACCTCCTCATCTCCCTCCTAAACCTTTGACCCTTCCAACTTCAGACTGTGCCCCCTAGTGATCCTTCCCCACTTTAAGTGGAACAATCCTCCCTCCCTGACTTTGTTTATGCCTTTCAAGTACTTAAAGGTCTCTATCATGTCCCCTCTTACGCTTCTGTCTTCCAATGAGTACATGTCGAGCTCCTTCAACCTTTCCTCATATGGCAACTCCCCTAGTCCCATGATCATTTTTGTAGCCCTATGCTGCACCCCCTCCAGTAATTTCACATCCTTTTTGAGGTATGGGCACCAGTACTGTATACGGTACTCCAAGTGTGGCCTTACCAGTGATCTATACAATGGTAGGATGATCTCCCCCTTTTGAGAGGTGATCCTTCTGGCAATGCACCTCAGCATCATATTTGCCCTTGCTGCCACCCTCCTACATTGTGCTAATATCTTCATGTCCCCTATGACTATTACATCCCGGGTCCCTTTCCTTCTCTGAAGAGATTACCTGCATTCCCCCTAGCCAGTAACTGTTTCTGGGATTTCTGGCTCCAAGGTGCATGACCTTGCACTTCTTAGCATTAAACCCCAACTGCCACTCCCTAGACCAGTGTTCGAGTTCAGCTAGATCCTCTCTGAGTGCCTGCCTCTCTTCCTCATTGTCTACTTTTGCACAAATCTTAGTGTCATCCGCAAACAGGAAGATCTTACTCTTGACTATCTCTGCAATGTCTACAATAAAGACATTGAGCAAAACAGGGCCCAGCACTGAACCCTGCGGTACTCTACTCGTTACTGGCCGTGGCTTGGATGTCTGCCCCCTTACAATTATCCTCTGTTGTCTTCCCTGCAGCCAGCTCTCAACCCACCCCACCAGTTTTTTCCCCACCCCCATGTGCCTCAACTTGCTCATTAACCTCCTGTGTGGCACAGAGTCGAAAGCCTTGCTGAAGTCCAGATACAGGACATCCACAATGTGGCTTTCATCAACCGCCCTAGTGACCCAGTCAAGGAAGTCAATCAGGTTAGTTTGGCAAGATCTTTCTGTTACAAACCCATGCTGTCTCTGATCCTGCAGCCCATTGCTATCAAGAAAGGTTATCAACCTCTCCTTCAGAATGGTCTCCATCAACTTTCCCTCTATGGAAGTCAAGCTCACTGGTCTGTAGTTACCCAGTTGGTCCTTGGGTCCAGTCTTGTGAAGGGGCACCATGTGAGCCAACCTCCAGTCCCAGGGTACAGTCCCTATCTCCAAGGAGGTGTTAATAGGTCCATCAGATGGCCTGCCAACAACTCTGCCAGTTCCTTCAGGATCCTTGGGTGTACACTGTCCAGTCCTGGTGCCTTGTCCACCTGCAAGTCTTTAAGGCCCTTCAGAATTCTGTCCTCTTAGATGACCTCATCTGTCATCTCTGCCCCCCTCCACCCTTATCCCCTTTTCCCTGCGATGTTGGGCCATCCCTTTCTTTCGTGAACATCGCGCAGACATACACACTGAGCGCCTCTGCCTGATCTTCCCCTCATTCCACCCATCCTCCCTCTGTCTCTCGATTTGATGTCATCCCTACAACTCCTCTTCTCCCTTATGTATTTAAAGTACTCCTTTTCCCCTCTCTGATCCCCTGAGCCAGCTTCAGCTCCTTTGCTGCCTTGGCTGCCCTGACTGACCTGGTCACCTCCCTAGATGCCTTTGAGAACACTTCTCTATCCTCTTCATGCCCAGATTTTTTTAACTTAATGAAGGCCAATCTTTTTTCTCTCACTTTCCCCTACACCTCCTCGCTGAGCCAGCTAGGTTTTTTTGACCTGGACTGCTTACTCTGAGATTTGGCACACATGTTTGTGGCCTCATTTATCCCCTTCCTAATGATTGCCCACTTCTGTTCAGCATACATCCCTGGGTTAATTTCAGCTAAATACCGCTCTAGGATGCTGCCCATTCTGGCAAAATCTGCCTTCTTGAAATCCAACACTCTTGTCTGTCCTGGTCTTAGACAACACCCTCCCTGTGTTGAGAAGGAACCACACTGAGCGGTGGTCACTTCCTGCTAGAGGGTCCTGTACTACCACATCCTGGACTTGGTCTCCATTTGTTAGCACCAAGTCTAGCATGTTCCCCTCCCTAGTATGATCCATCACCCCTTGCACAAGGTAACTGTCTTGGATAGCCTCCAGCAGCACCTGTTTCCTTATGTGTACTGTAGTTACTGTCTGCCAGTCAATCCCAGGTAGGTTGAAGTCTCCCATTATATCTGTATTCCCTTTGCCACTGACCTTCCTGATTTGTTCCCCCAGCTCCCTATCCACCTCCTCTCTCTCTGTGGGGGTGGCCTGTACACCACCCCCATCCTGAGCTTCTTACCTTTAGGGCTTCAGAGAAATGCCCATATGGCTTCTGGCCTCCCTTCGTCCCCTTCCTCCCTGGTTCACAGTATCCCATCTGTGACGTAAACAGCCACCCTCCCCTTCCCTCCCGGTCCCTGTGGAACACCTTGTATCCCAGGATGGTGTTATCCAAGTCATGTTATTTAGTGGCCCAGGTCTCTGAGATGGCGGCAATATCTACCTCCCCCTCTGCCATCATTACCTGGAACTCTGCCACCTTGTTTGCTGAGCTCCTTGCATTCAAGGATACTACAGTCCACCTTGTGTCCTGCCCTCCTCTTCCCGTCTCTCCCCCTTCCACTTTTCTCTTGGTAACTTCCCCTCATTTTCCTCCTCCCTCTCTGGGGGAGACGAGATCTTTCATCTCCCCTGGAAGGTGCCTCCACCCAGCTATCTGACTCAGCTCTTCCTCCTTCTCAGTTTAAATCCAAGTTGTTTTCAATGTACTTCTCTAGTCCCTGAGTGAATGCCCATATAACCCGATGTTGAGATGCAGCCTATCCTTGGCATAAAGCCCCTTATTGTTCCATGTCTCGCCCCACTTCCCTACTACCCCTTCCCCATTTCTGCACACCAACCCTTAAGCCACCCATTAAACTCCTGTATTCTTAGCTTTCTTGCTGTGCTTGCCCTAGGTACCGGGAGTACCTCAGAGAATGTCACTGAGCTTCCCACCTGATTGCAGATACACCTCACATCCCTGAACCTCTCCTGCACTTCTTCCAGTGTACTGTCCTCTAGGTCATTTGTTCCTAGGTACACAATGATATGAGGCTTCCCTCCCACCTTCTCCACACATTTCTGCATGCACTGCCCTACTCTCCTCACTGTCATACCTGGCATACACTCCACCCAGGTTTAGCTCTTCATTGCTCCCTTACCTCCTCATCTCATCCCCCTGAGCATAGAATCCCCTAATACAAGTACTCACTTCCCCATTCCTTGCACTTCCCCCATGGTTTGCCCTCCTATGAGTCCCTCTCCCTCAGTGTCCTCTGCTTTCATACCCTGCCCTTTTCCCCCTCCTTTCTCCTCCAGTTGCACCTCCACCTGCTCTCCTCCTCCTCCTCCATCCTCTCTGTACTCACTCCCTTCCCCAGCCACTCCCCCTCCACTACTTTTACATCTTCCCACTGCCCCTCCATTGTTCCTCCTCCTCCCCCCACAACATGTTTTGGCCTTCCACCCCCTATGTTTAGTGTTTTCGTGCCAACTTCCCTCTCTCCTTGTGCCCTATATTCCCCCCTTCCCTCCTGGTCACCTGACTCTTGTTTTATGGTGGCTTCCCCAACCTCTTGCTTAGTTTCTTCAACCAGTACTGCATACTTGTTTGTTGTTTCCAACCTCCTGCCCCTGCCCTCCCCTGAAATGCCTTCTTGCCTCTTCTTACTCTGAACCGCTTTCCTACTTTCTCCCCAGCTACTCATGTTCCCTACCACCTGCCAACACCCCCTTTTGGTGCTCCTGGGACCTTGTGGACTTGGCTTCCTGGCCAAGCACACCCTTCCAACCTGTGGCAGCCTGGTCTATCTTGCAATGGAGCCCTCTCTGCCTCTCTTCCCCATCTCCTCCTCAACCCCTTGTACCTGTCCCCCTTCCTCCAGTTCCTGTGTTGAGCTCTCTATCTCCAGCATAAGTTGTCTGAACATCCTACACACTGGACAACCCTTCTACCTTCCACCAGGTTCCCAGAAACAGTGCTGCCCCACATCCATTGCAGCTCACAACCCTCCCAGCCATACTGTGCCCCCAGCTCCACTCATTCCCCCATTTCCCCACCTGCCTCCTTGCCTTGGCCTCCACATCCCTGTCTTAATCTCCAAATATTCCCCAGATCTTTACAATTGCATCCATATTTCTAAAAGGGCTGCAAACCTACAGCACTGCCCCAAAAATGAAAATTACGTACCTACCGTAATTCTTGATCTTTCTGTGTATCTTCACCATTCATCACTACTGGGTACTGTGCTGGAGATAGGACCCCACAGGAGACCTTTTTTCTACAGGTGGAGTCGATGCAGGGTCAGCGCCACCCTTGAGGCCGACGTTCCACAAGGCGCTCACGGGTTGGCAGTTATCTGTCATCAACTCCACCCTAGCCTCAGTTCTGAGATGCTAGAGAGTGTAAGAAAAGGGTTGGCAGGGTGGGGCAAGGGAGCCCAAGGGATATATAAAAGGAAAGGATATAAAAACTGAAAGGAGAAATAAGTGACAGAAAGGACAGTAAGGAGCAGACTAGATTTATGGGATTGGGAGAAAGGGGGACCCCAATATCATGAAAAAGCAGTAGGGATGGAAAAGAGGAAAAAGAGGAAAAGAAGGGGGGTGGAGGACTGCACCCCTGACAAGACGGGCCTGGACCTCTAGTATTTGAGCAAGTTGATGGCAGACAAGGATCAACCTGACCACACAGTCATGCCTATTTAAAAGAGAAGCTGCCAAGGATGCAAAGCCTGCAGTTGAATAAGAAAACATTACTCACCTTAGTAATGTTGTTTCTTCTAATGGAGTCTTGCTATATTCTGACATATGCAGTGAGTCCCAACCTTCGAACTGCCTCGGAGATGAAAGCGTTAACTTTCCATGCCAGGCATGGAACGCTGAGCTCGAGCTCGGTTGAGACTCTGTCTGTTGTTCTTCAAACTCAAACCGTCATATCTTTATGAGCTAAACTCACTAAGGTCCTATGTGGAAGCTGTAAACCTACACTAGCCAACTGGCTACTAAACATAAAACACATTTTTTGGTCTCAAAACCAAGAATCAAGTCAGGAGTCCCAAAAAATGAAAAACACAACCCCAACTCACCCCAAGAAAAGAAGGGGTGAAAACAACAAGGTGGGCACCTACTAAGTGCCAACACTGCACTGCCCACCCACATCCCAAAACAGAGGTTCTGAGAGGGGCAGGCGGGGGGGAGGTCAGAATATAGCAAGACTCCATTAGAAGAAACAACATTACTAAGGTGAGTAATTTTTTCTTCAAACAACATGAAGTCTTGCTATATTCTGACATATGCAGACTACAAAGCAGTACCTCCATGGAGGAGGGACAGAACCTACTTAGGAAATAGGCTCTGAAGCACAGCTGTGCCAAATCGAGCATCACTCCTAGCCTGGATGTCCAGGGAGTAATGCTTGGTAAAAGCGTGAACTGTTTTCCAGGTAGCTGCTTGACATATCTCTAGAATAGGGGTGTCCCTGGCAGCAGCCAGGGAAGCAGCTGTACCTCTGGTAGAGTGAGCCCTCAGGCCTGAGGGAGGAAACTTACCCAGTTTTTCATAGCAAACTTGGATACAAGAGACAATCCACCTGGCAATGGATCTTTTAGTGGCAGGTTTCCTTTACCAACCTCACCATAAGTGAGGAACAGTTGGAGGAGTCAAACCCGTGACCCTTGAGTACGCTCTGTATGTAGTAACTAAGGGCTCTTTTCACATCTAAACTGTGCAGCCTCCTCTAGCCAGAGGAGGAATGGTCAGTGAAGTACACTGGAAGAGACATAGATTGATTAAGGTGGAAATCTGAAACCACCTTAGGCAAGAACTTCCTGTTAATCCTGAGGACCACCTTATCTCTATGAAAGGAGATAAAATCAGGCTCCACTGACAAAGCTTGTAATTCACTTATGCGTCTGGCAGAAGTGATGGCTACCAGAAACACAGTCTTCCAAGTCAAGTACTTAAGCTCTGCTGAAGATAAAGGCTCAAAATGGGGTTGCATAAGCTGAGCAATGCAAACATTGAGGTCCCAGGCAGGGGCAGGGTCCCTGAATGGAGGGTTGGTGTGAAGCAATCCCTTGAAAAACTTGGAGAATATAGGGTGAGCTGAAGAGAGAGGCTTACCTGCTGAAATAAAGCAGACACAGCTGCCAGATGCACTTTCAGTGTAGCTGGTCTCAGCCCTAAGCTATTTAAGTGGACCATATAATCAAGGACTGTGGGCAGATCAGCAGATTCTGGGAAATATGCTTCCCAGAGCACCATATGGAAAATTTTTCCATTTAGAATTATAAGTAGCCCTGGTGGAAGGTTTTCTAGAAGCCTTCAGGATATCCATTACACCTTGGGAGAGGTGTAAATCAGCAAACTCTAACTCTTCAAGAGCCAGGTCTTGAGATTGAGAGATTTGAGGTTCGGGTACCAAACCCTCCCCTGAGCACAGGTTAACAGGTTATTATTCCTGGGAAGACACAGGGGAAGATGGACTGCTAAGGACAGTAGGAGTGGATACCAGGGCTGTCTGGCCCAGTCTGGAGCAATCAGTATCATCTTGCAGGGTTGAGATCTGATTTTGACTAGCACTTTGAACAGGAGAGGGAAGGGGAAAAGCATAGAGAAACTTCCCTTCCCAACTGAGAACTAAGGCATCCAGGGGACTGAGCCCAACACTGGGGGTCTGCAGCAAAAAAGGAGAAGTTGGTGATTGTCTGGGGCTGCAAAAAGATCTATCTGCGGTGTGCCCCATCTGGAAAATATCACCTCCAAGACTAGGGGGTCCAGTGACCATTCGTGATGGCCCTGGGAAATCCTGCTGAGAGCATCTGCTAGGACATTGTCCTTGCCTGGGAGGTGAACTGCTGTGAGGGAGGTGTTCAGGGAGTAAGCCAGAGACCACAACTTCATTGCTTCGGTGCACAAGGCCGTAGACCGAGTGCCTCTTTGCTTGTTGATGTACCACATTGTGGTGATGTTGTCTGTTCTGACCTGTACAACTTTGTTCTGAACAGACTTGGAAAAAGCTTGAAGTGCTAGAAATACTGCTCTGAGTTCCAACAGATTGATGTGGCACACAGATTCCTGAGGGGACCACAACCCCTGGGTGGTGAGGTCACCCATGTGAGCCACCCACCCCAAGAGGGAGGCATCTGTAGTAAGGATTAAAGAGTGAGACTGAGTGACAAAGGGAACCTCTTGTCTCAGGTTGTTCTGATCCTGCCACCACTGTAGGGCCTGGATCAGGGTTCGAGTTACTTAAATCAATTTGGTCAGAGGGTCCTTCCTTTGAGACCAAAAGGCTCTCAAATGGAACTGAATGTCCCTCATCTGAAATCTTGCTCCCTGCACTACTGCTGTAGAAACAGCCATGTGCCCTAGGAGCTGTAGAAAATGCCTTGCTGGTCGAGACACCTGCAGGGTGAATGAGGAGGCCAGAGAGACCAGGGTCCTTGCCCTGTCCAAGGGAAGGAAGTCTCTGGCCTTCTCTGTGTCTAGCTCTGCGCCTATGAAGGTGAGGAGCTGGACAGGCTCTAGAACTGACTTTGGAAGATTTAGAAGGAAACCCAAAGAAGTGAGCAGTTGCTGAGTTATCTGTAAGTGTAACTTGACTTGGTCTGTGGACTGGCCTACTATGAGCCAGTTGTCCAGGTAAGGGAAGATGGCAATTTTCTGCCTTCTTAGAGAAGCAACTACTACTACCAGGCATTTTGTGAATACCCTTGGAGCAGAGGTGAGGCCAAAGGGCATTGCTCTGAACTGGTAATGGCCTGAGGGCAACTCGAACCCAAGGTACTTTTGATGGGAGCTTCTGATGAGAATATGGAAGTAGGCATCCTTGAGGTCCAGGGACACTAGCCAGTCCCCTGGCCTTAGAGAGGGTAGAATAATTCCCAGAGTCACCATTCTGAATTTTGGTTTTAAAAGGTGCTTGTTTAAGTATCTGAGATCCAGGATGGGCCGCCATTCTCCTGTCTTTTTTGGGGTAAGGAAGTACCTGGAGTACAACCCTTTGCCCTGGTGTAGGGGTGGAACCCTTTCCACAGCTCTGAGAGCTAGGAGGGAAGAGACCTCTGCCTCTAAGGCAAGTGCCTCTGATGGATTTGCAGGTGGAAAGGATCTGGTTCTCATCTTTGGAAACTTTTTGAAGCTGAGAACCAGTCCCTGGCTTACTACTTCCAGGACCCATTTGTATGATGTCAGAGACTCCCAGTTCTGGACAAAGTAAGCCAGCCTACCCCCTACAGGTAGCTGAGAATCAGCCCTGGCAACCCCATCAGGGTGCCTGCTTGGCAGGGGCTTTGGGCTGAGGGGTGGAAGCAGGCCTGCTTGTACCCCATCTGCCTCTCCCTCTAAATAACCCCCTCTGGGCATAAGCAGAAGAGGAGGCCTGGGCTTGGTAAAAAGGCCTATGAAAAGGCCTGCCTGCCCTGGGAAGCTGCCTTTGAGGAGTGGCCTGCCTTTCCTTGGCCTGTGCACTCCTATAGGTGGTCCTATACTCATCCATTTTCTTCATGGAATTCTCTGCTTGCTCCCCAAACAGAGAATTACCCACAACAGGGAAATCCATGGTCTTAGTCTGGGTATCCTGTGACAGGCTAGTACATCTGAGCCAAGCAATTCTTCGAAGTGCCACAGATGTAACCATGACTCTAGAAGACACATCATTGGAGTCTACTGCAGCATGGAATTGCACTTTGGATGCCTCAATACCATCAGCAGCCACCTGCTCCAGCTCCTTGGCAAGCTGGCCAGGGACCTGTTTTGCTAGGGCCATAACAGTGTCCCATCTGGATTTTTGATACCTAGCAGTATAGGCCATAGAATTGGCCTGTCTGAGTCCCAAGGATGCTGCCATGTACTGTTTCTTTGCCATGGCATCAATCCTCCTGGAGTCCTTGTCCTGGGGGTGTGAAGCCAAGGGAATGTTTGCCTTATCACAGGCTGCAGCCTGCACTACTAAACATGGCTGCATTGTTGTGTAAGGAACTCCGTGTCTGAGCCTGACAATATACCTCTTGTCCATTCTTTTATCCACAGGAGGTATAGTGTTAGGAGTCTTTAAAATTTTAAATGGCTGTTTCAAAAGATTTGTGCAAGGAATAGACAGCCTCCTAGACTCTGGGATATCCATCATTTCCACATAGTCAGGCTCCTCCTGGTCATCCACAGCTTCTTCCATAGGAAGCTGGAGGGTTTCAGCCACTTTTTTATAAAACATGAAATGGGAGGGGGACTCAGAAAGCCTAGGAGGAAACACTCCTGAAGGTCTGTCTGGGGAGATGTCCGGGTCAATGGGCACATCCAGACTTTCAACTCCACATTCACTTTCCTCATACTCCTCTTCCTCCTCCTCCGGTTCATAAAATTCCTCTAATTCATACTCTTGAACCGGTGGAACCGGCTGAACCGAGCGCCTGCCTGATGGTGCCGGTTCGGTCGGAACCAGGGAAAGCGACTGAACAATTTTGATCGCTTTGGCTATTTCTTCAGCAGCTGGAGAGGACAGTTTTGGCTCCACACCAGCTGATTTTTCTTTTCTAGTTCTTTTAGCTGGAACTGACTCCTCAGACTCGGTTCTCCTTTGCCCGAAGAAGTTTTGCCCTGGTCAGAGGGCACTCCTTCTGGTTTGGTTTGAACCGAACCGGGCTGGCCATCCAGTTCAGTGGACTTTTTGGCCTCCCTTTCCCTGAGCCTACCAGCTCTCTTTTCCAGGGTAGCTGCAGGGAAATTTTTGCAAATCTGGCAGTCTGCATTGAGGTGGTCAAACCTCAGACAATAAACACAGGTAGTGTGGGCACACTGCAGTGTTGAAACCCAGTGGGTCCGGTTTTTCTTTTGGGTTTCTCAGACATAGTACCAGTCCTAACCAAACTTACCCTTTTATGGCAATCCACCAGGCAAGACCCTCTTGTCGGTTCCCAACCGTGTCACGGGTCGTGGAAAAAAACGTAATAAAATCCGTTTTTTTAGAACCGATAAGAACCGGTAACCACACTCTAAACACAATTTAAGATTTTTTAAACAACTTGATTGGTTCAAAACGAACCGATAAACCATTTACAAGTTCCACACAGAATAGAATTAATATATAACCTATCTAGTACTCACGAATACCACAGACAGAGACTGAACCGACTGGTTGCGGTTTAAATTCGGTCAAAAACCGAGAAAAACGGTACTTTAACTGACAAATTGAACCGAGCAGAAGGAGAAATCTCCGGAGCGACTGTTCAGTGAGGCAGAGTAAAGAATCTGATGGTTTGAGTTTGTAGAACACCAGACAGAGTCTCAACCGAGTTTGAGCTCAGCGTTCCATGCCTGGCATGGAAAGTTAACTCTTTCATCTCCGGGGCAGTTTGAAGGTTGGGACTCACTGCATATGTCAGAATATAGCAAGACTTCATGTTGTTTGAAGCAGCAGTAGTCCCAAGAGAAGCCAAAAACTTTTAGGGAGGAGTTCCAGGTAGACAAGAGTGCATCACTCCCCCTCTCCCCCCCGAATAAAGGGAAGAACCCCTAAAAAGGTAAGGAGGGATTAGTCCAAAGGGACATCCAAAATAAAGAAAAGTAAGAGCTTTTGAGAATGGGGGGTAGGACTCTGTCCGTCCCTCCCCCCCCCTCCAGATTTAAGAAAGTGGGGAGAAAACCAAAGGCAAAAGAGAGAGAAAGAAAGGACCCCCCCACCCAAAAAAAAACTTAAAGGAAGCAACTCTTCCTGCATGTCTCCAGGGTCCGCTGCCTCCTGATCACAAGGGAAAGCGGAGAGAGGAGTTGGAACAACAGGAAGACACGGGGGGGGAGCCCAGAGTCTGAGGCCTCAGGGGGAAAGTGAGTGGGAATTAGTGATGAATGGTGAAGACAGACAGAAAGATCAAGAATTACAGTAGGTACATAATTTCCATATCTTATCTGTGTCAATTTTCACCATTCATCACTACTATGTGAGTACCGAGCCCCCCTGAAGGGGGCCCAATACTTCCCTAAGAGATTAAGTCCCTTAGCCTCCATTTGGGGAGACACCGGAGGGTAGAACCCCTACAGGCCTGGGGAGGCTTGAGACTGGCCCAGGTGAGATGGGGAACCCCCAATGGGAGAGGGAAAGTGCCCCTACAGCTGCCATCTCACCCTGCAGGAGAAAAGGTTGGTTCTCTGGTATGTGGAGGAAATCACCCTACACCGGGCCCGGGGTGACAACTGGGATAAGCGAAGCCATGCCATCCACCTAATGCAGATCGCTGTCACTATAACTCTGGAGGCTACCTCGTTGGCATCATAAGATGCCCTTGCTTGGTGCCTTGCTAGCTCCAGACCCTGAGTAAAGAGGGCAATGGCTTGCCTGGTTTTCTCCATATCAGGCATTAAGGCTAGGAGCTGTCCTAGCCTGGACCACAAGAACCTGTCAAAGGAAGCATAGTGAGCTTGATGTGCAGCTATAGAAAGAAGGATCCATGCTGAATAGAAGGTCTTTCTGCTCCAAAAATCGAAATCTGCAGAATCCGAGTCTGGGGGTCAGTCACGGTGCAGAGCACAAGACCCAGAGGGGGTGTCTAGGCATGTAAAACCCAAAGGGGGATGAGGCAAGGTACCTGGACACCTGGGGGACACAATACCACTGGCATAGGTCCCTTGGAGCTGAAACAGTGGAAAAGAGACTCTGCAAAAGCTGATGTGATGCCTCCCAGAAAGGGGACATGCCAGGTGGGAACCACCAAGTTGTCTGCACTGTACTCGCAAAGAAGGCATGTATCACATGGTTGGGATTGCTCACAGGGGATGGGATGTGATGGAGCTCGTCCAGCATCCTCACGAGGAAGCACTGATACGAAGAAAGATCAGACACTGGGGAGATGTAGACAGATAACTCCTCTCCCTCTGAGGAGGGCAATAAGGAGGCTGATGAGCCCGGAGATTCTGGGTTTGCCTGCACAGAAGCATGGTGGAACACCTGCTGGTCCAAGGCACTAAGGTAGGTAAGGAAATGTGCAGCCGTACCTCTGAACTGTTCCCAGGTAAGAGGTCCCATAGGACCAGAATTACCTGGGATAGCCAGAAATGGAGGCAGAGGCATGGGGGCCAAGCTGCTAGCAGCAACAGAATGGCCTCTGTCAGGGCAGAGGGGACCTAGAGGAAGCTCCCAACAGGGAGAGAGACCCGGAGGTCCCAGTAGCTAACAGCAGTTCAACCGGATCGGAACAGTCAGAGCTGTGCCCATGGGAAGAAATCCCCCCGTGAGGTGACTGAGACCATGTGAGTCCAGAAGGATGGCCCCTGAACTCCAAAGATGAGGTCCCTTTTGAGAAGCGTTCCAGGGAAGGGTGAGGGTCCACACTATGGCTCCTCCCAGAACCCAGACGGGTCCCAGGGAGGGCCTGCTGCACCAAACCCTGACCCCTTGACCCTTCAGACTCCGAGATAGCCCTCTTCCCTCATAGCCACTAGCCTAGGCAACTGACAACCCATGGTGGATGCTGAAGAATCTACCCAGGATGCAGAACCCTCCCCCTCCTGGGGTGCCCTGGGCTGTCCCAAACTCGGACTGTCCAAGCACACCAAGAAGGGGGGTGCTCCAGCTGAAGGAGCAGATGCACCAGAGGCCCCGGGTTGCATATCAGTGGCCACCTGGACCACTGCCTGCTGGTCAGTACCCCTGACCCCAGAGCTGGCCAGCACCATCAGACCCACAAAGGGAGACTGAGTAGGGGGGCCGAGGTGCTGGACACTGAGGGATCAGAAGATTCTGAAGAATCTGGAAGCCAATTCGGATCAGACCTGGAGTCCCCCTCCAAGGAGGTGGACACAGAGGTCCGATGCCAGATCGCTCCCCGATCCCTACCAGTTCCTGGACCACAAGCCAGACTACCTTCAGCCCCGGCATTGTAAGCGGCACTGGAGTGAAGCGTGGCACCACGCCCTGTGCTGCAGTCTTCCCCGGTGCCGCGAGTGGTGCCGGAGTCAGAAACAGCACCAGGCATGGTGCCGCACTCCTCCTCCAGTGCTGCGAACTTCACTGGAGTTGAAGGCAGCACCAACCATGGCATTGCCCCTTCTCCAGTGCCGCAAATGGCATGGGAGTCATAGGTGGCACCAGCTGTGGCACCACCCCCTTCCCCAGTGCTGTGAACAGCACCAGAGTCAGAAGCAGCACCGACCCCATTCCCAGCGCCATGCACGGCACCGAGACCAGAAACAGCCCCACAAACAGAAACATCTCCCGTGGCACCACTGACATCCCTGGCACTGCAAACGGTGCCAGAAGTGAAAGTGGCACTGAAGGATGACCTGGTGCCAGCTGTGGTGCTGCCCGGGCCTCCGACACCGTGAACGGCACCGGAACCAAGGGTAGCACCGCCAGACAGCACAGAGGAAGATGCCAGCCTGGGCCCGGAGGCCCCAGGACACAATACCTGGGGAGCCATTACTTTGAAGAGGTGACTGCCAGAGCGGTGCCTCCCGCCTGCCCCCCAAGAGGGGTAGACTGGGCCTTCTGCACCACGGTAGGAGTCCCCACTGCAGCAAGGCTAGAAAAGGTGAAGGCCCCCTCCTCCATGGGCCATATAGAACCGGGAGGGGACCCACAGAAAGGGTCAAGAGTCCTGACCTTGGGCCCACTGACTGCAAACCCCTCGCTGACCCTGTGTCGACTCTGCCCATAGGAAAACAAAGTCTCCGTAGGGTCCTAGCAGTACCCAGTAGTGATAAAAGGTGAAACTGACACAGATAAGCTCTCTTACTCTCTCTCCTTCAGTAGGGACTTAAGATATATGTGACCAGAAACTCCAGGCATAACTTTCAGATTTGAATTTGTGAGCTCCTGTGATATACAGTACTATGTCTCTGATGTTATTAATGTGCCATAGAGATAAAGTAAAGAAAAAATGTTTTTTTCCTAAAGTTTTTAAAAAGGTGCAAACTTTTAGCTGGAATCTATGTGACCAGAAACTCCAGACATAACTTTCAGATTTGGATTTGTGCATTCCTGTGATACAGTATGTCTCTGATGTTCATGATAGGAGTCATACTAGGATTTTAGGAGCAAATAAGGCAATCCTTAGCCCATAACTGCTCCTGTCCATTTACCCGTAATAAGTCAGCACATGTCTTTCCTGGACATAGGTGTCAAGCTGGTTTTTAAACTGGGTCTTATTTTTTGAACAAATAATTTTCTCAGGTAACTCATTCCATGGGGCCTCAACACTCCAAGTGAATAAAGCCTTTCTCCTATTTGTGTTATATCTAATGTGGCGTAGCTGGAGTGGATGACCCTGGTACCCATCATATCATTTTTGAATTGAAGATTTAGCTCATTTAATATTTAATCACCCTGCTCTACATTATAACATAGTAATAGGTCTCACCTGATCCGTCATGTCTCTTGTGACATAAGCTGCAATTCTTTCAAATGTTGTTCATATGGTATATTTTTTTAAGTTATGTATCATTTTTGTGGCCTGTCTTTTCACCCTTTCAATGTTAGACATTCCCCCTTTAGTGATGTGTCCCCACACAGGGGCCACATATTCCAGATATGGCCTAATGTATGCACTGTACAGTGGCATAATCACTCCCCGACTCTGGCTCCTAAAATACTTCTTTATGTTTCACAGCACTTGTATTGCTTTTATGATTTTCTTATTATAATGAGAGTGGTATGTAAGTTTGTGGTCTATTAAAATACCCAAGTCTTTTTCTTCTTCAGATTTATGCAAAGCTGATCCATTTATATAGTAGTTTTCTTTGCCGTTCTGCTTACCCAAATAAATTAGACAGCATTTATATAGGTTAAAAGTCATGCCCTTTGCTGTTGCCCAGTTATAGATACTGTTTAGGTCAGTCTGCAGTGTTTGCACCCCTTCTGCATCTATCACCAAACCAGCTAGCTTAGTATCATCTGCATATTTACTTATCCAGCTTCCCCCCTTTCCCCATTCCTGCCATGAAGACTCAAAAGAGCTCAGGACCCAGGACAGATCCCCGGGGGACCCCGTTTGTTGCTGGTATTTTGGACATATAGTACCCATTCATACATACTTTCTGTGATCTATCACTCAATCAATCCTCAATCCAGTGGACCACACTATGGTCCACATTTGTATCCTTTAGACAGTGCATAATTTTTAAATGAGGGACCTTGTAAAAAGCTTTTGCAAAGTCCAGATAAATGCAATCCATGACTTTCCCCATATCTAATGCTGCTGAGATCATCTCATAGAAATATAGCATATTGGTTAACATGACCTTCCTGCCACAAACCCATGCTGCTCATAGTCCCCTTGGTCAGTCTCCACTAGATGGGTGTTTATTACATCTTTTACTATAGATTCCATCTATTTCCCTGCTACTGAGGTCAGGCTAATGGGCCTATAGTTTGTGTGGTCCACCCTAACACCCTTTCTATGAATGGGCACCAGTCAACCAGTCCGTCAGTACTTTACTACTTTCAAGTGATCTTTTAAATATCAGTGTCAGTGAGATAGCTATATTAGGGAAGAATAGTTTAAGTATCGTGTCTGATATATTTTCTGGTCTGGATGAGCTTGTAATTTTTAGGGAGCTTATTTTATTCAATACTGTGTCGATTGTAATCTCTATGTGACATTCTTCATTGGGACTAATGTCTACATGTCCCTGAAGTTGTTTAGAAAATACTATGCAAAAGTAGGAGTTAAAAATGTTTGCAACCTTTATCAGATCTGTAATTACTTCATTCCTCTCTTTAATGGGGCATAGATTATTTTATTTTTTTTAGGGAGTTCACGTAGCTATAAAATTGCTGCATGTTATCTTGCTTAGCTGTAGCTGCCAGCTTTATTTTCAGTCTTTGTTTATTCTTTCTTATCATCTGCTTATCTATATCTTGTGTCATCTTATGGTTAGACCAGGCTTGGAGGACTCCAGTATTTTTATGTATATTAAAAAGTCTTTGTTTTTTTCCAACAATTTGACTAGAGTTTTAGTTAGCCATTTAGGCTTCTTTCCCCTATTGTTAGATACCCTTACTTTTTTAATATGTTTATCACAAATAGTAAAGATTTCATGTTTGAATGAGTTCCACATTTTCTCTACTGTTTTATTTTCCATTACACTGTTCCAGTTTATCTCCTACAGATCTTCCAATATTTTGGTACCATCAGTGGTACTCGGGCTATAGATTTTTCTGCACCCTTTATTTATTAGGATATATTGTTTAAATGAGAAAATGACCCATTTATGATCACTATGTCCTAGTGAGGCAATGTTACGACAGGATGTGACATTTATTTCTTTGATTGTCATGACTAAGTCCAGTATTTTATTTCTGTTCATTGGAGTGTTTACATTTTGGGTCATATCCATTTTCGTGGCTCAACTCTGTGGGTTACATGCCTCTTGATTACTCCAATTTATGTCTCCGTAGTTTAGGTCACAAACGAATGATACCTTCCTTTGTTCACATGCTTTGCTAATCTCTTGATTTACTAGATAGTTCCACTGAGGCTCCTGGAGGTATATACCATACTCCAACTACAATACATTCATTTTTTCCATATATAATCTGATCCAAATGGATTCAGGGCCCGTTTTACCTTTTTCAAACTTGTCTGTTATGGTAGTAGATTTTAAGGAGCTTGATATATATACTGCGACCCCCCCCCCCTTTTGTTTTCTCTGCCTAGAGGATATAATTCATAACCTGGTATATCCTTCCCCATTCATTCCTTTCAGACCACCAGGTTTGTGTGATGAAGGCCATTTAATATTTATCCTATTATTTAATAGTGCTTCTTGTTATTATTTTTTGATTATTAAGTCTTCTAGCATTTAGTAGTACACCATGTATTTCATTTCTAAGGGTTTGGTAAACCCAGTTTATGTTACTTTTCTGAGTTGTTTTTTTCAGGGGACCCCTTCACTAGTTTAAATGTTTCTTTAAAAGCTTCTTTTATCGCTGTTGCCATTGTTTGAGTACTTAAGTTATTTATATGTAGTCTGTCTTTTTAATACATTTTGCTACTGTTTATGAACTTATCCCAGGTATCAATGCATACCATACCCCTGGTGCAGCAGCCATTTATTATCCTGCTGTTTACGCTTTGTATGGTGTGATTTTTTTTGTCTGGGTTGCATCCATAGTGAGGCAATATCCCTGATATCATGGGTGATTGTCCCTCTGCAATTATTTGATCTACACACCCAAATATTTCTTCCACTATATCCTTTTCATGATCCCTTCCAACAGTGTTACTGCCCATATGCATTACTACTACCTGTGAATTTGGTATTTTTTCTATCAGTTTTGGGTAGGTGGATTTTTATGTCATTTACTCTAGCCCCTGGAAGACAATTTACAACCATGTTGTGTTTATCTCCCTCTGTTAAAACACTGTCTGTTCTTCTTAAGATAGGAGTCCCCTATGATCAGAACCTTAGTGTCAGTGGTACTGATCTTAGATGGGGTATCAGTACTAGCCTCAGTGACAGTGCTTAGGGGAGAATATTTATTATACAGGGCCACCTTGGTAGCTCCAAGTGCTTCTCTCCTCTTTCTGTAAGGGCCTTTTGATATTGTAGCCCAGCTGCTTGAGTCTGAATCCTCACAGGCGATAACCCAACTGTTTGTATCTGACTCCTCACTGGTGATTTTGGTAGTGCAAACCCTTTCATCCCTTTGTGCGATTTTTATCAATGTTTGTTGTAGTTAGGGAAGTATCAGTCATTTTTTTGGCACTCTCAGTACCCGTACATTTTTGTACTCTGAGTTCCTCCATCAGTTTTTCCTTTTCAATTCACTTTGTGCAAGTGAAACTACCTGTTATACTACCCCGTATTGCTTTGGTATACATGTTACATGTTTTACATTTTAATAGGGCCCTAGGGAGTCTAGCAGGTGATCTATGTTTGTGGTATCCATTGCCATTCATTTGCAGGTCCTTTACTACCACAGTCTTACTGTTGTATAAGTTTGGTAGTTTCCCTCAGCTTGTAGTTGATACTACATGATTAGAGTCATACCCCTAGACCCCTAGTTCCCACAGGACAGGCAATACACATGCTGACACACTTGTCTCTGGGTGTGTCTCTGCATGCTCACCCACTCGAGCTTGCACTGCTCACTCTGTGCTCAAGATTTAACTGTTGGGGGGCAGAAATGACATCACTCCAGCTCAGCCAACAATCGTGCCTCAAAAATCACTTTTCTGTACAATTTCTCACTTTAAACAGCCCAGCCCAGTTCAGTACAACCTTTCTTCAGCCCTTCTTGACCCCAGAACTATTTGTGTACAAATATTTATAGCACAAGGTCTGTAGTCCTCACCCTGCTGGACTACAGCCAGCCGATACTTCCCCCTTTCTATTTCCTGTAGTGCTCTCCCTATCCACTACTGGTATGCTGCTGTCAGTTTTAACACTTTGTTTAATGTTTCATAAAGTCTGCTTTCTTACTCGGCTTGTTACAGGCTCATGCACCCTTGTAAACTGTCACAAGTTTGGCAGTGTTTGGCCCTTCACAAAAGACCGTAATGTACTGTAGAGATAAAGTAAAGAAAAAAAATTGTTTTCCTAATGTTGACATGTGCAAACTTTTTAGCTGGAATCAATGTGACCAGAAAATCAAGGTATAACTTTTAGATTTGGATTTGTGAGTTATTGTGATACAGTAAGTCTCTGATGTTGATACTGTACTGCAGAAATAAAGAAAAAAACATTATTTTCCTAAAGTTTTTAAAGACACGTGCAAACTAACTGCATTGTAACAAAGTCAACATTTTCTATCTTATAGGTTCATAGGTGTATATGAGTTTGAGGGCACGGCCATAAAGAAACTTACTGCCATTGTATCCTAATGATGGAAAAGGAATTTTCTTTCACCCATATACTGGTCTAGTCTGTATTTGAACTGCTCAATATTATCACTTAATATGACAGTAGGAGGAAGAGAATTCCATATGGGAGGTATTCTTAGAGTAAAAAAGTTACTTCGTTTGACTGTTTTATTAAGACTGGTACAGAGTTTGAAATTAAGTGACCTTGTATTGGCAGTTGATACTTGTTTTCCTAAGCAGATGGTCTCAAACAAGGCTGGATCTTGAAAGGCCTTATAGGCCAGACATAAAAAGTCTCCCATTAGTGCCCTATATTCAAGTGAGTATAGCCTCAAGGATTTTAATCTATCTACATACTGATTATATCCTGATTAGTTATATTTCTAGTAATCTTTCTCTGAATTTTCTCTATACTTGCTTTTCCACCCAGAGAGGTGGGTACGCAGAACAGGGCAAAATAATCAATATGTGACCTAACCAAACTAGTGTATAATGGAACAATAACCTCAGGTTCCCTGTTTTTAACATATTTAAGAATGCAGCTGATTATACCATGGCACTTTTTAATTGTCTTATTATGTGTACTGAATTTCAAGTTGTTTGTTATGTTTAATACCCAAATCCCTTTCGTCCGTGACTACCTGTAATTGGGTTCCATCTAGTGTGTAATTTGCCATGTTGTTTTTTTTTACCTAAGTGCATTATTTTGCATTTGGTAGAGTTGAATTTCATATTATTCTCCATTGCTTAGCATAATAGTGTAGTTAAATTATTCTGCAACAATTCTATAGATTGGTGATCGTTGGCAACACAGCCCAATTTACTATTGTTAGTGTACTTATTGATCCATACACCTTTAGAAGTTTGCATACTGGCAATCATTATATTAAACAATATGCATCCCAGTACAGAGCCTTGAGGGACCCCACTGGTCACTTTGCCCCAGGTTGACTTTTGACCTCTAATGTTGACCCTCTGTAGTTTATTCATTAGCCACAATTCAATCCATTTTATTATACATGGATTAAGTTCAATCCTGATAAGGTGGTTAATTAATATTTTATGGGATACTGAATTGAATGCCTCCTCATAGTCCAAATAGATATCATCAACAGGAAAGCCAACATCAAGAGCCTTACTTACTGGCTCAAAAAAATTAATTAGATTACTTTGGCAGGATCTTCCCAGGGTAAATCCATGTTGGGATAGATACTGAATACCTTTGCTCTGTAAATGACTATTAATTTTATTTTGCAGTAGTCTTTAGAATCAATTCTCCTATGCATGAAGTAAGACGTATGGGTCTATAATGTGTGACATTCTGTTTTGTACCTCCTTTATGTATAGGTGTGATAATTGTTATCTTCCAATCCTCATTAATAGAAGTATTAAATAACAGTGTAAGTATACCAGTCAGTTCCTTAGAGAGATTCTTTATTAAACAAGGTGGAATATTATATGGTACTGCTGATGAGTTTGATTTAAGGATGTTAATAGCAGAATAAACTTCTGAGTGTGTGAAAAGTATTGGTTCACTCAAGCCCCTAGTTGAACAAGATTAATTTTATCCTTTGGTTTAAATATGCTTAAAAATATGTATTTAGTTCTTCAGCCATACTATGTTCATCAGTAACAGGTTGTTGGTCTATAATTAAGGGACCAACTCCAGTGGGTTTTCCTTTTAATGATTCTACATAATTATAAAACTGTTTCTTATTGTCCTTTGTTAAGTTAGCTAATTTATATTCTAATCTCTGTTCTGCAGTTCTTATCTGTTTTTTGGTTTTACTTGCTTTAGCCTTGAATTTTTGCCAATTGGTCTCTGTTTTTTTTATATTTGTTAAAAGCCTGTTTCTTATTTTTTATAGATTTTTTAATATTATTGTTCCACCATAAATGCACTCTTTGTATTTTTTTTTTGTTATGTTTTGTACGTTCTGGTACCCGATTATAAATACAGTACTGAATTTTATTATATATAACCCGACACATATTAGTGACATTTAAGTGCCTAAGCTCATCTTCCCAGTTCCAATCAGTGAGAAACATTTTGATTTCAGCATAGTTGGCTTTGCCAAAATTACGAATCCTGGTAGTACCTGTCACAACCGGTTTGAAATATGGTACAGTCTATAATACTTTATTATGGTCGCTATCACCAAGTGGTTCTAGACTTATTGGTGCTTGTCCAGTGTCCTTGATATTTGTAAAGATCAGGTCAAGGATGTTATTTTTCCTCATGTTAGTAGTTACTAATTGTTCTAAATCATACTGTAAAGTGATTTCTAAAAATCTGTTTTCTAAAATGCCATTACCATCAAGTGAAGACCAATCTGTTTTTGGTAAATTAAAGTCACCCATGAGAACATAATCATTGTAGTCCTCCATAAACTCAATAGCCTTCATAAATGTATCATTGCCTGGGGGGTCAAGGCTAGGGGAACTGTAACAAAGACCTATAGTTAGTAGTCTATCTTCTTGTTTTATTTTAGTCCATATTATTTCTGTATCTGCTTCTTGAAAGTTGTTATTTTTCAGTTCATAACATTTTAATTCATTGTTAATATAGAGCGCGACACCACCACCCTTTGTTTTTGTACAGTTTTTGGTTATTTTGTAATATATATCTATTTCAGTCTATGTTTTATTTCTGTCTATATCCATAAATCAGATATTTGCCCTAAATCTTTCACACCAAATCTTTTAAGATAACACAGCTAATTTTCCTGCAGTTATGTGCTTTTTCCCATCATTTTTATGTTTGTTTGCAGAATTCAAGTAAAAAATATTAGGATCATTAGAAAGAAAAAGAAGCTTCTGGAGGTGTGTCAGGTTGTGAGCCAACAGCATGGCTGGAAATGAACCTAAACATGTTGGAATTACAGGGGCCTTGGCAGGGCTCAACCTCCATAGCTCTGAGGAGAGCACCAGTAGCTCACCTATTACTGCCATTAACATATAATGTGTAGTGGGGCTCAATTTAAAGGCAGAGCCCTCGTGGGTCCCCATTAATCTCAAAGCTCATAAAGTGCCATTCCAGCACTACAGTCTATAGTCAATGGTGTGGACCTTTCTGATGATGCATAATGCCTGAAGCTCAAAGTATCACAGCAAACAAGTGTCTAGGAACTGAACGTGCGATTTCCAGTTTCACCTGTGAGCTTCCATTTAACAGCTCAGTGCTTCAACTACTAAACCACACTGATTGAAATGTATATAGATACCTAGTTTCAATGCTAGGAGTACATCACAGTGTAAGAAGGCAGTGTGGTGTAGTGGATAGAGCACTGTCTTGAGAATCAAGAGACCAGGTTCAAATCCCTCTCAAGCCTCATGCTTGCTGTATGACCATGAGCAAGTCTCTTGACCTCTCTGTGCTTCAGTCCTCCCAGGTGTAACATATTCTAGCCAGAGCTGATAGGGCTGTGAAGTGCTGCCAAGTGACCAACGTTACACATGTGCATAGAAATTATTCAATGCATGGGTGTAACTTGGCCATTTTTTGCACCAAACTTTCAACATGGCCTTTTTGGGACCCCTCCTCATGAACAGTGTCAATGACATTTTGTTCACTTATTCTGAATGCTGATTTCACAGAGAGAACACGCTATTCTGTGCCACAGGTGCGAAAACACATTTTGGGAAAATTGTGGAAGATGACAGCTGTACTGTTTTGAAGGAGATGTACAAAAATGGCAATGTTGAAAATGTGGAATGAAAATATGAAAAATGTGGTGAATTTAGGAGTGTGTGTGTGTAGAAACTGCAACGCACACTTGTAACGCAGTCATTTTTTTGAACTTTTTCACTAAATTTGCAACATGGGCTTTTTGGGATTCCACCCCATGAACAGTGGCATTGCCATTTCATGAATCAGTCCTGAAAGGTGATTCCATGCAGTGACTGCAAAATCACCTTTCGCCACCAAGTAACAAAATGACAGTGACAGTTTCATGAGGTGGGATCCCAAGAACCCCATGTTGAAAATTTGGGGCAAAATTTCCAAAAAATGGCCGATTTATCAGCATAAGTTGAAAACCCCATTGAATTGTGTTATATCACACTTAGATTCTTCAGTTGGCGGTTCGGCTTTGAAGACTGCAGACATGTCCCGGTCCAGAGAAGAAGATAGTGCTGACCTCTGGAGGTAAATATGGGGTGAGGGATGGGTGTGTGGGGAGGTGGGTGCTCAGTGGGAGAGTGGGAATTTGGAGGGGAAGTGGAGTGAAGATGAGGGACCATTTTCCTTTTTACAGGAAACAGAAAAATAAAACATTTGGAGTGGAGTGGGCTCCCACTATGCTATATGATGGGGGGGGGATGTACAGGATGTTGATGCAGGGATTGGGCACCCTAATGTAAGCAGGGGTGGGGAAAGAAAAAAAAGTTAAACATACTGGGGTGGGCTTCCAGTGTGCCGCATGAGTCTGGGGGGTGCACATCTTTGGGTACACTGGGATGGGCTCCAAGTGTGCCACATGAGTTGGGGAGGCACAATCTTTGGGCACACTGGGGTGGGCTCCCAGTGTGCCACTTGTGTTGTTGGGGGGGCACAGAATGCTGTGGAGCTGGTAGCGGTGACATAACTGCACATGTGCAGTTGCAATGAATGGCATTTTGACATTTACAACATGATGTCACCAGCAGAACTGCACATGTGCACCCATCACATGCATGCACAGTTCATGCCATGGAATACAGAAGCAAATAGTCAAAATAGTGCTATTCCATTTGTGGCTGAGGGTTTTAAGCTCTGCTGGACTGTTGGAAGGATACTTCCAAAAGTCCAATGGAAGGTTCCACGATCTGCCATTTCTAAAGCTACTAAGAGATCCCAATAGGCCTGTAGGCTCCACGCACATCCCTAAAAATTAGGTGGCAGCATGGTTGAGTTGGTAGCACATCCACTTTGGGAGTGAAGGTTGTGGGTTCCAGTCCCATGCTAGGACTGGGCTCATACCATAAATGTTGGCACACAAGTACAGTACTAAGGAGAGACTGTACAGACAGAGTGTTCTGTGCATCAGATGTGATGTTAAACTGAGATCACAGCACTAAGATGAGGCTGTATTGACAGACTGTGCTGTCCATCAAATGAGATATTAAATTAAAATAATAACAATAATAACATTTATTTATATAGCACAATTCAATGCTTGTCTAAGCACTGTACAATAAAAATATAAAAGCAAAATAAAGCAGCAAAATACAATAAAATACATTAATATGATATGTAATCAACAGTATTCAAATAATTATTCCCCAAAGGCACAGTAAAAAAAGTTGAGCATTTAAGGCAGTCTTAAAACACTCCATGGTCAGGCATTCTCTAATCCAGCGAGGTAGAGAGTTCCACGGGGTCGAGGCTGCATACATAAATGCTCTAGCACCAGACATTTTCAATCTAACCCGGGAACCTCTAGCAATCCCTCACTGATTGAGCAGAGGGGTCAAAGGGGGCAGTAAGGAACCAGAAGCTCTTGCAGATAGCCAGGACCCTGTCCATGTAGGGCCTTATAGGTCAATAAACTGACCTTGAAGGAGGTCCACCACTGAACAGGCAGCCAGTGCAGTTCACGCAGCACAGGGGTGATATAACTGGCCCGGGAATCCCCTATCAGTAATCTGGATGCAGTGTTCTGCACCAGCTGCAAGCGGCAGATATCAACCCTGGAAGCTCTAGGTTGAGGGAGTTATAATAGTCAAAGCACGAGGTCACAAAGGCGTTGATCAACGTTGGAAGGTCGCAATATGGAACAAAGTGCTTAATCAGGGCAATGTTCCTCAGATGGTAAAAAGAGGACTTGACTACTGCCAACACCTACATATGCAATGTTAGCCCCTCATCAAAAATCACTCCCAGATTTCACTCCTGACAGAGGGCATGGGCTGGTTACCTCCGAGCCAAAGCCCAGAGGCAGATCGTGCCCCCACCCTCTCTATCCCGCGACCTGGATCCACCACTAACACCTCGTTCTTATTGGGATTCAACCTTAACCAGCTGGCCCACATCCAATCCTGGAGTTTAAGATCACAGTACTAAGGGGAGACTGTACTGACAGGGTGTGCTGTCCATCAGATGAGATGTTAAATTAAGATCACGGTACTAAGGGAAGGCTGTACTGACAGGGTATGCTGTCCATCAGATGAGATGTTAAATTAAGATCACAGTACTAAGGGGAAACTGTACTGACAGGGTCTGCTGTCCATCAGCTGAGATGTTACACCGAGATCCTGTCTGCCATTTCTGGTGAATATACAGGTGGACATTAAAGATCCCATGGCACTTTTTTTAATAGTAAAGGAATTTCCCCACTGTTTTGGAAAAAATGCCCCCGCATTCACTAAAATACCACAAGTAGCTTGTTCTGTTTATATTTCAGTTGATCTGCATTTATATACTCCCTCCTCCAGGAAAAGACTGAAAATAGGCAGTACTGTTCAACCTGCAATGCACGATCAACAAAAACTAAATAAATGATGTAAAAATGGAGCCAGTGGCACTCCACTGAACATGAGATTTTGTATCTCAGCTTGGCTATCCTAGGTAAATATAGTAAATTAAAATATTCTGTAGATTCCTTGTTAAAAATCAAGTGGTCAGCCACTGACCTTAAGAGGAGCTATACATTTTTATTTTTAATGTTAAATATGTCTGTGTTGCATGTCACGGTGCCTTTTATTGGAAATCCTCAGCAACTGGCTTCCATTTAAATGGTATACAGATACGTTACCTGATTGCACATTGGCTTGCAGTAGCGGCCAGTTTTCAGAGTGACGCAAACCAGTCCTCCATTACTCGGGGCCAGAGGGATGTCACATTTTGAAGGATCACATTTCTCACATGCTTTAAAAAAATAGAAAAATGGTTACAGAACTGGTGCCTTTAATGGATTGAGAAGCAGAGTGGCACTGTAACCATACCTCTCAACTGTCCCTGATTTTCAGGGATGTCCCTGATTTTGCCTCAAAATTTTGCTCTGTCCCTCCTAAAAATTGTATTTCTGTGACCAAACAGCTGGGGTTATAAGCACAAACTAATGTCAAACATTAAAGTTACAGGCTTGTTTTTCATTAGAAAATGCATTTTACACTAAGCCCTTTATTCTACCAGCTTCCTGAATGGATATCTAAAATTTTGAAGAAGTGTCCCTGATTTTGGTCCTTTGTCCCTGATTTTTCTAAGCCTTGTCCCTGATTTATGAGGCAGGAGGTTGAGAGGTATGACTGTAACTTGAAAACTACTGCCTATGTGACTAATTCACATCCATGATCACTCCCCCTCCCACTCTTGCCCACTCTCTTTCTGAACCATTCTTTACCCTTGCCTGGATTTTGACCACCCCTTACCTCTCCCCCCCAACCTCATAGTTCCAGCAACCTCACTGATGTTGATCACCTTGTTTTGACTCTTCCATTCAGCAGTAGCTCAGCCTCCCTTTACTCTTGCACTGTGCACTTTTTGTGTTTACTTAATTTGCACAGATGATTTCTTTGTATATTAATTTATTTGTCCTACCTATGCAATGTTTTGCCATTTTACCTGTACTGCACTCAACTTATGCTCTTTATGTCATCTTCTATGTAACCACTTCACCTGACTGGCTGCGTTTTCTTTGTAATTGTACCTCTCTTCTTCCCCTTTCCCCCAGGTGACACCTGGAAATGAGGCTTGGCTCATTGTGCCTTTCCCAGTTGCCAAATTTTAAAGTAAATAAATAAACCAATAAAACAATTTTTTAACCCATTTCCAGGGTGTCTGTGTATGATACACTGTACAGAATAAGAGTATCTCATGCACAGTGAACTTGGACTGAAACCCTCACTCTGTCTATAATGTAAATCAGAGGAGATTTGCAACTCTTATTTGAGAAGATTCACAATTATTATTGTCACGCAGCCCTACCAATGGACTGGTATAAGGACACTAGGGCAGTTGCATTTGTTAGCTAGAGTAGTCCTTTTTTCTTTGTTTATGTAAATGTAAACTGCCCCACCAATTAAATTGTAATTTAAAAAGAAATTGGTGCGAGAGTCACATACAGACAAATTTGTTTGGGTGGGTAGCACTTAATCTGCATTCACCTTTTATATTGACATTTGTAGTATAATCTTAATATTGTATGTACTGTTGGAGGTTTGTGATGTCTACTATTGGTATTTGTACTATTATGGTATCCAGAGATTGTACTATGTTTGTATCAAACATAAAACTTGAATACAATTTTTTTTTAGAAAACAGTACATTGCTACAATGTGTATATATTGATATACTATACATACAAAAGCCAGTTTTTTAAACAAGTGATATACAGGACATACAAAGCCAGTTTTGAAAAAAAAAATCAGAAAAGCATTTTTGAGCTTTTTTTGAGCTTCCATTCAACTTCAGCCAATTTCATGGTTTAAGGTATACTGATGAGCTAGCTCTGTGATGCCAAGCAGATAAGGGGATACTATATCTCTTGCAGATTCTGGCAACCTGGGTTTGTGCAGGACATCAGTACAGTAGCAGAGGATTGCAGGTAAGGTACAGCACATTCTTCTGGGTGCTCTCCTTCTAAGGAGTTTATGGCTCAATGCACTACTCACTGAACCACACATATGGGTGACATGGGGCATACGTGATGTGGGTAAGCATGCAGCACTGAGCACCCCCTTGAACAGTCATGAGCACACAATACAGAAAGGTGAGAGGTCCTTAAGGGGTAAGAACATCTCCATATTGGCATATAATGATTGCTGGGCTCAGATTGTGTCAAACACCCCAGAGCTACATGAACATGCCATTTCTGTCCCAGTCATCACATTGCCAGTGAATGCTTTGACCTCCTCAAACTAGGGCTGTACAAATACCCTTTCCAGAATTTACAGATGTTTAGCAGACTACTGGTACTCAAGACCCTGGTATTCGGATATTTGTTGTTCAGCATTCGGTCAGGAAAGGTGTTTTGCTAAAGGATAGGTTAAAAACACTGAAACAACACCATTAACCCTCCTGTGAACCTGGTGTTCTATATACACCTCAATCACACTTCAACAACTGACATAGAACTGTCACTAATGTAACACAAGCTACTTATGTCACCCTTGATCCTCTACACCACATATAGTGCTGCAGAAACTATACTAAACACTACATTAGGTCAACACACTAGGGGTGGTCCTGTTGACAGGCACATGGTCACAGTCACATGGGAAATAGTTGCTGTGGACATGTATATAGGCACAGTGATCACAATTGCTGCTGTGGCAATGAGACTAGAAAGGGTGGCTACCACAAGAATGGCACTGGTGGCAGTGGGAAGCACACTGGCTGGGGTTGTACCATCCATGATTTGTATGATCCATTGCTGTTGCTATAGGAATATTGGTGGTTGCTGTTCCTGCACAAGGCAGGTATACCCTCCTGCTACTGGTATAGAAGGATATAATAGTGAAAATGCAGATAGAACAGCATGGTCACACTAGTAGTAGTAGTAGTAATACTGTTAGTAGTAGTACTGTCCCTGTTCTCACTGCTACCAGAACCAGAAGGTTTGCTTGAGAAGTAAAATATTTTGGCCCACCAAATATGGCCAAACACCCATCTATCACCTTGTTCTTTACTTCCTGGGGTCAGGGTTGCAGGTGCTTTGCTGGGGCAAGACCAAGCATGTTTGTGAGGATACAGTGTAAAAACCAAACTACTACTATGTAGTGTCTATGCATGTAATGCTTTCCTTAGTACTTGTAGAACAATATTACATGTGCCAAACCTAGCAATTATACTGCACCACATAAAGCTGCAGCAAATAGATAAAAACACTGCTACTATGGAGGGGGAAAAAGAGGAAAACTTCAGTTACACACAGAACTGAGCAAGGAACCAGTAGATGACCCACCCATCATAACTCTGTGAGTTATGTCTGACTCACTGAGAACTTCAGTAGTTTAATACAAAAACTGTATGCATACACATGGGCACCAGCAGTGTTCAGCCTCATAAAAAAATATGCATGCACAGGCAACCCATGTGCAGTGAGCTGTAGAAGGGGTAATCAGTCAACACCCAACTCAGAGGTGCAGGGATTTGACCCCCAAACCAGATGACTGACAACAATGATACAGTGAGTCAAGCCTGACACACTTAGAACTGCAGCAGTTTATATGAAAAACTGCATGCACACAGCTACATATGAACATACAAAATGCTAGCAGAAACAGTCCTCATGATCTATCGACTCTGCTCAATTGTGCAGCTAACACTTGTGGTCACTCAGGGCACAAGCTCATGAAAAAAATATTATACACATGCATGAATCTTGTGTGCAGTGAGCTGCAGGAGTGGGGAATCAGCTGACATTTTCCTCAGTTGTAGAGTGAAGCCAGCCCAGAGCTAGATTACTATAACAATAGCTCAGTGAGTCAAACCTACCTCACTGAATACTTTAGCAGTTTAATACATACAAAAATGCATTCACAAGCCACGCACATACAGGGTGCAGCCTCACAAAAAAAATGTATATCATGCATGAACAGGCAAGTCATGCTCTGGGGGCTGAAGGAGCGGAGTCAGCTGACGCCCTCCACATTTGAGCAGTGAAGCAAACCTGGAACCAGACAATGACAAAAAAACAAACAAAAAAACCCCACAAAATAAAATGTGCTTGACCGAAGAAAACTGCACAGAAGCTGTGTGGCAATGAACAATGGGGCAGGGGTATCAGCAGACACTGACCTGGTCCCTGTTACTGAGCCCAGCAACAACAACAAAAATACTGCCCCCCAAAAAGCCAAACCTGACTTTACTGACACTAAGCAGACATAAATGCTGACCCAAAAACCAGATTGTGGCTTAAAAAAAATCTTTTTTTGGCAATTTTAACATATCAGAAGTAAGGGGCAGACTAGATGGGCCAAGAGGTCATTATCTGCCAACAACATTGATGTTTCTATGTTTTTACTGCAGAGTTGGTTCTGAGAAACAACTAACTTCTGTCACCTATCAACTGATAAGTGAAGGTCACTTAGTGTGCTTGCCTGTAACTTCCAGGAATGAACTCGGATTTACCAGTGCAGCTCTGCAAGACTTAGAAATCTCACCAAATATTCTTTCATGAATAGTGGCCAAATAGTGGACTATTCAGGAAGGGCATCTGAACATTCAGGATGCCTACTACTCATGGTTTTCTGGAAATACTTTTTGGCCCATACAGTACACAGCCCCACTCCAAGAAGGGGAAACCCCACATCTGGAGGTAATCTAAAATGAGCTTGGCAATGCATACCATGGTGAATGTGTCAGAGGGGCCCCAGAGAAGTAGTGGAGATCCAGGATGGGACACAACTGATGGACGCAGATGACTTGAGGTAAACTCAGTGAGTGGGCCCATCAACAACAAATCAAAAATAAATTAAATTGATGTATATCCTTATACAGGTTAGCAATGTGACATGACAACTGTATAGACTGGCACTATCCATGCCAACCTGACTCCAAGCATTCATTTAAAAACTAAGTTCATAGAACTAATGGTCACAAATTTAGCCGTTTTACAAAATGGCAACCTTAGGAACCATTCTGGCTAGTGACATAATTTTAAATATCTTCCAGTGCTTTTGCATATACTGTATAACCAGCAACAGAATGATTAAAGGTCATGTGAGCAAAGAGGGCAAAACATTTACTGCACAGTGGAATTAAAGGAATACAATGATAATACAGAAGTTAAAAGTGGCACAGAGCATCATGAATATAGACTAAAGTGAAACCATAATTAAAAAAATGTTTGAAAATGTGTTCCTAAAATTTTAAAAATGTTTTATTGTTCCATATGTTGGTATGTGAAAGAAGCAATGATAAGATATACTGATAGTAAAAATGTATAGTGATATACAAGTTTTAAGGTATTTTGGATGTATTGAAAACTATGCATGTTAATAGTTGAGAAAATATTAAAAATGGCACGCAGATATGTCAGATTATGGATATATGACATCTCTTGTCAGAAGATACTAGATATAAATTCATAAAGGAACAAACACACTTTCCTAGTTTATTTGTAAACTTCTGCAAGTGTTTTTGCACTGGAGTTTGTCTGTAATTATAAAGCAAAGACACTATCAAATGTACAGTTACTGATAAAAACAATTCAACAATTGAAATTCATCTTACAGCCCTATTGGGAAAAAATAATAAATGCACATACTTGTCTAAGATCAGAAGTGTTTGACTAAGAAATGAGAGGAATAGGAAGAGATAAGAAAATTCCAAGTGAACAAAAAGTATGCAGATGTGAAGTGAGGGAACCTGACAGTCTGAAGTATTAGCTTTTATGCTGAACTATTTAAAAAGAACTTGGATGACTAATTCCTTGGCTCAGTTATATATAAAAAATAGATACACCTTCTCTTAAATTCTTTCTCCTAATGATCCAAGATGGTGACATCCTTAAAGATTTAGCTTGTTTTGTATATAAAGCCAAACCTATTAGATTTAAAAAAAGATAAAACATAAGACACCCTCTTTCACAATGTTTAGAATTGCAATGACTCAGATCTGTATGTGGCGCAATTGTGTTTTAGTTATTAATTTTGTAACTGGTGCAATCTTGTAATGCATGTTTAGTTAATGTGTACTGTATATCTGCTGTATGTTATAGTAAAAGCACTGGTCAGAGCCAACATGGCTGCAAAATAATGTTATTGATGTTGATATCATTTGTCAACATTCACCTGTCTGTCCCTGAAGCTCCATGCAGCAAAACATCTGGTGGCACTTGCTGCAAGATGGGCTGCTGTCTGCTCTTTGAAATAAATCAACTGGTACCAGCAACAAGCACTTTTTTGGCCTCACAGTGCAATCAGCCCTGGGCTAAGACACAAATATGGCACACTGATGAGTCCAAATGAAGACAAAACATGTGCATGTGTCTGCTGTTCTTAGCCTTTGCTGATTGCACTGTGAGGCCTTCTGGCATCATGCAATTCTGCTTAAAGTAGAGGCAGCCAAATTCTGTCATGGGAATTTGCATATGTTTCCCATGATGCTTTGCATTGTTGGAGTATGTGCAATTGTGTTTCTGTGAAAACCTGGCTGTATGGCCAATATCCCGGGATAACCCATGCCTCAGGGCATTTGCTCTAGGGTTCTTTTGTCTTCTTTTCCTTCTCTATTTTGGGGTCCCCATGACCCAAACAAATAACATCCCCCTTAAAGAGTGGCTGACTCCCTCTCCCTGGGCTAAGACACAGATATGGTGCACTGATTAGTCCAAATGAGGGTGAAACACGTGTATGTGTCTGCTGTTCTTAGCCTTTGCTGATTGCACTGTGAGGCCTTCTGGCACCATGCAATTCTGCTTAAAGTAGAGCCAGTCCAAATTCTCTCATGAGGATTTGCATAAGCTTCTCATGATGCTTTGCATTGTTAGGGTATGTGTAATTGTGTTTCCTTGAAAATTTGGCTGTATGGCCAATATCCCCAGGGATAACCCATGCTCTGGGCATTTGCTCTAGGGTTTTATATATATATATATATATATATATATATATATATATATATATATATATATATATATATATAGCACAGTAGCCCCACCATAGTTGTGGTTAGTATGGAGTTTCTATGTTAAAGCCCACATTTTGCACTTTAATGATTTTTGTTTGTTTTTTAGTTGTTTAAAAGTAGTTTGAAACCATTCAACAGATTTACATGAAATTTTGCATGCATGTTCTCGTGGGGTAGATTTCTTGACAAGCTGAGTTTTCATTCTGGTCAGATGTGCAGATTCTGAGATCTTGATAGTGACAAAAGCTTAAAATTTGCCACTTTTTGCAGTTTTTGTCTTGTTGCACTGCACAGAGACAGTGTTGAATTTTCATCTGTAATGTTTATGGTAGAAAGAGCTTTTGTCATAGAACAGACCAGCTTTTAACTGGTGAAAAATCATTAATCCATTCAAAAGTTATATCATTTTTAAGGTTCCATTTTTTTCAGTGGGATTTTTTTAATTTTCAGGATAGCTGCACAGTACGAACCAGGATCCCTGTTTGTAAGGGGCCAATCCTGGTTTGCCAGTTGTCAATCCTGGCTCTCAAGAAAAAATTTATTTGTTCATAGGCCACCATCTTGTGTTTAGATTTTTCTCCCAAAAAAAGGGTCATAACTCTGCCCAGGGACATCTCTCTTACACATCAAAGTGTGAGTTCTGCTCACTGGGAGTTAATGAGCTGTGCTGTGTGGATTTCCAGGTCTGTGTGCCTCCAGAAACATGTTTTCTTTACTTGTTTTAATTCTTGTTTGCCACTCACTAACTTTTTGTTCCCCATCTGGTTTCACCAGTGGCGAACAAGCAATTCGGCTGGTGGACAAGGATCCTGGTCTGGCCATCTGGTTGGCCAATTCTGCCAACCAGATTTCCAGAACAGGATCCTTGTCTGCCAGTGACGAACCAGGATGGAGGACAAAGAATTCAGCTGGTGGACAAGGATTTCTGTCTGGCCATCTGGTCAGCCAGATTTGCTGACAAGATAGCCAAACTGGGAATTCTTGCCCACCAATCAATTGACAAAGCATGGTGATAGACAAGAAAAGGAGAGTGCGAGCAAGGATTGCTTCGGCCATCTCCCTGTGGGAAAAAACTGTCAGTGAGCTGTTGCAGGACAGTCAGGTCCTGAAAAAAATGTATTTTTTTGGCCCCACCCTTAACCCTGGTGTCTAGTGCCCCCAATTAGTTTTTTTTTTGTTTTGTATAATTAAAAAAAATATTATTTTACTGGTGTTCTGCCACTTCTATTTTTTTTTACATATAAAAGCCCTGGTGTCTAATGGCACCTCCCTCCCATGCCACAGTAATTGTTGGTGGCAGTGGCAATCCCGTTATTGTGCTTTGCTTTTTTTCTCCTAAAAGAAAACCATCCTTCATTGCCTTTGCTAGTTTGCAGATGTTAAAACAAAAGTCTAACACCAATCATGCCCATATCCCCACCCAAATTCCCAACTGTGCAGCTACCTCCCCATACCCCCTGACCTCCCCCCAGACTGCCATTCACCTGAGGAGGTTTGAGGATTCGAGACCTGCTCCAGTGATCAAAGACACATCTTGTTGCTTGATCCGGTGACTGCAGTCTGAACGAAGGTAAATGTAACCCTATGTATTTCAATGGGGGGCAATGTTCGGCTATAATGCAGCCATTTATTCATATTTTTGCCCCAAATTTTCAACATGGACTCCTGGGCACTACACCTCATGAACAATATGACTGTCATTAGGCAAATTTAGCCAGAAAGGTGATTTAGTGGTTGGTTGGTAAAATCACTTTCTGGTGGGATTTGTGTAATGACAGTCATATTGTTCATCAGGTGGGGTCTTGAAAGGCTATGTTGAAAATTTGGGGTCAAAATCTAAAAATTGGCTATGTTATGAGCATTTGTTACAATCTCTCTATGCACACTCACAACTTTGAAAATTTTCTATATTAACACCCCATATTTTCAGCATAGCCTTGCTATTACCCCACCTCATGTATGTGATAGCTTTCATTATTCAAATCCTGGTCACTATGTGTTCTCACACTAGTGGGGCAGAATGGCATTGCGGTTGTGCAGAATTACATTTTGGTGGGGATTTGGCAATGTTCTGTACTGGGAACATGTGGTGAGGTTATAAGAGGGCTATGTTGGAAATCTGGGGTCAAATAAGGATATGATTATGCTAGCTCAATGGAGCGCAGGGTCCACCATACAATGAGGATGCTGTTATGTTATCTTGATGGAGGGCTGTAAAAATAAGTCTACTGTTATACTACCTCGATGGAGGGATGGGAGCACAGGGTGTGAAGGATCCTGCACTCCCACTGTAGCATAAGGATACTGTTGTACTGTCTCGATGAAGGGATGGGAGTGCAGGTTCCTTAGGACCCTGTGCTCCC
The DNA here is from genome assembly GCA_016271365.2 of Neoceratodus forsteri. Classification (NCBI taxonomy): domain Eukaryota; kingdom Metazoa; phylum Chordata; order Ceratodontiformes; family Ceratodontidae; genus Neoceratodus; species Neoceratodus forsteri. Next base: position 757,194,672 of record CM028135.1, read on the forward strand.
ACAATAAAATGAGGATACTATTTGCTGTCTCAAAAAGTAGGGCAATTAGTTACAACATCTTTGTTAATGCATCAGTTAGGGTTGCCGTGACAAAAGTAGGGAAATAAGGGTGTAAAAATAAGGCTACTGTTATACTAGTTTGATGGAGGGATGGGAGAGTAGGGTCCGAAGGACCCTGTGCTCCCACTGTAAAATGAGGTTACTAATATGCTATCTCAAGAAGTAAGGAAATTAGTTGCAAAAACATCATTAATGCATCAGTTAGAGTTGTCGAAACAAAAGTAGGGAAATGAGGCATTAGAGTTTCCCCCAACACACCACCTCTGCCCTGCAGAGACCAGGAGGCATCGGGGAGGTGGTGGCATTAGGGTTGCCAACCCTAACACCTATCCCATTCTCCTATACCATAGCCACTCAGCTTATTTCACAATGGAATGGGGTGAGTGTTAGGTTGGCAATCCTAATGCCACTCCTCCCTTATGCCTTCTGGTCTCCTCCAGGACAGAGGTGGTGTGTTGAAACCTAATGCCTCATTTCCCTACTTTTGTCAACCACCTAACTGATGCATTAACAAAGTTTTTGAACATATATATATATATATATATATATATATATATATATATATATATATATATACTGTATATATACACTGTAGAGGACCTATTTTTCACTGGAACAAAATTTTCACTTTATTCACTCTTTTGAAAATCCAGTGAAAATTATATGCCAGTGAAAATATATACTACGATTGAAAAGTTAGCTTGCTTTTGCACTTGAGCTAAATTAAACTGCTGTGAAAATGTTGGAGCGGACGGAACAGTGAAATTTAAGGGCAGTGAGTTCATTGTCCTCTACAGTATATACACACACACACACACACACACACACACACACACACACATATTCATACATAGATACATACATACACACTGGCCTATTTAGATGAATGTTAAGTCTGTATTTGATTATAGGGGTGCTATTAAGAGTTCGACTCCCACTGAATTTAACTGCATTACTTTTAAGAGTGTGTCTTTGTTTTCAAAGAGCAAGTATAATCCCGAAAGATGGCACTTGGGAGTAGTTGCTTACAGTATTACAGAGCAGATGCTGCCCTAGAACCAGGGACAAGAGGTCACCTTCCCCCTTCCCCCACATGCACACACATGTGTCCACTTTTGATTTATCTTTCACCAATAAATAGAGAGAAGTTAGCAGTTTATCTTACAGGAGAGATTTGCATGTTGTGTCCTTTGTGCTGCTGCCGGGTTGCTATTTGTTTGCAGGCATTATCTCAATAATTATTGCCTTTACACAAATTGAGTAAAATGTCACTGTCACTTACAGTACGGCAACACTCACCACTAATACACAGATAAGCAATCTATAGAAGGCATTAATCAGGCATGCTTTACCATAATAAATAAATAAATACTGTAAAAACAAAAAGCATTGTTTTACACTTCAGGCTTTTTAGAGCATCTGTGCATACAAAAAATGTCAGCCTATAGAGGAGTTGCCTGCAGGTTGAAGTTGCTGCTTAAGGCAGAATCATGGCTGTTGTTTTGCTAATCATTAAGAATAAGTCACCAGGCAACCTCCACCCCGTCTGTACAGAAGTTGTTGCAGCACACCCCCTTTGTGTCAGATCCAAATGCATCACTGCATTTGCATGTTCATATTTGCCACCTGGTTCTCCTGATGCATTGATTGGATCTCTGTTTTTAGCAGCACCAGCTGTGGTGGTGGTCCTTTGAAGGGCAATGTTCCAGTTACAGTTGAGGTAGGTGCAAACACTATGAATGCTACCCCTTTAGCTCAGACAGCTGGGTCATTGTTTATGATAAGGATAGCAAGCTAGAGAGAAGAGATGCAGACTGGATTTCCTTGTGGCGGTGACCCTTTGAAGAGTGGTGTTCTGATTACAGTTGAGGGATGTGCAAGTGCTGCAAATACAAACACTTCAGATCAGACAGCTGGGTCAGTGTTTATTATAGAGACAGCATGCTACAGAGAAGAGGTGCAGATAGAATTTGTTGTTGAAACCCAATGAAAGATGAATATATCCATACCCGTTAATGATGTGGTATTTAGAAATCCTTTCAGCCTCACGACTGCTGGCTTAGTGTAGGAAAGGCTGTTTTTCAGCTCAGGGTTAATGAGAGGGGATTCTGGTTGATTTGCAGGTCGGTATATTTTGACTTGCTTTTAAACATTATGCAGACAGTGGCAGTGCAATTTGTCTGCAAACTATCTCATAACTGTCAAAGTTTTTGTAGATCATTTAGGTGTTTTGACTGGCATTTAAACAGTATGCAGACAGTGGCAATGGGTCGAGAGCAAGAAAATAGTGTTGCAGGGAGAGAGGAAGGAAGTACACCATGGTCAATGGAGAGGATATGCAAATATGTGCTTCAAGTCCACTCTCTGTAAGGAGGCAGCTGTGCAGCATTCTGTATCTGTTCACATGCTTCCAAGGCCCCCTTCTCTATGTAATAGCACTATATCAACTGCGACTATTCAGCCATAAAAATGGAAGTTATGTGTCAATAAAAGAACTTGACAAAAAGTTCAGCAATGGTGCTGGGGTTAAGAAATATGAAACTGGAAACATTGGACAAAGTCAATAAGCTCAAGGGCAGTCAAAAGCTGAAAATAAATGATATTTGTATGTGTCTTTGGTCACAAAAGTCTACTGTCACATTATTAATTAAGGAGGTGAAGGTGCTATTTAACATTCCCAAATAAGTGACAGGCCAGTGATCAACTAAAATATACCAAAACAGCAACAAAATGCTACTTAACAGACAGGGTGCAATTTTGAAAGCACACTTGATGCAACACTCCTGTTTGTATTTTGGACATGTGCTGCATCCAGGCAAATGTGTCGGAAAGCTTGCTCTGTAGTTTGAAATAGCCCATTGCATTTGTAACAGCTCTCACAGTTTATGGTAACTTCTGCTGCAGCTGTTGGAATCACATCTATTTTCCCCCATTATTGTTTGGATCTAGTCCAGTTTTGTCAGATTTAATGAAGCCAACCAGAATCTAAGCTCTTTATTAATTTGGAATTCTTAATTTTAGCTGCCATGTTATTGAGTGTAACTTACGTTCCATGTGAACATGTTTTAGATCCTCAGCCACTGCTTACAATCTTGCAGCGACATCAACAACTTCTTTGTCCATTTTTTTATGGTGCACTTTGAAAATTCTGAAACAGTTGAGAAACAACAATGGTGAGATGAGAATCTTGATAGATTAACTTATATAATTACATCTTTTTATTTTAGTTAAAACATCCTTATGCTCTAATTCTGTTCAGCCTAGGTAAAATTGTTAGCATACAGAATACATGACAGGCAACGGTGAATAGCTAGGTTATATAAAATAGCATTGAAAATAAACCCGATTGGTTGATAACAATCACATGACTGTGCATCAATTTCATACTGATATGGTTACATTTTGGATCTCCTTTTATAGCTAACAGGCCTGTTTAATAAGAAACAGTGAACTAGTTTATAATGCACTAATCCATTCGAGGTGTGTTGATACCCTAAGTTGATGTTATTTCCAGTGGTTTAAAGGCATTCAGTGTAAACACCTTGTGCAGCCCTATAGCATACATCAATACATCAGTTTAGCATTACAGTATACCCTGTCATAGGTTATAGCCTATATTATTCCATCAGAGGGTTTAGTTTAATGATGACATGCCAGAATTAATAAATACTGTACATGTTTTAGTATGTGAATCTGGGAAAACTCCAGGGCAGATGATCCACCTCAGGGTAACAGTAAAGTTCAGTCGCTGGACATTACAATGATATCTTTCAGAACTTTTACATAGACATGGACAGTGCCAGATGACCAAAAATGGATCAATATCAAAAAGGAAAAAACAGGGAAGGTTTTACTCGTATATAATGCACAGAAGGTTCCATACCTGTGTAATAAAAGTCCAATTTATTTTATCTTATGCAAACATTTGCCTGCTTGGAAGAGTTCCTCCAAAATAATTGTGGTCATTACAGGCATTGTAAGGCCTAGGGCATCCTGGTCCTTATTCAGATGGAAATGAACCAATGCATGCCCCTATTCAAGAAGGGGAGAGGTCAGATCCAGGTAACTACAGACCTGTAAAACTTCCCCTGGTGCATGGACTAGTGTTGTCAATCATGCAGTATGTGGTGTTCAGCACATGAAAGTGAATGGGCAGTTCTATAGCACACAACATGGACTCCCAAAAGGAAGATCCAACCAAACCAAGCTGATCACCTTCTTCAAAGGTGTAAGCAGTAGGATGGATAAGGGCCCTAAGCTGAATGTAGTCAATCTAGACATCAGCAAGGCCTTTGGCACCCTATTGCATGGAAACTTCATTGAGAAAGTAGCACAATATGGAATCCAAACAGTGTACAGGAAGCTGATTATTCATTGACTGATAGTAGGAAACAGTGGTGGTTACCCATTTTCTATTTCTATTATTTAGTTGGTGGCTCCTTGGGGTACATAGCCCCCAAATGCTGTTGCAACTTCCATTTATGTTACCTAGTGTAGCTATTTTTGGAAGCAGATGGTGGGCTAGCTTGCCACTTTAACTGAAACAATCCCCTTCCACTGAAACAATAGTTCTCTGTTTCCCATGTCTATATATTCAGGACACTGGACCCCCTCCCATTCCATTGTTTCTCCAACTGTTGTTAATCAGTGACAAAAACTGGAGAACATACATTCTTCTACCATGTACCATTGTAATGGAACAAGCTACTACTCAGCACACACAATGACACAAACTATACTCAATTTAAAAAAACTATGTTGTAACCAATCTTATGACCATCTCACCATGTAATTGCTTTAAACTACAAATCTGAATGTCTCTCTGTCTATGTGATTACCCTGCTACCTTTGTATCTGTCTGGATTCTTACATCTCATAACTGTTAAAATTGATGTATTTGTATTATTCCTCATTCTCCCAAGTCGTGGCTAAAAAGGGACCTTCCATACAGAAATAATTATATGAAATGTGTTCATGCTTCACACATAAAAGTACCCAAGTGATATGCATGCTGCAAGTATGATTTAAATGTTAAATTAGAACCAATTGCATGCACATGTCATGCGTTCTGCAAGCAATTGTGGAAACTATGATTTTTATGTTAAATTGGGAAAGACTGCATGTATGTGGCATGCATGCAAAATGCAAGTGGTAACTGATAACTGCACACATAAATGTTAAATGAGTTGCTCAAGATCACACCATACACAAGTGGGAGTTGATGAGATTCAAACGCAGGTCTTCATGCCTCCAAGTCTCCTGGCTTGCAGTTCAGTGCCTTTAACCACTAAGACATACTGTCTGCACACATATGGCTTGCTTGTACTTCAATACATACTGTATCTGATTACATCTGCATGCATGCAGAATGCTTGTAGCCACTGTTATGCTTTTCAGTTTTCTTCTCTTACTCATCTTAGTTTCACAGCTGAACTGTAGCACACATACCAATGGAAACACATGTGTTTTTTCCCACTGCCAATACACAAATGTACCCACAAAACCACTTAATTACTTCTGTCTGGCCTGTACTCCTATTTTCTTTCCATAGTTTTGAATGCTTCCATGCAAACAGACTTTATGGTGCAAACACAAATGTAGCAATAACTTCACACACACACACACACACACACACACACACACACACACACACACACACACACACACACACACACATTTGCCCACATGGCCAGTCCCCCCATGCATACACACTGTAGTGGGTATGGCCATGCTACAACAGACAACCACCAAGTATAGATACAAGCAAAGGTCTCTTATTTGAGTACTAGGAGCCAGAGGCAGGAGTTTTTAAGAGATGACGTCCTTGGGTCCAGAGTGCCTGGTGTAACCCCTTGAAATGAATGGAGTTATTTTCATTACTATTTATACATTATGATGGTGGTTGGAGAATAATGAAGAGGCAACTGTTCTACTAACAAGGCCCTTGTTAGTCAAGCGGTGGCCTTCATTAATCTCCAACTCACCATCAATAATGTATAAAATAGTTATGAAATAATATCCCATTCATTTCAATGGTGCACACCACTGCAGTCTCCTTTGCCCTTTGTCATAATGTGCCTGAGCATGGGGATGTGAAGGTCAGCTTTGCTGGGGGGCATAAGCCTGACTATAGTGGGGCTCCAATAGTCTCTGCATACCATACTCCTCAACTGTCCTTGAAAGCAAGGGACAGCTTGAAAATGTCTGTAACATCTCTATAAGGTAAAACTTATTTGTTTTGCCTGAAAAGTGATATACAAATCAGGAAAAATTCAAATGTATAAGATTTGTCTGTATATACCCCAGTGCAGTGCATCAGATTTGGGTTTAAACCCACCCAGTTACTAATCAATATTTTTCCTGGCTGAAGTTCTGCCCCCCCCCAAAAAAAAATAACTTTGTCCCAATTTATCTCCCTGACTCCATTCCATTCAATACCTATCTCCTATGGGTCATGAAGCCCCCCAAAGGTGAAGAAAAGTGAAAAACACATCAATATTTCAATCCTTCCTCCTTCCCCAATTCCCCTGTAAAAAAATAATTTGCTTTTACTTACCCAGCCATGTGGCAAGAGCCTGCAGCCTGACACAGTGTGCCACCAGCCCAGTTTTCAGTCTGCTCCCCCTCTCTCCTTCCTGCAGAAACTGGATGCTAGAAACGACCTTCACAGGTCACCAACATGGTCCGCGACCAAGTCACCTCACCAACCGAACCCACCCAACCTGGATTGCTTGCTTTGTGCTTGATTGCTGCTATGGCTGTTGCTGCACTGCACTGGATCAGGGGCCTATGAAGGCCACCAACACAACTGTCAGAACTGCTGCTAAGCCTAACTTGTTTCCATGGGAGTCTGTGCTGTTTTTTTTTTTTGCATGGCGAGCCTAGTAGAGTAAGTAGGTAACCTAGACTTGAGTTAGCTTCTAGTTCACCCTCTGCCCCTTCAGACACCAGGGGAGCTGGAGACTCACTAAGAGTAGACCAACAAAAATATGCTGCCATAACACTACTATTGAGAGTTCACTGCTCACTGACTCCTCAAGCTGCAGTGCAGTCTGTCTACCTGTGGTGGGAAAGACAATCTCACACTTGCAAGACTCATGCGCTCTTTCTTGGCTGGAGCTCATCCACATCGCATGTGATTGTGCTACCGCTAATAGGTGGAGAGAGTGGACAGCACAATATAGACACTGTTGAGCCTGGAAAGTACCTGCAGCATGAGCACACACAGGCCAGGTGGGCACTTATTGTGCAAAAATATTAAATCCAAATTTAATGCCATTATTGCCACAGCATAAGAACAACCTAGGCACAAATATGGGGGGGGGACTGGCTCTGCCCTACCTAAATGGCACCACTGCTTAATGGCAGGAATTTATTCTCAGGTGCTAATGCAATGGTTTCCACTGTGTTCTGAGGTACTGTATCTCCATGTTTCATGATGTGTCCTGATCATCATCTGGGTTAGTGTCCATCATTGTTCCTCATTTTGAGTGTCCATGTCCCTCATTTAAGTGACAAAATGTGAGGTATGGTGCATGCTTCAAGACCTTACTCAACACAATGAGTGCTGAGTATCATAGAGTATATGCTCAATATAGAATTACAAAGGAATGTAAGTGAGATGAAACAGTCATGGAGAAACAAATTTGTAGCACTTAATATACATAAGGGATCTGCATGGTCCAAAACAAAAAGGATAAGCTTCACAACACAGAGGCCCTCTTCATTCATCTTGAATGGGGGATACTGACTGGCTATATTCTAGGTATTTAATGCAGTAAGCAAACAATACTTTACAAATTAATGGTGCTTTAATGACAAAAATCAAAAGCTATTAAACAACTTGCAAAAGGATCAGAATTAATGGGGTTGCCTAATTTTATGGGAATCCAAATAAAAGGTAGTTTAATGACTCTAATTGCTAGCAGTAGTATAAGAAATAGAAACTGATGTTTTTTTATGAGATTTGTAACAGCTTAGCTGCTGCACATATGGCAAGTGTGCATCATGTGAACCTGATATGATGTTTAAATGATGTTCACACCAGCTTAACTGCTGCACTCATGTCAAGTGTGCAACACGCGAACCTGATGTAAATTTTAGAAGATGTTCACCAGCTTACCTGCTGTGCACATGTCAAGCTTGCAGGATGTGAACCTGGTTTGCTTTTGAGTTCATCATGGCGTGCGGTGCAGACAAACTCATTGACTTGAGAGGTGCTATACAGGGCTGTGAGAGGGTGCGTAATGGAGAGGTCCATAGCAAGTGGCAGGCCAATGGGTCAGCAGGCTGGGGATGATTCAGTTTCTGTTGCTGGGGCAGAGTTGGCCAACTTTTCAAAGGACTGAGCCACACACAGCGCAGTTTGGTCCTTTGATATGTAAAGCCCTGCATTGTTGACTTCCTGGCGTGGTCGTTCACACTGCCATAGTGCTCACAGTGTGAATGCTGCTGAGCCTGCCCACTGCTTCTGTCTTGCTTGTTATGTCAACCCCACCTCCCCAAGTACTTGTTCAAGTTCAAGTTTATTGCAGGAAAGACTCCATTGAGCAAGTTCATTCACAAGGAGGTCCTGAGGCACACACACATATAGTTTGCAATTACATAGACAGGAGATATAAAATGTAGAACAACAAAGAAAAAATACATAATACAAGAGGTATACACAACAGAAGTCCTTAAGCTATATATGCAGTACATTCCAGCTTTTACCTTGCCCTAAATTATTAAATGAGGTAATCACTATTACAGTGAACCACAACTTATTCTCCACCAGGCCTCACAGAGACTAGTGGATTCTATTAATTGTAATTCATAGCACAGGTGGCCATAACAGAGATCAACACTCAATGACTCTAAAATTATCTTTTATCTCAAAGTAAAACACCAGTCACCCTAAAATAACAGACTACCCTTACCAGTTTTCAGACAGTATCAAAGTTCTTTATCTATCATATAAAAAAGACTTCTTTATTTAATTTACCCAACCTGCATCCATAAATAAACTATACTCAAAATTTCGAGGCAGTTGTTATCCCTCTGTGGGGGGGGGGGGGGGGGGGGCAGCAAGATAGATGCGATGCTGCTCCACTCCCTGCCGTTCTGTGTTTGCTCTAGCATTCATGGCATTTGTGTCTCTTAGTTTTTGTTTTTTGTTTTTGCAAACGTGAATCTTATGTGAGAGACTCACATGTATTTAGCCTGCAGAGCTGTTGCAGTGAGTTTTTTCAGCTTTTGGGCATCCCGGGATGAGTTTTGCAGCAGTAGTTACAATCGCTTGAAAGACCCTCTGTGAGACGTGGCTGGTAAATAAAAATGTACACTTTCTTAACCTCTGACTTGTAGAAGTGAATTTCATTATAGAAGTCAAATGCTAAAAAGCGGAGTTTAGTGGTGAAAGGCCATGTGGCTGATCATTGTATTTCCCGGCAATTTCATGGTTTTCGAATTAAGCACCAGACCAGAGTGAAGCAACTGGCGCTATGGAGGATTAAGGAGAGCAGAGAATAATTGGAAGGAGGATGCTCATCTGGAGGAGAAAAAAGGAAAAATGAATGGAAGTACTCAGTGTGCATAAATGCCCATATGTATTAAAACAAGGTATGACATTTGTTGCCTAGGGCTGGGAGATCTTGCAACATTTTAGAAAAATGCTGGCCTTACTGCGCTTAGTGGAGCACTTTTTCTTCTCCTTTTATTTCCTTTGGTAAGCTTGACATGAAGGAGAGAACGGGACAATTAATGGAGACTACCTGAAGAGCATTACATAACAATGCCTGAGAGCTTTAATGTGGAAAGGCTAAAGGACAGTCTCCAGAATTAGAAGAATAGAGCTTAGCTTGCTGTGGAATCTATACCAAACCCTCTGTATTAGCTTTTTACAAAGCCGCTGTTGGAGACGGTTTCAGGGGAGAAACCCCCCTCAAAAAGCACTCTTTTTACTTGATTCTTATGTGGGTGTACAGATTGCTGAAACCTGGCTTGAGGTAACAGCTGCACCTTGGTATGGGAAATTGAGACCTCTTAAAACATGGAACATTTTCCCTCACAAGAGACACTAGTGTGCAAGCTGATCTTGGGACCCTTATAATTTGTTTGTGGTGCTGACCGAAACACACAAGAACACTGAAATAATGTACAGGGTGTAAAAGTGTTGTGTGTTTCTGTGATTCAAGAAACTTTTGAATATATTGCTTTAGTATTTAAGGTACACAATCTACAGGAGGGACAGGAGGAAGAAGAGAGAAGGAGTAGCTCTCTTTGTAAGGAAGGGATCAAAGCAACAGAACTAAAGGGTAAAAAGGAGGAGAGGAGGCACTGTGGGTCACCCTGAAGACTGGAAATGGCTCCACAATCCACATGGGGTTGTATACAGACCCCCATCTCATGGGTGAAACAGACAAGAAATGATAGAAGGCATCCTTGGGATGGCAGAGAAAGGAGAGTATTGCTGATGGGGACCTGAATATGCGGATGTTAACTGGAGCACCTTTGCAGCAGCGACATCCAAGAGCAGGCCATTCTCAATGCCCTACAGGGGCATGCCTCAGAGAACTTGTTTTGGAACCCACTTGGGAGGAGCAATCTTAGACCTGGTACTCTCAAATGGGGACGGAAGAGGATCTCTGATCTTGAAGTGGGTAGCCATCTGGGAACAAGCGACCACCAAACAGTGTGGTTCACGATAAACTTAGCTGTGAGAGTCAAGCCACACAAAGTGAAGGTACTGGACTTCAGGAGGGCTGATTTTGTCAAATGGGAGAGTGCCTCAGAAAAGCACTAGCAAACAGGCAAGAAGGTGGGGTGGAGCAACAATGGGGAAACATTAAAACTGCCATCACAGAGGCAACAAGGCTTTGTGTGAAGCAAATAAACAAATCAAAATGAAAGAAGAAACCTCTATGGTTCTCTAAAGAAGTAGTGGGGAAGATAAGGGAGAAAGGGATAGCATTCAGGAAGTATAAGGAAACACAGAAAGAGCAGGACAGAGAACTGTACCAGTTAAAACAGAAGGAAGCGGGGAAGGCAGTCAGACTAGCAAAGACCCAAACCGAGGAAAAGATAGCCAACTCGGTTAAGGAGGGGGATAAAACCTTTTATAGGTACATTAGGGAGCAAAGAAAGACTAAGGCAGGGATCCTGAGGCTGAATAAAGAGGAAGGTGGTTGGGCAGAGAGCAACTATGAAAAAGCAGGGATACTGAATGAATACTTCTGTTTGGTATTCACAATGGAAAAGCAGGGGGAGATACCTAATCCAGTCAATAGAAGCACTCTGGATAGGGGGGTTGATATTAGTCCTTTCACAGAAGAAAGGGTTCTGAGAGAACTCTTAAAACTGAAGGTGAATAAAACAATGGGGCCTGATGGGATTCACCCCATAATTCTAAAAGAACTAAGGGCAGAACTAGTAACACCACTGACTACCCTTTTTAATAAATCATGGGAGGATGGTGTGGTACCTGAGGACTGGAGGATGGCAGATGCGATTCCCCTTCACAAAAGTGGGAGCAAGACAGAGGCAGGAAACTACAGACCCGTCAGTTTGACCTCAGTGGTAGGGAAAATGATGGAATCACTGCTGAAGGAAAGAATTGTGGAGTACCTAGAGGCCAGTGGGGCACAGCACCCAAGGTAGCATGGATTCACAGCAGGAAGGTCATGTTCAGACAAATCTAATTGATTTCTTTGACTGGGTGACCAAAGCAGTAGACCAGGAGGGTGGTGGACATGGCCTACCTAGACTTTAGCAAGGCATTTGACACAGTCCCACACAAAAGATTAATAAACAAATTAGCCAGCCTAGGAGTGGGTCCCAGGGTGGTAGCCTGGGTAAAACACTGGCTGGACAACAGGATACACCGGGTAATAGTAAATGGAGTCCACAGTGAAGAAAGGAGGGTTATTAGTGGGGTACCACAGGGTTCAGTAATGGGGCCGGTCCTTTTTAATGTCTTTATAAGTGACATAAAGAGGGATCAGAAGGGAAAGTATGTCTCTTTGCAGATGACACAAAGATCTGCAACAGGGTTGATACGCAAGGTGGGGTGGAAAGGGTGAAAAGGGACTTGGCAAGGTTGGCGGAATGGTCAAATATATGGCAGCTTAGATTCAACTCAAAGAAGTGCAAAGTAATGCACCTGGGAAACAAAAACCCAGAGGAAGAGTACACAATGGGGGGTGACATACTGATAACAACAAAAATGGAAAGGGACCTGGGGTAGTCATATCAGATGACCTAAAGGTGGGCCAGCAATGTGAGAAGGCAGTAAGGAGGGCTGGGGGATACTGGGATGCATACGAGAGGCATCACCAGTAGAAAACAGGAAGTTGTTGGCCCTCTGTACAGACAGTTGGTAAGACCACATCTGGAGTACTGTGTACAGTTCTGGAGACTCCATCTCCACAAAGACATAGACAGGGTGGAGGCTGTCCAGAGGAGGGCAACCAAAATGGTGCAGGGTCTGCACCAGAAGACATATGAAGAAAGACTAAAGGAGCTTAAGATGTATAGCCTCGAGGAAAGGAGGAGAGGGGACATGATAGAAACTTTCAAATACCTCAAGGGAATCAACAAAGTCCAAGAGGGTAGCATCTCTTTTGAAAAAGAGATGTGCAAGAACAAGAGGGCACAATTTGAAGATAGAGGGGGGATGGCTCAGAGGTAATGTGAGGAAGTATTTGTTCACAGAGAGGGTTTTAGATGCATGGAACAGCCTTCCTGAGGAGGTCATAGAGTCAAAAACAGTGGGGGAATTCAAGAATGCATGGGACAGACATAAGGCAGTTATAGTGGGGAGTAGGAGGAAGTAGGCTGTTGGTTAACTAGGATCTGCAGCTTATCCGTCAGGTAGTGAAATGGGCAGACTAGGTGGGCCATGCGGTCCTTATCTGCCATCAAATTGTACGTTTCTAGTAGTTATGCTCTAGTCCTGGCCAATTGTACCACTATAATTATTCTTTATATGAATGCTTTAAGTGTGTTTTGATAACTTCGCCTCAGACTTTCTTTCCCTTTTCGTGCAAATTAAATTCCCATTAGGCTTACTTCATAAGCCTAAAGGAGTGCCTTTGGTCTAGTGCAGTCTGAAACAACTTCATTTTTTTTTAACTTTTGGTAGTCTTTACTTTGCTCTGGCATCCCAAAAATCAACATTAAGTTGGAAAATATTTTTAAAGTTGGGAGTTAATATAAATAATAATAATTTTTATTTATATGGCACTTTTCTTTTTTCAAGGCGCCTTACATATAAAGCAATTAAAACAATTAAAAATATTCAACAGAACCAAAGTCATAATCAACTAAACACTTCAGTTTTCCATGTAGGCTTTTTTCCAAAGAAAAGTTTTCAAACCATTCTTAGATCCCTCCACAGAAGTGCACTCCTGTAACCGATGGGGTAGAGAATTCCAAAGGGTGGGGGCAGCATAAGAAAAAGCTCTAGCACCAGATGATTTCAAATTCACCTTTTGAACCTCTAGCAACCCCTCGTCGGCCGAGTGGAGCGATTGATCAGGGCAGTAGGGTACCAGAAGTTCTTTCAGATAGACGGGACCCAGACCTTGTAGGGCTTTGAAAGTCAGCAAACTAACTTTAAAGGTGATCCGCCACCATATCGGCAGCCAGTGCAGTTCACGCAGCACCGGAGTAATATGACAGGATCTACTCGAGCCCGTCAAAAGCTGGGCTGCAGCATTCTGCACTAGCTGCAGGTGATGGATTTCAACCCCTGAAAGCCCTAGATAAAGGGAGTTGCAGTAGCCCAGGCACAAGAACACAAAGGCGTGGAACACAGTTGGAAGGTCATCAGACGGAACCAGATGCCTAACCCTGACGATGTTCCTAAGATGATAAAAGGAAGTCTTGATGACAGCCGACACCTGTGACTGCAGTGTCAGTCTATCAATAAGAACCACCCCCAGGTTACGCACCCGTTCGGAGGTTGGGAGAGAGATGCCACCAAGAAAAATTCCGGAAGGCGCAACAACACCCAACCCCCCATCTGTCGACCCAGGTCCACAACCAGTACCTCTGTTTTTTCAGAGTTCAACTTCAGCCAGCTAGAATCCATCCACTCCTGGATTTCTTTTAAACAGCTGTTAAAGACCGAGAGTGTGCCATCCTGGTTGGGAGCAAAAGAAAGGAAAAGCTGGGTATCATCTGAGTAACAGTGAAACCTCAGCACATACCTTCTTACAATGGCTCCAATGGGTAGCATGTACACAAATAACATGGGTGACAACACTGAACCCTGAGGCACCCACACAACAAAGCCATTGGATCTGAGGAAAATCCCCGGATACAACTCTTTGTGATCTCCCAGTGAGGAATGAAGTGAACTATCTCAAGACAATTCCCGATATTTCACATAAAGCCTCAGGTGTTCTATTAACACCACATGATCCATGGTGTCAAAAGCTGAGGAAAGATCAAGGAGAACCAAGATGGAATGGCTCTTCCGATCTCTCGCCATCAGGAGATCATTGAGCACCGAACCAGCTGTCTCCGTGCTATGTCTTTTATGAAAACCTGACTGGAGGGGTTCATGGATGCCATGGATGGTCAAATGGTCCTCCAGTTGAGCTGCCACTACTTTCTCAATCACCTTCCCAACATAGGACAAAATAAAGGACTTTTAAAAAGAGCCTAATAAGCTGGAACTGAAGGGAAGTGGTAAACTGGGAAATAGTGCTTGTATCTCAACATTTTATGTTATTGTATTTGACTGACAATATGCCGTTCAAGCGCTCATAGTTACCTGGCTTGGCACTTGAAATGTTGAAAGCTAAATGCAACAGTTTATCTGTACATAAAATGTTTAAGGGCCATAATAATTGTTCAGCATTTATATTTAAAAATGTTCTTTCTTTTTAGTTAAGTGTATTTATGAATATATTGTGCTTTATGATCAGAGAGTGGAAACTACTTATCCTATATGAACACTAGGAATTTTAAACTGAATGGAGCAATGATGCTAAGTGCCCTATTAATTAGCAGCGAAGCTGAGGAACATTTGATTAGTAGCGCCATGTTTAAGGTACTGCTAATGAGCCCAAAAGGGTAATCATTAAGATCTATCTAATTAAGAGCTCACCAATTTGTGGAACTTTTTCAGCACTTAATACATAAATCAGTTGGAGGAAAGTTTCTTCTGGATATCAAGTATGAGCATCAAGCTCCTGGGTTACTGGGCTTGGTCTGAGTATAGTTCTGCATTTAATTGATTAAGTGTCTTACTATGGGCTCCTATGAGATAGCTTGGGTGTTGGAGGACCGTTTTGGCCAATAACTGTAGCCATGTAAATGCCTCAGAATGGCTGGCTTATACATAGGTCAAGGTCAATTTACTCAAGCAGAACTCAAAGAAAGGTTTCTCTAATGTGGGGTTTAGGTGCAGCCTTGGTTCAAATGGAGTTAGGTATGAAATTCACTGTTTTTTTGAGGGGACATATGAAATATAAAAACTGTTATGAACATGTGCTTATGAACATAGAATCTTAGGTTTATTCTTATTTTTAATTTTAATCTTTGGTAACCGGGTAAGGCCCACTAGGCACAAGTGCCTGTTTTCAGGGGTGACCTAGGAGCACTGGGTGGTTAAGTGACTTGCTCAGAGTCACCCAGTATGCAAGTGGAGGCTGTGAGAATCAAACTCAGGTCTGGTCTGCTCGATGTATCAAGATCATTCACACCTCTTTCCTCTAACCTCTAGGCTATACTGCCAGCCAAGCCAAGGTATTACTTATAGGGTTGTATTCTAAGGCCTCAAAACACTGACATTAATGTCTTGAATCTCCAAATAATATTGGTATACCTCTGTATTGTTTATTTCTTGGGTGAGCTTTTAAATGTTCCTCGGCATAAACTTGAATGCAGAATATAATCTATAAAGTATTAGGAGTGCTTAATTTTTACAAGATAAATTGCTCAAGAGATAGTTTTAGTTAAGTGACCATTATTTGATGATACTTTTGCCACTAAGGTTAGCAATGTTTGTTGGATTTCAAGTTCTTAATTTTAAACACCTAGATGTGTTATAGGAGTTTTCACTCTTATGAATTGATGTACTAGTATTTAAAAATATTTGTGAATGTAGGATGGAATGTCAGTGTGTGTTTGTATTAAGTATGTGAGAGATATTTCTTTTGTAATGATGTTATAGTTGAATAAATAAATAAATATTACATTACCTATTACTCAAAATTTCACTCGCACTTGTGCTACAGTGCTCATGCCATAGGGCGGCACAGACTTTTATTCTTAACCTGTGCCCTGTCCTCTTGTGTCAGCACACAGACACTGGTTCACCGTCAGACCCTCAGATCAGCTGTGAAGAGATGAGTCAGAATACCAGCAACAACAGTGTAATGATGGCAAAAGCAACAGTTCTTGCAAGTTTGTTGAAACAGCAGCAGGCTTCGGGAGCAGCACAACAGTCAGATGATTTGCAAAAGTTACGGGCTCTCTGGTGCAGTCACAGAAAACACAAAGGTTACATTTCTTAAATGTAGCCCTCTCAGATGCTGACTTCAGACACTGGAGTTACTCGACTGCTGCAGGCTGCTAATTGCATAAAACGGGTGGCACAGGCTTTTATTCTTAATATGTGTTCCACTCCCTTTTGTCTGCACACAGTCACTGGTCCACTGCAGGACCCCCAGATCCGCTGTGAGAGATGAGTCAGAATACCGGCAATAGCAATGTAATGATGGCAAAGGCAACAGTTCATGCAAGTCTAATTGAAACAGCAGCAGGCTTTGGAACAGCACAGCAGTCAGATCTGATGTAAACAAGCATTTGTCAATGCCGAATGTTTGCTTACTGGCATTGGCAGTGGTAGTGTAGAAGTTACAGAGCTGCGTAATAGGAATGGCAGTGAAGTATTGAACTGAAGCCAACCCTACCACCACTCTGCAGAGAATGACAGGCATTGGGGTGTGCATTTGGGTCGTCGAGGCATAACAGCCATGCCATTTCACCACCCACTCTGCAGAGACTGACAAGCGTCCGTGTTCCTTGGGTCTTTGGCCCTTATCGCACCCATTTCATTAGGAAATACGGTGAGATGGGTGCGATATAGGGGAATGGGGTGAAGTTAGGCTGAAGAGTCCAAGGCATACCTCGATGCCTCTCAGTGACTGCAGGGTGTAGAATGGTATGAGCATCACAGGCAAGAATCCCAAGTCACACCCCTGATTCCTGTAATTCTCTATAGGGTTGGGCGATTTAGTTGAAAAGCCTAATACCTCAGGCATTCGTTGGTATTTTAACTCCAAATTTTCAACATGTTTGTTTGTGACCCCGCCTCATGAACAGGGGAATATCAGTTTTGGTAGCGAAAGCTACTCATGCACAGTGACTACGAGTTTAGCACCACAGGTGCAAAAATATTCGAACAGGATGTAAAAATGACAGCTGTACTCTTTCATGGGGAGGTGTAAAATGGCTATGCTGCAAATGTGTAGTAAAATATTTAAAAAATGGGTGAAGTCACGGTACGTACATAAACTGTACAACGCACACGTTATTATAAGTAGGTTGGGGATATTTTATGCAGATTGTCAACTCAGGCATTTTGGTGCCTCCATTCATGAACAGTGTCACTGTGATTTTCTTTATCTGTGCTGAACAATGATTTCCCACAGCGACCACGCATCTCTGCACTGAAAGTGTGAACACACTCGCCCATGTTGTGAAAAATGGCAGCTGTACTGTTCACAAGGAAGTGTTGAAAATGCCACTAGTGAAAATCTGGACTGAAAATATTACAAAGTCATGAACTAACGAGGATGAGTGGAAACTGCACAATGCTCACTCGTAACACAGTCATTTTATGGACTTTTGTCACCAAATTTTCAACATAGCCAATTTAAGACCTCTGCTCATGAACAGTGTAACTGTGATTTTCTTAATCTGTCCTAAACATTGCTTTCGCACACCAACAGCACCATTGTGCGCTACATGTGCGATAACACATTTTGGGTGACATATGAAAAATTGCAGCTGTACTGTTCATAAGGAAGTTTAATAAAATGGACATGTTGAAAATCTAGAGTGAAAATATTAAATTTGCAAACTTACGAGCATGCATAGGAACTGTGCAACGCACGCTCGTAAAAGTCATTTTTAGGCATTTTTTCACCAAATTTTCAACATAGCCATTTTAAGACCTCTGCTCATGAACAGTGTCACTGTGGTTTTGTTAATGTGTCCCATACATTGAGTTTGCACACCGACTGCGCCATTGTGCGCTACATGGGCGGAAACACGTTTTGGGCAGGATGTGAAAAATGACAGCTGTACTGCTCATAAGGAGGTGTGGAAAAATGGCAATGTTGGAAATCTGGAGTGGAAATATTGAAAATTCGCAAACCTACGAGCGTGCGTGGGAACTGTGCAACGCATACTTTGTAAAACAGTCATTTTAGAATTCTGTCACCAAATTTTCAACATTGCCATTTTAAGATCTCTGCTCATGAACAGTGACACTGTGATTTTCTTAATGTGTCCCATACACTGAGTTAAAACAACGACTGCGCATTATGCGCTACATGGGTGGAAACACGCTTTGGGCAGGATGTGAAAAATGACAGCTATACTACATAAGAAGGTGGAAAAATGGCAATGTTGAAAATCTGAGGTGGAAATATTGAAAATTTGCAAACCTATGAGCGTGCGTAGGAACTGCACAACGCACGCTCGAAAAACAGTCATTTTTAGGAATTTTTTCACCAAATTTTCAACATAGCCATTTCAAGACCTCTGCTCATGAACAGTGTCACTGTGATTTTCTTAATTTGTCTCGTACATTGATTTTGCACACCGACTGCGCCATTCTGCGCTACTAGGGCGGAAACACATTTTGGGTGAGATGTGAAAAATGACAGCTGTACTACTCATAAGACGGTGTGGTGAAATGGCAATGTTGAAAATCTGGGTGAAAATATTGAAATTACGTGAACTTACGAGCCTGCATGAGGAACTGCATAACGTATGCTCGTTAAACAGTCATTTTTGAATTTTGGCCCAAAATTTTTCAACATGGGGTTTTGGCCCCTTCCATGAATAACATCACTGTCATGGTGGTGTTCAGTCGAAGGGGTGATTTCGCCAATCACTGTGCACTCACCCGCGGCGAAATCTCGCTCGAGCAATCGCCATGACAGTGACATCATTCATGAGAAGGGGTCCAAAACCCCATGTTGGAAAATCTGGCAAAAATTCCCAAAATGCCTGAGATATGCAATAAAGTTGAACCCCCATTCAGCCCATTATACAGCTTACCGGCATTTCCTCAGTTCGCGGTCGGCTTTGAAGAGTGCAGACGTGTTCCCGGTCCACGAAGATCGTCGCGCGGAGTCCGGGGTAAGTATGGGGTGAGGGGTGTGGGGAGGCTGGGTGCAGTGGGTGGGTGCGGTTGTGGGAGGGGTTCGAGACGCAGCTGGACCGCTTTTATTTTACAGGGTAAAACAAAACAAAAAGACTTCGTGGGATCGCTTGCCACGCTGGGGTGGCCTCAGCGTGGCACAAGGACTTTGGGAAGTTTTTAGCTGACGGGATTGGGCACCCCTGCCGGCAAAAAAATATAAAAAACCTCATGGGACGTTTGCCACGCTGGGGTGGGCTCCCAGCGTGGCACCAGGACTTGGGGAGGCGCTCAGCCGGACGGGGATTGGGCACCCCGTCAGCAAAAGACCGATTGCCACGCTATGGGCCTCAGCGGGCACCAACTACTGGGAGGGGGGGAAGGAGACGATGAGCCCAGCCGACGGGGTTGGGCACCTGCCGGTGGCTGGCACGCCATGCATGGGGCGCGCACACCTGCGGCTGGGGGGGGAGCTGCGCATGAGCAGCTTCTTATCGCTGCTCACTCAAGCGTAGCTCCCCCTTTCAACTGTATGCCACTGCATTTTGGAGCGTGTCATAGACAGCTCCAAAATGCATTGGCTTACAGGGGCCGCACCTGCCAGCACAGTGCCTGAATTGGAGGAGGAGGTGACACACCTCCGAAATCTCCGATGATGGCACTATGTTTCTTGCACATGCGTGCAAGCAAACATAAAAATTACCAGGGCCCTCTGGTGCAGTCACAGGAAACACACAAGTTACAGTTCTTAAATGTAGTCCTGTCAGATGCTGACTTCAGATGCTGGAGTTACTCGAGTACTGCAGGCTGCTAGTGATGTTTCCTATACTGATCTCCTGAGTTTTCTCCCTCTAATTACATACTAACCTGTCAGGTGCTGTGCTATCCTGTTGTGTGATACTGTGAGAATATGGATACATCACTGAAGAGTAAAAAAAAAATTCATAACTCCTGACATAATCCAATATGATACCAACGGTAACCTTTAGGATAATAACAGTCAATAGCTACAGGAAATTAAAACAGTTTTCTTCCAGTAGTGTTCCACTGCAGACATGCTACCTGCAAATAAAGCTGTGCAAAAAAAAAAAATTAAAAATCTGCTGTGAACTGGCAAAGTTATCTATCAAAAATATTGTGAAAAAAATTAGCAATGTTTTTGAAATATTCTTTTACATTTCCTTTTAAATCTCTCCCTGGCTACTTCTATACTTTATAACATCATGCAGGTCATAAGTGGGTCCCGGTGTCTGATGCCACCCGTAAATATTTCTGAACATTAGTTGAATTGTGGGAAGGGATCTCGGTGTCTTCATGTTTGTGCATTATGGTGGGACTGAGTGTAAGTAAGCAATAATACCCGACAAGGGTGGGCGGTGTGTGCTAGCGGACCGCCCCAGGGGCGTAATGGGGCCGGCATAGCCGGAGGGCCTTATAGCCTGGGCGGTCCCGGTATAGCTACAATACCGCCCACCCTGAGGGTATTATTAGGCATAAAAAATGGGCTACCTGTGGCAATTTTATGTGGGATTTTAAAAATGTAAAAAATGTAAAACAAAATTAAAAAGAATGAAGTTTGAGTCATTTGGTAGTAAAATAGTCCCTGGTTTCTGAGGTACTCCACCTCCTGTTGCCTACCACTCCATATAGCCATTCACTGTTACTTTTGCTCTTCCTGTACCATCACCTCTGGAACAAGTTTAACCCACCAGTACTCTGCTGTCATTATTTTGCACTACACAAAAGGGAAATGCCATCTCTGCTGCTTGCCCTGGGATTTTATTATTGGCTTTTTATGTAGTTTCCCAGTCCTCGCTGCTTACCCTGAGGACGAGCTCATTTCTTATTGTTTTCATTTTTTTCTCTTTTGGTATTTTTTAGTTGTTTCGGTCCTCGCTGCCTGCTCTGAGGGACGGAGTGGAAAGGCGCCATTAGAGTTTCCGGTCCTCACTGCCTATCCCTGAGGACCAGGGGTCAGTTCTTATCTTTTTGCCTTGGCATTTTTTAGTTGTTTCGGTCTTTGCTGCCTGCTCTGAGGAT
Source organism: Neoceratodus forsteri (assembly GCA_016271365.2). Classification (NCBI taxonomy): domain Eukaryota; kingdom Metazoa; phylum Chordata; order Ceratodontiformes; family Ceratodontidae; genus Neoceratodus; species Neoceratodus forsteri. The sequence continues at coordinate 757,216,138 of CM028135.1, forward strand.
TGGGAGTCTGAGTAGAGTGCACTTACAGTTTCGGTCCTCGCTGCCTATCTCAAGGACTGTGGGTCAGTTCTTTTCAGTTTTTCCTTGGTATTTTTAGTTGTTCCCAGTCCTGCTGTCTGCTCTCAGGACCGGAATCTAAAGAAGGAGTGTCGTTACAGTTTCCAGGTCCTCACTGCCTATCCTGAGGACTGGGGTCAGTTCTTAATGTTTTTCCTCTTTTTTTTTTTAGTGGCTCCCAGTCCTCCCTGCTTGCTCTGAAGACCGGGAGCGTGAGGAGAAGCGCCTGTGTTTCCCGGTCTTCGCTGCCTACCCGTGGAGTGGATCAGTCAGCAGTATTTGGAGATGACAGAAGGTACTGTAAAAAAAAAAAAGCAATTACAACAAGTTTGAGAGAGAGAGAATGAGTTTTCGGTGTGTTTGTGCTAGGGATGACTCGCTCTTTGCGCTTTGCTCTCGGGGGAGGGCGGGGTGACAGTAAGGAAAGGTGAGCTCGTTCATGTCAGGACAAGCTGTGCTGCCACTATAAATCACAGGCAGGTTCGCTTTTGGATGAGTAGGTGGCCAGTTGCAGAAAGGAGGCGCGAGAGCGTGACCCGCTCTCCAAGAGTCAGGTATCAACAATTACAGGGCATGGCAGAAAAGGTCACTAAAGTTAAAAATAAAGAAAGAAAAAAAATAGCCATAGAGGAGGATGATGTGTGATTTAGCAGCTGCCAATGAACTAGTGAGAGAGAGTTGGGGGCCAGTATCTCTCGTTAAGTGTGAACAAAAAAATGGCGGGCATTTTAAATTTAAACTTCCACTGGCACCCTGATATTGATGGTAATCAGGTCGGTTGGGACTGGCACTACATTTACCAGGGCTCTGTTGTCTGATAGATGCCCACCTTGCCAGGAGCTATCAGCCAATCAGAGCCCATAGATTTCTTTGCCCATTTTCTAACAGACAGTATCTATTCATCAGGGCTGTTGTAGGGGCTTATGCACAAAGTTATTCAACTGGACATCAGCCAACCACCTCAATAGAATCATTCCTTCCTACTTGCATCTGCTCATCCTATATTGATATACAACTCAGCTGTGATGATGCCAGCTATGAGTTTAAGTCATCCTCACATGTGGATAAATATATCACAAAGACAGTCATATGATATCCATCTCTTTCACATCTTACATATTTACAATACAATACAATACAGTTTTAGTCTGCATAGTGTCTTAATTATCAAAAAACCTAAAATACCTAAAAGAAATGGAAGGAACTAAAGATGACAAAAAATGTATCTTATTTTAAATAAAACTAAACTAGTGATACTCTATATGTGGCTTTATTTTCATAAAAGTTATGTACTTTCTTTGTATAAAATGCATTTTAATTCAAAATGATGCATTTTTATATTAATTAATGCATATTTAATTCTACCAATGTAGTTTTTATTGAGTTCATCATGGCACACAGGTGAAGACAAACTCAGTGACATGAAAGCTCCCTAGCAAGTGGCATGCCAATGGGTCAGTAGGCTCAGAATGATTCAGTTTCTGTTGTTGGGGTAGAGCTGGCCAACATTTCAAGGACAGGGCCTCACCAATAGTGGTGCAACTCTGTCCTTTGATAGCAAAGCCCTGCACTGTTGGCTTTCTGGTTGCGTGTTCACGCTGCTGTAGCACTCTTCAGTGTGAACACACTGAGCCTGCCCACTGCTCCTGTCTTCCTTGCATTCCAGTTTGAGCCCCCACCAGCAAATCACTTCCTCCCACTGCTGCTATCCTCCCACACCCAGGCGATGTTGGAGGCCCCCCGCCAGCAAATCACTCCTGCCCACTTCCTCCCACTGCTGCTATCATCCCCACACCCATGTTCTGTTGGAGCCCCCATGCCCCACCAGCAAATCACTCCCTCCTGCTTCCTCTCACTGCTATCCTCCCCACCCATGTTCTGTTCAAGCCCCCTCCACACAGCAAATCTCTCCTCTCCCTCCCACTGCTACTATCTTCCCCACATCCACATTCTGTTGGAGGCCCCACCAGCAAATCACTCCCTCCTGCTTCCTCCTGCTGCTGTCCTCCCACCCGTGTTCAGTTCGATTCACATACACACACAACACAGAAAATCCCTCCATCTCCCTCCCACTCCAGTTGTTCTCCTGCACCCTCCATTTCCTGTCCCCACCTGACACTGGGCAGACAATCCCAGATTCTTTCCTATATAAAAAAAAAGAAAACCGTCCCCAGTGTCTTATTTCTATAAACCTGAAAAAAGGTCCATTGTTGTGTCCCATCCCCTCCCCATCCCAACTCTCCCTGCACCCACCTCCCACCCCTTATCCATACTTACCTCTGGAGGTTAGGAGCAATGATTTTCTGTGGACTGGGACACATCTGCACTCTTCAAAGCCGACTGGCAAAGTGAAGATTTCAAGGTAAGCCATATAATGGGAATCAATGGGGCATTCAACTTAGGTTGATATCTCCAGCCATTTTAGGAATTTTGGTCCCAAATTTTCAACATGGGTTCTGGGACCCCACCTCTGAACACTGTCACTGTCATTTCATTACTCTGTTCTAAAAGATGATTTTGTGGATGCTGTGTGGAATCACCTTTGAGACTGATTAATGAGACGACAGTGCCACTAGTCATGATGGGTGGGGTCCCAATAAGTCCATGTTGCAAATTTGGTGAAAAAATTAAATAAAATGACTGCGTTGGAAGCGTGCATTGCGCATTTTCTACACATGCTCCTAACTTTGCTAGTTTTTAATATTTTCACTCCAGATTTTCAACTTTGCCATTATTTCACACCTCCTTATGAACAGTATAGCTGTCATTTTTCACATCCGCCCTGAAATGTATTTTTGCACCAGTTGAGCAGAATGGAGTGGTTGCTGTACAAAATCCACTTTCAGGATGGAGTAACAAAATCACAGGGCCACTGTTCATGAAGGAGGTCCCAAAAAGATCATGTTGAAAATCTGGTGAAAAATTACAAAATGACCGCAGTTATGGGCGTGCATTGCACAGTTTCTATGCATGCTCCTAACTTTGCCAATTTCTCATATTTTCACTCAAGATATTCAACATTGCCATTTTTCACACCTCTCATGAACAGTACAACTGTCATTTTTCACATCCTGTCCAAAATGTGTTTTAGCACCTGTGGCACCAAATAACACAGTCACTGTGCAAAATCACCTTTTGGGATTGAGTAATGAAATGGTATTGCCACTGTTCATGAGACGGTGACCCAAAATGGTCATGTTGAAAATTTGGAGTGAAAATACCAACAAACATCTGGGGCATTAGGGTTTCCAACAGTAATGCCCCCATCCCACCCTGTAGAGACTGACAGGCGTCGGGTGTGTGCCTTGCAGTTGTCAGCCATAACGTCACGCCATTCCACCCCCACCCTGCAGCCAGTGACAGGCATCAGGGTGTGCCTTGGAATCTTTGACCCAAACGTTCACCCCATTCTCCTATACTGCACCCATCTCAGCTTATTTCATTATGGAATGGAGTGAATGTTAGGACAGAAGACTTCAAGGCACACAGTGATGCCTGTCAGTGTCTGTAGGGTTGGGGTGGAATGGTGTGAGTGTTACAGCCAATGACCTAAAGGGACACCTGCAATGCCTGTCAGTCTTGTAGGGTGGGGTGGGACATTAGGTTGGAAACCTTAATGCCTCATTAAGAAAGTAAATCAGGGAGGGATGTTTGATGTCACCTATAGTACCTTGATTTCAGCAAAGCCTTTGACAACGTCCAGCACAGAAGACTGATAAACAAGATGAGTAGTCTGGCAATGGTGCACAAGCTGATAAACTGGGTTAGAAACTGGTTGATGGACAGGAGGCAGAAGGTGGTGGTAATGGGATCCAATCTGGGGAGAGGTGGTAGCCAGTGGGGTACTTCAGGGATAAGTCCTGGGACCAGTCCTGTTCAATGCCTTCATTATAGGCATTGCAGAAGGAGCTAGAAGCAAGGTCTGTCTACCTGTTTGCAGATGACACCAACATCTGTAACAGAGTAAATACTCCAGAAGGGGTGGAGAAATGAGCGGGTACATGGAGAGCTTAAAATGGCCTGAGGTGGCAACTGAGGTTCAGTGCAAAGAAGCCTAAATAATGCCCCTAAGAAGAGGAAACCTGTGGACAGTTACAGGATGGGGTGGAGGTGCTGATGATCACCAAGGAAGAAAGGGACCTAGGGTTATCAGTTCTGATGTCCAAAAGGTGTCAAAGCACAGCACACATGTTGCAAGGATGGCCAGTGGCATGCTGGGTGCACAGGCAGAGGTGTCACTTGCAAAGGCATGAGGTGGTGATGCCAGTGTATAATGCACTAGTGAGGCCTCATCTACAGTACTATGTGCAAATCTGGAGGCTGCAAATGTGCAAGATCATTAACAGGGTGGAGGCAGCCCACAGAAAGGCAACCAAGATGGTACATGGCTTGCATCACAGAACATATCAGCTGAGATTAAAAGGGCCTCAACATGTACTTGTTGGAGGAAAGGAGGGAGTGGGAAAACATGGCAGATACATTCAAGTGCCTCAAGGGCATAAACAAGGTGCAGAGGTAGACATCTTTCAATACATCAAAATGTTTGACATTGACAAATGCTTGTTTTTTACCCCTCCAAAAAAAAGAAAATTGTCCGCTGTGTAACCCCCCTTCCCTAAACAGTACAGACACTGGAAGTGCCCAATTCCTCAGTGTTCTCATCTGTCTGTCTACTGTTGTGCACTGTGTAAACCCCCCAAAACAGTATGCAGACATGGGGATGCCCAATCCCCCAGTGTCATCTGTCCATCCATTGCTGTCCGCTGTGTAACCCCCCAACAGTATACAGACATCGTGGGGTGCCCAATCCCCAGTGCCCTCATCTGTTCAGCAAACTCCCTGAAAAACTAAAACTGTCCCTCATCATTTTTCCCCCTGTAAAAGAAAACCATCCATTTTTGTCCATTCGCCATTGCCCAACCCCCACTCTCCCTCAGGACCCACCACCCCACATACCCCATACTTACCCACTGGAGATCCATCACTGTAATCTACCTTTAATGTATTTCAAAAGGGTTTTCAGCTTAGTGGCATAGCTTGCCCATTTTTCAATATTTTGCCTCAAATTTTCAACATATGTTTTTGGGACCCCACCTCACAAACAGCTTACGCTAAAGGTGTGACCCTGAGCAAATCACTTAACTTTCTTGTCTCTCCTGATTAAAAAAAGTAAAATTAAAAACTAAATTAAAAAGCAATTTTCAGCCATTCCTCCACCCTCCCCGACACCAGTGTACACGACAAATGTTGGGCCTTGACAAATGCTTGTTAGACCTGGTTAGCTTAGGATCACTTTATGTATGCGAAGTGCATGCAAACATTGTGCAAATAAGCATGTGGCATGCATTCTGCATGTACACAGCACAACTATATTTCTGTAAGGGTAGGTCTCAGTCCACCTTACCCAGTTTTGAATAAATAAATATTATTAAATACTACTGGTTTTAGGGGCAGTGCAGCATCTTTCAAATGAAGTGTGTTTTGATGGAGCTGAGCTTATCTTATATTATCAATGAGTTGGTGCAGCGATGGGGCTTCTGTACTGATGTCCATTCCGGTTAGAAAAAGCACTTAGGCATCACAAGCACCCACCCACCCTGACCCTACGATGTTAACAATTAAGTCCAGCCTCACCATAACATGGCTGGAGCCGACAGGATTCATTAACATTTATTGGGGGTCTGCAGTAATTGTGTTCAATTTTCCAATACATAGAGGTAAGAGGGAGGACTGGAGTTTCAGACTTCAGCTGCTGGATACAGCCTACTTAAGTTAACGGGACCAAACAGGCCAGTAATTGTGGATATTTGCTACGGCAAGAGATTGACATTTTGAACAGCTCTGGTCATTATTAAACATGCAGAGAAGCTTTATTTTGCTGAATAAATTGGTGTGAATTCAGGGAATTTGTAATTCACAAAGTTTTGTGAATTTCGTGGCATGCACTCTCACTTCTCTGGCCATTTTTTATTTATTTATTTTTAATCATCCAAATGTATCGTATCTCACCCCCAGCCAATGTGTTGTAATTGTCAACCCCCTTCCACCTCTCAGATACTTTTTTATCATAAATACCCCTTCAAACCCCTCTAACATCCTTCTCCCTCCTTCCGTCCTCTACCCTGGTAAATTTACATGAAAAATATAGATCTGCCACCCCCTCACCTGCATGCCAAAACACCCTTCCCTTTCACCTCTACCTGACCAGACCCCAATGGTTCAGATTACAACACCTACCCAGCCCCCCTCTGGACCCCAGCACTCTTTTCCCTCCGACCAGAAATTCCTTCCCTGAACCTCAGCCAATTTGATTTTACTAGGAACAAAGACATTACCATCTGTTCATGCTATTTCCAATAAGGACACGGAACAAAGCAAACACTCTGCAACAGGAGATGGTTTTCTTCATTTACAGGTTGCAGGAAAATTGATTTTTTGCTACACTGGTCAGAGGATGAGGAGGTGGGGGGTCAGAGGGGGTTCAGTGGGTGTTCTGATCTGAACCATTGGTGTCTAGTCAGATGTGGGGGCAGGGGAGTGTGTTTTGCGATATGGGTGAGAGGAAGGTGAAACCTATATTTTTCATATACAGTACAGTAAATTCATTAGTGAAGGGGTGCTAGTGGAGGATGGGAGGGAGATTTATTACACAAAAAAGTAACTAGGAGGTGGGAGGAGGGTTGAAAAGTATGCACAGTGGGTAGGGAAGGAAGTAGTTTACACTTTTGTTTTACTTCCAAAGTCAGATGAAGCCTGCAGGATCACAATTTGCCTCATTTTTCACCTGTATATTGCCTACTTCATCTGGCAAAAACTATATGAATTGCCTAATTCACTAGAAATGTGGCAATTACTGTTGGTTTATTTAATGAACTTGGGATCTGTGCTATGCAAACGCTATGTGAATTGCTGTCATCAGTGAAGTGAAGGTGGCAAAATTTGCGACTTTCTTTTCAAAACGAATTTTGGTGACTTCACCTGCCCCTAGTTGTAATTCACAGCTCTGATAGTGAAACAATGAATTATGAGAATCTTAATACATGGCATGGTTTTGAATTATAAGCAGTGCCGTATGAGCCTGAAAATGTAGCCATTCAGGCCAGTTTTGATTAAGGATGGGTAAAACACAGATCGGCCTACATTTAAACTGTGACTTCTATGTTTTGTGCAATTATATTGTCCGTATTCTATTCTGAATGCAATTATTGTATATATTGTAAATACCTATTGAAATTGATATTTTTATCTTGAACTGTGTTACCACAGTTTTGTATTTTATTCTATGTATTGCCATGCCTGGTTAAATAAAGTGATTGATAATAAAGTGACTGATTGTTTCATTGCTTGTACAAGGGACCTCCTTTCGAATGAGCTTGCTCAATGGACCTCATCACTTCACAATAAACTTGAACTTGAAGTTAAACTAAGGGTTTAAGAGTAGTCTTTTGTAAAAGTTTGCTTGTGTGCTATTCAAATATGCACTTAATTTGCATGAAAATTAATAAAACAATATTTATTTTGGGGGGCACTGATGAGCAGTCATACAGAAGGCAGCACACTTCAGAAGCTCCATGAATTTATGATTTATTCTGTGATTAAATGCTAATTTTATGCCTCATTTTTGCCAGTTTGTGCCCTTCCAACATCATTGAATCCTGACAGTGGTGGATATGGGGAAAAGTAAGGAGCTGCAGCCACATCCAATGACTTTTTCAGCCACGAGGACAAGAAAACAGTGGGCCTTCACAGGCCACGCACCCAGTGGCACTAGTGGAGTGGGGGCTGGAAGAGGTGGTCAATACCACATTGCAGCAGCTGGTCTAGACAGTCCGAGATTTGGACTGTAAATCTGATTCCCCACGCCACGGGTAGTGGGCTGGAAACGAGATGGATGCTAACCATCATTCTGTGGGCAAGCTGGAGACTAATATGACCAAAACTATGGCTGCAGCAACAAAGTCAATTAAAGATGGTAACTGGATGAGACAGCACCTGGAACAGCTGGATAATCAGGCACAGGGAAAATATTCTAATCCTTGAGCTGCCAGAGTCTGCTGAGGGTGGGGACTCTCTTGGCTTTGTCTGCGCTGATCATTCCCAATCTACTGGGCATTGGGGAGGATGAAGGTCTGATTTCTATTGAAAAAGCTTATAGACTTACCCCCAGGAGGGCCAGCAGAGAGTCATCTGGGCCTCTGGCCCTCATCGAGGTGTGCACTGGCATGGGTGACCAGGATCGGGTACTGTCAGCGGCAAGAAAGCGTCACCAGATCCAGTACAGAGATGTGGTATTGCACTCCTTTCTGGACATAGCTTATGGAACCTGCCAACATCGGCGGGCTTTTGATGGCATTAGGAGCTGCCTGCAGCAATGGAGAATTCCTCATCAACTTCTCTTTCTGGCCAGACCCCGATTTCAATGTAAGGGAAAGGTATATCCTTTGAATGAATCCCACCAGGTGGAAAAAGTGCTGAGCCTCATGGAGCAAGAACTGTGCCTGACTGATATGGATGAGGTTGTAGAGGATAAGTGATGGTTTGGAAGGACCCTTGTTTAAAATATAAGGTACTTTACAGAGGTCCAGGAGGTTCACAGCTCAGTCCTTCGAGTTTCTGCTTTGGTGCTGAGGGACAATAGGAATAAATGGGACTATTATATGATGATAAATGACATGGTTGGACTCTCACTTATTGTAACTGCTAAGGGTTATATGCAAACTGATATGACCTGGGGAATTATATATTTGTTGGAAGTCCCGCTTTGCTGCTTTCTATAGCTGCGGACAGGTGGACTGTGTTACTATTTTGACTTACATGTTTACGGAGTTTGTTAGTGCTCTTCCATTATGGTGGGGACTGGGAAGTAAAATAGCTTAATGGATAGTTTATAATTTTTCTGTTTTATGCTGTTATAATGTGGAGCTTCTAAGAATTAATTCTGGGATGTGTCATGTAAAGGGAAGGGGGGCTTTTTGCCCTCTGACCAGCAGACTCTAGTAGAGTTTGTTGGCGTATAGCCCTTCAGGCTTTGCCTTCGATTGCATGCTCTAGTTAAAGTTAAATTTGGTATATTCTTAGGGATACTTTCCCTATGTTGTACCTCTTGGGGTACCTCCATCTATGTTTGGTGGTTTGACCTATTGTTGACAATTGTACTGTGGTGATGCCTGTGTTTGTTACTTTTGTAAGCTGCTACTTGCAGAAAGTTCAATAAAAATATTATGCAAAAAAACCCACTGATATTTATTTGATTTATTTATTAAAGTGTTTCAACAGGGGGAAAAAAAGCTCAAAATAGCTTCTCTCTAGATATGTCCTGTGGAAAGGGGAACAGGGTCAATTTACATATACAGTAGTACAAGTATGTAAAAACTACAGTTTAGAGTACAGTTAGATACAATATACAGATTTCAGCAGAGAATAAAAGGGTACATACAATATGTGCAATATACAGTGACAGCAGGTAGGTACCAGTGCACAAATACAATGTAAATGGGTAACACAATAAGTGCAACATACAGTGTCAGCAGTTAAGCTATATACAATAAGTGCAATATACAATGCCAGTAGTTACAGTCATTTTGCAGTTCACAGCAAAAGAAAGAAAGGCCAGGCATGATAATGACAGTGGCAGGAGGGGGAAGTGTGGGAGCGGAGAAGATAAATAAGGGAGGGTGTAGAGAGAGCAGAGTGAATGTTTAAAGGGAGAGAATTCCAGAGTATAGGAAAGTAGAAAAAGAAGGCTGATTAGACAGTTAGAGTCTCACGGGGAAGGAGCTTGAAGGAGCAAAACCCAGAGTTACGGAGGGAGGAGGAGGAGGGGATGGGTGGAGAGAGCAGAGAGCTGAGATAAAGGGGTAGAGAGGATACGTGGGTGGGTGGGGTACCCTGGGGCAAATACCCTCCTGTTCAATTGTTCTATACCACCCAACCCTGCTTCCATAGGTGCACGTACAGTACGGTGCTCATGGTGGTGGTGGTGGTGGTGGAAAGAGAACAAGCATTTATCAAGGCCGAATATTTGCTTGCTGGCATTAGCATTGTCAGTGCAGGAGTTAGACAAATACAGAATAGGAATGGCAGTGAAGTACTGAAGTGACACCAACTCCACCCCCACCCTGCAGAGATGGACAGGCATTGGGGTGTGCCTTTGGGTCATCGCCCATAATGCTCACGCCATTTCACCTCACCCTACTCTGCAGACACCAGCAAGTGTTGAGGTGTGCCTTGGGGTGTTCGGGCTTTACACTCACCCCATTCCATAAGGTAATATGCTGAAATGTGTGCAGTATAGGAGAATGGGGTGAACTTTGGGGCCAAAGAGTCCAAGGCACACCTCAATGTCTGTCATTGGCTGCAGGAAGGGGGTGGGAGTGGAATGGTGTAAGCATTACTGTTGACAATCCCAAGTCACACCGGTGACACCTTTCAGTCCCTACAGGGTACAGCATTATGATCAGAAACCCTAACACCCTGGGCGTTTCTTGGTATTTTCACTCTAAGTTTTTAACATGGGCATTTTGTGACCCAACCACATGAACAGTGACACTATCAGTTTGTTAGCCAAGAGGTGATTTTGCACAGCAACCTGTGCCATTTGGTGCCACAAGTGAGAAAACACATTTCGAACAGGATGTGAAAAATGACAGCTGTACTGTTCATGAGGAGGTATAAAAAATGGTAATGTTGAAAATCTGGAGTGAACATATAACAAAATTGGTGAAGTCACAAGCGTGCGTAGAAACTGTGCAACACACACCCTTAATGCAATTATTTTGGGGATTTTTTATACCAGATTTTCAACATAGGCATTTTGCGACCCCCGCTCATGAATAGTGTTACTGTGATTTTCTTAATCTCTCCTGAACACTGATTTTGCAAACGACCTTGCCCATTGTGTGCCATAGGTGCGAAAACATGTTTTGGGCAGGATGTGAAAAATGACAGCTGTACTATTCATAAGGCAGAGTACAAAAATGACAATGCTGAAAATCTGGAGTAAAAATATAAAAAATTGGCTAAGTTACGAGCGTGCGTAGAAACTGCACAACACACGCTGGTAATGCAGTCATTTTTTGAAATCTGTTCACCAAATTTGCAACATGGGCTTTTTGGGACCTCTCCTTATGAACACTGTCACTGTGATTTTCTTAATCTGTCCCGAACATTGATTTCTCACAGAGACCATGCCATTGTGTGCCAGATGTGCAAAAACAAATTTGGGGCAGGATGTGCAAAATGACAGCTGTACTGTTCATAAGAAGGTGTGGTAAAATGGCAATGTTGAAAATCTGGAGTGAAAATATTACAAATTCTCAAAAATACAAGTGTGCATGGGAAATGCACAATGCATGCTCATAACACAGTCAGTTTTGGGAATTTTTTTCACCAAATTTGCAACATAGGCTTTTTGGGAGTGCACCTCATGAACAGTGACACTTGTCTCATTAATTGGTCCCGGAATGTGATTCTGCACAGGGACTGCAAAATCATGTTTTGGGACTGAATAATGACATGACAGTGATTGATTTCATGAGGCGGAGTCCCAAGTACCTCATGTTGAAAATTTGGTGCTAAAAGTCACAAAAATGGCTGAGATATCCACCTAAGTTGACCCTCCCCAAATTATGCCATTATACAGCTTACAGGCATTTCTTCAGTTTGTGGTCAGCTTTGAAGAGTTCAGATGTGTTCCCACTCCACCAAAGATCATCACTACAGGCTCCAGAGGTAAGCATGGGGTTAAGGAGGGGTGGGAGGTGGGTGTGCAGATGGTGAGTGTGGGTTGGGGAGGGGCACATGAACAATGAGGAAAGTTTTCTTGTTTACAGGTGAAAAAAAAACTTTGCAGAAGATTTTCTTTTTTAATATGTACATTTGGCATGCTGGGGTGGGCTCCCAGCATGCCACTTGGGTGTTTTGGGGGGACTGGAGCCAATGGGGATTGGGCACCCTGATGGGAAATAAAAAAGGGTCTGTGTTTTGTGTGGGCATGATGCTAAGGAGGATTGGGCACCCCCCTCGGCAGACACATTGTTATTTGGGGGGACATTATGCTGACGGGGATTGGTCTCCCCATCGGCAAATGAACTGGGGAGGGGGCATGCCAACAGGAGGATTGGGCACCCCAGAGGTCAGCTCTTTTGTGGGACTGTGAGAGGCAGAAGGTGACAGCCACCATGTTTATTGAAATGTTACATCAGGCAAGGTATGCCCTGTAATGAGTGGGCACTCCCTTATTGCAGTGGCAAAATCGTTTCAAGTTGGTGGCACGCTTTTGAGCTGCAGCCATAGACAGCATGCTCATTTACTGGGGCCACAGAGACAAGCCCCCAAAAGCAGTGGCAGCATTGGCCACAACACGACCACACATCCACAGCCTGCTACTCCATCAAGCTGCCACAACATGTTTCTTGCGCATGCGGCTAAGCAAACATATAGTAAAATGAGGATTAATTAGAAAGAGAGCGTGGTTCTCAATTACTGATTCCTACTAATATATTCTGATGTACACTGCTATCATCTGATTAATGTGGTCTGCAGACAGCCTTTCATTAAACAAAAAGAATAGTTGAAGACAATGATAAATTGTTGTATATCTAGATATGGACAGGAAATCCCATTGAAATGAATGGGATTTCAAGTGGAATTGTTCCTGGACACATGAATAAAATGAAAATGAGATACCCAGATATAGCTAAATATACCAGTGATTTATCACTGACTGTACATGTAGTTTCTTAACACCAAAAAGATGAAGGTTAAACTTTTTCAAAGAAATTATCTTAAAAAGGACCAACTATGGGACCGGTTCTATGTCATAACAGTGACCGCCAAAGGGCAACCGCCATTATAGCGAAGTCAGAGCGCCAAAAATCAATTTCGCACCCTGACTCCCAGAGCACAACACAACGGTGCTGGGACTTGTACTTTTTTATAAGCTTATGCTGGGGGCTGTGCCCCCGCATCCCCTACTAAAGGATTCCTCAACCCAGGAGGGTATGTTGGGGCAAACGTAAAAATAACAAAATTCAGGCTGAGCAGCAAAACGAACCTGCACCTGAACCCAAACCTAGCATGGAGGCTGCAAGCTGACCTACTACACAATGGGCCAGCTCGGCAACCTACTGCAGCACCAACCCTCACGCCTCCCACCCCATTGCTATGTGTGCTTGTTCCCACCCCACGTGCATGCAGTAGTCGCTCTCCTCCCCCGGCGTATCATGTAGCGACTTCCTGTCACTACCATCTCCACCCCCCATCCGGTCGCTGTACCCACAGGTAGTCCCTGTGATGGGCACCACAACCGAGTCACCCTTTCTCGAGGGTAGCTCTGAAGGCGGTCACCACATCACATGCTACCATTGGACCTGCAGTCACTTCATTTTTAACATGAAATGATGGAGTCAGCTTGACATGTTTGTGCCCTGCCAGGCTCCATAAAGGCATTGATCTGCTTTAAATATACTTTGACAGCAATGTTAAATGTTTAACATGTTGACATGTTTAAAGTGCCCACCAGAATGCAAACATGTTGACCCAATTCCAAGCCTTCAATAAACAAACTCTGGCTAGAGCTGACACTGCTGCAGCTGCCCTTTGAGAGTGCTCAGTGAGCTCACAGCAGAACAGTGTGACATGCCCAAGATGGCTACTGGAGCTTAATCACGGATGCACGGTGGTGAAGTCACGCATGCACACTGAGCTCTGGTGGCTATTTTAGGCGTGGTGAATGTCCCACTGAGAGGTCAGTGCATATGCACGATGAGCAGAACAATACATACATACGGACATGCGAAATGCCAGCAGAAACAGGCCTCACGGGTCTATTGAGTCTGCCTCGATTGTGCAGCAAGCCCTCAACTGCAGCTGCCCCACCTCCCTCCCTGCTCATAACCACCCCCACTCTGACCCACCTCTTCTAAATCATCCTAGCATTCTACACGATACCACCTATTCGGGCAGAGTGTTCCACTTATCTACCACCTTTCCATGAAAAAGTGTCTTCGATTTCCTCCTGAATCTCTCCCAATCTCAGCTGATGCCCTCTCATGTCCCTCCCTTTCTGATCTGAAGAATTCTTCTGTATTAATCCTGTTAATACCTTTTAGGTACTCAAAGGTTCTGATCATATCCGTGCTATCCTCCTGTCTTCCAGGGAATACATTTGCAGCTCTCCCAGCTTCTCCTCATAAGATATTCCCTCGAGTCCTTGTATCATTTTCATTGTCCTACGCTGTACCCCTCCAGAAATCTGATGTCCCTCTCTAGGAATGGATGCCATTACTGCATGCAGTATTCAGTGTGGCCTGACCAGTGACCTGTACAGGGATAGGATCACTTCTCTGTGCCTGAAGGAGATGCCACTAGCTATGCACCCCAGCATCTTGTTTGACTTTGCCACAGCCTTTCTGCACTAAGCTGAGTGGTTCATACTCCCCATTATTAGTACCCTAGATCCTTTTCCTCCACTGTGCTTACCAACTGTACCCCTCCCAACTGGGATTTCCTCCTCTGGTTCCTTACTCTGAAGTACAGTACCTTGCAGTTCTTGGCATCGAACCCCAACTGCCTTGTCTCCGACCATTCCTGTAGTTTGGTCAGGTCTTCCTGCTTCCCCCTCTACCCCTCCATGTCATCTACCACTTCACTAATCTTAGTATCATCTGCGAACAGATTGATCCTACTCCAGATCCCATTTGAGATCTCGGCTATGAATATCCCGAACAGCACTGGTCCCAGTACTGAATCCTAGGGCACCCCACTTGTAAAGTCCCTTTGCTGCCTACCCGTAAGCCAGTTGGTGATCCAGCTGACCATTTTTGTCCCCACCCCAATGTATTCCCATTTCCCCCCAGCCTCCCATGTGGCACTGAATCAAAGGCCTTGCTGAAATCCAAATATATGAAGTCCACTGCATGGCTCCTGTCCAGTTCCCTGGTAACCCAGTCATAGTACTCAGCTAGGTTTGTCTGGCTGGATCTGCCCGATACAAAACCATGCTGATAGCCGTCTTGGAGCCCATTGTCTTCCAAAAGGTCACCAGTCTCGCTTAGGACTGACTCCATGAGTTTCTCCATGATTGAAGTGAGACTCACCAGTCTCTAGTTGTCCAGATCATCCCTTGGGCCACTTTTATGAATTGGCACCATGGGCCATCCTCCAGTCCTGTGGCATGCATCCTGTGTCCAGTGATGTACTGAACAGGTCTGCCAGTGGTCCTGCCAGTATCTCCGCTAGCTCCCTAAGTACCCTAGGGTGAATGCCATCCGGCCCCCGGCACCTTGTCCACCCTCAGTGCCCTTAGTTCCTCCAGCACCCTGTCCTCCATAATTCTGATATCAGTTACCCCCGCCCCCACTCTGCCCACTCCACCCTTCCCATGGGGTATCTGCTCCCCTCTTTCCTTCATGAATACAGAGCCGAAGTACTCATTCAGTGCCTCTGCTGGTCCTCCCCCTTATCCATCCCCCCCCCATCTTTCTTAATCCTCACAATCTGGTCTTTGTTTCTTCTTCTCTCCAATGTATCTGAGAAGTCCTTTCCCCGTCCTTGATTCCCTGTGCCAGTCTCAGCTCCTCAGCTCTATGGAAGCCTTGGCTGCTCTGACTAACCTGGTAGCCTCCCTGGACTTTTGTGTACTCGTCTTTGACCCCTCCTGGTTTTCTAAGCCTCTGGAATGAGTTTTCTTGCCCCCTTCCATTATCTCCCTAGTCAGCCAGCTCAGTTTCTTTGCTCTCCCTTCTTGCTCTGTGTCCTGGTACAGGTCTCAGTAGCCTCTACCAGCCCTTTCTTCATGATATTCCATTTTTGGCTGGCTCTCATGCATCTCTGAATTCCACCAGATACTCAACCAAAATTTCCCCACCTTTTAAAGTCCACTCCCTTAAAATTGATCACCCTGGTACCTGTTCCTCCTGTTACTCTTCCCATATTGAATGTGAACCACACTGTATGATGGTGTCTCCCAGCCAGGGATTCTCCACTCCCAGATCCTTACAGCCTCCCTATTTGTTAACACCAGGTCCAGAGTTCTACCCTCCTAGTAAGCGTTCGGATCTATTGCACCAGTAAGCAGTCCTGAAATGCATCTAGTAATCTCCTGCTCCTTTGCACATGTGGTAGTTGGGGTGTTCCAGTCCACCCCAAGTAGGCTGAAGTCCCCACCACTACAGAGTCCCCCTTCCACATATTCTTCTAATCTGCTTGGCCAACTCCCTATCCAGGTCATCCCCTGAGTTGTTGGCCTGTAAACTCCCCACCCTCAGTGGTCTTTCTTTTAGAGTCTTGAAACTGCATCCATAGGCCTTTGTCCTGACTATTCCGCCATGAGCTATGTGCTGATGCACACTAAGTGAAACAGTCTCACTGGATTATGTTGCAGCTCCAAGTCTGTGCTGCGGTCAGACTTCCAAGCCCTAATAACTCCAAATTTAGCCCATTTCAAAGAAATTATCATTGTAATGGGCTAACTTTGAAACGTTTAGGAATAGGAACTTTTTTAAATGAAAGCATGGAACACTGACATTGCAATTTGTAATGTTTATTTGATATTATTTATTCACCTTTTTTTATGGGATAATTACACCTGAGAAACACAGTGTCACAGATTTCCATGTGACAAAATAAATTAACTGCCACTGAAATTATGCTGTTTCCTGCAGTAAGTTACATAGAAACACAGAAGCTGTCAGCAGAAAAGGAGCTCAAGTCCCACCTAGTCTGCCCTAAGTCCCTGCCTACTGAGCTACTGAAGACCCTAATTCTTCTCTGGCCTTACCTCCCCTCCACCCTGTTACTAAGGTACCCTTGTGCCTATCCCCTGTGTGTTTGAAACCTGTTACCATTTCTGCACCTACCAACTCCACAGAATTCTACAATAATCTGGGCTGCATCATGATGGGTTACGCTGTATCATGTTTATGTAATGCCAGCATAAAACAATTGTTGTCTATGTTTTCTTTACTGTGTTATTGTAACATTAACAAGCATTTGTCAATGCCGAATGTTGCTTGCTTGTATGTGCTGTTTAGGTATTTGGAAGTGACAGTTTCATGCCTTCCTCCCAAGACATCCACTGTGTCTTTCCATTCAGTATTCACAGAAGAGTGGGAGGGGCAGGGGCCACAGCAGTACAACAGTTGCCAAGGGGGTGAAGAGGTGGACAATAGTCCATTCAAAGGCAAAAGAGTCCTGCAGGAGCTCACTAAATTGAAGGTAGACAAAGCGATGGAACCAGATGGCATACACCCGAGGATATTAACAGAACTGCGAAGGGAGATAGCAGTACCTCTGGCAGCCATGTTCACTGAGTCATTCAACATGAGTGAATTGGAGGAGGCACATGTGGTCCCTCTACACAAGTCTGGCAGCAGGGAGGGAGGGAGCAATAGACCATTCAGCCTCACCTCAGTAGTGGGGAAGATCATGGAGACATTGCTTAAAGAAAGGATAGTGGGGCATCTAGATGCCATCGGAACCAGGACCATAGACAACATGGATTCACAGTGGGGACATCATGTCAGATAAATCTGGTTGATTTATTTGACTGGGTGACAAAGGAAGTGAATCAGGGTGGGGCAGTGGACAACGCTTACCTTGATTTCAGCAAAGCCTTTGACACCATCCCATATAGGAGGCTGATAAACTAGCTGGGTAGGCTGGACATGGGGGAAAGGGTGGTAAACTGGGTTAGAAACTGGCTAACAGACAGGAGGCAGAGAGTGGTGGTAATGGTATGCAGTCTAGGGAGAGGGGTCGCACCAGTGGGGTGCTGCAGGGATCGGTCCTGGGGCCAGTTCTGTTCAATGTCTTCATTAGTAATATTGCAGAACATCTGAAGGAATTTTTCACCAAATTTTCAACATAGCCCATTTAAGACCTCTGCTCATGGACAGTGTCACTGTGATTTTCTTAATTTGTCCGGTATTGATTTTGCACACCGACTGTGCCATTTGTGCGCTACGTAGTGAAAATACGTTTTGGGTGAGATGTGAAAAATGACAGCTGTACTACTCATAAGAAGGTGTGGTAAAATGGCAATGTTGAAAATCTGGGTGAAAATATTGAAAATTCGCGAACTTCTGATGCGTAGAGACTGTCGTCGCTTGCGCTAAATAAAACAGTCATTTTGGAATTTTTCACCAAATTTTCAACATAGCCGACTAAGACCTTTACTCATGAATGGTGTCACTGTGATTTTTAATTTATCCCGCACATTGATTTTCTATTACGACCCGCGCCATTGTAGCGCTACATAAGTGAAACAGGTTTGGGTGAGATGTGAAAAATGACAGCTATACTACTCATAAGAAGGCATAGCAAAATGGCAATGTTGGAAATCTGGAGTGAAAATATTGAAAATTCACGAACTTACGAGCGTGCATAGGAACTGTACAACGCACGCTCGTAAAACAGTCATTTTTTGGAATTTTTTCACCAAATTTTCAACATAGCCATTTTAAGACCTTTGCTCATGAACAGTGTCACTGTGATTTTTTAATTTATCCTGCACATTGATTTCGCACACCGACTGCGCCATTGTGCGCTACATGGGCGGAAACACATTTGGGTGAGATGTGAAAAATGACAGCTGTACTGCTCATAAGAAGGTGTGGTAAAATGGCAATGTTGGAAATCTGGAGTGAAAATATTGAAAATTCACGAACTTACAAGCGTGCATAGGAACTGTACAACACACGCTCATAAAACAGTCATTTTTTGGAATTTTTCACCAAATTTTCAACATAGCCATTTTAACACCTCACCTCATGAACAGTGTCACTGTGATTTTCTTAATTTGTCCCATACATTGAATTCACACACCGACTGCGCCATTGTGTGCTACATGGGCGGAAACACATTTTGGGTGAGATGTGAAAAATGACAACTGTACTACTCATAAGAAGGTGTAGTAAAATGGCAATGTTGAAAATCTGGAGTGAAAATATTGAAAATTAGTGAACTTACTAGCCTGCGTAGGAACTGCACAACACACGCTCGTAAAACAGTCATTTTTTGGAATTTTGGCATCAAATTTTCAACATGGTGTTTTTGGGACCCCTTATCATGAATGATGTCACTGTCATGGCATTATTCAGGCCCAAAGGGTGATTTCGCGCATTGACTGCGAAATCACCCGCTGAACGAGGCCATGACAGTGACATCAATCATGCGAGGTTGTCAAAAACCCTATGTTGAAAAATTTGCAAAAATCTCTAAAATGCCTGAGATATGCAACAAAGTTGAAACCCCTATCTAGCCCATTATACAGCTTACCGGCATTCCTCAGTTCGCGGTCAGCTTTGAAGAATGCAAGCGTGTTCCGGTCCACGAAGATCGTCGCGCCAAGCTCGGAGGTAAGTATAGAGGCGAGGAGAGTGTGGGAGGCTGGGTGCGCAGTGGGTGGGTGCGGGTTGTGGGAGGGGCGGGGAGACTACGTGGGACCATTTTTCTTTACAGGAAAAGAAAAAAGGACACGTGGGACATTTGCCCGCTCAGGGTGGGCTCCCCAGCGTGGCACAAAACAGTTGAAGTGCGTTCAGCGGCAGAGTTAGGCACCCCGTTGGCCTAAGGATTGCTTGCCACACTGGGTTGGGCTCCAGCGTGGCACAAGGACAATGATTGAGTGCGTTCAGCCGACGGGGATTGGGCACCCCATCGCCTAGGATTACTTGCCACACTGGGTGGGCACCCAGCGTGGCATTTCAGAAGGGTTTGGGGGAGGTGGGGGCAGCACTGACCGGCCCAGGATTGGGCACGCCATCGGTTATACAGTGCATGCGCAAGGGCGCACGCATGCCTGTGTGGACTTCTGTCTGTTGGGGGGGAGCTGCGAATGAGCAGCCTTATCTTATCGCTGCTCACTCAAGCGTAGCTCCCCCTTTCAACTGTATGCCACTGCATTTTGGAGCGTGTCATAGACAGCTCCAGAATGCATTGGCTTACAGGGGCCGCGCCTGCCAACACACTGACTGAATTGGAGTAGGGGGTGACACACCTCTGAAATCTCCGATGATGGCACTATGTTTCTTGCACATGCGTGCAAGCAACATAAAAATGGCATGTGGATGTGTTTAAATACTGTTGACATATTCAGATATGTCTGATTTTTTTTCAAGATTTCTTTTCAGTTTTACTTAAATACTTTTTCAACCTTTCCAGATTTCTGACTCACATTCAGGCAAAACAAATTTCAATTAATTTTCATAATTAGTAGCTGTTTGAAATGTACTACAAATCGCATCAGAAAAAATGCCAAAATCTACATTCTGTTAGTCACACAATCGTGCTTGCCTTTATAAGGTTACAAGATAGTAATAAAGTGACATATTCTGCAATGAAGCAAGTAAAATAACAAGTCATTATTTTATCAAAAATAACACATCCCATGCAATGCTGCAGGTGCCAAGTTTGGCTATGGCAGCTAGCTAACCCATTATATTAACCAACCTCATATACAATAAAGGCATACACGAATCAATATGCAATATTGCTTTAAACATCCTGTGAAAGCACTGGGACAAACAGTAAATACTAGTCATAGTTGACTGTGCAACCAGGTACTTGGAAGCTGTTACCATGTCCTCATTAGAGGTGGGGAAGATGTCTGATGAACTTCTGGAAATGCACTGTCATGTTGGATTTCCCCAGGAGATCTGACAGATCAGGGCACCAATTTTATGTCTGCCGTTATGACCAGTCCATTGGAGACTTTTGTGGTATGGCAACTCAGAGCCTCTCTATAGCACCCCGAGACTAATGGCTTGGATGACTGCTTTAGTACCATGCTTCAGACCATGCTAAATGCATTCTCTGAACCCACACATTTCAATCTTAAATCTCTCAATCATTCTCTCTTTGACTTGGTCCTGTCCTCCCATTTCCATCATATTGTTGATGGTGGTACTCTCCCTGAGGCCGTTAGTTGGTGGCCACCATATGACTAATGTATGTGTAAGATTCATCGCCCCCATTGCACCACCAAAAGTCATCCAGATTCTGTCCTTTCAGTCACTGGACTTATCCTACCTCTGTATTGACCTAGTAGCAATGGACTGGTCCCCCATCTATACAGATGACAATGTTAATTCCATGCAGTTCTTCACTTCCAAATTCATATATGTCTGGGATCATTATGGCTGCCCTTAAAAAAACAAGGGTCCAAGTGTAATTACCAAGTCCCTTGGGGTTATTAGAATCCCCTCGGTATCAGTACTAGGCAGCTGGTGACTAACCAGTTAAATGGGTTTTTCACCTGCTCACTCTCTTGTTTACTTGGCTTCAGCTGAGATGAAAGTGATGAGCTCATTTGGATCTCTGGCAGCAGCATAAGTCTTTGCCAGCTGTGAGAAGGGAGTTTAGAATCTTGAGACGAGAGTTAGTGTGAGTCTGTAGTTGGAAGTGAGAGGAGTGAGAACTGCTTAGCTGAGCACTCTAAATGAGAACCCTGCATTCTCACTCTAGCCCTGGTAATTCTCCAGTTTGCCAAGAGAAGAGGTGGAAACCGTAGCCTACAGCAGAATCTCCTAATTTTTTAAACCCTGGAGGGGTGAAAAGGACTTCTAGTGGATGGATCCAAGGGGCAGTCCCCTTTTTTAATCCAGGATGTTTTGAAGTTGCCTTAAATGTCTAACAGTGAGTAGAATCTGACTTTTGCTGCAGAAAGCAAGTACTGGTGCTGTTGTGTTCTCTGGCTAAAAGGGAAATGCACAACTTTTCTGTTCAGAAGTGTGTGACTGTTCTCATTTAAAGTTGTCTGAAGTATGTGATGTCCACAGGTATGAATATATCACATTGTTTGGGACTTTAGTTCTTCCACTACTAGTGTAGTGATTTAAATGCTGGATGCTAAAGTTTAATTCAATTAAAGGAGAACTACTGGCAATGGAAAAGCTCTGACTGCTGCACAGATTGGGGCTTCACCTCTCTGGTCCCCCCTGTGGTCACCATAATAAACCACTGGTTTATTTACCTTATTGCATGTAAAATCATGAAAATCCCCAGTTGCCCTGACATTTTTAAATATGGCACTCCAGAACCACTGCGATCTCATTGGAAATGTCATGAGATAGTGATGTATCATTACCCCAGCCTTAATACAGTCCCTATGTATGGAAAAATAACTGGGTCAGTATCTTCAATCACGATTCTATTTTCACAGAATTTGACTAAATCCCATGGGTATGGCCCTGAAAGTTTCATGTGCTTAGGTATGCAAATTGGGGAGTCACTAAAGAAATGTCTATATATAGTGATAAAATGGTAAAAAGGTGCTCCCATCACTGAAATTGCAGCGGGAAAAAAGTTACAGTTTGCAGTTTAAATTTGCTGCTTCTCAATGATCACCATGAAAGATAGGCAAGTGAGGAGAAAGAGAGGCTCATTTGCATGGTGTTGGAGTGATTGGTGTGGCTGCATCCACTCCTGCCCCCTGGCCAGCATCTGTGCATTGCAGAGTGTTCGAGGAGGAGAGAGAGAGAGAGGCATGCGAGCTGGTTAGACCAGGATCAATCATCGAGGCCCTGTGAGCATTCTAAACTTTAGTAAACAGGCTAGTACAGTGTAATTTTGAGTTCAACCCATTGTCTGTCTGACTGGAAAGTGATCGAAGTGTTCATGGCTACAATCAATGGGACCACCAGCCCTTTTAATCCCAGAGGCCTTCCTAGAATCAGCAGCAAGCTGAAATTTTCCATCAGAGGGAACCAGCTACTGAATTCGGTGAGTAAACAAGTAAAACTGTGCAAACAAACTGTGTGTGAATCTAAAGCCAGCTAAACCAGTGTGCAAGCGGAGTTATTTATGTGCAAAGAAGGACTGTGCATTGTAAAAGCAGGTGCAGCAAACAGAAAATTCTGAGCATAAACTGTGGGCAATGATAAATTTATTTATTTATTTAAGTCTAGGATTAGCACAATACCTTTGAGCCGAGGCTCTTTTACAAAAGTTCCACGTCAGATGGTACAGTACACAATAAGAGACAGTAAATAATCATTTAACAAATTCTTAAATGTGCAAATACAGTTAGGGGTAAAGGATTTTGGAGAAAGACGGAGCGAGGTAGGAAGGTGTAGGGGTGAAGGGAGGAGATCAGAGTTTGACATGAAGGGAGGAGAGAAGCAGGTAGGAGTAGTTGGGAGGAAGGCAGGAGGAAGGGGTGGCAGACAATGGGCCTTGTCAAGGACAGACAGATTAAAGTGCTAGGTTAGGGTGGCAGCATTTAGATCAAAGTGCTTGTTGTGGGGCATGGGCAGGAGGACAGTGAACTAATTGGGTGAGCAGTCACAGGAGCTGGAGGCAAGTGTGAGTCTTAGTCTGGATTTGAAAACTCAAGCGTCGGTGCAGAGATGTCACTACTAAGGGGTTAAGCCAGCTGGGTGCCCTGTGAGGAAAATGATCTTTGACCTTGGGTAGTGTGGCACCTCGGGATTTGTAGGGAGTATTGCTTGGACCTCCTCATATTGAAGTTGCTGGATCTGGGTATGAGGAGAGCACAGACACCGAGCGGAGCAATACCCATCGTTATTTTCTTGGCCGTAATGCAGGTTTGTATTTTATTCTACTGTGAAGTTGAAGCCAGTTGGTCTGGGAGTAGAGGTCACAAGTGTGAGTGAGACGGTGCAGTCCAGTGATGAGTCGAGAGGCTTTATTTAGGGAGATAGTTACACATTTGAGGGAGGTGGCGGTGGCTGAGCCATAGATGATAAGGCTGTAGTCGATAATACTAATGACTGAGCTTTGGACGGCAATAGACAGGGCTTCAGAGGTTAGGTGTTTTCTATGCCAGAACAGTAGGCCCAGTAGAGTATTAGCGGCCTTTGCCACATTGTTAATGTGGACAGTGTAGGTGAGATGGGAGTCAAGGGTGATGCCAAGGTACTTGAAGGATTTGCGTTTGTTCCAGCGTAACTCCTTGTTTAGTTTTGATTGAGAGTTGGTAGTGCTTATTTTTGTTGCGGTGGCTGCAGAACATCATGGATTTTGTCTTCTTCTGATTGAGGATCAGTTTATGAGAAGAGAACCAGGCCTCGACAGATGAGAAACCCTGTTAGAGTTTTTCTTGCAGAGGCTTAGGGTCATGGTGAGAGGCTAATATAACCGCATCATCAGCATAGAGTAAGATTTGCTCAGGGCAGGACTCCGGTAGTGCATTTAGGAACAGGCTGAAGAGGAGGGGTCCCAAGATGGAACCCTGGGGGAACCCCAAGCGGACAGGTCTTGGATCAGAGATGGTATCAGCAATTCTTACTCTGGGTACGATTGTTCAGGAAACTTTTGAACCAGCTGATAGAGTCAAGTGACAGCCCAGCATTATGTAGCTGGACAAGCAGGAGGTGGTGGTTACTGGTGTCAAAAGCTTTTGTCAAATCGATAAAATAGATCCAGTTAGTTGGCCTTTGTCCAGCGAGTTATGAATAGCACTGGTGAATTCGAGGAGAGCAGAGGAGGTGCTGTGCCTTTTCCTGAAACCATGTTGTTGCCTGCAGAGTACGTTGTGTTGATCCAGAAAGTCAGTAAGCTGGTCAGAGACAATATGTTCCAGCGCCTTGGAGAGGGGAGGAAGGATTGAAATGGGTCTGAAATTCCCAAGGGCAGTTTTGTCACCACCTTTGTGGATGGGGGTGATGGTGGCAGATTTCCACTTATCTGGGAATTGGTTTAGGCT
Organism: Neoceratodus forsteri; assembly: GCA_016271365.2. Classification (NCBI taxonomy): domain Eukaryota; kingdom Metazoa; phylum Chordata; order Ceratodontiformes; family Ceratodontidae; genus Neoceratodus; species Neoceratodus forsteri. The sequence goes on from CM028135.1 coordinate 757,240,862, forward strand.
GAGAGAGAGGTTTAGGATCTTGGTCAGGGGCCTTAGCACTTCTTCTAGAGTGAGAGACAGGAGTTTGAGATCAAGGGAGTCATTGCTGAATCTTGATTTGCTAACAGTTTTGGTGACATACTTGCAAGCCTGATGGGCTTTGACCTCTTTAAAGTAGAAACATGGCTTATTTGAGGTAGTGGTTGATTGGGACATAGGAACTTCCTCGCCAGTGTAGAAATCATTAGGTAGAACTGAGCTGAGGTCAGTGAATGCTGTGTCAAATGAGCCAGCTATGGTTTTTGGGTCAAGTGTGGTGTTACCATTAATACTGAGCATAGATGGGGAGTTGGACTGTTTCCCATTGACTTCATTTAAGTTTTCAGAGTCTCTACCATTGCCCCAGGAGTTGGTAAGGGCATTCTTATAATAGGCTGATTTCATTTGTCGGATGGTTTTGGTGCAGTCATTTCATGCATGTTTGTAGTTTGAGATGTCTTTTTGCCAGGGCCCCTACTTTTCTGCGGCACAGTGGGACCAAGTTCTGCGGCAAGATTATCATTTGCCGCAGAACTTCTGTGGAGGTGGTTTGTTATTTCTCCGGAAGTTCTGCGGCACTAACAAACTACCACATCACAGTGACAGCTTGTCATCCTGACTTCACTTTCATGGCAGTTTTTATAACAATCAGCATGGTGGAAAGCACAGTAACACTAGTTCAAAAATAACAGACTTATAAAATAATTTTATGCCTAAAAAGCAAAACAAATATCTCTCCTTAAGGTCCTAGCCTGTTGCATAAATGACATATGCAGAGGGGATCTTATGTGATAAATAAGGCATTTCTAATGTGCTATCTATCCCACTAATGAGGTTTCCACTGTCTATCATTTATATATTTGTATGTGCTTTCTACACCACTCATGAGGTTCCCACTGTGTATCCTTATATATTTATTTGCAATCTGTAACATACATACAAATGTGTGTGTGTGTGTTTGTGGTGAGAGAGACAGAGATACTCTATATGTGTGTGTGTGTGTGTATCTATATATATCTATATATTTTTATTTTTTTAATTTCCATGAACTTTCATCCTCATTCATACAGGCCCCATTAGAAATGGAATAGAGGAGTTATTGCAAAACTCATTTTTGATGTCAGCCTGCTTTCCCTAACACACTGCGTAACACCATCAGGCCATGACATGCATGTGAACCGATTGTGAGATAGAGCTCTCCAGACCAGCACAATGTGTCCACCATGTGACAGAACACTGCACCATACCTTCCCAGGCTCTGAGCAATGATGTGTTCCACCAGTCCTTGTGCTGCCCAGCCAGCTCCCAGAGCTAATTGCTGAACCTGAGTTGCTGGCACAGAAACACAGCATGCTACCCTCTGACCCAACAGCTGTCCCACACAACATTTCTCCATAACTTTTAGGTGATTCTGTCAACCAATGACAATATATGATCAACAACCCTGGCACAAATGTGTACAGTGCAATTATTTATTTAACAAGTCTATTCTTTCAACAGGTCTACACATTATTATATTCCACTTTTCTGGGCATAATTATTTTTCTTAAAAATGACAGTTAAATTCATTTTACCAGTTATTCATTTCAGATGGCATCTCTATACCTTAAAGGCACAAATAGGTTTGTACAAAGTGAGGTATGGACTTAACAGGTCTATGCTATTGACAAGGTTTTATTTAAGTTGGCCTAGTGCAATAATGTAAGACTGAAAATTGTATTAGGCTGTAGTGCAGGTTGAGCAAATATCACCATGCCTGATGTGCTGTGCCACCATCTCTGGCAGTAGGAGCTGTGGTAGATAAGTGACTGTTCATTTCTGTTGCAGATTGCAGCCATTTCATTAGCTAATGTATGATGTTATAGCAATGATAACATCACATTCTGAGCATATAGGGGTTTTAGGATATAAAAAGAGGGAAGGAACCAGATACTATGGAAAAACAGAAATATTAATAAAAAATCAACAAGAAGAGTGAATTCTGCAGCACCACAGAAGTTCTGCAGTAGATTGCAAGTTCTGCGCAAAATTCCGTGGCCGCAGAATTCTAGGGGCCTTGCTTTTTGCCTACCAGAGTTTCTGGCTAGTTCCCAGAGGTGGTCCCTTGTTTTTAGTTTCTTAAGGAGGCTGCCAGTGAGCCAAGGGTTACAGAGTGCCTTGACTTTGTGCTTTTAAGGATGCTAAAGTTACAGGCCTCTGTGAAAATTGTAATGAAGTGATCCAGCGCAGTATTCACGTTGTTTGCATTGAAGATGGGTGACCAGTCTTGATAGAGGAGGTAGGATTTGAGGTACGTTAGCTGACCACAGGCTAGAATTCTGCTGACAATGGTTTTGGGGGGTGGTTTGGTGAATTTATTAGACCAGATGCAGCTGACAGGGGAGTGGTCGCTGAGAGAGTCGAATAGGACAGAGGTGTTTGTGATCCGATAGGAGTGACTAGTGAGGATCCAGTCCAGAAGGGTGTTGGTGCCGGTCTTGTAATTTTCCCTGGTTGGTGAATCGACCATCTGGGTGAGGTTGGTGGCAGCAGTGGAGTCCCTGTGCACTCCTGCTTCAGCAGCTAGCCAGTTTATATTGAAATCACCTAAGAGGATGGATTCTGTGTCCGAGGGAAGTGATCTGACGAAGTCAAGTACTGCGAACTAACCAATTTCTTGTTCTTTGGGAGGAATGTAGGTGGTGACAACTGTCAGGGCTTTGTTTTGGGTGCCTAAGAGGATTCTGATGGGTAGAATATGAGCAGCTGAAGAGTGAGGCAAAGTATTAATGGGATGACCAATGATGGTGTCCTTTAGGTAAATGGTGCAGCAGCCACGTCTTTTAGATAACCAGTCCATCCTGTAGACATTGTAGCCAGGGATGTTTATTGCCTGGTCTGGTATCGGGCGTGAGCCAGGTCTCAACAATTGCCAGGACATCTGGCAGTGTTGGCAGGTAAAGACCTGCAGGGCGTCGATTTTAGGAGGAGGCTACAGATGTTGATGGACATGATTGTGAGGGCACCTGAGAGCTTGTTCTGGATTGAAGCCTTGGCGATGGTTGGGCCAGGGTTTGGGTGCACATTGCCAGACAGTAGGAGTAGTAGGAGCACCAGCCTTAGAGTGCACAAATGTAATTCCCTGATGGAATGCTTACGTCTTCTTGGCAGTCGGGAAAGTGTCAAGTGGTGCAAGCGTGGGGTCAAGATCAAGGTAGAGAGAGAGAAGACGGAGGGGGTTCCCATAGTCCAGCTAGGGCAGAGTGCAGTTCCTTAAAGGTAGGAGAGACCCATGGCAGTAGGTTGGCCTCAAGGTGATGAGTACCTAAGTAGTGAAATGCTGGTTCAAGCCGGTAGCTGCAAGGGGAGGAGGGGAAACAGGCTGCAGGGGGGTGTAGAAGAGGGAGGAGGGTGGCAAGAAAGAAAAGGAGGAAAAGGAGCTAGTGGGGGGAGTGCATGGTGAGATGGTAAAGGGGGAGCTTTAAGGTAAGCAGGTGTAGAGACAAGCAGGCAGGGTTAGGTATTATGGGAAATTGCAGATGCGAAGAGGGTTGGAGCAGTAGGAAGCAGGTACACAGCAGGGAAGGGCCTGGCAGCAGCAGTGACACAGAGGAGCAGGGGTTAAGATAGAGAGAGGACTCTATGGGAGGAGTACAGAGGTGGACCAGAAGAGGCAACCAGTAGAGTGTGATCAGGGAGGAGGGGCCACGGGTGTGTAAGGTGGTCTATATAATTAAAGTCAGAGTGGGGAGGGGTGTGAAATTCTCAGCTTAAGCTTCCACTACAAATCAATGGGAGCAGCATCCCCAAGAGAACAGAAGCTTTAGCAGGCACAAGTATCCTATCAAAAGGCAGGAGGAAGGACAGAGTCCAATCACGGTGCAGAACCACAAGCGTTGTGCCAATAGTGGCGGCTTTCATCTCCCCTGGCTATTAAGGATTGCTTACCAGCTTGCTGGTTCTCTGGGATGGCCTGAAGGTGTGCAGCTGTGTGGCAGGAGTACCAACCCACAGCTGCACAGGCGGTGGGTCGAGAAGCCCGATTCAAGGGCAGGTTCTGGAAGTGAGGGAGAAAATAAAGGGATTAGCTGTGGGAGGGAGCAAGCAGAAAAGGTGATGTGGGAGGCTAAATCAGAGGCGGGAGCAGAAACCAGGGAGATGGCAGAATGGGAAGAAGGAGAAGGAGAAGGAGCGGGGGGCAACTGCCTGAGGCAGGTATCTTTTGAAACAAAGGATGGTTAGTCTTGGAGCCACTGGGGGGCAGGAGAAAGGGCTGGACAGAATAGCAGAGAGTGAGGCAAGCAGAGAGTGAAGAGGCGGTTCAGGCCGGGAAAAAAAAAAAGAACAGTGTCGGGCAACAGAGCACAGGAGGGCAGAACTGTTAGTCAATGCAAAGTCAAATTGGTTCAGCAACAGTAAATTTTCTAAGCAGCAGGACTGTGAGTTGTATAGAAGGGATGCAGCTAACAGGCAATCCTGTACAAAGAAAGACTGTGGGGCTTACAAGTGACTTTGAGCACGTGTAAATAGATTTTTCCTTAATTAATGCTGAATGCAAAGTCAAGTTACTAGTGTAAAAATGTGAAAATTTGCTTAAATGTACCAGCAGAGAAATCGATTGCAACTTAAAGTAAATCCAGTTGTCAGAAAGGTTGTAAACACAGTTTTGAGCAAATGAACAGACTTTGATGAATGAGAAAAGTTACTGACACCATGACAGGTGGGCCAGCAATGTGAACACAGCCGCAGGGACCATTTGTGAAGACAATATGTGGCTAGTGAGCAATGTAGTAATGAAAAGTTTGTGTGTTTGCTTTCAGACATGGCTTTGGGAACTCCCACTATCTGGATCATACCTGAGCTATGATCGCCAAGGAGGTGTCAGCAATAAAAGAGGTTGAGAGCCTACTATGGTGAGAGGTTACCCCAGATGTAGCAATCCCTAGCTATCCAGTGAGACTATGAATTATGTGTCTAAAGGCTGGAAGGCATGTGTTTCTGGCCATACAAATAAGTGAGTCCGAGAAGAAGGGATGGGAGGATGGGGGGAGCCGAAGGGCGGGAGGGAGGAGGCTGGTGCCAAGAAAGCGAGGATTGCATGGCAGGTTACAGCTACAGCTAGGGTAGAGGGTGGTGACCATTGCTTAATGGAGGCAGTCACAATAGAGGGTGGTGACCATTGCTTAGGGGAGGCAGTCACAAAGTGAGGTAGAGGGGAGGAATAGCTGCAGTTGCCTTTTAAAGTGGCTTAGCATTGCAGCAGCAAAAGTTTATTTGTTAAGGGTGTTGAACCACTGCGGAGCCCTGTGCATGAAAGATCTCTGACCCAGTGAGGTCCGGCACCTGGGGACATGGAAAGTCTGGTATTGAGAACTGTGTGTTAACTGGGTACTGCTGTTGGCAGTAAGGAGACTTGCAACACCTGGTGGCATGAGCCCGAGAAGAGTTTTTATGGCTCTCAGACAGGTCTGGTATTGTATTCTACTAATGAGAGGTAGCCATTCAGACTTGGCGTAAAGGTCACAGGTGTGCGTTAGGCGGTCAGCCCCCGTGAGAAGTCTTGTTAAGTGTCACTGATATCCTCCTAAGGGCAGTGGGGGAGGCCGAGCCATAGATGACTAGCCCGTGGTCAACAGTGGAGGTAACAGAGCTGTGGATGGCCACTCTCAGGACTTCAGAGGTCATTCAGTGTTTGTACTTGTGGAGCAGACCAAGATGTATGTTGGCAGACTTAGCAACCATCCCAATGTGCTGTGAGTAGGAGAGTGAGCTGTCCAGGGTGATGCTGAGGTATCTGAACTCATGGACCTGTTCAAGTGTGGTCCCACCTTGATTTTTGATGGTAAGGGGTAGAGGTTTATACATGCTACAAGCATTGCAGAAAGACATGACCTTTGTCTTGCTATAATTCAAGACAAGTTTGTGGGAGCCAAACCATTTTTCCACCAGTCTGAAATCATGTTGCAGTTGACTCTCAAGTAGATTAAAATCCCGGGTGCTAGAAAAGAGAACCGCATCATCTGCGTCGAGTAGTATCCTCTGTTGGCAGATGCCAGGGAGGTGGTTTAGGAAGAGAGAAAAGAGTAATGGGCCCAGAATAGACCCCTGAGGGACACCCAACAGGACTGTTTTTTCAACTGAGGAGACTCCAGAAATTTTAACTCTTTGAACTCTCTCCCAAAGTAGCTGGCAAACCAGGGCAGTGCATCCTTGGAGAGCCCAAGAGCTGTCAGTTGTCTGAGTAGGAGGGGGTGATTAACTGTATCAAAGGCCTTTGTCAGGTCAATGAATATGACTCCCCCACAAAGTCCTTGGTCCAGAGCATCGTGGATGTAGCTGGTAAATTCCAACAAAGCTGTGGTGGTAATATGCCCTTTACAGAAGCCATGCGGCTCAGGGCACTGAATATTATGTTTTTCCAGGAACTTTACAAGCTGGTCAGAGACTATACATTCAAGTGCTTTGGATAATGGGGGGAGGATGGAGATGGGCCTATAACTGGTGTGCAGTGACTTGTCTCCACTTTTATACACAGGTGTGATAGAAGCCTTTTTCCCGAGTGATGGGAATTGGCCATACCTTAGGGAGAGGCTGAAGATCATTGTCAGGGGTTCAAGGATCTCATCTAGGACTAGTGAAAGCGGCTTCAAGTCAAGTGAGTTGCCACTATATCCAGTTTTGCTGATAGCCTTGCAAATATAGGTTCTGGCAGAGTGCATTGGGATCCTTTTGAAGAAGAACTGTGGAGCTGGGTGAGCGTGTGATGCTGCGGCAGAGATGGGGTTAGTGGTGGGAGCGTTGAAATCAGGTGGGAGGACACTGTTTAGGTTGGAGAATGCATTGATGAACGTATTGGCGATAGTATCTAGGTCCAGCGTTGGAGTACCGTCAGTGTTGAGCATGGTGGGTGGAGACTTGATTTCTTTGCCAGAGAGGTCCTTAAGGTTGTTCCAGAATTTTTTCCCATCCCCCCGCGAGTTGGAGAACGCTTCTCTAAAGTATTTGCTTTTAGCCACCCGTATAGCACGGATGCAGCTATTTCTTGCTTGTTTGTATTTTTGAATATCCGTTGGACAGCTGTGGCTCAAGCACAGTGCCAGAGGTGATCCCTCTGTTTGAGCTGTGTGATAAGCTCAGTGTCAATCCATGGGTTAGTTCTACCTTTAACCTTCATTTTTTTTAAACGGTACATGGATATTACATGCCTCAGTGAAATCAGCTGATAAACAGTTCTAGTGCTTTGTTTATGTCCTTGAGTGGGTCTATAATTGACCAATCTAGTCTGCTTAGATGGGATTTTAGTAGTTGTAGGTGCCCCTTCTTGAGTACCCCAGTGTGTATTATTTTAGGTGGGGGTTTAATGTAATTATTAGCCCAGGTGCAGATACCATTGATATTCTTTCAGAGTGGTTGGCCAGTATCTAGTCAATCAGGGTGAAAGTCCCTGTCCTGTAGTTACACCTGGTTGGGGAGGGACTAGCTGTGTGAATTGTTGTGCTATAACTGCATCCTTGTAGAAGCAGGCCACTAGTTGGGACATTGTGGGACTTCTATCCCAAATGTGCTGTGTACATGTCTTTTTCCATTTTCACTTTTATACTTTCATAAAAAAATATTTTGGCAGTTCTTTAGTGTTAGGTGGAGGTTTAGATACTGTGGAATGCAAAATGTGTTTTGTGTTTTTCTTCTCTTGCAGGTGTTCCTGAAGAAGAAAGAAGAAAGGAAAACGAAGAGGATGCTGGAACTCATCCAAGTTCCCTTTTCTTAGTTTTTTAGATTTATGGTTAACAGGGTGTTAACATGTTTTTCTTCACAGGTGTGGCATTTTTGGGAAATGTAATTCAATGATATGTGTTTCCTTTTGTTGTTCACAGGTACCCTGGGAAATTTGGAGATAGGTTTCCCTGGTAAGTAGTCTAAGTCAGATAGATTTTCCTAGAGGGCTAATGGGATAGACAGGCTGGGGTTCTGATCTGCAGTACTGTAGGTGCTCTCAGTACTGGTCTATTAGGACATGCTTCAAGCAGTTTTCTTGGCGCCACTGAGCTTCCATATATAAGATCATAGGATAAGGGCTGAAGCTTCATCAGTCAGCCTCTGTTCCTTTAGTGTCCCTGCCTGTGCCCGGCACATGGTAGGGAAGAAGTAGTGCTACCTCTCTGTAGATAACCCAGAGGGTAGGATGGCCTAGAGCTAGATGGAAATATGACTGTGGACAGCCATTCATCTGGTTGTGGTGAGCATAACCACCCAGTCCCCTGGGGTTACTAGAATCCCCGCCGTGTCAGTACTAGGTAGGGAGAGGCAGCTGGTGACAAACTGATTAAATGTTTTTTTTCTCACCTGCTCACGCTTTTGTTTTTTGTTTACTTGACTTTAGCTGAGATGAAAGTGATGAGCTCATTTGGGACTCTGACAGCAGCATAAGCCTTTGCCAGCTGTGAGGAGGGAGTTTAGAATCGTGAGATGAGAGTCAGTGTGAATCTGTAGTTGGAAGTGACAGGAGTGAGAACTGCACAGCTAAGGGCTCTGGTGAGGGCCTGCATTCTCACCTAGTCCTGGTAATTCTCCAGTTTGCAAATAGAAGAGGTGGAAACTGTTGCCTGCACAGGATCTCCTGATTTCCATCCCTGGAGGGTGAAAAGGACTATGGGAGGTATTTAAGCCCGAGGTTCGATGGGCGAACAACAATGTCACTGCCCATTGGGCTTAAAGGTCACGCATCCTGAAGCCCATTCAGGATTAGTTTTTCATTGCAGCGGGCGCTGCCTTCCTCTCTTCAAGCTGTTGACTCTTTGCTCCAGCGCTCCAGATGCTAGTTCCAGATATTCCCGACTTCCTTGGCCCTTTTCTTTTCCTCCCTCGTATTCCCTTCTTGTGCTTCATTGCTAAAGCTTCCAAAGTGGCAGGCTGCTCCACTGGTGCTTGCATGCACCCGACAGGTAATAGGGGCTTGGCAGAGCTCTGCATCACTGCTATGGGGGTTCTTGCCTACAAGCAGTATGCATATTTGCCTGGATGGTTTGGCGCTTGTGATTACCCCTGCATGCTCCCCTATGACAGCACCGGCAGTTGGCTACGCAAGTGTTTTGGCTCATTTCTGTTGTTTCCACTCAAAAAAAAAAAACTGAAAGTGGCATCTTCCTACCATCCTCCCACATGTCTTCCTCCTGGAGCACTGGGGCCTTTCTGCGATCCTTCTGCCCAGTCCTGCTTCCTGTTGGAGCCCCTCTTTTCCTTGCTCCCTGGTCTCCCGGTGCCACAGTTCTCGGTGCTCTGCTGCTGCTGCTGTCACTTGCCCAGCTGGCTTCCTTTAGTTCATCCTCCCAGCACAGTTTTCTCTCTATACTGTGCTGTTCTTCCTGCCATTGCTTCTGGTGTTGATTCCTCTTGTAGGCCTCCTGGCTGCCCGCTCATCCCCCCTTTGACCCTCCTGCACTTCGGATGTGTCAGTCCCTCACTGCCTGCTCTCTTCTTCCCCGTGTCCTGGTTCCTCTGTCTGGTCTGTTTTTTCTCCCCTGTGAAGTTTTCTTTGGTGTTTCCTCACTAGCTCTTCTGCTCACATATGGGGGTAGGATCCGTGAGCATAGAAACAAATGCCCTCATCTTCTACCATTGCCTTTTGAGCATTCCCTGAACTGGTAACCTCCTGTTTTGCACATTTGAAGGACCATAATGGTGATTCTGTACTTCTTGCATATTATTTTGCTACATTGCTGTCAAGCCTGAATCTGGGGAATTCTTGCACTGACCTGCAGGTGGCGCTGTTTGATCATTCATGATCAGCTTCGAGCTATTCCTGCCTAGTTTTCAGTCTTGTATATAACCTTACCCATTCCAGCATTCTGGGCTTCCCTCCTCATCTTACCTGGTCATTTCCTCTTTCCTTACTCGTGCTCGCCATCAAGGCTTTCCTTCCAATTACCTCATTGGCCCATGCCACCTCACTGAACCATAGTCATCCCTCCTCAACCTGTGGCCATTCTGTTTAGTTATCCTGTAAGCAATGCTTCACTCCGTCCTTGTACTGTCCTCTTTTTACTCCATCTCTGCTACCTCAAACCGCCTCGATCTCCATGTAATGATTCTTTTTGGCATACCTCTCATGACCTCTCATGGATAATATCCCTCCTGTGGTTCTCCTCCCGTGCCAGCTGCAATCGTTATTTCTTTTTGGGCATAACTACCACTACTCATATGCCTGCATCATCACTCCATGACCCTCATGCCACATGTATCAGGTTCCTGATTCACTCCAGTCATGGCTTCTATCTCTCATCATGCCTAGGTTTTTCTATTCACGTGCTCTGCCATTCACATTGTTGGGCCTTCTATGGCTGCCTCCATCTGGCCTTCCATCAAACCTGGCCTGTGGGCCCTTATCCAGCTCACCCTACTGCCTTTCTCATCCTGTATTGGCTGGATCCTATGCTACCCATTGACTTCCCTCTGTCCTTTGTCCTTTTCTACCTCGCTTTCCTGTACCAGCCTCCATGACTTCAATCCATCTTTGTACCTCTTCCATTTCCTAATTTTACCTTCCTTATCCTAGTGCCTTTTCTAGTACCAGCCATCATGGCTTCACTTCACTCTTAGCTTCACTCCTCATCATACATCTTCCATTTTGCTCCTCCTCATCAAACCTCATCCAGTTATGCTCCTCGATCTCTCAACCTGTGTTGCATCTGGTTCATGAATTACCACTGGTTTCAGACATGCCTTCTTAGCCTCGGAGTCTACCTCCTTTTGAGGAGCCTACTTCCTAATACTACTTTCGCACAAGTTCATTTTCAAGTTCACTCCTGTCTCCTCCTCTTCCAATTCTGTACCAGCCTTCCAGGATTCACTCCACTCGTGGCATACTATCGATATTTCTTTTTGGGTGTACCTATCATGACTCCTATGCCATCTTCTCAACCTGAGGCCATCCTGCCGCATGTATCGAGCTCATTACTCCAGTCATCCATCTCTCATCCTTGCCTCAAGGTTTATTTATTTACATTGCTTACTCAAGCATTCCTGTCATTGACTCCTCTGCACAACATCAAGGTCTACTTGTTCGTTTCACATAATCATGCCTTATTGGCTGCAGTGTCTACTTACTCGCCTCACTCAATTATGCAAACCTCTCATTGGATCTTATGCTACCTCATCGACCTGCCGCCCTCCTGCAGTGATCATCATCAGTATTCATCGTTGCCTCATGTTCCTTTGATCTGTGTGCAGCCTCATGTTTCTTCTTCGATCTGTGCTTTCTTTTGGGGAATTTACCTATTCCGTCATCATCCTCCCTACTCATGTCCCTTTCGTTACCAAACCCTTCTTTTTAACGACATACATCCTCAAATCAAACATCATCAGCCTACAGGGAAGGCGACCTAGGCCTTGGATCCCAAGTTTCCTCCTCAAGGGTTTTTTTCTCTCTCCTCCATGCCTATGGTCATAATATTAGGGTTAGTGCTTTCTTAGGTTAGTTAGTTAGGTTCCGCTGCTGGATGGAGGCAGATGGTGGCTCCGGCTTTCCCCTCTCTTATTAGGAAGTAAGCCCTTATCATCTTCTCAGAATTCATTCATAATCATTGCCTCTTTGATGCTCAGCACCTTTAGGTATTCTTTTTGGGCTTCTTCCTAACCTACCTTTAGCCGACGTAATCATTCCCATGGCACCTGTAATGGGGGGAACCCTCCTCTAGGATTCCTTGTGTTGTACCCCTACAGGGTGGTATACCCATGGACAGAGAGGCAGAAAGCCACAAAGCAAATCAAGTTACACAAGCATCATCTCATATCATCTCATCAGGTTGTGTTAAGCACAGTGAATTGAAGGGCTTTAAGCCAAAGGTTAGATGGGCAGAGAAACAACGTCACTCCCCCATCAGGCTTAAAAGGTCACGCATCCTGAAGCCCATTCAGGATTTGTTTTTCATTGCCCACCATCAACCCCTCCTCCTCCAGTGGCTCATCTCTCTTATCCATGGGCTTCTTCCTAACCTACCTTTAGCCAACGCAATAATTCCCACGGCACCTGTAGGGGGGGAACCCTCCTCTAGGTTTCCTTGCATCGTACCCCTACAGAGTGGTATATCCCATGGATAGAGAGGTGAAAAGCCACAAAGCAAATCAAGTTACACAAGCATCATCTCATATCATCTCATCAGGTTACGTAAGCACATTGAACTAGTGGATGGCTCCAAAGGGCAATCACCTTTTTGATCCAGGATGTTTTGAAGCTGTCTGAAATGTCTAACAGTGAGAAGGATCTGACTTTTGCTGCAGAAAACATGTGCCTGTGCTGTTGTGTTCTCTGGCTAAAAGGGAAATGCACAACTTTTCTGTTTAGAAGTGTGAGACTGTTCTCATTTAAAGTTGGCTGAAGTGTGTGATGTCCAGAGGTATGACTATATCACATTGTTCGGGACTTTAGTTCTTCCACTACCAGTATAGTGTTTTAAATGGTGGATGCCAAAGTTTCATTCAATTAAGCATTTTTCAAAGTGTGTGTTCAAATGTTCAAGGTGTAACTTTGAAAGAATTGCTGAGTATGGATTTGGGAGCAAAGGGTGGGCAGACCCCCATCTGGAGTAACCAGTTCAGGACTACAGGTTCAGTAAGGGTGCCTGGTTACTTTACACATAGGGCCAATGTCTGAAGAGGATTTTACCCCTGAAGTGGGTTTGCTAGCTATTAGCAAAATGTATGTTCAGTTGTGGTCAGTGCCAATGGAAGAAATGATCAATGTCCTATGACGGGGGAACAAATTAGAAGAGTTCTGTCAGCAAATGTGTTTTCAGTTGTGGCCAGTGCCACTGAAAACAATGTCCTATGTCCTATGCTATATGGGAATACAAGATGCAAGTGTTCTGTCAGTAAATATGTGTTCAGTTGTGGCAGTGCCACTGGAAGAAATGTCCTATGCTATATGGAAATACAAGTGCAAGATATTCTATGTCCTACGTGTTGGAATACAAAGAGTTTTCTGTCAGATACAGTCGTTTTGTGTTCTGCAAGTTCCTAGTGTCATGATATGTAAACCTTGGGGGTTCACCCTTGCTTTGGAGAACATCTTTTTTTTTTTTTAATTCTGTCTTTCTGTCTGCCTCGGTCATTGGTGCTCAGCCCTGGACACGGTGCCCCTCGGACTTCCACCACCCATATCCACCTGCGATCTCCTGGTTACCCATGGCTTACCCCCCAGAGGGTGGGGGTCACGGCACCATATGGGCAGCAGTGCCGTGATACTGGTAACTAGTTAGGAGAGCTGGTTGGGTGGCTAGTTGAAGCCCAGGGTCAGGGCTTCATGGAGATGGCCAGGCAGTGTTTACCCCACCCCCACCTGTAGGCTGGGGCTGGGGCTGGGACGTGCAATGACGTACTCTGTCTGTCCCGCCTCAGAGTTGCTTGCTTGTGTCAGTGCTTGGTGATGACCCAGACTCCGCCAGGTGTTGCTCCTGCACTGAACACACACCCTCTCCCCCCCCCCCCGCGGAGAAGGAGAGCAGTCTTGAGAACACTCAATCCTTCTCCCCTCAGCTGGCCCTCCACCAACCTGGATCCATTCCCAAACCCTGGTTGCAGACACCATAAGGAAATCCAACCATTAGGAGAACATCTTTTGAATTAAGTCGCACTCTAGAACCCCAAATATGGTTTGGACAGTTATATGTTATTTACTTCCTCTGTAGGTTACTGGGTACCCCTCCAGAAGTATAGGTCTAGCATAGCCCTTGCAAAAAGTTCCCTCCTCAGGACCTGGTTATTGTAGATACCAAATAGGTCATATTGCTTTTGTACAACCCTACGCATTTGATCTCTAGAGTAATAAGCCTAGTATACATTCCCAAAAGCTAGGGATGACACCGTTTCTAAATGTGTTTCTGAAGTCTGTGCCCAGTTATGGGTGCCAGGGGTACCTAATTGTGTAAAGTAGTGGGGTGGGGGGTAGGTTACACAATGATTTCACGTTTCATAGATTTCAGTAGAGTTGCTGGCTTGTCATCATGCCGTGGCCTTTCTGGTGTACCTACAAATCCACTTTTTTATTTATTTAGTATGTTGCTTTGCTGCCAGTCACTTCTACATTCAGCAGCAGCCCCTAGCACTGCCTCACCCTCATCACCTTGCCTCTCTGCAGATACCCTGGCTTACCTCCCAGGGCAGGGCTATGGTACTGAGCAGGCCAGTCTATGACAGGAGAAGATGTCGGCTGACCAACCTTGCCTCCCTGGTTCCCCACCAGGGCAGGGTTCAGGGCCTGGTGGTGCTGCAGGGCCATGGTGGTCAACAGGGAGACAGGGAGCTATAGGAGCCATGCCCCCAGCTGTCCATCCATGGTGGCTGGCAAATTTTCTGAGCTGCCCCTGGGGGTTTCTCCAGCCTCTGCCAGGGGTTCAGCAGCTGACAGATACTCTACCCTCCCTTCCCTGGAGAGAGAGCAGTCCATAGGATGCACAATCCTTTTCCCCGGCTGGGTCTCTGACTCCCCAGGTCCATTCCCATACCCAGGATATCAGCATCGCAAGCAGAAATCTAACTGCTGCACCAGCAGGCTGGTTCCCACAAATCCACTGGTTTAACTTCTGACTTTACTAAGTATTGGACCCTTTGTAATGCCTGTACTAGAGTTATATGGCTTGCAAAGTCTGAACATTTTGCATCCAGGCTCCAGAGCATCTTAACCACCCATGTCCTGGAAGGTAATCCATGCCTTCCTCTCCATTCCATCCCAGTCACCTTCCTCTGTTCTCAAGGTGGGTAACTCTCTTATCTCTGACCTCGCTTGCAGTCCCCACCTCCTTTAAGTCCTTTTTCACTTCCTGTGCCCACTTTCTTCTCTCTTCCTCCACCTCTACTTTCCTTCATTCTTCCCCTCTGCACTTCCTGTGCCCCTCTACCCTTTTCATCTTCAGCTCACCACTTCCTAGCTACTTCCTACAGGCCCTCTTGACAAATCCCCACAAATGTAGGAGCCCTGATGGTGTTGAATACAAACTCCTTTATCTCTCCATTTGTGACATTGCCCTCCCTGTCATCTACCTCCTCAACCTCTCTTTCTCTTTATCTTCAGTCCCCAACTCCTGGAAGCTGGATACAGTCATGCTCCTCTCTAAGGGGGCAAGCCCTCTTCCCCTTGAAACTACCACTGTATCTCCACCTTCCCCACCTTGGTTAAACTTCACAAGCAACTTGTTCTATCTCAACTGTCTCTTTTCATTGACTTGTGCCCCTTCTACCTCCTTTTTCACTCCCAATCCAGTCCAGTTCGACTCCACTGCCACCTCTCTCCTTCGACTCACTGACACTATACTCTCTGGCATGGAACAAGGCCTGGTCACCTGCTCTATCTTTGTTGACTTGATCAAAGCCTTTGTCACTGTTGCCCACCACATTCTTCTAGACACGCAATGCAGCAGAATTATCTGCCTCTTCAGTTGGGTGGTTCCTCTTCTACCTTGACAACACGTCTCCATCTGTTCAAATTGGAGATACCCTCACCCCCCCCATTCCCAATCTGCTCAGGCATTCCCTCAAGGGTCAGTCCTTGGCCAAATTCTTTTCAACATTTTTGTAAATGACCGAACCCACAGCTTGCTCCTCTGCATCAGTTCTCATGTATGTAGATGACGTGGCACTCTTTGCCTCTTGCTCCTCTGCCCCCGACCTCATGACCCAAATCAAGGGAACTTCAACAATATCCATCACTGGTTCTGTGAATACCAGCTTTCCCTCGATGCCAAGAAAATGGTCTCTATGACTTTTGGCACTAGGAAGAGGCTTGCTACACTCACCCCTCTTTCCATACTCTTGATGGTGCAGCAATTGAAGGTGTATCCTCCTGTAAGTACCACAGCATCTGCTAGGCCAACACCTTGATTCCTCTGTTCATAAGGACACAATCCATCACAAGCTCCACCACAAACTTGCTGCACTTTACTGGAATAAGAGGTGCATACCCCTTTCTGTCTGCAGAGAGAAATCCTCATCTCTCCCTACCTCTTCCTCTTTATTACCTATGCAACTCTTGCTGTTGCTCTCTCACTTTCCCCAGTGAAATCTTCTATTGGGCAAGCTGTATTCTCTTTCTGCTTTCCTAAACTCTGGGGTGCTCTCCTTCCTTCCACTCATTCTACTTCTTCCTTTTACACTCAGAAATCTCTCCTCCATGATTTCACTACTCACTCCTGCAGTTCCCCCTGAGACTGTGTTCTAGATAGTTCTGCAGCCTTCCACCCTGCATTGTTATTAGTATAGCTCTCCCTCCCTTCTCTAGTTTCCTTCCATTACTACCACCATACTGGCAGGATTCTCTGATCCCTGAAACCAGGGAAAAGTCTGCCTTCATCACCCCATTTGGATTATTTAAATTTTGAAAAAAGGTGCTCTGGATGAAGAATGCACCAGTGACCTTTTATTTTTTTCATCGCAACTGATATTTCTCCTTCCCCCGACAGCCCCCTTCTGCTCAACCTCCCCCAGCTCTGTCCCCCGGAATTACTGGGGCTTACCTTATGCCTGGCCTGGGAGTGGTGCCTGCGGGGAGTTGGGCGTCATCCTGCCGCCAGGGATTTTTCTGTTTTCACCCCCCCCTTTTCCATCCGCGCACCGTGCCAAGCACCCTGGGCACGGGAGACTCTCCTGGCTGTGCTATCTGCAGCACAGACCCTCCCACCCCAAGGAAGGAGAGCTGTAATGCTCAATCTTTACCTTCCGGCTAACCCCCGAGCGACCCGAGTCGGTTCCCGAACCCGGGTCACTGGCATGGCGCGAGGTGTGGCGTCCAGCGCCTCAACCCTCAGCGCCACCAGGCCGGCTACCAGTGACCTTTTAAAGGCTTGTGAACCACATTCTGTCCCGGGTGTGCCATTTTGCATTGCTGTACATGGCTAACATCACCATATATAGCCAAAGGTGGGACAATCATGTTAGGCACACAAAGAAGCTGTTCCACAGACTGCAAGCTATAGGGCTGTTTGCTAAGGTGGTGAAATATCAGACAGAAATGGTAGAACTGTCATACCTTGGTCACTAGGTAGGCAGTGGGCACATCTGTTCTCAGTCAACAAAATGTAAGGCCATTCTGGGATGGATAATGCCCAGCACTAAAAGACAGGTAAATGCATTTCTGGGGACTGCAGGTTACTACTGAAGGTCTGTCCCAACAATTAGAAGTAAAGACAAACCCCTGAATGATCTCACTAAAAAGCAAATGCCCAAAAAGTTTAAATGGGCAGAATTTCAAGAAGCAATATTCTGTTAACTGAATGTGTTTTTATGTTGGGCACCTGTATTTGCCAGTCCTGACTGTTTGTTAAAATTATTGTTCATGTACATGCTTCTGACTATGGGTTAAGAGCTGTTCTTAGCCAGGTCATGCCCACAGGGTCTACAGTTGGTCTACCTGAGCCAGAAACTGCTACCAAGGGTTGAGGCCAACATCATGATTGAAAAGGAGTGTCTAGGGCTAGTATGGGCACTTCAGAAGCTGCAGCCATATCTGTATGGGAGAGAGTTTACATTGGTCACTGACCATAAACTCTTAAAACAGCTCCTTAAAACAACTGGGAAGACTGCCAAATTACTAAGATGGAGTCTGGTGCTGCAGATATACAATCTGAGTATTCATCACCGCAATGGTTTCCAACATGCCAATGCAGGTGGTCTCTCCAGGGAGTGATCTGCAGACTGTAGCCTTGCAGTAAGCCATGGAGAAAGTGACAGTTGGTAGTTTACCAGCCTCACATGAAAAGTGTATTTTTGGTGCTGACAAGGAGGCAATCTTTCATATTTGATTTTTTCGGGAGGGGAGTGTAATGTTGATGTGACACACTGTTCAGGAGCATGCCTGTGACACAGTTATGATTTTTTTTTTTTTTACACATTTCACTCAGCTGGTCAGAAAGGGTTAAAGTATTCTGACACAGGCATATCATTCAAAAAGGCATTCAGATCAACTACAAAGGACCCCGGTGGTGAGCAGATCTGGTAAGTAGCCCTTGAGCTTCTCCTTACATAAAAGGGACTGTTTGCAGAAATCCATAACTGTGTGGGGCCCTCCTATGATGTCGATATCTTCTGCTGAGTAAAAAGGCAGCTTTGCTGTTGCAGGTAGCCTCAAATACACAGCCATTGCCTAGTTATGTGTACCAGCTTCAGAACTGATTTGGGCCTATTTCTTGATCAAGGGGATAAAGGGAGACTGTCCCTTGTGACTGACATGATGATGTGTATGGAATAACTGGTTCAGGGGGGTACATCTTTTGACTCCCAAGAGTACAGAACTCGGATTACATTTGGCACAGAAAGATATCAGATGCCCACTGGTCAAGGGGACCCCGAGCTGAAATGTCACCCTCTTCGTGTGCAATTTAAAGTCCTCTGAGAGGGTAAGGTACTTTTGGTCTTAATGTGAGAATAATTGTTTCCCTTCTGTAAACTGACTGTTTAAACTGTTTTTATCTGCAGTCCCTGATGTGTGTTTATTCCTTTTGTGTTTACTATATATTCTGTAGTTTAGTGGTGCACGTGTTAAATATTCTCTGTCTCCACGTAGTGCTGTTGGTATAGATAAAATGCATGTCTAACGAGCAGCCTGATGTTCCACTACCAAAGAGCACAGCTACCAAGTTTAAAAGTAGTTAGTCCTAACAATCATAGCCGCAACTGGTATAACAAAGCACTGAATAGCTTGCATACCTGTTTATACTCCAAACAGTTATCACCTTAAAAAAGTGCACATTCAATTTGAAACATTGATTTGGGATTGTCGCTGCAGCCAGCTCTGTAAGTTTCTCTGCACTTTATGTCTATATTCTGTATGCAAACAATAACAGTTTACATTGAAACACTGTCCTGGGGAGATTTTTATCTTTGGTGATCAGTGGTGGTAAAACATTGATTGTTTGTGGTATATCAAATGTAAAAGTAACCTTTGTGAAGTACAGGAGGGTGATAAGTTCCTGGAAGTGACTAAAGGGGTGATTCTGATGCCTAAAATTAAGGACTTGCATTAAATGAGCAGTGGCTAGTGGTGGGACAAGAACCAGGTAGAGATACCCTATTAGTCAGCCAGATGGTGGCAGCATTGGAACTATATGTAAATGTCAGACATCTGGTGGCTCTTATAATGTGAGGTTATGCCAGCACTGGTTGTTCTTGAAGGCACATTAGTTAAAGCAATTGTCTGTTTTCTCTCATGCCTGTATAGGGAAAATAGCAAAAATGTATTTATTTTGTGTTGCTTCTCTGGACCTACAAGTGAGCATATGTGCTCTAAATGAAGGGGTATAAATAGGGTAATCATATTTCCCCATGTTCAATGGCATTTTGCTCATAGTAGAGCATAACCCTCTTCATATAGGGGTTAATGGTGCAACCTCAAATTTTCACAATAGTGGAGCTGTTCCCTACTTGGCATAGCCTTTGGGTACATAACGGGAGACAGAGAAAAAAGGAAATGTGATCTGCAGTTCCAGTTGGTGCTGGAGAAGGATTAGGGGTGTTCTTTGGTGACCGATGGCTGGCAGGTTCCTCTGGTCTGTGTTGGTGGAGCCCCAGGTCTGGCTGAGGGCCTTCAACTGAAGTCTTGTAACTTGATGATGATGACGGTCGCGCTGGACTAACCCACGGTTCTGTGTTCTGTTGCAGGTTCTGTGTTCTGTTGCCCGGTTGCCGGTTCAGTGTTCTGTTGTCCGTTTTTTATTCATTTAGTTTATATTTATTTTAATGTATATATTTTATCGTATAGTTGTTTTAACATTCGGTTTTTCTATTGTTTTTTTCTGTGGTGCCCTGGTCTCCGATCCCTAGCTGCGTTTTTCCTGCGCCTCCTTTTTTGCCGATCGAGGATATGGACTTATTATAGCCAAGAAGAGGAGCTTTTTTGTTTACTAGAATTTAGTTATTTATTTATTTATTTACTCAAGTCATTTGTTTGCTTGAGTTGCGGCGCCCTTTCGTTGGTGTTCGGCCAGGGGATCAGCTGTTTCTTTTTTGGAGCGGTGGCGGTACCAACGAGGTGGTGCGCCTCTTGTTAGTTCAGAAGTCAGCCTATGGCCTGGAAGTGGAGGGTGGACTTGTTTCCTTAAGGTTATTGATCCCTCATTCTGAAGGATCAATTTTTCATGGTGACTACCTTTCTTTTTTGGTGAACTTGGCCCTGACTCAATGACATTTTCAATTTCTGAGCTATTAAATTTAAGGCACTATGTTTAGTGCTTATGGTTGCGACTATTGGATCTATTAGTCTCTAATTCCATCAAATAGATATACCTTCCTTTGATGGATAAAGAAGGATTGGTCTGTGATTGCTGTACGATGAGTCAATGTTGAAGTTGGCAGAAGGGATTGCCTGTAGTGACTTGGAGTATGGTGAGTGGGGGGCCTTGTTCATTGATCAGAGCCCCTCTTTTCTTTGCAATTCTACAGGGCTCAAATAAGTGGTTTGCTTGTGTGGTGTCTCAGTCCCCCTTAGTTCTGCCTGGGTAATCTTGGGTGACAACTGGGACCGAGTGGGAACTGTCTTACTTCTTCCTAGGGAGCTGGGGTTTAGTGGGGGGGTTCCTAATTTATCCCTGGGTCAGTCCTTTTGGTGCAGCCTAGAGGTATTTGTAGCTGCAGGTCCTGGGGGGCCAAATTGGACCTGATAAGGCGGATCAGGGGGTGTGGGGAGCAGAGCCCCCACTCTCCACTGGTTTAGTTTGCACCTGTTTCTGGCTTTCCCTGAAGATTTTTTGGCTCACTTTGGAAACTTACTGTGACTGTGAATCCTGTATACTGGAAAAGCACCTACCTGAAGTTGACAGAATTATTGCCGCTCTGGGATGTTGACTAAATATTTGGTTTTACCTCTGATGGATTATGTTTGATTATTTTGGCTCCTCCTACCATTTGATGACTTTTTTCCCTGATTTTATTTGTTTTGGTTTCCCGGCTGTGAAAGAACCAGGGTGCCTATATTTTTATTTTATTTTTTGATTTTTGTTTATCCTGTGAGAGGGGATTGTTTTATTATTTGTTTGTTATTTTCCCCTCCTGGGCTGTGAGAGGGCTGTGGGAGAGGGAGAATTTTCTTTGTGTGTTTTTGCTTTCCCGTGAGAGGGGATCGTTTGTATTATTTTGTTGTTAATTTTTTCTTTGGGGATTAAAGTCATCTTTTAGTGGGAGGGGGTAGTTTATAAGTTTTATTGAGGTAAGGACTGTTGTTTAAATTATTTTAGGCTTTAGGAGCAAGAATTTATTTAGATTGTTTAAGACTTTTTTCTGCGGCGTTTGTCTGAAGGGAAATGGACAATTTTGTTTTATTTAGTGTTAGAAATGGGAAGTGGGGCTGCCGTCTAAGATAAATAAGCTTGCAGTATTGATAGTATTGATCAAATTTGTTGATCAATTAATATTTGTTTTTTAAATATTTAGCAGCATGTGCTGGGATCGGATCTCCGTGGTCAGGCACTATTCCCCCTCTAGGCTGAGGGACCTGTGCCCCTTCGATATTCCTGCATTGCAACCCGAGGTATATAGGTGTTGTTGTGCCCTGGGGGTCGCACAGCGGAGGTCGAGGGGGGTTCCTCTGCTGCGAGGGGGGGGAGTGCAGTGGGTGGATAAGGGTCGTGGGGTCTAGGAGATGCCCTGGGGCAAAATGGGTCCAGGATAGGGGAGTGCGATACCTGGTTCCCATACCCAAGGGTTCCATTCAGAGTGGGCAAGTGGCCCGCTCCTCCGGGGCCTTTCATCCAACCCGGGTGGTGTTATGCAATGTCAGGTCTATAAAAAACAAGACAGCAATTATTGCTGATCTTGTTGAGTCATCTGACCTGACTTGCATTTCTGAGACCTGGCTGGACGAAAATGCTGGTCCCATATTGGAATCAGCTGTTCCAGCCAGTTACTCAGTAATACATCGCCCGAGGTTGAATCGAAGTGGTGGTGAGGGGGTCGCTATTTGTTTTAAATCAAAGTTGGGTCTTGTGGAGGTTCCAGTGGTGGCCCCTAGATCCTTCAAGTGTATCATGGGAACAGGTGTGGGCAGCAGAATCTTACTTGTCTACCATCCACCTGGTGATGAGAAAGTTTTTCTGCAGGAAGTTGCAGACTTCATTGTCGACCTGGTGTTGGAGCCCTCCAGTTAGTTGGTCCTGGGGACTTCAAGGCATGGGTCGACGATGAACTCACATTTGGTCAAAACTTCCTCAATTAATGATTTTGTTGGGCTTCACACAAGTTATTACCGCTGCTACCCATATTCAGGGTCACTCTCTGGATCTGGTGTTCACCCTGGGATGGAGATCACGGAACTGGTGGTGGAACCAGTTGTGTGGTCTGACTATCCTCCATAAGATTCAATTTTCACCTTGTGAGACCTACCCTTTGGAGATGGTCTGGTACCGCCCTTTGAGGAGTTACCCTGAGGGTCTAATGGCAGTGCTGGACCTATTGAATAGGCCTCTGGAGTGCATGGAACCAGATGCCTTAGTGGTGCACTATAATAATATGGTGCTGAGGGCACTGGATTCCATTGCACCTGTCCATGTTCTCCCCTCCCTTCCCCTCGGTCCTCCTGGTTTGATGGGACATTGAGATAGTTGACGAGAAAGAGGCGAAGATTGGCGCGCTGTTGGCAGAAATCCAGCCTGGAAGGTGACAGACTTAGATTGATGGCCCATTATGCAGACTATCAATCAGAAATCTCCCATAAGAAGGCAGAGTTCCTGTCCCGGGAGATAGCTGCTTCAAGAAATCGACCAGCTCAGCTCTTCTGGACCATGGACAGACTGTGCAATCCAGCCTGTCTCGTGGGTCAGAGAGCCTTTTCACAAATAAAGTGTGATGAGTTTGCTCGGTTCTTTGAGGATAAGGTGTCATCGATCAGGTCGGAGATCCGCGGTATGTTTTCTAATGGGCGTGGCAGTGATCGATGTGGGGTTGCAGGCCCTCGGTCTGTCTGAACAGATTTTGACCAGCCAGCGATCATGGATATCATGAAGATTGTCCAGGGCTTGCGACCGACTTGCTGTAGTTTGGATCCTGGTCCTACGTGCCTCCTTGTGGGGTGCATGGATGTGATTGGACCAGTCTTTGCCGAGATAGTCAGGTACTTTTTGGATCAAGGGGTGTTTCTGGAGTCTTTGAAAAGGGCTATCGACACCTCTGTTAAAACCTTCCCTTGATCCAGACTGCCTCACTAACTGCAGACTGATCTCTAACCTGCCCTTTTTGGGCAAGGTTATTGAGAAAGTAGCCGCGTTGCAGCTCGATGATTTTCTTACCACTCATGAGGTCTATGATCCTCTCCAGTCAGGTTTCAGGAAGAGGCATAGTACCGAGACAGCGTTGGTTCGGGTACTTAATGATCTCCTAATAGTGAAAGATCGGAGGAGCCATTCGATCTTGGTCCTCCTTGATCTCTCTGCGGCATTTGACACTGTGGACCATGGGATGTTGCTGGATCATCTGCGGCTGTGCTGCAGACCGTCGAGAGACAGTCCTTAGATGGTTTACTCTTTCCTCACAGGCAGAAGTCAGAGGGTAGTCTCAGGAATTTTTCCTCTACTACCTTTGCTTTGTCCTGTGGGGTGCCCTGAGGTCCTGTGCTTTCCTTATGTTGTTCACAGTGTATATGCTGCCATTGGGAGACATTATAAGGCATTATGGGCTGAGTTTTCAATGCTATGCAGATGACACTCAGCTCTATATGTCCTTTGTACCTGAACAGAATGACACCTTATTGGTCTTTAATAACTACCTGGCTGAGCTTCAGGACTGGATGAGTGCAAACTGGTTGAAATTAAATCCAGATAAGATTGAGGTGTTGGTTGTGGACCAGGGCCATTGTGTAGAAAGTTGACTCCTGGGTCCCCTCTAGCCATGTGTTAGGAGGTAATCAGTTGAGATCTTCCGAACAGGTGCGGAATCTGGGTGTAATTCTTCACAGCGAGTTAACGTTGAAGGCTCAGGTATCTACTGATGTCAAGTCTTCCTTTTACCATCTGAGAAATATCGCCTGGATAAAACACCTTGTTCCACATGATGACCTTCCTGTGTTGGTCCATGCCTTTGTTTCCTCACGTCTTGATTACTGTAATGCTTTATATCTAGGGTTGCCAGGGGTGGATCTCCATCGGCTGCAGCTGGTGCAAACGCTGCTGCCAGGTTGTTGACTGGGCTACGAGGCATGCTATACCACTCACCCTTGCTTGCGAACTGCACTGTCTGTAGGTGTGGTGGAGAATCACCTTCAAGGTGCGTTGCTGACCTATAAGACCCTACACAGTCAGGGACCGGGATTCTTGGAAGATCTCCTTTGACCTTACTGCCCTCTCCACCCACTCCTCTCCACTGACAAGGGATTGCTAGAGATTCCCAGGGTTCATCTTCAGTCATCTGGGGCCAGAGCTTTTTCTTTTATGGCCCCAACCCTGTGGAATTCTCTATCTCGTCAGATTAGAGAGTGCCTGTCCATGGAATCATTTAAGGTGTCCCTGAAGAGTTACTTATTTGAATTAGCTTTTGGATAGGTTTATTGCTGCTTTTTATTATTTTTATGTCATTATTTATTATGTAAGATGTTGTTTTGTACTTGCCCTTTGATATGCTGAAAAGCGCATTATAAATAAAAATTTGATTGACTGATTGATTGATTCAACTGAAGTTGGTCTCTGGGACCCTATTGCTCAATGGATGTAGCTTGAAACACAGAAGGAGCAGGACAGAGAACTGAACCAGTTAAGGCAGAAGGAAGCAGGAAAGGCAGTCAAAATAGCAAACGCCCAAACAGAGGAAAATATATCCAACTCAGTTAAGAAGGGGGACAAAACCCCCACAATGGCTAAGGTATTGTGTAATGGCTATGTTTCTCAAGAAATTCAGCTGGAAAATGGGACCGACAAGCATGCCCTCTCTCACCGATATTGTTCAATATATATTTGGAGCCCCTGTTGACAGCTATCAATATGGACATGCATATAAAGGGGATTAAGATAGTGGGGTGGGAGTTAAAATTTTCAGTTTTTACAGACAACATAACTTCTACACTTACAAGATCCGGCATTAAGTTTTGAGAGAATAAGAGAATTAATAGGGTGATTTTCTAAAGTTTCAAATTACAAATTAAATTTGACTAAGACTCAGATCCTCCCTTTGATGCTGTATGTTCATAGGGCAGATTTTGCACCACTGCAATTACAATGGAGGACAGACAAGATCAAATACTTGGGCATTTGGATTACAGCGAATATGAAGGTGGGGGCTGAAACAAATATGGAGGGGGCTATATCAGCAATTAAAGGGGACATACTAAGATGGAATAAACTTCCTCTGAACTTTATGGCTAGATTGGGTCTTATTAAGATTTTTTTTTTCATTTATTTATTTCAATCTAGGATTACAATACCTTTGAGCCGAGGCTCTTTTACAAAGGTTCCACATCAGCGTGTGCAACAGTCATCATTTTTTAGTTACAAACATATAGTCATTGACTTACAGACATGTAATAACCAGTAAAAAGACTTGAGCTATGAGCAAGATAAGGGAAGGGGTGGGTGGTGGGGAGTGAGGGTAGGAGATCGGGGGAAGAAGGTGCAGCAGGTAAGGGAGTACGGAAGGTGGTTGGGGTGGGGGCAGGAGTGGAGATAAGGGGAGGTGGGCGAGGTGGGAGACAGTGCAGCCAGGGGCCTTGTTGAGGGAAGATGACTCTATTACCCAGGTTGCTATTTCCAGTGTACCTAGCCCATACAGCATCCCCAAATATGGTTCAGTATAATTAGAAGCTACTCTCAGAATTTCTATAGCAACAACCCCTAGGAAAAAGCATAATGTTTTGTGCTTACCGCATACATTGGGGCGGGATTGAATTGCCTAATCTCCATGTATACTATGTGGCAGGACAGCTGGGTCTCATGATGCGATGGGTTAGAAATCTGGAAGGGGAGACTTACATACCAATCTGGCTACAAATGGAGAGGCAAATGTTAAAATATTCCGGCCTCTCTCTGGAGGCATTGTTGTATGCTAATGCAGAAAAAGGTCTTAAAAAAGTATATGGGAATCCAATTGCGAAATCAGCAGGAGCCTGGTGGTCATTTCTACTCCTGTTCAGAGAAAGGACCAAATGAAGGCCCGAGGCCAACCTGTGCTGGGTAATTCCAACTTATTAAAGGGGTCAGGTAATTAATATACATTGGGCTAACTAGGTGTCGGGTCTGAATTTAAGGAATGTCATCTGGATGGTAATAGAGTGGCCCTTCCAGCCCAATGTGAAAGAATGTCCTTTTTCAAGGTTGCAGTTTACACAAATGTTGGAGTGGGTAATGAAAAGGCTTGGGGATTTTACAGATAATTCTTTACATAGGACAAGTTAAAGGAAGTTGACCAAAATCTAACTCTCTATTACAAGTATATAAGGTGCTTCTGGATTATCTCAGCCGAACTCTCCTATAAAAGTTTCATATTGGGACAAAGCAGTGGCTCCTCGGGCCTTGCTTGGGATAATATCTGGAAGAGTACTAAGTATATATCTATACCCAAATACAAGAGTATGCATTTTTTATTGTCTCTAATATGTATTTTACCCTACGAAACTACATGATAGAAATCTTAGACAGACAGACCTGTGTATTAGATGCAAGGCAGAGAATAGGTGACCTTCTGCTGTGGGAATGTAGTAAAATATCGCCTCTTTGGGGTGAAATTAAACAGCATATGGACGCACTGTTGGACTATTCAGAATTTATAATACCAGAGATATGTGTTTTAGGTGATTTTTCGCAAATCTGTAGTATTATGACTAAATACCATCTTTCTTTGATGGCAGCAATAGTCAAATCCTTTTGTTACAACACGGAAGGATGATCATGTCTATGCTTATGATCAATGGTTGAGAGATCATATGGGGGCTTTGGGTAGAATAAAGAGGCATCTATGCTGGAGGGAGAAAGGGTTGTATGCTAAATGGTGGTCGCCATTAGAAGCGATTTATGCGCTTCAGGGCATAAATACCCAAATGCAGGCCTGTCTGTCAGGTTGTGATTAGCAGGAGAAAGTTATGCTGGAGTGAGAAACAGTTATGTGTGGTAGTGTGTTGGTCTAAATGACTATCTGAACAGCTGCTTTGGAAATGTTGTGGTTTAAACACAAGTGTAATAGGATGATGGTATAGGTCTGCCAGGATATATGGGTGGATGGGGACTCTCTCTCTTTCCAGGGACACAGCAGGGAGCCACCTCTGGAGGGAATGCTTTGTAAAGGAGCTCTATGTTTTGATACCATCTATAGGATAGCAGGTGTAATGGTATTGGGGTTATTTTAAGTTGATTAAGTTCATCTGAGACCCTGTTACTATATGATATTGATGATATAGGAATATATTATTATTCTAGAGGATGGTTCCATCTGCTGTGTATGTACATAGGTGGGTTGTATGTAGTTCACACAGGCAGTTTGGGACTGTGTACCTAGGCTTGTCTAGATATATGTATGTCTGTCTAAAGTTTGAAAATGAATAAAGAAATGTTTAAAAAAAAGAAGAGGGACAAAACCTTTCATAGGTACATTAGGGAGTAGAAAGACAAAGGGAGGAATAGTGAGGCTGAATAGAATGGATGGTGAGTGGGAAGAGGCACAGTGAAAAAGCAGGGATACTGAATGAATACTTCTGCTCAGTATTCACAAAAGAGGAAGAGGCAGAGGTACCCAATCCAATTAACAGAAGCACTCTGGATAGGGGCTGATCCCAGTCCTTTCACAGAAGAAAGGGTTCCGAAAGAACTCCTAAAACTGAAGGTGGACAAAGCAATGGGGCCTGACGGGATTCACCCCAGAATTCTAAAAGAATTAAGGGGAGAACTAGTGACACAACTGACTACCCTTTTTAACAAATCATGGGAGGATGGTGTGGTACGTGAGGACTGGAGGAAGGTGGATGTAATTCCTCTTCACAAAAATGGGAGCAAGACAGAGCCAGGAAACTACAGACCTGTCAGTTTGACCTCTGTGGTAGGGAAAGTGATGGAATCACTTCTGAAGGAATGAAGTGTTGCGTACCTAGAGGCCAGTGGGGCATAGGACACAAGGCAGCATGGGTTCACAGTGGGAAGGTCATGTCAGATGAATCTAATCAATTTCTTTGACTGGGTGACCAAAGTAGTAGACCAGAGAGGGGCTGTGGACATGGCCCACCTAGATTTTAGTAAGGCATAGAGCACAGTCCCACATAAAAGATTAATAAACAAATTAGCCAGCTTGGGAGTGGGTCCCAGGGTGGTAGCCTGGGTAAAACATTGGCTGGACAACAGGACACAGAAGGTAATAGTAAACGGAGTCCACTCTGAAGAAAGGGGGGTTACTAGTGGAGTACCACAGGGTTCAGTCTTGAGTCCAGTCCTTTTTAATGTCTTTATAAGTGACATAGCAGAGCAACTGGAAGGAAAAGTATGCCTCTTTGCAGATGACACAAAGATCTGCAACAGAGTTGATACACAGGGAAACGTGGAAAGGATGAGAAGGGACTTGGAAAGGTTGGCGGAATGGTCAGAAGTATGGCAGCTTGGATTCAATGCAAAGAAGTGCAAAATAATGCATCTGGCAAGCAAAAAACTAGGGGAAGAGTACACAATAGGTGGGGTAGGTAGTAACAACAACAAAAATGGAAAGGGACGTGGGGATAATCATATCAGATGACCTTAAGGTTGGCAAGCAATGTGAGAAGGCAGTAGGAAGGGCTGTGGGGCTACTGAGATTTTTAGGGAGAGGCATCACCAGCAGAAAACAGGATGTTGTTATCCCTCTGTACAGACAGTTGGTGAGACCCCATCTGGAGTACTGTGTCCAGTTCTGGAGACCCCATCTCCACAAGGACATAGACAGGATGGAGGCAGTCCAGAAGAGGGCAACTAAAACGGTGCAGAGTCTGCAAGAGAAGCCATACGAGGAGAGGCTAAAGCAGCTTAACATGTATACCCTTGAGGAAAGATGGGGGGGGGGACATGATAGAAACTTTTAAGTACCTCAGTGGAATCAACAAAGTCCAAGAGGTTAGCATCTTTCCGGAAAAGAGATGTGCAAGAACAAGGGGACACAATTTGAAGATAGAGGGGGGATGGCTCAGGGGCAATGTGAAGGAAGTATTTTTTGCAGAGAGGGTGGTGGACACATGGAACAGCCTTCCTGAGGAGGTTGTGGGGTCTAAAACTGTGGGAGAATTCAAGAACACATGGGACAGACATAAGGCAATTCTTGTGGGGGTAGGAAGAAATAGGCTGTTGGTTAACTAGGATCTGCAGCTTATCCAGTAGGTAGGGAAAATGGGCAGACTAGGTGGGCCAAGCGGTTCTTATCTGCCATCAAAGTCTATGTTTCTATGTTTCTAGATAGCAGTACTGAGTGAGTAGCAATCATGTTGCTGGGAGGTATTCTGGCCAGGGAAGAGTAAGGCCCAAGATTCAGTGGCCTTCATACCATGTGCTCTCACTAATCTCCACAGGGACCGTGGCAGGCACAGAGACCAGAGAGCAAGTCTGTTCCCACAAAGTTCCTACAAGGAACTTTTTAATTTTTTTATTTAGGGATTCGGATCATACCTTTGAGCTCAGAGGTCTTTTATAAAGGTTCACGTCAAACAGTGACAATGACAGCAATAACAAACAGTTTACATACAATACTCGAATAGTAGGTAACTAGTATACAGTAAGGATACAATGTCATTCATAGTACCAATGGTGATAGTACAGCATCAAGAGCATTCAACTAGGGTAAAGGCCAGTGTTTATATGTAGTGAAGGAGATAAACAGGTGTGACACCTAGTGTGAGAGTCCAAGGAGGAGTCAAGGTGAGGGGGAAGGGAGACAGGTGGGGAATGATCAGCCAGAAGAAGTGGCTTTGTCTAGGAGGTTGGAGAGGTAGTGGTAGTATGTTGGTTTTAAGGTTGATCCAGTGGGAGAAAAGGCACAGGGGGGAGAGGAAAACAGAGGGATAGGGCAATAGGGAAGAGTGGGTGTAAAAGGAAGGGAAGGAGGTGTGGGTGAGTGGGCATTGTGGGTGTTAGGTCCTAGTGGCAGTCTAAACTGTCCTAGTAGAATGTGTTGCCTTAGGCCATTTTTGAATTGCAGATGCATTGGGAGTTTAGAAATGTGCACTGGGCTTTCACTGAGCCATTGGGGGCCCTGAAGCTGAAAGCACGCTGTCCCTGCACAGTTCGACAGAAAGGTGTTGATAGGGCCCCCCTTATCCTACCTCTGGTGGTATAGCTGGTAGCACTTGGTGTTAGGATGCTCGAAATTCATGGGGCGGTTTTACCCATTAGTGCCTTTTTTCCAAGGAGACATGTTTGGAATATAATCCTGTTCTTTAGTGGCAGCCATTTGGTCTTGTATAAGGAGCAGGTGTGGGTATTTCGATCTGCAGCCATTGTGAGCCTACATGCCTTGTTGAGGGCAATGTGAATCCTTTTTAGTGTAGTGTCTGTTGCTGCGCCATAGACCACCAATCCATAGTCGATGGTAGAAAGGATGGAGCTGGAGACTGAGATGGAGGGCCTCTGGAGTGAGATACTTTTGGTGGCTTTTTGCGTGGGAGTGGGGTTAAAGGAGGTGAACATAAAGAAAGGAATGCTGGTCAGGTGAGGAGCTGTGTCTGCTAAAAATAAATCCTAGCAGTCAGGGATTAAAAGAGTTTATGTGGTTTCTTTCTTATTATCCAGAGTAAAGAGACAAACTACTCAGGACAAGCTGAGGTAAGGGGAAGGGAGGGCTGTTAATTACTTTAAATTTGCTGCAAAACAGCCTGATTGTAAACCATTTATGCAGGACTGGTAGTTAAGGGAGGTCAAATTGAAGGAGGAAATTCTGAACAGATGAGGGTGGATTCTGCTAAAGACAAATCAGTCCTAGCAGTCCACTATTTAACTCCCACATGTCAAAGCACTCCTTTATGTGATCGACCCTATAGAAAGAGGGCCACAAAGAAGGAGGACAGTATCTGCTGGGCCACCAACAGGGAAGTCTTCAGGTCTGCAGTGGACTCTGCTCATGAACAGTAACACAGAGGTGTAGCCAAGACACTGGCTCCTCCCACAGAGGGAGTTACACTTTACTTTTTTGGTGTAAATGTTGGGGTGAAATTTACTTTTACTATGTGTGGATTCCTTCCTGTTTCATTAGATAACAGATACTCTCTTGGGGAATTCTATGTAGGCAGAGTAAGGATCAATTAAGAGGGGTTCAGCTGGGAGCAGGTAGAGTAGGTACTGTCAGCATGTATTTAAGGACTCCTAGGAAACTCTAGTCGGGGGTACACTATCTGGGGCATGTTGTTAAATGGGTCCTTGCAAGGGAGACAGCTTCAGCAGGTTCTGCAAACAGCTAAGTGAATGACCTCTAGGGCAATAGGCAAGGCAGAAATCTGGGACTACCAGTGTGGACACGCAAAGTGTAGGGGAACAGGAGGGGGCATTGTAAGACACATCTGTGGAGCATCCATTTTGAGTGAGATCTTCTAGAGATGGTGGTGCTGTATGCTGTGCTTTCAGTTTGCATCACGTGCTTTGGAACTAACTATTGTTAGAGCTGAACTTAGCCTTCTCCAGAGCAGGTCTAAGTCAGAGAGGGTGCAGTAGGCCACTACTCTTTTTCCTCAAAGGAGTCCAAGGGTCCAGACTGGGGAGTGGATACAGTTGACAAGGAGGACAAAGGGTCCACTTAGGCAAGGGTGGAGACCCTGGGGTGGAGACAGAGAATTAGTTCCCTTCCCTGTGTACCTCAGTAGATCTGTTATCCCCAAGGAGGGACCAAAGCCTTTTGCCTCTCAGGACCCCAGATTGGTCCCTAAGTTGAACCCTTTGGCAAGGTCAAATTCCAAAGGGAAAGTGAGATCCAGAAAAGTGTTAGTGGTGGAAGACTTCATAATTTAAGAGACAGCTGATGGTGAGTATGGAGTATAAGGTAGCAGAATAGTTAGGTGCTTTCTGGAAGCTTCATCTGGGAGGGATCCATAGGGAGTGAGGAGAATTGCCAGAAGTAATGGGAAGGACTAGATGTCATTGTCCATAATTAATAACTTTATAGTAGACCCATAAGGTAGGTGAAGAATAGCTTCAGGAGGCTGGAAGGAAGGCTAAAACTAACAGCAACTTCTATCTTTTTCTGCGAGCCTGCCAGTTTGGTTGAGCATAACAGGAGGATAAATCTGATCACTAACTTCAACTCACGGCTGAAGAAGTGATGCAGGGAAGAGAGCTTTGGATATATAAGGGATTGGAAGCAATCCTGGAAAGAAAAAGGGCTATACAAGAGGCATGGCCTACACCTCTCTGAAGAAGGCACCAGGGTGCTAGGGTTCAGGTTTACAGAGCACATTGAGGCACATTTGAAATAGTGGTGTGGGGGGAAGCAGATCACTTGCTTATAAGTACACCAGTTCAAATGAGGATGGCCTTGATGTCCTTCCTGCAGTGCTAGGACATACAGAGGGAACAGAAGGGCACAAAAAGAGTGAAAGCAAGAGGGAAACAAAAAATAATACAGGGAAGGGGTTGCAGTGTGTCCAGAGGGCAGATGTCAGTAAACCAGGAATAAGGATGAGTGCAGGGAAAAAGACCGGAATAACAGAGTTACAGGGAGGGAGAAAGCAAGTGACATAGAGAGCTATGTGTGATAATATTAGCAGACCAGGAAACAAAGCCAGTGTCCTGGAGACAGTGTTGACAGAAGTATGACTGAACCTGGTGGCAATCCCAGAAATGTAGGCAACAAAATACCTAACTTCATTGACAGTGAGCAAGAAAAGAGGGTCATATGTAATGGAGTGAGGAAATAAAAGCCATGGCGGTCAAGGTTAGTGGGCTTGGCAAATGCACAGACACAGTATCGGTACAGCAGGATGGGAAGGAACTGCAGGATTGGAGTGGCATATAGACCACCATCTCAGAATGAGCGGCTGATACAGAACTAGGAGACAAGATCAGAAGGGCTATGGAACAAGGGAGTTGCTGTGCTCAGCAGATGTGAACTGGAAGATCAAGTAGCAGCGAGTTCCAGAAATCAGCTGCTTGTAGAGGCATTCCAGGAGCATTCCTGATACAAAGGGTTGAGAAGCATACATGCAAGGGAGACATCCTAGACATATTTTTATGATCTGGAGCAGTGTGGAGAGATCATAATACAAGAACACAAGAAACATCGACCACCAGACCTTGTAGTTTAATACCAACTTAGAAGCAGAGAAAACAGTAAATTACAAAATCAGTACTTTTGCAGGGCAGATTTTGACAGGATGCAGGTGATGCAGGAGAAATTGGAAGGTAATGACAGTAAAGAAGGTGAAAAGAAGTGGTAATTCATTAATAAATGGATACTGGATGCAGATTAGTGCCCAAGAGGTGGATAGGCAGAAAAGGGCAAATTCAGCAGAAGGACAGACAAGGAGAACCAGGGATAAAGGACAACCAAGGAAGGGGCTGGAGTAGAACAGCGAAACTGTCTAGGAAGGTCAAATCATGGAAAGCCATGTGTGCAAATGCCAGGAGCCTTAGCAACAAGATGGAAGATCTGGAGGCTGTCATAGTGCAGTCAGACCTGGACATTGTAGCCATCACTGAAACCTGGTGTAATGATAACCACGACTGGGAGATGGCCATACCTGGCTACAACATATTCAGAAGAGACAGGGCAGGAAGGAAGGGAGGAGGAGTGGCACTGTATGTGAAAAATGACACTAGGGCCACAGAGATCCAGGAGGAACAAAATGGGGGAGAGATACTGTGGGTTAAGCAGGAAAGGAAAATAGGGCCAGCCATCCGCACAGGTGTGGTCTATAGACCACCAGCCCAGGAGGAAGAAACAGATAGGAAGCTGATGCTAGTCATCCAAAGGATGGCAGACAAGGGTGAGGTAGTACTGGTTGGAGACTTCAATATTCCAGACGTGGACTGGAGCATCCCAGCTGCAGCATCAACTAGGAGCAGATTTATCCTGGACTCCCTTCAGGGTGCCTTCCTCAAGCAACTGGTTATGGAACCAACTCAGCAGAAGGCAATACTGGACCTTGTGCTCACAAACAGGGACAGTGTGATGGGGGTAACAGTGGGGAGCACCTGGGAACAGTGACCACCAGTCATTGTGGTTTGAAATCACAGAAAGAGCAGAACCAAACCACACAAAAACACATATCCTGGATTTTAGGGGCAGACTTTGGAAAAATGGGAGATACTTGAAAGAGGCATTAAGGGAATGGGGCAGGAATCAGGGTTGAGGAACAGTGGGCAGTATTTAAAATGGGGACTACAAGAGCAACAGAATTATGCATTAAGCAGGTTAGCAAGAGGAAAAGGAAGAGGAGACCATTATGGTTTTCCAAAGAGGTAGCAAAGAAAGTGAAAGCCAAAAAGATTGCATTCAGGCAATACAAAAAGACACAGGCAGATGGGGATAGGGAGAAGTACCAGGAGAAGCAAAGGGAGGCAGGGAGGTCAGTAAGGGAAGCCAAAGCTCAGACAGCAGAACACATTGCAAAATCAGTGGGTAGAGGGGACAAAACCTTTTACAGGTACATAAGTGAAAAAAGAAAGGCAAAGGGAGGGATAGTGAGACTGAAGGGGGAGGATGGGGGCCGCATGGAGGATGACAACAGTAAAACTGACATATTGAGCAGGTATTTCTGTTCAGTCTATACTGAGGAAGAGGAGGGTAATGGGTCTGAAGGGAGTACAAGGGGTGAGAATGGTGAGAATGGACATAAGTCCCTATAAATGAGAAAGGGTCCTGAAGGAACTAGAAGTAATAAGAGTTGATAAAGCAATGGAGCCAGATGGGGTGCACCTCAGGGTCCTTAAAGAACTAAGAGAGGTGGTGGCTGAACCTCTGGCTATCCTGTTTAGCCAATCACTGGAAACAGGGGAGGTACCCAAAGACTGGAGGATAGCAGATGTAGTCCACTTATACAAAAGTGGGAACAAAGAGGAAGCAGGGAACTACAGACCAGTCAGCCTCACCCTCGAGTGGGGAAGATCATGGAAGCACTACTGAAGGAGAGATTGGTGGAACACCTGGTTGTCAATGGACTACAGGACCCAAGGCAGCATGCTTTCACCAGGGGGGCGGCATGTCAGACCAACCTCATTGAATTTTTGACTGGGTGACTAGGGAGGAGGATCAGGGGAGGGCAGTGGACATGGCCTATCTGGACTTCAGCAAGGCCTTTAACACTGTGCCACATAGAAGACTTTACACAAACTAGGGAATATGGGTGTGGGCAGGACAGTAGTGTGGTGGGTAGGTAACTGGCTGGGCTGTCACTCCACAGAGAGAAGAGTGACCAGTGGGGTACCACAGGTGTCAGTGCTGGGACCAGTCCTATTCAACATTTTTATCAGTGACATTGTGCAGGACCTAGAAGGCAGAATTTCACTGTTCGCTGATGACACAAAGCTCTGTAACAGAGTAGACACACCAGAGGGTGTAGACAGAATGAGACGGGACCTGCAGAAACTTGAAGAATGGTCAGAGATTTGGCAGTTGAAATTCAATGCAAAGAAGTGCAAGATAATGCATATGGGGCACAAAAACTCTGGCACAATATATCAGTTGGGGGGGTGAGGATATAGCATGCACTAAGCAGGAAAGGGATCTTGGGGTTATCATCTCTGATGACCTCAAGGTAGGGAAACAGTGTGACAAGGCAGCAGGTAAAACAAATAGGATGCTGGGATGCATAGGCAGGGCATCACCAGCAGGAAAAGGAGGTCATAATTCCACTATACAAGACACTAGTGAGGCCCCACCTGGAGTACAGTGTACAGTTCTGGAGACCTTACCTACATAGGACATAGGGCAAGAGAAGGTTCAGAGGAGGGCAACAAAGATGGTGCATGGATTGCATCACAAGTCCTGTGAGGACAGGTTGAAGGAACTGAACATGTACTCCCTGGAGGAGAGGAGGCGAGATGGGATATGATAGAGACATACAGGTATCTTACAGGGAGGAACAGGGTGCAGGAATACACTATTTTAAGCTAAAAAGATGTTCCAGGACTAGAGGGCATGGGATGAAGTTGGAGGAGGATGATTCAGAGGAAGCGTGAGGAAGAATTTCTTCCACAGAACGGGTGGTGGACAAGTGGAACACCCTGCCAGAGGAAGTGGTGGGGGCTGAAACAATCACGGGATTTAAGAATGCATGGGATAGACATAAAGAAATTCTGGAGGTCAGGGGTAAGGGGCAACAGACTTCTAGGAAAACATAAACTGAACTTACAAGCTCAAATGGGCAGACTGGGTGGGCCATAGGCCCTTATCTGCTGACACTGTCTATGTATCTATGTATGTATCTATGGGAAGGCCGGCTCGGTGGAACAGAGGACTAAGGCACTGAGCCTCACCTGCTGACATGCCAGCAACCTGGGGTTGGGAGTAACCTTAGGGCATCAGGGGTTGGCTGGGGACAGGAGGATTGAGCACCCAAAGAGCTACTGTCCTCCTCCAGGGAGGGAAGGGGATCGGTGATTGGAGTTAGCCTAGCCCCTAGCAGTGGCTGGGGTGTGGCACATGATGCTGCACAACAGAAGCAGAGGTGGGACAGATGCCCAGAGTGCTGCATATGGGAGTGTGCACAGCACCACCATTGGCATCACTGCATGCCTTCTTCCATGCCAGGGAGAAAATGGAAAACTATCCCAGTCATGCACGATGACCACCAGCATCTGCAGGCTTCACACCCTGGTGACTCAGTCACCTCCCATATCTGGATCTTGTCTGGTGGGTCAAGGGGACTCCCCAACCCCTGCCACAGAGAGCAAGCTATGGGCGACACCAGGAGAAGGTAAGTTCCGGGAGATGCTGGGGTGATGGGGCTGTGACGCTCAGTGGGAAGGAGGGGCCAGTTACGATGGGGAGAAATAATGAAACTAAATTACCAAAAAAATTGATATTGAAAGCAATGAGTCTCTGCATACAGGTGATAGGGACAAACAGAAGGTGTTCAAAAACACTGCAGTTCACAAGGGAGGTGGGGGAGGCTGTTAGGGAGAAAAAGAAGGCCCCCAGAAAATAGAAAAAAAACAGCTAGGTGGTGAGGGATAGGAAAGGATTTCTAAACGGAACAAGGTAGGTCAAAATGGCTATGAAGAGGGCAAAATGTGACACTTAGTTGAAAATAGCTGAGAGAATGAATAAGGAAGACAAAACTTTCTTTTGGTATATACAGGAGAAACACAAAACACAAGAAGGGACAGTCAAGCTAAAGAATTATGAAGAGTGAGAGAGGTACAAATGGAAGGCAAACATACTGAATTAATTTTTTTACGTTTGATATGCACAGTGAAGGATAAGGGGCCATTGTCTGACTGTATCATCAAGGCAAGGGGGGAGGGTATCAAAAAGGATTTTATTTTATAGGCAAGAATGTTACATTGGTTCAGTGCACTGAAGGTGGACAAATAAATTGGCCCAGTAGGGTTGCATCTCTGTGTGTTTAAGGAAATGGATAAGTTCTAGCTGCACCACTGTCAGAGCTCTTCAACAGCCTGCTAGAGATGAGGTTAATACCTAGGGACTGGATGATAGGGGTGCAGTTCCCCTGCATAACAGCAGAAGTAGGAATGAAGAGGGGAGCTACAGACCTGTCAGGCCAGTGGCCATAGTGTGAAAATCACAAGATACCTTAATAATGGAGAGGTTAGTTATTCTCATGAAAGCATATGGACTTCAGGATATCGGAAAGCATCAGTTCATGGAATGAAGACTGTGTCAGATGAATCTAATCAAATGTTTTAATTGGGTGACAAAGATGGTGGACAAGGGTTAGGTTTTGGTTATACTGTACACTGACATCAGAAAAGCCTTTGACTCTGGCCCACATGGATGGTTGATCATAATGTTGGGTGACTTGCAAGGTTGAAAAGCTTACAAGATATGTAGGACATAAACGAACAAAATACTCTGGCACTCACCACCTCTAAATTAGACATGAACACTTGGCTAGGACAATAAAAAGACTTTAATCAGAACAGTAAAACTGCATGCCTCATACATTTCAGACTGCAAGTCCTTTTTCAAAGCCTTTTTCAAAGTCCAACAGTTGACTGTCATTGCCAAGTGTTCGTATGTAATAGAGGTGGTGAGTGCCAGAGGTTTTTGTTGGTTTACTTGCTTTTTCACTCTGAGCACCTCCATCCTGGTGGTGTCTCATGTGTGTTTTCAAGATGTGCATAAAATTGGCTAAGTAACAGAATCCAGAGAGACTTCCTTACTGGGGAACTCTTGGAGATTGGTGAGGCCACCAGTGGTGTGTCATGAGGACTGGTCTTGAGCCCAGTCCTCTTTAACATTTTCATCTGTGATACTGAAGTAGGGATCCAAGAGAAGGACTGCTGCTTTGCGTGTGACATAAAGATCTGCAGAAGACTAGATAATGAGGAAGGGATAAGAAATATGAGGGAGAACCTAGAAAGACTGGAGAAGTGGTCAAAGTTCTGGCAGTTGAAATTCAGTGGTAAGAAGTTCTAGGTAATGTACATGAGGGTAAAACAATCTTAAAATATAATACAAAATAGAGGATAACAATAGAAAGTATGACTAAGGAGAGGGACCTGGGAATAATAGTGTTTGATCATTTAAAAACATTACTGTACACTACAAGTCACATTAAACTGTTCCACCAATGAGTTGGTTTAGCATTGTTTTTTTTACAGTCAGCAATACATTGGAAACTCATAATGTCTTATTTTTCAATGCTTAACCAGCTCAATAGCAATGTTTGTAAAATGTTTTTGCAACTCAGATGGAATGCATCTGCAGTCTAAACATAATGCAATCCAAAACTGGGTTTTAACTCTTAAGAAACAGTTTATGCAAAGCATTGAACTGGATCCGGCAACACTTATGCAACTCAGTTAGAAATGCTGCAGCAACTCATTGGAGGAACAGTTAATGTGACTTGTACTGTAGCTATCAGTTGCAACAAAGCAGAGGAGAGGTCAGTTAGAATACTGGGACATGTAGGAAGGGATCAGTAGTTGGAATAAGGAGGAGATTCTACCACTGTCCAAGTTCCTGGTTGATCTTCACCTGGAGTCCTATGTGCAGTTCTGGGGCTCCCACTTGAAGAAGAATAAG
This sequence comes from Neoceratodus forsteri, assembly GCA_016271365.2. Taxonomy (NCBI): domain Eukaryota; kingdom Metazoa; phylum Chordata; order Ceratodontiformes; family Ceratodontidae; genus Neoceratodus; species Neoceratodus forsteri. The sequence continues at coordinate 757,279,949 of CM028135.1, forward strand.
GACAGGGTGGAAGCAGTGCTGAGAAGGGTAAACAAAATGAACCAGGGTCAGCAGGAAAATACTTACATGGAGCAGTAGAAAAATCTCAGCATGTACTCACTGGAGACAAGAAGAGAAAGGGGAAAACATGATAGAGATGTATACAGTAAATACCTCCACAAGATAGATAAAGTACATAGGGTAGATTTGTTACTCTGAGTAGGAGTAGAAGTCCAGTGGAAACGCACTTGAAGCTAGCAGGTGGGAGAGTTAAGGTGCATGTTAGAAAGCATGTCTTCAATGAGAGGGGCGGCAGATAGATGGGATATAATTCCAAAGGAAGTAGTCTGTGTGAAACCAATATGGGCTTCAAATATGGATGAGACAAACATGGGACTGGGCAAGATGGTTGCAAAAGTGGAGGGGTAAGGAGGGCATGAAGGGCCTCTGGGGGCCTAATAATCAATATTAGGTAGAGAAGGATGGACACACTGTATATGGTGATCCAAAGGGCTTTTTGCCTATGTTTCTATTTCTTTCTAATTGAAGACTGGTGTGAGCATTGGGTGAATGAGCCTTGAAAGCTAAATCCTTAAGGCACCATTGTGTCACATGCAAGTTCCAGATACTTCTAAGAGATAGGTGCTTTGCCACTACAGTACTGTAGAAGGTGTGGGTTTGAGTCCTGTCACTGAGGGGAGAAATACAAAGTCATGTGGCCCAATGCTCCCACTGGGGAGAGGCAGATAGTTATAGAAGCCTTGGGAGTCTAAGTCTCACTCTGGACAGATGCAACTGCAGCCCTGATTGTGTGTGCAAAAGTAGAGATTATCATTTTGTGTGCTAATATAAAGGGAATCTGATTAAACCCAAAGACAACAGCAAGCCTCCCTAGGAAGAGATTGAACTGGAGACATAGAAACACAGAATTTGCCATCAGATAAGGACTGCTTGGTCCACATAGTCTGCCCATTTTCCCTGTCTATAGTATCTTCGTGGATCCTACTTGATCTCTGGCCCATTCACCCCATTCCCTTTCCCTAAGGTTCCCTTATGCCTTTGCCATATATTTTTCAACAGGATCTGTACGTTTGCCGACACTGATAATCCTGACATCAATTTGCCCAGCTCCATATTACTGACAGGATCAAAATACCACTGTTCAATTGCCAAAATGACAGAAACTTGACACAAGCATATTTTCTTTACAGATCTGGGCAAATGGAGTATGGGATCATCAGTGTCCGGTAAATGTACCAGACCCATACCAGATCCATTGCTTTGTATCCTACTTAATGATGGTTTCCTAGTCTTCTGGTCTGAGGGGAGGAAGAATTGGAGCTTTGTTAGGCATGAGTAAGGGGATCCATGAGTTAATCTTTTCAAGTCCACTTAAGTGTAGAAAGGTCCCTTTGGGGGTATTCCTATCTGTTTGTGATAGGCAAGTGCAGTCTGAAATGCTAGAAAAGTATTCCTGGCCAATCTATCAATAAACACCTGGGGGGCCACCCCTCTATATCAAAATCTGTGTGTTCAGCGATTGTGCGTAATAGGGCTTGGCTCTGCAGCTGGTCTTCCTGACGTGGATATTATGGGGTATGATGAATACTGAAGTTAGGGAGAATACAATTCATCTCTGCCATCCTGAGGATAACATCAGCTACCAGATGCTGCACCCCCAACCCGCTCCTCGAACCCCTGCTGGGCAAAGCTTATTACCCTCATCCCTCGCAGATAAAACTACCATTAAATATAGTTAAATATATTTACATACAGTGTAAGTCCTTTAAGAAGAAACAGTCCCCACATTGCTCATAGGTTGGTACCAAGGCAGGCTAATCACAAAGCTTCTTTGTGGTAATCCCAATCCTATACCTGCTTGGTGGCCTTGATGCTGAAACAATGAAAGCTTGAGGGTAGGATCACCGGGCTTTTTTTTGCCCCACTGAAGTTGCTTCACCAACTAAAAGACAGAGTGCAATAAAAGTTCCCATCAGGATGCGACTTTATCAGAGTGATCTGCCATGAAATGTTAGCCGAGCAGAAAAGGAACTTCACATGTAGCGCCCGCCTCCTGAAGTGTGGTGAATGAGCCCACAGTAACAAGGAACTGACAGCTGTTTTGAAATAAAAATATGCTTTAAAAGGTGTCTGCCTGACTCTGTAAATACTGCCAGTACATTTGCCTGACTGTGAAAGAAAAGTACATTGTATCAGGAATCTGTCATTCAGGCAATTAAATGGCAGTATTTTGATCCTGTCGGTAATGTGGAGCCAGGCAAATGGATGACAGGATTATCAGTGTCAGGTAACTGTACCAGACCCTTTACAACCCCACTACTGTTTTCACCCCCAACACCTTCATTGGAAGACTTTTCCAGAATCCACTACTTTTTCTGTGAAGAAGTAGTTTCTAAAATCTCTTCTGAATCTATCCCCTCTAGATTCTTATTGTGCCTCCTCATCCTTGAGCACGTTTGTTTCTGAAAAATACTTCCCTCTTACATCTTGTTTACACATGTAAGGTATTTAAAAGTCTGTATTGTATCCTCCTCTCTTTTCTCTCTTCAAGGATGCACATATTTAGGTCCTTTAATCTCTCTTCAAAGGGATTCTAATGCAGACCCTGCATTATTTTAGTTGGCCTCCTCTGGACTGCTTCCACTGTCTATGTCTTTTCTGAGATGTGGTTTCCAGAAATGAACACAGTACTCTAGGTGGGGTCTTACTAATGATTTGTACAGAGGCAACACCACCTCGCTCTTTCTGCTGGTGATACCTCTCCCTGTACACCCCAGCATCCCATTTGCCCTCCCAACTGCCTTGTCACATTGTCTGGCCACCTTTCAGTCATGTGATGTGATATGATCACCTATAGGTCTCTTTTCTGCTTTGTGGTTATCAGTGCAACACTCCCCCCCCCCCCCAATTTTGCACACTGCTCCTGGGTTCCTACACACCAAGTGCATTATTTTGCACTTTTTGCACAGAAACACAGCTTCCATACTTTGACAACTCCTCGAGTTTTCTCAGGTCGCTATTCATCCTTTCCAGCCCTGACCCAGAGTGTCCTCCCTATAGTTTGGTGTCACTTATGATGAAGACATTACAGAGAACCAGTCCTAACACAGATCCCTAAGGCACCCTGATTGGTCACTCTCCCTCCTCTGAGTGAACTCCATTTATCATCACCTGCTACTGCTATCTCTTAACCAGTTTCTTACCCAGTTTACCACCTTTGGACACACTCATAAGCTACCCAACTTGTTTATTACTCTTCTGTGTGGAACAGTGTTGAATGCTTTACTGAAATCTATGTAGGCTACGTCCACCACTCCACCCTGATCTAGTTTCTTGGTCTGCCAGTCAAAGTACTCTATCAGATGCATCTGACATGACCCATAGCCCCATGAATCCATGCTGCCTCAGATCTTGTAACCCACTGGATTCAAGGTATGCCACAATCCTTTATTTCAGCAGTGATTCCATTAACTTTCCCACCACCAAAGTCAGGCTGTCTAGCCTGTAATTGCCAGCCTCTTCCATGCTAAAATTTTGCAAAGTGGGACTACATGAGTCCTCCTCCAGTCCTCCAGGACCAATCCTGTTTTCCAATGAGCTGATAAATAGGACCATCAGAAGTGCAACCAGTACCTCCCTGAGCTCCCTCAATACCTCGGGTGGACCCCGTCTTGCCCCATTGATTTGTTTAATTTCAGATTTGTAGTCCTTCAGGACTCTTTCCTCTGAAAACAGACTGGTGCCTATCTTCCTTGTGCCAATGCTCAATGTAGTCTGTGAAACCAATCAGAATGTGACTGCATGTTAAACACTTAATGCCCAGCTGATTAAATTACCCACTATCAAATACTGAGCTTGTGCATCAATTAGTAAATGGTGAAACTGTTACTGGTGCAAGAAAGAGAGAGACTACAAAGGTAATTAAAGTTTATACAATCTATGTAAGAGTTACACCTTACAAAGACATTCTTTATTTTAGCCACTGCAGCATTCTAAATGAGGACCCACTACTTTGCTGTCTACAGAGATGAAACTCTATAGACAAAAATAAATGTGATAGTGACATGAAGCGATGGCATATGTTGATTACGTAGATCATAGTGCTCAAATCCTAGTACTTTATTAAAAGTTTCCTTTAAAACCTTAATTCTGGACATTTTTTCTTTCACAAGGATTAATCCACTGTTATCATGCACATGCAAATGAACACCTTATAATGAATACATTCAAATGTATAAGGTACTCCAAGCATTCAGAATAAGTAAAGGTAAATGGTTATAGCATTTAGGAATTTTAGGAGGTGTACAGACAGCTGATGATGCTCCAGGAGTAGAAATATTCATAACGACACCCCAGGAGTGGAAATAAAGGATTTATTTTCACTCCAGATGCAAAATAGATCCTTTTGTAACATGGGAGGGATAAATAACAGTGCTAACTGAAAATGGTTAATCAGCCCTATTATTCATCTTTGGAGTGACAAACATGTTATTGTCCCTGAAACCTATGTTATTTTCCCATTATAAAATGGGTCTAGAGTTCTCAGTGTCCTGATTGGCTAGGAGGTCCCTGTGGCGTGTCCTTATCAGGGCATATTGTGTCAACCGGCACCTCTTTAGCCAATCAGGACACTTTTACAATGGGAATCACTGTGCCAATGTCCAGATTTCTTAAGTACTGTGAGCTGCCTGATCAAGCTGCATAACAGTCACCCCTGCCCCCAACACACACAACCAACTACACATCATTACCAGCCACTGAAATGGGCACTGTTACCCTTAACAAATACAAAGTCTGTATGATCCTCACAGTAGGGTTACCACCTGTCCTGAGTTTTGCAGGACAGTCCTGATTTGGGCAGCTGTGTCCTGCAAAAATATAGGATAGGCGTGAGTACCAGTTAACAACAGGGCTATTCTTTCACGAGTTGGTACTATGATGACAGTGCTCTCGAGGTAATCAGTCGTCATAGTACCAACGAGGTGAAAGAACAGCCCTGTTGTTAACTGGTACTCATGCACTGTTCTGTATAGTGTATAGTGGAACGTCATTGACTCCCAAAAATAAAAATACATCTTTTTTTTAAAATAAGATTTACTGTCAGATTGCTTCTTGAGGTCACCGTGTGTGACATCTGCACTGCAGCAGAACGAAAAGTCTTTTTTGTTCTGCTGTCCTGCGAACGTCACTAATGCAGCAGAACAACATTTTGAGAGCGCTAGATTTCAGTGAACAACAACGTTCCACTATACACTATAAAAACATGAAAAACGCATGTCCTGACTTTTCAGTAGAAAAAATATTTTCCAACTTTCCACTAAATCTTGTAGAAAATGATAGTACCTTAACTAAAATACTTTAGAACGATATGAAACTATAGAAGCAGCCAATAAACTACAATACTTAGCCTTACTTCTGATTATATAGAGAAAACAAGTCTGTTGTACTAGTCAAGGTTATGTACTGTCCTGCGAAAAATCCTGTTTCAGTATGAAATGTCCCACTTTGGGCTTCTAAAAAGATGGTAACACTATCCTCATCTCTCAGCAAAAAGCGTTCAAAAATCAGAACTCTGCTGCTGAAGTTTAGAAACCCACTGCGATCAAAGCAGTATCATGCATGCAGTCGGAAAGTGCTTTCACATCTCAACATGAGACCCTCTCCTGTGTTAGGTTGTTGAAGCATACCAAATGCGGAATGTAAAATTGAGCAGAAAGCTTTTGATTTTTAAAAAATACTTACCTAGTTAGCTGGCAGTCAAAAAGAGCAATCTGCTCAGAAAAGCGGTGGTAAAGAAAGTGCTATGTATGGAGCACCTGCAAGCAGGCATGCTGCAGTCCTAGCTATGTCCTTTTCTCATGATTCAAGAAATGAGCCACGTTATTGTGCAGCAGCATAAGTTAAAATGCGCAGCTTTTCCAAACAGAGCACTCGAAATGGCTCAGACAACAGCACTGAGTAGTTCAGAAAAACGGCAGTAACGGAAAGCGGTACAGTAACTATGGCAGCCAAAATGGGACATGCTCGCTCTTGTTCCATGTCATTGAACCTATCTGTTCAATGGTTACTTAAGAAAACAATGATAAAGTAAGATGTGTACAAAGAATAATGAAAAAACCCTAAAATAAGGATATTTTGCAAACGTGTGTGGGGAGAGCGAGAAAAGCTCACTCCTGCTCAAAATGTCATTGAAAGTCTGAGTAAAAAAAAAAAAAAAAGCACAAAACAACAGCCAAGATATGAAATAATAAATAAAAAATAGCATATTGTGTAGGGTTTGGCGTGTTTGTAAGTGTGCGCATGTTGGGGGGGGCAGATGGACACCACTGCCCCATAGTAACTTGTAATTAAACATCTGTATTGTAAGATAATGACAAAGACTACTTTTTCTCTGTTGATAAAATATTTTTCCTCTTTTTATTTACAGTTTTTACAGTGTTATGTGCTTTTTTGTTAACTTTTTACTGGGAGACCCATTGTATAAGTGGAGATAAGACACTCCAAGGTGTGGTTAATGGACTGAAAGAAACTTCCCAGGTGCTGAAGGCACTCAGCGCAAGCACCTCATGCCTCATTATGCACCTGGGGTGTGCTCTTATCAGGCCATAAACCACACCTTATCATGTCTTATTCCTTACATAGCTCAACACAATGGCGTTCCATGTTATATGGTGTAAATAGGACATTCCATAAGACACACAGAAATATAGAGAATAAAGTATGGATCTGGGTATTATAACGAATTTACATACACCCGAGGGGGTTATCGTAGTATCTAATTCCCGAGGGCGTAAATCAAGCTACACACACCCAGGTCCCATACCTTATTTTATATAATTGCCGGGATGTCCTTTTTCCCCACAGCAAGTATATAAAATAAAAAAAGACGTTCTTGTGCGACCGCAGTGGTCTGCTTAGCTGCAAGCGTGTGCTCTATGTCTGTCGGTTGCTCACTTTTTTTTTTATCTCATTTTGTGTGGAGCCAACATTTTGAGGGTATTGCCTTCATCTTGATTTATATCTGCCTGCCAGCACTTACCGCAGTTAGAGTAGTGGTCCAGAAGGGGAAAGACGAGGCTATGAGGAAGACTGTCAGCGGTGAGGGCATCTGCACAGTGCGAGGGAAACCAGGCGTATGTTCGCCGTTATAAACGCTCTTTTATAACAACGAATTACACCATGGTTTCCCTATGGGAAAAAGGATGAGCCGGTTGTTATAAACTTCTTATTCACTCTTCAGAGGGGAATGTTGCTGACCTCCAAATTCGGGGTTCCACTTATCACCGCTACTTGCTGCTAAGCAGTACTGTTGGCAACATTCCAAAGTTAATAAAAAGCTTATTTCTGCATGTGCTATAGAATTTCTCATATTTATACAATTACTGAGAATAAAAATTGTACAATAAATGCATCTATTTTCATAGCACACAGAGCTGGAGTGGAAATAACCCATTTAGTCTCACACCAGTTTACTCCAACAAAGCATACTTTCACTCAGGCTGCAACAATTCCTTCTAGAATTATGCAGCACGTTTCAAAATTCCAGACTACGTTACGTTCCTTGTAAGGCAATGTCATTGTATAAATGCCATGTTCTGCTTCAAAATGAATGATTCGTTTTACGTTTCAGGGTGGTCATCTATAGACTTCTGTCATAGCTATGCCACTTTTGTTGTCAATAGAGGTCTGAACACGAAGCTAAAAAGAAATAATTTATTTTGAGGCAGCCCATAGCATATGTATTTATCTGGCGATATGTATTCTTACTATCAGCGTATAAAAATAATTTATTCTCCCTTTTGACATTTATCTTTACTTTAGACAGGTCACAAAGGAACCTTAAACTAAAGGGTTGGTAGCGTGAATAATGCCTGCTGGCATCACAGTGGACTCCATTCCATTAAAAAAGAGCAGTGAAATGAAACAAAAACTGTAAACACTACATGAAACTCTCTTATTTTAAAGTCTTACAGATGACAATACATTGTATCAAGTTGATACACAGTGACCTGATTCACAATAAACCTTATATCATGACCTGGGAGGGGGCAAGACTTACATAACTCTCTTGTGACTCTTCCACTTGTGAGTTTTGTCTTGCTCCCTCACATGAAAAAAATGGTTTATTTGGAGTCAGTTCATTGTGTGTCCATATTATTTATTGAATATGTACTGTACTGTATACCAAACCCTTAGATCAAAGGAAACATTTCATATCAGGGCTCACAGTTCAGATTTGACTTAGTTTTTCTTATTTATTTAGCAAGGTAGACACACTGAACATCATGTACTCATTTTCAAGGCTACCCACAATCAATAATGTAAACAACAAATGCCTTAAAAATCTATTACAATTATATTTGGAGTTCTGAAAAAATATTTGCATTCCTTGGCCTCTTTCTTGCCATGTCCCACAGTTATGTAACTTATAAGATCAGAAACAAGAACTCTGGTTGGAAAAGCCTCATTTTATGAGACTTCCTGTCCTCCCCCCACAGCCACCGAGGACTCAGTTGGCTGCAACAAGACTAGATATAGTGGGTACCATAAAGTCACTAGATTAGATTAGATTTAGATTTTAGATGTTATTGTTGGGGAAGATACCTTTCAAAGGTAACCCAGTCATATAGCAGTACAAATACATAACATACATACAATATGCAGTACAAATTATACTTCATTACATACAGTAAAAATATCACATCAGCATTTACAAAATGCATGTAGCAAGATCTTGAAGATACATTTAAGATAATTTTGAAAGTGTCCCAAGTGCTGACGATTTAGTACATTAACAGGATGTGAGTTCCATGCCTGTATTCCCTGGCCCAGATACTCAGAAGGGTTGCACATGGCGCAACAGTGTTGCACCATCGCAGCCACTGATAACCCAGTGTGATATTCAAATGGGGTTATTGCCTGGCACAAATCCCGGTCGCCGGGCGCATCAGTAATGTATCGCGGCGCGGTACGGGGGGCATGCCCATGCGTTCTCCGTACATCCCTATTCATGTACTGAGTCCATGCATGTGCATCCCCTACCTGCACTGCACACAGGTGAGCCAAAAAAAAAGGAACAATGGCTGACCACCCACAGGTGAGCTGCCATAGTGCAGGTGCAACATGGCAGCTGCCACCTGTGGGTGGCCAGCTGAGCTCCAGCTGCACCTTTGTGGTGGCACCCCCCATGCCCGATCGCAGGCATATGATGAAAATTAAACACGTCCTATATCCCTGGTCCAGTGGACGCTTGCAGCCGATTGTGGGCACAAGATGTAATTTGAACTCGTCCTATATCCCTGGTGATCTAGTGGACTGCTTGCAGCCCAATCATGGGCATAAGATGTAATTTAAACTTGTCCTATATCCCTGGTGGTCCAGTGGACCACTTGCAGCCTGATCGTGGGCAGCGGTAATAATAGAGGAGGCTCCACAGTACCTTCCCCACGCCCACTGAGCCCCACCGCCCGCTCCCCGGTCAGTGACGGGCGGCACCCACCCGCCTGCCACCCTGCCACCCGCCAACTGACGAGTGTACAGTAGGTGTCGCCCATTGGTCCAGCGTGAGCCAATGGGCGTGCAGCCTCTACGTCTACACAGTTCAGATATGTGAATGGATCCATTCATATCTGGACTGTAGTATTAGTATGGGCTGCATGCCCATTGCTCATGCTGTGGACTAATGGGCATACAGCTCTACCGTCATATCAGTCGGTGGGCAGCAAGCGGTGAGTGCTGCCACCTACCGCTGTGTGGGGGCGAGGCGAGTGAGGCTCAGTGGGTGAGGAGAAGCTGCCGTGGAGCTCTTCTTATTATTACTCGCTTTTCGCGATGGGCTGTCGATCACTGGACCAGGATGTAGACAGTTAAATATGATACTGCAACCTGTGATCGGGTGTGAGGCGGTCCACTGGACCACCAGGGATATTGGACGATTTATTACATCTACATTAGCCTGAGATCAGGCAGAGGGGCGCGTTGCCACACTGTGCATGGGGCATCAGTCCCCGACAGCTGCTGTCTGGCAGGGTGCCAGGTGCATGTCGCCGGAGATTGGTGCACCTGCATGCAAATGGGGCCATAATGACATGCAAATGGCCCCATTTGTGCCTTGCATACATTATGGCCCCATTTGCATGTGCACTTTTGAATATCGCGGTTGTTACGCATAGTGCAACGGGACTTGCGCTAGCACATCCCCCTGCTCCACTCTGGCCACTTGTGCTGGCACAGTGCCACTGTGCCATGTGCACTACGGGTGGCCTGGGTGTGATATTCAATGATTCTGTGCCATGGCGCAGCTCCATTGAATATTGCCCAGTCAACACCCCTGCACAGCCAAGTTGCACTGCGCCCAGGCTTGTGCCACTATGTCTAACACATTTTTGTTCACACATTTCTTGTGTTACTAGTATAGTTAATTTCAAATTCATAGTTGCTCTTGTAGTGTACGAGTTCGAACATTTCAACTGCATTGTATACAATCCTTGAGTATGTTGTTTGTGCAAAAGTTTCCAGCACCAGACACCAGCAAAATACGTAATTTAAAAATTTAAAGGCAACCTCCTTACCTGTTCATAAAGTTCATAGTGATGAATATCCCTTCTAGCTTTCTATACAAATTTGCAAGCTCGATTGTTTGCACCTCAGTCTGCAAAGCACACTGTCTACGGCTGAAGCATAGACTGGCAACCCTATCCAATACTGGACAAAATTAGGCTCTGGGCAACCAAGTTTCTTGTTTCTGGGTCAAAGTTCCTTTTGTTCCTCTATAACAGACCCAATCTCTTAGTTTTCTGAACTGTATAATCTGTATGTTTAGCATAGGACAATGTGTACCCAAAAGACTCCAGGTGTTTAAAAATGTGTACCTGCTCCAAAATCTCTCCTGCTTCAATCTTAATTGCTAGTTGTTCACAATGTCCAATCTTCATTGAGCTACCAAAAGCATTAAATTGTTTTTATTTTTCCATTCATTTTTAGTTCATTACCAAAAAAACAATTTTGGACTTTTGTAAAATCATCCTGAAGTGTTTTTTTCTATGGCGCAGACACTTCACCTCTTCTTGTCACGACTGTATCAGCCGCATAAAGGATGACTCTGCAGTCCTGGCAAACTGAGGAGAGCTCACTCAAGAAAAGGCTAAAAAGTAGGGGTCCCAGCAAGGACCCTTGTGAGCCATCCATATTAACTGACCTAGGTATGGACATAACGTCACCCAGTTTTACCTTCTGCTTTCTATGATTTAAAGAATTTTGAAACCAGCTGCAAACATTTTGTGATAAATCAAGTGTAAACAATTTGTTTACCAACATCTTTTGATCTACTAAATCAAAAGCTTAAAACAATGTAGACCACCCCAGCCATGTCCGCAGTATTAAGGAATGTTTAATAAGGTTGTTTAATTTTTAATATTGTCCACAAAGAAGTTCAAGACAATGCTGAACATTACTATGTCCTAGTAGTACAAAAGGAAACTTACAGTATATGCCAAATGCACAGTACTATGTGACTAACAAAGTTTGTCTCAGAAATTCTTCACTTATGGATGTGTGGCCAGGAATGCACACTGAGCCAAAGCCAGGTTGATTTAGTATGCAAGTGGCAGTCATGGGATTCAAACCAAAGCTGACTGTGTCTCCAGATTCACAGCTTGGTCCTCTAACTTCTAGGATATACTGAAGAGTCTACAGACAAAATGCTATTTTTAAATATTTGTTACTTGGGCATATTTGCAAAATGTATTGAAAATTATAGCACTTGACTTTTCCATGGGGTTGCAGAAAAACTGTAAGCTAATGCAGAGGCTCTATTGCAGTGACACTATATAGAAACAACAGTAGCACTGTACCTGTAATGTTGATTAAGCTTCTCATAATCACTGGTGGTGCACTTATGCTGAATTCCGTGTTCTTGTGCTAAAACATAAAACAGAAAAAAGTATCAATGTTTTAACACTAGTAATGTTTTATTGATGGCAAATTTTACAAGTAGTAGGTATGGGAATGTTGTTTTCCTGATTATATGCAAAATCTGCCAGCAAAAAAAAAAAAGTAAAATACCTTTACTACACAAAACTCTACTTCAAGTGATGATGGGTTTGCATTTACTAATTCTACTGAACTGCAGTAGTCTTAGCAATGGTTCATGCACTGAACATAATTTTCTCATTTGTTATGATTATATTGCAAGGCAGTATAAGCTAATTACCTACAATATAGTTTATTCTTTATTTATTTGAACATTTTGACTTGGAGAGAACACAATGAGCTGTGCATATATTACTTCCAGCTGTCTTTAAGGTGAGTTACACAGAATAAGATAGGCATACAATACAGGGAAGAGTACACAAATGGGTGAGATACTAACAACAACAAAATCAAAAGGGACCTGGGAATAATTATATCAGATGACCTAAAGGTGGGCAAACAATGTAAGAAGGCAGTAAAGATGGCTGGGGGATACTGGGATGCATAGGAGAGATCTCAACAGTAGAAAACAAAAGTTGTTATCCCTCTGTACAGACAGTTGGTGAGACCCCATCTGAGTACTGCATGCAGTTCTGGAGACCCCATCTCTGCAAAGACATAGAGTGGAACCTGTTCAGAGGAGGGCAACCAAATGGTGGAGGGTCTACACCAGAAGACATACTGAAGAGAGACTAAAGCAGCTTAATATGTATACCCATGAGGAAAGGGGGGCATGATAGAAACTTTCAAGTACCTCAAGGGAATTAACCAAGTCCAAGAGGGTAGCATCTTTCAGAAAAAGAGATGTGCAAGAACAAGGGGCACAATTTCAAGATAGAGGAGGGACAGCTCAGAGGTAATGTTAGGAAGTATTTTTTCATGGAGAGGGTTGTGGATGCATGGAACAGCCTTCCTGAGGAGGTTGTGGAGTCAAGAACAGTGGAAGAATTCAAGAATGCATGGGACAGACATAAAGCAATTCTAGTGGGGGATAGGAGGAAGTAAGCTGTTGGTTAACTAGAATCTGCAGCTTATCCATCAGGTAGAGAAATGAGCAGACTAGGTGGGCCAAGCTGTCATATCTGCCATCAAATTTCATGTTTCTAATTCTATGTAAAAGGTATATCAAATTAACCAATATGCCAAAAGGCTGGCAAACATAACAGGAATGCATTAACCAAAGAGTGGGCTGAGTTTTAAATTAAAATACAGTGCTGACAAAATAAACAAAGAAGCAGTACTACTGGGCATGTATGCATGAGGGTCAGCAAATAAGGCATAAGAGCTTTTACAGAGTGACCTAGTGTGGGTCAGCTATCTGGTAGCCTGGGAAGAAACCACAGAAGAGCCAAGTGAGCTCCTGGACCTGTCTTTCGAGGGTCAGTCACGATGAACAGGACTTGAACCAAGTAGAAAAGGAGTCTGCAGGAGAACATAGCTTGCCCAGTAGAGTGGCAAAAGCTTTAAGTTAGAAAGGAGTGAGGACTGATGACAGAGATGGTACACAGATGGAATTTTTTTATTTAGTGTGTTGCCACCTCTGCAACCAACCAGCCCACATCAGCACACTGTACCACCCAGCCCCATCACCCAGATAGAATACTAGGTAGAGGACTTGTTCAGGGTTTAAAGATCAGTAGGGTTCCATGCAGAATCCGCTGCCCTTCCAAGGATGGCCAGCCAAGACTACAGTACAGATTGCAGTGGTAGTTATGGGGGTGTTAAGGGTAATGTAGCAGAAGGTGCTGAAAAGATGATTTAGTGTGGCTAGGGAAGATGTGGGCACTGCACAACTGACAATGTTGCAATACTCAAAGACTTGGAAGTTAATGATCTCCCACCTGATACCTGGGATGTGTCAAGATTTGTTGCACTGGAGGGCACCAAACTAGCTGAGGAGATTAAAGGTGATGGAGTCAATGTGGGTAGAAAGTCTAGGTAATGTTCGTCCAGACCTTGAGATATTTCTAGTGTGATGTGTTCTGTGGTATAGATGGGCATCACAGGTTTTAAGGATGGTGCTGGAGAAGGTTAGTTCAGTCAGTTTGGGCTTAGAAAAATTGTTGTGTACATTGTTTTCCTGGCATTCAGGGCCAGTGCTGAGTGGAACATCTCTAAATGGCATTCAGATCAGGTTGAATTTGTGGTTAAAGTGATGTCATATAAGGAACACTACCAAAAAGCACTATATCATCCAATTTCATGTGGATCTGGGAAGTGATACAGTTAGTGGGCAGTCTCTTGCTGAAGATGGAGAATAATGTGGCCCAAGAACTAGTCCTTATGGGACTCCCATGTTAATCAGGATGGGGGTTGGATCTACCTGTTTTTATTGTATTTATTTAATTTGATGTTTACTAGGTAAAATCCCAGAAGCTTGGCTGCCCATTTTTATGGGTGACCTGGATAAAAAAAAATACCATAAATAACCTAATATGCAATATTCAATTATTATAAGAATGTGACACAGTTACAATACACAGACTCACAAAACACAATACACAGACTCAACCAGATATGGTATTTCTCCAGAAATTTTAAAAAAAAAAGACTTGGCACCATCAATCAATTAATGCTTTATTTATAAAGTGCCTTTTGAGATTAAACAGCGTACACAACATAGGCATAGGATTTAAAATGAGCAGCAGAATAAATTATTTAAAATTAGTCTGGAAAAGCCAAAAGAAAATAAATAAGTTTTCAACATAGTTTTAAAACTACTAATGTTCAGGCATTCTCTTAACCGGCAAGGTACAGAGTTCCACAGGGTTGGTGCTGCAAATGAATAAGCACGAGCACCTTTAGTTTTTAAATGAACCCTAGGAATCTCTAGCAATCCCTCATGGGTGGATTGGAGAGGAAGATTGGGGGAGTAGGGCATCAGGAGATCTTTCAGGTAGTCAGGTCCCTGTTCATGTAGGGCTTTAAAGGTAAGCAAGCTTACCTTGTAGGTGATCCGCCATCTGAACTGGTAGCCAGAGGTTGCTTAGAAAGCACAGGTGTAATGTGACTGATCCTAGAAGTACCAGTCAGCAGCCTGGCCTCAGCATTCTGCACTAGCTGCAAGCTGTGGATATCAACCCCAGACGGCCCCAGATAGAGGGCATTACAGTAGTCAAGACAGGTGGTAATGCATGCATGGACCAATGTTGGAAGACCACCCGGTGGAACCAGGTGTTTCACCTGGCTGGTGTTCCTCAGATGGTAAAATGAGGATTTAATCACAAATGACACCTGAAATTTCAGGGACAAGCCATCATCAAAAATAACACCCAGGTTATGCACACAATCTGAGGTGGTGAGCTGGACACCATCAAGCCATAGGCCCGACACGTGCCCAGACCCAAAACCTGCCCTCAAGTGACCTGGGTCCACAACCAACACCTCAGTCTTATCCAGGTTCAGTCTCAGCCAACTTGAGCTCATCCAATCTTTGATCTTGGAGAGGCAGCTATTTAGCACAGAGACTGCACCAACCTGTCCGGGCAAAAAGGACATATCCAGCTGACTATCATCTGCATAACAGTGAAAACTCAAGCTGTAGCACCTGATGATATCTCCCAATGGCAGCATATACACTGCAGACAACATGGGTGCCAATATGGAGCCCTGCAGCACCCCGCAAGATGGGGAGGGCATCAGAGGAATAAATTCCAGTGACCATCCTATGAGACCTGCCTATGAGGAATGATCGAAACCATTTGAGGACTGTACCTGACAGTTCACAAAGGAACCTCAGGGTCTCCAAATGTACCCCATGGTCCACAGTGTCAAAGGCTGCTCAGAGATCAAGAAGGACCAAGATGGTACAAGCCTTTCAATCTCTTGCCATTAGGAGATCATTAAGTACCTGGACAGGGCAGTCTGTGTGCTATGCCTCTTCCTGAAACCAGACTGAAGAGCTTCATATAGACATTATGAGCTACAAAGTGATTGTCCAGTTGCAACAAATATAGTTGCAATAATAGAAGGTAGCATATTTTAAGCACTATAGCCTTTTATCTAAAAAGGTCATTGACCCACTACTGTAAACATGAATGAAGTCACCATTGACAGAAGCTCTGTAGCATAAGTTCTCCATTTCTTATTTAGTATGCTTTATGCAAGCAGACTGCTGACCTTTTAGAGCAGAGGACTGTCCCAGATACTGCTGCACCAACATCAACACCACAACATGGACCGGACTGCAGCAAAGAACACTACAGTTTCTCCGAATTATGGAGAAAGGCCTGCCTAAAATTCTGAATCTACTCTTACCACTTTCACCACTCTCAAAGACACCCAAAGCTAAAGTGGATTTTGAAAACATGTCCATCGTGCAAACCGTAACAGTACTCGAAGAAGCTCATTTAGAGTCCAATTTGTTTTTTGATGGAAGTAGACCCATCAGGAGAACAGGTAAAGCCAGGAGTTGGATGTCCCATGGTGGCGACTGAGTGCCACGACAAGAAAACAACAACAGGCCTGGAAGAGGTTGGTGATAAAAAATAATTATGATATAGTAAATATGAGTAGAAGCATTACTAATGCAAGTATATTTAAAAGCACAACAAGCAGTTGCTCAGACTTTATTGAATGCACTACAGATGTCAAAAAACAGCTGGTTCATTTAAAGTTGGCAGATACAGCAAATAAAAGTTACTAAAAAAAGATAATGAGCAAGCTACTCAAACTGAGACAGCCACAATAGATACAACAGAAAGTGGGACACATTCCATAACACTCACTGGGCTACGGTTACCATCTGTCCCTATTTTCACAGGACAGTCCTGATTTGGGCAGCTGTGTCCTGCAGAAAAATATGAAAAACACTTCATGTCCTGACATTATAATAGAAAAAAAAAATATGTTCTGATCTTTCTTTAAATGTTGCAAAGAACTATAATATCTTGACTAAAATACCTTAAAATAATAAGAAACTGTGAAACTGCCAAAAACTACAACACTTAGTTTTAATACTGATTATTTAGAGAAAACAAGTCTGTTGCATTGGTCAAGGTTGCATATTGTCTTGTGAAAAATCACATTTCAGTAGGAAATGTCCCACTTAGGGCTTCATAAAAGGTGGTAATCTCACACTGGGCCAAGCTGTATACAAATTCCTGGTGACAGTGGACATACAGAGGTCTTAGTAAAGTTCAAGAATGAAATACAAGCAGACATAAAAGACGGATTTGAAAAAAAAGTCTGCAACATTCACAAAACTAACCAAATCCATCAATGAACTTACTAATAAACTCAAAAATCTGACAGTGAGAACAGTGGAGGTAGAGAAAAAAGTTAGTAACATAGAAGAGACAGTCATACCACTGATAAAAAACAATTCTCAGATTTTAAAGAGCTGCTACAAAACTGACAACAAAAAGTAATTAACCAAGAGGACAGATCCAGACACAATAACTTAAGATTGATAAACATCCCAGAAGAGATGGAGGGACGGGGTGGGGGATGGACCCTGTCCCATTTTTGAAAATTCATCACAACTGCTTTGGGACTTAAATATCCAGATGAGAAAATTATGATCAGCAAAGCAAAAGCAAAGCAAACTTTATTTATATAAGGTGCCCTTCCAAAACTCAGGGTGCTTTTACAAAAATACTGTAACATTTTAAAACTCAATTCATTGAACAATAACTTAAAAATTAATATTTTCCATGGTGCCACAGCAATAATGCCGTATAATCAGATTTCCAGTAAATCAGCAATAATGATCAAAAGCCTGTGCAAAAACTTGGGCTTTCAGGAAATTCTGAAATTCTTCTAAGGTCAGGCTATCTTGTATCTGATGAGGCAGAGCATTCCACAGGGAAGGAGCCATAAAGGCAAATGATCTACCTGCAGATGGTTTCAAACGTACCCTGGGACTCTCCAACAATCTCTCACTGGAGTATCTGAATGAAACATAGAAACATAGAATTTGACGGCAGATAAGGACCGCTTGGCCCACCTAGTCTGCCCATTTTCCTACCTAACAGATAAGCTGCAGATCCTAGTTAACCAACAGCTTACTTCCTCCTACAGGAGACACAGTAAGGTAACAGCAGATCTTGCATGTACTGAGGTCCCTGGTCATGTAGGGCTTTATAGGTCAACAATGTTATGCAATCTTTAAGATGATCTGCCATTTTACTTGCAGTCAGTGCAGTTCACATAGCACAAATGTTGTATGGCTGGACCTGAATAGTCCAGTTAGCAGCCTTCCATCACATTCTGCACCAGCTGCAATCAGTGGATATCCACCCCATGTAGCCCTTGGTAAAGGCATGCAATAATCAAGATGAGTGGTGACACAGGCATGGACCAAAGTAGGTAGATCTTCAGATGGAACCAGGTGCTTCACCCTGGCAAATGTTCTTTAGATGGTAAAAGGAAGACTTGACTACAGTCAACACCTTAGACTTCAGGGTCAGGCCTTTTTTAAATATCACCCCCACGTTACCCGCCTGGCCCAATGAATTGAGGGGGGGCCCCCTAATATGTAAACCTGAGGCTCCGTGTCCCGGTCATCCTCAGATCAGGATCTACATCTAGTACCTCTGTTTTTCCTGGATTCAACCTTAGCCAGCTCACACTTATCCAGTCCTGTATGTCCTGGAGGTGGTTATTAAACACTGAGAGAGTATCACACTTCTGGTCTGGTACAAAAGACATATTGAGCCAAGAATCATCTGCATAGCAATGACAACTCAACCCATACCATGTTATAATGTCTCCCAATGGCAGCATATATGCTGTGAACAACATGGGGGACAGCACTGAGCCCTGCAGACAGAGCACATCATGTAGGAAAGATCTTACCACAATCCCTTATCAATTCTACTACTAACCGCTCCAATGCCAGATCTGTATATGTAAAGCTCCATCACTATCAAGGCAGGAAGTGAATTTTAAGAAAAGCAAGAATAAAAAAAGGCCTGACAGCTGAAGGAGTCACATTTTTGTTTTTTCCTGATTTCAGTGCAGAAATAGTTCAAACAAGAAAAGCATTTGAAAAGGCCAAAGTAATGCTTCTCAAAATAGGCATTAGATTTACTATGTTGCCTCCTGCTAAACTGAGTTTTTTTCCCATGAAAAAATGCAATTCTTCACAGACCTTAAATGAGCAGAACACTTTCTTAAATTGCAGTGCCAGGTTGATCTGTCAATCCCTGAAAAACATGTGAATCATGAGAATCAAGAAAAATCTGATCTCACCCACCAACAAGCAGTACTGAGGATAACCAAAATCTGGTAACAGAAAATGTAACATAAATAGGGAAAAGGTGGAAGGGGTGAGAAGGGATAGAAAATTGGGAGGAAAGGGAAAAGAAGAAGGGGGATGGAAGAGGAGAAAGAAAAAAAAGGTGGGAAAACAAAGATACCCGAAGAAAAAGACTCTTGGTAAAAATGTGATGCTGAAAGGGATGGATGTTGGGTTTATGTTATCAAGCTAGGATAAGGATTTACTGAAGCTTACAAAACATATTAGGTATACAATACTTGGCTATATGAATGTATTGAAAGTACAGAATGTATAGAAGTAGAGATGTATACAGGTCGTACAAGATTGACAATATATCAGATGAATATTGTGGTGATATGAGCAGGAATTAATATGAAACATCATAGAGCTCTTCAGTCTAATACACTGCTTCTTTGTTCGATATAGAGTTTTATGAAAGGAGGAAGAGGGAGGATGGAGAAAGAAAAGAAAAACTATTTTTTTTTCTCTTATCTTTCATGGAAGAATAAAGGATCAAAGAATTGCTCTCGGAGAGCTTGTCAGCTGAACATACACCATGCTACCATGACTGTCAAGACTGAAATAAGGAGGGTTATCTTCAGCTAAAAGTAAAAGTAATCAACTTAAAGCAATACTTATCTTATTGGGTTATCTTAAAGCTGAAGGATAACAGGGAAATAGAAGTGGGGAAGGGGAACTAAGAGGGAGACAAAAAAAAGTAAAAAAATACAGCAAAACAGCTTTTGATAAAATGGTACACGGCCAATTTAAGTGGTTGAAGTTAAAAGAATGCAAACTGAAGGAAAATCATAATATAATTATTAAGAAAGCTCTAATGTGCACTGCACAAATATTAAACGAGTCAATCATTAAACATATTATTAATAATGACTGAACAATTAAAGACATTAACATAGAATGTAGATAATATACAGGAACAGAATAAAGGGGAACAAAGATATTCAATTATATAGATAGACAACCTGTGAATTTTATTTTTGTACAAGAGACACATTTACTAAATAATGAGTGTATATTTTATTCAAAAAAATGGGGATAAGGTGTAAATGAACTATAAAGTTTATAATGCCAAAGGAGTGGCCATGTTGTTTAAAAAAACATGGATATACCAATACATAGATATATAATTGACACAAATTGTAGATACATTATATGAGAAATTATGATTAATGGATCCATGATCATACCGGCTAATGTATATATCTCCAGTGAAAATTCTTCAGACTTTTACATAGAACTACAGTATTTTTACTAACAGCAACATTTAAGTCACCATTAATTATTGATGGAGACATTTGGTCTTAGACCCAAGAAATGATAAATCCAACCATTTTAATCCAAGAGTACAATTGGCAGCTATTAAAATAAAGGTTTGTTTGAAAGACTTAAAGCTGGTGGACTCTTGGTGACATGTACATCCCTCTGACATCACCTTCTCATATTTTCTGCAGTTTACTAGACTCATTCAAGAATTAACTTTTTATTATCCCAGAAACAATTGTTTATAATCTGGTAGACAAAAATACAAAGCATACACATTTCAGACAATGCACCTAATTCTAACACTAAGAATAAAAATGAATCCCAAATTTTGAATTCAAACTTGATACCACACTAATCAAAGACAAAATCTATGATGATAAAATAATATAAGAAACCAACCTATTTTTTTCAAAATAATACCTATAATGAAACTTCAGCCCCAATCATATAGAAACATTTATTTATTTATTTATTAGCTTTAGGTAACCGAGTAAGTGCGCTAGGCAACAGACCTGCCTATTTTCAGGCACGACCCGGGAGAGCACAGGACATTGGTTACAATATGCAGAAATGCACAGACATAATGTAGGTATACAGGAGCAAAACAAGATATACATTGGGTGGCACAGTAATAGTTACATAAGGGTACATTTTAGGCATAGATCATAATAAGGATGTAAAATAAAGCAATTAGGGTAACCATAAGACAGCTGAGGACAGTAAAGACATCAAGGTTCATAGCCACCTAGACAAGCGTATTGCATAGGAGAACGTTAGTGTAGTACTCAGGGTCAGACCAGACAGCCTGCAGTGGGACAAAGCAAATTAAGAGCATTTGCATTGGCCAGAGGCTAGGAGGTGGGTGAACAGCGAGTTTTTGAATTCTCGATGGGAGGCTGAAGTTTTCACCATAAGGGGGAGTGAGTTCCAGAATTTGGGAGCAAAATGGGCAAATGCCTGTTCACCCATTTTTGTCATGCAAGGTCTGGTGGAGAGCATGGGGCAGAGGAAGACCTGAGGGCAATGGTGTGTGAGGCAGGAGTCAGGAGGTTGGCAAGATAGACAGGGCAGGAGGTCTAGACAGGGAGTCGATAAAGCAGCCCAGGGAGTAGGCTCGAATATCCTTAGGTGACAGCCAATTTAAGCCAGCGTAAAGGAGACAATGATGGGTAAGACGTGGGGC
Source organism: Neoceratodus forsteri (assembly GCA_016271365.2). NCBI lineage: Eukaryota > Metazoa > Chordata > Ceratodontiformes > Ceratodontidae > Neoceratodus > Neoceratodus forsteri. Next base: position 757,301,608 of record CM028135.1, read on the forward strand.
AGTTAAGGCAAATCTACAGAGGTTGTTGTAGACAGTGTCCCATTTGTGGAGTGTAGCAGAGTTTGCAGCAAAGAGGAGGGGCAGAGCATATTGGAGCTGGGGTAAGAGAATACCTCTCGCAGCAGAAAGTCTAGCGGAAGGAGTGAGGGAGTGGCGCACGCGATAAGCTCCGCCAATTTTAGCATTGACGGCACGGCACACCATATTGACATGTTGAGACAGGTCAAGTGTGGGATCCAAAGTGACCCCAAGGTACTTGAAGGACTCAGTGTTTGAGATGAGGGAGCCATCAAGGCATTGAACTCAGAGCCTGTTCGCAGGGGCAGACAGTTTCTTAGAGGATCCGAATAGCATAGCACAGGTTTTTTCAAGGTTCAGGACTTGGTGGTTGCTAGAGAGCCAGGTCTGCAGGAATTAGTGAGAGTGGAGTTGATGGCAGCAACCGATTTTGACCCAGAGTAGAGAACAAGGTCATCTGCGTACATAAGAGTGCAGCTATGCGGGACATGGTGGGAATATCATTTAGGAAGAGGGAGAAGAGTAGAGGTCTAAGAGTGGATCCCTGGGGAACTCCACGGGAGATGTTTAGGGGAGAGGAAAGGGCCTTGTGAAATGCTACTGCCTGAGTCCGATTGTCAAGATTGCTATGGAACCAGGAGAGGGCTTGGTCAGATGCTCCAATGGATTGGAGCTTCTTTAGCATGACAGGATGGTGTACCATGTCGAAGGCTTTAGACAGGTCGATAAAGACGGCCCCAGTGAGTAGGCCATGGTCCATATTGTTTCTGATGTCATTTGTAAGTTGTGTAAGTGCAGAGGTGGTACTGTGACCGGGCCGGAAACCATGTTGGCACGGGGTTTGAAGATTAAACATGTCAAGGTGAGCAGCAAGCTGGTGGTGGACTATTTTTTCAAGCAGCTTACTGAGAGTGGGCAGAAGAGATATAGGGCGGTAGTTGGACATGAGCTTGACATCACCCTTTTTGTGTATAGGGATGGTTCTGGCAGTTTTCCAGGTGGATGGGACAGTAGACGCTGTACATCAAGAGGTTAAAAGCCAGGTGATAGGTCTGGTCAGCCAAGGTGCATACTGCTTAAGTATGCAGGATGGATGCCCTCAGGCCCTTGACCCCACGTGCGGAAGGGAGTTAAGTAGCTGTGAACTTCAAGGTATGTGGTTGGAGCCAGAATGAAAGGGAGGGTGGGAGGGGTGAGGAGGAGGAGAAGAGGACAGTCAGGTTGTGGGCTAGTTAGAGTAGCGACTGGTGGAGAAGAAAAAAGGGCATTGAAGGCGTTGGCAATGGTGTCATGGTTGGTGCAGTGAATACCTAGAATGTTCATGTCAGCTGGATTCTGTTGCTTGTCATTGCCGAGAATGTCCTTAATTTTGGACCAGTACCTGCGCGGATTTGTAGAGGATGTTATTAGTAGGTTCCTATAGTAGGTGCTTTTGGCAATACAAATTTGTCTTTTGCAGTTGTTACGTAATGCACGATAGTCTTCAAAGTCTGCACGGAGGTGGAAGATCTTCCACCTGGACCAAAGTTTGTCCCTAGATTTGAGAAGTTGAAGCAGGGGGCATGTTAGCCACTTGGTTACTTTCCCTGCCATCCTACGTGTGGTGACTGGGATGTGAAGGTTTTGAAGAGAGAGGAGGAGGACGGAGTTGAAATATTCTGTGGTTATGTTAATGTCCTCTGTTTGGTAGAGAGGGGACCAGTCAACCTGGTTACGGTCAGTTAAGAAGTCCTTATGACTTAGGCGGGAGAAATTAGGAAAGGTTACAGTTTTAGCAGGGAGGGGAGGAATGACAGTGTTCCAGACACAGTAGATGGGATAGTGGTCACTAATTGTGTCAGGTAGCACACCGGCTGAGGCAACATATTCCATCCTGTTAGTAAGTATCCAGTCAAGGAGGGTGGCACAGTTGCCCCCATGTGAGACCCTTGTGGGTTCATGTATGAGCTGGGATAGATTTGCCTTGCTAGCTAAGGAGGATAGGTTAGCTGAGTTTTTCTCGGACCAGTCAAGGTTAAAATCACCAAGGCAGATAATGTCATTCTTGCCTGTAACTGTAGGCAGAAACCCTAGAAGTTCAGTGGTGCCTTGTGTAGCATTTTTTGGGGGGATATAAGTACAAAAAATATGGAGTTTCTTTACACCCCCAAGAAGCAGTAGGGAGTGTAGGATTTCACAGTTTGATAGGAGGGGGTCCTGCAGAAGGGTAATGTTTAGGTGAGTTTTGAAGTAGAGGGCAAGGCCACCTCCCCTTTTAGTGCCAGGACGGTCGAAACGAAGCATGCTGTATCCAGGAAAGTGGCACTGAGAGTCAGGCACTGTGGGCTTAAGCCAGGTTTGATCTCAATGTCGCCGGATAGTATAAGAGATAGGGTTAGTAACCATAGCGGTGTGATGAGGTACGCCCTGATAGAGATGCAGGGTGGCGGCTTCAGATGAAGGTGAAGGTATCTGACTATTGGGTTAATACGCTTGCTGATGAGAGCAGAGGGGGGTAGAGGTAGTGGAGTGGCAGTAGCAAGCATGTTGGAGTAGTAGAAGTCAAGGTGAGTATAAGTATTGGCAGAAGCTGTTGATGTGTTCAAGCAGTAAAGCTCAAAGAGGATAGGAAGGCAAAGTATTCCCATGAGGAGCGCTAGGAGGGGACATTTTTGACTAGAGAAGGGAGTGAGGTAGAGAGGAAAGAGACAGCAGAGGGCTCCTTTAATATAAATCACCAAGTGAAAACAGCAACTAGAGAGCAGTAAAATGTGACAAGTGAGGTATTGGGAGCAAATTGCTCGAACTTAATCAGGCTCCCTCTAGTGGCAAAACAATATAAGGAGCTAATGGAGAAGTTGGGTGTTAAAAAAAAAACAAACATAGAAGTTGACAGCAGATGAGGACTGCAAGGCCCATCCAGTCTGCCCATTTCTTTTTCTACCTTATAAATGTGCCATCGGCCTTTGCTATGTCAGTGGCCTATCTATTCATACTCATTTGTATTGCTCCCTTATGCCTATCCCATGCCTGTTTGAAGCCCTGCACTGTATTCATAGCCACCACTTCTTGAGGTAGGCCATTCCATGCATCCACCACCCTTTCTGTGAAAAAGAATTTCCTCACATTCCCCTTAATCAGCCCCCCTCTAATCTCATGCTGTGTCCTCTTGTCCTGCTATTTTTCTTATATTTAAACATATTAGACTCTTTCACCTTGTTAATGCCCTTAAGGTGTTTGAATGCCTCGATCATATCACCTCTCTTCTCCTTTGCTCAAGGGTATACATATTGAGCTCTGTTAATCTGTCCTCATATGTCTTCTGATACAGTCCCTGCACCATTTTGGTAGCCTTCTCTGGACTGCCTCAATTTGGTTAATGTCTTTGTGAAGTGTGGCCTCCAATACTGCACGCAGTACTCCAGATGGGGCCTAACCAGTGTCTTGTAAAGAGGGATTATTACCTCCCTCTTACGACTTGTGATACCCCTACTACTACACCATAACACCCACCCTAGCCTTACCTACTGCTTTAGAGGTCTGCTTGAATGATTTCAGGTCATCAGTGATGATGATGCCCAAGTCTCTTTCTTCCTTTGTGACTGCTAGCAACTCCCCTCCCAGCCTATAGGTGACTTCAGGGTTTCTCTTCCCTATGTGCATGATCTTGCACTTACTTGGTTTACTTGGTTAATAAGGACAAAAGAAGGCTACTGCCCATTGAGATTGTCCCCCACCACTATGGTGGGAAAAGTTATACCCGGGAGTAATACGACTTCATCCAGATATCCAGAACTTTTTTAAATGAAAGGTTTGAGCTACATTCTACCAAATATTGAGGAAGCTTGTTCCAAATTCTGGGAGTTCTCACCGTAAAGTAATTAAGCCTTTTGTTCCTTATAGATTTATCCACATCAATTTGTTTATTATGGAGATGGGAGGATATCCTTCTGCATGAATATTTTAATCCGCATTGTTGCATTAGGTTCTGGGAATTGTGAATTTTATGTAAAAGAAGTAGATCTCCTCTTGTACGTCTAAATTCCAGTGAATGTAACCCCATGTTTTGCAATCTATTCCTATAGTCCATCTTAGACAAATATGGAACCATTTTAGTCACTCTCATCTGAATTTTTTCTAGCATATCAATATCTTGCCTTAAGTATGGACTCCAAAACTGAGAACCATAATCAGAATATGGCCTTACATAAGATCTGTACAAGGAATAATACATTCCTGCATCCTAGTCACAAAGATCTTTTATTCTGGTAAGTATTGCATTAGATATGTTAGCTATCCTTACACAGTGATCCGTTGAAGATAGTTTATTATTAATAGTATTCCTAGATCACGCTCTACTATTGATACCTTAAGGAGAATTATTTAGGTAGTATGTCTGTTTAGGATTGTTCCTTCAAAATGCAATACATGACATTTGTCAGGTTGAGTAACATCTTATTTGCATCTGCCCATTTTTCAATAACTTTTAAGTTAAGTTCCCAGTTGCCACTCTTCTACCATTTTGCTAGTTTATCCAGATCTCTTCTCATTCTGTCCACCCCATCTGGATCATCTACTCTGTTGCAGATCTTAGTGTCATCTGCAAACAGACAAGCCTACCCTCTAGTCCATCTGCAAGGTCACTAATGAAGATGTTGAAGAGGACTGGCTCCAGAACTGATCCCTGAGGTACCCCACTTGTGACTTGCATCTCTTCTGACTGTATACCATTTACCACCACTCTCTGTTTTCTGTCCATCAACCAGTTTGCCACCCAGTTGACCAACTTCTGACCCACCCCGAGCTTACCCAGCTTATTTATCAATCTTCTATGTGGAACAGTGTCAAAAGCTTTGCTGAAGTCAAGGTAGGCGACATCAACTGCTCCCCCTTGGTCCACCACTCTGGTTACCCAGTCAAAGAAATCTATGAGATTAGTTTGACAGGACCTTCCTTTGTAAACCCATGCTGTCTTGGATCCTGTGCCCTATGGATTCCAGGTGTTGCACTATCCTTTCCTTAAGGAGTGCCTCCATAATCTTGCCCACTACTGAGGTAAGACTGACTGGTCTGTAGTTCCCTGCCTCCTGCCTGGTACCACTCTTGTGGAGCGGGATCACATGAGCCCTTCTCCATTCCTCTGGGACCTCTCCTGTGCTCATAGACTCACTAAACAGTTCTGCTAATGGCTCTGCTAGTTCCACCTTTAGCTCCTTAAGTACCCTGGGATGTATGCCATCAGGTCCCATTGCCTTATCCACCCTGAGCTTAGCAATCTCTTGTAGGACCCTTTCTTTTGTGAAGGGAGTAGTGCTCACCTCCCTCCCCTGTGTCCATGGTGCTGAGCTGTGGGCTCTGCCCTACCTTCTCTTCAGTAAATACTAAGCAAAAGTATCTATTTAGGATAGATGCTTTTACAAGGTCCTCCTCCTCACATGCTCCCTTTTCTCCATTAAGCTTAGCAATACCCCCTCTGGACTTTCTCCTTTCTCTAATATATCTATAGAAAGTCTTGTCACCTTCTTTTACTATTCGTGCTAGTGTTTCCTCAGTTTGGGACTTTGCCTGCCTTACTGCCTTCCCTGCTTCCCTTAGGGCAGTTTGGTATGCCTCTCTATCTTCATCCCACTGTGTTCCCTTTTATTTCCTGAAGGTCAGCCTTTTGGCTTTGACCTTTTCTGCTACTGTATTTGAGAACCAAAGTGGTTTCCTTTTTCTTTTGCACTTCCTTTTCTGTCTAACACAATGGGATGTTGCTTCAAGTATTGCATCCTTAATGCTTGCCCACTTTGTCTGTACCCCCTCACCTGCGTTTCTTTTTGCCAGGGCTAGCTTAACTTTGTTGGTCATCTTATGAAAGTCAGCTCCTCTGAAGTCCCATATTTTTGCCTTGGAATGGGATGATTTATGTAGTAGCCAAATTGAACCATACCATGTGATGGTCACTGGCTCCTCGTGACCTTCTACCTGGAGATCTGTGATCCCTTCCCTATTAGTCAGTACTAGATCTAGGATAGCCTTGTCTCTTGTGGGTTGTTGTACCAGTTGTTTGAGGCCCTCCTGATGCAGGGAATCCACTATGTGTCTAGTTATGGCAGATGTTCATACTGGTATTGACCAATCTGTATCCGGCATGTTGAAGTCTCCCATTATCAGAACATCCCCTTTAGCTGTCATGTTTTGTATATCCTCTAAGAGTAATGTTTCTATGTCCTCCCCCCGGTCTAGGGGCCTGTAGACAACCCCAGTTCTTATGGCTGTCCCATTTCCTGTTTCCAGGGTGACCCACAGTTCTTCTGGCTCCTTATGTGTATTCTGAATTTCTGTAGCTTTGATACTTTCATTAACATACAGGGCCACTCCCCCCCCCTTTTTGTACCTCAGTCTCTTCTGAACAATACATAGCCAGGTACTGAAGTCTCCCAAGTGTGGTTACTGGTAAACCATGTCTCACTAATTGCTACTATGTCCAGTTCAGCCTCTGACATTATTGCCTGCAGGTCTGGGATCTTATTTCCCAGGCTGTGAGCATTCTGTACCTGATTTTCCATTGGGCAGGTTTCGGTGTGTTAGTTGTTGGGTGAGGTTTGGCATTACCCCTATGCGTCGTATGGGGAGACAAACCTTTTTTCTTACCTGGTGATGCAAATGAACTGCAAACATGCTGAATCCCTGTTTGACCACTAGCTGAGGGGGGAAGGGTGTTCTTCCCATTCGACGTATGGGGTGCTGCACCCCTCTCCCCATTTGCTAGTTTAAATATTCTGCAAAGACATCAAAGTTCTGCCCCAATGCACTGACTCCCTCCTTAGTCAGATGTAGTCCATCAAATTTAAAGAACTTTCTCTCCCAGAACTGTTGCCAGTTCCCTACAAATCTGTGTCCTTTTTCCTGGCACCAGCCCTTGAGCCACGTGTTTAGCTCCCCTATCTCCCCTTCTCTGACCTTCCGTCCATCTGCCCCCTCTCTCCCAGACTGGCAGGATCTCAGAGAATGAGATGCCAGATGAAATGGATGATAGTTTGTCACCCAGCCTGGTCAGGTGTTCCTTGGTCTCTACAACTGACCGGCTGGCGAGATCATTAGTCCCTATGTACTAGGACATCAGTGTTTTCTCCTGCTTTGTGAACAGTTTTATAATGCGGTCAGTGTCTCTCCATGCTGATGTACCTGGGAGACATCTGACCATTACCCTGGCTGGAGATGGTATCAACTCCTGAATCATGGAGTCTCCTATGATCAGAAGTTTTTTGGATTTCCTTTTTGCTTTTTCTGTTTTGGTTCCTGATTTGGGTGAGTTTTGTTGTGCTAGCTCCTGTGCTGCAGTGTTCTGCTCTGCAGTGTCTTCTGCCTCTTTGTTTGATTTCAGAGATAGAGGCAGATACCTGTTTGTAGTGTTTATATGGTTTTTGGAGGTAATATGTTGGAGAGCAGAGAGTGATGGGGCACCCGATTTGCCCCTCCTAACCACCTGCCAACCTCCTGGTCCAACTACCCTCTGCGGTCGAGGTTTTTCTGTTGGATGCTGGGGAAATGGCGGGTGGTTCTTATAATGTATTTCCTCTTGAATATGAAATTTGAGGTGTGCAATCTCTGCCCATGCTGCCCGGAGCTGAGCCCTAAGATCTGCAATGGCCCAGCATGTAGGACAGTGTCCTAAATCCTGTAAGACTGTCCTTCTGAAAATTGTTCCACAGTACCTGCAGTTAATGATATCCATTCCAGATAAGTCGCTGGGTTTATAACCTAGTCAGAGTAATTAGAAGGAAAAAAATGCAAGTAATGGTTTGATTGTGTTTTGTTTTTGTTTAACTTGTTAAAACAAGTTAAATTACTAGTGCCCCTGTAAATGAATTTACCTTGTGGATGCCCCACTGATCCGCCCCTTCCTGCTCTGCCACAGGAAATGTCACAACTGTGGTACCCTATAAAAGGAGTGTAGTGTGTGGTTGGGGATGGGGGGTGGCTGGGCCCTTCCCCTGCCGAAAAGGAAGAACCACGGACAAAAGAACAAAGAGGTAAGAGCAGAAACAATCAGTCAACAACAAATGCAGTAACCCTGAAAGCTTATCCTAATGTTAGATAAAACTGTAAAACCTGTAAAGCACCACCTGTAATAATTTCAGAGAAGATATACTGTAAGAAACACTTTGCTACAGAGAAAAATAAAGCAATGAAATGTTAGCAACAAACAGTAGCAATCCCTGTGAGTAAAAATAAAACAACACCACACAGTAAATCTGCTTAGCCAAAGAAGTCTTAATCCTTTTCCCTTGCTCTGGTAAGGTTCACTACTCTGCCTTTCAAGCAGTCTTGGAAGGAAAGAGCTCAGGTGAAGCTAGGTGCCTTGGCCAGCAAACCAAGTCTTCTACCTTCTACCTATATGGACACATATAAAGCATATATCAGAGGGACCACAATGGCATATAATTCTTAAAAAAGAAAGATTGAAAACAAAAATAACTACAGTAAATTAGAAAACATCAAACAAAAGAAAATCTTTTAATATAACTCAAGACCCTCAAACCTTGCAAGAAATTCTGGAACTTAGGGATCAATTCAATAAATTAACAAGTGAAGCAGAAAAACAAATAAATCAAATCAAAATATTATGTTACAGGTGATATAACTGATAATCTATTAGCATGCAAATTAAAAAAAGGAAATGAAACAAACACAATACATAAAATCTTAAATGAGCAAGGGGATGTCATTAATGAGCTAACCCTATTTAACAAAGAATTTGAAAAATTCTATAATAAACTTTATCCATCAGAAAGGGGAACTGATAATACAGATATAGAAACATTTCTAAATAAAACCAAGTTACCTCAGCTACAAAAGTACACATTTATCAACTCAATCAAGATATAACTAACTGTGAAATACAACAAGCAATAGAAGCATTACTTAATGGAAAGGCAACTGGCCCAGATGGTATACCAATTGATTTTACAATAAATACAGTAATATTCTCATTCCACATTTAGTGTTATTATATGACCATCTTTTCAATTAAAAGTTATGGACCAGATATTCAAAACTTTGCCCCGGGGCTAAATTAGCACTGTCTGGTTGGCAAACTTAGCCTGGAGCAAAAAACAAGCTATATGCAAAAGGAAATAGCCCAGTGCAAAACCAGCTGAATATAGCGAGCAAAGGAATCCAGGCAAACAGGGCCAGGAATGCGGCAAAAATTGCCCGGATTAAGACAGCACTGAATATAGCAATTAAGATAGCACTGAATATAGCACCCAGACAAAGGCAGTGTAAACACCAACAGAAGCACAGTGCAGAGTTGTAAGCAGCTGTCTAGGAACACAGGAAAGCAAAATAGCCCTGCATGTGAAGACAGAAGCAGACACTACTGCAGAACCAGAGAATGGCATGGAATAATCAGGACCCACAAGTGACAACGGAAAACCACATAACACTGTCAAATCCCGAGTCCCCCCCAAAAAGACACAGGAATATCAAGTACAAGAATGCGTAATTCAAACAGAGAACAGGTATGGCACAAAGGCAACAGGAATAGATGTACAGAAAACAGAAAATCAATACACAGCAGAACACAATAGCCAAAAAAGGGGTACAACACTGTAACAAAATGAAAGGTAAAAGGGCTGGCAAAACAAAGGGACTTGAAAACAATGGGGAACACAGCATTGACACTACAAAATGGCAACTATGTACACTATATACAGATGAATAGGGAAAGGATGTGGAAGGGAGAGGGACGTGGACACAGGGAGCAATGGAGGGAAACAGGATGTCACAAATAGGGCTAGGGAAAGTGGTCCGGGGTCAGGAAGCAGGACACCACAGTGGGATACAGGACCTAGGTGCCGGCAGGAGCTGGCAGCCATTCTTCCAGGATCGCTGCAACCCATCTTGTCTCCGCTATTAGGATGGCCTGCTGCACAATAAGCATCCGCTGTTGATGCACCACCCTCCTCAACAGTTCGTCCCTCTCTTCAGCCTCCTCTGGATGGGTGGCCCATAGTGATGACCAGTGTGGATGTACAGGAGAAAGGGGGACCATATCAGGACATGACAATGACACAAAGGCACCATGTACCGCCACATGGTGGACAGCATGCCCCAACAACCATGCCCATGTGTCAGTACAGAACAAACGACAATGCACACTGACATGTGCCTGCAGGACAAGGCAGTATGAAACAGGCAGCATGCACCACCCCAATGTTCACAGACATGCATGGATGTATGCCGAGAAACCAACCACACAGTGGAACCCTCACAGCACAGCAGTGTGCAAACTGTAACAGTGCAAACAGACAGCCATCGTCTGAGATGCAAACAGCAAATGGACAGTGAACGACACACACATGGGATGACACATGTTGGGACATGCTGCCCACAGTTACACAGCTATGATACATATCACAGATGACACCCACTGGAGAAGGTGCCACAGCCAAAACCATATGTGTAACCATATATGCCTGTCCCGTACACATCTTCCCCAGCAGTGGCCCCCCAACTGCTGCCCCCCACAAGAACTGAAAGACTCAGCCAAACCCCTACCCACATTGTCATAACATAGCAGCAGAACAAATGATGTCAGTAATCCCTGAGCAGGTGGGACACTGACATAAATGCAGAACAATGGCAGGTGAAACAGATAGAGGCAAGACGTGGCCTACAGAGACCCAATGACTACAGAGGACAACGACAGTGGCAACAAAACAGTATAGAATGTGGGACAGGTACCCAAGCTGTACACAACCAGGGAAAGTGCCAATGCCTACCTACATCCATTGCCACAATAGAAGAATGAGGAGCCCATATTGTTGGACAGCATGGCATGGGCTGTGCCACCACCCACAGCAGCAGCACATGCAAGAGACGACATACATGTGAAACAGGGACACAGGCCATGGTCCACCAGTGGCAGGGCAGTGGTAGGCCAATGGAACGCAGGACAGTGCCACCCTGGTGGCCAAGGCATGTCAAGGCCCTCACCCCCACTGGTGGGAGCAGCACCTGCACAGGGTCTGAAACCCAGCACACCATGCTACCACAGAATAACCCCTACAGCACCCATGCATGTCCCATGTATGAACACCATGCACTGCAGGGACTGAGGGACAGCACCCTGTAGGGGAACATGGCCCCCGCAACACAGCTGAAGGCAACAGGTACACATGACATGCACAGCCACACAGGCCCATGGGGCACCATAGCCCTAGAGACTCCCCCCCCAACAGCCCCTGTGCATGTACACCACCGAGCTCAGTCAAGGGTACACAATAACATACCAGTGTCCACACTGCAATGGCAACACACTGGTAGGGAGATGCAGGCACCAAATGGCACTTTGGCCCCCTGTAGGTCACAGCATGAGCAGCTCTGGCAGGCATGTACAACGTGCCGTGCATGAACACTGACACAGATAATGTGAATGACACATGCCATGCGAAGTACAGAACAGTGAAACTGTGGCATACAGGGCAACAGCAGCAGAAACAGCCAGCACAGCAGGCTGACCCCAGTAATCCCCCAGCTGCAGGCACAGTAAATGGTCACTCTCCATGCACAGACCTGCTGCATCCTGCCTCAATGGTGCACGTAACAGCAACATGTTGCACATGACACAGTACAAGGCAGATAGCAGTGCACATGGCAGTAACGGCAACAGTAGACCATAGATAGATCCACTCATGGCACAGGCCATGCAGCAGAAGGCAAGTCAGTGAATGCATGGAAGACAACACAAATGCACACAGCCACCATAGCAGGACCCACTTACATAACAGCAATGGGTGCGCTGAATGGTGCCACTGGTGTGAAGCATCCAGTGCAACCCCCCCCCCTCAATCTGGCACATAGTCATGTGTGAACACTGTAACCCCATGTAGCTGTACAAATTTTAGCCACTGTGGCTAAGGGGTCATTCTCAGTGAGCACCCTGGAATCCCAACACAACATAGCAAAATCACACCAGACCTGGATGACCCAGTCAACTGTGCCACGACACTAGACACAGCAGTCCAATGCCTGCAGTGGCTACACAGAGACATAGTCAAAATGCACAATGGCAAACAGTACTCATGCAATACACTCTTGTCACTGTCACTGCTCTCCTCTCGTGCTGTGGCATGGACTGCACCCCCACCTGTCTGTGGTGGGCCTCTGGTTAGCCAGCTGGTCGCACCTCCCATCGCTGGTGTGGTCTCTGTGCTCTGCAGTGGGAAGGTGGTACAGCAGCATTACTACAATGTCTGCCACCATGGTACATTAAAGCCCACCCCTGACCCTGGTGGCATGGCAGAACACACGCATATATGGCTCCCAGGCACAGTGCAGCACCCAAGCCATACCAAGCATGACACTGGACACCGCAGAATGCACAGTGCATGGCCAAAGTGTGCAGGGGTGGAACCTGACATTGCCATTCTGTACACACAAGCTGCAACAGGCCCCCATTACGATATGTACATAGCCCCTCCAGATGGTACCCCCTCCCAAACAAGTCGGAATGTTGTCAGATGATTCCTCCAACCCCTAAAGAGGGTACATATGTATCTAACTCCTCAACAACATATGTGGAAACAGAGACATGCCTCAGTGGCATACACCAACCCAAATACTATAGATTAGAATGACAATGATGACAGAAAGGCAAATGGGTTGTGACTGGCACACAGCAACACTGTACACAAATATGTACAGTGAGTATGCTGCCTACACCCTTGACAGTGTGCAGCACAGCAGGGCACCAATGCCATGGATCTGTCACACAAGCCGGTGGCCAGTGTCATGGCACAGAAACAGCAGTGGTGGTGTGCCCCATGCTCAGACAACACAACCAACCACACATTGTGGATGTACAGAGCAGGCACATCTGTACACAAACCCCTGGCAGCATGACAGAACACAGTGGATGTGGCAGGGGGCCAGGTGTCATGGGTTCATGCAGCCACAGTAGGTGGTATGGTGCAGTGTGCCACCACAGTGCAGAAAATTGCATACAACACTCCCAAAATGCTATGTCCCCCTGGCCCACACAGTCTACACTCCTCTGAACACAGGACCACATGGCAGGGGTCCAACATATGTACCCAATGTCACCGGCACAGCACCACAGCCCCCCAGGATTGCACGTGAATGGGCCATGTTGCACACACACAGGCACACCATCCAACACATATACCCCCCATGACTACACCGTGGTGACAGTCATCACATACCTGGCACAGGCACAGTCCCCTCCTGAACCATCACCTGGCATCGTTCCAGTAGTGGGCACTGCCCGCACCACCGATCCACATATCGGTGGTGGCACTTCTCCCCATCACATGGTATGCCAGTCAGGGCTGTGAGGCAACTGGCAATTGAGCCCACACCTGGCTATGTGGGCAGTCCTCCTCATGGACCTCTCCAAACAGGTACCTATGCCACTGTTGTGTCAGTCGGACCAGGTTTGCCATCTCCACAACATCCCAGCGCCAGTCACAGCCCACCACTGCCCTCTGCCTATGTCTCCCAGATATGGCCGACACAGAGGGAGGTAAAGGTAATGCTAGATGGTAACTGCTGGGCCACACCCTGACACTCTGCAACTGTTTAGCCTAGCACCATGCAGAAGTGTGCAATAGAGCCACGCTACCCGAAAGTGCGTGCAATGCACATGCGTAACCCTGCCATTACCCCAGTACAGACCTATTGGGCATGCTCAGTGCCATCGCACTAACAGGTTTTACTGGCAGCTATGGCACATAGCATGGCCATGCTGCGCCAGACTGGCCCGACCTGCTCATGCGCGGGACCTGGGCACAAGTCCCTGAGTGTGGCGCTATGGCGACAGCACTGCACTAGCACAGCCAAGGTAGCCCGCGCTATATGAATTGCCTGGCGCTAAATGCTTTCGGTTCGGCAACAGCTTGCCCGTGCCAGCTTCGCCAATTTACAATATGCAAATGATGGTCATTGTGTATGCATGGAGCTAACATGGTGATTAGCATATCAATATTGGTTCATTAGCATGGTTAACAGGCTTGTTTGCCCGCTGTGCTATAAAGAGCTAACAGTGCTCTGCCTGTGTTGCTGATAGGTAATAAATGTTGATGTGGGATTACTGCTACAGCACATAGGATGTCACAGGAGCAATCACAGGGGCAGCCAGGTATGTACTGCATGTGGGCTGTCACAGACAACCTGACTACAGTGGAATTCCAGGGACATATCAGTTATTTAGTGATGTAGCATATGTTGTCTGGGAAGTGCACTAGACATCATCTGCCTAGTGCCAGGCACGACCTGGAGGAGAAGGATACAGATGAATGCCAACTGACTTTGAATCAGATGAGGCTGTTGATTTTGAATGATATCTGTAATCACCATGCTAACAACTGTTGGGTATCCCCATGTCTTGTGTGTGTGTGACTTGATAGCACTGGATGATGGCAGACATCCAGGTTAGAGCGTAACACGTCTACTCTGCTTGTTATATGGGCCAGTCTGCACAAGCAGTATGTACTGCACAGGGGTTCTGAGTCCCTGAGACCTCGAGAGTGCAGACGCCAAGGTGAGAGAACACACAGGTTGTGTATAACACTGCTCATCATGTATTTGATATAGTGTATAGCAGTAGTATGTGACATGTGTGCAGTGTGTTTCTCTTCACTCTGTTCCATAATGAAACTAACTTGTGAAGTCTTTAGCGATTCTAGAATACTGTCACCACAGAAGTACTGAGAGTAATGTAACACTGTGCCAGCATTCCAAGTGGTTCTGCAGCAGTAGTGACATCACTACTGCAGCAGAACAACATAATGACATCACTACTGCAGCAGCACATAGAGAATACTGGATGGGCAACTATGCAGAACCAGTGTGATCTGCCACAGAGGGATTCTGATTCCCTCTGACCTCTACAGCGAAGCTCAAGAGGTCCGTGGGAATCGGAACCCTGACCTGGCAGAACACACTGGTTGTGCATAGAGTTGCTCATCCTGTAATATTGATAGTGTATAGTACTGTGTGCAATAAGTGTTTTGTGAGTTCTTTTCTGTATAAATGAAACTGACACATGCAGTCTCTAGAGATTCTAGAATGCTGTTCTACCGCAGTGGGTAGAACAGCATTCCATGACCTTGGAACTGTGGTAGAACAACATTGTGAAAGGGATGGAATTCTATACAGAAACACTCCACTACACTATAAGCATATAGTATATGGTTATCCTTTGTTATGTATAAAAATCAGCCTGATTTAAATTGTTGTTAAGCATATTCTAAACCATTATGCGATTCTAAAGTGTTGTTATGCGCATTCCGAACAGTTGTTATGCACAGTTCAAAGGTCATACAATTTTAAATTTCTCATTTATTCTACACCTAGCTACTTACTAACCACCCAGTGCCCAAAGTCATATCTTTCACCTTTCAAAAATCTGGAAGTTTTATTTTGTTATGTGAGTAGAACAATGAAATGGCAAGATTTTTTGTTTTCACTTCAGTGGGGGTCTGCCATTCTAGTGTAAAATACCATATACTATAAAAAAAAAAATATGATCAACCACACACAACTCGGCATGTGTTTCCATCTCAGGGTTGAGATGACAGCATGGACCTCTCGAGGTTCATATGTTGTCATCTCAACCTCTCGATGGAAACACAGCCTTGTTGTGTTTGGTTGCCCATACATTATTCTCTATATTACAAGCATGGAATCCCATGCATAACAACATTCCACTATGCATCTTAATACTGTTTTGGATGGACAATAGGGTGACCCAGACAATGCCAGTCACCTGCCTGTCTGAGGGGACAGGACCGGAACCCAGGTATGGCAGTGCCACGTGTGTGACTGTACAGTCCTGGCCATTCCCAGGCTGGTCCTGTACTGCCTGTTATGTGTCAGGCTATGGTATCTGTGATCTGTCCAACAGTGGAGTACAGGTAATGGCCTTGGGATTGCAGCTGAGTACTAACTGGTGCTGCCTGTCTGTGCTTGTATGTGGCAGTGATGGGGGGACTGGGTGGGCTGTTGCCCCTCCTGGCTGCCCCTGTGTGGGTAGTGGTGCCCCACCATCGTTATGCGCTGTCTAGCACCCATTGTGGAGACCATGATTGACTGATGGCATGCTGTGGTGCTGCAGAAGGCAGTAGGATGTCATCAGCAGTGTGGAGGCTGCACTCTGAGTGCTTCAGTAGTCCGCTCGACTGTAAGGTACATGTCATCCAATGTGACAACTGCCACAGGTACCCATGCTGTCACCCAAGTCACCAAGTGAAATCTGCATCACATACAGCCCACCCCCACCCCTGTAATGTGTTGTGTGATGTGTGTACGTGGGTCACAGCAGACAGGACTCATGCAGTTACTAGAGTCACTACACTGCAGTAATGGCTGGTGTTTGTGTGTGCACAGTGCTGTGCAGCAGAGGCAGGGGCAGTACCACTGGTGTTGCAGTCCAGGGTGTCTATCCCCATGACAGGACAATGCATGTACAGTGTGGACATCCAGGCCATTGCATGACATGCGCTGACACACAGTGCAGTACCCCAGTGTTGCACTGCTGTACAGTACCCACTATGGCTCCACATGGTGAGTCACACACAGGCCTTGTGCACTGATGTGCCAGTACTGCCTATGCACCCACCACACCTGTATGTGTGTGCACTGTGGCTGCACTGACACAGCACTGGCACATGCAACAGTGCCTAGGCAGCGCCACTAGTGGCACATGTGTTGTGGTCAGCCATCTAGTCCTGTTGTGGGGATGCAAACCATGGTTCCACAGCATGTGTGCAAAGTGCTGGTGTGCACAGGCCCAGCATGGCACTGGATGTGCCGGGGAACCCCATGGGTCAGGCATTTACAACCATGGCTGCACAGTCCCACATGTGCACGTTGGACACTGTCTGTGGCTGTAGCCTTGTGATAGCCTTGCAGTGCACCACTCTCCATGCCACCATGTGCAGCCAGGCCAACAGTTACATGCCACAGGCAGTGGCATGGGCAGCACTGTGCTGGCCTGCAGGACTCCACAACACTGAGGTGCAATGTGCATGTCCTGTTGGCATTCCACAGTGGTTGGGAGTGTGTATGGCGACTGTGTGTTGCACCATGGCCATTTGATACTGTTACAGCTGTGCAATGTTTGTGCACAACTGTGTGTAACCCTTTCCCTGCTTTCTATCCCACACAGGTGAGGCTGCAGGGCAGGAGCAGCTCATGGTCCACAAGTTTTCACAACGAATCAGAGACAGGCTACAGTCTGGTGGGGAACCACAACCAATGGAGCAGTGGGACTGGGACCCATTGATGGCTATAGTAGCCTCTACCCTGTGGCCAGTGGCAGTTGGTGGGGTTGAAGGTGGTGGGTGTAGACACCACCCACGCCACCCAGGGCAGGTAAGTTTGTGGCATGTATCCACCACTCAGCAGACAGCAACATCATGGGGACTGAGGCACACATCGCCATCTGTCATGGCACGCGCATAGGGATCACGTGAGTATGTCCCATTGTAAGAGTGGTGATGGGGCTGCACAGTGGTGGGCATCTGCTGGCAGGCACATGTCGTAAGTGCATGTGTGCCATGGTGCAGGGGGTGCCTAGGGCACTGGCTGCAAGTGCATGGTATGCACAGTGGGGTCTGCTTGGGCATGCTGTGGGGCACACATTGCTGGGGGTGTATGTGGCATTGTTGGGGGTGGGGGTGAGTTGTCTGTTCACTGTAGTGGCCACTCATATCTGTCTGTTCCATTACAGCACTGCATGCCCAGCAGGCCATGTCCCAGGTGGGGCCAGGCACAATGGAGCAGGAGGAGGATGGCAACACAGCAGAGGTGTGCCCTTCCACATCAGGCATGGCTGCCACAGGTGGAGCTACAGTGGACATGACAGTCAGCACAATGTCTGGCTGCAGATGACATGAGGCAATGGTGTATGTAGGAACTTCAGAAGAGGAGGATACAGCATTCTTGGAGTCCCTGAATCCATCTGAGTACGCCCAGGTGGAGGATCTGAGTGGAGAGCAGGTGGTTATCCTGACTGTGATGAGTGACGACTCACAGGATGCAGAGGAGGAACCTGCCCTGCCAGTATGGGAGTGGCCAGTGGCACTAATGGTTTGGGAACAGTGGGGGTTGGCACCATGTCTGAATTGGGGGTGAGGGGTACTCAGCACCTGCCACCTTTGTGCCCACAGCTGCTGTTCCGGTGCCTGTACAGTGTTGCCCGCCTAATATGTCCCATAGACAATGGCCACAGAGCCAGTCCTGCAGCATGCTCCATCACCTGTGAGACCACAGTTGCAGCAGCTGACGCACTGCCAGGTGTCCCTACAGGTCCCATCACATCTGTAACACACTGCCCAATGCCAGTTGCAAACCCTGCCACTGGTGCAGGATGCTGATGCTGCACCGGCACAGGATGCCCATGCCCATGCTTCAGGAGGCCTTGGCCTCACAGCATGCTGCCCAGAAGGACCTGCATGATCTCTGCAGGGAGCTGCAGCATGAGTTGTCACAGCTATGGGAGACAGTGGCTCTGGCCTCGCCCATGCTGAGCTACGGTCAGAGGAGCAACTGACCAGTGTCCTTGCTACCATTGAGCGTGGCTTAGGTAGCCTTACTGCTGCTGTGCAGGGCCATGCTGTGGTGCTGTTGGACACTGTTACAGCAGCACTGCAGGGTGCAACCAGATGCCAGCGAGGCCGTGTCTAACATGGGCAGCAGCGTGGCAGAGGTGCAAGCAGGGTGAATGCCACCTCCTCCACCCCTACTTCCTGGTCATCCACAGGCCATGCACGGTGTCATGGCCACCCTCCCTCCACACCTGTGCAGGCCTCGTGGCATGGCCTCGGACAGCCTGCCCTCCCAGCCTCGCCTCAGTCCACCCTATCTTTGTCCTCAGCACGTCGCATGCCCAGCAGTTTGCCATGCACACAGGGTGTGGATCGTGTGCACTGTGGCAGGCACAGCTGATGTGTTCCACCACATGCATGGTGTGGCCATGTCCCACTCACTTGCAACATGCACACACCCACATCCCATGTCCCCTGCACACACACAACTTCCTCCATGGCCCATGATCACTCCCATGCCACAGCCCCTGCCAACACATGTCTACATTGCTGTTTGCTGTACGCACCTGGGTGGTGGCCATACCTCTCAACATTTTGTCCCCCAACCGTAGAACAGTGTCTCTCAAAATATGGTACAACTGAGCAGACTGTGGAACACTTAATCAGTGCTGTCCCTCAGAAGCTCAGAAGATTGTTACAATGTTTGCATGTCTGTTCAGGCCATCTGTTATTAAGTGCCTAATGTATTGTTTGCATCATTCACAATAGGGTTTTTCTTTACAATGTTACCACTGACTGTAGGACAGGTCCTCACACTGTGGAACAGGGAGCTTCTGTGATGTAACAGGAGGACCGTTTTCGTACTGTGATACAGTTGGGTGGTATGGTGGTGGACACACACATCACACACACCGCACCACTTCACATCAGCACACTGGCAACTTGTACAACACATGTTATACTGATCACACTGTACTATATCTGCGCTACCATTAAATGTACTGTTGATATCATATTATCTCTCTGTTTTGTGTTTACTCACTGTCCACCCTGGGTTAGTGTCTCGATGCTGCTGCTCTTGTGCTCAATGGCCCGGTGGGCCATGTGCAGATCCCACCTCTCGAGTTGCTCTACTATCCCCCTGACTCTGGCTTACTGTCAGAATGTACCTCAGGTTCAGGTGCACGTATCCCATGATTCAGTGCCATGTTGTGTAGCATACAACAGGCCAGGATAGTGCGGCATACCTCTGAGAGCTATACTGTAAGGCACTGCCTGACTGGTCTATGCAATGGTACCACATCTTGAGCATCCTAAAGACCCTCTCAATAATGTTCCTTGTAGCAGCATGTGCCTCGTTTTACTGTTCCTCGGCCACTGTTGCTGGCCGAGATACCGGTGTCAGCAGCCAGGGTCATAGGGGATAGGCACTGTCCCCTGTGGAGAGATAACAGGTGTTAGTGTTGCTGTCCTGCACAGTGCCCACTGCTTCTGTGTACCATTGCTCCCTATCCCTTCCACAGCTACCCTTGCCTATCCCCCCCTTCCCTGTGCCCTTACCCTGTTGTGGCTGCCCATACTCACCGACTAAATGCCTACTTGGTATCCTGCCCTCCTCAAATGCCTGGCACAGCCGGGACTGGTGCCAGATGAAGGCATTGTGGGCACTACCAGGGTACTGTGCAAAGACATTGGTTATGCGCACGGTCGTAGTGCACACCACCTGGCAATTGATTGAGTGGTAGCCCTTCCTGTTAACATACAGGTCACTGGCATCACCAGGTGGTGCATGGATGGGAACATGGGTGCAGTCAATGGCATCAAGTACAGTGGGTAGGTGCGCAGCTCGATGGATTGCTGCATGGTTGATGTGCGCTCTGCTGCCGTGCTGGGGAATACTATAAACTCGCCAGCATGTGGCAGGAGAGCATCAAGGAACTGGGTCAGGAGGCGTGATGTGGCAGACTGCGATACCCCGATGGTGTCCCCTGTTGGGTGCTGAAATGCCCCAGTAGCTAGGATGCACATCACTGCCATCACCTTTTCCTCAACTGACATGGCATGGCTGCCCCTGGTGTTTGGCTGCAGCTCCTCATGCAGGAGTTCGCTGAACTGCCTCAACATTCCCCTGTCCAACCTCTACCAGCCAATGATGTGGTCATCAGGCAGGGTCTCAAAGGAGGCTCTGGGCTGGTACCATCTGTGTGCAGCATATCTCCTCCTTTGCCTGTGTAATGGGCCTTGTTGTTCCTGATCCCTTTCTTCCTCCTCCACAACCTGCTCCATGAGGTGTAGCACTACTGCATTGCTACATACAGCCATTTTGCCTCACTTCCTGGTCTTGCCACTCCCTCCTCTGTGGATTGCCCGGGGATTAGGCCTCCCTTTTATAGGCGGTAAGTAGCGCTGCTCTATGTGTCACACAGTGGTGCATTGCACAGCACTATGTCTATGAAAATCCCATTGTGCCCATATGCAGGTACCTGCCCCTCCACTTTGCCCCTTGCACACATTATGTTTTAGCCCAGCGCTATTGCGTTTAGTGCATGCTGTCCCCCTCTTTGAATATGGTGGTTCTGTGCTAAACCTGTGCTAATCCTGCGAAAACGGTTTGTGCACCATGCTAAATTTTGAATAACTGAGCCAAAGAATCCATCAGCAACAGAAGCTACAATACTACTATTTAAAAAAAGACAAAGATCCACTTTTAGCCTTATCATACAGACTGATCTCTTTGATTAATACAGATAGCAAAATTGTAACTCAAATATTAGCAGATAGATTAAATAATATCCTTCCTGTCATCATACATTCTGATCAAAATGGATTAATAAAAAACAGCCAATTAAAAACCAACATCAGATGAACAATAAACTTGATTGACAAATTTAAGAACGTTAATTTTTCCATCCTGTCTCTTGACACTGAGAAAGCATTTGATAGGTTAGAATGGGATCACATTAAAACTTTATTTAAGTTAATGAAATTTGGTCCGAGTTTCAGAACTTGGATAGTTGTTCTATATCAGAATCTTCTCCAGTGTGGGTCAGAGCATCGCTTCTCACCCCCTTGATCACCAGAATCAGAATATCTCTGCCAGGTCTAGGACTAATAATGAGCTTTCAGGTTCTATCAAACACTAAAGCAGGGTTAGAGCGGCGTTGCCCTCTCCACATTAATCTTCACTTTTAGCTATAAATATAACAGAATAATATACAAGGACTAAAAAATAAAAGAAACAGAACATAAAATCAGTCTATATGCAGAAGATGCTGTCATATACAGTATACTCATAATTTAAATACAATCTATGCAATATTGAACAATACTCTTACATTATTAGGTAATACACAGATACACAGAAATGTGACAGCAGAAAAGGCACCACAGCCCATCTAGTCTACCCAACACCCTACCTCCGCCCTTCTGTTGTGCTTCCCCTCTTTTCCCAATCCATAAATCTATCCCAAGTCCTCTTGAACCCCTCCACCATTTCAGCTGCCACTACCTCCTCTGGCAGCTTGTTTCAAACCTCCACCACCTTCTCCATGAAAACTGTCCCTGACATTACCTCTGTATTGCCCACCTTCCAGTTTGAGGCTATGTCCTCATGTTCACTCCCTCTTCAACTTGAACAAGCTGTTACCCTCTATCTTATTTATTCCTTCAGATACTTAAAGGTCTCAATCTTCTCTCATAGGGAACATTCTGCATCCCTCGTACCAATTTGGTTGCCCTTCTCTGCACCCTCTCCATCAGCTCAACATCTCTTTGTAGGTGAGGCCTCCAGAACTGCACCCCATACTCCAGATGCAGTCTAACCATGGTTCTGTATAATGGCATTAGCACCTCCCTATTCCTGCTATTAAAAGGCCTTGCAATGCAGGCCAACATTCCATTTGCCTTTCCCACCACCCTGCTACACTGGCTGCACACCTTGAGGTCACGCGATAACATAATCCCCAGGTCCCTTTCTGTGTCCTTCTCCTTAATCACCAACCAACCAAGGGAGTAAGTTTCCCTCCTATTCTTCCTCCCCAGGTGCATGAGTGAGCACTTTTGTGTATTAAACTTCAATTTCCAGGTGTCAGACCACCTCTCCAGCTTCTCCAGGTCCCGCTTCATGGCTTGCACCCCGCTAGGTGAAACCACTCTATTGCAGACTTTTGTATCATCTGCGTACAGGCACACCCATCCCTCCAGACCCTCTGCTAGGTCACTAACATAGATGTTAAAGAGTATTGGTCCTAGCACTGACCCCTGTGGCATCCCACTGGTCACCGCCTGTTCCCTGGAATGTGTCCCATTTACCACCACTGTCTGACTCCTTCCCTTCAACCAGTTTTCCACCCACCTTGTGATCCTGTAGTCCACCCCTAGTCTGTCCAGCTAATGTACCATTCCACCATGCAGAACGGTGCTGAAGGCCTTATTGAAATCCAGATAGCCATGTCTACTGCTCCTCCTGGTCCACTATCTGTGTCACCCCATTGAAAAACTCTATCAGGTTAGTCTGACATGACCTTCCCTTGGTGAAGCCATGCCGCCTGTCATCCTGCATGCCATTCATCTCAAGTATTCTGTCAACCTGACCTTATAGTGTTTCCATTACCTTTCCCACCACCGAGTTAAGTCTAATAGGATGGTAGTTTTTGACCTCACCTTTCCGCCCCCTTATGTGAGTGCAACCACCTTTGCCCTCTTCCAGTCCATTGGCACCACCCCTGTGACCAAGGACAAGTTAAACAGCCTCGCTAGATGTGGCACCAGTTCATCCTTCACCTCCTTGAGAACCCTTGGGTGTATTCCATCAGGCCCGATTGTTTGTCTATGCTAAGTCTTCCCAGCTCCCTAACTCCTTCAGCAGTGAATTCTGCCACAGCCACCTGCCTGTGACTGTCACCCTCCCACCGTTTCTGGTCCCCTACCCTCCCTTTCCTCCATGAAGACTGGCGAAATAGCTGTTTAGTGCCTCTGCTTTTGAAGTCCCTTTCCAGTATTTTCCACTTCCCTCTTATCCTTCCAATCCCATGCTGTGCTCTCTTCCTTTCTCCAACGTACCTAAAGAAGGTTTTGTCCCCTACTTGCCTGCTTTGCTATTCTCTCCTCAGTGGCCTCCATAGCCCTCCTTATCTTTGCCCAGTCTCCTTTCTTTTTCCCTGTAGGCTTCCTGTCCTCATCCTTTTGTGTCCTCCTGTATCTCTTGAATGCTGTAGTCTTCTCCTTGACCCCTAATGCCACCTCTCTAGTGAACCATAGAGGTCTTTTCTGTCTTCTATTCTTTCTTTTCCTTCTCATACATGAGTCCATGGCTTTAAATACCCCTCTCTTGATGGCTGCCATAATTTCTTCACCCCTGCATCCCCATCCTCAACATTTCTTTAACTGCCTTCCTCATTCCATGAAAGTCAGCCTTTCTAGAGTCCATTATCTTGGTTCTGTCCTAACCCTCGCCATGCCTTGTCTCACCCTTAACCTGACAGCCCTGTGGTCACTGGTGCCAAGCTGTTCCCCACCTCCACCTCCTCCACACTGTCCCTATTTGTGGGACCACATCCAACAGGTTTACACCCCTAGTGGGCTCGCTGACCCTTTGTTGCAGGAATATTCCCTGAAGAGCCTCTAAGATACCCCTGTTCCTTGCAGAGATTGCTGTATGGGCCTCTCAGTTGATATCTGGAAGGTTTAAGTCCCCAACTAGCACAATTTCCCCTTTCCGTGCCATCCTCACTACTGATTCTACAAAGTGTCTATCTCCTTCCTCCCACTGCATAGGAGGCCTATAGACTACCCCAACAGGCAGTTTTCCTCTGTCCCCTGTCTAGGGTGACCCCATTATCTCTGTTTCCCCTCCTCATCCTGCCCTTCCATGGCTAATCCCTTCCCTGATATATAATGCCACCTCCCCCTCTTTCCTCCTGATCTTTCCTAAACAACCGATACCCTGGGATCACCGTCTCCCAGGTGTAGTGCTCATTCCACCAAGTCTCACTCACTGCTACAATGTCTAGGTTCTCCTCCATCATGGTGGCCTCAGTCCTCCCATTTGTTCTCAGGCTCCTGGCATTTGCAACCCAAGCCCTCTAACATGTAACCCCATCCCGTCCTTCCCTGCTGCTAAGTGTTCCCTTGATGAGTGTTGTGACTTGGGGGGGGGGCTGATAGCCTCTCTGCTTTGCCTTATGTAAGGTTTGCCCTGTCCTTAGCCACTTCCCCTTATTAAGTTTAAATTGAACTTCCTTGCATGAAGTCCCCCAGTTTACTCTTTAGTGCAGCTGCCCCTGAAGAGCTCAGGTGCAGCCTGTCTTGGGCATACAGCCCCTCCTCTTCCCATGTAGAGCCCCAGTCACCTATCCAGCTGAACCCCATCTGACTGTACCAACCTTGTAGCCAATTGTTGAAAGCTCTTATCTTCTCCTTTCTGGGTGTGCTCACTCTTGGTACTGGCAATACCTTAGAGAAGGAAATGGAAGGAAAAACCGTGTTGCTCCTACAGAACCTAGCAAGTTCCTCGAACCTTGCCTGTACCTCCATCAGACTGTTCCTTCCAAGTCATTTTGTGCCCAGGTGAAACACTGATGTGTTCTTTCATCCTGCTGCTTACCCCAGGAAGCAATATGATGCCTCACCTTTGGCACCATCATCCCTAGCATGCACCCATACTGCATTGTTTTGCTCCTTCCTTCCCATTTTAGCCCCTTAATTGTGAATCCCCAAAAGTGCCACTACTGCCCCTGCTTCCTGGGTGTCCATTTTGAACTCTAGGTTTGTGTCACAGGGTTTAGCTCCCTTTGCACTACTTCTCATGTTCCAGCCTGACTTGGTTTATGCCCTGCTCATCTTTTGTCCCCATCACCTAGCCTATCCTAATTTTACCCACACCCAGCATCTGTACCTCTTCACCCTCTCCTTTAGCCTTTCATCAGACTCCCCCTCCTGTGCCTCTTCATCCCTTCTCTTCATCCTGGCTTCCTTCATCCCTGCAGATGACTCCTGCTTCACTGCTTGAGCATGATCCAATTTCACCTGACACCCCTCTAACTGCTCCTGACCTTCTCTCATCTGCATCACTGTGCAAGATTGTGCCAACTGTGCTTGATCCCCCTCCAACTGTTCCTGTCCTGCCCATCTTTGCAGAAGGTTTTGAGCACTGTACCCCACATGGGGAAGTCTTCCTCCTTACCACCTGCCCTGTCTGCATATTTCCCCTCTCCTGCACCCTGCCCAGCACATGCCCCAGGCTCCTTCTGCAGCTCCTACCATGCAGGATTTCCTCCAGTTCATTTTCAGCCTCCCAGAAACTCAACTCCAGCTCTTCCAGTGCTTCCTTCCTGCCCTGTTTCTTATGCCACAGTTCCCCTACTGCCACCTTTTGGTGTGTCCCTAATGTGCCCATCCCCTCCTCCACCCCTTCTCCTGCATGCTGTGTGCCTGCCCCTCCTCCCCTTCCACCACCTGAGATCTTCCCCCATGTCCCCAGCCACTCTGCACCCCCTTCTCTGATGGCCCCTGCGGATCCTTCCTCTCAATGTCCTCAGCTAGAATACCTAGGAAGTCAAAACTATTTGTTACTTCCACCCTCTGGCCCATTTCGCCTATGCCTGCATTGTCCTTCATACTGGTCATCTGTCTGCCTTTTCCTGAGCCTACTGTCTTCCATTCCTCCTGATCCCTGACTGACCCCTTTTCTCTAGCTACAGGCATCATTTTTGAGCATCTAGATTTCCTGCTGTCAGTTCCCACTGACCCCTTTCCTCCTGTCTCAGGCATTACTGTCCCAAATCTGGACTTGCTGTTGTCTGTTACAACCTCTGGTCTATCCCCTCTGGATCCCCTTCCATCCTCTCCCTCCCAAGCTTTTGACTTCCGGAACAGTGTATCTGATCCTCCAGTGACTCCACTCAGTCCTTCCCACTCCTTCCTTGGCTTATACTGTCCCGGTCTCTCTACCCCTTTCCCCAGCTTCCCCATTTAACTCCCACCTTAGCCCCGTCACTTCCTCTCTCAGCTGAGTGAGCTGCCCACATCATACACCCCCATCCTCCAAGCCCAATTTAGGATCATGCTAGATTCCACAGCCACTGCACCCCACCACCCTGCCAAAGATCCCAATCCCTTAGTCGCCCCTTCCTTCTCGCCTGTAATACACTATATCAGGCTATAAAATCAACTGGGATAAAACTGAACTATTAGAATCTAAAAACCATTAAACTCCATTTGTACAATCACAAAATGCAAATATAAAAATGTACAAATGCTTAAATATTTAGGAGTAAACAAATAACATTGAATCTCTGTATAGTAATACTTTTGAACCATTAGTTAATAAAACACAAGCAGAATTCATTAAGTGGGGATCATTACCAATTACATTGATAGGTAAGGTAAATATTATTAAAATGAACATATTCCCCAAATTTTTATTTTTATTTCAAACCCGTCACATTATAATATATAATAATTTTTTTTAAGAAAATGGAAAATGAAATAATGAAAAAATTCTTATGAAAAGGTAAAAAACCATGGTTAAAAATAGAAAGAGATATATCTACAAGAAATCAGGTGGTTTACTTTTTTAAATCTATTATGGTACTATCAAGCAGCTAATCTATCTTCAGTTTATGAATGGTTTCATCAAGATAAGTTTAAAGAAACATACCTGATAGAAGCTAATCACATTCCTTATGAAATGATTAAACATATTTTTCAGGCCCCTATAGGTCCAATTTTAATTCTTTGTGTTTCTCAACAATAACTATGTGTAAAATATAATCTGACATAATAAAGTTATTAGATCAAAGGATAAATCTCCTACCCACCCATATATCTTAACGAAATTCTGTTCCCTCAACTACAGACATAGGATTTAAAATATGGCATCAACATGGTATAAAGGAATTGAATCAACTACATAACAATATTGGTTGTTAGATTTTGAAACCATTAGACAAAAATATAAAATACCTAATATGCATTTTTTTAGATATTTGCAATTTACAGATTGTTTGCAAAATACAGGAAATGTTTTAGAAAGATCCCATATGAACCAATTGGAAATGCAAATAATAATACCAAATACTTCAAAACTTATATCAAAATTTGACACTGTAATACGAACAATACAGGGAAAAAGCATTGCAAACAATTAAAACAAAAATGGGCAGACAAAATAAACATGCAGATCTCAGTCAAAAACTGGATGAATATAATAAATCTCAAACAGCTAGGTTTATTATCAACTAAACTTATACAAATATATTTCAATAAAATACATTGTACATATTATACTCTTCATAGAATAAATCTACTGAACCTAACTTCACACATGTATGTCCCAGATGTACATCAAGAGGGGTACACTTGAGCATGTGTTGGTCAAATGTGAAAAGTTAAAAATATACTGACAGAAAATCATTGATACTTAAAAAAATACAAATATACAGCTAAGAAAAACACAGAAAATGTATTGTCAACAATGAGTCAATTAAATAATAAAGCAAACAGTTTGCAGAAAGCTACTAATGATTGGAATTATAAATGCCCATAATTGCACTCTTATGAAATTGAAAGACACAAGTCCACCATATTATAAAACCTGGTTAAATGGTATGAACAAAATTTATAAACTAGAAAACACACTGGGCCAGATATTCAAAGCTGCCTTGATCCCGCAAACAGTTTGCTTTCGGGATTATCGCTGGGTCTGCCATATTCAAAAGGCCAACTAAGCGTGGGCAAACAGCAGTAGCACCGGGCTAAGCATAATGATATGCAAGGGTCATAGTGAACATGAATAAATTACGCTATGAGATATTCAGTGACTCGCACCACGCTAAGGTGTTTAGTACGACATAGTGCAACCCATAGCGCAGTACAATTTACTGCCCAGGAAAAGCTGGTCTTAACCCTGGGCAAACAGCTTTGCATGCTTTGCGCAGTGCTATCGCAGCATTAGTGCAACTTGCGCAGCAGTAGCATATGAGGATGACACTTAGAAACTGCCAGACATGGAGGACACATGCTGCTCACTGATGGCACCACCATGATGCCATCAGCTGCCACCAGTCTGAGCCAAGCACAAACAGTGAGGGGTGATCTGACCCACAGGGGGACAGCATGGTAGTGTGGCCATATAGCACACACCTGCAGACCATATGTCTGCGGTGCATAACAGATGCCAGCACCCACATGTAGCACTGTAGGCATGGTGGCCAGTGAGGGAGGGTCTATGGGTAGCCAGACCTAACCACAGCCCAGGTGTGGCCACAAGGCTGGGACACATTGCTCAGTGCACATGGGCCAGTGGTGGGATTATGCCACAACTTGTGCCTGTCCAGATCCTACATGCCCCTAGCCACCTATCACACAACTGCACAGATGTCACAGCACACACTGCCAGTCATGTACATGACACTGTGTGCATCCCATGCCACAGGTGCAGCATCTGTGGATCACACAACATCGTGATAGTACTTTCCACTCT
Source organism: Neoceratodus forsteri (assembly GCA_016271365.2). Taxonomy (NCBI): domain Eukaryota; kingdom Metazoa; phylum Chordata; order Ceratodontiformes; family Ceratodontidae; genus Neoceratodus; species Neoceratodus forsteri. The sequence continues at coordinate 757,330,648 of CM028135.1, forward strand.
CAGTAATTACCTGCAAGATGAGCTTGTCGCTGTGTACAGTGCAGTGGTCATCACTGCCCTACATACCATAGGCAGTGTCATGTCCCTCACACTATCAGCCCTCTTGCTACTGTAGTGTCTGTTGTGCACTGTAGCATGACCTACAGTGTGAAGGTTGTATGCAGCACTACCACCACCTGTGCCTATGCTGTGTTGTCCCCTGGGGTACGATATGCTATGCTATGCTGTACTGTTTACACAAGCCTGCAGCTATCATCATGCACTGCCTGACTGACCTACAGGTGGAACTGCAGTTGGATCTGGCCAGCCCCTGTACCTCCAGACTGACCTACAGGTGGAGCTGTGAGACCCTGCAGTAACGGTGTGCAAACTGCATGCAAATCAGGGCATGATGAGATGCTAGTGTGGCTGTTTGCCCAGAGACTATCTAAGTAGGCTCATTTGCATGTCGCTTTTGAATATGGGAAAGTTTAGAGCAGGGCTAAGGTGTTTGCACTAGGCAAACCGCTTAGCTCCACGCAGAACTGCTTAACGGTTCGGGAATATTATACAGTTTGATCACTGTTTTTTATGTGTGCTGCTGCCTGCAGCTGTACTGGGTTCAAGCATTTGCCAGAACACACATTGGCCACGTAGTTCCTCTCACCTACCCTCACATCACTGTGCACTATGTTGTTATTGTGGTTTCACTTCCTGGTTGCTGTGTTCAGTGCTGTCTTATTCCAGGGCTACATTTGCCCTGCACTCCTAGCCAGTTTGTATGGCTGTTCCTAGTTCATGCTATATTCAGAAGCTGTTTGCCCAGGGCTATTCCTTTTGAGTATCGCTTGCTTTTTGCTCTGGACTAAGTTTTCCCACTGGGCAGTGCTAATTTAGCCCCGGGGCAGAGTTTTGAATATCTGGCCCACCATGTATTACTTGAGAGATATGATTTATTTGATAAAATGTGGTTAAGTTATGTATTTTTTTTTAAACAACTGATCTGCATAATTTAAGTGCATAATTGGGTTTGCTTTAAAAATAACAAGATTAGTTAAACTGGAATATTTTGATGGTGCAAAATTTATAAATCCCTCATATACCATGAAAGAGAATATGTAATTTCATGTATGCATTTGATGATAAGGAACATAAACTCCAATGTAAATTTATAAGTAACTATGACCTTTGTAAATGAAAATTGATGTACCTTGTTTTGTGTTTTTGTATGTTCAATAAAAAAAGTATGCTTGCCTCTCTGTACCCAGCCAACCAGGCACTAGGTTAAAATGGTGAAAACTACAGCACTGTTAACAAGAGTACAGCAAAAACAGCACTATTCCAAAATACCATCTGCAGAAACAGTGCCAATGGTAGCGGTCCACACCACACCAATGACCACTACCATGGCAAAAATGCAAAATATATGTTTTGCTTTTGTGGGGGGCTCTGCCCAATATTAAAATAAACAACTCCAGAGGGGCTGAAACATGGGGATGAATAGAAACTTTGGGGGGGTTCTTGGCTTCTGGCAAAGCGTAAAGAAGCACATCACACTTGAGAAGTGGGGAAGAGAAAGAGAAGTAAGAATCAGGAAACTGGGAACAGAACCCTTATCTTCCCTCCATGCTGCCTGAGCTGCTTGTGTCTTAACCATCTCTACCATGGAAGCAGCTCAGGCAGCCACCACACTTTCAATTACATCATTACTTCCTTCCCTGCCTTGACAGCTACAGGAGTAGTGGTAATTACTATGTACTATCCTTCCCCTGTTGCTATCAAGGCAGATGCCCATTTTGAAGACTGGCTTTTACAGATCTATATTTGAAGTGCTGTTTTCACCTGGTACAGTCAGCCAACATCAGTCCACTGCACCACCAAGCCCTGTCACCCACCTTGTCCAGAACTTACCACTGTTCCATGTTCCCTCATGGATGATCCCTGATACGAAGGGTTGCTTGGCATCTGCCTGAACTCCTCCTGACAGAGTTGAGATTCAGTTTTGGAGCAGCAGCCCAGTGGGAGATGCAGGACTTTTGGCAGGCGATGAGCTGCATTGTGTGTGGTTGGGTTGTTTCATGTTTTTTCATTTCCCAACTCACAGATAAGTTGACGCTCTTGGCTGAGGCACCAGTGTGGGTCAGAGCACCACTTCTCACCCCCTTGATCACCAGCTTCACCTAGGTGGCAGTGTTATAGAGGAGTCCACACCCCCTTCCACCCTGAAGAGGTGAGCATCTTCTGGAAGCTCACCCACTGAGGAGGGTTGTGGGATGACAGATGGACCAGACACAAACTTCAGATTCAACATATAATCTCTATATGATGTTTATTCAAAATACAGGAAATAAGTTTCTGCAATGCCATATTCCTTCTTCAGTACATCAGTTTGCAGCAACAGACTATGTATGTCCTTTCTCTGCACTTAACCAGCACCTACTGGCGCTGATCTCTGATCTAATCACTTTTAATGAAAATCTTTCATCCCTATGTGGGCCCTGTTCACTGGGGTAGGTGGGGCTCAAAAGAAAAAATTAAAACAAGCTAAAAACAAAGAATCTCAGTGCAGAAATACTGAAAAGGTTACCCCAAAGGGCACTGGCAACAAATCAAGTTTCAAAGAATTACAACATCATACATCCTTCCATAATGCAAAGCTTCATTGCATATAGGCAAATCACCATGCAATTTCAGACTTGTTCAGTTTACAGCAATTTACATGCATTTTAAATAGCAGAACTAACTTAGTTTCTATAATAGTCACCTAGTACCTTTTACCATTATCAAAAACACATAGTGCCATGGTATTTTCAACATTAACTGGTTTCATAAACATAAGGTATATTATGACATAGTGCTATTACATACTAAATCCAACAATGACAAACACAACCTGTTTTACATACGCTTGGAGGTCACAGCAATAACCTCCTGTATGAGGATCTGAGAGGAAAAGGAAAATTAAAGAGGATACTATAGCATAGTCAAGAAAGGGGAAGGGGTGCCCATGGGTGGCCAACCTTATGGATTAGAAATTGTAAAGGACAGAATAGACTAAGAAACAGAAGAACTGTTGCAACAGAGTTAAGAAAAGGTCAGCCCTCAAGAGTGGTAGGAGCTCCCTGTCACAATCACCCTTCCCCTGACCAGCCCTCTGATGACCCAGGCTCATTCCTGAACCTGGGTTGTTTGGGTCATGAGTGGTAGCACTACTATTGTGCCAGTGGAAGAAACTAGTACTTCTAAGTACAGAGTTCCTACCTTTAAATAAGATTCTTTTCTCTTTTTTTCATATTGTGTTTATGCCCATCCTGTCACACTGGCCTCCCAACCTGTACAACCTCCTCACCGACCATACCTGGGGCTTACCAGGGATTACTTCCTACAGTGGGCCCAGGGGAGGTGGGCTATCCTTACTTCAAGTGACCCCATCTGAGCTGGAATCAGTGTCAGCCTGTGGTGCAGGATCTGTAGCAGGCTAGCTGTCATCATCCAACTGGCTGGGCTTATTCTTCTTACTTTCTGCCCTTGCTTTGAGGTCTGTGTTGCATGCGACAATGTTCACATACTGTGTTAATGTACAGCACTCTCTCTGTGTCTGTGTCAGGCTCCCTGGTCACAACTGCTGCTGTACCACCTAGCCTTTGCTAGGTGTCAACCAAGCAACAGTATATGCTATCCTAACACCTGAATGAAGAAAACTGTATATGTGTTCTTTTTTACCTAATTTGTTCTTTCTGTAAATTTATTTTTTCTTACCTTCATAAGTAGCTGTTTGTCTGTGTTTGTGTGACTGTGTCTGTCTGATAGTGTGAATGTTTTCTGCCAAGTTGAGTAGTCTCTGCTCAGACTGAGGGAGTGCAGTAGGAAAGATGGACCAGGGTGCTGGAATGTCTGGGGTGGGAGCAGTTCTGGGACAGCATGGTAGGCATTGCACCATGCACACATGTGGGGGACATGGCTGACAGTTCCTGTTGGACCGATCCAAAATTTTGAGGGTCCCACCATGGAAGCATGACCAGTACCTCCTCCTGAGGTAGTTGAATCACCACCACCATGTCCAGCACCAGGTCCTCTGGAGCAAGATGTGCCAGTGCCCTTGGGCCCAGATATGGATCCCATTCTCATTGAGCACCATGATCAGCTGGCTCCTAGTGCATCTGGCCCTCCTCTACCTCTGCCTGGTCCTCCACACACCTCCATTGTTTGGGAGTTTTCTGACTGTGTCAGGGGGACAGCAGCATGGTCAGGTGCTGCCTATATCAGGTGGAGGTACACTGTGGCCCCTGGGGGACTCACCTGGGGACTGGGGGCCAGCGCACCCATATCCTGAACTACAACCAGCTGGAGTGGCAGGCTGCCACAGAACAGGCCAGACATGCACCTGCTGGCCCTTCTGTGGCAGAGGGTGCAGCTGTGTGTGGTGGCAGCCCTAAGAAGAGGAGGGCCAGAGCAGCACCTGCTGCTCCACCAGCACTCCCCCACAACCACCACCACCAGCAGCTGAGCCTGTAGAATGTGTGGACCCCAGAGAACTGCCTGTAATGCAGGCTGACCTGGCAGTTCTCTGGAGTGCTGTCAAGGAGAACAATGAGAGGGTGAGTGCTGCCCAGCAGTGGTTGGATAGCACAGAGGGACATCAGTTACAGACTATGTCCATGCTGGAACTGCTGCTGGACCACCAGGGGATCCCACATTAGTTTTTGTTTCCTCACACCATGTGCCCCCCACACCTTCCCTGCTGTGTTATAAAATGTATTCCTCCATGATCCCTGACCCCTGTATGTAATTCTGCCCTTTTTTGTTGTCTTCTGTATGCATGACACTTTGTATTCTGCCCCCCTTCCTTCTGTTAAGTGTGTGTGTGTGCAGTGTGTGTGTGTGTGTGTGTGTGTGTGTGTACTGTTTTGGTGCCTCAATGTTTACTTTCTGTTGCAAAATGTTTGTGGAACAGCAGAACTGAGCAGTGCAAGTATACTGTGCTAAACTGCATGTGTGCAGTCAGTGTTCTTTCCTGTATGTGTATGTACTGCAGACACTGTCCAGCTTCTTGCAAACATATATATGCTGATTGCTGTCTGACTTGTTGCTGTGTTTATGGTATAAAGAATAAAGATAAGAATATATAATGTATATTTTATTTGTGAGGAGATCATAGCAACAGAAAATCTTGCTTTTCAACAAACTGTATCCAACAGACATAAAGTAGTGCTGATGTACCCAAAATATTTCATGTTATACAGACATTATAAAGTCAGAAAATACATAAGGTCCAGTTCACTGCCACCACACTATACTACCACATTCCTACTTTTCATTATTTGTTCTGGAATATGTCTTTCTAGTTTAGACTGGCAGTGTCAGTTTTAGAAGTTAATGTACACCATAACATGACACGGGGCAGTGGTAGCACAGTGTGGTGGCATTGGACTGCAGGACCTGTTATATATTCTGACTTGAAAATGTATACACCATAAAATATTTTGGGTACCTCAGCAATATTTTATGTCTGTTGCATATGGTTTGTTTAAAGAATGATTTTTTGTGCTATTATCTCCACAAAGTCACGTGTGCACTGTGTGAGAGATTGAGGCACACTGGCCCAATACCTTGAAAACATATCATATCACTTTGTCTGCTGCTGTTGATTGTACAAATAAAATATACAATATATATTCTTATCGTTATTCTTAATACCATAAACACTGCAACAAGTCAGCATATATTGCAAGAAGATGAGCAGTGTCTGCACACACAGGAAACACATGCAGTCTAGCACAGTATAATTGCACTGCTCAGTCCTGCTTTTGACAAACACTTCACAATAGCATGACAGAAAGTAAACATTACTGAGGCTCCAAAATATTGATCAGACTCACCAGAATTCCCAATCCCAACTGTCTTGTGTCCAGAAAATTCCCCAGTGCTGACAAAGTGAAATTGTAGTATAATAAGAATTGCAGTCTCTCAGAATTAATGATGCACTCAGTCATGCATGCAGTACTCACACAGAGTCCCCAGAATTGTTCTGCATCCCCAAAATGCAACTGTCTTGTGTCCAGAAAATTCCCCAGTTCTGACAAAGTGAAATTGCAGTATAACTGGAATTGCAAAGCCTCCCAGAATTAATGGCACCCTCAGTCATGCACGCAGTACTCACACAGAGTCCCCAGAATGTTTCTGCATCCCCAAATGCAACTGTCTTGTGTCCAGAAAATTCACAAGTGCTGCTGCAGTTGCACTTACATGTAATGCTGCTGTGTGTATTGACCTTACTGTGATGATGATATCATGATGCACAATGTCTTGCCAAACCATGTGAAAGAGGGGATAACATGACACGAATGACCATTCAATGTTCCGTCACAAATGACAGTGAGAGAACTGTTACTTGTCCAAAGTGTGCTGCGACACAATCACCTAACCGGATGGAAGGGTGTCCTTTGTCTGTACACTAATAGTAGCCTTGGTGAGTTAATTATATATATATATATGTATGTATTTTCTAGGTGGGAGGGTTGACATACAGTACATATATACATGTACTCATTGTATTGTTTTGTATCACAGGTCACATACTGTTGGTGTGCACAGTCCTGTGCTTTATGAGAAATTTTGGTGTTGGAATTGGAAATGGAATACTCTCAAGCCAATGAAGGTAAGTATTGTTATTTTTAGGGGTGGGCACATTTGCAAGTAGGTCTCATTAATGGTTTATTATTTGGTTACTTCTTAGATTTTAGCTGCATCTTTCTCCAGTCTGGTAATGATGGTCATGGTCATCGTCGATTCAAATGTCTTCTGCTTGTTGCATGTCTGCCCCAGCCTCAGGGGTGAGGCATGATGTTGAAGAAGTTCTTTGAATAAGGCAACTAGGACACCACAAAGCTTCTGGGAGTTTCCTAAAAAAAAAAGAAATAAAAGACTTATTACAACTTAATTGCAGTAGTAAGACATTATGTTTATGCCATGGCTGTTCCACCACAGGTATTTAGATTAACACAAATGGCAAGCTGTCCCACTGCAATCATCAAATCACAATTTAAATACCAGGCTGTAACAAATACACTGTGTCAGTGTCCCTTGCATCTCAACTCAAGTTAAATTTTAAAATCGCATCTTATCAAGTAACACGACCTGGGTCAAACTTTTTCAACACTGTCATGGCTGCAGCTGCAAATTTAGAATAAAGTGCATGATATGTTGCAGAAATATTTTTTGTGACATACATGTCACCTAGTTTATGAATCATCAGTCAGATTTTTTGGACTCTTATGGAAAAAAAAAGGAACAGATGAAATAACATTGATATACTTACCAGTATGGATTGGAAATGGATATCCCATAGATTCCTGTCAACAGTAATGGTGCTGTACCATTGATACATACCTTCAGTGAAGGACAGTCCTTTGTTGTTAACCTGTAAAAAAACAAAGTAAGTTGACCATATGTGTTTGACCATTACAGCTCGGAAAACCTACAGAAAATGAAACACACAGCTAAAGGAAGTTGAATAGCATGAAAACCATTAGTACACATACTCACTTTTTAGTATTCATAGTAAGAAGCCTTGTGCCTGTGGCTGATGGATGCACTCTCCTGTTCGACTCCCTCTGTCTTGGCATGATCAAGACATGTAATGAAAAACATTGTCACAATGGTGGTGGTGGGTGGTGGTGGTTATAGCTGAGGCACATGATGACATTCTCTCTCACATCTTCCTGCATCCAGTGGTGGTGGCAGTGGCTAACAGTGGTCTTATGGTGGTGGTCCAGGGGGGGCACACAGTCACATTCTCTATGGTGGTGGCAGTGGCTAACAGAAGTCTTATGGTGGTGGTCCAGGGGGAACACAAAGTCATTCTCCCTGGTTTTAGTGGCTAACAGCGGTTCCATGGTGGTGGTCCAGGGGACACAGTGACATTCCCTATGGTGGTGGCAGTGGCTAACAGCAGTCCTTATGGTGATGATCAGGGGTCCAGAGGCAAATGTCATTCTCCTGGTTTTACTGCAGCTAACAGCGGTTCCATGGTGGTGGTCCAGGGGGGCACATGGTGACATTCCCTATTGTGGCACTGGCTAACAGCAGTTTTATGGTGGTGGTACAGGGCCAGGATATATTGTACCTGTGTTACAAATCTGATGTGACATATGGAATTTGAGTTACTCTGAGTGGGACACTGATTTAACTTTATAAAGAAGAAAAGATGTATCATACAACAAATGTGACAGACTTTTAACCACTTAGGTTAAAACCTGCCAACATTAACTTATCATCATCATCATCATCCTCCTCAAGAAAGCTGCTCTCACAGTCATCTATGTCTGAATTTTGACCACTGGGAAATTATTTCTTCATTGTGTCATCCTCTATATCAGTGGTAGGCCATTTCATGCTGCCAGTGCTACCAGGATGGTCCCTTTCTACAACATCAGTAAAACCATGACTATGCCGGGGTATGAATACTGAGGTTGCAGTCTGAACTGGTATGTGTCTCTCATTCATTTTTATGAATGTCAGCAAACTGACATTTGCAGGAGAGAGGTTTGTGTGATGATCTCGAACTACTGCACTTGTTGAGCTGAATACCCTCTTGACACTCACACTGGAGGGTGGGCATGTCAGAAACTTCAGTGCCATAGCGGTCAGCTCTGGCCATTAACTGACCTTTCCACTGCAGTATAAAAGGGGATCATCAGTGATTGACAGATGCCTGTTTTCAGACAAATATGACTCAACCATTCACTGTGCTGCACTAAGTCCATTGGTTGATGCATCATCCTGTTCTCCAAAATCATTTATGTCACAAATCTCTACTTATGACAAAGCCTCCCAAAGTGGGTTAACACCAACCACTTTTGATGACAGACCAACTGGAACTGCAGTCCCCTTCCCCTTACAGGATATACTTGATACTACTGCTCCAGGTTCCCCTTCAGCCTGATTAAGCTGCTGAGGTTTGCTGACCTTGGCACATGACTTCAGTGCCCCATAAACGAAGTGCACCAGTTGTCCACTGACATTTTTTACCTGTTCAGGCCCACCCTTCATTACTGAGGCAAGTCCACATTTGTATAATGGTTCCAGCATTGTTGCTATTGCAAAATTGTCACTATGCTGAATGCTCAATATGATGATTCTGGTCGAATACTATCAGCAAGTGCTTCAACAACACACTGCTAACACTGTCTCTGGCAACATCAATGCTATGCTGTGCATTCATTAATGTCTGCCTCAGCACCTGCAGCACTGGAATTGATTGGCTAATTGAGGCATACTTGCCACTCACTGCCTGTGTGCATGTTCAAAAGGCTTCAAAATTGTTATTACTGAGTCCATGAGGCCACTGTTCAGTTGTCATAGACATGGAGGCCCCGGAACTGTTACGGCTAGTGTGCATGACAAGATATTCTGAGATGGGATTGTATTGTTCATACAACCTCTCTGCCATGTATAAAGTGAAGTTCCTCTGGGTGACAACTTCCAGCTTCAAGCAGTGCTGCAGGAGGCTGTTTCGCATCTGCAACTGCCGAAGTTGGTCATGGGCCTTTGCAGAGAGTGAAAAGTGAGAACAGATATAGTGTGCAACTGTCAGCATTTTCTTTATATCAGGGTGCTGCAGAAACTCCTGCACCACAAGATTTATAATTGATCATCTTTATTGTTTTCCACAACAACATCACCCCACATACAACAGCTGAAATGCACCAATAAGAGCGCTAAAAAAAAAAGGAAGAAAGGGCATAATAAGATCTATAATCAACGCACCCATATGTATGAGAAGTTGTACATTAATCCCCATTCCCACCCCTCCCAAGGCTACACATATACATAGTCCAACCGGATCATCCCTAAAATATTCTAGGCACCAGGCCTCCACGCCATAAGAAGCGTTTCTAAGGAACTCCACAGTAACATATATTTAACCCGTGTACCTCGCATGTCAGCAACATGCTTTTCTAACTGTAGAGCCAGGATACACTCACAAAACCATTCCATCAAGGTAGGGGGATGATCATCCATCCAGTGTCTAAGAATTATCAACTTTGCCACAGCTGTGGCAAGTGACAGCTGGGCCATGGTAGTCCTAGAAGTGCCAACTGGGAACAAATTCAAGATACATACCTCAGGGGAAAGCACCTGAAGAGCCAAGGATAGGGTCTAAAGAATTCTTGATAGCTCGCCAAAGCCCTGTATTTGAGGGCATGACCACACCATATGGTATAGAGTACCATCCTCTATTCTGCACTTCCCACATGTGGGTGCATCATTGCCTTATACCTAAACATTCGAGATGGGGATAGGTATAGGTGATGCATTATATTAAAATGTACCATCCTCAACCGATCTTGTTTTATATACTTATACATATTGAGCCATAACTTCTCCCAATAACTGGGTACCTCAGGCAACCTTAACTCCCTTGACCAATAATAACAGACTCCTGAAGGAGTTTGAGTCCCATTCCTGCAGCATTTTATATACCTTGGAAACCGATCTCAATTGAGAGGCAGTAACAAAAGTGTATCAATGTCCCTGCCTCTATGATCTACTGGCGCTATTTGGGCAAATGTGACAGATATAGCCTTACTAACCTGCAACCATTTAAATAAATCCTGACTTGCAACCCAAAAGACCTCACTAATTGATCAAAGGGTATCGGCCTACCGTTCACCCAAAATTCCGAGACTCTAAGGCCACTTACCTGGGGCCAAAAATCCGTGGGCAAAGCTGCACCCCCAACTTATGAGGATTTTCAAAAATGGGTGCACCACAAGATTTAAACAGTGGGTCATGCATGGAACCTGAAGAAAGCCACCATTCACGATGCGTTTCACCACATTTGACCCATTGTCACTTGCTATGAACCCAGCTTTCAGGGACAGGGGGTTCAGACACTTGTCAATTTCAGTTAGTACCAGGTCCAACATGTTTTCACCAGTGTGTGAACAGGTCACATTATGCACAGCAATTGTTGCATGCTGTCGAATTCCTGGAAGATTGCTACCACGACACTCCACCTTACTATGCTGATTATTCACACTACCAACAGCACAAACAACACCCAGCACCTGTGCTCAATGTGCAGATATACACAGATATGAACTCCCCACTGTTTTGCCACTTGTCCAGATATCCATACTTAAATGGATGAATGGAGAGGAGGAATGTTGAAGAGCATGTCTTACAGAGTCGGACACAGTATGGTACAAATAAGGGACAGCACAAGTCAAAAACTATGTCCTGGATGGGACTTTCCATTTTGGACAGGCACATGCAGCAAACCTCTGGAAACCAGAATTCTCCACAAAGGAGAAGGGCAAAAGATCAGTTGCTAGCATTTCAGCTACATCAGCATTAAGTTCATGTGACACCGTATGATTGGGTGAGTGCTTCAGCTTATGTGCAAAAATACTCTGTACTGTGGGCTGACTTAAACATTTTACATGGGGTGTGATGACAAATGGTTCTGCTCTGTGAATGGCAGGGGGTGGAGTGTGGACGTGTGATGAAGACTGCTGCACAGGTGATGATGACAAACCCACAAATGCAGTTATTTTCCCAGATTTACCAACCGGGTTTGATGTACCACTTGAACTGGACATACTGCATTCACCACCACCACCACCACAAACAAAACTGCTACTCTCACCACCACTGGACAACATTTCAAAATCATTATAGTCCTCCACCTTATCATGCCTGTAGTAATCCTCTGCTTTTATTTCATCACTACTGCACACATTTAATTTCCTACTTGATTTTACAGTCATGGAAGGGGATACCTATGCTTGTTATCGTTGATGAAGAGGTGAACACCCCACTGTAGTAGCTGCCATCTTGTGCTGGGTCCACAGTGCCATGTGCCTGTTCTTAAGATGTGTATGCTGTCCCCTTGTGCACAGATGGCTCCCCTTTTAGCTTGCCACACAGCCCATGCCAAACCTGGCAGGTTGCAAATGACTCATCATTTGCATCTTGCACAAAAAATCCCAAACAAGGGATTGTGATGCTCTAGTTTTAAAATGTCTCTGATGCTGCTTATTGGACTCCATTTTTTAAGCCATGAAGTGTGTGGGGGGTGGTACATGATTTTTCAGGCAGGACACACTTGGACTGCAACTGACCACCATGACTACCTGTCATTATTACTGGGTCATCATCATCATCATCAACTGAAACTGATAAACCACAACTTTTTATTGGGGGGGGTTGATGTAAACAGGCCCAAACACAGCCACCTTGAATTTCTTTTACACTGGTTCCCACCTGGGGTGACTTACATCATCATTACATTCATCAGCAGCATCACCTACATCCACATCTTCTGCTTGGATGCTGGCATGTGGACTGCATGTTGCAACCATAGCAACATCATCATCATCAGATTCATCATCATGAATATCACCATCGTCCAATATTTTTTCACCACACTGTTAACCACTGCATGGCACATGTGTGACCTGAACCGCAGTGGAAGAAATGTGACATTGTGTGCTATCGTTGACATGATGATCAGAATCTTCATGTTCAGTTACTGGGATGTTACTGTGGAGTATGACATCATTTACACTGTCACTCACTGGCACTGCTTCATACTCCACTATATTTTTGGACACGGTAATATGGTCAGAAGTGGAACTTGAGGCAACAATACCCATACCACCAGCAGCAACTGCACTAACACCACCAGCTGGGACAACATTATCTCCTCCAAGTGTAAGTGAAGCTACCAATTGCACTGTAAAAAACATTGAAGGAGAAATACCTTTCCTCACATCAGCAATGCACTTCTGTGTACCACCATGCCCACAGACAATCTTACTACTGGCAGCAGTGCCATGGCGAGAAACAGCTTGGCACACATCTCTTTCTTGGGCATTTTGGGGATAAACAAGAATATTCTAAACAAATTTAGATTTTGGAATGTTCTACTAGTAGAGGTGGGGCGGGGCCCGAGGCATAGCTGGATGTGAAGCCAAAAACAACCATGGCTTTAACAAGAGATACGGATGCAAAGTCACAACAAGCTCAATAACACCTTAACTAACCAGTGGTGATCAAGTCAAAAAAATCCAATCTGGAAAAGAATACCTTTTGCCAGTGGGGGGGGGGCAATGACTGCAGAGTACAGCAGTGCAAAACCAAGAAAAGATACCACAATGGCAGTACAAAATCATGCAGGTGAGGTGGATAGCAGGTTCACACTGCTGCACCTGCAATTACACTGTGGCACAATAAAAGGTGTATTATTTGATGTCATGCACCACACACACACACACACACACACACACACACAATTTGTCTACAAGTAATGTGTAGCAAATTGAAAACTTCAGTAATATACCACGTATTTTAAACAGCCTGAAATGATGCACTGCTGCACCAGGTCCACACACACAATCAGCAAAAAAAAAATGACAACAATTACTGAAAATATTACTGTGTGCACATTAACACAGTCAGTTATACAAGAAAATATAGCCAAAAACAAAGACTCCTTATTTCTTCACAAAGAAAGACTTTTCCAGTTCAGCTAATACCTCAAAATAAAGTCATACATATAATTCATATTATTGACTTGTTGGGGAGAGGACAAAACTACCAGTATGGCTGATGCCAAATAGTAAATGGAACTGGTTTACTATGTACCACTCACTCTGAAAATATATTCACAACAGATTTACTTTCATCTAAAGTTGTTTTATTTTAATATCATTACTCCCAATCAGTAATATGGTTAACGTTTCAGGTAAACCCTTCCTCAGGACAAGACTAGTGCTTCTAAAATAATAAACATAAAAAGATATAAACAAAAAAGATTTTATCATCAAAATCCTTAAGTCAGATATATATTGATAAAGAATACTTCAAAATAAGGTGTAGTAAATTCTTACTATTCATGTTGTATTGTTTTTCCACAAGTTTCTGCCATATTGTTACACTCACTGTTTGACTCCCATCTCAGGACACTGATAAAATTAAAGAAAGAGTTACTTATTGAACAGTTTCATTCTGATATAAGCTCATGGCTTTTCTGAATTCAACAAATAATGTACTCAAACACTATTCTCACTAAGCAAATCTCAAAAATATTACCAAACTTTCTTAGCAAAAACATATCACATATCACATACCACTTTAAGCCACTTCACGGGAACACCTGTTCAATAAAATTAACACTACTGTAAACATAAAAAAAACTTGTTGTTACTTATAAACTTATTTATAACTCAGTTCCCTCGTTTTTCACATTCTTGGTGACAACTGACTCTTATAAGTTCCCATATTCTAAAGTTTATTTGGCAACTAAAGCAACTCCGTTAACTTCCTGAACATCCTTGTGAATAAACCCTCAGACTTTTTACAGATAACTAAATCCAAGAAAGAAATCTCTTCTGCATTAAAGTCAATTGTGAATCGAAGATGTTCTATTTGAGAATTTAAAACAATATTAAATTCTAACAGTTCCTCTTCTGTTCCTTCCCAAATCACACACATGTCATCAATAAAACGCTTCCACAAAAGGAGATGTTTTGTAAAAAGGTTATTATTTTAAACACATTTCTCCTTGAACATTTGTTTACAATAATAACCTTTTTACAAAGTATCTCCTTTTGTAGAAGTGTTTTATTGATGGCATTTTTGCAGAAGAGATTTCGCTCTTGGATTTAGTTATCTATAAAAGTATGAGGGTTTATTCACAAGGATGTTCAGGAACTTAATGGATAGAGAGATTTTGGCAAGAGGCTATAAAAGGGAACATTGGAAAAGGCAAAACAAAGGGTATCAGAAAAGAAAGGAAGATTTACTTTCCAAAAATCTGAAGAAAGTAAGGACCCAATAAACAAAAGATTGTTCTTTCATTAAAGTACATTGCTGCCTATTACGATTTAGGTAAAGTAGTTAAAAAACACTGGAAGATTTTAGAATCTGTGAAAATGGGAGAAAAAACCTTTAATAAAGGGGTCCAAGTAGTGGCAAAAAAAGTAAGATTGGTACATTTGGAACACAAAATACCAGAAACAAGGAGAAACGTATAATTTACATCAGAAGAACTGAAGGGTAACTATAGTTGTGGGAGGTGTGTGCACTGTCACAATACTTACAGAATGAAAATAATCTAGACACTAGTAGAAATGAGAACTTTACGATAAAGGAATTTATAAATTGCCAAACTGAAGGAGTTATTTATGGCATTAAATGCCCTTGCAATTTAATGTATATAGGGAAGATAAAACATCAAATTAAACAAAGAATGGGAAGATAAAGGTTATATCAGGAATAAAGATTTAACTTACCTGTAGCAAGACATTACTGGCATGGGGCCATCAACTATCTTCATTATGTTTTTGGCATAGAGAAAGTTTACAAAAATAGTAGGGAGGTTACTTCAATAACAAATTACTTTTGAGAGAGGCATGGTTTATTAACCTGTTCCAGACAAATAATCCATGTTACAGTTTAAATGAAGTGATTGAATGGCAACCATTTCTGTAATATTGACACAGTAGAATTTGTATGAAATTGGTAGTAGTAATTAAGTGTACAGAGATAGAGCTCGGTAGCAGTGAAGCATTGGTCCAGCTCACTACTTTCCCTAATTGTCCTAACATGAGTGAAGTAATAATGGTTAAAATAAAATTTAGTCTTTAATGAAAGGCTTTTAAATATAACTTTTTAGGAGCACCTTTAACACCAAGGATTTTGGTACTTGGTGCTGCTAAATAGGTGGGTCTGGCACCCAGGCAAGCAGTGTGTGCTTGCATTACATGTTTGCTGGCTGGCAGACTTGGGGTGGGTCCTACCATGGTTTAAAAAGAGGTGCTAGTTTTCCTGTGCTCACTTCCACCCAAACAGGACACTAAGGCACTAACACAGTAAGTACTGTGACAAATATATTGATTTAAGCTATGAATGAAGTGAACAGACTGTCTAATTACCATTTAAAATTTGATTACTTTTCTGCTTGGTTATAGCGCGAAAACGTGAAAACTTCCGATAGTGGGAGAAGAATACTACATAAATATAAAGTTAGCATTTTAGATATATTTAGTAGCATGCTGGTTGAATTTCAAATAAAAGATACAAACTGTGAATGAAATAAGAGACTTTGGCAAAAACATTTAACCATGTTTTAACTCAGAGTGCTTTAGTTGCCAAATAAACTTTAGAATATGGAACTTATAAGAGTCAGTTGTCACAAAGAATGAGAAAAATAAGGTAACTGAGTTATAAATAAGTTTATAAGTAACAACAAGTTTTTATATTCACAGAAATGTTAATTTTATTGAACAGGTGTTCCCATGAAGTGGCTTAAAGCGCTATGTGATATGTTTTAGCTAAGAATGGTTGGCAATCTTTTTGAGATTTGGTTACTAAGAATAGTGTTTGAGTACATTATTTGTTGAATTCAGAAAAGCCATGTGCTTATATCAGAATGGAACTGTCAATAAGTAATTCTTACTTTAATTTTATCAGTGTCCTGTGGTGGGAGTCAAACAGTGAATGTAACAATAAGGCAGAAACCTGTGGAAAAACAATATAACATGAATAGTAAGAATTTACTACACCTTATATTTTTTTAACCTTATATTTATGCTCCTATTCTTCCCCCTCCCTCCACTCTCTCAGACATTCTCTGTCTGTGGACTTCCAATCCGTCATGGTCTGCCCCTAGAGTACCCCCTAGTTCCACACACATACATTTGAAGATTCTTTGGGTAGGGGTGGAGAGGGATACCCCAAGCTTACCTCTCCAAACCAACATACTGTGTCTGTGTGTGTGTAGAGCCATCAGGCACAGCGGAGTCTGCCCGACGAGACTGGAGGAGTCCCCAGAGAGGTGTCGTCGCCTAGAAGGGACCGAGGTATTTTTTCCAATTTCCTTTCCCCCAACATCAGCATGCAATAAGGGGCTATGAGCTAGAAGGCATGCTGAGACGTACCTCCTGCTCTGCCCCTCTGCCAACATCCACCCAATGCTCTTACTGCTCTCCACCATACCACACCGTCCACTCGGGCTCCCCTAGGTGGTGGCATTGCAGTGGGGGTCTACAGTTAACCCCCCTTGGGAAGGAGAGCAGCCGTTGGGCACTCTATCCTTCTCCTCCCTGGCTGACCCACGGCCACCAGTGCTCAGTCCCGAACATGGGTCACCGGCGTGGTATGAGGTAAAGCGTCCAGTGCCTCAGCCCTCAGCTCCACCAGGCCGGCCTTTACTACACCTTATTTTGAAGTATTCTTTATCAATATATGTCTGACTTAAGGATTTTGATGATAACATTTTTTTGTTTGTTTATATCGTTTTATGTTTATTATTTTAGAAGTACCAGTCTTGTCCTGAGGAAGGGTTTACCTGAAACGTTGACCATATTACTGACTGGGAGTAATGATATTAAAATAAGACAACTTTTTATGACAGTAAATTTGTTGTAGATATATTTTCAGGGTGAGTGGGACATAGTGAACCAATTCCATTTAGTAACTCCCTATTTCTCCAACTTAAATCTACCTATACCACAGATACACCCTCCCCAAGGCACACTTCCTGTCTCAGTACACAGACTCAGTGTTGTACATTAACATTCAAAATCCACACACAAACATTAAACACTCAATGATATGAGCACAGGAGGATTCCCTACAATTTATGAACTAAAGTTTGAGCAAAAAAGGTTACTCAAAAAGGCTTCTTTAACAGCTTTTAGAAGGTTTGAATCACAGAGAGCTCTCAGAGCAGACTGTCTCCTACAGCTTCCTACACAGACTACCCTGAACCGAGGCTGTGCAGAACAATCTAGAGCCCATGTGACCTGAAATCCCATGAATCACTGCAAAATTTGCCTTTGGAGCTTAAAAACAAGGCGAAGTGAGGCAAAGTATTTTAATTTAATAAATGAGTTTATTGTCGTTCAGTAAAAAAAACATTACAACATCATTACAACAACATAAAATTACGTGGGCAAAAGGCACTTCCAACTAGAAGTACCAACATTCATTAGAATATTATAAAATCAATTATAAAAGTACAAAATTCAAAGTACCACAGTAAGGCAATAACTAAATTGTCAACACATTCGGCTCCGAGGCCAGGAGTCCCAATACAAAAAGTAACCATTAGGAAAAAAGGCTCTCTATTTTCAGGAGTCCAACTCTTTAAATTAGAACCATAAGGCTCCATATGCACTCAGGAGTCCATTAATGGTTAGTAAGAACTGAGAACCACAACTCTCCCAGATACCATGTAGTCCACCTACATTGTCCTTCTGTATCATTTTCCACCAACCATGGGTGCTGTGTCTTTACATCTGGAAATGTAACATATAAAACTGCAACACTAAAACATTTTGGAAAGCTAAGACTTCATAAGGAAAATTCCAGGTAACTTTTATACCACTTTTAAAAATGTTAATATAAGCCCATTTTACTTAAAAGGATAGCAATACCTCATAAATCACCTTAAGTAAATCACAAATAAAATAACACTTTATCAGGGAGGATATTGGCATATAAGATTTGATGATCAATACCACAGTTTCATGGCTCCAAACCCTCTGGAGTCCTTTTACTTTTCAACCTCATTTCTTCTCCAGAAGAATATCAGAGGGATTCACCAAGTTCAACCATTTGGAGAGGTATTTTAAAATAAAACAGTACCTTTTCAGGCAGTATTCCATCAATAATTTACTGGCTTAATTAGCTTAGTCTCAATGTTGTATGGAGTCCATTAGATGAATATCCACCACTGAATAACCTTCAGTTAAATTCAGTAAGCCATCAATGAGCCATTACTCTCCTCATGATTAGCTATATCAGCAAATGACTGAAGCCTCTATGCCCGACCAGCAGCCTGAGGAAAAAGAATACAGAAATGCTCCCTCTGAGCATAACAACTTTGGCTCAGCACAGACAAAGAAGCTACAATAATCCCCCCTAGACAATGATATCATACCTCTTATATAGTTCAAAACAACATTTTGGCACTTAACAGTGCTTCCAAGGCAGCCGCCACAGAAATCTCCGGCAGTTCCTCACTCTTAGTTCCTGGGTCTTCTGTTCATTCCTATAGTTTCCATGTCCCATTTCTAATGTTGCCCAAACTCTCCAAGCTTTCGAGCAAGCAGTTTATTAAACAGATATTAAGGCACTTCACTAATACAGTGTGCCTTTTTATTTCCTTTTGGCATTTCATCTACCCAGCTACCCAACGGGATGCCAGAAAGAAGCTACTGGCTGAGCACTTAATGCGGAGAAAAGCATCTCTTACTTTCTCTGCTCATCCTCTTTTCAATTCAGCAATTACTCCAAAAAATTCCAAAAGCAAGTGGACAACTCAAACACTTTGCCATGCAGGATTTATCTGTATAAGCAGAAGAAAATGCTGGCCATAGCCTAAAATACTTGCAGAATGCTGAAACAGAGAACCAGTCATCAGTTACAAAGCACTTATACGTACATGCCTCCTAATAAAATATTACTTGTTTTCAGCCACTTGTCAAAAAACAACTAAGGTCTCATTCATGAAACCATGTAAAACAAACATAAAATCCAATTTCTGCAAGGCAAAAACAGACTTAGAGAGTGTGTTGTGGGGAGCAGAGCAGCCTTGCGGTCCATGAGGCAAAGTACATTGTTTTCAATGTACTTCACCTTAAAATTGGTGGAGTAGTGGTTTGAGAAGGTGAAGTAACACAAAGCCATTGTTTTCAATGGACTTCACATTACCCATTATAACGCAAAGTACTCTGCTTCATATTGCGGAGTACTTCGCAAATTCACCATCACTCCTTGAATCACTTCATGGAGCAAATTGAGGCCACTTCACCCACCACTATCTGTGAGATACTAAGTCAACTAGTCAGTCACATTTTAAGAAAAACTGAAGCCCTTAACTTGGACAGCAGGCAACTATGGTTAACCAAGTCAAATGCTTTAGTTAAATCTGGATGTTGTGCTGGATCAGCTGGTTGGACCTTAATCTTTATCTGCTGGTACTGTTTTTATGTTTCTGTCTAAAATAATGATTGCAATCATGTTCCCTATGTCCAATTACTCATACAAACAGGCTGTTAATGTTTGGAGAGCCTTACTGGTACCATCCTATTCTGAAGCCTTGCTGAGCCATTTTTAACAAGCTATTTGTAAAGTCAAATATCAATCCAGTCATTCTTTCCCTTGTTTTAATTGCCATTAAGTAGGACAAGATTTCCTTTGGTGTTGTCCCCTTAAGGTATATTTTTTTAAATGTTAGAACTCTTCTCGCTGCACTTAGACAATTGAGTTTCAGATCAACTGTATCATGATTTTTGTGAACATATCTGGACATTTCTTCAAAACCATAAAAAAGATTTGCTGAATCCAAATTTATGTTCTGTAAGCCACCAGATGTACCCAAAAACATCTTTAACTGGGGGCTTTTATACATTATCTCATTTTTAATTTTCCACATCTCTCTCTTGAATTAGAAGAAATTACTGTTTTGCTAACATAGGAAACACACTGCTTTACTTCACCTCACCTGATTTTTACATTTGTTACAAAACTCATTAATTTGTAGTAATTGCACATCATTGGTTCCCTTATTATTTTTCATTGGCTTATCTCATTTTGGCATTAAATTATGCAAGTCAGGTGTAACCCAATCCTGACAGTTTCCTTTAATTGTTAATTTTCTTTTGAGAAACAAATTATTGCACGCGTTATTAAATCCATGGCTTATCCAAATGCAGTGTTGAATCAACATCTGAGATACCTTCCAAATTAATCCACTCCACCAGTTTTCCTTTAAATTCTTCATTATCAAGTTTATTCAGGCATCTTATTTTAGTAATAAAAGGAGGGCACCCCCCCCCACATTCCATATGCAGTACTTTGGGAAATGGTCACTCAAAGCATCAACAGAACACCTACTGTATCTGTTTGATTCTATTGGGATGAGGATGAGCGACTACTATCCAGTCTCAAAACATATTGTTCAATTATATACAGTATAATTATACCTTGTGGGAAAACATATTTCAGTAGATCTGTCTGTCTGTCTGCCTGTCTGCCTGTCTATCTATCTATCTATCTATCTATCTATCTATCTATCTATCTATCTATCTATCTATCTATCTATCTATCTATCTATCTAATGCTGGAGCGGTTGCAACAGTATAGTTAGTGAGAAACTTACTGCACTTATATGTTAAAGCACAAACTTTGAGCCTCAATAACTTTGGAGCTATTCAATGGATTTGATTGACCAGTGGCACGCATAATCTCTAGTGGCAGGTATCTTGGCCTGCCAAACATCGTGGGAATCCGTCAAGTGGTTTCTGAGATGTAAAGTGTTGAAAAAACAGAAAAATTGGGATTTTGTGAGATTGCTTTGTCATCTTGGAGTTAAGAAAGGGCTTTATGTTGTGGGCTGAACTTTTCAGAGAAGAAAGCCGGTGGGCCACAGATGTGCCTTTTGAAGGTTTGGTGACAAAAAATATTAATCCATTCAAAAGTTATGATATTTTAAATGTTCCTATTATTTCCTATGGGAAAACATATGTCAGGCACAAAAGATACTATTGTTTGCACAATACAGTATTGTGTGCACAATACTAGCTTCTTTTCACAAAAAAAGGCTAGAACTGTGTGCACAATAGGAGTGCCATGCACATAATGCCAGGTTCTTTTCACACAGAAGCCTGGCATTGTGCACACAGATCACAGAGGTTCAATTGATTGAGCTGTGTTGTGTCCGCCATCGTTTGCCTGCTTAGTGAGAATGTTGAAGTCCCAAACCTTTTTAACATAAAAAAATCAGAAAGCAGCTAAAGAGGACCCCTTTAAGTGTATTCTGATTTTTTGAGGGGTTTAAACTGGACCCACACAATTTATTTTGTCAGGTGCCAGCTTATACAGTGAATGACTTGTAAGCCATTCTCTGTATGAGAAGAGCAGTATTTTTTTGACTTCTGCTGCCTCAGCTAGAACTCATGCTGATGGTTGTAAAGTCAAGAAAGACCCACAGTTGTTCCCACCAACATGGAATGCCCAATCCCCATGTTGGCATGTATCTCCCTGCACACACACACATTTGGCACACTGGGACTCGGGAGCCCACCCCAGTGTGCCCAACATTATTTAAAAGCCTGTAGGAAATGAAAACTGTCCCTGGGTGTCTTTTCTTTCAAGTTCAAGTTCAAGTTTATTGCAGGAAAACTCCATTGAGCAAGCTCATTCACAAGGAGGTCCTGAAGACAGGTATACAGACAAGTACATAATACATATAAAGAATGATATAACAATAATTAATATACATTAATTAATATATAGTAAACATTTGGTGTGGTATATTAAGCTCTGGTCATAAAGTAACATTCTTAGTATATTAAGCATGAACCTATGAGAGGCATAAGGAACAGGAGGGGAGGAGTACAGTGCAAGTAAAGAAGAAAAAGGGGGAGATGCAGGGTCCTTCATCAAACTACTGTGCCCTGTGCAATGACACTGGGGTGCCCAATCCCATGTTGATGTGCCCCCAGTATTGTGGCATACTGAGAGCCCACCCCAGTATGCTGATATATTTATATTAAAAAAATACCTTTCCTATACCAGAATACCCACTTCTGCTGTTGGATGACCTCCCCACACCACTTTTATTGCTGACAGGGGTGTCAAATCCCCTGTCGGCATCATGATCCCCTCACTTATGTGGCACACTGGGAGCAATCCCAGTGTGCCCATACTTATTTTTATAAATCTCCTGCAGAAAGGGGTGCCCAATCCCCTGATGGCATGATGATCCCTTCACCAAACTTATGTGGCATACTGAGAGCAAACCCCAATTGTGCCCATATATTAAAAAAAAAAATCCTGTAAATGAGAAAACCATTCCCCATAGTCTTTTTTTAAAGCTTCAAAAATGGTCCACTGTTGTCTACCACTTTCCCCATTCCTTCACCCCCCAACTGTGCACTCATTCTCCTGCACCCCCCACCTGTACTTTACCCTCCAGAGGTCAGGTTTGGTGAGCTTCTCTGGACCAGGACACATTTGCTCTCTTCAAAGCTGAACTGTGAACTGAGGAATCAAAGGTGGCCTTATAATGGAGTCAGTCTGGGGGGCAGGTTCAACTTATTTTGATATCTCAGTCAATTTTATGAATTTATGCACCAAATTTTCAACATAGGGCCCCCACCTCATAAACACTGGCACTATTATTCATTTCTTGGTCCTGAAAGGTGATTTCGTGGTCGCTGCGTGGAATCACCTTTCAGAATGGAGTCACAAAATGACAGTGCCATGGTGCCACTGTACATGAGATGGGGTCCCAAAAAGTTGCAATTTTGGTGAAAGAATTCCCCAAAATGACTGCATTACGAATGTGCATTGTGCAGTTGCTATGCACACTCATAACTTCACCAGTTTTTTTTTATATTTTCATTCCAGATTTTCAACATTGCCATTTTAACACTTCCTTATGAACTGTACAGCTGTCACTTTTCATATCCTGCCCAAAATGTATTTTTGTACCTGTAGTGCAGAATGATGTGGTCGCTACACAAAATCAACTTTTGGGATGGGTTAACAAAATGACAGTGCCACTGTTCATGAGAGGAGGACCCATAAAGCCCATTCTGAAAATCTGCGAAAAAATTCAAAAAGAAATGACTGCATTACGGGTGTCGTTGTGCACTTTCTATGCCTGCCATAACTGCCAATTTTTCAAATTTTCACCCAGATTTTCAACATTGCTATTTTTTCACACCACCTTATGAAAAGAACAGCTGTAATTTTTCACATCCTGTCCGGAATGTGATTTCACACCTGTGGCACAGAATGGTGCAGTCACTGTGTGAAATCAACTTTTTGGATGGATTAACAAAATCACAGTTGCACTGTTCATGAGGGGAGGTCCGTAATGCTGATGTTGAAACTTTGGTGAAAAAATTTCAAAAAATTAGCTCATTATGAGCGTGCCTTGCGCAGTTTCTCTGCACGCTTGTAACTATGCCAGTGTTTCCTAATTTTCACACTGTTGAGGGATGGGAGTACAGGGCACAAAGGACTCTAGCTCCCATTGTAACATATAGACACTGTTGTACTATCTCGATGGAGGGACATATGGATACTGTTGTACTCTGCCAATGAAGGGATTTGGACCCTGTGCTCCCACTGTGACACATAGACAATGTTGTACTATCTCAATGAAGGGTTCAGACCCTGCACTCCTTGGGCACTGCACTCTCACCATGACATATGGATAATATTATACAATCTGGATGGAGGGATGGGAGCATAGGGTCCAAACAACCCTGCACTCCCACAGTAAAATTTTTGAAAAAGAAAGGAAACTCTTTGCAAAAAAAAATTCATTAATGCATCAGTTAGGATGAATACCACAGCAACAAAAGCAGGGAAATGAGGTGTTAGGGTTTCCAACTCTAATGACCCACACCCAGGATTCTCGCCCCCACCACCACACACTCATCTCCTCACCCTCCACACACCACCGGGCGTTGGGGTGTGCCATTGAGTCATCAGGCCTAACTCTCACCCGAGTGTCCTATACTGTAGTGTGTAAGCATGTTTACATGTTGAATGGGGTGAGAGTTGGGCCTGATGACCCAATGGCACACCGCAATGCCTGGTAGTATGTGGAGGGTGAAAGGATGGGGTGTGGTGGTAGGGGTGGCAACCCTATGTGTGGAGCATTAGGGATGGACACCCTAACACTTCATTTCCCTGCTTTTGGTGCTGTGGTATTCAATTCTAACTGATGCATTAATAAAAATGTTTTGTAAAGAATATATATATATATATATATATATATATATATATATATATATATATATATATATATATATATATATGCTAGTGCAACAGCGCCGGTATAATTAGAGTTAATTTTAAATTTTAAACCTCAAATTTTGTGCCTTAATAATTTTGCTACCGTACAACAAATTTGCCAGAAATTTTGCATGAGCAGTCTGGTACAATAGATGTCTAGATCTGGCACGTTGTGTTTTGGTCAGATGTATGGTTGTGAAGCTATAGAACACAACACAAAACAATTGACTTTTTGCATGTTTCTTTGCTCGCACCCACAGCCCGCATGATTTGTCCATTTGGTCTGAGATCTTCAGGGAAGATGCAGTCTGGGTCACTAATGTGCCTTTTGATGATTTGGTGTATAACTATCAAAAGGTATGCAAAAAACAAATTTCACATTATAGTCAATTTGGAAAAAATATATGTTTAGTTTAGTTTAGTTTATTGTTCTAGGAATTATTACCTTTGAGCCAATGGCTCTTTTACAAAGGTTCCACGTCATCAATGTACAAACAAACAAGACACGTTACATAGAATGGTCAGCAAATTAATAAAGGTTTCAATAAGCCAGTATAATACAGTACATCACAGGAAAAAAACAAAACATTGGAGGAATGGTCAAGGTGGGAAGGGTAGGAGGAGATATGGGAAGGGGAGCAGACTTAGAGTAGTTAGAGGTACTCAGATGCCTTTGTCAAGAAAGGAGCAGAGAGGAGGAGGATGTAAAACAGTAAAACAGCCATGAGGGAAGAATCATTAGTCAAGGCAGTCACAGGAGCTAGAGGCTGAGAGGTGAGAGTAAAGCATAGATTTGAAAGCTACTAGTGATGTGGAGGATGAATGAGTGAGCTCAGGGCATTGTACCAGCTGGGGGCATGATATGCAAAAGATCTTTGGCCCTGTGTGGTCCAGCATCTGGGGACCTGGAGAGGCTGGTGTTCTGATCTTCTGGTGGGACGGATGCTGGTATTCGGGCAAAGTAGGTCTTGGATACATGGCGGAGTGTAGCCCAAGATGGATTTTTTTGCCATCAAGCATGTGAGGTAGCCTTATGCGATTTGAAAGTTGCAACCATCCTGTTTCAGTGTAGAGCTCACATGTATGAGTACGTCTTTGCACTCCAGTGAGCAGCCAACAGGCCTTGTTTAGGGTGGTTGTGTTGCACCTTAGTGTGGTGGTAGTGGCAGGCCATAGATAATTAAGCCATAGTCTATGATTGAGATGACAGAGCATTGGATAGCAATCCTCAGCACAGCTTGGGTAAGGAATTGCTGGTTTCAGAACAGGATACCAATGTGCTGGCTCACTGTTTTGCTATGTTATCAATGTGGTTCACAAAGGTAAGACCTCGATCAAAGGTGATTCAAGGTATTTAAATGTTGACACTTGTTCAAGGGTATTTCCTGGGTATGTTTTGATAGTAAGTGGAATTTGTCTTTTCTGTTTTGTGGACTGGAGAAAAGCATGGATTTTTTTTTTTTGTGATTTAGGATCAGCTTGTGATCTAGGAACCACTTTTCAACATTGGAGAAAGCAATCTGCAGGCTCTAGAGTAAGGGTTTTGAGGTCCTTATGAGAGGAGAGAATTACGCATCGACCAGCATAAAGAATTATTTGTTCTGGGGCAGGATTTGGGGAGAGAGTTTGGAAAAGGCTGAAAGGAGGGGCCTAGGATTGACCCCTGTGGAACACCTGAGAGGACCAGTTTTGAGTCTGAGAGAACTTCTGAGATTTTACTGATTGATAGCACTGAGCCAGGTAACTTTTAACCCAGGCACCTGGTCCTTCTGAAGCCCAAGACTGTGTAGTTGTGTGATAAGTAAGCCATTGTGAACAGTACCAAACACCTTTGTTAGGTCAATGAAACAGCTCGGTTTGATATCCTTTGTCCAAGGCAGTGTGAATTTCTCCTGAGAATTCCAGTAGGGTGGTCAACGTACAGTGTCCTTTCCTAAATCCACGTTGATGCAAGCACAGAATGTTATACTTATGCAGGTAGTCTGAGAGTTGGTCAGCCACAATGCATTTGAGAGCCTTGGAGAGGGGTGGAAGTATAGATATAGGCCGATAGTTTCCTGGTAGGGACTTGTCACCACTTTTAAACACTGGTGTGACTATAGCAGACTTCCATTTGCTGGGAAATTGACTAAGGCAGAGGGAGAGATTGAACATTTTGGTGAGTGGGTGCACCACCTCTTCCAGGGTAAGGGACAACATTTTAAGATCAGTAGTATCACTGCTTGCTCTGGATTTAGAGATAGCCTTTTATATATTTGTAGACTTCATGTGCCTTAACTATTCTGAAGTGAAAAGCGGTTGGTCAGGTGAGGCAGTAGGAGATGTTGGTTTTGTGAGTCCGTGTCAGAGAAGAAGTCCGGCAGGAGGACTCCACTGAGGTCAGTGAAAGTTTTATTTAAGGCCTTTGCCATGACCATTGGGTCTAGGGTAGTGGATCCATCGACAGTCATTACAGTGGGAGAGGATTTGAACTGCTTACCTGTGATATTTTTGATGTTGTCCCAGAATGAACTCCCGTCACCCCAGAATTTTGAGAGGTCATTTTTGAAATAGGAGCTCTTCATTAGTCGGATTTGTTTGGTACATTGGTTTCGTGCCTGTTTATACTTCTGGATATCTGTCAAGGAGCCTGTGGCTCTGGCTATGGCTCAGAGGTGGTCCCGAGCTTTGAGTTGGGCCAGTAGTTTGGCCATGAGCCAGGGATTTGAAGCACTTTGATTTTACACTTTTTACTGGTGCGTAGGTGTCACAGGCAGTTTTGAAAGTTGTGATAAAATAATCTAGGGCTGCGTCAACATCTAGAGTTGTATATTGGGGACCAGTCTTACTGTAAAAGACAGGTCTTGAGCTTAGTAAGGATTCCATGGGGTAGCACTCTGCTTGAGATAGTTTTTGGAGGTGGTTTTTGGAACTTATTTGTCCAGGTACAGATCACAGGAGACTGGTCACTAAGGGAGTCCGGGAGAACAACTGCATTTTTTATGCATGCTGGGTGGCTGGCAAGGATCCAGTCAATGAGAGTGCAAGTTCCAGTTTTGTAGTTTTTTCTAGTGGGGAAGCTCACTATCTGCATTAGGTTAGCTGCTAGGATAGCATCCTTGAGGGACCCAATGTCTGATACGAGCCAATTTATATTAAAGGCACCAAGGAGAAGGAGCTTGGTGTCAGATGGTTGTGATCTTACAAATTCAAGAACTGTCTGGAGGCCGGACCCTGGATCTTTAGGAGGGATATAGACAGCGGCCACAGTAAGCACTTTATTTTGGGCACCAAGTAGTAGCTTGACAGGGAGAAATTGCACAGAGGAGTTAGTGGTGGAAAAGCAGACAGGGTGGCTAGAGAGGTTGTCCTTAATGTAAATAGCACAACCTTCCCCTTATTAGTCCTGTCCAGTCTGAAAATATTGTGGCCTTGTAGTGAGATGGCATGGTCCGGAGTGCTTGGTCTGTATCTTGGAAATGTTGCAAGTGCAATTTTCCTTTCTCATATGGTCCTTTTACTTTCATACTGCTGCCATCTTGTTTTCAGTTAGTGAGAGAGAAAAATGCCTGGTGTTTAAATTTGGGACCCACTAGGTAAACACTGACTGTTGTGGTTACCTAGTCGGGTCCTGAGGATGCCAGCCCTATAATTTTTTGGGGGTAAATCCCCCTAGAAATGCTGATTTAAAACTTGGAGCCAAAGTACTTTTGCAAATCATGAAAACAAAATCCAAAAAAATTTCTGAAATGTGAAAGTTTCATGCTGTTTTTTGTGAAACATTCATGATTTGCAAACGAACATTGGAAAAAACTGCACATTTTTGCTATCCTCCTGCAACAACACAGTTTGGTATTTTGGGTTGAAATTTGCAGGGTGGCAAGCACTGGTCCCATGTGTCTTTTGATGGTTTGGTGCTAAAACATTCAAGGGTCCCAAAGTTACAGTGTTCTAAAGTTGATAAATTTACCATAGGATAACATTGCAGCATCTGTGATGCCTTTCGGCACCCGTATCCTGAAAGGGATATACAGATTCGTTGCTACCTGCAGCTTAGGTGAGCTAACCTGCAGAAACAATTTTGGAAACCTTTGAATACACCAGCATGGAATTTTTTTCCTGCTTGCTATGGATATGGCGATATTGGCAAAAACATGTTCCAAGGGTACCTTTCCAGTGCATTTCGGTACCTGTATCTCATAAACGATGTGAGATATGGATTCAGTCTTGCACAGACATTTCACTGATGTGATTATAATGACACTTAAATTTTATTTTGCAACTGCTAAGGTTGCAGAAATATTGGCACATTAGTGGCACAAGGGTTCCTTGCCCTATAGGGCTGCTCTATGGCTCCATAGTTCTTTGTGAGTGACAGCACAGGGCCCAGAGTGCCCGCACTCTCACATACACATACCCTTATGAAATCAATGGACAATGTGAAGGGAGTGCAGGGCCCAGAGGGCCAACACTCCCACTAAAACATACCACTTACCAGTTACATTACACTTTCTTAAGAAGAAGAGAAATTATTTGAAAAAATCTATGTTAATGCATCAGTTAGGGTTCATAGCACAGCAACAAAGGTTTGAAAATGTGCTGTTAGGGTTCAATCACCTAATTCCGCATCCCCCCATACACACACATGCAAGACACATGCAAGAGTGTAAGACACTAAACCACTCCATCACATCTGTAAGAACAGTAATCACAACACTACTGATTTCCTAAATACATCGGTAAGAGTTATACAGATGAAAAAGAAATAGCTGCAGAATTTAATAGACACTTTATTAGTATGTTTAGCCCCAAAGCTCAAATTCAAGCACCAAACATTGAGTCAGATAATACCATACAGCCCCTCAGTGAAGAAGAGGTCATGGATGCCATAACAGCACTAAAACCTAATGGATCTGCTGGTCCAGATGGAATTCCCCCAATTTTTATTAAGAATACTGCTTCTCACATTGTGGGACCATTAACTTTCTTATTCAATGCCTCTCTCAGTATAGGATCAACACTACCAATATGGAAGCAAGCCACAGTGATCCCCTTACATAAAAAAGGCAGCAGAGATGTAGTTCAAAACTATCAACCAATAAGTCTTATGGCCATTTTTTGTAAACTTATGGAAAGACTATAGAAAGAAAGAATTATAGAACACCTAAAAAATATCGGTTACATCGATACCACTCAACAAAAGTTTGTAAGGGGGCAGGTCATGCAAAGCAAATCTTCTAAATTTCTTTGAGGCCAGGAAGTGAGGTTCTAAACAAAGGTTTACCAGTTGAAATAATATTTTAGACTTTTCAAAAGCCTTTGACTAAGTGTTGCATAAAATCCTCATTGGTTATTAGAAATAATAGATTTACATTCCCAGATTATAAATTGGATTACATCATGGCTCTCTGACCACACTCAAAGAATCTCACTAAAGGCTATTTATCATCATAGGGCCCTGTTACTAGTGGAGTCCCTTAGGGCCTTGTCTTGGAACCAGTTCTTTTCAATATATTGATTACCTCCATGCTCCCCTTAAATAAACACAGCTGGATGGCTAAATACACTGACAACTGCAAACTGGGAGGCATTGTAACTAACACAGATTCTGCAGTACAAATTCAAAATAATCTTACACATCTTGAAAACTGGTCTATTAAAAATGAGCTATTATTTAATGCTCACAAATGCAAGGTGGTGCATCTGGGTAAAAATAATCCATGCTATACTTACAAATTGAATAATACAAATTTACAAATCACTGGAAATGAGAAAGATTTGGGGGTAACAGTTTCCAATAACTTTTCATTTGATACGCACAATGTAAACATTGCTAAAAAAGGTAATCAAATACTGGGAAGCATTTTAAAGAGCATCAAAATAGGAATGAAAAAGTGATACTCCTCCCTTTCTCTAGTCTCATTAGACCTCACTTAGATAGAGCAATAAATGAGGAATCAAAATTCATAACTATTGGATTGTCTAATAATTCATCTAAAGCTAATACTAGATCACATGATAAAAAAATTAATGGGAACTTTAAATAAAACAAACAAAAGAAATCATTGGTTCACCCAAAGACTAATAACAGTATGGAATGGCCTACCAAAAAGTGTAATCCAGAGCAAAACAACTGACATTTTAAAAAATAATTTCGATTCATATATGAATATTAAGAGATTCATTTTCCAATGATATTGGTGGTGAGCTTATAAAAGGCATAACTGCCTCCTTAGCCCATAACTAACTAACCTATGAACCTATGAACTATGTAATGAAAAAACAAATACAGTATGATTGACTCTATACTGCCAGCACAGTATGATGACACATTATTGCTGGCATATCTTCTTCATATAATGAGACATAGTCTGTATACATTTTCAAAATATTGATCTTTATGTGTCAGAATTCAACAATTGCCTTACAACAGGATAGAGCTGACACATACAATGGATCCCACCAGGATGAAGTGCAGTCCTGCAGAATTCTGCAGTAGAGTTACTGCAGCAAACAATGCAGTTTTAATGGGAGTTAATCCCTTTTGTCATGCAGTAAACGTGTGACATTGTGCTTCATCCTGGTGGGCTTCACTGTACATAGTTCTTTTCAGATACTGCTAAGGCATAAAACTGGCAGCACCACATGTTGTTATACTGCTGCATTACCTGGAAATATTCATTAGCAGTATGTTATGGTTAGCTTTGGATGTTACAAGTGTTACTTTTACATCTTACTTGTAAACTATACTACAAAACATTACTTTTATTATTATTACCATTTGTTATTAGGACTGACTCACTCTAGGAGAAAAAAAATGCAAACATCCAATGACTGTTGGTGAGGCTTATACAAACTTTCATTTCAATAAACTATCTGTGGATGACACATACTGTGTGTTTTACCTGATGCTGGTTGTCTCTGGTTGATTGTGTTGCCTTGGCCTTTCCTGCTTGCATGTGTGTGTGAGGTGAATGTGGAGTTAGGAGACTGAACCCTAACAGCATATTTCCACATTTTTTCACTGTGTTATGCAAAAATCCATTTAATGCATCAGTTAGGTTGTTCCACAGTGACAAATGTGAGGAAATTGGTGATAGGGTTAAAATATGCTAACTGTGCATCCCCCTCACCACTACCACCACCACACATACACATATACATGCAAGTAAAGGAAGGACCAAGACAACACAACCAACATACATAACCAGCAGGATGTGTATACCTGTGTAATGTAGGAAGTGGAGAATCCAGCTTTAGGTATCATACATTATTTCCAAAGTTGTTCTATGAGGTTAGTTCACCTAAATGTGAACCAAGCTGCCAATGTAAAAACTGTGTACCTCGATCTGATTTCAACATATGGGTGGTGAAAGGCATCATGGGCACTGCAGTGTTAGTGTATGGGCCATTGCTGAATTTCATAACACTGTAACTTTATTATCCTTTAGTAGTTTAGCACCAAAGCTGGAAAAGAGACACGTGTGGGACCAGGCTTGCCACCCTGCAAATTTCAGCCCAAAGAACCCAACCTTTTTCTTGCAGGAGGATGGCAAATATGTGCAGTTATCAAGAGCATACTTTTGCAAAATACTTTTGCAAACACAAAAGTGTTGCAAATGGAAGACAGGACACTTTCTGAATTTGTGAAAGCATGTAAAATATTTCACAAATTACTGTCCTAAACACAACAGTGTTGCAAATGCACATACACAACAGTGTCGCATTGCAGTAATTTAAGTATTTCCAGGAATATCAAAATCCTGTTTTGGGGCTTGTAAACCCCAAAATAGCATATACTTTAGTGTTAGGTGTTGGTGGCAGTGTAGGGCCCAAGATACACAGTTGTCCATAGTGATATGTGTTGGCAGAGCATGGAATGTCCAGGATCGGAGTTAGTAGTGATGACACCATACACACCCTGACATCTGTTGGTGTGTGGAAGATGGGAGCATGGTGTGTGATTTCATGGTTTAGATAGTTGTATGTTATTTCTGTTAGGTGCTGCTGGTTGTGTGTGATTGGTTGTGTTGTCTTGGTCCTTCCCTACTTGCATGTATATGTGTTTGTGTGTGTGTGTGTGTGTGTGTGTGTGTGTGTGTGTGTGTAGTGGGAGGAATACGCAGTTAGGGTTTTCAACCTAACACTGAATTTCCTCACTTTGTCATTGTGGAACAACTCTAACTGATGCATTAAACTGATTTTTTGCCATGAATTCCCTTTTCTTTTGAGAATGTGCAATATAAATTGTGAATGGAATGTGGTGGTGGAGCGAGGGGCCATTCTGCCCATGTCTGCATCTGACCATAATAAGTACGCTATGCTAACAGTAATGGTAACGGTGAGTGAAACACAAATGCTAATGGTAACTGTAACACCAACAGAAATGTGAACACAAATG
The DNA here is from genome assembly GCA_016271365.2 of Neoceratodus forsteri. Taxonomy (NCBI): domain Eukaryota; kingdom Metazoa; phylum Chordata; order Ceratodontiformes; family Ceratodontidae; genus Neoceratodus; species Neoceratodus forsteri. The sequence continues at coordinate 757,363,838 of CM028135.1, forward strand.
CAATCGCTGACTGTTACTGTAACACAAATGGAAATGCAAACGCAACTGGTAACGCAAACGATAACACAATCACAAACGGTAATGGTGATGCGAATGCAAATGTGAAAGGAAATGGTAATGGTAACATAACCACAAACGCTAACAGTAATGGTAATGGTGATGCAAACATAAATGGAAACGCAAACGGTAATAGAATTGCAAGTGCAAATGCAAACCGTAATGCAAACAGTGATGGAAATGCAAATGTAAATGCAAACAGTAATGGAAATGCAAGTACAAACACAAATGGAAACAGTAACGGTAATGCTAATGTTAATGGAAATGCAAAGCAAAGTGGTAATGATGACGCTAACATTGATGCAGATGTAAGTGCAAAACGCAAATGATAAAGCAAACGTAAGTGCAAACGGAAATGCAAATGGTAATGGTAACGGTGATGCAAACAGAAACACTAGCACAAATGGTAACAAAAATGCAAGCACAAGCATAATGCTAACCGTAACACTAACATTGACGGAAACGCAAGGCGAAGCAATAATGGTAATGGTAACGGTGACACAAACATAAACATAAACACAAACGGTAATGCAAATGCAAGTGCAAACGTAAGTGGAAATGGTAAAGGTGATGCAAACGGAACTATTAACGCAAATGTTAATGGAACTGTAAGCGCAAACATAAACGCAAATGGTAACAGTAACCGTAATGCTAACATTGATGGAAACAAAAGCAAAGCGGTAGCAGTAATGGTAATGGTGATGCAAATGTAAATGGTAACACAAACGCAAATGCAAAATGCGAATGCAAAACAGTAACGGACCGCTAACGGTGATGCAAATGGAAATGCTAATGAAAACAATAATGGCAACGCAAGCTTAAAAGCAAACGAACAGTAAGGGAAACACAGACACAAATGGTAACACAAACTGTAACAAAAGCACAAACAGTAATGGTAACACAAACAGAAACACAAAGGAAACAATAATGCTAAGGAAAACACAAATGCAAGAGCAAAAACACACATGGTGATGCAAATGGAAACGCTAATGAAAATGGTAATGGTAATGCAAATGCAAACACAAATGTTAACTGTAAAAGCCAACGGTGATGCAAAACAACTGTAATGCAAAAGGTAATGCAAACATAGCACAAACAGAAACGTAAATGGAATGCAACGGTGACGCAAAGAGAAACACTAATGCAAATGGAAACGCAATTGGAAACATGAATGCAAACACTAAATGTAACAGTAGAACAAACGCAAAACACTTTGTGTCCCAAAAGGTGCATTCAGAAGCACAGTGAATACAAAGAATGTGGGCATAATAATGGCCCTCAGACTAGAAAATTAGCACTTGGAATACTAAATTGCTCATATCTCAGGAACCGTGTAGCGTAGAAAAAAATTCAAATATCATATTATTTATGACTTTCCAGGCTAGTTTTTTACTTAGTCACCCAGCAGGGGGCTAAGCAATTTTGTGACGAAAAGTCCTTATCTCGAACCATTTTCAAGATACGGGACCCGGAAGGCACAGTGGACACCGTAATGTTATCCTATGGGAAAAATCATTAAATGCAGAGTGCTGCAAGCCCAGTAATATTTTGGCACCAAACCACAAAAAGGCACATCTGAGGGATGTTGGCTTTCTTCCCTGCAAATTTCAGCCCAAAAGACCAAATTATTGTTTTGCAGCAGGGTGGCAAATATTTCCTGTTGTTTTGGCCATACTTTTGCAAATTACTTTCCCAAATCATGACACTTTCACCAAAAAAATCACTAAAGTGTTGCATTTGCGAAAGTATTTCGTGAAAGTACTTTTTTTAAAAAACATTTAAAAAAATACTTCTGGTTTAACCCCCCAAAAAAGACATGTCTAGCATCTTCAGGACTCGACTAGGTGAACACAAGAATTGTGTTCCTAGAGGGTCTTAAATTTCAACGCCAAGCATTTTTCTGAGCTGTAACTGAAATAAAAAATGGCCTATTTATGAAAGTAAAAGGGCAATTTGTGAAAGTAAAAACTGCATTTGAGAAAGTGTCGCATTGGTTGTTGACTTTTCCCATAGACTATAATGGGATTCAGTGTTTTTTTAATAACTTTCGAACCATGTAATATTTTTTCAAGAAATCTTCAAAAGGCACACTGGGGAGCCGGGCTGCATGTTTCCTGATGTTTTTGGTTCAATCGCGCAAACCATGCGGGCTGTAGGTGTGAGCACAGAAGTGCACAAAAATGCATAATTTATACATGTTCTAGCAAGCTGTAGCTCCGCAACCATAAATCTGACTGTAGCACAGCTTGCTAGATCCAGAGACCTATGACACCAGACCATGCATACCAAATTCCAGGCAAATCTGTTGTACTGTTGCAAAGATATTAAGGTGCAGCATTTGAGATTTAACCTTAAATAGGGTACTCAACCTAACTATAGTGGCATTATTGTGCCACTGTAATATATAAATGTGTGTGTATATATATATATATATATATATGTATACGTATATATATATATATATATGTGTGTGTGTGTGTGTGTGTATGTACATATATGCATATGTATATTTATATTTATAAAATCGGTAGGGAAATTGCTTGGAACCTATTGGAAGATGACCATCACATGACTGTGAGTACATCAGAGCATGACCGCATACCTGCAATTTTACCATTTTATAAGATAGATAACCCACTCTAGGATGTGCGGTCATGCTCTGATATACACACGCCTTGGGTGGTTGATGCATACAGCCTGCGGCCACCTGCGTACAATGCACACCAGGGTGTGCGTATATCAGAGCGTGACGCACACCTAAGAGTGGGTTATCTATTACATATATGTATATGTGTGTGTCTCTCTCTCTCTACTATATATATATATATATATATATATATATATATATATATGTATAAATATATATATATATATATATATATATATAATATTTATTTATTTTATTTATTTATTAAATTTTGATGACCGGATAGGCCCACTGGGCTGTGAAGGTCCCTTTTTCAACATCAACCCAGAGAGACATTACATGGCATACAAGGTGATACAGACAGTAAACAGGTATTAACTCACATACAGGTTCAATAGTTACAATTTTTGACATTGATTCATAACAGTAGAGGCAAACTATCCATAATGGTTTGGCACGACAGGTAAGGTGATTGGCATAAGTCTGTGGGTGGGGGGGCTGTCAGGTGCCATGACATGAGACATGTGCTTGCCTCAAGTAGGTGCGCCTTGAGCCTGGTACGGAAGTTCATGGCGAGGGCTTCCTGTATCACTGGTGAAGTTTGTTCCACAGATGGGGACTGTGACGGAGAAGGATATATATATATATATATATATATATATATATATATATATATATGTGTGTATACACAAAATCACATACCCAATGATGCAAAGCATCATGTGCTGTATATACAAATCAGCACAGAATACTGTATACAGAAAATATTGTTGCCATTAATATCGGCACTCTGCCATCCTAAAAGTTGTTTATGCCCGATAATCTTTGCGGTTTACCACTGTACAGCATTGTATACAGTAGTACTGTATTGTCCAACCTAATGTGATTAAAGTCTCCCAGTGTACACTGCCCAACTTCAAACCGACATCTTAGTTAATTGAACACTATCTGTCAAGATTCAGTTGCTATAGCTGTTAAATAGGCACCTGGGCATCTGAAAAAAAACATACCTAACACACTGCACCCTTCCTTTTGTGTTGTGTTGTGTTGCAACGCGTTGTGAGCTGCTGCTGGTTTGTGAACATGTCCATCCTGAAGTGGTTAAATTCTGGCAAAGCTATGAAATGGGAATATCCAGTTGACATTGAAAATGTGCCATCTGAGCAGCAGTATTATGCCGGTTCAACTTTAAGCAAAAATGCATGGTGCCAAAAGACCTCTCACACAGTTTGCAAAGGGTGCCAAAAGAAAGACACAGACAAGTGATTCATCCTACCAGGACTCATTAGTGTGCCTCAACTGTATAACACCCCTGTGGAATAAACCAGCTACCCTAGGATGGTCTATTTGGGTTATGTTGTGGAGAACCCAATAAAAACAAAAAACAAGCTAAACGACAAAGAACCTCAGTGCATAAGCACTGAGACAATGGTACCCCCATGGGCATTGACCTGGAAGCCAAGTTTCAAAAAAATGCAAAATCATACATAACTCCACTAGTGTGATTTTATATTTCTTGAAACTTAACTAACGTAATACTTGCCCAGAATAACAATAAGGTAACTTTCTATATATATATATATATATGTATTTTAGAAGCAAAAAACCCAGTTTAATGCATCAGTTAGGGTTGTTCCACAGCAATAAAAGTGAGTAAATTCGGTGTTAGGGTTGAAAGCCCCCCTTGCACCCCTCCAGCCCACCTCCGCAACCGCCAACTGCCAACGGGGTGTGCATTGGGGTCATCGGTCCTAACTCTCACCCCATCACATGTGTAAACAAGCTGAGGTATAGCAGAATGGGGTGAGAGCTGAGACTAACAACCCTAATGAACATCCCATTGGCAGTTGGGGTGGTGGGCTGGGGGGCTGAAAGGTGCAAGGGGGGCTTTCAACCCTAACACTGAATTTCCTCATTTTTGTCACTGTGGAACAACCCTAACTGATGCATTAAACTGAGTTTTTTGCCTCTAATTTCCCTTCTTTTTGAGAATGTGCAGTAGAAATAGTGAATGGAATGTGGTGGTGGGAGCATGGGGCCCATCACATGATTTTTTGTGACATAGTAATGGTAAGTGCAAGGGAAATGCAACCGTTAACAGTTGCACATATGGTGATGGAAATGTAAATGGTAAAGCAAATATTATTAGAAACACAAGTGTAAAGTGATGGCAAAGTGAACAGTGACGCAAAAGGAGACACAAGCACGTAAAGAAATACAACCGTGATGTGCGCGGTCATGGTATGGCAATTGGAAATGCAAATGGTAACATTAAAAGCAGAAATAACGCCAAAGGAAACAGAAATGAACGTGAATTCAAGCATACATAAGCGAGAACACAAAGATACTTGCAATTGGTGTACAAGGGAATGGTAATGCAAAGTGCGAAAGCATGCAAGTGGAATGCTAACTGTAACAGTAGCGAGGCGCACAGCCTGGTTTTGACCAACAGCTGCATAGAGAAACACAGTGTGTACAAAGAATGTATGCATAATAATGGGACTCAGAGCAGAAAATGAGCTGTTTTAATACTAAATTGCTTATATCTCAGGAACCGTATGACGTAGAAAAAAAATTTAATTTCCCATGATTCATGAGTTTGCTGGCTAGGTTTTTGTGATGAAAATTCCGTATCTCGCACTGTTTCCGAGATACAAGCCCTGAAAGGTGCAACATATGCCACCATGTTAGTCTATGGGAAAAAACTCCAACTTCGGAGTATCATAACTTGACATCTGTGCAATATTTTGCCACCAAAACATGAAAAGACACATCTGTGAGATGTTGGTTGCCTTCCTTCAACATTTCAGCCCAAAAGACCAAACCATTCTTTTGCAGCAGAGTGGCGAAGAATTCCTGTCATTTTGGCCATAGTCTGGACAAGTAGAGTCGTGATTTGAAGCTTTGCAAAAATTTGTGAAAGTGTCACAAAATTGCAACTTTTCCTCTGCAACACTATTTTTCCCCAAAATTTGGAAAACATATTTCTGGGGAGTTTAACCCCAAAATAAAGACATGGCTAGCATCATGAGGGTCCGACTAGGTGACCACATAAAGAATTGTGTTCCTAGAGGGTCCCAATTTTAAATGCCAAGCATTTTTCTGCTCACCAACTGAAAACAAAATGGTGGATTTGCGACACTACTAGGGTCATTTGTGACACTAAAACATGCATTTGCGAAAATGTTAAACTTTTTGTTAACTTTTCCCATTGACTTATAATGGGAACTTGTTTTTTGAATAACTTTTGAACCATTCAATATTTTTTCATGAAATCTTCAAAAGGCACATCAGGGACCCAGGCCACATGTTCCCTGAAGTGTTTGGACTGGTCTTGCAAACCATGCGACCTGTAGGCACGAGCAAAGAATTCACAAAAAAACGTAATTGTGCACATGAATGTTGCTTAATAACTCTGCAGCCATATATCTGACCGGTACGAACGTTGGAAGATCCCAAGATCTGTAGTAATGCCCAGTGCCTGCCAAATTTCAGGCAAATCTGTTCAAAGGTGGAAAAGTTATTAAGGTGCAAAGTTTCACCATTTAACCTTAAAAGGGGTACTCTACCATAATATATATCTATATCTATATTTATATCTATATCTATAGATAGATAGGCACATTAGGCCAGATATTCAAAAGGGTTGCGCCATGCTCAATAGGATTGCGCCTGTGCAAAGTCAAACTTGCTCCATTCTGCGATATTCAGCAGAAGGCAGTTGCATACAGAAAACATGCTGAGCAACAGCGCAATGCAAATGAATGCATGCTGAACTGGAGGGAGGAACCATGCATAAACTGCACAGCCCAATATTCAGCCGGGCTGTGCAGAGTTGTGCTAGCGCAACCCCCCAACCTGCGCCTGCACAACTTTGAGCCCAAAAAGGCTCAAGTAGAGGCCACCCCATAGGTGAGCTGCTGTATTGCAGGATGCAACACAGCAGCTGCCTGTGGCTGGCCCCCAACCCAGTCCCTATGCCCCCCACTGCAGCCCGATCCGGGCATAGTGTACTCCCCACCAGCCCTATCGCGGGCATCAATGCTCCCCCCTCCTCCCGTACATATCCCTGGTGGTCCAGTGGACGAAATGCCTGATCGCAGGCGGTATGTGTCATAAAAACCACCCCGAACATAGCCCTGGTGGTCCAGTGGACCAAAATGCCCGATCGTGGGCGGTATGTGTCCTAAAAACCACCCCGAACATAGCCCTGGTGGCTAGTGTCCCACCCACCACCCACGAAGTCCCACCACCCTGCTCCCCGGCGGCCGGCGGGTGGCATCCCACCCACCTGCCGCCCTGCCGCCCGCAACTGACTGCCTAGTAGGCTGCACGCTCGCTGGTGCAGAGAAGAGCCAATGGGCGTGCAGCTATACCATATGACAGTCCAGATTTGTGAATGATGCTATCTCGCTGGACTGTCATATCAGGTATGGCTGTACGCCATTGGCTCTTGCTCTGCACCACAGCGATGCAGCCCCACTGGCAGTCAGTCGGCGGGTGGCGGGCGGCAGGCGGGTGGATGCTGCCACCCGCCGCCGCCGGGGAGGTGGTGGGCCTCGTGGGTGGTGGGGTGGGGACACTAGCCACCAGGGCTATGTTGGGGTGGTTTTATGACACATACCGCCTGCGATCGGCATTTCAGTCCACTGGACCACCAGGGCTATGTTCGGGGTGGTTTTTATGACACATACTGCCCGCGATTGGGCATTTCGGTCCACTGGACCACCAGGGATGTGAGAACGGGAGGGTGGGAATTATTATATATACCGCCCATGATCGGGCATTTCGGTCCACTGGACCACCAGGGATGTGAACAGGAGGGGTGGGATGTGATACATACCACCCGCGATTGGGCATTGCGGTCCACTGGACCACCAGGGATATGTATGGGAGGAGGGAGCCACATTGCTGCCACGTCGGGCTGCAGGGTGCGTTGGTTCCGCGGCTGCTGCCTGGCAGGGCGCCAGGCGCAAGTCCTCGGGGATCGGCGCACCTACATGCTAATGGCATGCAAATGGGGCCATAATCAGATGCAAATGGCCCCCCTGCGCCTTGCATGAATTATGGCCCCATTTGCATGTCACCTTTTGAATATCATGATTTTGCGCATGGCGCAATGGTACTTGCGCCACCGCAAGTTGAATGCTCCACTCTGACAACTTGCGGTGGCGCAAGTTCCACTGCGCCATGCACAGTGGCTGTGGCTGGGGGGTGATATTCAAAGGAGTTGCTCAATAGCGCAACTCCTTTGAATATCGCCCCGGCCACACCCCTGCACAACTATTTTGCACAGTGTAAGGGCTTGCGCCTCAGAATGGTGCAGTTTGAATATCCAGCCCATACAGTATAGAGATATAGAGATATGCAGATATAGATACATATATATATATATATATATATATATATCTATTTCTATATATGATACATGATGGCCAACTGGAATATGATACATGTTAGCATGAGTGCAGAGTGAACTGTGATAATATCACAAGTTGCAAAGCTACGAGTGGTATTATCTCAGTTCACTCTGCATGAGTGCTAATATGTTCCATATTCCTCATGTCGCACATCATGTGTGAGATTTATACAATAGGGCCCTTGTTTTTATTTGCAGTTTACTTTTGTTATGTAGATTTTGTATTTTGTGCCATTTTAGGCGTTATTGTTTTGTTAGGTGTATCTCCACCTGTTGTTCGGTATCAGCAAGTTTGATTGCATTGTGTGTTTAATAGTTTGTGCATGTATTGTTTCTGTGTTTCTGTTAGTTGTGGTTGCTTGTTTCAGTTGTGCATCGCTATTGATTCATCAGTTTGTGTTGGTGGCTGTAGTATCCGGGAGTTTAGAGTTCTGAGGAGTAAATGCTGTATGGATTTACTTTGCGCACTCCAGTGCTCTTTGCTGGAGTGTGTCTTTTATGTAGTTTTACTTTTGCCTTTTTGGCGTTATGGCTACAGGAACTAAGGTCTAAAAGTAAGTGCCATGAAAGAAATATCTTTGAAGTATTCTGTTATTGAGGAGGCATTTTTCTGTTTTGGCCAGTAGATTTCTGTTTGGGAGAAAGGGCTGTGTTGTATCAGAGTGAGGGCCAGATATTCAAAACTTTGCCCCGAGGCTAAATTAGCACTGCCCGGCAAGGTGCTCATCCTTACCTCAGTCGGTGGCCGGCTGTGATGGTGAGAGGAGGGCTGAGCCAGTTGACAGCTCTGTTAGTAGATTGTTCCTGGGCTAAGCAGGAGCATCACTGCCAAGTGGGAGGCCATTAGACTACCAGGAAACAGTCATTTTGTATGGTGCTTGGGGTCAGGATTCTTGCAGGGGGTTGGGGGGACCACTAGACTACCAGGGCAATTTGGTTTATTTTACTGAAAAGGGGTTGGGATTCTTGCAGGTGGGGGGACCACTAGACTACCAGGGCAATTTAGTTTATTTTACTGACAAAGGGGTCAGGATTCGTGCTGGGGGGTGGGGGGAGCAACTAGACTTTCAGGAATTTATGTTTATTTTAATGACAAATGGCTGGGATTCATGCAGGGGTGGGGAGGGACCACTAGACTAACAGGAGTTAACTGTACTACTGTGGCTATGGGGGTCCACGATGGTGGGCACCACCACATTACCACGCATTACTGCTAGCTTTGTTCAGCGGTATCCAAGTGCCGTGCTACAGGTTGCGCTGCCTGGCTGTAGCACGCGGCACTAGATCTTTGAATATGCGCACTGCTGGCATTCATGGGCACTCTCTTAACCCACTCCTACATTACTATTATGTATTAATGCGGCACTACCCTACAGTGCCAGGGCTTATAGGGCTTTTGAGTATTGCAGCCTGCACAAATCAAGCGCTATTCCAGCGCTTATGGTTTTGCGCTAGGTGCAATGTTTGAATATCTGGCCCTGAGTGTTTGAAGCTATTTTCAGAAGTCTGTGACTTGCTATGCTGATTTTCAGGAATACTTTTGCACAGCAGTTGTGGTGTCTGTAGCAGCAGATATCGTGGGGCTTTGTGCTGACTGAAGGTATTTAATTGGGTGAACTGAATGATGTATCTCTTAACTATTCTGGAAGTTCTGATGTGCTTTGAATGGTGTGCTGTGATTCAGTGAGGTAATGAGTGTTGGAATAACATCTGTTGACGTAGAGAGTGTAGGTGTATTTGTCTCCATATACTTCACTGTCTCGTCAGCAACCCTGTTATTCAATGGCTGTGAAAATAATAACATTTATTCATAGTGTTATTCCTTCACCACTATTGTGCGTATGTGTGTGTGTGTATATATGTATATATATATATAGATAGATATACATACATATATATATATATATATATATATATATATATATATATATATATACATATATATATAGCAATAACCCATGACAGGTGTGGGGTTATAGGCATTTAATCCATGCCTGGGGAGCCCAAACAGAGACACCACATTGTGGGAATTGTGCAGACACACAAGGGGGGCTTTGCCACTTGCTTAGCGGCTACTCTGGGTGATGTGATTATGTAATGGTATCGGGGACATGGTCAGCAGCTATCACAGAGAGTGACACAACAAACAAGGAAGGTGGACACTTTTACGAGCACAACATTGCCTACGGGGAGGTTATCAGAAACAGTTGCTCATGGGCTGGGGTGCCCAAGGAATGGGCAGGGTATCTTACTGTGCTATGGTTACTGAGATATTGTCAAATAGGCATTATGAGGGTTGCTTGGAATGCCCCTAGGCCTGTGCTATGCATCTGCACTTATGTGTGGGTGGGAGCATAGGGCCCAGTGGGACCATGCTTCCAACTACACATACTGTTTATGCTTAAACTGAGAGCACTACACATATAGTTGGGTGGGAGCGCGGGGCCCTGAAGGCACGTGCTTCCATCTATGGATACTATTTTGCAACCTTGAGGACATAGCTATGGGTGGGTTGGAGCAGTGCCTAGCGGCCCATGCTACCACCTATGGATTCCATTTTGCAAACCTGAGGAGACAGTCATGGATAGGTGGGAGTGTGACACTCTGCATAGAAACATAGAAACTGACAGCAGATAAGGACATAAGGTCCATCCAGTCTGCCCATTTCTTTTCTATCTTCTGAATGTGCCATCGGCATATAGTAACTAAGACTGGACAGTCAATTATGGAAAATTGGTCTATGGGATCCTCAGCATGCAGACTAAGTTGCATTGCAGGGGTTAGCCTATACAAATTACATTTGCCAGTCACCTTTAAAGGTCTTGAATGCAAGGCTATTGCACAGGGGTATATGTCTTTAAGTCTTTACGCTATGTGAATAACCAGGAATTTGACAAATTATATAATCACTTCCACTGCTTAATCTGTGGATTGCCTAGGTTTGATCAAGGCCCTCTTTTAAGGGCAAAACTAGGCCAACTTTGTATTACTATTATTTATCAACAACTAATGAAATATTAGTGTTATGTAGAATTTTTGTTTAAAAAATTGCTTTTCTAGAGGAAGTACTGTATGTTGTAATAATTTTCTATCTTTGCTCAAGCATATCCAACCCATATATTCATTATTATTCTAGAGGCAGCTGTCCCTGTTGGGTACCAATTAGTGCACTGCCCAAGGAAGGAGCACAGCAGTGGGGTAGTGGTCACTGTTTTTAAATCCAGTCTGAACTTCATGGTGTATCCAGCCAAATACAAATCTTTTGAGTGCATCACTGTGCATGGGGGTTCAGGTGCAGACAACAGGATTCTCCTAATTTACTAACCCCTGGGACAGGGGAGAGAATTCCTGCTGGAGGTAGTGGACTTCGACCTGACCAGGTGTTGGAGTCCCTAGGTGTTTAATCTTTGGGGACTTCAATGCCTGAGTCAATGACAAATCCTCATGTTTCGATTACAACCTCCTCCAGTGGATGTCATCACTGGACCTGGAACAGGTGGTTACTTCCGTGACCCACCAACAAGATCAAATGCTTGATCTGGTGTTCTAGCTGGATCTTGAGGTTAACAGCCTCAGGATTTATCAAGTCCTGTGGTCTGATCACTGTACCTTGAGGTTCACATTTTGGGGCCCCAGAAGCCCTCCCCTGTGGAGATGGTCAGCTATCAACTTTTAAGGGGCTTGTGCCCTGAGGGATTATTAGGCTTAGCTGACCTATCTAGAGTGCATACAGCTTATGCAACTGGCACTGGTGAGGTGGTGGCCACCTATAATAGGGTGGTGTCCGAGGCACTGGATGTCATCGTCCCAGTTCATATACAACTCAAATATTTTACTTGAGATCCACTTGGTTTGATGGGAAACTTAAGACAATGAAGATCAAGGGACAGAAGTAGGACCATTGCTGGCAGAAGACCCGACAGGAAGCCAACAAAGTAGCCCTGCATGCTCATTATGGTGAGTACTAGAAGGCAATTTCCCATAAGAAGGCAGAATTCCTAGCCAGGGAAATTGCAGCAGGGAGAAACAGACCTTCTCAGTTTTTTCAAACTGTAGATAGGCTACTTCATCCTCCATGTCTACAGCAGAGAAAGTCTATTTTATCAACATTATGTGAAAAGTATGCTCTGTTTTTCTCTGACAGAGTGTCAACTATCCAGTCGGGGATTCTGTCAGTGAGGCCATTGAGGCCTTTCAGTGGTTGGACCAGCAGGAACAGAAGCACTCCACCATTCTGGGAGGTGTTTAAACCAGTGGAGTTGCTGAAAGTTACTAGGAAGATCTTCAAGATGAAGCACACCTGTTGTGAACCGGACCCACCCTGACATTTTCTTAATGAGGTGTGCCAAGTTTGTTAACCCAGGGTTCGCCAGGATTGCCAGGTGTTCAGTAGCAGATGAGGTTTTCCCAGAAGCTTTGAGAGAAGCACTGGTAAGACCCCTTCTTAAGAAATCTTCCCTCGACCTGGTGAATTATTGTCCCATCACCAACCTGTCATTTTGAGCAAGGTTGTTGAGTAACTTGTGGCACAACAGCTCAAGAGTGCCCCATGTCCTTTGACTTCAATGAGCCATTTCAGTTGGGTTTTGGGCCAGACACAGCATGGAAACATCATTAGTTAAGGTGCATAATGATCTGCCCAGGGCTAGTTCTTGTGCTTCTTGATCTCTCCTCAGCCTTTGAGACTGGATCACTTTGTGCTTCTTGATCAGTTCTGTGAGTATTGTGGACTCACCAATTCTGTCATCAAGTGGTTTGAATTCTATCTCTCTAATAGGGTGCAGCAGGTGGTGATGGGAAATTTCTCCTCCTCACCAACGTCCCTGTCATGTGAAGTTCTGCAAGGCTTGATCTTGTCACCGATGCTGTTCTCATTGTACATGCTGCCACTGGATGGGATTATTCAAGTTCAGTGTAGAGTTTCACTGCTATGCAGATGATACCCAGCCATATCTGTCATCTGCACCATTAACACCCAGTGTTGTGTGACATGCTTAACACCTGTCTGGCTAAAATCAATAACTGGAAGTCTTCTAGTTGGCTACAACTTAACCCTCATAAGATGGAGGTACTGATGATTGAGCCAAGCTATGAGCATGATGGATCATCACCTGGAGCCAACACAAGTCTTTTCCTGGGGTCTGCTCTGTTGGTGGCATCTCTGAGGGTGCGTGATCTTAATATGATTCTGGACAGCAGACTGACCTTTGAAGATAAGGTATTATCTTTAGTCAAAAGTGTTTCTTTCCCACTTGAACATCACCAGGATCAAGCCTCTCATTCTGCCTGAAGATCTGCCAACTCTAGTACATGCTTTTATTACCTCTAGACTCAACTACTGTAACTCTCTATACTTTGGGGTCATGGGAAGGACCATCCACAAACTGCAGGTGGTGAAGAATGCAGCAGCCCAGTTACTGATGGACCTGTCCAGGTCCAGTCATGTGACCCTGGTCCTGCATGCTCTACACTGGCTGCCTGTCAGGTTGAGGGTCCTTTCCAAGGTGGGCTTGCTCACCTTTAAGGCCCTATGTGGACAGGGTCATGGCTACCTGTCAGAGCTCCTGATACCTGCAACTTCTGTCTGCTCCCTCCTCTCCTCTTTAAGAGGCCTCCTGGATATTCCAAGGGTTCGGCTTAAGACATCAGGCGAGCAAGCATTCAATGTTGCTGGGCTGGCCCTGTGGAACTCGCTACCACCTACAGTCTGAGAGGCCCCCTCGATTGGGGTGCTCAAACTGAGGCTCAAGTCCCACCTCTTCTGCCTGGCCTACCTGGACTAACTGCTGCTGCCCGGCCATATCAGTGGCAGCTTATAGATATATTTTAAAACTGTGATCTGAATTTTCTTCTTTATTTAGTTATTGTTTCTATTATTGTTGTCATTTCTAGTGCTGTGCTGTATTGTCAGGTGCCCAGAGCTCCAGGAATGGGTGCCATACAAACAAAATTTGCCTTGCCTTGCCTTAAAACTTTATTGTTTACAACTGTCTCAGGAAATTACTGATTTAAGTTTTAAGTCTTGTTTGATACATTTTGACCTAAATGTAAATTAAGGAACATCTTACACTTATAGCCAGATAAAATAGCATGTCAGAAATTAACAGTAGACGTAGCCTGTGTGGTCATCCTTAGAAGAGTCACATTGGAAATATAGCTATCTGTAATCAGTATTAATATTAGAACATGATTAATGCCATTTTTTAGAGTCCATGTGTTTGCCAGCAGTATTTTAAAATCTAGAGAGAACAAACTGAATACATCAAGTAACTTCTATGACTGGGCAAGAAGGCAAAGAAGATTTATTACATTTGAGTTTAGTACATAGCTATTATGAAGGAGTAAGGAAATGTTTCTGGCACAAATATTGTTCTCTTTATACAGTATATGACAAGATCAAACTCTTAAATACTTCTTAATAATACTGTGTGTCAAATTGTGCAACACTTATCTAGCTGTCTTATGATTTGTGTGAAGATAAAAATAATGAAATGGGAAATGATGAATTGAAAATGTGACAGGGATGAAACTTAAATATGGATTGAATATGTATATGCTACATCTAGAAATCATTTTATAATTGTATGTTGTACATTTCTTACCTATTCTTGTCCAGCTTTATAGAATTGTAATGTAACAGGGTACAGGGTTGATGTGAACATTACCAACCAACATTAAAACATTATCAGAATTGATGCAGGTTAAAATAGTGCACCAATGAGATTTTACCCAGTCCATTCTTAACATGTTGTTCTTGAAAGGATTTTATTGAATATCAAAAGTTGAACATTAAATGGAATAGGGAAATAAGGGGCTGTCAATTATTTTACAACAACATGAATAATAGGGGGTGGTCGTCTGTATCTACGCGGGTTGGGGAGGGGCACCACAGACAGCGAGGATCATTTTCTGTTTTCACAGGGAAAAATAAAAAATACATCGCAGGATGGTTATTCTATTACAGGGACAATGGGCATGCTGGGAGTTGGGCTCCCAGCATGCCTAGGCACATTGTTGGGGTCTGTAGCCAACAAGGATTGGGCACCCCATTGGCACATACAGAGTGTTTTGGGGAGTTGCATGAGCTGAGGGGGATTTTGCACCACCCCTCTGCACACAACAAAGGGGGGGGCATTATGCCAATGGGGATTGGGCTCCCCTGTCGGCAAATGAACTTGGGAGGGGGCATGCTGACAGGGTGATTGCGCACCCCCATCAGCTTTCATGAGGACTGTAAGAGGTGGATGGTGACAGCTGCCACCATGTTTATTTAAAACAAATGAGGGGGACATTATGCCAACAGGGATTGGGCTACCCCATTGGCAAATGAACTGGGGAGGGGCATGTTGACAGGAGGATTGGGCACCTGTTGGCTTTCATGGGGACTGTGAGGCGGCTTGGAACAGCTGCCACCACGTTTCTTAAAATGGAACACCAGACAAGGCAAACTGTGATTCGTTGCTGGAATCAGGGACCACCCCAGCAGCAATAACAGTTGATTGTTAAATAACAGGGAACTCCCTGATTGCAGCAGTGAGTTTCTTTCAAGTTGGTGGCATGCTACAATACTGCTGTCATTGACAGCATGCTCCTGTATTGGCACCACAGAGACAGCCCCAAAATGGACTGCTGGCATTGGCCACAACACTGCTGAACCTCCACAACTCACTAGTACAGCAAGCTGCCGCAATATGTTTCTTGCGCACGTGTACGAGCAAACATAAAAGGAATAGCTTTTTGGCTGATGGATGCATGTTTGTAATGAAAGGGCATGAGGGCTGAGTATCAGTCTTCAAAGCTGTTTGGTTGTGTAGTCAAATCCTTGATTTGCAGGATAGCAATGCCACCTCACAGCAACATAAATGGTGGCTGCCAAGAGAGTTCAAGGACAGTTCAGCAGTGGTAAGGAGAGAGGCAAGAAGGGGAGTGGCCAGAATGAAAGTCCTAGAAAGTAGCCACTGAGAGACCTTCAGACATAGCTGGGAGAGATGTCAGTGGAGAGTGCTACCGGCTAGGCAACCTTTTGAAGGGGTCAAAGAGCTATACTCAGCAAGGCAGATGACTTGGGTGGCCTGCAAAGGAGGCTGGCACTGATGGGTGGCTTACCATAAAGCCATGCAGGTTACTTAGGGATAGTGCCCCAAACTGATTTAGCTAGTAGGTTGGCTGGCAATGGAAGGAGTGTGATCTGCCACCAAAGCAACCCCCCCATTGGGAGATTCAGCTGGTAACTGCATGTCTTCCTCCAGTGGATTGTCTAGCAATGTATTAGCTGCAGGGTGGTGTGATCAGGCACTTCTGGAAGGATCTGCTGGTAGTCTGGCCAGTGGTATGGGTGTGTGGTCTGTCAACAGGCACCCCTGTTGGAAACCAGTGGACTCAGCTGACAGGTCAGTCAGTAGCAGAGCCCCACAAGACACCAGTTTAGAAAAGGCAGGCCATGGGAAAATGTATCTGGTTTATCAGCCAGTGGTGAGAGGGCACAGCCAAAGCAGGGTGATAGACCCTAACAGATTCAGCTGGCACATCGACAGGTGCACCACCCTAGCAGAGGCTGGCCCTAGGAAGACTCGGCTGGTACAGTAGATAGACCAGCAGTGAAGGGTGGCCGCCACTAGGCATATTTGGAGAAAGGCAAAAGAGACTTGGCTAGCAGATTGACTAACTATGAGGTGTAACATAGAAACATAGAAGTTGATGGCAGATAAGGACCGCAAGGCCCATCCAGTCTGCCCATTTCTTTTTCTACCTTATAAATATGCCATCGGCCTTTGCTCTGTCAGTGGCCTATCTATTCATACTCCTCTGTATTGCTCCCTTAGGCCAATCCCATGCCTGTTTGAAGCCCTGCACTGTATTCATAGCCACCACTTCCTGAGGTAGGCTGTTCCATGCATCCACCACCCTTTCTGTGAAAAATAATTTCCTCACATTCCCCTTAATTAGCCTTCCTCTAGTCTCATGCTGTCCTCTTGTCCTGCTATTTTCTTATCTTTAAACATGTTAGACTCTTTCACCCTGTTAATGCCCTTAAGGTGTTTGAATGTTTTGACTATATCACTCTCTCCCTCCTTTGCTCAAGGGTATACATATTGAGCTCTGTTAATCTGTCCTCATATGTCTTCTGATGCATTCCCTGCACAATTTTCTGATGCATTCCTGCACCATTTTGTTGCCCTTCTCTGGACTGCCTCAATTTAGTTAATGTCCTTGTGAATGTGTGGCCTCAGTACTGCACAGTACTGCAGATGGGAGCCTAATCAGTGTCTTGTAAAGAGGTTATTACCTCCCTCTTACGACTTGTGATACCCCTACTAATAAACCCCAACATCCCCCTAGACTTACCTACTGCTTTAGAGGTCTGCTTGGATGATTTCAGGTCATCTGTGATGATGATGCCCAAGTCTCTTTCTTCCTTTTTGACTGCCAGCAACTCCCCTCCCAGCCTATAGGTGGCTTCAGGGTGTCTCTTTCCCATGTGCATGAACTTGCACTTCTTTGCATTAAATCCCAGTTGCCACTCTTCTGACCATTTTGCTAGGTTATCCAGATCTCTTCTCATTCTGCCCACCCCATCTGGATCATCTACTCTGTTGCAGATCTTGGTGCCATCTGCAAACAGACAAGCCTTACCCTCTAGTATATCTGCAATGTCACTAATGAAGATATTGAAGAGGACTGCCCCCAGGACTGATCCCTGAGGTACCCCACTTGTGACTTGCATCTCTTCTGACTGTATACCATTTACCACCACTCTCTGTTTTCTGCCCATCAACCAGTTTGCCACCCAGTTGACCAACTTCTGACCCACCCCGAGCCTACCTAGCTTATTTATCAATCTTCTATGTGGAACAGTGTCGAAAGCTTTGCTGAAGTCAAGGTAGCAACATCAACTGTCCCCTTGATCCACACTCTGGTTACCCAGTCAAAGAAATCTATGAGATTAGTTTGACAGGACCTTCCTTTGTAAACCAATGCTGTCTTGGATCCTGTGCCCTATGGATTCCAGGTGTTGCACTATCCTTTTCCTTAAGGAGTGCCTCCATAATCTTGCCCACTACTGAGGTAAGACTGACTGGTCTGTAGTTCCCTGCCTCCTCCCTGCTAACACTCTTGTGGAGTGGGATCACATGAGCCCTTCTCCAGTCTTCTGGGACCTCTCCTGTGCTCAGAGACTCACTAAACAGTTCTGCTAATGGCTCTGCTAGTTCCACCCTTAGCTCCTTAAGTACCCTGGGATGTATGTCATCAGGTCCCATTGCCTTGTCCACCCTGAGCTTAGCGAGCTCTTGTAGGACCCTTTCTTTTGTGAAGGGAGTAGTGCTCACCTCCCTCCCCCCTGTGTCCATGGTGCTGAGCTGTGGGCCCTGCCCTACCTTCTCTTCAGTAAATACTGATCAAAAGTATCTATTTAGGATAGATGCATTTACAGGGTCCTCCTCCTCACATGCCCCCTTTTCTCCTTTGAGCTTAGCAATCCCCGCTGGACTTTCTCCTCTAATGTATCTATAGAAAGTCTTGTCCCTTCTTTTTACTGTTCGTGCTAGTGTTTCCTCAGTTTGGGACTTTGCCTTTCTTACTGCCTTCCCTGCTTCCCTTAGGGCAGTTTGGTATGCCTCCTATCTTCATCCCAATGAGTTCCTTATATTTCCTGAAGGCCAGCCTTTTCTGCTACTGTATTTGAGAACCAAAGTGGTTTCCTTCTTCTTTTGCACTTCCTTTTCTAACATAATGGGATGTTGCTTCAAGTATTGCATCCTTAATGCTTGCCAACTTTACCTGTACCCCCTTCCCTGTGTTTCTTTTTGCCAGGGCTAGCTTAACTCTGTTGGCCATCTTATCAAAGTCGGCTCCTCTGAAGTCCCATATTTTTGCCTTGAAATGGGATGATTTAGATGTAGTGGCCAAACTGAACCATACAATGTGATGGTCACTAGCCCCCAGGTGACCTTCTACCTGGAGATCTGTGATCCCTTCCCTGTTAGTCAGTTCTAGATCTAGGATAGCTTTGTCTCTTTGTGGATTGTTGTACCTGTTGTTTGAGGCCCTCCCCCTGCAGGGAATGCACCATGTGTTTAGTTCTGGCAGATATTCCTGCTGGTATTGACCAATCTGTATCCGGCATGTTGAAGTCTCCCATTATCAGAACCTCCCCTTTAGCTGTCATGTTTGGTATAACTTCTAACAGTAATATGTCTATACCTCCCCCTGGTCTGGGGCTATGACAACCCCAGTTCTTATGGCTGTCCCATTTCCTGTTTCCAGGGTGACCCACAGTTCTTCTGGCTCCTTATGCGTATTCTGAATTTCTGTAGCTTTGATATTTTCATTGACATACAGGGCCTCCCCCCCCCTCCCTTTTGCACCTCGGTCTCTTCTGAACAGTACACTGCCAGGTACTGAAAAGTTTCCCAAGTGTGGTTACTGGTAAACCACATCTCACTAATTGCTACTATGTCCAGTTTAGCCTCTGACATTATTGCCTGCAGGTCTGGGATCTTATTTTCCAGGCTGTGAGCATTTGTGTACATGATTTTCCACTGGCTAGATTTCAGTGTGTTAGTTGTTGGGTGAGGTTTGGCATTTCTCCTGTGCATCGTATGGGGAGACGGACCTTTTTTCTTACCTGGTAATGCAAATGAACTGCAAACATGCTGAATCCCTGTTTGACCACTACCTGAGGGGGGAGGGGTGTTCTACCCATTCGACGTATGGGGTGCTGCACCCCTCTCCCTATTTGCTAGTTTAAATATTCTGCAAAGACATCAAACTTCTGCCCCAATGCACTGAATCCCTCCTTAGTCAGATGCAGTCCATCAAATTTAAAGAACTTTCGCTCCCAGAACTGTTGCCAATTTCCTTCAAATCTGTGTCCTTTTTCCTGACACCAGCCCTTGAGCCACATGTTTAGCTCCCCTATCTCCCCTTCTCTGATCTTCCATCCATCATCTCCCCTCTCACAGACTGGCAAGATCTCAGAGAAGGAGATGGTGGATGAAATGGATGATAGTTTGTCACCCAGCCTGGTCAGGTGTTCCTTGGTCTCCACAACTGACCTGACTGGCGAGATCATTATTCCCTACGTGTACCAGGACATCAATGTTTTCTCCTGCTTTGTGAACAATTTTAGCAATGCAGTCAGTGTCTCTCCATGCTGATGTACCTGGGAGCATCTGACCAGTACCCCTGGCTGGAGATAGGTATCAACTCCCCGACTCATGGAGTCTCCTATGATCAGAAGTTTTTTGGATTTCCTTTTTGCTTTTTTTTGTTTTGGTCCCTGATCTGGGTGAGTTTTGTTCTGCTAGCTCCTGTGCTGCAGTGTTGTGCTCTGCAGTGTCCTCTGCCCCTTTGTTTGATTTTAGAGATAGAGGCAGATACCTGTTTGTAGTGTTTATATGGTTTTTGGAGGTAATATGTTGGAGAGCACAGAGTGATGGGGCACCTGATTTGCCCTTCCTAACCACCTGCCAACCTCCTGGACCAATTACCCTCTGTGGTTGAGGTTCTTCTGTTGGATGTTGGTGAAATGGCAGGTGGTTCTTATAATGTAGGTGTATCATAGACTCGGCTATGTAGCTGATCAGCTAGCACTGGGGAAAAGTGGACACTTGGCTAACATGTTGGCTAGCACCATAAAACATCTTTAAATGCTCACATCCTTCAAAACCTAGCAACAGCCAGTCACAGATACATAGAATGTGATGGCAGGTAAAGGCAGCCAGGCCCACCCAGTCTGCCCATTTTTCCTACCTGCTGCAAAACCACAGACCCTACTTGACTTTTGGCTTTGTTATCCTGCCTATCCCTAGGGTACCACTAAGCCTTAGCCACTTATGGGGGAGGCATAGCACTTTGGATGAGATTCCTGGGGAGTTGATGAGGCATAGTGAGACCCACAAATTAAGGTTCCATTATCCTAGTGCTGGGTTGTGCTAGCAAGGACACCCCCATGCCTACCAACTAGATTGTTGGGGTCAGAGTCCCCAAGGTGGCTCTGATCCCTCATAGAAGTCCATCTCAGGCGTGATAATTGACCTAAGTCCCTAGAGGTAACCTTTCATATATCGGGCTGGTAGAAGTAAGACCTAGCCCCTTTTTCATCTCCTTTTGTGAGCTTTGGGTGTTGGCCTTCAATTTTAGTAAATTGCAGTTTTATTTGCCATTTGCACTGTATTATTAAATGAGTGTATGTAAATATCTTTTCTTGAATACTCAGCTGAATATTTAGTATTTGGAAGCTTAATATTCAGATATTCAGTATTCATGCTTATCTAAAAAAATAAATAAAACACCCTTCCCCAACCCTGTTTATTGTACAATTTTCCATCCTCCTTGCCCTGCCCAAACACAGTAAAACATTTTGTCTCATCCCTCACCCACTGTCTGCCCTAATTTCACCCCACTTTCTTCCCCAAAGCAATACCATTGCGTGGCGACAGCTTTACAGCATGGTAATGTTGTCACCAGAAAAAGGGCGATAGTTACAGGTGCGATCTTGATTTTAGATCACCCCGCACTCATGCTGTGTTGGGTATCCTCACAGTTTCTGTGCCCTTCATGGCATGCCTGCCCTGGAGGAGGTTATATATATTTTTTGAGGTGTGAGGGTGTCCCCTGCTTGGAGAGGGTTTGGGGGCAAAGCCCCTGCAAATCCTGACTGCTTCCCAGGATGGCACTTTGGCATTCTAAGTCCGAGGAGGAGCAATGCCAGGAGCTGTAATGCCAAGCAGCATGTTGCTGTCACCGTAATCGACACTGGCACGGTAACTGTCACATCACCATGGGTGAACACTTCCCCCAACACCCACAATAGTTGTATTATTTGTTTTTTAGTCCTATGATGATGACCAGCACCACCATCAATGGTCTCCATGACCAGTAGCCATCTTCATGAAATAAACATGCTTCTTTGCACTTAACAAAAAATATCTTCTTTGTGTATTTCACATCCCCCACTTTGGGAGTACCCTTATCTCGCCATGTGCCCCTCCAGTACCTGATTTTATTAGATAGAAAGGCAAGCATCACAATCTGCCCTCCTCTATGGCCAGCTGCCTTCTGTTCACTTGCTGTCCGTACTAGTAAAACCAGCTGATCATGTGTTTATTTTAATAATAGCAGTAAAGAATTCTAGGGTGCTATGTTGCTGTTCAGTTAAATATCTAGGGCATGTAGTACTCAACTGCTCCAGGTGCCATATTATGCCTTCAAATTGTGATTAAACCTAACTAACCAGCAGGAGTGAACAGAAGAGACCTTTGATGATACTTCCTCCAATTTCACAAGACTTTGCGTAGGCTAATGAGTAAAGTTAAAGATTAATCCTTGTGTTTGCATAGCCCTTAGTTCAATACCCTGCTCCTAAATCAGGTGCCTGAGTTAGACATAGGCCCAGACCCAATGATAGAAGAGTCTGAGGCTCTTAGCATAGTTAACAAAAGGGAATGTACTCTATAACACAAATTTACATTAGTTTAGTATTAGCTGCGCTTAAAACAGACAACATAAAGACACATCCTAACTCTGACCAGGCTGAAAGGGTGCTGCATCTCTCCTGTGGCACTTCAGCATCTCAGCTGCCATCCACCCCTGGACCTTCAGCCACATCCTCTGGACCCCAGGTACATCCAAGCTCCTCCGCTACAGCAGAAGTCACTTCAGAACACCAGTAGAGCTTTCCTTACTTTGAATTAAGGGCACTTCTGAGGTGTAAAGCTGATGGCTTGATTGGCATTTCTCTCTATGCCCTGTACTGTGTAGCTTGCCAAAATTTTACCCCCCTTCCCCAGCTGCTTCTCTTTCCTCTCACTCCATGCTGCTCAATTCTACTTTTTTTGTTGTTGTTTTTTTGGGTGCCTTTCAGTCTGTACAGGGTGGGACGTTATGTTTAGAAACCCTTTGTTGGTATTTGCATTACAAATTTTCAACATGGCCTTTTTGTGACCCCCACCTCATGAAAGCATTTGTGACTTCTGCCCATGAACAGTGGCACTGTGATAATCTTAATCTGTCCCGAATGCCGATTTCCCATAGTGACCACACCATTCTGTACCAGATGTGTGAAAACACAGTTTGGGCAGGATATGAAAAATGACCGTTGCACCATTCATACCATTCAAAATAGTATCAATATTGAGGGATATCACGTTCTTTACTGCAGGAGTCTGTTTCCAGACAGATTTGGTCTGCACTAGCAAAAGGAAGAGAAAGAACCTACCCTGTTGCTATTACACTATAGCTCTCTTACAAGGGAAGGAATGGATGGCTGTAGTTTCCAGTGCTGTAAATTCCCACTTTTACTTGAGATACCACAAAAGAATAAAAATTACTTACTAGAGACTGCCCATGCTACAGTAGTAAGGAAGAAAAATCCCCAGAGTGGATTATGCTGCATCTTCATTTGTTCATGTGACTGCAAATTATCTTCATAAAGAGGCAAACAAGGCTTCTATATACACTGAATCAGAGTAGTTATTTACTTTTGTACTCAGCCAGACTGCTATCTCTGCCAAATGAATGATGAACAAATCAATCAAGAACTGCCAGGAATGATTGCTTTTGCTGGGAAATGGAGCTTCAACCTGGAAGTGGGGGCTGTCCAATCCATGTCAAGCAGCACAAGCACACAAGAATGTAAGCACAGTGATCTCCAGGTAACATGCATGGCAGCAAGCTACAGCAGCTTTCTGTTAGAGGAACCTTATAGCAGGGAGCTGTTTATTGAAGATGATGGCATAGGTGGGAAGACTGCAGAGAGACAGTGTGTTAGAGATTTTATCATTCAAGGTAATAAATATTGTTGTACAGCTGACTTGGGGACAGTAGCTTGGATACTGCTACAAGTCAATCAAGGCCTCTCCAGTTCAGGAAACCCCTCAAAATGCTTTCATATCTGACTAAGCCTTATTGCTTCATTTTAGTGGCTTGCCAAAGACAAGGAATATTGCACAATACTGCTGTTATAACTTAAAAAATCACATCAACAAAACCTTTACTCTTGGGGCCTGAGTCTGACTCTCAAATGATTTAGATTGATGCAAGGTGCCTGCATCAAACATAAATGAAGCAAGTCACACCTTGCAGCAAATCAATGCACCCAGTGCTATTCTCAAAAGCACCTACATCAAACGCAGACTACATGCACCAAACGGTGCTTGCATCAGCCTTGTGCCATGAAATGGGCAGCAGCATGGTGCTAGGGGGCTTGTGGCAGATACAGGCTGCCATATCCCCTCATTTAGTATGTATTTATTTTAAATGTTTCACCAGGAAGGCAATATGAGCTGAAAACAGCTCATTTCCAGAAGCATCTGGTGGGGGGTGGTACAATGTAGGGGAAACAAGGACACAAAGTACAGAGTAATACATTGCAGAGTAATATATACAAATAGCACACTATAAACAATATATACAAATAACACACCTTGGCAGGGTGTTACCAGAGGGAACAAGGTTAGGAAACCAAAAACACAAAATACAGAGCAATACTATGCAGAGCAATACGTACTATTAACACACATTAGAAGAGTCATACCAGAGGGTTATAATGTTAGGAGAAACAAAACTATACAATAAAACACTGACTAATATACTGCAGAGCAAGATGTGCAAATAACACACCTAGCAGAGGCTTGCTAGAGGGGAGCAGAATGACCTAGGGTTAACCTTTACCTTCAGGGGAAACAGTTTGGTGGAAAGGAATGGGGATACGATCATAGGGTAAGGAATGGTGGAGGTGGACAACAGAATAAGTGCAGGGGAGGAGACAGCTTGTTTGTGAAGTGCTTGTTAGCCTATGGTGCAGGAAGGGCATGGGGAGGAGGAGTAAAGAGAGAGGGTGAGGATGGGGATGGGGGAAGAGAGGCGACCAGGCAGAGAGAATGATGGAGAGGAGGTGGATGGAAGGGGGCAGGGAAGGGCAGGGAGGAAGAGAAAGGGATGGAGGATGAGGGAAATGTGGAGGGTTTAGAAGCAGGAGGGAAAGCCAAGAATGGTGTAGAAAAGCAGCTCACTAGCAGGAACAGGCCCCTTTAGGATGTAATGAACCCTATAAGGGGAAAAGGAAATATAGAGAGGGAGGGAGGAAGGACATAGGGAAAGGAGTGGGGATGTTCAGGGAGGGACAAAGTTGGGGAGTCTCAGTAGCATGGGGAAAAAATATAGATGGGAAATGGGCAAGGGAGAAGGTGGGGCCGACCTGGGATAGAGGCAGGAAGGAGGAGGAAGGGTTAGGGACAGGAGCAGTTTGGGGAGTAGAAATTATGAAGGGCTAAGGAGATAGAAGAGGAGTACAATGAGAGGTGGATAGGTGAGGGCAAGGAGTTCCAAAGCTTAGGGAAGCAGTAGGAGAAGGCTTCCTGGCCAGTGGAGGTAGAGCATCGAGGGATCACTAGGGTGTGAGAGTCAGAGGACCTGAGAAGGCTGGTGGGGGGGAGGGGCAGAGAGGGAGCAGGAGAGATAGGAGGGGAGAGTACTGAGACAGAACTTAGACGTGAACTTGGCACAGTTAGAGGCGTCTGCACTCCAAGAGAAGGAGAGAGTGGTACAATGAGCAGTCGTGAGTGCAGAAGGGGCATCAAAAGCAAAGTGACAGAAAGCATTGAAGGGTGTATCCAGTCTGGTGCAGGAAGACTTAGGAGCAGCACTGTCGACCATGTCACAATAGTCAAATAGAGGGAGGATCATTTTCTACACAAGATTGCACCTTACCTTTAGCGGGGAGCTATGGTTCTGTAACCCCTACAAATGGGGTTCCTGAAAAGTCTTCCTCAGCTTCCTAAATGCTCACTGCCAGGCTGGTGTCCCTGCGTTTAGCAGTTTAAATGTGATTGCCAGAGGTGCCTGTATAGCCTCTGTGTACTGTCTGTTTAAGAGCTGCCTGGATTGCAGTCAAGTAATTTGAGAGGGAGCTCTGCTGAAAGATGTAACTATTTGTGGAAAATCATTTAGAGTGATAATGAAAATGTAGTTTGTCTAACCTGCCTTCTCTGCAGCAAGGACTGTTTTGTTTGTCTTCACTGTCTTGGTCCTGGACTGCTAACTAGACCAATCAGTACTGGTGGGACCTAAAATGGAGCTG
This sequence comes from Neoceratodus forsteri, assembly GCA_016271365.2. Classification (NCBI taxonomy): domain Eukaryota; kingdom Metazoa; phylum Chordata; order Ceratodontiformes; family Ceratodontidae; genus Neoceratodus; species Neoceratodus forsteri. The sequence continues at coordinate 757,390,043 of CM028135.1, forward strand.
GATTACAGGAGCTGTCTGGAGTCAAAATATGTAGGAATTGTAGTTTTGGGCTTTTAGCACCTTTTTGCACCTGAAGAGGGAGCTTTTGTTGTGACTGACAGCCAACCAAATCTTTTGGATCTTGGGGAATTTCCCAGGCTGCTGCAGCTAGTTTCAGTTTTGTGCTGAGAAGTGATGAAGTAACAGCTCAAGTGATTTTGAGCAGCAGTTCTGTGTAGTTTTGCATGGGAGAACTGTGAAAGGGCTGAGTTTTGGCCTGCCTGTCTACCTTCTGTCCCTGAGAGGGAAAATAGTGTATTCGGACTGAATCCAAGTTGTGAGGACTATTTAAGCCACTGGACTGTGACCAGGATTTGACCTGAAGAAGACTGAAGATTTACTGAATGCAATCGGCCTGTCAGGATTTTCAGCTGCTTTTGCGCAGAGACTTTGCGATCGTGACCGGAGAGCAGTTTGCCTGGTACAGTAGAATTTCCTTACATGTAAATGTGCTGTGTATTGAAAGTGCATCATGATTTGGTTCCCCACTGTGTGAACTGTGTTCTGCTTACTGGTACAGTAGAATCCTTTACATGTAAATGTGCTGTGTATTGAATATGGCTCGTGATTTGGTTCCCCACTATGTAAACTATGTTCTGCTTGCTGGAAGCTTTATCCAGCCTAATCAGACTGCATCCACGTTCATCTCCATTCGGCCTGAGCTATGCCACGCTGGCCCTGCCAGACTACACCACTGCACAGAGAAAGCCACTGATGAGAGACCTGCCTGGGGATCAGCCCCCTGCTCTGTGCTTAAACAGGAATGATGCCTCAGTGAATCGTGTGGGCCCTGCTTCTCCTGGCACTCCAGATTAACCACCTGCTTCCTCAATTTTCATCCAGCCTGTGTCCAGTCTTGGGTATTGTGAGTAATCATCAGGGTAGCTCCCTGCAACAACAGCCTAATCTCAAAGTGTGTCATCTGGTTGTCTTGTTGTTTTTTTCAAGATCTTAGCCCTCGGCTCCTAATATAAATAGTGTGTGTTGTGCATTTTGTTTTCTTCCATCACAGGGCCCCAACCGGCTGTAATGCCTCCTGGCTAGCCTACCATTCTCCATCTGGGTTCCCAGAGTGTGTGACTGTTTATGGACCCTGAAGTGCATGCATAACTGTTTGATTAATAGAGGCTTTAAGCAAATTAACCTGATTACGCCCCTCGCTTGTTCAAGCCCCTTAAATAAATCAGATCTAACTCTTTTTTGCATTTACCCTGACTGTGGTTCCAGTTTGTGCAAGAGTACAGTACTGCTGTTATTTGCTTTGTATAACCTTGTTTTATGGGGGTCCCCAGGGCTGGGCTAGAGGAAAGCCCTTGTGGTAAGTGCAAATAGTGTGGGTACTTGTGTGGTGTATCAGGGGTATTGTGAAAGTGATTACTGTGTATTGTTCTGGCCACTAGTAAAGAAAGAGGAGGGTTACAGTGTCCTGGAGGGCTGTGCCCAGGTTAGCTTGACCACTACCAACCCTGACCTCTGGGTGGAGGCACTCATTTCAGAACTTAGGCCCCTTAACCTGCTACTAGCCAAGCAGGCAGGGGTAGCGCCATCTAGGGGTTACATTTTGGAGGCTCACTGCTGGGATTTTGTGCCTTCTAGTGGCCAAAATTATGAATTATTGTTAAAGAGTAATGGCTACCCCAGTAGAAATGGCTGTAGACCAGTTGGTGGGGTGGTGTACTGGGCAGGAGATTGACCCCCAAAATGCTCTACTTATACTGGATATTCTCCTGGGTACCAGTAAAGACACTGTAGAGGGAGCACTGTCCAAAGTTGAATGTTTAAAAAACCCTGTGGTGGTGGGTCAACAGGCTGATCTGATCGCCCAAACTTAGCCTTGGTAGAGTGTAGTGACCTCGTGGACAGCTCTAAAGTGCCACAGACTTTTGTCCCAGAAGTGGTTCCAGCTGCCTGGAGAGTGATAATGAAAGACAGTAAAGACCCCGGAGAGGATGCGCTCCCACCATTATCTGAGACTTTTGAGGAGAATTTTGCTAAGTTGTTGCTGGAGGAAGGGAAAACCATAGAGGACTTTAAGAAACTATTCCTGCCACCTGGGGGTATTCCTTCCCCAGCACCCCCTCTCACTCCAGCACCTGTTACTGCCCTGCCTTCTGTGCCCATGCCAATGCTGGCCCCTATATCTGTACCTGCCATTAGTCATGACTCCTACCAAAGGCTGATAATCTTCTCGGGCACCGTCCATACCCCCCAGGAGGAGGATGACTGGGAGACCTGGATAGACTATATTGCCCCTCTAGTACTTAAATGGCAATGCTCAGAAGCAGAGAAACAAAAGAGGTTGAGTGAGAGCCTCTGAGGTCCTGCCCTGGCTACCATCTATGCCAAGTGGGCCAATAACCCAAAAGCAACTGCACAGGACTATCTTGATGCATTGGAAAATGTGTATGGGAGCCCAGATTCAGATGAGGATCTGTGGTGGAGAGTAAGAAACACTCAGCAGTACCCAGGGGAGCCATTGTCTGTGTATGTACCTCAGCTTGAAAAGCTGCTACAAGAGCGCCTCAGAAAGGGTAGTTTTCCATCAAATGAACTAGGTTGAGCTAGGCTGGACCAGATCCTTAAGTCTGCTACATTTTCACAATTGTTACTGCTTCAGTTGCGCCTTGCCACCAGACTGGAATCAACCCCCTCCTATGATGAGTTAATGAAAGAAATTCAGGGTGTTGAGCAAAGACAACCCCATGGAAGAATTGCACCCATATCTGCTGCTGCTGCGCAAGTGACCGAGAGTGATCAGCCAAGTGAGGCTCAGGGGCCAAAGTCGGCACTAAACGAGCACTCTGAGAATGCAAAGGACTTCCCACCCTGGGCCCAGCATTGGAAAGTTGACCTACTAAAGGAAGTCCGAGAGTTGAAGACAGGTGCCTCTGCAAGGGTCTCCCCCATGGAACAAGATTCTGGTCCTTTTCAGGATGTGACTGCCATGGGGGTGGGGTCACCTTCAGGCATCCACTACCGAGGGTGGCACCAAGGCTGAGATCACTGGATTGACTACCACTCCTAAAGGAACTGTTACACATAGCACCACCTTCCTGCTGCAAGCAGATACTAGACCCCAATCTTCACTACTGCTTCAGTTCCTCATATGATGTTCTGTCCCAGGATGACCCAGGAGTCTATCATTTGTCACAACTGTGGAAAGGATGGCCATATGAAAAGAGAATGCTGGTCTCAGAAGGACTTTGAAAGAGTAGTAAACAGACTCCTAAGGGAGCTCTGAAAAGCAAATCAGTGGCTAAGGGTGCCCAAAATGTCCACAGTGAGGGTTCAAGAAACCCTAACTCAAATTTCTTTGTGGCTAAATTGTCTGTTCAGGCCTCTGCTACTGCCTCTCCAGACTGGTCCAAAATAGTGGGTCCTTCAATGGAGACTACGGTGACTGTGAATGGTATTCATACTTGGCTGTGCTTGACAGTGGGTCGTAAGTGACCATTGTATTCCAGGACTAGTATGACAAACACTTATCTGATGTGCCTTTGCAATCCCTGGAAGGCCTACATGTGTGGGGCCTGAGCGACAAGTCTTATCCCTACCTAGGGTATGTCTGCCTCTGGTTGTCTTTTCCTACAACTGTAACGGGTGTAGAGGAGTGAGTAGAGACATTGACCCTAGTGTGTCCACCCACCGGACTGTATGATGGGGCCCCCCTGTTAATTGGACAAATGCCCATATGTTTGGGAGACTGGTGCAACTCTGTCACGAGACACAAGGGCGACGGACTGGGAGGGCCCTGAGAATTCTGGCTCTGATCGAGAGGGACTATGATTTGTAACAGAAACTAGAGGAAGTAGACTAAGATGAACTGGTGGGGATCATGTGGAAGAAGGATCCCAATTCAATGGTACTGGCCCCTAATGCCCAGTGTACCATTCAAGGGGAGGTCCGCCTCTGGAAAGATGTCAAGAACCAAATACTGATGTGGATGCACCAGGCAATGGAGAATTGCAGAAGGATTATTGGTCAAGCCCAGCATCTTGTCTGCTCATGCCCATGCCTATGCATGACAAGTGATGGCCCAGATTCACAATGTGTCAGATTGGGAGATCCGGTGAACAGAGGGTGCACCTAGCTATGGTACACTGCACAGACACTGCAGTATCACCCAGAAACAAGCACCCTGGTGAGAAGGAGAGAGTGACCCCAGACTTGTTTGACTTTGGTGACTCCCCATTGCCAGCTGAATGGAAGGCTAGAATTAGCAAGAGACCTGCCCAGAGAGACCAAGTGTTTTCATTGAAGGAATGGGATGTGGGATGTGTCCAGGGTGTGGAGCATCACATATGCCTGCACAATGAATGGCCATTTTGCGAGAGATCCCGACACCTAGCGCCAGCAGACTTAGATGATGTGAGAAGACACCTGCAGGAAATGCTCACTGCTGGCATGATACAAGAATCCAGGAGCCCATACACCTCTCCCATTATGGTTGTGCATAAGAAGGATGGGTATGTGAGGATGTGTGTTGATTATTGAACCCTGAACCTGTGGACCATCCCTGACCAATACACTATGCCTCCTATACAAGATGCCATGGACTGCTTGAATGGGAGCAAATGGTTCTTGGTGTTGGATCTTCACAGCGGATATTACCAGATCCAGATGGCCCTGAAGACTGTGAGAAAACAGCCATCATCTATCCATTGGGGTGCTATGAGTTTCCAAGGATGCCACAGGGAATATTAGTACCCCAGCCACCTTTCAGTGACTGATGGAACATGCGGAGATATGAATTTGCTGGAATGCCTGGTGTATTTGAACAATGTCATTGTGTTTGGGAGCACCTTAGAGGAGCATGAGAACTGACTGTTTAAAGTCCTAGACCGACTGGAAGACTTCAGCCTCAAGCTGCCCATTGACAAGTGCCAGTTTTTCCAAACTTCCATGAAGCATGGGATCACGTGATGAGCTGAAGTCGTTCAGACGTTCTCTGTGCTGCTCCAAGACCCCGCTATTATTAAAAGTTAAAAAGCTCCTAAATCCCTTTTTTCTTAGTATCGAAACAGCTGTAAGTGAGTTGAGAAGTGAGGTGGCCATGCTATGAGGAGGATTATTGGAAGGAATTGCAGAAAGATGCAGGGTAGCCCCTAGAAAATGAGTGCTTGGCCGAGACTGTAGGCCACCAGAAAGCATCGGAATGGAAACAGAAGTGGCTGAGCCTTTGGCAGTGAGATCTCTCACTATTAAGCGCCCAAGCCCCACTCTCCCACACCAAATGAACAAGAAGAAGAGTCCGGAAAGAGGGGTATTCCGGATCGCCTAATACGGACCTCCAGGACATTAAGGCAATGCTGCAGGCTAGTGTCAGATTTCACATGATGAAGCCAGTTTACACTCTAGCCCAGAGAATGGGAGATGTGGAAGCTCGGATCTCCTCGCAATAAAGGAAAACAATGGTGCTGGAGCAAGACCTGGTGGGGGCTAAAAAGCAAATAAAGAAGCTGGAAGAAAGGATGGAGGATCAGGAATTGAGAAGTAGGCATAACAACCTGATTATTGCAGGACTACCAGAGAGGGCGGAGGGGCAAGACTGTGTGGCATTTATGCAGGAGCTTCTGTTCAAGCTGCTGGGCCCTACACCCTTTGGCGAGGCCTACAACCTGGAGAGAGCCCACCGGGCATTAAGGGAGATGCCACCACCGGGAGCCAGGTCCCGAGTGATTATTATGCATTTTCTCAACTATAAAGAGAAATCGCATGTATTGCTAGGCAGAAGAAGGTGTTACAGTGGAATGGTGCATCGCTTTGGATATTTCAAAATCAAACGCCAGTGATCAGAGAGAAGCAGAAAGAATATGTTGAAATTAAAAAGAAACTCTATCTGGCAGGAATTAAATTTTGATTGCAATATCCAGCGACCCTAGTGGTGCAGTTGCATTCCAGGGAGAAGAGGTTCCTAACCACAAGGGATGCTCTCGAGGGGTTGAGAGTGGATCTCCCAGTCCTGTTTAAGTCTGCAACTTGAGGCTACTTTTTCTGAACATAAGATGGTGTAATCTTAAGAACTGAGACTGGGCAAAATAACAAACCTGTTACTTAGTGAGCTTGTTTGTTGCATTGGATCATTGGATTTGAATATGTTTTGGAATATAGTGGATGCTTAAAAGCTTGGAGGAGTGATGTAGTTGGGGGTGGGGGTACGGGATGATTGGATACGGTATCTTTAAGTGAAAGATTAGTACTTGCTTAGGGATGTTAGGGTTAATTTTAGATGATACTGAGAGGAGGGAAGGAAAGAGATGCAATTAAGATGATACATGAGGGGGAATTACCTACTGAAGTAAAGATGGGGTGCTTTGATAGGGTATTGGGGGTTAGGCAATGAAGGTAGTTAGTAGGAAGGGTAGACTTTATGGGGAGTGCTGAGGGAGGAGGGGAGTTGGTATGTTAGCTAACCTAATAGGGAGACCCCAATTTTTCCTTTTGGAAAGATTGGGAACAGAGATCATTATTTCAGTGGAATAACCTGCTAGTGGTGGTTACTGGGAAGGGGTCGACTTGGAGAGAGATCTCCCCTCTAAACAAGTGTTAAGGCTTCCTGATAGGGAACAGTAGCCCTGATTGGGGTGAGACATCATAATAGAGCTGCATAAGGTACAACCAATTGATATCCCAAGGCATGAAGAAATGGGGAGAGAAAAAGCTTGGAATTTGGGCTGGGCTAGTCAACTTCCTATTGCTGGATATGAGGGATATTCAGGAGGTTTTTCTTTTTTGCTAACTAGAGTAGTAGGGTCACTTAGGCCTTGGGACTTTATGAGGTGAGGGAGTGAGAACTATGATCTACCCTAATGGGTAGGGGGAGAAAAAGGGCTATAGTCATCATTAGGGAGGAGCAAAGCATGAGTTATGGGAGGGGCAATATGAGGTAAAGGGAAATTAAGGCACTGGAGAGAGGAGCATCTCTTGGTATTATAGGCATGGTGGGTGGTGAGTTCGGGTTTCTTGGAGCTACTTAGCTAAGAGAGGGGCGGGGGGCAGCACGGGAATGGGTTCATCCATGATTTCATGATTCGATATCTGGTAGGTGGTTGATCTTTGGATCGGGGTTGAAGGGTGGAGGGGATGGGGGCAGGAAAGAGAGAGAGTCCCTATGAAGAGCATTCTAGGAGCAGACTCTAGTGCAGATAGGTAAACTTGATATAAGAAAAATGTTTGGAATTTCTTTCAATGTCGGGTATTAAAATAATCTCTTAGAATGTTAAGTGACTCAGGGGTAAAAGAAAGAGGATGTTGATTCTAAGGTATATTGAATTAATGGGGGCTCATGTTGCTGCCTTGCAAGAGACCCACTTGTTGACCGAGGAGCTGAATGGGCTCAAGAGAAGATGGGTAGGGCAGGTATATGGGGTAGGTAGGGATAGAGCCGCAGGAGGGGTAGTGATATTGATAAGAAAATCATGTTCATATGAGGTGGTGCAAATCAATGCAAGGGAGGATAGTAGAGGAATATATATTTCAGGCATACTAATGGGCACATTTATTACAGTGGCCTCTATATATGGCCCAACACCTTCGGACCTGGGGTTCTTTGCCTCTATTGAAGGAGATATAGCGGCTCTCCCTTCGCCCTCGCTAATCCTGTCGGGGGACTGGAATGTATGCTTAAATAATCGAGAGGATAGAGTGCCTCCATCCAGAGGTCCTATATCCAAGGCCCAGGTAGCCCTGAACAGACTCCTGGAGGTGATGGCATTGGTAGATCCCTTTAAGATCCACTCAAAGGAGGGCATGAGCATGACTTATTACTCTGCAGCCCACAAGAGTCAATCCCGAATTTACTTTTTTTCTAGTAATTAGGGAAGTGATCGGGGAGATTAAAGAAATGATAACAGGGGATAGAATTTGCTCGGATCATTCTCCCATTCAAATAGTGTGGGAAACTCAGAATGGCTCCTCCTAGACCGTGAGTAGGTGGAGGCTAAACGATGCCTTGTTGGTAGAGCCCGTGCTGATAGGTTGGAGGAGGCACTGCTGGAATTCATGCACCAACAAGTGCCTACAATGCAAGATAAAGCATTAGCATGGCCCGCCTGTAAGGTAGTGTATGCAGGGGTGGCCCAGGGTATTGCGTTACAGCAACGTAGACAGAGGAGAGCAAAGGAGGAGTTTTTACTGGGGGCAATTGACTCATTGTCACCTTTAGAGGGGTCCTCTGGGGAAATCGATAGGGAGCTTAAAGATCTAAGGGAAGAGCTAGAGGACATTGCTAATAGTAAAATAGAATTTTGGCTAAATAAAATCAATGCTAGATACCTGATGCAGGGAGAAGTTCCGGGGCAGCTGTTGGCAGCTAGAGTTAGGGAGTGGGAAGTCTAGTAGAATGATTTCCTCCATCCACTGGGAGGAAAACTCTTAACTGAGTCACAGGAGATGCATGGAGGCATTTGCCTCATATTATCAGGGAATTTACCGGCTGGTGTCTAGTGGGAGAGAGGAGATTGAGAACTTCTGGAAGAGATCCCATGCCAACTTTGGATCCAGTACAAGCTATGGAGTTGGCGGTCTGATTAGGGCATCTGAGATTATGGAGGTAGTGCAATACGTACCTCTGGGCAAACACGGGGCCTGGACAGTCTTACTGCTAAATTTTATCAAGTACACTTACAAACCATACTTCCTATGCTTCAAGAGCTGTTCCAGCTATTATGCAGGAAGGAGTATTCCACCCCCGATGTACCAGGCATATATTACATTGATCCCCAAACCTGGAAAACCTAGGGATGTCCCCTGTAGTTATAGACCTATAGCCTTAATGAATCAAGATATTAAGATTCTTACAAGAATTCTAGCAAATAGGTTGTTGCTAGTTGCCCCTAGTTTAATTAGTCAGGAACAAGTGGGGTTTATGCCGGGGAGGGGGGCACACAAAGCCCTTAGGAAGTTACATCACATATTGAGTTATGCGCCTGACTCCCAGTTACCCTTAGCATTGATATCGTTAGACGCGGAGAAGGCTTTCGATAGGGTCTCGCACCCTTTCCTTTTTGCTACTATGAAGCGGATGGGTTTCCGGAGGGTTTCCTTAAGGGAATTAGGAACCTATATCCGCGCCAACCACTAGAGTATTATGTAATGGGTATCTTTCAAGGGAAATACAATTAGAAAATGGGACTAGACAGGGGTGTCCCCTTTCACCAATATTTTTTAATATCTACCTAGAACCCCTCTTGAGGGCCATCAATAAAGATGTCCATATTAAAGGAATTAAATTAAGGGGGTGGGAACTGAAACTCTCGTTTTTGCGGATGATGTATTGTTGCATTTAGAGGAGCCCGCAGCTAGTTTTAAGAGAGTAGCAGAGGTTATAGAGTCCTTTTCTAAGGTCTCCAACTATAAACTTAATTTAAATAAGACTCAAGTCCTCCCCCTGACCCCCCATGTTACCAGGGACGATTTTTCGTTACAAATACAATGGCGGATAGATAAAATCAAATATTTGGGCATCTGGATTGTGGCCGATTTTGAGAAGGGGGAGGAATTTAATTTGGGGGGAATTATAGTAACACTTGAGGGGGATGTACTAAGGTGGAACAAGCTGCCCTTAAGCTTTACTGCCCAAATGAGCCTTATTAAGATGAATATTTTACCCCGTCTGTTATACCTGGTGTATCTGGCCCCATATAGCATCTCCCATAAATGGTTCAATATAATTAGGAGTGTAATTTCGGTTTTCTGGAAGGCAGCTCTAGAGTGAAATATAATAGTCTGCATTTATCATATAAAAAGGGAGGGGCCCAGCTTCCTGACCTTCACTTGTATTACGTGGTGGGCCAGTTGGGCTTGATGAGTCGGAGGGTCAAAGAGTTAGAAGATGGGAGTTATATTCCAACTTGGCTTCAACTAGAGAGGCAAAAGTTGAGAGACTTAGGCCTTGATCCGGAAGCAATGTTGTATGCTAACCTGGGGTGAATCTTTAAAAAGAGCTATGGAAACCCAATGGTGAAGACGGTGGAGGCGTGATGGTTCTTACTATCCCCTGTGCAGAGAAGGGCCCAAATGAGGGCTGGAGATCAGTCCCTTTTGGGCAACCCAAATTTTGTAATCAGGAATCAGGTAGTTAAACAGCGGTGGGCTCCTCAGATATCAAGTTTGTACCTTAGGGAAGTTGTTCAGGGCAACAGAGTGGTCTTACCGGCATGATGTGATGGAATGCCCTCTTTTCAGAGATTCTAAATCAAGCATATGGTGGAGAGGAGCATTAAAAAAGTTGGGGGGTATTGCAGATACCCTTTTATCCTGGGGGTTGCTTGGGGAGGTTGATCTAAGAGTCCACCCTCTTTCGCAAATTTATAAAGTGATATTGGATTTTCTTAGTCCAAGTCCTGTTAGGAGGGTTATATATTGGGAAAAGCTGATGGCTCCTTGGCAACTAAATTGGGATAATATCTGGGGCAGCAGCAAGTATAATATTATACCCAAGTATAAAAATATGCAATTTTTCATTGTGTCTAATCTGTATTTTACCCCTGTGAAGCTACGTGATAGAAACCTGAGACAGACAGCCGTGTGTTTTAGGTGCGAGGCGGGAGTAGGGGATTTACTGCATGTGATTTGGAGCTGCAGTAAAATATCCCCACTCTGGGAGGAAATTAAAAGGCTTATGGACCCAATGCTGGATTACTCAGAATTTATAGTACCAGAGATCTGTGTGTTGGGCGATTACTCCCAAATTTCGTGTGTTGCAACTAAATATCATCTCTCCTTGATGACGGTGGTGGTTAAGGGCTATTTATTAAAGCACTGGAAAGATGACCAAATTTATCATTACGGTCAATGGGTAAAAGATTTATTGGGGATGCTCAATAAAATAAGGAGATACTTGTATATGGAGGGGAGAGGAGTTCTATATCTTAAACGCTGGGCGGCGTTAGATGCAGCTTACTCTGTGCAGTTAACAAATGGGTAAGCGCAGGCTGTCTGTCGGATAGTGAAGTGCAGATGGTACTCATTGTTGGTTGTGGAGAAGCCTTTCTACTTTTTCTTTTCTCCTTTTCCTGACTTTAATTGGAGATATGTAGAGACAACTCGAATCTAGGTATAAAGAGATTTAGATGCTTAGTTAAGGTCTGCGGATCACAGAGGGGGGATGGGGGACTCTATCTCTTCCCGTGGGACATAGACGGGTGCCACCCATAGGAAGAGGGCTGTAGGTGTCAGGAGGAGCTTTGTGGTTGCTTGGAGACTATTTACGTATTGGGATTCAAGAGTATTGCAAATAGGGAAATTAGATATATATGCTTACCGTGATAAAGTACAGAATAGCTGAGAAAATTTGCCTGTCTTAGGGGTGGCTACCCCCTGTGATTGTAAATAGAGGGGCTGTACATAGTTTACGCGGTCAGTTTGGGGCTCTGCACCCTGGCTCGCCAGGTATGTGTCTGTGTGTATGTGTGTTTATTTGTGAACGTTGTTTTTGGAAAATGAATAAAGATGGTATATAAAAAAAAAAACTTCCGTGAAGTATGTGGGGCACATAGTATCTACAAAAGGGATAGAGACTGATCCCAGTAAAGTTGAAGCACTGACTACTTGGCCCCAGCCTCATAATCTGAAAGAACTACAACATTTCCTGGGGTTCTGTGGCTACTACTGCAGGTTCATAAAAGACTATTCCAAAGTGATTTGCCCACTATTGAACCTTACCCAGGGTTACCCTCCTTCCAATCGAAAATACGAAAAAAGGTCCATTAAAGAACCAGAAAAAGTATACTTCCACCCAGGTGAACTCTTTGGGCCCCACTGGATGCCCGACTGTGAAGTAGCCTTCCATGAGATCATATACCAGCTCACCCACTCCCCCATCTTCACCTATGCTGACCCCACCAAACCCTATGTGCTGTATATGGATGCTAGTCTGCAGGGTCTAGGAGCGGTGCTGTATCAAGACTGTGAGGATGGCCTGAGACCAGTAGCTTTTGCCAGCTGGAGCTTGACCCTGTCCGAACGAAACTACCCTGTGCATAAGTTGGAGTTCCTTGTGCTAAAATAGCCCATCATTGACCAGTTTCATGAATACATCTATGGGGCAAAGATATTGATGAAGACTGACAATAGCCCATTGACCTATGTACAGACTTCAGCTAAGTTAGACGCCAATGGGCACCGGTGGCTTTCTGCATTATCAACCTATGATTATGCTGTTGAATACAGATTGGGCCTGAACCATATTGATGCTGACACCCTATCATGAAGGCCAACTTCCAAAAGTGATTGGGTCAGGCTGTCTGAACCTGAAATTCGAGTATTATACCAAAAGTTTGATAGAGATGAACAGATGTCTGCGGCCACAGTGGACTGTTTAGTAGATTGCTTGGGCCCTTCTGACACCTGCATACCAGCTGCTTATTGTCACTTCTCTGCTCTAGATATTAGTGCACTACCTCAATATGACAATGACAGCATTCAGTGGGTTCAATCCCAAGATCATGTGATTCAGCCAGCACTTGATGCCCTGCGTGAGGGGAAAGATGTATCTAAGTTACGTTCCACTGACTTACGAACTGCTTTATTGTTTAAAGAAGGCCCCAGATTGAAGTTGCTCAATCAGTTCTTGTATAGAGAAACAGTAGATCATAGTGGCAAAGTAGACAAGCAACAATTGGTCCTGCCCATGGCCCTTAAAGATTTGGTACTGAGGTCCCTCCACAATCACATGGGGCACCTCAGTATTGCAGAACCCTTGACCTGGTAAGATCTCGCTTCTACTGGCCCAAAATGGGGGCCCATGTTGAGCACCATGTAAAGACTTGTAGTCACTGCCTGTAAAGAAAAGCTCTGCCTCAGAGGGCTGCCCCCCCTTGTCAATATTACTACCAGCACCCCCATGGAACTAGTCTGCATAGACTTCTTGTGTTTAGAACCTGATCAGTGGAACATTGGCAATGTGTTAGTGCTTACTGATCATTTCATATGGTATGCACAAGCTTTTTCCTCCAAAGATCAAAAGGCATCTACCGTGGCCAAGGTGCTAGTGGAAAATTTCTTCAGCAACTATGGTGCCCCCCAGTGGATTCATTCTGATCAAGGCAGAGACTTTGAGAGTCGGCTAATCAAAGAAATGCTCTATCTATCGGGGGTGCGAAAGTCAAGAACCGCCCCCATCACCCGCAGGGAGACCCTCAACCAGAACATTTTAACCACACCATTCTAGACATGCTGGGCACCCTCCACCCAAAAGACAAGAATAAATGAAGCCAGCAGATTAGCACCTTGGTACACACATACAATTGCACAAAAAATGATGCTACTTGGTTCTCCCCTTAATGCCTCATGTTTGGGAGAGAGGCCCGGCTGCCAGTTGATGTCTGTTTTGGGGGTATCTCCAGATGGGGTCCAAGCCAAAAACTACTTTCGATATGTACAAAAACGGAAAGCTCAATTGAACCATGCATATCAACAGGCCCAGACAATGACCACCAAGAGAAATCTAGCCAACAAAGAGAGGCATGATAAAAAAGTAAAGGCTCAAGAGCTTCGACCTGGAGACCATGTGTTGTTACGCAATTTGGGACTGCATGGTAAACACAAAATTGCTGATCGGTGGCACCATCTTCCCCATGTAGTAGTTGGAAAGTTGGATGATTTATTTGTGTACAAGGTGTGCCTAGAGAGCAACTCAAAGCTGGCAAGACAATGCACCGTAACCACTTGCTACCTGTTGGCCAAGTCATGATTGAGGCTGAACCCCAGAAATTGAGCCCTCTGGGCAAGTGACTCATGTGCTGCAAGAAAGTGACAGAGTCAACTTACCCCAGTGGTCTCAGATTTAAGGTTTCCTCCACAGCAGGCCCAGAATGATAGTGACTGTCAGTCCACTTCTGATGAAAGTGAATACTTCCATGCCTATTACCCCTCTTATGAACTGAGTCAGCTGTTTTGAGGTAACCCCCTGATAAACTGTGGGGATGAAGCTGGGCCTTCTAGACTGCCTTACACCCCAGCTTCGTCCTTGGAGTCAATGCTCCCAGAAAGTGAAGTGCAAAGTATCACGTCTGAAGATGTTGAGTCTCTGTGTATTGTGGAACTGTATGATTTGCCTGAAGAAGTGGCTGAGGGCTTGAGTCTTTCTGGTGACATACCAGAACTTGAAGAACACTATGAGAGTGCTGACCAACCCCCCTTCAGTGCTTCAAAGCTTGATTGTACCTGGGCCTTCACAAAATGTGTCAAGTGTTGTAGAAACAGAGCCTGCAGAGTAAGGCACCATCAGTGCCGTAAGTTTGGACGTTCCCACCCAGGCAGAGGCACCCCTCACAAGTGATGAGAGTCTCCAGACCAGTGCTTAGAGTACAGAGACTGTAGTTGTCCCCCTCAGAAAGACTGGCTGAGCTGTCAAGCCAGTAGAATGCATCAGTTATGATTCTCCCAGGAGGCCAGTGGATTTGCATCTCAATGTGGTGCCACAAAGGTGTTTATGTCTCACCAAACTCACTGCCCGAATTGAGCTTGACAGCCAATTCCAGGTTACTTGTCTTTCCCTCTCACCATGGTGCCCCTGCCCCCTCTAGCCCCAAGTTAGCTGATAGGGCAGGGCTCCCTCTTGCATTGTTTAAGGTACAAGAAGTTATTACCTGATTCAGTATAGTAATGTTCAATTTACCTGTGTGAAATATGCACAATGTGTTGTCAGAATGGATATAGTATCATGAAGTGTAGTGAATATGTATAGTAAAATAATGAGTTTATTTTAACTGATGCATGATGGTACAGACTTGACACAGATGCCAAGTTTTTCTCCAGGCAGGGAAGGGTTTAACCCCCCCTACAAATGTGGGTTCCCAAGAAAGTCTTCCTCGAGCTTGCCTAAATGTTCACTACTAGGCTGGTGTCTTGCATTTTAGCAGTTTAAATGTGATTGCCAGAGAGTGCCTTTATAGCCTATATGTACTGTCTCTCTAAGAGCTGCCTGGATTGCAGTCATAAGTATTCTGAGAGGGAGCTCTGTTGAAAGATGTAACTATTTGCTGAAAATCATTTAGAGTGATAATGATAATTTAGTTTGTCTAACCTGCCTTCTTTGCAGCAAGGACTGTTTTGTTTGTCTCCACTGTCTTGGTCCTGGACTGTGAATTGGACCAATCAGTACTGGTGGGACCTAAAATGGAACCGGATTACAGGAGCTGTCTGAGTCAAAATATGTAGGAATTGTAGTTTTGGGCTTTTTGCCTTTTGCACCTGAAGGGGAAGCCTTTGTTGTGACTGACAGGAGGATCAGCCAACCAAACCTTTTGGATCTTGGGGAATTTCCCAGGCTGCTGCAACTAGTTTCAGTTTTGAGCTGAGAAGTGAAGAAGTAATAGCTCAAGTGATTTTGAGCAGCACTTCTGTGTAGTTTTGCATGGGAGAACTGTGAAAGGGCTGAGTTCTGGCCTGCCTGTCTGCCTGCTCTCCTGACAGGAAAATAGAGTTTATTCAGACTGAATCCAAGTTGTGAGGACTATTTAAGCCACTGGACTGTGACCAGGCTTTAACCTGAAGAAGACCAAAGATTTGCTGAATGCAATCAGCCTGTCAGGATTTCCAGCTGCTTTTGAATCCCTGGTTTGTGCAGAGACTTTGTGATCATGCCGGAGAGTGGTTTTCCTGGTACAGTAGAATTTTCTTACATGTAAATGTGCTGTGTATTGAAAGTGGGTCGTGATTTGGTTCCCCACTGTGTGAACTGTGTTCTGCTTGCTGGTACCGTAGAATCCTTTACATGTAAATGTACTGTGTATTGAAAGTGGGTCATGATTTGGTTCCCCACTGTGTGAACTGCGTTCTGTTTGCTGGAAGCTTTATCTAGCCTAATCAGACTGAATCTGCATTCATCTCCATTCGGCCTGGGCCATGCCACACTGGCCCTGCCAGACTACCCCACTACACAGAGAAAGCCACTGATGAAAGACCAGCCTGGGATTAGCCCCTGCTCCATGCTTAGTTGAACAGGAACGATGCTTTGGTGAATCGTGTGGGCCCTGCTTCTCCTGGCACTCCAGATTAACCACCTGCTGTCTCGATTTTCATCCAGCCTGTGTCCAGTCTTGGGTATTGTGAGTAATCATCAGGGTAGCTCCTGCAACAACAGCCTATTCTAAAAGTGTGTCATCTGACTGTCTTGTTGTTTTCTTTTCACGAACTGAGCCCTCCGGCTCCGGATTACAATTAGTGTGTGTTGTGCATGTTGTTGTCTTCTATCCAAGGGTCCCAACCAGCTGCAACATTCCTGGCTAGCCCACCATTCTCCATCTGGGTGCCCAGAGTGTGTGACTGTTTATGGATCCTAAAGTGCATGCATAACTGATTGATAGAGCTTTTAAGCAAATTAACCTGATTATGCCCCTCCCTTGTTCAAGCCCCTTAAATAAATCAGATCTAACTCTTTTTTGCATTCACCCTGACTGTGGTTCCAGTTTGTACAAAAGTACTGTACTGCTGTTATTTGCTGTGTATAACCTTGCTTTAGAGGGGGTCCCCAGGGCCAGGCCAGAGGAAAGCTCTTGTGGTAAGTGCAAACAGTGTGGGTACTTGTGTGGTGTATCAGGGGTATTGTGAAAGTGATTATTGTGTATTGTTCTGGCCACTAATAAGGAAAGAGAGGGGTTACAGTGTCCCAGAGGGCTGTGCCCAGGTTAGCTTGAAACCTGCCAACCCTGACCTCTGGGTGAAGGCACCCATTTCAGAACTCAGGCCCCTTAACTTGCTGCTAGCCAAGCAGGCAGGGGTAGTAGCCCTTGGGATAGCACCACATAGGGGTTACAGTTCCTAAATAGGGTGCCAAGTTTCAGGATAGCATTGATATCTACGGAAAAGTTAAGGTGATGGTCAAGACATACACCCAGATATTTAAGGAGTAGGTGTCCTCTAGAGTAGTCCCATCAAGGGTGTGGAAGGAGGGGAGGATGGGCAGCCTTGAGAGTCTTTGCCTAGTGCCAAGGTCATGGAGACTGTCTTCTTGGCATTGAGGAAAAGCTGATGTGAGATTAGCCAGTGCTGAACATCACTGAAGTCCTGTTGAAGTCTGGAATTCACATCAGAGTGAGTACAGCCAGTGGTGTATAAAATCATGTCTCTCTCATACATATGGTTGAGGATGAGGGGCATGCAGATGGTAGGTCATTTAGAAAGATTGAGAATAGGAGAGGCCAAGGACTGAATCTTGAGGCACACCAGTGGAGAAGGGTAATGAGGAGGATGTAAAATCAGCAATTTTAACTGACTGGGTACATCCTACTAGGTGGAGCTCTGAACCAGTTGCAGACTGATTGGAGAAAGGCCAGCAGAGGAGAGGAGAGGATTTCAAGGAGAAGAGAGGAGACAGTGTTGAAAGCCTTTGCAAGGTTAACAAAGATGGCGAGGTGATATGACCACTGTCTTTAGCAGTGTGGATAGAGTATGTCAGTCTGTGAATGGAAGTGGTGGTGGTGTGATTCTTCCAAAACCAGATTGAAAAGGTGTGAAGAAGGAGGAGTTATCAAGAAAGGATAAAGCTGATGACAGCAAGGTGTTCCTGAAGTTTAGCCAGGATGGGAAACACGAGATGGGATGTCAGTTTCTGGGAGAAGAACAATCTCCACCCTTAGGCAGAGAGAGATAACCATAGCATGCTTCCAGGCAGATGGAATTGATGTGGTGAGAAAAGAGGTTTAGGAGGTCAGCAAGAGGGAGGGAAATGGCAGGGGCAGAGAGGTAGAGTAACTTGGGGTCAAGACCATCAGGGGAGTGGTCCCCAGAAGGGCTGAGAGAGAGAAGGGCTATTTGAATGTTGTTTGGGGAAAAAGAGGTAACGCTGACCTGTGGTGGTTCAGGCTTAGGTTCCCCTAGTAGGTAAAGCTCACCCATGGTGGAGGCAGACCCAATGGAGGTGATTAGCTCTGTGACAATAGAGTGGGGTAAGCCTAGATGACAGTAGGTTCCTGCAAGGAAAACTGGCATGGAGAAAGGGAGAGAGGGTCTTATGATGAGAGCTTATATGCATTTGGGTCAGTGGTGGAGAGTGCAGTGTTTATTTGGGGAGTGGTGGAAGTAGATTGCTATGCCCCTACTTCTGCCAGAGTGGTCCTGAGGGATACAACCGGGGGATCTAACTTTGGATGAAGGCTGTGAATATTGAGGTGAAGGATTTTTAGGTCATGTGGAGAGAGGCAGGGGTGGTTGTGGAGTCAGGAGGGGACCGAGGAGTTAGGAGTGGTGATGGGATATGGCCAGGGGTTAGGTTTATATCTCCATTGGTAGGGTAAAGGGCAATGATGATAAAGTGAAGCTTAGAACTCTTGGACCAGGGTGCACTAGCAGAGCTAGGGAGAGGAAGAGTGGGCAGGGACAAGAAGTTAAAATTTAAGGAGGTGCAGGATAATGAAGGAGTAAGGGATAGATATGATTGATGCAGAAGGCAGTGCAGAGTAGTGGGACCAGTGACGATGGACCGGCAATGGGGTAATCCTATGATTGATGTGGGGGTTGTTCGTGGGGGTAGGTAGTTCAAAGTCGGGAGGATGGGGAGTGGAGGTGTTTTGTAGAAGAAGTGTGAGGAAGGAGAGGAGTGAGAGAAGGAGTAGGAAAAGGTGCAGCGGAGGGAGGGAGGAAGGGGGACGTCATGGATGCAGTGAAGCTATTCAGGCAGAAGCGGCAGGGGAAGCTCATCCAGCGAAATAGATCCTGCAAGAAAAGATGAAAATGAGGTGAAAATGGGTGAGAGAAAAAGAGGAAGGTAGATTGTCCTAAATGGGTTTGGCTGACTTACTGCACTAGATATTTGATCTAACAGGTGACAGGCAGATGTTGAGGATTAAGTAGTGAGAGAGAGAGAGACAGAGACAGAGAGACAGAGACAAAGAGACAGAGAGACAGAGAGACAGTGTGTGTTGGGCAAATCAAGGCAGATAGGGAGCAAGAAGTGGCCAATAGAGAGGAGAAGGGGAGAGTGCTGGGTGGAGCCAAAAAGTATTTAATAGCGATCGAGGCTGGGGGAGGGGGCAGGACAAATTAGTAGTAGAAACTGGTCAGAGGGTATTCAGGGAAACTCAGAGAGCTGCAGTGTCCAGACAGAGAAAAAGGCACTCTAATCAGGAGGAGGTTGCCGCAAATGCAACCAATCAGGAGTTATTCAACAGGAGAGCGCTGAAATTCGAAGTAGGAAAATTGCTGTATGGCGCTGGAACTGTACCTTGAGGGCCTCAGGCAGAACCCTCGTTGCAGCGGGCGGCGGAGTGAAGACTGCGCCACTGACAACAGCAGCAGCACTTAATCAGGGGCTTAACTGTAGGAAAAGGAACAGAGTAACAGGTTATTTATAGCAGGTAGCCAGGGACTGGGGGTAGGTGAAGGGCAGGATTGAGTAACAGGGATGGTGGGGGTGGTGACAGCAGCACAGCAGGGGTCAGGAGATGTCTGAACAGATGGTGAAAAGCTTAAGTGGTGGAAGGGTCACCGAACTAGAAGAGCAATGTAGTTGTGAAAGTGAGTGGTGGGTCAGCGCCTAACTCAAAGAAGGAGAGGAGGGGGGTTAGGTAGAAGGTAAGAGCTGAGCAGAGAAATTAGAGGGAATAAGAGAAAATCAGGAGGGTTCAAAGGCAGTGAAATACTCTAGCAATAGCAGAATAATTTAAACAGTAACCCATCAGTAGCATAAATATTGTCAGTATAAAGTATAAAGCAACATTCCATACTTTAGCACAACTATCAGGATTAAATAAATATTGCAACAATTAGGATGGAAGGCAGAAACACATATAGGCTGGAAAACCTAGACTTCGAACTTTTAGCAACTGCTAACAAGATTTCAGCTGTTCTAAGCAAATTAGTAGCAGACACTAGGCAGAGGGTATTCAGGAAGCTCAGAGAGCTGCATTGTCCAGGCAGAGAAAGGTGCTCCAATCAGCGGAGGCTGCCATGAAGGCAGTCAATCAGGAGTTACTTGACAGGAGAACACTGATATTCAAAGTAAGAAAATTGCCTTACGGTGCTGGGACAGTGCTTTGAGGGCTTCAGGCAGAATCCTCGTGCGTGGATGGTGGAGGGAAGACTGCATTGCTGAGAACAGCAGCAGCACCCAATTAGGGGTTTAACTTAATTGATTTAGTATTCCCAAAATCCTCCCAGAGGGCAATGGTCTAAGTACCATTAGAACAGTCAAGGGCGGTCTAATGGTATTTAGACATCCTATAGGAGGGTGCACCAATGTGCCACCCCCATCGCAAGGCCTGATCACCATGTAAAAATGTTCTTAATGTAGCAGTTCCCTAAGTCCCAATTGTCCATCATTACTGAAAACACATCCCTGGTAGTCTTGTGCCCCCCCTTCACCAGTTATAACACATTTACAGCCACAATAACCCATTAATTGATACTGACAAATACCTGGTAATCTAGCGGCCCCCCAGCCCTGATCCCCAATCCAAATATTAATATTTAATCATTTAACCTGGTAGTCTAGTGGTCCCCTCAGCCCTGATCCCCAATCCACATTAATATCGCTTTATTTAGCCTGGTGATCTAGTGTTCCCCCCAGCCCCAATGAGTGCAATCACTGATAGCTCAACCAGCTGTGGATGTGTGCAGATGACTGTTCTGGTCATCAGCTCAGATATGGGAGAGTGAGTTGGTGGGGCACTGCCAACTGAGGTGGGGTGGGGGGACCACTAGACTACCAAGGAAAGGATTGTCAAAGTTTTCATGGAGATCAGAGATCGGGACTGTGGAGACCACTAGACCGCCACATTAAATTATTAAATATTAACATGTGGATCAGGGATCAGGGCTGGGGGCACCACTAGACCACCAGGTTAAATTAAGAGATATTAACATTTGGATTGGGCCTTGGGGGACTGCTAGACCAACAGGTTAAAATATTAAATATTAACATGTGGATTGGGGATTGTGGCTGGGGACCACTGGATCACCAGGTTAAATTAAAAGATATTAACATTTGGATTGAGCCTGGGGACTGCTAGAATAACAGGTTAAAATATTAAATATTAACATGTGGATCGGGATCGTGGCTGGGGACCACTGGACCACCAGGTTAAATTATTAAATATTAACATGTGGATCAGGGATCAGGGCTGGGGGACTGCTAGACCACCAGGTTAATTTAATGCATATTCACAACATGACTTTAATCTCCCAGATATAGATTGGATAAACCAGGCATCATCTAGTTTAAATGAAAGGAACTATTTAGAAAGCTTTAATCAGCTGGGCCTGGATCAGCTAGTTTTAGAAAATACAAGATCTAATAATATTTTGGATCTCATTTTTTCAAATATGGGACCCAGATTAAATGTCACTGAGGTTGGACCTCCAATCTCAAATAGTGACCATAACACTGTTTTTTTCCAATGAAGTGAATTAGCTACTCAGCAGGGTAGTAATATAAAAATTCCTAATTTTAAAAAAGCAGACTTTCATAAAATTAGACAGGCATCACTTTCGTGGGATTGGAAATCAGATTTTGCTGGGTTAATGTTGGATGAAATGTGGAACATCTTCGTGGATAAAATAAAAGAGACTGCAGATGTAAATATACCATATACAAGTAACAATTCTAAATTGGGTGCTTCCCCTAAATGGATAACCTGTAAAATTAAAAGAACGATAAAAAAAACATAAACTGTACAGATTAGCAAAACTTGATACAAACCTAATGCCAAAGTATAAAGAACAGGTTAAATATGCTAAGAAATTAAAAGATGCCAAACAAATTTTGAAATTAAATTAGCAACTAGAAGTAAAAATAACTACAAAGTATTTTATGCATATATAAATAACAAAAAAGGGAATAGACAAACAGTAGACCCCTTTAAGGATGACAGTGGCAATTTATTAAATGATAAGGAAATGATTGAGGTACAAAATCAATATTTTGCTACTGTGTTTAACCCCAAAGACACAGTAACAACTAATACTAAATATAATACAAAAAATGAAAAACTGATTAAAATTGACATAAAAGATGTGATGGATAGATTAAAGAGAGTTAAGACTAATAAATCCCCTGGGCCTGACAATATACATCCTAGACTGATTTATGAAATAGCAGAGGTAATAGCTTATCCATTAACCTTTTTTTTTTCAAGAGTCATTGGATAGAGGAGAGGTTGTTAGTAAATGGAGGGAAGCTCATGTTGTCCCCATTTTTAAAAAGGGAAAGAAGGATTCCCTTGATAATTATAGACCAGTCAGTTTAACATCTACACTTGGGAAAATTTTGGAAAGCATAATAAAAGATCATATCCAAGACCACATAATTGTAAGCGACCTTGTTGATCATAGTCAACATGGGTTTACAAAGTCACCGATCATGTCAAACTAACTTGTTAAGTTTTTTATGAAAAGTTAGCAATGTTTTGGATCAGGGTAGATCAGTGGATGTAATCCAGTTAGACTATTTGAAAGCTTTTGATAAATTACCTCATGAAGAACTAATTAAATCCCTTCTTGTACTAAATATAAATGGGATCCTTGTAAATTGGGTATCAGAATGGTTGGAGCATAGGAGGCAGAGAGTGCTGATTAATGGGCTGTTATCTGATTGGCTTTCTGTGACAAGTGGGGTCCCTCAGGGCTCAGTGTTGGGCCCCTGCCTGTTCAACATATATATATTATCGTTACAATATAATAAGGGAAATGTATGGATAACCAAGTTTGCCGATGACTGTAGAGTGGGAGCAGTAATAGATTCACCTTCAGATTATATTGGACTTCAGGATGCACTCAAATATATTGAGAAATGGACAGTAGATCATAAACTTAAACTAAATGAGGATAAATGTATTGTCCTACACATGGGCAAGAAGAATTTGGAATTTAATTACACTATCAATAACAAACAATTAAAACATGTGATACAGGAAAGGGATTTGGGTGTTATTATACAAAATGACCTTCTTTACTGCTCATTGTGATCAAACTATAAAAAGCGCTAATAGGACTCTTAACTGTATATTGAGACATACAGTAAGTAGAAGCAAAGAGGTTGTGGTCCCACTGTATAGATCATCGGTTAGAACTCACTTGGAGTATTGTTCCAGGTCTGGGCCCTTACCAAGGGTGAGATAGCGAGAGTGGAGAGAGTGCAACGAAGGGCTTCGATCAATACTGAGACTTAAAAATATGACATATGAGGAAAGGTTGGACAATTTGGATCTGTATTCCTTGGCTTATAGAAGATGGAGGGTGATATGATCTTAGTCTATAGATCATTTCAAGACATCACTCTCAGAGAAGATTTAGGACTTGAATTATTTGTTATAAATTACAATACAAGAGCTCATTGTAGACAAATTAAAACAACAAAAGTGGAAATCTAAAAGGAAACAGTGGTTCAGCTCAGAGGGTTGTTTCAAGGTGAAATTCTCTTCCCAATGATATAGTTAGTAGTCCAACTTTAGATATTTTAAAATAAGATTGGATGATTATAGTAGAACCAAGTTTTTAGTTTATTAATTAGTTCACTTGATGATAAATAAACTCTTGCAAGCAGACAAGGACAAAAGTCTATATATGCTTTGTGACAACTATGAAACTATGTGGATTGGGGCTGGAAAAGGGGGTACTAGCCACCAGGCACCTGTCTGTGGTGTTATTGCTCAAGAGTTGATCTTATGTCTTGCAGCAAACCTTCCTGATGCACCTTCTGTTTGGTGCAGGGCCAAGTTTGCCACAAGCCATGGGACTTTGATGCCAGGACCCTACCCGAGAGACTCAGCCACAGGGTCCCTGGTGCACCAGCAATTGGCACAAGCCACCTTTGGTGCAGCTTACACCAACCTTTTGAGAATTGGGTCCTTTGCATTCAAATAGTTTTGATTGAAGAAACATGTAACACATCAAACTGTGTGTGTAAAAATAAGCCATACATCTGAGGCAGTAATTTTGGATTCTAAAACAGATTGCCTAGAATAATATAACATTGTGGGGTAATTTAGGTAAGGAACAACACATGACAGATAGGGAACTATAGGATAGTAATAGATGGACTATTGAGTTTATAGGCAAAGCAGTCTAAACTACCAGGAGGTATGCCACTATTGGTATAACACCCCCATTCCAGAAGAGGAGGAGTTAAATAGAAAATAGACAGGGGGTTATATATATTAGAAAGGTAAGATGGAGATACTCTGGTGGACTAGGACAGGGGATCTGCAGATTTTGGGTAGGACTCGGAGATAGGAGTCAAAAGAGATGCGAAGAAATGAAGATGGAAAGAGCAGCCCTTAGGGTCTGTGGCCCTGGAATTAAACCAGTGGGGATCACTGGGAGGAAATGGAAACTCTGTGGGTTATTACCCTAAAGGCATCACCCTGTGGCCTGGATTTGGTTTCCTGAAGATCTATAGGAGACCCTGAAGTTGGGTGTTGAACTAGTGTGTGTTCCAGCTCCAATGACGATGGCAGAAGGGCAGAGTGAAGGTGAACCTACAGAAGGCCATGGGAAGAGGTGCAGCTGTAAAGTAGGAAAAAATCCATTCACCAGACAGAAAGAGACCTTTGCATCACTTGTACTGACTAGCATTTGGAAAATGGCTTAGCAGTAGTTGTTCTGAGTAACCTTGGTTGCTGTAAGTCACTCCCTGTATAAATAAAGTGTGCAGAATTTCAAAGCCCTTCAAGGCTGGGGGGGGCAGCATAGGCTGCAGTTCAATGCCCCATGCAGCCAGTATAGTGTTGTGCGTGTGCAACTGTGTTACTTAGGTTTTGGCCATTTGCATTCTCTATTCCAGAGGAATTACCACCCTATATTAGGACCAAAGGCAAGGAACCCTCAAAGAGGGTTCCACCTCTAATGATGCAACAGGATGATTCCCTTGGCTAAAGGTATCTTAGGAAGGAGAAAGGTGCTGCCACTGGAAAAGGATGGAAGGATGGTGTGGCAAAGAAAAAGTGCTTCAGGAGGAGGCAGAGAGGAACTGCTTATATAGCTCAGGAAGTGGAGTTAAGCTGCTGTTTGTCCTTTGAACCACAGGTCCAGCCTTCCAATTCAATGGCCCACACAGCCAGTATAGTGCTATGCTTGTACAACTGTGTTACTTATGTTTTGACCGTCCACACTCTCTATTTCAGAGGAATTACCACCCAGTAGGGGTACCAAAGGCAAGGAACCCTTAAAGAGGGTTCCACCCCTAGAGGTGCTGTGGGACAATTCCCTTGGCTAAAGGTACCTTAGGAAGGATCCCCAAAAATGAAATGTAGTAGCACGAAGCATATAAGCAATCAGTAGTTGTGAGACATAGTAATAGATAAAGCATCAGGCAGCTTGATAACGTAAAGATATGCGCAGGTTAGCAATAGCATAAGTTTTATGGGTTGCATTAGAGAATGAGGGGACCTCCTAAGGAGAGAGAAAAGGCAGTAGGGACACTATCCTCCTCTATCCAACGGCAGAACCTACCTAAAGGAACTAGGTAACACTAACTACGCTAACTAACAGTTATGACCTGAGGCACAGAGGAGAGAAAAAAAGGGGAATCTCTGTGGATCCAAGGCTTAGGTTGCCTTCCCTCCAGGCATAGGATATTTTATTTAGTGAAGGCTCTGCTGCTGTTGCAATTTGGAAACCCAATTAAAGAGAGGTGAAAAATATTCCAATTTGGAGGAAAGCTCTCACTCAATCTCTCTAATGGGAATGCTGTGGAAGGTTGCGAGAGGGCTCTGCAATATAGGGGACAACCAAGGCAGGAGGAGGTGAACAGCAACTGCACAGGCACTCACCTACTTGCCCTAAAAACAAACCAGGTGAACCAGAGGCAATCGTAGGGGGAATACAGTGAAGGTGCCTTGTCAGTACAATTACTAGAGCCAAAGGAGGTAACTTTTTCCACCCTTCACAGCTAGTCTTAAATTCTACACCAGGAGCTGTAATCGATTCTTGAACAGCTAAAGTCAGGCCCAGAGTGAGAACATTCCCAGCTATGGGCCATGTAAGAAGGACCCTGCCCCAAGTCAGGTGCACTGAAGACGAGGACTTAAAAATGGGAGGAGACTGTCGGCTCCAGGGAGCCCCAGCCAGAAAGATATGGCTGGCATGCCCAGAAACTGATGAGGAGCTGAATGAGCATTGAGTGCTGAGACCTTGCAGAGGCCAGATGGCAGTAAGTGAGCATTAAGCAGTGATTGCAAAAGCAAGAGTGGACCTGCACGTAGGTCAGTAAGCAGTAGTAATAGTCAGACCTGCACATAGGTCAGTAAGCAGTGGCGATAGACCTGCATGTAGGTCTGCAAAACATAGTAGCAATAGTGGGACATGCACGCAGGTTGGAGGAGCAGCACTATGGATAGTTGGGAACTCAGCCAGGCTTTCAAGAAAGCCAATGAAGGTGGTAAATACTCTGAGGATTTTTGGCAGTAAAGACAGGATTTAGAACATATGTAAGTAGCTATATGGGGCCATGACTCTCAAACACTCCAAGTCCCTGTCATAGGAAAACAAGAAAGTGATGGAAGGACCCGAGACCCACAGGCAGATTTTGAAACTAGTTTACAGCATAAGCAGTAGCTTAGTTTACCTCAGAGTATAATAGCAGTGTACAAACATGGAGAGCAGCATCTGTATTGAGTAACTATGAGATGTATAATTTGATAAATATAGATTGAGGGAGGCACAATGCTATGAAAGCAGCTATCTCCAGGCAGTGCAATGAAACTGCAGCAATGTGGTAGAGAATGAGTTGAGAAAGCATGATTGAGCTGCATAGCAAGGTTCTGAGTGAGCCTAAATCAGGTGAAAACAATTGAGTGCACAGCATGGAGAGCAGCTATGGTTTGAGGTGACACACAGATAATGATTATGGTTGCATTCAGGTAATTGAGAGTTATGAGTAACTGAGAGCAAGTAGTATGAGCTCTGGATTATCACTATGCTAGGAGCTAGAAACAAAGTCCCCAAAAGGCAAAACCAGACACACAAACACAGAAAACAGGGAACAATGACAGAAAGAATCACACAGCCGAGGCAAAATACAAACCAGATGCAGAAAACAAACAAGAGTTCAGCAGAGACAAACAGAAGCAGCAAGATGGGGGGGGGGAGGGTAGGCCCCAGCCAGCTGTAGAGGACAGACCAACAGAGCCATCTGGCAAAGAAAAAGTGCTTCAGAAGGAGGTTGCGAGGAACTGCTTATATAGCTCAGGAAGTGGGAATGGCTGGCTGCTTGTCCATTGAACCACAGGCCCAGCCTTCCAAAATTGACCGAAGATGTAGCATCTGATTACTAAGAACTTTATTGTGCCAGTCTGGCTCTCACAGTCATTAAGCTCTATACGGATGTCACTGAGATTTTTCAGACTCCTGCAGTCTAAATTCCAAGCATGGAATAACAGAGATAGTCTGGGAGTCCCTGGAAGACAGACAGGTGTGTGAAGTGTGTGAAGTGTCGGCCTACTGTAGATGGGATAGGATCATCATACATTTGAATCCATGGATTTCACTTTCCAAGGAGATTCTGCTGTAATAAGTGTGCAGGCAGGAAGCAGAGCTGTTATAGTTGCTCTCACATATTGTAGATGAGAAGCTGGGCTATTATAATCATTTTACAGGGCTCAGTCCTGGGGCAGGTACTTTTCAATATGTCTCATCAACGCCATATTGGAAGGAATACCAAGCAAGCAGAATCTCTCACAGATGACATTAAGATCTTTGGCAGAGTAGACAGCAAGAAAGGCATTATGGTGTTGCAGAGGGACCTACAAAGGTTAGAGAGGTGGGCTAAGGTGTGTCAGTTGAAATTCAATGCCAAGAAATGAAAAGTGATACATGTAGGGAACAAGAACCCAGGGCAGAATACTCACTTGGAGGGATTAGCTAGACACTGCCTCTGAGGAAAGGGATCTGGGAATCATCATAAGGGACCCCTATAGCAATCTAGTCCATTTTGCAAGGCCTACAGCAAGGCAACTGGGATGTCGGAGTGTATTGGGAGGGAGGTGAACAGTAGGAAGAAAGAGATGATACTACCACTCTAGAGATCACTCATGAGGCCACAGCTGGAATACTGTGTCCAGTTCTGGAGTCCCCACCTAAGAAAAGACAAAGACAGGCTCAAGATTATGCAGCATTGGGTAATCAAAATGATTCTGTGCCAGAAGAACAGATCCTACAGGGATCATCTTAAGGTAACAGGACAGACTGGATGGACCAATTGACTGCAGACATTTCTGTTTTATATATTACAGATGAGAGTTGAGCTACTATAGTCACCCTCTCATACTGTAGACGAGGAACTGAGCTGTTATAATATCCCTTACATTCTGTAGACAAGCAACTGATCTTATAGTCACCCTCACATATTATAGACAAGGAACTGCGCTGTTATGCCTATCCTCACATATTGTAGGCAAGGACCTGAGCTTATAGTTATTTAAAACAAGCTAAAGCACACGCTCACCCACTAGAATTCAGACACGGAGCAACTTTTAAAATCCATTTATTGAACACCAAGATGCGCTTGACGCGTTTCGGACAAAATCCTTTCTCAAAAGCTGCATCCCAGAAAACACACAGAACTTAAATACAAAAGCCAAATGACATCACAATTACTAAAACAATTCCATTGGTGAACCAATAAAATAGAAAAATAGAAAAATTAACCCTTTTAAACATGCAGTGCTACAAAACACATATAAAACTTTCATTATAAATATCACATTATTATTGCACTACAAAATATTTATCTATATTCCAAATAAGGTTTTAATTCCAAATGAGCATTTAAACCTGGTTTCTGATATGCTTTTAACCTTAAAATCCATTCATTTTCCTTTTTAAAATTTTATTACGAAAATTACCACCTCTAGGTCCATTATATATTTTCTCTATGCCCAAAAACTTAAACTCATGGTTCTCCTCATCATTTCTATTTTCATTAATATGTACAGTTGCATATGTTAAGTCATTTTATTTATTGCTCTTATGTGTTCTAACCCTTATCTTAAAAGCTCTCTCCGTTTTACCTATATTAAGCCCCACAGTTACATATAGCTAAGTATATCACACCTTGCGTATTGCAAGTGATAAGATGTCTAATTTCAAATTTCTTATCACATCTGTTAACAACACTAAATTCTTTACTTTTCTTTATGTGTTGACAAGCATTACAATTTTTGCATTGGTTACAGCCAACAGGTTCTCCTAGCCAATTGTTGGTGTTGGCATGTCTATAGTTCATAATAGGTGTTTTTTTCATTACATCCTACTCTGAAAAAGTAATACAGGAAGGTTATCAATTTGCTGCCAGTATTGACAGAGGTGATTTAATGGCTGATAAAAATGAGATCAATAATAAAGAGAATGGTTTTTATTTTGTTACTACTTACAGTGCCCAAAGTTATGAAGTTAGTAGAATTATTAAGAAACATTGGCATGTATTATCATGTGAGATAGGCCTGCAGGATGTAATGAAAAACCACCTATTATGACCTATAGACATGCCCCAACTTTAAAGGATTCGCTGGTTCACAGCCATTTTACTACTCCAGTGAGACACACCAACAATTGGCTAGGAGAACCTGTTGGCTGTAACCAATGCAAAAATTGTAATGCTTGTCAACACATAAAGAAAAGTAAAGAATTTAGTGTTGTTAACAGATGTGATAAGAAATTTGAAATTAGACATCTTATCACTTGCAATACACAAGGTGTGATATACTTAGCTATATGTAACTGTGGGGCTTTCTATATAGGTAAAACGGTGAGAGCTTTTAAGATAAGGGTGTTAGAAACATAAGAGCAATAAATAAAATGACTTAAATATATGCAACTTCGGTATATATTAATGAAAAATAGAAATGATGAGGAGAACCATGAGTTTAAGTTTTGGGCATAGAGAAATATATAATGGACCTAGAGGTGGTAATTTTGCAATAAAATTTAAAAAGAAAATGAATGGATTTTAAGGTTAAAAGATATCAGAAACCAGGTTTAAATGCTCATTTGAATTAAAACCTTATTTGGAATATAGATAAATATTATGTAGTGCAATAATAAGTGATATTTATAATGAAAGTTTTTATATGTGTTTTGTAGCACTGCATGTTTAAAAGGGTTAATTTTCTATTTTTCTATTTTATTGGTTCACCAATGGAATTGTTTTAGTAATTGTGATGTCATTTGGCTTTTGTATTTAAGTTCTGTGTTTTCTGGGATGCAGCTTTTGAGAAAGGATTTTGTCCGAAACGCCAAGCGATCTTGGTGTTCAATAAATGGATTTTAAAAGTTGCCCGTGTCTGAATTCTAGTGGGTGATCGTGTGCTTTAGCTTGTTTTAAACAAGTTTGTTCATTTGGCTAGATGCACCGCTAAATCCTTGTGCACGGTTCGTTTGTTGGAAGATTTGAGCTTATAGTTACCCTCACATACTGTGGACAAGGAAATGAGCTGTTATAACTACCCTCTCATATTGTAGACAAGAAGTAGAGCTGTTGTAGTCACCTTCATATTTTGTAGAACTAGTATGTCCATGTGAAGAATGGGAAGACCATGTATTGGGTCCATGGACCTAGCTGTATCTATGAAATGAACTTCAACAGTCTAAGTAAAGTTGGATGTGTGCTGAACAACTGCCTTCAGCATCTTTTTTTTTTGTTCTCATGAGACCAGATCTATGAAATACAGTAAATGTAAATGTTCACTTTAAGTGGTGCCTCCTATTGTGTGCAATTCCTAGACAAGGAGGATCTGGGAGTATTGATCAAAGATTAACAGTGATGCTGTCCTACCTGTGGGTGCACTCATCCTGGAAGCTATGGACTAGTAGAGCATTGAGGCTCATCTCCCAGGATTTATAGAAATGTTGAAGTGGCCCAGAAGTGACTAAAGTTTGTGGAGGAGAGATGGACATAATGTAGAAAAAATGGGCTGGCTTTACTTTTCTTGAAAAGTGCTGGCTATTGTGCACATAACTAGAGAAGACCTGAAAATGTATGGAGACATGTGACCATATGATAGGGTGGCAAACTAATCAACATACCACTATCGTTGTGGACAACAGTTTCTCAGGGATGTAGCTCTTCAGAAGATCACTTGGACACATTTATTGTTGTTAATGTATTCCACAAATGTACAGCCAGAAAGAATAGGAGCAAGTGGCTTTTGTTGGTATAAGTTGGAGCAGTCATCACTAAGTTAGCACAGTTATAACCAGTGCCATAGAGTAGTTGACACATTGTTCACAGGAGAGATCTTACAATGTGGAGGTAGATTAGTCTCCCATTGGTGAGCTGTGGGTTGAAAGAAGCTGTCATTACCTGTGGTGAACAGATTGATACACATGTGACTCAGTGACTCCATTTTGGTGTAAAAAGCATGTCCCTCCACACCCTGAAGGTATGTGCAATGCAAGCTATCCAGGTGAAAAGCTCACACCTGGCATGTGTGTGGGCATCTTGTTTTGAGAGGTGAAGAAAAAATGGAATGGCTATTTGAGGAGTCATGTTGTGTGGGTTTCATCACACTGATAAACTACTTGATCAACTTGGCCTGGGGTGAGCCCGCACAAAGGTTGCTCCTGTAGTGCAACTTACAGAACCAGAATCAGAGATGATGGCAATGGAGGCATTGGTGCCACTGGAAGCAGCAGTTGGAGAGATGGACATGTTAGCAGAGACTGTGACAGTGAATCTTGACATGATGGCAATGTCACTGTCATTCAAGTCTTCCCCATGCAACTCCACCACACCATTATCCACACAGATAGTCATTTCTGCACTGTCCTTGCAGGTCACAGAGACAGAAAGGCTAAGAAAGAAGGCAGTGAATTGTCTACTGAAGAACAAGCCTTTTCTGTTGGTTTAGTCATAACTCAGAAAATAAATGCAACCCCTCTTATAACACCTGCTATAGCAACTGGAAATTAGTCACCATCTGTCCAAGTCTCAAGGACATTTGCACTCAGAAATGGACAGTAATGAAGATGTGGATCACTTTTGTGTCCAGCCCTTAACCTAACATGCTGTGAGTGATGAGACAGATGCACCTCCAGCCATATGGCTCATGACGGGAGTCTCCATTTCCCCATCCAGCAATGAGACTGCCATTTCATCACTAGAGTCAGCAACATTGCCAAATGAGTGAGAGACAGGTGGGAATACAAGTTTCTGTATTTTGTAGTCGGGCTGTGATGCACTGCAGAGACAAAATTAAAGTCATGGCTCAGGCAGGAGAATGAGGTGAACCTGTGCTACTTCCCCGTATTCTTGTGGTAGGAATATGGGGATTGCATTAAACTGATTTTGGGATGCTGGAATGCGTGGTGCAGTATACACACACACATGGTGTCATGATACCACAAATCTTCAACAAGTTTCAATGAGACAGATCAAAGTGCGGATTGGAAGATGTTTTGTATACAAGCCCCATTTGCACCACTACAGTGAAGTCTGAACAGACTTTCTCCCTGACAGAGTCAGGCAGTTAGTGGGCTTGTACTTAAAATGCTGAACACTGAGACTATGTAGGTTTGCCACATTATTGCTGCCAATATCAGCCATTTGGTGCTATTTATGCATAAATAAGACTTTGATGGACATTAAGTACTCTTAAGAACTCAAAAAGTATAAACACTGTATAGCCTAAGAACGTTTATGTACACTGTGAGTTCTGCTACTGAAATGTTGAACTATTACATTACATGGCATATTAATAGACGTTGTCTGTATATTATATTTATTTATTTATTGAAATGTTTAACCAGGAGGGCACACTGAACAACAAGTTGCTCGCCTCATATTGCAACCTGGGGAGAGGGGTTACATAGGGTTGTGAAGGATGATCAGTTACAATAGTATGTGGGTGGTGTGATGCTCTGCCCTTTGTTTATGATTATTGTATGATATTGGTGTTATAAATACATGGTCTGTTTATGACATTTCAGTGTGTGAGGAATTTGGCCTGTAATTCCAAAGTGTCAGTAGCTAAAAACCAGGAGGTAACAAACAGACCAGAAATAAACAGTTAATTGGAACATCCTCCTGAAACAGTTTATTGCCTGCTGCTGCCTTTGATGTTGGAAACTAAATATGAGTTTTATGACATCAGGGAAAGGAAGTCATTAGGCTGATTCCTGTTGGCTTTTAACACCTTGGTGCCAGTGTGGGACTGTTAAGTTCGAAGGAAAATGTTTAATTAAAGGATGCCATATTTGGAAATGTTCTTTTTCTTCTGATGTACCATTAATTTTAAAATACCTTCTGGTAGGAAATTATGTTTGTAAGACTTAATTCTAAAGAAGGAGCTAGATGCCTCACCAAGGAGTAGGGAAATAGAGTTGAAAACGTATCAGTGTGTCTGAAATGAGGATATCATTTGGGCACTAAAAAACCAAACTTTCTCTAACTAAATCAGCACTTACAAAAGGTAATACTGTACTTAGATAGCAAACATCTAAAGTATTGTGGTCAGAGTTTTGTTCTATAATTTTCCCATTTTCGTTTGTGACTGTGAACTCATGCTATTTGTTCTATATTTTATTGTACTTATTTTAATGTTTCTAGTAAATCACATTTTCTTGAAGATACTGCATGGAAGTCTTCTCAGTTTTCTTTTTTCATGTGAAGTGCCTGTATTTTTAAGTCTGACAATGATTTAAAAGGCTTGATGGTGTTGCTGAGCTTGGAAAAGGTAAAAAAATACCTAAGGTCTCTTATAGAGTTTTAAGGGATCATTTTGGAGACCTGGCTAGGTGCATCTGGCAAAGATTGTACACATCCCCGAAAAGGGTACATATTTGAGCCTGTTAATTGGGTATGCTAGCATAAGGTTCACCATTTGAATCCCCCAGAGCTTGAGACTACAGGTGTTTTGGACCCAAAGCAGACAGGAGGGTTACACTGTCTGTTACCTGTGCACACTGTTGCGCTCTGAGGTTGGTACTGTGGGAACAGAAGGCCTGATCTGAGGAGTGCGTTTGTGACAGTACAAACAATACAACATTGTAAGATTGTGCAACAGCTGGAACACAAGGTATTGTACAATAAACAGTAGTGGAACATTAGATGAATTACAATACATATCTAAATTCATACAAAAGAACATACAAATGTACAAAACAGTAACAATGCAATAGAATCATTTATAGTGCATGAGGTGTACCAGATGCAGGCTCAAGGTAGTACACAAGTGCTATTGGAGTAAAAGGATGGGATTAAGTTGTGCACACTGGTGACCCAGAAGGGCAGATGGAGAAGAGACGGGAAGAGGTAAGAACTGAATATGAGAGGAAGGGTAGCCATTTCTGATTTCCCCTTCAGGATGTTGAGAACCTGCCAGGGGTCATGGTGGAAGGCAGAAACTGGGGATAGTTATTGAGTGGGTTAACCCAGGAACAGCGGAGGGAAAGGTAATTGTGTAGGGCAGAGGTAAGGGAGTAGTTGGGGGAGGAGTATCATATTTCAGGGGCAAGGGAATTCCAGATTTTAGGGAAACAATGGGCAAAACCAGTCTAACTGATGAGGGTGGAGTGGCAAGGGATCATCAAGGTGCAGGCATCATTTGATCTGAAAAAGTGGGCAGCGGAAGGTGGAATGGAGAGAGAGGATGAGAGACAGGAGGGGAGCCCCCCAAACCAGAATTTGGAGTTTAGTTTGGCACAGTGAGAGATGCATCTGTGAGATAGTGGAAGGAAGGTTAGAGAGCGACAGAGTTCACAGTGGTGGGAGTGGGAAGGGGAGTCGATAGCAAAGTGGCAGAAGGAGTTAAAGAGAGTGTCCAGCTTGGTCAGGAAAGATCTGGGAGCAGAAGCAGCACCACAGACTATGTCACAGTAGTCAAAGATGGGGATTATCATCTTCTGGACAATTACGCACCTCGCAGTCAGCGGGATGCAACTATGATTCCTGTACAAAGCACCAAGCTTGGGGCACAGTTTCTTCACAATAGCATCGATATGCACAAAGAAGTTGAGGTGCTGGTCCAGTCAAACATCCAGATATCTGGGGGTTTATATGGGATATATGCTTTTTATCTTCTCTGTATTTTCTTCCCTGGCCATCCATGAAAATGGACAGATTTCTGTTTATTGGCTAACTAAGTCTCTTAAAAAATAAAAATGAAAATTAAATGAAACTTTGTGTCTAGGTCTAGATCAGAGAAAGAAGAGAAGATAGCAGGTTAGGAGTATGTCATCGAAGAGTTGCCACACTAGCGTCAAAAAAGAAAAGCCATCCCTGGAGTGAAGTTGCAGTGGGTAGCCCCAAAAATCACTCAAGATGTCTAGTTTATACTAATTATACTGCTCTTAGAGCAGAAAGCAGCTAACTAAAAGAAGCTACATTTTCTTATTAATTTAACACTTAGATCTCAGCAATAGTCAGTGTCTGTTGAGATTAAGCAGACAGATACTTCATTAGAAGTAGAATGGGTCATATTTAGGGTTAAAAAAGAAAAGAAAGAAAGACAGTGTGTGTTCTGTGCTGGGAAGGTACTGTATCAACTTACTTTGCTAAATCAGTAGGAGGAGAGATCTTAATTGGAGATGTGGCTTAGACAGTATAAAGCAGGTGACTCAAATTACAACTTCCTGTTGCTAGCCTTTTCTTACTAATTGCCCTCCATCCCACCACTCCACCCACCCACCCTAAGCCAGTTCTACTTTTATAGCCACTGGATTTGACTGACAACAGGAACTTCCTGTTTGGCAGTAGGAAGGGAAGGATCATAGAGAAGCATTGGTTTTGTCAACCCTAAAGGAAAAAAGTAGCTCACTATCCCCCCCCAGCTGCTGGTGGTCTGACACTGAGCAAGGAAGAAGGAGGCTACTGAAGAATATAGGAAGTTGCTGTCCCAGAACAGGAAGGGTGAGAGTTGTAAGAGGAGGAGAGAGTAAGCATACAGAGAAACAGGAGAGGGGACACAAAATAAGACATGATAGGAGTGGTGCAGTGCAGTGCAATGGCTGTGGGACAGCAGTGTTCTGGGAGACATTCTAGAGGCTGCAATGTTGCCCTATTTTCAGGCACCTCTCTGGTCTGAGGGAGGAGGTTGCCCATCTCCAGGCTGACCTGGCTAGGATTCGTGAAACCTCCTCCCCCACCCAGGGACCACCAAGGCCAATGCCACTACCTCAGAGGTTGCCAAGAAAGAGGAGAGGCTGGACCACGGTAGGCTCAGGGAGGGAGAAGGTGGTGGAACAGAGTTGCATCCCTCCAGCTGTACCTCCACACAGTTCATTTGCTCTTCTGGTGGATAGTGGTTTCTCTATGGAGGCACCTGCAGTGGAGACCAAAGAGGATGCAGGGAACCTTCACAAAGGAGACCCATAGTAGGGTGGCGTGGGACCCCACAGGGAAAGAAAACAACTCCTAGTGGGGGACTCAATCATTAGGGGGGTAGAAATGCTGGTGCCATGGCTTGGAGGGACAGGAAGTGAATCCTCAGGATTGTGTGAGCAGCTGCATGAGGGAGGGAGCCGGATGTCATAGTCCACCTATGGATAAATGACCTGGCTAGGAATGGGATCAGAGCAGTGCAAGAGGAGTTTGTAGAGTTGGGGGAGGGCCTTGAACCAAGTAGCACATATGGTAACCTTCTCAGAGGTGCTGCCTGTCTATGGCAAAGAGTGATCTTAGGGTACTCCTCACCAGGGAATTCAATGGATGGTTGAAAAACTGGTGTGGAGCTCAGGATTTTGGCTTCATTGGGGACTGGGGAGCCACCTGAAGGGATGCAGGCCTATAGTGGTGCGATGGTCTGCATCTGTCCTGAGGGGAACCAGGATCCTAGGTGAGAGGTTTAAATGCTTCACTGGCAAGAATTTAAACTAGCCAAGGGGGGAGGCACTGAAAAGGAGCAGGGAAATCCCAGCCTCCCTCCACAAAACACAGTAACTAGTGAGGTAAACACCAAGTTAGAGAAGTCATTAGGGAGCAGGACAGAGGTAAATGTGAAAAAAGACAAAGGCAATAAGGACAGGAATGGGGCTAAAAGGGGTAAGGCCATCAAAAAGTGGAGGGTGATGAGTACCAATGCCCATAGTCTGTGTAACAAGCTCCCTGAACTAGTGGCCTTGATGGAAGAGGGTTGCCTGGATATTGTGGCAGTCAAAGAAACATGGTACACAGAGAACCATGACTGGAATGTCAACATACCAGGATACACAATCTACAGGAGGGACAGGGAGGGTAAAAGAGGAGGAGAAGGAGTAGCACTCTATGTGAAAGAAGGGATCAAAGCAACAGAACTAAAGAGTAAACAGGAAGCAGATGAGGCACTCTGGGTCACCGTGGAGACAGGCAATGGCACCACAATCCGCATGGGGTTGTATACAGACCCTCATCTCAGGGGGAGTGAATGGACAAGGAAATGATAGAAGGCTTCCTTAAAATGGTAGAAAAAGGGGAGATATTGTTGACGGGGGACCTGAATATGCCAGATGTTAACTGGAGCACCTTTGCTGCAGGCACATCTAAGAGCAGGGTCATTCTTGATGCCTTACAAGGGGCATGCCTCTGACAGCTAGTATTGGAACCCACTCGGGAGGGAGCAATCTTAGACCTGGTACTCTCAAATGGGGACGGAGAAAGAATCTCAGATTTAGAAGTGGGTAGCCATCTAGGAACAAGCAACCACCAAACAGTGTGGTTCATGATTAACACAGCCATACAATCAAGCCATACAAAAGCAAGAGTACTGGACTTTAGGAGGGCTGACTTTGGGAAAATGAGAGAGTGCCTCAGAAAAGCACTAGCAAACAGGCAAGGAGGGGTGGAGGAACAATGGGGAGTAATCAAAATATCCATCACAGAGGCAACAAGCCTTTGTGTAAAGCAAATCAAGAAAACACAATGAAGGAAAAAAATGCTATGGTTCTCAAAAGAGGTGGCAGGGAAGGTTAAGGAGAAAAGGATAGCATTCAGTAAATATAAGGAAACACAGAAGGAGCAGGACAGAGAACTTTATCAGTTAAAGCAGAAAGAGGCTGGAAAGGCAGTCAGAATAGCAAAGGTCTGAACTGAGGAAAGGATAGCCAACTCTGTTAAGAAGGGGGATAAGACCTTTTATAGGTACATAGGGAGCAAAGAAAGACCAAAGGAGGGATACTGAGGCTTAATAAAGGGGAAGGAATGTGGGCAGAGGGTGACAGTGAAAAGCAGGGATACTGAACAAATATTTCTGCTCAGTATTCACAAAGGAGGAGGGGGAGGTACTTAAACCAAACAAGAGAAACACTCTGAAGATGGAGGTTGATACCAGTCCATTTACAGAAGAAGGGTTCTGAAAGAATTAATAAAATTGAAGGTGGACAAAGCAATGGGGCCTGATGGGAGTCACCCAAGAATTCTAGAAGAACTAAGGGTAGAACTAGTGACACCACTGACTACTCTCTTTAACAAATCATGGGAGGATGGGTGGTACCTAAGGACTGGAGGAGGGTGGATGGGATTCCTCTTCACAAAGTGGGAGCAGGATAGAGGCAGGAAACTACAGACCAGTTAGTTTGACCTCAGTGGTAAGAAAATGATAGAATCACTTCTGAAGGAAAGAATTGTTGAGTACCTAGAGGCCAGTGGGGCATAGGAACTGAGGCAGCATGGATTCACGATGGAAGGTCATGTCAGACGAATCTAATAGATTTCTTTGACTGGGTGACCAAAGTAGTAGACCACGGAGGGGCTGTGGACATGGCCTACCTAGATTTTAGCAAGGCATTTGATACAGTCCCACACAAAAAAGATTAATACACAAGTTAGCCAGCCTTGGAGTGGGTCCCAAGATGGTAGCCTGGATAAAAATTGGCTAGAACAACAGGATGCAAAGGTAGTAGTAAATGGAGTCCACAGTGAAGAAGGAGGGTTACTAGTGGGGGTACCGCAGGAGTTTCAGTACTGGACCGGTCCTTTTAATGTCTTTATAAGTGACATTGCAGAGGAACTGGAAGAAAAGTATGTCCCTTTGCAGGCGACACAAAGATCTACAACAGGGTTGATGCACAAGATGGAGTGGAAAGGATGAGAGGGACTTGTAGAGTTGGAGGAATGGTCAAATGTATGGCAGCTCAGATTCAATGCAAAGAAGTGCAAGGTAATGCACCTGGGAAACAAAAACCCAGGGGAAGAGTACACAATGGGGGTGAGATACTGACAACAGTAAAAATGGAAAGGCACCTGGGGGTAATTATATCAGATGACCTAAAGGTGGGCAAGCAATGTGAGAAGGCAATATGGAAGGCTGGGGGGATACTGGGATGCATAGGGAAAGGCATCAATAGTAGAAAACAGGAAGTTGTTATCCCTCTGTACAGACAGTTGGTGAGACCCCATCTGGAGTACTGTGTGCAGTTCTGGAGACCCCATATCCATGAGGCATAGACAGGTGGAGGCTGTCCAGAGGAGGGTAAACAAAATGGTGCAGGGTCTGCACCAGAAGACATATGAAGAGAGACTCAAGGAGCTTAATATGTATACCTTTGAGGAAAGAAGGGAGAGAGGGGACATGACAGAAACTTTCAAGTACCTCAAGGGAATCAACAAAGTCCAAGAGGGCAGCATCTTTCAGAAAAAGAGATGTGCAAGAACAAGGGGCACAATTTGAAGATAGAGGGGGGATGGCACGGAGGTAATGTGAGGAAGTATTTTTTCACAGAGAGGGTTGTGGATGCATGGAACAGCCTCACTGAGGAGGTCATGGAATCAAGAACAGTGGGTAAATTCAAGAATGCATGGGACAGACATAAGGTAATTCTAGTGGGAGTAGGAGGAAGTAAGCTGTAGGTTAACTAGGATCTGCAGCTTATCTGTTAGGTAGGAAAATGGGCAGACTAGGTGGGCCAAGCGGTCCTCATCTGCCGTCAAATTCTATGTTTCTGTGTTTCTGTGTTATAGGAATCATGTACAATAGTGCACAGTCAATAGCTCAGCAGGATGCACCCTTGCCTCTGAGGTTGGAAAATCAGAAGGTTGTGTGTTCTAGCCCCATACTAGGAACTTGCAGTTAACCCTAATACTGACACAACAGTGTAGAATGCGGAGGTTGCTGCTCTCTTGTAGTGCCATCTTTAAGATGATATTTTAAACCGAGATCCCTGCTGCTTTTTCTGGTGGGTGTACATTAAAGATCCTATGGCCCTTCTTGAAAAGAGTATTGTAATTTTTATTAAAAGAAAAAATACAAAATAGAAACAGTTACAAATCATAACTCAGATACAAAGTAAATACAAATTCCCCAATAAATTGTAAGGCAGGATGAAAATTAAATCAAAGAAGTTAAAAAAAAAAAGATCCAAATAATCAAAAAGACACAAAATTCTGTGCTATTCCCAACCTAGTTGTAAGACATCCACATGGTATTCTTCCACAGATTTAATGGAGGTTTACATCTAGTACATCACCTATCACAATGATAAACATTTTATAAAGCAGAAGTCACATTTGACTGTGCCGAGGAATGGGCCATAATTTTCTGCCTTATAGTAAAGTCACACCCAGATTTACACAGATAATATTTTAACAGAGCAAAAACAATAATCAAAGTATTCAGGCTGTCTTTATCACAGGTTCTGGAAATGATTCCTAATACAAGCTCTCCATAGGATAGTGAGAAGAAAATAGGGGTTCTTGCCACGCTAAGGCCAAACAAATCGAGAGTGTTTTCTCATAAAGACAACTGACAAAAAAGGTGAGACAGTGTGTCTGGGACATCAAAACAACAAAGGCGAGTACAGTTATGTTCCTTGATCCACTTGTGCTTGTGCATATCCTGCACCCCAAGTCTCCCATGCAATGCCAACAATTCAACATTCCATACATATATAGGAAGCCTTTTGTTAGTAAACTGACCCAGGATTACATCAGTGTTGCTCAGCACACAGTGAGGAAGCACCATAGGTAAATTTCTGATAGTCTGAACAACATATTGATATAATTTTTTTCTTAAATAAATATTGCACTTGGTAGGAGAAAGCTGACAACAAAGATAGGTACGACCACTTCAGGAAGGGTGAATGAGATAAGTTTCATATCAATCCCATCCCCATCCATCCTTGTTTTACCCAGCACTCTTGCAAGGTATTTAGCAGCCTCCTTGGTGGTCACCTGCCCGAAAGTAAATTTGGGGTTGGTGCTAGGAAGGGGGCAGGTGTTCACAGCTCAGTGTTTTTTTCTTTGTGAGCAATTGTTTTATGTGGTATGACTGCACTGTAGTCAGTAAATGCCTCATTGAAAATATTGGCTATGGTAACTTTGTCAACTATGACTTTGTCACTGTGGTGGAGCATGGTTAGTGGGGACCTGTCACAAGTCCCTACAAGGTCCTTGATGGTAGCCCAGAATTTTTTTGCCATCTTTCAAGCACTGGGACTGCTGATTTCTGTGGTGGGAGGCCTTGGCTTGCCATATTGCCCATGTGCACCTATTTCTAGCAGCTTTGTAATTTTGGATGTTCTCTGCTGTCCCTGATACCCTTGCTCAGTGCCATAGTAGATCATGTTCTGCATCAAACCAAGGACTTGGGGGTAATTCAGTCCATGCACCTTCCTTTTATCATTTTCTTATGAAAGGGGGGCATACTTGTCTGCTGCCGAGTTAAATTGATTGAGGAAGAGCTGGATGGCTGCATCAACAAAAGGACATGTATCCAGGATGCTCCAGTCTGTGTTGGCCAGGTGTTTCTTGAAAGTGGCCATAGAGCAATTTCTGATGACTCTATTCTTCACCAGCCTTGGGGGCAGTTTTGGCAGCTTGGAGGACCATTCACATAGGACAGGGGAGTGGTCACTCAGCACATCTGGGAGCACTTGGATATTGATAATTCTCTCGGGGTGGGAGGTCGGTACCCAGTCAATCAGGGTACTTGTTCCCATTCTGTAGCTGGTTCTTGTACAACTCTGGACCACCTGTGTTTGGTATTGTCCAGTAATCAGGTCCTTGTGTGAGGAACTGGAGCTGGCTAGCCAGTTAGAATTAAAGTCACTTAGCATGATAGTTTCCTTATTGTGACTTGCCTCGGTATATAGGCTGGTGAAATCATTTAACCCCATTTGCTATCATCCAGGTGGAATGTATACCGACATGACAATCAGCCCTTTCTTCCCCTTGCCCATGAGGATTTTTACTGCAAGGCATTCACAGTCATTGCTGTCAGCAGGCAGTTGGACTTTATGGCACTGGAGATGGTTGCAGGTGTAGATAAGGCATCCACCCCCTCTTTTCACCGTGCAATCAAGCCTATACAAGTTGTACCCAGGTAGGGAGATTGCCATGTCAGCAGTTCTGGGCATGAGCAAGGTTTCAGTCAGCACAATAATGTCAGGCTGCATAAGTGCCACTCAGGCTTCAAACTGAGCTAGCTTTGCCAGCAGACTGCCAATGTTTAAGGACACAATCCTCAACCTCCCTGTGGGTGGCTGGATCTGGGTGTTGGTAGGCATAGGGTCAGGGTTGAGGTGAACATTTCCCAAGATCAGTAGCAGGATCAGGATAAGCATCCTAGGTAATTTAGGGAAAGGCGGGTTGTCCTTGCTCTCTGGTGAGTCTGTGCTTTGTGTGTTGTTGGAGGGGTGCAAACGCTGCTAAGCAGTCCTGGATATAAGCACAGTATTGGCATGTTGAGTCCTGAGGGGGCTGTGAAACCTGGCATAGGGTAAGGGGGGACAGTCAAATAGCTGGGTGTTACTGCGGGTCTCCCACTGGGCTGGAGGACTCCCTTTCTGCAAGTACACAGCCTTGGTGGTTCGACCTGTTATCCAGGCACAGGCCCATTATAAGCAGGGTTACCATCAGGAGAATGATAAACTGTGTGTTCAGGACTCGGAGGACTCAGGAGGGTATAGTCAAGATCCATTTTTCTTCCTGGTTTCAGCAGGAATCCAGTCATTAGTCTCAGCCAGGCAGCACCAACTTGTGAGCCAACCTTGGGCACTGGTCCGTGGCTTTCACTATGTGCAGTTTAATAATTAATACAGCTGTGCCTGCAGGTTGGTGAGATACACCGATTCCTTCAGTTGGTAAAAAAATTAGGCTGGTTTAGAGTTCAGTGTGGTGTTTTCTGAGAGTAGAAAGTGAGTAGACGTGGGGACGCCTTTAGAATGGGGAGAAATTAGGCTGATCTAGAGTTCAGTGTGGTGTCTTCTAAATTAAAAAGTTAAGATTAACACAAATAAGTGTTCGGCCCTATAACTGCATTCTGTATCTTTAAGGGGAGTTGCAATATTAGTGAGAGGGGAGGATGAAGATTGCCTATGGGTGGTGGTGCTGGGGGAGGAAGAATATCTAATAAAGGCTGGGAGAGATTCAAGCAGGAAGGAGAGAAAGTAAAACAAAAATGGGACTATTTGTAGGGCATAGCTTACAACTGTGACACAAATGAAACCTGGCCTGCACAGAGAAGTGTTTACAAAAAGCTGTATCTCTTTAAGCTTAATTTCTGATCCAGGGTAAAATACCACAGGACCTTAAAACAAAGAGAGCTGTAATACTTTAAAACCTAAAAACCTGCACTCTAAAGGATTCTGCACTTCAAACAACCCTTGAAGTGCAAAATTGCTGTAAACAGGCTTAGATTCACATTTCAGTTATCATTCACAGGACAGTTTGGAGAACCTTAACCAGTACCAGAATCAGTAAATAAAGTTAGCTGAAAGTCCAAAAGGGATAGGAGTAGCAAAGAATTTAAAAAGTGGAGCAGCCAGTCAGCAGGCAGAGCCGATGATTCTGGCCAGTCGACATGGAGATGCCAGAAGTTTCAGCAGCATACCTTCCTCTTGGTGATCAATGGACAGTACAGCGAGGAGGCAGCCAGTGGACAGAGGGGACCCGCCGGGCTGCTTGCAGCAGCAGAGGCACCCGTGTCAGGGGTAAAGCTACGATGCTCAATTACAAAGTTTTTTTGCATAGAAAGTTTTCTGCAACAAGCCTTCAGATCTATCTCTTTGCAGATAACACAAAGATCTGCAACAGGGTTGATACACAAGATGGAGTGGAAAGGATGAGAAGGGACTTGGCAAGGTTGGAGGAATGGTCAAATGTATGGCAGCTCAGATTCCATGCAAAGGAGTGCAAGGTAATGCACATGGGAAACAAAAACCCAGGGGAAGTGTACACAATGGGGGGTGAGATACTGACAACAGTAAAAATAGAAAGGGACCTGGGGTAATTCTATCAGATGACCTAAAGCTGGGCAAGCAATGTGAGAAGGCAGTAAGGAAGGCTGGGGATACTGGGATGCATAGGAAGAGGCAATAATAGTGAAAACAGGA
Organism: Neoceratodus forsteri; assembly: GCA_016271365.2. NCBI lineage: Eukaryota > Metazoa > Chordata > Ceratodontiformes > Ceratodontidae > Neoceratodus > Neoceratodus forsteri. The sequence continues at coordinate 757,434,257 of CM028135.1, forward strand.
AGTTGTTATCCCTCTGTACAGACAGTTGGTGAGACCCCATCTGGAGTACTGTGTGCAGTTCTGAGACCCCATCTCCATAAAGACATAGAAAGAGTGGAGGCTGTCAGAGGAGGAAACCAAAAATGGTGCAGGGTCTGCACCAGAAGACATCTGAAGAAAGATTAAAGGAGCTTAATATGTATACCCTAGAGGAAAGGAGGGAGAGGGACATGATAGAAACTTTCAAGTACCTCAAGGGAATTAACAAAGTCCAAGAGGTAGCATATTCCAGAAAAGAGATGTGCAAGTACAAGGAGGCACAATTTGAAGATAGAGAGGGACGGCTCAGAGGTAATGTGAGGAATTATTTTTCCGCAGAGGGTTGTGGATGCATGGAACAGCCTCGCTGAGGGAGGTCGTGAGTCAAGAACAGTGGGGGACTTCAGGAATGCATGGGACAGGCATAAGGCAGTCCTAGTGGGGGGGTAGGAGGAAGTAAGCTGTTGGTTAACTAGGATTTGCAGCTTATCTGTTAGGTAGGAAAATGGGCAGACTAGGTGGGCCAAGCGGTCCTTATCTGCCATCAAATTCAATGTTTCTATGTTTCTATTTTTCTATTATGGGCTTCGTATGTGCACTGCCTATGTATGGGCTTTGTATGTACACTGCCTATGCATATGCCCCATATCCTCACAGATCCGTGATACAGTGTCAGTGGCTCAGTAGGTAGCACACTTGCCTCTGAGGCCGGGAGATCAGAGGGCTGTGGGTTCAGTTCCCACATCTGGCACTTGGGTTAATATCCTAGTACTGACACTGTAGTGCAGCATGAGAGGGGTGCTGCACTTCTGAGGTGCCGTCTTCGGATGAGACATTAAACCAAGGTCCCATCTTCCTGGATTGGTGGTAGTTCAGGTGGATGTTAAAGATCCCAGCACTTATCGAAAAGAGTAGGGAATTTCCGGTGTCCTAGCCAAATTTCCTCATTCACTAAAAAATACCACCAACAGCTTAATCTGGTTCAAGGTCAGTTGGCATTCATCTGTATCCCCCTCCCCCGGGTCGTGCCTGAAAATAGGCAGGATTTGTCTAGTGCACTTACCCGGTCAACAAAAACTAAATAAAATAAATAAATAAATAAATATTACACTTTATGGAGTTGGGGCATTGATGATCAATGTAGCCATACTCGAGGCAAAGACCAGATCTTGGGCTGTCACAAGCATTGCTCAGATGAGCCCTGGATCCAAATGTGTAACACATTTTCAGATGTCATTGGTAGAATAACAACCCTCCGTCACATCCAACTGAAAAACTACTTGGGAGGTGTACTGTACTCTGATTGGTCTGGGTCAATTTAACCCTGATTTGTCACCCCCAACCCAAATTAACTTATTGTTCAGGATCAGCTGCAGATTATCCAGTACTGTATACATTTGATGGACCCAATATAAAATATTATTGTTGACTCCTTCATTTTGGAACAGAATGATTATCACCTTCACTGCAGGCTTAGTAAGAGGGAACACAATAAAAGATGCTCAAAGTGGGATATCTTTAATTTTATTATATTGAGACCAGAAACTTTCCAAAGAGGTAACACTCTTGAGACTTATGTCTAAATTCACCTCACTGGAGACATGAATCTGTGCATATTTCAGATTAAAAAAAGCACTGAGATCTTTAAAAGAGTTATTGTTACTTATAGTCTGTCTGGGAGGAGCTCCAGTCCTCCTTTATAGTACAGCCAAACAGTGTCCTTGTGCATCTTCAGTTCTCCTTGAGCAGAGAATAAATCTGCCATCTGAAAAGTATGTTCCTTAACAGAAGCAGAAGGGTACATAGCCCCATCCTTTAGAGACACAGTCCATGCTTAGATCCACAGAAGCCTTGGAGATAGCAGAAGACATTCTACTGTCCAGACTAGAAGAGGGATAGTAGGCAGGACTGGCCTCTGAATACCTGATTGACCTGCCACAATGTCAGGATTACTGAGCCACTATTCTCCTATCTTTCATGGGAGAGTGGGCACAGGAGGCAGGATACCACTGGGATGGAGAAACTACCTTTACCAATCTATGCCCTTCCTAGACAAAACCACATAAGTCATACCTGTAGTGTCCTGATTAGCAGTCCCTGATCTGGAATCCAGTTCTGGTAAGGTGCATTCCTCATCCTGCACCTTTCTGGCCTCATTCTCCCAAGAAACAACAGTCCTCATGCCAGGTTGATCCAGTAAGGGAGACTGAGGCAATTGAACTGGTGAAGTGTGTTGGATTGCTTGCCAGGGACAGAAATAGACACAGCAGAGTTCTTCTCCTTGACACCAAAAAGCCACTTTGAACCATCTACTGAGCACTCCCATCTGGTGTCCAGAAATGCTTTCCCCACAGACCATTCTGAATCAGAGAGACAGCTGGCTGAGTTGGGGTGGGATGACCATGACTTAGGTTTAGTGTTCTGCTTGCAAAAGCCATTCCAGATGTGGATGGCATCACACAGAGAGCCGCTGAACCATTGCTATGAGCACTCAGGAAAGTAAACTGTGGTCAAGAGCCAAAGTACAAGCCACATCAGTGTTTATGGCCAAAATGAATATCCCCTGAGCAGACCAGCTCAGTGAAGCCTTGGTCAGTAAGCAGGCACAGCAGAGTCAATGTCCTACATAAAGAGTGAAAACTGCAGTACAATCTGAAGTTCTGAAGATACTCTTTGCTACTGATTGCTGTTTCCATCACTCAACACAGCTGATGCCTTTGATGTGCTGGCATCAGGACTGACAGTAGATGCCAGCTGGAAGTACTGTCAGGTAAAGTAACATCTGGAGTTACTGACGAAGTTAACAGTGAGTATAGCAGTCAGTTTTCTTTCTCTTTGATAAAATTAGCTTACTCTTCTGCCACTAGAGACAACAAATGTATTTTCCTTTTGTCCAAAGCATTTTTAGCATTTCTTCCTCCAACTGTTGTTTTTGAAATTGGCAACGCATAAGATGGTTCTCAGGTCATGAGACCTCCATCAACATCAAAACAGTTTCAGTATCATCTCAGGAAGGACCTCCTGAAAAATGGTAATGGTGAAGGAGGTCAACTCCCTACTCCAACTATAGCCACCCATCCATCTCCAAGGTCTGCCATCTTGGCAAACAGCCAACCAGAAGCTGCTCTCCTACAGGAGAGTTAAGGAATACCCATGTCCTGACTAAATTTCCCCATTCACTGAAAATACTATTGACATATAAACCTTATTCGATCTGTCAGTTTACCTCTGTATTTCATTGCCCCCGATGAGGCTGTAAGCTGTTAGAATTGCCTTAGCCCTCCTTTCTCAGTTGAGAAAACTAAACAAATAATTATGAGAGTCATACTGTTTATTTAAGGGTACAGAAAGTATCTATGAATGATGTGTGCTTGTCTTTTGCCCAAAAGAAATGCCAGTAAAAGAAAAATACTTTGTATGTATATTCTGACTCTCTCTTTCTTAAGAAACGTGGGGACACACTTTATTTACATAAGTGTGGCAGAACATGATAAACAGAAGACACTGTACCTGTCCTCTGTGTGGACAGTTGGGATTGGCCATGTTACCAGAGAACAACTAAATGTAGAGTAGAAACCAGTTAAAAGGGATGGTTCCCTGAGGGTCACTGGGTGTAAGACCTGCAGCCTACTGGAGCAAGAAAGATGCTTGACTGCTGGTTGTGGGCAACTGGGAGTATTGCAGATAGTTTCCTGTGGAGAAAGAAATTATTGCTGGCATTCGTTACTGGAAAGGACTGAAGGTGCCTTCTACATTACCTAAGAAAGGTAACGAGATAGGAGGCTCCTCAGGGTACCTGATGGGAGATGTTCTAGCCAGAGGAGAGGTTAACCCTCTATGGGGAAGAAGAAGAAGCATTGGTGTCTTATATGGAGATGTAAGTGCCATGCATCGGAGTAGCATTTAGATTAGTGTAGAATGGATTGTTCTGTTTCAGGTTATTTTAGGAAGATTTTGTCCTGTATTATGGGTAAACACCTGCAGTGCCAACACTGGTTGTTGGGTGGAAGTGCAGTATATGTGTTGTTGGATGGAAGTGCAGTATAGTGCTGGTCCCCTTGTGCTGGTGTGCTAAGCGATAGTCATTGCTCTTGCCATGACATTTTTAGGGACAGAATTTTTTTTTTTTGCAGGGCAGTGTGTAACAATGCTCTCATTCCAGTAGGGAGAGGAGGCTGATTACTAGACATGCCAATTCTGAGACTGGCACTTGACTGGCAGTCTGACAATGGTTAAAGAACAGATGTAGCTCAAACTGGGAGTTACAGATATCAGAAGGGCGAGATGAAGCGAATGGTGGATTTGGACTGGGGAGAGTCTATGGATCTGGAGTTGAAGGCAGGATCTATAAGAGAAGAGGAGAAAGGGAGACTAGATGGGAGCAGCCCTCATTTCTGACCAAACTAGTGGGGATTACTGGGAGGGTGGGAACTGTTGTTCATTCCTCCTGAAGGAGAGTGTCATGATGGCAGGTTGGCCTGGATTCAGTTCCCACAAAGACTTATGCGAGACCCTGGTGTTGAGGGTGAACCTGTGAATGTTCTATCTCCAAAGAAGATGGCAGAAGATTTTAAAACATGGTAAAGGGCTTGTACCAACTGTGCACACCCATCACTGCAAATGCACTCAGTTTTACAATCTCAGGTACAGTTGTGACAGTTTTCATGATTTATGCCAACTATCTGGTGCAAGCTCCATAAAAAAGGCCCCCAAGATTGCAGCAAGTTAGACCAGAAAATGTCTGTCTAATTTGTGGCAATTGCCAGATGGGATAGGAAATCCTGTTAGATCACCACAAGCCCCATGCACAATATCATCAACGCACCTGTGCCTTGCGACAATCTAAGCCATTTGAAAATCCTGCCCATAATCTTAAAAAACAACAGTTCTGAAAGAACATTGACATTTATCAACTTTTACTCAAAACTTTGATAATTTTCAATATTTTTATCAAAGATTTTCAACATAGCCATTTTTTACCTCTCCTCATGAATGGAACAGGTGTCTTGTTTGAAATCTTGCCCAAAATGTGTTTTCACACTTGTGGCATGAAATGGTATTTTGGCCAATATTGTATAAAGTACACCTGTCATGTTCCTAAGGAGGAGGAGTCATAAAAAGGATACAGTATATAGAAAATTTGGTGCCAAAAAGTCACAATAACAATTATGAAGAAAAACTGTGTTCATGGCCAGCCATTGGCCTGGCAGGTAGTTCCTTGTGCACCCATGCCAGTAAGTTGGGTTTAGGGGTGAGCTCAGTGAGCTGCCCAGATTACTGAAGCTGTGGGGGGAATGGTGCTGCCATGTGACATTGCTTGCACCCTAAGTAAGCATGGTGCAGTATTCTGCTGCACAGGCAACACCATGTGGTGGGCTCACAATAGGACATCATGCATGTTGAGGCCTGATGAGGCTATGCACTATGTCAGGAGATGTGGGCATGTAGAAAAACCAGGACAAAACAACATCTGGAAGAATGGCGCTTCCAGGCACTGCAGGCACCACACCAGGACAGACCTCCTTCTGGTGTCAGCAGTCTAGCCCTGACACACATCACCCCAGGGTCTTACTTTGTACCTTTGTCACCCCCATGTTTTTGAGAGCAGTCCTATGGATGCTTAATGCTCTTTCCACTACGCTGGTCCCCGAGTGACCTAAGTCAGTTCCTGAAGCCATGTTGGTGGTCTGGTACCAGTATACCCACCGACGTACTTATTTTAAAAAAATTAATTCTTCTTTATTTTTATTAGTCATACTTACCATTTTCTACTTTATGTCCCCAGGTTTGATGGGATATTGACCATGCTGTCACAGGACACCAACCACACTGTCACAAGACATTGACCATGCTGTCACAGCCCAATGACCATGTGTATTCGATAAGTATGTCTATTGTACCCTACCTTGCTTGTTCTAGTTAGTTCCTAAAGAGCTCTTAATTCTTTGTGACTCCATCAATATTCTTATTGTACAGGTATGACGGGATGCTCCATGAAGACCCATCAATCTCAAGCTACTCAGGACTCAGATAAGAGATCTCAAACTTATTATCTAGACTACCATAATAAGGTGTAACATTGCAACTCCAAGTATTAAGCCACTGTTGCTTTTCACTTGTTAGGTGGTTGGTGATGCAGCACTTGAAACATCTTTACTATGCTGCTTATTCCATTTTGTGCAGGTACATTTGGGACCTGCCCAAATGAGGATACAATTTCACTGTCACAAGAAAGAAGTGAAATTAATTGAAAAAAAACTGCATTAATCCAGTCATTAGGGTTGAAGAACACAAAGTACACAAAGTGGGAAAATGAAAAATGTTAGGGTTTGGAGTTTCAGGAGTATTGGCAAATAAGTGATGTGCTCTTCCTTGGTGTTGTCAACCCCTTATACACACCCCCCCACTGCTTGTACTGTAGCCGCCTGTCCAAAGCACCAGATAGAAGAGAAAGAGAGAACAAGAAAGTAGGGAAAGCAGAGATGTGGTGGATCCATGAGTTAGCAACACTTAACAAAAGTTTGGGTGTAAATGAGGAATCCAATTGGTATGCATGCTGGTGAATTCAGCAGAGACATTGCAAAATGTTGCAATTGGTTGCACAGGTTCCTATCATAAATTAATCCACCCACATTTCCCAATTTCTTTACTGACTGGTATCATGCACTGGCGACCTGCAGTAGAACATTTGCCTCATGTACTATTGCAGCCAAAAACCAAATTTCACAATCAGCCAGTCTAAAGAGTTCCAGAAAGAACTCTGCAAAATATCTGACCTCACACTTATGTTACCCGAGATTATGAAGGACCGTGGCAGCAATCCCATTGCACTGATACATGTTGGCACCAATAACATTTATAAAGTCTCTGTCCAATCAATTAAAGATGATTTTGTAGCTTTAACAAATAAACCTGTTGATATGGGCTGCATGATTTGTATAGCAGAAATTTTACCTATCCCTCGTTTCTCATCTTTTCTAAATCATAAAATCAAAGCTGTGAATGAATGGTTAAGGAAATGGTGTTTAAACCAAAATTTGACAAGCTTAACACATTGGGAGAATTGATCTCCATCTAGAATTATTCAGCTACGATGGGTTACACTTAAACAGACGGCATAATGCCACTTTGGGTAAACAATTTTTGACATCCATTCATCATCTTTTAAACTAAAAATTGGGGGTGAGATAGTGGACAGGCCGCCAACTCTAAAAACTTCAGTCAGTAGCTCTGTTAAATGCCATAAATTATATTTTCTATATTTTAATGCTAGATGTTTAACTCAAAAATTGGATGAATTAAAATGTAGAATTAATAATGGGGATGTCGACATTATTTCCATCAGTGAAACTTGGGGGATGCAAAAACATCATGGGAACTAACATACCTGGTTTCACAACCTATACTTTCAATAGACCTAACAGGAAAGGTGGTGGAGTGGCATTATTTATTAGGAATCAAATTAACTCTATAGATATAACAAAGTATATTAAAATTCATAACATACAAACAGAGTCTATCTGGATTAAGATAAACTTATCTACTTCTGAGGCCCTCATATTGGGTTCTTGTTACTATCCTCCAAATTCATCAATTGATATATTAGATGCACTTTTATCCAAATTTGAACAGGCAAAATCATTAGGCAAAATTGTCATCACTGGGGACTTTAACATTGGCTCGATTGACTGGCATAATTTACGTGCAAATACCTGCAATGGGAAGAAGTTATTATATACTTGTACTCAGTTGGGACTTGACAAAATGTATTTTGCCCAACCAGAAGGAAAAATTATCTTAGATTTGGTCCTTTGTGATGATGACCTTAGATTAGAAAATATGTTAGTTTAGGGATCCTATAGAGAATAGTGATCATAATACTATCACATTTAATATTGTACAAACTTTTGTATAATCCCAACTGTACTAAAATCTATCTATGCGACAAAGCTGACTTAGATACCATGAAACATATTACAGGAAACATCAGTTGGAACTCATATTGTCAGACTTTACCCCAGAAGATTATTGGGAGTATTTTAAGAATATTATATTTCAACTTAAAGAACTATATATTCCATCCAAACTTAAAAATGAGACTAATATTAAAGCTCCTAAATGGATGACTCAACCTATCAAGAAATGTATTAGACAAAAGCAGAAAAAATATATTAAATTTCAAAAGACTAAAATGTCCTCTGACTGGATTTCCTATAAACATATACAAAGAACATGCAAAAAATTGATTAGGAAGGCTAACTCTAACTGGGAACAAAACTTAGCATTCAGCGCCCACAAATCTAATAGCAAGCAGTTTTATTCATATATCAATTCTCTAAGGAAACCTACATGTCAAGTAGGTCCATTGTTGGACTGTGACACTTTAATATATGAGCCTAAAAAATGGCTGATTTGTTTAATGCAAAGTTCTGTAAAACTTTTCCCGGATCCTCTAATCAAACTTATGATTATACCTTATTAGACACCACCAATGTTTCACCAGTTAAATTTTCTTTGGACACCATTAGAAATAAAATATTGAAATTGAAAGGAAAATATAGTCCTGGTCCAGATAATATAGCAGGTCATTTATTATTTTATTAGTTGATGTCATTACAATTCCTTTAAAATTGATGTTCAAATATTGTTTGGCCACCAATGTTGTTCCCCAGGACTGGAAAGAAGCTCATGTCATCCCTATTTACAAAAAGGCCAAAAAATAAGTGGGATAATTATAGGCCTATAAGTCTAACTTCTTCTATTTGTAAATTATTAGAAAGTTTAATTAAAGATTTAATTTCCCCAGTCCTGGATTGTCACGATGCAGAACAACAAGCTAAAAAGGTAGAAGTTGTCTGACAAATTTAATATGTTTCTATGAACATATCAGCTTATTATTAGACAGAAATGTTCCATGTGATATTATTTATATTGATTTCAGTAAGGCTTTTGATATCATGCCACATTGGGCCTTAATTACTAAACTTCACAAGCTCAATATAAACAAGTTTCTAGTCAATTGGATAATTAGCTGGCTTTATAATCGCTCTCAGCAAGTGACCATTAATGGGAGCATTTCAGCTAGGGTTAGTGTGGCTAGTTGGGTGCCACAGGGTTTAGTCTTGGGCCCTTGTCTGTTCCAGGCATTTATTGCTGACCTTACTTCTGGCTGTTCCTCATTTACTATTAAATATGCCGAAGACACAAAAATAGGTGGCCCTTGTGCCTCTGATCATCAGGTTGTTGCCATTCAAAAGGACCTAGACCATATCACAACATGGGTTAAGAAATGGGGTATGAATTTGAATATCTCCAAATGCAAAGTAATGCATTTGGGTTCTAATAATTACAAAGTCCCTATTATTTGGATGGCATACTACTTGAGACCACATCTGATGAAAGGGATTTGGGTGTCAATGTTTCAGATAACTTTAATTACAATAATCATGTACACAATATTATTAACAAATCTAATAAAGTGATATGGTCTATATTACATAATATTAGATCTAGAAAACAGGAAGTATTGTTGTCCTTGTTTCGTGCATACGTTAGACCACATTTAGAATATGCCTCACAGCTTTGGAATCCTTAAAAAAAATCTGAATGCCTGTTACTGGAAAGAGTTCAAAGAAAATATACAAAAAAAGTTTCTGGGCTATTCACAGTTCCTTTTGAGAACAGATTAGACATTTTAAAACTTATGCCCTTATCTACACGTCTACTTTGTGGTGATCTTATGTTATTGTATGATATTATTCAAGACCCTTATTTATTGTGTGAACTGGGTCTAGAATTTAAAAACTGTGGTCATAACATCAGGGGCCATCCCTTACAAGTGGTAAGAAAACCTTTTGTTAAGTCTAGCTGTAAATATTTTTTTACTGTCAGGGTTGTTGGCCCTTGGAACAGGCTACCACTTAATGTTGTTATCAGTGAAACTAAAAGTATTTTTAAAAATAAATTGGATAGTCTTATATGTAATGGGTATGACCTCTTCTATTATGTACTGGATTAGTATAAGACCTTCATGGGCTTCTGCCTTCTTGCTCTTGCACCTAACCTCAGTATGAACCTTAGTATAAACTTCTCTCCTCCGCCCCTCTACTCTCCATGTTAAGTCGACCATTGGCACATCTGATCTCCTTGAGATAACAGAGGAGTCAGACAACAACACACAAGCAAATGCATAGGCAGTGTCACTACAAAATTATAGCATGTCATATTATATTGATGTAAATGTGCAGCAGTAACAGAAAAAAGAATGGACAATAGGCAAAATAAAACATTTTTAGGTGTACATGACATGGGCATAGGGAACAAAGATATAACAGGCTTAGGATATAAGTGATTGTACAATCTCATACATGCTTTATTGTACAGCAATAAGGCATTCAATTTGTGCACCAGGCTGAGCATAGGGTAATTTTAAGGTTAAAAATACAGTGGTGCAAGCCAGGACGGAATGTAAAACTGCAGCATACCGAAGTTGAGTAGCTGCAGTAAACAAAGCAGTTTCAGTGGCAGCAAATCCCTTTTGTCATGCAGTAGCTCAAGACACTGCATTGCATCCTAGCCAGTACCACTGTGGCAGGCTAGAAATGCAAAAAAAAAGGAAGTAGAACCTCTGGATTGGGAATTCAGATGCTTTGAATATTTTTTACTCATGATACCCCAGATAAATTAATTTATAAGGCCTATGCAACCAGAGTAGTGCTATGCTTGTGCAATTGTGATAGCTGTTTGACCATTAGCACTCTCTGTTCCACAGGGAATTACCACCCTGTAGGGGTACCAAAGGCAAGGAACCCTCAAAGGGGGTTCCTCCCCTAGAGGTGCTGCAGGAAAGAGTCTCTTGGCTAAAGGTACCTTAGGAAAGAGCCCCAGAGAAGAGAGATGTGCCACTGGAGGAGGAGGGGAGGATGATGGGGCAAAGAAAAAGGGCTTCACAAGGAGGCTGGGAGGAACTACTTATATAGCTCAGAAAGGGGGTGTGGCTGGTTGCCCACCCCATTGAACTATAGGCATAGCCTTACAAATCAATAGGCCTACACAACCAGAGCAGTGTTATGATTGTGCAACTGTGATAACTGTTTGGATATTTGCATTCTCTAGTCCACGGGAATTACCACCCTGTAGGGGTACCAAAGACAAGGAACCCTCAAAGAGGGTTCCACCCCTAGAGGTGCTGTGGGAAAGATTCCCCTGGCTAAAAGTACCTTAGGAAAGAGCCCCAAAAAGAGCACTAAGCAGAAAACGTAGACTGTGAGGTACAGAAGCAGACTGACAGCAACAAGACAGCTGATGAACCATGGATGAGATGCACAGATTGTCAGGATTGGACTGATAAAATTGATTACACTGATAGCATCAGGGGCTTCCAAAGGAGAGAGGACAGTGAGTAAGGCCACCATCCATCTCCATCCAACAGCAGAAACTTACCTAAGGATACTAGGGACTATATTATAAATAAATAACTGCATATTATGATGTTTGGCACAGAGAGAGGAAAAAAAACTTTTAAGCGGAGGAAACCTCTAGGGATCCAAAGCCTCGGTCACCTTTCCTCCAGGTTGAGGGTAGCTTATTTAGTAATAGCTCAGCTACTGCAATTTGGAAACTCAGCTTTAGGGATTGTTCAATTTGGAGCAAGTATTGCTCTGTTCCTCTATGAGAAACATCATGTTTGGCTGCAAACATAGCTCTGCAGCAAGGGTGAATCCATAAAGGAGGCCCTCACCCAAGGCAGAGGGAGGAGAGCAATGACCACTGGAAGACACTCACCTGGCTTTCATGTGGGAGATCTAAGGCAGAGGTAAACATCCAGTGGGCTTCCCTGAGGACTGTCTGAGAATTGAGTTGGGCAGGGAAGGAAAGGCCAAGGAGACCAGGTGAACTTATGCGATTGCTATAGGCACAGCATGCTGGCATGCCGCATGCCAGACTGTGACAGCTGCACCCCTGCACCCGTATCACTGACACGGGAGTTGTTGGCCAGCCGCAGCGTTGCAGTGCCTGTAGGTGGGCGGAGGTGGATGTCCTCTCCACGTCCAGCAGGTCTGCCTCACTGCTGGACCCACCACCACCGCTCTGCAGACAAACAGATCTGTAATAGAAAGAGAGTACATGTGAGTGCATGTGAACAACAGCCCCCCAACTACTCCACCACGTCATACTGCATGATGGGGTTTCACTTGTCTGAATCCTCCGCTTGGCACGCCCAATGGCACTTGGCTGCATGGCCGCGACCAGTTCTCTCTGTGGGGTTGCTGTAACACCACTGGTGGGCCCTCACCAGCAGCACGTGCGCCCTGAAGGCTGCCACCTTCTCCTCAGCCTCCCGCGTCAGTCCCCATCTTCTTTCCTGCATTCCTGCACGGAGCTGGTGGCTTCAAGGCAGGCTGGACGGCCCGAGCTACCCCCCCCTCCCATGCAGCTGCATGCTCCTGAGGTGCCCTCTGTCCACTCAATAGTGGTTTGTCCCAGGTAGGCTGGAAGAGGCCTCTGTCTCGCCGTGTGAAGTTCGCCTCCTACGCCCGCACCACACCTCAGCTTGGGTTTGGTCAGTGATGGTGATCTGTATGGGTAGGTGGACACTTGTCAGCAGTCACAGTATTTCCTGCTGATTGCTGTTATTTGGCGAAGCCTGCTCTCCTCCATGACAGATATTGATAGAAAGGGCCTTGTCCCTAAGCGCCTTCCTTTCTGCTCAGCCCTCAGCTTTTATCATCCTCCGCACCCCTGCCCATGAGCATTGTCCTGAGCATCCCACATAACTCACCTCCACCTGCAGTAACCAAATTCAATAGCACAATCTACGTCACATTTTATAGTGCAACACATGCAAATGAGGTGTGGCGGCCGTAATGACATGCTGATCGCGCCACTGTGCCTATGAATGGCTGATCGAATATTTGCATGTCGCTGAATATCGCGATGGCGCTTTGGCGTACGCGGAAGGTCCGCTGACAATGGCGAGGTTTTGGCTGTGGTTGCACTGCATTGGCAAAGATGCCCAGACAGCTTACGACAGTGTCTCTCGCGTTGCAGACCTGAGCGAATAATAGCTTATCCAGGCCATGGTCACCATTGTGCCAGTGGCGCTGCGGCATGGGCACTATATGGCGCTGTGGCACTACTGCACGATAGTCCACTGTGGCAGCTGGTGCTCAGCTGGCGGTGCCCGCAGGATGCCATATATCCTGCGCGCCAGCGTAGCTCTGTGTCATTGCTGTGACCTTGTGTATGCCCTCTGCCCTCTGCCCTCTGGCGCTGTTCGCGATGCCATGTGTATGCCTCATTGCGCTGTCTGGTGACAGCGCCATGAAGTGATCGGCGCTGTTCGGAACAGCGCGATTGGAGCCTGTGGTGGTCTATTGTGCAACAACTCCACTGCGGTCACGGGCGCAGCAGGCGCTTATATATTGCCTGCTGTAAAGTTGGTGCCATGGCTAGGAGGAGGGCGTCCTGAGCCAGCTTGGAGTGGCCAACCTGGTGGTTCTGGTGGAGCCTCACTGTGAGGCACCTGTATGGTGAGGCCCCTCACCATGCCTAGGACCCATGTGTGGCAGCAAGTGGCCACTGACTGGTGGAGGTCACTGGCCGGGGCCGGCCTGTTGAGCAGTGCCGCACCGGCACAGTGACCATCCTCGGAGGAGCCGAACTCTTGGACGTAGCTGCGCTCACGCACAGGCGGGGCGTGGTGTCAGGGGCCAGGTGAGTGTATTATCATGCACCTATATTCTCTGTAGGGGTGTGTGTGCTTGGGTGGCTGTGCATAGGTGCTGGCTCGTGACACGTGGGCTGTGCTGCGTGCAGCTGTGCGGCTGGATGGTTATGGCTGTGGGCAGGCACTCTCACTGGGGCAGGGGTACTCTGCTTCGACACACCGATGTTTGTCTCAACATATGTCTCCCACAGGCCGGATTTTGATGGTGGCGCAGGTGTGAGGGCCGCGCAGGGCCCCGTGCCAGGGGTGTTGTGCCCCAACCGCAGCAGCAGCAGCAGCAGTGACGCAGCAGCGGCAGAGCCAGCTGCTGGAGGAGTGTGAGATATCATTACTTCATGGATGCTGTTGCATGCTGGGGTGGGGGGTGACCACCAGCCATGCACAACACAACCAAAGGGGAGGTCATAATTCCACTATACAAGACACTAGTGAGGCCCCACACTGAGCACAGTGCACTGAGACCATACCCCACGTATGGACATGGACTGGGTAGAGAGGGTTCAGAGGAGGGCAACACGGATGGTGCATGGATTGCATCACAAGTCCTATGAAGACAGGTTGAAGGAACTGAACATGTACTCCTGGAGGAGGGAGGGAGAGGGGGATATGATGGGGGACATACGAGTATCTTACAGGGGAACAGGAGTGCAGGAAACACTTATTTTTAAGCATAAAAGATGTTCCAGGACTAGAGGCATGGGATGAAGTTGAGGGGACAATTCAGAGGAAACATGAGGGAAGAATTTCTTCACAGAAGTGGTGGACAAGTGGAACACCCTGCCAGAGGAAGTGGTGGGGGCTGACTTGGTCACGGGATTTAAGAATGCATGGATAGCCATAAAGGAATTCTGGAGGTCAGGGTAAGGTGCAACAGACTTATAGGAAAACAGAGTGAACTTACAAGGTCAAAATTTCTTAGACTGGGTGGCCCATAGGCCCTTATCTGCCGGGACACCGTTCATGTTTCCATGTATGTAGGCACGACACAGGTGACATGCATCACTGTGCAGTATCACAGCACGCCTGGGTGTATGCGCTACTGGTGGTCCAGGCATGCACTGGGCACATAGTTGCGACTGGATCACACCACGCTTTACACGCCATTTGCCAGCCTTGTTTGTACTGTGCTGGACGTGGGGTGTGTGTGGGCGGTGGTGTGCATAGTTGGTGCCGCTTGTTTGTGATGGCCATGTGCATGTTCACTGTGGGCGGGTGTATGCCATCACAGGTGCGGACATTGGGCCATATGGCTTGCAGGTTGGGTGGTGTTCTAGGTCAGTGTCAGTCACAGCCATTAGACTGTGTTCCCATTTTCCTAGGCCTCGAGGTTCTCCTGGAGGATTCGCATGACATTCGGGGCCTGACACAGGTGGTTATTGAGAACCAGGCCATCCTTCAGTCAATCAGGCGCCATGATTCATGAGGGAGCGGCCACCAGACAGTGCAGCACCAGGCAGAGGTGATGACCAGCCGGTTGGGCCTTAGGGCACATACCTTCCACTTCTCCCATCCCTACCACCCTGCCTTCCCTCTCCCAGTTGTTCATCCCTCCCCCTTGAACACCCCTACCTTTGTACCCGTCCGCCCCTTGTAAATAGTTGTTGTTTATGGTTTTGGTTATTTAGTATTTGAAACTTTAAATATACTTTATATTTTGATATGAATACTGTGTTGGTCTCTGATTTGCAGCTGGCTGTGGTGCTCAGTTGCAGTGGTGTGTATGCCATCTGGGGTGGTATGGTCCTGCGTGTGTGTGTGTGTGTGTGTGTGTGTGTGTGTGTGTATGGGGAGGTATTCCAGCATGGCATTGACTTTCTGTTGGTCTTGCTGCCTGCTGCCACCCACTGCTGGGTGCACAGGGTGGGTCTGGCCTGTATGCTTCTCTGCAGCACGGGGTTGACGGTAGCCAGGGGATGCATGGTGTTTCCTGCAGTGCCAGTCACTGCACATGGGTGGTGTCTTTGGGGTCATGGTGCAGGTGTGCTGTGCATATGGGGGCTGATGTGCACTGTGGTTGTCAACCCCTGTGGTGGCACCTCCGCCTGCCAGTGGTTGTGCTGGGGTGTCAGGGCTGCGTTATGCTTTGTTGGCTTGTCCCCATGGGCACGTGATCATCTGTCCCACCCCAGTGATGCTGTGCTTGGGGTGTGCCGGTGGTGTGGGTTCTGCAGTGTGTTCCTGTGTCCATGTGGTGGATGGTGGGCGTGGGCCCCAGCCTGCCTCCCTGGATGTGCAGTTCCATTGTTTGGGGGCTGTGCTTGGCTATGGCAGCTCTGGACTGCTCAGCTGAGTTTCCTGGTTGCTGCCATAGCGCAACATTTTGGCTGAGCTTCTCCTTCCTGGTTGCGCGATGGCGCAGTATGTGCGATATTCAGATGTTGGTTGCTTGCACAATTTGCTCTGCTCCATGTTTGAATATCGCACCTGTTGCGCATTTGCGCAACTGGTTTGCGCTTGCTCCTGCTGTTGCGCCAGTTTTGAGCGCAGTTTGAATATCTGGGCCCAAGTATATTAAAAGCATAAATTACCATTGTACTTTCTATTATGGCCCAGTTTAGTGTTTAAGTATGCTAAGCAGTATACGATTAATGTACTGAAGTATCATATCAGCATAGGAAATACTGTATTACAAATACTGACAGTATACAATTGCTGTACTGAAAATATACCATCATTCTAGGATTATTGTACTGATAGAATGCCATCAGCATATGATTACTGTAGTGACAGTATTCCATTGGTACATGCTTATTGTGCTGAAAGCATACCATGAACACTGTACTAAAAATATACTGTATTTAATATGTGGTTGCGCGCACGCGTGCACACACACACACACACACACACACACACACACACACACACTGTATACTATGCATGGACTACATTTAGTAATAGTTACATGCCAAAAGAATTTCTGAACTAAACAACTTTATTTTTTTCATTATAAAAGTAAAAATAAAATAGTTTTATTAGTGATACATTAGAATGCCCAGCATTTATGGCCCCCCACCTCAGGTGTGTGGCTGCCAAATTTTGATTAGAACTGGGTGCATGACCCATTTTTTTTAACTCACTTCCCAGCTGGAATTACACTTCTATCTAGTTGGTCCAACAAATCCTACATCATATGAACAAAGCCACTCCAGCAGCATCCAAGAACCTCCTGCAGCTACCACCACCATCACCACTGTTGGTCAGTTGTGGGAGAATAAATCAGCTACGATAAGTCCTGGCACTATTTAGTTCTCCTAACACACAGATGAAAGCTGGCCCTGTGCTGAGGTTAAGTACAAGTTCCATAATAACCAAAGTAATATTCATTGCCAATCAGTCTGCAGTTTTGTTACAGATCGTTTCAGAATGTCCGTCTTGCATTTATCTGGGCTCACATTTCATTTACGTACTTCAAAGTTAGGAAACCTACAGAAGGATAAAAACAAAATATTAAGCTAAATTTCAGAGTCAGTTGGAGAAATAGTAACTTGAAATTGTGAATTGGTTTATAGATTTCAGAAGAACTATTCAAACTGAAATAATTTGGGAGACAATATAGCTTCCATGGAGTTAGCACCACTGGTGGTCTCGTTAGCCTATTTAAATTCTTCGGTTGGTAGCATCCACCTGGTGATGAGTCCTCTGATGTCAAGAACAATCCTACCACTCTCCAATTGAGTGGCCCAAAATGCAGGCTCGGATCTATCCTTTCTTCACCTACATCTGGTCACCCTGTGCAGCAGCTCAGGCCAATCACAGATGAAAAGATTGGAACAGAGTTTGACGGCAGATAAGGATCACTTGCCCCACCTAGTCTGCCATTTTCCCTACTTACTGTAACAAGGCAGACCCCACTTGGTCTTCAGCTCCCCCCGGCTTTACTTACCACTATGGTTCCCTTATGCCTAGCCCATGCCTTCTTGAATCACACTACAGTTTTTGCCCCCACAACTTCTGCTAGGAGGCTGTTCCAGGCTTCCACCACTCTTTCTGTGAAGAAGTACTTCCTCATCACCCCTGAGACTACACCCCCCAGCTTCATAGAGTGACTGTTTCTTCTTGAGTAGCTCTTTCTCAGAAAAATGCTTCCCTCTTGAACCTTAACCTCTGAGGTATTTGACAGTCTATCATATGCTTCCTCGCCTTCATTTCCTCAAAGGTATACATATTGAGGTCCTTCAATTTCTCTTCATATGACATTTGATGCAGTCCCTGCACCCTTTTATTTGCCCTCCATTGGCCTGCCTGTACTCTGTGTCCTTCCAGGGATGTGGTCTCCAGAACTGGACACAGTACTCTAGGTGAGGTCTCAGTGGTTTATACAGCAGTATCACTACCTCCCTCTTTCTACTGGTGTTATCCCTTCCTATTCACCCTAGCATTCCACTGGCTAGCCCCAATGCCTTGTCAAACTGTTTGGCCAGCTTTAGGTCATCAGATATGACTAGCCCTGGTCTCTTTCCTATTTGGAGGTTGCCAGCACCACTCTCCCCCATTTTGTACTCTACCCCTAGGTCTCTGCACCCCGTGTGCATGATTTTGCACTTGTTCACATTAAAACTTAGTTGCCACACTCTTGACCACTCCTAAAGCTTTCTTAGATCCTCTTAATCCCCCCGAGTGTCTACCCTATTGGAGATCTTAGTGTCATCTGCAACAAAGGCATACTTTCCCTTCAAGACCCTCTGCAATGTTGCCAATAAAGACATTAAAGAGGATTGGTCCCAGTACTGATCCTTGTGGCACCCTATTGGTCACTCTTCCTTCCTCTGAGTGAACTCCATTTATCACCTCCCAGTGGCCCATCCCACAAACAAATTCTTACCCAGTTTACCATCTTTGGACCAACTCCTAGGTTGCCAGGCTTATGAGTTTCCTATGTGGAACAGTTTTGAAGGTCTTACTGAAATCTAGGTAGGCCACATCTACCGCTCCACCCAGATATAATTCCCATGTCACCCAGTCGAAGAACTCTATCAGATTTGTTTGACATGACATCACCCCAATGAATCTATGATGTCTCAGATCTTATAAGCCATTGGATTCAAAATATTCCACAGTCCTTTCCTTCAGTAGTGATTCCATGAATTTCTCTGCCATCAAAGTCAGGTTGACTGGCCTGTAATTGCCAGCTTCCTCCCTGCTTCCACTTTTGTGAGGTGGGACTATGTTTGCTCTCCTCCAGTCCTCAGGACAACTCCAGTCTCCAGTGACTGAACAGTACTGCCAGCAGTGCAGCCAGTATCTCTCTGAGCTCCCTCAATATCCTTGGATTTATCCCATCTGGCCCCATTGTCTCATCCACTTTCAGATTTGCAAGTGCCTTCAGGACACCTTTTTCTGTCAATGGAGTAGTATCCACCTTCCTTCCTTCCTTCAGTGCCTCTGACATTTATCTGTGGTCCCCCTTCTTTCCTTTCCTTTGTAAACACTGGACAAAAGTAATCATTCAGGTCTTTCCTTGTCCCATTCCACACACTCACCCCCTCTTCCAATCTTAGGCTTATAATTCTTCCCCTGGTCTTTCTCCTTTTAATTACATACCTGAAAAATTTCTTGTCCCCTTTCTTTACTGCCTCAATTTTTTCCTGTTTGCACCTTTGCACTTCTGACTGCTTTCTCTGCCTCCCTCTGCTTCTCCTGATGCACCTCCCTATCCTCCTCTTCCCTCTCTCTCCCTATACCTTCTGAATGCTAAGGTTTTTGCCCTTATCATCCCAGCAACTTCGTTTGAGAACTATAGCAGTCTTTCACTTCTTGCTTCAGCTTACTATCTTGACGCAGAGGTTTGTTGCCTTCACTATCAGCACTTTTAGTTTTGCCCACTGTTCCTCAACTCCACACAAGTTCTATCCCCCTGCCAGGGCATCCTGAAGCTATTCCCCATCTTTGTAAAATCAGCCCTTCTGAAGTCCTGGATCCTCACCTTTGTGTGGTTCACTTCTGCCAAGGTTCTTATATTGAACCCCAACATATGGTGATCACTGGTCCCCAGATGGCCACCCACTGTGATGTCTTCAACAATGTCCCTTGGAGAGTAAAAGGTCCAATATTACCCCCTCACAAGTGGACTCCTTTACTAGTTGCCTGAGGAATGCCCCCTGCAGGGAGTCTAGGATCGGAAATGGAGTGACCATCACATAGTGAGGTTTAACATGGAGACAAGGATGCAGACTAGTCAAACTAAGGCAAGAGTCATGGACTTCAGGAAGGCAGATTTTGCTAGTATGGGGAGGGGCATCAAAGAAGCCCTGGCAAAGAGGGAGTTAGAAGAGAGTTGAAAAGCAGTGGGAACACCTGAAGATGTAATTGTGGTCAAGTGGCTAAGGCGATGGACTTGAAATTCATTGGGGTTTCTCTGCACCAGTTTGAATCCTGTCAACTACAAAAATCCTGGTGTCTTTCACAATTTGAAAATCGAGGGGGGATGGTTCAGGGGCAATGTGAGGAAGTATTTTTTCACAGAGAGGGTGGTGGACGCATGGAATGGCCTTCCTGAGGAGGTCAGAGAGGTCAAAAGAGGGGGAATTCAAGAATGCATGGGACAGACATAAGGCAATTCTGGTGTGGGGTAGAAGAAGGCTGTTGGTTAATTCAGGATCTGCAACTTATCCAATAGGTAGGGAAACGGGCAGATTCAGGTTAAGCTAATCCTCATCTGCCATCAAAGTCTAGGTTTCAGGTGTTTATATGAGCCATATAGGATAATATGAACCAGTGTATTAAGATGGGAAGCAAAGGCAAGAAAAGGAGGCAACTGCTATGGTTCTCAAGGGAAGTGACAGGCAAGGAAAGGGCCAAAAAGGTGAGTTTCAGGAAATAAGGAGACTCACACAGAGGAAAACAGGGAGGTATACCTAAAGAATCTAAAAGGAAGAAGTAAAAGGCTGTAAGGAGAGCAAAGGCACAGACCAAAGAAAGATAAGCACAGACAGTGAAGAAAGGAGACGAGGCATTCTTTAAGTAGCAGTATAGTGCATTGGCTTAAGGCTCTGAGCTGCAAATCTGGAGACCTACGTTTGAATCCCACAGCCTCCACTTGCATACTGTGTGACCCTGAGCAAATCACTTAACTTCCCTGTGCTCCCAGGTCGCACCTGTAAACAAGCTTTCAGCTTAGTATGCTACTCCTGGTTAAACAATTAAAAAGAAAAGGTATATCAGCAAAGGAGGAAAAACGGGGGATTGTAAGGTCTGAGGGGAAGCAGGGAATGTCAAGTTGGGAGACCTGGAAAAGGCAGAAATACTGAACAAATACTTCTGTTCAGTATTTACTGAAGAGGGTGAGGGTCACAGATCACAGCTGAGTAGCAGAAATGAAGGAGGGGGGAGGCAGACACTAGTGCATTCTCAGAGGAGACAGTCCTGGAGGAACTCACAAAACTGATGGTGGACAAAGCAATGGGTCCGTATGGCATACATCCAAGGATATTAAGGGATCTGTGAGGGGAGTTAGCAGTGCCCCTGGCAGCCATGTTCACTGAGTCATTAAACACAAGAGTGGTTCCAGAGGACAAGAAGAGGGTGCACATAGTCCCTCTACACAAAAGTGGCAGCAGGGAGGATGCAGGGAACTATAGGTTGGTCAGCCTCACCTCAGTAGTGCAGAAGATCATGGCGGCTCTGCTGAAAGAAAGAAGAGTGATACATTTTGAATCCATCAGTGCCCAGGATTTGAGGAAGCATGGATTCACAGTGGGAAGGTCATGTCAGATGAATCTGAGATTTGTTTTGACTGGGTAATGAAGGAAATAAATCAGGGAGGGGCAGTGGACATAGCCTACCTCAATTTCGGCAAGGCCTTTGACGCTGTCGCACATAAAAGGCTGGTAAACAAGATGGGATGTCTAGGCATGGGACACAAGGTGGTAAACTAGGTTAGGAACTGGCTAACAGACAGAAAGCAGAGGGTGGTGGTAAATGGGATCCAGTCCGGAGAGAGGGGGTGACCAGTGTAGTGCCACAGGTTTCAGTCCTTGGGCCAAGCCTGTTTAATGTCTTCATTAACGACATTGCAGTAGGGCTGGAGAGTAAGGTTTGCCTGTTTGCAGATGACACCATGATCTGCAACAGGGTGGATACTCCAGATGAGATGGAGATAATGAAGAAGGACCTGGGAAAGCTTGATAAATGGTCAGAGAAGTAGCAAATGAAGTTTAATTCTAAGAAATGCTAAATAATTCATCCGGGTCAAGGGAACCCTGGGAAGAGCTTCAGGATGGAGGAGGAGTTACTGATGATCACAAAGGAAGAAAGGGCCTGGGGGTTTCTCATTTCAGATGACCTAAAGGTGTCTAAACAGAGTGCAGAGGCTGCAGAAAAGGCTAATGGTATGCTGGGGTTGCATAGGCAGAGGTGTCATGAGCAGAAGGCAGGAGGTGGTGATGCTGTTGTATAACACACTAGTGAGGCCTCACCTGGAGTATTTGTACAATTCTGGAGGCTGCACCCTCATAAGGGCATCAACAGGGTGGAGGCGGTCCAGAGAAGGGAAACTAAGATGGTACAAGGTTTGCAAAAGAAAACTTATGATGAGAGATTAAAGGATCTCAATATGCACTCGCTGGAGGAGAGGAGGGAACAAGGGCACATAATAGAAGCATTCAAATACCTTAAGGGCATAAACAAAGTGCAGGGGAAGGCATTTTTCAGCACAGGAGGAGTACAGTAACGAGGGGGCATGATATAAAATTGGAAAATGGCAGGTTAAGGGGAAATGTGAGGATGTTTTTCTTCATGGAAAGGGCTGTGGACAAATGAAATAGACTGCCACAGGAGGTGGTGGGAGCAAGCACAGTGGAGGGGTTTAAGGCATAGGGGAACCTTAGAGGTGGGAAGGAGGGGTGAAAAGTCAGTGACCAGGTAGGGTCAGAGGCTGCAAATTAGTGTAGAGCTCATTGGAAAACTTGATGGGCCTGGCAGTCCTTATCTGCCTTCAGTTTTTCTATGTTTCTACATCCCTGCTCCTAGCTGATGCTGCAGCTAGGATACTCTAATCTACATCAGGCAGATTGAAGTCCCCAACCAGCAGCACTCCCCTTCCTTGTATTTACTGTCTTTTGGATGACTTCCACCAGAACTTTATCCAGTTTTCCCTGCACTGGAGGTCTGTAGAGTACACCAGTGTGAATAGCAGCTCCTTTCATCATCTCTACGGTGACCCACAATACCTCCACCCCTCCTTGTGTTCCCTGTATCTGTTGCTTTTTGTGCTATCCCTCACATAAACAGCCACTACTCTGCCTTTCTTACCCAACATGTGCTTCCTAGATTTCTATATTTCTTCTTTGTGAATGGGGGTTCACATGGCTTGCTGCTTATCTACCACCTGGAGATGTCCAGGTAGCAATGCATGTGAGACAATACTTGGTTAAGAGGCCCCACAAACAGGGTACCAGGGGTATCTCTAGAGGTGAAGCTCATACATTGTCTCCACTGTATGTGCTGTGAGCCCAAGGTGAAAATGGAGGGGAAAAAACTCAGACCGCAGGATGAAGACTGACCACTCGCAGGCCCTGCTCGGGTGACCAGGCACCACCACAAGTCCTGTGGAAGAGGATGACTTCCTGGTGAAACATTTCAATCAATCAATCAATCAATAAATAAATGACAGGGGAAGGCAAGTCCTAGAGAAGCCAGATGATGGGGCTGGGGGGGGGGTCAGTCAGAATGATTCTGATGGGGCATAAAGGTGAATAAAACAAATTGGTGGGGGGACACAATCTGCTGGGCTGGGCTGGACTGGAGGCAACCACCTTCAAACAAACCAAAAAATAAAATGTGCACTCCAGAGACAACTATCCTAAGATAGGTAGAAAAAAAAATGGTAAACAGAGGTATAAGTGTAACCCCTTGTTACCTGGGGTTACTAGAATCCCAGTATGACCTAGTGGTAGTCAAGGAAGGCAGCTTGTGAAACTCCAGTTAAATGGGTTTCACACTGTCTCACTCTGTTCTCAGTCTCAGCTGAGACTGAGAGATGACGTCACCATAGAACTGTCGCAGCTGCATAAGCCACATTGGAATCTGCAGCAGAGGGAGTGAGATAGAACGTTGGGAGTTTTTCAAGTGAGTCTCCTGCTTGCCTGCCAGCAGAAAGGAAGTGTCTTTGTTTACCTTCTGTGTGAGAAGGTCAGTGTCCAGTTCATGGTGGAGACCGCTGTCCAGGTTCAGTGCCCCTTCTCCGGGAGAGAAAGTAAAGTATCTCTGTGGATTCAGGGCAATCCCCCAATGTCTGCTATCAGAAGAAAGCTGTTTTACAATTTCTGTTTTGGTTCACAAGTGGAAAAGTTGTACTTGTGGGGGCACTTGCAAAGAAAGGGTGAGTGTTTTGCTCTAATTTGAGAGGGCAAACAATATGTTTCTTCTAGTTTGGAAATGTGAAGTATGGATTGACTACTATTTGGAGGCCTATAGTACTAGGACAAACAAATGGAGTAGTGTCAAAATCTAAAGTCTGTATGAATTCAAGTAATGTTGTAGAGGGTGCTACAGTCCATCACTATTTAATCTACATTTCAAGTTTTAGTTTCTGTTTGTCCAGAGAAATGGCTGGTATGGGCTGTGGAGCTGGGTGAGAACAACCCATCTTTAGTAACCAGGTCCACTTCACGATTTCTGCTGTGGATTGTACTTGCCTCATGCGCCTGGCCAGTGTTGAGGTAGGTACCAGACGTGGGTCGAAATTGGAAAATCTCTAGGAGTCGAGACTTAAGTGGTGTGGGGAGCCACAACTGGGAAGCAATTCCTCCTTGTGATGGGAGTCAGAAGTAGTAAGAAAAAAATCTCTCTAGGGGTCGCAGACTCTAAGTGGTGTGGGGAGCCACAACAAGTAAAGTGGGTTCATTCTTTAAATGGACCA
The DNA here is from genome assembly GCA_016271365.2 of Neoceratodus forsteri. Lineage (NCBI taxonomy): Eukaryota > Metazoa > Chordata > Ceratodontiformes > Ceratodontidae > Neoceratodus > Neoceratodus forsteri. The sequence goes on from CM028135.1 coordinate 757,458,862, forward strand.
TCAGTCAAGTGGCCGGCAGGGGACCCTGGCCAGTCGGGCTGTGTATCCAAAGCGCATGCAAGTCCGGGCTGTGTGCCTGGTGGGTCCAGAGCCTGAAAAACAGTAGAAATGGGTTCATTCTTTAAGTGGACCGCCTTGTAGTCTCTAATCTGCATTATCAGTAAACGTAGCCCCATGGGGGTCCATCTATGCTTTGTTGTGTTCAGCTAGTTATGAATAAAAGCCACACTGAAAATCCCAGTCCTGGTTCTGGACATTACAGTTATTGCTTCCTGTGTTCGGATTTACTTGGGTGCTGCTGCAGAGTAGCCAAACCTAGGTCCCCTTGTCAGGTAACCTCATCCTCCCCGAACCCAGGTCCCCACCAGGTATTGCTGCCTAGCGCCAACAGCATGCCACCTGTCATTTTAGTAAAGAGGCAGGGGTGAGGTTACAAAAATGGGCACTGCTTTGGATTTGTTGAGGGGAAGGTGCTTGGGCAAGTGGGCTAGCATTTTGGCTATCTGGCGGTAGGTAGCCAAAAGCTGAAGCAATTTCCTAGTGTGTTGCTGTTGCTGTGTTGTGAATTCCAGTTGCTGTTTAAAAATGCCAACTGTTTACCAAGCAGCTATATAGCCAAAGAGTGTGCCTCCTTGTCCTGCATCATTAAAAATTGTTTACAGCATTTTTGTCAGCTTTTAAAGTGAATTCTGTGAGGAAAAGTGTGGAAAACTAGGGGTAGCAACAGAGAAATTATGCCCTGGACATTTGAAATGCTTTCTGTGTAAATGGAGAGACTGCAGAGTTAATGGCAATGTTACATGGTTGAAATGGGCTCCCGCCGTGGAGTCAGTTGGAAAAAAAAAAAAATACATTCTACAGTTTAAATTTGCCTGCTCGATGATCGCCGAGAGGAGCCCTTGTGAGGAAGAAGAGGCTCATTTGCATGGCGTCATGTGGTTGGTCAGTTTGCCATTAGTCCCGTCCCTCAGCCAGCTCTTCTGAGACTGCCTCAGCATTCGAGAGGGAGACAGAGTGTAGTGCGTGTACTGGCAGTGGAGGAGCGTCGCGAAGTATTCAAAGCGCTGTAAACAGCAAAAAATTGACTTTTGAGTTTAAAATCGGGCTCAACCCACAAAGCGATCGTGGAATTAGTGAATTTGGTGGTTAAAACGACGATTGCTGAAACTGCCCGCCTGTTTGTGTTCCAAGGCCTTAAAGAACTGGCTGCAGGCCGTTTTACCCCATCGCAGCAAGTTGCTACTGATAACAGTAAGTAAATGTCCCTAAAACTGCTCAAACAGAGATTTTCAATAATGCCATGCAAAATGTGTGTGCAGCAGTGTAGTCGCTTTAGCAAGTAATGACTGTGAAGTCCTGCCAGCAAGTGCAAGTCTGTAAAGCTATTAAATGTGTGCATGGAAGTAAAATAGCCTCAGTTTAAAGTTTGCAGCCAGAGAGAGAACTGTGGGTTGTAGCAAATGCAACACTAGTAGAAGCAGGCAATCCTGAGTTGAAACCTGAAGTTTTAAGGACTGTGAATTAAATGAATGTTACCAGTATGTGAAAAGTCCAAGGAAAATCCTGTAAATGTATGTAAAGCCAGAAAAGAGCAAGTTGTGCAGTTTGAGTAAAAAGTTATCAGTAGCTGGTGTACATCGGGTGAGCAGTGGCTTGACCCAGATTCTAAATGTTGATGCACAGGACTGCTGCCGCCGCCACTACAGGGTGGGGTAGTAAAGTAAACACAGCAGCAGAGGAGCCATTTTAAAGCTACAGAGTGTGTTCATTAAAGTGGGACTTTCAGTTACAGTGAACTTTTGTTTATTTTTCTGGGTGTTATGGCCCAGGACCAGCTCGTTACCCGGATCATGCCGGTTGCAGTAACAACAGCAGTAAATAGACTGAGATATTGAAAAGTGGTGCTATGGAGGCAACTGCCTCCTGATGTAGCAATTCCTAATTATCCAGTGCGTGTATGCCAAATATGCTTGATTGCTGGAAGGATGTCTTTATGATTCCTCACTGTGTGGATGCCTTCAAAAATATGGCTTGTATAAAGTGCCTCCAATTCATTTGGCCCCCACATGGACAAAAATTCAGGAATCTGCAGTTGGCAGCACACAGCACCAGGCAGAGCCTGTGGAGGAAGGTCCCTCGGGGGAGTGTGGCACAAAGCTAGAGGGGTGCAGAGTTAGAGACTGAACCTGAAGTTGAAGTTTTGGATGCTGGATCTCAGAAAGAAAGTTCGGATGAAGCATCAATGAGACCCTGGGTGGGAGGGCCTAGCCCAAGTCTCTTAGGTGAAGATGAGATGCGGAGGCTTTGAATGGCAGGTGTCGACCTCCGCGCCTAGTGATGAATGGATAGTCTCAGGGTGAGAACAACTGCTCACTTTCTGGCTCAGATCCTCAGTGAAGAGGGAAGATGAGGGAGAACCTATGTGGCCTTGGTGAGAAAGGAACGGGTACACAGCCTCAAGATCTTGCCTTGAGGAATGTATGAGAAGGTGGTGATGCCACTGCCCTGGCTTTACAAGAGGAAGAAGTCAGGGATCCGTTTTAATTTCTTTGAGAATGCTGGTTGGCAGAACCAGGACTGGCCACCCCAAGCCAGGCCAGCAGTCTCAGATTGACCAAAGTAAGTAAAGAGGAGAGACTGGTTCTTAGGAAGGCAAATGAGATCTATGGTATGACCTTCCTACCTTTCCTCGGAGAGTCTGGGAGGAGATTGAGGACTGCAGGAAATCTGGATCTGGGATGAAGCAATGAAACATGTGCATCCGGGGCCTAACCAGCATGTAAAGAATAGACTGTTCCATGAAAAAGTATCGCAGTGGAAGACAGGCAGGACACTGTTTATGGACAGAGGAGAGTGGTGTGATTGAGAGGGATGTTGAAATCTCCACTGTGTGAATTATGTGCGCCCAGACAGGAAATAATTCTAAGCCCTGACCCTGGTACTATTGGCCTCAGTGCAAGGACCTCCCCAACAATGAAGCCCGTGCCTACAAAATGGAGAGCCGAGCAGTGGTAGTCAATACTGCCACCCAGACTGTGAAGTGCCCTTATTGATCTGCCAATATGAATAACCAAGGACTCAGGTGCTCCACATTCATCAGTCTACAGTGTACTGTCCTGTTCAGCAACCATCTACTGGCCCACCAGATGACTTCAGATCCAGAGATGACATCATCCCAGCTGTTTCCAGATGTGCCCTCCTGTGGTTCCCGGAAGATGTCCGCCCAGCTGTATCAGAAGAAATGCTGACAGGGAGAGTCTTCGGCTGCGGACCAGGTTCGTGCAGATTCTTGTACTACAAATGGCTGGTAAGTCCGAAACCTTTTCTATCTTTATGACATTGCAGTACACACCCTACACTACAGACTTCAAAAATGTGTGAACTGTCAACAAAGACTCTCCCCTTCGGGACTTTGGCCTTTTAGAACTGTGCTTCATGGGGCTCCAGCCCAGGAGAGACTCTATTGGACTAGCCTTCGGGCCTTCTGGTCACTAGTTGGGACTTTTAGGGCACTCCATCCCCCCAAATGTGTATTGTAAATAATGTCATTATTGTACTTTAATGTAAATACTGTTTTTCTACCTTTTTTCTAAAAAAAAATCTTTTTGGGATTGTTCAGTGTTTTTGTATGGTAGGGGTTGTTTTAGGTAGACTGTGAATGTAGATTAGGAGTTTTGTTTTGTCTTTTTCTTACAGGTGTTCCTGGGAAGACAGAAGAGAAGACAAGAAGAGGAGGAGGGGCTCATCGGAGTTCCTCGTCAGTGCTTTGTTGTGTAGAAATCTAAAGTACTGTGTTGATATTGTTATGGTTGTTACTGTGTTAACCCTTTCCTTCCACAAGTGTGGTTGTGGGGGTAGGGAGGAGGCAGTAATTGGTATTTTAATAGTGTGATTGCAGTTGCCCAAGGTTGGGGAGGTCCCCAGGTTTTGTTTTTGTTTGGGAATGTTATGTTAGAGGCAGATAGGTTTTCCCTAGAGGGTTAGGGGGGATGGACAGGCTTGGCCCGACCTGCAGTAGGGGCTGCAGTGCTGATCTATCAGGGCTATGCTCTGGATGGTTCTGCCAGAGCCCTAGGTGTCCATAGTAAGTGGATAGTGTGAGGCTGATATGTCAGCTACAGGCCTCTAGGCCCTTAGTGTTGCCTGCCTGTGCTTGCACATGGTGGGAGGGGCCTGATCACCCCCCTCCTCAGGTAGTACATAGGGTGGGATGGCCTAAGGCCGGGTGCATAATGACTGGGGACAGTCATTTTCCTGGTCAAGGGCGAGTGTAACCTCTTGTTACCTGGGGTTACTAGAATCCCAGCAAGACCTAGTGGTAGGCAGGGAAGGCAGCTTGTGAAACTCCAGTTAAATGGGTTTCACACTGTCTCACTCTGTTCTCAGTCTCAGCTGAGACTGAGAGATGACATCACCATAGAACTGTCGCAGCTGCATAAGCCACATTGGAATCTGCAGCAGATGGAGTGAGATAGAACGTTGGGAGTTTTTTCAAAGTGAGTCTCCTGCTTGCCTGCCAGCAGGAAGGAAGTGTCTTTTGTTTACCTTCTGTGTGAGAAGGTCAGTGTCCAGTTTCAAGTGGTGGAGACCGCTGTCCAGGTCTCAGTGCCCCCTCCCTCCGGGGAGGGGAGAAAGTAAAGTATCTCTCTGTGGATTCAAGGGGCAATCCATATCAGAAGATAGCTGCCTTTTACAGTTTCTGTTTTGATCTACAAGTGGAAAAAGTTGTACTTCGCCTGTGGGGCACCTGCAATGAGAGGGTGAGTGTTTTGCTCTAATTTGAGAGGGCAAACAATATGTTTCTTCAGTTTGGAAAATGTGAAGAAGTATGGATTTGGACTACTATTTGGGAGGCCTATAGTACTAGGACAAACAAATGGAGTAGTGTCAAAATCTAAAGTCTGTATGAATTCAAGTAATGTTGTAGAGGGGGTGCTACAGTCCATCCACCATTTAATCTACATTTCAAGTTTTAGTTTCTGTTTGTCCAGAGAAATGACCGGGTATGGGCTGTGGGAGCTGGAGGTGGGAACACCCCCCATCTTTAGTAACCAGGTCCACCTCTACGGATTTCTGCTGTGATTGCTACTTGCCTCATGCGCCTGGCCAGTGTTGAGGTAGGTACCCAGACGTGGGTCACAAATTGGAAAATCTCTCTAGGAGTCGTAGACTCTAAGTGGTGTGGGGAGCCACAACTTGGAAAAAGAATTCTCTTTGTGTGATGGGAGTCAGAAGAAGTAAGAAAAACATCTCTCTAGGGGTCGCAGACTCTAAGTGGTGTGGGGAGCCACAACTAGTAAAGTGGGTTCATTCTTTAAATGGACCATCAGTCAAGTGGCCGCAGGGGAGCCGGGCCAGTCGGGCTGTGTATCCAAAGCACATGCAAGTCCGGGCTGTGTGCCTGGTGGGTCCAGAGCCTGAAAAACAGTAGAAATGGGTTCATTCTTTAAGTGGACCGCCTTGTAGTCTCTAATCTGCATTATCAGTAAGCAGCCCCATGGGGGTCCATCTATGCTTTGTTGTGTTCAGCTAGTTAAATAAAAGCCACACTGAAAAATCCCAATCCTGGTTCTGGACATTAGTTATTGCTTCCTGTGTTCGGATTTACTTGGGTGCCCCTGTGCAGAGTAGCCAAACCTAGGTCCCCTTGTGCCAGGTAACCTCATCCTCCCCGAACCCAGGTCCCCACCAGGTATTGCTGCCAGCACCAACAGCATGCCACCTGTCATTTTAGTAAAGAGGCAGGGGCGAGGGGTTACATAAGCAGCATATCTTAATGCAAAGCATAAATGATCCTTTGTTGTACTTTCCACTGGAATTAAAGATTGCTGCTGCTAATACTTCTTAATTTGCAAGTTTCCATTTTTTATTTTTACCTATCTTGGCTGGACGTTCTAGTAATACTCAGATCTGTTTGCCTTTACCATTTCAGACAATGACAATCTATTTCCCCACTTGTCTCTGTCAGCTCTGTGCCTAGTTATTCACCAGTAGGCCATGTGTGACAACTCTTCCCAAGAAAGCAGGGAAGCAAGTTGTCCAGGTGGTTACAGCTCAGAGCAGAAGATTCTCCTCTCTGCCAGCTTGTCTCCTGGCTGTGAGATCACACTCACCTGTTACCCCTTGCCACAAGAGCAGACACAGAACTGTAATAATCTAAAGACCCACGTTTAAAATCTCACAAGTTACCACACATTCACCAGGCACCCATGGGAGTGCCACTTAACCACTATCTACTTTCACCCTAATCATATCTGTGTTCAAGTCTCCCAGTGTGCCTCAGTTTTCACCTCCCTCTCCTGGATTGTAAAGTGCTTTAGGAAAGTCTATATAAAATGCACTTTATAAAACCAAATTTCTTTCCTTCCTTTCCAACTGCCTCTCTGTGCCAATGCCTACCATATAGGCAAAGACAAGAAGATGAAGAATCAGCATTTATATAGCACTTTTCATTCACATTGTATCCCAAAACATTTTACAAGCAATAAGAGACTGGCACTGAAGTGACTGTAAATGTGCAGTAGCAGCCATTTCACACATCAACCATGCATAGCCACTTTACAAACAATAAGGAACTGGTAGTGAAGTGACTGTAAATGTGCAGCCATTTCACACAACAATCACAGCCTTTTGACAACTGTATGAACCAGTTTTCAGAAAGGGGCATGTTGGCCAGGGCACATAGAGTCCAACATAAGTCTGCTGTGGTTAAGAAAAAAACATAAGGCGAGTGCAAAAGACAAACCACAACATGAAGAAAGTATCAGAGAGCACAGCAAAGTGTGGGGGTATGTAGCACAACACAGGTCAGGTCAGGTTTGTGTAAGAGCAACAAGAGAAGTGTGTGGGATTGTGTATGTGTGGACGAGGGAGTGCAACATGGGGCAGGAATGTAAGAGGACAACTCATGCAAGTGTGTACAAGAGAAAGCACAACACAAGCTGGGGTAGAGGAAACCACAACAAGGGGGAGGTGTGTGCAACAGTACAACATGAGGTGGGTGAGTGGGATTGAGTACACTAAGTGGGTGTATACAAGGTAACACACAACACTGGTGTGTGGTACAGTAAAACGCACATCATAAGGTGAATGCCTTCAAGACATTGTACAGCATGAGGCATGTTTTTGTGGGCTAGAGTTACATGAGGTATGTGTGAACAATGCAGGTGCAGGGAGGACAGGGGGAGACTGAGGCACTGCGGGTCACCCTTGAGCCAGGAAACTGCACAGCAATTTGAACAAGGGTGATCTATAGACCTCCAGTGTTTCCAGGCTCTACTGGATCAAACTCAGGAGATGGCAACAATGAGTGAGGTATTACTGCTGGGTGATTTCAATATTTCAGATGTTGATTGAACCATCCCAGAAGCTGCTTCAACCAGGAGCAGGGGCATCCTGGATTCACTGCAGGAGGCAGGACTCTGTCAGCTGGTAGGAGATCCCACAAGAGAAGGGCAATTCTGGATCTGGTACAGACCAGTTGGGACAGTATAGTGGATGTCCAGGTGGAAGGGCAGCTGGGATCCAGTGACTGCAACATAGTGTGGTTTAACATGGGGACAGAGACACTGTGTAGTCATACTAAGGTAAGAGTTTTGGTCAGATTTTGAGAAAATGGAGAGGTGCATCAAAGAGGCCCTGCAAGGATTGGAGATAGGAAAGGGAGTCGAGCACTGGAAATGCTTGTAGAGAGCCATACAGGAGGTGACACCATTGCATCAAGGTGGTAAGCAAAGGTAGGAAAAGGAGGACACCACTATGGTTATCGAGAGAGAGGTAGTAGAGAATGCAAGGTCCAAAAGGGCAAGTTTCAGGAAATACAAGGAAACTCAAAAGGAGCCGTACCTAAAGAATCTTAGATAAGCAGGAAATGCTGTAAGGAGAGTAGGTGCAGACTGAAGAAAGATTGTTGAATACAATCAAGAAAGGGGACAAGACTTTTTATTTATTTATTTATTTATTTTTTTTTTAGGTACATCAGTGAAAGAAGGAAGATGGGGGGGGGATGTAAGGCTCACAGTGGAGACAGGAGAGTGCAAAGAGGTAGATCTTGAAAAGGCAGAAATACTAAACAAATACTTCTGCTCAGTATTCACTGAGGAGGGTGAGGGTCACAGACCACAACTGAGTAGCAGGAACAAAGGGGAGTGAGAGGTAAACACTAATCCATTCATGATGAAGAGTCCTGAAGGAGCTCATAAAACTAAAGGTGGACAAGGTAATGGGGCTAGACGGCATACATCCCAGGATATTAAAGAAATTGAGAATGGAGCTAGCGGCGCCACTGGCAGCTTTGTTCACCGAGTCACTTAACAGGTGTTTTTCCAGAGGACTGGAAGAGGGCACATTTAGTCCTTCTACACAAAAGTGGAAGTAGGGAGGATGTGGGGAACTATAGACCCATCAGCCTCACCTCAGTTGTGGGCAAGATCATGGAGGCACTGCTTCAAGAAAGGATAGTGAAGCACCTGGAGTCCATCGGGGCCCAGGATCTGAGGCAGCATGGAGTCACTGCAGGAACGTCATGTCAGACAAATCTGATAGACTTTTTTGATTCGGTTATGATGGACATCAAGCTGGGGAGGTAGGGGGAGTTGATGTCCCCCACCTAGATTTCAGCAAAGCCTTCGATACCATCCCACACAAAAGGTTGGTCAATAAAATGAGTAGTCTGGGCATGGGGCACACTGTGGTAAACTGGGTTAGGAACTGGCTTACAGACAGGAAACAGAGGGTAGTGGTAAATGGGACCCAGTCAGGGAGATGGAGGTGATCAGTGGGGTGCCTCAGGGATCAGTCATTGGGCCAGTCCTGTTTAATGTTTTCATTAGTGACATTGTGGTAGGGCTGGAGGACAAGGTCTGCCTGTTTGCAGATGACACCAAGAACTGCAACAGAGTGGATACTCTGGATGGAGTAGAGAGGATGGGGAGGGATCTGTAGAAGCTTGAAAAATTGTCTGAAGTGTGGCAACTAAGATTTCCAAGAAGTGCAAAATAATGCACCTGAGAAGAGGGAACCCTGGGGAGTGCTACAGGGTGGGGTGGAGAGTTGCTGCCTGTTACAAAGAAAGAAAGGGACCTGGGGGTTATAATTTCTGATGACCGAAAAGTGTCTAAGCAGAGTACAAAGTACTGCAGGAAGGGCCAGTGGCATGCTGGGATACATAGGAAGAGGTATCACAACCAGGTGGGAGGTGGTTATGCCATTGTACAAAATGCTAGTGAGGCCTCTCCTAGAGTACTGTGTGCAGTTCTGGAGGCTGCACGTTTGTAAAGACATTGACGGGGTAGAGCAGTCCAGAGAAGGGCAACTAAGATGGTACAAGGACTGCACCTGAAGACATATAAGGAGAGACTAAAGGACTTTAATATGTACTCACTGGAGGAGGGATTGGGGGGGACATAATAGAAACATTCAAGTACCTTAAGGACATAAACAAGGTGCAGGGGGGAAATATCTTCAAATATAAGAGATGTGCAAGAACAAGGGGGCATGACATGAATTTGGAGGGTAGCAGGCTGAGGGGAAATCTGAGAAAGTTTTTCGTCACAGAGAGGGTGGTGGACACATGGAATAAACTGCCACAGGAAGTGGTGGGGGCAAACACAGTAGAGGGTTTAAACATGCATGGGACAGGCAGAAAGGATACATTGGTGGTGGGAAGGAGGACGTAAAAGCCATTGACTAGGTAGGGTCAGTGGAAACAAACTAATGTAGGGCTTTTGGGCAGACTGGATGGGCCTGGCTGTTCTTATCTGCCGACAGTTTCTGTGTGTGTGTGTGTGTGTGTGTGTGTGTGTGTGTGTGCGCGGCGCATGAGCACGTGTGTGTGAGACAGAAAGCACTACAGAATACAAATGTGAGAGAGTGCTCAACACAAAGTAGATATGTAACAGAATGCAACATGACCCATATAGAAAAAGAAGGCCTTCAAATTCAATTCAAGTATTCTTTCAGTTTTTTTAAAAACTGATCCAGTTATTTTCATGTTTTTGAAGTAATTCAAATTGACTTTGTACCTCAAACACCAGTTTTTATCCATTGAAAAACATCTCAATTTGTTCTCAAATGCCCTTAGAAAAAAAGCACGAAAAATGCTAATTAGCTTTCAAAAAGAAAACTGAAATAATGGTAATAAACTGTTATTAACAAGACCTTCAACTGTACCTGAAGTACCTTTTAAAGTGCAAATTTCATACAGTTCTAAAACATAAGAATCAAATGGCCATCAAATCAGAAAAACAATCCCTCCCACCTATGGGCCCCATTTTCTTCTACCCAGACCAGTCCTAGGACCTCTGACTAGCATCCCCTATCTACATGTCCTCTCTGCCCACCCTGACCAGCCAACTAGAACCCAGACCAGTCTTCCTGACCTACATTCTCCATGTCCCTCACCCTGAATCAGCCATGGGACTGCTGGGCTGGCCTGCCTCACCTGTGTTTCCATGGTATCCTCAAATGGACCAGCCTTGGGATGACTGGAATGGCCTCACATGTCTATGTTTCCATTGCCCACCCACTCTGACCATACCTGGGAGCACTGGATCTGCCTCCACAGCTACACGTGAAGCTTGCCAGGATTAAACCCAATTCTGTAGCATCTAACTGCAGAATTACTACAGTAAACAGTGCAATTTCAATGGTAGTCAGTCCCTTTTGTCATGCAGGAAACTGTAACACTGTGCTTCATCCTGGTGGGCTTCACTGTACATTCTCCATGCTCCTTGATCTGGATCAGTGTTGGAATCCAAGGACTAGTTTTCCCTAAGAAAATCTCCCCTTTTTTGCCCACTTGGACTATCCCTGGGAACCCATACTGGCTGTCCACATGTATGTGATCATGTTCCTTCACCCAGATAATCCCTTGGACCATGAGACTAGCCTTCCACATCTATGACTCCCTTGCTTGCCCACCCAAACCTGCTGTGGAACCCCTGGACCAGCTTTTCCCACCTATGTCCCAATAACATTCCATCTGGACCACCCCTGAGACCACTGTACTGCCCTCCCTCATTTAAGTCCCTCTTCTTCCCCCATCCAGACCAGCTCTGGAATCTCAAACTGGTATTTCCCACCTACATTATGTCCATCGCTCTGCCCACCAGGACCAGTCCTGCAAACCCTAGAAGAGTATTTGACACCAACCTCCATGTTCATCTCCCATGTTGTCCAGCACTTGAACTCCCACACAGGGTTCCATGTGATAATGGCGACCGCTTAATAGCGATCGCTGTTTGGGTGAGTCTGCAGCCCCAAAAATGAATTTCAGCGATGTAGACTCGTGACGAACAGCAAGAAGGTGCCGGAGACTTATATTTTATTGTTTTAAACAGGAACACCCCCCCAAAGGATTCTCAGCTCCAGAGGGGTGCATGTCAGGGGGATACAAATCTAGAAAAACAAAAACACGACACATGGTGCAGAAAATGAGCATGCCTAGAACCGAACCTGGCACCCTTCCAACCCCAGCCTGCCACTAACCCACCACCACACTATGCCCCACAAACCTTTCCGCTCATCGCAGTCCCTCCCCACCCCATCCCCGTGCATGTGTATACATAGCGACATCCTGTCACTATAGTCGAACCCCCATCCGGTCGCCCTCCCTGCCCGGTAGCCCTGTATAAAAGAGCAGTGATAGAGTTGCCCTTTTTGAAAGCACTCAGTTGTGATCACGTAATACATGGGATATCCCCAGACAGGTTTCCTAAACTCACCTCTAACCTCCACTTCTAGCAGGATCAGACAAGGGACCCATGGAAGGGTGTCCAACTCACTTCTTTTCCCTTATTTTCTAACTGGATCAGCCACAGGACTCTTATACAAGGGTCCCACACTCACCCCCGCCTCCCATCTCCCACCTGAAGCGCCCCTAGGTCCACAGAACTTGGGTCTGAAACACATCTGCATCCACTTTTCCCCACTCATACCATCCTTAGAACCCTAAAAACAGGGGCCAGATACCCACATGCGCCATCTTCAGATTTACTACGGCATACCAAAATGCTGAATCCGGAAACCCAGTGGCTCAAACAGTATAGCCCGATAGTCGGTATCCCATTAGTCTGGAATTACCTGCAGCTGAGTTTTTTTCTGTGTTCAGGGGGCTTCGCCACCAGCACACCCCTTGTTTACATTTGCTGAGCAATTCCAGACTGTCGGGATACAGACTGTTGGGCTGTAATTTTCAGGCTCCTGGATATTGGGATTTGGCAATTTAGTATGCCATAATACTCCCTCTTGATTTCCACTCGGACCACGCTGAGGATCATCATACTAGAATTGTGACACCACCTGCACCTTCTTTTACACCATTTATCGAACCCCAGAACTAGTATTCAACAGCCACCATACTCTGCCCCCTCCAAACCACATATAGGCCCCCTGTGGCCTATTTACTCATCTGAATAACCAAAGGAACCACCCAACAAAGCTTCCCCAGCTACGGCCTCCTCTTCCCCCGCCTGGTCCTCCCAAAGGACACACATAATAGACTCCCCCACATATGTTCACCCTATTCTCCCATCTCGACCACCTAGGGGACCAACCAAACCACACTGCTCTCACCCAGGACACTGGGGGATTGGAAACCTATGGCCATGAATGGATGACTGGGGGCAGTCAGGAGCCTAATAACATTGCTATGGGGGGAGGAAACCTGAAGCGGGGATGGAGCTTGAGAGCCTGCTGCTAGGGCTAAAGAGGGGTACAACAGTGAGTATGACACCATGGTTGAAGGGGGACTCAAGAGCTAGTGGCCCCACATTCAGCATGTAATGGATATGGGCATACCATTATAGTCAACCCACCAAATACAGATTAAGTAAGAGGGTCTTACCTGAGCACTATAGGAGCCAGAAGTAGGAATCTCGAAGGGATGCTGTCCACCACAACTGTAAACAAATATAGAAGAGGGGGTCACAAATATAGAAACATAGAAGCTGATAGCAGATAAGGACTGCAAGGCCCATCCAGTCTGCCCATGTTTTCTACCTTGTAAATGCACCATAGACCTTTACTCTGTCAATGGCCTATCTATTCATACTCATGTGTACTGCTCCCTTACACCTATCCCATGCCTGTTTGAAGTCCTGCACAAAGTATCCACAGCTCTTAGATGGCACAGTAAGGATGGAAAGGACAGGTTAGGCATAGAAATATACTTACCTGATGGTTAGGAGTCCATGTCCCTCAGACATAACAAATTAAATAAAATTAGGTTAGCTGGGGAAAAAGTAGAGGAATGGAAGTGTAGTTTGGGAGGGGGCTCAGCCAAAACCCCCAGTGCTCCTATTGGTGGCACTGTGACCAGTATTGTACCCAATAGCCAGGTGGGCTAGTGGAGGCTTTCCAGGGGCTAGTAGGCCTGTTGATAAATGAAAGAATGGTACTGGTGGTCTTGCGGGTTAGGAATGCCATAAGGCTACCAAGAAAAATGGTAGCCCTGACTGTCTAGTACCCTTTGGCTAAGGGCAATTTTCCTTTAAAATGAATTGGTACCCTTCTCTGGGGTCTAGTGGGGGCTCTTTGAGCCCTGGTATTGTGTGGGTGCTACTGATGTGAAATAGTGGCAGAAGGAGGATATGCTTGGGTTGCAGCAGCAGCCAGTCACATAGCACAATTGTGCTTCAGTGAAAGTGCTGTGGGCAATTGTAACTCTCAGCCCACCCAGAACTCAGGCTGCGGCCTACTCTGCATCCATGGGGGTGGTGGGAGAGAGAGAGAGAGAGAGAGAGAGACACACACACAGACTCGAGAAAGAAGCTAGAGGGAAGTGGAGGAGACAATAGTAGAAGCACTCCCCCCCCCCACCTTTCCAAACCATCACTTCAGCAGCAAAGTTTTTTTATGCCACAAGGGGCTGAAGCAACAGCAAGGAGGTGGTCATGGAAGAGCCACATCCTCTGGCTGCAACAGCATTATTGGAAGTTGGGGCTGGAAGGTGGCAGGAGCCGCTATTGAGTGAAACCACTCCCACAGTAATGCTGAAGCCAGGAAGGGAGTGCAGAGGTGGCAGGAGTTGTCAGGAAGTAAAATCACTCACGTGGCAATAGTAAAGCCGGGGGGGGGGTGTTGTAAGAGTGGGAGAAGAGAGGATGGCAGCAGTAGAAGCAGCAGGTGTTTATTTAGAAGCGATTCGTCAGGAAAGCAACATGAACTATAAACAGCTCATTTTCAGAAGCGTAATTTAAATGATTTACCTGCTCTGTTTGAGCCACAGGGTCCAGGGTTGGATTGGCTAGGGTTTGGGGTAGTCTGGTAGTATTTAAAAGGAAAGCAGAGAGAAGGATGTGGAGACAATGTGTCAGAGGTTCTAGAGGAGAGATTAGGGGTCAGAATTAAACAAGATAAGATACTTATCTGAAAGGTAGACAGTCAACATCTGGCCAGATCCATTAAAATGAAGGTAAAAATGATGACTCTATAATAGCTTGAGCAGAGATAGAGAGCAGCAGAGAGATACAAATGGTACTGTAATACAACATAGGAGTAAAGAAAGCAGAGTTTTAGTGGAAACGACAGAGTTAAAGAGAAATTACTGTATTATAAGAAAGAGTTAAAAAAACACTAGCTTTTCATTAACTATATTTTAACTTTATTGTTTCTAGCTATTTTTTTTTTTTTTACTTTCCCATGCTGTTGATCTACTAAATATTGTAGGTAATACAACACTTATTTCACTAAGTCTTTCAAAACCCAGAGTTCCTTCCAACTTTAAATTAGTGTTATGTAATTATATCCTCACATAACCCATTACACCCAAATCAAACTGTACTTATCTAACAGGTAAGGCATTATAGGCCTCACATTCAAAGCCAGCCAGATGGGCACGCACACAGGGGTGCCACATGAAAAAATGGAGATGACTGGCTCCGACACCATATTCAAATGAATAGTACAATCTGAACTGACTGCACTAGCCATTTGAATATCAGCAATGGTAGCGTGGCACCCTGTCAGTGTTCACCATGCTTTGTACTGCACTACAAGGGTATGGGCTGAAGACCAACCACTGGGGTAATGTGCAGCACACACTGATTAGTCCTGCACCCCTATGGGTAAATATTCAAACAAAGATGCAGATGAACCCACTGCACTACAAGGTAATTTGCATGCCCACTATGGACTCCTCTGCATGCTGCTGCAGTGGCCGAGTGTGCTGGACTACGTCCCCCCTCCCATGCCCAGATTCCCAACCTTGTTTAAAAATAATACACTCCCTGGTGGTTCAGAGGTCTCTCACCAGCCCTGATCCCAATCCTTGTTTGGAAAATGAAAGAATTCCCTGGTGGTCCAGTGGTTTTCCCCTCCCTATCCCCTACCTGCCTTTAGCAAACAACCCCTGTCTCTGGTGGTCTAGTGGACCCCCACTCTGGCAGGTAGTACCCTATCACCCCACTGGCCTCTCTCAACCCAAAACCAAGAGCCAGCGACTGGCACAGCCTTCTGATCACCTCCATAGCTGGCCATAGACCGAGTTCTACTGGCACCCATACTGTGAAGTGCTCCCCACAAATGCAGTACAAAGCCCCCCCTGCAGAAATTCACTTTGGAAAAAAAATGTAGTGGACAGGTAGAGTCATGGTATTCCCATCCCCCATACCGTTTCTGCCTGCTGTGACACCTGGGTCATAAACTGTAATCACTCCAAAAACACTATAAAATTCATAGCATATATAAACATAAAATCCACGTCGGATATTAGTGGCATAGTTTAGTTTTCTTTCACAAACTACTATGCAAACACAGCCACAATTTCTTCAGCTAGTATTGTTTTGTTAAGCCGGCTGTTCCTGATTGTGACCCCTTGTTCCAATTTAAAAAAAAGAAATCCTTCAGCTTAAATGGCACAGGGTTAAAAAGTAAATTGCCTAGTAACATTACCTGGCTTGCAGCATAATACCGTTTATAGATATAACAGCATTACTAAAACTGCATTTGAATTCAAAGCCTGGAGGAGAAAGCCTGTTCTCCAATCACACACAAACACACATTGGTATATAGTCAAATAACTGCAAATGCACACATTTTAGTCTAAAAGTGCAGTTTCTTTATGACAAAACTTTAAAAATGCAGTAAAAACAAAGAAAGCACTAATTAAACATATGCACCAAGTCAAGAATTTCAGTTGCAATTGGACCCACCACAGCAGTAAGAATTGTAAAACTGCACTGTATTTAAGCTAAGAGACTCTCTAGAACTATTCTAGATTAAAAAAAAATACCTTTCTGAGTTAAACATTTTACAAAACTGTAGAAAACAAATACCTGAAAAGTCTCTGCATATATTTTCTCACTGGTCTGACAAAGAAACTGCAACTTCCAAAACTGTCTTCAAACTAGGCGGGAACTACAAAATGCCTCCCTCTGGCAGTATCACATCCTGCCAAAAAGCAAAAGAGTCATGGGAAATAAAGTCTTTGCTGAGTAGATTTTGAAAGCAACATGCAAGTACAATCTGTCAGTTTTGCAAGATGTTCCCAATTATTTATAGAAAAAAAAATGAGAGTCATAAGGACAACTACACAAGGGTGCATCTTAGAGGACTGTCTTTATTTACCCATTTACTTACCTGGGGTTGTCAAAAATGAAGGATCTCTTTATCAGTGAAGCCTTGCTTTTTCTGCACAAGTTTTCATAATTGAATAGTGTCTTGGGAAATCAAATATGATCACAGCAGAACAAGAAGCTACTGTGGTAGGCCTGAAATATTTAAGCAACAAGGAATGACCAGGGGTTGCATTAACCTTATGTAAATCACATCCCTGCATGGTAATGTGGCATAAGGCGAAGCCGAGTGCAATTTCCCAAGGCTGTGATTAACACATTTGTAACCCCTGTGAGCACCTTATTATTTTTTTAGCAATGTGAATAAAAAAAAACTCTTCAAACTAGCTGTTTACATTCTTTTTATTAATTAATTATACATGATTTCATATTCAAACAGTCCTTCCGCCACCTGGTCATCAGTCCATCCACAGTTTGTTTATGTTCCACTTCAGCTTGCAGATTTTCAAAGACATATTTGCTTCTGCAGAGCAGTAGAGCACGTCAAGAACATCTGCGCAGTTGCAAAAGTATGTCAGATTCTGACTTTATGCTGATGTTGGTATTGGCTATCCAGCAAGTTTGTCCGACTAGGAAAATTAAAAAACAAAATATGACAGTTTAGTGTAAATGTGGGGGGTTGATGGCTTAGATGCCAATCATGAGCTGTAAAAAACACTGTTACTATGGCAACACTGACTGACTAAACATGCCATCATAGAGGGGAGATCTGGGTCAAGAGCATAGCACAGGAACAATGACAACATTGTTTCCATGATGGTTGTCATGGCAACAACCAATGGGTTTTAGGGTGTTCTTTTTCATTCTTCATGCTGTACCCCTCACAACGCTCCTTCCCCATCTTAGCCAGTCATCATCATCACCTGGAGTAGCATCCTAACCACTCTCCCTGTAGCTGAATCAACACCCTACACATCAACCACCCTCCACCCCCCAAAACTCCTTGCAACTAGACCTGCCTCAAGTTCACCATCCCCCCAGGTGACCACTCTCTGTAACCGGAACCCTTCCCCCTGGCTGACTGCACTCCATGCCACTGCATTCCCCTTCCAGACTCCTGACCAGACTCCCCACTCAACCTCTCTTGGTCAGTATCACTGGTGGCATAGCATGGGCTGGTGGTAGAGGGGGTGGGAGACTGTGGAGACAATGAAGGTGTTGGGGGAACTATGGGGTGATGGAGTCTGGAAGAAGAAGGTGGTAAAGTGACTCGGAGTTGGGCTGTGGATAGAACGGTTACTGTGGAGGGAGCTGTTGGGGATGAGGAGGGAGGGCAGGCAGTGTTGGGGGCCATGGAAGGAGCCAAGGTTAGTATCTGGGGCTATGTAAGAAGACTTAGCTAGTGTCAGGCAATAAAGGGAAGAGAAGGGGATGAGTATCTGGGGCTGTGCAGGCCTGTGGAGGAAAAATATTGTGACAATCTGTATGGGGTGGGTGGGTGTTTAATGGGTCTGGGAGGAGTCAGTGGAGGGGCCATGCAGGGAGACAATGGGTCAAGGATATGAGGGGGGTCTCAACTGACTAGAAGAAGACAGGAATGTTAAGGTTGCCGTGGCTGGCAGGTGTTACTGGTTAGAAGAGGGGCTGGGGGGGAAGTACCCGAGGGCTGCGAGAGGAGTGCAAAGGGCATGAGAGAGGATTTAGTGATCTGTAAAGAGAAGGGGCATCAAGTGTTGGGGGTAATTGACCAGTCTACCTCCACAGCTGGAACCCCCTTCACACAGACCAGCCAGCCCCAGAAACTGGACCCACTGAAGAACATACTGGCTATGTGCCTCCATCCCACATCTTGACCCCCACCCTTTCTACAGAGAGGGTTTGGTGGGGTGCAAAGGGAGTTTATGTCAAGGGTTAGGGGGCAGTGGACTAGCAGTCCTTAACATCTATTGGGAAACACCTCTCTCCTCTCATTTCATGTAAATTAAGTCATTGGCATCCAGTTGCACCTCTTCACTCTCCCCCTCCCATATTAAAAAAGCAGTCTTTGCTGTCCAGGTGTTCCTCATACCCCTGCTCTGTCACTCTACCAAAGGCAACTAGTAATGCTCTCCAACCCACTTCTTCAGCTGGATGCTGTTTAATGTGGGCCATTAACCAACACCGATTACTGTGAATACAGAAATACATGCAGCACAATCAATTTTTCGCATGAGCTGAGTAGTATGTATTTATGTAATTGCCGTTTGCAACAATGACCCATGTAGTGGTGGACCATACTTCTCAACTTTTTGCCACTGAAATGAGGGACATAGACACTCTGAATTCTTGCTCTTTCTTCCTCCCCCTGTGACTATCACATACCCCAGTTGGGAGAGGGGGATTTCCAAGGACATTGCTCAGCTGTGGAGGCTTGTCGTGGGGCTGACAGTAGTCCTGGTTCATGAAGGATGGTTATGCGGTGGAGGTAGATTGGAAGGATGCAGATTCAATGGTTACTGAGCTGCCATCCTTCAGATGAGATGTTAAACCAAGGTCCCTTCTGCCTATCTCTAGTGTCTGTCCAGGTGGAAGTAAAAGTTCACATGGCTAAAAAAAAAAAAAAGCTTATATTTACAGAAATGCACAAAACAAGAACTTGGTCACTTTAATGTGGTAATGTGGCCTACACCTTGGGTACATGTGAC
Organism: Neoceratodus forsteri; assembly: GCA_016271365.2. Taxonomy (NCBI): domain Eukaryota; kingdom Metazoa; phylum Chordata; order Ceratodontiformes; family Ceratodontidae; genus Neoceratodus; species Neoceratodus forsteri. The sequence goes on from CM028135.1 coordinate 757,478,060, forward strand.
AAGATGAAAATAAGTATAGTACAAGTGAGACTAAAACACCCAAGCCAGAAGAAATCGGGTCAACCCCCCCCCCGAGCCAGGAGATGTAGGGGCACCCTCAGAGCCAGAAGTAGGGCCATACCTGCCCCCAAGCCAGAAGAAGCAGGGTCAGCCTCCAGATTATGGAGAAGAAGAGCCATCCCACCATCAGCCAGAAGAAGTAGGGCCATCCCACCCCTTTCCAGCAGCTATCAATCTCCCAAATTGGTCCCAATGGACTGCTCACCCACAATGGCAGAGCCAGGAGGTAGAGGCCCATGCACTCTCTCCCTTGAGTCTGTCCACACCCTACAGTACAGTCGTTTTCAAATAAACACAGCCACTTACCTTAACAATAAAAGCACAAGAAGTTAGGACCCTGTCTCTCTGGTTCTGCAGGCAGCTTCTCGCTTGGTTGTTGTTGCTGTTGTCTGGACTTTTACTTGAGGGACAGACTCTGTGCTGCTGCAACTGGCTAGATAGGGTGTCTAGCTGCTGCTACTCTATCCTGTTACTGACTGAACTGTCCTCTAGTTTTTTGTAACAAAAGTACAACAGAGTCAGTACAGCACTTTTAAGGTTGGCTTTACTGCTGGGTCATGGGGGAGGGTTCTATTCTGGCTATTCCGCAACACCAACATAAGGGAGAGCAACTGGCTAGACTTGGTTGAAAGGGGGGGCCCATTGGAGTGGTCATGAGTACTAGAAGGATCCACTGGGCTGGGCTTGGGTGCAAAAGGGGACCCACTAGGCTGTGCGTGGGTGCAGGGGAGGACCTACTGTGCTGGCTTGGGGGCATGAGAGGGACTCAGTGGGCTGGTATGTGTGCAGGTGAGGAACCCAGCAGACTGGGCTTGGGTGCAGAAGGAATTTAGTAGGTTGTGATGGGGGAAAGATAAGGATTCTCCACCAACACCAACAATTAGCTGCGAGGTATGGAGAGGTTTACCGGGACTGTTGCAAAACAGATAGAAAAATTCACAATAAGCAATTACTTCTTGATAACAAGAGACACTTAATTGTTTTTAATTTAGCTGCTGCATGCATGTCAAGCATGCTACTTGTGAACCTAATAAGCTTTATCAGGTTCATTTAGGTTCACTTGGTGTATGCGAACCACCTGCAATCACTGAACAATTTTGTGCGTGGCGTACTTTCTGTACGCATGCTGCACACTTGTATTTCTGTAAGAGACTGGAGAACTCAGGAGCCTGTCAACATGGCTATGTGGTCAGAGATGCCCGAGGCTGGGGTTGGGACATGAAAGCCTCCTACTAGGGCTAGGAAAGGGTGGAAAATAGCATGCCACCATGATGGCTATGTGGTTTGTGTGCACCAAATGCTGCTATTGGTGGCAGTGCATACCTGGAGTAGATGTACCATAAACAAGTTACATGTATGAAGCTAAGTTGACAGTAACATTAACTGAGATGGTGAAGGATAAAAAAAATGAACACCACATTAGTTTAAATTGAAATAATCCAAAGAAATGTGCATGAAGGACATTAACTCTAAAGCTCTGGTAGTGAAACCAGAATAGGAAAAGCAACTTGAATGTTTATAAGGAGTTTACATTATTGTTAGTAATAACTTAACTATAATGTGGGGAAAGAGTGTGAGGTGACTAGAAGCAGTAGGAGGCCAGCTGGTGGTGCATGGCCTGCAGTGACCAGGCCTTCATCCTGCTAGCTGCTCCTTTCCCCATATTTCATGCCAACCCACTTCACGTGATGCAGTGTGGCCCCCCATCAGGCTTCAACATACACTTCAACCCTGCCATGACTGGTGCAGCCTTCCTCTTCTCCTCAGCTAGCCACAGACTAACAAATGCAAACTGCAAAGATATGCTTTGCAGTTTGCATTTTTTAGTAGGTGGTAGGCCAAGGAGGAAAGAGGAGAGCTGTGCCGGTCACTGAACTGTGTGACTCGATATTACTTTTTGAACAATGAAATATACAACTAAAGGATGTAAGGGAGCCACTGGATACCAGGAAATAGACCAAAAAGAGTAATATGTTTTACAAAACAAAAAGACAGTGGGCCAGATATTCAAAAGAGTTGAGCCATGTGCAATAAGGTTGCACCCGCGCAAGTCCGAAAATGCGCCATTCTGCGATATTCAGCAGGAGGCAGTTGCACCCCAAATCACGCTGAGCAACAGCGCAATGATAATGAATGTATGCGCAACTGAAGGGGGAGGAACCATGCATAAATGGCGCAGTGCGATATTCAACAACATGCGCCATGCGCAATAGGAGAGCCAGCGGAAGTTGCGCCATAGCGGAAATGAGCCAAAATAAAAGGGAGCAAGGGAGAGGTGCAAGAACGCTACAGGGAAGGCACATGAGGCTGAACTCTAGCAAGACAAACTGGGCAGCAGGGACACACAGGGCAGGCCTGGAAAGGGCACCTGGAACCCACAGGCTCAGGGAAGGTGTGGGGAGCCACAGTGCAGAAGGGGGAACGTACTTGCCACACAGCAGTGAGGCCAGCACAGTCAGGTGTTCCCGGTGCAGGGGAAGTAGCAGCCAGGACAGCGGGGGGAATACAGAAACAGCTGCCGGGGGGGTGAACATAAGCCAGGGACATGGCCAGTGCCACCATCCAGATGGAGGCAGTAATGAGGAGGGTGAGAAGGCAGGCAGCAGGGGGGCATGGCCGTGGAAGGGCCTGTCAGCATTATGCCCCCAACAGGCAGTACTGAGCCCACACCAGCTTCAAGCTGTATAGTGATACAGAGATCGTGGGCCGGTACCGCCTGAATCGGGCAATTCTGAGGCGGCTCTGTGAGCTGTACAGTGATGTGATGCAGGCACCCACACGACAGAGCCATGCACTGTCAGTGGAGACGAAAGTGAAAGCTTGCATGTGCTTGCTCACCATGGGTACCTTCCAGAGACCAACTGGGAACACCACAGGCATAACCCAGTCGGCCATGTCACGCCACCTCACCCAATTCCTCAGCGCACTGCTGCCACATGCTGCGGAGTACATCCATTTCCCCAGCACACCGGCAGAGCGCACAGCAAACATACAGGAGTTCCACAGGGCAGCATGTATGCCTGGCATGCTAGGGGCAATAGACTGCACCCCTGTGGCCATCCGCACACCACCTGGCCCAGAGGGGGCAACATATATAAATTGCAAGGGCTATGCCAGCATCCAGGTGGTGTGCGATGCCAGGGGGTGCATAATCAATGTCTGTGCCATGCACCCTGGGGGAGCACATGATGCCTTTATCTGGCACCAGTCAGCACTGTGCCACAGATTCAAGAGTGGGGATAGCCCCACTGGCCACTTAGTGGGTGAGTATGCAAACCACATGGACAATCAGGGCCTGGGGGGGCATGGTAAGAAGTGACATGGGTAGTGGCCTACATGGCCCGGGGCAGGGTGATGCTGTCACCAAACTAACCTCCAACCTCTACACACAGGTGACAGTGGATACCCACTCCATCTCTGGCTGCTCACACCCTACTGGCAGCCCGCGACCCCATCGCAGCAATGCTACAATGAGGCACATGCCACCACACGTAATGTCATCGAGCGGGTGTTAAGGATGCTGAAGGCACGTTTCTGTTGCCTGGACACCTCCAGTGGTGCCCTACAGTACAGCCCCTCAAAGGCCTGTGGGCTATTCCTGGCCTGTTGCATCCTGCACAACATGGCCAACGAATGTGGGATAGCCGTACAGGTCGAAGAGGGGGACAGTGATGGGGACGATGAGGACGCCGGTGACAATGGTGTTGGGCAGCCCCCTCCTTGGGCGATGGGACCGCTGACTGCTCTGGCTGGCACAGCTGCACCAGGACACCATCACGGAGGAGCACTTCAGCCAACCCAGGAAAGTCATGGGGCCATGTGCAACCAACAGTGGCTAAGGCACAACCCATAAACACACATGGACACACACCAGGGGTGCATGCCGTCAAGGGAACTGGCCAGGCATGGAACCACACACACAACCAGGGATGGGTGAGGTCTAACATAACACGTGGACACACACACACATGCACCAGACATGCACAAAGTGTAGGAGGCACACCGACCCAGAACGCCACCCCTAGCCACACACATGTCCACAGACCACCACGCCCACTGTCAGTCATTGTGCATGTGTCAGATGCTGAGCACCATTGCATATTGGTGTACAGCACAATGCAGGCATCATCATGCACATGCAACTGCGGACAACAGCTGGGAGGGTGTGAAGCTGGACTGTGTGTCTGCGTGCAGGGCCAGGTACCCACCCGTGCATTGCCCGCTGAATGACACAATGCACATGGGGCAGCACCAGACAGTAGCCACATTGGGAGACAGGTCAGTCACACACCACAGTGCCCCGGCTGCCATGGATGTGTGGGCGGCCCCGCCGAGACCTGCCAGCACTGACAGGCTGACCACTGGCCTCATGGGGTGGCACCGATGGTCCCCCTGGGGTTCCACTGCATGAACGTGACCGTGCTCACACAGGGGTCTGCAGCACACCAAACATGCCTGCACTAGGTGTGCTCGGGATGCCAACAGCTGAACCCGGTGTTGCACGATGCTGGGAATGGGGGGTGGACAGTGCACTGCGTGGTGTCTGCGACACATGGGCAAATAACTGTGTGCCCATTGTGGCCATGACAGCAGTGAATGCCTGTGTCTGCCTGTCAATGGCAGCAGTCACATCCTCCTGCAACTGGTCCATCCCTGCCAGGATCAGAGCGGTGTCTCTGCTGTGATGCTCCTCAACCCACTCCACAGCTGCATGCAGTGCATCCACCGATGTTTCAAGCCGCATCTGCTGGTTGACTGATGCTTGCAGTTTGTGGGTGTGCTCATCCAAGAGGTCATCTACCTCCTCGGCATCCTGTCCCTCAGGGTGAGCGTGGCCCTGATGCTCAGCACCCCTTGAGGGTGGGTGCTGCACACCAGGACCAGGTCTAGGCATGTCCACAGGCGGTGCACTGACGCCGCCCCCGACACTGTACCCCCAAGCCCATTGGCTGACTGCTGATGCTGCCTCTCCAGCTGCCACTCCCCAGGGCTCACTGATGCCGCCGCAGTGGCTGCAACAGTCTCACTGTCCTGTACACACACCAGTGCTGCCCCACTGGTGCTGACAGGCACAGGCTGGGACTGTGATGACACGCAGGCCTCCATGGTGGCACCACCCACAGCGATGGCCACAATGTTAATTGCTGTGTAGCCATCTCATGGCACACACGTGTCACTGCCCATGGTGTTAGCGACATCATCATTGGTGACGGACCTGGCACCAGCCCGAGTCACAGCATGCTGGCATCCATGGAAGCTGGCATGCTGGGACACGAGCAGGGCCTCCTCCGCACCTTTTCCAACAACATCAGTGTGGACAGCCAGGTGGGCCCACTGTTGCACTGAGCCACGTATACCTGTGGAGGTGGATGGGCCCTCCTCCATCTCCATCTGACTGGCCTCAGTGGACAGGCCCACCACCGCTGACACATGCAGATGCACAGGATCTGTAAAGGAAAACAAAGTCGTGTTACTGCATGTGACCTACCCTGCCCCCCCAATAGACAGACCATGACCTACCATGCAGTGACGGGCTACCACTCATCTGGAAGCCACCACCCGGAACACCCTAAATGGCACAATGCTGCATGCTGCCAGAAACCCTCTCCTCCTGTGGGGTGAGGCGTAGCACCTACGGCTGTCCCCTACCTGTCGCAGCTCGTGCTGCCCTGATGGCAGCCACCTTCTCCTTTATCCTCCTCCTGTCTGTGCCCATCTTCTTCTTCTTGCACTCCTGCATGGAGCGCTGGTGGCTGCCATGCAGGTTCACTGCACGTGCCACATCCTCCCATGCAGCAGCATGGGCCTGTGGTGTTCCCTGCCGTCTGCTGAGAAGCAGATTCTGATCCAGGTAGGCCTCAAACAAGGCATCCATCTTGGCCTTGGTGAAATTAGGCCTTTTCCTCCTCCCACCACTCTGTTCTTCCTCATCCACAACTCGCTCGGTCATGATTTAGCCTGTAAGAATGAAACTTGTTACCTGTGACTGTGCAGTCCCATGCATGTCCCAAAATCCACAGCCCACACTCCCAAACAGCATGCAACTCACCAATAGACTGCAGTAACCGACTATGGCCAGTACAGCCAAATGTCGCACTTTTATAGCACAACCCATGCACATGAGGCGAGGTGCAACTTTAAGTGGATGCAAATTGCAGTGCTGCACCACTGAATGGCTGATTAACTGATTTGCATATGACGGCTGAATATTGCACTGTTTCGCTTTGTGCAATTGTGTTGAATGTGCTGAGCCAAGGGCACAGTTCTGTGACATGCGCAGTGCACACCTAACTGTGCATGCCCAGGTTTCTGACGCAGGCGGCGCCTGCCACGCTGCCGACGTGCTGTGTGCAGGAGGCAATGCAGGGCATGGCCACCATTGTGCCAGTGGCGCTACAGCGATGTTCACCTATATGGCGCTGTGGCACTGGGGCATCGTAGGCACACTAGGGCAACAGCGCGGTAGACCGCTACTCGAGGTAGCGCACAGGCACCCAATCATGCTACATGCATTGGGTTCAAATCGCGCTGTGCCTGTCCATGCACCAGAGACCCTTGACCCTGTGCCCAACCTTTGCCCCCTAGGCACCATGCATCAGGCATGGATGCACCACTATCACGCTGTTCGGTGACAGTATGATAGGGGAATCGCAGCTCTGTACTGCGCAACATCTGCACATGGTGGAACCGTGCTGCAGAGTGCCATTTTGAACCTACTGAGCAACAGAGATGGCGCAGAGGAGAGCTGCCCAGTGGAGCCAGATTGAAATAGCAAACCTGGTTGCCATTGTTGAGCCTCTTTATGGCCCACTGTTTGGGGAGGCACCCCTGGACAGGTCCAGGAGCCAGGTGTGGCAGGAGGTGGCCGACGCCCTGGAGAAGGCCACAGGAATGGGGCGGACAGCGGAGCAGTGCCACCACAGGTATGGGGAGCTGAGACAGAGGGACCCAGACCTGCTTGCCTGCCTGCAGGCACATGCCAGGAGGGGAACGGTGCCACGGCCAGGTAGGTGTAATGTCCACACACTTTTATCTTCCATATGGGTATCATGGTTGCATGTGTCCAGAACATGGGGAGGGACCGTCGTGTTAGCGTGGTGATGTTATCAGGGGTGGGTGGGTGGGTCTGGCTGGGTGGGATTGCACACACACATGGGGGCAGGGGGACTTTGCTACAGGATTGTACTGATGTTCCTCTCTCCATGTTTGCACCTCAGGGCTGGAAGAGAGAGATGGCTGGCCAGGGAGCAGAGGCATCAGCAGGAAGACAGGGCCATTAGGAGGGGCGAAGGTCCACAGCGCCAGAGGGACCAGCCTGATGATGGTGAGTGCCATACCTCCATGATTACTATTGCATGCTGTGTCACAGGGTGGGTGGTGGGGCATGGCCACCATCCATTGACACCACTGCCATACACGCAACTTGTTACAGTCAGCACTGTCCAGTGGCACTGCATGTCTGGGAGTGCGTCAATGGTGGTCCATGCATGCACCGGCTACATGGCTGTGCCACTGCCTTTGCACCACATAGCCATGTCACTAAACAGCCACGGTGGTGTTGTACAGGACTTGGTCAGTGGGTGTGTGCAGCGGTCCGCATGGCTGTATGCGCCTGGGTGGGCAGGTCTTGTGGACATGATCACTGTGGGTGGTCACACACCATCACAGAGACATGTCCCATGGCCGTATGCCATGCGCAGTGGGTGGGCTGTATGGGGCTGTGCATTCACACCTATTGACTGTGCTCTCTTGTCCTAGGTGTCCGCCAGCTGCAGGATATATGGAGGCACTGCAGGAGATACTAACCATGGTGAGAGCATCATTGGACATCTTGCCAAGGATTGAATTGCTGGGGGTCCGGCAGAGACATGGGAGGCGAAGCAGCCAGACCAGGGAGCGGGGCTCCCACTGAACATCTATATGCACCTGATTTCCCCTACCCCCCTGGACCCGCCCTCACACCCCTCCTTTCCTGTCCCATTTGTTCACCCCTGCCCCTTACCCACCCCCACCTTGTTTGTGTCCCTCCCCACACATTTGTACATAGTTGTAAATAGTTTTGTTTGATATTTTGATTACAAATCTCTTGATATGGATACTGTTGTGGTCTCTGATTTGCAGCGGGCTATAGGTGCTCAGCTGCAGTGGTGTGCAAGGCGTCAGGGGTGGTGCAGTCATGGGTATGTGTGTGTGTCCGTGGGGAAGTGACTATGGTGTGGGAGTAGCTATCAGTTAGTGTCTGTGGTGTGTGTGTTGTTCCCTGTGCACTGAATGACTGCGTGCAGTGGTCCATGGTGCATGCTCTGTGTCCATGGTGCACCTGTCTGCCTGTCCATGGGCTGTGCAGCTAACACCCTTGCATGTCCATGACCTGCACGGTCTGCTGAGATGTCAGTGGTGGCTGTCCATGCAGGGCAGCCACTGTACCTGTCACAATGCTGGGTTGCCTCCTGTCAGTGGTGTGGTGCATGTCTGCATCGAGTGACACTGTGGCCTCTGCGGTTGTTGTCCCACCTCCATGCTGTGGCTTGTGTGTGTTGCAGGGGATGTGCACCACTGTCTGACTTGTGCTCTGGGAAAATGATGATGGTGTACAGGTCCACAGTGCCTGTGCACAGTGGCTGGCACTCCTGTGCCATGGAGGACTGCTGGCCATGTGTACACGGTTTCCATGGGTCCACACTGAGGGCTTGGTTGCCCCGCTATTGTGTCCCTGTGTTGTTGTGCCCTTGGGTATGGGTGGGTGTTTGTCCATGCACTGTGTTGAATCTGGTGTGGTGCATGCTTCCACACACCACTGTGAGTGTCTGCGCTGGCTGTTGTGGCCAGTGCTGGGTTGGGGTGTGTCCTTGGGAGGGTGTGCAAGGTGCTGTACCACTGGTGGTGGGGTCCAGGGCATGCCCTGTCACATGTGGGGTACCTCGTGTGCCGACGCATGGTCAGTTTCTCAGCTGTACCTCGGGGGGCTGTGCATGGTGGCACTGTGTATGCCGTTGTTAAATTGCTGTGTGCTGCCACCCGCTGATGGGTGTTCATGGTGGGGCTGCCTTGCATGGTTCTGTGGTGCACAGGGTTGCATTGTCACAGTGGGGGTGGTGACATGCATGGGGTATCCTGCAGTGGTGGACGCTGCTCCTAGGCAGGGTGTCTGGGGGTCACGGTGCAGGGTGTGCTCTGCATTGGGGGGATGGTGTGGCACTGGGTGGTCGGCCCTCCATGTGTGCCGGTCACAGCTTGCCAGGGGGTGTGATGAGGCACCATGGCCCAGCTGTGGGTTGGTTGCTTGTCTCCATGGGCCAGTGGTTATTCCAGCCTTCCCCCTGTTGTGCAGTGCATGAGGTGTGGGGGGACGATGGCTGTTCTGCTGTGTGTTCCTCTGCCCATCTGTGGCATGGGTGGTGGGCCCATGTATCCCTGGTTGTGCAGCTGCATTGCTGCCCTGCTGCTGGGGGGCATCCCTGGTTGTGCTATGGTGCCTCTGGACTGCTCAGCTGAACACCCCTTGCTGCGCTATGGCGTATCAGGTCTGCTCAGCTTCCCCTCCCTAGTTGCGTTATGGCACAGGTTGTGTGATATTTGGTTGTCGGCTGTAGGCGCATCTTGGCCAGCTCAGTTTTTGAATATCGTGCCTCTTGCACATGGGCACAAATGGACTTGCACTTGCTCCTGCTATTGTGCACTTTTTGGGCGCAGTTTGAATATCTGGGCCAGTGTGAAAAATGTGACAATGCAGCTGACTGAGGAGAAGAGGAGTGCTGTGCCATCCGCAAATTGCATGACTCAATATTATTTTTGGAAAAAGGAAATATTTAGTTAAAGATGTACGGAGGATTACTGGACATCAGGAAATAAAGCAGCTAGTGATATTTTGTTTTACATAACAAAAACAAGCATTTGTCAATGCCAAATGTTTGCTTGCTGGCATTGGCAGTGGTAGTGTAGAAGTTACAGAGCTGCGTAATAGGAATGGCAGTGAAGTATTGAACTGAAGCCAACACCACCACCACCCTGCAGCGAGTGACAGGCACTGGGGTGTGCCTTTGGGTCATCAGGCATAACGACCATGCCATTTCACCACACCCCACCCTGCAGACACCGACATGTGTCACGGTGTTCCTTGGGGCCTTTGGCCCTTATGCGCACCCCATTCCATCAGGAAATATGGTGAGATGGGTGCGGTATAGGAGAATTGGGTGAAATTTGGGGCCGAAGAGTCCATGTCATACCGCGATGCCTCTCATTGGCTGCAGGGTGCGGAATGGTATAAGCATTACAGGCAAGAATCCCAAGTCACACCCCTGATACCTGTCATTCTCTACAGGGTTGGGCGTTATGGTTGGAAACCCAAATACCTCAGGCATTCGTTGGTATTTTCACTCCAAATTTTCAACATGGTTTTTTTGTGACCCCACCTCATGAACAGTGGCAATATCAGTTTGTTAGCCGAAAGCTGCTTATGCACAGTGACTACGGCATTTTGCACCACAGGTGCAAAAACATTCTGAACAGGATGTAAAAAATGACAGCTGTACTGTTCATGGGGAGGTGTAAAAAATGGCAATGTTGCAAATCTGCAGTAAAAATATTAAAAAAACTGGTGAAGTCACGAGCGTACATAGAAACTGTGCAACGTACACCCATAATATAATTAGGTTGGGGATTTTTACAGCAGATTGTCAACTCAGGCATTTTGGTGCCTCCGATCATGAACAGTGTCACTGTGATTTTCTTTATCTGTCCTGAACAATGATTTCCCACAGCAACCATGCATCTCTGCGCTGAAAGTGTGAACACACACTTAGGCCATGTTGTGAAAAATGATAGCTGTACTGTTCATAAGGAAGTGTGGAAAAATGCCACTGGTGAAAATCTGGGCTGAAAATATTACAAAGTCATGAACTTACGAGGGTGCGTGGAAACTGCGCAATGCTCACTCGTAACAGTCATTTTATGGACTTTTGTCACCAAATTTTCAACACAGCCATTTTAAGACCTCTGCTCATGAACAGTGTAACTGTCATTTTCGTAATCTGTCCCAAAACATTGCTTTTCACACCAACAGCACCATTGTGCGCTCATGTGAAACACATTTTGGGCGACATATGAAAATGGCAGCTGTACTGTTCATAAGAAAGTATAATAAATTGGCAATGCTGAAAATCTGGAGGAACTACATAGGTTCGCAACCGCATAAGCATGCATAGGAACTGCGCAACCACATCGTCAGAAACAGTCATTTTTAGAATTTTCCAAATTTTCCACATAGCCATTTTAAGACCCTGCTCATGAACAGTGTCACTGATTTTCTTAATGTGTCCCATACATTGATTTCAGCACATCGACTGGCCCATAGTGCTACATTGCGGAAACACATTTTGGGCAGATGAAAAATGACAGCTGTACTGCCTATAAGGAGGTGTGGTAAAATGGCAATGTTGAAAATCTGGAGTGAAAATATTGAAAATTACGAATTTACTGAAAGGCATGAGAACTGCTCAACGACGCTCATAAAAGAGTTTTTGGATGTTTCACCAATTAAAATAGGTTTTGAGAGCCCGCCTTAAGAACACCGCAGTGTCGCTTTGTTAATTATTCTCGAAAGGTGATTTCACACAGTGGCTGCGAAATCACCTTCGGCCCGAGTAACACCATGACAGTGCAAGAATTCATGAGGAAGGGTCCCAAAACCCCATGTTGAAAATTTGTGCAAAAATTCCAAAAATGCCTGAGATATGCAACAAAGTTGAAAAACCCTATCTATCCCATTATACAGCTTCACGGCATTTCCTCAGTTTGCGGTCAGCTTTGAAGAGTATGAGCGTGTTCCTGGTCCCACAAAGATCATCGCCATGCTCAGAGGTAAGTATGGGGTGGGGGGATTGTAGGAGGCAGGGTGCGAGTGGGTGGGTGTGGGTTGTGGGGGCCAGGAGAGCGTGGAGGGACAGTTTTAATTTTCAGTTTTTTTTTTGTTTTTTTTTCAGTGATGGCACGGGCGTTTGCCACTCTGGGGTGGGCTCCCAGCGTGGCACAAGGATGGCTGGGGGGCCATGGAGCTGATGGGGATTGGGCACCCCTGCTATTATAGTGATCAGTTGCCACACTGGGAGGGCTCTCAACGTGGCACCCTGTACCGGGGAGAGGGACAGTGGAGCCGACGGGTGATTGGGCACCCGTCAGCTATACCATGACTTGTCATGCTGGGGTGGGCACCCAGCGTGGCATGTGGAAGGCTTTGGGGAGCGGAGTACAAGCCGGCCCAGATTGGGCACTCCCGGCTATACTTGTCTGCCGGAGGCAGCACCGCGCGCGGCGCGTCGCTTTCTGTGTGTGTGTGTGTGTATGTGTATATATATAGGGGGAGCTGCGCAAGAGCAGGCAATATGTTATCGCTGCTCACTGAAGCGTAGCTCCCCCTTTCAACTGTATGCCACTGCATTTTGGAGATTGTCATAGACAGCTCCAGCATGCATTAGCGGACTGGGGCCGTGCCTGCCAACACACTGAATTGGAAGAGGGTGTGACACACCTCTGAAAACTCGGATGATGGCACTATGTTTCTTGCACATGCGTGCAAGCAAACATAATGAGTGGGGACATGATCTCAGTTTATTTTTTGCATACTCAAAGGTATCAAAAAAGACTGCAAAAAACAGATAATCTTTGCGCAAGAAATTGAAAAAAGCACAAAAGCATAGTGGCAAATGTTTCCACTGTGCTTGAGCCCAACCCAGAGGTTTCTATATTCAGTCTGACAGTACATCACCACTATCCAACTGACTATCAGCCCACGTTGGCACGGTGCTAAGTCAAGTTGCGCTGCTCTGACATGATATGGGCTGCAGCCAGTGCATAGGGAATTGTACCCCCAGACCAGAGAGCACCAGCATCTGCAGCATAGTATTTAGCAGCACCATATAAATTAGCCCATCAGGCATGCATGGCACTAAAGGGCCATTAGCATGCCCATTATGGGCCCATCTGCATTGGAAGTGGCAGCACGTTTGTGCTCAGCCTGACATTCTGTCATCTCTGGTGGCCAGTGGCACTCCCCACCCTCTGATCCCTACCCGAGGGAGTGTGTTGGATTCCCTGGTGTCGAGTGGCACTCCCCTCACCTGCTGAGCACCTGTCCTGTAGACAATACCCATCACTGGTGGCTATCAGCATACTCCCAAATGGCCATCATGTTGCCGAGAAAATAGTCACTGTTGAAAAGTGGCCACCCCCTGCACACCTGTACCAATGATGGTGGGATGTACCCCAGTGATTACAGGCACTCCCCCAAACTCCTGTTCCATAGATTGCTATGTGGTCCCTGTCATCTCATGGCATCCTCTGCCCCTGCTCTCCTGTCTCAGTAGCCCCATAGCCCTGGTGTTCAGTGGCACAACCCATCCATCTAATCTCCCTTCCCATGTCCCCCATATTATTCTTGGCATCCAGTGGTACCCCTGCCATACTCCCATATGACAGGCAACAGATGCCCTGATGCACAGTAGCCTTCCTGGTCCCCCAACTGCCTCGCCCACACCCAAACCCCTTCCCTTTACCTGGCAGGGTGGGCATGTGCAGTGAATGCCTCTATGGTAACCTGCATAGCCATCCTCTCACTTTCACCTCCAATTGCCATACGTGTTGCAGTGAACACTCATACCATGTGTGTGTGGGGGAGGGGGCCACTTGTCAACAGTGACTATCTTCTCAGCAATAGGACAGTTGTTTGGGGAGTGGGGGTGCTGCTAATCATCAATGATGGGTATCATCTATGGGATGGGGGAATCAGACAGTCTGGTGTCTCAATGGACACCATGGCAGACAGTTACAGTACTGGGATGGTAGACCGGAGGGTTGGGGTGCCAGTAAACACCAGGGCAGACAGTCACAGTACCAGGACATGGGACTGGAGGACTTGGGTTGCTACTTCACTCCGGATTATGGTGATGTTCACCCTGACATGTGATCTGGAGGAGGGAGGAGCCACCAGACAATAGGGCTAGGGTGATGCTTATCTGTACAGGCGATTGAGGGAAATGGGTGGTGCTAGACACTAGGTTCTACACTGCATTTCCTGGGACAAGTGGCCAGGGAAGGGGTGCCAATGGACACCAAGGCATCGTATACTTTACCAAAGATGGGGGCTCAGAGGGTAGAGGGGGTGTCACTAGACACCAGGGTATCTTATTTTACCAGAATATTGTTTCAGAGGTTCAGGGTAGATGACTACAAAAACACCGTCTTGCCACCAGATCTTTGTGGCCAGTTAAGACTAGGTTTGCAAACTCAGAAAATACACCCCTTTAGATGTATGTTGGTGGGTGGTTTGGCAGAAAAAGATGATGAAGGATCTAATTTTCAGTGAAGTCCTGGGTTTTTGGAAAGCTGAAGAGAGCTTGGGGAGATCAAATATGGTCACGTCTGAACAAGAAGCTGCTGTGGCAGGCCTGATAAACAGTATTTAAGCAATAGAGACTCGCCTGTAAATCACACCCTTGGGGTGTAAAGTGGCACAAGGCAAAGTCGAGTGCCACATGCCCTCAGGGGTTCTGACATCACTTCCCCAAAACTGCTAACATACACCTGTTCATATCCTTAAAGACACAGCGCACTAAATAGGGAGTAGTGAAACTGACAAGCTTGCACACACTAAAACAAGAAAAAAAGCATCTGTCACAGGAAGGGATGCAGACATGTGGGGAGTGGTGCAATGCACTGGCTGTGGAGCAGCCAGGAGACATTCTAGAGACTGCACTGCTGCCCTATTTGCAGGCACCTCTCTGGTCTGAGGGAGGAGGTTGTTCAGCTCCATGCTGACATGGCAAGGATTCGGGAAACCTACTCCCCCAACCAGGGACCACCCAGGCCGCCACCACTACCTCAGAGGTTGCCAAGAAAGAGGAGTAGTTGGACCACAGTGGGCTCAGGGAGGGTGAGGGTGGTGGAACAGAGGTGCATCCCTCCAGTTGTGCCTCTCCACAATTCATTTGCCACTCTGGTGGAGCATGGTTCCTCTATGGAGACACCTGCAGTGTAGACCAAGGAGGATGTTGGGAACCTCCACAATGGAGACCCACAGGAGGGTGGCACAGGACCCCACAGGGGAATGAAACAACTCTTGGTGGGGGACTCAATTGTTAGGGGTAGAACTGGGGGAGGGGAGGGAGGGAGGGGGAGGAGGTAAGGTGCCTGCCTGGTGCCACAGTTGGAGGGACAGGAAACAAATCCTCAGGATCGTGGGAGCAGCTGCAAGGGGGAGTGAGCTGGATGTCATTCAAGCAGGGACAAATGACCTGGCTAAGAATGGGATCAGAGCAGTGCAATAGGAGTTTATGGAGTTGGGGAGGGGCCTTAGACAAGTAGCACACACGGTAACTTTCTCGGAAGTGCTACCTGTCTATGGCATGGATCAGGCTAGGGAACTCTGCACCATGGGATTCAATAACTGGTTGACAAACTGGTGCAGCACTCAGGGATTTGGCTTCATTGGGGACTGGGGCTCCACCTGGAGGGATGCAGGCCTATACTGGCGTGATGGTCTGCATCTATCCAGGAGGGGAACCAGGATCCTAGGTGACAGGTTTAAATGCTTCATTGGCAAGCATTTAAACTAGCCAAGGGGGGAGGCACAGAAAATGAAAATGGAAATCCTCACCCCCCCCAAAAAAAAAAACAGGGTAGTTAGTGAGATAAACACCAAGACAGAGCAGTTAACAAGGGCAGGGGTAAATGGAGAAAAATACAAACGCAGTAAGGACAGGGATGGGGCAAAAAGAAATAAATCCATAAAAAAATGGAGGGTAATGAGTACCAATTCCAGTAGTCTAGGTAAAAAGCTCCCTGAAACAGTGGCCTTGATGGAAGACGGATGCCTGGTTATTGTGGCAGTAACAGAAACATGGTACACAGAGAACCATGACTGGGATGTCAACATACCAGGGTACACAATCTACAGGAGGGTCAGGGAGGGAAGGAGAAGGGAGAAGGGAGGAGGGAGAAGGGAGGAGCTCTCTATGCAAGGGAAGGGATCAAAACAACAGAACTAAAGGGTAAACAGGGAGAAGTGGAGGCACTGTGGGTCACCCTGGAGACTGGAAATGGCACCACAATCCACATAGGGGTTGTATACAGACCCCTGTCTCAGGGGGAGGAAATGGACAAGGAAATAATAGAAGGCATCCTTAGGATGGCAGAGAAAGGGGAGATATTGCTGATGGGGGACCCGAATATGCTAGATGTTAACTGGAGCACATTTGCTGCATCCACATCCAAGAGCAGGGCCATTCGATGCCTTACAGGTGGCATGCCTCAGACAGCTAGTTTTGGAACCTAGTCAGGAGGGAGCAATCTTAGACCTGGTACTCTCAGATGGGGACGGAGAGAGGATCTCCAATCTTGAAGTGGGTAGCCATCTGGGAACAAGCGACCACCAAACAATGTGGTTCACAATAAACTTAGCTGTGGAGTCAGGCCATACAAAAGTGAAGGTACTGGATTCAGGAGGGCTGATTTTGTCAAAATGGGAGAGTGCCTCAGCAAAGCACTAGCTAACAGGCAAGGTGGGATGGAGCAAAATTGGGGAAACATCAAAACCGCCATCACAGAGCCAACAAGCTGTTGTGTGAAGCAAATAAATCAAAAAGAAAGAAAAAAATACTATGGTTCTCAAAAGTAGTATCAGGGAAGGTTAGGGAGAAAAAGACAGCATTCAGGAAATATAAGGGAACACAGAAGGAGCAGGACAGAGAACTGTACCAGTTTAAGCAGAAGGAAGCAGGGAAGGCAGTCAGAACAGCAAAGGTCCAAACCGAGGAAAAGATGGCCAACTCGGTTAAGAAGGGGGATAAAACCTTTTCTAGGTATATTAGGGAACAAAGAAAGACTAAGGCAGAGACACTGAGGCTGAATAAAGAGGAAGGTCATTGGGCAGAGAGCAACAGTGAAAAAGCAGGGATACTGAACAAATACTTCTGCTCAGTATTCACAATAGAAAAGCAGGGGGAAACACCTAATCCAGTCAATAGAAGCACTCTGGATAAGGGGGTTGATATTAGTCCTTGCACAGAAGAAAGGCAAGTATAGTGCAGTGGTTTAAGGCTCTGAGCTGCAAATCTGGTGACATCCAGCAGACTAGACCTGGGTTTGAATCCCACAGCTTCCACTTGCATACTGTGTGACCCTGAGTAAGTCACTTAACTTCCCTGTGCTCCCAGGTTGCTCCTGTAAAAAAGCTTTCAGTTTAGTGTGCTACTCCTGGTTAAACAATAAAAAAAAAAAAATTCTGAAATAACTCTTAAAATTGATGGTGGATAAAGCAATGGGACCTGATGGGGTTTACCCCATAATTCTAGAAGAACTAGTAACACCACTGATTACCCTTTTTAATAAATCATGGGAGGATGGTGTGGTGCCTGAGGATTGGAAGAGGGTGGATGTGATTCCCTTTCACAAAAGTGGGAGCAAGAAAGAGGCGGGAAACTACAGACCTGTCAGTTTGACCTCAGTGATAGTGAAAATGATGGAATCACTTCTGAAGGATGGAATTGTTGAGTACCTAGAGGCCAGTGGGGCAGAGGACCCAAGGCAGCATGGATTCACAGCAGGACGGTCATGTCAGACAAATCTAATTTATTTCTTTGACTGGGCGACCAAAGTAGTAGACCAGGGAGGGGCTGTGGACATGGCCTACCTAGACTTTAGCAAAGGCATTTGACACAATCCCGAAAAAAGATTAACAAATTAGCCAGCCTGGGAGTGGGTCCCACGGTGGTAGCCTGGGTAAAACACTGGCTGAACATCAGGACACAGAGGGTAATAAATGGAGTCCGCAGTGAAGAAAGGGGGGTTACTAGTGGGGTACCACAGGGTTCAGTGCCGGGGCCGGTCCTTTTTAATGTCTTTATTAATGACATTTGCAGAGGGACTGGAAGGAAAAGTATGTCTCTTTGCAGATGATACAAAGATCTGCAACAGGGTTGATATGCAAGGTGGGTGGAAAGGATGAAAAGGGACTTGGCAAGGTTGGAGGAATGATCAAATATATGGCAGCTTAGATTCAAAGTGAAGAAGTGCAAAGTAATGCACCTGGGAAACAAAAACCCAGGGGAAGAGTACACAATGGGGGATCAAATACCAACAACAAAAATGGAAAAGGACCTGGGGGTAGTCATATCAGATGACCTAAAGGTGGGCCAGCAATGTGAGAAGGCTGTAAGGAGGGCTGGGGGGATTTTGGGATGCATAGGGAGAGGCATCACAGGTAGAAAACAGAAGTTGTTGGTCCTATGTACAGACAGTTGGTAAAACCACATCTGGAGTACTGTGTACATTTCTGGAGATCCCATCTCCACAAAGACAGATAGGGTTGAGGCTGTCCAGAGGAGGCCAACCAAAATGGTGCAGCGTCTGCACCAGAAGACAGATGAAGAAAGACTAAAGGAGCTTAAGATGTGTAGCCTTGAGGAAAGGAGGGAGAGGGAGGACATGAAAGAAACTTTCAAATACCTTAAAGGAATCAACAAAGTCCAAGAGGGTAGCATCTTTCAGAAAAAGATGTGCAAGAACAAGGGGTCACAATTTGAAGATGGAGGGGGGGACAGTTCAGAGGTAATGTGAGGAAGTATTTCTTCAGACAGGGTTGTACATACATGGAACAGCCTTCCTGAGGAGGTTGTAGAGTCAAAAACAGTGGGGGAATTCAAGAATGCATGGGACAGTCATAAGGCAATTCTAGTGAGGGGTAGGAGGAAGTAGACTGTTGGTTAACTAGGATCTGCAGCTTATCCGTTAGGTAGAGAAATGGGCAGACTAGGTGGGCCAAGCGTTCCTTATCTGCCAACAAATTTTATGTTTTCTATGTTTAACATACAGATAATGCAACCCCTGAGGGAACCTTATTGCTTTTTTTAGCAATGTGAATAAGAAATATTCATAGTAGCTGTTTTTTTTTTTTTTTTTATTTATACCTATTTATTTAGATATTCCTTCCACCATCTGATCATCAGTCCTCAGTCAGTTTATGGCCCAGTTTAGCTTGCAGACATTCAAAGACAAAAGCCTATATATGCAGCAAGCTCCCAGCATCAGTTGGGTGGCTGGTGGTCTGGGAGGTGTGCGGAGGGATGTGTTGCTGGCCGTCTATGCCTATGACACCATCTTTCAGGTATGGGCTTGGGGGGGCAGGGGTTGTCAGTGCTGTGGGGGGGTCCACTGATCAGAAACGAAGCTGCTGGGCACTGGGTTCAGGGATCAGTGTTGTGTGGACTGGGGCACCTCAGTGTGTGCGGGGGTGTCATGTTCTTTACCGGGGATGGGGCAGACGTGTGTTGCAGTGGTGCATTGCTACATTGGGCATGGGGCAGACATGTGTTGGGAGGGATGCATTGACACTACGGAGATGGGACAGTCATGTGTTGGGGGTTCATTGAAACTATGGGGATAAGGCAGTCATGTTGGGGTTCACTGAAACTACAGGGATGGTGGCGTCGTGTGTTGGGGGTTCATTAAAATTACAGGGATGTGGCAGTCATGTGTTGGGTTCATTGAAACTACAGGAATGGAGCATTCGTGTATTGGGGGTATGCTTTGCTACAAGAGGTACAGGGCAGTCATGTGTTGGGGTATGCTTTGCTACAAGGCGGAAAAGGGCAGGTGTGTGTTGGTGAGTGGTTCGACAGTGCAGCTGGTGGCCGAGGTGCTCCAGGGGCTCAGGCAAGGGTTCCTCCAGCCAACGGGGTATGGCCCCATTTGTCCGGGTGCCTGCGCTGACTATCCACACTCCCAGACCAGTGCCTTCACATGCGTGTGATTCACTATGGGGCTCAGGACAAGCTTCCAATTGGATTCATGCCTGGGTCTGCTACTCTGCCTCAGGCTGCTCTGCGCAGTCCTACGCATGGGGGGATGGGGCCATGGACAGATGCCCCGAAGGTGCATGCGGTAATGAATACTGTGCACCCTGCACCTGTCCGGGGCTGCAGTGTTATGTGGGTGGGGTACATGCCTTTGGCATGTACCTTCCGCCCCATTCGTGCATAGCCCCCATTTATGGCCCCTAACCAGGACCTATGAAAATGCTGTCTGATGATTCTAATGACATAAGAAAACATATATTCAGTTCAAAATGAGTTCATTAATGCTAAAATACATTTTACAGTTTGAGGGTTAGTGTGTTGGTTTCTTTCTACTGTGTTTGTAAATGTATGACACATAGCACATAGGAACTGAAAGGATATACTACGTTATCCGTAAACTCGAGATCCTGAGTCTCATGATCCCAAGTTTAGTGGCTCAAAATACACACTCCCGAATCAGATGCCCAACAATAGAATGTCAGGCATCTTATTAAAATACAAAATGCAACTGGGGGCTCCACCCCCACACCCCCCATAACTAAAATAAACTGAGGGGAAGCAGAGCATGGAGGTAAATAATTACTTATGAGGGTAAAAAAACAAACATATGCAGCACGGACCAGAACCCAGGCCTCCCAGGGAATGCTGGTCGAGCTACCAGAGATTTAGCCCTCAACACTTCCAGGGCAGCTCAGACAGCCTCTGGATCCAATCAGGATTTGTAGACCATCAGCAGGTGTAAGGTAACACCCCATCACATCCGCTACCTTACCCTTGTAAACTTATATCAGGTTTACAATGGCCGGGATTCTCACTATCAGGATACTGCACCTGTCAGGCAATACTGCACAGGCAGGTCAGTGTCGGGATAGTGAGACTCAGCATAAGTATAGCAATTGGGAGCACACTATGTAATTGTATACAATGTAACAAACATGTCAATAAAGGATGACACAAAAATTGAGAAATGCAGTCTTTTTGTTGAAAGTTTTTTTTTGCTTTTTTTTATTTTATTTATGACTTTGATAACCGGGTAGGTGCACTAATCCAAGGGACCGTTTTCAGGCATGACCCTGGGCCACGTAAGGTGGCACAGAGTAGAAACATCAGAACAACAAGAACCTAACAAGAGCAGGTAATACATAGTGAAAGGTTACAGTTGTTACATTCGGCAATACATGGTGGCAGTAGTTGAGGAACAAACAAAGCAAAGTAAGGCTCATGGTGGTGCAGTTTCAGTAAATAAGAGAACCTATGTGGCCCTACCACTGGAATCTATGGGGGGGGTGGGCTAGTCCTCAAAGCAGTGGCAGGTGGATGCTCACAGGAGCCAGTCTTTGAGGAGAGTCTTGAACTGTTGGTGAGTGTTTATGGTGTGTAGTTCAGTGGGCAGCTTGTTCCATAGTGTGCGGGATGCTATAGACAGGGCTCTAGTGCCCATGTTCATGGCTACCCTGTGGATTTTCAGGAAGGGGATACTGGAGGAGCGTGGGCAGTGGTGTGAGGTTTGGACAGTGAGCAGGGGAGCAAGAGGGGTTTTCTGGCCAATACAGATGGCAGAATCAATAAAATTGTACAGTGCAAGGTCAAAGCGGGCTTGTAGTGGGAGCCACCCCAGTGTAATGTAGAGTATACAGTGGTGTGTGGAGAAAGGGGCCAGCAGGGAGAAGCAGCAGACAATGTTGTATGCTACTGATAGTTTTGCATTTTGCCATGATGGATGTGGAGGTCCTGGAGTAGATGGTAGAGCAGTAGTCCAGGATAGGTATCAGGTTTCCCTGGATGATGGCATGGCGGGCCTCAGGGGTGAGGTATCTTTAGGTAGCCCCTAGTTTTTGGTGAAATCTTACAACCAGGGAGTTTATGTGCTCTGTAAAGGAAAGGAAGGGGTCAAGCACAACTGCTAGATATTTGAAATGTTTGACGTCCTCTAGGGAATGGCCATCAGGGGACGTGATGATTAGGGGTGGGATAGATTTGCATTTCATTAGGAAGGGCTTAGATCTAAACAACATTTTTTTTGGGGGGGGGCACTGACCAGAAGGAGGTTGTCAGAGAACCAGTTGTGGGCTGTGGTGTAGTTTTGTGAGAGAGCTGCAGAGATGAGGGTAGGAAACTTTCCACAGGAGAAGAGCACGAGATCGTCGGCATAAAGGACTGAGTGACAGTTGAGACTATCCGCTGGAAAGTAGTTAATGAATAAGGAGAAAAGCAGGGGTCCCAGGATAGGGTCTTGAGGGACCCCAGTAGAGACAGGCAGGGTTGGCGAGCAGGCTGGGCCAATGTACACAAAATGGAAGCGCCCTGTAAGGTAGCTTCCGAACTAGGTGGTGACCTCCAGAGAGCAGCCAAGGTGATGGAATTTGGAGAGGAGGAGCAAGTGATTGACCAGGTCAAAGGCTTTGGACAGGTCAATGAAGACTGTGCTAGTTGCATTTCCACGGTCCATGTTTGTGAGGATGTGGTCAGTTAGGAGTGTGAGGGCAGTGGTGGTGGAGTGATTCTTGCAGAAGCCATGTTGTTGGCTACATAGTAGGTTATATTTACCTGTGT
Organism: Neoceratodus forsteri; assembly: GCA_016271365.2. Taxonomy (NCBI): domain Eukaryota; kingdom Metazoa; phylum Chordata; order Ceratodontiformes; family Ceratodontidae; genus Neoceratodus; species Neoceratodus forsteri. The sequence goes on from CM028135.1 coordinate 757,500,520, forward strand.
AGTCAGCAAGTTGGTGGTGGACAGCTTTTTCCAGTAGCTTGCTTAGGTGAGGAAGGATGGAGATCGAGAGATAGTTGTCTTGTGGATTGTGGGTTTATGAATGGGAATGACCTTCGTGGTTTTCCATGTATTGGGCATGGAGTAAGTGGTCAGGGCAAGGCTGAAAATGAACATTGGGGGGCGATGATGGCAGGGGAGATAACGCTAAGGAAAACAGGGGATAATCCAGGAAGCCATGGTTTGGGAGGCTCTTTAGGAGTTTAGCTATGTCTGCGTGTGAGAGTATTTTGTAGAAAAAGGGGGGAGGTGGAAACTGAGAGGTAGACCCGGTGGGTGATATTGTGGGAGTGTGCAAGAGGAGAGGGTTTTTCTGCAGGTCATTGGAGAGTTTGCTCAGGTACATAGTGAGGCTAGAGAATTTGTTGTTGAGGACCTTGGCCACTTCTTGGTGGATCGGTAATGAGGCCAGCATTAGTGTGTAGCTGTGGGACAGGCTTACTGGAGGGGAGGTTTAGTAGCGAGCCAATGGATGCCCAGAATTATTTAGGGTCCCCAAGGTTAGTTTGCTGGAGATTGTGAAATGTGTCTGTTTGAGAGCTTTGGCCAGGTGTTTGCAAAGGTTCCTCCGACGCCTGTAATCATCCCATAGGGTAGGGGATGGGGATGCTTTATAGGTGGACCAGGCATGGTCCCTGACTTTCATGAGGGTAAGGAGGCCTTTAATGACCCATTGCGAGTAGCCACTCCTCACCCTTCTGCTGGTGACTGGAAAATGCTTGTCCTGTAGAGTCATGAGAGCTTGAGCGAGCATGGATGCTGCCTGGGTCACATTTGATTTTGAGAAAACAGCAGACCAGTCCAGTGCCCATGCCTCAGAGAGAAGGACGGGGGCGTTTGGGCTTCTGAAATTATGGAAAGACAGGTATTTGGACAGGGGCCATTTAAGTCTGGATGACCAGAGCAGGTACGTAGTGGAGTGATCGTTAATGGAGTCAGCCATGGTACCAGCGTGCAGGACACAATCCTGGTTAGTTACAATCCAATCCATGAGTGTCTGTGTGCCCTTACGAGGGTTCTGCCTTGTGGGAAGGTTAATATTTTGGGCCAGATTGTATTGTTTTAGGAGGGAGGCATAGTCAGGCTGTTGGGAACTGAGCCAGTTTAGATCGAGATCACCCAAGAGAATTGAGTCTCTGTGTGGGGATATGGAGCCCAGGCCAGAGAGGAAGCTGTTTAGACCCTTGGTTCCAGGTATAGGGGGATTGTAGCAGCTCCCGAGGTGCTAGATCCCAAGGTGAATTTGGTGAGGAGCTATTCACTGGGAGAGGTTGGGTCAGAGCGGAGAACTATGTTGACTAATAGGGGTTCCTTGATGATCAGAGGTACTCCACCCCTTTTTTTTTTTGCCAGTTCTAACCAGGCGGTGGGAGTAACACCCAGGTATCTGGTAGGTGGCATCAGTAATGGGAGGTTTTAGTCATGTCTCGGAGAGACCCAGTAGGTGGGGTTTGTTTAGCTCAACCTATGCTTCCGGGGGTTCTGGTGGGATGAGGTGTCAGGTGAAATAAGTACTACAAATATGCTGGAGAGCTACTGCACTGCAGAAGTAGATTCCAGGGTTTATTACTGTAGCTATAAATATAAAGCTACAATTTTGAGGGTCATGGGGGTGGGTGGACACTATGGTGGTAGTACTGTGCCAAACACATTCTTTTATGTTTACTTTTTTCCTATACATCTCCAAACCCCCTTCAGCTACTACCCTAATACTATTCCCACCTTCTCTGGGTCTTACCTCCATCTCTGACACCCTCCAGAAGGGCTGTCAGTTTATTGCAGGCCTTCTTTGAAGACCAAATTCAGAAGAGCAGGGTCTGAGATCAGCAAGCATGATCCTGCACAGACCCAGCCTTTTATCCTCCGATTGTCCTTCCTACGTTGAGGCAGCAGCACAATGCTTCCACTGCACATGCAAAGAATACACACAGATGTACTACAATATGTGTACCTTTCACTTTTTCAATTCCCCAAAAGTATGAATGCTTACCTTCCATGTTGCAGATCCAAGCTGATAATGCTAGCTACCCTTTCTCACTCTCTACAGCCACTAAGAACTTATTTTTTTCTTACCTTTTCTCTCCAGTCACCAGTCCTGAGGCATCCCTCAGATGTTGCCGGGTTGTCCCACCCGGCCTGAGATCCCCAAACCCTAGGTTCCCCTGGAACCCCATCCTGACACCTCATCCCACCAGAACCCCCCCAGACTTGTGCCCCAAGGGCAAGGCCACCCTCCTCTTACCTTGGGCACTCCTTGAATCCAGTCTTTGTAGGCATGGTGCAGGCCAGACGATATTGGGACCAGGTCAGATAGTGGACCTGGGGTGGTGCATTGTCTCCTCAGGAACCAGAGTTTTTCCTCCTTGCCTGAACATGAATGTGGACCCTGCCCCCGGCGGAGGCAAGGACATGCGGTGATGTCTAGCATGGAATGGCACACTCCAGACCCAACCCATGGACGTCCCCTGCAGCCTCCCACAGATCCAATGTGACTGGCTGTTGCACCCCAGTCTCCACTCAGAAGCGCTGGTGGCAGGGAGTTACAACCCATCCCATCCTGGAGAGGATAGCTGTCACTGGATGCTCCACCCTCTCCCTTCCCGACCAACCTCCAACAATGCAAGCTTGCTCCTGACCCCTGGTCACCAGCATGGTAAGAGGTAAGGTCTGAGGCGCCTCAGCCCTCTATACTATTGGGCCGATTGACCTGAGAACTTCTTTGTGGTGAGAAAACAAAGAAATACTGTTATCGGATAGATGAACATACTACAACAAAGAAATGATAAAAATGGTCTTGGAGCTAGCCCAGCGGTGCAGTGGTAGTGATACCATTCATAATGCCAGTGACCCAAGTTCATTTGCAAGCCCTAAAAATCAATGGTCAGCTGGGGGAGGAGGATTGAGCATCCCATAGGATGCTCTCCTCCTCTGGGGAGGATGGGTCACTGCCCCCACTGCACTGCTGCCACCTAGGTAACCATGGAGATAAGCAGGCTAGGGTCTGGATGATGGCTGGTTTGCTCATCACATGCCATCATGGCTGAGTGTGTACACCTGATCCCTTGCATGCCATCCTCCAGTGGGGTGAAACGAGTTAAAAGAAGAGCCCTGGAAGCCACAGGTGACAGGACCCTAGTAATCCAGGCCCTCATGGCATTCATCACACTGCCCATCTGATAAACCTTTGAGAATTCAGAGATACATTCCCTGCCATCAACTCCGCAGTGAGGGTGGGGGGCAAACCATTGCTCCATAGAAGGGCATGCAAGAGCTGGCATCGCGAGGTGAGTCAGTAAGTACCTTGCGATCCCCGACAAAGAGAGATGGCAACCAGAGACCAGCAGAGGACAAAAACTATATGAAAAAAAGTTTAAAAAATGGTATTGGAAATGCTACATTCTGGCTGGCATTTCAATAACCTACATTACTCTCCATTTCTTTTTTTAACCAGGAGAAACACACACTAAGCTAAAAGTTTGTTTACAGATGCAACCTGGGAGCACAATGAAGTTAAGTCACTTGCTCATAGTCACACAGTATACAAGTAGAGGCTGTGGGATTCAAACCTAGATCTCCAGATTTGCAGCTCAGACCCTTCCACCACTGCACTATGCTGCCTCCTTGAAAAATGTCATGACACTGACGCTTGTACTGTCATGAGCCTGATAGTTTTGCATGAATTCTTCTTGACAGCTTTTTATTCTCAAGTACTGCAATGACTAGAATGATCAATTCAAATTTCAAACAACCATTTAAACAGAATTAACTATTGTATCATGTTTGATACACAAGCTTTTATTTTTAACTTTTGGTAATGTGTCTCAATGTATTACTATAAAATATTTGATAATGTATATACTGTATGTGATGCATATAATAAATATTTGAAATATTTTGTGGTAACTTGGGCACATTGAACATTCTTGATTTAACTGTTCACAACTGTGTACTTTATCAATTTTAATATTTATATACATAATTACTATGCAATTTTCCAAAATTTTCAATAAATACTTTGGGCGCTATGCTCGAATGTGTGCAGTGACAACATGCCGTGGATCAGCAGCACGTAGGCTCCCCGCACCCTTTGTGCCCCCTGCATGGGATGCATGAAAGGAGCATGCATCCCATACACAACCAATCCTCCAGCTGTATTGACAGTGACGTGCTGATGGTGGGCTAACACTACGCACCATTCTCTAAGGCATGTAGTGTTGTGCACTGGGAGTATAGCAGGGTGCTGCTTACGCTAGGTGGGAACCTACTGTAATGAATCAATGCACCCAACCTGTGACATACAGGACACCGGCCCAGTCCTGGCCATATAGTACAGGCCCCCCCACATGCCAATCTCCCCGCCATGTTCCAGATTGGCAGGCCCCCCCCACACACACACCATCCCCATCCATGTGCTGCAACCTCCTCCTGCCACACATCACTGTCCTATTCCCTACCATAGGTAGGCACCTCATCCCCACCACACAGCTCTGCCCTAATCCCATCACTGTGCAGGATCCCCCTGCCACACATCCGTGCCCTGTCCTGCAGTGGTGGTACCCACCCCTCCTCCCCAAAGTCACATCAGTGCCCAGTTCCCAAGGTACTGGAACCCCCCCCTCATCAAGGGCCCCAATGTGATTTGTCTGGTGCAGTAGAGAGCATCCTATACACCTGATGATCCTGGCATCCCTGCCCCCTCATTGATGTTCAGTGGTCTCCCCTCACCTCCCCTGTGGCAATAACAATCCCACCCGAACCATGTACCTACCTGTCAGTGCCACAGCATGGGATGGCCAGTGGTACAGTCCTCCGTACACCTTCTTGGCTATTCAAGTGATGCTGGGAGTGCACCCTTATATATACAGTATAGGCAGCATGCTGCCAGCATCACATGGATGGCTGGTGGCCGAATAGGTGTGAGGTGGGCTGAATCGCTGGTGGTCCCTTGCTGATGCATGGATGGGCAGGTACTGGGGTTGGAGGGTTGTCAGTGCTGTGGGGGGTGGGGTGGGATGAGACCACTGAACACCAATGAGGAAGTAGGGTACTGGGGCTGGGGATATGGATAGTGTGGTCCAGGGCACCTGTATGTGTATGTGAGATGGGGTTACTGCATTCACAGGGTCAGTGCCTCTTTGTGTGTTGGGGGTGTCTGCTTTCATCGGGTTGGTGCCCCTACATGTGTTGGGAGGTGTCTGCATTCATGGGGCGGGTGCCTCTATGAGTGTGTTTGGGGGGCTACATTGCTGGGGATGGGGCTCTGCTGTTTGCCGGGGCAATGGGCAGACATCAGGGACCAGGGCAGGTGCTTTGCCATGTATGGGGGGGCAGCTGTGCACCAGGCATGGGTGGTGCCACATGAGTAGGTTTCAGGCAGGATTTGTTCTACTACCAATGAGGACTATCATCTCTGGGGGTGCCTGTGTGGAATGCAGTTACCAGGTACCGTGCTGGCATGAATGGGGTAATCCAGTCCAGGCCCCAAGACGAGCATCCATTTGGCTGCCTGCCTAGATCTGCTACTCCACCCTCATCTGCCCTGCACATATCTGTGCACCAGGGGACAGGTCCATGGACAGGTGGTGGACATTGGTGAATACCAGCCTGTGCACACCTTGACTGCGGAGCTGCACATGCAGGATACGTGCCTCTGACACGTACTTTCCACCTGTTGGTGCATTGGCACCTTTGTTATTAATGTATATCAGTATTCTTTGTATGCATACTTTCACTAGTCTCTTAATTTGAATTCAGTATAATTTTTTTGTTAATGCAACCATTAATTAAAATTAAGGAGAAAGAGGATTTCCTAGGGCATTTTAATTCAGCAGATTTCTCTTATTCTTAATCTTCTGATTATTTTAAATTAAGCACAAAAGACTTCATTAATTAGAACCTTAATTTTAATTCAGTATATTCCATTCAAGTTATTAAGGAAAATTAAGGGGTTTGGATTTTGCAAACTTTTTAAGGCACTTTTAATTTAAATTAAGGGGCAGATTCTAAATTCAGGGGTCAATTAATGGAAAATTAAGATTTTAAGCGCTTTGTCCCATAGTGTAAGTCACTTTCTCGGCCCATATAACAAAATGACAGTGACAGTGTTCATAAGGTGGGGTCCAAAAAAGGTTATGTTGAAAAGTGTGTGGAAAACAGTCTTATAAATGGCAAAGTATTAAACATAAGTTCAAAACGCCATTGAAATACCTTATATGGTACTTACCTCGATTCCTCAATTCATGGTTCAGCTTTCAAGAGTGCAGACATGTCATGATCCACAGAGGATGACGCATACAACCTCGGAAGTAGGTATTGGGTAAGGGGGTGGGGTTGGGTGCTAAGTGGGAGGTTCATGATGGGGAGGGTGATGGCGGGGACGAAGAGGTACCTTTTTTTTTCTAGGTAAAAAAAAAATAGATGTCTTGGGACAGTTTTCTTTTTACAGGTGGGTATGTTCATGAACATGTTGTACCAAATTGTGACATGAGGGGTTAATTTTCAAATGCAGAGTAGATAATTTTTTTCTAGCATTTTAATATGCCATGACCCTACGGAAAAATGTACTGTGTTGCAAGATAGCTGACTTTTAAATGACCAAGACAAATAAGCTTCAGTGTTCTGAATGTACCAGTGGACATGCACCTTGTGTTCTGAATGTATAGCAGACACCATTATTGTGTTCTGAATGTATAGTGCACACCAAACATGCATTGTCAATGTGGCAAAGACCAGCAAACAACAATGTAGTTTCATAAGTTTACTAGCTGTGATCTACGTTGTCAAGAATTACATATTCATTTACTGAAGTGCACTGAAACAAGAAAAAAAAATCAGTAAGATGTGAAAATAAAATCATAGAAAAGATTGTACATAGCAAATCATATTGTCCAACACTTTAAATGCTGTCAATTCCAGCAACTCTTGAGCTTTTCATATTTTGTGGCAATAGTTTGCAGTTCCTCCTGTGGAATTGTAAAGCTTCCATTTCCTGACAGATGTCCAGGTCCATGGAAAAGTCTCTGCTGTATCACCATAGTGTCCTGATGTTGTGGCTGTGTGAGATGCCGATTTGCATGCTGGTCCTGGAATTTGACAGTGAAAGTACATTGTAGTTCATTAAATGCAAGCACTTGCCTGATAAAAAAAAACTGTTTGGAATAGTAGACTGCATAGATTTTTCCAGCTGTATCTTGTCTGGGTTTTAATTTTTTAGCAGGTGGACAGTCAGCAAGCACAATAGGGACAGAAGCAGTGGAGAAGGCCATTGCTGAAGTTTCATGAGTAGAAGAATTGTACATTGCTTCCGTGCCTAAAGCAGCAATCAGGTCGGTTGATGAAGTGCTAGTTACAGCAGAGGGGGTCTGTCAGTAGAGTGGAAGGAGCAAAGGAGGAATCAGTCACTGCGGTCTGTTAGAGTGGCAAGAGCAGCGGAGGGGTCAGTCACTGGAGTGCTGGAAACATCATGAGTGTCCGTATCTGCAGTGCTATGCTCATGGGAACTCTTTTTTGTGCACCGAGTTGTAGAGAAGTCTGTCACTGACATTGCTGGACAGTGTAATTCCTGAGTTTAAACATTTGAGCAGTCTGAGAAGTACTGGTGCTGCCATGTTTCAGTCCGAGCCTCTTTGAAGTCCACTGATCTGCATGCTCCCTGTCCACACATGCGCCATCATCATTTTGGCACTTGTGGCAGACACAAGACAGTGCTCTGGTCGCAACCACACCACCTTCTACAGATCTTACGCTCTGGACATGTCTTGTCCCAAGAAAAGCTATAACATCCGGTCATTTTGGGCTTATGAATTTGTCAAGCACCCAGAAAAATTCTCTTGGAATGCCCACACCCATCACTTGGAGGATCTTGTCAGATTATCATGGCATTATGTGAACACCTCTTCTGCTGTTGAAATGATACGAACATAAGAAGTCAGCAGAAGAAGTCCATTTGGTCCATCAAGCCTGCTCGTATTACAGGGTCCACAGCTTGAGCCCTCCCTCCCCATTTCTCCCATCCTCCCTACCCATGATTCTTGCCTTCCCCTTGTGCCTATCTCAGCCTCTCTTAAAGCTATTTGTGATTTCACGGTCCTGGTTGCTGACCATTTCACCACACCACTCTCTCCATCAGAGGGGTGCTTACCATGATATGATCCAAAAATTGGCACATTCAAACAGGGAGTCCACACTCTGATGAAGCCTTTGAAATTTCATAGAAGGACCATTTTGATTTGTATTTACTGGCACATCCATCTGTAAAATGTACCTTCTTCATAATGTTTATGTGGTGAGTGTTCATGATGTGTTCACTGACCATCTTAACAAAATGTCGAACAGCATGGTGGTAATGTGTGAGGTCATCTGAACTGAATACCAGGTATTCCGTGACAAGGTCATTGCAATGTCAGCACCTGTAATATCCAACTATCTGGTGCACTGTAGCCTGTTCTTGATGTCAGTGGCAGGACTGGAGCTCATCCTGGTACCTGCAGGCAGTTTTCGGCAAAGTCCAGCACAATGACGACCCAGCCTTGTGGTAGATTTGTCTTGAGTAATGCGAATGCAATTATTTGCCACAATGCCACATATAGATGGTGACGAGAAACTGTAGGCCTTCCAATAAGTTGTTTTAATGTGGTCTTCTTGCTGACCAACACTTTGCGGGATGTTTTTGTGTTAATGCCATCATTTGTCTTCTTCACTGTGATAGTTTCCCACTGGTACCATCTCAATATTTCTAACCCATGTTGATGCAATACAGCCTCTGCATGTTTCTCAATTGCCTTCACTGCACAAGCCCCACATACCTTCTCCAGACAGTCTTTTCCGAAAAACATGGAACCTTCATTTGCACACATTGTCAGCTCCACAGTTTTGTAAATATTGGTGACTTTGCACTCCGGCAGTTTGTAAAAATCTGCCATGTAGTTTAACGATAGCAGTTTTAATATGGCATTTTCACAGTACTTGCACAGACACTTGTCCAGTTTCTATTGTCTGGCAAGTTTTATATGCTTGGGGCACAAACTGTTGGACTTGATGGCACTGATATGATACTCTGGGTGTTGCTTCAGAAATTCTGCATGTAGTAAATGAAGGAGTTTTGATAGGAACAAGTTGAACATTGGCTTCTTTTTAAGAATGCCTTCTTGTATGGCAGAGGGGTTGCTGACTATTCAAAAAAGCTTTTTACTTTGTAATTTCCTGAGGCAGTACATTATTATGTGTGCTTTTTACATGCTTCTGTTCACTATGAGATGCATTCACGAGTGTTGTCCCACTAATTCCAAGAGTTGTGCTTACGTACATAGCATTTTGTATTTTTCCAGCACCAAAACTGCTCTGACTTGCTTCCGTTCCTGTTGTCCATTCTTCATGTTTTCCTTTATGACATCCATAATGTCTGCCTCCAAATTGTGACATTTCATGTTTAGTCCTCTTCTTGACACTGCTGTCTGCTTTGCAGGTGAACTTGATATTATCGCTTATCACTTTATTGTTGATGCAAACCATGCAGGTGACTTAGGCAGTCCTGCTTGCATCCTTTGAATTGCCTTTCGGTTGGCACCATCTGATTAGGTGTCCCTGACTGGAGCTGGATCACTGAAATTTACTTGCACTGCTACTGTTGTGGCTGTGTTTATTTGTTTCATAGTGGAGGAAAAGAACAAACAAACAATGAGATTGCCCATCAGTTGCTTCATAGCAGATGAAATGGTGGAATAAAAAGTGGACAATTACTTCCTAACAGGAGAAAGGAAGAAACAAAGATTGCCCATCAGTTACTTCACAGCACATGAAACAATGGAATGCAGAAGGTGGACAATGACATCACGGCTAGTGGAAGAAAATCAATCAGTTGCTACACAACATAGAGTTATGAATGTAAGGAGAATGGTGCACTGCAACAGCAGCTAAATTCCAGTATAGCTATCATTTGTATACCACCACACATGGTGTTAGTGAATTTCTGACTAGCTGCTATAAGATATTGGGCTTCACAGCCCAATACCTTATAGCAGCATGAGCTCACCCATGCAAAAAATTTGAACTTTAAATGTGAGAGCTGAGCATAGTGGTTATAACTGGGCGCAGAACATCGTCGGTCAGTGATCCTTTTCTTTAGTTCTCATTCTGTGTCAATCTCACTTCTGTACTCTGTGATCTGTGGATTGTGGCCATGTGAGAATGAGAGTCCCATACAGGCCTGATGGGGGTTATTTTGAAGTTAACTATTAGTATTTTTAACATTCTTGAGGAAAATTAAAGCAGTTGCTTAACTAGTATGGTCCCTACTAGTTAAGAGACTGCTTTAATTTTCCTCAAGGACTGTTAAAAATTACTAAAGTTAGCTTTAAAAATAGCCCCTATAGACTTGTATGGGGCTCGCCCATACATTCTCCATGGCCACAAGTCACAATTTCAGAGACTGTAGGGGTGGAGTTGGGGCAGAGTGGGGGCACCAGGAAGCTGGAAGGGATCCGCTGGCTGAGGGTTCAGTGCCAGTTACAATCCCTTCCCATGCTAAATTACTAACTTTAAAATTAAACTTTTTGCAGAGGTAAGCTCAGGACGATATAAAATATTGGGCTATGAAGCCCAATCCCTTATATCGGAAACTTCCTTTAAAATGGCTGCACGCTGAGTGCCTAACAAAAGAAGACTGTATTCAGCATGCAGCCATGTTAAGACTATACAGGGCACATTAGGAAGCACATTTCAGCAAAGCATTGAGAAACATTTTAAAAACAAATCCCAAAGTACATGGGCACCTTCCCATTCCCACGACTACATGGTCTGAACATGGCTGAGGGTTGAGAAGCAAACAATAGCCTGCTCAGCACCCAGCCATGTGGAGACCATGCAGTGGGTGGTTACAGAAAAGAAGATGGACATCAGGACCTAGCACCACAGAAATGGGCACAGCAGGCAAACCATTTCACAGAAAAACATTTAGTTGCAGACAGGCAATACTTTGCACTCCCCCATGCCCCAAATAACCAAACCGCAAGGTGTCAAAATGGTTGAAAGTTGAACAGCAAACAATGGCCTGCACAGCATCCAGCCATGTGGAGACCATGCAATGGGTGGTTACACACAATTCTGTCAGACATGATTAAGCTGGGGGGATTCTGGAAAGCATAGGGAGAGGCATCACCAGTTGAAAACAGGAGGTTGTTATCCCTCTGTACAGACCGTTGGTGAGACCCTATCTGGAGTACTGCATCCAGTTCTGGAGACCCCATCTCCACAAGGACATAGACAGGATGGAGGCAGTCCAGAGGAGGGCAGCAACAACGATGCAGGGTCTGCACCATAGCTATGCGAGGAGAGACTAAAGGAGCTTAATATGTATACCCTAGAGGAAAGGAGGGAGAGTGGGGACACAATAGAGACCGTTAAGTACCTCAAGGGAATCAACAATGTCCAAGAGGGTAGTATATTTCAGAAAACAGATATGCAAGAACAAGGGGGCACAATTTGAAGATAGAGGGGGAAGGCTCAGGGGCAACATGAGAAAGTATTTTTTCACAGGCATGGAATGGCCTTCCTGATGAGGTTGTGGGGTCAATAACAGTGGAAGAATTCAAGAATGCATGGGACAGACATAAAGCAATTCTGGTGAGGGGCAGAAGGAAGTTGGTTGTTGGTTAACTAGGATCTGCAGCTTTTCCAATAGGTAGGAAAATGGATAGACTGGGTGGGCTGGGCGATCCTTATCTGCCATCAAAGTCTATGTTTCCATGTTAAGCATCAGCACAGCAAAGCATGGATTTAAAAAAAAAATACAATGGACATTATAAAACATCATGGAGACTATTACCTATCGACAATGTGAAATGCAACAGAAACAGCATTTTTGTACCAGCCCAAACAATACTCCCCCCCTCAACCACAGATTGCATGGTCTCAACATGGTCTGCTCAGCATCCAACCATATGGAGGCCATACAGTGGGTGGTTTTAAAAATTATATACAACAAACCATGGATTTAAACAAGCAATTTGGTAGCAGGAAGTCCGAGCATACTAAATCACCCTCTAGCCACAGAAGAAAACATCAGCAGGCAGCAAACAGTAAATAAATCACACTGCTAGAGTCCAAATAAGCTGTACAATGATCCCATGTCCCCAAAACTGGCAGACCTGGTCAGAACTTTACCTTTTGGTGTTCTGAGTGCACTTTGGATGACTGGGGCTCTTCCTCATTCTGAATGCACAACGGCTGCTCCAGGTGGACACCAACACTTTCCGCTGTACAAAAAAGAAAAGCAAGAAAGGGGGCAAACACTTATGTCCTTGCAGCCTTGATGTCAGTTGTTTATTTGTCTTCGCTATTTTTACCCTGTTGTTGACAACCCTGCTTATTGTTGTGATGTTGGTTGCTGTGTAAATACGTAATTCTGTGCGTGTTGCTACCTTGCCTATACTGCCCCGTCTATATATTGTTATTTATATATAAGGATTTTGACTACTCTATTATGATTGTACTGAATCATGTACATGTGTAACTTCTACTATTACTGTATCCTGCCTATCCCATATTCCCCCAGGGCACATCTGGAAAAGAGTGGTATACTGCTCAGTATGCCTTCCTGGTAAAACTCTTAAATAAAAATAAATAAATGTGCAGCAGATTTTACACCTCCCACTGGCCACCTATGTCACAGGGGAAAACTGGAATCACGAAACAATCGGGCAACCAATTGGGGGTGGGGCATAGCCGGTTTTAGGCACCAGCGAACCCTGCGGTTGCTGGGAGCCCCTGCTCATGGGGGCCCCCAAGCAGAGAAGTTTACCTTATTCATTTTTAAACATTTTTTTATCTTAATATATTTTTAAAACATCAGTGAAGGACTATGCAGATCTTTCTGTTATGTCATAAAATACCTCAACAAACTATGATCCAGTCAGCATGAAGTGGATAGGCAGCAATGGATGGGATGGGAAGAACAGCCCCAAGAAATGACACTGCTGTGTCCTCCTAAATTTTTTAAAATACTACTGGTTATACTAAAGCTATACATAGAAACAAAGAAATATAAAATTTGCCGGCAGGTAACTACTGCTTGGCCCTCCTAATCTGCCCATTTTTCCCTGCCTATAGTATCACCACAAATAAAATCTTGCACCTACGGGCTACAGTAAAACACATGGGCTAAAGGTGGGCCAAGTAGAGGGGCCCCATGACTTCACCAATTCTGCTGGGGGCCCCCAAACCCTAAAGCCGGCCCTGGGGGGGGCGTTCTGAATGTACCTAACAGGAGCATGGACACCATTGGTTGGAAGGGTTGAAAAAGATGACCTGACTCAAATGATAAACAGCAGGCAAGATGTACTACCTGGCAATATAGCAAGGGCAGCACTGGTAGCACACAGGAGCATAAAAAAAACAAACAAACAAAGGGATGTGCATGTCAAAAAGTAATTAATTGGCGATGTTCTGAATGTACTAGCTGAGGACACCAACTAGTACATTCAGAACACATTTTGGAGGTGCTTCAAACTATAAAAATAATGGGTAAAATAACATAGGTAGGGTAAAAGAACTACAGGACAGCATCTGTTTGTTGAAAGCATATTTTATTTAAACAGAAAATGGCAGAATTGACAGAAAACATACAACTAAAACCTACAGACTTTCCATGTCACAATTTAGGACCAATAAGACAGCAGGAAAATTGGGTTGGACAACACAAAAAATTCCAGGCAGCTGTGGACTGCAATTTTATCATATAACAGCATTTCAAATATTATTTTATTTTTTTCCTTACTTTATATCACACTCTTAACATTTCCATTCCATTGGTACAGGATTTTCATGAACATAGCCAGGTAAAAACTTAATGAATATTTTGTGAGTTGGTGCCCCAGTGTCTCACATTGCTGGAGGGGGTAGAGGGCTGGTAATACTGACACAGGGATTGCCCCCCCCCCCCGATTTCAGATATTAATGGAATGGGCTGCGGTGGGTACATCTGACACTAGCGGTGGGCATCTTGGTGTCAGATTAGATAAATAAAATAAATAATGGGAACAGAGGGTGGGGGTGCCACTAGACACTAGGGAAATGGCAGCTCACAGCTGAATCTGCAGCCGACAGCACAAGTTCCAGCTGCAGAAGTCAAGAAAATCCTGCTGTTCTCATATAGAGAATGTGGGAAGGACTCCTCTAGCTAATCTGGGCACCTGGGATTTTGACTGCCAGAAAACATTTTTTTTTTCAATTCAGCATACTTTTTTTAAGCATATCACAGTACAGCAACATTTCAGGAATGAATGCAATACTATCAATGTACACTGCCAAGAAAACCATACATAGGATAATAAAATAAAATGAAGTAAGAGTCGGAGAAATTAAAATTAAAAAAACACATAAAAAAAACTCCCCCAGAAAGTCCCCTCCCACCCCACCCCACTGCACTCTCCTATACTTATTATCCTAAAGTTAACAAAGGAGCAGCAAGAGCAGTCATTGAGATATAGTTAAAGAGGAGGAGAGGATTCGTGAAAACAACAGGAGATCATATCACGATAAATACAGAGCATATAACTTCCCCAATTTTTTGTTAAAGGATGAGAGGTGATGGCGCACACTCGCAATTAAGTATTCAAGGTGGAGTGCAAATGATATTTCATGCAACCATTCCGCATAGGAAATGGTAACTTGATCCGTCCAGTGTCTAAGCACTAGCTTTTTGACCGCCATAGAGATTAGAGCCATGTGAAACCGTCTCTCCTTCACTGGAATTCCAGAATGATCTCCCAAGATACATATACAGGGGAGAAGAGGCCCTGTAGACCCCAAAAAGGGTCCAGAGCGGATTCAATTTGCTTCCACTACGGGGATATCCTTTCACAGGACTACAATATATGAAGGAGCGAGCCTTCCTCTTTATTGCACCTAGAACACATGCTGGAGGTAAGCCTTTTCATTCAGGCCAATTTTACAGGAGTATAATACATATTATTTAGGATACAGTATTGTGTAAGTCTGTATCGGTCCTGGGTGAGATATGTGTATAGGACTGTCCATATTGTATGCTGGTTAATAGCTTCATCGGGGAATGAAACCTGCCAGACCCGAGAACCGGCAATCCAATGAGACTGAGAGAAAGTGAGGATTAGCTTGTATACCGTGGAAATGCCATGGGATTTACAAGCCAAAGTCTTAATTTGTTTGAGAAAAGCTTCAATACGAGAGGGGGGTTATACTCTTTCCCCACTACCTTAATTAGTAGGTGCTTAAGCTGTAAAATTTGAAAGACAGCCCATGACTTAAGACCCAGCTTAATGAGAATCTCCTCGGTGGATAGGATAGCACCATTTGAGTAGAAATCAGCCACTGTGAGCTCAGGGGGAAGAGATAGCCAATGCCGAGTTATGGGGGCTCCCCCTATTTTGAGATTCAAATTGGCATATAGTGGCTGAGAAGGATCCGAACTCGAAAGTACCTTATAGAAACTGAACATTTGAGAGAGAACTCTTAGCGAGGTACCGATTGGGAAGGACTGCAGGGATTTTGGCAATTTTTTAAAGGGCGTATAAAAAAGCGACGAGGGGGCTACATTATGGGTAGCGAGAATGTCAGCCTCTATAAGTAACCAAATAGGAACATAGTCATGGTGAGTACAGAGATCAGTTAATGAAAGCCATTTCCCACACTTAGAGGTGACAGGCCCAGTAGTAAAACAAGAAATTAGGGAGACGCAAGCCCCCCATCTCCTTGGGTAAAGAGAGCTTACTGTAGGATCTTCTAATTGCCTTGTCCTGCCAAATAAAGGAACTAACGTCAGAGTGGATGCATTGGAAGAAGGACAGGGGTAACCAGACATCCAACATATTTAATGGATAAAACAATCTGGGTAGAACGTTCATCTTGATGATATTAATTTTACCCCAAAGCGAGAGAGGGAGCTTCTTCCATCTTGATAAGTCTTGTTGAATGTTGGACCATAAATGACTTCCAGAAAACATATGTGGCCACAATATTTAAAAATAAACATCAGAATCTAGCTAAATGGGTCCCATTTACCTAGGTTCTGATGTTTGTTTATTCAAATCACAGCATTTTGTGTTTTTTCCACTTTTGTTGGTTCATGGAAAAGGTCAACAAGATGGCAGTTGGCACAGCACACAAAAAATGTTTGGTGCCTTGCTAAACAAGTGCTCTGAAAGCAAGACAGGCATTTGCAACATACATTTTTTACTTTCATCACAAAACATTATCTGAAAAACTGTACTGCACATGAGCATGTCAGAAAACACTAACATTTAAAACTTAACTCTGGAACCCCTTGAAATGTTTTCACCGGACCTGTCAAAAGCACTACCTTTGGACATGACCAGAGGACAACCCTAACTTTTTTTTTTTTTGCACTAGCCAGCCGGACAAGTTGATTACAAATTGCACTAGCCCACAGATGGTTGCACTAGCCCACAATAATAATTGTCAATTTTGATAGATTATACAGGAAAAATGCAAGCCAAGAAAGAAATTCTCCGATTATTGCATATTTATCTTGCTCCCACATTGCTTTCTGCCCCAGCAAAAAAAAAGACTACAGTCCAATCACACGCAGTGTGTACCCCCATTGTTTTTTCACCATGTGCCTCTTGCTTCCCCTTTCTCCACCCCCTCCCTGCCAAACCAGAGAATACCATAATAGCAAATGTTCAATCAGGCAGTTCTAGCTCTGCACACACAATAGCCAACATCATCATGCACATCACCACAGTCCCACCCTGACATGCAGGGCAATGTACAGACTCAGGCAGAGAAAGACACTCTCATCCCCCCCCCTGTGATTAACCAGGCCTACACTTCTGAAAGTTTTCTTACACTGTGAAGTGAGCCAGGGAAAGTTCTAGGATTTCTTTGGAGAGAGTTAAAGGGGGCTTGGGATGCAAGAAACTTTGACATATCTGTTTATATACCAGGCACAAACATATTGATTTAACATGCTCTGCCCTAGCAAAAACAGATTTTTCATAACAGTGTCCTTTCATCAGTCAAAGGGAAGCAGTATACAGGCATGATGCTGTACTACCTCTTTCTATACTGGATCTGTGCACACCAGGAATACCTATTTTAACCTTTCAAATTATATATTTTACTAAGGTTTTGCTTTATATCATACATGCTCCAAAGCATTCTTTTTAGGATGAAATGGCATGCTGGGTGGTACTGCGTTGATGGCATTGACTGGTGTGATCCATTAAGAGGAATGGTGAACCCCTACACCAGTCAGTAATTGCAGCTATGGGTCTGTGGATGGCCACTTCAGAACCTAGTCTGCAGTGGTGTTCAGAGAAAGTATAGAGTGGACAGACCACCTGACTGGGCAGACAGTGTATATATGATAGCATTCTGTCACTGCAGTGTTGGATACAGGCACTCAAAGGTTGGGAAATGAGGCACACTGGTCTTAATATTGTGGGACAAATCAAAGACAAGTTCAGCAAACTGGAAGCTAGTGCCTCAACCACTGTACCCTTGATCACAGCATTCATACTAGTTGACTGTCCTTAGAATTGAGTGATAACTCACATTGAGTCTTTTGTTGGATCCCCCTCTTGAACTGCAAGATAATTGCAGCTCTTAATGAGCTGCTAATCACACCAGGCAATCTGGAACACTGAAGGAGATTAGCAAAAGGACTACAGTCTGCTAAAGTAGGGACTTTTTCAATTTCATTAACAGCCATGAAAAATCTGCACTAGTCAAGATGGACAAGTAGAGGGTTAGCTGCACTAGCCCTGGCCAATTTGCACTAGGTTTAGGGCTAGTAAAGCAATGTTAAGGTCAAACCCTGGACATGACACATGTCCCCTGCAAGTTTGGGGCAACAATTCCTTTCCATGTAGGCTGTAGGTGAGAGCAAAAAAAAAAAGAAGTTAACTATAGGAAAAAAATTTTGTTTTCTCTTGAAATAACACATGCATATCTCGGAAACCACAGGAGCTGCCATGAAAAAAAAACTTCCACACAGCAAGACTTTGCCTGCTAGACAACACATACAAAATGTCAGCTCATTCCATTGAACAGAACCAAAGATATTAAGGTGCAAAAAATTGAGTTTAATGTTAAACAACCTGCTCGACCCTAACTATATTGGTACTATCGCACTATATTAATGCCCTGTGGTTCTCAGTATGTACTACATCTCTATAGTATGCTGAGAGTGTTTAAACTAATCAAAGCATGTTTTACAATGAAGTGCACTCCTAGCTCCCTGAACAGTGTGCACTATCTCATGAATCCATTACTTCAACGTCTCGGTCCACATTGATGCCATCAAACTTGTTGTGTATGTATGGGAATTAATCCAGTTTTCCACCACCTGTCTGGCCTGCAAGTGTCCTTAAAATGATCCTCCCACTGTCTGACAATTCAGATGTTTTCTTTGGTGGGGCATCCAAATCTTTAGTAGCCAGTCTGAACCCTAGTCTCACTCATTTTACTGCTTTGCTACTGGTTTCCCCTCATCTTGCCTATCACTGTTCCCTGTATCATATCTCTCTTTCTTACAGTATCTTTGTGGCACCTATTCCATTGTGCTTCCTCACTCAAAATACCTTTTATGGCCCTCCATTCCTACCCATTTCATCCATTTCTCCCTTGGGTCCCTCTACTGAGTCTCTTTGCTCTTCCATCTCTCATGCTTTCATCATCAAGCATAGCTCTATATCCACTGATCAGGTCTCTTTCTCAACTCATCAGCCCTCAGTCTGGAACTCTATTCCTTCCCCTCTTAGACTAGCCCCCCCATCCCTTCCTTTAAGACACTTTTGCAGCCTCACCTCTGCTTGTTCCTGTCCTCTCTTAGCTGGCACTGGATCTTGCTTGCTCTTCTCTTATAGTGCTAGCATTTTTTTTTGGTAAACAAGTAATGCCCACTAGGCACAATGCCCATTTTCTGGGGTGACCCTGGAACACTGGGAAGGTTAAGTGACTTGCTCAGGGTCACACAGTATGTAAGTGGAGGATGGGGGAGTCAAACCCTCTTCTGCTGAATGTGCCAAGCTCATTCACAGCTGCTTACTCTAACCTCTAAGCTATATTGCCAGCTACTATGTTATTGTCTTGCTGAGTTGTTGACTCAGCAATGTTGTCAATACTAGCTTTTGGCTACATGCACTATGTATACTATCATGGAATTATAATCTCAAATGTTTGGAACCATTACCTCCTCTGTCCCCCTCCCCTGAGCCAGGCCTGAAAATAAGTTTGGTCTCCATGCACTTTCCTCATCTACAGTCAAACCTTATAACTAACCCAGAAGAATGACAGTACAAAAAACATTGTGACATCTATTGAAGACACGAAAACATGAACTGGCTCTTACCATTGTGGATTCATAGTGTTATGACTCATTTGACCCATTGCCACATTTGCAGACAAGGATGAAGCACACAGTTCACATTCATTTGTCTGGCACTACAGTTGATCAACAAGCTGAAAGTGTATTTAGAGAGGCAAGCAACACCAGCAAGGCAGTCAGAATAGCAAAGGCCTAAACCAAGGAAAAGATAGCCAACTCAGTTAAGAAGAGGATAAAACCATTTATAGTATAGGCACATTAGGGAGTGAAGAAAGACCAGAGGAGAGATAGTGGGGCTTAATAAAGGGGAGGGAGTGGGAAGAGGGTGACAGTGAAAAAGCAGGGATACCAAACGAATACTTTTGCATAGTATTCACAAAAGAAGAGGAGGGGGGAGGTATCTAAAACAATCAATAGAAGCACTCTGGATAGGGGGGTCAATACCAGTCCATTCACAGAAGAAAGGGTCCTGAAAGAACTCCTAAAATTGAAGTTGGACAAGGCAATGGGGCCTGATGGGTTCACCCCAGAATTCTAAAAGAACTAAGAGGAGAACTAGTGACACCACTGACTACCCTTGTAATGAATCATGGGAGGATGGCATGGTACCTAAGAACTGGAGGAGGGCGGCAGTGATTCTCCTTCACCAAAGTGGGAGGAAGGCAGAGGCAGGAAACTACAGTCCTGTTAGTTTGACCTCAGTGGTAGGGAACATGACGGAAGCACTTCTGAAAGAAAGAATTCTTGAGTACTTGGAGGCAAGCAGGGCACAGGACCCAAAGCAGCATGGATTCACAGTGTGAAGTTGATGTCAGATGAATCTAATAGATTTTGTTGGCTATGTGACCAAAGTAGTAGACGAGGAAGAGGCTGTGAACATGGCCTACATAGACATTAGCAAGGCATTCGACACAGTCTCACACAAAAGATTAACAAATTAGCCAGCCTGGGAGTGGATCCCAGGCTGGTAGCCTGCGTAAAAAATTGGCTGGACAACAGAACAGAGAGGGTAATAGTAAATGGAGTCCACTCCAAAGAAAGGAAGGTTACTAGTTAGTTACAGCATGGTTCAGTACTTGGACCAGTCCTCTTTAATGTCATTATAAATGACATTGTAGAGGGACTGGATAGAAAACTATGCCTCTTTGTAGACCACACAAAGATCTGTAACAGGGTTGATACACAAGGGGGAGGTGGAAATAATGAGAAGGGACTTGGCAAGGTTGGAGGAATGGTCAAAAGTATGGCAGCTTAGATTCAATGCAAAGAAGTGCAAAGTAGTGCACCTGGGAAACAAAAACCCATGGGAAGACTACAAAATGGAAGGGGCGGTACTAACAACAACAAAACTGGAAAGGGACCTGGGGTAGTCATATCAGATGATCTAAAGGTAGGCAAGCAATGTGAGAAGGCAGTAAGAAGGGCTGGGGGACACTGGGATGCATAGGGAGAAGCATCACCAGTAGAAAACAGGAAGTTGTTATCCCTGTATACAGACAGTTGGCGAGACCCCATCTGGACTACTGTGTGCAGTTCTGGAGACCCCATCTCCACAAGGACATAGGCAGGATGGAGGCAGTCCAGAAGACGGCAACTAAAATGGTGCAGGGTGTGCACCAGAAGCCATATGATGAGAAACTAAAGGAGCTTAATATGTATACCCTCAAGGAAAGGAGGGAGGGGGTGACATGATAGAAACTTTCAAGTACCTCAAGGGAATCAACATAGTCCAAGAGGGAACCCTCAAGGAAAGGACGGAGGGGGTGACATGATAGAAACTTTCAAGTACCTCAAGGGAATCAACATAGTCCAAGAGGGAAGCATCTTTCAGAAAAAGAGGTGTGCAAGAACAAGGGGGCACAATTTGAAGATAGAGGGAGGATGGCTCAAAGGCAGCGTGAGGAAATACTTTTACATAGAGAGGGTGGTGGATGCATGGAACAGCCTTCCTGAGGAGGTCATGGAGTCAAAAACAGAGTGGAAATTCAAGAATGGGACAGATATAAGGCAATTCTGGTGGGCGGGTAGGAGGAAGTAGGCTGTTGGTTAACTAGGATCTACAGCTATCCAACAGGTAGAGAAATGGGAAGACTGGGTGGGCCAAGCGGCCCTGTTCTGCTGTCAAAGTCTTTGTTTCTATGTTTCTATATAAGGTAACATTTTAGCACCAAGAAACTAATTTTCAAAATCAAAAAAGAAAGAAAGAATATTAAAGGTCATTATTTAAGCAATGATACCTTCCATAGAGAGCATTACCAAGGGTTATAGACTATTTTGGTACAAATACCCAATAGGGTGTGTAAGTTCCAAATAGGGAAAATTATTCTGTATTTAGATTCAAGCATAAAATACTCTATTTTTGGTATTCTGGAATTTGCTTTACAAATTATTTACCCATGGTAGCCCAGCTGAGATCCAACATCTTGTTTTCAGTGGGGTTTGACTTCAACCCACTTTTACAACTGGATGGACTGGAGCACTGGGAGTTTAAATAACTTGCTCTTAGTCATAAAGTGATTATTGGACTCTAGTGGGGTTCAAACCTGTGATTTCTGGGTTCTCAAGCCATTGCACTAACCACAAGACCACACTGCTTCATCTAGACTTAATATTTATTACTTGTGTAGCCCTTATGCCCATCTAGCCTGTAACAATCCCAAGTAATGTCATCAACCTATAAATACTTGTTTTGCTTCATCATATTGTTTTGTGTTTTTTAGTCTTGTAGATTTTATAATGTAAGAAAAAATAAGGCATATGCCACTTTGTTGTGGGGGTATAGGCATGAAAGATAGCAGTACACAGTTGATAAGGTGCAAACATCTTTTCACGTATGTTTATTCAAATAATAAGTAGAACAGAAGGCAAAATGGTTGTTACTTCTTGTCAGGATAAAATTGTTTTTGAAAATAAATTCCACTTGAACAGAAAATAAAGCAGATTTCCTTCTTATTTGTATTGTCGTTGTGGCTATTTAAGGCCACTTGAAAAGAAACAACAAGGCAGATTTCCTTCTTGCTTGTAATGTCTGTATGGCTCTTTAAGGACCAGAACCTTTTCCTTGGTTGCCGTAGACTCTCCTTTTGGTGAGTTTCCCTCCCCCAGTCCAGAGCTCAGGCTGGAGAGCCTTCTGTTTCCTACAGCAGTTTTACATACTCTGTCTCCCTATCTGGATCTGATCTGACTGAATCTCTAGGGCAACGGTTCTCAAACTTTGTCATAGTGAGCCTCCACTAAGCCATGGAAAAGATCTTGAGCCTCCCCCAATATACTGAAATATTTCTGGGCCTCCCCATAGAAAAATAGCCTGCTTTTCACAGTACATCAGGAATACATTGAAACCTCTTTGCATAGCTGGCTCTTGTGTTATTAAGCTTATTGTAACCTCCCCCCGGCAACAGGAAAACCTACTTGCTCCAATATTTTGACTCTCGAACCATTGTTACCCCTTACTGCCATACCTTCATGGGTCAGACTGCTTTTTCTGTTTCTTCTCTATCTGGAATAATCTTCCTGCCGACCTCTGCCTCTTCCCCCTCACCCTGCTGTGAAGCAGCTCCTCAAGGATCAGTTTGCTCCGTCCTGCTCTTATTCCTAGTACCTGTATGGTTAACTCTTGTATTTGGACAGTTCTGCTGCCAGTCTAATTGATCAATTGTTCCCTGCATTGTTAGTTTATTGTTCTTAATTTGTTTGCACTTCTATTCATTTTGCATTGCTTGAGTGTTTTGCAGCTACATTTTGAATTGTATTCTCTCACTACCCTTCCCTGGGTACACCTGAAATAAGCCATGTCTCAATGTACAGTACCTTCCCTGGTCACAGACTTGTGAATAAATACATAAATTCACCTACTGTTATCCTCTTTCAGTTTGCCTTATCCTTTCACACAAAATCTATACAGTTCAAAATTGAAATATAATACTTTTTCAAGACTTGCTTGAGCCTCCCCTTAAACAGGTTGGGGCCTCCCCAGGGAGGCTGGCCTCACCATTTGAGAACCCCTGCTCTAGGGCTCCCTTTTTATACATCCCCAGGGGTCAGGTGATCTGCCTTGTTGTATGTAATATCATTAGTACATTCTATCATTTTTATAAAGGTATTCTCTTAAGCAAACATATAAAACTTTAATACATAAACAAATGTGAAATCACAAATGTGCACACCTTAAAACATCTTTCCTACCATCAGTGTTCAAATATACATTTACAAATTTGTTTCTGTGATCTCCTCACACCTTTGTTCCCTCCCTAAATCAGCCTTTAACTATTCTATCCATGACTGACCATTGCCATGGAAACGGCAGCAGCTGCAGTTGAGTGAGCTGAAACTCTAAAGGCCATGCACTGAAACAGTCTCACAGCCACATTTCATTTGCCTTTTTAGTTAACTCTTCTCTTTTGCAAATGTGTCAGGGGAACTAAACTCTCCATGTGCTTCATTTTGTGAGCTAACAGCGTAAAACATTTTAGCTTTGTTCCTTTGTAGCTGTTTCTAATTCAGGCAAAACTAAAGGGAGGTTAGTGTGTATAACCTTCATGTGATTTCAGTTGTAAAAGCACGGTTCAGACTTTAGCACACTCAAAGTAGGATGCTTTTAAATCTCTCTCTTTTTATTTATTTCTGATTCTCCTTATGTATGCTAACATATGCTCACATCTCAAATGGGCATCATGAAATATGGAAAGCAAAAGTGAATTAAAGATAAAAGAAAGGAAAATAAAAGGAGGGCAGATAGATAAGATGGGGAGGGCATAGTCTGACTTTCAAGGTGATCAGGTCCTTGGTCATAGGAAATACTTTTGCAACAGCCTGGATAGAAAAGTGACAAGATGGATACATATAGAAAGATATTTATTTTTATTTTCTTACAGCATACTTTCCTGGCATTCCCATGGCCAATGCCATGACAGGGCTCACCCTGTCACACTCTTGTAACACTAATTGCAAGTCTTCACTGTTTTATCTTGTGAAATCAAATTTCAAAAAACTCATTCAACTTTAAAGCACTTTCTAACCTAAAATTTGTTTTGCTTTAGAATATCAGTATTGCATTTATCTCCAAACAATTTAGTTTGAATATAAAAATAAAAGTATCAGAAAAAGGGAATTCTGTGGCAAAAGGAGTCACTAAGGTTCACAGTTGAACCTGTTTTGAATCAAATGTAAGTCATTAGTATTGGTTTCCATTGTCATGGTGAAGTTCTTTGATTTCTGTCTACATTTAAGTTCTCTTCCAGCAGGCTGTGCAGCTAAGCAGTTGATTATAGGTAAGTTATGTAGTGATCAAAAAGCTCCAGAAACAATAAACCATGAGTGCAGTTTTTGTTCCAGAACTAAGAGCAAATACCAGCTGACTCATTACTTTTAGTTATTTTGATTTGAGTTCATGTAGTTCATGATGGTAAAATGTGCAGTTACTCATTATTTCTTTAGATTCACTTACTGTAGTACTAATTATTGTGGTAATTATGCTATTTTTATGACATCTGCTGAAGTTAGAGGTCCAGTGAGATATAATTTTCAAGAAAATGATGAATGATATAAACAAGTGGTATCATAAAATGATTGGTGAAAATGGATCATTGTGATTGGCTGACAGCATTCTAAACAAGCATTTGTCAATGCCGAACGTTCGCTTGCAGGTATTTGCAGTGGTGTTTGGCATGTATGGTGCTTTACCCTAATGACCTGTGCGATTGCTGGTATTTGCACAATAAATTGTCAGCATGATCTTTTTGTTACCCCCATTGTGCGCTACATAGGCGGAAACACGTTTTGGGCAGGATGTGAAAAATGACAGCTGTACTGCTCATAAGGAAGTGTGGTAAAATGCCAATGTTGAAAATCTGGAGGGAATATTGAAAATTCAAGAACCTACGAGGCATGCGTGGGAACTGCACAACGACACTGTGAAACAGTTATTTGTGTAGGGAATTTTTCAGCCAAATTTTCAACATAGCCATTTTAAGATCTCTGCTCATGAACAGTGGCACTGCGATTTTCTTAATGTGTCCCATACACTGAGTTCGCACACCGACTGTGCCATTGTGCGCTACATGGGCGGAAACACATTTTGGGCAAGATGTGAAAAATGACAGCTGCAGTGCTCATAAGGAGGTATGGTAAAATGGCAATGTTGAAAATCTGGAGTGAAAATATTGAAAATTCGCAAACTTACAAGCGTGCGTAGGAACTGCGCAACGCAGACTCATAAAACAGTCATTTTAGAATTTTTTCACCAAATTTTCAGCACAGCCATTTTAAGACCTCTGCTCATGATCAGTGTCACTGCGATTTTCTTAATGTGTCCCATACATTGAGTTCGCACACCAACTGCGCCATTGTGCGCTACATGGGCAGAAACACATTTTGGTCAGGATGTGAAAAATGACAGCTGTACTGCTCATGAGGAGCTGTAGTAAAATGGCAATGTGAAATCTGGAGTGCAAATATTGAAAATTCGCCAAATGTACGGCGTGCGTAGGAACTTTCACCCAACACGGCTCGTAAAACAGTAATTTTTAGGAATTTTTTCACCAAATTTTTAACATAGCCATTTTAAGACCTCTGCTCATGAACAGTGTCACTGTGATTTTCTTAATGTGTTCCATACATTGATTTCGCACACCGACTGCGCCATTGTACGCTACATGGGTGGAAACCTGTTTTGGGTGAGATGTGAAAAATGACAGCTGCAGTGCTCATAAGGAGGTGTGCT
Organism: Neoceratodus forsteri; assembly: GCA_016271365.2. Lineage (NCBI taxonomy): Eukaryota > Metazoa > Chordata > Ceratodontiformes > Ceratodontidae > Neoceratodus > Neoceratodus forsteri. The sequence goes on from CM028135.1 coordinate 757,526,619, forward strand.
AAAATGGCAATGTTGAAAATCTGGAGTGAAAATATTGAAAATTCGCGAACTTACGAGCCTGTGTAGGAACTGCGCAACGCATGCTTGTAAAACAGTCATTTTTTGGAATTTTTGCACCAAATTCTCAACATGGGGTTTTTGGGACCCCTTCTCATGAATGATGTCACTGTCATGGCATTATTCAAGGCTGAAAGGTGATTTTGCACAGTGACTGCGCGGTGCCTCTAGAAATCACCCGTCGGGCCTGAATAATGCCTGACAGTGAATCATTCATGATAAGGGTCCCAAAACCCCATGTTGAAAATTGGTGCAAAAATTCCAAAATTGACTGAGATATGCAATAAAGTTGAAACCCTATAGCCCATTACACAGCTTACCGACATTTCCTCAGTTCGGCAGTCGGCTTTGAAAGAGTGCAGAGCGTGTTCCGGTCCACCGAAGATGAAGTCGCACAGAGTCTGGAGGTAAGTATGGGGTGGGGATGGGAGGCTGGTGCGCAGTGGGTGGAGTGCAGGTTGTGGGAGGGGGTTGGGAGGCAGCGCCGGACCGTTTTGTTTTACAGAAAAAAAAATAATAAGACGATGAGGACGCTGGCACACTGGGGTGGGCTCCCAGCATGGCAGAAGATGTGTGGGGGCCGAGGAGCTGACGGGACTGGGCACCCCCGTCAGCAACCACGCTGGGGCCAAGGAGCCGATGGGGATTGGGCACCCCGCTAAGCAAACAAACAAAGGGTTTGCCACTGGGGTGGACTCTCAGAGTGGTGGCAGGATGGCTTGGGGCCGTGGAGCCGGCGGGGATTGGGCACCCTCGTCGCCAAAACAAACAACTTTTTGCCATGCTGGGGTGGGCTCCCAGCATAGCTAGAAAGCTTTTGGGGAGGTGGCGTGAGCAGCGCGGGGGAGGCGCGTGTGTGGAGGGGCGGCGGTGTTGATTATGGCAGCGGTGTTTTCCTTTGAAGCAGAGGAACACGCTGTACATACTGAGCTCCTGCACCCATTGTGCAGGACCGCCACGCCTGCTCAAGGAGCAGTGAATTGATGGGAGAGGCACACCCGCGTGCTACTTCCAAAACGCCTTGCGCATGCGCACAAGTGAACGTAAAAAGGCTACAACTAGAAAACTTGTGTACAGTACAACAATTAAAATGTTATTTATTAAAACTGTATAGGTCATTGGTTAGACCACACCTGGAGTACTGCGTGCAGTACTGGTGCCCGTATCTGAAAAGGGACATTAAGTTACTGAAGGGGGTGCAGCTTAGGGTGACAAAGATGATCAAGGGGCTGGGGGACTTATCATACGAGAGGAGGCTGAGGGAGTTGAACATGTACTCACTGGAGGAGAGGAGGGACGGGGGACATGATTGAAACCTTTAAGTACATGAAAGGAATAAACAAGACAGGTACAGAGGGGTGTTCAAAGAAAGGAAGGGGAGGGACACCAGGGGCCATGATATGAGACTGGAGGGAGGAAGGTTCAGGAGGGAGAGGAGGAGATACTTTTTTACAGAGAGGGTGGTGGCTGGGTGGAATGCGTTACCTGCAGAAGTGGTATCCAGTAGAACAGTGGACTGCTTCAAAAGGGGATGGGACAGGACAAGAGGGAGGGTCAATGATGGGGAAGGGTGGAAGGGAGGGGCAGCTGCAGAATAAGGGGTGCTAGCTGCACATTTGAGCAGACTTGATAGACCTCTATGCCTTTATCTTCTGGCAAATTTCATATGTTCATATGTTTGTATTCATTTAGAAAAATGAAAGCATCAGGTGACCCTATGGTCCAACAGGTAGTGTGTTACACTTCAGTGCCAGCAAGCTAGGTTCATAAGCAAACTCTCGGCACTGGGTTGGGCAGCCAGGTGCTGTGGTGGTACTGCCATATGGCAGTACTTCCAGTTGGGGAGGACAGGTGCTGCAGTTCTGCTGCTGCTGTGACCCTGTGGTGATCCAGTGAGCTTGCTTCCTCCACAGGATGTCACTATATGCATTCACAGCTCACGGTGATCAACTGTCCTACATTGGGGGAGGTGGAAGGGGCTTCAGGTAGAAAAAACTAGATAAACCTATGTCTCCCCACTGCCGAGAACATAAGAGAAACTGACAGGAGGGAGCAATATGCCCCTCCAGCCTGTCCACGCATAATTATTGGGTCATACTAACAAACCCACATGTCTGTAGATACCCATCCCAGTTTGTTTTTAAATGTAGCTAAACTTGAACTGTATACAACTTCCTCTGGCAAAGTGGTCCAGTGAGTCACCACCCTCTGTGTGAACCAATTCTTCCTTCTAGTTGTTCTGAAATGTTCCCCCTTGATTTGAAGCTTATGCCCACTAGTATCTCTACTACTAACCCTCAGTTCAATATCTAGGCACTGCCCTAAGTCATGGTTTTTAAGAGACTTCAAACATTTTTATTAGGTCATCTCTCATTCACCTCATCTCCAAGGAAAAACAATCGAGTGTACTCAGCCTAGTATTATAGTCCATTAGTTTCAGACCAGTAATCTTTTTGAAAGCCAAAGATAGCCCTCACTTCAAGTGCAATTGAAACCCGAAGCAGTATTAATTCAATCCAAGGTTTTATTTTTAAAGGGTTTCAACTTTGACAAAGCGTGTTGCTACTACAATGCAGCAAACCCACAATCAAATTTTCTCCCCAGCTCTTCGACCAATAGAATGGTCTTCCTCAGGGGGTGGAAAATGTTTGATTATTCCTCCCTTAAGTAGTCATTCCACATTTAGTGTCGCTATAGTTTAAGAGCAGAATAACAACTTAACTTATTTAAACACTATTAAGTGGCCCTGGAGGGATCAGGACACTGAAAACAAACTTGACTAAATTTATTATATCATATAACATTTTTTCTTCACATTCTTTTTTAAATAAACTATGTAACAACACAACATAAATAATGTTTAACCAAAATGCATAAAAAAGGATGTTAATAAAAAATAATTATATATTTATAACAAAAGAGCTGTATCCTATTGGAGGAATGTTATATATCCAGGTTATGCAATCATCGTGTATCAATTTACCTCTGGTATCCTCCAAAGAACCAAAACATTTTTTGAACTTCATTTCTAAATGATTGTATCTTACTTAGAGTTGATATACAAAGTTTCCAAACAATGGAACCAATCCAGGCAGTGATCACTCTCTTATTACTTTCAACAGTAGTATTCCAGTAGGGGGATCCACCATCCAATGGTTAACCATTTCTGGACCTGAAAAAACAAAATATAATATATTACAGTTACAGAAAAATTGTTTTCACAATTAATTTAATATGTTGCTACTGTTTTTATCATTATTTTTACCAATTACTTTATTAAAAATGGTTTTAGGTCCCACTCAGTATTCAGACCTTTAGGCTGTAGGCTATTTAGGTTAAAAATCCAATAGCTTTCTCATTGCAGGAATTTATTTAGTCTGTTTCCCCCTCTTGGGTGTCTCATTATCTGTTCTAGGGCCATGAATTTAGTGCCTTCCACTTGTCTCCCATGCTTTTCCAAATAATGTCTGGCTAGTGGTTTAAGTATAAGCCCTGCTCTAATGTTACGTATATGCTCCTGTATATGCTGTTTTACAGGACGTATGGTTCTTCCAACGTATAATAATTTACATGGGCACCAGATACAATAAACCACATAGTTACTATTACAGTTCAGAAAGGTACTGGAAAAGTAGAGTATTATTGAACTTAACATTACTTACAACATTATCACTCTCGAGACCTACCTAGAGAAATCTCAAGTTCCAAGAGGTCTTCGTATAAATAAACTACCATCCTGTGGTTTGGACATTTTTAAACAATGTGCAGAATGGGAGAAAGTAGCAGCTCTGTGTTCACGCACATTCATTGAACTCATTATTGCTGAGGATAATGAAAAATATGAGACAGTAAGACATGAAATTGAAACCATTCGGCAGGAACTTAATAAATTAAATCAACATCCTGAGTTTAAGTCACTTGCTGAGAAATTAAAAATTAAACTAGACAAGCACGAACAAGAATTGATTAAGAAGAAACAAGCAAAATTAGAAAGAGATGCGGGTGATTATCAATGTAGACACATTTTATTTTGGCCCCGGAATGCTTGTTCCTACAGTAGAGGGTGCTCCAGATTCAGGAAACAAGTTACAATTGAGGAAGTAACCGTGGAGAATACAAGATCATCAAGGGCTGAAAGGAGTCATTCAGTGGAAGCTACTGCAATGCCACAAGCAGTCACAACCAAGAAGGGTAGAAATAAATATAATAATAAGAGTTCAAAAAATGAAGAACAAGGAGGGACAGAAAAGGAAGGTCGTCATTGAGAATTGAGGAGCAACATGATGAAACATTAACTGTGGTTAATTTATCTAAGGTAACTTTAAATACAACCCAAATACATTTGTTACAGAAAGGTCTTAATTTTGCACCCTCCAGAGACTCAGATCGTTTCAGGACTCAAGTGAACTTATTTAAACTATTTCGAAAAATTACATTAAGAGAGCATCACGAACAGGAAATTACCAGAATGGGTTTAGATGTGGAAATTGCAGAGGGCAAGTTAAGGGGGGGACAATACTGATAACATCATGATAAAATTACTTACATAATTAAGTGAACCATCAATAGGTGTTAATGCTGAATTAAATGTTGAATATGAGAATGAATTATTAGAAAGAGATCTACAGACACTAGAAACTTATTATTGAATGATATGAGAGATAGCAGTGATGAACAGAATGTGGTTATGGAACAAGATCTTTTTTCTGAAAGAAGAAGATTATTTTAACCCCCATCTGTATTCTGTCCCTACACCACTAATAATACAATTAAAAGTTTTGAGACAGTTGTTTTAAGAGAAGTGGATGACATATTGCAAAATAAAAAGTTATAAAAATAACTTCACAATTGCTGAGAAAAAAAGAGTTAAAAACACTAATTAATAGTGATATGGTGACAAAACAGGCAGACAAAGGGGGAAATATAGTAGTAATGAATTATGTGGATTATGTTGATTGTGTATTAAAGTTATTGAGTGACCAGACAGCATATAAAAAATTAGCCTTTAATCCAATGGACTTTTTCAAAAAGGAACTTTTACATCTTTTAGAATGGGGACAAGCTTCTGGTTTTATTAGTGAAGATGAATTAAAATATATTGTTTGAGACACCCCAACTGTACCTACACTATATATCCTACCTAAGATTCATAAAAGCTTGCAGAACCCACCTGGACTACCTATAGTCTCGGGGATTGAATCTCTCACAGACAATTTGAACAAAGTTATTGATTTTTTTCTTAAAATGTCTACCAGATGTGAGATCCTACCTACGAGATACTATGGATATTTTAGATAAAATACAGGATTTTGTCTGGAACCCTGATAGTATCTTTCTTTGTACTGATGTTGAATCACTATATACCAGCATTAAACATAATGATGGTATAAAAGCAAGTTCAGAGTTCTTAAACAGAAAATCAAACTCTGCAGAATTCCCATCAGACTTTATTTTGGCATCCCTGAATTTTGTTTAACACATAATTATTTTGAGTTTGATAAATCCTATTATTTACAGCTAGAAGGAACAGCAGTGGGAGCAGATATGGCTTCCAGCTATGCTAATCTGTTTCTTGGGAATTGGGAGCAAACAAAAATCTTTTCAGAGACAGAAAATCCTTTCTTTAACAACATTAAACAGTGGAACCATTTTATTGATGACATATTTTGTATCTGGCAAGGGACAAAAGAGAAACTAGATATGTTCATGAAATGGTTAAATGAGCAAAATGACCTTAATTTAAAGTTTACTTATAACTACAGTAAGGACAAAATCATTGTTTTGGACCTGACATTATTTGTGGAGGACAACAGAATTCACTCTAAAACATTTAGGAAAGCAACATCAACTAATAGTTTTCTGAGAGCAGACAGTGCCCACCCCAAATCTCTGGTAAATTCAATACCATATAGCCAATTTTTAAGGTTAAGGAGAAACTGTTCAAAAGAAGATTTTGAGATACAGGCTTTGGAAATGACACACATATTTACTGCTAGAGGTTACTCCATTGATATTTTGACTAGAGCCAAGGAGAAAGCTAAAAATGAGGACAGGATGAACTTACTGAAACCTTAAAAGAAAAAACAAACAGATGAAATAAAAGTTAAAACACCTGTCACATTTGTAACACAGTTCACTAATCAAGCTGGACAAGTAGGTGCTATAGTCAGAAAATATTGGCCATTGTTATTGAATGACCCGATCTTTAAAACAGAACTGGGGGATACCCCCCAGAATATCTTTTTCTTGAGCAGAGAATTTGAAGGATAAATTGGTTAGAAGTAGATATGTGTCTCCCAAACATGAAAGTAGAATGTGACTTCAACCAGCACCAATTGGAATGTACAGATGTGGTAAATGTAATATCTGTGCTTATTGTAATCAAGGAAAGGTACTTGAATTAGAAGGGTACAAAGCTAAAGTGGATATCTGTACCTTTCTAAACTGTAATAGTAACTATGTGGTTTATTGTATCTGGTGCCCATGTAAATTATTATACGTTGGAAGAACCACACGTCCTGTAAAACAGCGTATACAGGAGCATATACATAACATTAGGGCAGGACTTATACTTAAACCACTAGCCAGACATTATTTGGAAAAGCATGGGAGCCAAGTGGAAGGCACTAAATTCATGGCCCTAGAACAGATAATGAGACACCCAAGAGGGGGAAACAGATTGAATAAATTCCTGCAATGAAAAAGCTATTGGATGTTTACCCTAAATAGCCTACAGCCTAAAGGTCTGAATACTGAGTGGGACCTAAAACCATTTTTAATAAAGTAATTGGTAAAAATAATGGTAAAAACAATAGCAAAATATTAAATTAATTGTAAAAAAGTTTTCTCTCTAACTGTAACTGTAATATATTATCTTTTGTTTTTTCAGGTCCAGAAATGGTTAACCCTTGGATGGTGGATCCCCTTACAGGAATGCTACTGTTGAAAGTAATAAGGGAGTGATCACTGCCTGGATTGGTTCCATTGTTGGGACACTTTGTATATCAACTCTAAGTAAGATACAATCATTTAGAAATTAAGTTCAAAAAATGTTTTGGTTGTTTGGAGAATACCAGATGTAAATTCATACACGATGATTGCATAATCAGGATATATAACAATCCTCCAATAGGATATAACTTGTTTGTTATAAATATATAATTATTTTCTATTAACATCCTTTTTTATGCATTTTGTTTAAACATTATTTATGTTATGTTGTTACATAGTTTATTTAAAAATGAATGTGAAGAAAAAATGTTATACAATATAGTAAATTCAGTCAAGTTTGTTTTCAGGGTCCTGATCCCTCCAGGGCCACTTAATAGTGTTTAAATAGGTTAAGTTGTTATTCTGCTCTTAAACTATAGGGGCACTAAATGTGGAATGACTACATAAGGGAGGGACAATCAAACATTCTCCACCCCCTGAGGAAGACCATTCTATTAGTTGAAGCGCTGGGGAGAAAATTTGATGGTGGGTTTGCCGCATTATAGGAGCAACACGCTTTGTCAAAGTTGAAACCCTTTAAAAATAAAACCTTGGATTGAATTAATACTGCTTCAGGTTTCAATTGCACTTGAAGTGCAGGACTATCTTTGGTTTTTGATTTTGTATGTAGTAGGGATTAGCAACCCCTTCAGTCCTGCACCCAGCTCTACTTTTGCTGAGCACACGGCATCTTGGAGCTTGGATTTTTCAGTAATCTTTTTGGTAGTTTTCCTTTGTACCCTCTTCAGTCTTAGAGTATTTCCCATATCTTGGGAGCCTAGAACGACAGACGCAGGTACTCTTGGGCCATACACCATGGATCTCCATTGGCCTCTATGGAAGGGGTGGAGTGGCAGATGAGGCTTCGGACATCACTGGCATAAAGTCTGACCAGAAAGAGCAGATGACAGAGAAAGGGTGAAAAGCTGGATAAAAAAAAATGAAAATATTTTAGGTTAATTTCAGCATTTAGGCACTCCAGGGGTTAAGTTATCTTTGACAATCTAACCCTGTGGTCAGAAGGCCCCTCAGCTGTGCGTTGTGTCTAATCCCATCCCCTCCCCAAGTTATATTAACGTGACAATAATTCTGCCCTAATACTTTTACACAGCAAAATCAGTTGTTGCTTAAATATATGCATACTTCACAAACTGCAAAGTACAATCCAGTTGTAACTTTCTCAGATTGTCAACGTAGCCCTGGCATTAGCAACTGGCATCAGTTTCAGTCTTCTGACTTCCTCACTTTTTTAAATATCACTACAACAGAATAAATTTTGCAAGTTATTGGAATGGATTCTTTATAAATGTTCTTGGGGTTCTTTTCTCCCAGAAGTGGCTTACATGCCACAGCCATCAAATATTCATAAAACCCAAAACACCTAGAGAAGGAATTCCTTTTGAAGTTTTGATTGGTGCAGCTCCTTAAAGACCAACATTATTAACATCACTGTTTATGCAGTACTACTGTCCAAGCTTGCCAGTGTGGTATAACAGAGCAACACTTTGTCAACTTAAGTTTTGATTACCAGCTCAGATATTTCAGAAATGGGACGATACCATGTTTTGGGGGACTCTTGAGATCCTGTTTGTACTGTGGTACCATGAGGCACACGTTTTAAAATACAATATTTCCTTTTTGAACCACACAGAAAGGGCACTATAACAAAATACTCTAAGCAGCAGACTGTACTATATGAGAACATTCATTTTTGCAATAGTTTCATATTGCATATATCTCCATTATATTCATGTTCTTGCATTTATACCATGTCCCATATTTCAGGTGCAGAATACTTCATATTTTGGTAATGGGATTGGAGAGTTGAGTTCAGCATAAGAAAAAGTCTTTGGAATTCTTTCAAAAAGTGGTTGTATACATGTTGGTGAGAAATTCAGTCGTATCACATTCTTCCCTCTAGTGAGATCTCGGACCAGCGCTTCATCCTCCAAATCACCACAACAGCAGAGGGCAGAATGATCAGGAAGCACATTACCAGCACAGTAGCCAGAATCACTAAAACAATGGTCCAAGGTTCCAAACCAGCTGTAATGGACATGTTCGCCTGTGCTGTCCAGCAGTTTGATGTCAATTTGCCTGTAAAAAAAAAATGTAAAAATGTAATTAGGTTTCCTAAATTATTTGGAGGGATGACTGCATTTTATGGATTTTTCTTTTAATGTAGGTTGCAGAGGGGACTACCAAAGAAAGCACCAAGGGAGCAAAAGCATCAGAAGTGCCTCGGTGCAACAAGTGCAGAATCCCAGTGCAAATATACAGAAAATAGTGCACAGGCTCACAACACCAAATTTCTATTTACTTGTTACAAAGCACATATGCAGGAACACCCAGCCTGGGATGTTGGTCATAAAGAATGATTCTTTGTGACCGGCAACCCAGGCTGGGTGTTCTTGCTTATGTGCTTTGTAATAAAAAATATTAAGACTTTCTTGGGACAGGGTGGATGCTTGACAATCACTGATATGACTGTTAATGGTGCCAGCTACATTAACACCTATACCATTGCGAATGCCCTAAGCATCCACTTCTCTGACCTCTCAGACTATGAGAGGCTGACTAGTCAACCGTCTGTCTCTTCAACTGTGTCCCCAGGCCAGGCCTCCACTTGACTTAGTTTTAAGCAGGTCACTATGCTTCAGGTTCTAAGACTTTTGAGGAAGCTACCTGAGCATGGATCAATGGGATCAGATGTCCTACTACCAAGACTCCATAAACTAGCGGCTCCTGCTTTAGCAGCACCAGTTGCCAGGATCTACAACCTTTCCATCAGTACGTGGGAAGTACAGTCTGTCTGGAAGACAGTGCAAGTTGTCCCCATCCATGAGAAAGGGGACACAAAAGACATGAACAACTATCACCCAATTGCAATACTATCAGCACTAAACAAAATTCTCGAAAAACTAGTAGCGACCAGGTCATGGACTATATACAACAAAACAATCTTCTCACCCCGGCCCAACATGGCTTCAGGAAGGAGTACAGTACAGCCATGGCGATTATCAAGCTCATTAATGACATCAAGCTATCGATGGATAAAGTGCTATACACTGGAGCAATTTTCGTGAATTTAATTAACTCGGGCTGGCTGTATAGCCTAGAGGTTAGAGTAATGAGCTGTAAATGAGCTTGGTACATCCATCAGACCAGACCTGGATTTGATTCTTACAACCTCCACTTGAATACTGTGTGACTCTGAGCAAGTCACTTAACTGCCCGGTGCTCTCAGGTCGCCCCTGAAAACAGGCACTTGTGCCTAGTGGGCCTTACCGGTTACCAAAGACAAAAATAAAAAAAACTAAAGCGTTTGACCTGGTGAATCATACATTGCTACTAGATACACTGGCCACACTTGGATTCTCCCAAGGCACCTCAACATGGTTCAGCAGTTACCTATCTGGGTGGATGTAATTTGTTCAGATTGACAATTGCAGATCTAATTTCTCTCTCACCAGCATCGGTATACCACAAGGTTCAATTCTCAGACCACTACTTTTCTCACTGTTTGTGAATAGGCTGCCTCAAATGTCAAGCACTACCGCTACCATCTTATACATGGATGATATGGTGTTATACACCAGCGCCAAGGACATTGCCTCCATTAATACCACACATGAGTCAGACTTTGCTTGTCTACATGAGTGGCTAGTTCAAAACAAACTTCTTCTGAATACCAAAAAAAATGGTGGCAATGCTGTTTGGATCAGCACCAAGGGTCAAATCCAGCTCTGCAACACTGGCCATACATGGCTCGGATGGCTCGCTCCTGGATTTGATGGACTCTTTCAGATATCTGGGTATAACCCTCAACCCTTCATTGGATTTCAGCCTTCATATCACTAACACTTGTAAGGCGATCAGTATCAAGCTGGGGCTGTCCCACAAAGTCAGAACATCCTTAAACTCTAAGGCAAAATTAGCAATCACGCAGGGGGTACTGCGACACAGCCTGACTTATGGAATCACTTTCTATAAAGATGCAAACAAGGGACTATTGCAGAAGTGGAACACCTGTTATAGTAGTATCTGTCACTTCGCTCTATCAGTACCTTGGTGCATTTACCATTGCGTACTTTACTCCAATTTGGAATGGCTGTCTTCCACCTGTTACCAAGTCTATACCACAGGACTAACAATTGACAGTATCATTCAAACTGGAACACCAGTGTCCCTTGCATGCTTGATGAACTGGGCCCATCAGACTTACCAACCGAGAGTGACCGAAAAGTCTCTCCTTAATACACCCAAATGTACTGCTAGGATGGATGAGCAGGCATTTGTGGTGTCTGCCCCCAAACTATGGGAACTCTCTGCCTTTAACCGTAAGGCATTCCACTACACACCTGATCTGTAAAAATGAGCTCCGTGCCTGCTTCTTGGCCTCTGACAGATGCACTTGCGATTTAATTTCTGGGGAAGACACCTAGATAGGCTCCCTTTGTATGTCCCTTCAGCACATATTCAGGCACTTATCACTCTCACAGGCTTTTAAATAGCAGGCAGGGACAGACAGTGAGATCTCCCACTGTGAGACTGTCTGGAATAGTTTCTCTATTTACTTCTACCGTATGGTCTATCTCATAGAAACATAGAAACATAGAAGGTGACGGCAGATAAGGACCGCAAGGCCCATCCAGTCTGCCCATTTCTTTTTCTACCTTATAAATGTGCCATCGGCCTTTGATCTGTCAGTGACCTATCTATTCATAGTCATTTGTATTGCTCCCTTATGCCTATCCCATGCCTGTTTGAAGCTCTGCACTGTATTCATAGCCACCACTTCTTGTGGTAAGCCATTCCATGCATCTACCACCCTTTCTGTGAAAAAGTATTTCCTCACATTCTCCCTTAATCGGCCTCCCTCTAATCTCATGCTGTGTCCTCTTGTCCTGCTATTTTTCTCTTATATTTAAACATGTTAGACTCTTTCACCTTGTTTATGCCCTTAAGGTGTTTAAATGTCTCGATCATATCACCTCTCTCCCTCCTTTGCTCAAGGGTATACATATTGAGCTCCGTTAATCTGTCCTCATATCGCCTTCTGATGCAGTCCCTGCACCATTTTGCTGCCCTTCTCGACTGCCTCAATTTGGTTAATGTCCTTGTGAAGGTGGGCTCCAATACTGCACGCAGTACTCCAGATGGGGCCTAACTAATGTCTTGTACAGAGGGATTATTACCTCCTCTTACGACTTGTAGATACCCCTACTAATACACCTTAACACCCCCTAGCCTTACCTACTGCTTTAGAGGTCTGTTTGGATGATTTTAGGTCATCAGTGATGATGATGCCCAAGTCTCTTTCTTCCTTTGTGACTGCTAGCAACTCCTCCCAGCCTATAAGTGGCTTCGGGTTTCTCTTCCCTATGTGCATGATTTTGCACTTCTTTGCATTAAATCCCAGTTGCCACTCTTCTGACCATTTTCTAGTTTATCCAGATCTCTTCTCATTCTGCCCACCCCATCTGGATCATCTACTCTGTTGCAGATCTTGGTGTCATCTGCAAACAGACAAGCCTTTACCTCTAGTCCATCATGTAGGTCACTAATGAAGATGTTGAATAGGACTGGCCCCAGGACTGATCCCTGAGGTACCCCACTTGTAACTTGCATCTCTTCTGACTGTATACCATTTACCACCACTCTCTGTTTTCTGCCAGTCAACCAGTTTGCCACCCAGTTGACCAACTTCTGACCCACCCCGAGCCTACCTAGCTTATTTATCAATCTTCTATGTGGAACAGTGTCAAAAGCTTTGCTGAAGTCAAGGTAGGCGACATCAACTGCTCCCCCTTGGTCCACCACTCTGGTTACCCCGTCAAAGAAATCTATGAGATTAGTTTGACAGGACCTTCCTTTTGTAAACCCATGCTGTCTTGGATCCTGTGCCCCTATGGAATCCAGGTGTTGCACTATCCTTTCCTTAAGAAGTGCCTCCATAATCTTGCCCACTACTGAGGTAAGACTGACTGGTCTGTAGTTCCCCGCCTCCTCCCTGCTACCACTCTTGTGGAGCGGGATCACATGAGCCCTTCTCCATCTCCATCTCCTTGAAACTGTATTGTGTATTCCCCTGTATCTATGAATAGCCTAGTGTAAGGTCTAATTTCTCCTGTACAGTAGGTATCACCATGCCTGTCTATACTGTAATGTGTTTGGCCCAAGTCTGTATTATGTAATATTATGAACTGAGGATCGTAAATAGAGGAATCTGATTGGTTGAGAGCTCTTTGAAGCTGTGATGATATCGGGTTACATCATCACAGCTTCAAAAAAGTTCCGGCACCACCAGCCTCCTTGCTTGCTACTGTCTGAGAACTATTTTTAAAAAATGTACTCCTACACCACCCAAAAACTCATTCATAAAATGTTTTAAAACCTGTTTTTTTATTTTTTATTTTTCATAAAACTTCAAACTTGGTTCATAATAGCAATAAGTCACTCCAGGGTGTGGTATATCATGGGATATCGTCACTTCTCGGGTCGTTGGACGCACTCGGCCTGCGGCCTCATGCCCAACCACCCGAGGCATGACGATATCCCATGATATACCACACCCTGTCATGCCTTATTGCTTAATTATTCAATGGCAAGAAAATTTCCTGGACTCTGATTGGCCAGTGTGTCCCTGGCACAGTGAGGTTATCCCAGCACAACCTCACTGTATTGATGCAATTACCATTGATGCCATTGCCATTGATGCTATTGCCATTGATTTCTTACATCTCCCCTTCAGAAATAAAGATAAATTGCTACACTAAAAATTTGCTGAAAACATTTTCTGAATTTTTATTTTATTTTGTATAACAATGAGCCATTGTATAATGGCAATAATGCACTCCAGGGTGTGAGTTGTGCTGGGATAACCTCACTTCTGGGACATTGGACACACTCGGCCTGTGGCCTCATGCCCAACCACCCACGTATGAGTTTATCCCAGCACATCCCACACCCTGTCATGCATTATTGCTTAAGTAACCATTGTGATGTGAATGATGTGCTTTTACCTATGCCTGTAATTCTCCCGGGTCGTGCATGAAAATAGACAATTTCTTTGTCTAGAGCACTTACCTGGTAATGGAAAACTAAATAAATAAATAAATTGGAATGCTGATTCCTGTGCACCACATTCTGTGAATTTATATACGTTGCATCGGTAGCCATTGGATCTCAGGATATGAGGTCGACTCCTGGCAGTCATAATTTTATTTTTTGTAAAACTGTTTCAGTAATTGCTGGAACTCCACTGGTGGCACTGAATGTGCTGCACATTGAAGGTTTTAAATGCCATTAATTAGTCAGGCTGTTCAAAACATATCCAGACCTATTATGGGGAGCCCTCAGAATTAGCAGCTATGCCCATCCTAGGTGAAAAACATAAAAGAATAAAAAGAAACTGCTTGGAGGTACTGTAAATTAGCACATCCAGAGCATGGGACTCTTGGGTCTATTTTAAATGCAAACATTATCATCGGGCATGCCTGTTCGCAGATGATACAAAAGTCTGCAAAAGGGTGTATTCACCCAGAGGGGTGCAAGCCATGAGACGGGACCTGCAGAGTCTGGAGAGGTGGTCAGACACCTGGAAATTGAAGTTTAATGTACAAAAGTGCTCAGTGATGCACCTGGGGAGGAGAAATAGGAGGGAACCCTACTCCCTTGGGGGGGTAATTAAGGAGAAGAAATCAGAAAGGGACCCGGGGATTACTGTAGCATGAGACCTCAAGGTGGGCAGCCAGTGTAGCAGTGCTGTGGGAGAGGCAAATAGATTGTTGGCCTGCATTGCAAGGGGTTTTAATAGCAGAAAGAGGGAGGTGCCAATGCCATTATACAGAACCATGGTCAGGCCGCATCTAGAGTATGGAGTGCAGTTCTGGAGGCCTCACCTATGCAGAGATGTTGAGCTGATGGAGAGGGTGCAGAGAAGGGCAACCAAAATGGTACGAGGGATGCAGGACGTACCCAATGAGGAAAGACTGAGAAGGCTAAATTTGTACCCTCTGGAGACTAGGAGGGAGAGGGGGGACATGATTGAGACCTTTAAATATCTGAAGGAAATAAACAGGGTGGAGGGTGATAGTTTGTTCAAATTGAAGAAGGGAGCGAACACGAGGGGACATAACCTCAAACTGGAAAGTGGGCAATACAGAGGTAATGTCAGGGGGCAGTTTTTCACAGAGAGGGTGGTGGAGGCCTGGAACAAGCTGCCAGAGGAGGTGGTGGCAGCTGAAATGGTGGAGGGGTTCAAGATGGCTTGGGATGGATTTAAGGGGTTGGGAAGAGAGGGTGGAAACATAACAGATGGGGGAGGTAGGGTGTTGGGCAGACTAGATGGGTCGAGGGGCCTTTTTCTGCTGTCACATTTCTGTGTATCTGTCTATCTGATTAAAGTCAAAGAATAAATCACTTAAAAAGCAATGTTTCTAGTACTACAATTATATACATAGTATATGGCTACCCTTTGGTGTTCGTGGATTTCCAACCTAATGAAAATGCTGTTGCACCACAGTTTAAATGTCAAGGAATGCTGGTGTACCCTTTTGTGATACAACAGCTTTTTTAATTAGGTTAGAAACTCACGCCACCTTCTATTTTACTTTCATTTTTCCCCCATACACTGAACCCAGATCCTTTACTCACAAAAAATAATTTCATGTTTCATCATTGTAAAAAAACAGAAACACAGCCCTAACCTAGGTAGGTTTCCATTTGATTTTTGTTGTTGTTAGTAAATAACAAAAAAAAAAAAGATTCCCACGATTTCTTGGGAAGAAAAAAAGCATTATTTTTTTTTCATTTTATGTTTCAAACCATATACTACATTATATAAAAATCATATACTGTACAAAACAACTCATGGGGAACTATACACAAACCGGCTGGGTTTCCATCTTGGGGTTCTGATGACACCAGGAAACTATTGAGCTTTGCTGTCAAAGCCCATGTGATGTCATCAGAAATACTGGATGGAAAAACAACCCTGTTGTGCATGGTTGACGCTGCATTCTTCGGTATTTTATGCAGTGAGAATTAGCATAAATGTGTGTGTGCGTGTGCGTGTGTATATATGTCTGTGTTTGGGGAAGTTCTATATGGATTTCAAGAGCTCTAGGTGACGGCAGAAGTCTCATCCAATCAATTGTAGTGTAAGTCCCATATAAAAAAAACCTTCAAAGAAGCAAGAGAGAACATTACTTTTATTTTGTAATGCAGAGATCAAGGAAGAACATTCTCACTCTACTGTGCAAACATGGGCTTGTCAAGCACATTGTAGGATGCAGTGCAGGGCTGTCACTCCTCCGTTTACTGATGGTGAACTTTTCCACCATCTAAACTCATAATTTAATGGTTAATACTTGTGATTCTGAAGCCAGATGACCACATCCCCTACTCCTAAAGTACCCATCAGACCCTTGCCCTCATGCACTAGGTGTTTTGCTCAGGATTTTGAAGCTGCTGAAAACTCCCCCTCCAACTACCCCATGGTTACTGCTTTTTGTGTTTGCTTGCATGCATGTGCAAGAAACACATTGCATCAGCTTTCTTCATAAGCAGGTTGTGGAGGCGCGGCAGGGTTGTGGCCAATGGCAGCAGTCCATTTTTGGGCTGGTCTCTGCCGCGCCAATAGAGGAGCATGCTTCAATGATGGCAGTTAATGAGCAGGCCACTAGAGCAAAGAAAGTGAGCCACTGCAATCAGGGAGTGACCCCTCACTACGCAATCAGCTGTTTTTGCTGCGGGGTGGTCCCTGACTGCAGCAGCCAATTACAGCTGCATTGTCTGGTTCTTTGTTTGGTTTCTCAGACACCTCACAGAGAGGAGGAGAGACCTTAAATTCCAGAGCCCTGATCAGATTTCCGGAGAGAACCCTGCCTCACCATTTTCTTTTTCTCAGCAGCAGCAGGGCTCTCTCCATGCAGTGAGGAACCGGAAAGCATCCAATTTCTCAGATTGTATTTCCTGTAATGTGTGCTCATTTCAGATAGCCACTGGAGGTCACCGTATAGTAAGTAGTACTTCATCCCAAAGGCAAGCAGATTCATTTTGGAAGTGTGTGTGTGGTTGTGGTAGTAGCTTTTGGTGGGGGGCATCCCCGCAGGACAACCTACCCAGGGCACCAAATTGCGGCATTCTGTGTGTCTCCCACTGCCTACAATATATTAAAGTTAAAATAACAAGTGAACACAAAAGCGGTCTATTGACTGAGAGCTGAGCGAAGCATCGGGTTGCCATTGATTGGGAGGGGCCAGCCACAACTTTGCTCAGCCTCGGCCTGATTGGATTTGAATCCCTAAGATGGAAGAGGGTAGAATAAGAGTCCCCAACTGACTTGTCTGCAAGTTTTTCCATCCCCTGAGGAGTTTGCTATCCACCCATCCTCTAACAAAACAAACACAAGACTCGAGACATTTTCAAATGAAATACCAGGACACAGATGCCGCTAGGGGCCAAGTCTTGCAAGCTGATGCATCATTTAAAGTCTGGACCCCTTCCTCAGCAATAATATTTATTTTTGGGTGCCAACCCTGGACTGCTGCTACTGCAGAGCAGGCGGGATCAGTTTGGGGCCGCCAGGGGAACACAGTTTATTCAATGTCCTATTTTGTCCGTGTCTGGGGAAACTGCCATGGATTATTTCAGTCAATTTCAGCCGCCACTGACCAGTAAGTTATAGGCCGGAGGAAGGGAAGCATTTCTGCCAAAAAAGGACCCATCAGCTTTTCCTCACACACGTATCTGCCTCATTTCAGGGGCAGACGGTTATTGCTCTCTTTTGGTGGCTGCAGGTTTACCCAATAGCAGCTTTCTTTGCAGTTTTATTTTACAAATATGATTTTGGAAAGAAAGAATCCCAGCTTTGAAGCAAGAGACACCCTTTTTTTTTTTAACTCTTTTATTTATCCACCTTCCTACCTCGGTGTCCACTCCTTCGGACTGCTCATACCCTCTGTGCCACTGCCCCAGCATCTGCCCCTAGAGTGCTTCTCTCTTCCCTCCTATCTGCACAGCAGGGTCTGTCTGGAATTGGTGGTCTTGGATGGAGCTGTCGTCATCTAGGACCACCGAGGGGCTTATCCATTTTCTGTGCTCCCCTCAACCCTTCCCCCTGGGACGCCGGCACAAGGATGCATGCCCAGAGAGGTGAAATGCTGATGCACGTCTTCTCTCAAGTGCCCGACAGTGTTCCCCATCCCCGACTCCATAAACAGAGCTGCCAGTCCCCCTCGAGAGCCCGTGTTCCCACCGGCTCTCTTAGGGTGTCAAGTGCATATTGCACCCCTGGTATCCCACCCCGAGGGAGGAGAGTATCCATTGGGATGCTCAATCCTCCCTCTCCCAGCCGACCCCCCGCTGCCCGAATCCATTCCCCGAACCCGGTTGCCGTGTGGCGTCTAGCGCCCAACCTCAGCGCCACCGGGCCGGCAGAGACACCCTTTTTGAAATGATGCTTTCCCCCCCCACCATGTTTGTGACCCTGCTGCTATCCCCTATGATAATCATTCTAGTTTTAAAACCTGTTTAGGTTTTACTCAGTTACAAGATAACACATAAACAGGAACAAAGCAGTAGTCTGTATGTTTTGTGGCATATCAAACTGCTTTTGCAGTATACTACACGTATCTTTTTTTTTTCTGATCCAGTCAGACCCACCACACAAGCACTGTACACACATTAACTTTAACTTTAATATGAGAGCATGATTGTCATTAGATTAATGCCATTGTCACTGCTTTATGTCTAAAAAAACAGGAGGCTGACGTACTAATTAAAAGGCTCAACTGATGTTTTTTGTTGTTGTTAGGCATGTCTAAGGTTGGGACATTGCATATAAAATATTGAATATTATGTAAAGATAGTTATAGTGTTTGCTGTGTACAATCATGCTGAAATTTGTACAGTGCTGAACCCTGAATACCAGTACATAGACAATCCATTACTAAACCGCCATACTTTTAAGACAAAGAAAAATAAAAATAGCAGTAATGCTCATTTAGTGTAACAGCTTCCAATTTATTAGCTGTGTCAGAGGAAAGTTCATAATATCACTGACACTTGAGTTGACGAGCCCTTTGGGAGTGAAAGTAAGTCTACGCTATCGTAACAGACTGAATTTATTAAAAATGAGAAATTACTACTAAGTTTATGGCATACAAGATAGTCACACATGATGGTGCAGGTATGAGTGACAATTTAGTGTTCTGTGAACTATGTGAGGACAGGGAGAACTGGTTTCTAGAGTGCATTCCTTATGTGCAGCATGAAACATTAGACATGCTGTACAAACAACCATCAGATTAATATTTTTAGTTAGCAGGAGAGTCTCCGGTTTTTACGCATCAACAGTAACAGTGGCGTGGTAGTCCCTCCTTCACGTTGATAGAGTGTGTGTGTGTGTGTGTGTGTGTATGTATGAGGCACAAGGAAATATGGGATCCTAAAACCAAAAAACAAAAAAAGAAATTGTGTGGTAGCTGTGTGCTGACAGTTCATTGCACAGTGCTGCCTGCTAAAAACAATGTCAGTGGCTCAGCAGGTTGCACTCTCGCCTCTGAAGCTGGAAGATCAGAAAGCTGCAGTTTCTTTCCCCACACCAGGCAACTGGGTTAAATCCCAATACTGATACTGTAGTGCAGCATGACGGGGGTGCTACACTCCTGAGGTGCTGTCTTTTGGATGAGACGTTAAACCGAGGTCCTATCTGCCTGTTCTGGTGGTTGTTTTGGTGAATGATAAAGATCCCATGGCACTTTTCAAAATAAGTAGAGGAATTTCCCTGGTGTCCTGGCCAGATTTCCCCCATTCACTGAAAATACCACCAACAGCTTAAAATCTAGTTCAGTTTCAGTTGGCATCCACACCTGTATCCTCCTCCCACAGAATGAGGCTGAAAATAGGCAAGCAATTGTCTAATCCTCTTTTCCCGTAAACAAAATCTAAATAAATAAATACTAGGACAGTTCACTAAATGTAGGAACACACTGAGGTGATGGCAGCTTTTGTAGATCAAAATCTAGCATATATTGGACCTAAAAATAAAGTGCTAGATTTCTTTCCCCCCATGAACTGTTTGTTGAAGCTATTGAGGTAATAACTGCTGTGATGTCTCAATATGAGCCATCCACTTGTGTGACTGGCACAGTGGTCAGTAAAATGACCTTGTTGAACACAAAATTGAATGAAGCCTAAAAAAGGAAAAAATTAATAATTAGACACACACAACTGTTAGTTAAATGTTTATTAAAATATAACAAATTAAGCAGGCTGCAAGACAAAACTGGATACTATCAAGCAAGGTATTTGACAGTTTGACTTTAAGATTGTCCCTTTTCCACCTAGGATCCAGGCTGGCTGTCCACACAAGTGAACTGTGCGATCTCCTCACCGTTTTTCTGGGGCCAGTCCAGACAGCTAGTCAGCTGATGTCCCAGGGTCAGTGTCCTCAGTGGGTTTGACTGCTTCAGCCCCTTGCAGGAGATAACGATGCTACACATCTTCCACCACTGTATATGGGTGTCAGGGTCAGTTCAGAAGGTGTCACTGGCTGGGAAATGTGTGTTATGTCTTTGGGCTGGGGCTCAGGTGGCTCCTCAATGATCGGGACACTTCATTCTTCTGCTTCCCTTACTTTGACAATGGGGCAGCTCTATGGCCAAATAGGTATGCAGACACCGCTGTCCACAGTCCAGGTTTCTGGTCCCTGTATTCAGTGTTGGATGTACGACTACATATTTTCATTGTCCTGCCCCTGGATATTAAACTGACAGCATCATGAGCCCATGCACCGCATACTTGCTGCCACTGGAACATAGCAACATCAAAGTCTCCTGCAAGAATCAGTGACATCTGGCTCCTCGGCAATGTAGCAACACTCATGGCCCAGCCAGATGGCATCTCAACCAGTAAATATTTTGCAGAACTGACCCTACACAGAGGAAGCTGACCGCCATGATGCAAGTGATATCCCTCCTCCTCAAGGGACCTAAAGATACTACCCTTTCTCCTCAGCTAGGGTTCTAATCAAAAGCTGGACCCCCACTCTAGACTCTACATTACTTGGCAAGCTGAGGCAATTTTAGGGAAAGGTAGCCTATTGGGGTTACAGAGGATCCAGAAATTGTGGGATGTTAAACACATTGTTAGCAGTTTTTTTTTTCCTCTTTCAGTCTCCTGTGGCCAACACTCCAGCCTCATTCATTCATCAGTATATGCAGTCTCTAATCGGCTAATAAACTGACTTACAATGTAACTAGATTGTTCCCTGCAATGAGGGCCTGCAAGCAATGCCAGTTTTCTGAAAAGGTAGCACTTCACGGCTGCATAATGTTCACAAGCAATGTGACCTAAAACACATTGTTAGCTGTATTATGGTGTATAGTGGAATGTTGTTATGCATGGAATTCTATGCCTGGAATATGCTTGTTCTGTTGCAGTAGCGACATCATTATGCTGTTCTGCTGCAGTAGTGATGTCACTACTGCAGCAGAACCACTTGGAATGCTAGCACGTTGTTGCTTTCTTCTGTTTATTTCTGTCATAAGATAGTATTCTAGCACCTCTAGAGACTTCACAAGTCAGTTTCATTATAAAAAAGAGAAAACACATAAATTATGCACACATTTCAAATAATGCTGCTACACACTATAAAAAATACAGGATGAGCAACTTTATACACAGCCTCTGTGTTCTGTCACCTCAGGATTCTGATTCCCATGGACCTCTCGAGCTTCACTCTCGAGGTCAGAGGGAGTCAAACCCCCCCTGTGGCAGAACACACTGGTTGTGCATAGTTACCCATCCAGTATTCTCTACTTTTTCTTTCTCCTTGGGTCACTGTAACAGCAATGCAAGGGGTGAGCATTCAACATTGATAAATGCTTGTTCTTCTACATTCAGGTCTAAACTTTATGGCAGTTTGATAACCTCTGACAGTATCTGAATGGTTGTACCCAAATAAAGTTCACAATCCCCCCTTTAAAGGAAGTGTCCGATGAAAGGGAGCTACTCATTTATCCTTGTAGCTGCTCTTGGCGATAGTTATTGAAGCCATGTTTAGGAGTGGGATGTGACCAGTGACTCTACTCTGTTATTTTCACTTCAGAGTGCGTCTGGCTGCCTGCACAAATTCCAAAGCATGGTACAAGTAGGCAAAATGTGTGACACTCAAAATTTTAAAATATGATGTTTTGAACACTATAAATGTGACTGAAGTAAGTTCACAAAGTCTTCTGTTAATCTTTGCATTCTTTACCACTGACAAATCATTTCAATGTGGAATGGGAGCTTTGATGTGGTAAAATAGGTAAAGGTCCCTTATATGTGCTTGAGACACTTGAAGATAATGCCTAAGCAATGTCTGGGGCCCATTGACACCATTACACACACACACACACACACACTACACACTAGTACCACTACCTATTATTACTGGCAAGTGCTGTAGGATTTCTAGGTGGCAGTCAGTGTTTTTGGTGAGTCTGCCTCCCCCCACAGCACTTTCTCTTTTCTGTCCTTGTTTACTAATTTTCTTTCTTTCCCTGTATTTTCCCCTTCCTAATTTTTGTCTAAATCCCCTTTCTTTAACTCTCATGTTGTCCTACACTCCTTTTCTATCTCTCTGCTCTCTGTCTCTGCCCTCACTACTGTATTTTCTCCATAGTGACTACTTTTTCTCTTTTCTTTAACAGGTCTGCCAGGATGCTGACTCTTTCCCATCAGATAAGTATTACTCTCTGACTAACAACTCCTATCCTTCCATTTAGTCCCTAAGAACTAAGGATCCTTTGTGACTTCTTTTCTTACATTTTATTTTACAGGTTCGATTAACTTTGTCCCTTCAAGTCCTACTTCTGACTCCCTAGCACACAGGTAAGAGACACTCTTCATATTACCTACATTTCTTGGGTTTACTTTAATGGTTCACTTAAGCAATAAAACATGACAGGGTGTGAGGTGGCAGGCTGCGTGAGTAACCCACACCAGAAGTGGTTAAATCCCAGCATAACCAACACCCTGGAGTGGTTTACTGCAATTGTACAATGTTACCCCTTTGTGTGAAAAATGTGGTTTTGTATTTGACATTATTTTTATTGATGTTATTGCTTGGCCAGAAAAAAAATGTTCTTTGTTGCTGGAGACACTTCTGCCTAGTGGGTTGGGTTTTAGGGTGAGAGGAAAGTTGTACAGTAGGTCTGAGTGGGCAGAGGTTTATTTTTTTTTGTATTTGTTTTATGTAATCAGGGAAGTGTGTGCTTCATGGAAGGCATGGGGTATTTATAATAAAGTGAAGGATCCCATAGTGTGGGGAGGTGACAGACAATCTTGTGTTGACACAGGTGAGTTGGTGAGTTGGTATGGGAAACAAAATGTAGACACATGAGGTGGATGCAAGCAACAGGGAAGTACCAATGGAGAGACACATACATAAACATTCTGGGATGTTTGTTTCTTTTTATGTTTGCGTGCATGCGCAAGAAATATTATGTGACAGCTTAGGAGAGAAGCAGAGTTTTGGCGGTGTGGCACTGTGGCAGCCAATGCCCCCACTGCATTCTCGGAGTCCCCATGAAAGCCGATGGGGGTGCCCAATCCCCCTGTCAGCATGCCCCCTCCCCAGTCCATTTGCAGTTGGGGGAGCCCATTCTCCGTTAGCATAATGTCCCCATATATTTTGTTTGCCGAGGAGGGTGATCAATCCCCCTCAAAACACAGATCCATTTTTCTTTACTGATGGGGGGCCCAAACCCTATTGGCTCCAGTCTCTCCCCCCAAAAAAACATGCAGGTGGCACGCTGGGAGTCCAACCCAGCATACCAAATCTACCTGGAAAAAAAGAGAACCTTCCCGCGATGGTTTTAATTTTTTTTTTAACCTCGAAAGTAGAAAACGGTCTTTCATTGTCACCGGTGCCCTCTCCCCCAACCTGCACCCACCCTCTGTGCACCCAACATCCCCGCACTCACCTCATCCCATACTTACCTCTGGAGCCCAGCGTGACCAGTAGCATAGCAAATTCTCAGAGGGCCTGGGTGCAAGGCGATGTTACAGGGCTCCTCCCCAGTTTTGAATAAACATCAAAATCATGATTTGGGCCCCTCAAACCTCATGCGCCCAGGTGCCACTGCACCCCCTGCACCCTTGTAGCTACGCCCCTGAGCGTGACAATCTTCGGTGGACTGGGAACGTCTGCACTCTTCAAAAGCTGACTGTAAATTGAAGAAATGCTGGTAAGCTGTATAATGGCATACATGTTTTGTTTTTTTTTCAACTTAGGTGGTTATTGCAGCCATTTTAACAAATTTTGGCACCACATTTTAAACATGGTGTTCTTGAGACCCCACCTCATGAATTCAATCACTGTCATATTGTTATTCGGTCCCAGAAGATGATTTTGCGGTCACTGCTAGGAATCACCTTTTGGGACTGAGTAACGAAACAACAGTGTTATTGTTCATGAGGTGGGCTCCCAAAAAGCCAATATTGCAAATTTGGTGAAAAAAATTTCAAAAAATGAATGTGTTACGAGTGTGCGTTGTGCAGTTTCTACACACACTCGTAACTCTGAGAATTTTTAATTTCCTTTTCTGGTGATGACTTGGAGAATGTAAGTTGTTCATGGGTGGAATCGTCATAACGCACTGAGCAGGCAAGCTGCAGTCCACATGCACAGCTGTTACTATAGATGTGAATGTCAAGCTACAACGTCCCTTGCAGTCAACGATAATTCATTAGCAGTGCTATAACATGATGACTTGAGCCATATCTGGGAGTCTCCTGTCACTCCTCCTTTCAGTGATGGCAATGAAACTCGAGAGGCAGCCTGATCTAGTAGCTTAAAGAGCCCAAGCTTGGGAATCATGAGATCAGGGTTCAAATCCCTCTGCAGCTACTTACTCACTGTGCCTTGACCTAGTCACCTCAGCCTCTCAGTGATCCAGTCCAGCCAGCTGTAAAAAAATGGGTAAAAGCAGAACTCTGCTGAAAATTAGATATTACATGTCAGCTGGGCTATCCTAGGTAAATAAATTGCAAACAGAAAAACAAAGACCCAGAGTGGAGCTGATACAGGAGAACATTAGCATCCCATTTACAAACTACTGCCCATTCATAAGGGGTAGTGGGTACACCAATCTTGTGCATTGACCGTGCATCCATTCTTGAAGGCACTGCTCAGTGGCATGATCTCTATAATGTTGGTGGCAGAGAATTTTGTTGTTGTTGAAATTTATATAAGTTAATAGAGCCTCTGAGAAATACCTCATTGTATAAGAGACTCCAAGCCTGAGGACTGGATGGGAGGACAGCAAAAAAAAAGCTGAGTGTTTCTGTCTGCCAAACCTCAGGAGAAGAGTCTCTTATACCAAAAGATATATTCCTCAGTGGTCCTATTAACTTATTATAAATCAGCTGAGTTTAGTTTGAGTGATTTATAAGTTTAGTCTTTTTGTGTTTGGTTGCGCATGCGCAAGAAAAAACTTTCTTCAGTAGTGGGTGGTGGAGGCACAACAGTGTTGTGGCAAAAGACAGCAGCACATTTTGGGGCTGGTCTCTGCTGTGTCGAATAGAGGAGCATGCTATCTGACAGCAGTTAATGAGCATGCCGCTATACTCAAAGAAATTCACTGCTGCTATCAAGGAGAGCCCCGTCACTACACAATCAACTGTGCTTGCGGGGCGGTCCCTGACTGCAGCAGTCAATTGCAGCTGCATTGTGTGGTGTCTCCTTTCAATAAACATGGCAATGGCTTCTCTGTAAGCCTCTCACAGTCCCCAGGAAGCTGACAGACAGCCACCACCTCTCACTGTCCCTGGTGAAGCCAACGGGGTGCCCAATCCCCCTGTCAGCATGCCCCCTCCCCAGTTCATTTGCTGATGGGGTAGCCCAATCCCCGTCAGTAT
Source organism: Neoceratodus forsteri (assembly GCA_016271365.2). Classification (NCBI taxonomy): domain Eukaryota; kingdom Metazoa; phylum Chordata; order Ceratodontiformes; family Ceratodontidae; genus Neoceratodus; species Neoceratodus forsteri. The sequence goes on from CM028135.1 coordinate 757,552,581, forward strand.
GATGTGCCCTTCCCCCACTGGTTGTGTGCCGAGGGGGTACCCAGTCCCCCTCAGCTGATGCACCCTCTCTCTCCCCCCAAGCACACTGTATGGCCGAAGGGGGTGCCCAATCCCCGTTGGCTCCAGCCCCCCCAACAAGCACCCAGGTAGCACACTGGAAGCCCACCCCAGCATGCTCACGTGCTCCCCTGTACACTGTATGGCCAATGGGGGTGCCCAATCCCTGCCAGCTCCACTCCCTCCCTGTGCTAGGATGTTAATAAACAAACATCAGGCATAGCTTAAAATTTCAACTTCCTTTTCACTCTCTCCTATCTTCTTTCCTTTTTCTGACTATCCTTTTATTCATATCAGGGTGGCCAACCTGATACTCTTCATTCTTATCTATCCCTTGTCTGAAATGCAGCCTGAACCCCCCCCCATTTTGTCTTAAAGACATCCTTAAAACATGTTCCCCATTACACAAGTTCCTTAGTCATAATTAAGAAAACAAAAGTATCTGTGTACTAAGAGTCCAAGGCTACTGTTCAAAAAGTTATCATTAGGTTTCTGTTTCCAAATGAAGAAAGGAGACATGGTTTTTGTTTAGTTAAGTTGCCATGTGTATCCTAAGTCTTTTTCAAATGAAAATGTTGATTCTGCCTTCTTAATGGTTCTGGAATAGAAAGTCATACCCTTGCAAAAACAAACAGATAAAGGAGCGGGCCCTTGTCTGTTTGGGTTTCCAAGATAAATGCCCTTTTCTTCTACTAAAAAAGAAAAAAGGTATAAAAGGTAACATGATTCCATAGAAATATCAAGTATAATTAACCTGTTTACTGAGATAGGTCCTCAGTAGCTGAGACAGGTGCTGCTACAGGGCTGGCTGCCCACAGACTGACAGGTTTTATAGACCCAGGAGAGAGTGATGTCATGAGGAGGAGGAGCTAAGCTAATGCTCTGACATCATTAGCCCTATAATTAAGCATTTAGCTCCCTTCTGTCTTGGTGTGTTGCATTAAATGAACATATGTTCAAATGATAAGGACTTGAACACATTGTTTGATGATGTAAAACATATGTATGGTGTATCCAAAGGCTCCAGTAGATCTTTTTGCCTTAATAAGGGTGTCACATGACTTATGAGGTCACCCCTGATTGACTTAAAAAGTGCTCCTCTAGGGGGCTCAGATAGGTGTGGTGATCAGTAGCTTGCTGATCACAGTGAGAGAAGGTTCTAGTGAGAGTGTGCCAGTTTTCACATTGTTCCATGGAAAGGAGAGACTGCAGGAATTCTTTTATGTTCTCTGAAGGAAGAAGAATAATATCCTGTGCTCTGAAGGTGTGAAGGACTAACACCATTTATTTTCCTTTCTGTATACAAGTATTTTTTATTTTTTTTGATTTATTGAGACAATAAAATGATAAACGCAGAAGTATGCATTTTTTATGCATCTTAAACTGGTTGTAAGATCTGTTATTGGAACCCACACTATCACAACTGGTGTCAGAGGTAGGATTTCAACCTCAGGGGTATCAGAAGGTACTCCAGAGGGGGTGTTGCACTGTAAATACCCTGGCAGATGCAGCAACCAGAACAAGTGGAGCTGGATGCAGTACATTTGACCAGGTTGGTCAGATTGAAGACTGGAGTGCAGTTGTTGTCCGGGATTGAACCTACCACCAGACCAAAGAAGATGGAAGAAGGAGCCATGGCAGCGGCTGGTACTTCAAAAAGGGAGGAAAGCCAGATGACCCCAGCACCAGAGGACCCGAGCGAATTATTGAAATGGCTTTGTCTATGCCAAATTGAGATGAAGCGCCAAAGAGAAGAAGACCAGAGACAGAGGGATGAAGATCGGAGGATACAGGCAGAAGAAAGACGGAGACAGGATGAAAAATGGACAGCAACTCTAAAAGTTATACAGGACATGACACAGGGGTAGACGGAGAGGACTGTCCCTAGAGACATAAAATTAACTAAATTAACTGAGGTTGATGACATTGAGGCCTACCTGACAACCTTCAAGAGGGTGGCTCAAACCTGCAACTGGCTCAGAGATCAATGGGTGATTCATTTGGTCCCATACCTCTCTGGATGGGCACAGATAGTTTATAGTCAGCTAAGTGGAGCTGACAGTACCAACTATGACAGAGTCAAAGAAGAAATATTACGTAAATATAATATAAATGCAGAAACGATAGACAGCGGTTTCGTCCCAGAAAATGACCAACCTGACACCCTAAGGGAAACTTACGCCGTCTGAAGGACTACTGTGGTAAGTGATTGCAGCCCACCTCCAAAACCGTGGCTGAAATAATGGAACTGATAATAATAGAACAGTTCATCCAGATACTACCAGGGATGTTCAATTGTGGGTGAAGGAGCATAAACCCGAGACAGCTGAAAACACCAACAAGTTGGTGGAGGACTACTTGGCAGCACGAAGCACCGAGGCTAGAGGTAACCAGAACAACCCAGGACTATCCAGCACACTGGTAAGGCCACCTTTATACTTCTATAATCAAAGACAATTTTATCGAGAGAGAGAGGTGGGAGAACCTCTTACACCGAGATTGTATGCCATGGTTGCCTTGGAAAAGACATATTGTGAGGAACTGCCCCAATAAAAGAACTGATTTGGCACATCTTGCCTAGCTAATTTTGGGTATGTGGACCTCAGTGGGTATTGGGGAACAACAGACTTTGGCCTGCTGGACTCTGGGAGTATACAGACTTTGGTTAGAGACGATTTAGCTCACGATATGCCTAAAAATGACTCAGCTACCACTGTCTGTTGCGTTCATGGAGACATATAAATACCCCACAGCATGTCTAAACATAACTGTAAACAAAGAAAGCCATGACATGTTGGTAGGCCTTGTTCCACGCCTTCCCGTACCCATAATTGTTGGACAAGACTTTCCCCATTTTGACTTATTAATGCAACAACATAAAACCTTTCCAGAAACAGTCAATGTGGTCACTAGATCCCAGGCCAAAACACAGCCATTACAGGAAGTTTTTCCTTTTGAGGAGGACTGTTTTGAAACTGTTAGTGCAACCAAGAAATCCAGAAAGGCCAAGAGAAGAGAAAAAAGGGCCTGGAAGGAACTGCAACTGGCTGAAGGTCAATTTTGTATTCCAGGGACTACAGTACAAGACATTGTACAGGACCAAAAATGTGATAAAACTTTACAACCTTTATTTTCACAGGTAGACAAGGCTGGACATCCTGGACAATCTCGTTTTATACTTAATCATGAGATACTGTATAGAGTTGTTATAGATCCTGATACAGCTGAAGAGATTGAACAATTGGTAGTACCTAGCAAATACAGGGAGCAGATAATGCACCTGGCCCATGACATCCCCATGGCTGGACATGAGGGCAGAGATAGGACAGTGCAACGGATCTTATCCCGGTTTTGCTGGCCTGGGGTACATCAGGATGTTGCTGCTTATTGTCGGTCATGCCCACAATGTCAGTTAGTAGCAAAAGGGGGAAAGAAGGATTTAGTACCCTTACAGCCCATTCCCTATGTAACTACTCCATTTGATAGAGTAGCAATGGATGTGGTAGGTCCCTTATTAAAAGTTCAAAAGGAACCAATACATTTTGGTTATATGTGATTACACCACTGATACCTCTGAGGCGATACCAATGAGAACAGTCACTGCCCCTCGTATCGCTGAGGAATTGGCTAAAGTATTTAGCCAGATGGGTATACCTAAGGTTATTTTGACAGATCGTGGTAGTAATTTCACGTCTATAATGTTACAGGAATTATACAGTTTATTAGGGGTATCTGCTGTAAGAACATCACCGTACCATCCCCAAACTGATGGGTTAGTTGAGCGTTTTAACAAACCATGAAATGTATGTTGCAGAAATATGTGCAGGAGGAAGGTCGAGATTGGGATAAGTTTTACCTTACTTACTGTTTGCATACAGGAGGTCAAGCCACCACTGGGTTGTCCCTTTACAATGCTGTATGGACGTAACCTTAGGGGCCCATTGATGTTGTTAAGGAGCATTGGGAACAAAAGGATAATGTGGCCTGCAAGAACATATTAGAATATATGACCTCCTTAAGAAAACGATTGGTAAAATATGTGTCCATAGCACACCAGAATGTAGACCAACGCAAATGAAACAGAAAGAATTATATGCTGTGGGGCTAAAACCAAAACATTTGTACCAGGATAAAAGTATTATTGCTACTACCTGCCACTGAGAATAAATTGATGATGCGCTATAAGGGCCATATATGGTATTACATCAGACCGCCCAGTAAATTATGCCATTGAAATGCCAGGCATAGGCCACTTAAACAATTTACCATGCCAATCTTTTAAGAAGTGGGTAGAAAACCGCCAACCCCAGTGTTATTCATACATCCTGAACAAGGGAGGACAGAATTAGACATGGCATATGACAGGCTGGATAAAACAGGGAATGAGACTGAAATTCAGATTAATACAGAATTGACCCGAGTACAAAGGGAAGAGATTGATCATCTCTTGGAGTATTTTGCAGATACATTCACAAGAAAACCAGGGAAAGCAAAAGGGGTGGTACATGAGATAAGGGTTACACAATCAAAACCAATCCATCAAAAACCATATAGATTGCCCGAAAAGATTAGACCAGATGTAGTTGCAGAAGTTAAAAGAATGGAGCAAGCAGGAGTTATTGTTCCATCTCGTAGCCCCTGGTCTTCACCACTGGTAGTGGTACAAAAAAAAGAAGGAGGTATCAGGCTTTGCCTAGACTTCCGGAAAATTAATGAAGTTTCAGAATTCGATGGGTATCCAATGCCACGCATTGATGATCTGTTAGACCAGATAGGTTCTGCCAAGTATATTAGCACACTTGATTTGACTAAAGGGTATTGGCAGATACCCTTAGCACCCCAAGCTCAAGAACTCACTGCTTTTTGTACTCCACTTGGTTTATATCATTTTACTACTATGCCGTTTGGTCTTCATGGGGCCCCGGCTACTTTCCAAAGGTACATGGATCATGTTTTAAGACCACATAAATGTTACAGCGTAGCCTATTTGGATGACATTGTCATTTACAGTACAGACTGGGACTCTCACTTAATACACCTTAGTGCTGTCATACAAAGCATCAAATATGCTGGTCTTACCATCAACCCATCTAAATGTGCTATTGCCAAAACTGAAATGCACTATCTAGGCTTCATAATAGGACATGGGGTGGTTAAACCCAAAGTGGACAAAGTTGAAGTGGTAGCAAATAGTCCCATACCCACCACCAAGTGACATGTCAGATCTTTTCTTGGACTGGCGAGTTATTACCGCCGGTTCATCCCTGATTTCTCAACAATTGCCACACCACTTACTGACCTCACTAAAACAAATTTCCAAACAAAGTAAAATGGAGTCCAGCCTGTGAAGAGGCATTCCAAAAGATCAAGGCAATTCTGTGTTCAGCTCCAGTGTTGAGTAGTCCAGATTTCTTAAACCTTTGTAATACAAACTGATGCCTCTGACACGGGTATAGGAGCAGTACTAACCCAGCATAGTCAGGAGAGGAACACCCATATTGTTCCTCAGCAGAAAATTGCATGAAAGGAGAAAATATTCCACGGAGGAAAAGAATGTTTAACCATCAAATGGGCAGTAGAGGCCCTTAAATATTATTTATGGGGAAATCAGTTTACAATGTAACAGACCACAACCCATTATGCTGGCTGAACTTAATGAAAGATAAAATGCACGTATTTTACGGTGGTATCTGTCATTACAACCTTATAAATTTGTTGTAAAACATAGAACTGGTTCTCAGCATCAGAACGGATTTTCTATCACGTTTTGGTGCTGATCAAAGTAATGCATCCATTCCGGTATGAAAAATAGAATTAAAAATGGAATGCATGGTGCCAAGAAGGCACAACCCCAGGGAAAAGAATGAATACAAACAGTATTATTATAGGTATAGTAATGTGTTGAATACAGTTTATCTTAAGGGTCCCTGGGGGGAACTTCTGGAGTGGGTGGGCAGAAGTTCCAACCCTTCACAGGGTGGGAGGTCTTAAGGCAACAACTAGTTGGTTGCCTTCTTGTGTGGAGAGGAGTGTGCTAGGATGTTAATAAACAAACATCAGGCATAGCTTAAAATTTCAACTTTCTTTTCACTCTCTCCTATCTTCTTTCCTTTTTCTGACTATCCTTTTATTCATATCAGGGTGGCCAACCTGATACTCTTCATTCTTATCTATCCCTTGTCTGAAATGCAGCCTGAACTCCCCCCCCCCATTTTGTCTTAAAGACATCCTTAAAACATGTTCCCCATTAGCACCCTTTGCAAACTGTGTGAGAGGCCTTTCGGCACCATGCAATTCTGCTTAAAGTTGGACCAGCATAACATTCTGTCGTGATTTGCATATGCAGCCCATGATGCTTTGCATTGTGGGGGCATGTGTGATTTTGTATTTTCTTAAAACATGTTCCCCATTACACAAGTTCCTTAGTCATAATTAAGAAAACAAAGGTATCTGTGTACTAAGAGTCCAAGGCTACTGTTCAAAAAGTTATCATTAGGTTTCTGTTTCCAAATGAAGAAAGGAGACATGTTTTTTGTTTAGTTAAGCTGCCATGTGTATCCTAAGTCCTTTGCAAATGAAAATGTTGATTCTGCCTTCTTAATGGTTCGGAATAGAAAGTCATACCCTTGCAAAACAAACAGATAAAGGAGCGTAATCCCTTTGTCTGTTTGGGTTTCAAGATAAATGCCCTTTTCTTCTACTAAAAAGAAAAAAGGTATAAAAGGTAACATGATTCCATAGAAATATCAAGTATAATTAACCTGTTTACTGAGACAGGTCCTCAGTAGCTGAGACAGGTGCTGCTACAGGGCTGGCTGCCCACAGACTGACAGGTTTTATAGACCCAGGAGAGAGTGATGTCATGAGGGGGAGGAGCTAAGCTAATGCTCTGACATCATTAGCCCTATAATTAAGCATTTAGCTCCCTTCTGTCTTGGTGTGCTGAATTAAATGAACATATGTTCAAATGATAAGGACTTGAACACATTGTTTGATGATGTAAAACATATGTATGGTGTATCCAAAGGCTCCAGTAGATCTTTTTGCCTTAATAAGGGTGTCACATGACTTATGAGGTTACCCCTGATTGACTTAAAAAGTGCTCCTCTAGTGAGCTCAGACAGGCGTGGTGATCAGTAGCTTGCTGATCACAGTGAGAGAAGGTTCTAGTGAGAGTGTGCCAGTTTTCACATTGTTCCATGGAAAGGAGAGACTGCAGGAATTCTTTTATGTTCTCTGAAGGAAGAAGAATAATATCCTGTGTTCTGAAGGTGTGAAGGACTAACACCATTTATTTTCCTTTCTGTATACAAGTATTTTTATTTTTTTTTGATTTATTGAGACAATAAAATGATAAATGCAGAAGTATGCATTTTTTATGCGTCTTAAACTGGTTGTAAGATCTGTTATTGGAACCCACACTACCACACTCCCCTCAAACAAACTTCCAGGTGGCATGCTGGGACTCCACCCCAGTACGCTAAAAGTCCCATGTCGTCTTTAAAAAAAAAAAAAAAAGGCCCTCATTGAGTCTCTTGCTCCCTCCCTCAACCCGTGCCCACCTTCTGCATATCCCACCTCCCAACCCCCCATACTTGCCTCCGGAGCCCGGCGTAACGATCTTCAGTGGACCGGGAAAACGTCTTCACTCTTCAAAGCCGACCACGAACTGAAGAAATGCCGGTAAGTTGTATAATGGCATAAATGTTTTTTTTTTCAACTTATGTGGATATCTCGGCCATTTTTTAGACTTGTGGCACCACATTTTCAACATGGGGTTCTTGGGACCCCTCCTTATGAATTCAGTCACTGTCATGGTGGTGTTCAGTCCCAAAAGGTGATTTCACGGTCACTACCTGGAATCACCTTTCGGGACCAATTAATGAAAGAACAGTGTCACTGTGCATGAGGTGGGCTCTCAAAAAGCCTATGTTGCAAATTTGGTGAAAAAAATTCCAAAAAATGACTGCTATGTGCGTGCATTGAGCGGTTTCCACACACACTTGTAACTTCGCGAATTTGTAATATTTTCACTCCAGATTTTCAACACTGGCATTTTTTCACACCTCCTTATGAACAATACAGCTGTCATTTTTCACATCCTGGCCGACATGTGTTTACACACGCGTCCAGCGCAGAATAGTGCAGTCACTGTGGGAAATCAGAATCTAGGACAGATTAAGAAAATCCCAGTGACACTGTTCATGAGCAGAGGTCCTAAATTGCCTATGTGGAAAATTTGGTGAAAAACTTACAAAAAATGACCATGTTACTGGCGTGCATTGCGCATTTTCTATGGACGCTCATACCTTCACCACTTTTTCATATATTTACTCCAGATTTTCAACATTGCCATTTTTAAAACCTCCTTATGAACAGTACAGCTGTCATTTTCACATCCTGCCTGAAATGTGTTTTTGCACCAATGGCACAGAACGGCGGGGTTGCTGTCCGAAAGCAACTTTTGGAATGGATTAAAAAAATTACAGTGCCACTTTTCATGAGGGGAGGTCCCATAAAACCCATGTTAAACATTTCATGCAAGGAATTCCAAAAAATGACCATGTTACTGGTGTGCGTTGTGCAGTTTCTACACACTCTCGTAACTTTGAGAATTATTCATATTTTCACTCTAGATTTTCAACATTGCCAGTTTTCCACACCTCCTCATGAACAGTACAGCTGTCATTTTTCACATCCTGCCCAAAATGTGTTTCCACACCTGTGGCACCAAATGGCATAGTTGCTGTGTGAAATCACCTTTCAGGATTGAGTAATGAAATAATGTCACTGTTCATGAAGTGGGGTCCCAAAAAGTCCATTTTGAAAATTTGGAGTGAAAATACCAACAAATACCCGGGGCATTAAGGTTTACAACCATAATGCTCACCCTGTAGAGACTGACTGGTGTCAGGGGTGAGACTTGGGTTCATCGGCCGTAATGCTCATGGCATTCTACTCCTCACCCTACAGCTAGTGACAGGCAGTAAGGTGTGCCTTGAGGTCTTCGGCCCTAAAGTTCACCCTGTTCTCTTATACTGCACCCATCTCAGTTTATTTCCTTATGAAATGGGTTAAGCATAAGGGCTGAAGACCCCTAAGCACACCACGACACCTGTCGGTGTCTGCAGGGTGAGGTGGAATGACTTAAGCATTACAGTCGATGACCCAAAGGTACATCCCCAATGGCTTGCAGTCTCTGCATGGTGGGGTTGGGGGTTGGCATTAGTTCAATACTGTGATTTCTATTATGCATCCCTCTAACTAGTGCATTAGCAATGCCAATGCCAGCAAGCAAACATTTGGCATTGACAAATGCTTGTTCTTGGTTGATGTGGGGCCTTTCAGTTTGGTTTGCCTTCAGCTTCTGCTTGGTCTGTGCCTTCTGCTGCACACTGGGTTAGTATTTTGTTGCCTCCTCTAGTTATTGTGTTGTGCTTCTGCTTTTTCTCTAAGGTAGCAGCTCTGCTGCTTTTTGTCCTCCATTCACTCAGTGCTTCCCTGCTGTGTGCTTTTAGTATACTTCCACCTTCTATGTCCGAGTTATTAAGTAGGTGGCCCTTTATTTTGTGTTTAAATGCCTGCTTTTGTCATGCTAATAAATGTTCTTGTTTTTCTCAGACTCTGTTACCAGCGCACATTTGCAACCTCTTCACTGACTTATCTGCTATTCATATTTAACTATTTCCTGTTACAGCAGTTCCTACATGCTTTATATTCCAGTGCTTCCACCTTGCTCTGCCTGCTGCTGCTCCCAATTAACCCCAGCCCTTGGTTTGGTGCATGATTGCTTACCTGTATTGAAATATAAGAATGGCAATATCCACCTACCAGAACATGAAAATAGAAAACTTCAGTGTTCAGACAAGAATGCAGGCGTGGATAGCTGGTTCACCTCTATACTGCATCTATTTTGAGCCTAAGGTTATGAACTTATGATTTATGTTTTCAATAATATCTAAGCTCAGCAACCAGAGTAAGTCCCTTCTGCTATCAAAATCATGAAAAGACTGTTTACTGGCTTGTAATCACTGGGCATTGTCATGGTCCATCTGGGCATTTATTCATCCTTCTCATAACCTGGTAGCTGTTCCCACTCCTACGCAGACATTTAGTTAGCCTTAATCAGTCAGTCAGTCTTAATCAGTCTGCTTCAGCATTTATTGCCTCTGTCATAGTTCCATGCAGCATTGAGCTTTTCCTGCTTGTGGCTGAGTTTTACCTACAGTATGATTATGGCCTATAAAATACATTCATATTTTCAGTACCTTTTCAGTCATACTCACCATGGATATCAGCCCTTCCTTTCAGCTGTCATCATTCAGTTGGTCAATTTCCATCTACATACCGACAGGCTCTATCAACGCATCCATACAAGCCCACGTTACTGCATTGTCTCAGTCAGTACTCTGGACACTTTTAACATGTACAATCTGACTTTTGCAGCTAACACAGTACTATGAAGCACTGTTGCAACCGATGGAGCTCTTCTGACACTCTTCAGTTTCTTTTTCCTTTACACATGATGTTGAACTCCAAAACCCTTTGCTGTGTGTCTCAAGGTGACATCTCTCCACTCAGAACCATGATGTTCCAGCAGATACTGAATCCTGGCTTTTCTCTATCTTGCCTTACTTCAGCTGTACCATCAAACCCCAGGGTAAATCCAGCTCCATTCAGATCTGCACAGCATAACATGTTTGCTGACAGCAGGGTTCCTCCTCCATGCTACTCTTTGACTTCCATCTTCATCCACTGAGCCCCTACAATACGGTGTCATAATGATAGGTAACAGCTGTATAGAACAGCCTAGCCTTAGCTTTGTTCATCAACCAGGCCCTGCTCCTGGAGCACATGCTCTGGACCTGCAGAACATCCAGCCATCAGTTTGCTCCTGAAGTTAAACCATCCACTGAGCCCACTTTTCAGCTTCTTCAACGTCCCTTCCATACTTCATTTCAGCCATAACAATCTTACAGTTATAAATATACTGTTCCTCTCCACAATAAGAAGATCCAGCATTTAGCCATTTAAGACTCATCTCCTTCAAGACCAGGAAAACTGTTCATACCCGAGATATCCACCAAGGATGGATTGGTCCAAAACTGATGACGTACCTTATGGCATTCCACATGCCAATTTCAACATTTGCTAAGGAACAAGACCTAATCGACATACTGGTCTCGCAACCATCTGATCAATCTTCTTTTTTCCTGTGTCTCTCCAGCTGACTCTCACCCATCCTCTGTTCCAGTATTGAGCTTCCTGTTCAATGCATTCGGGCCTTACTATTGCAAATCAATACCTCTGTAGCTACACTAAACACGAGAGTTGCTGCAGTAGTAAACTGAATACCCAACTCAGCAGCTGCCAATTCCAGTACTCCACATCCTCTCACTCAAACCAAACTGACCAACCTCTGTCTCTGCAGGAGAACCCTTATGCAACAAATGCAACAAGGAAGCTTGCTATTCTTCATCATGAATTTTCTTTTCATTGGTAGTCCGAAGGTGAAGTTCTACAAATGGGTATGCCACAACACAAGCAACCATGCCCAAAATCCACCCTTAGTCAGACCATGACTAGGAAATCCATCTACGTCACTGTCCATCTCCGTTCTTACCCAACTGCTAACTGTCCATTCAGAACAACACTTGGTGCCTACTCTTCGCTTAGGATTCTCTCAAGGAACCGATACAAGTTTCCATGCTATCCCTTCATTATCTTTTATCTGTAAAGATCTTCAGTCCACAGAGAAAGACCCAAAAATAGGTCAAGTACTTCTTCAAGAATGCAGTGTGGAAAGGATTTTTAATTGGTCCATTCTAAAACTGCCTTCCCTACATGCTGCATTAGCCCTGCTGGGCTCACAACTTATACTCAGGCTAGAAACACCTTATCGTCAATTTGTCAGCTCCCCACCAGTCAACTGAGCACAGCATCATTTCCCTTATACAGTGTAAACCCCCTGTTACCCGGGGTTATTAGAATCCCAGTAAGACCTAGTGGTAGGCAGGGAAGGCAGCTTGTGAAACTCCAGTTAAATAGATTTCGCACTGTCTCACTCTGTTCTCAGTCTCAGCTGAGACTGAGGGATGACATCATTTAGAACTGTCGCAGCTGCATAAGCCACACTAGAATGTTGCAGTTGGAGGTTAGAGTAGAACGTTGGGGAATTTGAAGTCAGTCTGAGAGAGAGTCTGTAGAGTGCAGCAGAGGTGCTCTGTTGAGTGCAAGCCCTCAGAGCTCTAAGCTCTGTTAAAGAGCTATTTTAGTTTTTAGGTGTGTGTTTCCACCTGAAGAGGAACACAAGAACTGTATATTGAAGTGGTGGAGACCACTTTCAATGGTTCAGGGCCCCATCCCTGTGGGGATAGAGGGAAGGTATCAGCCTGTTTCCAGGGGCAACCCCCTTGGTCCTGCTAAAGAAAATAAGCTGCCTGTTTAAGTTCGTGCTGAGGCACCAGAAGCTCTGAAAGAGAGTTCATTGAGTAGGTAATGCCTGTGGGGCACCTGCAACCGAAGGGTGAGTTCGCTCAGCTAAAGGGCCATGTTTTTTTCCCATGCATCAGAATGAAACTAAAGGGACTGATACTGTGGGGTCAGGAAAAGACAACCAAGTACAGTTTGGAAGATGAGGGGGAGTGGACTGCTTAACTCTTTGGGGGGTCTAGAGTAATGGACAAGCCACTTATTAAGTATGTTCAAGTCCAGCACATAAGGGATGTAAAGACAGTAGACTGAATGTGAAATACATTTAAAAAGAATCTACACAGCAAAGTTTTAAAGGATGAGGTATTTACAGTCCAGAGAAATGGCCGGGTATGAATTGTGGGAGCGAGAGGTGGGAGACCCCCCATCAGTAGTAACCAAATTCACCTCTACGGATTTGCTCTGGGACACCTGTTGCTTTCTCTCAGGTACTTGGCCAGTGCCTGAGGAAAGTACCCAGACATGGGATTGATGAGGAAGATTCCTTTATGGAGCAGAAGTGCTCAGAGGTGGTTTAGGGAGCCACCAATAAATGTTTCCATGCTATATGGAAAGGGTCCAAGTGGCTGGCAAGGGAGCCGAGCCAGGGAAAACCCAGAGCAGTGTACAAGTTCGGGCTGTGTGCCCAGTGTGTTTCTGAGCCTGAGGGCTAAAGTGATGAGGATGTGTTCTGGTCTCCTTAAATCTGCATTACCAGGAGTGTAGCCCCGTGGGGGTCCATCTGTGCTTTGTTTATTCTGCTGGATGTGAATAAAAGCCACACTTTAAAATCCTGCTTCTGGTATTGGGCATTACAGTTATTGCTTCCTTTGTCCGGAGTTACTTGGGTCCCCCTGTGCAGAGTAGCCAAACCTGGCCTATGTGCCGAGTGACATATTCCTCCCCGAACCCAGCCCACCAGGTAGAGCTGTCTGAAAGAAACAGCATACCTGGTAGGGGTTACACCTTCTGAGACCTTTCTCTCACACGCTTGAGTCAATGATGCTATACAATGTATCAAACTTGCTGGATGCCATGCTTGGGTATCTAAAGCAGACATTGCTGATGCTTCAAGGTGTTACCAATCCTTTCCAATCTATGGCATCTGTACAATATCCGATGGGATCATCCTGCATCTACCAGATGACTTCTACTCATGGACCCTGCAAACTCTCCACCAGCCAAAAACATCACCTATCTCACTAACCTAATTTGGGGCCCCCATATACTGCTAGTAGAAGCTAAACATTGGGTCCAGTCACATCCCTGGAATTCCCTGACATTGTCTGGATCTGACTACATGGGAGCAGGCCTTCCTATGCGCTGAACAATCAGATTAATTCTTGAGTCTCTCTCCAGTCCAGATAATCTTGTACTAAGAGAGTTCTTATCCCTGCCAGAGTACTAGAACTGAAGTATGATATTCATGCCACAAGATCTACAGATATGGTCCCTAATTCTCAAATCATAGAATGAGATATTGTTGTTCTACTATGATTCTTCTCCTGCTTATCAACTAGAAACATTGTCCAATTCAACACCATCATATGGATTCTCTAACATCCCTGGAGACTCCTGGTTCACTCTTCTGTAGCCTCCAGACCTTTCAGTGATACCTAAATTCACTACAACTTCTGCCTTACTTGACATACTGTATACTCAATAGTTGATGCCATGGACATCTCTTCTCCAACCATATTCCTATGTTTATTTGGATAACTAGTTAACAGTAACAGTATCTCAATAGCGGGTTACACCATGTTCAGGGCTGATCACCTTACCAAAAGAGTTGGTGGTTGCGTAATATATCTTATGGATCACTTACAGGCTCACATCCTACCCCTACCTGATACTGGTACCAGCATGCAAGTCCTTGCAGTAAAAATATTTCTTGGAAAGCATAGCAAAACTCTCACTATCCTCACGGTATATATCTCACCTGGACAAAAAAAACACTGGGCTTGACTCACTACTCGAGTGTCTCAGCACCCTTAACCTCAACACTGGAACTCTACTGCTAGGTGATTTCAATGCTGATTGGCCCTCCCTTATGGCAACTCCGTACAGGAATGCAGTGACATCAGTGCACCTTTCCTAACTTGTATCCTCATCCACTAGGGTCAACTACTAGACTGTCACAGCAACATTACTAGACTGGGTTCTATCAAATAGGCCAGAACACATCTCCCTCACCACTGTCCTACCTGATGCTTTTAGTGATCACTTGCCCGTTCTATTTTGCTGGTACAGCACCTAGTCCAAACCCCTTACTAGAACTGTCACAAACAGAGTCCTTAAGCAAGGCCACCTGGACCAATTTAGAGCCGACCTGAGTCAACAGGAGTAGTCCCAAGCCTACTCTTCCACATCTGTTGATACAGCCCTGGAGTGTTTCATCCGGTTATTCAATGCAGTCTGTAACACACACACTCCTATAAAAAAGCAGAAAATAAAAGGCCACAGCAACCCTTGGTTCTCGCCTGAGCTTCTCAAGCACTTGAAAGCAAGAGATAGCCTATGGTATAGAACCCTGGAGAAGGCAAGCAGGCCAACATTCAACTTTACAAAAAGGCAAGCAGCGATTGCACTAGGGCGACATGCAGCAAAAAACCAATACAACAAGGACACACTTACCCAGTCTTGGAGTGATGGTAGAAAATTTTGGGCTAACCTCAAGGAGGGCACAGGAAAAGTTAGCAAGTCAGCCCCTACGATGCTCAGAATAGATGGCTTACCTACAACTGACCCGAAAACAATCGCTAACTTATTCAACAAAGAGTTTACTGATCTCTCTGGAGTGCTACCCCAGACTTCTTCCACCCCTCTAACTCCTCTGCCTTAGCACATACAATGAACCAGCCACCTACTAACCCTCCATTTAATTTCAAATCCATCTCAAAACATGAAGCCAGGAAATACCTTCTAAAGGTCCTGGGAAAATCCCATCATAGTGATGATTCCTTTGACCTAAAATGTGTAGCCCTTTCCCTGGAAGTCATCCTGGAGCCTCTAACCCATATTATCAATGCCTCTTTAAGATTCTCTCAGTTCCCACAACAATGGAAAGTGGCATTAGTGACCCCAGTTTTCAGGAGTGGCGATCGTTTCTCGCTAGGAAACTACAGATCCATTTTGATTCTTCCACCCCAATCCAAGGCCCTAAAGAGGATTATCTTGGACCAATTAATTGAACATCTGGAAAAATACAACATTCAATGCCGTGAACAACATGGCTTCCACAAAGCTCATAGCACCACCTCAGCTCTGCTTGAGTTCATGGGCTTTATTCACAACTCCCTTGAGCATGGTGAACTGGTTGGAGCAGCATTTATTGAGTTGTCAAAAGCGTTTGACACGATCAATCATGACCTCCTTGCTGAGCAACTAGATGCTATTGGTCTATCTGATGATACCATAAGATGGTTCAAATCCTACCTCTCGGACTGATCCCAGCAAGTTAGGATAGGCAATGTCTACTCGCAGCAGACCAGTATGCTCTGGTGTCCCACAGGGCTCCATTTTGGGTCTCCTAATATTTAGCCTAATTCTATATCAGCTTCCAAGTGCCTGTCGCAGCAAAATTTTGTTATCTACAGATGATGCTGTCCTCTTCTCTAAAGGCACTGACCATAGTTCCCTGGAGCACACCCTACAAGATAGATTAATCGCAGTGGAAAAGTGGTTCAAGGACCACAAACTTGTCATGAACTATAAAAAAAAAAGGTGAAGATGTTCTCCAGTCTGTACAATTGACACCGATCGCACCCTCTTATCCTTACCAATGTTGGAGGAGCATCACTTGACCAGGTACAACACTTTAAGTACTTGGGGGTTACAATTGACAGTACCATGTTGTCTGTCTACCATATAGACAATACAGTAAAAGCCCTCAACATACTCATCAGCCTCCTTCACAGGCATAAGCATAGTCTTACCCCTGAAGCCTTAAATCTCTAAGTTCACAGCTCAGTGGTTTCCCTTGTGGAGTATGGAATTGTAATCTATGGATCGGCAAGGGACACAGCCCTCCACTGAATCAAAATTGCCTTAAATAAAGCATGTTTCCTCTCCACTGGTTCTGATTGGCAAACCCCTACCTCTGACCTTTACACCTATGCCAACTGGCTCTAGTTTATGTACCAGACCTGTCTGCTGGCCAAAAAAAACAAGTCTACGCATGCTGCCCATTGTCATCCAGAAGCTTCTCACCCCCTATGAAAGCAGCTACCCCACAAGAAGCTCCAGGAGCATGGTTTTCAAGGTACCCAGGTGTTGCACCTCACTAGGACAAAGGGCTTTTGCCCACCAGCACCCAAATGGATTAACAACCTGCCTCCAAGCCTCACTGCTATAGCAATGTTAGGCCCCTTCAAATGTGAGCTAAGAACTCATCTGGTTGCCAAAGCAAGTTGTGACTGTTTCCAATAAAGCCTCCAGCCCCCCCCTGCCCATCTGTCATCCACCTCTGCACCATTGGGTCACCTTCTCTACCACTCTACTACTTCCCTCCCTCCCTAAACTTTCCCACCCTCCTCTCCCTGTCCATTGACCTCCCTCCCTTCATCCTCTCTCCACCCCTCCCCATCTGCTAAAATCCCAGCACCCCGTTCCTGTAACAGGCATCCTGTACTGATCCAGTTCTGCCCTAATACCTGGCACCTCTGGTTAACCTCCACCTGCTACTAGTATTTCCAGTATGCTTAATATAAGCATCCTTATTCTCCCTTTGATGAGGCCCACCATCTGGGTTGATTCCTGTATTTTTCTCTCTCTGCAGTTTGTCTTCTCTCTCTTGCCCCTCTCCTCCTGAGCCAACCCCTCCCTTTGTCACCCTCTCTTCCTCCCGTTTTCCTCTCTGAGTAGCTAGTCCCATTGTATACAGTGTTATTTACTTCTCACTGCCATGTAACTTGTTGCTTAATTGCCTTAATTGTTGTCAACCTTCTTACGGCATATCCGTAGGCTTTTTTTGTTTTTTACTGTATGACCCAGATGTGGAACCTATGTAACGAGCCTGTACTCAAAAGTTTAATCCAAGATCTTTAATAAATAAATAAACAAACAAACAAACAACTGTTAATAAAGGCCGATCTTCCACTCCTTCAATAATGGCCTTTCTCAGAAGTTGACCTGGACATCTTTCTACAACCATTTTCAGCTCCAATGTGCACATATTAAAAGAACTGCTAATCATCTAGCTAACTCCTTATCTCACTTTCACTTCAGCAATTCTTCAGTACGATCGCCATAACAGATGCCTATATGACACTACCTCTAAATTACTCAGATCGTCAAATACCTGAACCATCACTTGGAGTCAGCCCAGCCTGTAATATGGCCATTATTACTAGCTGAATCAACAAAAACAGCTTACATTTCAGCCTGAACAAGGTACTTTGCATTTCAGGCCAACTCTGCCTGTGATCCTTGCATGATTTCATTTCAACAAGTTCTCACTTTTGCATCTTTCTGCTCCTCAGAAAATAGAATGTCTAATTTCTCCATCAAACAGCAAATTGCTGCCATCCAATATGTATATTACATTACCTGTTTAACTCAACATTCATCCAACCCTTCGAATTAGTCTTGCAAAACATTTCTGCAGGACATTAAAAGACAAAACCCTATAAATCGATCAGCTAGACATCAAGCCTCGTGGATCTCAATACCTCTTCAGAAGTCAGACAATCTGACAACTTCAATCTATATACCACCATGACCCATACTTCTTATAGCTTTCTGGGGGTTAAAGAATTCATTCAGTTCTTCCATGTTCAATCCACAATATCATCTCCTTGCAAATACCCTTTAAGAAGGTCATCTGATGTCTACCATCTGCTTCTCAAAAAGCCCAAACTATCAGACTGCATATCGGTTACACCGTTCCTTACCAATGTATTCAAATAATGTCCTATCAACTGAAAGACATCTGATGAATCCAAATGGACCACCACTGACTACAGAGTCTGGGAAAGCGATGACTACTAATGTATTTGATCAGACTCCTACCAGCTCAGCTTAGCCTCATCCCCTTCTCTTTTTCAGGACATTCATTCAGAAGACCTGGCTACTTCTGCCTCCAAGGAACATTCCATCAAAAATCATCAAGTTTATAAGTAAGTTATATAGATTAGCTAGTTAAAGACAGGAGGAAGGGCTGACCTTTTGCCTCATGTCACCAGAGGTTTCCTGGGGTTCTTCCTCTCCTTTGAGCAATTCATCTACTTCTACAAGTTGGAGGACATTCTCAGTTCAGTGATAGACAGATGTCTTTGGGCCCTCTCATGTTCTTTAGCCTGATCCCTCTCAGTCACCTCTTTGATGGTTGAGATGACAGACAAAGGCCAAAGTAAACCACTTAAAACAGTCAGCCACACTTACAACTGAATGGCCAATGCCCATGCTTCTGAGACTGCATGACTGCCCCTTTTCTCTTGTATATTCCCAGCTGCCTCCTGCCTTCCAGTGCTAGGTGTTTTGCTTACCCTTCTCACACCCCTCATCCTTCTCCAGTACTCTTCACCTCCTGGTGGCCATCTCATGTCTTTTAGTCTGATCCCTGCTGAGCACCTGTTTGAAGGTGGAGCTGACAGAGAAAGACCAAAGTAAGTAGTATACACAAGCATTACTTAAACCAGTCAGCTGAACCAAGTACTACTAGACGTGCTTTGATACCAAATTAGATGCAAAAAAAAAACACACTTCACAGCATCCCACATTACAACTGTTATTGTGACTTAGTCCTTTATGTTTGTTACTACTTATCTAGAGACCAGCTTCAACTTCAGCTAAAAGGTATATGCTATAAGCACCCAACTTAAACTGGTTCATTCAAAAGGACAGCTCAATGTCTAGTACCACCAGTGGTGCAAGTGGTAGACAAGAAGTACAGGAACTAAGGCACTGGCAAATATGAAATGCAGAATGAAGATCTTCAATCTGAAGGATAGCTGTGTGAAGACACGTCTTTCTATTTCGACACTAGTAGATTCAGTTAGTGATATTGAAGTATTTCTAGCAAAATAGCACTGTTCTACAAGTCAAATGTTATGAAAACCCTAATTTTAGGTCACAGGGCCAGAAACTATAATTTTGTTGCTGGTTTCATAATTTCAGTTCCAGTGTCAGTGGGAAGAAGTACAGGAACTCCATTCATGCTGCAAAAAAGGTACAGAAACTGAGTTCCTGTGCATTCCTGTTCACTTTCATCACTGAGTACCACCCTACCATTAAATGTAGTGGATGAGTGAAGTATGGAATAGCTATGGAACAGCTGGGAGTGGGGTAGGTTTCTTTGAACTTTAACCAAATGGCTGTCAGTTGTCCTCTGCGTACATCTGTGGTCATAAAAATATCACAACAACATTCTGATGAAACAACGATGGAACAGCAACATTTGTGAGAGGGCAGAATTCCATTATTATACAATGGCAAGGAAATTTCCTGGACTGTGATTGGTCAAACTGGGACTGGAGCCGGGATGTTATCCCAGCATAACATCCCGACTGTAGTCCCAGTACAGACGGGACCGCATCAATAATTTAAAAACAAACGCTCCGCAACCTTGTCTACCAGCAGCTTCAGTAACCCGTGTGCTGCTTGAAATCGTCTGTCCCGGCCCAGCTCACCAGTGACACAACATTCAATTTTTCTGCCTAAAACAAAGATAAATGGGCCACCCCCACCACACACAAACACAATATTATTTAAAAAAAACAATAACATGGATTCGAGAGTGCGCAGCGAGTGAACGAGAGTAACGCTATTCAAACTGCCACCACGAGGCTCTCGCTCACACGCTCGCACTTGAACGAATTTGCTGACATAATTTTATTTCACATAAAATCTCCTCCCTACCAAGTCCCGACGTTCATTTAACTCAGCACATCCTCCTGGCACCAGTCGGACAGCGGAAACAGCGCAAACCACACGCGGCGGGAAAGATCCGAAACACAGACACGGAAGCAAGAAACAGCGCAAACCACAAGCGGCGGGAAAGATCCGAAACACAGACACGGAAGCAATATTAAAACCGACGTTACTGTGGGAAAAAATAACAAATGAGGGACGTTACTGTGGGAAGTACAAAACCAGCAGCTTAGTCAGATATAAAAGACATTAACAGCAGCTCCACCCACTGGTCACAACAGTAAAACAGCACTATTTTTTTAATAAGTACACCTACACATGAAATAAACAGCAAAAAATCAACTTTTTAAATATAGTTTTTATCTTTTCATTTTTTACAGTAGCGAGCCATTGTATAATAGGAATAATGCCCTCCAGGGTGGGTGTTATGCTGGGATAACATCCCGCCTTGGTAGCAGCGCCCGGCCATTGGCCCCGGGCCCAACCACCCAAGGTGGGATGTTATCCCAGCATAACACCCACCCTGTCGGGCATTATTCCTTTAATAACACTTAACCATATACCTTAATCATCTGTCACATAGTAGTTCAAAAATCTTGGAGTCTCATCGGAAAGACTCACTTTAAAAACCCTGTTAACTACATGATATAGCAGGTGTTTGTGATGTAATTGTGATAGATTCCCACTGCTATTTAAATCTCAAGAAATGTAAGACACAAGACATTAATGAGTTAGTACTGCTTGGAATGAATAGCAACTTTCAGAAATAGTCAGCTATTAAGTCTTATATTTGAAGTATTTTTTTTCTTTTCTGTTTTGCTCATTGGAAGACATTCTACTGAACCTGACAGCACTAGGTGTGATGTGTGGACCAGCATTCTACTTGGAAACTGACACAGTCTGTTGTGTTCCTCCCTATACATCATCAGCATTGTGACTTCACAGACTGTGACATCGCAGTAACCAAGAAGAGACAATCTCCTGCTGCTTGATTGATAATGTGTGACTTACAGTATGTTACCAATCAGGCAGCAGGGCTTGTGACGTAACAATGAGGGAGGCCACATGCTGATGATGTAGTGGGAGGAACAGAACTAGATATATCTGCTTTTGGGTAAAGCACTGCTTTTTCACATCATACCTGTTACTGTTAGGTGTAAAACCAACTAATGAGCACAAAGAAAAACACTTCAGCAATAAGAAGTAATAAGGCACTACTTTAAAATCTCCTAACCTTTTCAGCCTGCTACGTTTTTTGAACTACTAGCCCTATAATGCAAGTTAAACAAAAATGTTTTGCAGTAAAAATGCAAGGATCAGCAGGGATTCCTTGAGCAGCATTGTGTTATCAACTGCAGGGAATATACATTTTTTTCTATTAAATGTATAGTAGAAGAGAAGTCAAAGGTACAGAGGAAAGAGTAGCACCTAAAGCTAATGGGATGAAGAAAGGAAAGAGTCTCTATGTCCTCACGGAGATGGGGTCCCCAGAACTGCATGCAGTACGCCAGATGGGGTCTGACCAACTGTCTGTACAGAGGGATAACAACTTCCTGTTTTCTGCTGGTGATGCCTCTCCCTATACATCCCAGTATCCCCCCAGCCCTCCCTACTGCCTTCTCACATTGCTTGCCAACAAGGGTACACAGAAACACATTTTTTTTCACTTTATCTTTTTATTGAGATTTGAGTATATAAGAATGCACACATCTTATACAATTGAAGACAATCCTCCATGTAAGGTATACAATATCACTTAAAACAGAGTATTTAGGGTAAACATATTGGAGAAGCCTTATATACATGTATTGATAATAAAACACAAACCTAGACAGGATGTAAGTGGAGAGCAGAAGGGTTACAATCAATAGGGTATTATAGGATCAGAAGTAGCAACCATGTACAAAATACATGCTAGGACAGGCTATGGCAAGGCATTCAGTAAATTGCAAAAAGTGATAAATATGGTAATATGAAAGAAACAAACATTTGTAAATGCTGAATGTTTGCTTGCAGTGTAACAGAATTTTAAAGGGATCATAAACAATATGTCATTTAGTTCAACCATTTCTGGGGTTTTGTGTTCATTATTGACATGCTGTTAACATATGTGATGCTATTATATTTGCATTCTACATGCTGAATGTTTTTCCCCCTTTGTTTAGTGCTTTCAAAGACACACTTTCCAGACTCCTCTCTGTAACTAGAGGAAAACAGTAAAAGTGGGAAAAAACAGAAACAGGAGGGCTGGAACTAGTAGACATCTGGGAAAGATGTTTCTTGACTGTGCTCCTCAGCTGAATACTATTACTCTATTTTTTCTTGTTTTTGGACTTTCAAATTAGTATAAAGTTATAGTGAACATGTTCTACTAACAAACAGCTGTCGATCAGTATAATTCTTATCAGCAGGAAGAACAGGCAAACCTCAGCCAACGGCAGTTCAAAGCACCAGGAAGAATGCAATGCAGAAGCTGACCGAGTCAGACAATAATGGAGACAGACCACACATGAGCACTGGATTGTCTGAGGAGCCATCTAACGTGGCCCTCCTGTAGGCCATCAGAGAGTTTGACCACATAGTAGAATCTTTTAACAGCAAGATTTCTATGGTTCAAATGAATGTGGACACTGTAGCCTTGTATGCAAAAGCAGTGACTGATTTGGCCAATAAATCAGTGGCAGCAGTAGAGGCAGTTCCGTTGCCAGGTGGGGATCATCAGGTTCAAATGAACCCCTACCTTTTTGAACCACCCCCTTTTTTTTGTGGGACAGTTCTCTTTCACTCACTGTCCATTTAAAAATTGCCAGTAGACTGTGATGCTTAGTGCACATGTGCTGAGCCCAGCAGCATCTTCCTTCTTCGTGCACCCCCCCGATCTGCTGCCAGTCAGCTCCTTCAGTGCCAGTTAGACGTGGAGCTGCCCCATGAGTCTTTTGGCATGCCTCCCCCCATGATCAGCTGGCCAGTTAGAGTTCATGCCAGCAAGCATGACACAATGCAGCATGGCCGTTGCCCACAATTCACACTGTGCCAGCATACCGATGAAGATGGAGAGTGGCGGCTGTCTTGGAGATGATGTCTCCAGAAGAGGCAAGAGAAGCAGAAGATGTCAGCTTATAACCTTTTATTTTCAGTCACCAGCCAGTGCATTTTGCTGGCTGCCATCACCAAAGATGAGTGTGTTCTCTGTTAACTGTATTGGCAAGGGCTAAAAGTCACAGTTAGGCAAGGGAGCCATTCAGAGGGCAGACTGCTATCACCTTGGTGATGTACTAGTGAGTCAGAAAACACCATGAGCATGGCACCCTCACTGAGGCATGGACTTATGGCATTTAAATTCAGGATGTTGAATAAAAAGTTAACATTTATACAGCATACTGAGCACTCAAGTGCCACATAGCCATCTGAACTGGACTAGACATCTCTGCAGCATGCAAAATGGAATGTGGCAGTCAAGTGTTTTTCTGTTTTTGATTTGTGCTGGTATTGGCTTTGTGTGTAGATAATTTCTGCAACTTAAGGTAAAAAAACTGGGCTCTGCATCCCTGTGTGTGGAGACACTGGGCTATTTGTCATGAGACAGTGATTCTAAGTGTGCTATATTATTATTATTTGATCCATCAAAGTACTGGCTGCTTATAGGGGAATAGTTGAACCCTCACATCTAAGGTCATAGTGCAAAAAATGACAAATTTGGGACCAAGGCACGGGGTCAATACCGGGCATGGCAGAATGTCGTGCGACATAATTGTGTTGCGCAATTCAATGCTAACTTTTTTCTGGGGGCGCACAGCCCCCCACACCTCCCATTACAGTGGGGCTGTGCCCCCCCCAGACCTCCCCACTAAGGATTCTAACTCTGGGGGGTCCAAAACGGAGAGCGCACAGGTACAGGTTTCATCATAATGCCATGCGCTATTAAGCGTATGACATTATTACTTGCTACATTGGAGGAGGGTGTCCCAAATTGGGTGTGGGACTCTGAAGTGCTAGCAGGTCCCATTTAAAAATGATTGTCTTTTATGGCTGTTTTATGTTAGGAACATGGCAGTGCAGAATGTGTTTAACTAAATAAATGAAAGTATGCATTAGATGTGGTGGTACAGAGTACCAGGATTCATTGAATTCCATAGTTATCTGTATGGGGCACTGACCCAGTGGGTATGAAATAAGTTAAGGGTCAAAAATAATGACTCATATTGTTTAACTGAGTCAAGATTTGTAAAGCAGCAGTTTAAAACCATTGTAACAGTGAGCAGGTTGTCCCCGAGGTGAAGAAAAGGTGGATCAAAATTGAAAAAGTTTGTGGCAATTGTCCCAGTCCCACTCTCTGAAATGAACAGTGGAGTACAGTAACTTTTCAGTGGCGTGACATCATCCCGAAAAGTTATCACCTCCACCGAACCCTACAACTCCACATTTAGAAAATCAGATGGGCATGTTACAAAACATCTGAGCAAAAGATCCACACCACACTCAGCTAGCAAAAATAACACATTTGTTCAATTAATATCAAAGCATAACATAGTGTCAGGCGGTGAATGGGTCTGAAGGGTTCTATGTCATAATAGAAAAGGAAACACAGCAACTACCTATGCAGCCAGTGCACATTGCCAAAAATAAAAAAAGGCATTGTGCACTCCACCAATTGCAAACACAGCAGCAAAAACATAGAATAATATGGGAGCAAAGATTAACTTACTGTCAGTGCCCCCTATATTAATATAACCAACTCCAGGGGGGCACATGTCAGGAAGGGGGAGAAACTTGAGGGGAGGCTCAACTATGGGAGGGAGACACAAATCGGGAAAGAGATAACATTGGAGGGGCAACCTGGTGGATGGAGGGAACAATGTTAGGGGAGCAGAACGGCAAACATGACAAAAAAAAAATTGTACACAATCTCCCCCTCCCAAATGTAGTACAAAAGTATATGACTTCCACACCCAGACCTGAACCCAGGTCCATCGGTATTGCAGATTGTGACCCTACCTACCATGCCATAGGAGCAGCTTAGCAGTTTCTCCTCCAACAAATCCTCATATCCTAATCTCCCTAATCCTGCCTCACTACCTGTTCACTATTCCTCCGCTATGGTCACTATATCCTCGCTATACCCTCACTATCCTCTAACGGCTGCTATCCTTACAGGTGCTCAAACTGAGTGACTCAGAACTGAGTCACTCAGTTTGATTCGCCCATATCACGGGATACTGGTCTGAAGAAACCCTGACCGGTTTCACATTTTCCACATCATCATGGGGGCCCAGCTGATGATGCTGTAATTGTAAACCTGGTCAGGGTTTCTTTGGACCAATTTACTGCCTAGCGGCAGTATGTTATGCTTTGATATTTATTAAAAGCATTTAATTTTTGCTAGCTGAGTGTGGTGCAGATTTTGTTGCTCATTTGTTTGCTTCTTATCTGGCACACGTGTCAGTGGAGCAACATTTGTTGTTGCAGTTCAATGTTATGAACATAACCAATATTTCTGGGGGGATTTTTTGGGGGGGGGGCTGTAAGTGTTCTGTACCTGGTACTGAATCAATTTTTTTTTCATTATTAAGTGAGGTGCTCAGTGTACCAAGAATGGTGGGGGTGTGGGAGTAGGCATTGGGGAGATGATAACTTTGTACTGGGATACCATGCCACTGTCAAGTTACCTTTTCCCTCACTCTCTTTGTCACGCCTAACACAGTGGGGAATGGGAAGGGGGCAACAAGTAGGGTGCCCATTACTGAACCAAGAATTGTGTCACATATTTTTTTTCCCCAAGCGGGGTGCCTGGTATAATGAGTTGGGGGTGAAAGGGAGGCATTGGGGGTGGGTTGCAGATGGTAGCTTTGAACTGGGATGCCACACAACTGCCCCCTCCCCTTTTACATGCCCACTGGATTTGGGAAATATTCATTTACTCAATGGATTCTGAATAGTGTTACATCAACTGTTAATGTAGTTAATGATGTCGCACTGTGAATGGCGCCATGCCACTGTAAGCTGGGTGCCCAGTACTGAACTGAGAATTGTGTCACAGTTTTCTTTTTAATAAGTGGGTGTCCAGTATACTGAGTTGGGGGGTAGGGGTAGGCATTAGGGTAGGTCAGCGATGGCAACTTTGCACTGGGATGCCACGCCACTGTAAAGTTATCTTTTCCTTCACCCCCTTACATACCTACCATATTGGGGAACAGGGAGGGGGGCAACAAGCAGGGTGCCCGGTATTGAACCAAGAATTTTGCCACAGAGTTATTGTTTTTTTTAACAAGTGGAGTGTCCGGTATACCGAGTCAGGGTGGAGGTAGGCATTTGGGGTGGGTTGGAGATGCACCCCTTTTACATGACCTTTTCTCTCACTCCCTTACATGACTACCACATTGTGGAATGGGGTGGCAACAAGTGGGGCACCCAGTATTGAACCAAGAATTGTGTCAGAGTTTGTTTCTTAACTGGTAGGGTGCCCTGTATACTGAATTAGAGGGTGGGGGTAGGCATTTGGGTTGGGTCACAGATAGTCACTTTGCAGTGGGATGCCACACCACTCTCAAGTTGCCTTCTTCCTTACTGCCTTGCATGCCTACCAGATTGCTGGTGAACATGGAGGGTGAGAACAGTTCCTTTAATCCTGCAGACTTCAATATGCTCATTCAGAACTTGTCGTAACCCAGTTAGTTGAATGTGAAGCAGGGGGCAGCAAGTGAGGTGCCTGGTATCAAACCAAGAATTATGTCACAGAGTTGTTTTCTTTTTTAACAAGTGGGGTGCCCGGTATACCAAGTTAGGGGATGGGGTAAGCATTGGAGGTCGTTTGGAGATGGCAACTTTGCAGTGGGATGCCATGCCACTGTCAGGTTATCTCTTTCTTCGCTCCCTTACATGCCTACCACATTGGGGAATGAGGGGTAACAAATGGGGTGCCCCGCATTGAAAACAACATATCTTGCCTTGTATTGATTAGTAGATTTTACTCATATTTATTCAGGGAATGATGTGGAAAAGCATGACATTTATTAATTATATTAATGGCTGTATTAATATCTGAATACTTTTTTTGTACAGGAAGAGAAAGAGGCCATGAGGAATCAGAAGCATCATCACATTGTGAGAGCAACAGCCACAGTTCGGAAGCTGAAGCAAGTAACGTCGTCACCAATGATAAGGAAGATGAAGAAAGTATCTGCGTCCTTAGTGACAAACAGATTTAGTTTAGTTGCCGTATTGGTCCTTGTAAGAACAGATTCAGAAGCAAATGGTTTGACACCTTTTATTGGACCAACTTAGATGTTACAGAAAGAACAAACTGCCTAAGCTTGTGGACCAACCAATCCTTCCTCGGAAGCTTATCAAAGCTTCCTAGGAAGGACATGGTTGGTCCGAAAGCTTAGGCACTGTGTTCTTTTTGTAACATCTAAGGTGGTGCAATAAAAGGTATCAAACCATTTGCTTCTGGATCTGTCTCCTTAGTAAAAATGAAGAAACAAATATCATCTCCATCCATACTGAAGTAGGTGACAGCATGACTTCCACCCTTACTGTGGATGAAGAAACCAACATTGCTTCACTTTCTAGGGGTGATGCCCAACCAAACAGACCCCTTTACATTTTCTCCACCCCTTCCTGAATGTCAACCCTTTTTCAGAGTTTTGTATCTTGCGTAGTCAGCATGAACAACAGACAGGGTCTATTTTTCAGTGCTAATAAACAATTGTTGTTTCCCTAAGAATACAAGGCTTCTATAATGAACGTGTTTTAATGTCAGATGTCAGACAGAGACTTTGTTTCTAACATTAAGAACCAAGTTTTCTATAAATGACTTTTTCATATTTTTTTTTCATACATCATGCAAGTACAGTTAGCACTCTAGGTTTCACAGCTCAAGTTTGTAAAATGAGAAGGAGCTGTCTTTTAACCAAGGCATCCACAGAGTCCATCCAAATGCTGCTTACCTGCTCGCTGGGTAGCTTCATGTACATGAAAGGATCAAGCCACTTTGGATTGGAGCTATTCACTCTTTTCAGCTGCATGAAGATTTCACCCAGCAAGCAGAAAACAGTGTCAAGATCAGCCTTACTGATCACTGGGCTGTCACCGTCGAGCCCACTGCAACCTGAGCTGTATTGGACCCAACAGTGACACATCCTGAAACCCCATTCTTGTAACAAAATGTTTGCTGTGTGTGGGTAAGCAAACATAAAAAAATATATTTTGCACACAAAGAGCAAATTGGGACAAGCCCCACACTTGGGTGTGGAGCCCTTGGTGCTGACTATTCCATTGAAAGACGTGGCTGAAGACAACGTACCGAATAATGCTGAATACCTGAGTATTGGGATTGTCAAGCATGAGTATTCACTTGTTTTCAATAAAACATAGATGCAAACCCCTTAGTTGAGGTTGCCATCATTAGCTACATATGTAACCCCTTCCCCACCCTGACCCCACACTCCTAGAGATAGGCTTACATGCCTCCCAGCCTGGAAGCACCTGCTCAGCACTGCTGTTCTACACTTTGCAGTAGCCAAGCCAGAACTGATTCCAGCAACATTTTTCCTCTCTCTCTTTTTCTTCAGCTGAGCTGCTGTAGTGAGCAGTCATCTAAGTTCTCTGCCTGGGAGTAAGAAACAGTTGCAGTGCCTACATCTACAGTCCCTGCCTTGGACTTTGGCCTCCTAAGCTCTGGTTCTGCGTGAAAGAAGCTGACTTGACCCAAATAAAGACTACTCCATTTTTTGTGACATTTAAGAATTATTCAGGCCCTGCAGACCCTTACAGAGCATGGCAAATCTGAGTCCTTATTTTAAAATCAGTCACTGATTCACAGCAAAGCATATCAGGTTTGTTGCCTATATTAAGCCCAGTGAGCTCCCCCCCCCAAAAAAAAACTAAGACTACAAGTGACACATCCAAAACAACTCTATTCCCCAAGAGGCACACAGTAAAACCGAAAGCGGAGATAATGTCCCTGGACAAAATGTCACGGACAAAAAGAAGCAGATAACATGTCGCTGTGACAAGTCGTAGCGCACATACTGGTCGCATAATTAAAATATTGCCAGACCAAATGCCGTGGCTAAATTCAGGCGTGTTCATCCAGAGCTGTGCATAACAGGATGATGTTACATCGCTCTCTCACATTGGTTGTACAGGTAGGTGGTGCTACAAGTAGGTGATTTGGCCAGAAAGGGTCAAGCTACAGTGGAGGTGCTGATGTGCATAAGAGCTGATGGGAGTGGGACAGTAAAGCATGTTCTTGTGCTTGTGCTTGAAACTCATAGTAATGATGGACATGCTTGTGCATGTGCAGGGAGTTGGTTGTGCTGTACAGGGGCATTAAAACTTTTATTAAAATCTTTAATGGTTAAAAAGTTTAAAAACGCAGTTTAACATTGATCTCAAGGACACTGGCAATGTCTTGAAGGTACTTCATTGGCGTTCTGTTTGGAAAATCAGAGCAGATGTGTTTGTACACTTTATTTACTCATACGTACTTGCTGTTTTTTCTTGGTGGATCCTGACCAAGCTCCAATTGCCTGCACTGAAGTGAAACAGCGTGCTGCTCCTGCCTCAACTTTCTTGCCAGTCTGCCGCGGGTAGGATGGGCAATTGTCACAGTTCTGGAGAACGCTCTGTGCCAGGCTTCCAGGGCATTATAGTGTATGGTGGAACGTTATTCAGCATGAAAATCCATGCCTGCAATAGTGTTGGTGTGCTTCACTCACTCTGTCATACTGGCTGTTGTGCTGCACTCAGTATGTCAGTAGTGCAGCACAACAAAATGGAATGCTGTCTCGCGCCTCAAAGACCTCGAGTAGCGGTTGCCATTGCTTGTCTTGATGCCTAATGGTTTTGAGTTGGTATACGACCAGACAGCAGTAGCGGTCAACAGCATTACGCCCCCCCCCCCAAAAAAGCAGCAGTAAACTAACTAAATCCTCAAAGCGACAAATAAAATATGTCATCCGCATCCACCAATCAGCCTTGATTTGACTGCAGTGAGATCCGTGAAGGGGAAAGTCACACAGCAGGATAGTGGCAGATAAGGAAATGCATTATTTCTTTCATTCTGGACCTTTATTTTTTCATCTGAATCGTAACCATGACTGCAATAGAGTCAAGCCATACAAAGACAAAAGTACTGGACTTTAGGAGGGCTGACTTTGCCAAAATGGGTGAGTGCCTAAGGAATGCACTAGCAAATGGGCGGGAAGGAGGGGTGGAAGAACAATGGGGAATAATAAAAACTGCCATCACAGAGGTAACGAGCCTTTGTGTGAAGCAAATAAACAAAACAAGACGATGTAAGAAACCACTATGGTTCTCAAAGGAAGTGGCAGTGAAGGTTCAAGAGAAAAGAAAGCATTCAGGAAGTACAAGGAATGTAGCAGGAGCAGGACAGAGAACTGTATCAGTTAAAGCAAAAGGAGGCTGGGAAGGCAGTCAGAACAGCAAAGGCCCAAACTGAGGAAAAAGATAGCCAACTCAGTTAAGAAGGGGAATAAAACCTTTATAGGTACATCAGGGAGCAAAGGAAGACCAAGGGAGGGATAGTGAGGCTTAATAAAGGGAGGGAGGGTGGGCAGAGGGAGAATGTGAAAGGCAGAGATACTAAACAAATATTTTTGCTCAGTATTTACAAAGGAAGAGGAGGTACATAAAACAAACAGTAGTAACACTCTGGATACAGAAGTTGATACCAGCCATTTACAGAAGAAAGGGTTCTGAAAGAACTCTTAAAACTGAAGGTGGACAAAGCAATGGGGCCTGATGGATTCATCCCAGAATTCTAAAAGAACTAAGGGAGACTAGTGACACCACTGACTACCCTCTTTAACAAATCATGGGAGGATGGGGTGGTACCCGAGGACTGGAGGAGGGCAGATGTGATTCCCCTTCACAAAAGTGGGAGCAAGGCAGAAGCAGGAAACTATAGACCTGTTAGTTTAACATCAGTGATAGGGAAAATGATGGAATCACTTCTAAAGGAAAGAATTGTCGAGTATCTAGAGGCCAGAGGGGCACAGGACCCTAGGCAGCATGGATTCACAGCGGGAAGGTCATGCCAGACGAATCTGATAGATTTATTTGACTGGGTGACCAAAGTAGTAGATCAGGGAGGGGCTGTGGACATGGCCTACCTAGACTTTAGCAAGGCATTTGACACAGTCCCACACAAAAGATTAATATATAAGTTAGCCAGCCTGGGAGTGGGTCCCAAGATGACAGCCTGGGTAAAGAATTGGCTGGAGAATAGGACACAGAGAGTAATAGTAAATGGAGTCCACTCAGAAGAAAGGAGGGTTACTAGCGGGGTGCCGCAGGGTTCAGTATTAGGACCAGTCCTCTTCAATGTCTTTATAAGCGACATTGCAGAAGGACTGGAAGGAAAAGTATGTCTCTTTGCAGATGACACTAAGATCTGCAACAGAGTTGATGCACAGGGTGGGGTGGAAAGGATGAGAAGGGACTTGGCAAGGTTAGAGGAATGGTCAAATGTATGGCAGCTTAGATTCAATGCTAAGAAGTGCAAGGTAATGCACCTGGGAAACAAAACCCAGGGAAGAGTACACAATGGGAGGTGAGATACTAACAACAACAAAATGGAAAGGACCTGGGGTAGTCATATCAGATGACCTAAAGGTGGGCAAGCAATGTGAGAAGGCAGCAAGGAGGGCTGGGGGATACTGGGATGCATAGGGAGGCATCACCAGTAGAAAACAGGAAGTTATTATCCTCTGTACAGACAGCTGGTGAGACCCCATCTGGAGTACTGTGTGCAGTTCTGGAGACCCAATCTCCGCAAAGACATAGACAGGATGGAAGCTGTCCAGAGGAGGGCAACTAAAATGGTGCAGGGTCTGCACTGGAGGACATATGAAGAGAGACTTAAGGAGCTTAATATGTATAGCCTCGAGGAAAGGAGGGAGAGGGGGACATGATAGAAACTTTCAAGTACCTCAAGGGAATCAACAAAGTCCAAGAGGGTAGCATCTTTCAAAAAAAGAGGTGTGCAAGAACAAGAGGGCACAATTTGAAGATAGAGGGGGCGGCTCAGAGGTAATTTAAGGAAGTATTTTTTCACAGAGAGGGTTGTGGATGCATGGAACGGCCTTCCGGAGGAGGTTGTGGAGTCAAAATCAGTGGTGGAATTCAAGCATGCATGGGATAGTCATAAGGCAATTCTGGGGGGTTGGGGGTAGGAAGAAGTAGGCTGCTGGTTAACTAGGATCTGCAGCTTATCCAGTAGGTAGGGAAATGGGCAGACTGGGTGGGCCAAGCGGTCCTTATCTGCCGTCACATTCTATGTTTCTATGCCCATACACTATAAAAGATTGTGTATGAGCAGTCATACACATATCAGGTTATTCTTGAATCTCGCCGTTTCCCTGTTAACAGGAGGCCTCTCGAGCTTTGCTCTCGAGGTCTACTGTTACCAGGGAAATGGCTCGATTCAAGAATAACCCAGTTGTGTATGACTGCTCATACACAATCCTCTATATTGCTTCTTGGCAGATCATTAATCACTCTCTCGTACTGGTTCCAGAACGCTATTGGAAACCTTGGTTGTCGTCTACTCTTTCTACTTCTGTATGGTCTGCCGATATATGTGTCCTCAAAATAATCTAGTATTTCTTCAAGATCTGTAAAGGTGTCATTATCTTGTAACATCTCAAAAAATCTCTCCATGCAATCAGGTGATACAAAAGCCAGAGCCAGTACACAGTGAACCTTGAGGGCAAAATCCTCATCCTTTATATATTGCTGTTGTAAACCATCATTTTGAACACGGTGCTACAAACCTTGTCCCAGATGGAAATTGTAACCATTTAGCTCAGCATGTGGGACAACCTTGCACAGGACATTTATTGCGGCCAGTTCAAAGTTGAGCATTACACTTTCTGGTGCTAGTTTAGTACCGAATAAGGCCTTTAGGTTAGTGAAAAACCTATGGTATACAGCCTTACTGTGGCCTGGGAGAAGTGCATACACACATGGGTGGGTAACCCCATTCACTAAAGTGTGCACAGTGTACAATTGGTCATCACCCCTTGGTGCAACACTAAACGTACTGTCACAAAACCAATGTCCATTTTCTGCTAGGTATTTTAGTTCATCATCGCTAGCGAAAATAATGATGTCCTCATTAAAACGTAAAAAACAGCTCAATGCTGACAGTTTTAGAGAACTCTAGTATGTCACAGTTCTCATTGGTGTTGCTTTACTGCCACTGGCGATGGACAACTCTTTTTAAGGTGTCCTGAGGAGGCAGCAAGTGCACGTGGTGAACATCAACCTCCTGCAGCCCCCGATGCACAACGTTGCGTGTGGTCTCCTCTGTGTCTCTCGCTTGGTGCTTGATGTTTGCCTTGGCGGCATCAATGGATACCTTTTCATAGACGGGTGCATGATTATGCTCTGTCAGCTCCTTGCTGATAGTGTCTCCCTCAGTGTGGAACCATGTGAGGCAAGATCTCAACTTGCGCCACCAGATAATTTTGCTGTCAGCACCATCCTTTTCCTTTGTGTAAAGGAAGTTATCTAGTGCAAGTTTAAGCTTGCCTTTCTGACTGGGGATGAACCTCATGTTAAACAGATGAATGTTACAGACCTGATGCCTGCTTGAACACACATTGCCTTAAATTAAAGTTGACACAGGTGAGGATGTTTATGTTAATTAATTGATTTATATTAAGCAAATGCTTCAGCGCTTTGCGATGCCCTGAAAAAAGAAAGATTTAATTATTTCTATGGAGTAACGGAGTAATAGATTAATGTAATACAGTGAAGTCAGCACAGGTTAGGGGATTTATATTAATTAATGGACTGGCATAACGTCACTGTTTGAGTACGCCGCAACATTACTGCTATGTTTTGTCCGGCAATGAAATATCCATGTGGCATTTAGACCATGACGCATTTACCACTACATTTAATCTGGTGACATTTCATTCTAGTATCAGTAAAACTGCAACCAACTCTGGAGGAAACACTTGCAAAGAAGGCAATGTTTGCCAGTAAGCACCACACTAGTCAGATGCTACATATAGCCAGCCATTGCTAGGTTTTTAGCATCATGTCTGCTGCAATACAGTGCAGTAGCCATATGAGGCAACCATGAGCTAATGGAACTATTAGGACCACAGAACCAAGTGCCATCTCAGACATTCTTTTTCCAAACTGCAATCTCACAGTTGCAAAGACTGTATGTTAAAAAGTTGAAATTGCTATTGAATTTTGATCTTTCTCCCAGCTCCATTCATCTGCTATCCCTTCTTATATTTTCACATGCCATATTTTGGGCACCTTCCTCAATCCTAACACTGTTCAATGGTGCAGAACTGAGAGGGGGGGGGCTTCATCCACATAGGCTTCTGAGGGATTTACTCACAAGTTTTCCCTCACAAGTCTCCCATTCCCCCTTGTCTCTGCACAGTGCTCATCCAGCTTAACTGATTGCACCTTCCCTTTGCTTAAGAGGCAAGCTCCTTGGACCACCACAGGGGTTGCTTTGTCCAAGCCCTCCCTGGTCAGAGAAGAGCTACTACCAGTAGTGCTCTCTGCCCATAGCAGCCCTTTTTGGTGTTCCCTATGCTTGCTTCCTAACCTGGTGCACCCACATGGTTGTGTGACATGCTGCCATTTGGCATAAGGTGGCCCCCAGACATCAGACTGTATGTACTGTACGTGCACACCATCACCAACATGTGGATTAGTTGTCAAGCATCAACTGCTGTATATTTTTATTTGTATTTATTTATTTATTAAATTCTCAGATTACAAATACATTTGAGCGGAAATTGCTCGTTTACAAAGGTTCCACGTCAAAGGATGAGGGTCAACATACATACAGAGGTAGTAAAAGAATGCACAATAAACAACCAAAACAACTAAAAGAAAAAATAAAGATACTCATGTAACCCCTTGTTACCCGGGGTTACTAGAATCCCAGTAAGACCTAGTGGTAGCCAGGGAAGGCTGCTTGTGAAACTCCAGTTGAATGGGTTTCACACTGTCTCACTCTGTTCTCAGTCTCAGCTGAGACTGAGAGATGACATCACCAATAGAACTGTTGCAGCTGCATAAGCCACATTGGAATCTGCAGCAGAGGGAGTGAGATAGAACGTTGGGAGTTTTCAAAGTCAGTTCCTGTTTACCTTCTGTAAGGGAAGGAAGTCAGTCTCTTGTTTACCTTCTGAAGAGAAGGAGTGAGTGTCCAGTGTTCAAGTGGTGGAGACCGTTGTTCGGGTCTCAGTGCCCCCCTCCCTCTGGAGGGGGGGAGTAGAGGAAGTAAAGTATCCCCATGTAGATTCCAGGGGCAATCCCCTAATTTCTGCTGAAGAAGGAAAGCTGCCTTTTATAGCTTTGGTTTGCGTTTGAAAAGTGGGAAGAGTTGTACTTCTTCTGTGGGGCACCTGCAACAAAAGGGTGAGTATTTTGCTCTAATTTGAGAGGGCAAAAATTGTGTTTCTTCAGCCTGGGAAATGTGAAGAGATCTGGGATTTGAACTACTATTTGGGAGGCTTATAGTACTAGGACAAACAAATGGAGTAGTGTCAAAAGCTAAAGTGCTGTGTGAATTTAAGTAATCTTGTAGGGGGGTTGCGACAGTTCATCCACCGTTTAATCTACATTTCGAAGTTTCAGTTTTTCCAGACAAATGGCCGGGTATGGGCTGTGGGAGCTGGAGGTGGGAACACCCCCCATCTTTAGTAACCAGGTCCACCTCTACAGATTTCTGCTGTGATTGCTACTTGCCTCTTGCGCTTGGCCAGTGATGAGGGAAGTACCCAGACGTGGGTCGCAAATGGGAAAATCTCTCTAGGAGTCGCAGACTCTAAGTGGTGTGGGGAGCCACAACAAGGGTAAAGAATTCTCTTTGTGAGATGGGAGTCAGAAGAAGTAAGAAGGAAATCTCTCTAGGAGTCACAGACTCTAAGTGGTGTGGGGAGCCACAACAAGTAAATTGGGTTCATTCTTCCAGTGGACCATCAGTCAAGTGGCTGGCAGGGGAGCCGGGCCAGTCGGGCTGTGTACCCAAAGCGCGTGCAAGTCCAGGCTGTGTGCCTGGTGGGTCCAGAGCCTGAAAACAGTAGAAATGGTTCATTCTTCCAGTGGATCGCCTTGTAGTCTCTAATCTGCATTATCAGTAAACGTAGCCCCATAGAGTCCATCTATGCTTTGTTGTGTTCAGCTAGTTGTGAATAAAAGCCACACTGAAAAATCCCATTCCTGGTTCTGGACATTACAGTTATTGCTTCCTGTGTTCAGATTTACTTGGGTGCCCCTGTGCAGAGTAGCCAAACCTAGGTCCCCTTGTGCCAGGTAACCTCATCCTCCCCGAACCCAGGTCCCCACCAGGTATTGCTGCCAGCGCCAACAGCATGCCACCTGTCGTTTTGGCAAAAAGGCAGGGGTGGGGGTTACACTCAGCTATAACATACTTTGAGATAATATTCATAAAACAAGCAGCTTGAGTAGGCAGCTGGCTGCGGTAACAATAAGAGACAGAGGGCACCATAGGCAGTTAGTATTGCAGGCATGCGACCGGGAGAGGAAGTTGGCAGGCTAATGGGCCATTGTCCGATGGTGGTGGAAAATGTCTTGTACCAGTGGAGATGTGAAGCAGGAAAGGAGTCACAAGGAAGGCCCAGTGCCAGAGGGAATGAGATTGGGAAAGGGCGGGCTGTGAGACATGAGTGAGCTGGGAGGTGTTTAGAGAGATCTCTGTTCAGAGAAGTATATGTAACTCCCCTGTGAATTACTATGCATTTAAGACTCCCTGGCTTGGTAAGACATCAAAGGTATTCTCCACCTCCAATGGGGCTGAAAATGCCACGGTAGTGAATGGGCCCAAAGTCACTCTTTCTACCTACTAAATGCCCCTGAAGTGAGAGTACAGCAGTACAGGTCTGGTATGGGTGAGATCTGCTGATTGGACTACATGCTTTTGAGAATGGAGGGACTATAAAACTGGCAACTATGTTGTTGCTCTTTGACCCATCCTGCCATGGTGAGGAGTTTGAAGGCCTCTGAGCCAACCAATCTGGGATGTCTGTCAGCTTAGTTAGACAAAGGGGATAGGATCAAAGGTGGAGCTAAATAATTCAAGTGCATTTATATTTGCCAATCGTCTGTTGTGTGGCAGACTTCCAGGACTGCCCAGCCAGACTGACAGCATGAATAGACCAATTGGGATTCCCACTGCCCTGTGAAGTGCAGGGGCTGAGCTGCTGTCAAGGAAGATCTTGAATGGACCTTGTTAGAACAGGATCACTGTCCTGGGCCTGAAAGGAGTACCATGACAGACTGTGCCTCTGTCACTGACAAATATTTGAAGTAAGCGGAGTCACTGCTTAGACTAACATAAGGCCTTCTCGTCCTAGCCAGCATGCCATCAGTGCTGAGCATCACCAGAGGAGAGTCAGTTGGAGAAAGGGAGAGGTGAGCTGCAGACCATGACTGCTTCTGGATCCACCAACAGGTAGCAAAGCCCAATAACAGGATGTTATCACCTGGAGTCCCTGGAAGCCAAGACATTAGGGTAAGTGAGGATTCGCTAGTGGTCTGATTAATAGGAGGATAGCTGTATTTCTGACTTTCATTGTCATGGTCGACATAGAGTTGCGAGACTAAAAGAAACTGAAGACAGCAAACAAATAGGTGGACTGACAGACCCAGAGGGGCTGTCGCTAGTGGTGACAGCTGAGGTCTGTATAGCAAGGGAGATCCCTAAGAAACTTGCCTATGTACTTGGGAAATGGCCTTATTATTGGGAATAGTTCAATGTGATTTGTCCAGCCAGCAGAGGAAGTTCCAAATACCTCCATTGGAGGTTTAGCCATTTTTGTAATTTATGGTCTTTTGGTTTGGGGATTAATTGCATTCACTAAGCACTGCCACTATTTAAGTGCACCAATGCCAGCCAACCATGTGCAACACCATCATGCATAATGTACCCTGTTTTAGCAACTGGGTACCCAGTAACTCATAGAGAGCTCCTGAAAAGGTTGAAAGGGGACTCACACTGGCACAGCAGTGAGAGGGTAGTGTCTCCAGCACAGCAGTGTGAGATCATTACTGTATTGTGCACTGTGGTGCAGGGACAGGCTGCATGAAAAGATTGTGCCTGGCAGAGCATTTTTAAATACTGATTAGGAAAGTGTTATTATGGCTGGGTTTACTCAGAGCATATGAAGAGCAGCGGCCGTTAGTGGGTTGGGCCTGCACAGGTCAACTGAAGACCAGCCTCTTATGTTCAGCTACTTCATGCTGCCAACTAATCCTCCTTTTCCACATTAGGGGTTGTAGCCCAAATAAAACTGTTTGTATTCATTTGTCTGTTGCAATCTATTTAGAGCTATGTGAATGTTTGTTGGGGATTGTACATCCTGTATGTGTGGGTCCATGCAGGGGTGTCGGCAGACATACGCACTGTACTCAACAGAGTACAGTAAAAAAAATCTGGCAGGGGCAACCAATCAGGCAGGGGCAACAAAATGAGGAAAGCAGACATTGTGAGTCACATTGTATCTGTGTCACCCTGAGCCCTTCTGCCTTTGTTGTTCACTATGGGGCACCGATGCCACCATCCAAATGCAAAAACAAAAACAACTTACCAGGCAGGCAGAAAAACAAAGGAAGGAGGATTCCAGGAAGCAACTGATTGCCATGTCTGAGTTCAAGTAAATGGGGGGGAGCTGTCCTATCGAAGTGACGTAGCAGCGCATATTTTGGTTTATGTTTACATAATGGGGGGCAACAGTGCATTAGTTTTGAGTACAAGTTTAAAATTCCTGGCTACACCCCTGGGTCCATGGGTTAGGTAAATACAGTGGGTAGATGGGTAGGTACAGTATCCAAGAGGGGTTTAGCATTATTTCATCAGACCCACTACAATCTTTCTCTGGGTGGAAGCACTATTCTCCTTTCTTTCTCACTTGAGTCCAGGAGCCACTGTGAGATCTAGTGTGACCCAGTGGCAAGTAAGGTTGTTGGGGTCAAGTCCTGAAGGCATCTAGGAGGGTATCCACCTTACATAGATGACTATTGCTGCTCATATGGTATGTTTTTCAGTCTGTAACAGGACAAAGTAGTAGTACCCACTATCACTGCTCCCCATACAAGATGCATGCAGCTCTTTCTATTATTATTGCTATTGAGAAATCATGTGGTTCTAACCATATTTTGTAAACCTTAAAGCAACAGCTTAATGCTTGGATGAACGCCAAGATGTTTAGGCCAGGATTTCTAGCATCAGACAATGACGTCAATGCTGTTAGAGTCCTGCGTGAATACACTCATATTCCTTGTCTACCCATTATTGAAACCTAATGGAACGTGATTTCCAAAATGTCATACCAATTTGTTCATACCTTGCCTGAACTAACATGCAGAATCCTACATCTCAGTCACCCGTCTCAGTGGAAAGCTTAAATAAATCAGGGACAAATTACTAAAATCAAGACTACCATCTCAAAAATTGATCATAACAGTTCAGGAATTTGTGAGAATGTTTGGCTTATTATAAAACTAATTTTCCTAAGAAGAGATAGATTATTATTTTTAATGTTTTCTTTTTATTTTGTGATGTGCTAAAATTCCATTGCTAGATTGCAAGAGGCAGAGAGAGAGAGAGAGAGAAAGAGAAGCATAGGGTAAGAATGACTAATCCATGACAAAAAACATTTAAAGAAATATAAATTATTCAAGAAACTTTGTTTTCTAGCAGAGGAAATCAGAATTGTCCTGAAAGTAAAATAAATTTCAAAAAAAAAAAAAAAAACTGATTAATTTTCTGAGAATCCTTTTTCCAGGAAACTGATAAAAATGTCAATCTAGACAATGCAGACATGTATTGCAATTAGGAAGCTGTCTGGTTCCAAAAACAACTGATGGTCACAGTCAAGAGATGTACAGGGAGACAGTATGTGACTAATTATAGTAACAGGTTCATCACCATTTTCTACTGTAAATTGACCAGTCAGACCCCTAAGAATCAATATCATAAAACTAACTCCCTCTTTCTGGTCGTAGTAATCCCAAAAGATCCCAAAAGAAAATCCAGGCATATTTTGACATACTCCAAACAGCTTCAGAAACTTGGAGGCCTAATTATGCAGAATAGGAGAGAGAGAGAAAAAAATTGGCATGTACAGCATTGCTTAACAATGCTTTTGGCTCCTTACATTGCCCCCTGGCATGCTACTCCTTTTGCCTACCCTGGCACAGCTCACCCCTATCTCTTTTGGGACCTCTCAAGGCTCCCCATGTGTTCTACCACCAAGGTATGGAGCATCCCATCTGGGGCGGACTTACCCACTCTCACTGGGATGAAAAAAATGCTTTGTTGCTGCAGTCATGGCTGAGGTGATGGCTTCGCAGTGTGTTGGTGCATCTGACATGGGGGATTGTGGGGGCTATCCACCAGCATGCCAAGCTGGGGAGTACATCTAATTTTCTACCCTCCTTCCTCCAACCTACCACAGGAGTACACTCCTGCATCCAGCAGACACCAACTGGAGCACTGTCACATACACAGCCAAAGCACCACCATACACTCAGAAGCTGCTGTGTGAACAGTGGGCTGTTCCACTCTCCATAGGAAAAGCATAATTTTCGATTGCACTATTGCCCTCCTTGCTGGCCTCCTCTTCTGTGTTCCTGAGCTTGAGACAGGAACCCATGTGGCCAGTATGCCAAATAGATGTCCTACCACTTGAGGCCATAGATTTAGCTTTCAAGAAGTCTTTGTCAAGTTTAAAATCATTACAAATATAGGGATATCCCTAGACCAGAACCTTGAGTTCTTTTGGTCTCAAAGGTATACAAGAAATTTGGGGTCCTTTTTGGAATGAAAGATTGTTGCCACAGGGTTTAAAAGGACATCTCACTGCACACATGCAACTGTCATTATTGACTTCAGCACCATCATCTACACCTGTGCCCCCAAGCTCCTCCTCACTGTACTGAAATAGATTCCCTTTTCAATTCAAAATGTCAATCTGAATTAAATTTTCCATTTCATTCTCATCACTAAGTGACATGTACAACTGTGCTGGCTTTTGCTAGCTTTACCTAGTCATATGTACTGGCTTGGAAGCCTGCCTGGCTGCCTATATGACTGACTCAGATGTTCAGCCTACTTGTACTCTGCCTTCCTGCTTCTCTCCCAAATTAGAAATAAGTTCCAGATCCCTAGGTTCAAAAGAAATTTGGACTAATTTTCCATGCGGTACAAACTTACCCCACTGTAGTACAAGCTTCCTCGCTCTGATACTGCTCCCAAAAAATCCTTTTTCACCTGGCTGCATATGGAGCTGATAACTGTTGTCACATAACCTCTGTTCACCTCGTATTTTGTAAATAGTTCTTGTGCATCTGTAAATAGTTCTGTATACAATATTTAATACAACCCCACACCACCAGTTTTCAAATTTTATCTTGTATGAAGTGCAAATAGTTGCTTTTTTGTTGTTTAATTTTATATCCTTCTTCACATACAGTAACAAATTGTATTTAAGTGACTTTACACTGCATTATCAACTTATTTGTAGCCCAACGAGGACCAGTGGGTGAAATAGTTCAGAGAGAGTGACTGATATGTTTGGTGCCCATACCCAGGGGATTCTGCCAGACTGTGCAGGTAGGTAGCCAGTAGGCCAGCAGCCACTGTTCATCCCCTATGGGCAGTGCTATTCAATGACAGATCGATAAGGAGCAAGACAGCCATTATGGCAGAATTAATGTCTTGTTCTTTGGTTGATCTGGCTGGTATAATGCAAACCTGGCTGGGTGATGATGTCAGCCCTGTTTTGGAGGGCGGTCCCAGAGGATTTCTCTGTGGTGCATTGCACACAGAGGGATTGTGTGTGGAGGAGTAGTCATCTGTTTTAGATCCAAGCTGAATTTTGCCATGCAGCAAGTTGGAATCACTTTGTCATCTGAATGCATGGCCATGCATGGGATCCAGGTGCAGGGTGCAGGATCCTTCTTGTTTACCGACCTCCAAGGGACGACAAGCGTTTTCCTGAAGGAAATCACAAACTTCATCACCAAGATGGTGTTGGAGTTGCCCAGATGCTTAATTCTGGGTGACTTCAATTGCTGGGTTTAAGACGAACTCTTGCAGTTTGGTCAAGATTTCCTCTAGTTAATGGATTCACTAGGCCTTGCACAAGTGGTTACCTCTGTGATTCATCAACATGTTCATGCCTTGGACTTAGAGTTCTTTCCGGGGCTTGTTAATAACCTCAGGATTGTTCCGGTTAGTTGGTGAGGTCACTGCATGGTGAATTTTGCTTTCTACCCCCGCACCCCGATTCATCCCCTAAGGAGATGATATACTATCACCCTTTAAGGGGGTTGTTCCCAGAAAGACTCCAGGAGGCAGTGGCTCTCTCGAGTGTGCTGGCTACTTGTGAATTGGATCAGAGGAGGCAGTAATAGCCTATAATCAGGCTGAATTGCCTCAGCCTTAGATGTAGTTGCACTGGTCCACACATGATCCCTGACTCAGTGCTTGAGATGGTGAGTATCAAATGGTGATCTCCCATACGAAGGCAGTATCTCTGTCCAGGGAGATCACTGCAGGGAGAAACTGACTAGCTCAGCTTTTCTGGGTGGTGGACAAACTGTTAGATCTGGTCAGTCTGCAACCAGTAAAAGCTAATTCATCCACTCATTCCAAAGAGTTTGCCTGTCTTTTTTCTGACAGGATATCCATGATTATGTCAGGAATCTCTTTCATTTGGACCATCCCGATCCAATAGTACTGAGTTGGTGGGGGGAGGGTGTGCCATCCACTGGTCTGGAGTGAGTTTAGAACAGTTATGGTGGAAGAGGGATGTGGGATGGTCTCAGAGCTGTGGCCCACCTATTCTGAGCTAGACCCAGGCCAGATTTGCCTAATTATTGGGTGTGTATGGTTTTTGAGTCTGGTGTTCACCAAACTAATCCTGTGTTCCCTTTCTGAAGGAGTCTTTCCTGGGGCACTGAGAGTGGCTTTGATGAGACCTCTTCTGAAAAAGTCATCTTTGGACCCAGACTGTTTGGTGAATTACAGACATGTCTCTAACATCCCCTTTTCGGACAAGGTAATAGAGAAGGTGGTGGCTCTGCAGCTTAAGGAACACCTCGCAGCCTTTGACATCTGTGAACCTCTCCAGTCTGGGGTTAGGTTGAGGAACAGTACCAAGACAGTATTGGTCAAGGTGCAGAATGATCTTCTCAGGACTATTGATCGAGGAGAGTGGTCAGTTCTAGTTCTCTTTGATCTCTCTCTCTCCTCAGCATTCGACACTGTGAGCCTTGGGTTGTTGTTGGATCACCTTAGGGAGTACTGTGGACTCACCAGCACTTGGTATCCACTGGTTTGAATCCCACATTGGAGGTAGGATGCAG
This sequence comes from Neoceratodus forsteri, assembly GCA_016271365.2. Taxonomy (NCBI): domain Eukaryota; kingdom Metazoa; phylum Chordata; order Ceratodontiformes; family Ceratodontidae; genus Neoceratodus; species Neoceratodus forsteri. The sequence goes on from CM028135.1 coordinate 757,596,375, forward strand.
AGAGTGGTGATGGGGAGTTTCTCCTCACTCCTATTGCCTCTGCTCTGTAGAGTGCCCCAGCGGTCAAGCTTCTCTCCTATGTTGTTTGTGATATATATGCTGCACCTGAGAAGGATCATTAGAGGATAGTCTGGGTTTTCATTGCTATGCTGATGATACCCAGTTGTTGGTCTATCTTTTGTGCTTGGGATGCCTGATGTTGTTGAGGTCATAAACTCATGCCTGGCTAAGATCCAGGACTGGGTGTAATCAACCTGGTTATGACTCACTCCGGACAAGACAGAGGTACTGGTGATCGAGCCTAGTCAGAAAAGGGGTATGGGGCCACAGATGGGGTGGTGGGCTGGCTTATGGCTGGGTTTCTCAGGGTTGGTGGCCTCAGCTAAGGTTAAGAATCTGGGGGTCATTTTGGTTGAGAGACCGACACTTGAATCTCAGGTGTTGGCTGTAGTCTGGAGTTGCTTTCATGATCTTCAGAATATCACTCGGATTAAAAAACCTTGATCCCCCCCAGAAGACTTGCCCTCACTTGTACATGCATTCGTCACCTCTAGACTTGATTACTGCAATGCTTAATGCCATGGGGTGTGTAGAGGTGTTCTACGATGTCTGCAGCTGGTGCAGAACACAGTGGCTCAGTTAATGGACCTACTGAGGTCATCTCATATGACTCTGGTCTTGCGTGAACTGCACTGGCTGCTGATGAAGTGTTGTATCACCTTCAAAGGTGGCTTGCTGACCTACAAGGCCCTATCTAGACTGGGTCGTGCCTACCTGTGTGACCTACTGACTCCATCTTAGACCTTTCACCCCCTCACACTCCTCTGAGGTTGCCCTCCTAGCCAATCCAAGGGTGAGGCTGAAATCTTCTGACAATAGGGCCTTTCCATCTGCTAGCCCTGCCCTTTGGAACAGCTTATCAGGGCTTTGACAGAGGCCCCCTCATTGGAGGCTTTTAGGAGGGGCCTGAAATCCTTCCTCTTTCAGTAGGCTTTTGGCACTGTTTAATCTTTAAGCCAGAAATTCGCCTACTAACTGGCATTGCTTTATTAGCTTTCATACATTATTTAATTATTATTTATCATGATTGTATATTCTGCAATTTTTACTGATATGTTGGAATTTTTTTCCATGCTTAGAGCCCCTGGGATAGGGCGCTATGTAAATAAAGTTTACTACAACTACAACTAAAAAAGACAATTTGTTTCAAAAAGCCTTGCCTCACAAAAGTATAGTTCTTATACTGTCAGGCCTTCATAGCAGAAGCCCAAAATGAAAAGACACTGAGATTAAGTTCTTTATGATCACCAAGAATGTGTTGAAGTCAGAGAGACATTACCAAGCAGAAGTAACTGGGTTGTGGCCTGTGTTCCCATGGGGAAGAGTTGGTGGGAGGTTGTTGCCAGTGGAGCATAGTGACCTCAGCTGCTTCACATCAATGTACAATATGCTGAAATGCCTGTCTGGCTTTACCTGCCTTATGCCCCGAGGGGACTGCTCAGAGATTCAAATCTTTATGATCATGAATCAGGCCAGAACAGTGAGACAGTTCATTAGTCCCATGTATGGGGAGACAGCTGAACTGCCTGCTAAGAAGAGCAGTCATGTGTAAAGGAGTAGGAAAGGAGGACATACACTCAGAGGAAAAGAGAGGATCTCAGCTTGCCATGGTGCTGATGTCTGCTGTGTTACAGGAAAGTAAGGGTTGTGTACAGTCATTCTCATAAAGTATTGCTTGACAGAGGTGTACAGGCTGTGATGAGCAAGTCTTGTAAAGTAGCTGTGGTTATGGATAAGTGACTAAGAAGGAACAAAGTGTTGACTGATATGCTGCTAAAACAGGTTGTCTGGATCTCAAAGAACTGTGCAATGAACTTTAACAGTCTTATCAAGAAGGACATTTTTGGGTGACATGGCTTGGCAGCCCACAAGATGGCTACCTAATCCTATAGATCTGCATATCTTGACTTACAGTCCTTCATGATCTAACTCAGCAAATTGACTTACCTTACAACACATCACATAGTCTGATGGGGCAGCAACTAAGGTTGTGAAATCACTATAAAATCGTTGTTTGGAAGTCTGGGCTTCTTTTTTCTCCTCAGCAAGTAGGCCAGCACCAGAAATATGGTGCGGTCAGATGGTAGCTCCTCTGCTGCACCCCGGGGTGAGGTAAATTAGAGATCACTGCTCAATGAACTAATGCAGACACTGTCTCAATAGCTGAAAGAGTTAACATAGTGGAGCAGAGAGTCACCAACAAGGAGGACCACACTGAATATCTCACAGCCAACATTTGCTACCAGGACAGAGCAATTGTGCTTCCACGGATAAAGAGGAGAACCTTAAGAACAGAGGCACAGAACAACCTCCATCTTGTTGGCATCTTGGATAGCTTTGAGGGAAAAAGTGTCAACCAGTTTTATAAAATACTTTGACTGAGCTGTTAGGGGAGCAATGCCCACTCAACATCAAGATAGATCACTCACACAACTCCCTGGCCTCCACCCCCAAACCTGGAAAACAACCGACATCACTGTTAACCCAGTTTCTCAGATTTACAGAAAAACAAAATATTTCGATGTAGGCGAGGAAGAAGGGAAACTGATCCTGGCACTGGCATCCCATCGAAATGTTCTCCAACTTTTCTGAAGAATTACTGTATATGCCCAAAGAAAGACCTACTGTATACACCAGCAGGCAAAACCTTCATGGAACTGGGGTACCATACAAATGCTGGTACCCTGCAGTCTTGCTGATTGTTTGGAATGGTGTCTTTCAGCAGTTGGATGCACTGGAGGCTGTGGAGGCCAACATCACAAAAGCCTGGCCTCACATGGACTACAGCAAATACAGGCCTAGAGAACAAAAGATTGGGAGGTGCACCCAGCACCAGGAAACAGATACTTCTCCAGCACAGGAGACATCAACTCATTAGCATGGAAAACTGGATCCTCTGTTCCGGTTGCCACCTGTTGATAATGATCCCTGGTATATGACCCCCAAATAGAAGCTGTACAACAGAACACAAAAAGTAAACTTGCAAGAATGGCAGTCTAGGCCTCGTAGCAGAAGTTGGAGCTTGAGTGGCAGCTCCCTGAATACTCAGAGACTCATGCACCTCTTTTAGGCAGCAACAGGTTCATCCTTCTTCTACATGATCCACAAGAAGAACCATGGAATACCCCACCTCCACAGCCCCTGCAGCCCACTGTCAGTGATCTAGTAGTGGTACAAATCCTTGGCAGAGGCAGTGAGTCTATTAGCAGCAGCAATGAACCTCACAGCCAGTGAACCATTTGGACCCTGATGAAAACAACGATGTTGGCAGCAGTACAAGCTCCTACACTACCAGACTCTTTCCCAATCTGATTGATGAATGCAATACACCTGGAGAAACTGTTCAAATGCTAAAAAAAAAAAAGAAGAGGGGGACTTTTTATATCGCTGCTGTGGTCACTTGCATCAAGATCCTCTGGGCCTATCAGGACTCCCAAGCAATTAAGTTAATGAGGCCCCTTAAACTAGCAAGCCACTTGATATCCTTAGTTGCAGGAGACTCTAATAACTTGTTTTTATGTACTGGGACTGCTTAATAACTGCTGTTCTGTTTTCAAACAGGCATGTTTTTCACTGGTTTGTTACATGTTTGCTGAAGTGATACACAAGTGTGTGGATGCCACTCCTGCAGTATTTTACTGGCCCCAATGGATACCCTTACAGTTCTCCCTTTATCTTAGGCTCCATGTTTTGTTTCTTTATATACATATTTTGTTTTTTTTTATTTTATCTGGTGTACATAGTAATATGCTCCCTCAGGAATCCATGCAAATGAGTCGCTAGACTTGCCAGGTACCTGTAAGCTGGTGGAGTTTTTCTTTCGTGTTTGAATAACTGCAGAGTTATCCTAAATATGTTGCCGCCCCCCCCCCAAGTGAACCTGTGAATTGCTCTTGTTTTCCAGTGACCCATTTGCGCTCCATAGATCATGGAGGCTAAGTGCCCAAAAAGCCTAGCTGAGGCATACCTCGCTCCTAGTCTTCAAGAGTGCATGGGACAGACATAAAGCAACTCTAGTGGGGGTAGGAGGAAGTATGCTGTTGGTTAACGAGGATCTGAAGCTTATCTAATAGGTAGGGAAATGGGCAGACTGGGTGGGCCAAGCGGTCCTTATCTGCCATCTAAGTCTATGTGTCTATGTTTCTATGTAGTCTCCCCCCCCACCCCTAAATGCTTGGTCAGCACACTAAGATCAACAGAAGACAATCCATGGATGTCACAAGTGCACATCCACACCTCTCTCATTCACAAAAGTATTTTGTTCCCTGCTGTTGTTCATTTTAATATAATAGTAAAGTATATCGGTATTTTACCAGCAGGTGGGAAGAGGGATTCAAACTCTGGCACCAAGGGACACCAGAATTAGATACAACCTGCTAACCTTTCTTGATGAAACAAGCCATAGTGCCTGAAAGCATCTGATGCCTGACACCCTCACAGGTTAGGTGAAAGGCACAGGAGCACCCCATTGCAGTGTACCACACTGCGGTTTTGCAGCTCCTGGTTCTGACTATGGCTTCATATGGTGGTGTATAATGCTCAGATCAGCCATTGTTCTACATCGCTAAGGTATCTGAGAACAGTTTTATTTATTTATTTAAAAGTGTCACCAGGAAAGGCATACTGAGCAGAATTGTTCATTTCCAGATGCATCTTGGGGAAAGGGGAGAGAGAGAGAGATGCAAATAATGCAGATATTGAGTTCAGATGCTTAAACATGGTAATGATGTGTTACATACAGGAAAATAGCAGAACACAAGTTAAATGATACAGGTATGGGCAAGAATATATCAAGCAATTACAATAGTATGGAGACGAGTTTAAAGTGCATTCAGGATATTGTATGTTATATTCAGGCAGTCACCATTTACAAAAATAATGATACAAGTACAAGCAATTACAATAGTACGGAGACAAGCTCAAAGTGCATTCAGGGTGTTGTGTGTTACATTCAGGCAGTCACCGTTTACAAGAATAACGCTATAAGTACAAGCAAGTACAACAGTATGGAGATGAGTTCAAAGTGCATTCATGGTGTTGTATGTTTTTTTTTTTTCCTACTTTCTTTCACTCCGGTCATGGCTCGTGAGGACCTCTCTCTGGCAACTGATCCTTGTCCTGCCTGCCTGAGGCCCCCTCTGGACTGTACCTCCTCTCTCCCCCCCACCTGCAGCTGGCACCCTCAGTTTAACACGTCAGAGGAGGGTAGCCCTGCGCCTCTTGGGCTCCTTGCGACTCAGACTCCAACTGCAGGTAGGCACCTGGGGGAGGATACTGGAAGGCCATCCGAGGCGGAACCCGGCAGGGGGTATGGGAGACCAGTGCCCTCACCTGCCCCATGAGCCAGGTTTTCCTCTGTTCTTGTTCCAACTCCCCAGTGTGTATGCTCCTGATGCTTGGCGACGCAAGAACCTGCCACGCCAGGTGCGCTTATTGCACGCACTGCCCACGCCACCACGATGCCCCCAGTCTCCACCAGAGGCTGCCAGAGCGTCGAGCACCCCCAATACCCTCCCCCCGGGACTGGAGAGCAGCCCACTGGGCACTCAATCCAGTCCCTCCCCTGCCGACCCCCGGCACCCAAGCTCACTCCTGAACTCGGGTCGCTGGCATGGCACGAGGTGTGGCGTCCAGTGCCTCAATCCTCAGCGCCACTGGGCTGGCTCAGGTTGATAAAAATTGCAGTAGTGATAAGGCCCTGGTCCATGCTAGAAAGGATGGAGTCACTAAGCCTAAAGAGGGAAGTAGAGGTTGATTGGAATTTCCAAAACCCATACTGGAAAGAGGTGAGAAAGGAGGTGGAACCAAGGAAAGGAAAGGAGAGAGCTGGGAAAGTACTCTGTGCTCCTGCAGTTTTGCGAGCTTGGGGAGTAAAGAGATATGGTGGTCATTACCTGGATTGGAGGGGTTGCTACCTGTGCAGAGAGGTACAACCATGGTGTGCTTCCAGGCACCGGAGGTGGAGAGATGAAGAAGTTTGGAGTCGAGCCCATCTGGGCTCTTGCGCTTAGCAGGGTTTAGGGCTAGGAGGGCCTTTAGAGTGTCTGACTGGAATATGGGAGAGAAAGGGGAAGGGGATGAAGGGGGGTGCAAAGGGGGAGTCAGCGGAAGGGGGGAGAGAGGAAAGAAGAGAAGAAGTGCAGGAGGTGAAGCAGGAAATAAATTCAGTAGCCACTTAGGTGGGATCATAAAGGGAGGTGCCACCCACCCTGAGGACCAGAATGGGAGGCTGAACAGGTGGAGAGAAGAGGGCTTGACGACCTTCCAGAATTTGGAAGGATGACTGATGTTTGTTTAGAAGGAGGTAGAAAAGTAGTTGGGTTTGGCAAGTTTGATAGCTTTGGTGCATGCATTCTGAAGGGAGCCATTCTTATGGAAGTCTGCAGGGGGGCTGGTGGTCTTGTGCACTTTCCACACTTGATCACATGCATGCAGGCAGACCAGCAGTTCAGCTGTGATCCAGCAGAGGTGGGACCCTCTTACCCTGTTTCTCCTGAGGGTAGCTTACTGGTTCCAGATGTCCAGGAACTTTCCCTTGAAACAGCTGCGAGCTGAGTCTAAAGAGGAAGTGGAGGGGATGGGTGTCCAGTCAGTATTTTTCAGGTCCTGTAGGAGGGAAGCCAGATCCAATGATCTAAAAGAGCAGATCACTAGGACTTTAGGGGGGCTTTGGGATGATGGATTTTCGTACTCAGTAGATCAGGTGGTGGTCACTGAGAGCATCAGGAAGAATACCGGCATTAATTATACAGTGGGGATGGAAGCTGAGGGCCCAGTCTAGGAGGGTATGGTTGTGGGATTTAAGGTATAGGCTGGTGGGTTTAGTAAATTAATTGGATCAGATTGAGAGATGTAATGTCATTTCATGCTTTAATGTGAGAGTGGGAGAGTCAGTTCATATTAAAATCCCTTAGAATGTGGAGTTTGCCAGTGGAGGCATGCGTCATGAGAGTAGTGCAGATGTCAATAATTGCTGAAGGGGGAAGGCCTGGGCAGCAATAAATACCAGTCAGAAAGATGGGGAGAGAGAGAGAGAGAGAAAGAGAGAGAAAGGGAGGGAGGGAGAGTATTACGAGTAGCAACTCAAAGGCAGAAGGGGAGGAGATAGACAGTACAGGTTAGAATTGGACCGAGAAGAAGAGATACATAGCCACTCCATTGCCCCTGCTACATAGAAACATAGACTTTGACAGCAGATAAGGACCGCTTGGCCCAACCAGACTGCCCATTTCCCTACCTATTGGATAGGCTGCAGATCCTAGTTAACCAACAGCCTACTTCCTCTTACCTCTCACTAAAATTGCCTTATGTCTGTCCCATGCATTGTTATGAGATGTGCAATTTTAAAGCCCTTGGAAAGACAGGTGGGGGTGAACTGGGCCAGGGTTAGGTTCAATGTCTTCCGCCGCTAGAACTAGCAGAGTGATTAGGAGCTTGATAGGGGCTGATATCTGTCTATGAGACTGTAAGTAGGGTGAGTGGCGGTGGGAAGGGGGGAGGTGGGGAGCTGTGCCCTAAACAACCCAGTGTGGTGGTAAGGGGAAGGGAGGAGAGAGACTCCTGGGGGTCAGGGGTAATGAGGCAGAACAGGGACCCGAATGAGTTTATTTGCCTCGCTCCATTCCTGGTCTTTTGCAATTGGGCAATGTTAGACAGCCTGTGCTATTTGGATGACTAGGAGTCTAGTGTAGGTTGGGGTGGTGGAAAGGAGGGGCTGAGAAGGAGGTGAGGGTGAGTTGTAGGGGGGAAGGGCAGGGCAATGGTGATTGTTAGCACCAGTTAAGTGTTTTGTTCATAAGTGACTGAATGACTTCTGTTGTCACATAAACTCTGTCTCTCCTTTGTTAAATCAGTTATTTCTGGCTGCAGATCAATCATATGCAAAGGCTAGACAAAACTGGTCCTCTGCTGCATATAACATGCTCTTTTGATATATACATTTCTGAAATTGGTGAGGTACAGTCTGTTAGCTGGAATGTTAGGGGACTCAAGTTACGAATAAAAAGGAAGAAAGTGCTGGCTCACCTGAAGCAGTTACAAGCCCTGATAAACTTCTTCCAAGAGACCTGTCTCACCGGCTTTGGAGGGGGGGGGGGGCAGTGCAACATAAAAGAGAATGGGTGAGGGCCAAAGCACACGGGGTCACTTTTGTAAAGAACAGAGGGGTATTAATCCTCTTAAGTAAAAATCTCCTGTGGTCAATTCTGCTTACAGCAGCTGACAAAGCGGGACTCTTGCTTCTTGTAAAGGCCAACACACTGCAGGGGCCCCTGCTCCTGGCCAGTGCTCATAGTTCCAATATAGACAATCACCAACTATTCCACAGACTGAACCAGGACCTGAATCAGTTTCCCTCCATTTCACATTCCTATTCTATTGGGGTGGGCTTTAACATCATGATGGAGGCATGTGTGGACCATAGTGCCAGCACAACTGAACACAACAATAACTTCCCATTACAACAAGACTAGCAGCCAACCACCAAGAAACTAGATGAGGCCCTTACCATACAAAAAGTGAAACATGGCATTCACTGTCTGACTAAAGGAAAGGTGCCAGGGGGAGACTGCTTCCCTGTTGATTATTGTCAATTGGTCTATAAGGAAGTGTGCCTCACTCTCCTATGAGTGTATCAGGCCATCCTTACTTCTCTTGCTATGCCTTCTACCATGTGTGAGGCAGTTGTAACAGTACTCACAAAGAAAGGCAAAGATATAGAGAATAGTGGATGGGCAACCATGCACAACCAACGTGTTGTGCCACAGAGGGGTTCGGATGACATCAGACCTCCAGAGCGAAGCTCGAGAGGTCTTCTGTCATCAGAACCCCCGAGGTGGCAAGCAATACGCTGGTTGCTATGAGGTTGCCCATCCACCATTTTTATAGTGTATAGTTTTTTAAAAGTAGGCATGGGTTAGACATGTTTATATTAAAAAATGTACTTTCACATTCTTCGTGTTCCTTGTTTCGGGGGGGGGGGGTTGCTAGGCTCACTGTATGGTTTTCAGAGGCCAGACATCCATTTTCTATAGCACATTCACCTATTGGTTGTTTTTCTGTGGGGAGGATTTTAGAAAAAAAAAACATGGCATCCGTTTTCTCGCTAAGCGAGAAAAGATTTTCCTCTGAGGTGTTCGCTTTTAAATGGTAAGTTTAAAATATCTGGTTGATCCTGTTTTTTTTATTTTTTTAATAAATGTTATCTGGTTGATCATGTGTTCTTTTTGGCTAACCCTGTGTCTTCTGATGGATCGTCGGGTTCTAGCAATCTTGCTGCCGCTGGCTTCAGTATATCTGGTTGATCCTGGGGTTATTATACCGATTTAGTGCTGTGTGGTTCTGGAGCGTCGGTGGTGACCACGAGCCTCTAGAGGCTTTCAAAATGTTGTTGTACCACAGTGTGATATTATCATGTTCCATGACCTTTGAACTGTAGTACAACAACATTTTGAAAGAGATGGATTTCCATACACAATCACTACACACTATACACTATAACACTGTACCTGTGAATTACAGACCAATTTCCCTTATCAACACGGATGCGAAAATATTGGCAAAAATTCTAGTATCTAGGCTAGAACCAATCCCACGGGGCCTCATACATCTTACCCAAGTAAGATTTGTAAAGGACAGGCAGAGCACCCACCACCTGTGGACACTAATTAATCTCATTCGCACTGCACAGAGATCTCCCACTCCAGCAGTTGCCCTTGCAGTGGACTTCAAGAAAGCTTTTGACTTTGTGGAGTGGAAATACTTCCTGTGCACCAGTGAATGTTTAGGAGTCAGTCCAGTTTTCTTCTACTAGGTCAGAATCCTTTATAGCTCACCTTGTGTGAGTGTACAGTACTAACAAATGGACTTCACACACCCCCTTCCTTTTGCAAAAAGGTATGAAGCAGGGCTACTCCCTACGTTGTTACCTTTTATGTTGGCAATTGAGCCACTGGATATTTCTATATGGGACCAAGCATCTCTTAAAGGAATTAAAGGATGGGATAAGGAATCCAGGACACTTCTGTGCATGAATGACTTACTAATTCTCCAAGCTGGTGGACAGGCATCCTTGGACCCCTTATTGGGACAGCTGAAACTGTTTATAATAGTGTCTGGTCTTCGTGTAAATCAAAACAAACTGAAGTCCTCCGCTTACACCCATCTTGCAGAGCTGACACATATACTGACCTTGGGTTAAAATGGGCCAAAGATGATATCACATAATTGGTAATTATCATTAGTAACTTCATACCAAAGATGGTCAGCCTGAACCTAGTGCCCCTGGTGGAGGCAGCAATGACCAAACTAGATAGATGGAGACTTCTGAATTGCTCCCTGGCAGACAAGCTGAAAGGCTTCAAGATGATAGTGGCTGCTGGATTTACTCATGTGCTCTCCCACTTACCCATCAAAAAAGCTCAGACCTGGTTTACTAAAATAGATAAAATAATACGGGGCATTCTTTGGGATGGCAAGCAAACCCACCACAGTAGAGCCAAACTGGGCAATCATGGAAAGTGGGGAGGGTGGGGTTACCTTGGTTCAAGGGACATCACCTTGCCTACATAGCCTCCCAAACACTATGGTGGTTTTACCCAGCCAATTTTAACTCACTTCTGTGGCTGCAAATTGAGCAGAATGCAGCAGAGAATCCTCTAGGAGTTAATTATCTGTATCATAGGATCCCTCAAAGACTCAGAGATCACACCACTATAGGCTCCTGCAGAGCATCAAGGTTCCAGTTATACAAACACATGGCCAAGATCCCCACCCCTTTCTCACTGGCACTTCTCTAGGGTAATGATGACTTATGCATAGGGGTCCCCCACCCAGGTGGATGGTGTGACCACAAAAAGGGATTACCAAGGTAAAGGATCTACTCACCCAAGATGGAAAACATACAGGCTCCTTTAATAACCTACAAGCAAGACATGACCTTCCAAAGCAGGATTTTTGGAGATATCTCCAGATTTGGAGTATGGTCAGTCCACAGGTATCCACCTGTCTGATGAGGCATGAAAGAGATTCCACCTCCCTGATTCTTAAACCTATAGCAAACTTACTAAAGGTGAGGCTAGCCTTCTCTACAGACACCTCAGGAATGCTGATCTTGACCAATTACTGTCATCCATGTGCTCCTGGGAGGTAAAGCTAGGCATCCCCATAACTGAGGAGGCATGGACCATGTGCCCCCATAGAGCCCATAAGGCATGTAGGGATGGAAGGAGACAATTTATGCAGGAATAATGCCTGACAGGGTGGGTGTTATGCTGGGATAACATTACACCTCAGGTGGTTGGGCCTGAGGCCACCAACCGAGGGCATCCAACACCCGAGATGGGATGTTATCCCAACATAACACCCACACTGGAGGGCATTATTCCTATTATACAATGGTTTGTTGTTTTATGCAGAATAAAAAAAAATATTTGAAATAATGTTTTTGTTAGTGTGTAAAAATATTTTTGTTTCTTAAGAGAAGATGTGATGCCAATGTGATGAGACTAATGAGGGCAATCGGCAGGGATGCTATGTCGGATAACATCCCTGCTGTGGTGGGCAACTGACCAATCAGAAGCCAGGATTCTTTCTTGCCATTGTATAATACAGAATAAGGTATGCTCCAGTGGTATCACACCTCTAGTGTCCTTCAAAAGCTTGGACTGCTTCCTCCATAAGACTGATGCTGGAGGTGCCAGCAGACAGGGGCTAACCTTACTCACCAATTCAGGATTGCTCAACATTGTTGAATTATTGGACAGGCATCAAAAGGATCTGTACTGCAGTTTTGGACCCCACAATACCTTTGGGTTCTTTTCTATTTCTACTGGGGCTATTCAGTCCTATTCTGCCCAAATCATTCCTTCATAGCTCAATGGATAGTGGCAATAAGTGTATCAGTAAAGAGGCTTCTGCTCTGTAAATGGTGATCATGTGAACTCATACATTGGCAGAATGGCTTCAAGCTGTGGGGCAATTGGTGGCCTTAGAAAAATCTCTCACAGGAATACTAACACCCTCTGTAGTGATCAACAGATATGGAAGGGGGGGCATACCTGGCCTTAACCTATTGCCACAACCACAAGGGATAGCCCTCTGTTCCTGAGTTTCTCAGGAAGACACTTATGCCTTTCTAGTTCAGAGGAGAACTCATTAACTTTCACATATGATCTCTAATACAAGTATTTTGACTTTCCCCTTGTTGCCTTCATTACACCACAGATGTATGTCACTCTGTCCTGGAAGCACGCCATTGTCATCCCTCTCCACAAAGGGGGTGCCTCCTCCTCCTCCACCTCAAACTATCAGCCAATCTCCCTTCTCCCTGCTCTGGTGAAGCTGCAAGAACACTTAGTGCTTTGCCAGCTAACCTTCTATCACGCCGACTCAAATTTCTTCACACACTACCAGTCCAGATTCAGGAAAGATCACTCCACTGCCTCCTCTTTACTAAAGCTCACTGACACCATCCAATCTGGAATGGATAGAGGTCTCATCAGCTCTGCCATTTTCATCGATCTGGCCAAGGCCTTCGATACAGTCTCCCACACTCTGTTACTATCTAGCCTTTCTGACTGTGGCCTCTCCACATCTGATCCTGCCTGGTTCAGTGTCTATCTTACAGACCGCACTCAATCTGTCAGGATTGCGGATGCCATATCCCCCCTCCCCTCCCCATGTCCACCAGTGTCCCCCAAGGATCGGTGCTTGGGCCTATCCTATTCTCTATTTTTCTAAACAACCTGCCCCAAACTTGTTCTGTCTCCTTGATCCACATGTATGCTGACGATACTGTCCAATTTTCTTCTGGCACCTCCCCAGCTTCAGTTGCCTATACCCTCCAGGCGGATTTTAACAAAGTCCAGCTCTGGTTCAACTCTCACCAGCTCTCTCTAAATGCTTAAAAAACTGTAACTATGACTTTTGATACATCCCAATGACAAGCCAGGCTCCCTTCCCTCCCACTTTTCCACACCCTTGATATGTCAGAGCTGGAGGACGTCACCTCCTTCTGGGATCTTGGAGTTTGGCTTGACCGCCACCTCACCTTTGCAGTCCATGCTGACTCAATACTAACAAAATTCTGCCCCAAGCTTGGAGCTTTATATCAGAACCATTCTAGTCTCCCCTATCCAATCCGTCGTGAGCTTATCCAGAAGGTGATACTTCCCTCCTTCGATTATTGTGATATTGTTTACAGTGCCACCCACAAGTCAGTTTTATCCAAGCTGGATACCCTTTTTAATGCTTTCTGCCGGTTCACTCTTGACGCTCCTCCTCGCATCCACCGCTGCGAGCTATACCACTCCCTTGCTCTCCCATCCCTTGAGAACTGCCGCCTAATATACTGTGCCAAGTTTATCTCGAAGAACTGATTTGGTACCCTCCCAGTGTATCTGACCTCCGTACTATCGCCCCCTCTGGCACCCACCTATGCTCTGAGGTCCCTAGACTCCTGGCTCCTGTTAGTCCCCAACGTCAGACCCAAGCTGGCCAGGCTGCCTTCTCTCACCACTTCCTTCAACTCTGGAACTCTTTCCCCTCTGAAATTCGTCACTCTTCCTCTACCCGCTCACTATCCTATGCCCTTGCCAACCACTGCTCAGTAAACTGCTCCTGCAGCTAACTCTCCAATCTATTCTACCTGAGACACTCCTATATTTCTTCTCCCAGGAGGCCCAATGGCGCTACTTTGCTAACCACACCCAACTACTGCACTTGATCCCAACATTTGAGCTAGCTAGCTTGCACTTACCCCTATCTCATAATATACCACAACCCAATACCTTAGCAGGATTTCCTCATTGTAACTGTTACTCTCGACTATTAGGGTATCTGTATTAATCCACACTCACCTATTCCTGTCAAACATCTGCAGCTGTATTATCTAATTATATGTTTTCAAGGTATAAAGCATGACTTCCCCATGTAATTGCTACTATACTATAAGTAAGGGTAAATTGTCTACACCCAACTATTTCTGTCAAATGTTTTCCACTGTATTGTAATTGTATGTATATATGTCAAGACCTGGACTACCCTTGTCCTCTTCCCCACTTTACCCTTCCCCCCAGGTCGCACCGGGAGAGGAGCAGTTCTTGCTCAGTGTGCTTTTCCTGGTGAAACAATTTCAATAAATAAATAAAAATAAATACATGTTTTGTGGTGAATATCTTGGGTGGGGTTAAGGTGCTTGGTTGTTTGTTCATTAAGTTGTTGTAGTACATTTGTTCATGAACCTGTTCTATGTGCCTGTGCAACTGGTTTTGTGCTTGTTTAACGTAGATAATCTTTTGCTGTTCGCCTCTCTATCCATGGAACATACCACCCTGTAGGGTTATGAAGGCAAGGAACCCTAGGGGAGGGTTCCACCCCTTGAGGTGCTGTGGGAGTGAATCCATTGGCTAAAGGTACCTAGGGAAGAAGCCCACAGGAGAGAGAAGCATGCTGCTGGAAGAGGAGGTGTGGTTGGAGGGGCAAGGAAAAAATGCTTGTGTGAGGAGTGAGGAGAACAGCCCTTAAATAGGCCAAAGGGGGTGTGGCCAGTTGTACCACCCCCTTGAACTACAGGCTGTAGCCTTCCAATTCAATTTGCCTGTGTAACCCTGCTGCCAAATGGAGGCTTACTTGCCACCATGCAGCCCTTGTTCCTCCTCTCTTCCCAGGCACCTCCTTAATCCAGCTTGTAATTTTTATTTTGTCCCCCTGGTCCTGTTTCTGCCCCTGGTGCCCCAGCAAGCAGCCCACTGTAAAAATCCAGCCCTGCAGGGCTTGAGAAGACCAACCACAATCACCCACTTTAGCCATGCCCTTTGGGACAGTGGGGATCACGCAGGGATGAGCGGCACATTTGACCTGCAACCACTCAATCTGGTGGTCAATCCAAGGAGCGTTCCATCAGTCCCAGGATCCCTATTGACTAAGTAGGACCCAGTGACCATGGACAGGCCCCTGAGCGGCTGCTCCGTAAAAAATTTAAAGAGATCCACGAGGTGATCTTGATTGGGGCTTATGAATATTAATGAGCTGGAGCCCCAATCATAGTTGGATATTCATGGAGGTCTGTCTGCCTTCGAAGCAGCTGTATTTCAGCTGTGGCCAAAAAGGAAAAGAAAATGTTTGTTAAATAAATATTGTGACTGCTGTATGTTTGAGGGAAAGTGGTAAAGGGCAAAGTGTTCAAAATAAATACTGCTTTACTCCTGGCTGTACCAGACCAATATGGGACTCAGAGTGACAGCCTGCCTGATGCTGCATGTCAGGGAGTTAAAATATCGACAGCAGTGACAGGAAAATGGACTGAGAAATTTGTTCGCTCTGTGAAGTGACAGCAATTACACTAACAGGGCTGATGAACCACTGGGGCATTAAGGCAAATATTTATTCATTTCTGGCTGCACCAGGACATTTTTTGAGACTATCTATTTTGCTAAGGGACTGTAAATTGCAGCAGCCATTGCAAAAGCAGCCACAGCCAATTAGAAAGCCAGAATAACAAAGCGAGGACTCGTGGGACAGTCACCAAAGTGCATGGAGACTTACAGGGACCTAATTCTAGGCACTGAACACAGCAGACCAACAGTGCATCGAGTGAGATTCATGCATTATTCATTTTTGTGATTGACAGGCCCTCCAGCCAAACAGGGGCAATGCAACCCAGAGCTATAGCCAATCAGAAGCTTCAGGAGAGCCCCATAAAAGACTGTGTTTTCCAGCATTTTGCTTGATTCTAGATTCCAGACTGCAGATTTGAGAGGGAGATCGAGGGAGATTTGAGCAGGAGCCCTCCCCCCATGGGGTGGAGGGCTCAGTCCCCAAGCAATGTGGCCAAACCTGGAGGTCCTCTGTAGCCGGGAGAGGGTTTACCTTCATTATTTAGTTAAAGTTTAAAAGTAATGTACTTTGTTAAACTGCTAGCCTGGAGGCTGCCAGAATGTCCTCCAGGTGCTAGCCCTCCCTTTCACGTTGGGGAAAAGATGTGGACCAAAACCAGGTGATATCAAGCAGCTGTGAGAAAGCTGAAAAGACCTCAGTCATGAGAGAACTGAAGACCATCCAGAGCCTTTTATAGTGGGGATCGCCCATGAGGAACCTGAATAAGTACTCTTGTACCCATGGTGCAAGAGAAAAAGCAAGCTTAATGAATCTGGGCCACCTTGCCCAAAGTGACTTTTCGATAGAAGATAGTTCTTCAGTTTGCACCTTGCCCTGTCTGCTCTGTGCCCAGTGCGGGTGGAGCTCTGGAACTGTTTTTGCAGACTGTAGCTGTTACTGGGGGACCCAGGAGGACCCAAACAGCGTCTAACTAGTGGGTGACCCATTGTGAGCCTAACAGCATCAGAAATGTGCTGAGATGCACCTGTGTCAGAAAAAATCATATAAATGTGCCGAGATGCTGCCATGCTAGTATGCTGTAAAGACTGTCCTGTGGAGCCACCAGCCATAGCCGCATTGCCACGTTAAGGGACTGAGACCTCAAAGTAATTAAGTCTGGCTTGTATAATCTGGAAATGACAGTTGTTAATTATGTCTGAAAATATAGACATTCTACAGATATATAAATGTACTAGATGTGACAACCATATGAAGGTGCTGGATATTCAGGACTGACGATCCATGCCCCAACAGTGGTAACCATGCTGGTTACCTGCTCCTGAAATGTTCAGTCTGCGACAAGTAGGGCCACCCCTACTCTTCTGCCAAATGCAGAGCAACCCCTGCACCTCTGCTAAAGAAATTGAATGTTGTTGTTAATTTGTGTTCCAAGTTAATCCTTTCCTCTTGAATTAATGCCGGTCAATGCCACCAGTTGCAACATCTAGCAGGCCTGCAACCATCTAGGACTTTGGTGACTGGGTACACAGGGTACAGTGTGAGATTGAAGGGTTTTGTACATGTTTGGGAACTGGTACCAGTGGTGGGGGAAAATAACGGTGTGACATCTGATTTAATGCAGTTTAGATAGCTAGGTCTCTGCATATCTTGTAGGTTGGCAAAATGTGATTCTCTGAAAAATCTAGTAGTCAACCTAGCTGGAGGGTTCACCAGCACAAGAAAATCATGTGTACATTTGTAAATATAAGAATCACTGCATAACCTCAATTCCTCCTGTTTCCACTTCCTAACTCCTATGTCCCCTAAATAAATAATATTATTACTTTTTGCAAATAGTGTTGTGAGCATATTATTAGAGAGAGTTTGTAATTAAAAAATGACTGAAATGTGGAGAAATCCTACTGGGTCATGTTTTGGGAGGGCAAAAGTTAATTGTGGGTGGTATAAAATCACAGGGGGTTGTACCAGATAACAGCTAGCCCACATTAAAGGGAACTCTGAGTGGAGGCACTGCGCATTTTAGAACCTAATATACGTCTGAGAACCCAAACCCCTCAGCCTACATCCTAAGTAGTAGGCAGAGGTGTAACTCTGGGAGTAGTGCCACCTAAGGGTTACACCTGTGCAACTGGTTTTGTGATTGTGTAACGTAGATAACCTTTGGCTGTTCACCTCTCTAGCTGTGGACTATACCACACTGTAGGTGTTCGAAGGCAAGGAACCCTAGGGGAGGGTTCCACCCCTTGAGGTGCCATGGGAGTGATTCCCCTGGCTAAAGGTACCTTAGGAAGAAGCAGAAAAAGAGTGTCAAGCAAAGCACACAAGGTAGTGAACACTTATCAGGGTCGAGGACCTGTACATAGGTCGATTGGTATTATGGGTTCAGTTGGTAGCATGGTGTGGCAGGATGAGAATGTCAACATAAAATAAAAAAAAAACATTTATTCTTTTCACTGTGTCCTATTCTCTTAAAATTTTCTGTCTATCCTTAATTTCTTGTCAGGGTGGCCAACCTGACAATTCTGTTCTCCTATCTGTGCTATACCTTTAATCTGTTGTCATTCTAGCCATCAAAACTGCCACATGAAGTTAAAAGCAGATCTTCTTTAAAGCCTCTTGCTATGTAAATTCTGTGGAAGATTTTGAATCCCCCAAGAAACAAGATTGTTTCCAACACCAGATCAGATTGCCATATAGCCCCATTTTAAAGCGAGTCTCTGCAAGACTGGAAGATGAGCAAGCAGGCTGTTGCAAGGGAGAAAGTAAACTCTCCCTGCAGCCGCTCACTGTAGACCTTGCTCTGCTACCTGAAAAACAAAGAGATTAAATAAAAAGTTAAAATAAGTACTGCAGCATTAGTGCAGACTGTTTCTGTGTATAAAAACATGATTTGGGGTGTTTGACTTGTTATTGTGCTGTTTAAAGCTACCAAGAAGTGAAGTACAGTAATGGGAGTGAAATAGTGCAATGTTTGCTGACTGCTGAAATGGCAGAGCTGTCATGGGGGTTGGGGGTGGAGAAATGTAAAACATAAAAATATGTTTAAATACAGTTCTACAGTAGCACTGTAAATTAAGGATAATAATAATACTGGGCTCTTTTTGGAATGTATGTAGAGAATAAAAATGTGTTCAAATGAAGTAAAGGTATAAGTAGAAAAACTAAGCCAAGTAACAAATTTAAGGGATAAATAAACAAGGCTGAATAGTGATAGAGCTACTCTGGCTTCACAGAATAGAGGGGGAGCATGCCCCTACTCTGTTTTTATCTGGGAAGGTTAGAGTCCTCTATAAAGAAGTTTGATTTTCTTAGTTTCTTTACCTGAAATGGTGGCAGGTAACAAGAGGTGGCTTCTATAGAGCTGGCAGCCCAGGAAATGGCTGCTAATATAGAAGTGGTGTGGTGATGTCATTGAAAGGGGAGGGGCTAAAAAGGTCCTTGATGATGCTTTCACCACCAATTAAGGTTCCTCTAAGTTAAAATGAGTACCTATAGAATATTACTAATATTATGTTGAAAAAATACATAATAAGCTTTAGATTTAGAGAATTTGAAGCCTAATCTTAAGTTCCAGAGTAAAGGAATAAGGTTTTTTTGGTATAATTGATAGTCACATGTCAATGATGTCATGATTATTGTACTATATTAACCGCCCCACCAGGAGGCTAATTCAGGTGTGCTGGTCAGTTTCTTCTGATCAAGCAAGGGAGAGGAGGTGTGAGTGCCTACTCACCAGAGTGGAGAAAAATATTGAATATACAGAGAAGAACTGGGAGTCTGAGGAAAGACTAGCCTGATTATTTTTTCTGTTTGTTGTTATTTTGGTGTGAAAGTTTAAACACCCATTTCTTTTCTGTAAATATATTTTGAACAGTTAATTTTTGTTATCATTTTTGGAAAATAAAATGATAAACGCTACACCAGCGTTTTTTATGCACTTGATTTAAGGACTGGCGTCTGTTATTGAACCCACACGCTTACACTGGTGTTAGAAGTGGGATTCAACCTGGTGCGTCGAGGCTGCCTGGGAGGCGTACCAGGGGGTGTTGCAGCATAAACACCCTAGCAGATGCAAGAGAGCGAACAGTCAGTTCAAAGTGTACTGCATCTCATGAGGTCAGTGAGAAGGAAGACTGGAGAGCCCTTGTTACCAGGATTGAACCCTGGGACATGACCCAAAATGAAGAAAGCTGAGGATGAAGAAGAAGAGGTACTGGCTACAGCACCAAAGCCACAAGTCAGACAAGTACCTCCAACACCTGACGACTCTAATGAACTGTTAAAGTGGCTATGTATACGCCAGCTTGAGATGGAGAACCAGAGGGAGGAAGACCGAAGACAGAGGTACGAGGACCGAAGACTACAGGCGGAGGAAAGAAGAAGACAGGACCAGAAATGGAACGACACCTTGAAGGCCATCCAAGAGATGTCACAAGCACAGGTGGAATGAACCATGCCTAGAGACATTAAGCTAACCAAATTAACAGAAAGTGATGACATAGAAGCGTATCTCACTACCTTCTAGAGGATGGCTTAGACTTGCAACTGGCCCCAGGACCAGTGGGTAATAAGACTGGTACCCTACTTGTCTGGGAGGGCACAGTTGGTATACAGTCAATTGAGTGTGACAGATGCTGCCACCTGTGCCAAAGTGAAAGAAGAAATATTGCGGAGATATAACATCAGCACAGAAACATATTGTCAGCGGTTCCGTTCGCATAAGATGTTCAATTATGACACTCCCAGGGAAACCTATGCAAAATTAAGGGATTATTGTGCTAAATGGTTGCAACCAACTACCAAAACTTTTGACCAGATCATGGAACTCATCACTATTGAGCAGTTTATCCAGGTTTTGGCTTTTGGTGTTCAAGTCTGGGTGAAAGAGCACAAGCCCGAAACAGTGGAGGAGACCATAAAATTGGCTGAGGCTTACCTAGCTGCCAGGACTTCCCAACCCAGAGGATAGCAAGGTAACCAAGGAACTTCTGCAACACCAGTAAGACCTTTTTATTCTCAAAATATGCAGACCCAGAATCAGAGACAATATGCAAGAAGGGATAGAGGGGTAGAATCCCATATTCAGAACTGATTTGCCATGGCTGCCTTGGGAAAGGTCATATTGTAATAAACTGCCCCAATAAAAGACAGGAGCTGACACATCTGGCTCTAGCAAACATTGGCTATGTCAAGACAGTGGGTATAGGTGATCAACAGACCTTGGGATTACTAGACTTTGGGAGCAGACAAACCCTGGTAAGAGCTGACCTAGTCCCTGATTGTACAGTAAACCAACAGGACACCACTGTTCGATGTGTCCATGGTGAGATCCACCAGTATCACACTGCCCATATTGACTTAAAAATAAACAATGCTTGTTGTAAAGTGCTCGTCGGTCTGGTACCTAGATTACCAGTCCCTGTTATCATTGGGCAAGATTTTCCCACCTTTGCTCCCTCCTGGGCAGACTAGATGGGCCAAGCAGTCCTTATCTGATGTCAAAGTCTATGTTTCTATGTTTCTATGTTTGCTACCTTGATGAGTAACCATCAGACATTTACAGAGCCAGTTAATGTGGTTACAAGAGCCCAAGTAAAAGCCCAACTGGACTCTGTGTTTCCTTTTGAAGATGACTATTTTGAGACAGGGGGCAAAGGGAAAAAGTCTCGAAAGGAAAGAAGAAGGGAGAAAAAGATGTGGAGAGAACAGCATACTGCTGGAATATTAAACAGGTTACCAGGATTATCTAGTAAAAACTTCTATGAGGAGCAATTAGCAGACGAGTCATTGCAACCTATATTTTTACAGGTGTCTACAGGAAAACAAGGACAATCATATTTTATACAGAAAAATAAAATGTTGTATAGAATTGCTGTAGATGTAAAAAATGGTTCTGAGACTGAACTGATGGTGCCCCACAAGTACAGAAAGCAGGTGATGTTCCTAGCTCATGACATTCCCATGGCTGGCCATGAGGGGAGGGACAAGACTGTTCAAAGAATCCTGTCAAGGTTTTGTTGGCCAGGTATCCATCAAGATGTAGCTGCTTACTGTAGAACTTGTGCACAATGTCTGCTGGTAGCACAAGGGGGGGAAGAAAGACCTCGTACCTTTGCAGCCCATTCCATATGTTACGACACCTTTCGATCGAGTAGCAATGGATGTGGTAGGGCCTTTGCTTAAAAGCTCAAAGGGCAATCAGTATATCCTGGTTATCTGTGATTATGCTACCCGGTACCCCGAGGCTATCCCTATGAGGATGGTAACAGCTCCTCGAGTGGCCGAAGAACTGGCCAAGGTATTCAGCAGGATGGGGATTCCAAGGGAGATATTGACAGATCGTGGCAGTAATTTTACCTCTGTCATGTTAACTGAATTATACGGATTGTTGGGGGTGACAGCACTCAGAACCTTACCTTACCATCCACAAACGGATGGATTAGTGGAGCGCTTTAATAAAACTCTGAAGAAAATGCTCCAGAAGTATGTACATGAGGAGGGTAGAGACTGGGACAAATTTCTCCTCTACCTTCTGTTTGCATTTAGGGAGGTGCCCCAAGCCACCATGGGATTTTCACCATTCTCCTTGTGATATGGGCACAATCCAAGAGGACCATTAGATGTGCTCGGGGAACATTGAGAAGCTAGAAAAACTGTTGGGAATACCAATGTTATTGATTACATGCTGTCACTCAGAAAAAGGTTAATAAAATATGTAACTCTAGCCCACGAGAATGTGGACCAGAAACAGCAGGCCCAAAAAGCCAGGTATGATATGGGACTTAAAAATAAATAGTTTGTACCTGGGGAGAAAGTACTATTGTTGTTGCCCACCACCGAGAATAAGTTGTTGATGTAGTGGCAAGGCCCCTATGTCATTGTGCGACAAACAGGCATAGTAAATTATGAGATAGAGATGCCGGAACATAGACCACAAAAACGAGTATATCATGTTAATTTGTTAAGGAAATGGGAGAGAAATCAAAAATGGATGTAATTTGCTATATACAGCCAGAACAAGAAAAAACAGAGCTGGATATAGCATATGAGCGTCTAGATCCATTGCATAAAGAGACACCCATTCAGATCAACCCAGACTTAACACCAGCACAGCACCAAGAGATTGATAGTCTCTTAACTTATTACAAAAGTACATTTACTAAAGCCCCGGGAAGAGCAAAGGGGGTGGTCCATGAAATCAAACTGTCACAGACCAGGCCCATACACCAGAAACCATATAGGCTTCCTGAAAAGGTCAAACAGGAGGTAGTGGAGGAAGTAAAAAGGATGGAGCAAGCCAAGGTTATTGTACCATCACGTAGTCCCTGGTCATCACCCCCGGTAGTAGTTAATAAGAAAGAAGGCAGAGTGAGGTTATGCTTGGATTTTAGATGCATAAATGCTATTTCAGAGTTTGATGGGTACCTCATGCCATGGATAGATGATTTGCTGGAACAAATTGGATCTGCTCAGTACATCAGTACCCTTGATTTAACAAAAGGGTACTGGCAGATCCCCTTGGCACCTCAGGTACAAGAAATAACAGCTTTCTGCACACCACTTTGTTTATACCACTTTACTACGATGCCATTTGGATTGCATGGGGCTCTTGCCACCTTTCAAAGGTACATGGATCATGTATTGAGGCCCCATACACCATATAGTGCAGCATATCTGGATGATGTGGTGATCTACAGTCCAGATTGGGAAACCCATTTGGTACACTTGAGTGCAGTCATCCAAAGCCTTAAAGATGCTGGTTTGACTATTAACCCAACCAAGTGTGCCATTGCAAAAACTGAAACCCGTTATCTTGGTTTTATTATTGGAAATGGAACCATAAAACCTGAAATCACCAAGGTGGAAGCTGTGGCAAACAGTCCTGTGCCTAGTACAAAAAAAATGTATGTTCATTCTTAGGCCTTGCCAGTTACTATCGCCGGTTTATTCTGGATTTCTCTACCATTGCCACCCCCCCTTACAAACCTCACTAAGAATTGTTTTCCCACCAAGGTTAAATGGACAGCCGATTGTGACAAGGCCTTTAGACAAATAAAGGCTATTCTATTCTCTTCCCCAGTTCTTCACAGTCCAGATTTCTCCAGACCTTTTGAGGTTCAGACAGATGCCTCTGACACAGGCATTGGAGCGGTTCTTCGACAGTAGAACAAACATGGAGAGCATCCCATCCTTTTTCTAAATAGGAAGCTCCATGAAAGGGAAGGGAGGTACTCAACAGTAAAAAAAGAGTGCCTGGCCATAAAATGGGCCATTGAGGCTTTAAAATACTATCTTTGAGGGAATGAGTTCACAATAGTGACAGATCACAATCCACTGTGTTGGCTGAACCTCATGAAAAATAAAAACAGGAGAATCATGAGGTAGTATCTGTCTCTACAGCCCTATAAATTTACGGTGACACATAGGGCAGGATCCCAGCAAAAAAATGCGGATTTTTTGTCCAGGTTTGGTGCAGATAACACTGTTTCAAGAAATGATTGATGTTCTCTATATAATGTTCTTGTGATTGTTACCATACCTCTCAACTGCTCCGGATTTTCCGTATTCAGCTGGTCCCAGTCAGCCTGTTCCGCTGCCCCGCATTTGTGGTGTTTTCACAAATCCATCCGAGCAGCTAAAATGCTTGCCTTTGTTGCCCAAACACTTCCGGGTTTCCGTCTCTCTTTGCCATGTGATGTGTCCGACTTGCCCTGCCGACCAATAGGGTGCTTTTTCTACTGTGGAGTGTGGACCAATAATTGTGCTCCCCCCACCCAAGCCTGCCTCATAGCTCAGCAGCCTCCGCTCTACCCGGCCCGCCCCCACAGATTAACCCTTGATGGCTGGTCCCCCCTCAGGTCCACTGCTGTACAATAAAGCAGCTAGTGGCTGGAGGGGGAACCAGAGAGCTCTTTGGTAGCTGTTTCTAGGAGAGCCAGAGGAGGACAGGACAACGCGTCAGAGCGGAGGGAATTCGGAGCGCACAAAGAGAGCTGACTAGCCAGCGCCAGCAGAGGAGCAGAACAAGAAGCAAGCAGCGGCTGCACATACTGCCAGAGAGGAGAGTGGCTGTATCTGGCGCCGGAGAGAAGAGTGGCTGTGGAGACCACACAGTGAAAGGAATAAGAAGGCCAGGGAGCCTGAGGTCGGGAACGAACACCGGCGCCAATCGCCTACACCCCTACAGTCCCAAGAGGTGAGAAGCACGAGATTTTCTCAGTGGGGCTTTTTTATTGCAATGCTGCCTTGCCTTGCTTGTTTTTACAGTCAAGGCTAGAGGGACCACTGGATTTCAATTTTAGTTCATGAGTTACTGTTTTAGTATCTGCTATATTGGGTTTCTAGTGTGGTTGTGTATGTGTGTGGTTGGAGGATATCAAGTTAGTGCATTTTGTGGTGGATCTGAGGTTGGGGAGCTAGAGTGCAACTTACAGGGGTGGGCTTGGAAGCTGGTCTGCCAGAAAGGGCAACATAATGTGCTGAGGAGTACTAGGATTTTAGGAAGGAGCTATGGTAAAACTTTCTGTGCTGGGGAAGGAGTGTGGATTTTAGGGAGGGGCTGGGGTGCAACTACTTGCTGGGCTGGTGGAAAGGGCTGTGGATTCTCTAGGAAGGAGGGCTAGAGTGCAACTTGCTGGGTTGGGGGGAGGACTGAGGGCCTTGCTCTGGAGCAGCTGGCTAGGCTATGGGAGGTGGGCTGAGAGCAATATGCTGGACTGTGGAGACTCTAGGGAGGGGCTAGGTACAACTTACTATGCAGAGGCAGGGGTAGGAGGATAGCAAATTCTGCTATAAATGACCTCCAAAATGCATCAGAATGTACAGGCTATGGGAGGTGGGCTGAGATAATATGCTGGACTGTGGAGACTCTAGGGATGGGGCTAGGTACAACACTATGCAGAGGCAGGGGTAGGAGGATAGCAAATTCTGTTATAAATGACCTCAAAATGCATCAAGAATGTACTGTCCAAAACTACAAAGGTTTTATGGGAGTTGTGGTGGCCCCAGACCTTCGGTCTTTACTTTAGATTTTAGAGCCTTGTGCATACACTTTTCTGAAGGCTGGTTACTCCACTGAGTGTGGGAACCTCAGAATAACAATAGAAGCCCTGGGATGGCATTGGGGACAGTTGTACAATGTTGCAAGCACCAGCATGCTGTCAGGAGGAACAAGCATGCCAGTAGGAAAGCCAACATGCCAGTAGAGAATTGCATCCACCATGCTGCAGAAAATCCAGCATTGTTTCTGGGAGAAACCGCATTCAGTGCAAAAGATGGCAAATCACTGAAACCTCGATCATGTAACTGGGACCACTGGCATACCACAAGGTGCATCAGTAGGAAACTTGCCATGCCAAAACAAATGCCAGAATGTCAACTGAAAAACAAACATTCACAGCAATAGGAAGCAAAGAGTTTTATTTACTTATTTATTTTGTTTGTTGATTGGGAAACAAGGGCAGGCAATATGGCCTATTTTCAACCTGGGAGGAAGGATACAGATGCAAAGCAACTGAAATTGAAGCCAAATTAAGGTGTTGGTGGTATTTTAGTGAATTTCAGAAATCTGGCCAGGGCAAAGGAAATTCTGTATTCTTATTAAGAAGTGCCAAGGGATCTGTAACAACCATCAGAAAAGGCATGCAGGAGGGTGGAGGTGCTACTAAACACCAGGGAAACACTGAAACAATACAGGGATGGCTGTTGCAGGGTGGGAGATGCCACTAGACACCAGGGAAACTAAGTCCAAAATGTTTTTGCGTATGAAGGGATCGTTTATCATATAGCCAATGTGTATTAAACTGCTAATTTTTTTTTTTGATAGAACTCGAGCCTGGGTTTGGGACACTGACCTTCTACCATCAGAGGCAGAGCGATTTCAGCAAGCAACCAGCGCATCCACCAGGAGTCCAGGACTGTCTACACCATGCAGGCATCTCACCAGCAAAAGGAGGCGAGGAGGATCGCAGCAGCAGAATTCAATAGGTATGTTCCAGGGAATGGGGATATCTCAAGTGTGAAGTATTTTTAAAATGAGTACGTCTTAACTGTCTGGGAGTGGTGGGGTGGGGAATGCTACCACCAATTTCCTTTCTTTTGGGACTTGTAATTTGTTAGGTGGTTGCTGCCTCAGTGACTCCAATTTCCTTAGGATATAAATGTATACCATTTTTGGCAGGCTGGGGGGGTGCATGAAGCTTGCTGTGTCTGACAACATCGGGTATTTTGGGGAATAAAATTCTAGTATGATGATACACTTGACTCTGCTGGCTGTATTCATAAAACAATACGGGTGATTGGGCACAGCAAGCCAGACCTCCCCCAACCCACAATTACATATGTGACCTGTTTTTGTTGGCAGTACGTGGGATCTGACGCTACAGGAATGCATCAGAGTACTTGGGTCTGGATGGATGTGTTTAATAAAATGGGTTGTGCAAGTATTTGTGGTTTGTGGTGGTGGCAGCAGGGGACCTACCTGCAGCGTCCAACAATGTCTGATGTTTTATTAATATGATTGTAGTGTTAGTGTAACACACTACAGGCATGTTAATTAACCATCAGGATTGATTGGTCACAGCAAGCAGGACCCCCTTCACCAACCAGAGAATGACTTGGTTGAGCTGGTTTTGATGGTGTGGTGGTTTGCTACATGATGTCGCGAGGTTACTTTACATGTGTAACAGAATTCTGTACAAGTATTTGGGTACATTGGGGCTTGCAGTGTCCAAACAGTATCTGATGTTTTATTAATATGATTGTAGTGTTAGTGTAACACACTACGGGCATGTTAATCAACCATCAGGATTGATTGATCAACAGCGAGATCCCAATCCAAGAATGATGTACATGGCCTGGTTTTGCAGTGAGTGTTTAGCCTGCTAAGAGACACTACGATGGATTACTTGGTTGAAATGTGTTTTCTGGAGTACTCATCTATCTTTGCCATCCTTGGCAAAGTTGGCTCTAACTACTTTGCTACTTGCCTGCAACTTACTTCAGAATGCGTTTTCATGGAATTCTTGTCTTTGCTGCCATGTCTTGACAAGCTGGGGTGCACAAGTGTGTTTCTCCATCTTGAGTACTTCATCGCTGAACCATCCTGCTGCCATGTCCTGTCAAGCTGGGCCACAAGTGTCTCCATGTTCTGTCTTTCATTGCCTGAACCAATCCTGCTACCATGTCTTGACAAGCTGGGGTGCACAAGTGTGTTTCTCCATCTTGTTACTTCATCGCTGAACCGTCCTGCTGCCATGTCCTGTCAAGCTGGGCCACAAGTGTGTCTCCATGTTCTGTCTTTCATTGCCTGAACCATCCTGCTACCATGTCTTGACAAGCTGGGGTGCACAAGTGTGTTTCTCCATCTTTGGTACTTCATCGCTGAACCGTCCTGCTGCCATGTCCTGTCAAGCTGGGCCACACAAGTGTGTTTCTCCATCTTCGGTTCTTCAGCATCTCTTGTTGTGTGATTGTTTTTTTGTTTGTTTTTTTTTTAATTGAAGATGTGTATCCAGAGGGAGCCTGGATCTGTTCAACAGGAGGATGGCAGAGAAATTCTTTCTTTCTTCTGCCACCTTCTTGAAGAATAGAATCCCACTGGTACACTAAAACTGATATGTTCGAGCACTAAATACAAAATTAATACTTCATGTATAGACAACCGGGCGAAGTTGATGATGAGAACCATGATAGTGACAAATCTCCGGAGAAGAAGAAGAGAAGACACACAATTTTCCAAGCAACCTGGATGAGCATGTTTGACTGGTTAGCGGTAAGAAAACATGGTGTGAAGTATGCATTCTGCAAGACCTGTGGCACAGATTTCACCATCCACCATGGAGGATGACATGACTTGCAGTGGCATGCTAATTCAGAAAAGCACTGGCAAAATTACAAGCACGTGACTGGAAAAAATATGTCGCACTTCTTTGGCTCTCCAAACCTGGTGAGCACGAAAGTCATTGAGGCAGAGGTGGCTTTTGTGTCCCTGATAGCAGAACATAATCTCCCATTTACAGGAGGAGAGCATATTCTAAAGTACATGAAAAAATATGGAGAAGACCCAGAAGTTCTGAAGAAGATGACCTGTGGGTCAACAAAGCAAGCTGCATTGCATGGGATTGGGCCACGATACCAAAATGATGTAGCTGCAATGTGTCAGAAAGTACCCTTCTGTGTGTACATGGACCAGAGCACTGATATGGGTGATGAAAAACTGTTAGTAATTCTTGTGGGTTACCTGGATGAAGCTGCTGGCAGAAATGTCATCCGTTTCTTAGATATGCCAGATTGTGTGTCTGGGACTGGGCAAGCGATGTTTGATTGCTTGGTAGAAAGCATGAACAAGTTTGAAATCCCATTGTCAAATATTGCAGCGTTTTCATTGGATAATGCTGCTTCTATGATTGGGAAAAACAATTCAGTCCTGTCACGTTTAAAGAATATGAATCTAAACATTCTTTATATGGGATGCCTCTGTCACTTGGCTGATCTGTGCAGCAAAACTGGGGTAAAAGCTCTACATTCACCTGTGGAAGAATTGCTCTCTGATGTGTACTGCCACTTCTCAACCAGTTCACAAAGACAACAGAAACTAAAGGAATTTGCATTGTTCACAGATGTTGACCCACTCAAAATAATTAAGCATGCCCCAACTAGATGGCTGAGTCTTGGAAAAGTTATCAACCGAACCTTGGATATGTGGCGGCTCTGCTGTCATATTTTCTAACACTGGAACCAAGATCATCCAAAATTGACCTAATCTGTAATCGTCTGCAGAGCCATGAACTCAGAATGGTCTTTATGTTTCTTAAATATGCACTAGAACCCTTGCTGCAGTTCAGCACCCAGCTACAAGCAGAAAGCCAGCTTATGACTCTGCATGGAGATGTGCACAAACTGATGCAGCAGTATGCAAGCAGAGTACTGAAACCAGCAGCAGCTGTAAAATTAATCAGGCAAAATGACATGTCTGTACTACATGACTCAAGCAGTGTCTTGGCCAATGGGGACCTCAGGGTTGGACTGGAGGTCAAGCAGTACATAAGTAATAATCAGGATGACATTTTGGGGACAGTAACTGAACAAAGCTTTTACAAGAAAGCTGTGGTGTTTTATACTGCTGTGCTGGAAAAAATCCTGAAAAAGCTTCCAATTCAGGATCACCTATTAAAAAATGCTGCATCCATTCTCAATCCAGCAATTAAGCTGGACATATACACACAACTTGTGTTTGATGTTGCCAAACGTCTTGGAGTCTGTGTAACTGAGGAAGACTCTTAACAATTATTAGATGAGTTTTCAGTGTATCAGATTGAAGATACAGGTAAATTAATAGGACCAGTCAATGGACCACATTCATGCATTTCTAAATATTGGGCTCATGTTCTGCAACAACTATGTGACTCTGAAAGACTTCAGCTTTTCAAAAGATTAATGTTGACTTTACTTTGCTTGCCGCATTCGAATGCTGAAGCAGAAAGGGCCTTCAGCATGTTGAGGAAGGTAAAACCGAGCTGCGTCATTCACTAAGTCTGAAGACACTGAACTCTCTGCTGGCCATCAAAATGAACAAAGACAAGGACTGCTATGAGGTCAAGCAGCCAAAGCAAGTGCAGATGCTAAAAAGCCACAGCAGCATACAACAAAAAAATCTCAGTCATACTTGTGATAAGTAAAATATAGGTTACACTGGCAGGTGTGCAGCCACAAGTTTTCTGAATGTTTCTCGTGTTTTGTTTGTATTTGCTGTTTAATTTTCATTTCTTCTGTTCTGCATACACTGATGGTTTTGATTGCATTGTGTTGCAGTTGGGCTGTGGTAGCAC
The DNA here is from genome assembly GCA_016271365.2 of Neoceratodus forsteri. Classification (NCBI taxonomy): domain Eukaryota; kingdom Metazoa; phylum Chordata; order Ceratodontiformes; family Ceratodontidae; genus Neoceratodus; species Neoceratodus forsteri. The sequence goes on from CM028135.1 coordinate 757,626,599, forward strand.
TAACTAAAAGCTTTGCATTGTTCAGGTTTTGAATAATGTTTTATTTACTGTGTGGCATTTACTGTTAAGCATAGCAATGTAGGAACTGTAGCGTAGCTATGTAGAAATGTAGGAACTGTAGCGTAGCTATGTAGAAATGTAGGAACTGTAGCGTAGCAATATAGAAAATGCAGATGTGTAGTGTAGCAGGTGTATTGTTTTTGCCTGCTTTTAATATGTGCAAAATAAAGTGTTTCTTAATCTAATCTTGTGTGCATTGTGTTTATTCATGAGTGTAGCATTAAAATAAAGTACAGACAACACATTGGTATAGTAAGTTTTTATTACAAAAACACACACCACCACACATGGTTAAAATAACTTTATTGATCTACCATCAGATGGCCGCGCTATTCGCACGCTACAAAAAATAGGGTGTTCCACATTTGGGTCATTTGTCACACATTGCCATGGTCTTTGTTCCACATTGGCAGGTTTAGAGGTTGAGAGGTATGATTGTTACAAACTGTAAAATGTATGCCTCAGTTTGTATTTGTACACACCTCAGGGAATAGTAGTTAATTGGAACAATATTGTTTGGATATATAATTACCTAAATTACCTTTTGGTAATTGTTCCATTTGTTTAAGGGTCCCTGAGGGAAACTTCTGAAGTGGGTGGACGGAAGTTCCAACCCTTCCTAGGGTTATAGGACTGGGCATCATAATAATGTTGCCCTCTTGAATGGGGAGGAATGTGGCAGGATGAGAATGTCAACATAAAATTAAAAAAAAAACATTTATTCTTTTCACTCTGTCCTATTCTCAAACTTTTCTGTCTATCCTTAATTTCTTGTCAGGGTGGCCAACCTGACAATTCTGTTCTCCTATCTGTGCTATGCCTTTAATTTGTTGTCATTCTAGCCATCAAAACTGTCACATGAAGTTAAAAGCAGATCTCCTATAAAGCCTCTTGCTATGTAAATTCTGTGGAAGATTTTGAATTCCCCAAGAAACAAGAGTGTTTCCAACACTAGAGCAGATTGCCATATAGCCCCATTTTAAAGCGAGTCTCTGCAAGACTGGAAGATGAGCAAGCAGGCTGTTGCAAGGGAGAAAGTAACTCTCCTGCAGCCGCTGGCTAGAATCTTGCTCTGCTGCCTGAAAAACAGATTAAATAAAAAGTTAAAATAAGTACTGCAGCATTAGTGCAGACTGTTTCTGTGTATAAAAACATGATTTGGTGTGTTTGACTTGTTATTGTGTTGTTTAAAGCTACCAAGAAGTGAAGTACAGTATGGTGAGTGAAATAATGCAATGTTTGCCGACTGCTGAAATGGCAGAGCTATCGTGGGAGGTGAGGGTGGAGAAATGTAAGACATAAAAATATGTTTAAATACAGTTCTAGCACAGTAAATTAAGGATAATAATAATACTAGGCTCTTTTTGGAATGCATGTAGAGAATAAAAATGTGTTCAAATGAAGTAAAGGTATAAGTAGAAAAACTAAGCCAAGTAACAAATTTAAGGGATAAATAAACAAGGCTGAATAGTAATAGAGCTACTCTGGCTTCACAGAATAAATAGAGGGGGAGCATGCCCCTACTCTCTTTTTATCTGGGAAGGTTAGAGTCCTCTATAAAGAAGTTTGATTTTCTTGGTTTCTTTACCTGAAATGGTGGCAGGTAGCAAGAGATGGCTTCTATAGAGCTGGCAGCCCTGAAAATGGCTGCTAATATAGAAGTGGTGTGGTGATGTCATTGAAAGGGGGGGGGCTAAAAAGGTCCTTGATGATGCTTTCACCACCAATTAAGGTTCCTCTAAGTTAAAATGAGTACCTATAGAGTATGACTAATATTATGTTGAAAAAAGACATAATAAGCTTTAGATTTAGAAAATTTGAAGCCTAATCTTAAGTTCCAGAGTAGAGGAATAAGTTTTTTTTGTATAATTGATAGTCACATGTCAATGATGTCATGCTTATTGTACTATATTAACTTCCCCACCAGGAGGCTAATTCAGGTGTGCTGGTCAGTTTCTTCAGACCAAGCAAGGGAGAGGAGGTGTGAGTGCCTACTCACCGGAGTGGAGAAAAATATTGAATATACAGAGAAGAGCAGGGAGTCTGAGGAAAGACTAGCCTGATTATTTTTTCTGTTTGTTGTTATTTTGGTGTGAAAGTTTAAACACTCATTTCTTTTCTGTAAATATTTTTTGAACAGTTAATTTTTGTTATCATTTTTGGAAAATAAAATGATAAACGCTACACCAGCGTTTTTTATGCACTTGATTTAAGGACTGATGTCTGTTATTGAACCCACACGCTTATACATGGGTCAGTTGTAGTATGTTTGAGTAGAGTAGGCAGGAATCAGCAGGTGAATAGTGACCCACTCGGAGATCTAACTGTAAGGCGTGGAGGCCTTGCTTCCTAAGAGAGAGAGAGAGAACAGCCAAAGGGGAGACAAGACACTTACGGGACAGCCACCTGCTCCATCCAACAGTGGAAACCTACCTAAGTGACCTAGGGATTATTGTATAAAGCTAACTAAATATTATGACCTGTGGCATGGAGGAGGAAAAAATCCCTTTGAGGAGGAAATCTCTTGGGATCCAAGGTCTAGGTCACCTTCTCTCAAGGCTTGGGATGTTTTTGATTAGTGATGGCTCTGATGCTGCAATTTGAAAATTCAATTAAAGGGGGTAGAAAATATTTCAATTTGGAGGAAAGTTCTTCTCTATCCCTCCAACGGGAACACCATGAAGGGTTGTGAGGCTAACTCTGCAACACTGCTCCTCCAAGGTGGGAGGAGGAGGAGGAGCGCGATGACTGCTGAGGCGCTCAGCTGACCTACTGATCTAAAAACAAACCAGGTGAACCAGAGGCAGTCACAGGGAGAATAGCTTTGAAGGGTGCCTCCAAACCCGCTCAGGCAGCTAAAGGGGCCCCTTCATGACAGCTCCACCCCTTCACTGCTGAAGTCTAATGCTACATTGAGAGGTACCATCGGTACGGTTGACAATTGAAGGTACACCCAGAGCAAGGACATTCCCAGCTATGGGCCAGGTGAGAAGGACCTCACCCAGAGCTTTGCATGCTCAAGATGCAGACTTTGGGGTGCAGAGCAAGACAGTCAGCTGCAGGGTGAGACCTGCATCATGGTAACTAATGGTCGAGGTTGGCATGCCTCCATGGAGAGCTTAAAGGAGTGCTGAGCATTGTAGACCCTCACGTAGGTCAGACATGTTTTCTAACAAGCATATAGCAGAAAACTTCCATGTAAGCAATGGTTGGATCTTCAAGTAGGTCTGTGAGGCAGAGTAATCAATGCATGTAGGTCAGAGAGGCAGCAATTCGCATAACTTGCAGGGAGTCAAGCCAACCAGTCCCATTACAGAAGCCAATTAAAGGTGACATAAATACTCTACAGATTTTTGTGGGAGAGATAGGATTCGAACATGAGGAATGTGGACCACATGGTGCCATGACTTCACCACAAGCCAGAGTCCCTGCCATAGGAAAAACAAGGGAGCAACAGTAAAGCACTGTGACCCACATGCAGATTTTAAAACTAGTTTACAGCAACAGTTGTAGCTGTGCTGACCTCCAGAGTATAATGAAGCAGTATATAAAAGTAATGAGCAGCATCCGACAGAAAATAGTTATAGCTTCTAGGAGCAGTCAAGCTAAACAAACAAACAAACAAACAGTAGAATTGCAGGGAGAGGCAATGTACTGAAAGAACAGCAAGGATTGTTGGTGCAATTGCATGAAAGCAGGTTTGAATGCCATGGGCTAGCTTTGCAGTGTGAGCCTGCACAGGTGCAAACAATTAAGGTGGATAAGCACTGAGGCAGCAAGCAGGGAAGCAGGAACTGAGCTGAAACATACAGATAACAATTGCAGTTGCACTGAAGGTTTGCTGAAAGCTAGTGAGTAAATGGGAGCCAACTAGCACCAGTACAGGATTCGCACAATGCAAACAAGTGAACAGGAAGCTAGAAAACCAGAAGGCCCCCCAAAGGAAGAATGCAAACAAAACTCAAACACAGGAGAACAGGAACAAGCAACACAAAAAAGCACACAGCAGCCAGAGGCAAGCAATACTAACCAAAAGCAGAATGCAAAACAAAAGTCCAGCAGAAACTGAGCAGCCCACAACACAGCAACACCGGGGTGCAAGGTCCCAGGAGGCTCCAGGGGAAAAGACAGACTGACAGAGCATCTGGCTGCAAGGAACAACTGCTTGTGTGTGGACTGAGGAAAGCAGCCCTTAAATAGACCAAACAGGGTGTCTGGCCAGTTGCACAGCCTCCTTGAACTACAGGCTGTAGCCTTCCAATTGTAGTATAAGAAATGTTATAGTATAGTTTAGAGTAACGAGCTGTGAATGAGCTTGGTAGATCCAGGAGACCTGGGTTTGAGTGCCACAACCTCCACTTGCATACTGTGTGACTCCAAGTAAGTCACTTAACCTCCCCAGTGCTCCTGGATCACCCCTGAAAATAGGCACTTGATCTTAGTTGGTCTTACCCAGTTACCAAAGAATAAATAAATATATTTTTATCTTATTGCATGATGACAGCTATGTATTTGTTTATTTTATGGAAAAATTTCAATAAAAAGATAAAAAAAAGAAGTAAATTCTTATTTGTGCGACAATACTGTCAGGAGTAGTTTTTGGATGAAAGAGGCACTAGGTCCAAACCAAGTCTGAACACTCATGAGCCAGAACCCAGACGAAATAAAATACTGTGAGGGATTCCACCTGTTGAGTGCTGCCTCTAAAAATGAGGGTCTCTGTCATCATGCACAGTAATGTGGATGCCCACAAAGTAGGCATTGCAATGATAGAATCACTTAGCAAGTATTATAGCATAGTATGGCTTGAGCTTTCACAGCTATGTAGATGATACTCAGCTATACATGTCCTTTGCCCTTGACCAGGATGATTTGGTCTCGGTGTTTAACAACTGCCTTGCCGAGATCCAGGGCTAGATGAGAACCAACTGGTTGAGGCTGAATCCTAACAAGACTGAGGTTTTGGTGGTGGACCCAGGTCACCGAGTAGAGGCTTCCTCAGCAGAGCAGGCCTCTGGGCTTGTGCTCGGAGGTTGCCAGCCGATGTCCTCTGAATGGGTGCAGAGTATGGGTGTTATTTTTGATGAGAGGTTGACTCTGAGGTTTCAGCTGTCTTCCGTCATTAAGACCTTATTTTTTCATCTGAGGAATATTGTCCGGATTAAGCACCTGGTTCCTCCCAGTGACCTTACGACTCTGGTCCATGTCTTCGTGACCTCCTGCCTTGATTACTGCAACACCCTTTACCTAGGGCTTCTGGGGGTTGATATTCACCACTGGGAGCTGGTACAGAAAGCTGCTGCCAGATTGTTGACTGGGCTTCCTAGATCTAGCCATATTACACCTGTGCTGCGAGACCTGCACTGGCTGCCGGTTGAATGGCTTATCACCTTCAAGGTTAGTTTACTAACCTACAAGGCTCTACATGTACAGGGACTGAGTTATCTGGAAGAGCTCCTCTGTCTCTACTGCCACTCCATCCACTCTGCTGTGCCAAGGAGGGATTGCTAGAGATTCCCAGGGTACATCTGAAGAGCTCTGGAGCCCGTTCATTCACTTTTATGACTCCTACCCTGTGAAATTCTCTACCTCATCAGAAAAGGAGGTGCCTGACTGTGGAGAGTTTTAAGTCTGCTCTGAAAATGTACCTATTCTCTCCTGCCTATCTTGACCATTAAGCATACCTCTCAACCTCTAAACCTGCCAATGTGGAACAAAGACCATGGCAATGTGTGACAAATGACCCAAATGTGGAACACCCTATTTTTGTAGCGTGCGAGTAGCACGGCCATCTGATGGTGCATCAATAAAGTTATTTTAACCATGTGTGGTGGTGTGTGTTTTTGTAATAAAAACTTACTATACCAATGTGTTGTCTGTACTTTATTTTAATGCTACACTCATGAATAAACACAATGCACACAAGATTAGATTAAGAAACACTTAATTTTGCACATATTAAAAGCAGGCAAAAACAATACACCTGCTACACTACACATCTGCATTTTCTATATTGCTACGCTACAGTTCCTACATTTCTACATAGCTACGCTACAGTTCCTACATTTCTACATAGCTATGCTACAGTTCCTACATTTCTACATAGCTACGCTACAGTTCCTACATTGCTATGCTTAACAGTAAATGCCACACAGTAAATAAAACATTATTCAAACAACCTGAACAATGCAAAGCTTTTAGTTAGTGCTACCACAGCCCAACTGCAACACAATGCAATCAAAACCATCAGTGTATGCAGAACAGAAGAAATGAAAATTAAACAGCAAATACAAACAAAACACGAGAAACATTCAGTAAACTTGTGGCTGCACACCTGCCAGTGTAACCTATATTTTACTTATCACAAGTATGACTGAGATTTTTTTTGTTGTATGCTGCTGTGGCTTTTTTTGCAGCATCTAGCACTTGCTTTGGCTGCTTGACCTCATAGCAGTCCTTGTCTTCGTTCATTTTGATGGCCAGCAGAGAGTTCAGTGTCTTCAGACTTAGTGAATGACGCAGCTCGGTTTTTACCTTCCTCACCATGCTGAAGGCCCTTTCTGCTTCAGCATTCAAATGCAGCAAGCAAAGTAAAGTCAACATTAATCTTTTGAAAAGCTGAAGTCTTTCAGAGTCACATAGTTGTTGCAGAACATGAGCCCAATATTTAGAAATGCATGAATGTGGTCCATTGACTGGTCCTATTAATTTACCTGTATCTTCAATCTGATACACTGAAAACTCATCTAATAATTGTTCAGAGTCTTCCTCAGTTACACAGACTCCAAGACGTTTGGCAACATCAAACACAAGTTGTGTGTATATGTCCAGCTTAATTGCTGGATTGAGAATGGATGCAGCATTTTTTAATAGGTGATCCTGAATTGGAAACTTTTTCAGGATTTTTTCCAGCACAGCAGTATAAAACACCACAGTTTTCTTGTAAAAACTTTGTTCAGTTACTGTCCCCAAAATGTCATCCTGATTATTACTTATGCACTGCTTGACCTCCAGTCCAACCCTGAGGTCCCCATTGGCCAAGACACTGCTTGAGTCATGTAGTACAGACATGTCATTTTGCCTGATTAATTTTACAGCTGCTGCTGGTTTCAGTACTCTGCTTGCATACTGCCGCATCAGTTTGTGCACATCTCCATGCAGAGTCATAAGCTGGCTTCTCTGCTTTGTAGCTGGGTGCTGAACTGCAGCAAGGGTTCTAGTGCATATTTAGAAACATAAAGACCATTCTGAGTTCATGGCTCTGCAGACGATTACAGATTAGGTCAATTTTGGATGATCTTGGTTCCAGTGTTAGAAAATATGACAGCAGAGCCGGCCACATATAAGGTTCGGTTGATAACTTTTCCAAGACTCAGCCATCTAGTTGGGGCATGCTTAATTATTTTGAGTGGGTCAACATCTGTGAACAATGCAAATTCCTTTAGTTTCTGTTGTCTTTGTGAACTGGTTGAGAAGTGGCAGTACACATCAGAGAGCAATTCTTCCACAGGTGAGACGTGGAGCTTTTACCCCAGCTTTGCTGCACAGATCAGCCAAGTGACAGAGGCATCCCATGTTAAGAATGTTTGGATTCACATTCTTTAAACGTGACAGGACTGAATTGTTTTTCCCAATCATAGAAGCAGCATTATCCGATGAAACGCTGCAATATTTGACAATGGGATTTCAAACTTGTTCATGCTTTCTACCAAGCAATCAAACATCGCTGTCCGGTCCCAGACACACAATCTGGCATATCTAAGAAATGGATGACATTTCTGCCAGCAGCTTCATTCAGGTAACCCACAAGAATTACTAACAGTTTTTCATCACCCATATCAGTGCTCTGGTCCATGTACACACAGAAGGGTACTTTCTGACACATTGCAGCTACATCATTTTGGTATCGTGGCCCAAGCACATACCTTGCAATGCAGCTTGCTTTGGTTGACCCACAGGTCATCTTCTTCAGAACTTCTGGGTCTTCTCCATATTTTTTCATGTACTTTAGAATATGCTCTCCTGCTGTAAACGGGAGATTATGTTCTGCTATCAGGGACACAAAAGCCACCTCTGCCTCAATGACTTTCGTGCTCACCAGGTTTGGAGAGCCAAAGAAGTGCGACATATTTTCTCCAGTCACGTCCTTGGAATTTTGCCGGTGCTCTTCTGAATTAGCATGCCACTGCAAGTCATGTCATCCTGCATGGTGGATGGTGAAATCTGTGCCACAGGTCTTGCAGAATGCATACTTCACACCATGTTTGCTTACCGCTAACCAGTCAAACATGCTCATCCAGGTTGCTTGGAAAATTGTGTATCTTCTCTTCTTCTTCTCCGGAGATTTGTCACTATCATGGTCCTCATCATCAACTTCGACCGGTTGTCTATACATGAAGTATTAATTTTGTATTTAGTGCTCGAACACATCAGTTTTAGTGTACCAGTGGGGTAGGATTCTATTCTTCAAGAAGGTGGCAGAAGAAAAGAAAGAATTTCTCTGCCATCCTCCTGTTGAACAGATCCAGGCTCCCTCTGGATACACATCTTCAATTAAAAAAAAAAAACAATCACACAACAAGAGATGCTGAAGAACCGAAGATGGAGAAACACACTTGTGTGGCCCAGCTTGACAGGACATGGCAGCAGGACGGTTCAGCGATGAAGTACCAAAGATGGAGAAACACACTTGTGCATCCCAGCTTGTCAAGACATGGTAGCAGGATGGTTCAGGCAATGAAAGACAGAACATGGAGACACACTTGTGGCCCAGCTTGACAGGACATGGCAGCAGGACGGTTCAGCGATGAAGTACCGAAGATGGAGAAACACACTTGTGCACCCCAGCTTGTCAAGACATGGCAGCAAAGACAAGAATTCCATGAAAACGCATCTGAAGTAAGCTGCAGGCAAGTAGCAAAGTAAGCCAGAGCCAACTTTGCCAAGGGATGGCAAAGATAAATGAGTACTCCAGAAAACACATTTCAACCAAGTAATCCATCGTAGTGTCCTTTAGCAGGCTAAACACTCACTGCAAAACCAGGACATGTACATCATTCTTAGGATTGGGGGGATCCCGCTTGCTGTGACCAATCAATCCTGATGGTTGATTAACATGCCTGTAGTGTGTTACACTAACACTACAATCATATTAATAAAACATCAGACATTGTTGGACGCTGCAGGTAGGTCCCCCTGCTGCACCACCACAAACCACAAATACTTGCACAACCCATTTTATTAAACACATCCATCCAGACCCAAGTACTCTGATGCATTCCTGTAGCGCGTCAGATCCCACGTACCGCCAACAAAAAAACAGGTCACATATGTAATTGTGGGTTGGGGGGGAGAGTCTGGCTTGCTGTGCCCAATCACCCGTATTGTTTTATGAATACAGCCAGCAGAGTCAAGTGTGTCATCATACTAGAATTTTATTCCCCAAAATACCCGATGTTGTCAGACACAGCAAGCTTCATGCACCCCCCCCAGCCTGCCAAAAATGGTATACATTTATATCCTAAGGAAATTGGAGTCACTGAGGCAGCAACCACCTAACAAATTACAAGTCCCAAAGAAAGGAAATTGGTGGTAGCATTCCCACCCACCACTCCCAGACAGTTAAAGACGCACTCATTTTAAAATACTTCACACTTTAGGATATCCCAATTCCCTGGAACATACCTATTGAATTCTGCTGCTGCGATCCTCCTCTCGCCTCCTTTTGCTGGTGAGAAATGCCTGCATGGTGTAGACAGTCCTGGACTCCTGGTGGATGCGCTGGTTGCTTGCTGAAATCGCTCTGCCTCTGATGGTAGAAGGTCAGTGTCCCAAACCCAGGCTCGAGTTCTATCAAAAAAAAAAATCAGCAGTTTAATACACATTGGCTATATGATAAATCGATCCTTCATACGCAAAACATTTTGGACTTAGTTTCCTGGTGTCTAGTGGCATCTCCCACCCTGCAACAGCCATCCCTGTATTGTTTCAGTGCTTCCTGGTGTTTAGTAGCACCCCCACCCTCCTGCATGCCTTTTCTGATGGTTGTTACAGATCCCTTGGCACTTCTTAATAAGAATACAGGAATTTCCCTTTTGCCCTGGCCAGATTTCTGAAATTCACTAAAATACCACCAACACCTTAATTTGGCTCAATTTCAGTTGCTTTGCATCTGTATCCCTTCCTCCCAGGTTGAAAATAGGCCATATTGCCCTGCCCTTGTTTCCCAATCAACAAACAAAATAAATAAGTAAATAAAACTCTTTGCTTCCTATTGCTGTGAATGTTTGTTTTCAGTTGACATTCTGGCATTTGTTTTGGCATGAGTTTCCTACTGATGCACCTTGTGGTATGCCAGTGGTCCCAGTTACATGATCGAGGTTTCAGTGATTTGCCATCTTTGCACTGAATGCGGTTTCTCCCAGAAACAATGCTGGATTTTCTGCAGCATGGTGGATGCAATTCCTACTGGCATGCTGGCTTTCCTACTGGCATGCTTGTTCCTCTTGACAGCATGCTGGTGCTTGCAACATTGTACAACTGTCCCCAATGCCATCCCAGGGCTTCTATTGTTATTCTGATGTTCCCACACCCAGTGGAGTAACCAGCCTTCAGAAAAGTGTATGCACAAGGCTCTAAAATCTAAAGTAAAGACCGAAGGTCTGGGGCCTACAACTCCCATAAAACCTTTGTAGTTTTGGACAGTACATTCTGATGCATTTGGAGGTCATTTAACAGAATTTGCTATCCTCCTACCCCTGCCTCTGCATAGTAAGTTGTACCCTAGCCCCTCCCTAGAGTCTCCACAGTCCAGCATATTGCTCTCAGCCCACCTCCCTAGCCTAGCCAGCTGTTCCAGAGCAAGGCCCTCAGTCCTCCCCAACCCAGCAAGTTGCACTCTAGCCTCCTTCCTAGAGAATCCACAGCCCTTTCCACCAGCCCAGCAAGTAGTTGCACCCCCCCTCCCTAAAATCCACACTCCTTCCCCAGCACAGAAAGTTTTACCATAGCTCCCTTCCTAAAATCCTAGTACTCCCTCAGCACATTATGTTGCCCTTTCTGGCAGACCAGCTTCCAAGCCCACCCCTGTAAGTTGCACTCTAGCTCCCCCAACCTCCAGATCCACCACAAAATGCACTAACTTGATATCCCCCTCCAACCACACACATACACAACCACACTAGAAACCCAATATAGCAGATACTAAAACAGTAACTCATGAACTAAAATTGAAATCCAGCGTTGGTCTCTCTAGCCTTGACTGTAAAAACAAGCAAAGGCAAGGCAGCATGCAATAAAAAAAGCCCCACTGAGAAAATCTCTCAGTTTCTCACCTCTTGGGACTGTAGGGGTGTAGGCGATTGGCGCCCGGTGTTAGTTCCCGACCTCAGGCTCCCTTCTTATTCCTTTCACTGTGTGGTCTCCACAGCCACTCTCCTCTCAGCGCCGGTACAGCCACTCTCCTCTCCGGCAGTATGTGCAGCAGCTGCTACTTCTTGTTCTGCTCCTCGGCTGGGCGCTGGCTAGTCAGCTCTCTGGGTGTGCTCGATTCCCTCTCCGGCTCTGCCGCGTTGTCCTGTCCTCCTCCAGCTCTCCTAGAAACAGCTACCAAAGAGCTCTCTGGTTCCCCCTCCAGCCACTAGCTGCTTTATTGTACAGCAGTGGACCTGAGGGGAGACCAGCCATCAAGGGTTAATCTGTGGGGGCGGGCTGGGTAGAGCGGAGGCTGCTGAACTACGAGGCAGGCTTGGTTGGGGGGGAGCACAATTATTGGTCCACACTCCACAGTAGAAAAAGCACCCTATTGGTCGGCAGGGCAAGTCGGACACGTCACAGGGCAAAGAGAGACGGAAACCCGGAAGTGTTTGGGCAACAAAGGCAAGCGCGTGTTTTTAGCGTTCGGGATGGATTTGGGCGGAAAAACACCACAGAATGTGGGGCAGCGGAACAGGCTGACTGGGACCAGCTGAATACGGGACATCACGGAAAATCTGGAGCAGTTGAGAGGTATGCCATTAAGTTATGGAATCTGTTGTTTTAAGGGGTTTTAAATATTTATGGTTTTAGTTGTTTGTAAAGCTCTTTGATATTTTTTGAATTGCGCTTCGTATAAACAACATTCATTATTATTAAATATATATTATCAAATTGCATCATTTACAACACCCCATGATGTCACTACTGGGTGGTGTAAGCATACTCTGATAGGCTATAACCTTGTCATCTTAGCATACATGCCTCCCACCTAATCAGGCTTCTGGTGAACTAACTGTCTCACCTGAACAGTATGCTTGCCCTTGTATATTCTCTGGACATAGGTTTCAGATGTGCAAATGTCACTATGCTGAAAATACGCTCACTGTATGTATCACTGCATTGTACGTAACTTGCACCACTTAATCTATTATAGTTTTTTCTTCTTGTTGCATTTGTTACCCTGCACTCTGTGTAACCTGTACCTTTGAATATGTCATCTTACTGTACACACTCCTGAACCCTAAGTAACCTGAGTTGTCTTGCCTAGCTTTGTACTGTATCAATCGAAGCACCATGTTAATGTTTTCATTGTTGTGAGTATACCTTAGAAACATAGAAACATAGAATTTGACAGCAGATAAGGACCGCTTGGCCCACCTAGTCTGCCCATTTTCCTACCCAACAGATAAGCTGCAGATCCTGGTTAACCAACAGCTTACTTCCTCCTACCCCCACTAGGACTGCCTTATGTCTGTCTCATGCATTCTTGAATTCCTCCACTGTTCTTGACTCCACGACCTCCTCAGAGATGCTGTTCCATGCATCCCCAACCCTCTCTGTGAAAAAATACTTTCTCACATTACCTCTGAGCCATCCCCCCTCTATCTTCAGATTGTGCCCCCTTGTTCTTGCACATCTTTTTTTCTGAAAGATGCTACCCTCTTGGACTTTGTTGATTCCCTTGAGGTATTTGAAAGTTTCTATCATGTCCCCTCTCTCCCTTCTTTCCTCAAGGGTATGCATATTAAGCTCCTTTAGTCTTTCTTCGTATGTCTTCTGGTGCAGACCCTGCACCATTTTGATTGCCCTCCTCTGGACAGCCTCCACTCTGTCTATGTCTTTGTGGAGATGGGGTCTCCAGAACTGCACACAGTACTCAGATGGGGTCTGCCAACTGTCTGTACAGAGGATAATAATTTCCTGTTTTCTACTATTGAAGCCTCTTCCTAGGCATCCCAGTATCCCCCAGCCTTCCTTACTGCCTTCTCACATTGCTTGCCCACCTTTAGGTCATCTGATATAATTACCCCCAGGTCCCTTTCCATTTTTACTGTTGTCAGTATCTCACCCCCCATTGTGTACACTTCCCCTGGGTTTTTGTTTCCCATGTGCATTACCTTGCACTTCTTTGCATTGAATCTGAGCTGCCATACATTTGACCATTCCTCCAACCTTGCCAAATCCCTTCTCATCCTTTCCACTCCATCTTGTGTATCAACCCTGTTGCAGATCTTTGTGTCGTTTGCAAAGAGACATACTTTTCCTTCCAGTTCCTCTGCAATGTCACTTATAAAGGCATTAAAAAGGACCGGTCCCAGTATGTCTTGTAACCTCCCTGGTCATGCCTGAAAATAGACTAATGTCTGCCTAGCGCACTTTACTTAGTCAACAAAATCTAAATAAAAATAAAATAGTCTGAGGCACACAACTTTGAAAAACTTAAGTATCTGGAGCCTGGCTCTTCCCCATCCTGCTGCGAGATCCTCAGTTTTGTTCTGTGCTTCTCTTTAGGCTGGTCACACCAGAGGAGGCTCCTAAGCCTTTTACTACATCTTTCACATTTGTTGTGGGTAAGTCTGGCTTTAGTCTTACCTGCTGTTTATTACCTTCCTGGCAGTCAGACTCCCTTTTGCACACATCTTATGGGATTGTGACTACCATTTTTTGTATGAATTTTTTCTGACTTAGTGGCTAGCTAGTATGGTATGCTAGCCAAGTTTGGGTGTTGGTCCCTTCGTTTGTGTTGCTTTGTTGTAGACCTCCACAGTCTATTTGGAGAATCTTTTAGCCCAGTATTGTTCTTGTTTTCTGACTAATTGTTTCTACCCAAAAGATTTGGCAAGATTTTACCTAGTTTTGTACTTCTTTTTGAGCATTCCTCAATTTGAAATGCCATGATTAAGCCCATTCTCATTCAGGCCCTCCTGTTTTCTGCTCTCCTTTGGTCTTCCACATTTTGGCAAAAGAGAATGCAGTACAAACCTACTATTTTCTTTTTTCATTCAGATTAGAGAGAAGAGGTTTTCAAAGTTCAACATTACTCACAATTTACTCTGCACTTAACAAATTTATCTCAGCTGTTGGTCCAGTTGACATGCAGTTCGGTCCCCCCGCCACAGCTGGTCAGCAGGACAGGTCAGCTATGCCTGCTGCTTTCTTGATTTGGCATACACCAAGTGCTGGATTGGTGCACGGTTCATACCCCCCACCATTGAAAAATAGAATGTGATATAGATAAGGGCCACTGAGCCTACCCAGTCTGCCAATTTTTGTTAACCTTCATTTTTTGCTGCAGACCCTACTTGGTCTATGGTGCAATCTCTCTCCCCCCCCACCCTTCCTTATCGCTACATTTCCCTTGCACCTGTTCCAGGTAGTTTTTAATCCCACCACTGTTTTCACTTTTCACTCCCACCACCTCAGCTGGAAGGTTGTTTCAGGTATCCAACACCCTTTCTGTGAAGATGTACTTCCTCACATCCCTCTAAAATTTACCCCCTCCAGCTTTGTGTCATGCTCCCTTGTACTAGAGCACCTTTTTCTCTGAAAAAAAACCCTCATCTATCTTATTTACCCCCGTGAGGTATTTGAAGATCTCTATCCTATCCTCCCTCTCCTTCCCCTCTTCAAGGAGTACATATTTTGCTCCTTTACCTCTCCTCATAGGGCTTTTGATGCAGACCCTGCACCATTTTGGTAGTCCTCCTATGGACTGCCTACAGTATGTTCTTCCTAATATGTGGTTTCCAGAACTGGACTCAGTATTCAAGGTGAGGTCTTGCCAGCAATCTATATAGGGGTGGCACCTAGTCCCTCTTCCTGTTGGTGATACCCCTTCCTATGCACCCCAGCATCCCACAAGCCCTTCCGACTGCCTTGTCACACTGCTTTGTCATCTTTAGGTCATCCAATATGATTACCCCAGGTCTGTTTTTTCCCTTGGTGGTTTGTCAGTATCACTTCACCCATTTTGTACTCGGTTCCCTGGTTTTCATGGCTCAAGTGCATTATGTTGTACTTTTTTGCATTAAAACCCAGCTACCATACTCTTGACCACTCTTGGAGTCGTTTTAAATCCCTGCCCATCCTTTCCACCCCCATCCCCCGGAGTGTCCACTGTATTGCAGATCTTGGTGTTATCTGCAAAGAGGCAGACCTTCCCTTCCAGTTCCTCTGCTATGTCACTTATTAAAGACATCGAAAAGGACTGGTCCCAGCACTATCTCTGAGGCACTCGGCTGATGACCCTCCGTTCCTCAGAGTGAACTTTATCAGTATTTATTTATTGAAATTCTCAGATTAACCTTTGAGAATAAGCTCATTACATAGGTTCCACGTCAGAAGAAAGGATGCATAGGTCAAAAAACAAAGGATGCATAGGTCAAAAAACAATCACAGAGTACAGTTATGGCATACACATGATGTTGCACAGTGTAGAACAGGGTAGCATACATATAGATTACAAAACAGCACAATAAGTTATGAACTGGAATGTAATATATCAGCCAAAAGATTGGCCTCCTCAGAGGGAAGGGAAAAATAGCAGTGCCAAAGAGTTGGGAAGGAGAGACCTAGCAGGTTGCAGGTAGGTGTGGGAGTGAGGAGTTAGCAGAGGGGGGATGGGTGAGGGGTGGGGGGAGGGGGGGAAAGCAGAGGCCAGAAAGAGAGGGAGGTAGGGAGATAGGGAGAGGAAGGGAGATAGGGAGAGGAAGGGAGGAGGGAGGAGGACAGGGATGAAGGTATCCTCTGTGTCCTGTCCAATAACCAGTTTCTTACCCAAGTTACCACCTTATTATCAACCCACAAGTTACCCAACTTGCTTACCAGTCACCTATGTGGAATGGTGTTGAAAGCTTTACTGAAGTCCAGGTAGGCCACATCCACCACTTCTCCCTGATTCAACTCCTTGGTCACCCAGTCAAAGAAATCTATTAGATTTGTCTGGCATGACCTTCCCTCTGTAAAAACCATGCTGCCTTGGGTCCTGTTATCCGTTGGATACAAGATATTCTACAATCCTTTCCTTTAGTAGTGTTGTCATTAATTTACCCACAACCGATATCAGGCTAACAGGTCTATAATTGCCTGCCTTTTCCTTGCTATAGCTTTTGTGAAGTGGGACTACGTCTGCCCTTCTCCAGTTCTCGAGGGCCACACCTGTCTTCAATGATCTGGTAAATAGGTCTGTCAGAGATGCAGCTAGTACCACCCTGAGCTCCTTCAGCACCCTTGTGTCTGCCCTGTCTGGCCCTGTAGCTTTTTCCATCTTCAGGTTAGCAAGTGCCTTCTGGACTTTCTTCAGGACATGGACTAATGTCCATTTGCCTCCCAGCAAAGTTCATGGTGCCCTTGCATGGTCCTTCCCTTCCCCTTCTACTGTAAACATTGAGCAGAAGTATTTGTTTAAGACGTTTGCTTTTTCTTGATGCCCCTCCATACAGTCCCCCCTCCTTCTTTAACCATACAATCCCTCCATTTGTTTCCCTTTTTTTGCTAATATACCTAAAAGATGCCTTGTCCCCTTTTGTTACTCCCTGGGCTATTCTATCCTCAGTTTGCACCTTTGTGCTCCTTACTGCTTTGCTTGCCTCCCTCTATTTTCCCTGATACACTTCCCTATCATCCTCTCTCTGGTTCTCCTTATACCTTCTGAATGCTACTTTCTTAGCCTTCACCTTTTCTGATACCTCCTTTGAGAACCACAGTGGTCTCCTCTTCTTTTACCTTTGCTTATCTATTTATCATAGAGGTTTGTTGTCTTCACTATGCCCTCCTTTTGTTTGGCCCACTTTTCCTCCACTCCCCCCCCCCAGTCATCTCCCCCTGCCAGGTCATTCCTGAGGTATTCACCCATCTTTGTAAAATCAGCCCTTCTGAAGTCCAGGACTCTCACCATTGTGTGGTTGGATTCCATAGCTATTCTTATGTTGGACCACATGGTACAATGATCACTGGTCCACAGATGGCTTCCTACCCTGACATTTGCAACACTGTGCCATACCATGACAGGCTCCATAATACCTTGCTCAGAGCTCCTAGATAATGTGTGATCCTCCCCGCTATATTGGAGAACACTCAGAAATGACCAGTCATCGCTACAGCCCCTTACACCTGGCTGTAGAGGGACAGGCCTTTCTCTCAGCTATCAAAATGTAATATTTATTTATTTATTTATTTATTGTGAACTCGGAATTACAAACCTTTGAGCTAAAAGCTCATATACAATGGATCTTCGTCAACATTTAAGGAGATACATTTTGTTGCAACAGCATAATTACTGCAGACAAATTGACATTGGGGTTGTACTACTAACATAGAGTTTACATAGGAAGGGTAGCAAATATATTTATGGTTTACACAAGTCAAGACATGAATGAAGCAGCTGGTAGCATTGTCAATTTCCCAGTGGAGGTACGCAATGTACAGCCAACTGAGATAAGTTAAGTGCAGAGAGACAAGCTGGGGTTTGGCAAGTGCAGGTAGGTGGGGGGAATGGGAGGGGGAGGAAGAGGTCAGGAAAATGAGCTAAAGGTAGTGTGGGTGTACTGGGCAGAGGGCAGATGGACAGGAGGAATGGAAGGGCAGAGGAAGTGGACAGGGGACCGGGCAGGAGGTAGTGTGGGTGAACTGGACAGAGAGCAGGTGGAGGGGAGGCAGTGAGGGAGTAATGTACAAAGGGCAAGTGGGAGGATTTTGTGGGGGGGGTGGGGGTGAGGGGAATAGGTAATCTGCTCTTAATGCCCCACAATGCCATATGTTCTGACCACAGTTTGCATTTTTTTTTTTTTACTTTCTATTTTCTCCCCCCTTCACCACAGCGCCTACCTTCCCTCAGGGACTCCCAAGGCATCATGCCAGCCAGGTCTCCGGGATATGAGCCCTTCAAGCGTCTGCCCTGCCATCACCCTCGGATTACCCCCCGAACGGGGTGGGAGGCCTACCCCCAAGCCTCCCATCCATCATCCAAGTGTTGGCTGGACTTGTGTGACCCTTCTCCGGTCCTAGTCTCGTGATGCCGGGGCCCGTCTCCAGGCATCGCTGTTGGTGATTTTCTGGGGAGTGGAGTGTGTCCAACATCAAGGCATTTCCGCCGACGTCCACCACTCCCAACCCTGTCTGTTTTTGCTCTGCAAACGTGCTGTACCTTTTGGCCTCCGCCAGAGATCAGTCAAGCGCTGAGACTGTGCCCCCTCCCTCCCAGGAGAGGAGATCTGTCCTCCGGATGCTCAATCCTCTCCCTCCCCTGCTGAACCCCGTGGCCCAGGCTCATTCCCAAACCCTGGTCGCTGGCGTGGTGTGAGGTGTGGCATCCCGCACCTCAACCCTCAGCGCCACCGGGCCGCGGCCACAGTTTGCCTTCTTGATCCTGATGGTGGCAATGCCACCACCATACTACTCAAGGCTTTGGCTGCCACCCCAATGCTGTCTTATGGCATGCATGCATGCAAGACAACCATCTCTGCTCTTACATGTTGCACATGGCAGAATATAGGCTTGCTTTATGTTATAGCCACTCGCACGCATGCACGACAACCCTTCCTGACCTGCCATTTTGTACTATTTGCCATTCTGCTACAGTGACCATTTTGTGTTCGGACAAATCATTCGCCCATGCACCGTATATATTTTGTGTGTAGCAGGGCCCCATATGTTGCTTCGACCACTAAAGGGACACCATTTTATTGGAAGCAAATGACTAAGCAACTTATAATGGCCTTTTTATTGATTTGTGGGGCTTCCACTATAATTCTCCTTTCAATGGGTCATCATGTTTAATGTTAACCTGGGTGATCATTAGGGGACTGGCACAAGGGGGACCTTACCATAATCTTACTCTACCACTGCTGTGTTTTAGACAACTGTGGTGTCAGATCCCTTTTTTATTTGCTATGACACCACTGCATGCTCTCACTAGGTAGCTGGCCTATGCTGTACTGTCTCATCATCTCTCATCCTGTACCTCCAAGATAAGAGCTCTAGCAAGTTGAAGGTGGGAAATGCTGGCCTAGTAGCACAGAGGGCACAGGTGCCTTGTGTCTTACTTCTCCCTTGCCTGTGACCCAAGTTCAGGAACAAGCTTGGCCACAGGGGGCCTGTTGGGGGGGAGGATTGTGTATCCCAGAGGATGCCATCCTCCTCCAGAGAGGGATGGCAACCAGCTCTGCTGCTATATTACCACTTGGGTGACCACAGGTGGCAGAGCAGCTGGAGCAACTATTGGATGGGAGAATGTCAGCAGGTGCTGCGTGATGAATGCTTGCATGGGTACGTGCTTGGTGTGCCCTTGATACTGGCATCCTGGGAAACCTAGGAGAAAAAGGGAAATACCCCTAGCAGCTGGATGAAGCCAACCAACTTGCAGGCTTCACACCTGGCTAGCTAGGTGTGGTTTCCACACTGGATCCTTCTCCCACACCGCATCCTTCTGCAGCAGAGGAAAGGGGGCCTCACTACCCCTGCCAGAGGGGAGGAAGCTCTGGGGAAACATGGGAGGCTCTGGTAAGACCTAGAGAATGCTAGGGTGATGGGGCTGGACTGGGTCATGCAGATGTGGGCTGTAGAAGAGCAAGTGGCATAAACAGATAAACAAAGAAACAAAAAAAAAAAATGGGATGCAACAGAAAATGCTGTACGAAATGCCCCAATAGCTTCCTAGCTAACCAAGCAGGTTACCTCTGTTCACTGTGCCTTGTTGACACTGATAACCAAGATAATACACAGGGTGTGTCCACCTCCCAAAAGGACCATTTGGATGACACACCAGAAAATTTTACACCACAAGCTATGGCAGACATATTCCAGATGCTTATTCACTGCATCAACTCTCTAGCAACAAATAAAAATCCCACAGACTCTACAAGCGACCCCTATTCAGAAAAAAGTCCTCAGTCCAAGAAACCCTGCAGATACAACCCAGATACAGAGGAGCCGGAGGATACTGCCTCCAGCTCAGACAAATCCAAAGCCAAAGAAGAGAAAAGAACGGATTTGGTAGCATGACTGCACATATGATGCAATACCTGAAATTTTGAGGCTGTTAGAGACATTTTCAAATTCTAACCCAGTTCGACACCCAATAATCAGGTGCTACCCCCTCTTGTCAAGGAATGGGCAAAGTCTTTACATTATTTTCCAATATGCAAGGCTCTCAAAAAGATACTCAGTAATGAATGGGACTCCCCATACCCTGCCAAGATTAGGGAGAAAAGGTCTTTTGATAAACGCTATCCCTTGCCTGATGATAGAGCTGATGCATTGGGGGTTCTACAAATGTAAACCTTCAAACTGCTGCTTTAAGCCAGTGCACAGCACTACTATGTGATGGATCCCTTGTGTAAAAAGATCTAACTGTAAAAAGGCAGAAAATACAGTAAAGAAGGCCCACAATATGTTAGCCATGATTATAAAGGCATCAGCCGCATGCACCTACACCACCCGAGCAATCCTCAGTTGGTTGGAGACAATTCAAGAGGACTTGCCCAAATCCAGTAAGTAGTCTGCAATCCTGGGTTATGCCATTCAAGCTATCTGCAACCTGGCAGATGCCGCAGTGGATACATTGAAAATGTCAGGGAGAGCTACAATATCCATAAATAGAGTCCCATGTCAATTATGGTTAAAGCTATGGTAAGCAAGCAATTCTTTACTTATAAAACACTATTCCAGTATATCATAGCATTATACAAGCATTATAAAACAAACATCAGCCAGGCCATACCAATAAAAACAATGATTCCAAGGCCATGTTGATGAAAGTGCTGTACAATGGCAATGCCATATTTGGACCTGGAGTGGAAAAATTTATGAAACTCAAAGGTGAGGGCAACACTGTCATCAGAAATAACACAGGTAGATTACCATTTCTCACACATTTTGGTAACTAATGTTGCCACAGCTCACAAAGGAGTCACAAGAACAACTTCTGCTAAATCTCCGCTAATTGCAGTTTCGGCTTCAAATCAAATTTTTTCAATAGACGAAGATACCCCAATTACTGCTACTATTCAAGACAAGCCAGAGAGCAAGGGAGTTCTTGATACAATGGCAGCTACTGGAACCTCTCTAAACTATTAGAAAAGCTGGTTAATGTACAGGTCAGGGAGTTTAACAAGTACCAACTGATCAATCCCTTACAATCTGCATTAAGATGCCACCACAGTACTATATCTGCTTTGTTTAAAGTAACAAATGACTGGTTGGAGGCCATAGATAGTAAACAGATCACAGGGGCTGTATTCTTGAATCTCAGTAAGGTCTTTGATTCAGTTGATCAGCATTCTCCTGAACAAGCTTAATGAACTTGGTTTTATAAGCTCCATAGTAAAATGGTTTGCCAGCTATTTTGCGAATACACAGCAACAAATTAAAGTTATTGGGACATTCTGCTCCTTACTTTCCCGGCAAGAGGGGTTCTCCAGGGCTCCATTCTGGGCCCTCTGCTTTTCTTGTTGTATCTCAGTTACCTGAGCAGTAACACTATGCATTCCAAGATCCACCTCTCAGCTGATGACACTGTGCTCTACATCTCCAAATCTTCATTCGAACAAGCTTGCTCTGTGATTCAGTCTGACTTTAACCAGCTATAGCACAATTTAATCTAATGTAAAGTTTTGCTGA
Source organism: Neoceratodus forsteri (assembly GCA_016271365.2). NCBI lineage: Eukaryota > Metazoa > Chordata > Ceratodontiformes > Ceratodontidae > Neoceratodus > Neoceratodus forsteri. Next base: position 757,648,532 of record CM028135.1, read on the forward strand.
ATGCCAAGAACACCAAACTAATGCTTTTCCAGTACCCTAATTCTTCAAGCTCTCGCTCCAGTTGCAGCTCCCCTCCTCGCCTATCACTGCCCTTCTTGGGGACATGCTCGAAGTTGTGGACAGGTTCAAGTATCTGGGTTTCTTTCTTGATTCTCATCTCTCCTTTTCACCTCAAAACAGAGGCTTGATTTCTTCTTCAGAAACAAAACCCTCTTCTCCCGAACCTCTAGGTTGAGACTAGTCCAGGCCACCTTTCTGCTTCTCTTGGATTATGCAGATATCATATATACTAACTGTGCAAACACCTTCCTTCACAAATTGGACACATTATACCATTGAGCTATTTGCTTTATCACCAATGCCCCAGCCAGAACCCATCACTGCACTCTTTACAAAGAGGTGATCTAGACCTCCCTGGCTACTAGGAGATTTGTACATACCTATACGTGGATAAAGTATATAAAGCTCTCTTAAACAAACTGACTTACATTACCACTTTCCTCCATCGCTCACACAGCTTGTATGCACTAAGGAAGACTGCATATATTTCCCTACAGGTACCAAAAATTCACTCACATTATGGCAAAGTAGCCAGTAACTATGTACTTCCTACAGTCTGGAATAAACTTCAAGTATCGTTAACATTTCAAACCTTAATCCCTTTTAAGGCGTTCAAAACCCTTATTACCAAAATCACTACTGACACCTGCCACTGCTACTAATCTCATATCCTACACCCCCAGTACCCTTCTTCTGCATAACATCTTTTATGTTATGAGCATAGACGATTCATCGACTTTTATGTTATATAATTGTATCCTCTATTGAAGGCATTGATTTTGATGTTATTATTGTATATACTGAAAATACCTTATATTTATGATTGCTATTCCTATTATCATACTGAACTATGTATCCTTGTTACCCATAATTTGTATTTTGCACTATGTATGGTCTTGTTTTCATTCTGTACAAGGGACTTCCTTGCAAATGAGCTTACTCAATGGGTGTTATCCATTCACAATAAACTTAAATCGCTTAAATGGCTTAATTGCTTAAAACTCTTTCACCTGAGATGAGACTATCAATCCTGTGGTGGACAAACCCAAGATTCTTCAGACAAGGAGCACATCTGGACCACAAAGGAACAAGAGTGCTCAACACAGATGTAAGCCTATGGGGATGGGGAGCTGTCTTAGACAATCGCTGAGCCCAGGGCAAGTAGGTAATGCAGGAGGCAAAATTGCAGATCAATATACTAGAGACAACAGCAGCACACCTAGTCCTCCTTCACTTTCAACAAGTCAATTGACTTCACATTTAGGCCAGAACAGACAGCAGAGTGTCCACATCATATATAAACAAGCAGAGCAACACAAGCATGCAGAGGTTGCAAGAGGCCTCAGTACTACTCAGTTAAGTGAAGACATATCTCTTTTGTCTGTTGGTGGGCCACCTGTCAGGAGAATTCAGTACACAAGTAGACTGACTCAATTGTCAAATGCTGTGTCCTAAGGAATGGCAACTCAGTCCTAGAGTCTTCCACCAAATGTATCAAAGATAGGGGTAATTCAACATAGACCTGATGGTCATGAATCAAAATGCACAGCTAACAACATCCTTTTCCAGGTATGGGAATGGAATTCGATGGAAGTGGATGCTCTGTCACCGCCTTGAAGGTTCAACATAGAATAATCTTTTCCCCAATGCCACTTATCCCACAGGTACCAAGAAAAGTACACAGAACAGCAATGGCAGTGGTTCTCATTACACTAGATGACCCAGGAGAACATGGTATACCACCCTGATAAGAATGCTATTGGACAAACCAATGTGGTTACAAGTCATGCTGGACTTCCTCACCTAGGGACCAGTACAACACCTGAATCCCTACAGTCTCAACCTGTCATGGGTGTAGCCAGGCATACTCCAAGTACTCCATGGTGTGCAATTTTATTTAAGGGGGTAGCAAATAGACTCTGAACTGCTTCCTTTTTCTATGAAAACTAACAAAGAAAATACTGAACCTTTCTGTAATTTTATTTATAGGAGTAGAAACTAGAAGGACTGGTCACTAATACTCTCTTTGCATCCCAAGGACAATACAACTTTACAGGCTCTGGGCTGGTATGTGGGTGTCTTAGGGAGCAATGCATGGCATTTGTATTTACCCATGCATGGCAACAACCATTGTCTTGAGATACAGAAGTTGTATTTATTGTGCCAAATGAGGCAACAAACACGGACCTGGTGTACATTTGTATATTATATGGCTACACCCCTGCAACCTGATGGCCTCGCCCATCAAAGGAAAAGACTATTAGACAAAGGTTTCTCGGGACACGTGAGCGATATTATTTTACAAGTACACTGCATGTCTATGAATTGCATCTACAATTGAGAAAGGACAATTTTCACCAAGTGGCACAAAGTGAGGAATTTTGATCCACTTGACTGTTCCTTGCCACAGATCCTTGAATTCCTGCTACTCAGGTTTGACAAGGAACTAGCAATATCGACTCAGGACCGGCCTTAGCTAGGTGCAAACTGTGCCCATGCACCTTGGGGATCCATACTTTTTTCTTGAGGAAGCAAAAATAATTTAAAACATTTAAAAATGCCTACATTTTGTTATAGATAAAAATGTTTACCAGCAAATTAAAGTGGAAGACAACTGGCTCTGCTACTGTTACAAAGGGGGGCAGCTTTACAGCAGTGGAAAAGATTATGTTAAGTAAGTGCTAATGGTGTTAATGGCCATACTTTACACCTCTCAGGTTGACTGCTTTCACAAAGAAAGGGCTATATTAACAAGAGAACTTGTTTGTAACCTGGACATGTATCTGAAAAAATGAATAATATGACAAAATCTGTTTCAAAAGTATGTGAGCACTCAAAATCAGGGGTTGATCTTAACATTGTTTTACTAGCCCAACACTAGTGCAAATTGTCCAGGGCTAATGCAGTTGTCTACTTGTCCATCTTGGCTAGTGCAGGTTTTGGCTGTTAATGAAGTTAAACAAGTCTCTACTTTAGCAGGCTCTAGTCCTCATGATAATCTCTCTCAATGTTCCAGATGGCCTGGTGTGATTAACAGCTCATTAAGAGCTGCAATTATCTGGCACTTCAAGAGGGGGATCCCACAAAAGACTCCATGTGAGTCATTATCACTCCACTTTTAGGACTTTCAGCTAGTGTCCAGGGTGTGATCAATGGTAGTGTGCTTTTAAGTCACTAGCTTCCAGTTTTCTGAATGTGTCTCTGTCTAAAAATTTGTCCCATATTATTAAGATCAGTGCCCCTCATTTCCCTACATTTTGAGTGTCTGTATCCAATATTTCAGTGACAAAATGTGAGGAGGTATACAGGGTCAGCCCTGCAGGTAGTGGGTTTTATCCCAACCCCACCATAACTTCTCTCTCCCTTCCAAATCTCTTAACTCTGTTCTTTCTGTGGACACCACTGCAGACCAGACTCTGAAATGACCACCCATAGATCCATAGCTGCCATTACTGGCAAGTGAAGGGGGTCCCCAGCTCTTCTAAATGATCCATGCCAGCCATCAGCCAGGCATATGTAGTACCATTACACAAGAGCGGGCCAAGGGATGAATCAGGTAATTATCATCCAGTAAGTCTCACCTCCATAGTGTGCAAACTCATGGAAATGATACTAAAGGAAAGACTGGTGTCATACCTGGAGGACAACGGCCTCCCGGATGTGAGACAGCATGGGCTTGTTTCAGGGAAGTCTTGTCAAACAAACCTCATATAATATTATGACTGTGTGGCAGATGAGCTGGATAAGGGTCATGTGGTGGATGTTCTTTACTTGGACTTCAGCAAGGCCTTCGATTGGGTGCCTCATGGGAGACTTGGAGGGGAAGCTAACTGGTGTAGGGGTAGAGGCAAAAATGATAAACTGGATTACAAGCTGGCTGAGTGGCAGGCTGCAACGGGTGGTGGTGAGAGGGGAGCTCTCAACTCCAAGGCCAGTGATGAGTGGGGTGCCACAGGGCTCTTTGTTGGGGCCAGTATTGTTTGGGCTCTTCATATCAGACATTGCACATGGGGTGGTGAGCAAGGTAAGGTTATGCACTGTGGGGGGAAGAACCCAAGGAAAGAATATTGGCTGGAGGAGGGGGTTAAGTTGGGGATCACTGAGGATGAGAAGGACCTAGGGGTAATGATAACAAGTGCCATGAACAACACTGCCCAGTGCAGGAGAGTGGCTGCAAAAGTGAACAAAATGCTGGGGTGCATAGCGAGGGGGGTTTCATCCAGGTGAAGAAGGTGATTTTGCCCCTCTACAGGTTGCTGGTAAGGCCACACTAAGAGTATTGTGTGCAGTTTTGGATGCCATACCTAAAGCATGATATCACGCTACTGGAGGGGGCGCAAAGGAGGACAACAAAGATGATATGTGGAATGGAGGGGAGAGACTATGACAGCAGGCTGGAGACCTGAAAATGTACACCCTGGAGGACAGAAGGGACAGGGGTGACATAATAGAGACATTCAAGTATCTGAGGAGAATCAATAAGGATAGGGCAGATGGGGTCTTTCAGTTAAGAAGGGGGGGGTCACCAGGGGGCATGGGCTAAGAATACAGGGGGAAAGATTTAGGAAGCAAATGAGGGACACTATTTCACAGAGAGGGTGGTAGCAAACTAGAACACCCTATCAGAATGGGTGGTAACATGTAAATCTGTGAACAGCTTCAAAAGGACAGGGAACAGGGGAGAATGAGGGTGGGGGAGGTGGGGGGTGGCAGTAGGATGACAAAGGGGAGGGAGGCTGGAGCAGCTGCAAACTAGGGTTGTTGGCTGCACACTCAAGTAGACTTAGATAGACCGAGCGGTCTGCTTCTGCTGGCACATTCATATGTTCGTATGTTCATATCATAGATACATAGATACATAGACAGTGTCGGCAGATAAGGGCCTATGGCCCACCCAGTCTGCCCATTTGAGCTTGTAAGTTCAGTTTATGTTTTCCTAGAAGTCTGTTGCCCCTTACCCCTTATCACTATCCATACAATCCCATGCAGCATGTCTTTTCATCCTAAAAACAAAACTTTGGATCATGTATGGTATAGAAATAAACTTTAATAAAATACATAATTTGAAAGCTCAAAATAGGCTTTCCTGGGGTACATAGATCATCCTATATAGACATAGAGATAGTATACCATTATGCCTGTGTACCGTTTCCCCTGGGCAGATGAAAGGACAATGTTAAAGAAACATCGGTTATTGTTAGTGCAGAGCATATTAAAATCAATGCTTTTAAAAATAAAAATGTTATTGTTTTCTATTTCCCAAGCCCCTTAGATTTGTGTAGCCCCACCCCAAAGAAATGTTAGCTGTGCTCCTGGCTCACTTGAGACAGTACAAAAACTTCCAGAAGTGCAGGTCTCCAGCTGACTATAGGGTGGGGGCTAACGGTGTCTTTCTCTGTCTGACTCTGTTTATTGCCCTGTGGGTGGTGGTGACAGTGTGGTGAGGTGCATGATGATGTCAGCTATTGTGTGTGTGCAGAGATAGGACTGCTTGATTGAACATTTGCTGTTGTGATATCCATTGGTTTGGTGTGTGTGTGTGTGTATGTGTGTGCACGTGCAGAAAGAGAAGAGGAAGAGAGGAGGCCATGGTGCAAAACAATCACTGTGTGTGATGGCATGCAGTCTTTTTTCTGCTGGGGAGCTGGATAAATGTGCAATCATTGTATTTCTTGGCTTGCATTGTTTCCTGTGTAAGTGATCAAAATGTACCATTATAATTGAGGGTTAGTGCAATTTTGAATCAACTTGCCCTGCTGGCTAGTGCAAACATTTTTTTTTACGGTTGACCCCTGCTCACAATGGCTCACCTGACCAGCACAGACCAAAATTAGATTTTCTGATATTGACCCTGAAAACCTGATCACCAGGTTAAAAAACCTGACAGGTGGCAATCTTATAGGTGTCCCATGATTTTAATTTTTTTTTACGAGGAGAGACATGCTAAGCTGAAAGCATAATTACAGGTGCAACTTGGGAACACAAGGAAGTTAAGTGACTTGCTCAGGGTCACACAGTATGCAAGTGGGGGCTGTGGGATTCAAACCCAGATCTCCAGGTTTGTAGCTCAGAGACTTAAACCACTGCACTATACTGCCTTCTATGATAATCTTCTTTTCTCTGTCTCACACCTCCAGAAAAGTAAGTTGTTTAACTTGTCTGCAAGTCAGAGTATCTGAGGTATGAGTGTCCAGCGATGATGTCCCTGTCCTTACAGAAATGAATACAGCAGTAGTACCATACTTACTTAAGTTCTGGCTCCAGACTCAGTCAGATTCATTTCTAATGGTGAATTCAAATAATTCAATGCAGTCAATGGCACTAATCAAAAGATGCTGGTTAAACTAGTAGACCTGCTACTGTTTATTAATACAGGACAAGAGGGTTAGTTAGGCATAAATGTTGGATGGGGAGGCACAGGGAATGGAGTGGTGGGGTCCAGCAGGGAACTGCACAGGGGCCCAGAATGATTAAGGTTGGCCCTGTATCGACTCTCAGACTTCAAGCCACAGCTATTGCAGCAGTCAAAGGGAATGTCAAAGGAATTTCTCCAGGCACCCATCCTCTGGTCCTATGTTTCCTCAAGGCCACCAGAAACATAAACCTAAAAACAAGGAACCTAGTGGCACCTTGCAGGCTGAATGTGATTTTTGATGCTCTCACTAAACCACCTTTTGAACTAAGACTGTCCACATCTTTGTTCAACCTAGACCTAAAGACTTTGTTTCTAATAGCAGTATGTTGAGCAAATATACCCAGTGAGTTACATGCTTAGTCTTCTAAGACAGGTTTATTTTAAGAATCATACCATCCTTTGTCAATAAGGTGGCCACTACCTTTCCCCTTGGCCCAAGACATTTCATTGCCTTCCTTTGACCCAGGCCCAGAGTCCAAAACAAGGGGGCACTGCTGATCCTAGATGTCACTCACAATCTGAAAGACTGCCTAAACAGGTCAGCTCCCATCAGGGAAACAGACAGAATGTTTATTCTGTTCAGATGTCCTAAAGTAGGCACCCCTGCCTCTTGATCCACTTTGGCTCACTGCCAGAAAGCCACGATATTGGAGGCATCGAAGGCCCAGTGAATCACTACTCCAAGAGACCTGAAGGTGCATTCCACTAGGACAGTCTCCATGTCCTGGGCAAAAAGAAACTGCTTCAATTTGAGATATTTGTGCAGCAGCCACATCCACATCCGCACATACTTCCTGCAGACATTATCATACTGACACCTTTGATACAGTTACTATCTCTTTCAGACATTAAACGTTGCAATCTGCTCCAGAACCACCCTTTGTTGTCTAGTTGGCACTACTTTTTAACTCATTCAATAGTGACATCACGGAGCACTGTTAAGGGTGTAATGGATAACGCAAGTTTACTTTCCTGGTAAAGATTATTATAGGAGCACCCTTTATAGCACCTTGTGTCCCACCTAGTATGAGTCAAACTAGTAGCTCCTGTTTCCCACTTCATTTTTTAGATGATAGTTTTGTATAATATGTCTTTTTATACCTTAGTTTGTAGTTATGGAGGAATTAGTAGTTATGCTTTTTGGTTTGTCTCTCTCAAACAACAATTAGAAAACTCTTAATCTGATTGAAGTCATTGTTCGACTGTTCTGTTACATCTTATCACATATTGTCTTCTTACACCAACCAAGCTTCCTAACAGATGATGATTACTTATTGAAGAGAAGCTTCAGAAGTTTTGAACTGAGGATCTCAAAGGAAAGGGAGGAGCCAGGAGCCAGATCCTTAAGTTTTTCAAGGTTTTGTGCATCAGCCTAGAAAAAGACACTTACATCACCCAGTAGTGACATCACAGAGTGCTGTAAAGGGTGCCCTATAATCACCTTTACAAGATGAATAAACTTATTGTAATTTTCAGAGATTCCAACAATAACATTGTATCCCACCAGTGTTTTTGTGTGTTAGTGCCCCTCCATCAGGATCGACAGGTCTCTATAACATTTAAATTATTATACTGTATGCCACTTTCAGTACACACTTTCTAAACAGCGAGCAATAGCTTCCTTTTATTGTCATCTGGTGGACTCTTCTGGGCAGATTTAAAAGATTAGTGTTCCATAGAGTGTTTGAGTTGACTGTTACAAAGCCAGATTAGTGCCATATGCCAATCAGAATGTGGCATCATTTGAATCATTTTCTAGTCAATCTATCCCTTCCCCCCACTCACACAAACATACAGAAATATGCACACCAATGATGTTCTGTGCTGGGTTTAAGGTTTTTGATTATATGTCTTTACAGATATCACGCAAATTGGAAAGTATCTGCATCTTACCATACATATTATTTTTCTTTTTCATATCAGCATTTAAATTACTTCACCTCTTTCACTCACTCACTACAACATTAAAAACAGGAGTTCAAATGTATCTCCTCTCAGGCACTGAAGCAACAGTAACTAATTAGTATTATGGAATTCAACTTGCACTGAAGAGAAATTGCCAGCATTTGGACATTACTTTTTCAAAGAACTCTAACTCTGTCTTCCCAGATGGTGCATGTAGTCAGGGGCTGCTTCTACATTTTCTAGATTTCACCCCTTTCTTAAGTTGAAGGTGTGGATTTAAGGAAAACTATCAGTCCTTGGCAAATTTTTTACAGGCAATTTATTTACGCTGGAGAGCAAAACTGAGATGCTACATCTCCTCTTCAGTGTGGTCCTCCTTGTGGCACATCATATCTGCACCCCCATTTACCATGCTGTTAACCCCCCCTTCCTCTGGTGAGACACCTACTGTCTGGAAATGTGCTAAAGTTGAGACCCTCCATAAAGAAGAGGCTAAATGGATCTGAATCAATACAGACCTATTTTAGTCCATCCTGCCTTCTCCATAATTCTTGAAAAGTGCATTCACCAGCAACCGATTGAGCATCTCAGTCTGCACAATCTGCTATCTCCCATGCAATCTGGCTTCTGAAAGGGGCATTAAACCATGTCTACATTGCTCAAAGTCACCAATGATTTCCACAAGCTATGGATAATGGTCCCCTCATTGGGGCTATCATGTTGACCTCTCAAAGGCTTTTGACTTGGTGGATCATGTAGTACTCCTTCTCAAGCTCAAAAGCCTTGGTCTCAGCCAACCAGCCATCAAAACGTTAAAGAATTACCCAAGTAACTGGACTCAGTGTCCATACAAGACATTAATTCATACCTTGCTGTCTTAAATCTTGGGGTTCCTCAAGGCTCAATCCTTAGCACTCTGTTGTTCTCCATTTTTGTTAATGTCCTCATGAAGCACAACGGGAGGTGTCACCTACGTATGTATGCTGATGACACCATACTCTACTACAGTGCAACAACAATGTTGAAATAAATTGTGTACTCCAATCTGATTTCAATACAGTCTCCTTCTCATTCCTCAACAACTGCTGGATCCTTAATGTAACCAAAAATAAGTCTACGGTTGTTGAATCCTAGAACTTGCCAACTCATTCAGCTGAGACACTTGCAACTATAATATCAGATGGTAGCACTATTCAGCAAGTCCATGTATTCAAATATCTAGGACTCTGACTTGAGGTATCACATACAGCAGGCACGTTGATCACATCATATCAACAGTAGGGTCCAAGCTCAGCTTTCTCTACATATCTGAAGCTGAACCAGAAGTCACCACCTCATCTTGCCAAAATAGGGAGCACCCTCGAGTCTGCGTTAAACAAGTCGGTTCAAAACCCCCAAAAGTTTTTCATCTTTTTCTCCTTGACATTTAAAGCATTGTTAGATGTTAGATCTTCACCAAAGAGTTAATTTGGAGGATGCAGCTTGTCAGCTGTGAAAATTGGAAACTCTTTGAATTTAAACAAATGCACTCGGTTGTGCAGTGCATCACAGGTTTAATAGGGAAGACTATATTTATTCCATCTATCGGTGAATGGAGGTACTCTGAGAGTTTGAAATAAGGTTTTCTCGCAGACTTGGACACTTGTTACTACAGGAAGAGAGGTTCAGTTTAAAAGTACAATGGTTCATCAATGTGATTTACAGCCTCACGCATGCTACCACAAGTCCTGTTAAGTGGGAACAGAAATCTTGGAGACTGGGCATTGAGATTGAGTCTTTTTATTCAAAGAAGTGGCTGGACATAATCCAGAATACAGTCTTAGCTCAGTGACCTTTCTAACTCTTGGAATTAAGTACCCGACAAATCTGGGACTAGCTATGTTTTATTTATATATTGAAGGACTTTGTAAGTATAATAAAGCCATAAAAGGACATATTGATATTGTAGACATTCAGTTCCTATTTCCATATTAAACAGAACTTTGGGAGGTTTTCACCTCATCAAGTACATTCCTGTTTGAATTTGAAGGTTATTTGACCCTCTGTTGCAAATTATTTCCTTGGGTTATTTTAAGCTGCAGAATCTCTTTTGAATTGGGTTATGTTCAGCTAGACATTACACTGAATCAATTCACTTTTGATCAGTTTCAGACCTTTATGATTCAACTCTTAGACATAACTTTATTGAACGTGTGAGATATTATTATGTTATTGTGAGAACTTGAAGTCTGTAGCTTGGTATTTATATGTGTATGTTTTTATTGGTTTCTTTTTTAATATTAATCACTAAAATTTAAAGTACGATTATATAGTTTACTGATAGCATATTTTGCACAGTTATTTATTTTTATATTTTTGATAAGTTTAAGCACTTGACCACTTTAGCACTTATTACCTTGACACCATGGTAAACACAAGAATTGGGCTGGTGTGTTCACCTAAAATGGTTCATCAAGTTATGGAAAGCAGAAAAAAACACAGGGAGAAAAACTATGAATACAACTGTAGGAAAGGGTGCAATTCAACTGCAGAACAAAAAAATAAAACAAATAAAGATTACTCATTTTCTGACTAATGTACAAGCCCCCCCCCCCCATGAGGCCTCAACAACTATGGGCAAGAATATAAATAGGTTCAAGAGCTGAACCTAAAATAAAAGATACCATAGTTAATTACGGTGAGGAGGCTATTTCAATTGACTCAAACTGTTCAAAGGAAGTTGAATTTTCAGAGGGCTACAGCTGGGGGAGTCCAGATCTAAGCTCTAGCTACTTTCAGGATCTCATAGACATTATTAACAAGACATATTATGGTAGCCTTCAAACTGACTCTATAAATGCAGAAGGAGAGACTATACCAGAAATTAATGCTCAGGATGAATATGTCTACCCTCCTAAATTAATGAGAAAATAAAAGTCTTATCTCAACAGCCAAAAAAGCTGGAAATTAAAACCCCAGCACATACATATAGTATATCACAGGTCCTGCAAGATTTAAATTACACCATCACAAGGTTAAAACAACTGACAGGTAGACAAGGATCACATGTTGGCCCTAAGAGGCAGGACCTGGAAGCTACAACCCCATCCCTAATGAATTCATGGAGGTCAAATTTAATTCTTCTGTCATCTAACAAAAGTGACCTGGCTGCATCTTCAAAAGAAGAAGAAGAAACTAGACATAAAATCAGATGAGACAAGGAACATTTTGCAGATGGGGAGATTTTACAGCTTCATCAGCTTTATCAAAACAAATGCTGGAAATAATTAAAAAACCCTATTATACAAATGTTGTCATATTGGAAAACTCATGAGTATTAAAAGATGAATTAGCCTGTCTTAGATCAGATGTGTTGCATGATAAAACAATGTTAAATGAGCTAAGGAAAATTTCTGTAACAAATGAAAAAGAGAAGACCAATTCGAATGGGACTGTGAGTTATCAGAAACGTAGAGACCCAAAATAAAGCAATCGAGGTACCTCTACCACCTCCATTTTCTAAAGAAAGGGGATACCTTGATGAGCACACAGAAAAGGAGGGCAAGGGAAATAGAGTAATCAGGAGTGCAAAGAAAATGGTAAGGCTACAGGAAAAAAGAAGGAGAAATAGAGTTAGGAAAAGACAAAAATCTAAATGTGTACCAGAACAAAACAATAAAAAGGTTACCGGGGAACAAATGGCTAAAACAAAAACTACAGGAAAAGGAAATAAAACTCACAAAGCTACTGGTTAATATACAGAGAATGTTAATGGTGAGGGTAAAATTTTGGATGATGCACTAAGAGGGAAGACTGAGGGTATGAATCCATGTGCCCAAACGGAGTTGCCAGAACCACCAGTAATTAATATTAGGAATGAAGAAAAGGATGACTCGGTATAGTTTGAAGGAGAATACCTAATAGAAACTTATGGAATAGAGAGACTATTTGAAGAGACACAACTGAAACTAACAGAATGGGTTGTACCATTATTACAGCTGTCAAAGTACACCCAAGATGATTATCATATAATGAGACCTCCTTCTCAAGCTCATACTAATTGTATATTATTATATTGTGATATATTGTTTCTGGCAACCAAGGTTTGGGACCTGGAGAATGATTTAAAATACAAAATAATTTATATTCATCCACCCTACGTGATCCCCCGAGCAGAAGAGGTAGGCCAAGAAATGGTGTCTTATTCAAAAACAGACTCAAATCAGCTAGAAGTAGAGGATTCAGTCTGGATGCAGTATGTTTTCAAGTGATCTCAGAATATAATAAGTCAGCTATTTCAGAATGGGAAAATAAACCTCTGTCACTTTTTGGATGGGAAAAGACCAAAAAACAAACTATACCCGAACTAAAGGCAGAAACTGGCACTTTCTTGTCATGTGTTTAAACATGAATTTTACCAAAAGTGTGACAGAAAGAGTTAGGATCCACTCTGATGTGTCACAGATAGATATTACTTTTAGATCTTTAAAACTTACTGCCCTCTTACTAGAAAAGCACAGTTGTTGGACCCCTATGGTATTTATTTATTTGATTATAGGACGGTGGGCAATAAATATCCAAATGGAAATATGAAGGAGGACGGTGTTACAGTGCAGGATGGTGTCAATCCATATACAGTATTGACAACTTTAGAACAGAACTGACAATTACCAGAACTGACAGAACTGAACAAAGAGAACAAGAATAAAATATCTATGGTCTCATGGAATATAGAAGGCTTGTGCAACAAGTTAGCAGAGGTGGAATGTAAACTTTTTCTGTGATCAAAGGACATAATATGTCTACAAGAATATGGGTGATTTTTTTTTTTAAATTTATTTTATTTATTGAGTTCTTGGATTACATCCTTGAGCGGTTCCTCATTTATGGGTTCCATGTCAGTTACAAGGACAAATGTACATAAAAACAGTAGTACATGTTTTAGATGGGGTGACAGTAAGATGCAGTAATACAGTAGTACATTTTTAGTCTGAGTTCCTATAGTAAACACATCAAATTTAGGATCATAGGCAGCAAGTAATTTGCCTGAGTCAAAGTTAAGGCACCCTACTGGGTTGCATGAGAGGAGATGATAGTAGGAGGATAGTGGTATGGGTGCTAGAGGGTGGGTAGGGAGTGGGGGGAGTATCAGACTGGGTGGGGTAGAGATGGCAATGATTGTGAGGTAGGGTGGTGACCTGAAGTGCTAAGGATAGGTCATGTCAGACGAGTAGGTAAGACATGAGATAAGAGTACTAGGGTGCCCTTGAGATACAGGAGGATTGTTAATGGAGGCAGTCACAGCTGTTGGCTGAGATAAGGTGCTGTCATTGTTTGTATTTGAAAACACCAATAGTTGCAGCACCAGAAATGTCAGGTGGTAAGACATTGGTCCAGTGAGGTGCACAGTAACAGAATGCGCGTTGTGCAGAGGCAGTGTGGAGTCTAAGAATTTTGTAGATCTGGGTGGCAGAGTTCCTTGTGAAACAGGAGCTTTAGTGCATGGTTAGGAGTTTCTGGACCCCTGCCGGTTGTAGACTGAGAGAGCATTTCTTGGCAAGGAGGTAATATTGATGTCTTATTCTTTAGTTGGAGCCACTCGGCCTGTGAGTAGAGATGACAGGTGTGCATGAGTCTTGCAGCACCTGTGAAAAAGTAATACGCCTTATTAAGCATGATGGAAATGTGTTGTAGGGTGGTGTCGGTTGCTGATCAATAGATAAGTCAGTCCATAATTGACAAGGGAGACCATTGAGCTGTTGATGGCCATATTCAATGCCTCATAGGTTAAGCAGTGCTTGTGGCAGTAAAGAATCGCTATTCTTGTATTGATAGCTTTTGCTGTGTTATCAATGTGTTGGACATAAGACAGAGTGGAGTATATTGTGATACCCAGATATCTGAAAAACTGGATGTGCTCCAGGGTATCACAGCTTTCATTTCTGATCTCAAGGGGTAATGCTTTGAACTTATTGTGGGTGTTGCAGTACAACATTGTCTTTGGTTTTTTACAGTTCATGGTTAGTCTATGCTCTTTAAACCATTTCTCTGCAAATAAGAATAACCTTTGGAGTTCTGCTATTAGTTGTTGCAGATGGGGGGATTCTGGTGAAGATAACCGAATTGTCCGCGTAAGGGAGCATCTAGGTTGGACAAGAGGCCGGTAGTTGGTTTAGGAAGAGACTAAATAGTAGGGGCCCCAAAATTGACCCCTGTGGGACCCCAGAGTGGACAGGTCTGCTAACAGAAGTGGTGTCTCCTAGCCTGACCTTTTACGATAGGTTGTGAAGGTACATAGATACATAAATAGACAGACACTGTCAGCAGATAAGGGCCTATGGCCCACCCAGTCTGCCCATTTGAACTTGTAAGTTCACTTTATGTTTTCCTAGAAGTCAGTTGCCCCTAACCCCTGACCTCCAGAATTTCCTTAAGTCTATCCCATGCATTCTTAAATACCATGATTGTTTCAGCCCCCACTACTTCCTGTGGCAGGGTGTTCCACTTGTCCACCACCCATTCTGTGAAGAAATTATTTTTCACATTTCCTCTGAATCACCCTCCCTCCAACTTCATCCCATGCCCTCTTGTCCTAGAACATCTTTTTCACTAAAAAATAATGTATTCCTGCACCCTGTTCCTCCCTATAAGATACTTGTATGTCTCTATCATATCCCCTCTCTCACTCCTCACCTCTCCTCCAGGGAGTACATATTCAAGTCCTTCAATCTGTCCTCATAGGACTTGTGATGCAATCTATGTACCTTCTTTGTTGCCCTCCTCTGAACCTTCTCTACCCTGTCTATGTCCTTATGTAGGTAAGATCTCCAGAACTGTACACTGTACTCCAGGTGTTGCCTCACTAGTGTCTTGTATAGTGGAATTATGATCTTCCTTTTCCTGCTGGTGATGCCCCTACCTATGCATTCCACCATCCTATTGACTTTACCTGCTGCCTTGTCACATTGTTTCGCTACCTTGAGGTCATCAGAGATGATAACCCCAAGATCTCTTTTCTGCTTGGTGCATGCTATATCCTCACCCCCCAAATTATATGTTGTTCCAGAATTTTTGTACCCCATATGCATTATCTTGCATTTCTTTGCATTGGATTTCAACTGCCAAACCCCTGACCATTCTTCAAGTTTCTGCAGGACCCTTCTCATTCTGTCTATACCCTCTGGTGTGTTCACTCTGTTACAGAGCTTTGTGTCATCAGCAAACAGGGAAATTCTGCCTTGTAAGTCCTGCACAATGTCACTGATGAAGATGCTGAATAGAACCAGTCCCAGCACTGATCCCTGTGGTACCCCATTGGTCACTCTTCCCTCTGTGGAATGACAGCCATTTACCACCACCCTCTGTGTCCTGCCACCCAGCCAGTTACCTACCCAATGCACTACTGTCCTGCCCACTCTTATATTCCCCAGTTTGTTTAATAATCTTCTATGTGGCACAGTGCCAAAGGCCTCACTGAAGTCCAGATAGGCCATGTCCACTGCCCCTCTGATCCACCTCCCTTGTCACCCAGGCAAAAAAATTCAACAAGGTTAGTCTGACATGACCTCCCCTTGGGGAAATCATGCTGCCTTGGGTCCTGTAGTCCATTGGCAACCAGACGTTCCACTGATCTCTCCTTCAGTAGTGCTTCCATGATCTTCCCCACTATGGAAGTGAGACTGACTGGTCTGTAGTTCCCCACTTTCATTTTGTTCCTGCTTTTGTGTAAGGGGACTACATCTGCTGTCCTTCAGTCTTTGGATATCTCCCCTATTTCCAGTCATTGGCTAAACAGGATTGCCAGAGGTTCAACCACCACCTCTCATTTCTTTTTGTAACCTGGGGTGCATCCCACCAGGCCCCATTGCTTTATCAACTCTTATTCTTTCCAATTTCTTCAAGACCCTTTCTTGTGGAAAGGGACTTGTGTCAATTTCTGTGCCATTCCCATCCCTTGTACTCCCTTCAGGCCCATTACCCACCTCTTCCTCAGTAAAGACTGAGCAGAAATACCTCTTAAATATGTCAGCTTTACTGTCGTCATCCTCCACATGGCCCCCATCCTCCACCTTCAGTCTCACTTTCCCTCCCTTTGCCTTTCTTTTTTCACTTATGTACCTGGAAAATTTTTTGTCCCCTCTACCCACTGATTTTGCAATGCACTCTTCTGTCTGAGCTTTGGCTTCCCTTACGGATATCCCTGCCTCCCTTTGCTTCTCCCTGTACTTCTCCCTAACCCCTTCTGCTTGCGTCTTTTTGTACTGCCTGAATGCAATCATTTTAGCTTTTACTTTCTTTGCTACCTCCTTGGAAAACCATAATGGCCTCCTCTTCCTTTTTCCCTTGCTAACCTGCTTAATGCATAATCCTGTTGCTCTCATAATCCCCATTTTAAATATTGCCTACTGTTCCTCAACCCCTGATTCCTGCCCCATTCCCATTAATGCCTCTTTCTAGCATCTCCCCATTTTTCCAAAGTCTGCCCACTAAAATCCAGGATATGCATTTTTGAGTGGTTTGGTTCTATTCCTTCTGTAATTTCAAACCACAGTGACTGGTGGTCACTGTTCCCCAGGTGCTCCCCCACTGTTACCCCATCACACTGTCCCCATTTGTGAGCACAAGGTTCAGTATTGCCTTCTGCCGAGTTGGTTCCGTAACCAGTTGCTTGAGGAAGGCACCTTAAAGGGAGTCCAGGATAAATCTGCTTCTGGTTCATGCTGTTTCTGGGAAGATCCAATCCATGTCTAGACTATTAAGGTCTCCAACCAGCACCACCTCACCTTTGTCTGCCATCCTTTGGCTGGCTAGCATCAACTCCCTGTCTGTTTCTTCCTCCTGGGCTGGTGGTCTATAGACCACCCCTGTGAACCATGAAATGAATTCTGGAGAGAGCCCAATAGAAGACAACTGATACAGAAGGAGCTCATGGTGCACCGTATCAAAAGCTTTTGATAGGTCAATAAATGTTGCTCCTACCAGAAGGCCTTGGCCTAGGGAATCATGGATGTAGCCTGTGAATTCCAAGAATGCTGTGATGGTACTGTGACCTGGTCAAAAGCCATGTTGTTCAGGACAGAGAAGTTGGTACTGGTTTAGATACTCAACAAGCTGATCTGCTACAATCAGCAGTAGAGCATTGGAGAGTAGGGAGTATGAAGATAAGTCTGTAGTTGTTGTGTAGAATCCAATCACCTCCTTTGTGCATAGGGTTTGCTGATGCTGATTTCCATCACAGGGGGAACTTGGAGTGGTAGAGGGAGAGGTTGATAATCTTAATGAGAGGCCAAGGACTTCCTCTAGTGCCATGCTGATAAACTTAAGGTCCAGGGTATCTCTGCTCTGTTTTGATTTTCCCAGAGCTCAAGCAAGGTACTTTCTTGATTCAGATTCAGAGACTACCTTGAAATGGAAGAATGGTCTGTTGGAGGGTGGTTGCTGGACTATGGGATTAAGGGATTAAAGTAGTCTGCTGGTAGTACACTGCTGAGGTCAGTGAATGCATCATTAAGTGTGTTGACAATTCGCTGTTAGTCCAAGGATAGTGCGCCATCAACCACGAGCATTGATGGGTCATTTTTGGGTTCTTTGCTGCTTATGTCATTGAGATTATTCCAGAATGACTTGCTGTTGTTCAAGGAGCTGGGGAGTGCTTCCTTGTAGAATACGTTTTTGGCATGTCGGATGGCTTTTGTGCACTTATTTTGGGCTTGTTTGTACTTTTGGATGTTAGTGGTGGTACTGTGCACTCTCGTGATCTGCCAGAGGCAATCGCTGGCATTGAGCTTATCCAGTAGGTCTGGGGTGATCCAGGGATTGCATTGCCTTTTTATTTTCCTTGTCTTTACTGGGACATGCTTGTCATAGACAGTGTTGAATCAATCAGTCAATCACTTTATTTAACCAGGCATAAACACCATTGAGCAAGCTCATTTTCAAGTGGTCCTGGGCATTAGTACAATACAGTACACTTCATAAGATTACAATTTCGATGGACAGCGGTGCAATGTCTTTATGAAGTGGTCAAGGGCTGTGTCCACATCATTGGCCTCATTGAGGTAAGTCCAGTCAATGCCCTGAAGCTACGCTTTTAGCAGTCAGGGAGACCTTTTAGTAGAATATGGCTTGTAATCATTCTGGGAGGTGGCTTGCAGTAGTTGTAGGGCCAAGTACAGGTGACAGGGGAGTGGTCACTCATTGTATCAGGGAGAACAGCAGTATTGGTGATGTGGGTAGGTCAATTGGTGAGAACCCAGTCCAGGAGGGTACTGGTCCCAGTTTTGTAGTTTACTCTGGCTGCTGTCTCAACCATTTGAAAGAAGTGGACCACAGATAAGGCATCCTTGATTGAGGCAGCAAAGAGGGAGAGCCAGTTGATAGTGAAATCTCCCAGCATCACCATTTCTGTGTTTAGGCTCAGGGTGCCCACATGGTCCAGTCACTGGTGCCAGCCACAGTAAGTTTAGGCAAGATGTAGACAGAGAGAACCATCAGTGTTCTGTTATGGGGTCCATGCCAAAGTTTTACAGTCAGAACTTGGATGTTGTCGGCACTGGTGGGTGGAAAGCCAAACTTCACTGCTACCAGATTTCACAGGATTTAGTATTTCAGCAACTAAAACTAATAAAATTGGGAGGCCTAGTGCAGGCCTGACAATATACATCAGGACTGCACTAAATGTTTCATTTACTCAAATTGAAACAAATTTGAAAGAATTACAAATAGTAAAATTAAATAAGAAAGATAAGGAAATAATTTTGATAAATGTATATATTCCTCCCACAAAGAAAACTTTGGATGCAAATATATCGTAATTTCTTGAAATCAAAATTCATAATCTCTTGGAAGGCTATAAACATCACCCAATTATTTTTATGGGTGATTGTAATGCTCGGCTATCAAAAGTAAAAACCTTAACAGAGACTGTTCAAGGGATGAATATAGTAAATCAAAATCTATGCTATGATAGGAAATCAATGGATAAAAATCATCAACAAAATGGGGAAAATACTCTGCCAGATAATGGAGGAATTCAATTTTAATCTATTAAATGGCAGAACCAAAAGTGATCCAGAGGGTGAATTTACTTATATAGGCCTGGAGGATTCATCAGTAATAGACTTAGGGCAGGATTCACAAACCGTTTGGGAGCTAAGTCCCACTCCACAACTCCAGTGGTAGACTGAAATCACCCACAGCTGCGGTGTGTGCGATTCACAGCCACAGCAGTTGCAGAGGGTGTTACGGCTGCTCCCACCATCCATAGCATCACTCTGCAGCTGCAGCAATCCCCTGGTAACCTGAACCACAAGCTACCATCAGTGGTGGAGCCAGTCATAATCCAGCTCCTCCTATGTGAATACCCACCGCTGCGGGACCCTTTAGGATCCACAAGTGGCCACCCTTTGGTGCCGAAGTTTTGCCACAGATGCGGGACATTCATGGGGTTCGTGAATCCTGCCCTTAATCTGGATATATCTAGAAGCAGCTAGAATGTGTGAGGACTTAACTGTACTATCCCACCCAGAATCATCACACTTACCAATTTATACATGGCAAATGGAGGATTTAACAAATGAAGTGCCAAATATTACAGAACAGCCATGAATAGCATTCATAAATTCTCGACGCATAAAATGGCATGGTCCAATGATAAGTTCACTTGAAGAAATATTTAGTTCAGAATATCTAAATGATCTTAGATTAAAAATTGTAAATCCTGTAGAAAATAGAAATATTATTGATTCCTGGAGGAATATTACATTTTATCTAGCCCCCTTTTTCACTCAGACATCAATAGGGAAAAAGGCAAACACGACCTGGTTTAATAACACATGTAAAAAGGCAAAGAAAAAATGAAATGGTTTAATTCATATTTACAGGGAAACACCAAACATACAAAACAAAAAAAAGCATTAAATAAGGGAAGAGCCAACTATAAACTAGTATTGGAACACAAAAAGAGAAAATATCATCAGAAGATGTGGGAGAAATTAAGAAAAGCAGTAATTCTAAAAGATATTAAACAATTCTGGCTATTAGTGAGTCAAGAATTTGGCCATCACTCAGACAGAATCAGGGCGACAATTACTCCTGTCAGATGGGAAGAACACTTTAGCAAATTGTACTTTTCAGTGGAAGAACAAGAAAAGAGAACAACACTACATTAACAATCATTGATTCTACTTTGCAGTATTTATATAACTAAAAATGAGATAACCGAAGCAATTGAGAAAACTTCTTCAAATAAGGTTCCTTGTCCAGACAAGGTGTTAGCGGACGTATTTAAAACATTCCAAGAATGGTGGGTACCAATATTGCACCACATATACAATTTTGGATGCCAATATGCTATATTTTATATAAGTCTTGGACTGGTAGTATAATTTGCCTGATTTTTAAAAGGTGATATAAACAATCCAGCAATGTACAGACCTATATGTTTACTAGACTCATCCCAAAAATATTTACAAGGATAATTTTAAAGCACCTACAGCAGTGGGTGCAGGATAACAATCTTTTGACAGAAACACAAAATGAATTTAGATTGGAGCACTCCACAGTTCATCACTGCTACGTCGTGAACCATTTTTTATGGAAATATGTTACCATCAAAAAACAAAATCATTCTGTTGTTTTGTAGACCTAAGAACAGCCTTTGATTCAATAAGCAGAATCCTTTTATGGGATAAATTACAGGCCTATAATATAGATCCAACTTTGTTAAGCATTATTGTCACTCTTCATCCAAATACATGGTTAAAAGTAAGGTATGATCAGACAGGGAATCTAACCTCAAAAATAATAACCAACTTAGGGGTAAGGCAAGGTTGCTTCCTGGCCCCCCTTTTGTTTCATTTATACATTAATTCAATATTGTCATCCTTGGATAATTCTGCGTTCTGTTCCCTAACTATTTTAAATAATATGATTTCCTGTCTGGCTTATGCAGATGATGTGGTGTTAATATCCACATCCAAACCTGGGTTATAATGTAAATTAATGCATTTTGCAAATTTGTGTAAAGTTAATAAATTGCAAATTAATAGTGATAAAACGAACATGCTTATTTTTGGATCAAGAAATAAAAAATTGCCTTCCATTTTTCTTGGAGGGCAAAAAATAGCCACAGTTAAAAGTTATGATTATTTAGGCATTACATATTCACAAAATGCAATCTGGACACTGCATATAACTGAATTATCTAAAAAAATTAAATATAATAACAAAGGCTTTCAAATGATTCAATTTTAAATATGGCCAAGGCTCAGTTACAGGTCCATTGAGAACCTTGAATGCAAAAATAGAAACAAGCCTATTATATGCCTCTGAAATACGGTCTATAGCGAATATAAAACCATTAGAAGTAATCATAAACCAAATATATAGATATTTGTTGAGGGTTCTACAGTCAGTACCAGCAGAAGTCCTAAGACATGAGCTTGGCCAAAAATCTCTTAAAATTCAGGCACTGGAAAGAAGATTGACATTTATATTAAAATAATTTCTTCTTCCTGCAAAACACCTACCAAGGATGTGCTTGGAAGAAGAACTAGATTACAACCAAAGAGGGTTTACATCCCCCACCATTGTAACAATTAAAAAGGAATTATTCCCACTAGGTTTAAGTCACTTATTACATGAGATTTATATTAGACCTTTTGATGATATAATAATTCAAATTAGAACTCATCTAATAGATACTGAATGGGCGACCAATCAAAATAAAATAGATCGGCTAGTAAATTATAGATGATATAAAGACCTAAAAACTACCACAGGCTTGGAAGATTATCTAACCATATTGACAGATTGGAATGAATGAAGAATGTTAGCAAGATTTATTTATTTATTTTATTTATTTGAATTTTCGTAACCGGTTAAGTCCACTGAGACAATTACAGTCCCTTTTTCAGGGTTGATCCAGGAAGTACAGCAATAAAATTACAACACAGTAAGCAACTTTAAGAAATTCAGAAAACAGTGGTACAAAATTGAGAATAGGAGACAGGTAGAACATAATTCAAAAAAACAGGTTACCGAATAACAAATAAGCATGGTACCATGTAAGATCGACCTTGTAAATTAGATAATTTGCATCGGGTGGAAACACATTTAGAAGAGAGTGCAACACCTAATGAAAAAAATTTCCATAGATATATACATTGCAATATAGGTAAACAAAATGAATACATTAGGTATATACATATTGAACAGAGGGTACAATGCCTACTGAAGAATTTCAGTAGATGTATAAATAAAAAAAAAAAGTAAAACAGCTAAGTACAATTAGGTATATTCACATGATACCATGGTTTCAAAATAAAACCCAAAATGATTCAAAGAGATAGCCAGGGGATATAATAGAGATGAGAGTGAGGAGTGAGAGAGTCAGCAGAAACAGGTGCAGTTAGCGGAGGAGGAAGGGAAAGCAAATGAAGCAGTTTGGAACTTGGGCAGAGAGGTACAGGCAAGGACAGGAGGAGGCAGGGAGTTCCAGTTGGATACTGCCACAAAGGAGAAGGACTTACATGTGATTGCAAGCCTCAGATTAGGCCATACGAGAAGGGGCAGAGTGGCAGATTGAAGGGAACGGGCCACTTCCCTAAGGTGAATAATCTCCTTGAGGCAGGGAGGGGTAAAACTGTGATCAATCTTATACATAAAACTCAAGGTTGAGTACCTTAGTTTAGATTCATAAGGGAACCAACCCAAAGGAGAGAGGACATCACAGTGGTGAAGGTGGTAATTGATCCCAGCGCAAACTTTCCCACCCTATGATAGGCCTGGGCAAGCAGTGCCATGTTAGATGCATTGGTAGATAATAGTAAGGGTGCACTGTAAGTAAGAAGAGGTAGAAGAGACGAGGAGGCAATCTTGATACAAGAGGCAGAAGTGAGATAGGAGTGGATGCAGTAAAGGAGTCCCAACTTCAGAATCATTGTTTTGACCAAGGTGGAGACATGGGCAGTGAGAGATAATGTGGTGTCCAGGGTGATGTCCACATACTTGAAGGTGGGGACAGTCAAGAGTGTCACCATTTTGGGAGGTGATATGGAGAGGTGAGAAGGGCGAGGAAGAGGGATGATGGTGAGAAAAGAGCATACATTTAGTTTTTTTTTTAGTACTGAGGACCAGTTGGTTACATCGGAACCAATCTTCAAGGTCTACAAAGTCAGTGGCAAGTTCCTTATTGATCAAGGCAACATCTGGAGAGGAACAGTAAATAATAGCATCATTCCTGTAAAGGTGCACAGAGACCCCTCCACAATGCCTAGGTAAATCATTTATAAATAGTGAGAACAACAGTGGACCCAATATGGAGCTCTGTGGGACACCGTTGGAAATATATTTGAAGTCAGAGAGAAGACCAGCCCATTTAACTCCTTGAGAATGGCAAAAGAGATAGCTTTGGACCCAGAGAAGGAACTGGAATCCAAACCAATAGCTTGCAACATTTGTAGCAAGAGACCATGATTCACAAGTTCGAATGCTTTAGTTGGGTCTACAAAGATGGCACCAGTTTCAGATCCTTAATTCATGGCCTAGTAAATATCTGAAGTTACTTTCAACAGGCCGTGAGGGTTCTGTGTCTCTTTCTGAAGCCTTGCTGATAAGGTGACAACAGATTGTGGTGTTCTAAGTAATCCTGAAGATGACTGTATACAATACGCTCCTGGATCTTGGCAAGAGGACAAAGAATTGAGATTGATCTGAAGTTCTCAACAACGGTGTTGGGCCCTTCTTTGTGCACCGGTACAACTACAGCAACTTTCCACTTGTCTGGTACAGTACTGGACAGGAAAGAACAATTGAATAAATCATGCACAAGGTGAGCAAGAGCAGGAGCACCAAGTTTTAGGAATTTTGGCTCCAGGGCATCATGACCAGGAGAACTATCTGCCTTTAGGTGTACGAGGAGCCTCCACACCTCTTTGCAGGTAGCCAACCTCAGATGGAAGGCTGGATGGGTACCCATGTATCTGTCAGTGGTAGGAGCTGATGGGTTGGGAGGCTATGGAAACTGAGAGGTACATTTGAACAGATCAGTGACAAATTCATTAAATCCAGAGGCAATGAATATGGGTTCAGTAGGGGTGGTGCCCTGGGCAACAAGAGAGTTTGGAAGTTCCACAGCCTTCCCTTTGACCAGGGAATTAATCTGTTGCCAGAATTCTTTGGGGTTACAGAGGTGTTCCATTTGAAGAGTTTTGAAGTATTGGCATTTGGCTCTATGAAGAGAGTTCATACATTGATTTATAAGCTGCCTGTATTGAAGCCAGTCAGAAAGGAAGCCACTTTTTTTAAAAGATCGCCAGGCCCGGTCACGAGAAGATGTAAGCATTCTTAGCTCTTTGCTGAGCCAAGGAGCTTTAATGCCCTTAGTTCTGCATTTTTATAGGGGAGCATGGGTATCAACAATACGAGTAAAGGTAGTTATAAAAAAATCTAGGGCTTGGTTGATATCCGGGAGAGTCAAGATGGGGCTCCAGTCCATGCTATAGATGGAGGTAATGAAGCTGTTAACTTATAACTTGGACTTATCCCGGACAATGGTAATTTTAGGTGGTGGATTAGGGCAGTTATTCCTCCAGACGCACATAGTGGGAGAGTGATCACTTATACTGTCCGATAGTAGACCTGTATATCTGACTTTCAGAGGACAGCTGGTGACAACCCAGTACAATAAGGTGTCCTTGCCGGACTTGTTCAAGTGAGTCGGGTATTGAATGAGTGAGATTTAGGATGGAACTGTATCCAGCAAATTCTATTATGTTAAAAAAAAGGAGAAATGCTAAAAATACACCATTCTGTAATTGTAAGAATCAGGTGGAAGATGATTTGAAGCATACGGTATTACATTGTCCACTTTACCATAAACAAAGGAAATATTGGTTGGGACCTACTTTGGCTACCCTCGGTCTTCCCTCTGAATAGTTATTTTTATTTATTTCTAAAAGCACAATAATCTTGAAAAGCCAGAAACAAATTTCTAATTTCAATTAAAATATGAGAACTAAGCATCTTGACGAAATGGTAAAGTGTTAACTTGCACTAGGTTTTCATGATGTAACTATAAAACCTATGGCATGTGATCTCCAATTTTACCCACTATTACATATAATTATATAAGTGATGGCTATGGACTTGTATGATTTAAAGTGTACTCATGTAGTTTGTACAATTTTGAGAATTTTGTGAGATTTTATGGATTTTAAATATTGTAAAGACATTCTGTTGAACAATAAAATTTCTGCCTACACGTCTAAACACTGCCTCAGTGCTGACATAAGAAAGCAGGCAGTCTTCCACTTCTTGCTTCCTTCAATTGACTATAGAGACATGATATACTGGTGCACAAATACAACCACTCTGTTGTCCCTGGATCCTTTGTACAAAATGTGTAGGTTCACCCTCTCCTGTGAACAATCTATCCATCATTGTCTGCTCTAGAACCAGCTTAACTGGACAAGTCCCTCAAGCAGGTGTGACTGCCACTGGCTTTCTTTGTTGTATAACTATGCACAAAGAAAAGCCCATGAGTACTTTCTAGCCTCTTCAAACAATCAAGCAGTGTCTACTCACTCTGTTCACCAGCAGCACTTACAGTAGTGTACTTTCTCAATTCCCAGGATGAAGCATGAATTTGGTAGAAAGGCCTTTGCAACTGCAGCACCAGACACCTGAAATAAACTCACACTTCAGATGAGTAATGCTACTATCTTGCAAATGTTCAAGTCCTATCTTTCCAGTCACCTTAGAACTCCCTGTATTCGTATTGGTCTAGAATTCCCATCTAACTGACCATAATAATGTTGCATAACAATGCACGTGCTCTTTGTCTACAGTAAATTCACTTTGTTAGCTTGCTTTGATTACTGTTTGGATGTACTTACCTTTTGAGTTTGTTTTCCTTTCCCGTGTACTGTATATTGTAGCCTGTATGTAACAATTCCTGGTGGGTTATGTTAATTTGCTTACTGCTGTTGTATTTCCTGGTCCCCTATGAAAATGAAATGCTGCATGTCATGGGATTATCTCAGTTGGAGTAATTTCAAATGAATAAATAAATTTAATTTTGGTAATGCAGTCCTAATAACAAGCATTTGTCAATGCCGAATGTTGTCTTGCTGGCATTGGCATTGGTAGTGCAGGAGTTAGATAGATGCATAATAGGAATGGCAGTGAAGTATTGAACTGATGCCAACCCCACCCCCACCCTTCAGAGACTGACAAGCATTGGGGTGTGCCTTTGGGTCATCAGACATAATGCTCATGCCATTTCATCTCACCCTACCCTGCAGACACCGACAAGTGTCGTGGTGTGCCTTGGGGTCTTCGGGCCTTACGATCACTCCATTCCATAAGGAAATATGCTGAGATGGGTGCAGTATAGGAGAATGGGGTGAACTTCAGGGCCAAAGAGTCCAAGGCACACCTCAATGCCTGTCACTGGCTGCAGCGTGGGGGTAGAATGGCGTGAGCATTACAGGTGACAATCCCAAGTCATGCCCCTGACACATGTCAGCCTCTACAGGGTGAGGCGTTATGGTTGGAAATCCTAACACCCCAGGCGTCTGTTGGCATTTTCACTCCAAATTTTCAACATGGGCTTTTTGTGACCCCACCTCATGAACAGTGGCACTATCAGTTCATTAGCTGAAAGGTGATTTTGCACAGCGACTGCTCCATTTGGCGCCACAGGTACAAAAACACATTTCGGGCAGGATGTGAAAAATGGCAGCTGTAGTATTCATGAGGAGGTGTAATAAAATGGCACTGTTAAAATCTGGAGTGAAAATATGAAAAATTGGTGAAGTCACGAGCGTGCATAGAAACTGCGCGATGCATGTCTGTGACGCAATTACTTTGGGGATTTTTTTTAACCAGATTTTCAACATAGGCATTTTGGGACCTCTGCTCATGAGCAGTGGCACTATGATTTTGTTAATGTGTCCCAAAAATTTATTTCCCACAGCGACCGCGCCATTGTGTGCCAGATATGCGGAAACACATTTTGGGCAGGATGTGGAAAATGTCAGCTGTACTGTTCATAAGGAGGTGTGAAAAAATGGCAATGCTGAAAATCTGGAGTGAAAATATAAAAAATTGTTGAAGTTATGAGCTTACGTGGAAACTGCGCAATGCACACTCGTAACAGTCATTTTTTTGGAATTATTTCAACAAATTTGCAAAACCTAAAGGTGGCCAAACAGTGTGACAAAGCAGTGGGTAGAGCCAGAGGGATGCTAGGGTGAATAGGGAGGAGTGTCACCAGCAGAACTGTCGTGTAAATCACTGGTGAGACCTCACCTAGAGTACATTGTTTGGTTCTGGAGACCACATCTGTGGAAGGACATAGATTGGAGGCTGTCCAGAGGAGGGTAACTAACATGGTGCAGGGTGTGCATCAAAAGCCCTATGAGGAGAGACTGAAGGACCTTGATATGTACACCCTGGGGGTAAGAAGGGGGTAGATATGACAGAGGCTTTTAAATACCTCATGGGTATAAATAAGGTTCAAGAGGGAAGCCTTTTTCAGGGAAAAATATGCTGAAAAACAAGGGGTCATGCTATGAAGCTGGAAGGGGTTAGACTCAGGAAAAATGTAAGGAAGTACTTCTTTATGGAAAGAGTGGTGAATGCCTGTAACAGCCTCCCAACAGAGGTAGTGGTGGCAAAAACTGTAATGGGACTCAAGAATGTATGGAATGGGCATAAGGGAACCTTAGTGGTAAGGGGGGGGGAATCCAGAGATCAAGTAGGATCTGCGGTGTTATAGTTGGTAGGAAAATGGGCAGACTAGGTGGGCCTAATGGTCCTTATCTGCTGTCAAACTCTGTTTCTATGTTTTCTTCCTAAACCTGTGGTGGACAGCATCACCAGGGACACAGTCCAGCTCTGCAAGCCAGCAGCAGGGACCAGGCTAGAAATACAAAACTCAATTGCTGGATGAAAAGTGGCATACTAGCCACTGCAGTACCAGTCTGACCTCATATAGTATGTTTTGAAATCCACCAACACTATAAACCAGAATAGGTGGTCATGCAACGGACACCTTCTTGTGGGAGGAGATCACAAGATCTGCCATCTGTTACTACATTTCATGACTCCATTCCCACATACAGCCAAGTACTGTACCTTCTCACAGATCAAGAGTAGAGTATTCTTGGAGGCCTGATGGTTCAGCAGAAGTGTGTCATGCTTCCATGCTGGCGACTTATGTTCAGAAGTGAGCCAAGGGAGCAAGGAACAGTGCACAGGGCAAGTGAGTGCTCCCAAGGGGAGTACCAGATAGCCCAGGAAGGGAGATGTCCAGACTCTGGTGCAGCAGGGTGCCCCTAGCAGCGAGCTAGGGAGCCTGAGCCAACATTTGCTGCTGTGACTGAAGCTACCAGGGCACCGTTCACAACATCAGGGGAGGCTGGAGAAACTGGTGGAATGGGCACACACACACCCACACGGTTATGTGCCTTGAGCCATCTGAATGATGGTCAATGGCTCCTCGGGCTCCGAGACGTGTAGATCCCCCTCCCAGGCTTGACAGTGGAGGGACCGAGTGATGAGGCTGGGAACTGGCAGGGGCCAAAAGAAAGGAGTGGGTGATGGCTCAACGGGTGAAGTATTCTCCTCTGCAGATATACAGCAAAACCCAGAAGTGTAAGATGTACCTGCGCAGATGGCACCTCTATGTTAACTATCAGGTCTCATCAGTTATGCAGTACCTAGAAAGCACAAGACAAAAGAAGGGCTACTCACCACAACAGCAGAGCTTCAAGAGAATCTCCACCATTGGGCCACACCTTTGGAACTGTAAGTTGACCATGTCTGGACCACCCAGAATCTTTTACTAGCTGGGCACCATTCATGATGACGTGCAACATTAGCACCTATATAATCACGGGCAGCCCCACTGCTTCTCTGTTCCCCGTGCCAGTGGAGATAAGCTCAGAGCAGGGGGACTCTCACCATGAGGTACCATGAGACCAAACCAGTACCAGGCAGATTAGGAGAGGCATGGGACTGGAAACACAGCAAACATAAAGCACTTATGGTCCCCTCCAAGCAAGGCAGTGGACAAACCTAGCCCAAACTGTGAAGTCTGCCCCACTGCAGAGGTATTCACGTTTAAACACTGAGACCACTGCAGCAGAAGAAACAGCACCAGAAAATGACTTTTTAAAATTTCTTTTTAATTTGAGTCTCTTTTTATTAAAAAAGAGAGCACCCTGACAGACATATTACAGTACCATTTTTGATAATGATAAACTGCATTATGTTTTTTCAGAAAGTACACAGTGAGCTCAATGTATGCCTGAGGAATGAAATCTACAGAAGTTTCAACATACCAGTCACGGTAATGCACTGGCCCCCTTGCAGTACACTGCACTTCTCTAATATGATTTGCAATGATCCCAGTACTGTTATTAAGGAATGAAACCAGCATGAGGAGACATGATCTAAATTACCCAGCCTTGGCACTACCTGAAGAAGCCAGAAGGGGAAGGAAACGTATTCAATTCAGTGCTTTACAGTAACTGGTTATTGCTATTTTTCTTTTAAACTTAGATTGTGGGCTTTTAGTAACACTGTACTTTCTTTGTTGTCTTTACTTAGAATTGTTTTTGGGCTGTTGAAAATTTAAATCGTAGTGGTTGTGTATTTCTTTGCTGTCTTTAATTTCAGCAAATTTTCACCCCCCTTCCCCCAACTCTTAATTATATGCCCTGTTAAATCTGATTAACAGGAGCTAAAACACAGGGTATAGTAAGGTGGAGTAGGAGGGGCATAAGGGTGAAGAAGCCCACCCTCAGCACGACAAGTGTTTTGATTCATTTATTTATTTCTTGGTTTATTTTCTTTTTTTAAAAAGAAAAGTATCTGAGGATCAGTGGCAGGATTTTTAGGACAGTTAATTAATAAAAAGGGAACTAGGAGAGCTTCAGTAGCAGACAAGTAGTGGAATAGCAGTATAATTGCAGTATAATGTGGGAAGTGGTACAATACAGTGGCTGTGGGTCAGCCATATTCAGGCAGACCTTCTGGACACTGAGGTGCTGCCCTATCTGCATGCATCTCTCTGGACTGCAGGATGAGGTAGCCAGACTTAGAGCGGAAGTAAACTGAGTCAGGAGTACCATCACCCCTATCCAGAGATCACCCAGTCCAATGCAACTCCCTCAAAGGATGCAGAGAACGAGGAGCACTTGGATGACAGTGGGCTCAGGGAGGGTTAGAGTGGTCAGGCAGAGGCATATCCCAGATCCTATTCCACTCAAGAACACATATGCCACACTGTCAAACTGGGACAACCAAATAGAGGTACCCAGAGAAGTGGAAGGAAAGTATGTGAAGGTTAGCTAAGGAGGTGACCTCAGCGGGGAAAGCAGTGGACCCCAGAGGAGGAGGAAGCAAATCCTGGTGGGGGACTCCACCATAAGAGGGATCCAGCTAGGAACACAGGAGGGGGAGGACAGGGAGGTGAGGTGCCTACCAGGTGCCACGGCATGGAGGGATGGAAGGAAGATCCTGGGGATCACTGGGAAGGCAAGATGGGAGGGTGAGCTGGATGTCATCATCCACCTAGGTACTAATGACCTGGCAAATGGGGAGCCAAAGGAAGTTCAGGAAGAGTTTAGGAAATTGGGAAGGGGTCTCAAGCAAGTAGCTACTTCTGTCACTTTCTCAGAAGTACTACACCTGCGAGAGGCAAGGAGAGCATAGGGTGCATGCACCAGGAACTTTAACTCATGGTTGAAGAAGTGGTGCTGTGGAGGAAGTGTTGGATTCATTGGTGACTTGGGGACCCACCTGAGGGATGGAGGTTTGTTCAAGCCTGACGGCCTGCATCCATCCTAGAGGAGAATCCAAGCACTCAATGATAAGTTTAAATGCTACATTGACAAGCATTTAAACTAGCAAAGGGGGGTGGCAGGCCAGCAAGGAGGGTACCTACTTGCTCACCCCCTACAGCTAACAGTGAAACCAGTGAACCAGAGGAGTGGCTATCTCTACAAAACAGTGTGCAAAAGATGGAGATTAGAACCCAAGAGGTGGATAGGCAGAAAAGGGGCAAAATTCAGCAGAAGGGCAGACAGCAAAGAGAACCAGGGATAAAGGACAACCAAGGAAGGGGCTGGAGTAGAACAGCAAAACAGTCTAGGGAGGTCAAATCATGGAAAGCCATGTGTGCAAATGCCAGGAGCCTTAGCAACAAGATGGAAGATCTGGAGGCTGTCATTGTGCAGTCAGACCTGGACATTGTGGCCATCACTGAATCCTGGTGTAATGATAACCACGACTGGGAGATGGGCATACCTGGCTAAAACATATTCAGAAGAGACAGGGCAGGCAGGAAGGGAGGAGGAGCGGCACATGTATGAAAATGACATAAGGGCCACAGAGATGCAGGAGGAACAAATGGGGAAGAGATACTGTGGGTTAAGCTGGAAAGGAAAATGGGTCCAGCCATCCGCTATGGTGTGGTCTATAGACCACCAGCCAAGGAGGAAGAAACAGATAGGAGTTGATACTAGCCATCCAAAGGATGGTAGACAAGGGTGAGGTAGTACTGGTTGGAGACTTCAATATTCCAGATGTGGACTGCAGCATCCCAGCAGCAGCATCAACTAGGAGCAGATTTATCCTGGACTCCCTTCAGGGTGCCTTCCTCAAGCAACTGGTCATGGAACCAACTCTGCAGAAGGCAATACTGGACCTTGTGTTCACAAACAGGGACAGTGTGATGGGGGTAACAGTGGGGGAGCACCTGGAAAACAGTGACCACCAGTCATTGAGGTTTGAAATCACAGAAAGAGCAGAACCAAGCCACACAAAAACTCATATCCTTGATTTTAGGGGGGCAGACTTTGGGAAAATGGGGTGATACTTGAAAGAGACATTAAGGGGAATGGGACAGGAATCAGGAGTTGAGGAACAGTGGGCAGTATTTAAAATGGGGATTACAAGAGCAACAGAATTATGCATTAAGCAGGTTAGTAAGAGGAAAAGGAAGAGGAGACCATTATGGTTTTCAAAGAGGTAACAAAGAAAGTGAAAGCCAAAAAGATTGCATTCAGGCAATACAAAAAGACACAGGCAGAAGAGGATAGGGAGAAGTACCAGGAGAAGCAAAGGGAGGCAGGGAGGTCAGTAAGGGGAGCCAAAGCTCAGACAGAAGAACACATTGCAAAATCAGTGGGTAGAGGGGACAAAACCTTTTACAGGTACATAAGTGAAAAAAGAAAGGCAAAGGGAGGGATAGTGAGACTGAATGGGAGAATGGGGCTGCATGGAGGATGACAACAGTAAAGCCGACATATTGAACAGGTATTTCTGCTCAGTCTTTACTGAGGAAGAGGAGGGTAATGGGTCTGAAGGGAGTACAAGGGGTAAGAATGGTGCAGAAATGGACACAAGTCCCTTTGCATGAGAAAGGGTCCTGAAGGAACTGGAAGTAATAAGAGTTGATAAAGTAATGGGGCCAGATGGGGTGCACCCCAGGGTCCTTAAAGAACTAAGAGAGGAGGTGGTGGCTGAACCTCTGGCTATCCTGTTTAGCCAATCACTGGAAACAGGGGAGGTACCCAAAGACTGGAGGATAGCAGATGTAGTCCCCTTATACAAAAGTGGGAACAAAGAGGAAGCAGGGAATTACAGACCAGTCAGTCTCACCTCGGTAGTGGGGAAGATCATGGAAGCACTACTGAAGGAAAGATTGGCGGAACATCTGGTTGTCAATGGACTACAGGACCCAAGGCAGCATGGTTTCACCAGGGGGAGGTTATGTCAGACCAACCTTGTTGAATTTTTTGACTAGGTGACTAGGGAGATGGATTAGGGGAGGGCAGTGGACATGGCCTATCTGGACTTCAGCAAGGCCTTTGACACTGTGTCCAATAGAAGACTATTACAAAAACTGGGGAATATGGGTGTGGGCAGGACAGTAGTGTGGTGGGTAGGTAACTGGCTGGTCGGCAGGACACAGAGGGTGGTGGTAAATGGCTGTCACTCCACGGAGGGAAGAGTGACCAGTGGTGTACCACAGGGATCAGTGCTGGGACCGGTCCTATTCAACATCTTCATCAGTGACATTGCGCAGGACCTAGAAGGCAGAATTTCACTGTCCGCTGATGAAACAAAGCTCTGTAACAGAGTAGACACACCAGAGGGTGTAGACAGAATGAGAAGGGACCTGCAGAAACTTGAAGAATGGTCAGGGGTTTGGCAGTTGAAATTCAATGCAAAGAAGTGCAAGATAATGCATATGGGGCACAAAACTCTGGCACAATATATCAGTTGGGGGGTGAGGATATAGCATGCACCAAGCAGGAAAGGGATCTTGGGGTTATCATCTCTGATGACCTCAAGGTAGTGAAACAGTGTGACAAGGCAGCAGGTAAAACAAATAGGATACTGGGATGCATAGGCAGGGGCATCACCAGCAGGAAAAGGGAGGTCATAATTCCACTATACAAGACACTAGTGAAGCCCCACCTGGAGTACAGTGTACAGTTATGGAGACCTTACCTACGTAAGGACATAGACAGGGTAGAGAAGGTTCAGAGGAGGGCAACAAAGATGGTGCATGGATTGTATCACAAGTCCTATGAGGACAGGTTGAAGGAACTGAACATGTACTCCCTGGAGGAGAGGAGGGAGAGAGGGGATATGATAGAGACAGACAAGTATCTTACAGGGAGGAATAGGGTGCAGGAATACACTATTTTTAAGCAAAAAAGATGTTCCAGGACTAGAGGGCATGGGATGAAGTTGGAGGGTGGACAATTCAGAGGAAACGTGAGGAAGAATTTCTTCACAGAATGGGTGGTGGACAAATGGAACACCCTGCCAGAGGAAGTGGTGGGAGCTGAAACAATCATGGGATTTAAGAATGCATGGGATAGACATAAAGGAATTCTGGAAGTCAGGGATAAGGGGCAACAGACTTCTAGGAAAACATAAAGTGAATTTACAAGCTCAAATGGGCAGACTGGGTGGGTCATAGGCCCTTATCTGCCGACACTGTCTGTGTATCTATGTGGAATATGGCCAATTTGTCAGGCACATACGCCGTAGTGTGCTCCATCCTGTATATCTCATTATTAGGTGGGGGATGACAACATCCAGTAATTACTTTTTTCACTGCAAGAATATATCAATAAACCAAGGAACAGCACCAGAAAAATTTCTGAAGTTACAAAAGTGTTTCTTAAACAACCTAGTATAAATGTGGTCAGCCCCTCACAGAGACTTCCTAATTACACCTTAGTGAGACCTCTCAGAGTTTCTTTGACCTAATGTCTCTGTGAGGGGCTGACCACATTTGTACCAATCTGTTTAATAAATGCATTTGTAAGTTCAGACATTTTCTGTTTTTTTGCATTCCTTTGGTACAAATTAGCATAAGACGTGGGGTAGTGCTGCTTCTCCTGTTCTAGTGAACAATCCTGCCAGCTTATACCTGAGAAAGTGGCTGTGGGTTCAGTTCCCACATCTGGCACTTAGGTTAATATCCCAATACTGACACTGTAGTGCAGCATGAGAGAGGTGCTGCACTTCTGAGGTGCTGACTTTTGGATGAGATGATAAACTGAGGCCCCATCTGCTTGGATTGGTGGTAGTTCAGGTGGATGTTAAAGATCCAATGGCACTTATCGAAAAGAGTAGGGGAAGTCTATTGACAAGAAATCATAACATCACGAGAAAGTCAATGATGCATCAAAAAATATTCAAGAGTACAAAAGGAAAAATCCATAAGAAACAGAAAGTAACAGTATAACATCTTCCAAAAGAAAAAATGTTTCCATAAAGTATCAACCTTGGCTTTTGTAAATCTGCGAACATAATTTTCATTAACAGGTAGCAAACCATCTTCAATCTGAGAAAAAATGGTACTATTTAAGACTAACTGCTGCTGTAAAACAAAATGGCAACGAGCTTGCCATAAAAAATACTGTAGGAAAGAAAAGAAAACATTCAACGAACTTTTATAATAACATTTCCAGACCCCCGTATAATCCCCTAAAACAATGGTGTGATAGTAAATGTGATTCAAAAAAGGTAAATGCCAGTGTGTAGCAACGTCCTGCCAAAAAGACTGGCTATGGGGGCAATTAACAAAAAAATGCAGCATAGTTTCTTCACTATTAATACAAGTAGGTCTGAGGCAGAATCTCTCAGTCAGGGGTTTATATTTCAAATTACCCCGAACACCCAGTCTTTCCTGAACTGACATCCACACAACATCCCAAATATGAGGAGGAATCCTAGAATCCATCAGTTTGTGTATAGAAAAACTCATTTTCATGGGTACACATTCAGGAAATATCAGAACAATTTTCTGCACATCATAAACAGTAAAGGTATAAAATGATTTTCTGTGTAAATTCAATAAAATAGGAAAAGAAACCTTCCATTGATGCATTTTCTTAAGAGTGGACAAACCATAAGTTGGTAAAAAATCTGAGGATAAAGTTTTAGGGGGTAATAACGTCCATTTATCAAAATACAGTGACCAAAGGAATTGTGACCACAACTGCCAGGGAAGGGTAGCAGGTGTCCATAACTAAGTAAATGTACCAAAAAAGAACAGGGAGTGATAAAAAATGATGGGATTAATCATAGCTAATCCACCTTTATGAATAGGTAAATAGGTGATATCCGTTTTCACAGGATTTAATCTATTGTCCCAAAGTAACAGAAAGAAAAGACTAAAAAGTCTAGTTTCAAGATGCAATGGAGGGGGAAAAATATAACATAAAAATAAAAAAACAGGGAGCAAAAACTGTTTAATAATCTGAACTCTTTTCTTTTTCCCAAATTTCCACCCTTTCCATCTATGAACCTTATTTTCTCCTATATGTAACTGCTTTTCCCAATTGTAAGTGGCCATATCACCTGGTCCAAACCAAATACCCAAAATCCTATGAGGGGAAGAAACTACTGGAATCCCTAAAATATCTAAAGAGGCAGGAGATAGAGAGTGTAAAGAAAAATAAAAATGTTATCCATGTTAAGCATAGCTCCAGAGAAAGAGCCAAATTGGGAAAAAATCTGCAGAGCCTTCCGTAAGGAGGGAACATCCTTGACTAACAAAGTGACATCATCCGCATAGGCAGTAATTTTTTCATGTGGTAAAAAAGGGGAGGGAGCCAAACCTATTATGCTAGTGTCCTCAAAGTATCTGTCAGATTACAGGATCCAAAACAAAGGAGTATAAAAGAGGACTTAAGGGGCAACCTTGTCTAACCCCAATAGTAAGAGGAACATAGGTGCCAAAAAGACCATTAACCATAGGGATAATAGTTGCATCAGCATAAAGCAAAGATATCCAATACACAAAGGGTTTAGGAATACCATAATTCAATAAGAGGGGAAAAAGATAATCATGATGTACCTTGTCAAAAGCTTTGGCTTGGTCTAAGGTTACCACAAATCCAGAAAGATGATGTCTTGTAGTAGCTTCAAATAAATCCCGTAAGAGATATAAATTATGTTGTATACATCTGTTGGGAACAGCACAAGTCTGAGCTGGATGAATAAGGAGATCAGCCACCAACAGTAAGCTATTATGAAAAATTTTTGCTAGAATTTTATAATCACTATTTAGTAGACTTAGAGGTCTCCAATTGGTCAAAAGGGCTTTATTCCCCGATTTATACAAAAAATATAATAGACAGGTATTGAAACCAAAATAAGATGAAGAGGAAGTTAACATAAAGTTGAAGACCAAGGTAAGAAAATGGGTCATATGTGACAAAAAACGTTTATAAAAATCATTGGGAAACCCATCTATTCCAGGGGAAGTACCCGTACTTAATTGAGATATAGCATTCTCGACCTCTTGAGGTAGTATAGGTTGTACTAGAGATTGTACCATAGTTGTAGGTACCTGGGGTAATGGTGCAGTAAATCCAGACAGTAAGGAAGAAGAGGTGACAGAAATGGGATGAAATGTGGAACTGACAAACTGTTGTACTACCTCTAATATTTCTAAATCTGTGGTTACCATGTTACTGTGTGTTGTGACCAGATGGGTCATCAGAGTACTATCTAACCATTGTTTACAGGCTGCATATGGATCAGATGCAGGTGTCTTCTGTGTACTGAATCTAAATTCCATCTCTAAAGATTTAGCCCTATCATACTGATAGCTTTTCATTTGTTTCTTAACTTCAAAAATCTGTGAAGCAAATTCTTGCTTATCACGTGGAGGATAAGACATTAACTTATATAATTGATTTCTCAAAAGAAGATAACATAAATAATTAGAGTTAGCCCTGTGTTTACTAAAGGAAAGCATAAGGTGTCTAAGCTCCATTTTGGTATCCAGCTACCAATTCAACAGGGAATCATAGGAGCACATAATAGAGTCTCAACATGCAAAGAGAACCTCAATACGAGAGAACAGGGAAGGAGAATCTAAGAGAGACATATTGAAACGCCAACGATTATGCGTGGAAAATTTTTTTTGAGGAACAGTAGTTAAACTTAAAGAACAAAATAAAATATTGGGATCGGAAAATTCCGAGGGTTGGGAAATACAAAGAAAAGGGGTCAAGTATTTAGAGACAAAAAACATATCAATACGGGTAGCGTATATGTGCCTATGATATGTAGCTCCAGTGCCCGTGGTATGCAGGCTTCAGAAAGCATCCCGTAAAGTGGCTTCAGAAATAATATGTACTAAGGCATTGGAATCACAGTATATCTTCTGTGTGTTTCCTGTAAGTTTAGTGTCTAAGGTACAATTAAAGTCTCCTCCCCAAATAATATTTTTTCTGGTATATAAAAAGGGCTTAATTTCTTCAAACAGCTCGATTCTAGCTGTTTTAAGCTGGGGGGCATAAAGATTAAGAAAACGAAATGAAAAATCCCCAAGGGAGCAATCAAGCACTAAAGCCCTCCCTGGCTTAACATCAATTAGCCTGGTAACATGAAAATGGGTAGATTTAAAAAGAATACCAATCCCATCTGCAGCTTCTAAAACAAAAGTCCAGAAGGAAGGGCCCCAATGCCATCGATTTTTAACTTGTTCCACCTCAACAAGAGAGGAGAGGCATGTTTCTTGAACAAAAAAAAACATCAACATCAAGGAAGCCAAAAAAGGAAAACAGGGAAATCTGTTTTTTATATGTCTTTGAGCTACAGACATTAAAAGATGCCAGTTTCAGAGTAGCCATCTATTACATAGTAAATGTTAAGGCCCTCCCTTTAAACAGCTACTAGCCTTCCTTTTTTTTTCCTTTTTTTCCTTTCTTTTCTTTAGGCAGTTTGGTAGATTTGCTTTCTTCATCCTCAGTGGCCAGCTCAGACCTGTGCGAACTGTTTGACTCTAAGTCAGAATCCCCTGGTTCAACCTGAAGGGGAGAAAAAAAATTCTCCGTAGAAAAAGGGCAAAGAGAGATTTTAAGAGAGCGACCTAGTGAATCTCACGTCCTTTAACAGTTTCAAAAGGGGGGGGCATAGAACTCAATAGGTAAAGCAGATATATTACCATCAGTATCATGGCCTAGATTAGGAGTAGGAGCAGGGCCCTGCACAGATGTTGGGGTAGGCCAAGCTGAAGGCGAAAGAGTATCAACAGGGGCCACTAAAGGAGGGTCTTTGGCAGAGGTAGTCTCAGATCAGGAATCAGAAGAGACAGAAGAAGGGAAACCCTGACATTTTTCCTGGGCCTTATAAACTAGGTCATCATGATCCCAACCTTCAGTTCTATTGGATTTGGCCCAAGGGCACTGATGAAAGGCGTGTCCCTTCTCATCACAGAGGTTACACTGAAAAATTTTCTCGCATAAATCTACAGAATGGCCATAGCCACCACATAGAGAACACTTTAACATATCACAGGAGCTGCTAATGTGCGTTCATGAGCCACATTTATAGCAAGCCCTGGGTTGCCCACTGTAAAAACAAACAGCCCTGTCTTTGCCCCCCAAAAAATTATTGGGCAAATGAATAATGTCAGAATTAACCTGAAACAACTTTACTTTACATTTCCAACCTCCAGTCCAGATACCTTCTAAATCTAACAGAGCCTCTGGAGGGCCAAGAATGTCACATCGATGTTGTAACCAATGATAAATGTCACTGACATTCACCCCTTCATTACAGAACACAATAGTCACATACCTAATCTGTGGTCTAGTTAAGGGGATAGCAAAAAAGGGGGTCCATAAGGGATTGTTTTCAAGAGTAGAATATTTTTTCCCAAAATTTTTCCAAACTGCCATTAAGTCAAAAACTGATATCAAAGGAGTCTTCCCCAGACACATGAATTAAAGCATATAGATCTGAGGGAGAAAAATGCATAGAGCCTCTAAGCAAATGGTTAGCAATATAATATCTGTCTGGATGAGTAGAAAGCCCACCCTTGTAACGTAAATGCACTGCGTTTCTCCTGGGAGCCTGTTCTAATTTGTTTTTAAAAAGCTCTGCCATAGAGATGCGTTTAATGCTGCCTAAGTCTGTAGATTTTTGATTAAGACCCCCCCCCGAGGATGTACTAGGGCCAGGAATGGCCTCAGAATCCTCCTGTATAAGATGTGTACCACTTTTATTAGCAACAAATGAAGAAATATGTCCAGGAGAGATACCCGAGCTCAGATTGGTGGCATGCATAGAGGTAGAAGTTGTAGGCCCATTGTCCACCCAGTCAGGATCCGGAATCCAAGTCCCTGAAGTTGTGCGAATCCATCCCAATTTGGAAAGTGAGGCATCAGCTGACCAGTCCATCAAAAAGTCTGTGGAAGCTGAAGAAAGACCAAATTGTTTATGAACAACTTGAGAAGTCGAGAGAGCACTGTTCGTTGTAGGTTTTGCTACTGGTGTCTCAATTCGACCAGATTCTATACCCAGAAGTTCCGTCGGAGAAAACGGGTCAGGGGAGACAACCAGACCCAAGTCAGAAGAAGCTCTGGGTTTTAAAGGTGTAAACATCAGAAAAACGGGACTATCTGTAGAAACGGCAGTTTCATTTGTAATCTCCCGAACTGGCATACTGCCAGTATCTTGCACGATAGAACCATAAACCGCAGAACCAGATGTCCCATTCCTAGGGACAACTTCCAAATCTCCCACTGGTAAAACTTTAGTGGAAACAACAGGAGCCTCTGGAAAAACGTCCTGATCCATGCAAGGTCGTCCTTCGTCTGCCATTCTGCAGACACAGCATAGCCCTCTACTGGCTGCAAAGCAGCAGCACAGTAGGGGAATTTCCCCAGTGTCCTGGCCAAATTTCCATCGTTCACTAAAAATACCACCAACAGCTTAATGTGGTTCAAGGTCAGTTGGTATACATCTGTATCCCCCCAGTCGTGCCTGAAAATCAGCAGAAGTTGTCTAGTGTACTTCCCCATCAACAAAAACTAAATAAATAAATAAAAAAGGGGAAAGGACGGTGGGTGAGCTGTGGCCCAGTCGAGGAGATTCTGTCAAACCCCAATACGCCCTGCTGTACTACTGGATGTCTGCTGCAGGTCAGTAGCAGAACAGACAAATACAGAAAAATACAGGTCATTGTCATACTTAGTGGCACTCTACCACAAACTGTTTTTATTTTTTTAAGAAGAATTTTAGAATTATTTAGAGACTGCTAACTCAGTGGTACAGCAGTGCATCTTACAGCACTGGCACCCTGAGTCCAGGAGCCCAGGAGGCCAAGAGAGCAGGCAGCTTGAACAAGCATCTGTAACATTTAAGGCTGGGGGTATATTATAGTCAGGCTAGAAATCTGATGCTGATACATGGCCATTGAGAGAAGCATGCTTTGCAAACATATATTGATTTATAGAGATTCCCTTCCTATTCCATTAGTAAGGTAGTACCTGATATTGCATGTTTGCCAAGCACTTGCAGTACTTGCAATATCTCCTTTGCCCTTACCACCCACTCCGTCCTCTCCACACCACCAATGAGGGATTGCTAGAGGTTCCCAGGGTCTGTTTAAAAACTTTGTGAGCTAGATCATTCGCAATTGTGGCTCCGACCCTGTGGAACTCTACATCGTCGAATTAGTGAGTGCTCGACCTTTCAGACTTTTAAATCTGCCCTGAAAACATATTTACTAGTCTGGTATTTATTTGAACTGTGAAAGCTAGCTGCCTAGGTGTAAGTGTTTGTGTACTGTTTTATAGTTTATATTTGCTTTTAGAGTTTTATGTACAATGCCATGATCTTGATTGGAATAGCGTTTAACAAATAAAGTCTGCTTGCTTGCAAGTGGGTGACCAGTGACCACAGGTAGTAGTGCAATTGTCTGTACTCACTGGCAATAGAACAAACACTCCCATGCCTCTACATTTCCTGGGTGTGGGGCTGAAGAGAAAAGGGGCCCCTAATGTTAGATGAATCAGCCCTGCCCACTAGCTGCCCACCCGGGGTGCCTCCCCCATGACCATGACACCTGCTTATGGAGCATGAGAAAGAATGGAAACCCAGCCCTGGAGTAGGCTCCAAACAAGTTGAGGATCTGGTGCCCTGCCTAGACAGAGAGATATCCAGGGGCTTTGGGAGAAAACAGTGGTGACCCTGACTGGTCACCACTTCTCCAGAGGTACAACTAGCCAAAGGGCCCCCAGGGTAGTGTAAGGAGGTCTACAGCAAAACAAGTGAGGCACTGGAAAATTAACAGGAAAAGAAGTATTAAGAGATGTTGAATTCTTTCTCTTATGCTTTTTGTTCCCTACTCCTGCTGAACATGGGTACTGATGCAAGTCGACATATAAGAATGCCCACTTCAACCATGTTCTCATCTCTTGTTACATCTCCCTTCAGTCGGTTTCCTCTGAATGATTTGTCAGACATGCCGCATAGCAGGTTAAAAAAAATGAAAATGCTTTCATAGTTTTGCTGACCTTGTTCTCAGATTGCTAAAAATGTAAGATAAAATCATGACTCAACTGTTCCACATTGCATGGAAAAATGGCTGTTCTGCTTTGTACACTTTTTTTTTTAATGTCTATGGGAAACTTTGCAAACACTTTTTATACAAATTATGTCCCACCCCTCACCCCCCTTTTTCAGTACAAGCTGGGCACACCAACAGGAACCGGGCAACTGTCCATTAGACATCATCTGCTCAGACTGCTTGTCTATACCAGACATCATAATACCCCTGTTTAGGACATCATAACCAGTTCCACAGCAAAAGATTATGATGTCATGTGTAGGACAGCAGTTTGAGCAAATGGAATCTGCAGCCAGGAATACAGTTTGCATATTATAATGCATATAGCTGCAATGCAAAATAGGAAGTTGTGGCTGCCCCATAGGCCAGTAGTAGCACTGCATGCTCCCATGCTAGCAACCCAGGTTCAGAAGTGAACTTGGGAAGCCAGTAGGGTGACCCCCAAGGGCTGGAGAAGGGATACTGCATGATAGCACTCCAAGCCAAGAAAGGATGGTGTCAAGTTCCACCACTCAAGTGACCCCTATGGTGGGCCAGGCAGGCAGTACGCCTCTCCTGCAGGGGTATGCTACAGTGCAGGAGGTCTGATGGGGCATGGACCGACATCAGGGAGGCAGTGGGGTCAGATGAAAATGAGAAAACCAG
Source organism: Neoceratodus forsteri (assembly GCA_016271365.2). NCBI lineage: Eukaryota > Metazoa > Chordata > Ceratodontiformes > Ceratodontidae > Neoceratodus > Neoceratodus forsteri. The sequence goes on from CM028135.1 coordinate 757,691,446, forward strand.
TTACCCCAATGGCTGGATGAAGTCCTCCCACGCAGGCCCCCCCCCACCACTGACTGGGCTCTGGCTTCCAACTTCTTGATGTGGTTACTGGGGATGGGTAGGACAGACCTCCCTCTCCGACCTTGCCATGGGGGCAATCCATGTGGGATCAATGAAGGCCATGTAAGTGTCAGAGATGGCTGGCGATGGGTCTGGGAAGGCATGATGCTGAAGGGGGCACACTAAAATGGAAAAAAAAAGAGGGGGGCTACACATGTGGTGCAGCCACCTGGATTCGTCCCTAAGCCTGGGTCAGTGGGGCTGTGGGGGAGAAGGATGAAGCAGATGCTTTACTTCTCCAAAGAGGGTGAAAGCCAGCCACTGCCACAATACAGCCACCTGGACAACAACAGGTGAAAGTGCAGGCTGAGCTAGAGGAGGGGGTGGACACCTGACGGCTCTGTGTCGTGCAGATGTTTGCTGGGGGGGGATAACATTTCCTGACCAACAGCATAATGCTTAGTACACACAGGCCCTGAGTATTCCACTGGCCCCATGCCAATCTGGCTGCTGGGGGTTAAAATGTAAGAGCTGCAGCCTGCAGCTGAGAGCAACAGGGCTGGGTGGTTGTCTTGAGCAGATTGGGAGCAAGACCAGGTTGAAAACAGTACAAATAAAATAAAAAAAAAAAAAGTACTGACATTTCCCATACTTTTTTTCTCAAAGTTTCCATTGAGGCATTTGTGCTCTTTAAAGCACCAGTTGATATTATTCTGTGTTGCCCGATCAGGAGAGAACTTCATAAACAGGCAAGTTTATGCTGTGATGTTTTATCCAACATTTTGTCCCTCCACCCCCACCCCCAACAGTGTATTACATCCAAGTGGAAAAAAGAAATTGAAATGGCTAAAATCTTAGATAAGAGCATGCTTTAGATTCTGATCCATTTGGTTCTCTGAGGACATGGGAGTTCGAAATCTTTTGAGCACTTCAGTGTGGGGCAGTGGCAGCATATGGGATGAGCTCATGAGGTAAATCAAGCAACAGCAATTTAAGCTTCAGACTGAAAGTAGGACAGACTCCATCCTTCTCCCCAATATGCGTGCCTGCAGCATGAGCAAAATTACAAACCCGCCAGAACAAATACAAGTGACATGTTTCATTTTACTACACGGAGTAGTGCACACCCTCTGATGTAAAAATCCGAGGTACATACTATATATATATATATATATATATATATATATATATATATATATATATATATATATTCAGATATATCACATATAGGTTGAAAGAATATCTTTTACAGAGTGTAAGTGTAAATGTTTTTGAATGATAATGTTGTGACATATTTATATGCATCTGTATGTGTATATTTATTTTTTTATTTGTATTTTCTTTTTAAGATGTATGTATTTTATATTGTACTTAACTGTTACCTGTACACTGATCACCCATGAAAATGGGTAATTTTTGGCCCACGGTTCTATCAGTATAAATAAATAAAACAAACAAACGTGTATATTTATATATATCAGCTATCATGGATAATTAACTTTAATTATGAACTGGATAAAAAAAATGCTGAAACCTGACTGACAGCATTTTCTACCGGTAAAGACATCAAACTATAAAATCAAAGGTAGAAACTAGCTTCTGCCTCGTTTTTTACTTACTTGAATATTACTCCGTCCTTTCTGCCACACCTGACTTCAGCCTCACTGAATGCAGCTTCATGTAATTCTCACCACACCCATCTTAAAATGAATTATTTTATCTTTTAATGCTCTTTCAACAGTTTAAAAACAGTAAAAAAACTGCTTTTGAAATATTGATTTTTTTTTTACTTTGAGATCCAGTTCGTAATTGCAATAATGAACTCTAGGGCATGTGTTTTCATAAGATATTGTCACTTCTTGGGTGTGTAAGGCATGAGGCAAACACAATGTATGCATGGCATGATGATAGCCTATGATAAAGCACACCCTGTTGTGCATTATTGCTTAATTATAAATGTATTTCAGTTTCCTTCAGAGTCTTAGCAAATTCATTTCACATTATCTAACCATTCATTAATCTCTGGTATACAAACAGTTCATAACTAACCTGTTGTACTCTACCTAGTAACTACCTAACTAAATGAAAATAACCCTTTTCCATTAAAAATAAAAAATGGTTCCTCTTTTTAAACACAAAACCCCACTACAGGACATAGGTTTCTCCAAAATAAATGCATTTCTCCTCACACAGCCTTTGTTATCAAACTCACATATAACAATATAACTATAGGAAAATAAAACCTTTTCCATTTTCTCTAAGGATTAATCCATGTTGGGTGTGCGGCAATACAGTAATAACCGAACAACCTGGGTGGGTTGTGAGGCCCAAGACACAGTCAAAAGCCTTCAACCACCCATTAAAGTGAGGTTACTACAGCACTGACCCACACCTGGAGTGGATTATTACACTTATAACATTGGTAAAATGGTCAAAAGTGTTATAAAAGCACAATAAACCACTCTAGGACGTGGGGTTCTTTTAAATTAATGCAATTCCTGGCTGCCTTGAAAGTCACTCGGCAGCTGGCCTCCTGCCTTCCAACTCACATAGGGTGTGTACTAATTATCTAGAAAGGTATGCTCTGTTGTGGGTTATTGCTTAGTAATTAAATGTGTTTCATTGTGTTTTGATCTCAGTATCAGCACCATTATTTGAAGCCTGCAGCAAGCATCTCTGCCTGTCAGTTGCAGTGATGTCCCATGATACCATGGTCTTAAAAGCCAATCTGTAGGCACATTCCCATAATAACAGCAGGGCTTGAAAGAGAGGAGTCACATCCCCACCGGCACACCCACTAAGTGATTTACAATGAAAGGGGAGTCTGCCTCTTGCAAAATTCAAAAGGTTGAAGCCACTGCATAGCCAGCAATATGATATGCTATCCATTAGCATATCTGGAACAATCTGAAGTGTACCAATACTGAGGGATAGTGCAGAGAAAGAGAATACTATTATTGCTAAAGCAATTTTCTATCTGGGATGAACCTGGAAAGTGCTAAAACATCCATCTAAAAGTCATATCATCCTGTCCATACACTAACTACATGGTTTCTCTCCACCTTGATATGCCACGATTTTTCAAGGCTACAGAAACATGCCTTATAGTTCAACCACTGCAGCGACATTGGTATCAAGCAGATAGGCTTTGTTGATATGCTTCCAGGGATCTGTTTTAATGCCAGACCAGGGTATGGGTGAAAATCGGACCACGTCAGTGAAAGCTGGGTGGCAAAATACTTGCGACTTATGCCCAGTACCGCTCAGATCCGGTTCTGGTAGTCCGGAGTTTACCCATACCCTGAGTGGCCAGACCAACAACAAGTAACGCTGGGCACCATACCTCCTCAACCCTGTCTTTGGCAACATCAGAAGGAAACTCAAAGTTGTCCTACAGTCAGCAACCAGAGTGCTAGCGATCAGGATTTGAGTCCTGCATTGCAGGGTGCACTGTTTCCATTATAGCTGCAACCTTCAAGGACCCCTATTTAGCTGTACTGCAGCACTCTGAAAGAGGCTGTATCCTGTTTTGTGTTGGGAGCTTACAGAACAAGTAAAGTAGTATGCGTCACCAGCCCCCACCGAGTGAGGCACTTGCCTGCCCTTTCTAGGATCCTCGCAAATTGCAAGTTTTGTGTTTTTTTCTCACTTTTTTTTGCAAACACAGACATACAGCTCTGGCGGCAGGAGCCACCACCATGTTTATTGAAATATTTCACCAGGAAAGACATGTACGGGAGGCATGTCATCAGTGCTGCTGCATGACGAGCTTGTCTCAGATTGCAGTGGCACATTTCTTTCAAGATGGTGGCACTTTACATAATACTTGTGTCAGCGCTGGCATGCTGTCTAACTGAGGAATGAGGGACACACCTACTAAAGCGTGCCCTGCATTTGCCAACACTGACATACCTCTCGCTGTGCTACTACTACCGCAAGAGGTTGCTTGCATGTGCGCAAGACAACATAAAAAGTACTCATTTTTAAATTCTTCAGGGTTTTTTCATATCAAGTAGGTTTATTACTAATCTTTTTAATAGAAAGCAACTAGTGAAATGGAAGGGAATTGTTTCTGACTTAAAGCCAATAACTACAGGGGTATCCCAAGGCTCCATTCTGTATCCATTGTTGTTTTCTAGAATCATAGAATCATAGCATATTACAAGCTCAGGAGACATTGCCTTTATATCAGCTCTCCACTCTAGGGTGGAGTTATTTTTATATGTTTTCAAATTTTGTATTGCCCATATGTTGGTCTAACTGATATTTAAATGTCTCCATAGTATTACGCCTGGCAATTGCGGGGTGGGGGGCAAGCTGCAATTGTATATTGATGATGCCTTACTGTATAGAAGTTCAGCAGATGTTAACCATATAAACCTGGACCTCAGTACTGATTTCAGTGAATTGGATTGATGGCTATTGGACAATAAGTTTGTCCTAAACCTCAAGAAAACAAAAGCTATGCTCTTTGGTTCCAGGCACCTGAGTAAAGAGAGACACAATCTTCTCCAGCTACCCTCATTGGCTGGTATCAAGCTGGAAGTGACTGACTCTGAAATACCTTGGGATGCGTCTAGACCAGTAGCTCATGCTGAAACCTCATGTGAGGCTGTGATGAAGTCCCAGTACCGGAAGACTGAACTTCTGTACCAACTTAGTGGGTACCTCAGTAGAGAAGCTCAGCTGGCCATTGCCTCCAACACACTACTACCTGTCTTACTTTATGGTACCCCACTCCTACAACCCCCGGTGCTGAGCTACAGTGTGCAGACTAAAGATCTTATAACACAAAGTGGTACATTTTGCAGCAGGTGCACAGCCCAGAGATCATCATTGTGATGTGCTCTCAGCTCTAAACTGGCCATCCCTGGAGGCCAGATTAGCCTATCCAGTCCTCTGCCTAACCTTTAAGCTAACCAAAATTGCTGACCCTCCCAGTCTCCACAGTATCCTCCAGACCATAGATACATAGAAGTTGATGGCAGAAGGAGACCACCAGGTCCGTCTAGTCTGCCCAGAAGAGGGCACTTAGATCCTCAGCCTGCCCACTGCTGGAGGTCCCGAGGGCCAAGACATGTGCAGGTATCAGGTCTTTTGCTATTTTTGCACCATTCCTATTCAATAGCTTACTGTTAGAGGTATTAAATAAACTGTCCTTCTGCAGTCACTTTCAAAAACACCCTCAAGGCTCATTTGCTCGTTGGCAATCATTGTAACTGTAATCAGTGACTCTGTCTGTGCTTCCTAATACCTGTCTGTGTAACTCTGCATGGTAACAAGTGACTTAGGTTGGTGGGTGCTAGAGCAGCCAGCCACTCGGACACATATGCTGTTACCCAGATCCTTGGACCTGTTCTCATATTGTGCAATGTAACTTAAAGAGTAAGTAATCCTGGATGTGTTCTTATGTTATGCCTTGTGCAATAATACTGTTCACATTTGCACAATATTGTGATTGCTTACCTATTTTCTGGGCATTTTGATCAGGTATGTATTATTTTCTGTTACTGTTTGTAATGGATCACCCCTAAAAAGGGACATTCTTAGCGGGCCTGCCCAGTCAACAAATTTCAGTAAATAAATAAATATATTTTCTGCACCTTTTCATGTTTTTTATGTACCTCAAGTACTAATATTATGGTAGCACCACTACTGCTAGGGCTGAGTAGGCAAGGCAATGCAAATTTTATTATATATCAATCAATCAATCAAATCTTTATTTATCCAGGCGAACATCGTTGAGCAGAGCTCATTTGCAAGATGGACCTGGTAAGGTCAAGGTTCAGTTTACATGAAATATAACATACAGAGTATACACACTTTGAGAAGACAGCAAATTGATACAATACATCAATTCCGTGTCACAGTACATTGATATGCTACTAAACAAGAATAGAATACATATATACATGATTCATGAAGTAGCCAGCTTGCTAAGTAGGTAATGGGAGACACTTTAAAACTAGCACTTTTTGATGAAGGGTTAAAAGTGTCAGAGATTTACTTAGATAATTTTAAACTCAGGTGATGAGCTGTATGGACAGCTGGAGGATATATCTACGAGGAGTGATTTGTAAAAGGTAAGTACCGGAGGGGACAGTGATAAGGGATGGATAGGGTGAATACCGGTGTTGTGGGCAGGGTAGGGAAAAGGTGGTGAGGTGGGAGGGAATGGAAAACGCTGATGCTATAGAGGGATCAATAGTGGGTCTAGAGGGAAGGAAGGAGGCCAGACTGGTGAAGTATAATGCTGAGAGTGTAAAGGAGATTATGTACATTAATGAATAAGGAGAATGGATTGTGGTGATGGTTTATGAATTGTGAGGTAACTGCTCATAGGGTGCTGAGGAGCTACCTACTAATGGTCGGCCAGCTAAGGCGAAAGATGGAATAATAATCTAATGTTGGCAGAAGCAGTTATATTTTTCTTTGAAAATCCTGTTGTATAGATATTTGAAGGCTGTAATAGATATAAGCTTGTTCACTATAGTGCTCTACCTATAGACTCAGAGTGCTTTACAGTAAAAACTGTTATCAAATCCCATATCTGAAATGTAATATTTGGGATTGTGTATGTCATGGTGCTACTGGCATTCAGATTTTCTAGGAAAAGTTTAGATCTTTTGTAAGTCTCAGTCTGAGCTTTGCTGAGCTATGGTAGTAGCTTGCTAAAAAACAGTTTACTGCCACTAAGATATGTGTCCCTGAGGAGAATTGAACCTGCAGTCTATTGACATGTGCTTTCATCCTGTGTACCATCCAGCAAGAGCTGTTTAAAACTGCACAACTAAGATCTACATACACCCATTGCTTTTCTGAGCTTTTCCCACTGGCAGCCTCAGTTCTCCAGGGGTGGTTTTGTCTACATTATTTATCCTGTTGCTTCATCCACTTAAGCTTTTCCCCTCATACATTAAAACTGCAGCTAAATCACAAATTTAAAGGGATGAAAAATGTAATTCTGAGATATTTTATTATATAATGGCAAGAAAGAATCCTGGCTTTTGATTGGTCAGTTGGCCACAAGAGCAGGGATGTTATCCTGGCATAACATCCCAGCTGATTGTTTGTTGCTGCCTTGCTATCACCTTTTCTTAAGAAACAAATATTTTTCCCCACTAACAAAAATATCCTTTAACATTTTTTTTTTATTCTGTATATAACAACAAGCCATTGCATAATAGGAATAATGCCCTCCAGGGTGTGTGTTATGTTAGGATAACATCCCTTCTCAGGTGTTGGATGCCTTAGTTCTGTGGCCTCGGGCCCAACCACCTGAGGTGGGATTTTATTCCAGCATAACACCCACCCTGGAGGGCATTATTCCTTTATTAGTGTCAACTAGAAATGCAATGCTAAGAAGGCTATCTGTAGTTGTGCCTGGAAGGTGGCTTTCTATATAGATACATTTATATTATTTATTTAGCTTTTGTTGACCAGGTAAGTACACTAGACAAGACAATTGCCTGTTTTCAGGTACGACCTGGGAGAGTACAGTAATTACAGCATTAAGTACAAAGGACAACATGATACAGATTGAGACAGGTTACAGGTCAGGTAAGCATATCTTATACAGTATATACACAATAGAACAACACATGTAGAAACTAAGAGCAGTACAATAAGTACACATTGTGATGTAGCAGATACAACACTATATACAACTTAAGGCCCCAGGAAGTGGAGCCTTGATATATATATATATATATATATATATATATATATATAAAAGACAAAGAACCTCTGTGCGTAAACATTGAGGCAAGGGTTACCCCAAAGGGCATTTGGCTGGGAAGCCAAGTTTCAAGAAAATACAAAATCACACATGCCCCCACAATGCAAAGCATCATGGGCTGCATATGCAAATCACCACAGAATGTTATGCTGGTCCAACTTTAAGCAGAATTGCATGGTGCCGAAGGCCTCTCACACAGTTTGCAAGGTACTAACAGAAGACATAGACACGTGTTTTGTCCTACCAGGACTCATCAGTATGCCTCGCCTGTTTGACACCCCAGTGGAATGGACCAGCTACCCCTAAGGCAGTGTGCCTGGGATATATTGTGGTGAACCCATTAAAATAAAAAACTATTTAAAAGACAAAGAACCTCTGTGCGTAAACATACACACACACACACACACACACACACACACACACACACACACACATATATATATATATATACATATATACATATATACATAAAGGGCTCTGAGATGCAGATCTGAAGATATGAGTTTGAATCCCACAGCCACCTAGATGCATTATGTGTGATCCTGAGCAAGTCACTTAACTTCCTTGTGCTCTCAGGTCACTTCTGGAAACAAGCTTCAGCTTAGTGTGCTACTCCTGGTTAAACAATGTTCCCTTTCCCCTTCCATATATATATATTTTTTCATTGCAAAAAAAATATGTTAATGTATCAGTTAGGGTTTTTATTAAACTGTAAAAGACTGGGAAAGTCAATGTTACGGTTACCAACCCTACCACCCAACCCCCCATCCTCCAAAAACCAACAGGGGTTGGGGTGTGCCTTGGGGTTGTCAGCCCTAACTCTCACCCCATTCCATGTGTAAACAAGATGAGATGGTACAGTATAGGAGAATGGGGTGAGAGGTAGGCCAAATGACTCAAGGCACACGCCAGCTCTTGTTGATGTGGAAGGTAGGAGGTGGTGATGGTCGGGTTGGTAACCCTAATATTGAATTTCAGGTTTTTATGGTTTAGTAAAAACCATAACTTATTCATTAATGTATTTTTTTGCAATTAATTTCCCTTCTTTTTGAGAAAGTGTAATGAAACTTGTATGTGGCTGTTTTTGAGATACGTGCACTGAAAGGTGCTGCGGGTGCCATAATTCAGCAGATGCACATATCTGGGGTATTTTTAGGATTTGTGTCACCCAATATTCAACATGGCATTTTGGGGACCCCACCTCATGAACAATGTAATTGTCATTTTATTAATCTGTCCTGAAAGCTGAGTTCGCACAGCAAACTCACTATTCTGTGCCACAGGTGCAAAATCATGTTTTGGGCAGGATGTGAAGAATGACAGCTGTATACTGTTCATGAGGAGGTGTGACAAAATGGCAAAGTTGAAAATCTGGAGTGAAAATATCAAAAACTGGTGAAGTTACGAGTGTGCACACTTGTAACATGGATGTTTTGGTGCTTTTTGCACCAAAATTTCAACATGGGCTTTTTGGGACCTCCCCCTCATGAACACTGGTACTGTCATTTTGTTAAATGATCCGGAAAGGTGATTCCACGCAGTGACCGCAAAATCACCTTTTGGGACCAAGTAACGAGATGACAGAGACGTTGTTCATGAGGTTGGGTCCCAAAAACACCACGTTGAAAATTTTGTGCAAAAAATCTGAAAAAAATGGCTGTGATAACAACATAAGTTGAAATGGCTTACCTTTGATTCTTCAGTTTGCGGTTCTGCTTTGAAGAGCGCAGACGTGTCCCAGTCCTGAAAAGATCGCTGCTCCTGACATCTGGAGGTAAGTATGGGTAAGGAGGGGTGTGGGGAGGTGGGTACTCAGTGGGAGGGTGAGCAAGGGAGAGGGGGGATCCTGAGACGACGAGGAACCATTTTTCTTTTTGTAGGTTTAAAAAATAAAGACATCGGGGATGGTTTTCTGTATTCACAGGTATCTTTAACTATTATACGTATTTGGGGCTCCCAGTGTTTCATAATAGTGTGTGTGAGGTGCAAACAAGCCAACATGGTGATTGGGCACCCCGTGTTGGCAATTATAGAGGACGGCTTTAGCAGGGGGAAGGGGGCATCATCTGACACCTGGAGTGGGCATCCCGGTGTCAGAGCAGTACTCCCCATACTGGGGGGTCCTGTAGTGCTGACATGGGGATTGGACACCCCATGTCAACAAAATGTTTTTTTTTTTTTTTTTATTTATAGAATTGGAATTACAACCCTTTAAGTCATAGACTCTTTTGCAAAGGCTCCACGTCAGTTAAAAGTAAAATACAAATACAGATACAGAGGAAAAACATATAGTACACATACATAACTAATATCAAGTAATACATATTACATATACATGTTTATTTTATAATTTATCCTATTTAGGCTCATGACCTTGGATCCTAGGTCGTATCTCGTGCATACGAGCTAGGATCCTAGATCGTATTACACTAATACGAAGTAGGACTTAAATGATTAAATAAACACATTTTAGGGGCATATTTCATCGGGTAAACTGCAGAATGCACTAAAAGGGGGTCCCAATAAGTAAGTGAGCTATATGTAAGCAGTGATCTCCATACTGGGGGGGAGGGCTGTAGTGCTGACATGGAAATTGGGCACTCCATGTTGGCAAAAAGTGTTTTTTTCATCATTTAACCTATTTTTGGCTCATGACCTAGGATCCTAGGTCGTATCTTGTGCATGCAAATTAGGATCCTAGATCGTGTTATGTGAATACGAGGTAGGATTTAAATGATTAAATAAACACATTTTAGGGGCATATTTCATCAGGTTAAGTGCAGAATGCACCGAAGGGGGTCCCAATAAGCAAGTTACATGTATTTGTTCCTCCCCAGAATATCATTTTGGGAGGTTCCCAAATTTGAATTTCAGGCAAACTGGAAACAAGATGTGGCCATATGAAAGAGGAATTTTCTCATACAGTGCAGGATTCCTCATTCGTATCAACCAGCTATCTTGAAGTGCCTACTGAGCATGCTCAGAAATTATTTTTTCTAATTTTTAAATTGTGCTAACTTACTGTAAAAACTACTTATTCTTTTTACACCAGACTAGCAAAAGATGCCTTGGTTTCTCCCCCCAGCCCCCTTGTGTGGTTCACCAGCTACCTCTCTGCCAGAACTCAGTGTGCAAAAATCAATAGCACCTTATCTGAAACACGACCTGTCCACTCTGGAGTTCCCCAGGGCTCCATTTTATGCCCTCTCCTCTTCAGTCTCTACCTCAACTCCCTCCCTTTGGCCTGCCCAAGTAAGATCCTCCTCTACGTGGATGACGCTGTGCTCTTCGCCACTGACCCCAACCCCAACACACTCCAGGTCACCCTCCAAAAAGCTTTTGATAGAGCTGAGCATTGGTTCACAGCACGAAGGCTAGTCCTGCACCTAAAAAAAAGACCAAAGCTATGCATTGCCAAAGCAAAGCCAGTGGTGCCCCTCTCGTGATACTGCCTAGCACACTAAACCCCATTGAGCAGGTTTCCTCCTACAAGTATCTGGGCATTACCTTTGATTTGACACTCTCCTTCCATTCCCATATCAATGCCCTTTCTGCTGCCAACAATGTCAGGATTGGACTGTTATATCACCATAGGGACTGCCTACCACAAGAGGCCCTTAGATTGGCAATCACCTTCTCTGTCCTGTCGCTAATCGACTATGGGCTGCCCATCTATGCTGCAGCCAACAACACTGCACTTGCAAGTATCCAGCTCTCTATAAACAAGGCCTTCAGGCTGATGCTGGGAGCCCCTAGGTGCACCCATACGTGCCTGCTGTACTCCACCACTAACTTGCTGCACCTTGAAGAAAGACTTCACTTCCAAACCTGCCTTCTTGTAAAAAAAGACCCTGCTAAGGCTCTCCCCCACTGGAGTTGCCACCTCCCTGCAGCGTGCCTACCCCTCAGTCTCCACTCACAGCACTGTCAAAACCTCCCTTATTGTCCCCAGGGTAAGGACCTCTATGGTCCAGAGATCCTTTTGCTATTGGGCTCCCTCCTGTATATACCTGGGGTCTCAGGCAACATCTGCTGACTATTGTAATAAAATATCTCTGGTTGCTACCTGACGTGGTACTCGTGTACCTATATTATGACTACTGTGATCTACCTTTTACCAAGCGTGTACCACCAGTGAATGCCTGTAACACTGGTTGCTTTTTTAATCTAAGCATTATGTACTGTACTGTTTTGTTTGCTGTGATGTATTGCTCTCTTGATAAGGTGCCTTTGTAAATGAGTCTATGACTCAAAGGTTTGTAATCTGATGATCTAATAAATAAATACCAGGCACATATGTGGGTTAGTCCCTTTTTACCCAGCAAATATGACTTAAGATCCTAGATCGTGAGCTGAAAATAGGATAAATGATGAAAAAACACTTTTTGCTGACATGGGGTGTCCAATCCTAGCTCGTATGCATGAGATATGACGTAAGATTCTAGGTCATGAGACAAAAATAGAATAAATGATAAAATAAACACATTTTGCCGACATGGGGTGCCCAATCCCAATCCTCATGTCAACGTTGGGGTGTGCCTTGCAGTCGTGCTGCCTAACTCTCACCCCATTCTCCTATACTGTACCATCTCATCTTGTTTACACATGGAATGGGGTGAGAGTTAGGGCCAACAACCCCAAGGCACACCCTAATGCCTGTTGGTGTGTAGAGGTGGGGAGGGTGGGGTGGGTGGTAAGGTTGGTAACCCAACATTGAATTTACCAGCTTTTACAGTTTAATGAAAATGTTAACTGATGCATTAATGCAGTTTTTTGCAATTACTATATATATATATATATATATATATATGTATATATATAAAATGGGTAGGAAAATGATCTCTGATGGTTGGTTGAAACACATCACATGACTGTGTCCATATCTGAGGGTGATCACATACCTGCACTTTCACCCCACTCTAAAACAAGTTTGCCATTTTATAAGATAGATAACCCACTCTAGGGTGTGCAACTGTGCTCTGATATATGCACGCTTTGGATGGTTGATGCACTCAGCCTGCGGCCTATGTGTAACAGCGCACACCAAGGCATGCGTATATCAGAGCACGACCACACACCTTAAGTGGGTTATCTAATACTACACATATATATTCATGGCAAAAAACTCATAATGCACCAGTTAGGGGTTATTCCACAGTGACAAAGCGAGGAAATTGATGTTAGGGTTGAAAGCCCCCTGCACCCCTGCACCCCAAACCAGTATCGGGTGTGCATTGGGGTCATGTGCCCAACTCTCACCCCATTCCATGTGTAAACAAGCTGAGGTGGTGAAATATAGAGAATGGGATGAGAGTTAGGACCGACGACTTCAACGCACCCCAATGCCAGTTTGGGGGGTGGGGTGGGGGGTGAAAGGGGGGGGCTTTCAACCCTAACATCGAATTTCCTTGCTTTTGTAGCTGTGGAACAACCCTAACTGGTGCATTAAATGGAGTTTTTTTGCCAAGAATTTCCCTTCTTTTTGAGAATGAGGACTATAAATAGTGAATGGAATGTGGTGGTGGGAGCCCAGGCCCTTCGGGCCCCATGTTCCCACCACGTGATTTTTTGTCTCATAGTAACAGTAAGTGCAATGCAAACACAAGCGCAAATGGTTACGCACATGGGACACAAATGTAAATGGTAATGCAAATGGTAATAGAAACGCAAGCACAAAGTGACACCAAAGCAAACAGTGACACAAATGGAGACGCAAATGCAAGCACATATGGAAACGCAACTGGTAATGCGCACAGCCACAGTACCACAGTTTGAAATGCAAATGGTAACTGTAATAGCAACAATAACACCAAAGGAAACAGAAATGGAAAAGCAAACAGAAGTGCATATGGAAACGCAGACCGTAACGCACATAGTCATGGTACCGCAATTGGAAATGCAAATAGTAATGGTAACAGCAGCAATAACGCCAAAGGAAACAGAAACGGAAATGCAAACAGAAGCGCATACAGAAATGCAAACCATAATGCGCATGGTCACAGTACCACAATTGTAAACGCAAATGCTAATGGTAACAGCAACAATAATGCCAAAGGAAACAGAAACGCAAATGACAGCATGTACGGAAATGCAAACCGTAATGCACATGGTCATGGTACTGCAATTGGAAATGCAAATGATAATGGTAACAGCAACAATGATGCAAAATGAAAGACAAATGCAAACACAAATGGAAGGGCAGGCGCAAATGCAAATGGTAATGTGCACGGTGATGCAAATTGGAATGCAAACACAAACAGTAGTGGAAACGCAAATGGTAACAGTAACGCAAATGCAAAAGCAAACAAAAATGCAAAGCGAAACGCACATGGTGGCGTACACGGGAACGCTAATGCAAATGGGTATGGAAACACAAGTGGGAGCAGTAACTGTAACAGTACGGGAAGTGCACACCCTATTTTTGCCCAACAGCTGCATAGAGAAACAGAGTGAATATTAAGAATATATGCATAATAATGGGCCTCGGAGCAGAAAATGAACACTTGGAATACTAAATTCATGATTCATGACTTTCCTGGCTAGTTTTGTACTTAGCCCCTTATTGGCACTATCATGCCACCATAATATATATATATATATATATATATACAGTATATAGAGAGAGAGAGAGAGAGAGAGAAGTCTGTGGCTGGACCCCTGCTCAGCCTGTAAAACAGAGTGGGTTGGATTATTTATTTGGCCTCGTAAACTGTGAGCGACATCAGCTTCTACCAGGGCAATGTTTAACCAGGTGGAGAGGAGGAAGCCCAGGAAAAGGTGTTGGAAGGCACAATATAAATGCTGATATGCACTATTTACTTTTACAACAGGTTCAATTTCAGATATGGAATTGGAAAAGATGTGCACTTAGCTGCAGAGACACATGAGAGATGTGGTCTGGAGAAATGGTGGCACTGGTCCTGTTGTCAGCTGCAGTGAAAGGATTCATTGACCCTCTGATTTTAGATCTGGATAAGAATTACAGACCCTCTGCCACTCGTCGCCACAACCCTCAGCTGCAGTCCTATGCCTCCAGTGTCCCAAACAACTACCCCCTGATTCCTGTGATCTGTCCAAGCCATCTATAGTGTGTAGCACTTTGTTCGTTTGCACCGCACTTTGCTCAAGCCACATATGTTTTGTGGATACCCTGCTGCACATACTTGTCTCACTATATGTAAACTTGTACCTTACACCTGCCTCTAACCAGGCATTTTTGAATCTTGCTTGTTGCACTGCTGCTCACTGTATGACAGTATGTTCACTGTATGACAGTATGTTCCTATGCACATGCCTCTTAAGCAGGCAATTTATGTAATCTGTTCTGATTTGTACTTTTGTATTTTTCTTGTCTTATTGTAACTTGCTCAATACTATTTATTTATGTAAAGCACCTCCTCTTCCCCCCCTCCCCCAGGTCACACCTGGAAACAAGCCTCAGCTCAGTGTGTCTCTCCCAGTTACCAACTTCTAAATAAATAAAAAATGAAAGCACCTCCTCTTCCCCCCTCCCCTGGGTTGCACCTGGAAACGAGCCTCGGCTCAGTGTGCCTCTCCCAGTTTACCAACTTCTAAATAAGTAAACAATGAAGTACTCTGGACCTCAGCCCACTCCACTTATTTTTGGTGTGACCAAAGGTCAGTGAGTGATACAGGACCCTTTAATGGTGGTACCACCTTTTCTTTACATGAAAGAGACAAAAGGCCTAGGGAATTTAAAAGGGCCTCCATAACATTGGCATAGGGCCTTTTAGAGCATTTGTAAATATTTGCCGGGCTATGAATCTTGATGTATTATTGCTCAGCTCCTGTCTAATAGATGACCTGTAGTAAAGGTTGTTAGTCTTCATAGTGTGTATTTTGAAATGGGCTGTATACAGACTTTTTTTTTTATGTAGTTTTTGTTGATTGGGTAAGTGCACTAGACAAATCCTACCTATTTTCAGGCACGACCCGGGGAAGGGGGATACAGATGAATGCCAACTGACCTTGAACCAGATTAAGCTGTTGGTGGTATTTTCAGTGAATGAGGGAAATTTTGGCCAGGACACCAGGGAAATTCCCCTATTCATTTCGATAAATGTCATGGGATCTTTAACATCCACCTGAACTACCACCAATCCAGGCAGATGGGACCTCGGTTTAACACCTCATCCGAAAGACTGCACCTCAGAAGTGCAGCACCCCTCTCATGCTGCACTACAGTGTCAGTACTGGGATATTAACCCAAGTGCCAGATGTGGGAACTGAACCCACAGCCCTCTGATCTCTCGGCCTCAGAGGCGAGTGTGCTATCTACTGAGCCACTGGAGTCCTATGGTCCTGAGCCACTGGAGACTTGGTGATATAATTTATGAATAAGTATCTGATATTTTAAAACTGATAAGGATTTTGTCATGAGTGTTAAGTAATTGTACAATTTACATTATTTGTTATTTTATTTTTATCCCAGAACCCATTTTGCTTTGTGGGAACATCAGTATATTGTTACAAAATACAAACATCAAGCTCAAGAATTCAGTGCTTACCACAGATTTGAATACTTTCAGTCCTCCTATAGACTGTTTAAACCCCTATATGAACCATAATGGATAAATCAGAGGGTAGGCTCGTGTAACTAGATAGGCTTGGACAACAAAGATTGGTGCTTGACTTGAATTTATAATTCCCTGACTTTTTGAACTGATTAGTACATGGTTGGCTTCCCTGGATAATACCCAGAAGTAGGAGAGGGCTTTTGGGATAATCTGTTTAGTAACAAATTTGTAACGCTTAGTACAACAGTTTCTAGGTAAGACACTTAACCTATTGTGCTGGAACACAAACACTAGGGCAGGACCAAAAAAATGTCCTGCACCAGGACAGCAGATGAACATTGATTTTGATTCCCTTCTGTAAGTACCTGGTGGTCAGGAACTGTCAAGGACCCAGTTGGCCTGTATTGCCTAAAAGGAAAGCTTACCTAGGTTTACATTATAAACGATGAGATAGTACAAGGGTCCAGTTCAATCCAGTATCACTAGATAAAGGTTGGGAGCCATATATTCAGAGTTCTAGCTAACTTACAGCAGTTGAATTTGTTTGGTGGAACCCTTGTGTAGTGCGGGCCAATACTATGACTGGCTCCATCCCAGAAGGGCTTCAGAAAAGTTTTGCTATCTAGTAATAAGTGTGCATTCTCAGAACTGCCTCTGTGAAAAGCTAACTTTTCCATAATTGCTCTAATACCATAAAAAAAACACTCTTTGTTTAGTTGTGGACAAATAAAGTAGTGAGTTTTCTGATCCTGATATGTATTAAATATAATATTAATTATTTTATGTCAGGCATGATTAATGCTTTTAGAGTAGCTCTTCACTTATTTCAAAGTATATCTCTTTTGGAATATATAATGACAACAATAGTATAACATTAAAAGGATTATAGCCTTGGTTCAAATATAGGGCTTTGATACTTTTATTCTGTAAGTTCCTATAGCGCGATGTAAAGTGAATGAAACTTCTTGCTAAGATCAAGCTAGAATAAGATAGATCTGTTTATTGTAATGTAATGCTTCAATACTTTTAAGGATTTTCCATTTTCATGACTTTGTATGACACTTAGATTTCCTTTATTGTGTTAATTGTAGTACTGTAATATTGCAATGGTTACAAACTTGGAACAATACATTTCTACTGATGCTTTCTTTTTCTTGGGAGGGTAGACCTTGGTTTCAACCTCAGTACTGCAATCTGGGGTACTACAGATGGAAGTGCACAACAGGAGAGGCTGGCGACAGAGAAAGTCAGCTGGTTCTGGGTGCTGGTAGGCAGTTGTGGGCATGGGTATAGTATGCATGGAACCCTTACAACTGTTGTCCTGAGGGGCAGAAGGGAGAAAAAGCAGGAGGAAAAACACACCTTGGCCAGCAGGTTAATAACCGGCACACATTGAGTCCCAGGCAGCCTTTTGCCACACTCTACTCAACAGTCCCCTCCTCCTGCCCTACTGTAGATGGGTAACCCTTGGAGTCAGAGGATGGCCACAGGCAAGGGAGATGGGGCTGAATGGTTGCCTGGCACAGATGCGTGCACCACCAAGAAGGAGGTAAGAAAAAGTACAGATTAAAAAAAAGAAAGTATGTACTTTAATAAGTACTTTTGTAAACACACCATATTTTGCTAACATAATGTTTATAGAATACATTTTTAAATTTCCAGTTCACTTTCCAGGACTTATAATGGAATGTGTACAAGACTGATGTTTAGGCAAGTTCTTGCATTGTAGTCATGTAATGCCACAGAGTTGGACATCAGTTTGGACAGTTAGGAACCCCAGTGTGTCCCAGTCTCCCAAATACAGCCAAGCATCACCCCAGTAAGATGACTATCAGAACCCTGCCCAGGACAGAAATGTAGAGTTGCAGGGGGGTTGGATAGCTAGATAGGGGACAGACAGAAGCAGGGCCCCCTGGCACACACAATGCCTGCCTGTGCTTAAAACATTTTCTCCACAGTTTAAACTGCAGCCTTTCTTTTACTATTTCCTCCTTAGCCAGTTCCTTGCATCCCTAGAGCAAAGTGCCTGCTCAGTTTTGAAATGCCTGCTCATACTGATCTGTTGGTTTCCACCACATTGCTAGGGATTCTGCCTCCCGATTTTGGAGGGCTGTATAAGCAGGTGGCTCAGTAGGAAGCAGTGTCCATTCTTCATTTAGCAGTGCAGCAGAGGAAAAGGAGACATGTGACTGGCTGGCCAGAAACAACTAGGAGGGACTTACCTCAGCCTTGTGGGGTCCCTCGTTGTGTCCTGCCCAGTTTGGTGAGTTGGTGCAGCCTTTCTCCCCTTCCCGTTCGGCAGACATCCATTGAATCACCTCAGCAGTCAGAGTCAGCAGCAAAGGGATGGCATCCAGAAAAAGGAGCATGGTCATGGGCAGTGGCGGAAGAGGAATCGGCAATCAAGAGGAGCAGCTGGTCAGTGGTTGGACTGTGAGAGCTCCATTTACTGTAGCTCCATTTGTTGTTTTATTTATTTAATCTCTTTCCCTCTTCCAGCAGCACAGAAAAGCAGGGCTGTGGTGGTGAGACAGACCAAGAGGGAGAGCAAAAGTGGCACCAGAGCAATGCATGGCAGTAAGAGGCAGCATCGGTTCTGGAGGTGGAGGCAGGTGGGCCCCAGCAGCAGACCTCCGTCAGAGAGACTGACCACCTTTCCCTCTGTGGCAGCAGTGACTTGGACCAGTCGAGCCCATTCCAGCCAGCTTCTCCTCCACAGCAAGAGAATGACCAGACCAGCGTGCTGAGTTGGAGGCAACACTAAGGCAGTTGTAGACCATTGTGACATTCTGTCCTTGTTTTTTTTAATTATTATTTTCAAAGTCAAAGACACCGCAACCAGCAGCTGAGATCACCTAGGTGTATGGCAAAGCCCCAATTAAGTAATGTCTAGTAGAGGTGGAACAGAGGAACAGACGGACAAGGTCCCTTCTAAATAGTTTAAACACCAGGTGGGTTCTATGTGATAATGGCAATCACAGAATAGAGATCACCGTTAGGGCGAGTGTACATCGCCAAAAATAAATTTTGGCGATGCACACTTTCGGCAAACAAGAAGAGGGTACCTGAGATCCTCGGTAGTTTTTAAAGTGGGGCTGGAGCCCCGCACCCCACTACTAAAAGATTCTCAACCCAGGGAGTGCATGTCGGGGAGCAAATACTTAAAAACAAAAGCTGCTTGTCGGGCAAAACGCACTGCGCCACGCCAGACCCAACCCTGTACTCTACACCTCCCAACAGACCACCTTTCCCACCACACTAGTGGACCAGCTCAGCAGCTGCCCACCACACCCTTCTTCCACATACCTCCCCTTCCTCTCCCCGTGCGCACGATACACACTTACATCCTGTCGCACTACCGCGCCCACCCAGGTATGCAGTCACTACCCTGCCAGGTAGCCCTGAACACAGTCACCATGATTCAGTCACCCTCTTTAAAGTGCTCAATTGTGGTCACTGGATACCCACCAGGTGTATTGACAAGGAACAGGGCAGGCCCTTTTTCAATAAAGAACTGCCAGGAGGCTGGGAGCAAGGGCAAGGCAGGCCCTTTTAGAGAAAGGCGAGCTTCAGGAGGGGTGGGATTACAGCAAGGGCAGAGCAGGCCCTGGTTTGAGTAAATGCTGGTGGGTGGAGTAAGGGGCAAGGCAGGCCCACTTTAAAGGAAGCCCAGGAGGGGTGGGATAATGAGATGTGAAGAGAAGAGAAGAGAAGAGAAGGAAAGGAAAGGAAAGGAAAGGAAAGGAAAGGAAAGGAAAGGAAAGGAAAGGAAAGGAAAGGAAGAGAAGAGAAGAGAAGAGAAGAGAAGAGAAGAGAAGAGAAGAGAAGAGAAGAGAAGAGAAGAGAAGAGAAGAGAAGAGAAGCGGCAGGGCAGGTCCCATGCTAGTATAGTAAATCTGAGAGAGTGAGATTAGGGGCAGGGCAAGGCCCCAGTTAAATGAAGTGAATGCCAAGTGGTGGAATAAGGGGGCCCCCAACATTAATGGGCCAGCACAATGAAGTTCCAGGACAGGATTGTGCTTAGCCCAAGACAGAATTTAGTAGCCTAGCAACAGAAGCCAGTAGACAAAAGCAAGGGGAAGTAATAAAAATTTAAATGCACAAAGCCAGGAGCAAAGAGGAGGGGAAGTAGATTGGTCCCCAGCACTGCAGCATAGCTGCCACAGGCCCATTGAGGGTGACAGCAGCCCCAGAGCATAGGGGGCTGCAGTACCTAAAGTGCATGTAAATCTGCCAGTTGTGATTTAGTCCAAGGAAGTAAACCAGATTGCAGGAGCCATGAGATAGTCTACCAGAAGCTGAGAGTCCCAGACCATCAACTGTGTAAGAGACTGCCACCCTGCTGTTTAAATGTAAAGCTGAATTATATGCATGTGGGAGGTTACATAGGAGTCCAGATGATAGCCTGGTGTATGCAAGCCAATTTGCAGCCTGAATTTGACCTCACTGCCAAGGCATAGCCACCCAGAAATTCAAATCAGATTTTCCTCTCACACAGTGTCTGCCCTGGTACAGTGCCCCTGGTTACCAAACAATGTCTTACGGTGAAACTGCTATTAAAGTGACTGTGCCAAGTATCTGAATAAAAAGTTAAACTGCAAGAGAAACTGTTTATTCAAAGAGACAGTACTGTTTATTAAAATATTTGAACTACCTGCTGTTTGCCCCATTCTAGTTGTTGGTGCCCACCAAGCTGCATGCTTGAGACTGCATATTTCCCTTAAAGTAAAATGCACCACTGAACTGCCTGTTTTAAACTATTTAAGGGATTTAAAGTGATACGGCCCCACCAAATTGCTTGTTTTAGACTATGGGATTTAAAGTAAAACGTACTACTGAACTGACTGATTAAAGCCTGCCTAATGTATGTACAAGCAATGCCCTATGCTAACTGTAGCTAAAGACTACCTGCAGCATCTGAAGCACAGCTACAGCCAACTTATCTTAAAGTGACAACACCTACTGTATGTTAATTGCATTTTCAAGGGACTGTGCTTTTATTATTTAACCACAAACTGTTAAATTAAACTGCACGATTAAGCAGCCATTGCATTTCCCCAAGACTGTGCCACTTAAATGCAGGTGACCAGTTACATTGCACATTACAGGTATTGAGAAAGGGGGCTGGACATTTTGTTAATGTGAGATGATAGTGAGGACCATCCTGTACCTGAAAACTATAAAACATGTTTCCTTCTGTCCCCAGTAGTATTCATTTTAGTCATCATACTGGTTTAGTAGTCAGGGCTTTGGATGTAAAGTGGGCTATGGTTCTTCCTTTCACAGCTTCCACAGAGGTCTGTCTTCCTGTCCTGGGATCCACAGTGGCTCAGAGTTTTAGCTTTTCTTCAAGTTCCACAGGGGTTCACCTTCCTTTCTTGGTCTTAGAAACAGAAACATAGACTTTGATGGCAGATGAGGACTGCTTGGCCCACCCAGTCTGCCCATTTCCCTATCTATCGGATAGCTGCAGATCCTAGTTTTACCAACAGCCTACTTCCTCCTATCTACCTCCCACTATATAGTATGTCTGTCCCATGCATTCAAAAAATTCTTCCACTGTTTTTGACCCCACAACCTCCTCAGGAAGGCCGTTCCATGTTCCCTTCACCCTCTCCATGAAACAATACTTCCTCACATCGCCCCGAGTCGTCCCCCCCTCTATCTTCAAGCAGTGCCCCTTTCTTCTTGCACATCTCTTTTTCTGAAAGATGCTACCTTCTTGAACTTTATTTCCTTGAGATACTTGAAAGTTTCTATCATGTCCTCCCTCTCCCTTCTTTCCTCGAGGGTATACATATTGAGCTCTTTTAGTCTCTCTTCGTATGGCTTCTGGTGCAGACCATGCACCATTTTAGTTGCCCTCCTCTGGACTGCCTCCATCCAGTCTATGTCCTTGTGGAGATGGGGTCTCCAGAACTGCACGCAGTACTCCAGGTGGGGTCTCACCAACTGTACAGAGGGATAACAACTTCTTGTTTTCTACTGGTGTTACCTCTCACTGTGCATCCCCGGTATCCACTCAGTCCTCCTTACTGCCTTCTCACACTGCTTGCCTACCTTTAGGTTGTCTGGTATGACTACTCCAGGTCCCTTTCCATTTTTGTTGTTGTTAATACACTCCCCCCCACCACTGTGTACTCTTCCATTGGGTTTTTGTTTCCCAGGTGCATTACTTTGCACTTCTTTGCATTGAATGCCATACTTTTGACCATTCCTCCAACCTTGCCAAGTCCCTTCTCATCCTTTCTACCCCCCCTCGTGTACCAACTGTTTTGCAGATATTAGTGTCATCTTCAAAGAGGCATACTTTTCCTTCTAGTCCCTCCCCAATCTCACCTATAAAGACATTAAAGAGGACCGGTCCAAGTACTGAACCCTGCAGTACCCCACAAGTAACCCCCCTTTCTTCAGAGTGGACTCTGTTTACTATTACCCTCTGTGTCCTGTTGTCCAGCCAATTTTACACCCAGGTTACCACCCTGGGACCCACTCCCAGGCTGGCTAACTTGTTTATCAATCTTTTGTGTGGGACTGTGTCAAATGCCTGGCTAAAGTCTAGGTAGGCCACATCCACAGCCCCTCCCTGGTCTACTACTTTGGTCGCCCAGTCAAAAAATCTATTAGGTTCATCTGACATGACCTTCCCACTCGGAATCCATGCTGCTTTGGGTTCTGTGCCTTACTGGCCACTAGGTACTCAATAATTCTTTCTTTCAGAAGTGATTCCATCATTTTCCCTACTACTGAGGTCAAACTAACAGGTCTGTAGTTTTCTGCCTCTACCTTGCTCCCACATTTGTGAAGGGGAATCATATCTGCCCTCCTCTAGTCCTCAGGTACCACACCCTCCTCTCATGATTTGTTAAAAAGGGTAGTCAGTGGTACAACTAGTTCTCCCCTTAGTTCTTTTAGAATTCTGGGGTGAATCACGTCAGGCCCTATTGCTTTGTTCACTTTCAGTTTTAAGAGTTCTTTCCGGACCCTTTCTTCTGTGAATGGACTGGTATTGACCGCCTATCCAGTGTGCTTCTATTATTTGGTTTAGGTACCTCCCCCTCCTCTTCTGTTGTGAATACTGAGCAGAAGTATTTGTCCCCTTTATTAAGCCTCACTATCCCTACCCCTGGTCTTTCTTCACTCCCTAATGTACCTATAAAATATTTTATCTCCTTTCTTAACCGAGTTGGCTATCTTTTCCTAGGTTTGGGCCTTTGCTATTCTGACTGCCTTCTCTGCTTCATTTTGCTTTAACTGGTACAGTTCTCTGTCCTGCTCCTTCTGTGTTTCCTTATATTTCCTGAATGCTATCTTTTCCTCCCTAACCTTCCCCGCCACCTCTTTTGAGAACCATAGTGTGATTTTTTCTGTCATTTTGTTTTGTGTATTTGCTTCACATAAAGGCTCGTTACCTCTGTGATGGCAGTTTTAATTTTTCCCCATTGTTCTTTCAGCCCACCTTCTTGCCATTTTATTAAAGTCATCCCTCCAAAAGTCCAATACCTGACACCTTTGTGTGACTTGAATCTACGGCTGTGTTTATCATGAATCACACTGTTTGGTGGCCGCTTGTTCCCAGATGGCTACCCACTTCTAAATCTAAGATCCTCTCTCCATCCCTGTTTGAGAATACCAGATCTATGATTGCTCCCTCCCGAGTGGGTTCCAACATTAGCTTCAAGGGTGCCTTCATTTCCCAGGATCCAGTTTCTTTAACAGGGTTTTTTTTATTTCTTGGGTTCCACCACAGCTCAGAAAGTCAGCATTTCTTCAAGCTCGCAATGTTTCTTGTCCTTTCCTGGCCTCCACAGCAGCTCAGAAATCCAGCATTTCCTCAGGTTCTGGTGCAAATTGCCCTTGTTTGTCCTGGTTCTGAGCCAACCCAAGGATTCTTTGCATTTCCCCCTTTCTTCATGCTCCACATTCAACATGCCAGACAATGCTTCAGTGGTTTCCTCTATGCATCCTCATTGACAAGTTCCATCTTGTGATGCCATACACCTAACGCCAAAAGTTAACAAGCCAAGAAACCATAGCTTCATATAAATCAAAAGTAAAAAAAAAAAACAAAGACCATTATTAAAACTAAAAGGAAAAAAAAATGGAATTTAAACTTTCAGTGTCTAAAGGGACTACCAAGACATTTTTTCATATGTAAATAAAAATAAAAGAACCAATAATCCTATTTCTACAGTCATAAAAAATGGTATACAAATTATCAACAAGGCAGAAGTTGCCAATATGTTTAATGAATATTTTGGATCAGTTTTTTCAGATAAGGATCCAGATATTGAGCCTATCCTTACTATGGACCAGTTCACTGAAATTACTTCAGAAGAAATCAAAACTGCAATCTTAACACTTAAACATGACTCTTCACCAGGTCCAGATAATTTAAATACCTACCTTATTAAACTAACAATGGAGCAACTGTTATGCCCATTAACTCTTATTTTTAACAAATCTCTAAAATCAGGGGAAATCCCTGTAGACTGGTGCATGGCCATAGTGGTCCCTATTCACAAAAAAGGCAACCAAAAACTTAGTGAAGACTATCTGCCAATAAGCCTTACCATCAATTGGATGTAAACTTCTGGAAAAAATTCTTAAAAACCACCTGGGTAATGAAATAGAAAAACTAGGTATTCAGGATATGACACAGCATGGATTTCTTAGGGGCAGATCATGCGCTACTAATTTGATCACTTTTTTATGTATCGGTTAGTGCCAGCATAGACAGGGGTATACCAGCTGACATTATTTATCTTGATTTCAAAAGGGCATTTGACCTGGTCCCCAATAATCTTCTAATTAATAAAATGATCAAACTAGGATTTAATTGTTATATAATCAATTGGGTTTATAACTGGTTGCATAACAGATCCCAAAAGATTAAAATAGGTGACATTGTTTCTTCTGAGATGGCAGTGACCAGTGGGGTACCCCAGGGATCTGTGTGTGGGCCTACTTTATTTGGAATTTATATCAGTGACCTGCACCAGGGGGTAATTAACAATATTACTCAGGATTTTACAAAGGGTGCTGTGGTGGTGTGCCTACTTGATATGCAACTTTTTGACATTTCTTTAATCTTGTATATTATCTTTTCCATTAAATTGTTGAGTGAAAATATAAATATAATCTACCCGGGGGAGCAGGCTAAAGTACTAAATGAGTATGTTGCCTCAGTTTTCACCAAGGAAAATGGGGGGGCTGCATCATACATGGGAGGAGATGGTGAAACTGAGGAGGGGGAACCCTTACCGATTGGCGGGTCTGGGGAGGGGGCACATCACTGGCAGGTGGGGGGGGGAGGCAAAGCAGGGTGATGAGGTAGCGGAGGTGAAAATCACAGCAGAGCGAGTGAGGGAAGCCCTCAGGTCCCTTAAGACGCAGAAAGCACCAGGGCTGGATAAATTACATCCCAGAGTGCTGAAGGAACTGGTGGCTATCCTGACGAAACCCCTGGCGGAGCTCTTCAGCATCTCTTTGAGGACAGAGTAGGTGCCCCAGGACTGGAATGTGGTGCATATAGTGCCTATCCACAAGGGGGGATCAAGGGAGGTGGCAGGGAACTACTGGCCTGTCAGCCTGACATCGGTGGTGGGCAAGGTGATGGAGGGCATTGGCAAGGAGAAACTGGGGGTACCTGGAAAAGTTGGGGTGCCTGGATGATAGACAGCATGGATTTGTCTGGGGGAAATCATGTCAGACAAACCTTGTGGAGTTCTATGACTGGGTGACGAGTGCCTTGGACCTGGGTAGACCAGTGGACGTCCTCTTTCTTGAATTCAGCAAGGCATTTGACTCTGTTCCTCACAGGGGCCTGTTGGATAATCTGGGAGAAATGGGAGTGGGGAACCACATGATCAGATGGATAGGAAATTGGCTCCAGAACTGGACCCAGAGGGTCGTGGTTGGAGGGATAGTCTCATCCCCAAGGAGGGTCATTAGTGGAGTCCCCCAGGGATCGGTCCTTGGCCCCCTCCTGTTCAATGTCTATGTCTCTGACATAAGGAAGGGTATCAGGAGTGAGAGGAGTTCTCTTTGTGGATGACTCAAAACTGGGGGTGGTGGTGGATGAGGAGGAGGGGAGGGTGGCCCTACAGAGGGACCTGTCGGCTCTGGAAAGGTGGTCTAGAAAGCAGAAGCTGAGGTTCAATGCAGGAAAATGCAAGGTACTGCACCTACTGTACCTGGGAGCCAGAAACCCGGGCCAAGTATACACCCGGGGGGGGGATGCTACAAGTCTCGATGGCTGAGAGGGACCTGGGGTGGTGGTGGACGACAAGATGAACAACTCAGAGACTTGTAGGAGGGCAGTGGCAAAGGCCAACAGGATGCTGGATGCATCGCTAGGGGGCTCACCTCCAGAAGGAGGGAAGCGATACTCCCACTGTATAACTGCTCGGTGAGGCCACACCTCAAGTACTGCATGCAGTTTTGGAGGCCACATTTAAAGAGGGACATTGAACTCCTGGAGAGGGTCCAGAGGAGGGCAACCAAAATGATTTGGGGCTTGGGGGATAGGACCTATGGGGAGAGGCTCAAGAGCTAAACACGCACACATTGGAAGAGAGAAGGACTGGGGAAATGATAGAGGTCTTCAGAGTTACATGAAGGGGGTAGTTAGGGGAGGAGCAGCCAGGGTGCTCCAAAGGAAGGAGGGGCAACTAGAGGCATGGGTGGAAACTGGAGGGGGATTCAGGGAGAAAGGAGGAGGTGCTACTTCACTGAGAGGGTGGTGGAGCCATGGAATGTGCTTCCCAGGGGGCTGGTGGAGGCAGAAACAGTGGGGGGGGGTTCAAGAAGGGGTGGGACAGGTACAGGGGAAGGGTTCTGGAAGCAAAAACCAGTGCAGCGAGAATATATGGGACTGGGAAGGCAGAAGCCAGAGAGGGAGAGGGGAGCAGCAAGGTCAGCTCCCAGGGTGGGGGCTGACCAAACGAGCAGACAAAAGACTGTTAGGCCTATTCTGCTGGCATTTTTGTATGTTAGTATTGTTTTGAATGTAGATGTTCTTACAATCAATATATTAGACTTCTCCAGCAAAGTGAAACTCAGCAGCAGCAAGCAAGTTACAATAGGGGGTGCACCTGCACCCTTTAAAAACCTCTAAATCCACTAATGATATTACCAAATTCACAGATGATATGAAAATATCTTCAGAGGTTGACAAAGCAGATAAAATATTACAACTACAATTGGATTTAGCAAAAATCGAAAAATGGGCTTCTAACAATAAAATTTCTTTCAATATGGATAAATGTATAGTAATTCATCTAGGAACTAAAAATGTTACTTCGCTGTACACAGTCAATGATAAAACTGTCAAACCAGTTATTACAGAGAAAGACCTAGGCATCACTATCAATGGTTCATTTTCAGCAAGGGACCACTGTAGGAAAATTGTACAGAATGGTAACCATATCATGACATCAATTAAAAGGGCTTTCATATCTAGCAATGAACATTGCATTCTCCCCCTTTATAAATCATTCATTCGCCCTTACACAGATTATGCTGTTTCCTTTTGGGCACCATATTTAAAAAAGGACATAAAACTAATTGAAAGCATGCAGAAAAAAACAACCAAACCATGACTGAAACATTTACTTACGAGGATCAATTAAGCTCCCTTAGCCTTTACGACCTAAATCTAAGGAGGAACCGTGGAAACTTATTGCTCCTATTTAAAATTTTGGGAGATGAGTCACTTATGAAAGCCACCAACATCATAATGGCTGATAAACCAGATAACCTGAGGTGCTATAACAGACATATCCGGATCCCCAAAGTATTAACTTTGAAACGGCAGCATTACTTTTTCATAAGAGCTATCACATTATGGGATTCTCTACCCCATCATCTCGTAAACATATCTTGTTTTAATTCATTCAAAACATAACTGGATAAATATCTCCGGGGATAGCTTATAATACACCCTACAATGTGTAGGGAAGGTGGTCTCAATGGGCCTAGTGTCTCCTTCCACTTTTACAAATGCCAAGAAATACCAAGTAATACTTGTTTGACTATTTTGCAATGGTTGTTAATTCTGAATGTCCTTGTGATTTCCAAAGACAGAATGTTAAATGTTTATAGAGTTGCAAGTATTGATATAGCCTTAACTATTTATAATGGTCTAGGTATTTAAACAGTCCTAAGAATTCATAGAGTTCTAATTATTTCTAGAGTATTTCAGCAAGAGTTACAGTATTTACAATCATATAGTATTAGCTATCACAGTGATTGCATTGCCTTCTTCCATTGCCCCTGTATTTCTATTCTACTGAAGTTAATCTCCTGCCTCCCCTCATGTTGATTTTGACCACTGCAGCAGCATCCCTACCATTAGAAGAACCATCCTTAATCAGCACATTCCCCAGGCAGGACACAACATCAACACCGCCCTTAGGGCTTTCCTGCTCACTGAAGTCAATTGGTGAATTTTCTTAAAAACAGCAGTTCTGCCTGTTTCTAAGATGGGAAACTGGGCTGGAAATGGTCTTGCATGTATTGCTGTTCCACTGCTGCCTGATAGGCTGTAAGATGCTTTGACAATGTTGTCAGCCTGCTGTGAGTGTTGATTTGTCCTAGGTAACCTTTCTGTTTTGACACCAGAAAGTGTATCAGGAAATACTTTTTTACAGGAAAAGTGGTGGTGAACTGGAAACAGAATCTGTTGGCAGTAAAAGGCCTGTTGGCCCACCATATACACCCATTCTTACCTAACTAATGTTGAATGAAAGCACCCTAGAGGCTCTTCACTCTCCCTCCTCCCTTTATGGTGCAGTCTTTACCAAACCCTTGTATCTGTCCTACCCTAATTTGAATCCCTCCATTGATTTTGTACAGATCCCCTACTCCATCAACTTATCCCACCCCTCCACTACCCTCTCCATGAAAAAGTACTTCCTGGTATCTTTCTTAAGTTAGTTGGCTTGCTATAATGGCTGCCATATTTTATGCCTGTGGCAGTGCACACTGCATTCTCGACATTTCTCTGCCCGAAATCTGCCTTCAAATGAACAATGTGCTCTAATGTGCCTTTCCTAGCCTGAACTCTGGTCACATACTACATCACATGCCACAACTACCACCACTACCAATACAGAGCTTGGTCTCAGAAGGAAAGTCAGCTCTTTTTATTGAGGCCATGTATTGGCCCAGAGCCTAAAGCCAGCCTTCACGGTTGTTACACACCATGGGCTAATGTCTCTCTGAGCCTTGCCTCTTTGTACTGTGCTGCCTTCCAGTACAACTTCATATATGCTCTCCAGACCATGCTGGTTCCGGCTGATGTTTCTGCACTCACATTAGTTGCACTTATGGGGGAGTTGCTTTATACATGTACCAGCTCCCATGTGTCTTCCAACCTATGCATGTGCTGCTGCTCCCCTATGATTCTTGTAAAGGCATGCTCCTGCAAAACAACAATCCAACAGCAAAAGAAAGCATGTCTTTGTGGCACACAAATAATTACTATATCATGGCAACATTCAGATTTTGGCTCAGCAACCCGAATACTGGCATATTCAGTGGTACAGTATGTGTTGCAAAAAATATGTGTTTTACAAGCCCTATTTACAATCCATTTGTATTGATTTATTGATTTATTTTTTGCTTGAAACCTGTATAAAAAACTTTAATTGCATAATTTTATGTGCAGACTCCATGGGTTTTTAAGGCACTGAATTAAGTGTTTAATTGTACTACGCTAAGCTATGCTCCAGCTTTATTTCTCACTTTTTTAAGGCTGGTCTTCATAGATGACCAGTTCCAATTGTTATCCAGTGGCATAAAAAGTTATCATTATAATTACTTTAGCAATAATGTATTTCTGATAGTCTTAGATTTATTTTTGGTTTCATCATTGTATTTTATTTCCTTCAGATATTTTAAAACAGCTTATACTGGTAATTTGGTAATTAATGATGCAAGTCAATAAAGATGTCTTCCAGTAGTAATTTATAAAAATCACATCCTACTTTTTAAACTGTACATAGTGGACATGACATGGGCTGACTTAAGGCATAATTTTTATCTTCAAAAGAGGGTATTGGTCTGTTGACATCTCATGAATGGCAAAGTCACAAGTGAGATAGCAATAGACCAATGCCCTTAAATGAAGATGAAAATTATATCTTAAGTCAGCCAGTGTCATGACTGATTTATACAACAGGTGCAGGGGTAGGGTAGCCAGGGGTTGCAGCTGAAACCCCTATGATGTTTCATGCAACCACTATGATATCACTTGCAAATCCTATGAACCCCTAAGACAAGCTTTTCCTATGGCAATTGTAATTGCTACTCTTAAACCATACCATATTTCCTAGAAGGACACCTGCTCTGTGTTGCACTGCCTACATAGCACTTAATACCCAGTCTGTTGTTGTATAAAAGGTGTTTTATTTTCCCCCTTCTCCTTCTCCTTTTTCCTTGCTCCTAACAGCTATATTTTACAGAATTGCATATACCTCACTGTATTGCTGTTTTTGTTGTGCACCTAGACTTTCCGTGTTAGAACTATTTATCATATTGCAACCAATCAAGGAATGTTTTGTAATGCTTCTTCCTCTTATGTTCACACTCAGGACCAGCTTGTAAAAGTTTGAATGTTTACTGTATTGCACTTATTCATTGTATGTACTGCAATGCCTTTCATATGTTGTGTCCATCCAGGACCACCTTGTAAATGAGCCTGCTCAATGATGTTATTCCTGGTAAAATAAAAATTTAATTGAATCGAATATACATTTTGACGCATGGGGGAGCTTTGCAACCCCTGTGATTCTTGTGAAATGACACCACTGAGACATGTGTTCATGTGGTTGTAAAATAGAAATGGTAAAAAGTTGCAAAGGGAAAAAAGTAATGTAAACATCTTAGACTACTTCATATTCAAGCAAAAAATAAATGGTATCTCACATTTTAATTATTTTTGAAAGAGTTTTACAAGGAAAGGCCTACAAAGCCATAAAACTCATTTCC
This sequence comes from Neoceratodus forsteri, assembly GCA_016271365.2. NCBI lineage: Eukaryota > Metazoa > Chordata > Ceratodontiformes > Ceratodontidae > Neoceratodus > Neoceratodus forsteri. The sequence continues at coordinate 757,722,754 of CM028135.1, forward strand.
AGTGGTATCCTGGGGGAAATAAATGAAGCTGGTCACTAAGCATGCTCAGAAATGTATCCTTACTTGTGAGAACACATTTATGAACATGCGTAGTGTGGCTGTGACAGGCAGATATTGCCACTCTCGAGGACCAACCTTTTCTTAAATCTGTTGCAACAGTTCTTCTATTTCTTAGCCTAATCTATCCTTTACAATTTCTAGTCCATAAGGTTGGCCACCTATGGGCACCCCCTTCCCTTTCTTGACTGTGCTATAGTGTCCTCTTTAATTGTCCTTTTCCCTCTCAGGTTCTCATACAGGGAGGTTATTGTGGTGACCTCTGAGGTGATATAAAACAACAGGCTGTGCTCCTCATTGTTGGATTTAGTATGCAATAGCATTATGTCATAAAATACCTTGATGTATATCCCTTATGTGTAGGAAACCTCTAAATGTTGAAAATATCACTGTACTAGGTGTTTTTGATAAAAGTAAAAAGTTACATGGGGACTGTATTATAAAAATTAAATTACTGGGGTAGAGGTAGAGATATCAGAAACCCCCTGTTGTGTTGTTTAAATGCATGTAAATTACAGATTGTTTGAGAGGCCATTTGGTACCATTCATTCCTGCTTTAAGCTGAACCAGCCTAAAATTTTATGGTGATTTGCATATACATCCCATGATGCTTTGCATTATGGGTGTGTGTGTGTGATGTTGTGTTTCTTTGAAATTTGGCTTTATTACCAATGCCCTTTGGGGTAACCCTTGCTTCAATGCTTCTGCACTGAGGTTCTTTGTCTGTAGCTTGTTTTTTGATTTTTCCTTTTTTGAGCTCCCCATCACCCAAACACACAAGACCAACATAGGAATCAAATAATTTTCACTAAAGAGATAGATCAGTAGACCAGTGGGGTCAGTAGGTGCTGACTAAGTGCAGAGGAAGGACATGCATAGTCTGTTGCTGCAAACTGATATATTGAAGAAGGGATACGCCATTGCTTAAGGTTATCCTCTGTGTTTTAAATAAACATCACACAGAGATTGTGTATTGAACCTGAAGTTCTGTGTCTGATCCATCTGTTATCCCACAACCCCTCCACAATGGCCGCAATGAATGAGATACATTTTTGAGCATGGTCAGTGACCAGCTTCATTTATCTTGCTCATATTGCCCAAAATAATATTTATCTTAGCAAATGTATTTTCATACCTGTAGTATAAATAGGGATTATCTCATGAGGTTTGGAATGTTGTTTTTATTGTACACTTGCATGAGTGATGCAGCCATGAGTGCATGGTGGCAATAACAACATTTCAAACCAGATAACATGAAAATTTGAAGCTGCCTCATGGGATAATCAATGTATACTATGGAAGTTCTTGATTTTTTTGTGTGTCTCTTACAGGTAGAAAAATGCTCTGCATTATGTAAATATAGAAACATAGAAACATAGAAGTTGACGGCAGATAAGGACCGCAAGGCTCATCCAGTCTGCCCATTTATTTTTCTACCTTATAAATGTGCCTTCGGCCTTTGCTCTGTCAGTGACCTATCTATTCATAGTCATTTGTATTGCTCCCTTATGCCTATCCCATGCCTGTTTGAAGCCCTGCACTGTATTCATAGCCACCATTTCTTGTGGTAAGCCATTCCATGCATCCACCACCCTTTCTGTGAAAAAGAATTTCCTCACATTCCCCCTTAATCGGCCTCCCTCTAATCTCATGCTGTGTCCTCTTGTCCTGCTATTTTTCTTATATTTAAACATGTTAGACTCTTTCACCTTGTTTATGCCCTTAATGTTCGAATGCCTCAATCATATCACCTCTGTCCCTCCTTTGCTCAAGGATATACATATTGAGCTCCGTTAATCTGTCCTCATATGTCTTCTGATGCAGTCCCTGCACCATTTTGGTTGCCCTTCTCTGGACTGCCTCAATTTGTTAATGTCCTTGTGAAGGTGTGGCCTCCAATACTGCACGCAGTACTCCAGATGGGGCCTAACCAGTGTCTTGTATGAGGGATTATTACCTCCCTCTTACGACTTGTGATACCCCTACTAATACACCCTAACACCTCCCTAGCCTTACCTACTGCTTTAGAGGTCTGCTTGGATGATTTTAGGCCAAGTCTCTTTCTTCCTTTGTGACTGCTAGCAACTCCCCTCCCAGCCTATAGGTGGCTTCAGGGTTTCTCTTCCCTATGTGCATGATTTTGCACTTCTTTGCATTAAATCCCAGTTGCCACTCTTCTGACCATTCTGCTAGTTTATCCAGATCTCTTCTCATTCTGCCCACCCCATCTGGATCATCTACTCTGTTGCAGATCTTGGTGTCATCTGCAAACAGACAAGCTCTTACCCTCTAGTCCATCTGCAAGGTCACTAATGAAGATGTTGAAGAGGACTGGCCCCAGGACTGATCCCTGAGGTACCCCACTTGTGACTTGCATCTCTTCTGACTGTATACCATTTACCACCACTCTCTGTTTTCTGCCCGTCAACCAGTTTGCCACCCAGTTGACCAACTTCTGACCCACCCGAGCCTACCCAGCTTATTTATCAATCTTCTATGTGGAACAGTGTCAAAAGCTTTGCTGAAGTCAAGGTAGGCACATCAACTGCCCCCTTGGTCCACCACTCTGGTTACCCAGTCAAAGAAATCTATGAGATTAGTTTGACAGGACCTTCCTTTTGTAAACCCATGCTGTCTTGGATCCTGTGCCCTATGGATTCCAGGTGTTGCACTATCCTTTCCTTAAGGAGTGCCTCCATAATCTTGCCCACTACTGAGGTAAGACTGTCTGTAGTTCCCCGCCTCCTCCCTGCTACCACTCTTGTGGAGCGGGATCACATGAGCCCTTCTCCAGTCTTCTGGGACCTCTCCTGTGCTCAGAGACTCACTAAACAATTCTGCTAATGGCTCTGCTAGTTCCTCCTTTAGCTCCTTAATCACCCTGGGATGTATGCCATCAGGTCCCATTGCCTTATCCACCCTGAGCTTAGCAAGCTCTTGTAGGACCCTTTCTTTGTGAAGGGAGTAGGTGCTCACCTCCGTCCCCTGTGTCCATGATGCTGAGCTGTGGGCCCTGCCCTACCTTCTCTTCAGTAAATACTGAGCAAAAGTATCTATTTAGGATAGATGCCTTTACAGGGTCCTCCTCCTCCTCACATGCTCCCTTTTCTCCATTAAGCTTAGCAATATCCTCTGGACTTTCTCCTTTCACTAATGTGTCTATAGAAAGTCTTGTCACCTTCTTTACTGTTCATGCTAGTGTTTCCTCAGTTTGGGACTTTGCCTGCCTTACTGCCTTACCTGCTTCCCTTAGGGCAGTTTGGTATGCCTTCCTATCTTCATCCCGCTGTGTTCCTTATATTTCCTGAAGGCCAGCCTTTTGGCTCTGACCTTTTCTGCTACTGTATTTGAGAACCAAAGTGGTTTCTCTTCTTTGCACTTCCTTTTCTGTCTAACACAATGGGATGTTGTTTCAAGTATTGCATCTCACGTTTGCCCACTTTGCCTGTACCCTCACCTGTGTTTCTTTTTGCCAGGGATAGCTTAACTCTGTAGGCCATCTTATCAAAGTCAGCTCCTCTGAAGTCCCATATTTTTGCCTTGAATGGGATGATTTAGATGTAGTAGCCAACTGAACCATACCATGTGATGGTCACTGGCCCCAGGTGACCTTCTACCTGGAGATCTGTGATCCCTTCTTTGTTAGTCAGTACTAGATCTAGGACAGCCCTGTCTCTTGTGGGTTGCTGTACCAGTTGTTTGAGGCCCTCCCCCTGCAGGGAATCCACTATGAGTCTAGTTCTGGCAGATGTTCCTGCTGGTATTGACCAATCTGTATCTGGCATGTTGAAGTCTCCCATTATCAGAACGTTATCAGAATGGATTATCTGTTTACAAATTTTATTTGTTTTCCACTTTATTTATGATGACAAGCTGAGCCATTTACTTTTATTGTTAAAGTGGCAGTGCCACTATTTGATGTGCTGCTCGCTTGGATCCAGTTCATGTGAAAAGCATGGGTTGTGGCTATTACGCAAATAACAGAGCTACTGTAGTTGCACAGTAGCTATATCTCCAGTTAAAATAACAGCTTTTATCTTCCAAATGTATTTGCACTCCCAGGGTACACATACAAGATTCCTACTGTGGATGTATATAGTTGATGCCAGCAAATGTTTCAACACCATGCCAAAATGTTTCATTTTTCATGTTGATTGCGCGCATGTGCAAGAAACACGTTACGACAGCTTGCTCCCAGAAGCAGGTTGTGAAGGTGTGGCATTGTTGTGGCCAGCGCCCCACTGCCTTTTAAGGCTTGGCCCCTATTCCCCAATGAGGTGGCATGCTGCTGCTGACACTAGTTCAGCCAGCATGCCACAACCTTGAAAAGTCTCAGCCGCTGCAATCAGGGGCCGCCTTGTCATTGCAGCATTATCCGCTGCAATGGGAGAGTGACCTGTCATTGCAGGGAGGTCTCTTGCATTCCCCCCATCCAATTTGCAGATGGGGAACCCAGTCCCCGTCGATTTTTGTTACTGTTGTGTGCCGAGGGGGTGCCCAATCCCCCTCTGCATCATGTCCCCCCTTCTTTCTTTGCTGACGGGGGTGCCTAATCCCCGTTGGCATGTTCTCCCCCATTTCTTGTGTGCTGAGGGGAGTGCCCAATTCCCCTCGGCTCATGAGACCCCCCAAAGTATGTGTCAACAGGGGTGCCCAATCCCCATCAGCTCCAGTGCCCCCCTCCCCAAAACATGCAGGTGGCATGCTGGGAGCCCACCCCAGTGTGCCAGAAATACCTGTTAAAAAGAAAAACCATCCCACGATGTCTGTTTGTTCTTTTGTAAACCCTGAAAAAGAAATGGCCCTCGCTGTCTGTGCCCCTCCCCAACCGGCGCCACCCACTGCGTGACCCCACCTCCCCACACCCCCCTCACCCCATACTTACCTCTGAGCCTGGTGTGATGATCTCGTGGACCAGGAACACGCCTGCACCTTCAAAGCCGACCGCTGAACTGAGGAAATGCCAGTAAGCTATATAATGGCATAAATAGGGTTTTTTCAACTTTGGTGTATATCTCAGACATTTTTTGGAATTTTAGCACTAAATTTTCAACATGGGTTTTTTGGGACCCCTCCTCATGAATTCAGCCACTGTCATGGTGTTATTTGGCCCTGAAAGATGATTTTGCAGTCACTGTACAGAATCACCTTTCGGAACTGATTAATGAAATGACAGTGCCAGTATTCTTGAGGTGGGCTCTCAAAAAGCCTATGTTGCAAATTTGGTGGAAAAATTAAAAAAAATGACTGTTTTACCAGCATGCGTTGCGCAGTTGCTACGCACTGTATTAACTTTGTGAACTTGCAATATTTTCATGCCAGATTTTCAGCATTGGCATTTTCTCACACCTCCTTATGACCAGTACAGCTGTCATTTTTCCCATCCTGACCTAAATATGTTTTCGCACTTTTGGCGCTGAATAGCGTGGTCACTGTGGGAAATCAGTGTTCAGGACAGATTAAGAAAATGACAGTGACACTGTTCATGAGCAGAGGTCCTAAAATGCCTATGTTGAAAATTTAGCGATGATGGTCCATCAAATGACTGTGTTACAAGTGTGCGTTGCACAGTTCCCATGCACCCTTGTAACTTTGCAGATTTGTAATATTGTCATGCCAGATTTTCAACACTGGCATTTTTTCACATCTTCTTATGAACAGTACAGCTGTCATTTTTCACATCCTGACCGAAATGTGTTTTCGCACTTCCAGTGCAGAATAGTGTGGTCACTGTGGGAAATCAGTGTTCGGGACAGATTAAGAAAATGACAGTGACACTGTTGATGAGCAGAGGTCCTAAAATCCCTATGTTGAAAATTTGGTGACGACAGTCAATAAAATGACTGTTATAAGCGTGCATTGAATTGTTTCCACGCACACTTGTAACCTCGCAAATTTGGAATATTTCCACGCCACATTTTCAACACTGGCATTTTTTCATACCTCCTTATGAACAGTACAGCTGTAATTTTTCACATCCTGGCAGAAATATGTTTTTGCACTTCTGGTTCAGAATAGCATAGTCACTGTGGGAAATCAGTGTTTGGGACAGATTAAGATTGAGTGAGTGAGAGGGGGGGGTGACCAAGCTCAACTGAGCTCTGTTGGGACTGCTGCAGATTTCTCTGTGAGCAGAAAAAGACCCCAATGCAGGCAGGAGCCCAGTACAAAAGGGCAGCCTGCAGTGCTGGGAGAAAAAGAATGAGACAGCGAGTGGGGGGGAGGAGCGAGCGGGCTCAATGGAGCTTTGTCGGGACTGTTGCAGAATTCTTTGTGGGCATAAAAAGGCATCAATGCAGGCAGGAGCCCAGTACAAAAGGGCAGCCTGCAACAGTGGGAGCAACAGAACGAGTGAATGAGAGGGGGGGAGTGAGCGACTTCAACGGAGCTCTATCAGGACTGCTGCAGATGTCTTTATGGGCAGAAAAAGGTGCCAATGGAGGCAGGAGCCCAGTATAAGAGGGCAGCCTGCAGTGCCAGTAGAAACAGAATGATCAAGTGAGAGAGGGGGGGTGCGAGCAGCCTCAACTGAGCTCTGTCGGGACAGCTGTGAACTTTTTTGTGGGCAGAAAAAGGTGCCAACACAGGCAGAAGCCCAGTACAAAAGGGCAGCCTGCAGCTTCGGGAGAAACAGAATGAGCTAGTGAGAGAGGGGGAGTGATCAACCTCAACAGAGCTGTGTCAGGACTGCTGCAGATTTCTTTGTGGGCAGAAAAAGGTGCCAATGCAGGCAGGAGCCCAGTACAAAAGGGCAGCCTGCAGCTTCGAGAGAAACAGAATGAGCTAGTGAGAGAGGGGGAGTGAACGAGCTCAGTGGAGCTCTGCCAGGACTTTACAGTTGCCCACCCTCCTGGCCAGGTCCTCTGTGGTCCTATATTACAGCAGAGTCTCTGGAGTTGAGACAAAGCAATGATTGGATACTTTAGGATTGCTGTAATAATGCATATTTATTTGTTCTGTTTATTTCTCTGACTGAGCTGAGTAATACTTGGAGTGCAATAGGAGTTCTAACTGGGCTACGTGAAACTATATGAGAGCCGAGAACAAAAAGTATGGTAGCTGAGGGGTGAAAAATGGACAAGGAGGCTTTAGGATTGCAGCACTAATACAGTATCTAACGGATGAGATTTGAGACAGAATTACCCTGGTTGGCAAAGGGTCAGTAGGGGGACTAGTGAGGGGGTGACAGGAATTTGACTAAATAGGGGCCTAACAGTTGTAGTAGGGTACATAACCTGGGAGTAAGAGCCCGTAACATAAAATGGGGGCCAAAATGGGGCAGGTGCAACATGTCAATAGGGCGGCTATCTTTGGAAGGGTGGAGGGGTGTACAGGGTGTGGGTGTGCCATGAGCCTGGACTGGGCCTGGAGGATGGGGGGGTATATGGTCAGTAGATGACTGACTAGTTTGAGGGAGGAACTGTGGAAGTTAGGGAGGAGTGTAAGTGGCAGGGCAGAAGAGTATGGCAGGCATCCTGAGGGGGGAGAATAGGGGATGGCAAATGGAGACGGAGGAAGAATAACTAGGGACTGAAACTGACCCCAGCATCAGAGGCACTAGCAGAGAAGAGAGGAGAAGGGAGTGGGTGCCTGAGGCATGGGTGGGGGCCTCCTGATGGGAGAAGAAGAGATGATGAAGAGTACCGGGGGAGAACCAGGGGAGAGAGCAGATGGCTGCGGGTAGGGAGGGACCAGGGGTGGCACGCAGGAGAACATGTAGGATGGGGGAACTGATAGGGGGAAGAGATGTAAGACTGGTATTGACTACAAATAGATTCCAACAACTGCTATGGGACAGAGAGGGGGAGCAGGAACATACTGAAGGGGGAGGACAAGCTGGCATGAGAGGGATGGCAAGAGGTAGGGGAAGAGATAGTGAGGACAAAAGGGTAGAAGGGGGCTAGTAAGGAAGGAGGGGATGGTGACTGAAGGAGAGAAGGCTACAGGAATGGGGAAGGATGGAAGGGGCATCACTATCGGGGAAGAAGGGAATGCAGGCTCTAAATCAACAACAGCGAGGATAGGAGAGGGGTTGGAAATCAGTAGGAAGTAGTCAGGCTGGGAAGGGGTTCAAGGAGGATGGGAGGAATAAGGCAGAGAAAAGGGGTGAGGCAGAAGTAGGGGGTACAGATACAGTGTTGGGTAAGTTACTTTTTCTATTACTTTTATTACGCTTGAAACTTGTTCAGGAAGCTCTGTGTAGTTATAGAGATGAGAAGCATTAGAAAAGTACTACACCTTACAATTATAGTAACTTTCTTCTTTTTATACAAAAACAATACAAAAATAATAAATAACTATAACAGATTACATTTTTTGAAAGTAATACTTAGTTACTAGTTACTTTCAAATAAATGTAACCAGTTACAGTTACATATTTATTTTGTATAAAAAGACATAGGTAATTATAACTGCAAGGTGTATTACATTTTCCAGTACTTCTCCATCCTTGCTAGTGACTGCACAGAGCTTTCTGGAATAAGTTTCAAAAGTAACAGAAAGTAACAAAAAAAGTAACTTACCCAACACTGCAGATACAGAAGTCACAGAGGGTGCAGTTGGCGGGGGCAAGGGACAGGGAAGAATGAATACTGGGGTGGTGGAAGGGGCATTAGAAGGGGACGGAGGTAAGAGGTGGGGGGGTATTCATCCTGGGGGATTCTATACTGACATGGGTGAAATGGGACAGAAAGGGGGAAAGGTACAGCCATATTTGGGTTGAAGCTGTCCCCAGGTTTACTGCAGGAGGGTAGGGCAGGCACTGCTCAAGCATGCACCGAGGGGGAGGAATAAACCTCATTTACTGTTGCATGTGAGTACAAACAACTTAGTGGGGGACACTGCGAAAGTAGTGAGGGGGAGGTTTGAGTACTTGGGCAGGCAGAGTGAGGGGTTGGGGAAGTCAGTGGCATTCTTGGAGGTCCTGCCGGTACCAAGTGCAAGCATGGAGAGGAAGGGTAGGCTTGAGGAGTTCGAGTGGCTGAGGGATTGGTGCCACATGAAACATTATGGGTTAGTGACTAACTGGGGTAGGGTCGGGGGGGAATAATGACTTGTACACAGGGGAGAGGGTACACTGGAGCAGGAAGAGGATGGGTGTATTAAGGGCAGCATTGCTGCCAGGCCACTGGCACTGAGGGTTGAGGCGCTGGATGCAACACATCACGTCATGCTGGTGACATGGGTTCAGACACAAGCCTGGCCTGCCAGGGGTTGGCAAAGGAGGGATAGGATTGAGCGTCCGGAGGACTGCTCTCCTATCCTGGGGCAGGATCCAGGGACCCACTGCTCTGTAGCGGCCCCTGGTGACGACTGCAGGTGCTACTACAGTGGTGTTGTAAAGGATGGCGGACTGTGGCAGACGTTGGCATGCTGTGCCTAAGGGTCATTGCATGGCGGCACTCCGCAAAAGGGACAAAAGTGGAAAATGTGCTACGGTCAGGAAGCATAAGCTTCTGACCCCCCGCCCACCCCAAATGGTGCCTCCTCAACCGGATCCTGCTCTGGTGAGTCAACCTGGGAAGCTCCTCACCACCCCACCATGGAGGTTAGCAGGTTGGCCTGATGTCAGGGTTAGGGCTAGGGGGTTCGGTCGGGATGACCAAGTTGACTGTAGCCCAGTGAGAAAGTATGTAAAAAAAAAAAGGCAGGCTTAGTAGAGTGTATCTCTACTAAGATGGATTTAAACAAATGGTGGGGTGGCCAAAAGACTGAAGTTGGTAGAAAGGTCCAGACAGGGGGCCCTGATGAGCTCACTGCCCTAGATGTAGGTAAAGGCAGAGGCATAGTAACCCTGGAAGGGGGCAGGCAGAGTGGTCTGAGTGTAATACAGAAAGCACCACCACCCTGTAAGAATAAGGAGGAGAAAGGGTGCGGACTACTGGGAGCATGGACACGGGCCAAGGAGGAGAAGAGTGAGGAGAAGGAGGGGTATGGGTAGAAGGTGGTCTGACTACATGGATAGAGAACTGGTTACAGGGGAGGGTGCAGAGGGCAGTGGTGGTGGGGTAGCTCTCAGCACCCACAGCAGTGACAAGCGGGGTGCCACAGGGCTCACTGCTTGGCCCAATGGTATTTGGTCTCTTTATCTCCAATATAGCACATGGAGTGGGGAGCAGGGTTAGTCTGTTCGCACATTATACCAAATCAAAAGCAAATAGTTATAGTAGCAGAGCCCCCCCCATACACACTCCCTGAAAAGCTGCTTAAAAGCCTGCAATTCATTCAAATCAGTTCCATTTTCTTACTTACTTGAAGTTCAATGCCAACAAGTATAAAATCATGTACCTAGGAGGGTATAGGAACCCAGATGCTGGGTATAGGATGGGGGGAGGTACTGATACTCATGAGACATGAAAAGGTCCTTGAGGTTATTACATCAGTAGACCTTAAGATGGCAGTACAGTGTGACAAGGCTATGCGCAGGGCAAATTGGATTCTGGGGTGCATAAGGAGTGGCATCTCTAGTAGGAGGAGGAGAGATGTTGTGCTACCATTGTATCACTCCCTGGTATACCCCCAGCTGGAGTACTGTGTCCAGTTTTAGAGTCCACACTTCAGAAAGGACATAAGTTGGAGGTTTTCCAGAGGAGGGCAACTAAAATGGTTCAGAATTTTCACAGGAATCCCTACAAGGAAAGGCTGAAGAATCTCAACATGTACACTCTGGAAGAGAGGAGGGTGAGAGGTGACATGATCAAGACATACGAAGTACCTCACAGGGGTAAAGAGGGTACAGTTGGGGAGTTTCTTTCAAAGGAGGATGAGCACCCAAACCAAGGGACATACAATGAAGCGGGGGGGGGGGCATTCAGGATAGATGTGAAGAAATATTTCTTTATTGAAAGGGTGGTAGACGCCTTGAACAGACTGCCAGGAGAAGCGGTGGAAGCTAAAATGGTAGAGGGAATGAAGCATGCATGGGATAAACATAGGGGTATATTAGGAAAAGGGGAAGGAGGGGCTCAATGGAGATCGATAGGGCTATGGAAGTGGAGTAGGTTCAAGTTCATTGCAGGAAAAATCCATTAAGCAAGCTCATTCACAAGGAGATCCTGATGGATGCAGGCAGAATAAGACATGCAGTAACATATACAGGCAGGAGTCACAAGTAGGTAGAGAACACTTGGGCAGACTGGATGGGCTGAGAGGTCTTTTTCTGCTGACAAATTCTGTTTCTATGGCATCATGTGTTAATTCAGGTGCAGTGTTTATTCAAAGTTGGGCCTACCATACATCCACATGTAAGGTACAGTAAATTACCGAATTAGATGCAGCCCACTTACAGTACAACAAACAGAACCCCAGTTCTTCGAGAAGCCTTCACTCTTCATAAGGCTGCTTAAAGAGCTGGGGTTCTATTTTCAGTGTCCTCAGCAGTATGCTGATCTTAAAATTGACTCCGCATCTGAATGAGTGCTTGATTCTTCCTTGCTCCATTTCTTCCCCACTTTGAAAACTGCTTGTCCTGAGTTAGTTTTGGGCTGGCAGCACCTCACCTGTGTTGGAAGATGACCAATAAGCAGCACTGAAAGACGTCAGACTTCACAGACTGTGAAGGCAGCTGCTCGCAGACAGACATAAGGCAATTCTACTGAGGGGTAGGAGGAAGTAAGCTGTTGATTATTTAGAATCTGCAGCTTATCCATCAGGTAGGGAAATGGGCAGACTAGGTGGGCCAAGCGGTCCTTATCTGCCTTCAAATTGTATGTTTCTATGTTTCTCACCCACCATCTTGGCAAGAAGAAGGCTGCAGCTATGGCCACTGATGACTGTTCGGGTGTGGGGATGGAGGACCAAAAGGGACAGACCTAAGGAGATAAAATCATAATAAAAATTGTGAGACCTTTACCAGCTTTCCAAAACACTTACCAGTAAAAGAACACTCTATGAAGTTTTTCAAATGACAACACAAGCTGGTGAACCCTGTGTCTGCCATCTGACACCAAGCATCAGCCAGTATAAAATTGCCTAAACAAGGCAGTGTGGTCACATAGTTACTGAAATACTGGCGATTACAGATTTATAAGAACAGAAGAATATCACACAGAAGCTGGCACATATGCCTATAGCAGCTGTCTCCTGCTTCTCAGTAGTTATATTTATACCCTTGAGGTACTTGAATGTTTCTATCAAATCCCCTTTTTCCCTTCTCTCTTCCACTGAGTACATACTGAGGTCCCTTAATTTCTCCTCATAAGTCTTGTGTTGCAAGCTCTGTACCATCCCATTCACCCTTCTCTGGACCATCTCCAGCCTGTTAATATTCTTATGAAGATGCACCCTCCAGTCTGCACACAGTACTCCAGGTGAAGCCTGACCATGGTTTTATATAATGGCATCACTACCTCCCTCTTTACGCTGGTGATACCCCTGCCTATGCACCCCAGCATGTCACTGGCATTCCCAGCTGCCTTACCACTTTGACATTTTCACGTCATCTGAAATAAGAACCCCCCAGGTCCCTTTCCTTCTTTGTGACTGTCAGTGACTCCCCCCCTCCCCCATCCTGTACCTTTCCCCAGGGTTTCTGTGTCCCAGGTGCATAATTTTGCACTTTTTTAATTAAATTTCAGTTGCCGGTCCTCAGACCATTTCTCAACCTTCCCCAGGTCCCTCCCCATTTTCTCCACCCCCTCTGGGGTATCCACTGTGTTACATTTCTTGGTGTAGTCTGCAAACAGGCAGACCTTCCCCTTCAGCCCTTCTGCAATGTCACTAATGAAGACATTGAACAGGACTGGCCCCACGACCAATCCCTGCGGCACCCCACTAGTCACCCCCTCTCCCCAGACTGCGCCCCATTTACCACCACTCTCTGCCTCCTTTCTCTTACCCAGTTTCTAACCCACTCTACCACCCTTTCCCCCTTGCCCAGCCTACTCAGCTAGTTTATCAGCCTCCTATGTGGGACGGTGTCAAAGGCTTTGCTTACATCAAGGTAAGCATTGTCCACTGCCCCACTCTGATTTACTTCCTTTGTCACCTAGTCAAAGAGATCAACCAGATTTGTCTGACATGACCTCCCCACTGTGAATCCATGTTGCCTATGGTCCTGGCCTCCGATGGCTTCTAAATGCCCCACTATCCTTTCTTTAACCAATGTTTCTATGATCTTCTCCACTACTGAAGTGAGGCTGATCAGCCTATACTTCTCCGCCTTCTCCCTACTGCTGGATTTCTATAGAGGGACCACATGTGTCCTCCTCCAATTCTCTGGTACCACCCCTATTTTGAATGACTCACTGAACATGGCTGCCAGAGGTACAATACTGCTATTTCCCTTCACAGTTATTTTAATATCCTTGGGTGTATGCCATCTGGTCCCCTTGCTTTGTTTACCATTAATTTACTCACCTTCTGCAGGATTCTTCTGCCTGTGAATGGACTATTGTCCACCTCTTCATGTCTTTGCAACTTATGTGGCCTTTGCCCTTCCCCCTCTTCTGTGAATACTGAACAGAAGAACATAGTGGATGTCTGGGGGTGGGGGCACATGACAGTTCTTAGGCATGATACTTTTACTTCCAAATAACTAAACAGCACATATAAGCAATCAACATTCGGCATTGACAAATGCTTGTTTAACAAGGGTGTGACCAGATAGCAGGCAGTTGTAATAACTTCAGTTCAGGAATGAAATACAATAACAAGGAAAATAAATATACTGATTGTGGAATGTGTTATTATAAATAAAATTATATATATTTTTTTCTGCTAACAAATATTCTTGCTTTAAATTTTCACAGGTTCCTTGTCAAACACATAGAAACATAGACTTTGACGGCAGATAAGGACCGCTTGGCCCACCTAGTCTGCCCATTTTCCTACCTAACAGATAAGCTGCAGATCCTAGTTAACCAACAGCTTACTTCCTCCTACCTCCCACTAGGACTGCCTTATGTCTGTCCCATGCATTCTTGAATTCCCCCACTGTTCTTGACTCCACAACCTCTTCAGGGAGGCTGTTCCTTGCATCCACAACCCTCTCCATGAAAAAATACTTCCTCACATTACCTCTGAGCCACCTACCCCCTATCTTCAAATTGTGCCTCCTTGTTCTTGCACATCTCTTTTTCTGAAAGATGCTACCCTCTTGGACTTTATTGATTCCCTTGAGGTACTTGAAAGTTTCTATCATGTCCCCTCTCTCCCTTCTTTCCTCAAGGGTATACATATTAAGCTCCTTTAGTCTTTCTTCGTATGTTTTCTGGTGCAGACCCTTCACCATTTTGGTTGCCCTCCTCTGGACAGCCTCCACTCTGTCTATGTCTTTGCAGAGATGGGGTCTCCAGAACTGCACACAGTACTCCAGATGGGGTCTCACCAACTGCCTGTACAGAGGGATAACAACTTCTTGTTTTCTACTATTGATGCCTCTCCCTATGCATCCCAGTATCCCCCCCAGCCTTCCTTACTGCCTTCTCACATTGCTTGCCCACCTTTAGGTCGTCTGATATAATTACTCCTTGGTCCCTTTCCATTTTTACTGTTGTCAGTATCTCACCCCCATTGTGTACTCTTCCCCTGGGTTTTTGTTTCCCAGGTGCATTACCTTGCACTTCTTTGCATTGAATCTGAGCTGTCATACATTTGACCTTTCCTTCAACCTTGCCAAGTCCCTTCTGATCCTTTCCACTCCATCTTGTGTATCAACCCTGTTGCAGATCTTTGTGTCATCTGCAAAGAGACATACTTTTCAACAAAAGTTATTTTGCATTCTTTAATGATCCATTTCTTTGTTGAATGTGTGATTGAGAGAATAATTTTTTTCTGAAGTTCTGTCACTTGCTTTATTTTTTCATTTTTTGTTTGCACTATAATACATATTACTATTGTTAGTTCAATAAAAGCATTTTTGTTCACATTTACACATTTAATTACAGTATATACTACTGCAGTTTTGTTTACTTTTTGAAAGTCAACCATTGAAAAGCCTTGACCACAATTCAATAAAGTGGTGTTAGGTATAAGTATAATATTCTTATGTCCCAGCTCCCATGTCCAACAAAACTGTTAGCTGGTATTAAATAGGCATTTTGTCATCATCATCATCATCAGTAGGCTACAAGAAGGTTTGCTAGGATTAGGAATCCAAGTAACAGAATCAGATTTTTCAGATTCCAATCCATTTTACGGATTTAGGATTTTCAGAATTTAAGAATGAAAATCTTAAACTCTAAAAATGGTTAAATCAGATTTAAAAATTGGAATCTGATTCCAAAATGCAATTCTGGAATCCAAAATCTAATTTGAATTGCAGGCAATAAGTGCAAACCTGTACTTCCTGTCTGCTGGGATTTCTAGAATTTTGGATTCCAATTTAGAATCAGATCATCCATAATTCTAAATAAATGCTGTCAGAATGGATTTCAGTAAATCCAGGCTGCCTTAGTAACCCCAAAACACAGAGTCTCACACTCACTGAGGGAGATGGTGCCAGCCAAGACCAAGGCACAACAAAAAGAATATAATGGCAGCACTCAGCAGGAAAATAACAAAAGTTATTTTGCATTCTTTAATGCTCCATTTCTTTGTTGAATGTGTGATTGAGAGAATAAATTTTTTCTGAAGTTCTGTCACTTGCTTTATATTTTCATTTTTTGTTTGCACTATAATACATATTACTATTGTTAGTTCAATAAAAACATTTTTGTTCACATTTACAAATTTAATTACAATATATAGAAACATAGAATTTGATGGCAGATAATGACTACTTGGCCCACCTAGTCTGCACATATCCCTACCTAATGGAAAAGCAGTAGATCCTAGTTAACCAACAGCCTACTTCCTTCTACCCCCCACTAGAATTGCCTTATGTCTGTCCCATGCATTCTTGAATTCACCCATTGTTTTTGAATCCACGACCTCCTCAGGAAGGCTGTTCCATGCATCCACAATCCTCTCTGTGAAAAAAATACTTCCTCACATTACCTCTGAGCCATCCTCCTCTATCTTTAAATTGTGCCCTCTTGTTCTTGCGCATCTCTTTTTCTGAAAGATACAACCCTCTTGGACTTTCTTGAGTCCCTTGAGGTACTTGAAAGTTTCTATCATGTTCCCCCTCTCCCTTCTTTCCTCGAGGGTATACATATTGAGCTCCTTTAGTCTCTCTTCGTATGTCTTCTGGTGCAGACTCTGTACCATTTTGGTTGCCCTCCTCTGGACAGCCTCCACCCTGTCTATGTCTTTGTGGAGATGGGGTCTCCAGAACTGTACGTAGTACTCCAGATGGGGTCTCACCAATTGTCTGTACAGAGGGATAATTTCTTCATGTTTTCTACTGGTGACACCTCTCCCGGTGCATTCCAGTATCCCCCCAGCCCTCCTTATTGCCTTCTCACATTGCTTGCCCACCTTCTTTAGGTCATCTGATATAACCACCCCCAGGTCCCTTTCCATTTTTGTTGTTGTCAGTATCTCACCCCATTGTGTACTCTTCCCATGGGTTTTTGTTTGCCAGGTACATTACTTTTCACTTCTTTGCATTGAATCTAAGCTGCCGTAGAACTGACCATTCCTCCAACCTTGCCAAGTCCCTTCTCATCCTTTTCACCTCACGTTGTGTATCAACCCTGTTGCAGATCTTTGTGTCATCTGCAAAGAGGCATACTTTTCCTTCCCGTCCCTCTGCAATGGGCTCTGGCCAGACTATACCCCCTCTTGCTTTTCAGCCTAAACAGAGTTGGTTAGAAATTGTCTAATAGCTGTGTTTCAACCTGTAGTGTATAGGATCTGTACTAAGTAATTCCTAGCATTGTAATGTTAGCCTTACTGTTCTTTGTAACAATCCTGAACTTTATCATTGAACAATTGTTAGTACAGTCAGTCTGTATCGTATCTCTGTGACGTGGAACCTTTGTAAATGAGTCAATGACTCAAAGGTATTTTCCGAATCCAACAATAAACAAATAAATAAAATGTCACTTATAAAGATATTAAAAAGGACCGGACCCGGTACTGAACCTTGTGGTACCCCACTAGTAACCCCCACTTTCTTCACTATAGATTTTGTTTACTATTACCCTCTGCATCCTGTTGTCAATGCAATGTTTTACCCAGTCTACCACCCTGGGACCCACTCCCAGGCTGGCTATATGTCACATAGAGTGCTTGTTTTTAAGTGTGTTCTCTAAAGTGATGTGCATCCTGATTGATGTGCTTACATAGGGTTTAGTGAGTGTATCAATATATTATTACTTGATTAATGTACTATTTAAGAGAGTTGATCACCCTTGTAAAAGTCACACACCCTGACAATGACAAAGCATTCTATTCACAAGGCGAAGTGCTGGGGCTTTGTGCTGTGCTCTCAATAAACTTCGTTCAAAGACCATGACTGCTTCTTTTGTTATTTTCCTGCTGAGTGCTGCCATTGTGTTCTTTATGTTGAGCTTTTATAGCCAGTTTCCTACTGGGAACTTGTTTATCACAGGAAAGATATAATTGTCCTGCCATATCAGTTTACACACTTCTCAGAATTCAATGTTATTAAATGCAGGAAAAGTTGAATTACTTTCCATCAGTGTCCTCAAATGCATATATCATGCCAAGACATGGCATAGATATTTGTCTTTAGAACTGCAAATGCTGAAAATAAATTCAGTCCATCATTATTTGGCAACAGATGTCTCTTTACCACCATCAAGCTCTGATTTATCTTTTTCGGGGGGATTATTGCTATTGTTTTCTGTCACCACTGACTTGTTTTTTAATTCATTTAGTATAATATTTATTGTTGAACTCGAAAGGAAGGCTAGACACTACTACCTATTTTCATCCCTGGCCTAGAAAGGGATACAGATGAAATCAACTGAACCGAACCAGATGTAGCCACTCGTGGTATTTAAGTGAATGGGAGAAATTTGGCCAGGGCATCAGGGGAATTCCCCAACTTTCCTGTAGGAGGAATTCCTGGCCATTTCAGCAGTCTGCCAAGGTGGCCACCTGGGAGAATGATGGAAGAGCAGCTGTGGGTGTAGGGGATCTGGCCTTCTCCATTATCACCTATTCTCCAGAGATTCCTTCAGATACGGATATTGTTGCTGGGCAGAATATCACAGACACTGCTGTAAAGGATGACTCTGTGGCACAGAGTGGTTTGCAGGTTAAGCAGGACAGTCAGCTTAGACTCCACTTAGATGAGGAGGAGGACAAACTGAAGAAGGCAATGGAAGGAAAAAAAAACTGTTTTTGCTTTCTTTGGTGGCCAAGGAAAAGGCTAAATTCCTGGTTGAAAGAGAGAAGCTGTCTTCAGCTATCCTGTACCCTGTAGATGAATTGGCCTGTAAAGGGAAGCTCCCTGACAGCAGTGATCAGCTGGCATCTGCTACCTCTGCTGATGCTACATCATCAAAGGAGCTGGGTGACAGCAATGCCATCAAAAGTCAAATGTGCTTTGTGGTGTCTATCCCATCAGAAATGAACGCACAAAATAAAGATAAGTCTGTGACCAATTTGTCTGCTTGCACTGTTTTGGTGGTGCTCCAAAGTGAGATTGAATGCATAGCAGTGAGTGCCAACCTACAGGAAGATGCTTAGCAGGATAGAGGCTGCAGCATGGTTGGGTTCTTATGCATGACATTAAATGCCTCATGACATTCAAAGGTAAGGGACCAGATGCTTCAGGGGAGCTGAGATCAGGTTGTCGACCTGGAGTTCAACATGGGCATTTGGAGGAAGAGAACAGCATATAGCTGTGAGGAACTGGGTAAAGAACTGGTCTGTAGTGTCAGCCCTGGATGAGATCAGCTGGATCAGAGCTCCTAATGGGGTATCTTGGCATGTGGGCAACATGGACCATTTTCTTTCCTGAGAAGTGCTCTACAAACACTGTGAATATGGATTGGGTATCACTAAAAGTGTGTGTTTGGGGGAGGGGGAATGCTGTATCCTGCACTAAGACTCCAAGTGAGGAGGACTCTTGGACTGGCTCTACAGGAGTTACTAATGATATTATGCATGATGCACAGGGCTCTGGCACTAATGTATGTTCTGTTAAGGGGGAAGGTTAGGTTAAGCATTGCAAATCTGTAACTGTATTGGAGCCTGTACTGCATTCTCCATCAGAGGAAGCTGCCCCCCCTCTCTCCGAGCCTATGGAAGAAGGGAAACAGGCCAGGATAATTCTGTGGATGATGACTCTGATGCTTCTGAACCAGAAACAGGCACTCAGCCTCAGCCAGAATAACCACAGTCTCCTAGACAATTCAGGATGGCTAATTTGTTTGCAGCTGATGGGAATGGGTCCAGCGGTGGAACACTATCAAAGCGTAAGTATACAGGTGGTCTAGAATTTTGTCCTGATCAGGTCTTCTTTATCAGGAACTTATGGAAGGACTAAATTTTTTTTATTTTTTTGCCTCTGACTATATGCAGTTATACATGCGTAAGGGGAGACAATATATGATATTAATTTTAAAACCTTGAAATCCCTGGAGAGGTTTTGGCTCAAATATGATAAATTGAAAGGTTCTGCTTTGTGGGCTCCTTTCATGGCTATCTCTCTGTCTAAATGTGCTATAAAAACTATACAATCTTGCTTAGGAATGAGGAGGTTCATGTATGTATGTATGACACTATCCTGTCCGTGCCTGGGTCTTCTCATTCAGAGTTAATATCCAGGTTTCAACTTGATTTTGACACTGTCCAGAAATGGTTCGGGTCAAATCAATTATCCCTAAATGCTAAGAAAATGATCTCCATGTGTTTCGGTACTAGACAGAGACTTTTGAGGCTCCCTTCCCACCCCACTTTCCACACCCTAGATGGGGGCACAATTGACAACGTGCCCTCATTTAAATGCCTTAGTGTCTGGCTTGACCGGCACCTTGGCTTCTCTCAGCACATAAAGTAGATGACATTCACAAAACTCCACACCATGCTCGGTGCCCTTTATAAGAACAAACGCTGCATCCCTATGTTTGCTTGCCGAGATATCATCTCTAAGATGATCCTTCCTATCTTTGATTATGGCAAAATTGTTTATAGTGCTGCACCAAAGTCCACCTTGGCCAAACTGGACCCCCTGTTCCATGCTGTTTTGGCTTGTCCTACCCTCTCCGTACCCACCACTGTTCCCTATACTCTGCTTCCCCCGCCACAGAAGATTGCTGCCTAACCCACTGCACCTCCTTCATTTCTAAATTCTAGCTGGCTTCTCTCCCCCCTTATCTCAGCTTGCTTCTCTCCCCTATGCCTCCCTCCTCTTACTCTCTCTCTCTGTAAAGCAGGCTATCGCTCCCTTTTGCTCCCCTCTTGTAAATCCCTTGCTGGACAGAATGCCTTCTCTTTCCACTTTCCTAATAGCTGGAACTCTCTTCCCCTAACTATTTGTTCTGCTACCTCCAAATGCTCTCTTTCTTCATTACTCCAAGCCCACATTGCTCCCTCCTGTAAATGCTCATAGCCCAATGTCCTACCTCCCCCTTTTTCTCTTTTCCCAATCCACTACCTGTCTCCAATCTCCTACACCTCTCTGCACCTCCCATTTCCCACTATTCACGTATTATAACCTCTACACTCATCCTCTCCCCATCGCAACCCTACCATCCCTCCCTCCAACCCTCTCCTTCTCTATCATCTCCCCCTCCTCACTCCCCTCCACTATTTCCTCAACCCCATTCCCACTTTTCCAGCATCCACTTCCTCCTCCCTCTACCTTCTCCATCTTCTTCCCACCCCTTATCCTATCCCCATCATTTCATGCCCCTCCCCAACTCTATTCTTGCTATTCCCATACCTTGTCCATCTCCCCACCTCTCTTCTGTCCCTCCACCTGCCTTCCTCTTCTCCCCCCCTCCCATCTCCCTATCCTCCCTCCTATCTTTCCTCTCTCATGTACCTTTCCAGTTGCTCCTCCCTCTTCCCAATTTTTTTACCACTTCCTACCCTGTCCTGTTTCCTGTTGTACTGCCTGTGAGTGCCTGGCACCTCACACTCCTGATGTAATCAATTAGTTTGTTATTCAGTATGCCTATATGATATTGTGTATTACTGTACATTGCTGTGCCTTATTGTATTATCATACTACTGTGCTTTCTACTTGTTATTATGTACGTGTCCCTTCCCCCCTCCCCAGGACACATCTGGAAATGAGCTTTATGGCTCAGTATGTCTTTCCTGGCAAATCTCTTTTAAATAAATAAACGTATCAGATATTTTGTACTGGCTTCGACAGTGCTGCAAGGCATTGGATCAACTGATTCCCATCACTGACACTGAGCAGGTTTGGATGGGGGGGTGGAAGTTTAAGGTTTAGCTGCATCAGACAAATACAGGGATATGTCATCTCCCAGCTACTGGAGTTTCCTTTTAGGCAAGAATAGAGGCACGTGTTTTTCTCCAGGTCAGCCTTGCACATGCCGTACGTGTGGGGTCAGGAGCCACCTGAGTGCTGCCTGTGATGCTAACCAGTGTAACCTTTGTTTCAGATATGGGCATATCAGCATGAGGTGCCCGAACTCATTTAAATGCAACCTGTGTGAGGAACAGGGGCATTCATACAGTGCTCCTGGCCTCCCATAAAAGGTCAGGGAGCATTGATTAACAATCTCTGACTACTAAGGGAAAAGCGCAGGGGTCAGCAAGGGCCTCAGAGCAAAGATTTGCAGACAAAGCAAAAAATAATACATAGAGTACTCAGCAGGAGGATCAGGATGTGTCAGATGCTGTGGAGGTGCAAGATCAAAGGCCCAAGGATCCCGCCATGGTGGACCACAGCAGTAGACCCAGATGGTAGTCCCCACTGGGCATTCTCTGATTGTAGCCAAAAGATCTGAGGCTATGAGTGAAGAGGGCTCTGAAACAGCAACAAACAGCCCTGTAGCTGGTAATGACACTGCAGAACAACCTAGGCAGCAGGAGTCCCATTCTGATATCCCCCCCCCCAGGAGTTAGAGATGGAAGTAGTTCCTTACAGGAAAAGATGTAGACAGAAAAAGTCCACAAATAGAAATGTGATGCCTTCAGTGACTATTACACAGAATAGATTTACTATTTTATCCTGCTGTAAGCAGTGGGGAGATAAAGAGGAAGAAGGATATTCAGAGGCATCTACAATCTTAGATCTGTCCTCAGACTGGGATGACATTCTCCCAGTAGGGACATCTGTTGTCAAGAAGAGTAGCAGACAGGCCAGTCCAATGGCGTGGAGGCTGAGGCTCTGGGAGCCTCACTTCCTGGCATGCCAGAGACCCGTGTTCAGAAACAGGCATGGGTCAATCGTGGGCTGGCTAGAGAGGAAGGATCAAGTGTACCTAGGATTGCACTTCTTCCTTGGGAAGGGGGACAGCCCCTCAGAGCAGTGACATATGTGCTGAATTTTATAAAACATTTCTCCCACTGTGCAGGTACTTTTGAATCATATTCTGGACATAGGACAGGTAACTTCTTCCATGCAAACTGCACTGTTGATTTATATTTTTAAGTTGGGGGTTAGGACAGATATCAAAAAATGGAGGCCATTGAGCCTCTTGAATATGGATCAGAATGTCCTGTCTAAAATACTAGCAACAGGTTATCCCAGGTAGCCCCAATAGTCCATGCTGAATCCCAGACGTGCCATCAGACAACAGAGCATATATGATAATTTGATTGTACTACGAGAATTAGTGGAAACAGGCAACAAGGATTTCTTAAATGGGTTTTTGTTAACAATAGACCAGGAGAAGGCATTAGATTGGGTACCACACTCTTACCTGCTCAAAGTACTGATTACATATGGTATACCCAATGATTTTATAGATTGGATCCTAGTACACTATGGGAAGGGGGCAGTGAGGTTCCCCCTTGTTCACTTTTCTCTTGACCCTCCTGAACTCGTTGAAAGGGGTGTCAGAAAGGGCTGCCACTAAGTCTGCTATTGTATATGTTTATTTGGATCCCCTACTTAAACCCTGATTCATCAGAATTCAAACATCAAAGATATTTAGGTGGCTCCTGATATTCCTGAGGTGAGGACATTGGTATATGCTGATGACTTGTGTATTACTGTGCAAAATCAAGATTCAGCGCCATTTGTCCAGCATACACTGAATGGGTTCTCCAATATAGTGGGCGACAGAATATATTATAATATCTGGTGACCCTCTATAAAGACTGGATATGCATTCCTGATAAAATGCCATTACAACCAACTGAATCCCGTAATAACTTGATAGCGGGTTATTATGGCATTTTCTTCCTCCCGCTCTCATGTCACTGAAGTGTGAAAGAAAGCACTAGTATTTGTGTGAGTACAGTGGCTGCTCAGGGACATGCTCAGTCACACAAATATAGCTTATGTTTTTTTCTCTGTTGAAACTTTGCACCAGTTATAATTTTTAATTTTATTTTTTTTTTAACATTTAACATTTTTTCACCTTCTGCAGTCATGGTCCTGCTTTTACATCCAGCCACCGCTCCACTCTGCCACCGACCCCGAAGTTGCATGCCCAGCTGGCAGATGCAACTACACCTGTGAAAGGGGGCTCCCCGATAGCCCCCCGTGCCCGGCGAGGAACCAGTACCAGCACATGCCTCCAGGCATCGTCGGCCGGTGGAGCTGCGGCTATCAAGCCGCCTTGGACTCATGCTGCAATTTTCCTTGTTCTTTCCCCATTGAGACCACAGACATGCAATGACATCCATACACATACATGCAGATATCCACCATGGTCCCCCTTCCATTACACTGCTGCCTGTGGTACCTCTGGGCGTACCCAGGGGTTGCCGCAGCATGGTGTAAAGTCCCCATCCCACCCCAGGACTAGGAGAGCTGTCTCCCGATGCTCAATCCCAGTCCTCCCCTGCTGACCCCTGACAACCTGAGCTCATTCCTGAACCCGGGTCACCGGCATAGTGTGAGGTGTGGTGTCCAGCACCTCAACCCTCAGCCCCACCAGGCCAGTACACCAGTTATTACAAAAAATAATGCCTGTGCAAAGTTTGTTTTGTGAGTTTTGTGTGTGAAAAATCCTCATAACACACACCTGCACAGGTATTATTTTCTACATAATAAATGTTCTGGCATGCCACTGGGGTGACAAATGGGTGATGCTGATATGGCAACCATAGCGGGAATCCAAGTGACGAAGGAACTTGTTAAAATACTTGGGCTTTAGCTTGGATCTGGGAATCTAGTGAATGATAATTGGTCCCAATGCACTGCTAAAGTAAAAAGGAAGTTGGCTTACTGAAAAATATAGGAGTCTCAAAGCAGGAGAGAGTGTATTTGATCTGTACATTACTTTTACCATGTTTTTTGTATGTTAGTGTAGTTTATTCTCCCCCCAGCAGAATTGAAAGCTAGGTTGTATAGTCTTTTCTTTTATGGATTATGGAAGAGTAGATTGAACCCCATGAGAAGGGATATTACATAAAGAGTGATTAATGAAGGGAAAGTAAACATGATAAACCCTTTGTTTTTTTTTTTTTGTAATAATGTTTTTGTTTTATAGTGTGTACCCTGTTTTGAAAGATGAAGGGAAATTTTTCACTCTGTTAATTATGAAATGGCTTCCGCCCTGGTTCCCAGAACAGCAAGAGGGACACTGTGTGAGTCAACTAAAGGCATTAACACATGCAGTTTCACAAATATACTTAAACATTATGCTGTAAACAAACATGTGGAAACTGAAACCAGAAAATCTTATGCCTGGGTCCAGACAGCAGATCTGTAGTCTAATTATTAATACTTGCTCTTGTCAGCCAATATGCTTCAGAATGTGCCTGGAAGGACAAAAGGCTGCTGCAGTTAGTCAGCTGCTGAATAAAAGGATTCTGTATCACATGTGGGACATTCCATGGTTAGGGCACATGGGAGGATTTCAGTTAAGACTCTCTTAAATAGAAAAAGATTGAGGAGAGGAATTGTCTGAGAGAGGGGTGTGGAGGCACTCCAGAAACTCAGTCCCACCTCCTATTTAACTGTCCCTTTGCCAAGTCGTTTTGGGCTTATCTTGGCCAAGTGTGACAGGAACCTGCCCTTGATGGTATGCTGATCAGACAGCAACACCAACATAGCAAAATACCTCGCTGTTGGCAAAATCAACACTTTGTCAACAGCTAACTGTGTTGGTGCGCCCGAGACAGGGGCACACTGGCTCCCAGTCCTGCATCCCCTCCCCGAGTCAACTCCAAATTCTTGGTACAGGGGTGTGGGGGCTGAGCCCCCTGCATGGGGAGTTTGGGGGTTGGACCCCCCTGATAGAAATGCAGGACCGGGAAGCCTGTGGTATTTATGTCTACCACAACTTGTGGTCTACATAAATCCCATCACTGTGATGCCGGTTGACAAAAGGGTTGTCAAACTGGCATCGCAGAGCCCTTTTTGACACAGTAGGTTATCCAACAGTGGTATTAGGGCTTTACTATGCAGGGTGGGGCAGATACAATAGGTCCCCATTGCAGCTGTATTTTGCTTGCTGCAGGTATTACCGTTGGCAGGCAAGATGTGTCCTGCAGATTCAGGAAAAAAATATATATGGATATAAAAATGATGGTTGATATGGTGCATCAATTTGTAATGATGGTTTGCAAGTGCAAAAAGGGGAAATTACCCTTCGGAGTGTTGTCACAATTGTGGAAACAATGTAGCTGGATACCTCCACCGTAGCAACCCATAGGATGAAATCAGTTGTGTCACATGTCTATTTAAGGAATATACTCCTCCACGGTGTGAGTATACTGGTGGATTTACCACATCTGGTGTGGTTTGGACACAAGGCGCAGCCGAGTGACTTAACCGCACCAGAAGTGATAAATCCACCAGTATACCCACTCCCTGGAGGGATATATTGCTATTATACAATGGTATTATGCATGTTTTATGCTAAGAAAAATAAAGCTTTTTTGTGGGGTTTGTATTATTTTTATTTAGTGCTGCAGAGGAAATGAAGAGTTCTGGTTGGTGGGACTCCGTTGTAGTGGTATTGCAACTACGGAGGATTAGTTCCATAGTTGATGCATTGTGCGCATGCCCAAAATCGTGTTTTACTAGTGCAGTTTATTTAAATTGTTGTTGGTGCTTTACTTGCTGTGGGCACGGTCATCATGGGGAAAAAGTTTGATATTTTTTTAGCCATGTGTGTCGGCTGTGGAAGTAGCGAAGTGTGCAAAGGTCACACAGTGCGGAGTGGAACGGACAGACATTGGAAGTGTAGATTCTGTGAGAGTGTTAGTGGCCCCTATGTTGGGCAGTCGTGGGACTGGAGAGTTAAGATGCAGTTAGGTGAGTGTCAAATGGCAGGTATAGTGATTTTATGTGGAACATGGCATCTGTGTTGAGTATTAGTTTTTTACACAGTTATAGAGCGGGTGTTAGAAGAACGTGGTTTAGCGGTCTTGTGTTGTCGGTGAGAGTTTCACGCGATGACTGGCAGTGGCTTTGCAAATGCTGAGTTTCACATGGTTGGAGTGATTTCAAATGTGGGTTCTGCTTGGGCTGGCTGGTGGCTGGCACCTTTTCCAGTGGGTATACTGGAGGATTTATCACAGTGAAAAGGTGCCAGCCAACCAATCAGAATGCAGCATTTGGTATTTTGTTCTGTGCCCATTGTATAAGAATAGTTTTAAGGAGCTGGCAGAAAAATAGAGAGGGGAGTGTTATTGTTTTTTTTTCACATATTTATATATATATATTTATATATATATATATATATATATATATATATATATATATATATATATATATGCTACTTTTCTTTCTGCAAGAAGTAATGCTTTATGTATTTTCTTTTTGACATTTTTGTTTTTCATACTTAGTTCTGAAGAATTATGATATGTGTATGCTGGTTAAAACGAGTCTTGTTTTTAAATAAAACTCCCCTACTCTTTTCAAGAACAACCACCAGAACAGACAGACGGGACCTTGAGTTAATGTCTCATCAAAAGGACAGCACACCCTGACAGTACAGCATCCCCTTAAGTACTGCTGTTGAATGCCATCGTTTTTGGTATCAGCTGTGGGACTACAACCTTTACCTTGGAAAGATTCTCTGATGCATATATAGTCTGGTTTCCAAGACAAGTACATTCTGATTAGGGTTCAAATAGCATTGCCACAGACAAAGTTACACATTTGCATTAACAGCAGTTACATTTCTGTGTGATACAGTACCTCATGTCACCCCACCAAGACTAAGGCTATGTTGTTCAGGCCAAAATTCCTGGGCCTCTCCAGGGACCATCTTCTGCCACTCACTACCTTGTCTGGCTCCAAAACAGAGGTGGTACAGTCAAATACCTTGGCCTCACACCAGATCAGGGGCTCACCCTAAAGCCCCATGTGGACGCTGTAACAAAAAACATCCACCAAAAACTGGGCCTTCTCTATCGCCTAAGCCACAACTTGATACCAGAGACTAGACTGGCTATCTCACAAAGCATCCTTCTCCCAACCTTAACCTTTGCCACCCTCATCATACTCGGCATCACTAAAACGGACCACAGTAGACTTACGACCCTATATCACAAAATAGCTTGCTTTGCTTCTAAATCTTACCCTAGGACCCACCATTGTGAAGCCCTCACAGCCCTCAACTGGCCATCCCTGCACAATAGGCTCCAGTACCCCCTACTACGTTGGACCTACAAGATCCTAGATGCCCATCCTCCGGCAGGTCTGAACAGACTACTTGCCCCAAAACCGCACAGATGACCACTCCTCTCCTCAAACAAAAACTCCTGGAAACTCCCCTGACCTGCATGGTAGCAAGGAGTAAATCCTTTACTCATCTAGCCCGGATTCATGGAACAATCTCCCCAGCCATTTACAGGAGGCACCGACATTAGCCTTCTTTCAAAGGGGGCTGTGTGCTCACCTTATCAAACCAAGTCCCTGCCACTGCCCCAATAGCTAAGACAACCACACCTCGTGTCAATTCGTACTGACTAGACACTGCTCCTCTACAAGGGTAATGACTAATGACTGCACAAGCAGGTACTCTACCTCGTACGGAACTTCCTGTAGGCAATCAAAGCACTTATCACCCTCACTGCCATCTGTCGTCACTGCTGTACTCTATATTGTGATGTATTTGCTGCCTTCTTCTACAGAAACTGTATGATGTACTCAAAACCCCGTATTATTTGTACTACTCTGCCATACCGTACACATCAGTGTAATATAACTCCAGCATTAGATGTACTGTTCCTTATTGCTGTATTAGATGTACTACTGTATCAGACGCACTGCACTGTACTACTACTGTACCAACTAATATCATGTACCTCCTGCCCTCTTACACAAAAACTGGAAAATTGTATTCTGTCCTAGTAACCCTGTACGATATGTCTGACACTGTGATACCTGTCTGTATGTTCAAACCATATGTAACACACCCTGGGTCACCCCTGAAAAAGGGACCTTCGGGGCCCAGTAGGCTTACCCGGTTAACAAAATTTAATAAATAAATAAATAAATAAATGTCACTCATCACATCCTTCCTCATTCAGGATTTTTTTTCCTAAGCTTTTATCTGGCATATTGCTGGGGTATGCCAGATACAAGACCTTCTGTTTGTAGTAGTAACCCCATGAATTTCCAGCAGATGATTCTGCCTGCTATCCAAACAAGAGCACAAGCTATACAAGTTTAACAACTTCCAACCTTTGCTGAGTATAAATACTATACAGACAGTTCCAGTCATGGTCAGAACAAGTAACACTGTAAGCAGCGCATGACATACTAAATCAATTTTAATGTGGCAGATCCTTCCTGATTTGCATTTTGTGCCTATTGTTCATAGAACTGGGTTATTCCATTATTTACAGGTACAGTAGATACATTGTTTATTGTGCTGGTGTCTGAATGCACTCACTTTGTGTACTGGCAACAAAGATGCTTACAGGAGCAGGTCAGGATCTTCATTTCCATCAGTCACTTGCCTAACGGGGGTACTATATGCTGGGCGGAACTGTGGCAGTGACTCAGAAATCAGGAATCCTCTTTAGGAAGGCATCACATTTTCCTAGCCTCTTCATTGCTTCTATTATTTTCACCTTAATTCATTGTTTCCTCTTCCTTTTAAATTGATTTACTCAGGGTAGCTTAGCTTACATTTTAAAAAAACCTTGCTGATTCTCAATACTTGGAGAGTAGGATTACTAAGTATTTTTCATACCACTTTGAGCATATAATATTTAATTAGTGTACCTGCTTTATTTAAAGGGAAACTGCCATCCCTTTTCACATCGTCATTTGTAGTTGAAACATGCCTATCAGCTGTCCCACATTATGAGGAACAGTTCCTCATTTTACTTCATAAAAGCTCTGTGTTCCACACTGAGAGAATGTCTCACATTGAATGTTAAGATTTTAAAGCAAGAATACATAGTAAATACTTTGAAAAATATAATATTATTCAATTAACAACAAACGTTGTAAACAACAAGGCACACATTCTTTTTTAATATTTTCTGTTTATCATGACCCTCTTCTATGCTACAGCAGAGCCACTCCCTCAGGGTCCTCCCAGGTGACTTTAGCTTGGCATACTGCCATATTCCCCTGGTACTCTGCCTCCACACTGCCTCGGTTTGCACCCCGGGCAGAGAAAGAGAGAGCACTCCCTTTTACTCCCCCCTACCTGCACAAACGTTCATCAGGCAGTATCCATGGGTTTCCAGGTTTGGTCCTGTCAGTGACACCAGAGGCTGTTGTCAAGCCAGCTGCAGGGTCTTTTTCCCCAGTTTCTCCCATCCCTGAGGACATCGGCATACATGGAGGTCCAAGGAGCGTGTGGACACAAGGTGCACTGCTGCTACGGATTTTATCTGACATCCTCCCCTCCCACTATGACCCTGAACTGCACTGCCACCTGTGGTAACCCAAGTGGCAGTACTGCAGTGGGGACATTGACCCTCCATCCCCAAAGGAGGACAGTATCCCCTAGGATACTCAGTCCTCCTCCCCCCAGCCAGCCTCCAGCAGCCCAAGCCCATTCCCAAACTTGGCTTGCCAGCATCACAAACGGTAGTGCAACCACTGCGCAGATGGACCGTCTTCATGTTAAGTGTTCTGAGCTTCTTAAAGTTTTGATTAAGTGTCCCACATTTTGGTATTTGTTCCATATTTTGAAAGGCAATGTTCCACATGTGAGGGATGAAAGGTTAAGATGTATGAGTTGAAAACCCACATTTTCTTATTGCTTACCTTCTCTCAGCTTCATTAATGTTACTTGTTGTTTTATCTGCTTCCTTTCTTAGTAGAACTGAAAGGCATGCTAATAGAGAAATTTTACCCAACTTTGATTTGTCTCAATCCTTGATCTACTCTTATTGCATGTTAGAAACACCCCAAACAGTGCAGCCACTCATGATACAATAGTGTTCTCTCCTTCTACTGCAGAATGAGTGGATAGACTGTATTGCTAGTGTTACCAAATCCAGGAGAGATGCTGTGGGAGTTGATCAAGGGCTTTAAACAAACATGCTTTTATGCAGTAACACCCATATGGTAGGCAATCTGTTTTTCACTTTTAAACAATAAAGGGGAATCAGACTTAAACTACCAGTTACATCAGCAGTCTCTACAGAATAAGACCAATTATCTCACATGTGTTTTTAAACTAGAGTGCCTTTGAGGCCTACAGGGATTGACAGGTCCCCAGCTCCATTAGGAGCTCATCTTCAAAATGGTTCTCCTGGTTTTCAACCATGCATATGTAGTTTATGGCACTGCCCGCTCCACCTCCCTTGCCAGATTGGACACCCCCTGCACTGCTTTCACCTGCTTTGCTACCAGCTCACCCTGTCATACTCACCACTTTTCCCTTTACTCCTCCCTATCTATCTGCCCTCTCCCCTCACATTGCCAGTCCCACTGTGCTTCCCTCATCTCTAAGTACTAGTTTGGGTCTCTCTCCCCTCATACCTATCCCACTTCCTCTACCCCATCCCCTCCTCCTGCTACACCTTGCGCTCAAGAGACCCAAGTACATTCTTCCTTCCCCACCTACACTGCACAGCCAGGAAATCTACTTTCTCATACCACCTCCCCTCCTTCTGGAACCAGCTACCCTCTCTTCCTTCCCTCAATCAGACACCAGCTAAAACTCCTCCCTTCTCCACCTTGTTCCTGCCAACCCTCTTCCTGAACCCTTCTTTACCCTTGCCTGACTTTTGGCCATCCCTACATCTCCCTCTCCCTTAACCTCATAGTTCCAGCAACCTTGTGAAGTTTATCAATCTGTTTTGGGTCCTACATTCAGTACCAGCTCAGTCTTCCTTCATTCTGGCACTATGCACTTTGAGTTTGGCCAGTTTGCACACATGATTTGTATACTAATTTATTTGTCCTTCGTTTGCAATGTTTTGCCATTTTTTTCTGTACTGCAATCAACTTATTGTCTTTATGTCATCCTCTTTGTAACCACATCACCTGTCTGTCTGTATTTTGTTTGCAATTGTGCATCTCCTCTTTCCCTTTCCCATGGGCCACACCTGGAAACAATCCTCGGCTCAGTGAGCCTCTCCCAGTTACCAATTTTAAATAAATACGTGCATTGACCTTTATTTACTTCTGTATCTTTGTAGTGGCTTAACTTAAATGCTTGTGTATATAACATTGGATTTAAATAATAGTTACACTCTGTGTTCAGTGTTTTTTATGTTGGCTCATGCTTGCGCGCCAGCCAACATCTTGCTGCAGTAGCAGATTTGGAGGCGCGGTCATTGTTGGGCGAATGCAGGACACGCATGAGTAGGTGCATCCCTCATTCCCCAATCAGCCAGCAGCAGGCGCTGACCTCACGCATCCCTAATGTGGCCACCAGATGTAAGAAAAGGTCTGCTGCAATGAAAGCAAAGCTCTCATGCAGTGTGACCACAACATACCTCCCAATCAGCAGGCAACATGGCGGCAGTGACTGCCTCCACCGCCTGTCACAATGCGGACAGGGAAGCCCACTCCCCTTCGGCATAATGTCCCCCCTCCCATTTAAAATGTATGCCAAGGGCATGCCCAATCTCCCTCGGCATCATGCGCCCTCCAACAGTTTTTCTTTGCCAATGGGGGGGCTAATCCCCATCGGTGTTTATCCCTCATCCCCATTTATTTTGCCAACGGGGAGCCCATTCCCCATCAGCATAATGCCCCCCCCAGTATGTGCTGATGGGGTGCCCAATCCTGTCAGCTACAGAAATCCCCTCTCAAAACACTTAGGTGGCACGCTGGGAGCCCACCCCAGTGTGCCAAATCTGCAAAACACAAAAGTCCCGCAATGTGTTTTTGTTTTGTTTTATATCAAAAGAAAAGGTCCTCGCCGTCTTTCTCTGCCCTCCCACAACTCCAAGCACTCACCTTCAAGACTCTGCCTCCCCACACACCTCCACCCTATACTTACCTCCGAAGTCTGGTATGATGATCTTTGGTGGGCCGGGAACACGTCTGCACTCTTCAAAGCCGACTGCGAACTGAGGAAATGTCGGTAACCTGTATAATGACATAAATAGTTTTTTTTTTTCAACTTTGTTGCATATCTCAGCCATTTTTGGGGAATTTTGGCACCACATTTTCAACACGGGGTTATTGGAACCCCCTCCTCATCAATTCAGGCACTGTCATGGTGTTATTCAGCTGCGAAAGATGATTTTGTGGTCACTCTATGGAATCACCTTTCAGGACTGATTAACAAAACGACAGTGCCACTGTTCATGAGGGGCGCTCTCAAAAAGCCTATGTTACAAATTTGGTGGGAAAAACCAAGAAAATGGCTGTTTTATGAGCGTGCGTTGCACAGTTTTCATGCATGCGCATAACTGCCTGAATTTGTAATATTTTTACTCGATATTTTCAAAATTGGCATTTTCCACACCTTCTTATAAACAGTACAGCTGTCATTTTTACATATCCTGGTCGAAATGTGTTTTCGCACTTCTGGCACAGAATAGTGTGGTCGCTGTGAGAAATCAGTTTTTGGGACAGTTTGAGGAAATAACGGTGACACTGTTCATGAGCAGAAGTCCTAAAATGCCTATGTTGAAAATTTGGTGATGAAATTCCATAACATGACTGTGTTAGTTTTTGTTGACCGGGTAAGTGCACTAGACAAATTCTGCCTATTTTTAGGCACGACCCCGGGGAAGGGGATACAGATGAATGCCAACTGACCTTGATACAAGTGTGCATTGCGCAGTTTCCATGCACCCTTTAACTTCTCAAATGTGCAATATTTTCATGCCAGATTTTCAACACTGGCATCTTTTCACATCTCCTTATGAACAGTACAGCTGTCATTTTTCACATCCTGCCCTAAATGTGTTTTCGCACCTGTGGCACACAATGGCATGGTCACTGTACGAAATCAACATTTCAGATAAATTAACAAAATCACAGTGCCACTGTTCATGAGGGGAGGTCCCAAAATGGCTATGTTAAACATGTGGTTAAAAAAAATTCCCCAAACTAAATTGGGTTACGGACGTGTGTTGCACACTTTCTATGCATGCTCATAACTTCACTTTTTCATATTTTCACTCCAGATTTTCAACGTTGCCATTTTTTTACATTTCCTCATGAACAATACAGTTGTCATTTTCCACATACTGCCCCAAATGTGTTTGAATCCCTGTGTCACCAAATGGCATAGCCACTGTGCAAAACCACCTTTCAGCTAACAAACTGGTAGTGCCGCTTTTCATGAGCTGGGCTCACAAACAGCCCATGTTAAAATTTGGAGTGAAAATACCAAC
The DNA here is from genome assembly GCA_016271365.2 of Neoceratodus forsteri. Lineage (NCBI taxonomy): Eukaryota > Metazoa > Chordata > Ceratodontiformes > Ceratodontidae > Neoceratodus > Neoceratodus forsteri. The sequence goes on from CM028135.1 coordinate 757,756,486, forward strand.
ACACGCCTATGGTGTTAGGATTTTCAACTGTAGCACCCCACCCTGTAGAGACTGACAGGCATCAGGGGTGTGATCATCAGCTGTAATGCTCACGCCATTCCACCCCACCCCCACCCTGCAGCCAGTGACAGGCATCGTGGTGTGCCTTGCACTGTTCGACCACAAAGTTCACCCCATTCTTCTATACTGCACCCACCTCAGTGTATTTCCTTATAGAATGGGGTAAGTATAATGCCCAAAGACCCCAAAGTACACCACAACACTTGTCAGTGTCTACAGGGTAGGGTGAGGTACAATGGCATATGTGCTATAACTGATGACCCAAAGGCACACTCCAATGCCTGTCACTCTCTACAGGGTGGGGGTGGGGCTGGTGTCACTTCAATACTTCACTGCCATTCCTATTATGCTTCTCTAGCTCCGGCACTACCAATGCCAATGCCAGCGAGACAACATTCAGCATTGACAAATGCTTGTTTAATGTAAGTGTTATATTGAGGTTAAATCTCTGAGTATTCCTCTTTTTATTTATTTATTTAAAAAGTTTTACCAGGAAAGACATACTGAGCTGAGAATCATCTCATTTCCAGATGCGTCCTGGGGGAAGGGAAGTGGAAGATAAATACACAGTACTTACAGAACTTAATCAGCTAATTATACAATGCAATTACAATGTGTAAAAAACAGTGCAAAAACGGTAGTAATTCACTATACAGGCTAGATGAAGTATATACAATCATTAACATATTAGGTAGAGGCACTACTCAGATATGCAGTGAATGGGAGCGTCCAGAGTAAACAGGGATTGAGGTGGAGCTGCTTGGGGTGCGCAGGTGGTAGTGGGAGGGTTAAAGAGAGGGACAGGGGAGGGAGGGTAGAAGGTAGAAAGGAGGAGAAGGGATGAGGAGAGGGAGGGAGGGAGGGAGTAGGTAGAGAGGATGGGAGTGTGGGGAAGAAGGAAGAAAGGAGGAGAAGGGGCGAGGAGAAGGGGAGGGAGAGGAGGGGAGTAGGTAGAGAGTAGGAAAAGTGGAAAGAAGCTATGGGGCAGGTGCAGGAGGAGGGTGAGTTCATGGAGAAGACAAGAGAGAGTGCAGATGGATATTTAACATACCTGTAATGTGATCAGCATCTTTGCAAACAGTATGATGTATGTGCTAATACAGTGATGTCACATCACACCAGGTATTTAGGAGGAGGCCTGTCCCTGTAAACCCAGCCCACTGATGAAGCTCATTCAGAGAGAAGTGCCATGGCATTTAGGGCCAGTTCTTATCCACTTTTATTTTGCACTGGCACTCTTAAAACTGTTTATTTCAAACGTCACTTTTTATGTCTTCAAGCCTTAAAAATGCAGCCTCAAGTTGAGTACCAGCAATGAAATGCATTTGCTTATGCCATTTCAATCTCAGTTTGACGGCTTTGGCAGAAAACAGGTTTTCTGCTTGTTTAGATAAGCTCTGTGCAATGTCTTGTTTTACATGGAATCCTGATTTTGTTTGCCCCTTTTGTTTGTTTATTGTTTATTGAAAAGTATTGGAGTTACAACCTTTGAGTCGGGGGGGGGGGGGACTGTTTTTCAAAGGCTCCACATCAGTGTTACATGCAGAGCAAACAAGCAGCATAACAGCAGAAATTTACAACAGAAACAGGTTACAGAACTGAGAGTGGAAATACAAACCCCAAGTCAAAAATAAGTTACAAGTCAGAAACAGCTAGTTGGCATACATGTTATACAGGGTCCGAGCCGTGGGGGTGGGGGTGGGTTCTAGAGGTAACAGGCTGCTGAGGGCCTATGTGCAGTAACGCATCATTAGTTGCAGACACAGGTGGATTGGGAGAGAAGTACTCTGCAGAGAGAGGATTTATAAGATCCAAACCGCTGTTCCAAAGTGACAGCAGGGGGAAGATTGTTAACCCAAAGGGGTGCTCTGTAGTAAAAGGAGCATTGACCCATAGAGGACCTGTAGTGGGGGACTGAGAAGACAGAGGACAGCAAGCTCTTGTGAATCTCCTGTAGGAATGGGATTGTACTAGATGTCAGAGGCCCTGAGGGGAGTGTTCGAGGGTGAGCTTTCTGTCTAGGAGACAGATTTGGTATCTAAACCTTCCTTTGAAGTTCAACCAGCTGGTGTGTCTGTAGAGCTCACATCTGTGGGTCAATCTGCCACTACACAAGACCAGTCATCAGGCTTTATTAAGTGTGACTTTGATGCGACAGAGGGCAATGGGATCAGTGGAGCCATAGAAGATTACCCCATAGTTGTTTAAAGATAGTACCGAGAAGATCATTGCAAGCTGCAGGGCTCCGAGGGGCAGGCATCCCATATGCCTGTACAGAAGTCCTAGTCGTTTGCTAGCGGCTGAGCTGAGCTGATTGATATGCTCATGGTACATGAGGGAGGAGTCTATTGTGACCCCCAGGTACTTGAATATGGGTACTAATTCAAGAGGAGAGCTCTGGAAGTTATGGATGCAGAGAGGAAAGTTTTTAAGGGGATTTTGGTGATGGCCAAAAAGCATGGCCTTTATTTTTTTATAGTTCAGAACAAGTCTATGCTCAGAGAACCAGGCTTTGGCTTCCGAGAAGGAGTGCTGCAGGGAGGATTGGAGGGAGAGGGGGTCAGGATGGCTGACGAAGAGGACTGCATCATTTGCATAGAGGATAATCTGGCCTTTGCAGGCTGCAGGGAGAGTGTTTAGGAATAAGGTGAAAAGGAGTGGGCCCAGGATTGAACCCTGGGTAACCCCCTGATAAAACAGGTTTACTGGTGGATAGCATGGAGTTAATTTTGACCCTTTGGAATCTACTGCTCAGGTAGTCTTTGAATCACAAGGTGGCCTTGTTGGACAGTCCTATAACGGGCAGGGATTGGAGAAGGAGGGTGTGACTGACAAAGTCAAAAGCCTTTGTTAGGTCGATGTACGTAGATCCTACTAGGTGTCCTCTATAAAGGGCTTTGCTGATGAATTTGGTGTATTCAAGAAGGGCAGTGGTGGTGCTATGCCCCTTCCTGAAACCATGCTGCTCAGGGCAGAGTAAATTATATTTTGTGAGATAGTTAGTGAGTTGATCTGCCACTATTTTTCTGAGCGCCTTTGAGATGGGAGGGGAGAATAGAGATGGGGTTGTAATTACCTGGGGAGGTGCGGTTCCCACTTTTAAATATTGGGGTGATGACAGCAGATTTCCAGCAGGCAGAAAATTGGCCCGGGCAGGGGGACCAATTTAGAATGGCTGTTAGGAGGATGAGGACCGAATCAAGAGTTAGGAGGACTAGTTTTAGGTCCAGGGAGTCAATACTATTGTGTGATTTACCAAGGACTTTGGTTAGGTAGGGCCTCGCTTCATGTGAGGAGATAGTGCAAAGCCTGAATGCAGGGACAGAGGCAGAGCAGGGGGGGCGTAGAGGTCTGCTCCAGGGCTGGGTCAAAGAAATTGGTGAAGAGGACTCCACTTAGATCAGAGAAGGCTGAGTTTAGGGTATCCACAATGGTCAGGGGGTCCTGGGAGAGGGAGCCATTTACCAGCAGTTGGGCTGGAGGGGGAGAGGTGTTCTTACCATTCAGTTTTTTAATGTTGTTCCAGAAGTTGTGTCCCTTCCCCCAGGCACAGAAGAGTGCATTCTGATAGTAGGCAATTTTAGCCTTACAGAGTTTTCTAGTGCACCTATTCCTGGCTTCCCTATACAGTTGTCAGTCATGGGGGTTGCCAGATTCATTGGCTTTCTGCCACTGGTTATCCCACAGTTTCATGAGATGCAGTACAGTCTGAGAGAGCCATGAGGTGTCCCGGCCTTTGATTACTTGTTTGTTGATAGGGGCATAACGGTCACAGGCCACATTGAATGTGGAGATGAAGTGGTCAAGAGCACTGACAATGGATGGTGCAGTGTTAATGGGGGACCAGTCACTGAGTAAGAGGACTTTCTTGAGCTGATGGAGTGATCCCTTTTTCAGATGGTGTAGGAAAGTGTATTTGGGAGGAGGTTTGTTTTTTTTTGTCGACCACTGACAGAGTACGGGGGAGTGGTCACTCATGGCATCCGGTAGTACAGCGACATCAGATATTTGGGTGGGCCTATTGGTGAGTATGAGGTCAAGTAGCGTAGATGCTCCCATTTTGTGGTTTAGCCTCATGAGGGATAGGTCCAGGGATAGGATGACTTGGGTTAGGTTCAGGGCTGCAACAGCATTTTTGTAGGGGGCTGAGGAAGAGGCCAACCAGCTGACATTGAAGTCACCCACCGCTATGATTTCACAAGATTTCAGCAGCTGGAATATGCAGTCTAGGACTGAGTTAAAAGCTAGTTTATGGTTCCTGGCGGGAATATACACTGTCACTATGTGGAGCACCTTACCTGATGAGTCTGATTGCAGCATGACTGTGAGCAGTTGGGCTGTGTGGGAGGAAGGGGGGTGTGGTGGTTGTGTATATGGATGCTTGCAGGGAGTCATGATTGTAGAGAGTGCAGTCCCCACCCCTCTTCAACTGCTGATCAGCTCTGAGGATGAAGTACCCAGGTATGTGGATGGTTGAGTCAGGGGTCTCAGGGACGAGCCACGTCTCAGTTATGGCGAGGATGTCAGGTGACACATAAGTCATCCAGCCTTGGTGGGTTTTTTTTTGTAAGCTACAGATATTAACAGTGGCTACTAGGAGCCCATGCAGTAGTCCATGAAGAGAAACATGGGTGGAGAATGGGCCTGGGTTGGGGTGTATGTTGCCCGATAGGAGGAAGAGTATAAGTAAGTGATGTAGAAGAGCAAGTCTTAGGAGTTTGGATTTAACTGCTGGGCACCTGGACTGACTGGGGAGAATTCAGGTGGTCACGGGTATAGGAAGGGTGCAAATAAGCACAGCAAGGGGATACGCAGGGTGGGAGCATTGGGAAGTGGGGGCAGTGACCGTAGGGCAGGTGATGCCAGGTGGGTGAGTTGCAGGAGGTAGTTCCCCAGATAGTGAGGCAGTATGGGGAGCCATCAGGGGTGCCAGATGTAGGGTTGGGGGGGGGGGGTTAATGGAAATAGTGAATGTGAGTATTACAAGGGAGAGGAACATTATCTGACACAAAGGAATCACACGCAGCAGCTTCAGAGTGTAGGGGGTAAGTGTGGGAGTGGACTTTGGAACTTGGCCCTTGATGTAGGACTTAAGGTAAGTTAAGCTCTTTCAATTAAGTACCCTGACCAGATAGCGCAGCGGAAAGATCGCTGCCTTGCATGTAAATGATCCGAGGTTTAAAACTGGGTGAGGTGGAGTACAGGGAGGAACTGAAAAAAGGGTGAAAGGGGATAAGGCATAGAAAACAGAGGGATGATACAGGAGGCTTGAGGAGGGTGGGGTTCGAGCGGGGGCTGCTGGTCCCATCCACTCCAAGTGCATCTCTGTATGGTGTGGGGGGGGGGTTCCTGGAATCAGTGTCCTACTTTACAAGTCTGCTGGTACCACCCACTCACAGTGCATCTCTGTGTGGAGTGGGGGGGGGGGGTCCTGGAATCAGTGGCCTACTTTACAAGCCTGCTTGTCCCATCCGCTCATGGTGCATCTCTGTGCGGTGTGAGGTGGGGTTCCTGGAATCAGCGGCCTACTTTACAAGCCTGCTGGTCCCATCTGCTCCCGGGTGCATCTCTTTTACAGCTGTGTTGGCTAAACCACTGGGAGGTCAAGTGACCTGCTCAAACTCATGGTGGCTGTAATCCAGTTTGAGCCTACATCTACTGCATCACAGGCCTATGCTTCTATCACTGGGCTACACTGCTGCCAAGTCACATCGGTATTGCTTATTCCCCAATCACATCTCTGTTGCCAGCATTTATGTTACTCCTTGTTGGTCAGCAGAATCCCCACCCTCATCCCTTGTATTTAAGCACCTATTTGCTGTAACGCAGCTTGGACTTGAATTATCCTGAAGTGAAAGCCTTAAACGGCAAGATGGCCACCAGGCTGGGCATGCTATCTGTTAGAGCTCTGCCAGAGTTCTAACATTTCTAAAAATGTAAGCCTGTGTTTGAAAGTTTGAGAATCTTAATTAAATCTGGTTGGAGGTACTATTGACACTATTCAATCTCCAAGGTCTTGAAAACAGCCATTTTGTAGATGCTTTTAATTTTAATACCAGTCAGTTTGTAATGGAGTCAGCATGTTTCACTACTCTGTTGAGCACAGCTAGTAGTAGAATTAGTGGGGTGGATGGTCAGTCAGGTCCTAAGTGAGCTAGGGTTAGGAGCACTAGGATTTTTTAGTTAGACCCCCCAGTTTCAGTTTTCGGTGCCATGCTCTCTTATTATCAAGGCATACCTCTTTCTGTCTTTAGCACCATGTTTTGATGGTGCCATGGGTATCAGCAACAAGTACTTTTTCGAGCTGATGGAGTTGAAGAGTGGAGTAGAGCAGACAGATTTTCCATAGCTATCAGTTTCTGCAGAGGATGAGTCAGACTGGAAGAGTCTGCCATTGTTGGCTCCACTTTTTCGGGTAGCAGACCCGATGAAACCATGAAGACTGCTGAACAGAGTGAACACAATTTCTCATGGTTAGTTTGCGCCTACCTGGACCAGCACTGTGTAATAAAGGAAGGTAAGTGTCCGAGGTGCTTATGAAGATCACTGGGTGCCTGCTGTGTGGCAGACACGAGCCACTACACAGACATTAAGACTTTCCACGGTCGCTGATCATTTTGTGGACTGCTTGACTCCGTTAAGGTTGGCTATTTTATTATCCTTCCTCAGAGACTTTACTGGGACCTGTGATGGCAACATGAATGAATGGACACTCTGACTCCAATAGAAGGCTGTGAGCAGTGAGAGAACCCACAGGTTAATTTCCACTTCATTCCTTGATACTGTTGTTCAGTGTTGGAATTACACTTTATGAGCTGTGGGAGCTAGGAGGGCCCTGCCTTAAATTTAAACCCTCCTTCACATTATAAGTTAATGGCAGTGATGCGTGAGCTACTGGAGCTCACATCAGAGCTTGGAGGGCCGAGCCCTTGCAAGCCCCCCCCTGTAATTCTAACACTGCTGCTGCTTTTGCTTAGGGCTAAAGTGAGAGAGCAACCAATCCCTTTATGTCCTCTTCTGAGAGCAGAGGCTGAACATTAACCAATACTACTGCAAGAACTTTCAAGGACTAGTTGATCATTGTTTCATCTATTATTACTGGCACCTTAAACTGAATATTACTGATGTTATGGTTTGTCATGTGTTAGGAAAGCTGTAATTATATTATTATCTTAATTTGTAGAGAACTTGGAGGGTTAGGTTAAGAGAATGGGTGAGAGCAGGGATGGTAAATATCAGAGTAACTGGTTAGCAATTCATTATGTTAATTAGTGGGAGTGCTTGAGAAGTTTGTTTTAGTGGATTGGGTGGTTAGATTGTTCTTGGGGAAATTTTAGTGGTTGGTGTGGGTGCAGAGTTAGAGTTAGGGTGGGTTAGTTTTATGTGGTGGCATCTTGTGTGTGGCATTCAGGGCCCACTGGCTTAGCAATTCTCCATCCCAGCTGCCAGACCTCCACTCACTAGTGGTGGTGTACAGGCACTGGAGGCAGATGGCATCTTTAGGGATGGGATGGTAGGCAGCAGGGGGTGCTAATAGGAGGGGAGGTACTATAGGTCTGGTGAGGACCAGGAGATGCCCAGGGACAAAATTGGTCCAAGAGAGGGGGGAGATGTGGTTAGTGCCCATACCTAGGGCTCACACTGGACTGAGTGGACCGGTAACCGTTAGGCCTGCAGCCTCCTCTCATTCCCTGAGGGCAGTGCTCTGCAATGCCAGATCAATGAGGAGCAAGACAGCCATCACTGTGGATTTAATGTCTTGTTCTTCATTTGATCTGGCCTGCATCACTGAGACCTGGCTAAGTGGCAGTGCCAGTCCTGTTTTGGAGGTAGCTGTCCCAGCAGGGTTTTCTGTGGTTCACTGCCCTCTGAGGGATTGGGGGGGGGTGGAGACAGCTATTTGCTTTACATCTGAGACAAATTTCACTGTACTCCCAGTTGGAGAAACTTTATTGTTTGAACATATGGCTGTACACAGGTTTCAGGTGCAGGCTGCAGGATCCTTATCATGTACTAACCTCTGGGGCATGAGAGGGAGTTCCTGCAGGACATCACAAACTTTATAACTGAGAAGGTATTGGAGTCACCCAGATGGTTGATTCTTGGTGATTCAATGCCTGGGTCAATAATGAACTCTTAAAATTTAGTCAAGATTTCCTCCAGCTGATGGAATCATTAGGCGTGGCACATGTAGTTAGCTCTGTGACCCATCAACACTGTCAAGCCTTGGACCTAGTCATCTCACTGGGGCTTGATATTAGCAACCTTGAGATTGATCTGGTCAGCTGGTAGGATCACTGTACAGTAAGCTCTCATTCAGGGTCCCCTTCATAGTCCACCCCCTGTGGAGTTGATCAATTACTGCCTTTTGAAAGAGCTCTCCACAGAAGGACTCCAGGCGGTGGTTGGTTTATCGGGATGTGATGCTACTTATGCGACTGGATCAGAGGCCGTGGTGGTGGCCTACAATAGGGTCATTACCTTGACTTTCAGTGCAGCTGCACCATTTCATATATGACCCAAGACTACACATGCGAGATCCCCATGGTTCGACAGAGAGCTTAGTAAGCTGAAGTCTAAGTGTCAGAGGTTGGAGTGTTGTTGAAGGAAGTCAGGGGCCACTGAGGACAGACTAGCTTTAAGGACTCAGTACAGTGAGTATCAAAGAACAATTTCTCATAAGAAGGCTACATTTCTGCCCAAGGAAATTGCACCAAGGAGAAATCTACCAACTCGGCTGTTCCAGACCATAGACAGACTACTTCAGACAATCTGCAACCAGTAATAGCAAATTCATCTATACATTGCAAAGAGTTTGCACAAATTTTTCTCCAACAGTGTGTCCTCAATTCAGTCTGGGATGTCCCCAGCTAGGTTGTTGCAACCTCACATGGTTGAGCTGATAGTGAACAGTGGCCCTCTGTTGGCCTAGGAAGAGTTTAGGCTGGTGTGGTATGATCTCAGAGCTGTAGTTCACCTTTTGTGCACTGGATCTGGGCCTGACACACCTTGTGCTTAGGTGCATTGGGTTTCTGGGTCCAGTGTTCACCAAACTAGTCTGGTGCTCCCTTTCAGAGGGAGTCTTTCCAAGCAAATTGAAGAATGTGCTGGTTAGGCAGCTCCTTAAGAAACCATCGTTGGACTCAGACAGTTTGGTGAATTGACTAATATCTAACCTCCCCTTTCTGGACAAGATTGTTGAGAACATGGTGGCACTACAACTTGCAGAGCGCCTCACAGCGTTTACATCTATGAACCTCTCCTGTCCGACTTAAGGTCAAGGCACAGCACTGAAACCGCATTGGTCATGGTGCACAATGACCTTTTCAGGGCAAGAGATAGAGGAGAGCACTCAGTTCTCATTCCCCTTGATCTCTTACTACATTTTGACATCACGGACCATGGATTGCTGTGGATCATCTCAAGAAGCACTGTGGACTTGCTGGTACAGTCATCTGCTGATTTAAATCCTTCCTCAGAGATAGGACACAGATGGGGCATGGAAATTTCTCCTCACTCCCACAGCCCCTGCTATGTGGTGTGCCCCAGGGATCAATTCTTTCACCCATGTTGTTTGCGGTGTACATGCTACCCCTGGGAGGGAAAATTACAATCTGGGTTTTCATTCTCATAGGCGAAAGACTCAGTTAAAGTGCTAAACTGGTGCATGGTTGAGATTCAGGACTGGATGCCATCAAGCTGGCTAAGACAAAATCCAGACAAGACAGAAGTACTAGTGATTGAACCTGGTCAGTGGTGGGGTGCAGAGGCCACAGAAGAAATGACCTGTCTAGTGGTTTGCTACTCTAGTTCGGTGGCTTCTGCTAAGGTGAAGAATCTGGGAGACATTCTGGCTCAGAAGCTGGCATTGAGGCTGAAGTGTCAGCTGTAGACTGGAGTGGTTTTTGCCATCTCTGAAACATCACCCGGATCAAAACCATGATCCCGGCAGTAGACTTGCCATTATTGGTACATGCTTTATCATGTCCAGTCTCGACTATTGTAATGCTCTATACTTCTTGGTGAGTAGAGGTGTCCTCTGACACCTGCAACTGGTGCAGAACACTGCAGCCAGGTAATTGACTGGACTTCTAGGTCCTGTCACACAACCCTACTGTTGCGCGAACTGCACTGGCTGCTGGACAAATTGCATATCACTTTTAGGGTTGGTTTGCTGACCTACAATGCCCTATATGGACTGAGTCCTGGTTACCTAAGAGACTTTCTGACTCTCTATCAGACTTCCCGCCTCTTTTGCTCTTCTGAGTTGGGGTGTTAGTCATTCCCAGTGTAAGGCTTAAATCCTCAGGTGATCAAGCGTTCGTGCTCACTGGGCGTACTTTGTGGAAAAAGCTTCCCCAATCTGTTCAGGAGGCCCCCTTAGTGGAGACATTAAAGAGGGGGTCTAAAGCCATTTCTCTCTCAGTATGCTTTTAGGTCTGTTTAGTAAGCTTATGATCTGATGCCGCCTAGCTATTTTATAGGTTAGTGCGAATTTTGCACATATTTGTGATCTATTTATTATATATTAATTTTTGTGATTACTTCATTTATCTTTGTGTCTTTGTTCTTTGTTGTACAACACTCTGAGCCCCAGGCAACTTGATAAATACATTTTACTACTACTACAATTGCAACACTTATGAACAGTTTTCCACATAGTTTGAAATACTCTTACGAGAAAATGTTTTTGTGAATTTTAAAACATTTCATTTAGTTTTCTGTATTTTACATAGCATGTAGGGCTTATAAAGGATTGTCAGTATAGCCAGAGGTTAGAGAAATGAACTGAGAATGGACTTGGAACAGCCAGCAGAGTTGTGTGTGATTCCCACAACATCCACTTGAATAACTGTGCGACCCTGAGCAAGTCACTTAACCTCCCTGTGCACCTGGGATGTACAGTACCTGGAAATTAACTTTGGCTTAGTATACCTTTCCCAGTCACAAATTGTAAAAATAAATAAAAAAAAATAAAAGAATGAGTGCTAAACATAGCTAAGCTTGGTATCTAAACATTTGATGAGTATCCTTTTCTGAGAATAGGATGCATGTCCGTTCAGCAAGTCTAAATATGCACACCTATAATGAGTCATCATTTTCTTGTGGGTCTGTATTGGTACAAGGTTATATTTGTGCATTGCAGATAGTCGAGCATTTTTCTATCCTGAAATAAAGGTTCATGAATGGTATATCATGGGGCCCCCTAACAGCCAGTACAGGAAGGTTGCTGCAATGGAGGGAAGAGATGGTGCAAAGATGGGATTGGAGGTATGGTGCCCATTTCTATTTATAACTAGTCACTTTTTGTATAGCTACCTGTATATGTAACTAAACTGTAACTTCAATGAACATGCCTACCTAAATGAGCTTAAGTACTCCCCTCAGTGTTAAGATTTCTACCTGGCCAAAACGATTATGTCAGCTTGCAATATCTCCACGACGGTCTATCAAGGGCCTTTAATAAGTATGCTCCCCTGATTAAAGTTCGAACTAGGACCAAAACCTGTAAATGGTTCACCCCTCAGATCAAGTCCTTGCTTCTAGAAAGAGATAAGCTCTGGAAAAAAGCGTGCAGACTGAACACTGCAGAGGATTGGAACCAGTTCAGGAGACTACAAAATTTATGCACCAAAACAATCGGAGAATCGAAGGCCACCTTCTTCAAATCCAAACTCGACCCTGCCACAAAGAGCCCAATCAAGCTCTGGAACACAATCAATGATCTGCTAGGCCACTCCCAAGGAAATTCACTCCCGACCAAGATTACCTCTGGCAACTCGACTATAACCGAAAAGATGGATATACTTGACGCATTCAATAACCACTTTGCTACTGCAGGCATGGCATTTGATAACTTCCCTGCAAACATACTTTGCTCCCAGACTGCCAGCCAACTGCCTGAAACTCCAATAGCTTTGTCCCCTTTCTCGCTTCAGCCTGCCTCACTGAAAGAGGTAGAGGACCTCTTGCTTCAGTTGGATACTAGAAAAAGTGCTGGGGCCAACACCCTCGACCCTTACTTCCTAAAAATTGCCTACCACGTACTAGCAATACCAGTCACCCAACTTTTTAACTTATCCCTGTCTCAGGGCACCTTACCACCTATATGGAAGACGGCACATGTCATACCACTGATAAAATCAGGTGACCCTGGCGATCTCAATAACTACAGGCCAATTTCTCTCCTTCCGGTCCTGTCCAAGCTCCTAGAGAAAATTGTAAATGCACAGCTGAAGACTCACCTTGAGTCTAGCGAACTGCTAAACCCTATGCAGTCCAGATTCAGAGCTAAACATAGCACTATTTCAGCCCTCGCCAAACTTACTAATGACTGGAGAGCAAAAACTTTATTTGTGCTGTTTTCCTTGATCTAAGCAAGGCTTTCGACACCGACCATAGTCTGCTCCTCTCCTCCCTTCAAACCATAGGTGTGGACCCCTCCTCTCTGTGCTGGTTTACTGACTATCTTACAGGGCATCTTCAACAAGTTAAAGTTGAAGGAGACCTGTCCCCTTAAAAACTCTGCAAAGAGGGGTACCTCAAGGTTCTATATTAGGGCCCTTACTTTTTGCAATCTACATTAATAACATCGACTACTGTATAAAAGAAGCCAACATCCATCTGTTTGCAGATGATACAGTTCTCTACGTGAGTCGCCTAACACCTGAAGCTGCCTGCAATGACCTACAGTCAAAATGCAGTGTCAGTGGCTCAGTAGGTAGCACACTCGCCTCTGAGGCTGGGAGATCGGAGGGCTGTGGGTTCAGTTCCCACATGTGGCACTTGGGTTAATATCCCAGTACTGACACTGTAGTGCAGCATGAGAGGGGTTCTGCACTTCGGAGGTGCCATCTTTTGGATGAGATGTTAAACCGAGATCCCATCTGCCTGGATTGGTGGTAGTTCAGGTGGATGTTAAAGATCCCATGGCACTTATCGAAAAGAGTAGGGGGAACTTCCCCGGTGTTCTGGCCAAATTTCCCTCATTCACTAAAAATACCACCAACAGCTTAGTCTGGTTCAAGGTCAGTTGGCATTCGTCTGTATCCCCTTCCCCTGGGTCGTGCCTGAAAATAGGCAGGATTTGTCTAGTGCACTTACCCGGTCAACAAAAGCTAAATAAGTAAAATAAATGAAAAGTCAACCTTTTGCAAAGCCAACTCCTCCAAAAAAAGCTACTCCATAATGCCAAAAAAACTAAAGCGATGGTCCTCTCCCCTTTTATCCGTACAGCTAACCCTGTGTCCAGTGGGACAGTTCCCCAAATTACCACAGTTCTAGGTGAAAAACTAGAATTTGTTACAAAATTCAAGTATCTGGGAGTTTGGATAGACCAAAGACTCTCCTTCATTGACCATATTGAGGACTTGCTAAAACGACTTCGGCAAAGGTTTGGCCTGTTTTTTTAAAATCAATCAATTTCTCACCAGAGATGCCAAGAAACAACTGGTCCAATCCATTTTCCTATCATTGGTTGATTACGCTGATTTCCTCTACGGCCAATGGCCCAACTCTTACATGGCTAAACTGGACACACTCTACCAACTGAGGTTTATAATAGAACTTCCCTTTGACATTCATCACTGCACCCTATATGCGGCAGTGGGGTGGACATCACTAAAGTTCAGGTGCCACAGAAACGCCGCTCTCTGGACCTATAGAGCCATCTCTAACAAGTTGCCTTACTGTATCTCCTGTTGTCTTCCCCTGAGTATAATTGGTAAATACGCGTTCAGAAGTTACTCAGCTATTACACTTAAAGTACACAAAGCAAAATCCCGCTTCGGCAGGGCAGCCATAAGCTTCGTGCTACCTACCTTATGGAACGATCTGCAAAAAAACCTCAAATTAAGCACTGTAATCGGTATCAATGCCTTCAAGATGCTTTATTTCTGCACAATCAGAGAAGTATGTAACTGCTTCACCCACTCAGACCCAGTACCAGTGTCTGCACTTGTGTATAGCCATGTCTAGACCCAGTTTTAAGTACTGACCCCCCAGCTTGCTCCTCACAAGCCTAATTGTTCTCTCTCTTATCCTTCTGTGTTATCAACACTAGGCTCATCCATCCCCTTATCCTTCCTTTTCCAACCTCGGATAGGAGCTCACTACCCCTGTGTTGTGACATCCTACCATGCCCCGTACTTTATAGCATTAAATCCCAGGGCTCACACATACTCCTTTTCTCCATCTACCTTCTCTATATCCTGTTTTACCAGCTCCTTTCTGTGCACCGTGCCCTCCTAGCCTTCCCCCCTACCTCCCCACCTTCGCCTCTACCTGGTGTATATTTTTATTTTATTTTTTTTCTTCCGTTATTTCCTCCTGCAACCTGAGATAACCTGCTTTATCTTACTATAGACATTTCTATGTATGTAAATACCCTGTAATCTGTACAATATCTGTATAATTCTATGTACATATGAACTGCTTTTTCTTCCTCTCTGTAAACAGTATTATCTGTATTGCCTTGTAAATACCTGTGCTGACCTGTATATACAATTGTTCATGCTCCACCCAGGTCCATCTTGCAAATGAGCTTCTGCTCAACGATGAATGCCTGGTTAAATAAAGACTTGATTGATTGATTGATTGATTGATATGAGTCAGATGCTCAAAGCTAGCAATCCAGACTATTGCTTGGTGCCAATTCCAAAATGGTGAGAGGTGGCTAGCCCCGTGGCACTGAGGTTTGAGGTGATGGATGCCACATCTCGCACCATGCCAGTGACCCAGGTTCAGATGCAGAGTCATGTTGCTGGGGCTCAGCCAGGGAGGGAAAGGACAGAGCATCCAGAGGAGGGAGGGTTTCAGTTTTTGACTTTCGCCTGCCCCCTAGCATTGGCTTGGCATGAGGCAAGCTGGGGCTGTTAGCTAGGGGAAGGGAGTGGTAGCTGCCAATGCTCCACACACAGAATCGTGTATGGATACATTTAGGTGGCATTACATGCCATCCTGTGGATGAGAAAACAAGAAAATATGGCTGTCCAAGCTGACACTGGCCCTGTCCACCCAGAGCCCTGCACCCTGTCTAGCACCAAGGTCATGCTGCCCTTGTGCAAAGGTAAATCTTGAGTAAGTGGGTAAGGTAAGTGGGGGAGTAAGGCTGGATGGTCAGCATTCAGAAGGCAGCTTGGGCACATAAGAAACATCATTAACTGAAAGAAAAATGGTGAGAGGGACAGGCTGGCTCTACTTCATTAGGATAAGTTGTTTTGTCTCTAGGAAGGCCAACAGTTATGGAGTCTCTGTTTTATTCCCCAGGAGGATATATTTGGGTGAAGGAAGGATGAGTCATTGAAGGATTCTTTAGCAATTTTGGAAGTCTCCAGACCAGAAGGTGCAGACCTTCGGGCACTGGTCTGGTCCCCTGTAGGCTGCATACTGATAATTGGGCTTCTCTGAACAAGTCCTGTGGTGAGGAAACACAAGAGTAAGTCACAAAGCAGTTGGTGATGGGACTGGGGGACTGATCCAGATGGGGGCAGGTTGGGCAGGATAAGGAGACAAAGGATTAAAAAAAGTATCCTCCTTCCCTGTGATGCAGAGGGCTGAGGCGTTGGACACCCTTACCTCTCACCATGCAGGAGACTCAAGTTCAAGAATGAGCATGGGCTGTCAGTGGTTGGTCGGGGGGGGGACGGTGCAGAATTGAGCTACTGTTAAGCAGCTATCTTTGGGGAGTGTTTCAATCTTCCCTTGGCTCTTGGCTCCCTCACAGTGGAGGCAAGGGGGAAGCACTAGCCAAGGGAGCCAGGCGCTAGGCCAATGGGTTGGGAAAGAAAAGGCTGTCACCACAGCAAGAGGGTGCATGTGCGCCTCTCTGTCTGGGGCACCGGGGCTAATGGGAGGAAATGTAGAAAAAGACAGGGGTCACGGCAGGATGATGCCTCCAGGCCAGCTCCAGGTGACTGCCGGGACATGCATAGTGTTCTAAGTTCCCATACCACCCTGGAGTCTGGTAGGCTGGCAGACAAGCAGCCGCGACCCGCTGATGCAGGAAGAAACACCTATATGGAAAAAAAAGTATCTGATTTGGATGGCAGGGAAGGATATTCAAGTATGCAATTCCTTTTCACTGCCCAGTTGAGATTTAATACAGTGCAGTCCATCCTTGTACACAGCTGGTGAAGCCGCATAATCATTATCTTGGACCAGTTTACAAGAGCAGGGTGAAAACTGTGGAACATAGAAATATATGTAACCTCCCTGTTACCCGAGGTTACTAGAATCCCAGTAAGACCTAGTGGTAGGCAGGGAAGGCAGCTTGTGAAACTCCAGTTAAATGGATTTCACACTGTCTCACTCTGTTCTCAGTGTCAGCTGAGACTGAGGGATGACATCACCATAGAACTCTTGCAGCTGCATGAGCCACACTGGAATCTGCAGTTGGGAGTTAGGATAGAATGTTGGGGATTTTTGGAGGGAGTCTGTGTGCAGTCTTGAAGAGAGAAGCAGCACAGCAGTCTGTGGACAGGCTCTTGGAGCCTAAAGCTCTGATATAGAGCTACTGTAGGGGAGGTGTGTGTTTCCACCAAAAGAGGAACGCAGTAAGCTGTTTGTGAAGTGGTGGAGACTGCTGTTTCTGGTCCCTGTGCCCCATCCCTAAGGGGATGGGGGTGGAAAGGTTTGCCTGTCATTCCAGGGGCAACCCTCTGGTTCCGGCTAGGGAAGAAGCTGCCTTATTTCAAGTTGTGCTGTGGCACCAAAAGCTGTGGGAAAGAAATTCCTGTGAGGAATCGCCTGTGGGGCACCTGCAACCAAAGGGGGAGTTCGCTCTGACATAGGGCCTATGTTTTCACCTTAACTGTTGTAAAGTGAGGATTGGACTGCTTAATCAGTGGGAGGCCTAGAGTAATGGGTTAAGCCAAGTAGACGTATGTTCAAGTCCAGCACAATGGGAAAGCAAAGACAAGTAGAGGAAATGTGACACATTTACCTTTAATCTACATTGCCAAGCTTTACAGAAGAGATGTTTAATGTCCAGAGAAATGGCCAGGTATGAATTGTGGAAGCGAGAGGTGAGAGACCCCCCCATCAGTAGTAACCAAATTCACCTCTATGGATTTGCTCTGTGGCACTTTTACTTTCTCTCAGGTACTTGGTCAGTGCCTTAGGAAAGTACCCAGATGTGGAATTAAAAGGAAGTTTCCCTTATGGAGTCAAAGGCTCTTAAGTGGTTTAGGGAGCCACCAGAAAATGTTTCCGTGACAAATGGAAGGTGTTCGAGTGGCTGGCAGGGGAGCCGAGCCAGGGAAATCCCAGAATAGTGTACAAGTTCGGGCTGTGTACCCAAAGCAGCATGCAAGTCTGGGCTGTGTGCCTGGTGGGTTCAGAGCCTGAGGGCTGAAGTGTTGAGGAAGTGTTCTGATTCTTTTTTAATCTGCATTACCAGAAGTGTAGCCCCGTGGGGGTCCATCTATGCTTTGTTTGTTCTGCTTGGATGTGAATAACAGCCACACTTTAGAATCCCATTCCTGGTATTGGACATTACAGTTATTGCTTCCTGTGTTCAGAATTACTAGGGTGCCCCTGTGCAGAGCAGCCAAACCTAGCCCTTGTGCCGAGTAACCTATTCCTCCCTGAACCCGGTCCCCCACCTGGTACTGCTGTCATATTCAAACAGCATACCACCTGTCATTTGCAAAAAGGCAGGTGGTGGGGATTACACATAAAAACATAGAATTTGATGGCAGGTAAGGACCATTTGGCCCACCTAGTCTGCCCATTTTCCTACCTAATGGATAAGCCGCAGATCCTAGTTAACCAACAGCCTACTTCCTCCTACCACCCACTAGAATTTCCTTATGTCTGTCCAATGCATTTTTGAATTCCCCCACTGTTTTTGACTCCACAACCTCCTCAGGAAGCCTGTTCCATGCATCCACAACCCTCTCCATGCAAAAATACTTCTTCACATTACCTCTGAGCCATCCCCCCTCTATTTTCAAATTGTTCCTCCTTGTTCTTGCACATCTCTGTTTCTGAAAGATGCTACCCTCTTGGACTTTGTTGGTTCCCTTGAGGTACTTGAAAGTTTTTATCATGTCCCCCCCCTTCCTCAAGGGTATACATATTATCTCCTTTAGTCTCTCTTCGTATGTCTTCTGGTGCAGACCCTGCACCGTTTTGGTTGCCCTCCCTGGACAACATCCACCCAGTCCATGTCTTTGCAGAGATGGGGTCTCCAGAACTGCATGCAGTACTCCAGATGGGGTCTCACCAACTGTCTGTACAGAGGAATAACAACTTCCTATTTTCTACTGGTGATGCTTCTCCCTATGCATCCCAGTATCCCCTCAACCCTCCTTACTGCCTTCTCACATTGCTTGCCCACCTTTAGGTCATCTGATGTAACTACCCCCAGGTCTCTTTCCATTTTTGTTGTCAGTTTCTCACCCCCGTTGTGTAGTCTACCCCTGGGTTTTTGTTTCCTAGGTGCATTACTTTGCACTTCTTTGCATTGAATCTATTCTGCCATACTTTTGACCATTCCTCCAACCTTACCAAGTCCCTTCTCATCCTTTCCACCTCACCTTGTGTATCAATGTAACCCCCAGGGGGCGCTACCCTTAGGGCTACTAGCCCTGCCTGCATCCCCTTAGACAGGGTGAGGGGCCCAGATCCATTGACGGGTGCCTCCACCCAGAGGTCGGGGTTAATGCTGTTGAGATTACCTCAGTCTCAGCCCTCTGGGTCACTGCAACCCTCTCTTTGTCCCACTAGTGGCTCACACGGTGTACTAACAATACTTTTCCCCAGTATACTCACCTCCGAGCTAGTGTCTCCCAGCTCACTCCGGGGACCCCCTGTAAAGTAAGGTACAGTTATGTCACAGTCCCTATGCAGCAGTTCACCAGTAATGTACACAATAGCCAAGATGTAGTTGCAGAACAAACAATCTGATTTATTCAAGGGAGGTAAATAACAAGGAGCAGGGGGAAATTAAGGTGATTGGCTTATCCCTATACCTATCTACCTAAGGCTCTGTGCACAGGTCTAAACCTAAGGTTTGCTGTCCCTGGGTACCCAAGCCCTAACGGCTAGTCCATCGTGGCAGCTGGTTGGGGCCCTGACACAAATAACCTTTGCAGTCCTGAGAAGAAAGCTCACTTAAAACAGTCAGCAGTATAAGGAAACAACCTGAGGCCACTGATTGCAAACTCAGCAGGGGGCTACCCTGATTCAGTACTCACGACTCCAGCCATTAATGATTTATTCACCACTGCCAGGGCTGAGCCTGAATTTCACCAGCCTCCTCACACATTTATATGGCAAAACTACAGAGGGATACCATACCAGGCAGCTGCTTCCAGGCCCCACACGCACTCACAGCAGACTCTGGCAGAACAATGGCAGCTTCAACATCACAGTTGGACCCAGCGCGGTTCAGCACATTCTCCAGTCCTCTCAGGTGAAGCCTGGTAGGTAACTGGGGCTGGCACCAGCCTCCTTCAACCACACACCGGCGGATTTAATCCGAAGACTCAAGCAGGCAAACGGCTGACTCAGGCCTTTCACGTGCTTCCCGCGCGAACACTCCACCAGTGCAGAAGCACAGAGCTCCTTTCTTCTCCTCAGCCACTACGCAACTGCCCCTAGCAGCATGGGGCACTTCCTACAGTTCGGGAGCTACCCAATCCCATTGGCTAGTGGCACCTGGCAATCAATTACTCCTTTTGCCAGCGGTGTGAAAAAGCGCCATAGCCCATAATGCCTTTCCCCAAATTACAAGCAGTTTCTCTATTGGTCAGTCGACTCTGTAGAGCTCCAAGGTACTGATTGGTCCAATTCAGCAGTTCTGGACCAAAACGGAGGGGACAATCAAAACAGTCTCTGGCTGCAAAGAAGGCAGGTTAGAACAACTTACATTATCCTCACTATTAAAAAGGATTACTGGCAAGTAATTACCTCTTTTATCAGGGCTCCCTCTGCACCAGTAGCGATGGCAGAATGGAGTGCTTACTCAGCAGCCCGGGTGGGACTCGAGCATACAACCACACGGCTCCCCCCTTTCCAGTTCTACTCATTATGACTGCAACAGGCAGCCCTTAAAGGGACAGCATACAGAGACCTTACAGCACTCACTGGCTACCCATCTGAAACGGCTTAAACGCCGAACACCAACCAGGCATGGAGCACCCAAACGAGCTCCGAGGAGCGTTTAGGAACCCCCATTTGCAGGGGGGTTACACCCTCCCTGGCCTGGAAAAACTTGGCATCCGCACCAAGTAATTACCCTTAATTCACTTGAAGGCACACAGCCTAATTGACACTACATCACACTTTGCAATACATACATGAATATTCACAGTGTACTATGGGTTATACAACGTTGCACACACATAACCCTTTGTTCCTCTTTTTCCCAATCAGGTCAATATTTCCTGCTCACGGCCCCGGAACTGGGGGAACCCCTCCATTTCAGTTCCTGGTGGGTTACCTAAAGTAGGGGCACCACACCCAAAGGGTAATACTAACTAGAGTTATCCCCCAAAGCTAGCTAAGGCAAGGAGCTCGGGGACACATACACACCTTTGTGGACCACATTTAAGTGCAGGTCCACTGGCTGACCCAGAGACTCATAACTCAACTTTATTACAGGCCGTACTTCTCGGCTGGAGCATCTAGGGGTCTTGGGAAACCCTGAAATAGGCCCTGATTCCAACTCAGCCTCACTGACATTAGGGACGGGAACCTCCAAAGGGGAACAGGGCCCAGTGCTCATAGTACTATTGGTGGCCTGACCCTCTATCCCAGGACCCACTCCACTGGGCTCAGCTGAGGGCTGTGTAGCTACTAGTGAGGAACCATCAGGGCATTCAAAATATTCTTCCAGTTCTGGCATATCACTGCCTTGTCCCCCCACCTCACTCTCTTCATTTGAGAAGTCAGATAATTCAGCCAGGCCAGACAGTTCAACCAGGCTTAAGGACCCCACCCCTTGGGCTTTTCTGCTACCCAGCTCATCTTCTGGAGGTATTGGTTCCGGAGACAAAATATGGTGCTCAAACAGTTCAGATGGGCCAGTCTCATTTCCAGCATTAACAAGGGGATTGCCCCGAAACAACTGGCTCAGTTCGTAAGAGGGATAGTATTCAACATCATCTTCATTGTCTTCCGACACCGATTGTTGATCATCTCCTTCTGCAGAATTTGGACAAGGCTCTCCCAGTTGGCTTGCTGAAGAATCCACAGGTTTGGTTCTTTTCTTGGCAGCAGATCTAGCCACAGGCCGGGAGGGGGCGGCAGTTGAAGGTTCAGCTTCAATTAGGATTTGCCCGATTGGCAGCAGATGATTTCGGTGAATAGTTTTCACATCTTTGGAATTGTTTTCAGGTTGCACTTTATATACAGGCAAATCGGCCAGTTGTCCCACAACAATGTGAGGGAGATGATGCCATCGGTCAGCAATCTTATGTTTTCTATGCAGTCCCAGATTTCGCAGCAACACTCTGTCCCCTTCTCTTAGCTCCAATGTCTTCACTTTCTTGTCATACCTCTCCTTATTGGCCAAGTTTCTTTTAGCAGCCATTGTCTGGGCCAGCTGATAAGCATGGTTTAACTGGGCCTTCAGCTTCTGTACGAATTGTAGATGATTTTCTGCTTGCACCCCATCAGGGGAAACTCCAAAGTACACATCCATGGGCAATCTAGCCTCTCTCCCAAACATTAGTCTGTACGGGAAAAATCCTGTGGCGTCACTCTTGGTGCAGTTATAAGCATGGACCAGGGTGCTAATCTGCTGGCTCCATCTCGGTTTGTCTCTGGGTTGCAATGTGCCCAACATGTCAAGCAATGTGCGATTAAACCTTTCAGGCTGAGGATCTCCCTGAGGTTGATAAGGGGTGGTTCTTGACTTTCACACCCCACAAAGACAGCATCTCTTTAATCAAGTGGCTCTCAAAGTCCCTTCCCTGGTCAGAATGGATCCGCTGGGGGGCCCCGTAGTGGACATAGAAGTTTTCAACAAGTATCTTAGCCACCATGGTTGCTTTCTGATCCTTAGTAGGGAACGCCTGTGTGTACTGGGTGAAATGATCGGTGACCACCAATATATTACTGATATTTTTCAGATCTGGTTCTAGACTCAAGAAATCAATGCAGACTAGTTCCATAGGGGCGCTAGTGGTAATGTTGACCATGGGAGCAGCTCTCTGGGGTAAAGCTTTCCTCTGCAAACACTGGCTACAGGTCTTGATATACTGCTCCACATCCACACTCATTTTTGGCCAGTAAAACTGGGTTCATATCAAATCAAGCATTCAGTCAATGCCAAGATGCCCCATCTGATTATGCAAGGACTTTATGACCAGTTCCTTTAATTCTGAAGGCAGCACAAGCTGCTGTTTGATGATCTGGTCCTCTTTATTCACAGTTTCTCAGTACAGTAGTTGGTTAATCAGCCTTAGCTTGGGCCCTTCTTTGTATAATAAGGGGGCTCTTAAGTTGATGGAGCGCAATTTAGACACATCCTGCCCGGCCTGCAAGGCTTTCACAACTGGTTTTATCATAGAATCTCAGGATTGAGCCTGTTGAAGACTAGTATTGTCAAACTGGGGCAGTGAACTAGTGTCTAGCGTGGAAAAATGACAGTAAGCAGCAGGTATGCAGTTCTCAGATGGCCCCAAGCAATCTACCATACAGTTCACAGCATCCGGGGACACCTGTTCTTCCTTGTCGAACTTCTGGCAAAGGGCTCTTATGTCAGGCTCGGACAACCTGATCCAATCAGTTTGGGACATACGCCTCCGAGAGAGGGCATCCGCATCTATATGGTTTAAGCCGGCCCTGTACTCAACAGCATAGTAATAGGTGGCCAAGGCAGAGAGCCACCTATGGCCAGTGGCGTCCAACTTGGCTGAGGTTTGTACATAGGTCAGAGGATTGTTATCAGTCTTCACCAATATCTTGGCACCATACAAACAGTCATGAAACTGATCAACAATGGCCCACTTCAGAGCCAGGAACTCTAGCTTATGCACGGGATATTTTTTTTCTGAAGGAGTCAGACTTCTGCTGGCAAAAGCTACAGGTCTCAGACCATTTGAGTGCTCCTGATATAACACAGCCCCCAATCCTTGAAGGCTGGCATCGGTATGGAAAATGTAGGGCTTGGCTAGATCAGCATAGGCCAACAAGGGGGCATGTGTAAGTTGATATATGATGTCATAGAAAGCGTCCTCACATTCAACAGTCCAACGATCCCCAAACAGTTAATTAGGCTGGAAATACCTCTTCTCCGTCTCGGATCGCACAACTTTCTTATACTTTTTGTGTGTAGGAGGGTACCTCCTGAGTGAGGTTGAGAAGGGGATGAATCACTCGAGAATAGTCTTTGACAAATCGCCTATAGTATCCGCAAAGCCCCAGAAACCGTTGTAGCTCTTTCAAGTTCCTGGGCTGAGGCCAAGTAGTCAAGGCTTCCACTTTGCTAGGGTCAGTCTCTATGCCCTCAGTAGACACTATATGGCCCACATATTTTACAGAAGTCTGGAAGAATTGACACTTGTCTATAGACAGCTTGAGGCCGAACTCCTCCAACCGATCCAAGACCTTAAATAATCACTGCTCATGTTCTTCCAACGAACGTCCAAACACTATGACGTCATCTAGATAGACCAGACACTCAAGCAAATTCATGTCCCCCATGGCCCTCTCCATCAGGTGCTGAAAGGTGGCTGGGGCACGTGAAATCCCCTGAGGCATCCAAATGAACTCATAGAAACCTAGGGAGCAAATGAAAACAGTCTTTTCTCGGTCCCCTGGGGCCACCGGGATCTGGTAGTACCCACTGCAGAGGTCCAACACAGAGAACTACTTACTGCCATTTAAACAATCCAAGGCGTCCTGTATGCGTGGCATGGTATACTGGTCGGGGATGGTCCACCGATTCAAAGTGCGATAGACTACACACATCTGAACCGCCCCATTCTTCTTCCTTACCACTACAATGGGGGAGGCATAGGGGCTCCTGGACTCTTGTATCACACCGGCAGCCAACATCTCTTACAGATGCTGCCTCACATCATCTATGTCAGCTGGGGTCAGGTGCTGGGATCTCTCTCGGAAAGGCCTTTCATCATGTAGCCGAATGTGATGCTCAGCCCCTGGCACACATCCCACATCCCACTCTTTAAGGGAGAAAACCTGGTCCCTTTTGGCAAGCCTCTCACTGATCCTCTTTTTCCACTCAGCTGGCAACGAGGAGTCACCAAAATCAAACAAGTCAGGAGTAACTTGGTCGTCTGTCCCGGGACACTTGCTACTTGGCAGTACTGCAGTATCTGCACAATGGACACTTGCCAGGGTGCACCCTCTTTTTATTCGAATCTCTCTGTCGGATACATTATGCACTTGAACCATCACTCTCTTGACATAAGCATGAGCTCTAGCTGGCAAGATACTGGGCTTTACCAACAGTCCCTCAGGCAATCTTCCCTCCCCAGGAGCATCCAACATCAACAACTTATTTTTAACATCCGTCCTTAGTCGTACCTCTCCATGCAGGACACATTGAGCATTTGGGGCGAGTATCACTGGGTCCGGATCCTTTTTCCACACCACCCCCACCGGGCCTTCAGGTTCCTCCTGGCTAACCTTCTTCTGAGTTGCAACTGCCTTTTGGATCACAGCGGGTATTCTTAGGGCTCACCCAGTTTTGAATGCTTGCTTTTCTGAGCACAACTGGGCCAATCGTCCAAACATATGAGCATTCGTCCCAATCAACAAAGGCACCCAATCATACAGTCCAGTGGGCGGGCAAACTAAAACTAAAGTTTCCACCTGCTCATCCATTCCAGCCACAGATGTAGAGAATGATAACCAAACTCGGATATACCCCAAATACGGATATGCCTTGTCGCTCAACCCCCACACATGTAGACCATTCAAGGGTTGCAGAGGCACCTCAGGTAAGTGTGTCTGATACCAGTCCTGAAACATGATGGTTACCTGAGAGCCACTGTCTAATACAGCTCAAGTGGGAATCCCATTTACTCGCACCGGGGTCTCCATTGAAGGCCCGACCACATCAGACCAGTCGGGGGCCACAGCATTGAGAGTTGGCTGTGCCTGGGCCCGAGTCACAAAGCTTTTCCTAGAGGGTCGAGACTGGGTCCAGCGATGCCAAGTGACCAGTCTACTGTTGACTTTCCTTAAATTCTCCGGCCTCTGACACTCAGGTTGAAAATGCCCATCTTCTCCACAATGGTAACAGAACTTGGGGTCCCGAGGGTCACTATTTGGCAGTTAACACCTTATCTGTGGGGGGTCCTGAGAGGGGTGAGGGAGCTCCCTTGGGCAGGGGGTCTGGTTTCTGTTTGTCTCAGGGGCCCCGGACCTAACAGGGTACATAGTAGATTGCTTCAAGTCCCTCACCAGTTCCCGTAAATTCCTGACCTCAGCCCTCAACTCACTCTCTACATGGGGGTCAGAGGAAATAGCTTGCATTCCCACAGCACCTGGAAAATCTGGGGATCCCTCAGACCCTCCGGACAGGCTGATCTCCTCAGGGGTGCTAGGCTCAGGGGTCCCACTAGGGTTCACTGCCCCCACACATGGCTCCCACCCCTCTTCATCGGTCTCCACCTCTCTAATTTCCCTCATTAATTGACAATATTCAGGCAGGGTAGCCCGTCGATCATGTAACTTGAGCTTTAACAGTATTACACTAGAGAATCTGGCTTTAAAACATGTTCTAACCTGACCTGATTCAAGGCCGTGGCAGTGATTCCCCCTTTTCTATAGGCCTTCTGCAAAGCCCGCTCCACCCTAGTGACGAAGGTGGACAGTTTCTCATTCCTCCACTGCTTAGCAGACCTGAATTTCCATAGTAAATCTTCACCAGTCTCTGTACTCCCAAACACCCCTTCTAAAGCAGAGAGACACTCCGTGGTGGTGGCTTCCGGACTGGTGGCCTGCAAAGACCTAATGGCTTCTAAAGTGGGACCCAGCAAGCTCTCCATCAGCCTCTTCCTTTTCTCCCCCTCAGAACATTGCCATTCCTGGACTAAGGGGGTGGCATAGTCCATCCAAGCTTCCAGGTTATCCTCCCCTGGAGGCACTGGCACCGTGCCAGAAAAAGGTTTTAGCTTAAGGTAGGAATCGAGCTGTATAGGTGGGACCACTAGGGGCAGTGAAGCCAAAATAGAACTCTTGGGGGGACAGGGGGAGGTGCCGGGGGAACCCTGAGGGGTAGCATCACTAGACAAATCCAATGTTTGCAGCAGTTCCTGGGTAGTTCTCCCCTCCACAGCCAGCAATTTAAGCAGTTTATCTTTAAAATTATTCATTTGGGGGGACCCCCAGGAGTGACTGACCCACTTCAAATACAAATTAGCCTCCATCCCTGGGAGGCACCCTTCGGGTAAATCACTGGAGGTACCTTCTCGGGGTCAATGGCCACACTGCACAGGAGTAGCACCTGCAACGTCTGGTTGAGCAGGTTAGCCATACGCCCCTTTATCTCCACTTTGCCTAAACATTTTACTCGTTCTGCTGTGGAAATGATGTCAGCAGTGGGGGTTCCCAAAGGCACATCTAACAGTAACACAATTTTCTGGGAGTCCAGCTCTTCGGCTTCACCCCACCAGTCTGTGTACCATTGTCTTAATAGGCCCCAACTTAATTTTCCCCAACATATCCCCTTCCAGTTTTTCCATTTCTTATGCACTTCCTCACTTGGCCACTAGGAGACGCTGATCCCAGCGGTGCCTTCAATTTGTAACCCCAAGGGGGCACTACCCTTAGGGCTACTAGCTCTGCCTGCTTCCCCTGAGACAGGGTGAGGGGCCCAGATCCATTGACGGGTGCCTCCACCCAGAGGAGGGGGTTAATGCTGTCGAGATTACCTCGGTCACAGCTCTCTGGGTCACTGCAACCTCCTCTTTGTCACACTAGTGGCTTACACGGTGTACTAACAATACTTTACCCCAGTATACTCACCCCCGTGCTAGTGTCTCCCAGCTCATTCCGGGGACCCCCTGTAAAGTAAGGTACAGTTATGTCACAGTCCCTATGCAGCAGTTCACCAGTAATGCACACAATAGCGAGGATGTAGTTGCAGAACAAACAATCTGATTTATTCAAGGGAGGTAAACAACAAGGAGCAGGGGGAAATTAAGGTGATTGGCTTATCCCTATGCATATCTACCTAAGGCTCTGTGCACAGGCCTAAACCTAAGGTTTGCTGTCCCTGGGTACCCAAGCCCTAACGGCTAGTCCATCGTGGCAGCTGGTTGGGGCCCTGACACAAATAACCTCTGCAGTCCTGAGAAGAAAGCTCACTTAAAACAGTCAGCAGTATAAGGAAACAACCTGAGGCCACTGATTGCAAACTCAGCAGGGGGCTACCCTGATTCAGTACTCACGACTCCAGCCATTAATGATTTATTCACCACTGCCAGGGCTGAGCCTGAATTTAACCAGCCTCCTCACACATTTATATGGCAAAACTACAGAGGGATACCATACCAGGCAGCTGCTTCCAGGCCCCACACGCACTCACAGCAGACTCTGGCAGAACAATGGCAGCTTCAACGTTACAGTTGGACCGAGCGTGGTTCAGCACATTCTCCAGTCCTCTCAGGTGAAGCCTGGTAGGTAGCTGGGGCTGGCACCAGCCTCCTCCGACCGCATGCCGGAGGATTTAATCCGAAGACTCAAGCAGGCAAACGGCTGACTCAGGCCTTTCACACGCTTCCCGCGTGAACACTCCACCAGCTCAGAAGCACAGAGCTCCTTTCTTTTCCTCAGCCACTACACAACTGCCCTTGCAGCATGGGGCACTTCCTACAGTTCAGGCGCTACCCGATCCCATTGGCTAGCGGCACCTGGCAATCAATTACTCCTTTTGCCAGTGGTGTGAAAAAGCGCCATAGCCCATAATGCCTTTCCCCAAATTACAAGCAGTTTCTCTATTGGCCAGCCGACTCTGTAGAGCTCCAAGGTACTGACTGGTCCAATTCAGCAGTTCTGGACCAAAATGGAGGGACAATCAAAACAGTCTCTGGCTGCAAAGAAAGCAGGTTAGAACAACTTACATTATCCTCACTATTAAAAGGATTACTGGCAAGTAATTACCTCTTTTATCAGGGCTCCTCTGCACCAGTAGCGATGGCAGAATGGAAGCTTACTCAGCAGCCGAGGCGGGCTTGACGCTGCACTGGCCCCCTTCCAGTTCAACTCATTATGACTGCAACAGGCAGCCCTTAAAGGACAGTATACAGAGACCTTACAGCACTCACTGACTACCCATCTGAAACGGCTTAAATGCCGAACACCAATCAGGCATGGAGCACCCAAACAAGCTCCGAGGAGCTTTTAGGAACCCCCATTTGCAGGGGGGGTTGCATCAACTCTGCTGCAGATCTTTGTGTCATCTGCAAAGAGACATACTTTTCCTTCCAGTCCCTCTCCAAATTCAACAGATTTAGCAAAATCTGCAAATTTCACAAAGTTTTCCAAAGTTCTGACTTTAGCAAAATCTGAATCTTCTAAACATGTTTGATAAATTTGTGCCCCATTCTGTGAAATTGTCTGACTAAATTGCAGCTTGGTACAGTGGCACAAGGACTTCTCTACTCCTGCTAGTGATTCCCCTGCCCATACTAGCCAGCATCCCATAGTCCTTCCCCATCACTTTAGTACACTGTTTCCCCACCTTAAGGTCACTGGAGACTACTATACCCAGATCCTTCTCCTGCTCCGTTGCCCTGGTTTTCTCTCTCCCATTTTATACCCTGTCCTCAGGTTTCTGTGTCCTAGGTGCATAACCGCGCATATCTTGATGTTGAATTTAAGCTATCAGGTCTCTGTCCACTCTTCTAGTGCCCTTAGGTCCTGCAACATGTCCTCCACCCTGCCCTTAGTGTCCACCCTATTGCAGATTTTCATGTCATCTGCAAAGAGCGCCACCTGTCCTTTCAGTCTGTCTGTAATATCACATATATAGATACTGAAGAGGAGCAGCCCCAGCACTGACCCTTTGGTTTCTTCACTGGTCACCTTCCCCTCCCTAGAGTGTTTCCCCCTTCACTACCACCCTCTGGTTCATGCCTGCTAGCCAGTTTTGCACTCATCTAGTTATTTTGTTCCGCTCCATACTTCTCAGTTTGTTGACCAACCTTCTGTGGGCTGCAGTGTCGAAGGCTTTACTGAAGACAAGTTAGGCCTCATCCACCCCCTCCCTTGGTCTATTACCTGCATCACGCAGTTGAAGAATTCAATAAGATTGGACTGGTATGACTTCCCCCTTGTGAATCCATGTTGGTTGTTGTTCAGCAATCCATTCCCCCCTAGGTACTGTGCAACCCTTTCGCTAATGAGTGCTTCCATGGCCCTTCCCACCACTGCAGTAAGGCTGACTGGACGACAAGTTCTCCTTTGCCTCTCTACTCCCCCCCTTGTGTATTGGCATGACTGTGGCTCTCCTCCAGTCCTCCTGCACTCTACCAGAGTCCAAGGATAGCCTGAATAGCCTTGACAGCGGGGCACCCAACTCCTCCCTTAGCTTCAGATCACCCTTGAATGCAGCCCATCCAGTCCCATGACTTTGTCCACTTTCACCCTGCCCATTTCCTTCCTGACTCTCTCTATACTAAAGGGACTCATTTCCACCACTACCCCTCCATCTCCATCACCAGACCCCCCTTCCCCTCCTTCATAAAAATTTGAGCAGAAGTACTTGTTCAGCTCTTCTGCTTTCTTGTAGTCATCCTCCAGTGGTTCCCTTCCTTCCCCCCAGAGTCTTGCGATCCCTTGACTAGTCTTCCTCCTTTCTCTCATGTATTTAAAATATTTCTTTCCCCCCACCTGGCCTGTCTCGCAATCCGTTCCTCCATGCCAGCCTTTGCCTTCCTAATCTCCTTCCTTGTTAGCCTCTTTGATTTCATTTTATTTATTTATTTATTGAATTGTTTCACCAGGAAAGATACACTGAGCAACTTAATGCTCATCTCATGGTACTTCCTGGGGGAAAGGGGAACGGTATATACAGAGTACAGGTTCAAGTAGATACATACAGATGGTGTAATTATACATACAGTTATAAAACAGGAGTATGGCACATGAGACAATATAGTCTGTTGCAGAGTTTCTGTGCAAGCAGAACTTGGGAGCAGCATACAAACAGAATCAGTACAGGTAACTAGCAATAGGAAACAAGGTTGAGTTGGCAATGCATAAAATATAGACAGTACATAGCAATATGCAGCAGGGTGAACACATAGAAACTGGTCACCCCTATTTAAGAGCTAGTCTATAAGTATAAATGCAAGTAGGGGGTGAGAAAGAAGAGAGAGAGAGAGAGAGGGAGAGAAAAACAGAGAGGGAGACAGACATGGAAGGGGGTTCAGGAGCAGGTGCAAGAGGGTGTGAGGTAGTTATGCAACACAGTGGTAAGGGAATAGAGGGAGGAGGAGTGATGGATTTGTGGAGGGAGAGCATTCCACATTTTAGGCAGGTGGTAGGAGAAGGCTTTCTGGCCAGAGGTAGTGGTTCTGCAGGGGAGTGAGAGGGTGCAAGAGTCAGCATGGGATCTCAGAGAATAGAGGGAGAGGGTAGGGGTGCCAAGAGAGGAGGAGATATATGAGGGGAGAGATCCAAGCCAGAATTTAGCACCATGAACCATGCGCCGGGAGTGTAGAGGAAGTAGGTTAAGAGAGCGGTAGAGGTCACAGTGATGGGTATGGGGGGGGTTAAAGAGCAAAATAACAGAAGGAGTTAAAGAGAGAGTCCAGTCTGGATAGGTGGGACTGTGGGGCAGCATTGTAGACTATGCTGCAGTAGTCGAAAATGGGCATGATCATCTTCTGTACCAGCTCACGCCTGGTGGCGAGCGGTATGCAGCTGCAGTTTCTGTGAACAGCCCTAAACTTAGGCCTTAGTTTTTTCAGAGCAGCATCAATATGCACAGAGAAGTCAAGGTGTCTGTTCAGCCAGATGGTGAGATACCTGAAAGAGGAGGAGTCCTCTAGAGCAGTCCCATCGAGGGTGTGGAAGGAAGGGAGGTGAGTTAACCTAGCAAGTCCCTGCCTTGTGCCAAAGGATGTGGAGACCGTCTTCTTGGCATTTAGAAAGAGTTGATGAGAACTAAACCAGAGTTGGACTTTAGTGAAGTCGGAATGGAGCCTGATAGTGACATCAGCAACAGTATTGCCAGAGGTAAACAATACTGTATCATCCGCATACATGTGGATGTTTGATGCGGCGGAAACCAGGGGGAGGACATTTAAAAAGATGGAGAACAGAATGGGGCCTAGTACAGAGCCTTGAGGGACTCCAGTGGTTATAGGCAGGAGGAAGATATAGTATCAGCAATTCTTACTGATTGCGACCTGCCGGACAGGTAGGCACCGAACCATCCTGTAGCAGATGGGGACAGACCAGCAGCTAAAGGCTGTGAAGGAGGAGGGGGTGAGAAACAGTGTCAAAGGCTTTAGCTAGGTCAACAAAGATAGCTGAGGTAATGTGCCCTTTGTCAAAGCCTGAAGAGATTGTGCCAGTTAATCTTAGGAGTGAGGTGGTGGTAGAGTTGGATTTCCTGAAGCCAGACTGGATGGGGGTGAAAAAAGCTAAGTTGGAGAGAAACAGAGGGAGTTGTTCGAGTGCTATGTGTTCCTGTAGTTTAGCTAAGGTTGGCAGTAGGGCAATAGGATGGTAGTTACCAGGGGAGGAGGGGTCACCGCCCTTCAGAAGGGGGAGGAAAACAGCATGTTTCCAGGCAGAGGGCACAGTGGCAGTAGCAAAGGAGAGGTTTAGTAACAGTGAGAGTGGAAAGGCTATGGCAGAAGCAGAAATGTGTAGGAGCCTGGGGTCAAGGCCATCAGGCGAGGAGCCTTTGGTAGGGTTTAGGGCCAGGACAGCTTGAAGGGTAGAGGCAGGAGTGACAGGGGAAAAGAATGGGGAGGGTGTAGGAGGTTCGGAGGAGGGGGACAGAGCAGAGGAGCGGAGGGGAAGGGGATGGGAGGAGAGGGTGACATGAGGGTGAGGGGAAAAGGAGTAGGGTTGGGGACAGAGTAAGGGGGTGCAAGAGGGAGTCAGCAGGGCAGGGGAAGTGCAAGGAAGGATGCATAGCAGAGAAGAGGCACAGGTGGCGGAGTGGGAGTTGAAGCAATCATCAATTTCAATAGGTTCTGAGAGAACAGAATGATTGTGCCCGAGGGAGGAAGGCGGAGGGGTGGAGGAAGATGAGAAGAGGGAGTGAACAACCTTCCAGAATTTAGAAGGGCCATTTGTATTAGTTTGAAAGTTGGATTTGAAATGCTCTGCTTTAGCAAGGCGGATTGCTTTGGTGCAGCCATTCCGCATTTCACGGTAGCGTTTGTGATCTCCAGGGCAGTTGGAGGCTTTGGCTTTGCACCATCCTAGGTTGCGAGTGTTGGCAGGCCAGAAGCTCAGAAGTAACCAAGGGGAGGTGGCCGCTGCGAAGCCTGGTTTTTCGGGATGGGGCATGGGAGTTCCAAACCTGCAAAAACTTAGAGGTGAAGTAAGTAAGGGCATTGTCTGCTGAAGCGGCTGTGATGGGGGGGGGAATCAGTCAGTTTGCGTAAGTTTGTGAAGCAAGAATTGCAGGTTGAGTGATGTGAAGTGATGAGTGAGAATTATTTTAGCAGGGAATTTAGGCCTATGTATTTTCCGCACTACGAATGTCATATGGTGGTCACTGATAGAGTCACGAAGTAGTCCTGAGGCCACTACTCGATGTGGATGGGAGGCGAAGACCAGGTCTAGCAGGGAGTGATTAGTGTTTTATGGTTTAGATGAGTAGGTTCCTGGATCAGCTGATGGAGGTTTAAGGCTTCGATAGTGGAGTGGATGTTAGCCAATGATAGGGCCAGCCAGTTTAGATTTAAGTAGCCCAAGATGAAAGGTTCACCACTGCCGGCAAGTGAGGAGAACTTAGAGACCAAGTCAGTGACGCTGGAATGTGGCTGACCAGGGCAACAGTAAACTCCTGCAATGAAAATGGTGACTGTGTGAGGAAAGGAGATTTTTAAAAGGAGAGCCTCGTGTGATGACTGGACAGATGTAGTGAAGGAGAGAGTGATCTGGAGGGTGGAGGAGGTATAAATAGCCACACTGCCACCTCGTCCGGACCTGTCCTGTCTAGATAAAGTAAAGCCAGGGATAGCTATTTCCTGGTCAGGAATGGATTTGAATAGCCAGGATTCAGAAATCACAATGATATCAGGGTCCTAGTCCTGGACCAAGGGGAGTAAAAGGGAGATTTTGGGAACAAGACTTCTTATGTTTAGGTGGATGATTTTAAGTCCATTTGGTAGAGAGAGTGGATTTGTGCCTGGGTGGGCACTAGCTGGTGGATGGGCAAGTGTAGGGCCAGGGTTTGGGTGGATGTCACTAGATGCTAAAAGGAGCAGGAGAATAAGAATCTGTGGGAGCCTGCATCCATTGGGAGAGTGATAGGGAAGTCGTTTACTAATTTTAGGGGCAAGAGTCAGAATGATAGGCGAGGATACTATCTTAAGGAGGGTAATAAGCTGAGTGTGCACCGACGTGATCGTGGCACAGGGGAGTATATGGCAGTGGGGTAGGTAGGTAGCAACTGGGTGGGGCATTGTTCCAGTGGAGCATGCCAAATTGTCAAACACCGTATGGAACGCTTGCAAATTAGGATGGTCTAACGGCAGCTGAGTACAGAGTGACAGAAGTATGAACAGGATGTGCTACAATTTTGAAGTCTTCCAGGACTCCATAGTACACCCAGTAACAGCGAGAGAGCACAGGAGGTTGATGACTAAAGTAAGAGGGCAGCAGCTCAAGAGGGGGGGAGTCACAGCCTGATGCCTCTAGTGGTGGACAAATATAAGGAGCCAATGGGAAATTGGGTAGATAGAAAAAAGCTGATCAGGTGATCAGTGATGCTTATAGGTGTCGACCACGGGTGGGTGGGTGGGGAGCTGACGACAGCACCGGGCGGGTACAGTGGCTGGTGGCACGTACCTGGATGGCTGAGGATCTGGGCAGTAGGACTCGGGCGGTGACCTGAGGAGCGTTGTCGGTCTGGGGGCCAAGCGGGTCTGCGGTTGAGCCTGCAGTCCCAGGAGGGAGGTCCCAGCTGGACAAAAGAGAGAGCGGGAGAGATTAAGTAAGCTGGCCGAGTACAGGAGGCACAGGCAGCACAGCAGGGAGCCCACTTAGCACAACAAAGGGACCAGTAGATTGGTCTCTAAAAAGTCTGGACTTCAATGGAGCAGCACCAGTTCCCTAAGAGAACTGTAATCACAGCCCTTTTTAGAATAATTAAACAGCTTAAACTCTAACACAGTTGCAATTTAACATACATTTTGGTAGAAACTTAAGTTTACTGTAGGCTTCCCTGTCCTCCTCCTTCTGCGTTTCCTTATATTTCCTAAATGCCCTCCACCTGCCTCCTACCACTCTCACTACACCCATGTTGAACCACAGAGGCTTGCTGCTTTTTGCTCCCTTCCTTACCCTCCTTATACATATCTGTGTGGCCTCCCTGACCCAGTCTCTAATAGCACCCCATAGGTCCTCTACTTCCTTTATATCCCCATATCACCCATCGCCTTCCCACTAACCTTCTCATCTCATTAAAGTCTGTTCCCCTGAAGTCTCGCACCACTGTGCTGGTCCGGGCCACCTCCCTGCCCACCCTTACTTTAAACTTGATGGTCCTATGGTCGCTATTACCCAACTTCTCCCCCAACAAAATCTCCTCTACATTCTCCTCATTTGTCAGGACCACATCCAGTAAATTGATTCCCCTTGCGGGTTCTTTGACTAACTGCTGAAGAAATGCCCCCGTAACACCACCAGAATTTCCCTGCTTCTGGTTGAAGCTGCATCAGGGATGGACCAGTCACGTCTGGGAGGTTCAGGTCCCCCACTAGTAACATTTTCCCTTTTAGAGCTACCCACTCTATGTCCTGCATCATCTTTCTATTCTGCTTTTGCACTTGGGTGGATGATCTGTCCATCACGCCAAGCCTGAAGGATTCCCCTGTCCTTCTGTTTATCATTGCCCATAGTAATTCAGCCTCCCCATCACCCTCCCTCTCCTCTGTCACCTTCGCATCTTCCTTTATATACAAGCTATCCTCCCTCTTGTCCTTCCTGTCCTTTCTGATCAGTCTGAATCCAGGAACCTCAGTCTCCCATGTGTGGAGGTCTGTCCACCACATCTCTGTAACTGCTATTATGTCCAACCTGCCATGTGCAATGGTGGTTATTAACTCATCCATCTTGTTTGCCAGGCTTCTAGCACTGAGTACTAGGCCCTTCCACCATTGCACTGCTTCCATTTTCCCCACTGGCCTGCTAGAGCCTATGTCTTCAATTGTTCCCCAAGAGGGATCTAGGGTCCCCCAACTCAGCCGTGGAATGGTGAGACTCCACATCCAGCCCTCCCCCCAAACTCAGTTTAAATTATACTCCTTTTCAAACAACTCCCCCAGTCTGCATCTCAGCATGGCTGACCCATCCTTGCTGAGATGCAGCCTCTCCAAGACACACAGGCTCTCATCCTCCCAAGTTGCCTCTCATCCCCCTATCACTCTGTACCCCATCTGCCTGCTCCATCTCACCAGCCAGTCATTGGAATTATTTTACCCTGTGCTTCCTCTCCGTACTGGCCCTTGGTACCAGCAGTACCTCTGAGAATGCTAAAGACTTAAAGCCTAGCCTCCGGCAGAATCTAGCCAGAGCCTTAAATCTCACCTGTACCTCCATGAGACTGTTGCTGTCCAGGTTGTTTGTTCTTAGGTGGAACACCAGATATACATTCTTATCCTGGTCCCTGCCCCATGAAGGGATGTGGTGGATTACCTCCAGTGCCATCATACCTAGTATGCACTCCACCCACACTGTACTTCCTCTTCCCCCCACTTGAACCCCTTCAAGATAGAATCCCCTATCAGGAGTATCCTTCCCCACCTCCTTTCTCTGGTTTTGATGCATTGCAGTCCTCCTTCCCCATGGCACAGGTGTCTGAACTATCTTCCTGTTTCTTGTATCTCCCCCTTCCTGTCCCCATGTCCTGGTCCCCAACCCCCTCATGAACTACATTCTCTCTTTTCTTATTTCCTTCCTCTCCCCCCCCCAATCTCCCATCCCACTTCTCACCTTTTGTCTAGCTCCTTCCTGCGATCCTCTCCATGGCCTGGAGACACTGACAGCCCCTGCCAATTCCTTCTTGCTGCTCCCATTTACTCCAGT
The DNA here is from genome assembly GCA_016271365.2 of Neoceratodus forsteri. Lineage (NCBI taxonomy): Eukaryota > Metazoa > Chordata > Ceratodontiformes > Ceratodontidae > Neoceratodus > Neoceratodus forsteri. Next base: position 757,792,750 of record CM028135.1, read on the forward strand.
GTTATCCTGTTCCTCCATCCATTCTTTCAGTGCCCCCGCTTTACCTCCTCCTCATCCATGGTAATGTCATTCTCCACTTCTACTGCTTGCTGAACCCTTTTTTCCTGAGAACTCTCCTCCTCTTTCCTTGCCAACCCATCCTCCACCCTATCTACTTCTGCTGCTTGCTGGTCCCTTTTTTCCTGAGAACTCTCCTCCTTCCTTGCCAATCCATCCCCTACCCTAGCCTGTCCCTCCTGACCTCCAGCTTCCCTTCTTGTACTTTCTCTGGACCCTCCTCGCGTCCTACTGCCCCACCTCCCATTACCTCTTTTGCTAGCCACCTCCTCCTCCCCCTGCCCCCTGCTCCCCTTGTTTCTTCTGCGTCCCTCTCCTGGTTTCTTCTGGCCATGATCACTGCCAGTGGTAGGTACCTATTTGAGACTGGGATCCCACCTGTAGTGTGCTTACCTGCTTACCCTTACTGTGATGCTGGGTTCCTTGTCATGGACCCCAAAGTCACCCTCCTCCTTTACCCTATAGCTCCTACCATTTGCCATAATTCATCTTCTCCCCGGTCCAGCCCCCCTGGCCCCACCTACTGTCACCCTCGCCCCTGGGCTGGCCTGACCTTTCCTGGTGCTGGCTGACCCTCCACCCCTCTGAGTCCTTGATCTCAGCCTCCTTCCAGCTGTTGCTATTGATACCCCCATCCCTTGCCCCCTTGCCCTTCATCCATCTCTCTAGTTCAAACCTCAGCCTACACAACTCTGCCCCCAGTCCTTTTAATCTGGCACATGTAGGACAGTGGACTATTCTCCATAGTGTATTCATGGCCATAGCTGACCCACACCCACCGCATTCCACTAGCCTACTCTCCCTCTATCCTGTACCAGCAGTCCTCCCGCCTGCCCTGTAGCAGCCCTGCTTAACCCAATCGCTCCTGTTAGTCTTACCTGCCAGCGTCCCCTTTTCTTGCCATTGCCAGCCTCCCCTACCCCCCCACACCCTCTTCCCCTGAAGTTCCCCCATCCATACTCTGCCATTTGGTCCCACAAATAGTACCTTTCCCTCAAGAGATACACTTTCAAATTTGTTCCCTTCCTTTCCTAGTTATGCCAGTAAACAGTTCCAAATATTGGCAAACTTTAGCGATGTAAGCAATTCAGTCCCAAGTATAACCACGAACAACCCTGTACCCCCCCCACAACAAACACTTGTAAACAGTTCAAAATATTGGCAGACTTTAGCGATGAAAGCAATTTCAGCCCCAAGTATAAGCTCAAACCACCCTGTCCCCCCTCCACCACCATAAACAGCAGCAGTACTAAAGCTACTCCAGCAAGTAGCACAGCCCGGTTTTGCTGAATTCCATCCAATGCTCCTCTGTCTCAAGGTTCAGGTACCAACCAGTTCAAAGTTCAAGCAACACAGCTCTTTTCTGAAATTTTCAGCCAATGTTCCAGTGCCCCCATGCCCATTTCAAAGTTCAAGCAATCTCAGCTCTTTTTCCGAAATTTCCAGCCAATATTCCAGTACTCCACTCCCAGATCAAGTTCAAGCACACAGCTCTTTTTGGAAGCCTCCTGTCCAATGTTCAAGTGCCCAGTTCAGAGTTCAAGCAACACAGCTCAATATTGCCCTGATCTCTTGGCCAGTCTCTTTGTCCTCCTCTTTGCTGACTCTTCCTCCCACCAGCATTTAGTAGAGGTCAGGGCTGAGGAGCATGGGTGGGATGAAAAAGCTCCCCTTGTGATTACAGATCCATGGCTTGCAGTCTGGCTCCTGGCTATTTAAAAGCGCACTGCTCTTGTAGTTTGGTGCATCTTGCCCTTATTGGCCCGGCCATCTTCCTCGGTCACCGATGCGGCCAATCAGGGGTGCCCTCACAGCTGACTACATCCACCAACTTCTCCTGTCCAGTTATGCTCCGAGCTCATCGCTGACTGTGGTGTATTACCCTGCCACCGATGCAGCTGATCAGCCCTTCCCACCACCGAATTCAGCCTCCCGGACAGATCCCCTTGCAATTACAGCTCCAGAGTAGTTCAATAAAATTTTCAAATTAGTGCGTTTTGCCATATATATTGCCAGTAATGGCATGTCTGAGCTATAATTTCAGCATACTTGGTAAAAAATGGGAGTTTTTTTATTAAAATGACTTCTCTCTTCGGTCTGACCTTATTCCCTTGTCAAGTCACTCCTGCGCGTCCATGAGTACCAGAGGCGCCAGTGATCCAACACACTCGTGCATGATCATTCACTGTATTTTCTAAGCCTTGTAACTTATAAATATAAGTTGAATCTACCTTTCCCACAGATCTCTTCAAATCATTTTTGAAAAGTAAAGCCATGACAATAGACATGCCCATCAGGGTCGACGCTAATGCGCATACTCATAGTCACGGCTTTACTTCTCAGAACGTTATTTCTACATGAAATTCCCCTCTGTTTTGGAAACTATGTACATTACAGAGAGATCAGTGAGAAAGATAGATTCAAATTATATAAATATAAGTTCATAAGGCTTAGAAAATGTTGTGTCCAATTATGATGGAGTGTGCTGGATCACTGGTGCCTTTGATGCTATGGTACGGTACGGTAGCAGCTGACTGTGCAAGTTAGGTTGGACTGAACAGAACAGAAAGGGCATTTTATTAGAAAACACCATTTATTGCCAATTATGCTGGAATCATGGACCAGACATGCTATCACTGGTAATCTAGATGGCAAAAGGCACCAGTTTGAAATATATAAATTTCTCATTTTCTCTTCTTCCATTATGGAGGGGCTCCTAGAGTTGTTCAAAGAGATTCTGGGAGCCAAGGAAGACAGGTGCCTCCTAAGAACTAATTTAGGTGGGGACAGTACCCTTAAGGGAAGAGGTGTACAGACTGGTATATTAAGTGTGCATGGTGGAGTTTATGTCAAGGTTTGTTGTAGCAGTTTTTTTGGACAAATCTTTAAGGCTTGCTATATGGGATTACTCCTGTTGTTTACATAGACTGCATGCCATAAGCTTTCCACATTTATCACACAATTCTCAGAATTTGCGTTTAGACCTGCGCAATCCCATTTTGCCTTTGTATTGGAGCAACAGGTTAATTTTAAATTTTAACCACATATGCTATCATGCGGGGGAGGGGGTATGGTATTTGCTTGTAAATCTCCTCAAGCTGCTGTAGGTCTTGTTTCAGCTTTGCTCTCTTTGCAACTCTACAGTTGTGTACAGAGACTGAGTATGATATGATGCATTCCTGCATATAGCCTTAAAGCCCTCCTTGACTGTGGTGTGCCTGGGGTGGTTTTGCTGTCAAAGAAGTCAGTTGCTTCTTTTTGCTCCCATGTGCAGAATTCATTATTCACCAGAAGGGGGTTTACTGTTCACCTGGGGGTACAGTACCTACAGGGTTGCGCGTGGAGCATGGTCTAATATGACTATGTTGTCAACAGCTGTACTAATATGGTCAGGGCTTTTAAAGGGTCAGCAAGGAGGAGATCTATGTGACTACAGCAGTCATTTGCATAGGAATAGAAGGAAAAACCCTGGTCTATGAGATCACTTGTGCACTCTACATCCTGAAGCCCCTATTTTGCTATGTGGTGTTTGAGACACACTTGAGTATGGCTGTAATGGTCAGACCATAATGGCTTTGGTCCACAAGAGGGTCTGGTGTGGTATTAAAATCCCCTCCTAGTAGCACAAGAGGTTTGGTATCTGGGTTAATATGGGTACTACCCTGACTTACAGTAGCTCTGAGAGAAAAGTAGGACTGTCATTGTAGGCCACATAGAGAGTCCATAATAGGAACCTACACCCATGGCTGGTTATGAGACCTAACATCCCCTACCTTCCAAGTCTAAGGAAGCTATCTCAACCTTCCAAGGAAGGGATTTGTGTATGAGGATAGTCTCCCCTTTTGACTTAGTGATCTCTAAACTGTTTCCCATTTGGCCTACCGATCCCTTTAGTTTTGAGAAGGATTTGCTTTTGTTTGCTGGGTGGTTCAATCCACTGACACAAATGAGACTATTTTGGTGATGGCACTATTGGCAATGTTTAAAATTAGTGAAGTACGTGTTTAAGAGATTAACACGGATCAACCACTTACCAAACTGTCATGAAACCATCAAATTTTTATCCCAGGTACAGAGATCATCTATGGACCCTGAGGACGATGAGATGCATTGCTTGATAAAGGAAGCAAGTACAACATAACCCTGCTACAACATTGAACAATTACTATAGTATGCAGAACTGCTAGAATTAAATTTTTAAACAATAAAGTCGATGATTTCAGTGTAGGAGAGTCACTGGTAAGTGTGCTGTAGGGCTCAGAAATTGGCAGAACTAGCATAGTTCTCACTTTTCTCATTGGGTGGAATGAAGTTCTGTCCTGAACAGGGTACCAAGGCCTGTTTTGCTTTGCAAACCAGCCCATCCACTCATTAATGCCATGAAAGTGGTACTGCAGAAGGGGGGAGTGAATGAAATAGAAGGGACTAGCAAATGGGTAGGAGGTTTAAGATTATAGCACTAGCCACTTGTGTAGAGAGATGGGAGACTGATTAGATCTCAGCAGCAATTAGAGTAATGGGGCTTCCTCTGATGTTCCCATCTACCTTGGGAGTTACTGAAGAGAGTGGAAGGTGTTCCACTTGTCCTAGTTTTGCAGCAGAATCTCAGACATGCAAGATGTGAAAAAAAATAGCTGAGGGACCAAGATGAATGGCTTTTGGGGATACTGTTCTGCTAGTCCAGTAGAATGAGTGAGCCACTGATTTAAGGTTGGGGGACTGGAAATGTACGGACCCTAATTTTAAGGCAATGTACTTGGCTGAGATGGGGGATAGACTGTGAGGCATGGTAAGATGGCCTGGCTTCCGGGGGGGAGGAGAGGACATAAAGGAGGAGAAATCCTGCATAGGCATATATCCTCAAAGGATCAATTAAGAGGATTCATTGCTGCTGCAGTTTGTCACATGTTTACGTGGGGTAGGGTGGGAGTGATGAGTGATTTAAATACCTAAAAAACAGAAATCATTCAGAGTAGTTAAAGGGGCATGCTAATTAGCTTCCCATAGCCCATGAAGTCCTCTACACTCTTCCCACAAGCAGTCTTCAATAAAAAAGGGAGGAAAACCATTGGCTATTATTAGTACAGCCATTTCAGCTTCATGAAAGCTTGAAAAATGGGTAGTAGGGAATATCACCCTCGCATGCCGTCTCCATTCCAGGTTTTCTGCCACAACCACTACGTCAGCCCAGGAGCCTGACCCTATCCTAAGCCCCTTTGTGTTGTTTGGCAGTTTGCTGGAGGTTGAAGAGGTTTGTCAAGAGGATCATGGGGAGGGAGTAGATAATCTAACTGTAACCTCCTGCCTCTACTTCTTCTCTGTGTGCAGTGTTCAGGTGAAGGGGTCTCTCGTTTCTCCAGTATCTCTCTTGCCTTTGTCCCAGATTTCCCTTGATGATGCGGCTGTTGCTGCCAGGGATCCTCCTGCCACTAAATGGTGCTGAGAGGCTGACAAACACAGTCTGTGGTGGAACTCTGGAAGCCAATGCTCCTATGAGGTTAAAACCATTGTTTTTGGTAGGTGCTTGTAACTCTGGGAGCTTCTTCTGGACAAAGTTTCTGCAGGACTTCCCAGACTTTCTCTGGTGAATATTGTCTGTTCCATTTCTCTGGGTGATCAAGTGCGTGAGGACTTCAAAACAATATTATATACCCATCAGTCTGCGTGCCTGTCTAATTGGGGTGTACTCCTTCTGTCATGCTACAACCTTCAGTGAAACATCTTGATGTGAGGAGATCTGAGTACCTAGCCACATGAGAGGATCCCACTCTCTGGACTCCATTCCCTCCACGCCATCTGAATAATTTTTTCTTGCACTGAAAACCTCAAGAAATAGACATGATGGACTCTGGAGGGTGGAGCAAGGGAATAGTGCACTCTACCAGTGTGTTAGTGTGGCTCAAATGGTAGCACATCCACCTCAGGACCAGAAGGTTGTGGGTTCTGGTCGCACATCGGGATTAGGCTCATACCTAAATGCTGGCACCTGAGTGCAGTATTAGGGGGTGCTGTACTATTGGGGTATGCTGTCCTTCGGACGAGACGTTAAACCCAATTCCTTCTACCCAGCCTGGTGGATGTCCATGTGGAAGCAAAAGAACCCAAGGCATTTTTCACAAAGAGTAGGGGGCTTTCCCCATGCCCTGGCCAATATTCCCCTTCCCATAAAACTGGTTCTTGCAACTGTCCAAGGCTGTGTGTGGGCGCTGATGTGCGATATGGCTGCCACTACACATTCAATCACTTCACTACCTGTTTAGCATTGCTTGTAAAGTGCTTTGGGATACAATGTGTGTGAAAAGCTATATATAAATGCTGATTATTATTCTTCTTCTATCAGTTTTTAAGTGACTCTGCCAGTTTTGCCCCATCAGTTTCAGAAAAAGTTCTACAAAAAGATTCCATATGAGGGTGCTTATTACCCTCAGCTACTCCTAGGATCCTCAGGTTGTTACAGTGCCCCCATCTTCCTGCTCCTATGCTGTGTCCCAGAGTTGCTGTAGGCATCACTCATTCTCCTCATTCCTCTGGAAGATTTTGACAGTCAAGTTCTCTGTATCTGCAATGTGGGCCTCAGCAGCTGCCACCCAATTGTCCAACATGCAGATGTCTACTATTGTGGAGGTAAGATCATTTTATCTTAGCCATGTCTGAGACAAGGCTTTCAAGAAGTGAAGTGAGACTATATAGTCCAGAATGTGCTTTTGGAGATTTCTGTATGTCTGTCTGTCTCTCTATCTATCTGTCTATCTCTATATATCTATATATGCCTGTCTATCTATCTATCTATCTATCTAGCTATTCTTGGCAAAAAACTTTGTTACTGCATCAGCTAGGGTTCCGGTGACAAACATTTGGAAATGCAGTGTTAGGGTTTCCACAGTGCAGGCAGCAACAGGTGTGTGTGTGCGTGGGGGGGGTGCCTTTGGGTTTTCAACCCTAATGCTCACCCCATTCTATGTGCAAGTAATCTAAGATGGGTACAGTATAGGAGAATGGGGTGAGCATTAGGGTTGACAACCCCAAGGCACACACCCACACCTGTTGCTACCTGCAGAGTGGGGGTGGGGTGTTGGGTTTGGAAATCCTAACACCACATTTCCCAGCTTTTGTCACTGGAACCCTAGCTGATGCATTAATGAAGTTTTTTGCCAAGAATGTCCTTACTTTTTGAGAAAGTATAATCGTAGCCTTCTTGGCTTATGGGAGCGCAGGGCCCTCCAGGTCCTCTGCTCTCACTCATCCATAGATGCATACATGTATGTTGCCATGCAACCATTTAAGCCAAAACAGCAACCAAATTGTCACCATAACTTTGTTATTACCCTGCCTAATGAATGCTGGGCTGAGAATTTTCAAATGTCCGCTAAAATGTCATACAGCGCCACCGCAACATCATTCCATGCCACAGGTGACAAAAAAAAAAACACACATTTTGGCCAGGAATTTAAAACTGACAGCTGTCATGTTCATGAAGTTATGTAAAGAAATAGCCATGTTGAAAATTTGGGGTGAAAATATTGAAAATTATGAAAGTTAGGAGGGAGCGTAATGACATGTCAACAGATGTGCACAGCTTTGCCATTTTAACCCTTAGGCTGCTGACAGAATTAGAATGTATAGGACTTCTGGACTGATGTATCAGTCTGCAGCACAGCAAGGGTTAAGACAGAATTAGAATGTTTAGGACTTCTGGACTGATGTATCAGTCCGCGGCACAGCAAGGGTTAACACATATTGACCCCAAATTTTCAACATACCCTTCTTATCTGAATTTATATATCTCAGGTTTTTACTGGACTCTGGTCTGGCTTTATTTCTTCAAGTGTCTCAAGTTAGTCAAACAATCAATAACAAACTTGGTGTACTATATAAGTTAAAAAAGTATTTCTCGTTATTGACTCGGCAGGCTACTGTGACTGGTTCTTTATTGCCTCACTTAGAGTACAATGTAAGTCTTTATTGTAATCTTGGGGCAAAGGAAAGTAATTTTTTAAAAAGTAGTATATCACAATATCTGTCGATTTGTTCTAGCCCCTCCTAGATGTTTACATCATTGTTTATTATACTCTAGCTTGGGGTGGTTATCTCCTAGTAGTAAATTTAAATTTTTTTGTGTTGTCAAATTTTCAGAGCAATCAATAGTTGCTACTATTGTCCACTGCAGGATCTTGTTCAGGTTCATAATAGTGGACTGGGTCTTAGATCCTCTACAGTTATTTTACTTTCATCTATGTGCAAAAACACTTCTCATGCTTTTTCCAGTGCTCTCAGTTTTTGGAACAATCTTCCTTGCAATCTACGTATGTCAATGTCACTAACAGTGTTTAAATCTAGTTTAAAAGAATACATGCTTAGTTTGGATGAATGTAAAAGCAAAGTTTAATGTTACTGTTTAGTATTTATCTTGTTAATTGTTAGTTGTGCATGTTGATATGTGATTTGTTATGTATTTATTGAATGTATTTGGGTCGGGCCTGAAAAAGGGTATTGATTTACCCAGTGCTCTTACCCAGTTAACAAATAAATGAAATTAAATGAAATGAAATGACCCCGCCTCATGAACAAGTATGGTAAAAATGTTGAAATCCAGCCCAAAAGGTGATTTTGCCAATCGGCCGCTAAAGCACCTTTCGGGCAGGATTTGGGAAATGACACCCACATTGTTCATGAGGAGGTGTCTCAGAATGGGTATGTTGAAAATTTGATGTCAAAATCTTTAAAAATGACAAAGTTTTACATCAAAGTTGAAACCCCCATTGAAATACATTGATATACATTTACTTTAGTTTCTGAATTCCATGGTACTCTAGTGGTCCCTCCCCCCATCTCCTCTCCTGTCCCTGTATAAAAATATACATAGTTCCCTGGTAGTGTAGTGGTCCATGCCTCTTCCCCATTCACTGATCGCAATTCCTGTATAAAAATATTTTGTATTTCCCTGGTAGTCTAATGGTCCCTCCACCCTCCTCTGTTCAGCGATCATCACCCCCGTATACAAATATATAATATTTCCAGGTAATCCAGTGGTTCATCAACCCTCCCCTGATATCTGATCACTTTCCTGTTACCTTAGTAATAAAATTCCTTCGTAGTCTAGTGGTCTCTTCCCCAATGTCCGATCACTGTCCTCTTTTCCCCAAAATATTCCCTGGTAGTCTGGTGATCCCACCCCCTCCCCGACTGTGGACCACCATCCTGGTATTGAAAACAAGCCCTGGCAAAAAGAAACACAGGTGAGGAGGTACAGGCAAAGTGGGCAAGCATTAAGGATACAATACTTGAAGCAACATCCCATTGTGTTAGACAGAAAAGGAAGTGCAAAAGAAGAAGGAAACCACTTTGGTTCTCAAATACAGTAGCAGAAAGGTCAGAGCCAAAGGCTGGCCTTCAGGAAATATAAGGGAACACAGCGGGATGAAGATAGGAGGCATACCAAACTGCCCTAAGGGAAGCAGGTAAGGCAGTAAGGCAGGCAAAGTCCCAAACTGAGGAAACACTAGCACGAACAGTAAAAGAAGGTGACAAGACTTTCTATAGATACATTAGTGAAAGGAGAAAGTCCAGAGGTATTGCTAAGCTTAATGGAGAAAGGGGCATGTGAGGAGGAGGACCCTGTAAAGGCATCTATCCTAAATAGATACTTTTGCTCAGTATTTACTGAAGAGAGGTGGGCAGGGCCACAGACTCAGCATCATGGACACAGGGGAGGGTGAGCACTACTCCCTTCACAAAGAGGGTCCTACAAGAGCTTGCTAAGCTCAGGGTGGATAAGGCAATGGGACCTGATGGCATACATCCCAGGGTACTTAAGGAGCTAAAGGAGGAACTAGCAGAGCCATTAGCAGAATTGTTTAGTGAGTCTCTGAGCACAGGAGAGGTCCCAGAAGACTGAGAAGGGCTCATGTGATCCCGCTCCACAAGAGTGGTAGCAGGGAGGAGGCGGGGAACTACAGACCAGTCAGTCTTACCTCAGTAGTGGGCAAGATTAGGAGGCACTCCTTAAGGAAAGGATAGTGCAACACCTGGAATCCATAGGGCACAGGATCCAAGACAGCATGGGTTTACAAAGGAAGGTCTGTCAAACTAATCTCATAGATTTCTTTGACTGGGTAACCAGAGTGGTGGACCAAGGGGGCAGTTGATGTCGCCTACCTTGACTTCAGCAAAGCTTTTGACACTGTTCCACATAGAAGATTGATAAATAAGCTAGGTAGGCTCGGTGGGTCAGAAGTTCTTCAACTGGGTGGCAAACTGGTTGACTGGCAGAAAACAGAGAGTGGTGGTAAATGGTATACAGTCAGAAGAGATGCAAGTCACAAGTGGGGTACCTCAGGGATCAGTCCTGGGGCCAGTCCTATTCAACATCTTCATTAGTGACCTCGCAGATGGACTAGAGGGTAAGGCTTGTCTGTTTGCAGATGACACCAAGATCTGCAACAGAGTAGATGATCCAGATGGGGTGGGCAGAATGAGAAGAGATCTGGATAAACTAGTAAAATGGTCAGAAGAGTGGCAACTGGGATTTAATGCAAAGAAGTGCAAAATCATGCACATAGGGAAGAGAAACCCTGAAGCCACTTATAGGCTGGGAAGGGAGTTGCTAGCAGTCACAAAGGAAGAAAGAGACTTGGGCATCATCATCACTGATGACCTAAAATCATCCAAGCAGACCTCTAAAGCAGTAGGTAAGGCTAGGGGGTGTTAGGGTGCATTAGTAGTGGTATCACAAGTCGTAAGGAGGTAATAATTCCTCTGTACAAGACATTGGTTAGGCCCCATCTGAGTACTCGTGCAGTATTGGAGCCACACCTTCACAAGGACATTAACCAAATTGAGGCAGTCCAGAGAAGGGCAACCAAAATGGTGCAGGAACTACATCAGAAGACATATGAGGACAGATAGGAGGCTCAATATGTATACCCTTGAGCAAAGGAGGAGAGAGGTGATATGATCGAGACATTTAAACACCTTAAGGGCATAAACAAGGTGAAAGAGTCTAACATGTTTAAATATAAGAAAATAGCAGGACAAGAGGACACAGCATGAGATTAGAGGAGGCCGATTAAGGGGATGTGAGGAAATTCTTTTTCACAGAAAGGGTGGTAGATGCATGGAATAGCTTACCACAAGAAGTGGTGGCTATGAATACAGTGCAGGGCTTCAAACAGGCATGGGATAGGCATAAGGGAGCAATACAAATGACTATGAATAGATAGGTCACTGACAGAGCAAAGGCCGATGGCACATTTATAAGGTAGAAAAAGAAATGGGCAGACTGGATGGGCCTTGCGGTCCTTATCTGCCATCAACTTCTATGTTTCTATGTTTCTATATTCCTAGGTAGACTTAGTGGACCCCCCAGTCGCCCTCCCAGTATTGTGTTTTACAAACTTCCCTGGTAGTCTAGTGGTCCCTTCCCATCCCCAATCCCTGTCCTGTGATATAGTAAAAACATAACCCTGGTGGTCTAGTGTACTCCTCCACCCTCTCAGATACTGACCCAACACCCCACTCCCCCAAACCAGATCCCCAGCCAAGCGACCAGCACAGCCCTCATCTTACCACCGTGGCTGTCTGCAGACTGAGCTGTGAATGAGTGTATACTGTATACAGCACACACTCATTCACAACTCAGTCAGCAGTCAGCCACTGTGGTGAGAGGAGAGCTGTGCTGGTCACTGGCTGGGGATTAGGGGGAGCGGAATGGTGGGTCAGTACCTGAGAGGGTGGGGGTCCACTAGACCACCAGGGTTGTGTTTTTACTATTTCATGGGACAGGGATCATGGGCAGGGAGGGACCACTAGACTACCAGGGAAGCTTGTAAAAAAAAAAAAATACTGGAAGGGTGATCGGGGATCGGGTTGGGGGGTGAGACCACTAGACTACCAGTGAATATTGTTTTCAGTACTGTGAGGGTGATCGGGGAGGGGGAGTGGGACCATTATACTATGACAGAATATTTTTTTCAATAAGAGGATGGAGATTAGACATCGACAAGGGGGGTGGACCACTAGACTACCATGGAATATTTTATAGAATAAGGGGAGGGTGATCAGACATTGCAGGAGGGGGGAGGGACCACTAGACTACCAGGGAAATGGATTTTTTTAGATGGGGATGGGGATCGGTAAATGGGGAAGGACCACCAGACTGCCAAGAATTATACATGTTTTTAAAGACAGAAATGCGGTTTCTTGAGGTGCAGAAATCCTTTTTCGTAAATTGCAAAAAAGTATCCTTTCCATGGTTCCTTTTTCACAATTTGCAAAAAAGAGTCCTCATCTGTGGCTCAGAATCCTTTCCAATGGTTGTGTTTTTGCAATTTACAGCAAATGAAGAAATCTTTTTTCGCAAATTGTGAAAAAGGACACTGTTTTGTGATTCCTTTTTTGCAATTTGCAAAAAAGAATTTTGGCATGTTAAGAAAATGCATTTCCAACTCATTTATGAAAAAACTAAACCCAGAATTGAACTCTACGGGCCCCAATTAGGTAAATACAACCACTGGTGTTTACTAACAGGCTCTATTTTTTAATTTCATTTTGTTGCCATTGCTTACTGAAAACAAGATGGTGGTAACACTAAAAAGGATTTCCCATTTGCAACACAAGATTACCCATTTGCAAAACAGGATTGCCCATTTGCGACACAGAGTATTGATTTGAGGCTCAGATTGAGTGCGATGAGCTCACTCTGTTCTTTGCAGATAAGGTGGCCAGCGTCAGGACAAAGATTCAACCGGCATACTCTATGGGAGCTGATAGTGGTCGGTGCATGGTCACTTTCCCTAGGTTCACCTGGAGTTCCTCAGACCAGCTAGATATCATGGATGTTGTCTGGATTGCCCATAGTATGTGCCCAATGTGCTGTAGATTGGATCCAGGCCCAACTTCCCTGATAATGGGCTGTTGTGATATCATAGGCCCGATCCTGGCAAAGATAGTTTGGTGCTCCTTAGAGTCTGGTGAGTTTCCTAGTTCCTTGAAGGAGGTGGTGGTGACACCTCTCCTGAAGAAAGCTGCTCTGGACCCAAGCTGCTTTGCAAACTACAGACCTATCTCAAACCTTCCCTTTGTTGAGAAGGTAATTGAGAAAGTTGTGGCCCTGCAACTGGAGAACCACTTAACCATCCATGACCTCTATGAACCTCTCCAGTCTGGTTTTTGTAAGAGGCATAGTACCGAAACCACTCTGGTTTGGGTGCTCAATGATCTCCTGATGGCGAGAGATCAGAAGCGTTGTTATATCTTGGTGCTTCTTGATTTCTCCTCAACCCTTGACACCATTGACCATGGTATACTTCTTGAGCACCTGAGGTTCATCTGTGGCCTGTCGGGGACAGTTCTCAAATGGTTCAATTCTTTCCTCACTGACAGAACTCAGAGGGTGGTGTCGGGAATTTTTTCCTCTGGCCCATTCTCTCTGCCTTGTGGGGTTCCTCAGAGCTCAGTGTTGTCCCCCATGTTGTTCGTGGTGTATATGCTGCCCCTCGGAGACATTGTAAGATGGTATGGGCTGAGGTTTCACTGCTATGCTGATGACACCCAGCTCTACCTGTCTTTTGCACCCTACCAGGATAGTGCACACTTGGTATTTAACAACTGCCTCACTGAAATCCAGGACTGGATGAGCTCAAGCTGGTTGAAGTTGAACTCTGGAAAGACTGAGCTGATGATGATGGATCCTGGTCACCAGACAGAGGGGTTGGGGGCTGGTCAACCCACTGGACTTTGCCTAGGGGGTATCCAGCTTCCTTCCTCTGAACAGGTGCTAGACCTGGGGGTGATTCGTGATGATGGGCTGACACTGCATTCGCAGGTGTCAGCAGTCATCAAGGCCTCTTTTTACCATCTGAGGAACATCGCTAGGGTCAACACACCTTGTTCCATCTGGTGACCTTCCAACATTAATCCACGTCTTTGCGACCTTGCACCTGGACTACTGAAACTCCCTTTATCTAGGGCTTCCAGAGGTTGATATCTGCCACTTGCAGCTAGTGCAGAATGCTGCAGCCCGCTATTGATGGGGATTCCTCATTCGAGTCACATCACGCCAGTGCTGTGCAAACTGCACTGGCTGCCTATTCAGTGGCTGATCACCTTCAAGGTCGGACTTTTGACCTATAAGGCCCTGCACAGACTGGGTCCGGACTACCTGCAAGAAATCCTGTGTCCTTACTGCCCCAGATGATGTCTCCGCTCAGCTGACAAGGGGTTGCTAGAGAGTTCCAGGGACAGCATGAAGTTATCGTGGGCCCATATGATTATGTATGCTGCCCCAGCCCTGTGGAATTCTCTACCCCATCAGATACGGGAGCGCACGACCGTTGAGGGCTTCAAGACGGCATTGAAAACACATCTATGGCGAATTGCTTACCCAGATTGATTATTTTTAGCCTGATCTTAGTCTTGTTGCTTGTTTTGTTATTTGGTGATATAATTATGTATTTTATTGTTTTTATTTGTCTATTTATTGTTCAGTGCCTTGATATTTGAAAGGCGCTTTATAAATAAAGTTTATTATTATTATTATTATCTAACTTTTCCCATTGAAAATAATGGGAAACTTTGAAATTTAAAAACTTTTGAACAGATTAATATTTTTTTCACCAAACCTTCAAAAGATACTACTGTAACCCAAGACCTATGTACCCTAAAAGCTTTTAGACCAAAATTCCACACAGTTTTTGCATAGCAGCATGACAAACAAAATTTGACTAAAAATGGTAATTTACAAATTTTGTGACATTCTGTATTTCTGCACCTACACATTTGACTGGAACAAAACTTGCAACATCAAGAGATCTTTGGTCCCTGATGATGCATGCAAAATTTCATGCAAATCACTTGAACGGTTGTGAAGTTTCAAAATTCAACAAGTTATTCAAGTGCAACATTCTGAGTTTAACATAGAAGTGAAGATTTAACTCTAACTGCAACTGTGTCCTATAATTCATTGTCAAAAATATTGTTAATGCACCATTTAGGGTTAGTAACGTAAAGTGAAAATGTGGTGTTAAGGTTCCCAACCCTAATACCCCCCACCACAGGCAGCAACAGAAAAAACATTACATTTGTACCTCTCCTGAACCTTCATAAATCAGGTGGGGTGTACCTTGGTGTTGTCAACCCTAACATTCACTCCATTCCATTGGTAAATAAGCTGAGATGTGTAGAGTACATGAGAATGGGGTGAGCATTAGGGGTGACAATCCCAACGTACACCCCGTGGTTGATTTGTGAAGACTCAGGAAAGGTAAAAATGTAATGGTTTTCCTGCTGCTGCCTGCAGGGTAGGGGTGGGGTGTTAGGGTTGGGAACCCTAACAGCACATTTCCCTACTTCTGTCGCTTGAGTCCTAACTGGTGCATTAACAAAGTTTTTCACAATGAATTTCCTTACTTTTTTAGCAGTATAACTGTATCCTCATTCACACATGTCCTGCGTGAACATATCCATTTGTCTGTGGAAGCATACCTCCATGTTGGCATTTCTGCCAAAAAAACAATTTATTTGCTTGGCTGTATAGCTTGTTTAACTTACAATGCTATCCTATGGGAATTTTAATGTTTAACATTTTTTTATATGCTCCATAAATTGTTGGGAGGGGGGAGTATTATGTGTTAGTTTTATAGTTTCTTATATTAAAACTAAATTGAATGAGATTAAAAAAGGATTCTCGCTAGGCCATGAAGGAATTTCTGGGGACCTAATATTGGCAATGAAAGAACACCTTTCTATTCGGCTCAAAATTCTATTTGACAAAAGTCTAAATACTGGAGCTGTGCCCTCTGGTTGGAGATTAGCAAATGTTTTTCCACTATTCAGAAAGGGTGTTAAGAGTTCACTGGATCACTATCGCCCTATTAGTCTGACAAGTATTTTCTGCAAAATGTTGAAACGCATAATCAATGACGAATTATCGGGGGCGTGGCTAACGCTCAACCAACATGGCGACTTAACCCTGTAGTTCCACTCGCATAAGAGCCTAGAACCCTTAAATTATACTTTCAGGGGAGGATTTTCAAGAAGAAAAGTGAAAGACCAGGGATCCGAAGCTTTATTCTATCAACTGGGCGACTCCAAGGGAAAACTGATCGTAACCGAGCTCCCTAGGAGCGAACGAACTTGCTGTTCTGACAATGTGATCATAATAGGGCGACTTAGTAAAAGAGAGAGATGAACCCTCTATAAGAGAGATGTTTGCATCAATTATGGCCAGTATTGATACCCTCACTCTGGCAGCAAATAGCTCTGCCTTTTCAATAGAGCAGCTCAATCTCAGAGTTGATGCGGTAGAGCAAAAGGCTACCATGCAGGAGGATACACTCCAGAATTACTTGGCCATCATGAGAGAACAGGCGGCTCAGATACAGCTCCTACAAGACAAAGTAGAAGATTTAGAGAACAGAAGTCATCGTAATAATTTGCGCCTTCTTGGCTTCCCGGAGGGCTGTGAGGGTGGGAGGGTTCTACCCTTTCTACAACAAGCACTACCAGAGATTTTGAAACTTCTGCAGGGTACAAAGATTAACATGGAGCGAGCACACCGTTTGTCACAACCCAGGCCTGCACAGGGGGAGAGGCCTCACCCTGTCATAGTTCGAATTCTGAATTTTGCAGAAAAAGAAGCGATCCAGACAAGGGCTAGGGAGTTAGGGCAGCTCCAGTGGAAGGACCATAAGATTATGATTTTTCAAGATTATTCAAGAGAGCTAGCAGCCCGATGCAAAGCCTTCTCTGAAGCCCATCGGAAGTTACATGCGCTGAATATCCCCTTCACCCTGAGGTACCCTGCAACGTTGCAAATATCGTTTAATGGAGCAGTCCAGCAATTTTCATCTCCAGATGCTGCCCTGGTCTTCATTGCCAGTACCTGCCTGACCGGCTTGAGCTCTCCATCCTCTATCCAGGCTGCAAACAACCCACTACCTTCTATGCCCAAAGCTGATTCTCTTGATATCTCGCTCCACCCTGCCCCTCAGGTGGGATTAGAACCCCAAAATTTGAAAGTTCGGAAGAGACCTCCATCCTCATCACATTTTAAATGGGGCCATCCTCAGGAGAGGAAGAACAGTCTCAACATACAGGCCCCAACCTCCTTGGTGGAGACTGAAGCTCAGATAGAATATGTGAGTCCCTATTTTGCACATAACCGATTTTCGATCTTGAGCGATCTTACCGATGCAGATGCATGTGTAGAAATGGACAATGAGAGGGGACACCCAGACTGCAGTCTCCCTGAAGAACTACACACCAAAAGGACTCAAAGTGCGGAAATAGATTCAGCGATCCCCCCACTGGACCTCTAGGCCCCAGGTTCTCCCCTGACCGAAGCTCTGGCCGAGAATTCACAGAGGCAAAACAGCTGAACCCTCCATGAACATTGGGAACTCTCACTAGTTTAAAATGAATAGTCAGATAAGTATCTGAGGGTGTTGATATAGAGAAGTTGTAATTCTGAGGTTGGGGAATAAGGGACAGCCCTTTCGGCCTGCACAACGGGAGCAAACTTTGACCCATTTTTGGACAGAGGTTTCCTAGCAATTGTTAATTCAGCCTGTGTCAATACAGACATACTCATTTATTTGTTGGTTTTGTTGGCCAGATGCTGTTTACTGAATGGGAAGGCTGTAAGTACTGATAACTGAAGGGATTGTATAAGGATGTGTTTGCCCGGGATTATATGCTGGAGGAGTGGGAATACCAGATAATCCTGCTGGTACTGATCATTTACCGTTAAGGGATTTAATGGTACCCCCTCCCCCCATTACTCTCCCAAGTGACCTACTGCCCTCCTTTAAGATGGATTCTAAAGTTCCTTCCCTGATTTTTTCCACCCTTATACTGGTTCATGAATGGGCTTCCAATAGTTTGTCCTGAGGGATCATCAGTGGGATGGTAAAATACCCTTTCTGGATCCTGAATGGGCTGTATGCCACACTATGTACTCAAATAGTAGTTGGGCCACTGCATCAATCCTCCAGTATAGTGCTAACTTGCTGGTATATCCGACAATCCTATCCGGAGCTGAGCTTTTTCTTTGCGACAGGTAGGGCTGTAAAATGGGTCAGCTCAAATGTCGCCTGCTGCAGAATTTCATTAGAAATGTTTTCAAGCCTGTAGTATAATGGTTGAATGTTTTCAGCAATTGCTAAAGATATATGTTTTGGGGACCTCCCTCTCTCACCTCCGGCTGCCCTTTGGATGATACCAATATAGTTAAGAATGAAGAGCGGTTCACTCACACCTCTAGCATATACATTCTTGGGTTTCAGTTAACCTCTGTCTTCCGGCAGATTGCTAGTAATTCCAAGAAGGTTAGCCCTAATGACATAAGTGGATTCTTTGATTTCTTTACTGGTATAAAATTTGTATCCTGGTCTAAGAATCCGCTGATAGGACTCGTACCCTCCCCCCCCTCGTTAGAAGGGTTTGCAGGTAGATCCGGATATGGCTCTAGTAAGAGTTGACTAGTTGCTCTTCCTGATTTTACCTTGGTTCTGGACAACCTGGTATAAATACCACAATAGTAAAGTATTTTCTTCCCACCTTTCGGAAGTATCTGTTCCACACCCCCAAGGGCGACAGGACATACCATTGGCTAGGGCTGTAGCCAGTTTAGTCCTACTGCATCTCCCTTAATATTTTGTAAGATAAGTTAGTTTGATAGTTAGACTTATAGACAGTATATAGTCTCTATAGTCCTGATGGATAAACCCTTGCCTCCTATAAAGGTGCCCTGTTAAGACTGGTGCAGTGATCCTTAATCACCAAGCATACAGGAACACGCTGGGTGTTCTTTCCTTTAGGTTCTTCTTTTTGCTTGCTATACCCTGGGGCCCTTAAATAAAATGTCTGACATTGTGATACATACATGGAGTGTCAGGGGGCTAAACTCCCCAATAAAACGAAAGAAAGTTCTGGCTTACCTGAAACGTAATCAATCTCAAGTGGCCTTCCTGCAGGAGACGAAATTCTCTGGGTAGGATCATACCCGTATGAGAAAAGACTGGGTTGGCCAGCAGGTTCACTCTAATGCCCAGACCAGGAAACATGGGGTTCTTATCCTAGTGAATAAATCTCTCGCCTGGACGTTAAAGCAAACACGTATAGACCATGAAGGCAGATGGGTAATGGCCACTTATAATACATCCACAGGTCCACTCACTCTCTGTAATGTATATGCCCCCAATGAAGATGCTCCTTGGTTCTTTCATAATTTGGCAGAGGTAAACTTGAATTTAACCCTCCAGACTGCCCACTACTTATTGGTGCGGACTTTAATCTCACTCTGATGCCTCTCTTAGATAGGAATGATGGGGAGAAAGAGGCGCATCTTAGAAGCAGGAAGGCTCTCCAACAAATGATATCTGATCAGGGGCTTACAGACCTGTGGAGGTTATTCCACCCCAGAACAAGAGATTACACATTTCATTCGGCAGCAAACACCTCATACAGTAGGCTGGATTTTTGGCTTGGCTCATCTACCCTGACAACTAAAACCCTTGATGTCTCAATTCTTCCCTGCTGTATCTCCGACCATGCTTTAGTCCAGCTTCTCATACAATGGGACCCTGTGGCTCCCCCCGACTAAACAATGGAGATTGGACCTGCTCCTAGTAAAGGACCCTGAATTTATCCCTTGGGTTAATAAGGAGGCTTCTCTTTTTATAGCCAAGAACCCTATAAGTGATACCTCTGCCAGCACAACGTGGGAAGCCTTCAAAGCCATGATGCGAGGTAACATTATGGGGTTCGCTGCAGCCAAATGTAGGCAAAGGGAAATACAGCTGGTCACTCTTGAATGGAGACTGGCTGAAGCTGAAAGTACTTTTAAGGCTTTGCCCTCCCCTTCCATTCACTCAACCATAGGTAAATCCATTTTGGGTATTCGGTTTGAAATTAACCAACTTTTGAATAGAAAGCCAAATCCACTATCCTTCGCCTTAAGCATACCTTCTGGGAAGGAGGGGACAAAGGGGGTAAAGTACTCACATATCAATTACACAAACAGCAGGCTAGCAGATATATCCCAGGTTTGAAAAACAAGCAAGGGATACTGAGTACTTCCACTGGGGATATTAATGAGATCATGTCCTCATTTTATAAAAGGCTATATTGTTCCACCCACATTGGCCCTAACAGAGACATACAAGGCTTTTTTAGATACCTTAGGCCTGCCCAAGCTACAGAGGCAGCAAACACAACTACTAGATCTCCCCATTTCAAAGGAAGAACTGACTGCAGCCATCCAAGACTTGAAAAAAGGAAAATCCTCAGGTAGTGATGGGTGCACTGCAGATTTCTACCAGATTCTGGTCTCCACTATTTCACCCCTTTTAACTCAAGCGTTTCAGGAGATAGAACTCAAGGGAGCCTTACCGCCCTCCATGCGGGAGGCAGTCATAGTTGTAATTCCCAAAAAAGGCAAAGACCCTACCAACCCCGGAAATTACCACCCAATTTCCCCTTATAAATTTGGACAGTAAACTTTATGCTAAAATTTTAGCCTCCAGACTTAGTTCTTTATTGACTGTTCTTGTACACCCTTCACAAGTGGGATTTATACCTGGAAGACACAGCTCAGATCACTTAAGAACTCTGCTGAATCTGATCCCTTGCTAAGTCCTTCATACTCCTCACGGCTGCTATACGGTTGACTTGAAAGGCATTTGATTCCATGGAGTGGGACTATCTATATCGACTCTTTCCCATTTCAGGTTAGGGGAAACATTTCTTGCCAGGATAAAAGCCATATATGAAGGCCCCTTAGCCAGAGTTAACACAAACTCAATGCTTTCTGATCCATTCCCTTTGGGCAGAGGTACGAGGCAAGGGTGCCCACTCTCCCCCCTCCTCTTTGTGTTGGTGGTCGAACCTCTGGCTGTGGCTATCCGTAACCACCCAGAGATTAAAGGGTTAACAGTGGGGAATACGTCCTATATAACTTTCATGTATGCTGACGATCTCCTCCTCCTTTTGGAGGATGCACACACCGCTATTCCCTCCCTCCTTGCTCTTCTAGAAGTTTTCTCTAATTATTCTGGCTTACGGCTGAACCGGAATAAGACGGAAGTACTCCCTCTCAATGATCACTGTGCTCAGCAAGTGATAGCCGCGGATGCCTTACTTTGGGCACCAGAAGGGATTACATATCTGGGTATTTTTTTGACCCCATCTTTAGAGACAATATGGCAAGCTAATGTACAATCCCTTCTCTCTTCCATTAAGACAGACTTCGATAGATGGAGGCTTCTTAAACTCACCTTAGCGGGGAAAGTTGCGGCGGTGACACTGATCTCAGCCTCTAAACTCTTCTATCTCCTGATGCACCTGCCTGTTCCCTTACCTACACAGTGGTTTCAGGTTATTGATAAATTAATTGGGGATTTTCTATGGGAGGGATCCAAACCCAGATTCAGTCAATCTAAACTAAGGTCACATTGGAAGCAAGGTGGGTGGAACCTCCCCTGGCCAGAGGGATACCGCCGGGCCTTTCTTTTGGCCCAAATGGTTAAATGGGTGCGCTCTCCCTCCCCTCTTTCACCGCAGTGGGTACAACTAGAAACAGATATTATGGGTCTGTTCCATCTCTCCTCCCTTTTTGTACAGAGGGGCAGCCCTAAAAAATCTGGGGCCAGTAAGATAAATACAGAACTCACTTCACCCACAGTGACTGCATCCAGGGACAACTGGGTTAGTTCTCACTGCAAAATGAATCTGGACCCCCTCCCACTCTCCTATGTGCCTATCTGGCAAAACCCAGCCATTACTATAGGCGGAGCTGAAATCCTATGGAGACACTGGGTGGAGCTGGGTATTACTAAGTTGGGTGATTTGCTGACCCCTAACCACAAAGCCATGCAGACATTCCATTCTTTAAGACAAGAATGGGGTATCCCACGACTAGACTTCTGGAGATATCTCCAACTCAGGGATGCAATTCGGCACCTTCTATCCCATACCTTAAATCATGCCAAAACTTTGCCATTGGCTAAATGGATACTCTGTACTAAGGACCTTGCAGGTCAGATATGTGCTACTCTTAGAGATACTCTTCCATCCCAATCAGATGAAGCAAGGCAAAGATGGGAAAAGATGTTGCAGACCCATATATCCTCTGAGGCCTGGAATAAAGTGTGGGTAGATGCACATACCTGGTTCACAGATGCTAAATCCAGACTTATCCAAAATAAAATTGCACATTCCTGGTACAGAACTCCAGTCATTCTTCATAAAGCTAAAGTAATAGATCAGGACTATTGCTGGAGATGCCAACAGCCAGGAGGTGACCTAGTGCATGTATTGTGGTGCTGCCCAAAAATCCAACCCCTATGGCAAGAAATACAAGAAATTGCCTCTAGGGTTCTGCAACAAGCCATTCCCCTCAGCCCTCTCTTTTTTATCTTGGGTATTTGTGTTAATATACCCAAACTGGCACCATTAAGATACAGGTGGCTGGCATTTCTGGCTTTACAAACAAAAAGAGCCATTCTATGTAAATGGAGAACCCCTCTCATTCCTACTATGGCAGAAATACTGGGGTCCCTGTCTATCCTGGCCAAACTGGACAAGATATCCTATTTACAGAAGTCCAAACTTTCCCCATTTGAAGCCTGCTGGGATCCCTATCTTAAATATCTGGGTAAAGTCCAATCACCAACGGGAATAGGGTGATCACCTTCATTCTCCTCTTCTGGTATAAAGGTAATATGACAAATGGGATCTCTACCTAAGGTCCCAATAATATGTGGAGAGGCCCAGGTTTTTCTTGGTAGGACTGGAGACTTTATTTATGGTGATTGTATACATGATGATATGTAGAATGCTTTAATTCACCGGGTACAGATTTAAGCTTGGGATATACTTGTTTCTATTCCAGGATCAGTCTGGTCTCTTGCAGAGCATATACACACTCTCACCCAACTTTCTGTAGATGCCATGAAGAGGGATACGTTTGGTTGCAGATACACAAAGTTGTCATTTGAGGTGTTTATGTCCGGCAAAGTTGACATTCTGGCTTGACACTAGGTTGTGGTGAGTACCCTTACATGATAGTTACTGGGAGCTTATGAGGACACAGTGGTCTACCCCCTTGAACTTCATAGTATGTCTCTACATAATAGTTTTTTTTCTTTTTTTTGGGCAGGGAAATTTTTTTAATAAGAGTTGAGGTAGGTCCCCTTGAGTATATGGCTGTCACTGTCACCTGTATCAGAGTGTTTATATCACCAGGAAGTATATTAATATGTATCCAATAATGGGAAATGATATGTGTCTGTACCCCCTTTCTTTTTTTATCCCTTAGCCTTTCCCTTGCTTACTGTATTGCCATTTTACACCTATAAATGAGGCGTAGGGTGGTTAAATGTACCTACAGAACATGTGACTGTATACTGTATTATGATTTTTTCATTCTTTCTTATTTTCTTGAAAATAATAATAAAAATTATTACAACAAAGACGAATTATCCTTGGCTATTACAGGTTTAGATCAAACCCAGCATGGATTTATAAAGGGTCGATCATGCGCCACAAATTTGGTGGGCTTTTATAATCTAGTAAGTGATAATCTGGATAAAGGCAAACCCTGTAATGTCATTTTATTGGATTTAAAAAAAGCCTTCGATTCTGCTCCTCATAGGGCTCTAGTTCAGAAGCTGCAGTTGTGTAATATCAATCCTATATTCACTCAATGGATTTCAAACTGGTTGTTGGATAGGAGACAAAGAGTAACTATTGATGGTCACACTTTTGGCTGGATAAAGGTAGAAAGTGGGGTCCCTCAGGGATCCGTTCTGGCCCCATGAATTTTTCAGATATTTATATCTGATCTCTGTACCAATATCAAAAGCAATATCGTCAAATATGCAGATGACTGTGAAAATTACCAACATATGTGTATCCATAGAAGATCATTCAGTCATCCAGGAAGATCTAAGCAAATTAGAGGAGTGGTCCATCAAATGGAATCTTTGCTTTAATCCCTCAAAGTGCAGTGTTCTGCATTTTGGGAAACATAACATTAAAAAAAGTATCTTCTCTATGACAAAATATTGACTTCAAAATCTAGCGAGAGAGATTTGGGGATTACTGTTGCATCATTTATGAACTTTGACATCCATATTACTAATACTATTAGTAAGATTAATAAGATTTGGTGGGCAATATGTCATAAGATCACATCCAAGAACCCTGACATTTTGCTACCACTATACAGAGCCTATATAAGACCCCACTTTGACTACATTTCACAATTATGGAGTCTCTTTAAATGAAAGGACATAGCTAGAATTGAAAGGGTACAGAGAAGAATAACCATCTTACTGTGGATCAGGGGAGGGCAGTGGACATGGCCTATCTGGACTTCAGCAAGGCCTTTGACACTGTGCCACATAGAAGACTATTACACAAACTGGGGAATATGGGTGTGGGCAGGACAGTAGTGTGGTGGGTAGGTAACTGGCTGGGTGGCAGGACACAGAGGGTGGTGGTAAATGGCTGTCACTCCACAGAGGGAAGAGTGACCAGTGGGGTACCACAGGGATCAGTGCTGGGACCGGTCCTATTCAACATCTTCATCAGTGACATTGCACAGGATATAGAAGGCAGAATTTCACTGTTAGCTGATGACACAAAGCTCTGTAACAGAGTAGACACACAGAGGGTGTAGACAGAATGAGAAGGACCTGCAGAAACTTGAAGAATGGTCAAGGGTTTGGCAGTTGAAATTCAATGCAAAGAGTGCAAGATAATGCATATGGGGCACAAAAACCCTGGCACAATATATCAGTTAGGGGTGAGGATATAGCATGCACCAAGCAGGAAAGGGATCTTGGGGTTGTCATCTCTGATGACCTCAAGGTAGAGAAACAGTGTGACAAGGCATCAGGTAAAGCAAATAGGATGCTGGGATGTATAGGCAGGGCATCACCAGCAGGAAAAGGGAGGTCATAATTCCAGCTATACAAGACACTAGTGAGGCCCCACCTGGAGTACAGTGTACAGTTCTGGAGACCATACCTATGTAAGGACATAGACAGGGTAGAAGGTTAAGAGGAGGGCAACAAAGATGGTGCATGGGTTGCATCACAAGTCCTATGAAGACAGGTTGAAGGAACTGAACATGTACTCCTGGAGGAGAGGAGGGAGAGAGGGATATGATAGAGACATACAAGTATCTTACAGGGAGGAACAGGGTGCAGGAAAACACTATTTTTAAGCGAAAAAGATGTTTCAGGACTAGAGGGCATGGGATGAAGTTGGAGGAGGACGATTCAGAGGAAACATGAGAAAGAATTTCTTCACAGAACGGTGGTGGACAAGTGGAACACCCTGCCAGAGGAAGTGGTGGGGGCTGAAACAATCACGGGATTTAAGAATGCATGGGATAGACATAAAGGAATTCTAGAGGTCAGGGGTAAGGGGAAATAGACTTCTAGGAAAACAAACTGAACTTACAAGCTCAAATGGGCAGACTAGGTGGGCCACAGGCCCCTATCTGCCGACACTGTCTATGTATCTATGTATCTATGTAACCAAATCTTTTATTTCTGATAAGGCCCTGTCATATGAGGATAGATTACTCAAATTCAATCTAATGTCACTGGAGGATCAGAGAATCAGAGGTGATCTATTATTCACATGGGATATTATACACGATTCCTATTTAACTGAACTGTGCAGTTTAGAATTCAAGCAGGTTCATGTTAATATTAGAGATCAACCTCTTCAGCTTGCCAGAGGCAAATGCAAGACAATGAAAGGGACCAATACTTCTCTCAAAGAGTGGTTGGGCCTGGAACACATTGCCCCTAAATATCATTGTTAGTAAAAATAAGATAACATTTAAAAATAGGCTAGATAATTAAATGAAATCTGGATCTAGCTTAAAATACTATATGTAGATATGAAGCATTATGGGCCTTGTTGCCTTTCAGCTTCTTTCCTTTCTTAGTATGATTATTAGTACTCAGTAAGACCTTTGTTTTGATATATAGATTGTCCCTTAACTCCAAATATTGAGGAGGTTATGGTTTGTAGAAGTTGAAATGTGGTAAAAAAGACTAAGTCCAAAATCTTTTTTCATATGAAGGGATCCTTTTTCATATGAAATGAAAGACCCATACAAGGAAAGACTCCTTCATATGAAAAAAGAATCAGAAAAAAACTAAGTTCAAAATCTGTGAATGACTCCAGTCACATATTTGGGACTGTCTAGTACAGTATGCCCTGCAAGTCCATTGGTCCACACTGGGGCCCAATGGGCTTACAGCCTATACTGTACCTGTCATTTGGGGGTGGCCATGTGGTGTGTGGGCGGGATGCAGTCACCTGCCAATGACGGGGGGGATCGTGGTGGGCAAGGGGTTCTGTGTGGGTGGGGGTGCCACTGGATCACCAGGGCATTTCAATATGGGATTTTACTGTGATCGTGGCAACAGGCAGCGAGGGGGGTCCACTAGACCACCCGGGACATTATATTGTCATGTATCAGGGAATCGGGGACTTGGGTGGGAGGGGGGACCACTGGACCACCAGGGTTGGTCATATTTCATATACATCGGGGAATTGGGGACTGGGGAGCCACTAGGCTACCAAGGATCTCATTATAAACATATACCATGCGATTGCGGCTACGGACGAGGGGGTTCCACTAGACCACCAGGGATGGATGTGCTTGCGGATGATGTTCTGGGAGGGTGTGTGGCCACCCATGGCTGGGCTGTTGTGCTGTGCCCTGCAATACAGCAGCCCACCTGTGGGTGGCCAGGATTTGCTTCCTACTCAGCACGGGCTCATCTGTGATCCCCCCTATGCAGCTCAGTGCAGGGGTGTGCCGGCATATGTGCCACACATCTCGGGCTCAATATTGGGATGTGTCACATATGCATGGGCACACCCCTGCATCTGCGCTGCATACATTATCAGCATCAGGATCTGCGCTGCCTCAGGCAGCCATCTCAATATCCCACCAGGGCGCAATGCGGGGTTGCGCCAGCGCAACCTGTTGGAATATCTGGGCCCGATTCTGAATTTTTTTTCATATGAAGGGATCCTTTTTTACATAGCTGAATTCCTTTTTTGTATAGCCATATGAAAATAGAAAACTGAGTCATGAAAAAGGATTTTTAAATTAAAAAAAACACACATGTTTGGGTCATTTTTTCCAAGAACTAAGTGCATAATCCACCTAACGGGATCCTGATTAACACAGTACATGTCTTGGTGTGTGTGGAGGATGTCATTTTTGTGGATTTTGAAAAAAGTCTTTTGGAAAAAAAGGAAACAAGATGGCAGCTATATGAAAACTGATTTTTTTCCTGCTGAAAAAGAATTAACCCATATGAAAAAGGATCTTTTTTTGTATGGACCATGTCTTTTTTTGTTCCAAGCAGCTATCCAAAAGACAGTACTGAGCATGCTCAGAATCGAAATGTTCACATTTAAATAACTTTGCAATGGATTATTTTTTCACCAAACCAGCAAAAGACAACACTGTGGCCCAAGCCCTTTCTATCCTAAAAATGTGAGATCAAAATTCCAAACTGTCTGGTCACTAGGTGATGACAAATAAAAAACAGCAAAAAAACTACTTTTTTCACTATCCACATCTCAGAATCTACACATCTGACTGGAACAAAACTTGGCACATAAAGAGATCTACCACCCCCCCCCCAAAAAAAATATACTTGCAAAATGTTGTGCAAATCCATTGAACCATTGTGAAGCTATTAAAGTGCAAATGTTTAGGTTTAACATAAAAAAGCCCTGCTCAGCCCTAAGTATACTGGTGCTACTGCACCACTTTAATATTATAGATATAGATATAGATATAGATATAGATATAGATATAGATATAGATATAGATATAGATGATATATATCTTTGCACTTAATAACTTCACAACCGACCAACAGATTTGCACAAAACATGGCATGCACTGTTCCGTGGGGTAGCTCTCTTGAGTTGACAAGTTTCGTTCCAGTTGGATGAGTGGATTCTGAGCTCCGGACAGTTGAAAAAGTCATAAAGTCACCACTTTTTGTATTTTTTTCCTCATCTCGTGTCCAGACAGTGTGAAATTTTTGTGTAATTTTTTAAGGCTTAACCAGCTTTGGTAACAGAACAGGCATGCTTAGTTTTGTGTAAAAATATTAATCTGTTGCAAAGTTATTATGTTTTTCATTTCCCATTGTTTTCAATGGGAAGAGCACTTTTCAGGTTAGAGGGAGAAAAATCACCGAAATATTATGTTCTTACGAAAAAGAACTCACTCTCGTGATAGCCATTCCTTTTTAGTGAGAATAAAATCCTTTTTTGTGAGAGAAAATTCCTTTTTTTATGAGCTGCCATCTTGTTTTCCATTAAAAAAAACAATTTTCAAAAGCCTCCAAAATGACATCCTGGAGAGAGCCCACCGCACCTAGCTAGTTGATCGGGACCCCCTTAGGTGCAATCTGCACTTCAATGTTAGAGATATGGCCCATAAGTAGTGTCCCACCCCCGCCCTGATCCCTGATCACCATGCTATAATAAAAACAAAACCCCTTTTCCATAGTGCGGTGTCCAGCCCTCCACCCCGATCCCAAATTGCCTTGCTGTAACAAAAAACAAACTTTTCCATATAGTGTAGTGTCCCACCCCAACTGATCCTCAATTGCCCTGCTGTAATGAAAAAAAAACCCTCCAATCCCCGATCACCCTGCTGTATTAAAAAAAACCTTTCCATACTGTATTGTCCCACTCCCACTCCCCCACCCCATACCCCGATCGCTATGCTGGTCAGTGGCTGTCCCATCTATATTAAAAATGACCTGAAACAAAGAAAATCATCCCTCAATGTCTGTTTTTTAATCCTGAAAAAAAGAAAATGGTCCCTCATCATCTCCCCCACTCCACTCCCCCATCCTGTCCCTCCCACTGACCACCCACCACCCCACACACCTCTTACCCCATACTTAACACTGAAGATTGTAGGGTGTCATCTTCTGTGGACTGGGACATATCTGCACTCTTCACTCTGGACCTAGTGACCTAGTGCTAACTAACGGGGAGGCTGTGAAGTATCTGAGGGTGGAGGACCCACTAGCTGGGAGTGACCATCAATCGGTGTGGTTCACGTTCAGCATGGGAAGGGAGACTGTAGGTACAGGAACCAGGGCGGTTGACTTCAGGTGGGCAGACTTTATCAAGATGGGGGAAATTCTGGGCAGGAATTAGGCCTGATATGGATGGAAATCAGAAGTGGGATAGTATCAAATTTTGGCTGACTGAGGCTACTGGGTCATGTACCAAGATGCTGAGCAAGAAGAGTAGGGCTAAGAAGCCAAGCTGGCTGAACAAGGAGGTTTTAGAAGGGGTAAGGGCAAAAAAAAAGCAGTTTTTTCAGAGGTTCAAGAAGTCCAGAAGGAGGTGGGACAGGGAATTGTATGTGAAGAAGTCCAAGGAGGTAACCAGATTGGTCAGGGCAGTGAAGGCTTCCTGGGAGCTGAGGCTGGTACAGAACATCAGGGAAGGGGAGAAAGACTTTTTCAGATACATAAGGGAGAGAAGGAGCTGCAGGGACCAGATAATGAGGATTAGGAAGGATGCGGAGTGGGTGGAGAAGGGGGCAGAACAGGCAGAAGCACTAAATGATTACTTCTGTTCTGTGTTCACAAAGGAGAAGGGTGGACAGCTACCTCAGGGGATGGGGAAGGTGGACAAGGGGGGGAGTGTGACAGATGGGGTAATTATAGAGGGCAGGGTGCTGGAGGGTCTGAAGGCACTAAGGGTGGATAAGGCACCAGGTCTGGATGGCATTCATCCCAGGGTGCTGAAAGAACTGGTGGGGGTATTGGCGGGGCAGCTGGTGGACCTGTTCAATAACTTTCTGGACACAGGTTGCCTACCACAGGATTGGAGGATTGCTCACATGGCACCCATCCATAAGAGTGGCCCAAAGGATGAACCAGGCAATTACAGATCTGTAAGCCTCACATCCATTGTAGGTAAACTTATGGAAGCAATCCTGAAAGAGAGGCTGGTGACCTTTTTGGAGGAAAATGGACTCCAGGACAGTCAACAGCATGGATTCTTCTCTGGAAGATCCTGCCAGACCAACCTAATTGAATATTATGACTGGGTAATGAGGGAACTGGATAAAGGCCATGCAGTGGATGTGCTGTATTTAGACTTCAGCAAGGCCTTTGATTCAGTGCCTCATGGGAGGCTGAGGAGTAAGTTGCAATATGTGGGGGCAGGACAAATATGGTAAACTGGATTGTGACTGGCTGAAGGGGAGGCAGCAACAGGTGGTATTGAAGGTCACTCTCTTCCCCAAGGGTGGTGACAAGCTGGGTGCCACAGGGCTCAGTCCTGGATCCAGTGTTGTTTGGGTTATTCATATCGGATATCTCACATGGTGTTAGAAGCAAGATCAGTCTGTTCACAGATGATACCAAGATGGGGGCTGTGGTGGACAACATAGAGGGGTGGCAGGGGCTACAGGAGGACCTGATCAAACTGGAGGATTGGTTAGAAAAGTGGCAATTGAGCTTTAATGTGAAGAAGTGTAAGGTTATGCACTTCAGAGCAAGGAATCCAGGGAGGAGCTACCACCTGGGAGGGGCTCAGATAGAAGTCACAGAGGAGGAGAAGAAGGACCTAGGGGTGATAATAACAGGTAACACGAACAACTCAGCTCAGTGCCGGAAGGTGTCAGCTAAGGCCAACAAGATGCTGGGATGTATTACGTGAGGAATCTTATTCAGAAATAGGGATGTGATCCTGCCATTGTACAGATCACTAGTCAGGCCACATTTGGAGTACTGTGTGCAGTCCTGGCATCCCTTTCTAGCTGTAGTTTCTTTTAAAATGGTCAAAAAATTGAGTTTTGAACTTTTTTATTCTTTGATCGTGGCTTGCTAATGATCTTTGATCGCGAGCCTGCAAATTCATTGATTGCGAGATTCTTTGACCACGATCTTTGATTGCAAGGGCGTGACTAGATGGCCACTTGAAAAAATCTGTTTTCTCAGCTCAGGGGTGGCTTATTAAGACAAATGAGGGTGGATTTTGCTCTGGGGGCTTCGTTCTATCGAGGCATGGTTGTGGTTTCATGTATTTCTGCCTAAAATTTGACTTTTCACATTTTTTATTCTTTGATCATGAGCCTGCAAACTCTTTGATCGTAAGATTCTTTGACCACGATCTTTGATCACGAGGGTGCAACTGGATGGCCAGTTGAAAAAATCAATTTTCTTAGTTCAGGGGTGGCTTATTAAGCCAAATGAGGGTGGGTTTTGCTCAGGGGGCTTCGTTCTATTGAGGCATGGCTGTGGTTTCATTTACTTTTGTGTAAAAATTAACTTCCACCATTTTTTATTCTTTGATCGCGAGCCTGGAAATTCTTTGATCATGAGATTCTTTGATCGCAATCTTTGATCACGCGGAAGGGACTAGATGGCCAGATTTGGAGGGACCAGATAGCCCACTTTTAGCAATTTTTAAAATTAAATATCTCGGAAACGGTTTGGTCTTTTCACTTGAAATTTGGAAGGTGCTGATGGGATGTCCTGTAGATGTGAATTATGGTGCTTATGTTTTTTCTTGCAGAGATATTATGTGGCACAGTTTACATTTTGTGGACAGCGTTTTCCATTGTGGTACTGGCTTCAAATTTATATGGTCGCTATCCTTAGTGCCATGGATGTACTTTTCAGTTGTTAGGTGCCTAAAATGTAAACAGGTGCAGAATTCTGCAGAAATTTGCAAGTTGGTGGGAGCACGGGGCCCAATGGGAGTGACTTCCTACTTTTACATTCTTTCTCAAAAAATAAGGAAATTCTATGCAAAAAACTTCGTTAATGCATTATTTAGGGTTAAAACACAAAAAGAGATCGACAGCTGACAGGGTGTGTCATTGGGATTGTGAGGCCTAAATGTCACCCCATTCTTCTTTACTGTGGCTTGTGAATATGATTACACATAGAACGGGGTGACATTGAGGCTGCACAACACCAATGACACACCCCATCAGCTGTCAATCTCGGATGATGGCTGGTCCACGTGGGGGAAGGGGGCAACCCTAAATGTTTCATTTCCTGACTTTTTGTGTTTTAACCTTAAATGATGCATTAACTAAGTTTTTTGCATAGGGGGCATGGCCTAGCCCCTATAGTTAGGGTTGAGTAGGCACTTTAATGTTAAACCTCAACTTTTGCTGTGCATTAATAACTTTGCAACCATTCAACGGATTTGCACGAAATTTGGAATGCATGGTCTGGTATAGTAGATGTCTTGATCTGCCAAGTTGTAGTTTGGTTGGACTTACAGTTTCTGCACAGCAAAACACTAAATAATGCATTTTTCGCCACTTTTGACACTTTTTTTTCCTATGGCGCTGTGACCTCACCGTGTGGTCTTTTGGTCTGAAATTTGGAACATAGAAAGAGTTTGGGACAAGAAACAATCTGGCATTAGTTTGGTGAAAAAAATTTATCTGTTCCAAAGTTATTTAATTTTTAATTTTCAGGTTCTGAGCATGCTCAGTTCACTCCAAGATTTATATGTATATTTTTTGGACTAGGATTGGTCTCATGGTCAAGGATTTTGTCAGTTCACAGACAAGGATTTTAAAAATCCTAGTCCATCATAAAAATTCCTTGTCTGTGAGCTGCCATCTTGTTTTCAGCTTCCTCCCAAACAAAATGTTGTAGGTTTCTCCATGGGTGATTTTGAGCTAAATGAGGCATGGGTTTTGTTCAGAATGATGCACCCTACAAAGCCAGGCCTTTGGTTTGGCTCATTTTGGTCAAAAAATAACTTTTTAAAATTTAAAAATTCTTTCACTGTGACTCGCTAACGATCCTAGTCCCCAAGCTGTCAAAATCCTAGTCTACGAGACAATCCTTGTTCGCGAGCCTACAAAATCCTTGTCCGTCAGTTTGTGACCATATGGCCCTTCTACGTGGACCAGGATCAAGCTGACGGTTAAAGTTTGCTACCCTGTAAAGAGGATTGGCTGGCAGACTAAATTTCCTTCACTGCATTTCAAGTTGGGTTTCTGAATCCTCTTTCTCAAGGTAACAAAATCACGGTCCGCAGGCTGTCAAAATCCTAGTCTGCCAGCTAATCCTCTTTCATGAGGCTGCAAAATCCTTGTCTGTCACTTTGTGACCAGATGGACAAAATCTGATGGTTGAGGATTTCTTGCTGACGGGCATTTTGACATGTCATGGACAGGGATTGATCTGACAGTCAAGGATTTTGCTACCTTGCGGACTAGGAATTTTTAAAGATGTAAAAACTTTACCATTGCATTGCTAATCAACGATTTGGTCTTTTTACTTGCAATTTTCAGGGTATTGAGGGGATGCCCTACTGGTGTGAATTATGCTCTTTAGGTGTTGGAAAATTAAGCGGTTCAATAGGTATGCCATCACAAAGTTAAGATTTTCTCTATAGGATAACATTGTGGCACCCATTGCGCTGCACTTTTCAGCACCTATATCTCAGAAATCAAGCAAAATATGGACTTTTCACTACTAAGATTGGAGACCGTAGACTACACCTGCGGTGGAATTTGTTTTGTAGGTTGCAGCGTTAATGAGATACAGGCAAAATTAGTGTCACAAAGGTTCAAAGGGTGCCTTTTCAGTGCTTTTCAGTGCCCGTAGCTCATAAACAATGCAAGATATGGATTTGTTTAACCTATGTCACATGCAGTACTCGCTGTCACGATTACACCAACACTTGAATTTTTTTTTCTAGTTGCTACAGTTCCTGAGACATAGGCAAATTAGTGTTACAAGGGTTCCTTGCCCTATAGGGCTGCTGTATGGCTCTGTAGCTATGTGTAAGTGGGAGTATGGGGCCCAGAGGGCACACCCTCCCACAGACACATATTGTTATGCACAAATGGGTAGCTTGTTTTTTGTTTTTATTGGGTTCACCACAACATAATCCAGATAGATCATCTTAGGGTAGCTGGTTCATTTCACTGGGGTGTCATACAGAGGTGGAACACTAATAAGTCCTGGTAGGACGAAATACGTGTCTGTGTCTTCTGTTGGCACCCTTTTCAGACTGTGCAAGAGGCCTTTTGGCACCATGCATTTCTGATTAAAGTTGAACCAGCACAATATTCTGTGGTGATTTGCATTATGGGCGTATGTGTGATTTTGTATTTCTTTGAAACTTGGCTTCCTGGTCAGTGCCCTTTGGGGTAACCATTGCCTCGGTGCTCGGACACTGAGGTTCTTTGTCTTTTAACTTGTTTTTTGTTTTTATTGGGTTCACCACAACATAATCCAGATAGACCATCTTAGGGTAGCTGGTTCATTTCACTGGGGTGTCATACAGAGGTGGAACACTAATAAGTCCTGGTAGGACGAAATACGTGTCTGTGTCTTCTGTTGGCACCCTTTTCAGACTGTGCAAGAGGCCTTTTGGCACCATGCATTTCTGATTAAAGTTGAACCAGCACAATATTCTGTGGTGATTTGCATTATAGGCGTATGTTTGATTTTGTATTTCTTTGAAACTTGGCTTCCTGGCCAGTGCCCTTTGGGGTAACCATTGCCTCGGTGCTCGGACACTGAGGTTCTTTGTCTTTTAACTTGTTTTTTGTTTTTATTGGGTTCACCACAACATAATCCAGATAGACCATCTTAGGGTAGCTGGTTCATTTCACTGGGATGTCATACAGATGAGCCACACTGATGAGTCCTGGTAGGACGAAACATGTGTCTGTGTCTTCTCTTGGCACCCTTTTCAGACTGTGTGAGAGGCCTTTCAGCACCATGCATTTCTGATTAGAGTTGAACCAGCATAATATTCTGTGGTGATTTGCATATACAACTCATAATGCTTTGCATTATGGGGGTATGTGTGATTTTGTATTTCATGGGAGATCCCTATGCTACCACCAACACTTGCTATTTACTACTTTTATTGCACTGTTTCAAAAAGTACAGAAATTCATTGCAAAAAACAGTGCTTAATACATCAGTTAGGGTTATAGCAACAAAAGTGAGGAAATGAAATGTTAGGGTGACTGAACCCCTAAAGCCCCCACACCTCACTCCCCCATCCTCCACAGACTGACAGACACTGGAGTGTGCCATGGGGTTGTGAGACCTAACTCTCACCCCATTCTCCTTTACTGTAACATGTCAACCTGTTTACACATGTAATGGGGTGAGAGTTGGGCCCCATGACCCCATGGCACACCCTAGCATCTGTCAGTATATGGAAGAGATGGAGGAGAATATTGAGGGTGAAGCTCAACTAACATCTAATTTCTCACTTTGTGCTAATAATTAATACAATATATATATATAAATGCATCAGTTAGGGTTCCTATGTCAGTGACAAAAGTATGGAAATTCAGTGTTAGGGTTTCTTCTCCACCTCACACTCCCACACTCCACACACCAACATGTGTTGTGGTGTGCCTTGAGGTCATCAGCCCTAACTCTCACCCCATTCCATGTGTAAGGAAGCTGAGATGGTACAGTATAGGAGAATGGTTTGAGAGTTAGGCCTGATGACCCCAAGGCACACTTTGACACCTGTTGGTGTGTGGAGGGTTGGAGTGGGGTGGTAGGGGAAGGAACCCTAAGACTGAATTTCCATACTTTTGTCACTGTAATAGGAATCCGAACTGATGCATTAATGGAGTTTTTTGCAGTGAATTTCCTTACTTTTTGAGACAGTATAATAGGGTCCTTATTTTACTGTGGGAGTGCAGGGTCCTTTGGACTCTGCACTCCAATCCTTCCATAGATGAGCATATGTGTGTAGGTGTGGAAGCGTCCATGTGTTGAACAACAGTGACTAAATTGTCAGCATAGCCATCTTATTACCCTACCTCATGTACCCCGGTACAAAGGAATTGTGAAATTCAAGGCAAAACTTAATAATGCACAACTGCAATGCCATTTAGAGCCACAGGTGTGAAAACACATTTTGAGCAGAATGTGAAAAATGACAGCTGCACTGTTCATGAAGAGGTGTGAAAAAATTGCTGTGTTAAAAATTTGGCTTCAAAACATGGAAAAGTATGGCTGGACCTGTGGCAAGGCACTGGACAACACACCTTGCACCACGCTGATTCAGGAATTAGCTCAGGTACTGGGGGTCAGCAGGGGAGGGAGAGGATCGAGTGTCTGATGGACTGCTCTCCTCTCCCTGGGGAGCTATCCAGGGTGTCTCCAGCATAGTAGGGATCCCCAGTGTAGACCAGGGGACAGCTAGCTTGGAGCTGCTAAGGGGCAGAGTGCGGTGGATGTCTATGACTCAGCCTTGCTGACATCATTGCATGCCCATGCTCCTGGGGGAAACAACAAGCCAAATATCCCATGCCTGAAAAGGCAATGGCTCCCTTTCTGATCACATCATCACATGCCCAATATCAAGCCCTTGTCTCTGCCCCATCTGTCCTTCCACCACCTTGACCAGAGCACTAGATTCATAAATAGAGCACTGGAGTGGAGGCAGACATACCTCAGGGGGTTCAGAGCTGGAGGGGGTCTGCCAGCAGGAGGTTGGTGGAGGGTGGCTACCTCTGAGGAGGTAGGGCATCAGGTGGGTGATAGAGTGATAGCCAGTGAGCAGGGGCAGCCCAAGACAGTTCTAGGATATGGAGCATAAACAGAGTCTACAAAAAAAGACAAGGAAAAGTACCAAAGTTATGCAGGTGCACTGAATAAATTCAACAGACGCATGTAACTTGGGCACTTTTTGGAATTTTTTTCACTACATTTTCAACATGGCCTTTTGGAGACCCCCACCTCATGAACACTGGCACTGTCATTTCATTAATAGGTCCCAAAAGGTGATTTTGCACAGCATAAGTGCCATTCTGCACCATAGGAGTGAAAACAAGTTTCAGCCAGGATATGACAAATGACAGCTGTACTGCTCATGAGGTGGTGTAGAAAAATGTCTATGTTAAAAATTTTGCATCAAATATTGAAAAGCACCAAAGTTGTGCACATGTATTGAATAAATTCAATGGACAGACGTAACTCGGGCATTTTTAGGAATTTTTTCATAAAATATTTGGCTTGGCTTTTTGGAGACCCCAGCTCATGAACACTGGAACTGTCATTTAATTACTCAGTCCTGAAAGATGATTTCATGCAATGTATGCAGCATTCTGTGCCACAGAAGTGAAAACACATTTTGGGCAGGATGTGAAAAATGACAGCTATACTGTTCATGAGGTGGTGTGAAAAATGGCAATGTTGAGAATTTGGAGTGTAAATATTAAAAACTGCTGAAGTTACAAGCATGTGTAGAAGAATTTCAATGGCTGTGTATAACTCATGTGTTTTTCTGTATTTTTCACCAAGTTTTCCACATGGGCTTCTTAGGACCCCACCTCATGAACATCGGCATTGTCGTTTTATTAACTGGTCCCAAAAGGTGATTCCATGCAGTGACCAGGAAGTCACCTTTTGGGACCGAGTAATGAAATGGCAGCACCAGTGTTCATGAGGTGGGGTCCCAAAAAGCCCATGTTGAAAATTTGGTGCAAATATACCTAGAAATGGCCAAGATATCAACATAAGTTCAAAACACCATTGACAGCCATTATATGGCACTAACCTTAATTCTTCAGTTTGCGGTTCAGCTTTGAAGTGTGCAGATGTGTCCCGGTCCACAGAAGATGACAGCTGCCAACCTGATGATAAGTATAGGGCCAAGGCGGCTTGCAGGGTGGTGGGTTGCTCAGTGGCATGGTCGGGATGGGGGACAGGGAGATGACAAGGGACCGTTTTCCTTTTTTACAGGATTTTAAAAAAATTAAAAGATGTCAGGGGACTGTTTTCTTCTTTCAGGTATACTATATATAAATAAACATTTCAGGACACTGGGGTTGGGCTCCCCAGTGTCCCACAGTACTGGTGGCAGTGGGATATGATATGATTGGGAACACTGGGAGTGGGCTCCCCAGTGTCCTGCCTGGGGGGGGTTACTGTCAACATGGGGATGGGCACCCCATTGTCAGAAATGTACTGGACAGTTTGCTTCTGTTGGGGACACTGTTAGGTAGGTAGGTACAATTTATTGTTCAGCATAAAGCAGTTACAATATACTAAAAACAATACAAAAGACATAATAAATAGAAAAATAAATAAAAAAAACTGGTTTACATATTTATATGTGCAATACATTTTTCCTTGAGTGTCTTTTCACAAAATGTAGCCACCACAGGCCTTCAAGTATTTCTAACAAGATTTTATAAATGGGTTAATGTTAGAAACTTTGCAAAAGTCGCTACCCTAGTCTTCTCTTTCATAGTAAACAGATACACAAGTAAATACTCCAAGGGGAGGCTGAGATCACCTAGCAATCCACCCATCAATCTTTTTCTGTTTAGTTCAAACCTGGGGCACAGTAGTACCACATGCTTAAGATCATCTATGGTCCCCTATCCACATTTACAATAAGGAGAAAATACCCCCTCTCTTCTCTGTCTAAAATGAATATATTAAGCATTGTAATTTTCTGTTCTGAATCTTGTATAGATTCTCCTTAATTTAGGACAAGTTAGAAGAGAGAGGTAAGGCTCATACCCCCATGAGGTTGGGGACACTGGGAACTGGCTCCCCAATGCCCCACACTGGTGGGGGGGGTGTCTTGTGCCGACATAGGGATTGGGCACCCCGATGTTGGTAGAAAAATGTATTTTTAAATAAATAGTCCTATTTTTTGGCTCACAAAGCAGGATCTTACTTCATATCTCATCATATGAAGTAAAATCCTACTTCATATTACACCAATACAAAAGAACAATTTCAATACTAAATAAAAGCAAATTTTAAGGGCATTTTTTGAACAGTAAAGTGAAAAATGTACCTAAGGGGTCCCAATAAGCAAGCTACATGTGTTGGTTCCTCCCCAGGTCATCATTTTGGGGGGGTTCCAAATTTGAATATTTCAGGCAAAACTGAAAACAAGATGGCAGCCATATGAAAGAGAAATTTTCTCATACAAAGCAGGATTCCTCTTTCATTTCATACAGCTATATTTTAGTTCTTGCTGAGCACGCTCAGAAATGATTTTTTCACATTTTTAAATCGCAATAACTTAAAAACAGCTTATTATTTTTTCACCAGACTAGCAGAAGGCACATCTGTGAGGTAATTTCAAACCAAAAAAACAAACCATTTGGACTGTAGGCAAGTTAAAGGAAAAATCCCAGCAAAGTCAATGAGCAAAAACATGTTTATTCACCTCTCTGTAACTTGAAACCACACATCCGACCAGAAAGTAACTTGCCAAATCAATTGAACGGTTGCAAAGTTATTAAAGTGCAAACTTTTCAGTTAAACATTGAACTGCTTACTCAACCGTAACTATAGGGTGTGACCCACTTTATATATATATATATATATATATATATATATATATATATATATATATATATATATATTTTGCAAAAAATATTGTTAATGCATTAGTTAGGGTCAAAGTGACAAGCGTTAGGTAACCTGGCGTTTGAGTTTTTAACCCTAACACCCCAGAAACAGACAGCACAGTAGGTAGAGGTGTGCCTTAGGAGTTCTCAAGCCTAATGCTTACCCTATTCCATCTGTAAATAAGCTCATGTGTAGACTTTATTAGAATGGAGTAAGTATTAAGCTTGAGAACCCCAAGGCACACCCACACCTGCTGTGCTGCCTTGTTTGGGGGATGTTAGGGTTGGAAACCCTAACATCACATTTCTCAGCTTTTGTCACTTTGACCCTAACTAGTGCATTAATAATGCTTTTTGCAATTGATTTCCTTGCTTTCTGAGATAGTATAATGGTATACTTATGTTGCTGTGAGAGCGCAGGCTCCTCCGGATCCTGAGCTCCCATCCATCCATCATTTTTCGGTATCTTTTTTTGCTGTGGGAGCACAGAATCCTCTTGACCCTGCTCTCCCATCCATCCATCATTAATTTTTAGTATCCTTATTTTGCTGTGGAAGCACAGGGTTCTTTGGACCCTGCACTCCCATCCATCCATCATTTTTTTGGTATCCATATTTTGCTAAGATTCTAAATTAAAAACAAACATTGTGCAAGTAAACACAGTGGTTAACATAGTGTTCTGAATTTGTGCCTCTATGTTTGAGAATATGCCCCTCATTATAAGGGGTTAATGCTGCTGCTTGTCCCTCATTTTGAGGTCCCTGTCCCTCATTTCAGTGACAAACAGTTGAGAGGTATGCCCTCCTCTAGCTTCCACTGTCATATTTTTTTTTTATCTTTGTTCTTCCTGGTGTCCAGTGGTACCACCCTAACCCTCCAATTGTGGCCCATGTCCCAATTAATATATATTTAACAGCCCTAGTGTCTAGTGTGCCCCTCCACCAGACTCAGCTGTCATATATATTTTTTTATTTATACATATGTCCATTCCTCCAAACACATCCTCCATATCTTAAAATTAATAAAAATAATAATAATAATAATAATGATAACTTTATTTATTCAGCTCAGGGGAAGAGTACACAATGGGGGGTGAAATACTGACAACAACAACAAAGATGGAAAGGGACCTGGGGGTAGTCATATCAGATGACCTAAAGGTGGGCCTGCAATGTGAGAAGGCAGTAAGGAGGGCTGGGGGGATACTGGGATGCATAGGGAGAGGCATCACCAGTAGAAAAAAGGAAGTTGTTGGCATTCTGTACAAACAGTTGGTAAGACCACATCTGGAGTACTGTGTACAGTTCTGGAGACCCCATCTCCACAAAGACATAGACAGGGTGGAGGCTATCCAGAGGAGGGCAACCAAAATGGTGCAGGGTCTGCACCAGAAGACATATGAAGAAAGACTAAAGGAGCTTAAGATGTATAGCCGTGAGAAAAGGAGGGAGAGGGGGGACATGATAGAAACTTTCAAATACTTCAAGGAAATCAACAAAGTCCAAGAGGGTAGCATCTTTCAGAAAAAGAGATGTGCAAGAACAAGGGGGCACAATTTGAAGATAGAGGTGGGATGGCTCAGAGATAATGTGAGGAAGTATTTCTTCACAGAGAGGGTTGTGGATGCATGGAACAGCCTTCCTGAGGAGGTCGTAGAGTCAAAAACAGTGGGGGAATTCAAGAATGCATGGGACAGACATAAGGCAATTCTAGTGGGGGGGTAGGAGGAAGTAGGCTGTTGGTTAACTAGGATCTGCAGCTTATCTGTTAGGTAGGGAAATGGGCAGACTAGGTGGGCCAAGCGGTCCTTATCTGCCGTCAAATTCTATGTTTCTATATTTCAGCACCTTTCAAAATTATCAAGGCACTTTAACAATAAAATAGACAAACAATATGAAGTTAAAACACAGTATAAATACAAATAGTCAGCAAAAATTCAGTAAATTAAATAAAATCAATCAGAGTAGGCTTGGCACCACAGATAAGTTTTCAAGTCTTGCTTGAAGACCCCCACGGTCATGCACTCCTGTAGCTGATGGGGTAGAGAATTCTAAAGGGTTGGGGCCACATACATAAATGCATGGGCCCCCGATGATTTTAGGGATACCCTTGAAATCTCTAGCAACCCCTCGTCAGCCAAGTGAAGCAATCGCCCTGGGCAGTAAGGGGACAGGAGCTTTTTCAGGTAGTCAGAGCCCAGTCCGTGTAGGGCTTTATAAGTCAAGAGTCCAACTTTGAAGGTGATCCGCCACTGAATTGGCAGCCAGTGCAGTTCACGCCCATCATCGGTGTGATGTGACATGTGCAGGGGGTCACCATCAACAACTGGGCTGCTGTGTTCTGCACCAGCTGCAAGCAGTGGATATCAACCCCCGGTAGCCCTAGATATAGGGAGTTGTAATAATCAAGGTGTGAGGTCACAAAGGCGTGGACCAACGTGGGAAGATCACCGGACAGAACTAGGTGCATGACCCTGGTGATGTTCATCAGATGGTAAAAGGAAGACTTGACGTCTGCCGACACCTGGGATTGCAGTGTCAGCCCATCATCAAGAATCACCCCCAGGTCCCACACCCATTCAGAGGCAAGAAGCTGGGAGCCCCACAGGAAAAACCCTGTAGGCTGACCAGCCCTGACCCCTCTATCCGGCGACCCGGATCCACAACCATCATCTCAGTCTTTCCCAAGTTCAACTTCAGCCAGCTGGAATTTGTCCAATCCTGGATTTCAGCAAAGCAGTTATTAAATACCAAGAGTGCTGTATCCTGGTTGGGTGCAAAAGACAGGTAGAGCTGGGTATCATCAGCATAGCAGTGAAACCTCAGTCCATACTGTCTTACAATGTCTCTGAGGAGCAGCATGTACACTGTGAACAACATGGGGGACAATACTGAACCCTGAGGGATCCCACATGACAGAGGGAAAGGGGCAGAGGAAAGAATCCCCAACACCACCCTCTTAGTTCTGCCAGTGAGGAAGGACTTAAACCACCTGAGGACTGTATCAGACAGGCCACAGATGAACCTCAGGCGTTCAAGCAGTACCCCATGGTCTACAGTGTCAAACACTGAAGAGAGATCAAGAAGAACCAAGATGGAGTGGTTTTCTAGTCTCTCACCATCAGGAGATCATTGAGCACCCGAACCAGTGCAGTCTCGGTACTATGCCTCTTTTGAAAACCAGATTGGAAAGGTTCGTAGATGTCATGGATGGTCAAATGGCTCTCCAGTGGTAAAGCCACTACCTTCTTAATTGCCTTCCCCACAATGGGGAGGTTAGAGATAGGTCTGTAGTTAGCAAGGCAGTCTGGGTCCAGAGAAGCTTTCTTTAGGAGGG
The DNA here is from genome assembly GCA_016271365.2 of Neoceratodus forsteri. NCBI lineage: Eukaryota > Metazoa > Chordata > Ceratodontiformes > Ceratodontidae > Neoceratodus > Neoceratodus forsteri. Next base: position 757,835,564 of record CM028135.1, read on the forward strand.
ATGTCACCACCGCCTCCTTGAGGTTGCTAGGGAACTCACCCGACTCAAGGGATCACCAGACTATCCATGTCAGGATGGAGCCAATGATGTCACAACAACCCATAATCAGGGAAGATGGGCCCGGATCCAAACTACGGCATGTAGGGCACATACCCTGGACAATCCACAGACATCCATGAACTCCAGCCGGTCAAAGGTACTGCAGGAAAAGTGAGGGAGAGTGACCGAGCACCGATCAATAGCATCCCCCATAGAGTGTGCTGGTTGGATCTCCGCCCTGATACCTGCCACCTTATCCACAAAGAACCTGGCAAGCTCATCACACTCCAATTGTGAAAAAGCTCTTCGAAACTGCAGAAAAGCCGGGTTGCACAGCCTGTCCACAGTTGGAAAGAGCTGAGCCAGCTGGTTCTGAGCAGCAGCAATCTCCACGGACAGGAACTCTGCCTTCTTATGGGAGATTGTTGATTGATAGACTTGATAATGTTCTATCAATCTAAGATGGTCAGCCTTCAGGATGGATTTCCACCAGCAACGCTCTAACCTTCATCCTAGTCGCTGCATCTCCCTCAGGGTCCCATCAAACCAAGAGGACCAAGGGCAAAGGAAAGAGAGGATGAACACGGACAGGAGCGATAGAGTCCAGAGCTGTAGCAATGACCTTATTATAGGCCAGAACCAAAGCCTCTGGACTCCCGCTTTCCTCAGGAAACTCCGATAGGTCAAGTACCGCTGCCAGGCCATCAGGGCTCACATCCCATAATGGGCAGTATCTGACCATCTCCACAGGGGTAGGCCTATGAAGGGGGCTCAAAAACTGAACCCCACGGTGTACTGATCGGACCAACTGACAGGTTTCACCCCCAAATCAGAGGCTTTGTTCCCCCAGGAGGAAGACCAGATCAAGGGAGTGACCATGTTTATGAGTAGCAGAGGTAACAATCTGTGTAAGGCCCAGTGATGTCATCAACTGGAGGAAGTGTTGTCCAAATTGTGAGAGTTCGTCATAGACCCAGGCGTTGAAGTCACCCAGGACCATCAGCCTGGGCAACTCAAATGCCATGTCGATCACGAAGTCCCCTACTTCCTGGAGGAATCGCTTCTCATCCCAGGGTTGACGGTAGATGAGGTCAATCCTACAGCCTACACCTGCTACTGCAATACACTCAAATGACCCAGCCTCCTCAACTGGTACACTCGTGAGGCCCAGTTTGGTCTTGAAACAGACCGCGCCCCCCTCCCCAACGGTCCAATCTTGAGTGGTATATCACCGAGTACCTGGCCGGCATTGAAGCCTCCAGCATGGGGCCAGGGTTCTCATCCAGCCAGGTCTCAGTGATACAAGCCAGATCAGCTGTCCTAACAAGATCTGCAATAATTGCAGTCTTGTTTTTAATAGATCTGGCATTGCATAACACCGCTCGAGTTGGACAGGTTTCCAGGGCCGCCCGGGCTACCTGCACACCAGTAGTGGTAGTGCCCTTGGGTATGGAAACCAGACATGGGGGGGCCATGTTCCAGAATCCCTTTCCCCCCAGGGCATCTTCTGGGCCTAACGACCCTGATGTGAGAGCCCTGCTCATTCATCCACCACTGTTTGCCCCCCCAACCTCCCCCAACGAGCAATGCCCAGTGCTCTGCAGCACTGATAGGTTGAAAACTGTAAGGGGGAGACAAAAGGATGGAGGGCGCGAAGGGCAGAGGATGAATAGCGCATGACCAGGAGGGCAGGCCTCCAACATATATTACTATTCCAAATCAGATAAACTACTCCAAGCTGGAAAAGAAAAGAAAACCCCCAATAAAATAAACTCAAACCAAAAATCCAGAAGAATTAAAACAGTTCAATAGTCCTACAACTCTCACTTGAGGGAGGATCAAATAAAGCAAATGAAACAATTAAACAAACAACCAAAACAAAAAGTTAAATAAACCCCTTTTCAGAACTTCCTAATCTCTGTCTCATCGAGAGGATAGAGTTTCAGACAATTGTTTTAAATCAAACTTCTAATAATAACCCTATACACCCACTCCCCATGCATACAATAAACTAAAATAAATTAAAAGATCAAAAATGGCCACTCAAGAAAATTTAGGATGTCAGGCCAGTCACCAGAGTCCCGGACAAGATAATTCTGCTTGAGGAAGTTCAAGTGACAAAAAAAGTAAATAATGAGTCTTCATAGACTGTAACTAAGACCAATATATGCAAAATAAAATTATGAATGCACCTCCTCTCACTGAAGTGCAAAAGTCAAATAATGTAAAAATAACAGATTTCTTCAGACCCCCACAGGCCCTCTCACTGCCTGGGGGATCTTAAAAGAAAAAGGCACTCTCACTGCCTGATAACCACAAGAAAAAATACAAGTCACCAGAATAAGTGAAATTTCAGGGTTTTACGGTTTTTGCAGACAGGTGTCCTTTTGAAGGAATCCTTTCAGTGATGTTCAGGGTCCACATGACAAAGCACAGACAGGGGCCCAAAAGGCCCTATCCAAAGGGACCGTGGCCGGAAATGCTCACCACCACAACCTCAGTTCTCCACCAGCGCCAGACCACCAGCTGACCCCCTGGAGAACCTGGGAGAGCTATAGGCCCGCTAGCCGGCTACCCAGCCAATCCACGGCCCAGTCCCCCATGCAGCAACAAATTCCAGCCACAGGCCTCCCAACGATATTGGGTCCACCCACTGTACTAGCACCAATCCAACCTCCAGTATCTGCTAAACACTCCATTGTAGGATCGTCCAAAAACAGAGACTCAGTCACTCCATTGAACAATACCCTAGACGAATCCTCTCAGGTTCCACACCGGTACCACAAATCTGTTCCATCCAGGCAATCCACTTCATCTCTTTGGCTCTTCTCCCCAAAGCTTCCTCTCCCCAGCTATGGCCACATCAGGATAATGGCAGAAGAACAACAGCAATTCTGATTTAGGCAAGGAGTGCACAAAGGTACAGAAATTAATAGTAAGTCCTTTTTCGGTCAGGGCGGTAACGGGACCGATCAAATGGCCCCAGTGCACACTACAAGGATGTTTGGATGTCCCGGTATCGCTCTAAACTAAATAGCTCACTAAACTGGAGTTGCTAACTGACATAAAACCATAAGATTAAGCAAGTGGGGGAATAAATAAGAAGAAAGTAAGCAGGATAAACAGAAATAAACTAAAGGAGCCATAATCTATTTTTATTTTTTTTGTAAATATAATTTTTATTACTTAATTTTCCATATTACGGGGAAGGGGGAGGCAATCACAGTTACATCCATGGTACAGAAATCCAGTTAATCAATGCTAGAGCATGGACAGGTCAGACCAGCAACTGGTATTACAGTACAAATCTCGGATCTATTGACATAATGTACAATAACCATCGAGTCCATTTCAAAGAGCAGAGTTCAGTATAGTCATTCAAATAGGCAGATAACTTCTCTGTCCTGTAAATACAGTTCACTAGTTCCCACCATTCCAAAATCATGGGGACTTTGGCAGTAAGCCAACATCTAGTCAGGGCCTTCTTGACCGCCATAAGGGATATTTCCAGGAGATACCAGGTATGGGGGTCTCTGAATCCCAAGGGAAAAATGTGTAATAAAAAAAGGTCACCAGTAAAGGGGATTGACTGCCAAACTGACACTTTCAGTTACTTATGTAAAGATACTAAGAAAGGCTAGATTCTGGGGCAGAACCAGAATACATGCGAATGGTGTGCCAGTGAGTCACCACAATGGCGCCAACACTTGGCTGCATTAGTTGTTGGGAAATGGGATGTGATATCCGGTGTGTGAAAGTACCTCAGTAGCACTTGCCACATGAAAAGCCGCCAGCTGTGGGAGGGAGTGAGGTTAGAGGTCATCTGACAGCTAGTGGTCCATTGCTGCGAAGTAATGCTCATGTTCAGTTCGCATTCCATCTCTCAAGTGTCCCCTCTGTACCCCCTTCCAAAGTTTCGGTAAGAGATAGGTAAAAGACTGAGATAGCATGGGGCATCACTCTGGTGTGAATGAGTTTCTGGATTAAAACTATTAGATGTGGGGGCCTTCTAGGTTATGAGTTTCAGGGGAGAGAGAATAATAAAAATGTCTTAATTGTAAGTATCTAAAAAAAGTCCGACTGTCTCAGTCCAAAAGCCTGTTGCAGCTCCTGGAAAGATTTAAAGTCAGGGCCATTTAAGAGCTGTGAAAGATATGTGAGATGAAGATGTCTCCAGGAACAGAAGGTATGGTCAGTTAGGGAAGGGAGGAAGTTCTCTAGTAGTGCAAGTGGGCAGAGAAGTATCAGGTACGGGGAAAGGGAGAAGTGCCTGCGGTGTGAGAGCCATGGGCCTGTTATTTTGGTTCGTGGGAGCTATAGGGTAGTTTTGACCAGGTCGTCGTGTGGTAGGAGACCCTCCTCTATCTCCCTCTAAATAACTGAGGTAGCCCTCACATAGCGCTGGATGAGTAAGGTTAGGTGGGAGGCCCAATTAAACAGTTTTAAATTAGGGAGGGCAAGACCCCCTTGAACTTGGGGAGAGTGAGGACAGAGAATCTAACTCTCGGGCGCTTACCTGCCCAAATAAACCCCAAGATGGCTCTGTTCCATACTTGGAAGACCTTAGTGGGGATAAATAGGTGGATATTCTGAAAAAGATAGAGGGCCCGAGGCAAAATTACCATCCGGATAACCTCAACTCTCTGAAGGAGATAAAGAGGCAGGATGCTCCATCTTGCCAGATCAAGCTGTAGCTGAGTATTAAAAGGGACATCATTATTTTGCATGGCTTGATTGACTTCATGGGAAAGGGAGACACCCAGGTACCATAGTCTCTCCAGGCTCCAACGAAATGGGAAGGTCTGTTGGAAGGAAGGGAAGGGGGTAAAATAGAAAGTAAGGGCATCCGGTTTGGAGATGTTAAGCCTATATCCAGAGCATGACTCAAAGGCCTCCAAAATGGCAACAACTGCCGGGACAGACTATGAGGGACTGGAAAGAAAAAGCAGGACATCATCTGCATATAGAGCTATGCGGTGTTTCCTCCCCTCCATTTGTATCCCTTGGATCTGGTGGGAGTGCCCGATTGCCTGTGCCAATGGCTCAATAAAGATAGCAAATAGTCCAGGGGACAAGGGGCAACCCTGTCGTGTGCCCCTAAGCAAGGGAAAATAGGCTGAATGGTGTACAAAAACCTTGACACAGGCCTGGGGGGGGGAGTACAGGGCTTTTATTATGAAGATGAGGGCCGGGGGAAAGTCCATTTTGGACATTGTGGTGAAGAGAAAGGGCCACGACACCCGATCAAATGCCTTCTCAGCATCTAAACTGAGAAGGACTGATGGGTCAATATGTGTCTGCATTCTCTGGACAAGGTGAAGCGCCCTTCATGTGCTGTCCGTTGTAGATCTGGAGCTCACAAAACCAGTTTGGTCGGGGTTAATTAGTGTGGGCAGGAAAGCGTCCAGCCACCTGGCCAGGATGGACATGAGGTACTTATAGTCCAAATTCAAGACTGAGATTGGTCTATAGGAACTGCATATGAGGGGATCCTTATACAGTTTAAGAATTAGGGAGACCGCAGCATAGGACCAGCTGGGGGGGGTGGTCAGAGACACCCAGTAATGTGTCATTAAAGACCCGCAGGAGAAGAGGGCTGATCATCTGGTGAGTGCATTTATAAAATTCCACTCAATATCCATCTGGGCCAGGAGCTTTCATAGTTTTGGATTTAGAAATGGCTGTAAATAATTCCATCTGAGTTATAGGGGAAATTAAACTGATCCGTTGGTCTTGATTAAGCTTGGGTAGTTCTAATGGGGATAGGAAGGCATTGATAACTAAAGGGTCCGAGGGATGATCAGGGGTATATAAAGCCTTATAGTAGTCACAGAAAATGTGGGTGATGCTCCCCAATTTCATATTGAGGGTACCTGAGGCGAGGTCTCTAATGGCTACGATAGTGGAGAGCCTGCGCTGCTTACGCAGTCGATATGCCAAAAGGCGGGAGGCCTGGGGCCCTATCTCACCATATCTCTGTCTGAGGAAGGACATTGCTATCTCAGTCTGCTGGGAACAGAGGATAGCTAAGTCCCTTTTGACTTGTTTAAGCTGAGTGGTAACAGAGAGGTCCCGCTGCTGATGAGCAGCTTGGAGGAAATAGAGAGTCTGCTCAAGGAGTGTCTGTCTCTCCTTTCGCTGTTTTGCCAGGGTTGCAGAATGTTGAATAAGGTGACCTCGAAGAACCGCCTTGAGAGTGTCCCATCTAATGGAGGGGACAATCTCAGGGTCTGAGTTATCCTCCAAAATCTCTTCCATTTTATCCATTAGAAATTCTTGGGCTGGGTTAAATCTCCAGATAATATTGCATTTTTCTAAGCCTAGTTTCCACATGGTGATCACAGGAGCATGATTGGAATGGGCAATATCCCCCACAGCAACATCCCTGAGGGCTCCCAAACATTCCTTCTGGGTATAACAGTGGTCAATCCTGGTATATGTGCCATGGGCTGCTGAATAATATGTATATTTTCTGTTTCTGAGATGGAGGGCCCACCACACGTCCAGCCAGCCCACCTCCTGAACAAACCACTTAAAACATTAATGTGGGGTTGGTTTTACCTCTGGTTATGTGTGTGGAGTCCAGACAGGGACTAAGAGCAATATTAAAATTGCCAGCAAATATTAGAATCCCCTTAGTCAATTCTAGGAACTTGTTCAGAAATAAGCAGATGGTCCGGACGTTCGAGCCCGGTGGAAGGTAAATGTTGGCCAGAGTCACCTCCATATCTTGCAGGTATCCCTGAACAACAATCAAATGACCCTCCAGATCTGCTCACTCATGGGCTGCCCGAAATGTGGTATGGCTGGGTATCAGTATGGTGACCCCTCTCCTCCTCCTCCCCCCTGCAAAAGCAGAGGAGAAGATCTGTGTAAAACCATTTCTGGCTAGTTTCTTATGTTCATTTGCAGACATATAAGTTTCTTGGATGTAGACTATCTCATCCTGACTCTTCTTCTCAATATGGACAACATTCTTGTTCGTTTAATTGGACTGCCTAGCCTAGTTACAATTAAATATTTATAAGACTCAGGTGATTCTGGAAAATCTCAAAACTAGCCCGTGTCCTGTCCCAGCCAATAATGTGGGTCCTGCGAAAAGAAATTGTGACTGCCTATTGGTAGGTGAGGGCAAAAACACCCCTCTAACTTTAAATCATCTAACTGGGAGATCGGGGTTAACTGGGGATCCAGACCTAAGTAGGTCCACGCCAATTGGGCAGGATCTGCTAAACTAGTAGTGGCTTCCATGGGGGTTGGCAGCAGAAGGCAGCCAGCTCCCAGCAAGTGCCTGTCTAGGTAAGGCCTGTCTAAGGGGCACCAGATGTAAACGTCTATGGGTACAAAGGGGAAGGGGGGCGTAGTCATGCCAAAACTCCTCCAGGGCCTGAGAGCAGATCTAGGGAATACAGTAATTAGAACAACCATGAGAGACTGAGGGGCAGCTTCTGGGTGACTGAGTGGGAGTGCTGACTAATATAAAGGAAGAAGGTGAATCATCGCTTCACCCTCAAAGAAGAACCCCCAGAGGGAGAAAGGGAGATCCTGGTCCCCCCCAACATACCGCCTCCAACCCACCGGGTCAGCAATGGCAGGCCATTGGCAGAGTGGAGGAAAACACCAGGGCCCCCAGCAGACAGCAGTAGAGAAAGATATATCTCCTCCTGGGTTCGGGTGGAATGTATCTTAATCAGCATTACCCATATGACACAGTATTAAAATTGAAGTTAAGAGATAGGTGCCACTGACCTGTCTCCGACCCCCCCCACTCAGGGCCACTGGGGGGGGGCCTAATTATGAGCCAGTCCTCCCACTACCATTGTTACCCTGTCTCCAAACCCCCAACCCCTTACAGGTGTCCCACACTGCCCCAAAAGACACTCAGTTCCTCGGGCGAAGGGCGACACCGCAGGCAGCTAGCGCAGCATTGCAGTGAGGAGCCGTCACCCAGCGGCAAGCTGGAATAAGGAGCCCCACACCAAGGAGGCAGAAGAAACCCCCCAAGAAGCTTTCTGTGAGGCAATTGGGGGCAGGGGGAAATCTGGGGGGGAGAAGAGGAAGGGACAGGGAACATACGATAACAGATGATGTCTGGAGAGAGAGAGATAAAATCGGCTCACCTGTGAAAGGCAACAAAAGAGTCAGCCAAAGTGTTCATGAGTCTCTTTCAATGGACAGCTTGAGGTGGATTCTCTCTCTCGGCAGATCTTCGGCCGTTTGTTTCTTCAGGTCCTCCACAATCTGCTGCATTGCTGTTGTACCCTCCTTGCGGCATTAGTCTCTCAGCAGGACTGTGTTCCAAAGCTTTTGTGCCAGCTTAGCTGCCAGAGATGTAGTGGCTTGCGTCTGCCCCAGCCTGATTTGCATTCCACGTCTGGATAACTCCTGGGCCGCCTCCTCAGCTGTCTCATAGATCTTAGCCCCTTCAGGGAAGTGCACTGTAAGCTTTGAGGGATAGGGGGTTCTGAACTTTATTTTGGCCTCCTGAAGTGCCTCAGGATGGGAGCATAGGCACTGCATTGCGCTGCGATAGTAGAAGGATAATCATTATCCACATATATGCGGTGTTCTTGAAAGGATAGGTCCCCTTGCTGCCAAGATTTGTGCAATATCATTTCTTTGTCCTGGAATTGAAGGAACTGAATAAGCAGCGGACGTGGGCAGTTTGACTTTTGTGGGCCAAGAGTGCAGTGGGCTCGGTCAGTTTCTAGGGTGCAATCTTCTGGCAAATCTAGCTTTGATTTAAAAAAGCTCTGAAGAAATAGGATTGGATTGTTGCCCTTGCACCCCTCTGGGAAGCCTAAGATCCTGAGGTTATTTCTATTGCTTCTGGCTTCGGCATCCTCAGCCAGCTCCTGGAGCTCATGGTAGGCCCGATGTAGTTGCACTATGGCATGCTCGGCACGATCAACATGGGCATCAGAGTCGGTGAATTGCTCTTCCAGGGAATCGAGTCGCTTTTCTATTTTCCCAACATCTGTCTAGAGTGCCATAAATGTAGACCAGGTTTCCCTCCTGAAGTCCTGGAGCTCCTGCAACACGAGATCCATTTGCCTGGATATATTGGGAGCATTTGTCACGTCGGCCTTTGATGGAGCGCTTCGGCCTGAGATCTGTGAGCTGTCACTATCGGAATTTAATCCATCGAGATCCGGGTGATCCAAGTGTGCTTTTTGCTGCTCTGGTTTTGTCAGGGCATCTTGTCGGTGAGTTAAAGTGGCTTTGTCACCAATTTGAGCAGTTTGATGGTTCTAAATAATTAGTTTTCTGCCCTGGAGGAGTCGGAGCTGTCAGATCAGGTTGCTTCCATGGGCATGATGTCACCAGAACTCCAGGAGCCACAATCTAGCTACAGGTTGTAGCAACTTTCAGCACACCCAGCCCAGCAGCCATCTTTTTCCAATCAACCTCCCCCTTCAACGTTCATCTGAAGGTGTTGTTTTCTCATTGGTGTCCAGTGCCCCCCCCATCTTCACAGAATGCTGTAAATAAAAAAAGTCCGTCAATGTCTTTTCATTTTTATTACCTGTAAAAACAAATTCCACCGTTGCATCACACCCACATTTCCCAACTGACCTCCCACTGTGCATGTACCTCCCCCCGCCCCTCACCTGCACTGATCCCACAGTGAAGATGCACTCTCCGATCGAAGACATGTCTTACTCCTGGAACAGGTGACTAATGTATGAGAAGTACTCCTGGAACTGGCGACTACTGTATAGAAACACAGAAACACAGACTTTGATGGCAGATAAGGATCACTTGGCCCACCCAGTCTGCCCATTTCCCTACCTATTGGATAAGCTACAAATCCTAGTTAACTAATAGCCTACTTCTTCCTAACCCCCACCAGAATTGCCTTATGTCTGTCCCATGCATTCTTGAATTCTCCCACAGTTTTTGACCCCACAACCTCCTCAGGAAGGCCGTTTCATGTGTCCACCACCCTCTCCATAAAAAGATACTTCCTCACGTTGCTCCTGAGCCATCCCTCCTCTATCTTCAAATTGTACCCCCTTGTTCTTGCACATCTCTTTTTCTGAAAGATGCTACCCTCTTGGACTTTGTTGATTCCCTTGAGGTACTTGAAAGTTTCTATCATGTCCTCCCTCTCCCTCCTTTCCTTGAGGGTATACATATTAAGCTCCTTTAGTCTCTCTTCATATGGCTTCCGGTGCAGACCCTGCACCATTTTAGTTGCCCTCCTCTGTACTGCCTCCATCATATCTATGTCCTTGTGGAGATTGGGTATCCAGAACTGCATGCAGTACTCCAGATGGGTTCTCATCAACTGTCCATACAGAGGGATAACAACTTCCTGTTTACTACTTGTGATGCCTTTCCCTAAGCATCCCAGTATCCCCCCAGTCATCCGTACTGCCTTCTCACATTGCTTGCTTACCGTTAGGTCATCTGATATGACTACCCCCAGGTCCCTTTCCATTTTTGTTGTTTTTAGTACCCCTTCCCCATTGTGTACTCTTCCCCTGGGTTTTTGTTTCCTAGGTGCATTACTTTGCACTTCTTTGCATTGAATTTAAGCTGCAATACTTTTGACCATTCCTCCAACATTGCCAAGTCCCTTCTCAGCCTTTCCACCCCCCTTGTGTATCAAACCCATACATGTGATATCTCCCTCTTTACACAAGAGACTCCTGTTTTTTTGACTGAACTCCCTCCCTCCCTCCTGGGAAACAAAATCTCCTGCTTAAGTAAAATTCTGTCCAAAATATCCATGTCTTTTGGGCAGATAAAGACATAAAAATTAAATCAGTGATGAACCATGTATCTGATAACTTTATATACAGTAACTAGTTGTTTATTCTTTTTAGTGCTTATTCTTGACAAAATGAAATACATTAAATTTTTGTAATGAATTTTTTCTTATTTTTTTGACTCCATTTAAGGACAAATTCACAACGTTGCGGCATCTCCCTACTAGCAGGCCAAGCTGCCTCCTAATTTGACCCAAATCTCCCTCTTAAGCAAGTTGGACATATCACATGTATGCAAACCTGTTGCAGATCTTTGTGTCATCTGCAAAGAGGCATACTTTTCTTTCCACTCCCTCTGCAATGTAACTTATAAAGATATTAAAAAGGACCGGTCCCAGTACTGAACCTTGCAGTATCCTGCTAGTAACCCCCCTTTCGTCGAGTGGACTATGTTTACTATTACCCTCTGCATCCTGTTGTCCAGCCAATTTGTTACTGAGGCTACCACCTTGGGACCCACTCCCAGGCTGGCTAACTTGTTTATTAATCTTTTATGTGGGACTGTGTCAAATGCTTTGCTGAAGTCTAGGTAGGCCGTGTCCATAGCCCCTCCCTGGTCTACTACTTTGATCACCCAGTCAAAGAAATCTATTAGATTCATCTGGCATGACCTTTCTGTTGTGATTCTATGTTGCCCTGGCTCCTGTGCCTTGCTAGCCTCTAGGTACTCAACAGTTCTTTCTTTCAGAAGTGACCACTGAGGTCAAACTAACAGGTCTGTAATTTTCTGCCTTTGCTTTGCTCCCACTTTTGTGAAGGGGAATCACATCCACCCTCCTCCAGTCCTCAGGTACCACACCATCCTCCCATAATTTGCTAAAAAGTATAGTCAGTGGTGTTACTAGTTCTCCCCTTAATTATTTTAGAATTCTGGGGTGAATCCCATCATGTCCCATCACTTTGTCCACCTTCAGTTTCAGGAGTTCTTTCAGAACCCTTTTTTCTGTGAATGGACTGGTACTGATCCCCCTATCCAGAGTGTTTCTATTGATTGGATTAGATACCTCTCCTCCTTCTTCTTTTGTGAATACTGAGCAGAAGTATTCATTCAGTATCCCTGCTTTTTCACTACCACCCGCTGCCCACCCCACCTCCCTTTATTAAGCCTCACTATCCTCCCTTGATCTTTCTTCACTCTCTAATGTACCTATAAAAGATTTTATCCCTTTCTTAACCGAGTTGGCTATCTTTTCCTCAGTTTTGGCCTTTGCTATTCTGACTACCCTCCCTGCTTCCTTCTGTTTTAACTGGTACAGTTATCTGACCTTGTTCTTCTATGTTTCCTTATACTTCCTGAATGCTATCTTTTTCTCCCTAACCTTTCCCACCACCTCTTTTGAGAACCATAGTGGATTTTTCCTTCATTTTGATTTATTTGCTTCACACAAAGGCTGATGGCAGTTTTGATGTTTCCCCATTGTTCCTCCACCCTCCTTCTTGCCTGTTTGCTAGTGCTTTTCTGAGGCACTCTCCCATTTTGCCAAAGTTAGCCCTCCTAAAGTCCAGTACCCTCACATTTCTATGGCTTGACTCTACAGCTATATTTATCGTGAATCACACTGTTTGGTGATCACTTGTTCTCAGATGCTACCCACGTCTAAATCTGAGATCTTCTCTCCATCCCCATTTGAGAGTACCAGGTCTAAGATTGCTCCCTCCTGAGCAGATTCCAACACTAGCTGTCTGAGGCATGCCCCCTGTAGTGCATCAAGAATGACCCTACTCTTGGATGTGGCTGCAGCAAAGGTGCTCCATTTAACATCTGGCATATTCAGGTCCCGATCAACAATATCTCCCCTTTTTCTGCCATCCTAAGGATTGTATAAAAGGAAAGGCAACTGTGGTTCTGACTGTAGTTACCTTACTTCTCATACAGTAGTCACTGGTTCCAGAAGTAAGACGTCTTGTCAATCAGACAGTGCATCTTCACTGTGGGATCAGTGCAGCTGAGTGAGGGTGTGTGGAGAAGTTTAGGGGATGGGGTGGGGCATACACAGTAGGAGGTCAGCTGGGGGTACGGGTGCGATCAACGGTGGACCTTTTTGGTTTTTTACAGGCAAAAAAATTAAAAGACATTGAGGGACCATTTTTTTATTTACAGCACTCTATGAACATGGTGGGGGCCACTGGACACCAATGAGAAAGTGACGTTTTCATTAATTTTAATATACGGGGGATGTGTTTGGGGGAATGGACATAAGTATAAATAATAATAAAAAAATATGACATCTGTGGCTGGTGGGGGAGGGGGAGCCACTAGATGCCTGGGCTGTTAAATATAAATTAATGGGGATGGGGTCATGACTGGAGGGCGAGGGGTTCCACTGAACATCAGAAAAAATAAAGATAAAAAAATGATATATAGATAGAGAGATAGAGAGATAGAGAGATAGAGAGATAGAGAGATAGATAGATAGATAGATAGATAGATAGATAGATAGATAGATAGATTTTTATATATGACAGCAGAGGCTTGAACATCTGATGAAAAAGAAATAGCTTTGGATGGTTATATCAGCAATGCAAAGAGACCCTCAGTGGCAACACAGATTTAGCACACATGCATAGACAGTAATCTAAATCTAGTAAAATCTACTACTAAGTAATTGTGTCTGTCATACTGAAAACAATATCATAAATGAGGACAATTGCCAGCAAAAAACTAAATATGACACAATTCATCAATCAATCAATCAATCAATCACTTTTATTTAACCAGGCATAAACACCATTGAGCAAGCTCATTTTCAAGGTGGTCATGGGCATTAATACAATACAGTACACTTCATAAGATTACAATTACGGTGGACAATTTTGCAAAAAAAAAAAAGAAACAGCATTGTGAAGGTGTCGGTCAATATGGGCCTCTACATATCAGTCAACATAACTAACATGCAAAGGTACATAATGATAAGCTTTACTGAAATGAGAAGAGACAACAATCCAATATAGTCTCCGCTAAGTAAGAGCTCATACCCAAATGATAAAAAATAAGGAGGTATTAAGGAATAGGGTAGAAACTGGGGTGAAAGAGTAAGCAGCCAAAAGGGAGGCCAAAATAGGTAAAAGGTAGAGAATAGGCATGGCCATCTTGGATTAAGGAAACTATGCTTGTAGGTCCTAGGTTTCTGTTTTTAGGAATGTAGGGTGGATGAGATACTTAGGCGTAGGATTTGAGAGTGGCACCCGGGGCTTAGGGGCCATCGGCATCTGAAACAGTTGCATGATTCCTTCAGATAATCCATTAATAGAGCTTTGAATGTGAAAATGCTTGGAAGTGAGGATAATTTTAATGAGTCTTGCATAGTGTTCCAAAGTGATGAAGGTGAGAAGTTGATTGCTGCTGAGCCAAGGGTAGTTTTCACTCTAGGAATCTGGAAGCAGATTAAGGAGAAGCGTCTCAGGCCATAGGAACCTTTAGCCCATTTGAAGATGTTCGAGATGTATGCAGGGAGGTTATCAGATAATGCTCTAAAAAAACAGAAGAGAGCATTCCTTTTTCTTCTAGTTGAGAGTGAAGTCCATCCTGAAACCTGGTATAGACGACAGTGATGTGTACTACGGGGTAGATTTAAGATAAATCTTAAAGCCCGGTGGTAAAGGATGTCCAGTTTGTTTAGCATCGTTGATGGGCAATGACTGTAAAGGAAGTCAGCGTAGTCCAGTATAGGTAGGAATGTAGTTTGTACTAGTCTCATTCTGGCTACTAACGTGAGTAGGTGTTTAATGCGATAGAATAAACCTAATCGCTGTCTTAGTTTCTTCGAGGTTTCATTTAAGTGGCACAGAAAGTTGAGCTTGTTATCCAGCCAGAACCCTAGGTATTTAAAGGTACCAACTACTTCAAGGGGTTCATCTAAGAGTGTTTGGATCTGTTTGATATGTGGACATCTGGAAGTAGACTTTGGTGAGAGAATCATTGCTTTAGTCTTTTTGGCATTGAGGAGGAGCTTATGAGTGAGAAGGTTGTATTGGAGGGTGACAAAGTCTTTCTATAAGTACTCATGGGCCAGATCAAGGATGAATTTGTGGTAGAGTACAGTATCATCTGTGAATAAGTACATTTGCTGTGCCAGCTGCTGAGTCCAGATTATTGATGTATATTGCAAAGAGGATAGGGCCAGGATGGAGCCTTGTGGGACCCCTCGTAATAAGGATTTTGTGGGGACAGATCTCCTATGGCTTTGACTTGTTGTAACCTATTGGTTAGGTAGCTAGTGAACCATTTAATGGCAGAACTATCAAGTCCGATGTTACTCAGTGCAGTAAGCATGATGGCATGATCCACAGTATTGAAGGCCTTACTTAGATCAAGGAAGAGGGCAAATACATGCTTCTTAGAGTCCAAGGCCATTTGCCAGTCTGTAGTTACTTTGGCAAGGGCCGATACTGTACTGTGTTTGGCTCTGAAGCCGGACTGAGCCAGGTTTAGCAACTTTTGTGAATCCAAATGTTCTCTAAGTTGGATGTTGACAATTTTTTCAAGTAATTTAGAGAGGACAGATAGTATAGAAATAGGCCGGTAATTGTTCAGATCACTCAGATCCCCAGTCTTTAATAATGGTAGGATGTGGGCAGTTATCCACAAGACAGGTAGCTCACCTTGAATCAGAGAGGTGTTGAATAAGTGTGTAATGGGGGCGGTCAGATAGGTATGGCCAAGTTTTAGGAAGTAAGGTTCAATATTATCTGCACCTGCACTTTTTTGTATCCAGAGAAAGGAGGAGGTCCTCCACTTGCTTGAACGTAATTGTAAGGAAGCTGAGGGGGGTGGGATGCGGTTGGTTATGGTTGTGATTATCAGTGAAGCCAACAGTGTAGTCTCTTGCTGGGCTAAGTTTGCTGATAGGTGCAGTGTCAAAGGCAAGCCCTGCAGTGGCAAAGTGATCATTAAGCTTCTCTAGTATATCAGCTTTGTCTGTATAGGTGGTACCATCAGACACAATTTTGTTTGGAAGGGGTGTTGCAGTGGACTGACCTTCGACTTTTTGAGGATGTTCCAAAATTTGGCAGAGTTGTTTTTATTATTTTCTAGTTCTTTTTGGAAGTACCTAGCTTTTTCTGACCTAATTAGCTTGGTACAAGCATTCCTAGTGTTACGGAATGCTAACCAATCAGCCTCCAGGTGGGATTTCCTCACTTTTTTCCACCAGTAGTCCCTGTCCCTAAATGCTTTCTTCAGGATGGGAGAGAACCAGCCAGGAGTTTTATTTTTTGATTTGATCAGTCTTAGTGGGGCATGTTTGTCTATTAGCCCCAGTAAGAGGCTGTGAAAGATGGTAAATGCCTCGTTAAAGGTGGGGGCTGGATAGAAATCCTGCCAATGAATGTTGCTTAGATCTTTCAGGAAAGTGTACTGGCAGAACTTTTTCAGGCATCCTTTCAGTTTGAATTTGGAGGCTGTTTTTATTTGGGAAGGATGTCTGATGCAGGCAGTAGCGCAATGGTCACTTATATCATTGAAGAATACTCCAGTATGCGAGATAGTGTGAGGTTTGTTTACTTGCATAAGGTCCAGGAGGGTGCTGCGCTCAGGGTTTTTTCTGTTAGGTCTGGTTATGGCAGTCATCATTTGTAACAGACCATTAACATTGCATAGATCCTTCAATTTCTTAGAGCTGTCATCATTCCAATTTAGATTGAAATCCCCCATTAGAATACACTTAGTATCAGCAGAGTCAAGAAGGTTTAGAAGGTGTGGCAGAAGTGCCCAGCCACCAGATGGTGGTTGATAGCATTGTGCCATAAAGAGTGATTTCTCACTGGAAAGTGATAATTTTAGAGCAAGGCATTCAAATTCCTTAGCCTTTGAGGTACAGTCAAAGACTGTGACTGTGAATTTGCTTTTGACATATATTGCAACCCTTCCCCCTCTAGTCGGTCTATCACAGTGGTAGATGATATATCCGGGTACGTTGATAGATTTGTCCGGGGTCGAGGGTGTGAGCCAGGATTCAATTATCATGAAGAAATCAGGAGATGCATGTAGAGCTGTTCAGTTGTTCGAAGAGGAGAGAGAGGAGCGTGCGAGGCATCCAGCCAAGCAGAGTAGTGATGTTGTTGGACTTTGGATTCTTTTGCAAAAGAGAACTGCTAAAAGTATGAAAAAACTTTTAAATCAGGCTTCTCCCATGTAGCAATCACCCCAGTACCTTCCGCTAGTGTGTGTTGTGCAAATCATCGATCGGGACCACCCATAAGCAAAAGCAAGACCATCGAGTCGGTGGCAGGCCACAGCATTAGGAAGGAACCAACTACTCTTGTAAGTACATCAGCGAACATTTTGCATTAAAAGGAAAAAGTCTCTGGCAGTAGTAAAGTTTGTGCAAAGTGAGCAAGTGTGTGAGCAAAAAATCCAAGTGTTGAGCAAAGTAAACAAGATTTTGAGCAAAGTGACCTAGGTTTGAGCAGATAAGTGACATGCTGTGTAAAAGAAAACAGAGTGAGTGTGGTTGTGAAGCAGACAAGGATTCAGCAGCCAGGCTGGGGCAGGGGCCTAGAAGCAAAATGTAAACAGAGGCAAACAAAATGCACAGCAAGCAGTAGTAAATGCAATTTGCTCAACTAGAGTGGTTAGGCACACAGCAAGAGGGTTTTGAGTATAAAAGGAACTGATATTGTGCACATAGTAATGGTGTTTGATGGGACTGCTTTTCAGAAAGCAAACATGGCTAGTAGAAGAAAGTAGTATCTTCTGTATGTCAAGACCTGGGTAGCAGAAAAAAACAAGAATTGAGAAAATTTGAGGAGGAATATGGTTACGTGGGAGCACCCCTCAACATATTACTCCCTGGCTATCCAATGACTGTGGGTGCAGTATGTTTAAAGGTTGGAAGAGACATAATAGCTGTGCCCCACTGCCAGGACTGCAGAGTAAAGTTTGGGATGAGTATGGCTAGTGGTTCACACAGAGAGATAGTTCATTGTATCTGTCTGGCTCCCACATGGACCCTCACTGAGAGTCATGACTCTGGAAGGCAGAGAAATGACCAAGGAAAGCAGGAGGAAGCAGACGATTGATATAATTCTTTGTAAATGTGGCCAAATGCAACTGCACAGAGGTGCAAGCAGCATGTAGCCCCTTGGCCGAGGAAGAGGCTGAGAGGGGTTTGGCAGTGGCAGACTGTGAATCTGTGGACCCATGGGCAGGTGGTCCAAGTCCAAGTGTGTTCAGAGAAGATGAGGAGCTTGAAGACCTCATCACTTGGGAGGCCCATGCCTCTGACAGCAGTGAGGAGTGGATGTTCTCAGGGATTGAACAAGTAACTGGTTCCTGGGCAGACTATATAGAGGCATTGGAGAAGGTGGATGTGTCTGGTGAAGAGATTGAGTTACCAGATGTCATTTCCAAAAACATTTCAGAGCCCTCAACAGAATGGAAGGGCTCAGATGTGCAAACAGAGGCACAGACTAACACAGGAGTGAACTGTCCTTTCACTGTGAGGGACAGAGAGACATTGTTACAGCAGACATGGCCACCCCCAAGTCACGCTGTGGGCCTACCTCTGACAAAGAGCAGCAAGGAAGAAAGAGTAATTAGAAGGGGAGCCGAGAAAGAATTTGGTGTAAAATATCCATTTATGCCTAGATGGATGTTGGAGCACATTGAGGACAAGCATGAAGAATGGTTTCCGGAGGAAGCCAGTGCTTCTGCAAATAAGCAGTGGTACTGCATGAAAGGCCTTGGTCCAGCAGGAAAAGGAAACATTTGCCAAGACAAGATAATTTCTTGGAAGATGGGTCACACCCTCCACCTTGAATCAGTAATAGTGACTGATTGTGAGGCAAATGCACTCAGTAAAAATGATTCTCCCTGATAGAACAATCATTTATGGACCTCATCCCAAGTGGTACTACACTTAAAAGTACCCAAAAGAACCAGCTGTAAGAAAATGCCATGGTTGGTGGGCCACACCCTCAGCAAGCAATCAGCCAAAGAAAGAAGATTCCGAGGTCAGAGTACAGCATCCTCCCTGGGAGCAATGAAGGATGTCCTGACTGCAGTTTTCTTCCTTGATCAGCAGTGACCAGGTCCAGAGGTGGTATGGAAGAGCTTGTTCCAAAGATTTGTCTTCATCCAAAGGAGAAGAAGAGATCCAGATCAGATCTACAGAGGTGATGCAGAACAGTCAGGCTGCGCTTCGGAAATAGTAGGGACACATTTTTTCTCTTACTTTTTATGTTTAAAGTACCATCTACTGAAGCAGAGATGTCCCTACTCTTTTGGTCCATTGGACTTCTGGATCTGGACTACAGTATCCAGTAGGTCTCATGCCTGTTGCAAGAACAGTTCTGGACTGGCTTTGGTGTACAGTGACTGTCTTTAATGTGAGTGCCTCATGCACTTGAGGCATTTCCCCTTTAGCAGGACTTTGTAGGATAATCCCCCAGAAAAAAAAAATTGTATGTATTATTTTTTGCACTTTTATACTGCCTTTTGTAGAAAACCCTTTAAAAAATGTTTTTGGGATTGGATTGTATCTGCTGGTGAGAGGTTTGTTTGCTGTTTTCTCTTGCAGGTACAATATGTGTTTTCTTGCAGGTTGTTTCTTTTTTGCAGGATGTTTTCTTTTACAGGTTCACCTGGGAGAAGAAAAGAAGACAAGAAGAAGATTTTGGGGCTCAGCGGAGTCCTCTTTATGGATGTTTTAAAATGTTTTAACTGGGAAATGTTTGACATTTTGCTTTTCAGGTTTAAAGTGTGTAGTACTGGGGTTTGGGAAATGCATAGCAATGTCATATGTATGTTTCTAAAGCAGTACACAGTGTAAATTGTAAAACGTGTTTTGGTATAGGCTGCCCCTTGGGTAGTGTAGGGTAGATAGCTTTTTCCTAGTGGGCTAGGGGGATGGATAGGCTGGTGGTCCTGATATGGATAGGAGTCACCAGCGCTGTTCTGTCTGGGTATGCTTCTGGGGGGTTCCTTGGAGTCACTGAAGAAAGATCCTGAGCTAGTTGTCAGCAGGTGGCTGAAGTTTGCTTCAGCATGCCTCCATTTTCTCTGTAGTAACCAGCCTACATTGATTCTTACATGGGGAGGACCTGATCACCCCTCACCATAGGGTGCACAGGGGTTGGATGGCCTGTGTTGCAGTCCAGAGCCCTTGCTGCAGACAGTAAGGTGATCTGATGGCAGTGAGTGTAATCACCCAGTCTCTGGGGTTAGTATAATCCCATCAGTTTTAGAACAGGCAGCTAGGCTGGGCAGTAATCAGAGGGACTAAACACTCTCTGAGAAAGCATTACATCATCATTTGCCTGGTTATGCTGGACAGAGGATGAGGTATTGCTGCTCAGAACTCTCACAGCATCATAAGCCATGCTTGACTTAGCTATGGGAAGAGCTGTCAGAACCTTGTAGTTCTGAGTTTGGAGTTTGAAGGAGTAGAAACTTTCTGTAGGTATCACATTATATTGTGAACTAAACTGAGTGAGTCAAATAAAAGTGACTCAATTTGGGCACCCATGGTAGTAGCGATGGTAGAGATATAGAGAGTGGAGGGCATAACGATGCATGTAGGACAGAATAGTGACAGCAAATGACAGGGCTTTTGTTTAGTGATGTGGGTTAAGTAGATGAGTGCAGCAGGCTGCTCCCGGTAGGGAACTCAGGGGTTGGATGATCTGTGTTGCACTCCAAAGCCCTTTCTGCAGTCAGCAAGGAGGTCTGGTGGTGGTGAGTATAACAACCCAGTCCATGGGGTTACTAGAATCCCATCTAATTTAGAGCAGGCAGCTAGGCTGGGCAGTAATCAGAGGGATTAAATGCTCTCAAAGCATTACATCATCATTTGCCTGGTTATGCTGGACAGAGGATGAGATAATGCTGCTCAGAACTCTCTCAGCATCATAAGCCACTCTTGGCTCAGCTGTGGGGAGAGCTGTCAGAAACTTGTAGTTATAAGTTGGAGTTTGAAGGAGTAGGAGCTCTCTTTGAGTTTTGAGGGCAAGAGTGAGCCAGCAGCCTCTCTTGTTTGGGGAAAGACCCCTGCTCATTAGTTTCTCACTCTAGTCTGGTAATCAACAAATGTTTACCTCCAATTGGTGGAGACCGGATCTAGCGGCACCCCTGTGGGTTCAGGATTTCATTTAGAGAAGTGGAAAGGGACCAAGAATTCAGTGATTCTTTGGGAAAATCCCCTGAAAGGCTGTCACAGCTGCCCAGAGTAAAGAGATTGTGAGTGTTTTCTTCTAAAGCTATGGATCTGTGAGAGAACTGTGGACATAAGTGTTCTTTCAAATGCCTGTAAAAGGGAATACCAAACCGTAGGTACAAGATTCATTTGAAAACAGACTGTAGGTTGTCTGGTGCTGTATGTGCCCTATGCTGGCTAGATTATAGGCACTCAACCCTTTTCTCCACAAAAATATACTGATAATGTGCTGAATGTAAGGATGTCTTTAGCAGTCCAGTGTGGCTAGAGAATCCAGTTTGTTTCCTGAAGTACTGGTAGAGTCTGACTTTGGCTGGAATAAGCAGCCTCTCATTCATGGTTGCAGAGTAGATCTAACTGGTTACAATACAGGAACAGTTTTCCTGCAGATGTTAACAAGGGTCATTGTATCAGGTGTGTTAAAGTCTAGTACATGGTAACCCCCACAAAATATGCACTGGATACAGATCCAGAGATACCTCAGCACAGGGATGGATAAGTCATTGGGAAAAGTGTTCATGTGGAATTTACAGTACTGCCAGATTGTAAAGTGTTTCAGCCTACAAAAAGTTGTCATCTGTCCAGAACAGTTACAGCCCTGGGAGATCACCCCTTTTGTTTTACCATCTTGTCAGAAATAAAGCTATACAATACAATCCCAACATTTATGGCTGCGGACATTCCATCTTTGAGTCTCTGAGTAAAATGTTTTGGGGCCTTTCAGATAGGAGACACAGCATAGCCCTGGCACCTCTCTCCCAGACTCGGGTTAAACAGAAATGCTATTTTGTGCACTAACCCCCTGACCTCTGAGATGCCCAAGCCAAGTATTTACCCTAATGCCAGGGGTGATATTTATTTTCTGCCAACTTGAGGTTTGTTGCCTTGTCTGTGTAACAAGTAGTGGGTGGGGAGTCCTGGGTTACAAGATGCTGCTCTTGGTTACAGTAAGTGTTACAAAAAGTGGGGGCTCATCCGAAGATTTGGGGGAGAGGAAAAAGTTGCCATGCCAGTGCAGAGGGTATGCCTGTCATCTTTAAGTCTGGTGGTGGTGCACCATACCAGGGATCATTGTGAAGAAAAGTTAAATTGTGCCAAGGAAAATCCTTTCTGAAAATGTGCTGCCTTGTGGTGCTTTCTTGAAAACTGTGATGCCAAACACTGTTTTGCTGAAACTGTAGACCCTGTCAAAAGTGCTTTAAAAGACTTTAAATGTCAAGATTGCAAGCTTTCGATGTGATCTGGGGCAAAAGAATATTTTTTGCTGTGGATTACTATTTTGCAAGTGCTTATGGATTGCAGCATTGGAGTCAATAAAAGAACTGTTAAAAAATGTGCTTAAGTTGCCTAGAAAATGCTCCTAAAGTTATGAAAAGTAAGCCAAGAAGCAAATTTCATTTGCAGTTTTAATTATGGCTTCACCAGCTCGTGGATCACCGTGAAGGAGAAAGAGAGAGAGTTTGCAGCTCATTTGCATGGTATTGAGTGATTGGCCCTGGCAAGTAAGCCTCACCACTGGCTAGAACTCTGTGGACCTGCTCAGTTGTAGGAGAGAGAGGAGCATTTGAGGCATCCAGCTGAGTGGAGAAGTGGTATTGGATTTTGGATTCTTTTGCAAGAGAGAACTGTTAAAAGTATTAAAAAATATTTAAATTGGGCTTCTCCCATGTAGTGATCACCCCAGTAGCTACTGCTGGTGTGTGTGTGTGTGTGTGTGTGTGTGCAAATCATCGGGCGGGACCGCACATAAGCAAAAGCTGAACAGAGGATGAGATAATGCTGCTCAGAACTCTCACAGCATTATAAGACACACTTGGCTTAGCTGTGGTGAGAGCTGTCAGAACCTTGTAGTTCTAAGCTAGAGTTTGCAGTCGGAGCTTTCTGTGAGTTCTGAGGGCAAAAGTGGGCCTGCAGCATCTCTTGTTTGGGGGAAGGACCCCTGTTCGTTATTTTCTCACCCTAGTCTGGTAATCAACAAGTGTTTGCCTGGAAGTGGTGGAGACCTGATCCAGTGGTGCCCCTGTGGGTTCAAGTTTTCATTCAGAGAAGTGGAACGGGACTAAGAATTCAGAGATTCTTTGGGGCAATCCCCCTGAAAGACTAAAAGACTGTCACAGCTACCCAGAGTGAAGAGACTGTGAGTGTTTTCTTCAAAAGCTATGGATTTGTGAGAGAACTGTGGACTTAAGTGTTCTTTCAAATGCCTGTAAAAGGGAATACCAAACTGTGAGTAAAAGGATCATTTAAAAACAGGCCGTGGGTTGTCTGGTGCTGTATGTGCCCAATGCTGGCTAGATTACAAGCACTCAGAACCCTTTTCACCACAAAAATGTGCCAATAATGTGTTGAAGGTAAGGATGTCTTTAGCAGCCCATTGGAGCTGGAGAACCCAGTTTGTTTCCTGAGGTAATTACAGAGTATGACTTTGGCCAGAGTGAGCAGCCTCTCATTCATGGTTGCAGAGTAGATCTAACTGGTTACAAGATAGGAACAGTTTTCCTGCAGATGCTAACAAGGGTTATCATGTCAGGTGTATTCAAGTTACGTGCGTGGTAACCCCCACAAAATATGCACTGGGTACAGGTCCAGAGATCCCTCACCACAGGGATGGATAAGTCATTGGGAAAAGTGTTCATGAGGAATTTACAGTACTGCCAGACTGTAAAGTGTTTCAGCCTGCAAAAATTTATTGTCATCTGACCAGAACAGTTACAACCTTGGGGGACCACCAACCTTTTCATTTTACCATCTTGTCAGAAATAGACATAAAATACAATCCCAAAGTTTATGGTTGTGGACATTCCATCTTTCAGTGTCTGAGTGAAATGTTTTGGGGCCCCCTCAGAAAGGAGACACAGCATAGCCCTGGTACCTCTCTCAGACTCGGGTTAAACAGAAATGTTATTTTGTGCACTACCCCTTCCCATCCACTGCTCTCTGAGATGCCAGAGCCAAGTATTTACCCTAATGCCGGGTGTGATACTTATTTTCTGCCAACTTGAGGTTTGTTGCCTTGTCTGTGTAACAAGTGGGGGGGGGGTCCTGGATACAAGATGCCATTTTTGTCTGCTGTAAGTGTTACATTAAGAAATGGGGTACAGTGCATGCCGCTTATAGTGGACTGAAATGAGCAAAGGCATTTCAGTCGCTATAAGCATTGTCCGTATAATCGCTAATCAAAAAAAATAAATATTTCATCTGTTATGCCCCTCTTGGTCCTCAATGCAGTATTCCAGATGTTGTAACTTGTGGCAAATGCTAACTGCATGATAGGCTCTGTCCTCAAGGGAGTTAACATGGTCTTTGGCATCAGACACCCACATGTCAGTTCCGTGAGTGCCAGTTTAATGATTTGGCTGTGTGTGGTGCTTCAGGTGGCGTAGTGCAACATGGGGGTGGGGGGGTGCTGCCCATGGGGTGTGGGAGGGTTTTGTGCTAGGTCTCCTGGTGCTTCCATGCGCGTGTACATTGCCCTCTCCCATTGCGGCACTGGCCTTTTTTCCCCTTCACCCTTATGCCCCGGTAAGGTGTAGCACAGCATATTTGATCAAGCTTAATTCTTTGAGAATCTTGCAATAATGTCAGGCTCTCGTGCTTTGCTGGGTGGTAAAATTAATGATTCCGATAACCTGTGCCCTTTTGAGGCATGCTGCCTCCCACCCCTAATGTCTAGAGTGGAAGATATGGCTGGCTGATTCTCAGAAAAGTCCACCATTATTATTCCTGCAGGCTCATTTCACACCTTGTTGAGTGGAGCCAGAAGGTGTTGGAAGGAGACTATAATGGGCGGTATAGATAGCGGCCAAAGTACGGGTTAACGCTACAGTATAATACACAGGCAATAGGAAAAGGCATTTGGCAAATGCATTTTTGGCGAATTATCCAGCAGTCCAAATTAACTAACACTAATAAATGTGTCTGTCTTTATACCTGAATCACAGTGAGTGCAGTGGTCACCATTGAAAGAGACCTTTGGTTGCTGTGGCATCCAAGTGATTGGTTTTGGAGTGGTTTGTAGACTATGGACAAGCTTGTCCTGAAGACTGGGCCCCTTCTGTATACCATCTGTGGTGGGGTGCAGTGTGTGTTTATGATGTCTCTAACAGAGGTAGACAGTTTGGCATAGGTGCAGACAAAATTCAATTTGTCTTCCTGTGTGTCCCCGTCCCCCTTTCTTGATATATTAGAAGGCTGTCCCTGTCTCTCCCAGAGGCATTTTCACTAGCTGATTGAATTGCCTCAAGTGTATAACCCCAGTTTCTGAAACATTCAGAATGATTCCTCCATTTCCCCACCTCTCATATTTGTATGCATCTTCTGTGGAACAATTTCTGTGAACTCTTAAAAATTGTGCTAACGGGATATTCTCTATAATGTAGCTTGAGGGTAATAAGATTGTATTGCAGTCAGTGGCTTTTCTATACAGATCTGTGCATAAGATACCCTGATAAATTTTGGTAATTTGTAAATCCAAAAATGTACTGTGGTGTAACTGCTTTCCACCTTAAATTTCAAATTATTGTTAGTACCTTCAAGGTAACCCACAAATTCAACTAACTCCTCCTCACTGCCCTTCCCTATCAAAAATATATTGTCTATGTACTGTAAATTTTTGATATAGGTAACAACCAAAGGGAACTTTCAAATGTGGTCACTGCACTCACTGGGTTTCGGTTATAAAGACAGACACATTTACTAGTGTGAATAGTGACAAAAGTTACAAGATCGAACAATTTATTAATCACTCTACAAGTGCAGTGATTTATGTGGCAACATGTAAATGCAAGGTTTTTTATGTCGGCAAGACTGGTTGTGCTTTGAAAGTATGGATAGGGGAACATAGACACTACAGGAAATGAGGATATGAAAAATGCTCTAGCAAAACACATTTTATTGAGCCAGAATTAGTCAGATCATGGGTTTCAATTTTGCGGAGTGAAAAAAGTTTTGGTAGGGATGAGGGGAGGTGACATTGAAAACCTCCTGCTTCAGAGAGAGTCATTTTGGACTTTTCAATTGAAAGGCCTAAACAGACCAGGATTTAATGAAGTGTTTCAACATTATCCCATTTCTTAAGAAAAAATAAAATCTAGGCCACCAGATAGTGCGTTGTTGCTTTGTTGTTTTGAGATATTTTGAATTATTTCTACCTATTACTCTGTGTTTAAAATAAAATGCAGCCACATTTCCATGAGAATAACATTGGATGGCTTTGACATGTTGGGATGCAATCCTTTCCCTTATGCCCTGGTCCCTCCTCCTCCCACTTTTCTCCCCCCCCCCATGCACCTGATAACATGGTTAGTACATCCCAACATTTGTCAGTTTAATTAGTGGCTCTGATTATAATTTCAGGGTTACAGTGTTCCTGCAGTGCCATCTGGTTGGCAAAAGGAACATCTGGTAAGGAAAATTGGAAATCCTTTTTTGCCAGCCGATTTTCTTTTTTGTATCATGAATAAGGAATGGAGAAAAAAGAATGCGAATGGCAAAAAAAGGATTTTTTCCATGGCCATCTCATTGTGAAAAAAGAATTCACAGCCATCTGGTTGTGGAAAATGGGGCCATCTCATTGTGGAAAAGGATCCTTTTTGCCAGACGGAATCCTTTTCCACCACTGGCGGAAAAGGATTTCGCCTGGTGGGAAAGGATCTTTATTGTGCTTAGTTTATATCAATTTTATCATGTAAAAAATTATTCCTTTTTGAGGTGGTAACCCCCCCCCATGGAAAAATCCCTAGTGTCTAGTGGCACCCTCACTCTGTTTTATATACATATTATTTTTTCAATTTGATTATTTATTTGTTTGTATTTTTTCCCCACTCGTTTTTTCTTTTTTTGGGGGGGGGTCACAAAGGTAAATATTTTTCCTGGTGGCTAGTGGGACCCTCCAATTGCTCTGTATCATTGGTGGCAGTGGTATTCTCCCCCTCATGGTCCCCTCTTATTTCTTGTCATTTACCCTGAAAAGAAAAAACATCCCTCAATGTCTTTTGCAATAATTTTACGTGAAAAAAATAAACGTCCATTGCCGATCACATCTACACCCCTGCCCGACCACCCACTGTGCGCCAACCTCCCCACACCCCACATGATGTTCTCACAGACCACCACTCACCTATAGAGGTCCCAGGTTCGAGACCTGCTCCACCAATCGAAGACACATCTTGCTGCTGGAATTGGTGACTGCAAAATGAACTGCGGTAAATGCACTTCAATGTATTTCAATGGGGGGGTTCAACTTTCATGCATAACTCAGCTGTTTTTCATCCTTTTGACACCAAATTTTCAACATGGGATTTTGGGGACCCCACCTCATGAACAATATGACTGTCATTAGTCAACTTCTGCCTAAAAGGTGATTTCACAGTCAGTTGTCAAAATCACCTTTCTGGTTGGATTTGTGTAACAACAGTCGTATTGTTCATGAGGTGGGGTCTTGAGAAGGCTATGTTGAAAATCTGGGGTCAAAATTTAAAAAAATGGCTGCATTATGAGCATTCATTGCAATTTTGCTATGCATGCTCATAACTTTGGAAATGTTCAACATTTTCACCCCATATTTTCGACATAGTCTTCTTGTTACCCCCACCTCATGTATGTGATAGCTGTTATTTTTCAAATCCTGGCTAAAATGTGTTTTTGCACTTGTGCCACAGAATGGCATTGCAGTTCTGCAGAGTTACGTTTTGATGGGGATTTGAAATTTTTCTGTGCTGGGTACATGTGGTGAGGTCATAAGAAGGCTATATTGAAAATTTGGGGTGAAAATGATTAAACATGACACTTATGAATAGTTGTCGCAATTTCGCTGTGCCTGCTCGTAACTTTGAAAATTGTAAATATTTTGAGGCCAAATTTTCAATATAGCCCTGTTATTACAACAGCTCATGTATGCCACAGCTGTCATTTTTCAAATCCTGTCTAAAATGTGTTTTTGAATCTGCACTGTGGATTGGCGGTGCACTTGCATGGAGTTACGTTCTGGTGTGGATTGAAAAAGATTCTGCACCGGGAACATAAGGTGGGGTAATAACATGGGTATTGTGATGATTTGGTGACTGTTGTCTCTATATCTGGAAGCGCAGGGGCCGGAGGTCCTTGTGCTTCTATGTCTACATACTGTACATATACACATCTATGGAGGGATGGGAGTGCAGGGTCTGAAGGACCCTGCGCTCCCAATGTAAAATAGGGATACTATTATGCTGTCTCAATAAGTAAAGAAATGCATATATGCATCTATGGAGGGATGGGATCCCACAGTAAAATAAGGATACTATTATGTTATCTCAAAAAGTAAGGACATGCATATACACAACTATAGAGGAATGGGAGTGCAGGGTTCAAAGGACCCTGCACTCCCACAGTAAAATAAGGACACTATTATGCTATCTCAAAAAGTAAGGAATTAAATTGCAAAATCTTTTTTTAATGCACCATTAGGGTTGAAGCATAAATAGTAGGGAAATATGACCTTAGGGTTCCCAAGTCTAAGACCCCACCCCACCCTCAGCTTCCAACCCTACGACCCTACCCCACACCCTTCATGCAGGAACAGGTGTGAAGGGTGTTCCTTTGGGTTGTAAACCTTATGCTTACCCCATTATTTTATTCTGTACCCCATGTTACCTTTCTTAGTCTTAGAATGGGTTGAGTATTAGGGTTCACAACCCAGGCACACCCTCACACCTGTTCCTGCATGCAGGGTGGGCAGTGGGGTCTAGGGTTGGAAGCTGAGAGTGGGTGAGTCTTAGGCTTGAACCCAAATCATATTCCACTTTATGCTTCAACCTAATGGTGATTAATGAAGTTTTTGCAATATATATATTCATTGCAAAAATCATTGTTTAATGATTAACGAAGCAAACATTTTTACTATACCAACTGACCAGTAATCATAGGAAATGAATACATTTGGTTGACAATGGATTGCTGGAAACAAAAATGCAGTTGCTAAATGGAAATGACTTAGAGTAACGTGATCCCCCAAAAAAATGTCACTCAGGGCATGTGTGATATAATTTAAGGTACTCTGCACAGTGTGTAACAGCTAGGCATAAACCCAAGAATCAGTTATGTAGATCTGTAGTTGATTTTCTAAAAAAATTAATAATTTAATAATGTGGGAGAATTATTAAACATGTAAAGGCACAATACGAGTGAGTAAATTAAATAAATTAATTTAGCAATGTCTCAGTCATACTTAATGTGATCGTAGACAGAGTCAACATACAGTATGATCTGGATTAGAATATGGTTTGGATATGTATTCTACACAAACTTTTGTACAATGCAGACTACAGTGAATTTCTGCTTTCCTGTTCCTTGTGGGATGATGTTTCATGAAATGCCTGCTTTGGATTTGCATTATGACAGCTCGCAAGTCCGACATGTGTCAGAAGTCAAGTGCTGTAGTAACACTGAAACCATGAAAAGCAGCCAATCAATTTAAAAATAGTTTGTTATTGGATGATTGTGTGTGTGTGTGTGTGTGTTTCTCGGGGTGGGGGGGAGGTTGGTCCATCATACATCAGATATTACATTTTGTAATGAATTGACTGGGAAAGAGGTGTTGGGGGCTTGGGTGTTAAGGGGGATGTATGGGAGGCTGGTCAACTCCGAATGTTGCAGAAACGGTGGACTGGTGGTCCCTGACTGTGCATTATCATCCCTGAAACTGCTATCTACTGTATCTTTGGCCACCATTCAGCACTGTATCATTCAGCACTGCAGTGTACTCTATTACATACAGTAGGAAAAAATTAAGAATAAAGGATAGGGTATTAGTCTCTTCACCCAGTCTTCGCTATGTTACCATGTCCCTAATGTGCATTTCCAATCAGTTAGGCATTATGCAGTCACAGTGATAATAATTATAGATACAACACACTGTGCAACTGCCATAGACAAAATTCACCGCTCCCCCCCGGAACAAGTAAAATCCATTACTACACGTTTCAAGGGGTCTGTGTACAGAATGGGTTCACTACTCCATTTTTTTAATTTCTGTTTTTTATTTGCTCTTCACATACTTATTTTCTGTTTTATGACAGCCAGTGATTAGCCAACAGCAACAGATGCAAAATTATAAATTGCGACTTAGTAACAACATGGTGGACAAGTGACATTATCAAAGTTATAGCATATGCAGGTGGAGATTGTGGGGATGAATGGTTTTACTGCCAGCAGGATGTACCAAGCTACGTCGCCACTCGTTACTCATAGTAAAATACAATGCAGCTCAGGACATTGTCTACTCCCATAAATGTGAATAGACATTAATCAGTATTTATGCAGCTGATTTAAATGCACATCAGGGAAACCTGAGTTATAAAACCATCCCATAGGCGGACGAAATGCACCTACCAGTGTATTTGAAAAACTATGTAATATTAATGAATATGCTAGGCTAATTCAAAGCACATATATGGATACATAATGTTACCATACACTGACAAAGCATAGGACAGGAGTGCTTTACTGATGTTTTTTTTATTTTTTTTTCTTTATTTGGGGGGGTGTTGTGGTGAGGAGTTGGGCAACTCATAATGAAGGAGAAATGATAACAAAACTAACTGCTGGGTACTGCAGAGAACTTTAGAGTATCAGAATCCCTTGAAACTGTACCTCGTAAGCAGATTTGATCATTAAAGTTTGAGCCAAAGTCTGAAAAAAACATTTCCGAGATATTTAAAGTTGAATTGCCCTATGTAATGCATTATAAAATCTGGCCATCTCGTCCCTCCCTCGTAATGCAGTATCGCGATCAAAGAATTTGCAGGCTCGTGATCAAAGAAATTGCAAGCTCATGATCAAATAATAAGAAATGCTGTAACTCGAGTTTTTTGGATGATTTAGATGAAACCACCACCATGTCTCAATAGAACGGAGCCCCCTGATCAAAACCCACACTCATTTGTATTTCTAGGCCACCCCTGAGCTGAGAAATTTGCATTTTTCAAAGGGCCATCTCGTCCCTTGCTCGTGATACACGATCGCGATCAAAGAATCTTGCAATCAAAGAATTTGCAGGCTTGCGATCAAAGAAATTGCAGCCTCACGATCAAAGAATTATAAATGGTGAAACTCGAGTTTTAGGCAGAATAAAATGAAACCACCACCATGCCTCAATAGAACGAAGCCTCCTGAGCAGAACTGACCCTCATTTGTCTTCTTACGGCACCTCTGGGCTGAGAAATTTGATTTTATAATTTGGCCATCTCATCCTTCACTCGCGATGCACGATTGCGGTCAAAGAATCTCACGATCAAAGAATTTGCAGGCTCACGATCAAAGATCATTAGTGAGCCACGATCAAAGATTTTAAAATACTGTAACTCTATTTTTAGACCATTTTACATCAAACCAAAGGCATGAGTCGATAGATTGGAGCCCCCTGAGTAAAACCCATCTAAGTTTTACTTCAGGAGTGACCCCTAAGGTGAGATATTTGAATTTGTAGGATCGGAAAAGCAAAGACAAGATGGCAGACCTCGCGGTCAAAGAATTCTTGGGGACAAAGATTCTTGAACTGTGAGGCTGCAAATTCTTTGACCGCCAGGTGGGATCAGATGGCCAGAACCCCATTTCTTTGTTCGCAAAACAACCATCTACATTTTCCCATTGACTTATAATAGGAACTTAAAAGTGGCATAACTTTTGAAAGTCTTAATATTTTTTCACCAAACGAAAAGCAGAATGTTGGGACAGCCAAGCTCTTTCAGGTGAGCCATCTCGTAGAGTGGCATGCCACACGATGGCCGCACAGGGCCAAAGACAAAATCCCCACAGCTTGCCTCCAAAAATGGATAATTTTGCATTTTCAGCGTTTGCACACGCAAAGACCGTACATCCGACTAAAACAAAATTTGGCAAATCAAGAGTTGTACCATGCCCCACTGTGCATATCAAATTTCAGGCAAATCCATTGAATGGGGCCAAAGTTATCAACGCACAAACTTTTGACTTTAACACAGGCGTGTCTTCTCAACCCTAAATATAGTGGCATGACAGCGCCACTATCATGTATATATATATATATATATATATATATATATATATATATATATATATATTCATGGCAAAAACTCCATTAATGCATCAGTTAGAGTTCATAGCACAGTGACAAAAGCTTGGAAATGTGGTGTTAGTGTTACCACCCTTCAACCCCCACCCCCACCCTCACACACCAACAGACATCGGGATGTGCGGTGGGATTGTAGTATCTATCTCACCTATTCTTTGTGTAAACAAGTTGAGACAGTACACAGGAGAATGGGGGCGAGAGTTAGGCACAGCAAACTAACACACATCCCGGTGCATGTTCCAGTAATGAAAAATGAAGTGTGTGAATAGTGGGGTGGTAACCTGACACTCACATTTCCATCTTTGTCACTGTGCTATGAACAAATACATTAACAGAGTTTTTTTGCCATGAATTTCCCTTCTTTTTAAGAAAGTGTAATGTAACTGGTAAGTGGTATGTGTCAGTGGGAGTGCAGGCTCTCTGGGCCCTGTGCTCCCTTCATATTGCCCATTTTTGATGCAATGGTATGCGTATGTGGGAGTGCAGGCCCTCCAGGCCCTGGGCTCCCACTTACATATAACTACAGAGCCACACAGAAGCCCTACAGGGCAAGGAACACTTGTAACACTAATTTGCTAATATCTCAGCAACTGTAGCAGTTAGGAAAAAAATTCTAGTGTCATTGTAATCATGGCAGCGTGACCTCCATACAAGATACATCTAACAAACCTGTATCTCACATCGTTTACAAGATAGGGGCACCGAAATGTGCTGAAAAGGCACCCATGGAACCCCTGTGACACTAATTTGCCAATTTCTCCATAACTGTTACAAGTAGGAAAAAAATCCACTGCTGGTGTAATCTATGCTTTCCAAATTTATTTCTGCAGATTAGATCACCTAAAGGTGACCTATGACCTAAAGGCATACTGATTTATTTCCTGATAAACCCAGTGTCTACATCACCAGCAAATATACAACAATGGTGATGTCACCAGAGTGAGACTATATACACTGCAGCCTGCATTTAATAGCTTCACAGTTTCTCTTTCTCACTGAATCCTGAAACTAACTCAATTAGCATTGTAAAAGACAATCACCTGTGTCCCATAGTTATTCTGACAATCCTAGCCCATTACTGTGCTGCTCTAATCTTCAAACCAGCCTCCTTCATAAACCAGTTTCTCTTTCTGAGTGCTGACTGCAACAGTTTCTCTTAGTGAAGCCTGCAACTTACTAAATAAACTGTCTGTTTCTCACTCCTAGCTGCAAGTAACACAATTATCCTCATAGCAAATCACATGCACATGTTTCTCACAGTGTCCAACACTCTCAGCCCATTCAGAAACACTTACACAAACTCAGACCCCACACAAACAGTGCTGTCAGTATAGCCCAGAGTTTAGAGTAACAAGCAATGAACAAACTTCCTACATCCAGCAGCCCAGACCAGTGTTTGATTCTCACAACTTCCATTTCAATACTGTGTGACTCTGAACAAATCACTTAACTGCCCAGTGCTCCCATGTCCCCCTTAAAAACTTACCCAGTTACCAAAATAAAAAACAGGGAGAAAACACAGAAAAAAATGTTCCCAAAGGATACTAGCCCTATTGTATAAATCACACACATGATGTGCGACTAGTGGAATATGGCAAACATTTACACTAGTGCAGACATTTTCCATATTCACAGTCACCCATCATGTATCCCCTATATATATATATATATATATATATATATATATATATATATATATATATATATATATATATATATATATGTTACAAAAGGCCAAAGCTTCAGCTGATGATTGTACTACAACCCAGCAGGGCAGATGTAAAATACTTGGATATATGTGCAGAGCTGGTGCTTAGCAGTCTGGGTCAATTCTTGTTTTTAAGTGGATGACAAGAATGAGAAAAGGGGCTGTTGACAGTCCCACAGTTAAGCAGCCACTTTATTTGCAACCCCTAGTGGCCACCCAAAAACTCTTTTAATATATCAGGCATGTCAGCAATCTTGAGACACCCAGACTAGTTCTGCCTTTTTGGAACCCTGCTTTGTCACTTGAGGGAAACTATGTGCAGCTATATTGTAGTAATGCACAGTTTCATCCCTGCATCACATCAAAAGGTTCCATACAGTGGTGGCAGTGTAATACTAACATAGGGCTGACATAATCAAGGACATACCTGGATTGCTGCCAACTACAGGCAAGCCCAGTGCCTTTTTTGAAAAAGCTTTCAAGAGGTTTCAGCCTATGAGTAACATGGTTATCATGTTATTATGCAGTTATTAGCCTGCCTAGTCTGCCCTAAAGTGTCTATACAGTGTGCTACCGTAGACCTTAATTGATCTCTCGCCTTACCCCCCGCCTTGTTACTGGTACATAACAAAATAGTGCAGTTTTCTCCCATTCTTAATAAGATGCAATTTGCACATGCATTTTTTTCCACATAGTCAGTAGACACCAAGTACCATGTTTTGTAAAAGATCACGAGATACATTTACAGTAAGCAGCTCATACAAATTCATAGGCCTGTGCCAAAAGACATTCAAAGACAGTTAACCATTAACCATGAAGTGATTTGCACTCCCTTATATTGGGTACAAAATAATTTCTATTGTACTTTAAATTGACTTTCTGAATACCACTTGCAGCTCACTTACAGGAACACAAGTTATGAATGTACTGTACATCTCCTGCTAATAAACTGTTTCAGTGTTTTGTTTCATTTCCTTTTTACCTATGCAGATTCAGTGTAAGCAGGAATTAACATTCTGCCCCTAAGTCAGGTAATGTCTAAGTTTTTATGAGCTGTGAAAGCCCAAACAGTAAAACTCACATTTCCCACCTTCAGTTCTTATCATCTGGGTTGCAGTAGTAGTACAATGGAAGGAGTGGTGTTGGTAACCCTAATGATACAAAAACAAACATTTTTGTAGCTTATGGAAGCTTTTAAATGGACACTGTCAACCCCCTTATTTCTCAAAGTGTCCCTTGTTTAAAAAACACATTTTATGACTGGCAACATTCTGTAATGATTGCTGATGTAGCTGGCGATTTGATTCTGACTCTTTTTTTTTTTCTTTAAAAAAGTAAAAACAGACTGCCCACCATACTGGTGTTACCACACAAATACAAGTCTGTTTACATTCCTTGATCAATTCCAACTACATCTTTCCTGGACTTGGGAACACCCACAACACAGTCTAGCCCCTCATGATGCAATGGGAGTTTAGGAGGTTACTGCCTCATGAGTGACTGTACTGTTTGGGTGTGTTTTTAATACTGAGGAAGTATGCAATAAGAACAGATCCAGCCGGACTGTAAAAAAAAACAAGGTTGTTTATAAATATACATTAGCATGCATTTCAGTTCTACTAAACAAGAGACAGACAAAACAAACAGCAACATCAATGAATTTTATAGAAGGTAGGCAATCATAAAATGTAGGTTTTTAACTAGAAACTATACGATGAAAAACAGGTTGACAGTGCCCCTTTAATGTACAATACATACTGATGTTTTCAATTTTATTTTACCAAAAAGTGTACGTATGTCATACAATATGTAGGAGTATGAAGAAGACTGGGTTAGAGAATCTTATTAGGTGGGTATTGCCCGGACCAATCCATTAGACCAGAACTGGGTTGCAGCTGGTGTGGTCCAATTTGGGGCAGATTTTTTTTTTAAATGTTACAACCCCCCCCCCCTTGTAAACCAACACCACTCTAACTTCTTGTTTGCCCCTTCTCCCCATACCAGTAGTCATAACATGTTCTGAAGTTCAGAGTCTCAGTAATGTTTGTTCCCATCCTATTCCTCTCCCACTTCTGTGAATGGGGGCATCAGTGTCTGGGAGAACAGATGGTTATGGGTTCTTGCCCCACACCAGGCACTTTGGGTAATACCCATAACTGATATTGTGGTGAAGTATGCGGGGTGCTGCACTGGTGAGGTGCTGTCCTTTCAATAGTATATTAACCCAAGGTCCCTTCTGCTCATCTTTGGTTACTCTCCAGGTGAAGTAAAAGCACAAAGTGAATACCCAAACCAAGGACCAATATAGTAGAAAATATTTTATTCACAAAGTGCAAAGTGCTAAACTACTGGCTGAAAGTCATTATGGTACAAAAGCAGGTGGAAAAAAACTCTTACGTTTTGCAATTGCAAACTGCCGAGCTTCATCAGTGACAGCGACTGTAGTACATAGATCGTGCTTCCTATTTATATAATTTACAATGAACCTTGTGCAAATAAAATACACACATCTGGAAGTGAATTAATTACATCAAATGCAAGGCTAAATTAGCCCAGACATAAATTCTTTAAAATAACAGTCGCAAATATTATGGCATACCAATGAATATACTAATATAACTTTAGTCATTGTACAAAAGCATGGCATTTGCAAACACTGAAATTTATTCATCATAAAAAGGCAGATAAATCCAAGCAATCATTCAAGCCCTTTCCCTCATTCCCTTTTAACTCAAGTATTCAGAAACATTCTCATTGCCCAGTTTTACACTCCAGACTGCCACCTTGAGGTCCCACCATAACCTTTTCCAGTCCCACAAATTTAATGTAGTGAGTTGTGTTACTGTTAAGTTTTACATGTTGAACTATGGCGTGTCACATCACTTTTCTCCAAGGCTTGAATGTGTTTTCCCGTTCTGATCCAGAATTCTGTTGTGGAGCTGCCTATAAAATAGTAGCCACATGAGCAGTCAAGCACATAAACAACTCCAGAGGTGTGGCCCAAAATTAAATCCCCAATTTCATATCTTCTACCAGAAACTGGATTGGTAAATGTTTTTTTTCCTCCCTTATATAGGGACAAAATTAACATTTCCCACACTGTTTTGTGTCACTAGGAGGCTGACCTGACCACAGAGTGTTTAATGGTTTGCTGATTGGCAAAAATGACTTAATTAATTGTCCCTAATGGTGGGCATATATCCAGGTGGAAGTAAAAGATCCTTTTACACTTATTGACAAAGAGTAGGAGAGTTCCCTGGTGTCATGGCCAACATTCCACCGGTCAATAAAACAGGTGCATGCGACTCATCTCCAAGGATGCACCTGGAAGCAAGCTATAATAACTTAGTGTGCCTTTCCTGGTTAAAAATTACAAATAAAATAAATAACATAAACAGACGCTGTTATGCATTAACCTGATATGAGAAAATAAAAAGCTGGACTGAGCCTACAAGCTTGTTTCTCTATATTAACTGGTCTAAAATATTCCTACAGGCTGTTATCCCCCTTGGGGACCGCAGTGTGAACCTTTCTTGGGAAGAAGTAAGAGCTGGGATGTTTATTTGCACTGTTCTCACCAGCCTAGTGCCACTAAGGGATGAGGTGCTGCATGCCACACCTCGCACCATGCTGGCGACCCTGGTTCGGGAATTGACTTGGTCATTGGGGGTTGGCAGGGGAGGGAAGGGATTGAGCATCCAGAGGACTGCTCTCTCTTCCTGGGAGAGCTCCAGGGGACGCGCCACTCCTGGGCTGCCTCTGACAGCAGTCAGAGGCATCACAAGGAACATGCAGGGCCAGCAGATGCAGGGGCAGAACTGCGGCAGAATTCAGAGGATGTCATTGCACGACTGCACTCCCAGAAGAACACAACCAAGCACAGAAAAATTCCCTGTGTCGGGGATAGGCGAAGGCTCCCCCAGGGTGGAAGACCACACTCCCACAGCCGGGCTCCTCGACCGCGGTTCCCTTCCCGATCCTGACCAGTGGGTTGGATTCTAGATAGAGTGCCAGGGTGATGGTGGCCTCACCTTGGGGGGTTCAGAGCCAGGGGATTTGCTGGTCAGGGCAGGCCTGATGAGAGAGGCTTCAGACAGGGAGGGAGAGTCAGCAGTGAGTGGGGCAGCCAGAGACAGTTTCTCAAGATCAGGAGCAGAAAAAAATTAGAGAAAAAAAAAATGCTTTGCCCTCCATACTAAGGACAGCAGTCCTAGATATCGACAGCAAAGGAAGGGTCAACAGCCTACACAGGATGGATTGTATTATACAGGCCAGTGAACATAAAGAAATCAGTGTGTAGGCTTTATTCCAGGCAGCAGACAATTAAAAAAAAAATACTATTGTTCATTTATTGTCTAAGGCATTGTTTAGCCAGAATCTGGCTATTGCTTAGAAAAAGCTTTCCTGGCATAGTGTTCTGGTTCTAATAGGACATCTGAAGTACAGTGGTAGTCACACAAAAGTATATCAGTACCAAGTACCATGCGTCATTGCACGGTAGCCGTATACATGTTATTCAATGGGTGCCATGCTTGCGCACCATTTGGTATACCACGCTACAGGTAAACTTTTGCGTGATTAACACTAGCACCCACTGTATTCTAAAATACAGAGATTTGTTGTAAATATCCAGATAGTAAAATCTGCTACAAGTTATATATATATATATATATATATATATATATATATATATATATATATATATATATATATATATATATATATATAGTGGGACGGTAGTGCCACTATAGTTAGGGTTCAGTACACCATTTATGGTTAAAGTGTGAAAGTTTGTACCTTAATAACTTTGCCACCATATGACAGATTTGCCTGAAATTTGGCAGACAAGGAGCAGTAGCAAAGATCTTGGGATATGCCACGTTTTTTAATGGTCGGTTATACGGTTGTGGAGTTATAAAGCGACATTTCATAGCGCATTTATGTTTTTTTGCTCATTCTTTGCTCACGCCTACAGGTCGCATGGTTTGTGCAACCAGTCCAAAAGCTTCAGAGAATATGGCGGCCAGGTTCCCTGATGAGCCTTTTGAAGATTTCGTGAAAAAATATTGAATGGTTCAAAAGTTATTCAAAAAACAAGTTTCCCATTATAGTCAATGGGAAAAGTTAACACAAAATGTTTGACAGTGTCGCAAATACAGTTTTTAGTGTCGCAAATGACCCCTATAGTGTAGTGAGTCAGCCATTTTATTTTCAATTACTGATTACAGAAATGCTTGCCATTTAAAATTGGGACCCTCTAGGGACACAATTCTTTTTGTGTTTACCTAGTCGAGTCCTGAGGATGCTAGTCATGTCTTTTTTGGGGGGTTAAACACCCCAGAAATATGTTTTTGAAATTTTTGGGAAAAGTAGTGTCGCAAAGTAGCACCGCACCTGCGACACTTTTGTGATTTTTTTTTTCCGAAAGTGTGGTGTTTTGTGACACTACTTTGCGACACTATGGCCAAAATAATAGGAATTCTTTGCCACCCTGCTGCATTTGCTCTATTGGGCTGACATTTGGAGGGAAGAAAGCCAACATCCCACAGATGTGCCTTTCAGTGGTTTGGTGACAAAATATTGCAGGGATGCAAAGTTATGGTACTCTGAAGTTGACGCTTTTTCCGATAGACTAACATTGCGGTGTCCGCCACGCCTTTCGGGGCCTGTATCTCGGAAACGGTTCGAGATACGCATTTTTCATCAGAAAAATGCTTAGCCCCCCCACCAAGGGGTTAAGCACAAAACTAGCCAGGAAAGTAATAAATAATATGAAATTTTAATTTTCTTTCTACGTCATATGGTTCCTGAGATATAAGCAATTTAGTATTCCAAGTGCTCATTTTCTGCTCAGAGGTCCATTATGCATACATTCTTTGTACTCACTGTGTTTCTCTATGGAGGTGTTGGAGAAAACCAGGGTGTGCGCTTCCATTATTGTTACAGTTAGCATTTCCACTTGCGTTTTCTTACCCGTTTGCATTCCCATGTACGCCACCGTGTGCGTTACCCTTTGCGTTTTTGTTTGCGCTTGCATTTGCATTACTGTAACCATTTGCATTTCCACTACTGTTTCTGTTTGCATTTCGAATTGCATCACCGTGTGCATTTCCATTTGCATTTGCAGCTGCCCTTCCGTTTGTGTTTTTCTTTCATTTGGCATCATCGTTGCTGTTACCATTTCATTTGCCTTTCCAACTGCATTACCATCACTGTGCGTGTTACGGTTTGCGTTTCCGTACGTGCATGCATTTGCATTTCCATTTCTGTTTCCTTTGGTGTTATTGTTCCTGTGACCATTAGCATTTGCATTTCCAATTGCGGTACCATGACCGTGCGTGTTACCATTTGCGTTTCCGTACGTGCTTGCGTTTCCATTTCCGTTTGCATTATTGTTCGCTTTGCAGTAATCGTTGCTGTTACTGTAACTGTTTGCATTTCCAATTTTGTTAACGTTACTGTTCGCATCTTCATCACCATTTGTGTTTC
Source organism: Neoceratodus forsteri (assembly GCA_016271365.2). Classification (NCBI taxonomy): domain Eukaryota; kingdom Metazoa; phylum Chordata; order Ceratodontiformes; family Ceratodontidae; genus Neoceratodus; species Neoceratodus forsteri. Next base: position 757,875,818 of record CM028135.1, read on the forward strand.
TGTTGCCCTTAATGTTTGTGTTTTCGATTGCGTTTCCATTGTCGATTGCGTTACTGTTTCCTTCTCCAGTGCCATAGCCTTAACCGTTTGCATTTCTGTTTGCCTTTCTGTTACCATTTGCATTTCTTTTACCATTTGCATTTCTGTTGGCGTTACCATTTACGTTACTGTTTTCGTTAACATTTGCATTTCTGTCGCCGTTACCGTTTGCATTACCATTTCTGTTTTCATTAATATTTGCGCTTGTGTTTTTCTTACCGTTTGCGTTACCATTTACATTTGCATCACCATGTGCATTACCATTTGTGCTTGTGTTTGCATTACAGTTACCATTACTATGTGACATAAAATCACATGGTGGGAGCACGGGGCCCAACCCACCACCACATTCCATTCACTATTTGTAGTCCTCATTCTCAAAAAGAAGGGAAATTCTTGGCAAAAAACTCCATTTAATGCATCAGCTAGGGTTATTCCACAGTGACAAAAGTGAGGAAATTCAATGTTAGAGTTGCCACCCCCCTTGCACCTCACCCTCACCCCACCCCACTGACAGGCATCTGGGTGGGCGTTGGAGTCATCAGTCATAACTCTCACACCATTCTCCTACACTGCACCACCTCAGCTTGTTTACATGGGATGGGGTGAGAGTTGGAACTGACAAACCAATGCACACCCCAATGCCTGTTGGTGAGAATGAAATCTTCTTTCTTAATCAAATTTGCTCACTTTTTGTCACTGTGAAACAACCTAACTGATGTATTAAACAGAGTTTTTGCCATGAATATATACTGTATATATATATATATATATATATATATATACATACACACACACACACACACACACACACACACACACACACACACACACACACACACAGGGGGTGGGAACTCCACAATGACAATAAAACAGGTTATTTCCACTATAGTGAGATATCTGAAGCTGACATCACTGGAGTTAAAATATCTCCAATTTATACATATCCCCTCTGACGTCAGCTTCACTACCATATTCACTCCAATGTACATTCTCTAAAAACCCAGCTCCCTAAATGAACACAATCCCAAATCAATCAATGAATTTAAATAGCAAGGTACACTCACCTGCAAACCATCAACATAAAAAACCCAGTCCCCCACGTGTAACATAGTCCCTGCTCTCTGACCTAGGAAACAAAAAGGAACATTAAAATGCAGCAAGACTAAAATACTTTAACAAAACTAACCATGGCTGAATCAAAAACTCCACAGCACCTGAACAAACTGACCCTACATCGGCATACAAAACCTGCAAACATGGAACAAGAAATAACGGATCTCTGCACTCAATTTGAAAAAGACGAACAGCTGCCACTGGATCCAAACATGACTGATGAAACATTTCCAATCTCTGAAACACAACAAAGCAACATGACTCCAAAAAACAACCATTTCTTAGACCCTGAGGCCCAGATATTCAAACTGCGCCCAAAAAGTGTGCAACAGCAGGAGCAAGCACAAGTCCATTGTGCCCATGCGCAAGAGGCGCGATATTTAAAAACTGCACTGGCCAAGAAGCGCCAATAGTCGACGACTGAATATCGCACCACCTGTACCATAGCACAACTAGGGAGGGGAAGCCGAGCATATCTGATGCGCCATAGCGCAACAAGGGATGTTCAGCTGAGAAGTCCAGATGCGCCATAGCGCAACCAGGGATGCCCCCCAGCAGCAGGGCAGCAATGCAACAGCACAACCAGGGATGCAAGGGCCCACCACCCATGCCACAGATGGGCAGAGGAACACACAGCAGAACAGACATCGTCCCCACACCCCATGCACTGCACAACTGGGGAGGCTGGAATAACCACTGGCCCATGGAGACAAGCAACCAACCCACAGCTGGGCCACGGTGCCCTTCACACCCCCTGGCAAGCTGTGACTGGCACACAAGGAGGGCCGACCACCCCGTGCCACACCATCCCCCCCAATGCAGAGCACACCCTGCACCGTGACCCCCAGACACCCTGCCCAGGAGCAGCACCTACCAGTGCAGGATACCCCATGCATGCCGCCACCACCACTGTGACAATGCAACCCTGTGCACCACAGAACCATGCAAGGCAGCCCCACCAGGAGCACCCATCAGTGGGTGGCAGCACAGCGATGCAATGACAGCATACACAGCGCCACTACACACAGCCCGCCCGAGGTACAACTGAGAGACCAACCATGCGTTGGTACATGAGGTACCCCATATGTGACAGGACATGCCCCAGACCCCACCACCAGTGGTACAGCACCCTGCACACCCTACCAAGGACACGCCCTGACCCAGCACTGGCCACAACAGCCAGTGCAGACACCCACAGTGGTGCATGGAAGCATGCACCACACTGGATGCAACACAGTGCATGGACAAACACCCACCCATACCCAAGGGCACACCAACACAGGGATGCAGTAGCGGGGCAGCCAAGCCCCCAGCGTGGAGCCATGGAAACCGTGTACACATGGCCAGCAGTCCTCCATGGCACAGGAGTGCCAGCCACCCTGTGCAGGCACTGTGGACCTGTACACCACCAGCATTTGCCCGGAGCACAAGTCACAGACAGTGGTGCACATCCCCTGCAACACACATAAGCCACAGCATGGAGGTGGGACAACAACAGTGGAGACCATAGTGTCACCCAAGGCAGACATGCACCACACCAGTGACAGGAGGCAACCCAGCATTGTGACGGGTACAGTGGCTGCCCTGCATGGACAGCCACCACTGACATGCCAGCAGACCATGCAGGTCACAGACATGCAAGGGTGTCAGCTGCACAGGCCATGGATGGGCTGACAGGTGTGCCATGGACACAGAGCATGCACCATGGACCACTGCACACAGTCATCCAGTGCACAGGGAACAACACACACACCACAGACAGTGACTGATAGCTACTCCCACACCATAGTCACTTCCCCATGGACACACACATACCCATGACTGCACCACCCCAACGCCATGCACACCACTGCAGCTGAACACCTATAGCCGCTGCAAATCAGAGACCACCACAGTAGTCATATCAAAAGAATTGTATTCAAAAACATCCAACAAAACTATGTACAATTATTTACAAATGTGTGGGGGGAGGGCCACAAACAAGGTGGGGGTGGGTAAGGGGCAGGTGTGAACAAATGGTACAGGAAAAGAGGGGTGTGAGGGTGGGTCCAGGGGGGTAGGGGAAATCAGGGGCAGTGTGATGATCAGTGGGAGCCCCGCTCCCTGCTCCAGCTGCTCCTCCTTCCATGCTGCCGCCTGACCCCCAGCCTCTCAATCCTCTGCAGGATGTCCAGTGACGCCCTGGCAACAGTAAGGATTTCCTGCATTGCCTCCCAGATCATGCACAGCTGCCGGACACCTAGGACAAGAGAGCAGAGTCAATAGGTGTGAATGCACGGCCCCATACAGCCCACCCACTGTGCATGGCATGCGGCCATGGGACATGACTCTGTGATGGTGTGTGACCATCCACAGTGATTGTGTCCACAAGACCTGCCCACCCAGGTGCACACAGCCATGCAGACTGCTGCACACGCCCACCGTCCAAGTCCTACACAGCACCACCATGGCTGTTTAGTGACATGGCTATGTGGTGCAAAGGCAGTGGCACAGCCATGTACCCGGTGCACGCATGGACCACCATTGACGCACTCCCAGACATGCAGTGCCACTGGACAGTGCTGACTGTAACAAGTTGAGTGCATGGTAGTGGTGTCAATGGATGGTGGCCATGCCCCACTGCCCACCATGTTACACAGCATGCAATAGTAATCATGGAGGTATGGCACTCACCATCATCAGGCTGGTCTCTCTGCCGCTGTGGACCTTCACCCCTCTTGGTGTTCCAGTCCTCCAGCTGGCACCTCCTTTCCCTTGCCAGCCATCTCTCTTCTGGGCCTAAGGTGAAAACATGGAGAGAGGAATATCAGTACAATCCTGTAGCAAAGTCTCCCTGCCCCCATGTGTGTGCAATCCCACACAGCCAGACCCACCCACCCCACACCCTGATAACACCACCACAGCCAACACTGGATGGCCCCCCCCCATGTTCCGGACACATGCAACCGTGATACCCATATGGAAGATAAAAGTGTATGGATGTTACACCTACCTGGCTGTGGCACCGTGCCCCTCCTGGCATGTGCCCGCAGGCAGGCAAGCAGGTCCGGGTCCCTCCGCCTCAGGTACCCATATCTGTGGCAGCACTGCTCCGCCATCCACCCCATTCCTGTGGCCTCCTCCAGGGAGTCGGCCACCTCCTGCCACACCCGACTCCTGGACCTGTCCAGGGGTGCCTCCCCAAACAGTGGGCCAACAAGAGGCTCTACAATGGCAACCAGGTTTGCCATTTCAATCTGGCTCCATTGGGCAGCTCTCCTCCATGCCATCTCTCTTGCTCAGAAGGGTCAAAATGGCACTCTGCAGTGTGGTTCTGCCATGTGCAGATGCTGCACGGTACAACGCTGCCATTCCCTATCACGCCATCACCGAACAGCGCGACAGTGGTGCACCCATGCCTGACGCATGGCTCCTAGGGGGCAAAGGTCAGGCACAGGGTCAAGGGTCTCTGGCACACGGACAGCCACAACGCAATTGGAACCCAATGCGTGTAGCGTGATTGGGTGCCTGTGTGCTACCTCCAGTAGCGGCCTACCGCGCTGTTGCCCCAGTGTGCCTACGATGCCCCAGTGCCACAGCTCCATATAGGTGAACATCGCTGTAGCTCCACTGGCACAATGGTGGCCATGCCCTGCATTGCCTCCCATGCACAGCACGTCAGCAGCACAGCAGGTGCCTGCATCATCAACCCGGGCATGTGGAGTTAGGTGTGTATTGCGCATGTCACAGAACTACGTCCTTGGCTCAGCACGTTTAACACAATTGCGTAAAGCGCAAAAGCGCGATATTCAGCCGTCATATGCAAATCAGCTAATCAGCCATTCAATGGTGCAGCACTGCAATCTGCATCCACTTAAAGTTACGCCTCGCCTCACTTGCATGGGTTGTGCTATAAAAGTGCGACATTGGGCTGCACTGGCCATAGTCGGTACTGCAATCTGTTGGCGAGTTGCATGTGGTTTGGGAGTGTGGACTGTAGATTTTGGGACATGCATGGGACTGCACAGTCACAGGTAACAACTTTCATTCTCACAGGCTGAATCATGACCGAGCGAGTTGTGGGAGAAGAGGAACAGAGTTGTGGGAGGTGGAGGAGGCCAAATTTCACCAAGGCCAAGACGGATGCCCTGTTTGAGGCCTACCTGGACCAGGAGTCGCTTCTCAGCGGACACCAGGGAACACCACAGGCCCGTGCTGCTGCATGGGAGGAGGTGGTACATGCTGTGAACCTGCATGGCAGCCACCAGCGCTCCGTGCAGGAGTGCAAGAAGAAGATTGTCACAGACAGGAGGAGGATTAAGGAGAAGGTGGCTGCCATCAGCGCAGCACGATCTGCGACAGGTGGGGGACAGACGGAGGTGCTATGCTTGACCCCACAGGAGGAGAGGGTTTCTGGCAGCATGCAGCGTTGTGCCATTGAGGGTGTTCCAGGTGGTGGCTTCCAGACAGGTGGTAGCACGTCACTGCATGGTAGGTCATGGTCTGTCTATTGGGGGGGCATGGTAGGTCACATGCAGTAACGCGACTTTGTTTTCCCTTACAGATCCTGAGCATCTGCATGGGTCAGCGGTGGTGGGCCTCTCCACTGAGGCCAGTCAGATGGAGATGGAGGAGGGCCCATCCACCTCCACAGGAATACGCAGCTCAGTATGACATTGGGCCCGCCTGGGTGTCCAGACTGATGTTGTTGGAACAGGTGCAGAGGAGGCCCTGCCCGTGTCCCAGCGTGCCAGCGTCCAAGGATGCCAGCATGCTGGGACTCGGGCTGGTGCAGGGTCCGCCACCGATGATGATGTCGCTAACGTCATGGGCAGTGACACGTGTGTGCCACAGGATGGCCACACAGCAGGTAACATCGTGGCCACGGCTGTGGGTGGTGCCGCTGTGGAGGCCAGCGTGTCATCACAGTCCCAGCCTGTGCCTGTCAGCACCGGTGGGGCAGCACTGGTGTGTGTACAGGACAGTGGGACTGTAGCAGCCACTGCAGCAGCACCAGTGAGCCCTGAGGAGCGGCAGCCAGAGGGGCAGCATCAGCAGTCGGCCAATGGGCTTGGGGGTACAGTGTCAGGGGCCGGCGTCAGTGCACCGCCTGTGAACATGCCCAGGCCTGGTCCTGGTGTGCAGTACCCACCCTCAAGGGGTGCTGAGCATCAGGGCTGCACACACCCTGAGGGACAGGATGCCGAGCAGGCAGATGACCTCTTGGATGAGCACACCCGCATACTGCAAGCAGTAGTCAACCAGCAGATGCGCCTTGCAACGTCGGTGGATGCACTGCGTGCAACTCTGGAGTGGGCAGAGGAGCGTCGCAGCAGAGACACCGCTCTGATCCTGGCAGGGATAGACCGGTTGCAGGAGGATGTGACCACTGGCATTGACAGGCAGACACAGGCATTTACTGCTGTCATGGGCACATTGGGCACACAGTTATTTGCCCATGCATCGCAGACACCACGAAGTGCACTGTCCACCTCCCATTCCGTCATCGTGCAACACCATCCTTGTCGACACCGGGTTCAGCTGTGGGCATACCGAGCACGCCTGGCGCAGGCATGTTTGGTGTGCTGCAGACCCCTGCATGAGCATGGTCATGTTCACGCAGTGGAACCCCTGGGGGATCATAGGTGCCACCCCATGAAGCCAGTGGTCAGCCTAGCAGGTCTCAGTGGGGCCACCCACACATCCGTGGTGGCTGGGGCACTGTGGCGCGTGACTGACCTGTCTCCCAATTCAGCTACTCTCTGAGGCTGCCCTGTGTGCATTGTGTCATTCAGTGGGCAATGCATGGGTGGGTACCTGGCCCTGCATGCAGACACACAGTCTATCTGCACACCCTCCAGGCTGATGTCCACTGTTGCGTGTGCATGATGATGCCTGCATTGCGCTGTACACCAATGTGCAATGGTGCTCAGCATCTGACACAAGCACAATGACAGGCAGTGGGCATGGTGGTCTGTGGACAATGTGTGTGGCTAGGGGTGGCATTCTGGGTCAGTGTGCCTCCTACCCTTTGTGCATGTCTGGTGCGTTTTGTGTGTGTGTGTGTGTGTGCGTGTGTGTCTGTCCATGTGCCATGTTAGACCTCATCCATCCCTGGTGGTGTGTGTGCTTCCATGCCCGGCCAGTTCCCTTGACGGCATGCACCCCTGGTGTGTGTCCATGCATGTTTGTGGGTTGTGCCGTAGCCACTGGTGGTTGCACATGGCCCCATGACTTACCTGGGTTGGCTGAAGTGCTCCTCCGTGATGGTGTCCCGGTGCAGCTGTGCCAGCCGGAGCAGTCGGGGGTCCCGTCGCCCAAGGGGGGGCTGCTCATCACCATGGTCACTGGCATCCTCATCATCCTCATCGCTTTCCCCCTCTTCGACCTGTACGGCTATCCCACATTCGTTGGCCATGTTGTGCAGGATGCAACAGGCCAGCAATAGCCCACAGGCTTTTGAGGGGCTACACTGTAGGGCACCGCTGGAGGTGTCCAGGCAACAGAAATGTGTCTTCAGCATCCCGAACACCCGCTCGATGACATTACATGTGGTGGCATGTGCCTCATTGTAGCGTTGCTGCGATGGGGTCATGGGCCGCCGGTATGGTGTGAGCAGCCAGGGACGGAGTGGGCATCCACTGTCACCTGTGTGTAGAGGGTGGAGGTTAGTTTGGTGATCAGCATCGCCCTGCCCCGGGCCATGTAGGCCACTACCCATGTCACCTCTGACCATGCCCCCCCCAGGCCCTATGATTGTCCATGTGGTTTGCATACTCACCCACTAGGTGGCCAGTGAGGATATCCCCACTCTTGAATCTGTGGCACAGTGCCGACTGGTGCCAGATGAAGGCATTGTGTGCTCCCCCAGGGTGCGTGGCACAGACATTGATTATGCACCCCCTGGTATCGCACACCACCTGGCAGTTGATGCTGGCATAGCCCTTCCAATTTATATATGTGGCTCCCTTGGGGCCAGGTGGTGTGCAGATGGCCACATGGGTGCAGTCTATTGCCCCTAGCACACCAGGCATACGTGCTACATTGTGGAACTCCTGTATGTTTGCTGTGCGCTCTGCCGGTATGCTGGGGAAATGGATGGACTCTGCAGCATGTGGCAGCAGTGCGCTGAGGAATTGGGTGAGGTGGCATGATGCGGCTGACTGGGTTATGCCTGTGGTGTCCCCAGTTGGTCTCTGGAAGGTACCCATGGCGAGCAAGCACATGCAAGCTGTCACTTTCATCTCCACTGACAGAGCATGGCTCCGTCGTGTGGGTGCCTGCATTACATCACTGCACAGCTCACAGAGCCACCTCAGAATTGCCTGATTCAGGCGGTGCACTGGCCCACGATCTCTGTATCACTTATACAGCTCTAAGCTGGTGCGGGCTCGGTACTGCCTGTTGGGGTCATACCGCTGACGGGCCCTTCCACGGCCGCGCCCCCTGCTGCCGCTTCTTCTCACCCCCCTCATTACTGCCTCAATCTGGATGGTGGCACTGGCCATGTCCCTGGCTTGTGTTCACCCCCCCGGCAGTTGTTTCTGTGTTTCCCCCCGCTGTCCTGGCTGCTACTTCCCCTGCACCGGGAACACCTGACTGTGCTGGCCTCACTGCTGTGTGGCAAGTACTTCCCCCTTCTGCACTGTGGCTCTCCACACCTTCCCCTGAGCCTGTGGGTTCCAGGTGCCCTTTCCCTGGCCTGCCCTGTGTGTCCCTCCTGCCCAGTTTGAGTTGCTATAGTTCAGCCTCATGTGCCTTCCCTGTAGCGTTCTTGCGCCTCTCCCTTGCTCCTTTTTATTTTGGGCAATTTCCACTATGGCACAACTTCCGCTGGCTCCCCTATTGCACATGGTGCATGTTGTTGAATATCGCACTGCACCATTTATGCATGGTTCCTCCCCCTTCGGTTGCGCATACATTCATTATCATTGCCTGTTGCTCAGCGTGATTTGGGGGCGCAACTGTCTCCAGCTGAATATCTCAGAATGGTGCATTTTCTGACTTATGCTGGCGCAACCCTATTGCGCATGGTGCAACTCTTTTGAATATCTGGGCCTGAATACATTCAGAAATACATTGTCAGCTCCAAAAATGACAACACAAAATGGAAGACTACAGCCGATGTGAACCACTTCCAAAAGTTCCTACTAGAAGACTTAGAACTAAAAACACCCATAAAAGAAATTGAGCCCGAAGAACAGGACAGTTTACTTTGCCACTACTTCATAACAGCAGTAAAAGAAGATCTGAATTTGAACCTTTAACCCTGAGATCCAGATTTCAGAGCATCGAATGACATCTCCATGAACATGGTTACAAAGAACCACTATCAACATCTTTAACATTTGAACACACCAGGCAAGTTCTCATTTCCAAACAAAAGACCTCAAACAAATGGGTTTAGGAAACAGACCTAAAGCAGCAGACAACATAACTGATAGCATGCTTGACAAACTATACGAATTAGACTGCCTAGGACCCAACAACCCACAGTCCCTAATTAACTCTATGTGGGTAATTGTGAACATGTATTTTGATGTCAGGGGCAATACTGAGGGTAAAAACCTAACATGGGGAGATATCTGTCTTAAAACAGACACTGACAACACAAAATACCTTGAACTGTCCAGAGAGAGAAACAAAAACATGCTGCAGGTCTAATCCTAAAGATATCAGAGCCATTAAGCCGAGAGCCTACCAATCAACAGACCCCAAATGATGTCCAGTAAACAATTACCTAATTTACAAATTAAAACGACCACAAAAATGTCATTGCCCAGAAGCACCATTTTTTTCTGGCAATTACCTACCCAATTAAAGAACAATCCACAACCTGGTACAAAAATCAAGCGCTGGGCATAAATACTATAGCCAAAATAGTAAAAACCACGATAGAGCAAGCTGGACTTCACAGTGATAGACGTCTAATTAATCACTCAAATTGAAAACATCTCATACAAAAATTAGCAGATTTCAATGTGGCACCAACTGACATAATGCAAACATCCGGCCACAAAAAAATTGAATCCATCAACTCTTACTCCAAAATGAATGAAACAAAACAAAAAAAAAATCCTGAATCATAGCAAATGAAACAGACTGCAAACCAAGCACTTTGAAGGAATCAGCTCCTGCATCCTACACAAGTTCACGACCAACTGCATATCTTGACTCCGTGCCAGCTTGCATCCAGAACCCCATAATTAATGCCTCGCACATCACCTTCAACATCATTCAAGGTAATAACATCACAGTCACACACCCAAACCACATTTGTACTAAAATAAACACTAACCATCTCTTTTTCATTATTTGCATGTCACCAATATCAGCAACTCCCGAGGAAAAGACAGCATCCCATTTCTATGAGCTCCGACTCTGACTAGCAGCCGAACAAATAAGAAGCTACAACACAACATGGAACTCCCTTCAACAGCCACAGCACTCAGAACCATTCCACAACAACTTTTCACGAATAGCTTGAACTGTTCCACATTAAAGTTAAAGACCTATAACAGCATAATAAAGCTTACTGCTACCTAACAAATAAATGTTTTCTGTTAAACGGCCTTGCTGACTGTAACCAAACCGGATTATACTTCTGTTATAAGCAAACCTCGGTGAAAACAACCAAATGTAATAAAAATATTATGTACACCAAGCACCAAATCTACCACTGACAAGAAATAAATGTACACATCCCTCAGAAACTACTACCTTACCAACAAACCAGTACATACCTCTTCAACTCCCACCACTTTATTCCCACCCTATAACACCTACAATGGGAGCTCCCATCCCCATTGCATAAACTGCGCACATATTGTGCAGATCATTTGATATGCATAAATATACTCACTCCTGCATCGTGAGCTGTGGATACTTTCACTCGTGCCTTCAGCAGTCGTGCGTATCCATAGCTCACTCTGCAGGAGTGAGTATATTATGCATATCTACCCTACCATGTATCCCATATATATATATACATATATATATACACACATATATATACACACATATATATATATATATATATATATATATATATATATATATATATATATATATATATATATATATATATATATATATATATATATATAGAGACGCAGTCGCCCCTATAGTTAGGGTTGTGTAGGCACTTTAATGTTAAATCTCAGTTTTGCACATTAATAACTTTGCAACCATTCAACAAATTTGCATGAAATTTGGTATGTGTGGTCTGGTATGGTAGATCTCTTGATTTATCAAGTTACGTTTCGGTTGGACATACAGTTTCTGCACAGCAAAGTGCGTTTTTTTGCCACTTTTGATGTGCTTTTTGCCCATGGTGCTGCGACTACACTGTTTTATGTTTTAATCTGACATTTGGAATGTAGAAAGAGTCTGGGTCAATGAACAATCCAGCATTGGTTTGGTTAAAAAATATTAATCTGTTCTAAAGTTATTTAATTTTAAATGTTTTGGTTCTGAGCATGCTCAGTTTACTCCAAGATTTATATGTATATTTTTCAGAGTAGGATTGGGCTCTCATTCAAGAATTTTGTCAGCTCATGGATGAGGATTTAAAAAATCCTAGTCCATCAGAAAAATTCCTTGTTCACAAGCGGTCATCTTGTTTTGCCTTTTTCCCCAAAAACAAAATGTCGTAGTTTTCTCCATGGGTGACTTTTCGGTATAATGAGGCATGGGTTTTGTTCAGGATAATGCCGCCTACAAACCCATACTTTTGGTTCATTTCATTTTGTCCAAAAAATAGCAGTTTGAAATTTAAAAATTCTTTGACCATGACTCGCTAACGATCTTCTTTCATGAGGTGACAAAATCCTAGTCTACCAGCTGATCCTCTTTCGCGAGGCTGCAAAATCCTTGTCCATCACATTGTGACCATATGGCCCTTCTCATGGACGAGGATTAAGCTGGTGGGCAAGGACTTTGCTGCCTTACAAAAGAGGATTGGCTGGCAGACTAGGATTTTGTCAGCTCGCGAACAAAGATTGGGTTTTTGAATCCTCTTTCATGAGGTGAAAAGAATCATGGTCCACGAGCTGTAAAAATCCTAGTCCACCAGCTGATCCTCTTTTATGAGGCTGCAAAATCATTGTCTGTCACTTTGCGACTAGATGGCACTTCTCACAGACAAGGATTAAGTTGGCGGTCAAGGATTTTGCTACCTCACGAAAGAGGATCAGCTGGCAGACTAGGATTTTGACAGTTCATGGACAAGGATTGGGTTTTTGAATCCTCTTTCGCGTGGTAGCAAAATCCTTGACCGTCACTTAAGGACCAGATGACCAAAATCTGACAGTCAAGGATTTCTTGCGGACAGCGATTTTGACAGCTCGCGGACGGGGACTGAGCTGATGGTCAGGGATTTTGCTACCTCATGAACTAAGAATTTTTCATCTTTTAAAAACTTTCCCACTGCATTGTAACTTAATGGTTTTGTCTTTTGACATGCAATTTTCAGGCTATTAAGGGGATGCTTTAGAGATGTCAGTTATGCTATTTAGGTGTTGGAAAGTTAAGCGGTTCCAAGATATGCCATCACAAATTTGAGATTTTTCCCATAGGATAACACTGTGGCAGCCCTTGCGCCTTTCAGCGTCTGAATCTTGAAAACGGTTCGAGATACAGATTTTTCATCACAATAATTCTTAGTACAGAAGTAGGTTGGAAAGCTATGAATACCATCAATTTTGAATTTTTTTCTACCTTCTACAGTTCCTGAAATATTTGGAAAATAGTATTCCAATTGCTCATTTTCAGGTCTGTGGGCCACTAGTACACCCTCAAAGTTAGCACCTACAGTGCTTTTTGGTGCTGTATCTCATAAACAATGTGAGATATGGATTGGTCAATTTATTTTCTGTAGACATCTGGCTGTCACGATTACAATGACACTTGAATTTTTTTTCTAGCTACAATGGTCCCTGAGATACTGGCAAATTAGTGTTACAATGGTTCCTTGCCCTACAGGGCTGCTGTATGGCTCTGTAGCTATGTGTAAGTGAGAGCGCAGGGCCCAGAGGGCTCACACTCCCACAGACACATATTGTTATGCACAAATGGGCAGCTTGGTTTGCGCTCCCACCAACCCATGCTATTTACTAGTTGTATTACATTTTTTCAAAAAGTAAGGAAATTCATTGCAAAAAACTTCATTTAATGCATCAGTTAGGGTTAAAGCAACAAAAGTAGGGAAATGAGACATTAGGGTTGGGCCCCTAACTCCCCCAACACCCACCGCTATCCTCCTTAGATCGACAGACGCCGGGATGTGTCATGAGGTTGTGAGGCCTAACTCTCAACCCTTTCTCTTTCACTGTGGCATGTCAACCTGTTTACACATGGAATGGGGTGAGAGTTGGGCTTCGCAACACCATGGCACACCCCAGCATCTGCCTGTCTATGGAGGATGGGAATGGGGTATTATGGGTTAGGGGCACAACCCTAATGTCTCATTTTCCCACTTTTGTTGCTTTAACCCTAACTGATACATTAAATGAAGTGTTTTTGCAATGAATACATACATACATATATATATATATATATATATATATATATATATATATATTTTTCATGGCATAAAACTCTGTTTAATGCATCAGTTAAGATTGTTCCACAGTGACAAAGGGAAGAAATTCAATGTTAGGTTGCCACCCTCAGCTTACTCCCTCACCCATCAACAGGCATCGGGGTGCATTGGGGTTGCCTCAGTCCCAACTCTCACCCCATCCCATATGTAAACAAGCTGAGGTGGTGCAGGAGAATGGGGTGAGAGTTATAACTGATGACCCCAACACACACCCTGATGCCTCTTGGAGGGGTGGGGTGCAAGGGGTGGTGGCAACCCTAACATCGAATTTCCTTGCTTTTGTCACTGTGGAACAACCCTAACTGATGCATTAAATGGATTTTTTTGCCATGAATTTCCCTTCTTTTTGAGAATGAGGACTATAAATAGTGAATGGAATATGGTGGTGGGAGCATGGGCCTTTTGGGCTCCACGCTCCCACCACGTGATTTTTTTGTCACATAGTAACAATATCAGTAACTATAATGCAAACGCAAGTGCAAATGGTAACACATATGGTAACGCAAAAGGTAAGAGAAACACAGGCGCAAACATTAATGGAAACAGAAATGGTAACGTGCATAGTAACACAAATGGTAACGGTGACAGAAATGCAAACATTAACAAAAACAGTAACATAACCGGTAACGCCAACGGAAACAGAAATTCAAACAGTAAAAGAAATGCAAACTGCAACAGAAAGGCAAACAGAAATGCAAACGGTTAAGACTACGGCACCAGAGAAGGAAACAGTAATGCAATCAACAATGGAAACACAACCAAAAATGCAAACGCTAAGGGCAACAGAAACGCAAATGGTGACGAAGACGCAAACAGTAATGGTAGTGCAATTGGAAATGCAAACAGTTACAGTAATAGCAACGATGATGGCAAAATGAAGAGTAACGCAAACAGAAACAGAAACACAAGCGCATATGGAAATGCAAATGGTAACGTGCACGGTCACGGTACCGCAATTGGAAATGCAAATGCTAATGATAACAGCAACAATAATGCCAAAGGAAACAGAAACAGAAACGCAAACACAATCTCATATGAAAATGCAAACCGTAATGCGCACGGTGACGGTAACACAATTGGAAACGCAAATGGAAATGGTAACAGCAACGATGACACCAAATGAAAGAGAAACACAAATGGAAGGGCGGCAACAAATGCTAATGGAAATGCACACAGTGACACAAATCAAAATGCAAACAGAAACAGTAGTGGAAATGCAAATGGTAATAGTAATGCAAATGCAAGCGCAAACAAAAACGCAAAGGGTAATGCACACGGTGGCATACACAGGAACGCTAATGAAAATGGGCATGGAAACGCAAGTGGAAACTCTAACTGTAACAGTATCGGAAGCACACACCCTGGTTTTCCCCAACAACTCCATATAGAAACACAGTGAGTACAAAGAATGTATGCATAATAATGGGCCTCAGAGCCAAAAATGAGCACTTGGAATACTAAATTGCTTAAAAAAAAAAAATTTCATATTATTTATTACTTTTCTGGCTAGTTTTATGCTTAGCCCCCCTAGTGGGGGGCTAAGCATTTTTCTGACGAAAAGTCTGTATCTCGAACCATTTCCGAGATACGGGCCCCGAAAGGCAAGGCAGACGCCTCAATGTTAGTCTATGGGAAAAAGCATCAACTTCGGAGTACCATAACTTTGCATCCCTGCAATATTTTGTCACCAAACCACCAAAAGACACATCTGTGGGACGTTGGCTTTCTTCCCTCCAGATTTCAGCCCAATAGAGCAAACCAGTGTATTGCAGCAGGGTGGCAAAGAATTCCTGTTATTTTGGCCATAGTGTCACAAAACATGACACTTTCGCAAAAGAAATCACAAAAGTGTCGCAGGTGTGACACTACTTTGCGACACTACTTTTCTCAAAAATTTGAAAAGCATATTTCTGGGGTGTTTAACCCCCAAAAAAAGACATGGCTAGCATCCTCAGGGCTCGACTAGGTAAACACAAAAAGAATTGTGTCCCTAGAGGGTCCCAATTTTAAATGCTAAGCATTTCTGTGATCAGTAACAGAAAAAAAAGGCTGACTCACAACACTACAGTGGTCATTTGTGACACTAAAAACTGCATTTGCGACACTGTTGAACTTTTTGTAAACTTTTCCCATTGACCATAATGGGAAACTTTTTTTTGAACCGTTCAATATTTTTCCACAAAATTTTCAAAAGGCACATCAGGAAACCCAGCTGCATGCTCCCTGAAGTTCTTGGACTGGTTGCGCAAACCGTATGACCTATAGGCATGAGCAAAGAATACAAAAAAAAGCATAAATGTGCTATGGAATGTTTCTTTATAACTCTGCAACTGTATATCCGACCATTACAAAACTTAGTAGATCCCAAGATCTATGCTACTGCTCCGTGCCTGCCAAGTTTCAGGCAAATCTGTCATATGGTGGCAAAGTTATTAAGGTGCAACATTTCACACTTTAACCTTAAATGGTGTACTTAACCCTAACTATAGTGGCAGAACAGTGCCACTATAATATATATATATATATATATATATATATATATATATATATATATATATATATAAAAATATAGTGTCGGGATAGCACCACTATAGTTAGGGATGAGTAGGCAGTTTAATGTTAAACTTCAAATTTTACACTTTAATAACTTTGCAACCGTTCAACAATGAAGCCCTCTATTGGTAGAGGTGAAACATAAGGCAGGTAATGGTTAGCCGTTACCACACTTCTTGTTACTGCTGAGTGTTCAGAAAGATGTGGCAGTTAGAATAAAGCAAATAATCTACTAGAAACAGCGTTCCTGAGTCTCCTTATGGTGGAGTGAGTGCAGCCATCTATCTGCTTTTGGTACTCATGAAAAGGGATTTTGACAGGTCGCTAAAAGGATTCATTAAATCCCTCTTCATGAGAAAAAAATCCCTTTTTATGAGCAGCCATTTTGTTTTCATTTTTCCAGCCCAAACAAAACATTATAAATTTACCCAGGGTTGTCTCCTGAAGTCATCAAAGTAAGTATTTTGCTCATGTGAATGTCTGTTACAGTTCCCTGCCTTTGGTTTACTTTACTGTGGCCTCAGCATGTTTATTTTTGATTTTTAAAATACCTTTTCATGACGTGCTTCCAATCCCTTTTTGCATTGCAAAAATGGATTTTAACACTTCACAAAAAGGGATTTTGACTGCTCTCAAAAAGGTAATGGGTTGTCAGACCAGATGGCCCTGTGGGCAATCCCTTTTCACAATGTGAAAAGGGATTTTGACACCTTATGAAAAGGAATTTGGCTTGCGAAAAGGGATTCTGACCCTCCACGAAAATAAATTAATTTTTCAAATCCCTTTTCGTGAGCTGTCAAAATCCCATTTTGTGAGCCAAATTTCTTTTCGCAAGGTGTCAAAATCACTTTTTGCATCGCAAAAGAGATTACCTGCAGGGCCATCTGGTCTGACTACTCAAAACCCTTTTTGTGAGTGGTCAAAATCCTTTTTCGCAAGCCAATTCTCTTTTTGTGAGGTGTCAAAATCCCTTTTCACAAGCAAATTCCCTTTTCATGCAGTGTCAAAATCCCTTTTCACATTGGGAAAAGGGATTTGGATTTGTGGGACCAGATGGACCTGCCATAAATCCCTTTTGACACCTCATGAGAAGGGATTCGGCTCGGGAAAAATAATTTTGACAGCTCACAGAAAAAGTTCTCGAAAGTTTACTGTTTTTTTGCCACTTCACTACAAAGAAATGGTTTGGAATTTTGGGCTGACATTTTCAGGATAGAAAGGGCTTGCACTACAGATGTAACTTTTGCTGGTTTGGTGATAAAATTTAGATTGCTTCCATACTAACAACATTTATAAGTTTGGAAATTTCCCATAGAATAATATTGCGGTGGATGCAGTACGTTTTGACACCTATATCTTGAAAACAGTTTGAGATACAGATTTTTCACTAAACATAGCTTAGAACACCTTTTGGTGTACTAAGCAAGCATGCAGTTTGCCAGGCCATGATTACAACTTCAGTTAAATGTTTCCCCATGTTGCCATGGTTACTGAGATATTCTGCCATTTGCATCACAAGGGTTACTTGGGATATTTCTAGGTCTGTGCTGTGTCTCTACACTTATGTGTAGGTGGAAGCAGAGAGCCCAGAGGGCCCTGCGCTCCCACATATGAATACCATTTTGCAGTAATGGGAGAGCAGGGCCCTCCATTATGCAGTACTGACAGTGCAGGGCCCTCTCACAGGGAGATTACAGTTCATTAAAATGTCTCTACAGTTATGGATAGCTGGGAGTGCAGTGCATCCGACAAAGTGATACCATTATGGAGTGATGGGAGCAGGATGGGACACAGGGAGATGCGGGTTAATTACAATGTATATACACTTATGGTTACATAGGAGCACAGGGCAACCACGACACACTATAAACTGATGGGAGTGCAGGGCCCTCAATTACACTTTCATAAAAAGTAATGAAATTCATTGCAAAAAACTATGTTAATGCATCAGTTAGGGTCGAAGCAACAAAAGTAGGGAAATGAGGCATTAAGGTTTTGAACCCTAACACCCCCATGTCTACCACTCCACTCCCACCCTCCACACACCAACAGGCATCGGGGTGTGCCTTGGGGTCATCAGGCCTAACTCTCACCCCATTCTCCTATACTGTACCATTGCAGACTACTTAGATATAGAATGGAGTGAGAGTCAGGGCCGACAACCCAAGACACACCCCAATGCCTGTTGATGTGTGGAGGGTGGGAGTGCGGTGGGGGAATGGGGAGGTGTTAGGGTTAGAAACCCTAACGCCTCATTTTCCTACTTTTGTTGCTTCAACCCTAACTGATGCATTAACAAGGTTTTTATATATATATATATATATTCTTTGCAAAAAACTTTGTTAGCGCACCAGTCAGGGTTCAAGTTAACACCACAAAAGTAGGGAAATGTGGCGTTAGGGTTTCCAACCCTATCACTCCACCCGCACCCCTCAAACAGCAACAGGAAAAAACATTAGGATTTTGGGTCTCCAGAGTCTTGTCAAATCAGTGGTGGGGCCTTCCTTGGGGCTTCAGCCTTAATGTTCACCCCTCCCTGTCAGCCCATAGCATAACAACCCATAGCCCATAGCCTCCAGTCCAAAGCACAAGGTACAGCTCCAAACCAGTGCCTCATAGTTATACACTCTCCAAAGGTAGCGAATTACAGTAACCCCTCATTATAACAAATCTCACTATAGCGAATTCTTGGCTATAGTAAATGGTCCATTTGGATCCTGTCACAGTTTGCTGTTGGTCTCCAGCCTGGCTCCATCCCCAGCAGCCACTTAGGAAATTATCTCACTCTCTCACACTGAAAAGGGAGGGAAAAAACATGCTGCCAAATAAAGCATTACACTAAATAAAAACAAACATGAGGCTGAGATAAGGAGTCGAGTTGCAGGTGGTCAAAATAACTGGAGACACTGGTAAGGTGAGTGAGAGAGGCATACTGTAGTTGGAACTGCTGCTGCTTGGATGACTCTGTCTGGCTACAAAAGGCATTGGTCTGTAAGGCCCAGTATGAGCTGTAGTCCTGATGAGCAAAACACTAGGCTTCTCACTGTGGCTGCCCCTGCCCTGTCAATTTTCACCATATTTTACAACTGGAGACACTGGAGAGGTAAGCAAGGGAGGTATACTGTAGTTGGGGCAGGGAACGTGTATTTATTTTATTTTAAAATGTTTGCTTTCACTGTGTGCTGACCAGAAGAGACTGGGAGAGACAGCTGAGGTGCAGAGGTGCACTGAAAAACAAAAGGCACAGTACTCCTTTTTTTATAGGATGCGAAGGGCTAGGAGCAGCTTCGGAGAAGGACAAACTGTAAAATCAGTAGTAACACTGCAAAGAAAGCACAAAGTTATGGCTATACATTAAAAAGTGATCTAAAGTGGCACAGTTCACAAACAATCACACCCCATCCCCTATAAACCCGATCCTCACCTGCTAAGAATACATTCCAGCTGCACAACAAGTACAGCATGTCGTCCTTCGCTTTAACAAATGACTTCCTATAACGAACGTAGGTCATGACTCCCAAGCCATTCGCTATAGTGAGTGGTAACTGTATGTCTCACCAGATGTTGCCAACACTGTCTGTTGTAGTTTTCTTTATGCAGGGCCCTGCAGACTTTACATGAAGAAAGAGATCACGAATAATGTTGTTTGTTCAGGAAATGGGGTGGGTATTAGGGTGGAAAACCCCAAGGAGAATTCCATCACTGATTTGACAAGAGTCCAGAGACCCAAACCATAATGGTTTTTCCTGCTGCTGCTTGGGGTGGGGGTGGGGAATTACGGGTTGAAAACCCTAGCACTACATTTCCCTATATTTGTGGTGTAAACATGAAACCTAACTGGTGCACTAACAAAGTTTTCTTGCAAAGAATGCTCATTCTTTTTGAGATAGTGGAATTGTATCCTCATTTGTGAACAGATGCAGATGTGCAGGGCCCTTTTTGCTCCTGTGCCAAGGGAAGATGCTGTCTACTTACAGAAGTGCAGAGTCCTCGGGGCCCTGCACTTCTTTGCAATGACAGATATCAGGAATTCATGGCCTATCTGGTGGACAGTAGAAGTGCAGGGCCCTGTGGTCCCTGCACTTCCATGTGGTCACAGATACAGACACACAAGGCAAACAGTCCCTATATGAGTCAATGTACGGGGCCCTCTGCCACCCATGGGTGCAGAGGTGCAGAGCTCTGTGTCAAGAGGAAAGTTGTCTCCACTATATGGTACCCAGGCCCATGCAGACACCCCTGCAGCTTTCAATCCCTGGCTGAGGGGTGTCGCATAACAGTGCCATTCCCCCCTCACCTCATTCAGCTGAATTACTGAGCTTGCCCCCAACTCACCTCACCAGGACAGGATGACAAAACATACAGCTGGGGTTAAGACTGGCACTACACACAAAGTTTTGTTAACAATTATATATTTATTTTTTAATTAATTAATATACATAGATACATACATAGACAGTGTCAGCAGATAAGGGCCTATGGCCCACCCAGTCTGCCCATTTAAGTTTGTAAGTTCAGTTTATGTTTTCCAGGAAGTCTGTTGCCCCTTACCCCTGACCTCCAGAATTCCTTTATGTCTATCTCATGCATTCTTAAATCCCATGATTGTTTCAGCCCCCACCACTTCCTCTGGCAGGGTGTTCCACTTGTCCACTACTCGTTCTGTGAAGAAATTCTTCCTCACGTTTCCTCTGAATCGTCCTCCCTCCAACTTCATCCCATGCCCTCTAGTCCTGGAACATCTTTTTCGCTTAAAAATAGTGCATTCCTGCACCCTGTTCCTCCCTGTAAGATACTTGTATGTCTCTATCATATCCCCTCTCTCCCTCCTCTCCTCCAGGTAGTACATGTTCAGTGCCTTCAACTTGTCCTCATAGGACTTGTGATGCAATCCATGCACCATCTTTGTTGCCCTCCTCTGAACCTTCTCTACCCTGTCTATGTCCTTACGTAGGTAAGGTCTCCAGAACTGCACACTGTACTCCAGGTGCGGCCTCACTAGTGTCTTGTATAGTGGAATTATGACCTCCCTTTTCCTGCTGGTGATGCCGCTGCCTATGCATCCCAGCATCCTGTTTGCTTTACCTGCTGCCTTGTCACATTGTTTCCCTGCCTTGAGGTCATCAGAGATGATAACTCCAAGATCCCTTTCCTGCTTGGTGCATGCTATATCCTCACCCCCCAACTGATATATTGTGCCAGGGTTTTTGTGCCCTATATGCATTATCTTGCACTTCCTTGCATTGAATTTCAACTGCCAAACCCCTGACCATTCTTCAAGTTTCTGCAGGTCCCTTCTCATTCTGTCTACACCCTCTGGTGTGTCTACTCTGTTACAGAGCTTTGTGTCATCAGCGAACAGTGAAATTCTGCCTTCTAGGTCCTGCTCAATGTCACTGATGAAGATATTGAATAGTACTGGTCCCAGCACTGATCCCTGTGGTACCCCACTGGTCACTTTTCCCTCTGAGGAGTGACAGCCATTTACCACCACCCTCTGTGTCCTGCTGCCCAGCCAGTTACCTACCCACTGCACTACTGTCCTGCCCACACCCATATTCCCCAGTTTGTGCAGTAGTCTTCTATGTGGCACAGTGTCAAAGGCCCTGCTGAAGTCCAGATAGGCCATGTCCACTGCCCTCCCCTGATCCACCTCCCTAGTCACCCAGTCAAAAAATTCAATGAGGTTGGTCTGACATGACCGCCCCCTGGTGAAACCATGCTGCCTTGGGTCCTGTAGTCCATTGACAACCAGATGTTCCACCAATCTCTCCTTCAGTAGTGCTTTCATGATCTTCCCCACTACCGAGGTGAGGCTGACTGGTCTGTAGTTCCCGCTTCCTCTTTGTTCCCACTTTTGTATAAGGGACTACATCTGCTATCCTCCAGTCTTTGGGTACCTCCCTGTTTCTAGTGATCGGCTAAACAGGATAGCAAGAGGTTCAGCCACCACCTCTCTTAGTTCTTTAAGGACCCTGGGGTGCACCCCATCTGGCCCCATTGCTTTATCAACTCTTATTACTTCCAGTTCCTTCAGGACCCTTTCTCGTGTAAAGGGACTTGTGTCCATTTCTGCACCATTCTCACCCCTTGTACTCCATTCAATATAATTCTAATTAATTAATATAGTAAATTTATGACTCCCCTTATAAACGTGACACATAGCATTTATAGTACAATGAAGCCTGCCAGGGTGAAGCGCAATGTCACAGGGTATATTGGCTAAAATGTCATTTCGTACCAGAAGTGCAAAAGCATGTGTCATCCAGGATTTTAAAAATGACACATCATGTTTATAAGGTGATGTGGAAAAATTGGTATATTTAAAGTTTGGAGTCAAAATATTGAAACTTGGTTATGTTATGAGTGAACATTGAAATACTGCAATGTTCACTCATAACCTAGGCATTTTACCGTATCTGTACACCAAATTTTCAGCACAGCCTTCTCATTACCCTCCTCATGAACCCGGTAGGTGAAAAATTTCAAATAGCAGTAAAAGGGAAGGCTGTTACACCAAAGTTGTCAGTGCAAAATATAAGACAACGAGTCAAATGTAAAACTGCAAAAAGATTTATTGACACCTACATCAATCCATATATTATGAGAAGACCAGTGAAATACAAAGTGCCCCCAGCCTGAAAAAACACCCGACTGCATTTTGGGGCACAAAACACCATTGGGTGCCTTTTTTTAAGGCTAAGGGCCACTTTTTATTGGGCTCATCTTCTCTTGATATATGGATTGATGTAGGTGTCAGTAAATCTTTTTGCACTTTTACATTTGACTCATTGGCTTATATTTTGCACTGACAACTTAGGAGTGCGAGCCTTCCCTTTTGATGCTTACTGTGCTTTTTGGCCCATGCACCCTTGTTCCTAGCAGTCCTTTTTTGCTGTTTATGAAAAATTTCAAATCCCACCTTAAATGTCATACCAGGGCACTGAAACATCATTCTGCACCACTAGTGTGAAAACAAATGTTGGCTAGGGCTTGAAAAATTACAGCTGTCATGATCATGAGGTGGTGTGATGAAATGCTATGTTGAAAATTTGGGATCAAAATATTTAAATTACCAAAGTTATGATCAAGAGAAAAATGTAAATGTCAGCTCATAACTTTGTCATGTTTATATATATATATATATATATATATATATATATATATATATATATTTATTATAAAAACCCCACCTCATGAACAAGGCAGTGAAAATTGTCTTTTTTTTTTTTTTAAATCCTACCTAAAAGTGAGATTTTGCAAAGCAACTGTGAAATCTCCTTTGGGCCAGATTTTCCTAATTCCATTGCCACTGATCATGAGGTGGAGTCCCAAAAATGCCACATTAAAAATGCGTGGTCAAAATATGTAAAAATGACAAAGTTAACCTCACTGAAATACATTAAACTGCAGTTACTTGATTTTCTGATATTGTACTCACTGGTTCAAGCAGCTGAACCAGAAGATGTGTCTTCAGTTGGAGAATGGATCTGCATCATGTGACATGTTCAGGTGAGTGACTGTGTGTGGGGATGTGGTGGGGTGTGGAGTGGTGGCTGCAGAGTGGGAGGTCAGGGTGGGGTGGGTGGTGGAGTGTGTGTGTGTGGGTGAGATCAGTAAGGACTGTTTACCTTTTTACAAGGTTAGAAAAACATTGAGGGATGGGTTTCTTTATTTCAGGGGTACTGTATTCTGATGCTGGGGATTCCACATCCCAGTGTTGGGCTCATGTTTGGCGGCACTGGTGGTGGGCACACTGGTGCCGTCCAGCTACATAGAGGGAATGGGATCAGATGACCTGGAGGGGAGGGGGGTCAAGAGAACTGGGCATGGGGTCCCCAGCCCACTTATATTATAAAATACATACTGTAAACACTGGGAACCTTATCCCAAACACCCTACAGCGCATGCTCAGAACACAAAGAAAATAACATTGTAAATCCTTATAACTCTGGAACTGTTTAATATTTTTTTCACAAAACCATCCAAAGGCACTACTTTGGCACAGCATGCTTCTACCCTGGAAATTTCAGAAACCAATTCCATTCTGTTTAGGCTGTACATGAGAGAAAACCCAAATCCCATTTTAAGTATAGGAAAAAGAATTAGACGTCTATGGGAAAATAACATACATGGATCTCAGAAACTACACAAGCTGCCATTATGAAGCTTTCCACACACTTAGACCTTGCCTACCAGACGACACACACAACATTTCAGGTAATTTTGTCAAATGCTGCCAAAGCTATTGAGCTGCAAAGTTAGGGGTTTAACATAGAACCTCTCGCTAAACCCTAACTATCGCGGCGCTACCACACCCCTATAATATATATTTGTACATTAGATTTAGGTAAGGTTAGGGAGTAATGGAGGTGTAGAAAATATTCTATATTTTTTGTTTCTAGTCTAAGAGTACTAGGCAGATAGATAAAAGTAAGAGAATAGAAGTTGAGAATGCTGGGAGTGGTGCAGTGCAGTGGATGTGGGGCAGCAGTTTTCAGAGAGACCTTTTGGAGGCTGCAGTGCTTCTGCATCTACACACACTTTTCTGGGCTGAGGGAGAAGGTCACTAGACTCCAGGCCTAGCTGGCTAGGATTTGGAGGACCTCATCTCCAATCCAGGGGCCACCAAGTGTGCCACCGTTACCTCAGAGGAAGCCAGGGATGAAGAACATCTAGACTATGGTTGGCTTTTGAGGTGGGGACAGAGGCACATTCTTCAACTGGTACTATTACATAATTAATATGCCACTGTGGTGGTGTGGGACTGCTGGGAGGAGCCACCTGCAGAAGTGACATGGGAGGAAGTGGGGACCCTCCATAGTGGAGACCCCAATGAGGGTGGTAGAGGACCCCAGAGGAGTTGGAAGCAACTTCTGGTGTGGGACTCAATTGTGAGGGAGAGAGATTTTGGAATAGGAAAGGGGGGAGAGGCAGGTTAGGTGTCTAACAGGCACCATGGCCCACAGGGATGGGAAGCAGATTTTGAGGATTCCAAGAGCAGCAGGATGGAAGGGAGATATGGATGTCATTGTCCACCTGGGGACTAATGATCTGGCTAGGAACAAGACTGGGATAGTGCAGGAGGAGTTTAGGGATCTGGGGAGGGGTCTTAGATGGGTAGCTCACTCTGTGGCTTTCGTTGAGATGTTGCCTCTCTACAATGGGGAAAGGAGAGGGATCTCTGCATCAGGAGCTTCAACTCATGGCTGAAGTAAAGGAGCAAAGAGGAAGGGTTCGGCTACATTGGGGACTGGGGACCCACCTTGGAGGATAAGGGCCTATATGGCGTGATGGCCTGCATCCATCCTGGAGGGGAAGTGCAGTTCTCACTGGACAGTTTCAGTGTTACTTCGATGAACACTTAAACTAGCCAAGGATTTTGGTGGAGGGAATCGGAGAGGTAGAAACTGTCCCCCTTACAGAGTGAAGTAGAGAGCAAGGAGAACCTGATGGGAGAGGAAACCCCACAGGGGGTAAATTAATCAAGGAAACAGGGTGGTAGAGATAAAGGGGGAAGGGAGTGGGATCATTAAAAAGAGAGTGGGGAAGGATGGAAGGAATAAAGGAGGGCAACAAGCAGAGTGTAAATAAAATCTGGAAGGCCATGTGTGCGAAGACCCATCATGGCAGAGGCCAACTGGATATTGTGGCAATTACTGAGTCATGGAGACATAGCCATACCAGGCTATACTCTGTTCAGGAAGGACTGGATGGGAAGGAAAAGAGGGGGTGGGGTGCTTTATGTGAGAGACAGCATAAATGCAATGGAAATACAGGGATACAGGGGAGGCATAGGTACTGTGAGTCACCCTGTAGATGGGGAATGGAGTCACTATTTGCACTGGAGTGATCTGCAGACCTCTAGCACAGGAGGAGAATTAGTTAAGGTACTGGTGGAAACCACAGGCAAGTTGGCAGAAAAGGGGGAGGTGCTGCTGGTGGGGGACTTCAACCTGCCAGATGTAGATTGGAGCCTTCTATAAATGGCTTCAGCTAGAAGCAGGGACATCCTGGGCTCTCTGTAGTGGGATGTTCCTCAGGTGAATAGTTAGTGAACCCTCTCATGAGGGAGCAATACTGTACCTGGTACTCACTAACAGGGATAGTAATGCAGATGTCAAGGAGGGAGGCCACATGGAGACCATTGATCACCGTACAGTGCAGATCAATATAGGGATGGCTGCAGAATTAAACCACACAAGGGCAATGGTCCTGGATTTCAGGATGACAGATTTTATAAAGATGGATGAATGCCTCAAGAATGATCTGGCAGAGGGGAGTGGCCTGGGTGGGGCGGAGGAACAGTGGGTGAAGCTAAAAGGAAGCATAGTAAAGGCAACAAACCTCTCCATCAAACAAGTGAGCAAAAGCAAGAGGAAAAAGAGTGCTATGGTTCTCGACAAAGGTGGATGAAAAACTAAAAGCTAAAAGGGTAGAATTCAAAAGGTATAAGGAGACACAGAGGGAGGAGGAGGATAGGGTGGTGTATCGGGAGAAACAGTGAAGCAGGGAAGTCAGTAAGGAGTACAAATGTGCAAATTGAAGAGAAAATAGCACAGGACATAACAAAAGAGGACAAGACATTGTTTAGGTATGTAAGTGAAAAGAGGAAGAACAGGGTGGGATTGTAAAGCTAAAAAGGGAAGGGGGAACTGTGCAGAGGGAGACCAGGAAAAGACAGACCTCCTGAACAAATACTTTTGTCAGTGTTCACAGATGAAGGAGTAGGGGAGAGGCCACAAAAAAGTAACAAAAGCTTTGGAGGGAGGGAGGTGGATACCTGTCCTTTTTTAGAGGAGAAAGTCCCGAAGGGACTCACTGATCTGAAGGTGGACAAAGCAATGGGGCTAGATGGGGTGCATCCAAGGGTATTGAGGGAGCTCAGGGAAATACTGGTTGCACCTCTGACAGTTCTATTTAACAGCTCACTGGAAACTGGAGTGATTCCGAAGGACTGGAGGAGGGCAGATGTAGACCCACTACACAAAAGTGGTAGCAGGGATGAGGCTGGCAATTATAGGCCAGTCAGCCTGACATCGGTGGTAAGAAAGTTAATAGAATCACTGCTGAAGGAAAGGATTGCTGAATACCTTGAACCCAGTGGGTTACAAGACCTGAGACAGCATGGGTTCACAGGTGAGATGTCATGCCAAACGAGTCTGATAGATTTCTTTGCCTGGATGTCCAAGGATTTAGATCAGGGTAGAGCAGTGGACATGGCCTACCTAGATTTCACTAAGGATTTAAACACCGTTCCACATAGGAGACTAATAAGCAAGATGGGTAGCTTAGGAGTGGGTCCAAAGGTGGTAAACTGGATAAGAAATTGATTATGGGATAGGCAACAGAGGGTGGTAGTAAACAGAGTTCACTCAGAGGAAGGGAAGGAAACCAGTAGGGTGCCTCAGTGATCAGTGCTGGGAACAGTCTACTTTAATGTGGAAGCAGGAAGGGAAGGTCTGCCTCTTTGTGGATTACACCAAAATCTGCAATAGGTTAAACATTCTGGAGGGGATGGTGGAAAGGACTAGCAGAGACCTGAATGAACTAGAAGAGTGGTCCAGGGTATGGCAGCTGGATTTCAATATGAAAAAATTCAAAATAATGCACTTAGACACAGAAACCCAGGGTCGGAGTACAAAATGGGTGGAGTGGTATTGTTGAACACCAAGCAGGAAAGAGACCTGGGAGTGATCATATCAGATGACCTAAAGGTGGACATGCAGAGAAACAAGGCAGTCAGGACGGCTAGTGGAATGCTGGGGTGCATAGGAAGGGGTGTCACCAGCAGAAAGAGGGAGGTGGTGCTGTCTCTGTATAGATCACTGGTAAGACCCCACTAAGAGAATTGTGTCCAGTTCTGGGGACCATATCTCTGGAAGGACATAGACAGAGTGGAGGCGGTCCAGAGGAGGGCAGCTAAAATGGTGCAAGGTCTGCATTAAAAGCCCTATAAGGAGAGACAAAGGATCTCAATATGTACTGTACACTTTGGAACAGAGGACCTAGAGGAGGGATATGATAGAGACCTTCAAATACCTCACAGGGGCAAATAAGGTACAGGAGGGAAGTATTTTTCAGGAGAAAAAGAGCTAAAAAGCAAGGGGACATGCTACGAAGTTGAAGGGGGCAAATTCAGGAGAGATGTGAGGAACTACTTCTTCACAGAAAGAGTGATGGATTCCTGGAACAGACTTCCAGCGGAGGTGGTGGGGGCAAAAACATTGGTGGGGTTCAAGAATGCATGGTATAAGTACAAGGGAATCATAGAGAAAAGGAAGGTGGGGGAGGGAGAAAGCTGTAGATTGGGTACAGTCTGCGGTAATAGGGTAGGTAGTGAGGAATGGGCTGACTGGATGGGCCAAGCAGTCCCTATCTGCCATCAAATTCTGTGTTTCTATATATGTTATGTTTTTATTATACAGATGTATAATATTAATGGATGGTATGATGTGTGATGTCACACTCATATAGCAGTATGCGTAACATCATATCCTTTTATAATAGGAACTGTGATGTCATTTATTTAGTTTTTGGTGACTGGGTAGGTGAGCTAGCCATAAAATGACATAACAGCTATCTAAAGATTCAGAGAATCATATCCCACCAATTATTGCAAAACAAATTAAAATGTGGCTGAATATTATACTTTTTAAGGCTTGATGTTGCTTTTCCCCAAATTCCATCCTTCTGTCTTTTTCTCTTTCACAATCTTCCTTACATATTGCACTGTTCTTGGTTGTTTAAAAAATACAAGAAATGTAGCATATAAAGGGTGAGATCATGAGTCTGCTAAGGAAAGCAAAAATAATATATTGTTGTCTAAGTATAGAAAATTATTATCAATCAATCAATCAATGTTTATTTATCAACGCTCTTCCAAGAGATCAGAGCGCTTTACAATCAGAGATAAAATACAAGATATACAGATAAAATTACAGTAAAACATCTAATGCCTATAAAATACAAAATACAGTATGTCTAAATAAAAGTAACACTCTAATCAGGGAATACCTGACTGAATTAATAGGTCTTTAATTCAGATTAAAACTATCAGTGGTCTAGCACTACCTAATCTGATGAGGTAGAGAATTCCACAGGGTCAAGGCAGCAAAAACAAAACTACGTGCCCCAGAGGCCTTCAAACGGACCCAGAGAACAACTAGCAATCCCTCATTGGCAGAGCAGAGTGAGCAGAGGGGGTGGTAGGGGCAAAGAAGATCTTGCAAGTAGCTGGGTCCTTGTCTGTGTAGGGCCTTATAGTTCAGTAATCCGACTTTGAAGGTCAGATTATAGCCGTGCCAGTGCTTTACACTTCTTTATCAAATTAATTTCAAATAAGAGGACTTATTCTCTGATGCAGCTGGGGGCAGTGCAAAAGGATAAGCTAACACTAGCAACACTGCACCACTGGCCAGAACTGCAATTTCCAAAATATGGCACAAGTCACAAGAAGGAGAAGTGCGACCAGCAGGTAATCTGCAGTACAGATCAGTGAACAAATGTTAGCACAGCATCATGACATTGAGACGTGCACATCACAGTGCCCAAAACTGAACTATGCTGGTGGAGGTGGGCACATGGCTGCCAGTCAAAATGCAAATAACTGGTCCAGATGTTGGCTGGAAATAAATGGCATTTGCACTCACCAATGCTGGCATATTTCAATGAACATGACACAGTAAGGCATTTTGATATGTGTCTGATGCTCCACTATTGTTATATAAAAAGCAGAGGATCCTTTAGATTAACTGTTCCCAACTCCCTCACTCACCACATTCCTGGTTCTTTAATGGCCAATGGTTCCCCTCTTCCTAACCACTATACTGAGTAGTCCTGGTGGGCCATTTACCCCTAACTACTTCCCCAATGGCAATTTACCCTGGTTTTCTAGCATGTCTCCCTCCCTGCCTGCCTGTTTCTTGTGGTCTGCCACAATGCAGTTTAACCATTGGCCCCTAGCTTCATCCTCTCTCAGCACCTGCTACCATCCACTTTTAGATGGCAATACACAGGCTGTGGGCATAACAGCATATATGTGCCTATGAGGGTCACCATACATCTGAGAATGGCCCTTGCTGATGCACACAGGAAGAAGCCACAGTCCCCATTGAGCATGGCAACCACTGTACACTGACAACTGCATTTCAGAACTGGGCCCACCATTCTTTACAAACTCTAAATACACATTGGTTCAGCTTGGTGGTGGCTGAATATAGAAAGATTCAAATAGCAGAACTGAGAGTTGCACATCAGCATAAACATGCTATGATGTTATATGTTGGCTAAGGACCAAGGGGTCTTCTTGGTGCATCACTTTCATAAAACAGCATATTGAAGTCTATTTTACTAACATACTAACATACTAAAATGCCAGCAGAATAGGCCTAACAGTCTTTCATGTCTGCTCATTTGGTCAGCCCCCACCCTGGGAGCTGACTTTGCGGCCCCCCTCACCCTCTCTGGCTTCTCCCTTCCCAGTCCCAGATATTCCCACTGCACAGGACTTTGAATCCAGAACCCTTCCCCTGTACCTGTCCCACCCCCTCTTGAACCACTCCACCATCTCTGCCTCCACCAGCCCCCTGGGCAGCGCATTCCATGGCTCCATCACCCTCTCAGTGAAGTAGCACCTCCTCCTTTCTCTCCTGAATCTCCCCCCATCCAGCTTCCACCCATGCCCTCTAGTTGCCCCCCACTTCCTTTGGACCACCTTGACTGCACCTCCCCTATTTAACCCCTTCATGTACTTAAAGACCTCTATCATGTCCCCCCAGTCCCTTCTCTCTTCTAATGTGTACATATTTAGCTCTTTGAGCCTCTCCCCATAGGTCCTGTCCCCCAAGCCCCAGATCATTTTGGTTGTCCTCCTCTGGACCCTCTCCAGGAGATCAATGTCCCTCTTTAAGTGTGGCCTCCAAAACTGCACGCAGTACTCGAGGTGCGGCCTCACCAAGCAGTTATACAGGGGGAGTATCACTTCCCTCCTTCTGGAGGTGATCCCCCTAGCAATGCATCACAGAATCCTGTTGGCCTTAGCCGCTGCCTTCCTACAAGTCACAGAGTTGTTCATCTTGACATCCACCACCGCCCCCAGGTCCCTCTCAGCCATCGAGACTTGTAGCATTTCCCCCCCCAGGGTATACTCTTGGCACGGGTTTCTGGCTCCCAGATGCAGTACTTTGCATTTCCCTGCATTAAACCTCAGCTTCCACTTTCTAGACCACCTTTCCAGAGCCTCCAGGTCCCCATGTAGAGTCACCCTCCCCTCCTCCCCATCCACCACCGCTCCCAGTTTTGAGCCATCCGCAAAGAGACTCATCTCACTCCTGATACCCTTCCTTATGTCAGAGACATAGGCATTGAACAGGAGGGGTCCAAGGACTGATCCCTGAGGGACCCCACTAATGACCCTCCTTGGGGATGAGACTATCCCACCAACCACAACCCTCTGGTTCCGGTCCTGGAGCCAATTGCCTATCCATGTGATCATCTGGTTCCCCACCCCCATTTCTTCCAGCTTATCCAACAGGCCCCCATGAGGAACAGAGTCAAACGCCTTGCTGAAGCCAAGATAGAGGACGTCCACCTGTCTACCCAGGTCCAAGGCACTCATCACCCAGTCATAGAACTCCACAAGGTTTGTCTGACATGATTTCCCCGAAATGAATCCATGCTGTCTATCGTCCAGGCACCCCAACTTTTCCAGGTCTCCCTCAGCCTCTCCTTGACAATGCCCTCCATCACCTTGCCCACCACCGATGTCAGGCTGACGGACCTGTAGTTTCCAGCCATCTCCCTTGATCCCCCCTTGTGGATAGGCACTATATGCGCTACCTTCCAGTCCTGGGGCACCCACCCTGTCCTTAGAGAGATGCTGAAAAGCTCCACCAGGGGTTTCGCCAGGACATCCGCCTGTTCCTTCAGTGCTCTGGGAAGTAATTTATCTGGCCCCGGTGCTTTCTACATCTTAAGGGACCTGAGGGCTTCCCTCTCTCTCTCTCTCACCGTGATTTCCACCTCCACTACCTCGTCCCCCTGCTTTGCCTTCCCCCCCCCGCCAGTGATGGTCCACTCTCTCCCCAGACCAGACGATCAGCAAGGGTCCCGTTCCTCAGTTTCACCATCTCCTCCCATGTATGATGCACACACCACACCCCCCATTTTCCTTGGTGAAAACTGAGGTGAAGTACTCATTTAGTACCTCAGCCTGCTCCCCAGATCTTGTACCCATCCCTCCTCTGTTTTAATCCTGCTAATCTGCCCCTTCATCCTTTGTTTTTCTCCAATGCATCTAAAGAACCCCTTATTCCCTCTCCTAATTTCCCTGGCCAGGTTCTGCTCCTTCCTTGCCTTAGCCGCTCTCACCACCCTAGTGGCCCTTCTGGCCATCATCTCGTATTCCCCTCTATCCCTTTCACTCCTTGAGCACTTGAAATGCCTATAAACCGCCTTCTTTCCCCCTCACCACCTCCTGAACCTCCCTGGTCTTACTCTTGCACAGGTGCTGGTAGCATCCTGCACCCCTTCCTGATAATTTCCCACCTACTGTCAGGTCCATGTCTGGCCCAATCCCATCCAAATGCTTCTTAAGGATCCTTCCCATTTCCTTGAAATCCACCCCCCTGAAGTCAGTTACCTCCATCTTTGTGCAGCCTTCTACCCCTCCTAGCTCCAGGCAGAACCAGACAGTGACATGGTCGCTCCCCGCCAATGGGTTCCTTACCTCCAGGCCCCCAATCTGGTCACTGTATGCCAGGACCACATCCAGTATCTGCACCTCCCTGGTCAGTTCCCCCATCTGCTGACTTAGGAATGCATCCTGAAAGACATCCAACAACCCCTGTTCCCTGGCCACCGAGGATGTCATAGTCTCCCAATCCATTCCTGGCATGTTTAAGTCCCCCAATACCACCACCCTTCCCCTGCACAATTTGCAGTGACTCCCAACATCTGCCACCAGACTTTCCTCCAGTTCCTCTGCCAATGCAGGGGGTCTATACACCACTCCTATTTTTACTCTCTTGCCCCCATTTGTTATCAAGGTGACTCAAATTGCCTCCACAGTTCCCTCCGCCTCCTCCACTCCTCCTATGCCAATGCAGTTTTTGACTATTATTGCTACCCCTCCTCCCCTTCCTTCCCCCCTGTCCTTCCTGAGCATGGTGTGACCCTCCAGGTTCAGGTACCAGTCGTGCCCTGCGGTGGCCTAGGTCTCAGTGACCACTGCCACATCCACTTCTCCCTCAGTTAGCATCGCCTGGAGCTCAGGCATTTTATTGCCCAAGCTCCTAGCATTTATCAGGACTACCTTCCACCCTTTCCGTATACTTCCATTTATACTGCTCACGTTCCCATGGGGATTCCATCTTCCCCCGGTCAGCACCTTACCAGTCGTCCTTTTCCTGCATTCCTCCAGATCCCCAGGGAGGTGGAGACCGAGTCCCTCCTTTATCAGAACCCCCTCAACAGCCTTTTCTCCCATCCTTCCCCCCCCCTTCACAAGTTGAAACCCCACCTTTCACCAACGAACTCCTCTATTTTCAACTTAAGGATTTTCCTTCCCTCCAAATTGAGATGGAGCCTATCTCTAGCATATAGCCCCTTTTTCCTCCAGGTCTCCCCCCAGTCACCCATCAACCCATACCCTCTGGCCCCACACCACTCCCTGAGCCACTGGTTTATCTCCCTGATCTTCCTCTTGTGTTTCCCACTAGCCCTTGGCACCAGCAGGATTTCTGAGAAGGAAATCGCACATCCTATGTCATGACAGACCCTGGCAAGCTCCCTGAACCTTGCCTGTATCTCTAGCTCACTATTTCCCTCAATGTCATTGGTACTCAGGTGGACCAGTATATCCAGGGAACCTCCACAATCCTTTGCCAGCTGATATACCTCATGCTTGGCCCTGTGCACCATTAGTCCAGGGAAGTATTTTGTTCTAAATGGGCAGGCTTCCCCCCCTGCCTATCCCATTTGATACCCCTGATCATGGAATCAACCAACAGGATCACTCTGACCACCCCTTTTCCTCTATTTCCCCTCTTCCATGTCCCTCATCCTTTCTACAGGCCCTTCCCCCCAGCCGGCTCCTTGCTCCCGGGTGCCCCTGCAGCCCCTCCTTATTTACCCTGGCCACCCCTCTCCTCTGATCCTATGCCTCTCCTCCTCCCGAGTATCCTTTTGTACCCTGGTACCCCCCGTTGCTGCTCATGACTGGTCCTTCCCCCCACATCTGCTAAACTTGCCTGGCTCGTCCTCCCTTCCTTCCCGTCTCCGTTCAGCCCCTCCTTGCTTATCGTGCTCCCCTGGCATAAACCCTCAGCTGCCTTTACTGAATCCTTCTTGTACTTCTGGTCCATCTCCTTGCCCTTTTCTCCCAACTGGTCCTTCTCCTTGCACTTTCCTCTCTCTACTTCCTCCTCTTCCTGCTCTGATCCACCGCTCCCCCCATTTTCCCACATTCCAAGTTCCCACCGTTCTTCCTGCTATCCGGCCCCTGCCTCCTGCCCTCCA
The DNA here is from genome assembly GCA_016271365.2 of Neoceratodus forsteri. Lineage (NCBI taxonomy): Eukaryota > Metazoa > Chordata > Ceratodontiformes > Ceratodontidae > Neoceratodus > Neoceratodus forsteri. The sequence continues at coordinate 757,910,625 of CM028135.1, forward strand.
ATCCCTTTCCATCTCCAACCGCCCATTATGGCTACATCACCCTGCTCATCCTCAAGCAAAAGAAGAGAACTGAAGTGGGTACTGAGCTTAAGGTCTGATCCACCTCCGCCCCTTGCTTTCTTCAAGTCCTGCCCCAGCCATCTGTCTACTTCCCTGAGAATGTCCTCCCTTTGGCCCCCTTCTGCGAGGGTCCCCACATACCTGCCTGCTTTCTTGGTAGTTTTCCCCTTTTGGGCACCCTCTGTCAGGGTCTCTATGTGACACCAGAGCACTCTCCTGCACTCTTTTCCCTATGCTCCCGCCTCTAGTGCTTGGTGAAACCCCATGGAAGAGCCCCTGCCCTATTCCCCAAACATATCTCCCCCCTCCCTCCAGCTGTCTCCTAATCCCCTCAACCTCCTCCCTAAACTGTGCCAGCTGGTGGCACACTGGGCAATCACTGAACTTCCAAGCTCAGTCCAGTATCATGGCCACCCCACACCCTGTGCACCCCACCACCCTCCCAAAGACGCCAGCCCTAATGACGTGTGGTCCCATCCCATTCCAAGTAGGTTTCCTTGGGTGAACTACCAGGTTCCCCACTAGTCCAAGATACAACCCTACCCACTAATCAGGTCACCCACTAATCCTAGATACAGTCCCACAGTAAACAGGTACCCCAGTTACTAGGTGCAGTATTACACAGTAAACTTATAGGGGAAGTGTACAACTCCCTAAGCTCCTCTCTCCCAGCCCTTAAACCCAGTCCCCAGTGACTAGAACTACATGAGCTGCACCTGAATCATTTTCCTCCAATTGCAGGGCAGGTGTTCCCCTATAAATCAGCCAAGCTCTGGGGAAGGTGGGACTAGGGCCTACACCCAGCTCTTACGAGAGTGTATCAGCCCTGTGACTGCCCCTCACTGCACCTCCAAGCACTACCAGCTAAGAAAATCTTTCAAGTCTACTTACTCACAGCATCCAGCTAGTAGCGTCTTTCCCCATTCACCTCTAACTGAAGACTGACTGAGTTGAGAGTTCCACCTTACTTTCAAACAGCACTAATCCCCTGTAATATGATGCCTGCACTTACAGGCCAGATAGCAGCTTCTAAACCCACACACACACACCAAATAATCTGCTAGAAACAAACAGAAAACCAGCTAAGAAAATCTTTCAAGTCCACTTACTCTCACAGCCTCCTGCTTTTAAACCCACACAAACACCAAATTGTCTGCTGGAAACACACAGAAAATCAGCTAAGATGAATCTTTCAAGTCTATTTACTCACAGCATCCAGCTAGAAGCTTCTTTCCCCATTCACCTCTAACTGAAGACTGACTGAGTTGACAGTCCCACCTTACTTTCAAACAGCACTAATCCCCTGTAATATGATGCCTGCACTTACAGGCCAGATAGCAGCTTTTAAACACACACACACCAAATAGTCTGCTAGAAACAAACAGAAAACCAGCTAAGAAAATCTTTCAAGTCCACTAACTCTCTCAGCCTCCTGCTTTTAAACACATACAAACACCAAATTGTCTGCTGGAAACACACAGAAAAACAGCTACGACAAATCTTTCAAGTCTACTTACAGCATCCAGCTAGAAGCTTCTTTCCCCATTCACCTCTAACTGAAGACTGACTGAGTTGAGAGTCCCACCTTACTTTCAAACAGCATTTATTCCCTGTAATATGATGCCTGCACTTACAGGCCAGATAGAAGTTTTTAAACACACACACACACACCAAATAGTCTGCTAGAAACAAACAGAAAACCAGGGAAAATCTTTCAAGTCCACTTACTTACACAGCCTTCTGCATTTAAACACACACAAACACCAAACTGTCTTGCTGGAAACACACAGAAAATCAGCTAAGACAAATCTTTCAAGTCTACTTACTCATAGCATCCAGCTAGAAGTTTCTTTCCCCATTCACTCTAACTGAAGACTGACCTGCTCTCTTTGCTCTCCTCTGTTTTATACAGACTGAACGTGGCTGGCTGTTGCTCAGTTTATTGTAGTCCTATGGTCCAGATGTTCAAAAGGATGAACACAGCCCACCAATAAATTAGGTGGGTTGGGTTTGGCAGTATAGTAAGGGCAGACTCGATGGACCCTTGATCTCCTTCTACTGTCAAATTATACGTTGCTGTGTTTCTGTGTGTTGAATCTGTTTCTGTTCAGTTACATCTACTGCTGGCAATCTCCTCTCCAAAACCACCAAAACAGCCTGGTATAAAAAGTACATAGAGCAACAGCAAACACCAGCACGATTTATTAAAGTGCAATAAGGCTTTATTGGTGCAAAAATAACTGTGTTATTTATAGCACCAATAAAGCCTTATTGCACTTTGGTAAATGATGCTGGTGTTTGCTGTTGCTCTGTTTTCTGCTTAGTTACATCTGCATTCACTCAGCCTATTTGCAGAAAAATGTGTCCATTTGCAACAAAAACAAGTTTTGCATCACAACATGAGGCTTTGAACCCAAGTTCTGTAATACAGTCTGGGTGCTCTACCACTGAACTATCAGGCTGACATGGCAGCACTGAACTATCAGGCTGACATGGCAGCAGCCTGAAGATCCCACAGTCGATTCCTTTCTCTATTTGCATATCCTGCAAGTAGGAATAATTGAGATGGCTGCTACACTAGCCTACCCACTGGCAATAGCTGGCTGCCACTCCAGCCCCTCTGCAAGAGGCAGCAGTTCTGGTACCCATCGCAGCCCACTGTACAAAAAATGAGTGCCTTCATTCCATAGATATTATTCTGAATAAAATGTAATTTAATTGTTTTAAGGATATGTACAGGTATTACTAATTGCCCTCATCTGTTTAGAAATGCTTTAATTGATGTTTCTTATGTATTTTTTTTGTTTGTTTCTGTATTTGTATGCCTCCCAGGTCCCAACTGACAATTTACAGTCGTACTTTTGGGTTCTTATCCAGTGTAACACATCTTAATAATACAAATAATGTGAATACATAAAACGTCAATTTTGTGTTTTTGTTTATTTTGCTTGTAAGATGTGCAGTGGTACATACTCCACAACATCCTTTCTACCCAAGTCACTGGCGCTGCTCTTTCTCTGTGACTGCAGCACATCTAAACAAGTACGTCAATTATATCGCCAAACAATTGGGGGTTGAGTCCATCCAGCATGGTGGAGATGGTGACACGGCTCATTCTAGTCACTGGGACTATTTGAGTGTTACTTTGAGCTTTTACATTTGGCTACAGTACAAGCTGTGTGGGGGGAATTTAAAGTGAAAGCCACTCTGTAGCTTTAGACATACACCAGCAATGCCAGTGTTAGAGCGAATAAACAAGTTGGCGAGTGGCTAGAAAGACTCGTCCAATGGGGGGAGAGAGAGAGAGAGAGAGATGACGTGGACTGGTTCATAAATACAGCACTCCCAGACTGATTTGGCATTTTCCCTGTAACTCCAGGGCAGTTTTCCTGTAGATTCAATTATTTCTTGCAGAAGTCTATTTATTCAGTTTTCCTGTATAACCAATGGAAGTTTATGGGAATAATTTTCCTGTAGATGGCACCATTTCCCTGTAGCTCTGTATGGTATACCAGGGGCCTGGGTTCAATTCCCAGTGGGTCACACTTTTCCTTTCTCATTTCCATTCTTGACCTGTAAAATACAGAAATCACTGTATATCTTGGAGCCCTGTAAATATGCTGTTTTAAATATATATTGTTTGCATTATTCAACTACTGTGCATAACCACTCGCCAGAAAGTGACTTTATATTTTATAGAAATGTATGGAATCCCATTTACTTAGAGTGAAAAGACACTCGCAGATAAAGAACTCTGCTATCAGCTGAACTGCAAGCCACCTTGTGTGATAGGGAGACCGGAGGGAGTCTTGGCCCAGGAGGGAGGGACATGGGTATTTCTAGGAGTATGGAATGGGTTCATTCCTTTAGCTGCTGCAACCGGATCAGTCTCAGTGCAAATTCCTGCAAGTACACCAATACCAACACCAAACAACTGGAGTTCCATTCCAACCATCACGGTTGAGAGGGTGACATGAGCTTACAAACAGTGAGGAGACACTTGCAGATAAAGAGCTCTGCTATTAGCTCAAATGCAAGCTGCCTTGAGTGAAAGGAGCCTAAAGGGAGTTTTGGCTCAGGAGGGAGGGATGCAATTTCTACTAGGAGTACAGGACAGGTTCATTCATTCAGCTGCAACAAAGGGAGCAGTCTCACTCAGTGCAAATTCCTGCACTTATGTCAACACCATTGGCAAACAGTAGGCCCCGGTAGCTCAAGCATCACTGACATTGACTTATAATGTGAAGGGGGGCTTAATTTACAGATATGACACTTACTGCCCCCCAGCTCTCAAAGCTTACAAATGTAATTCCTACACTGGTCACTGGAATTACTCCAGTGTGATTTGGAGGTCTACTTCCAGCTACAAGCTGCATAGGGTGGAGTGAAAATGAAAGTCACTCAGCTACTTTAAATGTACACTGGTGATGCTGGTTTGAGATTGAGTGGGTGGGGGGGGGGCACAGGGTGAGGGAGGGAGGGAGAAAGGCAGGATGGAAAGACTGGGCAGTTGGAGACAGAGAGAGAGAGAGAGAGAGAGAGAGAGAGAGAGAGAGAGAGAGGAAGTGCACTGATTCATGTGTACTGTACGTGCTTCAACTCCACTATGCATTGGAGCAATATTATGTGTTATATGTGATGCGTTCAGTATCCGGTCATGCACATTTCAGACCCCATCTCCTCCTCTGTTAGCAAGACATCAGCGTATCTCTGGCTATGGAGTTATGAAAAGGTCTTTGTTAAAAAAAACAGTGATTAAATGAGCCTTTACACATGACCATGCTGTTTTGTTTCTTTTGGTAATTTATGTATTTATTTAAGAGAATCAGATACACCTTTGAGCCAGGGTCTCTTTTACAATGGTTCCAAGTCAGGTTACTTGAAACATTAGGACAGGCAGTGGTATTGTGCAAAAGAGAAATAAACATAGCAGCCAGAGGGCTTTGTCAGTTACCAAAACAGCATTATGAAAAGCTTTCTCCAAGTGAAGCTATTTATTTAGATGGTATTTAAATGGGGATTACAAGAGCAACAGAATTCTGCATTAAGCCGGTTAGCAAGAGGAAAAAGAAGAGGAGACCATTATGGCTTTCCAAAGAGGTAGCAAAGAAAGTAAAAGCCAAAAAGATTGCATTCAGGCAATACAAAAAGACACAGGCAGAAGGGGATAGGGAGAAGTACCAGGAGAAGCAAAGGGAGGCAGGAGGTCAGTAAGGAAGCCAAAGCTCAGACAGAAGAACACATTGCAAAATCAGTGGGTAGAGGGGACAAAACCTTTACAGGTACATAAGTGAAAAAGAAAGGCAAAGGGAGGGATAGTGAGACTGAAGGGGAGGATGGGAGCCGCATGGAGGATGACAACAGTAAAGCTGACATATTGAACAGATATTTCTGCTCAGTCTTTACTGAGGAAGAGGAGGGTAATGGGTCTGAAGGGAGTACAAGGGGTGAGAATGGTGCAGAAATGGACACAAGTCCATTTACACGAGAAAGGGTCCTGAACGAACTGGAAGTAATAAGAGTTGATAAAGCAATGGGGCCAGATGGGGTGCACCCCAGGGTCCTTAAAGAACTAAGAGAGGTGGTGGCTGAACCTCTGGCTATCCTGTTTAGCCGATCACTGGAAATAGGGGAGGTACCCAAAGACTGGAGGATAGCAGATGTAGTCACCTTATACAAAAGTGGGAACAAAGAGGAAGCGGGGAACTACAGACCAGTCATCCTCACCTCGGTAGTGGGGAAGATCATGGAAGCACTACTGAAGGAGAGATTGGTGGAACATCTGGTTGTCAATGGACTACAGGACCCAAGGCAGCATGGTTTCACCAGGGGGAGGTCATGTCAGACCAACCTCATTGACTTTTTTGACTGGGAGACTAGGGAGGTGGATCAGGGGAGGGCAGTGGACATGGCCTATCTGGACTTCAGCAAGGCCTTGACACTGTGCCACATAGAAGACTATTACACAAACTGGGGAATATGGGTGGGCAGGACAGTAGTGTAGTGGTGGTAGTAACTGGCTGGGTTGCAGGACACAGAGGGTGGTGGTAAATGGCTGTCACTCCACAGAGGGAAGAGTGACCAGTGGGGTACCACAGGGATCAGTGCTGGGACCAGTCCTATTCAACATCTTCATCAGTGACATTGCGCAGGACCTAGAAGGCAGAATTTCACTGTTCACTGATGACACAAAGCTCTGTAACAGAGTAGACACACCAGCGGGTGTAGACAGAATGAGAAGGGACCTGCAGAAACTTGAAGAATGGTCAGGGGTTTGGCAGTTGAAATTCAATGCAACGTGCGAAGATAATGCATATGGGCAAAAACCCTGGCGCAATATATCAGTTGGGGGTGAGGAATATAGCATGCACCAAGCAGGAAAGAGATCTTGGGGGTTATCATCTCTGATGACCTCAAGGTAGGGAAACAATGTGACAAGGCAGCAGGTAAAGCAATAGGATGCTGGGATGCATAGGCAGGGCATCACCAACAGGAAAAGGGAGGTCATAATTCCACTATACAAGACACTAGTGAGGCCTCACCTGGAGTACAGTGTACAGTTCTGGAGACCTTACCTACGTAAGGACATAGACAGGGTAGAGAAGGTTCAGAGGAGGGAACAAAGATGGTGCATGGATTGCATCACAAGTCCTATGAGGACAGGTTGAAGGAACTGAACATGTACTCCCTGGAGGGGAGGAGGGAGAGAGGGGATATGATAGAGACATACAAGTATCTTACAGGGAGGAACAGGGTGCAGGAATACACTATTTTAAGCGAAAAAATGTTCCAGGACTAGAGGCATGGGATGAAGTTGGAGGGAGGATGATTCAGAGGAAACGTGAGGAAGAATTTCTTCACAGAACGGTGGTGGACAAGTGGAACACCCTGCCAGAGGAAGTGGTGGGGGCTGAAACAATCACGGGATTTAAGAATGCATGGGATAGACATAAAGGAATTCTGGAGGTCAGGGGTAAGGGCAACAGACTTCTAGGAAAACATAAACTGAACTTACAAGCTCAAATGGGCAGACTGGGTGGGCCATAGGCCCTTATCTGCCGACACTGTCTATGTATCTATGTATTGCAAAGTCCCAGTGCTGAATATTTAGTGTGGTAATAAAGAAATGATGCCTTGCAATTTTTTTTTCTTTTTACAAAACTTTGACAAAAATGGTCTTTGCTAAACATAAAGGCTGTGATTAGTTGGTATGAATCCTCATGGGCCATGGTCACCAGTGGTGTGCCACAAGGCTCTGTTCTGGGCCCCTTATTGTTTAATTTATTGATTGCCTCCATGCCGACTGTAGATGGAGTATGGATAAATAAATATGCTGATGACAGCAAAATTGGTTGCATTATAAATAACAATGAGTCAGCTGCAGCTTTACAATCCAATATCAACAGACTGACCAAGTGGGCGGATGAAAATTCAACTGACATTTAGCATCAGTAAATGCAAGGTGATGCATTTAGGTAAAAATAACCCTCCTGCAGATTATAAATTGAATGGCACTTTCTTACAAACAATCACTACTGAAAAAGATTTAGGGTTAATTATTTCTAATAATCTAAAATGTGGGGTACATACTGCCAGTACAGTTAAAAAGTGTCATAGGATAATTAGCTGTATCTTAAAACATATCAAGAGTCATAAACCGGAAGTTATAGTTCGTTATACACAAGCTTAGTCAGATCTCACTTGGAATACTGTTCTCCCTTTTGTGATCCGACATTTCTTGGTGACAAAGCTTTAGTAAAGAGGGTTCAGAGGAGAATCACCAGGAAAGCAAATAATTTGTCTGGTCTGGATTATTCAGAAAAAACGAAATCCTTAGGGTTGTACTCTTTACACTATAGATCTATAAGAGGGGGATTGTGCCTTGCGTATAGAGTATATAATGATCCTGCAATGCTTGAAACATATTGTCTAGAAAAACAGGACACACATAATAATACACGATCGCACAAATTTAAATTAGTGATGAGCTTAATAGGACTGTGAGAAGAAGGAATTTTGTTACTCAGAGGATACCACCATTATGGAACTCTCTTCCACCTTTTGTTGTCTCTTGTGATAACATTAGCCAATTTAAATTCAGGCTTGACCAATACATGGGTGAACAAAAGTTCTTATTCCACCATTAGGATATATGGGAAATGCAAGGTATTCCACCTGGGGGCCAGAAACCCAGGCCAAGTGTACACCCTGGGGGGGGGGAATGCTACAAGTCTCGATGGCTGAGAGGGACCTGGGGGTGGTGGTGGATGTCAAGATGAACAACTCTGAGACTTGTAGGAGGGCAGCAGCCAAGGCCAACAGGATGCTGGGATGCATCACTAGGGGGATCACCTCCAGGAGGAGGGAAGTGATACTCCCTCTGTATAACTGCTGGTGAGGCCACACCTTGAGTACTGCATGCAGTTTTGGAGGCCACACTTAAAGAGGACATTAAACTCCTGGAGAGGGTCCAGAGGAGGGCAACCAAAATGATTTGGGGCTTGGGGACAGGACTTATGAGGAGAGGCTCGAAGAGCTAAATATGTACACATTGGAAGAGAGAAGGACCGGGGACATGATAGAGGTCTTCAGGTACATGAAGAGGGTAAATAGGGGAGGAACAGTCAGGGTGCTTTGAAGGAAGGAGGAGGGGCCACTAGAGGGCATGGGAGGAAGCTGGATGGGGAAGATTCAGGGAGAAAGGAGGAGGTGCTACTTCACTGAGAGGGTGGTGGAGCCATGGAATGCGCTGCCTAGGGGCTGGTGGAGGCAGAGACAGTGGAGGGGTTCAAGAGGGGGTGGGACAGGTACAGGAGGGTTCTGGAAGCAAAATCCAATGCAGCAAGAATATCCGGAACTGGGAAGGGAGAAGCCAGAGAAGGCGAGGGGGGCAGCAAGGTCAGCACCCAGGGTGGGGGCTGACCAAACGAGCAGACACGAAAGACCGTTAGGCCTATTCTGCTGGCATTTTAGTATGTTAGTATGTATTTATTTGTTTGTTAACCAGGTAAGGAAACTGGACCAATGTTCTTTTTCAGGACTGACCTGGATACAATTAGAACAAAACAAGCAACAACAAATAAACATACAATAACGTTGACAGTATCACCTATTACAATTAAAGAGTTAATTATTACTTAGAAACAGTTTAAACATGATTTTAAAAATACAAAGACACAGCAGAGAAAAGGAGGGGTTGGAGGTTCTCTGGGTTGGATTAGAGACTGGGTCCAGGGCTTTTATATGAGAGGAGGAGGTGGTATACAGGCCACCAACACAGGGGTAGGAACTGGACAGGGTTTTAAACAAAATAGCAAGAAAAGGGGAAATAGTAATCATGGGTGACTTTAATGTGCTGGATGTGGACTGGAACATCTTGGCCACAGTTACAGCAAGGAGCAAAGTCATCCTAGACTCCTTATGGGGATATTTCTCAGGCAGTAGGTTACAGATCCCACTAGGAATGGGGCAGTGCTGTATCTGGTACTTATAAACAAGGACAGCGTTGCAGATGTCACAGCAGGTAGTCCCCTGGCTACTAGTGGTCATCATACAGTGCTGTTTGGCATATGGCTTGGGAAGGGGAAAAAAACACAAGGAAGAGGATTCTGGACTTCAGGAGAGCAGATTTTTAAGAAATGGGAGACTGCTTCAGGAAATACCTTGAGGGAGATGATGGTGGGGAGGTGCGCAGTGGAATTGAATAAAGGATGGAATAACTAAGATTGTGGCAAGCTGCTTAGAGGTAATAAGCAAGGGAAAGAGGAGAAGGAGGTCACTGTGGTTCTCAAAAGAGGTGGCTAAAGCTGTAATGCAGAAAAATTGGCTTTTAGGAAGTATAACAACAAGACCCAAGTGGAGGCGGACAGGGATGTATATCTAGAAAAACAAAGTGAGGCAGGAAGGAGGTTAAAGACAGCAAAGGCTCAAATTAAAGAAAGGATCATTCAGGAGGTCAAGAAGGGAGATGAGACTTTCTTCAGGTATGTGAGTGATGAAAGGAAGGCAAACGGTGGTATAATGAAAATCAGGAGGCCGGAAGGGGGAACTGTGCAGAGGATGACTGAGATAAAGCTAACATTTTAAATGAATACTTCTGCTTGGTATTCACAGTGGCTAGGGGTACAGGCCAGCATGCAGTAACAGGCACCAGGGGTGAGGGGGTTTACACAAGCCCGTTTACTGAGCAAAGAATCCATGGGGGGTTGGAAACCCTAAAGGAAAATAAGGCAAGGAAATGGGGCCAGATGGAATCCGCCCAAAGGTACTTAGGGAATTGAACATGGTGTTGCCCGCCCCTCTGGCAATACTATTTAGACACTCATGATTACACAGGAGACGTCTCCTGAGCACCATTTACCTAATTATATTATAAAGCCACTCAGACATGTATTTATATAACACAAATCAGTTCCTTTGGGGCCTGTCAGTACCTTTGGTACTTTGTGTAAATTTTGTCAAGACTAACATTACTATCTGTGTGAATGTGCCATGCATCAGTTGTGCAGTCTGTGTAGCTATGCAGTTAGTGAACTGTGGTACTGGTTGGAACTTTTTCCTATGTAGCTGTACAGCAGGGTACTAGCACACATATCCAACACACACAGCTGTTTACTATGCTGTTCACACTCTATTTGTCCTTAGAAAATGGGGTTGAAATTTCCCAGTCACTAATTCGCTAAGACCCTTTGCCGAGGGAAACATTTATTTTCCAGTAGAGACTGGGAGATGACAAGTCCCATGCCAGCCTGACTCAGCACTAGCTAAATTACTGTGCCCAAAAAAGAACTTTCAAAAGTAAAAATCAGCCATTTGTTTCTGGTTTAGTGAGTTACTGACACCCACACCACCACAACTACAGGCCCTATACTGGCACACACTGTGAAAGTTTTACTGAAATTCTATACCTCCACTCACCACACAAGAAACAGAATGTTTTTTCTTTAAACTAGAAGTGCTGCCAGAGTCACATGCTTACAATGTCAGCATTATTCAGGGATAGCTTTTCCTTACTCGATACTCACCTGGCCCTGCCTTCCCCCCTCCCCCCGATAACAAAATCAAATAAATAGTAAACCAATGTAAGATTTTAATATTATAGAAAGGAAAGTCACTTTATTGTCCTCCTGGAATCACTTGTTCAAAGCCAATCTGTCCAACCACGTACACTATGTCAGTGTCTGTGAATTCAAGCTCTCAGATGCCCTGCCCACTTGTGCTGCAGTTCAGACTCTGTTCTGGACCACATTCACTTGCGCTCATCTCCCCATCAAAGATAACAAGACAAAAGGTAAAATGGAGCAATGGTGGGTGTAGGGTGATTGAAGGGTTGAAGAAACAAACCAATATGTAACACAGAGCACCAGTGGCTGTGGGGAAGGGGGAGGGGAGTTGAAGACACCAGTAAAATAAAGTGTTACCAAAAAAAGGGATCTCAAACACTGCAGTACCATCCACTGGCAAGTATACCAGTAGAGGGACTAGTTTACAAGAAAACCAACATTTAATTGATTTTTACTATTTTTTATGTTTTAAATATTATCTAAAAATGTCACATATAACACATTTTCTAACTGCAATATTACCTTCCAAGGTGGACAGTATTAGCTGCCCTTTCAGGGACTATAGAGCCCTACTCCTGCAGTGTTGAGCCCCATTACACCCCTGGATGGGTGGATATATATATATATACAGAATAATGCATGGGGAAATGTGTGTAATGAGGATTTCATAGATTCTGATCGGCAGATAAGGACCACCAGGCCCATCCAGTCTGCCCGATTTTATGCACACCCAAGGTGTGCGATGCTTCATGAAGCCTGAGAGTGAAGCTTGAGAGGTTTATCAAGGCATCACATTCTGAGGGTGTGCATAAAATCTGAGTTGACACACACTTCCTCATGTTTTAGTTTGTTATAATTACTGATTTCCACTTTTTCCCATAGAGAAGCCCAATTGTAATTTTCCAATATAACCAGCTGGTTATAATGGAAAACACACACCTGGTTTCCTATGACCATGCATGCGCCAGTCTCCAGTCTTCCTTTACTACCCGATTTTCCCAGGAGTAACACCCCACGCAGTCAGCGGTTGCTTGATTTTTTTTCTTATTATTAAAAAGAAAAGTAAAGACGTCTGTCCCTCTACTCATTGCCCTAAAAGGAAAACCAAATGGAAAATGAACACAACAGCTCATTTCCCTGTCCACATGCAAGCCAGCGGGTCTCCCTACCTCTTCATAAGGACACCGCAGCTCCGCAACCACTGCTCGCCAGTGAGTTTAACCATAGGACAAAAAAAAACTCAGTAAAAAGCTTAGTTTTTCCACTTCTTCCTGCCTCAGATAAGTGGAGCACTGTAACTTGGCAGATCGTAGACTGCACTGAATCCTGACTGGTCCGCGGCTGCCTGAACACCAGTTTGTTTCCTTATTTTATATAATTTCTGAGGCAAAAAAGCACATACCAGCAATTATATAAAATAAACTATGGAGTGGTTGTGTAAAACTCAACTTTACACACACCCAAGTTGTGGGATGCATTTCATAAACACCTCGGGCTTCACCCTCTGGGTTTATGTAGCATCCCACAACTTGGGTGTGTGTAAAATCTCATTACACACACCACCCCATATATTATTCTCTACATAATAACTGGTTCCTTTGATTTTTTTTTTTTGTTGGATAGTACTTATTGTACAGCCTAATGCCGGTCTTGGTTTTTTTTAGTGTTTCTCTTTTCTTGCTGCTCTATGAATTTTTGTCTTTCTAGGTCACTAGGTTGCTAATGGGGAAGAATGTGCCATTTTTTAGGTGGTTAGACAGACGTTAGCAGACTGCTGGTTATTTTTCATTTTTGTGAGAAATGTGTCTTTCTTCAGCCACACATAAAATAGATTCCTGCTCGGTGGTCTCAGTGAGGTTAGCGCAATCAAGTTGACAGCACAAGGAGCCAGTAGTGCTAGCATGAGAGTGATTTTAGAATTTTTGAAAAACATACTTAATCAAACTGCGTTATACACAGGTGATTATACATGGCCATGTATAATCAAACTCCAGTATACACAGGTAGTATACACAGTCATGTATAACAGAGTTTGACAGCTACTGCCCATCATTGATAGTCATCACTAACCAGTTATTATAGCCCAATAATGCCCACCCTGTCACATATTATTGCGTACACTGCTCCTGCTGCTAGTGTAACTTTGTAGGGTGGTGTTTTACCAACCAGAAAAATGTACTGACTACTAGGACCAGGTCATCTATTTTTGGGAGGGGGCTAGTTCAGGAAGCAGTCAGACAGGGGAGTCGCTGCAGCTGCTGGCAGCATTGATAAAGATAAAAGCCCTCTGTGGCCACAAGCCATCATTGCCAGTGGCAATAGCAGAAAAGCCTTCAGGAGCAGGAGACACCACTGCATGCTGCAACATCTGTAAAGCCTCTCAAGTGCAAAGCACTGCCACTGCAAGCTGAAATGTACATGTTTGTAAGGTGTGTGTGTGTGTGCGCGTGTGTGAGCACGCACAAGTATTTATGTGAGTGTGTTTTTATGGGGATACTGTCATTCAAACCTTTACACTGCCCAGTACCATTGGTACTTTGACAGTCATTTTACTGTGCTCATTCTGAGTGCATCTGTGCTATGAGGTTGGTGGTCGGGCACAGTCAGTTCAGCTTTCAGCTCCCAGTTGTATAGAAACATATAATGTTGTGGACAAAAAAGGCCCATGATGCATCTAGTATGTCCTGATATCTGTACCTACCTACTGACCCAACAAAACACCAAAATCCAAAAAGGTAGGTCCACAAAAATCATGCTGCAGGGCCGGTGCACAAGAAAGGGGGCGGCCAGCCCCAAATGTGGAAACACTCTGCAACAAATTCCATGGACTTAAACCATAACTTTGTAATCATATAAACTATTGCCATGCATGTACAATATTTTGAAATAGTCACTTTTTTAGAAAAAATAGTAAAAATAAGTACACATGTGAAAGAAAGCTGACACTGCCCGCCATGACCCAGTACTCTACCAGCTGAGCTATCAAGAGTACTAGCAAGCCAAATGTTAGATATATAAAATGTCTTAGTTCAGGTTTGAGGTCTCAACTTGTTAGACATATAAAATGTCTGTGTTTAGAAAGTTAATACCCAGTTTACTTAAGTTTTCAAAAATGTTGCTAGAGAATGTGCCCACAGGAAAATAGTTCTCATAATGTTTTTTTTCCTTTTTTTACATGTGGGATAAATATGGGAGTGTAACCTTTATGGAAAACAGGGAATCCCCTTAGCATTTCTCTTTAAAATTATCCCATTAAAGTTCTGAGTTGTGATGGCCATCGAATATATATGTTATTGAAAATATACTATATATCCCCCTATTCTGTAACTTAAGGGGTGGTGTCTTCAGTATCCTTTGTAACAGAACATAGTTGTCCTGAATTAATGTATCCTCCTGTGCACAGTTTTTATTGCAAGCTTTATGCCAAACTTATAAATAAAAGTTAGAAAAAAGAGTACTGGCAAGCCAAAGTTTCCTGCAGTCACTTTCTTTCTCAGACAACAATGCCTGCAGCTAGGAACAGTTTTGGTAAGAAACTGTTGTTTCAGTATTAGAATCTATTAAAACATGTGTAATACAAACTGTAATGCAAAAGAAGTAATGCAACCTAACAAGGACTTGAACCAAGATCTCCAGAATACCTTTGCCCTTGGTAGTAACGCTAGGGAGCATCACTGCTCAGTCCGTACCTCGTTTGACTGGCCTTCCCTTGAAGCTAGGCTGCAATTCTCCACCCATTGCCTGACCTTCAAACAAGTTCATACATTCACTATGCCCATTGTCCAATGAAAAACTATGATAAGGTCCCTAAGGTCAGCTGGCCTACCTCTTCTCACAATCCCTAAACCCCACCTTGCTGTGGGTCAGCATGCCTCTGCCTTCTCTGGGACCTCTCTCTGGAATGCACTGTCATCTGCGGTGTTGACCTGTCCTTCTCTAGATATGTTCAAGTGTTCTCTTAAATCCCACCTTACCTCTCTCAAGTGCCAAACATACTTTGCTGCGATTTTGAGCTACTCATGTTTCACTGTGATTTGTGTGCTCCATTCAGTTGTAAATACTTCTGCTATGCCTGTACATACTGTATCATTTGTGCCTGTTGCTCATGTACCTTGTATATATCCCATTCATTGCTGTAACCGTTTTTGCTTTTTGCGTTAATGTGATTTGTAAATGAATTTGCTAATTGCTTTATTTGATTTTCTTAAGTATGTACTGTTGTATAAGTGTCTTTCTACATTTATCATATGCTATTTTATTTATTGTAATTCTGTACCTCCCTTTGTTCCCTAACCTGGGTCACCCCTGAAAAAGGGACATTTTTGTCTCAGTGGGCTTACCAGGTTACCAAAATTCAGATAAATAATAAGCATTTGTGTCAATGCCGAATGTTGTCTCGCTGGCATTGGCATTGGTAGTGCAGGAGTTAGAGATGCATAATAGGAATGGCAGTGAAGTATGGAACTGACACCAACCCCACCCCTACCCTGTAGAGACTGACAGGTGCTGGGGTGTGCCTTTGGGAGTCAGCTATAACGCTCATGCCATTTTACCTCACCCTACCCTGTAGACACTGATAAGTGTCATGGTGTGCTTTGGGGTCTTTGGGCCTTATACTTACCCCATTCCATAAGGAAATGTGCTGAGATGGGTACAGTATAGCAGAATGGGCCTCACACTACCCTGTAGAAACTGACAAGTGTTGTGGTGTGCTTTGGGGTCTTTGGGCCTTATACTTACCCTATTCCATAAGGAAATACACTGAGACAGGTGCAGTATAGGAGAATGGGGTGAATGTTAGGGCCGGACACTCCGAGGCACACCTCGATGCCTGTCACTGGCTGCAGGATGGGGGTGGTGGTGGAATAGCAAGAGCTTTACAACCAGTGATCTCAAGACACACCCATGATGCCTGGCAGTCTCTACAGGGTGGGGTGTTACAGTTGTAAACCCTAATGTTGTAGCCGTTTGTTGGTATTCACATTTTCAACATAGGCTTTTTGTGACCCCACCTCATGAAGAGTGGCACAATCAGTTTGTTAGCTGAAAGGTGGTTTTGCACAGTGGCTATGCCATTTGGTGACACAGGGATAAAAAGACATTTTGGGCAGGGTGTGGAAAATGACAACTGTATTGTTGATGAGGAGGCGCAAAAAAATGGCAACATTGAAAATCTGGAATGAAAATATGAAAAATTGGTAAAGTCATGAGCATGCATAGAAGCTGCTCAACACACATCTGTAACCCAATTATTTTGGGGAGTTTTTTAGCCACATGTTCAATATAGGCATTTTGGGACCTCTCCTCGTGAACAATGGTTCTGTGATTTTGTTAATCTGTCCCAAAAGTTGATTTCCCACAGTGACCACGCCATTGTGCACCACAGGTGCAGAAACACATTTTGGGCAGGCTGTGAAAAATGACAGCTGTACTGTTGATAAGGAGGTGTGAAAAAATGCCAGTGTTGAAAATCTGGCATGAAAATATTGCAAATTTGTGAAATTACAAGGGTGCGTGGAAACTGCGCAATGCATGCTTGTAGCACAGTCATTTTATGGACTTTCATCACCCAATTTTCAACTTAGGCATTTTAGGACCTCTACTCATGAACAGTGTCACCGTCATTTTCTCAAACTGTCCCGATAACTGATTTTGCACAGCGACCGTTCTATTCTGCAATGGATGTGTGAAAATACATTTCAGCCAGAATATGTAAAATGACAGCTGTACTGTTCATAAGGAGGTATGGAAAAATGCCAATTTTGAAAATCTGGAGTGAAAATATTACAAATTCGCAAAGTTATGAGCTTGTGTGAAAACAGTGCAATGCACGCTCGCAAAACAGCCATTGTTTGGATTTTTCACAAAATTTGCAAGATAGGCTTTTTGAGAGCCCTCCTCATGAACAGTGGCACTGTCATTGGTGATTCCATGCAGTGACCGTGAAAATCACCTTTTGGGACTGCATAACAACATGACAGTGACTGAATTCATGAGGAGGGGCCCCAATAACCCCATGTTGAAAATGTGGTGCAAAAATTCCAAAAAATGCCTGACATATGCACCAAAGTTGCAAGAAACCTATTTATGCCATTATGCAGCTTACTGGCATTTCTTCAGTTCGCGGTCAGCTTTGAAGAGTGCAGACATGTTACCGGTCCACCTAAGATTGTTGCTCCAGACTCCGGAAGTAAGTATGGGGTGAGGGGGGTGTGGGAAGACAGGGTGTGCAGAGGGTGGGTGCGGGTTGGGGTAGGGAGCTGGACAGACCGCGAGGGACAGTTTTCTTCTTTTACAGGTAAAAACAAACAAAAAAAACATTGCAGGACTTTTTCTTTTTTACAGGGGCATTTGGCACACTGTGGTGGACTCCTAGCATGCCATCTGAGTGTTTACGGGGGGAGGTTAGCTGATGGGGGATTGGGCACCCTATCAGGCACATACTGAAGGGGGGCAAGAGCTGAGGGGGATTGGGCACTCCCCTCAGCACATAACTAATGGGGGGTTGCATTATGCTGACGGGGAGTGGGCTTCCCCATCGGCACATAAATTGGGTCAGGGCATGCCGACAGGGGGATTGGGCACCCCCAAAGTCGGCATTGTGCTGCCATGTTTAATCCATTGTTTCACATGGGAAGACACGTCGGGAGGTGCTGCTACATATGACGAGCTTTGCTCGCATTGCAGCGGACCTTTCCTTAGATGTGCTCACCACATTATGTATTCCAGGTGTGGCGCTGGCATGCAGGTTTATTGGGGAACGAGGGATGCACCTACTGATGCATGCCCTGCATTCGCTCAACAGTGGACGCGCCTCCAAATCTGCTACTAATGCAATATGTTGGCTGGTGCGCATGCACGAGCCAACATAAAAATATTGCTGTAGACTTCATCAATGTCCCTGCAACACCCACATGCTAATGAAACTATACATGTTGCACTGCTCTAAATGAAATTTGCTCAAAATAAATGTATTGGCCAAATCAAAATGTTAATACAGTAACTAGAAAAGCAAAACTACCAAAAGACATGCATTGTGCCCCTAGTTATCTGAATACACCAAATGTTTGATTAAAACCATTACTGCCCCTCTTGTAGACATGACCAGAAAAAGCATCCAAAGTCCTCAAAAGTACTTTACACATGTGGTATTCAAAAAACTACTGAAAGACTGTTAACATTTTTATAGGTTGTCAAGCCATTTAAAGGGGGAACTTATATTGCAGATATCACTTCTCTAGCTCTGAAGGCAGCCAAGATACAGTATTTAGTTGTTGTACTTACCATGGACTATATTACACAATGGCATTCAAGTCAAAATGCTGCAGGCAACTTTTTTTGTTCCTTAGAAACTGTTATATATAGTACTGAGAAATTCTATTTTTTGTACTGTAGTAGTCTGGCACCAGAACTGTTTTTTTTTTTCGTTTCTTTTCTTGTTCATGAAGACTTTCCAACACAAAAGGAACCTTGGTAGGAAGCGACTTGCTGTATACTGAATGCAGTGGAGTGCAGGAGAGTAAGTCCAGGAGTCAGTTTCTCATTTGGTTGAAGGAAGAGTCTAAAAACTGCACACACTGTTGATTGATTGTTTGCTTACATAGGTTCCCTCCCACTGAGAATATGTGACTGTTTTTTTTAAGACAATTCAAGAAAAAAAAAGAAGTTTATCTAAAAGTTCTCCATGTGAATATCTGAGCACAACAAAACATGTTAATTAAGAGCCCGATTTTCTAAGGGATTACAGTCTCATCCCATTTGCTCCTAAACTTTCTAAAGTCATCTGGAATTTTCAGACATTGTTAGCTTCTGTTTTTTTTTTGGGGGAATAATTGCCAACCTAGATTCACGTACAATGATTCCACCACAGTTTATACGTGTTACAAATATTGACTGCGTCACTAGAGAAAGATGCTTTGCGGGGGGAGGGGAAGTAACCAAACAACCAGTCAAAGTAACCATTTGAAACTGCTGATCACTAAGTTTACATGGCTGCAAAAAATGGGTGTGAGCATTTGGAATTATGTTTGAAAATCAACTCAAAGAATGCTACAGTATGCTTTTAACAAAAACCTTATATTTTCAGTCCCCTACACTAGACAGGGGATATGCCTTGTGGGAATCGTAGGGACTGGCTTGTTTTTCTCAATTACCACAAAGTGGAACATACATGCATTTCAACCAGCTTCAGCAGAAATATGGCCTCCAGAGAGAGGACCATTTCAGATTCCTGCAAGCCAGGAAATTCATCCAACAGGACTCCCACCAGACCCAAATTCTAAGACCCCGCACTGAGTTAGAAGATCTATTCTATTGGTGGGTACAGGTGTTTTTCAAAATGATGCCCATATCTCAACTCTACAAGCTCTTGACAGAGGCCACCCCCTCCTTGTCAGACAGACTACATCAAACTTGGGCCACAGAGGTGGCACAATGAGCATTCTCATATCAGGCATCACTCTGGACAAACGCGCTACTGCCTGCTGTCTCTGGTGCTACTACTCTTGGATCTTTTAAACTCAGACTGTGCTAACATCTTATTGACAGGAGTTCCTGCAGGTGCCACCAATGAGACACCCCACACACTGACTGGCTACTACCAGCACTTCCCAGTCCCTATGCCCTGAGATAGGCAAACCCCGGCACTTAGCAATCCCCCCAACCTCTTGTGTCCCTATCCACTCCCAGTTAAACCCCTGCCTTCCCCCACACTGCCCCTCTTTCCCATTTCTTTCTCCTGCTCCTCCTACTGATACAGGTATACTTTGTACAGTGCCACAGCTTACCTGTTCCTGGCTGGATTTTATGTATCCATTATGTTTAATGCTCTCATTATCTGTTTGTAGAACTCTCATTGCATTATCTATAAATTGTCCTCAGTCTTTTTCTTTTCTTTTAATCTGGTATTTCTTCCTTCTTCCTGGCTGGCACTCCTTACCCTGTCCACTGTCCCCCCAAGTGCTGTCCCACAAGGATCAGACCACCTCCCTTGAACCCCCATGACTTACCCTTCGTGGCAGGGTGGTGGGGAGTGTCTCAACCCACCCAACATGAATCCAGTCAGAAAGGTGCCTTCTCAGGGGTGGCACCTACGAGGGACAGCTTCTTGCCGCATGGCCAGGACCTTTTTCCACTTTTCTCCACCTTAGGAAGTGGGGCATGCAATGACGCCAGTGGAGAGAGCACACACGTGTCCGCACGTGCTCCTTCAGGCATCTGCCCCATCTCCTCCCGTTTCTGCAGCATTGGTGCACTGCCCCCCAGCCACCACCAGGGGCCAGTGGAATGCTGACAGCTGGTGCCCCTTCCCGGAGAAGGACAGCAGTCCATCAGATGCTCAATCCTTCTACTTCCCTGCTGACCCCTGGTGGCCTCTGCTTACTCCCGAACACGGGTCATTGGCATAGTGTGAGGTAAGGCATCCTGCACCTCAGCCCTCAGCACCAACGGGGTGGCCTCATGTTTTTTTTTTTTTGCCTTGTTGTTTAATGTATTTGACATGGAACCTCTCAACAAGCTTTCACTGAGTCACAGGTGTATCCAAGACTTCAATAATTAAAAAAAAAAATTCCAGAATCTAGCTGACTTCTGAGGCTCAAGAGGGGTTGGGCAGTCACATCCTCCCCTTCCTGGAGGGAGTTTAACTGGAACATCTGAACAAGATTTATTCTCACCCCCACCCGCACAAAACATTTTGGGTCCACTGTATGGATGGATGCTGGAGACTCTGTGGGGTCACTGGTTCCCACTGGCACATCTTTTGAAGCTACCCAATAATAACACCCTTTTGGCAGCAAGTGCATATTCAAATCCAGTCTATCCTAGGATTTCCCTATCCCTTCACCTTTCGAGTTTTGGTCCTGGGCCTGGGAGAAGCTGCTTACAGGGCAGAAGGAACAGCACAAACTCTTTCAGATCCTTAGGCGTTCAGCTCTTAAGTGTATTACCATTAAGCAGCTTTCACCAGAACCCCCCCCACCTTCATATGTGAATACAGAAGGTTGAGGAAATCAAGACCATGGAAAAACTCATAGCTGCTCTTTTTTCAGAACAGTGTTTCAAAAGGTGCTTTTACACACAGGTTTCTGTAATGAAATGACTGTCACAGAAACAGTATTCCATTACATCCCTTGTGTGTAAAGTGCATCTGTTCCGTTTCCCTGGTGAACGTTCGTCTGAACTGCAATCTCTGCTTTTTGTAGTTTGCCCCGTGTGTTCCGTTTCATCCGGCTGTGAAAAAAGCCATTCCAATAGCACTGCAGAAACAGCTATAAGAGTAGCAAACTCTGTGGGGGAGCCAAAACAAGTGGAGGCGGGGGTTGCCAGAATACTAGAGGAGTATAAAGAGAACCAAGAACGCAAGAGAGTACAAGGGTGCTACACAGGTAATGCTCATTCCGTTTTTTAAAACCTGTGTGTAAAAGTGCCTTTAGAGATGTAAAGGCCCTGGCACTCCAGGTCTCAAGAAGAGGGAAGGGGTGACCCTAACGCAAACCCGAATTAATATCTCAGGGGACTCCCCACCCCGGGGTGGGGGGAGACATCATCATCTCTACCTGTAACGCTAAGGCCCTGGACACTGGCCACCTCATTTGGCGAGGTGGAAATCCTGGAATTCAAGGATGGGATTGGATAATCACTGGAGAACCTATTAATTCCATGAATAACCCTAGGCTAATTTCCATATATTCATAAGATACTAGATGAGTATGTGCAATGACACACAACACAATGTTTCTTGTTGAATGTTTGAGTTTATTCTATTCTTATTTTAATTTCCACAGTTTAGTTCATTCGTGATCATACGGATTTGAAGTGTTTGTACACACCTCTGGGAATAAAGAGTTTCTAGAACCTTATAATGATGCATTTTCTTGATCGGGTCTTTCATAAAAGGTCTATTCCTAGATCTGTAATAGAGACAATACTGAGTCAATTATGTTTTCATGGGATGGAACATATCTGTATCTATGCATGATTGTATGCCTTATTGGCTTAATGATTATTATGTTTGTAACAGAGCAATAAAGATCAGGTTTAAAAAAAATACCTTATTTAGATACAAAACCATGGTACTGTTTAGTCAGAAGCTTAGACATAGGATCTTCCATCTTGTGGCTTCCAAACAATGGGTCCAATAGGTAATCAAGCACACACCATCTCTATTTGTGCACCTCAGTTGCATGGTTGGGCAACCAAGCCATATTTAATCCTGGAAACAAGAAAATGAGTTATGCCTTTTACCCTACCCCCAAGAAAATCAAGGTTCTCATTCAGCTGATACTTGTACTGATCCATATATTGGAGACATAACAGGGTCCCAAATAGAGGTGTTGTGAATTGAAACTTCACTGGTGAAGTGACTGTGAAGTGGTTGAAATTCGCCTTCACAAAGCTTTGCGAAGTTTCTGCGGATCTTTGTAACTGCAACTTCACCAAAATTATGATGTTTTTACTGCAAAGTGGCCATGTTTCAGCAAAGTGACTACTTTGCAAGCACATTTTGGTCAATTTGCCAAAAAAAGGCAACTTCGGCAGTCAAAACTTCATGAATTCTGTAAATTCACACGTTGCAAATTCTGCAGAATTCGCAAATAGTTGCAAAGTAAATTTTGGCTACTTCTCTCATCAGTAGTTCCAAATACTATTTTTTTGGCAAATGAGGCAGTTTATGAGCTTTATCAGTACTAATGACTCTGTAGATAGCACACTCACCGCTAGGCCCACATGGTCAAAAGGACTTAGGTTCTAGTCCAACACCATATAGTTGGAGTAAATACTGATAACTGACATTATAGTGCAGTTTGAAAAAGGGTGCTGCACTATTATGTTGCTGTCCTTTGGATGAGACATCAAACTGAGGTTCTTTCTGCCCATCTCTGGTCACTGTCCATATGACGGGACACTGCACTATTGTGGTGCTGTTTCTATTTTTTTTATTATTATTATTGTTATTATTATCTTACAATTTTTGGACAGGAAAGGCACACTAAGCCAAAGCTTGTTTCCAGTTATGTCCTGGGAGCACAGGGAAGTTAAGTGACTTTCTCATGGTCACACAGTGGCAAGTGGTGGCTGTGGGATTCAAACCCAGGTTTCCAGATTTGTAGCTCAGTGCTCTTAACCACTACACTATACTGCCTCCCATAAGCCAGTGGTCATTGTCCAGATGAAAGTTAACAATCCCAAGGCATTTACCACAGAAGAAATGGGGAGTTCCCCAAATGTTATGGACAATATTCTCCCTGCTAATAAAACCGACCCATGTAACCACCTCCCAGGACATACTTGGAAATGAACTATCAAAGCTACATGTGCTTTTCCTGGTCAAAAATTACAAATAAATGTTTGCTCTGAATTTTTTCCTGAAGTCAGATGAGGCCTGGAAGGCCCAGATTATAGGTTATTCTTTCAGGGGCGTAACTAGGAATTTAAAACTTTTACTTGAGAGTTGACAACAGTGTTGCCTCCCTACTATGTATTTATTGAATTTTGTTGACTGGGTAGGCTCACTGTGACTAGAAGTCCCTTTTCTGGGGTGACCTGGGATACAGATGGTAACCAACTGAAATGGAACCAGATTAAGCTGTTGGTGATATTTTTACTGAATGGGGAAAATTTTCCCACAACACCGGGGAAATTCCCCTACTGCATTGTTGACAGAAGGGGGAGCTGCTGCTGTCTGTGTGCAGAATGGCAGACTGTGTTCAACCTTTGACTGAGAAGGATGTTTTGCTGAGTGGCAAACCAGAGGATTCTTGTGAGTTGCCCGAGTTGGCTATGCCTTGGGACCCCATTTGCAAGAATGACATACCTCAGGAGCTTGGCGGTGATGTACACGGTGTTAACCATGCAGCGGGAGTTCTTGGAGTTGCTTCATTTTCAGAGAAACTCTCTGGAGAGATACCTGTCATTGTGTCTCAAGCATAATTTCCTGAGGCCGTTCCTGGCTGTAGCAGTGCTTTCCTTATGGCTCCTCCGGCTGGCTCAGCTGATTGTCACTCGCTGCATACTGAGAGAGCTCCATGGATGAGTCAGATGGCTGATGCTTTTTGCACTAGAATGCAGAAGCATAGGGCTGATGACGTGGCCTTCCCTACCACTGACTGGAGCAAGGAGTCTGCTTTGGCTGATGCTGGCTGGGTTCTACAGGATGGACATTGGCTTCCAGATTCCAACTGGGTTTCCTTTATGCCTGAGTCACGGCAAGTTCGGAGGGCCCCAGCTCAGCTAGGGGAATCGACAGTTATGACTCCACTGACTTCAGGTGAACATTTTGACTCTAATACTGCTTTTCCAGATGGTGCTGACACTGAGACAGGGGCTGGGAATGGACTACCTCATACTTCTCCCGCTCCCTCCCCTCATAGGGACCAGTTTCGGTCTAGACCATGTTTTTCTGACCTCTTTCAGCATAATAAGCTCAAACAAGTCCCTAGGCATAACACAGTACGTTTACGCTATAGAGGGGATCTTCAGGAACACCCCGATAGATTTTATTGGATCGAAGGCTTCTAAAGAATTCTATGAACCTCCAGGCTTCTGATGTTTATGCTGTCATTAATATCAGGAGAGAAGACACATTTGATGTCAGCTTTAAATCCTTTGCTGGCCTTGATAAATTCTGGCTAAAATATGAGACTTTGAAATCTACACCACTTTGGACACCTTTTTGGGGTATTCGCATTACCAAGCCTCTTTTCAAGACTGTGAACATTATGCTCCATAATGAGGGCGTTAATGTGGGGGATATTCTCTTTTGGTTGGAGAGCAAATGTACTGTGCTAGGTCCCCCTGAACCCATTATAGATGGGGAGGGGATTTGGACCGGGAATTGGAAATTTAAAACTAAGTTTCATACTGTGGGAGGTAATGTATAACATATCCTGAATAGTTTTTTCTTGGGGAAAGACAGGGGGGGTCTGTTTTTATCTGGGACAACCCAAAGCCTGCTACAAGTGCAGTAGCACACGACACTTAAGTAGTGCCTGTGATAAAATTAAATGTGCATTATGTGGGGAACTGGACCATGATAGAGGGACTTGTAACATTTTTCATTGCAATCTTTGTGATGAACAAGGCCATGCCTATCACCAGTGTCAATATGCTGGGCAAAACAAACAAGGGGGTCTGGATAAGAAAACCTTGATATCGGAGGCCCAAGATAGATTTAGGCCTAGACCGGAGGATGATGGTACCTCTGAGGCAGGTCCCTCCACCACGACCCCTCCAGGTTCCTCCAGGCCTTAGCCTTCAAACCCTGATCCCCATCCTGATGATTCCACTGCCACGCAGTCTGCTGAGGATGTCGTGGTGGAGCAGCCAGGGGTGGTTTCCATGCCCCCCCCTCCGCTTCTGAGTTTCAGATGCCTCACCCCAAACGGGTTACTAGATCTCATGTCAAAAAACTTGCTCAGGCAGTTGGCGTTCCTACGCAGAACACCTTTCAGGTTCTACAAGACCAGGATGGTGATTCTGAGTTGGACGTCTCTATTAGGTATGGGGCAGCTTCTGAAATGGAGTGCGATGATGAGGGTGGGCCTGATTTGTTAGAGGCTAAGAAAAAATCTGGTCGCAAAAGAAAGAAAGATAAAACTTTACCTCATTTTTGGCTTCCTTGAAACTAGTTTCCCTCAACACCTGTAGCATTAAGAATTTTAAAAAGCGTTTGGGTTTTTTACATTTTTGTAGATCCTTAGCCGCAGATATTATTCTGCTATAGGAAACTAGATTCACTTCCTTATTTGTTATAGTCCAAACTAAAAAGCTTTGGGTGCATGGGCCTTCCTTTTGGTCATTTGGAGCTGATGCTGCTGATGGGATTGGGATTCTTTTTTGTCACACCCAGGTCCAAGTGATTAGATTGGTGGACATTGTCCCCGGCAGGGCACTGCTTCTGGACAGTAATTTTAAGGGATGTTCTCTATGTTAGATTAACATTTATGCCCCACAAGTCAAATCTGCAAGGATTTACTTATTTCATGACATTGGACAATACCTATTTACCCCAAGGCATATTATATGGGGGGGGGGGGATTTCAATTGTAGTTTGGATTTGAAATTTAAAGATCAGGTGAAACAAAAGGTTTATTGCGATTCTCATGCTCTTCATACAGTCATCACTAAAGCTTCTTTGCTTGACACATATAGGGTCTTACATCATGATCTGGGGCCTACCTATAGAAGGAGCAGCTATGCCACTAGACTTGATTTTGTTCTTTCTTCACACCACCTACTTCTGGTGGGTTTTTATTTATCCTCTTGTGAGTTTTCCAATCATTTGGTTCTGAATGTTTGTTTTAGTCTTTCTCAGGTATCCCCCCCCCCCGATTTCCTGCAGTACCCTCCAGGTGGAAACTTAGTCCTGCTCTGCTGTCCCAGGTTCAGTTTCAGACTACCCTCGTAGAGGTCTTTCGACGGCAGCAGTCAGTTGTGGAGCTGTATGATTCTTGGGTTGCATGGTGACTGGCCACTAAAGCAGAGATTGAATGCTCCTCCTTTAGTTTTACCAAGAAATCCCTGGCCATGGATTATATCACTTATTTAGGTTATAGGGACCAGCTTTATAAGTTGATGTCTCTTCCAACTGCTTCAGATGTGCATATTCAGGAACAAATATCCCATATAAAAACTAGGATGAAACATTTTCAGTATAGTAGGGCCTGTCATTTGCATGACGAGATGACTTATGGTTTAAAGTCATTTCCAGTGCCAGACCCCTATTCAGCTTGTAAACAAGCACTGGACAGGAAACTGATGGATGGGCTTTTGGATTCCAAAGTCATTCTTAAAGTTTCTGATGTTGAAATGCTGGACATTGTTCGTGGTGCACTGCAGGACCGATATGGTCTGGCCTTTCATCCTTCGGGCAGATGGACAGATCTTTTTTCCTTCCTTCCCCCTATTCTAACTTCTCACCAATCGCAGGAGTTGGAAGTACCAATTACTGTGGAGCATGGGTGTAGGCAGGCATACTCCAAGCACTCCATGGTGTGCAATTTTATTTAAGGGGGAGTAGCAAATAGGCTCTAAACTGCTTCCTTTTTCCATGAAAACTAACAAAGAAAATACTGAACCTTTCTGTCATTTTATTCATAGGAGTCAAAACTAGAAGAACTGGTCACTAATACTTTCTTTGCATCCCAAGGACAATACAACTTTACAGGCTCTGGGCTGGTATGTGGGTGTCTTAGGGAACAATGCATGGCATTTGTATTTACCCATGCATGGCAACAACCAATGTCATGAGATGAAGTCAGCAGACATCTGGCAACAAGCGACCACTGCACAGTGTGCTTCACGATAAGCACAACCATGGAGACAAGCCATACAAAAACAAGGATACTGGACTTAAGAAGGGCTGACTTTGGCAAAATGGGTGAATACCTAAGGAAAGCACTAGCAAATGACCAAAAAGGAGGGGTGGAAGAACAATGGAGAAAATTAAAAACTGCCATCATAGAGGCAACAAGCCTTTGTGTGGAACAAATAAAGAAAACAAAGCAGAGTAAAAAAACACTATGGTTTTCAAAAGAGGTGGCAGGGAAGGTTAAGGAGAAAAAGGCTGCATTCAAAAAGTATAAGGAATCACAGAAGGAGCACGACAGGGAACTGTATCAATTAAAGAAGAAAGAAGTGGGGAAGGCAGTCAGAATAGCAAAGGCCCAAACTGAGGAAAAAACAGCCAACTCAGTTAGGAAGGGGGATAAAACCTTTAATAGCTACATTAGGGAGCATAGAAAGGTTAAGGGAGGAATTGTGAAGATTAATAAAGGAGAGGGGAGGTGGGCAGAGGGAGACAGTGAAAAGGCAGAGATAGTGAATGAATACTTTTGCTCAGTATTCACAAAAGAAGATGAGGAGGAGTTACCTAAACCAGACAATATAAGCACTCTGGGTAGGGGGGTTGACACCAGTCCATTTACAGAAGAAAGAGTCTTGAAAGAACTCCTAAAACTCAAGGTGGACAAAGCAATGGGCCTGACAGGATTCACCCCAGAATCCTAAAAGAACTAAGGGAGGACCTAGTGACACCACTGACCACACTTTTTAACAAATCATGGGAGAATGGGGTGGTGCCTGAGGACTGGAGGAGGGCAGATGTGATTCCCCTTCACAAAAGTGGGAGCAGGGCAGAAGCAGGAAACTACAGACCTGTAAGTTTGACCTCAGTGGTGGGGAAAATGATGGAATCACTTCTGAAAGATAGAATTGTTGAGTACCTAGAGGCCAGAAGGGCACAGGACCCAAAGCAGCATGGATTTACAGCAGGAAGGTCATGTCAAACGAACCTAATTGATTTCTTTGACTGGGTGACCAAAGTAATAGACCAGGGAGGGGCTGTGGATATGGCCTACCTAGACTTTAGCAAGGCATTTGACACAGTCCCGCACAAAAGATTAATAATCAAGTTAGCCATCCTGGGAGTGGGTTCCAGGGTGGTAGCCTGGGTAGCAACCTGGCTGCACAACAGGACACAGAAGGTAATGGTGAATGGAACACATTCCAAAGAAAGGGGGGTTACTAGTGGAGTACCTCAGGGCTCAGTACTGGGTCCAGTCCTCTTTAACATCTTTATAGGTGACATTGCAGAGGGTCTGGAGGGAAAGGTATGCCTCTTTGCAGATGACACAAAGATCTGTAACAGAGTTGATACACAAGGGGGTAAGAAAGGATGAGAAGGGACTTGGCAAGGTTGGATGAATGGTCAGACATATGGCAACTTAGATTCAATGCAAAGAAATGCAAAGTAATGCACCTGGGAAACAAAAACCCAGCAGAAGAGTACTCAATAGCAGGGGAGGTACTAACAACAATAAAAATGGAAAGGAACTTGGGGGTAGTCATATCAGATGACCTAAAGGTGGGTAAGCAATGTGAGAAGTCAGTAAGGAGAGCCAGGGGGATACTAGGATGCATAGTAAGGGGCATCACAAGTAGACAAAGGGAAGTGGTTATCCCTCTGTACAGACAGTTGGTGAGACCCCATCTGGAATACTATGTGCAGTTTTGGAGACCCCATCCATGCAAGGACATAGACAGGATGAAAGCAGTCCAGAGGAGGGCAACTAAAATGGTGCAGGGTCTGCATCAGAAACCATATGAAGAGACTGAGAGAGCTTAATATGTATACCCTTGATGAAAGGAGGGATGGGGACATGATAGAAACTTTCAAGTACCTCAAGGGAATCAACAAAGTCCAGGAGGGTAGCATCTTTCAGAAAAAGAGATGTGGAAGAACAAGGGTACAATTTAAAGATAGAGGGGGGATGGCTCAGGGGTATTGTGAGGACATTTTTTTTCATGGAGCGAGTGGTGGATGCATGGAACCGCCTTTCTGGGGAGGTTGTTGGGTCTAAAACGGTGGGGGAATTCAAACATGGGACAGACATAAGGCAATTGTAGTGGGGGTTGCAGGAAGTAGGCTGCTGGTTAACTTGAATCTGCAGCTTATTAAATAGGTAGGGAAATGGGCAGACTGGGTGGGCCAAGTGGTCTTTATCTGCCGTCAAAGTCTATGTTTCTATACAAAAGTTGTATTTATTGTGCCAAATAAGGCAACAAACATGGTCCTGGTGTACATCTGGCTACACCCGGGGGGGGGGGTAGCTCACCCTAACAAGGGGGGTAGCAGTGAGTCCACTTGGTGTGCAGCTCTGAAATCCCTGGCTACACCCCTGCTGTGGAGGAGGTCAGGTCAGAAATTTCGAGTTTGAAGACTGGAATTTCACCTGGCTTGATTGCTCAGTTTTATAAATTTTTTTCGGACGATTTCAGTGACATCCTTGAAAATGTCTATAATAAGATCTTAGCTGTCGGAGTTATGCCTCCAGACTTTTCTGTTGCTTTAAGTATTTTTTCATAAAAGAAAGGTATCAAACACAATATTGATAATTGGAGACCGATAAGCTTGCTGAACACAGACTATAATATTTTTTCTGCTATCCTGTATCATAGACTCCAAACATAGAAACATAGAAACATAGACTTTGACGGCAGATAAGGACCGCTAGGCCCACCTAGTCTGCCCATTTCCCTACCCACAGGATAGGCCACAGATCCTAGTTATCCAACAGCCTATTTCTTCCTACCCCCCACAAGAATTGCCTTATGTCTGTCCCATGCATTCTTGAATTCTTCCACAGTTTTAGACCCCACAACCTCCTCAGGAAGGCTGTTCCATGCATCCACTACCCTCTCTGTGAAATAATACTTCCTCACATTGCCCCTGAACCGCCCTCCTTCTATCTTTAAATTGTGTCCCCTTGTTCTTGCAAGTCTCTTTTTCTGAAAGATGCTACCCTCTTGGACTTTGTTGATTCCACTGAGGTACTTAAAAGTTTCTATCATGTCCTCCCTCTCCTTCTTTCCTCAAGGGTATACATAATAAGCTCCTTAGTCTCTCCTCATTAGACTTCTCTTGCAGACCCTGCACTATTTTAGTTGCCCTCCTCTGGACTGCCTCTATCCTGTCTATGTCCTTGCGGAGATGGGGTCTCCAGAACTGGACACAGTACTCCAGATGGGGTCTCACCAACTGTCTGTACAGAGGGATAACAACTTCCTGTTTTCTGCTGATGATACCTCTCCCTTTACATCCCAGTATACCCCCAGCCCTCCCTACTGCCTTCTCACATTGCTTGCTAACCTTAAGGTCATCTGATATGATTACCCCCAGGTCCATTTCCTTTTTTGTTGTTGTTACTATCTCCCCACCCACTGTGTATTCTTCCCCTGGGTTCTTTTTTCCCAGGTGCATTATTTTGCACTTCTTTGCATTGAATCCTAGCTGCCATACTTCTGACCATTCCTCCAACCTTGCCAAGTCCCTTTCCATCCTTTCCATGCCTCCTTGTGTATCAACCCTGTTGCAGATCTTTGTGTCATCTGCAAAAGGCATACTTTTCCTTCCAGTCCCTCTGCAATGTCACTGATGAAGACATTAAAAAGGACTGGACCCAATACTGAACCCTGCGGTACCCCACTAGTAACTCCCCTTTCTTCAGAGTGGACTCCATTTACAATTACCTTCTGTGTCCTGTTGTCCAGCCAATGTTTTACCCAGGCTACCACCCTGGGCCCCACTCCCAGGCTGGTTAATTTGACTATTAATCTTTTGTGTGGGACTGTGTCAAATGCCTTGCTAAAGTCAAGGTAGGCCATGTCCACAGCCCCTCCCTGGTCTACTACTTTGGTCACCCAGTCAAAGAAATCTATTAGATTCGTCTGACATGACCTTTTCGCTGTGAACCCATGCTGCCTTGGGTCCTGTGCTCCACTGGCCTCTAGGTACTCAACTATTCTTTCCTTCAGAAGTGACTCCATCACTTTCCCTACCACAGAGGTCAGACTGACAGGTCTGTAGTTTCCTGCCTCTGTCTTGGTCCCACTTTTGTGAAGGGGATTCACATCTGCCTTCCTCCAGTCCCCGGGTACCACACCATCCTCCCATGATTTATTAAAAAGAGTAGCCAGTGGTTTCACTAGTTCCTCCCTTAATTCTTTTAGAATTCTGGGGTGAATTCCATCAGGACCCATTGCTTTGTCCACCTTCAGTTTTAGGAGTTCTTGCAGAACCGTTTCTTCTGTGAAAGGACTGGGATTGACCCCCCTATCAAGAGTGCTTCTGTTAATTGGATTAGGCACTTCCCCCTCCTCTTTTGTGAATACTGAACAGAAATATTCATTCAGTATTCCTGCTTTTTCACTGTCCCCCTCTGCCCACCCACTGTTCATTCTATTCAGCCTCACTATCCCTCCCTTTGTCTTTCTATGCTTGCTGATGTACCTATAAAAGGTTCTATCCCCCTTATTAACTGAGTTGGCTATCTTTTCCTCAGTTTGGGCCTTTGCTTTTCTGACTTCCTTCCCTGCTTCCTTCTGACTTAACTGGTACAGCTCTCTGTCCTGCTCCTTCTGTGTTTCCTTATACTACTGGAATGCTATCTTTTTCTTCCTGACTTTCACAGCCACCTCTTTTGAGAACCATAGTGGCTTTTTCTTTCATTTTGATTTTATTTGCTTCACACAAAGGCTTATTGCCTCTGTGATGGCAGTTTTGATAATTCCCCATTGTTGCTCCACACTTCCTTCTAGCCTGTTTGCTAGTGCTTTTCTGAGGCACTCTCCCACCTTGCCAAAGTCAGCCCTCCTAAAGTCCAGTACCCTCACTTTTGTATGGCTTGACTCTGTAGCTGAGTTTAACGTGAACCACACTGTTTGATGGTCACTTGTCCCCAGATGGCAACCCACTTCTAGATCTGAGATCCTCTCACTGCCCCCATTTGAGAGTACGAGGTCTAAGATTGCTCCCTCACGAGTGGCTCCTTTTTTAATTCACCCAGTACAGACTTGTTCTATTCCAGGAAGGAATGTCCAACAAAATTTGATACTTTTATGGAATATCTGTGAATGCAGCCTTATGAAAAAGCTTTTAGGTTATTTGTTGTCACTAGACCAGGCCAAAGCCTTTGACAGAGTATCACATGGTTTTTTGTTTCAGGTTTTCCAGTAATATGGGTTTTCTTTGAAATTCAGGTCCTGGATTCGTACTTTATATGATCAGGCTGTAATTTATCCTATGGTAAATAGTTTGATTGGGAACAGTGTGAGTTTCCATAGGGTGTGCATCAGGGTTGCCCTATTAGTCCCCTGCTGTTCACTGTTGTGTTAGATCCATTGATTCAGGAAATCCTTCATCAACCCAATATTTTGGGTCTTACTCCCTCTGTTGAGGTTCCACCCCAGGTATTGGCAGTTTATGCAGATGATGTGTGCCTTATTTTATGTGATAAGAACTCAGGTCTTGTTGCCCTTGATATTTTGGACCGTTTTGGTACTATTTCTGGTACTGCTATTAATCCCGAGAAAAGTTTGGGGACCTTTTAAGGGGAAGGGTCTTTTGATTCTTCCATTGGGCAGATTGCCATTACTGGTGCCCCTATAAAGATTCTGAGGTGTTTTTTGGGGAATGGGGATTTGGCTGAACATAATTGGAAATCTCATATTGAATTAGGTGAACATAAGGTACAATTGTGGAAATCCTGGTCATTTTCTAAGCAGAAGTGAATTATGATTATTAAAAAATTCCTTCTCCCGTTATTTTTGTATTTTAGTTCAATTTTTCCTTTGCCTAAACTTTATGAAACCCGATTGTACAGCATTTTTTTTTTCATATGCTTTGGGGGAGTCGATTGAACCTGGTCAAGAGAGATTTCACTTATTTACAGATCAATTTTTATTTTATTTATTTTAGCTTTTGTTGACCGGGTAAGTACACTAGACAAGTATTATGCCTATTTTCAGGAACGACCCGGGAGAGTACAACATAGGGATACAGACATTGTTTACAGTAGAGAGTAAGTACAGCATGACAACATGTGGGAGATAGTAACATAGTCCAGGGGGTATGGATGGTCATAATACAACTTATAACTGTTAAGGTTAATGTACCCCCGGGATGAGTAGGTCACCTACAGATTACAACAAAAAGCATATACACATTTTTCACATTAGATAAGGGTGGCCTTGCTATGACTAACTCTTTGGTGTTTTATTTCTCTTTTTTGGTTAAATCAACTTTTAAGGAGCCTGCTCAATATTTTTCTCATCCTTGGGATTTCTGGACTTTTTATTTAATTAAGGATTTTTTATTGAAATGGTCTGATGAGGCCCCAATTATTAAAATTAATTCTGGTGCCCCTTTTTTATTTATCAGGTGGCAACTAAACTTCGGACGTGGAAACTTACTCAGTCTCTGGTTTACCGACTTCCCAGGAAAGCTCTGTATATTGAGATTATGACCAGGAATTTTCTGGTTTCTGTTAATTTCCCTAGATGTTTCCCCTCAAAAACCCACCTGGCATTGAAGGTTCTCAATGATAAATGCATTCCCTCTAAAATGTGGGATGTGACCTGGCTTAGTTGCCACGGAAGGTTGGGGGTTAAGGGTAATTTGAAGTACAAATCTGTTGCTGAGCGACAATGTATTCGACCTGAATGTACAGGCCTTGAAGAAACTATGGAACATTTTTTTCATTTCTTGCAGTTATGCCAAACTTTTTTGGGAAGCTTTGCTCTCTAAATGGGGTTGGGGTATTTCTAGACATATTTCTTATGAAAGTTTGGTGCTTGGGGATTATTCTGTTTTTTTTCTCTCAATATTATCCTAGTACTTTAAATGTGGTGTTTGCATGTATAAAGTTTTATATGTGTCAAGCAAGATGTCAATTTTCTTTACAGCACAATTATACTTTGCCTTCAGTCTTGCTTGCCCATATCGAATTGACATTAAAGAACCAGAGAGAGAGACTTTGAATTGGGGTTTTTGCCTTCTCACAAGTTCCATGAATACTGGAAACATGTTTATTGGCTTTAATAGTTTTGGGGGGAATGTTAGAGGAATTTCTGTTTTGTTTATATTCCTTCCAGCACTGTCCATTTCTAATTTGTTGTTTTCTCAATTAACCTGATCTCTAGTTTTTCTTTTATTGCTATGTTTGTAATTTTTTCTTTTCACATTTTTTTTCTTGTCATTTTTTTGGTTTGTATTCATGATTATGAACTGATGTTTTTGTTCTTTGCAATAAACAATTCCCCTACTCTTCAAGCAGGGGGACCCTATGGCTGTCAGCACTGATGGCCAGTCAGGTTAAGCAGAGCAAGGAGACGGACGTGCGGGAGGCTGGGGAGCAGGTCTTCTCCCTGCCTCGACTGTTCTAAAGACCACCACTACGAATGAAATTCTACTGGAATCAATTGTTCAAACCCAGGAAAATGGTGACGTTCCTGAAATACAAGTGTTTGCTTTAAAAACGTAGAAGGCACCACAGAGCCAAAACCAGATCAGTACACTACAACAATAAAAGTTAATTCTGCAGCACAATATCTGACTTTACAAAAGGAAGAAGAAAGGCTAAGGAAAAAACATGTGGAAATCCAGCTCACTTTGTCTAACCTGCGTAAAGAACAAGAACAGGAAGACTCAGCTGATTGTCAGGCCCAACTGCCACCTGGTGATGTGGCAGCATCAAAGAACACCATTGAGATACAGTACATACATCAACTATAGAGGTACAGTCTGAAAATGCCTCTGAAATTTCTGCAAACAATGCTAAATGTATTATGGGGGGAAGACATGTCAGGAATGGTGAATATGAGTGTGAAAGCACTTGGTCTAAGACATTCTCCCACACAGCCTACTACAGCATCTGATTCAGCTTGGTCAGTGGATTCTGCACTGCAGGTGGTGGGATGGGACCATTCTCTACAAAACAGAGCTTGGGTGTCAGGTCCTACTCCAATCTGCATGCCATCTACAACAGTAACTAGAAATAGGGGTACTGCTTCAACTTTAACTGTTAGGATTCCTGGGGAAAATACAAGTTCTGAGCCAGTACCTAAATCACCTTTACATCTTTCAGGGAACCTTAAGTTAACACAAAATCCAGTGCTATATTTCAGAAATACACATTACACTGAGCAGACTGAACTTGAAGAGGACACAGAACTAGATTGTTTACTGACAATGATTTACTGGCTCAGCCAGAGGAGCCCTCCACCTCAACACAGGGTGCAGCACCACCGCCTCCAAGTGGCCGACAGGACAGACTACATGCATCATTTTTTTCATGCTCCTATGTCTCCAGCTAAATGGCATAACGCTGTAAGATTGTTATATAAAGATATACTACAACAGCTCCCAGACAGAGTGTTTGTGGGCAAAGAACTGCTTAAAGGCTCCGTGAAATACCATGCACAGAAGTATATGCTCTCATACACATATCTAGAGAGTACATTTTTGATATCAGTTTTGAAACAGCTAGTGGTCTAGAAAAGTTTTGGCTTCTAAACAATGAAGTGAAAAAGACTCCACCATGGACCCCTTTTAGAGCTATACCACTAACTAAACCAGCAGTAAAGACAGCCACAGTATTGTTCAGGAATGAGGGAGTCAGTGTTACTGACTTGTTGTACTGGTTAAATCAAAAATGCACTGTTTTGGATCATCCCGAGGCTGTATTTGACAGTGAACAGTTTTGGACAGGAGGTTGGAGAATGCAAGTATAACTAAGATCTACGGACAATGGTCTACAACAACTCCCTAACTGTTTTTTTATAGGCCAAGACAGAGGTGTTCTCTTCTATTCCGGTCAACCAAAGGCCTGCTATAGATGTGGTTCTACAACCCATCTTAGCAGCTTTTGTTTATTTATTACTAGGATTACAAATACCTTTGAACCAAGGGTTCTTTTACAAAGGTTCTGCGTCAGCAATGGGTACAAGCAAAACAGTGGTAAGATACAATACAGGGTCAGGAGGTTAACACAGAAGTAAGCATAGGTAAGATACAATACAGGTCAGGAGGTTAACTTGTAGCAAAAGACAGTACATGTGTATAGACTAGCACAGTAGCAAACAGTCAGTGGCAAATATCAATGCACAATTAACAATACAGGTGTGTATATATAGCAAGGCACAAATACAAATAAAAAACATCCTGGGGTGACATAAGTGGAGCAAGGGTGGGGGATAAGAGGGGGATGGGTGGGGAAAAGGGGGTTAGGCAGTCAAGGATGTGACATTGTCGTAAGTGCAAGAACAGAAAGATAAGTGCTAGCTAGTCTGGGGTGTTTGTGATACAATTCGCTGAACCTTTTGTAATGAGCTGGGTCACTATGGTGGGCAATGCAGGAATGAGTTATTAAAGGAATAATGCATGACAGGGTGTGTGTCGTGCTGGGATAACATCACGC
Source organism: Neoceratodus forsteri (assembly GCA_016271365.2). NCBI lineage: Eukaryota > Metazoa > Chordata > Ceratodontiformes > Ceratodontidae > Neoceratodus > Neoceratodus forsteri. The sequence goes on from CM028135.1 coordinate 757,947,502, forward strand.
CTGAGGTGATTGGGCACGAGGCCGCAGGCTAGTGTGACCAATCACCCTAGAAGTGATGTTATCCTAGCACGACACAAACCCTGGAGTGCATTATTCCTATTATACAATGGTTTGTTTGTAATACAAACAAAATAATGAAAAACCTATATTTAAAGTATATTTTTTGTCATTTTATAAAGCTGTAGGCTTACTTTATGGCAAAATAGTGCTGATTTTCAGCCGGTAGGTGGAGCTGCTGTGTCTGTGTGGCTCTGCACTCCACGTAACATCTTTGTCAGTGGTACCAGGTTTTGTTAGTCTGCCCCTTGCAGTTTTGTTGTCAGCATTGTATTGTCTGTCTTTTTGATAACTGGTTGTAAATGTTGCTACTGGGTGGTAATTGGTCTCGTCAACCACCCCTCCCCCACTTGTTCCCATCTTTCATTTTCCCTCCTGCTGTGAAGATTTCTGCAAAGTAGGTAGGGAGGTGGTAGTGAGAATATTTCACATTTGTTTGACATGGTCCTATTTAAAAAACAAAATCAAGCATCCACCCCAGGGTACTGAAGGAGATGGCAGAGGCCCTTGCAGGACCTTTGGCAGACCTATTTAGTGCCTCAGCACATTCGGGGGTGTGCCTCAGGACTGGAGGATGGCTCATGTGATGCCCCTCCACAAGAGTGGCCCCAAGAATAAACTGGGAAACTACAGACCAGTGAGCCTCACATCCATCGTGGGTAAGCTAATGGAGACTATCCTGAAGGAAAGGCTGGTGGCCCTCCTAGAGGCCAAAGGACTACAAGACAGCAGACAGCATGGCTTCATACGGGGCAGATCCTGCCAAACCAACCTGGTGGAGTTCTATGACTGAGTAACTAGGCAACAGGAAAGGGGCCATGCAGTGGATGTCCTGTATCTGGACTTCAGTAAGGCATTCGACTCGGTGCCGCATGGAAGGCTGGGAAGTAAGTTAGTAGGCACAGAGGAAGGTGCAAAGCTGGTGAGATGGGTAGGGAACTGGCTTCAGGGAAGGCAACAGAGGGTGGTGGTGGGTGGGGAGCTCTCACACCCAAGGGTAGTGACGAGCGGTGTTCCACAGGGCTCAGTCATTGGGATCAGTGTTGTTTGGGATATTCATTGCAGACGTATCATTGGACATCAAGAGCAAGATCAGTCTGTTTGCTGATGATACCAAGGTAGGAGCAGTGGTGGATGTCCTAGGGCGATGGCAGGGGTTGCAGGATGATCTGGCAAAGCTTGAAACCTGGTCAGACACCTGGCAACTGGGGTTTAATGTCAAAAAGTGCAAGGTGCTGCATTTTGGGATGAAGAACCCAAGGAGGAGTTACCAGCTGGGGGGAGTGCAGCTAGCCCAGACAGAGGAGGAGAAGGATCTGGGGGTGCTCATTACAGGGTCAATGAACAACAATGTAGGAAGGCAGCTGCAAAGGCCAATAAAATGCTGGCTTGTATTGCAAGGGGTATATTCTTGAGGAGGGAGGAGGTGATTCTGCCACTGTATAGGTCATTAGTTAGACCGCACCTGGAGTACTGTGTGCAGTACTGGTGCCCATATCTGAAGAGGGACATTAAGTTACTGGAGGGGGTACAACGCAGGGCGACAAAGATGATCAAGGGGCTGGGGGACTTATCATATGAGAGGAGGCTGAGGGAGTTGAACATGTACTCACTGGAGGAGAGGAGGGACAGGGGGGGACATGATTGAAACTTTTAAGTACGTGAAAGGAATAAACAAGACAGTACAGAGGGGCTGTTCAAATAAGGGAGGAAGGGACACCAGGGGCCATGATATGAGACTGGAGGGAGGAAGGTTCAAGAGGGAGATGAGGAGACACTTTTTTACAGAGTGGGTGGTGGCTGGGTGGAGTGCGTTACCTGCAGAAATGGTATCCAGAAGAACAGTAGACTGCTTCAAAAGGGGATGGGACAGGACAAGGGGGGTCAATGAAGGAGAAGGGTAGAAGGGAGGGGCAGCTACAGAATAAGGGGTGCTACCAGCTACATCAACAACCTTTACAGAATTTTTGCAATCATAAAATATGTTTTTTAAACTAAGGATACTTCGAGACCTCAGGGGGTTGACAGTGTCCCTTTAATGCCTTGTGCCAGCCTGAGTTCCTTAGATGCCTTGACTCCCCTCACTGCCCATGTCACCTCCTTCGATTCTGTCAGGTACTCCTCCCTGTCCTCCTCCCTCCCTGTTTTCTTGTACCTCCTAAAGGCAGCTCTTTTCCTCCTTACCTTTTCCATGACCTTCTTGCTTGACCAGCTCGGTTTCTTACCCTAGCCTTCTTGCTCTGAGCCTTGCAGCAGGTTTTGGTTGCCTCCACTATCCCCAGCTTTATGAGCTCCCACCTCTGGTTAGTGCTCATACTAGGTTGAATTCTGTCTAGGTACCCTTTTACCACTTCCCCCATCCTCCCAAAGTCAGCCCTCCTGAAGTCCAGCACTCTTGAGCCAGATTCCACTCCTTCCTTGCCCATATCCAATGTGAGCCATACTGAGTGGTGGTCACTCCCTGACAGTGGTTCTTCCACCGTAAGTTCTCTCACAAACTCCCCATTTGCCAGCACAAGGTCAAGGGTGTTCCTAACCTGGTTGGTTCACTGACCATTTGCTGCAGGAAACTGTCCTGGAAGGCATCCAGCAGTACCTGCTCCCTTCTATTCCTGGTTGTTGAGGTACTCCAGTGCACTTCTGGCATGTTGAAGTCCCCCACAATCATCACACTACCCTTCTCACAGGTCTTCCTGATCTATCCCTCAAGTTTTTTGTCTAACTCCTCCATCTGAGAGGGGGCCTGTACATCACTTCCATTCTGAGAATCCTATTCTTGGAATCCTGGATTTGCATCCAAAGTGACTCCATACTACCCTCCTCCCCTTCCTCCCTTACACACTTCAGTCCTTCCTTCACATATATTGCCACCCCCCCTCCTTTCCCAATCAACCTGTCCCTATGAAATAACCTGTACCCTGGTACAGACAGGTCCCAGTCATTGTATTGGGTGGCCCATGTTTCTCTGATGGCTGCAATGTCCACCTCTCCCTCTGCTATGAGCACCTGTAACTCTGCAGTTTTCCTTCCAAGACTCCTAACATTAAGGGTAACCACCTTCCACCCTTTCCTCCCCCTCCCATCCTGCCCTCCTTTATTAACATCACCAATAGTACTTGCCATTTATCCTTTGTCACTGTTCTGGGGTAAGCTCATATGGTTTCCCAACCTGTGGTCTCTGCATGTCTTTTGCCCACTTGCCACCCCCCACTCTGAGTTTAAATTCCCAACTTCCTTTATGTACTCCTCCATCCTCTGTTTCAGCACTTTCTTTCACTCCTCACTCAAGTGTAGTCTGTCCTTGGCATAGAGACTACTGTCCTCCCAGGTCCCTCCCCACCCTTCCAACAGTCCATACCCTTTAGCATGACACCAGGTTGTTAGCCATCCATTAAATTCCTCTATTCTCAGCTTTCTTGTTGTGCTTGCCTTAGGCACTGGAAATATCTCTGAAAAAGTTACTGATCTTCCTGCCCCCTCACACAATTGTCCTAGTTCCTCAAACCTCCTCTGGACTATATCTACTGTCTTGTCAGCCAGGTCATTTGTCCCAAGATATATAATTAATTGAGGCTTGTCCCTACCCCTTCTCGCATATTTCAGAACAGACTGTCCCACCTTTTCCGCTGTTATTCCTGGCATGGCCTCCACCCAAATGTGACTCTACCTCTCCCCTTTGCTACCCCACCTGACTCCTCTTAGTATTGAGTCCCCCAGCACTAAGATTCCACCCCTCTTACTCCCTGCTTGCTTCCATTCATGTCAATCTCTCATTCCTAGCTCCTCTTCTTCCTCCTGCACATTATTTCTCCCTTTTTCCCCTGTTGCAATTCTCCCAGAAGAACGTCCCCCTGCTCAGGTTTGGTCCAGGCATTTATCAATTACTCCTCCAATTGCATCACTTCCCTCCTAACATCACGGTTCAGTGCCAGCCTGACGAATCAGAACACAAGACTCTTTCTTGCCATTGTAAAATATGTAATTTGTGTGAAACTAAAGGGCACTACTATCAGAATTGTCCATGGGCAGCGCATAATCAGCAAGACCAAGCTGATGATGAAGTACAGAGATTACTCATTGCAAATGTACAAAGGGAGAAAACTAGGCAGCAAGCACATGTAACCCCTCCAGCTACTTTACTGCCCCTAAAACAAGACAATCCTCCTCAAAATACTGCCCACAAATTCAGGCCACTCCCCCTATAAGCGCCCTGACAATCGATGATTCTCAGACTGAACCCCCCCATGTGCTCCACAAGTTCAGGCCACTTCCCCTATAAATGAAACTGACAACTGTCCCTTCTCAGACTTGAAACACTCCTATCTCAGACCAATACCCATTCTGTTAATGAAGCAATGCAGGAGGATTTCAGCTTAGCGACTGTGCCCCCTCTCCATGCAGGAGGCTCCTAGTGGGTCATGGAGCATGATGGCAAGACACAGACAGTCTTGGACAGAACCTGTCTCTAAAACAACAAAAAAATCTGATATCCCCTTACAAAATAGGTTTCAAAACCTGCAAGATGACCAAGAGAAATTAGATGATGAATCAGACACCTTTCCCTTTGGTCCTCCCGAAAAGATCCAGCATCTGATCTAGAAAATGAAATGCAAAATGTCACACAATCCAATAAAGATAAATCAAAACTAAAACCTAAGACAAAATTAAAAGGAGTGGGTAGTTAAACAAAGGGAAAAAAATTTCTCAGCCCGAAAAATTGCCCTTTTTGCTGCTACTTCAATGGCACCACCTTTACTTATATGCTCTATAAATGTAAACAGCATAAAAAGTTTTAGGAAACAAAAAAAGGAGGTGTTTTCATACATAACATTAAATAATCCAAGGGTATATTTTATCCAGGATTCTAGATTGCATACCATACCTGAAATTGCTTTAGTGACTAAACAACGGTATGTAGGCACTACCTACTGGTCTTTAGGTCAAGATGTCTGCTCAGGGGTTGTGATTTTATTCCACTCTATTCCAGTGTATGTTATGACATTAATTGATTTAATACCTGGTAGGGTACTGATTTTATATAATAAAATACAAGGAGTGCTTTATAGATTTATCAATGGGTATGCAATGTAAACAAAAGCTGAAAGGATAGATCTGTTCAAGTTCATACATCCATATTTGTATTCGGCACAGAATGTGATTGTGGAGGTGATTTTATTTGTGGGCTTTCAATAGCTGACAGGGAATCACAGACCTCTACCAGGAACATATTTTGTGATATGTCATACTTGGCAATTATAATAAAATCCTCTACCTTAGTAGATGCATAGCTCACTGTTAAGGGTAAACCGGACCCTACCTTTTATAAAGGCAGTTTAGTAACCAGGATAGATTTCTTCTTTATTAGTAATCACTTACATATTTCCTACAAGCAGTGGAGTTTTCAGATAATAAAACACCGAAGCTTCAGTTAGGTTATGACCAGGGCCCAAACAATGGGCTAGGAACAAGGAAGTTTAACTCCTCCCTTCTATAAATCAAAAACATTACACAAGAGATTTTGTGGCTCTAAGAAGTCAGGAAATCAGTTTCTTCCTTATACAAAAACCCTGGGCTCTAGTAGGAAGACATGAAGGAAGATCTTAGAGAATTGCTTAAAAACCTCAGCAGGAAACACAGGAATTAGCAATATATGGAGTATCTGAGATACAGAAGTCAGTTGCAAAAATTAATATCTTTATCACACAAGTCTACTCATGACTATACTAATCAAATTTGAAACGTAAAAGTCAAAATGTCAAAATATCATTTTAAACAAGCAGTTTTTTGGAACCCATGGAAAGACAGGTAAGGCCTGTCCTTTTGACATTTGCAATTTTAGAATAAAATCTAAAAAGCTTACAGAATTACACAATGAAAATCAAACTAAGCATAAAGATCAATCATATATTATGAACATTGTGGTTAATTATACTCTGGGGCCCAGATATTCAAAAGGGTTGCACCATGCTCAATAGGGTTGTTCCAGTGCAAGTCCGAAAATGCGTCATTCTGTGATATTCCGCGGGAGACAGATGCATCCCCCCAAATCATGCTGAGCAAGAGCGCAATGATAATGAATGCATGCACAACTGAAGGGGGAGGAACCATGCATAAATGGCGCAGTGTGATATTCAACAACATGCGCTATGCGCAATAGGGGAGCAAGCGGAAGTTGCATGATAGCGGAAATGAGCCAAAATAAAAAAGAACAAGGGAGAGGCACAAGAACGCTACAGGGAAGGCACACGTGGCTGGCCACTAGGCAGACACACAGGGTAGGACAGACGCACAGGGCAGGACAGGGAATGGGCACCCTGAGCCCACAGGCACAGGGAAAGTGTGGGGAGCCACAGCCAGTGCAGAAGGGGGAAGTGCCACACAGCACTGAAGCCACCACAGGAAGGTGTTCCCGGTGCAGGGGAAGTAGCAGCCAGGACAGCAAGGGGAACACAGAAACAGCTGCCGGGGGGGCACAAGCCAGGGACATGGCCAGTGCCACCATCCAGAAGGAGGCAGTAATGAGGGGGGTGAGAAGGCAGACAGCAGGGGGGCGCGGCTGTGGAAGGGCCCATCAGCGGTATGCCCCCAACAGACAGTACCGAGCCCACACCAGCTTCGAGCTGTACAGCAATACCGAGATCGTGGGCCAGTACCGCCTGAATCGGGCAATTCTGAGGTGGCTCTGTGAGCTGTGCAGTGACGTGATGCAGGCATCCACACGACGGAGCCATGCTCTGTCAGTGGAGACTAAAGTGACAGCTTGCATGTGCCTGCTTGCCACGGGTACCTTCCAGAGACCAACAGGGGACACCACAGGCATAACCCAGTCATCCGCGTCACACCACCTCACCCAATTCCTTGGTGCACTGCTGCCACATGCTGCAGAGTACATCCATTTCCCCAGCACACCGGTGGAGCACACAGCAAATATACAGGAGTTCCACAGGGTGGCACGTATGCCTGGCATACTAGGAGCAATAGACTGCACCCATGTGGCCATCCGCACACCACCTGGCCCAGAGGGGGCCACATATATCAATCGGAAGGGCTATGTAAGCATCAACTGCCAGGTGGTGTGCGATGCCAGGGGGTGCATAATCAATGTCTGTGCCACGCACCCTGGAGGAGCACATGATGCCTTCATCTGGCACCAGTCAGCACTGTGCCACAGATTCAAGAGTGGGGACATCCCCACTGGCCACTTAGTGGGTGAGTATGCAAACCACGCAGACAACCATAGAACTTGGGAGGGGCATGGTCAGAGGTGACATGGGTAGTGGCCTACATAGCCCAAGGCAGGGCGATGCTGATCACCAAACTAACCTCCACCCTCTACACACACAGGTGACAGTGGATACCCACTCCATCCCTGGCTGCTCACACCATATCAGTGTCCAGTGACCCCATTGCAGCAATGCTACAATGGGGCACATGCCACCACATGCAATGTCATCGAGCTGGTGTTCAGGATGCTGAAGGCACGTTTCCATTGCCTGGACACCTCCGGCGGTGCCCTACAGCACAGCCCCTCAAAGGCCTGTGGGCTATTCCTGGCCTGTTGCATCCTGCACAACATGGCCAATGACTGTGGGATAGCTGTACAGGTCAAAGAGGGGGACAGCGATGGGGACGATGAGGACGCTGGTGAAGATGGTGATGGGCAGCCCCCCCTTGGGTGATGGGATCCCGACTGCTCTGGCTGGCACAGCTGCACCGGGACACCATCACAGAGGAGCACTTCAACCAACCCAGGTAAGTCATGGGGCCATGTGCAACCACCAGTGGCAAAGGCACAACCCACAAACATGCATGGACACACACCAGGAGTGCATGCTGTCAAGGGAAGTGGCCGAGCATGGAACCACACACACCGCCAGGGATGGGCGAGGTGTAGCATGGGACACGGTCATACATACACACACACGCACACACACACCTCACAAGACAAGCACAAAGGGTAGGAGGCATGCCAATGCAGACCGCCACCCCTAGCCACACACACGTTCACAGACCACCACACCCACTGCCTGTCATTGTGCGTGTGTCAGATGCTGGGCACCATTGCACAGTGATGTACAGTGCAACACAGGCATCACCATGCACATGCCACAGTGGACAGCAGCTAGGAGGGTGTGCAGATGAAACTTGTGTGTGCATGCAGGGCCGGGTACCCCACCTGTGCATTGCCCACTGAATGACACAATGCACAACTGGGCAGCATCAGACAGTAGCCGTGCTGGGAGAGAGGTCAATCACGTGCCACAGGGTCACGGCTGCCATGGATGCATGGGCAGCTGTGCTGAGACCCGCCAGCAGTGACAGGCTGACCACTGGCCTCATAAGGTGGCATTGATGGTCCCCAAGGGGTTCCACTGCGTGAATATGACTGTGCTCATGCAGGGGTCTGCAGCACACTGAACAAGCCTGTGCCAGGCGTGCTCGGGATGCCCACAGCTGAACTCCGTGTCGACAAGGATGGTGTCGCATGATGCCGGGAACACAAGTCCACCAGAAGTCAGGCTACCCAGCTAAACATTAGGAAGTACAGAGGGAGTCCAGTAGCATTACTTTGGGAGCAAATGTACACATGGACAACTAATGCACTGACTTGTTCACTCCACTTGTTCTTGTCCTTTGGCTCCAACAAGCTAGTATGTTTAGTTGAATTCAGTTGAAATGCTCTTGTTGAGGATCATCTTGTGGGTGACATGTGGTAGTCTGAGATTTACTTATTCCCAAGAATAAGTTCTTTCACTAGGCAGCTTTCAAAATCCTGACCTTGGTCTGAAAGCATCCATTGTGGTGTGGCATAGTACACAAAGAATGTTCTACAAGGACTTTTGCAACTGTTGTACCTTTTTTAAAAAAAAATATTTTATTGAACATTATAACATTGTATCAGTGTTCACAAATACAGTATTTAGACATTTTTGGTTGGGTTATATAACTTAGCAGTCAGAGATCATTTGAACCAATAAATCACATAAATAACATTTGATGGCATTGTAAATATAACATATACTCTATTATGAGGAAGGACAACATAGGTACTTTTGACCTTATTCAATAACATCTTTAATTCCCCAATCCTCAGCCTTTTTTATTAAAGATTTTCCAGTGGTTTATAAGCCTGATAGTATTTATAATTGTACAATGTACTCAAAAATAACTATTTCCATTCCATTTTTGGAAAAGGCAATGAGTCTGTGGGGTGTTTCCAATTTTTAAGAATCAGTCTTTTCACTACCATAATGTTAGCTTTCAAAATGAATCTGTGTTTTATTCGTAATATGAAGTCATTATACATCACCAGAATTGTTATCTTGGAGTCCTTCCACTGTGGAAAACCAAATCCTATTTGATCCATAATTACCAAGGATTGGGACCACCAATTAACACACAACTGACACTCCCATAAAAGATGGAAAATATCTGCTCAAGGACCTCACAGTGTCAGCACGAATCTGATACTGCTCTATTTATTTTATGCAGCCTATATAGGGAGAAATATGCTCTATTCAGAATTTTATATTGAATGTCACTACCACTAGTGAGTTTATACTTCAATATCGAATTACATGCCATTAACCACTGTTGTTCTGTATATATACATTTTAGTTCTTTTTCCCATTTCTAGAATATTGCCTTATAAACCATATTAAATGGAACCTGGCTTCCTTGGCTTTATCTGGTAAACCTAAACTGATTTACAATGCCAAAACAAAGGAAAGGGTTACAGAGTTGATGTCCCCCCAGCCGACTCTTTTCTCCCTAGTACATGATATCTTGAATGCCCTGTGCATTAGTAATCAACTAGAGGTGTGTCACCAACAAATTAGTCAACAGATATATCTCACTAATAGAATCATATCATATACCAATATTTGGTTTAATGCACAGAGCACCCTAGAGAAGCGTAAGTTAGGAAGAATAATTAGGTTCACGAGAAAAAATCTTTCCAAAGACAATTTTACCCAACTGAATAGAGGTTGTAAGAACTATAAAAAAAATTTCTTGGACAAAAAAAATAAAATAAAACTGAATTCACTTTAAAACAGTGGGAAATTATATTCCAGGCCATGAACTCTAATGACAACAAATCCTTCTGGATGTTGGTTGTTAAGGGCATAAAGCAATATGCCCCATCTTTGCTCACCTAATATTCCTAAAGAAGCATAAGTTTTACATTATAAAACTTTATTTAATAAAGAATCTCTAATTATTGTAAATAACACACCCTCTTTCTTGACATCAGCTTCAAGTTCTCATCCTCTAGTTATTACACTGAATGAGGTAGAGCAAGCTATAACCCAACTTACTAATAACTATACAATAATATACTAATGAATATCAGCACTTGGTCCTGATACCATACCAGGGGAAATTTATAAGGCTTATATGAACTACTGGGTTCCTTTTTTTACTCATTTGTTTAACATATGCCTCAAAGAAAGATTTGTCCCCTCTTGTTGGGCCAAAAATGTATTTGTGGCAATCCATAAAAAGGATTCTTATCAAATACCCTCTAATTATAGGCCGATCAGCTTGCTAGATATTAGTGGCAAAATATTTTCATGGATACTTCTTGGTAAATTGCAAATTTGGATTGAAAACACCTCCCCACTATCAATATTTCAAGTGGGCTTCTGTCATGGTTTCTTGACTACTGATAACATTTTCATTCTGGCTCATTTACTAGAAAAATGCAGATTATGTAAGAAAATGAAGCTATATGCAGTCTTTATAGATTTATCCACAGCATTCGATTCTGTGATTAGAGAAAAACTTTGGGACATACTACATGAAAGAGGACTCCCTCACAATTTATTAATCCCAATATATCTTCTACATACAAATACTACCACTGCTGTCAGATATGATAACAATGGCAATTTGTCAGAGTACTTTAAAACTTCACTGGGGGTAAAACAGGGATGCCTTCTGGACCCACTTCTTTTTAGTATACACATTGATTAATTGCTTTATTTTGATAACTCCTCAATCTTGGATTCCCCTAAAATTAATAAACACAACATTCATATACTTGCATATGCTGATGATTTGCTTCTTTTTTCACTTTCTGTAGTTGGTCTTTAAAATAAATTAAATCAGTTGAAAACCAAGAGTGATCACTTACATCTAAAAACTAATCTTAAAAAGACCAAGTTTATGGTCTTTGGTTCACAAAGCTTACAGACATCATTACCCCAGCTCTACTTAGATAGAGACCTCATTGAAGTTGTATCCTTATACACATATTTAGGAGTTAAATTTGCTTCAAATGGGTTATGGACCCATCATTGTAAAAAGCAGACATCTAAGGCCAGATTTGTTGTGAAAGCTTTATTCTGCTTTAACGTTAAATATGGGGGGGGGCACACAGTAGTGGCAGCACTTAAAGCTGGTGAAACCGAGATTAATCTGATCCTATTATATGGAGCTGAAATTAGGGCAACAAAAGCAGCCTCCACTCTTGAGCTACCTTTATCTTTCTTTTATAAGTAGCTTTTACAGGTACCCCTTTCCATGGCTAATCCTGCAGTTAGGTCTGACTTAGATAGACTCCCTTTAGCCATCCTAGTAGACTCTCGGTTGGCATCTTACTGGCTTAAAACTATTAACAATACATACTGTACAACCTTATTCCTAAATCTTGTCTTATTGAGAAAACTAATTGGCTCAAACAGGGCTTTTTCTCATCATGGTTAAAGCCCCTTAGGCCAGTTCTATCAAGGGCCTCCCAATCCCACCTTTGGGCTGATTTTCAGAAGGGGATTAAGATCTCCCCCCTCTATAAAAGTTTAATTAAACAAAACTTGTTTGCAGGTGTGCAGGCTAAACAAATTGAGCAGGTAAGAGCTGCAAAACAGGTTCCCTGGATCAGTAAAAATAAAATTGATTCTACTATGGAAGATTACCTAAATCTACCTCTTGTTCCTGGTTCTAGGAAAGCTGTTACATGGGCAAGATTTGGCATAATATGTTCCAAATATGCCTATTTCAAGAAAGTTCACTCAGAAGGGTAACCTCAGGATCTAAGCTATAACAAAGGTTTTCAGGAAGCCTGTTATCACATCATAGTATAATGCCCTCTCTATAATCACCTACATGATCAAACTATAAAAACATTTTCTATAAAATATGCTAATATGGACTATGACCCCTTATTCATCATTTTGCATCCTACGACTAAGGATGAAGCTGACCTGATATCAAGATTTCTTGTCTCTGTGATAAGCTATAAAAGGACCTTATACTTTTGCACTTATATTTCATTGCATCTCACTTTTAATATCTGCTATTTTGTACTAATTAGGTTATTATATGTAACGATATAAGGAAAGCCTTATGTTTTTTATCTATTTATTTCTATCTTTGTAATGTCCAATATGGAAATGTTTTGGAAGAACAATAAACTATTACTACATATTAAATGACTTATATGTAGCAATTTAGTTAACCATGCAAATAGTTTTTTTTTTACTTATAATTGAGAATATTTTGCAATTCCCTTTCTAGCACCTTATTTGGAGCTCTGTCCCATCTTTTGTAATCTTTTTAGTATATACTACTTAGTTGATTAAAATAAAAAATACTGATGATTATGTTAGCTCTATTTATCTCTAAATTTCTCCCAATTTAGCTTAGTACCTTTTTCATAAAAGTCTTGCCATTTCCTACTAGCTTTTCTACCCAGGATTTCTTATAAAGCATCTTGCCATTCAACCTGAAATGTGGATTATACCAAATATTATTCAGTGTTGATGCATTAGTTGCCATTTGGTTTTATTGGTACATTTCTTAATTATATGGCAGAGATTTCTAATTATGACACTCTTAGAGTTACCTAATTTTTTGTAGTGAACATTTTTTTCTAATATCCATTATCTCTGAGAAAAGCTCTTTTGCAATGAAATTTCTAATCTCAATGCCTATGTTGTCTTTTTCATCAAATGCCCATCTAATTGCCAATGTCACCATATATGCAATATGACAAACTTCTTTATCAAGGCAGGATAGGCCTGCCTGTTCTTTAGGCAAGCAGAGTCTTTGCCATGAAATCCTTGGTGACTTATTTTTCCAAATACATTTTCAAAATTAATTATTTTTTTAAACCAAATGGGAGGAATGGATTATATTCTACAACAGAAAATGAATTGCCAACATTTTAATAATTTGAATTTTCCCCCATAAAGATAATGGGATCTTACTCCACCCCCAAAATCTGTCCTTTAATGAGATGTATAGTTCTTTATGATTTAAAATATAGAATCCTTCCAGATTATTAGTTATGGTGATCCCTAAATAATTCATACCCTTCTCTTGTATGGCCACATTCAAAATTTCTTTCAGACTCCTTGGCTGTGTCAAGTTGAAGGTAATCATTTCTGATTTGATTGCAGTTACTTTATACCATGCTAGTTTTGAAAATATATTAATTATTAGTTGAAGTTCTTCTAAATGTGTCTCAGGGTCGTGTAATAAAAGCAGCAGCTCATCTCCATATGTATTGATTTTTAACTCCTGTGCAGCCATCCTGATACTTTTTATTTTACTGTTTACTCTTATTTCCATGAAGCAAGAGTTTTAATCCAATAATAAACACTGAAGGGGACAGGGAGCAAACCTTCCTAACCCCTCTTTGAAGCATCAGAGAGTCTGAAAGATTGTTGTTAACCTTCATGTGTGCCATAAAGCTACTGTAAATATATTTTATGTATTCTATATATTTATCCAAGAAGTTAAAAATCTTTATAGCCCCAAAAAGGTATTTCCTTTACAACATATCAAAGGCATTGCTGGCTCTCCTGACAGAAAAAAAACACTGGTGTTTTTGAACCTATAAGATATTCAGTAATAAACTGTATCTTGTGAAGTCCTGATTGAATGGTTCTATGGGGATAAAATTGATCCTATGTATAATTTTGCCCAATATTGGTAGTAGCCTATTATTCAAACTTTTAGTGTAAATCTTGTAGTCTACATTGAGTATGGTCACTGTTTTATAATTTTCTACTTTACTGCAATCGTTCCTTTGTTTTGGTATAAGTGAAATATATGCCTGGTAAAATAAATCTGGAAGTTTATGCATTGCCTGTATTTGGGTAAATGCATTTTCAAGCAGAGGCCCTATAGTTGACTTGAAAGCAAGGTAAAATTCTAATGTAATATATGGATCATGAAAATAATACTATCAAAAACAGTGCAAAAAATTCCATGTAATAGATACCATTTCCCCATAATAGCACACTTCATTCCCAATAATTCACTCCCAATAAACCACTCCCAATAATACTATCATTCAGGCTTTATAACAATAGTATTATCACTCCTGCCGAAAAGCGCAAGCGCACCTTGCCACCTCACGCTCACCATGAGTCAGCTTCTTTAGCAGTCAGCACGAAGAATTTAAAAAACTGTTCTGTGGGAAACAAACACCACAAAATTTTCCGTCAGCAACAATAATATCTCTTTGAAAGCCACAAAGTTACCGAAAACAGGCTACAGTTCTTTTCTGACCAAGAAAATCAAAATACCTTAAAAAAATAAAAAACAGCCTTTAGCTTTTACTCTTTCTACGAATTGTTTCCTTCACTTTCTTAATGACCTCTTCAAACAGCTTCCAGATTCCTCATTCAAGCCATGCCTCAGTCTACACAACACTCCAACAAACAGACCTCACCACCTTCTAGCATCCATATATTAAAAAAAAAGGTTGCAGTGGTGCTCAGCTAAGTTGTAATTCCATCTCAGGTTCTGGGGACATAGAAACCTCTCGAGCTTCGCTTTCAAGGTTATCTATGTCCCCAGAATCTCTCGATGGAATTACCGCCTTGTAATTCACGGCAACCTATCTATTATTCTATTTGTATATCCAGCTGTACCTTGGTATTTACCATTTGTCATATTGTGGAGAGTTTCTGAAATTTCTAAGATGTTAATTAATTTGACCAGATTACCTTTGTCTTGATTTGAAATTATATCAGACTGTATTTTTCATAATATGAAATCTCTAGATCCAAAGGACAACAATCAGAGGTGCATAAAGATGAGAAGAAAGCTGAAAATTATTTTGTAATTTTGTCTTGTTTGATCAGAATTTGCTCACCTACAGTTTTAATTAAAATTATATCAAATTTTTTTCCTGAGGCCTGTATTATTTTAGCTAGCAATTTACCTACTGTTTCACTATCCGTTTTCCAATTATGATTACTTATGGTCCAATTTTGTTCAACTTGAAAAATCTTTGTGGAGGTGATTTATCTCTTAAATTCAGTAAGTTCTTGTTGTTTAGTTGCATCACCATTTTTAACTGCCATTTCCAATGTTTTACGTTCTTCTTCAGTCTTCCTTGACATATGTACCCTCTGTTTATTTTTCCACGAGGCCTCAAAAATTATTAAACCCCTAATCATAGGCTTAAATGCTTCCCAACAAGCCTACAATATTGTTTTGAGAAACTGCATTATCTATAATAAAACTTTTAATAGCGCTTTCAATTTTTTGTATAGAGGTTGCATCTGCTAATAGGTTGTTATTGAACCTCCAGTTGTCATTTCTATTACTCATTAGATCTAGTGTTATGTTATAGCAAACAATATTATGGTATGAAATTAATAGAGGTTCTATATTAGCAACTATTCCAAAACAGTTTATTAACAGTTCTTTGTAAATAAAAAAATAATCGAACCTGGAGTGTATGTTGGGCCAAGTGGTAAGTATAGTCCTTTTCCTTACTGTGTAATTCTCTCCATACATCTAAAAGGGTTATGAGAATTAAAAAAAAAAATCATGTAATAATCTTGATTTATACTCATCAAATTTAGAAATTCAAGAAGTTTTATCTATTGAGCCATTTAATGTACATTTATGCCCCCCCCCAGAATTATATTATTACAATTCCATCTACAAAGCATTTTGCTTTTTTCTGCAAGAAATTTCATTAACCTCCAAAAGGGGCATATATTGAACCAAAAATAATGTCTAACCCTTCTATTTGTACCCTAACATGCACAGTTCTTCTCAAATTATCTGTTAGCGTGAACCACCTTCCCTTTACATTTGTTATTAAATCCGGAAGCCACCACTGCACTTTTTTATTTGTACTTTGTGAATAATATAGTTCCCCAGATCATTTTTATTTCAACCTGTCAATCTCCTTGTTGTTTAGGAAGTTTTCTTGAAGCATCACTACACCAAGGTTTATTTGTTTTTTTAATTCTGGATAGGATTCTATGTATTTTAATAGGTGAATTCACCTCATTCATATTCCAAGTTGCACCTTTAAATGATACCACCATGCTGCAAATGATAACAATCTGCCACTAATTCATAAAAGCCTTTAACTGAGCTCTGACACTAATAAACTTTTTTAATCTGTTTCCTTATTTTGTTTTCAATCCAACCACCAAACCTCCTCCTTGTACCCCCTTTTTTACTTCCCTTCCTTCCCCTCTGCCAAAGACCTACATTTGGCATTTCCTTATGCTCTTGGAGACAATTGTTCAGCCTTTGCTAGCCCCCTCTCCCACCTCTCCTTTAATTGTTACTTATTATTTCACTATCATATACCTCTGGCCATAACCCATTGGCCTAAAGCACTCTTAAGTAGCCATTACCTCCATTCATATATAGTAAAAAGCTCTGGTAATTCAATTTTAAGGTCTTGCACAGCTTCCGTTACATGGCCATAAAATAAAGTTTGATTATTAAGCAGAACTTTCAGGTTAGAGGGGTAAATAACATATGTTGTAATTCCACCTTTCCAGAGAACCTGTTGCACCCCATCAAATTGTTTCCTTTGATCCCATAATGATTTTGAGAAATCATGTTTTAAGTAAACAGGCTGTTCTTTAAACTTAAAGTTATTCATTCTAAAAAAAAGCTTTCATCACTCTGTCTGTTCCCTCAGATGTTATCATTTGTATAATTGTTGGTCTAGCCCTCTTTCCCCCATCCCCCCACCTGGTGTTAACCAATGAACCTGATCAATTACAGGTAAATCTTTATCTGACCCTAACAGTATGGAAATAAGTTCAGTCAGTATGTTTTTCAACTTAATGTCTTTTTCCCATTCAGCTAATAAACCAAAAATGTGTATATTTTTCCATCGAGAGCAATTCTCTTGGTCATCAATCTTAAATCTGAAGGAATCATACTGTTTCTGGAGGACTTTAACATCTTTTGAAATGGGAACCACAGAATCGTTTGAATAAGATTGTTGCAGTTCTAATTTGTTTATGCATTTTATTCTTTGTTCCAGTTTGGATTCCCCAATAGCAGCTGTGTAAGATAGGCTTGACAGGAAGTCAGGAAGATGCTGAAGTTTGTTTATACAAGACTGCAGCAAGCTAAAGTTGTTAATTAATTGTTGTGTCCAAACCGGGGGGGGGGGGGGTGTCACACGTACTGTCTTGTTGGCTGGTGCCTGCTTTTAACTCATTTATATTCCTGTAATTTTGTTGCTCCTTAAAGTTAGTTAGATTTTCTTCTTCTAATTGTTTAGCTGACTCTAAAGGGGCAGCAACATCTTACTAAGCTTTGTAATGTTAATTTCATTCCCTTGTCCAGTCTGAGGAGTCTTATTGGAGTTAGATGCAGCTCTCCCTTTCTTCTCTTTTTTGATCTGTTTCCAGTTGAGGCTTCGGACCCAGTTTTGCTTCATGGTTTTCTACTGTTTTAATTTGCTGTTTGATTTCAGAGTTTTGGAATAATTTTGAAAGTCTTTTTTTATGAATTTCTGTATCTGGATCCACAGTGAATACAAACAGATGTTGAGACTTTCCAGCTCTGGAATTAGCCCCTAAACTGGTTGCTGATTGAGTCTGCATATATGTTAATTTCCAGGATGAAAGAAAAAGGTTACCCTTTAATAAACAATTCAGCTCTTGTCAGTCTTTTAATAATGTAGGAAAAATGAAGACTATTGTAAGATAGACAAAGTTCCATTTACTTGGCTTGTTTTTAATTCTTTTGGATCCTCTCTCTTGTTCTACCGGGTGTAGCTTTCTCCATTCCTCAGGCCGCTATCTCCTGTTTTGCTCTGTCCTTCTGGATCATGTGGAATGAGGGCTGCCTTTTCAGGTATTGCTTCACCAGTTCTCAGTCTGTTGGGAGCATTCGACGATTACCTTCTCTTGGCCCTCTTTAACTTATACCATCCCGTCTTTGGAAAAAACTTTGCTGAACTCTGTAATAAGCCGCCTCATCTGTTGAACAAGCTAGTCATCACCATGGATAACCAACACCAGAGAGGAACAAAAAATCAAAGAAGAAGCAATTTCAGCCTTATAGTTTAACTTGAAAAGAAGTAAGATGGGAAGCGGTGTGTTTAACGAGAGGAGTGCAACATCCTCGTGCTGCCTAGCCAATGGCTGCACAGATTGTGTTGCCCCACTCCACCCCTCCCTTCAAGGCACACCTCTCACTCCTAGCAGAGCTGGGCCAGACATCCAAACTTATGTGCATTTGTTTCATGGGCAAATGAGCATACATTCCTGACTGTGGGCTGAACAATGACAGCATTTTATCTGTATCTCCAACTCCAGCAACTGTTGACAGGAAAGCAATTCAGACTTTCAGATAACTAAAGTAGGGGTAGGACTTTTCACTCAGCCTCCTACACGTTCAGTCCTTCTAATGGTTGTGTTTACTTTTCTTGGATGGGTGCTTGTCGTACTAGACCTTGAAGATTATGGTGATTTGATAGTATCCATGGAGGAAAGCATGTGCTGATACTCCATTGATAACTGCTGTTGTTTCAGTTGAAGGACCAACAAACTTGTCAGAATTATTTGGTTCAGTCTCTTAATTGTTTTACAAATGATTTGGCTACTGATTATTTGGAGCATCACAATGATGGTACTCTGGTGCATTCTCTTAGTGTGCCTCAGGATAATTTCCCTGCTTCTGGATATGTTCTAGCAGTTTTGAAGTTACCTTTCACAGATTTTCTTGTTACCAACATTCAGTTTATGTGGCAGCCAGCCCGTTGGTGCAGCGGTGGGATTTCTGCTTGCGACGCTGGTGACCCGGGTTCAGGAATGGACCCGGGTCATCAGAGGGCCGGCCTGGGGGAGAGGATGGGCGTCCTGTGGACTGCTCTCCTTCTCTGGGGGAGGTGCAGGCAGCATCCTGGCTGGACTCCTGGTGGGCGGGAGCTCTTCAGCTGCAGCTAGTTTCTCGGGAGGCGGGGCGGACATAGGCGCCATTGCACGTCCCCGCCCAGGAGAAAAAACTCAGGGGAAAAGAGGAGGGGGATTCCATCTAGGTGAAGCCTCGGCCTAATTCACCCCTGCCGCCGCACTCCCTAACCAGTTATTAGTTCCGAGGCACTGGTATTAGGGGAGGAACTGGTGCCTCGGCCCCACCCTCCAGGGGTAAGCCGGGGGTGACCGGGAGGGGCAGCAAATAGGCAGGTGGTGGAAACTCTGGGGGCCGTGACTAGGCAGATGTGTGACGGAGGACCCCCAGGAAAAAAGAAAATTAAAAAAAAAAACATTCAGTTTATGTGTGTCCATCTTCATACTTACAATGAAAGGCTCCATCTTTGTACTGGCATGATTGAGGTGACCCATCTGGTGGTAGTCTCCAGTCTCTGTTGCTTGGTTTAGGAAAATAACTGTTTGGTGCTCTAACAGGGGCACTGACTGCAGCTTGTCTTTGCTCAGGGGTTCTTTCCCTCTGCCAGATCACAGACTGGGTATTACATTTTTAAGTCAGTCACCAGGTCATTCACTTTATTTAATGGGGCTGGAGGTCACAATTGGCAAACTGAGGCTGTGCTTTCACTCCTTCACCCATTGCTGTTGAGGTTTTGTTAGGTGGACTGATACATTGTTTTTTGTGGGTGTCTTGTCCACCATAGGGAGATACTTTTGCGTTTGACATTGAAATTAACTTTTTGTACTCACAGCAATTATTTAAGTTTTTGAGTCCATCGCTGGGGTTACACTATTGGTGACTTGCATAGCAGCTGTTGACACATGGCAAGGTCCTGTTGCTCCACTTCTTCTTCAGCTTCTCAGACTTCTCGTATCAACATTCTGTGAGAAAGAGGGTTGTCCTTTCTCTCTGCCAAGTGCAGCTTGGGGATTACTGGTGAATATCGGGCAGCCTTGAGTACATGTTCTACTCTGATTTGGTTCAGTTCATGGGATGTCACACCTCCTTTATGGACTACCTTCTGTAATACACTCTTGAGGTTGTTCAGATATGTAGACACTGGTTCTCCCATTCATTGTTTAATTCTCTTGAATTACCACAAGAAATCTTTACTGAAGTCTGCGCTTCCAGAAATGTTTTCCAAGACAGGCAGATACTCTTGGGCTGTAACTTCTAGATCAGTGTATTTCTGGATCACCTTTGAGAGTATTATGAACTTGACAGTACTATTATCAACTTTAAAAAGGGTCTTAAGACTTACTTGCTCCAGCAGGCTATTAATTGTTAATATTCATCTGATTGTTTTATGGGGTAAGATAGACCATTTTAATTGTTAACTCCCTGTCAAACCTATTTATTTGATGACTGCCACTTGCTATTGTATCTGAATGTATAGCACTCCAAGTCCCTGGAAATGGGTGCTTTATAAATAAAGTATCTATCTATCTATCTATCTATCTATCTATCTATCTATCTATCTATCTATCTATCTATCTATCTATCTATCTATCTATCTCTCTATCTGTCTACCTATCTACCTATCTACCGATCTATCTCTCTATCTCTCTATCTCTCTATCTATCTATCTCTACATCTATCTATCTATCTATCTATCTCTCTCTCTATCTATCTTTCTATCTATCTATCTCTCTATCTGTCTATCTATCTCTATATCTATCTAACTCTCTATATATCTCCTTATCTCTCCTCTCCATCGATCTCTCTATCTATCTCTCTATCTACCTCTCTATCTATCTATCTCTCTCTATCTCTCTATCTATCTATCTATCTCAATATATATCTATCTCTCTATATATCTCTCTATCTCTCTATCAATCTACCTATCTCTCTATCTCTCTCTATCTATCTCTATCTGTCTATCTCTCTATCTCTCTCTCCATCTATCTATCTCTCTATCTATCTTTTTCTCTCTATCTCTCTATCTATCTCTCTCTCTCCCTATCTCTCTCTCTATCTCTCTATCTCTCTCTATATCTCTATCTATCTCTTTATCTCTCTCTCTATCTATCTCTCTATCTATCTATGTCTCTCTATCTCTCTAGCTATCTATCTATCTATCTGTCTATCTATCTCTATATCTATCTATCTCTCTATATATCTCTCTATCTCTCTATCAATCTATCTATCTCTCTATCGCTCTATCTCTCTATCTATCTATCTCCTTATCTAGCTATCTATCTCTCTATCTCTCTATCGATCTGTCTATCTATCTCTCTATCTATCTCCTTATCTCTCTATCTATCTCACCATCTCTCTAACTATCTATCTATCTCTCTATCTATCTCTCTCTCTATCTATCTCTCTTTCTATCTCTCTATCTATCTATCTCTCTTTCTATCTCTCTATATATCTCTCTATCTCTCTATCAATCTATCTATCTCTCTATCTCTCTATCTAGCTCCTTATCTCTCTATCTATCTATCTATATATCTATCTCTCTATCTCTCTCTCTATCTCTCTCTCTATCTGTCTATCTAGCTCTCTCTCTCTCTCTCTATCTATCTCTTCTATCTATCTCTCTATCTATCTATCTATCTATCTCTCTCTCTCTCTCTATCTCTATCTCTCTATCTATCTATGTATCTCTCTCTATCTATCTAGCTATCTATCTATCTCTTTTCTATCTCTCTCTCTATCTCGCTATCTATCTAGCTATCTCTCAATCTATCTATCTCTCTATCTATATATATATTTCTCTATCTGTCTCTCTATCTATCTATCTATCTATCTCTCTATCTCTCTATCTTTCTATCTCTCTATCTATCTCTGTATCTATCTATCTCTGTATCTATCTATCTCTCTATCTATCTCTCTAGTTATCTCTCTATCTATCTATCTCTCTATCTCTCTATATATCTCTTTATCTCTCTATCTTTGTATCTATCTCTTTATCTCTCTATCTAACTCTCTATCTATCTCTCTATCGTTCTATCTATCTATCTATCTATCTATCTATCTATCTCTCTATCTCTCTCTATCTCTATCTCTCTATCTATCTATCTCTATCTATCTCTCTATCTATCTGTCTCCCTATCTATCTCTCTATCTCTCTATCCAACTGTCTATCTATCTCTCTATCTATTTCTCTATCTATCTATGTCTATATCTCTCTATCTCTCTAGCTATCTCTCTATCTCTTTCTCTCTTTCTCTCTATCTATCTCTCTGTCTCTCTCTCTCTATCTCTCTATCTCTCCATCTCTCTATCTATCTTTCTATCTCTCTCTCTCTCTTTATCTGTCTCTGTATCTATCTATCCATCTATCCATCTATCTCTCTATCTATCTCTCTATCTCTCTATCTATCTCTCTCTCTCTCTCTCTCTCTCTCTCTCTTCTCTATCTCTCTATCTCTCTCTCCATCTATCTATCCATCTATCCATCTATCTCTATATCTCTATCTCTCTCTCTCTCTCTCTCTCTCTCTCTCTCTCTCTCTATCTCTATCTCTCTATCTATCTATCTATCTATCTATCTATCTATCTATCTATCTAACTGGTTTGAGTCCTATCTCTCTCTCAGGCAGAACATAACATGTAGTGATGGGGAATTTCTCCTCCTGTCTGAAGCTCCTGCCATGTGGAGCTCCTCAAGGCTCGATCTTGTTAGCAATGTTGTTCATGGTGTTCATGCTCCTGGGTGAGCTCATAAGAGCTACTGTCTGGGTTTTCACTGTTATACAGGTGATACCCAGCTGTATATGTCTTTTGCCCCAGGACAAATAATGCCATGGAAACACTAAACAATTGTTTTTCCAAGATCCAAGACTAGATGTCCACTAACTGGCTAAAACTGAGTCCTGGCAAGACAGCAGTATTGGTGATTGAGCCTGGTTGCAGGCATGATGTGGATTCCACCAGGGTAGTAAGAACATTGTTCCTTGGGCCTACTCCATTGGTGGCATCTACTAGGGTGAGAAATCTGGGCATCCTCCTTGATGATGGTCTGATGCTTGCTTGCTTCTCAGGTGTCATCTGTTGTCCAAAATGGTTTCTGCACTTACATAGATACATAGATACATAGACAGTGTCGACAGATAAGGGCCTATGGCCCACCTAGTCTGCCCATTTGAGCTTGTAAGTTCAGTTTATGTTTTCCTAGAAGTCTGTTGCCCCTTACCCCTGACCTCCAGAATTCCTTTATGTCTATCCCATGCATTCTTAAATCCCGTGATTGTTTCAGCCCCCACCACTTCCTCTGGCAGGGTGTTCCACTTGTCCACCACCTGTTCTGTGAAGAAATTCTTCCTCATGTTTCCTCTGAATCGTCCTCCCTCCAACTTCATCCCATGCCCGCTAGTCCTGGAACATCTTTTTCACTTAAAAATAGTGTATTCCTGCACCCTGTTCCTCCCTGTGAGATACACTTAAGCAGTGTTACCCGGATTAAACCCCTAATTCCACCTGGTGACCTGCCTACACTGGTGCATGCCTTTGTTACATCAAGGTTGGACTACTGTAATGTTCTAGAGTCAGTAGATGGAAGATCCATCACATTCAGCTGGTGCAGAACACAGCAGCCAGGTTGCTGGTGGGCCTGTCCAGGTCCTGTCATGTGACCCTGGTTCTGCAAGATCTGCACTGGCTGCCTGTGAGAAGGAGGATCATCTTTGGGATGGGCTTTCTCGCCTGTAAGGCTCTAGATGGC
Organism: Neoceratodus forsteri; assembly: GCA_016271365.2. NCBI lineage: Eukaryota > Metazoa > Chordata > Ceratodontiformes > Ceratodontidae > Neoceratodus > Neoceratodus forsteri. The sequence goes on from CM028135.1 coordinate 757,971,389, forward strand.
TCATGCTCTAGCTACCTGAGTGACCCCCTGACCCCTACCATTCCAGTGTATTCCCTTCGCTTCACCACCAAGGACCTCCTAGCAGTTCTGAGGGCCAGGCTAAGAATCTCAGGGGACCCTTCATTTGAAGTGGCTGGCCCAGTCCTCTGGAACTCACTCCCCAGATCCCCGAAGGAGACCCCATTGGTAGAGGCTCTTAAGAGGGGTCTGAAGGCCCATCTTTTTAAAGAAGCTTTTCCTGAATAATTGCAGCTGATTTTAGTGTTATTTATTTATTGTTATCTGTTTATTGTACATTTTGAATTATTTATTTGTTTGATGACCCTCTATGTATTGTATTGTTTTGTATAATTCTGCCATGTCTTACACCTCTTGTAAAGCCCCCAGAGCCTCTGGGATTGGGTGCCATAAAAATAAAGTTTTACTTAATTACTTAACTACATGTCAACTATACCTCATTTGGTTTGGGGTATTGCAGATCTACTCCCTCATCTACAATATGTGAGGGTGACCATAACAGCTCTACTTCCTTATCTACAATATGCGAAGGTGACTATAACAGCTCTGCTCCCTCATCTATAATATGAGAAGGTGAGTATAATAACCAGCTTCTTGTCTAAAATATGTAACAGTGACTATAACAGCTCTTCTCTTTCATTTACACACATATAACAATACATATAAGTTGCAAAAAACTTTTTTAATGCTTCAGTTATGGTCACAGTGACAAAAGTTGGGAAATGAGGCATTAGGGTTTCCATAACACCCTACCATCCAAAATCAGGCAAGAGAGCAGGTATGGGGTGTGCCTTAGGCTTCTTAAGCCTAACACTCACCCCATTCCATCTGTAAATAAGGTCAGATGTGTAGGCTTTATGAGAATAGGGTGAGTGTTAGGCATGAGAAGCCCAAGGAACACCCCACACCTGCTCTCCTGCCTGGTTTGGGAGGGTGGGGTGTTAGGGGAAACCCTAACACCTCATTTCCAAGCTTTTGTCTCTTTGACCCTAACTGGAGCATTAACAAAGTTTTTTTTCAACTTATTTCCTTACTTTTTGAGATTATATAATAGTATTCTTATTCTACTGTGGGTTCCCATCCCTCTGTAGATGCATATATGTATGTAGCTGAGGGCTCTGCACTTCCATTTATAGGCCAACAGTGACCAAATTGTCAGTATAGCCATCTTATTACCCCACCTCATGTAACCAGTACAGATAATGTTCGAATCCCTGCTGAAAAGTAATTCCGTGCAACTGCAATACAATTCCATGTCAAAGGTGGGAAAACACATTTTGAACAGGATTTGAAAAATGACAGCTGTGACATACATGATGTGCGGTAACAAGAAGGTTATGTTGAAAATCTGGAGTCAAAATATATGAAATTTCTGAAGCTATGAGTGAGTGTAGTGAAATTGCAACAAATGGTCATAACTTTGGTATTTTATCATATTCAGACCCCAAATTTTGAACATTGTCTTCTTATGACCCCACCTCATAAACCCCATAGGTGAAAATTTTCAAATCCATACCAAAACATCATTCCACACCACTAGTGTGAAAACATGGTTCAGGCAGGATGTGAAAAATGACAGCTATACTGTTCATGAGGTGGCTGGAAATAATGGCTATGTTCAAAATTTGGACTCACGATATTGAAAATTACAAGTTATGCACGTGATAGAAAATTTTCAACAAATGCTCATAACTCGGCTATTTTAGGATTTTTTTCACCAAATTTTCAACATGACCTTCTTGGGACCCCACCTCATGAACAGTTGTGGTGAAATTTCATTATTCTTTCTCGAAAGGTGAGTTCACACAGCAACCATGAAATTACCTTCTGGACCTGTTTAATGAAATGACAGTGCCAGTATTTATGAGGTGGGGTCCCAAAAAGGCTAAGCTGAAAATTTGGTGAAAATGTTTCAGAAAATGGCAAATTTATCAACATAAGTCCAAAACGCCACTGAAATACATTATACGGCACTTACCTTGATTCCTCAGTTCACAGTTCGAAGAGTGCAGACATGACTCAGTCCACAGAAGATGACAGCCTATGACCTCCGGTGGTACATACAGAGGGGTTGCAGGATGGTGAGTGCTCAGTGGGAGGGTCAGGATGGGGGAGGGGGATGGCAGGAATGACAAGGGATTGTTTTCTCATTTTCAGGTTTTTAAAAAAAAATATGCTGGGGACTGGTTTTGAGTTCGCACATGCACATCAAACTCCTTGGGAGAGTAGGCTTTGAGGGGAGTGGCACTGTCTCTCCAATGCACAGTGCTCTGCATGGGGCATGACAGCATCACACCAATCCTCAGTCAGGCTGGTCCTGACACTGTTTTGCCTTCAGTGGTTTGCACTTGAAAAGAAAAACTGCACCAATCAGGAGCCAGCTTTTTCCTTTCATCTGCTGGTCACTGCAGAGCAAACATCTGATCATGTTGTGACATGTCCTGTAAGCACGATCTGATCGCGCTGGCTGGGAGGAGGCTTTCCTGCCTGCCTCCTTCATGCTGCTGTGTTTTTCCAACACCGAGATGCCCACTCTTTTGGGTCAGATGCATCCCATTCCCCACACACACATAACCTCCGACCTCGGGGTGCCCAATCCCTGGGTCAGCATTTAATCCATCTTTCTGACACCGAGATGCCCACTCCCAGTGTCGGATGCATCTCCCCCCATAACCTCTGACCTCAGGGTGCCCAATCCCTGGGTCAGCACTGAATCCTCCAGTACTCTGGCACACTGGGAACCCACTCCAATGTGCCAAAATCCATTGTTTCCCTGCAAAAAAACAGAAAACAGACCCATGACATCTTTTGTTTTAAACCTGAAAAGACAGAAAACAGTCCCTCATAGTTGCCGTTGGCCCCCTCCCCCCTCCACAACCAGCACCTTCCCTCTGCTCATCCAACCTCCCTGCAGCCCCCCCTCAACCATACTTACCTCCAGATGTCGGGAGCAGTGATCTTCAGTCGACCGGAAACATGTCTACACTCTTCAAAAGCCGACTGCAAACTGAAGAAATGCCGGTAAGTTCTATAATGGCAGCGAATGGGGGGTTTTCAATTTAGGTTGATATCTCAGCCATTTTGGGGAGTTTTGGTCCTTTTCAACATGGGGTTCTTGGGACTCCACCTCATGAACACAGTCACTGTCATTTTGTTTCTCAGTCCCGAAAGGTGATTTCATGATCACTGCACAGAATCACCTTTTGGGACCAATTAATGAAATGACAGTACCACTGTTCATGAGGAGGAGTGCCAAAAAGCCCTCACTGCAAATTTGGTGAAAAAACTCCCAAAAATGACTGTGTTATGAGCATCCGTTGCACAATTTCTACGCACGCTTGTAACGTCATCAATCTTTAACATTTTCACTCCATAGTTCCAATATTGCCATTTTTTCACACCCCTGCTTTTGTACCTGTGACACAGAATGGCATGGTTGCTGTGCAAAATCAACTTTTGGGACAGATTAACAAACTTACAGTGCCACTATTCATGAGGGAAGGTCCCAAAAAGGCCATGTTGAAAATTTGGTGAAAACATTCCAAAAACTGACTATGATATGAGCATGCATTGCGTAGTTTCTAAGCACACTTGTAACTTCACTATTTTTTTATATTTTCACTCCAGATTTTCAACATTGCCATTTCTTCACACCTCCTCATGAACAGTATAGCTGTCATTTTTCACATCCTGCCCGGAATGTGTTTTTGCACCTGTGGTGCCAACTGGCACTCTCACTGAGTGAAATCACCCTTTTTTATTGAGTAACAAAATGATATTGGCACTGTTCATGAGGCGGTGTCCCAAAAAGCCCATGTTGAAAATTTGGAGCAAATATATCAACAAACTCCTTGGGCATTAGGGTTTCCAACCAAAATGCCCACACTTAAAATGCAAAACAAAGGAATATACAGGGATACATATGGGAGGCATGTACAAGAGCAATACCAACAGTGAACTCTCTGCATTGACAAATGCTCATTTTTACAGGTTTAAAGCAAATAAATATTTTGGGACACTGTGGGTAGGCTCACCATTGTCCCACACTGCTGGGGGGAGCTTGTAATGCTAACACAGGGATAAGGCCACCCGATGTTGGCACTTTCAATAAGATAATGGGGGGGCATATCCAACACCGGGGGTGGGCATCCAGGTGTTGGATTAAATAAATATAAATGAATGAACCAGGGACTAGGAGATGGTAATCAGAGGCTGGGGGATGCCAATATGCACCAAGGAATATATGGGTACAGTGATTGGGGAGTGAGGGGTGCCAATAGACACCAGTGAAAATGGAGGCTCACAATTCATACATTGCAGCCAGCAGCAGTTCTGCTGTGGCTGTAGAACTAAATAAAATCCACTGTTCTCATACAGCGAACTCAGCGGAAGGCTCCTCTCACTAAGCTGGGCATCTGGGATTTTGGATGCCCAGGAAAAGTATTTCTGACCCTAATTGTGAAAAACAAACACCAGAATATAGCTAAAGAGGGCCACCCCATTTAGCTAGGTTCTGATGTTTGATTTGTAAAATGACAGAATTTTTATGCATTTTCCATGCTTTTTAGTTCATGGGGGAAAAAAAACAGGACAGCAGCTGGCAAAAAGGATTTTGCCCTCACAAAAAAAGGATTTTTTCTCTTGAAAAAGGAAAGGATCTTGCCAGAAAGAATCCTTTTTTGTGAGGTCAATCCTTTGTCGAACTTTCTCCCTCTGCTCTGGACAGTGATCTTCCCATCGACAACAATGGGAACTTAAAAATTGAATAATTTTGCAACAGATTAATATTTTGTCACCAAACACAACATGTCAGTTCTGCTGTGCAAATTGTATGTACCATTGAATCACCACACCAAAATTCCACACCATCTGGATGCACGGCAATGAGATAAAAAACTGCAAAAATGGCGATTAAAGGTTTTTGCACTATCTGGATCTCAGAATCCTTATATCCAATCAGAACGAAACTTGCCACATCAAGAGATCATGGGTCTAGTATGATTTCCCGACATGTAACTGCCTGACGCATATCTTCCTGATACAAAATTCTAGACGTTCACCTTGCTGTCAGGTATTTTTTACCAACAAACAAAATCCTGGCAATAGTTAGCTATCATTTGTTAAAGTAACACAATTACTGCTTTTTGCTGCCTGTTGCCAGTCAACAAAGTCCACAGCAAACAACAACATAAAAATGCCAAAATGAAAAGGCAAAACAAATGTGTCTCTCTATGCTGAATTTACCCAACTGATTTACCTGAAACCCCCATTCTGCTGTGCAAGTAACAACCTAATTTAAAAGCCGAAATGTGCCTCTCTCTATCTGGCTTATCTCGTTTACCAGAACTAGTTCAATACTACTGCCCTGTTCCAGACTTCCACAACTGCTGCTTTGAATGTTTTAAGCAAACTGCTGCTACTACATGAAAATATATCTTAAATATGTTTCTAGTTAATGTACCTGGACTTTTGTTGCTTGTTACGGGCATCATGTGATTCATGCTGAGTACTGAATCGGACAAATAAATGTTCACATCTTGCACAGAAACATAGAAACATAGACTTTGATGGCAGATAAGGACCACTTGGCCCATCTAGTCTGCCCGTTTCCCTACCTACTGGATAAGTTGCAGATCCCAGTTAACCAACAGCCTATTTCTTCCTACCCCCCCCACAACAATTGCCTTATGTCTGTCCCATGCATTCTTGAATTCTCCAACAGTTTTAGACCCCACAGTTTTCTCAGGAAGGCTGGTCCATGTGTCCACCACCCTCTCTGTGAAAAAATACTTCCTCACATTGCCCCTGAACAGCCCTCCCTCTGTCTTCAAATTGTGTCCCCTTGTTCTTGCACATCTCTTTTTCTGAAAGATGCTACCCTCTTGGACTTTGTTGATTCCACTGAGGTACTTAAAAGTTTCTATCATGTTCCCCCCTCCCTCTTTTCCTCAAGGGTATACATATTAAGCTCATTTAGTCTCTCCTCATATGGCTTCTCTTGCAGACCCTGCACCATTTTAGTTGCCCTCTTCTGGACTGCCTCTATCCTGTCTATGTCCTTGCAGAGATAGGGTCTCCAGAACTGGACACAGTACTCCAGATGGGTTCTCACCAACTGTCTGTACAGAGGGATAACAACTTCTTGTTTTCTGCTGGTGATGCCTCTCCCTATACATCCCAGTATCCCCTCCAGCCCTCCTTACTGCCCTCTCACATTGCTTGCAAACCTTAAGGTTATCTGATACGATCAGGGCCCCATGTTTTCTGCGATTCTGCGGTTCCAGCAGTGAATGCAGAAATCAGGGCTGACTGCAGAAATTAGTGCTTGCCACAGAAATCAGGAAAACCAGCCATACAGCTGCAGAAATGCTAGCTATGCTATGTGATCACATAAGGCAAGGGCAAAGCTATTGATATGTTAAGTATGCCATGACATATATGCTCATTAGAAAATACAGCAAACTGATGCCACCCGCTACAAAGCCAAAATGTTAGTGGCCACATGGCATCTTGACTCTTGCTGGCTCTTGTTACATTACTTCTGCCAGCCAGCAATATTGGGGGTGGAGGGACTGACGCAAGAGTAGCAGAGCTTGATTAGGTCCATGGCAGTTATGCTTTGCTGCTGTGTAAGTGTGTGTAGATCTGCCATGTTAATTTTTCATTGTGAGGCTGCTCATGGTCCATGCTGAATCCTTGGAAGATGAATTTGGAGGAAGAACTGGAAGGTGAGCTATAGTCAAGAAGTGAGAAGATTCAGTGGTGCCCATGGAGGGGGAATCAATCTCAGTGTGGTGACAGGTATCGAAGGAGTAGCTGATTGCAGAAACATAGAGCTGGCAGCGGACTGCATAGAGGACTCGGTCCCCACTTTTGGACATCTATCACAGTTTTGAATTGTGGGTAACAGTTCTGTACCTGCAAGTGTGAGAGTAATTTCTTGCCAGATCTGAACCTGCAGTCTAAGTGGTGTCATCAAGCTCAGTCCTTAAGGAGGGTCAAGCTGTCCGGTTGCAGCAGTGTTGGGGACCAGGGTATACTAGAACTGGAGCAAGCAGGTGTGGAAAAAATCGGAATGGAGAGTTTGATTGTTGCTATACATAAGTGAAATGAGCATCACTGACTGAAGAACACCACAGCCCCGAGTTCAGAGAAGACGACAACATGCGAACCAAGGTTACTCCAGTTTAATAAGAATGACTTGCTTGTATTTTTTAGCGTGCCCTCCCAAAAGAAAAATCAGGAGTCCACAAATCCTACAGACACTGCAAGTTACACCCTCCTTCACTGTTATAGGAAGACAGCCCCCACCCCCAACTCAAAGATTTGCACACTGCACTCATCATGTTTGTTGCAAGGCAGTTGTGGTATTCCTAGTTTTTAAAAAAATAATCTAAAAGAACGTTGGATCAAAATCAGAAAAAAAAAGACTTTCAAGTTGGAGTCTTTCTTTATATCTGCTAATTGTAAATACAAACCAGAAGAAATCCAAGCAGATTTTGTCTTCTGTGTAGTTTTAGCTAAGTGTGTATGTCCTCCTCTGATTATAACCTAGAGGAACAGCAAAGGCCATCACTTTCCAGAAGAACAGATGAGCCTTCAAATTTGGGGTGGGAGGGAGAATTCATTAAAAAAGAACACTGATGCACATGGCTGTGCCAGGTTTGGGTTACTGGTGTTTAATATTTTTGATAAGAAGACTACATACTGTTAAATGGCCTGCTGTTCCACTTTCATAGTAGCAGAATGGTTGCACGAAGGCAGTCAAAGGGTTAACTAAGACTTAATTCCTTTGAAGGTATGCTGTTTAGCCACAATTTATCTGCCACAGAATGGCTGCAGAATCAGCAGTTCTGCCGCAGAAAATATGAGGTCCTACCACAGAATGTAGGTCCACTTCGCTGAAGTTAACACAGGGCCCTGGATATGATTACCACCAGGTCCCTTTCCATTTTTGTTGTTGTTACTACCTCCCCCCCCATTGTGTAATCTTGCCCTGGGTTTTTGTTTCCCAGGTGCATTATTTCACATTTCTTTGCATTGAATCCAAGCTACCATACTTCTGACCATTCCTCCAACCTTGCCAAGTCCCTTCTCATCCTTTCCACACCTCCTTGTGTATCAACCCTGTTGCAGATCTTCATGTCATCTGCAAAGGGCATACTTTTCCTTCCAGTCCCTCTGCAATGTCACTTATAAAGACATTAAAGGACTGGACCCAGTACTGAACCCTGCGGTACCCTACTTGCAGCCCCTCATTCATCAGAGTGGACTCCATTTACAATTACCTTCTGTGTCCTGTTGTCCAGCCAGTGTTTTACCCAGACTACGACCCTGGGACCCACTCCCAGGCTGGTTCATTTGACTATTAATATTTTGTGTGGGACTGTGTCAAATGTCTTGCTAAAGTCTAGGTAGGCCATTTCCACTGCCCCTCCCTGGTCTACTACTTTCGTCACCCAGTCAAAGAAATCAATTAGATTCGTCTGACATGACCTTCCTGTTGTGAACCCATGCTGCCTTACGTCCTGTGCCCCACTGGCGTCTAGGTGCTCAACAATTCTTCCCTTCAGAGGTGATTCCATCACTTTCCCTACCACAGGGGTCAAACTGACAGGTCTGTAGTTTCCTGCCTGACCTTCTCCCACTTTTGTGAAGGGGAATCACATCCCCTTCCTCCAGTCCTCAGGTACCACACCATCCTTCCATGATTTGTTAAAAAGGGTAGTCAGAAGTTTCACCAGTTCTCCTCTTAATTCTTTTAGAATTCTGGGGTGAATTCCATCAGACCCCATTGCTTTGTCCACCTTCCGTTTTAGGAGTTCTTTCAGAACTCTTTCTTCTGTGAAAGGACTGGGATTGATCCCCCTATCCAGAGTGCTTCTGTTAATTGGATTAGGCACCTCCCCCTCCTCCTCCTCTTTTGTGAATACTGAGCGAAATATTCATTCAGTATCCCTGCTTTTTCACTGTCCCTCTCTGCCCACCCACCGTCCATTCTATTCAGCCTCACTATCCCTCCCTTTGCCTTTGTATGCTCCCTGATGTACCTATAAAAGGTTTTATTCCCCCTTTTTAACTGAGTTGGCTCTCTTTTCCTCAGTTTGGGCCTTTGCTATTCTGACTTCCTTCCCTGCTTCCTTCTGCCTTAACTGGTGCAGCTCTCTGTCCTGTTCCTTCTGTGTTTCCTTATACTTCCTGAATGTTATCTTTTTCTCCCTGACCTTCCCCGCCACCTTTTTTGAGAACCACAGTGGCTTGTTCTTTCATTTTGATTGTTTATTTGCTTCACACAAAGGCTTGTTGCCTCTGTGATGGCAGTTTTGATGTTTCCCTATTGTTGCTCCATCCCTCCTTCTAGCCTATTTGCTAGTGTTTTTCTAAGGCACTCTCTCATCTTGCCAATGTCAGCCCTCCTGAAGTCCAGTACCCTCACTTTTATATGGCTTGACTCTGTAGCTGAGTTTATCGTGAACCACACTGTTTGGTGGTCACTTGTTCCCAGATGGCTACCCACTTCTAGATCTAAGATCCTCTCACTGTCCCCATTTGAGAGTACAAGGTCTAAGATTGCTCCCTCATGAGTGGGTTCCAAAACTAGCTGTCTGAGGCATGCCACCAGTAGGGCATCAAGAATGGCCTTGCTCTTGGATGTGGCTGCAGCAAATGTGCCCCAGTTAACATCTGGCATATTCAGGTCTCCGATCAACAGTAACTCCCCTATCTCTGCCATCCAAAGAATGCCTTCTATCATATCCTTGTCCATTCCCTCCCCCTGACATGGGGGTCTGTATACAACCACTGTGCTGATTGTGGTGCCATTTCCAGTCTCTAAGGTGACCCACAGTGCCTCCTCTCCTCTCTGTTTACTCTTTTGTTCAGTTGCTTTTATCCCTTCCCTTACATAGACAGCTACTCCTCACCCTCTTCTCCCCTCCTTGTCTCTCCTGTAGGTTGTGTACCCTGGTATAACATCCCAGTCATGGTTCTCTGTGTATCATGTTTCTGTGACTGCTATGATATCTAGGCATCTTTCTTCCATCAAAGCCATCAGTTCAAGGAGCTTATTGCCCAGACTACGGGCACTGATACTCATTACCCTCCATTTCCTGATGGCCTTATTTCTTTTTGCCCCATCCCTGTCCTTATTGCCTTTGTAACTTTCTCCATTTACCCCTATCTTTCTCCCTATTGACATCTCTAACTTGGTGTCTACCTCACTTACTACCCTGACATTTTTTTGGGGGGCTAGTATTTCCCTGCTCCTTTCCAGTGCCTCCACCCTTGGCTAGTATAAATGCTTGCCAATGAAGCATTTAAACCTATCACCTAGGATCCTGGCTCCCTTCCTAGACAGATGCAAACCATAACACCAGTATAGGCCTGCATCACTCTAGGTGGACCCCCGGTCCTCAATGAAACCAAATCCCTGAGCTCTGCACCAGTTTTTCAACCACTGATTGAATCCCAGTGTGGAGCACCCTAGCCTCACCTATGCCATAGACAGGCAGCACCTCTGAGAAGGTTACCATGCATGCATGCTACTTGTCTAAGGCCCCTCCCCAACTCCATAAACTCTTCCTGCACTGATCTGATCCTTTTCTTAGCCAGGTCACTTGTCCCTAGGTAGACAATAACATCTAGCTCCCTCCCCTGAGCAGCTGCTCTGGTAATCTTGAGGATTCACTCCCTGTCCCTCCAAGCCATGGTACCAGGCAGGTGCCTTACCTCCCTCTCCCCTTCTTTCCCTAGTTCTACCTCCCTAACAATGGAGTCTCCCACCAGGAGTTGTTTCCTTCCCCTGTGGGGTCCCATGCCACCCTCTGTGGGTCTCCTTTGTGGAGGTTCCCAGTATCCTCCTTGGTCTCCACTGCGGGTGCCTCCACAGAGGAACCACACTTTGCCAGAACAGCATATGAATTGTGGAGCAGTACAACTGGAGGGATGTGTCTCTGTTCCACCACCCTCACCCTCCCTGAGCCAACTGTGGTTCAACTGCTCCTCTTTCTTGGCAACCTCTGAGGCAATGGCAGTGGCCCTGGTGGTCCCTGGATGGGAGAGGAGGTCCCACAAATCCTGGCCAACTCAGCCTGGAGAGGAGCAACCTCCTGCCTCAGCCCAGAAAGGTGCCTGCAGATGGGACAACACCACACCCTCCAGAATGTCTTCCGGAAGACTGCTGCTCCACAGCCACTGCACTGCACCACTCCCATCATGTCTTATTTCTGGCCCCTTCACTGTTGCTTGGAATACTCACTCTTTCCTCTGTTTATTTATTTACTTATTTTTTCTCCTTACCTAGTTACTGCCACTGTGCTCTTTAAGCATCTGATCTTCCTGTTCTGAGACAAGAAAATCCTATATTTCTCAGTAGTCTCCTTACTTGCTCAGAGATAGACCTCCAGCAGCTGGGGGATGGAGAGCTACTCTTCTCCTTCTAGGATGGTGAATCTTTGATGGCTCTGGGATCACTCACTTCCTGCTCCCAAACAGGAAGTTCCTGTTGTCAGTCAAAGCCAGTGCCTACAAAAGTAGAACTGGCTTTCGGTGGGGGAGACGGAAGGGGGGGCAATATGGTCCCAGTAGAGAAGTCCAGTCACAACATCAGCTCCTTTTTCTGGTGTTCTCTGACAATTCTCTGGCAGAAGCTATCTAGGACAGTGTTTAAATCTGGCTTTAACCTGGCTTCCTTCTAGCTAAGCCAATCCCCCTACTTAACAGATCTTTCCACACTTAGTTAAATTGCACAGTAAGTAGTTTTGGGTGTTTGCAATGCTTCAAAGTAGTTCTTTACAAGGCAATACATTGTAAAAGTAAGGCATACCCTACATTTTGTTGCTTGTTGTGGGTATCATGTGGTGCATGCTGAGTACTGAGTCAGGCAAATTAATGCTCGCATCTTGCTCTGTTAGCAAATATTGCACTGAGTTGGGCTAATTATTGTCAGGATAGTATGCCTGATAGGACAACAGAGTCAAGCAAAATATCCAAGTGTGGAGAAAATGAATGCATCCCGAGATCTACCCCACAGGACAGCGCATACCTACTTTAGTGCAAATCCATTGATCAGTTGTAAAATTATTAAAGTGCAGAATTTGAGGTTTAACATTAAACAGGCTACTCAGCCCTCACTTTAGGGGCACATAATATCTATACAGTATATATATATATATATATATATATATATATATATAAAATACAAAATCACACATGCCCCTACAGTGCAAATCACCACAGAATGTTATGCTGGTCCAACTTTAAGCAGAATTGCATGGTGCTAAAGGCCTCTCACACAGTTTGCAAAGGGTACTAACAGAAGACATGAACCACGTGTTTGTCCTACCAGGACTCATCAGTATGCCTCGTCTGTTTGACACCCCAGTGGAATGGACCAGCTACCCCTAAGGCAGTGTGCCTGGGATATATTGTGGTGAACCCATTAAAATAAAAACATTTAAAGACAAAGAACCTCTGTGCGTAAACACTGAGGCAAGGGTTACCCCAAAGGGCATTTGGCTGGGAAGCCAAGTTTCAAGAAAATACAAAATCACACATGCCCCCAAGATGCAAAGCATCATGGGCTGCATATGCAAATCACCACAGAATGTTATGCTGGTCCAACTTTAAGCAGAATTGCATGGTGCGAAAGGCCTCTCACACAGTTTGCAAAGGGTACTAACAGAAGACATAGACACGTGTTTTGTCCTACCAGGACTCATCATATATATATATATATATATATATATATATATATATATATTAGAAGCAAAACACTCCATTTAGTGCATCAGTTAGGGTTGTTCCACAGTGGCAAAAGTGAGGAAATTTGGTGTTAGGGTTGAAATCCCCCTTGGACCAGCCCAACCCCCAACTGGCAGAGTGTGTCCATTGGGGTTCGTCCCTAACTCTCACCCCATCACATGTGTAAAGAAGCTGAGGTGTAGGAGAATGGGGTGAGAGTTAGGACAGATGATCCCAATGCGCACCCCTATGCCAGTTGGGGGTTGGGCTGGGGGTCCAAGGGGGGGCTTTCAACCCCAACACTGAATTTCCCCGCTTTTGCCACTGTGGAACAACCCTAACTGATGTATTAAACAGAGTTTTTTGCCTCTAATTTTCCTTCTTTTTGAGAATGAGGATGATAAATAGTGAATGTAATGCAGTGGCAGGAGCACAGGGCCCAACAGGAACAGCAACACAAACGCAAGCGCCAACAGGTACAGAGATGGTAATGCAAATGTAAATGCTAAAGCAAACATTAATAGAAACACAAGTGCAAAGTTATGGGGAAGTGAACAGTGATGCAAACGGACACACAAGCATGTATGAAAACACAACTGGTAATGTGCACAGTGACGGCACTGATATTTTAAATGCAAATGTTAAGTGTTACAGCAAAAAGAACAGCAAAGGGAACAGGAATGGAAATGCAAATGCAAGCGCGCACATAAACACAAACTGTAACACGCATGGGCACGGTACCGCAATTGTAAACACAAATGGTAAAGTTAACATGAAGAATAATGCCAACGGAAACAGGAACAAAAGCATGTATGGAAACGCAAACCGTAACGCCCACGGGCAAGGTACCACAATAGTAAATGCAAATGCTAAAGTTAACATGAAGAAGAATGCCAAAGGAAACAGAAATGGAAACGGGAATGGAATTGTATACGGAAATGCAAACCGTAACGCGCACAGTCACAGAACCTCAATTGTAAATGCAAATGGTAACAGTAACGGCAACAATAACGCCAAAGGAAAGAGAAATGCAAATGCAAACGAGTACAGAAATGCAAACTGTTACACGCATGGTCATGGTACCACAATTGTAAATGCAAATGGTAACAGTAACAGCAACACTAACGACAAAGGAAACAGAAATGCAAACAGAAAGGCAAGCACGTATGGAAACGCAAACCGTAATGCACGGTACCGCAATTGCAAATGCAACTGGTAATGGTAACAGCAACAATAAAACCAAATGACACAGAAATGCAAGTGAAAACACAAACTGTAATGCACACGGTGGCGTAGACGGGAACGGTGTCAGGAATGGTAACGGAAATGCAACTGGAATTTTTATTTAGTTGTTTAAGCAGGTATAGTACACTAAGCTGAAAGCTTTTTTACAGGAGTGACCTGGGAGCACAAGGAGGTTAAGTGACTTGCTTAGAGTCACACAGTATGCAAGTGGAAGCTGTGGGATTCAAACCCACGTCTGGCCTGCTGGATGTCACCAAATTTGCAGCTCAGAGCCTTAGACCACTGCACTATACTGCCTCATTAATTGCTAACTGGCACAGTAACAAAAGGGCACACCCTTCTTTTCTCCAAAAACTGCATTGAAAAACACAGTGAAAACAAAGAATGTATACATAACAATGAGCCTCGGAGCAGAAAATGAGGACTTGGAATACTAAATTGCTTATATCTCAGGAACCGTACGACATAGAAAAAAAATGAAAATTTCATATGAACGATGAGATTACTGGCTAGTTTTGTACTTAGTCTCCATTTGGGGGGGGCTAAGCTTTTTTGTGACAAAAAGTCAGTGTCTCTCACCGTTTCCGAGATCCAGGCCCAGAAAGGCGTGACGGACGCCGTAATGTTATCCAATAGGAAAAAGTGTTAACTTCAGAGTGTTGTCACTGTGCCACCCTGTAATATTTTTTCACCCAACCACAAAAAGGCACATCTGTAGGATGTTGACTTTCTCCCTTCCAAATTTCATCCCAAAAGGCCAAAACATTATTTTGCAGTTGGGTGGCAAAGAATTCCTGTAATGTGGCGAATGCTGTAATGTTATCCTATGGGAAAAAGTGTCAACTTTGGAGTGCCATAACTTTTCAGCCCTCCAATATTTTTGTACCAACCTACCAAAAGGCACATCTGTGGCATGTTGGCGGTCTTCCTTCCAAATTTCAGCCCAATAGACCAAACTGTTCTTTTGCAGCATGGTGGCAAAGAATTCCTGTTATTTTGGGCATAGTGTCGCAAAATAGTGTCGCAAATCCCGACAATATCACGAATGAAATCACAAAAGTGTCATGAGTGTGACACTAGTTTGCAACACTACTTTTTACAAAAAGTTGAAAAACATATTTCTGGGGTGTTTAACCCAAAAATAAAGACATGCCTAGCATCCTCAGGGCTTGACTAGGTAAACACAAAAAGAATTGTGTCCCTAGTTGGTCCCAGTTTTAAATGGCAAGCATTTTTGTGATCAGTAACTAAAATAAAATGGCTGACTCATGACACTACAAGGGTGATTTGCAAAACACTAAAAACTGCATTTGCGACACTGTCGAACATTTTGTTAACTTTTCCCATTGACTATAATGGGAAACTTGTTTTTTTGAATAACTTTTGAACCGTTCAATATTTCTTCACGAAATCTTCAAAAGGCACATCAGGAACCCTGGACCCATGTTCCCTGATGTTCCACAGTGACAAAAGTGAAGAAATTCAGTGTTAGGGTTGACAGCCCCCCTTGCACCCCCGCAGCCTGCCCCCCCAACCAGCATCAGGCTGTGTGTTGGGGTCGTTGGTACTAACTCTCATCCCATTCTCCTATACTTCAGCTTGTTTACATGTGATAGGGTGAGAGTTAGGGCTGACGACCCCAATGCACACCCCAATGCTGGTTGAGGGGTTGGGCTGGGGTGTGCAAGGGGTGCTGTCTACCGCAACGCCAAATTTCCTCACTTTGTCGCTGTGGAACAACCCTAACTGATGCACTAAATATATGTATATATATATATATATATATATAATAGAGTTGAGATGTCACTTCTATGTTAAAATCAAAATTGTGTGTGTTAATAACTTTGGACCCATTCAACGGATTTGCTTGAAATTTGGTATGCTTGGTAGAGCGTGGTAGATCTCTTGATCTGCCAAATTTTGTTTTGGTCGGACATACAGTTTTTGCACACAAAAACACTGAAAAATGCAAAATTATCCAGTTTTGGAGGCAGTTTTTGGGATATTGTCCATGGTGGTGCGTGGCCGTTGTGTGGTGTGCCACTCTGCAACAAGGCTGGTTTGAAAGAGCTTCACTGGCTGAACATGCTGCTTTTCGTTTGGTGAAAAAATATTGAGGCATTCAAAAGTTATAGCACTTTTAAGTTCCCATTACATGTCAATGGGAAAATTTATATGGTTATTTTGTGAACAAAGAATGGGGTTTTGGTCATCTGGTCCCTCCTCACTATCAGAATTTGCAGGCTCACAATTAAAGAGTCTTTGATCTCTAGGGAGGGACTAGATGGCCAGATATGGAGGGACCAGATAGCACAACTTTTAAAATTAAATATCTCAGAAACGGTTTGGTCTTTTTACTTGAAATTTGGAGAGTGTTGACGGGATGTGCTGTAGTTGTGAATTATGGTGCTTAGGTGTCAGAAAATACATTCGTTGCAGAGATATGGCATGGTGCAGTTTACGTTTTGCAGACAGCATTTTGCATTGTGGTAGTGGCTTGAAATTTATAGGGTAGCCAGCCTAACTGCAATGGATGTGCTTTCAGTTAGTAGGTGTGGAACTCTGCCATTCTGACCAATGAAATCTCAAACTTTTTTTTCCAATTGTTTAACTCGGTGAGACACACTAAGCTGAAAGCTTGTTTACAGGTGCAACCTGGGAGCACAGGGAAGTTAAGTGACTTGCTCAGAGTCACACAGTATGTAAGTGGGGACTGTGGGATTCAAACCCAGGTCTCCAAATTCACAGCTCAGAGCCTTAAACCACTGCACTATACTGCCTCCCTTTCAAATGTTTTATCTCGGACACGGTTTGTTCTTTTAAATTGAAATTTGCAGGGTGTTGAGGGGATGTCCTGTACATGTGAATTATGGTATTTAGGTGTTGGAAAATTAGGCTGCTGCAGAGACATTGCGTGACGCACTTTACATTTTGCGTATAGCGTTTTGCATTGTGGTAGGCAATTTTAATGTTAAACCTCACATTTTGCACGTTAATAGCTTTGCAACCATTCAACGGATTTGCACAAAATTGGAATGCACAATCTGGTGTGTCAGATCTCTTGATTTACTAAATGTTGTTTCAGTTGGACATACGTTTTTTGTGCAGCGAAGTGCCAAAAAAAGCACTTTTAGTCACTTTTTGCACATTTTTTGTCCGTGACGCTGTGTGGACATCTTGTAGGCTATTGATCTGAAACGTGGGAAGCAGAAAGAGCTTGGGTCAAGGAACATGCTGCATTTTGTTTGGTGAACAAATATTAATATGTTCAAAAGTTATTACAATTTGAAATTCCCATTATATCCTATGGGAAAATGTATTTTTTGAATGTTAATGAGAAAGACCAGATGGTCCAAATTGAGATGACCATATCTCAATAACAGTTTGGTCTTTTTACCTGAAATTTGCAGAGCTTTGAGGGAATGTCATAAAGATGTGAACTATGTTGTTTAGGTGTTGGGGAAATAATTTGTTACAGAGATATTCAATGACATAATTGACATTTTTCCCATAGGATTACATTGCAGTGTGTCATAACTTTTGGCGCCGTTATTTCGGAAACAAAGCAAGATACATATTTTTCACTACAGATGGCTTAGATCACCTTTAAGTGATCTAAGCCACTGGAAGAAGACTTAACATTGTAGAGTAAGCCTGCAGTGGAATTTTGTTTGCACGTTGCATGGTTCATGGGATATTGTGAAAGTACTCTCACAAGGGTTAAAAGAGTGCCTGTCCAGTGATTTTTGGTGCCCATAGCTCGGAAACGATGTGAGATATGGGTACGGTCTTTTGATGTTGCATGAAGTACTCACTGTCACGATTACAATGATGCTAGAATTTGTTTTCTAGCTCTTACAGTTCCCAAGATATGCGCAAATTACTGTTACAAGGGTTTGGTGCCCTATAGTGCTGCTGCATGGCTCTGTAGCTTTGCATAAGTGGCAGCATGGGCCTAGATGCATATTTTTATGCAAAAATTGGCAACTTGGTGGGAGCTGGGCTCTGCACTCCCACTAATATGTGTTTTTTACTACTTATATTACATTTTTTTGAAAAGTAAGGAAAAGCTATGCAAAAAACAGTGTTAATGCTTCATTTAGGGTTAAAGCAAAAAAAGTCAGGAAATGAGACATTAGGGTTAAACCCCTAACTCCCCCTTACACACACCACCCCAATCCTCCATAGTCTTACAGATGCCTTGGTGTGTCATTGGGGTCATGAGGCCTAAATCATCCCCCCCATTCTCCTTTACTGTAGCATGTCGGCATGCTCAGTCATGGAATATATTATAGAGGTGCAGCCACGCCCCTATATTTGTGGTTATGAAGCCTCTTCTATGTTAAACTCAAAATTTTGCTCGTTAATAACTTTGGACCCTTTTAACAGATTTGCATGGAATTTGGTATGCGTGGTGGGGCATGGTAGATCTCTTGATCTACCAAATTTCATTTTGGATGGACTTAACAGTTTTTGAACTCCGAAATGCTGAAAATGCACTTTTCGCCAATTATGTGAGCAAATTTTTTGATTTTGTCCATGACCATTGTGTGGCGTGCTGCTCTGCAGCTTTGCTCAGCTGAAAGAGCTTGGGTCAAGGAACATGCCACTTTACATTTGGTGAAAAAATATAAATCCATTCAAAAGCTATAATTTCCCATTATAAGTCAATGGGGAAATTTATATGGTTATTTTGTGAAAGAGGAGAGGGGTTTTGGCCATCTAGTCCCACCTCATGATCAAAGAATTTGCAGGCTCCTGATCAAAGAATCTTAGATCATGAGGAATTCTTTGATTTCGACAGCCACCATCTTGTCTTTAGTTTGCAGTTGGAAAAATTAAAATCTCTCTGCCGGGGGGACTTCTGAGGTGAAACCATGGTGGGTTTTGCTCAGGGGTCTTGCCTCTATCAAGCCATGCCTGTGGTTTCTTTCAACATGGTCAAAAAATAGAGTTTTTAACTATTTTATTCTTTGATTGTGGCTTGCTAACGATTTTTAATCGCGAGCCTGCAAATTGTTTGATTGCAAAATTCTTTGACCACGACCTTTGATCGCGAGGGCTTGACTAGATGGCCACTTGAAAAAATAAATTTTTCAGGTCAGGAGTGGCTTATTAAGCCAAATGAGGGTGGGTTTTGCTCAGGAGGTTTCGTTCCATCGAGGCATGGCTGTGGTTTCATGTATTTCTGCCTAAAAATTGACTTTTACAATTTTTTATTGTTTGATCGTGGCCTACAAATTCTTTGATTGCAAGCCTGCAAAATCTTTGATACTGAGATTCTTTGACCATGATCTTTGATCACAAGGGTGTGACTAGATGGCTACTTGAAAAAATCAATCTTCTCAGATCAGGGTTGGCTTATAAAGCCAAATGAGGGTGGGTTTTGCTCAGGGGGCTTCATTCTATTGAGGCATGGCTGTAGTTTCATGCATTTCTGCCTAAGAATTGACTTTTTCAATTTTTTATTGTTTGATCGTGACCCTACAAATTCTTTGATCACAAGTCTGCAAATTCTTTGACCACGATCTTTGATCATGAGGACGTGACTAGATGGCCACATGAAACATTAAATTGTCTCAGCACAGGGGTCACTTCTAAAGGCAAACTAGGGTGGAATCTGCTATGGGGCCTCTGTTCTGTCGAGTAATGGCTATGGTTTCATGTATTTTTCTCTAAAAATTGTTTTAACATTTTTAATTTTTTGATCGTGAGCCAGAAAATTCTTTGATCATGCGATCCTTTGATCATGAGGGAGGGATTAGATGGCCAGATTGGGAGGGACCAGATAGCACAATTTTAACAATTTTTCAAATTAAATATCTTGTAAACGGTTCAGTCTTTTAACTTGAAATTTTGAGGGTGTTGACAGCATGTCCTGTAGATGTGAATTATAGTACTTAGGTGTCAGACAATACATTTTTTGTGGAAATATTGCTTGAGGCACTTCACGTTTTGTGGACAGCGTTTTCCAAGGTGGTAGTGGCTTTAAATTACTAGGGTAGCTAGCCTTACTGCCATAGATGTTCTTTTCAGTCGTTAGGTGTGTAAAATGTTAATAGGTATAGAATTCTGGCAGTGTGATGAATGAAAACCTGAAACTTTTACATTTTATATCTCGGAAACAGTTTGGTCTTTTACATTGAAATTTGAAGCATGTTGAGGGGATGTGCTGTCATTGTGAATTATGGTGTTTAGGTGTTGGAAAACTCATTTGCTGCACCCATATTGCGTGACACACTTTATGTTTTGCATATGGTGTTTTGCATTGTGGAACTGGCTTCACATTTATAAGGTGCCTAGCGTTACTGCCATGGAGGTAATTTGTAGTGGTTAGGTGTCTGACATGTAAACAGGTGTTGAATTGTGCCACTCTGATGACTGACACTTTGCTTTCTTTCAAGGTGGTGTACCCCACACTCCCAACCATATGCACTGCCAGCAATACATATGATATTCAGTACTTGAACTCTTATCTTAGGCAGGAATTTGCAAGTTGGTGGGAACACAGGGCCCAAAGGGCTGTGCTCCCTCTAACTTGTGCAATTTTCTACTTTTATATTCTCTCTCCAAAAGTAAGGAAATTCTATGCAAAAAACTTTGTTAACGCATCATTTAGGGTTAACATACAAAAAGTCAGGAAATTAGACCTTTAGGATTGCCCCATCCCCCCTTCGTGGACCCACCCATCATCCCAAGATTGACGGCTGACAGGTGTGTCGTTGGGGTTGTGAGGCCTAAATGTCACCCCATTCTTCTTTACTGTGACTTGTGAATATGATTACAGATGGAATGGGGTGACAAAATGCTCAATGGATTTGGCCACAGGAGGAGTAAGAGCAGGCCTCTCCCACACTGCTTGCTACAAAGTCTCAAAGGAGAGAGGAACAGGAGATTAGGAATATAAAGAAACTTGAGGCATAAAAGTCTTCCTAGGTCCACAGAAGCGTACCGGGTCATAATGTCATATGCTTAATAGCATACGGCATTATGTGCGCTCTCTGTGTTGGACCCCCTGGAGTTAGAATCTTTAGTGGGGGGGTCCAGGGGTGCAGCCTCCTGTAATGGGGGTGTGTATGGGGGCAGAGCCCTGCACAGAACAAAAGTTAACAAGAAATTGCGCATCTCGATTATGTCGCATGGCAGAATTGACCCAGTGTCCCACAGAAGAAGTCTGCTCAGCCAGGGTTGCTCCCATGTTCCTTAGAAAAGACTGGAAGGAAAAGTCATCAACCAGGGGTTCAGCTAGGAGTGAGGGTTTCTTGTCCAAGCTGTAGAGTGAGTCATCATCACCATTTTTAGAATTAATAAAATTAGTCTCAGACTCATTCTGTTCTACATCCATCTCAGATAAATCAGGAGTTGCCCCTGCCAGGCCACATCCTAGCCTAGGCAAGGGATACACAGGCAACACAGGAACCAACATCGGACCCAGCACCGAAGAACCCAGCACAGCATAAGGCACTGAAGATCCCAACACTGCACACAGCACCGAAGACCCAGGTGCCGCACGTGGCACCAAAGGCCCTGGCACCCCATGTGACACCAAAGACCCCAGCACCATATGTAGCACTGAATATCCTGATGCTGTATGCAGCACTGAGGGTCCCAACAATGGAGCCCGGGAAAGCCTGCCAGACTTGGAAAAAGAGGGGGAAGGGCATGGTAACTGTGTCAAACCCTGTGAAGAAACAGAGTGAAGGGGAAGGCACATGGAACCAGCATCAGTGGCACTGATACTGGACAGGGAAGAGTTCTGTTGCCTGTGTGGAACACATATCTTGTCCCAAAGGCCCTCAACCACAGCCCAGTGGCTCCAGGACCTGAGGGCCCCAGAACCGGGTCTGCAGGAAAGGGCAAATGAGACTGATGCTGTATCTACTGCTCCATAAGAGTGGCCCAGTGATGAAACTGCCCACTGGAAACCCTGTAAGAGGACAGAGAGGGGCTCCACTGCTGAGAGTCCAGGCTGTCAGGCGTGGAGGCCACTGGGGAGCCAGGAGGGGTCAGGGTGGGCCTTCTGCTCTTGGCTACCAAAGTATCTCTAGCAGATATACCAGAGGGTGACCTCGAGTAGTACCTCTGCTTCTTTCACCAGGAAGAGGAAGAACTTGAGGCCGAGCGCTGCTGGGTCCCCAACTTGGATTGGGAATAGGCCTGCATCTTATTGTGTCTATAGGAGGACTATTCTTCCACCCAGACACCAGACTGCCTGTGGTTGGACCCCCAGAGGACAGCGGGCCAGACGTAGTCCCACTGCCAGAGCAGCCTTCCAATGAAGCATCCCTACCATCATCGATACTGGCCATGGTCGACTACGTCGATGGGCAGGGCTGAGAGAAAAAACAGCTTCTTTGTTCTTCTTTTTTTTCCAAAAAAATAACAATACTAATACAATAATGATAATACTAAAAATGAATTGAATGAGTAAAGCTGCTGTCATATAGATGTGAAGTTTTGACTCCAGCGAGCGTCGTCGACACTGAAGTGCGCTCAACGATGGGAAAAAAGGAACTGAGGGAGTTGAAGGGTCAATGCCGAGGTAGCCTATACAGGCGTGAGCTAATTTCATGGTGCCACACATGCACGGTCCTACCATAGCACTGGTCCTCCTGAAGATTTTTGCCTCCCGCAGGGTCCTATCACTTCCGGCTTGAACCCAGAAGTATGAATAAATGGTGAAGACTTTCAGTCCAGGAAGATCAAGCTCTCCCACAGATCTTTGGGGATCCGGATCCAAGCCTGTGGGGAATCAGGGCACTCCCCTTGAGGAGGACCCCCCTCATACACACACACAGTTCCCATACCCTCCCAGTAGTCCTCACTAGATTGGCTGAAATTAGACTGGGGCCAGAGGACCCCAACTCCTAAGGGCTGTTCTCTTTGCTGTCTCCTTTTCTCCTCTTCATTCATGGCTGTTCTCCAACCCCAAATCCATGGATGCCCCATCCAACTGTCCACTCACTGCTCCTTCTCATCCTTCTACAATATATCTAACCCACTATCTAAACTCCACCCCATCATTAACCCTTCCCAGGCAGTAGCTCAATTGACAGTATCAGCACTGGCCTTTCTAGTAATAAAACCTATTCACCTACTGGATGGAGGGTGATTTTATACTTTTAATGTACCCTGAATATAATGCAGAGGCAGTGTAGTCTAGTGGTTAGAGTACCAGTTTGAGAACCAGGAGATCACAGATTCAAGTTAAACTAGAGTCAAATACTCACTGTAAAATCTTGGACACATCACTTAACCTCCCAGTGCTTCAGTGCACCCCGATGTGGAAATAGGAAGAAGCAGTACAATCTAAGTTAAGTAAATTTACAAAAAAAAAAATATTTTAGGGAGCTCTTTTTTTTTACTCTGGATCTACAAGTAGTGTGGATTTGTAAAATATTGCATTTCTGTGTGGTCCCTTTTTTCTACAGAATCATGCTGCATGTCCTGTATTACCACGAACTTTGCATTTCTCATTTTGGAATTTTATTTTTTTATTTTATTATTCTTTAATGCTTTGGTAACTGGGTAAGACCCAATGGGCACATGAACCATTTACAGAATTTACAAGTAGCCACCCAGCATGCAACATAACTGAACAACTGTAGTAAGCTTCTAACAGTTCTTCCCTCTTTGAGAAGATTTGCTCACATGTTGAAAACTGGAAATCATTCTCTCTGGCATCACAGCCAATTATTTTTGCATTTTTAGCACCCAGCTCCACTGCAAAGGCTCCCACATAAAGAGTTAAATATCAAATTATTGTTTAAAGGAAATTTGTTTTGAATGCATTCACAAAGTTGCACATACACAAACCTCACAGGGCTTCATTGTTTCAAGACATTGTTACCTCTTTTGTGTTATACTTGGATTGTGCAACAGCATACCAATGTGCATGGCTGGGTTTTCAAGAGATGTTATTGTTCTGAGTCGAGTTTTCAACCTGCCTTAACTGGCCTAAACAGGAGGCAAAAATTCCTATGATGCAATCACTGAATATCAAGAAAGCTACACTACAAAACTCACTAGGTAGCAGTAGAAAGCAAGTCTGTTAAAACTATACTACATGGCGGCACAAGGACACAGCTGGGCATCTGGTCAGGGATGGCCTGTGATCACGGAGGCCTATCTGGAAAATTGGCAGGAGGGGCACACCTTAAAGTTGACACTGGGACCACACCTAGAAAATGGAAACTGGGGGCCTGAGAACTGCATGTTCATAGCAGCATACTGGATCACATTATTTTGACACACAGGCTTTAAGTGAACATTTTGTAGCAGTTTGGATTAGAAACATGGACTTTGATGGCAGATAAGGACTGCTTGGCCCACCCAGTCTGCCCTTTTCCCTACCTATTGGATAAGCTGCAGATCCTAGTTAACCAACAGCCTACTTCTTCCTACCCCCACACCAGAATTGCCTTAAGTCTGTCCCATGCATTCTTGAATTCTTCCACTGTTTATGACCCCAAAACCTCCTCAGGAAGGCTGTTCCATGTGCCCACCACCCTCTCTGTGAAAAGATACTTCCTCACATTGCCCTTGAGGCGTGCCCCCACTGTCTTCAAATTGTGACCCCTTGTTCTTGCACATCTCTTTTTCTGAAAGATGCTACCCTCAGACTTTGTTGATTCCCTTGAGGTTTAAAAGTTTCTATCATGTCCCCCCCCCTTTCCTCAAGGGTATACATATTAAGCTCCTTTTGTCTCTCATTGTATGGCTTCTGGTGCAGACCTTGTACCATTTTAGTTGCCCTCCTCTGGACTGCCTCCATCCTGTCTATGTCCTTGCCGAGATGGGGTCTCCAGAACTGCATGCAGTACTCCAGATGGGGTCTCACCAACTGTCTGTACAGAGGGATAACAACTTCTTGTTTTGTACTGGTGATGCCTCTTCCTATACATCCCAGTATCCCCCCAGCCCTCTTTACTGCCTTCTCACATTGCTTGCTTACCTTTAGGTCATGTGATATGACTACCTCCAGGTCCCTTTCCATTTTTGTTGTTGTTATTATCCCCCCCCCATGTGTACTCCTCCCCTGGGATTTTGTTTCCCAGTTGTATTACTTTGTTCTTCTTTGCATTTATTCTAAGCTGCTATACTTTTGACCATTCCTCCAACCTTGCCAAGTCCCTTCTCATCCTTTCCACCCACCCACCCCCTTGTGTATCAACCCTGTTGCAGATCTTTGTGTTGTCTGCAAAGAGGCATATTTTTCCTTCAGTCCCTCTGCAATGTCACTTATAAAGGCATTAAAAAGGGCCAGACCCAGTACTGTCCTTTTTAATGTCTTTATAAGTGACATTGCAGAGGGACTGGAAGGGAAAGTATAATTGATCAGGACAATGCAATTTGATTAGAAAATAGGTGTTCTACGAAAAGATTTCAGTGTTTCAAGATGGAGAGAGACCTTCTTGAAGAGTGCCCACTTCAACATTTTCAAATATCCAGATGGGCCAATCCGACTATGAATCTGGCAAGGAAAGACATGCCTTCCTCAATCCTCCAGGACAGATCTCTAAATACTTGTAAATACATTTTTTGCTTCCAAATTACTCTACTCATACCCTCTTTATAATCATGCCTGCAATATTCTGATTATGTGTGACACAGAAACATAGGGAGTAAAGACAGAAGAAGACTTTAAGTCCATTGTGCCTGCCCTGATGCCCTACCTTACATTAATTCTCAGTACTACCATCATTTTCTCCCCAATACCTTCCCTCCAGTGTTTACCTGCCCCTTGCTGATTATCCCCTTGAAACTGTCCCACCATGCCTTGAAGCCATTTATGATTGGTGGAGCAGCCACATTGCTGGGTAAGCTGTTCCATTTGTCCATCACTTTCCCAATGAAAATGTTTCCTGATGACCTTTTTAAACTTCCCCCAAACCAATCCAAAATTGTGGCCCCTGATGGTAAAACTTTTCTTCATTTTAAACAGCTCTGTGTAGTCTACCCTTTTTTACACCCCTGCCCAAATGTATGTGTATGTCTCTATCGTATCTCCCCTCTCCCTCCTGGCTTCCATTGAGAATATGTTGAGATCCTCCAGTCTCTACTGGCCTTGGATCATTTTTGTCACTCTTGTTTGGATTGCCCATAGTTTGTTTTGGTCCTTCTTTAAACATGGGATTTAGAGCTGCACACAATATTCTATGTGCAGTCCATCCCCCGATCTGTACCATGACAGAATCACCTTGCTCCTACAGCTGGTGACCCCCATCCTGGATGACAATGAATAGGCAGTGAGCATCCAATACTACCTCACAAGAACCCACATCATCTTCAGTGTTGGGCCGTGGTACTGCACTACTGAAGCAAGTCACCCTTGCTATTGCTATCCACTCCATGGTACAGCTTTGCTGCTCTGTCTGTCTAAAGAAATTTACTGAAAGAAAATTAGACCCTTTAAAGGGTCAAATAGGAACTAGGGGTGGATGAATTTACTATGGTTGAGGTTTTTCCACAATTCACGAAATGTGGGATTTATTTGTGAAATACCACATTTGAAAAACATGGACTAATGTATAAATTCCACACTGTCTGATGCCCCCAAACTTTAAAATGTTTCCATGGATGCCCCATGCACTGTGTTGGTCATGAGCTCTCCAGCACTCAATTGATAGATCTTTATCTTCTGCTGAAGAGAGTGGCTGCCCCAGATTGTTGATTTACTATTTAATTAGGCTAAGATTGATAATTTAAGTTTAATATTGTAATTTATCTTTTTAATTTATTAAAAAATTTTGCCTGAGTAAGAGCAAAAATGCCAATTTTCAAGAGTGACTCAGATACATACAGGTTACACTTAAACAATACAATAGCAATACAACAACAAAGAAAGCCAAACAACAATACAATGATCAACAGGCATGTAACAAATTCATACAACTATACTATGTATAAAACTTATAATATGGATCAGTCAATCAAAATGATTTAATTGAGAATTTACAAGACAATGGGCTAGATTTTCAAAGACCCTGAAATTCCCATAGCTGGGGTTAAAAATAGCACAAGTGGGGCTCCACTTGTGGAGCCACAGTTTTTCTTGCAGCTGCAATATTTTAAAAGGTGGAGACAATTTATGCCCAGCTCCATGATTTATGGTAGATTCTGACTGATTTTGTTTGTCATTGCTACGGGGAAAAGTTACATCTGGTGGGACAAAGGATAACACCCTCTGTAGCTGCACTGGCTGAAACGCAGAACTCCATAGGTGCAGAGATTTCATCTGACAGCATCAGCTGCAGAGTGGGACATAGTCTCTGAGGGCATTAAAAATCTAGCTGAATTATTCTTAAGAACAGATTCAAAAACAGAGTCAAAATGTATCTGTTGAATTGACTCTGGTAAACAATTCCAAAAATTTATGGCATGAAATAAATATGATCTTGGACCACAGGATGTTTTTAATCATAATGGTCTAATATTTGAACCCTGAGAAAATCTAGTTAAATTTGCTATAACATTAACTAAATTCATCAGTGAGAATTGATCCAGATTTTTTAGAGATTTATGAAAATTCAGTACTGCATATCACAAGAGAAACATTTTGAATCAAATGAGAACCAGTTTAGGGAACTACAAATTTCACAGTGGAGAGTATTACTGCGACAGGAAAGTGCAAAACAGCACATGGAATTATATAACACCTGGATTCTAGAAATAAATAAATCAGAGGCCATGCAATAAATGGGCAATCCATCAACTAAGGACAACAGTAGAAATTGGGCTAGAATTGTTCTAGACTTCAAAGTTAAACAATTTTTAAGTGGTATAGTTGCCCCAAGCATATGTGGGTAAATTTGATTAATGAACAGATGTGAAAATCAAACATCAAATGCTAACCCAAATAACAAAAGTGATAAACACATTCTGCCACAACCCTCTCATGTCCAAAACTGGGCAGGCAAAGGGGGAGAAAGCATTTTCTGGTGTGATCCAAGTTTCATAAGCTTAGTTTTAGAGACACCTTCAAGAGCAAAGCATTTTCAGATACCCAGCTCTGTACTTCAGAGAAATCAGATTGCAAAGATGTACAGTATTAACTTCTACCAAGTAACATCCCTTACTAAAATGTACTATATCATCAGCACAGAACATTAAATTAGAATTCAGTAAACATAAATCAAGACCATTTTTAAAAGCCAAAAATAAAATAGGGTCCATGATTGGCTCTTGTGGTACACCAGTTTTTACAGCAACCAAAGAAGATGAAATACCATGTAATGAGACCTGATGTGGCCTGTCAGTCAAAAAACATTAAAACCAAGAAACTGAAGAATAAGAAAGCCAGGTACCACTGAGTTTTGAAAGCAGGGGACTATAGTTCACCAAATCAAAGGCTTTCAAAAGATCCAAGAATAAAGCCCCAGCCACCTCCCCACTGTCCAAGGCAAGGCAAAGCAATTTTATTTCTAAGGTGCCCAATCCCAGGGGCTGTGGGTGCCATACACAATAAAAACAGAATACAAAATACAATAACATTTGTGCAGTAACATAATCTTTAAAGCAACGTTCTTAAAAGCATAAATATAAAATATGAAATAGCTGAGGATGGAATGGGGGAGATGGCTTAATCCCCAAAAGCCTAGCAGAAGAGATGGGCCTTAAGCCTCTGCTTAAAGACACCAATCGAGGGGGCCTCCCGGACTGCAGCTGGAAGCATGTTCCACAGGATCGGCCCAGAGACACAAAATGCTTGATCACCAGAGGTCTTGAGCCGAACCCTGGGAACATCCAGGAGGCCCCTCAAAGCAGAGCAGAGGGAGCGGGCAGAGGTCACAGGTGACAGGAGCTCAGACAGGTAGCCAGGACCCAGCCCATATGGGGCCTTATAGGTGAGCAAGCCCACCTTGAAAAGGACCCTCTACCTGACCGGCAGCCAGAGCAGAACACACAGAACCAGAGTCACATGGCACAACCGAGATCATCCCGTCAATAACCGGACCACCACATTCTGCACCAGCTGCAGCCTATAGAGGGTCCCTTCCATGACCTGAAGTACTGAACATTACAGTAGTCAAGTCTGGAGGTCACAAGGGCATGTATTAGGGTCGGCAGATATTCAGGCAGAATGAGGGGCTTAATCCTGGTGATGTTCTGTAACTGGTAAAAAACACTCTTCACAACAGATGACACCTGATCTTCGAAGGTCAGTTTGCTGTCCAGGATCACACCTAGACTGTGCACCTTCAGGGAAGCAACCAATGCAGCAGACCCTAGGAAACACCTGTATCTGCTCCAGTTAGCAACCCATCATGCCTGCGACCCAGTTCGACCATCCGCACCTCTGTCTTGTCCAGGTTGAGTCGCAGCCAGCTGGAAGCCATCTGGTCATTGATTTTAGCCAGACAGATGTTAAGCACATCAACCACATTGGATGTCCTGGGGGCAAATGACAAATACAGCTGGGTGTCATCTGCATAGCAGTGAAACTCCACACTGTACTGTTGAATGATCTCACCAAGGGGCAGCACATACACCGCAAACAGCATCAGTGACAAGATCGAGCCCTGTGGAACTCCACAGGACAAAGGCATTGGAGAGAAGGAGAAATTCCCCATCACTACCCATTGCACCCTGTCTGAGAGATAGGACTCAAACCATCTGATGGCAACACCAGCGAGTCCACAAAATTCAGAGTCGATCGAGAAGCACAATGTGGTCCATGATGTCGAAGGCTGAAGAGAGATAGAGAAGCACAAGAACTGACCTGTCTCCTCTATCCCTAGTTCTGAGTAAGTCATTATGCACTCTGACTAGTGCAGTTTCTGTGCTGTGTCTAGCCCAAAAACCCGATTGAAATGGCTTATAGATATCGGAGGACACCAGCCAATCCCCGAGCTGCTGTGCTACCAATTTCTCAACAACTTTGTTCAAAAAAAGGCAGGTTGGAGATAGGGCAGTAATTCGCCAGGATGTCTGGGTCGAGGGAAGGTTTCTTTAGGAGGGGTATCACCAGCACCTCTTTCAAAGGAGCTGGGAACACCCCCTCCACCATCGAATATCTGGCTATCACAGTGAACACTGGGTCAACATTCTCAGTGTATCCCATCAAAAAATGCGCCGGGGCTGAGTCCAGTCCACAAGATGTATACTTCATCTCTAAGATTGCCTGGGTCACCTCAGACACCTCCACTGGCCTAAACTCTTCCCAGGCAGGCAGAGTTCCTCTGCTCCCAGCAGACCGGCAACTACGAGGCAAAAGCCTACCTGACGGAATCCCCAACCAGATAATTGATCATTTTAAACACAAATTATTTTTACTTTTTCGTAGTTTTCAGAAATGTACTTGTTAACTGTACTTGTATTTGTTTATTGTTCTGCACTATATAAGATGTACTGTAATCTATTGTCAATGTTATTTATTGTTTTTTGTATTGTGTCTGTTTTTTGTAATGCTTATCGCCTGCGAAAATGGGCAGTTTGCTCGCCAGGCTCACAAGGATAAAAAATTAAAAATTAAATGAAATGGATAGTAAACACCCTGTCAGAGAAGAACAGAAGAAACTCCTCACACAAGGTTGACGAAAAAGCTTTTTTGGGCTGAAGACAGGCCAGATAAAGAAGCCTGTTCACAGTCCGAAAAAGCTGAGCAGGTCTGTTCCTCCCTGCTGCAATCTCCATGAACAGAAACTTTGCTTTCTTACAGGAGCTTGCCTCCTGGTACTCATGACAGTGGCTACGCAGGACCAGTTTGTCAGCATCTCACCAGCAATGCTTCAACTTCCGACCCTTGATCTTCATAGCCTTGAGATCCCCCCGTCAAACCACGGGGATCTCAAGTGAGAAGATCTGAGTCATATACAAACTGGTGCTATGGCATCCAGAGCTTCAGACACCACCTTATTATAGGTGGCCACTGCCTCTCCGATGCCAATCGCACAAACCACCTCAACGCTAGATAGGTCAGCTGCCACCAAAAGTCCTTCTGGGTCTAGCCCCCTTAAAGGGTGACAGCTAACCATCTCCACAGGGACAGAACTATCGGGGGGGGGCCCCAAATGTGAACTCAACAGTGCTGTGATCAGACCAAAAGACTGGATCAACCCCAAAACCCAGCTGGAACACCAGACTGAGTGTGTGGCCATGCTGGTGGGTCACAGAGGCAACTGCTTGTGTCAGGCCCAGTGAAGACATTAACTGGAGGAGGTTGTAACCGAAACACGAGGATTCGTCTTCGACCCAGGTGTTGAGGTTTCCCAGGCTTAAACACCTGGGGGACTCCAACACCTTGTATTCGATGAAATCTTTTACCTCCTGCAAGAATTCTCCCCCGGTCCAGGCGGGTGACAAATGAGGGAAATCCTACAGCCTGCACCTGGACCCCCATGAATGGCGACACACTCAAAAGACCTGGTGGTACCTACTGAATGCACTGTGAAGCCCAGGTTGGATCTAAAAACGATGGCCACACCCCCATCCCTGTGATCCTTCCTCTGGCAGTGCACCACGGAGTACCCGGTGGAGATGGCAGCTGCTAGAACTGGGCCAGCATCATCACCCAACCAAGTCTTCATAATGCAGGCCAGGTTGACAGAGGAAATCAAGTCCTCAAAAATAGCAGTCTTGTTCCTAATCGATCTGGCATTGCAGAGCACCACCCAAAGAGGGTTAGGGGAGGCGACTGGTCCTATAGCTACCTGCCCACTCGGTCCACTGGGACCCCTGGGTACAGGAACCAAACACATCAGGCATCTCCCTCAGCCCTGTTTAAACCCAGGGCATCTCCTGGACCTTACAACCTCAATGCCCCTCACCACCTCATCCTCTGCTGCTCTCAGCCAGCAATGACTCAGCCGCCAACTAATTATTCAACCTCTCTGCAGCATCTAGCTGCAGACAGAGGAACAGGGAGGCCGGAAATGGGGCAGATCCTAAGCAGCAGAGAGGCAGCATAGGTGAGTCTAGTACAGCCAGTACCTAAACACATTTCAACCAGGACTATCCCACCCTACCTTTAAATAGCACAAGCCTCAACCAAACTATAAAACAACAAAAATCGCACAAAAACTCACTCGCACTTCATATATACCATAACCATACACACTAGTCACACATATCCCCAATAAATCCCCTTCAAAATCCTAATCCCACAGACCACCCACCCTAATGAATCAAGAAAATTCTATAGTCCAGGAGAGGAGCTGAGTGCTCTGATTAGATATGTGCTGCCCCTTCACCGGCGAAAATTCAGAGTTCAGCAGAAAAAAGTATATAGTTCAGCGATGTTAAAGAAAGATGTTCCTATGTTACCAGGTCTAATGGTTCCCAACAGCTTGCTCTCACCAGGCTATTTAAACTCCCAAAGTCCTATCAGGAGATTATCGTGCTAAAAAAGATTTTTTTTTTCAAAGGAGAACTCTCCTGGGAGGGATAGGCTTTAGATTTTTATAAACCAGCCCCAACAAAACTCTCACTGATGCTGGGATGCACCAGTCAATACAGAGACAGTAATGAAACAAACTCACCAGGTACCAGGCTTAGGCTCAAGATCCAATTTCACCCCTCAGCGCTTCTCTCACCAGCCCCGAAGGCAGTCTGGAAAGGTCTTCTTTGAGTGAAGAGAAAGACCTGCACCTGATAGTGGTGGATGTATGGCAGAGTGGATTCAACACAGGGCTTTGGTTTTTCATGAAAGTCCACCGGCTGTGCCCACTGGCGATAGTCCAGCATGCAGACAGCTGAAACTGTGTCTGGGTCCTAACAGGATGGGGCCTACGTTGCTACACCATAGGGTCCCCTGTACAGCAACCTCAAACAGTCCCAGAATACCTAAAGTCCTCCAATGGAATAAATGCTGAAGGGATCCTCCAGCACACCAAAACAGAGCTGACCTTCAGGTAAAACTCGCAACCACAGCAGCTGGAGATGTTAATTCGGCAACGTTCAGCACAGTTCCACAGAACGCCCATCCCGATAAGAACCTTTGTCCACTCAGATTAGTTCAATCCATGCTTCTTCACCCTCCCAGGAGCATTTATCTCTGAAAAACACCGTCTATCACTTATAGTAACATGGAAGGGGGCAGTCCAAGGTCCCATGCAAAAATGAAATGATAAAAAAAATTTATAGCTTATACTGTTATTTTTGGCCCCATCGATGTTTTATTTTCTCTCTTTTTTATAATTTTGCCATCTTTTGTATAGTGGGTGGTCTCAACCTGCCAGACACTGACTGGGACATTCCAACAGTCAGGAGTGCCAGAAGCCAGGCCCTGCTACTTACTTTGTAAGATTGCATGCTAGTGCAGTCGGTCAAAGAACCCACAAGGCAGCTTGCCATTCTCAACATGGTGCTCACTGCTCATCAATTCAAAAAAGGTAGGCAGAGTATGGGTTGGGGAACCACTGGGGTCAAGCAACCACAAAACCATGTGGTTCGAGCTACTCTTCATACCAGTGAGTCTTCATCAGAGGTTGAAGTTCTGGATTTCAGAAAGCCAGACTTCAATGAGATGAGGCAATCAGTCCAGGGCAGGTTACTTGGAGTGGTCAAAACCAGAAAGCTTTGCATACACAATACCATACAGTAAATATATGAAGACTCAAAAAAAAATTGATACAAAAGTTTTTTTACTCACACTTCATACAACATTGGATATCAGTGCTGGGCATGTCACTAGTATAATGTTGGCCCCACAGCCTGTACCAAACACCTGTTTAAAAGGATTTACATACAGTTCTGAAATAAAAGTTGTTTCAAAATCCAACATGTAAATGTTTGGCTTACGATGGGGCCATTGTGTGGATACTATGGGTAAGAACCCTGTATGGACAACAGAACTGGGGTTGTTATGATTTTATGGGTAGCCTGGATGTGCCAGTTGTCTTTTCTGCCATCAGGGTCTTTGTTTCTGTGGTAGACCCCGTTGCAGTCCCCCAATTTATTCAAAATACTAGTTTTCAAATCTAAAGTAATTTATTTATTCCCTAGAACAAGTTATGCTTGCCTCATCAGGAATTCTGTTGGGGGGGGGTCATCCTTGTTTCACAAATTCAACACACATTGCAATACATTTAAACCTTCACTAGGTGGTATCAAAGTATACAAAACTGATACATTTGTTATACATCTGATAGATCTATTCCTTCACCATTGAGCTTTTCCATCAACAACAAAACATCTCTGGTATCTTGCAAATCAGATGGCATGCTAGAAACGAAGTCCCCAATGTGATAATCAATAAGGCAAGATAACACTTCCAATAAAGACCTCAGGCCACACACTGTGAGGGGTGGGACAATCCCCTTATGCACTTCTGGTAAGCAATAAAAAATTGGTATCACAGGTAGAGATGAGCAAGATAGGATTTGTTCACTTAGAGCCATGCCAGAGCCAAGCCAGGGGTCTGACTTGATTCTGCAAGTCAGAACATGAGGTGAGCCCTGGCCACTGCAGGCTGTTTTCTGCACAGGAGTTGAACTTTTCAGACACTATACTAGCTGCTCAGGCTGACAAAAATACTTACTCAGACCATAACTGGCTCTGCTTGACCTTGGTTCTCAATTTCTGACAGAGGTCGAGCCAGGTCATGCCAGGCAGTAATCTCGAGCCAGGCTCGAGCCTGGTCTGGCTTGCCCAGCTATAGTGATCGAGTGTTTCTGTTTTAAAGCATCTCCCTTATCAAACATGAAGACTTCAGTTTGCATTCAATTTGTATTAAATTTTGTATTCTGAATAGATTTTTATGGTAATTTTTAATATTCAAATAAAAAAAGTTATTAGTTTCCTACTTACTGTAATTTCATTTTCTGTTAGCTCCAAGATTGTCAGTATAGGAAGTCTTAACAATGGGTAAAGTGCACCCCTACCAGGGGAATGGCATAGCTTAACTCAGTGGTAATGACTTCCCATTGACAATGTGCAGCACTACAGAAAAAAGAAATTAGCTTCCTACTTACTGTAATTTCCTTTTCTGTTACCTCCAACATTGTCAATGGGAAGTCATTACCACTGAGTCAAGCTTTGCCATTCCCCTGGAAGAGGTGCACTATACCCAGTGGTAATGACTTCCCATTGACAATGCTGGAGCTAACAGTAAAAGAAATTAAGGTAAGTAGGAAGCTAATTTCTTCTTTCTGAATACATTTTAAGGTAATTTTTAGCATTCAAATAAAAAGCCTGAGTACCAATTGCCTGAATACATTATACACCTTCATTTTGTATTTCAAATACATTCGACCACTTGTTAGTCTTTGTGTAGTCCAAAATATTGAAATTAGCTCTGTATTTGAATACAAATAAATACAGTTTACCACTAATAGTATTCAGTTTGCACTCAAATACAACCTCAGAACTACTAAAGCTTTATATTCACATTAAATTCTTGAATACATTTTGTATTGATTTTGAATACTGCTGCCCTGGTAGGATTCCTGCATGTACGCTTGCCTCCCCCACCCCGTAGCCATATCCCCTTGCCCCAGGTGCCCCATACCCCTATACCTGTGTAGGTTTACATGCTCCAGACCCATATTGTTCTATGTAACCCCCCTAGTCAACCTTTCTCTACCAAATCCCTTTCCCCATAGGTCTCAGTGCCCCTTCATTCAACACCCTACCTCAAACCTGTAGGGGCCTTGCTTTATGTACTTCTATGGTATAGGCTGTGCCCTCCCAACAGATCCAGTTGAGCCTTTCCTTCTAAGTATTCACTGTCTTACATTGCTCCCCATAGTTTGTAATGCAGCCATATCAATTACCCTTGTTTCCATGCTCACCACATTACTAGATATGTTTTTGAAGGTCCTCTGGTCTACTGGTTAGAGAATTGTGTTGAGACAAGAAAATAACAGATTCAAATTCCACTGAAGTCAAATACTGGTTTTGTAACCGTAAACATATCACTTAAAAAGAAGAGGAATTACCAATTACAACAGTACCGGTGGGAGAGATGCATATGGGTAATTTTTTAAACAGCCAACCATGATGTTGGGGTGATAAAAGTGGAAAATAATAACACCAAAGTCAGGACAGCTCAATAAATTGTTTAATATGACAAGGTATAGCTTATTTCTATTTGACTTTTATTTTCTAATACATGCCTTTCATTTTGCTACTGTAGTGCTCCTCAGTCCTGCTGGGCCCTATCAGGTCCAACCTCCCTGCCCCATCAACACAGCATCTTTTGAACTTACTGTCCAGTTTCTTCCTTCCTCATTGCTTCCTTCTTTGGTGGGGGGGGGGGCACGCTGATGGTTGCATTATGTTTTCTCTGCCAGGAAGCATGTCACGTTACTGGATGTAGGTCCTGTGGGTGGCAGTGGGGGTCAGATCTGCTCCTTGTCCAGCTGGAATGTTTTTCTCCTACTGGTTTCTTTCCAGGAAGAGCAACTACGCAGTGCTGTCCAAGATGGACCTACACAAGCTCCCACACCCAGGACATCGATAGCCACTACTCCACCTCTTCCCGACATTGCGGTCCCCTACTGCCTTGCCCGCAGTCATCACTAAAGGTAAGGCTTGTGCTGCATCCCTTCTTCCCCAGAGGTGAGAAGTCCATTGGCTGTTTAATCCTTCTCCTCCACCCCTGGCACCCTCCAATGTCTCAAGTTCACCCCTGAACTCGAGTTGTCAGAATCACATGTGGTGGTGCTACTGCTGCACCAGTGAGTTGTATTTAAGCACCCATGCACTTATGCACATTACAGTACATTGATAGTATATAAATGGTGCTTTTACCCCCATACAGTACCTACAGCATAAGGCTCTTTCTACCCTTTCACCACTTGCCAACTCTGTTCTTGTTCGTGCATACCCAGAGCTTCTCATTTACCCCTTTCTGTACTTTCTCAGTTCACTACTCAAACTTTGTACCTTATAACAAATGCTTACACATAGTTTAGTAGTTTTTTTGTTGAAAAGGTATTATGTGTTACATGACTGATCCATACTGGAAAAGCGTTTCTCTAAGGTTATCCTGAAGGAGTGTGGCAGAACTGCATTCTGCTAGTCTGATAACCCTGGTGAAGAGATGCTTTTTCTATCTTCTTCTTTTCCCTACTGAAATCTGCTGCATGACAGTCTTTTCTTACACTGTACTTTACCTATTTCTGCCCCTGGTGTAGGTTGGCCACCTATGTCTGTCTTTCTGTCTTTCACTAAATCTTTTTTCCTACCGTCTTTATTTCTAGTTTCTATATATCCATCCCTCACCAAGAACTCCCCAAAATAATGCACCAGGCTAAGGCCAGCTGGCAGGAATGAAATAAAGTGCATTTATGGCATTTGATGCCAAAGATATAAAGTGGCTTCAAGATATAAGGTGCTATGTGTCACATGATGGCAGTCTGAGTGATCAAATGCATCTCCCATGGCTCGTACCTCCCTCACTGAAAACTAACTATTAACTTTTAAAAACCCCAGTTGCAATCATTTAATTTATGTGGTCCTGCTTCCCTGCACTCCATGGACTTCTCGGGAGCATTTTTCTACTGCAAACTGTTCGATGGTGAACGCTGAAATGAGGACGCCTGCTCTCCGGCATACTCCCCCAAACTTACCAGAGTGGGACAAGGCCACTAAATGTGCTAACGCCCAGACTTCTAGGGCCACTAAAACTTTAACATCCTCTATGACTCTCACAGAGGAGAAATTCATGGCCAAGATGGCCCCACTACAGGAGGAGAAGCTTCAAAAAGTTAGAACATCCATACAGACGGTTACTCAGCGTGTAGGAGAAGCAGAGGCCCGCATCTCTTCCCTCAATGATTGGACAGACTACCTTGACCCTGAGATGGCTTCCCTGGTGCAACAACTTTGGAAAACTGAAGAGCAGCTGGAGGGCTGTTCCCGCCAGAATTATATTACTATCCTGGGCCTCCTAGAGGAAGTGAAAGGTCCCCAGGTAATCCAATTCCTCCAGAAAATGTTGGATAAAATTGCTGGCCTCTCTCCAAATGGACCAGTGTACATCATAGAGCCTGCACACCAGTCCCTGCGTCTAATGCCTTCAGCTCTCCCCCACCCAGCCTATAATTTCCTGCTTCCTAAACTGTTTGGATCATCAGCATATCTTAACAAAAATAAGAGATCTCCAGGAAGTATTGTGGGAGGGAAGCAGGATCCAAATTGCACAGGACCTACCCCACTCAGTGAGACAAAGTCGGGCTGAGTTCCACCCCATGATACCCAAGTTGATGGCAGCTAGCATCTGATTCAGGGTCCTCTATCCAGCCCAGCTTCAGGTCCCTGGATCAGCTTTGACTCAGTGAAGGAAGCCACTGCACGCCTTAAAAAATGCTTCCCAGATCTTTTTGGCTGAAGAAGCAGTGGCATTGGCTTTCTAGTTCCTCTATTGA
Source organism: Neoceratodus forsteri (assembly GCA_016271365.2). Classification (NCBI taxonomy): domain Eukaryota; kingdom Metazoa; phylum Chordata; order Ceratodontiformes; family Ceratodontidae; genus Neoceratodus; species Neoceratodus forsteri. The sequence goes on from CM028135.1 coordinate 758,009,704, forward strand.
AGCAGGGGTGAACTGGGACTGTACACGGCTGCCCAACACCTTGCATTGTTTGGTAGGGGGTCACTAAAAGGAGAATTTCTGTTTGCTGTTCTAATCCCCAAGGCTCAGTTATGCTTGCTGTATATCCGGATCCCTTCTCTGCTTTCCACATTGGGGCAACTCTGGACATTGTGAACATGCACTCGCAACAAGGAATCCTTACAAAGCCAACTATTCAAGGTAGTTCCTTTTAACCTGAAGAGGGTTTGATTGCACATGCATGGCAGATCTCACTCACGCAAGGGGCTACCCAACTCTTTTCACCCAGAGATTTCATTATACCAACAGTATGACTTGTGCCTTTGGCATACTACTGCACCTATCTGGGGCTAGTTGTATCAACTGAGCATTCTGAGCTGGATGGGGTAGCCATTGTTGTTACTTTTTCAAATGTAACTTTAGCTGTTAAGCTGTAGCACTTATAGCCTGATAACCAAGTTGTTAAATGTTGGGGTTGTTAGATATTGAAGGGGCTGGGGGCTGAGGGGCCTGCTGTCACGCTCCCCCTCTCCACTGCCATTTCTGTCGACCAAGCGCTTGACTATTTTTAAGGATAAATTCATTGCCACCTTGAATGCCTTTGCTCCTTTCAGAAGGACCAGAGTCTGTGTTCTTCACCTCCCCTGGATCACCCCTGAACTACTGGCCTGATTCAGGGAGCGTGACCAGGCCTGGAGAAAACACAAATCTACTAAACATCCAAACGACTATGCCAAGTACAGAATGCTACACAATTCATGCACTAAAGCTACTAGACTGGCTAAGTCCAATTATTTCAACTCTTCATTCCTGACTAACATTAACTCTCCATCTAAATTCTGGAGGGTAGTTCATGCCCTGTCCTCTCGCCCCAATGACCCTCCCCTCCAGTTCTCAAAATAAATAACTCCCTATTTTCTGACCCTGGCTCTGTGGCCAGTGAATTTAATACCTACTACACCTTGTGCAACATGTCTCTTCTAAATTCCCTATCCCCATTGCCACCAACTAACTTCAGCCCTTTGCCTCAGACAGTGCCTACCCCTCCCCCTCTTTCCTTTTCTACTATCTTCTCTGATGAAGTTCTTAGTGTTCTCCTATCCCTCAACCCCTCTAAGGGCTCCTCACCAGATGAGCTTGATCCTAAACTTCTCTACCTTTCTGCTCCTGCAATTGCTTATCCTAGCTCCCTAATCCTTAACCTGTCCTTTATTTCTGCCCAAGTACCCTCATCCTGGAAACACACTGTAGTACTTCCTTTACCTAAGGGTGGTGACACATCCACGCCTGGAAACTATCACCCCATTTCCCCTCCTTCCTACCCTTGCCAAACTTCAAGAACATTTAGTTCCCTCTCTCAACTATCACCCTTCCCTTCTGATTCCTCCTTCTTCATCCCCTTCCAGTCTGGTTTTTGGAAGAACCACTCAACAACCACCTCCCTCCTCAGACTTACTGATTCCATCCTTTCAGGGATGGACAATGGCCTGATCACCTCAGCCATCTTTGTCAACCTAGCCAAAGCTTTCAACACTGTTTCCCATCCCCTGCTTATGGATTCACTCTCATCAGATGGCCTTGCTCCATCAGATACCACCTGGTTTAAATCCTACCTCATTGGCAGGACCCAATTAGTGAGAATCCTTAATTCCATCCTCACTCCACTTCCCATCAACACTGGTGTCCCTCAGGGCTCAGTGTTTGGTCCCCTTCTCTTCTCCATTTTCCTTAATGATCTTCCCACAGCCTGCTCATCCTCTTCTAGCCACATGCACATTGACAATACTGTTTCTACAGCTCCAGCAAAAACCCTGCTGCTGTGGAATCCAGCTTACAGCATGACTTCAAACAAGTTCACCTCTGGTTTGCATCTCACCAGCTTTTTCTAAACACCACGAAGACAGTCTCAATGACCTTTGGCACCAGGTAGAAACTCTAGTCTCCCGGCCCTACCCACCTTCCATATCCTTGATGGGACCATCTTGGAGGACACCTCCTTATTTAGATATCTGGGGGTTGGCTGGACCAGCACCTCAACTTCTGTGTGCATATCCATGCTGTCCTGAAGAAACTGTGCCCCAGGCTTGGTGCTCTGTACAGGAATCGTAGTTGCATCCTGCTGACTGTGAGGCACAAAATTGTTCAGAAGATGATACTCCCAATCTTTGACTACTGTAATGTAGTCTATGGTGCTGCTCCCAAATCTTCCCAGACAAAGTTGGACACTCTCTTTAACTACTTCTGCCACTTTTCTCTCGACTCCCCCTCCTGCTCCCACCACTGTGAACTCTATCGCTCTCTAACCTTCCTTCCACTGTCTCACAGATGCATCTCTCACTGTGCCAAACTAACCTCCAAATTCTGGTTCAGGGGGTTCCTCTCCTATCTTTTATCATCTCTCTCCACTCCACCTCCCACCACCCACTCTCTCAGATCAAATGACGCCCACATCTTGACGAGCTCTCACCGCTCCACCCTCATCGGTCAGACTGGTTTTGCCCATTGTTTCCCTAAAATCTGGAATTCCCTTCCTCCTGAAATATGACACTCCAACTACTCCAACAACATCCAATTACTCCCTTACCTCTGCCCTGCAAAATGTCCTTTCCCTCAGCTGTTCCTGCTTATGCCTCCTTAATACATATCCCCAGTTTCTGCCTTCCTACCATGATCCCCCTGGCAGGGTTCTCAACATCCTGAAAGGGTAAATCAGGAAATGGTTACCACTTCTCCTCATATTCAGTTCTTGCTTCTCCCAGTCTCTTCTCCACCTGCCCTTCTGGGTCACCAGTGTGCACAACCTACCCCATCCTTTTTTCTCTATCTGCACTTGTGTACTACCTCGAGCCTGCTCCTAGTACACTCATGATGCACTATAAATGGTTCTATCACATTATTACTGCTTTATACATTTATATCTTCTTTTATTATTTTGGACATGTATTGTAATTTACCCAATGTTCCACTACTGTTTATTGTACAATACCTTGTGTTACAACTGTTGCACAATCTTACAATGTTGTATTGTTTGTACTACCCACATACTATTGTAACTGATCATCCTTCACAACCCTATGTAATCCCCTTCCCCCAGGTCGCACCGTGAGATTAGTAACTTGTTGTTCAGTGTGCCCTCCTAGTGAAACATTTCAATAAATAAATCATGTGTGGAACTGATTGGAAAGAGTGGTCAGAAGACTGGGGATTAGGGGATTGTTTATAATATGTAGATTGTTTGTGGTTTCTGGGTTTGACTTAGGGGGATAAAGTTTTTATGGCTCAGTTACTTCTACTTGTTTTGTGGTGGAGGGAAGGGAGTATGGGGTTTCACTGAATGTTTTTTTCTGGGACATCTCAAATCTTAGTCTTTAGCTTTTATGGGGGTGGGGGCCGGGATTTGGAGTACACTTTAAATGTTTTGGGCAACAGGTCACATGAGGTGTCTAGTACCTTAGTTTGGTTTAGTATGTGTACCAGACTGTCATTCTGTCCCAACAGCACAGATTTCTAATGCGGAATGTTAAAGGAGCCCAGGACAGCAGAAAACACCACATAATCTTAAAACACCTCAAACAGCTCTGACTAAATGTGGCTTTCCTTCAGGAAAACCATCTCTGCAGGGAGGACATCTTACTTTTTAGAAGAGAGTGGGTAGGTCATGTACATGAAGTAGGGGCTAGTAACAAGAGAGAAGGAGTTGTTATCCTCATAGAGAGGAAGGAACCATACCAGCTAATACAGGACGTCTGGGACCTGGGAGGCCAGTTCATTCTCCTCCACTGCCGACTGGGGCTAACAGAACTAGTTCTGGGCTTAGTATATGGCCCAAATATTGACTCTCCCAGATTTTTTACTACCCTCTGGTCCCATCTAACCCTCTTTATACAGCTGCCACTCATACTGGGTGGGGACTGGAACCTAGTTCTAGTTACGGACCTTAAGTGGTCTGGCTCCAAAAGAAAGGTCCTCTCCCCAGGACAAAGAAGTCTTTGGGACCAACTGGATATGGTGGGCCTTGTGGACCCCTGGCCCCTCCTTCACATTTCCGACCGCCAATACACATTCTATTCAGCACCCCATTCCTCACAATCAAGAATCGATTACTTTCTAACGAGCACCTCCACTGCATCTAGGCTTCAGGATTGCAAGATCCACCCAATGGTTATTTCTGATCATGCTGCAGTCACACTGGGTCATTGCCTCCTTGGCCTGGAAGAACGGGATATCACTTAGCATCTCAATGTCAATCTTCTCAAGGATATGAAGACACAATCCCTTATTAAAACTTTCTTGGATAACTTCTTCTGGGCCAACGAGGGCTCAGTCTCTTCAATAGATATGTAATGTGGGGCTGCTAAATGTGTGGTAAGAGGGGAATTGATCAGGATCGAGTCCACCCGTAAGAAGCAAAGTGTAGGATAGATGGAGGCAGTGCTCCAGCAGATCAAAACCCTAGAACATTCCTTCTCCCCCTCCTCAGATCCCATCGTGTGGCAACAACTGAGCACTCTAAAGGCACAATACTTTCACCTCCTGGCAGAGCAGGCAGACCTGTTCCCTCAACGCACTAAGCTCCAATATTTAGAGGCTGGTGAGCACACTGGGAGACTTTTGGCACAACATCTCCAACAGATGGAGACCAGAAAAGTGATCTACTCGCTTTGACCAGACCCACAGGGCCCAACCCTCACTCGCCCTCAAGAAACTGCAGATGCATTTGCTCAGTACTATCAAGCTTTATACACTGAGGATTTAACCTCCTCTCACCTTCCTGACCTTATCAGAGATTATTTGGCCTCTGAACAACTTCCACAGCTTTCTCCAGCCCAGAAAAAAACTATTAGACACCGCAGTCACAGAGTGTGAATTCAGAGAGGTGATTTTTACCCTTTCCAAAAATAAAGTTCCAGGCCTTGAAGGGGTTCATAGAAACACAGAAACATAGAAACATAGAAACATAGACTTTGACGGCAGATAAGAACCACTAGGCCCATCTAGTCTGCCCATTTCCCTACCTACAGGATAGGCCGCAGATCCTAGTTAACCAACAACCTATTTCTTCCTACCCCCCACAAGAATTGCCTTATGTCTGTCCCATGCATTCTTGAATTCTCCCACAGTTTTAGACCCCACAACCTCCTCAGGAAGGCTGTTCCATGCATCCACTACCCTCTCTGTGAAATAATACTTCCTCACATTGCCCCTGAACCGCCCTCCTTCTATCTTTAAATTGTGTCCCCTTGTTCTTGCAAGTCTCTTTTTCTGAAAGATGCTACCCTCTTGGACTTTGTTGATTCCACTGAGGTACTTAAAAGTTTCTATCATGTCCCCCCTCTCCCTTCTTTCCTCAAGGGTATACATATTAAGCTCCTTTAGTCTCTCCTCATACGGCTTCTCTTGCAGACCCTGCACCATTTTAGTTGCCCTCCTCTGGACTGCCTCTATCCTGTCTATGTCCTTGCGGAGATGGGGTCTCCAGAACTGGACAGGTACTCCAGATGGGGTCTCACCAACTGTCTGTACAGAGGGATAACAACTTCCTGTTTTCTGCTGATGATGCCTCTCCCTAGACATCCCAGTATACCCCCAGCCCTCCCTACTGCCTTCTCACATTGCTTGCTAACCTTAAGGTCATCTGATATGATTACCCCCAGGTCCCTTTCCTTTTTTGTTGTTGTTACTACCTCCCCACCCATTGTGTATTCTTCCCCTGGGTTCTTGTTTCCCCAGGTGCATTATTTTGCACTTCTTTGCATTGAATCCTAGCTGCCATACTTCTGACCATTCCTCCAACCTTGCCAAGTCCCTTTTCATCCTTTCCACGCCTCCTTGTGTATCAACCCTGTTGCAGATCTTTGTGTCATCTGCAAATAAGCATACTTTTCCTTCCAGTCCTCTCTGCAATGTCACTGTGAAGACATTAAAAGGACTGGACCCAATACTGAACCTCACGGTGCCCACTAGTAACCCCTTTTCTTCAGATGGACTCCATTTACAATTACCTTCTGTGTCCTGTTGTCCAGCCAATGTTTTACCCAGGCTGCCACCCTGGGTCCCACTCCCAGGCTGGTTAATTTGAATATTAATCTTTTGTGTGTGGGACTGTGTCAAATGCCTTGCTAAAGTCTAGGTAGGAAATGTCACAGCCCCTCCTGGTCTACTACTTTGGTCACCCAGTCAAATAAATCTATTAGATTCATCTGACATGACCTTCCTGCTGTGAACCCATGCTGCCTTGGGTCCTGTGTTCCACTGGCCTCTAGGTACTCGACTATTCTTTCCTTCAGAAGTGACTCCATCACTTTCCCTACCACAGAGGTCAGACTGACAGGTCTGTAGTTTCCTGCCTCTGTCTTGGACCCACTTTTGTGAAGGGGAATCACATCCGCCTTCCTCCAGTCCTCGGGTATCACACCATCCTCCCATGATTTATTAAAAAGAGTAGCCAGTGGTTTCACTAGTTCCTCCCTTAATTCTTTTAGAATTCTGGGGTGAATTCCATCAGGACCCATTGCTTTGTCCACCTTCAGTTTTAGGAGTTCTTGCAGAACCCTTTCTTCTGTGAAAGGACTGGGATCGACCCCCCTATCAAGAGTGCTTCTGTTAATTGTATTAGGCACTTCCCCCTCCTCTTTTGTGAATACTGAGCAGAAATAGTCATTCAGTATTCCTGCTTTTTCACTGTCCCCTCTGCCCACCCACCGTTCATTCTATTCAGCCTCACTATCCTTCCCTTTGTCTTTCTACGCTCGCTGATGTACCTATAAAAGGTTTTATCCCCCTTCTTAACTGAGTTGGCTATCTTTTCCTCAGTTTGGGCCTTTGCTATTCTGACTTCCCTCCCTGCTTCCTTCTGCCTTAACTGGTACAGCTCTCTGTCCTGCTCCTTCTGTGTTTCCTTATACTTCCAGAATGCTATCTTTTCTTCCTGACTTTCACAGCCACCTCTTTTGAGAACCATAGTGGCTTTTCTTTCGTTTTGATTTGTTTATTTGCTTCACACAAAGGCTTGTTGCCTCTGTGATGGCAGTTTGATAATTCCCCATTGTTGCTCCACACCTCCTTCTAGCCTGTTTGCTAGTGCTTTTCTGAGGCACTCTCCCATCTTGCCAAAGTCAGCCCTCCTAAGTCCAGTACCCTCACTTTTGTATGGCTTGACTCTGTAGCTGAGTTTAATGTAACCACACTGTTTGATGGTCACTTGTCCCCAGATGGCAACCCACTTTCTATCTGAGATCCTCTCACTGCCCCGTTTGAAATCTGAGGGTCTAAGATTGCTCCCTCACGAGTGGGTTCCAAAACTAGCTGTCTAATGCCTGCCACCTGTAGGGCATCAAGAATGGCCCTGCTCTTGGATGTGGCTGCAGCAAATGTGCTCAGTTAACATCTGGCATATTCAGGTCTCCATCAACAGTATCTCCCCTCTCTGCCATTCTAAGAATGCCTTCTATCATATCCTTGTCCATTCCTTCCCCTGACATGGGGTCTGTACACAACCCTGTGCGGATTGTGGTGCCCTTTCCAGTCTCAAGGTGACCCACAGTGCCTCCTCTCCTCCTTGTTTACTCATTTTGTTCAGTTGCTTTTATCCCTTCCTTTACATGAGAGCTACTCCTCCCCTCTTCTCCCTGCCTGTCTCTCCTGTAGGTTATGTACCCTGGTATGTTAACATCCCAGTCATGGTTCTCTGTGTACCATGTTTCTGTGACTGCTACGATATCCAGGCATCCCTCTTCCATTAAGGCCATCAGCTCAGGGAGCTTGTTGCCCAGACTACGGGCATTGGTACTCATTACCCTCCATTTCCTGATGGCCTTTCTCCCTTTTGCCCCATCCCTGTCCTTCTTGCCTTTGTCACTTTACCATTTACCCCTGTCCTTCTCATAATTATTTTTACACTGCTTGTGGGGAAGTGGTCATCCCAATCCTTACTTGCTTATTTAATTAGCTCCGTATTGCTGACCTGTCAGATTTCTCCTTCACCCAGGCCTAGATATTGCTTATCCCCAAGCCGGATAGGGACCCACTGTCACCAAGCAATTACAAACCCATTTTACTTCTCAACTCGGATATTAAAATCATGGCTAGATTACTGGCCAATCAGGTGGCTCAGGTTTGGTCAGAACTTTTCAGCCCCACACAAGTCAGATTTATGGCAGGTCGCTCATCTTTGGACCACCTCTGCAAATTCTAGCATCTGATTTCTGTGTCAGGTGAGACCCTATCCCTGGCGGTGTTGGTGTTGCTCGACACAGAAAAAGCCTTTGATAGAGTTTCATGGCTTTTTTCAGCCACCCTTCTCAAATTTGGTTTCCCTGCCAGTTTCTGTGCTTGGGTGAGGGTTCTCTACTCCTATCCAATGGCTTGGATCCATTGTAATGGTATCCTGTTGACCCCCCTGACCCTTCAACGCGGTACTAGACAAGGATGCCCTCTCTCCCCCTTTCTATTTAACCTCTACCTGGAACTCCTACTATATAGCCTCCAAAATAACCCCAAAGTGGAAGGCATCCAGATTGGGGGAATCTCCTGCAAACTTTCAGCATACACTGATGACTTGCTGCTGTACCTTCTCAATCCCCAGTCGTTAGTTCCAGCAGCCCTTGCTGAAATCCATAGGTTCTCAGAGGTGGCAGGATACTGGCTCAATGTGGATAAAACTCAGGTACTCCCCCTTAACGTATGCATTTCTCACCAGCAAATCTCCCTCTCTCCCTTTGGGGTAGGGTGCAAGTGATGAAAATGAATATCTTACCCCATATCTTATACCGCATGGGTATGTTAGGTTTATATCTATCTAATGTCTGGTTTGCCAAATTCCATTCAATCATCTTGACCTTCCTCTGGAAACAGGGAACCATGTGAAGGGCATATTACAAGCTTACCCTGCCCAGGGAGAGAGGGGGGCAATACCTCCTGGATTTCTTTTTGTACTACTGCACTTTGCACAATTCTAAATCCCTATGGTGGGACTCCTCCTCACTGACACCCCACAGCTCAGGTTATCTCCCCCTTTGGCTTACAATAGAGCAGTGCTTATGCACTCAGGTGGGCCTCCAGCTCTGCAGCCTACTACACATAAAACCCTCCCAACCACCCAAGAAACTCAGAGACACATCAATTGAATGGTCCCTGAGAACTCTTAACCAACTCTGTGCACTTATGGGATGGGGATGGAGGAAGGATCTCTCCCAATTTTTACTAGAGACCCCCAATATATTAATTGACAACCAACCAATTCCTTCTGGCTTCTGTCCCCAGCTCTGCACAGCCACACTTTCCTCTATAAAAGATGAGGGGGTACTTGTGCCTTTTCACATAACACAAACTCGATTTGACCTCAGAGTGCTTCATCCCTTTAAGCATCTACAACTTGCAGGAGCAGTTGCCTCACTATTGGGTCCCCCTCCCTGGTCTTCTTCACCTGAGGAAACATTATCTCATCCTCTCCAGTTAGCAGCCCGACCCCATGCAGTGTCGGGCCTGTATCGATTTTACCAATTGGCAGACCAAGCTAGTCATAAGGGAATTTGTTACTATTAGCAACCCTCATTACAGCTCCAAATGTCAGCTAAAGGGTGGCAAAAGATTTGGAAACATTTGCATAATTTGTCAAATAGGATCGTTATCGCCTGCTTCAGTTTTGAATTCTCCACAACCTGTATTTTACACCTTCTAGGCTTCATAAAATAGGTAAACTGGCATCTTCTAACTGCTCCCACTGTGAACTGGCCGATGGGCATCTCAAACATATTCCTTGGGATTGCCCCGAGGTCACATCCTTCTGGTCTACAATCTGGTGCTCCCTATACCCCCTATTGGGCTTAGATTATTATTTTACCCCTGGAGTGTGCCTAGTTGGCATCTACTTGAAAGGCTTGATCATACAGTGACAGGCCCAAATGGCCTTAATATCGATTATGGCTAACCTTATTATTTGTACACATTGGTTGGATGACCATGTCCCAACATTCCTTGAATGGTACCAGGAATTATTGATGGCCTTGGAAATGGAAAAACAGATTGCCCTATGGAATAATCGACTGTCTAGTTTTCAATCTAGATGGGAACAGTTGTCTACCTTACTGGCCACCTCCTCTATCACAGTTGACCTAGGTTATGGTGTTATCTTAGGTTACATGAAGCTCTCATCTGGGAGATTATCCTGGGCCTCTGAATCAAACAACACCCACCAGTTACAATTGGGTCTAATGTGTACCTGTGGTGTGCTCCAGGGGATTGGGGAGGGGAGAGGAGGGACTGGGTTCTCTTGGATTCATATGTTTGGACTGTTTTGCAAATTATTGTTATTATCTTGTTTTTCCTGTTTCTTTGTTATTTAACTGTTGTTGAATTGAAAATTACAATAAAGTTTAATAAACTGAAAAAAGATATAAGGTGCTGATTGAATAAAGTGCAGTAATGTAAAGTGCATTTTAAGAAATAAAATGCATAGACTGCATTTTGTGCCATATTATGAGTTTAAAGTACTGCAGTGCTTAATTAGGTTAATGGTTATGTTGTTTGAATCATTTTGCTGCCATTCCATTGTTAAGTAGAATGGTATACCAAAGAAATCCTGCATCGAAGCAGGACTGTTTGAACTGAGCGGCAACACTTAACTTTTGCTTTTGCTGCTGCTCGGTATCTGTGTAAATAATTACTGATGCCCCTGTATTATTAGGACTCCTGGTTGCTGGCTTTGTATAAAATATGTTGTAGAATGGCACCAGCTAGCAATGGAGGAGTCCGTAGCATGTGTGGAGCTAGTCTAGGCTACTAGACAGGCAGGCTTACGAAATCCATACAGAGCCCCAAAGCTGAGCAACTAGACAATGATTGTCTAGCAGTCTGCTGCTCTATTACAAAATAGAAAACAAATGATTTAAAGGGATAGGAACATCCCTAGGTATGTGGAAATGCTATACAGTTGAAGTAGCCCTCAGAATTAGGAGGGGGCTGCAAGATAAACTGAACACAATAAAGAAATTAAACAAATTTATTTCAATGAATAAAGAGACTCTACAGATCTTTAAAGGACCCCCATTATGTACAGAGCTCCGAGATGTAAATTAAAGGGCTAGTGTCCATGTACTATAACAATACAGCACAAGTTTAAATGAAATAAATCTTAGCACTATTTGCATATATAGTAAATAAGGTGCTGACCTGTTAGCAAGACCTTAAGAAGGGGATTTCCTATAGAGAGACTTCCCATAAATCAAGCCTCATTATGTAATAGAGAAGGAGTTTCCCTATTTAGGGACCATTCTAGAACTAATTGGATGCTATGGGAGGGATTTTCCTATAAGTGGGAGTGCTATATAAGCCTTCCTCAAACACCAAGTGTCAGATTAGCTGCCTTGCCAGTCTCGCTTTCCTGAAGGAAGATAAGCAGAAGGCCCTTTACCTGAACAGGAATTGTATCTGTAACAGCAGGAACACTGATGAATCATTTTGAGATACCTGATGCAAGGTGAAATAGCCCTGGGCTATTGTTTATTTTCTTGTTCTGTTTGAAATATTTTATTTCTATTTATTTTGTTCTATTTTTGTATAAAACAAAACATGCTGCTGGTGTATTGTACCCAATTATTTTGTCCAGTGTTATCTTCATACCCATGTACCTGTGACAAGGAGTCCTAAAAAAGAAAATATTAAACTTCAATAGGACACAAAGGACCAAACTCAAACAAGAAATTTAAATAACATCACAAAGGATCAAAGGATCAAACTGAAACAAGAAATTTAAATAACATGTAAATTACCTAATTAAAAATATATTCAGGTATTCCTGTCTGATAGGTAGTTTATGATGTCTGTCTGGAGCTGTAAAATACCTAAGACAGAGGTCTAGATCTACAAAGATGGCCTGTATACATATCCTTGGTGTGTATTCTGGTGAGGATGCTTTACAGCTGCAAATAACTGCACAAGTGGCTAGAGATGGGTGAAGTGGCCCCAATTCGCTCTGCAAAGTGATTCGCAGAGTGAAGGCGAATTTGTGGAGTGCTCCGCAACGTGAAGCAGAGTGCTTCACGTTATACCTAGCCCCCACCTTTAATGAGGCATTTAACATCTTTCACAGCCTCTTACTGGAGCTAATAGACAAACACACCCCACTAAGACTGATCAAATAAAAAAATAGAACTCCTGGCTGGTTCGCTCCCATCCTGAAGAAAGCACTTAGGGATAGGGACTACTGGTGGAAAAAAAGCAAGGAAATCCCAGCTGGAGGCTGATTGGTTAGCATTCCGTACCACTAGGAATGCTTGTACCTAGCTAATTAGGTCAGAAAAAACTAGGTACTTCCAAAAAGAACTAGAAGACAATAAAAACAACTCTGCCAAATTTTGGAACATCCTCAAAGAAGTTGAAGGTCAGTCCACTGCAACACCCCTTCCAAACAAAATTGTGTCTGATGGTACCACCTATATGGACAAAGCTGATATACTAGAAAAGCTTAATGATCACTTTGCCACTGCAGGGCTTGCCTTTGACACCTCACCTATCAGCAAACTTAGTCCAGCAAGAGACTACACTGTTGGCTTCACTGATAATCACAACCATAACCAACCGCATCCCACCCCCTTCAGCTTCCTCACAATTACGTTCAAGAAAGTGGAGGACCTTCTCCTTTCTCTGGATACAAAAAAGAGTGCAGGTGCAGATAATATTGAACCTTACTTCCTAAAACTTGGCCATACCTATCTGACCGCCCCCATTACACACTTATTCAACACCTCTCTGATTCAAGGTGAGCTACCTGCCTTGTGGAAAACTGCCCACATCCTACCATTATTCAAGATGAGGATCCGAGTAATCTGAACAATTACTGGCCTATTTCTTTTTTTTCTCTTCAATTAAAACTGTATTAATACATTTCTCCTTATAAAGGGCAGGTACAGGAGAACAAGATGTGACATACCACATATACAGAAAAAACTGCCCAGCTGGCCGCCGCCCATCCCCCTTACAGTAGCAACAACATCATATAACCCCTAAGTGCAATAATTGTTCCCATAGGGCCTGTGAGAAGGACTGAGGTATGACATATTTATAAATGAGACAGTGAGAGTAAGGAGTGGAGGGGATCCCATATTTTACTGTGAACTGCAAGTCTATATGTTCAAAGATTAGCAATGATATTGTGTAACCCCTCTTGGAAAGATGGGGTGGATTTGTCTTTCCAATGGTGTAAAATGAGTTTCTTAACAGATAGAGCAATCATGGAAATATAACATTTCATGATTTTGACCCTGACAGAGGACATGTCCCCTAGGTGACATATCTCAGGAATAAAATACTCCCGAAGACACAGAAGGGGATCCAGAGACATCCTGATTGAGTTCCATAAAAGGACTACTTTGGGGCAGGACCAAAACATGTGAAGGAGCATTCCTTCTTCTTGTATACACTTAATGCAGGTACTAGAATTTGAAAACACCCATTTCTTTAATTTAACAGGGGTACAATACATATTATGTAATACATGGAATTGCATGACATGCAATCTGTCCTGGGAAACATATTTATGACAAGATCTCCATAGAGATTGCCAATCCAACTGGTATTGAGGAAGGAGTGAGTTCCAAAATCTAGTAGGTCCAAAGGAGTCCCCATATTTTTTATGAAACAACATTCTATATAATTTAGATACAGTGCCTGAAGATCCAGTAAGTAGGAAGATCTCAGGTATCCGTCTGGGAAGGAGGAATATTCCCCAAGACTATTGTGAGTAGGTGTCTTAACTGCATAACCTTAAAGTGAGATGAAACTGGAATGAGAAATTTTTCAGTAATTCTGCCTGGGGACAACCAGTGTCCCTCCCCATCCACCAAGGAAAACAGTTTTCCATCCCCCAATTGGGGCAACCACTTACTGGGAATCTGTTTCCTGTTAATAGTAAAAGATGGGGAGTTCCAAATGGACTGAGCTAAGTCAGACTGGGGGAATAATGAAGAAATGAACATAACTGTGCAAAAACTCTTAAAGAGATACCTACTGTGGGAGAGTCAACTAATTTTACGTGTGATATTTTAAGGTAAAATAGGGTTGGGGGTCCAGGTTTTTAGCTTTAATTGCATCTAATTCAATCCTAAGCCATACCGGCTGTTCCTCTTCAAGGCTGGGGGATACCCATCTCACGCATTTTACTAAGTGACTAGCCCAGTAATATAATGTCATATGGGGAATCCGCAGCCCCCCCTCAAATTTTGGGGCAGCTAGTTTATAATAGGCCAAATGGAGGTATTTGTCAGCCCAAATAAATCTAGTAAATATACCATGCAATTTTTAAAACCAACGTATAGGGATAAAAATATTGAGAAGGGATAGGGGTTAAAAAATTCTAGGAAAAACATTCATCTTGATTATATTAATCCTGCCCCATAATGATATGGGAAGTTTAGACCATCTGTCAAGGTCATGAATAATAACCTGCGAGAGAGAGTCCAGGTTGTCCTTAAACCATGTTAAGGGGTTACGGGATAGCTTAATGCCCAAATACCTAAATGCTCTGGGAGTCCAACATAAAACTAAGGGACTAATATCGTTCTTGAATACCTTGTGGTTTAATGGAAAAAATAAAAATTTAGTGGTATTCAGCTTGTAATTGGACAGCTCACTAAATCTGGCTATTTCATTCAGTAGGGACGGTATAGATGATACCGGATGGGATAGGATAGGTGTATCAACAAATCATCTGCATACGCGGTGACTTTATTTTCATGGCGCCCAACCCAAATACCTTGTATAGAGATATTTTTGAGAACATTTTGAATGAGGAGTTCCAAGTATAAATTAAATAACAGAGGCGATAGGGGGCAACCCTGCCTAGTCCCTGAATGGAGTGGGAAGGAGTTAGAGAAAGCCCCATTTGCCGAGATTCTTGCTGTGAGGGATTTATATAGTGCAGCAACCCAGGATATAAATACTGGAGGAAATTTGAAAGCACTCAATACCTGGAACAAAAAACTCCAATTTACCCAATCGAGCGCCTTCTCGGCATCCAGAGAGACCAGGCCTGCAGGGAACTTCGCGTCTCTGGCAGCCGAGAAGATGTGAGATAACGTACACAAGTGGTTGGCTGAAGAGTATCCTTTCATAAATCCTACCTGATTCATGCCTATTAACTCAGGGAGTACCACAGATAGCCTAGTAGCTAAAATCTTTGAGAGAATTTTGATGTCTTGATTTAGGAGAGATATAGGTCTATAACTTTGGACAAGCTCCAGATCTTTGTCTGGTTTGGGGAGAAGTACTATCAAGGCTTTGAAGAGGTGAGAATCAACCTTCGCCCCAGAGAGAATGTGTTGAAATAATCTATTAAGTATTGGAAGTAAGGGTTCTCGAAACGTCTTATAGAAAAGGGAAGAAAATCCATCAGGACCAGGAGCTTTATCTGAAGACAAACCATTGATAACCTCAGCAATTTCCTCCTGTAAAATAAGAGAGACTAGAGAGTCTTTGTGACCTGCAGGGAGGGAGGGCAATTGGGAGTCTATCAGGTACTTCTCCACACTAACAGGACTGGGGAGGGGTGCTCCATGTCCCTGTACAGTGTTTTGTAATATAAGGCAAATTCTTGAACTATCTCGGTAGGAGATGTTTTCAGAGACCCATCAGCTGACGCCCTAATAGGAGGGATGAATCTCGCAGATTCCTGTTGCTTGATACGGAGTGCTAATAGGCACCCCGCCTTCTCTCCCTGATCAGTGTAACTAGCTCTGGTGCATGTGATAGCTAACTCTGCCTTTTCCTGGTGCAACTCTAAATATCTATCTCTCAGCAACAGGAGCTTCCTCCTATCTTCTTCTGGAGTATTGGCCGAAACATTAATTTCGAGTACCCGAATTTGGGATAATAATGATAATAATTCCTTCTCCCTAGCTCTTTTCCTAGACACCGCCATACTGATAAGAATGCCTCTCATGTAGGCCTTAAAGGCCCCCCATATAATATCCAGTTTTGCACTGTCTAAGGGGTTGGACTAGAAAAAGGCCTCAATTTGTTCCCTTATGAGTTTGCAATATTTAGAATCTTTAAGCAGTTAATCATTAAGTTTCCATCTTGTCTCTCTCTTTGAAACATCCTGAAATGCCAGTTTGCATAACACCAAGGAATGATTGGAGACAGGACCAGGTTGGATCGATGAAGTCCTGACCCCAGGCAAGAGAGTCTGAGAAATAAAAATGTAATCAATGCGTGACTGCGAACTGTGCACCAATGACCTGTAGGTAAACTCCTTAGAATCCGGATTTAAGACACGCCAGACATCATAGAACCCGCATTGATCCAATAGGTCTCTAAAAGCCCTCTGACCTGGAGAAACACCCCCGATTCACCACCTGACCTGTCGAGACTTGAGTCTACAACTTGATTAAAGTCACCTCTCAAAATAATCCATATAGGAAGGAAAGGCAGGATTATGTTTATAAGTCTCATAAAGTACCCAGGATCATCCACATTAGGGCCATATATACTGCCCAGTAACAATGGGACTGACCAAAGAGTACCTTTAACTAAGACAAACCTACCCTCAGGGTCCTGAATAACTTGTGTAGAAACAAAGGGACTGCCCCTGTTAATAATAAGCATGACCCCACAACTGTTGGTGGAGCCTTGGGCCTCGTACACCATCCCCACCTGTTGTCTCCTCACTTGTGAAGCTTCCATTTCTAATAAATGCGATTCCTGTAGGAAAGTTATCTGTGAACGTAATAGGCTTAAATGTTTAAGAACCTGATATTGCTTGGATTTTTTCCTGATCCCCTTAACGTTCCATGTTGCAAAAGTCACCTCCTTGGCCACCTGATAATGACTACTAGGTTTAATAGATTCGGCCCTGCGCTCAGGGTATATAATACGTGTGATCTGACCCTACCGTTGCTGCTGTAAGGCCCTCCCACCACCTAACCCCCATCAAAAACTCAGCTTTAATCCCCCTGTACTTCCCCACCCCAACAAGAACCTGTGGTTCCCACCCCTCCCAACCTCCAATCTGTCACATGCAATGTTTAGCACAGCACTGGGTCATTACCTCCCTCTCCCGCCCCCAAAGATATCCTCTGCTAGTGAACACCCACATATCTCTAGGTGCAAATGTAGTTTACGAATTACTTTGACAGGCCCTTAATACCTAAAGAGTGGTCTCAGGCTTCCAGAGCCTGTGAACATATGATAGTGAATCCAATAGAACTAGGAAAAATGAAACAAGCTGTTAGAGACGTGAATATGACAGGTAACCACGTGGCACCAGAATAAGAATTGAAAGTTGCCTGTCCCCAATAGAAAACTGTACCAAAACCAGAGCCAGGGTAAAAACTAGTACTGAGGGGTGGCCTCAATCTTGAACTGAGAGCAGAAAATGAGAAACAAGGTGATAGCTAAAATGAGAACCTGAAATGAGAAAACTACGAGATATGACTACCCAGGGGTTACCAACCCCTAGTTCCAAAATACCCCTGCATAACTGAAGTGGCATAGAGACTGAAAGAGATCCTTCTCGAATTCAAAATCACCCAGACATATATTAACTAGGTGAACCACACCCTCTTGTGGTTATATCCCAGTCCAAAAGGCCTGCCAAAAACGCACTGGAAGCCTGAAACCGCTCTAAGACCTGAGAAACTAACATATAGGATCTAATCAGGAAGCCATCGACCCAAAGCCTTCCACCAGTATGCAAGTCCCAGAAACTGAACATGTAATAAACTCCAAATTGCACTCCTGAATGAGCCATCACCAGAACCCCCAAAAGGTTTCGCCCTGAAACAAAATTAACACCAAAAAGCCAGGGCATGGAAATGGTAACAGTCAGGCCATATACTAGTAGACCAGGTCCAATTGAGAAAGTAAACACAACAGATCTCAGTAATTGGAAAATGCTTTCTCCACAAAGAAAACGAGTAACAGTTCACTCAGCAGCTCTCAATGAATCCCGATACTCCAAAGGCACTCTCAGGTCATCCGGAACAAATCTGGCAGCATTGACTTAAGGCTTAACAACGCAGCTTCAGGTCTTCAAAATTAAGCCAGGAGCCGTTTACTGAGACTTGAAACTTGGCTGGGTACCCCATCCTGAATTTTAAGCCTGCCGCAATGATCTTAGCTACAATAGGGTGGAATGCTTTCCGCTTCAGACGAACCGAACCAGGGAGGTCTTGTGCAATTCTCAACTTTGTCTTCTCCCATCGGACTTCTTGCAAGGCCTTGACTTTCTGCAGGAAATACTGCTTTTCCAGATAATTTAGGAAGCGGCAGATAATGGGACGGGAGGAGCATCAGGTGGGGGCTTTGGTCGCAGGGACCGATGAGCACGCTCTATCATATACGCTGGGCCGAAGGGAGAAGGACCAGCAACCCGGTCTACCAACTTCTGCACAAAAACTACAGCATTCTGGCCCTCTTCCCCCTCTGGAAGCCCAAGTATTACAACATTATTTCTTTGGCTACGGCCCTCTAAATCTTCAAGTTTAGCATCTAAACGAGATAATTTTTGTCTCACTGATAGCAATTCAGGATCCAGGCTTTCCAGTTTCCTCTCAATCAAGACTATTCGGGCAGTATTATCAGAGACCGTGAGAGTAACTTCATCCAATTTTCTGGAGAGAGATTTCAAATCAGTCGCCATGTCTTTCATCTCTTCTTGAAATGGCTTAAATTCCTCCAAGAACCTATTAAGTGTTAAAGGCTCTTGATCCCCAGCTTGACACGAAGGATCAGGCTTGTCTGGGCCACTCGAGGCTCGGGATTTCTTTGAGGCCTTTTCAGGAGTGGCGGGGGGGTATGTTTCTGTGGGGCTTTCTTCATATAAGCCTCCATTTACTGCTCTGACACCCAAAACTGGAGCACAGGATGCTTAAACACAGGAGGAATTCGTAGGCAGGGGAATTAGAGAGGTTTTAACTATATAAAAGACAAATTTGTATTCGGGAGGCAGGAGCTTAGCAGAGGAGCTTCTACTCAGCACTCTGCATCTCCATGATCTCCTAATTACTGGCCTATTTCTATACTATCCGTCTTCTCTAAATTACTTGAAAAAATTGTCAACATCCAACTTAGAGAACATTTGGATTCACAAAAGTTGCTAAACCCAGCTCAGTCCGGCTTCAGAGCCAAATACAGTACAATATCAGCTCTTGCCAAAGTAACTACAGACAGGCAAATGGCCTTGGACTCTAAGAAGCATGTATTTGCCCTCTTCCTTGATCTAAGTAAGGCTTCAATACTGTGGATCATACCATCATGCTTACTGCACTGAGTAACATCAGACTTGATAATTCTGCCTTTAAATGGTTCACCAGCTACCTAACCAATAGGTTACAACAAGTCAAAGCCATAGGAGATCTGTCCCCACAAAAATCCTTGTTACGAGGAGTCCCACAAGGCTCCATCCTGGGCCCTATCTTCTTTGCAATATACATCAATAATCTGGACTCGCAGCTGGGCACAGCAAATGTGCACTTATTCACAGATGATACTGTACTCTATACCACAAATTTATCCTTCGATCTGGCCCGTGAGTACTTACAGAAAGACTTTGTCACCCTCCAATACAACCTTCTCACTCATAAGCTCCTCCTCAATGCCAAAAAGACTAAAGCAATGATTCTCTCACCAAAGTCTACTTCTGGATGTCCACAAATCACACAGATCCAAACACTCTTAGATGAACCCCTTGAAGTAGTTGATACCTTTAAATACCTAGGGTTCTGGCTGGATAACAAGCTCAACTTTCTGTGCCACTTAAATGAAACCTTGAAGAAACTAAGACAGCGATTAGGTTTATTCTATCGCATTAAACATCTACTCACATTAGAAGCCAGAATGAGACTAGTAAAAACTACATTTCTACCTACACTGGACTACCCTGACTTCCTTTACAGTCATTGCCCATCAACGATGCTAAACAAACTGGACACCCTATACCACCGGGCTTTAAGATTTATCTTAAATCTACCCCGTAGTACACATACTGTTGTCTATACCAGGTTTTGGGATGGACCTCACTCTCAACTAGAAGAAAAAGGAATGCTCTTCTCTGTTTTTTTAGAGCATTATCTGATAACCTCCCTGCATACATCTCGAACATCTTCAAACGGGCTAAAGGTTCCTATGGCCTGAGATGCTTCTCCTTAATCTGCTTCCAGATTCCTAGAGTGAAAACTACCCTTGGCTCGGCAGCAATCAACTTCTCACTTCCATCACTTTGGAACACTATGCAACACTCATTAAAATTATCCTCACTTCCAAGCATTTTCACATTCAAAGCTCTATTAACGGATTATCTGAAGGAATCTTGCAACTGTTTCAGATGCCGATGACTCCTAAGCCTCGGGTGCCACTCTCAAATCCTACGCCTAAGTATCTCATCAACCCCACATTCCTAATAACAGAAACCTAGGACCTACAAGCCTAGTTCCCTTAATCCAAGATGACCCTGCCTATTCTCTACCTTTTACCTATTCCGGCCTCCCTTTTGGCTGCCTACTCTTTCACCCCAATTTCTACCCTATTCCTTAATACCTCCTTATTTTTTATCATTTAGGTATGAGCTCTTACTCAGTGGAGACTATATGGGATTGTTGTCTCTTCTCATTTCAGTAAAGCTTATCATTATGTACCTTTGCATGTTGATTATGTTGCCCAGTATGTACAGGCCCATATTGACCGGCACCTTCACAATGTTTTTTTTTTTTTTTTTTTTGCACCGTTGTCCACTGTAATTGTAATCTTATGAAGTGTACTGTATTGTATTTATGCCCAGGACCACCTTGAAAATAAGCTTGCTCAATGGTGTTTATGCCTAGTTAAATAAAGTGATTGATTGATTGCTTGATAATGGGTAATGCAAAGTCCATTGAAAACAATGATTTTACGTTACTTCACCTTCCCAAACCACTACTCAACCAATTCTTAAGGCGAAGTACATTGAAAACAATGTACTTTGCCTTGTTTTTAAGCTCGGAAGGAGAATTTTGCAGTGATGCATGGGTTTTCAGGCCACATGGGCTCTAGATTGTCCTGCACAGCCTCACTTTGGGGTAGTGTGTGTAGGAAGCTGTAGGAGACAATCTGCTCTGAGAGCACTCTGAGAATTAAACCTTCTAAAAGCTGTTAAAAAAGCCTTTTTGAGTCTTTTTTTTTGCTGAAACTTTAGTTCATCGATTATAGGAAACCCTCCTGTGCTCATGTCATCGACTGTTTATTGTTTGTGTGTGGATTTTGAATGTTAATGTACAACATTCAGTCTGTGTACAGAGAGACAGTGGAAGTGTGCTTTGGGGAAGGGGCGTATCTGTGGTGTAGGTAGATTAACTTGGAGAAAAGGGCAGTGCTTTCTGTTTTGGTAATATTTTTCTTATATAAATGTGTTAATGTACACACAGTAATATTTTAAATAATTCTTGCCATTTCTTTGCTGATTGTTATGGTGCAGCAGTGTATAATTTTAGTTTGCTTAAAATTTGTGGTTATATTACTGAAGTTTTCAATTTGTTATGCATTACTTAGTGTGTGTGTGAGTATGTGTGTGATGCATGTCATCAAATCAGACACCTTTTTTTGTGCCGCATAATAATTTCAGCAATGTGAACCTGCTATCCACTGCAGCTGTGCGATTTTTGTACTTCTTTGTGGTATCTTTACTGGTACTAGTACTAGTGATCGTTACTGCAACAGTGCAGTACACTGCCCCCACCGCAACCCACCCCAACCAGCAAAGGTATTCTTTTCCAGATTTAGTTTCTGATGGCGAGTACTGGTTAGGTGTTGTGCCTTTGCATCTGCATCTCTTCAGTGTGCAGTGCAATCTTAATCTGTCTGTTCATTTACATCTCGTTAGGGCCTGATCTCCATCTGTAACTTAAGTCACAGTTGTTTCTTTGGCTTCCCTTCAGAATACTGGACAGGTGTGGTACGTAATTCTGCATGAACATTGTACTCATTAATATGCATTTTTAAGTCAGGACTGTGGTAGGGTGCAGGTGTAAGTGGGCAATCATAGAGCAGCATACATCACCAATTCCTTTAAAAGTTCCAGTTTTGATTAATTCTTCTTCAGAAGTTGCTTACCTCAGGACAAATTTGATACAGCAGAATAATCTGGCAGCTTAATCTTCCATTTGGAGCAGCAAATATTCACATGGAAACTCTACAGACTCAGAGCACCTTCAATAACATCCTGGAGTGTACCTCCAGACTCACAAGCAAATCTCATTACCAAACTCAATGTTCAGCATTTATACACTGCAGGGGTCAGGTGACATCTTAACCCCACCCCTATAATTTATTTCAAATATTATCTATTTACAACACTTAAATTTTATATAGTATGTCTAAACATTTTCTATTTGACATAACAACTCACTCTCATACAGAGAGGTGAAATACAGTCTTTCTGTGAAATGTTTAATTCATTCTCCTATCCCAGAAAGCACCACCCCCGCCCTTGTTATTCAGTATAAACGCAGTCAAGAAATGGCCGGCTGATTCCTAAGGAAAACTACTGCAGCTGAGAAAAGATCCACGTGGGGCTCTGAAACACTAAAAGAAAAACAGCAAAAACCTTCGCTTTCAAGAGGTCCCAACTGCAGCATCAAACCTCCTTATTCCACCTTCAGAAGGTTTGTAGAGCACAAAATGTTATGTTTTATTTAGTACATTATAAAACAGCGCCCTATATTTACAGAACTGAGTGTTTGCTTAAGGCTACAAGTAGGTATTTTATTAAGGAAAGCAGGAGAGAACCAACAGGTTCTCACTATTATTTATAAACTCAGCCAAGTCCTCAAAAGCACAGCAAGAACAAATGGGGCTGAAACAGAATTAGCAGCACTTTGCAATACGGAGAGCTATTTCCTCACAAAAAAGAAACCCTCACTACTATACAAGCAGGTAGCCTGCACTATTGGAAACAACTTGTAATATAAGACAAACCGGGAGATTCAGTTCATTACTAACTAACCTAGAATACCAAACCAGATTCATTTCCCCGACGGTTAACATATCAGCCCATCAATATTTATAGCATTTAAAGCCTCACAGTTTTCTTATTTATTTCTTTCCCATATAATTTCTGTTTCTTTAAATTATTTTGGAAATGCAACACCTAAAGTGCTCACTTCTTTCCTAAGTGCTACCTTCCTATTTCTATAATGCAGAAAAGTGGAGGGGGGAATTATTCTACTTCACGGCAAACCATTAAGAAATGCCATTCTATACCCACAGCTCTTTCACTCATTTTTAATTTTTTAAACACTAAGTTATAAGGTTATAACAAGTTTAAGGCTCAGCTGCTAGGTTCCCTTATTTTATAATTTCAAAGGATGCCCCCTAGAATAGCAGTTGCCTTAAAAACAAGAGTACATAAAGATGTACATCAGGCCGAACTAAACAGCCTGCCTGTGTGATGATGCGCACTATCACAGCATCTTTAGGGCAGTAAACAGCTGGACCTTCAGGTATCCAGCATTTTTATAAATATAATTTTGGGGCCCTCAACCCTTCACAGGGGCACCCTGTGACACTCCTCCCCGCCTAAGAGGGCAACCATTTATTTGGTTGTCCTAATACTTCAGATGTCATTATAACAGAGGGGAGTGAGACCTGTGGAGCTCCGGCCCACCCACACCTAGAGCTCCACCCCAGGATCCCTTAGTACATCATTCTTATAACATATATTGTGATTTTAATACAATACCCTGGGACTTCATTTTATATTACTGCTCAAAAGCTCATGTTCAAATTCTACATCCTACTTCAACTTTGAGGAGGTCCATTTTTTGGACAATCCCTAACACCATCGGATGTCATGTCTAAAGCATTTTATGACAATTATTTCCTTTACCTATGTTGACTATTTTTGTCACTAACATGTTTATACAAAAGGGACACATTAATGTTTTGTTTGTGAAATATATTCACCTTACAAATGAAAAATCATTTTCAAGCTAACAATCTTTAAACTGTCTCACATTACCACCTTCAACTTCACTACTGGCAGCAATATGACGGCAGTCAAAATAACATTTCTAGCAATCTCCCTTCTAGACAGTTATTGTTAGCACAAGGAATTAAAAACGTCACAGAATAGTACAGTTAGAAATAGCTAGCTTACTTTGTCAGCTTCACTTCCCCTAAATACTAAGTAACATCCCTTTAAGCAAGCAGATATTACCCTTTCCATCTTACAAATAAAGTACAAAATAAGGAAAACAAACCCAAAAAAACATAAAAATAAAGGGGATATAATAAAGACGGCTGCAGGTGGCCAATCCCCAGTCGTTAAGAGATTAGGAAAAACATATCGCTTAACTTTTCGATGTTTTAACCAAAGCAGGCTCAAATATAGGTACTGGAATGAGATCAGGTCTTAGCCCTTATCATAACAGCCCCACACAATTACGCTGAACAAGAAGTAATGATAACCCCCATCTGTATTCAGGCAGCGTTCCTTAATTTGGGCGTTCCCTTTTCAAATAATTCATCTTCACCTTCCCATTTACTTTTTTTTTTTCCCAGTAAAAAGGTCAAACTTGTACTGCTCAGGTTAGGACACCCCAAACTATCCCAACCCAGTACAACTCTGTTTGAGCACTTACTATCTAGTACATCTAGTACCCTTGTTCCAATAGGAAAGTTTCCCCTTTCTCCTGGGTAACCACTTATTGTGATTATCAGCCCTTTGGGTTACGTCTTTCCCACATTTTCCAGTATGTCTCCGTGTTCCCATAAATACACTGCCACCTGTCGGTACATCCCAGGCCAGTGGTAATATGGAACTAGACATCGCAACACTTCCCCACTATCTAAATACCCACTTTCCTTACAAATTTCATTAAGTACCCATTTCCTATACTTATGAGGTATTACCACCCTTGAATCCACCTGCTTAGTATGGGGGTTTGGTCTCATGTGGTACAATACACCATCTTTTACTTCATACCACCATAACTGCCCTTTCCTCCCATCCACACTTATACCTTTATTCTGCTGAATAGCGTATTTACTGAGGTGTATAATCTCAGGATCCCCCGCCTGTAACACATCCTAGTTAACAGTAAATAATTAATTTGTGGGTGCATGACAAAATGTACTAAGAGTCTCTCTAGTAAGTATTGCTTCCTCTGTTATGACCATTGTCTTCACCCCATAGTCCAGAACAGTCTCACTTGGGGACTTATTCGGAATTTGCTGTCCTTCATCAACAGGCAAATCAGAACTTTCAAAACATGTTGCACAATGGTTCTCTACCTTCACCCCAAAGTCCAGAACAGTCTCACCTGGGGATTTATTAGGAACTTGACTCTCATCTCTATCCAGTACAATCCTTCAAACATAGGTAAATCAGGAAATTCATTACCTTCTTGAAATAGTGCCCCTTCCTCCTCTCCGATAGGATCCAAAATAGTAGTCTCTTCTCTAGACACTACCAGACATCTCAATATTTCTTGGTACTGTAACTCAGCACTCCTGCATCGACTCACTGCCTCCATCTAGCGCTCATACAGCCATCGCAAAACTTTCAAATGGTCACAGTTCTGCTTAGCCTGTTCACACAAGGCCTCATCATCTGTCCATTGTTTCATCGACTCCATCACTGGAACAGTTCCTCTCAGCAGCAGCAAACAATGGGTTATCAGACCTGCTGTACTGTCCTGTTAAGTTCATTGCCCACCAGACCTTACGCAGGCCACACTGCATCCCACTTCTAACACCATATGTGGTAGAGCGCAGGTGTAAGTGGACAGTCGTAGAGAAACTTACATCACCAATTCTTTTAAAAGTTCCAGTTTTAATTACTTCTTCTTTGGAAGCTGTTTACATCAGGACAAATTCAATGCAGCAGAATAATCTGGCAGCTTAATCTTCCATTTGGAGCAGCAAATATTCACATAGAAACTCTACAGAGCACCTTCAATAACGTCCTGGAGTGTACCTCCAGACTCACAAGCAAATTTCATTACCAAACTCAATGTTCAGCATTTATACACTGCAGGGGTCAGGTGACATCTTAACCCCACCCCTATATTTTATTTCAAATATTATCTATTTACAACATTTAAATTTTGTATGGTATGTCTAAACATTTTCTATTTGACATAACAACTCACTCTCATACAGAGAGGTGAAATACAGTCTTTCTGTGAAATGTTTAATTAATTCTCCAATCCCAGAAAGCACCACCCCTTGTTGTTCAGTATAAAGGCAGTCAGGAAATGGCAGGCTGATTCCTAAGGAAAACTACTGCAGCTGAGAAAGGATCCACTCGGGGCTCTGAAACACTAAAAGAAAAACAGCGAAAACCTTTGCTTTCAAGAGGTCCCAACTGCAGCATCAAACCTCCTTATTCCACCTTCAGAAGGTTTGTAGAGCACAAAATGTTATGTTTTATTTAGTACATTATAAAACAGCGCCCTATATTTACAGAACTGAGTGTTTGCTTAAGGCTACAGGTAGGTATTTTATTAAGGAAAGCAGGAGAGAACCAACAGGTTCTCACTATTATTCATTAACTCAGCCAAGTCCTCTAAAGCACAGCAAGAACAAATAGGGCTGAAACAGAATTAGCAGCACCTTGCAATACGGAGGGTTATTTCCTCACAAAAAAGAAACCGTCACTACTATACAAGCAGGTAGCCTGCACTATTGGAAACAACTTGTAATACAAGACAAACCGGGAGATTCAGTTCATTACTAACTAACCTAGAATACCAAACCAGATTCATTTCCCCAACGGTTAACATATCAGCCCATCAATATTTATAGCATTAAAAGCCTCACAGTTTTCTTATTTATTTCTTTCCCATATCATTTCTGTTTCTTTAAATTATTTTTGAAATGCAACACCTAAAGTGCTCACTTCTTTCCTAAGCGCTACCTTCCTATTTCTATAATGCAGAAAAGGTGGGGGGGGGGAATTATTCTCCGTCACGGCAAACCATTAAGAAATGCCATTCTATACCCACAGCTCTTTCACTCATTTTTAATTTTTTAAACACTAAGTTTTAAGGTTGTAATAAGTTTAAGGCTCAGCTGCTAGGTTCCCTTATTTTATTATTTCAAAGGACGCCCCCTAGAATAGCAGTTGCCTTAAAAACAAGAGTACATAAAGACGTACATCAGGCTGAACTAAACAGCCTGCCTGTGTGATGATGTGCACTATTGCAGCACCTTTAGGGCAGTAAACAGCTGAACCTTCAGGATTCCAGCATTTTTATAAACATAATTTCGGGGCCCTCAACCCTTCACAGGGGCACTCTGTGACAAGGACCATCATCATGAGTCACGCGTGATGCAAATCATGTTCTCCATCATCACAGTCACAAATGCAGTCACAAATCACAATTCACAAGTCACGATCACAACATGAATCACAACACTCCTTTTTTTACTAGTTACTTGGATGTATTGTAAGCATGTTTTGTAGTATTTCTTCTGGCTTCACCACCCAGCCATTGTACTCATTAATAAGCATTTTTAAGTTGGGGAGTTTGTGCTACAGCTCATCGGGGAAGTACAACCATAGCCCTTCGTGTTCCCAGTACAGATCCATATTGTTTATCTACACCGTCAACACTGAATCACGTTCTTTATCATCACGGTCACAAATCACAATTCATAATCACATCACAAATCACAACATTCATTTTTTTACTAGTTACTTTGATGTATTGTAAGCATCATTTTGTAGCATCTCTCCAGGCTTCACCACTCCACCATTGTACACATTAATAAGCATTTTTAAGTTGGGGAGTTTTGTGCTACAGCTCATCAGGGAAGTACAGCCATAGGCTTCCTGTACAGCATGTGAGTTACAGTACTATAAGTAGTGGTGGGCGAAGTGGCCCCAATTTGAAGTGATTCACTGAGTAACGTGGAATTCGTGGAGAACTTCACAATGTGAAATGGAGTACTTTGCTTAATAATGAGGAACATGACGTCCATTGCAACTAATGACTTTGCATTATTCCGTCTTCCCCAAACCACTTCTCCACTAATTTTGAGGTGAAGTACATTGAAATCAATGCAATTTGCCTCACTTTGCCCTGTAATTGAGCTCCAAATGAAATTCTGCAGTTATTCATGGGATTGCAGGTCACCTGGGCTCTAGATTGTTAGGCACAGCCTCAGTTCTGGCCTGGTTAGTGTGTGTGCAGTGGTTGCTGGAGATAGTTTGCCCTCAGAGCCCTGCGATTGAAAACCTCGAAAAGCTGTTTAAAATGCCTTTTTGTGTAATATTTTTTGCTCACAATTTAGTACATTGATTGTAGGAAATCCTTCTGTGCTCATATCATCGAGTGTTTATTGTTGTGCGTGGATTTTGAATGTCAATTTAGAACAGTCAGTCTGTGTACTGTGAAGTGTGCTTTGGGGGATGGGCGTATCTGTGATGTAGGTAGATTAACTGGGAGAAAAAGGCAGTCTTTCTGTTTTGGTTATATTTTTCTTGTAGAATTGTGTTAATGTACACAGTAATATTTTCAGTAATTCTTGACTTTTTTTGCTGATTGCTGTGGTGCAGCAGTGTACAATTTGTTTAAAACATTTGGTTATATTACTAAAGGCTTTCAATTTGCTACACATTACTAGAGTGTGCGTGTGAGTATGTGTGTGCAATGCGTGCCATTAAATCATACACCTTTCACTGTGCTACAGAGCAATTGCAGCAGTGTGAACCTGCTATCCACCGCACCTGCATTAATTTTTTAGACTGCTTTATGGTATCTTTACTGGTAGTGGATTGTTACTGCCATACACTAATCCCCCAACTGGCAAAATGTATTCCTTTCCAGATTTGGATTTGTGACTTCTGACCACTGGTTAGTTGTTGTTGTGCCTTTTCGTATGCATCCCTTGAGTGTGCAGCACAATCTTAATCTGTCTGTGAGTTGCATGGCATCATTAATTCTGGGAGACTACATTTCTTGTTACTTTCTCATTTCACTTTGTCAGCACTGGGGAATTTTCTGAACACAAGACAGTAGCATTTTGGGGATGCACATTCTGGTGACTGCGTCGGTAGGATGCTGCCAATATTGTTGTCAGTCTGCCTTACTTCATGTTTAAGGCAGAATGAAAATGTGAAGTAATAATAACAAGGCAAAGTGAGCCTTTCCTATGGGGCACGTAATGAAGTACCAACACGACATGGCCACTTCGCATTCACTTCGCCAGCGGATTTTAAATTAGCTGAATCTCTACATGTGGCATGATCCATAGCCCTTAACCTTTTCATCCGGGCACAGAAAGCTGAATGGAGGGGCTGAAGAGAGTGGAAGGGGCAGAGTGGGGCAGGGTGTCTGACCTGGCACCAGATGGCTCCCTTGTTCTGCTTGAAACAGGGGACTGTAGAATCCCAAAACAAAGCTTCTATTAAAAAATTTAAATTTGAAAACTTATACAGATGGCTCTCAGCTATCGATAGTAGCTAATAATGGTCTGTGTGTACTACTAGGTCTAGTACACACTTACATCATTCAAAAACCAACTGAGATCCTACTTTTTAGACAAGATCCAATCCAACTGCCCCAACCCACTTTCTCGCTCCAGTCTCTTATTTTCAATTTCCTGCACTTCTTATCTGGCATATTTTTGCCTTACTCTTTAAATTTAATATATAGTTATGTTATCTTTAACAGTACCTTCCCTATTATGTTCTGTCCCCTTTGTATGACTGTTATTCCTGACGATGTAATATTCCCCAATATATGTTATTGTACCAGTTTTGTATGCACTCATATTCCAAGCTATGTAATGTTCACCAGTATGTGTTATTGTACCAATTTTGAATGCACTCTCTTTCCAAACTATGTAGTATTTATCAATATGTAGTATTGTACCAAATGTTGTCACTGGACATGTGTAAAAATGAGTAGTTTTGCTCACATGCCTTTCCAGTATAAACAATAATATGAAAATAACAGCATACAGCAAAGCAGACATGTAATAGGATATGCAAGTATACACCTGGCTTTTTGCCCCAAAACAACCTATGGGACTAAGATGCACGATGCCTGGCTGGTCTGATGCATGGGCACATAGGACAGGGCATGGGGAGGAGACAGCCAGGTGACTGGACCTTGGCCAGACTGTGGGCTTCCAACTGGAATCTGCAACTTATCTCAAAATCAGAGATAGGATGGAATCAAACTCAGAATTTCCAAAGTTCTGGCTAGGTACTGACAGAACTGATTCCAGATAATCCAAGCACCCCTACCAGAGAAAATAAGGCTGGGAGGTGACCAGGCAGAACTGGGCCACACTAGAGTCGGGGGATAAAGAAAAAAAAAACAATATGATGAAATGTCTTACAACTAACAAAAACTGCTGTTTAACAAATCTTTTTACAGTTTTATTTGAAACATTTACACACATTTTTTTGTGTAAATTCTCACTCCTAACTTGAAGCTCATTAAATCATCAAACCCTCAATCCCAATCTTCAATTTAGATTTGCCTATCCATTTTACACCCCCACACCCATGACCATCAATGGTTAACATATCCTCTCCCAGTTTAATGTTTAAATCCTAGACATTTTTGGTACCTCCAGCTCATCAAACCTTGTCCCAGTCCTGATGTATGTAACTAACTGAATTCTTACCAGTTCTGGAGAGGGTTCCATAGTGTGGTCCCGCCATCAGCAGATACCCATAATATAATTAAATAATTTCAGGGAAACACAAATAATGTTTAGTAAGAAATAAATAGCTTTAATTGATTTATAAATAGGAACTAAATACTTACCTGATAGGTAAGTGTAGATATTCTATTAAACCTGTAAGCAAAATGAACCATAGATTAGATAAGCTTTCCAGAAAACAGATTTAAAAAGCATGGGGAACTTTTTCCTCCACCATGGCTTCACCCTGAAGCTGTCTGGTGCTCTCTGTCCCTTCACTCTCCTTATCCTCCTTCCCCCCATCCCCATCCAGTCAGCATATTGGTTCCTTAAAGCTCCTTGTCTCCTTGCTGTATTTGGTAGTTGGTGACATAGGGTCGGATTTTCAAACTGAAGGGGAACTAAGTCCCAATCTGCAACTGCAGTTGAGTTTTGAAATCTCTGCAGCTGTGAAGATTTGTAGTTTCAGTCTGCCACATCTGCAGGACATGTTACGCCTGGTTCCACCAGGCGTAACATTTTCCCGCAGCTGTGGGAGGAAAAAACAGCTGCAAGCTGCCGGAAATCATGGAGCCGGTTGTAAAACAGCTCCACCTTTGAAAATACTGCAGCTGCAGGAAAGACTGTGGTTCCGAAAGTGGCAACCCACTTGTGCCAGGTTTTTCCCACAGCTGTGGGATTTTCAAGGGCTCTGAAAATCTGGCCCATTGA
Organism: Neoceratodus forsteri; assembly: GCA_016271365.2. Lineage (NCBI taxonomy): Eukaryota > Metazoa > Chordata > Ceratodontiformes > Ceratodontidae > Neoceratodus > Neoceratodus forsteri. Next base: position 758,041,060 of record CM028135.1, read on the forward strand.
ACATAATCCTGGCCCCATAACAACTGCACCCTTTCAACTTTACAAAGGACTGTAGGTTGTCAATTTAAACAGGTGAAGCCTTCTCCCTACAATTGACCAACTGCAAACATATGGCTCGGTGTGGGTAAAATAAGTAAAGAGCTAGTAGAGTAGAGTGCATAAAAGGCAAAAATCAAGCCTGTAATTTTATTAACTGGAAAAATAAACTAAAATAACAAAGATTTTACAATAAACCAAATTTAGCTTGGATCATTAGTACCAATACAGTGAACTGATACCCTCAGGACAAGCACTCTTCAGGAATAATGCTGGCATTACTGGCTGGCTAAACTATTCTCCAAGTCCCTAAAGAGTGGGGAGGTACCCGAAGATTGGAAAAGGGCATTCATGGTCCTGATCCACAAATTGGGCAGCAGGGAGGACTCTGGAAGTTACAGGCCCGTAAGCCTCACATCCAGGGAGGCAGTATAGCGCAGTGGTTTAAGGCTCTGAGCTACAAATCTGGAGACCTGGGTTTGAATCCCACAGCCCCCACTTGCATCCTGTGTGACCCTGAGCAAGCCACTTAACTTCCCTGTGCTCCCAGGTCACAACTGTAAACAAGCTTTCAGCTTAGTGTGTCTCTCCCGGTAAAACAAAAGAAACATCCATAATGGGGAAGTTAATGGAGACATTATTCAAACATAGGATCAAGGCATTCCTGGAGGCTAGTAGCCATCAGAACCCCAAGCAGCATGGTTTCACAGCAGGAAGGTCATGCCAGACAAACCTGATTGAGTTTTTTGACTGTGTTACAAAGGTTATAGATGATGGTGGGGTGATAGATGTGTTCTACTTAGATTTTAGCAAGACCTTCGACTCGGTTCCACACAGAAGGCTGATAAAGAAGCTAGTCTACATAGGAGTTGGATCAGAAGAGTTAGATGGGTTAAAAACTGGTTACAGGGCATAATCCAGAAAGTGCAGGTAAATGAAGCCCTGTCATCAGATGGTAGAGTAACCAGCAGTGTGCCCCAGAGTTCAGTACTGGGGCTCCTACTCTTTAATATTTTCATATCAGACAATACTAACAGACTACAGGTGAAGGTATGTCTGTTCGCAGATGACACCAAAATATGCAACAGAGTCGACACCCAGCAATGAGTGGACAAGATGGAAGCTGACCTCAAGAAACTGGAGGAACGGTCTGGAGCATGGCAGTTGAGATGCAATGCCAAAAGTGCGAAGTCATTCACATAGGAAAAAGAAATCCAAATAAGGAATATTACCTTGGAGGGGAAAGACTAGCTACATCCACCCAAGAGCACGATTTGGGAATCACTATCTCAGATAACTTGAAGGTAGGTAAACAATGCGAGAAGGCAGCTTTAAAGGCCAGCAGTATGCTGGGATGCATTGAGAAAGGAATCACAAGCAGGGAGAAGGAAGTGATCCTGCTGCTGTACAGATCACTGGTTAGGCTTCACCTGGAGTACAGCATCCAGTTCTGGAGGCCCCACCTCAAAAAGGACATTGACTGAGTGGAGACGGTGCAGAGAGGGGCAATACAAATTATTCAGGGACTGCACAAGATGTCCTTCAGGGGTAGACTGAAAGGACTGAACATGTATTCCTAGGAACAGAGAAGAGAGGGGGGTGACATGATCGAAACATTCGGTGCATAACAGGCATAAATCAGGTGCAGACAGATGATTCCTTCCAGTTTAAGAAGTTCAGCAGAACCAGGGGACATGATCTGAGGCTGCAAGGAAGGCAGTTCTCCACCAACACCAGGAAGTTTTTCTTCACAGAAAGAGTGGTAGATGCCTGGAGCAGCCTGTCTGCAGAGGTGGTGGAGGCAAGCACAGTGGTAGGTTTCAAGAATGCTTGGGACAGATACAAGGGAGCCCACAAACCCAAGGGCAGTTAGAAGGCTAGGCTAAAGTCAATGGGCAGAATAGATGGACCTGGTGGTCTCCTTCTGCCATCACCTTCTATGTTTCCATGTTTCTATTACATTATCCCTGGAACACCAGGGAGCAAAGCTTCAATAATCTTTCAAGCAGAAGAGCAACAACTGCCTCTGTCAGCATCCCAGCCCCAACTTGACCTTTCTCTTCCCCCTTGGGAGTTGCAGAAAGAAGGGTTTTTAGATCCTGCCCACAGTGTCATAGGATAACAGCTTCATATGAAGTCTGAACCATCCATTGCTTATCCTGACAGCAAATGCCCACTCAGGAGGACAGAATGAGCATATGTGAAACTTACTTCAGGCTTTATTGTTAGCAAATACAACAAACCACCAAATTTTCAAAATGGGCATTTTGGGACCTCCTCTCATGAACAGTGCCACTGTGATTTTGTTAATCTGTCCTAAAAGTTGATTTCCCACAGTGACCGCGCCATTCTGCACCACAGGTGCGAAAACACATTTCGGGCAGGATGTGAAAAATGACAGTTGTACGGTTTATAAGGAAGAGTGAAAAAATGTCAATGCTGAAAATCTGGAGTGAAAATATTAAAAATTGGTGAAGTTAAAAGCGTGCATAGAAACTTGTACAATGCATGCTTGTGACACAGTCATTTTTTTTTATTTTTTTACCAAATTTGCAACATGGGTTTTTAGGGACCCCACCTCATGAACAGTAGCACTGTTGTTTTGTTAACTAGTCCCAAAAGGTGATTCCACGCAACAACTGCAAAATCACATTTCAGGACCAAGTAACCAAATGACAGTGACAGTGTTCATGAGGTGGGGTCCCAAGAACCCCATGTTGAAAATTTGGGGCCAAAATTCTTAAAAATGGCTGTGATATCAACCTAAGTTGAACCCCCCTCATTGACTCCCATTATACAGCTTACCGTTGTTTCTTCAGTTTGCCGGTCAGCTTTGAAGTGTGCAGACCTGTCCTAGTCCATGGAAGATCACTGCTCCTGACCTCTGAAGGCAAGTATGGGGTAAGGGGGTGCGGGGAGGTGGGTATTCAGAGGGAGGGTGGGAATGGGGAGACGATGAGGGACTGTTTTCTTTTTTACAGGGGAAAACAAAAGACCTCGGGGAGGGTTTTCTTTATTTTAAAGGTTACCAAAAATTAAATACATTTAGGCATACTGGGGTGGGCTCCCAGTGTGCCACAATAGTGTGTGGGGGATGCCAACATGGGGATTGGGCACCCCGATGTTGGCACTTTAAATATTTGGACAGGTGGGGGGGTCATCTGACATCGGGAGTGGGCATCCCGGTGTTGGAAAAACATAAATTAATGACAATTATTTCAGCATACTGGGGTGGGCTACCAGTCTGCCACAGTAAAGTGGAAGGGGGGATATATGCCGGCATGGGGATTGGGCACCCCCAATGTTGGCAAATAATATAGATGGGTCGGGGGGCACATCTGACACCAGGAGTGGGCATCCCAGTGTCGGAAACGTAAATCATTATTTTGACACACTGGGGTGGGCTCCCAGTGTGCCACATTAATGGGGGGAGTGGGGATACATGCCGATATGGGGATTGGGCACCCCGATGTTGGCTTTCCGGGGAGTGTGTGGCAGGTGGCAGGAGCAGCCAATGTGGAAAGCCGTGCTGCAGCTAATTTATTTATTTATTGAAACAGTTCACCAGGAAAGGGACACCGAACAAACAAGCTTTTAAAAAGTGCCCCTATTAAACTCTATGCAGCACGTCCCCACGCTATTCGTTTCTGCACATGCGCAGACACAGTGGTGGTACTGCGCATGTGCAGAATCTGCTGCATTCCACACATCTTTCTTTCGTGACCGAACAGTGATCAGCTGTTTGGCGGCTTTTTCTTTTCATGGTTTCGCATTGGCCACTTATAGCAATAAGTTTGCAGCATGCAGGTGCTGTGAACTTAATATTACATATCTACCAAAGCAATTGTTTTAAATAGTCTACGGTTTTAAATGTAACCAATTTCACTCTTTCCCTTGGGAATATGAGCAGAAAAAGAGATTACATATACAAAACCCACACAGACTTTGCATTTACCCTCCCTGCGCTACTGTATGCCTACTGTCCTGAGCTGTATCCCATAATATTATAAAAAGACAAGTAAATGGGCAGCAGCCTCCACAAAAGCAACTCAGAAGATCAGGTAATGGATACACTGAAACAGTAACTTTGTGTTTTCACAGTGCTATATAATAATAAAAACAAATAGATGTTCTAACTGTCTAACCTTGTTTGGAAATGTTACAGGAAGACACAGCACTCCACAGACCTCAGGGAAAGCCACACAACCGCCCTGGGCTGCAGGTGTGTCTCTACGGTTCACAGTGTTTAATTATAGTTCAGACTGCTACAGACTCTCAAAGGTTACTGCTGCCAAAATGCTCTTTCAGAACTATTTGTCCCTGTCTAATTTACTTTTACATTTAATATTCATATCATTTCTGTGCATCTTTCATTTATATTTATTTATATTGTTGTCTCACCTTCTCCCAAGGAAACCACTTGAAGCTCCACTCCTGGATTCAGCGTAACTTCCTTTTGGAGTTAAAGGGGCACAAACACCATTTTAACATAAAGAAAAGCTGCTTTTATCTGAAAATAAATTCCTGTCTTCCTATCCAGTCACCAAACCTGAGCATGCATCGAGCTAGTGCACTGCAGGAAATACAGTTTTAAGTGTTTAACTGGGGGCAGGTAAACAAAGCTACCAGGGAATAACCTACAGATGGCAAGATTGGGGAGGGGGGGATTTTTAACAATAAAACTGAGCAAGGACACCAGACTCTACGCTGTGCAACAAATATGAATCACAATATTTAACACTAAAGTAATACATAGCACATATTGAAAAAATATTTTACCATCAACATAGTGTACTTTGTCAGTTCCTTATTCAAGCATTTAATATGCAAAGTTTACACAGTGCTAGCACCATTACTTTATTCTACAGTAAAATTGAATATAGTCTTGTCCTACTCTGTATTGTAAGGGTATGAACCCACATCCCTGTCACAAAACATACATGCTTAACTTATGGCCAAATGTATTTGTCATATCTGAATCCTATAGCTCTCCTCTATGGTCCAAGACTCTGCTTTGACTACCCCTGGCTACACCTCAGCCAGGCAGGATCCTTCAAAGAGGGGCAGATCATACAAAGAGGAGTGGTGGTGCTGTAGTTTACATTTCTACCAGCATCTAATTTGTGACTGTGCTTGCTGTCTCTTCTCCCTCTTCCGGTGAGCTTCTCCTCCTTAAACTCTCACTTCCCTCCACTGTTCCCATCTTTATTGCTGGTGTTTACTGCTGCCCTGGTATGTCTTCTGCTTCAGCTACCGAACTACTATCCTCATCTGCTCTAACTCTTCTACAAGTGAGCTGCTTATCTTTGGTGACTTTAATGTAATCCCCCCCTCCCCCGCGGGGTGTGTATATTAAATGGAAAGTAAGGAGTTAATTTGCCTTTTTGCTGTGCTGGTGGGTGCTCCGTGGGTCAGAGGTCAGTGTGGTCTGCAAGGTTATAATTTTGGGGGTTGGGCACCTAAAAGAGAGAGATGCAGGGAAAGGCGAGTGTGAGCTGCGGGGAGATGTGTGGGAAGTGTTAAAGGAGAGCAGGGCCATTTGCCTGCTCTCAAGGCGAGCAGTTCATGTATAGGGCATCCAGAAAACAGTTCAGTGGTGGATGTGACAGCACCCACTGTTTTTAGCCATCAGATTTACCCTTTTTAGTGCCACCCCAGTGGAGTTAATGTCCAGAGTGCAGCATGGCTGCACTCTGTCCACTCTGAAGAAAGGGGGGGTTACTAGTGGGCTACCGCAGGGTTCAGTATTAGGACCGGTCCTCTTCAATGTCTTTATAAGCGATATTGCAGAAGGACTGGAATGAAAAGTATGTCTCTTTGCAGATGACACAAAGATCTGCAACATAGTTGATGCACAAGGTGGGGTGGAAAGGATGAGAAGGGACTTGGCAAGGTTAGAGGAATGGTCAAATGTATGGCAGCTTAGATTCAACGCTAAGAAGTGCAAGGTAATGCATCTGGGAAACAAAAACCCAGGGGAAGAGTACACAATGGGGTGAGATACTAACAACAACAAAAATGGAAAGGACCTGGGGTAGTTATATCAGATGACCTAAAAGTGGGCAAGCAATGTGAGAGGGCAGCAAGGAGGGCTGAGGGGATACTGGGATGCATAGGGAGAGGCATCACCAGCAGAAAACAGGAAGTTATTATCCTCTGTACAGACAGTTGGTGAGACCCCATTTGGAGTACTCTGCAGTTCTGGGAGACCAATTCCACAAGGACATAGACAGGATGGAGGCTGTCCAGAGGAGGGCAACTAAAATGGTGCAGGGTCTGCACCGGAAGACATATGAAGAAAGACTTAAGGAGCTGAATATGTATAGCCTCGAGGAAAGGAGGGAGAGGGGGGACATGATTGAAACTTTCAAGTATCTCAAGGGAATCAACAAAGTCCAAGAGGGTAGCATCTTTCAAAAGAGGTGTGCAAGAACAAGGGGGCACAATTTGAAGATAGAAGGGGGTGGCTCAGAGGTAATTTAAGGAAGTATTTTTTCACAGAGAGGGTTGTGGATACATGGAATGGCCTTCCGGAGGAGGTTGTGGAGTCAAAAACAGTGGTGGAATTCAAGCATGCATGGGACAGTCATAAGGCAATTCTAGGGGGTGGGGGTAGGAAGAAGTAGGCTGCTGGTTAGCTAGGATCTGCAGCTTATCCAATAGGTAGGGAAATGGGCAGACTGGGTGGGCCAAGCGGTCCTTATCTGCTGTCAAAATCTATGTTTCTATGTTTCTATGGCTCTGTTTTGTGCTCCAGTTTTCTGGGAGAAGGAAGACTAAGATCCGAGGGGAGACTTGGAACCCAGAGTGAGTGAGAGAGAGAGAGAGAGAGAGAGAGAGAACAGTGGCCCAGAACAAATATGCTAATCCAGCTGTGGAAGCTCTGTGGGGGCATCTGTATGGATGTGGGTCACAACCGTGCCCATGATCTGAGATGGGAGCAAGTTCCAGTGCATCAAGTGGAGTTCAGTAAGGGGGTCTCTGGAATCCTGGGCTCGAAAGCTAAAGCCCAGAATTCACTATGCCCTCCATGAGGGTGCCAGTCTTTGGGGATATGTGCCAGGGTGGAGTCCTTCACTATGGCCAGCTTGTACAGAGATCCAGTGGTTGAGAAGTAGAAAAAGTTTTGACCCAGCTGAAGAGAGAGAGATTGAGTTTTAGGAGCCAGAATGTGAAGGAAAGATGTTACCTGCTGCTATTTAGGGCCTAATTAGGCCCAATGGGAACTACTACCTAACTTCACTTGTGGCCATTTTGGCCCAAAAGAAAACTGCCTAAGGATTAGTGCGGTCATCTTGGCCATAAAATGTTTCCACTAAACCCCACGTAAGGACCCCATGGTCCCAATGTACAGCTAAGTTGTTCAAGCGGTGCCATAAAGTTTCTTTATTAAATGGGATCCCCTGTTAACATTTAACCTTGAATGGACTTTGGTTATTTTATTAGGACTGTTTAAGCCTGCTTTCACAAATTACCTTGCAGCCCAGCACCAGAAGATGGCACCCCTCCTCTGTGAACTCTCCAACACTAACCATCATGATAAGGTACATCTAATCTTGTTTCTGCTGCTATGAGTGCCCCCTCCCTGTGGAATTTTACCACCTCATACCTCTAGATGCCAGGAAGGGGGGCTTACATTAATATAAATTGTCTCTCCCCTAGTACAAATAAATTTTCCCAAAATGTAAAATCCTTCCAATTGACTCAAATGATTTCTGACTTCACATGTCTAAATTTTAAATCTTTAATTCACTCTCTGTTAGACTGGGTGCTTTCATCACATCCCCACCACACTGTGGCTGCAGGAATGCTTCCTGAGGCCCTCAGTGACCACCATATTGTTTACTGTGTGTGCAAAAGACATCATCCTGAAGCCCCCTAAGTGTATCTATTTCAGGTCCTCCGGGTCACTGGACTTGTCCTCCATCCTAGCTGACCTATGGGAATCTGATTGGTCTCCCGCCTCTGCAACCAGTAATATAAATTTTGCCCTCCAATTTTTCAGTCCAATTTTATGATTGTATGGGATTATCGTGCATTGCAGAGAAAAAACAGATTGTGGAGCTGTCATCTTTCCTCAATAACAGCTGAGGTGTCAGCTTGTCTCGGTACCTGAGACCTTGCCTGGCAATCCTATAAGAGTACTGGCTCCCTGGTTGCTTTCTAGCAGCACCTTTGCAATGTCTGTGCCAAAGTCATCAGCCTTGCGATATCTGAAATGTTTGCATCTACACTCCAGAACATTAATCACCCCTCTGTGTCCTGGAAGGTTATTCACTCCCTTTTCACCCCTCCAAACCAGTCTCCTTCCCCTGTTCTCAAGGTTGGTGACACCCTCATCTCTGACTCCTCTGCTTTTGCCTCTTTTTTTAACTCCTACTTCATCACCTGTGCTCTCATTCACGTCCCTTCTTTCCCTCCCACTTTTCTTCCCTCAATCTGCCTCCTCCCCTTTTTCGTTCTCATCTACCACTCCTCTGCTTCCCTAAAGGCCTTTCTTGCCCTTGATCCTTGCAAGGGAGGTAGACTGGATGGCCTTGATCCTAAGCTTCTGTTTCTCTCTGCTCCTGCCATAAAAGAACTCTTAAACAAAATAGATGATCTGGAGAATAAAAGTCCCTGGAATAATATGTGCATCTTTGGATTCCCAGAGGATGTTGAACTGAACAACACTACGTCTTTTTTATTGCACGTTCTGCCACAATTGCTTAAATTGCCAGAGGTTCATGGCATTGTTATAGAGTGGTCGCACCACTCGATCAGCCCCAAGCCACCCTTTAATCAAAAACCTAGATCCATCCTGGCCAAATTTCTAAACTATGCCCATACCGAACTGGCGCTCCAAAAATCTAGAAAAATTGGACCACTTTTCTGGCAAGAACACCAGATTTATATATTCAGGGATTTCTCAAAAGAAGTGTCTGCCAAACGATGTGCTTATAATGCATCTAAATGGCTAACGCATCAGCTTGGGTTATGATTTGCCATGCGTTACCCAGCAATTATGCATGTGTACTATAAACATTCCTACAAAGACTTCAGTACTCCTGTAGCCCTGACAACCTTTCTGTATAATAATTGGTCACAAATGTCCTTGGAATTATTGACTAGCACCTCATCTGTTTCATCAGCTGGCCTAGAAACTGTGGTAATGAATACTGTTAACAAAGTGACCCCTGACAATTCTGAAACTGTTGCTCCATCTGCTGCTACACTTTCTAACCTATCAGAATAAAGACATTCTCTACGTTTGCAAGAAAAGGTGCGTGTACAACCTGTTTCTAACAAACATCATTGCTGCAGTCTGGATACTTGACATACTAATGAATCTCATCAGAATTAGCCAGCTGATGTGGTTTCAGGTATCCTTCTGCTTAATAGATTTGTCCCCCTTGGCGACAATTCACCTGAATCGCCATGTTCTTCACAAGCACAAGGAATGTCTATGCGGGATGATTTAAATATTACTTTTGGCATGGACCCCTCACATGCTGGCATTTCATGGGCTAATATTGTGTCCAGCTCCCCACAAAAATCTCTGGAGCCACCCAAGAAGAAGCACAGAAATAAAGGGGAAAGCTAAACCAGACTCAGGCAAAACCAATTCTGGTAAATCTGAATCGGATTTTCCTCCAGGCACTTGAAGATTTCTTTATGAGCCTAAAATTTTGAGATGACTATGACCCCACTCTACACTGTTATTGGCTACATCTAAGGGATCTCTCCATTGGCTGGGTTTCGGGATTTTCTGTAGCAATTACCACTTTATGCGTTCGAGAGGATCCCATATCTGTGGAGAAATGTGGGTGGTCTGGAGTAGCCTGCACATGCACCTGGTTTGCTTATTCTGATTGCTGTTAGTTTATCTTCATCATCTGCACTGTGGCAGTCATCGTGGATATTTTGCATAGTAATTAGTAAACCTTCCCTTGGCACCTTTTAGGGCTCTGAATGCTGTATTTGGTTATTTTATGGGGTTCCTTCATTTTTGACCAGCTATTCTGGATGACTTAGCTGGCTTGCTTCAAACTTCTTGCAGGTAATCTTCAGTCCAGAGGGTGTTGCGCTTTACCAGATTATCACTTTAACATATGGATGCGATACTTCCACTGGGACACCTTCTTGGACTGAAATCTGATTGCTATTGTACATCCCCATTTCATGTACTGCATATAGTATTTAATATTTAGAACTCTTCTTTTTTGATAGTCATACATACTTTTCTTTGACAGCTTATGGTGTTCAATGCCTGTCAGCTTTATTCATTCATACAGTTATTTCTGTTATATTTGAACATTCAAGGAGCATTTTTATTACAGCGTGACTGCTTTACATAGGGGCAAACTTTATGTAGCTCAGCCTGATCGTCTGAAGCCTGGTGTATAAGGTTTTTGTGCTTGCGTCTCCATTCAGTGATCCATGTTCACTAGTTCTAACTTTTAAAGGTATATGAAGTTTCAACTATGCTAATCGTCACCTCACTAAATACTCAGCTTCAATACTTACTTGCCTACTAGAATGTTTGCTTAGATGCAAACTAATGTTAGTTTCTTATGTATCTATTGTACTTTATACTGTTGAATTTATTATTTTTTTCTTTTTGCAATTCAACTGGATACAATTAACTCTGAACACAATAAGTGTACTGCTGGACTATTTAACCTTACTAGTCTTGATCTGACATTAATTTCACAATTTAAATATGCACATTGCCCAAGAATTTTAGTTAATCTGCCTTATTTAGTTAAATTTTATTTTATTATCATTATAAACCTGTATTTCTCATTATTTTGAAGTGATATATAATCTTGTTATCACCTTATTATGTATGGGCACTTATGCTTCATGTGTGTTTTTTTTTTTCTCTTTTGTAATATATAATGTTCTGGTGCACTTCATCTAATTCATTTATCTCTTTAGCATGTCTTGAGTGTTACTTGCTATTCATAATCCATTATATTGCTTTTTATATAGCTTGATGGGGATTGTTAGGGTGATAATTTTATGATTGTTTCTATAGCTCTATCTCTTAATAGTATTTGTATTTGTTAAGCAAGCAATATGACATGATGAGGTGTGGGTTATGGCCTGATAAGAGCATTCCCCAGGTTGTTATGAGGCATGAGGTGCTTGTGCCTAGTGCCTTTAGCACCTGCAAAGTGCTCTTATCAGGCCGTAACCCACGCCCTTCCACAGATTTCAGAGCAAACAGAGATCCGATTATATGCCGACGATATGGTAATAATTGCGTCTGGAAAAATGGAAGACATATTACAGTCTAACCTGCAGTCTGATTTTTCAAGGATAGAGGAGTGGTTCACCAAGTCAAAATTAATTATGAATGCAAAAAAAAACAAAATGCATGAAATTTCCACTAAAAAAAAGTGATGATGTTATTCATAATCTATGTATTTACACAGGGAACTTAACTAAGTTGGAACAGGTTAAGGACTATAATTACTTGGAGGATACATTTGATGAACATTTATCCTTTTCTAGCCACATTATTGAATTGATTAAAAAAAGTCAATAGAAGGGTGGGAGCATTAAGAAGAAGTACTGATTGTTTGACAATGTTAGATAGGAAAAAATTGGCAGATCAGTTAATCATCCCAGTGTTAAGATACGGTGAACTAATATACAGGAACACAAAGTATTACTGACTAAGTTAGATAAAACTTATTATCGTGTAGCTAGATACATATTAAAGGGGAATTATCAGACTCTTCATTGTTTATTGTTGAATAAAGTAAATTGGTTACCCTTAGATATAAATTATCAGTGCCACTGGTTAACCTTAATTTATAAAATGAAATACTTATCGGTGAATCATCCAATTTCATTACTATTGTTTCCAGTGAAATGCTATCACAAATGGCTGTTAACTATATCAGTTCATTTAAATAAAATAGTTGTAGGAAAATTTCAAAACAAATACGGGGATAGGTCCTTGATATATCAAGCTGCTGGTTTTTGGAATTATCTCCCTGTTGATGTGAGAGAAATTACAAGTTACTCCTTATTTACTCAAACTATAAGGGAGTTATATACTTACACTTGTGATTGTTGAATATTTTCAGATGTGTCTTTGGAATCTGTTATGATTTCTTTTTACAATAATTTATATGGATGTATTTTAGGTATATTATGTTGTTTGTATTTGTGTGTTAATGTGGAACCTTATTGTATGTACTTAGATAGGAAATTACACAGGTCTGTCTTGTAAACTGGATTATGTCCAAATGACATGTTTCACCTGTATAAAAATACATTTTTACCTACCTACCTGCCTGGAGTGTCTTATTGTGCTTATAAAATGGGCCCCCTCAAGTAATTATTTAAAAAAGAAAAGAAGAAAAAGTGTTAAAAATAAAACACAAAAAAAAAGGTTTCTATAGTTGAAATAGTAAAAGAATATTCCCCCATTAAAGCACTTTATTACTTTCATAAGTGTTTCAGCCCCATTTCAGCCCCCCACCCTACCAACAGGAACACAGGCTATTTAATTTAGTATATATATTTTTTTTACCGATATTCTGTTTTGTGTGCTAACAGACACTGAGAACCTGTGATGTGATTCTGTGCTTGCCCCCTATTATAGGTACTTTTGTGTTTCAGCCCACCCACCCTGCCACCAGCACCATGACCAACATGGAAGCAGGTATTTTGTTTACTATTAGTTTTTTTTAACTGATGTTGTAGTTTCCTTTTAAGCAACAGTGAGCGGATTTCACTGTTTTCATAACACCGACATTTCAGGGAGCGAGTGTGTCCCTCAGGAGCCACTGTAATGAGCTTCTCATGTTTTCCTGTATGTTAACATCAGTTACACATATAATGGAGAAGTGAAGTTCTGGTGTTATAGTACATGTTTGGTGGCAGCACCCGCTATGGTCCATTTGTCCTGGTTTCCTTTATCAGATGAACTACTACAGGTGGCTGTTTTATTCTGTTGATCGTGGCTTGCTTTTCGATCTGGAGCCCTACAGGTCATGCTTTCATTTGGAATCAGCATTATATCATGCCGGGTACCTGCTACAGGAAGACAAGAGTTTGTGTGTGTGTTGGGGGTCATGGACTGCATGTTTTTAACATTGGGCAGCAATTGTAGTGCTAGCGAGCCTTTGAAGAGCGTGGTCATTTTGTACTGTGAAACTGCTCACTGAAGTACATTTCTGACAGTTGGTCCAGGTGGTACACTGATACCTTTTTGTTGTGGAGCGCAGGTTGGCAGATGTAGTGCCAGTTGGCAGGTTATGTCCTGATAAGGACACGGCTGACTACAGCTTTCAGTCAATCAGGTTTCAGGATTTCTTTTGCCCATTTTATAATTGAACTTATACTGCATTTTTATCAGGAGTACTGGAACTTTGTTACATATCCATTCTCCTGGTGTAGTAAATGATGGTTTCTCCATTTTCTTTGCAATACTGACTTATAGAATTTAATAGTATTAGACAAGAACTAGTGGATATCTTTTAATTTATCCATTATTCTTAGTCTGTTTTTCCATGCCCTGGTGTACAGAGATGGGGTATTGGTTCTTATTATTAGTTGACTCAACCCTTTCTGCTCATTCAAGATGGTTTTGTGTTGGCTCTTATGTACTATGTTTTTGGCTGTTTATGCTATTACTCTTTATTATATTCCAAGAGAGATACAGATATTGGAGTTTTAGAGCCTACTTTAATTATACTTCTGCCCAGCGGTTGCCTACTGACTTTGCTACTGTCATTTTCTTTGGCATTCTATATGCTTTATTTGCTTGGTGCTTTGGGTATCTGACAGTTCACTAATAGCTGTTTTAAACCTCTTGAGCTTAGATTCTCGTGGCTGACTTACTTTTATATACATGGAATGTCAAGGGGCTCAATGCGCCTAGCAAATGTAAACAAGTTTTTAACCATCTTAAAAAACATAAAGCACATTTTGCTTTTTTGCAAGAAACCAAACTATTAGCCAAAGATAATGATAGATTAAAAAAAGATTGGATTGGCCAGATTTATGCAGCTACCTCAAAAAAGAGAGGGGTTGCAATTTTAATCCATAAAAGCTTAAAAATGACAGTGTCCACTGTTTTCGGGATCCAAATGGTAGATGGGTAATCATCTCCTTTGATACAGTGTTGAGACCTTTGACCTTAATTAATGTTTATACCCTAAATTCAGATGAACCCGAATTTTTTTCATAATCTAGCATACCAGTTAACTCTTTCAAATCTAATTCACATCCCTATGTTAATAGGTGGCAATCTTAATCTAACTCTTGATTCGCATTTAGATAGGAGCAATTCTTCTCTTGATGCCCACTTGAGCAGTATGACTGCCATTTTTTCATTAATGAAGGATCTCATCCTATCAGACATTTGGACACTTTTTCATCTTCGAGACAGGGAGTATACTTTTTGTTCTACTTTGCATCAGACATATAGTAGGATAGATTATTGGTTGGCTTCCCCTATGGTTACTGAAAATATAGTTGAGTCTGTGACGCTTGGCCAGCTGTTTATGATTGCTGTATGATATTTGTAATATAAAAATATAGCACGTGAGTCTGTGCTTCCATGGGTGCCCCCCCCACCAGGTTTCATTGAATCTACAGGATATATTAAATTGACCAGGAGATCTCTGTAATGTAATTAACTTCCTTGAGAAATTGAAATTTATGGTCTTTTTATGACTGTTGCTGCTTTGAAGTGGGGAAGCTAAATATACAGTTTATTATAGGACAGGACATCATTTAGCTGATTCCTGTCAGGCTATCTTGCACCTAGGTGAGGGATTGCAGGGTTGTAAATCTTCAAAGAAAGTGGCTGATCAAAGACTGATAATTTGGGAAATTAGTTTTTGCTGATGTCAGATTATTTAATATATCTCCTGACAGGAAATCATTGTTTGTATTTTTTTAATTCTAAAAAGGAGGCACTAGATGACTCACCAAGGAGGTGGGGAGATGGAGTTGAAATGTAGGCTTGTAACTGGGGAATGTGTCATATCTTTTTGGGCTCTTAAGAAACACAGTTCTCTAACTTTCCAGGCACTTTTAGAGGTAATACATTAGATAGAAAAAGTCTAAATGTGTTGTGGTGGGAGTTTTTGTTTTTCTACTTTGCCCTTGATCCTTTACATGATTGTATGCTCTTTGATATATTGTTCTGTGTTTACATTTTTCATATTTTTATCATCTTGTAGTAAAGTATCTTTTTTTTCAAAAGACTGCCTGCAGTGTCTGCCAGTTCTTTTTGCATGTGATGTATAGAGCGTTAAGACTGACAAACTGTTCAAAAGCTTGATGGTGTTACTAAACTGGGAAAAGGTAAGAATATACCTAAGGTCTTTTATAGAATTTTAAGGGTTCATTTTGGAAGCTTGGCTTGGTGCCTCTTGTGAAAGATTGAACCACAATCCCGAAGAGGGTACTTATCTGAGCCTGTACATTGGGTATGCTAGCATAAGGTTCACAGTTTGAATCCCCCCAGAACTTGAGACTAAAGGTGATTCGGACCCAAAAGCAGACAGGAGGGATACCCTGTCTGTTATCTGTTCTCACTATTGCACTCAGAGGTTGGCACTGTGGGAGCAGAGGGCCTGACCTGGTGAGTGTGTTTGTGACAGATTCTACTATTTTACCATTACTTGTTTCAGATCACTCTCCAGTTAAAATACATTTAACCTTGGGATCTCCCCATTAAAATCCCTCTTGTGGCATTTAGATCTTCTTTTACTTAAAGACCCTGAATTTCTGCCCTGGATCAGAACTCAAATACAAGATTTTATTTCTTTTATTGATCCCGTAGAAACTTCCATGGGAACAACTTGGGAAGCACTTAAAGCCGCTCTTTATGGCAAAAGTAATAGTTATTCAGCTCACAGGGAAAAAAATGAGGGAACAACAACTCAGCAACTTAGAAAATCTTCTTAAAACAAAAGAGTCGCAATATTTTGCCGTTCCGCATCCTGATCCTAATCCCCCCGACTATGAAATACTTCAGCTTTGTATGCGTATTAATGAACTCATTTCCTGAAAAACTGAAGTATCACTGCTAAAGATTAAACATAATTATTGGGAGGGTGGTGAAAAAGGGGATAAGTTATTAGCCTACTGACTTAGATCGCAACAAATGGAATGCTAAATTGCTGGCTTAAAGGACACTTCCGATCAGATTTGCACTGATAATCCCTCTATTAATAAGATTATGAGTGCATTTTATAAAAAATTGTGATAATCTTCCTCTCCCACACAACCTCTCTCTCAATAACTTCCTTAATAAATTATTCCTTCCTCGTCTTTCATCTGACATAGCAGATACTCTAGATAGACCTTTCTCAGAAAAAGAAATTCAACAAGCCCTTTTTTCTCTTAAATCTGGGAAAGCCCCTGGGGGAGATGGTTTTCTGGTAGATACACAGTGTTGGGGGTAGATACAGTTGAGGAATTCAAGAAATCCTGCGATAAGCACATGGGCCTTACTGCCAGGGGGTAGGCCCACTGGGGGGGGTCTTCCTAAAATGGGAGGGTATAGGCAGACTGGATGGTCTATGAGGCCTTTTTCTGCCATCAGAATTCTATGATTCTATGAATGTTATAAACTCTTAGCTTATTTATTATGTCCCTTATTATGTAAGGTTTTTCAAGAATCTGCACATTTAGGCCAATTACCCCTAACTCTGATGGATGCCATTATTACAGTCCTCCCCAAAAAGGATAAGGTTACTGCTTCTCCATTCAATTATTGCCCCATATCCTTACTCAATACCGATGGGAAAATCTTTGTCAAACTTTTAGCTGCGCACTTAGAACCCCTTATTCCCAGTTTAGTTCATTGATCCCAGATGGGTTTTGTCAAGGGAAGGTTAGGCTCTGACCATCTTTACTCTTTGTTTAATCTTAAGCATAAAGCTAAGTATCTTAAATCCCCAGCAGCAGCTATCACTGCTGATTTTGAAAAAAGCTTTTGAGTCTTTAAATTGGAACTATCTTCACCTCGTGCTAACCTGCCTGGGTATCGGTGATGGCTTCTGTTCCTGGATTAAATTACTTTATATCATTCCTACAGCCAGGGTTCTTACAAACTCTACATTATAACAACTGTTCAACTTTGCTAGAGGGACTAGACCAGGCTGCTCCTTAGCTCCGCTTCTTTTTATTTTAGCCCTCGAACCCTTGACTGCTGCTCTCCACCAATCTACCGATATGAGGTTTATTTCCCATCAACAATAAACAATATATCCCACTGGCATATGCCAATGATTCATTAATTTTATTAGAAAACTTAGAATTCACCACTCAACCCCTTATATTACTACTGAACACGTTCACTGCAATTTCTGGACTAACAGTAAATAAAAAAATGAGGTTTTGCCATTAAATTACACCTATAATCCTTTTATGAATAACCCCCTTGGGTTTTGTTGGACTCTTCAAGGTATTACATATTTAGGGATTAAAATTTCACCCAGTATAGACAAGATCTGGGAGGTGAATCTTCCTGCATTACTCACTGACTTTAAAACAAGCCTTGACAAATGGAAAAATCTCAACCTGACTTAATCAGGCAAAATCATTGCCATAAAAATGATTATCTCTCCTAAAATATTATACTTATTCTCCAATATTCCACTTATTTTACCCTCATCTTCCCTATTGAAAATAGATAAGATGCTAGGGGATTTTCTTTGGGAAGAGCATATCTCAAAATTCAGCCAAATTAAACTATGGGCTCATTGGTCCAGAGGTGGCTTCAGACTCCCCTCATTCTTGGCATATTTGTGGGCTTTTTGTGCTGCACAAACTACCAAATGGTTCCTCAAACCTACCGTTGAAACTCCATTATGAGTGAACATGGAATTCTCTTTATCTCCAAGTAAAATTCCTACCACATTTATTTATAATATTTTGCCCAACAAGTCAAAGAAACATCCAACTATAGCTTCTTCAGTTCACTACTGGTTTAAATTTCATAAGTGGCTCAAATCTAACCCCACATCTGCCCTCTCTGCCCCCATTTGGGGTAACCGCAACATAAAGCGTGATGGACAACCATTGTTTTGCACCTCATAGACATGTAAGAATATACTTTTCTTAGGTGATATTTTAATTAATAATTCAAATACCTTAAACTCTTTCACCTGCCTTCAAGCTAAATGGGGCATACCCAGACACAAATTCTGGAAATGTTTACAAGTACAATCGACTTTAATACCTTTATTACACCGACTGAGTGTGCAACCCTCCTCTATCACTTATATTATTTCATGGACTAAGAATGCTTCTGGCCTAGTCAGTAAAATATATAAACTTATTAGAGATGCTCTACCAGATCACTCTCTGATGTCTAGGGCTAAATGGAATATCACTCTTCAGTATGATATAATGGATGCACAATGGAAAAACTGTTGGACCTTCTGCCATAATACTTTTAAGGACTCCCATGGTATGCTTATCCAATACAACATTCTCCATCTTTGGTACAGAATACCAGCAATTTTCTTCCACTTAGGTTTAGTTCTGAATGATCATTGCTGGTGTTTTAACTCTCCAGGTGATGATTTATTGCATATTTTATGGTACTATAAATCAATCCATGACTTGTGGTGGAGCGTCCATCAATTTGCTTCTAACATTGCAGGCAGTATCATTCCATTTGACTCTATTTTTATTCTTGGGATTATATATCCAGATAGTAGGCTTACAAAGTTTCAACATAGATGGTTAAACATATTATTCATGCAGGTAAAGTGTTTAATCCTAATACATTGGAAATCACCACTGTGCCTACTTTTATAGATTTGTTTTAATAGCCTAACCCACATTGCTTCTTCAGAGCAGCTCTCCTATTTGGCCCTAGACTGAC
Source organism: Neoceratodus forsteri (assembly GCA_016271365.2). NCBI lineage: Eukaryota > Metazoa > Chordata > Ceratodontiformes > Ceratodontidae > Neoceratodus > Neoceratodus forsteri. Next base: position 758,059,949 of record CM028135.1, read on the forward strand.
TATTTGAGTACAGGCCATGTTGGCAGGATTATTTTGACTTTATACAGACTATTCAAATTGGTAATGCTTTCTGGGCTCTTAGACGTTTATTTCTATTTTTTATATCACTGCTTGATATTACTGCTGTATCTCTCAGTTACATGTAATTTTGTCTTGATAATGTTGTTTAATAGATATCCTTTTTATGCAGTGCAGATTAATGCTTGTGTATATCTTATGTGCCATGGTATATAAGTCACCATAGTTTGTATGCATGTATATTATCTCTTTCCTTTCTTTTAAACCATTGGCATTGAATGTAGATCATATTATATTTTATGTACTCATTCTGTATGCTGTCTGTACTGTATTTGTTTGCTACTTAAAATGATTCAATAAACAGATTAACTGTGAAATAAAAAGTGAAAATTATAAAAAAAAGTCAAACAGGGACCAACCTTCCACTTGTCTGGCAGCATATTTACACTGGTAACTTCTCCCTTCCATCCATCTAGCAGCATAAAGCACATTTCAACTAGCGACCACCACCCTTCACCCATACACAAATTCCTGGCAGCACAAAACTTATTTTGACTGGTGACCCCCTCCTTATCCCCTCACCTTGCTGCACAAACTTGCAACTGGTTACCACCATCACCATTTCCCACTCATCAGGCTGCATGAAACAGTTTGATTTGTCTCCTGCCACTCAACCAACTGCATACAACACCGTCTGACAGTGGGAACTGGCATCAATTCTGACACCAGCAGGTCTTGCTGGCATGCAGATCCAGGTTCTGGAAACCCTTCATCTATACCAGCATGTTGGAACCTATTGCCAGCAAGCTTGAATAAGTGCCTGAAATTGGAAACCAGATATGTCAGTGTAGGTGCTGAGTTTCCTGTATCAGGATCAGCATGCCAGTAAGACATACCAGTGCCGGAAATGGCAACAATGCCTATGCCAGTCTGGGAAAAGAAATTGCTGCCTGTTGGATCTTGCCTTTACAGTTCTAAAGATGCCATTCCCCCCACCTCACATAGCTGCCTGCTGTGGTGGGATGGCTTTGCTGCTGTGCAACTGTTTCCATCCACCTTGCTGAGTGCTAATCAGGATTCATTGGTTCTCTTTGGATATATGTTGCTCACCTTGAAATAAAATCAACTATTTTGCAAATGACTCTGTTTACAGGTTCTTGCTGTCTTGTGCTGGTACATGTTCTTCTCTGAGCACTGATCAGTCCTGGTCTATGCTCCCCTGACTCTGACATTTGCTATGGCACAGGGCTGGCAAAGTAGATGATTAAAAGTTAAATAACTTGCCCAGGGTCACAGAGAGTAAGTGGCAATGGTTAAGGGGTCTATGTGCAAAAGCAGTGTGGCAGAGATACTGACAAATCTGAAATGTCTGCATGCCTGAAAAGGTAAGGTGGTGTTATTTAAATGTTGGTGTTTCATCTAGTTATGCATCCATTTTATTTTTCAGTTAATTGCATTTAGTTCTGAAAAGACAGAGTTATGGCACAGGTTCTAAAAAACAAAACTGTAGAGCACAGCATAACTTAATCTTTCCAGAAGTAGAAGAAATTAACTTTAAATGTAACTGATGCCCTCAGGTTAAGTACCTCATGGCAAGGAGCTGCTTGCCCAAGGACCTACATGTGTTATAATTCAAATTTTATGGCTGGATTTTCAAAGCTCTGAGAAGGATGCAAGGTGCTTGCGTCAAACATGTCTGATGTAACAGGCACCTTGCATCAAGGGATGTGACCAGAGCTATTTTACAAAGCAGCTTGCATCAAATGCAGGCTGCATGCCCCAAAAGGGGTTTGCGTCAGTCTTGTGCCACAAAAGTGGCTGTGGTATAGCGCTAGGGTGTTTGCGGTAGATGCAGGCTGCCATATCCCCTAATGTTGCATTTTCAAACCCTACCCCAAGACCAAGGTCTAAGTACAGTTAAATCATCCAAGGGCTGGTCTGGCAGTATGACGTCCTCTAGGAGGGTTTTCAACCAGACACCGCTGTGTCTCCCCCATCTGCTGTAATATAAGTGAATATTAAAATATAGTCCTTCTCTGGTGCTCTACCAGCTCCCCAATCCTGATATGCCCCCACTGTACTACTGTATCCACAAACATTATCACCCCCATGATCTATCCCCCCTCAAGCCCTAGTAAGCCCATAATACACACTCGTACAGCTAAATAAACATTCCCTGATGATCTAGGGTCCCTGCCCACAGCCTGATATGCCTGAATATAGAACCGCTGTGAACACCCAGTCCTGGTGGTCTAGTGCCCCCAACCCCCACTCCAGCAGATAGTGGCCACCACCCTGCTCCACATCCCGAACCCTGATCTGGCAACTGGCACATCCCTCCTTATACCACCATGGCTGGCCACCAAATGAACTGTCAGTGCATGTCTTATACAGTACACACTTCTATACAGTACACACTCTGACAGTTCATTCAGCGGCCAGCCTTGGTGGTGTGAGAAGGGCTATGCCAGTTGCTGGATTGGGGATTTGAGATGGGGATGCATGTTGGTGGCCACTATCTGTCGAGGTGGGGGGCCACTAGACCACTAGGAATGGTTGTTCATGGTGATTCCATATTCAGGCATATTGGGCTGCGGCGGGAGGGGACCCTAGATCACCAGGGAATGTCTGTTTAACTGTATGAGTGTGTATTACAGGAATACCGGGGCTTGGGGGGGGATAGATCACAGAGGTTATAATGTATGCAGATACTGTAGTACAGTGGGGCCATATCAGGGATTTCAGGGAGCTGCTAGAGCACCAGGGATTGTCTATATTTTATTATTCACCTACATTATGGCATATCGGGGTGGAGGGTGGGACACACGAACACCAGGGTGATATGGTTTGTTGACATTGGGCAGATCAGTGGTGGTGTGGGTGGGGAGCTAGCCACTACTGTGCTCTGTCCATGGGCGCAGATGCAGACCCTCCACCCTGCAGCTGTTGCAGCATACCTCCTGTATGCACCATATATTTGGCCCACTGCCACTGGTGCTGCAAGCTGTGGGACATAGGCGCTGGACCCTGTCCGATAGACAATTGGGTGCAGGGTCCCAGACACAGTGGCACTCAATGCAAGCTGTCATTGTTGCAGCTTGCGACAGTGCTTTGAAAATACCTCCGCTTTACTTTAACAATACTACAATCTCTTTTCCACATTTTGTAGAGCAGAACAATTTCCACTACTGCATTGCCCCTTAAAAACAGTGTTTTGACAATGCAAAATCAAGAAGAGGCTTCAAGGCTACTCATAGGTGTAGAGCATGACTTGTGACAGCGATGGCCCTTACATGCAATTATTTTACTGTGCTACTCCTTGCACATATGAAGGGAGCAGTATTGCATGAACCTGGTGAAAACTGGACCACCAGACCCAGGTTGGACCAGTCTGGTTCCGGCAGTCCAGATTTCACCCATGCTCATACTGGGTAAAAACCTGACTGCTGGAACAGGACTGGACTAGATCAGTAAAAGCCACACTGTCTAGACTAGCAAAATTCACATAAATTGTAAATGGACCAGTTAGTCTGGCCTTTACATGTCTGTTCTGGTCTGGGTCTGACGGTACAATTTTCACCAATACCCATATATACATTTACATCCCTACATATGTGCAAGTGCCTACAAAATAAAATAATTATATGTAAAGCTTGTCGCCGCCCTCAACTGGGTGAACAATGTGCAGAAGGGGAATATCTTTCAAGGGAGAGGGGAGTATCTTTCAAAGGAAGAGGAGCACATGAACATATGGGCATGCTGTGTAGTTTGAGGGGAGAGTTTAAGAGGGATGTGAGGTAATACTGCTTCACAAAAAGGGTGACAAACACTTGGAACAGCCTGCCAGAAGAGGTGGTAGATGTGAAGACAGGGGGGAGTTTCAAACATGGGATAGGAACATGGGTATAATAAGTAGTAGTAAGGGAGGAAGGAGGGATACCTGTGACCAAATAGGGTCCAAAGTGTAGTGTTAGGCAGAGAAAACAGAGCTGACTATTTGGGCCTGCCGGTCCTTTTCTGCCCACACATTCTATGTTTCTATGTATCCATGCTCTCTGTCTATCAGTAGCCCTGCAGCCCCTTTCCTACTTTGCATTATTAAAATGCTGTTTTAAGGGAAGGGCTGCAGTTGGCGCTCAGTGGCTCTGAAAAACATGGAACAACAGATCATAGCAGTAAATTAAATATCTAAATAATGCCTTTACAAAAATTTGAATAATACTGTTGCTCATTTAGGTCCTCAGGTAGGCAGCTCCTTGCCATGAGTTGCTGACACAAGGACATGAAGATATAATAATTAAGATGCATAATCAGATGACACACTGTCATTTCAATAACCCCAACCTTACATTTCCAAACATGCTGGCATCTGAGAATGTCAGTAAATGGCATGCCAACATGCCACTTTTGCACAGACAGCCCCTCCATTTGCTGGCACACTGCATGTCAGAAATTTTCCAGCCCACCTCTAATTTTGGTGTCCCCCCCTCAACTTACCCAAAGCAACTGCATAAAACATATTTCGCCCCAACCCCCACCCCAATGGATGAGAGGGACTGAATAAACATTATTTTAAATGCAGCAAGATTAATGGTCCCATCATACTTAAAAAAAGAGAAAAAAAACTCTAAATGAACCTGCAGCCAAAAGAAAATGTTAGTTAATCACATAAAAAGCACCTATAGTCAGACTTACAGGAGTTCTGTATTTAACAAATGTATAGTTACAGAACCTACATTTAAAAAAAAACATTGTTTTTATAAAACAGGCACATGTCACAAACAGTGTTCTCACAGCAAAACAAAAGGAAATGCCAGTTTACATAACCTCCCCCACCCCACTAACACATACTCATCAGCAGACACAGTAGTCACTCTCATGTAAAATATAAGGAATAATGTACAGAAGCCCATACACTACAAGCCTATGCTTCCATCGAGGGGCAGAGATAACAGCATATGGACTTTGAGAGTGAAGTTCAAGAGGTCCATGCTGTTATCTCAACCCTGAAATGAAAACCCAGAGCAAGTTGTCTATGGTAACGCATATTTTATTTTTTATAGCACTGTATATGTTCTTAACCTGCCCATTTTGATTTCTCTACTTGTCCAGACACAGAAGATCATCAACCTCTTGAATCACGCTACTGCAAATGGTAGCAAAAAGTGCTGTTGGGAAGAACTCCCCACAATCCCTATGGTAAATGAAATTGAAAGCAGTCTGGAGTCAATTTCAGTCACTGCAAGTAGGAACACAGGTGCATTTGATGATAGAACATACACAACTTTCTTAGAACATGAATAATAACTTAGAATGTGCACAGCGAGATTTTTGAAGTACCCAATTTCTATACTCAACAAGCCCTAACCATATACTATATTTCACTTTTTCAGCATAAAAAATGAGAACAAGTGACTTATCAATCAATCAATCTTTATTTTACCAGGCGAAACACCACTGAGGTAAACTCATTTACAAGGTGGACCCGGGCAGTCATGTGAAAGAGGTACAAAAATATAATATATACAGAGCTATTGTAAATAGAGAAGAATATACAGTATACAGTGATAACATAGCCAACCATGGACACACAGTAGAAAACAATAATGGGAAGTAACACCAATACAGCTGTCAGACGTAAATAACAAACTACAACCTATAACAATATCCAAGATATGCCTCCCGTGCAGAAAGAATAGACTGAAGGGGAGTACAGCAAGGAAGCCAGGAGGGACAGCAAAGGAAAGGAAAGCATTAGATTTGATGAAGAACAGAGGGTAAGACTGGGTAAGGAGGACGGTCTTACCTTCCAAAAGGTTGTTTTGTATAGGCAGAATATGCACAGTACGTCACTGCAGTGTTTATGCTTGCAGTCAACAGTCAGTAAGAAGAAGTAGGAAAGAGGTCTGCAATGTAAAAAAATAAATTTTTTCTTTAGTATTCAGCTATTGTAGTCATTCTGAGTACTAGAGCAATGAACACACAGAACCACAGAGGAAATCAAAACTCTTAGTGGACCCAGTGGCACTGGAGGTTGAGGTGCTGGACGCCACACTCCATGCTGTGCCAGGGATCCAGGTTAGGGAACGAGCCCAGCCTGTTGGGGATCGGCATGGGTGAGAGGGGATCGAGTGTCTGGAGGACTGCTCTCCTCTGTCGGAGAGGGAGGGATTGTCATCCCACCTGCTGATCACCCTCTGATGGGGTCTGGGGGGGTGATACAGGATGGGAGGCACGTAGCTGGTGGGCGTGGCATGTAGGTGCCCCCAAACAAGTGCGATCATGACAGACACCGGAGGGGGACAAGAAAAGAGGAAAATGGCAGCAAGGGGCTCCATGACACCCCGACCCCGTGTCTCACCAGTCCTCCACCACTGCCTGCCCCGGATTTGGATTTGTGCTCCAGGAAGGGAAAGCTATCTTCCCAGCCCCACCTTGGGGGGCAAACCATGGGGGGGGGGTTCAGGGAGGGGTCGGGTGGCAGTTGGGCTCATGGGCCATTGGTACGAGGTTGAGATACCACCCCAGGCTACCTGGAGGAGAATAAAATATATAGAGAGAGAAAAGAAAAGGAAAAAAAACCCTTGCTGACAGAAAGGAAAGTAAGGAGCCAGGTAAACCTAGAGGTATGGTGCCTTTTTCCTCAAAAGAAATGTGACCAATGGAAGCCCATCTCCAATGGTGACTCTCTCCCACTCCCCATTGAAGAAATGTAATGACTAGGAGCCCGCCCCTGATGGATCCCCTCCCCAAAAGCAATGTGATTACTGGCAGTGCATTTGTGATGGTATCTCCCCCAAAAAACAATGTGGCCACCAGGAGCATATCCATAATGATGCAACTCCCCCCAAAAAGTATTGTGACCATGAGGGCCTATCCCCAATGGCACCACCCTGTCAAAAGCAGTGTGCCCATCTCTAGAGGTGCCTCCCCAAAAAAGCCATTTGACTACCAGGAGCCCATACTCCATGAGGTCTCCTCCCCAAAAGTAACATTTATTTATTTATTTATTTACGGGATTTACCAGGAAGGCATACTGAGCAACATGCTCGATTCCAGATGTGACCTGGGGGCCTGGGCCCAGTACACAGCATATAGCAGAACAATTACAGTACACATGATTACTGGAAGCACCTCCCGGATGACACCTCCCCCCAAATGCAATATGACCACCACGATAAATATCCCCCATGGCAGCTCCGCTCCTCAAAAAGCAATGTGACTACAAGGAAGCCATTGGCAATGGTGCCTCCCCCATAAAGCAATCTGACTAGTGGGAGCACATCTCCAATGGCACATCCACCCACAAAAGCAATGAGACCTCCAGGAGCCCATCCCAGTTGGCACCCTACTTTCTTCCAATGCAGTGTTACCATGACACCCTTCCAATGGCAAGGCCAGAGTCCAGACAGTCAGCCCATGCCTAAGGTAGACTCTCCCCAATGGAATGTGACTACCAGAACCCATCCCCCATGGCACCTCCCCCCCAAAAGCAATGTGATTACTCAAAGAGCATCCCCAATGGTGCCTCCCCCTCAAAATCACAGTGACTACCAGAAGCCCATCCTCAGTGGCACTTTACTGCCCCAAAAGCAATGTGACTACTGAGAACCCATCCTAAATAGCATTTTACTCCCTTAGAAGCAATGTGACAACCAGAAACTAATACCCAATGGCACTCTGTCCCCAAAATCAATGTGACCTCTGGGAGCCCATCCCCAACAGTGCTGCTCCACAAAAGCAATGTGACCTCCAGGAGTCCATCTCTGATGGTGTCTCCACCCCACAAGCATTTGTGACCACCAGAAGCCCATCCCAAATGGTGCCACCTCCCCAAAGGCAATTGGACTACTAAGAGCCCCTCTCCAATAGTTTCTCCCCCTCAAAAGCAGTGTGACCATTAGGAGGCCACCCCCATGGCATTTCCTCCTCAAAAGCAATTTGACTCCTTGGAGCCTATCCCAGATGGTGCCATTCCCCTAAAAGTAATGTGACCACTGAGATCCTATCTCTGATTGTACCCCCAGAAATTACTATGACCACTGGTAGCCCATCGCCTACAGCACTTCCTCCCCTAAAAGCACTATGACCACCTGTAGTCCATCCATGATGGTGCTTCCCAGAAGCAGTATGATCACTGAGAGCCCATCCCTGTTAGCACCTCCCCCTAAAAATAAGTTGACCACCAGGAGCCTATCCCTGATGGCTCTCCTCAAAGACAATGTGAGCACCAGGAGCTCATTACTGATGGTGGCTACCCCACAAAAGTGATGTAATTACTTGGAGAACTACCCATTGGTGCCTCTCCCTCAAAAGCAATGTGATCATGGAAATCCTATCTGGTGACACACCTTTGGCTAGAGTCCAAACTCAATCCCCTCTTGTAAAACAATTGTGGCCAATTGGAGCCCATTGCTGGTGAAGGGCCTATGCCACAGATCCCATTCCTCCCCCCCCCTTACGAAAACAGAGGCAGCTACCGGAAGCCCATACTTGGTGCCTTGCTACTAGCTGACTTCCCATTCCTTTCTTTTCTGGTGCCATGAGTCCATTCCCTGTGTTTTAAAATAAAAATAAAATAAATTTAACCCCATTTCCCTATGCCCACTAACTCCTTGAGGATGGCACCAGGAGACCACACCTGAAACCATTCAAGATTCCTTCCCAAAGCATATTCCCTGCCACTCAATGCAAATATTTCTGAAGTTGCAATCACTATAATCAATTTAGACAGTGGCTGGCCAAAGGTTTTAGTCAGTCATGATCTTGAGTGGGGAAGGTGCCGCTGGATGCCAAGGAATGCTTGAGTTGTGGAATGAAGAGAAAGGCAGTGCCACTAAATGCAAGGAACAGCTTTAATCTAGGCTGTGTGAGGGACTGTGGTGTGACTGGAAAACAAAATATATAACATACACTGTCATCTCCATCATAAAATGGGGAATTTCAATCCATACTGGTAATTTTGGTTTTGTGTAGGCTTTGTTCATAGTCAGATAGTGAGTAGGCAGACCCTCTGTCTAGATAGGAGATGGCTGAGTCTTAGAAGCCTGTGGTGACTGCACTTTTACCCAGATGTCTCAGTCATCCAGTCTTTACAGCATCTAGAGTACACTAACAGAGTGGTTATGCATCTGTACAACATATACTTTGTTCATTTGGTATAACCCTGTGAGCACAGGGTCATAATGTCGCAAGACACTATGCCGCCGCAACATACCGTGCTACCAGAACAGCGCAATATTGTTGCGGCAGCATAACTGTTGTTATTGCAGGGGGCTCTGCTCCCTGAACTCCCCCATAATGGGGCTTGTGCCCCTGAACCCCCCCAATTAAAATAACAAACTCGGGGGGTTACACTTTATATTACACAAAGTGTGATAAAAATAAAAGTATGTCTGGGACCAGGAATTGAAACCCGGTCCACAGATGCACTGCCTTTTTGACATCCTCGCTGCCTGTGGCTCATTCCCGCGAGCCACCACAGCCAGTTGGTGGACCCTCCTCCTGGCAGAGGTCTTAACCTCTACCTGGGAAGAGTGAGAGGGTGCGCTACCTTGCACACACACATATGCGGTTTTACACCCTCTCACTCTCCCATGCCGCGCTGTTTGTGTTGCATGGGAATGTCGTGCGCTACTAAGCAGACAACATCTTGACCCAGTAGGAACCCTGTGTCCCAGGAATAAACTATAAGGTCTCAACAATCATACTGCACCAACAAACTAACACAAAAGTGCATTACAGTAATAGGCAGTACAGAGAAGCTCTTGAGATCCTACTTAACCACGAATTGCGTCAACACACAACTTGAATTACAGTATGAGTAAGTAATGAGATTTCCTTTTGCTTAGTGGCAGCATGGTCGGGTAGTGAATAGGCCCTAATAAGCAGTACCCATATGGGAGGAAGTCAGTGCTTCAGTGATGCTCTTAGAACTTGCCTGCCAAAGCTTCACTTGCCATCTGGGGACCCATGTTTGTGCTCTGAGCCTGGGAAATCTAATGCCAACTGAAGAGGAAGGTCTCCAGAATCCATCTTGGATGCCTCCTACCTTGGGGAGGGAGAACACCTCCTTCTGCTGCACATTACAGGTACATGGGAAGAAAAAAGTGGTCCCTCTGGAGTAGTCTTACATCAGCACACACCCACTTGCTTGGCAAGTGATGCAAAGGTATCCCATGCAAAAGACAGATTTTTTTTTTTACTGTATATACACAAAAGTTGCCTCCAAGGCAGGTCAGTCATGGAGGCAGACATTGTGAATAGGGATGCTTCCCAGGCAGGACTTTAACCTCTACAGCTAAAGCACTGAGCTTCACTGTTGTGCCAGCTTGGTGGTGTAGTGGGAAAGTCAACAGCCTGATAAGTGATTTTGTGTTCAGATCCACGCAAGCTCCCCTTAGTTTTCTTTTTTCAGAATTTCACTGAAATAGTAAGTCATAATGAAATAGAGTTAAAATGGTAAATTTATAGAAAAAGGGGCATAAATATGAGAAAGAATAAGCACATCAGTAAAGTGTTACCTTTGAGGCTGGTCTGCCTCAGAGGCAACTTTCATTTTTTGATTTCTCATTTGTCACCACATGCCTATAATGGGACCAGTGGGTAGTTCAAAAGGTAGAGTGGTGATCACCCACTGGTCCAACAGCCCTACTAGGCATTCTTACAGGTCCTCAGGATAAAGTCCTAGGGTGGGATAAAGGAGGGCTTAATGGGAAAAATACCACAGTAGTCCAGCAGATGAATCCACCCTACCCCCACATCACTAAGAGGGAAAATAGGGGGAGCAGAGAAAGTAAACTAACAAAAAAAAGAACCCGCTTGCAGAAAGCAGTATTGGCTGAACTAAACATGTTCATCCAGTAATGCTTCACAAGATTTGAGGTAACAGCCATGTCACAGCCTTAGAGATATCCAGGACCAGGGCCTCAGCCATCTCTGCCTAGAGATAGCCAATGCTCTAAATGATTGAGCCCAGATCTCCTGTGGGGGTAGGACCTTAGCAAGCTGAGCTTCTTTGGTTGTGGCACACAGCCACCTTACCAGAGTGCATTTTATTGGAGCCAGTCTTTGCTTCTCTGAACCCAGAAAAAAAGAGCTTATCTATCCTGCAAATGTCAGCCATTCAGTGCATCTACAGGAATGCATTGTACTATCTCAGCTTACTTCCTTTCTTGACAACTCCTCCTCTTTCACTCCCTTTCAGTCTGGTTTTAGGAAATTCCACTCCAGTTCTATCGCTCTCCTTCGTCTCACTGATTCCATACTTACAGGTATGGATTAGGGATGGGAGAACCTCAAAAGGTTCGAGGTTCTGATAAGCAGAAAAAAGGTTTGAATGCTTATCTAAACCTTAACCGAACCTTTTATAACCTTTATGGTTTTATGGTAACTGTATGTGAAAAAAATCATTTTAAGCAGCTTTTAATCAACATAGCTACAGAAAAAAGTAATTAAATCACGGTTTAGTGCTATTAAACAGCATGAACATTGACATGAGATGAGGAGTGAATAATATGACTGTGGATGTGCGTACTGGAGGATGGCGATGATTTGGCCCAAAGGCAGGCAAGTCCCAGATATCTATTTTTTTTAACCAGTATCCTAAGTCTGACTTTTTGTAGAAGGGGATATGTTTGGCACAACTTCTGATCAGCAACAGCTCTCGGTATGGAACACAATTTGAAGCAACATGGCAAAAAAAAGACAGAGCATCAGGCAGTTCGAAAGTCACCACTTCATTATTGCTATTACCACTACTATCAGGGCGAAAATGGAGCCAAGCAACATTTTTAAATTTTAATCAATCTGGTTAAGGTGCATTTAGCTAAATGATCTCAGAATGAGAAAGCGACTGTGTGTGAATTCAGGGACGTGTTTGCCATGGTTATTACTAGTACAAGCATATCATATACTGGCTACACCTACCACTCACCCCCAGGATGATGATAATATGGTCCAAATGCAAGTATGTGTGCCACTACCCTACCACTAGTGGAAATATCCAAATGCTGGCAATTAAACTGATGATTAGTGCCCAAAACAAAGGGCTAATAACAGTTATGGTGTATACTCCCCCAAAATAACAAGCACCTGGGTTTAATGACCTCCTCAGCTACCTCACTGACCTGGGCCATAGTTCTCAGGTCATAGTACTGGGAGAGTTCAACATAAATTGGCAATCATCAGAGGCTGCAACCCACAGAGATGCCATCTCCTCCCTGCATTTGACACAACTAGTTGACTCCCCTACTCACCGTAACTACTGCACAGGCACCAGTTCACTGCTTGACTGGTTACTCATCAACAAACCAGATAGAATTACCAACCTTGCTGTCCTCCCTGACACTATTAATGATCACTCCCCCTTTATGTGTGAATGGTTGAACACATCCTCCAGAATCCCACCCAAAACTGTCACATCCAGAGTGTCCAAGAAAGAGCAGCTGGCCACCTTCAGAACCCACCTTAGGTTAATGGACTGGTCCGATCTCTACGTCACTGATGATGCTGATGATGCCCATGACCACTTTATCAAGGTGTACACCAGAGTCTGTGGCTCCTATGCCCCTCTTGTGAAATGAAAAATCAAAGGGACCAACAAGTTCTGGGTCACTCCACCCATTCTTGAGATGATGAAGCACAAGGATCATCTCTGTCAGAAAGCTAGAAGTACTGGATCCTCCACTGACTACCAAAACTACAGATCTACTCATAATAAATGCACAGCAGCCATTCACTCTGCAAAATGTAACTACTTCAAGAAGAATTAAAAACTTGTGGAAGGACAGTCGTACATTTTGGGAAAACCTAAAGACCCTTACTGGTAAACCCAACAAATCACCACCAACCCCGCTTAATATAGATGGCATAACCACCCAGGACCCCATAACCATAGCCAACAGCTTTAACAAAGCATTCGCTGACCTGAGCAGCCTAGTCCCACCAAACTTCTGTATGCCACCAGGAAACTCAAATCCTAACCTCCCCTTGGCACCATCTAATAACACCAACACCCCTTCCATTTTAAAGCCATTTCCAAACCCAAAGCCAAAAAGTACTTATTGAAAGTCCTTGGCAAAACTCGAGTAGGCAGTGACTCACTTGACCTCAAACTCATTGCCTTAACCCTTTATGAAATTTTGGCACCACTCACCAGGATTCTGAACTTCTCTCTCTTCCACAGTAAATTCCCCCAGGCTTGGAAGGCAGCGCTGGTCACACCCATTTTTAAGAGTGATGATAGAGCTAACCACGCCAACTATTGACCTATCTCTATTTTTCCCCAACTCTCTAAAGCACTAGAGAGAATCATTTATAACCAGCTCATGGACCACCTTGACAAGTAACAATTGCTATGCCCCAAGCAGCATGGCTTCTGGAAATGGCACAGTACATCCAGTGCTTTAGTAGAGTTCACAGACTATATCCATGATGCCCTTGACCATGGCCAGCTGATGGCGGGTGATGTATGTCGACCTCACCAAGGCATTTGACACGGTCAACCATGTCCTGCTACTGTGTCAGTTAGCCAGCATTGGACTATCAACTGAAAGAGTTTCATAGTTCAAGAGTTACCTGTCCAGGAGGACACAGTGGGTATAAATTACTGGCATCCACTCTGAAAACAGGGATGTTATAACTAGGGTACCCCAAGGATTCATCCTGGGCCTGCTGTTCTTCAGCCTGTTCCTGAACCGTCTCCTGCTTGCATGTCAGGACGAAAGCCTACTTTATGCTGATGATGTGGTGTTCTTCTCTAGCCACACAGGCCCAATTATGCTGCAGAAGCAGATGCAACATAACTTCTTAGCTACACAGGTGTGGTTCATCAAGTCCAGGCTATTAAATTATAAAAATAACAAAATTATGTTGTTTGCCTCCCCACACAACTGACGTAAGCCCCACCCATTATGCAAAGTGAACAGCCAAAATGTCCCTCTCAAACTGGTTCCATATTTCAAATACTTAGAGGTCACCCTGGACAGCTCACTATCATTCTCACACCATATTGATAGAGTCACCAAGTCAGCTCATGCTAAGATCGATCAACTATACAGGCACAAGCACTGCCTTACGGAAAGTGCCCTAAAGTTGGCATTAACCAGTTCAGTCCTCTCTACAATTGATTATGGTCTAGTAGTGTATGCTGGTGCACCGGATACTGCCCTCAAGAGAGTAAAGGCTGCTGTCAACAAAGTCTGCTGGCTCTGCCTTGATGTGCCACATGAAACGCACACTTGTAGTCTTTATTCTCGAGTAAAGTGGTTAAAACCTGAGAATAGGGTGCAATACCAAGTATGCCTGCTAGCCAAAAAATCCACTCTTGGACTAAAACCTCCTGGGATCCAGAACCTCTTCTACCCCACTGATAACACCAGGACAACAAGATGGTCGAATGCTATAACCTTTAAAGTCCCCTTCCTATGCACCTCCCAGGGTCAGCACTCCATTAGATATCATGCCCCCTTTTGGCTTAACTCCCTAAAGGGTGACCTGCTATCATATACCAAACTCAGCCCCTTTAAGTCTAAACTACGAGCTCACCTAAGATTAACCAGTAGCTCTAACTGTAACCTCTAATCTATATTATCCCTCACCATCACTTACTCAGCTTTGCTCCACTCCCCTTCCCCTCCAAATTCACTACCCATCTACCACTCTTCCTGTCCATCCACCCCTCCTTTTAAAAAAACAAAAAGAGGGTTGCACCAAAAAAAAAAGTTGAAGTGGTGTGATTCGTGATGACCATGAAGAACAAACTTAGTACTGGCAGCACTTCTCAGAGAACCCAAAGCTGGATGGAACTGAGCTTCAACAAACAATTGCCATTAAAGTGTGAAATACCTACAGCTGTACTTCCCTGGTGACAGATAACTGACTTCTTGCGGGGGGGGGGGGGCAGGTCACACAAACAGTATGCAAGAAGTGGCACTGGTGCACCGATGACTAGCTGGAAGATTTTATTTCACACACACACACACACACAGAATTTATATTTCACATACCACCTATGCTAAGGGTGATGCTGCAGACTAATCACACTATTTGGGGACCCTGCCTGACCTAATCCTCTCTGACACAGTACTTTTTCCCATCAAGGATTTTTTTTTTATGTATTCTACATGATGTGACAGAATGCCCTGCCCACTGAGCCAAAGCTTATACCTCACTGAGTGAGCACAGGGAGGAAGATGACAGATGACTGACTTCTTGGGGGGGGGGGTCACACAGTATGCAACATGTGGCACTGATACATTGACGAGTATCTGGCAGATTTTATTACACACACACACACACACACACACACACACACACACACACACACACACACACGCACAGTTATTTTACACACCACCTACACTACGGGTGCTGCTGCTAGTATACCCACAGAGATTCTGGGGAACCCTGCCTGGCCTAACCCTCTGTGACACAGTACTTTTCTTCTTCAAGGATTTTTTTAATTTTTTTCTTTATTCCACAGGATGTGACAGAATGCCCTGCCCACTGAGCCAAAGTGTATACCCACTGTGCGAGCACAGGGAGAAAGATGACAGATGACTGACTTCTTGGGGGGAGGGGTCACACAGACAGTATGCATGAAGTGGCACTAATGATTGGCTGGCAGATTGTATTTCATGCACCACATATGCTAAGGGCAATGCTGCAGGCACTGCTGCTAGTATACCCTCAGAGATTCTGGGGGACCTTGTCTGGCCTCACCCTCTCTGACACAGTACTTTTCCCCTTCAAGGATTTTTTTTTATTTTTTTTCCATGGGATGTGACAGAATGCCCTGCCCACTGAGCCAAAGGTTATACCCCGCTGAGTGAGCACAGGGAGGAAGATGACAGATAAGTGACTTCTTGGGGGTCGGGGTCACACAGACAGTATATAAGAAGTGGCACTGGTGCACTGACGACTGGCTGGCAGATTTTATTTTACACACCACCTATGCTAAGGGTGACGCTGCAGGTACTGCTGCTAGTATACCCACAGGGATTCTGGGGACCCTGCCTGGCTAACTCTCTCTGACACGGAGGGAGGGGGAGGAGGTCACACAGACAGAATGCAAGAAGTGGCATTAGTGCACTGACAACTGCCTGGCAGATTGTATTCACATACACTGCACTCTAATTCTCCTCAGTCTCCAAGTCCACCCTGGCTCATGTCATCATTCATGCTCCCCTGTCCAAGTCTCCTCTCCCATAACCTAGTACACCCCAGTCCCCACCCCAGTCCCTAACTCCCGAGTCCAACACCCAGTCCTTGCTGGCTCAATCCACTAGGAGTCCCTGACTCCCAGTCCCTGACTCCCCACCCCAACTTCCACAAGTTTTCTAATTCACTTCTCTTTATACACACATACTGTACATATTCATTGCAAAAAAACTCACTTAGTACATCATTTAGGGTTAATAGTACAGCAACAAAAGTTTGGAAATGTGCTGTTAGGGTTCAAAACCCTAACTCCGCATCCCCCCACACACACATATGCAAGCAGAGGAAGGGCCAAGGCAACACAACCAATCAGATGCCACCAGCATCAGGTAACAGAAGTAACATACAACTCTCTAAATGTACTGCAAGACACATCCATCATTGTGGGTCATCAACTGTATGAGTTCTGCTGCCACCATCAAGGTGCCTTGTGGGTGCACATGCATGCTGGGCAACCATCTGTGATGCCCCACAGTAAGCATTTTTGTGTTAGAAACAGCAATAACAAGATTTAAGCAGATACCTATATTTCAATAGTGAAGAAGTGATGAAACACACAGAATGTTATCCACACATAGTTGCTTGGAACTGAGAGTTAGTATAAGCCTACCAACAGTCATTGGATGTTTGCATTTATTTTTCTGATAGAGTGAGTCAGTCCTAATAACAAACGGTAGTAATAATAAAAGTAATTTTTTGTAATATAGTTTACAAGTAACATGTGAAAGCAACAGTTGTAACATCCAAAGCTAACAATAACATGCTGCTAATGAGTATTTCCAGGAAACGCAGCAGTATAACAACATGTGATGGTGCTAGTTTCATACCTGAGCACTATCTCAAAAGTACTATGTGTCATCTGTATCTATATTGTTACCACATGCCCACGTGGTAGCAGCAATACCTGCAGCAGTGCAATTGTTGAATAGTGACACATAAAAATCAATATTTTGAAAATGTGTGCAGACTAAGTCTCATTGTATAAGGAAGATATGCCAGCAATAATGTGTCATCGTACTGTGCTGGCAGTATAGAGTCAATGAAACTATATTTGTTTTTTCATTACATAGTGTTAATTGAAATAAGTACAGTGCTGTGATTATTATGGTTACAGATGTGACAGAGTGGTATAGTGTCTTACAATCTTGCGTGTGTGTGTGTGTGTGTGTGTGTGTGTGTGTGTGTGTGTGTGTGTGTGTAGGGGGGTGGGCGGGAATGCAGAGTTAAGGTTTTGGAACCCTAATAACACATTTCCAGACTTTTGTCACTGTACTATTAACCCTAAATGATACATTAATGGAGTTTTTTGCACTGAATTTCTCTTCTTTTTAAGAAAGCGTAATGCAACTGACATGTGTATGTGGGACCCACTTACACATAACTATGGAGCCATACAGCAGCCCTACAGGGCAAGGAACCCTTATAACAGTAATGTGCCAATATCTCAGCAACTGTAACAGCTACAGAAAAAATTGAACTTTCATTGCAATCATGGCAGTTTGATGTCTACGTAACATAAATTGACTGAATCCATGACTCATATCGTTTACAAGATGTGGACACTGACATGCATTGAAAAGTCACCCTTGGAACCCTAGGAACATGTTTTTGCCAATATCTCTATAACCATAGAAGGTAGGGAAAAAATTCCACTGCTGGTGTAACCTATGATTTCCAAACTTGTTTCTGCATGTAGCAAAAACGTTGTATATTGCTTCCTTTTCGAGATACGGGCACCAAAATGTGTAACGAATGCCACAATGTGATCCTATGGGAAATTTCCCAACTTTGGAATGCTGTAGCTTTGGGCCCCTTGAATGTTTTGATGCCAAACCACAAAAGGCACATCTGTGTGACCAGGGCTTGTCACCCGGCAAATTTCAGCACAAAAGACCCAACCATTTTGTTGCAGGAGGATGGCAAATATTTGCAGTTTTTTTTTTTAATACTTTCACAAATCACAAAAGTGTCGCAAAATATAGCATGAAACCTTTGCATTTGCCTTTGCAAAAGTATTTTGGCAGTTTCTTTCATGATTTGCTAAAGTATTTTTCCCCCATGTTTAAAATGCATTCCTGGGGGGTTTACCCAAAAAAAAAGATAGGGTTGGCATCCTCAGGACCCGACTAGGTAAACCCAACAGTCTGTGTTTCCCTAAAGGGTTATAAATGTAAATGTTAGGCATTTTTCTCTCTCACTAACTGAAAACAAGGTGGTCACAGCATGAAAGTAAAAGAGCCATTTGCAAAAGTAAAAGTGCATTTACAAAACTTTCATGAGACACATATATTTTTTCCCCATTGATCATAATGGGAAATTTGTTTTTTGAATATGTTTTGAACGGTTTAATAATTTTACACCAATTCTTTGAAAGGCACATTGGTGACCCAAACTGCATCTGACCGACATTGGGCTGCCCAATCCCCATGTCCGTGATCCCTCTGTACTATGGGACATTGGGGAGCCCACCCCCAGTGTTCCCAAACATTTTTTATCCATGAAAAAAATAAAACAGTCCCCAACTTTTTTTTTAAATTAAATCTGTAAAGAAGAAAATGGTCCCTTGTTGTCTCCCCATCCCCCTGCCCCATCCCAACCTTCCCTCTGTGCACCCACCTCCCTGCAGCCCTCCCTACCCCATACTTAACTTCAAAGGTTGGCAGCTGGCATCTTCTGTGGACAGGGACATGTCTGCACTCTTCAAAGATGAACTGCAAACTGAAGAATCAAGGTAAGTGCTGTATAATGGCAGGCAATGGCGTATTGAACTTATGTTGATATCTCAGCCATTTTTAGATCTTTTTGCACCAGATTTTCAACATGGACTTTTTGGGACCCCACCTCATGAACAATGACACTGTCATTTTGTTCCTCCATTTCAAAAGGTGATTTTTGTGGTCCCTGTGCAGAATCACCTTTCAGGACCAAGTAATGAAACACCAGTGCCACTGTTTATGAGGTGGGGTCCCAAAAAGCCCATGTTGAAAAGTTGGTGAAAAAATTCCCAAAACTGTCCATGTTAAGAGCATGCATTGTACAGTTTCTACACAGGGGCATAACTTTGTGAATTTTTTATATTTTTACTTCAAATTGTCAACAAACAGACTGTTTCACACCACCTCAGGAACAGTGCAGCTGTCATTTCTCACATCCTGCCCAAAATGTGTTTGTGCACCTGTGGCACAGAATGGCATAATTATTGCATGAAATCACCTTTCACAGCTGAGTAATGAAATGGCAGTGCCACTGTTCATGAGGCAGGGTCCCAAAAAGATCACGTTGAAAATCTGGAGCAAAAATAACAAAAAATGCCAGAGTTACATGCACTTGTTGACATTTTTCTACACATGGGCATAACTTTGCCAATTTCTCATATTTTCACTCCCAATTTTCAACATAGCCATTTTTTCACACCACCTCATGAACGCTACAGCTGCTATTGCTCACATTCTACCCAAAATTACTTTCTGTATCTGTGGGGCAGAATAGTATTTTGCCATGCACTGACATTTTCACCCATGAGGTTTATGAGGTAAGGTGATAAGAAGATGATGTTGAACATTTGGGGTCAAAATATGAACAAAATTATCACGGTAACATACAAGCATCTGCTTGCTGCACCTACATTCTGGGTTTGGAGATGGATTCGGGAGTTGGAAGGCTGGCCTGGGGCAGTTGGATTGAGTGTTCCAGGGACTGCTCTCCTTCTCTGGGGAAGGGGTAAGAGTGTCTGGCACATTGTGCACCTCTGGTGGATGCTGGGGGTACCACCACAGCCAGCACCTCATGCAAGGGGGGGGGCGAGGCAGATGCTGGCATCATTGCACATCCTCGCCCCCCAGGGATCTTCAGAAACTAGCATACAAAAAATTCCATCACCATTACTGACGCCACCACCGCCATTCCTACAGCAACTAATAAGAGAGAGTGAGAGACTGTAAGGGCCATAGAGAAATGTTATAGCTACAGAAATCATAAATAAAGTTTATTCTTGGCCCCAGTGTGGCTGTGTGTGTGTGTACACAGGGCAAGAGCAGGCTGGCAAAATAAGTCTTTGACTTGTGCCACCATCCAGAGGAGAAAGAGAGAGAGAGAGAGAGAATGAGAGTGACTACTGGAGGCACAGAGAAATGTTATAGTTACAGAAATCACAAATGAAGTTTATTCTCTCCCAGTGTGGCTGTGTGTGTGCACAGGGCAAGAGCAGGCTCGCAAAATAAATATTTGACTTGTGCCACCATCCAGAGGAGAAAGAGAGAGAGAAAAAAACTATTGGGGATGAAGAGAAATGTCATAGTCACACAAATCACAAATAAAGTTTATTCTTGGCCCCAGTGTGTCTGTGTGTGTGTGCACAGGGCAAGAGCTGACAGGCAAAATAAGTCTTTGACTTGTGCCACCATCTGGGGGAGAGAGAGAGAGAGAGAGAGAGAGACTATTGGAGGCCAAAGAGAAATGTTATAGTTACAGAAATCACAAATAAAGTTTATTCTTGGCCCCAGTGTGGCTGTGTGTGTACACAGGGCAAGAGCTGACAGGCAAAATAAGTCTTTGACTTGTGCCACCATCCAGAGAAGGAAAAGAGAGAGACTATTGGGGGCCAAAGAGAAATGTTATAGTCACAGAAATCATACATAAATGTTATTCTTGGCCTCAGTGTGGCTGTGTGTGTGTGTGTGTGCGTGTGTGTGTGTGTGTGTGTGTGTGTGTGTGTGTATGTGTATGTGCACACAGGGCAATAACAGGTTGGCAAAATCAATCACAAAGTTATGAGCCTGAGTTGAATATTTCAAAAGCAGGCTCGTAGCTTTGGCAATTTTCAATATTTTGACCCAAAATTTTCAATATAGCCATTTCTTCACAGCACCTCGTGAATATGACAGATGTCGTCTTTCAAATCCTGGCCAAAATTTTTTTTGCATCCCGAAAGGTGATTTCCCATTTGCTTCATGAAATCACCTTTTATGCAGGAGTTGACATTTTTCTCTGCACATGTTCATGAGGAGGGGTCATAAAAAGGGCATGCTGAAAATTTGGAGCAAAATATTAACAAACAAAAAAGTTATGAGCCTACATTAAAATTTGTGAGTGCAGGCTCATTACTTCAGCAATTTTCAATATTTTGACCCTACATTTTTAACATAACTATTTCTTCACAGCACCTCACACATTTCACAGCTGTCATTTTTCAGATCCTAGCTAAATGTTGTTTTTTTTTGGGGGGGGGGGGTTGCATCCAGAAAGGTGATTTCTCAATCGCAGAACAAAATCACATTTCAGGCAGGAGTCGAAATCTTCAAAATTTGGGCTCAGAATTGCAAAAAAACAAAATGTTTAACAAGCAACCAACGTTCGACATTGACAAATACTTGTCCATACTTTCTGCCACTTTGTTTTTGACTGACCCTCTCATACTCATTACTGCTCTCTTTACTCAGCTCTTTCCCTCCCCTTTCTTGATGCTAGGCACCATTCCCATTGTACCTCTTTTTTATCCAAATTCTGGCTTGGCACCCTTCCCTCTTATCTCAGATCCCTTCTTTCCCCTCCTCCTTCTTTTTCATACCCTCTCCACAACAATACTTTCCATTCTCTCTCTTTTCCTTCTAGAAAATCTATTATCGGCCAATCTGCTTTTTCTTACTGCTTTCCAAAACATTGGTCCTCCCTTTCCCTTCCTATTCATTCTGACTCTTCTCCTTCCTCCCTAAAGTCTCTCCTTTCTTACTTTTGTCATCCTACCTGCAACTGCTTGTGACTCTTCCTCTTTTTCTCTGTTCTGTAGTCTTGTCCTCTTCTTACTGTTCTTCTATTTCTCTTTCTCTATGTATTAGTGTGTATTTTCTAGATACCTTCATTTACTATTCTGCCTATAATATTTGTGATTCTGCTTGCAAAACTATATTATCGTATTTTACCTTTGTTTCTTTTTTTTTTTGTTTAGTTATCTCCTACTCCCCTCTCCCCCAGGACACTATATAAAGTATGTATTTACTGTTTTTTAAACCATGTCTTTTTATTACTGACTTTGTATGTTTGTTCACCCTTCCCCACTGACGTGGAACCTTTGTAAATGAGTGCCTTGCACTTAAAGGTATTGTAATCTGAGACTGAATAAATAATTAAATAAACATCTGGAAATTAGTTTTCAGCTCAGTATGTACTTCCTTGTTAAACATTTAATTAGAAGGCTATAGCCTGTAGTTCAAGGGGGAAGTGAAACTGGCCACACACCCCTTTTTGTCTATTTAAGGGCTGCTCACCTCACTCTACAGAAAAGCATTTTTCCTTGCAGCCGGTGGCTCTGTCGTTCTGCCTTCTCTCCTGGGGCATACTAGGGCTTTGTCCCCCCATGAATGCTTGGACTCTGCTTGGTTTGTGCTGGACTCTTGTTTTTCTGCTTTTGGTTTGTATTGCTTTGTGCTTCTGTGTGTGCTGGTTCCCTCCTTGCTCTTGACCTTGTGTTTGCCTTGTTTGTTTCTTTTGGGCTTTCTAGTTTTCTAGTGCCCTGTCAATACATTGGTACTTGTGCTTCAGGTTATACTCTGTGTTTTAGAGCTGTGTGGAATGGGAACATTCCGAATCCACGGAATTTTGACGAAATAGTAATTTGATTATAACTCAGTCACTGTTCAAACCGGAGCTCTGCAATTTAAATTATATTTACTCCTTGGATCAATGACCACCAAGGTGCCAAATATCATAAAACATGGATGGATAGTTTCAAAATTATAGGTGCTCAAATGTAATTTTATTGTTTGTGCAAAATTTCATGAACATTTCTATCTGCATACACCTTAACTGTCTATTGGGTCAGGGATCTTAAATTTGGCTTAATTTCTTGGTGATAGGTGTTGTAAGATTTGTGCTACATTTCATGACAATATGATGCATTGTCTCAAAATTATATGTGCTCAAAATCTGTCATTTTATTTCTTTCAGGAAATTTCATGAGAAAATTTCATCTGCATGTAACTTGGGCACCTGTGGAGCTAGACATGTAAAATTAGTACAAATAACCTTTTTGTAATGCTTATAGAGTGATCTAAATATGAAGAGAATTAGATAAGAGATTTTTAAGTTACAGGGGTTCAAAACTTTACTATGTAAATATTTGCAGACTTTGTGAAAACTATCAAAAAATGTTGATGTTTGTAACTTCTCTGCTCTTGCATTCATAGAGTTAACAATTGGCATGCATATCCATAGTCAGTGTATCCTGGAGTCTAACACAACTGGATAAATTGGTTAAGCAGTTTTAATTCTGCAGAAGAAAAAAAATGTTTAGTAACATTTTCTCACATATTTATGATAGCATATACTGTAGGTGAAGCATCCAGAATGTTTTTGTGGAATTTAACATTAACAATGCACATATCACTGCTTCATTTGATAAGCTGAGCTGAGCTTTTTGCAGTCCTGCTGTTCCTCTCTGGGTGACTACCCCCCCCTTCTCTTTTGGCATAGCCGGATTGACTCAGTAGAACTACTGATCCCACTGATATCCTCTTTTTTCTTTACAGTGGCAAACTCCCTTAACATGTGAGTTTCCTACTCCTTTTCCTATCAGCCTACCTTGTTGGGATAGTTAGAATTCTTTCTTCCTGCTACTCAAGACATTGTCTTCCCCAATAAGTCTTTTTGAGTACCTCTAAGTCCTAGACTTAAATGTACACCAGGCTCCCCAGATCATACATTTGCTGGATGTGATCCTTAAATGTCCTGCATTCGGATTGGAATTGTTGACACTCTGTGCTTTCTTGCTCCAACCTAGGGGGTCTACTACTGTTGAGCTATGCAGCTCAGCTGTCCATTTCTAGGTGAAACTGTGCATCTAACTCCAGAACCTGGTGATCCCCTGTGCTACCTGCCTCTTATAACCCCTGTCCTTTAATTAGAATCCTCCAGATCACACTGAGTGAAATTAGAAAATTCCAGTTTTACAGAATTTTTCATGAAATTCTACAATTTTTACAAAGCCTCATGGGATTTGACTTTAAGTACAGATGTTATTTTGGAATTTCTCACAGCAAGCAATTAATAAAATTGGCACACACTTTCACCTTCTAAGGTCTAAGAACCTGCCAAATTTAATCGTATTGCATTCTCTAGTTTTAAAGTTTCAGGGGGTTTATAAAATTGTAGTTTACATTCTTGCCAAATTAAATTTTCAAATGTTGTGAAAGTTTGACTACTTTTAATTCAATCCCACTTAAAGCTGAAAATCTGAACTTTTTCAGAAATGACCATGTGGTATAGTAGTTTAAATGTTTTAACTCTGGTTAAATTTGGATATGTAGTTTTAAAATGAGAGGGAACTAACTGACATTTAAATTTTGATAACATGTTTGGCAGGCTATAACTCAGTTCCATGTAAAGCTAGAAATCTGAAACTATGTGCACATACAAATGTAGTGATAACTTGTATTCCTATCAATTTTTGTAACATT
This sequence comes from Neoceratodus forsteri, assembly GCA_016271365.2. Classification (NCBI taxonomy): domain Eukaryota; kingdom Metazoa; phylum Chordata; order Ceratodontiformes; family Ceratodontidae; genus Neoceratodus; species Neoceratodus forsteri. The sequence goes on from CM028135.1 coordinate 758,084,638, forward strand.
TCAATGAATACTATCAAAATTATACTAAATTTAGAAATCCAAATTTTGGCAAAATATTTGGCTACCTATAACTCAGCTCCCATTGATGTTTGAGACTTAAAACATGGTGCATACATGCATTCTATGTGCTTCTCTAAATCTTGATATTGTGGAGAAATTTGGATAAGAAATTTTAACCCTTTGAGAACTGAATATGTGTGAACGTATATAGATTCTGGACGTATATATACGTCCACAGTCTTCTAAGGGTTTTTAAAATAATCTCAAAATAACTGAACATTTAATTTTGATTAAATGTTTAGCCACCCATAAATCCACCCCTTTCAATCTACAACTCTGACATCTGGAACATTTATGTAAGCCATTTGGGTACTGTATGCATTTCAAATTTGGTGTTATTTGGACACGAACTTTGAAAATGATGGTGAAATAACTACAATTTAAAAGTTTGTGACATTCCTCAGAATTTTTGCAAGAATTCCATGGAATTCCACTGAATCAGAACAGTCATTCCTCGAGTGGAATTTTATATTCTGCAAGCTCTACTGTATTTCCTTGCCTCATGCTACCTTGTGCCTTTACCCCCAGGCTCCATTTCTCACCTACTATTGCAGCCCTCTGGTTGCTGCATTGTTCTCGGTATGCTTTAGCTCACCCTGCTTGCTGCCTAACAAGCCTCAGTCCCTGCTATTGTCATTGTCTGTTTCAGCTCACACCACAATCTGCTGCCTTGCTCCCCTTAATTGATTACAGCTGTTCATGGCTTTGCTGCCTAGCTAACAACTTTTCCCTGTTTTACGGCTTCACTATAACCTTAGCAACCTAGTCCATGGAACTCAGTCCTGCTTCCTGAACTTATACCAAGCAAACATTGCTGCTGTTTTTGGTGCATTGCCTCTCCCTACAGCTTCAGAGTTCATTCAGACTGCTACCTCTACAAGCTATAGTTAATTGCTGTTGGATGCTGCTCAATTACTTTTGCAGCCCTACTACATTACTTCTCACGTCTATGTTTGTGTTATTTAGGCTCATTTATTGCTACTCTCACCTTCACCAAACCTTACTCATACCAAACCCTTAGCAGTTTGTTTCTGATGATAACCTAATCCTGCTTTCATAGCTGGCACGTATTTAAATTATTCATTAGCTGCTTGGTGTTGTGGTGTCATGTTTGTGGCTTCTTTGTTTTTCCTATGGTGGGGGACTGAGGAGTCACATCTGGCATCATGGCTTTAGCAGGAGCAGCTTTTGACTTCTTATGTTTTATTGGTCACTGGCTCACCCCGGCCTTTTATTGCTGCTCCACATGGCCTTTATGGCATTCTGCAATCAGCTGTTCCAGGCAACTCTCTACCTTAAGGCAACTGGCTCCCGCCCAGCCTTCTTCCATCTTTTCCTTGCTATTCTGCACCTGGTTTACACAGTCATTCCAGCCTACCTGTCCCTTGCAGTTCTCTCAGCCTTCCTGTCCTTTGCACTACCAGTACTGATCATATACCAGTCATCATAACACTAACGCAATCAGCCTGCAAGTCCGTTCATTCCAGGACCTCTCCCCTTTCAATACTAGCATCCCCTTCCAAGTCTGAGAGCACATCATGTTTACTTGCTTTAAGACACACTTCATGCTATACTGGCTTTGCAGCATCCTCCTACCGTACCTAAGCAACTTCACAGCCTCCTCCTCTCCAACCATCGGTCCTGGGCATCACCTGGCCTTGCTGTTCTCTTACTCATAATATATTATCCAATTCACTCCTAATTTGACTTTCTAATGGACTTGGTCAGCATGCATTCCTGTAGTTTACAACTGCTATTTGCCTTACCTAGACCCATGAGAGTGTCCATATTGCACAGCCTGATCTATGTACAGGTCTCATCCAGTCAAGACCCATGAGAGGGTCCACAGTGTGAAGTCTGACCTATGTACAGGTCTCCCCATGTCTCTATCATCCATTACAACCCACATACAGGTCCCATGCTCCTTACCATATGCAGTTCTCATGCGCAGTACAACTCACTTTTCCACATTTTGGAGACATGCCAATCATATCCATTACTCCAGGACTCAGGGCTAGCCCTGTGGCTGACAGTCTCTCTCTGTACCCTGAAGTCCACATCTTGAGCCTGCGAAGCTTGGTACAGGGTCCTTCTCACCTGGCCCATAGTTGAGAAGGTCCTTGCTCCAGGTAGACCTTCAGTTATCAACCATACTGACAGCACCTCTTGTTGTAGAATTTAAGACTTCAGTGGCAAAGGAGTGGGGCTCTCATGGGAAGGGCCCCTTTAGCTGCCTGTGCAGGTTCAGAGGCACCCTTTCATGCTATTCTCCCTAGGACCACCTCTGGTTCACCTGGTTTGTTCATAGATTGGTAGGCCAGCTGGGTATCTTGGTGGTCATTACTCTCCTTCTCCCACCTTGGTCGACTCTTGTTGCACAGTGTGCTCACAACCCTCCACTGCATTCCTGTTAGAGGGATATGGGAAATTGTTTAACCAGGAAAGGCACACTAAGCTGGAGCTTGTTTTCAGGTGTGACCTGGGAGCACAAGGAAGTTAAGTGACTTGCTCAGGGTCACACAGTATGCCAGTGGGGGCTGACGGGATTCAAACCCAGGTTTCCAGATCTGCAGCTCAGTGCCCTTAACCACCATGCTCTACTGCCTCCATCTGTTCAGCTGGTTTTGTGCTTGTGCAATGTAGATAAACTTTAGCTGTGAGTGTGGCTTAGAGTGAGAGTGTTCCCCAAAATTGCAGTTCCCTTGGATTGGTCTACTAAACTGCAGTAGCAGAGCTGTCACTAACCAAAACTGTCCCAAAGCCTGGAGGGAAGGTGACCTAAGCCTTGGATCCCCAGAGGTTTGCTCGTCAAAGGGTTTTTCCTTTCCTCTGTGCCAATGGTTGTAATACTAGATAAGCATCCTTGTAGTCCCTAGTTCACTTATGTGATCTCCCACTTAGGTTTCCGCTGTTGGATGGAGTTGGGTGGATGTCCCGTAATCATTCCATCTCCCCTTTTGGCTGTTCTCTTTCTGCTTAGGAAGTCAAGTCTCCATGCCTTACAGTCATATCTCCGAATGGGTTACAGTTCACCTGGCATTTCCTGCCTACTTTACTCAAACAATACAACCAACTGACCTATGCTATCAGCTGAACCCCATTACCAACAAACCTACATGTAGGTCTTCATTGACCCATGCTACTAACTAAACCTATGCTACCACCCAGGCTATGTACAGGTCTTCATTGACTGATGCTACCAATTGAACCCATACTACCAACTGACCTACGTACAAGTCCTTGACTCTGATAAGTGTTCATCACCTTGTATGCTTTGCTTGGCACTTTTTTTGAGCTTCTTCCTAAGGTACCTTTAGCCAATGGAATTACTCCCACAGCACCTCAAGGGGTGGAACCCTCACCTAGGATTCTTTACCTTCATACCCCTGAAGGGTGGTAAATCCCATGGATAGAGAGGCAAACAGCCAAAGTTTATCTATGTTACACAAGCACGAAACCAGTTGAACAGGCACATTGAAATAAATGAATGAATGAATGAATGAATGTATATCTTAAAGGTCCCTTGTAAATCAAAGCTATGAAGACAATTATTCTAGTTGTTGGAAGCAGCAGGGCATAGGGACAGCAATGTGATCTCCTCATTCCTAAGGAAATCTGAATAGACTTTTGGCATAAAAGACAAGACACCTTATCTTTGTGGAAAACCAGAAGCAGCTCTATGTGGGATAAGGCTTGCACTTCCCAGACTCTCCCCAAGCTGATCAAATAATAATAAGGAAAGAGTTCAAAGAAAATTTACTAAGCACATCAGTGGTATGTGCCCCCTATCTTATAATAAAAGATTAAAAAAATTAAAGCTCTACACTATGGAATATCGTTCCTTGAGAGGAGACCTTTGTTTACTCTTCAGAGCTATGAAGGATGAATTTTTGTTTGAAGCCATTTATCTGGATTGGCATCCTTCAGCTTGTTTAACTAGATCACATAATCTGAAATTAAAGGCCAATACAAATAGGACCTCAAAGAGAAATAATTTCTTTATGCAGAGGATAATCCCAATATGGAACTCCCTCCCACATGAAGTTGTGCATAGTGATAATTTAACACAATTTAAACTGAAGCTTGATTTGTACATGGGTGAACTAAAATATTAATTCCACCTAGTGTAGGTGGCGTGATCAAAATGGGCTTGTCCTTCGATCACGTACTCTTCCTATGAAAGTATGAACCTATGAACATCATTTCCAGGGATAGGAACCACTGGGGCTCAAATGGAGGATCTATGAAGGCTTAAAGCATGACATTAAGTTTCTGGGAGGATAGGTGGACAAACCTGAGCCCTTATCTTTGTTACATACTTTAAGGAAACCAGCAACATCTGGTTACTGTCCTATAAGGAGTCACACAGTCTTTAACCTTATTGCTGAGTGAGCTGCTATCTGAACCGTAGGTGAGTTGACAAACATTTCCACTACCCCAGCATCTTTTTCTGCTACCTTGTTTCTGAGACCACCATCACTGTCTTACTCTTTCTCAATTCCTCTAAGAGGCACATCCCAGATGGGCTGGATATTTATCTCCTACATCTCTGAGCACCGGCCATCACTGCCCTTCTTGCCTCGCTTTTTATTCTTTCTTTCCAACTTAGGTCCATCCCCAAGTCCTTAATGCAGGCCAACGTCCTTCTGTTTCTCAAAGTGGATGATCCCGCCCCCCCCAAGGTAATAACTGGTTCATCTCCTCTTTCCTGCCCCGGCCAAAGTACAGGAAAAAATTGTTCTGTCCCAACTATCCCCCTTCTTTGACTCCTCTTCTTTCATCACTTCTTTTCAGTATGACTTCTGCAAACACCATTTCACCATCTCCTCCCCCTCTGGATTACTTACTCCATGTTGAATGGCATGAACCAGGACCTGTTCACCACTGCAATTTTTATAGATCTGGCAACGGCCATTGAAACTGTGGCTCACCCACTTCCCTTGAGAAAGGTGCTGCAGGCCTATCTAATTTGGGGTCAGTTGATTCTGCTCCTACCACTCAGGCTGAATCTAACTGGTCCATGTTAGTGATGCCCTATCCACCCTCTGCCCATCAAGTCCAGTGTTCCTCAAGGTTCCATCCCTGGACCAATTATTTTTTTTCTTTGTATATAAATGTTTTATTGAAAGACATTGTACAGCAACAGAAGAACAAGCACAAGCAATAAACACCAAACAATGTGTTGTACAGCACCAAAATAGCAGAAACAACCATCCCATAAAGAATATATTCAGTGCCCCTTATAATACCAACTGGAGCTGAACAAACCCATGGATGCTGGTGAAAGACCCCACCCCTACCTCTACCTACCATCGGAACAATCCTAGTCCTAGTAACATCAAGAGTCAGAAACAGACCCAATCAAATCCCCATATGTAAGACATGAAAAAGACACCCACCTTTCCCATGCTTTATGAAATTTAGAAATAACATTGCAGCAGGGGCAAGGTGCCCATCTGTGACACCGATGACCCGGGTTCAGGAACAGGCCCGGGACGTCAGAGGGCTGACCGGGGGGACAAGGATTGAGCAGCCTAGGGACTGCTTTCCTTCTGCAGAAGGGAGGGGGTAGTGTGTCTGGCACAACACGAACCTCTGGCAGAGGCTGGGGGAACATTCATACCAGCACCTTCACTTGAGGGGGGGCAGAATGGATGCTGGACGTCATTGCACATCCCTGCTCCGGGGAAAAACACCACAAAATAGCAGCTGCCATTAATGATACCCACTTGGCTGGTACCAACTGTATGCTGCATGGCATTTCTAAGTCCCACCGTATCCCATTGCCCACTATTGCCAACTGATCCAGCACCCCATCTTGGTGGGAAGCCAAGAAGGCAATGCCGGTGGGCATATCTGCCGACACCCTTGTCCCATTATCATGAGGATCGAGTTGGTGGGGTGGCCCCACCCTGGGGGGCAATCCAGGAGGTACCAGAATAAAGAAGGTAAGTCCCGTGGGATGCATTGTAGGGTGCCATGGGTCTAAGCAAGGGACTGAGGTACATGTGGCTTACCCCCCAGAAAAAAAGAAATAACATTGCACCTATAGTACATAATCTGATAAAAAGCAACAGTTTTCATCAAAACCTGTTTCCACTTTTCTGGCAGTGGCAGCAGTTGAGACCACAAATGCAGGAGAAGCAGATGTTTGACTTCCAAAGCTGTGGCAAACAAAACATTAGCATATATTCTTGTGAAGCAGTCCAAGGAGCCTGGATCACCCAAAATCCCCAAAAATGGGGATCTAACAATAGGGTCACTCAAATCTGCTTCCAGACTATCCAATTATTTTTTTTTTCCATTTTTTTAAATAACCCCCCACCTTCACCTCCTCACACATGCATATTTATACATGTAACACCCCCCACCCCAAATTGGGAGTTATTGTATGCTTTAAGAGGGCATGGAACCTCTGTAAAGATGCCAACCTCTGTGCCCTTGGAGGACTGGGACAGCTATGCTGCCCTGGCATTCCAAAGAGGACAAGTCATAGCTCTCTGTTTGAAAGAAGAGAGAATTCTGAGTCAGTTGGTGGAAGACCAGAATCTGGTACACACTGTCATCTCCCATTGTTCCTGAACCTTTTCTCAGAAACTGGAATTAGAGAAAACTATATGTTCTTGGTGGCAGCCATGGAAAAAGATCTTTAAAAGGGGGTGCCCTTTCCTGAAGAAGAAAAAACCTGTCTGCAGAGAAGTTCCAGAGGAGTTTCTAAGAGGGTTCCTGTCAGACTGTATGACCCTACAGACCTGAGTTAACATTTAATTCTGTTTGAAATGCTAATGCAGTGACACTCAGCTGTGTCTCAAGCCTTGGGTGAGGTGGCAAGTGTCACTATGCTACTTTCCTGTCAGAAAGTGGAAAAGTAGCAGTGATGTGTGACATGGGTTGTGTAGCCTGAAACTGCATGGGATGTGTCCAGTTGGCACCACAGTCACGTCCAGTGGGGTGCTGGGTCTGTGATGGTTATTCACATGGAAGAAAGGGAAAAGTTAAATTGAAAAGCAAATGAGTGTTCTGTCAGCTACAGAGTGAAGTCTGTGGAAACCTATAGGAGAATATGTGGCACCGTCTGTTGCCATATGGTAAAAGACCTGGGACCCGATTTCAAGTCGGGATACGCCGGTGTAAGCCGAGATACACCAAACCCCATGGCGTATCTGGTGACCTACACCAAGCGATACACCAGGCCCTACTACAAGAGGTGTCCTGCATCATGTTGGATGCGGGCCACCCACTACGCTGCAGCCCACAGTGACATGGCACAAGGGTGGGTTATGACAGCACCTGCACTCTATTCCAGGAGGGCGACTGTCGTAACTCGCAAGCACGATTCCAAAAGCTGCACTGATGGGGCTATGTCAGAACAGCCCAGAGCAGCTCTAAGTGGTGACCAACAGTGCTATCCATCAGTTGCCAGTCCCATGGTGCCATGACAATGGTGCCGATGTATCCCACGTGCCCCCACTGGCATGACCCTGCCCCACCCCGATTCTTGGGAACCCCCAGGGGTCTGATCTATGGTGCACCCCCCACAGATGCCTGTGCCATCTGTCCTGCCACCCATGCCCCCTGGCGTATGCCGTGCTGTGGGGGGGCTGCCAGTCTTGAGCCACAACTTATGACAAGCAGGTCAGTTATGCCATGCCCATGGCGTTAGCCTCCACATTGTGTAACCTGCATGTTGCAAGTGCCAGAACCCTGCCACTCTTGGAATGAGGTGCAGGGTCCCCAGCATAGTGGTAATTGGCATAACTCGTAGCCGCCTGTGAGTCACACCAGTCGTCCTGGAATCGAGCCCTTACTTACTAGACTGGTAGCTAGTAACTGAACTTCTTCCCCAAATGATCAGTGAAAGTTCTGCCTGCCTGCTGTAATTTGGAAGTTTGGCACACTCTCCTCATGAGGGTAACATCTTGAGAGAGGGTGAGGGCAGACATCTGTGGCACCTCAGACTCCCAAGGTATGCTCTGCCCTACTTTACCCTAAATTGGATCCCTCTGGGATGAACGTCACAATTGGGACTGTGGACTCTCCTCACAGGGGTCAATGTCTTGAGGGAGAGTAGGAGGTATGGTCCATGGCACCTTGGATCCCCAATGGGCTGTTGCCTCCCCATTGCCTGTAAATTGGAGCTAGGAAGAAAGAGTTTGAGCAAAAAGTCACTGTTTTCCTCCCAGTTGGCAGAAGATGTAAACCACACTGAGGAGATCTCTGGCTTTAATCAGACAGCCCTGGACTAATGCTTCAAGGCAATTATGGAGAGTTAAGTAGTGACAAAGAACTTTCACCTGGGAGTGTGAATATGTGACCACCCATTCGGTCTGTGGGCTAGCCCAAGAGAGAGACTGAACATCATGCCATGGCAGCTTCTGCTTGTTTTAAATAAAAGGATCCTGGTTGTTTTAAACTTCATTCATCTGTTTGGAAATTGCATTTGTTATATTCTCCAAGTTGCTTAACCCCTTTTAAATCCACAGCCTAGCCATCCCTGTCATGTGCCAAGGGATGCCTAAAGGTCAACTCCAGCTTAGGAGGTTAAGTATGTGTTTCTTGATCATTTTTGTATACTCCCCTCCCATAAATACCATCTCATATCCCTAGACATGTGTGTGTTGGGGGGGGTTGCATGCAGATGGCACAATTCTATTTGCTTTTTGTGGTTCAGTCCCTTACATGGAATAGTCACTTTATCATGACTTTGAAAATGTCCAGTGCTGGTTCTGCATAAACCAGCTCTCACTAAATACTGAAAAATCTGTCTCTGACTTTTGGCACTGGATAGAGGCTGGTAAAGCTCCAACATATCCATGTCTTCAAGACTCTGGATGGCAGCCTACTTAAAGAGGTACCCTACTGCAAGGATTTTAGGTGTTGTTGGACCAGAACCTCAACTTTTCCATCCACACTGACACCATGCATAAGAAACTTTACCTAAAGTATAGTGTACTGTACCAAAACAAATACTGCCTTCCTCTCCCGGTCTGCCAAGACATCGTTCTCAATATGAGCTTGCCGGTGTTTGACTATCTAAATGTAGTCTACAGTGTTGCCCCAAAGTTTACTCTTCCAGACTAGACCCTCTTCTTTTTCATTCCTTCTGTCACTTTACCCTTAGTACTCCATCTCTCACCCATCACTGCTCTGTTTTTCTCTCTTACTGTATGCAGTCTCTCTCTCTCCTCTCCCTGGAGGTCCAGCATCTCTCTCACACTGTTCTTCCTTCCTGAGAAAATACTTGCTATCTTTATAATTTCACTCTGTCCTTAACCCTGTCTTCCCATCCTCCTATTCCCTTCAATCATCCAAAGCTCGTTCTTTGAATAACCCTCACTGTAAATCTGTAGCAGGCCAGTCTGCTTTCTCTAGTCATTTTCCAACACTGTGGAACAACCTCCATCTCCCAATCTATTTATCATTCTCCCTGCACTCTTTCAAACCACTCTTACTAGCACACTTCACAAAAGTATGCACCTTCAGCTAGCTAGTCACCTTTTCTCCACACTACAACCCATGTCCTAGCCACCCATCCACTATTTATCCATGTTCCTATTCCCCTACTATATAGCTTAAAGAGCAGCTGGAGTCTTCATGAGAACTGTGGCAAAACATAATAACTAGACACAGTTCAGCTTGTATTTCACATTAATTCTTATTTCCCCTCACCATTACTGATTGCTGAAGTCATTTGCATGAAAACAGGACCTTTGCTCCTGAAGAGTTCATCTACTCCTGTTGCTTATTCCCTACCTGAAGACATAATGCGTGGCTTGTGACATCACAGTTACTCCCATGATTGTGATGTCACAACAGGGGATTATGATTTCCAGTAGGGAGTCAGCTATAGAGGCAGATAAACTCTGAGGGATACAGATCCTGTATTCATGAAATTTCCTCAGTAATAAATAATGGGGAGGAGAAATCTATAGAATGTATACTGAATGCAAGCTGACGTGCACCTAAATATTGTTTTTCAAAGTTTTCCTTGATGCGTCAGCAGCTCTTCAAACTCAGTGCACTCTGTAATTAATATTACCATGATTCTGTTACAAATATCTTGCCATACAATACATTGACTGTACACTCCCCTATTTTTCATCCTCTCTACCCCATAACCTATAAACTTTTCACACTTTCTACAAATGTTCTTTTTCTGGACATTATTACTTGTAAAATGCACGTATGGTTCATGTACATGCACTCGTTGTTGTCATTGTGTTTGTTACTGCTTTTACCCTCCTTGCTTTAGCCCTTCCCTAGTTTGCAACAGGAAACAAGTGCTGGCTCAGTGTGCCTATTCCAGTAACCATAAGTAAATAAACAACCTTTCCTGCACAAAGTCTAGGACATGTGTGAGGGTAAATGTAAGGGGCCTGATTCTCTTATAAAGCCACCAGGGTTTGAAGAAAGTCCAGATCCTTCAGTAAGCTCAGGACATGGAGGGTTTTTCTTGTGGGAGTGGCTGACTTGTAAGAGTCATCTGCATTCATGAATCATGCTTGCAACTGTAACTAATGCAGATCTGGGTGCATTAGTGGACCTTGCAGGACAATTAAGCAATAAAGCATGACCAGGGCTTAGATTAATCTGTTAATCACCCCCCAGGGGTGTAATGTGGCAGAAGGCACAGCCAAGTGCCATATTGCCCCAGGTGGTGATTAACAGACAGTTAATCTAACAACCTGGGAGTGCCTCATTTCTATTATAAAAAAAAATCCAAAAAAGTGGTAGAAGTGTGTCTTTTGAATGTTTTCCTCTTTCAGAGTAAGACGTTTAATGAAGTAATTCATCTACCAACAGTTTATACTAGTTCAGATTTACAATGCAGCATTCTAGTCATTCAGCAGTCCTAGAGAATGAAATGCTGACTTGAAGAATTCATGCACCTTGGAGAGTAGGCTGTACATGACAGTGTACTAGAAATTAATGTAAGACTGTTGGAATGCTAACAGGTAATCAGATGGCAGCATTTCTGAGACCCCTTTTATAATATACCTTCTGCTGAGTAGAGGAACTGAACCATCAAGTGCAAGTTCTACCACTTCTGAGTGTTAGGATCTCCTGGCCCATATAGGAGTTATGAACATTAGTGTGGAACATTCCTTTCTGAGATTGCGTATGACCTTCAGTTCCATTGGCCAAGCGGGGAATGCATATACCACAGCAGCAGGCAATTGTCCAGGCTGTGTGTGTGGGCGCTGATGTGCGGTATGGCCACCACTACACATTCAGTCACTTCACTACCAGTCTAGCATTGCTTGTAAAGTGCTTTGGGAAACACTGTGTATGAAAAGTACTATATTAATGCTGATTCTTCTTCTTCATGTCAGTGAAAAGCAGTTAATCTCTAATAATTGGTTTCTTAACCTGCTAAAGAAGTGTGAAACTTCTAAATTGAAATTTGCAGCCCCATCTATTGCAGAGTTGAGTGAAGACCTCCTGGTGAAGTTTCCTATCTCCCAAGTGAAGGTACTCTCTGCTGAACTAGTCTACTTCTCAGATGAGGGTACCAAGTAGATAATGCACAGAGATAGAGAGAAAGAAAGAGAGGGTGTTTCTTCACTTACAACAGCACCTTGAAGGCCTCCAGCATCACTGCTCTGCTTTATGTTCCTCCTTGTTTCAGGATACAGGTCACTGTAGCTTTATTGTCCAATCTGCTGAGCATGGGCTTCCCTGTGATTTGGAGATGGCATGCCAGTAGACCCCTGAACACTGCTTTCAATTTGAGGACACTGTTAGGATGCAGCTGTGTACTGGAGATCATACTCTTTGTGTTGTTGCTGTTCCCAGCAGCGCCCTCCATCCCTTGAGACATGCATCCACAACACATTTGACCAGAACTTGTTGCCAAAGGGACACTCCTTGTTTGAGGTGCTGTAAGGTGCATCAGTGCAGGAAAATTTGAAGTGGTGGTAGAAGGGGCACACTGAGTGATAGCATCATAGTCTGCAGGTTCCAGTGGCACAGGAGAAGCAGTTGCATGGGGTGAGATCTGAAACTAGCCCACTGCACCAATTTTATATATGTGCATTTCAGTCCCAGAGTGTGTAGAAGAGACTGTGCTGTAGCCATCTGCTTGTGCTGGACGGATGTGCAGGTACTGCTTTTGTGGCAGTGGTATGTGGAGTTGGTGCTACAGTTACTGCTATTGTATTCAAAACTATTTCCAGATGCTTCAGAGACAGGGATGGGAGGAGGCTGCTTTTCTAGGGCTTGATTATCCAGATATGGTCCTTCAGCATGGAGACTGCCCAGCATACTGCCAACTAAGCTCCAGATAGAGTTCACTCAAATGAATACAAGTCAGCCAAGTATGTGTGGATATGAATACCTTCCATCCTGAGAGCTACTGCCAGTGCTGCCATTGTCTTGGTAAATACTCTGTGTATGTATGCCAGTCTGAAAGGCAGAGCCCTGTATTGGAAATGTAATTTGGTGATATAGAAGCGCAGAAACTGATGGTATGATGGCTGGCTGGGAACATGTAGATAGGCATCCTAAAGATCTGTGGATGCCAGATAGTTCCTGGGATGTATAGTGGTCATAATGGACTTGAGAATTTCTATTTTGAAGTGTTCTGATCATACCTGCCAGTTGAGCCATTTGAGATCCAGCACTGCTTTTAGACCCCATCTTCTCTGGCACAAAAAAGAAGATGAAGTAAAGATCTAGGCCCTGTTGTAACTGATACTGGGATGATGGCCTGTATCTGGAGGAAGTTGTCAATAGTGTCCTATACCACTTGCTTTTTTGATATTTGTAGATAGTATTAAGTGAAGACAGTGGTCCATGGGAGTGTTTTGAAAGAAATCATGTTATACACCCTGAATGTATGACCTTTTGGCTCCGCCAGTCCAAGGTAGTATCTGCCCACCAGTGAAATATAAAAATTAGTCTGGTCTTCACAGGGACTTCCAACCCAGGAGTGGGCCACATATCAGTAGGATTATGAGAATTTCACCAGGTCCATTTTATCCTTGTGCTGACCTCTGCCACCTGTGAAGCAGTGAAAGGAACTCTGCAGAGAGAATTAGACAACCTATTCTCATTAATGTTAGGCAACTTCACAGATCAATATGGTCTGGCCCTCCTGAAGCTCTGCAGCCTCGACTGCAGCTTCTTATCCTAAGGCAATGTCTGGTTCACATCTGAGATCTGCTTGATCACTTCCTCTAGCTTCAATCTAAACTGGAGGTCCATTTGAAAGGGCAGATGAAGTAGATATGTCTTTCAGAACATGTCAGCTGCCCACGATGTTGCCATGTTGCTCTTCTAGCAATTGCCAAACAAAGCACAAATCTGAAGAATAAAAATAGGATGTCATAAACTGAGACTCCTATATAACTTGTAGCCATCATTAGCTGCATGACCTGAGCTGCTTTGTAGTCTACAAGGATCTCCATATCTCCCTTGCAGAACCACTGCAGAAGTTCCTTAGAGACACAAGTGGGTAGAAGTGCAGCTTTCATTGTTAACCTGCTGTCTTGTGATCTTTCTTCAGTATCCCCTCCAGTTTACTGTCAAGTGTACTTTTTAGGGTGAAGCCCCTGAAGAGACAGGATAGTGTTCTTGGAAACTACTCCTATGGAGGCATCTGTACATTGGCAAGTATCCCAAGGCTGTGCCTGTTTCTTGTCTATCTGGCACACTCAAGCAGCATGGTGAAACCCAGAGGATCGCCTCTCAGGGTAACCTCTCTTGCCCTGCATTAGATTCTATACGGACTCACTGGGAATGCATCCAGAGATCAGGAACTGTTCAGGCTTCTTTTTACTCCTGAGGGGGCTCTTCTAAGAGGAGTGTCATGCAGGTTGTCCTTATAAGGCACAGTAGACTTTCAAATTGGAAGATACACCCTGAACTCCCATGATCATCTTCTACATCCAATTCAACTCAAAGCATTCTTCCTTTTCAGCAACTGAGTAAGGCTCAGGATGAAATGTTCCAAGTGAGGCAATAACATACATGTCCTGTGGCCTGCATCTAAATTTCCCATCTTATCAGGATGAGGGACAACTCAGTCCTCATCTGAAGTCCTGATAGCCTGCCTGGCTGTTTGGGCAAAATCATTCAGGAGAAAGGGCAGATCCCAAGGCTTGACAATTATTTTTTGAGGCTTGTGACCCTGTGTGTTCCTATTGCTGGACCATCAGGAGGTGGTCTCCACTGAATAAATAAAGTGGACCCAGAGTGGGCAGCAAAGCCATAGCAATGTTAGTAGTCCACTCCTACACTAGTTCCATAGACAAATGGGGTGAATTAAGTGAGGGAGACTGTGGCTGTGAGACTCCTAGTAACTACATCTTTTCCAGGAGGTTGTGGATTAAGGACTGGCTCTGTTTAAGGAATTACTCACCATGTTTCTAGGACTGGGGTCAATGTTATCTCTCCTGAAATTAAGGCTTGAATTGCTTTTTAAAGTTTGCATGGCTCTTGAAGGCTGAATTGTGCTGCAACTGGTGTGTGCTGATGGGTAAATGTTGCTTTTTGTACAAAAATACCATGCTATGGTGGTCTGCAACACATGTGTGGACTGCTTACACTTTTGCACCTTTCAGCACATTGCTGACCTTCCTCCAGTAAATACATTTCAGAAATATTGTGTGACTTTCAGCAACTTGCACAGCTGTACCAAATGCAACACACCCTGCCCCACAAGCAAAACTTCCCCCGATCCTACCTCGATCATTCATTGAAAAAGCTGCAACATTCTTTAAAGAGATTAAAAATATGGGAAGTGCCTGCCAAATGCAGGTGTGCCTTCTAGTTGACAAATGGACTATGAAGTGAGGAGTCTGTGTAAAGGGGTGGTCCCAATAGGCTTTTCAGAATCTGCCATTTCCTAGCTAGACACATGGCATGCGTAATTGCTATGTGGCCATAGGAGCTGCATCACAATCCCCAGTGATTAGCTTGCTACAAACTAGTATTTAATAAATCAGTATATGTGTCACATACCAAAAATACCATTTTATCCATGTAAAGCAGTGCAGAGGATTCAAGCTTCAGACATTGTTGCTGTTACCCAGACTTCAGCACCTTCTCTGAAAATACTGGTGTGCAAGCACATTTGCATGCATTGAAATATAATGCCAAAGTTAAGGTAATGCCAACACTATTGAATGATTGTTCAAATACAAAAACGGATATTGTGTCATCCAACATAGACCCAGAGGTCCATCTTGTTGGGATGAGCATATGCACTGTACTCACTCATACATAGTATATTATTATTTCAATAGCCTATATTCATACACAGTGTTTCTTCTAACCATAGGAAAATCACAGCTAAGGGGTTAACAGAGAATTATTTAGAGAAGAGAAAAATAATTAAAATCATTTTGACCTTAGTAAGCTGGAAAGAGCTGAGGAGTCTCAAACTCTTAGCAGACATGTTTTAACATGTCTTGTCTCCAAACTTATTATGCTATACACACTGTACAGCACAACGTGACTCTAAGACTTGAGATAAGGCCCAGGTGCCTGATTAGGAGAGAAACTGGGACAGGAAAGTGTTCTCCTCATGTATGAGATCACATTAATCTGAATAACGTGTTTTTCTCACTGACAAAATGCCTTGAGTCAGTAGGAATTGGGCAATAGTGGCTACTAAACCGGGTATACAAAAAGGGAGATTTCTAGCATTCGTTGTTACACAGACTGACACAATGGCATCATGAACTTCCACCTGTGTAAACCTGATGATGTGAGTAACTAATTTTAGTATACTTATCAATATCTAACCAAGGTAACAGGGCAATTTATAATACAAATATGAAATTTATTTTATGTTCTGTGTATGTGTGCTTACGCTATACTGGTCTATGAAAAGAGAAATGTTATAGTGAGCATCTGTGTCTTGTCTGGTCCAAACCTCTGTAATAAAATCGGATTTTGTTATATCTTATACAGGTTGTATCATTTCTCACTAGTAACTCTAAAATAATTCTAATATTAGAGGTGACAATGGGTACTTACTCTGCTTGTCCCCTGCTCTGACCTCCTGCTTATCCCTTCAGGACCCTTAAATCCCTTAGTGTTCTCTACTGCAAGTTTAGACTTTTATCCTTGTGTAATCATCTCTTGGCAAACTTAAGTAAATTATACACTTGTTAACTCCCATTCTGATTTTATACATGTTGATTGTTTTATTGTAACTGTTCTGTATAATTTGATATGGAACCTCTGTAAATGAGTTTCTAGCTCAAAGGTTGTAATCCAAGAATTAAATAAATAAATAAGTCTAAATTCCAACAGCTGGCACTCCGAACAAAGGGTGGCTGGCAGACACAGATTTAAGTATATCAGATCTGTGTATACCCAGGATTGCAACTTGGTATTAGAGGATCGGGGGGGGGGGTGTCCTTAGGCATCTCCAATAGGCTAAAATGGGAAGTTCAGAAACAACTGTTAGGAATTATGTTAAAAAATATATCAAAGCACATGGCGGTGGATTATTGTCCATGCTTGATGTCATGGGGCATGCAGAGCGATGGCACTATGTTACACAAAGATTAGAAACAGGTGTTTTGAACAATAAAAGAGTCACAGGACATAAACAAAAGGGTACTATATTACAGGGTTGGTATTGTGCAGTGTTGGTTTTGCTAGAACACGTCTCCAGTATTCAAAGAAAATGTAAACGTGTGACTGGCTTATTCTCAGAAGCAAATGAGACACTAAAATGTGAGCAGGTAGAATTGTCTCAGAGGCTGTGTGCATGTGTGTGTGTGAAATGAAAACTGATTCAGAGATTCATCATTCAGGATGCACTAGGCAGATATGCAAGATGCAAAGGCAAAATGCAGCACTTAAGAGTTGTATACAAAATGTGATTGACCAAGGTTAAGTGTATCCCAACACGCTTACATCTGTAATCATGCCACATAACTTTCTTCTTTCTAATCTATTATTGCTGTGCAGCATTTTTCCATCTCATCTAATATTTTATCTTCAATATGGCTTGGCCAGCCAAAAAGAAGAAATTTTCTACTGCTTTATTTTTTATTTCCTCTCTCTATACCAGTGCACACACACAAAGCAGCAGCTGATAGAAACAAAGGCAGTTCTCTGAAATTAAATGCTCAAGGTTATATCTTGAAAAATGTTATTTTACTAATAACTGTGTGAGTGAAAACTAACTGCAATTTATTTTAAGCTTTGTGTAGTACTGTGTTACTAAGAGTAAACAAATACCTTACGCTATCTTTTGAATTCTTACAAGTCTGTGGTATGCATTTTAAAAGGTTTTCTTCACTGAGAGGGACTGGAAGTTATGCGATGCTTTGAAAAATATTCTCTCAATTAGGTTGCTACAAACTACAGCAGTTAGGTCAACAGAGTGACAAAGAACATTCTGCAGTTAAAGGTATGTTTTGCCTTGCAGCTTGAAAATAAATAGTATTATTTAATATTTTGGTTTTATGGGTATTTCCAATTTTACTTTGTGCCCGAGATGATCCAGTCCCTTCCATCAGGTGAAGAAAGGATTTATTCTTTTCCACTATTCAGTTTTTCTAGCTTGAAAAAAAAGAGATACAACAAAAGGGTTTATTTTACAGAGTTTGCAATCGCCTGTTTAACCTCTTCAAACCTAAATTAAATGGAAGTCAATACAAAGTAGCTCATAGGAGGCAAGTGCCTAAGGAAAATGTGTTTTTTAGAGCTCCCAGATTGATCTTACATTTTTCCTGTAATTCAAGGGAAATTTTCCTATCATTTTTGTAAATCACATTATTTCCTATGGATGTCATGTTACTCAGTTCTCCCGTATAACCATTGTAAGTCTAGGGACTCCATTTTTTCTGCAGATGGCTCCAAATCCCTGTAAAATACAGGAATTCCTGTATATCTGTGAGCCCTGAGTTTCTGGAAAATATATTGGGGCAGTCCCCATATACAAAGCTATCTTTGGAGAATTGAATTGAAACTCCCACCCTATGCTACCACAGGCTTTCATTAGTTTAAACCTAGCGTTCAGCACAAAAAAGGGGGGAGGCTCAATACGTTAACTGTTATCAGAAACAAGAAAGTTCTCCTTTAGCTGTTAATATTTTTGTTTTTAAAGTTATTTGTAGTTTTTATGCTACTCTGACACATTTGTGTCATTTCAGTTGCAAGGGGGGCACAACTCTTGATATACCTCTATTGTTTAAGAAACAGTTACGTATCGTACTGTATTACTTGTTAAGCATAAGAGGTTTTAAATTGTTTTGTTTTTTCAAATTCTCCTTCCCTGGAGGAGGAGAGTGGATGTTTCTATGAGAGGCATGTTTAAACTAAACTGACTCATTATGACCTTAAGTCCTCAGCTCTCATCTTTGAGAAGGAGTTACTGGCTGAAATCCAGTCCAAAAGATTAAAGAAATGTATTGTGAAATGCTCATTAGACAAAATTAAGTTTAACTTTTGTCAGCAATTTTAAGGTTGTATCCTTTTTCTATTGAATGAAATGCCAGTGTTCCTGTGCTTACATAGTCTGTATTATAGATATGATCCTGTGTGTGTGTGTGTGTATGTGTGTGTGTAGGGGGGTACCTCAAACCTCTGAATAAGTACTCTGAACAGGGGTTTTTATGCCTTGAATGACACACCCCTACCTTTTGCTGTGTTTAAATTGTTGTTGTTTTTTACTACAAGGAGCTAGTGGGAGAGAAAGACACGAATCCTCTGTATACCCTCACCCCATTCACTAACTGCTTTTTGCAGTAGTGGATTAACAACTGTTTAAGCAGGGCATAACTAACTGAAGTGCCCATAAGAGGCAGGCAACTATTTTTTTAATGTTACCTATATTAAGAGTAGCCACTGACAAATTATTTCATGCCAATTTGTTTTAAGAATAATATTCTAAAAATGGTGTCAGATGTATACTGTTCCCACAAGAACAAACTCACTGGCAGTAGGCTTTTTAATGGTTCACCAGACGAAAGGATATGTACAATGCTACAAATATTATCAGCTCTGGTGTGACTCAACATGTCATTAAAATGTTCATGTACAAACAATGCCACAAAATGTAGTTAGAAGCAGGGGGCATGGTATTAATCTGAATTTTATGAACATCAGTTCAAACTGTTTTCTAACCTACCAGTAAGGAAAGGAATGCCCTCCTCTCAGTTGCCTTTTTTTTGTTTGTTTTGTTTTTAGAAATGAAAGTAATGTATGGCTGGTAGCCACTGAACTAATAAAGGCTATCCCAATGCAAAATATGACAACTTCTACCACAGCTGGGAAATGCGTATACTAATGGACTCTGATCAAGGACCCCATTTCACAGGTAATGCAATGCAACAGGCAATGCAAGCAGTGGGCATCGATCAAAAATTTCACATCCTATATCATCAACAGTCCTCAGGCCAGGTTAAAAAAGAACAAACAGGACACTGAAAAATAGTCTGAGGAAAATGGTAAAGGATTCTGGTAAAGACTGGGATGAACAGTTACTTTTGATTCTGATGATGCTAAAAGAGCAAAGCCTAACAAAATCACATGTATCTCACCATATAAAATCTTGACAGGCAGACAAATGCAACTGCCTCGACAAGCTTTGTTTGCTATGCAAACCTTGTTTGCAGAAATTAAGACAAGTGTTCTCTAGGTTGGTAATATCCATATTAACTGTTTTCATTTAATATAATTGAAGAAATTTATTAATTAACAAATCCTAAGCTTTTGTTTTTCAGAATCCTTTTTTGCAGCAAAAATTGTTGTTGCTACATCACTAAAACAAAGGATTTAGTACTGCCCATCACTAAAGGGTTGCACAAGCATATGTGGATATTTCACCTTATACATTGGGCTGCTAAAAATCACAAATCACATAAATAATATTGTGACAGAAAAGGTCCAATGGAAGAAAAGCTTAAAGGTAATTGTCTAGTGCACCAGGGTCACCCTTTGCAACTATTTTGCAAGGCCTGATGTGAGGATTCAGTAACCGGGAACAGCTCTGATCCTACAAATGGGACAAAGAAAAAAAAGGCAATATGGTTACATTTTAATCCCCCCATACACACACAAATTGACAATATGATGACCTCATAATATATGACAAACATGCCATTGACAATGCTATAGCACAGGTGTGTGTGTGTGTATATATATATATATATATATAGATATAGATATAGATAGATACTGTATATGTATATGTATATATATATATATATATATCATTTGGAGTGCTACACAGCTAAAAAAATGTGACATAACAGTCTGAAATAATCTAGGTGGCAACATATTAAATGTGGGACCAGTTATTCTAGGCAATTATGCATGCTTTTTCTATCTACAGCAGCTCAATTATACAAAGCATTTTAACAAAAAAAAATGTATCAGGGATAAAATCACCTTGAGACCCAATGATTTTTCAAATATTAGTTCAGTGTTCTTTCATTGATACTAGTTCTTCTGTTGCACAAAATAAATTAAATAAACATTTTCTGAAAATTCTCTAACATCAGTACCAGAGAATAGATACATTTATCAGAAACCTAAAAAACAAAACTGTATAACAATGCACAATGCAAAATGTATTTATTTTGTTAAATGTGTCTAATACTGAGTGGCCAAAAGATATTAACCCTCAACATTTAAAGCAGTTATACCAAGTTTTCATTACTGATAAGTGGATTAATTTTAGAAATAAAATGTCAGGTTTGCTCCTCCACAACTTCTGCCACAGCTGTGTAAAGGTCCTAAAAGGGGAAAGAGAAGCTTATGGGGAGACATCACAGGAACTCTAGGTTCAGGAATGGGAGTTTGAAATACTATGGATTTAGAAACAGTAAAGGAGCATCAAATACATTTTGAAAATATGCTTAAACAGGGGGTGTTAGACAAAGAAGTACACATTAGACAGGGGATCTTAGATGAACATTATAAAACCATTGTTAACATGGATGAAATACTGCATGATCTTCTTCTCATACACAACTGGACACAATAAGTTAGCAATATAGAAGCTGATGATACGTATGAAACTAGGAGAAATTAGGTGCATTTATTTCACGCTATGCATCTGTCCTGAACATATTACAAGATACCTCTAGAGATATTGAGACAGGTAAACGTTCTGCTTTGATAAATACCACTATGTTGCAAAAGTTCTTCCACAATGTTAATCACACTGGTGCTAATGAGTGACTTCTCAGAAAACTGACGAGAGTTTATTTTGCTGGACATGGAAGTCTATTTAATCACAGCTCACCTATGGTGCCTGCTGTATTACAAATACCTATTATACCATGCCAAATGACTGTTTTAAGTTTGACAAAGGTTGTTAACTGAGGTAAGGTGGAGTAACCATACCGTGCACAGCTTGTGCCTGCTCCAATCTTCATCATGCAGGTGCATAATAAATGGGTTGAGATCGAATTGTTCTGTTGCATGGAATTCCAAGATGTATACATTTGCAGGAGTGATATTCCACTGGGAGACAGATTCCCTTGCGGCATTTCTGATAAAGCCACAGATTGCCAATTGAAAACTGAACTATGGACGCAAAATCTGTTGCTTATGCAGGAGATAGACATTATTGTATTGCTGCTGTCACTGATTGTATAACATATGGACTCAGAAATGACTGTGTTGCTTGGTCCACAAGTTTTTGTTTTCAGCCTAATTTGACTATTTTCATCAATGGTTACATCATATGACTTGAGCCTGTATTTCCAAGTGTAGCATCCATACAGGCTGCATTGACTTACCTGGAAGATGTCCTCACCGCTATGCCACAGAGACTGATCAAGATTCTACCTCTGACACTTGAGATATGAACTTTGTTGAGCCACAGGTCTGAAGATTTGATTCCATTACAAATGGACAATGATGTCATCATCAAAAACATTTATAATCTGCTGACTTTTGGATGGTGACCATTTATTCAAACTTATATCCAGCATCCAACTACTCTGGTGATTTTCTGTGTATTTCTGTGTTTGTAATTTATATTAACTGCCTGCAGTTGTTGTATGTAATGAAAGTTTAAGCATACCCTGTCTCAAGTTAAAATACAAGCACAAATGTATCATATGACCCCTCTTATATAATGTGAGATACCGGAAGTATAATCTTAAATGTCTCAATGTGGGAATGTTGGGATGAACATATTATTATATGCACTGTACTCACTCATAATTAGCATATGATTATTCCAATAGCCTATATTCATACACAGTGTTTTTTTCTAACCATAGGAAAATCACTGCTAAGGGGTTAACAGGGATTTAGAGAAGAGAAAACTAATTAAAATCAGTTTGACCTTGGTTAACTGGAAAAAGATGAGGAGCCTCAAACTCTAAGCAGACATGTTTTAACATGTCTTATCTCCAGCCCTATTATGCTATACACACTGTCCAGCACAACTTGACTCTAAAACTTGAGATAAGGCCCAGGTACCTGATTAGGAGAGAAACATGTTATTCTATACATCTCAGAGATGGGACAGGAGCATGTTCTCTGCATACAAGGTCACATTGGTCTGAATAATGTGTTTTTCTCACTTGACAAAATGTCTTTTGAGTCAGCAACAGTTGGGCAATAGTGGCTACCAAACAGGGCATATAAGAAGGGAGATTTCTAGCAGTCGTCATTACACAGACTGACAAAATGGCATTATGAACTTCCATCTCTGTAAACCTGATGATGTGAGTATAACTAATTTTAGTATACCTATCAACAACTAGTTAAGGTGACAGGGCAATTTATAATACAAATATGAAACGTATTTTATGCTCTGTGTTTGTCTGCTTACACTATAATGGTCTATGAAAAGAGAAATGTTACAGTGAATATCTATGTCACTATTGTCATCTGTGTCTTGTCTGGTCCAAACCTCTGTAACAAAATTAGATTTTGCTATACCTTATACAGGTTGCATCATTTCTCATTGGTAACTCTAAAATAATTCTGATATTATAAGTCTAAAATCCAACACATCCTGTCTGCCCATTTCCCTGCCTAGCTCCATGCTCAGCATAATGCAGTGCTGGATTCCAAGATCTGATATCCCTAGTGGCTTATCGTCACCCCATTCTATGAAGTATCCCTTTCTCTGTTCTGCTTGTGTGCCCCAATGTCCCCTTATATCATTCCCACCTGTATTAAAACTACATTACAATCTTGGCTTCAATCATCTCTCTGGGCAGTGTATTCAATTTGTCAGCCATCCATGCTATGAAGAACATTGTCACATCTCTGTTGAATCTCCCCCACCAGTCTTTATCCAATCCTCTAATTACTGTGCCCTCATTCCTCAAGATCAAGTTCATACAATCCACCCTGTTGAATCCTCACAAGAACTTGTATATGTCAATCACATCCCCCATCCCTTCTAGCCTCCAGAGTACACATATTAAGGCACAATTCCATTCATTAAGATTCAGAGGAATAGTTTTACAATAATGTTGCAGTTCCCTATTTTTGAGGTTTTGTGCTTTGACCCTAACTGATGACTGAAATAGTTTTTGCATTGAATATTACATATCCACAGAAAAGGATACTGATGTCCAGCAGTGTTGTCAAAGATGATGTCTTTGATCAATTTCATAGAAAAGGATGTCTGTCTCAGGCACGGTTAATTTACACTGTGAAACAACTGGAAAAGACTGGAGACCATTGCTGATGTTGAGTAGACACTGACATCATTCAAGTTCTCAACATCCTGAGGGGCTCATGTCTGGTAGCCCAAGACCACAGAGTTGGATGTTATGGAGTAAGGCATCCTTCAACAATATATTGAGTGTTTGATGAAACAAACTAATAAAAAATATAATTGAACTAAAAATTCTGAAAGGGCCAGCCTAGGATGTTCACACCATGTATTTATTAAGCAAGAAAATGCTTTCATGTGTTATTCCTTACAACCACCACCACCACTCCTACCCCCATACACACCTGCTATTTAGATATTTTGTCATTTTAGTGTCAGGGTACAGTTGCAGTAGAAATATCAGTGTGTAATGTATTTATGAAAGCAAACCCCAAGCACAGTTTTTCATGTGCAAATGAAAATTTTTATGTCATAGACAGACCAAAATTGTGGTTTTTTCAGCATAGTATTTGTGATGCAATTTAAGGCAAATATGTGGCAACAACAAAATAGCCCCAGCACTCAAAACTATCAGGTGCTACAGCCCAACACAAATGAAGAAAGAACAAAAGAAAAGGCTGAGCACACAGAAGCAGGTTTTTGAAATAACTTAATTTGCTCCAATGAAAAAGCATGACAATGACTAACTCTTGCAGAGCACCTGACTGTGAATGACACACCTCTACATAGTGAAGTGTGAACCCCTGAGGAGGGGTAGGACCCCTCGAGGAAGAAGTGTCAGCTTTAATATATTGGGTTGTGTCTGGTGTCTATGGGTAGGAGCACTGCTCTGTTAGAGTGTGTCACTGTCATGTATTTTCATTGGAGCATGTAAAGTAGTCTTATGAACTTGTTCTTACTGTATGAGATCAGCAATTTAATTTCTTCTTTAAAGGGGCACTGTCAGCTTTGCCCCTCTGTTTTTGTTAATATCTGTGCAGTGTGCCTTTTGGCACACACCTATGTCATTTGCACTGCAGAATAACCCTATAGATGTAGCAATTAAACAAAGATACCTGTTTTTTAAAATATTTATCAAAATTTGTCTTTATCTCAGTCCATCAATAAATCCACCAGCACCAGAAGCATGACCTTACTGAGGACATGCACCAGGACCAAGCACAGTTATGAGGTGACATTTTGCACCAAGCCTAGTTTAGTAATATGCTGCCCATATAACAAGCCCATAGTCAACTATTGACTATGGGCTTGTTATCTATGGATCTGCTACTGATACTGCACTCCAGCGCATAGCTGTAGCCCTCAATAAGGCATGTAGACTCCTTATTTCAGCTGACCACCTTTCTCACACATGTGACATTTACGAGCAGGCTAACTGGTTCCAGCTATCCACTAGGCTAAAGTACCAGACCTGCATCCTAGCTAAGTAGACATCACTAGGCCTTATGCCCCCTGAAGTCCAATCAATATTGACCTCGCAGTGTGTCCGCCACCTAAGTAGAAGATCAGACAGTCTAGCCTTTACAATACTTCGCTGTCGGACCTCTCAAGCTCAGCGTTCTTACCTTGTCAGTGCCTCCACCTGGTTCAACTTGCTACCTACAGAAATCTCCAACATTGCCACGATTGGTGGATCTAGCAATCCTTAATTGTGGGACACAGTAGTGGAGCACTCAATCCTTTCTTTCCCCTGCCAGCCCCCCGTGTCCCGAGTCTGTTCCCAAACCTGGGTTGCCGGTGTGGCGTCCAGCACCTCAGCCCTCAATTTTTTGTATGTTCCATTGTAATGATCATTTTTTTATTTTTATTTATTTATTTGTTTAACCAGGTATAGCACACTAAGCTGAAAGCTTTTTTACAGGAGCGACCTGGGAGCACAAGGAGGTTAAGTGACTTGCTCAGGGTCACACAGTATGCAATTGGAAGCTGTGGGATTCAAACCCAGGTCTGGTCTGCTGGATGTCACCAAATTTGCAGCTCAGAGCCTTAGACCACTGCGCTATACTGCCTCTTATCATGTTATGTTTGTACCTTATTGTCCTTATTGCCTTGACACAGAACCTTTGTAAAAGAGCCCTTGGCTCAAAGGTGTCATCCAAAATACAAATAAATAAATAAAATAAATAAATATAAAATCCTAAATTGTAAACTGCTTCTGGTAATTTAGAATTAAGACTGAGCCATATGTGACTTGCAATGTACTTATTAAAACTGGTGCCTAAATCCCAAGCATGCTCAACGGCGGTACACTCTTGCACATGTGCAGGATCTTTACATGTTTATTCCATGTATGCATAGGATTTAAGCACCACTTTTAAAAAGTACATTGCAAGCCATATAGGGCTCAGTTTTCACTCTATATTACCGGAGCAGTTCACGATTTAGGATTTTATATGGGCAGCATGTTACTAAGCCAGGCTTGGTATAAAATGTCACTTCGTGACTGCACTCGGTCCTGGTGCTTGTCCTCAATAGGGTTATGCTTCCGGTGCTGGCAAATTTATTGACTGACTGAGGGAAAGACACATTTTGATAAATATTTACAAAACAGGTATCTTTGCTTAATTGCTACATCTATGGGGTTATTCTGCAGTTCAAATGACATAGGTGTGTACCAAAAGGCACACCACACAGACATTAGCAAAAATGAAGGGACAAAGCTGACAGTGCCCCTTTAATGTAAAAATGTCCACCATCACCACTATAGAAACATAGAAATTAATGGCAGATAAGGACTGCTAGATCCACCTAGTCTGCCCATTTCCCCTGCCTACTGTAAAAGACACAGACCCTACTTAATCTCTGGCTTTACCTCCATGTTCCTATTGCTAGGGTTCCCCTATGCCTGTCCCATGCATGCTTGCATCCCCCCACTGTATTTGCCTCCACCACCTCCAAAGAAAGTCAACTGCATGCATCCACCACCCTATCTGTGAAGAAATACTTTATTCTCCTCCTTGCGGAAACATAGAAACATAGAATTTGACGGCAGATAAGGACCGCTTGGCCCACCTAGTCTGCCCATTTTCCTACCTAACAGATAAGCTGCAGATCCTAGTTAACCAACAGCTTACTTCCTCTTACCCGCCCCTAGGACTGCCTTATGCCTGTCCCATGCATTCTTGAAGTCTCCCACTGTTCTTGACTCCACGACCTCCTCAGGGAGGCTGTTCCATGCATCCACAACCCTCTCAGTGAAAAAATACTTCCTCGCATTACCCCTGAGCCGTCCCCCCTCTATCTTCAAATTGTGCCCCCTTGTTCTTGCACATCTCTTTTTCTGGAAGATGCTACCCTCTTGACTTTGTTAATTCCCTTGAGGTACTTGAAAGTTTCTATCATGTCCCCTCTCTCCCTTCTTTCCTCAAGAATATACATATTAAGCTCCTTTAGTCTTTCTTCATATGTCTTCTGGTGCAGACCCTGCACCATTTTGGTTGCCCTCCTCTGGACAGCCTCCACTCTGTCTATGTCTTTGTGGAGATGGGGTCTCCAGAACTGCACACAGTACTCCAGATGGGGTCTCACCAACTGTCTGTACAGAGGGATAACAACTTCCTGTTTTCTACTATTGCTGCCTCTTCCTATGCATCCCAGTATCCCCCCAGCCTTCCTTACTGCCTTCTCACATTGCTTGCCCACCTTTAGGTCATCTGATATAATTACCCCCAGGTCCCTTTCTATTTTTACTGTTGTCAGTATCTCACCCCCATTGTGTACGTTTCCCCTGGGTTTTTGTTTCCATGTGCATTACCTTGCACTTTTTGCATTGAATCTGAGCTGCCATACATTTGACCATTCCTCCAACCTTGCCAAGTCCCTTCTCATCCTTTCCACTCCATCTTGTGTATCAACCCTGCTGCAGATCTTTGTATCATCTGCAAAGAGACATACTTTCCTTCCAGTTCCTCTGCAATGTACGCTATAAAGACATTAAAAGGACCGTTCCCAGTACTGAACTCTGCGGTACCCCGCTAGTAACCCTCCTTTCTTCACTGTGTACTCCATTTACTACTACCCTTTGCGTCCTGTTGTCTAGCCAATTTTTTATCAAGGCTACCACCTTGGAACCCATTCCAAGGCTGGCTATCTTGTGTATTAATCTTTTGTGCGGGACTGTATCAAATGCCTTGCTAAAATCTAGGTAGGCCATGTCCACAGCCCCTCCCTGGTCTACTACTTTGGTCACCCAGTCAAAGAAATCTATTAGATTCATCTGACATGACCTTCCCATCATGAATCCATGCTGCTTTGGGTCCTGTGCCCCACTGGTCTCTAGGTACTCAACAATTCTTTCCTTCAGAAGTGATTCCATCATTTTCCCTACCACTGAGGTCAAACTAACTGGTCTGTAGTTTCCTGCCTCTGTCCTGCTCCCACTTTTGTGAAGAGGAATCACATCTGCCCTCCTCCAGTCCTTGGGTACCACCCCATCCTCCCATGATTTGTTAAAGAGAGTAGTCAGCGATGTCACTAGTTCTACCCTTAGTTCTTTTAGAATTCTTGGGTGAATCCCCATCAGGCCCCATTGCTTTGTCCACCTTCAATTTTATTAGTTCTTTCAGAACCCTTTCTTCTGTAAATGGACTGGTATCGACCCCCGTCTTCAGAGCATTTCTCTTGTTTGGTTTAGGTAACTCCCCCTCCTCTTCCTTTGTGAATACTAAGCAAAAATATTCTTCTTTCAGTATCCCTGCTTTTTCACTGTCACCCTCCACCCACATTCCCTCCCCTTTACTAAGCTTCAGTATCCTTCCTTTGGTCTTTCTTCGCTCCCTAATGTACCTATAAAAGGTCTTATCCCCCCTTCTTAACAGAATTGGCTATCCTTTCCTCGGTTTGGGCCTTTGCTATTCTGACTGCCTTCCCAGCCTCTTTCTGCTTTAACTGATAAAGTTCTCTGTCCTGCTCCTTCTGTGTTTCCTTATATTTCCTGAATGCTGTCCTTTTCTCCTTAACCTTCCCTGCCACCTCTTTTGTGAACCATAACGGTTTTTTCCTTCGTTGTGTTTTATTGATTTGCTTTACACAAAGGCTTGTTGCCTCTGTGATGGCTGTTTTGATCACTCCTCATTGTTCCTCCACCCCTCCTTCTTGCCTGTTTGCTAGTGCTTTTCTGAGGCACTCTCTCATTTTCCCAAAGTCAGCCCTCCTAAAGTCTAGTACTCTTGCTTTTGTATGGCTTGATTGTATGGCTGTGTTTATTGAACCACACTGTTTGGTGGTCGCTTGTTCCCAGATGGCTACCCACTTCTAAATCTGAGATTCTTTCTCCATCCCCATTTGAAAGTACCAGGTCTAAGATTGCTCCCTCCCGAATGGGTTCTGATACTAGCTGTCAGAGGCATGCCCCCTGTAGGGCATCAAGAATGACCCTGCTCTTGGATGTGCCTGCAGCAAAGGTGCTCCAGTTAACATCTGGCATATTCAGGTCCGCCATCAACAATATCTCCCCTTTTTCTGCCAGTCTAAGAAAGCCTTCTATCATTTCCTTATCCGTTCCCTCCCCCTGAGATGAGGGTCTGTATACAACCCCCATGCGGATTGTGGTGCCATTTCCTGTCTCCAGGGTGACCCAAAGTGCCTCATCTGCTCCCCGTTTACTCTTTAGTTCTGTTGCTTTGATCCCTTCCTTTACATAAAGAGCTACTCCTCCTCCTCTTTTACCCTCCCTGTCCCTCCTGTAGATTGTGTATCCTGGTATGTTGACATCCCAGTCATGGTTCTCTGTGTACCATGTTTCTGTGACTGCCACAATATCCAGGCAACCCTCTTCCATCAAGGCCACTAGTTCAGGGAGCTTGTTACACAGACTACGGGCATTGGTACTCATCACCCTCCACTTTTTGATAGCCTTACCCCTTTTAGCTCCATTTCTGGCCTTACTGCCTTTGCCTTTTTTTACATTTAAATCTGTTCTGCTCCATAATAACTTCTGTACCTTGGTGTTTACCTCCCTAATCACCATGTTTTGTGGGGGGAGGCTTGGATTTCCCTGCTTCTTTTCAGTGCCTCCCCCCTTGGCTAGTTTAAATGCTTGCCAATGAAGTATTCAAACCTCTCACCTAGGATCCTGGTTCCTCCCTGGACAGATGCAGACCATCGCACCAGTATAGGTCTGCATCCCTCCAGAGTGGCTCCCAGTCCAATGAAGCCAAAACCCTGAGCTCCACACCAGTTTTTCAACCACTCATTGAATTCCCTGGTGAGAAGTGCCCTAGCATCTCCCTTGCCATAGACAGGCAGCACCTCCGAGAAGGTTACCATATGCGCTACTTGTCTAAGGCCCCTTCCCAACTCTACAAACTCCTCTTGCACTGCTCTGATCCCATTCCTAGCCAGGTCATTTGTCCCTAGGTGGACAATGACATCCAGCTCCCTTCCTCATGCAGCTCCTCCCACGATCCTGAGGATTCACTTCCTGTCCCTCCAAGCCATGGCGCCAGGAAGGCACCTTACCTCCCTCTCACTTCCTCCCCCATTTCTACCCCCCTAATGATTGAGTCCCCCACCAGGAGTTGTTTCCTTCCCCTGTGGGGTCCCATGCCACCCTCCTTTGGGTCTCCTTTGTGAAGGTTCCCAGCATCCTCCTTGGTCTCCACTGCTGGTGCCTCCATAGAGGAACCACTATCTACCAGAAGAGCGAATGAATTGTGGAGAGGTACAGCTGGAGGGATGCAACTCTGTTCCACCACCCTCTCCCTCCTTGAGCCCACCCTGGTCCAGCCTCTCTTCTTTCTTGGCAACCTCTGAGGTAGTGGCATTGGCCCTGGTGGTCCCTGGGTGGGGGAGGAGGTTTCACGAATCCTAGCCAGGTCAGCCTGGAGATGGGCATCCTCCTCTCTCAGACCAGAGAGGTGCCTGCAAATAGGGCAGCATTGCAGCCTCCAGAATGTCTCTCGGAACACTGCCGCCCCACAGCCATTGCACTGCACCACTCCTATCATGTCTTATTTTGTGTCCCCTCTACTGTTTCTCTGGATGCTTACTCTCTCCTCTCCTTACAACTCTCACCCTTCCTGTTCTGGGACAGCAACTTCCTATCTTCTTCAGTAGCCTCCTTCTTCCTTACTCAATATCAGACCACCAGCAGCTAGGGGGGGGAGAGTGAGCTACTTTTTCTACTTTAGGGTTGACAAAACCAATATTTCTCTATGATCCTATCCTTCCTACTGCCAAACAGGAAGTTCCTGTTGACAGTCAAATCCAGTGGCTATAAAAGCAGAACTGGCTTTGGGTAGGTAGGTGGAGGGGTGGGATGGAGGGCAATTAGTAAGAAAAAATGCTAGCAACAGGAAGTTGTAATTTGACTCACCTGCTTTTATAGTGTCTAAACCACACCCCCAGGTAAGCTCTCTTTCCTCCTACTGGTTTAGCAAAGTCAGCTGATACAGTACCTTTCACTGCACAGAATACACACTGACCTTCTTTCTTTTCTTTCATTTTTTTAACCCTAAATAAGTCCCCTTCTACTTCTAATAAAGTTATCGGTATACTTAATCTTAACAGAGCAGTCCCAGCAATCACCCAGCCACCAGCACCCACACCCCCTGGTGTGAGAATTATGGCTTTCCACATAGGCTAGCTGGTAAGCAGGATCCCCTCCATGGGGACCTGTAGCACAGACACCCACTATTGTGGATGTGCTTCTCATGCCCATCAGCCGCCGCAATCGTCCCACAATTTTTTCCTTCAATTTACTCCCCCCCCTAGGAGCAGGATGTGCAATGGCATCAATACAGCCATGCAAACGCCCACCACACTCCTCCCCTTACAGTGCACACAACTGCAGGCACCTAGCCTCCACTAGATGCCACTGCAGTGCGATGCAGTTCACCCACCCTCCCCAGAGGGAGGAGAGCAGTAGTGGGACACTCAATCCTTCCTCTCCCCTGCCAGCCCCCGGTGGCCTGACCCTGTTCCTGAATCTGGGTTGCCAGTGTGGCATGAGGTGTGGCATCCAGCACCTCAACCCTCAGCACCACCGGGCTGTGCTGTGAAGAAATACTTTCTCATGCAACCCCTTAGTCTACCCCTTCTAGACTCATGTCATGCCCCCTCGTTTCTGGACATCTCCTTTTCTGAAAGATGCTACCCTACAGTACCCAATTTATGCCTTGTAGATATTTGTAGGTTTCTATCCTGTCTCCCCTGTCTCTTCTCTCCTCCAGGGTATACATATTGAGGTGTCCCTGTCTCTCCTCATATGACTTTTGGTGCAGGCCCTGCACCACTTTTGTTGCCCTTCTTTGAAATGCCTCCACCCTGTCTATGTTCTTACAGAGATGCAGCCTCCAGAACTGGACACCATATTTCAAATGAGGCCTCATTAATGATCTGTAGAGTGGCATTACCACCTCCTTCCTCCTGCAAGTGACACCTCCCTATGCACCCCAGCATCCCACTGGCTCTCCCCACAGCCTTGTCACATTGTTTGGTCACCTTTAGTTCATCAGATATGATTACCCCAAAATCCCTTTCCTGTTTGGTTACCATCAGCCCCCTCCATCATGTAATCCTCCCCTGAGTTCTTGCACCCCAAATGCGTGATTTTGCAGTTTTTCACATTAAATCTCAGCTGCAACACTCTGGACCATTCTCCCAGTTTATCCAGGCCCCTCTTCATTTTTTCCACCCCTCCCGGAGTGTCCACCCTGTTGCAGATCTTAGTGTCATCCGCAAAGAGGCACATCTTCCCCTCCATCCCCTCCGCAATGTCACTTATGAAGACATTAAACTGGACTGATCTTTGTGGCACACCACTGGTCACCCTCGTTTCCTCAGACTGAACACCATTTGCCATGACCCTCTGTCTTCTATCACTCAGCTAGTTGCTAACCCAGCTTACCACCTTGTGACCCACTTCCAGGCTGCCCAGCTTGTTCACGAGTCTTCTATGTAGAATGGTATCGAAGACCAGTACCACAACCTTTGTTTCACACTCAAGAAAGTGATCATAACATGCAGTGTGAGCAATTCCCCTAAACCCTAAAGCTACCTCGTCTGTAGCACTTTTAGCAAGTGGAAGATTAATATGAAGTGTGTGAGGAAAACAATACAGTAAAGTCAATGGTGAGGTCAGCCCAATTCATCATAGTTTTTTATTGTTACAGACCATTCCAACAACTCTCAACAAGTCACTAAAAATAAGAAAAAAGTACAAAATTAAAACTTTAAAAAAGCCACCCCCAAAAAAAGCCACACACACATACACACAATTTCAGAATCCAAAGTTTGCCTTGCTCTTTGTTACCGAGGCTCAGTGGTTCTTAAATGTCCTTCATTTTTTCCCTCTGTGTTGTCTTCATTCTGCATTTATTTTAAAGTTTGGATCCAATCCCTCTTCTATGGACTGCAGCAGTATTTTACCACTAAAGGAGACTCACATATAATTTCTGATACTGTTCTGAGAGGCATTTGAGAAACAAAATCAGAAAAATTTATTGCAGAAAACAAGATGCATTCAAACCAAACCAAAAAAAAAAACATGTTTCTTTCTTAGGATTTTTTGTTTAAGTTTGCAGTTCAGTTTCTGTTGAGTTCTTATGTGTTTGGAAATTTGTATTCTAGTTGCTTAGTTCAGGCTCTGACTGGAATGCAATTCCCAGACTACAACACTGACAGATACATGGCAAGGACTGCACCAGTGCCATGATGCAGATCACTGGTATTATGGTGATTCCAAAAACCCAGCTTCTGACAACAGCTACAGTGCATCACCATTAACACCCCCTCCCTTTAACCCCATTCTGACTTTATCTCATGGAAGTCATCTTAACATTCAGATAAGTTTCATAAAATAAAAAATTTAAGAACAGAGAGATTGCAAGTTTTAAAATCCTTCAGTGCTGAAGGATTACTCAGGCCCTGCTCACGTGGCAGGCCAGGCAGGTAAATTTTGGTGAAAATCAGTTGCTCTGTCTAAGCACAGTGGTATTGAGAGTCGCCCAACCCTTGCTCCCTTTGTCTCTGTTTACAGCAACAGGCTTCCGCATAGCACCCCTGTTGTGTGGACACAGCTACACCAGCGAGGCCACTTCTAGTCATAACTCCGTGATCTCCAGTGGACTCTCCTCCATGATAACTTCTTTCATCTTGTGCATAGGAGTGGACTTGGCAGACTCCGTCCTTGCGTTACGGTCATTGTAGATGCCACTGTCTGTGTTGAGTGTTTCAAAGGAGCGTGTCAGGCCTCTCTGGTCATCCTCTGGTAGGCTGTTGAGGTCTGAGGTCAGGAGAGTCCCAGTACTGCCATGGACCACATGGATGCCATCTGCTCCTTTAAGCTCCACTGGTTGCTTGTGCTTGAACCGTAGGGTCCCTTGACTTGGGCTTCTTTCTTCCTCTTCATCCATATCATTTTGGATTAGCTATGGGAAACAAACAATCAACAATGTTTCATTGCAGGAGAACAATTCAAGGTATTATGTCATAAGGATACTCTTTGGTAGAGTAGGATCTTTTGTTTTTTCAAGCATTTTCTTGCTCCTGCCACAGCCTACCCTTTCTGACTGGCAATGTCACAGCCCCATCCACATCTAGGCCCTCAACCAGTGTCCTCTATGGCTCCCCCAAGTGGTGAGGCAGGAGGGTCCTCCCCACAAAGACTACAAATCTGGTGGGTTGGGATCCATAACAGTAGAACCAAGAGTGCCAGTTGTCATCCATGACTGCTGGCAGGCATTTTTCCATTTTGTCTCTTGCATCCCCCCCTTGGACTCTCCCAGCTCATGTGCACATGGAGACAGTCAGTATATGCCTATCCCTCCTCACTAGGGAGCTTGCTCCCTGGCCACCCACAAATTGCTGCAGTGCCGCAAAAGAACAACATCATCACTTCCTGGGCTGGGACATGTTGCAATGAGAGGCACCCTTCCCACCCAGTCTGGCCAACTGCAGATGTTCCTGAACATGCCTCACCTGCATAGGCATGAAATGCCCTGCCACTGGGCCACTCCAATGGACAAAGATCATAAAACAATATTTTATCACCTGCATGAAAAGCTTCACCTCATTTTGAAACAATTAGCTAGAGAGAGTATTTCAGGAGGGCAATTATTGAGCATCTCTGTGCCTCTTTTTACAGGAACACTCCCCCAGACATTTCTGGGATTAATATAAGGAATGTGGGAACTGTTCAGGATATTATTGGTCTGAAGCTGATTACAGGGTAAGGAACCTCTGGAAGTGATAGTTTCAGGCTCAGTAAACCAGGGATGGCAAAAGAAAACAAAACTGTCAAGGGCCTGTATTTCCTGACTAAAATCTTGTTATAATGTGAGGAGAAGATACACTGCAGGAAGACGTACATACATTAAGAGTGTGGTAGGGGTGTGGAATGAGAAATGAAGGTCTAGTTCTTCAACTAGAGACTGAGGAATCTAGTAGAGTGCACCCTGTGTGGTACAATAGTATGACATGTTGTTTGTAAAATTAATATTTTGTCCACAGAATGTAGTCCGGTGATGGGTTTGGGGGCTGGCCAACCACCAGGCTTATTGCTCGGTGGTATGTCGCTCACTACCTCTGATCAGGTGCGAAATCTGGGTGTCATTTTTGACGACGGCTTGACCTTAAAATCTCAGATGTCAGCCATGGTCAAATCCTCTTTTTTTATCTGAGGAATATCACCTGGATTAAACACCTGGTCCCACTGGGCGATCTGCCAACGTTGGTCCATGCCTTTATCACTACCCATCTTGACTACTGTAATTCCCTGTACCTAGGGCTATCTGGGGTTGATATCCATCGCCTGCAGTTGGTGCAGAACGCGGCAGCAAGGCTTCTGACTGGGATCTCTAGATCCAGTCATATTACACCTGTGCTCCGTGAACTGCACTGGCTGCCTGTTAGGTGGCGGATTACCTATAAGGTTGGTTTACTAACCTTTAAAGCCCTACATGATCAAGGGCCCGGCTACCTGAAAGATCTCCTGGTACCCTATTGCCCCCTCCGTCCTCTCCACTCCACCAGCAAGGGATTGCTGGAGATTCCCAGGGTTCGATTAAAAACATCTGGATTTCATGCTTTTGCCTTTTCTGCACCAACCTTGTGGAATTCTCTACCTCGTTGGTTGACAGATTGTCCAACCGTTGAGAAATTTAAAAATGATTTAAAGACATATTTATTTGGTCTAGCTTATCCTAGTTATAGTTTTTAATTTATTATTTTAACTTATTTATTTATGTGAATCACTGTACAGTGCCTTGATTTTGAGAGGTGCTTTATAAATAAAGCTGATCTGATTTGATTTGATTTGATAGTCTAAGGAGTTTAACAAAAACACATTTTGCCCACATGATAAAGTTAGCAATTTGACAAAAGGCAGTTTGTCCACAGAATGAAGTCAACAATTAGTCAAAATGCATTTTGTCCACAGAATTAAATTAGTACTTTACAAAATGCATGTTGTGTACAGAATGAAGATAGCAGTTTGACAATATGCATTTTGTGCACAACATGAAATTACAGATTTGACAAAATGCATTTTGTCCACAGAATTTTAGCAGTCTGATGTAACAGTATGTATTTTATCCCCAAAATAAAGTTAGCAATTTAACAAAAGTCAAGTTTGTTAATGGAATAAACTTTACAGTAGTCAAAATGCATTTTGTCCTGAGAATGAAATTAGTTTATAAAACACGTCATTCACAGAATGAAGTTAATATTTAGACAAATTGCATTTTATTCACATTATGAAACCATCAGTTTGACACAATGAATGTTGTCCATAAAATTAAGTTAGTTTTACAAAATGCATTTGTCCACAGAATGAAATTAGGGAGTGACAAAATGAGTTTTATTTGAAGAATGAAGTCAGCAGTTTGACGAAATGCATTTTGTCCACAGAATAAATTTAGCAGTCTGAAGGCATTTTGTCCACAGAATGATGTTAGTGATTTGACAAAATATGTTTTGCCCACAGAATGAAATTAGGGGAGTGACAAAATGCATTTTGCCCACAGAATGAAGTTAGCACAGTTTGACAAAATGCATTTTGTCTACACAATGCAATTAGAGGCTTGAGAAAATGCATTTCTTCCAAAGCATGAAATTGCAGCTTGACAAAATATATTTTTGTCAAAAGAATGATGTTAGCAATTTGATGAAAAGCATTTTGTCCACAGAATGACTCTTAGAATCTGACAAAACATTGTGGTAGTTCAGTCACCTGGTAAAGGTGATTGAGTTAGTATATATCCACACACTCCGATTCCTTACAGACTGGGTTATGTTTATCTGATAGGCCGACGATGCACTGCGGTACCTGCAACCCACCTTTGTCCCAAACTGGACAATATGGTTCCAGCCAAACCAGCCTTTGTCATGAATTGGATCAAGTGCTGCCAGACTGGCCTTCACTGGATACACGACAGCTAGACCAGCCATTACAATACTTACTGGACTTCTTATCTATCCAAAGTAATGAAGCACAAAACAGAAAATTATTAAGTGCTTTAAACATTGCCAGTTACTAAGGGCTATTAAACATTTACTTTAGAAACATTTTTATTAAAGATTTTAAACAGTAGCTGTATAACATTTTTCATAAGCATTTTTTATTGTTCCAACTAACTTATTGTAAAGGCCAAGTAGTGTCCTGCACATTGCAAAACAAGGTCATACGCTTAACCACACAGACCACATTCTAGCAGCTGTTGCTTGCTCGAATGGCCTAGTGCTGCCTAGTACTGCACGAGTGAAGGCATATGTAAATTAGTAACGTCAAAATATCACACCACATCTGAAAGGTAATTTTCCCATCTAAAAGTATGTTTTAATTTAAACAACAACTTCCAATTGACAAATTTAGATATCTGCTTGGCAAGACCAGAAACTTGAAGGCATTTTTAAATTTAAAAGTCAACATCTGCTAGACAAATTCAGGCATAGACACTTGATCACTGTCACAGAATTGATTGCTTAATCCAGCACACCTCCAAACCAAGGTAGGAGAAACATGGACACCAGAGCGAGGACCCCTTTCTCTCAGGACCTCACTGTGAGCATCAGGTGAAGACAACAGTGTTGTGAGCAATTGCCCTTTACTCTCTCAACATAAGGAGTAGTGATAGGATATTGTTTGGCCTAATCTTTTATTTATAATTACTGCGGCTATCGTAGGGGACCTTTCTCCCCATTGACATTGTTTAATATTGTTTGCTTTTGCTTGCACTGCTGATCAGAACATTGTTAATCTTGCATAAAAATATTAAGTAAAAGTATTATCAAACCATCATGACATCTGGTATCTCTTCTTGATTAAACATTTCTACTTATAAAGTTGTAATGCATATGATATATTTGTTCACAAGGATATGGTGATAATCAGCCAAATAAATCAGGGCATAACTGAGACAGGCTGGTTATAGGATCACAATAACCCAATTTAACTCTCAGCAATGCAAATTAGTACACCTGCTAGACTTTATTCCAGCCTATCTGCACTGATAGATGGGTGTCACCTCCCGTCGGACAGGTGGAAGCCAAAAGGTCATCCCCTGGACATGGAGGTGGCCAAGGAAGTCAAGCTAAGGAGCAGGCAAAAAATTTCTAGCACTACAGCACATGTGACTCAGGATCAAATTTTGACCCCACCTTAGCTCCTTGTGTTCCCATATTACTCAGTTAAAATCTTCCTAAGCTGTTAGTGTGTAACCTTATTATCACTGTGAAGAACCACGTAGACACTTACTAGTATGCTGGAATTATGATAAAGCAAGACCAGTCTGAAATTAATTTCTACATATGTTCTTTATTTACTACGAAATTACACACATGATACCAGTCAGTATAGCATGCTGGTTAGAAATATCGCTCCTTTATATGCTCCAGAAATTAGGCTCATAATGTCTGGGTGGGCCCTGGAGTGCCATAGATATACATACCAACACAAACACTCAATGAGTTGACTGCCATTGTAGTTTGCATATAGCCATGGCACTCCAATTCCTTACAGACTGTTTCATAATAAGCAGTATCTGTAATCAGGGTGGGTTTGAGCACGTGTGTTCAATGTCTGTAGAGGTGGCAGCAATTATTTTTTTTTTATTTTATTGAAATCTAGGATTACAAATACCTTTGAGCAGGAACTGCTCGTTTACAAAGGTTCCACGTCGAAGGAATGGGGGGTATACATACATACAAAGGTCAACATAATAATACATAGTTACACAATAAAAAGAAGTAAGAGACTGAGGCTTAGGAAATTCTAGTAATTCAAAATGTGCCAAATGTTAGGTAGCATGACATACCAGCCAAGGACAATCTTAGAAATAAGAACTGCAGGTGAGAGGGAAGGGGTATGCAGGCAGGAAGGCTATTGTCGGAAGGTAGAGGGTGAGGGTAAGAGCTCTAGAGGGAGGGGAGGGAGGGATAAAAGTCAGGAAATGCCGGGGAGGAAAGGAGACGGGGCAAGGGGGTAGGAAGGTAGAAGGGGGCAAGGCGGGGAGAGGTAGCTGTCAAGACTGAAGTGGAGGGCAGTGAGTGGTGGGCCCCTGATTAGGCGAGGCAGTCACAACAACTAGTTGAAATGAGATGAAGTTGGAGTTGTCTCTTAAAAGGGCCAAGAGCAGCAGCAGTAAGAGTTTCTTTGTTGAGAGTATTGCACCACTGTGGTGCTTTGTGGGCAAAGGCCCTTTATCGCTCCTTTATCTGCTCCAGAAATTATGCTCATAATGTCTGGGTGGGCCCTGGAGTGCCATAGATATATATACCAACACAAACACTCAATGAGTTGACTGCCATTGTAGTTTGCATATAGCCATGGCACTCCAATTCCTTACAGACTGTGTTTCATAATAAGCAGTATCTGTAATCAGGGTGGCCCACCCAGACATTATGAGCATAATTAGCACTTTGTTTCCAGAGCTAGCTCTTTGGGAATACTCCAGTCCAACCTACAGTGTCTCATAAAAGTATATAC
Source organism: Neoceratodus forsteri (assembly GCA_016271365.2). NCBI lineage: Eukaryota > Metazoa > Chordata > Ceratodontiformes > Ceratodontidae > Neoceratodus > Neoceratodus forsteri. The sequence goes on from CM028135.1 coordinate 758,124,183, forward strand.
TGTGTGGTGGACCACGTGGCTACTACACAAATTTCTGCAGATGATGCTTGGTTTCTCTCTGCTCAAGAGGTGGCCACAGCTCTGGTGGAGTGTGACCTGATACCCTCTGGTGGAATCAGGTCACATTATTTGTATGCCTCTTGAATTGTTCTCATTAGCCAGCTTGCTATGGTGGATTTTGCTACTGCAGTGTCTTTCTTGTGTCCTTGTGTGATTACAAATAGTCTCCTGGACTTTAAGAAACTGGTTGTCCTGTCTAGATATGTCGAAAGTACCCATTTGACACTCAGTATATGTAAGGTTCTTTCCTTATCATTGCAGTGTTCAGAGTGGAATGCTGATTGCTCTATTGTTTGATAGTCATTGAACAGTGAGAATATTCAGGGTATGAATTCTGGCACCATCTTCAGAGTAACGTCTTCATAAATTAACTGTATGAAGGGTCCCTTGCATGACAGAGCACTTAAAAAGCCCCTGACATTGTTGAGGCAACTTTAAAAAAAATGTAAAGTTTAGACACAATTCAGCTTATATTTAATTTTTCCACATAATTCAGACTATTTTAAAGAATATTTTCAAGAAAACTGGATTACTGCCCTATCTGGTCTGGATTCTTGTCTACACCTGATATCACAGTCCTCTGCTTGTGATGTCACAATCTGTTGCTGTGAAGATGGCTACGATGTCATAAACAGTTGCTATGATGTCAGATGTAGACAAGCAGCCAATGCAAATAAAGTCAAAAGGTCAGTGATCTTGTTTCCATGCAAATGTCATCTCTTCCTGTCTACCCCTTCTCTGACCTACTGTCCCCTCCTTTGACCCTCTGCTGCTCTGATGCCCCTTCTATTTGAGGTTCTAGTATAATATCCTACCCCAACAGCCACTATGTATTTGAATGTATTCTTGCACCTTTATCCATGTTTCTTTACTGTATTTAAAGGTGTTATATAATACTTGGCCTCATCATTTCCTGTTACAGTCTGCCTTTCTTGTTTTACAGTTTGTTCCTCATTCACTGCACTGCCCCAGGTCCCCACCTGGGAACAAGACTCAGCTCAATCAATCAATCAGATCCATCCAATGTAGCCACAGCCTTCAACAGCACCTTCACAAACCTCAGCCTCATTCTCCTTCCTAATTTCTTTGACCCACCCCCAGACAGCTTCCCCTCTTCCCCCACTGATGCCCCCCCTCACCTACATTGTATTTTGCCTAAGTCAGCAGAGCTATATCTTAAAAAAGATCTAAGCCACTCCTACTACAGCAGTGACACCTTAGATGTGAAACTTCTCCGGCTCACCCTTCATAAAGTACCCAACCCCCTCACCCATATTCTAAACCACTCCTTATGTCTAGAAAAATTCCCATCTAGGTGGAAATCTGCCTCCATCGCCCCTATTTTCAAAAGTGGAGATCGTGCCATCATCAATAACTACCACCCCATCTCCATTCTCCCCTCTCCTGTCCAAGGCCCTAGAGCAGATTGTCTCTGATCAGCTCACGGATCACCTTAACAAATACAACCTAACTGCAAACAACAGCATGGCTTTCAGAAAGGTCACAGTACTACTACTGCTCTTCTGGAGCTAACAGCACACATCCACTCCGCCTTGGACAAAGGCGATATCACTGGTGCTGTCTTCACTGATCTCACTAAAGCATTTGACTCTGTCAACCACTCCCTCTTACTTACCACACTCACCAACATTGGTCTCTCTCAAGATGCCCATGGCTGATTCTCTGATTACCTCTCAAACCGCTACCAGCAGGTCAAAATAGGTAACACCCTATCCACTAGGATGCCTGTCATCTCCGGAGTTCCACAGGGGTCCATACTAGGACCACTACTTTTTGGCCTCTTCCTTAACTCCCTCCCCAAATCCTGCCCTGGCAACCTACTATTGCACACAGATGATGCCAACCTTTATTCCTCCAGCTCTGACCCCTTTGTAATCCACCATTCCCTGCAATCTTCCTTTAGTTGTGCTGAAAACTGGTTCTCCTCTCAACACCTTATTCTCAACTATAAGACCAAAGTCATGCTATTCTCTCACCCTCTGAACTCCCTCAAAGAGGTCTGCCCCCAAATGCTAACTACCAGTCTTACCTCTTTGGAGCAACTGAACTCCTTTAAATACCTTGGCATCACTCTAGACCCAGCCCTTAATTTCCACTAGCATATTCATCTCCTGTCCACTGCCCTCAATGTTAGGCTTGGGTTACTGTATCGTTTCAAACATTGCCTTACCCCTGATGACCTGAAGCTCACTGTCTCCTCCTCGGTCCTCTCCCTACTCGATTATGGTTTATTGATCTATAGTGCAGCAAACACCTTGGCCCTTGATAGACTCTGTCTCTCCCTGAATAAAGCCTGCTGCCTCACACTGGGATGTGACCATTTCACCCATACTTGCTCACTCTATAATGATACCAACTGGCTAAATCTTGACAATAGAATCAAGTTCCACACTTGTCTCATGGCTAAAAAAGACTGCCCTCAGCCTCCCCCCCCCCCAGGCTCACCACCATAGTTCACCCTGCCCTGGTGCTTAAGTATATCCGTAGCTCTGAAAAGCAGCTCCTCTTGGTTCCCCACTGCTGAACCTCCCCGTTCCAAAGGTCCTTCAGCTACAGAGACCCTTCTTGGATGAACAACCTGCTCACTTCACTGGTGAATGAAAACAGAATTTGCCCTTTCTAAACTTACCTTAGAGCCCACCTTAAGTCCTCTAATACCTGTGAATGTCACTGATCCTGCACTACCCCCCCCCCCCTTTTTCTTCTCTCCCATGACTACAGTCTCTGGCCTGCTTTATCCCCAAGACACTTACTTGAGCTGACGACTCTGCTATATATCTGATTATAAATGTATTGCTAAAGACTGTACAAATTAACTTATTAGTCACCTGTTAGCCTTCAACGCTCTTTGTTAATATGCTGGACTGTATTGCTTGTTGAATGACCTCTAATGTCTGTTCTGTTGTTATTCTGTGTGACGTGGAACCTTTGTAAACGAGTCTTTGACTCAAAGGTATATCTGAATACTCAATAAATAAACAATATACAAAACAGGGAACAAATGACAGCACATACACAAAACATAAATGGAATTGTGTCCAAATATGAAAATTATGTACTCACCATAATGCTTGATCTTCTTGAACAAGTCTTCACCATTTACTCATACTGCTGGGTTACAAGCAAGAAGTGCTGGGACCCTGTGGGAACCAAAAATTTTCAGGAGGGCTGGAGCTGAGATAGGACCATTCATATGCGTCACTGGGAGACTGGCTTGTGCTGTATAGGCTATCTCAGCATTGACTCTCCAACCACCTCAGTACTTTTTTACCAAGGAGGTGCAGCTTATGCTAACTATATAAACACCTAGCCTAACAAGGGTATAAGATAGCCCTTCTGACCCATGTAAGAAGGCCATCTAAGAACAATGTCTTAGCAGCCCAAACAGAAACAAAGGAGTGAAGGCCAAGATCAGGTTCAGTGAGCTCGGAGGATGGTGGATACATGAATAAATGGTGAAAACTTGTCCAAGAAGATCAAGAATTATGGTGAGTACGTAATTTTCATATCTTCCTGGACTTAAGTCTTCACCATTTATTCGTACTGCTTAGTTAGAGTACCAAGTTAAAACCAATGCCCTGAGCAGGGCGGTAGGAGACAGAGCTCACTCAGGGCAAAAGTCCATTAAAGATCATCCTGCCAAAAGAAGCATGCTGTCTGACATGATCATCCAGACTGTAGTGCTTAACAAAAGTATGCACCGAGCTCCAAGGTACTGCTTTACAAATGTCGTCAATGGGAACAGAGTGGATCTCTGCCAAGGATGTAGTAACAGCTCTGGCTAAATGTGCACACACTTGGCCTTCCAACTTAACCTGCATCATAGAGTAACAGTGGCATAGACATGCCACTATCCAAGCAGATATACACTTGATGGAAACAGGCTGAAAGAGTTGGGCAGCGTTGAAGGACACAAAAAGCAGCTTGGATTTATGGATGTCCTTTGTTTCATCAATGTATAACCAAATTACTCTTTTAACATCCAAAGAGTGAAGGGTGCCTTCTCCATCATTCTGGAAGTTAAAAAAATAGGTGGGTAATATCAAAGGCTGGTTGAGGTGGAACTCTGAAATCACATTGGGTAGGAACTTCGGCGCATATGGAGAACCACCTTGTCTTTGTGAAAGACAGTATACAGGAGGTTCTGTGACCGAAGCATATGTCTCAGAGATCCTACAATCAGAAGTGATTGCCACCAGAAAGGCAATTTTCCAGGTCATAAACTTTAGATTGCACATGGCTAGAGGCTCAAAAGGTTTACAGGTGAGCATGTTAAGCATGAGATTAATATCCCAGGGGGCAACCAGCTTCTTGACCGAAGGCCTTGTATGCAAAATGCCCTTGATGAACCTCTTGAACAGAGACAGTTGTACCAAGGTCATATATTCTTGACTGGCCCATAATAGGGTGAGGCAGCACAGAAATGAACCTTTATGGAGGAGTACTGAAGTCCCGCATCTGAAAGCTCTAGAAAGCACTCCAATATCTTGTCAGGGGGACATTGGAATGGGTCTAACAGAATTTTAGCACACCATTCTGAGAAGCATCTCCATTTTTCTCTGTAAGTTTTCCTAGTGGATGGCTTATAAGCAGCCAGGAGAATCTTTGAGAGACATTAAACCTGCCCACTTCTATCGCTTCAGGAACCAGGCGTGGAGATGAAGAGAGCGCAGCTTGGGATGGACCATGGGCCCCTGTGTCAGAAGGTCCATCCGCAATGGTAGTTGCCATAAAGGATGTACTGACAGCTTATTGATCAAGGGAAACCACATCTGTCAAGGCCAGTATGGTACAATGAGAATTATTTTGCCCTGTGGGCCTTCAGGTTGAGCATCACCCTCTGAACTAATAGAAGAGGAGGAAATGCATACAGAAAGCAATTTGTCTACTTCAGCCTGATTGCATCCTGACAGAAAATGGCAGGTTCTGGATTTTAGGAACAGAATAGAGGCAATTTTGGATTTTGCATTGCGTGGGGATGAGGCATGCTGTGAGCATGCAATGATACCATGCATCACACAGCAGCATTGTTCTGCAGCCTTTATAGCAGTTGAAACCACATACAAGCTGTATCGGCCCAGCCTAAGATGGCCAGTGGTGGAAGTGGTCGCCAAGCATGCACGGGCTGATGCATGCAGGTCACTACAGGGAGTGATCTGGGTGGCAGATGGCATGGTCAGCGCTGTAACATGTGTGCATCTTATGAATACACCAGAATTTAGTAGGGTACGGTCTGTGTAATACCTGTTATTGCTTCTGGTGCTTGTCTCATCACATGCATGCACTGGCAATTCAGGGTCGAAGTAACTGGTGTGAACCCATGGCACCTCTGTCACCCAGCCTCTGTATCAGATACTAAGGGGCTACAGCATCCTCTGTAGTAGTAGGATGCAGCCTTCTGAGGATGCTGATTTGGTCCACCTGAGCAAGGTCAATATGGCCTTCCTGTCTTGGTGTCTCTCAGAACTCTGAAAATGTTTGGAAGGGGTAACATTTTACTATGTGCATTAGAGCTCTGGTACATACCCTAATGTTACTTATATGCCTTGCTCTACTGCTCCAACACAAACTGAAAAGTGCAGGAGGGGAAGTGGTATCTTGTCTCCAAGCTGCTCAGTGAGGGGCTTGTGGAGGACGCCACATGCTCATGGCCCCATGCCAGATCAGAATGCCCCACCACAACAGGGGAACATTCTTATTTAAAGGGGATCAAGCAGCAGTTTCTGTAACCCCCACTGATGGGGTTACAGGAACACTGACGCCAGGTCCACTTCTGTCCATAAGGGGGAGCAACTAGTAGCACAAGCCATGCTACCATCTGAACAGGGCACAGTTTTAGAACTCTGCTGAAGCACCTAGAAAGATAAGGGAGTTGAAAATCGTGCAGACAGTCAGCCTAAAGTCTTGCAACTGTGTGTCATGACGACGAACATGATTCTGTGGCTTGCTAGAGTGCATCCAGAGTGGTAAAACTTAAAGGGGAACACTCAGCACAGAGGACTCCACACTCAAGAATGCTGCTGGTCCAGATGTGCACTTTTTCAGCAAAAACCTTTTGGTTTGTTCATTATTTACTGTAATATAGTGGTTTATAGTAGGCTCATTTTGCTTAATTGTAGACTGACATATTCTTTTACTACAAATCCCAGAATCCCCTGCTGTTGCATCAGAGCAGTAGGCACTAGTGGGAGATTCAATAGCCTGCAATGCATGTTAGAGCTTTTCTAATCTCAGATCATTTGTTTTCCGGGACTGCTTTTCTCCGGGGGCTAATTACAGTCCTCTGTGACTGTACATAGGCCAAGTAGGACAGTGGGATCAGCAAACAAAATATCAGAGCTTATATAAATTTGAAAATGCACTGCAGCCTATTGAATCTTCTCACTGCTGCCTACTGCTCTGATGTCATCTGCAAGGGATTCTGAGATTTGTAGTAAAAGAAGATGTCAGTTTATAACTAAGCAATATTAGTTTGAGATACTCTACTATACTACAGTAAACAGTAAGTATACCAAAATGTTTTTGCACACAAAGTGCACATTGGGACCAGCCCCCACTTTCATGCTGGAGCCCTTGGTGGTGATTTTCCCCTTTTAAAAAGGTCAATAAATAGTAAAAAAATAGCCAGAAAATGGCTGGAAATTACATATGAACATACGAAAATGCCAGCAGATACAGGCCATAAAGGTCTACCGTGTCTGCTCAAGTGTGCAGCTCCCAGTTTAATCTACTGCAGCTGCCCCCCCCACCTATTTCCCATCTACCTGATTTATCCTTCCTGTACTCCCACCCTCCCCTCAGTTCTGACCTTTCCATTGACCCTGTCCCACCACCTCATAAAACTGCCCACAGTTTTCAGCAATATCACCTCCTCTGGCAGTCTGTTCCACCTTGCTACCACACTTTCCATGAAATACTGTGTCCTTATTTCCCTCTTTCTTTTTTTGTTTTTATTTTTGGTAACTCGGTAAGGTCCACTAGGCACAAGTACCTGTTTTCAGAGGCAACCTGGGAGCACTGGGTGGTTAAGTGACTGGCTCAGAGTCACAAAGTATGCAAGTGGAGGTTGTTGGACTCAAACCCAGGTCTTCTGGATGTACCAAGCTTATTCACAGCTTGTTATTCTAACCACTAGGCTATACTGCCAGACCCTGCTCTTGAATGTACCCCCCTCCAATTTCAGACTGTGCCCCCTCATGATCCTCCCCCCTTAGTCTGAAAGTGCCCTCAGTACTAGCCATATTTATGCCGTTTAAGTATTTGAAGGTCTCAGTCATATCCACTCTCTCCCCCCGTCTATCCTCTAGGAAATACATGTTGAGCTCCCTCAGTCTCTCCTCATAGTGTATGTCTCCCAGGCCTCGGATCCTCTTTGTCACCCAATGCTGCACCCCCTCCAACAATTTGAGATCCTTCTTTAAATAGAGGCATCAGAATGCAAACAGTACTCCAAGTGCAGTCTCACCAGTGACCTGTACAATGGTAGCATGACTTCCTCTCTCCTTAAGGTGATTCCTCTGGCAATGCACCCCGGGCATTGTAAATGTTTTGTGTAATGTGTATTTATAATGTGGTACTGTTTTAATTTTGTATGTTTGTTTAAACTGGTCATTTGTGAAAATGGGCTTGTCCCACAGACTTACCAGTATAAAAATAAATAAATGAAATGAAATGCACCCCGGCATTTTATTAGCTTTGGCTGCCACCGTCCTGCTCTGCACACAATGTTTCATGTCCCCTGTGACTTGTACCCCAGATCCTTTTCCTCCTCTGAAGAGGCTATCTGCACACACTCCTAGCCAGTAGCTAGTCCCAGGGTTTCTGGCTTCCAAGTGCATGACCTTGCACTTCTTAGCGTTGAACCCCAACTACCACATGTCTGACCAGTGCTCAAGCTGCCAGGTTCTCTTGGAGTTCTTGCCTCCCTACCTCCCTGTCCACCCTCACACAGATCGTTGTGTCATCTGTGAAGTGCAAACAGGCTGATTTTACTCTTGATCCCATCTGCTGTGTCACCAGTGAAGATGTTAAATAACACAGGTCCTAGTATTGAGGCTTTTGGGACCCCACTGGTTACAGCTTTGGGATTTGAGAGTTCTCCCCATACCATTACCTTCTGCTGCCTATCCAGCAGCCAGCTCCTAACCCATCCTACCAGTTTCTCCCTGGCTCCCTGGGTTCATGATTTACTGAGCATCCTTCCATGTGGCACTAAGTTGAAGGCCTTGATGAAGTCCAGATACAGGACATCCACCTCATGGCCCTTATACAGTGCCTTTGTCACCCAATCGAAAAAGTCAATTAGGTTGGTCTGGCAGGATCTTCCCTAGACAAACCCATGTTGTCTTTTGTCCTAGATACCATTCCTTTCCAGAAAGGTCACAGAATCAGTATATCTAGCAAAGTTCTTCAATAAGATGGGAGTTCTTACCTTATCAATTAATTCATGATTTCAACAAGCTGACAAACAGGCACTGAAATGAGAGCTACAGATGTATAAGATTAACTAAGAAGTACGGGAGCACAGGGAACTCTGGCAGAGTCGAAATATGATCCTAGGTCACATGTGCATCACCAGCATATCAGGTGAACATAACCCAGTCTGTAAGGAATTAGAGTGTCATGGAATATACAAATCATAACTGGCCCACAGAATGAAGTTAGGAGTTTGATCAGTTTTATGTATTTCCTACTATCATACCAATGCGAACTGTGTATGTTAATGGCATGCCTTTCCTGATGTTGACACACACTTACTGCTCATTTCCCAGATCACACTGCAACAGCACAGCTCATGAAAACACACACACACACACACACACACACACACACACACACACACACACACACAGTTCAGGACTAAGGAAGAAGAGGAGGAGGAAGGAACTTCAGTAACTTGAGAGAATGTGGACTTTTTTTTTATTTTAGTTTTTTTCTTTTTTGGGGGGTTTACCTTTTTTTATGGGATGTGACCAAGGTACCAGCTACCAGGAGTCAGGCACCGGCATGCTGCCAGCTGGCACACACTTGTTGCCCACTGTCCAGATGATACTGCAACAGCACAGCTCAGGGCAACACACACACACACACCCACACAGGCTGCTTCAGAACTCTGGACTCCTGAACTGTAGCAACTTGGGGGAATGTGAAGACCCAACAGGGTCACTTTAGTGCAGAAAGGCACCCCCTCCCAAAAAAATATCCAGGACAAGCTCCCACTTATAGCCCACCCCTCAGGTGTCTCAGGGTATGAATGATGGTAAAGTCCATGGGAAGGGGGACCACAACAGAAACTGCAAAAGATGACCAACATTTTTGATACCTCGGGCCTGGGGTGCAGAATTCATTCATGGTGCATTGGGCTAGGAGGCAAACTGGATTAGCAACATGTTAAAATCAGAAACAGCAATTATGAACAACTTGGATCCTTAAATGAAACTTGATTTCTCCATGGAGTGATGGCTACTTGATAGCAAGCTATCACATTTGAGAAACGTTAAGACATTGCACCAAGGGGTCACTTAAATCAGTGTCCACACACTGTCCATAAGTCCATATGTGTCCATCATCTACTGGAGCACCATGCTGATGATCTTCTAAAACAGTGCAGCATACGATTCACTTCTAATTGTTTTTTTTTACACAGACACAGAAGGCAGTACTTAGCTTCCCACACTGGCAATATTCACTCTCTCTCTCTCTCTCTCTCTCTCTCTCTCTGCAACTTCTCTCAGTGGCTAATTGTTCAAGACCCTCTCAGGTTTACTGGCATTGCAAATGGGCCAGTGGATCCTCATCCAGACTGTGGCCTTCTCCCAAAACACTCACTGAACAGCTGTGCTCCAAACCGTAGGGGCAGCATATACTCACACGAGTAGCTCATCGGGCTCTTCCAATGCCTCAATGCAGCAGAATCTCTCACTCTCTGGCCTTACATATTCCCTTCAGGCTGAGGGGACTGCACTGATCCAGATTTGTTCAGCTGCCAATTAAAAATTTCAGGTTCTCCCTCCATGACTGTAAAGTCCCAATAGCTCTCTTTTCCTTGTGCCCAACATCCACTCTTGCCTTGGGTTCAAATCCTATAGCGACTACTTGCAAAGCACATCAGGCTTTTCTTCCAGATGACATCATCACACCCCAACCCGAGAGTCTTATAACTCAGTCCTCCACAACTTCAGTCACATATCTCATAGATTGCAGGAGCCAGACAGTGCTTGCCTGTTAACCCCCTCTCAACTCTGCTCAACTGAATGCAACTCCTTGCAACCTCTTAGATATAAGCAGCTGCCTTTCCCCCAAGAACCCAGCATACTAGTTGCTAAGCTCCCTGAAGCTCCAGAGATTTAACCTTTTAGAGGTTCATGGGCGCGGAGCCCTTACATTTAGCCCATTGTAAAATCCAGTACATTAATCTAATGCTGTAACCCAAAGGAGGGAATTACATATGTAACCCCTAGGTGGTGCTATCCCAAGGGCTACTACCACTGCCTGCTTGGCTAGTAGCAGAATAAGGGGCCTGATTTCTGAAATGGGTGCCTCCACCCGGAGGTCAGGGTTGGTAGTGGTCAGGCTAACCTGGGCATAGCCCTCTGGGACACTGCAACCCCCCTCTTTCCCCTCTAGTGGCCTGAACACTGTACAATAATCACTTTTACAATACCCCTGGTACACCACACAAGTACCCACACTGTTTGCACTTACCACCAGGGCTGGTTTCTATGGCTCGACCCTGGGGACCCCCTGTAAAACAAGGTTATTTACAGCAAATAGCAACAGTACAGTACTTTGAGCATAAACTGGAACCACAGTCAGATTACATGCAGAAAAAGTTAAATCTGATTTATTCAGGGGACTTGAACAAGGAAGGGGCAAAATCAGGTTACTTAGCTTAAAGATTATATCAATCAAGCAGTTATGCATGCGCTTTGAGTCCCCCCACAGAGTCACACCCCTGGATACCCAGGTGGAGAAGAGATGGGCTAGCCAGGACTGTTGCCTGGGGTTGCAGCTGGTTGGGGCCCTGTGATGGAAAACACAACATGCACAGTACACAATATTTGTAATCCAGAGCTAGAGGGCTCAGTTCGTAAAGGAAATGAAACAACAAGACAATCAGATGACACACTCAGATTAAGCTGTTGTTGCAGGGAGCTACCCTGGTATTTACTCATGATACCCAAGACTGGACGTAGGCTGGATGAAAATCGAGACTGCAGGTGGTTGATCTGGAATGCCAGGAGAAGCAGAGCCCACACGAGTCGCAGAGGCGTCACTTCTGTTCAAGCGTGGAGCAGGAGGCTGATCCCCAGGCATGTCTCTCGTCGATGGCTTCTCTGTGCAGTGGGTAGACTGGCTGGGCCAGTCTGGCAAGGTCCAGACCTCATGGAGACAAATTCAGATGCAGTCTGTTTTGGGCTGGATACAGCTTCCAGCAAGCAGAACACTGTTCACACAGTGGGGAACTAACTCACAACCCACTAGCAGCTCATAGCACATTTACATGTACGTGAATTCTACTGTACCAGGCAAAGCGCTCCCCGGTCACAATCGCAAAGTGTCTGCACACACCAGGAGTTTAGGGTTAGCTGGAACTCCTGACAGGCCGATCGCATTCAGCAAAATCTTTGGTCTTCTTAAGATTGAGCCTGGCCCACTTCAGTAGCTTACTTTAGTCACACAAACTTGGATTTAGTCCAAAATAATTCTGTTCTCTCCCTCTCAGGAGCAGCAGGCAGACATACAGGCCAAACACTCAGTCTTTTCCCAGTTCTCCTATGCAAATCCACTCAGGATTGCTGCTCAGAATTACTTCAGCTCCTTCTTCTTGAGCTTCCAGCTCAGAACTAACTGAAAACTGCAAGCAGCCTGGGACTTCCCCAAGATCCAAAAGATTTGGTTGGCTGATTTGGCTGTCAGTCAAAACAAGAGCTCCCCCTTCATTTGCAAAAAAAAAAAGCACAAAAAGTTCAAACTACGGTTCCTACAGATTTTGAATTCAGACTGCTCCTGTAGTCCGGCTACATTTTAGGTCCCACCAGTACTGTTTGGTCCAAATTGCAGTCCAGGACCAAGATAGTGGAGACAAACAAAACAGTCCTTGCTACAAAGAAAGCAGGTTAGACAAACTACATTATCATTATCACTCTAAATTATTTTCAGTAAATAGTTACATCTTTCAACAGAGCTCCCTCTCAGATTACTTAAGTTGCAATTATGCAGCTCTTAAAGAGACAGTGCACAGAGGCTATATAGGCTCTGGTAATCACATTTAAACTGCTAAAATGCAGAACACCAGCCTGGCAGTGAGGCAATCTGAAGGAAGACGTTTTGGGAACCCCCATTTGTAGGGGAGTTACACCCTTCCCTGCCTGGGAAAACTTGGCATCCACGTCAAGTCTGTACCATCATAACATTGAAAATGCAACATATACAAGATATTTATACCATTAGCATGCTATACAAGTACTATCCAATTCATCAATTGGCATAATTTGTCACTTTACTATATATTTCAATGTACTCCACTATATCATTTCCATTCTGATAATACATTATTCATATTTCACACAGGTAAATTGAACATTACTATACAGAATCATGTAATAACTTCTTCTACTCTAAACAATGCAAGAGGGGGCCCTTCCCTATCAGCTAACTTGGGGCTGGATGCAGCAGGGGCACCATGGTGAGAGGGCAGAACAAGTAACCTGGAATGGGTCATCAAGCTCAATTTGGGCAGTGAGCTCTGAGAAACATAAACACCTTTGTGGACTACATTGAGAGGCAAATCCACTAGCCTCCGGGGGGAATCGTAACTGAAGTGCACCACTGGCTTGACAGCTCAGCCAGTCTTTTTGGGGTAAACAACCACAGTCTCTGTACTTTCAGCAATGGTCTTGGAGCTTTCATCACTTATAAGGGGTGCTTCTGCATGAAGGGGAATGTCCAAGCTGGGAGCACTGTCAGCACCTTGCTCTGTAGTCTCGATTTCTACAACACTTGGCTCATTTCGAAGACACTCTGGCACTGAAGGGAGGTTGTCAGCGCTCTCATAGTGTTCCTCAAGTTCTGGCATGCCACCAGAAAGACTCATACCATCAGTCTCTCCTTCAAGTAAATCATACAATTCATCAATACACAAAGACTCAGCATCCTCAGACATGATACTTTGCACTTCACCTTCAGGGAGCATTGACTTCAAGGATGATGCCGGGGCATTAGGCAGTCCAGAAGGCCCAGATTCATCCCCACAATTCAGCACAGGATTTCCTCAAAACAACTGGCTCAGTTCATATGAGGAGTAATAGGCATTATCACACTCACTGTCATCTGAGTTAGACAAGCAGTCACTATTATTCTGGGCCTGCTACGGGGGAAGTCTTAAATCGGCAACCATGGGGGTAGGCTGACTCTGTTTTTTTCTTGCAGCAGCATGAGTCACTGTTCCAGAGGAATCAATCTCAATGGGTTCAGCTTCAATTATAACTTGAACAATAGGTGGAAAGTGGTTACGGTGCATGGTCTTGACAGCTTTGGAGTTATTCTCTGGGTGCACTTTGTACACTGGCAAATCATCCAACTTTCCAGCTATGACATGGGGAAGATGGTGCCATCGATCAGCAATTTTGTATTTGCCATGCAATCCTAAATTTTGCAACAAGACACAGTCTCCAGGCCTAAGCTCTTGAGCCTTTACTTTTCTATCATGTCTCTCTTTGTTGGCTAGATTTCTTTTGGCGGCTATTGTCTGGGCCATTTGATAGGCATGGTTCAATTGAGCTTTCAGTTTTTGTGCATATTGCAGGTAATCTTTGACTCAGACCCCATCGGGAGAAACCCCAAAACAGACATCAACAGGCAGCTGGGCCTCTCTCCCGAACATGAGGCGGTAGGGGGAGAACCCGGTAGCATCATTCTTCATGCAATTGTATGCATGTACCAAGGTGCTAATCTGCTGGCTCCATTTATGCTTATCTTTTGGGTGGAGGGTGCCTAGCATGTCTAGCAGGGTGCGGTTAAAGCGTTCTGGTTGAGGATCCCATTGCGGGTGATAAGGGGTGGTTCTTGACTTTCGCACCCACCATAGAGAGAGCATTTCTTTGATTAGCTGACTCTCAAAGTCCTGGCCCTGATCAGAGTGAATTCGTTGGGGGGCCCCATAGTGGACAAAGAAATTTTCCACTAGCATCTTGGCCATGGTAGACGCTTTTTGATCTTTGGTGGGAAAAGCTTGTGCATACCATGTGAAATGGTCCGTAACCGCTAACACATTGCCAGTGTTTTGCTGATCAGGCTCTAAACACAAGAAGTCTATGCAGACTAGTTCCATTGGGGTGCTGGTAGTAATGTTGACAAGGGGGCAGCCTTCTGAGGCAGGGCTTTTCTCTGCAGGCAGTGACTACAGGTCCTTACATGGTGCTCAACATCGGCCCCCATCTTGGGCCAGTAGAATCGAGATTGTCCTAGGTCAAGGGTCCGGTCGATACCAAGGTGGCCCATATGATTGTGGAGGGACCTCAGTACCAAATCTTGGAAGGCTGTGGGTAGGACCAATAGTTGCTTGTCTAGTTGGCCATCCCAATCTACTGTCTCTCTATACAACAACTGATTAAGCAGCTTCAACTTGGGGCCTTCTTTAAACAATAAAGTGGTTCGCAGATCAGAGGAACGCAACTTCAATCAATCAATCAATCAAAATTTTTATTTATCCAGGCGAACATCATTGAGCAGAGCTCTTTTACAAGATAGACCTGGTTAGAACAGGGTCAGGTAACATCCATGTTAAAAACATATAAATACATGTAAGTAAGTATATAAACACAAACACAATAGTGCAGTAATAGGGGAGTCAAATGATAAAAGGAAGACAAGACAAGCCATAACAGAGGAGGATTCAAATACAAGGGGCAGGTCCACCATTGAACCATGCAACTGTATAGAAACCATGTTCTCTGTATAGAAGTACCAATTAGTTCATTTACCAGGGGCAGTCACTAGTATTAGCCATCAAAATGGCTTGGAGAACCACCAACTAATGGCAAATGGGGTACCAGGAGGGGTATGTAATATGTAAGCAAAGGATAAACATTGTGAGAAGTGAAGTCCCAAGGATAGGTCAATAGAACTGATGTGGCGGTGGTGGCCTATGAGGAGAGGGAAAGGAGAGTTAGGACTTTTATAGTATGATTGCGTGTAGATTGTGGATGAGTGCAGTATACAGTTGTGAAAAGAAGGCTGGAGAAAGCGGGAAGATAGACCAGTATCAAAGGGAGGACAGAGACATCAAGGTGTTACATGAAAGCATGATGACAGACCAGGGCCAAGGAGGAGACAAGCACTAGAAGTAATTCATTCATGGTTAAATAGTACAGGTTAGCATGATGACAATTCATGGTCATGGGAAACAATTGCACTGATCATTTCTGAGACGTGAATATAAGAGCTTGAAAGATGAGATGCCGATGGCTGACCTCAGTTTCAGTTTTTTTTTTCAATTTATTCCACAAGGAGGACAGTGTAAAGCTTATAGCAGCCCTGCCAAAGCGAGAGTTAACTTTGGGAACCATAAGTAGGAGAGATTTGCAACTTCTCAGGGCATAATTGCCTACTGGTTTCATAGGAAGACAGTCTGTAATGTATTGGGGCAGTTTTTTGGAGATGGCTCTCAGGGTCCATAAGGCTGCATTTTTATCACGCCTGAATTGAAGAGAACTCCACCCCACTGATTGATATAGGGAGCAGCGGTGAGTGGGATAAGGCTGGCCTGTAATGAACCTCAAAGCTCTATGATATAATGTGTCAAGTTTGGTGATTTAGGAAATGGGACAGTGACTATAGAGGATGTCAGCATAATCTATCAAGGATAGAAAGGTTGATTGTACCAGATGTAGTTTGGCATCTCTAGTTAAGAAGCAGGCTATCCTAAAGAACAGGCCAAGTCTCTGTCGTAATTTTTTGAGTAATTCTTCAATGTGTTCTATAAAGGACAGCCTATGGTCCAGCCATACTCCCAGGTATGTGAATTTAGGGACAAATTCCAACTTCTCACCAAGAATTGTAGTAATCTGCAGCATGGGATTTGATAGGGCTGAATTTACCATTTGGGCAGAGGAAGAAAAGAGCAATGCTTTTGTTTTCTTGGCGTTAAGTAATAGTTTT
This sequence comes from Neoceratodus forsteri, assembly GCA_016271365.2. NCBI lineage: Eukaryota > Metazoa > Chordata > Ceratodontiformes > Ceratodontidae > Neoceratodus > Neoceratodus forsteri. The sequence goes on from CM028135.1 coordinate 758,140,425, forward strand.
TTGTTTAGGAGTTGGTGTTGCAGCAGGTTGAACTCAGATTGAAGGTCATTACATGCAGACTGTAATGATGGGTGGCTTACGTAAATAACTGTGTCATCTGCAAACAGATGAATGTTGGCCTTAGTTATGCTTTCATCAATATTGTTGATGTATATTGCAAATAAGCTTGGTCCTAAGATAGAACCCTGGGGAACACCTCTTAGGAGAGGTTTGAGAGTTGAGAGATCTCCTTCCACTTTCACATGCTGGAAATGATCAGAAAGGTAGTTGTTGAACCACTGTAAAGGTAATGGGTCAGCACCTAGTGAGGTCAGGGAAGAGAGTAGCAGAGAATGGTTGACAGTGTTGAAGGCCTTGCTCAGGTCCAAGAATATGGCGCCGGTGTAATTCCTGTTGTCTAGCTCTCTTTGCCAGTCATTAGTCACTTTGACAAGTGCTGTGATGGTGCTATGTTTAGCTCTAAACCCTGATTGGACTGGATTAAGCAGGTTATTAGCTTCTAGATACTGCCTCAGCTGGTTACTTACAACTTTTTCCAGTAATTTTGACAAGACCGGGAGAATCGAAATTGGTCTGTAATTATTTAGATCACAGGGATTTCCGGACTTGAACAGGAGTATGATGTGCACTGTTTTCCATATTGAAGGAATGGATCCTTGAGTTAATGATAGGTTAAATAAATGGGTTATGGGCACGGCTAACACATGGATGGCCACCTTCAAAAAATATGGGTCGAGGGTATCCGCACCAACACTTTTTTTTACATCCAGTTTTAGCAATAGGTCTTCAACTTCTTCCAGAGCAGTAGGACGCAAGGAGAAGATTGAATCGGTGATGCTAGAATCTGCACCTTGATTATCCACCTGAGAGCATATCAAATTTGCAGGGGAATTTGCCAGCCCGCCGGCGCAGTGGTAGGGTTACCGCTTGCGGCGCCAGCAACCTGGGTTCGGGAGCGAACTCAAGCAGCTGGAGGGCCAGCTGGGGGGAGGAGGAGGATCGAGCGCCCAGAGGCTGCTCTCCTCCTCCAGGTGGAGTGGGATGTGGGTCCCGCTGTGATACTGCCACCTGGGTGACCACAGGTGGAGGTGCAGTGAAGACCACATGTAGCAGGGAGGGAGGACGTCTGCTGGGAGCTGGAGCATTAGCACGTTATGACGTGCATCGTTCCTAGGCTCTCCTTGCATGCAGACGCCCTATGGGATGGGCGAAACAGCAGGAAAAATAACCCCCAGTGCTCCCTGTAGACGGAGCTTCAGGCCCCGATCCCAGGGCCCCTGCCAGCAAGGGTGATGGATCCCTGACGAAATACAGATGCTCGGGGTGGAGAAAGGCGGAGCCCTGCCTCATACCTGCCTGGGGGTCAAACCAAGGCAGCATGGGGGGCATGACTGCACCCGAAAGCTGACAGACGAGCAGGGACGTGCAGGGCCGTAGGAGACTCCTGAAGGTGAGGAAGTACCGGGGTGAGAAGGGGGCGTAAAAAGAGAATATAAAAAAAAAATTTGCAGGGGAATTGTCAAATGCTAAGTCTGCAGTCGCAAAGTGATTATTGAAGGCATCCAGAACTTCCAGCCTGTCACTAATGGTGTTATTGTTTAAGGAGATTTCATCAGGTAGTGAGACACCGGATGTGTGACCAGACAAGTCCTTGACTGTTTTCCAAAATTTTGCAGGATTTTTGGAGGCAGAGAGAAATTCAGAATGATAGTATGCAGCTTTTGTATCTCTAATCATTCTAGTACATGAGTTTCGTGCCCTTTTGAACTTGCACCAGTCCGCAGCAGACTGGGGTTTGTGTGCTTTTTTCCATAGGTTATCTCTTTCAGTCAAAGCAGATTTTAATAATGGTGTGAACCATCTACATGCAATTTTTGCTATTCGCACCTTAACTATAGGGGCATATTTATTTAAGGCATCTAGGATAATTTTGCTGAATATGTCGAATGCTAATTGTGTGTTTTTTGCCAAATAGAACTCTTGCCTATACAAGGAGTGTTTCAGTTCATTTATGTAGGCAGTGAGATCAAAGTTCCGTCTAAATCTCTTAGCAGCAAAATTCGATGAAGTAGTAGGTTTGTTGCTTGATCTTATGCAAGCAATAAATGAGTGATCACTAACATCACTGAAGAAGGTGCCTTAGAAGAGATGTGGTTTATTCACTAGGATAACATCTAGCAGGGAGCTGTTATCAACATTCTTTTTATTTACTTGTGTTGGTTCAACAATGAGTTGCGATAATCCATGGGTGTCACAGAAAGCTACAAGATGAGCGGCGGTTTTAGATAGCCAGTCTAAATTAAGATCCCAAGAATAATTATTTCTGAGGATTGTTGTTCGATGATATTACTCAGATGAGGTAACAATTGTAGATTGGCAGAAGGAGGTCTATAGCACCCTATGATACATAATGTTGAAGTGTGCTAGACGGTGACTTGAAGAGACAGACATTCGTAAGCATTTGCAACAGATAAATTACTCAGACAGGATGCCGTATACCTATCCTTGACATAGATGGCAACCCCTCCACCCCTGGAGTGTCTGTCTGCTCTAAATAGTAAATAGTTAGGGATATTGACTTCCCTGTCAGAGGTGGCTGGTCTAAGACAGGTTTCTGAAACCACTAGGAACTTGGACACATCTTTTCCTGCACATAGGGCGTCAAGTGCTAGCTGAATTATAGGATCTCAGGATTGAGCCCATTGAATGCTGTCATTGTCAAACTGAGGTAGTGCACTAATATCTAGAGCAGAAAAGTAGCAATATGCAGCTGGTATGCAGGTGTCAGAGGGGCCCAAGCAATCTGCTAAGCAGTCTGCTGTGTCCGTAGTCATCTGTTCATTTCTATCAAACTTTTTGCACAATGCTCGGATGTCAGGTTCAGACAGCCTGACCCAGTCGCTCTTGGAAATGGGCCTCCGGGATAGGACATCAGCATCAATATGATTCAGGCCCGGTCTGTATTCGACAGCATAATGATATGTTGACAATGCAGAAAGGCACCGGTGCCCCATGGCATCTAACTTAGCTGAAGTCTGTACATAGGTCAATGGGTTATTGTCAGTCCTCACCAATATTTTCACCCCATAGAGGTAATCATGAAACTGGTTGACAATGGCCCATTTTAATGCAAGGAACTCCAACTTGTGCACAGGGTAGTTTCGCTCTGATGGGTTCAAGCTCCTACTGGCAAATGCCACTGGTGTCAAACCATCCTCATGGTCTTGATACAGTACAGCTCCTAGACCCCGCAGACTGGTGTCAGTATGCAGCACATAGGGTTTGGTGGGATCAGCATAAGTGAGGATGGGGGTATGGGTGAGCTGGTATATGACTTAGTGGAAAGCTGCTTCACAGTCAGGCATCCAACGGGACCCGAAAAGTTCACCTGGGCAGAAAAATGCTTTGTCTGGTACTTTGATTTTCCCTTTTTTGTATTTTCGATTGGTAGGAGAGTAACCCTGCGTAAGATTCAAGAGTGGCTGAATCACTTTGGAATAGTCATTTATGAACCGGTGGTAGTAGCCACAGAATCCCAGGAAATGTTGTAGTTCTTTCAAATTGTGGGGCTGGGGACAAGTGGTCATGGCTTCAACTTTACTAGGATCAGTCTCTATCCCCTCTGTAGACACTATGAGCCTCACTTACTTCACAGAGGTTTGGAAAAAATGGCACTTGTCAATGGACAGCTTAAGGCTGAAATCTTCCAGTCGGTCTAGAACTTTAAACAGTCGACTCTCATGTTCCTCTAGGGAGCTCCCAAACTCAGTGACATCGTCCAAGTACACCAGGCATTCCAGCAAATTCATGTCTCCCACCGCTCGTTCCATCAATCGCTGGAAGGTGGCTGGGGCACCCGATATCCCCTGTGGCATTCTCAAGAATTCATAGAATCCCAAAGGACAGATGAAGGTTGTCTTCTCATGGTCCTCCAGGCCCATCGGAATTTGGTAATATCCACTGCGAAGATCCAACACCGAGAACGATTTGCTCCCATTTAAACAATCTACAGCATCTTGTATACGGGGCATGGTGTATTTATCAGGGATGGTCCGCCTGTTGAGGGTCCGATAATCCACACACATTCATACTGTTCCATTCTTCTTATGCACAACCACAATGGGAGAAGCATATGGACTCCTGGATTCTTGTATCACACCAGCTGCGAGCATTTCCTGCAAGTGTCTTCTCACATCGACTATGTCTGCAGGGGCTAGGCGTCGAGACCTCTCTCGAAATGGCCGTTCATTGTGCAGGCATATGTGATGCTCCACACCCTGGACACATCCCATGTCCCATTCTTTCAATGAAAACACTTGATCTCTCTGGGCAAGTTTCTGGCTAATTCTAGTCTTCCATTCAGCTGGCAACAGGAAGTCACCAAAATCAAACAAGTCGGGAGTCACTCTATCTGTCTTGCCAGGGGGTCTGTTGCTGAGCAACACTGCAGTGTCTGTGTAGTGTACCATAGCTAGGGTGCATCCTCTGTTCACCCGGATCTCCCAATCTGACACATTATGAATCTGGACCATCACTCGTCATGCATAGGCATGAGCATTAGCTGGCAAGATGCTGGGCTTAACCAATAATCCTTCCGGCAATTTTCCATCACCTGGCGCATCCAACATTAGTATTTTGTTCTTGACATGTTTGCAGAGGCGAACCTCCCCTTGAATGGTACACTGGGCGTTAGGGACCACTACCATTGAATCGGGATACTTCTTCCACACGACCCCTACCGGTTCATCTTGCTCCAATCCCGTGGGGTTCTGTTGCAAATCATAGGCCCTCTTGATCAGAGTGGGAATTCTTAGGGCCCTCCCAGTCCATCGCCCTTGTTTCTCACGACAGAATTCTGCCAGACTCACAAACATATGGGCATTGGTCCCAATTAACAGGGGAACCCCATCATACAGTCCAGTAGGGGGACACACTAAGGCCAGTGTCTTGACTTGCTCCTCTACACCAGTTACAGCTGCAGGAAATGACAACCAGAGGTGGACATATCCTAGGTAGGGATAAGACTTGTCACTTAGCCCCCACACACATGTAGGCCTTCCAGGGATTGTAAGGGCACAGCAGGTAAGTGTTTGTCATACCAGTCCTTAAATACAGTGGTCACTTGCGACTCACTGTCCAGCATAGCTCGAGTAAGAATACCATTCGCAGCCACGGTAGTCTCCATTGAAGGGCCCACTATTTTGGACCAGTCTGGAGGGACAGCAGCAGGGGCCTGGACAGATGATTTAGCCACATAGGGATTTGAGTTACTACTTCTTGAACCCTCACTGCGGTCATTTTGAGCACTCCTTGACCGCTGACTCGTTCTCCGAAGCTCTCCTTGAAGCCTGTATACAACTTTATCTAGGGCTTTTGTGGACTGGCATTCTCTCTTCATGTGCCCATCCTTCCCGCAATTATGGCAAAATATGTTTTCTGGGATTTGAGGTGGCTGAGGCATCACACTGGGAGCTGGGGCAGTGGTACTACCAACTGAAAACCTTGGTGCCATCTCTGTCTGCTGTGTGGTGAGTATTTGGAGACATCTCATCAATTCTCTTACTTTAATAGTCAAGACATCAAGTTTTGAGCTGCTGTCAGCAGGAGATGCCTAGGAGGACACCCCCACCCACATAGCAGATGCAGTTGGATAAGGGTCAGTGCCTGTACTCGCAGGAGTGGCATTCATAAGGAGACTGTTTTTTGTTTCCCTGAATTCCCTCAGCAGTTCATCCCATGGCAGCACACCCTCATTGGTCCCCACTGCGGAAGGGCTTTCCGATACCATGATCACTTGGGCTGCGCTCACCCTAGTATTACAATCCCCCTCTTCATTTTTAACCTCCCGGAGTTCTTTTATCAAGTCACAATAGTCTCGTGGGTTACCTCTTCTATCTGGGAACCTTAATTGAAGGAGCTGCAATTTAAAATGTTGCAGCATGTGCCCCAACCTCACATGGTTTAAGTCATTGGTGGCTACCTCACCTTTTCGGTAAGCCTTCTGCAGCGCTCTTTCCAGATGAGTAACATATGCAGACAAACTTTCCCATGGCCATTGTTTTGTACTTTGAAATTTCCACATCAAGTTCTCCCCTGACTCAGTTCTTCCAAAATTGCCTTTGAGTGCAGATAGATAGTTCTGGGCAGATGCATCAGGGTTTGTGGACCTCAGAAATTTAATGGCCTCCAGGGCGGGACCCCTCAAACTTTCTATGATCGTTTTCCATTTCTCAGCCTCTGCACACTGCCATTCAGGTACCAAAGGGGCAACACAATCTATCCAGGTCTCCCAATCATCCTCCCCTTGGGGGGTGGGGAGGGTTCTGGATTAGCTTCTCAACCTTCGGTAAGAGTCGTGACAAATGGCTGGTACAGACATAGGAGCCAGCATTGGCATGAGCACAGAAGGAGGGGCAATAACGGGTGCTGGAGTGGGAGGGAGTGTTGGGGGAGGAACACCCCCAGGTGGCAGGAATAGTTTCTTTAAGTCCTCCACAGTTTTCCCTTCCTCCAGCAACAACTTAGCAAATTTATCCTCAAAAGTATAAGATAGTGGGGGGGGGGGACTCATTCTCCCCAGGGTCTTTACTGTCTTTAGTTATCACTCTTCAGGCAGTGAGGACTCCTTCGGGGGTGATAGTCCGTGGCACTTTGGAACTGTCTACTGGGTCCTTACACTCTACTAATGCCATGAAACTTTGGGTGAGCAGATTAGCCTGTCGACCCACCACCACAGGGTTTTGTAAACATTCAGCCTTGGAAAGTACTCCCTCTACAGTGTCCTTATTGGTACCTAGGGGAACATCCAGGATAAGTATAGCATTTTGGGGGTCGATGTCCTGCCCAGTACACCACCCCACCAACTGGTGTGCAGCCACTTCTGTTGGGGTAGCCATTTATTTTTAACAGCAATTCACAAATTTGGCCACTAGAACACACAAAATCCCAGCGGTGAGCCTCTAAGATGTAACCCCTAGGTGGCGCTATCCCAAGGGCTACTACCCCTGCCTGCTTGGCTAGTAGCAGGTTAAGGGGCCTGAGTTCTGAAATGGTGCCTCCACCTGGAGGTCAGGGTTGGTAGTGGTCAAGCTAACCTGGGCACAGCCCTCCTGGACGCTGTAACCCCCCTCTTTCCCCTCCAGTGGCCTGAACACTGTACAATAATCACTTTCACAATACCCCTGGTACACCACACAACTACCCACACTGTTTTCACCTACCACCAGGGCTGGTTCCTCTGGCTGGACCCTGAGGACCACCTGTAAAACAAGGTTATGCACAGCAAATAGCAACAGTACAGTACTTTGAGCACAAACTGGATCCACAGTCAGATTACATGCAGAAAAAGTTAAATCTGATTTATTCAGGGGACTTGAACAAGGAAAGGGCAAAATCAGGTTAATTAGCTTAAAGGTTATATCAATCAAGCAGTTATGCATGCGCTTTGAGTACCCCACACAGTCACACCTCTGGGTACCCAGGTGGAGAAGAGGTGGGCTAGCCAGGACTGTTGCCCGGGGTTGCAGCTGGTTGGGGCCTTGTGATGGAAAACACAACATGTACAGTACACAATATTTGTAATCCGGAGCCAGAAGGCTCAGTTCATAAAGGAAACAAAACAACAAGACAATCAGATGACACACTCAGATTAAGCTGTTGTTGCAGGGAGCTACCCTGATATTTACTCACAGTACCCAAGACTGGACACAGGCTGGACAAAAATCGAGACTGCAGGTGGATGACCTGGAATGCCAGAAGAAGCAGGGCCCACACGAGTCGCAGAGGCATCGTTCCTGTTCAAGTGTGGAGCGGGGGGATGATCCCCAGGCAGGTCTCTCGTCGATGGCTTCTCTGTGCAGTGGCTAGTCTGGCTGGGCCAGTCTGGCAAGGCCCAGACTGCATGGAGACAAATTCGGATGCAGTCCGTTTTGGGCTGGATATAGTTTCCAGCAAGCAGAACACAGTTCACACAGTGGGGAACTAACTCACAACCCACTAGCAGCTCATAGCACATTTACATATACGGGAATTCTACTGTACCAGGCAAAGCGCTCCCTGGTCACAATCGCAAAGTCTTTGCACACACCGGGAGCTTAGGGGTAGCTGGAACTCCTGACAGGCCGATCGCATTCAGCAAAATCTTCAGTCTTCTTCAGGTTGAGCCTGGCCCACTTCAGTAGCTTACTTTAGTCACACAAACTTGGATTTAGTCCAAAATAATTCTCTTCTTTCCCTCTCAGGAGCAGCAGGCAGACATACAGGCCAAACACTCAGCCTTTTCCCAGTTCTCCCATGTGAATCCACTCAGGATTGCTGCTCAGAATTACTTCAGCTCTTTCTTCTTGAGCTTCCAGCTCAGAATTAACTGAAAACTGCAAGCATCCTGGGACTTCCCCAAGATCCAAAAGATTTGGTTGTCTGATTTGGCTGTCAGTCAAAGCAAGAGCTCCCCCTTCAGTTGCAAAAAAAGTGCAAAAAATTCAAACTACAGTTCCTACAGATTTTGAATTCAGACAGCTCCTGTAGTCCGGCTACATTTTAGGTCCCACCAGTACTATTTTGTCCAATTTGCAGTTCAGGACCAAGATAGTGGAGACAAACAAAACAGTCCTTGCTACAAAGAAAGCAGGTAAGACAAACTACATTATCATTATCACTCTAAATTATTTTCAATAAATAGTTACATCTTTCAACAGAGCTCCCTCTCAGATTACTTAAGCTGCAATTAGGCAGCTCTTAAAGAGACAGTACACAGAGGCTATACAGGCTCTGGTAATCACAATTAAACTGCTAAAATGCAGGACACCAGCCTGGCAGTCAGCATTTAGGCAAGTTCAAGGAAGACTTTTTGGGAACCCCCATTTGTGGGGGGGGGGTTACACATAAATATAATCATGTCAAGCCTTTTATATCAGTCGATGCTTGCACTTTGAACAGAAAGAGCAAGCAGCAATAGACCATGAGAAGGACCAGGGATGGGTTCATCACTGATGGGAAGCTAAAGCCATCACAGTGGTGTGTAGCCACGGTAGATAAGACAAACAGAATGCTGGTCTGTATTAAAAAGGGTATAACATACTGTAAATTTGATATGATTCTGCCCCTTTATGTAGCACTGGTCACGCTGCAACTGGCAGTACTGCTGTGGGCAATTGTGGTTGTCACAATATGAAAAGTATATTGCAGTAATTGAAAGGGTGTGGCAGAGAGCAACTAAAATGCTAAAAGTATTGGAGAGGTTGCACTATGGCAAATGTTAAGACAGTCTCATTGTGTTTTCTGGGTAACAAGGAGATATGATTGCAGTTTTTAATATTTTAAACGAAGCATTATTTCACCCAGAGAGCAGTAAATCTATGGTATGAACCCTTGTGGTACAAGTAAGTCTTTTACATTCATATTGGATTAGGTCCTAATAGAGAACAACATTACTGGTGATTAGGAATGTGTAGAACCCTGTTTTTAAATAAGCCAACCCCATACTTGTGCTGCACATTTTTAGTGACACCAAAGCCAAACATTTATAGTTTCAGATTGGACTAATTTGTTTAACATTTATTTCTAAATTTCTGCCAGTTTGCCTCCACTGTCAGTCGCAGACTTGGAAAACAGACTTACTTCAATATCTTCAACAGGGACATTGCAGAGCAACTGGAGGGGAAGGTCTGTCTTTGCGAAGATGACACAAAAATCTGCAATAGGGTGGACACCTAAGAGGGAGTTGAAACAGTACATAGGGCTCTAGGGCAACAGTTGGGGTTCAATGCCAAAAAGTGAAAAACCATGCATCTAGGGCACAGGATCCCCGGTGCTGACTATGGGATGTGTGTGGGTGTTGCCAGTCACTAGGCAGGAAAAGAACCTTGGGGGTTATTATTTCAGAAGACTTCAAGGTGACAGCACAGTGTGACAAGGCCAGCAGAAGGGCTAGTGGGATGCTGTTGTGCATAGGGATGGATACTGCCAGCAGGAGGAGGGAGGTGGTGCTGCCACTTCACAACTCTCTGGTACACCCCCACTTGGAATATTGTGTCTGGTTTTGGGGACCATACCTTAGGAAAGACATAGATAGGATGGAGGCAATCCAGAAAAGGGCAACCAAGGTGGTGTAGGGGTTGCAAGGGATGCCCTGTAAGAAGAGATTAAGGGATCTCAATATGGGCATGGGGTCATAATGTCATGGTCAAAACTGCGCACATCAACAATGCTGCATGCAAATCGGAGTGCGGCAAAATAACATCGGTACAACACACCAACCACCACAAAGAAAGTGCACACACTGGAGGAATATCTTAGCTTTTGCGGGGTTCTCCGCCCCCCTACCCCTCAAACTAATTATAAGCAACTCAGGGGGGTCATGGACTTCAGGGGAAACAGAAATCGAACTGGGAACATTTTTTTCAACCTGGGGAGAACCAAAATGCAGCCCCAGGTCCCCGATGCTGCCAGAGGCATGTGCTCTAGCCACTCCACCAGAGGAGTGGCTCAGCTAGGCATCCTTCACCTTCCATACTGGCAACCTACAGTGACAGGAGTAGCAGTTCTTACTGCATGCTGGAAATCAATGAAATGTTTGCATAACTTACTGCGCAGTAAGAGCGGGAACAGAGGATTGTGGCTACAGTATGTGGTGGGGTAAGAAATCATGTACTTGTAGCATCTGAAGAAAGTAGAGGTTGTGTGCTCTACTGGATAAAGCACTGAACTGGGAACCAGGAGATCACAGGTTCTAACTCTGCTAGAGCCAAATACAGTGCTCCCTCTTTTATCCACCACCTTTTTATCTGCCCTCTTACTCACTACCAGTGTGAGCCCCTGTCCCATTTTCCAGAAATACTATCTTCCTCTTTACCTGCCACCATCTAGTATCCTCCACCCTCTTTTATCTGCCAACAATTAGGATGTACAGAGGATGGTAAATAAAACAGGGAGCACTGTACTCGCTATGTGACCTTGGGCAAGTCACTTAACCTTCCAGTGCTGCAGTCCACCTAAAGGCAGAAATGGATAGAAGCAGTGCCCTACTGGAAGTGAGATGTTGCTTCTCAGCTGTGAAATCCAGGGCAAATAAATTTAAAAAAACAGTCTAGAACACCCCTTTTTGGAGGCTTGAGTCATTCAATTGTTTGTGTGCTGCAACTTATTCTTAATTCCTATCAGATTCAAACTTAAATTTAATGTATTGCAACAGCTGTTAATTGCCTATTGACATTCATACACTCATTACAAAGAAAATAACTCTAATGCATGTCAATAAAATTTTTAACAGAATTTAAAACCAGAACTAACAGATCAGACTCGACAAAATCCAGACTGCCTTGGTCAGTCAGTGCAACTCACCTACATATATCCTAATCTAGCCAGTTGAGTTGGCTGAGGTTGATTAATAATCTATGAAATATTTAAAAACAAAACTCACCTGAACAAGCCTAGGGTGCCTGCCCATGACACACTTTTTACAGAATAAGAGTGTCACATGCGCAGGGAAAATGAGCGCTCTGACTGGTTGGAAGGGCTCCCTAAATCTATAATGTGGAGAAAATGCTTATTCTCAAGCTGCAGCTACCCATTCTGTGGACAAATTGCATTTTGCCAACCTGCTTCATTCTTTGAATACATTTTTGTCCAACTGTTGCACCTTCACTCTATAGGCAAACTGCATTTTGTAAAACTGCTAACTTCATTTTTTTGGACAAAATACCTTTTGTCAAACTGCTGCCTCTGACTTCATTCTTAAGCAAATGACTTTTGTCAAACTGCTGCTATACAAATGTCTCTTGCCAAACTGCTGCTAACTTCATTCTGTAGACAAAATGCTTTCTGTTCAACTGCTGCTAACTTCATTCTGTGGACAAAATGTCTCTTGTCAATCTAATGACATTGTTCTATAGATAAAATGCCTTTTATCTCACTGTTAATGTCAATTTAAAGACAAACTGCATAATATCAAACATAATTCTGTGGACAAACAACATTAGGTCAAACTAACTTCAATTTGTGGATAACGTTAATATAACAAATAGCATGTCATATTAACAGTGAAAAGGCACATCAAAGGACAGGGACCTGGACAGGAAGGTAGGAGGTGATGGAAGGAAGGAAGGAAGGAAGGAAGGGTGGATGGACTGGTATAGGTTAGTAGTTCAGCAAGTAGGCATGTCTTTATTTTATATAGCGGCATTCCAGTGCTTAGAGATCTCAACAATAAATAATCAGATAGAAACACAAAAACAGCAGCGCAAACAATATGAGGTGAAACTATCAAACAAAAACCATACAAGCAACATCAGATACAAATGTTATCATCTGATCAGTCCAGGTATGCCTGCAACCAGAGATTCTAGAGGAGGTGGCTGTTAAACATGGCAACTGGGGGGGGTACAATGAACTTCCCACAAGATAGTATTCCCCATCCAAGGGCAAATACTTCAAAAGTCTTTTCTCCAGCCAGTTTAAGCAATGAGAAGGAAACTCTGACATGCCCTGGTGTGATGTAGGGCAGAAGCTCACAAATGTATAGAGTTATTGTGGAGAGTAAGCTGAGACAGGGAGGCAATGAGCTGATGCAATGAAGAGAGCAAACACAATATTCAGATACATTTGGAAGTAGGTAAGGAGCAGGCCAATGAAGGTGATTCTCCCTTGCACAGGGTCTTGGTTAGACCACACCTGGAGTGTTGTGTCCAGTTCTCTTCACTGTAATAAGAAACATCTTTGATGAGATCGAGAGGGTCCAGCACAGCGCCATTATGGGCTTAGGTGGCAAGATTTATGAGGAAAGATTGGACATATCTGAATTATTTAGCATAGGAAAGGCTAAGAGGGGACATGATCAAAGTGTTTTGAATACTAAAGAAGATAGACACAGTCTAGCACTGTTCAGGCTTTTTGAAGCCGGGCTGTACACATTCCTCAGAGAACATAGTATTGAGGGTTACGCAGCACGAGTAGACTGAATGAGTTTCCATAGAGAAATATGGTATAGTCACTGATGAGAATCACAGAAGGGAGGCAGAATGGACCAAAGTACATCTGACAAGACTATATTATATGTGGGGAAACACGGAAGCAGTCAATGCAGTACCTGGCAGCTACCCCAACATTTAACATTTTTTTTAAAAGTTACAATTAATGGTTACTGTGATAGTAGTGGATTCACTATACAAGGTAATATTCCAATTATTAAGATCATAAAGTATTGTACAAGGCTGAAGGCTCCCATTGTGGGAATTGACTCTGACATTTCACCACTTCAGATCCCCGAGATGTCTTGAACCTCCACCCCTGGGTTTCACCTTTGACCCTAACAGTGCAAGGTAAGCCAAGGGCAAGGTGCATTTTATTTGTAACAACGCCACATCCAAAGGATCTCAGCACTTAACAGAGACTAAAGATGATCCTACAGTATGCCAAAATGGAATTTCGGTGGACCTGCCAAAAACCAGAACTTTTGACACCAGCGAGGGGGGCTGAATTTTCAGAGTTCCACTTCAGCAGTTTAGCATTTTGAACAACTAAAAAAAAATAGAAACATGGACAATGAGCACAGAAAAAATGCCTCGCAACTCATCTGGTCTACCCATCACCTTTAAAGTCTGTCTGTTGACTTATAAAGCCCTACACAGTCAGGGCCCTGACTACCTGAAAGAGCTTCTGATTCCTTACCGCCCTGGGCAATTGCTCTGCTCAGCTGACGTGGGGTTGCTAGAGATTCCAAGAGTTCGTTTGAAATCTTCTGGGGCCCAGGCATTTATGCATGCAGCCCCTTCTCTTTGGAATTCTCTACCCCGCCAGTTACATGAGTGCACGACTGTGGAGGGTTTTAAACGAGCCTTAAAAACCCAGTTATGGAACCAGGCATTTGGTGATTGACGGTATTCATTTTAATGTTTTTGGATGGTTGTGTACAAACTGATTTGCTGCAATTTGTACAAATGTTGCTTGTTTTTAAACCTGTTCAGCGCCTTGGTTTTGGAAAGGCACCTTACAAATAAAGTTTTATTATTTTATTATTTTATTATTTGTTATCCCTACCTATGGTATGTTACGAGAACCATAGCAGTCATTTATTCACCCTTCCCGCATGCTCTCCTCCCCACCCACCTTTTTCAGCATCATACTGTATGCCTAACCCACCCATGTATAAATCCCACTACTGTTTTGGCAAGGACCACCCCTCTCAGCAGCTCAACCCACTTTTCTACCACCCAGTAAATAAATACTTTCAGGCGTCAATTTTAAATCTCACACTGATCAGTTTCATGGAGCTACCCCCTCTGCCTGTGTTTTCACTCACTGTGAACAATTCTTTGCTATCTACCCTGTTTACTCCAAGTACAAATGTGTAAGTCTCCGTCATGTAAACCCTTTCCCATCTGTACTCCAGCATGTGCATGTTGAGACCCTCAAAACTTTCTGTTAGAGCTTTCTTTGCTGCCATTGACTCATCTTGGTGACCCTCCTCTGTCCTATCTTTTAGACTCTTGAGGCCTTTCAGCATCCTCCCCTCAGTTATGTGTTCTATACTGCCTCTTAAGGATGTGCAAATACATCAATTAAGTATCTGATGAATATTCGTCGAATACTTTAGAGAGTTTTCGGGTATTCAGCAATATAGGGATGTTCGGCATTCAGGAATTTGGACTTCATTAGCCCACCCCAAACCAACAATTAAACAGTGAAAATTGGGGCCAGCTGAGCTCCCTAAGCCCACGGCTCTATTAAAAAATAACAAATAACTAGTTAGGTGGCTGTGGTTGGATTTGAACCTGTAATCTTTGTTTTGTGGGTCTGAGATGTACTGTATTTTATTGTGCAATATTCATGAGGATCCGATTGAAGTAAGAGTATGCTGTTCAGCAATAAATTAAAATTAGGATCTGTAAGTAGATCATGTTACACAGCTTTAAGTGTGTTGAATAAAAACATCTATTTTTTTTCTAAACTAAATCTTCTATGGTGATGACTTTGATTCCCTACATCTGCATGTACTGTAGATGCACCCTCCTGAGATGAAACTGTCAGTGCCTAACTGCCTAATGGTCATTTAAAACTTTCTGATGTACCTGGTGCAGCTGCTGCTGCAGTCTATAGAATGAGTGCCTCCGTCATGTAGCACAGTTTTTTTATTTATACATAACTTGATTTAAACAGTGGCTGAGGAACTTGCTGGCACTGCCCTACCTCACATTCAGGCAAAACAGCTCACAAAAAAGGGCACCCAAGTTGGCCCAGTGGTGCTGAGGGTTGAGGCGTTGGATGCCACACTTTGCGCCACGCCAGCAACCCAGGTTTGGGAATGAGCCCAGGGTGCCAGAGGTTGGTAGGGGAGAGAGAGGATCAAGCACCCGGAGGACTGCTCTCCTCTCTAGGGAAGGGAGGGACTGCTGTCCCACTTGTTGATCACTCTCTGGCAGTGGCTGAAGGGTGATACAGATCGGGAGGCACGTAGTCGATGTACGGCATCGGTGGGGAGGTGGGAGGGAGAAAACCAAGGAGGAAAATGGAGCTGGCAGGCTCTGTGATGGGCCCACTAGTGCCCGTCCCAGCCCCCCAGAATATGGATGTTGATCTCTGGGGTGGGGGGAGTGGAAAGTCAATGCCCCTCGCCTCAGCTTTGTCATGGGGTGGGTAACCCATTGGGTATCACCAGGAGGGTCAGGCAGGGAATGGTGGGCCGGATACCGAGTCTCTTCCGAGAGGGGGCAGAGCGGAGCCACCTGCAAGGCTCCTGGAGGAAAAACAAATAATAGAAGGAAAAAAAAGGCACCAGAGCATCTGCTGAATAAGTCAGCTGAGGCCTCACTTCAGGAAGGACATTGACCGGGTGGAAACAGCACAAAGAAAGGCAACAAAATGTGATACATGTCCTATGAAGAAAGACTTAGGGAACTGAATATGTAAATAAGTAGTATGTAGAATTTATTTAAGTGCCTTTCAAATACCAAGGCGCTGTGTACAATAAAATAAACAAACAATATAATCAAATAAACATCCATAAAATTTTAAAAACCTTTAGAAAGCGACTGATAAAACAGATATGTTTTGAGCTCCAATTTAAAACTCGAGATGATCAGGCATTCCCTTAACTGACAAGGTAGAGAATTCCACAGGGTAGGGGCAGCATAAGAAAAAGCATGTGCCCCAGATGTTTTTAACCGAACCCTGGGATTCTCTAGCAATCCCTTGTCAATGGATCGGAGTGAGCAGGAGGGGCAGTAGGGAGTAAGGAGATCTTGCAAATACCGGGGGTCCCTGTTCATGTAGGGCTCTGTAGGTCAGTAACCCGACCTTGAAGGTGATCTGCCACTGTACTGGCAGCCAGTGTAGTTCACGCAGCACAGGCATAATATGACTAGTCCTGGATGTACCAGTCAAAAGCCTGGCAGCCTTGTTCTGCACTAGCTGCAAGCGACAGATATCAACCCCTGGAAGCCCTAGGTAGAGGGCATTGCAGTAATCAAGGCAGGTGGTTATGAAGGCATGGACCAGTGTAGGAAGGTCAGCTGGAGGAACTAGGTGTTTCACCCGGGCGATATTCCTTAGGTGCTAAAAGGAGGATTTGACAATGGCATACACCCGTGATTTCAGGGTCAAACCACTGTCAAGAATAATGCCTGGATTACAAACCAGGTCTGAGGTGATGAGCTGGACACCATCAAACCATAAGCCTGAAGGATGCTCAGCCCCAAGACCCACCTCTGGACAGCACGGGTCCACAACCAATACCTTGGTCTTACCTGGATTTAACCTCAGCCAGCTAGTGCTCATCCAATTCTTGATCTCGGCTAGACAGTTGTTAAGCACGGAGATCGCATCATCCTGCCCAGGAATAAAGGATATATACAGTTGGGTATCATCTGCATAGCAGTGAAAATCCAAACTGTATAGCCTAATGATATCTCCTAATGGCAGCATATACACTGCAAACATCATGGGCGCCAATATGGAACCCTGCGGCACCCCACAGGACAGGGGGTGAACATCAGAGGAATAAATTCCAGTGACAACCCTCTGCAACCTGCCCATGAGGAAAGATCAAAACCACCTTAGGACTGTTGCAGACAGTCCACAGAGAAGTCACAGGCACTCCAAAGCACATCATGGTCTACAGTGTCAAATGGTGCCAAGAGATCAAGAAGAACTAAGACAGTACGAGCCTTTCGATCTCTCACAATTAGGAGGTCATTTAAAACCTGAACAAGGGCAGTCTCAGTGCTATGTCTTTTCCTAAACCCAGATTGGAGAACATTATAGACATTGTGAGTTGTAAGATGGTCATCCAGCTGCAACACAACCACCTTCTCAATAACCTTACCCACAAAAGGTAGATTAGAGACAGGTCTATAGTTAGCTAGACAGTCTGGATCTAAGGAGGGGTTTTTAAGGAGTGGTCAGATGACTGCCTAATTGAGGGGATCAGGAAAGATCCCCTTCTCCAGGGAACTCCAGACAATTCCAGCAAGGACTGGGAAGATAACATCTACGCAACCTACCAATAGAGGCAAACGGCCCAGATCCAAATTACAGCTGGTTGGTCGCAAAGTCTGGACAATCCTCACAATGTCCACGAATTACAGATGGCTAAAGTCAGACCAGGCAGAACAGGCACTCGCCACCTCCAGCCGAGCTCTACAATCCCTCATAGAGAGAGTTGGGCCGATACACGACCTGATGATGGCAATCTTATCTGCGAAGAATCAAGCAAGCTCGTTGCACTTGATTTGTGAAAAATATCTTCCACACTGAAGACAGACTGGGTTGCACAGTCTGTCCACAGTCTGGAAGGGCTGAGCCAGTCAATTCCTCACATCAGCAATCTTCCCGGACAGGAATTCTGCCTTCTTATGAGTGATTGCTGATTGATAGCCCTTATAATGTTCCATCAATCTAAGCCTGTCAGCATCCAGGCCGGATTTACGCCAAGCTCTCTCTAGCCTTCAATCCACTCTTCTCAGATCCTTCAAGGACCCATCAAACCAAGGGGTCCTTTGGAGCAGAGTGAGTGGGCAAACACGAACAGGAGCAATTGAGTCCAGGGCATCACCCACCACCTTATTGAACGCCAGTACAAGACCCCCTGGTCTCATGCAGTCACCCGATAAACCCGATAGTTTCAGCAACACCGATAGGCCCTCTGGGGTAACTCCACTTAAAGGGCAGTACTGGACCATCTCTGTGGGGGCAGACCTATATGGGGGTGCCCCAAAACTGAACCTTATGGTGTGATGGTCTGACCAACAACTGGTTCCACCCCCAAATCCGTGATCTCCATCCCCAGGAGGAACACAAGATCCAAAGAGTGACCCCCTATATGGGTAGCAGAGGTAACCACCTGTGTAAGGCTTAACATAATCATAAACTGGAGGAGATTATTTCCAAATTGTGAGAGTTCATCATCGACCCAAGCATTGAAGTCACCCAGAATTAACCATCTGATCGACTCCAAAGCCACATCGATAATGAAGTCTGCAAACTCCTTCAGGAATTCAACCCCATCACCAGGTGGATGGCAGATGAGGAGTATCCTGAACCCTAAACCTGCTCCCAGGACACATTCAAAGGACCAAGTGCACCCCGCTGGCGCATCCACAAGGCCCAGTTCCATTTTAAACATAATGGCTACAACCCTGCCCATACGAACCAATCTCAGGCGGTGTATCACTGAGAACCTAGCTGGAACAGCAGATGCCAAAATAGGGTCTGCATTCTCATCCAGCCAGGTCTCGGTGATGCATGCCAGATTGGATGTTCCAACAAGATCAGCTATAATAGCCGTCTTGTTCCTAATCAATCTGGCATTGTACAACACCACCTGGGTTGGATGGGTCATTGAGGAAGATCCCAGGACCTGCCCACTATTTGTGGAGTCCTTGGGTATGGGAACCAGGTAGGAAACATCCCTTTCCTGACCCTATTTCACCCCAGGGCATCGCCTGGTCTCTACGACCTCTATCTGTCCACCCCTCTTCATTCTCCCACTATGCCCAGATCACACCCCTTTCAATCGAATTTTGACTATCCCCAAGGTTCGACATCTCTTATACACCTTAGCTGGTAATGGGGGACAGTCAAAAGGGCACAAATCCCTAAGCATTGTGGGAAAATCATGCCTGACAATCTTAAAACCCTCCCAAGACATTTCAAATTCAACAATTAACAAAATAAAACCCCAAAAATTTACAAACAAAATAATTTCACTCTACAATACCACCCCCACACATACACAAACACCTTCAATGGAGTACCTCTCACACAGCCCCACCAGGACCCAAACAACCACTACACTCACTACAGTCACCACCCAATTCACACACACCACCCAAATATCAATCCCCCCAACATAAACAATATAAACCCCCCAAAAAACCAGAACATAGATAAAACAAAAATGTTAAAACAACAGTCCAAAAATTAAGTCCTATAAAGTTTCCAGTTCATAATCAGTTCACATTTAGAAGTCCTCTCACATCTCCCCAATTGTAAAAACCTTAGCTTCAATTTCAGTACCAGTAGTCCAGCACTTCTCAGCAGTACATCAAACAAACGACTTTGAATGTTTTATGAATAGGCCAAACCAGCTCTCACCTCCCTTAGCCAATAATGCCAAAACTCTTAATCCCAGACTCTGCTTTCACTAAGAGTCTGACAGGAAAGCATACAGTAAAAAGAAAACAAATTCAAACCAGTAGGGATTAGGCAACGTCCTCGGAAATGCTGCGGGTTTGCTCAACTGTTGATGTCGGATAAGGTCTCACATCCACTAAATGCTGCCAGCATAGGGGGCCAGTAGCATGAAGGGGAGAGCAACCACCTCTGGAGGAATCACTGCACCTGGTCAGATCCATAGCAACGGCCCCCAGCCCAACATCTGCTCACCAGAAGATCCCCCCAGCAGGCCTAGGCAGCACCGGTAACATGCATCCACCCTCCAGCGGACCCAAGACCAACATCACCCGCTCCAGACCCAGCCAACAACAGCAACCACCTCCAGTAGTGTCACCACAAAATTCACAGTTACCTCAGCTGGTCCCCTACCCAGATTACAGTTTATGTAGTCAATAACAATCAGTTCCAAAGATAGTCCCAACGATAATGAAACTCCAGGGCAATATCAAGCTGCAGAGACTCCTCTCCTGACTATCCAGCAGTCTGATTTCCAGAAATCTCTTCTCTCCCGATCTAATCAGATCCCCGACAGCAGCAATTCTTCAAAGCCCTGTCAGGCCCCTGTGAAAGTTCTTTCACATGGCAAATCAGCACGGGTCCCCATCAACCCTACACTGGCTAAACCAGAGGATGCTGCCGACAGGTAAATTTATTCGTGGATAAAAATCCAAATAAGTAAAAGTATTGAACTGTTGGAGATAAAACGGCCCGTTTGTAATGGATGAAGGCAGTTCCATTTACAGTCCGTTTTACTGCAGTTGGCGGATACAGTGAAGTACAGCGAGTGCTCACTTAATCCCGCAGTCGTAAACTTAATGCCTCACTCAAACTCTAAGTGACTGCACTACAAACTAACTATAAAAATATAAAATTAAAACTAAACTGAGCTCAAACAAAAAGTATACTGGTGATGCAGTATGTGCTGCTAGTGGCTAGCCCAGCGTGGCTGCCATCTTTTTATTTATTTAGTTTTTGTTGATCATCCTTGAGCAGAGAAAAGAGAGAGGGGACATGATTGAAACATTCAAGTACATAAAAGACATTAACAAGGTACAGGCACAGGAAGTTTTTCACGTCAAGAAGGGCTCCAGGACCAGAGGACATGACCTCATGCTGCAAGGAGGGAGGTTCTCTACCAACACCAGGAAGTTTTTCTTCACAGAAGGAGTGGTGGACACCGGGAACAGCCTGCCCCAAGAGGTTGTGGGGGTCAACACTATGGGGGGATTCAAGAATGCATGGGATAGACACAATGGAGCCCTGACTACAAAGGGCAATTAGAGTGTCAAAATAGGTCTAAAACAAATAGGTAGACTAGATGGACCTAGCTGTCTCCTTCTGCCGTCAACTTCTGTGTTTCTATGAATACCTCTGAATACAGCAAGTATTCTGCTCAGTACATATTGTATTCAATGTATTCGGCTGTCAATTCAGATTCTGCGCACACCCCTACTGCCTCTGTCTTACCCCTGTCTTTCCTCAAGTGTGGACTTTGGAATTGTGCACAGTATTCTAAGTGTGGCTTCCTCAGGGATCTGTACAGAAGCAGAATCACCTCCCTTCTGCTGATGTCTGTGCCTATACACTGCAGAATTCTTTTTGCCCTCCACGCTGCTCTGTTACATGGTGATGTTTATGGTTTTCTCTAATTATTACCCTAAGGTCCCTTTCCACAGCTGTCACCTCCAGTTCAGCACTATGTCAAGACTGTGCAGTCAAAAATAGCATGGTCAATAACCGTGCTGCGTGGTCAGTACAAAACCATGCTAGATTAGATATACTAACTCCAAAACCACACGGCGCTGTTGTGACAGCATGGTTTTTGACTGCACGTATTTGTTGCTGCAGTTTTGACCAGACTCCCTCCAATTCTACCCCTTAATTCATTACTACATACTCTGGTTCATGGCCCCAGTGTGCATAACCTTACGCTGTTTTGCAATAAATTTCATCTACCAGACCTTTGACTCCTTTTCCAGCTTCTCCAGATCCTTCCTCATTGTCCTTACACCCTCCTCACTGCCCACTCTGCTGCAAATTTTCATGTCATCTACAAAGAGGCAGATCTTTCCTAAATCCTCTCCCCAATGTCACATATGAAGACATTAAAAAGGACTGAACCTAAAACCAGTCCCTGGGGAATCCCACTTGTGACATCCCTTACCTCTGGGAATTACCTATTCAAGACAACCTTCTGCATCCTTCATCCCAGACAATTTCTGACCTACCCTGTAATTATGTCCCCACCCCCAAGTCCCTCAAGTTTTTAAGTAGGTGTTCATGTGGGACTGACCCAAAGGCTGTGCTGAAGATCAGATGCAACACATCCATAGCCTGACTTTTATGAGATGCATTTGTGACTCAGTCGAAAAAGTCTACCATATTCATCTGATAAGACCTTCCTTGCTGAACCCATGCTGTGTTCTGTCCTGGAATCCATTTGTCTCCAGGAAATCCGTTAGTCCTTCCTTTATAATGGCCTCTAACATCTTATAAACAATGTTTTTCTAGCTTACTGGCATATAGTTTCCTGTCTCTTCCTTTTTTCCATGTTTATGCAAGGGTACCACATTTGCAGATCTCCAATCCTGTGGCATCAACCCAATTCCAGTGATCTGTTAACGAGATATGCCAAGGATGTAGCCAACTTTGGCCCCTTTTACTTTCTCACAGTAGAGTACAGCTTATCTGAAGCCATTGATCTACCCCCTTTTAAACCTTTGAGATCCTTCAGCATTCTTGCTTCAGTTATGGGTTCCATATCGATCCCCCCACACACACTGTATTTTGATTGACATTCTGATGGTGGACCCCTGTCTTCTACCATAAATACAGAGCAGAAATTCTCATTGAGTCTGCCTGCCTTTGCCTTAACCTGGCCCCCTCCTTTCAGTCCTACTATCCTGTTCTTGGATTTATGTTTTGCCCTAATGTGACAAATAATCCCCCTTCTTTACTCCCTCTGTAATCTTTAACTCAGCATCAAACTTTGACCATCTCACCTTCCTGTTAGCCTTACTCATCCTGCTCAGGTACACTGCATTTCTCATTTGTCTGCCCACTTAACCCTATTGTGCCTGACACAGCATGAGAGGCTGTGTGATATCTGCACAAACTCGCTGCCAGCTGGAGCTGGAGCTGTGAGAGGGGGGCTGCCGGCTGATTGGTGTGTGGGAGTGGGGAGGCACTGTTTAAACGCAGGCGCCGCTCGCTGGCGGCACATTTCTGTGTTTTTCCCTTTGTTACCTGGTGAGAGCGCTGCTCGTTGCAGCTGTGAACTAGCTGCGAAGTACCTATCTGGATTGCTGGATTTATTTATTCTGGACTGCATTTCTCATTTGTCTGCCCACTTAACCCTATTGTGCCTGACACAGCGTGAGAGGCTGTGTGATATCTGCACAAACTCGCTGCCAGCTGGAGCTGGAGCTGTGAGAGGGGGGCTGCCAGCTGATTGGTGTGTGGGAGTGGGGAGGCACTGTTTAAACGCAGGTGCCACTCGCTAGCGGCATTTCTGTGTTTTTCCCTTTGTTACCTGGTGAGGCCGCTGCTCGTTGCAGCTGTGAACTAGCTGCGAAGTACCTATCTGGATTGCTGGATTTATTTATTCTGGACTGCATTTTTCATTTGTCTGCCCACTTAACCCTATTGTGCCTGACACAGCGTGAGAGTCTGTGTGATATCTGCACAAACTCGCTGCCAGCTGGAGCTGGAGCTGTGAGAGGGGGGCTGCCAGCTGATTGGTGTGTGGGAGTGGGGAGGCACTGTTTAAATGCAGGTGCCACTCGCTAGCTCGAGCATGGCGCGAGCGTTGTGAGTGGCGCGAGCGCCACTTGGAGCTGAAATTTGCTTGTTCTGGATGAGAGGTGGGAATTATACTATGTTATAACAGTTTATGTATGTCAACCAGTTTTATCGTAAAGTAGAGTGTTATGTGTATTGCTTGCATGATTTATATGTGCCACTTGGCTTATTTAATTAGATATGTGTAGGGGTTCTGTTAGACGAGTCTTAGGGCCTAGGATTGTCTATGGGAACTCGCAGCTGCATGCGCTGCATCCTTTTATCCCCTTCCCTGTATCTGATATTACTATCAGACGTTGTAGGGAGGTGGGGATTGTTTTGCTCATGCGCTGTGGGATGACCAGGAGCGGGTTGATCAAAGGATTGAGGTGGTTAAGTCCAGGAGACGCCCTGGAATAAACAGAGCATCTAGGAGAAGCCAGACGTGGTTGGTGCCTATTTCAAGGGGGGCCACCAGGTCAAGTGGCCAGGTGACCTCTAGGGCTGCATCACCCTCAATACCTCTGACGGCAGTGCTATGCAATGCCAGGTCAATCAGAAACAAGATGGCTATTATTGCCGCTCTGGTCTCATTGGTCAACCTGGCGTGCATTACAAAGACCTGGGCGGGAGATGATGCTGGCCCTGTTTTTGAGGCTGCAGTCCCCCCAGGATACACTGTGGTGCACTGCCCCAGAGAAAATCGTAGGGGAGGCGGTGTAACTATTTGTTTTAAATCAAACCTGGACTTCACCGTGCACCCAGTGGGAACCCCAGGTTCATTTGAGTGTGTGGCCGTTCATGGAGGACTTGGCGTTGGCTGCAGGATCCTCCTCATCTATCGCCCTCCTGGTCCAATGGGGGGGTTCCTGCAGGAATTCGCCGAGTTTGCTGCAGGCGAAACATTGGATTCCCCAAGATGTATTTTTGTTGGGGACTTCAATGTTTGGGCCGAGGATAGAAGTCAAAAGTGTGCCGATGAGTTAATGCAGAGTATATCCCTCTTGGGGCTGGTGCAGTCTGTCGGCGTGCCCACTCACCAGGATGGCCACACATTGGACCTGGTGTTCTCACTGGGACTTGAGATCGCTGATCTTGATATTGATCGAGTAGCTTGGTCTGACCATTGCACGGTGAAGTTCACGTTTAGTGCTCCCGTTATAAATTCTTCCCCTTCTGAGACATTTCGCTGCCGCCCGTTAAAAGATCTTACCCCTGAGGGTTATTTGGCAGCAGTTGATTTATCAAGGGTGGGTGATGCATGCGTTGGAGCGGCTGACGCCGGGGTAGACGCCTATAATGAGGTGCTATCTGGCGCCATTGACTCCCTTGCACCTGTCCATGGCGGGCCCGAACTTCATACCTGAGGTCACCTTGGTATGATGGTGATCTCAGGAAATGAAGAAGCTGGGTCGGAGATTAGGCGTCGCTGGAGGAAATCCCGTCTGAGGGCTGACAAACTGGTCCTGTGTGCCATTTGTGCATATATCAGGAGGCAATCAACCAAAGAAGGCAATATTTTGTCCGGGAGATTGTTGCTGGAGAAGCTGATCAGCCTCACTCTTCCGGACTGTTGATAGACTTCTTCATCCATTCTGTCTTCAGCCCGGAAGAGTTTCCTCGAATGAGGATTGTGAGGAATTTGCTCGGTTTTTCTCGGACAGGGTGTCTGTGATCCGGCGGGAGGTTTCCTCAGCCAGTAATATCATTGCTGTCAATAGTCATCAGTTGTGTTCTAAGAGCACTCTCTCTAGGTGGGGGGAGTTTAGGCCAGTGGAGGTTCATGAGGTCATTGAGATAGCGGCCAACTTGAAGTATATCTTTTGTGAACTGGATCCCGTGCCAACGCGCTTCTTGATGAGGTGCATTGACACTGTTGGCCCGGTGTTTGCCCTGATTGTCCGGTGCTCCCTGAGTCAGGGTGTCTTTCCGGATGCCTTGAAGGAGGCTCTGGTGAGACCCCTTTTAAAAAGCTTCTCTGGACCCGGAGTTAGGGGCAATTGCCAGTCCTATCTCCAATCTTCCATTTCTGGGAAAGGTTGTTGAGGAGGTGGTATCACTTCAGTTGGGGGAACATCTCATGACCCACGAGTTGTATGATCCCTTCCAGTCAGCTTTTTGGGCCAGACATAGCACTGAAACTGCATTAGTTCGGGTGCAAAATGACCTCCTCAGGGCTAGAGATCGGGGGAACAAGACAATTCTTGTTCTCCTCGATCTCTCCTCAGCATTTGATAATGTGGACCATTGTGTGTTGCTTTTCCGCCTGAGGGAGTTATGTGGACTCATTGGTATTGTCATCAAATGGTTTGAGTCATTTCTTACTAACAGGAGGCAGCGGGTTGTGATGGGTAACTTCTCATCTGTACCCTGCCTCCTTTCGTGTGGAGTCCCTCAGGGTTCGGTACTGGCCCCAATGTTGTTCGCAGTATACATGCTGCCCCTGGGGGAGATCATTAGGAGGTATGGTTTGAGTTTTCATTGCTATGCTGATGATACTCAACTATACCTATCCTTTGCCCCAAGAACATCAAATGCAGTGGATGTGATGAATATCTGTTTGGCTGAGATAAATGACTGGATGTCTTCCAGCTGGCTGCGACTGAACCCTAACAAGACTGAGGTACTGGTAGTGGAGTCGAACAGAGCTCGTGGTTGGATGGCCTCTGATTCTGCGACTGGCATTGTGCTAGGAGCTGTGTCATTGATGGCCTCCCCATGGGTGCGAAACCTTGGTGTGATCTTTGACAGGAACCTGTCCATGGAGGCTCAAATATCCTCTGTGGTTCGTTCCTGTTTTTCCATCTTAGAAATATCGCCAGGATTAAGCCCCTTGTTCCGGCTCTGGACCTCCCTACTTTGGTACATGCCTTAGTCACTTCTAGGCTTGACTACTGTAATGCCCTCTATCTCGGGTCTCTGGAACTTCTCTTCGCAGACTGCAGCTAGTGCAAAATGCTGCTGCCCGACTTTTGACTGAGACAAGTAAGTTTTGTCATATACTCGTATTGTGCAAATTGCACTGGCTGCCTGTCAGGTGAGTATTGTTCAAGGTGGGTTTTCTCACCTATAAGACCCTACATGGACAGGGCCCTGGTTACCTTTCTGATCTCCTGGTACTGTCCACCTCTGTCCAGGATCTCCGCTCCTCTAGTGGTGGCCTCCTCAAAGTTCTGAGAGCAAGGTTGAAATCAGCAGGGGATCGATCATTTAGAGTTGCTGCTCCCGCTTTCTGGAACTCGTTGCCGCTCGAAGTGAGAGAGGCCCCCACTATAGAGGCCTTTAAGAGTCGTCTGAAGACCTTTTTATTTATGCAGGCTTTTGAAGATTAAGTTTTATGTGTATGATATTTTAATTTAATGTATACGGTATGACATACTGTACAGTTTTTGTGCGGCGCCCAGAGCCTTTGGGATTGGGCGTCTTTTTAAATAAAATTGACTTTGACTTTGACTTCCCTGTTTTTCAGTCTGTCTGGCCTTAGTTTTGAAGGCCTTCCCTTTCTCCCTCACTGCTTCTCCCACCTCCTTTGTGTGCCACAATGGCCTTTCTCTCCTCCTATATTTAATCTATTGCCTTAACACAGAGATTTGTGGTTTACAGTACCCCCTGTTTAATTAGACCCTTCCACCCCTGCATCATTCCCCACCCATACTACCTTTTCCCTGAGTACCTCCTGCATCTTGTTAAAAGCAGCCCTCCTGAAGCCCAGTTAGAAACATAGAAACATAGACTTTGACGGCAGATAAGGACCACTTGGCCCACCCAGTCTGCTCATTTCCTTACCTATTGGATAAGCTGCAGATTCTAGTTAACCAACAGCCTACTTCCTGCAACCCCCCACTATAATTGCCTTATGTCTGTCCCATGCATGTTTGAATTCCCCCACAGTTTTAGACCTCACAACCTCTCCAGGAAGGTGGTTCCATGCATCCACCACTCTCTGTAGAAAACAAATTCTCACATTACCCCTGAGCCGTCCCCCCTCTAACTTTAAATTGTGCCCCCTTGTTCTTACACATCTCTTTTTCTGAAAGATGCTACCCTCCTGGACATTGTTGATTCCCTTGAGGTACTTAAATGTTTCTATCATGTCCCCCCCGTCCCTCCTTTCATCAAGGGTTTACATATTAAGCTCTCTCAGTCTTACTTCATATGGTTTCTGATGTAGACCCTGCACCATTTTAGTTGCCCTCCTCTGGACTGCTTCCATCCTGTCTATGTCCTTGCATAGATGAGGTCTCAAAAACTGCACGCAGTACTCCAGATGGGGTCTCACCAACTGTCTGTACAGAGGGATAACCACTTCCCTTTTTCTACTTGTGATGCCCCTCCCTATGCATCTCAGTATCCCCCTGGCTCTCCATACTGACTTCTCACATTGCTTACCCACCTTTAGGTCATCTGATATGACTACACCCAGATCTCTTTCCATTATTGTTGTTGTTAGTACCTCCCTGCTATTGTGTACTCTTCTCCTGGATTTTTATTTCCCAGGTGCATTACTTTGCACTTCTTTGCACTGAATCTAAGTTGCCATAAGTCTGACCATTCCTCCAACCTTGCCAAGTCCCTTCTCATCCTTTCTACCCCCCCTTGTGTATCAACTCTGTTACAGATCTTTGTGTCATCTGCAAAGAGGCATACCTTTCCTTCCAGACCTTCTGCAATGTCACCTTAAAGATGTTAAAGAGGACTGGACCCAGTACTGAGCCCTGAGGTACTCCACTAGTAACCCCCCTTTCTTCAGAATGTGTTCCATTCACTATTACCTTTTGTGTCCTGTTGTGCAGCCAGTTTGCTACCCAGGTTACCACCCTGGGACCCACTCCCAGGCTAGCTAACTTGATTATTAATCTTTTGTGTGGGACTGTGTCAAATGCCTTGCTAAAGTCTAGGTAGACCGTATCCACAGCCACTCCCTGGTCTATTACTTTGGTCACCCAGTCAAAGAAATCAATTAGATTCATCTGACATGACCTTCCTGCTGTGAATCCATGCTGCTTTGGGTCCTGTGCCCTGCTGGCCTCTAGGTACTGAACAATTCTTTCTTTCAGAAGTGATTCCATCATTTTCCCCACCACTGAGGTCAAACTAACAGGTCTGTAGTTTCTGCTCTGCCTTGCTCCCACTTTCGTGAAGGAATCACAACTGCCCTCCTCCAGTCCTCAGGTACCACCCCATCTTCCCATGATTTGTTAAAAGTGTGGTTAGTGGTGTCACTAGGTCCTCCTTAGCTCTTTTAGGATTCTAGGGTGAATCGTCAGGAGCCCATTGCTTTGTCCACCTTGAGTTTTAGGAGTTCTTTCAGGACTCTTTCTTTTCTATAAACGGATTCACGGCCAACCCCACTACCAGAGTGCTTTTTATTGTTTGGTTTAGGTAACTCCTCCTCTTCTTCTTTTGTGAATACTAAGCAAAAGTATTCATTCAGTATCTCTGCCTTTTCACTGTCTCCCTCTGCCCACATCCCCTCTCCTTTATTAATCTTCACTATCCCTCCCTTAATCTGTCTATGCTCCCTAATGTACTTATAAAAGGTTTTATCCCCCTTCTTAACTGAGTTGGCTATTTTTTCCACGGTTTGGGCCTTTGCTTTTCTGACTGCCTTCCCCACTTCTTTCTGCTTTAATTGATACAGTTCCCTGTCATGCTCCTTCTGTGATTCCTTATACTTTTTGAATGCAGCCTTTTTCTCCTTAACCTTCCCTGACACCTCTTTTGAGAACCATAGTGTTTTTTTATTCCGCTTTGTTTTCTTTATTTGTTTCACACAAAGGCTTGTTGCTTCCGTGATGGCAGTTTTGATTTTTCTCCATTGTTCTTCCACCCCTCCTTTCTGGCCATTTGCTAATGCATTCCTCAGGTATTCACCCATTATGCCAAAGTCAGCCCTTCTAAAGTCCAGTATCCTTGTCTTTGTATGGCTTGTCTCCATGGTTGTGTTTACTGTGAAGCACACTGTGCAGTGGTCGCTTGTTCCCAGATGTATACTGACTTCTAAATTTGTGATCCTCTCTCCATTTGAGAGTACCAGATCTAATATTGCTCCCTCCTTCCCGTGTGGGTCCACCACTAGCTGTCTAAGGCATGCCCCCTGTAGGGCATCGAGAATGACCCTGCTCTTGGATGTGGCTGCAGACCATGTCGTCCAGTTAACATCTGGCATATTCAGGTCCCCCATCAACAGTATCTCCCCTTTTTCAACCATTTTGAGAATGCCTCTATCATTTTCTTGTCCATTTCTCCTTGAGACGGGGTCTGTATACAACCCTGTGCGTGGATAGTGATGCCATTCCCTGTCTCCAAGGTGACCCAGAGTGCCTCTTGTCCTCCCCTTTACTTTTAGTTCTGTAGCTTTGATCCCTTCCCTTATGTAGAGAGCTACTCCACCTCCTCTTTTACCCTCCCTGTCCCTTCTGTAGATTGTGTACCCTGTTATGTTGACATCCCTGTCATGGTTCTCCGTGTACCATGTTTCTGTGACTGCCACAATATCCAAGTGTTCCTCTTCCATCAGGGCTACTAGCTCAGGAAGCTTGTTTCCCAGACTACGGGCATTGGTACTCATTGCCCTCCATTTAATGTTGGCTTTATCCTTTTTTACCCCATCCCTGCTCTTATTGCCCTTGTCTAGTTTTCCATTTACCCCTGTCCTGCCCTCTGTCAAGCTCTGTACCTCAGTGTTTACTCTACTACCTGCCATGTTTTGTGGGAGGAGGCTTGAACTTTCCTGTTTCCTATCAGCACCTCCCCCCTTGGCTAGTTTAAAAGCTTGCCAAAGAAGCCTTTAAAGCTGTCACCTATGAGCTTGTTTCCCTTCCTGGACAGATGCAGACCATCATGCCAGTATAGACCTCCATCTCTCCAGGTGGACCCCCAGTCCCCAATGAAGCCATAGCCCTGTGCTCTGCACCAGTTTTGCAACCATTCAATAAATTGCAAGGTGTGCAGTACCCCAGCCTCACCCCTGCCATAGACATAGTCAGTCTGCCAGTTCTTTTGTTAATGACTGTTTTCTTTATCTACTTCCAGTCTTGTTTCAACTCATACAGCTTGGTGGTCACTGGATTTCAGAAGCTGACATACTGAGACCTCCCCAGGATGCTAGCCCACGTTAGGAAGGTTAAAGTCCTCTACTAGTAGCACCTCATCCTATTTCACTACCCTTCTGATCTCCCTCTCCATCTTCTTGTCTGCCTTCCTTCTTCTTAGAAGTCGATCAACAGTATGTACCAAACCTACTCTGAGACTCTTCCCCCCTGCAGTGACTACCTAAGCCTACAATGTTTTCACATTTGTGCTCCCCCATCTTTGATCTCTATTGCCTTTATGCCATCCCTCATGTAATAAAGCCACTCCTCCTCCCTTCCTATGCCCCCTATCCCTCCTGAATTGTGTATAGTCAGAAACTGACAGTTTCCTGTCATGGTGCAATGTGGCTGTCATTTCCATCACTGCTACTAAATACACATGGGTTTCAGTTATCATTGCCTGCAAGTTGCTAATTTTATTCCCCAGGACCCTGCCATTGATGCACACTGCTCTACAATGCCCCTGGAGAGACAGAAAGAGAAAACAAAACTCTACCCCTTTCTAGGTGGCCAGGCTAGTCCCCTGACCACCACTTCTGCATCCCAGTCACTTTCTGCCCTCCAACCCCTTCTTTTTGCAAAACCTCCCCTCCTCAGTCCCTTAAACAATCAAATTTAAGAGATGTCCATCCTCCTGATTCCTGATCTCTGAGTTTGGTGAGGGGCAGTAGAAAATACATTTGAGTTAGACCCCCTCCACAGCATACCCACTCCATAAAAGTCATCTGAATAGAGTGAACTGGTACACAATTAGAAAGGAAGGGTGGAGAAATTGTGTCAATAGTGATGCTAGGCAGACTGACTATGTCAGTTGATTTTCTCCCACAAGTAATCCAGCAAGCTTCTGTTTTACAGAGAAGGATCCATTTTGCCTGCTCACAGGGAAAGCACAACACCTTTTCCTATATGTGTTGTGGAATACCTTTAGACTCCAGGTTTCCAAGGACCAATAACATGCACATTCTTCCTACTAAACAGACATTAAATTCCCTGCAGTCACTTGTAAATCACATTTTGGCTGACATAGAGCTGATGAAGAGTAGCTCAAAGTCAGCCCAGTACCGGTGCTTCCACCTGAGCAACTGGGATTAAGGTGCGAGCCCTGGAATCACAGTGTGGCTGGCTAAGGGTCAAGAGGTCCCTGGCTCCCAAGAGAGAAATCTAGGTGTAGAATAGCCAGAATATATGCACTCAGGGTTACAGATAAGATTTTTTGGGATGAGTACCATACTCATTTTCAAAATGAGGTGAATAAAACCAAATTTAGATGCGTACAAATGTCTAGACAGAGTGGAGTATGGGGTACCTTTTTTAAAAACAATGCAGATTTTTTTCTAGATAAGAACTGATCAAGTGCCAACAATGCTTCAGATAATGTTGGCAGGTAGGAGTAATTTAGTCACCGGTTTTATAATAAACAAAAGAGTAAAACAAAGCTGGGATATGTACGAGTGCACTAAATCTGGAATAAAATGCTCCTTTTGCACTGCCAGTTATGTTATGAAGCACTGTTCTATGGAGTGGTGAGTAGCGGTACTCATTAAAAAAAGATTTCTGAAGAGTATTTCCTAAAATGAGGTGACTAAAATAGGTCAGTACTCCCCTTTTCTGGAGCCCTGCACTCACCCCCTGACAGCTGCCCAAGGACTAGAACTAGCGAAAATGCACACTCGATAAGGGCTGGCTGGTTGCTGTCATAGAAAAAAGCTACAGCCAAGACCCACAAGTGGTGAGGTGCCTATATCCATGCAAAAACAGCATGTAGCTGAGATCCATATAGAGGACCATTGGGACCTATTAGACAGCAAACACCAACAAGTACTGCATATAAAAACAGATTATTTTGATAGCTGAACAGCTACAGACCAGAGAATGGCAGCTAGTATTCTGATAGCTTTAGCCCACGTCTGTTACATAACTAGGCAGTCTAGATTTGCTTTGGGCACACTTGTGTCAATGCAATGCCATGCCTGTGGGCGCTAGTGCCACCACTACTGACAACAGGACATGGGGGAAAATTCCTCCTAGATTTGTGGAGTAAGCTTGTGCAAAGCCTTTAAAAACCCAGCCCCACTGTTCTGTCCAGAATGTGTGTTACTACTAGTGTGCACACATGCCTGTGTGTGTCAGGGAGTGTGAACAGTAGGCATATTATTGTGCTTACATACCTCTGTATTGGCAGGTGTGTGCTTGAGACTGTTCTCACATGCCTCCATACATGCATGTGCTTGCGTGTTGGTGTATGTGTGTGTCACAGCAATTCTCCAAACTTGCACAGCATCAACTCATGCAAAAATATATTAAAAAAATATCTATTTTTGTTTCAAGGCTTAAAGCTGCAGCATCCCCTTTCCAAAACAGCATGTCACAGCAACACCTCAGACCAGAGTTTTAGAAGGCAGCAGAAAATGCCATTTCCATTGTGAAAGCAGATGCTGGATTTAAACTTGAAATCTGTGACGTAAAATTTAACTTATGTATTTAGGATATAGCTAAAACACTCCACAGCAAATCCTTTTATTTTGCACACTCTTCCTCTACCTCTGTGACCGAGGACTGGTCGTCATTGTCAGTGGTGGACTTGTGTGCCAGCCGAGCCGCAAACAGCTTTTTCAGTCGCATGTAATCATCCAGGACAACCTTCAGCAGTGAGCCCTGGTGTCAACACATACAGGATGTTATGTTCCATGTGCACCTTACAGTACTTCTCTAGAAGATCTAGCAAATAATGTGCTACTGGAGTTACTGAGATGGGTTGCTGTGCTTAATCATTTGATTCACCTCTAATTCATAGGACAAGAGGCACCTGAAAGGATTTTTGACATTTGTCTAAATTGGAACAAGCATGACTTAAAGCCCAACTCTGAAGTGTAAGGCTGGCCCTGATTTGCAATTTGTGTGCTGCAAATGTTGTTTTTTTTGTTTTTTTTACTTACTGCTTTAGCTGATATCTCGAATCTGGTTGATTTAGTTATCTTGCAGCCTTGACATTTGCTACTTGGAGCCGCCCTGGTGGCTTCCCAGAATCCTCCATGACTGTCATCAGAGCTGGGTTGCAGCTGCAGAAGATTCAATTATCTGCAATGTCACTTTGAGCTTTTAAAAGCTCCTCTCAGCTGTTTGCTGGTCCTGCTATCCCAACTCCCAAATTTCCTTGAGAGGCTAAGTACCAATGCATTTAGTCTCAGAAGGACAGTGGAACCAGTATACAGCTGATCAAAGCTTTTAAAATTCTTTAGTGAAGCTGCAAGCAATTGAATCTCCCACAGCTACTGCCTGGCTCTGCCGACAGCCATGGCGGATTCTGTGAAGCCACTGGAGTGGCTCTTGTTGTGTGTGCTATTAAGAACCATGCTGCACACAGTTTGAAGGTAAGATGGCAACTACTTTATTAAAGGGAAACATGAATTATAAAATATAACAGTATTGTCACCAATGGAAATCTGCTACACATAAGCTATTGGCTGAACCTGTAACACTTTTAGGGTCAGAATTATAACCCATTTAGTTGCCACTCCCTTTATAGCTGCAGGCATCTGTCTACTTTTTATTTATTTTTTATTGATTTCTTGGATTACACCAGTGAGCAGATGCTCATTTATAGGTTTCACGTCAGTTACATAAACAATACAGACATTTTATTTTGTTTTTGTTGACCGGGTAAGTGCACTCGACAAATCCTGCCTATTTTCAGGCACGACCCGGGGGAGGGGGATACAGATGAATGCCAACTGACATTGAGCCAGATTAAGCTGTTGGTGGTATTTTTAGTGAATGAGGGAAATTTGGCCAGGACATCAGGGAAATTCCCCTGCTCTTTTCGATAAGTGCCATGGGATCTTTAACATCCACCTGAACTACCACAAATCCAGGCAGATGGGACTTCGGTTTAGCATCTCATCCGAAAGACAGCACCTCAGAAGTGCAGCACCCTCTCATGCTGCACTACAGTATCAGTACTGGGATATTAACCCAAGTGCCAGATGTGGGAACTGAACCCACAGCCCTCTGATCTCGCGGCCTCAGAGTTGAGTGTGCTACCTAATGAGCCACTGACACTGCTTGGGCAGAAATAGGATCCCACTAGAAACGAGAATT
This sequence comes from Neoceratodus forsteri, assembly GCA_016271365.2. Lineage (NCBI taxonomy): Eukaryota > Metazoa > Chordata > Ceratodontiformes > Ceratodontidae > Neoceratodus > Neoceratodus forsteri. The sequence goes on from CM028135.1 coordinate 758,175,065, forward strand.
TTTTTTTTTTTTTTTTTTACTTTCTATTTTTCCCATGCCCCTTCCCAGCACTATCACCTGACTTGCCTGTTCTGGCTGCTTCTTCCCACTGAAGACCCCCCCATGGAGTCCTGGCTTGCCCCCAGATGGGGACATGGTGGGGGGACTCCCCCTTAACCCCCTCCCCATAGGAAATCAAGTCTGCAACGAGGTCTTGCAGTGGTACTGTAGCTGCAGGCAAGTGAGGACCTTCTTGGGTCCTCACATCGGTGTCGCTCTGGGAGAGGCATTTTTTGGTGTATGCCCCCTGAGCATGATGTGCCACATGACGCCATGGCTTATGCTGGCATCCATTACACTCCCCCTACTGTGTTGGGCATCAGGACCATGATACATCTGGGTGTCACCAGACGTCAGGCTGCCCCTGTGCCAGTGTGCCCCCTCCCACTGGAGGAGCTGAGCAATCCATTGGATGCTCAGACATCCTCCCACAGTCAGCCCTCTGGTTCCCAGTTCATGTTAGAAAGGCAAGACAGAGTGATAAAGCTGCAGTTATAAAGAAAATAAACGTGTTGTTTTTTTTATTTTGATAAAAGAAAACCTATTTTTAAAGTGTTCGAATAAATACTTTTAATTTTTGAACCCTTAAAATGATTCTCTATTGAGTATTCCCAATATCACTTATACCAGTTATCTTCCCTATCACACACCAGCACAAAACAATAACTGATTTATCAGAGGCAGCCTAGCTGAGATGTAACATCTTGTTTCCAGTGGGATCCTGTTTCTACCCATTTATACAGCTGAGTGGAATGGAGCACAGGGAGGTCAAATCACTTGCTGAAAGTCACACTGTTAGTATTTGGCTCAACTGAGGTTTGAATCTGTGACCTCCCAGGTGCAAATCTGGTGTTCAAACCAATAGACCACACTGCCTCTTCTTACACAAAATGATGCTAGCCAAACAAAAATTATACACAACTTCTTCAGTACAAAGAAACGTAAAACAGCACTGATGCAAACATTGTTTACAGTGGAACTAGCAGGACTCTTTGCAAACCACACAGGTACAAAACATTTTACTCAACTGAAATGTCACAAAACATTGTACAAATCAACAGAACCCCAAAGGAGCTTGGAAACTGCTGGAACTGGCAGCACACATCTTTTTTTTACAGCAGGGCAATATACTTATAGCTCCATGACACAGTAGCTTTACAAATTTGTAAGATGGCAGAAATGCTGATGTCTGAAAATGCCATCAGCACAATTTACCACAAAAGTCATTGAGAGTTGAGGGGATCAAAGACTATTCATTGTAAATTACTGAGAGCACTGTATTTTCCATCTGTTTTCCCCTGATGTGATGTCATTTCCTGTGCCTGTGATTTAGAAGATGGATGCCTGCAGCTATGAAGGAAGGGGCAACTAAATGGGTTATAATTCTGACACTAAAAGTGTTACAGTTTCAGCTAATAGCTTATGTAAAGTAGGTTTCCATTGGTAACAATATTGATGCATTTCATAATTCATGTTAGTTTCCCTTTAACATGAAGTTCCTCTGGATAGTTTCTCCCAGATGTCACATAGTAAACTAGATAGGCTGGCTTAGCTATGGCACCACCTATCATCACATGCTCTGACTAGCACATGTCAGGCTAAAGGTTGGCAGGATTATCAAATATGAATGATTTATCAACTAAAGCAGTGAGTAAAAAATTGTTTGCTTCAAACAAATTGCTGATTGGAGCCAGCCCCCCACTTCAGTGTGGCGTTTTGAGTCATGACTGTTCCCCTTAAATTTCTAATTTATGTTACTGTCTAGCAAGCTCTGCTTTCTAATACAGTAGCTTCAACCCCATAGTTACTGACTCATGCTGGTTAGCAGCTTCACCGATACAGAGAAGTGCATCTTCATATATGACTGACTTCACTGTACTTGGAAATAAATTCTTACGTATTAGTATGTGAATTTTTAATGTGCATCCTTTTCCTTCTTTAACTACATCCTTGTCAACTTCTGTTGTTAACAATTGTTTTCTTAAATGTTACTGTGATGTTTAAAGATATCTCAGTGCCAGTCACTTTGACAAGTTTGCCAACTATCACACAACCTGGAAACAACAATTAGTGGCCAAGTGAGCAATGGTCACTTAAGCTCTGGAGGTTAACAAAAAGTAATTAGGTGGCCACTTGACCACTACATTTTGAATACATATCCAGTACAATTACACTGACATACCATCACAGGAGCTAAGAACATTAAAAATATTGGTCCAATAGCCAAGCTGATGTTATTCCTTTCCTAAATATTTCCTAGCTCACGACCCAGTCAACAAACACAGACAAACAAATAAACAAACCTTGATGGGGCCATCACGCATGATTTGACCCAGCTTAGCGATATTATCGTACTCCTGAATGGCTGCACGCAAATACCGGTCATCCTCTGGTTTGGTGGCAGTGGGTTCCCGGCCAAATGTCCCCTAAATAAATACAATGATAGATGTTAGTACGAAATCCTATAGTTACCCATATTATACTTGACTGAGATCTGAAAACCTGGGACAGAGGCATGCTTGCTCATAAAGGTAGTCAGTTTCACTGCCTGCTAAACAGAGAGCATCAACATTACCAGTACTATAGCATGTTAAGTCATGAGGTCAGTAGGACACTGAGTCTTGGTGAACGACTTACAAGGGTCCTGGCAGGGCTGTTCCAGAGGTCAGTGATTTCACTCAGATTCTCAGGCAAATCATCCTCATGCTCTGCCTGAGCTGCCAGCTCCAAATTCCTGCAGTACGGGTCCAGCCACACAGGATTAGCACTGAGGGGAGAAAGAAAGACACATCAATCTAAACCAATCATTTTTTTCTAAAATTGTTATGGGAGTTTTAGCGCTCTTATAAGATGCCAGGTTGACTGTTGGGGGGGGGGGGGCTAAATTTTCTATCTACATAACAGGAACAAATTTTATAGTCACAGTACAGGCTTCCACCACACTACCCCACCTACTTGCCTCAAGCCTGCTACAAAAGGAATCACCTCTAGTTTGTGACAAGGTAGTTTGAGCTCTATGCCCATTCATTTGCTGATCCCATAATGTGAGACTGCCAACATGATTATCAATTGAAACTTTTTTTGTGATGTAGGCACCTTTTCACCAAGACATGAATGGAAACCCCAACAGGTCACTGCATCAGGTCATAATGAAATTTAGCCCCCCCCCCAACCCCACCAGTCCAGCCTGGATTCAAACCAGACACTAGAGGTGACACACAAAGCAACCTACAGCCAATCAACTGGGGCACTGAGTCAGCATTTCTGACTCTTCATCTCTTCTAAATGACATGCCCGTATCTGTATTCTTCCCACCCAATTCATCTCTTTCTCGCTCATCCCTTTTTTCAGTGAACATTACATGGAATATTAAACACAGCTCTTTTAACAATAGTAGCTGGATTTTCACCCAAAAAATACCAAAGAAAAAAGTTCTGAAAAGAAAAAAACAAAGACGGTACAGTAGAACTATTTTAAGATACTTGCATTACATTATATTACTTTGTGTGTTTTCTATTATTCTTACAGAAACAACTATAGGCAAATGTCCATTATGGACTCCAAGCTAAAAAGACATAAGTTCCTATAGTTTTGCTTTCCAGAATATTTGGTTATTATTATGTTTTCTGTTGTGTGCCATTTTCTCCAGCTTTAAAACTGACATTATTTCTGTAGTTGAACATTAAGTCAGTGTTTCATATTTAACTTTTTAGTTACTACTGCTGCTGTGAATTGTTTGGTCTCTCAAAAGTTATCCACAGTAATACAAGTTCACTTCTGAACAAAAACAGTTCTCTAAACCAGTAAAAGAGGACCACATTCTGTAAATGACTAGTAGACTGTATACTTCTACACCAAGCAAAGTTGTGTGACTGGCACAGGTCCACATCAAATTAATTTACTATCTTGTACTTTACCCATTTTTAATCATTTATAGGGAGTGAAATACAGATTCAGGACTTTTAAAGTCTTCATCAGTGACATTGTGGAAGGGAAGATTTGCCTACTTGCAGATGACACCAAGATCTGCAACAGAGTGGACTATCCTGAGGGGGTGGAGAGGATGAGGAGGAACTTAGGAAGCCTAGAAGAATGACCAGTAGTATGGCAACTGAGGTTCAATGCGAAAAAGTGCAAAATCATGCACCTTGAGCACAGAAACCCTAAGAGTGCTACAGGATTGGGGGGTAACTGACAGTCACCAGGGAAGAAATGGATTTGGTGATTATTATCTTAGATGATCTCAAGGTGGCCAAACAATGTACAAAGGCTGTAGGGAGAGCCAGTGGAATGTTGGGGTGCATAGGATGAGGTATCACTAACAGAAAAAGTGAGGTGGTGATACCACTATACTAAACACTGGTAAGACCACACCTGGAATACTGTGTACAGTTCTGGAGGCCACACTTTCGTATAGACATTGACAGGGTGGAGGCAGTTAAGAGAAGGGTGACAAAGATGGTGCAGGGCTTGCAACAGAAGACATATGAAGAGAGATTGAAAGACCTCAATAAGTATATTTTGGAAGAGAGGTGGGAACATGGAAATATAACAGAAGCTTTCAAGTATCTCAAGGGCATAAACAAGGTGCAGGGGGGCAACATCTTTCAATATAGGAAGGGTACGAGAACAAGGAGGCACAATATGAGGTTGTAGGAGGCCAGTTAAGGAGCAATGGTAGGAATTTTTTATTCACAGAAAGGGTGGTAGATGCATGGAATAGCCTGCCCCAGGAGGCAGTGGGAGTGAGTGCATGCATGGGTTAGGCATAAGGTAACCCTAGAAGTGGGAGGGAGAGGCTAGGGTCAATGACTGAGTAGGGTCAGCAGGCACTGACACAGGTAGGGTTTATGGGCAGACTGGATGGGCCTGGTGGTCCTTATCTGCCATCAATTTTCTCTGTTTCTATGTTTCTGTGTTAGACTACATCTGTTCATGTGATGTTGGTCACATTGACTTTCTGGCAAAATCCCATTTATTTCTGCATCCACTAAAATCAGCTTTGAAATTAAGACTAATCTCAGATCATCTTTTAACTTTTTCAGCTTCAATCTTTATATGTTTAATAGAAATGAGTGAATAAGTTAAACATTATTAGAAACATAGACAACGATGGCAGACGAAGACCAATGGTCCATCTAGTCTATACATGGTTCCATATCTAACCTTTGTTACAAAAAAAAAGAATTAATGTGGGATCTCTACGTAAATTAGATTACTGGAATTCTGATAACCTACTCAATTATTTTGCTATTGCTGTCTAACTACTGTTAGAACAATTCACCTATCCAGTTCTAACAATGGGAGGGCTTGGCCCGAGGTTCAATGTGGGCACTAACTCCTCCCACAACCTCTACTTAAGCCCTGCACTAACGCACCTCCCTTGCTTAGGGAGTGTTTTTTGCTCCTAGGATCCCTGAGTGGCTCATGTGACTGTGCTTCTGGTGCTTCCTGCTCCCTGTTCATCTCTTTCTGTGCTCCCCTCCTGTCTTCTTCCCTCCCCATGTCCCATTTCTGCTATTCGTGCTCTGTCGTTGTTTCTCTACCCAGCCACTATGGCCACCTCCCTGCTCCTCTTCCACCCTCTTCTTTGCTTTCCTGGGATTTCTCTATTTCTAACTCCCTTGTTTCTTTTTGGGCCTCCTCCAGCCCCCCCCCCGATGCCACTTACGGGCATCCCCGCATGGCTCTACTCATCCCCGTCTGATTTTCCACACTTATCTCCCCTTTCTGTTTTCCACCACACTTGAAAGGCCAACTGTCACTGCAGTGTGACCCGTTACTGTTCAAGTACACCTAAGGTAGCTGGATGAACAATGCACTCCTCTTCTGACCTGGCATGCAATTTCCTTTATTCGCTACTGTGCATTTACCTTTCAGAGGTTTGTATTCCATTTTCCACTACGCCACTTGCTCCTTCTCTGCTCCAGACCTCTGGCCATGCTCCCTAAGCTAAAACTTACTGCTCCGAACTTTGCCTTCATTTCCCTGCAACGCCAGTAGCTCCTTCTCTCCTCCGGACCTCCAATCACCCAGACCCACATCTTTTCTTCCTCCCTGCCTAATCCCTATGTGGATGTAGGGACTCCAGACCAGCTCTCAGCAAGCCTTACCAGTACTTACCTCACAATTTCATTTGTTATCTTGGCCCTCAAAGTTCGTCCAGATACATAGCTACTTCCTCAGCATTGTCTCTCTTGCCTCGCCCAGTACCAGCTCTTGGACGTTCCCTCATAGCTAAGTTTTATATCAGCTACTTCAGTGCTACCTCCTATCATGCAGAGTAACTCACGGGGGGGGGGTGAATTCCAGCCCAGTTTCACTCTACCTTGAGAAGGGAGGGGGGTACGGGACCTTGCCACAACTGCATTCTCCATGGCTGAACTTCACATATCATATCTCCACTACCCTAAGGTACAGAGCTTTCTCCTCTATATCTCGCTAGCTTGTTCTTCCCACGTTCTACAGTTCTCCTCAATGTACACTCCAGAGCGCTTACCCCATCAGCTAATTCTATTTTGTGCTTCCCATACCTATTACATGTCTGTATCTCATTTCCAACCACTTTGTGTTTAACGTACCTACAATTTCAACTTCAAATCACTGATTCATTATCCTATTCCTGCTTTCATGTCTTCATCTCCTCTCTCTCTCTCTCTCTTCAGCAGCATTGCGCTCTAGCCAGCCCATACCAGCAGTATTCCAGACTTCATCCCTTACTCACGCCTACTGAGGTGCTGAGCGAAGGTAGGCTTCCCCTGTCTACCAGGGATGGGATTGTGTTACAGTCATTACATCCTACTATGTACCAACCTGACATCCTCCGTCCCTAACTCTGCTGGACAGCATTGAGTGAAGGTTAGCTCGCCCTGACTACCAGGGATGGGAGTCATGTCAGTAAGCTACTGAGTCTTACCATGCTTCACTACCTTATACCAGTTGCCACTTCCCTTCAGGAATGTAACTTCTTCACCATGCACCCTCCTCATACTACCTATGCCTAGATGTCTTCCGTTAGGATCATCCCACCTCAGCCATCACTGATGGGTGCTTGGGCTTCCATTCCAAGACTGCAACTTTCCATATTTTCAGTCTGCTGCCTGGATGCTCCTTCCCTTCAGGCATATGATTTTGCCCGACTTGCCTTCTACTTCCTCCTTGGCCTGCCACATTGATTTCTAGTCATCCCCGCTGACTTCTGTGGCTAGGAGCCTGATTCTGTAATTGACCATTTACTCAGTTTGCATCTCGAACCTGCTGTGGGTTGTCGCTTCCCTTCGGAAATGGAACTGCTCCAACCATGTACTCTCATCCTCCTACCTCTCCTAGCTGCATCCAGTCAGGATCATCTTGCCTCGTCTGTCGCACTTGGCCACCTGAGCTCCAGTCAGCTGCTTCCTGTGGGTTACTTCTCCACCTGCTATCTGATGCCACAACCCTTCTGGACCTGGACCTTCTGCTGCTAGTAGTCTCCATTCCTCCTTGCCTGCAGTCTGCACATCATCTCATTGACATCATGGAATCGTAGCCTGCTCCTTGATCCACTGAGTTATTGTCTCCTCCGTCTCTTGCCTAGTTGTCACTTCCCGTAGAAGAGGACCTCTATTCTTTGTTTGCTTCCATCCTCCTACCTCTGCAGAGTGTTATCGAAGGCCAGTTCTCTCTCCTTGTTCACCGTGCCTGGAAGCTTGTTTCTACAATCATCCATTTTCTGCTGACCTGCTCTCCACAAGACTGTCGCTTGCTGCTCCCTCCTGGACTTGAGCTTCTCCCAAGTATGCCTTCCCCTTACCCATCTTACTGAGCATCATGCCCTTCATCTAGCCTCTCCTACTTTAGCGTTGGAGCCGGCGTCCGCACCTGTTGGTCCCTCTTCATACAATGTCCATATTCTAACCCCTTGCCACTTCCCTCCTATCTTGGGATCATTTACTCCATCTACCTTCCAGCCTTCCTCACCACTCGCTTTCCCGCTCATACTTGGATCATCACACTTCCCCTTTTGGCCTACTTTCCTCATGATCTGGATCTCACCAGCTGGTCTGGTATCTCTCTAGATCCAGCCTGACTGCCTCTGGGACTTGCTTGCTGCAGGTCACCCATCTAGTTAAAGTCTAAGCTTGATGTCTCCTTCGGATGTGGGACCTTTATCCTTCTTTGCTCCAGCACCTTCTGTCCCTTTACTAGTTGGGTACTGCCTTCCTCAGATGTTGAACCAATGTATCTCAGCCCTGTTGCTCTTGGCACTTCACTTCATTCCACTGCCCTCCATGGATCATCTTCTAGTGACTGCTACTGCTTTCCTGCATTCCGTTGCCATTCGCTGAAGAGCTGTCCTGGTCCTTTGCCTTCCTGCACAGTGTGTCATCTGGCTTCTTTCAACTCAACACCTTCCTGAATCACTCCTTCCATCCATCAGAAGTCATTCTGGACCTTCCTCCATTTTCAGATGGTGACCTTTCCATCTCCACCTTGCTGGCTCAGGGCTTCATCCTACCTGCTGTGGCTCTTTTGGGCATACTACCATAACCCTGGTCAGTGGCCCTACTCAGGCAATTATTACCCCCATTTATCCATTGCATACTCCTACTTTGGCCAGTCTTACAGCTCCTATCCCTTACTAGATGGATCTCAGTTCATTCACTTGAGGTAACTACTTCTAGCACGTAGTCCTTGGGAACTTGCCTTGGATCCTTAAGGTAATGTCAGGTTTTTCATACTACCCAATCTGCTCTCCTCGATCACTCAGGTCTCTCATTCGGCTGGTCACTAGAAACATTCCCACCTCTCTACTTTGGATACTCCCTATGAACCCTGCCCATATAGTCTCTGTGGACTTTCCTGTTGGCCATGCCTCACAGGCCCTCCTCTTGCTTGGCAAGGATGTAACTTCTTTTGTTATCCTCTGACTTACTCTCCATCGCTCCTCTGGATCCTGGGACTCGCAAAATACCTCATGGCACCTTGGACATCCTAGTTTCATTCTGCAGCTTCTTACCATCACGGAAAATGTTGTCCACGATATTAGACTCTTACTTCCTTCTCAGACACTGCTGTTCGAAGACCTTCCCAGCTGACTTCTAGAATATTCATTGTTGGATCCCCGCCATCTAGTAGCTTCCTAATGCCACGCCATCCAAACCATTGTTTATTTTTTGCTCCTGGACATCACCATTCCTCATACAATCATCCATACTTCTTCGTTCACTGCCTTTGATCGATGTAACCGCCCTTCCAGCGGACTCTCCAGCCTCTCCTTCATGAACCATTTACCTTACTCTCACTAGTAAAGACTATCACCTCAAACCAGGCCCTTCCAAATTTCATCTGAAAAATCCACAACAGTTAAAGCCGATCCACTATCCTAGTCTTGCCTCCCAACCATTCCTAATCAGCCACAGCACCAAGATCCTCTGGCATTCCACACTACTCAACCACACTTCCAACTCAGCCTACAGACTCTTCCACATTATCTGCATCCAAGCATCTCTCAAGCATTTGGTATTGGCTTACCTGTACACCTAACCAACTATTCGCCACCACAGTGTATCTCATGGTCAATTACGTCACAGAAATAGCTGCATTTACTTCAGCCAGCATACCAGTGAAACATATGGAAATATAGCTATGACATCATGCCCAAATAAGCTATCTAATTCCTTACACTGAATTTCCAATCATTTTAAATATATATAGTCAATTACCATCGCTTCTGCATCTACAAATCTTCCTCTATTTGTATACTGATCAATCATGACAGTACTCCTATCAGGCACCCAAAGACTCTCCTCTATTCATTTCCACCTTTAGATGCTTACTTAGCTACTCATTACTCACCACTAAATTCTTGCCTTCAGAATTTACGTCGACAGTCAAACCTTTCACAAGTCAAATCATTCACCATAACTTCACAAATTATCATACTTCTCATCACTCACTATCTGGTGCCATATTGATCAAATCACGCTCTCCCTACTCTTACGCTTATGCAATCCCTTTGGACATGTATCCTTCATCCCCTTGGAAATCCAGACTCCATTCACTCTTCTTCAACTGGATCTGCTCCACACTTAGGATTATACTACTCATTCAAGAAAAGACCTACTCTTCATCTTCAGGATCATCAGTCACTCTGCATCACCCATGGATTGAGGATGGATCATCAGCTCAAAGGCACTCGAAGACTCACTTCTACAAGCAGTACTGAGAATCATCTTCATGTCATGGATGCTTTCTTAGCAACTCATCATTCACTACAGAATTCCTTGCCTCCAGACCTTACTTTGAAAGTCAAACCTTACACAAGTTTGATCATTCACCCATGACTCCTCATATTATAGCATGTCCACCCTCCACTGTCTAGTAATTTATTGATCAATTCATGCTCTCTTTGCACATTACGCCCATGCAACCCCCCATGGACAAACATCCTTCATCACCTCGGAAATCTGGACTTCATTCATCTTTCTTCAACCGGATCTCCTTCACACTTCGGGCTCTACCACTCCTGCAAAAAAGACCTACTCTTCAAACTCCAGATTGCCACTCAAGCTGCATCAGCTGTGGATCAAGGATGGACTATCATCTCCCCAAGAAGCTCACCTTCCTTAAATTAGATATGGTTACTAGAACCTGGTCCTTCTCCTCTTAGTATGCCCAGAGGATGGGTAGACCTATGGCCATGGGTCCTCAAGAGGTTTCCTCCACATGGGAGTTTTTCCTCTCCTGAATGCCAGGGGCCATTCTCTCCATGAGTTGGAGGAGGTATCTTTTGGGGCCTTCTGTTCCTTACAAACTACTACCTACATACCAACTACTCAAGGGTGGGAATAGAGTAAAGCCACAAAAAGTACTACAAGTTATACAAGCACTATATACTCCATTGCTATTCCACAAACATTGAATGGGAGGGCTTGGCCCAAGGTTCAATGTGGGGAATAGCTACGAACATATGAAATTTGCCAGCAGATAAAGGCCTAGAGGTCTATCAAGTCTGCTTGAATGTGCAACTAGCAGCCCTTATTCTGCAGCTGCCCCTTCCTTCCACTCTTCCCCTGCACTGACCCTCCCCCTTGTCCTGTCCCATCCCCTTTTGAAGCAGTCCACTGTTCTATTGGATACCACTTCTGCAGGTAATGCATTCTACCCAGCTACCACCCTCTGTGTAAAAAAGTGTCTCCTTATCTCTCTCCTGAACCTTCCTCCTTCCAGTCTCATATCATAGCCTCTGGTGTCCCTCCCCTCCCTTAATTTGAACAGCCCCTCTGTACCTGTCCTGTTTATTCCTTTCATGTACTTAAAGGTTTCAATCATGTCCCCCTTGTCCCTCCTCTCCTCCAGTGAGTACATGTTCAACTCCCTCAGCCTCCTCTCATATGATAAGTCCCCCAACCCCTTGATCATCTTTGTCACCCTGCGCAGCTCCTCCCACAACACCTACTTAAGCCCTCCACTAACACACCTCCCTTGCTTAGGAAGTTTTTCGTACACCACCATCCCCTCCTCCTTCTCCGGCACTCTTCTCACTCTTGTTCCCGGGCCTTTTATTCCCTACAAGTTACTACCTACATTCCTACTACTCAAGGGTGGGAATAGAGTAAAGCCACAAAAACTGCTACAAGTTACATAAGCACTATGTACCCCATTGCTATGCCACAAACATTGAAGCTACTTTTATATAGATCTGCAATACTGTACAGGCAGTTATTTATTTGTCTATTTCTCCATTCCATTTTCTCAGTTTCGATTGATTTGTTATAATTTTATTACTTCAAGATCTGAACATTTCAGTTGACTTACTGGTCCCCCATGCACCCAAATTGCTGCATCAGAGTCCTTCTACATCTCCCCATTTATGTACAGCCAACTCCCACTGTCTAGGTCATCTGCTGCAGACACAGACTGTATTTATAACTTTTGGGTGATTTCATACTTGACCCTGTGAGACACAGAAGGAACTTCTGTTTTCTCTTGGCTCACACAACAGAGCTTCTGCCTGGTCCCTGCAAATGTCCCTTGTAGTCTTACCTGTAACCATCTATACCTCTCTAGCCCCACACAAGGTACCTATCCTGGTTTCAAAGAAGTACCCCCTTCCAGCCCAGTCTCTCCTAACCCCGGTGTTGCTCTGTGAAAATAATTGAGAGTGTAGATGCCTGTTATCACACACAGTAAAAAATTATAGTTACAGCTTCCTTTGAAAACAGATTTTTTACACCTAATTGGTTATTGTTACAGCTTTCTCTTTTTCTAGCTGTCTTTATTCCTGGCATTTCTGTAGTGTCTAGAGCCACTTTTGGCCACTACAAGTCCTCTTCCAGTTTATGGTAACCTCTCCTTCATCCAACGGTATCTTCCCTTCTCTCACGGAAGCCTCTATAAACTTAATCCATGAAAAGTATCCCCAAACTGTTTTCTGCTACACTAATGGAGAGAGCATTTTTGTTTTCCCACTGCCGTTAGCTTCTACCAAATTTGTTGACTGAAGTTCAGTGCACCAACTCCTCGCCTCCTATTTCTATTTCTAACAGAGATTCTACTCACCCTTCAAATGAGTATTTATTAGTATTTGGCATGTTCAAGAGATCCATGAAACCCTGGTTACCTAAAAAAAAGCAACAAGATCATTAAAGAACCATCTCACTCTACAGTACTTGTTCTATCAGGATTAAACCACACAAGTCAGGTCTGTCTGCCCAGTACTGGAAGTGAGGTATATTTATTTTATTTAACAGGCAAGTGTGCTAGGCAAACAGATGCCTATTTTCAGGCACACTCTGGAATAGTTATAAGTGAAGTTTCAGACAATATATGGTGATTACACATTACAAATAGTCAGCAAACAGGAGGCAATAAGCATGTACATAGACCCAATGAGAAATATGTACTACTAGACCACAGCTACCAAAGTGGTGGCAAAGGTATCATAATATTTTAGTACAGCCACCCAATGGCCCATGAGGTAGTGCCCCACGCTCCCACTACAGTAACCTGGATCTGGGAACAGACTCAGAGAACAGGACTGGACAGTTGGAGGACTGGGGTGGCACAGTGGCATGCCTGCACTCCACCTGGGGTGATGGCACTGTAGTTCTACCACTACAAAGACCCTTGTGGTGGGTTGGAAGGGATTAGGGGATGGGAACAAAACAAATAAATTCCATATCTCCTAGGCTGCCTTTATGATGGTTACCAACACTCTTGGAACCAACTATGCATAAATACCTTCTGGTCTGGATTGGGGCGGGCATCTGACGGGGCTGGGAGATTGCCAGACCCAGCCAGAAGACAGTCAGAGGTGGCAGACCATGGAGCAAACAGCTATGTAAAAAAAAAGATTATTATAGCAGGAAGCTACTGAGAGGGCTGTGAAAACTAATATGCAATCAAGGGCCTTCTGTCAACAGGAAGTGTAGTTCTCACAGCACCACTGTGCACCCAAACTGATAGGTATATATTTACACTACAGCTGTAGAAATACATTTTTTAAGATACATGTTATCTTGGCACCCATATTAAAAGATAACATGATATTTTGCAAGCTGGGTATGTCACAGTCATGCTACCACTAACCTCACTTTTGCGTGTGGAAGCTGCTCTGTGTGAATGATTTGAGTTCTTCACCCACTGTGTCCCATCACGCTCATATCCCATTGGGTGAGTGGCGCAGAGCAGGAGTGGCACATCTGTCTTTGGAATGTCTGCAGGGAGACCCCAGGTCCACAGGGGACTCTGGAGGTAAGACGCCTGACAAGGTAGGAGGTAATACATTGTCTACATACTGTACACTGTGACTTCCATCAAAGTGGCAGGTCACTACTTAATATAACAGCAGTAAAAGTGTGAAGTGTCTGGTAAACTCCCAGGGATAAGTATGAACAGGTAAGATGGGTAGGACAGGGAACACCAGATAAACCCTATCTAGGATAAGCCTATAAGTAAGGTCAGGGAAGGATATAAGTAAGATAGTAAAGTACTAAGAGAAAGTAGTAGCAGAAAAGGGCAGGTAGGGTAAACCCTATCTAAGGTAGGTTAATAAATTAGTTCAGGGGAAGCAGAACAGAGGGGTAGGAATAACACAGAAGCAGGAAGAGAGTAGAGGGGTAATCCAAACTTGCACAGGTGCTAAGTGAGGGCAGAGGAAAGGCAGTGAGCATGGGAGTGGTGCAGAACAATGGCTGTGGTGCTGGGAGACCTTCTGGAGACTGAGTTGTTGCCCTAACTGTACTTACCTCTCTGAGTTGCGGGCACAGGTTGCTAGATTGGGCCGAACTGGTAAGGGTACAGTAGACATTTTGTGCCACCCAGGAGCAACCAGCTCTGATTCCCCTGTGCTAGAGAATGCCTAGACAGAGACAGAGTGGATGGACCTTGGTGGGCTACAGTAGGAAGGGGAGAAAGGTGCACACTCCTACAGCAATGCCACTGCGGAACACCTTCGCTGTACCGGGGCAACTGAGAGAAGGTACTCATCGCAGTGAGAAGACAGGAGGTTAGGGTTCTTAGCAGTGCAAGCCCCAAGGAGGGAGGGAGGGAGAGTGACCCAGAGCCCAAGAGGAAGCAGCTGCTTGTGGGGGACTTTGTAGGAAAGAGGATAGACTTGGGAGCTGGGAAGCGGAAGGATAGGGAGGTCACATGCCTGAGTGGTGCTTCAATTTTGAGGGATGAAAAGTGCATTCAGAGGATTACTAGGGCAGCTGGAGCTGGAAAAGAGCTAGATATCATTGTCCATCTTGGGAACAATTACCTAGCAAGGGAGAAGGTAGGAGCAGTATGGGGACATTTTTAGGGAGGTGGGGAGGGGCCTTAAGCAGATAGCACACACAGGGGCTTTTTTCAAGGTGCTACCTCCAAAGGGCGGGGAGGGGCACAAGGGTGCTCCACACTGGGACCTTTAATAATTGGCTAAACACAGGGGATGAGGTCTTTGGCTACATCAGGGACTGGGGACCAATCTGGAAAATTGTAGGCTTCTATAAAGGAGACAGCCTGTATTCTTCTAGGAAAGAGAGCACAGTCCTTGGTGGGAAGTTTACATGCTACTTGGATAAGCATTTAAACTAGCTTAAGGGGGATGCAGAGAAACCAAGAGAGGCAAAAATTGCCCTTCCCTCAGATGGTTAAATGACTGGGAGAAAGAGCCTGAGGGGTGAAAACACCCCAAGGACAAAGGCACAGAAAAACAGGGAAAGTGACAAGATAAAGGAAAGGGGAAAATAACTCAAATTGTAGAGGAATAAGAAGATAGCTGATTAAAGTGGACCAGGAATGGGGAAAGAGAACAGGCAGAGGTCAGTGAGAGGGGGTTTCAGGTAACAAAAAAGACAAGAAAGACAGGGAGATGTAGAGCAGCAGGAAGGGGGGTAAGAAGATGTGGAGATCCATGAGAGCTAAGATGAGGAGCCTTGGAAACAAAATTCCAGATGTGGAGGCTATCATGGTGGAGGCTAAACTGGATATAATAGCCATAACAGAATCATGGTGCACTGAGCACCACAACTGGGACATGGTCAGACATAGAAACATAGACTTTAACGGCAGATAAGGACCACTTGGCCCACCCAGTCTGCCCATTTCCCTACTGATTGGATAAGCTGCAGATCCTAGTTAACCAACAGCCTACTTTTTCCTAACCCCTACCAGAAATGCCTTATGTCTGTCCCATGCATTCTTGAATTCCTCTACTGTTTTTGACACCACAACCTCTTCAGGAAGGCTGTTCCATGTGTCCACCACCTTCTCCATGAAAAAATACTTCCTCACGTTGTCCCTGAGCTGTCCCCCCTCTATCTTCAAATTGTGCCCCCTTGTTCTTACACATCTCTTTTTCTGAAGCATGCTACCCTCTCAGGCTTTGTTGATTCCCTCCTTTCCTCGAGGGTATACATATTAAGCTCCTTCAGCTTCTCTTTGTATGTCTTCTGGTGTAGACCCTGCACCATTTTAGTTGCCCTCCTCTGGACTGCTTCCATTCTGTCTATGTCCTTGTGGAGATGGGGTCTCCAGAACTGCATGCAGTGCTCCAGATGGGGTCTCACCAACTGTCTGTATAGACGATAATGACTTCCTGTTTCCTACTGGTAATGTCACTCCCTATGCATCCAAGTATCCCCCCAGCCCTCCTTACTGCCTTCTCACATTGCTTGCCTACCTTTAGGTTACATAATATGATTACCCCCAGGTCCCTTTTCCATTTGTGTCGTTGTTAGTACCCTTCTCCCAACTGTGTACTCTTCTTCCTGGGTTTTTGTTTCCCAGATGCACTTCTTTGCATTGAATCTAAGCTGCCATACTGTTGACCATTCTTCGAACCTTGCCAAGTCCCTTCTCATCCTTTTCACCCCCTCTTGTGCATCAACTCTGTTGCAAATCTTTGTGTTGTCTGCAAAGAGGCATACAGTGAAGCCCACCAGGATGAAGTGCAGTGTCAGAGGTTTATTGCATGACGAAAGGGATTAATTCCCATTGAAATTGCATTGTTTGCTGCAGCAACTCTACTGCAGAATTCTGCAGTGCTGCACTTCATCCTGGTGGGCTTCACTGTACTTTTCCTTCCAGTACCTCCACAATGTCACTTATAAATACATTAAAAAGGACCGGTCCCAGTACTGAACCCTGCGGTACCCCACTAGTAACCCCCCTTTCTTCGGAGTGGACTCCATTTACTATTACCCTCTGTGTCCTGTTGTCCAGCCAATTTTTAACCCAGGCTACCATCCTGGGACCCACTCCCAGGCTGGCTAACTTGTTTATTAATCTTTTGTGTGGAACTGTGTCAAATGCCTTACTAAAAATCTAGGTAGGCCATGTCTACAGCCCCTCCCTGGTCTGCTACTTTGGTTACCTATCCAATGTTGGTCATACCAGGTTACTCTCTGTTTAGGAAGGACAGGATGAAGAGGAGGGGTTGCATAATATGTGAAGGAGGGAATAAAGGTCATGGCTGTTCAGGGGCACCAAGAGGATGAGGCAATTGTAGTTCTATGGGTCATCTGGGGGACAGCCTCATGAATTGCTATCCATACTGGGGTGCTGCACAGCTCCAGACAGAGGGAGAAGATGGACAGGGCACTAGGCGATGCTATCATTAGGATGGCAAGTAAGGGGGAAGTGCTGCTAACTGGAGACTTCAGTCTGTCAGATGTGTAATGGAGTCTTCCAGCAGAAGCTTCAGCAAGGAGTAGGGCCATCCTTGATTCCCTTCAGGGAGATTTTTTCAGGCAGTTAGTCAAAGAACCTTTTAGGAAAAGGGCAATGTTAGACCTGGTGCTCACAAACAGGGATAGCACTGCAGACATCATAGTGGGCATCCCATCTATAACAGTGGTCACTGTACAGTGCGTTTTAACATAAGGACCAGAGCAGAGGTGAGCCACATGAGGATGAGGGTCCTGGACTTCAGGAGGGTGTAGTTTAAAGAAATGGGAGACTGCCTCAGAAATGGCCTCAGGAGGGAGGGGGTTATCAGAGGGGAGGAGAAGCGGCACAGTGGAGAAGAATGAGGGAGAGCAAAATTAGGACAACCAACCTCTGTATGAAGACAGTAAGCAAAAACAGTAGGAAAAGGAGACCATATGGTTCTCCAAGGAAGTGGCAAGGGTGGTGGAAACAAAAGGGTGGTATTCAAGAGTTACAAAAATGCAAAGGGAGGAGCACAGGGAGGTATACCAAGCAAAGCAGAAAGAAGCAAGCAAGGTGGTTAGGGGGACAAAGGTGCAGACAGAAGAAAAGATTGCTAGTGAGGTCACTGAATGGGGATAAGTCTTTTTTCAGGTATATAAGTGAGAAAATGAAGGTAAGGGGAAGGATAGTGAGAACCAGAAGGGCAGAAGGGGGAGACTGTGCAGAAGGGGACCAAGGAAAAAGCTGACATCTTAAACAGGTACTTCTACTCAGCTTTCACAGTAGAGAGAGGAAGGGATGGACTACCAAGGAGAAGCATGAATGGGGGGGGGGGGTGAACACAAATCCATTTTCAGAGGAAATGGTCCTGAAAGGACTTGCAGCCCTCAAGGTGGATAAGGCTATGGGACTGGATGGGATACACCCCAGGGTACTGAAATAACTCAGGGAGATGTTATCTGCCCTGATAACCTTGTTCAACATCTCTCATTCTAAAGATAGGAGCATGGCCTTCAGGGTACTACAGGGCTTGGTACTGGGACCAGTCTTCTTCAATGTCTTCATATGGGATGTTGGAGAAGAACTGGAGGGAAATGTGTGCCTTTTTGTAGATGACAACCAAATCTGTAATTGGGTTGGCCTGGTGGCACTGAGGGTTGAGGGGCTGGATGCCACACCTCGTGCCAAGCTGACAACCTGAATTCGGAAGCAAATTTGGGCCACCAGGGGTTGGCCGGGGGGGGGGGCGAGGAGCCGGATAGAGTGGCTGCAAGGCAGTTCTCCTCAGTGGGGAGGGACGCAGGGTTTCCTTGGCTCCTGGCTGCCACATGGTGGAGGCTAGGTGGCAGTGGTAAGCTACAAGGGAAACCTGGCAATATCCCGGGTGGGTGGAAAGGACATGCGCAACAGCAATCTGGGGTCCTGAGGTAATGGGGAGAAAACTACAAAATACATGTCTCCTCCGTTGCCAAGTAGAGCAGGAGGGGTGATGGGGGAGTAAACAGCTATACGGAAAAAAAAAATCTGTAATTGGATGAACACTCAGGAGGGAATGGAGAAAATGTACAGGGATCTTTAAAAATTCAAGAAATGGTCAAAGGCATGGCAATAGGGTTCAGTGCGAAAAAGTGCAAAATTATGCAATCAGACTAGGGCATAGGAACCCTGGTGATGAGTATAGGATGGGTGGGAGATACTGACTTTTCACTAGAGAGTAACGGGACCTAGGGGTTACCATATCAGAGGATCTCAAGGTGGCAGAGCAGTGTGACAA
This sequence comes from Neoceratodus forsteri, assembly GCA_016271365.2. Classification (NCBI taxonomy): domain Eukaryota; kingdom Metazoa; phylum Chordata; order Ceratodontiformes; family Ceratodontidae; genus Neoceratodus; species Neoceratodus forsteri. The sequence continues at coordinate 758,193,999 of CM028135.1, forward strand.
GGCAGTGGGCAGGGCTACTGACATGCTGGGGTGCATAGGGAGGAGTATCTCCAGCAGTAGAAGGCAGGTGATGTTGCTACTGTATTGTTCCATGGTGTGCCCCCACCTAGAGTACTGTGTCCAGCCTTGAAGACTGCATCTCAGAAAAGACATAGGGTGTAGGCTGTCCAGAGGAGGGCAACTAAAATGGTGTAGGGTTTGCATGGGAAGACCTATGAAGAAAAATGGAGGGATCTCAATATGTACACCCTGGAAGAGAGGAGAGAGAAGGGGGAAATGAGTGAGCTCTACAAGTATCTCACAGGGGTAAACAGTGCAGTTGGGGGTCTCTTTCAAATGTGGACAAGCACGAGGACCAGGCGGCATGCAATGAAGTTGGAGTTGGGGGGATCAGGAGAGACATGAGGACATATTTCTTCACTGTAAGAGTGGTAGACACCTGGAACAGATTGCTAGCGGAAGTGTTGAAGGCTAGAAGAGTGGGGGGGGGGGCTTCAAGTATGCATGGGATAAACACAGGGGATAAAGTTGCCTTGCCATTAGAATAAGGGCAGGGAGTGTGGAGGACCTGGCACCAGAATTCTGACATTTTGCAAAATAGTTTTAGAACACTGCTTATACCTGTGGAAATGTAACATATTTTAACCTTAGTATTTCTACAGCATCTGCAGTAACTTGAGATCTGAAGATACTAAGCCCAGAATATTAAAGAGCTGCTGACACACTCCGGGCAGGAAACTCATACTGTGTAGTTGCCTGCACTAGGAGCCTTTTCAGCCATTAATCAATACTTTCTGCCCAGTAGTTTTAGAGTAATTTTACTTATAAATCCCACCTCGTAACTTCTTGGTAAAAGCCAGGCGGCTGCCGAGCCCTGCAGCCCTGCCTCTAAAAACAGCATAGTTATGACGCAAAGTAGGGAATGGGGTTGCAGACACTCTATGGACAGTGTAATGGAATTGGGCGGGGACCTAAATGTACTAAGATTATCTTTGCTGGCATGTATACATGTATGGGGCTAATACCTACTATGTATATATCTTAGAATAAATAGAATAGCTAAAATAATCAATCTGGGTAGGCGTTTGGCCACAGATGTGTCTTCAAGGCCTTCTTAAAGCCCTCCATGGTCGTGCACTCATGTATCTGACGGGGTAGAGAATTTCACAGAGCTGGGGCCACATACATAAATGCATAGGCCCCAGATGACTTAAGGTGAACCCTTGGACTCTCCAGCAACCCCTCGTCAGCTGAGTGGAGGGGACACCTGGGGCAGTAGGGGCACAGGAGTTCTAGCAGATAGTCCGGGCCCAGTCCGTGCAGGGCCTTATAGGTCAGAAGCCTGACCTTGAAGGTGATTGCCACTGAATAGCAGCTAGTGCAGTTTGCACAGCATCGGCATGATGTGGCTTGAACAAGGAGTCCCCATCAACAGCCAGGCCTGCAGCGTTCTGCACTAGCTGCAAGTGGCACATATCAACCCCCAGAAGCCCTAGATAAAGGGGGTTGCAGCAGTCAAGGTGCAAGGTTGTAAAGGCGTGGATCAACGTTGGAAGGTCTCTGAATGGAACAAGGTGCTTAACCCTGGCGATGTTCCTCAGATGGTAAAAAGAGGACTTGATGACTGCCGACAAATGTGAATGCAGTGTCAGCCCATCGTCAAGAATCACCCCCAGGTCTTGCACCCATTCAGAGGAAGGAAGCTAGACACCCCCAAGACAAAGTCCAGTAGGTTGACCAGCCCCCAACCCCTCTATCCGGCAACCAGGATCCACTACCATCACCTCAGTCTTGCCAGAGTTCAACTTCAGCCAGCAGGAGCTCATCCAGTCCTGGATTTCAGCGAGGCACTTGTTAAATACCAAGCACGCACCATCCCAGTCAGGTGCAAAAGACAGGAAGAGCTGGGTGCCAGACAGTCTTGTACTGACTCCCACGATATGTTTATTGGTTCCAAAAGGGATCTGTTTGACTGTCTAAACATACCTTGCCAGTGTTACTCACCAGGGATTGGGGCTGTTTCATGCAATTATTGCCTTTGCAATTTTTTGCCAGCACTGTATGAGTGAGTGCATGGTGTTTAATTTTTTAACTACCATCCCTCTGAGAGCCTCATGAACACATGATCCTGCCTCAAATGGAGGTGGCTTTCCTGGTGAGCATAACTTTAAATAAATAATGAATAAATATAGTGCCACTCCTGCTCCGGAAAGGTCTTACAAACAGACTGTAGGGGTAGTTTCTTGTTTGTATGATCTAAAACCTTCCCACTCTCACTACCACTACACCTCTCAACATGTATCACTGAATGTCAGTACTATTCTTCAAGTGAAGTAAAGAAGAGGCCTAATGTGGAACACATCACCAAATCTCAAGTAGTGCTGCTCAGATAGTGCTTTTGTGGATCCGGCTATCCTCCATCGGATAGCTCTGGTATCCAATCCAGGATCTGGCTAGGGGATCCGAGGTTGGATCCACCAGATTCAACCTCAGAAAGTTGGATCCAGTAGGCAGATCCATTAGATCCAACCTTGGATAGTTAGATCCAATGGTCATAGCCATTGGATCCAGGTCAGATCCACAGATACCTTGGATACTTACAGTGGATCCTAGGAGGTTGGATACTTGGCAGGATATCTCTATGCCATTGGAGGCTATCCGATATCTGATATCCGACCAAAATGATGGTATCCGATGATATCCAACCTGGTTGGATACTATCTGAGCAATACTAATGGATGCTCAGACAGCCTGCTTATTGCCATTGTGACAGCACTGCTGCTCACTACACCAGCAACCCAAGTTCAGGAATGAGATCAGGGCACTGAAGGGTCACTGGGATAAAACATTTTGAGTGTCCCACATGATGCTTGCCTCTTTGGGGTGAAAGACCATCTGGTCCCCCCCTGCAGTGGTACCACCTAGGGGCCCACAGGTGGTGTGGGCCAACAGGGGATGGCAGCGGGAGGGAAGATACAGGGGTTTGTGTTGTACATGCCTGTTGCATGAATACATTACATGTTCATGCTGACATCTTGGGGAGGGAGCATAATGGAAAATCCCCAGCCTAACCGGATGAGGCACTTGGCAGCATGCTTGAGCCCTATGCATACTCCTTGCCCAGCACAAAGGACTACTCACCCACCTACTAAATTTAGACACTGGAGGGGTGGGTTCTATGTCACAATGACAATCAAGGAATCATGATCGCTGTTTGCGTGAGTGTACATTGCTGAAAATGAATTATGGCGATGTACACTTGCAGCGACTAGAAAACCGGTGACAGGTTTTCTATGTTATGCGGGGGACTGTGCCCCCCACACCCCCCTACTTCAGGTTTGTCAACTCCTGGGGGGGTGCATGTCAGGGGTGTGTGAATAAAACTTAAACAAAAAAATAAATCCCCTGACCCAACGCCAAAAACTATCGTGCCCAGAACCGAACCTGGCACCCTCCCAACCCCAGCCCGCCAACTACCCACCATGCCACATGGGCAGTTCAGTAGCTGACCACCACACTACACCCCACATAACCTCCCTCCCCTTTCGCCCATTGCACAACATGGTCCTTTTCCCCTGCATGTGTGTATATGTAGCGACATCCTGTCACTGTACTCACCTACCCCTGTATCCGGTCGCTACCCTGCCAGGCAGCAAAGAACACAGGCACTGTGACTGGGTCACCCTTTTTGAAAGCACTCAGTCATGGTCGCCTTGTTCACTGAATAGTGGAGGGGAGCTACCCCGAAGTCCTAGCCATAGGGAAGCCATTGGGGACAAGGTAAGTGAGACTCAGTGGTGCAAGTGAGGTAACAGGACTAGGCAGTGGCTTCAGGATCCCACAGGTGGTGTTAGACTGGAAGAAGAGCATACACAGTAATTTGAAAAAGACAAATGCTCAAAACAAATGTGTGCTTTCATGTTAAAGGTTCCTGTTTATTCAGCAATATAGATTACTGTAACTTTTTGCTTTAAAATGTGAGTGTAGAATGTGGGTGAGCAACATTCTTTGTGGGAGAAACAGCGTTTGATTGGTAAAATGAGGGACAGTTGAGAGATATGACTGCCACCACAAGTGATATAATATATATATATATATATATATACACCACGTATATGGTCCCGACTCAAAATATGCAATTTATATTGACGTGCAAAGTAACAGGCCCATAACTCACTGATGGGTATGCCACGAACGAGTTATAAAAGTTTTTTTTCATCAGGAGTGATGATAAATTTTGTACTTTGAGTCAGACCACTGCATATTCAATTTATACAACATGAGTTAATACTTATAGCTTTAAACCTTCTGTTTATTTGAAGATTTAACTGTTTCTCTTTGGGTTCAACTGCTGGGCTCAGTAAAATACCTTTGTGAATTTATTCAGCTCTGGCACCCCCCACGTGCTTTAAGGTCTGCCTCCTTCCTCCTTCACGCTGCACCCAAACCCCGGTTAGCTGTGGGCAGGAGATCATTTCCCTTTTCGGCAGTGTCATGCTGGGACTCCCTACCACCCTCTACCTTGTCCTGCTCTTCTTTTCTACTGGCAGTGGCTGCCAGTCTATACCTGGCCTTGGAATAACACCAAGACATGCACATTCCAAACCGGAGCAATTAGAAGCTCCAGCTATACAGCAATGTAATGGCCAGACCTGCGGCTTCTCCCTGCATGAAACATCATTCTAAGGACAGCCACGGGTGGTTGTGGGAGTGCTGTTTGGAGCGCGGTAGTATAAAATGCCAGCAGAGAATTAGACAAGATCAACCAGATAAATTACAAATAAAAAAACATTGCAGGATAAAGAAAAAATGCAACTTTGGTGCAAGTGCTAATCGGGCCCTGCCTCACACTGAGGTGGGACCCATTCTTTCATGGATGTTTCCCTTAAAGCTGTTCCTCCAACTCACTGGTTTAGCATTTTTCCACGAGTTACTTAATATGCACACTGCTCACTGCAATGAAACATAGAAACATAGAATCTGACGGCAGATAAGGACCGCTTGGCCCACCCAGTCTGCCCATTTCCCTACCTAATGGATAAGCTGCAGATCCTAGTTAACCAGCAGCCTACTTCTTCCTACCCCCACCCCTAGAATTGCCTTATGACTGTCCCATGCATGCTTGAATTCCACCACTGTTTTTGACTCCACAACCTCCTCTGGAAGGCCGTTCCATGCATCTACAACCCTCTGTGTGAAAATATTCTTCCTTAAATTACCTCTGAGCCGCCCCCATCTTCAAATTGTGCTCCCTTGTTCTTGCTCACCTCTTTTTTTGAAAGATGCTACCCTCTTGGATTATGTTGATTCCCTTGAGGTACTTGAAAGTTTCTATCATGTTCCCCCTCTCCCTCCTTTCCTCGAGGCTATACATATTAAGCTCCTTAAGTCTCTCTTCATATGTCTTCCGGTGCAGACCCTGCACCATTTTAGTTGCCCTCCTCTGGACAGCTTCCATCCTATGTCTTTGCGGAGACTGGGTCTCCAGAACTGCATGCAGTACTCCAGATGAGGTCTCACCAGCTGTCTGTACAGAGGGATAATAACTTCCTGTTTTCTACTGGTGATGCCTCTCCCTATGCATCCCAGTATCCCCCCAGCCCTCCTTGCTACCCTCTCACATTGCAAGTTTAGTAATGGTTTGACTCTAGCTGTGATTCAGCTTCAGCTACTTTGCAGCTGTCTGGAAATGTTTATCAATTCATTGTACAGTACTGTAGTGCACATATTATGCAACCCAATGAAAACACTAAACTACTGAGCTAGAGTCATTTTTTGCTCTATTAGAGAACACCTTCCATATAAAAAGCAATAGTAAAGTAAACTCCTGCATTCACAAGTTATGAATTTTTATGCCCTGATATGTTTATTGACTGTGAAGCTAGACAAATGTTAAGTGCAGTGAAAGTGAACGCAGCCCATGATTCAGAAAGCCAGTTTCTGAATCATGAGCAGCTTTCACTTTTACTGTACTAAACTAAGATCACGCATGGCTGGACAAAGACAGAGTTTGCTTACAGCTGGCTAGTGCTTTCATTTTCACTGCTGGGGCTGGTGCTTTACACCTGAGGGGGGATACGATTTGTGACTCTCTGCTGGTAGCGATAAGGTATGACACACTCTATAGTGCTGGTAGCAGTGTGACCTTCTCCTCAACTGTGCATCCTGTTGTGTCAGCTAGCATAATTAAAAGTGAAGTGGCAAGATCTGCAAGTGATTTAAGCAATAATGCACGACAGGGTGTGTGTTGTGCTGGGATAACGTCACGCCTGGGGTGATTAGGCATGAGGCCGCAGGCCGAGTGCGACTAATCACCCCAGGCATGACGTTATCCCAGCACAGCACACACCCTGGTGTGCATTATTGCTATTATACAATGGCTTGTTGCTAGTAATAAAAGAAAAATAATAAAAAAAAGTTTTAAAAGTGTATTTTTATTTCATTTTTTAATGGGCAGGAATTCTAAATAAAAAAAGAGTCCCATTGTAATGTTATTGTGTGTCTGCTGTCTGCTCCTGCTTACTGATTGGGAGCAATGGCAGGTAATTTTTGTGGAGTGCCAATATGTGAGTGTTATTTTATTGATCATTTTTTTTTATTTTTAATGGTGACTGTAACCAGTGGAGGTGTTTGAGGAAGCGAGCGGGAGTGTGGCCGTCTGAAAGAGCTCGCGCTGCTGCTGACGGGGAAAATGAAATGCCGTCTAAAATGACGGCTTTTTTTTTTTTTTCATAAATGTTTGGTGGTCAAGGCAGGCTAGTCGGGGATAATTTCGCCGGGTATTAGTGTCTGTGGCGAGTTGTAAACAGTAACTGTGCTCATGCTGCAGCGGACAGGGAAATTTAAATGCCGTGTTTAATGACGGCTTTTTTTTTATCGGAACACTGTGTGTCAGTGTGGGGGGGGTGGTTGTTTCACTGTTTCTGGTGGCAACACAAGCAAGGCACGGGCAGTTTGCAGTTTGATGGCCGGTGGTCAGTGGCAAGTGAGTCGGAAGCATTCAGAGTGGGTTGAAGGCGGGTTGACAGCGTGAATGAGAAATGGGGGGTTGCACTGCCGAGGAGCTACGTGGAGTGATTTCTTGTTTTTGCTGAAGAACTGATATGGTCATCTGGGTGCTGGGACTAGACCCGTGATGTTGTACTGGGACTCAGACTGACCAATCAAAGTCCAAGACTTTTTTTGCCATTGTATAATGGATGATGGTCACTGGTCTGTATGAGGTTCTCCAAATAGGCGGAGTCTGGGAGAAGAGCATACTGGCCACTGGGAAGCCACAATAAATAACAGGTACCCCTCACACTGTCATTAATGAAGTTGAACCTTTAATGTACAGTAGCTCTCTTTGTTATAGGGCAGATCAGGCCAGCAGGAGTAAAAAGGGAACACTTAAAATTAAATTACATAAATGCTGCTTATATCTAAAAATGAGCACTCTAACCTGAGAATGAAAGATAAGAATCCAATGAATCCTTGGTTCTAGGCATGTGCATTGTGTATACAGTATATCTCAGTTGCCGGGAGCCAAAGTCTTGGCAGTTTCTTATCTTTCTTTCTATGGGTTAGAGTGCTTGTTTTTAGATGTAAACAGCATATTTCAGCTTAGAATTCTACCTATTTTCTCAAGCAATAAAAATAGATGAAGGCATACAAAATTCGTAACTCGTGCATTCATGAGTCTTTGACCACGAGCAGTGGTTGAGCTCACAAGCAATGAATCGAGCTGTCTGGATTTACACTTTTAAAAAACCCAGCCAAATATTAATGGCATTAGGCTATTGGGGTCCGTTCATGAATTCAGAATCCTAATGCTTCACATTGGAAATGGCACACAGGTCCCACAGGATCAGTTCTACAATTCTTACAGAGCTGCAAATTAGTTACTACTGCATTTAAATTGCACTTGAAAATGCACTGAAGCAGCATTGGGAGGGAACTAAAGTGAATTTGTCAATGGCTGAAAAAGAATTGCAAGTGAATTGATGAATAGTTGAAACTGAGCTTATGTTGTAAGCAGTTAGTATGGCCTCTGCATTGTCAGCACAGAAAAATGAACGAGCAGTGAGCTGGAGGAACAGTTTAATGTGACTTGTACTGTACAGTACATAATTAGTTTCTCTCTCGACAGACTTGATTTCAGGTTGCATGAGTGTTTCCTACCCCAATAGGAAGCAACATTTAAGGACATAAATAGCCCATGCCTTAACAAAACTAAAAACCTTTACCTGTAGATCCGGCTACGATTGCTTTCAGTTTTCTTTTGTGCCTGCAAGAGAATTAATCAATTACATTAGCACATTGTTTCATCTGTGTTTCCTGCAAGCACGAGTCTGGGAACAACCATATCCATGGAGTCATTTTGCGGTATGAAATGTAGCCAAGAGTCTCTAATACAAACCAGTCTAAAGTACCTTATAATTATCATAAAATGTTTGATATCAATGTTCATGTTTTGTTGAAGGACTAGAACATTTGTGGTCAGGTACCTTCTCTAGCATGCACTAACTGCAACATGACAGGAGTTCACTGGGATATACAATGTGCAAGCACTTTCACTATCATAAACTTCAGTGTGCCACTCATGCCGTTAGGGTTGGGTAAAGTGGCTATGACCTGTGTCAGATTCCAGCCTTGGTTCTCTGACAATTTGACCTAGATAATCCAAATCAATCCAGGAGTCCTTCACGCCTTCTCCCAGCATTTGCATCAGTCAGAAATTGGTTAGGCTCTCCCCACTCCCTGTTTCTCCACCCTGGATGGCTCTCCCCTCAAAGTGGTTTCTTTCTTCAAGTATCTTGGTGTGTGGGTTAATAGAAAAATTGATTTTTCTGTCCACATTGATACCATCCACTCCATGCTCCACCCAAAATTCAGTGCCTTGTGCTGTAATAAAGACTACTTGTCTCCTAATGTATGTTTGGAGCTTGCTAGCAAAATGGTGCTTTCAGTTTTCTACTGTGTGGATGTAGTCTATGGCACCACCCCCTCCTCTTCCCTTGCCAGACTGGACACCTTCGGTAACATCTTTTGTTGCTTTGCTACTAACTATCTCCTTCATCCTCACCATTGTTCCCTGAACCGCCCCAGCCATCCTTCCTTTGCCCTCATGTAGCCAGTCCCACTGTTCCTACTTCATCTCTAATGTCTGGTTTGGGTCCCTCCCCTCTTACCTGTCCTCACTTTTTCACATTCCTTCTGCTTCATACTCCCTCTGCTGCAGAGATCCTCGCACCTTCTCCTTTCCCCGCCCTCACTCCTCTGCTAGGCAGTCTGCTTTCTACCGCCTTCCCTCCCTCTGGAACCTGCTCTCCTCCTTTCTCTGTCTTTCCCATCCCCCAACTATCTTAGGCTCCAGCTAAAACTCTTTCCCACTCCCATCTGCTCATATCATTTCCCTCTCTGATTCCTCGCCTGTTGGAGACCCTACCACCCCTCTTTAACCTTCTCCTGTGTTCTACCTCAGCCTGTGTCAGACCCTTTCCTTTTCTACATTTACACTGCTATTTATTCCACCAGCTTTGGTTTCTCTGTTAGCACATCAAAGGCATACACTGTACCTTTGTTTAACTCCATTTACTGTTTTATATGCATTTGTAATTTAATTGTACACTGTCTGTCTGTAGGTACAGTATGTACTAGTCATTAACACTGTTTGCTTTTATTATCTTTCCCATTCCGCCTCCCCCAGTTCACACCTGGAAATGAACCTTGACTCAATGTGTCGCCTTTCCCAGTGACTAATTTTCAAATAATTAATGAATCAATAAATCCTCAATTGAACTAAATTTTTAAATGATTGATCATTTTTTTAATAGTCACCATACATAGTGGACTTTTTGGCCAAAAAATAGACGTTGATTGTCATTAGATTTCGGTTCAAGATGTCTAAGAATGTAACAGCTCATTACTGGAGGCAGAGACCACCACAACGAGCAATTCATGAATTCGTCATCAGGAATATTCTTAGTCAGTTGCAAAGTTCCTTACATCCAAGCAGTTTTATAATTTGCACAAACACTAGAACTCTCAAGGCACGCTCACTAAAGAAAAAAATTGGATTTTGCTGGCATCAGCCCCTCCCCTCCTTTTTGGATTTACTGAGTAAACTATTAATTTTACTTATTACTAATATCCAATAAATTATACTGAGGAGCTTGAATTCCATCATATTCTCCTCATTTTCAATTTGGTAAGTGTTTCCCATTTGGCACTGCCACCTACTGTAGGACTCCACAGTTTTTTTACAAGCCCTGCCTCTCCATTTTTTCTGTCCTGGTCATACTCATTTCTTTACGAGGCCATGATGATATTCCTTCTTAAGGATTTAAATTTTTTTTTGGTTTAAGATTATGCTCCTACATTTGTTTTCACACCCTGACCTCTAGTAGGAAATACGGGCTATCACAGCAAATGTTTCTGATCTTTAAGTGGTAGTACTCACACTGTCCTGTAATACCAGTTCATAAGGATAAAAAGTAGGGCAGCTAAGAAGAGTAAAACAGCCAGGATGATTATCGCCATCTAGAAAGAAAGAGCAAAACACCAGTCACTTTTTCTGCAATACAGAAAAAAAAAAAGCTGTGAGATTCCAGAGATCTATAAAAAGACAGTGTAAATCATACCAGACAGCTTCCCACAGGAGTAAAACCAGTGCCAATTTGCACCAGCTGAAGCCATGAATTGTTTTTACTGCTAGAGTCTAGTTAAGAGGTAATAAACCATCTGGTAGCCAACCGCACAGATTAGGTATGTTCGTTTCTCTCTCTCCACAGACTCTCTCCTCCCTCCCTCCCTCCCTCGCTCCATCTGCCTCTCTCTCTCTCTCTCTCTCTCTCTCTCTTTTTCATTACCTATCCAAGGCATGTGAACCCTCTTCCTGTCTACCCCACCATCACCACTATCAACCAAGGATGAAAATCATGAAATCATCCTGATAACAACAAATTGCTGGAGTTCACCATGGGAGAGGTAGTGGTGATGTCCATCACACGTGTAGCTAGTAAAATAAAACTTTTAAGCCAGAACATTTTGGTGCCTTTTGGCGGTCCCCCCGCCCACCCCCCATTGTAGACTTACTCATATTTGTTACCCAGACCACTTGTACACCCCATATTGGTTAGCTTTATGCATTAAACATTATGTTTAATTCAAGCAGAACACAACAATCATATTATAACACCTGTAGGAATGGATATCTGACAGTACTAGTAACCAAAATCAGTGTTCAGGGCCCAAAATGCCACCACACTCCCCAAAAAACTTGTAAGCCATTGCATGCTTGAAGTATGAGTTCCTACACCCATGGTTTCCACTTAAGGGTGTATTTTACCAAGGTTGGCTCTATTGTATTCATTCTATAACATTAGCCTGCTGGTAACAAGCTAAATGTGCTGCCCTGTCTCTATCAGCAGCACTGAGAAGTCATTGGTGGCCCTCCCAGTCAAAGCTGCATTCATACAAGGACCTCTCTCTTGATATACGTATCTCTGTGTGGTCACGGAGGACCATCCTGGTGACAGACAACTGTATATAGAGACCCTTCTCTTTTGTTTGTTCTCAAGCAACACTGTGACGTTCCTGGGACCCTCCCAGTAACAGAAAATGTGACATTAAAAGACCTCCCTTTCTCCTTACCTGTAGAGCAGTCAGGTCATCTGGAACCCTTCCAGTAACAGCAGGCTGAACATCAAGCACATTGTAATTTCGGAAGAGATTCCGTAGCTGCTCCTTGTTTTCATCTATCATCTGGATAACGCTGTAACAAAATGATGGGACAATGTAATTTAAGAAGACAGACAACAAGTTAAATAATAATGCAAGTATGGGCTGCCAGCTGCCTCTACATACCGCTCCACATCCAGGATACGGTTGGTATCTCGATTCACCACATGGATCAGAACATCAGTCTGGGCAAAGTTCACTCGGCCTTTTTTGTCAACGTGGAACTGAGAAGAAAAACATGATGATACTGTAGTTTGCAATGCATGCATGGATTTTGTATCTGCTAAGTTGACAGATGGCTTTCCAAACTCAATTAGTTTCTGCTTTGAAGACAGAAGGTTCTGGATTTGATAAGGTGTTTATTACCTTCCAATGATAATCCTATAGTTGTCCAGCAGTGGTGTTTCTTCTAAAGCGAATTTACTATAGTGTACGTGCTGTAACTCGCTTGCCCTTTTTTCCATAATAAGCAGCATATGCAATGCATACCATTTGTGGTGGCCACCTCATAGTTGTTATGTTAGACACTGTTGTGCTACTTTGCAGTACAGCATTGTTGCTACTATGGGTTTTGCATAATCTTTGCTCCAGTGCTTTGCATTGAGGTTTTTCTTGTTAAAAAATGTAATGGGAGAGGCTGCCCCTCTACCCAAAGGCAGCAGATTGCGCTACGATGCTGGTGACTTATGTTCAGGAGGAAACCAAGGACTTTTTGAAAGGAAGCAACCAGGTCACAGTGCTGCTGATGGGAGAATTTCCCTTACAAATAGAGCTGCATTTGGTGGGCTGCAGAGGTCTGCTGCAGTCCACTGGGGACACTTTGTAGGGGTGTGGACATAGTGAGGCACTGCACAGTGCCAGGGAATGAGAGAGACCACAGGAGAAACAGGGGTAACAACCACCTGGAGCCATGTACATGGTCACCCTGGCACTCTCAGATTTCAAACCGTTAATGGGTGTTGGTGCTTGGGGAGGGTCATCTCAGGGTGGAGGGGATCCAATCCTGTCTCTGTGCCAAGGCAGAAGAAACAGCTCTAGAGCAGGAAGAAAAGGCCAGGGAAGGGTTCATTTTTACTAGAAAACCACTATTATATTCCAATACTGTTTTCTGCCCACAATATGTGACACATACCCCCCACCACCAGTAGTTTTCTTCTGCTGTCCAAATCCTCTTTCCTCTCTCCAAATATTTCCATACAGTGATTATATCAGAGAAACAAATGTGACTGGTCTTTGGCATGCTACCAGGAGTCCTCTTCCCCTTTGGCTGCCTCGGCTTTTGTCTGAAGTGGATCACCCACTGACACTGATCTATGATTTGGGGATGCAAGGGTACTTTAATTACAGGCTAACTCAGCCTGTCCCCCTCCCTAACTCACAGTGCACTGTTCATAAGTCTCATCATCAAGGAACAGCAGTGTGCATGCCCAGAATAGAGGTGGAGGACTGGCAATGTGTTACTGATGACACTAGGCAGACTGACCAGTCTGCTGCCTGGCCTTATCAATAATGTGAAACCACTCTTCACCCTCCCTTCTGGTTGCATGTGCTGTTGTCATATAATAATATGATAAACTTAGCACTGCCGGTTGGGGAGGGTCACGGAGTTAGCCTGGAATGTGACTACTATTATCCCTCACCATTCATAAATTGAGAGTCTGGAGGAGTGGATTACTTCTGACTAATGACCCTTTGGCGGCAGGGTTGAGCAGACCAGAGAGAGGGGCCTACTAAAAAGATGAGGCCTGCTCCTGGCCACATGCCAGCCCCGAGCTGTGACAGAAAACACAGCACTGTATGATTTTAAGGACTATTTCAATTTGTAATATAATTTTTTTGTGTTTTTTAAACATGTTCTGAACTGAGGTTCTATTGCAGATAGTTAAACAAACAGAAGTATGTAGTACATTTTCATTCATATACACTTTCATTTTATACCTTTAATCACCATGCAAACATTTAATATAATCCCCCCAAACCAACCCCTGATCTTCCTCACTAACCTTTTAGTATAGAAATAAAAAATTAAATATAAATGACATCATCAACATTCCAGCAATATACAACCCACAATCAAAAATGTGGATGACTAAGGGCCAGCCTATCAGTGCAGCAGTGGCACTGCCACTTGCGCAGCCAATGGCTAGGGTTCAGGAAGCAGCCAGGGATGTCAGAGGGTCAGCTGGGGGGTGGGAAGATGGGGGATGGGAAGACTAAGCATCCAGAGGACAGTTTTCATCCCTTGGGTGGGGGGAGGGGGTGGGTTGATCGGCCCAATTGGTGTCCACCCCTTAGAGGAGACCAAGTGCTAGTGCAGTACAGGAGATCCGATGCACAGGCACTCAAGCTGTTTGGTTGTGTGCATCTACAGAGGCATGCACATGCGGATACGGCATTGTACCAGGTGACCCTGAGGGGAAAAAGGTGGATAACCACCTCAAAGGTAGGATGAAGCCTGACTTGCTACAGAATCTGCTCCACCACCCAGAACCCTGCCATCTGGGTACACCATGGGGACAATCCATGAAGGACTCTTGGGAAGGTAAGTCCTGGGGGTGGTGGTAGTCGACCAGCTGAACTGGGGCTGAGGGGAACTTCTGGGGCAGCCAAGATGTAGACATTACAAATAAAAAAAAATGTGTATGTCTTACTGAGGTACCATTTAGTATATTTTCATTGAAATAGGAATTCTGTATTACTGTGTTGTCCATCTGACCTATCCATGTTTTGTGGGGATGACCCCTTTCATCAGAATAGGAAGGAATGGATGAATATGGAGCTAGCAGTATAACCTAGAGGTAGAGTAACTAGCTGTGAATGAGCTTGGTACATCCAGCAGATCTGGGTTTAATTCCCACAACCTCCACTTGCATACTGTGTGACTCTGAGCAAGTCACTGAACCACCCAGTGCTCCCGGGTCACCCCTGAAACAGGCACTTCTGCCTAGTGGGCCTTATCTGGTTACCAAAGTATAATAACAAAAAATTACTAGAAAAATTCAGCAGACATACACTTATGCCACTGTTTTCACAGTACTTTCTCTGGATATATGGCGTCCCACCCATTTATTAAAAAAGGATTCTTTTTACATGGCCTCTCCTAAGCAGATACTGTAGGTTCACTGTCAGTCCTCTTGTAGATCATGGCAATGTACTGTGGCTAGGTACCAGTATACAGCCCTCGGATTTCTCAGATTTGGGCTGCATTTTCTAATATTACTAGAACACGCTTCCAATACTCACCTGCCTCACCAGATTGTACCTGGGGACTTAATTGGAGTTACCTTGGGATGCAGTGGGGGAAAGGAGTGCTTCTCCCTTCTCTTGATTGACCTGGAGTAGTAGAGTACCCCCACACACCCCATTACCCACTGACTGAGACACCTTGGGCTGCCCAATACTGGTACTGGTCTAGTTTTCTGTCTCTTTTTCAGAGCAGCTCCCCTATTCAACTTTTTAGTTCAATGGTTCTGATGGACTGCTCTTTTTGTCTTGGATTTCCTGCAGTGGGGTCATGAGAGGTGCTGGCACTAAAGAAGAGCCCCTGCCTCCCCCACCAACTCTGCCACTGTCTAACTTCATACAGATTGATGTCCTGGAGGGTCAAGTGTTCAGCATACATTCTCCAAGCATTTCATGCTGTAACTCTACACCTTGCAAAACTCAGGCAATTGTAATTGTTACACCACTCTAGGGTTCAGCATCATTGTTATCTCTGTTAAGATTGCACAGCTTAGTTTTAATAACATTTGCCTGCTGTTTTTAACTGCTTGAGAGTCTGCTTTTCCAAGTGTCTATACAAGTTGATCATTTCAGTTCTCAGTCTACCTGCTTACCATGCACCATACCCAATTCCTCTGCTTTCTCCTATTCCCCCTTCCTTCCCCAACCCCTTCCCCTTCCATCCCCTCTCCATCCTCACCCTCTGCTTTTTTCCCCTCATCCATCCACCTCACTCCCCTTCCCTCCTTCCACATACATCCAAATCTCCTTCCTTTCCCCTCCCTTATCCTGCAGTTCCTCAGCTCTTTCATCCTGTCCCTTCCCCATTCCATCTGCCCTGTTCTCCTCCTCAGGCAAAGTCCTAACCCATTTTTCACCTCCTTACCCAGTTTATCCTCCTTGCTGGTGATGTGGAACCCAACCCTGGTCCCCCCTCAATTTCAGGAGGCTTTACTGTTTTCCACCTCAGTGCTAGGAACCCTCCTCAAGAAACTGGATTTCTGCACTATATGGGTCTCTCAGCACTCTCCAGACCTCCTCTGTATCATGAAATCCTGGCTCTCTTCCAGGATTCCTGATTCCAGTTTGCCCATTCAAGACAACCATGGACCACTTCTTCAGGCAGGACAAGGGTGAATGTGGGGGTGGGGTTGCCCTGTATGTCTGCCTGCAAGAACCTCTCCTGCACCATCACTCTCAGGGAGGCTGCAGCCTCCTCCCACAGATTTCTGCTAGCCAAAACGTTCTTTTCCCTCCTCACAGCCCATGTTTGTGTTCGCCATGTGCACAAGCGCAGTGAACGCTTGGTATGAAAGTGCCTTTTGAGGGGTGTGACACTGTCTTCCAAATGCAGAGCACTGTTGCAGGGGCCTGACAGTGCCATACCATTCAGCACCCAGGCTCACCATGACACAGTTTCTGGCTTGCTGAGTAGGGACGGCATCAACTTGAAAAGAAATTGCCGTCCCTTTGCTCTGCCCAGCAAGCCAGGCTGATCTGTTATGGTCAGCCTGGAATGCATGTCTGCAACAAAAAAAAAATGTCCATCGATGTCTGTTGCTGGTGGCCCTAACTGTCCCCCAACTTGACCCTCCCTGTCAGTGCAACCCCCCCCCCACACAGAAACAGTAGTGACACTGGAGGTGCTCAATTCTCCATTGTTCTTATATAAAATAAAGAAAACTGTCCCTCATGTTTTTTATCCCCCTGAAAATAAGAAAACGTCCATCGATGTCTGTTGCGCCCCAAAAAAAAATACCACACACTGACACTGGGGGTGCTCAATCCCCAGTGTCCTTAATTATTGTAACAATGTCCCTCCCAGTGACACTGGGTGTGCCCAATCCCCTACTGTCCTCCATTAATAGAAAACTCCCTGAAATAAAGAAAACTGTCCCTCTTTTTTTTTTAAACCTGAAAAAGAAAACCATCCATAGTTGTCTACTGCACCATTACCCACCCCCACCTGACCCTCCCAGTCAGGACCCACCATCCCACACACACCCCCACACCCCATACTTATCCACCAGAGGTCCATCCCCATACTCTTCTCTGGACCACAGACACGTCTTCACTCTTCAAAGCCCAACCGTGAACTGAGGAAAGCGCTTCAATTCATTTTTATGGGGTTTTCAGTTGCAGTGTATTTCAATGGGGTTTTCAAGTTAGTGGCATAACTTGGCTATTTTTAATATTTTGGACGAAATTTTCAACATACCTTTTTGTGACCCCACCTCATAAACAATTAAGGGCCAGTAGGCAATTCTGTTCCAAAAGGTGATTTCACGATCGTTGCATGAAATCACCTTTCAGACAGGAGTTGAACATTTTCTCCACCTTTATTGATGAGGTAGGATCATAAGAAGGCTATGTTGAAAATTTGGTGTAAAAATATTTAAAAATAATAGAGTTATGAGCCTGCATTGAAATTTTCAAACGTAGGCTTGTAACTTTTGCAATTTTCAATATTTTAACCTCAAATGTTCAACATAGCCATTTCTTCATAGCACCTCTTGAATGTGATAGCTGTCATTTTTAAGATCCTGGCCAAAATGTTTGTTTTTGCATGCCGAAAGGCGATTTCACAGTTGCTTTGTGAAATCACCTTACAGGTGGGAGTTGAAATTTTTCTCTGCATTTGTTCATGAGGTAGGGTCATAAGAAGGCTGTGTTGAAAATTTGGGACAAAAATATTAAACAACAAAGTTATGAGCCTGCGTTGAAATTTGCAAATGCTGGCTCGTAACTTTGGCAGTTTTCAATAGTTTGACCCCAGATTTTCAACATAGCCATTTCTGCACAGCACCGCATGAATGTGCATAATGTGACAGCTGTCATTTTTCAGATCCTGGCCAGAATGTTTTGGGTTTTTTTTTGCATCCTGAAAGGTGATTTCGTAGTCGCTACACGAAATTACCTTTCGGGGCACAAATATTAATAAACAAGATAGTTACACTGCCCAACATCATCACTTCTACTTTACATTTTTAACTGTTAATAAAATAATTCCTTCACTGAAGCAATTTTCAAACACACACCCTCTATGACACCAGTGCACAAGGCGAACAATTGGCACTGACAAATGCTTGGTGTTTTCTATGTCTCACCAAGACTTTCCCCCTCTTCTCTGGTGGACTCCCTCTCTCCTCACACTCCTCTACTGGTGGGCTCATGCTCCTTGGTGACTTCAGCATTAATTGGCTTTCCCAACCTCCAGGTGGACCACCCATAGGACTGAGTCCCTTAACCTTTCACAGCTCATCACAGAACACACCTGACTCAGTCCTCACTCATAAAACCACACCATCCTGTACTGGGTTCTTGCCTCACACCACCGCTGCACTGCTGCTGTATGGATATTTCTAGACGTCTTCAGTGACCACTGCATGATATTTTGTATCAGGGAAGTCTGCCTCCTTCCCTCCTCCCCAAAGTACATCTGGTCCAGGCCCCTTTGGTCACTGAACAAAGAAGCTCCACTGAGCAGCCTAGCTGCATTTGACTGGTCCCCCATACTCACTGCTCCAGACATTGATATTGCCCTCTCCCTCCTCCACTTAATATTTACCTCTGTCTGGGACAAGTGCAGCCCCATCAGAAAATCCAGGGTTAAAGCCTCTCACCACCCCTGGATCAAGTTCAATCTCCTTGACTTGTGCAAGACCCGTAACCAAGCCTGGATCAGGTATAAATTATCCCACACCCTGTCGGACCTCTTCTTCTACAGGGTACTTAGGAACTCTTGCACTAAGGCCGTTCATACAGCCAAGTCCCTCCATTTCAAGGCCAACCTCCAGAATAACCTTAACTCCCCAGCAAAATTCTGGAAGGGGATTCACTTCCTTTTTGACCCCCCAGCTTAGTTCTCTCCGCTGGTCCTCATGGTTAATGGCTCACCAGTGTCTGACCCTCCCTCTGTTGCTGCTCAGTTCAATGAGTTTTTATCACTTGTGCTCTCCCTCCCTCCCTCCACCTCTTGGTTCCTCTCCCCCATTCTCCTCCCTCCTTCTTACCTTACCCTCCCTCACAGTTTGATTCCTTCCATCACCCCCAGCAGATCTTCCTCACCCTTTTCTCACTCAGCCATTACAAATGTAGCCCAGATGGCTTGGATCCTAAACTTGTCCATCTGCTAGCTCCTGCCATCTTCTACCCTCTTAATCAACTCCTAAATCTCTCCTTCACTCTTTGGACTGTCCTTCAGTCTTGGATGCCAAGGTTTTCCGTCTCCACAGAGGTGGTGATCCCTCCACTTCTGACAACTTCCACCCTATCTTTCTCCTCCCTTCTCTTGCCAAGCTGCAGAAAAAACTAGTCTACTCATAGCTTGCAGACTTCCTCCAATCCTTCAACTTGCTCTCACCCTTCCAGTCCACCATCTCCTCCTTACTTAGGGTTACTGATGCCATCATCTCAGGAATGGATCATGGGCACATCACAGTGACCATTTCCATTGATCTGGCTATAACCTTTGATTCAGTGTCTCACTCACTCCTCCTGGATAAGCTGAGCTCAGCCGAACTCTTAGCCCCCACTGTAGACTGGTCCCTTTCCTATCTCTTGGATCGTCAACAGTCAGTACATGTAGGAGGTACCATATTCCCACCACTCCCTATCAAGATCAGGGTCTCAGAGGGATCCATTCTGGGTCCAATTTTCTACTCCATCTTCCTAAATTTCTTCCCCTCTGCCTGTGCCAACTCGCATATTCACATGTATACAGATGACACAATATTTTACACCTGCAGTCCCTCAACTGCATCTCTAGAAGTCTCAATCAAGCAAGACTTTCACAATTTTCTGCGCTGGTTTCAGTCCAACCAATTTCAGGTTGACACAAAAAAAAAGCTGTCTATCACGGTTGGTACACGCCAGAAGCTGGCCTGTCCCATCCCCCTCCCTGTCTTCTCCATGCTGGATTGCACACCGCCTCATGTATTCCAACTTTCAAGTACCTCGGTGTGTCGTTAGATAGCCGGCATGACGTCTCTGCCCATAATGATGCCATCCATGCCAAACTCCACCCCAAACTTAGTGCCCTGTGTCACAATAACTGCCCTCCCACCCGGGTCAGCCAGGAGCAGGTCTCCAACATGGCACTCCCAGTTTTCGATTATGCGGATGTGGTTTATGGCACCACCCCTTTTAACTCTCTTGCCAGACTGAAAACCCTCTGCAACACCTTCTGCTATTTTGCTACCAATTGACACTCTCATACCCAC
Source organism: Neoceratodus forsteri (assembly GCA_016271365.2). NCBI lineage: Eukaryota > Metazoa > Chordata > Ceratodontiformes > Ceratodontidae > Neoceratodus > Neoceratodus forsteri. The sequence continues at coordinate 758,214,164 of CM028135.1, forward strand.
CTCTGCTCCCTTTATTCCTCCCTATCCATGCACCCTCTCCCCTCTTGTCGCCAGTCCCAGTGTTCTTCCCTCATTTCTAAATATTGGTTTAGATCACTCCTCTCATACCTATCCCATTTCCTCGTCCCCATTCCCTCCTCCTCCTACACCCTCTGCTCAAGGGACACGTGCACCTTCTTCCATCTCCACCCACACTCCTCAGTCAAGAAATCTGCTTTCTTATACTGCCTGTCCTCCCTCTGGAACCAGTTACCCTCCTCCATCCGTCTCTCTCTCTCTCTCTCCTTCCCTCCATTAGCTAAACCTCCTCCTCACCCCCTTGCTCCTGCCAATCCTCTTTCTGAACCCTTCCTTATCATTGCCTGGCTTTTGACCACCCATACCTTTCCTTCCTCCCTAGCTTCAATGTTCTGACAATCTCGTTTAGTAAATCAGCCTGTTTTGGCTCCTCCTTTCAGCACCAGCTCAGCCGCCACTCACTCTGGCACTATGCACTTTTTGAGTTTGCCCAATTTGCACTGATTATTTCTATGCTAATTTATTTGTCCTCCATATACAATGTTTGCCATTTTATCTGTACTGCAATCAACTTATGCTGTTTATGTCATCGTTATTGTAATCACAGAACAAGACTGAATGTATTTTGTTTGTACTTGTGCTCCTTCCTTTCCCCTTCCCCTTCCCCCGTGGTGCACCTGGAAATAAGCCTTGGCTCAGTGTGCCTTTCCTGGTTACCAATTTTTAAATAAATAAAATAAAAACATTGCTTTAATTGGCTTTGGAAAAGCTAATTATGTGCACCAGTAGAAATTGCCAGATAATGCATTTTGTTTACGTGTGCATTTTTGTTGAGCAAACATACATCGTGGTACAGTTATTTAGTATAAAGAAAATAGATCATGGGCTGCAATGTGATACACTTGTATTCATTATATTTAGACATACTTCAGCTTATTTTCTATGCAGTATTTTATCCTCTCATTTACCATGTATAAAAAGATCATAACTCCTTTGAATATATCTGCTCCTGCTCACAAAGGCTATTTGCATGTTCGTGACCACTGTCAAGAGGACCAACAGAGTGCTGCCCTGCATTAAAAGGACATGACCAACAGCAACAGAGAAGTAATCCAGCACTTTACAAGGCCCTGATCTAACCCCACCTAGAGTACTGTGTGCAGTTCTGGGTTGATCGAAACAAGTCATTGGACACTGAGGTGGTTGAGAGGGTACAGCGTGGGGCCACCAAAATGATCAGTGGGTTGGCTACAAGATCCATGAGTACAGGCCAGTGGATCTTAATATGTTCATCTTGGAGAACAGAAGGCTGATGGGCCATGATTGCAGTCTTCTGGATACGCAAGGTAACAAGATTGAGCAGGCAACGACTGATCTGGTCTTCTCCAGCAGGATGCAGAAAGATCCTCTCAACTCAGAGGCAGTCAATTTAGGGTGCTGAACCTATATAGCGGTCTACCAATACAGACAGTGGACATGAAGAAAGTATTGGCCTTTAAGTTAAATCTGGACAAAGTTTTGCTAACCATGAAAATTACAGGGTACCCAGGGTAGTAGATTAGTTAGGAAGGGAATCCCTATAAATATATACATGTTTAGGCAGCATGCTTATTCATACCTGCATATGAAGCAAAATATATGGACCTAATGTTACTCATGTCTTTAAACTACTATGCTGCTTATTCCTAGTTAATTATGCTGTTACAAGAGGGGGGTTGTACAAGAGCTGTTGAAGAGGTGATGGGGCTTTGGCTTGGCCTCCACAAAGCCGAAAAATCTGAGGTTATTCTGGATTAAGTGTTGATACTCAAGGCTCAGGTGTTAGTTGTAGTCTGGAGTGGCTTTCACCATCTGAGCAGCATCAACTGAATTAAATCCCTTATTATCCCTGAAGACCTGGTGATACTGCTGCACACATTTGTGACATCTGGGCTCAATTGCTGTAATATCCTTTACTTCAGGGTCAATGGTGGTACCTTGCGATGCCTGCAGGTGGTGCAGAATATCATGGCCAGGTTATTGACAGGCCTTCCCTGGTCATGTCACATGACCCTTGTATTGTGTGAACTGCACTGGCTGCAAGGGAAGTTGTGTGTCACCTCTAAGGTTAAATTTAAACTGCAAGGCCCTATATGGATTGAGCCTAGGCTATCAGGTAGAGCTCCTGTCTCCTTACCAGCCATCTTGCCCTCTCCACTGTGTTGGGGTGGGCCTCTTGTCAGTACCCAGGACCAGATTGAAACTGTCAGGCAACCGGGCCTTTGAAGTAGCTGGTCCCCTTTTATGGATCTCATTCCCTAGAGCCCTGAGAGAGGCCCACTTGGTGGAGGTCTTCAAAAGAGGTCTCAAAACCTGTCTCTTTAAAGAGGCATTCAACAATATACTGTATGCTGGCCCACCTGACTAACTGATTTAAGTTGCTGATGCCATTTTATATATTTTTATTTTATGATGCATTTACTTTATCCATATACTTTGTGTACTACTATGTAATTGTTTATTCTATATGGCGCCCAGAGCCTCTGGGGAAGGGCACCTTTTAAATAAAATACTACTACAGGTAGAAGGTTGATGAGATGCGTTGATAAGCAGCAGAAGCAGATAAACTCTAAGGGGGAAAAGGATCCTGGTTCCATGCAAATGACCTTAAAGGGAATCCGTACATTTCTGTATGAAATTATTGTAAATGTTACTATGAGGATCCAGTATGTAAATTACTGGGTTATATATAAAAAATGTTTTTAGTAAGACAGAAAAGTACATTTAAAAATGTGATGTGGAGGCATCCATTTTGTGGACAGGAAGGCTGCTGTGATGATGTTACTGCCTCATCAGCTCTAACAATATGCAGTTAAGCGGGTTAAAACAAACTGCTCCTATAGACAGGAATCCTGATCTATAATGAAAAGAAGCACAGGATTCTTTTCTTGCACTCTGCCAAACATACAATCCTGGGTGTTCCTTAGAATATAATAGAATCCCTGATAGCACAGTCGAACTGTTCTCACCTGCTGCACTGCACACTGTTAACACCGGTGAGGCAGTGACATTATCACGACATCCTTCTTGTTCACAAAATGGATGCCTCCACATCCCTATTTAAAAAGCATTTTTCTGTCTTACTGAAAACATTTTCTTAATATAACCCAGAAATTTACATACTGGATCCTCATAGTAACCTTTACAATAATTTCATAAGGAAATGTACAGATTCCCTTTAACATTGAGAGGATGAAAGGTACAGAAAATATTAAATATAAACTGCATTTTTCCCCAGAGGATTCTAAAACTCTTGAAAGGACATTTTGTTGCACACTGAGTGCAGAATTTCAAATTTCAAGGCCGACAATGGAACATTTTAGCTGGCTGACATGAATTATAAAGGGTACTATCAGCAGCTGGAAAGCCACTTGTTTAATATAACAAGTAGGGATGGATATTCAAAGATTAATGCCCACACTAACATGTTTAGGATGGTTAGTATGGGTGCTATCCCAGGTTTGTGTGAGTGCTCCCAGTGAGGTCATATTCAGAGGCCCCTCAGTGTGGGTACTTACCCAGTTTTGTGCAAGTGCTCCCAGTGGGGCTGTATGCAGTGAGGCCCCTGGGAGTGCCCCATAAATCCAACAGCACCAAGGCATTAAAATACCACTACACCTATGCAAATGAGGGGGGTTAAACAGCCCCATAGCCGGTGCTGATTACTACTGCCAAAAAACACCTCTTAATGTGCTAAGCTCATGACCCAATCCTCCCCGAAGGCAGGGCGGCTGTACTGCAGTGAGCCACCCCCCTTCTCCCACTCATTCAATATCTGTATAAAATTCCCTGATGTGTCCCCTACCCCTTGGTCTCCCATTACCTCATACTGTAACGTTTCCGTGGTGGTCCAGTGGTTTCCCCCACCACCCAATTGCCTGCCCAGTATGTATGAATGCACAGCTTTTTCAAGATGCTGAGGGGATGATATTGCTTATTGAAGATAAGTTTGTATGGAAATGCTTTTTAATGGATACCATTTTCTTGCCTGTGCATCAGTATAGCACACTTGGTGGTCCAGTGGCCACCCCAAACAACCCCCCTGACCCACGCACTGACATCCCACCTCCCCACACACACCCTTACCCTGGCATTTGGATGCTCCTACCAGCTAGATACGATAAAAATACAGAAACATAGATTTTGATGGCAGATAAGGACCACTTGACCCACCTAATCTGCCCATTTCCCTACCTAGTGGATAAACAGCAGACCCTAGTCAACCATCAGCCTACTTCTTCCTACCCCCCACCTGAATTGCCTTATATCTGTCCCATGCATTCTTGAATTCCCCCACTGTTTTTGACCCCATGACCTCCCCAGGAAGGCCATTCCATGCGTCCACCACCCCCTCTGTGAAAAAATACTTCCTCACATTGCCCCTGAGCCATCCTCCCTCTGTCTTCAAATTGTGCTCCCTTGTTCTTGCACATCCCTTTTTCTGACACATGCTACCCTCTTGGACTTTGTTGATTCCTTTGAGGTACTTGAACGTTTCTATCATGTCCCCCCCTCTCCCTCCTTTCCTCGAGGGTATACATGTTAAGCTCCTTTAGTCCCTGGGAGAGGTCCCAGAAGACTGGAGAAGGGCTCATGTGATCCCACTCCACAAGAGTGGTAACAGGGAGGAGGCAGGGAACTACAGACCAGTCAGTCTTACCTCAGTAGTGGGCATGATTATAGAGGCACTCCTTAAGGAAAGAATAGTGCAACACCTGGAATCTATAGGAGTAGAGGCTCCAAGACAGCATTAGTTTACAAAAGGAAGATCCTGTCAAACTAATTTAGATTTCTTTGACTGGGTAACTAGAGTGGTGGACCAAGGGGGAGCAGTTGATGTTGCCTACCTTGACTTCAGCAAAGCTTTCGATACTGTTCCACATAGAAGATTGATTAATAAGCTGGGTAGGCTCAGGGTGGGTCAGAAGCTGGTCAATTGGGTGGCAGATTGGTTGACGGGCAGAAAACAAAGAGTGGTGGTAAATGGTATACAATCAGAAGGGAGGCAAGTCACAAGTGGAGTACCTCAGGAATCAGTCCTGGGGCCAGTCCTCTTCAATATCTTCATCAGTAACATGGCAGATCGACTGGAGGGTAAGGTTTGTCTGTTTGCAGATGACACCAAGATCTGCAACAGAGTAGATGATCCAGATGGGGTGGGCAGAATGAGAAGAGATCTGGATAAACTGGCAAAATGGTTGGAAGAGTGGCAACTGGGGTTTAATGCAAAGAAGTGCAAGATCATTCACATAGGGAAGAGAAACCCTGAAGCCACCTATAGGCTGGGAGGGGAGTTGCTGGCAGTCACAAGGGAAGAAAGAGACATGGGCATCATCATCATTGACGACCTGAAACCATCCAAGCAGACCACTAAAGCAGTAGGTAAGGCTAGGGAGATGTTGGGGTGTATCAGTAGGGGTATCACAAGTTAGAAGAGGGAGGTAATAATCCCTCTTTACAAGACACTGGTTAGGCCCCATCTGGAGTACTGTGTGCAGTACTGGAGGCCACACCTTCACAAGGACATTAACCAAATTGAGGCAGTCCAGAGAAGGGCAACCAAAATGGTGCAGGGACTGCATCCGGAAAACATAGGAGGACAGATTAATGGAGCTCAGTATGTATACCCTAGAACAAAGGAGGAGAGAGATGATATGATCAAAACATTCAAACACCTTAAGGGCATTAACAAGGTGAAAGAGTCTAACATGTTTCAATATAAGAAAAATAGCAGGACAAGAGGACACAGTATGAGATTAGAGGAGGCCGATTAAGGGGTAATGTGAGCAAGTTCTTTTTCACAAAAAGGGTGGTGGATACATGGAACAGCCTACCTCAGGAAGTGGTGGATATGAATACAGTGCAGGGCTTCAAACAGGCATGGGACAGGCATAAGGGAACAATACAGATGAGTATGAATACATAGGCCATTGACAGAGCAAAGGCAGAGGGCACATTCATAAGGTACAAAAAGAAATGGGCAGACTGGATGGGCCTTGTGGTCCTTATTTGCCATCAGCCATCAGCTTCTATGTTTCTCTTCATATGGCTTCTGTTGCAGACCCTGCACCATTTTAGTAGCCCTCCTCTGGACTGCCTCCATCCTGTCTATGTCCTTGCGAAGATGGGATCTCCAGAACTGCACGCAGTATTCCAGATGGGATCTCACCAACTGTCTGTAAAGAGGGACAAGAACTTCCTGTTTTCTACTGGTGATGCCTCTCCCTATACATCCCAGTATCCCCCAGCCCTCCTTAATGCCTCCTCGTATTGCTTGCTTACCTTTAGGTCATCTGATATGACTACCCCAGGTCCCTTTCCATTTTTGTTGTTGTTAATACCTCCCACCCCATTGTGTACTCTTCCCCAGGGTTTTTATTTACCAGGTGCATTACTTTGCACTTCTTTGCATTGAATCTAAGCTACCATGCTTTTGATCATTCCTCCAACCTTGCCAAGTCCCTTCTCATCCTTTCCACCCTCCCTTGTGTATCAACCCTGTTGCAGATCTTTGTGTCATCTGCAGAGAGCCATACTTTTCCTTCCAGTCCCTCCGCTATGTCCCTTATAAAGACATTTAAAAGAACCAGACCCAGTATTGAACCCTGTGGTATCCCGCTAGTAACCCCCCTTTCTTCGGAGTGGACTCCGTTTACTATTGCCCTCTGTGTCTTGTTCTCCAGCCAATTTTTTACCCAGGAAACCACCCTCGGATCCACTCCTAGGTTGACTAATTTATTTATTAATCTTTTTTTGTGGGACTGGATCAAATGACTTGCTAAAGTCTAGGTAGGCCATGTCCACAGCCCCTCCCTGGTCTACAACTTTGGTCACCCAGTCAAAGGTATCTATTAGATTCATCTGACATGACCTTCCACTGTGAACCCATGCTGCCTTGGGCCGTGTGCCCCGCTGGCCTCTAGATACTCAACAATTCTTTCTTTCAAAAGTGATTCCATCATTTTCCCTACCACTGAGATCAAGCTAACAGGTCTGTAGTTTCCTGCCTCTGCTTTGCTCCCACTTTTGCGAAGGGGAATCACATCCACCCTCCTCCAGTCCTTAGGTACAGCACCATCCTCCCATGATTTGTTAAAAGGGTAGTCAGTGGTGTCACTAGTTCTCCCTTTACATACAAAATGCCAGCAGAAGTAGGCCAAAATGGTCTATCGAGTCTGCTCGATTGTGCAGCTAGCCTCTCACTTGCAGCTGCCCCACCCCCTCACAGTCCACCCCCTCACTCTGTCCCACCCCCTCTTGAAGCCATCCACCATCCTGCACGAGACAACCTCCTCTAGTAGAGTGTTGCACTTGTCTACCACCCTCTCCTTGAAGTAATGCTTCCTGATCTCTCTCCTGAATTTCCCCCCTCCAACCTCAATTGATGCCCTCTGGTATCACTCCCCCTTCTGATTCGGAATATCTCTCCTGTATTAGCCTTGTTCATCCCCTTCAGATACTTGAAGGTCTCAATCATATCCCCTCTATCTCTCCTCTCCTCCAGGGAATACATGTTAAGCATGTTCAGCCTCCCTTCATAGGAGTTACCCTCCAGTCCCTGGATCATTTTAGTCGCTCTCCATTGCACCCCTTCCAACAGCCTGATGTCCTTTTTCAGAAATGGGCACCAGAACTGCAAGCAGTGCTCCAGGTCGGCCTGACCAGTGACTTGTACAAGGGAAGGATCACCTCGCTCCTTCTAGAGGAGATCCCCTTGCCCTTAGTTCTTTTGGAATTCTGGGGTGACTCCCATCAGGCCCCATTGCTTTGAACACCTTCAGTTTTAGAGTTTTTTCAGAACCTTTTCTTCTGTGAAAGGACTGGTATTGACCCCCACCCCCACCCAGAGTGCTTCTATTGACTGGATTGGGTACCTCCTCCTCTTCTTTTGTGAATACTGAGCAGAAGTATTTGTTCAGTATCCCTGCTTTTTCACTGTCACTCTCTGACCACCCACCCTCCCCTTTATTAAGCCTCACTGTCCCTCCCTTGGTCTTTCTTCACTCCTAATGTACCTATAAATGGTTTTACCCCCCTTATCTTTTCCTGGTTTGGGCCTTTGCTAGTCTGTCTGCCTTCCCTGCTTCCTTTTGCTTTAACTGGTACAGTTCTCTGTTCTGCTTCTTCTATGTTTCCTTATACTTCCTGAATGCTATCTTTATCTCCCTAACCTTCCCCGCCACATCTTTTGAGAACCATAGTGTTTTTTTCCTTTTGTTTTGATTTGTTTATTTGCTTCACACAAAGGCTTGTTGCCTCTCTGATGGCAGTTTTGATGTTTCCCCATTGTTCCTCCACCCCTCTTTCTTGCCTGTTGACTAATACTTTTCTGAGGCACGCTCCCATTTTGACAAAGTCAGCCCTCCTAAAGTCCAGTACCCTCACTTTTGTATGGCATGACTCTGCTTCTGTGTTTATCGTGAACCACACCGTTTGGTGGTCACTTGTTCCCAGATGGCTGCCTACTTCTAGATCTGAGATCCTCTCTCTGTCCCTCTTTGAGAGTACCAGGTCTAAGATTGCTCCCTCCTGAGTGGGTTCCAACACTAGCTGTCTGAGGCATGCCCCCTGTAGGGCATCGAGAATGACCCTGCTCTTGGATGTGGCTGCAGCAAAGGTGCTCCAGTTAACATCTGGCATATTCAGGTCCCCCTTCCACAATATTTCCCATTTTTCTGCCATCCTAATGATGCCTTCTATCATTTCCTTGTCCATTTTCTTCCCCTGAGATGGGGGTCTGTATACAACCCCTGTGCAGACTGTGGTGCCATTTCTGGTCTCCAGGGTGACCCACAGTGCCTCCTCTCCTCCCTGCTTACCCTTTAGTTCTGTTGCTTGGATCCCTCCCCTTAAGTAGAGAGCTCCTCCTCCTCCTCTTCCACCCTCACTGTCTCTCCTGTAGATTGTGTACCCTGGTATGTTGACATCCCAGTCATGGTTCTCTGTGCACTCCTGGACAGATGCAGGCCATCACACCAGTATAGGCCTGTATCCCTCCAGGTGGTCCCCCAGTCCCCAGAGAAGCTAAAACCCTGAGCTCTGCACCAGTTTTTCAACCACTGATTGAATCCCATGGTGCAGAGCACCCTAGCCTCACCCATGCCATAGAGAGGCAGCATTTCTGAGAAGGTTATCGTGTGTGCTACTTGTCTAAGGCCCCTCCCCAACTCCACAAACTCCTCCTGCATTGCTCTGATCCCTTTCCAAGCCGATGACTGGCACAACCCTCCTCTCACCTCCATGGCTGGCCATCCTATGAGCTGCTAGTACAGTACACACGCTTACTGACAGTTCATAGGGTGGCTGGCCATGGAAGTGAGAGGAGGGCCATGACACTTACTGTAACTGGCTGGCAGGAGCATCTGGGCACTGGCATAAGGGGGAGGTGGGATGTCAGCAGGTGGGTCAGGTGGTGGGCCGTTGTATGGGGCCACTGGACCTCCAGGTGTGCTATGCTAATGCACAGGAGAGAAAATGGAATCCAGTAAACAGTTTTTCCATACAGTTTACCTTTGATTAAGTAATAAGGCATGAGTGGGTGTGTGTTAGTGTGTAATAATGTCATGTCTCGGGTGGCTGAAGCACAAGGCCACAGGCCGAGTATGTTCAACACCCGAGAAATGACATTATTACACAATAACACACATCTCTGGAGTGCCTTATTGCAAGTATACAATGGCTTGTTTATTAAGAAATAAAAAAGAGTACCAAAAAATGTTTTAAATAGATTTTTTCCTTACTTTTGTGATGGGTAAGTAGACCTTTAACAAAAAACTCAACAATTTCCTATTTCCCCAGTAGGTAGTGCTGCTGCTATATGCTACATGTTTATCAGTCTCATCAGGTCTCATTGTGTGTGCCCTCATGTAACCCCTAGGTGGCGCTATCCCAAGGGCTACTACCCCATCTGCTTGGCTACTAACAGGTTGAGGGTCCTAGGTCCAATGGCGGGTGCCTCCATCCAGAGGTCAGGGTTGATAGTGGTTAGACTAGCTTGGGTACAGCCCTCTGGGACACTGTGACCCCCCCTTTGTTTCCACTAGTGGCCCACACAAATACTCAGGAGTTACCTTCTCAATACCCCACAATTGCACACTCCTTACACATATAGTAACACTTACCCTCAGGACTGATGTTTTGCAGCACGTCTCTGAGGACCCCCTGTAAAACGAGGTTAGGCAGTATACACAAACACAATGCAATGCTTTTTTCTACATGTACTGACACCACAGACAGCATATAGTTCAATAACAACAAATCTGATTTATTAGAGGGGACAGTAACAAGGAGGGGATAATCAGGTTGATTTGGTTTGGAAATATTCAAATCACAGTACTGTGCATGCATATAGGGTCCAAAATGTCACTCTCTGGGTAGCCAGGATGGTGGGGGGCTAGCCAGAGTTGGTGCAGCTGGTTGGGGCCCTTTGATGGGAAAACATATGTACACACAAATTGTAATCCGGAGCCCTGGGGCTCAGTTCATGAAGAAACGAAACAGCAATAATCAGATGACACACCTGTAATCGATAAAAGGCTGCAGGGAGATACCCAGATTTGTATTCGCAATACCAAAGCTGAAAGCTGGATGGAGGATGTTCTAGAAACATAGAAACATAGAATTTGACGGCAGATAAGGACCGCTTGGCCCACCCAGTCTGCCCATTTCCCTACCTACTGGATAAGCTGCAGATCCTAGTTAACCAGCAGCCTACTTCTTCCTACCTCCACCCCCCAGAATTGCCTTATGACTATCCCATGCATGCTTGAATTCCACCACTGATTTTGACTCCACAACCTCTCCGAAGGCCGCTCCATGCATCCACAACCCTCTCTGTGAAAAAATACTTCCTTAAATTACCTCTGAGGCGCCCTCTATCTTCAAATTGTGCCCTCTGTTCTTGCACACCTCTTTTTTAAAAGATGCTACCCTCTTGGACTTTGTTGATTCCCTTGAGGTACTTGACAGTTTCTATCATGTCCCCTCTCCCTCCTCTTTCCTCGAGGGCTATACATATTAAGCTCCTTAAGTCTCTCTTCATATGTCTTCCGGTGCAGACCCTGCACCATTTTAGTTGCCTCCTCTGACAGCTTCCATCCTGTCTATGTCTTTGCGAGATTGGTCTCCAGAACTGCACACAGTGCTCCAGATGGGGTCTCACCAGCTGTCTGTACAGAGGATAATAACTTCCTGTTTTCTACTGGTGATGCCTCTCCCTATGCATCCCAGTATCCCCAGCCTCCTTGCTGCCCTCTCACATTGCTTTGCCCATCTTTAGGTCCTCTGATATGACTAACCCCAGGTCCCTTTCCATTTTTGTTGTTGTTAGTATCTCACCCCCCATTGTGTACTCTTCCCTTGGGTTTTTGTTTCCCAGGTGCATTACCTTGCACTTCTTAGCATTGAATCTAAGCTGCCATACATTTGACCATTCCTCTAACCTTGCCAAGTCCCTTCTCATCCTTTCCACCCCACCCTGTGCATCAACTGTGTTGCAGATCTTAGTGTCATCTGCAAAGAGACATACTTTTCCTTCCAGTCCTTCTGCAATGTCGCTTATAAAGACATTGAAGAGGACCGGTCCTAATACTGAACCCTGTGGTACCCCACTAGTAACCTTTCTTTCTTCTGAGTGGACTCCATTTACTATTACTCTCTGTGTCCTATTCTCCAGCCAATTCTTTACCCATGCTGTCATCTTGGGACCCACTCCCAGGCTGGCTAACTTGTATATTAATCTTTTGTGTGGGACTGTGTCAAATGCCTTGCTAAAGTCTAGGTAGGCCATGTCCACAGCCCCTCCCTGATCTACTACTTTGGTCACCCAGTCAAAGAAATCCATCAGATTTGTCTGGCATGACCTTCCGCTGTGAATCCACGCTGCCTAGGGTCCTGTGCCCCTCTGGCCTCTAGATACTCGACAATTCTTTCCTTTAGAAGTGATTCCATCATTTTCCCTATCACTGAGGTTAAACTAACAGGTCTATAGTTTCCTGCTTCTGCCTTGCTCCCACTTTTGTGAATGGGAATCACATCTGCCCTCCTCCAGTCCTCGGGTACCACCCCATTCTAGCTGGATTGCCAGAAAAACAAGGTACAGAGACAGGGTCCTTGTGGCTGGACCCAACTGCAGTTGATAGCAAGCGGATTTAGTCCGACTCAAGCAGGGATCTGCTTCCAGCTTTAGCACACAGCTCACAGAAAAAGTGGAAATAACATTGTGATCCCCCACAAGCACTACGCATATTTATATGCAAAAAGAAAGTACAATACCAGGCCGCTGCTTCTCGATCCCGATCACAAACACTTGCAAATTACCTGGGAGCACACACAGCATCAGCAGTCCCCGACAGGCTGATCACACTTCAGCAAATCTTCGGCCTTCTACAGGCAAGCTTGGTTCTACACACTGCTTCCTTCTCTTCAAAACTCGGATTCAGTCCGAACTGCCACTTACAAATGGCTGCAGGCCAACTTCAGGGCCTCCCACGAGCTTCCCGCGTGAACTGCAAGCTGCATCAGAAGTAGGGCTCCTTCTCTCTTCACTGTCACTACTGATCTGATCTTTCCAGTAACAGAGCAGGGCATTTCCTTTGAGTTCCTCCCAGTTCGGTTGGCTGGTTCAGCTGTCACTCACAATAGGGCTCCCTCTGTTGGTGCAAAAGGCGCCAAGGTCCAAACGACATTTCCCAGAGGCACTGGCCATATAGTACATAGGAGTCTGGCTCCAAAATGAGAGTCCAAGTTCTGATTTGCCAGCAGCAGGCTCCATTTTAAAGGTACCCCACACTGATTGGTCCAGTTCAGCAGTTCAAAACCAGAATGGAGGGCTAGGCAAAAGCAGTTCAGACTGCAAAGAAAAGCAGGTTAGTCAAACTATTTTCATTATTACTCTAAACAATTCCTGGCAGATTGTTACACCTTTTGAAAGAGCTCCCTCTGTGCATTTAGCGACGGCAGAAACGGAGTGAATTAACAGCAGCCCAGGTGGGACTCGAGCATTGAAACACACAATCCCCCTTCTAAATTAATTATGTCTGCAAAGCAGACAGCTCTTAAAGAGACAGTACGTGGAGGCTCAAATAGCACTCACTTGGAACCACATTTAAACAGCTTAGATGCCGAACACCTCCAGGCTTGGAGCATTCCTGCAAGCTCCTGGAAGACTTCTGGGAACCCCCATTTACAGGGAGGGTTACACCCTTCCTGGCCTGGAAAAACTTGGCATCCACATCAAGTAGGTACCCTTATAACATTTTAAAAACAGATTATCACATTTGTTCATATCACCACCAGTTCAGGTCTGCATCTTTTTAAACAACAGTTAACATATTAAATCATTGATATTGCCATACTTATTCTGTAATTCACAGTTTACTGCTGGTTACACAACATTGTACATACAAACATTCTGAAATCAGGTCATTACTTCCTGTACATGAAACCTGAAGAGAGGGGGCCTTTCCCTATCAGCTATCCTGGGGCTGGATGGGGCAGGGGCACCATACTTAGAGAGCAAAACCAATAACTTGGAGTTAGCACTTATGCTCGGTTTGGGCAATGAGCTTGGGGACACATACACTCCCTTATGGACCACATTAACAGGCAAGTCCATAGGTCTTCCAGGAGAATCATAGCTTAAGTGTACCACAGGCTTCACAGCTCGACCAGTCTTTCTAAGGGGAACTGTTACAGTCTCTGCACTTTTAGGCTCACTTTCAGCACTGTCTTTACTGGCCACGGGAGTTTCCATTGGGGTAGACAGACTAGAACTGGGGGCACTTTCAGCTCCAGGAGTTGCAATCTCTGAGTCCACAACACTTGGCTCACACGGGGAGTTTTCTGACACTGGAAGTGAACCATCAGGGCACTCAAAATACTCTTCTTGTTCTGGTATATCACCAGTCTGTTCCAGTTCATCATTTTCCTCCTCTGAAAGCTCATACAGTTCCACCATGCACAGTGATTCCATGTCATCCGACTTGATACTTTGCACTTCACTTTCTGGGGGCATTGGCTCCAAGAACAAAGCTGGGGCTTAGGCAGTCCAGAAGGCCCAGCTTCATCTCCATGATTGACTAGGGGATTGCCTTGAAACAATTGACTCATTTCATAAGAGTAGTATTCAAAGTCACACTCACTTTCCCCTGAAGTGGACAGACAGTCAGGTTCAGCGGGGGTTTGTTGTAGAGAACACTTTAACTCAGCATCTGTAGGTGCAGACTTTCTTTGCTTTTGCTTAGCAGCAGCTCTGGTCACTGGTCCAGAGGGAGCACTTTCTGGGAGCTCAGACTCAATCAAGATTCGGCCGATGGGCAGCAAATGATTTCGATGCATTGTCTTAACATCTTTTGAATTATTCTCAGACCTTACTTTGTACACAGGCAGATCATCCAGTTTGCCCACTACAATGTGAGGGAGATGGTGCCACCTGTCAGCAATCTTGTGTTTGCTATGCAGTCCCTGATTTCTTAGCAATACACGATCTCCCTCTTGGAGTTCCTGTGCTTTTATCTTTTTATCGTCTTTCTTTGTTGGCCAGATTTCTTCCGGCAGCCATGGTTTGAGCCAGTTGGTATGCATGATTCAGCTGGGCCTTTAACTTTTGCACATACTGTAAATAGTTATCAGCTCGAACCCCATCAGGAGAAACTTTGAAACAAACATCTACCAGTAGTCGGGCCTCTCTTCCAAACGTAAGGCAGTAGGGGAAGAACCCAGTGGCATCACTTTTGGTACAGTTGCAGGCATGTACCAAGGTGCTAATTTTTTGGCTCCATCTAGGCTTGTCTTTTGGGTGTAGGGTGCCCAGCATATCCAACATGTTGTGGTTAAAACGTTCAGTCTGTGGGTCCCCTTGGGGGTGGTAAAGTGTGGTTCTGGACTTTTGCACTCCTCACAGAGAAAGCATCGCCTTGATCAACTGACTCTCAAAGTCTCTCCCTTGATCACAATGGATTCTTTGTGGAGCCCCATAGTGAACAAAAAAGTTGTCTACAAGTACTTTTGCCACGGTGGATGCCTTCTGGTCCTTCGTGGGGAAAACTTGGGCATACCTCATAAAATGGTCAGTGACCACCAGCACATTACTAATATTTCTTTGATCTGGCTCCAAACTCAGAAAGTCAATACAGACCAGCTCCATGGGGGCACTGGTGGTGATGTTAACAAGGGAGGCAGCCCTCTGGGGCAAGGCTTTCCTTTGTAAACAGTGACTATAAGTTCGAATGTGTTGCTTAACATCAGCCCCCATCTCAGGCCAGTAGACTCTGGATCTCACCAAGTCAAGTGTTCTGTCTATACCATGGTGTCTCATGTGATTGTGTAGGGACCTCAGTACCAAGTCTCTGAAGGCAGTGGGCAAAACTAACTGTTGTTTGTCTATTTGTCCCTCTCCGTCTACTATTTCTCTGTATAACAGTCGATTAATCAGTTTCAACTTAGGACCTTCCTTGTATAACAATGCAGTTCTTAAATCAGTGGAGCGTAACCTGAACACATCTTGCCCTGCATAGAGTGCTTCTAAAGCTGGTTTGATCATAGGATCTCAGGATTGAGCCCACTGAAGACTGTCATTGTCTAGCTGAGGCAATGCACCAATGTCTAATGTAGAAAAGTGGCAATAAGCAGCAGGTATGCAATTCTCAGAGGGCCCCAAACAATCCACCAGACAGTCCACTGCACCTGTGGACACTTGTTCCTCTCTCTCAAACATCTGACAGAGTGCTCGAATATCAGGTTCTGACAGTCTGACCCAGTCATTCTGGGAAACAGGCCTCCGGGAGACAGCATCAGCATCAATGTGGTTCAGGCCTGCTCTGTACTCAACAGCATAGTCGTATGTAGATAATGCAGAGAGCCACCTATGGCCAGTAGCATCCAACTTAGCTGAAGACTGCACATAGGTCAAAGGATTATTGTCAGTATTTACTAGTATCTTAGCCCCATACAAGTACTTGTGGAATTGGTCCACAATGTTCCATTTCAAAGCTAGGAACTCTAACTTACGTACAGGGTAGTTCTTTTCGGATGGGGTCAAGCTTCTGCTGGCAAAGGCCACTGGTATCAGGCCATTCTCATGCTCCTGGTACAACACAGCCCCCAAACTTTGCAGGCTAGCATCAGTGTGTAGGACATAGGGTTTTGCTAGATCTGCATATGCAAGAACAGAAGTGTGAGTGAGTTGATATATAATCTCATGAAAAGCAGCTTCACAATCAGGTGTCCATCTTGCCCCAATAACTTCATTGGGATGGACATACACTCTCTCAGTCTCAGGAGAAGCCGACCTCTTATATTTTTTGTTAGTAGGAGGGTAACCTTGAGTAAGATTAAGCAGAGGATGGATCATTCTTGAATAGTCCTTGATGAGCCAGCGATAGTAACCACAGAATCCCAGGAATCTTTGCAGTTCTTTTAGATTGTGGGGCTGTGGCCAGGTGGTCAAGGCCTCAACTTTACTCGGGTCTGTTTCTATTCCCTCTGTGGATATGATATGTCTCACATACTTTACAGAAGTTTGGAAGAACTGATATTTATCGATGGCTAGTTTAAGACCAAGTCTTCCAGTTGGTCCAACACCTTGAACAACCTGCTCTCATGTTCTTCCAGTGAGCTGCCAAACACAATAACATCATCCAGGTACACCAGGCACTCTAATAAGTTCATGTCCCCCACTGCACGCTCCATCAGTCATTGAAAGGTGGCTGGGGCACCTGAAATCCCTTGAGGCATCCTCATGAACTCATAGAAACCAAGTGGGCAGATAAAGGCTGTCTTCTCACAGTCTTCCAGGGCCATCGGAACTGGTAGTACCCACTGCAAAGATCCAGCACAGAGAACCACTTGCTACCATTCAGGCAGTCTAAAGCATCCTGAATGCAGGGCATTGTATACTGATCAGGGATAGTCCGCCAGTTCAAAGTGCGATAATCCACACACATCCTTACTGTCCCATTCTTTTTTCTCACTACCACGATAGGTGAAGCATATGGGCTTCTGGATTCTTGTATTACACCAGCAGCAAGCATCTCTTGCAGATGCCATCTCACATCATCTATGTCAGCAGGCGTCAGACGTCGAGACCTTTCACGAAATGGCCTTTCATCATGCAGTCGGAGATGGTGCTCAGCTCCTTGCACACATCCTACATCCCATTCCTTTAAAGAAAACACCTGGTCTCTCTGGGCAAGCTTCTCACTGATCCTCATTTTCTATTCAGCTGGCAAGGGGGAGTCATTGAAATCGAACAAGTCGGACGTCACTCTGTCACTCTTCCCCGAACACTTGTTACTGGGTAACACTGCAGTATCTGCACAATGTACATGAGCCAGGGTGCAACCTCTATTTACTCGAATCTCTCTATCAGACACATTATGAACTTGAACCATTACCCTTCTGGCATAAGCATGGGCTCTGGCAGGCAAAATACTTGTCTTGACCAGCAGTCCTTCTGGCAATTTCCCATCACCTGGTGCATCCAACATGAGTATTTTATTCTTGACATCCCTTCTGATACGGACTTCCCCACTGGGCATTTGGCGCCAAAATCACAGACTCGGGATCCTTCTTCCAGACAATTCCAACTGGTTCCTCTGGGTCCACTTTTTCAGCATCTCTCTGTGCCTCATAGGCCTTCTTAATCAAGGCCGGAATTCTCAAAGCTCTATCAGTCCTTGACCCTTGTTTCTCATAACACAACTGCGCCAACCATCCAAACATATGCGCATTCATCCCAATTAGTAGAGGAATCCCATCATACAGTCCGGTAGGGGGACACACTAATGCCAGGGTCTCTACTTGCTCAGCCACTCCAGCCACGGAGGTGGGAAAAGATAGCCAAATTCAGATATACCTGGAATAGAGGGAGGCCTTCTCACTTAACCCCCAGACATGCAGTCCTTCCAACGGTTGTAAGGGCACATCAGACAGGTGCTTCTGATACCAGTCCTGAAACATAATTGTCACTTGGGAGCCACTGTCCAATACAGCTCTTGTAAACACTCCATTCACCTTCACAGTGGTCTCCATGCAGGGACCTACTATTCTGGACCAGTCTGGAGAGGCGATAGCAAGGGCCTGGGTAGATGATCTAGCCACAGAAGGACGTGAGTTAGCATTTCTGGGACCCTCACTGTGATCATTTTGTGTGCCTCTTAACCACTGATTCATTCTTCAAAGCTCTCCTTGTAGCCTGTATGCAACTTTTTCTGTGTCTTTTGGGGACTTGCATTCTCTCTTCATGTGCCCATCCTTCCCACAATTATAGCACAACACACCTTCCTGAGATTGAGATGGCCGAGGCATCACACTGGGCGCCGGACGAGGGTACTTCCAACAGAAAACCTTGGTCCTGCCTCTGTCAGCGGTGTGGTGAGCATTTGGAGGCACCTCATCAATTCCCTCACTCCCATAGTCAAGACATCAAGTTTTGAACTGTTATCAATGTGAGGTGCCTGGGTGGGCACCCCCACCCTCATAGCAGATGCAGTCTGATAAGGATCGGAGACTGTACTTGTAGGGGGGGCCTTCATAAGGAGAATGTCTTTTGCTTCCCTGAACTCCCTCAGCCGTTCATCCCAGGGTGGGACATCCATAACCGTCCCTCTCTGACTGGGCCCCCCTTAGCTAACACGGGGATCTCGGATTGTGTCATGAGATTTCGATGATTCCAGACCATCAGCATCTGACCCTGCACCTGGAACAGGGGGATGTAGCAGCTACAACTGCGCAGGGCTCTGACAAACCTTCCTCCTCCTCAACTTCCTGTACCTCCCTCATCAACACATGGAAAGGCAAGGGACTGGATTTCCTTTGATGCAGTTGCAATTTGAGTAACACCCAGCTGGAGTGCTGGGCAGAGAACAGTGTATGATCCAGCCTTACCCAGTCCACTTCACTAGAGGTCCAGGCCCCCTTCCGAAAAATGGTTTGTAAGATCCCCTCTAATCGATCCATATAGGCAGATAACAATTCCGCTGGCTGTTGTCTAACTTCTTTAAGTCTCAATTTCAAGGCCTCAACACTAGTGGTACTCCCAAACACATTCTCAAGGGCGACTATGTGCTCCTGGGCTTTGCCGTCAGGGTTAGAGGGCCTCAGGGAGCAAAAGGTACATTGGGTGGGTCCCTGAAGGCTTTCCCACAGGCGGGTCCTGTTTTCAGCCTCCGAGCATTGCCAGTCTTGTACCGCAAGAGCAGCAGATCCAGATCTTCAGATCAACTTCCCCGTTTGGAGTAGGGCGGATACCAGAGAACACCTTGAGTTTGCAGTAAGGCCCATGACTACTTGCTGGCTCAGGGGCTGGAGCAGGTGTGGATGTTGGGGGTGGTATGCCCCCAGGTGGCAAGAACAATTTCTTTAGGTCCTCCACAGTTTTCCCTTCTTCCCGCAACAATTTAGCAAATTTCTCCTCAAAAGTTTCAGACAGTGGGGGGGGGCTCATTCTCCCTGGGGTCTTTACTGTCTTTAGTTATCACTCTTCAGACAGTGAGGGCTTCCCCTGGGGTAATGGTCTGTGGCACTTTACAACTGTCTGTAGGGTCCTTATACTCTATTAGGGCCATGAAAGTTTGGGCGAGCAGATCAGCCTGTCGCCCCACCACCACAGGGTTTCGTAAACATTCGAGCTTGGAAAGTACTCCCTCTACAGTGTCCTTACTGGTACACAGCGGAATATCCAAGATAAGTATAGCATTTTGGGGGTCGATCTTCTGCCCAGTATACCACCTCACCAACTGGTGTACAGCCACTTTTGTTGGGGTATCCATTTATTTTTAACAGTAATTCGTAAATGTGGTCACTAGAGGACACAAAATCCCAACGGTGAGCCTCCAAGATGTAACCCCTAGGTGGTGCTATCCCAAGGGCTACTACCCCTACCTGCTTGGCTACTAACAGGTTGAGGGGCCTAGGTCCAATGGCGGGTGCCTCCACACAGAGGTCAGGGTTGATAGTGGTTAGACTAGCTCGGGTATAGCCCTCCGGGACACTGTGACCCCCCCTTTGTTTCCACTAGTGGCTCACGCAATACTTGGGAGTTACCTTCCCAATACCCCACAATTGCACACTCCTTACACATATAGTAACACTTACCCTGTGTCTGGATATCCTGCAGCACGTCTCTGAGGACCCCCTGTAAAACGAGGTTAGGCAGTATACACAATGCAATGCTTTTTTCTATATGTACTGGCACCACAGACAGCATATAGTTCAATAACAACAAATCTGATTTATTAGAGGGGACAGTAACAAGGAGGGGATAATCAGGTTGATTTGGTTTGGAAATATTCAAATCACAGTACTGTGTATGCATATAGGGTCCAAAATGTCACTCTCTGGGTACACAGGATGGTGAGGGGCTAGCCAGGGTCAATCCAGCTGGTTGGGGCCCTTTGATGGAAAAACACATGCATACACAAATTGTAATCCGGAGCCCTGGGGCTCAGTTCATGAAGAAACGAAACAGCAATAATCAGATGACACACTTGTAATCAATAAAAGGCTGCAGGGAGATACCCAGATTTGTACTCACAATACCAAAGCTGAAGGCTGGATGGAGGATGTTCTAGCTGGATTGCCAGAAAAACAAGGTATACAGACAGTGTCCTTGTGGCTGGACCCAACTGCAGTTGATAGAAAGCGGATTTAGTCCGACTCAAGCTGGGATCTGCTTCCAGCTTTAGCACACAGCTCACAGAAAAAGGGGAAATAACATTGTGATCCCCCACAAGCACTACACACATTTATATGTAAAAAGAAAGTACAATACCAGGCCGCTGCTTCTCGATCCCGATCACAAACACTTGCAAATTAACCGGGAGCACACACAGCATCAGCAGTCCCTGACAGGCCGATCGCACTTCAGCAAATCTTCGGCCTTCTATGGGCAAGCCTGGTTCTACACACTGCTTCCTTCTCTTCAAAACTCAGATTCAGTCTGAACTGGCACTTACAAACAGCTGCAGGCCAACTTCAGGGCCTCCCACGAGCTTCCTGCGCGAACTGCACGCTGCATCAGAAGCAGGGCTTCTTCTCTCTTCACTGTCAGTACTGATCTGATCTTTCCAGTAACAGAGCAGGGCATTTCTTTTGAGTTCCTCCCAGTTTGGTTGGCTGGTTCGGATAGGGCTCCCTCTGTTGGTGCAAAAAGGCGCCAAGTTCCAAACTACATTTCCCAGAGGCACTGGCCGTACAGTACATAGGAGTCTGGCTCCAAAATGAGAGTCCAAGTTCTGATCTGCCAGCAGCAGGCTCCATTTTAAAGGTCCCCCCACACTGATTGGTCCAGTTCAGCAGTTCAAAACCAGAATGAGGGGGCTAGGCAAAAACAGTTCAGACTGCAAAGAAAAGCAGGTCAGACAAACTGTATTTTCATTACTACTCTAAACAATTCCTGGCATATTGTTACACCTTTTGAAAGAGCTCCCTCTGCGCATTTAGCGACAGCAGAAATGAAGTGAGTTGACAGCAGCCCGGGCGGGACTCGGGCATTGAAACACACAATCCCCCTTCTAAATTAATTATGTCTGCAAAGCAGACAGCTCTTAAAGAGACAGTACATGGAGGCTCAAATAGCACTCACTTGGAACTACATTTAAACAGCCGAACACCTCCAGGCTTGGAGCATTCCTGCAAGCTCCTGGAAGACTTCTGGGAACCCCCATTTACAGGGGGGTTACACTCGCTTTTCTGTATGTTTCCAAATGTTTGTCTTTTATATGGTGTCTTTGCAACCCACTCCCCATTAACACTGTGCCTCTTTTTATCTGCAGTTCTCAATACTGAAAACTGCTGTGCTGAATCCGTCCTTGCAGTTGGTGGATGGCACCACTGAAAGCTGCTGTTTCGGGTTTCAGAAGCAGCTGAATGTGTGAGCGGACTGTGATTTTTGTCTTTTTTCTTCTTTTTAAATGAAATAGAAAAAGGCGAACTAAAGAGGGTGTCACAGTGCTTATCGTGGCCATAAGAAGTGTGGCATTTTCTTATGTAACCCCCCTGCAAATGGGGGTTCCCAAAAGACTTCCAGGAGCTTGCTTGAATGCTCCAAGCCTGAATGGTGTTTGGCATTTAAGCCATTTATCAGTGAGTGTTTTTAGAACCTCTGGTACTGTCTCTTTAAGAGTTGTCTGCTTGCAAAACATAATTAGTTTGTAGTGGGGACTGTGTTTCTTTTGATTGAGTACCACCTCGCTGCTGCCATCCACTTATTTTTGCAGTCACTAGGAGTGCAAAGGGAACCCATCTGAAAGATGTAACTGTTTGCCAGAAATTATTTAGAGTAATAATGAAATTACAGTTTGTCTAACCTGCTTTCTTTGCAGTCAGAACTGTGTCTGCTAGTTCCCATTCTAGTTTTGAACTGCTGAACTGGACCAATCAGTGTGGGGAAGCTAGCTCTAAATGGTGCCTTTGATGAATCAGAACTTGACTCATAATCTGAGCCAGCCACAAGAGGATTGAAGTGGGCAGTGACTCTGGGAGATGTAGTTTAGACTTCAGTGCCTTTGGACCAACAGCAGCAGCAGTCTATTGTGAGGAAGCCAATCCAGTCAAGAACTGGGAGGAACTCAAAGGAAGTGCCCGTTTTTGTCGGTTGGAGTTCTGTTGAGCTTTGGCAGTGAAGAAGGAAGGAGCCCTGTACTTTTCAGTGTGCAGTTTTAGTCAAAAACGTGTGTAAGGCCCAGAGTTCCGGTCTGCAGCTTGTTAGGACTGAATCCATCCTGTGAAAAGAATCAAAGGATCTCTGAAGAGTGAAACCAGGCTCACCCTAGAAGACTGGAGGAATTGTTGAAAATTACACTGGTCTGTCAGGAACTGAATCTGCTGTGTGTTCTCCTGGGTATTGTGCAGCAATTGCGATCAGGATACAGATGCAGCCTGCCTGGTATAGTGCTTTCTTTTATATGGATGTGTGAAGAGGTTTGTGTACCTCCAGTGAGCCCTGCTGACATTGAAGGACCCTATCTTATTTGGAGGTCGTGAGTACTAATTCAGGGTCGCTCCTGTTGAATTGCCACATTAAATCCAAATGGAATTACTGTAACTGCTGACTGTTTAATTCTCCTTTTCTCTGGTGGAAAGGGCCCCTACTAGCTGCCACGGTTTGGACTAGCCACTAGGGCTTTGGGTACCCAGGGACAGTAACTGATAGGGATAGGCCTGCACAGAGCCATAGGTAGATTATTAGAGTGATAAGCTAATTAACCTGATTTCCCTGTCCTTGTTATATCCCCCTAAATAACTAGAGCTGCTTGTTTCTGCAAAGTTATACTGCCTGAGGTATTTGTCTATGTTAAAAGTACTGTACTGTGATTGTTGCACTGTATCTCATTTCACAGGAGGTCCCAGTGTCGGAACCAGACCTGGGGTAAGTGTATACTGTGAAGGTAATTTGATATATTGTGTGGGCCACTAGTGGGAAGAAAGGGGGTTGCAGTGTCCCAGAGGGCTGTGACCAAGTTAGTTTAATCTATTGCAAACCCTGACCCTGGGTGGAGGCACCCCGCCATTGGATCCAGGCCCCCAACCTGTTAGTGGCAAATCAGGCAGGGGTAGTAGCCCCTGGGATAGCGCCATCTAGGGGTTACATTTGGAGGCTCACCGCTGGGATTGTGTGTCCTCCTAGTGGCCATATTTACGAACCACTGTTAAGAAAAATGGGTACCCCGACAGAAGTGGCTGCACCGGCTGGTGGAGGGTGTACTGGGGAGGAGATCGACCCCCAAATGCTATGCTTATCCTGGACATCCCCTGGGTATCAATACGGACACTGTGCAGGGAGTACTTCCAAGGTGGAAGGTTTACAAACCCTGTGGTGGTGGTCGGCATGCTAATCTGCTCACCCACACTTTCCTGGCCCTAGTAGAGTTTAAGGATCCCATAGATAGCTCCAAAGTGCCACAGACCATTACTCCCAGAGGAGCCCTCACTGCTTGGAGAGTGATAACTAAGGACAGTAAAGACCCGGGGAATCAGCTCCCACCACTATCTGAAACCTTTGAGGAGAAATTTGCTGAATGGTTGCTGGGAGAGGGAAAACTGTGGAGGACTTGAAGAAACTATTCTTGCCACATTGGGTGTTCCTCCCCAACACCTCTCCTGCCCAGTGCCCGTGAATGGTGGCTGAACCAATGCAGACCTTCTATTTCTGCACCTGCCATTAGTCACGACCTTACCGAAGGTTGAGGATCTTCTCTGGCACCCTCCCACCCCCCAAGGGAGGATGACTGGAGACCTGGATAGACTATGTTGCCCCTCAAGTGCTAGAATGGCAATGCTCGAAGGCTAAAAGCCAAAGAGGGTTAGTGAGAGCCTCCGAGGTCCTGCCCTGGCTACCATCCGTGCGTAAGCCGGGCCAGTAACCCTGAAGCGACTGCACAGGCCTATCTTGAGGCCTTGGAGAATGTGTATGGGAGCCCAGATTCTGATGAGGACCTATGGTGGAGAGTAAAAATGCACAACAGTACCAAGGGGAGTTGTTGTCTGTGTATGTATCTCGGCTGGAAAAATTGTTGCAAGAATGCCTCAGAAAGGGTAGTTTGCCAGCGATTGAACTAGACAGAACACTTGACTTGGTGAGATCCAGATTCTATTGGCCTAAGATGGGGGCTGATGTGGAGCAACACATTCGAACTTGTAGTCGCTGCTTACAGAGGAAAGCTTTGCCCCAGAGGGCTGCCCCCCTTGTTAACATCACCACCAGTGCACCCATGGAGCTGGTCTGTATTGATTTTCTGAGTTTGAGTCAGATCAAAGAAATATCAGTAATGTGCTGGTGGTCACTGGACCATTTCACGAGATATGCCCAGCTTTCCACGAAAGACCAGAAAGCATCCACTGTGCAAAGTACTTGTAGAAAACTTTTTGTTCACTTTAGGGCTCCACAAAGAATCCATTCTGATCAAGGAGAGACTTTGAGAGTCGCCTGATCAAAGAGATGCTTTCTCTGTGGGGGAGGCGAAAGTCCAGGAACCACTCCTTACCACCCCCAGGGGACCCACAGCCTGAACGTTTCAACCGCACTTTGCTAGATATGCTAGGCACCCCTGCACCCTAAAGGCAAGCTTAGATGGAGCCAACAAATTAGCACCCTGGTACATGCTTATAACTGCACCTAAAGTGATGCCACTGGATTCTCCCCACCACTTGATGTTTGGAAGAGAAGCTCGACTACCAGTAGATGTGTGTTTTGGGGTCTCTCTGATGGGGTTCAAGCTGACAACTATTTACAGTATGTGCAAAAGTTAAAGGCCCAGCTAACTTGCATGCGCACTAACTGGCTCAAACCATGGCTGCAAAGAAATCTGGCCAACAAAGAAAGGCATGATAAAAGGTGAAAGCATTGGGAACTCCAGGAGGGAGATCGATTGCTAAGAAATCTGGGACTGCATGGCAAGCACAAGATTGTTGACTGATGGCAATCATCTCCCTCACATTGTAGTGGGCAAACTAGATGATCTGCCAGTGTACAAAGTAAGGCCTGAGAATAATTCAAAGATGTAAAACAATACATAGAAATCATTTACTGCCCATTGGACAAATCTTAATTGAGTCTGAGCCCTAGAAGATCCCCTCTGGACCAGTGACTAGAGCTGCTGCTAAGAAAAGATCAAGAAAGTCTGCACCTACAGAAGCAAAGTTAAAGTGTTCCCCTCCACAAGTCCCAGTTGAGCATGACTGTCAGTCCATATCGGAAGAAAGTGAGAGTGACTTTGAATACTATCCTTCTTACGTACTGAGTCAATTGTTTGGGGCAATCCCTAGTCAATACTGGAGACAAAGCTGGGCCTTCTGGACTGTCTAAGCCCCAGCTTCATCCCCTGGAGACCAATGCTCCAGAAAGTGAAGTGCAAAGCATCAGATCAGACGAAATGGAATCATTGTGCATGGTTGAAACTGTTTGAGCTTAGGAGTGAAATGATAGATTGGGGCAGACTGGTGACACACTTAACAAGAAGAGTATTTTGAGTGCCCTGACAGTCCACTGCCAGTTTCGCGAAAGCTCTCATCGCGAGCCAAATGTTGTGGACTCAGAAACTGTAACTCCTGGAGCTGAAAGTGCCCCAAGTTCTAGCCTCTCTACCCCATGGAGACTCCCCTGACAAGTGAGGACAATGCTGAAAATGAGGCTCAGAGTGCAGACTATAACAGTTCCCCTGAAAGACTGGTCGAGCTGTAAAGCCTGTGGTGCACCCAGCTATGATTCACTTGGGGGGCCTGTGGACTTGCCTCTCAATGTTGTCCATAAAGGAGTGTATGTGTCCCCCAGCTCACCCAAACTGAGCATCAGTGCTAACTCAAGTTACTTGTGTTGCCCTATGTATGTGTCCTTGCCCCATCCAGCCCCAAGGTAACTGATAGGAAGGGCCCCTCTTCAGGTTTCATGTACAGAGGTAATAACTTGAGTTATGGTACAATTGTATGTAATACTGTGTAAAGAGTGACGTACTGCAATGTTTCAGAAATGTGTTCTTGTAAAATGATATATTGACTGATGATTACATATGTGAGCCTAATGCAAATGTATATAGTTGCAGTTGAAACTTATGGGGAGTACTTGTAGCCTTGGACGTCAAGCTTTCCCAGGCAGGAAGGTGAACCCCTGCAAATGGGGTTCAAAAGACTTCAGGAGCTTGCTTGAATGCTCCAAGCCTGAATGGTGTTTGGCATTTAAGCCATTTATCAGTAGTGTTTTAGAACCTCTGGTACTGTCTCTTTAAGAGTTGTCTGTTGCAAACATAATTAGTTTGTATGGGGACTGTGTGTTTCTTTGATTGAGTACCACTCAAGCTGCTGCTAATTCACTTCATTTTGCAGTCACTAGGATTGCAAGGGAACCTATCTGAAAGATGTAACTGTTTGCCAGAAATTATTTAGAGTAATAATGAAATTACAGTTTGTCTAACCTGCTTTCTTTGCAGTCAGAACTGTGTCTGCTAGTTCCCCATTCTAGTTTTGAACTGCTGAACTGGACCAATCAGTGTGGGAGTAAGCTAGCTCTAAAATGGTGCCTTGGACGAATCAGAACTTGGACTCATAATCTGAGCCAGCCACAAGAGGATTGTATAGGATGACTCTGGGAGATGTAGTTTAGACTTCAGTGCCTTTTGGACCAACAGCAGCAGGTCTATTGTGAGTGACAGCCAATCCAGTCATCAGAACTGGGAGGAACTCAAAGAAGCCGGTTTTGTCGGTTGGAGTTCTGTTGAGCTTTGGCAGTGAAGAAGGAAGGAGCCCTGTACTTTTCAGTGTGCAGTTTTAGTCAAAAAGCGTGTGTAAGGCCCAGAGTTCGGTCTGCAGCTTGTTAGGACTGAATCCATCCTGTAGAAAGAATCAAAGGATCTCTGAAGAGTAGAAACCAGGCTCACCCTGTAGAAGACTGGAGGTGCTGAAAATTACACTCGGTCTGTCAGGAACTGAATCTGCTGTGTTCTCCTGGGTATTGTGCAGCAATTCGATCAGGATACAGATGCAGCCTGCCTGGTATAGTGCTTTCTTTTATGGATGTGTAAGAGGTTTGTGTACCTCAAGTAGGCCCTACTGACATTGAAGGACCCTATATCTTATTTGGAGAGTCGTGAGTACTAATTCAGGAGTCGCTCCCTATTGAATTACCACATTAAATCCAAATGGAATTACTGTACTGACTGTTTAATTCTCCTTTTCCTCTGTGAAAGGGCCCCCTACCAGCTTCCACGCAGTTTGGACTAACCTACTAGGGCTTGGGTACCCAGACAGTAACGATAGGGATAGGCCTGTGCACAGAGCCATAAATAGATTATTAGAGTGATAAGCTAATTAACCTGATTTCCCCTGTCCTTGTTATATCCCCCAAATAAATCAGAGCTGCTTGTTTCAGCAGTTATACTGCCTGAGGTATTTGTCTATGTTAAAGTACTGTACTGTGATTGTTGCACTGTATCTCATTTCACAGGAGGTCCCAGTGTCGGAACCAGACCTGGGGAGTAAGTGTACTGTGAAGGTAATTCTGATATATTGTGTGGGCCACTAGTGGGAAGAAAGGGTTGCAGTGTCCCAGAGGGCTGTGACCAAGTTAGTTTAACTATTGCAAACCCTGACCTCTGGGTGGAGGCACCCGCCATTGGATCCAGGCCCCTCAACCTGTTAGTGGCAAATCAGGCAGGGGTAGTAGCCCCTGGGATAGCGCCATCTAGGGGTTACACTTACAAGATGGAACCGACTGCCATTGAAGTCAGCTTTAGAAAGCACTCATGTTACAGTTTCAGCCGTTCAGTGAAACTACTCTGTTCGGTGAGAAAAAAAAGCCATTTGTAGAAGCTACAGCACTGCTTCATAGATAACTGAGGGTTTTTCTGCAAAAAGAAAGGGACAAGGTTCTTTGAAGTAGGAAAGGAAGGCCTTGGAGGCATGGAATGTCTGAGGAGGGTGTGCAATGGCTGAAGTTGTTTACAGCTCTGACTGGAAGTGGCACTAACATGTGGATGGGAGGCGTTATTTTCTACTGTGTGACGTGGTCATGTGTGTGCCTGGACTTTATACAGTGATGTTATTGTGTAATAACATCACTGTTCCAGGCACAGACTGACCAATCAGATGACAGGAAATTTCTTTGTCATTGTATAATTAAGCAATTAGGCACGACAGGGTGTGGTATATCATGAGATATCGTCACACCTTGGGTGGTTGGGCACGAGGCCACAGGCCAAGTGCTTCCAGCCACCCAAGAAATGACGATATCCCACGATATACCACACCATGGAGTGACTTATTGCTAATATGAACTGAGTTTCAAGATTTCTAAATAAAGAAAATAAAAGAAACAGGTTTTAAAACATTTTATAAATGAGTTTTTGGGTGGTGTAGGAGTACATTTTGAAAAAATAGTTCTCAGACAGTAGAGAGCAAGGAGGCTAGTGGCACTGGATCTTTTCTGAAGCAGTGATGATGTAGCCCGATATCATCACGGCTTCAAAGAGCTCTTGGCCAATCAGATTCCTCTATTTATGATCCTCAATTCATAATAAGCAATATTGTCCCTTCAGCATTTTGAAAAGGTGTGCATGTTTATATTGTATCCCTTTCTATTAGAACCACACCCTCACATACAAAGGTTCATATAAAGATCTTTAGGAGCCATAAGGCAAAGGCCCATTATTGCTTCCTAGTAGTAGGATAGACAACCTCCATTCGTGATATATTTATCCAGTCTGAATTTAAATTCTGTCTTACTGCTGCTGATTACTACTTCAGTAGGTAGGGAATTCCATGGGTTAACCAGTCTCTGCAAGAAATACAATTTCTTTTTTTAGGTTATTAAATCTTTGTTGAGTAATATGTAGGGGGTGGCCCCTTGTATTGTTGTGAAACTGTTTAATGTCAAAATCCATTTCACTGAACAAGGCTGGGCTGCGAACTATATCAAACATCTGCAAGAGCCCCCCCCCCCCAAGTCTCCTTGTTTCCAATTACATTAGTGCAAGTGTGTTAAATCTGGTGTTACATGGGTCATTTCCAATGCCAGATATTAATTTAGTAGCCTTTTTGGCACCCTTTCCAGCTAGTGTACATCACGTCTTTTATACGGACACCAGAAGTGGGTTGTGTAGTCTAGTTGTGGCCTAACATATGCTCTGTACAGGGAAGAATGATGCTCACATCCCTGGACTTCATGTTATTTTTGATGGCCCATAATATCTTGTTAGCCTTAGAGATTACTTCATTACACTGTTCAGTGTGTTCAAGGTCTCTGCTTATACTGATACCTAGATCCCTTTCTTGGGTAGTAATGTTGGTTACTCAGTGAGTAAGTATGAGAGGCATTATATTTACCAAGGTGCGTATCCTTAGATTTGTCTAAATTAAATTACATTTCCCATTTTTCAGCCCAGGATGATATGAAGTTCAAATTGCTTTGGATGTTACTTCTCTGTTCTGGGGTTGCTGAGGGTCCACATGGGTTAGTATCATCATCATATTTTGTTACCCAGTTTGACAGATTTACTGTAAGGTTCAAAAAGAAGATCTGGAAAATCACTGGCCCACGCAATGATGCCTGAGGTACGCCACTAGTCACCACACCACACCCAGAGTGAAAACCATTAATTACCACTCTTTGGGACCTACTTCCCAGCCACTTGACTATTCATCATAGAATTTTAAGGTTTAGACCCTTCATTTCAAGCTTATGTAAAAAGGCCCAATGTGGCACCACAACAAATGCCTTAATCAGGTCAAGAAAAATTATATTACAGGGACATTTGGAGTCTAGAGTTTAACTAACTTTCTCATAGAAGCTTATCAAGCTTGTAATGCACAGCCTGCCATTTGTGAAACCATGTTGGTCTGTGTTCATGCTGGCAAATTGTTCAAGTATTTTGTTCCTGATGATAGTTTCCAGAAATTTGCCTACTATGGCCCCTATGCATGAATGGGGTGGAGGTACATGCAAAATGCATGTACCTCATCCACACTGGTCCACACCTGCAGACAGGTGCACAACAGCCAGTATACACTACCAGCCACCACCTGTTCGCAGCTTTGCATCCCTGGCATGCAGGACACCACAGGGTGACTGGGGGCAGAGTTGTGGTCCTGGGCATGCATTCAGTGGGATGCCCGACCCAGGGCAAGAGTGGATCCCTCGCATCCCGGAGGTGTTAGTGCATGTGCCTGCATATGCATGGCACGGTGAAAATCTGTACAAACAATATTGTGACTCACATCAGTGGCCAGGCACACTCCCAGATGGCTGCCCCTGCACTCTCTCTTCGGCCCTGTAGCAGGGGTGGCACTGGGGGGGTTAAATTCCATTCCCACCGCCACTGGCAGGGGGACATCCATGGGTGAGGACACCTGGATACAGTAGGGTCCCGATTGCCATAACCTGCACTCCCTGTGCCTGGCACCACATGTCATCATGAATGGTGCTTACCGCAGTCATGCCCCCCCAGCACATTGCTGTCCACGCAGCCAGAGGATCAGGCGTGAGCCAGCTGCACCCCTCAAGCTGTGAATGCCACATGACCACCACTCCATGACATTCTGACTTAGCTATGCCAACATGCCCGGTTAACATGGCACATTGGCATAGTGCATGGGGCTCACTGGAAGTAAGGCTAACAGGTCTATAAGGGAAGGGGAAAGGGGAAATTGTTTAACCAGGAAAAGCACACTAAGCCGAAGCTTGTTTCCAGGTGCAACCTGGGAGCACAAGGAAGTTAAGTGACTTGCTCAGGGTCACACAGTATGCAAGTGGGGACTGTGGGATTCAAACCCAGGTCTCCAGGTTTGCAGCTCCGAGCCCTAAACCACTGAGCTATACTGCCTCCTAAATTACACATGGTGCACTTATCCCCCTTTTTAAAGATGAGAACAACATCTGGAATATGCCAGTCACTAGGAACTACCCTAGTATTTAGAGACTCTTCAAAAATAATTTTGGCCTAACAGTTGTTCCTTAATTTATTTATTTGAATTTTGATGACCGGGTAGGTCAACTGAGACAAAGTCCCTTTTTCAGTGATGACCCGAGGAATAAAGCATTCCAAGAACAAACATAATACAATAATACACATAGAATAGTACAGTGAGTTACAATATACAGTTAAGCCATAGGTAAATGACTACAGTACCCAAGTAGGCAATAACCAAAGGATTCAGGATTACAGGCAGTTTGCAACTAGCCAAGAGAGGCAAGAGGCAGAGTAACATTTTATACCATGTGTAGGAACATTTATGCCATTCACATACCAGATGTCAACAATTTAAACAGCAAGATAATTAAAGATAACTAGATTCAACTGCATTTGTTTAGAGACATAGGGTTCATGTTACAGTATTTTAAGTATGTGCCCAGATATATTATCTGGGGCTGTGGATGTGCCTGGTTTTAGTTTCTCAGTTTTATTCCTAATTTCTTCTTCTGAGATAGTAATTTTCCTGTCTGAGGTATAGGCAGTGATGTTATGGATTTTATTCTATTCAGCAACCGCTGAGCACATGTATGTATTAAAGATATCAGCCTGTTCTGATGATTTGCTTAGGATCTTTTCCTTATGCTGTATCAGTCCAATCTTCCTTCCTTTTTCTTTTCTTTTTTCAGAGAATTTATATAGCAGTAAAACTGTTTATAATTGTTCTTATTTGCTGTTTTCACCAGATTAGATTCCATATTCCTTTCTGCTTTGTTGATAATTTTCTTACATTTCTTTTGACTAATTTTGTATTTTTGCCAGTTATTTTCGTCCCTGTTAACTAGATATGCTTTATATAGTCCTTTTCTTGTTGATTTGTTTTTTTAAAACTTGTTTATAAGCCACCTTGGTCTAATTCCTGAGCTTACATACTTAATAACAGTATGTACGTGCTTCCTACAACTATCTAGTATAAGGCTCTTGAGTGTGGTCCACATATCAAGTGCACTTTTATTTACAAATACAGGCGCTCGATCTACAGTTTCTAGGTCCCTCCATAAGGCCAATTCATCTGCCCTGTTGTAGAGATATAGTGTAGTATTACCTTTTTCAGTATTATAAATTTCACTGAAATCAAACATATAACCAGGTTGCGATCACCATTTGCAAGTGGTGCTCCAGTGTTACAATTTTTAACACTTATGCCCACTGAGGCTATGACAAGATCTAAAATGTCATCATTTCTTGTTGAATAACTAACATGTTGTTAGGTGTAATTGTTTCATTTTGCTAATCAGGCAGCTACCCTCAACGGAGTGTCCTTAGACTTTATCCAATCTATGTCACCCAAATTAAAATCACCCATGAGGACAATGTCTCCCAATTGACAGGCTGTCTCAGTCTCTTTGGTTACAGCAGCAGTTCCTTCTGTTGAGGTGTCCAGGGGTCTGCAGCAGACTCCCACAATTATTGTGTTCACATTAGTCATGTTTACTTGCAGCCACAGAGTTCCTGTACCTATATTATGTACCTTTACTTTAATTGAGATATCACATTTTTTGCAGACTTTCATTAATATATAAGGCCTCCCCTCCTCCTTTTTTATGACCTCCGTCTATTATACAGATTACAGCTTGGTATTTCTTTACCTCAGATGTCTCTGTCACCCCACCATGTTTCCGTAACAGTAATTATGGCAAGATTTTGCATGGTGGCAAGTGCAGTAAATTCATCCATTCTGTGTCCCAGGCTCCTAACTTTAATTAGTGCTCATTTCAGTATGTTAACTCCCTTGATGTGGTCTGAACAATGAGGTTTGCATAGTTTTTACCCCCAAATGTAAATTCTTCAACTTTTCTGCCAGCTTCCCCCTTCTTGTTTAGTTTAAAGTAAGGTTTGTGAGGGCAGAGATTAAGGAATTACCCTAGATTCTGGCTTCTAGTTTAAGTGCAGCCCATTTCTGGTGGATCGGTTTATGTTTCCTCTAAAATTGGCACATGGTATATAAACTTTATATTTTCTTTGCTGCACGAATTTGCCAATCTGATGTTTATTCTTGAAATAGTCAAGATTATTTTCCTTATGAGCTCTAGGGATGAGTAAATTGCCTGAAACTGCAACCTTAGACCCAGTGGAACTGATTCTTTTTGCTAGGTTAAGGAGATCATGGCATATATCTTTTTCATGTAGCTCACCCACATCATTTGTGCCTACATGAATTACTGTATGACTGCTGACTTATTTTCCTTTTTGCTGATGAGCAACTCGATCCGAGAATCAACATAATGGATTCTTGCACCTGGAGACAGATTACTATTTTATTTTCCCTGCCAGTTTTACATATTACTGAGTCTCGGTAGCAAAAGATTTAATCACCTATTACTATTTGCTGGGGAGGGGGGGATGTAGATGTGAGTTGGCTTATGCCTAAAATGGCTCATTAATATTTTGGAGCGAGGAAAATCTTATTACTTAATTGGATGACTGTTTCCTGTTAATGCTCTTCTACCCTTTTTTCCTGCCATCTAATCTCTGGACATGATGTAATTCCTCTTGGTCTGTCTGATTATCTGAAGGGCTTATATCTTCACCTCTCTTGAGTTCTCCCTTTCCTAACCATGGAGGCCTCCACCACAGGGCCATTTTTTTTTCTGTGGGCTTACGTCAAGCCTTTTTTGGGAACATTTTCTCCCTGGGCTGATATTTTCTATCTTCTGTTTCATCCCATGATCTTTTATCTGATCCCCTCCCTGCTTTTTTCACTGTGATATCAACACTTACGTGTTTTACAAAATTTTCAATTTTGTTTATTTCATGTAAGCTAGAAATCTCTCCCTTTAACATCTCTAACTCTTTATTAAGTTCAGAGAAAGCAATGCATTTACCACAGTTACAGAACCCAGTTATATAATAATGTGGAACTGGAGTGAATATGAAACATATCATACATTTCACAAGCACTCTTTCAATACAGAGCATACTAAGAATTTCTGCAGAGCCTGCCATGATTTTGAAAACAAATAAGTAAGTATAAGTCTTACCAAAGACATACATACTGAACAGGTGATGAGGGGACCAGTGGACCACCTGGAAACATTACAATATGAGGGAACTGGAGATCGGGGTTGGGGGGACCATTATGCCACCAGGGCCTATGGTTTACATTAAAAGAGGTGCTAAGGAGCTGCTGTACCCCATACAAATGAGCAAATGGTAATGTAAATGGCCCCTTAGCACCATGCATGCCCAAAAGATTAATTTCCATGCTTGGGTTGAATATAACCCAAAGGGGGTCTTGGCACTATGCTGATTTGGGTAGCACTATTCCCTCTGGGCTATATACAGCCCAGGTCTGTGTCAAAGCAGCACAGTTTCAGTTAGCGATGTGCTGACATTGCTCAATATTTAGTTGGACAGTGCTGCTCACTAGCCATCTGAATATTGTAGCAGCCAGACAACTGCAGGGACAAATGCAGCACAAATATTTGTGCTGCACTTGTCCCATTTTCTGAATATTGGGCTGCAGACTTTACATTATAATAGCAATCAGGTTTGAAAGAAAAAATAGTTATTTGATAGCATTAAGAAATTCAAGGGGTTGGGTTACCTGAATTAATTTAATGACTACCTAGGGTTAGATGAACTGATAGTAACCCAACACTTGGTCATGTCTTAATGCTTATTATACAGTAGAATGGCAAGAAAAATTCCTCTTCTCTGATTGGTCAGTGTGTAACAGGGATAGTGATGTTATTGAACAATAACACCACTCTATAAAGTCCAGGCACACAGCTGACTGCAGAACACTGAAAGAAATACTTCCCTCCTCACACAAGCCACAGCAAAGTTGACACTGCCTTGCCACACAGAACCCCAAAATTACCAGACAGCAGACATTGAATCCATCATGGCATTACCCCCCCAACAGTAATTTTCTCTATCACTCAACCACTCAGGGGTAATATAAAATGTAATTTTCAGCCTCCATCCCCTGGAAAAAAAACACAGCTTTCTTTCCCCTTAAACCGAGCTGCTTGAGAGAACTGCCACGTAACTGCTGGTCGCATGATTCACAGAAGCCACTTGGTTCAGGGAGAAAATCCTGTCATGAAAATTACATTAACTTTCCATACTTTCCCATACTATTCAGCCTCAATCCCCAACCTGCATCTCCTGTACTCGTGGGAGAAACTTTCTAAAAAAACAAAAACACAGCTGTGACATCAAATAGCTCTTCAGCGTCCTTCTCGGCTCCAAAATCCAGTCATCCTGCGCATGCTCCACCATTACCGAGCAGCTGTGCCACCACAAAAAAAGAAACATTAATAATTTAAACAACAGAATAAAAAATAAATGCACTTCAAATACAGCCCCTTTTCATGAGCAAGTGAACAGCTGTTGGGGGTCACGACCAGCAGCACAACAATAAACTGAAAAAGTGGAAAACTTTGGCAGACTGGGCAGGCAGGATAATGCGGGTTCCAGATCCACCTAGTGGCAGAAAAATATAGTAGACTTTTCTTTTTTAAACAAATTCCTCCACACACAAAAAATAAATAAAAAAATGCTTTATTATTTTTTTTTTGTTTTCTTTTTTATGTTTTATTACCAAAGAAGCCACTGTATAGTAGCAATAAGACACTTCAGGCTATGTGTTATTGTGTAATAATGTCTCTTCTCTGGTGTTGAACACACTCAGCCTGCAGCCTCCCATTTCAACCACCCAAAGCGTGATGTTATTACACAATAACACACACCCTGTCATGCCTTATTGCTTAATAATACAACAGCACTGGTTATAACTGTCCCTCAATGCCAATAAAATTATCTCTATGATCTTTAGCACCAGATATACACTTGCCTGGCTCTCCCCTCCTTCCATACCCTTGATGGTGCTGCACTGAGAAGGTCTCCTTTTTTAAAAATCTTGGAGTATGGTGGGACTGTCACCTTGACTTCTCTGTGAATGTGGATGCCCTCCCTAAACTGGAGCACTTACACCACTCCAAAGTCCACCTTTCTTAAACTGGGCTCACTCTTTCAGTCTTTCTGCCACTTTATCCTGAAATGTACCTTTCACACCCACCATTGTTCCCTGTACTCCTCTCTTCCCTCCTTTGATGTCTGGTGACTGATGCTTCACCCATTGTGCTTCCTTTATCTCCGAATTCAGGCTTGGTTCCCTTATGTTACACCTTGCCTCACTCCTCTCATTCATCCCCCACCACCACCATGCCACACTCACTTTGCAACACAAATTCTCATTACCTTTCCCTCCTTCCAGTGAAATCAACTACAAGTCAAGCTGCCTTCTCCTTTGCCTTCCTAAATTTTTGTTCTCCTTCCCACTGACCATCTGCTTTGCCTCTTCCCTCTACTCCATTAAATACCGTATCTCCTGTGTGACTTCATAACTCACTCTTGCAATTGCTCCTGATCATGGCTATAATGGGAATCAAATCTTTGATCTCCTGTTTCAAAATTCTAGCCACGAGACCACAGTTCACTTAACTTTTTACAGTTTCAGTTTCCAAGTTCTAATTCACACCCAGCTTC
Source organism: Neoceratodus forsteri (assembly GCA_016271365.2). NCBI lineage: Eukaryota > Metazoa > Chordata > Ceratodontiformes > Ceratodontidae > Neoceratodus > Neoceratodus forsteri. The sequence goes on from CM028135.1 coordinate 758,251,171, forward strand.
TTTGAGTGTACTGGTACCAAACTTATGTTTTCCCTCAGTAGTAGAGGGCAGAGCATCAGTGTATTAGTATGGTAGTAGGGCAGAGAGTCACTTTACACTTGTCCTAATGCTGTGCTTGGTGTCCATCTGCACTTACCTGCACATCATCTGTATTGACAATGGCCCCTGTGATATTGGACAGCAACATGATAAACTCTTCCTCAAATTGTCTCACCCTGTCTGGGATTTCATTAATAACGATTTTTACTCTCTGGTCATCTCTTAGAATATAAATGCCAATGATTGCTGTGTCATTGTGCCCAGCCAAGTCAGTAGCCATGACGTCCACCACAAAATAACCGGGACTGTAAGCTGTGAAGAGGTCGAAGGTGCGAACAATTCCATCCAGCTTACCTGTATGTAAATAAAATACAACAGTGATTTATACATGACTAGGTAATATGAAAGTATACACTTATCTCACAAGAAGAGTTTGTTCTTTCAGGGAAGTATAATGAAATCTCTTGGTAGGATGACAGTAAACATTTACTGCACCCTGCTTAAGGAGAAAACATAGGACTAATGTTTCCAAGGTCATAAATTTCTTACATTTCAGTAGCACCTGTCCTTGCACTATGCTGTTCGAGAAATAGAATATTTTAATTACTGGCTCCATCAGTCCCTCACTTTTTACTAGCGCTAAAGTCCTCACAGTAAAGTCTGTAATGCAACTGCCCACTGCGTACCTCATCTGGGGATAAACAGAGCTGGTCCTTCACTAACACTGTCCTTGAAGCAACCATTAAAGAATTCAAAATCCACAATCAATGATTCATAAAGCCAGTACTGTTATCCTAACTACAGAACATTCTAAATTTTGATGTCTCATTATGAAAATCAAAGCTTCTAAAACTCAAAAACACTGTCATCAGCAAATTTATACTAAGGAATCAAAATTCTCATCTCTACATTCTCGAGTCTTGAAATCCTGATCCAAGCTGACACATTTTGGGATTTCTAATCTCATCACAAACATACCATAATATGAAATCCCATTTGCCAGTCAGTCATCTTACTGTACATTCTAGAATTCAGAATCCCTGTCATCAATAATCAGGCATACCAAAATTCAAATTCCTTAGCTACTAAGATAGCACTAACTACCTACTATACACTTTTGACTAAATGAACATTACAAGAACATATACAAGTTCTAGAAGATCTCATTCAGGTTTAATGCTATTAATGATATATTTTACAAAGTATAAAGTTCAGTAGTGATATTCATATTGGTGTCTAAAGAATGAAATGAAACAATTTAACTGAACTTATTTTAATGGTCATAGCAATTTTATGAGAATATTGTAAAGTTTATAAACAAATAATTTATTTAATTAGTTTCTGTTGACTGGGTAAGTACACTAGACAAATTCTGCCTATTTTCAGGTATGACCGGGGAGAGAGGGATACAGATGAAAGCCAACTGACCTTGAACCAGATTAAGCTGTTGGTGGTATTTTTAGTGAGTGGGGAGAAATCTGGCCAGGGCATTGGGGAAATTCCCCTACTCTTTTTGAGAAATGCCATAATGGCTATAGCTATTGTAGCTTAGCATAAATTTAGTATGTGATGTTCGGTAAATTTGTTATGTGGACATTTGATATATGTATTATGTTGATATGATAGTTTCAACAGTGATGTCTCTTTTTAACACCTCTTATTAAATGTTTATATGATGTAATGGTTCTGCTGAAATATTTCAATGATGTTTTTTAAACAAAAAATACAATAATTGCACTATTCAGAATTCAGAATGTTCAATACCTACAATGCAATATTTTCGCATTTATGATCATCCTCACAAATATATAAAATTATGGGATCTTCATCTTCTACAACACAATATTTCTGAATTCAGAATTTTTCTCATCCTTAATCAATAAACACTCAGGATTCAAAATTCGAATTATAAAAATAAAAAAAGACTGAAAATTATTTCTGATTTGCAGCTGTTTGCATTGTTCCTAGTTTCAGAAATGCTTTTCATATCTCCAAGTGTTCCATATTTCACACAGTATATGATTAGAAGTTAATGTGAAAAACTGCATTTTTTTTCCTTTTTACTAACAGCTGGCAATTACAGATAAGTTCCTGCCTATTTTAAACATTATTATTTTTTAGCTATCACTGTGCACCTGTTGCTCTGGCCCTATTTCTGGGGCCCAAGTCCTGTCTCCCAACATCCATCAGCCAATGCTGACCAGTACCCCCAGGGCTCCCGTCCCTCTCAGCGGGGCTCCCCAAATCTGCCGAAGACCAGATCCAGTGTGGCCAGTGCTGTGGCTATTCAGAGGTGGGTCCTGTGAGGTGCCCTCCATCATCCACCAAAGCAATTTTTTTCATCCTCCAGTGTATTCCCCTCAGAGGCAGAGCATGCAATGATGCAAGCGGCGGCAGTGCACACGCTTCCAAGAGCGCTCCACCAGGCATCTGCCCTGTCTGTTATTGACTTTGAAATCTTATCAACAGCAAATTAATGTTTGAAAATGTAGAATATGCATTATCAGCAATTATGAAATCCACTATTCAAAATCCTCATCTAGTTTTCAGATCATTTGTTACTAACTGTACAGTATATCAAAATTCAGAATCTCCAACTTTCTCTAACAGTCATACATTCCTTATTTTAGAATTCACATCTTGAAGTTATAGAGTCCAGATTTATTTTCAACTTCTCACCACCAATAGTTAAGCATTCCAGAATTTATTGTTCTTAAACTCCATCAATAACATTTCTGAGTTCAGAATCCTAATCAACAGCAGCTCAAGTTTCCAGAATCCTCATCCCCAACAGTGAAATATTTCAGAATTCAGAATGTTCATCTTCACTAATTCAACATTTCAGAATTCAGAATCCTCATCAACATAATATTCAAGAATTTACAATTCTAGCAACAATCAAGCGTTCAAGAATTATAAATTCTCCTCACCGGCAATCCAGTATTCTGGAATCCACACTACAAATGATAGCAACTAAACTCACTGGTATTCAAAATCTTTATTAAAGAAATGAAAACTGTCTTCAATTCTGATTGAACCCTCATCACCTACTATACACTCAAATCTTTGAGAATTCAGAGTCTCCATTATTCAACATCAAGCATTCTGAAACACTCAGAATCTTTAAAAACAAGTGACTTTCAGAGGGAGTAAAATTTTCCCTATTTCTTTAGGTATTACACTTCTTAGTAAACACAACATGAAAGTACGCTCATGTTTAAATCTTCATAACTGATAAGGAGCGGCTCTATGCAACAGCTTTTAAGAGGAAACTGAACAAAAGGTTTGCATATATAGTGTTTGCCAAAGGATTTTTATTTTATGTAGTAAACCTCAATTGCTTTGTATTTTAGCTGTGCAACAGAAGCTGGTAAGTGTGTGAGCTATAGTACATGTGCCCAGAGGCCAAAAAAAATCCTTTTTGGGGATGGGAAGTTAGGTTGGATTTATCATTTGGCTATTATAAATGAAGGCTGTAAAGTAGAATCATCTCATACTGTTCAGATTTCTTATTCAAAAGTTGTAGGGATGAATTTGGAAGGACTCCTTAAGTCTGATCAGGTTTATGTAGGTTCATATGTGCAGTAACTGTGTCTTTTTTGGTTATAAAAGTGTCCTGAGTTCATTGGGTGAAAGAACTGCAAAGCAAAGTTAAGCAGTTCTGGCACACAAAGGGCTTCAGAGGAGACTCCTATAAACAGAATCAGAGTCAAAAGACAATAGGCCATGTATAATGGCAAGGCCAAAGTCAGCCCGGCAGTGAAATACCACATCCAAACAGTACTGCTAAGTATGGATCCAACACTAAACAATGACAGAGCATGTGTCAGCTGACAAAGTGGCAAATCCATGAGTGGCATGTCCTCATACAGGATGATGGAGAAAGTTTCCATGCATCCAGTGACATAAGAAACTGCAGGATGCCAAAAACTTGGAAAGGTGTAGCACAAAAGACAGGGGCTCACACCAACCAGGTGGTGAATTAAATGTAAAGTACCGAATACTCATTACAATCCAATGTGTGATCCAAACAGAAGTATAGTGGGCCAAGGACAGCCAGAGAATACTGGATAACTCCGTCTACAGATGGCCCAAGTAAGACTTTATAAAAAGTACATAAAGGTGAATAGTCCAACTCAGGGTAAAGGCAGACAACACCTTAAAGAGAAGCAGAAGACAGCAATGACAGGAAACCCAATCCGAGTAAAAAACAAAGAGCAGAGAATTCTGGAATAAATTCTCACAGTTTGGACCCCACCCCCAGCCAAGAGGCAGCCTCCATAAAAAGAAGACTCATCAAAGAGAAACAAAGTTTTCATGTGGCAGTGGAGTTGAACACAACCTATATAAAGGACTCAAGGACCAAGGCAAGGCTCAAAACTGGACATGGACCAGAGAAGAGCAATAGGAAGTTGCAGGTTACCACTAGCTGGGCCCCAGACATCCCTGCTGTAAGGTCATGAAAGTGAGAAAAAGCTGGGAGACTAACAATCACATAAGAATACTAGTGGTCAGAGTCTGATAGGGACAGGAGGGACCCACAACCCACTAAACTAGACAGAAACAAGGGGCTGGGGAGTAATCAGCACATTAAATACTGAAAAACAACACCACTGCAAGGAAGATATTTGTCAGGAGATGGCTACCTCACTGACTACAGGACACCAGAGACAGAGACAAAAAAATTAATTGGGATGGTTGCAGGAGCATCATCCATACAGGGTAGGGAGACAGAGGCCTGCTTAAAGGAGCCATGATGAAGGCGATCAAATGGACTGAAGCAGAAGGCAGCAACAAAAATCAAGGAGGTTGGTGCTGCCAGGAGCCACATCAAACTCCCTAGCATCTAAACAGTGGATGTGGGTTGCAGAAGGACCCATTTAGGAGAATGAGAACCTGTCCATACCAGAGCAGAACACCAGGCCTAGAGAATAATCTGGAAAGTGCTGGTAGGCATCAGACACAGAGTGAAGAACCACTGGGGAAACCATAACATGAAGGCAGGCCACTGGGACAGGTATCCCATTATTGAAACTAGAAAATTTTGCAGTGCGAACTGCAGGTTGGACCAGCAATAGAAGTCATATGTGGAGGAAGTGCCACTGGCAGTGAGGCAAACTGTAATGCTGTGAAGTGCAATGCATGACGAGTACATGAAGGAACTTCCACCTACAACAACAGAGGAATGAGCAACAGAGGATAAGCCATGAAGCTGTTAAAGATGCAAGGACAATGTAGATCACCACACCATTGCAAGACAATTGAAAACCTGGCATGAAACTCCCTGGGTCTGTGATGAGGAAGTAACTGGGACAGGAGCTCCAAAGTCTAATAAAGGGTGGACAGGCAAGGACAATGTATAAAATAAGGTGATGCAGTCACTCTTTAAGAGAACTCAAGCCCCTGGTCACAAAGTAGAAGGCCAGAAAGTGCAGCAGTGAAAGCTGAACTGTGGCATGAAAGCCAGATAAGTGCAGCCAAAATCCTGTTTGAGTGAGCCAGAGCCCACAAGCCACAGTATGAGCTAAAGCATCTGGAATGGCAAGAATGTAGGACATTGTCCAAAACAGAAGGAACATAATGTTGCTGTGTGCTCATCAACTGTAGCTGCATGTTTGAAAGCCATCAAGCATACTGGCTACGAGGCTTATACAAAAATAAAAAGCAGGTTCCTGGCATCAGAAGTACCAGAGTTCCTACTCCAGGACACAGGGAACCAAAGAAGTGGTTGGTTAATATAAATCACTGCAGCCTCTGGAATACAGAAAATGGGAACACGAGTCAAAGCCACATGTCAGGAAGAGGTGACTCTTCCAATAGAAAGGTCCAGTCTACCACCTCAGGAAAAGCAGGACCAACATCACACTCTTATCATCAGGAGGAGGAAGTGAACAAAAACTCTGAGGTATGTCAAAGGCAGGATGAGAAAATGGGAACAGTATGGCCAGAAAGTCCAGTGTGCAACTTTGATAATAACGATGGCAAGGACCAAGCCATTGGTGAGCTGGATGACAGAAAGTGAGATATGGATCTTTGGAAGTTGCACAAAGTGCCAACATCCATAGCAAGGACTGAGATGATACCAACTGGTGCCGAACATGGCATTGACGAGGGGAGGCTGATTGACAATGGGCTCAACATTGGTAAACAGGCCTGTGAAAGGGCATGCAGACCACAGAGCAAAACTGCCACAGTGAAGACCATCACAGCGACAGAATTCGACAGAAAGTGTTGGGTCACTGTGATGGTCCCCACTGACACTAACACTGCATCTCCCGGTGTTTGGCCCCCTCCTTGAGATAACTACGACTCAAAGTTGTATATTTAGAAATTGGAGATTTGGGGGGTGGAGACCATGAAGAAAACACACCAACATCTCTGACAGTACAATGCCGACACTCGGCTTTGTGTTTGTATCTGTCAGGGATGTCAGCAAAGTAGATGTCGCTGTACAATAGGTAAATCCTGTGAAAGTACGAGAGAAGGGATCAGCAACTGACCAGACATTTGTGAGGGATGGTTGGAGTGGGGAAAAAAGTAGCTGATGATGCAGTTGGGTAACAGAAAGAAACCAAAGGTCCAAGAAGTTCCAATAGTGCTGACAACAGCTTTGGTGGGGTTAAAACAGAGGTCTGAATTAACCACAGCAAGAAGGACAGCAAGTTCTGCAGCAACACAGACAACTGGGCCATGAGGCATAGTGGCAGCTATGATGCCAGTTTTCCCAGTAATACTGATGAGATACAGGGATGCATTGACAAGGCAGAGTTCAGCAAAGCTCCAAAATCTGATCCAAGTGTCTTAATGATGGTTGGAGTGGGCAGACCAATGATACAGCTGAAAGTCATGAAGCCTTGGGCTTGATCACAGGGGTGAAGTTGATGAAGACGCCAGTTTTCCAGAGATGTTGATGGGACACTGGGATGCATTAACAAGGATGGGCCTGGCCACATGCCAAAAACTGTTACAGTTGTCTTAATGATAGTTGGAGTGGGCAGACTGATGATGCAGCCACAAGTAAAGAAGCCTTGACTGCAATGATAGGGATGGAGTTGATGAAGTACCACTGACAGGGATAATGACAGTAGTTGTTGAATGAATGTAGAGAACCATGCCAGAAAAAGAGGAACAACATCAATATGGCCGTGCTGATGATGACAGGTGCTGCAGTAGAAAGCAACTGCTTTATAACAGGACCCGAGCAAGGTTCTTACTATGGCATCAAATTGTCTGCTGTGGAGTCGATGATAAGAATGACAATGGAAAAGATGGCAGCAGTCCCTGGACTGTGGTGAGGCCCACACTGTAGTACTGTGCTCAGGTTTAGTCACCTTATAAAAAGGGGGCAACAGAAACTATCAAGAGGGTACAAAGGAGAGCAAACAGAACCATTATGGGTTTAAAAGGGTTAGATTATGACACAAGGTTGAGAGAGTTGGATATGTATTCCCTTGAATACAGGAGAACTAGAGGGGATATGTGCCTGCTTTATAAGGCATTAACAGATAATGAATTATGGGAAATTTGGGGGCTGGAGCTAAAAAATCAGACCTATATTAGATGGGCCCATCCAGTGCAGCTAAAAGCGGAAAAGTGTAACCTAGTTAGAAGAAAAGAATGGTACAGCCAGTGGGTTGTGCCAATTTGGAATGAGCTGCGATTGGAAGTAATAGGCAGTTCTTCAATGAATGTCTTTAAGAACAAACTTGCTTATTTTAGAGTTAAAGGATGCCTAAAATCATTTCTAGTGAGCATAATGGACATAAGTCTAAATAAGCTCTGATTATACCTATGATACCTATGATCATAGCCCAAAAACGGCAGCAGGAGCAATGATGAGGTGGGGCCCAACACTGACCTGTGCGCAGAAAACCGTGAGCATGAATGAAGGCAGAAGTGGAGCCAATAACTAGACCACTGACACCAAAAAAGAAGACAGCAGACTCTGGATTAAAAACACAGAGCACAGACAAACTGTACCATGAGCTTCAAGGAGGCAAAGCCTGATGACAAAGGTTTACCTATGCCGAATTGACAACACTGTTGTTGATGTTTGGCATAGCGAGATCCCCGATGTTGACAGGCGAAATTTCTTGTGTCAGACATTGGTATGTTTTCTATCAGGGGGCTATGCCCCTCTTCTATGAATTACTAACTCCAAGTCAGAGTTGTCTTGAAGGGGGGGGGGTTCGGCAAAAGGGCAAAATTTCACACGCGGGTCCCTCAATCTCGAAACCTGTCAAGATTGTCACTGTGGGGGATTCCGCTATGTGGGTATCGCCATGTGACTGGCATACAATGACAAACAGTGAGCAGGAAGCCACAGTTGTAGCCATCCTAATCTTCTGGTTTATCAGAGAAAAGTTTACCACATAAGGGTCCTGCAATACAGCATTTCGCCCTTACAGCAATATTATCAAACTACCACATTAGTAGAAAGGCCTTTATTTTGCTGACTTAGCACAGCAAGGTAACACTTTGGCTTATGTGGTACCTTGAATGATACTGCCGTAAAGAGGAAGTGCTGTACTGCATTACTTTAATGAGATAAATTTGTTTGTGGTAAAACAGATTAGGATAGCTACCACTGTATATGAAGTCTATATGAATACCTGAACCAAAGCCTGAAACCAACCCTGGTATCATAAAGATGGTCAGAGAGGCAGGTGTGGAGCTGGCGACAAGACTAGCTATGGTAAAACATGGCAGCGGCCTGAAATAAAATGGAGAACAGAGCCAAAAACAGCAGTGGGAACACTGATGAGGCAAAGCCTGATGTCAGCAGGCAAGCAGAAAGCAGCAAGCCTGTACAAGGACCTAAACCAGAGCCAGTAATTTTGTCATATACTCCCAGTAAATGATAGGGCCATGCAAGCCTCTAGTGCATGAAGTGTTGGCTTGGCCTACAATATATGAGTGTCTGATTAAGGTGAAACTCGGAGACTATGTTTGACAGTAATTTCACATAGGCACATAGGACAACCATGTCATTGTGGAAATCCATATATGATGACTCCACAGATAGCACCTGGAGCTCACTCACCCTTCCGGCCTAGGAGATGGCAACATAAAATGTGGTTTTATATGAAAGATGTCAAAGATCACACTTGTCCATGGGCTCAAATGGTTTACCCATTAGTTTTGGCAGTTCCAATGGTAACCCACAGTGGAGAGGGTTCCCATAACAGAGAGGACGTGTGACCCAGCCCTTTAAAGAAACAACCAACCCCTTAGTCCTTTGCCACCATGATATGCTGAAATGACAGTGAGGTGCACTTTGAGGGACATGGTTCACAACTTTATTTGAGACAGGGGCTAGAGGTAGTTGAGTATGTGTGAAATGGAGCAGGGGAGGGGCAACAATCCATGCTCCTCACAACAAATCAAAAACCTTGTCCATGTGCAAGTAGATGTCTTGTGAGTCAGTTGTTTCCAAGATGCCTCAAACACCTACAGAACTCTAGCTCATGAGGAACTAGGTGGTTAGGTGTAGGGACTGCAGGTCCTGATGCTTGACCATCCTCTCGGTCTTCATCAGTAGGTCCAGAAGGAGTGCAAGCAGCTACAGAGGTCAACTGCTGAGTCTAAAAAGATCTTGACAACAAAATAGATGTGGCCAGTCTAGTGTGATCAGAATCAGAATGCCCTGTCATTTCACACCTATGACCACCCTATAGACCAGGAAAACAGAGGGAAGGAGGAACAGGAGGTCCTGAGCCCAGGACCAAGAGAATGCACTTCCAGACAGAATGCCCTGCTGAGGGGGGTGGACAAAGAAGAGTCCCCAGGATGCCAATAGATCCACTGATGGTGATCCCCAGAGTGAAAACACCTGGAAAACCACCAGTTGCAGAGACTACTTGTAGGATGCCTCTCCCTCATGACTGAAAGTGTCTACCAGCTGATTATTTGCTCCAACAGCATGGACAACCAACAGGTCTGTGTTCCTATAGCAAGCCCAAGCCCATGTCTGGAGTGTCTCCTGACACAGAGGGAAAGAGTGCATGTTACCCTATTTGTGGAGGAAGAACATGGTTGTCCTGTTGTACATGTTCTTCTGGGCCACTAAACTCTGAACCAGCGGGGTGCGGAAAGAGACTTCAATAACAGAGTGTCCTGCAATGGTGCTCAGGGCTAACAAGGTACAGAGCCTTGATTCCGGAGACAACCGTGATCCCACCACTTCCAGGACCTACTTGCTTGAATTAATGGTGGGGAGAGTGGATCCCAACTGGGAGCTGCAGCAGAGTTCAGGAGAGAGAGGGGACCTGTTACTTATTTTTCTTGGCAAAGGTCCCAAAGGAATTACCTCTGGAGGAACTGCCCCAACCACCCTTGCACTGATCCTTACCTCTTGATTAACTGAACAACTTGGCCATGTGGTCTTACTGAGGCCACTGCCTCTGTTGCTGAAGAGGCTGCTGCTGACCTTAGGGCAATAGGGCCCATGAAAGGAACCTGAGCCATATGGCCGTGGTGTGGGCTGTTGTTTGGAGTGGATGACAGATGTCACTGAATTCCAGATCACATTGGACTTCTCAATACACAAGAGATGGTCCCCAACTCCTGGACCAAAGAGACCTGATTCAGTAAAGGGCAGATCTGTCATTCATTGCTGACCCACAATCAGAAAGGTCAGAATACAGACTTTTCCACTGTCACCATTCAAACTGACATGTCAACTAAGTCCAAAGCCACCTGCTATTATTGTTTGGTCACCATCAGCCCAAGATCATGAACCTCCCATGGATCTGGATTCGGGTCAGAGAAGTTGAAGAGTCTTTCAACGAGCTCACAGTACAGCACACCAGCAAAGCCATATAGCTGGCTGGGTGGATACCCAGGGATGTGACATCACAGACCCTTCAGTCAAGATAGTCTTAGACCCATTTGGTATCTCATCTGACTTGCCCAGCAACCTCACCCTGTGAAATACTTTGTCTGCCGCTATCCCTTTGGTGATAGATGTATAGAAAACTTGCACAGTTTACCAAGAAGAACCAAATACTTGCAGTACATACAAGGTATCAAGGCCTGGCAGGATGCTGGGTGTTGCCACTGAGCTCGGCACCAGGATGGAAAGGGCAATAGGGAAGACTAACCTCAATAAGATATCTCTCTCATGAATGTCCACCAGTGGGTAGGTTTACAATGGAGTGTCCAGAGATATGGACATTTGTTCCAGGAAGGCTGTGAAGAAGAACTGGTCCCCTATTAGGGGTCTGTCAGTTTGCAAGCTACTGTACTCTCCCAATGACATAGACACTAAGGGATAGACAATGCATCTGAATATGAGTTGAGATAGAGGAGCATTGACTGCCAACAAGGGGTGTGGGCAACCATCTTTGATGAGGAAACCACCACTAGAAGGTGATGAGGAAGCAAGAACTCAGCCCTAAAGTCTTTGGATAGAGCGTCCTTCATTGGCTGTGGGGGTGGAGTCTCTACCTGCATTGGGTGCTGTGGAACAGCAAGCAATCCTGGAGGGGAGCTATGGGATGCATTATTGAAATTTGCACCAGAAGAGGCAGCCATGATCTGAATGGGTCTATCGGCATCCCCAGTCAACCTCAACTTTGGGAAAACACTCTGTAGACACACTGCTGCCAGGCTGCTCTCTCCCAACTGTGATAGGCTTGACATCAATGGCAGAAGCCAGACAAAGACAAGAATCACAGTGTCAATTGCTGACTGTTATATTGACATTGAGGAAGAGAGTGAGATCAAGAGCCTGACCATGATCTCAACCATCCACTCAGAGATTGATGTGTCACCAGAGCCACTGGATATGGACAACCACATGGAGTGACCCTGGTTACTGGGTGAACAGGAGACAGCACTGGAGTCAGGACAGCCAGTGGCTGCTGAATCGGTGGGATAGAACTGTGGTCAGCACCAGGGTCTGGGAGGGAACAACCATCTCCCTCAATGGACTCTTCCTTGGTCAGCTTGAACAACCCTCATGTGCACACAAGGGTCGCTCCAAGGTATCTATTGTGCTTTACTTAAAAACATACTTAATGGCAAAAAGAAAATAAAGTGGTATTGCCATATCCCACCACTACAAGCTGCAGAAATGTATGCTGGTCCACATCACTTGGGGAAAAAAGAAAAGGCTAAAGTATTCAATTAATCTCATGTAGCATATAACCTTCTTTGCTGAATATTCAGTAATACAGCTAGGCTCAGTAAGTGTTGAATAAACAGAAACACTGAATAAGGATGTTAAAAGTGCTTAGAGTCAAAGTGCAAGTGAGGAACAAAAGACATTTACTAACATCTTTCCTGACTAGTTCAGCTCATATGAGCGTCATCAGAGTCCGTTCGACCAGTGTTGACTCAGTCAGCTGTTTTAACAGAAACTTTTCTGGGAGACCAATGGGCTCCACAGGCAGCTCACCCTTCCTCAAGGGTGACCAACTAAGGGAATCTTCTGGAAGGTGGCAGTGTAGTATGCTGAGGTGCACAGGGAGGAGTATCACTAGCAGGAAGAGGGAGGTGGTGCTGCCATGGTATCACTAACTCATACCCACCCCAGTTCTGGAGGCCACACCTTAGAAAGGACAAAGGCTGGGTGGAGTAGTCCAGAGGAGGGCAGCCGAATGGTGCAGGGGTTGCAAGGGAAGCCCTATGAGTAGAGACTGAGGTATCTCAACATGTACACCCTGGAGCAGAGGGGAGTAAGAGATGACATGATCGAGACTTACAAGTACCTCATAGGGGTTAACAGGGAACCTGTTATGAATGATGACATGCTCCAGGACTAAGGGGCATGTGGTGAAGCTGAAGAGGGGAAGTTCAGGAGAGATATGAGGAAATATTTCTTGTGGATATTGTGGATGGTGAACTGAATCTATGTAGTTAGAAGTATCAACTGTATTTCAGACTTGCAACTATCTTTTTCATTTTTAAAGCTAAAAGTATTTCAATCAGCTAGTCATTAAATTTAGGTGTTAGATTATCAGGCCAGTGTCTTTCCTTGTTATAAGACTATATGGAATGTTTTCAGTACTGCAAGTAGAGTGAAAACAATCCTAACTGGCTAAAAATTATGTCCTGATTCAGAATGTACTTTAAAAAGTGCACATAATGTGGAGATTATTAGCTGATGAATCATGTGCTGGTAGACAGACAAGTTTCTGTACATTCAGGTGGTTTCTGCACTTCAATAGCATGGCTGAAGGACTCTCTCGGTTTGTTACTCATCTGAAACAGTGAGCAAAGTAACCTCAACTACTGTAACTTTCCCAGTCACCTAAAAAGGATCCTTTTTACTCCACTGGTTCTATCACAGGCATATGGCATGCAGCTGAAGGTGGTAAAAGAGTTGCAGTGACTAACGTGACATAAGTGGATGGGACTGTGTGATAAAGCAAATATCTACCAGTGAGCACTGTGTGCTTAACCAACAATACCTTTCCAACAGGTCATTAAATAAGCTTCTGATTTTAGCAACATTGTCCAAAATGATATTGCCTACAAATCAAGGGTCAGGGTAGAGCAGAAGAATGAAAACACAAAAAAATGTTCATTGACTAGCAACACACCTGAAATTTCAGTTCATGCACAAAGATTTGAAGAATAAAGCTTCAATCAGTGCCAAACATAAAATTCATTTCCATTCAACAATTTCAGACAGTGATTGTTTTATTTATATTTTACTGTAACCCCTCACTCCCCCTTTCAAACTTTGGGAAGGGGTGGCCATGGCCCAGGAAACCTTCTGCATCTAGATATATAGTGTGCTTGTTGGAACAACCTATAATTGCATTAATCTTGCCCAGGTCGGAGCTTCACAAGGACACCCCAAGACTCATCAAGTGCTCACCAAAGAAATCACTGACAAAGTCTTTGAACACATCATTTTCTTACCGGTATACAAACAGTACAAGTTTGTTTATTTGATCCAGATATCTCAATTCATTGGCTATGTTTGTCAGGCAAATCACTCCTCTATTGGAATACTATATATGGTCACCACTCCTTCCAGAGTACTTTACTTTTTTATCACTCCTCTTTTAGAGTGCTATACCTTTACACTCAGGGTTCCATATCCAAATCCAGGCTCTGTTTATAGGCTGTCACAGTTTAACACTGTAGTCCATCTATCCTCCTGCTGAGATGCATAGTCTCCTAGCCTTGTCTCAACAGTTCCCATTTTGTTCTAGGAATGGAGCTTGACACCGCTTGTATGCCTATACCTCAACACACCCTTATCCTTTTGTCATACACAGGTGTCATATAGGCATAAGGATCCCGCTCCTCCAATTTACCAGACAGCAGTTAACTTTTATTATACTGTACCTCTGTCATTCATTCATAACAGGGGTTTGCAGTTGCAAAAACAGTTACATGATTGGTGCTCTTTTAAGTGTGTAATCTTTATATTGAGTTTTTTTAACATAAAACATATTCAAGAGACTAAAAAAAGGAAGGAAAAATATGCACAATTCATGACACACCCATAAAGTAATATTGAACAAATCATGATTGATAATTTCATCCTCCTGTTAATGTAAATAATATGGACAAAATCAGAAAAGAAATGAAATATAATAAAATGAAATAGAAAACAAGAACTATAAATAACTAGATTTTCACTTATTCCATCACTTATGTGAATTAGAGTTAACTATAATAAATCAAATTAATCATATTATCTCAATACAGTTACTTATAGGAACCAGTAAATTGGTTTTAAGGCAAGCACTGAAGAAAGTGAGATAAAAATCTTATTCCAGGATTGACTGTGGAGATCCAGCATATTTATGTTATGGTCTATCAACATTTCTAAAATCCTTCAGCCATGAATGTTTGTCAAATTCCTTTAATGCTAGCGAATTCTAATGTCCTGGAATTAAAAACTGCCTTTGCTATAATACTATATATATATATACATATATATATATATATATATATATATATACACACACACACACACACACGCACACACAGTGGCATCCTCCAGGATGAAACACACTTTTAACACACTCTGCAGTATGCTGGAGCAGACCTACTGAATAAAGCAATGTAATTTCAAAGACAATTAGTCCCCTTTGTCGTGCAGGAAACTGTGGCATTCACTTCATCCTGGCAGTGTCACATTTTCATGAATGACAAAGGGGACTAATTACCATTGAAATTGCATTGCTTTATTCAGTAGGCATTTTACAGAGTGCTGCAAAATGCTGCAGAAATGCATTTCATCCTGGGGGATGCCACTGTATGTATGTATATGTGTGTGTGTGTATATATATATGTATATATATATGAATATATATATTTATTTTGAAAAGGAAAATCATGAAATAAAATAGTTCAGGGAGTAAGAGGGTAACAATACTCAGGAATGACTGTAATTCATGTTAACGAGCTTTTGGAAAAACTTTGGAAAACATAATATTTAGACACAATTTAGTTTGTATTTCATATACCTGTATTAATAGTTTACAGATTTCTTCCCCTCATTACTTATTACTGAAGAGATTTCCACAAAAACAAGTTTTTATCCCTCAGAGTTTATCTGCCTCTGTAGCTTATTCCCCACTTGAAAGTATAATTCTCTGTTGTGACATCATAGTCTGATGCCATGGGAATAACTATGATGTCACAAGCAGAGTATTATGACATCAGGTTGAAAAGACACAAAAGGAGCTGATGAACCCTTAAGGAAAAACTGTCTGGTTTTCATGCATATGACCTCAGTAATAAATGACTGGGGTAAGAAATACAGAGCTAATGAGATATATAAGCTGCTTTGTGTCTAAATATTATATTTTTCAGGGTTCTTCTTGAGGTGTCGGTGGCTCTTTAAGTAGTTATCCACTACCTAAATATTTGCTGGCACTGCCACAGCTTATAAAATAATGTCCCTTCAGTGCTACATTAATGCCAATCAGTTCTATTTAAATTATTTGCCATATGAAAAATAAATACTGGAGTGTAGTTGGCTCTGTCATATATTTTACATTGAATGGAACTATTTTGAGCATAATTTAGTAATTTAATTGAGTTTTTCCTTAAATTCACCCAATATTTACTTTGGAAACTCCTGCCCATTTCAGCAGTCCATTCTCCCCATGAATTTTTAAAAGTAGTGACATGAATTATTATCTTTCCCTACAATTAAATGTTCACAAAATTAAGCCGTGAAACTCATGTTTTAGTTTTGGCTATACACTTAAGAATGTCAGAGGTAAGCAAACCCTAAGTTGTTGGTGACCCTGAATGATATATTGCTTTTAATATTTAAAATATATTTTTAAGGGTAGTATATAGTAACTAAGTTTTTTAATTTGGGGATTTAAGTAAAACTGTCACTGTCCAAAAGGTCTATCCAAGTCATCAAATTACCAAATGTCAGCACTTGCAAATAATCAGAACTAGGCGAATTCTTGGTCCAGATATTTTATTTCTCAGTATCAATGAAATTAACCCATAATGGTAGTGATTTAATATGCTATGCAATTTTTGGACAGGAAGAACAACTGATTTAATAATGGGATTGTTTATACTTTTAAACAAAGAAGGAAAAGAGAATACATTTTTATTTAGATTTAAAAGATATTGGATAGGAAAAGTACAGTATCCAGCTATATTAATCTTTGTTCCTGATGCAAGAGATCATTTTATTGCCAGCTTAAGTTACATAGAAACATAGAAACATAGAACATAGAAACAGAGAATTTGACGACAGATAAGGACTGCTTGGCCCACCCAGTCTGCCCATTTCCCTGCCTACTGGATAAGCTGCAGATCCTAGTTAACGATGTAAGAAACCACTATGGTTCTCAAAGGAAGTGGCAGTGAAGGTTCAAGAGAAAAAGAAAGCATTCAGGAACTACAAGGAATCGCAGAAGGAGCAGGACAGAGAACTGTATCAGTTAAAGCAAAAGGAGGCTGGGAACGCAGTCAGAACAGCAAAGGCCCAAACTGAGGAAAAGATAGCCAACTCAGTTAAGAAAAGGGGATAAAACCTTTTATAGCTACATCATGGAGCAAAGGAAGACCAAGGGAGGGATAGTGAGGCTTAATAAAGGGGAGATGGGGGGCAGAGGGAGACTGTGAAAAGGCGGAGATACTAAACAAATATTTTTGCTCACTATTCACAAATGAAGAGGGAGAGGTACATAAAACAAACAGTAGTAAAACTCTGGATACAGAAGTTGATACCAGCCCATTTACAGAAGAAAGGGTTCTGAAACAACTCTTAAAACTGAAGGTGGACAAAGCAATGGGGCCAGATGGGATTCATCCCAGAATTCTAAAAGAGCTAAGGGTAGAACTAGTGACACCACTGACTACCCTTTTTAACAAATCATGGGAGGATGAGGTGGTACCCAAGGACTGGAGGAGGGCAGATGTGTTTCCCTTCACAAAAGTGGGAGCAAGGCAGAAGCAGGAAACTATAGACCTGTTAGTTTAACCTCAGTGATAGGAAAATGATGGAATCACTTCTGAAGGAAAGAATTGTCGAGTATCTAGAGGCCAGAGGGCACAGACCCTAGGCAGCATGGATTCACAGCGGAAGGTCATGCCAGACAAATCTGATAGATTTCTTTGACTAGGTGACCAAAGTAGTAGATCAGGGAGGGGCTGTGGACATGGTCTATCTAGACTTTAGCAAGGCATTTGACACAGTCCCACACAAAGATTAATATACAAGTTAGCCAGCCAGGAGTGGGTCCCAAGATGACAGCCTGGGTAAAGAATTGGCTGGAGAATAGGACACAGAGAGTAATAGTAAATGGAGTCCACTCAGAAGAAAGGAGGGTTACTAGTGGGGTACCGCAGGGTTCAGTATTAGGACCGGTCCTCTTCAATGTCTTTATAAGTGACATCGCGGAAGGACTGGAAGGAAAAGTATGTCTCTTTGAAGATGACACTAAGATCTGCAACAGAGTTGATGCACAGGGTGGGGTGGAAAGGATGAGAAGGGACTTGGCAATGTTAGAGGAATGGTCAAATGTATGCAGCTTAGATTCAATGCTAAGAAGTGCAAGGTAATGCACCTGGGAAACAAAAACCAAGGGGAAGAGTACACAATGGGGGGTGAGATACTAACAACAACAAAAATGGAAAGGGACCTGGGGGTAGTCATATCAGATGACCTAAAGGTGGGCAAGCAATGTGAGAGGGCAGCAAGGAGGCTGGGGGGATACTGGGATGCATAGGGAGAGGCATCACCAGTAGAAAACAGGAAGTTATTATCCCTCTGTACAGACAGCTGGTCAGACCCCATCTGGAGTACTGTGTGCAGTTCTGGAGACCCAATCTCTGCAAAGACATAGACAGGGTGGAAGCTGTCCAGAGGAGGGCAACTAAAATGGTGCAGGGTCTGCACCGAAGACATATGAAGAGAGACTTAAGGAGCTTAATATGTATAGCCTTGAGGAAAGGAGGAGAGAGGGGACATGATAGAAACTTTCAAGTACCTCAAGGGAATCAACAAAGTCCAAGAGGTAGCATCTTTCAAAAATGAGGTGTTCAAGAACAAGGGGCACAATTTGAAGATGGGGGGGCGGCTCAGAGGTAATTTAAGGAAGTATTTTTTCACAGAGAGGGTTGTGGATGCATGAAAAGGCCTTCTGGAGGAGGTTGTGGAGTCAGAATCAGTGGTGGAATTCAAGCATGCATGGAACAGTCATAAGGCAATTCTGAGGGGTGGGGGTAAGAAGAAGTAGGCTGCTGGTTAACTAGGATCTGCAGCTTATCCAGTAGGTAGGGAAATGGGCAGACTGGGTGGGCCAAGTGGTCCTTATCTGCCATCAAATTCTATGTTTCTATGTTTCTAACCAGCAGCCTACTTCTTTCTGCCCCGACCCCCTAGAATTGCCTTATGACTGTTCCATGCATGCTTGAATTCCACCACTGTTTTTTACTCCTCGACCTCCTCCAGAAGGCCGTTCCATGCATCCACAACCCTCTCTGTGAAAAAATACTTCCTTAAATTACCTCTGACCGCCCCATCTTCAAATTGTGCCCCTTGTTCTGCACACCTCTTTTTTGAAAGATGCTACCCTTGGACTTTGTTGATTCCCTTGAGGTACTTGAAAGTTTCTATCATGTCCCCCCTCTCCCTCCTTTCTTCGAGGTGATACATATTAAGCTCCTTAAGTCTCTCTTCATATGCCCTCCTGTGCAGACCCTGCACCATTTTAGTTGCCCTCCTCTGGACAGCTTCCATCCTGTCTATGTCTTTGCGAAGACTGGGTCTCCAGAACTGCACACAGTACTCCAGATGGGGTTTGACCAGCTGTCTGTACAGAGGGATAATAACTTCCTGTTTTCTACTGGTGATGCCTCTCCCTATGCATCCCAGTATTCCCCCAGCCCTCCTTGCTGCCCTCTCACATTGCTTGCCCACCTTTAGGTCAACTGATATGACTACCCCCAGGTCCCTTTCCATTTTTGTTGTTGTTAGTATCTCACCCCCGATTGTGTACTCTTCCCCTGGGTTTTTGTTTCCCAGGTGCGTTACCTTGCACTTCTTAGCATTAAATCTAAGCTGCCATACATTTGACCATTCCTCTAACCTTGCCAAGTCCCTTTTCATCCTTTACACCCCACCTTGTGCATCAACTCTGTTGCAGATCTTTGTGTCATCTGCAAAGAGACATACTTTTCCTTCCAGTCCCTCAGCAATGTCACTTATAAAGACATTGAAGAGGACCGGTCCTAATACTGAACCCTGTGGTACCCCACTAGTAACCCCACTTTCTTCAGAGTGGACTCCATTTACTATTACTCTCTGTGTCCTATTCTCCAGCCAATATTTTACCCAGGCTGTCATCTTGGGACCCACTCCCAGGCTAGCTAACTTGTACATTAATCTTTTGTGTGGGACTATGTCAAATGCCTTGCTAAAGTCTAGGTAGGCCATGTCCACAGCCCCTCCCTGATCTACTACTTTGGTCACCCAGTCAAAGAAATCTATCAGATTTGTCTGGCATGACCTTCCCGCTGTGAATCCATGCTGCCTAGGGTCCTGTGCCCCTCTGGCCTCTAGATACTCGACAATTCTTTCATTCAGAAGTGATTCCATCATTTTCCCTACCACTGAGGTTAAACTAACAGGTCTGTTTATCAGTTTATCAATATTATAGCATATAAATGGGTCTGAACCGGTCATACCACCATATTGCCATAAAACTATCATTTTCCTCCATGTAATTTTAGGAGATGCTCCCCTCCATAGGAGCTTGACAAAAATTCTCCTGATCTTGTCCAACCACTGATTTTGTATTTGGCCCTCTAACGCTTGTAGGTTTTCTCCAGAAGTGAAACTGAACAGCAGTAGCCATTCTGAGGAACCCAATCTCTCAGTCACTTTCTCCATGCTGAAGATAAATCTTCTACTTTGCCAGTCAGCTTTTCTTCCTGCCAGAGTCCCACCTGTTATCTTCGGGTCTCCCTCAATGTCATTGGGAGAACCAACTACAGGTCTGCCAGTTATCGGGTTGTTTCAATTCAACTTCCATTTTATTATTGGATATAAAACCATTGAGTATTGCTCCTTTGCAGTGCTGTTCCAACATTCACAAATTAGCAGTTTAAATAAATACATAATGCATATGGAGCAAAACATTTCATAATTATCCAATGTCAGCATAATACAGAACACAATGTATGTTTAGTAGATAACAAGGAATATTGGTACAAACATTTCTTCTGGATAAAAGTCAACTGCTACTTTACTCCTATACTGTATATCTGGGGCAACAAATATCTAGTTCTGTAACTGAATTATGGAACCTGAATTGCATGACTTGTAGGAGGGGCTTCTTGCTTGAAATAATCCTTATATTGGATGGTAAGTGGTACCAAAACTATAGAAAGATGTAAGACTTAATAGTTTTGCTCATTGGCACAGTCGGCTCAATATAGATAGCAGTTCACAAGGAAGGTTTTAGTGAGTGGGCTAATACAACTACTCAAATAGTCAGGCACCTGGCCATACACACATTTTACTGGCCAGATTATTTTTAGAAATTGCCTTCAATTAGACATTAGAAACAGAAGACCTCATTATCCTTCAATATAATACACAATGGTGTACAATCTTTGGACACTCTAACACTAACAGTGCTAACCAATTATATGAAAAGTGGTCATACAGCATGTCCACATAATCAAAAAGTGGGCAATTCTGGGCCATTATAATCTTCATTTAAAGTTCTGGGTCAAGACTATTTCTGTTTGTAAAGAATGCCCACCCAAGCTCCATTTTGTTTTGTTACAAACTTGCTTATATGACAATTTCCAGTGTCATCAGGCTCAAGTAAAAAGCCAAGGTATTTATGTGAATTAAAGCTGCTCCAGGGTAGTGCCATCAGTTGGGGTGACACTTCATGTTTACAGGGGGAAATGTTTCACATGGGGGGTCAGAAATAATTAGCTTAGTCTTTCCTGCATCTAATTTCAGTTTTAAATGAACAAATAAGTTATGGAGCCACTCAAAGCTATTCTATAGTCTCTCCTGGACTGCCAAGGGGAAGGCATTGGAGGTATAGATTACAATGTCATCAGTGCAGAGATGGTAATTTGTACATCTGAAGCTGTTCTCCAGGTCTGTAAATAGCTAGTAAAGAGGACTGGCCTGAAGACTGATCCCTGTGGTACTCCACTTGCAAGAATGAACTCATTAAATGTTCTTCTACTGACAACAGCACATTGCTTATAATCATCAAAATAAGATTCAAACCAGTTCAGGACACTTTCACCCATGTCCACCCCCTAAGGTTATTTGGCAAAATCATATGATCTGCCATGTTGAAGGCCTTTGAGATGTCAGTAAAGATGGCTCCAGTTACCTTACCAGAGGCAACAGCACTGTTGAAATCATCTAAGACCTTTGACATGGAGGAGCTAGTACTGTGAACCCTTTGGAACCTAGACTGGAGATCATCCCTTGAAGAGAAATCCCCCTGTGGAGTTTGTTTACCCTTCTGGTAGTCCTATTGCATACCTCCCACTTACTGCCTAGTTAACATAAAATGTCCCCAAATCCCTATTCTCCAGAAAGTTTGTAAGGCCTCAGGCACTACAGCCTTCCCATCACTCCAACCTCTCTGAGGCGGCAACATGCTGGCACCTCAAGATAAATAATACTCCCTCTCATGGGTGTCCGAGCAGTGCCACATCTGGAATCCTGCCTTGAACTAAATGGTGCCAATGGGCACTCTCCTTTTCTATTCTATGCTTCTCCTAGTAAGCTTTACCCTCAAAACTAACACTAGACCATCAGCTCTGAGGTGGGCCCCCACTGGTGAACCTCCTTCTCCTCCTCCTCCTCCTCCTACCAGTAGGATGGGGTGGTTATATTATTATTATTATTATGCAATTGCAAGAGCATGGTAAAACAAATGGTTGTTGCCATCCTTCTGCACAACTGTCCTTTCCCTAGGAATTAAAATCAGTTATGCATTCTTAGTTACACTGTGCTTTTTTGTCCTGCTAAGGCACTGTCCTTATTGTTTTCTCTAATGTGTGTAACTGGGCAACCAGTCAAGCAGTCATTCTAGACCAAGGAACTAGAGAAAAACCTGGTTATGATAACAATTTCACTGAGCACAATTTAGGGGTACTGTATCAGTGTCTGCTCAGGTAGGAAGATTACACTATTGCAGAAAGGACAGTGTACCTTGCAGAGAATTGAGGCATGAAAGCCCTCTTCATTCTGTATCTTATATTGGGACTGTAAGTACTTGATACAAGTAGTACAAGATTTATAAAACCTGCAATATTTCTGTTAGCATTATACCAGCTACAGGCCCATTCAGTTTGCCTGACATTTAAATACACAAAATAGGTGATTTGTTAGGCAAGCTAAAACATATTTTGCAGGAAAGAACAGCTACGTACTTACTATAACAGTAGATCTTTGAGAAAATCTCTTTCATCAGGCCACACCTATGGCACTATAGCCATCAGGCACAAGGACCAAAAGGAAACTTTTTAGCAAGCAGTCCACTAGGGGCCACTCACAACAATGTCCTATATGGGCACCTCCCATATAAACATGGGTGACCCCTTCACTCCTCAGGTACCCGCCAGAGGTCATGCTCGGAGGACCTCCCTGTAGGGAACCAAGAGGGAAGCTATGGCTCTGCCAACCAAGCAAGGCAGAAAACAGCAGTTAAAGCCTTATGGAAAAGGAGACTTCATAATCTAAGGGGGACAGATGGTGGGATGGCATGGTATGATGAAAGAGATTTGAACATCTACTGTTACAGTAAGTATGTAACTGTTCTGTTTCATCAGGCCACACCTATGGAATGAGTACCAAGCAGTACTGACAAAGGAGCAGTCTGGGAAGCTGGAGCCTACAGGCCTAAGAAAGTAGGCATTGAAGCACAGCTAGGCTAAAGCCTACCCTCTTCCTTGAGGTAATGTCCAGACTGTAATGTTTAGTAAGGTGTGGACAGTACTCCAAGTGGCAACTGCACAAATCTCAGCAGCAGACACATTTTTCAAACAGGTAACAGAAGTGGCCATGCCTCTAGTCAATTGACTTCGAACTACCCCAGGAAGCTCCTTACCATACTTCCTGTAACAGAAAGTAATACAGTTGGCCAACCATTTGGACATGTACTGTTTAGAAACATGAGCACCGCCTTTCCCAAGGGCAAAGGAAACAAAATCTTGGAGGACCTCCTCTAGTTCTTTGTTTGGTATATACAGTATCTCACTATTCTCTGTATATCCATGCCTCCTCAGGACTGGCATGCTCAGGAAAATAAACTGGCAGGTGGATGGTTTGATTCAGAGTAAACTCAAAGTAAACTCAGACACCACCTCTGGCAAAAACATAGAACTGGTAGGAAAAGAAACCCTGTCTTTGTGAAAAATCAAATAAGGAGGCTCACACATTACAGCCTGAAGCTCTGAAATTCTTCGAGCAGACATAATAGCAACTAAAAATAACAGTTTCCAAGATAGAAAGCATAGGCCACAAGTCACAGGTAGCTCAAAAGGACCCAAAGTAAGCTTTTATAACACAAAATTTAGGTCCTAAACTGGGTCTGGCTTTTGGATAGGAGGTTTCAAGTGCAGAACAGAGAAGCACCGAATTTAAAATCCACCGGCGAAGTGAGCACGAAGTGGCCACTTCACATTGCCACTTCACTACGCAGAGTGCCCATAGGAAAGGCTCACTTTGCCTTGTTATTATTACTTCGCATTGTTATTCCGCCTTAAACATGAAGTAAGGCGGAGTGACAACAGTACTGGCAGCATCCCACCCACGCAGTCACCAGAATGAATATGCATCCCAAAAGTGCTACTGTCATGTATCCAGAAAACTCCTCACTGCTGATGAAGTGAAATGAGAGTGTAACAAGAAATGCAAAGCCTCCCAGAATTAATGGTGCACTCAGTCATGTGCGAAGTGGTCAGGTCACACAGAGTCAGCAAAATTAATGTGCGTCCCCAAAATGCTACTGTCTTGTGTCCAGAAAATTCCCCAGTGCTGACGAAGTGAAATGAGAGCATGACAAGAAATGCAGTCTCCCAGAATTAATGGTGCCATGCAAATGCACAGACAGATTAAGATTGCGCTGCACACTCAAGGGATGCATAGAAAAAGGCACAACAACACCTAACCAGTGCTCACAAATCCAAATCTGGAAAGGAATACATTTTGCCAATTGGGGGATTAGTGCACGGCAGTAACAATCCACTACCAGTAAAGATACTACAAAGCAGTATAAAAAATTAAGGCAGGTGCGGTGGATAGCAGGTTCACACTGCAGCAATTACTCTGTAACACAATAGAAGGTGTCTGATTTAATGGCACACATTACACACACACTCAAGTAATGCGTAGCAAATTGAAAACCTTTAGTAATATAACCAAATGTTTTAAACAGACAAATTGTACACTGCTGCACCACAACAATCAGCAAAAATGTCAAGAATTACTGAAAATATTACTGTGTGTACATTAACACAGTTATACAAGAAAAATATAACCAAAACAGAAATACTGCCTTTTTCTCCCAGTTAATCTACCTACACCACAAATACGCCCCTCCTCCAAAGCACACTTCACGGTACACAGACCGACTGTTCTAAATTAACATTCAAAATCCACACACAACAATAAACACTGAATGATATGAGCACAGAAGGGTTTCCTACAATCAATGTACTAAATTTTGAGCAAAACATGTTACTCAAAAAGGCATTTTAAACAGCTTTTAGAGGTTTTTAATTGCAGAGCTCTGAGAGCAAACTGTCTCCATCTACCACTGCACACACACTACCCAGGCTAGAACTGAGGCTGTACCGAACAATTTAGAGCCCATGTGACCTGCAATACCATGAATAACTACAGAATTTCATTTGGAACTCAATTACAGGACGAAATGAGGCGAATAACATTGATTTCAATGTACTTTGCCTTAAAATTGGTGGAGAAGTTGTTTGTGGAAGGCAGAATAACGCAAAGTCATTGGTTTCAATGGACTTCGCGTTTCTCATTATGAAGCAAAGTAATCCGCTTCACATTGTGGAGTTCTCCGCGGATTCCATGTTACTCAGTGAATTACTTCACAGAGCAAATTGGGGTTACTTCGCCCACCACTTACAGTACTGTAACTCACATGCTGTACGGGAAGGAATGCGAATGCCTATGGCTGTACTTCCCCGATGGGCTGTAGCACAAAACTCCCAGACTTAAAAATGCTTATTAATGAGTACAAGCCTGGAGAGACACTATAAAACATGCTTACAATACATCCAAGTAACTAGTAACAAAATGAATGCTGTGATTTGTGACGTGATCGTGAATCATGATTTGTGACTGTATTTGTGACCGTGATGATGAAGAACGTGAATCGGTGTTGACGGTGTGAGATAACCAATATGAAAACTGTACTGGGAACACAAATGCCTACAGCTGTACTTCCCCGATGAGTTGTTGCACAAACTCCCTGACTTAAAGACGCTCATTAATGAGTATAATGGCAGGGTGGTGAAGTCTGGAGAGATACTACAAAACATGCTTATGATACATCCAAGTAACTAGTCAAAAAATTTATGTTGTGATTCGTGACATGATCGTGAATCATGATTTGTGACTGCATTTCTGACCATGATGATAAAGAATGTGATTCGGTGTCAACGTTGTGAGATAAACAATATGGAACTGTATTGGAAGGGGAACGCAAATGCCTACGACTGTACTTCCCCGATGAGCTGTAGCACAAACTCCCTGACTTAAAAACGCTCATTAATGAGTACAATGGTGGGGTGGTGAAGCCTGGACAGATACTACAAAACAGGCTTACAATACATCCAAGTAACTAGAAAAAAAATTAATGTTGTGATTCGTGACGTGATCATGAATAGTGATTTGTGACTGTATTTGTGACCGTGATGATGAAGGACGTGATTTGTATCACGAGTGACTCGTGATGATGGTCCTGACTTAGAACAGCATATTAATGAGTACAATGTTCATGCAGAATAATGCACCACACCTGTCCAGTACTCTGAAGGGAAGCCAAAGAAACATCTATGACTTAAGTTACAGATGGAGACTGGGCCCTAGAGAGATGCAAATGCACAGATTAAGATTACGCTGCGGACTGAAGAGATGCAGATGCAAAGGCACAACACCTAACCAGTGCTCACCATCAGAAATTCCAATCTTGAAAAATACCTTTGCCAGTTGGGGCGGGGGGCAGTGTATCGCACTGCTGCAGTAACAGTCACTAGTACAAGTACCAGTAAAGATACCACAAAGAAGTACAAAAATCACACAGCTGCAGTGCACAGCAGATTCACATTGCTGAAATTATTATGTGGCACAATAAAAGGTGTCTGATTTGATGACACGCATCACACACATACACACACACTAAGTAATGCATAGCAAATTGAAAACTTCAGTAATATAACCACAGATTTTAAACAAACTAAAATAATGCACTTCTGCACCACAACAATCAGCAAAAAAATGGCAAGAATTATTGAAAACAATACTGTGTGTACATTAACACAGTTATACAAGAAAAATATCACCAAAACAGAAAGCACTGTCTTTTTCTCCAAGTTAATCTACCTACACCACAGATATGCCCCTCCCCCCAATGCACACTTCCACTGTCTCTCAGTACACAGACTGAATGTTGTACATTAACATTCAAAATCCACACACAAACAATAAATGCTCGATGATATGAGCACAGGAGGGTTTCCTATAATCGATGTGTAACCCCCTGACCCCTGCCTTTTTGCAAATCGACAGGTGGCATGCTGTTGAAGCTGACAGCAGTACCTGGTGGGGACTGGGTTCCGGGAGGACTAGGTTACTTGGCACAGGGGGCCTAGGTTTGGCTACTCTGCACAGGGGCACCCAAATAAATCCGAACACAGAAAGCAATAACTGTAATGCACAAAACCAGGAATGGGATTCTACAGTGAGGCTTTTATTCACATCCAAAATAAACAAACAAAGCATAGATGGACCCCCACAGGGCTACATTCCTGGTAATGCAGATCAGAGACAACAGAACACTTCTTCACATTTCAGCCCTCAGGCTCTGAACCCACCAGGCACACAGCCCGGACTTGCATACAGCTTTGGGTACACAGCCTGACTTGTACACTACTTGGGTTTTCCCCACTGGCCCGGCTGATCGCGCCGGCCACTTGATCCTTGGTCCATTATGGAAATGAACCAGTTTTCCTGTTGGTGGCTCCCCAAACCACCATACAGCCTTCGACTCCTAGAGGGAATTTCCTTCCAATCCCACATCTGGGTGCTTCCGTCATCACTGGCCAAGTGCATGAGGCAAAGTAGAAATCCACAGAGCAAATCTGTAGAGGTGGACCTGGTTACTAAAGATGGGGGGTCTCCCACCTCCAGCTCCCACAATCCATACCCGGCCATTTCTCTGGATACTAAACAACTCTTTTGAAAGCTTGGCAATGTAGATTACTGGGTAGACCTATATCACATCTCCTCTACATGTCTTGACTTTCCCTTTGTGCTGGAATTGAACATACTTTTACTTTTGGCTAAGCCTATTACTCTAGGCCTCCCATTACTTCAGCAGTCCAATCCCCACTCTAACACAGTTCAGGATGAAACATGGGCCCTTTTAGAAAGAGCAGAACTCACCTTCCGGTTGCAGGTGCCCCACAGGTGAATCACAAAATCTTCTTGTAGCCCACACATGTGGACAAAATAAGGCAGCTTCTTCACTAGCAGTAGCCAGGGGGTTGCCCCTGGAAATGCAGGCAAACCTTCCTGCCCCATCCCCTGAGGGATGGGGCACAGAGACCCGAATCAGCAGTCTCCACCACTAAAAAAAACAGCTTACTATGTCTCTCTTTTGGCGGAAACACACACCTTTCCCTAAATGTAGCCCTCTTTCAGGGCTGAGGCTCCAAGAGCCTGAGCACAGAGCTGCTGTGCTCCTCTCACAACAATCTCCAAACTCCAACTGCACACTGACTGTTCAAACCTCCCAACATTCTACTCTCCCTTCTGCAGATTCTATTGTGGCTCATGCAGCTGCGATAGTTCTATGGTGATGTCATCCCTCAGTCTCAGCTGAGACTGAGAACAGAGTGAGACAGTGTGAAATCCATTTAACTGGAGCTTCACAAGCTGCCTTCCCTGCCTGCCACTAGGTCTTACTGGGATTATAGTAACCCCGGGTAACAAGGGGGTTACAGATGAACTAAGATTTCAGAAAAAAAATGACTGAAAAAGGCTTTTTTAACAGCTTTTAGAAGGTTTAAATCACAGAGAGCTGTCGGAGCACATTGTCTCCTACAGCTTCCTACACACGCTACCCCAAACTGAGGCTGCGCAGAACAATCTAGAGCACATGTGACCTGAAATCTCATGAATCACTGCAAAATTCACCTTTGGAGCTTAAAAACAAGGTGAAGTACATTGTTTTCAATGTACTTCGTCTTAAGAATTGGTGGAGTAGTGGTTTGGGAAGACGGAGTAACACAAAGTCATTGGTTTCAGTGGACTTCAGGTTACCTATTATAATGCGAAGTACTCCGCTTCATCTTGCAGAGCACTCCGCGAATTCACCTTCACTCCGCGAATCACTTCACAGAGCGAATTGGGGCCACTTGGCCCATCTCTAGTGCAGAATACTTCTCAAAAATGTACAGGCCATCTCCAGCTGAGCAACTGTATGACCATCAATAAGCAAATAGAAGGCTCAAATGGTATCCATGTGCACTTTGACAGAAGAGTATTGCAGGCCTACATCTGACAAGGACAGCAAATACTCCAGAACCTGATTTACCAGACAAGTGAAAGGATCCATTTGTCGAGAAGAGACCCACAAAGAAAATTGCTTCCACTTCATGGAGTACGTGGCTCTGGTGGTTAGTTTTTTGGCAGCCACCCAGGTATTAGCCACCTTTTGTGACACACCAAACTGAGCAATGGTCATGTCTTCAGGTGCCATGCATGAACGTGGAGAGACTTGATGTCCAGATGGACCAAGTATCAGAATTGCTCCTTCCGTCTGAAGCTTGAATAGCACACTCTGAATTAGACAGAAGGGAGGAGAGGCATACAGGAACCTCCCTTTCCATGAGAGGGACAATGTGTCTCACCAGAAAATGCCAGGCCCTTGAATGAATGAGCAGAAAAGCAGCAGTTTTGTGTTGTGTGGGGACATAAAAACGTCCAACTCTAGATGGCCCCACCTGTTGAACAGATCTTCAATGATCGAGGTCAACAGTTCCCACTCGCATATCTTGGACTGTGACCTGCTTAGTCTGTCTGCCAGGACATTTTGGACCCCTGGAACATGTACTGCTGACAGTTCTAGACCATGTTCCAGAGCCAAATACCCAACTCGGGGGCAGGGAGTCCCCCTTGCTTGTTGATGTAACGCATCACACTTATGTTGTCCATTTGTATTAATAGAGAACCTGGGGATAGACGAGTCTGGAAGGCCTGTAGACCGTACGGAACAGCTCTCATTTCTAGGATGTTCATGTGGAGGTTGCACTTCACTTTGGTCCATGTACCCTGTGCCTGATGGGGCCCCAGGTGTGCCTCCAGCTCATCCCCAAGGCATCTGTAGTGAGAATTTTATTTGGAGAGGGATCAGAAATGGAACCTTTCTTCATCAAATGGCTGGGTTCCATCCAGCACTGACGTACCTTTTGGACAGGGGAGGTTACTAGAACTTTTTGTACATGGTTGTCTACACGTTCGTCCCACTGAACTCTCAGTGTCCACTGGGGGATCCTCATGTGGAATCTGGCCAGATAGAAACATAGAAACATAGAATTTGATGGCAGATAAGGACCGCTTGGCCCACCCAGTCTGCCCATTTCCCTACCTAATGGATAAGCTACAGATCCTAGTTAATCAGCAGCCTACTTCTTTCTACCCCCACCCCCTAGAATTGCCTTATGGCTGTCCCATGCATGCTTGAATTCAATCACCGGTTTTGACTCCACAACCTCCGTCAGAAGGCCGTTCCATGCATCTACAACCCTCTCTGTGAAAAATACTTCCTTACATTACCTCCAGCCACCCCCCCATCTTCAACTTGTCCCTCTTGTTCTTGCACACCTCATTTTTGAAAGATGCTACCCTCTTGGACTTTGTTGATTCGTTGAGTACTTGAAAGTTTCTATCATGTCCCCCCTCTCCCTCCTTTCCTCGAGGCTATACATATTAAGCTCCTTAAGTCTCTCTTCATATGTCTTCCGGTGCAGACCCTGCACCATTTTAGTTGCCCTCCTCTGGGCAGCTTCCATCCTGTCTATGTCTTTGCGGAGATTGGGTCTCCAGAACTGCACACAGTACTCCAGATGGGGTCTCACCAGCTGTCTGTACAGAGGGATAACAACTTCCTGTTTTCTACTGGTGATGCCTCCCTATGCATCCCAGTATCCCCAAGCCCTCCTTACTGCCCTCTCACATTGCTTGCCCACCTTTAAGTCATCTGATATGACTACCCCCAGGTCCCTTTCCATTTTTGTTGTTGTTAGTATCTCACCCCCATAGTGTACTCTTCCCCAGGGTTTTTGTTTCCCAGGTGCATTACCTTGCACTTCTTAGCATTAAATCTAAGCTGCCATACATTTGACCATTTCTCTAACCTTGCCAAGTCTGTTCTCATCCTTTCCACTCCACCTTGTGCATCAACTCTGTTGCAGATCTTTGTGTCATCTGCAAAGAGATATACTTTCCTTCCAGACCCTCTGCAAGTAGCAAACACAAAGACATTGAAGAGGACCAGTCTATACTGAACCTCACTGCACCCACTAGTAACCCCCTTTCT
Organism: Neoceratodus forsteri; assembly: GCA_016271365.2. NCBI lineage: Eukaryota > Metazoa > Chordata > Ceratodontiformes > Ceratodontidae > Neoceratodus > Neoceratodus forsteri. Next base: position 758,282,496 of record CM028135.1, read on the forward strand.
TCAGAGTGGACTCCATTTACTATTACCCTCTGTGTCCTATTCTCCAGCCAATTCTTACCCAGGCTATCATCTTGGGACCCACTCCAAGGCTGGCTAACTTGTATATTAATCTTTTGTGTGGGACTGAGTCAAATGCCTTGCTAAAGTCTAGGTAGGCCATGTCCACAGCCCCTCCCTGATCTACTACTTTGGTCACCCAATCAAAGAACTCTATTAGATTCGTCTGGCATAACCTTCCTGCTGTGAGTCCATGCTGCCTTGGGTCCTGTGCCCCTCTGGCCTCTAGATACTCGACAATTCTTTCCTTCAGAAGTGATTCCATCATTTTCCCTATCACTGATCTTAAACTAACTGGTCTGTAGTTTCCCGCTTCTGCCCTGCTCCCACTTTTGTGAAGGGGAATCACATCTGCAGTCCTCAGGTACCACCCCATCTTCCCATGATTTGTTAAAGAGGGTAGTCAGTGGTGTCACTAGTTCTACCCTTAGTTCTTTTAGATGCACTATGATAATGGCTACTGCCATCAGGCTATGACATACCTGCTGTTGTAGACCATCTGGGCCTGTGCACTCGGACATTCGGCTCTGTCCTGTAGCCTTGGGCTGTGTCCAGGACTGCCCCTATGTACTGCAGATGTTGGCAAGGGGTCAGGATTGATTTGGGCACATTGATTGTAATCCCTAGAGCATTGAACAACTCTCTGGTGCAGTCTAGGGGGCGGGAAAGTTGCTCCTTGGAGTGAGCTTTAAGAAGCCAGTCATCCAGGTGGGGAAGACATACAGGTCTTTCCTGCACAAGGCTGCTATCACAACTGCTAAACATTTGGTAAATACCAGTGGCGCAGATGACAAGCCACCTACCCTGAACTGGTAGTGTTCTCCTTGAAACAGGAATCTTAGATATCTCCTGTATGAGGTGCAGATCTTGATGTGCAAGTAAACATCCTGCATATCTAGGGAACAAATCCAGTCCCTGCTTGCAGCAGTGGATGCAGGCCTTGCAGTGTTATCAGTCTCAACTTCTTGAACTCTATAAAAAAGTTCAGATCCCTGATGATTAAAATAGGTCTCAGATCTCCTGTCCATTTTGGAACCAGAAAGTACTGAGAATAGAACCCTGTGTTTTTGTGTTTCAAGAGGACAGGTTCTATTGTTCGTTTCTGCAGCAGGGTATGAATTTCCTCCAGGAGCAATTGGATCTGTCCTGGATGATAATGGAAAGGCACTACTGGATGGTCTGGAGGAAGTTCCAGAAGTTCCAGAGCATGGCCTTGTGCTATTATCTGCAGGACCCAAGCATCTGAAATTACCTTCCTCCATTGGTCCAAGTGGAGGCAAAGGTGACCCACAACAACCACCCCTGCAGGCATAGGTGTTGGGGGAGGGTTGAAGGGCCTTTTGAGTGGGTACCTGAGGGGAGCCTGGTAGGGGTAAGGTTGCTGCTACTCTGCCCTTGTCCTGCTCTCTTGATGTAGACCAGTGTCTGGTAGTGGCTGTATGAAAGGTCACCCTCTGTCTAATCCTTGTCTGGGTATGACAGAAGGAATGTACTGATTTCAGGGTTCTACCTGAGGCCTGTAAGCTGGAGAGAATGTCCTGCACATCTATTCTAAGCAGTTTATATCACCTGAAGGGGCACTGAGGATGGATTGCTGAACATCAATGGTGAATCCAGCCACTCTGAGCCAGGTGTACCTCCTAAGACACATTGCAGAGGCAGCTACCCTGGCAGAGGCATCAGAAATATCATAGGTGGAGCTTAGGAGGTGTTTACCTACATTGACACCTGCTGTGAGGGCACTTAATATCTCTTGCTTAGGAGTGCCCTCTGAAAGGGCCTGGGCTGCTGCCTTGGCTTTCTTCCAAAGAGTATTTTGGTATTTTACTATGTGGGCGTGGTAATTTGCAATCCTCAGGCCCAGAGAGGCAGAAGAAAAAAAGTCCTCTTGCCCAATATGTCAAGCCTCCTGGACTCAATGTCAGGAGAAAGGGAACTAAGGTGCTTTTTTGCATTAGATCTGTCATGGGCTGCATCGATGACAACAGAATCTGCCTTAGGTTGGTCTGCAAAAAAAAGGGTTTACCTGAGGGGGCCTGGTACACCTTATATGCCTTCCTCGGTGTGGCAGATATCATGTTAGATCTATGCCAGACAGTGAAAGTGGCATCATCCATTGCTAGTAGGAAGGGAGGACTAAGAATAGGTGGAGTATCAGGCAATTCTAAGAAGTCCACCAAATTATTTTTAATAATGTCCTGTTCCTCTAAGTCAGACCCCCATTGCAGATTGATGCTCTTGCATCATTGTAATAAATTAAGACTCCTAAGTGGGTGATCTGGGTGTATAGGCCTGAGTCTTCACTCCCAGTGGATACTGTGGAACTTGTTCTGACATAAGGTTCCACATACTCCTCTCCCTCTTCATCCTCCTCTTCCAGAATGAGTTCTGGATTATTTTCCTGGTCCTCAATGATGTGGTTGGTAGGATGCAATGATGGAAAGGGAGAAGCCATCGATGGCCTAGAGGGTGTCTGACATGTCATCTTGGCAGGCATCATCACTGGGGTCTGGTATATTGACTCCATTAATAGAATGCTCATCAATGGAGGCGGCAGTAATAGACATATTAGGATGTCTGTAAAGGATGACACCCAAGTGGTCAACAGGAATTCCAGCAGAGGTTGACAGTGGAGGCAAGGGCCCCAATATTGACAGTGACACACCAGTTGTAACAGGTCAGAAGCCATCAAGAGCTGACCCAGCCATGTTGATGATCTGGCAGTGGGCTGCACTGCTGCCGGAGTGGTTGACATCCCAGAAGAGGACATATCTATCTGAAGAGGTGACCTGGAGTAAACCAGAGAGGTCTCTCTCTCTCTCTCTCTCTCTCTCTCTCTCTCTCTCTCTCTCTCTCTCTCTCTCTCTCTTCTCTCTCTCTCTCTCTCCTGGTGCTTACATTGGTGAGATCCAGAGGTCTTCTTCAGGACTTGGAAGCCTTGGATTCTGAGGAATGGGCTGGCAATGTGGTGAGCTTTCCTAGTGGAGCTCCTTCTTCACTCAGGCTAAGTGCTGCTTTAAAAAATATTTTTCTAAAGTGCCTTTTCTGTGTCAGCAGGTGGCTGTATGAAACCCTTTACGAATCGGGCACGCCTTTATGTTGTGGTCTGGGCTGAGACAGCACACACAGACATCGTGTGAGTCTTTAGATTAAATCTTCTCACCACACTTGCAATAACAGAAGAGTTCAACAGCTCTGAAGCTGACATACACATTGCTGAAAATCACTTTTTAAAAGTGGTAAGGGTGAAGAAAATTAAGAAAACAGCAACTGCGACAATGGTGTTTCTGTGCAGGGCTGATGAGTATGGTAGGCAGCGGGAAAAGAACTGAGGAGAGAAGCGCCGTACACATTTATGTGGGAAGTGCCAGCATTAGATATTGTTGTGGACAGCCCTTAGTGGACTGCTTACAAAAAAGTTTCTGTATGGTCCTAGTGTCTGACATCTGTAGTTCCATAGCTGTGGCCTGATGAAAGACATATCCTCGAAGAAGATCCACCCTTACTCTCTTTTTCTTTGAAGTGGGGGGGGGGGAGTTTAAGAGAGAGGTGAGAAGTACTACTTCACTGAAAGAGTAGCAGACCTGGAAAAGACAGCCAGTGGATGTGGTAGAGGCAAAAACAGTAGGGGGGCTTATGGCATGCATGGGATAGACATACAAACATATGAACATATGAAATTGCTGGAAGAAAAAGGAACACAGGTCTATCAAGTCTGTCCGATTGTGCAGCTCTTAGTTTCGTATCACTACAGCTGCCCCACCCCACCCAAACCCCTTCCTTCCTCCTCTTTCCCAGTCCTTCCCCTTTTGTGTTCTTGTCTGTACTAACCCTGCTCTTGACTCAGTCCCAACCCCTCTTAAAGCTATCCACTGTCCTTTGAGCAATTAACTCCTCCAGCAGTGCATTCCAACCCACCACCACTCTCTGTGAAGCAGTGCCTCCTCATAGGGAACATATGGGAATATTGTGAAATGTTGGGGAGGATGGAGGGTCACCGGAGACCAGTGAAGCTCTGCAAAGACAGGCAAGTATGGACCATCTAGGCAGACAAGGCGGGCCAAGCGATCCTTTTCTGCTGACAAATTCTGTTTCTTTCAAACAACCACCAGTTTTATCAAACCTGACTGTCAAGAGCAAACTTACAATGGACTCTAACAGCAGAACACCAGGACATTGCTGAGCGTTGTAGTACTCATAAATGTTAAGGCTGAGAATGTGGTTGGCCACAAGTTCAGACCGTTTCAATTTAAGGGAGGTTGGGCTGAATTGGGTTTCACTTGAAAAAAACTGAAAACTGTCCCACAATTATTTTTATAATGATAAGGGCTGAAGAACTTTGTTTCATGTTTTTAAAAGGTTCGCTGGGGGGGTGGAGGTTTTTGATGATTGACAGCTCCTTCTTTCTAGCCTAGCAGCCAGTCATGCTGAGAGGTTGTAGATGGCACTGGTGAGGCTTCATGCTGGAAGAACACCAAGAAAAATAACCCCCTTAACCGTTTATTTAATTTTAGGCTTAATCGGGCCAATTCGGATTTGGCATGACACAGCTTGAAACTAACCTGTGTAGCCAAATGTGCCAACTCAAACTGTGGAAAGTGTGTGCAAATTTCCACTGCAGATTACAATACCCCCCCCCCCCACCAAACAGAGCATGTCAAGATACAGGGAACCTATACATGCCTGTCAAAGAAGGATATTTATTATATTCAGTGTAAAAAGTGCCCAATACAGAAAATGTTGTATGTGTGTGAAATCAAACAACCCCTCTACACCAGAATGATTTCACATGGGCACACCTTAAAGGAAAAAGACTGCAGTGCTAATGAGGCAGCATTTCTTTCAGTAAGATCAAAGAACAGAAGCAGAAAAAAATACCTGAACTGTGCTTCCACTCTGTTCCAAGATTCCCTTCTTGGAAACAATCAAGTTTCCATCCTCCAGACTGTACCAGTAACTCTTACCCACTCTCTCCATTTCCCTTCTGATAACTCCTTTTGTTTGTCCCCTTTACTCTTCAATCCTGCTATTGTCTTTACCGCCACCACTTTGCCCGGAAGTTTCTTACACCCATCCACCACTGTTTCTGTAAAACAATACTTCCTAATGGCCTTTTCTGAACCTTTCTCATATAGATTGAGCACATGCCCCCTGATTTGCGTACTTTGCCCAGTGCATCTGGGATGGGGCAACTTTTAAAATAAAATTTGCCTTGCCTTACCCCCTGCTGGAAGCACTGTTTCTGAGTTTGCATGGATTTGCTGTGTCCACTCTGTTGAACCCTTTCTAGAACTTGAAAGTCTTTATCATGCCCCTTCCCCTTCTGTTCTCCACTGAATTTATGTTAAGACTCTATCTCTGACCTCTCTGTCCTTCTTCTGAAAGTAAACTTCAAAAGCACACAAGAACAGTGAACTTGGGCACTCAGATTTATAGACACACTTGACTTAAAAAATAATGGATCCAATGTAAACGTCAGTTTCATAACCCATTACAGAAATTAAACAAACATACACTATCTTTTTCTACAGGTTATGACTTGCATATGCATACCTTGTAGATACTTGATCCCTGCAGCATGTTTTATATTGTGCCTTATAGTGTGTACTGTACTGTATGTGTGCACGTGTATTCATGTAAGCTGTGTTCATGTTTGTATGTACGTGCAGCATGCCTGTATAACATATTTCATTTTATTTATTGATAACTGGGAAGGCACAATGGGCAGTACAAGTCACCTTCAACAGAGTCCTGGGGCAATAAACATGCCACGAATAATTACAAGAGGCACTGGAATATACAAAAAAAAATTAAAGCACAGAAAGACCCAAGGTCCATCCAGTCTCTTCAGGTCTCCTACCTAATACCCCATTACCTACTACTGAAGAGGGTTTTTCCCTTGAAATCTATTCCTCCAGTTCCCTCAGCTAACCCCGTCCATGTTCTACTCCCTCTTGTCTTACCCCTATTTTAGGTACTACTACAAGCCCCCAACATCTATTTCACATACTTTTGAACCCATTTATAGACCTGTCCACTACTATGTCTTTCAGCAATCAGTTCCAATATTCCACCACCCTTTTGCTGAAGAAGAACTTCCTTACATCCCTCTTAAATCTCCCTCTTGTCACTGTTTTACCATTCCTTTAACTGTCCACTCTGTTTATCCCTCTCAGGAACTTGTTAAGTATCAGAAACTTGTTAAGTATCGATAATATCTTCTCTATGTCTCCTGGCCTCCAGCATGTACATGTTTAGGTTTATCAGCTGCAAAACACCCACACGTACAATGCACCAAAAAGAAGTAGAGTAAGACTTAAGATTAAAATGACCATGTACACTGACACTTAAAGGAGATCTACTGTCAAAACTGACAGAGAAGTACATTCTGAAGAGTGTTTTGATTCATGTGTGTAGTCCAGGTGAATCAGTTCCTTTGTTTGCTGATAGGATTTCTTTTTCTAATTTTCCTATGCATTTTATGATCCCTAGGGATGTTTTTTTTGTATCTTTTTTCCATAATACCTCCTGTTCCACATGACAGTAATGTGTCTTGAGACCACTGATTCAGTGAGTACTTGTTTACTGTCCTGTCTGTAGCAGCACTGTGCGTTTTGTAGCCTGCTGTTCTGACCTTAAATAAACAACGTTCTAATCCAAGGTTTTTGTTTTCTAAGTGTGTGTCTAAGTCTAGCCATCATAACTGAATGTTTTGTTTGGGTTTCCTTTTCATCAAACCACACACAGTGAATCCCCCGAGGTTATCAATGCTTTACTTAGAGATGACACAACCTGTTTCCTTAACTGATTCTATCTGATGCCGCCATTTTGGGTCAGGTTATGCAATGGATGATTCTGATGCCATATGGTGCTAATGGGTATAATGGGTAAAGAACAGCCCACTCAATTATCCCTCAGATGTTTGCCAAGCTATGAATGTAGCCTTTCTTAGTGAAATATATTTAAAATTACAGTTGTGCTACAGTAAACTGGACAGTAAACAAGCACTTACTGAAGCAATGGTCTCTGATGCATGAGACAGGAGGTAATGCAGGAAAGGGAAAGACAATAAAGAATACAGATATGGAGATCCCCATGAGCCATAAAACAAGCAGGCAAATGTAGAAAAAAACACTCTAAACAGCAAACAAAGGAAATAACATACTTGGGGCTCAATTTTAAAAGAAAGAAATCTGGCACAAGGTGCCTGCACCAAAAGCTTTGAATGCAAATGGCACCTTAAGCCAACGTTTGCGGCAATCCCAATTTTCAAATGCAGGCTGTGTCGAAATTGGAATTCCTCATGCCAGAGCCACTCTGTACCATCCCTGAGGCAGACGCATCCTTGCACCAGGTTGCAATGGGGCTTGTACCATGGCAGGGCTGCACCATCCCCACTTTTTGAATTTTAGAAGCCATGCCATGGTCACAAGAGGGGGATGAGTTTAGATCAGCCAGTAGCTGGTATATGGGCCCTGCACCACTGCTGGCAGGGAAGTGAGTTGGGGGGGGAGCCTGGAAGGTCAGGACCAGGGGTAGAGGGAGATGTGGGGGTACGATAGGGTGCGATGGGGCATGGCGGCAGTGTCAGGGTGCTGTGGTGGCACCCGGCTGGGGTATCATGCACACTGGGACAGAGACAAACAGCTTGGGTAGAGGGGTGCTTGTCACAAATGGACCATGACCTGGACCCCAGCAAGTAACAGCCCTGGTATCTGCCCCAGAGGAAACACAGTCCCCAACATGTGGCAGGTGGCAATAGCTACAGGTTGTGGGGTACAGTCGGTGGAGGGGAACATGCCCCGGGCACTGCAACATTCCCCTGGTACTCAACCCCCGCATGGCAGCAGGCTGATATCCAACTACACTGCTGAGGGCTGTGGTTCCTCTGGGGAAGGTACAAAAGCTATTGCAACCTGTGGTGTGGGTCATGGTCCCTTTATGCCAACCCCCCACTACCCAGGCTGATCTGCTCTGTCCCACAGAGCACAGCACCTCCACCAGGTGGTACCTTAGAACCCTCACACTGCTGCCTTGCCCTCATCATCTCCTGTGGCACCCCCACCTTCCAGGCATATTAACCCCTGCAATTTTGTGGCTCATCTAGGGTTGCACCAGGTGGAGGGGCTTGATGGGATCCTTCGTCAAACCCCTCATGTGTACCACATATTTAGAACAACCTTGCAGCTGTGACAACTCTCAGACTTTGGTGCAGGGGCCCCCTGTTTTCTAGAATAGGGTGCAGGGTAGGGTCCCAGAGTTTGCTGCAGGTGTAGATCAGTGCATCATGAGCCAGTCTAAGAGCTGATTGAAAATCAAGCCCTTGGACTCCACACACAAATAAAAATACTGTACACAACATATTTTTGTCAATTTTGACTGTACTTCTCTTTTAACAGCATTTACAAAATACTGTTTAAGATGCAACTTAAGTATAGAAATTGACCATATATGAATGCTGTTTGGCAGAAAAAAATGTGACTCCTTGATAGGAGAAAGTTCGATGACTTAGCAAGTTTCTCCTCAACACTTGTTTTATACAAGATCCAGTTGTAGATCTCAAATCTGGAATACAGTTATTTCAGGCTATCGTATCAGAAATAACAACTGGCAACCATCCCGGTGGCATGGAGGGCTGAGGCACTGTGTGCCTTATCTCCTGTCACACTGGCAACCCGAGTTCAGAAATGAGCTCAGGTTGTCGGCGGGGGGGGGGGTGGGGAGAAGGATTGAGCATTCTGAGGAGTGGGGAGATTTGCCATCTTGGCCCCTTGGCTTTCCCCAGGTGGAGACCTGGATGTAGTGCCGGTGTCCAAGCATCAAGAAGGGAGGGGATGTGGTCTTGGGGCATGCGCGTGCCTCCATGAATGCACACTTACCCTGTGGCAACATAGAAACACAGAAACATAGAATTTGATGGCAGATAAGGACCGCTTGGCCCACCTAGTCTGCCCATTTTCCTACCTAACAGATAAGCTGCAGATCCTAGTTAACCAACAGCCTACTTCCTCCTACCCCCCACTAGGACTGCCTTATGCCTGTCCCATGCATTCTTGAAGTCCCCCAATTTTCTTGACTCCACGACCTCCTCAGGGAGGCTGTTCCATGCATCCACAACCCTCTCAGTGAAAAAATACTTCCTCACATTACCTCAGAGCCGTCCCCTTCTATCTTCAAATTGTGCCCCTTGTTCTTGCACATCTCTTTTCTGGAAGATGCTACCTTCTTGGACTTTGTTAATTCCCTTGAGGTACTTGAAAGTTTCTATCATGTCCCCTCTCTCCCTTCTTTCCTCAAGGGTATACATATTAAGCTCCTTTAGTCTTTCTTCGTATGTCTTCTGGTGCAGACCCTGCACCATTTTGGTTGCCCTCCTCTGGACAGCTTCCACTCTGTCTATGTCTTTGCAGAGATGGGGTCTCCAGAACTGCACACAGTACTCCAGATGGGGTCTCACCAACTGTCTGTACAGAGGGATAACAACTTCCTGTTTTCTACTATTGATGCCTCTTCCTATGCATCCCAGTATCCCCCAGCCTTCCTTACTGCCTTCTCACATTGCTTGCCCACCTTTAGGTCATCTGATATAATTACCCCCAGGTCCCTTTCTATTTTTACTGTTGTCAGTATCTCACCCCCATTGTGTATGCTTCCCCTGGGTTTTTGTTTCCCATGTGCATTACCTTGCACTTCTTTGCATTGAATCTGAGCTGCCATACATTTGACCATTCCTCCAACCTTGCCAAGTCCCTTCTCATCCTTTCCACTCCATCTTGTGTATCAACCATGTTGCAGATCTTTGTGTCATCTGCAAAGAGACATACTTTTCCTTCCAGTTCCTCTGCAATGTCACTTATAAAGACATTAAAAAGGACCGGTCCCAGTACTGAACCCTGCAGTACCCCGCTAGTAACCCTCCTTTCTACACTGTGTACTCCATTTACTACTATCCTTTGCATCCTGTTGTCTAGCCAATTTTTTATCCAGGCTACCACATGGGGACCCACTCCAAGGCTGGCTATCTTGTGAATTAATCTTTTGTGTGGGACTGTATCAAATGCCTTGCTAAAATCTAGGTAGGCCATGTCCACAGCCCCTCCCTGGTCTACTACTTTGGTCACCCAGTCAAAGAAATCTATTAGATTCGTCTGACATGACCTTCCCATCGTGAATCCATGCTGCCTTGGGTCCTGTACCCCACTGGCCTCTAGGTGCTCAACAATTCTTTCCTTCAGAAGTGATTCCATCATTTTCCCTACCACTAAGGTCAAACTAACTGGTCTGTAGTTTCCTGCCTCTGTCCTGCTCCCACTTTTGTGAAGAGGAATCACATCTGCCCTCCTCCAGTCCTTGGGTGCCACCCCATCCTCCCATGATTTGTTAAAGAGAGTAGTCAGCGGTGTCACTAGTTCTACCCTTAGTTCTTTTAGAATTCTTGGGTGAATCCCATCAGGCCCCATTGCTTTGTCCACCTTCAATTTTATTAGTTCTTTCAGAACCCTTTCTTCTGTAAATGGACTGGTATCGACCCTCGTCTTCAGAGTGTTTCTCTTGTTTGGTTTAGGTAACTCCTCCTCCTCTTCCTTTGTGAATACTGAGCAGAAATATTTGTTCAGTATCCCAGCTTTTTCACTGTCACCCTCTACCCACATTCCCTCCCCTTTATTAAGCTTCAGTATCCCTCCTTTGGTCTTTCTTTGCTCCCTAATGTACCTATAAAAGGTCTTATCCCCCCTTCTTAACAGAATTGGCTATCCTTTCCTCAGTTTGGGCCTTTGCTATTCTGACTGCCTTCCCAGCCTCTTTCTGCTTTAACTGATAAAGTTCTCTGTCCTGCTCTTGGAGAACATGGAAAAGAATGGCAGGTTCAGGTTCCATGAAGACATGCCCACCTGTTCCGACCTGTGCTTCCACCTGGACCACCGATCCACACTGGATAATGAAGATCCAGGTGGGGAGAGGATGTCCCTCCTCTTCCTCACTTCGCAATGGGGGGGCAGCTGTGGAGGACACTGGATGCAGGTGACAGCTGGGGGATGCAGTGGTTGCTCAAGGGTGGGGTGGATTGGATCAGAGTAGCCCTGCCTGAGTCAATCAATGAAGAAAGCAACATGGAAAAAAAAAGGAAATAACAGTTGGTACTGAACCATAGAATGTTTTCCTGATTACTTGACTCATAATTCACTTTTCCAAAGGCAACCAATCTTTTATATAAACAACACTGATGTGTATGTGAATGGACATCAAGAATAAATGGCAGTACCCACTGTGCAGATAATGTATTCTGGACAGGACACTGTTGCTAACATATAGACAATTAAACTAAAGTCTGTTTAGGAAAAAAATTACATTTTCAATGGCCAATTTATGTGATTCATATGTTAAGCAATATTTTTGATGATACAAGATTACTAATAAAAACTGTGCTAATTTCACTAAAGTGTCTACATGTTCAGGAAAGGAAAGAGACCTGTCCAGAAATAATTCTAAAGTAACAGAATTAATACTTTCAATCTGAACATTATCCACTGAATCAGGACTTGTACAAGCATATGCTCATTTATTGATAGCCAAACAGCTCCCATTCATTCCCTGAGGTCTTTGGGTGCAGAAGAGAAGAGAAGATCAGAGGTCTGCTTTGGTCGCCAGTGGGGGTGGGATGGGAGAAACGGCATTGTGAACAACGAGGGGTCCACAATGCACAATGCTAACCCCCCCAAGCCAGCAACAGAAACAGATCTCCGCTCATCTCCTCTGTACCCAAAAACTTCATGGAATGAATGGAAGCTGGCAGTGAATAAGCACATGCTTGTACAAGTATGTGCTCATTCATTGCTCACCAGGTGGACAGCTGACCATGGTGGAGAGAGGAGGGCTGTGCTGGTTGCCCACTCAGAGTTGGGATGGGGGGCAGTACCTACCGGGGGGTGTCTGATAGACACCAGGGAATATGGAGACACTTTTCTTTATGACAAGGGATCAGCAGGAATAGGGAGGGGAGTCCACTAGGCACCAGGGAAATGTATTAAAAAATGTGCTGTGTTTCTTTTTTTATTACAGGTTATTGATTGAGGATAGGGAGTGGGGTCTGCTAGACACCAGGGAAAAGGAAAACTGGGGTTGGGGGGGGTTCACCAGGCACCAGGGAAAAGGAAAACCAGGGTTTTCTGAACCCATCTGAACTGCAGAAAAAGTTTGGATGTGGTTCGACTCATTAAAATAATACTAGTTTAGGGAGGTTCGGGTTTTTCTCAAACTGGTTTGCCCAACTCTAGTTCAAACACCCAAGGCGTGCTTATATCAGAGCATGACCACATGCCCTGCAGTAGATTATCTGTTTTATAAAATAACCAAAATAGTTTTGGAGGGGAATGAAAAACAGAAAAAAGTGCAGGTGTGTGGTCATTGTGGGATAATGCATTGCACGGTCATGTGGTGTGTTTTATCCAATCAAGACACAGCATTTTTTCTGATTTTCTTAACCCATTTTATAAATATATATAGATATATATATACATTACAGGGGCACGGTTGCACCCCTATTGGTAGGGTTCAACCTTCACTTCTATATTGGACTCAAAATGTTGTACTTTAATAACTTCACAACCATTCAACTGACTTACCATCAGGGATTGAAGATCTCTTGACATGCCAAGCTTCATTCTGGTCGGATGTGTGGGTGTGGAGATATGAAGCATCAAAAAATGTGAAAATGACTGATTCTTTTGTAAAACTGTCTGTCATGCCACTGTGCAGAAATGGCTTGGGGTTTGGGTCTGAAATTTTTAGGGTACAAAGGTCTTGGATCTCAGATGTGCCTTTTGAAGGTTTGGTGAAAAAATATTAATCAGTTCAAAAGTTATTACATTTTAACATTTTCCACTATTTTCTATGAGAAAAGTTAGATATAAGCCTCAAAACAGAATTCTATGTCTCAAATGGGCAATCTTGTTTTGCAAATGAGTAATAATTTGTTGCAAATGGGGAACATTTTTTTGTGCTGTGTGCACTTTAATAACCTCTCAACCGTTCAACCAATTTGCATGAAATTTTGCATGTGCCATCAGGGTCAAAATATCCCTTGAAGTGCTACGTTTTATTCTGGTTGGAAGTTTAGGTGCAGAAATACAGGGTACTATTATAGGGGTACGGTCGTGCCCCTATTGTTAGCATTCAACCTTCCTGTCTATGTTAAATTCAAAAGTCTGCACTTTAATAATTTCACAATCATTCTACCAATTTGCATGAACCTTTGCAAGCTTCATCAGGGACTGAAGATCTCTTGAAGTGACACGTTTCATTCTGGTCGGATGTGTGGATGCAGAAATATGGAATGTCACAAAATGTGAAAATTATCAGTTTTTTTATTAAATATTTGTCACACTAGTGCACAAAAATGGCTTGGGATTTTGGTCTAAATTTTTTAGGGTAGAAAGGTCTTGGGTCACAGATGCGCTTTTTGAGGATTTGGAAAAAAATATTAATCCATTTAAAAGTTATTCAATTTTAAAATTTCCAATTATTTTCAATGGGAAAAGTTCAATGTGAGCCTCAAAACAGGCTTCTGTGTCGCAAATGGGCAATCCTGTGTCACAAATGAGTAATCCTTTGTCGCAAATGGGCAATCTTTTTCACATTGCCACCATCTTGTTTTTCCTTAGTGAGGCAAAAAAGTTAAAAAACAGAACAAAATGATGTTTTTTAAAGTAAATAACACATGTGTTCTGCTAATCAGGATGCAGTCTATTGGATTCTGGTGCTTGTTTCATAAATCACCTAGAAATATATTTTTTTAATATCCTTTTTTTGAAAATTGTGAAATAAGAAAGCTCGAAACAGGATCCTGTTTCGCAATTTTTACAAAAAGAGTTTTTATGCAGTTGTTCGGTTTTTTTTTTTGTCACTTCACTGAAGAAACAGTTTGGAATTTTGGTTTGAAATTTTTTAGAGTACAAAGGGCTTGAAGATCATCATCAAGGTGGGCTTGCTAACCTACAAGGCCCTGTATGGACTGTGCCCTGGCTATCTGGCTAATCTCCTAACAACTGCCACCTCAATCCATTCCCTCTGCTCCTTAACCAGGGGCCTCATCGCTGTTCCAAGGGTCTGACTGAAAACCTCCAGTGACCATGCCTTTAGTGTCACTGGACTGACCCTCTGGAATTCCTTTCCAGCTTGTGTGAAGGAGACCCTGATGGCATAGCACTTTAAAACAGGTCTCAAGGCTCATCTGTTCAGTTTGGCCATCCGCGATGAAGGTGATTAGCCAGCACTAGCTTGTAGTTAATCTTTTTAAAATGTTATTTTAAAGTATTTATGCATGCTGTATGTGCTGTACTTTGTATCTTAAACCTACCTGTTTTATGCAAGGCACTCAGAGCCCCAGGGATTGGGCACCATATAAATTAGCATAAATAAACTTTGCCTTGCCTTGCTCCATGGATGCACCATTTGCTGGTTTGGTTAAAGCAGAGTACTTTGCTCTGGAGTTTGGGGGGTTTCAATTTTTCTTTGTTTCCCATAGGATAGCATTGTAATGTGAAGTGTACGCAGTTGTTTCTTTGTCACTCTGCTGTGAAGATATGGCTTCCAATTTTTGTATGACATTTTCAGGGTACAAAGGGTTTGCCTTACAGATGTGCCTTTTGTTGGTTTGGTGGACAGATATTAATTTGGTGTGCAGTTATACAGGTTTCAAATTTTCCTGTGATTACCACAGGATAACACTGCAATTTGAGGTCTTTCTTTGGTGTTGCATAGCACAGGATGGGAGACTACACAGTATCTTTAAAATTATGGATGGATGGGAATGCAGGAACAAGAGGGGCCTGTGTGCCCACACTCAAATATGGATAATATTGTGGACCGATCAGAGTGCAAAGTGCAGAGAGCCCTGTGCTCCCACAGGGAAATAAGGATACGATTGCAATATCTCAAAAATTATGGATGGATATTAGCACAGGGCCCAGAGAGCTTTGCACTCCCACACTCAAATACTGATACCATTATGGACTGATGTGAGTCCAGGGTAATAAGAATCTGATTACAATATCTAAAAAATTATGCATGGATAGGAGCGCAGGGCCCAGAGAGCCTTACTCCCCCACAGGCAAATAAGGATACGATTATACTATCTCAAAAAAATAAGGAAATTCTCTGCAAAAAAAACTTCAGTAATGTACTAGTTAGGGTTCCAGCATCAAAAGTAGGGAAAAGTCATGTTAGGGTTTCCAACACTAGCACCCCACCACCACCCTACAGGCAGCAACAGGTATGGGGTGTGCCTTGGGGTTATCAACCCTAACACTCACATCATTCTCATATGCTATACCCATCTCAGCTTGTTTACTCATGGAATGGGTGAGCATTAGGGTTAACAACCCCCAAGGCACACCCCATGCCTGCTGCTTCCTGCAGGGTGGGGATGGGGTGTTAGGGTTGGAAACCCAAACATGACATTTCCCTACTTTTGATGCTTGAGCTCTAACTAGTGCATTAACAAAGTTTATTGTAAAGAATATATAGATATATATATATAGGACAACTGTCATAAAACAATCACACCAATGAGTTGGTTTCCATTGTTTTTTAAGTTTGGCAATGCAATGGCAACTCCCATTGGGTTGTTTTCAACACTTAACTAGCTCTAGTGACATTGCAGAAGAGCTTGAGGGTAAGATGTATCTCTTTGCATATGATACATGAATCTGCAACAGAGTTGACAGGAAGGGGTGGAGAGAATGCAAAGGGATCTGAGAAAACTAGATGAATGGTCTAGGGGGTGGCAGCTGTGTTTCAGTAGCAGAAAGTGCAAGATTAGGCACTTAGGGCTGCAGAACCCGGGGTTGTGTATTACATGGGGAGAGTGGAGCTTATACTCACCAAGCTAGAAAGAGACCTGGGGTCATCATATCTGGTGACCTCAGGGTAGCTGGGCAGTGTGAGAAAGCAATGTGAAAGGCTAGCAGGATGCTGGGTTGCATCAGAAGAGGGATTTCTAGCAGGAGGAGGGAGGTGGTAGTGCCGTTGTATCGCTCACTGGTGAGGTCCCACCTGGTGTACTGTGTCTAGTTCTGGAGGCTGTATAACCTCCACAAGGACACTGACAGAGTGGAAACAGTACAGAGGAGGGTAACTAAAATGGTGGGAGGGTTGCACCAGAAGATATTTGAAGAAAGGCTGCAGGAACTCAACACCTACTCCCCGGAAGAGAGAAAACATAGAAACATAGAAACATAGAAGTTGATGGCAGATAAAGACCGCGAGGCCCATCCAGTCCGCCCATTTCTTTTTCTACCTTATGAATGTGCCATAGGCCTTTGCTCTGTCAATGGCCTATCTATTCATACTCTTCTGTATTGCTCCCTTATGCCTATCCCATGTCTGTTTGAAGCCCTGCACTGTATTCATATCCACCACTTCCTGATGTAGGCCATTCCATGCATCCACCACCCTTTCTATGAAAAAGAACTTCCTCACAGTACCCCCTTAATCGGCCTCCCTCTAATCTCATGCTGTGTCCTCTTGTACTGCTATTTTTCTTATAGTGAAACATATTAGACTCTTTCACCTTGTTAATGCCCTTAAGGTGTTTGAATGTTTCAATCACATCACCTCTCTCCCTCCTTTGCTCAGGTACACATACTGAGTTCAGTTAATCTGTCCTCATATGTTTTCTGATGCAGTCCCTGCACCATTTTGGTTGCCTTTCTCTGCACTGCTTCAGTTTGGTTAATGTCCTTGTAAAGGTGTGGCCTCCAGTACTGCATGCTGTACTCCAGATGTGGCCTAACCAGTGTCTTGTAAAGATGGATTATTATCTCCCTCTTCTGACTTGTGATACCCCTACTAATGCACCCCAACATCCCTCTAGCCTTACCTACTGCTTTAGAGGTCTGCTTGGATGATTTCAGGTCATCGTTGATGATGACGCCCAAGTCTCTTTCTTCCCTTGTGACTGCCAGCATCTCCCCTTCCAGCCTATAGGTGGCTTCAGGGTTTCTCTTCCCTATGTTTATGATCTTGTACTTTTTTGCATTAAACCCCAGTTCCCACTCTTCTGACCATTTTGCTAGTTTATCCAGATCTCTTCTCATTCTGCCCACCCCATCTGGATCATCTACTCTGTTGCAGATCTTGGTGTCATCTGCAAACAGACAAACCTTACTCTCTAGTCCATCTGCAATGTCACTGATGAAGATATTGAAGAGAACTGGCCCCAGGACTGATCCCTGAGGTACCCCACTTGTGACTTGCATCTCTTCTGACTGTATACCATTTGTCACCAATCTCTGTTTTCTGCCCGTCAACCAGTTTGCTGCCCAGTTGACCAACTTCTGACCCACCCTGAGCCTACTCAGCTTATTAATCAATCTTCTGTGTGGAACAGTATTGAAAGCTTTGCTGAAGTCAAAGTAGGCAACATCAACTGCTCCCCCTTGGTCCACCACTCTGGTTACCCAGTAAGAGAAATCTATGAGCTTAGTTTGACAGGACCTTCCTTTTGTAAACCCATGCTGTCTTGTATCCTGTGCTCCTATGGATTTCAGGTGTTGCACTAACCTTTCCTTAAGGAGTGTCTCCTTAATCTTGCCCACTACTGAGGTAAGACTGACTGGTCTGTAGATCCCTGCCTCCTCCCTGCTACCACTCTTGTGGAGCGGGATCACATGAGCCCTTCTCCAGTCTTCTGGGACCTCTCCTGTGCTCAGAGACTCACTAAACAGTTCTGATAATGGCTCTGCTAGTTCCACCCTTAGCTCCTTTAGTACCCTGGGATGTATGCCATCAGGTTCCATTGCCTTGTCCACCCTGAGCTTATCAAGCTCTTTTAGGACCCTTTCTTTTGTGAAGGAACTAGTGCACACCTCCCCCCCCCCATGTCCATGCTGCAGAGCTGTGGGCTCTGCCCTACCTTCTCTTCAGTAAATACTGAGCAGAAGTATCTATTTAGGATAAATGCTTTACATGGTCCTCCTCCTCACATGCCCCTTATCCCTTTGATCTTAGCAATACCTTCTCTGGACTTTCTCCTTTCACTACTGTATCTATAGAAAGTCTTGTCACCTTCTTTTACTTTTTGTGCTAGTGTTTCCACGGTTTGGGCCTTTGCCTGCCTTACTGCCTTCCCTGCTTCTCTTAAGGAAGTTTGGTACGCCTCCCTATCTTCATCCTGCTGTTTCCCCTTATATTTTCTGAAGGCCAGCCTTTTGGCTCTGATCTTTCCTGCTACTGTGTTTGGGAACCAAAGTGATTTCCTTCTTCTTTTGCACTTCCTTTTCTCACAAACACAATGGGATGTTGCTTCAAGTATTGCATCTTTAATGCTTGCCCACTTTGCCTGTACCTCCTCACCTGTATTTCTTTTTGCCAGGGCTAGCTAAACTCTGTTGGCTGTCTTATCAAAATCAGTTCCTCTGAAGTCCCATATTTTTTCCTTGGAATGGGATGATTTTGTTCTAGTGGCCAAATTGAACCATACCATGTGATGGTCACTGGCCCCCAGGTGACCTTCTACCTGGAGATCTGTGATCCTTCCAATAGGGACATGAGTAAAACCTTTAAAGGTGATAGGAAACATATTTTACACCTATATATGCCCTCCAGTTGTTCTTTTATTGGCTACCCAGTATTCTGATATGTTTTTGACCTTTTTTGTTAAATTAATAATCTAATTTTGTTGTCTTTTTTACTACCCTGAATCCCTCTCTCCTCAACAGTTGCTGATCTCTTTTTTTCATACTGCCTGAACATTCTATGACATCACAAACTAACATTCCAGGCCATTCAGGTGAATAGCATGGAATGGGAGTTACTGATGTCATTGAATGTCTCAGAAATATGAAAATCAAGAGCAGTAGCTGGTGAGAAGAGTGAAACTCTGTGTAGATCTGAGGGCAGCCCAAAGCTAGATTATTTATTTATCAAAAATATCATCAGAGCATATCAGAATACATAACTGAAATGGAAAGGAAGACGGAAGGGCAGTTAATTGTGTAAAAATAATTTCCTATCTCCTTTAACTACCTTGTAGGAGAGAACAAGCTGTAAGTGGAGGGCCTATTTCAGAGAGGAAGGCACTAGAACAGGGGGCATGCAATGAAACTTAAAGGGGGAAGTTTAAGAGAGATGTGTGGAAATACTTCTTCATGGAAAGGGTAGTGGATGACTGGAACAGCCTGCCAGAGGAGATAATGGGGGCAAAGACTGTGGGGAGCTTCAAGCATGCATGAAGTAGGCACAGGGGCATGTTAAGTAGAGGAACTGGGGAGGGAGTGCTACATTTGACCAACTAGGGTCAGTGGTGGTGGAACAGGCAGGGACAAGGGGCAGACTGGATGGGCCTAAATGTCCTTTTCTGTTGACAAAAATCTATGTTTCTCTGTTTCAAGAACAATTTTTATAAACATTAGCAGTTTATATTCTTTCACTACTAGAGGCTGCCACTGTTTTCCAGCTTACAGGATATCCCTCACAGGTATTCCTCCATGTTTCTTTTCTACTTTGCCCTTCTTGCTCCACTATTCCCTCTAGTGACACTCCCCCCTCCAACTTCCCAATGGAGCTGGTTTGAAATGTCACAGCTTACACAATGCCCGCTTTGCAGACACCCTCTTGCACTCCCCACACCAGGTTGTACCCAACGTTGACGGTGCTTATGTGGCTGGTCGGCCCCTCCATCCTGCCACTTTCCTTCCACGCTAGCCTCATAGCCCTAAACTCTACCACATTGAATCCACCCAATGTTGGCTGCCTTCCAAGGTGCACTACTCATAAACCTCAGAGCTCCATGCTTTATTACAAATTCCTTGTGACACTCCTGCTGCTACTTTCGGGGGACGATGAAACAAATCCTGGGCCATCTACCACCCCAAATACAGGGCCATCTACTACCCTCCTCAATCTACCTCATGGTCTAAAACTGATGCAAACATCTGCAGCCTGCCAACTAAGATAACCTTGCTGCAACCAACTATCACCTCCCTAAAATCCAACATCCTAATTATCTCAGAGACCTGGCTCAAGCCCCACAACAAGGATTTCGAAATCTCTATCCCAGGCTACTCCACTATCAGGCATGACTGACCAAGCAATAACAGGGGAGGTGGAATAGCTATGTATATCTCTTCTGCCATCCAGTTCACCCTGCCAATTTATCAAAACTCCCTCACCTGATAGATGCACTATTAATCAAACTCTCCCTCCCCCATACAACTCCATTATTTATAGCAGGGTCTTACTGCCCCCCCCAAATCCACGATACCAGTTATCCTGGAACACCTGGACTCCTTGAACTCCCATGCCAAGGGTGGCAAGTTCCATATCCTGGGGGATTTCAATTTAAACTGGCTATCCAACACCACCTGCAAGTTCTGCAACCAAGTTGCTGCACTAAACCTGTGGCAACTGATCACTGAACCCACTCGACTGAACAAGAAGTCAAAAAACCACTCCCATCTGGACTGGGCCCTTACCTCCCATCAGCATCACATAATTGCCTCAGGCACCCTACCTGACTCACTAAGTGATCACCATATGATTTACTTAATCCGCAAGATTTCAGGCCCAAAGCCCCCCTCCCAGAACCATTCTGTCTAGATCATTCAAATCCCTGGACCTCGCTTCACTCATAAACACCCTGACAGCCACTGATTTGTCCTCCATCCTCAGGGCCTCATCTATCGATGATGCGTGGCTCTATTTCAAATTAAAGTTCATTTTTTTATCACAACCTCCTTTTCTCACCCCTACTGTGGAGCGGGTGGTGAGTTCTCCGGCCACCGGCACCTACTCCTCTGGACCTGGTCCGGCCAGTGACATGCCCTCCTCCACACAGGTTGGCACGCAGTCCCCCCTTGAGGGACCTGGATCCTGATATCCAAGGGGTACACCTCTCATGTCTGGGGGTACAGGGCATGGCCATCAGCCGCCACGATCGCCCCACAATTTTCCACCATTTTCCTTCCTCAGAGCTGGTCGTTCAAAGGCATCAGCACACTTACATGCCAACATCCGCTGCATTCCAGCCCTCAATTCTGCACAGCCATTGCAGTGCCCCTGGCCTCCACCAGTTCCGCTGCAGAGTGATGCAATCCCCCTGCCCACCCCAGAGGAAGGAGAGCAGTCATGGGACACTCAATCCTTCCTCTCCCCTGCTGACCCCCGACGGCTCGAGTCTGCTCCCAAACCCAGGTCACCGTTATGGCGTGAGTTGTGTCGTTGAGCGCCTCAATCTCAGTGCCACCAGGCTGGCTCAAACTCAAGTTCTTAGCTGCATGGGACATCCATGTACCACTCAGACGGTCTCAGGTGAGGAGTGCCCATTTGTGGTGGATCACTGCTGAGATCATGTCCCTCACCAGAGCCAGAGACCAGGCATGGAAGTCTTTCAAGGACTCAAGTTCCCCTGTTGACCATGCAAAATACCGATCTTTATGCAACACCTAAACTAGGCAAATCAGGCAGGCTAAGGCATCTTACTTCAAATCTTCATTCCAGGCTAACATAAACCAATCATCACAATTCTGGAAAGTGGTCTAATTAAGCAATAATGCTCAACAGGGTGTGTGTCGTACTGGGATAATGTCATGCCTCAGGTGGTTGGGCACAAGGCCGCAAGCCAAGTGCATCCAACAACTGAGGCGTGATGCTATCCCAAATGATACACACCCTGGAGGGCATTATTGCTATTATACAATGGCTTGTTGTTATATATAAAATAAAAAAATAATTTAAAGAATGTTTTTATTAGTGTGGAAAAATATTTTTGTTTCTTAAGAGGAGATGCAAAAAAAGGAGAGGCTCTATAATGATGGCACTAGACCCATGATGTTGTACTGGGATAACATCATGGGTCCAGTCCCAGACTGACCAATCAGAGTCAAGGATTTTTTCTTGCCATTGTATAATCCCTCTTCTCCCAACCCTCTCAGCCTCCCTCACCTGCGTTGAATGAAGGTGGTACCACTGTAACGGACCCACTAGCAGTAGCATCTGAATTTAAATCCTATTTTGCAAGTTGCACCTTGGCATTGCTGTCCAAATGCCTCCCCTTTCCAGCCCAAACCCCCTGCCACAGCCACCCCACACAAGCCCATTCCCCTACTGCCCGTTCCTTGTCCTTCTGTCAAATCACACCATAGGAAGTTTTAAAAGCCTTGATCTCCCTAAACCCTAACAAAGGCAAATGCCCTACCAGGCTGGATTCCAAGATGCTCTGTTTAGCCGCTTCTGCAATCGCCGCCCCCTTGGTTGATCTTTACAGCCTCTCCTTTTCTCTAGCTTCAGTTCCCTCAGAATGGAAACACACTACTGTCATCCCACTCCCAAAGGGACGTGACTCCTCTGTCCCCGACAGCTACCACCCTATTTCCCTCCTCCCCATTCTGGCAAAACTTCAGGAGAAACTAGTTTTCTCCCAACTCTCCTCCTTTCTCAACTCCTCCACCTTCTTTTTCTTCTCACCCTACCAGTATGGCTTCAGGAAGTCCCACTCCACAGCCACCTCACTCCTACAGCTCACTAATTCCATCTTTGATGGCATGGACAAGGGTTACATCACATCCACTATTTTTGTCAACCTGGCCAAGGAATTTGACATGGTTTCCCATGCTGTCCTGCTAGATAAGCTCTCCATTGCTGGGCTATCTGCCAAGACCACCAGTTGGTTCCACTCCTACCTGGTAGGCCGATCCCAATCCATCAGAATTGGTGGTTCCACCTCGCCCTCCCTCCCAGTTACCACCGGAGCCCCCCAAGGCTTGGTCCTCAGCCCGCTCCTATTTTCCATCTTCCTAAACAACCTGCTCACTGCCTGCCCACACACATCCATACACATGTATGCGAACAATACGGTATTGTATGCTTCTGGCCCTTCAACCACAGATGTAGCGCCCGGGTTGCAGCAGGATTTCAATGAAGTCCAGCTCCGGTTTTGCACAAACCAGCTATTCCTCAGTGCCAAGAAGACTGTCTCCATGACCTTTGGCATGACGCAGAGACTTTCTCAGCTTAAAACCACCCCCTCCTTCCACACCCTGGATGGGACTACTTTGGAGGCTTGCCCCTCCTTTAGATATCTCGGGGTCTGGCTGGACCAGCATCTCGACTTTTCTGTACACGTCGATGCCGTCCATAAAAAACTTCACCCTAAACTGGGTGCTCCGTACCGCAATTGTGGTTGCATCCTCCTGCCACCTCACAGGGCACTCATACAGAAAATGATTCTCCCCTTTTGACTATGGGGATGTAGTTTACAGTGCCTCTCCCAGGTCCAACCTAGCCAGATTGGACCCCCTTTTCCACTCTTTCTGCAGATTCATCATTGACAACCCACCATTCTCACACCACTGTGACCTCTGTCAGTCTCTAAATCTGCCCTCATTCCATAACCATCGACAGGCTCACTGCTCCAAGCTCACAGCAAAGTACTGGTCCCAGTCCTTGCCTTCATACCTCGAGGCTGTGCTCGTGACCCATACTCCTCCTGCATATTCCCTGAGAAATGCTGACACCCGCCTCCTGTCGGTACCATGTATGTCCTCGTCATCAGGACAACTAGCTTTCAGACACCACATGCCCAAATTATGAACTCCCTCCCTGCAAACACCCATCTAATGCCCCCATCTCAGAAACTCAGTCACCTCATAAATGAGCACTTCTCCAGATCATGTGCGTATGTCTAGAAGTGCCTGAAAATCAGTACAATTACTCCAGCCTCACACCAGCTTACTGATAAGTTGGACACTGATCCTGTTCCTTGATTGTCTTCCGTAACTACTGTGTCTCAAGTGCTGCTTTGAATTAATTAATGCATTTAACTAATTAACATATTTTAGCTTAGCTATGTTTTGTACATACCTCCGTATTTTGTGTTGTAATATTGTACTATTTATATTATACAACTTTCTCTATGTTCCCCTTCCCCAAGGATGCACCTGGAATTGAGCAGTACACTGCTCAGTGTGCCTTTCTGGTACAACATTTAAATAAATAAATAATAAAATGTCTGTGCAACTCGGCTGGAAAGCTTCTGCAGTACTGTCACAGTGCAATGCAAAATGGATATGCAACTCTTTAAGCAACAGGTTTTGCAAGGCTTATTACTAGATCCAGCAACACCTATGCAACTCGCAAAGAAATGCTAAAGCAATTCATTGGCATGACAGTTTAATGTGAACTGTACTGTACTTGATAACAGCACCTCTCACACCTGCAAATAGCCACCCTGTCCTAAACATAACACTTCCTCTTGTTTGTGAATTGTTATTGCTGCTGACAGACTGTGTACTGAAAATTACTTGTTGGCCCAATAAAAGGTGTCAAATCACCTACTTGGTCCATCTGTACAAGGACAGATACAACCACAAACATTTTGGGTCATTACAATTATATTGCGGATTGAACCTCTCTGAGAGACTCTGCTTTCTCTTCAAGATTAGCCTCTGTTACATTACTGTGGTGAGGCATTCATTAAAAAAGAGCTGACTAACCCATAAGCAGCTCTGTGTTCATGCAATATGAAGATAAGTAACAGACTCTGGAGAGGACTGATGGGAGGAGAGATACTTGTGGCCATTGCTTTTTTTAAAATATGGTACTAATTCTGTCATTTACAACACAGTACGACTAAATGTTGTGTCTTTAAGAGATGTTAAGATAATGTAAAGTCCATTAAATAAGTTTATTATTGACTGAGGGAGTAAGCACAACAAATCAGAACAATTCTTTCCCCTGCACATATCAGCTCTTATATTTGTAAAGAGTGATTCACATGTAGGAACCATAGAAACAGGCTAGTCTGGGGCACGTTTGTATCAGACCACTCTTACAAACGTAAGAATGGTCTCCCTTGCCATACTACCATATGTCAGAAGTTTCCTTTCAGCTAAATAAACTTTAGAACTTCAGTAGATTTCTCATTCCGTATCCTGTCCAGCTGCTTGCACTTATCTTGTTTTGCAAATAAGTAATAGTACT
This sequence comes from Neoceratodus forsteri, assembly GCA_016271365.2. Taxonomy (NCBI): domain Eukaryota; kingdom Metazoa; phylum Chordata; order Ceratodontiformes; family Ceratodontidae; genus Neoceratodus; species Neoceratodus forsteri. The sequence goes on from CM028135.1 coordinate 758,307,531, forward strand.
CTGTTAAAATATGCAGTTCTCTATACATTAGTGATGCACACACTTGAGGATGTAACTGTCCTGTAAAAGATAGTAACTGTATCTATGTCCAGATCCAAACTTGATCTAACCGAACTTGGACTTCAGATGTGAGGTCAGATCCCTGGTTCTGAGGTCAGATCCACAGGTCAGATCTATGGACCGACCATGGAATCCGTGGATTTGACCATTGGATCTAATGGACCTGAATATTCCAGTTAGGCTGTTGTATATGTTCTTGATTGTCATCACTGTTCGATAATATCCAGGATCCACAATTCTGCCCATTACCTGATGGTATTTGACTTAGGTCGGCTACTATCTGAGCACTGCTACTGTACACAGTTCTGTTGGCTTACGAATATAATAAAAATAATCAAGTTTTGGGATACTGGACTATGGTTCTTCTTCATACACACCACTAAGAACCAATGTTTTCTGATTAGATAGTTTTAACTATAGGTAATTAATAACAATTACTACATGTTCGCTGTTAACCTTTCCCAGTATAGCAGGCCAGTTTAAATTAAATTAAATCAGCAAAGTTAAAGTTCAGTTAAGAAGAAGTACCATTTTTTGAGAAAAATAATACTCTTGATTCTATTTTTTTTAAATATCTGAACAGTATTTCAAATTATGTTAGCTAAAGTTTCTGTTGTTAGGTTCACCATGAGAGAGACATAAACTTGCTGAAGCTACTTCAGCTGCCTCATTTGTCAAGAGTAAGTGTTTATGAGGCAACGGTAGGCAGACAAGTGTTTTTTTTGTTATTTAAGAGGGAGCATGGAAAGGCTGTAGTATTCAAGTTCCAAATTCTAGCAGAAGGTGCAGGAGCGCTGTGGAGGAGCTCACAGTTGTTGCAGTCCCAGTCTCTCCCACCAGGAGTCACAGGGTAGTTTGGGTTATTGCAGGGGTTCTCAAATGGTGAGGCCAGCCTCCTTGGGGAGGCCCCAACCTGTTCCAGGGGAGGCTCAAGCAAGTCTGAAAAAGTGCTGTATTTAAATTTTGGGTTTTATATATTTTGTGTGATAAGATGAAGCAAACTGAAAGAGGATAATAATAGTAGGTGAATTTTATGTATTTATTTACTAATAGGTGACAAGGGAAGGTGAATGAGCCAAGGCTCATTTCAGGTGCACCCAGGGAAGGGTAGGGAGTGACTACATTTCAAAGGTAACTGCAAAACAGTCAAGAAATATACAATGAGCAATAGTGCAAATACATATGAATAAATTAATAATGAGTGGTGGTAATTGATCAATTTGTAAACTGATGGCAGAACAGCCCAAATACAAGAGTTGAGCATAGAAGTGCTAAGAGCAATAGCAGGAAGGAGCAAAGTAATCCACGATGTTGTTAGGAGCAGAGAAGGAGGGAAGAGGCAAAGTATGTAGGAAGGTTATTTCACATAGAGAGGAAACAGAGGAAGTAGTCTGACCCATGAAGGTACTGCAACAAGGGGTAACAATGGTTCAAGAATGAAAATAGCAGAGCAAGTAGGTTGGCCTGGGAGGGGGTTACAATAAGCTGAATAATAATATTTGTTTATTTTATTTATTATATATTATCTCATTTATTTGTTATTCGATAACACCTTTGAGCACAGGAGCTCTTTTTCAAAAGTTCCAAGTCAGTATAAGAGAAAGAACTGAATGTAAACCAAGTACTCAAAGGGGTTTCAATTTATTCATGGTGTACTGCGCAAAGTACAGTATGTTATTTTTCTTTGGGGAGGCCCAAGATTATTTCAATTTTTGGGGGAGGCTCAAAATCTTTTCCATGGATTTGGGGAGGCTCACTGTGACAAAGTCTGAAAACTATTGGGTTATTGTATTCTATAATGCCCATTTAAAAACACTCACCAAGAGCACTTTCTGTAAAGTAAACACATTTCTTACACAAAACAACACCTGCCATGACTAATTATACATAAAAAGCAAAGCTAAATAAAATCTTCCATCTTTTTAAAAACATTGTCTGAGGTTATTAGGTGGACCTCAAGGGGAGGGAATTCCAGGAATTTGGAGCACAGGTTAACAATTAATGACAATGGATTGGGACTCAGTTGTCAATTTGAGTCTGCCCAGATTTGGAAGAGGTCTGAATCCGAGCCGGATCATTCAGTTCACATGTTGAAGACAATGGAAAGCAATCCAGCATTCCTAATCCACAATTACTTACATGCTGTTCTCTTTCTGTAAACACTTTTATTTTTGGTTTCCTGGTCTCTCTGCACTTTAAAACCAACTATGTATGTAGCCTCTCTATTACACCATAACAGACGTGCCAACCAGTGGCACCATTAGTTGAAATCAGTTACTGGCTCCTGCTGCTGATGCCATTACTTGCATAGGCTGTTACTTTGAGGAAAACTGTGCACATTGAGGAGCTACACCATTTTTATGTTGCTTGCACGCATGTGCAAGAAACATAGTGCCATCATCGGAGATTTCGGAGGTGTGTCACCTCCTCCTCCAATTCAGGCAGTGTGCTGGCAGGCGCGGCCCTGTAAGCCCAATGCATTTTGGAGCTGTCTAAGACAGCTCCAAAATGCAGTAACATACAGTTGAAAGGGCTACGCTTGAGTGAGCAGCGATAAGAAGCTGCTCACGTAGCTCCCAACAGGCGTGCACGCCCCTTACGCACTGTATAGCCGACGGGTACCCAATCCCCGTCGGCTGAGCTGGCGCCATCTCCCCCAGAGTTGGTGCCACGCTGGGAGCCCACCAGCGTGGCAATCAGTCCTTTGCGCAGGGGTGCCTAATCCCCGTCGGCTGAACGCCCCAACATCCTTGTGCCACACTGGGAGCCCACCCCAGTGTGGCAAATGGTCCACAACATCTTTTTTTTTTTTACCTGTAAGACAAAACGGCCTGCTGCATCTCCCGACCCCGCCACAACCCGCACCACCCACTGCGCACTCCAGCTCTTCCTACACCCCCTCACCCCATACTTACCTCCGAATCGAGCGATGATCTCGTGGACTGGGAACACGCCTGCACTTCTTCAAAGCCGATCGCTAACTGAGGAAATGCCGTAAGCTGTATAATGGGCTAGATAGGGGTTTCAACTTTATTGTATATCTCAGTCATTTTGAGCTTTTGCTTAAATTTTCAACATATGAGTTTAGACCCTTCTCATGAGTAATGTCACTGTCATGGCGTTATTCGGGCCCAAAGGGTGATTTCGGGCAGTGACTGCGCAGTGACTGCGAAATCACCCTTCAGGCCTGAATACCGCCAAGACAGTGATATCATTCATGAGAAGGGGGCACAAAACTCCCATATTGAAAATTTGGTGCTAAAATTCCTAAAAATGACTGTTTTACGAGCGTGCGTTGTGCAGTTCCTACGCAGGCTAGTAAATTCGCGAAATTTCAATATTTTCACTCCAGATTTTCAACATTGCCATTTTACCACACCTTCTTATGAGTAGTACAGCTGTCATTTTTCACATCTCACCCAAAATGTGTAGTCCGCCCATGTAGCGCAGAATGGCGCAGTCGGTGTGCGAAATCAATGTATCGGACAATTAAGAAAATCACAGTGACACTGTTCATGAGCAGAGGTCTTAAATGGCTATGTTGAAAATTTGTGAAAAATTCCAAAATGACTGTTTTAATGAGCTGTATGCTATGCAGTTCCTACGCACGCTCAAGAGGGTCTATGAATCTTCAATATTTCCATCTAGATTTTCAACATTACCATTTTCCACACCTTCATGAGTAGTACAGCTGTCATTTTTCACATCTCACCCAAAACGTGTTTCCACCCATGTAGCACACAATGGCGTAGTTGTCGGAGAACTCAGTGTATGGGACACATTAAGAAAATCACAGTGTCACTGTTCATGAGCAGAGATCTTAAATGGCAATGTTGAAAATTTGGTGAAAGAATTCCTAAAATGACTGTTTTACGAGTGTGTGTTGCATAGTTCTAATGCACGTCAGGTTTGCGAATTTTCAATATTTACTCCAGATTTTTAACATTGCCATTTTACCACACCTCCTTATGAGCAGTACAGCTGTCATTTTCACATCCTGCCCAAAACATGTTTCCCTCATGTAGCACACAATGGCGCAGTCGGTGTGCAAACTCAATGTATGGGACACATTAACAAAATCACAGTGACACTGTTCATGACCAGAGGTCTTAAAATGGCTATGTTGAAAATCTGGCGAACAAAATCCTAAAAATGACTGTTTTACGAGCGTGCGTTGCGCAGTTCCTACGCACACTCATAAGTTAGCAAATTTTCAATATTTACACTCCAATGACTTCCAAATACCTAAACAGCACATAGAAGCAAGCAACATTTGGCATTGACAAATGCTTGTTATCAATGCAGCTGTTCATGCAAGAAGGGGAATCAAAATTAGGAGGCCCTGACTGATTATAAACAATGATATTACTGGTTGAACACTTATAACAGTAAAAAAGGGCTTTATATAAATCTATTTTTTTCTGTTTAGTTTTTTCCTTCGATAACCTGTATGTATTTTATCCCTTGCCCCTGCTGTTGTCCCAGAGATATACCCAGTTCAGGCTGATTGCTCAGTCATGCAGATGGCAAGGATTCATTTCCCCATGATTTCTACCCCTTTCCTCTCTCCTCCCCTAGAATAAGCTTCACCCTTCATCCTTGGATGTAAAGTATGCCCTGTGAAAAAAGGAGCAAGCTCCCTGGCCCACTTACAGGGGTCACTGTAATATTGGAAACTGATGCCAGTCCTCCTGGCCAAGGTGCACTGCCTTCCAACAGTTGCTTGCAGCCTAGCCGGCCTTCTGAAGTGGCGACTTAAGTTTGCTCTACCAAGCTGTCCCGCCGGCACAGGGGTAGAGCTACTGCTTGCGACGCTAACGTCCCGGGTTCACGCATGGACCTGAAGAGTCAGAGAGCTGGCTGGGGGAAGGAAGATTGAGCATCCCATAGACTGTTGTCCTCCACTGGGGATGGGTGGGTGGTAGAGCATTTGGCATATTATCCACCCCGGTGGAGACTAGTGGGAGCAGTTTCCACAGCTAAGACATAGGGGAGGCATGCCAGATGGCAGCACTTTGGTGCACTATGTAACTGCACACCATGCCTTCCAGAGAATAATCTGGGCAAAAATGCTGGCCCCATTGATGATGCCCTGCTTCTCTGGTCCCACTGCACCCACCCGGGGCACTCGGCTGGTGACTGAATATAGTCCACCGTTGAGAAGGGCCAACCCCCCTGGGGGATAAGCCATGGAGGAACACTGGTCACTGAAGGGTCTAATGGGAACCCAGTACAGGCTCCAGTGGCCTGGGAGGTCCCACCCAGGGGAGTAAACCTGTAATGACCACCACTGAGGTTAAGTCCAAGAGGGAGAATGGGGGCCAGGAGGAGTGGGAGCTGAGCTCCTGGGACCAGGCGCCAAAAAAAAGAAACAATTTGCTTCCCAACTCTTGTTGCCTGCACAACAATGCTAAGCAATTCTCTGCCGTTGGACCATCAGGCAGCCTACAGCTGATTTTTAGAGACCAGGCAGACAGGAATCAAAAAGGAGAGCAAATACAGAAAGAGAACAGGAGGTAAGCAAATACTGTATGAATTGGAATTCTATAAACTGGCAGGCCTGTCAGCTCAGATTCTGGCACAAATCTACACCTGGTCAGGCCTGATGGATTTTGGACTGGGGCTCTGAGTGGGGTCACTTAGCTCTAATGTAGATGGAAAAGGCTGGACTTTCTGCACCTCATAACATGGAGCAGAGATAATATGGGTGAGATTTTCAAACCTGTGGAAGCAGCACAGTCTTCCATATTTCAGAGGAGTGCTGCATTCAGGAATGCGTGTTGTGATGCTTGTGCCTTATCTACAAACATCCCAATGCATCTGCGACACTTACTGCTTTCTTCAGGCAGAAAAAAATGACACATGCATTTCATTTAGATGCATGCATCATTTTCTGGACACAAGTTGGGGTAATCACATCTAGGATGTAGACCACCTTGTAGGTAGTCTAACTATTTTGGTGGATGTTTTGTGGCCATATCGGTTGCTGTCTGAAAATCCCACCTTACATGTTTACATGCACAGTTCTGGCATCTCTTATGGTTATAAAAGTGGCATCTTGAATTCTTTGGGTAAGAGAACTGTGAAGTGAAGCTGAGTAGTTTTCTCACCCAAAGGACTTGAAAACACATTCCTATAACAAAAAGAGATGCCAGAACTGTGCATATAAACATAATACAAATCATTTAAAAGACTTAGCCATCTCATCCGCATAGTGGTAAGGCTTTCACTTGCGATGCCAGAGACCAGGATTCTGGAGTGAACCCAGGTCATCATAAGCCAGCCAGAAAAGGAGGACTGAGTGTCCCTCCTCTTCTGGAGATGAAGGATCACTGCTGCCACTGCAATATTGCCATCTGAGTGACCACAGGTGGTAGTACAGCAGAGGTACACTCCAGGAGGGGAGGACATCAACCGATGTAGCGCTGCCTGGCTTGCATGCACATGTGCAGACTCTAGCACACCAAGGTCCTCAGGGGAGAAACACAGGATGGAAAAGCCCCAGTGTGAGCAGGATGATGGAGAACACTCAGGCCCTGGCCCAGTCAACCAGCCATCCTACAAAGATGGCCCTCTGCTGAGAGCACCACAGCTCACCCAGAATTGCCATCCAAACAATTCCTCACTCAACAGGTAAACCAAGAGGTAAGAGCTGGGGATTCCTCAGTAAAATGGTGGGTGGTGGTCACCAGATTAAATCTATGTTGGTGACATGGGGTATAAAACAAACAATAATAATCACATTTTAGGCTTCTTGAAACTTTTGTGCACAGATTTTTCCTCTTTTTTCCCTTCTTCCCTGTTTTCTCCCTCACTCTTTCCCTTCTTCCTAGCATTTTTCTCTCTTCTTTCTTTCCTTGCACACTTTTCTCTGATCTTCACCTCTCCATTACTGAACATTATTCATATTACCACATTTATCACTTTTTACAATTTACTGAATGCCTTGCCATAGCCTGCCCTAGCATGCATTTCATAAATGGTTGCTATTTCTGATCCTATAATACCCTATTGATTGTAACCCTTCTGCCCTCCACTTACATCCAGTCTTGGTTTGTGTTTTATTATCAATATATGTATATAAGGCTTCTCCAATATGTTTACCCTAAATACTCTGTTTTGTTAAGTGATATTTTATACCTTACATGGAGGATAGTGCAAACTGTGTGAGAGGCCTTTCGGTACCATGCAATTCTGCTTAAAGTTGAACCAGCATAACATTCTGTGGTGATTTGCATATGCAGCCCATGATGCTTTGCATTGTGTGGGGATGTGTGATTTTGTATTTTCTTGAAACTTGGCTTCCCAGCCAAATGCCCTTTGGGGTAACCCTTGCCTCACTGTTTGTGCACAGAGGTTCTTTGTCTTCTATTGTATTAGATGTGTGCTTTCTTATATAATCGAATTTCAATAAAAAGATAAAGTGAAAAAAAAATAATAATCACATTAAAAACTTCTCTTTTTAAAAATGGAATATTTATTTCAAATTAAAATGTTTTACCCTTCGTGTAGGAGATGGACTATGCCAACTGAACTTAACACTTTAGCATTTTAAAACTGTTTACATCACAGACCCTCTTATGGTTACAAGAATAAATAAGCATTTGTCGATGCTGAATGTTGCTTGCATGCTGTTGTACTGTGTCCTGCTTGTGCACATTTTTATATATATGTATCCAAGGTAGACCAGATGAGATGTAATAAGTCACTTGCAATGGGGTCCTGATTTTACACAGTTTTACACTGCATTTACTCCCAATAGTAGAGGTGAGATATGATCTCTCATTTTTAGTGGGGTCCTGCTTTTATAATGTATTTTTCCAGGACAGAGCATCTTAGATGCAACATCTTCTTTTCAGTGGGGTTCTGCTGTAGGGTACAGTGTTTGCACATTTTGCAATATATTTACCCAGCACTGCACAGCCAAGATGCAATATCTCATTTTTAATGGGCCCTGCTTTTACCCAAAGTATTTATCCAGAACAGCCCAGCTGAAAGGCAAGTTACATTTTCAGCAGCACTCATGAAATGCCAACAAGGCAGAAAACCTTACTTTAAAAGGTATAGATCCAGAAGCAAATGATTTGATACCTTTTAATGGACCAACATAGATGTAACAACAAGAACAAAGTGCTCCAGCTTTCGGACCAACCAGTCCTTCTTCAAAAGCTAATGGCAGTTGTTTAGAAACTACAATACTTATAACAGCTAGATCATGCAGAAAAAAACTATGTGGCTTAATTAGAATTTTTCCAGACCATGTCTGAGAAAAACTAACTGACCTCATCCCTGCTGAACCCAGGCCAGGGACATTCTACATTCTGCCCAAAATACATAAACCTGGCAATCCGGGAAGACCCATTGTCTTTGGTAATGGTACCTCGACTGAGGGATCTCAGGATTTGTAGAGACCATTTTGAAACCACTGGTTATGGAAAGAGACGGTTATATCCATGACACTACGCACTTTTTGCGTGTACTTTCTGGTTATAAGGATTTACCACCTGATACCGTTTTAGTGACAATGGATGTAACATCCCTCTACACTAATATTCCACACACAGATGGCATTGCAGCATGCCTTAAATACATACTTGAGAAAGACCGGAACAAAACATCAACCCTGAAGTGGTGGGGGAACTTATGGAATTCATTTTGACACATAACAACTTCAACTTCAATGGTAAACATTATGTTCAAACCATGGGAACAGCAATGGGCACCAAAATGGCTCCACAGTATGCTAACCTCTTTATGGCTGACTTGGAGGAGGATTTTTTAAGGCAGTATCCCCACAAACCACAAGCTTATTTCCGTTACACTGATGATTTGTTTATTATTTGGATGGAGGGCACAGATGCACTCAAAGATTTTCATCACAAGCTTAATAATCTCCATAGAAACATAGAAACATAGAATTTGACGGCAGATAAGGACCGCATGGCCCACCCAGTCTGCTCATTTCCCTACCTGATGGATAAGCTGCAGATCCTAGTTAACCAGCAGCCTACTTCTTCCTACCCCCACCCCTAGAATTGCCTTTATGACTGTACCATGCATGCTTGAATTCCACCACTGTTTTTGACTCCACAACCTCCTCTGAAGGCCGCTCCATACATCCACAACCCTCTCTGAGAAAAATACTTCCTTAAATTACCTCTGAGCCGCCCCTTCTATCTTCAAATTGTGCCCCTTGTTCTTCAACACCTATTTTTTGAAAGATGCTACCTCTTGGACTTTGTTGATTCCCTTGAGGTACTTGAAAGTTTCTATCATGTCCCCTCTCCTCCTTTCCTCGAGGCTATACATATTAAGCTCTTAAGTCTCTTCTTCATATGTCTTCCGTGCAGACCCTGCACCATTTTAGTTGCCCTCCTCTGGACAGCTTCCATCCTGTCTATGTCTTTGGGAGATTGTCTCCAGAACTGCACGCAGTACTCCAGATGTGGTCTCACCAGCTGTCTGTACAGAGGGATAATAACTTTTGTTTTCTACTGGTGATGCTCTCCCTATGCATCCCAGTATCCCCCAGCCCACCTTGCTGCCTCTCACATTGCTTGCCCACCTTTAGGTTATCTGATATGACTACCCCAGGTCCTTTCCATTTTGTTGTTGTTAGTATCTCACCCCCATTGTGTACTCTTCCCTGGGTTTTGTTTCCCAGGTGCATTACCTTGCACTTCTTAGCATTGAATCTAAGCTGCCATACATTAGACCATTCTCTAACCTTGCCAAGTCCCTTCTCATCCTTTCCACCCCACCTTGTGCATCAACTCTGTTGCAGATCTTTGTGTCATCTGCAAAGAGACATACTTTTCTTCCAGTCCTCTGCAATGTCGCTTATAAAGACATTGAAGAGGACCGGTCCTAATACTGGAACCCTGTGGTACCCCATGCTAACCCCCTTTTTCAGAGTGGACTCCATTTACTATTACTCTCTGTGTCCTATTCTCCAGCCAATTTTTACCCAGGCTGTCATCTTGGGACCCACTCCCAGGCTGGCTAACTTGTATAGTAATCTTTTGTGTGGGACTGTGTCAAATGCCTTGCTAAAGTCTAGTTAGGCCATGTCCACAGCCCCTCCCTGATCTACTACTTTGGTCACCCAGTCAAAGAAATCTATCAGATTTGTCTGGCATGACCTTCCCTGCTGAATCCATGCTGCCTTGGGTCCTGTGCCCTCTGGCCTCTAGATACGCAAAAATTCTTCCCTTCAGAAGTGATTCCATCATTTTCCTACCACTGAGGTTAAACTAACAGGTCTGTAGTTTCTGCTTCTGTCTTGCTCCCACTTTTGTGAAGGGAATCACATCTGCCCTCCTCCAGTCCTCAGGTACCACCCCATCCTCCCATGATTTGTTAAAGAGGGTAGTCAGTGGTGTCACTAGTTCTATCCTTAGTTCTTTTAGAATTCTGGGTGAATCCCATCAGGCCCATTGCTTTGTCCACCTTCAGTTTTAAGAGCTCTTTCAGAACTCTTTCTTCTGTAAATGGGCTGGTATCAACTTGTATCCAGAGTGTTTCTTCTGTTTGTTTTAGGTACCTCCCCTCTTCCTTTGTAAATACTGAGCAAAATATTTGTTTAGTATCTCTGCCTTTTCCCAGTCACCTCTGCCCACCCTCTCCCTTTATTAAGCCTCACTATCCCTCCCTTGGTCTTCCTTTGCTCCCTGATGTACCTATAAAAGGTTTTATCCCTTCTTAACTGAGTTGGCTATCTTTTCATCGGTTTGGGCCTTTGCTGTTCTGACTGCCTTTCCAGCTTCCTTTTGCTTTAACTGATACAGTTCTCTGTCCTGTTCCTTCTGTGATTCCTTGTACTTTCTGAATGCTTTCTTTTCTTGAACCTTCACTGCCACTTCCTTTGAGAACCATAGTGGTTTCTTACCTCGTTTCATTTTGTTTATTTGTTTACACAAAGGCTTGTTACCTCTGTGATGGCAGTTTTATTATTCCCCATTGTTCTTCCACCCCTCCTTCCTGCCCATTTGCTAGTGCATTCCTTAGGCAGTCACCCATTTTGGCAAAGTCAGCCCTCCTAAAATCCAGTATCTTTGTCTTTGTATGGCTTGACTCTATTGCTGTGTTTATTGTGAACCATACTGTTCGATGGTCGCTAGTTCCCAGATGGCTACCCACTTCTACATCTGTGATCCTCTCTTCATCTCCATTTGAGAGAACCAGGTCTAAGATTGCTCCCTCTCGAGCTCCACCCTCCTATCTCCACCCGACCATAAAGCTTACCCTGGAGCATTCTACCACCAAGGTTAACTTTCTGGACACCACAGTCACCATTAAGGATGGAACCTTACATAAATGTATTTACAGGAAGCCAACAGACAGACAGAGATACCTGCACAAGAAAAGTAATCACCTAAACCATACAAAAAAAATCTGTCATGTACAGTCAAGCACTCCGATATCACCGTATTTGTTCAAATGAGGATGACAGAGATACACATTTGGCTATGTTGAAAATCACCTTTATTGAGCAGGGACACTCTTTCAGGGAAATTGACAGGATAACAGAATGAGCAACGCAAGTACCAAGACAACAGCTACTTCAATATAAAGAAAAGACAGCTACAAACAGAATACCCTTAGTAGTCACATATCATCCAGACCTTGAACATCTGCGTAAGATTATTAAAGGCCTCCACCCAATATTTAGTGAGGATGAAACCCTTAATTGTATTTTTAAGGAACTCCCACTATTGTCTTTTAAACAACCACCAAATTTATCCAGCCCAATTGTTAGGAGCAAACTTTCACCAGAACAGAATACCATGTCGCACAATGGCACACGACCCTGCAATTAACGCCCCTGTAAGACTTATGAGCTCATTTCTACCTCGGACTGTGTGGTTACATCACAAAACAGACAATTCCAGGTGCATGGGAGTTATACATGTACGTCACAACATGTTGTTTATTTCATTCAGTGCAAGAGATGTCCACAAACAGGTTATGTTGAAGAGACATGCCAACAGCTCCGCACTAGGTTGAACTCGTACAGACATACTATTACAGCAAAGAAGACTGAAAAACCAGTGGGGCACCACTTCTCCCAGCCTGACCACTCAATTTCAGATATGTCAGTAATGGTCTAAAAAGGAAATCTCAAAAACACACAACAAAGACGAGCTTTTGAGATTAAACTTATTTTACATCTCAATATGGTAGCAGATGGGATGAACGTTGATCTTGGTTTTATGGGACACTACAAAAACTGACATCCACAGACTGCTTCTTCTTCAGACTGGCATATTATAGGACTTCAGCATGTGTGGGATGTGGGTGCGTGTGTGTATGTATGTATGTGTTGTGAGGTATGTGATATATAACAGGTGTGGGGCTTGCTGTCACATTGAGGTAGACCTCTATTTAGATATATGGAGTTAATAGTGTGTTACTATTCTTACTTCACACGCATAATGAATATTAATTCCTCCTTACTTTTTATCTTTGCCCAGGAGTGGGATTTATTCCATTGCACCATATTCAGATTACCTAACCTGTTACTGTAAATACAGGAGTGTTATCATATACTATCATATATGAATTATTATTTTTTTTAACTCTGTACATATTGGGGTGCAAGATCTCATTTGCATGGGGGTCCTGGACAGATCTTTTTACATTAGGCTAATATTGTAGTAATTTGTGGATATGTAGGTATGTTAGACCTCTGGTCTTACACACATACTTTATATTTACTTCTAGTTACCTTATCCTGGGAAGGGGGGCAGGTTTATTTCATGGTAGTTCTATCCAGAATCCTTGGAAATGTTACTATGCAGAGAGTAGTATGGTTAAATAGTGTCACATTTTGCACTGTAGGTATTAGGAGACATGAGCCGTTTTACTTAGGATTTCATGACAAGTTGAATTCCTTTGGGGAACAATTGCAGTGACTGATGTGAATAAAGGTTCACTAGGAGAGTGTGTGTGTGTGTGTGTGTGTATGTGTCTGTGGGGGGAGAGAGAGAGAGAGAGAGAGGGAGAAAGAGAGAGAGAGAGAGAGAGAGAGAACATCTCCTTACAGCTAGGTATTCCTCCTCCCCCACATTATGGTGATGTGGGGTGGGTAGGGTGTATTGTTTGTATGAAGAGGAGGAGAGAAATTACATTTTTATCTCTTTTTCAGATTCCTTAGACACTTGTGGTACATCAAGTTGTTACATTCTCAGTGTATATTGACATCAGTACATATCAGGCTACGTGGTCTTAATTCCTTGAGGTTCCTCGACTAGAGATTTTTGTTTGACACTAACATTGTCAATTTATATTTAAATTATCATTTATACAGTCCTGTCACTACACTAGAGGTTTTTGAAACTTCTTGGGCCTTATATCTAGCTTGAGAGTACCGCTAGATTTTACACATCATACAGTGTGCACTGATGTTTTTAAGACAACTTTACTGGTAAATTCTTGTCTATAATGCAGGCATTGAAACTTCTTGGAGTCCTAAAACAATCTTAGTTTGTCTTTAATCTGGGTGGGGGTTGCCTTTCAGTAATCACATCCTTATACAAACTGTGACACTCATAGCTTGATTTAGTAGTCATCTGCTTCGGCAGTGTTATCTTATGTCAATTAAATTTATATGCAGTAGGATTCTCTGCATGTGTGTTCCACCAAGCACCGTTCACCTGGCAACCTTCCTGGCTAAAGGCAGTATGGTACTGTTAAACTTCTCTGACATCATCTTCTGTATTTTTTAAATGAGTATTTTAAACCAACGGGGATTTTTTCTGTTTTTTAGGCATGATCTAGCAGTTATAAGTACTGTATTTTCTAAACAACTGCCATTAGCTTCTGAAGAAGGACTGGTTGGTCCGAAAGCTAGAGCACTTTGTTCTAGTTGTTACATCTATGTTGGTCCATTAAAAGGTATCTAATCATTTGCTTCTGGATCTATTCTTGCAAGGACCGATACGGCAACTACTAAATCTAGATTTTAAAAGGTATAGTGCTGTGTTTACTTGCAGATGCTTAATGACAGTCTTTTTATATCAAAATAGATGTCTATTGTAATAAACAACATGTTCTAGATAACATAGACATATATGGATGTAACATTGCCATGAAAGAGAAAAAAGTGCAATTAAGGGTGTGTAATAGTGACTGCGTATAATTAATTTTCATTTCTAGACAAAAGAATGAACAGTGAATTATAGTACATGGCAGAATTATGGCATGTCTGGGTACAAGTGAATACATTTTTAAGAAACCTTTTTTAACAGATTTATGAACACTTGCAAGTTGACGCTGTACAGTATATGTGAAGTAACAGAAATGATAACATTAATTAGCCATATGGTAACAACATGTAACGGTAGTCTAAATATTACCTGCTGTCAGTTCCAGAATAGAAATACATTTATGAGAGTACTGTAGTTAAAAGCAGAATATAATACAATTAAATGTTATTTTAGCCAAGTTATTTAATATTATTTAAAAGTTAAAAATACTTGGGCTTAAAAAAAATTCATAATTTATTTCTAGTAATCGTATACGCTAATGTAGAGGAAGTTATCATCAAAACATTGGCTTTTGTACCAATAGTGTTACTGGATTGGTCAAAATAAATTAAATAAGTCACATACTGGGTGAGTGAGTCTTACTTTTCCAGATTTTTTTTTAGGTATTTATAATGCATTTACCCAGGGTAGCCTAGCTAAAAGGCAAGTTACATTTTTAGTGGGGTCCAGTTGGTACACTGTATTATTTTCAGGATAGTGCAGCACAGATGCACAGTTTAGTGGGGGCTCTGCTGTGCTGAGGTCCTACTTTTACATATTTTTACTAAATATTTAACCAGGATAGATCAGAGAACATGCAGTATCTTATGTTCAGTGGCGTCCTGCTTTTATACATTGTTACATTGTATTTACCCAGCACTGGCTAGCTGAGAGGCAATATTTCCAGTGGGCTCCAAAATTTTGACCCCAAATTTCTAACATAGTCTTTTTATGACCCGACCTTATGATCAAGACAGGTGAACTCTTTTAAATCCCATACGAAAGGTAATTTCTCTGCAAATGTAATAACTTGATTTGGAGGAGATTTGAAAATGACACCCATCATGTTAATGAGGTGGAGTAGCACAAGGGATATGTTGAACATTAGGAGCCAAAATCTGCAAAAATAAAGTTACGAGTAAATGTAGGTACAGATCAATGTTTCTTCATAACATAGTTGTTTTTTCACATTTTCACCCGAAATTTTCAACATAGATTTTTTATGGCCCCATGTCTTGACCAAGACAGTTGGATTTTTTTTTAAATCCTATCCAAATGGTGGTTTTACACAGAGACTGAAAAAACATACTTCAGAGGGGATTTAAAAAAAGACATCTGTCATATTCACCAAGTGGGGTAATAAAGGACTATATTGCATATTTGGGCCTAGATATTCAATGGGGTTGCACCTGGCACAATTGAGTTGCACCAGCGCAACCCCAGAACTGTGCCCCAGGGCAATATTCGAAAGAGGGAATTGTGCAGTGCAATTTCTGATGTGCTGGGTGCAAAGTTAATGCATGCAGCACATCTTCATGGGGGGTGCCCATGCATATGTGGCACATCCCAATATTCAGCCTGGGATGTGTGGTGCATCTGCTGGCACAACCCAGAGATATGCCATATATCTGGGCTTTAAGTTGAGCCTGTACAAAACTGGCTCAAGTGCTATCCACCCACTGGTGGGCCACTGTATAGCAGTGTGCAACACAGCAGCTACCAGCCATGGATGGCAACCCCCAACACACTCCACAAGCACACACAATAGTCTCTGGTGGTCCAGTGGTTCCCCCATCCTGTCCCATACCTGCGATCACCCTCATAATATTACAATTAATCTCCCTGGTGGTCCAGTGGGTCCCCCCCATACCACTGGTCACTGAAAATAAATATCTTACTTATCCCTGGTGGTCCAGGGGTACTGCCTCCCCATCCTGACCCTCCAATTACTGAAAATAAATATATTGCTGATCCCTGGTGGTCCAGTGGCAACCCCCTCCCCATCCTGACCCTCAATCACTGAAATTAAATATATTGCTGATCCCTGGTGGTGCAGTTGCAACCCCCTCCCCATCCTGACCCTCCAATCACTGAAAATAAATATACTGCTGATCCCTGGTGGTCCAGTGGCAACCCCCTCCCCATCCTGACCCTCAAATCACTGAAATTAAATACATTGCTGATCCCTGGTGGTGCAGTGGAAACCACCACCCCATCCTGACCCTCTGATCACCAAGATAATTATATTCCTTATCCCTGGTGGTCCAGTGGAACCCCCTCCCCACCCAAATCCCCGATCACCATCATAATATCAAAATAACTGCCCGGGTAATCCAGGGGTTCCCCTCACCTGCACAGGAACCCCAGCCCACCCAGCTCCTCCCTCTGGTCATCGGTGGGCAGCATACCCACTCGCATACCACCACCACGGCTGCCTGCCTACTGACAGCTTACAGTAGTTGCTGCAAGCTCATTGGTCCACACTGTGGACCAATGGGCATGCAGTACATACTGTAATAATTCACAACTTTGTGAAAGAATGACTTCATTCACAAAGTTGTGAATTATTACAGTACGTACTGCATGCCCATTGGTCCACAGTGTGGACCAGTGAGCTTGCAGCTGCTATAAGCTGTCAGTCAGTGGGCAGCCACAGTGGTATGTGAGTGGGTATGCTGCCCACTGATGATCAGGGAAATGACTTAATTCACAAAGTTGTGAATTATTACAGTATGCACTGCATGCCTATTGGTCCACAGTGTGGACCAATAAGCTGAATTAACTACTATAAGCTGTCAGTCAGTGGGCAGCCACAGTGGTATGCAGATGGGTATGAGCTGGGTGGGCTGGGGCTTTTGTGTGGGTGAGGGGGTGAGGGAAACTACTGGATCACCGGGGATAGTTATTTTGATAATATGATGTGATCAGGGATGTGGATGGGGAGGAGGGTTCCACTTCACCACCAGGGATAAGGAATATATTTATTTTCAATGAGTAAAGGGTCAGGATGGGGAGGGCGGTACCACTGGACCACTAGGGATAGGACATATATTATATTTTGGTGATCGCAGGTACAGGATGGGAGGGGGGAACCACTGGACCACCAGGGCTATTAATATAACATTGTATATGGCAATCGAAGGTACGGGCAGGGAGGGGTGGAACCACTAGTCCACCAGGGCTGTATATAATTGTCACAATGAGCCAGCCCACGTGGTGGGGCAGCTGGATTAATGCTTGCAATGCCAGTGACCCGGGTTTGGCAATGAGCCCAGATCGTCGGAGGCCGGCCGGGGAACAAGGATCAAGCATCCTCAGGACTGCTCTCCTTCTCTGAGTCTTTGAATTTTAAAACATTCAGCACAGTAGATCTTAGGCTGATTCATTTTAAAACATTACACAACTTATATTACACACCGGCACAGAGGCATAAGATGGGTCTATCCAATTCACCTGCCTGTCATAAATGTAAATCAGGTACTGGCTCTTTACTCAATATGTTCTGGTCATGTCCCTGTATACAGCCTCTATGGGTTGATATAGAAAAATTGTTTCAGGACATCCCCATAATTTTCAATCATATTAAACTGGATACCTGCATCTTGGGTCACTTCAGAACAGGTATACATTGGACTAGAGAACAGAATTGTGCCCTTCTCCTGATAGGTGCCTCAGTTAAGCATATTATACTGAAGTACCAGCTTGAAGTCAAGTCACCATCCATGCAGGAATGGAGAAATAACGTATTAGAAATCCTTAGAATGGAAAAGTTGGCCCTATCCTTAAGGGACAATATATCTAAATTCTCTAAGCAATGAGATACTATTTATAAATTACTATCTTCAGATGCACCTCCCTAAGCCATAATTGTTGTGTCTACATATTTATCTGATTGCTGACCTACAGTGAACACATATGGTCATCTAACTTACTGATATTGGTGTGACTTCTACTAATCTTGCAGATCACCCTTCCCTTCTTTAATTTTCACCTTTTCTCTTCTTTTCTGTTTACTTCCTATATGCTAACTAATGTACGGAACACATTTTAATTATTTTAATATTACATGGGTTTAGCATTTCAGGTGCATCATCCTTTTAAATATCTTCTCTATGGATATCTTGTTTCCTAGATGAAGTTAGATAGGGGATATTCTCTTAACGCAGACATTTTCAGCTTCTTTAGAAATGCATTTTGATATGCAAAATCACTGTTTTGAGGTTAATATGCTTGTTTACTGTACTAATTACTTAGTTAATATTTATTCATTTGCATACTTAACAGTAGCACTTTGCTAATAATTGCTAATGTTCACAATGTCATTGTTATTTGAGCAAAATAGAAGTATTCAAGAAGAATTTCTTTATTAAGATTGTAACATGAAATTTTCATTATGAGCTCATGTTGGGAAAGCCTGTTATTTTAGTATTTACCTATTTCTGTGTACATGTTCTGACTTATTTATTCTAAAAGAATAAACATTTTATTGACAAAAAAAAGATCCAACAGTGACACACCGCTGAAATGCCATTCTTTGTAACAAAATGTTTGCTGTGCAAGCGTGTGCACACAAACATAAAAACATGATGTTGCATCTGTGTGTGGGCTGATAATAAAACAAAAAGGTAATATTAAATGCACACTAAAAATAGAAAATAGAGTTAAAATTGACATTTTGAACATAGGTCTTCTTCAGGAATTATCTAAAAGAGAAAAAAAAGCAACGTTAGTGGAAAAAGAAAATTATAGGACTATGTAGAAGAAAAAGTGACATTAGGCAAGGCAGGAACAGAATCTGGAGAACAAAAAGGTGATGACTGGTACGAAGAGGCATAGCAGGAGTAAGCAAACTGAGGAGTCCTCAGGCAGGGACTAAGTACTGTAACAGAGCACAATAAAGAGGCTAAAAGGTGATAAAGTGGCAAAAGAAAACAGAGACATATGGGAAAATAAACAAAAGATATGCACACATAGCTGGAATGCCCATGTGAGTATACCCCCACACACACACACACACACACACTAGATGGAAGTGTGTGCAGGCATACCCACACTTGCAAATGCACCATGCACACATGCAAGGCAAAGATATGATGGGTGTGGGGGTCAAACGAACAGTCAACAGTAGAAAACCATGAGGTGGCTGAAAGATTTTAATAGAAAATAAATCTGTTGTTTACACCAGAGGGCTGTTAGGAACCTAGGCAAACGATAAGCCTGGTTTCTGTGATTATGCTTTGGTCAGCATCCCAGAAACTCTGCTGAAGGACACATATTCCTCCCAGAAAGATCATTAACATTATGGTCCCTGGAAGTAAAATGGGAATTTAATGGGTTTATCAGTGTCTCCATTTCTGACTGCTTTGTAATGTTCTGAATTGGTCAACCACGCATCTGCAAGTTTCTCTGATGTACACAGCTGCACACTTTCTGCAGAGAATGTTGATATACAGTGTATGCAACTGTAGTGTAATATTATGAGGTACCACTAGAGGGCAGCATGGACTCTAAAAGAACATAGATTTTTAGCAATAGTAGTGTTGCTATAACGATCTAGAATTGCTCTCTCTCTCTCTGTATAAGAAGAAGGCTGCCTTGTGAGAAGCATGTAATAAAGCTCTGCAGTTCCTAAAGAAGTTCCCTGTGTACATAGCTTGGTTTTCAGGATACAACAGATTAGTTGGCGATGAGGATAAAAGAAAGTGTCAGTGAGCAAATAAAGACAGAGGACTTTTTCACCCAGAGTGAGAAAAAGAAAATTATTCGGAGAGTGAAAGTAAAGAAAGTAGTGGGAGCTACACATACAATAGGTGGCTATCGACATTCAAAGAGGAAATGGCTGGCACGGTAGGAACTGTGGCTTCTTTTACTCCTCAAATTCAGACCTGGGAGGAATATGTAAAATCTCATCACATTTCTGTATCGCAAATGATATTACAGAGGCTATAAAAAGAGCCATTTTACTAAGTGGTGTGGGTGCACAAACCTTCACCTTAATGAGAAATTTGTTAAGCCCATAAAAGCCTTGTACCAAATCGTACGAAGACTTAGTAAAATTGTTGAAAAATCACTAACCCAAAACTGAGTGAAATTGTATGAAGGTTCATATTTAATTCTAGAAATAGAAAAATTGGCAAGACTGCAGGAGCATAAGTGCCACAGTTGAGAAAAATGGCTCAGCACTGTAGTTATGGAGAAACTTTACACAGAAACATTGAAACATAGAAGTTGATGACAGAAGGAGACCGCTAGGTCCATCTAGTCTGCTCATTTGTTTTAGCCCTATTTTGACACTCTAGTTGCCCTTTGTAGTCAGGGCAAATGCTAAGAGATAGGCTGGTTTGTGGAATAAATGATGATAGAATTCAAAGAAGGTTATTGTCAGAAACAGATTTAATGTTTAAAACAACACTGAAGTTGGCGCAAGCTGTGGAATCTGCCAGTCAAAATGTAAAAGATTTACAGCTGCAGTTGAGAGAAATGTCTGGGCCCTCTTGTAGTTCACAAAAGACACAGGACTCCATAAACAAAATGTTTAGGAACACAGAGCAGCCGAATAAGAACATAACTAAAAATTGCTACCATTGTGGTGGCCATCATTTCTCACAGGAGTGTTGCTTTAAAGATGAAAGATGCAACATATGTGGAACGAAAGGCTACATCAGCAAAGCCTGTTGAAATAAGATTAAAGAGAAAAGAAAAGTACACACACCAAGAAAGACAGGGAAACAGAGTAAGAACTGTTCAAAAGCTTCCAGCATATCCTCCACTTGCAGGGGAAAGCGAGAACACAAAGGAAGAGCAGGCTTATGCTGTGCATAGTATGAAGAAGGCAAATATTCCCAAAGTATTGTAGCACCAATCATTCAGATGTTGGACATTAATGGTAAAACTGTACAATTTGAGGTGGACACCAGATGTAGTGTCACCATCACGAATCAAGCAGCATTCTCTGTGTTGTGGAATAGGGAGGAAGTCCCAGAGCTGGAGAAGTGTGCAATTAAATTGAAAACTTATACAGGGGAACCTGTAGAGATGCTGGGGTCAGCAAGAGTAACAGTGACAAACAAAGAGAC
This sequence comes from Neoceratodus forsteri, assembly GCA_016271365.2. Classification (NCBI taxonomy): domain Eukaryota; kingdom Metazoa; phylum Chordata; order Ceratodontiformes; family Ceratodontidae; genus Neoceratodus; species Neoceratodus forsteri. Next base: position 758,328,694 of record CM028135.1, read on the forward strand.
AGTTAAAGAATTGCTATTGGTAGTGGTGACTGGGACAGGCCCAGATTTGTTAGGCCGAGGCTGGATTGCTGAACTGGCCAAGGATTGAAGAACAGTCAATCAGGTGACACTGTTACAGCAGTGGACACTGCAGGATGTGCTGCAAAACATGAAGCAGTATCCAAAGAAGATCTAGGAACTTTACAGGATACCGGACATGCAAAAATATACATGGACAGTGACGCAACTCCATATTTCTTTAAACCGAGATCTGTACCTTGCACAATGAAACCCAAGGCTGAGGCTGAAGTTTATTATCTTCTGAGAGAGAAAGGTTATAGAACCAGTTCAGTTTTCAAGCTGGGCCACACCCATTGTTCCTGTACTGAAGCCCGATGACTCCATGAGAATATGTGGAGATTATAAACTGAATGTTAATAGAGTGCCATGCTTGGAATAGTACCCAATTCAAAAAATTGATTTGTTTGCAGTCCTTGCAGGAGGAGAATGGTTCACAAAGCTAAAAATGAGTCATGCGTACCAACAGATTGAGTTGGATGAAGACTCCAAGCAGTATGTTACTGTGAATACCCACAAGGGTCTGTTCAGGTATAACCATTTACCCTTCAGTGTTTCATCTGCTCCTACCATTTTCCAGTGAACTATAGATGGGCTGTTGCAAGGAGTCCCCCATGTGTCAGTGTACTTAGATGATATTTTAGTAACAGGCCGAACAGAAGGGGAGCATCTGCAAAACTTGGAAGAAGTTATAAACAGACTGGAAAAAGCAAGACTTCAGTTAAAATGGAGCAAGTGCACTTTTCTAGGTAAGGAAGTGGTGTTCCTGAGACTTAAAATAGATGCCACAGGATTGCAGCCTGTAAAAGAAAAAGTACAGACAATGCAAAAGGCCCCCACACCCAATAATGTGTCTGAGTTGAACGCTTATCTGGGACTGCTAAATTATTATAACAAGTTCTTACCAAACCTATCAACCCTTTTGATGCCTTTGTACTGGCTCTAGAGGAAAGGAGTGAAATGGCATTGGGGAGCCGAGCAAGAGAAAACTTTTGAGGCTTCCAAGAAGTTACTCCAATCATCAGATGTGTTAGTTCACTATGACAGAGACAAAGACCTCATTTTCTCCTGTAATGCTTCACCATATGATGTTGGTGCATTTTTGTCGCACCGCATGCTTGATGGAAATTATAAACCTACTGGATTTGTGACAAGGACTTTGACAGATGCTGAAAAAAAATTATGCACAGCTTGACAAGGAGGGATTGACTGTGATGTTTGGGGTGCAGAGATTTCACAAGTATATTTATGGGTGACATTTTGTCATCTGCACAGACCACAAGCCCTTGATTTCTCTCCTCAGTGAGATGAAGACCGTACCACAGATGGCCTTGCCAAGGATCCAGAGGTGGGCTGTCACACTTTAGGCTTATGAGTATACCATAGCGTACAAGGTGGGTAAGGACCATCGTAACGCTGATGCCTTAAGTCATCTTCACCTACCAGAGGACCCAACCAAATCTCCTTGTGAAGAGCGAGTGTTGTTAATGGACCACATAAATGCCTCACCAGTGACAGCTGCTCAGATCAGGTTCTGGACTGGAAAAGACCCTGTGCTGGCAAAGGTCCAGGAGCATGTCTTGCAAGGATGGCCCACGGTAGTTCCGGAAACTCAGTTCACACCATACTTCTCCACAAAAACTGAGCTCAGTGTGCAGGATGAATGTGGCTTATGGGGGGCTCGCATTGAGGTGCTGCCCCAAGGTCATAAACTTGTCCTTGAGCAGTTGCACTAGTGCCACCTTGGAATTACATGAATGAAAGGACAGACTAGAAGTTATGTGAGGTGCCCCAAGATGGATGAAGAAATTGAAAGTAAGGTTCAAAGTTGTGACACGTGCCAAGAACATAGGAAAGCTCTAGCCACTGCTCCACTCCACCCATGGGAGTGGCCTGAGAAACCCTGGAGGCGATTACATCTGGATTATACCGAACCATTCCTTGGAAAATATTCCTAGTTATTGTGGATGCACATTCCAAGTGGATAGATGTTTATACAATGGCTTCAGCTATGTCAGCAGCTACCATACAGAAACTCCGAATGAGCTTCAGTAACCATGGCATATCCAAGATGGTAGTGTCTGACAATGGAACTCCTTTTGTTAGCATTGAATTTAAAGAGTTTATGGAAAGAAATGGAGTTACCAACACAACTTCTGCTCCATATCACCCTTCATCAAATGGGTTAGCAGAAAGAGCAGTACAAACATTCAAGGAGTATTTAAAGAAAATGTCTGGAAGTATGTTAGAAACAAAAGTAGCTTGCGCATTGTTCAGCTATAGAATAACGTCACAGTCAACAACAGAAGTATCACCAGCTGAGATGTTAGTGGTTTGGAAATTGAGGACAGCCTCGGATTTGTTACACCCTGATTTTAAAGAAAAGGTGATACAGAAACAGTTAAAAACCAAGGAAAGGCATGATAAGCATGCAAAAGCATGACGTTTTGTGGCAGGAGATTCAGTATACAGTCGCAACTTTGGTCAAGGAAAGAGATGGATATTCGCAATTATTCATGAAGTGACAGGACCCCTGTCCTACAAAGTGTTGCTGGGAGATGGCAGAGTAGTACGCTGTCATGTGGATCAATCCACAGGAGGTACAATGAACCAGACAGAGCTGTGGACATAAAGGTTGACAACTCTGTGAAAGGGGCCAATTTCCAAAGCCAACCCAATTCCTTAAAGACTCATGAGAAATCAGGAGAGTTACCACTTTCCACAGAAGTCCCGAGTAAGGAAGTCCAGAATAATCCAAAGACATCCATCATTGACATAAAACCTATACAGCTTGGACTAAACATTAAAGAAATGATGTAATCAACTGTGTTTGGAAATTCCTCACCTGTAGATAGTTCAGTACCAGATTTAGAGCTTAGACGCTCTCAAGAAACAGAAGACCTCCCTCATATCTGAAGGACTATGAATGTTAAATAATAATAATCATACTAAAAAAAAGTAGTAGCCTCTTTAAGGGGAGAGGGAAGAAATTATATATATGCAACTGTAGTGTAGTATTACAGCAGTGCTAGAGGGCAGCACAGACTCTAAAAGAACATAGATCTTGAGAAATAGTAGTGTTGTTAGAAAGATCCAGAATCTATATGTGTGTGTGTGTGTGTGTTTGTGAGAAGCATATAATAAAGCTCTGCAGTTCCTAAACATGTACCCTGTGTACACAGCTTGATTTTTCAGGATACAGCAAATACAATATATCACATTGCTGGAAATACAGGAGAACTCCTTGGTGATGTGAAAAACACTTGTGAGACCTTAAATTTAAGTGACACTAGAAATAAATATGCAGCTATGATGGCTGGTTCTATTGCAAGCTTTGGTACCTGGTAGGAAGGAATTGTTAGGAGTATGGAGGCTACTACATGCCAGGGGATTCCACAGGTTGGATTGTCTGCTGTAGGAGGCAATTAGTAACTCTATAAGGGAACCTTTGCTATTAGGGTCAGTTTGCGGGATAGAAACTTCCTAGTGAGAAGGGGTCTTAGAATGGAAGTAGTAGACCAGGTAGAGGCTGTGGACATGGCCTACCTAGACCAAAGTAGTAGACCAGGGAGGGACTGTAGACATGGGCTACTTAGACTTTAGCAAGACATTTGACACAGTCCAACACAAAAGATTAATAGTCAAATTAACCAGCCTGGGAGCGGGTCCCAGGGTGGTAGCCTGGATAAAACATTGGCTGGACAACAGGACACAGAAAGTCATTGTAAATGGAGTCCACTCTGAAGAAAGAGGGGTTAGTAGTGGGGTACGGCAGGGTTTAGTACTGGGTCCAGTTCTTTTTAATGTCTTTATAAGTTACATTGCAGAGGGACTGGAAGGAAAAGTATGCCTCTGCAGATGACACAAAGATCTGCAACAGGTTTGATACACCAGGAGGTATGGAAAGGATGAGAAGGGACTTGGCAAGGTTGGAGGAATGGTCAGAAGTATAGCAGCTTGGATTCAGTGCAAAGAAGTGCAAAATAATGTACCTGGGAAACAAAAACCCAGGGGAAGATTACACAATGGGGGGAGGTAGTAACAACAATAAAAATGGAAAGGGACCTGGGGGTAATCATATCAGATGACCTTAAGGTTGGCAAGCAATGTGAGAAGGCGGTAGGGAGGGATGGGGGAATACTGGGATGCACAGGGACAGGCATCACCAGCAGAAAACAGGAAGTTGTTATCCCCCTGTACAGACAATTGGTGAGACCCAATCAAGAGTACTGCATCCAGTTCTGGAGACCCCATCTCCGCAAGGACATAGACAGGATGGAGGCAGTTCAGAGGAGGGCAACTAAAATGGTGCAGGGTCTGCAAGAGAAGCCATATGAGGAGAGACTAAAGGAGCTTAATATGTATGCCCTTGAGGAAAGGAGGGAGAGGGGACATGATAGAAACATTTAAGTACCTCAGTGGAATCAACAAAGTCCAAGAGGGTAGCATCTTTCAGAAAAAGAGATGTGCAGGAACAAGGGGACACAATTTGAAGATAGAGGGGGGATGGCTCATGGGCAATGTGAGGAAGTTTTCTTTCACAGAGAGGGTGGTGGATGCATGGAACAGCCTTCCAGAGGAGGTTGTGGGGTCTAAAACTGTGGAAGAATTCAAGAATGCATGGGACAGGCATAAGACAATTTTTGTGGCGGTTAGGAAGAAATAGGCCGTTGGTTAAATAGGATCTGCAGCTTATCCTCTAGGTAGGGAATCGAGCAAACTAGGTGGGCCAAGCAATCCTCATCTGCTGTCAAAGTCAATGATTCTATGAAAGGAAGCACCAGTAGAATACACTGTTGTTGTGTGACAGTACCCCTCCTATGATCAAGGTTATAGGGCACATTACTAAACACAGGAGAGTGCTCAGTGGGTTTGTAATAAGATGTCTTCTGACTGCTGTCAGTGCAGAACACTGGCCTGCAGAAATTGGTTTATAACCAAACCCATTGACTCACACAGCTTTCTCCTTTTCAGCCCTTTCCATCCTAAACTTGTTAAGAATAGTTTGCCATATTCACAGTTCCATAAACTTCCCAAGTTATGCAGTGAAAATGAAGATTTTGCTGAGCAGGCTCAAATAATGCAGTTGTTTTTTAATTAACAGGGGATACACAGAAAGCAAAGTGGACAGAGCCCTCTCCTGGGTCAGTAATGTGTCCCATAACCTTGATCCTTACAGGAGGGATACTCTCATGCAAGAGCAACTAGTGCAACAACGCATTTGCAGGTCCTTCTCTTCGACCCTGTCCACACTACACCAAAAGAACCCTATGTAACATTACAGAGGAGTCAAACCAATTACCGTAACTGTTTACGTTTACACTGGTAACGTTACAGAAGGCATTTTCATAACCTGTTGTGAGGTGGTTTCAACAATGGTTTCTATAACGCTTATAGTCCTGTAACGTTACCAGTGTGTGTCTAAACGCTCCACCGTGTAGCCTCCAGTCTCCCACTATACCTGCATGCATTGCAGCATGATTTCACTGCATGCAGGGAGGTCGGAGGCTACCAGGACATGTGCAGACGTCAGCGTGAAGCACGGGTGTAGGCTGCAATACTGGGATGCCTTCATTCCACAGTATCTTGACAGTTGTATGTCCACCCCCGGGTTTACTCCATGTCCCCACCTAGCCTACCTCTCTGGCCACACTTGCCTCCCCCAAGGGCCACCTCCTGATAATATCCATGTACTGTTCTTGATGACTCCTTTCACTGTGATGAGTGTCAGGAGTACCCTGCCTGCCCATGTGTGATGTGGCAGCAACACTACCTGCTGAGCAGTGCCAGTAGTGAACACATACATTAGTGGAACTCCTGAGTATATCGTGGAGCACTGCTGTGGTGAACAATAGATGTGTGGCGCTGTGTACAGTGGAGTGGTGGGGAACACTGAAGACAGTAGTAGAGGGTCTGTCTTCAGCCATACAGCAGCAGTACATGAATGTCTGTTGTACCCAGGTGCCTTAATACTGGCAGAACTGATGCCATGTCTCCCTCTCTTTCCCTCGCTCCCTCTCACTGACGTAGCCCCCAATTCCATCATATGGATCTCCCCCTCCCTCGAACCTCTCTCTGTCACCTCCACAACATACAGTATATGTGTCTCATAACAGTGAAATATGTTTTTTTTCATACCATGACTGTACCATATGCACAGTACTCCACAGGACATGTAGGAGGGCATCTCAAAATGCAGCTGTCATCACTGAGTGCACCATGGGATGTGCACTGCTAATACAGAGTTGAGACCACACACACTATCGCACTTAGTGTGGACAGACTGTAATGTTTTCAAACCATTATACACACTGTAACGTTTACAGTCTGTAACAGTTTGAAACCATAACAGCTTTTCCGAGTGTAGTGTGGACAGGGCCTCTCATTCCAAGACCTCATCTATTCACAGGACCATCACTAGAAACATTCTTATTCTGCAAACTGACCCCAATATGAAAGCTGCCTATACTGGGCCACCAATTGCCTCCTACCACAGACCACCCAACCTCCGGAATCTTCTGGTACAAAGCAGCCACCATACTCATAACAATTCCTTCCTACCAGGTACCATAGCCTGTAACAGAACCTCGTTATACCTGCAAATTTTATTTCTAATGTCACTTAAATTCAAGGTCCCACAGGTGCTTTTCACATCATCAAGGAGTTCCCACGCATTTCCAGTTATGTGACTTATTGTATTCTTTGCAGGAAACATGCAGCTGTTCTACATCAGGGAGACTGGCAGACGCTTAGCTGAACAATTCAGGGAACATTACAGAGCAGTCAGAAATGGAGACACTGATAAACCCATTGTATCCCATTTTACCTCCAGGGATTATAACATCAATGATCTTTCTGTTTGTGTCCTTCAGCAGAGTTTGCAAGATGCTGACCAAAGACAAAAACACAGACACAATCTAATCATCCAGCTAGGCTCCCAGCAGCCCTTTGGTTAAAATGACAGACTTATCATCTACTAACACCTTTCAGCCACCTTATGGTTTACCACTGTTGTCTGCCCTTTTTACCCACCCCATCTATCTTTGCTTGCACATGTGTATGGTATGTATCCAAGTGTGGGTATGCCTGTGCACTCTTCCATCCAGTTGTGTGTGTGTGTGTGTGTGTGTGTGTGTGTGTGTGTGTGTGTGTGTGTGTGTGTGTGTGTGTGTGTGTGTGTGTATACCCACATGGGCCCTCCAGTTATGTGTGCTTATCTATTTTCATTACTCCGGATGTCCCTTCCCCCACCTTTCTCATGCTTCAGCTTTCTTACTATACCCCGTTACAGCCATAAATCCCCACTTGAGGACTCCACAGCTCATTTAGTCCTACTATACCTCTTCATACCCATCCTCACCTTTATGTTTTCCAGCTTCCATTCTTACCTTGCCTATTATCACTTTTTCTCTTAGATCCCCCCATTTTCCTTCCTCACATGTATATATCCCTAATTTCCTTTCACCTCTACTCTAACTTCATTTTTTTGTTCTCTTTTGGATAATTCCTGAAGAAGATCTATTGTTGAAATGCTGATTTTAACTCTATTTTCAATTTTTAGTGTGCACTTAATAGACACCTTTTTTGGTTATGAGTGTCTTTAATATTTAAAAAACAACCATGACTGACTACAAATTATGTCAATTTATAATGAGCATATAAATACTCCTTCCATTTATGGTGAAGCAGCAACGACTGTGAGGAAGCTCTGTCACATCACAACTCACAGTAGTCAATGGTTTAGGAATACTGCCTGTAGGGAGATCACATCTGCTCCTGCCCTAACAAACCCCTATACAGACATAGTTTACCAGCTTTATTCTTCTTGCCATAGGAATAAAAAAATGGTTAACATCTCCAACCTAAAACTATCCCCTGCAAGCTCCATGGGACATAGGGAATGGAATATGACTACTCATGCTCCCCTTTGTCAGCTTTGGGCCTAAACCGTCTGTCCCACTGGTGAGTATTGTAACTATAACAGTACTTGTCAAATTCCCCACTCCAATAAAGCTGAAAGTCCTACCAATTTGGAAGACTTTGTCCATTATGTCTGAGTCATTGGAGTGTAGCTTGATGTATTGTATCCCAAGGATGCTGTAGAAGACTAAACTGCTGTTGCCAATGTCTGCATCCACTGCTGTCACTTTAATTAGATCTGAGCCCACCTTGGCATCTGTTGCAACCCCTGTGGGAGGTGAAATTGGAAAGAAAACAAGAATTAATGACATGGCAGTTTGCTGGGTTACTCTTTATACAGATACACACAGTCAGTATTTTAAAAATGTATATTAAATGAGGAATTTAGTGAGCTAACTGGGTATGGAAAGTTGACTACAGTAGCTGCCAGTGGAAAGAAGAAGAATTTGCATTTCTAAAGCGCTTTTCATATACAATGTATCTCAAAGCACTTTTGTAAGTAATTTCCATTGACAGATGAGGACAGACACAGAAAGAACAAATTCTGCCAGACTTACCATCATTTCTTTTGGCAATGTGGAGCAACACAGATATAAAATCACAAATCAAGCTGAGGCTGATTACCTGTAACTATAGTTTTACTAATAGTATTCTGGTCACATCCACACTAATACAGTTGAAGTGTGCACATTCAGTGGCTCAAGAAATTCTGTTGGTTGTTTCACTCAGCTCACCCTACTACATGTCCTTGAGTCCCCGCTCACCTTATGATCCAAAGTCCTGTCCTTGATCACTGCACTCCACTGTATCACTCAATGGCCCCCATGGGTCCCACACCTTCAGTCACAAATGCCTGACTACATGGAAATCCTTACCATAATCACTATGCCTGGTAAATTGCCCCTTGTCCTCCAGTACAAAAGTCATGGAATGGTTCTTTTCAGTCTCCTGTAAGCATAAAACTTGCTGCCATCATTCCGATGGTGTAACATAGGTAGCAACTTCTGTCCCTGTAATCCCTGCACTGGGCCTTACCTTGAAACGTTGTTGTGCCTAAGTAAACATACAATACCTTATAAGCTGTGCAGTGTATCTAGCACTAGTTATATCTCTAACACATCTGCTTGTCATCAGAAGCGTTTCCTTATTGGGACACCATTGTAAGCGAACTCTGCTTAATGGTTTACATCCTGAATAATATTGAATTGAATTGAATACCTAGAGCAGCAAAAGGAAAGAAAGGAATTTGGCTTTTTGTAGTGCCTTTCAAATACACTGCATTCCAAACCAGTTTACAAGCCCTGAACAGTTGGCAGTAGCCACTTGGCACATGCTGACAGGTTAAGTTAGACTGAGGGCAGTTAATATTTAAAGTACATAGAGAGGGATAGGGATGGGGGAAGGTTAAGCACAGAGAGTTTAAGAGCCTCATTTATAGTCACACTAAGTAAGTGGCAGCAGTAGGACTCAAACCTGGACCCCTCAGCACCACCTACTTTCTTCCAGAACATACCTGGTCTCCATTTTATGCAAGGATAGAATTTATAGTTCAGCACTGTTCAGTTCTGATCAAAAGCCCATCCTAGGCTCAGATGTCCCCCTGTTCATCACAGCAGAGGTCTGATAAGTAAGAAAGCCTCAAGGGGAGCCCTTGTTCATTGACCAGTTGCTGGTGTTCGTACCTTGTATGGCTTTGTGAATACTCTGGAGATGGAGAGAGGATCACAGATGTAGAAGTGGGTAGCCATCTGGGAACTAGCGACCACCGAACAGTATGGTTCACAATAAACACAGCAATAGAGTCAAGCCATACAAAGGCAAAAGTACTGGACTTCAGGAGGGCTGACTTTGCCAAAATGGGTGAGTGCCTAAGGAATGCACTAGCAAATGGGCAGGAAGGAGGGGTGGAAGAACAATGGGGAATAATAAAAACTGCCATCACAGAGGTAACAAGCATTTGTGTGAAGCAAATAAACAAAACAAAACGATGTAAGAAACCACTATGGTTCTCAAAGGAGGTGGCAGTGAAGGTTCAAGAGAAAAAGAAAGCATTCAGAAAGTACAAGGAATCACAGAAGGAACAGGACAGAGAAGTGTATCAGTTAAAGCAAAAGGAAGCTGGGAAGGCAGTCAGAACAGCAAAGGCCCGAACTGAGGAAAAGATAGACAACTCAGTTAAGAAGGGGGATAAAACCTTTTTTAGGTACATCAGGAAGCGAAGGAAGACTAAGGGAGGGATAGTGAGGCTTAATGAAGGGAAGGGGGGTGGGCAGAGGGTGACTGTGAAAAGGCAGAGATACTAAACAAATATTTTTGCTCAGTATTTACAAACGAAGAGGGGGAGGTACCTAAAACAAACAACAGAAACACTCTGGATACAGAAGTTGATACCAGCCCATTTACAGAAAAAAGGGTCCTGAAAGAACTCTTAAAACTGAAGGTGGACAAAGCAATGGGGCCTGATGGGATTCATCCCAGAATTCTAAAAGAACTAAGGGTAGAACTAGTGACACCACTAACTACCCTCTTTAACAAATCATGGAAGGATGGGGTGGTACCTGAGGACTGGAGGAGGGCCAATGTGATTCCCCTTTGCAAAAGCGGGAGCAGGGCAGAAGTGGGAAACTACAGACCAGTTAGTTTAACCTCAGTAATAGGGAAAATGATGGAATCACTTCTGAAGGAAAGAACTGTCGAGTACCTAGAGGCCAGAGGGGCACAGGACCCAAGGCAGCATGGATTTACAACAGGAAGGTAATGCCAGACGAATCTAATAGATTTCTTTGACTGGGTGACCAAAGTAGTAGATCAGGGAGGGGCTGTGGACATGGCCTACCTAGACTTTAGCAAGGCATTTGACTCAGTCCCACACAAAAGATTAATATACAAGTTAGCCAGCCTGGGAGTGGGTCCCAAGATGATAGCCTGGGTGAAGAATTGGCTGGAGAATAGGACACAAAGGGTAATAGTAAATGGAGTCCACTCTGAAGAAAGGGGGGTTACTAGTGGAGTGCTGCAGGGTTCAGTATTAGGACTGGTCTTCTTCAATGTCTTTGTAAGCGACATTGCAGAGAGACTGAAAGGAAAAGTATGACTCTTTGCAGATGACACAAAGATCTGCAACAGAGCTGATGCACAAGGTGGGGTGGAAAGGACGAGAAGGGACTTGGCAAGGTTAGAGGAATGGTCAAATGTATGGCAGCTTAGATTTAATGCTAAGAAGTGCAAGGTAATGCACCTGGGAAACAAAAACCCAGGGGAAGAGTACACAATGGGGGGTGCAATACTAACAACAACAAAAATGGAAAGGACCTGGGGGTAGTCATATCAGATGACTTAAAGGTGGGCAAGCAATGTGAGAGGGCAGTAAAGAGGGCTGGGGGGATACTGGGATGCATAGGGAGAGGCATCACCAGTAGAAAACAGGAAGTTGTTGTCCCTCTGTACAGACAGCTGGTGAGACCCCATCTGGAGTACTGTGTGCAGTCCTGGAGACCCAATCTCTGTAAGGACATAGACAAGATGGAAGCTGTCCAGAGGAGGGCAACTAAAATGGTGCAGGGTCCAAACCAGAAGACATCTAAAGAGAGAGACTAAAGGAGTTTAATATGTATAGCCTCGAGGAAAGGAGGGAGAGGGGGACATGATAGAAATGTTCAAGTACCTCAAGGAATCAACAAAGTCCAAGAGGGTAGCATCTTTCAAAAAAAAGAGGTGCAAGAACAGGGGTCAGCAATTTGAGATAGAGGGAAGCAGCTCAGAGGTAATGTAAGGAAGTACTTTTCACAGAGAGGTTGTGGATGCATGGAGCAGCCTTCCAGAGGAGGTTGTGGAGTCAAAAACAGTGGTTGAATTCAAGCATGCATGGGACAGCCAAAAGGCAATTCTAGGGGGTGGGGGTAGAAAGAAGTAGGCTGCTGGTTAACTAGGATCTGTAGCTTATCCATTAGGTAGGGAAATGGGCAGACTGGGTGGGTCAAGCGGTCCTTATCTGCCATCAAATTCTATGTTTCTATGTTACTCACAAAACACCATAAGTTTTAATGCTGGTAAAGGCTGTCCAAAGAACAGCAGCCCCCTACTTTTCACTTACTAGTCATTTGTAGTGCAGTGGGAAATGTGAAGGGTGTTTGAGGTGCTGAGGGGTAGGAGGTTTATTTGGGACCAGAACAGGCCATATATTTGTTTCAAGCATTGTGAGGGGAAGGGGGGGCTGGTGTTATAGAGGGGTGGATAGCGGTATCTTGGAGGGACACATTTATGTAGGAGAATGGGGAGAGCTGGGTGGTGGTGGTGAGATATTGGGTGGCAAAGAAATATTTAATACAGCAGAATGATAAGTTGGGTTGGAGTCAGATATGATTTGGCAGTGTGTGTAAGTGGGGGTGGATTGCTGACTAGTTAAATCTGAATATTCACCAAATAGTGATGATATTTGGTATTTGGACCAGAAGGCTACATACGTGACTGTTCAATGTTCTTGATAACTGGTTCTAGTTCCATTTCACATCCCCTACTGGACAGAGAGTAGTAGTGGTATTTTATTCATGCAAACATGAAACAGGTATACAATCCCATTGGGCCAGTGCTCATTTACAAGGGACACCTTTGCACAGAAGTTTGTTTATAGCATGGCAGTTACAGGGGTCCGCTGTCATTACCTCTGTATAACAGAGGTCATATGAATAGAAATCAGTAGCACTGAGAAGACAGATGAACACACAAAGCGGTACAGCACAGTTAGAACAGTATTTTTTTTCTTTTATTTACAACACGGGGAGGAGAATCAGTAAAACAAAACAGTGTGGCTAATCAGTCTGTATGCCATGTTGAACATTATAAAATGGGCATCCAAAATAAAGAAGTCTCATTGGTCAAAATTTATCATGTGACCATGAAATCTGCTTCATGTACAGTCATCCTAGTCCTAAACCACATCACACAATGAGCAAATCAGTCCCCCTACAACCAGACTTGATCTGCCATCTCAAACATGGCTGTTACCTTTACGCTGTAAAAAACCTTCAGCTGGGCCCTAAAAATAAAACAACCTTAAAGTAAATGTTGAAGGTTTCCATAGCAAATGGGAATAGTAACCTGTAGGTGTTGTGAATCAGTCTTCTACCATTCAAACTGCCAAATAGTACTGTTTTCCATGAAAAAAATATTTTTATTTTGGTGCTCTGCTTCATTTGCATAACCCGCCCCTTTTGTTCACAGTGCTGCGACATCATACCAGGGAAACAAAGTTACTGTACCCACAATGCCTCACTATGTAAATTAGTATACAGGGTATTATATTTCTGTGCTCCCTGAAGAAATAGGAGCCAACATCTCTCAGTATAGAAGTCGTGTAGCTAGATACAGTATGTACAATGCATGGTTGTGAAAATAAACAAACAAAAGCTTATATTGTTGACGCCACCACACAAATATGGGACAGCATCTCAGAGTAAGGAAATTGTAAAACAGGTCTTATTTTACCCATAATGTCTTGCTGCAGTTATTCACATATTACTGCTCACCATCAGCAACATAAGGGACTGTATGTCTGAGTAAGGCACATTTAAGGTAACATTATAAATTACCCAGAATTCCTTGTTGCTGTATGTAAAACAGTGACAGTGCCCTGGTATGACATCATTTTGGGGATATGGCCACACACAGGAAACTGGAGGACAAAACGCTGATAAAATGTAATATAAAATGACTATGACAGATTTTTTTACAAAAATTGCAGCTTCAACATCTGAAGTATGTCTGGCAGTGGCATACTATGTGTAAAATAATTTGGGGAATCTTCCACAATTACTTTAAATAAAAAATAAAACAAATAAATGTTATTTCCAAGATCATCACACTTTCCTTACACACATAAACAAATTAGAAACAATGGGCCGCATATTCAAAACTTTGTCCCGGGGCTAAATTAGCACTGCCCGACGGGCAAACTCAGCCCGAAGCAAAAAGCAAGCTATATTCAAAAGGAATAGCCCGGTGCAAAACCAGCTGAATATAGCAAGCAAAGGAAGCCGGGCAAACAGGGCCCAGAGTGCAGGGCAAATATAGCCTGGGAATAAGACAGCACTGAATATAGCAACAGGGAAGTGCACACTGCAACTGCAGCTCATTAGACTCTGGAGCAAGCCAGTGTTGCAGGTGGAGAACATTGTATGTGATTGCATAGAGATGTCTCACATCTACTGCAAACAACAATGCAAGCCACACACTGCAGAACAGTGCTATGCTGAAGTGTGGTTTACCTGGGGCTAACCCAATAGCACAGTGCTAACACAATAGCCAAGTGCAAACTGGTTAGCCCGGGGCAAACATGAGCTATATTCAAAGCTCCCATACAAATGAGCCTACTTAGGTAATCAGTGGGCAAACAGGCACATTTGCATCTCATTATGTGCTGCTTAGCATACATAACCATACAGTTTACCCGGTGCTATTGCATGGAGCACACAGCTCCACCTTTTGGTGGAATGGAAGTACAGGCTGGACACTGCAGGCCAAGGCATGCCCACAGCATCCCCTGTTGATTGGAATGGAAGTACAGACTAGAAGCAGCAGGAACTGTGTGCTAGCAGGCACAGTCAGTGCATATATACCTCTCAACCCCTTGCCTCCTGTATCAAGGACAAGGCTTAAACACTTCAGGGACAAAGACCCAAAATCAGGGGCACATCTTAAAAAGTGGTAGTATTCACTCAGAATGCTGATAGAAAAAGGGGATTTGTGATAAGATGCATTTTCAGAAGAACAAGTCTGTAACTGTAATATTTGACAATATTGTGTGATTTTAATCCCCACTGTTCTGTCACAAAAAAAACAACTTTTATGAGGGACAGAGAAACTGTGAAGGCAACATCAGGGACGCCCCTGAAAAGCAGGGACAGTCAAGAGGTGTGGGTGCATACAACGCACCCATACATATGTGTGCCTGTTATACACCCGTGACCCTGGTAGTCTAGTGGTCCCCCCCCAGCACAAATCCTGACCCCCGTTGCACAGTACATAATTACTTTTCCCTGGTAGTCTAGTGGACCTCTACCCCACTGCACAAATCCCGACCCCCTCATTGCACTGTACATAATTACTATTCCCTAGTATTCTAGTGGTCCCCCACCCCACCCCAGCATGATTCTGACCCTCGTTGTACTGGACATAATTACTTTTCCCTGGTAGTCTAGTGGTCCACCCGCCTCCCAGCATGAATCCTGCCCCCTGGTCCACAGTAAAAATAGTTTTCCCTGGTAGTCTAGCGTTCCACCCCACACACCCAGCACGATTCCTGACCCCCGGTCCACAGTAAAAATAAATAGTTTTTCCTGGTAGTCTAGTGGTCCCCCCACCCAGCAGTGATGCCCCCGCTCATCCCAATAACAACCCATGAACAGAGCTGGCAACTGGCTCAGCCCTCCTCTAACCACCTTGGGCAGCCGCCAACTGAGGTACGAATGTGCGCTACTGTAATGAACCATTACAGAGCTGCAGGAATTTGGGTCAGTGTCTGGGATGGGTATGGTAGGCATGTAGTGCCTGCTCCTTGGTGCAGAACCTCCATTCCAATGTGAAGGGCCCAAACAGAACTTGCTGATTCATGGTAGCTGCAGTTGGCAAGGATCCCCAGGAGGGGAAATCATCCATAGTTTCTATCACGTCAGAGGCTGAGAGACGAGCAGAATTTATGAACTGTCTGACACAGGAAACCAAAGGAGAAAGGTGATGTAAAAAACTGTTTATCTTCAGAACTGCATATGGCACCCAGTGGTGACCACCCTCCCTGCATTAATCAGGAGGGTTTTAAAATATGTCCCTTTAGCTCCAGTTTAGTCTGGTCATGTAAATAGTGTGAGAAGGCCAGCCCCATGGGCCTGAATTGTACTGAAAGCTTTTGTAGTACATGTGAATCTAAGGGCTGGAGTCCCTGTCTTTTTTTTTTTAACTTTATTAGTTTACATACTATGATTCATAGCAGTTACATAGCGTGTCAGGACATCCACAGTATGATATTGGACAACATTTGGAGATTAAGTTCTCCTTAATCATAGGTTTGATGCATCTTGACATTTTGATACCACATTGGGGGATACTCAACAAACAAGTAACCTTCAAGTTTAAAGTCTGAAATTTAAATGCTGCTTACTTAAGCCCATGAGCAGAATGACTTGTATACGATTATTCTAAAGTCCGTTATAAGTCTAAAATTTGCATGCTTACCAGAGGCTAATGGTGTCATATTAATTCCTTAAGGGATTTAACATTGTAGTGCAATTGCAAACAAGTAGGAAATCTAACATCTACTTAATTCAGAAAGTTTAATATAGCTCCACAGAACCCCCAATTGAGCTTACCCTTAGTCCCAAGTAAAATAAGAATTTATTTATTTAAAGTCTCAAATATTGGATGTAAGAAGAATACTAAAGGACTACCAGTAGGCCAACAAGCCTTTTTATAGAGGAAATCCACTCTCACTCAATCAGTGCAATCAGTTCCCTTTATCCTCTCCTGAAGCCAAATATTCCTCCTCCTCCTCCTCATCGATCGAACCATGCTCCTGCTGTCGTTGCTGCAGCCGTGAGGCCCATTTCCCTGCTTCAAGTCGGTCGGAAAAATCCACACTTTCCCCTCGTAAACCAGATGCAGTCTTGCTGGATAAATTATGGCGTGCAAAACTCCGAAGTTGCGTAGCTTCTGCCTCACTGGGTCAAATTTTTGGCGCCTCAGACGAGTGGCATAACTGAGGTCGGGAAACAGATACACTGTTCGATCATCTTGTATTAAGGTCCCCGTACGTCTAGCCAGCCTCAATATGGTGTCTCTTGTCCCCACTCCATCAGTCACTACTAGGAGGGTTCGTGGGTTAGTTGGATCTTTCCAGTAGCTACGGGAGTTATCCGATAGGATTTTTGGAGAGCAAAGGGAATGTGGGTTTCCTCGGGAGTAAATTTTTCTTGCAGCCATTCTGGTAGGAACATAAGAGGATGATCACCCTCGATACCTTCAGGCAGACCCAGTATCCTTATATGCGACGACCTAGCTTGATTCTCTAGGGTTTCCAGTCTGGCCCAGTAATAAGTGTTCTCTTTGATCAGGTTTGCCGTGGCTGCAGAGGCCAACTCCACTTGCCTTTTAACATCGCCCGACACTACTTTTAGGTTGACAATGGAAGTTTCTGCTAAGTTCAGTCTGGTGCCATAAGAGTCCATCTTAGTATTTAAATCTGAGACCACAGATATCGGTTTTTGTAATTTATCTCCGATAGAAGATAATGTCTCCTCCGCTTCACCAGTTGTAGAATACTGCATGTTGGTAGCTGCCTTTGATGCCTGAGAAGGCCCTGTTGTTTCCTTACCTGATCCTCCTCCTTTAATCCTCTTTGGGTTCCCCATTCTGGTACTCTCCAGAGTGCTCTTTCCAAATCTGGAAGAAATTTCACTCAAAACGCGATCTAAAATACTTTAATTTTACAAGTTAGTAGTAGAATCTGAGGAGCTATAGTAACTTGCTGCACTCAGCTCGGGCTCCACAGAGCCCCCTCTGGGGTCCCAGTCTTGACCACTGCAGAGGGACGGGTAGTGGGTGTCTGATGCTGGGTTCAGGGGAAGTTGCTGCCTGATTCCCTGCGTGGCTCTGAAATGTCACTTATAAAGACAATAAAGAGGATTGCTTCAAGTATTGAGCCATAAGGGACACTGCTGGTCACCTCCCTTCCTATAGTGAACTTCGTTTACCATCATTCTCTGTTTCCTATCCCTTAAGCAATTTCTTACACATTTTACCACCTTAGGACCTACCCCATAGGTGCCATGTTTACTTATGAGTCTCTTATGTAGAACATTGTCAAACATCTCACTAAAATCTAAGTAGGCCACATCCACCGGGTCACCCTGATCTAGTTCCCTGGTCACCCAATCAAAGAGATGCATCAGATTTGTCTGACACAACCTACCCCCAATGAATCTGCACTGCCTTGGGTCCTGTAACCTAATGGATTCAAGATACTCAACATTTTTTTTTATTAGTGACTCCATTAACTTCCCCACTACTGATGTCAGGCTGACCAACCTACAGTTGCCAGCTTCCTCCTTGCTACCACTTTTATAAAGCGGGACTACATCTACCCTCCTCCAAGCATCTGGAACCACTCCTATTTCCAGTGAGTTGTTGAACAGGCCGTCAGAGGTGCAGAAAGTACCTCCTTGAACTCCCTCAATACCCTTTGATGTACCCCATCTGGCCCCACAGCTTTATCCACCTTCAGATTTGTGAGTCCCTTTAGGACTCTCCGCAGTAAAAGGATTTGTGTCATCCTCACTCCCCCAAGTGTTCCTTATATATGTGGCCCATCCTGTTTCCCTTCCTCTGTGAAGAGTGAACAACTGTATCTGCTTTTTCCTGATCCTCCTCCACACAATAACCCCCCCCACACCCTTTGTAATCTCACAATCCCTCCCCAGCCTTTCTCTTTTCACTTTACATACCTAATAAATGTCTTGGTCCCTTTAGTTACACCTTGGGCTATTCTTTCCTCAGTTTGCACCTTTGTACTCCTCACCACTTTCCCTGACTCCCTCTGCTTCTTTTGATACATCTCCTTGTCCTCTTCCCCTCTGTGCCTCTTTATACCTCCTGAATTTTACCCTTTCAGTGTTTACCTTTTCAGCCAGCTCCTTTGATAATCATAGCGGTCTCTTTTTTCCTCTTGCTTTTGCTCACTTCCTTTGCATAGAGATTTGCTGCCCTCACTACGCCTTTCCTTCCCTTAACTTACCCCATAGTTCTTCCACCCTCACCCCAGGTCATCCACTCCTGCTAGGTCATCTCTAGGCATTTACCCATTATTTTTTTTAAGTCTGCCCTCCATGAAGTCCAGGACCCTCATCCTTTTGTGGCTTATTCCCACTGCCATCCTTATGCTGAACCACACTGTAGGGTGATCACTGGTCCCCATGTGGCCTCCTACCTTGACAGCTGCAATACTGTCCCTGATAGTGAGCACCAGGTCCAGTATTACCACATCACAAGTGGGCTCCCCGACAAGTTGACTGAGAACACCCCCCCCAGCAAGGAGTCCAGGATATCCCTGCTTCTAGCTGAAACTGCATCTGGTGCCACCAGCAACACCTCCCCTTTTTCTGCCATTGTGCTAACTGCTTCCACTAGTGTCTTATCCAGTTTCTCCTCCTGTGTTGGAGGTCTATAGATCATGCCAATGTGAATAGTAGCTCTGATTTCTGTCTCCAGGGTGAACTACAGTACCTCCAACCCCTCCATTCCTCCCCTGGTTTCCATGTGTCTCTGTTCCTTTGATACCTTCTCTTATATATGGTACAGCAGTACCCCTCCTCCCTTCCTTCCCACCCTATCTTTCCTGAACTGACTATAGCCTTACGTGGCCATGTCACTTATCTGAAGTGAATCAAAATGTAGATATAGCAAACATGAATTAAATAAAACCAAGGATTGTGCAATTACCTAATATGATGTGTTTGCATTATGGTTCTTTTTAAAGTTTTTATTTATTTATTTGAAAATTGGTAACTGGGAGAGGCACACATAGCCAAGGCTCATTTCCAGGTGCAGCACAAGGGAGAGGGAACAGAAACTACAAAAATAAAAGTATACATGGTATTAATGATTGGTACAAAGTAAATTAAAAACAGACTACAAGTTAACATAGTAAAACAATTAAATAGGATCAGACAAACAATTTATCACAGTAAAGTGTTGATGCTATGTCTGTATCGTCCATGTACAGTATGTAGATATTTATTACAATGTTTTCATTTTAATGTATTTATCATATGTTATTAATGTTTTTATGGATGTTCAATAGGGTCTACACCTGAATCCTATGTGCCACGTATGGTGTGTAGGCTTCCTTATGTGCCAATGTCATGCACTGGGGGTCCCATGGACCCTCGCAACATTCACAGAAGGGTCTTGTGCACCTTCCACATTGGTCCCCTGTCCACCCATGGACCTGCACACACAGAGGGAACAGGGAGTTACTAGGGGCATTCCTGCACTCCATGCCATTGACAAAGTCAAGTTAGTCAAGTTTATTGGCAGGAAAAAACTCCATTGAACAGGCTCATTTACAAGGAGGTCCTGAACATACAATTAGTACACATAGGACATATGCAATATAAATGATACACAATAAATAGAAAAAGAATAATTAAGATATATACAGGGGACAGGATTATTTAGAAAATATTTACAGGTAATACTCTAAGTATGTCAGCACAATCATGGTGATGCATGGTAAAACACTGTGCAGCATATGGTACCACTTGTATTATACAGGTTTACCTCATATAGCAGCAATAATTAGATAGATAGAGGAGGGTGACAAGGTATTGAATGCAGACTTGGAGGAGGGCAACTGGCAGTGGAGGGAAGAAGAAAGCGAGTGAAGATGGAAGTAGATAGGAAGGCAAAGTCAAGATGGCAGAGGGTGAATCAGGCAGGATGAGGAAGAAGGGTGGGATATTCAGGTAAGGAAGAGGGTAAAGGGATGGAACTGGAGAGAAGAGAATGTTTTTTGTTTATTCAAGGAATAATTTTTGAGGCCTCGACACTTAGTCAGTGGCAAACACAAGAGTAGCATAATTTACCAACGACTAGTTTTTCAAGGCTATTTAGAGGGATTAGACTTTTAGTTTGAGTCTAGCTTGTGCTTTGTTTCACACATCCAGGAGAGCATGGCTTATAGCTATGGCTCCGAAGTGTGAGCGGGAGCTTGGGACATCAAGCATAATGTAGGAGTTGCTGCATAAGGAATAAAGGCAGGCAGTCCACCAAAAGAGATTAGATATATGGGAGGGGGGGTTGACAGGGAGCTTTGTAGAGCCAGGTAAGAGGTTGGATGAGACGTCTAGTCGATAAGGAAGACCAACCCAGAGAGGCATAAAGGTCACAGTGCTGAGTACAACGGTGAGCATTAGAAATGAAGCGTATTGCCCTATGGTACAGAGTGTCCAACTGGGGAAGCAGGTAGTCTGTGCATCAATCATATAGTATATCAGCATAGTGGAGTAGAAAGATGAAAGTTGTCTAGACCAATCGAAGCCTGGCTTCTGTGGTGAAAAGGGATTTGTTCCTGTAAAGAAGCCAGTTCTTTGCTGCAGTTTTTTAGCAAGAGAGACGATATGAGCTGAGAACATTAGGTGCTGACCTAGATCACAGCCTAGGTATCTGAATTTGTTGACTATGTCAAGATCGTCATCAAGAAGAGTCCTAATGGGGGGCAGGGATGCAAGCGTATTTGTAATGGCAGACAGATGAGTGGAATAGAAGTACATCACTTTTGTTTTTTTAGCATTTAATAGCAGTTTGGACTGTGCAAGACTGTGTTGGAGAAGATCAAATTTGCACTGGAGCTCCAAACATGCTTCGGCTATTGAGGGTCTAGATATAAATAAAATGGTAGGGAAATTGCTTAGGACTTATTGGATGAAAAGCATCACATGACTGTGTGTATATCAGAGTGCGACTGCATACCTGCACTTTTACCCCCCTCCAGAATAATTTTGCCATTTTATAAGATAGATAACCCACTCTGATGTGTGCGGTCATGCTCTGATATTTGCACGCCTTGGGTGGTTGATGTTCTTGGCCTGCGGCCTTGTGCGTAACCGCACACCTCAGAATGGGTTACTATTACATATATATATATATATCACAGTGTCATCCTCAAAAAGATGTAATCTTGCTTTACCGATGTTGGTACCGATGGTTAGAGCCGTCCTTCGGATAAGACTTTAAACCAAGATCCCTTCTGCCCATCCTGATGTTGTCCTGGTGGGTGTCCAGGTGGAAGTAAAAGAACAGGGAATATTCCCAGTGTTCTGGCCAACATTCCCCGTCCCATAAACCAGTTCATGCAATTATCCAGGCTGTGTGTGGGTGATGATGTGTGATATGGCCGCCGCCACACATTCAGTCACTTCACTACCAGTCTAGCATTGCTTGTAAAGCGCTTTGGGATACTGTGTATGAAAAGCGCTATATAAATGCTGATTCTTCTTCTTCTCCTCCAGATGTGTGAAGTATTGCCTACTACAGATTATGAAATTATTTCTTCATTGAAGTCAGTAATGACTGTCAATATCAAAGCAAAATCCAATGATGATGATCTACCAGCAAAAAGGCCAAAAACTGATGTCAAGGACATGCTATCTAGTATAGGTGGTCCTTCTTCAATAGCACCCAGATCACTGTCATTCAGTGAACTAAAAAAATATTTAGAACATGACAGTTATACTGACAACTGCCTTGATAGCTGGAATAAGACAGGAAGACACCTCTTCCCCAAACTAGCAAAGCTTGCACAGAAATACCTATGCTTGCCAGCTAGCAGCAATAGCAGTGAAATAGTGTTCTCATTCTGCAAGCAAGTTCTAGATGACCAAAGATCTCACCTATCAGTTAACACACTTGCCTGTTCATATTTGTTAAATTCTTGAACATTTATACTTTACAACTGCACTTGCACTTGCCTGCTGTTTAATGTCTTTTACTCAAAGTAATGTTGATTTGAATAAAGTTAACAATGTGAAATCAGTTGTCTTGTATCCCTGTTTTATATTGTATATATGTGTATATGTATATATATATATATATATATATATATATCTGTATATATGTATATTCTTTGCAAAAAACTGCATTAATGCAACAGTTATGGTTTTTTACAGCAAAAAAAGTGAGGAAATTCGGTGTTAGGGTTTTCAATCCTAACTCCGACTCCCCCCCCCCCACTGCCACACATACACACAGAGACACTCACAGACATACACATAGCCACACACACAGAACGCACAGCTGGGGGGGCAGTACAAGGCAAGACAACTAATCACAGACACACGCCATAACACAACAGAAACAACATACAACTTCTTAAACATACTACAACAGCCATCCATCATCATGTTTCACCAACTGTATCACTTCTGCTGTCATTTCAGTCTCTTGGGTGCATAGACCGATATCCTGTACAAGCATGTCAGATGCTACTAACACTACATGCATTTTACTATTATTATAATGTTGTTATGCAGAAATGGGCCAGTTGGTGGGAACATGGGGCTATGCTATTATGCAGAAATGGGCAAGTTGTTGCCCCACACTCCCACCAATACTTGTGTTTTTCTACCTATATTATACTGTTATGCAGAAATGGGTAGTTTTAGGAAAGTTGGAGGTAGTGCAGGGGCCCGAAGGGTTCTGAGCTGTCACCAATCAATGTCTTTTGCTACTTATATTATGGCGTTATGCAGAAACAACCAACTTGGTGAGAACATGGGGTATGCTGTTATGGAAAAATAGGAAAGTTGGTGGTGGTGCGAGGCCCGAAGGACCCCGTGCTCCCACCAATACATGTGTTTTACTACTTATATTATGCTGCCATGCAGAAATGCCTAATTTTGGACAAGTTGGTGGTACTGCAGGGGCGTGAAAGGACCTGGGCTCTTACCGATACGTGTGTTTTGCTACTTATATTATGGTGTTATGCAGAAACAGGCAGCTTGGTGGGAACATGGGCTATGCTGTTAAGCAGACAAGGGCAAGTTGGTGGGGGCTGGGTCTCACATTCCCACAAATACATATGTTTTACTAGTTACATTATGGTGTTATACAGAAGAAGAGCAAGTTGCTGGGGCATGGGGCTATGCTGTTATGCAGAAATGGCAAAGTTGGTGCTAGCATGGGGCTATGCTGTTAGGCAGAAGTGAGCAAGTTGGTGGGAGTTTGAGGCCCAAACAGCCCTGTACTCCCACCAATACATGTGTTTTACTACTTGCATTATGCTGTTATGCATAAGGGTGTATATACCCAAGAGACTGGGATGGCAGCAGAAGTGATATAATTAGTGAAATATGATGATGGATGGCTGTTGTGGTATATTTAAGAAGTTGTGGTATGTTCAAGAAGTTGTATGTTGTTTCTGTTGCATTATGGTGTGTGTCTGAGATTGGTTGTCTTGCCTTGAACCGTCCCCCCCATTTGTGTGTTCTGTGTGTGTGTGTGTGTGTCTATGTGTGTGTGTGTGTGTATGCATGGTGGCGGGGGCGGAAGTCGGAGTTAGGGTTGAAAATCCTAACGCTGAATTTCCTCACTTTTTTTGCTGTAAAAAACCCTAACTGTTGCATTAACGCAGTTTTTTGCAAAGAATTTCCTTACTTTTGGAAAAAGCATACATAAGTACATTGTTGCGTAAGTTGGTGGGAGCGTGGGACCCTTTGGGCCCTGCACTCCCACCAACTTGCACATTTCTGCATAGCATCATAATACAAGTAGTCAATCACATATATTGGTGGAAGCACTGGGCCCTTTGGGCTCTGTGTTCCCACCACATTGGCCAGCACTGCATTATATAGAGAATACTGGATGGGCAACTATGCAGAACCAGTGTATTCTGCCACAGAGGGGTTCTGATTCCCTATGACCTCGAGAGCGAAGCTCAAGAGGTCCATGTGAATCAAAACCCCGAGGTGGCAAAGCACAGTGGTTGTGCATAGAGTTGCTCATCCTGTATTTTTTATAGTGTATAGCACTGTGTGAAAAATGCATTTTGTGAGTTATTTTGCTTTCAAAATGAAACTGACTCATACAGTCTCTAGAGGTTCTAGAATGCTGTTCAACCACAGTAGGGTAGAACCACATTCCATGACCTCTGAACTGTGGTTGAACAGCATTTTGAAAGGGATGGAATTCTATACAGAACATCACTCCGCTATACACTATAATACAGTTCTGCCGTGCCTTTTGACAGTGCCCCGCATTCCCACCACATTGCCCAGCACTGTATAACAATATACTTCTGTAATACCTTTTGACACTGTCCCGTGTTCCACCACATTGCCCAGCACTGCATAACAATATACTTCTGCCATACCTTTTGAGATGTCCTATACTTTATAATGGGATCTTCCTGCACACCCAAAATTGTGCTGTCCATCGTTTTCACAATGCACATATATACTTCCCCTTTGCCTATAATGAACATGCGACACAATTCAACAACTGTAACTGCCACTGCCATGACAATTGTCACAATCAAAGATCTATCATTAATCCTTCTAAATTCCAAATTTCAGGTAAATCGGACTCACGGTTCAAAAGTTATAAACGTGGAACAAACCAAATTTTCATTTGTCGGAGTTGCATAGTTCCGCACCTGTTTAAGTTTTACACACCAAACCACTGAAAGACACCTCTGTGGCACTAGGGCTACCTATTCTATAAATTTCAAACTGCTAGCATGATGCAGAATGCTATGCACAAAACTTTAAGTGCGTCACGCAGTGTCTCCACAGCAAATTACTTTTCCGACATCTAAATAGCATAATTCACATCTCCAGGATATCCCATCAACACCCTCCAAATTTCAAGTAAAAACACCAAACCATTTCAGAGATATTCAATTTCAAAATCTGTACACCTTTAAGAATTCTTTGATCATGAGAATTGGCCACGACCACCACAAAAAAGCAGACCTCGCACTAAAATGGCGGACCTCGTGGCCAAAAAATCTTTGATCATGGGGGGGGAATTCAAATGCTCATAACTCTGGAACAGAACACGATGTTGTCACCAAACAAAAACTGGCATGTTCCTTAAATAATGGGCTTTCTAGGTGTCAAGCTTCAGACAAAGCAACCACACAATGGCTGCACTATGCGTCACAGAAGACAGTCTGCAAAAAATACAAAAAAACTGCATTTTTGGTGCTTTATGCTGCACAAAAACCATATGCACCAGTAACATAGAAATTGGTAAATAAAGAGATGTACCATGGTAATCCATGCATTGCAAATCTTATACAAATCTCTTCAATGGTTGCAGAGCGGCACTAGCGGGAAACTGTGCATGACTGTCGAAAAAAAACATTTTTGGTGCTTCACTGTGCATAAACTGTATGCATATGTCAAACGAAAATTGGAAAATCCACAGAAGTACCATAGTAGAAAAAGTATAAAAAATGGCATGAAAATCTGTTCAATGGTTGTAAAGTTATAATTACACAAAAATGTGATGTTTAATATGAAAGTGCGTACTGAACACTAAAGATAGGGGTGATATCACAGCAAAAGTGACATCTGTGACACGATGACTTGTCACCCACAACATATACGCCCACCAGCACAGTGCAGCGATACAACAGAGCCCCACAGAAAGAAACAGCCAGGACAGTGCTTTGCAGACATGGTGCCGCATGAGCAGATGTTTTCACACTACACACATATATTTCCCATTGACTATAATGGGATACCAAAAAATGTTATTACTTGTCAACAGAGCAACATTTTCTCATGAAATATTCAAACAAGAGCACCACAGACCAGCACCCATGTAAACAAAGCAATCTGAAGTCAACCAAATACATTCTTACTGCACACCAAAAGATGACATCATCGCTGTTTTCACAATACACCTATATATCTTCCCATTGACTATAATGACAGACCCCCAAAAAACATAACTTTAGAACAAAGCAATACATTTTTATGAAATCTTCAAAGGACACCACCACAGCCTAGCACCCATGCATGCAATCCAATCTGAAGTCACTGAAATGCATTGTTTCACTGCTGCTGTGAGTGCAGTGCCCGAATTTGTACATTTCTGCATAACTTCACAGTATAAGTACTGAATATCATTTGTATTGGTGGGAGCGCAAGGGCCCCGCACTCCCACCACATTGCCTGGCACTGCATAACCACATAGATCTGCCATACATTTTGAACTATCCTATACCTTATCATGACATCTTCCTACACAGCCAAATATGTGCTCACAATGGCTTTCACAATGCACAGAAATGCTTTCCCATTAACTATAGTGAACACGTGCCACAACTCAGCAACGTAACTTGCATCGGCACAAAAATTGACACAATCCAAGGTCTATGATTACTCATTCTAAATACCGAATTTCAGGCAAATTGGACACACGGTTCAAAAGTTATTGAAGTGAAACAAACCACATTTTCATTTGTTGGAGTGGCATAATTTTGCATCTGTTAACATTTTACACACCAAACCACAGAAAGTACCTCCATAGCACTAAGGCTACCTACCCCATAAATTTCAAGCCACTAGCACGATGCAGAACACTATGCACAAAATGTTAAATACGTCACACAATATCTCCGCAGCGAATTAATTTTCCGTCACCTGAACAGCATAATTCACATATACAGTACAGGCTATCCCCTCAACACCCTCCAAATTTCAAAAGACCAAACTGTTTCAGAGATATTTAATTTTGCCACCTTTAAAAATTCTTTGATCATGAGAATCGGCCGCGACTTAGCAACCTAAGATCATTTTCAGTCATGAGGGGACATCTGGTCATGAAATTTGGGCTATTTGATCCCTTCCAGAGACTCCAGCAAAAATCTGGCCATCTCATCCCACCATCGCGAAATAAGCTCATGATCAAAAACAATCTCACGACCAAAGATTGTTAGAGAGCCGTGACCAAAGAATTTTAAACTTTAAAACTCCATTTTTTGACACAACTACATTAAACCACAGGGATGGGTCAAAAGAGGGATGCCCCCCTTAGCAAAACCGATCCTAGTTTTACTTTACAAATCACCCCTGGGCTAAGATATTTGTTTTTTTCCAACCCCAAACTGAAAACAAGACGGCGGCTGTCACGAACGATAAATTTCTCATGATCAAAGATTCTTTGATCATGAGCTTGCAAATTCTTTGATCGTGAGGAGTGACCAGATGGCCAAAACCCCATTCCTTTTTCGCAAAATAACCATATAAATTCCCCCATAGACTTATAATGGGAGCTAAAAACTTTAATAACTTTTTAATGGATTAATATTTTTTCACCAAACAAAAGGTGGCATGTTCCTCAACCCATGCTCTTTCTATATGCCAAGTTTCAGATTGGCAGGTCAAACAGTGGTCATGCGATGCCACAGACATAATCTGAAAAACTGCACACAAAAGTGGCGAAAAGTGAATTTTTGAGCATTTTGCTGCGCAAAAACTGTAAGTCTGACCGAAATGCAACTTGGCAAATCTAGAGCTCCACCATGCCCCACTTGGCGTACCAAATTTCATGCAAATCAGTTGAACAGGTCCAACGTTATTAATGTGCAAAATTTCAAGTTTAACATTAAAGTGCCTTCTCAACTGTAACTATAGGGGCACAGCCGCGCTCCTAAATATATACACACACATATATATATATATATATATATATATTATATATATTATTTGGCAATATAAAGTGAATTAAGTAACACTTAACTTGATCCAGAACTGAACCTGAACTAGAAAATAAACCAAAAGCCTAGAACCGAACTGAACCAGAATCCAAACATGTAATTTTTAAGCAGAACTGAACTGAACTAGAACTCCACACTGTAGAAACAGAACCAAACTAGAACCCCAAAATTCTGGAGAACCCTGGCTCTACTGATGGTGTTGATATATATCATGAAAAGGAGAGGTCCAAGGATCGTGCCTTGTGGTACTCCTCTCTTGAGAGGAAGGACTGGGGAGAGGGGACCCTCCACTTTAACCTGTTGGAGTCTGTCTGTCAAGTAGCTACTGAACCATGACAGCACTGGACCAGAGATACCATCCAATTTAATGTGTCGAGGAGAAAAGTATGATTGACCATGTTGAAAGCTTTACTGAGATGCAGGAAGACAGCCCCTGTGACTTGTTTCTTATCTATTGAAGGAGCCAGTCATTAGTGACTGAAGCTAGAGCTGAAGTAATGCTATGGGCTGATCAGAATCCAGACTGGGCTGGGTTTATTAGATTGGTTTTATTGAGATAGTCCCTTATTTGAACGTTTACCAATTTCTCAAAGAGGTTAGAGGGCAGGGGTAGAATGGATAAGGGATTGTAGTTATTTAAATCCATAGGGTCACCTGATTTATATAATGGGAGTACCTGAGCTTTTTTCCATGCCCCAGTTACAGTACTGGAGCTGATGGACAGATTGAATAGGTGTAAGATAATTATAATAATATAATGATAATAAGATGGGGGCTGTTAAGTACTGGAAACCAGCTTTACGGAAATAAGGTCCTATCCCATCAGCACAAGCATGTTTTTTAATGTCTAGATGGAGCACAAGGTCTTCTACCTCTTTGTACCAGAATGGAGTGAAGGAGAAGACATTGTTAGTTGGTGGTGAGGAATGTTTAGGCAAGCTGGAGATGAAGGAGGTGGCTTTGGACGTATCAAATGCAAGGCCTGTGATAGAAAAGTGATCATTAAAGCCACAGAGAATGTCAGATTTATTGAAGAGTGTCTTACCATTAAAGGAGATCATACTGGGTAACAAGGGAGACAGTTTATTGTCTTTGGCTGATTTAAAGATTCTCCAGAATTTGCTGGAGTTACCCATAGTGAAATCAAAAGCAGAAAGGTAGTAGTTTGCTTTTGATGCCTTGATCATTTGGGTGCAATTGTTACAGCATGCTCTAAAGACTGCCCAGTCTGATGGGAGTGTGGTCCATCTGGCTGTAGCCCAGAGTCAATCTTTCATATTTAGTGTGTCCTTTAGTTCGGCCATGAACCAGGGGCAGAAGATCTTCCATGATCTGCGTTTTAGCAAAGTGGCATGTCTGTTGAAGATGTTTAATATAGTGTTGAAAAGAGAAGCCACATCATTAATGTTCGTGGCCGGGTAAAAATCAGTCCAATTAATGTTTCTGAGGTCTTACATGTAGTGGGAGAGGTTGAATTTACAGAAGCTCTTTTTCCATGTAAACCTGCCAGCTGACTTAGGGGGATATGGCCATGGCACAGTGATCACTGACATCACTGGGAAATACTGCTGTGTGGATGATCTTGTGGGGTCTATTAGTAAGAATTAGGCTGAGCAGTGACCCGTTTGAGAGGATTTGGGGATTTGGGAGAATGATATCCAATACCAGTTGGGCAAAGCCGGCTTCATCGCAATAATTCTTGAGCTGTAAGCTTTTGTTGCAGGTTTTTAGCCAAGATTTAAGTCACCAAGTATGATGACTTTGTTTTGTCTTGTGTCTGATATATTATGCAGATAATTTACAAGTTCCAGGTCTCCAGTAGGCAGCCTGTAGCAGCCTATTACTGTTGACATTTCTATAGGGGATAGAGATAGTTGTTGGCCCTCTGTACAGACAGTTGGTAAGACCACATCTGGAGTACTGCGTACAGTTATGGAGACCCCATCTCTGCAAAGACATAGACAGGGTGGAGGCTGTCCAGAGGAGGGCAACCAAAATGATGCAAGGTCTGCATCAGAAGACATATGAAGAAAGACTAAAGATGTATAGCCTCCCTCGAGGAAAGGAGGGAGAGGTGGGACATGATAGAAAATTTCAAATACCTCAACGGAATCAACAAAGTCCAAGAGGGTAGCATCTTTCAGAAAAAGAGATGTGCAAAAAGAAGGAGGCACAATTTGAAGATAGAGAGGGGACAGCTCAGTGGTAATGTGAAGAAGTATTTCTTCACAGAGAGGGTTGTGGATACATGGAACAGCCTTCCTGAGGAAGTTGTAGAGTCAAAAACAGTGGGGGAATTCAAGAATGCATGGGACAGACATAAGGTAATTCTAGTAGGGGGTAGGAGGAAGTAGACTGTTGGTTAACTAAGATCTGCAGCTTATCCATTAGGTAGAGAAATGGGCAGACTAGGTGGGCCAAGCGGTCCTTATCTGACGTCAAATTCTATGTTTCTATAGGTTTAACATCAGGGATGCAAATTTTTTGGGGTGCTAACAGGAGCAATATCAGATACAATAAATCTGTATTTTACGTAAATGGCTACACCCCCTCCCCTGGTTGGCCAATCACCATGAAACAGGTTGTAGGATGGGAAAGAAATCAATGACAGGAGTGAATTTTTTCAGCCAAGTTTCAATTATTACTAAGATATCCGGATCCATGTGAGAAATCCAAGCATGGACAAGATCTAACTTTTTCAGTAGACTGCACACATTAAGGTGCAGGCACTTTAGTCCTTTAGTGGCTGTGAAGTCAGCTGGGGAGGCTCCTGGATTTAATTCAACATTACCTGCACAGATCAGCAGCAGGAAAATTAAGATCTTAGACCAGAGGGAAAAAGGGTAGAAGGCTGTTCGTAGTAGTGTTGTGGAAGTGTCCCAGAGGGGGTTTATGACTGGAAGGCAGATTGTTGGGAGACTGGGAGAATGTTTAAGCTCATTCATAAATTCCTGCCTCCTTGCCTTAGTGAGATCATATGTCTGCGACAAGCCCCTCGTGTACTCTGATCTTCCTCACTCCCCCTTCTATTAAAACCTAAGCTACGTCTATCCTTCACCCATAGGTCTTTTGCATTTGCAGCAGTTTCTGACTAGAACTCCCTCCTTCCCTCCCTCCCTCCATCCTGTCCTGTTCCTCCCTCCTTATGTTCCAAACTGATCTGCTTGCCTCTCTCTCAGCCTCTGTATCCTGCTCCTGCTTTCGTTAATAACTTACCCCTCCTGCCCTGTTTTCCTTTTCTTACTCCCTCCTGATCCTCTCCCCCACCCCAACCGTCTGTGCTCTATACTCTTTGACTTCCTGCTCATTACCTGCCCCTTCCCCTCCCTCTGTACCCACCCTCTCGACTTCTCAGCTCTGTAACCATTAATTTCTATTGTATAAGCATTGTAAATATGTTTTATTGTAATGTGTCCTTATCATGCCTTGTCACCTTGCTGTATATATTCCAAGGTGGTATGTTCTATGATCTACCTTCTTATATTTCATCTTTTGACTTCTCAGCTCAGTAACAGTTAGTTCCTATTGTTTGCATTGTAAACATGTTTTATTGAAATGTGTTCTTATCATGACTTGTCATCTGGCTGTATATATTCCAGTACTGTAATGTTCTATGATTCTGCCTTCCCGTGTTTACTCTGTCTCTGTACTATGTATCTTGACCCGGGGTCGACCCTGAAAAAGGGACTGTAATTGTCTCAGTGGACTTACCTGGTCACCAAAACTCAAATAAATAAATAAATTAATCCATCTGCAAAGCAATTTTACTCTGATGGAATTTGAGCACCTAAGTGACGAATAGGTAGGAGGCAGATGTGTGCTGGTATAGTGGAGGTATGAAGGGTATAAGGTGTAGAAGAACAGTGAGGCTTGGAGGGAAAAAGAGTAGGAGGCTGTTAGTAGTAGTGCTAGTAGTGTTGTGGGAGTGTCCCAGAGGGGGTTTATGACTGGATGGGAGGCTGAAATAGAAGGGGTAGGGCAAGGGTGAGACCCTAGTGGAGTTGTTGATGAAGCCAGTTTTGGGCTAATGGGACAGGTCCCTAAATTTGGGGTTGAGACTGAATGGAAAGAGTTGTTGGTGGGAGAGAGTAAGGAGCAGAAGATACAGTATGTAGTCCGGAGGGCAAGAACATAGTTAGGTAGGGATTGTGTCACTGCATGGTAATATGCTTGCAACACTTAAACAAGCATGATAGGATGCAGGAAAAGTGATCTCCAAGACTCAGACAACGATAGTGGAGTGGTGAAAAGAACACTAGTTTTTTAATTTAGAATTAGCTGTATTGTGGCTAGAGTATATGTGCCTTGTAGGATATGCAGAGTACAATATATTGTTGTTGAGAAAGGTGGGCAGAGTGTAAAAGCTGGCAGGGAACAGAGTAACTGTGTAGGGAATGATCAATGGAGGGGTGAGGGAAAGGGGAGGAGCTCAAGCGTATTTAATAGAGGCCTGGAACGAGGAGGGTGGGTGGGAGAAAATTCAGAGTGAGCAGAGCAGGCAATTTCAATAAAACAAATCAGTCTCCTGAAGCTCCAGCACAGTACAGCTGAGCCACCAATCTGAATCCCAGACTACCAAGAAGTGTCCAATCAAATTACAGGGTTTGGATTCCCTGTCTGGGGTTGAAGCAAACAAGCGTACCTCTCTGGATATGAAGGCGGGTGGGCAGCAAGGCGCGGTTGGCCACAGCGAGCCAAGCTGCAGCCTAGAAGAAGGCATGGGGCACCCGGTTTAGGGCTGGCACCTGCTGAGGGAAAGAAAAGATGGGTTAAGGGTTATAGGCATTAATTGGTTGGCTCGGTGGAAGTGTCTCGAAAGCAGCTGTGAGGAGGTGACATTTTGCAGCTTAGTGAGAGAGGAGAGAGAGAGAGAGAGAGAGAGAGAGAGAGAGAGAGAGAGAGAGAGAACCGAGGTACAATCTTCAAAGAGTGGTTGTGTTGAGCATTTAAAGCTGATTCATCAGATAGCCATGGCAGAAGGGTTTTCATCTGAGGAGGAGCCCCAGGAAGTGGTTTCTACATCCCTGCTCACTTGGCTTTGGAACTCAGCAGGGAGGGGAAAGATTGAGCAGAGATGCGTAAGTTTTGACTACCATGGAGAGGGGGTGATTAAGCTGCCAGTTTGCTCCATTTGCTCCTGTGCTGTGCTGGGGGACTTTTCAAAGGGACACCATTTGGCTACCCCTGGCATTATCCTACTAGTGCCTCAGTGGGAACTGCTTCACCACTTTCCCAAGGAAGCCTGGACTTGGAAGTTGAAACTAAGTTTGAAGTACAAGAGTGGTGACCTGATGGTAGAAATAAAAGTGGAGTCTCCAGAGGTGAAGATTAAGGCTGTGGAGGAGGCCTCTGAGGGCAGTGAGGGGGCACAGCCATCTGCCCAGCTCCACCCCACTGGCTGTTGACTATCCCCTTGGCAGAGGGAGGGGCAGGGGTCCACAGATGTCCACAGGGGACACCCTAGGGCCCAGGGGGTCTCTGGTGGGATCCCTACCCAGCATACCCAGGGCAACGGCTCAAGGTGAGGTCCCCCCACTCTACTCTGCACAGCCTGTGATGAAGGAGGAACCCATTGAGGAGAAAATCTGGGAGGAGGCTACCGCATTAATTTCTAGAGGATTACTGAAGTGGTACCAGTCTGCAGATCACAAAATCCAATGGATGACTCCTTGGCCTTTCCACCGGCCTGCCATAACTCTCCCCAACACCATCCTATGCCTATCAGTGCAGTGCAAAGCACTCCATGAAAGGGTGAATGGCATCTTAAGAAGTGATCTGGCTAATGTGCTACTGGACTCTGGTGTGGCTGGAGCCAGGGTCCCAGGCTGAGAGGCGGATCAGGGGGAGAATGCGTACCAAGTACCCAACCGCGAAATATCCCTTTATTCCTGAGTACCTTTGGGACATCATTGAAGAAAAGAATAGCTGTGTGTTCAGAAGAATGGTTACCAAGCTGCAGTCAAGGTCTGGAGGGACAGGACACACCTCTCAGCAGATCATTCAGAAAGCCCAAGTGATGTGTTTCTCCTGCCCCTGGGCTGGCTTAACCTTCTTTAAGCACTTTGCATTGATATTTTGGCTGTGCGCAGTGTGAAATATTATACAATTTTAAAAGACTCATTTGGGAATGAGGCAACAAAGCCCGACTCAGACTACTACTTCCCTTGGGGCGGTGGGCCCCCTATCTGAAACAGACTAACTGGAGTAACCAGAGATTGCCAGGGCTGTCTCATGTTTGACTTGTATCCTTAGGGCTGGAACTGTTCATTTGAGACTGCATGTTGTGTTCCCTTCAAATAAAGTTTGCAGGAACTGTGCCCAGGGGATGCTTTCTAATGACTAAACATCTGAATTTGATTGCTAAGTTGCCCCCCTGAAACTTGAAACAAGAAAAATGTATCAGGCACAAACACTCTTCAAAAATAGGAGGGTGGGGGGCTCAAAATATTATGAAAGACAGGGTACTGCACAGATATACATTGAAGCTGAAAATTAGATAAACGAAATGACCAATAAGGTATGCTAGATAATTGACGCTCTGATGATGACCTAATTCAGGTCGATACGTAAGCGTTCTACCAGGAAGTTCTGTGAGGAGGCAGTGTGTTCATGGCATGCACTAGCGGGTTCTGTCTTTAACGCTTATCAGCGTGTCGACAGTATTTCGTCTGGCATTCTCTTCTGTGTTGTTGCCGTTAACTTTTTGCCTCATCCCTTTTGGGAAGTATTTCGGTCGTTCTGGCCGTGTGTGTGCATTCAGTTTACTACGGCACCACGAGACGCCGACCTGTTTTGTCTGGACCCTAGCAAAATGTGCATTTTATTACCATGATTCTCTTAACATCTTATACCTGCTTCACAAGGTGGTGAGCTGCACTTTTATGACATTATTTATTTAAGCTATGTGGTTTTGAAGTCCGAGGATTTTTGCATTAAAAGTTTATGCTACCTGTTGAAACTGCCTTGGTTCTTTTTTAAGTGCTGACCTCAATTATCCAGCATACCTTGTTGGTCATTTCATCCAAAGAAAAATGTGTGTCTTGTAAAAAAAGAAAAAGCAAACGTGTTCTAAAATTTTATTGTCTTAGCATTGAAAAATAATTAAATGTTGTAGGGTACACATCTACCTCGGAGTGAATGGGAGAGTGCATGAAGAATGACTGGGTGAGTAGGCTGTATGAATGCTTAGCAGATTTAATCTGTTCAAAAGTTATCTGGTTATTGGTTAGTAAAGCATTTAGTAGATAGCCTGGCTAGAACAACAAACTTATTAACTGCATAGAACTGTTCAATTTCTAGTTTATTTTTTTGGACCAAACTTGCTCCACTGAGCGGATAGGTAGGTGCTCAGGTGGGTTGAGGCAGGTATGCCCAGTGGAGTTTTCAGTTGGGTAGGGGAGTGGGAGGGGAGTGTGCATACTAACCTAGTTGGCAAGGCCGCTGGAGGTGTCAGATGTGCCCCATTTCCAGGAGGAAATGGTTTTAAAGGAAGGGGAGAGTGTAAGCCCCCCCCAGCGGGGTAAGCTTACTAGCTTTTGGTTGCATCTCCTCCCTTCTGGTAGTGCCCCCTAATTCAAGAAATGTTTTTATGCCAGTGCTATTATCCTGCCACCAGGAAGCAGTGTGCTTGGCCAGTATTTAAGCCCTGGTCCCCTTGGGGTGGGAGGGAGATGAGGGGTCAGTGGCAGCAGTAGGCACAGTGTCCAGGGTGGCCCATCAAGGGCAGCACTGGTGTGATGCAGGGTTGGTTGGTCGCCAGTGGAGGGCTGTAGGAGTTTTTGTGGTCATGTGGGTCTGTGAGGATTTTGGGGCAATTGCTGCTGGAGGATGGTGAGGTAACTGGCGGAAAGAAAGAGGACTGAATGGCACTGAAATCCCTCTGTGGCACAGGGGTTCTGGTACTCTGTTTAAGGTAAGGGGTAGCCTGGAAGTGTGGCTGCTGTAGCAGGGTTGCAACAGGGTGTCTGGAGGTGACAGCTCCGGAGCACCGATCCCATGTGGCATGCTGTCAAGGGAAAAGTCTGAAGGCCAAGGGGAGTGCATCCTAGGATTCTCAAGGGGGGCCTGTCATGCCCGTGTCTGGGGCAGGCCCTGGAACCTCTATGCCCATGGTGGTTCCACCATCAGAATGCACCCGTCCATGTGTGCCCTTCATTAGGGCGCCAGGATTTAACTTCACCTCCAGATTTTAATGCAGGGGGCTATGCCCCCCAACTAATGATTCTAACTCTGGGGGGTGTGGATCTTGGGAAAGAGGTGGCAAACTTTGAAATTTGGCACCCTATTGATGGGCACAAATGGACCGGTGCACAGATGGCTAGAAGAGGCCCGTGTCTGGGGTAGGTCCATCAAACTCATGAAGGGCCGTGACTCCACCTGTGGGAAACAGATTTTGGTAAGGATGGGAGCCACCGCTATGCTTGGGCAGCCTGTAAGGAATCAAGGAGCAAAGGAAGCTGTAGGTACCGAGTTTATGGCTTGGATTACCACTTAAGTGGCTAATTTGAGGCAGTTGCAGGAGTCAAAGGCTGCAATTCACCCAGAGGCCTGTTTTCAGCTCAGCTAGCACTAGGAGGAGTAAGGCATTCCCCCTAAGGAGGCTGAAGTGAGAAAAATGGGAAGGTTTATAAAGGACGAGGCTGTATTCTGGTTATTTGAGATCTCTGCCCAAGTTAACTAAATCTTTACATGAAGCCAGACTGGTCTAAGTTCTAGCCCTAGGAATAAAATATTGCTGGTGCGTGCCTGTGAGAGCTGCTAAATGCCTGTAAACACATCTCCCAGTCCCATGGAGCTGCTCCTAGTTTCAAAATGAATATTTTCCTTGGATGCAATCATTTCTATGTCCAAGAATAAAGTTTTATTCGTTTTGAGAAGATGGTTGTGATGACTGATCATTTGCCAAATGAATTTGAGTGTAATGAATTTTATTTAATCACTTCAGTACTTATTACTATTTTAGAGAGTCTGCCCCCCCCCACAGTGAAAAACCAGCAGAAGACATTCACTTGTAAGGAAGAAGCTGCTGCCAGTCTTAATGCCAGCTGTGCAACAGTGAGTTGCTTTGGGA
Organism: Neoceratodus forsteri; assembly: GCA_016271365.2. Taxonomy (NCBI): domain Eukaryota; kingdom Metazoa; phylum Chordata; order Ceratodontiformes; family Ceratodontidae; genus Neoceratodus; species Neoceratodus forsteri. The sequence goes on from CM028135.1 coordinate 758,366,010, forward strand.
GAAGGAGGCCTTTTTGAGAAAAATAGAAGACGGATTCAGATAGGCCACCTCATTTTCCATCTTGCTTAGAGAAAGGTCTAGGTAGTGTTTCTGGTCTGTGCCCCGCTCCTCAGTTCATAACATTGGGACACCTAGACGAGTATTTGAGGACAAGGGGTGGGATATACAAGGTACTGACAGCCACCAAACAGGAAAGAGACAGGGAAGTGCTTATATCTGATGATCTAAAGGTTGCCAAATGATGTGAGGAGGCCATGAGTAGGAGATCACGTGATGAGGGCGATGAGCTAGCAGCATTCTTTTCAAGCTCCCCAACATCACTGAAAAAAAAGACAGATTAAATGCCCCTTTATTAGATAACTGAGCACTGAAAGCCACTGTATTAAGCTAAAAGACTGGCCTTATCATGTCGAACTTAGAAGCTCTGATGGAAGAATCAGCACAACTGCCATTGCCATCCTCAGATGGGGAGGAAGACTCGACCATGACCCTAGAGGTCAGGCGACCCCGATGGAGCACCTTCCAACTCCTGCCTGCTCCTCCGGTCTCTGCTGAATTTTCGCCAACACAGATTTACACAGATCTCTCAACCATCAAGCACACAGTCCTCACCTTAATTGAAGAAATGAAGGAGATAAAACACACTTTAAGAGAGCTCTCCACCAGGATGTCAGATGCTGAGGCAAGAATTTCTTCCCTCGAAGATCACCACGCTCAACTAGATCTAGAAGCAGTGTACATTAAAAGATCGGTATCAGCACTCGAATCCAAAGTTGATGACTTGGAAGGGTGGAATCGCCAAAACAATTTAGTAATACTTGGGCTGCCAGAAGGGGAGGAAAGGTCAAACACTTTGGAGTTTGTGCAGAAATTGTGCACAAAACTTGCTGGACCATCACCTAATAGCCTCCACTATGTAATCAAACGTGCTCACAGAGCGCTTCAGGCTAAGCCTCCACCTGAGGGAGTCTCCCCAACTGATAATATTCAAACTTTTAAACTTCTTGGATCTAGATTATATCCTAAAGAAAGTGCGATCTTTGGACTCGATACAATGAGCTGGTAAAAGGATCAGGATCGTACAGGACCTTACTGCTAAAGTCTGTCAAGCGCGGGCTGCGTATCGCCCCTTGCTCAATAAACTTTGGGCTGCTCATATCAAGCATAGGCTTCTTTACCCCTCACGACTGGAAATAACTACTGATTCTGACAAAAGGTGCTTTGAAACAGCTGACCAAGCTGCCACAGCCTTAAACCAACTGTTTCCTGAACTCTTTCCTACCAAAACCTGAGGAGATCTACGGCAAACTTAAGTACCAGTGAAATGATTTCTCTTTAACCTTGATGTTATAGAGCCAGAAAGTTATTGGATTATGTGCTGTAAGTGCTGCAAGTTATTTGTGCAAAAGGCACCCATCCAGACTTCTTTAACTGAGTAGAAACACCTTTGGTTTACTTTGAGACATATCTGCTACATCTGAAGTAATTCTTTTAGACAGGGCTCACCTTGGGGATGCCCTGCTCTTCACAGATTTTGAAACTGCTGGATTTAAACTCTTACATGATTTACAATTACCTGTTGGTTTTATTTAATTTGCTCCTTTTGTGAACCAACAATGATTTTGTGGACACTTCGCACTTAGATAGTACAGAGCACCATCTGCTGCCTCCATTGGCTTGTCGCTTTAATTAACTGGATTAGCACTCAGACCGAGTTTTTGGTGTTCCTTAGTTTTAAGTGTTAGTGTGCTGCTTTAATGTGGACTACCTGAAACTTTTTCCTTTTTCTGCACTAAATTGCCTGTTTGCCCCTTCCTTTTTTCTCTTATCTTTTCTGGTGACATATTTAGGGAGGAAATCAGTAAACTCATAGTATTACAGTTTAGGTTAACAGGCATAGCAGGGGTGATTTCAGATGTGCTTGGCAGGCTATACAGGATATTATTCAGCATGTGGGGATGCTTGCTAGATGTTCGTTTCTTAGGTCTTGCTTTGGGGCACTACAGCCTAAGGATTTAATTTTTCACTGCCTGTCAGCACGGGGAAGGGGGGAACTTAATTTGTGGTATTCTATTTATAAACACAGTGGGTCTTCCATCAAGTACAAGAGAAGACGATGACAGAGTATGGTAATTATGTGATTTCTGAATTTAGAGATCCAATATGTTTATTTTACTTCACTGAGTGACCTTCATTTGGTATTGTGGAGAATGAAGTTGTCTCCTCCGTTTTCTGTTTTCAGTTTTCCTTTTTTGCTCCCCACTGTATCAATATGATATTCCTATATACACCTCCACTGCTGATGGAAGACTGCAGCACAGAATAAGTCTGGGGTCCAGTATTTACAGTATGTGTTATTCAGGGCATTGTTCGGGGGCCAGCTCCTAGTCTTAGAATTTTTCATTTCAGGAGTAGGCACTAGGCCTGGGAGAATGTAATAATTTTTTGTACATAGTTTCATGTTTGTACCTATTTGCTTGAATTACAAGTTTTGGCTGTTTGTTCTTGATGGGTATTTTCGTAATATTTTGGCTTCGGTTTGATGGGGGTTCTAGTGCATCCGTCTCAGCTCCGTTATTTCGGTCTCTTGTACATCACATCTTTACATAATGGCTAATCCACTTTTATTTATTACATGGAATATAAAGGGAGGTAGGGACAACAGGAAAAAATATGCATTATTAAGACATTTACATTGTTCTTCCCCACATGTGTTTTTTTTTTTGTTTTGTTTTTTTACAGGAAATCCACTTGCTGGACAGCGAGATGGCATTCCTATCCAAATCTTAGGGTGGGGAGGGCATTTGGTGCTGGCAATAGTCCCCTCAAAAGAAGCGTAGCTATTCTAATTTCCAGATCAGTCCATTTTAATCTTCTAGCAGAAATTAAGGACCCAGAAGGCCGATATATTTTTCTACACAGTCTATTGGGGAGTGTAGAACTCTTATTGGGCTCAGTCTATGAGCCCAACATAGATAACCCTAGCTTCTTCCCAACCCTAGCCACAGTCTTAGCACCCTTTGGGCATTTTCCAATTGCATTGGGCAGGGAATGGAATCTTGTCCAAACCAATGAGTTAGACCATACATACAGAAAGAAATCTGAGTTGTCTCCAGGGCAGACAGCCTTGACTGAATTTATAGACCTCCTAGGCCTGGCAGACCCTTGGAGGACTCTCCATCCTTCTTCCCTAGAATACACTTTTTTTCAGTGCCCCATAACGTTTTTTCAAGAATAGATTTCTTTTTAATAAGTAAACAGCTTTGTTGAGTACTGTACAGTATACTGTAATATACAGGCAAGAATTCTGTTGGATCATTCCCCTGTCCTGCTGGCCCTAGAATTTCCATTAGCCCCCCAGCGTCCCCATTCCTGGTTTCTGAATAATCTATTACTGTGAGATCCAGAGACCGTGGCCCATTTCAAGCAGTACATGGAGGTGATAATACTCTGCAACCGAGATGCTTCTTTACCTCTTGATATCATCTGGGGTGAGCTTAAAGCTGCTTGGAGAGGGGAATTTATTAGACTGGCATCCCTGAGGAACCGGAGGACGAGGAAAGCTCATTTAAGTGAGTTACTCCAGCAGATTAGATCCTTGGAACACGACCTTACCCCCTCAAGCCCAGACCATATTCGGGAGAAGCTAGTCCAACTCCAAGCCCAATATGTGGAACACCTTTTAAATAAGGTGGCTAGGGTAGCTGCCAAGTTGAAGGCCACATACAGTACCTTGGGCAGGGCAATAAAGCTGACAAGCTTTTAGCCCTTAGGGTCAAACAACAATCTACTAGTAAATGGGTATCCTCACTGATTGATCCTAATTCAGGGTTACCAACTACTGATCCCAAACAGATGGCCTCACTTTTTTCACAATGTTACTGCTCCCTTTACATGGCCTCACAGATTGATTCAGTGAGTATGATGGCCCAGGATTCTTTTCTGGCCTCAGCCGAACTTCCCCATCTTACCGTGGCCCAAGCACAATCCTTACTAGGCCCCATTTTGGCCTCTGATGTAGCCACTGCTATAGCATCTCTGCCCCTAGACAAAGCCCCAGGCCCAGATGAGTTTATTGCCTTGTTTTATAAAATGTATAAAGATATACTAATCCCTCTTTTAACAGCCCTTTATAATTACTGGAGCACTAACCCCCCCTTCTGACAAATCACTCTTTGATGCTCACATTGTACTGCTGCCTAAACCAGGGAAGGATCACTCCATACCAGAGAGTTACCACCCTATATCATTGATCAATAATGATATTATGTTATACAGTATGCCAAGATACTGGCAACCCGGCTTTCTGCAGTTTGGGGCTCCCTCCTGGGACTTGAGGAAGCAGGCTTCATTGTGGGTAGAACCTCGAGTAAGCATTCAGGAAAATGTTTCATCTTCTCTCTGTATCTGGGGAGACCTCAACAGATTCTGTTTTGGTCTCCCTAGATGCAGAGAAAGCTTTCAACCATGTTGCTTGGTCCTTTATGTTTAGAGCTCTGGAAACATATTCCCTCTCTACTGAATTTATTAATACATTTAAGGTGTTATACACCTTTCCCACTGCTCATATTCTATGTAATAATGAGCTATCTGCTCCCTTTCTCTTGACTTGACTAGAGGTACCCACCAGGGTTGTCCCCTTTTCTCTTCAATTTATACTTTGAGCCCCTTGACCAGAGTGATAAATCTTTCTACCTCAGTCAAAGGTATAGTGGTTGGGAAGGGCACTTCCAAACTTTCGTCCTTTGCTGACAATATTTTGCTTCACCTTTCAGATTGCACCACGTCCCTTCCTGCGGCCCTAGCCATTATTTCAACTTTTGGTAACTTTTCAGGCTACAGACTTAATCCTGCAAAAACAGTGGTCTACCCCATCTCCGCCCTTAACCCCAAATCTCTTTGCTTGCAAATGGGATTACAATGTGAGACCTCAGCCTTAAATTATTTGGGCATCAAACTCTCTAAAGGCATGTCTAAGCTCAAAACCTTAAATCTGGAACCAATTATACAACAAACTGATAAAGAGCCACTCTTTCTTTGAGGCAGGATGAATCTAATTAAGATGCTTGCTCTCCCCAAACTACTTTGTCCTTTAGGTATGCTAAATGTTTACCTCCCCAAAAAGGGGTTCCAAAAACTATATTCTATATGTTCTGCCTTTTTGTGGTTGGGTAACCCCCATAGAGCATATGGGAAACTGTGTGGACCGTAGAAGTATGGTGAGCTACAGTTGCCTGATTCCTACAAGTGTTATTTAGCTCTTCACGGGGCCAAATACCTCAAATGGGGAGAAACCCTTACCTCGCCATCTTCTTCACCCTGTTGGCTAAAAATTTAAGGTTCACTGGCACAAATAAGTCATATTTCTCTGGAATCACCACTCTACACTCCATATGCAAAACTTCCTGGAGTCCTTCATGGTTCCCCTATAGGCTGTAGTATTAGAGCACCTTCCCAAATGTGTCATAACCTTAAAGTAACTTATACAAAGGCACCAACACAACCATTATTTAATAATGTAAATTTTTGCATAGCTGGCAAACCTATTCCACAATCCTTTTGGCCTACTATATCCAGCCTTAGACTGAGAGATGTAGTATCCGATAACAAAGTTAAATCTTTCCAGGATGTGGTAAAAGTTTTCAAAATTCATCCTGTTTTTGTTTTAAGTACAAACAGCTCTGTAACTGTATTGAGCAATTCTTGGTGCCTGCCCCATGGCTGACTGTCTCGAACTCCAATATTCAGGATTGTATTCTGTTAGTGGGCAAACAGAAAGCAATATCTGGTATATACAAAACACTAGTGTCTCACGACTGTGCCCTGGCTTCTCCTGTAGCTTATTATTGGCTAAATTTCCTTAACATCAACCGGCGGTACTCATACTGGCATTCTATTTGGAATTCTATTATAACTGGGAGGCAGTATAGCACAGTGGGTTAAGGCTCAGAGTTGCAAATCTGGAAACCTGGGTTTGAATCCCACAGCCACCTAAGTGCACACTGTGTGGTCCTGAGCAAGTCACTTAACTTCCTTGTGCTCCCAGGCTGCACCTGGAAACAAGCTTCAGCTTAGCGTGCTACTCCTGGTTAAACAATGTTCACTTTTCCTTCCCTTATATTAAGCAAGATAGGCTCAGGCTGCTACAGTTTTAACATCTTACACAGTCTCTGTTGGACCCTTGTGTTCTATACCATATGAAAAAAATTATCTTCACCTATTTGCTCTAGCTAGGAAAATCAAGAGGGTACCTTATTCCACAAATTGTGGGAGTGTCTGCCAACCAAACAACTATGGTCCCTGGTAAGTACTAAGCTGCTTGTCTGTATTAGTTATTTTGCTCCAGAAATGTGCCTCCTTGGGTACTATTCCTCTATTAGTGTATCTGCACATAAATACTATAGGGCCTTAATCTCTTTGGTCACTAAACTCATAGTACTAAGACATTGGCTGGGCAATTGGTCCCCTTCTCTTTTGGAATGGGTACAGGAGTGTCTGAAGGCCATCTCGGCCAAGACGGCTATTAGGAATTTTACTTTTCCTCATGCCAGGGCCAGGACATGTTGGACAGAGCTTTATACTTTCCTTGTTCAGTAGCACCCAACAATTAACTTTTCGTTATATGTGGTGGGACACCAATGAGAGTGCACCAGAGGGTGGGGTGGGTGGGTTGTTGGGAGGATTTTTTGGGGGGAGGTGAATTTTTCATTCGTTTTGTACCTTATTGTTGTTTTCATGTATTGCTGTACTGAAAACTTTCAGTAAAGTGTATTCAGTTGCAAAAAAAAAAAGGGACGGCGATGAGGAGAGTCAATGGAATGCTAGGGTGCATAGAAAGAGGTATCTCCCACAGAAGGAAGGAGGTGGTGATGCCACTCTACAGAACACTGGTGAGACCTTATCTGGAGTACTTTATCCAATTTCTGGAGGCCGCATCTCTGGAAAGACATTGACAAAGTAGAGGCAGTTCAGAAAAGGGTGACAAAAATGGTGCTAGGGCTGCACCAGAAATCATATGAGGGGAGATTAGAGGCACTCAATATGTATTCACTGGAAGACAGGAAGGAGAGGGGGGATGTGATAGAAACTTTCAAATACCTCAAGGGTATAAATAAGGTACAAGAGTGTAGCATCTTTCATAAAATAAAAGGTGCTCAAGAACTAGGGGCCATGATATGAGAATAGAAGGGGGTAGACTCGGGGTAATGAGAGAAAGTATTATTTCACAGAATGGGTAGTGGATTCATGGAACAGCCTCTCTCGGGGTTGGGGGAATGGTAGGGGAATACAGAAGTGCATGGGACAGACATAAAGGAACTCTAGCAATGGGAAAGAGAGGATAAGCCATATGTCATTTAGGATCTGTAGCATATGACACAAGTAGGGAAAATGGCAGACTAGGTGAGCCAGGCAGTCCTTTTCTTCCCTCAGATTCTGTGTTTCTATGTTAAATATTGTCTGAGATGATAATGTTTAGATGTTGTTTCACTTCTACCTCAAGCATTAGCGAGAACACCAGGTCAAGCAAGTGGCCGTGATGATGGGTCGCAGAAGTAACATCTTGTATCAGGCCCAGTGATGACATCACCTGGAGCAGGTCATATCCAAATTGCAAGGATTCATCATTGTCCCAGGCACTGAAGTCCCCCAGAATTAAACATCTAGGGAACTCCAACAGCTCGTTGATGATGAAGTCCTCAACATGCTGCAGGAACTCTCCTCCCAACCCCGGTGGGCGGTAAATGAGGAGAATCCTGCAACCTGCACCTGGACCCCCAAGCACTGCCACACATTCAAAAGATCTGGCTGATCCCACTGAGTGCATGGCGAAGGCCAAGTCGGATCTAAAGCAGATGGCCACACTCCTCACCCCTGCATTCCTGCCTCAGGCAGTGGACTACTGAGTACCCAGAGAGGACAGCCACCTCCAGTACTGGCCTGGTGTCGTCACCCAGCCAGGTCTCCATAATGCTAGCCAGGTCAACTGAGGAAATCAAGTCCTCCATAATTCTGGTCTTGTTCCTCATTGACCTGGCATTTCATAGCACAGCCCGAAGGGGATAGGCAGGCACTGCCACCTCCCCAGCTACCTGCCCACTCGGTCTGGTGGGCACCCTGGGGATGGAGACCAAACACATCTGGCCTCTCTGTAGGCTCCACCTAATTCCAGGGTGTTTCCTGCACCAAACCACCCCAATGCAACTCACCTCCACCATGCCCACTGCACCCTGCCAGCAACGACTTGTACGCACCCTTGTAATCTTGACCGCCCTACAGTGCCTCGCTGCAATAGATAGCACCAGGAAGTCAAAAAAGGGATGCAGGTCATGCAGCTGGGAAGTAGCATATGCTAGATGCAAGGGGCTGAGGTTTCAGCACATCCCAATGCAGACCAGTGCACCGTAGGCTGCTCTCTAAAACACACGACTATCCTTGCCCTGGCAGGACTAGTTTGTATTACCAAGCTAGCTGCTCCTTAAAAAACGCATCCATCAGATTCAGCTAATGCAAATAAAAACTATCCACTCATACACCTCATTCATACACCACACACTCCCCACCCAAATCAAATACAGTTTCCCACCCCACCCAAAACCACCCACCCTCCAACTAATAAATTAAGAAAAGCCAGCAATCAAGCTCCTTTTTAGGTGCAATGTCCAAAACCGATTTACAGAATCAGCATGAAATACTGGGCACAGATTTCCAGACACAGACCCAGCTAGGGTGGAACAGTCACAGTTCATTCTTACCAAACTATAGAATACTCCCACACAGGAGCTCTACTCTCACCATAGAGTTCCAAAATATACTGTTTAAAGCAGGGTCTGCCCTACTGCATCAAATGTTTTAATTAGGAGGAGAAAAGCTGGAGGTGGAAACTCCAGCAGAGACCTGTCTCAGTGCTACTCTCACCTGCCCCAGTAATAGAAATGAGTGGGATGCCAAACAAATCAGGCAAGCCAACAAGGAACAGACAGGTTCAAGTCCAATCATACTTCCACTTCGCTCCACTCACACTGACAATCAGTAAAGTCCAGCAGGCCAAGATTTTTACCAGGAGAACGTTCCTCACATCAGGACCAGTGAACTTTGCTATTCAAAAGAGGAATTCATAGGAGATCCAGAATGGGGGTCGCTCTATCCAGATCTCCACCACGGCTCTCCCACAGGGCTTTTGGCAGCACAGCATAGCAAAACCAACTGAAAAAACACAGTTCCAGTCTGCGGCACATTTCCACACCACTCGCCCACTGGGAAACACATGAGTGTACCAGATGTAAAGAGGTCCAAAATACTGAACCTCCAGTTAAGCTGGTGATGCCCTGCTAAGTCAGGGTTGTATTTCTCATACTTCTTCAATCCAAAGCCAGCCTTCTGTGTCAAACCCAGTAATGGTAACTTCCACAAGCATCAGAAAGTCCTCTGATAGTTCACCTCCGAAGACGGGACCTTTGACCAAGTACCTACTCCTAGACCACAAGCTGCCCTCCTCAGGTCTTGCTCCACACCGCTCCAAAGTTCCTCCACTACACGTAATGTAGCACTTAAAGATAGCCCTGACTAGAAAACGAAAAAGCTAGCTCCTATCCTGCAGTCACTCATCCAACCCTACCTACCACTTTGCCCTAACCCAAGCATCTTATCTAAATATATATACAACCCTTACCCCAGCCAAGAGTTGCATCTTGCAACCAGAACATCCCTAACTTGCACACAGACAAGGCATCAAACCACAGGTTAGCATAACAATAGGTATCACCCCTGGCACTGGGGCAAATACCTGGCTCGGCTTCTAAGAGGTTGGGGGGGTTAGGGCACAAAATAACATATTTACACCAAGTTCTGGGAGATAGGTGCTAGGGCAATGCTCCACCTACCTTCTGAGGAGGACCATTAACAATTTCATATTGGGAAGCACAGCTATAATGTCCAGTACCAGAAGTGGCATTGTATAGTATGGCTTTACTCTGACACAGGATGGAAACAGAAAAACGGTGGTTCCCCCAGGTTGGCACTGTACTTTACAGACACTGGCAGTGGCAGCCACAAAAGCTTTTCTTTCTTCAGAGCAAACATTTTTGGGTGTTCTCACACTTTCTCTTCCACAGAACCTCGACCATCCATCCATCCCTCTTACTCAGGGATCAAAATGGACATTAGTCTCCTATAAGTGTCTATTTCATGGGGGGAGGGGCGGTTACCACACACTTAAAAATACAAACATTAATCTTTTTCTTCTACAAGTGTCTATTATGTGGAGGGTTCCACACACTTAAAAATATTTCCTCCTGACCTGATGGGCTTAGTTAACATCCGGAGGGTAACCTTGTGCCCCTCCAGTGACCAGTTAGCCCTGACTGAAAATTTAAGTGAGGGTCTACCCACCCTAGCCCCAGCCAACCTTTGCCATCCCTTTAGGGTTATACAAATTTGGATCCTTCAGTCTCACCTGATTGCTAAATGCATCCACATTTAATTTGCATTCAGCACATATCAGTGGTGAGGCTGGGGCACTGAGTGATGTATTCTAGCCTGTCTCTGGGCACATAGACAACCAGATGACTCCCAAAAGAAGCAGTCTCTGTTTCTGTATTCACGGTTTTGTCTGTCCCTTGTTACAGACATTGGACTGGTGGAGAAAAACACACTTCTCCCTGTTGTTTTTCCACAGCTTTATCTCTGACCTAGGCAGATGGAAAATCTTGTTCCTCATGGGATTGCCCCATGGAAACATTGAATGTATCAGTTCCATTCTCTCTGTAAGACTTGACCCACAAGGGTCCTGTATTCGCTGGTCTCCATCACTTTTTGTAGAAAGGTTGCAGTCTCACTCACTGGGGTTAGAAAACGATGACTAGAGGTCCTTCAACAAGCCTCAGGGCAGGCCAGCAGGCACCTCTGCACTCTGAGCTCTGCTCACTCTGACCCCTACTAAAGAACTACATGGACTCCCATCCCAGCATTCTAAACTGTCCCCAGGCAACTGATTCCAAAGTGGCTCAGGCTGCTGCAAGAGTTCTAAATGACATAATCTATTTTCTCCTCAGGCTAGCTGAGTAAAGAATGATGTCATCTGTAGAGATCTTCTAATAAACTCCCTACCAGCTGCCCACTACCTTTCTATGTCTAACACTGATGGAATTCTAGTAACCCCAGGGGACTGGGTGGTTACATATAAAACAAATTAAAATTTAAAACTTTAGCCATGATAGTGGCTAGTGAGTTACAACAGAAAATTGCTAGTCTTTCCTAAATGTATAAATAATTAGAGGCAGACAGGAGAAGGATTTTTGGCTCTATTCAGAGCTCCTGCAGACAGCAGCCCAGAGTGGCTGCCACCTTGCTCCCTCGGCACCTGTTCTGTTTAGGTAAGTTACATTTTTTGTTGAAGTTGTATAAATGATAATAAAGTGGCTTGTTCCATCACATCTTGTAGTGTTTTAATGCTTAATTTCTCCCATTGTGTAAATCTATTATCCATATAAGAGGGCTTACAATTATCATGTTGATACTATATATTGGAGTACATGGAGAGGCATGATCTCTAAACAGTATAATCTCATTGCTTCTTTTCAGCTATTGCAATATGTTAGAGTACAGATTAATGCTGGAAGTGTTTTACATGATCTATTATAGTACCCTGAATACAAAATGTTTTTAATATTTTGGTATTAATGAAGATATTGTTCCATAGTTTTGTTTATTCTTTGTTCAACTGATAAGTAGTCTCAAATTTGAGAGAGTTGACAAACTAAATAATACCACCTGAAACTGGGTAGGCCTGGGCCTTCCACTTCCTTACTCAGCCATTGTTTACTCATTTAGAGGAGGATTTTATATCATTCCACAGGAACATAGGGACAGTAGTCTCTATTTTCTTTAAAAAAAATGCTGATTTACTGAAATAGGGAGAGAGACTGAAACAAGAATAGGACCCATGGAAGGATATTCATTTTTATAACGTTACATCTGCCAATAAGTGTCAAAGGCAATTTTTTCCATTTTTCTAAATCTTGCCAGATTGTTGCTTGTACAGACAGATAATTCTTACCAAATAATTTGCTATATGTCTTTGGTTATTTTAACCCCCAGATATTTAATTTGGTCTGTCACTTTATCTCTAAATTCTCATGGAAGAATGTCATCTTCACCATTAATGAATATTATTTCGATTTTACCCATATTTATCTTATAGTCTGAGGCCTTTCCAAATTATTCAGTAAGATTTAGGCATGTATATAGTGATGTCTGTGGACCTGATATGTTTAAAAGAGTGCCGTTGGTATACAAACTTATTTTATGCTCTTGATGGCCTGTGAGTATTCCATGTATGGCTTTATTAGTTACGATGGCTATAGTAAGAGGTTCCACAGCAACAGCAAATAGCAGAGGTGACATGAGGCACTCCTGTATTGTGCCCCTTGTTAGACAACAATGTGTTGATACATTTCTATTAGTTTGAACTTATGCTTTTGGAGAGTGACAGAGTATTTTGTGCGAGTTAATACACAGCATTTAGGTTTGATGCCAGATTTCTCAAATAAAGCAGAGATGCAGTCACATTCTGCTTTATCAAATAACTTTTTTCAGCATTGAGAATTATAATCACTGTGTGGTCTGAACTGTATGAGTATAACTATGATGTTATCTCCAAGTTTTCTTCATTCTATAAAGCCAATTTGGTCCGAGTGTACTATAGAAGAGGCAACCATTTCCAATCTGGTTGCTAAAAGTTTTGCTAAGATCTTCATGTCAGAATTTAAAAGAGAAGTAGATCCACAGGATGTTACCTGACTTGGCTCTTTATTTTTTGGGGGAATATAGAAATTCTGGTTTCATAAAAGGAAGGTGGATATTTGCCAGTTTGCATGCAGTGGTTGAAAAATGACAACAAAAGGTTGATTAGTAAAAGAGAATACTGTTTATAAAATTCTGAGGGAAGTCCATCCAGACCGTGAACTTTACCTGAATGGATTTTTTATTGTTGATTAAAATTCTTCCTTAGTTACAGTATATCCTGTTCTAAACTGCTTACTTGATTTTCAGAGAGGGTTTGGATTTTTAGGTTACAGAGAAAATGATTAATTGCATCTGGGCACTTTTGTCTCTCTGTGCTATAGAGTTCAGAGTAACAGTCTGAGATTACTGAGTTAATTTCAACAGTGTTAGTAATAAGTTTGTTAGTATGGTCCTTAATCTAAAATATATCTCTTTCCTGTTTTTCTTTCTGTAACCGTAACACCATGATCTTATGTAGATCATGTTGTTAAAGTTGTTAACCCTTGACTTGGCCTGCTATACAGGCATCGTCATTTCATGACCCAAGAGGCCTTGTCACTGGCTATAAAAAGCCCAATCCTGTCCATCACTGATTATGGCCTGGTGATTTATGGGGCAGCCTCTAACTCCACCCTCAAAAGAGTGGATGTTGCCTTTAAAAAGTCTTGCAGGCAGGCTGCTTCTTGGTGTGAGTCACCTTGGTGCGACCTCTATGCATTATCCAGTTGCCTTACACTGCATGAAAGAGTGTGTTACCAAACGTGTCTCCTAGAACCTACTCTCCGTCGTACCCAACCCTCACCACACAAGGAGCCTATCTCAGCAATGGCTGCTTGTCCTCTTCATTCAGACATCACAAGTGCAAAGATTTTTTGCATACCTGGCACCCTGATGGCACAATGAACTACCCTCTAGATATTAATATCGAGACCAGGCTAGGCCCATTTAAGAGAAAACTCCACCTTTACCTGTCCAAACTGAGCAGCTGCGATTGCTAGCCCCACTCCTTTCAATTACCACCCTACCCCTGCCCTATCTCCAACTGCCACTACCCCTCTCCCTCCCTCACCCCTTGCCCCTCCCCTCACCCCATACTAGCCCTTTCTAGCTCCCTCAACCATCCCCTATCCATCCTGTGGCCCTTATTTTCCTCCTCCACTCTCTCCTCCCAACCTCCCCACCCATATGCCTGACAATGATATATTTACTCTGCTTCAACTTGGTTTGTTTTAAGCCTTGCACTTAATTGTTGTTGACTATGTAGTTAATTGTGCTCTGTATTTGTCCAATCTTGTATTGCACTGCTCTACCAAACAGTAATGTCCTCTATTGCTTTTCACTGCTTCCAAGTTGTATTTAATGCCTTAGTCTCCTTTGTTGACCTAGAATCTATGTACGATGACTGTTATACTACCCATGGATAATAACTGCTTCATATCTTGAATAGTATGCCCTGTTGATGTGGAATCTATGTATAATTTCTGTTCCTATTTTCAAATGATACGCCTTATTCTCCTTGTTTTGACATGGAACCTTTATAAAAGAGCTCCCAGCTCAAATGTACTTTCCGAGACCTCAATAAAATAAATAAATAAATAAATACCCCCTCCAGCCTTAAACTGTGCATCCTCATGGTTTTATTGTCTCTTAGCTTGAAAAGACCTTCCCTATCCCCACTATTTGTCCCCTTCAAGTATTTGAAGGTCTCTATCATATCCCCCCTCTCTCTCTCCTCTCCTCCAGGGAGTACATTCCCAGGGCTCCCAGCCTCTCCTCATAAGACTTCCCCTGCTGACCCACAGTCATATTGGTTGCCCTCCTCTGGACTTTCTCTAGCAAGCTGATGTCTTCTTAAGGTAAGGACACCAGCATCTTACCCCACATTCTACACACAGTCTCACCAGAAACCTGCACAAGGGCAGATGATCTCACTCTGCCTCCTGCTGATTGCCCTAGCTATACACCCCAGTATCCTGTTTGCATCCACTGCTGCCTTTTTGCATACCGAGGAGTGCTTCAGGTCACTAGCAATCACCACCCCCAGATCATTTTCTTCCTCCATTGCTGCTATCCAGACCCTCCCAGTTATTACTTAGTCCTAGGATGCCTGGCTCCAGTGTTCATTACTTTGCACTTCTTGGCACTGAAGCCAAGTTGACAGATCCCTGACCATCTCTCAGGTTAACTGAGGACTTCTCGAAGGTTTGGTATCCCTTCCACTGTGTCCACCCTCCCACAGAGTTTGGGTCATCTGCAAAAAGGCACATCTTGCCCTTAATATCCTCCCCAATGTCATTTATGAAGACACTGAACAACATCAGCCTCAGCACTGATCCCTGCGGGACCCCACTGATCACCTTCCTGGTGCTGGATAAATCTCTCCCACCTCCATTCTCTGGGTTCTGTCCCTCAGTTAGCTTTCTACCCAACTGGTCATTTTCTCCACAATCCCTAGATCTGCCAGTTTCCTGATCTTCCTCTTATGGGGCACTGAATTGAAGGCCTTGCTGAAGTCCAGGTAAATGATGTCCACTGCCTGGCCCCGTCCAAAACCCTGGTGACCCAGTCTAAGAAGTCAATCAGGTTCATTTGACATGATCTTCCACAAATCCGTGCTGCCTCTCTTCTTGAAAACCATTCTCTTCCATGTACCTTACACCAGCCTCTCCTTTTCACCATGACTGAGGTCAGACTGACTTGCCTATAGTTCCCTGGGTCCACTCTTGTGGAGAGGCACCACATGTACCATTCTCCAGTCCTGTGGCACCACACCCAACTCCAGGGAACTGTTGAAGAGGCCCACCAGGGGCCCTGCAAGCTCTTTTGCCAGCTCCTTTAGCACACTTGGGTGCATGCCATCTGGTCCTGGGGATTTGTCTACCTTAAGTGCCAGCAGCCCCTCCCTCACTCTATTCACTTCAATTACTACATCTGTGCTCCCTCCCTCCCTCCCTTCGCCTTCTCCCCAGGTGGCATTGGCCCATCTTTTTCCCTAGTAAACACAGTGCCGAAGAAATCATTCAATACTTCTGCTTTGTTCTCTTCTTCCTTCATCCATATGTAACCCCTAGGTAGCACTATCCCAAGGGCTACTACCCCTGCTTGCGTGGCTAGGTGCAGGTTAAAAGGCCTGGGTACTGAAAACGGGTGCCTCCACCCGGAGGACAGGGTTATTGGTAGCGTAGCTGACCAGGGTACAGCCCTCTGGGACACTGTAACCCCCCTCTTTCCCCTCTAGTGGCCTAAGCAATGAACAACAGACACATTTACAATAACCACTAATCAGCATACAAATCCTCTACTTACCACCAGGGCTGGTTCCACCAATCTGACCCTGGAGACCCCTGTAAAATAAGGTTAGACACAGCAGCTAACAACAGTACAGTGGTTCTTGTACAAAATGGAACCACAGTCAGGTTAAATGCAGAAAGAATTAGATCTGATTTATTTGGGTGTAATGAACAAGGGAGGGGCGTAATTTGGATGATTAGTTCTGTAAATGATTCAATCAGGCAATCGTGCATGCACTTTAGAGTCCCTTCACAGTCACACACTCTGGGTACCCAGTTGGAAAAAAGGTGGGCTAGCCAGACACATTGTCTGGGGTAGGCTGGTGTTGCAGCTAGTCAGGGCCCTGTGATGGAAAGAAGAAGCTTGCACGACCACACACAATTTGTAATCCGGAGCCTGGAGGCTCAGTTCGTGACAAGAAAACAATTGAATCAGATGACAATACTTTTGATTTAGCTGATGTTGCAGGGAGCTACCCTGATGTTTACTCACGTTACCCAATACGAGACACAGGGGATGAAATGGAGACTGCAGCTTGACAAGCTGGTATGCCAGGAGAAGCAGGGTCCACACAAATCACCGAGGTGTTGTTCCTGTTCGAGATGTTGAGCAGGGGGATGATCCCTGGGTGAGTCTCTCATTGATGGTGATCTCTGCATCTGATGTAGCTGACTGGGCAAAGGTGGCAGGGCCCAGACCGGGTGAACAGTTCGGGTTCAGTCCGATAGGTGCTGGAGACAGCTTCCAGGAAGCGTGACACACTTAAGTAGTGAGGAACCAAATTGTAACCCACTGACAGCATACAGCACATTTATAGTAAAGCAAAACACAATACCACAGGTCGGATGACAGTCCAGTTGCAATTTCAGTTTTACTGAGATAAACCATGATCTCTGTGACGATTCAGACATCCTGACAGGCCAATCGCATGGAACAAATCTTCAGTCCTCTTCAGGCAATAAGGCAGTCACAATTCAGTAATTCAGGTCACAATTGGTTTGGATAAAGTCCGGTTTAAATTCAGGCTAAAGGATTTCCTCATGAGGGACAAGTAGGCAGGCAGGCCAAACTCAGCCTTTCCACCAGTTTCCCATGCGACTACGCAGGAACAGCTGCTCGAATGTCTCGAGCTGTTCACTCTCTCAACTCCACACTCAGACTGACTCACTGCTGCAGGCAGCACCGGGACTTCCTTCTGATCCAAAAAGGGTTCGGCTGGTGGATTCATCTGTCAAAGCAAGGGCTCCCCCTCCAAGTCCATTTAGGTGCCAAAGTGAAAAAACTACAATTTCTACAGAAATTCACTCCCACCAAACCCCTGGGGACAGACTCCATTTTAAGGTCCCAAAAAGGTACTGATTGGTGCAATACAGAAATGTCCATGCTGCAAAGAAAGCAGGTTAGACAAACTATAACACCATTGTTATTAGAGTAGCTAATCAGCATTAACAATTACCAGTTCTAACAGAGCTCCGTCTGCACCATTAGCGATGGCAGAACAGATCAATATTACTGTAGCTCAGGTATGACTCGAGCCTGGAAACAATCAGCCCCTACCCAGATTAATTATACATTACAAAAATAATGTCTATTAAAGAGACAGGCACAGAGGCTAACAGGGCACTCGCATGCACGCACATTTACACCTGTAAAGACACAGAATGGCCACCTGGTAGTGCGCATTTAAGCACACCCAAATAAGACTTTTGGGAACCATTTATGGGGGTTACATATACATCCCCCTTTCTATTAACTATCCTGTCCTTCTCCTCGCTTATGTAGTGAAAAAAAGCCTTCTCCCCCCAATCCCTTCAGCTATTTGTAGTTCCTTCTGTGCCTTAGTTTTCTGCACCACCTTGCCTGCCACTTTAGTCAACTTCAGGTAGTATTCCTTATCTATTTATGTTCTTTATTTTAATTTTGGTAACCGGGTAAGCCCACTGAGATCATGCAGTCCCTTTTTCAGGGGTGACCTGGGGGAGGGTACAGAGGATAAGGAATACAAAAATATATATAAAGCCATGTACATACAATAAAATCACTTGATATAAGGAATACTAAAATTAGGATCCTAAAGCCTAGTACAATGTGAATCAAAGCTACCCTAAGTATACAAAGTAAAAACAGTGAATGTCAGGGGAAAGGGGAATGGATAGTGCAATACAATGCAGAATTAGGCAGTTATTACCACATTAAGTACAGTAGTTATGCATGATAGTGCAGCACAAATGTTCAGCAGTTAAGCAAAATAGTGCAGGACAAATGTACAGTTCGACAGGATGGAGAGAATGAACAGGAAAGGCTCAACAGGATGAACAGACATGAGAACAGAAATATACGGGGTTAGTTAGGTAAATCAGGAACAATTTCCCAAGTCATTTAGGTGGTTATATAGAGCACGTGTGAAACTGGAGAGGGAAGTACAAGAGAGGATGGATGGAGTGAGGGAGTTCCAAGCCCAGGGTGCAGCGTAAGCAAAGGATCTCATGTTTGCAGCTAGGCATGTCGACGGCACTGTTAACAGTGGAAGAGAGGAGGAGCAGGGGGTCCAGCAAGCCAATTTCCTTACAATTATATTAGATAGACTCAGAGGAGTGTATAGGTGGGTGAATTTATATAGCAGGTAAAGCAGAGGGAGGTATACTAGAATTTATGTTCCAATTGTAACTAACCCAGAGATGTTAGTACAGTGCAATGATGTTGCCAAGTGGCAGCTCCAGAGGCAAAGCATCCTATCGAGTGATATAATTGCTTTAGGTGGTTCATAAGGGAGGACTTAAGTGATAGGAATGGGGGGAGCCGTAGAAAAGTAGAGGAAGGAGAGAGGCTGTGGGAATTTTTAGGCAAGATAGTAGGGGGTGGAGCCGGCAGAGCAGGCCCAGCTTTTGGTAAAGAGTTGTGATGGTTTTGTTGACATAGGCCTCGAAGGAGAGGCTCAGGTCAAGCAAGATGCCAGGATATTTAAAAGAGTGCACCAGTTCTAAGGGTTCACCGTTATGAGCGGTGATGGGGAATTGGGAGGAGAGATCAGTTCCGAAGGTGTGCGGGAGAAAAAACATAGATTTATTTTTTTTTAGTGTTCAGGAGCAATTTATTTGCCAGGAACCACACCTCCAGTTGATGGAAGTCAGAGTTCAAATATTCACTGAACCAAGAGAAGTCAGTAGAGGATCTGTATATGATAGTGTCATCCACATAAAGCTGAACAGATGCTCCACCGCAGGAATTAGGCAGCTCATTGATGAAAAGTGAGAAGAGTAGTGGCCCCAGGATAGAACCCTGGGGTATGCCAAGGGAAATGGGTCTGAAGGAAGAGTGGCAGCTGGACCACTTAACACTTTGGGAATGGCCTGTGAGATAGTCTTGAATCCAAGTTGTGGAATGTCGATTTAGCCCCATAGAAGTTAGTTTCTGTATTAGCTGTTCATGGTTCACCAAATCAAAAGCTTTGGTGAGGTCCACAAAGATGGCCCTAGTTGCTTGGCCCCGGCCGAAGGCAAGTTGAATGTCCGAGGTGACCTTAATGAGAGCAGAGAGAGTGCTGTGATTTTTATGTAAACCATGTTGGCAGGGGGACAGAAGTTGGTATTGTTCTAGGTAGTCATGTAACTGATTGTAAAGAATTTGCTCTTGTACTTATTACGGGACAGGACACAGCTTTAAAATTTGTTTGGGAAGGGTTAAAGGCGGTGGTCAGGAGTCATACAATCTCACATATGGCCTACAAAAATAAATTACATCAGGCTACATTGAAAGCAGCTGAGGTAAAGGTGGTTGAGTTGGAGGCAGATCATAAGAGATCCAAAAACCTAGACTTGTTGCCCCAATTTAGAGAGGCCAGAGCTAAATACAATTGCTTAATGCTGAGACGTATGGAGAACTCAATGAGATACTTGGCGCAAAAGTACTATGAATGGGGGGAGAGAGCAGGCAAGCTTCTGGCCCTCTGTCTTAGGAAACAACAGGCAGATAGATATATTCCAGCCCTTAAATCATTAGACCAGACTACGCCTATGATCTCGCACCCGGACAGTATTGCAGAAGAATTTTTAAATTCTATAAGGAGTTGTACAGGGAAGAGAGGGGTCCAGATCACTTACAAAAAATAGTAGATTTTCTGGAAACAGTGGAATTGCCCAAATTGTCGAATAGTCAAAGGGAGGACCTAGAAAGATAATTTTCAGAAGGGGAGATATGTCACACGATTAAAATTTTAAAATCAGGCAAAGCCCCAGGCCCTGCTGGGTTTACAGTTGAATTTTACAAATGCTTTGCAGGTGATTTGACACTCCTCCTGGTTAAAGTATTTAACGAGGTTCATACAATGGGGTCATCTCCGGATTCTTGGGGGGGGGGTGATGATATCTGTCATCCCCAAGCCAGGAAAAGACTCCTCCTTGTGTGCTAACTATAGGCCCATCTCCCTTTTAAATCAAGACTCCAACATTTTTTCTAAAACAATTGGATCCCATCTACAAAATACTATATGTGAAACAGTCCATCCTGATCAGACAGGGTTTATGCCAGGGAGGCATTCAAGATAACATCCGGTTACTCCTCAACTCCCTTTCGTCCCCATCGACCCCTTTAATTAAACCTCTACAGGCAGTGGTCTCCCTTGATACTGAAAAGGCCTTTGATCATTTAGATTTGCTATACCTGGATTGTACCTTGAATAAATTTGGCTTAGGAGAAAAAATTAGTGGGTGGGTTAAGAATTTGTACCGGGAACCCAAAGCTCAGGTCAAGGCTAATGGGGTTCTTTCATCAGCTTTTGCAATAGGTGGGGGGACTAGGCAGGGTTGCTCACTCTCTCCCTTCTATTTGCCCTTAGTATGGAGCCACTGGCTGCGGCCTTATGGCAATCTAATGTTTTTCAGGGAATTAAGTTAGGGGACACAGAACTAAAAGTCTCACTTTATGCGGAAGAAACACTCCTATTCGTCTCCAATCCAGTTAAGACACTGCCCAAAATCTTTGATTTTCTAGGGGAGTTTGGGGTTTTGTCCAGTTAAAAAGTTAATGTCACCAAAACAGAGATAATACCTGTGGGGGTGCCACCTGGCTCTCCCTTGCCAGATCTGGACAGAGTGAAATGGGCCAAGGAAGGGTTTAGATATTTGGGGGTATGGGTGCCAAGGGAGTTAAGTAAGTTGTTCTCAATGAATAATCATTGACTTCTACAGGAGGTACAGACAGATTGTAATCATTGGGCAGAACTCCCACTATCTCTCTCAGGTAGAATTGAATCAGTGAAGATGAACATTCTCCCAAGATTCCTATTTCTCTTTATTACACTGCCAATGAGACCTCCTAGAAAATTCTGGGTGGAGTTAAAAAACATGATTTCTAGATTTGTTTGGAAAGGGAAAGCTCCCAGGGTTAGATGGAGAGTGTTAACAGCCCCTAAGAATAGGGGTGGCATGGGTCTTCCAAACATTCGCAGCTATTACTGGGCAGCTCAACTACAGGCTCTAATCCCACTGTTAAAAGAAAGCGAGTCCCCGATTTGGGCAAAAATAGAATCTTTTAATCTGGAATTAGCTAAGGTGGGGGATCTCCTCCTTCTGGATGGGAAGAGGTTGTCCAGGGTGTTTTTTGACGAACCCTGAACATCTATCCTGAAACAAATATGGATAGAGGTGTGTTGAGTAAACAAGTTTCCCTTAGCTTTGCATGTCATGACACCTCTTCGAAGTTGCCTGGATTTCATTCCTTGTAAATGGGATGGGGCTTTTCAGCATTGGGCCAGGTTGGGCTTGTCCTCTTTGGGTCAGTTTTACAGGGAGGGCAACCTCAAATCCTTTCATCAACTGCAACAGCAATATGGAGTGCCTCAATGGGATTTTTTTAGATTCTTACAGTTAAGAAGCTACTTAACTAGTGAAAGGGTGTCAACCCAGATAGGAACATCCCTCAATCACATTCAATCGTGTTTGTTGGACTTGGCTCAAGAAAGTAGACCACTAAAAACAGTCACTCATATTGTGATGGCATTGACCTCTACAGGTGTAGATGATATTGGTCATGTTAAGGAGAAATGGGATGAGGAATTGGAAATTTCCATTTCTGAAACCCAATGGAAACAAGTATGGGGGGGAGGATACACCGCACCTCAGTGTCCTTATTTTGGAGAGAGTTTCAGTGGCGAACAGCCATTAGATTCTTTCGGCCACTGGTGGTCTCCCAGCATTTTGGCAGATACTCCTCGGACAGATGTTGGAGGTGCGGTGTAGATAAGGGTACACTAGCACATGTTATTTTGGACTGCCCCCTCCTGGCCCCATACTGGAAAGAACTTGAGGAGGTGTTAGGCAATATTTTTGAACTGACCCTCACATCCACTCCCCTCCTCTGGATACTTGGCTTGCTACCTCCTCAGTTGCACTCCCCAGCCCAAAAATACTTGCTTTATATCTTTGTGGCGGCAGCCACGAAGGCAATCACTTGTAAGTGGTTGACCACTAAAGCACCCAAGGTAGAGGACTGGTATTCCATTTGTCAGAAAATAATGCATATGGAAAGACTCACGGCTAGACGCGGTTGAGCCAGGAAACATTTAATAGCATATGGCTACCTTTCTTTCACCATATGGCAAGGATGGAAGGAAAAGATATTTTGGAGATTTTGGCTGAATGTGGGTAATTCTCCCTCCATTATCCTCATTGCCTATGAAGGCTGCTTAGAAAATATGCTATAGCAGGGGTTTTAAAATAGAAAGAACTATGCCTGGTGGACACCCTCTCTGATGAGGGTCACAGATGATAATGCCTGTTCTTGAAAGTTTTTCAAAAATGTTTATAATGCAGCATTAAGTCGGTCTAATACCCACCTTTTGTTTTTCCCCTTCCCCCTTTTCATTTCATCCACCTCAACCCTTACTGTCCCCTCCTTGCCTTTCCTTTAAGTAGGTTGTTTATTTATGAGTTTATATCTTGTCTGCATTTTAATTTTATTTATGTACACCTTAAATATATGGATTATACACAAACTGATTTACTTCTGAATTGACTGGGTAGTGTACAGAGATCGTATATAGGATGTACAATCAGAACTTTTTGTTTTCCCTTTTTCTGTTGGTCTTGTGTAAAATTGTTGTCAAAAAAAATCTCAATAAAATTTGATTTAAAAAAATATATAAAGAATGTATAACCATCTTAGAAACAGCAATTATGAATGATTTTATGTCAAACCCTGTTTCACAGGCTTTTCCCATCAGGCAATGCTATCACAAGGGAGAAATCTAAGTGAAAGCTAATCAAGGCAAATAAATGATCACTAGCATGGTAGTCTTTGGAAATGTAGACACATAATACTTTTTTAACTTTAATCAGCTCCTGAAGAGTCAGTCTCATGCTTGTTATAATACTGGATGTCATTTTTCAAAATGTTTCTCCCATCCTCTTCTGTTCCACCCAACCATAAAGGCTGGGCCAATTGATCCACTAAGACTTCTGCTGCTGAAGAGGTGCAACCCTTATAGGGAAAGGACTTCCTTCTTAAGACCTTTACAGTCAGTATTTCAGTGAATCAGACCTCATGGACTTGCACCATTAGTAAATTGATGCACTATGCTCCAACTCTAGGCAGTAGACACAGAGGTCATGGTTCAGGCGGAATGGATACCTAAAATTTGGATCTGGAGCCAGAACTGGCTATGTGTTCCAGATACACAAGGAGGCGTGGAAAGGATGAGAAGGGACTTGGCAAGGTTGGAGGAATGGTCAGAAGTATGGCAGCTTGCATTCAATGCAAAGAAGTGCAAAATAATGCACCTGAGAAACAAAAACCCAGGGGAAGATTACACAATGGAGGGGGGAGGTAGTAACAACAGCAAAAATGGAAAGGGACCTGGGGGTAATCATATCAGATGACCTTAAGGTTGGCAAGCAATGTGAGAAGGTGGCAGGGAGAGCTGGGAGGATACTGGGATATATAGGGAGAGGCATCACCAGCAGAAAACAGGAAATTGTTATCCCCCTGTAGAGACAGACCCCATCTGGAGTACTGCGTCCAGTTCTGGAGACCCCATCTCTGCAAGGACATAGACAGGATGGAGCAGTTCAGAGGAGGGCGACTAAAATGGTGCAGGGTCTGCAAGAGAAGCCATACGAGGAGAGACTAAAGGAGCTTAATATGTATACCCTTGAGGAAAGGAGGGAGAGGGGGACATGATAGAGACATTTAAGTACCTCAGTGGAATCAACAAAGTCCAAGAGGGTAGCATCTTTCAGAAAAAGTGATGTGCAAGAACAAGGAGACACAATTTAAAGATAGAGGGGGGACGGCTCAGGGGCAATGTGAGGAAGTATTTTTTCACAGAGAGGGTGGTGGATGCATGGAACAACCTTCCTGAGGAGGTTGTGGGGTCTAAAACTATGGGAGAATTCAAGAATGCATGGGACAGACATAAGGCAATTTTTGTGGGGGGTAGGAAAAAATAGGCTGTTGGTTAAATAGGATCTGCAGCTTATCCTGTAGGTAGGGAAATGGGCAGACTAGGTGGGCCAAGCGGTCCTTATCTGCCATCAAAATCTATGTTTCTATGTTACCAAGTTTGTGGCATTGACAGGCTCATTGTTTTTCTTAAATAAAAAAGGCCTCTCTTCCCTCCCATGTGGGTGCTAAAGAGTGGGTCTATGGTCTGGAGACTGTTACCTGTTCCGAGTTTGGGGAAGGGTGGAGGGCCCATGAGGCCATTTTTATATTGATTGCACACATGTGCAAGAAACATATTGAGGCAGCTTTCTCCAGAAGTAGGTTGTGGAGGCACGGCACTGTTGTGGCCAATGCCCCCACAGCCTTTAAAGGCATGGCCTGCTTCCCCCAATGCCGTGGCATGCTGCTGCTGACACTAGTTCAGCCAGAGTTCCACAACCTTGTAAAAAATTAGCCGCTGCAATCAGGGGCCACCTCGTCATTGCAGCATCAGCCATTCGCTGCAATGAGGGAGCGACCCGTAATTGCAGGGTGGGATCTTGAAACACTGATATTGTTTGTGAACATGGCAACGCCGTGTTCACAAACAATATTATCCCCCCCTCGCTGAGGGCATGCCCAATCCCCCTCGGCAGCATGTGGCCCTCCCGACCATGTTTATTTGCCTACAGGGGCCCCAATCCCCATCGGCTTCAGTGCTGCAAGATTTATGTTGCAGATGGAAACCACTCCCGTCAGCATTATGTAACCCCGCTTCTGTTGTCTGCCAACAGGGTGGCCAATCCCGTCGGCATAGTGTAATACCCCCTTTTGCTGTGTGCTGATGGGGTGCCAATCCCCATATTACAGCTTCCCCTGAAAAGAAAGTCTCTGTTGGCACACTGGGACCCATCCCAGTGTGCTACATCCTATAAAATAAAAGCGGTCCCATAAAGTCTTTTTTTTACCTGTAAAAGGAAACGGTCCTTCGGCAGGCTCCCTGACCCCCCCCCCCCCACAACCCGCACCTGCCCACTGCGCACCCTGGGCTCCCACACCCCCTCACCCCATACTTACCTCAGAGTACAGCACGATGATCTTGGTGGACCGGAACACATCTGCACTCTTCAAAGCTGACCTGTACGAGGAAATGCTGGTAAGCTGTATAATGGAATAAATAGGGTTTTTTTTAACTTTGATGCATATCTCAGGCATTTTTTGGAATTTTGGCACCAAATTTTCAACATAGGGTTTTTGGGACCCCTCCTCATGAATTCTGGCACTGTCATGTTGTTATTCGGCCCCAAAAGGTGATTTTGCAGTCAGTGCACAGAATCCCCTTTCAGGACTGATTAATGAAACGACAGTGCCAGTGTTCATGAGGTGGGCTCTCAAAAAGCCTATACTGCAAATTTGGTGGGAAAAATCAAAAAAATTACTGTTTTATGAGAGTGCATTGTGCAGTTGCTACGCACGCTCATAACTTTGCGAATTTGCAATATTTTCATGCCAGATTTTCAACATTGCCATTTTTTCAGACCTCCTTGTGAACAATACAGCTGTCATTTTCTTTTTTCACTTTATCTTTTTATTGAAATTCGAGTATGCAAGAAAGCACACATCTAATACAATAGAAGACTATCCTCCATGTAAGGTATAAAATATCACTTAAAACACAGTATTTAGGGTAAACATAATGGAGAAGCCTTATATACATGTATTGATAATAAAACACAAACCTAGACAGGATGTAAGTGGAGAGCAGAAGGGTTACAATCAATAGGGTATTGTAGGATCAGAAATAGCAACCATGTACGAAATACATGCTAGGGCAGGCCTATGGCAAGGCATTGAGTAAATTGCAAAAAGTGATAAATGTGGTAATATGAGCAATGTTCAGTAATGGAGAGGTAAAGATAAGAGAAAAGTGTGCAAGGAAAGAAAGAAGAGAGAAAAAAGCAAGGAAGAAGGGAAGGAAAGAGGGAGAAAACAGGGAAGAAGGGAAAAGAGAGAAGAAATCTGTGCACAAAAGTTTCAAGAAAACCTAATCTAAGAACAAAATAAGAAGGAGGGCTAAATATCTTTAAGAATTAGGGTCTAGAAGAGCTAGGTTCGATGTACTTGAAGTAATCCTGCCAACATCTGTCATATACAGTGAGTTGGTTATGAGTAACATGAGATAATCGGTCTAGGGAGGCATACTGAGAGAGGCTTTGAAGAACATCTGAAAGAGAGAAGGCACAAGAGTTGATTTCCATTTCATAAGAATCAGATGTTTGACCAGAAGAGAAAGTATGTTTAGCCATCTAAAATGTGCATGTGAGAGGAGAGAGCTATTGGGGGTAAGGATGCCTAGAAGGAATAGCTTGGGGTCAAAAGGTAGTTTTTGTCCTGTTACTCTGGAGGCAAGTAAACAGACTCTATGCCAGAGCTTATTTATGGGAGCACAAGACCACAAGATATGAAGTAGACCCCCGTTGGCCAAATTGCAGTGCCAGTGATTATTATTATTTAATAGTTCTATTCGTTGAAGCACAGAGGGGGTTCTATACCAAAGATGTAGGATTTTAGTTTATATTAAAGAACTACAGGCATCTTTAAAGGTATTATGTGCAATATGCCAACAATTACTCCATTGTGCGTCTGAAATATTGTAGTTAAGAAGAGTACTCCATTTATTTTTGGCCTGTATAGACTGATTAGGTAGATTATCAATAATGTATTTTTTAAATGGAGCTATTTAATTTTACTGATAAATTAATACAGTGCGAGATGTATGGGTTTAGAAGAGTATGCCTATACACTAAACTATAGAGAGAGTTATAAGCTGCCCGAATTTGTAAAAACTTCCAGAAGTCCTGTTTAGGAAGTTTCCATGTGACCTGCAAGTCTGAGAATGATCTAAGAGTGAGTGAATTCTGGTACAAGATATCTCCGAGAAAGAAAATGCCTTTGTTCCTCAATGTACGACAGAAAATTGGGTGATCTTCTAGAGTGAGCAGTGGATTGCCCCATAAGGGGGCATAAAACCAGGATGTTGGATTGGATTTCAGGAATTTGTGGGTTAGTTTCCAATAAAGAACAGAGGATGATATAGTTGGGTGAGATTTTAGTTTAGAACACATGGGATTAAAAATTAAGGAAGTGGGAACTCCTCCCAGGCACAATGCAGATTCCATTGCAACCCATAGTGGTGAGTGAGGGGAGGGTTTCTGAAACCATTTAATGGTTTGGGCCATTGGGAAAGCCCAGAGGTTGCCTTTGAACCAGGGGAGTCTGAAACCCTTTTTTCCGATGTGATCGAAGCCTGTTGTGGTTAAATCTCGGTGGTTTCCCATCCTAGATCAAGTTACCTATTAATTTATCAATTTTAGCAAAAAAGGAGGATGGTAAGACTAAAGGAATATTGGCAAAGAGGTAAAGAATCTTGGGAGAAATGGACATCTTAATGGCTGCAATTTTCCATAGTTGACATTTTCCACATCATGGCCGAACTGTGTTTTTGCACTTCCGGTGCAGAATAGCGTGGTCACTGTGGGAAATTAGTGTACAGGACAGATTAAGAAAATGATAGTGGCACTGTTCATAAGCAGAGGTCCTAAAATGCCTATGTTGAAAATTTGGTGACGATACTCCATAAAATGACTGTGTTACGAACGTTCTTTTCGAAGTCTGCACACATGCTCTTAACTTCATGAATTATGAATATTTTTACTCCAGATTTTCAACATTGCCATTGTTCTGCACCTCCTTATGAACAGTATAGCTGTCATTTTTCACATCCTGGCTGAAATGTGTTTTCACAGTTCTGACGCAGAATTGCGTGGTCGTTGTGGGAAATTAGTGTTTGGGACACATTATGAAAATAACAGTGATGCTGTTCATTAGCAGAGGTGCTAAAATGCCTAGGTTGAAAATTTGGCTATGAAGGTCCATAAAATGAGTGTGTTACGAATGTGCATTGCGCAGTTTCCACGCTTGCTCATACATTCATAACTTTGCAATATTTTCACTCCAGATTTTCAGCATTGCCATTTTGCCACACTTCCTTATGAACAGTGCAGCTGTCATTTTACACATCCTAGCCGAAATGTGTTTTCGCTCTTCTGGTGCACAATAGCGCGGTCGCTGTGGGAAATCAGTATTCGGGACATATTAATAAAATCACGCAGACACTGTTCATGAGCAGAGGTCCCAAAATGCCTCAGTTGAAAATGTTGTGATGAAACTCCATAAAATGACTGTGTTACGAGCGTGTGTTGTGCAGGTTCCATGCACCCTTGTAAGTTTGCAAATTAGTAATATTTTCACGCCAGATTCTCAACACTGGCATTTGTTCACACCTCCTTATGAACAGTACAGCTGTCATCTTTCACATCCTGGCCAAAATGTGTTTCCGCCCTTCGGGCGCACAATACCACAGTCGATGTCGGAAATCAGTGTTTGGGACAGATTAGGATCAAGCGACTGGGGGGGGGCAGTGATAGAGCTCAACTGAGCTCTGTCGGGACTGCTGCAGATTTCTTTGTGGGCAGGAAAAGGCAACAACACAGGCAGGAGCCCAGTACAAAAGGGCAGCCTGCAGCACCGGGAGATACAGAACGAGTGAGGAGGGGAGAGGGAGTGAGTGAGCTCAACGGAGCTCTGTTGGGACTGCTGCGGATTCCTTTGTGGGCAGGAAAAGACAGCAATGCATGCAGGGGCTGAGTACAAAAGGGCAGCCTGCAGCGGTGGGAGAAACAGAATGAGCAAGTGAGAGAGGGGGAGTGAGAGCACTCAACGGAGCTCTATCGTGACTGCTGTGGATTTCTTTGTGGGCAGAAAAGGGTAGCAATGCAGGCAGGAGCCCAGTACAGAAGGGCAGCCTGCAGCACCAGGAGAAACAGAATGAGCGAGTGAGACAGGGGGAGTGAGCGACCTCAACGGAGCTCTGTTGGGACAGCTGTGGATTTCTTTGTGGTCAGGAAAAGGTACCAATGCAGGCAGGAGTCCAGTACAAAAGGCAGCCTGCAGCACCAGGAGAAAAAGAATGAGCAACTGAGAGAGGGGGAGTGAGCAAGCTCAGCGGAGGTGTATCGTGCCTGCTGCGGATTTCTTTGTGGCCAGGAAAAGGCAGCAATGCAGGCAGGAGCCCAGTACAAAAGGCCAGCCTACAGCGCCGACAGAAACAGAACGAGCGAGTGAGAGAAGGGGAGTGAGCGAGCTCAACAGAGCTGTGTCAGGACCGCTGCAGATGTCTTTGTGGGCAGAAAAAGACACCAACGCAGGCACGAACCCAATACAAAAGAGCAGCCTGCAGCAGTGGGAGACACAGAATGAGCGAGTGAGGAAGGGGGGGCTGAGTAAGCTCAATGGAGCTCTGTTGGGACTGCTGTGGATTTCTTTGTGGGCAGAAAAAGGCAGCAATACACGCAGAGGCCCAGTACAAAAGGGTAGCCTGCAGTGCCAGCAGAAATGGAACAAGCAAGTGAGACAGGGGGAGTGAGTGAGGCCAACGGAGTTCTGTCGGGACTGCTGCAGATTTGTTTGTGGGCAGAAAAAGGCGCCAAGAGAGGCAGGAGACCACTACAAAATGGCAGCCTGCAGTGCCAGGAGAAGCAGAATGAGCGAGTGAGACAGGTGGAGTGAGCGACCTCAGCAGAGCTCTGTCGGGACAGCTGCGGATTTCTTTGTGGGCAGAAAAAGGTGCCAATGCAGGCAGAATCCCAGTACAAAATGGCAGCCTGCAGAACCAGGAGAAACACACGAGCGATCTAGAGAGGGGGAGTGAGCGAGCTCAACGGAGCTCTATCATGACTGCTGTGGATTTCTTTGTAGGCAGAAAAAGGTGGCAAGGCAAGCAGGAGCCCAGTACAAAAGGCCAGCCTGCAGCGCCAGCAGAAATGGAAAGAGCGAGTGAGATGGGGGAGTGAGCTACCTCAATGGATCTGCATCAGGACTGCTGCAGATTTCATTGTGGGCAGAAAAAGCCGCCAACAGAGGCAGGAGCCCAGTACAAAAGGGCAGCCTGCAGTACCAGCAGAAGCAGAATGAGCGAGTGAGAGAGGGGGAGTGAGCAACCTCAACGGAGCTCTGTCAGGACAGCTGCAGATTTCTTTGTGGGCAGCAAAAACATGCCAAGGCAGGCAGAAGTGCAGTACAAAAGAGCAGCCTGCAGCGCCAGCAGAAATGGAACAAGCGAGTGAGAGAGGGGGGAATGAGCGGGCTCTACGGAGCTGTGTCGGGACTGCTGCAGATGACTTTGTGGGCAGAAAAAGCCACCAACGCAAGCAGGAACCCAGTACAAAACAGCAGCCTGCAGCAGCGGGAGACACAGAATGAGCGAGTGAGGGAGGAGGAGTGAGTGAGCTCAATGGAGCTCTATCATGACTGCTGCAGATTTCTTTGTGGGCAGAAAAGGGCGGCAACACAGGCAGGAGCCCAGTACAAAAGGGCAGCCTGCATCGCCGGCAGAAACGGAATGAGTGAGTGAGACAGGGGAAATGAGTGAGGACAACGGAGCTCTGTTGGGACTGCTACAGATTTCTTTGTGGGTAGAAAAAAATGCCAACAGAGGCAGAAGTCCAGTACAAAAGGGCAGCCTGCAGCACCAGGAGAAACAGAATGAGCAAGTGAGACGGGTGGAGTGAGCGACCTCAACAGAGCTCTGTCGGGACAGCTGCAGATTTCTTTGTGGGCAGGAAAAGGTGCCAGCGCAGGCAGGAGCCCAGTACAAAAGGGCAGACTGCAGTGCCAGCAGAAACAGAATGAGCTAGTGTGAGAGGGGGAGTGAGCGAGCTCAATGGAGGTATATCATGACTGCTGCGGATTTCTTTGTGGGCAGGAAAAGGCAGCAATGCAGGCAGGAGCCCAGTACAAAAGGGCAGCCTGCAGCAGAGAGAGGGGGAGTGAGTGAGCTCAACGGAGCTCTGTTGGGACTGCTGCGGATTTCTTTGTGGGCAGAAAAGGGCAGCAATGCATGCAGGGGCCCAGTACAAGGGCAGCCTGCAGCAGGGAGAAACAGAACGAATGAGTGAGAGGGGAGTGAGTGAGTGAGCTCAGTGGAGCTCTATCATGACTGCTGCAGATTTCTTTGTGGGCAGAAAGAGGCCGCGCAGGCAGGAGCCCAGTACAAAAGGGCAGCCTGCATCGCCCGGCAGAAAGCGGAATGAGTGAGTGAGACAGGGAAATGGAGTGAGGGACAACGGAGCTCTGCTGGGACTGCTGCAGATTTCTTTGTGGGCAGGAAAAGGTGCCATGCAGGGGCCCAGTACAAAGGGCAGCCTGCAGCACCAGGAGAAACAGAACTAATGAGTGAGAGGGGAGGAGCGAGCTTAACAGAGGTCTATCGTGACAGCTGCAGATTTCTTTGTGGGCAGAAAAAGGCAGCAACGCAGGCAGGAGCCCAGTACAAAAGGGCAGCCTGCAGCGCTGACAGAAATGGAACAAGTGAGTGAGACAGGGGGAGTGAGCGAGCTCAGCAACGCGCAGTCGGGACTGCTGCAGATTTGTTTGTGGGCAGAAAAAGGCACCAACTGAGGCAGGAGACCTCACAAAATGGCAGCCTGCAGCACCAGGAGAAATAGAATGAGCGAGTGAGACAGGTGGAGTGAGTGACCTCAACAGAGCTCTGTTGGGACACCTGCGGATTTCTTTGTGGGCAGAAAAAGGTGCCTACGCAGGCAGATGCCCAGTACAAAAGGGCAGCCTGCAGCGCTGGGAGAAACACAACCAGCGAGTGAGAGAGGGGGAGTGAGTGAGCTCAATGGAGCTCTATAGGTGACAACGCAGGCAGGAGCCCAGTACAAAAGGCCAGCCTGCAGCACCAGCAGAAATGGAAAGAGCGAGTGAGAGAGGGGGAGTGAGCTAGCTCAACAGAGCTCTGTCAGGACTGCTGCAGATTTATTTGTGAGCAGAAAAAGCTGCCAACAGAGGCAGGAGTCCAGTACAAAAGGGCAGCCTGCAGCGCCAGCAGAAACAGAATGAGTGAGTGAGAGAGGGGGGTGATCCACCTGAACAGAGCTCTGTCAGGACACCTGCAGATTTCTTTGTGGGCAGAAAAACCTGCCAACACAGGCAGGAGCCCAGTACAAAACAGTAGCCTGCAGCACTGGGAGAAACAGAATGAGTGAGTGACACAGGGGCAGTGAGCAAGCTCAACAGACCAACGCAATCAACATTCAGCATTGACAAATGCTTGTTAATTAAGAAACAAGCAAGAAATAAAAAAGACACTGGAGTCACCCATACAGTGTTTGTTGTTCAACTCATCTTTAGCCCCAGTTATCTGTATTTTAAATTACAGTCATTGTTTATCAATGACATAAAAGTTGGTATAACCCTCCCTTGGGGGCTTACCTTAATTGCCCTATTGCGTCCGTTCTTTCCCATTGTGCCCCTTGTGATCTTGTTGTTCTCCGCCTTGGTCCAAGTTCCTTTAGTGCCCTGGGGCCCTTCCCAAGTGGCAGTGTGTGTGAATTCAGCCTGTTTGGGGCTTGAAGTTTGCTTGAGGGTCACCAGCATTTCTAGACTTGCCGGCGATCATGCATGCGTGTAGAAGCACTCTGATGTGCTGACCACTGGCACTGCAGTCCAAATGGGGGAGTGTTTCTCAGTCCCTGTGTCCCTGTTTAGTTATTTGGGGGCCAGAGAACAGAGCTAGGCTGGAGAGAAGCCTTGGGAGAGTTTAAAAAATTAAGCTTGAATCGGGGGTGCTCATAGCTCATGAATATTAATAAGCACCCCCATGATTATTAATAAGGACACTGCCTGTCACCTAGGGGTACTGTGTTGTGGCAGAAGTGACAGGGAAACTGTGGGAAATTATTGCTTAAGAGTGGTCTCATTTGAAAAAGCTCCGATTGGGTTAACATATCCTGGGGTGTCTGTAAATAGCAAGTGTATAGCCTGGTTGCACCAGAACTGGAAAGTGGAACCAACTGAGGACAGTTGGTGCACTGGATGGGGGCTGACATGTTGTTAATACTTTGACCCCATTACAGAAGCCAATCAGCTGTTTATGCGCCTGAAACTGGACCCGAGGGATTCTGGGAGAGGGAGTTTCACTAATTCAGGCGCCTTAAACATGCCCCAATGAACAATCACGAAACAATGATCACTATAGTTATTGCTGAGTGATAGGCTTGAACAGCCAATCAGGAGAATGGATTCTCAAGTGAAAACCCAGGGACTTTTTGAGTTCATTCAATCTGTTCCCGGGCTCTTCTTGAGTCAGGAGGATTCTGTGTAAGTGGATTTAGACTGTGACAGGCCTTGCTCAGACCTCCATTGGAGATTGCCACTGCAGAAAAGGAATATCAGGGAAAAAGAGAGTGAGAGACTGGACAGATTTTGAACCTCTCCAGGTACTGTGAACTGTGCTGCCTTGATTGGGGAAAGTAGCTGCTGCAGAGACCCTGCACTAGTAAACTGAACTGTGCTGCTAGAACTGCGCTGTCTTGTTCTGGAAGTTAAACAGTTGCTGCAGAGGACTTGTTCTGCAGATTGGGACTCTGAAAATAATTCTGAAGAGGCAAAGCATCTCTGGTCAGGGTACTAGCCAGGTTCTGTGACTTTGCGGTGTGGACTGAACTGAGTGGCTGAGAGCTGTGTCTCAGCATAAGCTGAAAGGAAGATTTTGTGAACAGTTAGAGCTGAAAGCATTGAAGAGAGCAGGAGTTTGTCTAGTTCTGAACTCCCCGTGAGGATTGCTGTAGTCTGAGTGCAAACTAGAGGGCTAGCACTTGTTGGTACACCTGTACTGCTGTTTATTTGGAAGCACTTCCTAGTTACAAGAGACTTGCAGATTCAGTGCAGGGACTGTGGAGGGCTCCTACAGCTTGGGAGTCCTCGCTCAGAGCCAGGGAGGGAACTCGCTAACCCCTTCCAAATGGGACCTACTGTCTCAAGAGGTCACCAGCGCTTGCTGGGGTGCTAGGGCACCTACAGCCCTGGTGGGGAGCTGGGCTGTGGAGCCACTCCTGGGTCTGGGCCTTCTGAGGCTGGTGTGTGAACCTGCCATCAAGTTCTACAATGGGCCAGAAGCGGCTGAAGGTGGCAAGCGGCCAGATCTTCAATCAAGGGGACAAGCTGCAAGACCTTCAAGCAAGATCCCAACTGCCAAGAGAACAGAGACCATCCTCCCTTCTGCCCTTTGCTGCATGAATTAAGTGTAACTCCATACTCCAGGACATCTGGAAATTGGCACTTCAAAAGTTGTTGAAATCTGCAAACCGTGAGCACCCAGGATTTAGCTCCTGGAAATAAGACAAGGGAGTGTGAGTTTAATTTAAACAATTTCTCCAAATTTTCAGGGCCCCAACAGCCGGTCAACCCACGGCAACATCAAGGCCTGTAACTAGTGAGTACCCCAGGGCCTTCTCAGGGTGTAATAGTGGTACCAGTGTGGGTGGGCAGCCAGGGGGCAGACTGGTCTATGGGCCCTCATTGTGTTGTTTCCAAATTTGCCACTAACTCTTTCTTTTGTTCCACAGCTAACCCTACTACAGGTATCCCTTTTCCTGGCCCTTACCCCCTAATAAAGCTGTGAGTTAGTTGTTGAAATTACTGTGTCAAGGGTAGTTTATTGCATTTTGCCTTCTGACAGATCTATGATATTCAGTGGGAAGAGGTTGTTGGGGATCCAGTGTGCAGAGTGGCTGATCAGGGAGGTGGATAGGTGCAGCATCCTAGGGGGCTGTACAACCAGTCATCTGATCTACTTATAATTTACTCTGGGTGGAAGCACACGCTAATTTCTATAACTTTGGAAAATAATCCCCAACTGTCACTGTAGCAGGACCCAGGCCCCTTAACCTGTACCAAGGTCAACAGGCAGGGGTAATAGCCCACTGGCACATGGCACCTGGGCTGCATTGGTGCTATAGAGCCAAACAACAAAAAGGCGAACACGCTCCAGAACCTGGGCTGTCACTATTTCACTGACGGCTAGTCTAAGAACTACACAAAACAACAAAGGTGCACACGCAGAGTGAGCCAGAGACAAGCGAATGGGTAAAGTACCAAATTTATTCAGGAGATATTCCTGGACACCAGTCAGCATTCCCTTCGAGTGCTCACTTTTGTTGTTTTATAAAGTTGGTGCTATCTTTAGGAAATACAGAACTTGATAACAGGGCCTGCAAATTAAGAGAAAAAAATCAACTAATGAACACAAACAAATTCAAAGAAAAAAAGAGTCTACCTGACTAAAATGACAATCCCTTTGTGGAAAAATCTGTAGCCTAAGACAGCAGGAACTCAAGAACAAAAGGACATGTTCAGATGGGTTGAGACTTTCTGCGGCTCTTCACATGCTCAGAACTGCATTAGCATGGATAGTGAATTGAATCCAGATGGTTATAAGTTGCCAGTCTCCTTCATGAGAGACCAGAGGATTCATCGTGTAGGAGTCTCTCACTACACACTGATTGTTTATAGAAATACAAAAATCAGTTTTATGTTGATTGCGCACAGCGCAAGAAACATATTGGGACAGCTTGCTCAGAAGCAGGTTGTGGAGGTGCGGCACTGTTGTGGTCAATGTCCCCACAGCCTGCAAAGGCTTGTCCCGCTTCCCCCAATGCCATTCCACGCTGCTGGTGACAGCAGTTTGGAATGTTGGCACCAAGTTGTGACAATTTCGCTGCTACAATCAGGGTCTGCCTCCTCACTGCAGCATCAGCCACCCACTGCAATGAGGGAGCGATCCGTCCTTGCAGGGTGGAATTTCCAAACCCTGATATTGTTTGTGAACATGGCGGCGGCTTGCACTATGTTCTAAACTCAACTCTTCCACTGTGTTTATGTGCTTACGGGGCCCCAATCCCGTCACGCCGGTGTCCTAATGTTGATGCTGTCGACGGGGAGCCCACTCCCCGCCGGGTATTCTGTAACCAACCCCCCACACTTTTTTTGTCTGGCTGGGTGCTCAATCCCCGCCGGCATAAATCTAGGCCCCCTTTGTTGTGTGTTGACGTGGTCCCCAATCCTGTCGGCTACTGCTGCCCTCCCAAAGATAGAGTCTCTGGCATGCTGGGAGCCCACCCAGCATGCCACATTGACCTAATAAGGTAAAAAACGGTCCCGGGACATCTTTTTTTTTTGGAAACCTGAAAAAACGGTCCCCCAGTGGTCTCCCTTGCCTCTCAATAACCCGCACTCCATCCACTGTGCACCTGCCACCCCACACCCCTCACCCCATACTTACCTCCGGAGCTCGGCGCGATGATCTTTGGTGGACCGGGAACACATCTGCACTCTTCAAAGCCGACCGCGAACTGAGGAAATGCCGGTAAGCTGTATAATGGAATAAATAGAGTGTTTTCCAACTTTAATGCATATCTCAGTAATTTTTTGGAATTTTGGCACCACATTTACCACATGGGGTTTTTAGGACCCCTTCTCATGAATTCTTGAACTGTCATGGCGCTACTGGGGCCCCAAAGGTGATTTTGCGGTCACTGCGCAGAATCACCTTCTGGGGCTGATTAACGAAACGACAGTGCCACTGTTCATGAGGTGGGCTCTCAAAAAGTCTATGTTGCAAATTTGGTGGGAAAAATCTAAAAAATGACTGTTTTATGAGCGTGCACTGCGCCGTTGCTCACCTTGCATTTCAATAACCATAATTTTGCAATATTTTCATGCCAGATTTTCAACATTGGCATTTTGTTACACCTCCTTATGAACAGTATAGCTGTCATTGTTCACATCCTGGCGGAAATGTGTTTACGCACTTCCTTCACAGAATAAGCGCATTTGCTGTGGGAAATCAGTGTTCGGACAGATTAAGAAAATGACAGTGACACTGTTAATGGTAGAAGGTCCTAAAATGTCTATGTTGAAAATTTAATGCGATACTCCATAAAATGATAGTATTACAGCGTGTGTTGCTGATTTGCACACACGCTCGTTAGTCGTGAAATTATAATATTTTCACTCCAGATTTCCAACATTGCCATTTTCCCACACCTACTTATGAACAGTACAGCTGTCATTTTTCCCATCCTGGCCAAAATATGTTTTCGCACTTCCGGCGCAGAATAGAGCAGTCTCTGTGGGAAATCACTGTCTGGGACAGATGAAGAAAATTACAGTGATACTGTTCATGAGCAGAGGTCCTAAAATGCCTATGTTGAAAATTTGGTGATGATAGCCCATCGAATGACTATGTTACAAGTGTGCATTGCACACTTTCCACGCACCCTTGTAACTTCGCAAATTTGTAATATTGTCACGCCAGATTTTCAACAGTGGAATTTTTTCACACCTCCTTATGAGCAGTATACTTGTCATTTTTCACATCCTGACCAAAATGTGTTTTCACAGTTCCGGCACAGAATAACGCGGTCGCTGTGGGAAATCACTGTTTGTGACAGATTAAGAAAATGACAGTGGCACTGTTTATGAGCAGAGGTCCTAAAATGTCTATGTTGAAAATTTGGTGACGAAACTCCATAACATGATTGTGTTACAAGCATGCGTTGAACTGTTTCCACGCACCCTTGTAACCTCGCAATTTTGTAATATTTTCACACCACATTTTCAACAGTGGCATTTTTCCACACCTCCTTATGAACAGTACAGCTGCCATTTTTCACATCCTGGCTAAAATATGTTCTTGCACTCCTGCCACAAACTAGCACGGTCGCTGTGGGAAATCACTGTTTGGGACACATTAAGATTGAATGAGTGAGAGGCATACCTCCCAACTGTACCACATTACGAGGAATGTTCCTCATTTTACTTCACAAAAGCTCCCTGTTCCACATTGTGAGGACTTGTTCCACATTCAGTAGTAACATTTTGAAGCAAAAGTCTATAGTAAATGATGCAAAAAATATATTATTCAATTAATAACAGACTCTCTGAACCTAAATGCAAACATTTTAACAGTGTTCTGAGCTTCCTAGGTAAAGATTTGATTATGTGTTCCACATTTTGCTCATTTGTTCCACATTTTGAAAGGCAATGTTCCACATTTGGGGGACAAAAGGTTGAGAGGTATGGTGAGAGGGAGGAGTGACTGAGCTCAACTGAGCTCTGTCGGGACTGCTGCGGATTTGTTTGTGGGCAAAGGGCCCAACGCAAGAGCCCAGTACAAAAGGGCAGCCTGCAGCACTGGGAGAAACAGAACGAGAGAGCAAGTGATGGAGGGGGAGTGAGCAAACTCACCAGAGCGCTGTCAGGACTGCTGAGGATTTCTTTGTGGGCAGAAAAAGGCATCAATGCAGGCATGGGCCCAGTACAAAAGGCCAGCCTGCAGCGGTGGGAGAAACAGTACGAGCGAGTGAGACAGGGGGACTGAGTGAGCTCAACGGAGCTCTATCAGGACAGCTGCGGATTTCTTTGTGGGCAGAAAGAGGT
This sequence comes from Neoceratodus forsteri, assembly GCA_016271365.2. NCBI lineage: Eukaryota > Metazoa > Chordata > Ceratodontiformes > Ceratodontidae > Neoceratodus > Neoceratodus forsteri. The sequence continues at coordinate 758,404,848 of CM028135.1, forward strand.
GCCAATGCAGGCAGGAGTCCCGTACAAAAGGGACACTTGCAGCGCCAGGACAAACAGAATGAGTGCGTGAGAGAGGGAGACTGAGCGACCTCAATGGAGCTCTGTTGGGACAGCTGCGGATTTGTTTGTGGACAGACAAAGGTGCAAATGCAGCCAGGAGTCCCATACACAAGCGCAGCCTGCAGCACCAAGAGAAACAGAACGAGTGAGTGACAGAGCGGTAGTGAGCGAGCTCAATGGAGCTCTATTGTGACTGCTGCAGATTTCTTTGTGGGCAGAAAATGTGGCAACACAGGCAGGAGCCCAGTACAACAGGCCAGCTTGCAGCGCAGGCTGAAATGGAATGAGTGAGTGAGAGAGCTCAATGGAGCTGTGTCGGGACTGCTTCAGATTTCTTTCTGGCCAGAATAAGCCACCAATGCAGGCAGGAGCCCAGTACAAAAGGGCAGCCTGCAGCGGCAGGAGACACAGACCGAATGAGTGAGGAAGGGGGAATGAGTGAGCTCAATGGAGCTCTGTTAGGACTGCTGCAGATTTGTTTGTGGGCAAAAAAAGGCAGCAATGCACACAGGGGGCCAGTACAAAAGGGCAGCCTGCAGTGGCGGGAAAACCAGAATGAGCGAGTGAGAGAGGTGGAGTGAGTGAGCTCAACGGAGCTCTATTGTAACTGTGGCAAATTTCTTTGTGGGCAGAAGGCAGCGGCAATGCAGGCAGGAGCCCAATAGAAAAGGGCAGCCTGCAGCGCTGGCAGAAACGGACTGAGAGAGTGACAGAAGGGGAGTGTGCGAGCTCAACGGAGCTTTGTCGGGACTCCTGCAGATTTCTTTCTGGGCAGAAAAAGGTGCCAACAGAGGCAGAAGCACAGTACAAATGGGCAGCCTGCAGTGCCATGAGAAACAGAATGGGTGAGTGACACAGGGGGAGTGAGTGACCTCAACGGAGCTCTGTCGGGACAGCTGTGGATTTCCCTATGGGCAGAAAAAGGTGCAAATGCAGGCAGGAGCCCAGTACAAAAGGGCAGCCTGCAGTGCTGGGAGAAACACAATGAGCAACTGAGAGAAGGGGAGTGAGCAAGCTCAATGGAGCTCTATCGTGACTGCTGCAGATTTCTTTGTTGGCAGAAAAAGGCAGCAACGCAGGCAGGAGCCCAGTGCAAAAAGTCAGCCTGCAGCACCGGCAGAAACGGAACGAGTGAGTGAGAGATGGGGAGTCAGCAGGCTCAACAGACCTGTGTTGGGACTGCTGCAGATTTCTTTGTGGGCAGAAAAAGCCACCAACAGAGGCAGGAACCCAGTACAAAAGGGCAGCCTGCAGCGCCAGGGGAAACAGAATGAGCGAGTGAGAGAGGGGGAGTGAGCCACCTCAACGGAGCTCTGTCAGGACAGCTGTGGATTTCTTAGCGGGCAGAACAAGGTGCCAATGCAAGCAGGAGCCCAGTGCAAAAAAAGAGCAGCCTGCAGCACCGGGAGAAACAGACTGAGCAAGTGACACAGGGGCAGTGAGCGAGCTCAACACACCAACGCAATCAACATTCGGCATTGACAAATGCTTGTTGTATTCTGTGACAGTAAACTTGCAATTTCTGTAGGAATGACTTAAAATTTGCACATAAAACACAACGTTCTCAGAGAAGCACAAAACCTGTGTCGTTTGCTCATGTAGATGTTTGTACTCCCTGCAGATAAAACCCACTGCGTACAGAATACCAATAAAAGTTTGTAGTCTGACTGCCAGAATTGAAGAATGGCTACATATCTGGGTTCACTCAGCTAAATAAATTTGTAGTTGGGCCTGCTGGCAAGACTGCTTCCTACCTGTGGTGTATTCGGACTTGGTAAACCTTGGTGGCTGGTCATTGATGTCGTCCAGAAAGATGCGCACCTCCTGAAGGGTGGGATCAGTGTTGGGGTCAAAGACTGCCTTACTGGCAGGGGCCCAACTCTTGTTGCTAGAGGCCTTGATGACAATGGAGTAAACGGGATTGATCTCTCGGTCCAAATCCCTCATGACCTGCAGGCGGCCCTCAGGACTCAGCTGGAAATTTTTTTCTTTGTTGCCAGCTAAAATAGGAAAAATAAAATGAATAAGTAGAAGACACAAACACCCTGAAAGCTACAGGACCTCTTAGTGGTTCTGTCTGGCTGCTGGGTATGGAGGGTATCTGAGGTCATGGCTGCAATTTGTGAGCAGTGGGACACATGCCATTCATGAATATATTTTATATGTTCATTAATTTTTTTTTTGAGAGAGGGAGAGGGCCTATACCGTCACATACATTGTTGGAAGGTGGAAAAATGCATTGTACATAAGTGAAATCATGCGTACTGGCACTTATTTATGTATGGAAAGCATCCTTACTAGTTTTAGTTTTCCTCCTTAAAAATCAGCTGCTGCATTAAGTATAATAGAACTGTCTGTTACCATTATATTTATTTTCATTTATCTTTAGTATAGTTCTCAGAAGAGAGTATCTTTCCACTTTTGTTTTTCTATGGGGCCAGACTCAGCTCCTTTCCCAAAATTTCTGGTATTTACTGACATCCTTACAGCTCCATGGCTCCCCCATAATGGCAGGGTAGTCCATCCGACCACTGCCCTTTCAGCTGTGACTTCCACCACCCTTGTGATAAGAATTCCTAGGGTACAAGTAAATGCCACTTGCCAAGGCAGAGCCTGAGTGTGTCCATTTTTTTAATTAAAAAAACATTTTGGCCAGGAAAGGCACACTAAGCTGTGGCTTTTTTTCCAGGGGTATCCTGGGAGCACAAGGAAGTTAAGTGAGTTGCTCATGGTCACTCAGTATGCAGGCGGTGGCTGTGGGATTCAAACCCAGTTCTCCAGGTTTGCAGCTCAGTGCTCTTAACCACTGCACTATACTGCCTCATCCTACATGTACTAGGGCCTTCTCTCTTCTGTTACGCCCAACTCTGTATGCACACAAGTTGCAATGCCCAGGGGCGATTTGTGGCAGCATGTGGTTACGAATGCCACTGAACCTGCCTTCACTGGGCCACAGTACAGAGTTCCTATAGAAGCAGAGTACAGCAGAACCTTCTTCCTGGGAGGAGACCATCCTTGGGGGGTGCTATTCACCCTCCATGCTGGTCTCTGCACCAGCTAACATAGGTACATGGCATGGACCTAGCCTGCCAGTATGCCAAGCAGGTGCTTCAATGCGCGGCCCCTTTAAAGGCGAAAGAAAACAGTTTTTAAACTTCTAGATGCCCTCTAAGTGTTCTTGTATTGGCTATCCACTATTCTAATATGTTTTTGACCTTTATTGTTAAACTAATAATCTAATTTTGTTGCCTTTGTAACTATCCTGAATCCCACTGTGTTCAGCAGTTGCTGCGCTCTGTTTTCATACTGCCTGAACATTCTATGACATCAGAAACACCCATTCCAGGGCCATTCAGATGAATAGCATGGAATGAGAGTTTGTGATGTCATAGAATGTCTTAGAAACATGAAAATCAAGAGCAGTAGCTGGTGATGAGAGTGAAACACAATGTTGATCTGAAGGCAACTCAAAGATAGATTATTTACAGTATTTATTAAAAAATTGTCAAAGCATATCAGAATACATAACTGGCATGGAAAGAAGATGGAAGGACAGTAAACTATGTAAAAATCATTTCTGATCTCCTTTAAGGCAGCCACTTCATTCCAGTTCTTTATTCCAACTCATTTGTCAGCAGTCACCCTCACAAATCTTACATCTGTAATGTCAAAATCTGTTGCCAAAAAAGACAAAAAAAATGATGGAGGTGTCTTAAACACATGATCCAGTTACTGAACTGGTGGAAGAAGGCCTACCTACTGAATGTGTCTGCATAAAGTGGCACCTACTGCATCCATCACCCACCTGTACACAGTTGGCTAGATTATCAAAACCCTGTCCGACTTTCACAATCAGAAGGGGTATACAGCAGTATGCTTCCAGCTTTGGATGCATTAGTTGTTTATGTCCCCAGTCAAGAAAACTGTCAATTAAAACTATAGCTAACCATAATGGTCAGAACAGTAATGCAGGCTGTGGGGTTGGGGGAGATTGAGTGACTGTGACTCCCCAGTTGTATACACACAAGTACCTGCAGGACATCAAAGGAACCTGCATGGGAGTGGCAGCAGGGATAGTGGAGGTGGCAGCTGTACAAGAGGCAGGAGGATAGATATGAGCCTTCTACGGGCCAAACTCCAACCAGCCTGCTGGGCTGCATTCACCAAAGTACTCATGGGACTTTGCCAGTGTTCCATGAGACCACCTTAGAATATCCTGCTGGGCATAATGGATAGCCCCTTGAACACTTGAACTGTACACAAGGTGAATACATGGACTGGAAAATCCAGCTGAATCATGCAGGGTCAGTAAATCTCAAGTATTTCTGGGATATTGTTAAGGGAAACATGCAGGACAAATGCCTTTAAATAAAACTTCAAACAATTAAAACTGTTAAAGGTTGCAGTTATAGCAAGAATAAAGCAGGTACAAACATGTTAGCCTTTTCCTTGTAGCATCCTCCCGAAAGGAGCTGAACAAGCTGGCACCAAAGATTACAGATTGGGGAGGGGGAGCAGAGGAAGGCTTTTAGGGATCCAATAGGTGCTTTAAAAATATCAAAAAGTTTTCTGCTAGGTGCTCTAGACAGTATTAATATATGACTATCCTGCTAACAGAGAATTTTTACTCAGTGCTTTACATTAATGTTTCTACCCAATATACTTTCCCCCCACATCCAACTTGCTGTATATGAGAAAACAGCAGTCTGTGCATAGCTGTGTCATCTAGTTCTGACATCCATGAATGACATTCCAAGGGACGTTGAGTAACTTTAACATTAAGAGACACCGCTCATGGTAATCCTCTTGATTCCAAGCAACAGCTAGAGGAGCATCTTCCCAACAGAGAAGATACATAAACCCATCTCCAGAAGAGTCCTGTGTCCATATAGTTTCTACTTACTTTACCTGCACTATAACTCGATAGAGCACTATTTAAATATTGTGGAACTATTTGGAACCTACCTATGTACAGTAACACAGCACTCCAGAAATTAAATGTAACCCAGACCCCATATTTGGGGTATTTGAGTTACATATGCCTAGGGTCTGCTCCACTGGAGGGGTGACCCAAAGGATGGCTTCTTGCCAGGGCATAAAAGGAAAAAGGAGGTGTGAGGCTGGTGGTGCTTCAGCTGTGACTGACTGTGGTGGGGGTGTTCAAGACTGAAACCTGGGGTATGTCCCAACAGGGTCTAGATTTGTCAGATGATCTTTCAGCCAAGTACTGATCTCTGGGGACCCCAAATCATGCCCTGGGCCAGTGGCTCCAGGAATCACTGGTCTCACCAAAATTGGGTCTTGTCAAACCCAAGGTGCCAGATCTCTTACAGGTCACCCATGGCACCATGCTCGACTGATGTCGTTATGGGGATGGGGAATGGAATATACAGCTTGGCAGAGCTGCCTTCTCAGAACATAAGAGTGAACCAGGATTCCTGTCTAGAGCTCAGACTGGAATTCTGTCTAAGTTCCCAACACTTCAGCCAAGATAGCAATGGATGTATTTGGAAGAGATCCCCTGGTTCTCACTGTGTGTCCGGCAGAGGGAAAAGAGGTTCTTCTGGGATAATACTCCCTTGCCCCAGAAAGACAATCTCACGAAAGTGTACCAATTACTATATGGAGACAATGCCTCTATGGCTGTCTCATTCAACATTTGTTAGGCAGACATGGTCAGACATGATGGGCCAACGGGACCTTTCTGCTAACAGTTTCTATGATTGAAGAATGGATACCTGTGTGCAGGACTTAGCCACGGTGCAATGAACTAGAAGGCTCAACTTCTGAGACTCAGCACCCGTTGTTGAACTTCGTGTTACCTTGACTGTTTGCTGTTTGTTCACTGTTTACTATGCATCCGTCCTGGGACACAAATTGAAGTACTGAGTGACCCTTCATTCCAGGTTGGACCTAAAGTTATCTACCGTTTCAATAAGCACACAGCTCTGCTGTTTTTAAACCATTCTGCTGGTGTTGCATTATAACTCTGCACTCTTATAGCATATTCTATTTATTAATGTATTTATTGATATGTTTTATCTTTTTATTGTTTTAATGGGTTGTATATGTTGAATGTGGTTTTATTATACTGCTCTATGTTACTGTAATGGCACCCTGAGCCTCCGGGGAAGGGCGCGTTAAATAAAGACCACTACTATTTGCCTTCTTAATCTGTTGGTGCATCAGTCTTGGTGACAGTGGAGCTCAGGTGAATGATGAGCTGTTATGCACCTTATCTGCCACTTCATCCCATTTACCTGCTTGACTTTTCCCCATTTGATTTGTATCATGAGACTCACAATGGACTCAGCTTCCTACAGCCAAGTGGACTTGTTGAACATCTAGCTACATAACATCAATGCCATTCCTTGATCAGCCTGCAGGGACTGCAGACAAACACAAACGCAACACAAGTGCATAAAAGGGAAAGTGGAAATTGTTTAACCAGGAAAGGTACACTAAGCCGAAGCTTATTTCCAGGTGCGACTAAGTGACTTGCTCAGGGTCACACAGTATGCAAGTGGGGGTTGACAGGATCCAAACCCAGGTCTCCAGGTTTGCAGCTCAGTGCCCTTAAGCACTATGCTAGACTGCCTCCTAATGCACGAAGGCCCACTATAACCATACAAGTTAGTTTGAAATGAAATATTCCATGGTGCCTTTGAGGAAGGCTCTCTTAGTATAATCTGGATTGACTAGCAGGCTGAGATATGAGCCCTGTTTACAATGATTCCAGGCAAGATAACTGCTACATTAAGGACTGCACCCCAACACAGACATTCATCCATAGACCGTATCCTAATTGCCACAAGATGGCAAATAATGCAGAAAAGCATCAGAAGCACACTTCTTAGTCACAGGTAGTTGTTGCTGTGAGGCTACAATTGCAAGAACCTTTTAGCAATATTAGCAGCTTTGAGGCCCCACTGTGTCATGCACAACAGTGGTCATGGCCCTTCCCAGTATGGTTACAAAACAGGCTGTGACTGTGCAGGGTAATAGGTATGAGCTGCCATGCAAATGACCAGGAGGGCCATGGACAAAGCACGGTGACCCTTGTGAGCCCGGGTACAGTTTTGGGGTGTCTCAATGCTATACCCTGGAACCATGAGTCAAAGGGGGACAGCTCTGCCAGCTACACATAGTATTGGACAACAGCAATGGAGTACAGGGGCTAAGGAGGCAGTTCCACTAAATGCCACTCATTTCTTTCAATGTGGGCTGCAGGTTGGGGTCACAAGACTACCAGGGACTGGTTCAGGCCAGAGGACAAAAATAAGACATTGTTGAGCAGACCAGAAGAGGGCCACAAGTTACAATGGGATGGGGGACTTTCGGAGCAAACATCACAAGGCCTTGCATCATGAAACTGGCTATGGCTGCTTTATACCTCTGACACCAATGAAAGTTCAGCTCTATGGTCTTCCAGCATGGTGTGCTTTTGTCCTGTGATGCAACTCACCTCCTACTGGCCTTGTATTAAATTCCCAAGTCCAGTTGTAAGCTTGGATCTTCCATGTGGCATCCAGTGCTCCAGACTACATGTCAAGAGCACTTTAAAACCATGACCAAGGGAGGTACAGGATGTCAAGTGTCTTTCCTATTGTAATTGACATTTTCCTAATCTTAACATAACAGTTAGTGGGCCCCCAAAAAAACTGCATGCAATGCAGTCACCAGCTATGTGACAGTGAGCTTACATGACCTTACTGTATTTCTTTAAGTTGCACTAAAGTCGTCTGTTTTACATATTTTCAAAGTGACAGCACACTGGGCATAGGGTACTGTTCCATTGAAAGGGTATTACTTCACCATGGCAGGTTGAGAACAACTGGAACCAGGGAACTATAGGCTGGTGAGCTTGACATCACTATCAGGGAAAGCTGCTGGAGACAAGATTAGAAACAAAACTGTTAAACAGTTGCACAGCAACAACTTGAATTCAGTAGCCCAGTGTGGCTTCTGTAAGGAGAAATCATGCCAAACAAATCTCACTGCTACTGTTTGAAAATTTCACGAGGAATTGGATGTGGGAAACCATGCGGCTGTTGTATACTTTGACTTTAGATGCTTTTGATAATGTTCCACACAGGAGGCTAATTCATAAACTAAAGAACCTAGCTATGCTATTTCTTTGGGGGGGGGGGGGCTGAAATAGGTTCAAAACTGGTTACAGGGTTTAGTGCATGATCTTTACCTGCTATGAAGTAGTAGACAATAGCATTGGAGCCTTCGTCTGCATCCACGGCTCCAGTTACATTCCCAACCGTAGTGTTAGGGCGCGAGTGCTCTAACACTGATAAGGCCTGATACTGGATACTTCCTCTCTGGCAGAACAAAAAGAACAATTACCATTCCATGAACATTAAAGTCAGGCTTTTCCACAACTTTTTACATCTCTTATACCCTAAAACCACTCCTTCTATCAGAGCCCATAATGACACCCAATGTCTGTCAGTGGACCACATAATGGCAACACAAAAGCAAGCTTCTCCACAGTTCCGTGCTGCCAAAGCTGGGCACCAGTAGTATGGGTTGATTTACTGTGATTTAGAGGATTCTCCCTCTGGATGTCTCTGACTCAGAACCTTGCAGGAAATGTCCTAATTCTAATTCCAGTTTGATCTGCTGTGCTGGGATTAGAAGTTGGGACTTTTGGAGGGCTGTGTTTTTATGGAATGGTGAAAGGCTGACAGATCTGGAGCAGTGGAGACAGAAGCTTTCATTTGTCCAGGGATATTATGTCCGTATATTCCATATGGCATTCCAGATATACTGTAGTTTTGCCAGATACAATGTAATCTTGCCAACACTGTCACAGATTTATTGCTGTGGAAAAGTGAGAGACTGTCAAGTAAAGCCCTCTGTTTATCTACAAGACAGGTATAGCATGGCTAGGCAGGCACAATGCAAGCATAGGCGGCAGAGCCAGGGGTCAGGTGCATGGGTGTAGCCAGGCATACTCCAAGTACTCCACGGTGTACAATTTTATTTAAGGAGGGTAGCAAACAGACTCTGAACTGCTTCCTTTTTCCATAAAAACTAATGAAGAAAATGCTGAACTTTTCTGTAACTGTATTCATAGGAGTCGAAACTAGAAGGACTGGTCACTGTCATTGCATCCCAAGGACAATACAACTTTACAGGCTCAAGGCTGGTATGTGGCTGTCTTAGGGAGCAATGCATGGCATTTGCATTACCCAGGCATGAGGGGGTAGCACACCAGCACACCCTAATGGGGGGGAGTAGCAGTGAGTCCACTTGGTGTGCAGCTCTGAAATCCCTGGCTACGCCACTGGTCAGGTGACCCCACACTTTTGTAGTTGAAGGGTCAGACAATGAACTAAACAGTGCCCCAGGCTGAGGTGTTCTAAGCAATTCTGACCCCTTACTTTTTGGTACACTTCTCCACCACTGGATACAAGCTTCCAAACACTGTCAGGAATTCAGGATTGGTAAAGGGGAGGGACTGACACATCTGGAAACTGAAACCTTCTGTTTGTATACAGGCCAGGTAAAGCATGGACAGGCAGGGGTCCCAACACTGTCATAAAATACATGCTGGTGAAATGTGCTGGATTGATAGCACAGGAGACACTGCATGCTGACATGATGCATGCTTCCCACACTGGTCTATCAATGCATCTCAGTACTGAATTGAAAGGCATGTGCTCTTGCTGTTAAGAGTAGAATTTAGGCCCCCTTCTTCTCAAACTCTGTCCTGGGGGGAATCAAGTCAATCTATGGATGGTGCTTTTGCAGACTAGATCACTAGTCCCTATGAAGGTCAGCACTGAGCTTAGCAAGCCTGCTCCTTGTGGCCTAACTGTTACTGGCTCTCTCTCCCTTCCCCTCTGCCAGGCTCAGACCCCATCAGGGATTCTCTGCATCCTGGGGGGTACTTTGTTCCTGGCTCCCTCTCCCTACCTTTCCTCCCTCTTCCCTTCCCCTGCCCCCCACTTGCCAATCCACCTCCCTTGCAAGGGTTGTTTCATTCTGAGGAGGTATAGTCTGGCTTCCCCTTTCCCCCATCCCCAAATTCTCCTGCCCCACTCCCTCCCCACTACTGTGCCACCACCCCCATCCTCAATTATCCCACTCTCTCTTCACCTTCTCCCCTCCCCCTGTCATGTTTCCCCATACAGAGGTCCCAGCACACTGTTGGCATACAGGCCTTTGAAACATAGAAACACAGACTTTGTGACAGATCAGGACCCGTGGCCGACCTAGTCTACTTGTTCCCTACCTACAGGATAAGCTGCAGATCCTAGTTAACCAACAGCCTATTTCTTCCTACCCCCCACAAGAATTGCCTGATGTCTGTCCCATGCATTCTTGGATTCTCCCACAGTTTTAGACCCCACAACCTCCTCAGGAAGGCTGTTCCATGCGTCCACCACCCTCTCTGTGAAAAAATACTTCCCTCACATTGCCCCTGAGCCATCCCCCATCTTCAAATTGGCCCTTGTTCTTGCACATCTCTTTTCTGAAAGATGCTACCCTCCTGGACTTTGCTGATTCCACTGAGGTGCCAAAGGGTTTCTGTCATGTCCCCTCTTTCTCTTTTCCTCGCCTTCCCCAGGTTCCTCTTCTAATCCTCCTGCCCCCCCCATTCCCATACTTTTCCCCTACTTTGTATTAAATTTGGCCCTACCTAGGGTTTACAATAAGCACTTATGGCTTGTACTCGTACCTCGATCTCTAGCACTTCTCTTGAGCATTGCTCCAATCTATACCTTGTATTCATATTTGATATTGCCCACCTAGCCATTAGGCTGGGGTTTCTCTGATACATAATAGCACCTTGCCTGTGTTTTTACTGTTTCCAACTGCATGTTTATTGTACTTGTATAGTCATACGATACCCATCTGCAGTTTAGCTCTTCTCATCTATAAGTGTTATGTTGTATTGCTCAATTTATTGCTATGTATTCCTGTTTCTACCAACACCGGTTATCCCACCCCCCCCTTATGTTTCTGGAAATGAGCTGTTTACAGCTCATGTTGTCTTTCCTGGTGAAACATTTTTCAAATTAATAAATAAATAAATAATTCAAAGTTTGAAACCAGGTCTCCAATATTAAAATGCTGGTGCATGAGTTTCCATGCTTCTCTCCCATGCTTTAGATGGCTGCTTTAATGTTTATGACAAAATTAGTTAACAGCTTGAGAGGGCTCACCGGAGGTTTGAGGAAGACTGGCTCATTGTCATCAATGTCATCCAGTGCTATCTGGAGTGGCTGGGTGCTCTCATAGCGAATTGGCTCACCTAAATCATATGCCACAAGGATTACCTGTCAAGAGAAGATACAACACTATGTAAATACCTTCTACATTCCCCTTAATATGCTCTCTTTCTTCCCACTTCTTGCTTCTAGAGTACAAGTTGCAACTTTTGCTACAGTTAAGAGTAATCCAGTGAAGCCAGCCTGCCGGCACAGCAGTAGCACTAATGTTTGCGACAATGATGTCTGGGGTTAGGGAATGAGCCCAGAGCATCAGAGGGCTGGCCTGGGACAGGTAGGATGAGCATCCCAAGGACAGTCTCCTCCACCAGGGTAGGGGACTGTGAGCTCCCAGCGCACTAGTTACACCCCATGAAGACAGGGTGTACACAGGCCAGGATCACGCAAAAAAGGGGTGGAAGCAATGGCGGATGTCTGTGGGACATGTGTGGAGCACGCCCATCCAAACGCTGACGCTACTGTACATCCATGCCTCCTGGGTGCTGGTGGAAATAAAGACTTGAAGAAAGGAGCAGAATGGTGGCTTGGAGGTTAAATGACTAAATCAAAAGAAGTTCCATTATACACTATATAAACATGGATTGGAAAAAAGCACAACAGAGTTGTAATTCAGGCTAAGGAATCTAGAAACATCAATCCACTCTAGATTTACTCTCATGGTTCGGAATGTATTCAGAATCCCTTGATGGAATCTCAGTGTTGTTGAGCATGTTTCCTGATTCATTTTTTTATATGACTTGGCTTTTTCAAAGGCTTGATTCTTACTCTCTGTAGCTGGCCCCAGGACCACATTAGCTCACAATCACTCCCCTTCTAGACTTACATTATATAGGGCTTGCTTCTCACGGTCTAGCCAGACAAGTGTGGTGATGACTCCACTGACAGGATCAATGTTGAAGTTCTCCCAGTCCTTGTTCCCAGCCCCTATCATCAGGAATTTATAGCGGACCTCTCCGTTCATTCCATCATCCTGATCTGTTGCACGCACTTCATATACGAAGGATCCTGGAGCTTTCTCCTATTGAAATACAATAAAGTCCTGTTGACCTACACAGAGCTTTTAGTGAGCTACAAAACTATAGACAGACTGGTACCAGTGTGATTTATTTACAGTATGTAAATGGACACTGTCAACCCCTTCTGCATTATATTATTTCTAGTTGAAAACCCACATTTTATGATTGCTTACATTCTCTAAAATTCATTGATGATACTGCTTGATTTATCTGCTTCCTTTCTAGGTAGAACTGAAATGCATGCTAATGGTGTAATTATACCCAGCCTTGTTTTGCTTCAAATCCTTAAAGCGACAGTACTAGAGAAAACAAGCATTTGTCAGTGCCGAATGTTTCCTTGTATGTTTTATGTGGCAGGGGCGTCCTGTGTTAGTTGAATGACAACTTAAGGTTATGAAATAAATCTTTGTTGTTTTTAGACATTTGGATCCCAAATTTTCAACGTAGTCTTTTTGATACCCTGCCTAATGATCTGGAGGTGCAATTTTTGAAATCCTGTCTGAAACATGATATTGCAGAGTAACTGCAAAAACATGTGTCAGGGGAATTTGTGTGGTTCATGAACTGGGACACAAAAATGGCCATGTTGAAAGGTTGGGGCAAAAAGATGTTTAAAAAAGGCAAAGTTCTGAGTAAAAGTTGAAACACATAAAAAAGCCGGTAACCGAATATATCTCATTTTCAGTCTGTTCACAGTCGGCGTTGGAAGCAGCAGGATGCTCCAATCAATGGAGGCGCTCATTGGATAGGTAAGTATGGGACACGGGGGGTTGTGAGGTGGTGGGTGCTGAGAGGGTGTTTTGAGTGTGGGAAACTGGAAGGTGTTGGGGGGAGCAGAGGACTTCAAGGGACTTTTTCTTTCAGTTTTTTTACGAAAGATGAGTCCCGAGGTTCTAACACTGGAGATATGGCAGTCTGTTCTTTGGCAGCACTGGAGGTGGGCACCTCCGTATCACAACTTGCAGTGGGGGGCTGAGGTAGAAGGTAGGAACAGGAGAGCATGCAGAGGGAGAGAGTGGGAAGAATTTTACCCTGACCAGGTAGAGGGTGGGGGTGGGATAGCATGCAGAGGGAGGGAGGGAAGGAGGGAGCAGAAAGGAGTGTTGCCAAGCACAGCTCCATTGGAAGTGGCAATCACCAGTGCCAGGATTCGGTGATGCACCACTGAGCTGAAGAAGATAAAGTAGGTGGGGAAGAGAGGAAGTGCAGTGATTTATGAATGCTGCTATAGCGCCACTACTGGACAGCACAATATCACACACATTTCAGATTCCCTATATTCTCCCCTCACCATCCGTTAGCAATACATCAGCATACTGTAGGTTTTGCTATGCAGCCTTGGAAAGTGGTAGGTGTTATGATATATGGAAGAAGGGACACTGAAGTGGAGTTAATTGAGGTTGTTTTATTCATTAACAGTATATGTGTGTAATTTTATGAAAATTGTGTTGGACAGTATGAAAATAATATCCTGCAAAAGTTGGGAAGGTAAGATTAATAGATCCAGAACTTGTAGCCTGAAAAATTAGATTGGATGAATAAGTTATTTTAGGGGATTTTAATTTAAACAAGAGTGGGATAAAAATAGAGAAATTTCAGAACATATCAATGAATGAGAATCTAACAGAAATGATAACTAAACCGTCTGGTATTAATGTTCAGTCTAGTACTTAGTCTGTAATTGATTGGCTAGTAATAAAACAGCTTTAGAATATTAAATCTTTTTCTTTCCCAATTCATTTTATCTGCTGCGGTGGGTCGCTGCTAGCCTCTGCCACCCTTACCCATCTCGGGGTCTTTCGGGATCTTCCATGTGCTTTGTGCATCCCGGCAGAACTCTCAAGCAGGCCTGGAGGCTTCATCATGTGGTGACCCCCAAATTTTTCCACTTGTTTTTCTCCCTCCCCATTCTACCCGGGGCACCGGAAGTAGCATTGCATGTGCGTGGAGGTGCACATATGCACCACAGCTCCACACTGGCCCCATCTACCCTCCCGTGGGTCTAATACCGAAGCCAGAGTGGTAGCCTCCACCAGCCTTCACTGGGTGGCAGCCAAGCACCGAAAGCCCCTACACCTCCTGAGGAGGAGGAGGAGTTGCCTGCCAGCAGCCTACTCAACATCCTCCCCTAACCCTCCCGCAGACTCCTGATGACCCAGACTCATTCCCAAACCCTAGCCACCAGCGTGGCAGGAGGTGTGGCATCAAGCACCTCAACCCTCTGTGCCACTGGGCCAGCTATTAGAATATTTAAACTGCTGCAATCTGTTTATGGAGAAATATAATTGCCAAACCAAAGCCTAAATGTATTTCAAGTTTGAAAATATGACGGCTTTTCATTATAAAATTTTAAGAGGTTTCTTGGGTTAGGAAGACCTACTCCCCCACACGGGACCACCAAGTCCATCTCCACTTCCACAAAGGGTGCCAGGTAGGAAGAACAGCTGGACAATGGTAAGCTTGGGAAAGGTTAGGGTTGTGGAATGTAGGCACATGCAAAAGCCATACCACTAAGGAACTCCTACGCCACACTGTCAGGGTGGGACTGCCCCACAGGGGCACCCAAAGAAGTGACTAGGACAGATGTGGAGATCATCCATGAGACCAAAGGGGGTGTCAGAGGACCCCTGAGGAGGAGGAAGTGAATCCTGGTGGGGGACTCGACAGTTAAGGTGATACAGTTGGGGACAGGTAGGAATAAGGAGAGGGTGGTAAGGTGCCTTCCCTTTGCCACAGCTCGTAGGGATGGAAGAGGATCCTAAGAATCCCCAGGGAGGGGGGGAGAGCTAGGTGTCATTGGCCACTTGGGGACAAATGGCCTGGATGGGGAGAGACCAGATGCAGTTCAGGAAGAGTTCAGAAAACTGGGAAGGGGTCTTAGGCAAGCAGCACAATCTGTTACTTTCTTGGAGGTGCTACCTGTTAATGACACAGGGGATAACAGGAGGTTCCGCACCAGGGACTTCAACTTATGGTTGAGGAAGTGGTGCAGAGAAGAGAGATTTGGATTCATTAGGTACTGTGGTTCCATCTGGAGGGCTAGAGGTCTGCACGAGGTGATGTCCTGCATCCCTCCAGGAGGGGAACTGAGATTCTTAATGAACAGTTTCACTGCTATATTAGTAAGCATTTATACTAGATGAGGGAGGAGGTGAAATAAGGCAGAAAGGCGTAGTCTGTCCCCCGCATGCTTACTGTGTTAGCAATGGGAATCTCGGGGTTGGGAAGTCCCAAAGGGAATAAACACCAATAGGAAACCAGGAGGAAGAGGGATGAGAAAAGAGGGAAAGATAGCAGTGGAAGAAAAGGGGAAGGGCAAAAGGGCAAGAAGAGGGGAGATGGAAGTATAAAATGGAGAGCCATGTGTGCAAATGCTCAAAGTCTGGGCAACAAGATGGTGGACCTAGAGGTCACCAGGGTAGCAAGAGACCTGGACATAGTAGGAATTAAAGAGACCTGGTGCAATGAAAACCAGGACTGGGAGGCAGCCTCAACAGGGCATGCAGTATTCAGGAGGGACAGGGTAGGAAAAAAGTGAGGATGGGTGGCTCTTTATGTGAGAGAGAGAACACAGAGGCCACAGAAATACAAGGGGGACAGAGTAAAGTGGAGGTACCGTGGGTCAGCCTGGAGACGGGGGGGTGCTATTAGGATAGGGGTGATCTACAGACCTCCAGCAGAGGGAGAGGAAGGAGATAAGGATATGATAGATGAAATTCAAGGGCTGACTAATAATGGTGAGGTACTTCTAGTGGGGGACTTTAATCTACCAGATGTGGACTGGAGCCTACCTGCATCAGTTAGAAGTAGGGAACCCCTCGACTACCTGCAGGGGATGGCACTCAGGCAACTAGTTAAAGAAACCACTCATCAAAGGGCGTTACTGACCTGGTACTATCAAACAGGCACAGTGTTGTTGATATCACAGTGGGAAGCCACCTGGGGACCAGTGATCATTATATGGTGTGGTTCAGCATAAGAATAGGGCCAGAACCAAGCCACACTAAAACAAGGGTCTGGCAGTATAGCCTAGAGGTTAGAGTAACGAGCTGTGAATGAGCTGGGTATATCCAGAAGACCAGACCTGGGTTTGATTCTCACAACCTCCACTTGCATACTTTGTGACTCTGAGCAAGTCACTTAACCGCCCAGTGCTCCCAGGTCACCCCTAACAACAGGCACGTGGGCCTTACCCGGTTACCAAAAACTACAAAAAAAAAAAAAAGGTCCTGGACTTCAGGAGAGCCAAATTCAAGAAAATGGGAGCATGCCTCAGGGAAGCCCTAGCAAGAATAGGGAATATGAGTGGGGCAGAGTAAAAGTGGGCAAAAATTAAGCAAGCCATTGAAAAAGTAAGAAACCTCTATGTCAAGCAGGTTACTAAGAGCAAGAGAAGAAAGAGAATGCCATGGTTCTCCAATGAAGTAGCAGAGACGGTAAAGGAAAAGAAGCAAGCATTCAAAAGGTGCAAGATGACACAGAAGGAAGAGGTTTGGGAGAGTTAACAAGAGAAACAAATGGAGGCAGGAAAGGCAGTTAGGAGTGCTAAAGCACAAATGGAGGAAAACACTGACAAATCAGCAGAAAAGGGGAAGAAATCTTTCTTCTGGTACACAAGTGAAAAGAAGAAAAGTGAGGCAGGGATATTAGGACTAAAAGGGGAAGGGGAGTGTGGAAGACCAAAAAAAAGCTGGCATACTGAATAAGTACTTTTGTCCTGTATTCACAAATGAAGGGGTAGGTGATGGGCTACAGGTAGTGGAGATGGGCATTAAGAGAAGAGATGGACACTAGCCTTTTTTTGGAGGAGAGAGTCCTCAGGGAACTATCAAAACTAAAAAGTAGACAAGGCTACAGGGCCAGACGGGGTTCACCCTAGGATTCAGAAGGAACTAAAGAAGGAATTGTCTACACCTCTGACGGCCCTGTTCAGTCTATCACTGGATACAGGAGAAGTTCCGTGTGACTGGAGGAGGGTGGATGTGGTCCCACTACACAAAAGTAGGAATAGGGAGGAGGCAGGAAACTACTGACCTGTAAGCCTGACTTCGGTGGTGGGCAAGGTTATGGAAACTCTACTTAAAGAAAGGACTGGGAACTATCTTAACACCAATGGATTGCAGGATATGAGGCAATATGGGTTGATAGGGGGTGGATCTTGCCAAACAAATCAGATAAGAGTTTTTTGACCCTACGAGGAATTAAATATGTACTCGCTGGAGGAAAGGAGAAAAATGGGAAACATGATAGAAACCTTCAGATACCTCAAGGGCAATAATAGGTTACAGGAGGGTGGCATATTGCACGAAAAGAGATGCTCAAGGAAGTGAAGCTGGAAGGGGAGAGAGAGGGAATGTGAGGAAATATTTCTTCACAGAAAGGGTGCTGGATGCCTAAAACAGCCTCCCAGCAGAGGTGGTGGGTACCAAAATGATAACAGGTTTCAAACATGCATGGGATAGACACAGGGGGACCTAAGTAACAGGGTTGGGGGGTAAGGCCGGAGATCAGTTAGGGTCTGCGGTAACACAGTAGGTAGGGACTTTAGGGCAGACACAGTGGGCCAAGAGGTCCTTTTTTGCAGAGTTTCTATGTTTCTGTGTTTCTATATCTGCTAGTCACAAGGTCATCCTGGTACTTGCTATACTCTCATCACAAATCCCTACACCACTACAAGATTTTTAAAACACAATTTGACAGCCGTTTTTCACTCCCTAAACCACAGAACAATACCCAAGCACAAAACATTTTTTAAATCTGCTAATTTTCCAACCCCTCCTCCATCACCAAAAAAAATCTTAGTAGCTACAAGGTAATAACTGTAAAAGTTATCTCCGGCTTTATTTTATCTAAGCATACAGTATTTTAAATCAATCTTTCATGTTTGTGGTCATGCTAACACTCCTCTGTACCCCACATTCAAATGTCACTGAAAGATCAAAAGGTAATCTGAGTTCACAAACCTCTGGAAACACTGCCAGTTCTCCCTCTCTTGCAATTTAAGGCAGTCACATTTCTTTTTCTCTGTTTCTCAAAGTACCAATCGCACACTTCTGCCTAGCTACCATGCACACACTACCTTCACTGTGCTTCCTCACTACCAAACAGATGCTTACAAAGAGGCATTCATCACAGCACTCTGCACATAAAATCTTTTTTACTGCTGGCTGCACCCCTTGCAAACATTCAAAAAAGAATGGAAGGGGGCCACTGGCACAGAACTACAATTATGGAAGCCAGATTAGGACAAAGGCAGGTTGATATTATGAGTTTATGATGTAGGCAGGTTAGTATTTTTATGTTTCCTAAGATAGAAACATAGAAACATAGAAGTTGACGGCAGATAAGGACCTCAAGGCCCATCCAGTCTGCCCATTTCTTTTTCTACCTTATGAATGTGCCATTGGCCATTGGCCTTTGCTCTGTCAATGGCCTATCTACTCATACTCATCTGTATTGCTCCCTTATGCCTATCCCATACCTGTTTGAAGCCCTGCACTGTATTCATATCCACCACTTCCTGAGGTAGGCCGTTCCATGCATCCACCACCCTTTCTGTGAAAAAGAACTTCCTCACAGTACCCTTAATCGGCCTCCCTCTAATCTCATGCTGTGTCCTCTTGTCCTGCTATTTTCTTATATTGAAACATGTTAGACTCTCACCTTGTTAATGCCTTAAGGTGTTTGAATGTTTCAATCATATCACCTCTCTCCCTCCTTTGCTCTAGGGTATACATATTGAGTTTAGTTAATCTGTCCTCATATGTTTTCTGATGCAGTCCCTGCACCATTTTGGTTGCCCTTCTCAGGACTGCCTCAATTTGGTTAATGTCCTTGTGAAGGTGTGGCCTCCAATACTGCATGCAGTACTCCAGAAGAGGCCTAACCAGTGTCTTGTGAAGAGGGATTATTACCTCCTTCTTCCGACTTGTGATACCCCTACTAATACACCCCAACATCCCTCTAGCCTTACCTACTGCTTTAGTGGTCTGCTTGGATGATTTCAGATGTAGACAGGTTAGTATTAGCAATCACAGGATATTGCAGGCTGCTAAGATTACTTATTGTTAAAATAAACATTACCTATATATGTTCAAATATTGTGCAAAAAATATACAAACAGATTCGGAAGTAATAATCTTGATAAATTTGTGCACATTTCTTGCATTTTTAAAAGGAAATGTCTTCATTCTGCTCCCTATATATATATTTTTTTGTAATTCAAATTTTATTAAATATTCAGCGGTACAATCATGTGCTCACATCAATCAAAAAAATAACAGAAAAAACAGCAATATAACTGTAGTCATAAAAGAGCAATAATCACTTCAAACATGCTGATATAAACAAATAAGAAATGCTATGGATAGAATAGAATAAGAAGATTATACATTGCTTCTAACAGGTAAAATGCAGTTGCTAATGTGAAAACCACATAAACCACATAACTGTATTACTTAATTAAACTTCAGAATAATTTGGATTCAATAAAAGGGTCCCAAATGGTATAGAATTTATCTAATCTGTTCAAATTGACATGACACCCATTCATAGGTACTGTACTGTAGCTCTCAGAGAGAGATCCTGCAACCATTCTTTCACTGAGGTGTAGTGAGCAGTCCTACAATGCCCGAGTACTACATTTTTAGCTGTAATAAAAGCTGCATGGGGCCACATTTTTTGAACCACTGTGCAATCTGTTAATTCTGAGTTAATACCTAAGATTACAAATTTGGCTGAGTATGCAATTCTCACCTTAATAGCTTTTTTACATATTGAGAAAATATCTTCCCAGAAGGATGATATAGTTGGACAAGACCACAATATATGGGAAAGTGTTCCTTTTTCTGTAGAACCTCTCCAGCATAGCTCATCAGTTACTATGCCTAGTTTGACTAGTTTACATTGAGTGTGCTGCCACCTGTGGATGATTTTGTATTGGTCTAGCCTCCCCTTAGTCTCCCCTCTACAGGCTTTTAAGGTCAAGTCCCAAACACTACTCCATTCTTCAGGGGAGATTGTAATCAACAATTCTGCTTGCCATTTGGATATCATTATGCCCACTGGGTTAATCTTTGATTCTAACAACATTGTGTAGATACATGTGTATCCATTATTTGTTGCTCAAATTTTGTCTAGAATATGTGTAGGCAGAAAGCTTACATTCTTATTTATGTTTGATCCAAGAATGTCTCTGAACCGAAGGTATCTATGGAATTCTGCTCTGGGTAGTTGATGTTTCTGTGTTATTTAAGAGAAGGACATGAGAGAAACTGTAGAGGGATCAGTGATGTCATCCAAGTAATGGATGCCCTTGGATTTCCATAAGTGCCAATCCATAAATGTGCCATCAATTCAAAAAAGTCTGTTCCTCCACATAGGACAATGAGTAGAGTGGCTGGGGTTCCATTCCAGTGCCACTGCTACTCATTGGCAGGATTTAATTGATTTCTGACAGGATTTGAACTTAAGAATCTGGGGACATCTGAAACAGGTTAGTTCTAGGGCTCTGTACTTTAAGTAGCACTTTTTCTAGGCCTTGCCAAGTAGGCGTGTCTTGTTTTTTAAGTAAACTATAACTCATAATACACTGACCTGCTAGAAATCAATTATGTCTCAGTTTAAAATTAGGTAAACTGAAACCTCTGTTAGCACTGTGCCGTTGTAATTCGCCAAGGGTTATTCATGGTGGTTTGTTATCCCAGAGGAATGTCCTTATTAATTTATAGATTTTGGCAAAAAGATGTAGAGGCATATGGACGGGTAGATGCTGTAACAGATAATACACTTTTGGGGCTAACATCATATTAAATGCCTGTATTTTACCCCATATGGAAAGGAATATTTTGCTCCATCTGGTCAAAACTATTTCCATACTTTTGAATAGGGTATTAAAGTTTAGGTTAACAGTTTGCTGAATGTTTAAGGTTAAAGTTATTTCCTAAGAATTTGATCCCTGTTAGAGAAATGTTTATATATTTTTTTTTTTGGTAAATTGTTTTATCAGTGAATTTTTGCTAATAGAAGGACTTTGGATTTACTACCATTAATTTTAAATCCAGTGAAAACTGCAAATTCCCTGATAATGTGTAACAATGCAGTAACTGACATGTTTGGATATGTTAGAGAGAGAAGTGCATTGTCAGCATAAGCAGAACTTTTCTGTGATCTCCCAATTACTATTCCTATGACAGATGTGGTTTCCCTGATCTTAATAAGGAGTTGTTCTAGAGCTAAAATGAACAGGAGAGGGGATAAGGGACAACCTTGTCTAGTTGCCCGATATATGGGAAATCTATCTGATAATATTCCATTTATTCTCACTTTAGCGTGAACCTCAGAGTATAGAACCTGCACCCAACAACGGAAATAATCCCCTAGATTATATTTTTTTAAGAATTTTAAGTAAATAACCTCATTCTAGTCAATTAAATGCATTATTGCCATCCAGAGAAAGTTGTATCAGGTGAGATTTAGCTGATGATGAACTATGAATTATATGAAGACTCTTATGCAGGAGATCTGAACTACGTGGACCAGACACAAAGCCAACTTGGTCATGATGTATCAGCTGTTGGATGACTTTATTTAACCTGTTTGCCATAACTTTAGCTAAAATTTTACAATCAACACTGATAAATGAAATTGGGCAGTAATTTTCGCATAACACAGGGTCTTTGTCTTTTTTAGGTAAGATAGTTATAGTGACTTCTCACATGGAAGGAGGGAGTTTCAGATCATTAAAAGCAAACATAAAGACTAATGATGCAGCGAATTTGAATTTCACCCATGGGCTGCCAGCAAAATGGTCAAATTTACACTGCAGAGCACTTCGTGAAATTTTCCCGTAGAAGGCAGAATTTCGTCTAGGCGAAATTTCACCTTACATAGGCAAAATTTCACCTTCCGCTGTGAAATTTTGCCTTAGGTGGGTCCCTCCCCCCACCTGTCCCACATGTAAATAATTATCCATGGTGGCTAGTGGTCCCTCCCCTCCACCCGGTAATAACCTACCCACCATGGAAATGTACAGTAACCCTCCCCTGCCCACATCCCTCCATATCTCTTTCTCCTGTTAAAAAAACAAATTGCTGGTGGTCTAGTGGTTTTTTTGTATTTAAACCCCCTCCCAATCCCTAGTTCCAATAAATCCCTGTTGATCCAGTGCCCCCCTACCCAGCCTCCCCAGCAGTCAGGTGTCCCTGCCACAACTCTGCTCCCTCCCCTATTCTAAATCCCGGCAGCGGCGGACCGGCACAGCCCTCCTCTCTCCTCCACAGCTGGTGCACTGACTGAGCTGTCAATGTATGAGCCTCACTGACAGTTTAGTCAGTGGGCTGGCCATGGAGGAGGGAGGAGCACTGTGCTGGTCTGCTGCTGACGGGATTTAGGATGGGGGTGGGAGCAGGGTTGTGGTGGGGACACCTGGCTGTGGGGAGGTTGGGGCGGGGCACTGGATCACCAGGGATTTATTGGAACTGGGGATCGGGATGGAGTTTAAATACAAAAAAAGCACTAGACCACCAGAGATTTTTTTTTTAACAGGAGAAGGAGATACAGAAGGATGAGGGTGGAGGGGGGTTACTGTGCATTTCTGCAGTGGGTGGATTATTACTGGGTGGAGGGGAGGGACCACTAGTCACCATGGATAATTATTTACATGTGGGACAGTTGGGGGGAGGGACTGCTAGTCACCAGGGATTTTTCTAAACATGTGAGATAGGTGGGGGGAGGAACCGGTAGCCACCTGGGCTTCATTGACAGCTCAGTTGGTGGGCCTGCCATGGAGGAGAGAGGAGGGCTGTGCCGGTCCACCGCTGATGGGATTTAGGATGGGGGTGGGAGTGAGGTTGTGGCGGGTACACCTGGCTTCTGGGAGGCTGGGTGGGGGGGCATTGGATCACCAGGGATTTATTGGAACTGGGGATTGGGAGGGGGTTTAAATACAAAAAGAACACTAGACCACCAGAGATTTTTTTTTAACAGGAGAAGGAGATATGGAGGGATGCGGGTGGGGGGTTACCGTACATTTCTGCATCAGGCGGGTTATTACCGAGTGGAAGGGAGGGACCACTAGCCCCTATGGATAATTATTTACATGTGGGACAGGTGGGGGGATGGACCGCTAGCCACCAGGGATTTAGTTTATTTATTTATTTATTTATTAGCTTTTGGTAACTGGGTAAGTGCATTAGGCAACAATCCTGCCTATTTTCAAGCACAACCCTGGACAGTACAGTTTACAAACAGGTACATTCATACAGTTCACAAAGTGTGGTTTTCCAAGATACAGGGTGAGTACAGTCATACAGGAGATCACAGAGATATTAACTTCATCAGGAATTAACAGTGTTGACCCCCATTGGGGGTGTAACATTGTAACAGTGAAGCTAGAGCTCAAAAACAGTCAAGAGAGAAAACACAGTAGAGTTAAGTGGAACCAGTAAGCAGGACACAGGGTTCGGGGAAGAATTAGGTACAGTCACAGGAATCAAGTGTATGAAGGTGGGAAAAAAGTGCAGATTTAAAAGCTGAGTGAGATGATAAGCCCTTTAGATAGGCAGGTAGGGAGTTCCAGAATTTGGGGACAAAATGGGTGAAAGCAAGCTCCCCCATTTTTGTCGAGCAGAAAGGGACGGAGAGCAGAGGCGAATTTGAGGACCTCAGAGTCCGGGAATGAATCATGGGAGTGAGCATGGCTGCAATACTGTCAGGGTGGGGGGCTCTACTCATTGAGTTGATATAACAACCCAGAAAGAAGAAGCTCTGTGATTTGGGGGACAACCAATGCAATGAGGAGTATAGGAGACAGTAGTGGGTAAGGTGAGGGGCAGAGAGGGCAAATCTACGGATGTTGTTATAGGAGGTGCCCCATTTATGAACAATACCCACATTGTCATGCGATAGAGTGGGGAGAGCATAAAGTAGCCTAGGAAGCAGTACCCCTCATGCCACAGAGGTTCTGGCAGCAGGGATAAGGGAGTGTCGCACATGGAAGGCTGCACCTAACTTGGCATTTACAGATCTACATACCTCATTTATATGTGCAGAAAAATCAAGCACAGGATCTAGGGTCACTCCAAGGTATCTGAAGGCATCTGTCAACATGACTACTGTCCCATCATAGCTAAGCACACAAAGCTTGGTAGACTCAGCATGGACTTTCCTGGCAGATCCAAAGAGCATGGCCTGAGTCTTTGGCAAATTGAGAATAAGTGAGTTGGAGGAGATTCAGTTTTGGATCAGTTGGAACGAGGAGGCTAGGTGAGTGTTAATTTCAAGGACAGATCGGGAGGCGGTGTAGAGCACCAAGTCATCAGCTTACATGCTGGAGTGACAGTGTGGAAGAGAGGAGGGAGTGTCATTAGTAAAGATGGAGAAGAGTAAAGGTCCTAGAATGGAACCTTGAGGGACACCACAGGTGACAGTGGCAGGGGATGAAAGAACTTTCCTGAAGGAGATGGATTGGAATCGGTTGGCAAGCTAGCTGCTGGACCAGGACAGGGTAGATCCAGAGGCCCCTAGTAAGTAAAGTTTGTTCAGTTTGTTCAGGAGCAATGGATGATTAACCATGTCAAACGCTTTGGTGAGGTCAATAAAGATAGCACAGGTGAGAAGACCATTGTCCATATTTGACCTAATCTCGCTGGTGAGAAGCGTGAGGGCAGTGGTGGTGCTATGTCCTGCCCTAAAGCCATGTTGAGCAGGAGATTGAATACTGAAATTCAATAGGTTCGTAGAGATCTGGCGATGAATAAGTTTCTCTAGCATCTTACTGAGGGTTGGTAGTAAGGCTATGGGCCAATAATTGGCTAGGACTTTTGGGTCACCTTTCTTGAATACTGGTATAACCTTCACAGCTTTCCAAGCTGTAGGCACTGTAGAGGTGCATAAAGACAAATTAAACAACCTGGTGATTGGAGTAGCGAGAAGGTGTGTACCAGGTCTAATTATCCTGGTTCGATACCATCTGGCCCAGGACTGCCTCGGGGGGGGGGGCAATGGACTGAAGTAGCCTGAGAACATACAACCATGCTATATTAGAGAGGGAAAGTGGCGGAGGAGCTGAAGGGGGGGGATGGGATCACAGGATGCTGAAGGGGAGACATTTGGAGCCTCAGTAAAAAGTGCGTTGAAAGCATTGGCTATGGTATGGGGGTTGTTGCACACAGTATCGTTAATTAACATATCCTTGGGAGCCAGATGCCTGGTGTTCCCCAGTATCTCATTGATCTGGCTCCAATACTTCTTGGGGTCAGAGGCAGAGGACTGGAGGAGTTTCCAGTAGTAATTGCTCTTGGCAGCTCAAACCTCTTTCTTGCAGGTATTACATAGTGAGTGACAGGAGTCAAAGTCAGATTGAGCAGAAGAGGATTTCCATTTTTGCCAAACCATGTCCCGTTCCTTGATTAGGTGCAGGAGAGGCCACTGCAGCCACTTAGTCATCCGCCCTCTGACCCTCCACGTTGAGACAGGGATATGTTTAGTCTGTAAGGTTAGCATAGTGGAGTTGAAATGGTCAGTGGCCAGGTTAATGTCATTTGTTTGAAATAGGAAGGACCAGTCAGCATGTTTTAAATCAAGTAGGAATGCTGCAGTATCCAGATAGGAAAAGTTGGAAAAGGACAGTACTTTAGGTGGAGGATGGACAGCAGAAACACCCCTTACGCAGTAGACAGGGTAGTGGTCACTAACAGTGTTGGGCAGAACCCCAGTAGAGAAGCTGCAGTCCTTGCGGTTAGTGAGGATCCAGTCAATCATTAAGCGACAGAGGTTATTCTGAGTTATCTGAGTGCGAGAGATGAGTTGCTCAAGGTCTGCCTTGCTGATTGTCAAAGCAAGTGAGGAGGAGTTAGGACCCAGCCAGTCCAGATGAAAGTCACCCAGGCAAATCACTTCATTGTTCTTAATTAGGGCAGGAATCAGACCAGTGAGCTCCTCAAGACCAAGTTTGCTATCATGGGGGGGGAGTACACCCCAAGTATATGCAACTTCTTGGCACCCCCAAGGAGCAAGAGAGAATGCAGTACCTCGCTATAATTCAGACGGGGATGGCTTGTGTTGTAAGCAAATTGCACAAATGGAACAAAACAATCTCAAGTGTTGTGAGTCTCATCCAGGTACTTGGAGAGTGTGCTGAGAATGGTAGACATCATTCTTTCACTTGGTCCATTGCATTGTGGATGATAGCTGGTTGTGTGAGTCTTTTGGATGTCAAGAAGTTTGCATGTTTCTCGCACAATAGTTGAAAGGTAGCTAGTGCCTCCGTCTGAATGTAGATATGATGGGGTACCATGGCAACAAGTGACTGTGTTGAGGAAGGCCCTTGCCACTGTGGCAGCTTTGATGTCTTTAAGGGGGATTAGTTCCAAATATTTTGTTAGGTAGTCCACAAAAACAAGGATATATTTGTTGGCAGAGTCAGAGTATGTAGGTAAAGGCCCAAGAATGTCTGTGCTGCCTCTTTGGAATGGTTCAGTGGCTACAGGCATTAGAATGATGTGTGCCTTCGTTGGTTTGGTAGGAGGCTTTTTTTGGGAACAGTGCTGGCAAGATTTGACAGATCTGACAATGTCCTTGTTTATGTGATGCCAGAAGAAGTGAAGCCTTGTCTTTTTGAGAGTTATGTGGATTCCCATATAACCTCCGGAAAGTGGAGAGGCATGAGTGGAGAGAAGAACTTGGCTGATTAGAAAGGCTTCTTTCAAGTAAGGATTACATACTTCTTCTGATAAACATATGAACCATTCACTACACAGCTTTCAATATTGGATTAACGTTTCAGGACTCAACTTTGTTCCCTTCTTCAGAACATGAAAGTTTTAAAAATAATAACCTTATTCACAAATTATACTCTGGTACCAAGGAAAATTTAGCCAAACAACTTAAATATATTTCTTGGGACCCAATGTAGTGGCACACACCTAATATAAGGCCTTGGATCCACTCTATCTACTTTGAAATTAAAAATCCATATCTCACTTATATCCTCAGAATCTGGAATGGCAAATATACAGAAAACACACTGTAAAATCATTTTTGTTTTCTCTTGGTTCTAATGTATGCCAAAACTCAATTACAATATAATTTAATTAATCTGATTCTTTGCCTTTAATTTTCCAGTAACCTTCATTCCGTATTTCAGTATAAACTTTAATACAGAGCCTGGAAAAATAAAGTCAGAAAAAGATTCTGCTTTCTTGCTTTGCAGGTAAATGCCATCTCAATCTGAGTACAGACTGCCAAAATCAATGGCTTACCTTTATATAACACGGGGTCCCTTATTTTTATTTAAATCAAATGAGTACCCATCAAAACTTCTTGTAATCCGTATTTTACTTTGGTCTCCAAAACTTTTTCTGACTTTATTTTTTCAGGCTCTATATTAAAGTTTATACTGAAGTACAGAATGAGGGTTACTGGAAAATTAAAGGTAAAGAGTCAGATTAATTAAGTTA
The DNA here is from genome assembly GCA_016271365.2 of Neoceratodus forsteri. NCBI lineage: Eukaryota > Metazoa > Chordata > Ceratodontiformes > Ceratodontidae > Neoceratodus > Neoceratodus forsteri. Next base: position 758,432,631 of record CM028135.1, read on the forward strand.
TATTGTAACTGAGTTTTGGCATATATTAGAACCAAGAGAAAACAAAAATGATTTTACAGTGCGTTTTCTGTATATTTGCCATTTCAGAATCTGAGGATATAAATGAGATATGGATTTTTAATTTCAAAATAGATAGAGGGGATCCAATGCCTTATATTAGGTACAGTATGTGCCACTACATTTGGTCCCAAGAGATATATTTAAGTTGTTTGGCTAAATTTTCCTTGGTACCAGAGTATAATTTGTGAATAAGATTATAATTTTTAAAGCTTTCAGGTTCTGAAGAAGGGAAAAAAGTTGAGTCCTGAAACGTTAACCCAATATTGAAAGTTGTGTAATGAATGGTTCATATGTTCATCAGAAGAAATATGTAATCCTTACTTGAAAGAAACATTACAAAAATAGATTTTTATATGATAACAGAAAAAAAATACTGGAAAAGGATAATTCTGTGTGGAGAAACTTTATTTCAAGGGGGTTGAGTTACAATTGTGAAGGAAACTAGAAATCACCGGTTTTTCAAGTAGCCACCCCAAGGAGTATTCAGCCACACCATTTCTATATACAGATGTGGAGAGCTCCATTTTGTGGTTTGTGATTAGAGAGGCTGGCACAACTCACTGAACATGAGTTCTATCCATGCGATGACCCTTGACTTCATTTGTCCAAATATGAAAAAGCATACTGTCATTGATAAAGTATTGAGAGGCAAAAAAAAAGTAAATCCTGGCAATGTTTCTTCTGTTGCGGTAAGGTTCCAGACCCTAAGTACGTGATTATGTCTGTGAATTGAGGATCAGTTCTTTGTTGCATTTTAACAGTTGCCAGGGACAGAACAGAAGTAGAGGAAGTGAGAAGCCTTTTGGCTGCTTGTAGCAGATGAGGATTGGTGCTTTTTTCTGTAAGAACAGACTTGAGGTGCTGGAGGAGTTTCAACAGGAAGCACATCCTTGTTGTGGAAGGGAAGAGCTTGTACGCAGGAGTCTTCATCTGCTGAGGATGATGCAGAAGGATTTTATCTCCAGCTTATACCATCGGCATTTGAGTGAACTCGACCAGTTCTGTACTGAATTTCAAATTTGTAGGACTTCAGCATAGCAACCCATCGGGCGAACTTGCCTTCTGGCTCCTTCATTTAGAATAAACATTTGAGGGCAGAGTGATCAACGATAGCTGTAAAGGAGGAGTAGCAAAGGTAACAGTCAAATTTCTTTACTGCAAATACCATGGCTAGACATTCTTTTTCTGTAATGCCATAGTTCTGCTCAGCTGAGGAAAGAGAGCACCTGGCATAGCACACAATGAATGGTTTAAATGCTTTGCTGATGAGCATTTAAACTAGCTGGAGGGTGGCAACAGGAGCAGGGATACTCAGACAGCCCCTCCCCACATGGCAGAGAAAGCAGAACAATGGAGCAGAAAGAGGAGTTGAAATCAATGTCATTGGAGTTCGGCAGAAATGTAGTAGGAAAGGAATCGGGAACACAAGAGAAAAAGATCAGGAAAGAGGGGAGGATGCAGAGGACCAAAAACAGGAAGAGAGAGAGGTCAGGCAGTAAAACATGGAAGGTCATGTTGACAAATGCACACAGCCTGGGAAATAAAGTCCCAGACGTGGCGGCCTTAATAACTGAAAGAGACCTGGACATAGCAGCAATAACTGAAACCTGGTACACAGCTAATCATGAGTGGGAAACAAATATACCAGGATATGTTCTATTCAGGAGGGATAAGAAGGAAGGGGGAGTAGCCCTGTATGTCAAAGAGTGTATAATGTCAACACAGGTACAGGGTAGGCAGGGGGAGGCTGAGGCACTGCGGGTCACCCTTCAACCTGGAAATGGCACAGCAATATGCACAGGGTGATTTGCAGGCCTCCAGGACAGGTTTGGAACTGGACAGGGAGCTAGTGGAGGAAATACATGAGATGACAATGAAAGGTGAAATTCTACTAATGGGGGATTTCAATATGCCAGACATGGAATGAACACCAGTGTAGCAGCTTCAGCACCAGGAGACTGGACTCAGGCAGCTTGAGCTTGATCTCACCAGAGATGGCAATTCTAGATCTAGTAGTGACCAACAGGGATCAAATTACAGATGTCCAGGTAGAGGGGCAACTGGGATCCAGTGATCACAACATTGTGTGGTTCAGCATAGAGCAGAGACACACTCAAGTCATACCAGGACAAAGGTCTTGGATTTTAAAAATGCTGACTTCGCTGAAATGGGGAGGGGTATCAAAACAGCCTTGGAGAGAACAGGGGCAGGAGAGAGAATGGAAGAAAAGTGGAAGCGTCTAAAAGAAGCCTTACCGGAAGTAACAGACCAATGCATCAGATTGGTATCCAAAGGCAAGAGAAGGAGAAAGCCATTGTGGTTCTCGAGAGAGGTGATGGTAAAGGTCAGGGCATAAATGAAAGAGTTCAGGAAATATAAGGAGACCCAAAGGGAGGACAGGGAGAAGTACCTAGAGTGTCTAAGCAAAGCTGGAAAGGCAGTAAGGAGAGCAAAGGCATGGACTGAGGAAGGTTTAGCACAGTCAGTTAAGAAAGGAGACACAATATTCTTCAGGTACATCAGCGAAAGTAAGAAAAACAAGGAGGGGATTGCAAGGCTCAAGGGAGAGGGAGGGAAATGCAAGGAGGGTGACATGGAAAAGGCAGAAATACTGAATAAATATTTCTGTTCAGTATTCACAGAAGAGGGGGAGGAGAAGGGGCCACAGAAGTATAGCAGTTGCCAAGGGGGTAAAGACATGGACAATAGTCCATTCACAGGGAAAAGAGTCCTGCAGGAGCTCACTAAATTGAAGGTGGACAAAGCGATGGGACCAGATGGCATACACCCAACAATATTAAGAGAACTGTGAAGGGAGATAGTAGAATCTCTGGCAGCCATGTTCACCGAGTCATTCAACACAGGGGTGATACCAGAGGATTGGAGCAGGGCATATGTGGTCCCTCTACACAAATCTAGCAGTATGGAGGAGGCAGGGAACTGTAAGCTGGTCAGCCTCATCTCAGTAGTGGGGAAGATCATGGAGACATTGCTTACAGAAAAGATAGTGGGAAATCTAGATGCCATCAGAGCCCATGACTTTGGGCAACACAGATTCACAGGGGGGTGGTCATGTCAGACAAATCTGGTTGATTTCTTCAACTGGGTGACAAAGGAAGTAAATCAGGGTGGGGCAGTGGACGTCGCTTACCTTGATTTCATCAACGCCTTTAACACCATCCCACACAGGAGGCTGATAAACAAGCTGGGTGCTGGGAAGGCTGGGCATGGGAGACAGGGAGGTAAACTGAGTTAGAAACTGGCTAACAGAAAGGAGGCAGAGGGTGGTGGTAAATGGGGTGCAGTCTGGGGAGAGGGGGTGACCAGTGGGGTGCCTCAGAGATCAGTCCTGGGGCCAGTCCTGTTCAAAGTCTTCATTAATGACACTGCAGAAGGGCTGGAAGGAAAGGTCTGCCTGTCTGCAGATGACACCAAGATCTGTAACAGAGTGGCTACTCTGGGGGGGGGAGAGGAGGGACCTGGGGAACCTTAAAAAATGGTCTGACTGGCAAATGAAGTTTAATTCAAAAAAGTGGAAAACTATGCACCAGGGACACAGAAGCCTGGAGAACACTATAGGATGGGGGGAGTTGCTGACAGTCACAAAGGAGGAAAGGGACCTGGGGGTTATTATTTAAGATGACCTGAAAATGTCAAAGCAGAGTGCTAAGGCAGCTGGAAGGGCCAGTGGCATGCTGGAGTGCACAGGCAGGGGTATCACCAGCAGAAGGAGGGAGGTAGTGATGCCATTATATAAAACCGTTGTCATGGTACCATGTGCAGTTCTACAGACTGCACCTTCATAAGGATATTAACAGGCTGAAGACGGTCCAGAGAAGGGTGACTAAGATGGTACAGGGCTTGCAACACAAGACTTATAAGGAGAGATTAAGGGACCTCAATATGTACTCGTTGGAAAAGAGGAGGGAAAGAGGGGACATGATAGAAACATTCAAGTACCTCAAGGATATAAACAAGGTGCAAGGGGGAGACATTTTCCAATACAGGAGGAGCACAAGAATGAGGGGGCATGACATGAAATTGGAAGGTGGGAGGTTAAGAGGGAATGTGAGGAAGTTCTTCATTACAGAGAGGGTGGTGGACTTATGGAATGGTCTGCCTCAGGAGGTGGTGGGAGCAAGCACAGTGGATGGATTCAAACATGCTTGGGACAGGCATAGAAGAACTATAGAGGTACAGTAGTGGGTGGGTTGGAAGCAGTAATCCAGTGTAAGAGCTTATGGGTAGACTAAATGGGCCAGGCGGTCCTTATCTGCTGACAATTTCTATATTTCTATGTTTCTATAAGAAACAACTCATTCCATTCCATCTTGAATTTGATATAGCACAGCACCCATTGCAAAGGAACTAGCATCTGAATAGAGCTTGAAGGGTTGGTCAAGCCTTGGGTAGGCCAATACTGGAGAAGATATTAGGTTTTCTTTCAAGGTTTCAAAGACCTTTTTACATTTGGAAGTCCATGTATAGTCACATACCTTTATGGTGAGGATGTACAGTGGAACTGCAATCTTGGCATACTTGCAAATGAACTTTCAGTAGTAGTCAGACAAGCCCAGGAAAACTTGAAGGTCTTTGAGATTGTTAGGTTCTAGATAGTCTTTGACTGCTGAGAGCTTGTCTGGTTCTGGAGAGATGCCTTAAGAACTAATAACATGTCCCAGGAAATGAATCTGATGCGGTGCAAATCAACACTTCTCTGGGTGAAACCTATGATTGGCTTGTCTGAGACATTCAAATACTACTTTGAGATGTTGGAGGTGCTCTGGCAAGGTTCTGCTGAAGACAATAACATCATCCAGGTAGACTAGGCAAGATTTCCAAGACAACCCATGTAATACAGCTTCCATAACACATCGGAATGTGGCTGGACTTTTCTGAAGTCCCATAGGCAGATGTTTGAATTGAAAAAAGTCCCAAGAGGCAGCACCATGCTGTGTATGGACAAAAAGCTGGATCAATGGAAACTTGGTAGAACCCACTCTGAAGGTCTAGAGTGGTGAAGTAGGAAGAGCTGGCTGTACCAAGACTCTCTAAGGCATCTTTGGTTGTCGGTAAGGGATGAGCATCCTGCACCATGTAGGCATTTAGTTTTCTGTAGTCTACCATGAAGCGATACCCTTTGTCCTTCTTTATCACCAGCAGGCAAGATGCACCCCAGGGACTTGTAGACTCTTCAACAATGTCTTGTTCCTGCATGATTATGTCCTCTAGGACTTGTTTCTGTTTGTGTCCCACTTTGTAGGCTCACTGATGGATTAGTTTTGGGTTGGGCTGCACTTTGATGGTGTGTTGCAGGATATCACAGCATCCGAGCTTGTTATCTGGACCTACAAAAACATCCGGGTTACTCTCTAGGAATTTCAAAAGTTGTTGCTTTTCTGTTGCAGATGCTGGAAGATTTGAAAAGGACCGTCTCTTACTGAGGGGTAGCTCTAGTGAAACTGGAGTGGTCGTGATAGTACCAAAAGAACTAGAGTTGGAACCAGGCTGAGGTTCCTGCATGAGATGGAGCTGGTCCCCTGTAGACAAGCAGACAAACTTTCTGATGTTGACACCCTTTGAGATGACTACTGGCTCATCTGTGAAGTTGCAGCATTTTTAGAAGACTGTGCCACTATGCACTGCAGACAAGGTGTTTCCTGGGAGAAGACCTGACAAATGCAGAGCGGGGGATCCCATACCAATGCCAACAACAACAACAACTTGTGGAAATGGTTCACCTCCAGTCTTGGCAATCAAAACCATCTCTGTTTGAGGAGGCAAAGTGACTGAGTCTGTAGCTGCAAACTGCTTCTGAGGGTCTAGCGACAGTCTGATGCAAAGTCTAGGATGGCTTTGTGAGCTTTGAGGAAGTCCAGGCCAAGAATCACTGCAGGCTGTAAATCAGGCACTAGGTGGAACTTGACAGTAGCTTGTTGTGAGCCAAAGTGCAGCTTGAGATGGACCACACCTGTGATAGGTACTGTAGCTGTGCTTGCTATGATGATGTACTTTAGGTTGACTGGAGAGACATTAGGTACGTGATGAATAGCTTGGTTGTTCAGAATACTGTTGTTGATAACTGAGATTTTTGCTTTGGGGTTGACCAACGCATATGTGGACCATTCTCTGACAGTTACAGGCACATAGTTTACTAGGAGAGGTGATCTGATGACAGGTACCTTTGCCCCTGGAAGTGAGAGGGTGCCTGAGTTAGCAGTTAGAGGGTGCAGTTTGTTTGAATTGCGAGAGTCAGTGGGGTGGTCAGTTGCTGTGTTCCCCTGATCCTGGGTGCAGTTGCATTCATCTTGCTGATTGTGCTGTGGTAGGTGTCTGGCTCCTTTGATCTCTATTTTGATATTGTAGCTTTCAGCAGAAAGCAGCAGTGTGTCCCCTGAATTCACACCACTGGCAGGTCACTGGTTCTCTTACAGGTGGAGGTGGCTCAGATCGCTGTCGAAATGGTCAAAGAGCATTGACAGAGGTAGCAAAAGAAGCAGTTGAGCTGCGGTGCAGACTATTGACAGTTGTGGTGAGCGTCACTGACTGCTGCTGCTGGACACATGTCATGAGTGCAGCTAACTGTGACAACTGAGGTGCTTGTACACTGGTGGCCTGGGACATTAATATGGACTCTTGCGCAAGTCGTGCAGCTTGGATTGTGTCCATCCAGGTTGTTGGTTTCTGCTGCATTACATATAGATGGAGTTGAGGAAGCAGTCCCCGGACAAAGGTTGTGATTTGCTCTTTCTCAGGTTTCTGCAGATGTTTGCAGTGAGACTCTATGTCCTCTATGAAAGCTTCAAGAGATTCAGAGAATTGCACGGTACATTCCCACAGCTTTTGTTCCAATAACCAGAGCAGATGTGCTTGGACAAAATGCTCTTTGAAAGTTGTATACAGGGTGGCAGTGTCTCCTTTGATTTGTTCTGGAAGTGCACTGAACCAGGAAATGGCAGTCCCTCTCAGAAGCAAGCACAAGGCAATGGAAGTATGCAAAGGATCAGTCCAACCATGTAAGGAAATCCAGGCTTGGAACAGCTCGAGCCAGTTGACAGCATCTTTGTGAGGCAGGGCAGAGAAGGGTACTGGCTGTAGGCTGGTATGGACCATGGAATGAGATGAAATATTCTTAATGTAGACAAGGTCATCGTGACTAGCTAGCATAGTTGGTGCTCCTTAAGCTGTGATGGAAGACTGGATGTTGTGCAAGATGGTTTCTATTTTGCAGACCCACGCCCTTGAGGTGGGTGAAGGTAGAACTCAAGACACTCTGGCACCCATATCTACATCGTCCCCAGACACTGTGGTTGGAGACGAACTGCGTTTCACCAATCAAAGGTCATACGGGTGAGAAGGAGTTGCCATCATGCAGGAGATGGGATGTTGTGTAGCAGATAAAGTGTCGAGAAGAAAATGTTTTTGTAGACAAAAGTAAACTTATTTGTAAGCAAAGTACATCAAAGGACATCTTAATAAATAATTTCCATTTAATTCTGTGTTGTCTGTTATTTAAATGAAGGTTTGGTTGTAAAAATCAGCAATTTGTTGCAGTGTCCATTCATTTCAATGGGTTTGCCATCGATTTCAATGGAGTGAGGTCATTTTGTGCCCTCACAAGACGGTCACCGAACTTTGACATGCAGTTCCTGTATTATGTGACTGTAGCAAGATGGCCACCAACGGGGGGGGGGGTTAAGAGTCACTTCCTGTCTTGTTGTGTTAAATGCAAGATGGAGGCTTCTTGCCACAAGGCTGCCTGGAGTCACTGCAATGTTCAAAATGGCGATTGCCACATTGATGTGCTTCTTTCCCCACTGAAAATGATGGGCTTTTTCCTTGGTGAGTGATAAAATGCTGGGGGGATTTCTGTATTTTGTATTGCTGAGTAGTTGGTTTGTTTGACTGCTCGTTTGTTTATTTAGACTTCTGCCCATTTGGTTATTGTGCTTTTTTTTCTCTGGTTAGTCCTCTATTTCACTCACTGTCAATGTTTATTTATTTATTCTGTGCTCTGCTTGAGCTTAGTTTTCTCTGCTCTGATTGTATTTATTGTCCCTTTTCTTTCTGGTTTCCCATGCCCCTGTTTTATGTATTTATACTTTGCTGTGTGAACTCTGTGTTGTGTGGCTAAGCGGCAGCTTTATTTGGCAGCAGTGGTGATTCGGGAGCGGCTCACTCTGTGTGGCTGTTCATTTATTTTTTTGTATGTCAGTTGCCGGAGCATAGCTGAGTGAGTTTGTAGGGCTGCACTGGTGAGGAGAGCCACAGCCTTGAGGAGAGGAAACTGTGGAGCTGCTGTGGCAAAGCTGCATGGTGCAGAGGGATTGAGCAGCTGTGAGTCATGAGCTGCAGCTGTTGAATAGCCGGGCAGCAGGGCTGAGCCATAAGGTGAGGAGCAGGACTGAACTGCAGTCCTGAATGGCAGCAGTCTGTTTGGGAGTGGGAGCAATCTGTGGGGGGAGCCACGGTTGAGAGGGAAGGCAGAGTAATTTTGTGAGTCCTGTTGGGGAGCAAAACTGGTCGCCTTGCAGTCATTTTGGTGTCTCAGTGCGGTGTCTTGCAGAGGTGTCTCTGGTGAGAGAAGCCACAGAGTGTGGTGTCTTGCAGAGGCAGATCTGGTGAAAAAAGCTGCAAACTTGAGTGTGGAACCACTGCAGGGTTAAGGAATGCCCAGTACTTTGCTGCGGTGGTGATGCGGTGCTCAGCTTACTGCAGGGAAAGTCAGGGTTGAAGTTTTTTTTTATCCAGGAGAGACACACTAAGCTGAAGCTTGTTTACAGGTGTGACCTGGGAGCACAAGGAAGTTAAGTGACTTGCTCAGGGTCATGCAGTGTGCAAGTGGGGGCTGTGGGATTCAAATGCAGGTCTCCAGGTTTGCAGCTTAGAGCCTTAAACCACTGCGCTATACTGTCTCCTTAAGTTGGTGCTGCTGTTTTCTGTGTGGCTAAGTGGGAGAGATGCAGCAGACAGCTGCAGTCTTGCATGTCATTTTTTTTTTTTTTTTATTGATTTGCTTAAGCACAGTGCGATAGCTTGGCTAAGTGTCTAGCGGAGGCTCTGTTGTTGCAGGATTGGCTGTTGGAAGCCTGAGAGTCTGTGTTGCAGCTGTGAGACCTTGTGGAGCAGTGGCTTTGAACAGGCAGAAAGACTGAGCAAGGAGCTTGGTGCAATTATGTTTGTTTTTTGCTATGATCACCACTAGGAGAGGCCCCGGAACTGTGTCTGCATCTAGGCATTTAAGAGAGATGGAGTAGTTTGCAGATGGCAGTAAGTCCCATGCAGGCTTGGGCTTTCTGTGAGGTGAGAGCTGCTGGATGGGGCTCGCAATTTTACTGAGTGCACTCACCTACTTTCCTATGGCAGCAGTTCCTCATGCTGTTTTTCTGTGCAGTCTGAGGGCAGCTTGTAAGCGAGAGAAAGTCATTCTTTTTTTTTCTTTTTTCTGCAGCCAGGACTGTGGTACAAGTACATTCACACTGTTCAGGCATACTGGGAAAGATGTCTTGGGGTACCCAGCAATGCAGACAAGCGAGATGGGGTCTGGACAGAAGAAGGCCCAATTCTCCACCATGTGTGGTGTTTTGGTTTGGTTAGCCACTAAAAGACCCATACCTTCTCTCTGGTCTGCCAGACCCATCTGTTGCTGCTGGTGAGGACCCCTTGCTGGTACTAAACAAACTGAGTCTGACGCATAACATAGTGAATAAATGACATTTATTCTGTACAGCAGGATGTTCTTCTTCTGAGGTCCAGCCCTAGACTGACTCACAGACAGAGAATCTAAAGGGTTTCTAGCCCCTGCTAAGGCAGTAATTAGCATAAAAGCAGCTACATTGTTCTGAGAGCACTTATAGGGATGGCAGCTGGCATTAGACCCATACATAAGCATACTCCACAGTACCATGCCTATTGGAATGAAAGGTGCAATATTTTTCTTTAGGATGGACAATTCTGCACGTATCCACCAGGCCAAACCCTTTGTAGAATGTGTTGAAGACATTGGAGGAGGCAGTGTGATCTGTGGAATTCAAATATGTACCATCTGCATTCATATTCCCAGTGATAATTCAATTACCACCTATATTTTTACTAAGAATTTCTGCTACCATTCAAAAAAGTCCAAGTGTTTTTTATTAGGAGCATATAGGTTAACTAAAGATAGCTCCTTGTCCTCAATTTTGATATTGGTGATAATAAATCTACCCTGCGGGTCAGTAAGAGTTGATAAAACACTGACATTTAAACTCATGGAATAAAATACATACACCCCTATATTTTTGATTTGACTACACAAGACCACTCAGACTCTTAGAGTGGTGTGTCCATCAGTACAAATAGACATCAGAGATCATACTACTAAACTCTACTTGTGGTATTGCAGTCATTGACATGACTAATTGTAATGTAACTATTGAGGGATATGAATTCCAGTGGGGAGTAAGCAATAAGGATGCATAGACTGTAAAGGATTAAGCCTGTTTTTATAACAAAGTTCCTCAGTAATGACAGGAAAGGGAAATCTAAGAAAGATATTCAGTATGTAATATTAGCAGAACAGTAACTAGATAGTACATTTTTGAAAAGTTTTTACTAAGGTGCATGTAGCTTTTTACAGCTCAGGTTCGAACCTAAAGATTTCTACCAGCAGTATGAAGACATTCTTATTTGTAAATAATTAGAGTAGAGCAATCCCGGAGTCATGTGATGCTTTGGCTGGGGTAGGATGCATCTCTGCGGAGCTCCATCGATCCTCCACCTTTTATTAAATATTTACAGACTAAAACTATTTTAAAACATCACCTTTGCAACCAACTCTGCTGTAAACATCTACTTACCTATCGGAAGTGCAGCCATGGATGAAGAAATTTCGGCAGCAGCACTTAATCAGGCTTCCGAAGAAGAAGCAGCACTGGAGTTGGAGGGCAAGCGCCCATGTTGGAGTTCACTGCCACAGATTGAGCCAACGGACTTTTCCCCTCAACAAATTTATATTTTATTTATTTTTTTATTTTTATTTTAGCTTTTGTTAACCGGGTAAGTACACTAGACAAGTTTTATGCCTATTTTCAGGAATGACCCGGGAGAGTTCAACATAAAGATACAGACAATTGTATACAGTAGCGAGTAAGTACAGCTTAACAACATGATATATAGAGCTTTCCACTGTAAAAGAAGCTCTGTTCAAATTGATAGATGATGTTTCTGACCTCAAACCTACTTTAAAAGAACTTATGAGGTGGGTCACAGATACTGAAGCCAGGATAATTTCGGGAGAGAGCCAGCAAGACAAGATGGAGCCTGAGGTCATTACGCTTTAAGGAATGGTGGTCAAATTAGAAGATCGCTTTGACAACCTCGAGTGGTGCAACCGGTGAACCAATTTGATTTTACTTGGGCTCCCAGAAGAAGAAGAGGGGCCCAACATTATCCAGTTTTTGCATAAAGTTTTATAAAAAACTGTAGGGCCTTGTCCTAATGGCCCCCAGTACATCATTGAATGTGCTCATCGTTCCTTGCAGGCTAAGCCACCTACCACAGAATTACTCCCATCTTATAATATTCAAACTACTTAATTACCTAGATTGACAGCATATTCTGAAGGGAGCTTGAAAATTGTCTGCCATTCTTTGGGGAGGGAAGAAATTGCGGCTGGTACCTGATCTGACACTAAAAACTAGGCAAGCCTGGGCTACCTTTCGTCCGATCACAACAAAGCTGTGGGCTGCCCAGATCTGACACAGGATGTTGTACCCAGCTACATTGGAAGTCACTACTGTGGCTGGCATTTGGAGATATGATTCCTCAGAAACTGCACTGCATGACTTAAAACTTCTGCTCCCTGATCTATTCAGAGAATGACCTGCTCCTTTATTCCTTCAGGGGGTGATTGACAGATTGACTCAGCAAGTATTCTACTGTTTAATTATTCATTCCCGTATATGCTCAGTTCCCTTAGTCTAACATTAAGACACTAACATTAAAAAGTCCAATGTGAACTTTATGAATTCTGCTACTCATAATCTGAATCAAGGAATCACTTGGTGACCTTAATACAGTAGAATGCATCTAAGTGATTCGGACTGGCTTGCTGATGGCAATTGTTGCTGCTTTTCAAAGGCTCAGGTGTATCCAAAGAGTTTACTTCGTTGGAAAGAAATCTGCCTGCAGGTTTCCATTGAGGGCTTCCTTTTTCATCTGCCCTTACTCAGTTTTAAGCAACATGCCAGTCTGGACTATGTTTTGCCAACCAAGGAAAATATAGGATTTCCATCACGCTTGACAACCAAGACTGGTTCTGATAAACCTACCCTCTTAAATAGTGTTATGGTCCTTCTGTTAATCTAAAACATTGTAGCAGAAGTTTATCTACAATCTTTTAGATGAAGACTTCTTCTGTCTAATGTTGCCCCACTATTTTAGTTACAGTTATTTAAAAGTTGCTGTTTTACAGGATTTCCTGCTACCGGTTTCTCTTTCCTTTTATATTGTTATTATCCTTTGCTAGTATTTGATAATGGGATATAAAACCAACCAGGTTATTTTAGACTAACCCCTAAATGGCGCCATAAACTCAACTGATTTCAAGGTCATGGCTTGGACTTCTTTAACACTTTAACTGATGGAGTTAAATTCTAATTTTTTATTATATAATCATTTTGTTATTTGTATTATTTTCATCTGCTGACACTGATACCAATTGATGGTTTTATAGTTCTGCATCATTAGGATTATTAGAATTATTACAGATTATTGTTGCATGTAAGTTGACTGATCCAATTAACAGGGCTCTTATATATTCCTTTTATTGATGCTAGTTCAAACTGATTTGTTTATTGCACTTTTTTAATTACCCTTTAGGCCCTGAGGAAGGGGATACTGTGACTTTCTCTTTTGGGGGGGCCCTTCAAGAGCTCATTTATGTATTACTGGGGCTGTATTAAGCTGGTAAACAAACAAATGCTTATTCTTTCATATTCCGGGAGGGTTGATGTTAGTTCCCCGGTGAATATTATGGTCCAATGCAAGGGGGGGGTTTTGGGCCCTGGGATGGTTGCCTAACTTTTCTTATTTATTTTTTTGTTGCTTGTTAATTTTTTACAGTTTATATATAGTTGTCACTGGGGGTTTTAGGGGTCATTTGTGGGGGAGGGGGGAGTTTCTCAAGCACAGTCCCCAACATGTATGTTAACATTTTTATAGTGGCATAAATGTCCAGTGTCATTAATGTCCTTACTTGGAATATAAAAGGGGGGAAGATAATTCTAAGAAATATGTAAAATTGAATCATTTAGCTAAATTCGCTCCTAAACTTGCCTTTATCCAAGAAACTCATTTGATGCTAGACCACTTGAGTCAGCTCCAGAATCGTTGGGTTGGACAGTATTTGGAGCAGGGTTTAGTTCCTGGCACCATGGAGTAGCTATCCTAGTAGCGAAAAACTTTCCCTTTACTGCCTTGGACATACTTAGTGACCCTGAAGGCCATTTTGTTCTGATCCATGGGAAACTGGGCAATTTTGAGTTGGTGTTGGGCTCTCTATATGGCCCTAACTCTGAAACCCCTTCTTTCTTTCCTTACTTGGCTTCAGCTCTAGCCCCCTTCAGTTACTGTCCATTCTTTTTCCTTTTTTTTTTTATTTTACCAGGACAGACACACTAAGCTGAAAGCTTGTTTACAGGTGTGACCTGGAAGCACAAGGAAGTTAAGTGACTTGCTCAGGGTCACACAGTATGCAAGTGGGGGCTGTGGGATTCAAACCCAGGTCTCCAGGTTTGCAGCTCAGGGCCTTAAACCACTGCACTATTACTGCACTGCACTCTTGCTGGGTGGAGATTGGAATTTGGTTTTTGGCCAATGATTTGGACTGCACATACCGGTCAGGTGATGGTCCGTCTTCAGCACAAAGAGCTCTGTACGAATTTGCCTCTCACTTAGGGTTGTTAGACCCTGGAGAATATTGTACCCTCATACCAAAGAGTTTACTTTTTTCCCCCGTACATAAAGTGTATTCTAGGTTGGACTTTTTTCTCTTGAGCCAATAGTTGGTCCCCTTCATTGTTGGATGCCAAGTCCTGGCCAGCGTCATTTCGGATCATTTGCCAGTGTCCCTGACCATGGCCTTTTCCATCCCTTAACTTCAGGCCACACACTTGGTCCCTTAATAATTTATTGTTGAAAGATACACAGCTAGTATCTCATCATAAACCCTTTTTGCAAGAGACTATTCGTCTTAACCAAGGTTCAGCTGTGTCCATTGAGACTATGTGGGCAGCATTAAAAGCCACCTGGTGGGGCGAGTTCATCCACCTAGCAAGTATCAGAAAAAAGAAACAACAGGCTTTAGCGAACCAATGGTGGGCTCTGGAAATTAAAGGTACAGATGCCTTTACTGAGGACGATCGCCAGGAATTATCCTACCTCAGAGCGGAATATGCTGGCCATTTGATGGAGGCGGTTGATAAATCAACCAGCCAGCTCAAAGCTTCATATATTGGGCAGGGCAACAAGGCTAGTAAGTTGTTAGCCTTGCGATTGCGTCAACAAGCCACCGCCAGGTGGATCTCAGCTATCAAACACCCTACTTCTGTCACTCTGATTACAGATGCTAAAGGTATGACCAATATTTTTAAAGATTTTTACCAGTCCGTTTATTCTGCATTGCCCCAGTCCCCCTCCCAAGATACGCTCCTGCATAACTTTTTAGACCAAATGAACTTACCTCATCTAACAGATGACTAACAGACCCTCTTATCAGGCCCCATTACTGCATCTGCAGTCTCTCAAGCAGTAGATGCCCCTCAACCAGATAAGGCCCCCAGTCCAAATGGATTTACAGGTCTTTTTTATAAGACTTATAAAGATGACCTACTTCCATTATTGACTTCGCTATTTAATTATTGGGAGACTTCTTCGGTGATGGCTACAGCCATCTTCGAGGCAAGGGTGGTTCTCCTTCTGAAACCTGGGAAGAACCCACTTAAGGTCAAGAACTGTCATCCTATTTCTCTTCTTACTGTTGATATAAAGTTATATGCTAAAGTTCTGGCCTCCCGTTTAGCTAAAGTTTGCTCTTTTTTATTGGGACACGAACAGGTGGGCTTTGTGGCTGGCTGCTCGGCTAGTGATCATTTTCGTAAGTTGTTCCATCTTATTTCTGTGTCCAGGAACCCAGCACTGGGAGCAGTGCTGGTTTCCCTGGATGCAGAAAAAGCTTTTGATAGGGTGGCCTGGCCCTATTTGTTTTCCACCCTTGACAGGTATGGTATCCCACCCGATTTTATTCGATGGGTCCAGATATATTTTACTAGTGCCCATCACCCAGTACCCTTTATAATAATGAACTTTTGGAGGTCTTTTGGCTAGCTAGCAGCATCAAACAAGGATGCCCACTATCACCTTATTTATTTAATCTTTATATTGTGCCCCTGGCCTGAGTCCTTAATCAAACACAGGGGATATGGGGCCTAACAACTGGAGAAAAAGAATTCAAATTGTCATTATTTGTGGATTACTTACTTCTGCACTTTTCAGATTGGGCTACTTCCTTACCCCACGCCCTGCAAATAATATCTTAATTTAGTACATTTTCAGGGTACAAACTGAATAAACAAAAAACTATAGTTTATTATCTGTCAAATGCTGGGATCAAAGACCAAGTATTGAAACTGGATCTGCGGTGGGAATCCCATGTTTTAACATAGAGTATTAAACTTTCTAAAGATCTGGGTAAATTAAAATCCTCAAATCTTGACCCATTTTAAAACAAATTGATGATAACATAAAGAGATGGTGAAAACTGGGTATGCCCCCCTTACAGCGACACCAGCATAGCGAACTACGCTCCTGTCGGCAAAATCGACACTTTGCCGACAGGTCGCTGTGTTGGTGTGCCCAAGACAGGGGCATGCTGTCTCCTGGTCCTGCACCCCCACCCCAAGTTAACTATGACTGAAGTTAAGAATCCTTTAGTCAGGGGGTGCGGGAGGGCTGAGACCCCCACATCGGGATTCGGGGGGTGAAGCCCCCCATTAGAGAAACAGGATCAGGAGTCTGCAAGGAATCATGCCGACTGCGATTTGCGATCAACATGATTCCTGTCACTGTAATGCCAGTCGACATTAGAGATGTCGAACTGGCATGGTAGAGCCCGAAAACTGCCACTGACCTTTTGGGGAAGGGCTAATATGATAAAAATGTTAGTTCTGCCCAAACCTTTTTACCCCTTAAACAATCTCAACATTTACTTACCAAAATCCTTTTTTCTAGTATACAACAAATCTGTTCTGTTTTTCTGTGGAATGGGAAAGCTCCTCGTAGGGCTTACTGGAAGCTTTGTTGCCCCAAACTCCTGGGAGGCTTGCAACTGCCTGACTTTTATCTTTATTATTTAGCTATTCATGCGTCCAAATATTTTGTGATGGATTTCTTTGGGGAAGAAAGTTGTTTTTCAACCCAATTGGTTATTGCTAGACAAAAGCTTGGCCAGGAAACATAACTTTTCCTTGACAGCTTCCTTGTATGGAACCTGGTCAGGGGTCCCAAAAGACTTGTGTGACTCTCCAATTGGCTGGGATATCAAGGCCCATCATCAGCTTTGCCTTTATTTAAATCTCTCTGTTAGGAATGATTTGGCACAACCACTATTCCACAGCCTCAACTTGGTGATAGCCAAGACCCCTGTACATCCTATGGGGCAGTGGCCAACACCAGAAGCATGTTTAGTAGAACTGGTCAGTTTAGGGAGAGTCCTATCAGTACCAGACCTGCAGTGTAAGTTTGTAATCCCTCCTAATTATACATTTAAACTCTGTCAGATCTGCCATTGTGTTCTCTCATTTCTAGGTCCACCACCATGGTCCGAAGGGGCAGGCAAACCTTTTCATTCCCTCACAGATTTAGCAAGGAGTCGAAGCCTGTTTCGAAGAGTTGCCATGAGACAGGCCACCAATCCTGGGGTAAGCTGTCTCTGGTGGCCTTCTTTTGGAAGCAAGCGTTGACTTGACATTTCTCAGCTAACACCTGGAGAGCAATGTGGTCTGACATTTAGAGCTTAGTTAAGCAGGATCGGCTTAGATTGCTCCAGTTTAATATATTGCGCAATATTTATCACATCCTGAGTAAATTATATAGAATAGGCAGGTGTCCTTCTCCAATATGTGAAAACTGTGGAAAGGAGGAGGATACCTTATATCACAAACTATGGTTCTGCACAAGGATTTGTGATTTATGGGAACTCATCAAGGTACGGACCTCAACATATCTAGACCTTTCCACCTTTTTCTCACAGGACAATTGCCTCCACAGGAGCTCTCTGAAGTTGCACCACTTGTCTCCTGTATACTGTTAATAGTAAATCCTGGGCCTTTCTAAGCAAAATCCAGCTATAGTCAGCATGCCACAAACAAATCTTAATAGCTCAAGAACCATAAGCGCTAGACACAAAGTATGAGTGGCAAAGTTATTCAGCACATTTCCTTTCCAGTGGTGGTATGCAAGGAATAATATGTAATTTTGTTTTTTTTTCTATGCTGGTTGAAATAGCAAAAAAAAAAATTTTTTTTTCACTAAAACAGGCAACATAAGAAATACACACCATACCATAAACAAATACAACTAACTCCCAAAGTATGCATGGTATACACAAAATATCAGTGGCAAAGTTGTTCAGCTCAAAATTACCTTTCCAACGGTGCTATGCAGTCAAATATATATTGTATATTTTAATATATAATGTAGTAGAATGTAAGTGACTTCTCCAGATGTTGCCAGGGCACACAGGAAGTCAGTAGCTGACTTCTGTAGGCGTCGTCAGGACACACCAGTGTATTTTACTGACGCCTACAGGCGTCTGCTGGGAGGCAATGAGTTAAGCCATTATTCCTCCATTCCTATGATTAAACAAAGAACACTAATGACAACAGTTTCCCTGGTTATGAAGCTTCTAATATTACGACATTGAAGAGAGGACTGGTCACCTTCATTCAGAGAACGGTGGAATGAATTTCTTACTACATTAAATGCGGGACATATGGTTGCTTATGCCACCCACTCCTGGAAGAGATTTCAGGACTGTTGGTCTTCTCTCTATTTGGACTTCCACAGTCATTTTGGTTATTAATTGGTGACCTATTACGCTATTGAGTGCCTCCCTTAAAGTAGTTTATCTTGGACAATACTACGATTTGTTTTTGTCTGAGGTTAACTAAGACCACTCAGTAATCCTCTTCCGGGTTGCACATGGGAAGTGGGGATAGGGAGGGTAGGATGGGTGCAGGGTTGTGGTTTTGGAGGGAGGGCGAGGTCTTACTTTTGTTGTCTGTGTCCTTTTGTGTTTTTATAGCACTGTATTGTTACTGTTCTATGTTTCTGTATGCTGGAAAATTTAATTAAATATACTTACTGGAAAAAAAAAGAGTAGAGCAATCCGCCTTGCATAGTTCTGACAAGGTGTTATTCATCCATAAACACTACATTTTATACTTGCATGTTTCTTAACTAGAGTAAGCACATTATTTTTTCTTGCACTATTCTTACAAAACGTGAGGAAGTACTCCTTCAGGAGGTTACTAGTTAACTTTTCCCACATTGGTGCCTGTAAGTCCTGATGTTGGACCTGCCTGCCACCAGCAGGGGGTTCCCTTCCCTAGGGGTATAAAGAATTAGTTTTGGTGCCAATGAAGGGATCAAGAGTGGATCAGTGGAGGAGAGAGAGCGAGTCGGGGGGTCGGCACACAAGTTCGGCCGTGAGGGCAGTGGCAGGGACAGGGTGGGCCATCTGCTGCCCCGGCCCTCCTCCCTCAAAGATCTGTGAAGGAGTGTGGTGGTTCCAGCCATAAATAATTGTGTAGGGAAGATGTGGAACACAAGTTGGGGTCCCGTTGGTGCTGTTCGTGGGAGTCAGAGCCAGGAATAGAAGAGTATGGAGACTGCCAAGCAATCTCTGGCACCTTGGCAGGGGTAAACACAGATGGGGGTCCTGGTTCAGACAGTCTCTCCCCCATGGGTGAGTGCAACCTGAGAGCTGTGTGAGTTGTCTGTGGTTGGGCATGCTATGGCTGACAGAGCCTGGGGCATGATCCAGAAGTGGCAGCCTGGATCATTGGGGTGAAGTGGTGGCAGTCTACCCCTTTTCCCCAGTCTGGTAGGGCCGCTGCAGTGTTTGGGCTCTCACAGGATGCAGCCTGTGGAGGAATGAGGAATTCTGCATGGGGAGTGGCTGGTTGGGACCTCAGGTGGGGTAGCAGTCCCATCTAGGTGCTCCGTGTGGCATGCCAGTTGGGCACCTGGGTGGAAGAGGTCCTGAAGCTGAAATTGCTACATGAATGGAAAGTGCCTTGGGTCTCCAGGATTGTCAGGAATATGTGAACTCCTTGGGATGCTCAGAGCAGGCATGTGGCATCAGTGACTGGGTGGCAGGAAGGTTTTCAGTGCTACTGTTCATGCTAAAAATAAACATTGTTATGGAAAATAAAAGTCTCACAACAGTAAAGTGTTTCCCCTGTTTTAGCATAACCCCAGTGTTAGAAGACAGAAAAGAAATGGGAGTGGGAGAGTAGAAACATCTTGTGCTGTCTCATTTGTTACATTGGACTGAGAATCATTGATAACCAAGAGAAAAGAGATTACGGATGTGTCTGTTAATTGGAAAGTTTCAAAGTGCCAGAGATATGAAATGGAACTGCTGCTAAATGTTGAAGTACCTGTGTGTGGCCTTGTTTAGCCCACTGTTGAAAGTGCTGCTCTTTCTGTATTGCTTTTTTGTCCTGTTCAGTACATTCTGGGAGGATGGGGGTGGGGGTTGTGTGGCTGGTGGGTGGGCACCACCAGAAGTAGGGGATATCTTGGGCATTATGTTTCTTATCTCTGCTGTGACTTTATGGTTCAATGTTACATAGAGTTGATGCAAAATAGCCGTATATAATTTTTGTTCCTGGAACATTAAAGGTGCACAATCTCCCACTAAAAGGGCCAAAGTTCGACTCCATCTGCACAAGATGCAGGTAGACATTGCCTTCTGGCTGGAGACACACCTGCTCTCATCTCAGGCTCTTCTTTTTTAGAGCTCCTGGGTGGGGCAGGCTTTTGGAGCAGGTTCCAACTCCCGTAAGAGGGGTGTCTCTATTCTTATAGCCAAGCCGATTCCCTTCCATTTTTTGCAGGAAACAGTGGATCCCTTGGGTCGGTTTCTTTTTATTCGAGCCCTGATTGGCCATCAGGAAGTGTTGTTGGGATTTATTTATGGTCCTAATTGGGATAATCCACAATGTTTTACTTCTCTAATATCCCTATTAGCACCGTGGACCTCCCTCCCGATTATTTTAGGGGGGGACTGGAATCGGGTATACTGCAATGAGGTGGCTAGAACTGGTAGATTCCAGCAAGCCCTCTCACCCGCTCAGCTAGCCCTCCATGAGTTTATGGACTCCTTGGGACTGGTAGACCCCTGGAGAGTTCTATTCCCAGATCATCATGAGTATTCATTTCATTCCCTCCCTCACAACTCCTTTTCTAGACTGGATTATTTCCTAATTGGTACAGAATATCTCCCTGAGGTTAATACTTGTCATTATTAAGCAAAGGTAATTTCAGACCATCATCCTACTCTTATGCAGTTTAACCTTTACCCTTCTCTGGAACGGGATAAGGAATGGCGGTTTAATAACCAACTTCTTAAATCTGAAGATATTATGAAGTGTATTCATTCCTTTATTGATAATTTTATGGAAACAAATTCTCCATCCATGACTAAATTAGACTTGCTATGGGGAGCGTTGTAGTGTGCTCTCCTTGGGGAATTGATACACCTCACTGTCAGATGTAAAAAAAACAGTTAATGGTTAAGAATTCCTCCCTGTTGACTGACATCCAAATGTTAGAAGACAGCATCTCTTCGGCATCCCCCCCAGCAGAGTGGGAATGACTGGAAGACCTTAGAGATCAATATAACACCTTATTGGGGAAAAGAAAGAACACTTATTGTTTCATTCAAAGGTGAAATATTTCGACTAGGGGAGAAGGCAGGTAAATTACTGGCTGTCTGACTGCGCTCTCAGGCAATGGATAGAACTGTGTCAGCCATTTGTTCTAGCTATGTTCAGCTTATTACTTCACCGTGGGATATTGTTGCCACATTTCAGAACTTTTATCAAAGGCTATATGCATTGCCCACCTCTCCCTTCTCTACCGAGCTCTTTGAGGCCTTTCTTCAGGATATTCCCTTACCTCATTTGGATGACATTTCGACTGTTAGTCTCCAAGCCCCTTCAATACTTGCTGAAATTTCTCAAGCTACTGATTCCTTTGCCCCAGATAAATCCCCTGGCCCGGATGGGAATTCTACTAACTTTTATAAAGCCTTTAAAGCCCAACTGGCACCTATACTTCTGGATACTTTTAGTTATATCTTTAAGGAAGGCCTGAATGATACTTTGCTTATGGAAGCTACGATCATTGTACTTCCTAAACTGGGTCAAGATCCTCTGTTGGTTTCTAACTATAGGCCGAACTCCTTAATTAACATGGATTTTAAAATCCTTGCTAAAGTAATGGCCTGTTGGTTGGGTCAGGTATGGGACTCATGTCTGATCAGGGAACAAGTGGGGTTTGGCAAAAGCAGAGTATCGACTGATCATCTCTGAAAATTAGCTTATCTCATTTCTGCGTCCAGGGACTCCCATATACCTGCTGTTCTGGTATCCCTCAATGAGGAAAAAGCCTTTGACAGGGTCTCGTGGGACTACTTATTTGCCCTGTTGCCTATACATCATATCCCCCAGGAGTATATAACATGGGTTAGGATACTTTACTCCTTTCCATTGGCTCACATACTTTGCAATGGTGTCTTATCGACACCATTCTCCTTCTAGCAGGGTACCAGGTAGGGATGTCCCTTTTCACCTTACCTTTTTAATCTTTTTTTAAAACCTCTGATTCATAAGCTTAACTTCACCACACAGGTCTGTGGCATCTCCATTGGTCTCCAAGAATATAAGGCTTTATGCCGATGATATTTTGTTACATATCTCCTCTCCTACTACATCCCTGCCTGTTGCTCTACATATTATTTCTCAGTTTGGATCTATTTCTAATTATAAGTTGAATTTGACCAAAACTGGGGTAATGCCCCTTAAAAATCATATTTCTAACGCTGACCTTGCTCATCTTGATTTAACCTGGATATGTGACAAACTAAAATATTTAGGGATTTATCTTAGTATATCACCTACAAAAATGAAACAATTTAATCTTGATTCTATTATGCTTCAAATTAAAACAGATTTAGCTTGTTGGTTTCTGTTACCTATTTCCATGTGGGGCCAGCTTAACATCATAAAAATGAATATTTTACCTAGGCTATTGTATCCCCTGCAAATGTTTAACTTTGCCTTGCCTCAGTCATGGTTCAATCAACTCCATAGGCTCTTAACATCTTTTCTGTGGCAAGGTAATGCAGCTCGTCAGGCTTTGTTTAAATTAATGCGGGCCAAACAGGATGGAGGTCTACAGGTCCCCAATTTGTTCCTGTACTATCTGGCATTGCATTGTACCAGATTTTTTATTGGTTTGGATCATCCAATGAGGCCCTTTGGGGGCCTTATATCCCACACTGGGTAGCTATAGAGCATGCTCTTTGCTCTAGTATTGATATGGGCATCCGATCACTTTTATCCCTTCCCGGAAGAAGCTCCCCCAATCACTGTGGACCACCCCATTGGAAGCACCCTCCGAATTCACTCACAGTTATGTTCCTTCTCAAAAAATTGGCCTCACAAAGATATCTCTCAACCCTTGTTTGGGAATCCTAATTTTCAAAGAGCTGGACGGATGCTTTCTGAACAGTTCTGGCCCAGAATGGGTGTTACTACAGTAGCAGATCTGGTGTGTTCTCAAAAATTACTTTCATTTTAAGAAGCTAGTCAGCTGCACCATTGACTACCATCCTATTGCTTCTGTTACTTTCAGGTGTCGCATATACTCCTTCAATATTTTGGTACTGGTCCCTGGTGCAGCCCCTTGGGGGACAGTGTCTCTCCTTTGGTCACTGCAGCCCCATCTCTCATTACATTTCATATTACTACCATTCTCTGAGGGATTAACTGGTTAATCCTGAGTGCATAAAAAAGGTTAGGAAGAACAAAAAGGGGAGAAGATCGCTTTGGTTTACAAAGGTGGTTGCATGGGCAGTCAGGGAAAGGAGGAAGGCTTTCAGAAAATTTAAGAGGACACATTGAGAAAGACAAGGAAGAGTATAGGGAAATGAGGAGTATGGCAGAGAAGAAGATCAGAAGGGTAAAAGCAGATACTGAGGAGAAAATGGCAAAATAGGCCAAAAGGGGGGATAAAATCTTTTTCAGATATGTGAGGGAGAAGAGAAGGGCAAGGCAGGGGATTACTAGGCTGAGGAGGGAAGGTGAAATAAAACTGGAAAGTGACTGTGAAAAAGCAGAGTTATTAAGTAAGTACTTTAGCTCAGTATTCATGGAGGAGGACGGTAGGGGACCTGACCTAAAGTCAAATGGGAAGGAGGGCAAATGGGTGGCTCTGAGCCCATTCACTGTTTATATGGTTAGGGCAACACTAGATAGATTGAGGGTGGACAAGGCAATGGGGCCTGATGGGTTACATCCCAGGGTGATCAGGGAATTGAAGGAGGAGTTGGCCACACCCTTGACAAGGCTCTTCAACTTGTCCCTGGATATGGGGAGAGTGCCAGAGGACTGGAAGAGGGCAGATGTAGTGCCTTTACACAAGGGAGGTAGTAAGGAGGTGAAGGGGAACTACCGACCTGTCAGCCTCACGTCAGTGGTGGGGAAGGTAATGGAGGCATTAATCAATGACAGGGTGGTAGATTACCTGGAGGAGAGTGGCTTGCAGGACAGCAGACAGCATGGCTTCATGAAGGGGAAGTCTTGCCAGACAAACCTAATTCAGTTCTTTGATTGGATGACTCAGGTGATTGACCGGGGGGGGGCAGTGGACGTGGCCTATCTGGACTTCAGTAAGGCCTTTGACACCATCCTCCATAGGAGGCTGGTGGGCAAGATGGAAATGCTGGGGTTGGGTGGGAAAATAACAAGCTGGGTGGAGGCCTGGCTGTCAGGAAGAACTCAGAGGGTGGTGCTAAATGGGGTGCACTCCAGGACAGCGAGGGTGAAGAGTAGAGTGCCACAGGGGTCAGTTTGGGTCCGCTTCTCTTCAGTATCTACATCAGTGATATTGCTGAGGGTTTGAGGGGGAGGGTGTGCCTATTTGCTGATGATAAAAAAAAATATGCAATAGAGTGAACACTCCAGAGAGGGTGAAGGACATGAGGCAGGACTTAAAGATGCTTGAAAAATGGTCTGGGATGTGGCAGCTGAAATTTAATGCCAAGAAGTATGCTGTGATGCACTTGGGGAGCAGGAACAGAAGAGCAGGGTACATTCTTGGTGGGGAGGAAATTAAAGTAACAGAACAGGAGAGAGCTCTTGGGATCATAGTCTCCTCAAACCTTAAGGTAGGAATCCAATGTAGCAGGGTGGCAGCAAAGGCCAGTGGAATGTTGGCATGCATAGGCAGGGGCATTACTAGCAGAAAGAGGGAGGTAGTAAATAATGCCCCTTTACAAAGCCATGGTGAGGCTGCACCTGGAGTATGGGGTTCAGTTCTGGAGCCCACATCTCCACAAGAATATAGATCCATTGGAGAGGGTTCAGAGAAGGGCAACCAAGATGTTGCAAGGTATGCAGGGAAAGTCATATAAGTAAACGTGTAAGGAGTTGGATCTGTACACACTGGAGACAAAGAGGGAAAGGGGAGACATGATTGAAACTTAAATATGTAAAGGAGCTCAATAAAGTGAGAGAAGAGGGTTTAATTAAGAGGAAAGAGGGGGTCAAAACTAAAGGGCACAGCTTCAGACTGCAAGGAAAAAGATACGGGGGCAATATGAGAGGGCATTTCTTCATGGAGATGGTGGTGGAGCCCTGGAACAGACTACCAGACAGAGTGGTGAGGGCTAAATCGGTGGACGAATTCAAGAGGGCATGGGACAAGCATATGGGGCTGAGTATCGGGGGGAGGGCGGGGGCTGGCAGGAAGGGGAAGGTGTGGGGGGAGGAAGGGCAGACTTGACGGGCCGGTATGGTCCTTTTCCACCGTCAAGCTTCTATTATTGTATGATATGATGTGCCCTAGGTTCTACTATTGGGATCAAGCACTCCTGGCCATTAATGTATATTTATAGACAGCTTTGTTTTGTTTACAGTCTGGTAACTTATCTTATTGAATACTTCTTGAACATTAGAAACACCTCAGAACAGTGCAGTCACCCATGCTGCAATAGCCTCCTAAACTCCCACTGCATCATGAATGGCTAGACTGTGTTGGGGATGTTCCCAGGTACAGGACAGATGCAGTGGGAGCTGATCAAGGAATGTAAGCAAACATGTTTTTGTGTGGTAACACCAGTGGAGTGGGCAGTCAGTTTTTCATTTTTTAAAAGAAAAAAAGAATCAGAATCAAACTATCAGTTACTTCAGCAACCTTTACAGAATGTTGGCAGTCATAAAATGTTTTTTTAAGCTTGGGACACTATGAGGCCTAAGGGGGTTGACAGTGTCCCTGCAAAACGCACCACCCTGAGTATGCTCACATTGTTGGCACCTAAGTGACGATGGTTCTACTGTACTTTTTAAAAAAGGAGTCTACTGTATACATAAACAAGTCTTCTTGTTATCCCTGCTGTACTGCCAGAGGAAATGGTTCCCTGCCTGTGTTAAAACTGTTAATACTGACCCGATCAGTAGTTGGCTGCATCAAAGTGAAAATGCTAGACTCGTGAGTAGTAAAACCTGCACAGCTGTTCCAAGCTACATAACTTCCAAAATCTGTTCACAGAACAGTGCCCCTTAGTCAGTTACCTCAATGATGTTAACAATGGTGCCATTGGGAGGACGGATAAACACTGGGCGGTTGTCATTCACATCGATGACAGCCACGTGAAGCTTAGTGGTCCCCCACAGTGGGGGCCGCCCCTTGTCTGTAGCAACCACTGTCAAGTTAAACATCTCATAGGAATGCAGTAGGCGTCGTGAGGTTATCAGCCCTGTGTTCTGGTCAATCTGGAAGGCATCTGAAACACAAATAAAAGCAGCCAATCAGAAGCATTCTTTTCCAACCACTGTTTCTGACTGAAGAGAAATTGAGTGGAGGTCCCAGTCAGGTCACAAACTAATTAAGTTGGCCTTTCTAAGTTCAGTACCTAGCAGGTAATAGTTCACATGGCATGCTTTGCTCAGTAAGGTCTAGGAAGGAAGTAGAAAGGAAACTGAATTGGCACCTTATCTACTGCACCTGACAGGATATTGATGAGTGAATCAGAAGAAGCAAAGTAGGGAATGGGAAGCTTTCACTGTGCCTACTCTAATTATAACCAACGTCATGTTATGTACTGAGGTTGGAAATAAGAATATCAAACAGATGTCAAAGGTCTAAACACAACAGCTTTATTCTGTAACTCTAAAGTTCACTTTGAATAGTGGTATGCAAAGTAAGCAAATTTCACAAATCTGTTTCATGAATTTTGGCAAATTCACTTTGATGACCACTATAATTCACATATTTATATGTCCGGTGAAACGACAAAAATTGACAATTCGTGGATGAATAAGGTAACTTATGTAGTTCTGTCCTGCCAATTTGTGCAATTCTCCAGCAGAAAATACACCAATTGCAGTCAAAATCCCTCTTCTCAGCCACTGTGGTGTAATTCCACCCCCTTCTGCCTCCCAGTTTTAAATTGCGCAACCCGCCTTCCATCCTCCGTCAACACCCTTCTCCTCCTATTCCACCCAATTGAACTAGTGTAAAAAGTCCAGAAGAGATGCAATCACTTATACATACCCTTCCTCACATCCATGCACCAAACATATTCCCCCACTCAGCCAGACTCTTTTTTACAAATTGACTGCTATCCAACACCTATCAGACCACCACCCTCCTCCTCCCACCAGCACCCAGAAAAAATCATTTACAGTGACACTGTAATAAAGAAAACAGCCCCCCAGCACAGACTGTCTTCTTTGTTTAGTGTTCTGCGGTAACTAATGATGCTAGACTATGAATAAATTGTGAATGGTGATGTCTTTGTTCCTAGTAAAATCTGACTGCCAGAAAATTCAACCAACCAGATGTTACAAGGGGAAAATACATTGTTATTCACTCATGTGCCAGTGCCATTACTGAGACGGACACTGAAAAGAGCAGATGCTCTTCACCGTGGAACTGTTTTCTTCATCACAGTGCCACTATAAATTATTTTTTCTGGGTGCTGGTGAGGAGAGAGAGGGTGGTAGTAGCAGAAGAGAGGGTGGGTGGGGGTGTCATTTTGTAAAAAGGGAATTGGTTGGGTGGGGGAGCGAATTTATTTGGCACGGGGAGGGTATACAGTATATAAGCAAATGCATCTTTTCTGGACTTTTTACATTAATTCACCAGCGCAGAGTGGGAGTAGGAGGAGGGAGGATGATGATGTTAACTGGGGGATGGGGAGAGGTACAGTATGCAGTTTAAAAGTGCTTGGGAGGCAGAAGGGAAGGAGATGGAATTACACCACAGTGGCTGAAGGAAAAGATGTTATGCAGTTTTAGATTTTTTTCTTTTTAAATAAAAAAATGGCAAAGTTGGTGTATTCACCAGGAAATTTGCAAAGTTTTGCAAATTGCAGATTTCCTGAATTCGTGCCAACATCACTGGTGAATTAAAACTTTGCAACATCTCATAACTCCAACAACTGCTGGTCATTCACATCCCCTTATCAGTGCTACTGCCCTCTTGTGGCAGAAAGCAATATCACATTTTCCCCTTTTTAAAAAAATCAGTAAACAATAACATTTGCAACTGAAATACTTTGGAGTGAAATGCACAGTCTTTTGTCCATACTGGTGTCTTTTTCAGACATTCACTTATGTGAATGACTACACTAGGGCTTGCATCACCTTCACCTGGGTCCTCAGAGGTTCTATCAGGTAAATCACTTCCATCAGCAGAATTAGAAAGCTTTTGTAGCGCGGACAAATGGGCTGCATTCCATGTCCTACCAACACCCAGCTCAAAGGATCAAGATCACCCATACTTAATGATGCATCTTGGTTCTGTGTATCTAGATTAACCATTTTTTTATTCTCCAAGGCTTCCATAATTGAACTGTAACTCTGCACTGCAAGGCAGGATAATTGGTGCCTTTACATTCATTTTATTTTTATTTATTTAGTTTTTTGTTGACCGGGTAAGTGCACTAGACAAATCCTGCCTATTTTCAGGCACGACCCGGGGGAGGGGTATACAGATGAATGCCAACTGACCTTGAACCAGATTAAGCTGTTGGTGGTATTTTTAGTGAATGAGGGAAATTTGGCCAGGACTCCAGGGAAATTCTCCTACTCTTTTCGATAAGTGCCATGGGATCTTTAACATCCACCTGAACTACCGCCAATCCAGGCAGATGGGACCTTGGTTAAACGTCTCATCCGAAAGACGGCACCTCAGAAGTGCAGCACCCCTCTCATGCTGCACTACAGTGTCAGTAGTGGTATAGCGCAGTGGACTAAGGCTCTGAGCTGCAAATCTGGTGACATCCACCAAACCAGACCTGGGTTTGAATCCCACAGCTTCCACCTGCATACTGTGTGACCCTGAGCAAGTCACTTAACCTCCTTGTGCTCCCAGGTCGCTCCTGTAAAAAAGCTTTCAGCTTAGTGTGCTATACCTGGTTAAACAACTAAATAAAAAAAAAAAAAAAAAGTAGTGGGATATTAACCATAGTGCCAGATGTGGGAACTGAACCCACAGCTCTCTGATCTCCTGGCCTCAGAGGTGAGTGTGCTACCTACTAAGCCACTGACACTGCTACATCTGTCTATATACATTTTGTTTTTCTCTTGGTTCTTCTTAACTATGTCAGGTATGCTCTGATCAGTGGAACCGTTGAGCATAGTCACCTTGGCGACATTTATTTCTGTATGTATCGGCCTTCCATAGAGTAACTCGGCTGGTCTTGCACCAGTTGTGGCATGATGAGTTGCTCTAAAATCGATTAAGAATTTTGTGAGAAATGGCTCCCACTGAAGTCCTTCCAGTGTGGCTCTCTGTAAATTGTTCTTTAAGACTCTATTAAAGTGTTCAACTTCCTCATTTGCACAAGGATAATACACAGATGATTCAATACACTTAACTCTGTTCCACATATAATCAGCAGAACTCCTGAGAAGTAACCGGGGTCTGCTGCCTGAGACCAATGCATTCACACTTCTCTCTCTAGCAAAAGACAGCTGACAAGAGTTCTGTCACAACAGCAGTGTCTACTGAGGATTCAAACACAATTTCAGGCAATTTGTTGTTCGTAAGCAATGGGAGCAAGTTCAAATGGTCCTACAACATCAAATGCAACTTTGTCCGAAGCACCAGCAGGCCATGAAACCAGATGAAGTGGGGCAAGGGTGTGTAGTTCTAGTCATACCACTCTGTCTGCAAGTAGTACTCTTGAATGACTGCTTCCACCTAAGAATCCATGCCTGGCCACCAGTACAACTCCCACAACCTTTGTTTAGTTCTCCCAATACCCCGGTGACCCTTATGGACTAAGTTGATCAACTTCCTTTGTAATGATGTAGGAGCAATTAAACTGTGTGGTCCATGTAGAATGTATTTCCCCTTTGCTGCTAGTCCATGCCTAATATGGTAGTATGGTAGCAGCTCAGGATCCCCTTTTTTGAAGTCTCTGGACATCTGAAGGCCAGTTGTCATTGTAACCTGACAAAAACAGGGTAGGAAATGCAGGTGGCTTTCAAATCTTCCTCAGAAACGGCATGCATGTCCTTGGAAATCCCAGCAACTGTTTCTACCTCATCCCATAGGTACTGTCAGTAACAGGAAAGGCAGTCTGGATAAGCTGTCAGTGACACAGTTTTGAGACCTCTTTTTGTACTGCTTATCATAGTTAAGAACCAGTAAGTGAGCAGACCATCTGGTGATTCTCATGCCAGCGTGATTTTACCCTTTGTCCTCAGCAGTGTTTTTGGGACCTGATGATCAGCACACAATGTAAATTTACTTCCCACAAACCAGTTTTTCCATTTTCCTACAGTCCAATCACATGCAAGAGCTTTTTTTTCTACTACAGAGTATATACTCTCAGTATCAGTAAGTACACAGAAAGCAAATGCAACTGTGCATTCAGACCCATTTGGGTGAATCTGAATAAGGGCAACACCTATTCCATGGTCCAATGCATTTATTTATTTTGCTTTTGGTAACCGGGTAAGTGCACTAGGCAAAAAATGCCTATTTTCAGGCATGACCCGGGAGAAGACAGTTTACAGACATACAATATACATGTGACACAGCACATAAAAGCAGCACAAATCAGAGTAAGTAAAACAATGTTTGGAAAGTAGATACAATCACATTGACAAAAATGAATAATGAAAGTAAAACAGTACTGTGAAATCAAATTACAGTTTGGAACAGGTAACAACAGAAAAATAAATCAAAAGGAAATAGGCAGTGCAATACAGTACAATAAGTGCCAAAAACTGTAAGGTTTGTGACCAGGGGAGAGGGAGGGAGAGAATGGTAGGGAGGGAGGAGAGGGAGGAGGGAAGCGAGTGGGCAAGCTAGGACTAAGAGAGGAGGGGGAAGAGGTATCAAGGAGGTGGAGGCATCTCTGATAACAACAGTTTGCAGAGAGGGGTAAAAGAGAATTAATGCAGGAATTCCAACAATTAAAATCTTCAGCTTTTCAGAGCTATCCTGTGCAGTAACAGTCCACTGAAATGATGTAGCTGCCTGTAGAAGGGTTCACATTAGTTTAGCTTATGTAGCCTAACTGGGTATGAATTTGTGGTACCATATGGTAAGTCCCAAAAAAGAGCGTAAACTAGTAGCATCTTTTGGAGCTGAAGCATATACAACTGCTGCAGTATTTTCCTTGTTTGCTTGCTATCCTGCTGAGGAAAGAATGTGTCCCAAGAAGAGCAATTTAGAGTGCCGGAAATTACACTTTTACTCCATTTTACTCCATGCTTAAGACAGCATGAAGGTTTTTCTCGTGTTCCGCCATAAACCTTCCATAGATGACTAAATAAACATGATAGCATTAAACACCAGCATCCCTGCTAATATCTCAGATATCATCCTTTGAAAGGCTGCTGGTGCTGAGTTGAGACCATAGGGTGCACAGCAGAAATGAAACAATGTTAAGCAATAAATGCAGTCAGTGCTCTACTATCATCATGTAGTAAGAGTTGGTAATATGCATTTTTCAGGTCTAATGTAAAGTACATTACTGAGCCCCTTAATACAAACAAAATGTCCCCAGTCAGTGGCACAGGGTAATCATCAACCACTTTGGCTTTGTGAGGCTCATTCAAACCTATGCATATCCTAATTCCACCTGATTTCTTCAGGGTCTCTACTTCAGGTAAAATCCATTCTGATGCCTCAACTCTTTCAATTAAGTGATCACTTGTACTCAGGGGCTATGCACTGGGATGTCAGCAATGCCGTCTTTGTATGTGCCCTGTCCCTAGTGAGTTCCACAACCAGCTGCCTCAGAAATGCCCCTTATATGGAGTCGAAGATGACCCTGCCTTTTGATATAGCTGCAGCAAGAATGCTCCAATCTACATCTGACAGACTAACGTCCCCCATAATCAAACCTTCCCCCTCACTGGTCATTTAGTAATGGTTTCCCCCCAGGGCTCTGTCTAAATCCTCCACCTATTTTGGAGGCCTTTACACCACCCAGACTGTGAATAATGGCCCCCTATCCCATCTCCAGGCTGACCCACAGTGCCTCCAGCCCTTCAATGTTCCCCTGTTGCCCCAGTATCTCACTGGCCTTATACCCCCCCCTTCACATATAAAACAACCCCTCTGCCTGTCCCCACTGTCCTGTCCTTCCAGAACATCATGTAAACTGAGATGGCCACTTCCAAGTTGTGGTTGCTCATGCAACATGATTCTGTTGTGGCCACCAGATCCAGATCTGCCTCCTCAATGATTACCTCAAGGTCAGGGATTTTGTTTCCCAGACTCCTTGCATTAACACACATAACTCCTTGTTCTCTTCATCTCTCTCTCTCTCGCGCTCTCTCCCTCTAACCTGCTTCCCCTTCCTGCTCCCCCTTGCCCCCAACGTTACCCTGGTCCTGCCCTCCCCTGTTGTGCCATTTTCCTGCCTTCCCTCCTTCCCCCGTCTTCCATCTGAAGTTCCTCCTTCTCCTCCAAACTTTATTTATTTAGCTTTTGTTAACCAGGTAAGCACACTAGACAGTGAGGTGCTGACTTGCCTGCCCTGCCTTTCTCTTTACTTCCATCAACCTCCGGGGACTTTCTTCTCCTTGGGTTAACCTTCCCTGTTGCACTAGTCTCTGAGGGAGCAATATCTGCCTCCCTCATTCTTTTTGCCTACCCCTTGGCTAGTTTAAATGCTTGTCAAAGTAGCATTTAACCCTTCTACCCGGGACTGCAGTTCTCCTCCTGGATGAACAGAGGCCATCTCCTTTGTACAGGTCTCCTTCCTCCCTAGTGTAAATCTGGACTTGATGTAGTCAAAGCCCTCCTCCCTGCACCATGCCTTCAACCACTTGTTGAAGGACCTGGTGTGAAGTTCCCTAGCCTTCCCCTGATCATGCATGGGTAGCATGTCAGTGAAGGCCACTGTGCAAACTACCTGCTTCAAGTCCCTCCCCAGCTCCCTAAACCTATCTTACACTACCCCTACAATTTCCCTTGCCAGATCATTCATCCCCAGGTAGACAACATCAGCTACCTCCCTACTCCTCTCCCCTGGTGATCTCCAAGATCTACCCTCCAGTCCTCCCTGCTGAAGCACTTGGAATGTTCCATACTACCCTATCCCTTGCTTCCCCTGCCCCAAACTCAATCCGCTGACTATGAAGTCCCCCACCAGTAACAATCTCCTCCATGGCCAGGGGATTCTCACACCCTCCTTGGGGCCTGCTCTCTTGAGGATGCCCACTTCCTCTCTTACTCCTGCATTGGGTGCCTCCTCTCAGCTTCCCCATAACACCAGAATGGTGAAGGAATTGCACAGCAGTAAGGTCTAAGAGGTGCTCTCCCCTCCTTCCTCCCCCCATACACCGGAGCCCATCAAGATCCAGCTGCTCCGCCTCCTTGATGGCATCCTTTGAGAGAGCAACAAACTAGGTGGCTCCCGGGTGAGGTGGATGGTGCCCTGCACTCGTGCCAGTTCAGCCTCTGCCCTCAGCCCACAGAGGTGCTTGTACATGGAGCAACACCTTAATGTCCAGAACACGTCGCTAAAGATTGCAGCCCCACACCTATTACATTGTACCACTCCCATGACTGATGATTTGCTTATTCTCCTAACTTTGTACTTCCCTGCCTTTCCCTTGCCTTTAGGTTTCTCTTATCACTAACCCCCCTCTTGGTTTCCCTTTACCTTTCCTCTTCTGTATTTGTGTTCCACCCCTTACCCAAGGCAGGTTTTTCCTTCAATTTCCATTTTTTTGGTTCCTTAGTAGTTTAGTATAGTCGACCTCCTGTACTCCCTTTCTCCCCCTCCTCTAGACAGGGGGTTGCCTCTATACTCACTCTACTGTGTATTTCATTTGCCCTTAGCTTGACCTTTGTAGGTCTTACCTTCCCTACCCTACACCATTGTTTACTCAATCCCACTAACAGTACACTCCTTTAAACAGGCAGCAACCAGTACACTGGTAGCCTACCATTCCTTAATGGATCAGCAGAGTTCCCTGCATGCTTGCTGTCACTGACCGACACCTAAGAGGCCAATTTTACTCATGTTCCAGTCACTCACTGAAACATGAACATACTGGACATGTTATGAAGGAGTCCTAAAGAAGGCTAGGGAAGTTTAAATGCAGTCGACTGCTTCAGTTCTGCCTAAGCCACACACCCCAATTCACAGCTGTCATCCTGATTAGCTAACTGCAAGGATGCTTATTAGCTCCCTTCCTCCAACTCAGAACAGCACACTGATGACTAATGTGTTTTTATTTTTACCCTGACTGAAGGTCCCAATTTACCTTGCAAACCCTATACTTCTAATAAAGTATCTGTCAACTTACTGCCCAGTTAGAAGTGTTGTAGCAGAAATGTTCTGGCTGCCTTAGTTAGCAGTCTCCTTGC
Organism: Neoceratodus forsteri; assembly: GCA_016271365.2. Classification (NCBI taxonomy): domain Eukaryota; kingdom Metazoa; phylum Chordata; order Ceratodontiformes; family Ceratodontidae; genus Neoceratodus; species Neoceratodus forsteri. The sequence continues at coordinate 758,466,870 of CM028135.1, forward strand.
TCTCACAGCAAGATTGCTCTGTGAGAACTAGTGTAGAGATGTCATGGATCAGTACCTTCAAAGGAGTGGAGACAGATGAGCTTCAGTTGCCCAGCTGCATAAATTAGACATTCATTATAATAAACTTGGGTGCTTTATTCTTTGTGCCTCAGGCACACCAAGTACCCTGTGACCTGTGTCACAGAGTTGGTTGGCTCACCCTGGTGGAACTCAGAAGAACCTACCTACTCTAGTTTACCAATTGCATTTTATTATCAAAGACTACTGACTACATTACTGGATTGTAAATTCCTATTATAAATCACTTGCATGATATCAGCCAATCATCTCACAGAGCCACTGTACATGTCTGTGTACAGTGATCTCTCATGCACAAATGTTAGGAGTGGAACGTTCCACTTCACAGCTGGGGGAGGCAGCTTCATTTAACATTTGAAATAAAAGAAAAATGTAACACTGATTATAAATCACTCTAGCTACTTTGAGCTTAATAAGGCCTCCGCATGGTGTCTCTCATGGTATTCTCTATTCGGGCTGGGATCTCGCCGGTGTGTCTGGGGTGGGGTCAGTGTGGAGCAGGGGCACTCCTATTGCCTGGGCAGAGTTTTGGCTGGTGGGGGTGGCGTGGCTGAGGTCTCCAAGGTGATTTCGAAGATGCGGCCCACTTATTCTGAACTAGACCCTGTCCCGATGTGTCTCCTAGTGGGATGCGTCAAGGCCATTGGTCCAGTGTTTGCTGGGATAGTTGGGTGCTCACTTTCAGAAGGGGACTTTCCTGATGCCATGAAGGAGGTAAAGCCCCTTCTGAAAAAAACATCTCTTGACCCCGACATCCTAGCGAATTACAGACCGATCTCCAACCTCCTATTTCTAGGGAAGAGTGTTGAAAAGATAGTGGATCTGCAGCTCAATGAACACCTGGAGACCTGTGACATTTATGAGCCATTCCAGTCTGGGTTTAGGGCAAGGCATAACATTGAGACACCACTAGTCTGGTGCATAATGATCTCCTCATGGCAAGAGACAGAGGAGAATGATCAATTCTCCTTGATCTATCATCTGCATTTGATACCATGGACCACACTGTTTTGCTGGAGTGCCTTAGAGAGTACTGTGGACTTGCCGGTGTTGTCATCAACTGGTTTGAGTCCTTTCTCTCAGGTAGATGGCAGAGGGTAGTGATGGGGAATTTCTTCTCTCCTTTGCCTCTGACCTGTGGAGTTCCTCAGGGCTCAATCCTGTCATCGATGCTGTTCTCAGTGCATATGCTGCCTTTGGGGAGAATCATCAGACAGTACAGTCTGAGTTTCCATTGCTATGCAGATGATACTCAGCTGTACATGTCTTTTGCACCAGAAACAAATGGTGCTGTTGAAGTGCTTAATAAATGCCTCACAGAGATCCAGGACTGGATGAACTCCGACTGAGACTTAACCATGACAAAACTGAGGTTCTAGTGATTGAGCCTGGCTACGGGCATGATGGGGACACCTCTGGGACAACAGATTTGGTCCTGGGGTCAACATCGTTGACAGCATCCTCTAGGGCGAGAAATCTGGGTGTGGTCTTCAATGACAAGCTGACATTTGAGACTCAGGTGTCAGTGGTCATCAAAAGCAGTTTTTTACCATAAGAGGAACATTGCCAGGATTAAACCCCTAATTCCGCCTAAGGATGTGCCATCACTGGTGCAGACCTTTGTGGCATCAAGACTCGACAACTGTAATGCTCTATACCTCAGTATCAGTGGAGGGAACCTCCATCAGCTGCAGCTGCTACAGAATGCAGCAGCCAGGGTGCTGACAGGACTATCAAGTGACTGCAGTCCTGCAGGGTCTGCACTGGCTGCCGGTCAGGTGGCGGGTTCTCTTCAAGGTGGGCTTGCTCACTTATAAGGCCCTATATGGATCAGGCCCTGGCTACCTGTCAAACCTCCCTACTCCTGCCATCCTGGTCCGCTCCCTCAATTCCTCCACCCAGGGCCTCCTGGCAGGTCCAAGAACTGGGGTGAAAACCTCAGGTGATCGTTTATTCAGGGTGCCTGGCCCGGTCCTTGGGAACTCGCTTCCAAGATCATTGAGGGAGGCCCCTACGGTGCAGATGTTCAGGAAGAGCCTAAACACTCACCTTTTTTGATCTCACCTATCCTGCTGATATGTATTAAAACAGCCCTGTATAATTTTATGAGTATTCAGCCGGTTATTTATAATTGTGATTTTATTATTTGGTGTATCTTGCAATTGTCTCCTACTGTATGGCACCCAGAGCCCCTGAGAGTGGGTGCCTAATCAAATAAATTTTCCTTACTTACTTACTCCTCTCATGAGGTTTGGCCAGCCAGAGTCCTCTTGCTTAAACTTCATGCTCACGGTCTCTTAAGAGATACCCCACAGAGCCTTATTAATTTATAGGTCTGGATGATGCTCCTCTGCTGGGCAGAAGCTGGAACTCCCTTCTCTAGCTCATGCTTCTGGCAGATGTCTTTTTGTGAACTGTGGACCCAAACTGTGCAGCTCTATTCCAATAAATCATCGCCCTATTGCAGGTGCTCCTCCTCATTTCTCAACTTTAGTGATATGGTTTTCCAGTCATTCTCAACCTCCTCACCTATGCCATATTGCTTTATGCTAGATTGCACCTGAAATATAAATATACTTCCATGAACCATATTCATGGTATTTTACTTTTGCACTGTTTAATTTTTATGTACTTCTACTGTGATATGCAGTTTTACTTTGTATATTTGGAAAAACTGTATATTTATTATGCAGGATGCCATATGAAGTTACCTTTCACTCAGTGACTCTGTTTATCTCCTGATGCAAATGAATGTAATATTATTATGATTAGTATTAGTAAAGCCTCAGTTGGGTAGGGAAACAGCAGGCTGAAGTGCTGTTTCAATTCAGCCTGTCATTTATAGACTCAGTAATTTCTCCTCCTCTCTGTCATTTGTTGCGTTTCATCCCTTCCATTGCCAGTACAACCTCATGTACTGGTACTGGAGCAAATCAGACAGAGAAAGCAACACTGGGAAATCCCTAATCTAAGCCACTAATTGCTTCTTTTATATTTTAACATGTTTTCCAGCCCCTGAATTGGCCATGAGATTTCCCAGCTGTACTGGGAGGTTCACCTAGGTTGGCAGACCTAAACATGAGCGCACCTGAGGTGAGACCGGGCAGGGGACATGATATAAATATATGTAATCCCCCTTCCTTTTGACTCAAGACTGTGAGAACTTGTGCTGACATCCCAGGACCCTTGGTGCAAAGCGGGGCATCAGCTGTGGTAAAGACTGGGTGGAGCAATGGTTATTAGGACAAAACGGTGTGGTCTCAATGGGGGCTGCCATTTTATGACCTCTTCATCTCTGCTATAGCCAATCAACAGGATTCCTGGTTTGAGTACTACCACAGGGTTACTGACTGGGAAATGGTGGGAAAGCATATTGGCATATTTCACATTCCAATCAGACATCATGGGCAGTAAGTGGCTAGTGTTGGGGTCCAAACAGGACTGTGCTACTGGAGCCTGACTATAAAGTGAACAAGTAAGGAGGAGTCAGATCTGTGAGGAATCCCAAAGTAAGTGGACAGTGTGTGTAACCACAAGGACGAGTGTGTCATCCTGAGCCTTATGCTTGGAAGTATCAGCAGTTAGAGTGGTACTTGTATGCTGACCTGTACATGAGACCAGTGCTTGCAGGAAGAATAAAGATTCGGACAGTTCTGGAACATGAACTTGGCCATAAGAGAGAAGTGAGTGTTAAAGGAGGTACAGCACTATGGTGGACCTGAAGTCCTGACTCCATGAGTCAGAGAGGTAGAGCTGACAGTTCATTGTAAGGGGAGCAGCAGCACCCCACAGAGCCATTCCTGGTAACCATGAGTACCCATTGGGTTGATCCTGTACAGTGGAGTTGAGAGCAAGTACCAAATTTGTTGAAAGCTGGCCATCAGGCTGAATTACAGATACCTCACTTGTAGAGGTGGGGAGCCATTTTAAAAAATGCATGCCCTGTGGGGTTTGGGGAAGTGAATCAGTTTGTCTAAACTAAGTAAACCAATGCCACCCAACCCACAGCAACAACTACGGGCTAATAACACTTCAACACTGGGTACCCAGGGACTACAACGCAGGAGCTCAAAATTCTATTCAATGGCCTGGCACTGTACCAGGGAGAGGTGATAGTAACCTACAGTCAGGAGGATCTAGTCATATAGGGAGTGCCTATAAGTTACCACAAGGTAGGGAGGGGCTGCACCTTATTGTTGGCAGCCAAGGTACTGGTTGTTCTGCCACATGCCTGGTTGGGCCTGACTAACAAGGGGTTTGAAAACATTCATGGTCTCACCTATGTGGGCAACTAACAAGGATCTGACCCCCTGAAGATGGTTGGTGTAAACCCATTATTTCCGCTGCAGGGACCAGCGTTAATACACCTGTGGTTTACATTACACTAACATCATTACTGTCTGATCATCTGTTGTGCATGCTATCGTGTTGAAGGTCATTATACCGTAAAAGAGTGATAGGTGGGGAGGCAGTTACTACATGTGGCAGGTAGATAGTACAGCATTCCCAAAGAGTTGTACCAGGTTATCAGTTAGCTAGCTGTCTCTCTGGGTGGAGGCACCATGCATTCTATCTTCTGTGGATACAAACCCCCCTCCCCACAGGTAGCTAGACAAAGAACCCAGGAGCCTCTGTACCATGCCCTGCAGCCCAGTGGTGGTGTAATGTGAGGCCCTGTCCCCGGGAAAATACCTTGCACATATAAATAACTCCATGGGATAAAGCGGACAGCAGAGAATTGTTCAGACTGAGTGGGAACTCATACACCAGGGGCAACTCCATGAAGCTGGCAGGGGCAAGTTTAAGAGTTACCAGAAAGTCCTTTTTCACAGCGAGGGTGGTACAGTAGATGGGTGTAATGGCCTGCTGGAGGAGGTGGTCCATATCAAATCAGTGGGAGCATTCAAACATGGGTGAGACAGATACAAGGGTTTGATACAGACCCACAGAAGGCAAGAGTGAGGTGCCTGTAATGTGCTCCTATTCAACATGACTCAGGTAGGAACTGGTACACACAACGAGCTAGTAGGCGTTCTTCTGCCAGCAGATTTTATGTTTCAGATGCATGTGTCTCACAGCCAGCATATGCTGAGACTTGGTGAATCAGAGGCCCAGAAGCAGAGACAGGAGGTTTGAGGAGCTATTCTTGTTTAGGGCCAGAAACCCCTGACTGACTATCTTGCTAGCCTGCCAGAGCTCAATGGATGGATTTTGCAACCAGTCTTGTTTTAGTGAGATAAATGAAAAGTATCTGCAACTGACTGATACCAATTTATTGTACGTTTTGTATAATGCTTTTACTATATAGCACACGCTATCTAAAAGCACTTCACAGAACAATGAATTAAATACCTGTGGTGCAGTGGTTATATGAAAGCAAACATAACCATCATTATGCACCAACACCACCACCAAACAGAGCCATGGACAACTGCATTAGAAAAGAGGTTCTAGGCTAGCTGGTCAGTGCTGCTCATATTGCGGGTGACCCAGGTCTGGGAACAAGCACAGGATGCTGTGAGGAGGATCAAGCTTCTCTGAGGGCAGTCCCCTCCTTTGGGAAGGGTGGGCACTTAGCTGTGTACTATACTGCCACCTAGACAACCAGAGGTGGTGGAACATCTGGAGTTTTTTACAGGCTCAAGCAGCACAAGCACACCTCGTGTGGACTTGTGCACCTTGCAGCCCCTGCAAGCGGCATCCGTTGGTGGTGGGTGTAACTAAGGTGGAAAACCCTGGCTGCAGGCAGCATAAAGCAGGCACTCTCTGACCCTTCAGAGCTAACAGGCTGCAGTCTTTCTATGCATTAAATGGATCTGCAGGAAAGGAGGGCTGCCCCAGCTCCAAAGAGCTCCTCCACAAAGGCTAGATTGGCCCATGGGTCACAGGAAGGTGGGAGGTGACCAAGTTGAAGAGGGCAGTACTAATAACAGAGTGATAAAACATGAAAAAATGAGTCCTTCCTAATATATCTCTTTTGGGGGTGAAGCATATTGGGCATTACAGAGAGGTGTTCCCAGGGCGATTGCAATTGGCTTCGTTATAAATGACAGCAAAGGTACAATTGGCTAATATCAGAAAGCGCTGCTTTTTTTACAACTTATTTACACAGGATAGTCCAACTGAGATGCAACATCTTGTTTTCAGTGGGGTCCTTCTAACCATTGCCACAGCTGGGTGAGCTGGAGCACTGAGAGGTTAAGTGACTTACTCAAGTTCACAGTGTATTTATTCAGCTCTGATGGGTATTGCATTGATGATTTCCTAGTTCCTTAACTGATTTTCTGTACCATTAGACCACAAATGAACTGCTCTACCCTTCTATGACACTGTGTTGATGAGTCCATGCAGCTGAATAAAACTATTCATATTTATTCATGATCTCATATCAGAGGGCAGTATGAAGATAGCAGCAGTGAGTGCATACAGGTAGAATCCAACCCTTCAACTGAGCAGAGCATGACTTGGAACAAGAAAGGTGTGTCTGTACACTTAAATTCTACCATAATGATGTTCAAAGTCAGATGAGATGTGTTAGTTGAAATATTCTAACCATTTCTATAATAAGCTGGAGAGTGAGGTGCACCCCACCCCAAGCTGGCCTGGAGTTCAGTTCAGGGAAAAATCTCAGGTCATACAAAACCTCCCAAGGTATAGCAGAAAAGATAAAAAATGCCATTTATTTGTACATATTATTGGCATCACTAGATTAACAGTGGGAGTGGGAGGGACCATGGAAAGAAAGAAAAAAAAAAGAAAGAAATTCCCCAAAGTTATTTGTATACATCTATCCATGATGTTTTGCATTGGAACATCCAGTAAAGGAAAAAGACAGAAAATAAATAAGTTTTATTAAAACAGTTCTTTAAGTATAATTACGCTCCCCTCAGAATGCGTACACTAATGCTACACTCTTAGGGTGCAATTCTTTGTTTCTTCAAGACAAACACCATGTCATCCAATTTTCCATAAATGAGGGATTAGAGCCACCCCAGCGACACAGTAGTCGCATGTTGCACTGTCGTGCTGACAACCTGTGTTCAGAAGCAAGCCCAGGAAAGCGCATCAGGAGGCGGGCCAAGTCCAAGACAGCTGTTTCTCAGCAGTGCATCTTGACTGTGGAGGGCTGTCAATGGGATGTGCCACCACAACAACCCCTGTGGCTGGGCCAGGGAGCCTGCTCCTGCCACAGGGCAAGCTATGGCTGTACAAGGCTGATACAGGCATCACCCATGCCAGGAGAGGAGGAAGGGCAAAGGATGTAGGAGACAAAATCTAGTAGACATCTAAAAGATGGCCAGGTTTGGCCTGACCAAGGTATATCCCTGGGAACAATTAACCAGCCAGAGGGAGAAAAACCTAGAAGAAGAAAAAATACAGATCCTTATATGAAACCCTGAACTTAAACACACACACACACACACACACACAGAAGCTATAAGGAACTGTATAAGGTGTGAACTGTACCCACTCCCGGTCCATCTATACTGTAGGTCAGCACTGCATTGTCACCCTCATCAAGGTCCGTGGCAGTCATGATTATGACCGATGTGCCTTCAGGCTCATTTTCATACACACTGCTGCTGTACCATTGCTTGGAAAACTGAGGTCTATAGTCATTGACATCCATTACTGTGATGAGGACCTTCAAAAAAAACAAATAATATAAATGAGTTAACATCTAAGTTGGCTAGCCTACAAATAATGAGATTGGTCGGGTGACTACTGCTGATTCTGACTGCTGTGGCTTAAGGCAGAGAGAGAGAGAGAGATTCCAAATATTGCTATAAATTATCAATAACCTAGTGATCTGGCAAACATTATGGACATAACATGTTGGAGTCAAACATAATGAAAACCTATCACACGTGAGTTCTGGGTCTTACATTGGGAATAAATGTAACACCCTACATCAAGTCATTATGCAGTTTCTATTTCCCTCCACTAGTGAGGGTGAGTTTTATAATGTATGTGAGACGTCACCACATATCAGTTATAAGCGATTTCCTATATGGAGATAGACAAGGTTGGTAGACTTCAAGGCTGTTTTCTGGCTTACAAGTAAAACTGTACAGATCACTAGCCAGCTAACTTTGCAAATTATATGAATCAAGTTTTAAAGAAGAACTGCATAGAATCTGTACGTCATTTTTCTCAGTAGAGGCTGTTTTTTAAATACTAGTTCAAATGCTGTTATTGTTCTAGATATACAGGCTTTTTAACTATACTAGTGTATGTTTCTGGTTTACATGCTGCTGGTAAGAACCATTTTAGGACTGTATGATGTAGTTTATGCCCCTGCTCCACTCTTCTATTGTTGGCATAATGCATTCATGTTCTACTGTAGAACTCTGTGGCTGAGAGGGACATAAACTACATCATACAGTTCTAAAATGGTGCTTACCACCAGACAGTAAAGCAGAATCATCCACTGAGGTTACTAAAAGGCTCATACAGGTACAACAATAACAGAAATTAAACCAGTACTTAAAAATGGCTTCTACTAGAGAAAATCTCATAGATTTCTTTGACTGGGTAACTAGAGTGGTGGACCAAGGGGGAGCAGTTGATGTCGCCTACCTTGACTTCAACAAAGCTTTCGATACTGTTCCACACAGAAGATTGATTAATAAGCTAGGTAGGCTCGGGGTGGGTCAGACGTTGGTCAACTGAGTGGCAAACTGGTTGATGAGCAGAAAACAGAGTGGTGGTAAATGGTATACAGTCAGAAGAGATGCAAGTCACAAGTGAGGTACCTCAGGGATCAGTCCTGGGGCCAGTCCTCTTCAATATCTTAATCAGTGACATTGCAGATGGACTGGAGGGTAAGGTTTGTCTGTTTGCAGATGACACCAAGATCTGCAACAGAGTAGATGATCCAGATGGGGTGGGCAGAAAGAGAAGAGATCTGGATAAACTGGCAAAATGGTCTGAAGAGTGCCAACTGGGGTTTAAAGCAAAGAAGTGCAAGATCATGCACATAGGTAAGAGAAACCCTGAAGCCACTTATAGGATGGGAGGGGAGTTGCTGGCAGTCATAAGGGAAGAAAGAGACTGGGGCATCATCATCACAGATGACCTGAAATCATCCAAGCAGACCACTGAAGCAGTAGGTAAGGCTAGGGGGATGTTGGGGTATATTAGTAGGGGTATCACAAGTCATAGGAGGGAGGTAATAATCCCTCTTTACAAGACACTGGTTAGTCCCCATCTGGAAACATAGAAACATAGACTTTGACGGCAGATAAGGACCACTTGGCCCACCCAGTCTGCCCATTTCCCTACCTATTGGATAAGCTGCAGATTCTAGTTAACCAACAGCCTACTTCCTGCCACCCCCCACTACAATTGCCTTATGTCTGTCCCATGCATGTTTGAATTCCCCCACTGTTTTAGAACCAGCAACCTCCCCAGGAAGGCAGTTCCATGCATCCACCACTCTCTCCGTGAAAATTTTTTTTTATCACATTACCCCTGAGCCGTCCCCCAACTATCTTTAAATTGCGCCCCCTTGTTCTTACACATATGTTTTTCTGAAAGATGCTACCCTCCTGGACTCTGTTGATTCCCTTGAGGTACTTGATCATTTCTATCATGTCCCCCCATCCCTCCTTTCATCAAAGAGTATACATATTAAGCTCTCTCAGTCTCTCTTCATATGATTTCTGATGCAGACCATGCACCATTTTAGTTGCCCTCCTCTGGACTGCTTCCATCCTGTCTATGTCCTTGCATAGATGAGGTCTCCAAAACTGCACTCAGTACTCCAGATGGAGTCTCACCAACTGTCTGTACAGAGGGATAAGCACTTCCCTTTTTCTACTTGTGATGCCCCTTCCTATGCATCCCAGTATCCCCTTGCTCTCCTTACTGACTTCTCACATTGCTTACCAACCTTTAGATCATCTGATATGACTACCCCCAGGTCCCTTTCCATTTTTGTTGTTGTTAGTACCTCCCCTGCTATTGTGTACTCTTCTCCTGGGTTTTTGTTTCCCAGGTGCATTACTTTGCACTTCTTTGCATTGAATCTAAGTTGCCATATATCTGACCATTCCTCCAAGCTTGCCAAGTCCCTTCTCATCCTTTCTACCCCCCCTTGTGTATCAACTCTATTACAGATCTTTGTGTCATCTACAAAGAGGCATACCTTTCCCTCCAGACCCTCTGCAATGTCACCTATAAAGATGTTAAAGAGGACTGGACCCAGTACTGAGCCCTGAGGTACTCCACTAGTGACCCACCTTTCTTCGGAATGTGTTCCATTCACTATTACCTTCTGTGTCCTGTTGTGCAGCCAATTTAGTACTATGTACAGTACTGGAGGCTACACCTTCACAAGGACATTAACCAAATTGAGACAGTCCAGAGAAGAGCAACCAAAATGGTGCAGGGACTGCATCAGAAAACATATGAGGACAGATTAACGAAGCTCAATATGTATACCCTTGAGCAAAGGAGGGAGAGAGGTGATATGATTGAAACATTTAAACTCCTTAAGGGCATTAACAAGGTGAAAGAGTCTAACATGTTTCAATATAAGAAAAATAGCAGGACAAGAGGACACAGCATAAGATTAGAGGAGGCCGATTAAGGGGTAATGTGAGGAAGTTCTTTTTTACAGAAAGGGTGGTGGGTGCATGGAACAGCCTACCTCAGGAAGTGGTGGATATGAATACAGTGCAGGGCTTCAAACAGGCATGGGGTAGGCATAAGGGAGCATTATAGATGAGTATGAATAGATAGGCCATTGACAGAGCAAAGGCCGACGGCACATTCATAAGGTAGAAAAAGAAATGGGCAGACTGGATGGGCCTTGTGGTCCTTATCTGCCATCAACTTCAATGTTTCTATGTTTCTAAATGACTTATAGGGTCAGCGCAGTTCTCCTTTAAGGTCTGTCACAAATACATGAAGTCTGAGATTTTTTTTTTAATGTCCACATCTCCCACCTTCCAGATGTAAATGTACCCCCCCAGCTGGAATCTGTATGTAAGCCCCCCTCCCCATGTGTAGAAGACTGATGTTGAGAAGAAGGAGGGGTGGACTAGCAACAGAGAAGTGCAGTCCAGAAATTTAAGTTGTTAAAGTTTACCTGGGTTTGGTCTTATTGCTTGATCAGAGAGCAGGCTGGAGGAGTACAGCACCTTCGGGGCACTGGCAGCAGTAGGGGGGCAACTGTGTTATGAGTACAAGCACTAAGTTCATTCATTTAGTCCAATGTCCACACCGGATAGGAAGTACAAATAAGATTTAAATTCTCCAAAAAGAAATACAAAACCCACTCCATGGAGTGATGTCATGCAAGGGGTCACACGAGGTAGCTAAATATCAGTTGCACAAGGCCATGGCAAAGCATTTATTCAATATAGGCAGATTATGCAGCAGATGTTTCACCGAAGCCAAATTCGGCTTAAAATTGATCACAGCAGAACAATTCCTTAAACAGGCTGTGATCCATTCAAAGGTTGCAGTTTCCACAGCTCCCACAGGCTCTCTATCTGGGTACCTCTCTTCTTTCAGGTGTGCTGAGCTCACAGTATCCCAGGGCATCCAAGCATGAAGCAGGCCCTGGTGATCCTGAAGACACATTGGTGCCAACCCCTCAAAAGGCATTTGGGCCTATGAATGTTCCCCAGCCCTGTCACAATGCCATGCCAGAAAGAGGAAGCAGGCTGCCACTACTGTCATCCCTGCAGCACGGGCTCTCACCACCACACTGCCCCAACAGAACCAGAACAAATCTCAGCTTCAGACCTTCCAGCCAACCCACCCTGGTGTCACAGTTCCATCGCACTGGCCCTCCTAGACTCCCCGGGCTATGGCTCCCAAATACATGCTATGTGCCCTCCCCAGTGATGTGAGGAATGCACTAAACTTGTATGCAGTTTCTTCTTTATTAAAAAAAATGTCATTCGTGTTGATAGCCTCATAAGATGTGGAATATCAATTTTGTAAGTGTCCATAGGCTGGGGACAACAGGCACTGATACATAATGTTAACAGGTAATATATACTGTATTACATATTAATAAATATATAAGTATACTCATTGTATAGGAAAAGATGATTTGATACCCGAGCCCGGGTTCCTGTAAATAGCTGATCATTTGCCATTACAAAGTAAGCAGCAGAGGAGAAAGGACTGTGTGAATAATGGATATTACTTTCCAAATATCATGAATAATGGGCTCTGTGTTACTCAGAACCAAATAACAAAGACTGCCCATTATTTGTGCTAATGCATTTTGTAATGTAACCCCCCTACAAATGGGGGTTCCCGAAAAGTCTTCCTTGGGCTTGCCTAAATGCTCACTGCCAGGCTGATGTCCTGTGTTTTAGCAGTTTAAACGTTATTGCCAGAGAGTGCCTGTATAGCCTCTGTGTATTTTCTCTTTAAGAGCTACCTATATCGCAGTTATAATTAATCTGAGAGGGGGCTGAGTGCTTCTATGCTTGAGTCCCGATGGACTACCAGATAATCACTCCGTTCTGCCATCGCTATTTGCACAGAGGGAGCTCTGTTAGAAGCTGTACTTATTTGCAGATTATCTGTTAGAGTAGTAGTGATATTGTAGTGTGTCTAACCTGCCTTCTTTGCAGCATGGACAGTTCTGTTTATCACCATCATCTTGGTCCTGGACTGCCAGAATGGGCCAATCAGTACCTCTGGGGACTCTGAAATGGATCCTGTCCCCAGGGGTCTTGTGGGAGCAAAATTCTGTAGGAATTGTAGTTTTGGAACTTTGGCGCACAAATGGCAAATGGACCTGGAGGGGGAGCCCTTGAAATGACTGACAGACAGATCAGCCAACTGAACCTTTTGGATCCTGGGGAAAGTATCAGGCTGCTTGCAGCTAGATTCAGTCTGAGTTGGGAAGTGAAAGAGCAAACAGCTCGAGATAGTTGAGCAGCAGCCCTGCATAGTTTCGCATGGGAGAACTATGGAAAGGCTGAGTTTTGGCCTGCTTGCTTGCCTGCTTTCCCTGAGAGGGAACTCGTGACTTTATCGGACCGAATCTGAATTGTGAGAGCTATTAAAGCCAGTGAACTATGACCAGGCTCTAAACCTATAGAACAAAGATTTCTTGAAAACGTTCAGCCTGTCAGGACGTCCAGCCACCTCTGAACTCCTGGTTTGGTGCAGAGACTCTGTAATTGCGACCACAAAGGAATCTGACTGGTAGAGTAGAATTTCCTTACATGTAAATGTGCTGTGTGCTGCTAGTGGGTCGTGATTTGGTTCCCCACAGTGTGCTGAACTGTGTTCTGCTTGCTGGAGGCTGCATCCAGCCCCACTGGACTGAATCCACATTCATCTCCACTTGGTCTGGGCCTTGCCATACTGGCCCAGCCAGATTACTCACACCACAGAGAAGGCCATCAACGAGAGACCTGCCAGGAGATCATCCCCCTGCTCAATGCCTTGAACAGGAACGACGCCTCAGTGATTCGTGTGGGCCCTGCTTCTCTTGGCACTCCAGCTCAACAACCTCTCGATTTCATCCTGCCTGTATCCTGTATTGGGTAGCGTGAATAAACATCAGGGTAGCTCCCTGCAACAAAAGTTAAATCTAAAGTGTTGTCATCTGATTGTCTTGTTGTCTTTTCTCTTACAAACTGAGCCCTCCAGCTCTGGATTACAAATAGTGTGTGTCGTGCATGTTGCTTTCTTCCATCACAGGGCCCCAACCAGCTGCGATGCTGGCCTACCCCGGGCAATGTTCCTGGCTAGCCCACCTTTTTCAGACCTGGGTACCCAGAGTGTGTGACTGTGTTAAGGGACTAAAAAGTGCATGCATAATTGCCTGATTAGATCTGCTATAGAATCAATCAACCCTCCCTTGTTCAATTCCCCTGAATAAATCTGATCTAACTCTTTTTGCATTCAATCTGACTGTTGTTCCAGTTTGTACCAAAAGTACTGTACTGTTGTTATTTGATGTGCCTAACCTTGTTTTACAGGGGGTGTCCAGGGTTGAACTGGTGGAACCAGCCCTGGTGGTAAGTGCAAACAGTGTGGGGAATTGTATGCTGAAGAGGGGTTACTGTTAAAGTGTTTGCTGCATATTGTCTAGGCCACTAGAGAGGAAAGAGGGGGGGTTACAGTGTCCCGGAGGCCTGTACCCAGGATAGCCTTGTTACTACTGTAACCCCTAGATGGCGCTATCCCAGGGGCTACTACCCCTGCCTGATTTGCCACTAACAGGTTGAGGGGCCTGGATCCAATGGCGGGTGCCTCCACCCAGAGGTCAGGGTTTGCAATAGTTAAACTTACTTGGTCACAGCCCTCTGGGACACTGCAACCCCCCTTTCTTCCCACTAGTGGCCCACACAATATATCAGAATTACCTTCACAGTATACACTTAGCCCCAGGACTGGTTCCGCACTGGGACCTCCTGTGAAATAAGATACAGTGCAACAATCACAGTACAGTACTTTAACATAGACAAATACCTCAGGCAGTATAACTTTGCTGAAAACAAGCAGCTCTGATTTATTTAGGGGGATATAACAAGGACGGGGAAATCAGGTTAATTAGCTTATCACTTTATTCATCTACCTATGGCTCTGTGCACAGGCCTATCCCTACCAGTTACTGTCCCTGGGTACCCAAGCCCTAGTGGCTAGTCCAAACCGTGGCAGCTGGATTCACTTGAGGTACACAAGCCTCCTCACACATTTATATGGTAAAAAAGAAAGTACTATACCAGGCAGGCTGCTTCTCTATCCCGATCGCAATTACCGCAGACAATACCCGGGAGAACACACAGCATTCAGTCTCTGACAGATCGAGTGCAATTCAGCAATTTCTCCAGTCTTCTACAGGGTGAGCCTGGTTTCTACTCTTCAGATATCCTTTGATTCTCTTCTACAGGACGGATTCAGTCCTAACAAGCAGTTACACAAGCTGCAGACCGGAACTCTGGACCTTACACATGTTTTTGACTAAAACTGTGCACTGAAGGAGCACAGGGTTCCTTTCCCTTCACTGCCAGAGCTAAACTGAAACTCCAAAAGACAAAACGGGCACTTCCTTTGAGTTCCTCCCAGTTCTTGACTGATTGGCTGTCACCACAATAGACTGCTGCTGTTGGTCCAAAAAGGCGCCAAGTCTAAACTACATCTCCCAGAGTCACTGCCCATACAATCCTCTTGTGGCTGGCTCAGATTATGAGTCAAGTTCTGATTAGTCCAGGCACCATTTTAGAGCTAGCTTACCCCACACTGATTGGTCCAGTTCAGCAGTTCAAAACCAGAATGGGGAACTAGGCAGACACAGTTCTGACTGCAAAGAAAGCAGGTTAGACAAACTGTAATTTCATTATTACTCTAAATGATTTCTGGCAAACAGTTACATCTTTCAGATAGGTTCCCTTTGCACTCTAGTGACTGCAAAATGGAGTGAATTGGCATAGCTCAGTGGTACTCAAACAGAAGCAACACAGTCCGCTTCATACAAACTAATTATATCTGCAAGCAGACAGCTCTTAAAGAGACAGTACCAGAGGCTCTAAAACACTTACTGATAAATGGCTTGAACGCCAAACACCATTCAGGCTTGGAGCATTCAAGCAAGCTCCTGGAAGTCTTTTGGGAACCCCCATTTGCAGGGGGGTTACACCCTTCCTGGCCTAGGAAAGCTTGACGTCCGCATCAAGCAAGTACCCCCATAAGTTTCAACTGCAACCATATACATTTGCATTAGGCTCACACATGTAATCATCAGTCAATACATCATTTTACCAAGAACACATTTCTGAAACATTGCAGTACGTCATTCTTTACACAGTATTACACACACATTGTACCATAACTCAAGTTATTACCTCTTGTACATGAAACATAGAAACATAGAAACATAGAAGTTGATGGCAGATAAGGACCGCAAGGCCCATCCAGTCTGCCCATTTCTTTTTCTACCTTATAAATGTGCCATCGGCCTTTGCTATGTCAGTGACCTATCTATTCATAGTCATTTGTATTGCTCCCTTATGCCTATCCCATGCCTGTTTGAAGCCCTGCACTGTATTCATAGCCACCACTTCTTGTGGTAAGCCATTCCATGCATCTACCACCCTTTCTGTGAAAAAGAATTTCCTCACATTCCCCTTAATCGGCCTCCCTCTAATCTCATGCTGTGTCCTCTTGTCCTGCTATATTTCTTATATTTAAACATGTTAGACTCTTTCACCTTGTTTATGCCTTAAGGTGTTTAAATGTCTCGATCATATATCCTCTCTCCCTCCTTTGCTCAAGGGTATACATATTGAGCTCCGTTAATCTGTCCTCATATGTCTTCTGATGCAGTCCCTGCACCATTTTGTTGCCCTTCTGGACTGCCTCAATTTGGTTAATGTCCTTGTGAAGGTGTGGCCTCCAATACTGCCGCAGTACTCAGATGGGGCCTAACCAATGTCTTGTACAGAGGGATTATTACCTCCCTCTTACGACTTGTGATACCCTACTAGCCACGCCCTAACACCCCCTAGCCTTACCTACTGCTTTAGAGGTCTGCTTGGATGATTTCAGGTCATCAGTGATGATGATGCCCAAGTCTCTTTCTTCCTTTGTGACTGCTGTAACTCCTCCCAGCCTATAAGTGGCTTCAGGGTTTCTCTTCCCTATGTGCATGATTTTGCACTTTTTGCATTAAATCCCAGTTGCCACTCTTCTGACCATTCTGCTAGTTTATCCAGATCTCTTCTCATTCTGCCCACCCCATCTGGATCATCTACTCTGTTGCAGATCTTGGTGTCATCTGCAAACAGACAAGCCTTACCCTCTAGTCCATCTGTGAGGTCACTAATGAAGATGTTGAATAAGACTGGCCCCAGGACTGATCCCTGAGGTACCCCACTTGTGACTTGCATCTCTTCTGACTGTATACCATTTACCACCACTCTCTGTTTTCTGCCAGTCAACCAGTTTGCCACCCAGTTGACCAACTTCTGACCCACCCCGAGCCTACCTAGATTATTTATCAATCTTCTATGTGGAACAGTGTCAAAAGCTTTGCTGAAGTCAAGGTAGGCGACATCAACTGCTCCCCTTGGTCCACCACTCTGGTTACCCAGTCAAAGAAATCTATGAGATTAGTTTGACAGGACCTTCCTTTTGTAAACCCATGCTGTCTTGGATCCTGTGCTCCTATGGATTCCAAGTGTTACTATCCTTTCCTTAAGGAGTACTTCCATAATCTTGCCCACTACTGAGGTAAGACTGGCCGGTCTGTGGTTCCTGCCTCCTCCCTGCTACCACTCTTGTGGAGTGGGATCACATGAGCCCTTCTCCAGTCTTCTGGGACCTCTCCTGTGCTCAGAGACTCACTAAACAATTCTGCTAATGGCTCTGCTAGTTCCTCCTTTAGCCCTTAAGGTACCCTGGGATGTATGCCATCAGGTCCCATTGCCTTATCCACCCTGAGCTTAGCAAGCTCTTGTAGGACCCTTTCTTTTGTGAAGGGAGTAGTGCTCACCTCCCTTCCCCCTGTGTCCATGATGCTGAGCTGTGGGCCCTGCCCTACCTTCTCTTCAGTAAATACTGAGCAAAAGTATCTATTTAGGATAGAAACCTGAAGAGAGGGGGCCCTTCCCTATCAGTTACCTTGGGGCTGGACGGGGCAAGGGCACCATACTTAGAGGGCAACACAAGTAACTTGGAGTTAGCACTGACGCTCAGTTTAGGCAATGAGCTCGAGGACACATACACTCCTTTATGGACAACATTGAGAGGCAGGTCCACTGGCCGGCCCAGGGAATCATAACTGAGGTGCACCACAGGCTTTACAGCTCGACCAGCCTTTCTAGGGAACTGTTACAGTCTCTGCACTCTGAGCCTCATTTTCAGCATTGTCCTCACTTGTCAGGGGTCTCCATGGGGGTAGAGGGCTGGAACTTGGGGCACTTTCAGCTCCAGGAGTTACAGTTTCTGAGTCCACAACATTTGGCTCGCATGGAGCGTCTGACACTGGCAGTGGACTGTCAGGGCACTCAAAATACTCTTCTTGTTCTGGTGTATCACCAGTCTGATCCAATCATCATTTTCCTCCCTGAAAGCTCAAACAGTTCAACCATGCACATGATTCCATTTCCTCTGATGTGATGCTTTGCACTTCACTTTCTGGGAGCATTGGCTCCAGGGACGGAAGCTGGGGACTTAGACAGTCCAGAAGGGCCAGCTTAGTCTCCAGTATTGACTAGGGATTGCCCAGAAACAATTGACTCAGTTCGTAAGAAGGATAGTATTCAAAGTCACTCTCACTTTCTTCCGATATGGACTGACAGTCATGCTCAACTGGGACTTGTGGAGGGAACACTTTAACTTTGCTTCTTGTAGGTGCAGACTTTCTTGATCTTTTCTTAGCAGCTCTAGTCACTGGTCCAGAGGGCATCTTCTAGGGGCTCAGACTCAATCAAGATTTGTCCAATGGGCAGTAAATGATTTCTATGCATTGTTTTACATCTTTGAATTATTCTCAGGCCTTACTTTGTACACTGGCACATCATCTAGTTTGCCCACTATAATGTGAGGGAGATGGTGCCATCTGTCAGCAATCTTGTGTTTGCCATGCAGTCCCAGATTTCTTAGCAATACCCGATCTCCCTCCTGGAGTTCCTGTGCTTTCACCTTTTTATCATACCTTTCTTTGTTGGCCAGATTTTTTTTGGCAGCCATGGTTTGAGCCAGTTGGTACGCATGAGTTAGCTGGGCCTTTAACTTTTGCACATACTGTAAATAGTTGTCAGCTTGAAACCCATCAGGAGAGAACCCAAAACACACATCTACCGGTAATCGAGCTTCTCTTCCAAACATCAGGTGGTAGGGGGAGAACCCAGTGGCATCACTTTTGGTGCAGTTATAAGCATGTACCAGGGTGCTAATTTGTTGGCTCCATCTAGGCTTGTCCTTTGGGTGCAGGGTGCCTAGCATATCTAGCAAAGTGCGGTTGAAACATTCAGGCTGTGGGTCCCCTGAGGTGGTAAGGAGTGGTTCTGGACTTTCGTACTCCCCACAGAGAAAGCATCTCTTTGATCAGATGACTCTCAAAGTCTCTCCCTTGATCAGAATGGATTCTTTGTGAGCCCCATAGTGAACAAAAAGTTTTCTACAAGTACTTTGGCCACAGTGGATGCTTTCTGGTCTTTGGTGGGAAAGCTTGGGCATATCTCGTGAAATGGTCAGTGACCACCAGCACATTACTGATATTTCTTTGATCTGACTCCAAACTCAGAAAATCAATACAGACCAGCTCCATGGGTGCACTGGTGGTGATGTTAACAAGGGGCAGCCCCTCTGGGGCAAAGTTTTCCTCTGTAAGCAGTGACTACAAGTTCAGAATGTTGCTCCACATCAGCCCCCATCTTAGGCCAATAGAATCTGGATCTCACCAAGTCAAGTGTTCTGTCTATACCAAGGTGCCCTATGTGGTTGTGCAAGGACATCAGTACTGAGTCTCGAAAGGCAGGGGCAGCACTAGTTGTTGTTTGTCTACTTGTCCCCTCTGTCTACTGTTTCTCTGTATAACAGTTTATTGATCAGTTTCAACTTAGGACCTTCTTTGTATAACAGTGCAGTTCTCAAATCAGTGGGCGTAATTTGACACATCTTTTCCTGCATAGAGGGCTTCTAAAGCTGCTTTGATCATGGGATCTCGGGATTGAGCCCGCTTGAATACTGTCATTGTCCAGCTGAGGCAGTGCACCAATGTCTATTGCAGAAAAGTGGCATAAGCAGCAGGTATGCAATTCTCAGAGAGTCCCAAGCAATCCACCATGCGGTCCACTGCGTCCGTGGACATTTGTTCCTCCCTGTCAAACTTCGGCATAGTGCCGAATGTCAGGTTCTGCCAATCGGACCCAATCATTCTGGAGAACAGGCCTCCGGAGAGAGCATCAGCATCTATGTGGTTCCAGACCTGCTTGGTGATTCGAGCATAGTCATATGTAGATAATGCAGAAAGCCACCTATGGCCAGTGGCATCCAACTAGCTGAGGTCTGCACATAGGTCAAAGGATTATTGTCAGTTTTACTAGTATTTTAGCCCCATACAAGTACTCATGGAATTGGTCAACAATAACCCACTTCAAAGCTAGGAACTCTAACTTATGTACAGGGATAGTTCTTTTCGGATGGGGTCAGGCTTCTACTGGCAAAGGCCACTGGTCTCAGGCCATTCTCGTGCTCTTGGTACAACACAGCCCCCAACCCTTGCAAGCTAGCATCAGTGTGCAGGATGTAAGGTTTTCTTGGATCGGCATAGGCCAGCACTGGAGCATGGGAGTTGATATATGATCTCATGAAAAGCAGTCTCACAATCAGGAGTCCAGCGGGCCCCAAATACTTCACTCGGACGAAAATACACTCTTTCAGTCTTGAGGGACGCTGACTTTTGGTATTTTTTGTGGGTTGGGGGATACCCTTGAGTAAGGTTAAGTAAAGGACGGATCACTCTTGAATAGTCCTTGATGAAACGCCGATAATAACCACAGAATCCCAGGAATCTTTGCAGTTCTTTTAGATTTTTGGGCTGTGGCCAGGTGGTCAAGGCCTCAACTTTACTTGGGTTGGTCTCTATTCCCTCGGTGGATACTATGTGTCCCACATACTTTACTGATGTTTGAAAGAATTGACACTTATCAATGGACAGTTTAAGGCCAAAGTCCTCCAGTCGGTCCAATACCTTAAATAATCTGCTCTCATGTTCCTCCAGTGAGCTGCCAAACACAATAACATCATCTAGGTATACCAGGCACTCTAGTAAATTCTGTCCCCACTGCATGCTCCATCAATCGTTGAAAAGTGGCTGGGGCACCTGAAATCCCTTGAGGCATCCTCATGAATTCATAGAAGCCAAGCGGACAGATAAAGGCTGTCTTCTCACGGTCCTCTGGAGCCATCGGGATCTGGTAGTACCCACTGCGGAGATCCAGCACAGAGAACCACTTGCTCCCATTTA
Organism: Neoceratodus forsteri; assembly: GCA_016271365.2. Classification (NCBI taxonomy): domain Eukaryota; kingdom Metazoa; phylum Chordata; order Ceratodontiformes; family Ceratodontidae; genus Neoceratodus; species Neoceratodus forsteri. The sequence goes on from CM028135.1 coordinate 758,487,907, forward strand.
GGCAGTCCAAAGCATCCTGAATGCAGGGCATTGTGTACTGATCAGGGATAGTCCACGGTTTAAGGTGTGATAATCCACACATCCTTACTGTCCCATTCTTTCCTCACTACCACAATGGAAGCATAAGGGCTTCTGGATTCTTGTATTACACCAGCAGCTAACATCTCTTGCAGATGCTGTCTCACATCATCTATGTCAGCAGGTGCCAGGCGTCGAGACCTCTCACAGAAATGGTCTTTTCGTCATGCAGCCAGATATTGTGCTCAGCTCCTTGCACACATCCTACATCCCATTCCTTTAAAGAAAACACCTGGTCTCTCTGGGCAAGCTTCTCACTGATCCTCACTTTCCATTCAGCTGGCAGCGGTCGCCGAAATCAAACAAGTCAGGTTACTCTGTCATTCTTCCTTGAACTCTTGCTGCTGGGTAGCACTGCAGTGTCTGCACAATGCACATTAGCCAGGATGCAACCTCTATTTACCTCGAATGTCTCTTCAGACACATTATGAACTTGGACCATTACCCTTCTGGCATAAGCATGGGCTCTGAGCGGGCAAAATACTAGGCTTGACCATTAGTCCCTCTGGCAATTTTCCATCGCCTGGTGCATCCAACATTAACATTTTATTCTTAACATCCTTTCTGATACGGACCTCTCCTGTAAGGTACACTGGGCATTTGGCGTGGGATCAGAGACTCAGGATCCTTCTTCCATACAATTCCGACCGGTTCCTCTGGTTCTATTTTTCAGTATCTCTCTGTGCCTCATAGGCCTTCTTAATTAAAGCGGGAACTCTTAAAGCTCTACTAGTCTTCGACCCTGTTTTCATAACACAATTGTGCCAGCCTTCTGAACATATAAGCATTTGTTCCAATCAACAAAGGGACACCATCATACAGTCCAGTGGGGGACACACTAAGGCTAGGGTCTCTTGTTCGGCCACTCCAGCCAGGAGGTGGGAAAAGACAGCCAAATTCGGATATACCCAGAATAGGGTAGGCCTTCTCACTTAACCCCATACATGCAGTCCTTCTAATGGTTGTAAGGGCGTCTGACAAATGCTTCTGATACCAATCCTGGAACATAATTGTCACTTGGGAGCCACTGTCTAATACAGCTCTTGCAGACACTCCATTCACCTTTACAGTGGTCTCCATGGAGGGACCCACTATTCTGGACCAGTCTGGAGAGGCGGCGGTAGTGGGGCCTGGGCAACTGACCTTGTCACAAAGGGGCGTGAATTAGCATTTTTTGGTGCCCTCACTGGGATCATTTCGTGCACCTCTTAACCACTGATTTGTTCTCCGAAGCTTCCTTGTAGCCTATATGCAACTTTGTCAGTGTCTTTTGGGGACGGCATTCTCTTTTCATGCGCCTATCCTTCCACAATTATAGCAAACATATTTTCTGGAGTTTGAGCTGGCGAGGTGCCACACTGGGAGCCAGGGCGGGGTATTACTAACTGGAAACCTTGGTGCCATCTCTGTCTGGGTGTGAGTAAGCATTTGGAACATCTCGTCAGTTCCTCCACTTCCATGGTCAAGGAATCAGAGTTGAACTGTTATCAGCAGGAGATACATGGGTGGATACCCCCACCCCCATAGCAGATGCAGATCGGATATAGGTCAGGGCCCGTACTTGCAGGTGTGGCCTTCATAAAGGACTGTTTTTGAATTCCGGATCTCTCTCAACAGTTCCCTTCCATTGTGGCATATCTTTTCCTTGTCAGAGCACTCATTGACTGTCAACCTCTGCCCCTGAACTTCACTTGATGGGTCACCCTCAGTCACTCGGGTCGTAGCTGCAGCTATTGGTGCAGGTCCCTCCCGAGGTCGCCTTTTCTCAACTCCTCGAATTTCGCTCATTAACTCATTATAGGAGGGTGGGGATTCCAGTCGATTTGCCAGGTGTAACTGAAGCAACAGCAATTCTGAGAAGGGGGCAGACTTAAGGATCCTGTCCAGCCTGGTTCGGTCCAGTTCAATCGCTGGCAAACTACCCTTTCTGAGGCATTCTTGCAACAATTTTTTCCAGCCTGATACATACACAGACAACAACTCCCCTTGGTACTGTTGTGCATCTCTTACTCTCCACCATGAGTCCTCATCAGAATCTGGGCTCCCATACACATTCTCCAGGGCCTCAAGATAGGCCTGTGCAGTCACTTCAGGGTTACTGGCCGTTTAGCACGAATGGAAGCCAGGGCAGGACCTCAGAGGCTCTCACTAACCCTCTTTCACTTTTCGGCCGAGCATTGCCATTCTAGCACTAGGGGCAACATAGTCTATCCAGGTCTCCCAGCATCCTCCCCTTGGGGGGTGGGGAGGTGCCAGAGAAGATCCTCAACCGTGAGAGTCGTGACTAATGGCAGGTGCAGAAATAGGAGTCTGCATTGTTCAGCCACCATTACGGTACTGGGCGGGGAGAGGGTGTTGGGAGGAACACCCCAGGTGGCAAGAATAGTTTCTTCAAGTCCTCCACAGTTTTCCCTTCTCCCAGCAACCATTTAGCAAATTTCTCCTCAAAGTTTCAGATAGTGGTGAGGCTCATTTCCCCGGTCTTTACTGTCATGGTTATCCTCTCAAGCAGTGGGGGCTCCCTCTGGGGTAATGGTCTGTGGCACTTTGGAGCTATCTATGAGATCCTTAAACTCTACTAGGGCCAGAAAAGTGTGGGTGAGCAGATTAGCATGCCGACCCACCACCACAGGGTTTTTGTAAACCTTCCAGCTTGGAAAGTACTCCTGTACAGTGTCCGATTGATACCTCAAGGGGATGTCCAGTATAAGAATAATAGCATTTTGGGGGTCAATCTCACTCCCCAGTACACCACTCCACCAGCCGGTGCACCTTCACTTCGAGTGCCCATTTTTTCTTAACAGTGGTTCAGTAAATATGGCCACTAGAGGACACACAATCCCAGTGGTGCCTCAAGATGTAACCCCTAGATGGCGCTATCCCAGGGCTACTACCCCTGCCTGATTTGCCACTAACAGGTTGAGGGCCTGGATCCAATGGTGGTGCCTCCACCCAGAGGTCAGGGTTTGCAATAGTTAAATTTACTTGGTCACAGCCCTCTGGGACACTGCAACCCCTTTCTTCCCACTAGTGGCCCACACAATATATGGTGTAACCCCTGCAAATGGGGGTTCCCAAAAGACTTCCAGGAGCTTGCTTGAATGCTCCAAGCCTGAATGGTGTTTGGCATTTAAGCCATTTATCAGTGAGTGTTTTAGAGCCTCTGGTACTGTCTCTTTAAGAGCCGTCTGCTTGCAGACATAATTAGTTTGTATGGGGACTGTGTTGCTTTTGATTGAGTACCACTCGAGCTGCTGCCAATTCACTTCATTTTGCAGTCACTAGGAGTGCAAAGGGAACCTATCTGAAAGATGTAACTGTTTGCCAGAAATCATTTAGGTAATAATGAAATTACAGTTTGTCTAACCTGCTTTCTTTGCAGTCAGAACTGTGTCTGCTAGTTCCCCATTCTAGTTTTGAACTGCTGAACTGGACCAATCAGTGTGGGGTAAGCTAGCTCTAAAATGGTGCCTTGGACGAATCAGAACTTGGACTCATAATCTGGGCCAGCCACAAGAGGATTGTATGGGCAGTGACTCTGGGAGATGTAGTTTAGACTTCAGTGCCTTTTGGACCAACAGCAGCAGTCTATTGTGGTGACAGCCAATCCAGTCAAGAACTGGGAGGAACTCAAAGGAAGTGCCGGTTTTGTCTGTTGGAGTTTCAGTTTAGCTTTGGCAGTGAAGAAGGAAGGAGCCTGTGCTTTTCAGTGTGCAGTTTTAGTCAAAAGCGTGTGTAAGGCCCAGAGTTCCGGTCTGCAGCTTGTGTAACAGCTTGTTAGGACTGAATCAAGTCCTGTGAAAAGAATCAAAGGATCTCTGAAGAGTAGAAACCAGGCTCACCCTGTAGAAGACTGGAGGATTGCTGAAAATTGCACTCGGTCTGTCAGGAACTGAATCTGCTGTGTGTTCTCCGGGTATTGTGCAGTAATTGCGTCGGGATACAGATGCAGCCTGCCTGGTATAGTGCTTTCTTTTTATATGGATGTGTGAAGAGGTTGTGTACCTCAAGTGAGCCCTGCTGACATTGAAGGACCCTATCTTATTTGGAGGTCGTGAGTACTAATTCAGGGTCGCTCCTGTTGAATTGCCACATTAAATCCAAATGGAATTACTGTACTGCTGACTGTTTAAATAATTTTCTTTTCTCTGTGTGGAAGGGCCCTACCAGCTGCCACGGTTTGGACTAGCCACTAGGGCTTGGGTACCCAGGGACAGTAACTGGTAGAGGATAGGCCTTATGCACAGAGCCATAGAGTAGATAGTAGAGTGATAAGCTAATTAACCTGATTTCCCCTGTCCTTGTTATATCCCCTAAATAAATCAGAGCTGCTTGTTTCAGCAAAGTTACTGCCTGAGGTATTTGTCTATGTTAAAGTACTGTACTGTGATTGTTGCACTGTATCTCATTTCACAGGAGGTCCCAGTGCGGAACCAGACCTGGGGGTAAGTGTATACTGTGAAGGTAATTCTGATATATTGTGTGGGCCACTAGTGGGAAGAAAGGGGGGTTGCAGTGTCCCAGAGGGCTGTGACCAAGTTAGTTTAACTATTGCAAACCCTGACCTCTGGGTGGAGGCACCCGCCATTGGATCCGGGACCCTCAACCTGTTAGTGGCAAATCAGGCAGGGGTAGTAGCCCCTGGGATAGCGCCATCTAGGGGTTACATATCAGAATTACCTTCACAGTATACACTTACCCCCAGGACTGGTTCCGGCACTGGGACCTCCTATGAAATAAGATACAGTGCAACAATCACAGTACAGTACTTTAACATAGACAAATACCTCAGGCAGTATAACTTTGCTGAAACAAGCAGCTCTGATTTATTTAGGGGGATATAACAAGGACAGGGGAAATCAGGTTAATTAGCTTATCACTTTATCTATCTACCTATGGCTCTGTGCACAGGCCTATCCTACCAGTTACTGTCCTGGGCACCCAAGCCCAGTGGCTAGTCCAAACCGTGGGTAGCTGGATTCACTTGAGGCACACAAGCCTCCTCACATTTATATGGTAAAAAGAAAGTACTATACCAGGCAGGCTGCTTCTCTATCCCAATCGCACTACTGCACAATACCCGGGAGAACACACAGCAGATTCAGTTCCTGACAGATCGAGTGCAATTCCAGCAATTTCTCCAGTCTTCTACAGGTGAGCCTGGTTTCTACTCTTCAGATATCCTTGATTCTCTTCACAGGACGGATTCAGTCCTAACAAGCAGTTACACAAGCTGCAGACCGGAACTCTGGACCTATACATGTTTTTTGACTAAACTGTGCACTGAAGAACACAGGGTTCCTTTCCTTCACTGCCAGAGCTAAACTGAAACTCAAAAGACAAAACCGGCACTTCCTTGAGTTCCTCCAGTTCTTGACTGGATTGGTTGTCACTCACAATAGACTGCTGCTGTTGGTCCAAAAGGCGCCAAGTCTCAAACTACATCTCCCAGAGTCACTGCCCATACAATCCTCTTGTGGCTGGCTCAGATTACGAGTCCAAGTTCTGATTGGGTCCAAGGCACCATTTAGAGCTAGCTTACTCCCACACTGATTGGTCCAGTTCAGCAGTTCAAAACCAGAATGGGGAACTAGGCAGACACAGTTCTGACTGCAAAGAAAGCAGGTTAGACAAACTGTAATTTCATTATTACTCTAAATGATTTCTGGCAAACAGTTACATCTTTCAGATAGGTTCCTTTGCACTCCTAGTGACTGCAAAAATGGAGTGAATTGGCAGCAGCTTGAGTGGTACTCAAACAGAGAAGCACACAGTTCCCCCCATACAAACTAATTATGTCTGCAAGCAGACAGCTCTTAAAGAGACAGTACCAGAGGCTCTAAAAACACTCACTGATAAATGGCTTAAACGCCAAACACCATTCAGGCTTGGAGCATTCAAGCAAGCTCCTGGAAGTCTTTTGGGAACCCCCATTTGCAGGGGGGTTACACTACCAACCCTGTCCTCCAGGTGGAGGTGCCCGTTTCAGTACCCAGGCCCCTTAACCTGCAACTAGTCACGCAGGCAGGGGTAGTAGCCCTTGGGATAGCGCCACCTAGAGGTTACAGTAACATGGGAAAAAATGCTTTAAAAAAGCATGTCACCCTTCCCCTTGGTGGACTGGTCTAGTCCCACTGCCATTAAACACTCCCTTCAGTTGTCACTTCTCTTTTCCCTCACATAAACAGATTGTTTAATAAAATAAATGTCAGCTGCTGGCATTGGGCCACGAGCCAACATCATCATTAAAACCAACCCCCCTCCCAAACCCAGTCCACTCTAATCTCCAAAAGGTTATTGATACAATATTAGGCCCCTCCCAACTGCTCACTGCTACTTTTGGGGGGTGCAATGACAGACTATCCAGGCTAACCCCGTTGTTCACCCTTTCCAGCTTGTAGTGCACTGTCTCCTGAAATCTGCCTTCAGCCCTTAGTGATGCACAACCCACTGCTTCCCTCTTGGTCTTACGCACCAGGCACTAATACCATCAGATGGCGAATTCAGACTGTATTAGTACTGCAAGGAATGGCATACTACAGGTTAGTGAAGATGAACAACTGGACTAACCTGAAAAGTCCACCACTCCCCCACCCCCATGCACACACACAATATAATATTGTGTAATACTGCTTTTCTTCTTCATCTAACTGTGTTGGACATTGGCTAGTGGGTGGTTAGCTTTTTGTGTAGGATTAGGTGTGCCACAAGTTCTTACACACCACTCCATTGCTAGGACAACAATCGTGTTAGATGAGGAGAATGAAAAACACTCTTCCCATCCTCTAGAGGGAGTGCTCATGTCATTGTCTTTTATTGCACCTTAGCCTGAAAAAGGTTAGTATAGAAAAGATGTCCGAGTAAGGAGTTTGGCGGAAAAAAAAAGGATCTTCACAAAATGGTCTGGGCCAGATACAGTATGAAACATAAAATATATATATTTCTACACTCAGAAGGTTATTTGGAATGGCTTACCATTAGATGTCACTGTGAGTAGAGAAAAAAATGAATATAAAATTAGACTTGATAATTACATGAGCAAGCTGACTGACATGAAGTATTACCACTGAAAGAATGGGAAGCACTATTAATGGGCGATCCTAACCTTTTTCTGCCCACACAGCCACCTTAGTATGAACCTTAGATATACCCCTGGGAGCCACGGAGCCCTAGGAAGAGGATTGTGTGGAGGGGTGTCTCCTCTCAAGGGAGGCACACTGCTGGCCTTCAGGCCAGTCAAGAGGGTAGGGAGCTGAGCCTCCTGACAGTGAATGTTCTGGTCATAACACAGCCATCAGTAAATGAAGTCCTGAGTGGCCCTCCTGCTGGATCAGTAGATACAGACATCATAAAGTATGTGCACTATAGTATATTTACTCAACTGTATACAAAACAACAGACAGCGTGGGTTACTAACCATTACCTCTTAGAAACAGATAGTGACAGTGGAAAAAGACCAAAGATCCATCTAGACTGCCTGGAATTCCCTATCTACTTATTACTCTGCAGTCTCATTATGACATCATCTCACTGAGCCATGCAAAGCATTCTGGTCCATGTAGTTTACGATGAATCTAACAGTCTACAGTACAACACAGTAAACCCTGCTTCTCAATAGAGCAGATAACGCTTATAAGAAATGTTATGTTCCACTCTCCCCTTAAATTTTCTGCAAGATGTCCTATTAATAACATTTCTTTCTTTTCAGTAATGTAACTTTAAATAACAATTTAACATTAAAAAAGCACTTTCTTCCTCACAATACAGACAAGGTTAAGGGCAGGCTACTCTGACCTCATAAAACATTTAGGGATTATTCTGTCTTGTGACTGGGAACTTGTTCTCTAATCTGACTTTTACAGATTCAGTCAGTTAGGAGATTTATGAGCTCTTAGTGGATAGTGTCTTTCAAAGTTAGGCTTGCCTCCACCATTTGTTACAATCACATCAATGTCAGTGTGAACGCTCCTTGATAAAGACTGCAGTGCAACTGCTTCCAGTTGTGCTGTATGATTCAGACATTCTTCTAACTCAGTGAAAGGACTAATTCCTACTGGCTTTAGAGGTACAACAATCATGTCTCTCATATTCTCCCAATACCTGGAAGACGGTGCACTACAGTCAGGATCTTGTACTCTGGGCAATAACAAATTGGTTATACAGTACGTACTTTGCACACCCTTGAGTCAATTCGAACTAAAAAAACAGAGGTCCACATTTCCTTTTGATGGATCCACACTCCCATTTTCCTTCCCCTCTAGGAAACAATGAACTGTACTTTCACCTTGTCCTCGGTTTTGAATTCTCACAGATTTTTCTGACTCTTGTCTAGCTGTGTTTTTGCCACTCTTGCTTGGCTTCAGCAGTTCTCCACAGCTGTGTCCTAAGCAAAGTAAAACTGTTGGAGAGCTGACACTTCAGAAACATTTCAGCTCGTAAAAAACCTGTAATGGAATGTGGAGTGCCTTGATATATAACAAGCATTTGTCAATGCCGAATGTTTGCTTGCTGGCATTGGCATTGGTAGTGTAGAAGTTACAGAGCTGCGTAATAGGAATGGCAGTGAAGTATTGAACTGAAGCCAACCCCACCACCACCCTGCAGAGAGTGACAGGCATTGGGGTGTGCCTTTGGGTCGTCAGGCATAACGGCCACGCCATTTCACCACACCCCACCCTGCAGACACTGACAAGTGTCACAGTGTTCCTTGGTTGTCTTTGGCCCTTATGCGCACCCCATTCCATTAGGAAATATAGTGAGATGGGTGCGATATAGGAGAATGGGGTGAACTTTGGGGCCGAAGAGTCCAAGGCATACCTCGATGCCTCTCACTAGCTGCAGGGTGTGGAATGGTATGAGCATTACAGGCAAGAATCCCAAGTCACACCCCTGATGCCTGTCATTCTCTACAGGGTTGGGCATTATGGTTGGAAACCCTAATACCTCAAGCATTCGTTGGTATTTTCACTCCAAATTTTCAACATGGTTTTTTGTGACCCCACCTCATGAACAGTGGCAATATCAGTTTGTTAGCCGGTAAAGCTGCTTATGCACAGCTGTATCACGGGTATTTAGCACCACAGGTGCAAAAACATTCTGAACAGGATGTAAAAATGACAGCTGTACTGTTCATGGGCAGGTGTAAAATGCAATGTTGCAAATCTGCAGTAAAAATATTTAAAAACTGGTGAAGTCACGGCGTACATAGAAACTGTGCAACACACACCGTATATAATTAGGTTGGGATTTTACAGCAGATTGTCAACTCAGGCATTTTGTGCCTCCGATCATGAACAATGTCACTGTGATTTTCTTTATCTGTCCCGAACAATGATTTCCCACAGCGACCACGCATCTCTGCGCTGAAAGTGTGAAAAACACTTTGGCCATGTTGTGAAAAATGACAGCTGTACTATTCGTGAGGAAGTGTGGAAAAATGCCACTGGTGAAAATCTGGACTGAAAATATTACAAAGTCATGAACTTATGAGGGTGCGTGGAAACTGCGCAATGCTCACTTGTAACACAGTCATTTTATGGACTTTTGTCACCAAATTTTTAACATAGCCATTTTAAGACCTCTGCTCATGAACAGTGTAACTGTGATTTTCGTAATCTGTCCCAAACATTGCTTTTGCACACCAATAGCACCATTGTGTGCTACATGTGCGAAAACACATTTTGGGTGACATATGAAAAATGGCAGCTGTACTGTTCATAAGGAAGAGTAATAAATGGCAATGTTGAAAATCTGAGTGAAAATATTAAATTCAGAAACTTACGAAAGCATGCATAGGAACTGCGCAACATGCTTGTAAAAACAGTTATTTTTTCACCAAATTTTCAACATAGTCATTTTAAGACCTCTGCTCATGAACAGTGTCACTGTGATTTTCTTAATGTCTCATACATTGATTTAGCGACATCGACTGCGCCATTGTGCGCTACTGGAGGAGACACATTTTGGGCAAGATGTGAAAATGTCAGCTGTACTGCTCATAAGGAAGTGTAGTAAAATGGCAATGTTGAAAATCTGGAGTGAAAATATTGAAAATTCGCAAACTTACGAGCGTGCGTAGGAACTGCGCAATGCACGCTCGTAAAACAGTCATTTTTAGGAATTTTTTCGCCAAATTTTCAACATAGCCATTTTAAGACCTCTACTCATGAACAGTGTCACTGTGATTTTCTTAATTTGTCCTGTACATCGATTTCGCTTTACCGACTGCATACACAATAAGCTACATGGTAGGCTTACATTTTAAGTGAGATGTGAAAAATGACAGCTGTACTACTCATAAGAAGGTGTGGTAAAATGGCAATGTTGAAAATCTGGAGTGAAAATATTGAAAATTTGCAAACTTACGAGTGTGCGTAGGAACTGTACAACGCACGCTCATAAAACAGTCATTTTTTTGGAATTTTTTAACCAAATTTTCAACATAGCCATTTTAAGACCTCTGCTCATGAACAGTGTCACTGTGATTTTCTTAATTTGTCCCATACATTGATTTCGCACACCGGCTGCACCATTGTGAGTTACATGGGCGGAAACACGTTTTGGGTGAGATGTGAAAAATGACAGCTGTACTGCTCATAAGAAGGTGTGGTAAAATGGCAATGTTGAAAATCTGGAGTGAAAATATTGGAAATTTATGAACTTAAGAGCGTGCGTAGGAACTGCGCAACGCACGCTCGTAAAACAGTAATTTTTAGGAATTTTTCACCAAATTTTCAACATAGCCATTTTAAGACCTCTGCTCATGAACAGCATCACTGTGATTTTCTTAATTTGTCCTGTACATTGATTTCACACACCATTCTGCCATTGTATGCTACGTGAAGCGAGCTGCGTTTTGGGTGAGATGTGAAAAATGACAGCTGTACTACTCATAAGAAGGTGTCGTAAAATGGCAATGTTGAAAATCTGGAGTGAAAATATTGAAAATTCGCAAACTTACGAGCATGCGTAGGAACTGCGCAATGCACGCTCGTAAAACAGTCATTTTTTGGAATTTTTCCACCAAATTTTCAAAATAGGCTTCTTTAGAGCCCACCTTATGAACACTAGCAGTGTCACTTCGTTAATCAGTCCCAAAAGGTGATTTCGCGCAGTGACTGTGAAATCACCCTTCGGGCCCGAATAACACCATGACAGTGACAGCATTCATGAGAAGGGGTCCCAAAAACCCCATGTTGAATATTTGGTGCAACAATTCCCAAAAATGCCTGAGATATGCAACAAAGTTGAAAAAACCCTATCTATCCCATTATACAGCTTACCGGCATTTCCTTAGTTCACGGTCGGCTTTGAAGAGTGCAGGCGTGTTCCCGGTCCACTGAGATGGTGGCGCTGGACTCCGGAGGCCAGTATGGGGTGAAGGGGGGTGTGGGGGAGGTGAGTGCGCAGTGGGTGAGGTGTGGGTTGTGGGGGCAGGGGCTGCGTGGGACCATTTTTCTTAACAGGTTTTTTTTTTTTTAGAATGGCCGGGGCGTTTACCATGCTGGGGTGGGCTCCCAGCGTGGCACAGGAGCTGACTGGTTGGGGAGGAGTGGGCCGGCGGGGATTGGGCACCCCGTCGGGCTATAATCTATTGCCATGCTGGGGTGGGCACCCGGCGTGGCATGTGGAAGGCTGGGGGGAGCACAGCATAGCTGATGGGGATTGGGCACCCCGTCGGCTATACAGTGTGTTGCAGGGGAGAGGGCAGCAGCACGCGCGGTATGTTTGTGTGTGTGTGTAGGGGGAGCTGCGCATGAGCAGGCGATATCTGATCGCTGCTCACTGAAGCATAGCTCCCCCTTTCAACTGTATGCCACTGCATTTTGGAGCTGTCATAGACAGCTCCAGCATGCATTGGAGGACTGGGGCCGCGCCTGCCAACACACTGACTGAATTAGAAGAGGGGGTGACACACCTCCGAAAACTCGGATGATGGCACTATGTTTCTTGCACATGCTTGCAAGCAAACATAAAAAGGAAGTTCGCCAGTTGATGTTGCAGTGGCAGTTTTGCCCAACCTTTGCCTACACTGAGTGCTTGCTTTGTGAGGGTCTTTTATAGTGTTTGCCTCATTTGAAGATGGAAGGTGAGAAAGCAGATAAGTATGTTTAATCTAACTGGAATTCATGAAGTGCTGCTTGCCTTTCTCTGCGAAATCAATATGGATTCTTTGGCAGACTGATGTTGGCCATTTCTAGGGGGGTGAAGGGTTGCCACAGGTGGCATATTCCAAACCTTCATGCACATTCCACGGCCCTTCATCTTCTGCTAAATGTCTTTGTCTAGTCCTGGCCACCAAAAGTAGCTCCTTGCTAGGGCCTTCACTGTGCACATCCTTGGGTGTTCACTGTGCAAGCCCTCCTGTAATCTGTTCCTACAACCCAACAGTACAATAACACCCAGTCCCCACAGTATGAAGCGCTGCTCTGTTGACAGCTGATTTCGTTGTGTAAAAAACAGACATAGTGCCTTTATGGTCACATAACTGGGCCAGTCATTTACAGTTAATTCCCACACCTGTGAAAGAATAGAATCCTTGTGCACCCTTCTGTGATCTCCCTTGTTGAAATATGGTATTCCCCAACACAGGAAAGGAAGAAAATAAATGACTGTTCAGCTGGGGTTGCTTGTTCTTGGCACAGCAACCTGGGCAGGGTATCACATTACTATGTTCCCCTGACTACCAATATTCAATATTGTACTGATATGGAATGAGAATTAACACCCATCTTTGCACCCTTACAGCTCCTAGTGCAGATATTGCTGACTTTGGGCCAAAAATTACCATAAGAGGCTTACAGTCGTAGTGTGAATTAATGACCATAAAGATACTTGTGAAATTTACATACCCCAAAAATAAACCCAAGAGCCTCCTTTTTGATTTGTGCATAGTTCTTTTCACTACTGGATAAGGTCCTCCATGCAAAAGCAGTAGGCCTCTCTTTGCCATCTTCTGTTACATGGGATATTACTGCCTCAACCCATATAGTGAGGCATCGCAGACTATCCTCAGTGACTTCTTTGTATCATAGTGTACTAAGACCGGACTGTTTAAAAAGTGTTGTTTAAATTTATTGAAAGCTGCTTTGCATTCACCCAGCCACTTCCAAGGCTTATTGCTTTGTAGTAGCTCAAATAAAGGTTTCAGGGTGGTTGCTAGGCCTCCCTAAAAATGATCATAATAGTGCAATAAATATTTATATGGTTGGTTCCATTTTGCTGTTCATTTTTATTGTGGTATGGGTGCCGTTTCGCTATTTTTTCTACTATTTTTTGTCATAATAGTTCAGTAATCCAAAGAATGATCAAAGTTCACTGACATTTGTAGACCTGGGCAGTTTATCTATGACCGTAACCTTTACTGTAGTGTTGTGCAATCCTTTCCCATCCACTACGTGTCCTAGATATTCCACATCGGACTGTAAAAACATACAATTCTCCAGCTTTACCCAGACACCATATGATTCAAGTCAGGTGAGCACTTTGTCCAGTACCTTTCAATTTTCCTCTTTTGATCGGCCTGTGATCAAAAAAAAGTCATAGAGGAAACATACCACATGATCCACTCCTTGCAAACGTTGGTCCACTATTGACTGAAAAATAGCAGGAGCACTAGAAATTCCATATGGTAATCTGTGGAATTTGTACGATATCCCATGGGTGATTACAGTCAGATACTCCTCAGAATCTGAGTCTATTTCAAGTACCTTGTATGCATTTGACAAGTCCAGTTTTGTGAAGGAAACCCCACCTGCCAGAAATCTTCAGCATTCAGAAGTGGATATGTCATCATTAATACAAGGATTTATAATCACTTCATAATCACCACATATGCGAAGGGATTTGTCTGATGTAAGTACTGCTACACTTGGAGCTACCCATCTACTTCTTTGCACCTTGGAAATTATGCTGCTGGCCTCTAACCTTGCTAGCTCTTTATCTACAGCCTCATTAAGAGGATAAGACATGGGCCATAGTGTGAAACAAAGGTTCCAGAAACAGCCTACCAAAACGTGTGCCTCACTGCAACTCAAAACTTATTAGGAAGCAAAACATATTTTACTGGGAGAAGTAAAAAGTGCAAGTTACATATGTAGAGCAGTCGACTGTTTTGCCACTGGTTCTAGCTAACAGAGACAGGCCAGCATTGCTAGAATGGAACTGGCCTCTGAAGGACAAACTGACCCCCCGACTCCCTAGTAGAATGGTTGCTTGGTTATTAAACACTGTTAATGCTTCTCTTTACATAGCTATCATAAGTGCTCCATTTCCAGATGACCATTCTCTGGTCCCCCACCCACGATCGGTTTCTCACCTTATGGGAAGAAGCTCAACTACTATTGTTTCCATCCTTTTGAACAATGTGTATATAATTGTCTCGTATGTTATCTCTTATTATCTCCGTTGCACGATTAACTAGGTTTATAGTCATCCTGTAGAAGATGTTTGAATAACTAGTTGTATTACTTATAGATATGCCTGTCCTGTGATGTAGTCCTGGAGCTTCGGCTGTGTGTAGTGAGTGGTAATGTTGTAAACCACTCTGGCAGCCATTTGATTTAATGGTTAAAGTTCTGTAACAAAGTTTGAAATCTCCCAATAAAAAGACTAACTGCAAAAAAAAGAATGGAACTGGCTTAAACATACTTTATCAGACTAAACTGGTCAAATATTTTCCAGGTGACAGAGAGCGACTTCACAGAGTAGCACAGTAAAAGCCATTTTGATCCACCATAAAACAGCCTTTAAAGAATGGTTGTAGCCCATAAAGAACTTTAAAGCAAAAATAAAGTTTTAACCTGAAGCAGAAATAATGTTACTATTGTTCCATTTCCAGTGTTGAGCTGCATATTCAAAGGTGTACCATCTAAGGGCATTTTAATATTTATCCCTTTTTCACCTCCATTTGCTGTGTACAGTGTAAATGGCCCCAAAACAGTTCAATACTTGGTAGTAAGACAGGAGAAGGTGGGTGCCCATCAAGCCTGTCTCCCACTAAAGTGTCATCTTCATCAGTGTTATTTCTAAAATCTCCTCTACACAGTGTGCTTCATGTGCAGCTGTGACCTCATGATTTTATAGCTGCATGCAATAGGCCTAATTTTGAGACCCTGGTGGCATTTTGTATTCTAGAATTTGCAGATGCTAGGTGAATGCTTCCCACCACACCTACAGCAAGCTTGCTGATATCCCATGTTTGTATCCCCCTTCCCCCACAAAGTACTTGATCCTGCCTCCTTTTTCAATATATTTACTATTAGGGGCCCACTGGTTGCAGTAGCAGCACTCCTCCACACTTTATGTACAGCACAGTGCTGCAAAACTATTTTCCCTGCCAGCTCCTGTGCATTTTTTGAGGCCATTTCCATGGCCAAAGCAATTTCTGGAGCAGACTGGAAAGTCAGGTCCTTTTCTAAAAGTACAGTATTTTATATTGATTTTCTTTTTAAATCACGCACATACTAATCTGTCTCTGAGTGCTTTGCTTTAAAAAGCTCCAGACTCGCCGTTTTTGGAATGTTGCTTTAAGGCTACAACATAATCAGCTTTTGTTCCATTGTATTTTGATCCAGGTGATACATCTGAAAATGCATTGCTGCTGTTTGTGGTTTGTGATTGTAATGTCCTGTTAGAGTCTGAGCAAACTGTGAACAGGGGTTATCTTTTGATTGTTTTTTTCTGGGGCTATTTAATTCTTTAACAGTCCGTAAACTTGGGTTCCAATTGCAGTCAAGTAAGCACTTACTTGTTTACCAATGATATCTCATTTGCATCCATCCACATTTCAAACCTCCCCAGATAGGAATCAAAAGTTTTTTTTTCTCATCAAACTCTGAAATTCTTTCAGTCTGAACCATGGTGGTATAGTGCCCTGTTTGTACATGTTTCAAGAAAAATTCACCATGTCAGCAGAAACTGTAACATACCAGTATTTACTTGATGAAATACAAAACAACAGACAGCACTGGTTGCTAACAATCTACCATTACCTCTTTATTACTCTCCAGCCTCTGCTATGACATACTGAGCAATGTAACTGGTCTATGTAGTTCACAGGGAATATAACAGTCTGCAGTACAACACAGTAAACCCTACTTTACAAGAGTAGGTACCCTTATAAGAAATGGTATGTAACATGTGCAGTGGAGCAATAGTCCCAGATATCCTTTAGGAGGCTTTTAGATTTGCGACTGAATGGGTATGGTGTACATAGATAGGACTGTAGGCCCAGGTGTCTTTTAGAAGACTATGGGTCCTGGAGTTGCTGAAGGAGTACCTCTATGGTGTTAAGACCATGTACCTGTTTGATAGCCTGGAAAGGCAGAAAGATAACTGTGTGTCCCCTTCAGGGTTACACTTGATGGATGGACAGACTGTTGTGTGCTATCAGTTTGTTGGAGACCATAAATAGATCAATGTGGTGCACTTCAACCTAACTTCTAGTATTTCCTGAAGGTGTGAGTGGCTGTGGTGTGTGTGTGTGTATACACGTGTCCCTGGTCGCTCTTACAGAAGGAAAAAAAAATATAACCCAAACCAGCCACCTAGCATCTTAAGTAAGCATCCCTGAAGGCTCTGGCTTACATATATTTTTAATGTTGCCCCCTCTGACACGTAACTAATAACTTTGGGGGGGGGGCTGTAGTAGTTAAGTAAGGCTAGCCCAGTCACTCTTATCTCATAGTGTGTCATTTCCTTGCTTTGTGTACTGATACGTGCTTCCAACCCTTGTCCCCTAAATTTACCATCGCTGAGCTTCACGGCCTGATGCAGGTCCTACTGGAGGACAGCAGATTAAATATCCGTACGTAGGAAGAAGACTGAGATCATGTCCCCTCTCAGGCTCCTTTTCTCCAATGTAAACAGTTACGGGCCTCCAGAATCTTCTCATAGCTTTTGTCTGAGCCAATTCATTTTGTGGTCCTGTGCTGCACTGCCATTACTGCCTCAGTGTCCTTTTTTCGGCTATAGAAGTCTTTATCCTCCTTCTCTAGTAGGATGGCCCCATCTCCTGTAGCCATCTCTCACCACTGCTGGGTTCCTGGTAATAGTCTCTCATGGATACCCCCATGGTGGGGCTAGGAAGGGGAGGACCATCCTCCCCACCCTGACAACAAATCCTGAAATCCAGAGGCTATTATCCATGACATGGTGGAGTAGGCTACAGGAAGACAGGCAGGGCTTCATGGAGACCACCCTCCCATTTTGCACTGTTCTTTCCCTCCCAATGCTGGGATGCACACATTGGCATGTGCACGTGAAGGCAGGTACGCTCTGCAGAAGTCACACTGCACCCACCCCTTTATGTCACTCCTGACCATCCTAACATCAGGCCTCCACCTAGTTGCGGTCACACAGCGGAGCTGGCAGTCGCCCTCCCATGGGAGAGGAGAGCAGTCCATCAGATGCACTGTCCTCTCCCACCCCAGCTCACTCTCCTGTGATTTGAATCCATTCTCGAAACCAGTTCACCAGTATGGGAAAAGGTAAGGTGCACACGTGGCACATCCAACCATCTTCGCCACCAGGCCAGCTACCTCAAAGTCTTTTTTGTATTGAGCAGTCAAAAGTGAACACAGTACTCCAGGCAGGGCCTGACCAGGACCCTAGAATGGGGCAAAATTACTTACCTAGAAGAACTTGGTGACCTCTTTGTGGAGAAATATTTCCTGAAACTCTAAAATTGGCAAAACTATGAAATTTGTAAAATTTCAACAGCCCAGCAAAAATATCCTCAAAGTTCTAGTTTTGAATGTAATAATAAGCTACAGAGTGGGGTAACATGTTTCACTGTATTATAAATTATGCATGACTTCAGCTAATCAGTTCAGAAACACATGCACTTCTTGTCTCAAGAGGGAATATTAAAGAGGAGCATTCTGCTTCAGAGGTGGGTGAGAAGCATTACAGTCTTAAAAATTAAAAAAAACGTATAAATCACATTAGTTTCAGTGACTTATAATATGTTTATTTGTGTACTGAAAGGTGTCTCTTACTGAATAAGAACACTTCCTCATACTGTTTGGGGCTGAGAGATCCGCTCACCTTTTCTTTGGCTTTGTGGTCCTCTCACTCAAAAAGGATGAAGGAAAAAATTACTCATAGTAGTAGTAATGATGTTTCTCCTAGAGGGTGTACTTGTGAGTCACAAAGATATTAGTATCTCAGGTCTAAGGTGTTGCCCCAGAAATAGAACTTTAGAATATTAAAGTTCAAACTCTGCAGTGTGGTCACACTCTACCTGACATTCCAACAGCAGCTTTATACTGGAAGAGCAGAAGTATGGCAGTGACCATTCAGCGAACATATGCTATTTATTAAGAAATATAAATACAATAAGAAATGACAAATTACAATATGTAAAAACTGCACAGTCTGAAACTATAAAATGCTCAAGCAAGAAACTCTTCTCTCTGTATAACTTTTTACCATCAGGGCTCCAGGTCAAGCAAGCTGCGGTCCTCCCGTGAAGAATCTCAATCTGCCCTGTTCTCAGGGCTTCATTAAGCCTGACCTGTTGCCCCATTTTCCACTTTCTCCCCCCACCCCCGTTAACCCGGGACTCCAGAATATGGTTACGCATGCGCATGGAGGTGGCACGCATGTGCCATGTGGTTCTGATGACCAAGGGTTTAGCCAGAAATTTCCATTTTGTACACACAATCTCCAACATCCCCACCCCCATTAAAAAATGTACACATCCTCTCCAAATGATACCCTTTCCAAACAAATCAGATTGTTGTTAGATGATTCCTCTAATCTCTAAAGAGGTTATACATGTACTGTATCTGTCTCCTAAACAACAGAAGTTTAAACAGAGACACTCCTCAGTGGTCTACACTAACCCAAATACTACAGATTACAATGAAAATGTTAACAGAAATGCACATGGTTTGTGACAGGCACTCAACAAAATTGCACACAGATGTGTACAGTGAGTATGCCTGCCTACACCCTTGCTGATAACGGCCCCTTACTTCCACCCAGGCTAATGCCTGGCTCCCTTGTCAGCTTGGCACTGCCACCTAGCCTCCACCAGGTTGCAGCCAAGAGCCAGGGAAGCCCATGTCCCTCCACAGGAGAGGAGAGCTAAATTGCAGCAGCTAAATTCAGATCCCCCCCCCCAGTTGACCCTCGTGATTCAGGCTCATTCCCAAACCCAGGTCGCTAAGTGGGAGGAGGTAAGGCATCCAGTGCTTCAACCCTCCATGCCACTGGGCCGGCTTAAGCAAGAAACTTTTAAAGCATTTGATATTATCTAGAAGGGGATATAGGGAGGGCTTGTATGACTCAGAAATGCACTGTCTAGAAGCAATATCATTACTAGGATGAGTACTTTTTCCTTCTAGCAATATATTTGTGATGTCATACAAATAGCAGTCTCCAAGTGATACTCGGGAGCAGGGTCTAGAACCTACAGTATTTAGGAAAATGTTCTGTAGCACAACAATACTAAAACTAGCATTCATTCTAGCTTGGATGTCCAGTTAGTAATGAAAAAGGAAAGCATTGTATTGTAGCTCTTGTAGTTGCCTTGCATACCTCAAGCAAGGGTAAAACCTTTAATGATGTCACTATAGGCCCATTTTACATGCACTGTCATATAACGGAATATTCCAAAATGCGGTTGCTCCATTCACTCTGCTGCCCTCAACTGTGCACTTGTACATGCGTCCCCTCGTATCACTCTCTTGGCTGTTCTGGCATTTTGACAGCCTTTCTGGGCAGCCAAGACACCATGAGATGTCATTACCATGGTAATGATATGAGTGGAAGGAAGCAACTAGATGGCTTGCCAAAATGGAACATGAGTCGGCAAACCCACAAAAGCTGGGAACGCATTTTGACTGAACGCTCACTTTTGTTCGGATTGGATCACCACAACCAACAGAAATGTAATGGCACAATGCTTCTGTAACTGTCATTCCGTTATATGACAGTGAGTGTAAAGGGGCCTTATGACAGATGTAGCTCTGGCGGAATGAACTTTCAAACTCACTGGTGGCTCCTTACTAGCCTTACCATAGCAGAATTCAATGCATGAGACAATCCAATGAGAGACTCGCAGCAGGCTTCCCTTTTCCTATCTCACCATAAGTGGCAAACAGTTGCCTGTTTTTAGTTCTGGGCTGTTTAGCCCTTTGCATGTAGAAACTTAAAGCTCTCTTGACACTCTGGCTGTGACAAGTCTTCTCCCCTACACTGGGATGAGGTTTTGGGAAAAAAACACATGCAATGTTATGGCTTGATTCATATGAAATGAAGAAACCGCTTTAAGAAGAAATGTCATACTTGTTCTAAGCACCACCTTATTCTTATGAAATACCATGAATTTAGTTGTATATACAAAGTGCTTGTAACTCGCTGACCCTCCTTGCAGAAGTGATGGCTACTAAAACACAGTTTTCCAGATTCAGTATTTGAGTTCTAATAAAAATATATGCTCACAGGAAAGAACTATTGTGAAAGAACCAAGTTTAAATTCCATGGTGGGACTGTTTCCTCATTGGGGAACTAAAAATCTCACAAGCGCTGGGTGAGCTGAAGGGGATTTTGTTCTACATGCAAATTTGAAAACAGAAACAGCTACTAAATGTACCTTAAGTGTTATGGTTTTAGACCTTGGGCCTTGAAGTGCACAAAGGAGTTAAAAGAAATACTGATATATTCCTAGTTTTTGTAGAGACATCATTGGAATCATACAGTACTTGGAACTGGCAGTAGTAGAAGACATGCATGCATGTAATTTCACTCTCTCAGATTTATGAATGACAATCTTTTAGATTTTCCCCATCCATGTAGTTGTCTAATTTGTTTTTCAATTATGTTAGAGCACTATTGGCACTATGTCGGCTGTTAAACAGTTCCATAAATTTGCTATTGTTTGTTTTAATACATTTTCCTTTCGTCTGTTTTAAAACTGCTGCTTATAACCTGTCTATTGTGACTTCGTGTAAAGTGGTTTTTGATATAGAAGGTAATTCCCAGATCCTTCATCATTTCTCAAAATCCTTATGAATGCTACAGAATAACAGGAGATCCCCCTGTATTCTTCTTCTTCTATGAAGTATGTGTAAGTATAGTGTGTTTAATCCTTTTTCATATTCCATATTTTATAGCCCCCCCCAGCAGCCTTGTTGCATTTCTTTGTATATGTTATAATTTATTTCTGCCATCTTGATATACTACAGAACTATGAACAATAGTCTGTCAACAGTCTGATGTGAGATTTATACTCTGATAGTAGAACTTCCCTGGCTGCATGGCTGAAATGTAATTTAATGTTATTAAGTAGATGGTATGCCTTATTAAATGCAATGTTAATGTGTTTAGTGGGCTTCAGGTCTGATGACAGTTTTACTCCTAAATACTTACCAGTTTTTATTACATTCAGTTTGGCCCCTTTTAGAAAGTAGCTGTAGTGTTTATTTTTTCCTAAATGCATCACTGCACATTTAATTTGTTATACTTCATACCCCATGAGTTCTCCCACCTAGCCATAGTGACAAGGTTCTCTTGTAGCTTTATGTGGTCCTCTGAGTTGTGTACCAATCCACCTAGTCTGGTATCATCAGCAACTTTATTATACCACAATGAACACACCAAACAGGACTGATCCCAATGCAGAACCCAGTGGGACCCCAATGGTGACATTTCCTTCTCCTGAATTGAATCCATTTAATCTGACTGCTGACCCAATTGGTTACAAAGGGAGAGATGTTAGGAAGGTTCTCCTGTTTAGTTAGTGGTTTATGGTGCAGCATGGCATTGAGTGTCTTAATTAGATTTAGAGTATATCCACTGAATAACCTTCATCCAACACCTTACTGAGACGCTCATAGAAACTAAGTAACTTAGTTGTGTATGACATCCCCGTCTGAACCCATGTTGTGTTTTGTTGCTGTATTTATGCATGATACAGGTGTTGTTCAGAATTTCTTTGATTATTGTCTCAACTAGTTTCCCAGCTGTTGAAGTAATATGTATGGGTCTGTAGTACAAGGAGTTATCCTTCCTGCCTTTCTTGAATATTGGCACCACCTCTGCTTTTCCCCAGTCATGGGGTACCTCTCCGGTTATAAGGCATTTATTAAAAATGTCTGCTAGTGGTTGGTTGATATGTGGGGCTAGCTTCTTAAGTGTGTAAAGTGAAATATAATCTTGCCCTACTGATCTGAATACTTAGTTATTTATTTACTGAAGAGTTTCACGAGGAAAGGCACACTGAACAATATTAAATTGCTCATCTCATGGAGCGTCCTGGGGGAAGGGAAACTGGGAGTACAATAGTCAAAACAAAACATTCAGCAATATAACACAGAGTACATATACGGTAAACATAGCTGGCTTTGGTAAAATACAGCAATATAGCTACACCTACAGGTAATAGGGAAATGCAAATACATGGAGTACAAATTGCGATTAACATTGGGACATGTTCTGGAATGGAGAGGGGCTAGGAACAACAGCCCATAGCACATTACTGTCTGCACCACTATGTACTTAGAAACTAAGTGCAACATACAATCGAGTGGCAAGAGCTACATATGATTAGAACTAAGAGCTGAATGGCACGGGATCAGGAGAGTGAAGAAAGGAATCTGAGAGCAGCTACAGGCAGA
Source organism: Neoceratodus forsteri (assembly GCA_016271365.2). Lineage (NCBI taxonomy): Eukaryota > Metazoa > Chordata > Ceratodontiformes > Ceratodontidae > Neoceratodus > Neoceratodus forsteri. The sequence continues at coordinate 758,510,610 of CM028135.1, forward strand.
ATAAAGGAAATTATTTAGGGAGGATGAGATAGACCAAGGGGAGGAGGAGTGCCTGGTTTCATTAGGCAGCGAGTTCCATAATTTCCAGAATATATGGGAGAAAGCTGATTGGCCGATTGTAGTGGAGAGCATGGGATAACCAAGGTGTGCAAGTCACAGGAGCGGAGGGAGAAGGGTCCTTGTTGCCGAAGAGACATAGTATCAGATAGGTAGGGTAGTACAGAAGCAAACCAGAATTCCGAGGTGAATTTCATGTCATGGGCTAGTCCTTTAACAGACAGAGAGGGAAAGTCAAGGGATCGATAGAGGGAGCAGTGGTGAGAGAGATGGGGGGGCATCAAGAGCGAAAAGACAGAAGGCATTAAAGAGGGAATCCAATCTGGTTAGAGAAGATGGTGGAGCAGCACTATAGACTACATCACAGTAGTCAACAAGCATTTGTCAATGCCGAATGTTTGCTTGCTGGCATTGGCATTGGTAGTGTAGAAGTTACAGACCTGCATAATAGGAATGACAGTGAAGTACTGAACTGAAGCCAACCCCACCACCACCCTGCAGAGAGTGACAGGCATTGGGGTGTGCCTTTGGGTCATCAGGCATAACGGCCACGCCATTTCACCGCACCTTACCCTGCAGACATTGACAAGTGTCACGGTGTGCCTTGGGGTTTTTGGCCCTTATACACACCCCATACCATCAGGAAATATGGTGAGATGGATGCGGTATAGGAGAATGGGATGAACTTTGGGGCCGAAGAGTCCAAGGCATACCTCGATGCCTCTCACTGGCTGCAGGGTGTGGAATGGTATGAGCATTACAGGCAAGAATCCCAAGTCACACCTCTGATGCCTGTCATTCTCTACAGGGTGGGGCGTTATGGTTGGAAACCCTAACACCTCAGGCATTCATTGGTATCTTCACTCCATATTTTCAACATGGTGTTTTTGTGACCGCCACCTCATGAACAGTGGCAATATCAGTTTGTTAGCTGAAAGCTGCTTATGCACAGCGACTACGGCATTTAGCACCATAGGTGCAAAAATACATTCCGAACAGGATGTGAAAAATGATAGCTGTACTGTTCATGGGGAGGTGTAAAAAATGGCAATGTTGCAAATCTGCAGTAAAAATATTTAAAAAACTGGTGAAGTCAGAAGCGTGCATAGAAACTGTGCAACGCACACCCGTAATGTAATTAGTTTGGGGATTTTTTACAGCAGATTGTCAACACAGGCATTTTGGGACCTCTGATCATGAACAGTGTCACTGTGATTTTCTTTATCTGTCCCGAACAATGATTTCCCACAGCGACCACGCATCTCTGCGCTGAAAGTGTGAAAACACATTTTGGCCATGTTGTGAAAAATGACAGCTGTACTGTTCATAAGGACGTCTGGAAAAATGCCACTGGTGAAAATCTGGACTTAAAATATTACAAAGTCATGAACTTACAAGGGTGCGTGGAAACTGCGCAATGCTCACTCGTAACACAGTCATTTTATGGACTTTTGTCATGAAATTTTCAACATTGCCATTTTAAGACCTCTGCTCATGAACAATATAACTGTGATTTTCTTAATCTGTCTCATACATTGCTTTCGCACACCGACTGCACCATTGTGCGCTACATGTGCGGAAACACATTTTGAGTGACATGTGAAAAATGGCAGCTGTACTATTCATAAGGAAGTGTAATAAAATGGCAATGCTGAAAATCTGGAGTGAAAATATTGAAAATTTGCAAACTTACAAGCGTGCGTAGGAACTGCTCAATGCACACCTGTAAAACAGTAATTTTAAGGAATTTTTTCACCAAATTTCAACATAGCCATTTTAAGACCTCTGCTCATTAACAGTGTCTCTGTGATTTTCTTAATGTGTCCCATACATTGATTTCGCACACCGACTGCACCATTGTGTGCTACATGGACGGAAACACATTTTGGGCAAGATGTGAAAAATGACAGCTGTACTGCTCATAAGGAGGTATGGTAAAATGGCAATGTTGAAAATCTGGACTGAAAATATTGAAAATTTGTGAACTTACGAGTGTGCGTAGGAATCCGCAACGACACTCGTCAGAACAGAATGTTTTGGAATTTTTCACTGAGTTTCACTACGCTTTTGAGAGCCCACCTTATGAACAGTGGCAGTGTCATTTCGTTACTCAGTGCTGAAAAGTGATTTCACTCAGTGACTGCAAAATCACCCTTCGGGCCTGATTAATGCCATGACAGTGACAGCATTCATGAGAAGGGGTCCCAAAAAACCCATATTGAAAATTTGGTGCAAAAATTCCAAAAAAAGCATGAGATATGCAGCAAAGTTGAAAAAAACCCTATCTATCCCATTATACAGCTTACCAGCATTCCTTAGTTCGCGGTCGGCTTTGAAGAGTGCAAACATGTTCCCGGTCCACCGAAGATCATTGCGCTGGAGTCCGGAGGTAAGTATGGGGTGAGGGGTGTGGGGAGGCAGGGTGCGCAGTGGGTGGGCGGTGGGGGTAGAGACAACGAGGGACCGTTTTTGTGTTTCAGGGTTGTTGTTTTTTAAAAAAACGATGATGCGGGACATTTGCCCGCTTGGGGAGGCTTCCAGGGTGGCACAAGGACGGCTGTTTGGGGGCGTGGAGCCGAATGGGATTAGGGCACCCTGCTGGCGATAGTGCATCTGCTGCCACGCTGGGGTGGCTCCCAGAGTGGCACCCTGTATTCTCTGGGAGGGACAGTGGAGCTGATGGGGGATTGGGCACCTCCGGCCGGCTATACGATGTGGTGGCCATGCTGGGGTGGGCACCCAGCGTGGCATGTGGAACTCTGTTTGGGGGGGGGAGCGCAGCACAACTGATGGGGGGATTGGGCATCCCTGTCGGCTATACAGTGTGTGCGTGGTTGGGGCGAGCATGCAGTATTTGTGCGTGTGTGTGTGTGTGTAGGGGGAGCACGCATGAGCAGGCCATATCTTATCGCTGCTCATTGAAACGTAGCTCCCCCTTTCAACTGTACTCCACTGCATTTTTGACTGCTGTCATAGACAGCTCCAGCAGCCATTGGAGAACTGCGGCCACGCCTGCAAACACACTGACTGAATTGGAAGAGGGCTGCCACACCTCCGAAAACTCGGATGATGGCACTATGTTTCTTGCACATGCGTGCAAGCAAACATAAAAATGGGTAGAATCATTTTCTGGATGAGCTCACGCCTAGCCAAGAAGAGTAGGCAAATTCGATTTCTATATAAGGCACCTAATTTGGGGTGCAGCTTTTTCAGAATGGAGTCTATGTGCCCAGAAAAGTTGAGGTGCTGGTCCAGCCAGACCCCAAGATACCTAAAGGAGGTGGTATCCTCTAGCAAAGTACCATGAAGGGTGTGGAAGGAGGGCAATTTTGGTAGCCTAGAGAGTCTCTGCCTAGTACCAAAGGTCATGGAGACTGTTTCCTTGGCATTGAGGAAAAGCTGATGGGAGCTTAGCCAGAGCTGAACTTTCTCGAAGTCAAGCTGGAGCCTGGAAGCAACATCCAAGGGAGAGGTGCCAGTCAGGAAAAGGACGGTATCGTCCATGTACATGTGAATAGAAGAGGAAGTACAAACTGACAGAAGGTCATTCAGAAAAATGGAGAATAGCAGGAGACCAATGACTGAACCTTGAAGCACACCTGTTTGTACGGGGGAGTGGAATCACCAGTTTTGACTGATTGTGTCCTACTAGTTAGATAGGAACTGAACCAACTGCAGACTGAGTCAGATAACCCTGCCGAGGCCAGACTGTTTGGCAGTAGTGGGTGGGAGACAGTGTCAAAGGCCTTGGTGAGGTCGACAAAGATGGCTGAGGTTATTTGCCCATCATCCATACCAATAAATATGGAGTCAGTGATCCTAAGCAGGGAGGTAGCGGTAGAGTGTTTTTTTCTGAAACCAGATTGACAGGGGGAGAAAAAGGCAGAGTCAGAGAGGTAGGAGGAGAGTTGTGAAAGAACTATATGTTCCTAAAGTTTGGCCAATATTGGGAGGAGCGATATGGGCTTGTAGTTCCCTGTAGAGGAGAGATCACCTATTTTAGGAAAGGGGAGAACCACTGCATGTTTCCAGGAGATTGGGACCATTTCTGTGGAGAAAGAGAGGTTTAGCAATGTGGAAAGGAGGGAAGCAATAGCATTTGCAGATAGGTGCAGGAGCTTTGGGTCAAAGCCATCAGGGGAGGAGCCCTTGGATGGGTTGAGTGCTAATAATGCATTTAGTGTCAGTGTGGGTGACTGGGGCAAAGGAGAGATAAATATCCCTCCTTAGTCTGGCACATCCATGGATTACTTGGATTCATGGATTAAAGCAGTAGGTAAGGCTAGGGGGATGTCAGGGTGTATTAGTAGGGGTATGACAAGTCGGAAGAGGGAGGTACTAATCCCTCTTTACAAGACACTGGCTAGGCCCCATCTAGAGTATTGCATGCAGTACTGGAGGCCACACCTTCGCAAGGACATTAACCAAATTGAGGCAGTCCAGAGAACTGCAACCAAAACGGTGCAATGACTGCATCAGAAAACATATGAGGACAGATTAAGGGAGCTCAGTATGTATACCCTAGAGCAAAGGAGAGAGAGAGGTGATATGATCGAAACATTCAAACACCTTAAGGGCATTAACAAGGTGAAAGAGTCTAACACGTTTCAATATAAGAAAAATAGTAGGACAAGAGGACACAGCATGAGATTGGAGGGAGGCCGATAAAGGGGTAATGTGAGGAAGTTCTTTTTCACAGAAAGGGTGGAGGAAGCATGGAACGGCCTACCTCAGGAAGTGGTGGATATGAATACAGTGCAGGGCTTCAAACAGGCATGGAATAGGCATAAGGGATCAATACAGATGAGTATGAATAGATAGGCCATTGACAGAGCAAAGGCCAATTGGCACATTTACAAGGTAGAAAAAGAAATGGGCAGACTGGATGGGCCTTACGGTCCTTATCTGCCGTCAACTTCTATGTTTCCATGTTTACTTGCCTGCTATAGCTCCTCTAAAATGCTGATATCAGGGACACGGCAACACTCAGGAAGCTACAGATTACTTCTGAACAACATTACCCACCTACTACTAATGGTAACAGGTAACATACACCCCAACCCTGGCCCTCCTCGCTCTCAGAATAGCCTGCAACAAAAATCTGCAGGACTCATCCTTTCTGCCTTAAACATTTGCAGTCTGCTGCCCAAACTGGACAACCTAAAGGTATGGGTTACCAAACACAACCCTGATATCCTCTCAATCGTGGAAACGTGGCTATCGCCCAGGGTACCAGACTCTGCCATCGTGCTGCCTGGATACACCCTTTTTAGGCAGGACCATACCTCCAAGGAAGGAGGGGATTGTGTAGTCTACGTAAAGGACACATTTCAGGGGAATATCCTTCCCCTCCTCAACAGAAGCACCAATCTGCAAATCCTACCCATCAAAATCCTGCTGGGCACTCACAACAAGGTGCTTACAATCCTCACAGTCTACATCCCACCCATAACAACAATTCCCGGTGCTAGTGACCTCATGAACTTTATTGGCACCCTGCACCTTAACTCCGAGATCATTCTTCTCGGGGAGTTCAACATCAATTGGTCCACACCCGCAGCTCCTATGGTGAGAGATGCTCTAGCGACTATCCACTTTTCCCAGATGGTGGCACCCCAACAAGGGTCAGCTACAAAACTGGTACAAGCACACTGCTGGACTGGGTTCTCTCAAACTGACCAGCCCACATCACCAACACCACTGTCCTCCCTGACTCACTAAATGATCATTCACCCATTACCTGCACCTGGCAAAACAACTTCAGCAAGCCCCCACCCAGAACCATAACCAGCTGTGTACTCCTCACAGGGCACCTACCAGAACTCAAAGCAGACCTTCAAGGCTTAGACTGGTCTGACCTACATGAAACAAATGATGTAGACATTGCACTTGGCCGCTTCATCACAAAATTTATCGCCACTTGCAGTAAACATGCCCCCCTGAAAACAAGAAAATCTAAAGCTCCCTGCAACCCCTGGATAATGCCAGAACTCCTGCTACAACTCAATGCTTGGGACCAAGTCTGGATAAAGGCATGTGCACATGGTACAGCTGCCAATATCAAGCTATATTAAAAAGCTAGAAATGAGTGCACAAAGGCTATCCACCTAGCAAAATGCTCCTACTATAAAGAAGCTCTCTCCAACTCCTGGCTGCAGCAAATCTTTCTGGGCCAGCCTCAGAGATATTTTATTTATTTATTTATTTAAGAGATTTACCAGGAAGGCATGCTGAGCAGCGTACTGCTCGATTCCAGATGCACCCTGGGTAGGGAGTTACAATGGTATAGTAGTACAGAAGAAACAAAAACATGCTTACAAGTGTTTGGTACAACAAAGGATGAGGCAGTCATAATACAAACAGAGCAGGTACATATTCATTTGCATTTTTAAAACATTAGGTGCAGACCGAAAAAAATAGAAAACCAGACAAGCGATAACCGCTGGTAGGTAGGAGATGGGGTTCAACGGAGGGGGGGAAGCAGGAGCAGGTGGTAGAGAAGTGCATTTTAAGAAGGGCATTCCATTGAGGAGTACTTGTGGTGTGTCTGATATCCGCTGCCAGGGAGTTCCATAATTTGGGCAACCTGAAGCTGAAAGCAGCCTGGCCTGACCAGGTGGATCTGTGTGGAATATGCAGGAGCCTAGAGTCTATATTTCTGAGAGCGTAGGCAGGTGGGGAGAGGGCGGTTAGGGAGGACGACAGGTGGGGGGGAGTGTCTGTGACCAGAACTTGGCAGCGGTTCTAGCACAGTGAAGCAATTGATGGTTATGGAGTGAGGGGAGGTCCACGGACTGGTAGCGGTCGCAGTGATGGGTATTGGGAGGAAGGTCCAATGAGAACCAGCAGAAGGAGTTGTAGCGGGGATCAAACCTAGCTAAGGATGTTTGGGGTTGGCACAGTAGACAACATCCCCGTAATCCATAATCGGGAGGATCATTTTTTGGACTATAGCTAGCCTGGTTTGTAGAGGAATGCAATTCTTGTTCCGGTAGAGGGCTTCTAGCATGGGATGTAATTTTTTGTGTAGAGCGTCTATATGGGCTGAGAAGTCAAGGTACTGATCAAGCCAGACACCGAGATAACGATATGAGGTGCAGGCCTCAAGTGGGGATCTCTCCAGAGAGTAGAATGTGGGTGGTGCACTAAGCCGGGTTAGTTTGGCCTGAGGGCCGAAGGTGAGGGAGACTGTTTTTTTTGTGTTTAAGAATAATTGGTTAGAGAGGAACCAATGTTGGATGGAGTCGAAGTCCTTCTGTAGACAGGCTGTCACGGAGCTTGCAGATGGGCCAGAGGCAAACAGCACCGTATCGTCTGTGTACATATGGATAGCTGTTTGTGGGCAGGCAGCAGGCAGATCATCGAGAAAGATAGAGAACAGCAGCGGACCGAGTACAGACCTTTGTAGTAGTAGTAGTAGTAAAAAGTTTATTTCTGATATCAGAAACAGGATAAAACCCAATTTAGCATCAGCTAATTTACAATGGGGTCCTACTGTACAAAAAAATATCAGTTCATCAGTTTCAATTTCATTTTTAAATACATACAAATTTGGGGGAAGACTGCAGCATATTACTGGCAAGGATCCCAAAACGGCCCATTCCATGCTCCTGGTCAACAATGTACCCACAGTGGATCCACTCCAAATAGCAAATGCCCTAAATACTGAATTCATGGACCTAAGTGGAGTGCTCCCAGTGGACTACTTCGACCCTCAAGTCCGGAAGCACCCAGTAGATGATCAATCCCCTATGGGGAACCATCTGCTTTTTTACTTTAAAGAAGTCAGCACTACCAAAGCTAGAAAGTACCTTGAGAAGGTGCTGGGAAAATTGAGGCACAGTGGAGACACCCTGGACCTTGTTTGTTGCTATGGCTCTTGAGAAAATACTAAACCCCCTGACCACTATCATCAACCTATCCCTCCGCCACTCTCAGTTCTCCCAGCTCTGGAAGTCAGCTTCTGTAACGCCAGTTCACAAAAGTGGAGACCGGGCACTACATAACAACTATAGACCAATCTCCATACTCCCGCCACTCTCCAAAGCACTTGAATGGATAGTGGCAGATCAGCTTGTGGGATACTTCAACATGCACCAACTACTATGCCCGCCACAACATGGGTTCCAAGCAGGGCACAGCACTATCACAGCCCTGTTGGAATTCACTGCTTATGTCCACCAAGCCCTGGATCAATAGTGGGGGCTACCTTAATCGACCTAGCAAAAGCTTTTGATACGGTTCACCACACACATCTCCTTGGACAGCTAACCAACACCGGTCTCTCTTCTGATACAGTTCTATGGTTTAAAAGCTATCTCAGCAATCGCTCACAGCAGGTCAAGATAGTGGACATCATCTCAGATAGCAAACCTGTCTGCTCGGGGTTCCCCCAAGGATCAATACTGGGGCCCCTCCTCTTCAGTATCTTCTTAAATAAACTTCCAGACTCTAGCACCAATCACATGCTATTGTATGCTGATGACACTGTAATTTTTCACCTGCAATGCCAACCCTGAACTACTTCAAAATGACCTCCAACTAGGATTTACTGCTGCCAAAACATGGTTTAAGGAGCACAGAGTAATCCTTAACTATAAGAAAACTAAGACTATGATCTACTCTAGCACCCACAGCAAACACAAGACCTTCCCACTATCCATGCTGAACAACAGTGGCGACATGCTGGACCTCGTGCAGCACTTTAAGTACCTGGGTATCACACTTGACTCCACCCTATCCTATGCACAGCATACAGACAACACAGCCAAGGTCATCAATTCCTGAATCAGAATACACTACTGCCACAAGCACAGCCTTATGTATGAAGCACTTGATATGGCCATCACCAGCTCAACTGTTACCCTCTTTGACTATGGCCTGGCTAGTTATGGTTCTGCACCAGACTCAGCACTCCATCGCATCTCCCTGGCCCTTATTAAGGCCTGCTGACTCCTCACAGGTGCTGCAAGGCTTACACACACCTGTGAGCTCTATTCACAGGCAGGGTGGCTCCAGCTGAAGAGCAGAGTTAAGTTAAGCTGTGCTGCACAGGGCCAACATACATTTTACTACCGCACACCACACTGGACCAACACTCTTCCTTCAGCCATCTCTGATACCACAACCATTAGTGCTTTCAAGCATAAGCTCAGGCAGAACCTTGCTGCGGAAGACCACTGTGACTGTGTTGGCCATTCATGATGACAAAACAACTTTCCTACATTTGGACCTCCGTAAAGCAGCAGCACTTAGTGTTCCACCTAATCCTAGAGGCACCTACCTTCACAGCACTTCACTATTCCACCTCCCCATCTACCCTCCCCCCCCACTGGGCACCCCTTCCCCTCTCTGTCCACGTCCTCAAACCCCCCCATCTGATGCTCTCCTAGCCCCCATTGTCTCCAACCTTCCTTAAGTCTGTTCTTAACCCTATAAGCAGGCATATACTTCTCTATGCCACAGCTGTGACTGTTCTCCACTCTGTTTCTCCCCCTGCAAGTATGCCCAACTCTCAGACACAGGTGCCTTCTCACCAGTGCTGTAGCGGTATCTAAATGTTATACCTTAAGCTAAATGCTATCCAAACTTTGTAATTCACATTAATTTGTTGTCTACCTAGCATGTACTGTATTGTTTTGTACTAGTGCAATTTTGTACTTGCTTGTAATGTAATTCCTAGTAATGTAATACTATGTACCAGTTACATTTTTTTCTTGTAACTGATGTGGATCCTACAAATGAGCATCCACTCACAGGTGTTCTCCAAGATATCAATAAATAAAATGTGAGCATGTGGGGTTTAAGTAGGTATTATTATGGGCAGGGGTAGGAGAAAGAGAAGCAAGGAGTGTTGAGGCACATGAGGTGAAGTATAAGTTAAAAGCAACTGCTGCAAGGGTGGGGTCAGAAGTTAGTTTGTTATTTATGTTGATCTGGGGACTCTGAGGCCTTGATAGGTGGGAGAAGAGGGAATCCACCACTTTCCAAAATTTAGAGGGGATACTTAAGTTGGCTTCAAAGGTAGAGCAAAAATATTCCGATTTAGCAAGGCGGGAGTTTCTTAGAACCCTAAACTGGTCACAGTCGGCTGGGGTTTGTGAGGTCTTATGTATCCACCACACATGGTCACAGGCTTGCATACATGCTAAAAGCTCAGGTGTGATCCAGGGGAGATGGTTACCGTTTACCCTAGACCATTTAAAGGGGCCAAGTTTACTCTAGATATCAAGAAAACAAGCGTGGAAGAAGTCCAAAGCATCATTGGCCGAACAGGATGAGTAGAGAGGGGACCAGTCAATTTGGTATAAATCCTGGTGTAAATATGATAGGTCAAGGGACTTGTATGCGTGGGTTATGATTAGTTTATGAGGGACCTTTGGGCAATGTATTTTATGGACCACATATATCATATGATGGTGACTTAGTGAGTCAGGGAGGAGGCCAGAAAATATTATTCTGTGTTTGTGGGTAGTAAGGGCCCAGTCAATAAGCGTGTGATTACTTGTTTTTAGATTTAGGCAAGTTGACTCAGTAATCGATTGCGTTAGATTAAGGGCAGAGGTGACGTTGCGTGATTTACTTAGGGAGGTGTCTGGCCAAATTAAGTTAAAATTGCCTCATATATACAACTCCCCTTTAGAGGAGATAGTAGTTAGTTCTGTGAGGAGATTTGTCACAGTAGAGGATGGCAGTCCTGGATGGCAGTATATTCCTACTACATATATGGGAATTAAGTGAGGGAAGGCAAGTCTTAGGGCCAGCACCTCGTAGGCCACTGTGACTGAGGTGCTTAGCACAGTGGTGAAATGGATGTTGGAGGCAGTGTATAGATACTTCTATCTTGTGTAGAGGATCCAGCACCTTTCTATCTCATATAAATACCTTTTCTGTACTATTTGTCTCGATGTTATTAACATGTGTTTTTGTTTGGCTAACTGAACAAAAATAACCATTTAGAGATTCTACAATCTCCTCCTCTTTCATAATCATATTATTGTTAATACATAGGGGGCCTACTTGACGCTAAATTTTTGGAATTGAGGTACCCATAAAATCTCTTTATGTTCTGTTTATCTTTTGCCAGCTTGATTTAATAAATCCTTACATTTTTTCTATTTTCCTTTTTAAGTACTTTTACCAAATTCCTGTATTTTATTTTGGGTTGTCTACAATCTACACTAGGATTACACACCATCATCTTATACGCTTTTCTTTTCTCATTTGAAATGCGTGACAGCTTCTTATTGTATCATGGTGGGATTTTCCTCTTCTACTGTAACATGGATTAGGGGGTACAAATTTATCCTGTAACTTAAATAGCTTGTTTTAAAATATTTCCCAGCATGTGCTGGTATCTGCCTTTCTAAACTTGGTTTTCCAATCCCACTGAGCAATTTCTGCCATCATACCTGTAAAATCTCTCCTTTCATAACTGTAAAATATTGTCCTTCACTCGCTTTGTTGAAAACTTCTGTTCAGAGATAGTAACATTAATGAGTGATCACTGAACTCAAGTGGATCCATTATTTTTATGTGTTAAACAGTCAGCAATATTTGTGATTACAAGGTCTAAAATGTTATTCTCCTGGTACTGTGTCTGATTTCTTGAGATCAGCTGCTTTCTCTGAAAGGGTCTGGTAAGGAGTTTCTCTGAGTGGTATGTGCATGTAAATTACCTCAGTCGATATCTAGTTGGATGAAATCCCCTAAAATGAGTGTGCCCCTTGACTACTGCAATGCAATATTTCTTCTAGGTACTTGGTGTGTAATTCCTTGTTGGTGCAAGGTAGAATATATAGTGTTCTGTTTATACATTTTCGTGGTTTAATACTATTTACTATTACCCAGATTGTTTCAACAGTATTTATGATTGTCCTGTTGCTTTAAGTTCTACACAGTTTAATTCTTCCTTAAGATATATTGCAACTCCACCTTCTCTCTTTTTCCTTACTACATTTTTAGAGCAATGAGTATTCTTTTATATGCTTGTCTCATGTATCCGTCTCATCCCACCAGGTTTCTGTCACAGAAATAATGACTGCATTTGTTTTGGCAATTAATATTTTAAGAGTACCAAATTTATTTAACAAACTTCTAACATTCAGGGAAACCACCATTAAGGTTATTTCATTCCAATCTACGTGAGACTTAGCTCCCTGTATGTATCGTGCCAAATTTTGAAGCCCTGAGAATACCGGAAGCCCCTGGTGTGCCGATCATTTGGCACACAGGGCTTGCAGCATTCTCCCAGCTGGTGATCAGCATTTGGCTGCCACTTAGAACAGCTTTTTTGCTGGTCTAGCGTTCAACAATCCTGGGTACCCTTTTCATGGAGCTTGCACCAAATATTTGGCACAAGCTGCCATATGGTGGGAAAACTCTCATAACTGTGCCCAATGTACTAAAATCAAGCGCAGTTGCAGCAAAGGCATTTGGCGCAGCTGTGCCAAAAACGAGTTTGACACAGGGCTTGATACAAGCCTTTCGTCACCCTTTGAAAATCCAACCAACTCTTTTTAGCCCTGTCACTATTTAGGCTATTTTTACATTTGTTACCCAGAATATCTGCCCGTTGAGTACTGACATGTAGGCCATTCCCATAGAAAATGTCCCAGTGTGTTTTATGAAATAAAAGCTTTTATCAAATGCCCAATATCCCAACTACTTATTAATTTTCATTATCTGCTGCCATCTTTTCCTTGTTTCTCTTGGGATGGGTTAAGGGTTCAGAAAAAAATGGAGTACAAATAAATTTAAAAAGTTCCTCCCCTAGTTTACAGAAATCCTTTTTTAATTTCCATTTTCGATTTATTTCTATCATTTGTGCCTACATTTACCAGCACCCTACGGTTAGCCCTTGTTTTTTTCAGTATCCCCTTGATGTTACTGCTTATCTCACTTATTTTAGCCCCTGGAAAGCAGGAAACCATGTTGTGTTCCCTATCCCCTCCACATACCACCCAGACAGTGAATCTGATTAAAGGATCACCAGTTACCACTTTTTGGGCGACTTCTGTATTCCCTTCATTCCCTGTATCCTTGTTTCCATTACCTGCTCCTGACAGGGGATGAAATCTGTTACTTGTGCTAATATCCAGGTCTGATTGGTAAATATTGGTAAATATTTGCCTACCTTCCTCTTGTGGTCTTAACTACTGTGTCTATTCACTTTCAAGATTCATATTATTTTCTTCCTCCTCATCTTCCCTACCTCTTTTCCTCCCTAGACTCTGCTCAGTAACTGACTTTCTCCATAATGGGTGTGGTCATAGTGCTGGGTCCTTTTCCCCTTAACTTGTTGTCCATTAATGATTCCAGGCTTCTAATTTCTTTTATATTTGTAATTTCTAGTGTAAATGCCCTTAAGTTTTCCTCCAAACGTTTAACCTTCATATTGTACAATTTGTACAGGTACACTGAAATTCCCCCTCACCCTCCATTTCCCTGTATAGCTTAACAAGGCTACATTCTACACATTGAACCCTCCCTCCTCCCATCCTTGAATTCTACATATATTATCAAATTAATTGTGTTTTCCCTGCTAAATTATGGAATACTGCTTGTGCTTCTTAACTAGGGCACACTGTTCTCTGTCTGTAACTGGTTTATTTGGGTCCAGGCAAGTGTAGGAGATGAGGCATATTTATTAATTTAAATTTTAGTTACTCAGAGTGGGAGAGAGAAAAAGAGAGAAGGACAGCACTTGAGGAATACTCAGCTATTGTCAAGTTTATTATCAACTGACCTGCATAGCTGTAGAAAGAGATAAACATGTATATGAGATAAGTGGCTGCTACAATTCAGTCCAGTCTTGATATATTATGTTTAAACCCAGTAACAGTTTCCATACAGTTTTGGTCCCTCTGTGGAACAGTAGTTTTATTAGAGCTGCCCACTGTTTCAGTTGTTATCCTGGTCAACCATCACTCAATCAGGGCTCAGTGTATTACAACTGTAATTTTTTACTCACTGAGGTTCTCTCTTCCATATATAGTGCTGTTCATCTGTTCAGTTGTGCCTTATACAGAGTGTTGCCACCTACCCCAGTTGATACAGCATGCACTTGCTTCTGCTGTGTCTGCCTACACCCGTGCTCACTGATGAGTTGCACAGCAGCTTACGTCATAGTACTTGACCCTTAGGCCCTGTCCATACTACAAAATGTTGAACTAAAACGGTTTCAAAACCATTACAGCCCTTACCGTTATGGTCTGTCCATATTGCGGTGGTAACGTTTTAGAAAACGTTACAAGTTGGCAATATTGCGTCCGCATTGTTGTGAAAGTGTACCAGTTTTTAGACCAGCATTTCATGACTGCCACAAGTATTGCTGGGATACTCTGCTCTGCTATTGTGGTAGTGAGGAGGACCATGTCACCATGTACTCCAGAGACGAGTGTCTGCACTGGTAAGGATAATGTTACCAACACTGTAACAGTTCCCATTCTGATCTCAAGACTACCTCTGAACAGGTCTTGAGATCGGATCCAAGAACGGTAGTGGTAACGTTACAGATGCAGGTGTGAACCATTTAAAAAAAAATACTGTAATGGTTTAGCCGCTCTGTAACGTTACCGAGAAGGCAGTGTGGACAGGGCCATAAACACTCAATTTGAGGTCATGCTCCAAATTCCCCCAAGCAGTCACATTTTAAAATAAAATTAAAAACTGCTTAGTCAGAGTCCTGCTGTGACTCTTGGTCCCTTAAAATCAACCCTGGACTGTTTGGTGCCATATCTCTGTAGTTTAGCTAGGACCCAGAGAACTACAGCTCGCAGCAGCCTTAGCCTAACCTTCATGAAAACAGCTAGAATAGGACTTTTTTATTCTTTTTTTAAATTTTTTGATAGCGAGGTTTCAGAGAGATTTGCTTACAGAGGTAGTAATGCCATAATCTCCAGAACAGCCTCTGCCATGTCTGCCTCCCCTCGTGCTCAAATATAACAGGAGTCACATGAATTACTGAATCCTTTCCACTTCGGAAAATCAATTCTGTCAGCTCCTGACTTTCTAGCAATCTTCAAACTCCCTGGACTTGGTTTGAGAGGTACAAGTTAGAATAGTCTAAAGAACCATGCTCTCAAATAAAGGGATCTGTGATATGGATGAGACACCATTCCACAGGACAGAGCCAGCAGGTCTTGTCTCAAAGGCAGGTCTACAGGTATTCTCTGTGACATCAGCATCAGTGAGTACCAACATTGCATTACCCAATATGTTGCTAGCAGAATCACTGTGGCAGTCTCCCATCTCAATTTCAACAACACCTTGTGAATGGGTGCAAATACAGGAAATGTATACATTAACTTATTTCTCCAGGGAAGAGGTGGTACATCCCCAGTAATTATCGTCATTGAGGAAGGCTTGCAGTAGAACTGAAATAGCTTTCTGTTTTCCCATGAGACAGATTTATCTCTAGCACTCCTCATTTCTGAAACACTAAGTTTAGAACCCCTTGGGTCAGAGAACACTCGTTAAGTTACATGCCCCATTCTGGTGAGTGAATCAGCTAGTACAGTCTCCTTTCCTGTCAGGTATATTGTAGAGACATTTACATTTAAGCTGTAAGCCAGGTTCCTGATCCTCATCAACTCTGTACAGAGTTTCGCCGACCTGGTGCCTTACTACAGTTTTATGTGACTAGGGTGAGGATTCCAGCATGACGTCAGAAAGGGCAGCAGCAGAACAATGATTGCGCACATAGTGAATGGGAATAAGGGTGAAAGGCAAAAGGGTGACTCTGTGGTTTGAATCACAACAGGACAAAAGCGAAGTGAGTGACCCCTGTGGAGCAAGTGCAGGAAGGGAGTGTGTCACAAGAGCGACTCTGGGGGAGCAAAATAACAGTGGGTGCGCATGATGCAGGTAACACTTCACAACAGCCAGGACACTGCCACGACAAAGCACTGACCATGCCACTGACCACCCTGCCCCTGGCTCACACCTGGAACTGAAAGTTGTGAGCAAGGCCACAGAGGTAGTCAAAGTGGCTACAGGTGGCATACTCAAATACTATGGCTGTGATCCGTGTGAGGTCCCTGTAACACTTTCAGACCTGTGCTGGCTCAGCCCCAGACACAAGCTGCTCGATCCAAACCACTGACATACACTCCTCCTGCTGGAGACACTGTAGGAGGTGCCAGATGCTGGGGTGGCACGCGCCAATGTGGTTGCTGAATGCCCTGTGCCACCCATCCACCGCATTTAGTATGTGTGAGTCCTTGGAGGGTCACCCTGTGACAGTTCCACTGTGCCATGGGGAATGCCGGTCTCCTCCTCCCGGAATGTCCGGTTGGCTGCCTGATTCAGTTATCCTCAAAATGTTTGAGGATGGGCTGCAACACCTTTTCATTCTGTTGGGAAAAAAAAACACTGATGCATCCCTTTGAACACACCGGGCATGACGTTGACTGGCACGAATGCCAATGCCAAGAGCTTATGGAAGTGCAGTGCAAAATCCGCATCAGTGGTATAGCGGTCAAGGACCTCAGGGCAACATTGGATCTGATGCCAGAGGGCCTGCAAAAAACAGAAAAAAACAGCCCTGAATCTGTGCATCTGGAAATACCGTGGTGACCCTCCTCCAGCTGGCATGTTCTAAGACCAGCAGAACCATCGCAGGGGCCAGTGTTGGGCACTGGATCATCAGTTGCCTCAGCAGCCTCACATATGTTTGTGCCCTCCGGGAGCATATCAGGGCACACGTGGCTGGCATGACTGATTGGACTACATGGATGGTGTACAGCTGGTCGAATAGGGCTGGGCAGGACTTAATGTGCCATCCATGAGCCAGTTGGGGCAGTTGGCAAGGAAATGGAGACCCCTGTTGGTGACAAAGATCATGAGGTGGTCCTGCTCACAGCCGCTGTCAAAGAGGAGAAATCGGTCCCCCTCACCGTTTACGCTGAACTCCTCTGGTGGTGTCAGCACAGTCATGGACGTTGGTGTCACCAGCCACTCCCTCACCACATGCTGAACACGCTGGACCATCTTCTGCAGGAGATGAACACCAAGCATCTGCCCCGCCATGGCCACTGGCACATCTGCCGTACAGTCCACCACAACCTGGGAAGCCGTGTCCATGCTCATCCTCACCTGGCCCCACAGATCGCTGAGCACCCGGTGCACACCTATGTCCACCGCAACGGGGACAGGGATGTGGTTATGCTCTCTTACGGTCCTCACATCCCTGTTCTTGACCACGTGTAGCTGTACCAGGCAATTGTACTGGCAGGTGTCAGCACACCAGCAGTACGTTTTTCTGGTCCATCTTTGTCCTTGCAGTCCATTGTGTACTGCAAGTGGCACACCTTTCTGGCTGTGCATAAACTCTATTGCCATAGTGCTCTCTGGCTGCTTGTCAGACAACTATGTGTGTCCTGCAGCAGAAAAAAAATCCCATTTATCCCCCGAAACACCTGGATCATGGGTAGCACCTGTGCAGTCCATTGCCATGGGGACCACAAGTACTTGTGGCTGCGCGACCCTCTCCCCAGTCAGTGCCATGCCATTCAGCCCATCCTAGGCACCCTAGGTGCCTTGGACAGACTGGGCGGGCCAGGTAGTCCATTTCTGCCATCACATTTCTGTGTTTCTGTATTTCTATGTTTCTGTCCAGCAATGGCTGTAGTGCAGGGCACTTCTATACAAATTTAATCTGCACACAAGCATGAGGGGGTGTCCCCATCTGCTTGTGTCCACTGCTACAATGACATCCACTTATTGATGTGCCTGAGATGCCTGGATGATGTACAGCTCAGCTTCCTGTTTGCTGAAACTGCCCGCAGCATAGCACGGCCCTGGTGGCTACCTGTTGTGTGGAACCTCAGTAGCCAGTACAGGACAGACAGTACCCCTACACATTGCTACCACATTCCACAGGTGAGTCCTCTCCTTCATCTCGCTAAAGCCCACCTGTGTGTTCTGGTATTTTATTTCACAGGCCACTGCTGTGAGTGATGCCTTCAGGATGATATACCGAGTGTGCAATGAGGTTGCTGGGGGTGGGTTCTGTGGCAGACATGGGTAAATGCTACAGGGCTGTGGCCAGTTACACTGTTGGCTGATGCATCCTGTGAACACTCCCAATGTGTACGGCATGCTCCGTGCTGGGTGGTTTGCTCCCCCACCCAGTGCCACACACAGCATAGTGCACCATCAGTACTGCGCTAGTCATGGCCTTTCCTGCTGGCCACAGTGACTCCACTACCAAGGGCCCTTGTCAGGTGCAGAGGGTCTTAGGGTCATTGTCGGGGGAATGGTATGCAACAGTGTCCCTTTCGGCCGTCCATGTATGCACTGCTGACCCTACTCCCCTGCTGTCATTGCACAGTGCCGCTGTTGCATGAACACTCTGGTTCCCTGCATGTGATGCCTTGGGCATACGGTGCTTGGTTTGCAGCAGGTCACTGTTACCACACTTTTTTTTTTGGACATTGGTGCCCTACTGTCCTGTTTGCCATACATGCCTCTGCCACACAGTCCATGCATCACTGTTTCTGCCATGCTGGGGGCCTCGCTCATTGTGGATGTGCGGCTCAGTTCACTCTTTACCTGTTGTTCACCATTTTCTGCTGGTTGCTCTTTCAGCGCTAGTGTTTATGCAACAGCCTTTTAGGAGTCACCTTGCAGGTAACCCTCTAATCACAGCACACCCTTACTATTTGTTTATGTAACACATAGTTGTTGTATTGTCTCTTTTATAGGACTGCTTAGTCCTGCAACAGGGAGAAGGAATTCACAGAAAGGAACACTACTCTGAGGAAGCACTAGTGGTGGGTGATCTGAACTTGCCAAAAACTGACTGGGCTGTTTCAGCGACCAGGTGCACCAGAAGTCAGGCCCAGTTGTATACATTGCAGGACTGCCTGCTGGTGCAGCTGTTTAAGGAACACATGAGACATGAGGCCATTCTGGATTTGGTGCTTACCAACAAAGAGATGGTGAGTGGAGTGAGGGTAGGGGAGCAACTGAGGTCCAGTGACTATAATTCCATTTGGTTCAGGCTTGCCCTCAAGACCAGAATGGCCCTATCAAAAACTGAAATCCTAGACTTCATAAGAGAATACTTTAACCAGATGAGGGAGCTGGTCTGAGACAAACTGATCAGGGTTGACAGCACTGGAGGTGTAGAGGAAAGATGGGGACAATTAAGGGGACTATTCTCAAGGCAACAAAGTCATGCATGGAAACTGTTACAAAACATGTACAAGAGACAATAAGATTTTTGGAAAGGGACAGAGAAGCACTGAGGGCCTAGAAAAAGGCCTTCACCATGTACAAGGAAAAACAGGAGGAAGAGGAATGGAGAAAGTACCAAATAAATACTAGGGAAGCAAAGGGGATGGTCAGGGAGGCACAGGCAGACGAGTTGCACACTGTGGAAGGGGTCAAGGGTGGGGAAAAACAATTCTTCAGATACAATAAGGAAACAAGGAAGCAGGGAGAGGGTATTGTTAGGCTACAAGAGGGGAGAGGGTACTAGAACAAGATGAACAAAAAGCAGCCAACCTTAACAATTACTTGTGTTCTCTTTTCACAAGGAAAGACAGTGGGCGCCTGCCTGAAAGTGGCATCAAGGTGGCAATTAGGAACATTCCTGAAATGAGACTGCCAGTATTTACCAGAGAAAAGGTCCAGAAGGGTCTTGAAGCCCAAAGGTAGATAAAACCCTAGGGCCAGATGGGATGCAACCAAGAGTGCTCAAGGAATTGGCTGTGCAGTTGGCTGAATCCCTAGCAGGTCTAGTCAAGTAGATCAATTCAGTAAGGAGTAGTTCTAAAAGACTGGAGGGCAGCGGATGTAATCTCACTACACAAGTGGGGGGAGAAGGAGCAACCGGTGAATTACAGACCTGTCAGCCATACTTTTGTTGAGGAAAAACTGATAGTCAATGATCAAAGAGGACACTGTGGAATACCTAGAGAGCGGTGGTCTACTAGATAGTAAATGGCATGGGTTTGTTGTAAGGAGATCTTGTCAGACCAAAATGATAGCTTTCTTTGACTATTTAACAAAGGTAGTATATAAAGGCCATGCTGTGGAATTACTCTGCTTCGATTTCAACAAGGCTTTCAACTTGGTGCCACACAGAAGAATGCTGAAAAAGTTGGAGGATCTGGGCATGGCTAGGGAAATAGATGAGTAGGAAACTGGTTGAAGGAAAGACAGCAGAGGGTGGTAGTAAATGGGGTCAAACTAGAAGACAGGGAAGTCATGAGGGGGGGTGCTACAGGGATCTGTCCTGGGTCCTGTCCTCTTTATTATGTTCATCAATGACACTGGAGAGGGCATCTGGTGCAAATTGTGTCTCTTCACAGGTGACACAAAACTCCATGGTAGGGTAGATAGTGATGAAGGGATCACGGAGATGCAAAGAGATCTACAAAGGTTACACAGGTGGTCTAAGGTTTGACAGTTAAAATTCAACCAAAAAACAGAATGGTTATCAAACCAAAGAAACCCAAAAACACTGCAGTCAGTTCTGTCCAGTAATTTTATTCGGTGCTTGGCCACCCTTCCAGGATCCCCAGCATGTTTTGTTGGTCCATTTTTCAAGTGGAAGTGGTCCTGTTAATTCAAAAAATATGTAACAATATGCAGCTTTCCTGTTTTCACTGGTTTAGGAATGGCTTTAATATTTCCATCACTGTTTTCTCAGTTAATCAGTTTACGTGTAACTTCACTAAGTACAGCAAAGCCCATCAGGATGAAGCGCAGTGTCGCAGGTTTACTGCATAAGTAAAGGGATTAACTCCCATTGAAACTGCATCGTTTGCAGCAGTAACTCTACTGAAGAATTCTGCAGCACTGTGCTTCATCCTGGTGGACTTCACTGTATATTCACTCCTTAAAAGAGGTATTAAAGGATGCCTTAACTCAGTTAACATTGGAGAGGTACACAGGGCTATGCATGCCGGCAGCAGATCCCACCAACTGGCTTCCATCTCCTGGCTCCCTATTAAACTGAACTGCCATCACCTCTAGCCTCCCTATATCATTGTGATGATGTCAGGGCTCACTCCATGTGTCCCACAAGGTGATGATGTGTGTGATGGGCTGCCATGCCAACTGGCACAGACAACTTCCATTATCACAACATGAGTTCAAACATTATTAGAATGTGTGTGTAATAAAGTGATATGGACTCAGTATCACTCCACTGCAGTTTCAATAATTACAATACCAAAATTAATAAAACTAAAATTAATTCACAATTGATCATGAACTGCATGGATTAGAAGGTCAACTAAATGAATAAAGGTCACCTCTGGCTTTGCATATCAGTACCAACTCTACAAACATATGCAAACAGCAAAGTAACACATCTCTGTATGCTGCAAAATAATATAGCGTTACATAGAAAGTGATGGCAGAAGGGGCCATAACATCCATCTAGTCTGCCCATGTCCCTACCCCCCTCCCTTAACTGCTACTCATTGTTCTGATGCCTTTGTAATTATCCCAAGTATTCTTAAAAGCCCCAACTGTTTTTGCCTCCACCACACCCCGTGGAAGGCTGTTCCATGTGTCTACCATCCTCTCTGTGAAAAAGAACTTACATGTGTTGCTCCTGAACTTGCCCCTCCCAGTTTTATATTCATGACCTCTTGTTCTTGTAATCCTCTTGACTTGAAACAGGTCTTGAACCTGTACCCTATTTATTCCCTCCAGGTGCTTGAAGGTTTCAGTCATGTCTCCCTTCTCTCTCTCTCTCTCTCTCTCTCCTTTGTTCCAAGGTATACATGTTGAGATCCTTCAACTGTTCCTTATGTGGTTTCAGATGCAGTGCCTGTACCATCTTTGTAGCTTTCTTTTGCACCACCTCCAATCTTCAGTATCCATGTCCTTTCTAAGATGTGGGTGCCAGAACTGTACACAGTTTTCAAGGTGCAGTCTTACCAGTGATCTATAGAGTGGCACTATGACTTCCCTTTTTCTACTGGTGATTATCCTTCCTATGCAACACAGCATACCATTTGCCTTTAAAGCTGCCTTCTTGCACTTCCTGGTCATTTTGAGGTCATCTGTTATAATTACCCCCAGATCCCTTTTCTTGCTTTGTGGCCTGTAGTTTCACACCTACCATGTGGTATTCTTCTCCAGGGTTGCCTTTCCCTATGTGCATGACCTTACACTTCTTTACGTTGAATTGTAGCTGCCATGTTTTTGACCATAATTCCAACTTCCTGAGAGCCAGTCTCATTCTATCTGCCCCACCAGGGATGTTGACCCTACTGTATATCTTCATATCATCAGTGAACAGGCTCACTCTGCCCTCCAAGCCTTTAGATATGTTTCTAATGAAGGTATTAGAGGATGGATCCCAATACTGACCATTGTGGCATGCCACTAGTCACCTCTCTTTCTTCCAATAAGGTGCTATTTACCAGTACCCTCTGGGTCCTTCCACTCGGCCAACTCCCTTCTCAGTCCACCACTTTCTGGCCCACTCCCATGTTAGCGAGCTTGTTTAGCAGCTTTCTGTGAGGAACAGAGTCAAAGACTTTGCTGAAGTCCAGGTATACCACGTCCACAATACCTCCTTGATCCACAGTTTTGGTTACCCAATTGATGAAATCTGTTAGATTTGTCTGGCATGGCCTTCATGTGCTGTTTTGGATCCAAGTTACCACTCTCCTTTATTGAGGTTAGAATTATTTCCTTGAGAAGGGCTTCCATTATTTTGCCTGCAAACAAGGTGAGGATCACTGGGTGATAGTTGCCTGCTGCTTCCCTACTCCCATTCTTATGGAGAGAGACAACATTTTCCCTTCTCCAATCCCTCAGGACCTCCCCTAGTTCAAGGGATAGGTTAAATAGTTTAGCCAGAGGTGATGTGAGCTCCTCTCTTAGCTCCCTAAAAATCCTAGGGTGAATTTCATCCAGGACCATGGCCATCTCCACCTTGAGTTTCTCCTGTTCTTCAAAGACTCTTTCCTTTGTGAATGGTCTTGAATGGACTTCACAATTCATGGTACAACATCCACTCAGGGTGGGTCCACAACTGTCTTCTTCCTTTGTAAAAACAGAGTAGAAGTACCTGAAGAGGATCTCCACTTTGTCTTTTTCATCCTCTGTGTGCCCCCCCTTCATCTCTTGCGATTCTTTTTTTTTTTTTTTTTTAGTTGTTTAACCAGGAGTAGCACACTAAGCTGAAAGCTTTTTTACAGGTCCGACCTGAGAGCACAGGTTAGTTAAGTGACTTGCTCAGGGTCACACAGTATGAAAGTGGAAGCTGTGGGATTCAAACCCAGGTCTGGTCTGCTGGATGCCACCAGATTTGCAGCTCAGAGCCTTAAACCACTGCACTATACTGCCTCCCTAAACATCCACTCAGGGTAGGTCCGCAACTGTCTTCTTCCTTGGTAAAAATAGAGTAGAAGTACCTGTATTCTGACTATACCATCCCTCATCTTCCTTTTTTTCTGATATATCTAAAGAAGGTCTTGTCCCCCCTTTTGACCAACTGTGACAATTTTTGCTGTGTCAATGCCTTTGCTATCCTACTTGTTTTGCTTACTTCTCCCTGTTTCTCTTTGTATGTGTCTCTGTCTTTGTCTTTGTCACATCCAACTTCTAAAGCTAAAATAAAAAGGGTATTTACACCAGATAAGGACAGCTTGGCCCATCAAGTCTGCCCATTTCCCTACCTAATGGATAAGATGCAGATCCAAGTTAACCAACAGCCAACTTCCTCCTACCCCCACTAGAATTGCATTATGCCTGTCCCATGCATTCTTGAATTCTCCCACTGTTTTTGATTCCACAACATCCTCAGGAAGGCTGTTCCATGTATCCACAACCCTCTCCATGAAAAAAATACTCTCACATTGCCTCTGAGCCATCCCCCCTCTATTTTCAATTTGTGCCCCCTTGTTCTTGCTCATCTCTTTTTCTGAAAAATATGGTACCCTCTTGGACTTTGTTGATTCCCTTGAGGCACTTGAACGTTTCTATCATGTCCCCCCCCCCTTCCTCAAGGGTATGCATATTAAGATCCCTTAGTCTTTCTTTGTATGTCTTCTGGTGCAGATCCTGCACCATTTTAGTCGCCCTCCTCTGGATAGCCTCTATCCTGTCTATGTCATTGTGGAGATGGGATCCCCAGAACTGCATGCAGTACTCCAGATGGGATCTCACCAACTGTCTGTACAGAGGGATAACAACATCCTGTTTTTTACTGGTGATGCCACTGCCCATGCATCCCAGTATCCCCCAGCCCTCCTTAGTGCCGTCTCACACTGCTTGCCCACCTTTAGGTCATCTGATATGACTACCACCAGGTCCTGTTCCATTTTTGTTGTTGTTAGTATCTCACCTCCCCACTGTGTACTCTTCCCCATGATTTTTGTTTCCCAGGTGCATTAATTTGCACTTCTTTGCATTGAATCTAAGCTGCCATATAGCTGACCATTGCTTTTACCTTGCCAAGTCCCTTCTCATCCTTTCCACCCCACCTTGTGTATCAACCCTGTTGTAGATCTGTGTCATCTGCAAAGAGACACACTTTCTCACTAGTTCTACCCTTAGTTCTTTTAGAATTCTTGGGTGAATCCCATCACTACCCATTGCTTTGTCCACCTTCAGTTTTAAGAGTTCTTTTAGAACCCTTTCTTCTGTGAATGTACTGGTATCACCCTCCCTCCCCATCCAGAGTGTTTCTATTGTTTGGTTTGGGTACCTCTCACTCCTCTTCTTTTGCAAATACTGTGCAGAAGTATTAGTTCAGCATCCCTGCTTTTTCACTGTCACTCTCTGCCCACATTCCCTCCCCTTTATTAAGTCTCATTATCCCTCTGTTGGTCTTTCTTCACTCCCTAATGTACCTATAAAAGGTTTTATTCCCCTTCTTAATAGAGTTTGCTACCTCTTCCTCAGTTTGGGCCTTTCCTATTCTGACTGTCTTCCCTGCCTCCTTCTGCTTTAACTTATATAGTTATCTGTCCTGCTCCTTCTGTGTTTCCTTATATTTCCTGAGTGCTATCCTTTTCTCCTTAACCTTCCCTATCTCCTCTTTTGAGAACCATAACAGCTTTTTCCTTTATTTTGTTTTGTTGATTTGCTTTACACAAAGGCTTGTTGCTTCTGTGATGGCAGCTTTGATTTTTCCCCAGTGTGCTTCTACCCCTCCTTCTTGCCTGTTTGCCAGTGCTTTTCTGAGGCACTCTCCCATTTTGCCAGTCAGCCCTCCAAAAGTCCAACACCTTTGGTTTTGTGTGGCTTGACTCTACATCTGTGTTTACTATGAACCACACTGTTTGGTGGTCACTTGTTCCCAGATGGCTACCCACTTCTAAATCTGAGATCCTCTCTCCATCCCCATTTGAGAGTACCAGGTCCAAGACTGCTCCCTCTTGAGTGGGTTCCAAGACTAGCTGTCTGAGGCATGCCCCCTGTAAGGCATCGAGAATGTCCCTGCTCTTGGATGTGGCTGCAGTAAAGATGCTCCAGTTAACATCTGGCATATTCAGGTCCCCCATCAACAATATCTCTTCTTTTTCTGCCATTCTAAGGATTCCTTCCATCATTTTCTCATTCATTGCCTCCCCCTGAGATGGGGGTCTGTAAACAACCCCTGTGTGGATTGTGGTGCCATTTCCTGTCTCCAGGGTGACCCTCAGTGTCTCCTCCCCTCCCTGTTTACCCTTTAGTTCTGATGCTTTGATTCTTTCTCTTACATAGAGAGCTACTCCTCCTCCTCCTCTTTTACCCTCCCTGTCCCTCCTGTAGATTGTGTACCCTGGCATGCTGACATCCCAATCATGGTTCTCTGTGTACCATGTTTCTGTGACTGCCACGATATCCAGGCATTCCTCTTCAATCAAGGCCATTAGTTCAGGGAGCTTGTTACCCTCCATGTTTTATGGCCTTACCCCTTTTATGCCCAATCCCTGTCCTTACTGCCTTTGCCTTTTTCTGGATTTACCACTGTCCTGCTCCCTATCGACTTCTCTGCCATTGTGTCTACTTTGCTAACTACCTTGTTTTGTTGGGGGGGCTGGGATTTCCGCGTTTCTCTTCAGTGCCTCCCCCTTGGATAGTTTAAATGCTTGCTGATGAAGCATTTAAACCTATCACCTAGGATCCTGGTTCCCCTCCCAGACAGGTGCAGACCATCCCACCAGTATAGGCCTGTATCCCTCCAGATGGACCCCCAGTCCCCAAAGAAGCCAAATCCCTGATCTCCGCACAAGTTTTTCAACTAATCATTGAATCCCATGATGCGGAGTACCCTAGCCTCATCCATGCCATAGAGAGGTGGCATTTCTGAGAAAGTTACCGTGCATGCCACTCATCTAAGGCCCCTCCCCAACTCCACAAACTCCTGCTGCACTGCTCCGATCCCATTCCCAGCCATATCATTTGTTCCTAGGTGGAAAATAACCTCCAGTTCCCTCCCCAGTGCAGCTGCTCCCACAATCCTGAGGATTCACTTCCTGTCCCTCCAAGCCATGGCATTGGGTAGGCACCTTACCTCTCTCTTCCTTCCCCCAGTTCTACCACCCCAATGACAGAGTCCCCCACCAGGAGTTGTTTCCTTCCTCTGTGGGGTTCCATGCCACACTCCTGTGGGTCTCCTTTGTGGAGGTTCCCAGCATCCTCCTTGGTCTCCACTGTGGGTGCCTCCATAGAGGAACCATGCTCCACCAGAATGGTGAATGAATTGTGAAGAGGCACAACTGGATGGATGCACCTCTGTTCCACCACCCTCACCCTCCCTGAGCCCACCGTGGTCCAACCACCCCTCCTTCTTGGCAACATCTGAGGCAGTGGCAGTGGCCTGGGTGGTCCCTAGGTGGGGGAGACGGTTTCCCAAATCCTCACCAGGTGAGCCTGGAGACGGACAACCTCCTCCCTCAGACTAGAAAGGTGCCTGCAAATAGGGCAGCAATGTAGCCTTCAGAACATCTCCCAGAAGACTGTCGCTCCACAGCCAGTGCATTGCACCACTCCCCACATGTCTGCCTCCCTTCCTGTTTAAGACATTTTCTTTTTCTTTTTTGTAGTGTGTGCAAGTGTGTGTTTACCTCCTATTCAGTGTGTTGTGCCTTTAAGGATATGAACAGGTGTATGTCCTTTGCACTTTGGGGACATGAAGTCAGAACCCTCATATAAAGAAAATGATGTGCTTGTGGCAGGTGGGGTGAGGGGCAGGTGGGTGGGACTAAGCCCATGTCCTCCAGAAACAATCAATTACAACTCTGACCCTCCACCCCAGTGAGTACCTTCCTTCATTTCAGACACCTATTTTGCACAGTTTAAGTAAAAGGTCTAGTCAAAAATGACTACAAATATTCTCCCAGCTAGATTTCCTCCCTGGCAAATAAAAGTTACTCTAAGAAAAGTCAACCCCAAAAACAGAGAACCAAAACACTGGCTTCTACTTACTTATACAGGCCTCAAAGTTAAGAATTCAAGTCAGTGTACTCTGCTAAATCACCTCCTTGATATAAGGAAGATGGTGGCTGCTTTCTATCTCAGCTACAACAACAGTATGTCAATATTAACATAAAGGGCCCCAAAACTGATGTGTTCATACTCTAGCACCAAGATTATGGGCAATACAGTAATTCTGAAAGTATTTACAGTAATGGTAACCAATCTATCTCTTCATTTAACCTAGCCCTGTCATGTAGAGCCCCGAATCGCTCAATGCAAAAGGCCTCTCTCATGAGCAGCTTGCGCTCCCTGTCTCTACCTCTTTCCCATGGCTCATCACATTCTATACCAAAAAAACCTTAGAGAAAGTATTTCGTGTTGTGCTGCCAAAAAGTGTTCAGCTAAACTAGACAAACTATCCTTTCTGCGGATCATGGATTTATGCTCGTGTATGTGAATACTAAGATGATGGACGTTGTTGCCTTTGCCAGTTGGCATGGCAACCTGTCTCTTTGCCTCACCACCTTGTAATGACAGATCAGTTTAAAAGGGAGCCAGGAGACAGCTGCCAGTATGGATTATTATTAGTGGCATCTCTTTCAAGCATGCACATCCTCGTGTGCCTCTCTCTTGTGAACAGAGTTAAGGCATCCTTTAACACCTTATTTGTGAGTGAAGATACTTATTGAAGTTACACTTAAACTATTTGACTGTGAAAACAGCAACAGTAATTATCCTGAAGCCATTCCCTAACAAGTGAAACATGAAATTCGAATACTCTTACAAGTGAAAACAAGAAATTTGCATAGCGTTACATATTTTTTGAATCAACAGGACCACCTCCCCTTGAAAGAGTCAGCACTAACTGAAAAAAAACATGCTGGGAATCTCGAAAGGGTGGCCAAGCACTGACTAAAATGAATTACTGAACAGAACTGACTACAGTGTGTTTGGGTTTCACTGGTTTGATAACCATTCCATTTTTCGAATGAACTGGTCCTTTATGGCTATCTTGGTGAAACCAGCATTCTAGCAGCAGCAGCAGTGGGGTCAATGCAGATGGTACCCTTCCCATCGAAGTTGAAATTCAACACTAACAAATACAAGGTTATGCACCTAAAAAACAACAGGACAAAGCACTGGGTGGGAGGGGTTCAACTGAGCACTATGGCAGAGGAAAGGTACCTGGGAGTCATCATAAGTGACACCCTCAAACAATCAAGCCAGTGTAAAGAGGTCTATAGTAAGGTTAACAGGAAATGAGGTGTAGCAGAAGGGGTATTGACAGCAGGAAAATGGAGGTACCACAGCCTCTTTATAGATCACTGGTGAGGCTGCATCTTGAATACCCTGCTCAGCTGTAGAGTCCTCACCGAAGGAAGTACAGGGACAGGCAGGAAACGGTGCAATGCAGGGTGACCAAGATAATTCAGGACCAACAGGGCAGATCCTATAAAGATCATCTGAAGACATTGAACATGTACTCATTGGAGACCAGGTGAGAAAGGAGTGATATGATAGAAATCTTCAAATTCCTGAAGGGAATAAGCAAGATGAACTGCAAGGAACTGTTTAGAAGAAGTACAAAATCAAGATTCTGAGGCCTTGAGTGGAAACTGGAGGGTGGGAAGGTTTAAGAGGGATATGAGGAAGTTCTATTTCATAGAAAGGGTTGTAGAGCCATAAAACAGTCTGCCAGAGGAGGAGGTGGTGGGCGCCAAGACCATAAATGGTCCCAAGTATGGCTGGGACACAGTAAAGGGTTTGGTTGTTCCTCAGGTCAGTAGCAGTAGGAAAGGAAGCAAGGAGGTGGACTGGGAGGAATAATACCCCATATTGACAATAGGTCTTGGGGCAGACAGGGAATTTTGGGCAGACTAGATGGATCTTTTGTCTTTTTCTGCCAACTATGTTTATGTTTTTGTGTCTAAGCATTCCAGCAAGTTTAGGATCCTTTCCTTCTTAAGGGGCCCAAATTTAATTTACTGTTCTCCACTCCAGATGTCCTCCCAATCCTAGTAACGGTGCATTTGGGGTTAGGACCCTTGAAAGCAGAGACTAAAGGAAGGGTATACCCTCTCTGAGGTTGCCTACTTCTGTCCACCACTCCAGTGCTTTCACCCACCCACTTCATATTGGTACCTACTATTGCCATGATGCACTTCTGTGATGCCAATGCCTTCTGATTTGGTATTGGACATCCCTTATATGCAATCTGGCTCATGGCACCGCTGCTGTAGTAGACACTATGTGATCTAGTATTTGACCTGCCCAGAATGTGTCTGCACACTGAATAAGAGCTTCTACCTTTTACGAAGGAAGGAAAATGTTTCTCAAGTCTGCGTTCAGCTCTCTACCTATGAATTCCAGAACAGGTTTGGTTTCAAGTATGACTTTTCTAAGTTAAGAGTAAAACTAACCTCTGCAGGATGCTCCCCACTGTTTGAGCGAGCATTCTACTTCCTCTTTTGTTTTGTTTTTTTACATATACTATCCAGGCATCTAGGTAACAACACACCACTATGCTCTGCCTGCACAGCTGGGCTGCCAACATTGACAAGCACATATGTGAATAATCTTGGTGCTGTGATCATACCAAAAGATATTGCTGCAAATTGAAACAGCATGCCCAACTCTGTACCTCAAATACATTATGTGGCAGAGTCATATTTGGATGTGGAAATACATATCCCTTAAGTCCAGTGTCCCCTGCCAATCACCTTGTTGTAGTGATGGAATCACAGTCTGTACTGTTACCATTCTGAAATTATTTTTTATGCATCTTTTCAGGAGCATCAGATCCAGAATGGGTCACTAGTCCCAATTTTAGTTCAGAGCAGGAAAGTACCTGGAAAAGAAACCATTTCCCATCTAGGAATTGGGCATCCTCTCCATAGCATTTAATTCTGACAACTTTTGTGCCCCTAATTCCAGTAGGAATTGTTACTCTTGTAATTTAGCTTAAAACACTCTAAAGTTATATAACTTTAAACATTTATACATTTTTTTTTCCAATTGTTTAACCAGGTGAGACACACTAAGCAGAAAACTTGTTTCCAGGTGCAACCTGGGAGCACAGGGAAGTTAAGTGACTTGCTCAGGGTCACACAGTATACAAGTGGGGGCTGTGGGATTCAAACCCAGGTCTCCAGATTTGCAGCTCAGAGCCTTAAACCACTGCGCTATACTGCCTCCCTATTGAAGGGTTAAGCCCTCTATAACCTCCCAAACCCAATTGTTTATTATATTTACTTGTTTTAGATGACGGGGTGAGCCCACTGGAACTACAAGTTCTGTTTTTCAGGGGCAAGCCAGAGTTCATTACAAAGAGAAATACAGTTGACATAAAATGTGCAAGACAATTGTGAAAACTGATACAATAAAACACAGAACTTCCAATGTCAACAATTCATAACAAATTAGTTACTAGACATATTTCATGAGGGAACAAGTGATTCAAGATTAGGTTTCTATCAGGTAGGGGCTGGCTAAGACTTAGTATTAATAGGTCGAAGACTTAGTATTAATAGGTCAAGTAAAGTATGGACAGGTCATATTGCAGAAAGCTGAGTGAGGCAGTAGTTTCAATAGTAACATTTAACTAGGGAAAGGAGGTGCTCTTCAAGGGCACACTTGAAGATACTATTGTACTGATAGCCTTTGGGCAAGTTTGAAGGTATGATTGTACTGACATTCTTTAAATGAAGGGAGTTTTACAGTGATGGGACTAGTTATGCAAAATATTTCTTCCCTGTACTTATTTCTATTCAGAGGCAGCAAAAGATTCACAGGACAACGGCCTCAAATTTCTGGAGGCAGACTACCTAGTCAAGGTTGGAATCAGATGGGAATAGCTATTCTTAATGATAAGTCACTGTCTGTAGTTTTACCATTCTGAATTTTTTTTTTCACCTTTCCCAACTTTTCTTTAGAGTGAGAAAGTGCAGTAGTAGCCACATACATTGCCAGCTATTTCCAGATAGTGTACCTGGAGAAGAAGCTGTTCCCAGCAAGGAATTGGGAATCTTCTCCATAGCATTTAATTCTCACAACTTCATTGTGTCCATTTCTAGTAGTTTTTGCTCTGATAACAGAGCTGAAAATACTCTAAATTTACATAACTGTGGACATTTTTTTATTATTAAATATACATTATTAAAGGACATTTTACAAATTGAAGGGTGAGGCCCTCTATAACCCCAAAATCCAATTATTTATTTTATTTACTTCTTTTTGCTGAATGGGTGAGCCCACTGGAACTGAAAATCTTATTTTTTAGTGGCAAGCCAGAATTAGTTGCAAACAGGAACAGGAACAAAAAATTACCTGAAGTATGGATAGAATAAGAACAAACAGATACAGTTAAGTGTTGTTATTATCTAGGATTCAGATTTGACCAGAATATTTCATGGAAGGAGCACTATCAGTATCTACAAGTAAAAATGAAGACAGCTACAAATGCTTTCAGGGTTTCCAATGCTAAATTAGGAAAGAGCACAATAAAAGGGGTACTGACAACTTTGAATGTAAAAATAGAAATGAGTATACGGTACGCCTCTGAAATATGGGGATCTAGTAACTTAAAGGATTTAGAAGTAATAGTGAACAAACTCTACAGACATATATTGATGGTCCCTCAATCAATCGCATCTGCTATTCTAAAATGGAATTAGGACATTACATTGCAATTACCACCAAAAGGCAAATTTTGTTCACGTTACAACATATTCTTTTACATGAGACACATCCGCCACGCTGATGTCTCAAAGAGGAGATTAAATACTCAACTAAGGGATATAATCCACCAAGTAT
The DNA here is from genome assembly GCA_016271365.2 of Neoceratodus forsteri. Lineage (NCBI taxonomy): Eukaryota > Metazoa > Chordata > Ceratodontiformes > Ceratodontidae > Neoceratodus > Neoceratodus forsteri. The sequence continues at coordinate 758,542,863 of CM028135.1, forward strand.
ATGGTTAATTAAAGAAGTTTTATACCCAACTGGACTGTGACATATCCTAGGGGATATTTTCTTGAAATCCAGGGCCAAAATTGTATATTCTGTAAAAAATAGGCTAAGGGATGGATATATATATATATATATATATATATATATAATCTCACAATTTTCCCAACTGAAACTTTTTAGATGGTACAGGCAAATGAAATCTACCCACCAACTAGAATATTACTTAACTCATTTGTCTAATTCTAACGCATTTCGTCACATTACAAAATTTAAACTTGAACTTTACTCTACACAATATGTTCAATACTTACAAAAAAGAGAGGGTATTATTTCCCCATATTGCAAATGTGGCAGTAATGTAGAAGATGATCTAAAACATGTTATATTGACTTGCCTTTTCTACACTACGGGACAAAGTTATTGGCTTGGGGACATCATAAGTGGCCTTGGTCTCTCTACTGACCAAATAGTGACCTTTCTCTTTTCTAGTACACACAATTATTTTACAAAAATTGATAGGATTCCTTACTACTCTACATCTGTAAACTTTGTTTTGACATGGGATAAGCTAGGAAACCCTGGATACAATGTACTGATTGATTAGAAATGGATTATTTAATTACACAGCCATACTGTATAAATGCTATTTACTGCTTTGGGCACCAGGTCTAAAATAATTGTGTATTGTATTTTATGTTTTAATGTATTAATATTATTGTGATGGCATTTGTCGATCAATAAAAAATGTTGAACCTTAGTTGCAAACAAAAATACGTTAGAGATTCAAGCATCAATAAACATTCTACAGAATTAAACTGTACAAGACTTTTGTGAAACTAGGTACAACAAGAGACAAGACTTCCAAGGCCAGCAATCCATAAAAAATTAGTTACTAGACATGCTTCATGAAGGAACAAGTGAGCAAAAGTAGGTTTCTATTAGGCAAGGACTGTCTAAGACTAAGCATTTATAGATCAAGTAAAGTAGGGGTAGGTCAGACTATAAAACCCAGAGTCAAGCAGTTCAGTTTCATCAGTTACATTTAGCTACGGAAAGGAGGTGCTCTTTAAGGGTAAGTTGGAAAGTACAGTACCATGGTATTTCTATTCTTTAATGGAAGTTGGGAGGGTATTCCACAGTGATGAAGCTAGGTATGCAAAATATCTTTGCCCTGTACTTGTTTTCATGCAGGGGGCATCAAGAGGTTCAGAGGAAAAGGACTTCAAATTTCTGGAGGAGGACTGGCTAGTCAAGGTCGGGAGTGTGTGTGTGGACTGCCATGTACGGTATGGGCTGCATGCCCATTGGCTCTTGCTCTGAACCAATGGGCATGCAGCCCTACCGAGCAGTCAGTCGGCGGGCGGGGCAGCAGGCGGGTGGGTGCTGCGACCGCCGGCTGGACGGGGGAGGGGTGGTGGGGCCTGTGGTGGGTGGGGTGGGGCCATCAGATCACCAGGGAAATTGGACCGGGGTTTGACTCTAATGCCCATGATCGGGCTTCGTGGTCCACTGGATCACCAGGGATACTGGTCTTCGCGGGGTTGAACTCCATTCTGCCGTGATGGGGCTAGTGGGGTGGGTTCAGTTCTGTTTTTCCAGCGATTGGGCGGGTGAGGGTTCTGTTTTGTGGCAATTGGGCCAGTGGAGGTTACTTCATGCCTGCAATCGGGCTGCAGGCGTCGGTCCCGGCGGCTGCTGCCTGGCAGAGGCGTCAGGCGCATAAGGATTATCGGGGATCAGGCGCACCTGCGTACTAATGGAATGGAAATGGGGCCGTAAGTAGATGCAAATGGCCCCCCGTGCCTTGCATAACTTATCGCCCCATTTGCATGTCACCTTTTGAATATCGGAAATTTGCGCATGGTGCAATGGAACTTGCGCCACCACATCTTGAATGCTTCACTCTGACCACTTGCGGTGGCTCAAGTTCCACTGAGCCATGCACAGTGGCTGTGTCCGGGGGCGATATTCAAAGGAGTTGCTCAATAGCACAACTCCATTGAATATCACCCCGACCACACCCCTGCGCAACATTTTTGAGCAGCGCAAGGGCTTGCACCGCAGAATTGCGCAGTTTGAATATCCAGCCCACTGTAAGCTGTTTTACAGAAAAGTGGCCTTGTGAGGCTGTTGTGCAAACTACTGTAAGACAGGTGTTTTGCTGCAGAAAACTTTCAAAATCATGATCTGGGCCCAAACAATCCAAGCAAAGGTGTCTGCTATTGCCTACAACTACTTCGGGGATATACACTGTTCAGATATTGTAGGCCCTGTTTTCCTTTTAGGTCATCCAATGCTGCCAGTTCAACAGGAAACAAAATGTGTTTCAAGGATTGTGCTGGAGTACAAATATTAACTTTTTTAAAAAATGAAGTCCAGTTTAAATAAAACTAATGAATTTTTTTTTTTTTTAAATTTAAAATCAGAAACCCGAGCTGTGGCTTGTTCTGGTAACTGCAGACGGACCCAGAAACAAAATAATAAATTTAAATTAAACACAGAGTATGAAATAAAGTCAGAAATGTCACAAAATAATAGTAAAATATAAGAACATTTAGCCACTTGGACTGGAGCAGGACTCCTAGGTCACTCATCTCTTCAGCAGAGAATTAAATCTGCTGTTAGAATGTTAAGAGGAGCGAGATCACACTGCAGAGTTTGAACTTTAATATTGTAATGTTCTACCTCCAGGACAACATCTCAGGGCTGAGATGCTGCTATCCGTATGACATCACAAATATACTCTCGTTACTTGAAATAGCATTCTGATTCAATAAAAGACACCCTTCAGTCCACGCATAAACCTGTATATAGAGAACACTGGATGGGTAACCATGCAGAACTAGTGTGTTCTGCCACAGAGGGGTCTGATTCCCTGTGACCTCAAGAGAAAAGCTCGAGAGGTCCTTGGGATTCAGACCCGGAGGTGGTAGAACACACTGGTTCTGCATGGGGTTACCCATCCTGTATTTTGTATAGTGTATGGTGCCCTCAAATTATTTTTAAAACATTTTCAGACTTAAAACATTTATTTGACTCACAGAGAAAGAATTGCTGACTGTCAGTGCCAGGGCACAGAGCTGAGTGGTTGTTAGGGACTGGGCGTCCCTACGTTAGCAGCGCACACTCTGATTGGTTGCCACTCTACTGTGGGAGTTAGTTAGAAAAAAACAAACAATGGTGGCCGGACATCTCGCTTAGCAAGGAAAGAAACTATCCAGAGGCCAAAACATGTGAGTAAACTGTTTTTCAGCTCAAATCTGGCTCTTCTGATTTTGTAAAACTCAATGGGCCCATGGCTGAAAACCACCGCGGCCATCCTAGATCTGTTTACAGTGAATACTGACACGTGGCGGCTTTCCGTTTCTGCCTTGAAAACAGTCTCGCACTTAAAAGTCTAAATGAATGGAATGTTGTTCTGCACGTACAGTCAGAACAGCATTCCATTCATTTGTGTTACTGTGGCTGAACAAGAATTTAAAGTGGTGGAAAATTGAGTTAGTGCAACGTTCCACCATACACTATGATAACATTTTGTTGATCAACTCAAGAGTCATACAGCAGGCAAAATAAAGTGAAAGTGGCAGGGGCCCCCACCTGTACAGAGTTCTCTCGACGTCTGCTTGATATGTCACCGGGGTTATCCTTTGCTACAGCTGTCAGTGTGTAGTGGTCCTTTGTCTCACGGTCCAAGCGGGCGAGGATGTAGATATCCCCCTGTAGGCAGAAGAATTTAAGCAGCAATCAGTTTACATACAGTACAGAGCTACTGAGTCAGTGTCATAGGTATAAGCCATCCCCCCAAAAGGTCGGTGGTGTTTCCTTTCTTCCACACCTGAGCACACCCACCCACAATCACACAGGATATATCACAGGACCTGTGTCTACACCCCTCCATCATCTGTTGGTAGGGCTCAGGGTCTTAGTGCCAGCCAAGTTTCCCATGCACTAGTTTTGTACACTTAATACTTTGCTAATATGACCTCCAGCACCTCAAAGACTCACTGAAAGCTTACAAAGGTCTAGAAATGTTTGCTAATTTATAACTGTGTGTAATGTTGCTGAATGTTTTGTTACTTACTGGTAATAGCAGCACTTCAAGAGACTGTCCTCATCCATACAGCCACATGTATTGAACTGTAAGCCTCAGCATCCAGACCATTTTGAAACTTTTGTCTAGCTGAGGCCATCCACAATCACATAGCTCATCAATGTGTATATATAACATGGTTGACCTCATACTGCCTCAGTTTCTCACTGGAGGCAGACTCGAAGTTGTACTATTCTGACAGAAATGGGAGACCAAAATCCCTGACCAGATCAAAAGTAGAGGTAGGGAGGGAATAGAGACCCTATTATGGATTACAGAATTCAAAAGAGCAAATGTGCAGCAGTCAGCAGGTCTACAACAGTATTTCACCTGAAATATAAATGGGGTAGATTGGAAGGAAAGTTCTGGCTCTACGGAGGAGATTCTCTCTAAGACCTAATGGTACCGGTAAGTAGCTGAATTACCTTCCAAGACGACATCTCGCTCCATTGAGCCACATATTATGAATGATTGCAAAGAAGTTAGATGCTGCATGATAGGACGAAACCAAGGCAGACAGTATACTCAGCTCCCTAGGACAGGTGACCTTGGAGAATGGCAATGCCAAAGCCAGCCTGTCTATGTGAGACCAGATCCAGTCTGTACTGTTTTGTGAAAGAATAGATCTGACTTCTAGTGGCAGAAGTTCATATGCCAGCTGTTGAAACGGAATGGAATCAAGCCATGGATGTGGTCATATGACGAGTGGTATGTCCATTGACAGGATCAGGAAGCTTTTTTATCATGCATCTGGTTACAGCAAAACATGCAGGATGCCAATCAACTGGAAAAGTACTGCTTGGAAAGTGGGGATTCCACCATTCTGAGAACAAACAAAACAAAAGTTGCAAAGACTTTTTGTCATCCTTCATACCATGCAAATAGAAACATAATGCTCTATGGACATCCAGAGAATAAAAACACAGACCATGTTTTCAGAAAGACCATTTTTCTATTCAGTCTGCCCTTTTAAACTTTATCCTATACCAAGACCTACTGCCTAGATGAGGTTTTTGTCCTTGCCTCCCCCCAACTGCCCCCTGCCTCACTGCTACCTCCCGAACAACTACTAAGCCCTTGACTCTGTCCCAGCCATACTTGAACCCACAATAATTTTTGCTCCCACCATCTGTGATTGCAGGCTGTTCCATGGCTCAATCACCCTCTCTTAAATTAAACTTTTCACATCCCTTTTGAATCGCCCCCTGCCAGCTTTCACTCATATCTCTGTGTTTTTGACTCATCATTCCTGCAGAATAGATCTTCAGTCTACCTTGTTCACTCCTTCAGAAACTTGAAGGTCTCTATCACGTGGATCTATGAAGCCGGTTCAACAAAAGTTTTGTCGACCAGCGTTACACCAATGGCTTTATACCGACTGCAATCTCTGCTGGCATAAAGCCATCAAATAAAATGTTTGTTTTCTTTGAGGGAGGCTTCACCCCCCATACCCCCCATATTTTAATTTAATCAACTCCGAGTCAGAGTTGATTCAGTGAGGAGGTGCAAGATCTGGAGAAGCAGTGCCAGGGTCCTGTGGGTATATTACAGTGGCAACATCAAATTAGCGCTGTAATGTACTTCACTGTCGAAATGTCGAATCGGCATCAGCATACCCTATCATATCTCCCCTCTCCCTTCTGGCCTCCTGCAAGTACATGTTAAAAGCCATAAGCCAATCCTCATGGGATCTGCCCTGTTGGCTATGAATAATTTTGATTACCTATGGCAGAAAAAGGGGAAATATTGCTGATGAGGGATCTGAATATGCCAGATGTTAGCTGGAGTGCAGCTGCAGCAGCCACTTCTAAGAGTGGGATTATCCTAGATGCCCTAGAGGGGGCATGCCTTAGACAACTAGTATTGGAACTCACTCGAGAGGGAGCATTTCTTAGACCTGGTACTCTCAAATGGAGATGGAGAGAGGATAACAGATGTAGAAGTGGATAGCCATCTGGGAACTAGTGATCATTGAACAGTATGATTCACGATAAACACAGCAGTAGAGTCAAGCCATACAAAGGCAAAAGTACTGGACTTTAGGAGGGCTGACTTTGCCAAAATGGGTTAGTGCCTAAGGAATGCACTAGCAAATGAGCAGGAAGGAGGGGGTGGAAGAACAATGGGGAATAATCAAAACTGCCATCACAGAGGCAGCAAGCCTTTGTGTGAAGCAAATAACAAAACAAAATGATGAAAGAAACCACTATAGTTCTCAAAGGAGGTGGCAGGGAAGGTTCAAGAGAAAAAGAAAGCATTCAGGAAGTACAAAGGAATCACAGAAGGAGCAGGACAGAGAATTGTAGCAGTTAAAGCAAAAGGAAGCTGGTAAGGTAGTCAGAACAGCAAAGACCCAAACCGAGGAAGAGAGAGCCAACTCAGTTAAGAAGGGGGATAAAACCTTTTATAGGTAGATCAGGGAGTGAAGGAAGACCAAGGGAGGAATAATGAGGCTTAATAAAGGGAAGGGAAGTGGGCAGAGGGTGACTGTGAAAAGGCAGAGATACTAAACAAATACTTTTGCTCAGTATTCACAAATGAAGAGGGGGAGGTACCTAAACCAAACAATAGAAACACTCTAGATATGGGAGTTGATACCAGCCCATTCACAGAAGAAAGGGTTCGGAAAGAACTCTTAAAACTGAAGGTGGACAAAGCAATGGGGCCTGATGGGATTCATCCCAGAATTCTAAAAGAACTAAGGATAGAACTAGTGACACCACTGACTACCCGCTTTAACAAATCATGAGAAGATGTGGTGGAACCTGAGGACTGGAGCAGGGCAGACATGATTCCACTTCAGAAATATTGGAGCAGGGCAGAAGCAGGAAACTACAGACCTGTTAGTTTAACTGCAGTGATTGGGAAAATGATGGAATCACTTCTGAAGGAAAGAATTGTCAAGTACCTAGAGGCCAGAGGGGCATAGGATCCAAGGCAGCATAGATTCACAGCAGGAAGATAATGTCAGACAAATCTGATAGATTTCTTTGACTGGGTGACCAATGTAGTAGATCAAGGAGGGGCTGTGGACATGGCCTACCTAGACTTCAGCAAGGCATTTGACACAGTCCCACACAAAAGATTAATATACAAGTTATCCAGCCTGGGGGTGGGTCCCAAGATGGTAGCCTGGGTAAAGAATTGGCTGGAGAATGGGACACAGAGAGTAATAGTAAACAGAGTCAACTCTGAGGAAAGGGGGGTTACTAGTGGGGTACTGCAGGGTTCAGTACAGGACGGTCCTCTTCAATGTCTTTATAAGTTTACATTGCAGAGGGACTGCAAGGAAAGTATGTCTCTTGCAGACGACACAAAGATCTGCAACAGAGTTGATACACAAGGTGGGGTGGAAAGAATGAGAAGTGACTTGGCAAGGTTAGAGGAATGATCAAATGTATGGCAGTTTAGATTCAATGCTAAGAAGTGCAAGGTAATGCACCTGGGAAACAAAAACCCAGGGGAAGAGTACACAATGGGGGGTGAGATACTGACAACAACAAAAATGGAAAGGGACCTGGGGATAGTCATATCAGATGACCTAAATGTGGGCAAGCAATGTGAGAGGGCAGTAAGGAGGGCTGGGGGGATATTGGGATGCATAGGGAAGGGATCACCAGTAGAAAACAGGAAGTTGTTATCCCTCTGTACAGACAGCTGGTGAGATCCCATCTGGAGTACTGCATGCAGTTCTGGAGACCAAATCTCCGCAAAAACATACAGGATGGAAGCAGTCCAGAGGAGGGCAACTAAAATGGTGCAGGGTCTGCACCGGAAGATACACGAAGAGAGTTTAATATGTATAGACTTGAGGAAAGGAAGGAGAGGGGAGACATGATAGAAACTTTTAAGTACCTCAAGGGAATCAACAAAGTCCAAGAGAGTAACATCTTTCAGAAAAAGAGGTGTGCAAGAACAAGGGGACACAATTTGAAGATGGAGGTGGCTCAGGGGTAATGTAAGGAAGTATTTTTTCACAGAGAAGGTTGTGGATGCATGGAACGGCCTTCTGAAGGAGGTTGTGGAGTCAAAAACAGTGGTAGAATTCAACAATGCATGGGACAGTTATAAGGCAATTCTAGTGGGTGGAGGTAGGAAAAAGTAGGCTGTTGGTTAACTAGGATCTGCAGCTTATCCATTAGGTGGCCCTCCTAGAGGCCAAAGGGCTACAGGACAGCAGACAGCATGGCTTCATACATGGCAGATCCTGCCAATCCAACCTGGTGGAGTTCTATGACTGGGTAACTAGGCAACTGGACAGGGGCCATGCAGTGGATGTCCTGTATCTGGACTTCAGTAAGGCATTTGACTCGGTGCTGCATGGAAGGCTGGGAAGTAAGTTAGAAGGCACAGGGGTGGATGCAAAGCTGGTGAGAAGGGTAGGGAACTGGCTTCAGGGAAGGCAACAGAGGGTGGTGGTGGATGGGGAGCTCTTACACCCAAGGGTAGTGACAAACTGTGTTCCACAGGGCTCGGTGTTGGGAACAGTTTTGGTTGGGATATTCATTGCAGACATATCGTTGGACATCAAGAGCAAGATCAGTCTGTTTGCTGATGATACCAAGGTAGGATCGGTGGTGGATGACCTAGGGGAATGGCAAGGGTTGCAGGATGATCTGGCAAAGCTTGAAACCTGGTCAGACACCTGGCAACTGGGGTTTAATGCCAAAAAGTGCAAGGTGCTGCATTTCAGGATGAAGAACCCAAGGAGGAGTTACCAGCTGGGGGAGTGCAGCTAGCCCAGACAGAGGAGGAGAAGGGATCTGGGGGTACTCATTACAGGGTCAATGAACTACTCGACACAATGTAGGAAGGCAACTGCAAAGGCCAACAAAATGCTGGGTTGTATTGCAACGGGTATATCCTCGAGGAAAGAGGAGGTGATTCTGCCACTGTATAGGTCATTAGTTAGACCACACCTAGAGTACTGTGTGCAGTACTGGTGCCTGTATCTGAAGAGGGACATTTTAAGTTACTGGAGGGGGTGCAGCGCAGGGCGACAAAGATGATCACGGGGCTGGGGGACTTATCATACGAGAGGAGGCTGAGGGAGTTGAACATGTACTCGCTGGAGGAGAGGAGGGACGGGGGGACATGATTGAAACCTTTAAGTACATGAAAGGAATAAACAAGACAGGTACAGAGGGGCTGTTCAAAGTAAGGGAGGGGTGGGACACCAGGGATCATGATATGAGACTGGAGGGAGGAAGGTTCGGGAGGGAGAGGAGGAGACACTTTTTCACAGAGAGGGTGGTAGCTGAATGGAATGCATTATCTGCAGAAGTGGTATCCAGTAGAACAGTGGACTGCTTCAAAAGGGGATGGGACAGGACAAGGGGGAGGGTCAATAAAGGGGAAGGGTGGAAGGGAGGGGTAACTTCAGAATAAGGGGTGCTAGCTGCACATTCAAGCAGACTTGATAAACCTCTAGACCTTTATCTGCTGGCAAAATTTGTATGTGATCTGACAATGCCTCCGGCTACTCTCATCGATTGTGTCCTTCCCTGTCTTGTAACACTGTGTTCCCTGAAAATGCCCCTGCATCAGTTTAATCAAAATGTATGTATGCATGCTCTAATCACTGGTTGTTAACCTGTTAGCCTGCCTTTGTAAGTTAATTGTCCTGATCTTTGTATTGTACTTCTACTGACCTGGAACCTTTGTAAAAGAGCCTCGGCTCAAAAGTACTTGTAATCCTAGACTCAAATAAATAATAAAAAAAAATCATTAGGCTACGATAGACCGGACAAGTGTAAGGGTCCAGGTAATAAAAGACACAAAAGGTGCTAAAATCTTTCCCTTTTAGTGAATGTGTGTGCCTAGTGGATGGCTTCCAGGCCACCAACAAAACATCCAGAACAATGGGGGACACATCAAAATGGGACAATTCTAAATCTTCAAGAGGGAGGTATAAAAATGTAGTGCCAGAAGGTCCAGGTGCTATAGGCTACCACTGTCCTAGAAAAGCTGTCCCATGTGTAAAGGTGGGAGAGGAGGGGGAGACTGTAGGCTTGACAGTCATGTTGTATATCAGTGGGAACCAAATCTGTCTGAGCCAGAATGGAGCCACCAGAATTAGAGTAGTCGATTCTGCCTGTAGTTTCTCCAAGGCACTCTTGATCAAGGGAACTGGAGGGAATACATAGAGGAACCTCCCCTACCAGGAGAGGGGAAACCCGTGTTACCAAAAAACTGCAGCCCCAGGAGCAAGCAGAAAAGATAGGTTACTCACCCGTATCTGTTGTTCTAGGAGTGATATACAGTTCACATCCACGCCCTGGCAGTTCCACTCAAATAGGCTTCCTGTTTGACATCTTTACGCTAAGCTCCTCCCACCACCTGATTGGTATATCCCCCGAATCTGACCTGTGATGTCAGATATTTGTTCAATGGAAGCAGAGATCCATGTGCTACCTGCTTTTGGCGGGGGGAGGGGGGCTGGGTGGGTTGTGTGGATGTGAACTGTATACCACTCCTAGAACAATGGTTAAAGGTGGGTAACCTATCTTTCTAGGGGTGTAGATACAGTTCACTATCCACACTCTGGCAGACTCCAAGCAGTTCTCCAGCAGGAGGGGGCAAGACATGCATCCCTACTTGGAGAACAGAGATTGAAAACCGGAGGTCCCAAAAGCAGCATCCTGATGGCACTCTAGGTCTATGCTATAGTGGGAAATGAAGGTGTGTGCTGACCTCCAGGTAGCAACTCTGCAGATTTCCTGGATAGGAATGTCCCTGGAGGTAGCCACTGAGGCAGCAGAATGTCTGGTGAAATGAAGCCTTAGTCCTATGTGAAGCTGCCTGCCAGCCAACCTATAGTACAGGTCGATGCAGGATGTCATCCACATGCCAATTGTCCACTTTGCTGCCAGACTGCCAGGTGTTGCTTCATCGTATGTTACAAACAGCTGGTGAGCCTCACCCCAAATTCCAGTCATGCCCTCTTTAGTATTATTATTATTTAGTTTTGTTTATGGGGTAGGTGCACTAGACAAATACAATGCCTATTTTCAGGCACAACCTGAGAGAAGTACAACCAATAAGTAAAACATTGTTACGTGTAACATTGTTATGTTTATAGTAAGACAGCACCTTCTGCAGGTCCAGGGTATGAAGTCTGCAATCAGTCCTCGAGGTCAGGTTAGTAAAGTATACCGGTCAGTTAATCACCTGGTTAAGGTGACTGTCTGACACAACCTTTGGTAGAAACTTCGGGTGGGGGTGAAAGATTACCTTGTCCCTGTGGAAGACCAGTAAAGCAGACTCTACCAAGAGTTCCTGGAGCTCACTAATCTTTCTGGCTGACATGATGGCCACCAAGAAGGCCATCTTCCACAACAATTGAGACATCTCACATCTGTGCATAGGTACAAATGGCTTCCCCGTTAGCATAGCTAGCATCAGCAGTAGGTCCCATGCTGGTGGTGATTCATGTATGGTAGGGGACAGGTGGTCAAGACCTTTGAAAAAGCAGCTGGCCACCTTCTCCTGGGCCACGGTCAGCATACCAGCCTGCGTCCAGTATGCAGAGATGGCTGCCAGGTGGACACTCACAGTCCGGACTGAGAGGGACCACATGTACTCCAGGATGCTAACCATAGGGCAGGCAAGGGCATCAAGCTCCTTACCCTGGCACCAAAAGGCATTTAAATGCATAGCATTTGGAAGTCAACTCTTTTCAGGAGACCTCCACAACATGTAGAACATCTTCCGACAGACCCAAGCGATCAGGGTCATCTGCGCCTTGTCCTTCCAGGCCATGCAGCTTATCCAGTAGGTAGGGAAATGGGCAGACTGGGTGGGCCAAGTGGTCCTTATGTGCCGTCAAAGCCTATGTTTCTATGTTTCTATGATCACCACCTTGTGGATCAAGGAGAAGGGATGGAAGGCATAAACAAGGTCTAGCATCCACAGCCTCACAAAGACATCCTGTAACAGTGTCCTGGACTGTGGGGGCAGGCACAAAACAACCTTGGTTTAGTGTCCTCACAGGAGGCAAACCAATTCACCAGAGGAGTATCCCACAGGGAGGACAGGTGGTTGACCACCTCTTGATTCAGGAACCACTGATGTGATGTATTTCCTACCCAGTTAAGAGCATCTGCCAGCTGACTGTGAATTCCTGCAACACTGATCGCCAGGAGATCTGCACCCAGGCTGAGCACAAGGATCCAGGTGCGGAAGCCCTCCTAACTCGGTGAAAGGGAGTATGTTCTGCCCCACCTGTTCAGGAAGAACATGGTCATGGTGTTGTCTATCTGGACCTGTACAACCTGATCCCTGACTAGAAGAGTAAATTCCATCAGAACAATCCACAATGCATGGAGGTTTAGCAGGTTTATGTGATGACGGGACTCCCAGGGTGACTAGAATCCATGGGCTCTGTGGTTTCCCATGTGTACTCCCCACCCCACCAGAGATGTGTTCGTCATGAGAGTGACAGTTGGATCTTGTTGGACAAATGGGATTCCTTCCTCCAGAGGTTCTGGGACAAGCCACCAGTGGATGGCATCCCACATTGGCTGAGTCACTGTAACTGGCTGGTCCAAGTGGCCTAGGCATTGGGACCACTGATGGCTTAACTCCTACTGCAGATGATGCATCTGCCTGTGGGCCTTACAGATCATGCTGGTTCAGGACACCATGTATCCTAGCAGCTTCAGGGCATCTAGGGCAGGGTGCGAGTGCCCCCTGAAATGATTTGGCAAAGGAGGTAAGATCCATTGCCCAGTCTGTAGGGAAGTTCTGCCCTGATGAACTCAGCCACCCGCGAGGGGACCAGTTCAGACCTGTCCAGGTTGGCCAGCAGGCCCAAGTCTTGTCAAGTTTGGTTGGCCAGATCTCTGGACCTCTTGACAGTCCCTCTGAATGGCCTGGGCCAACAGCCAGTCGTTCAGGTAAGGATTCACCCTAATACCCTTACATTGCAGGAAGGCTGCCACCACTACCATGTACATGATGAAGACCCTGGACATGGACAAGAGGCTGAAGGGCATGACCTGGAAGTGATACTGAACCCCTTCCACATGAAAACAGAGGTACTAGTGGTGGGACAGATGGACTGTGATGTGGAAGAACACATCCTGGAGGTCCAGGGAGCAAAACAACATACTCTGCTCCAGAGATGGAATGATCTGATTCAGGGTGACCATCTAGAACTTGCAATTCTGCATGAACTGGTTCAGATCATGCAGATCCAGCATGGGGCATCAGCACACCATCCATTTCAGAACTAGGAAATACCTGGACATGTAACCTTGACTGGCTAGGGTGTCCAGGACATGGGTTATGACTCTGTTCATGAGGAGCTGAGCGATGTCCTCTCGAATAGCAGGCAGCATTTCCTGCATCACCCTGAACTCCCGGGGAGGGTGGAGTCATTAAGGTGGAAAAGACTTGAAGTCCAGAGGTAGCCCTCAGCCTACCACCTCCAACAACCATTTGTCCATTTTGATAGTGAATCAACATGGCAAGAAGTAGCGTAACAAACCCCTGACAGGAAGTGCAAATAGTGAGAGGATGGAGGAAGGGATGACTCCTCCCCCAACCCATTACTGTGGAGTGTAACCCCTTGGTGGCGCTATCCCAAGGGCTACTACCCCTGCCTGAGCGGCTAGCAGCAGGTTAAGGGGCCTGAGTTCTGAAATGGGTGCCTCCACCCAGAGGTCAGGGTTGGTAGTGGTCAAACTAACTTGTACCCACACTGTTTGCACTTACCACCAGGGCTTGTACCTCTGGCTTGACCCTGGGAACCCCCTGTAAAACAAGGTTATGCACAGTAAATAGCAACAGTACAGTACTCTTGGCACAAACTGGAACCACAGTCAGGTTAAATGCAGCAAAAAAGTCAGATCTTATTTATTCGGACGACTTGAACAAGGAAGGGGCATAATCAGGTTGATTTACTTAAAGGCTATATTAATCAAACAGTTATGCATGCGCTTTAAGTCCCCATACAGCCACACCTCTGGATACCCAGGTAGGGAGATGATGGGCTAGCCAGGAATGTTGCAGTTGGTTGGGGCCCTGTGATGGAAGAAAGCAACATGCACAACACACACTATTTGTAATCCGGAGCCAGAGGGCTCGGTTCATGAAAGAAAAAGCAACCAATCAGATGACAACACTTTAGATTTAGCTGTTGTTGCAGGGAGCTACCCAGATGTTTACTCACGATACCCAATACTGGACACAGGCAGGACAAAATCAAGACTGCAGGTTGTTGAGTTGGAGTGCCCAGAGAAGCGGGGCCCACTCGAATCACCAAGACGTCGTTCCTGTTCAGGTGCTGAGCAGGGGACTGATCCCCAGGCAGGTCTCTCGTCAATGGCTTTCTCTGTGCAGTGGGTAATCGGGCTGGGCTAGTGTGGCAAGGCCCAGGCCCAATGGAGATGATTTTGGATTCAGCCCATGGGATGCAGCTTCCAGCAAGCAGAATACGTTCAAGGTTTTATTTAACTCTAAAAACTGATTAGCGTTTTGCTCATAAAAATTCTAAAACATTGTGAAAATGCACAGCACTTGCCTCACTGTGTTTAACAAACATAACACTTCTAGAAAACCTATATAAATACTTTCTGCACAGTTAGTATTGTCCCAAGAAAAAAACTGCTAATCAATTATTCAAAACCCTGCAGTTCAAACCACAGTGGAGAACCAAATCGCAACCCACTAGCAGCACACAGCACATTTACATGTAAAGAAATTCTAATGCAGCTTCCAGCAAGCAGAACACAATTCAAGAGTTCAGAGGTGGCTGGAAGTCCAGACAGGCTGATCGCATTCAGCAAATCTTCAGTCTTCTTCAGGTAGGATCCTGGTCACAATTCAGTGGCTTACTTCACTCTCCAAGTTTGGATTCAGACTGAAAAAGGCACAAGTTCCCTCTCGGGGACAGTAGGCAGGCATGCAGGCCAAAACTCAGGCCTTTCCACAGTTCTCCCACACGAATCTATGCCAGGGCTGCTGCTTGAATCATTCAAGCTGTTATCTCTTCACTTCCCAACTCAGAACTGAAACTAGCTGCAAGCAGCTTGGGAATTTCCACAAGATCCAAAAGGTTCAGTTGGCTGATCTGTCTGTCAGTCACAAGAAGGGCTCCCCCTCCAGGTTATTTTAGGCTCCAAAATGCAAAAACTACAATCCCTACAAGTTTTGACCCCACCAAGCCCCTGTAGGCAGGTTCCATTTTAGAGTCCTAACAGTACTGATTGGCCCATTCTGACAGTCCTGGGCCAAGTTGGTTGAGATAAACAGAACAGTCCTTGCTGCAAAGAAAGTAGGTTAGAACAAACTGCAATATTATTACTGCTGTAACAAATGATCAGCAAACAAGCACATCTTCTAACAGAGCTCCCTTTTAGATTAATTAAGACTGCAATCCAGGCAGTTCTTAAGGAGACAGTACACAGAGGCTATATAGACACTCTCTGGCAATACATTTAATCTACTAAAATGCAGAACACCAGCCTGGCAATGAGCATTTAGGCAAGCTCAAGGAAGACTTTTTGGGTACCCCCATTTGTAGGGGGGGTTACACCCTTCCCTACCTGGAGAAAACTTGGCGTCCATGTCAAATCTGTACCATCACAATATCAAAAATGCGATTTGAATGAGACATATATATCATTAGCTTGTTACATTACTATACATTTCAATATTCTTCACATTACTACATCCATACTGACAATACTCATGCAGGTTTCATACAAGTAATACTGATTCATTTAATAACTTCTTGTACATTAAACAATGTAAGAGGGGGCACTTCCTATCAGCTAACTTGGGGCTGGATGGGGCAGTGGCACCATGGTGAGAGGGAAGAACAAGTAACCTGGAGTTGGCCATCAAGCTCAATTTGGGCAGTGAGCTTGGTGAAAAATAAACCCCTTTGTGAACCACATTGAGAGGCAAATCCACTGGCCTCCCAGGGGAATCATAACTAAAGCGTAGCACTGGCTTGACATCTTGGCCAGTCTTTCTGGGGGGAGCAGCCACGGTCTCTGTACTTTCAGCACTAACTTTGGAGCTTTCATCACTTGTGAGGGATGCCTCTGCATTGATGGGAATGTCCAAACTTGGAGCACTGTCAGCTCCTTGCTCTGTAGGCTCTGTTTCCACAACACTTTGCTCATTATCTTCTGATGGAGATCCAGGTTGCTCATTTTGAGGAGGCTCTGGCACAATTAGGCTTTGCGGCACTGAAGGGGAGCTGTCAACACTCTCACACTGTTCTTAAAGTTCTGGTGTGTCACCAAAGAGACTCAGACCATCAACCCCTTCTTCGGGCAATTCACACAGTTCCACAAAACACAGAGAGTCAGCAACCTCAGACGTAATAATGCACTTCACTTTCAGGGATCATTGGCTCCAAGGATGAAGGTGGGGGGGGTTAGGCAGTCCAGAAGGCCCACCTTCATCCCCACAATTAGTCATAGGGTTACCTTGAAACAGCTGACTCAATTCATAGGAGAGGTAATAGGCATTGTCACACTCACTTTCGTAAGAGGTGGACTGATGGTCACTATCATTCTGGGCCTGCTGCGGGGAAACCTCAAATCTGTAACTACTGGGGTAGGTTGACTCTGTCTCTTTTTTGCAGCAGCATGAGTCACCGGCCCAGGAGAATCAATCTCTGATGGTTCAGCCTCAATTATGACTTGGCTGATAGGTAGCAGGTGGTTACAGTGCAACTACTACATGGGGAAGATGGTTCCACCTATCAGCAATTTTGTGTTTGCCATGCAGTCCCAAATTGCGTAACAACACACGGTCTCCAGACCAAAGCTCTTGAGCCTTTACTTTATTATCATGCCTCTCTTTGTTGGCGAGATTTCTTTTGGCAGCCATTGTCTGGGCCAGTTGATAGACATGGTTCAACTGAGCTATCAGTTTCTGTATATACTGTAGGTAATTTTTGGCTCGGACCCCATCTGGAGAGACCCCGAAGCAGACATCAACGGGCAGTCGGGCCTCCCTCCCAAACATGAGGTGGTAGGGGGAGAACCCAGTAGCATCATTTTTTGAGCAATTGTATGCGTGGACCAAGGTGCTTATCTGCTGGCTCCACTTAGGCTTGTCTTTGGGATGGAGGGTGCCCAGCATGTCTAGAAGGGTGTGGTTAAAAATTCTGGCTGAGGTTCCCCCTGTGGGTGATAAGGGGTGGTTCTTGACTTCCGCACCCTCCCATAGAGAGAGCATTTCTTTGATTAACTGACTTTCAAAATCTCTGCCTTAGTCAGAGTGGATCCACTGAGGGGCATCATAGTGGACGAAGACATTTTCCACTAGTACCTTGGCCACGGTAGAGGCCTTTTGATCTTTAGTTGGAAAAGCCTGCACAAACCATGGGAAATGATCCGTAACCACTAACGCATTGCCAATATTTCGCTGATCAGGTTCTAAAGACAAAAAGTCTATGCAGACCAGTTCCATGGGGGTGCTGGCAGTAATATTGACAAGGGGGCAGATCTCTGAGGCAGGGCTTTCCTTTGCAGGCAATGACCGTAGGTCTTTACATGGTACTCAACATTGGCCCCCATCTTGGGCCAGTAGAATCTAGATCATACCAAGTTGAGAGTTCTGTCAATACCAAGGTGCCCCATGTGATTGTGGAGGGACCTCAGTACCAAATCTTTAAAGGCCATGGGCAGGACCAATTTGCTGCCTGTCTACTTGACTGCCATGATCCACTGTCTCTCTGTACAACAACTGATTGAGTAGCTTCAACCTGGGACCTTCTTTAAACAATAGAGCAGTTCGCAAGTCAGGGGAACGCAACCTGGACGCATCTTTCCCAGCATGCAGGGCATGAAGTACGGGCTGAATCATATGATCTTGGGATTGAGCCCACTGAATGCTGTCATTGTCAAATTGAGGCACTGCACTAATATCTAGAGCAGAAAAGTGGCAATAGGCAGCCAGTATGCAGGTATCAGGAGGGCCCAAGTAATCTACTAAACAGTCGACTGTGTCCACAGACATCTGTTCATCTCGGTCAAATTTTTGGCACAAGGCTCAGATGTCAGGTTCAGACAGCTTGACCCAATCACTCTTGGAAACTGGCCTTTGTGACAAGGTGTCAGCATCAATATGGTTCAGTCCTGGCCTGTATTCAACAGCATAATCATAGGTTGATAAGGCAGAAAGCCACCGGTGCCCAGTGGCATCTAACTTAGCTGACGTCTGCACATAGGTTAACGGGTTATAGTTGGTCTTCACCAATATCTTTGCCCCATAGAGGTATTCATGAAACTGGTCGATGATGGCCCATTTTAGTGCAAGGAACTCCAGCTTCTGCACAGGGTAGTTTCGCTCCGACGGGGTCAAGCTCCTACTGGCGAAGGCCACTGGTCTCAAACCATCCTCTTGGGCTTGATACAGCACAGCTCCTAGATCCTGCAGACTGGCATCCATATGCAGCACATAGGGCTTGGTGGGAACAGCATAGGCGAGGATGGGGGCATGGGTGAGCTGGTATATGACTTCGTGAAAGGCTGCTTAACATTCAGGTGTCCAGCGAGGCCCAAAAAGTTCACCTGTGCGGAAGTACACTTTCTCTGGTTCTTTGATGGACCCTTTTTTCATATTTATGGTTGGTAGGAGGGTAACCCTGGGTAAGATTCAAGAGCAGGCAAATCACCTTTGAATAGTCTTTTATGAACCTGTGGTAGTAGCCACAGAACCCCAGGAAACGTTGTACTTCTTTCAAATTATGGGGCTGGGGCCGAGTAGTCAGTGATTCAACCTTGCTGGGATCAGTCTCTATCCCTACTGCAGATACTATGTGCCCTACATACTTCACTGAGGTTAGAAAAAACTGGCACTTGTCAATGGACAGCTTGAGGACAAAGTCTTCCAATCAGTCTAGGACTTTAAACAGTCGGGTCTCATGCTCCTCTAATGTGCGCCCAAACACAATGACATTGTCTAGGTACACCAGACATTCCAGCAAGTTCATATCTCCCACCGCACGTTCCATCAGTCACTGAAAGGTGGCCGTGGTGCCTGAAATCTCCTGTGGCATTCTCAGGACTTTGTAGAACCCCAAAGGACAAATGAAGGTTGTTTTCTCACAGTCCTCTGGGGCCATCGGGATCTGGTAGGATCCACTGCGAAGATCCAATACTGAAAACCATTTGCTCCCATTCAAACAATCCAGGGCATCTTGTATACGGGGCATGGTGTATTGATCAGGGATGGTCCGCCAGTTCAGGGTTCGATAATCAACACACATCCTTACCGATCCATTTTTCTTATGCACAACCACAATGGGAGAGGCATATGGGCTCCTTGATTCTTGTATCACACCAGCAGCGAGCATTTCCTGCAGGTGTCTCCTCACATCATCTATGTCTGCTGGGGTGAGACGTCGGGATTTCTCTCGAAAAGGCTGGTCATTGTGCAGGCGTATGTGATGCTCTGCACCCTGGACATACCCCACGTCCCATTCTTTCAATGAAAGCACTTGGTCCCTCTGAGCGAGTTTCTTGCTAATTCTAGCCTTCCATTCAGCTGGCAACGGGGAGTCACTAAAGTCAAATAAGTCTGGGGTCACACTCTCCTTCTCGCCAGAGCACTTGTTGCTGGGCAATATGGCCGTGTTGGTGCAGTGTACTGTAGCTACAATGCACCCTCTGTTCACCCAAATCTCCTGATCTGACACATTCTGAATTTGGACCATCACTCGTCGTGCACAGGCGTGGGCACGAGCAGTCAAGTTGCTGAGTTTGACCAATAATCGCTCTGGCAACTTTCCATCTCCTGGTGCATCCAAAATTAATATTTTATTCTTTACGTTTCTCTTTAGGTGGACTTCTCCATGGATTGTGCACTGGGCGTTGGGGGCCAATACCAAGGAGTCAGGTTCCTTTTTCCACACTGTCCCCACTGGCTCATCTGGGTCCACTTCATTGGGTCTTTGTTGACAGTCATAAGCCCTTTTTACTAAGGCTGAAATTCTTAGGGCCCATCCAGTCAGCTGCCCTTGTTTCTCATGGCAGAGTTGTGCTAGTCTCCCAAACATGTGGGCGTTTGTTCCAATTAACAGGGGAACCCCATCATACAGTCCAGTGGGGGGACACACTAGGGCCAGTATCTCTACTTGCTCCTCTATGCCAGTAACAGTTGCAGGAAAAGACAACCTGAGGCAGGCATATCCTAGATATGGATAAGACTTGTCACTCAGCCCCCACACATGTAGGCCTTCCAGGGATTGTAAGGGCACATCAGATAAGTGTTTGTCATACTAGTCCTGAAACACAATGGTCACTTGCGACCCATTGTCAAGCACAGCCTGAGTAGGAATACCATTCATAGCCACATTAGTCTCCACTGAAGGGCCCACTATCTTGGACCAGTCTGGAGGGACAGTAGCAGGGGCCGGTACAGACGACTTAGCCACAAAGAAGTTGGAGTTGGGATTTCCTGAGCCTTCACTGAGGTCATTTCCAGCACCCCTTGGCCATGGTTTTGCTTTCCGGAGCTCCCCTTGAAGTCTGTATACAACCTTATCTAAGTCTTTTGAGGACCGGCATTCTTTCTTCATAAGCCCCTCCTTCCCACAATTATGACAGAGTACGCTTTCTAGATTCTGGTGTGGCCGAGGCATCACATCGGGGGCTGATACAGGGGTACCACCAACAGAAAATAGTGATTCAACCTCTGTCTGGTGTGTGGTGAGCATGGGGAAATGCCTCAGTAAATCCCTCACTTCCATAGTCAATTCACCAATCTTTGAGCTGCTGTCAACAGGAGATGCCTAGGAGTGCACCCCCACCCCCATAACGGACACACTCTGAGAGGGGATTGGGCCCATTGTATCTCTGGAATTGGCTTGTAGGGAAATGGTTTCTTGGACCTCTCGCAGTATTTCACCCCAGGGCGGAGCTCCTTGCCAGCCTCCCAATGTTCAACTGGTACTGTATTTCGCCCCTGAGCATCACTCACATGTGCATCCTTGGTCATGTGGGCAGCAGCAACAGGAGATACAGGAAGCCCCCCCCCCCCAACGTGGCTGCCTCCTCTCAATCCTCCGAATTTCCTTCATCAGTCTGTCATAGGTAGGAGGCGCATCCAACCGAGCAGCAAGGTGTAGTTGGAGCAGCAATAATTCAGAGAATGGGGCTGACTTGAGAAGTTGGTCCAACCTATTTTGATCTAACTTAGCTGGGGACATGCCTCCTTTCTTTAGGCATTCCTGTAGCACCGCTTTGAGTTGAGGCACATACACAGATAAGGGCTCCCTGGGTATTGCTGAGTGTTTTTGACCCTACCCCACGGGTCCTCATCCAGATCGGGACTCCTATACACATATTCCAATGCATTCAAAAAATCTTGAGCAGTTGCTTCTGGATTACTAGCCTGTGTAGTGTGGATAGTAAGTTGGGCGGGGCCTCTGAGGCTTTCAACCACACATCTGCTCTTCTCTGGTTCAGGGCATTGCCATTCTCGGATCTGAGGGGCAACTTAGTCTATCCAAGTCTCCCAATCGTCCTCCCGCTGGGGTGTGGCGAGGGTGCCTGAAAACTTCCTCAGCCGGCGATACGAGTCATGACTAATGACAGATATAGGGGCCAGCAATGGAATGGGCACAGAAGGCAGGGCAGTAACAGGTGCTGGAGTGGGAGGGGGTGCTGGGGAAGGAACACACCCAGGTGGCAGGAATAGTTTCTTAAAGTCCTCTATGGTTTTCCCTTCCTCCAGCAACAACTTAGCAAATTTCTCCTCAAAAGTCTCAGATAATGGTGGGAGCTCATTTTCCCTAGGGTCTTTACTGTCTTTTGTTATCACTCTCCAGACGGCTAGGACCCCTTCTAAGGCAATAGTCTGTGGCACTTTTGAGCTGTCCACAAGGTCACTACACTCTACCAAGGCTATGAAAGTTTGGGCGATCAAATCAGCCTGTCGACCCACCACCACAGGGTTTTTTAAACATTCAACTTTGGAGAGTGCTCCCTCTACAGTGTCCTTACTGCTACCAAGGGGAATATCCAGTATAAGCAGAGCATTTAGGGAGTCTATCTCCTGCCCAGTACACTACCTCACCAACTGGTGTACAGCCATTTCTACTGGGGTAGCCATTAATCTTTAACAATAATTCATAATTTTTGGCAACTAGAAGGCACAAAATCCCAGCGGTGAGCCTCCAAGATGTAACCCCTTGATGGCGCTATCCCAAGGGCTACTACCCCTGTCTGCGCAGCTAATAGCAAGTTAAGGGGCCTGAGTTCTGAAACAGGTTCCTCCACCCAGAGGTCAGGGTTGGTAGTGGTCAAACTAACCTGGGCACAGCCCTCTGGGTCACAGTAACCCCCCTCTTTCCCTTCTAGTGGCCTGAGCATTACCCGTTAATCACTTTCACAGTACCCCTTGTACACCATACCAGTACCCACACTGTTTGCACTTAGCACCAGGGCTGGTTCATCTGGCTCAACCCTGGGGACCCCCTGTAAAACAAGGTTATGCACAGTAAATGGCAACATTACACTACTCTTGGCACAAACTGAAACCACAGTGAGGTTAAATGCATCAAAAAAGTCAGATCTGATTTATTCAGGGGACTTGAACAAGGAAGGGGCGTAATCAGTTTGATTGGCTTAAAGGCTATATTAATCAAACAGTTATGCATGCACTTTAAGTCCCCACACAGTCACACCTCTGGGTACCCAGGTAGGGAGATGATGGGCTAGCCAGGAACGTTGCAGCTGGTTAGGGCCCTGTGATGGAAGAAAGCAACATGCACAACACATACTATTTGTAATCCAGAGCCGGAGGGCTCAGTTCATGAAAGAAAAAGCAACCAGACAATCCGATGACAGCACTTTAGCTTTAGCTGTTGTTGCAGGGAGTTACCCTGATTTTTACTCACGGTACCCAATACTGGACACAGGCAGGACAAAATCGAGACTGCAGGTTGTTGAGCTGGAGTGCCCAGAGAAGCAAGGCCCACACGAATCACCGAGGCGTTGTTCCTGTTCAAGTGTTGAGCAGAGAGTTGGCAGGTCTCTCGTCAATGGCTTTCTCTGTGCAGTGGTAAACTGGGCTGGGCAGTGTGGCAAGGCCCAGGCCCAATGGAGATGATTTTGGCTTCAGTCCATGGGGCTGGATGCAGCTTCCAGCAAGCAGAATACAGCTCAAACAACAGTGGGGAGCCAAAGCAGTATAGCGCAGTGGTTTAAGGCTCTGAGCTGCAAATCTGGGGACATCCAGCAGACTAGACCTGAGTTTGAGTCCCACAGCTTCCACTTGCATACTGTTTGACCCTGAGCAAGTCACTTAACTTCCCTGTGCTCCCAGGTCGCTCCTGTAAAAAAGCTTTCAGCTCAGTGTGCTACTTCTGGTTAAACTACTAAAAAACAAAAAAAAAAATCACGACCCACTCGCAGCACACAGCACATTTACACGTAAAGTAATTCTAATGCAGATTCCAGCAGGCAGAACACAATTCAAACCACAGTGGGGAACCAAATCACGACCCACTATAAGCACACAACACATTCACATGTAAGGAAATTCCACTGTACCAGGAAAAAGGCTCTCCGGTCGCAATTAGAGTCTCTGCACAATCTGGGAGTTCAGAGGTGGCTGAAAGTCCAGACAGGCTGATCGCATTCAGCAAATCTTCGGTCTTTTTCAGGTAGGAGCCTGGTCACAATTCAGTGGCTTACTTTGCTCTCCAAGTTCTGATTCAGACTGAAAAAGGCACAAGTTCCCTCTCAGGGACAGCAGACTGGCATGCAGGCCAAAACTCAGGCCTTTCCACAGTTCTCCCATGCGAATATACGCTGGGGCTGCTGCTTGAATCATTCAAGCTGTTATCTCTTCACTTCCCAACTCAGAACTGAAACTAGCTGCAAGCAGCTTGGGAATTTCCACAAGATCCAAAAGGTTTGGTTGGCTGATTTGTCAGTCAAAACAAGGGCTCTCCCTCCAGGTTATTTTAGGCTCCAAAATGCAAAAACTACAATTCCTACAAATTTTGACACCACCAAGCTCCTGTAGGCAGGCTCCATTTGAGAGTCCCAATAGTACTGATTGGCCCATTCTGATAGTCCCGGGCCAAGTTGGTGGAGATAAACAGAACAGTCCGTGCTGCAAAGAAGGCAGGTTAGAACAAACTGCAATATTACTACTACTCTAACAAATGATAAGCAAACAAGCACATCTTCTAACAGCGCCTTTTAGATTAATTAAGACTGCAATCCAGACAGCTCTTAAACAGACAGTACACAGAGATTATACAGGCACTCCCTGGCAATACGTTTAATCTACTAAAACGCAGAACACCAGCCTGGCAGTGAGCATTTAGGCAAGTTCAAGGAAGACTTTTTGGGAACCCCCATTTGTAGGGGGGGTTACAGCAGCTTTTGCAGAGGTGCTGGCCACTGCAGCTGGAGGAGCACCACCACCCCTGCCCCCACATTGCTTGGGGCCCCAGATCTTATGTGTCAGGTGCCAGGCCTGGTATTGACCTTGTTTGGGGCTGCTGCCGAGGATGCTGTGGTTGGAAGGACTGGTACTAAAAAGCCTCTTCCTTAGGCTTCTGTTTGTGGTCCTTCTGGGATGACAACATACCTCTATGCACGTTAGGTTTCCTTCCACCCCAGGGCCAAAGAAGTCGGTTCCCAAGAGAGAGGGGCATTAGCCAGCATGTGCTGGGTGTCAGCTGTAAAGTTGGACAGATGCAGCCAGGCCATACGATGCATGTAGATTTTATTTTATTTAGTTTTTGTTTACTGGGTAAGTACACTAGACAAGTTTTATGCCTATTTTCAGGAACGACCCGGGATGGCCACTGCCATGGCATGGACACAGGAACTGCTCATGTTCAAGGCTGTCTGGAGCTGGTGATTAGCCAGCAGTTGACCCTGGTACTGGACCAACTTCACTGGAAACTGCTGGTCAGCAGGGAGGTGAGGGAGGATCTCATCAAGGACTTCCAATAGGGTGTGTCTGAAGCTGGCCATCCTGGTGGAGTAACTCGCCTGATGGAGGCCCATGGATGCCACAGTGTACACCTTTTTAGCAGTGTGGTCAACCTTTTTGGAGTCCTTTCCCAGAGGCTTGTCCACATCCCTTTGGCCCCCATATTTGAAGAAGGCTGAGTCAGAGACCAGTCCTTCAGCCATAGGGTGATCTGAGAACCTTGAAAGGGACCCAGTAGGGACTGCATACTTACGAACAATATAGGGAAAGGGTGCTGGGCAGGATGCTGGATTCTGCCAAAGCCCCAGCGCCAGTCCCAATACATCCTCAGACATGAGAAAAGCAACCCCCTGAGATTTGTCCCTGTCTAAGTTGTCTGTGAAAGGGTACTTGGCCCTTTTCTGGACAGGCTCCAGTGGGACATTCGTGGACTCTGATATAAGTTAGATTAAAGCCACAAATGACACCGGCCCATGGTCAGTGGTCAACTCCTCGACCGAACCCAGGGCGAAGGTATGAGTCCCAGAGGAGGCCATGGGTGACCAATCCAAGTCATCCAAGGACTCCTCAAAAATAGCCCTTCACCATTTTTCACCATGGACCACTCTAGAATCCAAAGATTGGGTGATCTCCACTGACAGCTGACCAGGCAAGCTGATTGTTGACCGATTCTCCTTGGTTGCAGCATCCACCTTCCACTATAGTGGCAGCAACTCCACTCTCAGGGGTGGAGAAGCAGTTGTGGGGAGCACCTGCATTGCCTGGACTGTGAGGGCAAAACTAGCAGCTGCCAGGTGACCGAAGATCAAGGGGGTAGAGCCCTACCTGACCTACAATGGCCCACTATTGCTAGAAGAGCTCCTCATAGCAATTGCACATCTTCTGCTAGTTCCCCTTTTTACCTGAGGATGAGCAGGTTGAGGAGAATCAACAGTGAAATCCTTCCAGTCCAGCAGGCTCAAGAACAGGACCGCTTCAACTGAGACCTCAACCATCAACCAGACAGTTGACATCTAGAAAAGCCCTCTGACTGGTCATGTTCGATCACATGCATCGGCACATTAACAGGAGAGTCTTTTGAGGCTTGAACACTGTTGGTGGCTGCTCATGAGAAAATCCAACTGGGGACACCGACTGGGTCATGTCCTCCTGAGTGAGGACCAGGAGAACCGGTGTCTGGGAGATCAAATCCTTGATCTTGTCTGACAGCCAGTCAACAGTATCAAGGAAGAGCTCCACAACCCACTTAATCAAGGTTGACATGCTCAATGGGGTACTGAAGAGCTCTCAATCTTTCCCTTGACCGAGGGGGTTTTGACCACTGTCGAGCAGTCAAGGGAGTTGAGTGATCAGAATGACCTTGATCTCTCCCAGCCCCAGGACCAGCACCAGCGGTGCTTATGTTTCTTGATGCAGTGGGCAGGGCTCTCCCCCAAGGTCTGAAAGGCCATGCACATCTCACAAACTCCTTTCATAAAGGAACCTCTGATACTGGCTCCAGCTGGGAGCAGCACCAAGACCGAGGAGGTGCTCATCGCAGCGGCTGCCATTTCCTCCTCAAAGACTGCTGAGATGCAGACCTAGCAGTTGCTGAGGCCTTCTTGTGGCCCTTAGACTGGGCCAAGGGAAAGCCAGTGCTTCCTGTCTTCCAGAGACTCTGGAAGCATGGAATGACAAAGACTGCACCTAGCCATGATGTGCATTCTGCCCAGTCAGTACAGGCACATGTCATGCGGGTCATTGACTGACATCTTCTGCCAGCATAGAACACAGAAATGAAACTCTGACTTCCATAGCTCTATCTTCCATTGATGAGGGTGTGTGAAAAGCTAAGAAATCACTTTTAAATAAACTTTGAAGAACATCGAATGAAGAATTTGTGATGGTGCAGTACCCAAAGCAGGAGGTGCTAAGGAGGTGGCCTCTTCTTCCAGCAGAAAGAAAGATCTGACATTATGAGGTGGAGTCAAGGGATATACTACCTGAGTGGTAGGAGGAGCTAAACTTAAAGCTGTCCAACAGAAAGCCTGTTCCAGAGGAATTGCAAGAGGGTGGATAGTGAACTGTAGCCATGCCCCTAGA
This sequence comes from Neoceratodus forsteri, assembly GCA_016271365.2. Lineage (NCBI taxonomy): Eukaryota > Metazoa > Chordata > Ceratodontiformes > Ceratodontidae > Neoceratodus > Neoceratodus forsteri. The sequence continues at coordinate 758,569,957 of CM028135.1, forward strand.
ACACAGCAGTTTTGCATTGTGCGAAGATGCAAAATGGCCTGGCTCTGGCTGACCCCAAGAGGTGAAGAGCTCAATGACCATGTCGTTCCTGACTTCTGACTTATGGAAATCATATCTGTGATGTTTGAGAGTGACTGTTTGGCTGAAGGCATCCACCAGGATGTTTAGAAACCAGGGCCAAATCACAGCTACTATTTGCATGTTGTGTACCAGAACCCACTCCCTGACCCACATCATTTCTCTGCATAGAGGAAAGGAATAGATTCCAACCTCCTTGTTTGCTGAGGTAGTGCATTAAATATCAGTTATCTGTTTGTGCCAGAATGGGGTAACTAACTCTAAACTTGTGGGGTTAAAGCTGAGCAATCAGCCAGGAAACAAAGGAATGGATCTTGGTACCAGTAGCAGGGAGGAGAAGGAGTTTAAGTGCCTTCCAGGAGGCACAGCTCAGAGGGTGGAAGGGCAAATCCACAGGATTGCTACAGCAGTAGCAAGGGATGGGGGAACTGGAGGTCATAGTCCATCTGGGGACAAGTGACCTAGCCAGGAAGGAGAGGAGCATAGAGCAGGTGCAGGAGGACTTCAGGGGGTTGGGCAGGTGCCTTGGAGAGGCAGCAGGCTCCATAACATTTTCAGAGGTGCTGCCAGTCCATGGCAGGTAGAAGGCTTGAAATCTCTGAATCAGCAAGTTCAGCACTTGGTTGAGGGGCTGGTGCGGAGATAATGGGCTTGGCTTCATTATGGACTGGGGACCCACCTGGAAGGATTGGGGCCTGTTCGGGGGGGCCTTCATCCATCCAGGGTGGGGACTGTGGTCCTCAATTAAAAGTTTGGATGCTTCTTCATCAAACGTTTAAACTTGCTGGGGGAGGGGCAGTCACGAGCAGGAAGACTTGGGCAGCCCACCCCCACAGGTCAGAGCAGCGAGCAGGGTGGGAGAGAAGGGAAGTCTTATATTCCTGAGCTCATTATCAAGGGTATGGCAGAGAAAGGGAGGCAATAAAAGAAAGAAACCAGGGATAAAAAGGGGGAACAGGACGGCAAGGGTAGATGTACAAGGGGGACAGTCTGGGAAACATGGACAGATACTCCTGGGCTCATTACAAGTGATAAGGCAGAGGTAAAGAGGGAGCAGAAGAAAAAAAACAGGGTAGGAAGGAGGGAGCAGAAAGGCAAAGGGAGAAATCAAAGGGGCACAGGCTGTGGCACATGGACAGCCATGTATACAAATGCCCCAAATCTGGTAAACAATATCCCAGACCTGTTAGCCTTGATTGCCGAGGCAGACCTGGACATAGTGGCAATTACTAAGACATGGTACACTGGAAACCATGACTGGGAGGTAGATGTGCCAGTGTACACTCTACACAGGAGAGATAGCCAGGGTAAAAAGGGAGAGGGGTGGCCTTCTACGTCAGAGAATATATTAAAGAGATGGCAGTGTAGGGGAGACAGGGAAAGGCAGAGGCACTGTGGGTCACACTTGAGCCAGGAAATGGCATAGCAGTTCACACAGGAGTGATCTACAGGTCTCCAGCACAGAGGGAGGAGGCAGATAGGGTAATGATAGAGGAGATACACGGGATGGTGGCAAAGGGAGAGGTACTACTGCTGGGTGATTTTAACATACCAGACGTGGACTGGACCATCCCAGCAGCTGCCTTAGCCAGGAGCCAAGACATAGTAGAATACTTGCAGGGACAGGCCTGAGGCAACTGGTTCAGGAGCCCACCAGGGGCAAGGCAATATTAGAACTTGTGCTGACCAATGGGGATAGGATCAAGGAAGTCAGGGTGGATGGGCACCTAGAGTCCAGTGATCACCATACAGTGTGGTTTAACATAGTACTGTGTTGCAGGAGAGCTACACAAAGACAACAGTACTGGATTTCAGGAGGGAAGACTTTGCTAGGATGGGGAGAGGGATCAAAGAAGCCCTGGCAAGAAGGGATCCAGGGGAAAGGATCAAGGAGCAGTGGGCACACATAGAAGAAGCCATACTGGATGCGACAAAACAGTGCATTAGGCAGAGTAAAAAGGGGAAAAGGAGGAACAAACCACTATGGTTCTCAAAGGAGGTAGCAGTGAAAGTGAGGGACAAAAAGGGAGCATTCAGAAAATAAAGAGTCTCAGAAGGATGAGGACAGGGCAGAGTACCTGAAGAAACAGAGGGAGGAAGGGAAAGCTGTTAGGAGCGCAAAGGGGCAAACAGAGGAGAGATTAGCACAAATGGTAAAGAGGGGGGACAAGACATTTTATAGATACATTAGCGATAGAAGAAAGGACAGGGGAGGGATTGTAAGGTTCAAAGGGGAGAAAGGGGTGTTTGTAGAGAGTGACCTAGAAAAAGCATTGATAATGAATGAATACTTCTGTTCGGTATTCACAGTAAAGGGAAGGGACAGGACCACAATTAGGCAGCAGAAATAATGGGGGGGTGGGGTGGGAGAGGTAAACACCAGTCCTTTTACAGACAAGAAAGTCCTGGAGGAACTCACAAAGCTGAGGATGGACAAACCAATGGACCAGATGATATAAGCCCCAGGATATTGGCGGAATTACGGACAGAGCTAGCAGCACCACTGGTGGCCCTGTTTAGTGAGTCTCTCGAAACAGGGGTGGTTCCAGAGGACTGGAAGGGGACAAATGTAGTCCCTCTGCACAACAGTAGTAGCAGTGAGGAGGCAGAAAACTATAGGCCAGTCAGCCTCACCTCTGTAGTGGTTAAGATTATGGAGGTACTGCTTAAGGAAAGGGTTGTAGAACACCTGGAAACCATGGGAGCATAGGATCCGAGGCAGCATGGATTCACAGCAGGAAGGTCATGTCAAACAAATCTGATTGACTTTTTTGACTGGGTGACAAAAGAGGTGGATCAGGAAGAAGCAGGTGGATATCACCTACCTCGATTTCAGCAGGCCTTCAACACCGTACCACACAGAAGATTGGTGAACAAACTAGGTAGCCTGGGGGTGGGTCACAAAATAAAAAACTGGGTTAGAAACTGGTTGAGGGGCAAGAAGCAGAGGGTGGTAGTAAATGAGATGAAATCTGAGGAAAAGAAAATGGCCAGTGGTGTGCCTCAAGGATCAGTCCTGAGGCTAGCCCTTTTTAATGTCTTCATCAGTGACATTGCTGAAGAGTGGGAGGGGAAGGTCTGCCTATCTACAGATGATACCAAGATCTGCAACAGAGTAAACACTCCAGAGGGGTCAAAAGAATGAAGAAGGATCTGGGAAAGCTGGAAAAAATGGTCCAAATTGTGGCAATTAAAATTTAATGAAAAGAAGTGCAAAATTATGCACCTAAAGGGAAGAAACCCTGAAGAGAGCTACAGGATGGGGGGGAAGTGCTGACAGTCACCAGGGAAGAAAGGGATTTAGGGATAATCATCACAGATGACCTAAAGGTGGCCAAACAGTGTAACAAGGCTGTGGGGAGGGCCAGTGGGATGTTGGGGTGCATAGGAATGGGTATCACTAGTAGAAGAAGGGAGGTGGTGAGGCCATTGTAAAAAACACCCATGAGACCTCATCTAGAATATGATTTTCAGTTCTGGAGGCTGTATCTTCATAAGGAGATAGACAGGGTGGAGGCGATCCAGAGAAGGGTGACCAAGATGGTGGGGGCTTGCATCACAAAGCATATGAGGACAAATTAAAAGACCAAAATATATACAGTATATACCAGAAGAGAGGAGGGAATGGGCGGATATGACAGAGGCCTTCAGGCATCTTAAAAGACTGAACAAAGTGCAGCTGGGTGATATCTTTCAGTTTAAGAGTTGTACAAAGACAAGGGGGCACAATATGAGATTGGAGGTGGCAGGATAAGGGGAAATGTGAGAAAGTTTTTCTTCACGGACAGGGTGGTGGATGATTGGAATAGTCTACCCCAGGAAGTGGTGGGTGCAGACACAATAGGGGGATTCAAGCATGCATGCAATAGACATAAAGGAACCCTAGATGTGGAGAAGAGAGGTGAAGGCCAATTACCAAGTAGGGTCAGCGGCCGCTGATGCATGCAGGGAATATGGGCAGACTAGGTGGGCCTAGAGAGCCTTATCTGCTGTCAACTACTATGTTGCTATGTCACACTCTGGGTCTGGAGGGACTCCAGGTAGGCAGCCCAACCCATCCCCAAGGCATCCACAGTGAGGACCAACCAAGGGAAAAGACTGAAGAATGGGTTCCCTCGCAACAAATGGGAGTGGTCTTGCCACCAGCAAAGATTTATCCACAGGAGTTTGTGATAATGATCTGGTGATCCTCGGGTTGAAGATCCTGGATCCACTGTGCATGAAGTACTCACTGGGAATCACCCTCTGGAGATGTGTCAGTGTAACAGGGGAAATGGCAGCATCCATGAGTCCCAACAGCTGAGCAAGAAACAGCTAGTGACCCAATCACTTGAAGCTACTGCGCGAACCTGCTTGATAAGGGCAGAGGTATGGTTCTCTGGTAAGAATGTCATGACTTATGTGATGTCCAGGACTGTACCTGTATACTGTAGGTAATGGCACAGTGTCAGAACTTATTTGACTTAACTGAACAGAGTGCCCTTAGAAGTCTAAAATGGGATGGGGATTGTCTGTTTTCTATGGTAAAGGAAAGCACAGAGAGTAAAACTCTTGGTTGTGCTCAGAAGAGGGAATGGGCTGAACTGCCCTTTTTTCCAACAGAGCAGGCACTTCGGATTGTAGAACTGATAAGTGTGCCAGAGGGGAAAAGCAAGGGCTGGGAGTTTGCTCTGGAGGTGGTGCCAGTAATTTCAGTGCATGTCCCTCCTGAATGATGTGTAGGATCCACCTGTCTTATGTTATATCCTGCCATCTGAGCAGGAACAGGGAGGTCTTGAACCATGGGTAATGGGGAAGGAGAAGGACAAAGGGCATCATCGAGGCACAGGTCAGAAAGCATAGGAAAACCAGGAGCAGTTGTACAATTCACAAGTGGCATTTTATTATTATCAATAACAGTAAAATAAAAAATTAAAATTGAACAGTAGAACAATTTACAAAGGCACTACAAACAGAGAAAACAAACTCCTTCATCTGAGGGTATCTCTAATTCCAAGTTTCTGTCCATCTATAGAAATATTGCTGCTGTTTTTATAACAAGTTTTTGCCTTGGAACTCGTTAAGGATACATCCTGTTTTTCACAAAATGTTTTTGTTAGTTTATTTGCAGAGCAGAGTTGCAAACAGAACAGGGTCCCAAGCTGGCCTCCTGCTGAAAGCTCTGCAAAGGAGTTTGTAAATGAACCTGAGAGGAGCTCAAATTGCACCTCAGGTTAACCCCACTAAATTCCAAATAGCTTTTTGCAATCATTTCAAAAGTATAACTATATACATTTTCAAACAAAGGGATCCCAGTTTCACTTAGTCTTACACAAAGATTCACATATATTTTTATAACCACAAATAAGCAAGGAGGGAAAAAGGCAGAAACAGCAAGTGCAGGCAGAGAGGTAGTGAGAGGCGGAGAATCATGAGACCGTCAGAGTGATCATTTCCTAGGTCTCACGAGAATATTTAGTTGCGTAACCAGACAGACAAGAGACATTTAACTCTTTCTATATAACAAATTAAGCATGGCCTTATTGAATCCTGTCATAAAGGGAATAAGAAGCAGAGGGTGGCAGAAGTACTACCCTGTCCCTTACTTTTGGAGCCTCAAAGGGAACACCAAAGGACTGTTGTCCAGGAGAGGTGACTGTGGAGGCTGACCTACCCATACCCTTGAAATGAGAAGAATGAAGGTCTCTATGAAACATGCCACCACCTAGCCTGCAAGGGGGCTGATGACCAAGTGATGTGAAGGAATGGAGAACTATCTTGGATGATTGCAGTTCCATCAGGGTCAGTTCTACATTGTGGCCAGACACATTAGAGCCAAAAAAAGTAGAATTGGGCCCTGAAAGTTGCACATACTGTACAAAGCAAATCTTGCAACATTTAACCATGAGTCTCTCCCTAGGCAGATACCAAAGGCAGTGACACGGACAGAAGTATCAGAACTATCATAAGCAGAACTCAATAGGTGTTTGCCAGCCTTCAATCCATGATTAACACAGAGATGGTTTTCTGTTTTGGAGGAGCTCTGAAGCATGTTATCTACCAAGATGGACATGGTCAGACACAGGCTATTTTAATATTTTAACATGTACGCCTCTAAATTTGCAATGCAGAGGCATAAATTGGCAGAGTCAAAGTCAGCTTCCCACTGTGTCCATTTTCTTGGATTCTTTGTTAGGAGGCTTAATCCTCATATACAGAGGTGCCTTACATCCACCATGAGCAGCCATGATAACAGAGTCAATTTCCAGCTGAGTGGTGTACTAAAGCTTGGCAAAAGAAGCTGGATATTGCTTATCTGCCTTTCTGGGTACCACAGGTAGGGTACTGAGTCTATTCCAGGCTGCCATGGTAGTATTCTGCATGGCAAGTATGACCACAGAGGCAGCAGCAGCTGACATGCCCAATAATTCACCTAAATTTTTTTTAGTGAAGTCCTCTTCCTCAGCAGAAAATTGGATCTTTTTCTACATGAGGCGTTAAAGATCTTGGAATGAGGCAACCTCAGGTAGAGACCTCTGCCAACAGTCGCACACTCTCACAGCTGGCCTTGCTGGGGAGATGAATGACATTGTGTGGTGACCCATGCCATCACTGGCACTTCTACCATACCACCAGCAAGCACCATACTTCCAGCAGGAGCCACTGTAAAAGCAGTGTTACAAGTCATTCCCTTGGGAGGAGAGCCTCAGTTGGATGCTCTGGACCCCTCACTATTAGCCTCTGCTCCTTACATCCTAGGCTTGAAGCCTGAACTTGGGTCATTTGTACACCAGATCCCCCATTGCTCAGCATCATGAAACCAATTGTATATACTTTACAGTGCAGCTAAACACTTTTAATTGGTATTGAATGATAGATATACAGGGAACAAACAGCTAACCAGAGTTCTGTGGGGAAAATGTCCCATCTATGTATTTTATAAATTGCAAAAAGCTTTGTTAACATACCAGTTAGGGTCAAAGCGACAAAAGTTGGGAAATGTGGCATTAGGGTTTACAACCCTAACACCCCCCCCCAGGCAGCACATCAGGAGTGTGATGTGCCTTGGGGTACACTCACCCCTTTCCATCCATAAATAAGGTCAGATGTGTACAGTGTACTAGTGTGGAGTGAGTGTTAGGCTTGAGTACCCCAAGGCACACCCCACACCTGATGCACTGCCTGGAGGGAGGTGTTAGTGTTGTAAACCCTAACACCACATTTCCCAACTTTTGTTGCTTTGACCCTAACTGGTGCATTAATTTTTTTGCAATTTATTTCCTTACTTTTTGAGATAGTATAATCGTGTCACTATTTTTGCTGTAGGGGGGGCAGAGTCCATCAGACCCTGCACTCTGATGCACCAATAATTTTGTCAGATTTAATTTTTCTGACTGATATTTGTCTGTTCCCTGATATTAACTGGACTCCCCCACTATACATTTGTGTCCGGTCCCCATTAATTGTAAGTTAATAACCCTGGTGTCTAGTGGCACCCCCCCACACTTGGACTGGCAGTATAGCCTAGAGGTTAGAGGAACGAGGTGTGAACAAGCTTGATACATCCAGCAGAGCAGACCTGAGTTTGATTCTCACAGCCTCCACTTGCATACTGTGTGACTCTGAGCAAGTCACTTAAATGCCCAATGCTCCCAGGTCACCCCTGAAAACAGGCACTTGTGCCTAGTGGGCCTAACCCGGTTACCAACACTAAAAAAAAAAAAAGACTTAAAAAACTCCAATTTTGCTATATTTTTTATATTAACATTTCATTGGTGTTCGGTGGTTCCCCCACCCTCCAACTGTGTCCTGGACCCCATTAATGTATACTTAATAGCCCTGGTGTCTAGTGGCACCCCCACCTTCCCAGTTCTATATATTTTTTAGCAAATCCATTGGTGTCCAGTGGTACCTCTCACCCTCCAAATTTGCCCCATCCCCTTTTATGATATTGTTTTTAATCCCTTGTGTCTAGTAACACCCCATACCCTCCAATTCCCATATTTTTTTATATCATTGGTGTCCAGTGGCACCCCCCATCCTCCCATGTCCCTCTTAATCTTATTATATCATTGGTGTCCAGTGGCACCACCCACCCTCCCATATCCCTCTTAAATTGTAAATAAGAAAACCATCCCTCAATGTCTTTATTTTTTTTAAACTAAAAAAAAAAATCCACCACCGCTCATGCCCACACACCCCACCTGACCTCCGAATGTGCATCCACCTCCCCACACCCCCCTATAACCTCCCATACACCCTTACTCATCTGACATGCTCACACTGCGAAGATTCACTCTCTGATTGAAGACACATCTTGCTGATGTAACTCGTGACTGCTATCTGAAAGTAAGGTAACTGTGGTCAGAATTGAACCGCACGCAGTTATCTTATCTGTCATACAGCAGTCACTGGTTCTGGCAGCAAGACATGTCTTGATCATAGAGATGATCTTTACAGTGTGAAGCTATATCAAGTGGTGAGGAATCAATGAGAAGAGGTGTAGGGAAGTGTGAGAAGGTGCACAGTCGGCAGTCAGGTAGGGGGTTGCAGGTGTGAGCAGCAGTGGACAGTTTTGTTTTACAGGTTTAAAAAAAATACAGACATTGAGGAACGTTTTTCTCATTTACAGATTAAGAGGGACATGGGAGGGGGGTATCACTGGACACAGATGATATAAAAAGATTAAGAGGAACAAGAGAAAACATATATGGGAATCAGAGGGTGGGGGTGCCACTAGACACCAGAGATTAAAAAAAATATATTATAAAACAGGATGGGACAAAATTGAGGTGGGGTAAAGCCAACAGGGAACATAATGAAAAACGCAAAGGGGAACACATAAAAGTCCTTTCCTGTGATAAGAAATAATTTCTCAACAGTGTTTTCTGTTCTGGTGAAAAAGGATTTACTGTCACGGAAAAGGATTTTGGACTTAGTTTTTTTTAATCCTTTTCCGTGAGTTAAGATTCTTTTTTGCGAATCCTTCTTCGAGGTCATTGAAAAGGAGCTTGTCTCATGAAAAAGGATTTCAGATTTAGTTTTTAGTTTAAATCCTTTTTGTGAGGCGATTCCTTTATTGCAAATCCTTTTTCATTCTTGTGGAAAAGGAATCAGCTTGCGACACAGGATTTCAGACTTTTTTTATATATAAATCCTTTTTCGTGAGATGATTCCTTTTTTGTAAATCCTTTTTCATTCTCATGAAAAAGGAATCAGCTCGCGAAACAGGATTTCTGGCTTAGCTTTTTTTTTTTCAAAATCCTTTTTTGCAAGCTGATTCCTTTTCGCAAAAACAAAAAAGGAGTCCTGAAAAAGGAAGTTAGTGAGTCATGAAAAGGGATATAAACTATGTAATAAAAAGTTCTGGGGGCATGGGAACTGTAAAAAATGCAGAATGAAGCTCATTAAGTCCCAATGAGCAAGATAAATGTTTTGGTGTCTTCAGAAGACATTGGTGTAGAAAGTTATGACAGTTTGTTGTGTGGAAAAACTAAAAACAAGATGGCAGCTCATGAAAAAGGATTGGCCCCCTGAAGAAAAAGAATCCTTTTTGTGAGACCAAATTCCTTTGTCATTCCAGGAAGCTATCCGAAAGAGTAAACTGAGCATGCTCAGAACCAGAACATTTAAAATTAAATAACTTTGCAACACATTACTGTTTTTTTTTCACCAAACCAGCAAAAGGCACTTCTGTGGGGCAAGCCCTTTGTATACTGAGAATTTCAGATCAAAATTCCAAACCATCTGGGCATAGCGCGATGACAAAAAAGTGCAAAAATGTCAAATGTTAACATTTTAGCACCATGCAAGCTTGAAATCTACCAATCTGACCAGAACAAAACTTGGCACATCAAGAGATCTATTACACAAAACTGCTTGCAAAATTTTGTGGAAATCCATTGAACATTTGCAAAGTTATTAAAACGCAAAATTTGAGGTTTAACATTACAGTGCCTGCTCAACCCATAATATAGAAGAAATGATAGATAAGTGTAATGTACAAGAAAAAACACTAATCGGGGGGGGAAAAATGAGGGCATAATACCACTTGCACAATAGGCTTGTGACTTATTAACCTCATTAGGTCCTCTCAATTGAGTTATTTCCTTGTACCCCACACTCACCTGTAATTTGTTCTACATACATACCATTTGAAGGGTGACTAACATAGCCAAATAAAATGTATTTTTCTGCCTTGTTATTTACCTCTAGGGTGAATAACATGTTATTCCCGTAGCCCATGTTATTTCCCCTGTAGCTGAAAATCATGTTGGCTTTCCTGCTAGGCAATTTAAGTTGTGGCGCTTGATAACTATAACTTATTCCATGTGAATTTAGGAATAAGCATTTTTTTTTTCACTTTTGCATATTCTCAACACAACTGCCCTACCACTCATTATCTCTGCTTCACTTCATCACTCACTGCTAGGCTGCATTGCTGGCAACATTCCAGAGTGAATGAGTGAATAAAAAGCTTATTCCTGGACACCATATAGAACATTCATACACACAGTGGGGAAGGCTCAGTGAAAGATAGGCTCATTATGAGTTTTCTGTGACTTAGTTCAGGGTTGCCAGTTTCTTGCCCTGGTCATGCTGTTGACATTGACTGGATACGTTAAGCCATAACAAAGGTGGATGCCAGTTTCATGCAACTGTTAGTTTAGAGATGATCACTAGGTAGTGACCATGTTGAAATAATCAGGCTTGGGTGATAGAAATTTTTTGTTGTTGTTGCAATTGTTTAACTAGGAGTAGCAGAAAGCTTGTTTACAGGTGCGACCTGGGAGTCCAGGGAAGTTAAGTGACTTGCTCGGGATCACACAGTATGCAAGTGAGGATTGTGGGATTCAAACCCAGGTCTCCAGATTTGCAGCTCAGAGCCTTAAACCACTGTGCTATACTGCCTCCCAGAAATTTATATGGTCTTGGGACAGAGTGACAGCACAGTCTATGTTAATTAATAGATTTTTACGGCTAGATGACCTCCATACCTGTAAGGGCAGTGTCAAGCATTACCAGGGCTTTAACTGGCTGACATTCTCTGGGTTGCCAGGGAAAGTAAGGGATAAGGGAGACCAGAGTCTGACAGCGAGAAAGTAATGTAAGTAACATAAGGGTGAGGCTACACCAGCTAAGTTTGGAGAAGAGCATAGGATTGGATTGGCAGTCAAACTGCTTGTTACAGTAACCAAAAAAATCAACATCTGGGAAACATCCTCTGGACAACCTTGGGAAAGAAAGACAGACAGGTGTATGTGCGTGTGTGTGTGTGTGTATATGTGTGTGTATATATATATATATATATATATATATATATATATATATATATATATATATTATATATGTATTATATAGATATATATATATATATATATATGTACTTACTACATTTACTTGCCATTTGTGAAAACGGGCAGTGATGCTCAACAAGTTATCAAGTATAAAAATAACAAGCATTTGTCAATGCCGAATGTTTGCTTGCTGGCATTGGCATTGGTAGTGTAGGAGTTAGAGAGCTGCATAATAGGAATGGCAGTGAAGTATTGAACTGAAGCCAACCCCACTACCACCCTGCAGAGACTGACAGGCATTAGGGTGTGCCTTTGGGGTGTCAGGCATAGCGGCCACGCCATTTCATCACAGCCTACTCTGCAGACACCGACAACTGTCACGGTGTGCCTTGGAGTCCTTGAGCCTTATGCTCACCCCATTCCATAAGGAAATACGGTGAGATGGATGCAGTATAGGAGAATGGGGTGAACTTTGGGGCCGAAGAATCAAAGGCACACCTCGATGCCTGTCACTGGCTGCAGGGTGTGGGTCGGGGTGGAAGAGTATGAGCATTACAGGCAACAATCCCAAGTCACACCCCGATGCCTGTCAGTCTCTACAGGGTGGGGCGTTATGGTTGGAAACCCTAAAGCCCCAGGCGTTCATTGGTATTTTTACTCCAATTTTTCAACATGGATTTTTTGTGACCCCCACCTCATAAACAGTGGCAATATCAGTTCATTAGCTGAAAGCTGATTTTGCACAGCAACTACACCATTTGGCATCACAGGTGCGAAAACACATTTCGAACAGGATGTGAAAAATGACAGCTGTACTGTTCAATTGGAGGTGTAAAATGGCAATGTTGAAAATCTGGAGTGAAAATATAAAAAAAAACTGGTTAAGTCATGAGCATGCGTAGAAACTGCAATTAGTTTGGGGACTGTTTACAGCAGATTGTCAACACAGGCATTTTGGGACCTCTGCTCATGAGCAGTGTGTCTGTGATTTTTGTAATCTATCCCAAACACTGATTTCCCACAGCGACCATGCATTTCTGCGCTGGAAGTGCGAAAACATGTTTCGGCCAGGGTGTGAAAAATGACAGCTGTACTGTTCATAAGGAGGTGAGGAAAAATGCTACTGTAGAAAATCTGCAGTGAAAATATTACAAATTCGTGAACTTACGAGGGTGCGTGGAAACTGTGTAATGCGCACTCGTAACAGTCATTTGATGGGCTTTTGTCACCAAATTTTCAACATAGCCATTTTAAGACCTCTGCTCATGAACAGTGTAACTGTGATTTTCTTAATATGTCCCGAACATTGATTTCGCACACCGACTGCGCCATTGTCTGCTACATGTGCGAAAACACATTTTGGGTGGGAGGTGAAAAATGACAGCTGTACTGCTCGTAAGGTGGTGTGGTAAAATGGCAATGTTGAAAATCTGGAGTGAAAATATAAAAAATTTGCGCAGTTACGAGCGTGTGTAGGAACTGCGCAATGCACGCTCGTGAAACAGTCATTTTTGGAAATTGTTTCACCAAATTCTCAACATAAGGTTTTGAGGGGTCTACCTCATGAACTGTGACACTGTTACTTCATTACTCAGTCCCAAAAGGTGGTTCCATGCAGTGACTGCGAAATCACCTTTCAGGACCGAATAACAAAATGACAGTGACTGAGTTCATGAGGTGGGGTCCCAAGAACCCCATGTTGAAAATTTGGTGAAAGAATTCGCAAAAATGGCCAGGATATGCATCAAAGTTGAAATACCCCCATTTATGCCATTATACAGCTTACCGGCATTTCTTCAGTTTGTGGTAGGCTTTGAGGAGTGCAGACGTGTTCCCGGTCTACCAAAGACCATCGCACCAGCCTCCAGAGGAAGAGTATGGGGGTGGGGGGGTGGGGAGGTGGGTGAGCAGAGGGTGGGCGCAGATTGGGGAGTGAGACAGTCAATGAGGAACGTTTTTTTCTTAGTTTTTTTTTTTTTACCTTTTTTAGGAAGACAACACTGGACTTTTGCCACACTGGGGTGGGCTCCCAGTGTGGAATCTGGAAGGTTGTTTGGGGGGGGGCAGTGGAGTTGACAGGGGATTGGGCACCCCCGTTGGCCATATGGATGGTGTACTGTTGCCACGCTGGGGTGGGCTCCCAACATGGCGTGGCAGTTGGAAGGTTGTTTGGGAGAGCCAGTGGAGCCAACGGGGGATTGAGTACACCCATTGGCCACATGGACATCAGACTGTTACCACGCTGGAATGGGTTCCCAGTGTGGCACCTTTAAGTCAGTTTAAGGGGGGCAATGGAGCAGACGATGGATTGAGCACCCCCGTCGGCCATATGGTTTGCGAGTGGGGGAGTGCATGAGCACGCTGGGGTGGGCACCCATCGTGCTAGTAGGTGTTCCAGTTTGGGGGGGGAGAACTATCTATGACAGACAGTTCAGATGCAGTGTGACATGCAAGCAATTTACATACTGCCAAGGACAGCAGTATGCAAACTGCCTACACATTACCACCGCTGATTGCGGAGGTTTTTCACTTTCAACTGTACGCCACTGCATCTGAACTGTTGTCATAGGCAGCTCTAACATGTGTTGGTGCAGTGAGACAGCACCTGCAAAAGGGAGCAAGGCACTGGAAGCTGTGTGGCACACCTATGAAAATTCATATGGTGGCACTATGTTTCTTGCACATGCGTGCAAGCAAACATAACAAGCATTTGTCAATGCCGAACGTTCGCTTGCAGGTATTTGCAGTGGTATTTGGCACTTGGACATGGCTTAAAAAAATCAGTGACAAAGGAGTACAAGCATTTGTCAATGCCAAATGTTGCTTGCTTCAATGTGCTGTTTAGGTATTTGGAAGCCATTGGAGTAAATATTGAAAATTCAGCGAACTTCTGGCGTCGCGTAGGAACTATATACGCTAAATAAAACAGTCATTTTAGAATTTTCATCAAATTTTCAACATAGCCATTTTAAGACCTCTGCTCATGAACAGTGTCACTGTGATTTTCTTAATGTGTCCACTACAATGAGTTCGCACACCGACTGAGCCATTGTGCGCTACATGAGCGAAAACACATTTTGGGCAGGATGTGAAAAATGACAGCTATACTGCTCATAAGGAGGTGTGGTAAAATGGCAATGTTGAAAATCTGGAGTCGAAATATTGAAAATTCGCAAACCTATGAGCGTGCGTAGGAACTGCGCAACGCACACTCATAAAACAGTCATTTTTAGGAATTTTTCACCAAATTTTCAACATAGCCATTTAAGACCTCTGCTAATGAACAGTGTCACTGTGATTTTCTTAATGTGTCCATATATTGATTTACGCACCCGACTAGCCATTGTGTGCTACATGAGGCGGAAACATGTTTGAGCAGGATGTGAAAAATGACAGCTATACTGCTCATAAGGAGGTGTGGTAAAATGGCAATGTTGAAAATCTGGAGTGAAAATATTGAAAATTCGCAAACTTACAGGCGTGCACAGGAACTGCTAAGCGAGCGTTCATAAAACAGTTATTTTTAGGAATTTTTCACCAAATTTTCAACATAGCCATTTTAAGACTTCTGCTAATGAACAGTGTCACTGTGATTTTCTTAATGTGTCCCATATATTGATTTCGCACACCACTGTGCCATTGTGCGCTACATGGGCAGAAACACGTTTTGAGCAGGATGTGAAAAATGACAGCTGTACTGCTCATAAGGAGGTGTGGTAAAATGGCAATGTTGAAAATCTGGAGTGAAAATATTGAAAATTCGTGAATTTATGAGCGTGCGTAGGAACTGCACAACGCACACTCGTAAAACAGTCATTTTTAGGAATTTTTTCACCAAATTTTCAACATAGCCATTTTAAGATCTCTGCTCATGAACAGTGACACTGTGATTTTCTTAATGTGTTCCATACATTGAGTTCGCACACCGACTGTGCCATTGTGCACTACATGACCGGAAACACGTTTTGGGCAAGATGTGAAAAATGACAGCTGCACTGCTCATAAGGAGGTGTGGTAAAATGGCAATGTTGAAAATCTGGAGTGAAAATATTGAAATTCATGAAACTTATGGCGTGCATAGGAACTGCTAGCGACGTCATAAACGGTCATTTTAGAATTTTCCACCAAATTTTCAAAATAGGCTTTTGAGAGCCCACCTTATGAACACTGGCAGTGTCGTTTCATTAATCATTCGGAAAGGTGATTTCTGCACAGTGACTGTCGAAATCACCCTCCGAGACCGAATAATGCCATGACAGTGACAGCATTCATGAAAGAGTCCCAAAACCCCATGTTGAAATTTGGTGCAAAAATCAAAAAATGCCTGAGATATGCAATAAAGTTGAAAACCCTATCTATCTCCATTATACAGCTTACCAGCATTTCTCAGTTCACAGTCTGCTTTGAAGAGTGCAGACGTGTTCCGGTCTACCGATGATCGTCAGCGCCGAGCTCGGAGGTAAGTATGGGGTGAGGAGGGTGTGGTGAGGCAGGGTGCGCAGTGGGTGGGTGCGGGTTGTGGGAGGGGTGGGGAGACAGCGATGGAGCGTTTCTTATTTACAGGTTTTTGTTTTTATTCAGGCAGCGGGACGTTTGCCACACTGGGTGGGCTCCCAGCGTGGCAGAGAAAGCTGTTTGGGGATGTGGAGCCGGCGGAGATTGGGCACCCCGTCGGCCAAAACAAGATTTGCCACGCTGGGGTGGGCTCCCAGCGTGGCACCAAAGTTTTGGGGGCGCATGCAGACTTGAAGCCGACGGGGGATTGGGCACCCCCGTCGGCTATAACAGTTTCCTTGTTTTGTATAATTGTATATTTCTGCGTGCCTAGCCATAAATAAAACAACGGCCAGGACAGCAACAGGACGAGGAAGCTGGACGTATTTTGTTTCGGCAGCTCATACAGAAGCACTGCCAGCACTGATCACAGCGGTGGTTTTCTTTGACGTGAAGACTACTGCTGTCATACACAGCACCTGCATCCATTGGTGCAGGACCACCACACCTGCTCAATGGAGCAGTGGATTGCACAGGACAGTCACACCTCCAAAGTGTCCTATTCTCCCAAGACGTTCCTTGCGCATGCGCGCAAGCGAACGTAAAAAGGAAAGGGACCTGGGGGTAATCATATCAGATGACCTTAAGGTTAGCAAGCAATGTGAGAAGGCAGTAGGGAGGGCTGGGGTATACTGGGATGCATAGGGAGGCATCAGCAGCAGAAAACAGGAAGTTGTTATCCTCTGTACAGACAGTTGGTGAGACCCCATCTGGAGTACTGTGTCCAGTTCTGGAGACCCCATCTCTGCAAGGACATAGGATAGAGGCAGTCCAGAGGAGGGCAACTAAAATGGTGCAGGGTCTGCAAGAGAAGCCATATGAGGAGAGACTAAAGGAGCTTAATATGTATACCCTTGAGGAAAGAAGGGAGAGGGAGGACATGATAGAAACTTTTAAGTACCTCAGTGGAATCAACAAAGTCCAAGAGGGTAGCATCTTTCAGAAAAAGGGACATGCAAGAACAAGGGGACACAATTTAAAGATGGGGGGGGGCGGTTCAGGGGCAATGTGAGGAAGTATTATCTCACAGAGAGGGCAGTGGATGCATGGAACAGCCTTCCTGAGGAGGTTGTGGGGTCTAAAACTGTGGGAAATTCAAGAATGCATGGGACAGACATAAGGCAATTCTTGTGGGGGGGTAGGAAGGCTGTTGGTTAACTAGGATCTGCGGCCTATCCTGTAGGTAGGAGAATGGGTAGACTGGATGGGCCAAGCGGTCCTTATCCGCCGTCAAAGTCTATGTTTCTGTGTTTCTATGTTTAACCCTGCTTGTATTTTTGTAAGTGTACATGCTGCAATATTGTAGTTTGACTTTCTGAGTTGACTTTTCTCAGTTTTCTAACATACCTGAAACAACATAGAGGAAGCTCCCTTACTGCAATAGGAGTTACTCTGTTGCACATTTTTAATTTTTTTTTAAACAGCCCTCAAGGAAGGGAAGGGAAGGGACTTTATTTTGCCCTCAAGGAGATAGCAACACGATCCCTTTTCACTTTCTAGTAGTCCGCTCCACCCCTGCACTCTGACGTTTTATGGCATCTATATAGGAACTGCACGGGGGAATGTTCCATTGAAGTCTATGGAGTGTCATCATCATTTTCAAACACTGTTCTTGCTGTTTAAATTGGTGAAATTGGAGTCAGGGGTCAAATAACAGCCTCTTATTAGTTGACCACTGTCTCCAATTTCACTTGATGTCCACTTAAACGGCAAAAAACAGTGTTTGAAAATGACACTCCACAAACTTCAATGGAGCGTGTTCATCACGCCCTCCCTAAACAGATATCATAAAACGTCTGAGTGTGGGGGCAGAAAAGGTTACTAAACAAGCATTTGTCAATGCTGAATGTTGCTTGCTTCTATGTGCTGTTCAGGTATTTGGAAGTCATTGGAGTGCAAATATTGAAAATTTGCGAACTTACGAGCGTACGTAGGAACTGCGCAACGCACGCTTGTAAAACAGTCATTTTTAGGAATTTTTTCACCAACTTTTCAACATAGCCATTTTAAGACCTCTGCTCATGAACAGTGTCACTGTGATTTTGTTAATGTGTCCCATACATTGAGTTTGCACACCGACTGCGCCATTGTGCGCTACATGGGCGGAAACACGTTTTGGGCAGGATGTGAAAAATGACAGCTGTACTGCTCATAAGGAGGTGTGGTAAAATGGCAATGTTGAAATCTGGAGTGAAATATTGAAATTCGCAAACCCTCACAATGCATTAGGGTGTATACACACTAAATGAAAAACAATCATTTTAGGAATTCTTTTCACCAAATTTCAACATTGCCATTTTAAGATCTCTGCTCATGAACAGTGACACTGTTATTTTCTTAATGTGTCCATACACAGGTTAGCACATTTTATGCTACTGCGCTACATGGTGAGCTGCGTTTTGGGTGATATGTGAAAAATGACAGCTGTACTACTCATAAGAAGGTGTGGTAAAATGGTAATGTTGGAAATCTGGAGTGAAAATATTGAAATTTCACGAACTTACGAGCCTCATGAACTGCTAATCTATCAGAAAACAGTCATTTTAGGAATTTTTCACCAAATCTTCAACATAGTTATTTTAAGACCTCTGCTAATGAACAGTGTCACTGTGATTTTCTTAATTTGTCCCATACATTGATTTCGCACACCAACTGCACCATTCTGTGCTACATGGGTGGAAACACATTTTGGGTGAGATGTGAAAAATGAAAGCTATACTGCTCATAAGAAGGTATGGTAAAATGGCAATGTTGAAAATCTGGAGTGAAAATATTGAAATTTCGCGAACTTACGAGCCTGCGTAGGAACTATAGCCTGCAGCTTGTAAAACAGTCATTTTGGAATTTTGGCACCAAATTTTCAACATGGGTTTTGGGACCCTTCTCATGAATGATGTCACTGTCATGGTGGTATTCAGGCCCAAAGGGTGATATGCTGATCACTGCGCAGTCACTGCGCGTGAAATCACCCTTCAGGTCCGAATAGCTACATGACCGTGTTTATCATTCTGACAAAGTCCCAAAACCCATATTAAAATTTGATATCAAAATCAAAAACTCCTGAGATATGCAACAAAGTTGAAACCCCTATCTAGCCCATTATATAGCTTACGGCATTTCCTCAGTTACGTGGTCGGCTTTGAAGAGTGCAGGCGTGTTCGGTCCACCGAAGATCGTCGCTGGAGTCGGAGTAGTATGGGGTGAGGGGGTGGGAAGGCTAGGTGCACAGTGGGTGGAGTGCGGGTTGTGGGGGTTGGGAGGCAGACGCAGGACCGATTTCGTTTACAGGTTTAAAAAAAAAAGACGTTGTGGGACGTTTGCCACGCTGGGGTGGGCTCCCAGCGCGGCACAAGAAGATGAGGCGTTCAGCGATGGCGGATTGGGCACCCCGTCCAGCCATGTATTGTTGCCGCAGCTGGGGTGGGCTCCCAGCGTGGCACAGAGATGAGGTGTTCAGCCGGCGGGATTGGGCACCCCGTCGCCAAAAGGACTGCTTGCCATGCTGGGGTGGGCTCCCAGTGTGGCACCTACTACTGGGGGGCGCTGGCTCAGCCCGCGAGGATTGGGCATCCCGTCGGCTGCTACAGTGCGTGCGAGTGCGCCGCCTCCGTGTGTCTGGGGGGCTGCGCGTGAGCAGCCTTATCTTATCGCTGCTCACTCAAGCGTAGCTCCCCTTTCAACTGTATGCCGCTGCATTTTGGCGCGGTCATAGACAGCTCCAAAATGCATTGGCTGGACAGGGGCCTGCCAAGCACACTGACTGAATTGAGGAGGAGGTAACACACCTCCGAAATCTCCGATGATGGCACTATGTTTCTTGCACATGCGTGCAAGCAACATAAAAATGGCAGGGGATCATGTGGCTAGCCCTTCGGGAACAAATATGATCCCTACCCTTCCTTGGGAGGGTGCTGTTTAAAAAAATTAACAAAGTCCCACAGAGAAACTCCAATTGAGGTAAGGGAGCTTTCTCTTTGTTGTTTGACTGAACAAGAAAGGTTCACTTTAACTGGTCTCTGGTGGCCCTCCCTCTTCCCTGCTTATTTACTAATAGTCCCCTGTGTCTATCCCATCCATGCTTGAAGCCTCCTACTGTTTTTGCCTCCACCACATCTGCTGGTGGTCTATCCCAGGTGTCTACCATTCTTTCAGTGAAGTAGCACTTTTTCACATCCCTCTTAAACTTCCCACCTCTAGTTTCTTCACATGCTCTCTGATCCTGGTGCTCTTCCTCCTTTGAGACTCCCTCCCCTCCTGCACCCAGTTTCCTCATGTGAGGTACTTGTAGGTCTCTATCATATCCCCTCTCGCTCCACCCTCTTGCAAGGTGTACATGGTGAGATCGCTCAGTCTCTCCTCATAGGACTTATGGTGCAGTCCCTGCACCATTTTAGTTGCCCTCCTCTGGACTGCCTGTACCATGTCTATGTCCAGAGTCTCACCAGCGAGTGACACAGAGGCAACGCCAGCTCCCTCCTCCTGCTAAAAGTACCCCTCCCTATGCACCCCAGCATCCCACAGGCTCCACCCACTGCCTTGTCACAAAGCACTCAGCTAGTCATTACATAATCACCTGCTTAGCAATGTCTGGGCACCTTCTGCATATTTCTCATATGTTAGCATTGCCTATATGCCTCTCAACCTCCTCTCACTCTGGCCAAAATGGAACCCACTACAGAATGGGGATGGAGCAGATGGGCAAAAATGCGGAGCCCCCCATCTTATATGACTGACAGTAATGTTTCAGGCGATTGAGATCAACATAAGTAGCACCACCAGCGGTCTTTTAACATTGGGCCAAATAAGTGACAATCAATGAATTTACTAACAAAGAAGGAGCAGCAGCTGACACTCAGTTCCCAGTCCTTGCATCTCTACCCAAGCCAGCAGGAGCTCTGAGAGGGCACTGTAGCCGTGGTACACATGGGCACTAGCATGAGGAGGCCAATGCACCAGCGCCCCCTGTACCAAGTGCAACAGTCTGCAGTCTGAGCTTGCACTTTCCAGACTTCACAGCCTTTGGTGCTCTGGAAGTATCCAGACCTCTGGGGAGTTGGAAAGTGGTAGAAGTTATGAAAAGAAACATGTGGAAGCTACACCACTGCTAGTCCTTTACCGTAAGGAAAGAATATGAGACAAGCACTAAAGTGACAGCAACAGTAGAGATTAATTCCCAATCCTGGCATTCCTGCCCAAGTTGGCAGAACTCCAGGGGTAGTGAAGTTGTGAAGCATATTCCCCGGGTCGCTCCTGAAAACGAGCCTCGGCTCAATGTCCTTTCCAAGTTACCAAACGTTTAAATAATATAAATAAAAAAATATGAGCTCTGGTAGGAGGGAAGAGAGAATGCCACTGTACCACCCCCCAGTGACCACTGAAACAATCGGCATACTAAGCTTACACATTTCAGATAATGAGGCCTTTAGGTCTCTTAGGTGTGGCATAACCTTTCTGTGTAGGTAGAATGTGGGACGAGTTATTGGAGGAAACATGTTGAGGGGGAATCTGCCATACTACCCATACCCAGGGGGATATAAGGCCCCCCCAGATTGCAAAGCTCCATCCTGATCCTACAGTCACTGCCTCCAAGAGGAACAGAGGCAGCTCTTTCTGTAGGGAGGGCAGCATCCCAAAATGAGACCTATTCCATGCTAGTTTGTAACTGTGGTCCATGGGGTATGAACCTGAGGCCACCCAAAAACTGAAGCGGACAGCAAGAGCATAAATTAAAAGAAAAAGAAGATCTTCTACACAAAGTAACATTTTTCATATAACTTGCAGTTCCCCTACAACAAACATCTAAGAGGTCTGGCAAGGTGAAACTTTGTGATGCACCTCCTGTTCAACTGCAAGCAGGAAAGGGAAAACCAGCTACAAATTAAGCTGAAAAGCCTGCAGTAACCCTACTCCCCATGCTGATACTTGGAGTCATTTCAAAGAGGATGTAGGCAGACACTTAAGGAGTATTTATTTCTTCATGCGCTAAATTCCAAAACTGCTTTAGATACCACAGAGCAATTTCCTGTTCTAAATACGCTCAACATTTTCACAAGAGTGCTTTTGTATATATTTATTTAAAAAAAAAAAACTTCTCATATTGCAGAAGAGTGAGGAAAAGTACAAAATCTGTAAATGCCTGTGTATGAATTTACTTATTAATATTATTTATGTAGGACAGGCCCCACTGAGGAGGAACAGTTCGTGCACAGGGGCACCCGGTTAATGGCGCCTGGGGTATAGTTCAACAAGCATTTGTCAATGCAGAATGTTGCTTGCTTCTATGTGCTGTTTAGGTATTTGGAAGTCACTGGAGTGCAAATATTGAAAATTCGCGAACTTACGAGCGTGTGTAGGAACTGCGCAATGCACGCTCGTAAAACAGTCATTTTTAGGAATTTTTTCACTTTCAACATAGCCATTTTAAGACCTCTGCTCATGAATAGTGTCACTGTGATTTTCTTAATCTGTCCCAAACATTGATTGCGCACACCAACTGCGCCATTGTATGCTACATGCACGGAAACATATTTTGGGTATGATGTGAAAAATGACAGCTGTACTGCTCATAAGGAGGTGTGGTAAAATGGCAATGTTGGAAATCTGGAGTGAAAATATTGAAAATTCGCAAACTTACGAGCGTGCGAAGGAACGGCGCAATGCACACTCGTAAAGCAGTTATTTTTAGGAATTTTTTCACCAAATTTTCAATATAGCCATTTTAAGCTCTCTGCTCATGAACAGTGACACTGTGATTTTCTTTATGTGTCCCATACATTGAGTTCGCACACCGAATGTGCCATTGTGCGCTACATGGGCGGAAGCACGTTTTGGGCATGATGTGAAAAATGACAGCTGCACTGCTCATAAGGAGGTGTGGTAAAATGCCAGTGTTGAAAATCTGGAGTGAAAATATTGAAAATTACAAACTTACGAGTGTGCATAGGAACTGCACAACGCACACTCGTAAAACAGTTATTTTTAGGAATTTTTTCACCAAATTTTCAACACAGCCATTTTAAGATCTCTGCTCATGAACAGTGTCACTGTGATTTTCTTAATGTGTCCCATACATTGAGTTCGCACACCGACTGCGCCATTGTGTGCTACATAGGCGGAAACACGTTTTAGGCAGGATGTGAAAAATGACAGATGTACTGCTCATGACGAGGTGTGGTAAAATGGCAATGTTGAAAATCTGGAGTGAAAACATTGAAAATTCGCAAACTTACAAGCGTGCGTAGGAACTGCGCAATGCACGCTTGTAAAATGGTCATTTATAGGAATTTTTCCCACCAAATTTTCAAAATAGGCTTTTTGACAGCACATCTTATGAACGCTGGCACTGTCGTTTTGTTAGTCGGGCCCGAAAGGTGATTTTATGCAGTGACTGTAAAATCACCCTTCAGGCCCGAATAACGCCATGACAGTGACAGAATTCATGAGAAGGGGTCCCAAAAACCCCATGTTGAAATTTTGGTGCAAAAATTCCAAAAAATGCCTGAGATATGCAACAAAGTTGAAAAATCCCCATCTAGCCCATTATACAGCTTACCGGCATTTCCTCAGTTCATGGTCGGCTTTGAAGAGTGCAGACGTGTTCCCGGTCCAGCGTTGATCGTCGTGCTGAGCTCCGGAGGTAAGTATGGGGTCTGGGGGTGTGGGAAGCAGGATGCGCAGTGGGTGGGTGCGGGTTGTGGGAGGGGTGGGGAGACAGCGATGGAGCGTTTTCTTTTACAGGTTTTTTTTTTACTCAGGCGATGTGGGACATTTGCCATGCTGGGGTGGGCTCCCACGTGGCAGCAGGGAAAGCTGTTTGGGGAGGTGGAGCTGACAGAGGATTGGGCACTGCGTCCAGCAGACAACCTGGGGCGTTTGCCACGCTGGGGTGGGCTCCCAGAGTGGCACCAAAAGACTTTGAAGTGGCCCGCAGCACACAGCGGTGGTTTTTTGAAGAGAAGACCACTGCTGTCATACATAGCACCGCATCGATTGGTGCAGGACTGCCACGCCTGCTCAACAGAGCAGTGGATTGCACAGGACAGGCACACCTCCAAAGTGTCCCATTCTCCCAAGACATTCTTTGCGCATGCGGGCAAGCGAACGTAAAAATGAAAAATAAAACAAAAAAATGAAATTTAGTGGTGCTTCCCACTGCACATCAAACATGCAAAAAAGTGCCAATTACAGTATTCACCAATAACAAAACACTCATTTTGTACTTACAGTGTGTTTTATAGAGCTTCTACAACCTAAATAAGAAATGTATTTTCCAAAAAAGGCCTTCAAATGTTGAAGTACTGTACCAGTGTCCTTCAATAACCATAACACATTAAATTCATCTTAGCCTTGTTTGACTTACAGTAAGCACATTATATGATTTCTCATTGGACTAGAGGTGAGGATAATTTAACACAGGCCTACCGTAGTTGGGTTGATTCCAAATCGACCTTCCCCATCCACCAGACTGTATTCAATCACTGCAAAGTTGCCCGAGTCTGCATCGGTAGCACGGACCTTTAGGATGCTGGTACCCAGGGAGATATCCTCAAATACTGGTTTCTGAAATCAGAGAGGTCAGTGAGGTCAACCCAATGCTTCTACAAAAATGCACACTTTGAACTCCTTAACCTTCTACTGTGTCATATCAAATAACAGTATTCCAAATTCTATGAGAAAAACATCCTGTATATTTTAGAGCAGACAGTGCTGCTCAAAGGGGGCAGGTACTAACTGGTACAGGGTGCCACCATTTTCTAAATACTTACTCAGTGATGTAGTTGTGAGCCACATGGAGGTACAAGAGCCCAGTGGGAGAGTACCAGTTTTTATTTATGTACAGCGTAATGGAAATTTTCCATTTCCATCTGAACGGCTGAAGAGCAACAGTAAACCTGCTTAATCATGGGGCAGGTAATCTACGTCTGTCATTGAACCCAGGTAAGTGAATTCTAGTGAGAAAAAAATAAGTGTGACCTTACAGGGAACTGAACTCAGAGCCTCTGTACTTGTAATATCATGAAGAAATTATAGAGATTACAAAAATGTTGCTTGAGCAATTTATCACAGTGTTCCCTTCAGGGTAAATGAGTTTTTGAACTTTCATAGATATGTGAGGAGGGGTCCAGAATAATTTGCTGTTTGCATCTTTATGCATAAAAGAAACAGCAGTTTGGCTGCAATGCTGGCAACACAAGTTCAAGAACAGGTCTGGATTGCCCGGGCCTGCTCAGTACTGAGCTTCCTATAGGACACTTTCCTTTGCGGTGAGGGCTGCTAGCTACCAATGCAGTACTGCCACCTGGGGAACCACAAGTGGCAGAGCAGCTAAGCAGCCTGCGTGGGAGGGAGGACGCTGCCCAGTGTCAGCATAACAGCACACATGACGTACACATCAGAACCTTGATGTCCTTTGCATGACAGAATTCTATGGGTTACAGGGTGAAAACAAGAGGCATGCCCAGCCACAGTAGAATGATGCTGGCACCACTTGCAGGCCTCATACCATGATACTGTATCAAATTAATTCTTTGACTTTAAAGTTGTGCTGTACTTTGTTCATTGTACATCATTTATGTATTTACACATTTTTTATGTGATCTTATGATCTGGCCGTGCCTTAAAACTGAACAGATGCTCCAGTGCGGTCCCCCGGTTAAATAAAGTAACTAATTAACTAACTAACCAGCCAACCAACCATGGACAGATCTAGAGGAGTAGCCACCCCGACCCCATCCAATTGGACACTTACTTGCTGTCATTGTTCCCTTATCTAGTGGCCAATGCCAAGAACATACCAAAACTGTTTGATTTCTATTTTTATTAAAATTGAATTAAAAAAGTAATAACAGATTATATATAGGATTTAAAACCAATTTAAAAATATGTCCATACTATGACCCACCCCCAAGTCCCAACCCCCTGCACACCCATTGTAAAATCCTAGCTCTCCTACAGTAATTATGTAATTGACTGACTGACTGACTGACTGACTGACTGACTGACCAACCGACCGACCGACCAACCAACCAACCACTGACCATGGCACCCTTCCTCAGAAACAGGCGGTATAAAGAAAAGTCATTCGAGAGAGGCTTGGGTAACCACCAATGATGGCCCCACTATCGGGAGAAGCCATGGGTACACCTGAAGAAGAGCTGAGTCCCAGAGAAAGTTGGTGATGGGGCTGGAGAGAAACCAGTTTATAAGGAAAGTTGGAGAGAAGGGGCAAAAACAGAAAGAAAAAAACACCATTTGGAACTGGATTAAGAATGCCATAAGATGTAGATATGTCTTACTATAGTTTTGTACTAGATAAATAATCATCCTTCCAAGAACCAACTCAGATTATTCTCCATACACTACAGTACTCGGTCTTCTTTTTAACATGGACAATCAAGTGTGCAAAATGGTCAAACTGGGTGTGCTGGTTTTGAGACGTGAACTCCTAGCTGGTTGGTACCATACTGAGAATGACCAAACTCATTTCACACTGGGATCCAAGCTGAGATTCAAACCAGGGCTACCACCAGGGACATTGTCCAGATCGGGAATAGGTATAGGTCTCAAAGAGTGAGGTGCCAGGTGGCCAAAGTGAGCAGAAGCAAATGAACATGTAGCTTTGAGCTGGTCTGTCACTGTTGGCAGCCCTGGTTTGAATCTCATGGACACTCTGTAGACCTCATTTAGCTGCCTTAAGATACCCCATGAGCTCCACCAACCCAGCCATCCATTCTTTCCCTCAAAGAAACCTCCCTGCTTGCAGAGGGAGAAGCAGGCTATAGTAAACTGGACAGCGGCTAGAAGGAGCATCAAAGGTTACATGGGGGGATGGCAAGAGTCATCCAATGTACTGGGTGTGCATATTTTCATCTTCTCTTGCAAGTTCTCCACCTCCAATGATAAGCGTCTGCAGCACCATGCCCTGTAGATGGGGCTTAAGCAGCTGACCTGTCATCACTCATAACATAAGAGCATGCTACCAGCAGCTGTAGGAGTCACTGAAGTAGTGGGACATCACCAAATCTCCTCCTACAGTTGAAACATGTAACCCCCATAGTGTGCCCTAGACAATACCATCCCTCTCCTCAAAGTATGCCAACTTGCTATTGACAGCACCACCTGGCCAGACTAGAGCTTCATTTTATTTATTTAGGCTTTATGCTGCTTTCTCAGGCTTCACCCCATCCCACAGGTCAGGACCAGACCCTTCTTCTAGCATTCCTTGCTCTCACCATGCCCAGTTTAAACACCATGGGATAGACCTCCTTGGCGAGGCCTGACCAGACCAAGATCAAATCTCCCATCTCCTACTGGGCATGGAGGAAAGAGAACTCTTGGCATGAGAAGAGGCCCAGCTATAGCAGGGATCATTCTACTTGAGACAGGTATTTTTTTCAGTGCCCCCTTACCTCAGGACACCAGCACACTAGGGGCTCCATGGCTACATATGCTATGCATGCTGGAGTAGAACCCAAATGATGTCTCCCCTTCCCGCTGTACCGTCACTGCAAAGCCTTCTGTGATCACCCAGGTGGCAGTGTTGTAGTGAAGGCAGCAACCCTCAAGCCCCAGAGGAAAAGACTGTCCTCTGGGATGCTCAGTATTCCTCCACTCCCCCCCACAGCCAAGCTCCTGATGAGCCAGGCTCACTTACAGTCTGGTTCGAAGTGATCCAAGCCAGAGCTGAACTGTACAATTTGGCTGAAATTTGGTGTGGCTTGCGGGAGAGGGCATTTCGAGTTCAAAGTCCTTATATGGGACTTCTTCCCCCTCCCACAGCTTTGACATAAACCCAGTGCCCCTTACAAGTGCCTCTTGGGAGTCCAGCAATTCCCAGATTGCTGTCTTTAGCCTTATGTCGGTCAGAGGGGGGACGGCTCAGGGGCAATGTGAGGAAGTATTTTTTTCACAGAGAGGGTGGTGGACACATGGAACAGCCTTCCTGAGGAGGTTGTGGGATCTAAAACTGTGGGAGAATTCAAGAATGCATGGGACAGACATAAGGCAATTTGTGTGAGGGGTAGGAAGAAATAGGCTGTTGGTTAAATAGGATCCACAGCTTATCCTCTAGGTAGGGAAATGGGCAGACTAGGTTGGCCAAGCGGTCCTTATCTGCCGTCAAAGTCTATATTTCTATGTTATTTCTCAGAGCACACACCCATCTTTCATGCTGTGCTGTTCAATATCAGTGATGTGGAAACATCTATCGCCAAAAAGATTGAACAACAAAGTACTTAAATCAAGCACCCACTCTGGAAGAACTAGGTAAATAAAAATGGCACGAGACCCCCTAAATGAGCCAGACAGGAACTTATCTGAGGGCACTGGGGGTCAGCAGCTGGGTGGAGAGGGAAGGAATAGGACCGTCTTCATTTGGTGTAAGTGGCTGACAGCAGCTGGGTGTGGAGGAAGATGGGACTAGAATTCAACTGAGGAAGGTTGGTGGTGGTCAGCTCCTGGATACAGGAGAAAGAGGGAATGGTATTCTTTTGGAGAAGTTGGGCATCTGCAACTATTGCTATATAAAATAAATTATTTCCAAAAGTTGGATTTATTATCTTGTAGCGAAAGCACAGAAAAATTGGGGGTTACTTCAGGAAAATGAAGATTTTATGTAATGTTATTAGACTACTTTAGAATACTTTAGCATGCTCAAATGTATGGTATTACAATTTATTTATATATATACATATATGAATAAAATCAGAAAATGTTGAAAAATATTTTTTTTAAATGTGATGTGTTAGTTTTACATTGATATAAGTTTAGTAGTAAATTTCTCTGCAACTATGCATGCTAGAAGTTAATGCTATATCCTGTTGGAGAGGTGAGGGGTCAGGTCCTTCCACTGAAGTATACCGTAGGTTCTCGAATGTAGGATTTAGAAAATATTTACTTCTCATAAAGATGTGTTTTCATAATCAATATAAAGCCACTACATCAATATAAATATTAGTGTACTAATACGTACAGTACATGCTAAACAAAAATGAAATAAAGGGGAAAGGAAATTTGTCCTAATTGGCAGCTGTTTCTACAGTTCTTATTCTCAGAAATGATATGCCTTCTAAAGTACTCATATTTACTGTAACTGTACCGAAATAAACAAGCATTTGTGAATGCCAAATGTTGTCTTGCTGGCATTGGCACTGGTAGTGCAGGAGTTAGAGAGAGATGCATAATAGGCATGGCAGTGAAGTATTGAACTGATGCCAACCCACCCTGCAAAGACTGACAGGCACTGGGGTGTCCCTTTGGGTGTTTGCTAGTGCAGTGGGGGAAAACATTTTGGGCAGGATGTGAAAAATGACAGCTGTACAGTTCATAAGGAGGTGTAAAAAAATGCCAGTATTGAAAGTGTGGCATGTAAATATAGCAAATTTGCGAAGTTACAAGGGTGAGTGGGAAATATGCAATGCACGCTTGCAACACTGCCATTTTATGGCCGTTCGGCACCAAATTTTCAACATAGGCATTTTAGCATCACTGCTCATGTACAGTGTCACTGTTATTTCCTCAAAGTGTCCCAAGAAGTGATTTCGCACGGCGACCACGCTATTCTGCGCCGGGAGTGCGAAAACATATTTTTGGCCAGGATATGTGAAATGACGGCTGTACTGTTCATCAAGAGGTATGGAAAATGGCAATGGTGAAAATCCAGAGTAGAAAAAATATCCAAATGCACGACGCAATGCGGCGTGGTGCAATCTGCCAACGCACGCCAGAACAGTCATTTTATGGAATATCATCACCAAATTTTCAACATAGGCATTTTAGGACCTCTGCTCATGAACTGTGTCACAGTCATTTTCATAATCTGGCCCAAACACTGATCTCCCATAGCAACTGCGCAATTGTGCGCTGGAAGTGCCGAAACACAGTTTGGGCAGGATGTGGAAAATGACAGCTGTACTGTTCATAAGAAGGTGTACAAAAATGGCAATGCTGAAAATCTGGCATTAAAATGTTGCGAATTCACAAAGTCACAAGCCTGCATAGCAACTGCTCAACGCACACTGGTAAAACAGGCATTTGTTGGATTTTTTCCACCAAATTTGGAACATAGCCTTTTTGAGAGCCCACCTCATGAACACTGGCACTGTCATTTTGTTAATGGGTCCCAAAAGGTGACTTCATGCAGAGACTGCGAAATCACCTTTTGAGGCTGATTAACGCCATGACAGTGATAGAATTCATGAGGAGGGGCCCCAAAAACCCCATGTTGAAAATTTGGTGCCAAAATTCCAACAAATGGCTGAGATATGCAGCAAAGTTGAAAAAACCCTATTCATTCCATTATACAGCTTAATGGCATTTCCTCAGTTTGCAGTCGGCTTTGAAGAGTGCAGATGTGTTCCCGGTCCACCGAAGATCATCGTGCCAGACTCCGGAGGTAAGTATGGGGTGAGGGGGTGAGGGGGTTGTTGGGAGGCAGGGTGCACAGTGTGTGGGTGCGGGTTGGGGGGCAGGAGACTATGAGGGATTGTTTTTATGTTACTGGGGAGAAAAAAAAACTAACATCGCGGGACAGTTTTTTTTTTCAGGGCACTTGGCATGCTGGGGTGGGCTCCCAGCATGCCACCTAACTGTTTTCGGGGAGGGGAGGCTGCTGCAGCTGACGGGGGATTGGGCACCTTCGTCGGCAGACAATGGGTCAATTTATGCCGATGAGGATTGGGCACCCCATCAGCACACAGTGACAGCCGGGGGGAGGCAAGAGCCAAGGGGGATTGGGCACCCCCCTCGGCATATAAGAAATGTGGGGGGGGCTGATTTATGCCGACAGGGATTGGGCTCCTCCGTCAGCACACAATGAAAGCGGGGGGAGGCAAGAATCGAGGGGGATTGGGCACCCCCCTCAGCATACAGGAAATGGGGGGGCTGCTGTATGCCAACAGGGAGTGGGCTCCCGCATTGGCAAATGAGTGCGGCCACAGTAAGCCAGCTGGGGGATTGGGCACCCCTGAAGTCAGCCGTTGGGTGGCCGCCCGCCGTGCTGCTAATGTGGCGAGAACACAGGAAGGGTCCGTTGTGTCTGACGAGCTTTGCTCGGATTGCAGCGGACCTTTCCTTAGATGTACTCACCACATTAGCATGCATGGTGTGGCTGCCGGCATACTGTGCAGCTGATTGGGGAATGAGGGACGCACCTACTGATGCATGCCTTGCATTCGACCAACAGCGGCCATGCCTCCAAAGCTGCACTACCGCAAAATGTTGACTTGCGCACAGGTGCAGCAAGCCAACATAAAAATGATAGGTAAAACTGTAGTTTGCATTATTGTGTTTTTAATGGCAGCATTCTGTTACAGTTCACTTCAAAGAATCACTTATGTGGAGTTTTTACAATGTCACAATTTCCGTACAGATTACTAACTATGAGCTGCTGACCTATCATAATCCTGTTTATAGTTCTGTGCACAAACCATGACATAGGTAAAATGCAAAATTATTGGTTCTATGAAGAGTACTGTAACAGAGTGTTACCCATAAAAACAAGACAATGCAAAATACAGCTTTTTTTATATGTATATCACTTTTTATTCAAGTACAGTTAAATAGGGATAATTTGGGTGATTGCATATTATTTCTGAGAATAAGAACTTTATAAACAGTTGCCAGTTAGAAATGATTTCCTGTCCTATTTAGGTTCCCAGACCTAATGGTTCTAAAGTTAGCCCATTCTATAGATAATTTCTATGAAAATGGCAGCCATTGGAACTCTTTGTGCTGGGAATTTAATTGTTCTTCTAAACGAAAGTTTGGGGTGAAGTCGACATGACTAGGTCATTATCGATACAGCTGCCAAGTATCAATGCACAGCAAATCATGTGTCAGACTGTTAAATAGAGGTGGAGAGCACTTTATATAATATTGGTTACTGTATCAGAAGATACTAGTGGTATATTCCCCAAAGGTGAACTAAAAAATCAGACATCACCTCTGCGCAGCACCAGGGCTGTTGTTCGAAATACTGGTGAAACAGATTGGGAAATGTACCTGTGAAGTTGGGGGCTTGCTGGTGGGATTAGTATCTACTGCCCAAGAAGATGCTTCCCTTCTCCAGAGAAGTAGGGTTAAGTTTTGCACTTCTCTACTGCCACCTGGTAGACCATAAGTGGCAGTGCAGCTAGATTCATGCAGCACTGATAAGAGTGAGAGAAGTCTGCATTTATTTATTTATTTAAAGTTGTTGACTGGGAGAGGCCCACTGAGTCAGAGCTCATTTCCAGGTGTGAAGTGGGGAGTTACATATCAAGAAAAAAAAGTACACAAAATTGTAATAACAATTTACAGTTTATACATATTAGTTACAG
The DNA here is from genome assembly GCA_016271365.2 of Neoceratodus forsteri. Taxonomy (NCBI): domain Eukaryota; kingdom Metazoa; phylum Chordata; order Ceratodontiformes; family Ceratodontidae; genus Neoceratodus; species Neoceratodus forsteri. The sequence goes on from CM028135.1 coordinate 758,602,181, forward strand.
TTTAAAATAAAAAGTTCAAACTGTGATCAAAAATAGGGTTGTAACTGCAGTGCTGCAGAGATGGGAAAAAATATAGGAGACCATGAGTGGAAGGGAGTCTTAGGTTATAAAATTAGAGAGAAGTGCTACTAAGTGATGGTTGGGGGTTGGGGGGGGGCTGGAAAAGGTAAAAGTTAAACAGAGCATGTTTTTTTGAAGGTAAAAGCAGGGAGAAGGGGAGGAAGGTAAGGATGGGCAGTTTGGAAGGAGCAGGTGAAATAGGATGTGTCATAGAAAGGAAGGTGAAAAAAAGGGAGGTGACATGCATTTGTGGGTGGGTTAGCTCACATGATGGAGAATGGGAGTCTGGAGAGAGTAGGAGACATGTAGGAGAGTGGAAACTGAGAAGGGCAGACAGCGAATTAAGATCTGTACATCATTGTGTTATAAACATTATTTTTCTCTGTATGTATAACTGTCTTATAAAGCATATGATGTATCTGCTGTGTATCAACTATTGAACCTTAACCTTATCAGGTCCATCTTTGCTCAATGATGTTTGCCTGAATAAATAGAGATTTTTTGATTGATTGATTGATTGATCTGTGCTCATCCATGGAGCCAAGTTTGAGTTTGCCAGGGGGAATTTAATTGCAGGGAAATGCTTTGACATTAGAGGTTACAGTGGCAGGCATTGGCTAGGTCAGATTCATGAGCCAAGGCATGCTTAAGGAGTAGGGCAGAGGGGGAGCGTCTGACTTGGGAGGGGAAGGAGTTGTAGAGCGAGGGCAGTCTATATACAAATACTGCTGTGCCCACACAGAAGCAGGGCAGAGGTAGGGAGAATGTGCGAGAGAGTCTCATGACTGAAGAGGGTAGGTGAACTCAGTGGAAGGAGACAAAAGAGAGGAGAGGAGAGGTAAGATGGTAAAGACCCAAACCAGTATTTTGAGATGAACATTGAGGAGTGCTGCAGGCATCAGTGGTGGAGGGAGGTAAGGGAAAGGGACGAACAGAGGGAGCAGTGATCTGTGCAACAGGGGACACTGAGGGCAAAGCGACAAAATGCATTATATAGGGAGTCAAGTCTGGTTAGAAGGGAGGAAGAGGTGGTGCCATACACTATCTCAGTGTAGTCAAATGAAGGGATGATCATTTGGGTCGGGATCTGCCATCGAGTGGGTAGGAAGGCAGCCTCTTTGTTTCTATACAATATACCCAATTCCGAGCGGAGTTTTGCCTGGATTTGCTCAATGTGTCTTGAGTAGTCTAGCTGAGAGTCAAGCCAGACCCCTAGGTATTTGTAATGAGAGACTGTGTCAAGTAAGTAGCCATCCAGTGTAGAGAAAGTAAGGGGGGAGGGGAGGGGAGTCAGTTTTTGGGAGTCCCAAATGTCATTGACACTGTTTTTTGGTTTTTTTTATATTTACCTTTAGAAGGTATTTGTTGAACTAGCATAGGACTGAGTGGAAGTCCACTTGGAACTGGGATTTGACTGCAGCAGTAGAGGGACCGGAAGCAAAGAGAACAATGTCAGCCACATATATCTGTACCTTTGCCACAGAGCATAGTGTTGGTAGATCAGTTCAAAAAATTGAAAAAACAGTAATACAGGGCCCAGGATGAAGCTTTAGGGAATGCCTGCATGGATTGGAAGCGGGGGGGAGGGGGCAGAGCTCCACCAATATGGACTTGTTGGGTTCTACCAGAGACATATGAGTTAAAACAATTTATGGAAGCAGGGCAGAGGCCAGCGGAGAAAAGTTTGTTTAGGAGGAGTGGATGGGAGAAAGAGTCGAAGGTCTTAGTGAGGTCAATGAAACTGGCAGTGGTTAAGTGGCCTTGATCCATAGCAGAGAGGATGGAGCTAGAGACACAAAGTCAAAGTCAAACTTTATTTATAAAAGGCACTTTTCAAAGCCAAAGCGCCTGTACAATACATTGCTAAAAACTATTCAGATGAAAATCCCAATCATAAAATACTTTCCATTATAAATATATGATAAATGCAAAATTCACCAATTCATGTAGTACATACGAACATACAAAGAAGCCAGCAGAAAAAGGCCATTTGATCTATCAAGCCTGCTCGTATTGCAGGGTCCACAGCTTGAGCTAAAGTTCCTGCCCTTCCTCTCCACTCCTCCCAACCTCCCTACCCATGATTCTTACCTTCCCCTTATGCCTATCCCAGCCTCTCTGAGAGCTTCCCACTGTCTCCAATAAGATGACCTCTTCCGGCAGTGCATTCCAAGTGTTCACCACCTTCTCTGTGAAGAAGTGCTTCCTGACCTCTCTCCTAAACCTCCCACTATCCAGTTTAACACTGTGCCCCCTCATGTTATGGTTGCCACTCAGTTTAAAGAGATTCTCCTTATCAACCTTATTTATCCCTTTCAAATACTTCAACATTCCAGTCATGTCCCCGCTCTCTCTCTCCTGTCTTCTAGGGAGTACATGTTCAGTGCTCTCAACCTCTACTCATATGCCATTACCCTGCTGACCTGCTATCATCTTTATAGCCTTCCTCTGGACCTTCTCCAGCAGGTTAATGTCCTTTTTGAGGTGTGTGACAGGGCTGAATACAGCCCCGTCCCAGTTGTTATGGATAAAGAGTTAAATGCAAAGCTCTGTTCTATTCTCTCCTTTTTTGTCTCTTCTCTGTCTGGTTGTGCAACCAAATTTTCTCATGAGACCTAGGACTTGATCACTCCGACAGTCTTGTAATTCTCTGCCTCTCACTATCTCTCAGCCTTCTCTTGCTGTTCTGTCTCCCTTCCCCATTGCATATCTGTTGGTATAAAAATATATGTAAATCACGTTGTGGAAATGTCACTGATACTGGGATCCTTTGTTCAGAAATGTAAATAGTTTTACTGTTGAAATGTATATAGTTATAATGTTGAAATAATGGCAAAAAAGCTGTTTGGAACTCAAGGGTTAACCAGTTTGCAAACTTTCTGAGAAGCTGTAAGCAAGACATCAGTTCTGGGTCACAATGTCCTTTTAGCTGCACTTGCTGAAACTTACAAGAGCACTATGTGAGAAGCATGCTGTTTTTTTTAAGGAGCGGGGGTTGCAAAGACGTATGAAAACAGAGCTGCAATTTCTTGCAAGAGAGAGACACACAGAGACTGAGATTGGAAATTGAGAATTAACTCAGATGGACTTTCTCTGTTTATACTGCCTTTGTAAATAGTTATACTGAACATTTTTTTTTTATTTTACTGTTAATAATAATAAATCACTTTTTTTTTAGATTTATATTTTCTGTGTTTTCCTGTGTTTTCTCCCTTCCCACCCCCTCGGGGCCCCATCACACAGCAGTATGTGCACATGGAGGTGTGCATGCACCCTGGAAGCCAGCACAGTCCCTTCCTCCCTCCCCATGTGCTGCCCCCTGCCGCCTATGTACCCCACCGGACCTCCACCCAGTGGGGATAGGACTATGGGAGGGGTGACAATCAACCCCTACCACCCCCAGGATAGGACAGCAGCCTTACAGCATGCTCAGTCCTGCTTTTCCCACCCCCCATGCTGGCACTCCAATGACCCGAGGTCATTACCGAACCCAGGTTGCTGGCACAGTGTGATGTAAGGCATCCAGTGCCTCAACACTCAGCACCACCAGGCTGGCTAATAAATACCTTTTTGCCAATTCTACAATTGCTCCTGTTTTTTTCTATGCTTCCTGACCTGTGCCTTGATGGCAAGATGTGGGCACCAGTGCTGAACTCCATACTCTAGATGCGGCCTTACCAGTGACCTGTATAAGGGCAGTATAACCTCCTGTGTCCTACTTCTAATCCCCCTGGATATGCATCCCAGCATCTTGTTTGCCTTTGCTGCTGCTTTCTTGCACTGCGGGGAGTGCTTCAGGTCAATAGTGATTATCGCTCCCGGGTCCTTTTCCTCCTCTGATGCAGATACTTGGACTCCACCCAGGTAGTACTCTGTCGTGGGATTCTTGGCTCCAATATACATAACTTTGCATTTCTTGTAATTGAAGCCAAGCTGCCAGATCCTGGACCAATCCCACAGCTTTTCCAGATTTTTCTGTAGGTCCTGTATCCTTTCAGCTGTGTCCACTATCCAGCAGAGCTTAGTGTCATCTGCAAATAGGCACATTTTGCCCTTAATGCAAATTAATTAGTAGGGAGGCGGTGGTGGAGTGATTTGCCCAGAAACCAAATTAAAAGGTAGAGAGGAAATCAGAATTGTTTAGAAACTCTGTGAGCCGTGTGAGGACAAGAGATTCTTAGATTTCTGCCAGAGCAGGAAGAAGTGATATGGCATGGTAGTTTCACGGGGTGAGGGAGTCACCTCCTTTGTGTAGGGGTAGAACTTGGGCTATCTTCCAGGCAAGCAGTACTGTGCATAGGTAGAACAAATGGTTTAGGATATGGGTGAGGGTGAGGGATATTGTGGGGAGGAAATACAGAGGAGACAAGGATTAAATAAGCCAGGGATAGATTTTGGGGGGCTTAAGGAGGCAAGGGCTTTTTGGATTTCTTGAACAGAAATGGGAGGGAAAGGGAAGCCATGGGAGGAGGGGTGTCAGTTAAAGGGGGGTAGGGGTTGGAGGAGGTAGGTGGGAGCAGGGCCAGGTAGTGAAGAAGGAGTTTATGGCAGCTGCAACAGCGGCAGGATCAGTAACTGGACAGCCATTGATAGATAACTTAGGTGTGGTGGATTGGGCAGGGGGATTAGTAAGAGAGTGAACTGTAGTCCAGAAGTCAGCATGGGAGGTTTGAGTGTTGTGCAGTAGGGATCGAAAATGGGTGGCCTTGCCTGACCTGACAGCCTTTGTGCTTAAGTTGCATAGTGCCCTGTATACTCTTAGATCAGAAAGTGTTAGGGAAGCTTTATATTTAGCCCAGGCTTTGTCTTGAGCATTGTACTGATGAAGGAGGTCTGCAGAGACCCAGGAGAGGTGTCACTGTTTTACCCTACAGCACCTGACAGGAGCATGTTGATCCCAAACTTCGTGGAGGAGGAGGAGTGCAAAATGAGAGATGGCTGAGTCTACGTCAGGGGCAGAGTAAACAGCTGACTAGTTGGTGTAATGTAAGTTGTGTAGTAGCGGGTCTATGTTGAGTGATCAGTAGGAACGGATCCAATGGTGCATGGGGGAAGGGGAGTGAGGAGTGTGGATTTTGCAGACAAAGTAAGTTATAAGGTGGTCACTGAACACATCAGGTAGAACACCCACAGTGATAATTCTGTGAGGGTGGGTAGAATCTAATCGAGGAGTGAGTGATTTAAAGTGGAGGGTTTGGGCGGGTGGGTTTCTTTATTAGTTGTGCTAGATTTAGTGATTAAATGTTGTCTGTGTAAACTTTGAGAGGGGGAGACCCAGTTTAGGTTAAAATCTCTTAATAATAATTGTTCATTTGAAAGGGCCCTGGAGGTAATAGAGGAGATAAGTTCTGTTGGGGGGTAGCTAGGGCGAGGCATAAAGTTCAGTGAGCAGAACTGGGGTGGAGGATGGTAGTTGAGGGAGACTGTGAGGTATTCATGTGAAGAGGGACGTGTTTCTGAAGAGAGACACTTCATGGAAGTTTTTTTGTTTTTTTGGCATAGATGGCAACATCACTTCCACGTTTACTTCGGTCTTGTCTAAACATGCAGTAATCAGGGAGGGCTATGAGTGTATCAGGAATGCAGAATGGGAGCCAAGTCTCAGTAATGCAAAGGATGTCCAGTCAATGTTGAGGGACCCACAGCCTAAGTAAGTCCATTTTTGGGAGGAGGCTTCTGGCATTGATATGAAAAGTTTGCAGGCCTTTTGGGAGCTCAGAGAGTTGAGGAGAGGTGCGGCCAGGGTATGGTTGAATGTCTCCAGACAGGGTGAGAAGGAGGAGAGGGAGAATCAGGAGGCACCTTGTGCTAGGAGGGGTATCAAGCATTTTGGGTGGGACAGAGATGGGGGTAGTGGGGTGGAGAGATAGCAACAGAGGGGTTCAAGATTTAGGTAACTGCAGGCAAGGAGACCTAAGTGTGGAGTACAACCAGTAGTGTAGAGTGGTACAGCTGGGGGGGGGAGAGGTGGGTGGCCAGGTGATATTAGTAGCAGAGGTGTGTGTAATGTAGATTCTGATTTAGGGAGTGCTATTTGAGGAGGCTGGGATGGATGAGCATGGGTGATGGGCAAGCTTTAGATGGCTACAGGGTGAGAGCTCAGCGAAGGAGAGGGCTGGCATAAAGCAAAATAAAAGAGCAGCATGATCCTGGTATGGCATTCCATTAGGGCTGTGCATGGGGCTTATTTTTTATATTTGTATATGTGCCTCTGGTATTTGTATTTGTATCTGTACCGGTGTTTGTATTTGTTTGCATATTAGTGTGCACAAAATATTTTTGTAACCCCCCTACAAATGGGGGTTCCCAAAAAGTCTTCCTTGAGCTTGTCTAAATGCTCACTGCCAGGCTGGTCTGATGGTAGTGGGTTATCTCTTTGATTGCTTACAGTCAGTTTCAGTCAGATCTGAGTTGGGAAGTGAAGGAGTAACAGCTCGAGATAGTCAAGCAGTAATCCTGCATAGATTCACGTGGGAGAACTGTGAAAGGGCTTGAGTTTTGGCCTGCCTGTCTGCCTGCTGTCCCTGAGAGGGAAACTGAAGTTTATTCGGACAGAATCCAAATTGTGAGGACAATTTAAGCCACAGAACTGTGACCAGGCTTTAACCTCAATAAGACCAAAGATTTGTTTAATGCGATCAGCCTGTCAGGATTTCCAGCCACCTTTGAACTCCTGGTTTGTGCAGAGACTCTGTAATTGCGATTGGATAGCAATATGCCTTGCACAGTAGAATTTCTTACGTGTAAATGTGCTGTGTGCTGTTAGTGAGTCATAATTTGGTTCCCCACTGTGTGCTGAACTGTGTCCTGCTTGCTGGAGGCTGCATCCAGCTCCCACCGACTAAATCCGTATTCATCTCCATTGGGCCTGGGCTTTGCCACACTGGCCCAGCCAGACTACCTGCTGCACAGAGAAGGCCATCGATGAGAGACCTGCCTGGGGATCAGCCCCCTGCTCATGCTTTGAACAGGAATGACACCTTGGTGATTCGTGTGGGACCTGCTTCTCCTGGCACTCCAGTTCAACAACCTGCCATCTCGATTTCGTCCTGCCTGTGTCCTGTATTGGGTACCGTGAATAAACATCAGGGTAGCTCCCTGGAACAACAGCAAAATCTAAAGTGTTGTCATCTGATTGCTTTGTTGTCTTTTCTGTCACGTACTGAGCCCTCCGGCTCCAAATTACAAATAGTGTGTGTTGTGCATGTTGCTTTCTTCCATCACAGGGCCCCAACCAGCTGTGTGCTGGCCTACCCCAGGCAATGTTCCTGGCTAGCCCACCGTCTTCCTACCTGAGTACCCAGAGTGTGTGACTATGTAGGGACTCTGAAGTGCATGCATAACTGTTTGATTGATATAGCCTTTAAACAAATCAACCTGATTACGCCCTTCCCTTGTTCAAGTCCCATGAATAAATCAGATCTAACTCTTTTTGCATTTAACCTCACTGTGGTTCCAGTTTGTGCCAAGAGTACTGTACTGTTGCTATTTGCTGTGCATAACCTTGTTTTACAGGGGATCCTCAGGGTCGAGCTAGAGGAACCAGCCCTGGTGGTAAGTGCAAACAGTGTGGGTAATTGCATGGTGAATAAGGGTCATTGTGAAAGTTATTATTGTATATTGTTCAGGCCACTAGAAGGGAAAGAGGGGGGTTACAGTGTCCCAGAGGGCTGTGCCCAGGTTAGCTTGACCACTAACAACCCTGACCTCTGGGTGGAGGCACCCGTTTCAGTACCCAGGCCCCTTAACCTGCTACTAGCCAAGCAGGCAGGGGTAGTGACCCTTGGGATAGCACCACCTAGGAGTTGCATTTTATTTTACATTTTGGACTTATTTCTGTTGTTGATGACATAAGACCAAGGGTTTGAGAGGTTTCAATAAAATTTGCAGACTTATCAAGAAAATATACATTCATGTATTGAACAGTAGCAGTCACAGGTGTTTCACGTCAGCCTAAACCAAGTTGTAACACTACTATATGTGGTCTCACACAAATACAAATACTGAAGAGTGATATTTGTATTTGTAAAAAGTGCAGTGTTTGTGTGTATTTGGCCTGAATAGTATCTGTTTTACACAACCCTACATTCCATGGATGTCTTTGTGTCTATTACCTCAGTGCCACAAACATCCTGGTAAGCAGTCTCAGAGAGGGAAGAAACACCAAGGAAAAGGCCTACGACTTTTGGATGAAGTCTAGCCTTGCCCACATGATCTCTGCAGGTCCCCAGTACCCACTTCTTAGAAAGCTCTATTGAAGGTTCCCCTGGTTGAACAAGTTTCTGGCCAAATATTTATCCTATTCCCCAGGCACAGCGCTGTAACTTGGCAGCTCCCATACCCCAGGCAGGTGAATTTTAAATGAAGCGCATAGCAAATGTAACCCTCCTCCCCAAATGTGGGGCTGTTTGTCTTTTGTACTTTCCCTTTGGAAGGGCCTGGCCTTGAAATGTTACATTTCCAGAGTGAGTGAGAGTGTGTGTGTGTGGGGGGGGTTATAAAGGCCCTTTGTAGGAATAGCACAGCAGTCTTGAGTCTGGTTTAGATAGGGTTACCACCTGTCCTGATTTTCTCAGGACAGTCCTGATTTGGGCAGCTGTGTCCTGCGAAAAAACATGAAAAATACTACATGTCCTGACATTTTATTTCAAAAAATATTTTCTGACTTTCCACTAAATGTTGCAGAAAACTATAATACCTTAACTGAAATACATTACAATGATTACAAACAATAGAAGCAACCAATAAATTACAATACTTTGCCTTAATTCTGATTATATACAGAAAGCCAGTCTGTTGCATTGGTCCAGGTTATGTACTATCCTGCAAAAAATCACGTTTCAGTAATTAATGTCCCACTTTGGGCTTCTTAAAAGGTGGTAACCCTAGGTTTAGACTAGAGCCATTAGAGAAAAGGGGGTTGCTATTCAGAGCCCAGAGGGGTTCTTTCAGCCTGTCGCCCCAGCTATGACTGTTGAGGGGTAGGATTGTCAGACACTGGGGGGGGGGGATGGGTCCTGTGTCTAGGGTGTGGCATAGGCTGTCCCATCAAGTCTGGTCTGTGGTTGCCTACAGTTGAGAGAGAACACATCAAGGTGGTGAATGACCTTATCAAGGGGTTCATCTGTACAGCTACACAGTTGTCTTGATTTTGGTACAAAACACCGAAGATCAGGGGCTCCAGTCATTTCTGGAACCTGACAGAAATTAAGGTACATGTTCTCCACTAGCACTGGAGTCTGTTATTAGGATATAAATGACCCATGTTAAGCCTACTGTTGGGGACTATAAGTTAGTGCTCATCAGGGCCCATAAGCACACAGTGTGCATATGTGATACAAACCGGGAAGGAGAGGATATACCACGTTCTACTAGTTCCAAGTAAAATTATACCCTGAGATTGAGGTGGGTTCGTGCAACTACCTGCTTGTAAGGGGGTGGTGGAATAAAATAAATGTGCCAAGCTTGTGATTAAATCGGTGCCCAGAACCTAGTAAAGATCAGGGCCCAGATATTCAAAAGGGTTGTGCCATGCACAACCCACTGATGTGCCCCGGCGCGATATTCAAAAGGGAAAAGTGCGCGCGACAAATCCCGATGCACCGGAGTGTATCAGTAATGTATGCAGGCACAGGTGGGGTGCCCATGCATAACCTGCACAGCCCGATATTCAGCCCGGGATGTGCAGAGTCATGCATGTGCAACCCCTACCTGCGTCTGCACAAAGTTAAGCCAAAAAAAAAGGAACAAGTGATTCCACCCACAGGTGAGCTGCCGCATTGCAGGGCACAACATGGCAGCTGCCACCTGTGGGTGGCCACCCGAGTTCCTGACGCACCTGGCGGCGCCCCCCCATGCCCCATCGCGGGCATCCCAGGAGCGAAATCCCCCTGTCCAATATCACTGGTGGTCCAGTGGACCTCTATGTGCCCGATCGCGGGCATCTGTAACACATAACATACCCCTACTATCCTGGTAGTCTAGTGTACCCCCCTCCCCACCTGCCCACTGAGCCCCACCGCCCCGCTCTCCCCATCAGCCGGCAGCACCCCACCTGCCTGCCACCCCGCCGCCCGCCAACTGACAGCTCAGTAGGGCTGCAGGCCCAGTGGTTTACAGCGTGAGCAATGGGTATGCAGCCATACCGTGCTACTCAGTCCAGATATCAGCAGATGAATCATTCCATGTCTGGACTAGCTAATGTATAAACTGCGCCCGATAGCTCACGCTGTGAATAATGGTGCTATTCTGAGCTGTCGGTTAGCCCGGCGGCTGGCACAAGTGAGGGCTTCCCTGCGGCTGGCGGGGAGCAGGTGGTGGGGCTCGGTAAGCGAGAGAAGGCCTGGGCCTACAGGCGGTATGCTATATCTTAAAATCACCGCGATAACACCTGTCATCACTGGACCGCAAAGAAAATAGACGTGAAATACTATACCAATACCCGGCGATCGGGCACATAGGGTCCACTGGACCACCAGGGATATTGGATGTGGGTTTTTTCTTTTACACGAATGCCCGCGATTGGGCTGCAGAGGGCGCCGGTCTTTGATGGCTGCTGCCTGGCAGGGCGCCAGGTGCAAGTCGTCGGGGATCGGCGCGCCTGCATGCTAATGGCATGCAAATGGGGCCGTAATGAGATGCAAATGACCCCCTGTGCGCCTTGAATAAATTATGGCTCCATTTGCATGTCCCTTTTTGAATATCGCAGGTGCTGTGCATGGCGCAATGGCACTTGCGTTAGCGCATCTCCATGCTCCACTCTGGCCACTTGCACTGGTGTAGAAGTGCCACTGCGCCATACAGGGTGGCTAGGCGAGACCAAAGCTGCTGCGCCATAGCGCAGCTCCGTTGAATATCACCCAGGCCACACCCCTGCACAACAAAGCTGAGCGGCGCCCAGGCTTGCGCCACAGTCTGGCGCAGTTTGAATATCCGGGCCCAGAGGATTAGCTCCTCCAGTCTCCCCGTTAGGCAGGAAAATGTTGTAATGCCGAAACTGAGTGGATACCCACTCTACTTATGTGCAAATACTCAAGTTCCACCACAGACTCTTGGTTTCACCTGTGAAGTTACAGTGTGCAGCCCCTGAAAGGCAGTGGTGATTCCTGTTTCCATTCTAGACCTACAGAGAGGGAAGTGTGTCTACAACCAGTTGGTGGCAAGAGAGAGAGAGAAAGAAGTGCTCCACATGTGCCTGCCCCCCTTCTCACCACGGACGACTGGCATTTGTCACTGAAGCTGCAGGTTACAGCCCCAAACAGGTACTGATGAACCCTAAGAGCCAGTTACATGCTCCATTATGGAGAGACAGAGGCCCTCAGTTTATAATCAGTTGACTACATTCTAACGTCTGATGAAGGATTACATCTAAGGGCATGTATACACATCCTGTAAATAAATCTGTTCTTCATTTACTGCATGCTAAAGTCTGACACATCCTGCTTAATTTGCTAATGTGATGAATGGGGAAGCAAATGACATTTTGAGCCAGTTGCCAAAGGCATGTGAAATGCACAGCCTGACAGAAAGCTGCATTAAATGCAAAGGTTAGCAGGACCTCCACCCTCCAAGGGAACAGCTAACACCAAGTGGTAATGTAATACACAAATTAACCAACTGTACATTTCCTGGGGTGGAAGTACCTGTAGGCTAGCCCTGTGAAAGAAGCCGCCTTGGGGTGTGGACCCATTAGCCATCAGAAACAAACGTTTAAAACTGCAAGCACCAGGGCATCTTCCCAAAGGACAGATCCTCAAAGCCCCTGCTGTTTTCTCCTTCCCTCAATTTACCTGGTAAAAGGACTGGTTGAAGACAGGGTTGTTGTCATTGACATCCACAATCTGCAGGTATACAGGAACCTCAGTGGACTTTGGAGGGGTTCCACGATCCACAGCTCTGATAGTGAAGTTCAGCCACTGCACTTGTTCGTAATCCACAGTCCTGTTTGCAATGATCTTCCCTGGACAGGAGGAGGGCAGGAATAGGACAGTTTTTATGAAGGCTAAAAAAAGCACTCTGTGGACTAATGCAGCAGCAAAACTGCTACTGAGGCACCATTATTAAATATACAATATTTTTTACCTTATCTCTCCTGGCTCTGAATGCATGATTACAGTGCAGTTCTACTGGCAATTATATTAAGTATCCTGAAAGTAGTGGGGCTGTGAAACTTCGGACAGCTTCCCCTCAGCAATGCCCCACCAGTACTGCAGGCGAGATACAAATTACTTCCAGATCAAGTAAGTAAGATTCCCTCACCTACTATCCCCACTACTGAAGTGCTAATCTTATGTGGGTACATGTCCATGGTCGACAAATGTTAATACTGTATATTCTCTAAAGGACGATCAGTAAAGTGTCAACAAAATGAGTAGACAACAGATTAAATAACATGAATAGGTTAGTTACCAGTAACATAGTTCTGCTACTAGTACTCACTTTATATCCAAACTTGGGCAGTCTTCCACTGAGCATGCTCAATCAATGGAGCCTTTAAACTTGACTCCTACTATCATCCAATCCAGTGGTCCTCATCTGTGTCCCCAATGCTTTTAGATCTGCACACAGGAAACCACTGAAAGCAAGATTCACCAGGGAAGGATGGGAAGTCATGTGGATGTGAACTGAATACTAGTAATAGAACTGCAGTTATTGGTACGTAACCTAACTACCTAGATTCAGTTCACAATCCACACTTAGTCAGATTCTTAGTAGTCTTCAGGAGGAGGTAAGGCATGCACCTCTAAAGTTTAGGCAATTAGAGACTGGAAGATTGAAAAATCAGCATCCCAGGGACTGTGTACATTGATGCTGTAATGGGATAAAAACTATGAATGTGTACACATTACACCAGGCAGCTGTCCTACAAATCTCTCCAATGGGATGTACCTAGCAGCTGCAACGGAGGCAGAAGTATGTCTAGTGATGTCAGGTGGCTCCTTTCCCATGACCCAGTGTCTCAGTAATGCAGGATGTGATCTGCCTGACAGTGGTTTGCTTGGCAGCCAGTCTGCCTTGAGCAGCATCCATGTAGATAACAAACAGCTAACAAGCCACCTCACCATGAAATAATGTATTGATCAAAGGAAGGAGCCCTACTAACACAAAGCATGTGGAGTGTCTGCTTGGCCTTTGAAGTATAGGACTTTGGAAAGAACACAAGAAGCATCAAGGGCTGGTTTAGATGGAATTCAGAAATAATGTTGGGCAAGAATTTTCTGTGGGGTATATGAGAACAATGTACTTGTGGAAAACCAGATATGGTGACTCCACAGAAAGCACCTGGAGTTCGTTCGCCCACCAGACTGAGTTAACAGCCCGGTGGTGGCACTTTCATTAATGAGTGGTGCTCCTCCTCATCTGTCAAATCAAGGAAAATAGTATGTTTAAAATTAGCAACAATATGGGATAAATAGGGGAACATCAAGGCATAGGGGTACTTATTTTCAAAAAGTGCAGATAAGCATGGGTACCACTTTATATTTTGAGTGACTCCACCAGAGTTAGCAGCATCCAGAAACATAGTCTTTCAGAGCAAACATGACAGATGACACTTGTCCATAGGCTCAAATGACTTGCCAATTAGCACCAGTGATCAGCTGCACTGTGGAGGTGTTCGTACACTAGAGGTGACAGATGGTTCAGTTCAGTGAAAAAACTACCACTTTCTACTGGGTCACTGTCAGCACACTGGCACTTGCTTGTGTAACCCCTAGATGGCGCTATCCCAGGGGCTACTACCCCTGCCTGATTTGCCACTAACAGGTTGAGGGGCCTGGATCCAATGGCGGGTGCCTCCACCCAGAGGTCAGGGTTTGCAATAGTTAAACTAACTTGGTCACAGCCCTCTGGGACACTGCAACCCCCCTTTCTTCCCACTAGTGGCCCACACAATATATCAGAATTACCTTCACAGTATACACTTACCCCCAGGTCTGGTTCCGGCACTGGGACCTCCTGTGAAATGAGATACAGTGCAACAATCACAGTACAGTACTTTAACATAGACAAATACCTCAGGCAGTATAACTTTGCTGAAACAAGCAGCTCTGATTTATTTAGGGATATAACAAGGACAGGGAAATCAGGTTAATTAGCTTATCACTCTAATAATCTACCTATGGCTCTGTGCACAGGCCTATCCTATCAGTTACTGTCCTGGGTACCCAAGCCCTAGTGGCTAGTCCAAACAGTGGCAGCTGGTAGGGCCCTTTCACAGAGAAAAGGAGAATTAAACAGTCAGCAGTACAGTAATTCCATTTGGATTTAATGTGGCAATTCAACAGGGAGCGACCCTGAATTAGTACTCACGACCTCCAAATAAGATAGGGTCCTTCAATGTCAGCAGGGCTCACCTGAGGTACACAAACCTCTTCACACATCCATATAAAAGAAAGCACTATACCAGGCAGGCTGCATCTGTATCCCGATCGCAATTACTGCACAACACCCGGGAGAACACACAGCAGATTCAGTTCCTGACAGACCGAGTGCAATTTTCAGCAATTCTTCCAGTCTTCTACAGGGTGAGCCTGTTTTCTACTCTTCAGAGATCCTTTGATTCTTTTCACAGGACGGATTCAGTCCTAACAAGCTGCAGACCGGAACTCTGGGCCTTACACACGTTTTTTGACTAAAACTGCACACTGAAAAAGCACAGGGCTCCTTCCTTCTTCACTGCCAAAGCTCAACTGACACTCCAACTGACAAAACCGGCACTTCCTTTGAGTTCCTCCCAGTTCTTGACTGGATTGGCTGTCACTCACAATAGACTGCTGCTGTTGGTCCAAAAGGCACTGAAGTCTAAACTACATCTCCCAGAGTCACTGCCCATACAATCCTCTTGTGGCTGGCTCAGATTATGAGTCCAAGTTCTGATTCGTCCAAGGCACCATTTTAGAGCTAGCTTACCCCACACGATTGGTCCAGTTCAGCAGTTCAAAACTAGAATGGGGAACTAGCAGACACAGTTCTGACTGCAAAGAAAGCAGGTTAGACAAACTGTAATTTCATTATTACTCTAAATAATTTCTGGCAAACAGTTACATCTTTCAGATAGGTTCCTTTGCACTCCTAGTGACTGCAAAATGAAGTGAATTGGCAGCAGCTCGAGTGGTACTCAGAGAAGCACACAGTCCCCATACAAACTAATTATGTCTGCAAGCAGACAGCTCTTAAAGAGACAGTACCAGAGGCTCTAAAAACACTCACTGATAAATGGCTTAAATGCCAAACACCATTCAGGCTTGGAGCATTCAAGCAAGCTCCTGGAAGTCTTTTGGAACCCCCATTTGCAGGGGTTACACCCTTCCTGGCCTGGGAAAGCTTGGACGTCCGTCAAGCAAGTACCATAAGTTTCAACTGCAACCATATACATTTGCATTAGGCTCGCATGTAATCATCAGTCAATATATCATTTTACCAAGAACACATTTCTGAAACATTGCAGTACGTCACTCTTTACACAGTATTACATACACATTGTACCATAACTCAAGTTATTACCTCTTGTACATGAAACCTGAAGAGAGGGGGCCTTCCTATCAGTTACCTTGGGGCTGGACGGGGCAAGGGCACCATACTAGAGGGCAACACAAGTAACTTGAGTTAGCACTGACGCTCAGTTTGGGCAATGAGCTCGGGGACACATACACTCCTTTATGGACAACATTGAGAGGCAAATCCACAGGCCTCCCAAGGAATCATAACTGAGGTGCACCACAGGCTTTACAGCTCGACCAGTCTTTCTAGGGGAACTGTTACAGTCTCTGCACTCTGAGCCTCATTTTCAGCATTGTCCTCACTTGTCAGGGAGTCTCCTGGGGTAGAGAGGCTAGAACTTGGGGCACTTTCAGCTCCAGGAGTTACAGTTTCTGAGTCCACAACATTTGGCTCGCATGGAGAGCTTTCGGACACTGGCAGTGGACTGTCAGGGCACTCAAAATACTCTTCTTGTTCGGATATATCACCAGTCTGCCCCAATCTATCATTTTCCTCCTGAAAGCTCAAACAGTTCAACCATGCACAATGATTCCATTTCATCTGATCTGATGCTTTGCACTTCACTTTCTGGGAGCATTGGCTCCAGGGATGAAGCTGGGGCTTAGACAGTCCAGAAGGCCCAGCTTTGTCTCCACTATTGACTAGGGATTGCCCCGAAACAATTGACTCAGTTCGGTAAGAAGGATAGTATTCAAAGTCACTCGCTTTCTTCCGATATGGACTGACAGTCATGCTCAACTGGGACTTGTGGAGGGAACACTTTAACTTTGCTTCTGTAGGTGCAGACTTTCTTGATCTTTTCTTAGCAGCAGCTCTAGTCACTGGTCCAGAGGGCATCTTCTAGGGGCTCAGACTCAATTAAGATTTGTCCAATGGGCAGTAAATGATTTCTATGCATTGTTTTTACATCTTTTGAATTATTCTCAGGCCTTACTTTGTACACTGGCAGATCATCTAGTTTGCCCACTACAAATGAGGGAGATGGTGCCATCTGTCAGCAATCTTGTGCTTGCCATGCAGTCCCAGATTTCTTAGCAATACCCGATCTCCCTCCTGGAGTTCCTGTCTTTCACCTTTTATCATACCTTTCTTTGTTGGCCAGATTTCTTTTGGCAGCCATGGTTTGAGCCAGTGGTAAGCATGAGTTAGCTGGGCCTTTAACTTTTGCACATACTGTAAATAGTTGTCAGCTTGAACCCCATCAGGAGAGACCCCAAAACACACATCTACTGGTAGTCGAGCTTCTCTTCCAAACATCAGGCGGTAGGGGAGAATCCAGTGGCATCACTTTGGTGCAGTTATAAGCATGTACCAGGGTGCTAATTTGTTGGCTCCATCTAGGCTTGTCCTTTGGGTGCAGGGTGCCTAGCATATCTAGCAAAGTGCGGTTGAAACGTTCAGGCTGTGGGTCCCCTGGGGTGGTGAGTGGTTCTGGACTTGCACTCCCCACAGAGAAAGCATCTCTTTGATCAGACGACTCTCAAAGTCTCTCCCTTGATCAGAATGGATTCTTTGTGGAGCCCCATAGTGAACAAAAAGTTTTCTACAAGTACTTTGGCCACAGTGGATGCTTTCTGATCTTTGGTGGGAAAGCTTGGGCATATCTCGTGAAATGGTCAGTGACCACCAGCACATTACTGATATTTCTTTGATCCGACTCCAAACTCAGAAAATCAATACAGACCAGCTCCATGGGTGCACTGGTGGTGATGTTAACAAGGGGCAGCCCTCTGGGGTAAAGCTTTCCTCTGAAAACAGCGACTACAAGTTCGAATGTGTTGCTCCCACATCAGCCCCATCTTAGGCCAATAGAATCTGGATCTCCACCAAGTCAAGTGTTCTGTCTATACCAAGGTGCCCCATGTGGTTGTGCAAGGACCTCAGTACTGAGTCTCGAAAGGCAGTGGGCAGCACTAGTTGTTGTTTGTCTACTTGTCCCCTCTGTCTACTGTTTCTCTGTATAACAGTTTATTGATCAGTTTCAACTTAGGACCTTCTTTGTATAACAGTGCAGTTCTCAAATCAGTGGGCGTAATTTGGACACATCTTTTCCTGCATAGAGGGCTTCTAAAGCTGCTTTGATCATGGGATCGTGGATTGAGCCCAGCGAATACTGTCATTGTCCAGCTGAGGCAGTGCACCAATGTTTATTGCAGAAAAGTGGCAATAAGCAGCAGGTATGCAATTCTCAGAGGCTCCCAAGCAATCCACCATGCAGTCCACTGCGTCCGTGGACATTTGTTCCTCCCTGTCAAACTTCGGCAGAGTGCCCGAATGTCAGGTTCTGCCAATCGGACCCAATCATTCTGGGAACAGGCCTCCAGGAGAGAGCATCAGCATCTATGTGGTTCAGACCTGCTCGGTATTCGAGAGCATAGTCATATGTAGATAATGCAGAAAGCCACCTATGGCCAGTGGCATCCAACTTAGCTGAGGTCTGCACATAGGTCAAAGGATTATTGTCAGTTTTTACTAGTATTTTAGCCCCATACAAGTACTCATGGAATTGGTCAACAATAGCCCACTTCAAAGCTAGGAACTCTAACTTATGTACAGGATAGTTCTTTTCGGATGGGGTCAGGCTTCTACTGGCAAAGGCCACTGGTCTCAGGCCATTCTCGTGCTCTTGGTACAACACAGCCCCCAACCCTTGCAAGCTAGCATCAGTGTGCAGGACGTAAGGTTTTCTTGGATCGGCATAGGCCAGCACTGGAGCATGGGTAAGTTGATATGATCTCATGAAAAGCAGTCTCACAATCAGAGTCCAGCGGGCCCCAAATACTTCACTCGGATGAAAATACACTCTTTCAGTCTTGAGGACGCTGACTTTGGTATTTTTGTGGGTTGGGGATACCCTTGAGTAAGGTTAAGTAAAGGGCGATCACTCTTGAATAGTCCTTGATGAAGCGCCGATAATAACCACAGAATCCCAGGAATCTTTGCAGTTCTTTTAGATTTTTGGGCTGTGGCCAGGTGGTCAAGGCCTCAACTTTACTTGGGTCGGTCTCTATTCCTCGGTGGATACTATGTGTCCCACATACTTTACTGATGTTTGAAAGAATTGACACTTATCAATGGACAGTTTAAGGCCAAAGTCCTCCAGTCGGTCCAATACCTTAAATAATCTGCTCTCATGTTCCTCCAGTGAGCTGCCAAACACAATGACATCATCTAGGTATACCAGGCACTCTAGTAAGTTCATGTCCCCACTGCACGCTCCATCAATCGTTGAAAAGTGGCTGGGGCACCTGAAATCCTTGCAGGCATCCTCATGAATTCATAGAAGCCAAGCGGACAGATAAAGGCCGTCTTCTCCACGGTCCTCTGGGGCCATCGGGATCTGGTAGTACCCACTGCGGAGATCCAGCACAGAAAACCACTTGCTCCCGCTTAGGCAGTCCAAAGCATCCTGAATGCGGGCATTGTGTACTGATCAGGGATAGTCCCCGGTTTAAGGTGCGATAATCCACACACATCCTTACTGTTCCATTCTTTTTCCTCACTACCACAATGGGGAAGCATAAGGGCTTCTGGATTCTTGTATTACACCAGCAGCTAACATCTCTTGCAGATGCCGTCTCACATCATCTATGTCAGCAGGTGCCAGGCGTCGAGACCTCTCACAAAATGGTCTTTAGTCATGCAGCGGATATTGTGCTCAGCTCCTTGCACGCATCCTACATCCCATTCCTTTAAAGAAAACACCTGGTCTCTCTGGGCAAGCTTCTCACTGATCCTCACTTTCCATTCAGCTGGCAGCGAGGAGTCGCCGAAATCAAACAAGTCAGGCGTTACTCTGTCATTCTTCCTTGAACTCTTGCTGCTGGGTAGCACTGCAGTGTCTGCACAATGCACATTAGCCAGGATGCAACCTCTGTTTACTCGAATGTCTCTTTCAGACACATTATGAACTTGGACCATTACCCTTCTGGCATAAGCATGGGCTCTAGCGGGCAAAATACTAGGCTTGACCAGCAGTCCCTCTGGCAATTTTCCATCGCCTGGTGCATCCAACATTAATATTTTATTCTTAACATCCTTTCTGATACGGACCTCTCCCTGTAAGGTACACTGGGCATTTGGCACCAGGATCAGAGACTCAGGATCCTTCTTCCATACAATTCCGACCGGTTCCTCTGGTTCTGTTTTTCAGCATCTCTGTGCCTCATGGGCCTTCTTAATTAAAGCCGGAACTCTTAAAGCTCTACTAGTCTTTGACCCCTGTTTTCATAACACAACTGTGCCAGCCTTCCGAACATATGAGCATTTGTTCCAATCAACAAAGGACACCATCATACAGTCCAGTGGGGACACACTAAGGCTAGGGTCTCTACTTGTTCAGCCCACTCCAGCCACGGAGGTGGGGAAAGACAGCCAAATTCGGATATACCCGGAATAGGGGTAGGCCTTCTCACTTAACCCCCATACATGCAGTCCTTCTAATGGTTGTAAGGGTACGTCTGACAAATGCTTCTGATACCAATCCTGGATCATAATTGTCACTTGGGAGCCACTGTCTAATACAGCTCTTGTAGACACTCCATTCACCTTTACAGTGGTCTCCATGGAGGGACCCACTATTCTGGACCAGTCTGGAGAGGCGGTAGTGGGGGCCTGGGCAACTGACCTTGCCACAAAGGACGTGAATTAGCATTTTGGTGCCCTCACTGGGATCATGTCGTCACCTCTTAACCACTGATTTCTTCTCGAAGCTCTCCTTGTAGCCTATATGCAACTTTGTCAGTGTTTTTGGGGACTGCAGTCCCTTTTCATGTGCCCATCTTTCCCACAATTATAGCAAAACATACTTTCTGGAGTTTGAGCTGGCCGAGCCACACTGGGAGCCAGGGCGGGGTATTACTAACTGGAAACCTTGGTGCCATCTCTGTCTGCGCGTGATAAGCATTTGGAGACATCTCGTCAGTTTCTCCACTTCCATGGTCAAGGAATCGAGTTCGAGACTGTTATCAGCAGGAGATACATGGGTGGGTACCCCCACCCCATAGCAGATGCAGTCGGATATAGGTCAGGGCCCGTACTTGCATGGCGTGGCCTTCATAAAGGGACTGTTTTGAATTCCTGGATCTCTCTCAACAGTTCGCCCCATTGTGACATATCTTTTCCTTGTCAGAGCACTCATTGACTGCCAACCTCTGCCCCTGAACTTCACTTGATGGGTCACCCTCAGTCACTCGGGTCGTGCTGCAGCTATTGGTGCAGGTCCCTCCGAGGTCGTCTTTTCTCAACTCCTCGAATTTCTCTCATTAACTCATCATAGGAGGTGGGATTCCAGTCGATCTGCCAGGCGTAACTGAAGCAACAGCAGTTCTGAGAAGGGGCAGACTTAAGGATCCTGTCCAGCCTGGTTCGGTCCAGTTCAATAGCTGGCAAACTACCTTTTCTGAGGCATTCTTGCAACAATTTTTCCAGCCGAGATACATACACAGACAACAACTCCCTTGGTACTGTTGTGCATCTCTTACTCTCCACCATAGGTCCTCATCAGAATCTGGGCTCCCATACACATTCTCCAAGGCCTCAAGATAGGCCTGTGCAGTCGCTTCAGGGTTACTGGCCCGTTTGCACGGATGGTAGCCAGGGCAGGACCTCGGAGGCTCTCACTAACCCTCTTTCGCTTGCCTTCCCGAGCATTGCCATTCTAGCACTTGGGGGCAACATAGTCTATCCAGGTCTCCCCAGTCATCCTCCCTTGGGGGTGGGAGGTGCCAGAGAAGATCCTCAACCTTCGGTAAGAGTCGTGACTAATGGCAGGTGCAGAAATAGGAGTCTGCATTGGTTCAGCCACCATTACAGGCACTGGAGCAGGAGAGGGTGTTGGGGAGGAACACCCCCAGGTGGCAAGAATAGTTTCTTCAAGTCCTCCACAGTTTTCCCCTCTCCCAGCAACCATTCAGCAAATTTCTCCTCAAAAGTTTCAGATAGTGGTGGGGCTGATTCCCCAGGTCTTTACTGTCCTTAGTTATCACTCTCCAAGCAGTGAGGGCTCCCTCTGGGGTAATGGTCTGTGGCACTTTGGAGCTATCTATGGGATCCTTAAACTCTACTAGGGCCAGGAAAGTGTGGGTGAGCAGATTAGCATGCCGACCCACCACCACAGGGTTTTGTAAACCTTCCACCTTGGAAAGTACTCCTGCACAGTGTCCGTATTGATACCCAGGGGATGTCCAGGATAAGCATAGCATTTTGGGGTCGATCTCTCCTCCCAGTACACCACTCCACCAGCCGGTGCACAGCCACTTCTGTCGGGTACCCATTTTTTCTTAACAGTGGTTCAGTAATATGGCCACTAGAGGACACACAATCCCAGCGGTGAGCCTCCAAGATGTAACCCCTAGATGGCGCTATCCCAGGGCTACTACCTGCCTGATTTGCCACTAACAGGTTGAGGGGCCTGGATCCAATGGCGGTGCCTCCACCCAGAGGTCAGGGTTTGCAATAGTTAAACTAACTTGGTCACAGCCCTCTGGGACACTGCAACCCCCTTTCTTCCCACTAGTGGCCCACACAATATATCAGAATTACCTTCACAGTATACACTTACCCCAGGTCTGGTTCCGCACTGGGACCTCCTGTGAAATGAGATACAGTGCAACAATCACAGTACAGTACTTTAACATAGACAAATACCTCAGGCAGTATAACTTTGCTGAAACAAGCAGCTCTGATTTATTTGGGGGATATAACAAGGACAGGGGGAAATCAGGTTAATTAGCTTATCACTCTAATAATCTACCTATGGCTCTGTGCACAGGCCTATCCCTATCAGTTACTGTCCCTGGGTACCCAAGCCCTAGTGGCTAGTCCAAACCGTGGCAGCTGGTAGGGGCCCTTTCACACAGAGAAAAGGAGAATTAAACAGTCAGCAGTACAGTAATTCCATTTGGATTTAATGTGGCAATTCAACAGGGAGCGACCCTGAATTAGTACTCACGACCTCCAAATAAGATAGGGTCCTTCAATGTCAGCAGGGCTCACTTGAGGTACACAAACCTCTTCACACATCCATATAAAAAAGCACTATACCAGGCAGGCTGCATCTGTATCCCGATCGCAATTACTGCACAACACCGGAGAACACACAGCAGATTCAGTTCCTGACAGACCGAGTGCAATTTTCAGCAATTCTTCCAGTCTTCTACAGGGTGAGCCTGTTTTCTCTTCAGAGATCCTTTGATTCTTTTCACAGGACAGATTCAGTCCTAACAAGCTGCAGACCGGAACTCTGGGCCTTACACGTTTTTGACTAAAACTGCACACTGAAAAAGCACAGGGCTCCTTCCTTCTTCACTGCAAAGCTCAACTGACACTCCAACTGACAAAACCGGGCACTTCCTTTGAGTTCCTCCAGTTCTTGACTGGATTGGCTGTCACTCACAATAGACTGCTGCTGTTGGTCCAAAAGGCACTGAAGTCTAAACTACATCTCCCAGAGTCACTGCCCATACAATCCTCTTGTGGCTGGCTCAGATTATGAGTCCAAGTTCTGATTCGTCCAAGGCACCATTTTAGAGCTAGCTACTCCCACACTGATTGGTCCAGTTCAGCAGTTCAAAACTAGAATGGGGAACTAGCAGACACAGTTCTGACTGCAAAGAAAGCAGGTTAGACAAACTGTAATTTCATTATTACTCTAAATAATTTCTGGCAAACAGTTACATCTTTTAGATAGGTTCCTTTGCACTCCTAGTGACTGCAAAATGAAGTGAATTAGCAGCAGCTCGAGTGGTACTCAGAGAAACACACAGTCCCCCATACAAACTAATTATGTCTGCAAGCAGACAGCTCTTAAAGAGACAGTACCAGAGGCTCTAAAAACACTCACTGATAAATGGCTTAAATGCCAAACACCATTCAGGCTTGGAGCATTCAAGCAAGCTCCTGGAAGTCTTTTGGGAACCCCCATTTGCAGGGGGGTTACACTTGGTTTACCAAAATGGCAGCCATGTGTACCTTGTGGGATGTTGCTCATGACCCTGACTGGGACTGAGACCAAAGGCAGTTAGGAATGTACTTCGAGTAGAACAGGCATTCCTGGGAATGTGCAACAGAATGAGAACCTCTTCCGCTTACAACCATAGGTTTTGTGTGTTTACTCCTGAGAGCCCCCAGAACACTGAGAGCATCCTAAAAAATTCCTAGTGCCCAGAACACTAATCCCAAGGGCCTGGAACACTAGCCACTTGGGAACCAGGTGACAGGTGCAGGGACTGCTGTTTCAGATACCGAAGCACCCTCTTGGACCTCATGAGCAGGCGCAGGCAGAGTGAGAGCAGCCATGGTGGTTTGCCGCTGAGGCTGAGGAGGTCCTACTACCAGAACTGACATGGCCAGTCTGGCACAATCTGGATCAGAGAGGCACAGTTCTTTTAGGTCTTGAGGATACTGTGGACCAGAGGAAATGGAGGAAAGGAATAGATGAGACTTCCTGTCCATGACTGGTCAAAATGCCTCCCCCAGCAGGGTCACCTGCTGAGTGGGATGGGTGCAAAAGAGCCCCAACTTCCTGTTTTCCCAGAAAGCAAGCATATGAACAAATGAACATATGAAATTTGCCAGCAGATAAAGGCCTAGTGGTCTATCAAGTCTGCTCGAATGTGCAGCAAGCAGCCCTTATTCTGCAGCTGCCCTCCCTCCCACCCTTCCCTCCCTTTACCCTCCCCTTACCCTGTCCCAGCCCCTTTTGAAGCAGTCCACTGTTCTACTGGATACCATTTCCACTGGTAATGCATTCCACCTAGCTACAACCCTCTCCATAAAAAAGTGTCTCCTTATCTCCCTCTTGAACCTTCCTCCTTCCAGTCTCATATCATGGCCCCAAGTGTCCCTCCCCTCCCTTTCTTTGAACAGCCCCATATCTGTCTTGTTTATTCCTTTCATGTACTTGAAGGTTTCAATCATATCCTCCTGTCCCTCCTCTCCTCCAGCGAATACATGTTCAACTCCCTTGGCCTCCTCTTGTATGGTAAGTCCCTCAGCCCCTTGATCATTTTTGTCACCCTGTGCTGCACCCCTCTAGTAACTTAATGTCCCTCTTCAGATATGGGCGCCAGTACAGCATGCTGTACTCCAGGTGCTGTCTAACTAATGATCTATACAGTGGCAGAAACACCTCCCCTCTCCTCGAGGATATACCCCTTGCAATGCAACTCAGCATTTTGTTAGCCTTTGCAGCTGCCTTCCTACATTGTGCAGAGTTGTTCATTGACTCCGTAATGAGCATCCCCAGATCCTTCTCCTCCGCTGTCTCAGCTAGCTGCACTCCCTCCAGCTGGTAACTCCTCCTTAGGTTTTTTGCCCCAAAATGCAGCACCTTGCACTTTTCGGCATTGAACCCCAGTTACCAGGTGTCTGCCCAGCTTTGCCAGATCATCCTGCAACCCCTGCCATCCCCCTAGGTCATCATTCACCACTCCCATCTTGGTGTTGCCAGTAAACAGACTGGTCTTGCTATAGATGCCCAATGATATGTCTGGAATGAATATCCCAAACAACACTGGTCCCAACACCGAGCATTGCGGAACACCACTCATCACTACCCTTGGGGATGAGAGATCCCCATCCACCACCACCCTCTGTTGCCTTCCCTGAAACCAGTTGCCTACCCATCTCACCAGCTTTGCACCTGCCCCTGTGCCTTCTAACTTACTTCCCAGCCTCCCATGTGGCACCTAGTCAAATGCCTTACTGAAGTCCAGGTACAGAACACCCACTGCATGGTCCCCATCCAGTTGCCTAGTTCCCCAGTCACAGAACTTCACCAAGTTGGTTTGGCAGGATCTGCCACTTACGAAGCCATGCTGTCTGCTGTCTTGTAGCCCTTTGGCCTCCAGGATGGCCACCAGCCTCTCCTTCAGGATAGTCTCCATCAGCTTACCCACGATGGATGTGAGGCTCACCGGTCTGTAGTTCCCCGGTTCACCCTTGGGGCTGCTCTTGTGGAGGGGCACTACATGAGCCATCCTCCAATCCTGAGGTACAAACTTCTGAGTGTAGTCAGGCATTGAATAGGTCTGCCAAAGGTCCCACCAGGACCTCTGCCAGCTCCTTCAGTATCCTGGGGGTGGATGCCATCTGGGCCTGGCACCTTGTCCACCCTCAGTGCCATCAAACCCTCCAGAACCCTGCCATCTGTGATTTCCCCATCCGTCATCCCTCCTTCTCTGTTTCTGCCCTCTCTCCCCCCTTGGATATCACCCCCTCTTCTCTTTAGAAAATACTGAGCAGAAGTAATCATTTAGCCCTTCTGCCATATCACCCTCTGCTTCCACCCAACCCCCATCCCTCCTAATCCTTACTATATAGTCCTTACAGCTCTTTTTCTCCCTGATGTACTGGAAGAAGTCTTTCTCCCCCTTCTTAATACGCTTCACCAGCCTGAGCTCCATAGATGCCTTGGCTGCCCTTCCTGCCCTTGTCACCTCTTTCGATTCCTTCAGTTATTCCTCCCTGTCCTCCCCTCTCCCTGTTTTTTGTGCCTCCTAAAAGTGGCTCTTTTTCTTCTTACCTTTTCCATGACCTCCTTCCTCACCCAGCTAGGTTTCTTTGCCCTAGCCTTCTTGCTTTGGACCTTGCTGCAGGTTCTGGTTGCCTCCACTATCCCCAGCTTTATGAGCTCCAACCTCTGGTTAGTGCCCATGCTAGGTTAAATTCTGGCCAGGTACCCTTTTACCACTTCCCCCATCCTCCCAAAGTCAGCCCTCCTGAAGTCCAGCACCCTTGTGCCAGATTCCACTCCTTCCTTACCTATCTCCAACGTGAACCATACTGAGTGGTGGTCACTCCCCACCAGCGGTTCTTCCACCCTCAGCTCCCTCATAAACTCCCCATTTGCCAGCACGAGGTCAAGGGTATTTCCTAACCTGGTTGGTTCACTGACCATTTGGATCAAGAGACTGTCCTGGAAGGCATCCAACAGTACCTGCTACCTTCTATACCTGGTCATTGGGATACTCCAATCCACTCCTGGCAAGTTGAAGTCCCCCACAATCACTACACTACCCTCCTCGCAGGTCCTCCTGATCTGTTCCACTAGTTCCCTAACTAACTCCTCTGTCTGTGAGGACGGCCTGTACACCACTCCCATCCTGAGAGTCCTATTCTTGGAATCCTGGATTTCCATCCATAGTGACTCCATACTACCCTCCTCCCCTTCCTCCCGTACACACTTCAGTCCTTCCCTCACATACAATGTCACCCACTCCTCCTTTCCCAATCACTCTATCCCTACAAAATATCCTGTACCCTGGTATTGGCAGGTCACATTCATTGCATTGAGTAGCCCATGTTTCGGTGATGGCTGCCATGTCCACCGCCCACTCTGCCATAAGAGTCTGTAGCTCTACAGTTTTCTTCCCAAGGCTCCTACCATTCAGGGTGACCACCTTCCACCCCTTCCCCTTGCCCTCCCTCCCCTTCTGCCCTCCTTTACTAGCACTGCCACTAGTACTTGCCCTTTGTCCTTTGTCACTGTTATGGGGGGTAAGTTCATATGGCTTCCCAATCTGTGGTCTCTGCATTTCCCTTGCCCACTTGCCCCCGCTCCTAGTTCAAATTCCCAACTACCTCTATGTACTTCTCCATCCTCTGTTTCAACACTTTCTTTCCCTCCTCGCTCAAGTGTAGTCTATCCTTGCATAGAGACTACTGTCCTCCCAGGTCCCTCCCCACCCCCCACCAGCTCATACCCTTTAGCACAACACCAGGTTCTTAGCCATTCATTAAAACCCTTTATTCTCAGCTCTCTTGTTGTGCTTGCCTTGGGAACTGAAAGTATCTCTGAGAAAGTTACTGATCTTCCTGCTTCCTCACATAACTGTCCTAGTTCCTCAAAACCTCCTCTGGACTATATCTACCATCCTGTCAGCCAGGTCATTTGTCCCCAAATGTATAATTAAATAAGGCTTCTCCCTACCCCTTCTAGCATATTTTAGAACAGATTGTCTCATCTTTTCTGCTGTCATTCCCAGCATAGCCTCCACCCAAATGCAACTATGCCTTTCCCCTTTGCTACCCCACCCGACTCCTCTTAGTATTGAATCCCCCAGCACTAAGATTCCACCCCTCTCACTAACTGCTCGCTTTCCTTCCTCCCCACCTCTCACTCCTGGCTCCTCCTCTTCCTCCTGCAAAGCAGATCCCCCTTCTGCGCCGGTTGTAATTCCCCCAGCAGAACTTTTCCCCACTCCAGTTTCATCCTGACTTCTATCAGTTACTCCTCTAATCTCATCACCTCCCTCCTCCTCCTCCTTTCCCTCTAGTACTGCAAAACGATTTTCTGAAGACCCTTCTCCTATGCCTGCTTTCTTCTTCCTCATATTAGCCTGTTCCCTCCTTTCAACTCCATGACTGTTGCCACTTCTTCTCCTCCCCAGTCCCTTTCTTCTCCTTCCTGTTGTCTCTTTCCCCTTAACCTGTGTTCCTCCAACACCATTCCTCTTGTCCTCGGCCCCCCTGTCTCTGTTTCCCTTCTTCTGACCCTTTCCTCTCCCCTGTTGGCCCAAATTGCCCTCCCTTATCTCCCCTCCTCCCTCCCTCCCTCCAGTGTTGGGCTACCACCTCCTCCAGTCTGTCTTACCTTAGCTCCTCCTGCAGACCCTCAGTCGCTCTTTTAAGTTTCTCTATTTGGTTGCACACTAAACATCTCCTCACCCTCCACGCAATTTTTAGAAAGACTGGCGCACTGCAGTTGTTGCAGCCTACTACCCTAACTATTGCTCTCGTCATCCACCAGTGACCCCCCCACCCTTCCAGATGAAGGATACCCAACACTCCCCCAAGTCTCCCCTGTCTCACTCTATCATTGCAAAATATTCTTCTCCTTTTCTCAATTTCCCTTACCCCTTCATCATAATCTTTAGAAAGATTGAGCAGCTGCCTTTTAAGTTCCTATCCCTCTTGTCCACACCCACAAAGAACTGTAAGCAACTATTGCACAGCCTCCTTCTAGCTCCTACCCCTCCTTTTCACAATGCAAACAGGTAAAAATGAAAGCTCCTTGTGTTGAAGTTACTTCCCTTCCACAGAGATTGCAGTCACCTCTTCACTTGCTGCTGTTCCTTTCCTGGACCTCTGCTTCTGCTATGTTAGGTGCATGTCCTTTGCCCTTTTGTGGAAGTGATGTCAGAACCCCTGGTATAAAGGTAATGATGTACCTGGGGTGGGTAGAGTGAGGGCAGGGTGGGTGGGACCAGCCTGTGCCTTCCAGAAACAATCAGGTAGCTGAGGCCCCTGGACAGACAATCAGCACCCTTCCCACACTATGCACTAAACATTGCAGCTAGTGAAGACAGCAGAAAACAATCACAACCCCCCTAAAAGCACAAACAGAAATAAGTTTGATACCAGAAGAAACAGGTCTCCAATTCAAACAACTGCCTCACCAGCAGGTTCACTGATGATGTTCACCATAGTGAAAATACCTGGGACAATACCTTTGGGTGTGGTAACCTTGTGTAGGTTGCATCCCCCACATGATTGAAGGCATCAATTAGCTAGTTGCTCATTGATACTATGCACCACTCTGGTGCCTGCTTGCAGGAAGAAAGCCAGGGACCATGTCCACAATGCCTCTTAACACAGTGGGAAGGAGTATGTGCCACCCTGTTAGTTCAGGAAGAACATGGTGGTCATCCCGTCTGCAGTGATCTAGACAACCTGGTACATGACCAACAGAGCAAACTCCAACAGCACAAATCAAGCTGCATGGAATTCCAATAAGTTGTTGTGCATTCTGGACTTGTTCACTGGTCAAATGCTGGGCATTTTATCGCACCAGGTCATAATGTCGAATGCTTAATAGCGTACAGCATTATGGCGAATCCCGGACCTGTGTGCACTCTGAGTTGGACCCCCCCAGAGTTGGAATCTTTAGCGGGGGGGTCCAGGGGGGTGCAGCCCCTCGTAACGGGGGGTGAAGGGGGTGGAGTCCCCCACAGAACAATAAATAAAATGAAATTGCACAATGTGATTCTGCCACTGGGCCGGCTTTGTCCAGAGTTCTTGGGGTTGAAAGATTAGGTATGGCAGAGAGGCTGATACTGCTCCCACTGTTCCTGCTGTGGCTGCTGCTGCTGGCCATGACAGCCATGAAAGAAACTGCAAAGGAGACTCTGTGGGTACTATTGGCAGTCTGCTTAATGTTAATGAACAAAGAAACTGATTCCAAGGTTACAGAATTTTCAATCCTAGTCAGGCACCCTTCAGCCTCTGACCCAACCACGTCCATCCCCACAAAAAGAAGATCCACCACCCTCTGCTGGATTTTCTGCATGAAGGGTGGATGACACAGCCCCAGCTGGTGCCATACTAAGACTAACACTTTGGGTGAGTCAAGAGCCACCTAAAGCTAGTGCTTGACTGAGGAGAACCTCATATCCCAGACATCTATCTGGTCCCAGAAAGTCAGAAAAAGTGTGCACTGGGATGGTGGTGCTCACAATTAAAGACAGTTCCTTTCACTTAAAAAATCGGGCACTCAACAGCATTATAAAGAAGGATGCCACCAGATAAATCCATTTGAAACTTTTATTACACAAAATTAAAAAAACACTGTGCGATACATGCTTGATGCGTTTCAGAATCCCATGGTTCCTTTCTCAAAGGTTTCAAATGAATTTATCTGATGGAGTCCTTCTATATAATGCTGGTGACTGCCCAATGTTTTAAATGAAAGCATCCATCTGGTCCCATTTATTATTCACTAGCTGGAAAGGCCATGGGTCTGAGAGTCTTTCAAATAACTCATCGCAATACCTAGCTATCATGGTTTAATAGCTGGCTTGGCACATGCCCAGGGACTCTAATGCCTACTCTTTGCAGCCAAAGTGGTCCTGTCTTTTAGACTTTTTGTCCAGGGGCTTATTAGATTCCCCCTGCATCTTGGCTTTGCAGAAAACACCATCTGTGGCTAGACCTTCGACAGAGGGTGCTCCATGAATCAAGTTAGCAACCCCCAAGTAACAGCATGCTTGTGGTCCACCCGAGGTGGAGCCAGGTAAGAAGCTTGGATGAGCATCAGCAGGTAGAGTTCCTTCTTCTTGATCTCTTTCAGTGGAGAGTTCAAAGATATTCTGTCTAACAATGAGTTTAAGGAGGACTGAGCCCCTGAAGCAGGCCTCTTGGTCAGCAAACATTTTGGACTCTGAATCACCAAATTGTGATAATAACGGCTGCAGTATGTGTGTGTCTAACTAAATGAAATATTTGGGTTTGGCTACAGATTTGGGGATTTCAATACAAAATGTCAGTAGCAAGTCACAAAAAAAATTAGTTTTTTAATTTAAAGCTTACACCCTGAAATGAATTCATGAAAAAAAAATCAAAAAAGCATATTTCAAGACAAATGGTTGCAGTATATAAGAATTTATATTTATGAATGAAATAATAATAGTCTGTTGTATAATTAAGTACATTACATAGACGAAGAGTTTTTATATTATATTTACTAATTTAATTATTTTTAAATCATTAGACCTATACAAAGTTCTGAAGAAGGTATCTGCTTAACCACAAAACACTGATGCATAGTGTCTAAGAGTGCACAGTTTTGTGATTTTTTTGAATAAGTATTCAAAGCACACAGTGATGAGTGGATCTCTTTCCCATGTGGGATTACTGATACATCTCCTAAGTCCATTCTCCCGCATGACTTTCTCCAACCTGTAACAGTACAATGTTGATGGTGAGAGCATGATGAGAAGAATGAGAAGCTACATGACAGTTACCATTCACAGGGTTGGTAGCAATGTTTAAACCGCAATCAAGAATGTGACTGACCTCAAATGCAGATGATCAGATCACTGTGTTGCTATCTCTGCTAGACGAGGTGCACATGTCGAGTCAACAGGAGAGTCAAAAAAACTTTTAATAAATACTGGGAAAAAAAAACCCTGAAAACTTTGCACCGTCCAAATTTATTAGAAGGAGCTGTAATGGAGGACACATTCTGGTTTGGTTCTTTCCAGTGGAAGACAGTATATGACAGCAGTGGGGACACAGAACCACATGAATGGGTGGTAGGAGAAGTCAAACTTG
This sequence comes from Neoceratodus forsteri, assembly GCA_016271365.2. Classification (NCBI taxonomy): domain Eukaryota; kingdom Metazoa; phylum Chordata; order Ceratodontiformes; family Ceratodontidae; genus Neoceratodus; species Neoceratodus forsteri. The sequence continues at coordinate 758,633,795 of CM028135.1, forward strand.
AAGGTTGTTGCAATGACTGTGCACACTCAGCAGAAGTCTGCCTAAGTGTAGTGTAGATAGTAAACTGAATCTAGGTATTCAGAAAAGTGTTGTGTTCTACACATTTTGTGGTACTCCCCCTCCTGGCCATTATGTGGTGATCCAGGTGCGCTCCACAGTGTATAATGCATACCATCTGTTGTCTTTCCCTTGCTCCCCCCTCCCCCCATGCTCATGGCTAAGTGAGCTCTTTCATTGCAGACATCGGCCAATGCTGTGGTAAGTGCCTCAGAGCCTGGAGGTGCTGTCTAGAGGGCAGAATGGGCCTGCGTGATACTGTAATTGGCTGCCATGTCTGCCCAGTCTAACTTATACTGCCATGAACTCACCCACCATCCTATGCTCCCCACCCCCAGCCTTGCCTCACCAGCTTTGGGGGGAAGACAGATTTCTTAAGGTTACTCTGATGGTGCTATATGTTAGCACCGCGGCACACCAGCTCTTTGTGGGAAAAAGAAAACACTTTCCCCAGTGCCAATAGATCATATATGATTACCATGACTTTGAAAAGTTGGCCTTCATGTCAGCTAATACCTGGCTGGCATTTGTTTAAATTAAACACCTTTTAAAATGACTGCTTAGCCAGAGCTATGAAAAAGAAAAAAAAAACGGTCTGGGAAAATAACCCAGTACAATCTTTAAGTTTCATTGAAATGGGTGTTATCGAGCTTCCTTCTCAGCTTGACGAGACCCATTTTAACTAAGGCAGTAAATCTAATTCACCAGCAAAATGCAACATGTGCTTCCTTTCATTTGTTTATTCCCATTTTTAAAATTAAAATGTCATGTTACAAAACACCCCACACAATGCCAGTATGTCTGAATGAGAAATCAAATGTTAGTGATGATACCTCGTCCGCATGAAGGAAAAAGTTAAGCATGCCAGTCAGACAGTCTCTCAGTCAGCGCAGTCCCAGACGCAGGGGTCATGCCGTCCCGCATGCACAAACAATCAAAGGAATCTGGTTTCACAGCACACAGCAAGTCTGGTTATCTGACTGAGCCATGGAGCCTTCAGTGAATAAAGGTAATTAAAAAAACAATTTTAAAAAGAAACATCACTCATCAGCACCACAAGAAATCCTTTCAAATAAACACCTGGTGAAATTTGGTCTGCTCCTCAAAAAAAAAAAAAAGAAAGAAAGTGGCAGGAAAGTAAAGCTGTGAGTATGGCAACCTAAATGGCTACCAGGGAAAACCATGGATCAGCAGGGGAAGAGGAAGGGACAGAAGAAAGGAAATAATAAACTGAGATTGGAAGCAAGGCTCACTCTACCATATATAAAATACATATTATACATAATTTTTATGTAATGTTTATTACATGTATGTGTGTGTGTATATATATATATATATATATATATCTATATCTATCTACAGTATATGGTAACACTTTAAGGTATTCTATAAATGCAATATTAATAATTATACACTGAACTGCATATACTGTAAACAAAGTTTTCATGCTGCATATATATAGTATATACCCTTAGGGGGTGTCCGGTCAAACCCGTGACAGCAAATATGCGCAGTCAAAAACTGTGCAGTCATAACAGCGCTGCATGGTTTTGGAGTTAGTATATATAATCTAGTGCAGTTTTGGACCATGTGGTTTTGTACAGACTACATGGTTATTAACCATGCTGTTTTTCACCATGCAGTCTTGACATAGTGACCCCTTAGGGTTACATACATATCCATACTTCACGAATACTTATTTACATAATACATGTGAAAACTTATTTTCATATTACTTAACACTGAACAATGTAGGAAAAAAATGTGCATATGCTGGAATACAGTAACATTCTTTGTGCCCTTATTTACATGGTACAGCTGTAACATTTACACTTGCTTCCTTTTAAAGGGGAACAGTCAACACTAAGAAACCCATACCTAAGTGTGGGGTTGATCCCAAATTGCACTTCGTGTGCAGAAACATTTTTTTCATTTACTGTTAACTGCAGTATTGTAGATTGTATCAGGCTTATTCTGCTGACTTCCAAGCTGACAGCCCCAGGAGAACAGCTGAACCAGCACACAAAATATCAGGGGCCTGATATTCAAAAGACTGCACAGGTGCAAATGGGTGTTTGTGCACGCAAAGCGGGTTTTGCACCCAGTGTGTGGGTGGGATCTATTTTCAGATACCCCACAGTGTGAGCAAAACCCATTTGCACCAAAGCACAAAAGTACGCTGCACCTATGCAAAGTAGGGGGGTCCACCCTGCATACAGATGCATTGAGATGCTCAGAAGTTTGACTCAGCAGTAATTCATATCCAGATGGGTGCTAATTACTGATGGGACAAACCTCCTTTAATGGTGGTGCAATGCATTGGCAGTGGCCAAAGGTATTGCAGCCACCTGCCCTGGCCCAGCCACCCAAAGCCATCCCTGGTGCCCAGGGGTCCTCCCTCCCACCGACTGCCAGCCCAATAGAGCAGGAAAGATTCCCTGGTGCCTAGTGGTCCCCCCTCCATCCACTGATCGCCAATCCCTCCATGAAGTCATGCTCCCTGGTGGCTAGTGGTCCCGCCTCCCTCTGAATGCCAGACCTCCCATTGCAGGAATGAATCCCTGGTAGCTAGTCCCCACTCCCTGATCACCAGCCCATAAACACAAGGAGTATCCCTGGTGCCTAGTGGTCTCTCATCCTATAAATAAGACATGTGCTCCTTACCTGTGCATACAGTGACCAGCCGAGGAGATGACAGGATGGCTGTGTTGGTTGCCGTGTGGGTCCCACAACACTGACAATTCTGGGAAGGAGGGGTGGATGGGTGGGTGGCCAGTTGCTGCAGTGGGGGGGGGCACTAGATGCCAGTGATTCCTAACCCCTCCCAATAGTCACAGCAATGGTTGGGTGGGGGTTACCACAGGACACCAAGGACTATTTGTGTGTAGTACATTGCTATGCATATTCAGGTGCCACATCTTTGCCACACTATGCTATCTGTTATGATCCAGTGGAGGATGACACTGGCCACCAGGGACTCTTCATGGTGTTCGTGGGTGGCGCTCAGAGGGTGGGTGTGCCACTGGACACCAAGGATGTGTTATCATTTTAGGGGTCATGGATCGGGGGTGGTATTAGGCACCAGGGATGCTCACTGTAGGATACAGGCTGGGGATCAGAGGGAGGGGGGAACACTAGGTGCCAGGGATGCTCATTATAGGACATGGGTCGGGGAATCGGAAGGGGGGACCACTAGGCACCAGGGCTGCTCATGATAGTATACGGACCGGGGATTGGGGGGTCCTTAGGCACCAGGGATGCTCCTTGTGATTATGGGCTGGTGATCAATGAGGGGGGAACCACTAGGCACAATGGATGGTCCTTGGGTTTATGGGCTGGTGATCATTGGGGGGGGACCACTAGGCACCAGGAATGATTATGAGGGTGCATGGGCTGGTGACTGGAGGTTGGGGAGACATTAGCCACTAATGATGTTCCTTCCATCAATGGGATCATGCAATGGTTGGGCCACACCATGCAAACTTGCTGCCACTACTGCTGCCACTACCCATGCAAATGAGTCCATAATGGGCATGCAAATGACCACTTAGCACCTTTCATGCCAAATGGACTAATTTGCATGGGTTCCTCTGAAAATCATGGATAGCACTCTGGCGCTATCCACACTGGCAGCACTATTCCTGATCCATGTCAGGGGAGCTCTACTTGACTTAGCGCTGTGTCAACATGGCCCCATATTCAATTGTCTAGCACCTGTGCACTATCCAGCACAGTTCCAAGATCACTTGCACTGCAGGAGAAAATTAAGTCCATACTCAAAAGTAAGTAAGTAAATCACAGCTTTATTGCTGACTTACAGAGTGTGAGTATTTCCAGCACACTCCAACCACCTGGCCTCGGCGCTTTGGGTGAAAACCCTTCATCAGGTGGTGTCAGTGTGCTATCCGACTGAATATAGCATCCTCAGACTCCTGAGCATTTGTAAAGCATGGCACAAAACTTTGTGCTCCGCTTTGCGCATTTTTGAATATCAAGCCCCAGAGCTTACAAAAACACTAATTAATATGCACAGCAGCCCTATGAATCTCCTGCTGCTGCAGCCCAGCTCTGCTGTCAGCTGTAGGGGATTCTGGAATTTTTGGTTATGGAAAATGTTAGTTTGGAAGTAAGCAAAATCAGCCTGATGCAATCTATCACAATGCAGCAAAGAGTAAGTGAAAGAAAAGTCTTTTGCTACAAAATGCAAATTGGGACCAGCACCACACTTTGGTGTGGAGCTCTTTCTTAGTGCTGACTGTTCTCTTTAAAGAGCCCTGGTATCTTGTTTGTTATTGTTCATGTATACATAATGTTTAAAATTAACAAAACAGTTGCATAATTACAGCATAACTGCACACTCTAGAGTGTGTTACTCTGCATATAAAAGGGTTAAAAAAAGTTCCTTTGTGAACAGCTTCAAAAGGGCATGGGACAGGGAACAGGGGAGAGTGAGGATGGGGGAGGTGGGGGTAGGCAGTGGGATGACAAAGGGGAGGGAATGGGGCAGCTGCAAACTAGGGGTGTTGGCTGCACACTCAAACAGACTTAGATAGACTGGGTGGTCTGTTTCTGCTGGCACATTCGTATGTTCCCCAAAACTCAAAAGTAATTTTTCAGACCTGTGCAGATATGCTGTAATTATCTCCTGTTATGGTACAGGATCTTTTCTTCCAATTTTATAAATATACAAAATATATAAATATACTTTTCTTCCAATTTTATAAATATACAAAATATATACATATATTTATAAAAAAAAATAGGTGATTAAATCTTAACAACTGATTGGTTGACAGCATCGCCTGACTATCCAGTTATCAGGGCTTGCCGAGACAGTTCAGAACTAAATAGCAGTCTATACTTCACAAATCAATTTATGACCCATTTTATAAGTGGAATAATGACGTTCGAGATGTCTGGGCATGCTGTCATATAGCCTTCTCGAGTGACTGAAAGCCCTTGGCATACGCCTCGTAACTCAGAATGCACTGAGGGGTCTGTATATCAGAACATAACCACACATCTTGGTGGGTGTTATTCCTTACAAAATATATACACACACATACACATAAAATATATTACATACTTCAGCTTATGAGTCACACAGTGCAGCCCATTTAGGGAAACTATAGCCTTCCTGTTTAAAACAAAAATTAAATTTCCAAAGATAGGATTTTTTCCAGGTGGGTGAACACACTCGGCTACAGTGCTCCCCACCCCCCAACACCTCTTAATTTATCTCCCCAGACCCATTTCTCAGGATGTTGAGAATGATTCAGATAGAAGGGTGTTCTCTTCACAGTTGAGTCTGCACTGGGAACACCCAGGATTAAGCTTGTTAACCTCTGTTATGGGCTGTCCCACTCAGTGCAGATAACCAGCCTCGGCTAACTAGTTGTTCATTCAGCACTGCAAGACACTCCTGCTTCCCCACCTGCTGCAGGGTCCTCCAGTCGGATGTAGCCCCCCGGTGGCAAGTTTACCAGCTCATAGATGACCTGTCCATTCAGCCCTTTGTCGGAGTCCACTGCTGACACTGAGATTAGGGTCGTACCTGCTGTGGCCCCTTCAAGAATCCTCTCGGTAAATGAGGTCACCCCGAAAGGCCGGAAGCGGGGCGCATTGTCATTAACATCCAGTATATTCACTGTCAGTTTGGCTGGAAAACAGGGAAATGAAGATTATACAACTTACCTCCTCACTTTTTCAAAATTATATTAATCTCTGAGTCCCTACTTCTTTTATTGCCTCATTCTCTCTCATACTCTTTGCCAGATCTAGTGTTCTCTCCCCCTGTGGGCAACTGTGATACCCACAACAGAAATGATAGACTCCAAAAAGGCACAGTAGTGTGGTGAACTGCCATGCTGGGATTCAAAATCTGGGCACTGGTAGTAGCAAATGGTCTCCAAACCAGCTTCTATGTTTGAGCCCCCACTTTTCAGAAATCTTTGGTTGTCTGCAGTTATACTTTGGGAAAATACCTTAGTTATGTAATGAATAACCCACAATTGGGTATGTTGCTTTGCTACAATAACCATGTGCCCCAGCTGGGTTGTAAGCCACATAATGCAGTCACTACACTAAAGTACATTATTCCAATTCAAACATTCAAATTAAGGTCAAAGGGGTTAAAACGTAAGCCACTCGATGGGCCAAAAGAGGCATGATATGCTCCAATGCCAGTGGCACTTGTCCAGTAGAGGACTCAGGGAGCCAGGGATGGATGCAGCCGGGGCTGTAGTGGGCCACCAAAAGTAATGTGAGTCTGCAGGGGGGACTGTGATGTTGGCATTTGCCGATGTAGCAACTCCTTGCCACAGATCAGAGAGCCTGCTCTCTAATCAGGGCTGTGCATGCACCGTTGTGCAGTATTGCATGAGGCTAACCGAAGCTTAGACGATGTCAGGGGAGATAAGCAGAAGGTTGGACACCATATAGGGGTGTAAAACCCTGCTTAGCATCATATGTCAACACCCGTACATCTGGGACCCACACCACAAAGCCTGCATTTAGTCTGTATCCAGATGATGTTGGGGGGGAGGGGCTCCATCCAGATGCCCATCACAGGGGTTGAACCACAGAAGACTTCAGTGGCAGGTCAGTGGAATATTGGGGTAGGTGGATGCCTAGACCAGAGGAGGGAGGACACATGATCAGCTGGGGCAGAAAAAGCTTGAGGAACAAAACTTTGGTTATGAATGAAAAATAAGGCACATAAAGCACCTATGATGATTGAGGTGACAGTAATAGGGATTTCTTTAACCTCTTACTTGCTTTGTCAAGAGTATGAAGCAAAAAACAAGAGTCTTTACTATGGGGCTAGCAGAAGCTCTGACCTTGTGCTAGTGCAGTGAGTCACTGCAATCTAAGGATTCTGTTAGTAAAAGAGAGATTACATACCAGAACTCTAACGTGGTAAGCCCTGCACTGGGATTCAAGCCCAGGATTCCAGTAATAAAAGAGGGTCTCGCACTAGTGCATTACTGTGATGAGACATTGCACAGGAATTCAATATTAGGGTACTTTTACTGTAATAACAGAGGGCATCCACACCACTTGCAGCTTCATAAATTAAGAACAAAAAAAAAAGCACAGAATCCATGAGGAGAAATGTTTAGTAGACACCAAAAGATTGAGTGTCACTATTCAGTAAAGGTAAACCCAGTTCTGGAATTACATTTTACGACCTTTAGGATTAATGGGGGTCCAGTTTTTAAACAGATCCTGATAAACAGATAGATAGATAGTTCAAGTTTATTGCAGAAAGACTCCGTTGAGCAAGCTCATTCACAAGGAGGTCCTGAAGCATGTATACAGTCAATGAGACATTACATAAAATAAAGGCATCTTAAAAATACAATTAAAGTTCATGTGAACCATTACATAGAATAGTACATCGCTGTTTAATACAGTACAGTTAAGGTCATATGAAACAATGTTCAGAAACACAAGGATAGGATTATAAACATATGCTCAGAAAAAAGCAGTTAATGTGAAAAGTATAGACTATCAGGAGAAATAAGCTGGTTTAGAAGGAAGAGTTAAGGATTAATGGAGAGCATAGGATGGAAAGTGCTAGTGAGAGTAGGAGGGAGTAAGATATACTGTAGATAGGAGTGAAAGGGTTGCGAAGGGTCATGACAGCGGCTGGAGGGATCATGCAGTTTAGCTGCAACAGATATTTTAGGGGCCTTGGTCAGTGCCAGGAGCTATATAGATTCACAAATGGATGGCACTAGTTCCTGACAGATGGGAGGGCAAAGTAGATGCAGAAGGGTGAGGAATGGACTTAAAAACAGCTGCAGATATCTTTTATTTTAGATGTAGCCAACGCTTTGTAGAAATTAACTGAGACAATGGTAGATAGTTTCAGTGCAGATTACAGTTAGTTCCAGATAGTTGGAAGAGCATGTGATAAGGCACGTTTGCCAAAGGTGGTGCGAGTTCTAGGCATGACGAGGAAGATAAAGTCGGATTTCCTAAGGGAGTATGCACTACGGGAGATACAAATGAGAGATGTTAGGTAGCTCGGGAGTTTGTTCAGTAGTAGCTTTAGAGTCCATATACCAGCATGCAGCAGACATCTAGTGGTGAGTGATGTCCAGCCAACAGCTGCATATAGAGCACAATGATGGGTTTGGTAAGGGGAGTTTGTAATGAACCGCAGTACGCGGTGATAGAGGACATCCAATTTGTTTAGGCTTGAGAGTGCAGCGGAAGTGTAAATTAAATCCACATAGTCAAGTAGGGGAAGGAATGTGGCCTGGACAAGCCTGATACAAGTGTCTAATGGGAAGAGAGACCTATTTCTGAAAAAGAACCCTAACCTGACTTTTAGCCTCCTGGCTAGGTTCTCAAGATGGTCATTGAAAGACAGCTTGTTATCTATCCACATGCCAAAATATTTAAATTTGGGGATGACTTCCAGAGGTTTGCCTAGAGAGGTGACAACAAAGTCTTTAGGTGAGACGGGGGGGGAGTAGTAGAGGAGGTGCTAAGAGCGAAGATCATTGCCTTAGTTTTCTTAGCATTAAGGAGAAGCTTAGCATTGATAAGATTAAGTTCGAGCTGAGCAAAGTCAGCTTGTAGCATGTTCCTAACTTCAGACAAGGTTGTGCCTGAGGTGTATAGTACTGTGTCATCCGTAAAGAAATGCAATTTGGGTTTGGTTATGTGAGAGTCCAGGTCATTGATGTACAAGGAGAAGAGGGTAAGGCCTAGGATGGAGCCTTGCGGGACTCCCCTAGCAATTGGCAAGGAGGCTGAGAATAGGCCATGAGCTTTAACTTTCTGGCTCCTCCCTGATAAGTAACTGGTGAACCACTGAGCGGTGGAAGGGGGTGGCACCTAATTTAATAAGGCTAGAAACAAGTAGATTGTGATCAACGGTATCAAATGCTTTACTAAGGTCTAAGAAGACTGCACCAGTAGTCTTCTTAGCGTCTGTAGCAGTAACCCAGTCATTAGTAACTTTAGCCAGTGCTGTGATGGTGCTGTGGTTAGGCCGGAATCTGGATTGAGCTGGGTTAAGAAGAGAGAAGGTTTCGATGTGGAGTTTTAATTGTGTGTAAATCAATTTTTCAAAGACTTTGGAGAGAACGGGTAGGATTGAGATAGGCCTATAGTTATTTAGATCACAAGGGTCCCCAGATTTGAATAAGGGCAGGATGTGGGCAGATTTCCAACAAGACAGAACTATGGCAGTGGTGATGGAGAGATTGAAAATGTGAAGAATAGGGGCAGTAAGATGCGAGTAGCCAAGTTTTAAGATGAAAGGTTCAAAATAGATAGACAGACACACAGACAGACAGACAGATAGACAGACAGACAGACAGATAGCCAGACAGACATATAGATATAAATGATATTTGTGTATGAACTACAGTATTGGGATTTACTTCCAAACCAGAAGGTCAAGCCCCAGCAGGGCCCACATGTAATTCCAACATGAGGAAGAAGACCCCTGGCCCTTTCAAGATGAAGTGTGCTTACAAGCTAACTCACCATTGGGAAGACTGACGGAACGATCAACAACCTGGCTGGCGTTATCATATACTGCAATAGTGATCTCAAAAGTTGCCACTATCTCCCGATTCAGTCGGCTTTTCACAAATACTTTTCCTGCAAAAAGTACAGACACATTTACAAAACAGAAAGCTAGATCTGGAAGGCTAGGCAGGAAGACAGATTTAAAAAAGATAAACTGTACACAGTAGGTAGCGCCCCGATAGGTAGGCAGACTGATTAAACCAGCAAATGCCAATACAGTAAACATAGTATATGGCTGGCTCTGGTGTAGGCTATAATCAAGAGGCAAACTGTTTGCAAGTTGTAGTGAGGATCAGCAATTTAATGCACTTCATGATAACTTTGCACCCCGGTACCTCAGGATTATTTCATGGATTTCTATTATACAACGTGTAAGAAATCCTTTACTGTTTTTGGTGGCATCCAGTCACATGACAGCAGTTATTGCAGTACAACTTCACAGGTCAGTTAAAATGTATTTTCGTTTGGACTTTTTAACCATTTAATAAGTGTGAGAACTTGCCCCACAAACTGTAGCAGAACACCAGCATGTTTAAGTACTATATCTAATGTGCTCTAGTGAGCAAAAGGAGGCAGTGCTGTCTAGTGGTTAGAGCACCAGCTTAGGACACATTAGGTCGCAGGCATATGCTGCACTAGAGCAAAATACTTGCTGTGTGACCTTGAGCAAGTCACTTATTCTCCCAGTGCACCAGTCCACACTGCTGCAGAAATGAGTAAAAGCAGAATTCTACTGAAAATGAGATGTTGCTTCTTAGCTGGGCTATCCTGGGGAAATAAAATGTGGTGGGTGTGAGGGGAGACATGATTCCATAGTGTGGGGAATGCCGTAAGTGGCTGATGCCAGGAATGTTGCCTTGTGAGCATCTACGTTACGTCTTCATGGAGATTAGTACCATCCAGAGAGTGTTAGCCTGTGAGTGCTGAGCCCAGACTAAATATGCCACATTAGGAATACTTTTCCATTGTGGCCATCTCGGGGATCTATAAGACATAGTCAGGGGCAGACATTTAGAAGCCGAGGGCTATCTCAGTTCACTTTACAAAACATATATTAGTACATAAAATATAGATTATATGACTGTCACTACCCACTGGGTTGTTTTTAACCCCACTATCATCAACTGCAGCAATAGAAAAGTAAGGGAAATAATTCATTCTGCAGGCAGATCACCCTGAGCAGATTAATTTACAACAGTCAAGAGCAGACATCTCCAAGCATAGCTCCACTGGAGTGAGAGTTGGGATTTGTGGTTCCTAACAATGGGTCAACTATAGTGAAGGCTGCAGGCTCAGTAATATGGTGGGTTAAGGCACTGGATGCCACACCACCAGCTACACAAGTTCAGAAACCGAGCGGGGTCACTTGGGAGTTGGCCGGGAGAGGGTAGGATTAAGTGTTTGAAGACAGCTCTCCTTCCTTGGGTGGGGGTATGGGTTCCTGGGTCCTGTCACATGACTACGATCTAGTGGAGACTGGGTGTCAGCAATGGTCGGGACAATGGAGTTGGGAGGGCGTCAACAGATGTGGCACATCAGCATATGGATCACAGCACGCTAAATGCCATGGGGGCAAACTGGAGAAAATATCTCCTCAGCTCACCCAGCATCCCCTGTAGGCATCATATGACCATATGGGGCAGGCCACCTTAGTGATTAACTAGTAAGTCCCCAAGACAGTTGATAATTGGGCTAGAGGGCATCGCTGGGACCAGGGAGCAGAAAAAGCAGACAGTGAAAATGTATATGGAAAAATATATATAGTTCATTGTGATGTACCTTTGTTTTCTTCTATTGTACTTTTTTTGCCATCTATGACGTGGAATCTTTGTAAAAGAACTTGCGCTCAAAGGTCTTTTCCAAATCACTAAATATATAAATAAATAAAATAAAGTGAAGGCTCAAGAGGAAGCCTTTTTTCCACATCCCATGCTTTGCCCATTTTCATTTATCCCCTTTTCCCTCTGTTGTCCTGTTCTGCCACTCCACACAATGGGGGGGTTGCCATGGCTACCCCTATCCTTCAGTGTGATGATGAGGGTGTGGATGCTGTCACAGCTGGCAGCAATGGTGCTCTTTGGTCTATCAGTAGGGGGTAAATGAATACAGAGCTTGCATCCTTTCTCCTGAGAAGCAAAGTGCTTTACCACCGAAACGCATTGAGCCCCAAGCGTGGGATCCACCAAAATACATTGAGCCCCAAGGGTGGGAGTGGGACTCACAAAAGAACCCCGTTTACCAAGGTGGTAGTATGATTCACTGGTCTGTTGCCCATTTCCTTAATGTCATCATGAATGGTTTCCTAAAGGACAACCAAAAAGTCCCTGTAATGAGCAACACCATTAAAAGACTTGCAAGACGCTTGTCATTCTCCGAAGCATGCCTTCATTTCTAGACTACAAGCCAGTGCCAGCTGTAGCTACTTCAGCTAATTCATTTTTTTATTTTCCAGGTGTAATTTACTCCCAGCTGTCAGTCTTTTCTGCAGGGATATACCCTGTTCACAAGATATACCCTGATCAGGATCCCATACATTTCATAGACAGCAGTCGGCTTTTTAACACATTTTTTCTCCTCTCCTCTCCTCTACCCTCCCCTCTCCTCTCCAGGGGTGGACAGTGCCTAAGCTGACTGAGCATACACACAGCTTCCCACTGTGGCAGGAGCAAGTTCCCTGCCCAGCCACAGGGGAACATGTGATTGTGGTACCTGCTCCCAGTTGCGATGCACCACATTCACTCTCGAACTTGGATTGTTCACATGACAGCACAAGGCACTGCCACTAGGGTGGTGAATGTTTCTTTTTTACATGCTGGAATGTGTGCATATTCTAGAACAGAGGGCACCAATTAATGATTACACCATGACCAAATGCCTTGTGTAGCACCCCCATCCCCCATTAGGGAGAGGATGGTCACTCCTAACCCTCTGGGGTTCTGTATACAGTTATTATTAGCTTAAGCAGGAAGGAGTTATGCTTAGTTATGTCTTCAAGGGCATAAAAAGTAGAAGCCTATAGCCATTTTGGGTTGCTGGTCACTGGGAGCTCTGTGAGAGGAAGATCACCAGGAATTCAGGAGCTGGGTGTCTGTTTCCTTGCCAGAAGGCCCATGGGCTAGCTGCAAAGAGCCTAAACATGACAGAGAACTGCATCCTCCAATCTAAGGAGTGGTTGAGGACCACAAAGTCACAGTCCAAGTACTGCACCTATGGATTCAGAGGGTTCAATGTCATAATGGCGATCACCAAACAGTGATCACCATTAGGGTGAATATACATCGCTGAAAATAAAAATGGTGATGTACACTCACGGCGAAGACAACTGCACCGACACACATCTCTATGTATGTGGGGGGCTGTGCCTCGCACCCTTTTAATTACATATTCTCAACTCCAGGGGGTACATGTCGGGAGGGTGTGGAAACTTGTAAAAAATTCCCACCGACCGCAAAAATTACTCACACTCCACAGTCCCGAACCCTATACCCTCCCAACTGTAGCCAGACACACTCACCACCATGCCACATGGCTAGCTCGGCAGCCTTCCACTGCACTGCCTCCCACATACCTTCCCTCTTCTTCCGTTCCCCACGGTTGTTCCAGGTGCCTTCCCTTTTGCCCATTGTTATCTTTTCAGAGTAGATCAAAACACAGGCACTGAGACTGAGTCGCTCATATTTAAGTCACTCAATCTCAGTCACTCCTATGACGGTATACAGATTCAGAGAAAGCAGGTGTGGGTTGGTGATACCCCCCCCCCACCCCAATTGCTCCATCTGAGAGACAGGGTGGTGGGCACCCATTTTGCTATTACTTCAAAGGAAAGAAAAAGCTTCCTTGCATTGGGGAAAGACTATCTGTGAGCATGTTCTACTGGGCCTTAGGGTTGAAAATGCCATGATGGGATTTGCTATGAACTGGTGCTGTTGTTCCACATGTACTGTAAATGAGGGTTACTCACCTGTAACAGTAGTTCTAGGAGTGATACGTGGTGCACATCCACACTTAGGTAGTCTTCTTTCTCTTTAAATTCAGCCAGAATGTCCTCAGTCTAAGCACCTCCCACCCACCCAGGTGGTATATTCCTTGGTTCCACCCCATGACATCAGATCTTGGACGCTGGATGCAGGGAGCCATGCGCCACTTGCCAGGGGAGGTCAGGTGAGTTGTGTGGATGTGCACCATATATCACTCCTAGAACTATGGTTACAGGCCAGTAACCCTCATTTCTAGGGGCATGGATATGGTGCACTACAGACACATAGGCAGATTCCTAGCAGTTCTCCAGGAGAAGGGGGCAAGGCACACACCCCGACTTGGCAAACAGGGATTGGAGAACTGAGGTGCCCAAACCAGTATCCCAGCATGAATCAAGGTCAATGTTGTAGTCGGAAAGAAAGGTGTGTGCTGAGTTCCAGGTTGCAGCCCTGTAGAGCTCCTCAGCAGAGATGTCCCTGGAAGCAGAGGTACATCTGGTGGAATGAGCATTAGACCCTATGGGAGGCTCCCTACCAGCCAACCTATAGCAGAGGTTGATGCCGGATACAATCTACCTGCCAGTCATCCACTTAGCTGCCGGTCTGCCAGGTACAGCTTCAGCGTAGATGTCAAAGAGCTGGCGAACCTCTCCTTGAACTTCAGAAATGCACTCCTTATAATAAGCGAGTACTTTGCTCAGGTCCAACATGTGGATCCTGTGCACAGCCTCTGAGGTTGCAGCAGTGAAGTACACCAGGAGGTTAATCACCTAATTAAGGTGAAACTACGAAACAACCTTTGGGAGGAACTTCCGAGTTGGGTCAGAGGACAACCTTGTCCCTGTGGAACACCAAATATGGAGACTGCACCAAGCGTGCCTGAAAATCACTGGTTCTTATGGAGGAGTGATAGCCAGCATGTGGAGAACCTCTTTGGATAGACCCAAAGCCTGGAACTCTAGCCACTCAGGAACCAGGCTGTCAAGTGCAGGGACTGAAGGTCCACGTGCAAGACCTCACTGTGACTGGAAAGCAGATCTGGGCATAGGAGCAGTCACCATGGAGGCCTGCTGCTGAGGTTGATTGATAAAACTTTATTTTTATACAGGAAACAAATAGATTAGGACCAAAGGCACTGTTTTCAACTAATGTCCTGTGTTATAAGATACATAAAGGAATAAAATACAAACAAATCTGTTCAAACATTTGGGTACCAAAACTGGCGTTGTCAGTCTGGGTCTACCAGAATCATCTCACCTTGTCCCTCTGCACCTTGATGAACACTCTGTGAATCAGGGGAAAGGGAGGGGAGACATAAAGGAGGCGTGGGGTCTAGGGTCTTGCAAAGGCATCCCCCAGTGCTATCCAGCATTGAGGGGGGTGGGCACAGAACAGCCCCAGCTTTGGTCAACCGTACTGGGAGAACAGATGGTCCACCACCCCCTGATGCAAAGATCACTCATGAGATGTCTTGTCCACCCAGTTGAGGGCATCTGCTAGGTGGCTGAAGATTCTGGCTACATGTATCATCAGGAGATTGGCACCCAAACAGTGCATGGCCAGTCCAGGTGCGGAGGGCTTCCCAACACAACTGAAGGGTGTATATTCTGCCCTGCCTATTCAGGTAGTACATGATTGTGGTATTGCCCATCTGGACCTGCATGACCTGACACCAGACAAATGGAGCAAATTCTGTCAGAGCAAAGTGCACTGCATGGAGCTTCAGCAGGCTGATGTGGTAATGGGACTCTCTGGGCAACCACAGCATATGGGCTCTGTAGCCCTCCAAGTGCACTCCCCATCCCACCAGAGATGCGTTGGTCATCAGAGTGAGTTTCAGCTCTGGGAAGACAAATGGGACTCTCACCTCTAAATATTCCAGGATTAGCCCACCCTGGATGACATTCCACATCTGCTGAATCACCGGGACAGGCTGGTGCAGATGACCTAGCCAGCTCTCACTGCAGGTGGTGCATCCGCGAGAAGACCCATCTGACCATGCTGGTGCAGGATACCATATACCCCAGCAGCCACAGGAAACGCCAGGCAGGATGCAAGCACCCAACCTGAAATGAGCGGGCAAAAGAAGTAAGATCCATTGCCCTGCCTGCAGGGAGACAATCCTTTCCCTGGAAGGAATCTAGCTCTGCCCTGATAAAATGGATGATCAGTGAGGGGTTGAATTCTGACTTGGCTGGGTTTACCATAAAGTCCAAGTCTTTGCATGTCTGGAGGGTCAGGTTCTGGGCCACGCCACCACATCTCTGGACAGCCCAGCTATCAGCCAGTCTTCCAGGTACAGACAGACTTGGACTCCTTGGAGCAGGAATGCTGCCACCATGTCTGTGAACTTGATGAAGATCCTGGGGGCCAAGAAGAAACCAAAAGGCATGACCTGGAACTCATAAAGGAACCCATTCCACATGGAACTAAAGGTACTGCCAGTGGGACGGACAGACTAGAATATGGAAGAAGGTGTCCTGGAGGTCCACAGAGCAAAACCTCATGCCTTGTTCCAGGGATGGAATGATCTATTTCAGAGTGACCATCTGGAACTTGCACTTCCCAAGGAAATGATTACGATTGTGCAGCTCCAGTATGGGGCACCATCCGTTTAGGTACCAAAAGGTATCAGGACACGAAGCCCTTGCTGGCCATGGCGTCCAGGACACAGGCTATGGCTCCTTTCAGTAGGAGCTGAGCGATGTCGTCCTGGAGGGCAGACATGTCCTGTGATACCACTGACTCCCATGGAGCATGGGCTTGGTAGGGCAGGACAGCCTTGAAGTTGAGAGGCAATCCGAGACCCACCGCTTCCAGCACTCATTTGTCCGAAGTGATGATGGACCAGGTGTGCCAGAAATGTTGAAGCCGACCCCCATGGGGAGCTGAGGCAGGAACTTAATGGTCAGGAGGCAGACATGCCCAAAACCCATCACAGAGCAGCCTTGAAGGAAGTACTGGCACCAGCTGCCGGAGGGGCCCCGCCACCCTGACCTAATGTCTTCCTCACCTTCCTTGTCTGGTAGGGCTAATTCACTCTCTAGGTCTAACTCAAACTCATCCTCCTGTGGCGTGTAGTCTGATCAGCATTTGATTGTGGTTTTTCCACATCTTTTAATGATTTGAAAAAATACCAGTTTCAGGGTATGATACAGTGAAAGAGCTCCACGCCACTGCTATTAGGTGTGTGTGAATACCTTATCCAGAATATTCAGGCCAAATATTCTGTTTGGGCCCCAAATATGCATGTGTTCGGTATTCATGTTCTGGTATTGGTGGGATGTAATTAGAAAAAAAAAGAAAAAGAGACAGTCTCCCAACCTCCTCCCCAGCCCAACTCCTTAAATCTAAGCCCTCCAACCTCTGTTAGGAAACTCAGCTTCACCCACCTCTCCCCCAAGCATCCACAATTTGATATTTAAAGGAGGAAAATCTCCCACGATGGGTGACTGGCATTACCAGCCCTCTTCCATGACTGGCCAATGTCTAAGTGCTTAAAAAAAATGAACACCCCCAACCCTCCAATCTGGCTGGCCACAATCAGCTGATCATTTCACTATACAGATTCAGAGTAAGCAAGCACAGGAGCACGGGAGCACTTTCATTCTGCCATGGAGCAGGGCGGGTTTGTACCAGTCGTCTTCTTATGACAGTAAGATGCATGACAAGAATTGGGTGCTGGAGGAAAGGTGCTGCCAGCCAAGATGGAGGGTGTGTGGGGGGTAGTTTTCTTTAACTGCTTAGACAGTAGCCGGCTGTGTAGGCTGGCGGGTTCTGCCAGTCACCAACTGTGGGAGAATTTGATTTGATTTGCTTATTTAATCTGGTGAGTCCATGGGGCAAAGACCCATTTTCATGGACGACCAGAGTACAAGAAAGAAAACACAAATTAACAATACATTAATTAAGGAGTATATAAACATACAAAGCATTGTGTACAGATAAATGCACAATACAAATTTTGAAGGGAGCATGCACAGCAAAATCTAAATAAAATTATGTCACATAGCAAGCGCATTAACTGTCTGATATCAGGTAGTCTTTCAGTACCTTTCTGTATCTATGCACTGTATTTCCCAAGCAATCAATTTTGGCCATGAGTGTGTCACAAATCGATGGTAGTATAGGTTGTAAATTTGTGAACTCTGACCAAGTACTGTTTTCATTTTTACGTTTGCTTGCACGCATGCGCAAGAAACATGTTGTGGCAGCTTGCTGGAGAAGCAGGTTGTGGAGGTGCAGCAGTGTTGTGGCCAGTGCCTCCACTGCTTTTTGGGGCTCATCTGTGTGTCACCAATGAAGGAGCACACTGGCTATGACAGTAGTCTGCAAGCGTGCCACCAACTTGAAACAATTTCATCGCTGCAATGAAGGAGCACCCCCTCATTGCAGGACATGCCTTGCCTGGTGTAACATTTCAATAAAAATGGTTGCTGCTGTCGCTGTTCACCTCTCACAGTTCCCAGCAAGCCAGCTTCGGGGGTACCCAATCCCCCTATCAGCATGCCCCTCCCCAGTTTGTTTGCTGACGCGGGTGCCCAATCTCCGTCAGCATATGTGCCCCTTTGCTGTATTTTGTCTGCTGAGAGGGGTGCCCAGTCCTCCAAGGCATCATCCCCCCCAAACACAGACATGCTTGCAGATGGGGGGGGGCCCAATCCCCATCGGCTTTAGTGCCCTGTCCCCAATCTATCTAGGGGGGTGCCCAATCCCCCTCGGCATCATCCCCCCCAAACACAGACATGCTTGCTGACGGGGTGTTCAATCCCCTGTCGACATGTTTAAACCCCCCATCGTGTTGTCATTTTCCTGCCCATGCCCCACCCCTATTGTGTGCCACACTGGGAGCCCACTCCAGTGTGGCTAACATGACCCCCCAAACTCTTACACCTGTAAAAAACAGAAAATAGTCCGTGGTGGGTTTTTTTTTTGTTTTTTATAACCTGAAACACAGAAAATGGTCCCTCACCATCGGGTCCCATCCCCCAACCCGCAGCCACCCTCTGTGCACCCCACTGCCCCCACCCTATACTTATCTCCGAATCCAGTGTGATGATCTTCAGTGGAGCGGAAACACGACTGTGCCCAACAAAGCCGACCGTGAACTGAAGAAATGCTGTTAAGTTGTATAATGGCATAAATGAAGGTGTTTCAACTTAGGTGGAGATATCAGCCATTTTTGTGACTTTTGTCCCCAAATTTTCAACATGGGGTTCTTGGGACTCCACCTCACGAACTCAGTCACTGTTATGTCATTATTCGGTCCCAATAGGTGATTTCATGGTTACTGGGCGAAATCACCTTCTGGGACTGATTATCGAAACCGTGTCACTGTTCATAAGGTGGGCTCCCAAAAAGCCTATGCTGCAAATTTGGTGAGAAAATTAAAAAAAATGACTGTTACGAGCATGCATTGCGCAGTACCCACGCACGCTCATAACTTCAAGAATTTTTAATATTTTCACTCCAGATTTTCAACACTGCCATTTTCCACACCTCCTTATGAACAGTATAATTGTCATTTTTCACATCCTGCCCGAAATGTGTTCTCACACATGTGGCGCACAACGGTGTGGTTGCTGTACGAAATCAATGTTCAGGACAGATTAAGAAAATCACAGTGACAGTGTTCATAAGGAGAGGTCCCAAAAAGCCCATGTTGCAAATTTGGCGAACAAATTCAAAAAAATGACTGGGTTACCAGTGTGCATTGCTCAGTTTCCATGCACGCTCATAACTTCACCAATGTTTTATATTTTTTCTCCAGATTTTCAACATTGCCATTTTTGTACACTGCCTTATGAACAGCACAGCTGTCATTTTTCACATCTTGCCCAAAATATGTTTCTGCACCTGTGGCACACAATGGGTGTGGTCACTGTGCAAAATCAACGTTCGGGACAGATTAAGAAAATCACAGTGCCACTGTTCATGAGTGGAGGTCCAAAAATGCCTATGTTGAAAATGTGGTGTAAAAAAACCCCAAATAATTGCATTACAGGGTTGTGCATTGCGCAGTTTCTACGCACGTTTGTGACTTCACCAGTTGTTTTATATTTCTACTCCAGAGTTTCAACATTACCATTTTTTCACACCTCCTCATGAATAGTACAGCTCTCATTTTTCACATCCTGCCTGAAATGTGTTTTTGCACCTGTAGCACCAAATGGTGCAGTTACTGTGCAAAATCACCTTTCAGGTAATGAACTGATAGTGTCACTGTTCATGTGGTAGGATCACAAAAAGCCCATGCTGAAAACTTGGAGTGAAAATACCAAGAAATGCCCAGGGTGTTTGGGTTTCTCACCATAATGCCCTACCCTGCAGGGGCTGACAGGCATCAGGGGTGTGACTTGGGATTGTCGGCTGTAATGCTCACGCCATTCCACCCCCACCCTGCAGCCAGTGACAGGTATCGAGGTGTGCCTTGGACTCCTTGGCTCCAAAGTTCACCCCATTCACCTATACTGCACCCATTTCAGTGTATTTCCTTATGGAGTGGGGTGAGTGTAAAGCCTGAACACCCAAGGAACACCTTGACACTTGTCGGTGTCTGCAGGGTGGGGTGAGGTAAAATGACATGAGTGTTATGGGCGACGACCCAAAGGCACACCCCAATGCCTGTCCATCTCTGCAGGGTGGGGGTGGAGCTGGCGTCAGTTTAGTACTTCATTGCCATTCCTGCATCTGTCTAACTCCTGCACTTCCAGTGCTAATGCCAGCAAGCAAACATTCAGCATTGACAAATGTTTATTGGAACTGAGAAGTAGCTGGAGACAGAAGAGCGGGTGAGTTTAGGAATTGAGTATTTCTTTAAAATAGTTTGAAAAATGTCAGGGACTTTATACATGGTTATCTTCTTTACCAGAATTCCAATTTGGAGTTTATATCTTTGCTCTAGAGGGAGCATTCATACTTGCTTAAGAAGTGCACAATGACATGTGCGAGTTGGAAGCTGTGTGGCAAATCATGCAACCTGGTTTAGTAAGGTTCTAACCTTAGCAAGTAACCCATCATTTACAGTGTGATAAAAAAAAATCAGTCCGTAATCAATGGTAGAAAGAAGAAAACGTTGTGATAATAATGCTCTGGTTGATGATATTAATAATTAATTAATTTCATAAAGTGCTCCTAATCTTTGATGCACTGTTTTAACCAGGTTATTTATATGATACTCATAACTCAAGCCTGAGTCAACAGTTAACCCTAGATATTTAAAACAGTTAACCTACTCTGTTGCAATCACAGAAGAGGAGTGCAGTGAGAGAGTGGGTTCTGCAGCTAGTTTTTTTCTGTTATTATAGAAAACCATGGTTTTCATTTTTACGTTCACTTGCGCGCATGCTCAAGGAACATTTTGGGAGGGTAGCACACTTTGGAGGTGTGCCTCTCCCTTGCAATCCAGTGCTCCGTTGAGCAGGCGTGGTGGTCCTGCACCAATGGGTGCAGGAGCTGTGTATGACAGCAGTGGTCTTCAAGTCAAAAAAAAACACCGCTGTCATACTGAGCACCACGCCACCCCCCCATTGTGTCACACACTCCCCACCCGCATCACGCCCCCAAAGCTTTGGTGCCACACTGGGAGCCCACCCCAGTGTGGGAAGCGTTGTTGCCGACGGGTGCCCAATCCTCCGTCGGCTCCACGGCCCCCAGTCATCTTTCTGCCACGCTGGGGAGCCCACCCAAGCGTGGCAAACGTTAGCGTAGTTTGCAGATGGGTGCCCAATCCCCCGTCGGCTCCTCGCCCCCCTCACAGTAGTTTGCCGACAGTGGTGCCCAATCCCCTCGGCCGCTCCTCAGCTCCCCCAGTATCTTCTGCCATGCTGAGAGCCCACCCCAGCATGGCAAATGTCCCACATCGTCTGTTTTTTTTTTTTTGTACCTGTAAATCAAAAACGGTCCCACGGCGCATCTTCCAGTCCCCCCTCCCACAACCTGCACCCACCCACTGCGCACCCAGCCTCCCCACACCCCCCTCACCCCATACTTACCTCCGGAGCTTCACGTGATGATCTTTGGTGGACCGGGAACACGTCCTGCACTCTTCAAAGCCGACCTTGAACTGGGAAATGCCGGTAAGCTGTATAATGGGCTAGATAGGGGGTTTCAACTTAGTGCACATCTCAGGCATTTTTGAATTTTGCACAATTATTGGGTTTTGGGATTCTTCATGAATGATGTCACTGTCAGCCCAAAGGGTGATTTCGTGAGTCACCGCGTGAAATCACCCTTTGGGCCCAAATACGCCATGACAGTGACATCATTCATGAGAAGGGATCCCAAAACCCCATGTTGAAAATTTGGGTAAAAATCCCAAAATATGACTGTTTTACGAGCGTGCGTTGCACAGTTCCTATGCACGCTCGTACGTTTGCGAATTTTCAATATTTGCACTCCAGATTTTCAATATTGCCATTTTACCACACCTCCTCATGAGCAGTACAGCTGTCATTTTTCACATCCTGCCCAAAACGTGATTCCACCCACGTAGCGCACAATGGCACAGTTGGTGTGCGAACTCAATGTATGGAACACATTAAGAAAATCACAGTGACACTGTTCATGAGCAGAGGTCTTAAAATGGCTGTGTTGAAAATTTGGGAAAAAAATTCCTAAAAATGACTGTTTTACAAGTGTGCGTTGTGCAGTTCCTACGCATGCTCGTAAGTTTGCAAATTTTCAATATTTTCACTCCAGATTTTCAACATTGCCATTTTACCACACCTCCTTATGAGCAGTGCAGCTGTCATTTTTCACAACTTGCCCAAACGTGTTTCCGCCCGTATGGCACACAATGGCACAGTCGGTGTGCTGAACTCAGTGTATGAGACACATTAAGAAAATCACAGTGTCATTGTTCATGAGCAGAGATCTTAAAATGGCTATGTTGAAAATTGCAGAAAAAATTCTCACAAATAACTGGTTTTACAAGCGCAAGGCAGTAGTTCCCACGCACGCCATAAGTTTGCCATGTAATTCCAATATTTTCACTCCAGATTATCAACATTGCCATTTTACCACACCTCCTTATGAGCAGTACATCTGTCATTTTTCACATCCTGCCCAAAACATGTTTCCTATGTAGTGCACAATGGTGCAGTCGGTGTGCGTAAATCAATGTATGGGACACAGTAAGAAAATCACAGTGACACTGTTCATTAGCAGAGGTTTTAAAATGGCAATGTTGAAAATTTGGTGAAAAAATACCTAAAAATGACTGTTTTAGGGCGTCGTTGCACAGTTCCCACACTCATTAGGTTTGCGAATTTTCAATATTTTCACTCCAGATTTTCAACATTGCCATTTTACCACACCTCCTTATGAGCAGTACAGCTGTCATTTTTCATATCCTGCGCAAAACGTGTTTCCGCCCATGTAGTGCACAATGGCACAGTCGGTGTGCAAAATCAATGTATGGCACACATTAAGAAAATCACAGTGACACTGATCATGAGCAGAGGTCTTAAAATGGCTGTGTTGAAAATTTGGTGACAAAATTCCTAAAAATGACTGTTTTACGAGTGGTCATTGCGCAGTTCCTATGCACGCTCATAAGTTTGCGAATTTTCAATATTTTCACTCCACATTTTCAACATTGCCATTTTACCACACCTCCTTATGAGCAGTGCAGCTGTCATTTTTCACATCCTGCCCAAAACATGTTTCCGCCCATATAGCGCACAATGGTGCAATCGCTGTGTGTACTCAGTGTATGGGACACATTAAGCAAATCACAGTGTCACTGTTCATGAGTAGAGATCTTAAAATGACTATGTTGACAATTTGGTGAAAAAATTCCTAACAATGACTGTTTTACGAGCGTGCATTGCACAGTTCCCACGCACGCTCGTAGGTTTGCGAATTTTCAGTATTTCCACTCCAGATTTTCAACATTGCCATTTTACCACACTTCCTTATGAGCAGTACAGCTGTCATTTTTCACATCCTGCCCAAAACGTGTTTCCACCTATGTAGCGCACATTGGGGGTAACAAAAAGGTCATGCTGAAAATTTATTGTGCCAATACCAGCAATCGCACAGGGCATTAGGGTAAAGCACCATACGTGCCAAACACCACTGCAAATAACTGCAAGCGAATGTTCGGCATTGACAAATGCTTGTTTTTTATTCAGTACTAGTCTATAATCACAAAACTAGGTTTGAATTCCTGAAAAATCTAAAGCCAAGTCAGGCAGTAAAATATCTAATCTGGGACTGCTCATGAGGATCACCGTGTCATCTGTGTACAAAAAGAGTTGGGATTTATTACAAACTAAAGGCAGGGTATTTAAAAATAAATTACACAAAAGTGGACCCACCATGGAACCTTGAGGTACACCCATTGTAATTGGAGCAGGGGGAGAATAGCAACCATTGATCCTGGTATATTGAGTGCGTTTAGTTAAATAACTTTCGCACCACCCAACTACTTCATGAGACACTCCAAATCTGGCAAGAGCTGTGTTAAGGAGGCCATGGTCAGCTAGACTGAAAGCATTGGTGAGGTCCACAAACACTGTTGCAGCAAAGTACCCTATATCAAGGGCCTCATGTACTGTGCTCGTGAACCCCACCAAGGCCCCCATAAAATACCAAATTGTGAGTGCTGGGGGAAGGGGAATTAGATTACTAATAGAGGGTGGGGGCATGTGGGGCTTGCATTTAAGCATTTGGGCTAGGAAGAATAGTCGGGAACTGGTTCTTTGTCTTTTTTAATAGTATTTCCTGAATAGGCAGTGGACAAATAATGTAATTATTCGTTATGCAGATCCAAATAATGAATAATGTATTATTTGTTTTATGCAGGAAATACTATTCGTTACTCATACACTCCTTGTGGCTATCACTCTGATGGACAGATTGACCCCCCCGCCACATCTGTTTTATATCCTGAATAGAAAGCAACCCTTTATCAGGAATGTTTGTGGCATCTCTTCCCTGCCAGACCTTGTTTTTTTTTGGGGGGGGGGCTTCGTAAGGTTTTGTTTTTGTCATTTCTGTGCAGCAGAATTCTACAGAGCATCAGCCCACTTCTTGTGCTCTGCCTCTGCAGCACTAGAAATGTGCTTTTCAGCATCCCTATGCTATCAGAATTGTGTCAATCTTGATCTTTGTGCAGTTTTGACACTTTCTGTCGTCAGAGTTGTCCCCAACCCTTGTTTGTTTGTTTACTTATTTATCAGGTAGGTACACTCGAATACAATTCCTTTTACAGGTGCGACCTCACCCTTGGGCGGGGTGTCTGTGGAGTTTGGAGACTTAACTGAAAAGTCACTGTATTTGGCAATTGTGCAGCAACCAGGGACGCCCCCACAGTCCAAGGGGACTCTGGCCAGCATGCCTTTGGACATGTTTATTTTCCCCCAAGCGATAGCCTTACTGACATTGGGGAACTTTCCACAGAAGCAAGAATTTTACTCAGGAACCAATAGTTTTTTTTTTCAACCAAAACATTAGAGTTAATACAGTTTTCCTGTCTCAGAGTTGAGCACTTATAACAAAGGGAATGTATATCTTATTTGAGAAGTATATTTATGTAGGCTTCACTCTTTTGAATCTAGGTTCTGCCCTCCACCTGGCTTTTGAAGGCATAAGGAGATAGTTCAATTTTAAATTAATTAAAAGTCATTTTGTTTTTATCACAACATTATTTTCCACCTCTGCAGACCTGGCAGGGGCTATTACCCCCCCCCCTCGGAGGTACATCCCTCCGGCCATCGGGGGTGTCATGGGGCCTGCCGGGTCCCAGTATTTTCCTCCATTTTTCTCTCCTACTGCGGTGTCAACACTCCATGCAATGGGTGCAGCAGCTGTGTCCATCTCCGCGGAAGCAGCCAAGCACCCTGGGGGTGGGCCAAAACCCTCTTTTTTATTTTTTTTATTTAGTTTTTGTTGACCGGGTAAGTGCACTAGATAAATTCTTCCTATTTTCAGGCATGACCCGGGGGAGAGCGAGACAGATGAATGCCAACTGACCTTGAACCAGATTAAGCTGTTGGTGGTATTTTTAATAAATGGGAGGAAATTTGGCCAGGGCACTGTGGAAATTCCCCTACTCTACCTGCAGAGGGCTTGACTTCCTGTGAGCCAGTCCAAACCAAGGAGTTGATGGAGCAGGATGTTGTGGAGACTAGGGGTGTAGGTCCGGCCCTAGTATCTCATGGAACTGAGTCTGAAATTTATTTTGATGCACCAGACCCTTTGGAGTCCCAGAATTCTATTAATATGGTTGAGTATATGGAGACACAAAATCATACGGAGTGTGTACCTTTAATGGAGAAAACTACTGAGGATTTGCAAATGATGCTACAGGATGATTAAATTATGTTGAAAGAAAAATGATTACGATTGCAAAAGGCTATTGAATATTCAAAGATTGGGACTTTATCTACATCTGCTACTGCTCTTTTCACCCTGGCTCAGGTAAATTCTTCCACTACTTATTAAACTTCTGCAAATACCGAGGATAGTGCTACTGTGTTCACTTTCCCCTAGTAAACAAGACTCTGGTAATGTTGACAAAACCTCTCATGCTTTCATTAACTTGCCTGGAGTATCATTTGCAACAAAGTCATGGGTGATGGGAAGTGGTAAAATGGGCCAGATTAAGGACAAATTGGAGAAGGGTTCTGTGCAGGGGGATTGTCTGGGACAAAATCCTGAAGATTTGATTTATTTTCGAACCAGGCCTCCTTTCCCTATGATCAGCCCTGTTGCTTTTGGGGACATTGCATACGGGCACATCATGTAGACCCCTGAACCTGAATGCAGTTTCTAGTGATATTAATCCTGTACAGAATCATGCTGAAAGTACTGTGAAACCCCAGTACAGGTTAATGATGTTGTGTCTTTGGAGTTTACAGAGGGGGATTGGGGTGATCAGGGTGCCAATACAGACCCACGGAATAAAGAACCTTTCTACAAAATGGACGGGGAGATTCACATGAGGTGAAATGGAAAATGGAAGATTCAAAGAAGAAAAGGGAGAATGTGGTACTGCATAACAGAAATACAGTACAGGATGATGGGTGTGGTGCATTACAGATGCAGAATATCTTTGATTTTTTTTCCTCCCACCTCCACAGTTTCAGCCATTAAACAGGCCTTTGGTCTTGACTCTAATGAAAGTGAGGACAAACCATGGACAGAGTCGGCATTAAAAGGAGCAGGTTGGATCATGAATAAGACCGGACAGCGGGTCCCTGATCCTGTATGGGATTCAACATATTTTTCCCATTCCTTTATTGAACCAGAATAGCACCCTGAAATAGGGAAAGCAGCTCTTGCTCTTTCAAAAAATGAAAGAAGTTCCCTCATCCTCTGATAACTCTACTGAATAGGCATCTCACCGGCCTGGTGGCACAGAGGGTTGAGGTGCTGGACGCCACACCTCGAACCACGCCAGCGACTCGTGTTCGGGAACGGACTCGGGTCGTGGGGAGCTGGCAGGAGATGAGAAGTTGGAGTGTCCAGAGGACTGCTCTCATCTCCTGGGGTGGGTTGGGGAAAGTGCTTCACTCTGTAGTGGCCCCCGGTGGAGACTGGAGGCACTACAAGGAGCATCGTAATGTGGGCTCTCCAGGAAAAATGTGAAAGATGGCATGTCTCCGACCAGATGACGGCAGCCCCCACCTCCCCATGCCTCTCTGCCGTGAAGCATCCAGGGCTGCAGTATCCACACTCCACCCAGAAGCAAGAGTGCTTAGGCACTCTAAACTCCCCTCCCTGTCGCCCTCTCTGGGGCAGGGGGGCCCCCCTCGGTGAAGGGATACACTGGGTCAGCAGAACATTAGAGCAGCAGGATGGCGGGTCGGCAGCAGAGGCAACAGCAGGACTGGCTGCCCAAAGGAGTGGACGAAACGAAACATGCCCGGTAGGTGGGTTAAAAAAAAAGGCAGCTTCGCCTTGCCCTGTAACTCAGACATGCCCTGGTGGGTGCGTACCAGATGTAGCTCGGCTTGAGGTAAGCCTTAAACCTCAAACAAGTGCGACATTGATTGCCCAAAAATTGCACCCAATACAGTCTCAAACTGAATCTCATCCACCCCCCATCAGGTCCCAAAAGGAATGGCAGTGGAACATACCGAGGATATTCCTGAACCTTCACTCTCAGTGACTGATGACACTACCTCAGACGGAAAACAGTGATCATTGCTATCCGATCTATTTAAATTGAATTCTTCTGAGCCACTGCCACAATGACATGTGGTCCGTCTAAAGTATAAAGGAGGTTTGCATACCCACCCAGACTGTCAATATGTCGGGAAAAAGCTTATTAAGGACTCGTTATGATTTTACCCTGCAGATGTGTTTGCTTTCATCCAGGTCAACCCCGGGCCTGTTACCGATGTGGAGCTCGCACACACTTGTCTAGTATGTGTGATAAACTGTGCTGCAGTCTGTGTAATGAGGTTAGCCATATCAATTCCAACTGAACAAGGACATCTTTATAAAAATTGCCCCAGGGCAGCTGTTAACAAGACAGAATCCCTAGATCCTGAAGTCTTGATCGATAAGGCACAAGCAGTTAATAATGAGGATTCCACATCATCTATTCAGCAGAGTTCTCAGGAAACGGGTAGAATACCCATCACAGTACTGGCCTCTCAAGTTCCTGATGTTGACACAAAGCCATTAGTGACTGATATAATTTCAGACCATTCAAAGATGTCAGCATCACATTCTTTACTGCAGCTCATCTGCTATGATGATCTGGAAGCACCTGGTGGTACTATGGAGGAAAAGGAGCTAGAGCTCCCCCCCCCCAAGTCCTCCAGTATCTAAACAAAGAAGGTCTACTAGAAGAATGACTAAAGAAGATCTGCGTCCTCCGACAGAAACATCAAATTCCTTTACACTACTGGAACCAAAAGACTGTGGGAAGTCAGACCCTGAGGAAGATCCCAAGGATGCCATGGAGACAGGCATCATGCAGTCTCAACCAACAGAAAAACTAAATTCTGGAAAGAAGAAAAAAAAGATGGAAAATTTGATATTTAGACTTCTAAACTGACTACTGCTACCACTTCTGTGGCAACTCTTAATTGCCACAGTCTACTTAACCATAAATGATGATTGGCTATATTTCAATTACTTTATGATTTAGATGTTAATGTAATTTTTCTGTAGGAAACCTGGATGGCCTCAATTTTTCAACTTCAGGCCTTTAAATCGGAGTGGCCATGGGGACCATCTTATTGGTCATTTGGGTGTGACAAATGTGACGGAGTGGGTATCCTTTTTAATGACAATTGTTTCACCCTTTTTTGCCTCCTGGATCTTGTTCCAGGAAGAGTCCTCATTTTGGACGGTTATCTAGATGGTGAACCATGCAGGTTGATCACTGTCTATGCCCCACAATTGAAAGCAGACAGAACAGACCTGTTTTCCTAAATTAATCCTTATCTCCAAACAGCCAAAATCATTATCCTTGGAGGGGATTTTAATTGTAGCTTGTCTTCTCCTAATATCCCCTCTGTATGTACAAAAATATACTATGATTCATTGGCATTCCAAAAATATATTGCTTCAGTGGACCTTCAAAACTGCAATGCACATATTCTACAGGCTAAATATTTTACTTATAAAAGGGTACATTATACTACTACTATTGATTATTTGTCTCTCAATATTGTAAAATTACAGCTACTAAACTGTGTCCAATTGAGTATTCTGACCGTCAAATGGTTATTTCTATCTTTAATTCAGATGTATATTCCCCCGTTTTTAAGACTCATTGGAAATTGAATATTCTAATTCTTAAGGAGCCCATGATACAGGCATCAGTTAAAAGAATATTAGCTACCCGAGCCTCAGTACTAGATCTTTATGATGATTTTGGTGACTCGTGGCTCCAAACAAAAAAAAAACGATCTTTCCCAGTATTTTCACTCCTATGGGAAACATGGTAAGCAGTCACAATATTTTAAAAATCTCACCCTAAGGACTAAGTTTCAACATCTCCTGTCATCTCCACATTTGGTAAGTGGTGACAGTGTCCCAAATTAACTCTCTTAAAACTGAAATGCAAACTTTACAATATGATCGAGCTAGTTCTATTAGAGCTGAATTATCATATGGGACCCAAAAAGCACCAGTTTTTGACCCATGTGCTGCTTGTAAATCATGCAGACATGCAGCTTCAATCAACAGCCTAAAATCCAATCAGGGTGTTGAAATGGCTACAGTTCCTGATATTTTTGAATTGATTATGGAGGCTCACAACACGATTCACTCAGACTATACAAACCACCTTTTTACTTTACAGAAACAAGGTATTTACTCCCAGGATTCAGCATCTCTTACCACGGCAATTACTTCTAACAAAATTCTTGCTGTCATTCAATCCAGGAAATCGGGAGCGGGCCCCGGATTAGACGGTCTGCCATATGAGTTTTATAAAACTGTTACCCCTGAGTTGGCATTATGTTTGGAGGTAGTTTTTAATTTGTTTTTCTCTCAAAATAAAGTTCCCCCTCAATTTTCTAAAAGTTTGACTGTCTATTTATACAAATCTGGTGACCGGACTTTGCTCCAGAGTTGGAGGCCAATCGGCTTATTGAATGGAGATTTTAAAATACTGGCACAAATACTACATTTGCACTTAAGAAAGCTGGCAGTACATATTATCCACCCCTTGCAATTTTATAGCCTCCCGGATAGATCCATTTTCACCCTTTGATTATTTTGAGAGAAGTTTAGAATTATCATCATTGTAATCAACTCCCGGGTTGGGTGATCTCCCTGGATCAACAGAAGGTATTTGATGCTATAGATCATTCATTTCTGTTTAATGTGTTAAATGCATATGGTACTCCCCCCTTTTATTGACAAAATCTGCATGCTTTATGATCAGGCTTGTTGGAGTCCATATGTAAGAGGGGTCATAGGGCCAGAATGTACTGTTCAAAGAGGGGTGCACCAGGGGTGTCCCTTGAGCCCCTTACTCTACATTTTTTCACTCAACCCTTTTCTACAAAAACTAATGGAGAATGTGAGGGTGCAGGGGGTCTGACTGGAGAGACCCCTGGAAATGAAGTTAAGATATTAGCATATGCGGATGATAGCTGCCTTCTTTTAAAGGATTTACATAGCATTAGGGAAGCTTGTTATGAAATAAAACAATATTCTAAGGCCTCTGGAGCCCACTTAAACTTGTCCAAATGCAAGCCTATACCAATTATCCCTCTGTCAAATCCCTCTGATATGGTGGAACAGTTCCCAGTGACCGATGATCAGATTACTATTTTAGAATTAATTTTTTTACCCTATGATACGGCATATAAGAATTGGATGTTGGGCCTGCAGAATTGTGCTGTGAAAGTCTCTTGGTGGAAAGGTTGGAAGGTGTCCAGATTAAAAAGGATCTCTATTATAAAAAACATTTTTACTCCCTAGCTTGTCCTACGTCAGCACAATCTTTCCAATCCCAATATCCTTGGAAACCAAGCTCTTCAGTATATTTTTTACAATGCTGTGGGGAAGCCGCCTTAACCCAGTGAAGAGGGGTTTTACATATTTTTCATGGAAAAATGGAGGCTTGGGGATGATTGTCCCATTCCTTTTTTTTCCACTCTTTATTTTGGATACATTCTATCAAGCGTCCATGGACAACCCCTGGTACCTTGGTTCAGAAATGGTTTCGTAATAATTGGTCCCACTTCATGGGTAAATGGGTTGAATCCCTTTGAAATTGTTGGCACGTCTATTGATTCCAGACTCATTGAAATCTTCCATACAGAAGCTTTTTAAATGGAACATTCCAAAATATGTGTTTTTTGGTTGATCCAGAGTACAGTTGTACCACCATATTTTGGGCAATGTAGGCCCCCTCTCCCCAGAATTTAAACATTGCCAATCCCATAAAACTGGTAAAGTTTTGGCCCTTTTAAATGAACACCAAATCCCAGACCATATGTAGGAGACAGTCTGGTTAAGTGCCTATGGGAGATTGTATGTCAGAGGTATTCATAAACATCAGCCGATGGCAGAACGCACATGTCCTTTCCTAGGGTGTGGAGCCCCGGAGGAAACAATGGAGCATTTTTCTTTACATTGCGTCTTTTCCCATAACCTTTGGGCATTCTTAGTCATGATCTGGAAACTATCATGGTTGCGTAATGTCACATATGAAGCATTGGTGTTGGGGGATTATGCCGGCACACTGGCTAAATTGTGGGACTTTGTATTTTTTGCTGTGTTAAAATGTTATTTCTGGAATGCGAGGGTTCAGTGGGTACTATGTCAGCAGCAGATGCCCTTTATGGTCTTTAAGGTGATTTGTGAAAACGCGTTCCAAGCCATTTGGGATAGAGAAGTGGAACAATATGGAACTGCTATGACAAAGTTATGATGGAAGGGCCTCTCCTTCTTTAAGTTTAAGTACCTATACCCTTGGATTTGCCATGACATTTGTATATAAGACTGTTAATTCATCACTGAAGTAAGTGGTGAAGTTTTGTTTTCCATGTATGTTCTTTTTTTTCGGAAATTATTGTAATCATATATATGAGGCTGTGTTGATTTAAAGTCTCTTTTTTCTTCTTCTTTCTTTCCTTATTTTGGTTCTTTATTTATTTGGAATGCTTATTTAAACTCATTTTTCTTTTTTGTATTATTGTTTGTTACACTGTATATGGTATTGTATTCATTAATAAAAAACACCCCTACTCTTTTCGAGAAGTGCCATGGGATCGTTAACATCCACCTGAACTACCACCAGAACAGGTAGATGAGACCTCAGTTTAACATCTCATCCAAAAGACAGCACCTCAGAAGTGCAGCACCCACCTCATGCTACACTACAGTGTCAGTATTGGGATTTAATCCAAGTGCCTGGTGTGGGGATAGTACTCACAGCCTTCTGATCTCCCGGCCTCAGAGGTGAATGTGCTACCTGATGAGCCACTGACACTCTTGTTGTGCTGACTCACGCAGCATACACTCTCCTTCCTGAGGAAGGAGAGCAGTCCTCCAGATGTTCAATACTTACCTCCCCTGGCTGACCCCCAAATAACCTGAGTCCATTCCCAAACCCGGGTCACCTGCATGGCATGAGGTGTGGCATCCAGCACCTCAACCCTCAGCACCAGTGGGCTGACCTAAAAGTCAGTTTAAAAATCAGTCGTCTGTAGTCTGGAATGGCTTTTTTCATCTTTAGAACATCTGCAAGATCAAATCTCTTATTTCACCCCCCCCAAGACCTGACCACACTGTTCCATGCATGTGTGACCTTGAGACTAGACTACTGTAATGCTCTTTACCTTGGGCTAGTGGGGGTACGCTATGATGCCTGCACTTGCTGCAGAATGCAGCTGCCCAGTTACTCACAGTCTTGTCAAGATCCTGCCACATTACTCCAGCACTGTGTGATCTGCACTGGCTGCCAGTGAAGTGGTGTATCACATTTAAAATAAGTTTGTTTACAGCTGGCCTGCCAGCACAGAGGCAGGGCATCCATCTGGGATGCCGACAACTCACGTTTGGAAATGGATTTGGGACATCAGAGGACCAGCTAGAGGGAGAATGACTGAGCATCCTAGAGACTGCTCTCCTCCTGGATGGGAGGGGGGGTTGAGTGTCCAGCACACCACAGACCTCTGGCAGAGGCTGGAGGGTTCCTTCATGCCAGCACCATTACCTGCAGGGGGTGTGGTGGAAGCGGGTCATCACTGCACATCCCTGCCCCAAGTTACAAGTAGCAAAAATAGCATCCGGCACACAACCATGAAGCCTCCCCCAGCCGCAGATCCAGCACCTCCCCACAACACATCAGTGATAGAGATTCATCAGAGCTGTGAGGGGGGCTCCAGTGGCTCTGCCTTGGTGGGTAATTCTGGGGCACTGTGATGGGGGGAGAGGGATCCCCGATCTGGTGGTGGGCAGCTGAAGGGGAACTAAGCTGCCCGAAAAAAAAAATAAGGTTGTTAAACTACAAAGCCCTTCATGGACTGGGCCCAGCCTTCCTGAGTAAGCTTTGCACCCATACACCCTGGTTCAGCCACTCTGATCCTCCAAGGAGGGTCTCTTGATGGTCCCCGGGGCAAGGCTAAAACCTTCGGGTGACCAGGCCTTCAAAGTAGTGGGCCGGTGCTTTGGAATTCCTTGCCCAGAACCTTTATTGAGGGAGGCCTCCTCACTGGATGCTTTAAAAAAAAAGGGGCTTAAATCTTACCTTTTCCAGCAGGCTTTTGGAGATGCCATATAATGTTTACAGTGCATCCATCTTTAGTTTTAGGAACCGAGTTTTAGTATTGTATTATTTGATTGGATATTTTTAATGGCAATTGCTATGACATTTTATTTGATTTGTCTTGTTGTAATTTTGTATGTGGAATGTTACTGTATTGGTATGTGTTTTTATGAGTTAAATTGTACCTTAATGTAATGGTGCCCTGGGCCTCAGAAGAAGGGTGCCAAATTTAAACAGTCTCTACTACTGCTACTAGTTTAGAGTAGAAAATATGTGAAAAAGCTAGAAATTTGAGCTGAGTTTAACAGTTTACACTGTTCTCCTATTTTGTGGTTCACAAAAGGTGGGCTCTTAGTGCTATTCTAAACTCCGCTAGCAACAGGAACTGAGAAAGGGCACAGAGGCAGTAGTAAAGTAGGGAGAAAAAACAAACAAACAAAAATAGAAAACAGAGAGAGGAAAGATTAAGCATACAAAACAACAGTCAAGGGGCCACAAATAAGATATGATGGGAGTGGTGCAGTGCAGTGGCTGTGGAGCGGCAGTGTTCCAGGAGACATTCTGGAGGATGTGGTGTTGTCCCATCTGCAGGCACTTCTCTCTGGGCTGAGGGAGGAGGTTGCTTGTCTCAAGGCTGAGTTGGCCAGGATTCAGGGGAACCTTCTCTCCCACCCAGGGACCACTAGGGCCATAGCCACTGCTTCAGAGGTTGTCAAGAAAGAGGAGCGGTTGGACCACGGTGAGCTCAGGAAGGGTGAGGGTGGGTGAACAGAGGTGTATCTCTCCAGTTGTACCTCTCCACAATTCATATACTGTTCTAGCAAAGCGTGGTTCCTCTATGGAGGCACCTGCAGTGGAGAGTAAGGAAGATGCTGGGAACCTCCATAAAGGAGACCCACAGGAGGGTGGCATGGGACCTCACAGGGGAAGGAAACAACTCCTGGTGGGGGACTCAATTGTTAGGGGGTAGAACTGGGGGAGGGAGGGGAGAGGGAGGTAAGGTGCCTGCCTGGTGCCATGGCTTTGAGAGACAGGGAGTGAGTCCTCAGGATCATGGGAGTAGCAGCATAGGGAAGGGAGCTGGACATCATTTTCCTCATAGGAACAAATGGCCTGGCTGTGAATGGGATCGGAGCAGTGCAAGAGGAGTCTGTGAAGTTGGGGAGGGGCCTTAAACAAGTTGCACACATGGTAACCGTCTTGGAGGTGCTGCCTATCTATGGCATAGGTGAGGCTAGGGTACTCCGCACCATTGGATTCAACTGTTGGTTGAAAAACTGGTGCAGAGGCCAGGGTTTTGGCTTCACTGGGGACTGGGGTTCTGCCTGGAGGGATACAGGCCTATACTGGCGCGATGGTCTGCATCTGTCCAGAAGGGGAACCAGGATCCTAGGATGTTTGATTGGCAAGCATTTAAACTAGTTAGGGGGGAGGCACTGAAAAGGAGCAGAACCCTTCCCCCCCACACACATATAAAATGGTAGTTAGTGAGGTAAACATCAAAAAAGAGAAGTCGGTAGAGAGAAGGGCAGGGGTAAATGGAGCAAAAAGAAAAGGCTGTAAGGACAGTGATGGGGCAAAAAGGGGTAAGGCCATCAAGAAATGGAGGGCAATGTGTACCAATGCCCATAGTCTGGGTAACAAGCTCCCTGAACTAGTGGCCTTGATGGAAGAGGGATGCCTGAGTATCATGGCAGTCACAGAAACATGGTACACAGAGAACCATGACTGGGATGTCAACATACCAGGGTACACAATCAGGGACAGGGAGGGTAAAAGAGGAGGAGGAGGAGTAGCTCTCCATGTAAGGGATCAAAACAACAGAACTTAAGGATAAACAGAGAGGAGAGGAGGCGCAGTGGGTCACGCTGGAGACAGGAAATGGCACCACAATCCGCACAGGGGCTGTTTACAGACCCCATGTCAGGGAAGGAAATGGACAAGGAAATGATAGAAGGCATCCTTAGGATGGCAGAAAAAGGGTGATATTATTGGGGGGGGCGGCCTGAATATGCCAGATGTTAACTGGAGCACCTTTGCTGCAGCCACAACCAAGAGCAGGGTCATTCTTGATACCCTACAGGGGGCATGCCTCAGACAGCTAGTGCTGGAACTCACTTGGCAGAGAGAATCTTAGACCTGGTACAGGTCTTCTGCCATAGCTTCTGTCAGAGAACAGGCAGAGCACCAGGAGGAAGGAGCTGCTAGTATAACTAAACTTCTCTACTGGGACTAAGAACTAGAACTCTTGTACTGGGACCTTCAATTTAGGGTAAAAAAAAGTGAGTGTGTCAGAGTTAGTTGAAGTGAATTGTTATCTGTGTATCTGTTATCTGCGTGATCTGTATAGTTATCTAGTTGCTTGTTAAAGATGGCTGAAGGGAGTTGTTATCTGTGAAATTAACTAAGTGTAGAAAGATTTGCAAAGTAGGGGGAGTGGCTTAGCTAGAATGAGCCAGGTTAAAACCAGAATTAAACACTGCCCTAGATAGCTTCTGCCAGAAAACAGGCAGAGCACCAGGAGGAAGGAGCTGCTAGTATAACTAAACTTCTCTACTGGGACTAAGAATTAGAACTCTTGTACTGGGACCTTCAATTTAGGGTAAAAAAAAAGTTAGTGCGTTTGTCAGAGTTAGTTGAAGTGAATTGTTATCTCTGTATCTGTTATCTGTGTTATATGTGTAGTTGTCTAGGTGCTTGTCACAGGTGGCTGAAGGGAATTGTTATCTGTGAAATTAACTAAGTGTAGAAAGATTTGCAAAGTAAGGGGAGTGGCTTAGCTAGAAGGAGCCAGGTTAAAACCAGATTTAAACACTGCCTTAGATAGCTTCTGCCAGAGAACAGGCTGAGCACCAGAGGAAGGAGCTGCTGGTATAACTAAACTTCTCTACTGGGACTATATTGCCCTCCTTCCTTCCCCTCCATCCCCCCAACCAAAGGCAGTTCTACTTTTATAGGCATAGGATTTGACTGACAACAGGAATTTCCTGTTTGGGAGCAGGAAGTGAATGGTCACAGAGCCACCAAAGACTCACCATCCTAGAAGGATAAGAGTAGCTCTCCACCCCCCCCCCAGCTGCTGGAGGTCTGACTCTGAGCAAGTAAGGAGACTAATGAGAAATATAGGAACTTCTTGTCTCAGAACAAGAAGATCAGGAGCTAAAACGGCAAGAGGCAGTAAGTAAGTAGGAAGAGAAAAAAATTAATAAACAAACAGAGGAAAGAGTAAGATTCCAAACAATAGTTAGGGGGCCAGAAATAAGACATGATGGGAGTGATGCAGTGCAGTGGCTGTGGAGCAGCAGTCTTCCAGGAGACATTCTGGAGGATGCGGTGTTGTCCCATCTGCAGCCACCTCTCTGGGCCGAGGGAGGAGGTTGCTCATCTCCAGACTGAGTAGGTCAGGATTTCTGGGACCTCCTCTCCCTCCCAGGGACTACCAGGGCCACTGCCGTTGCCTCAGAGGTTGCCAAGAAAGAGCAGTGATTGAACCACAGTGGGCTCAGGGAGGGTGGTGGAACAAAGGCGCATCCCTCCAGGTGCACGTCTCCACAATTTCTATGCCGTTCTGGAAAAGTATGGTTCCTCTATGGAGGCACCCACAGTGGAGACCAAGGAGGATGCTGGGAACCTCCACAAAGGAGACCCACAGGAGGGTGGCATGGGACCCCACAGGGGAAGGAAACAACTCCTGGTGGAAGACTCCATTGTTAGGAAGGTAGAACTGGGGGATGTTGGGGAGAGGGAGGTAAAGTGCCTGCCTGGTGCCATGGCTTGGAGGGACAGGGAGTGAATCCTCGGGATTGCAGGAGCAGCTGCACAGGGGAGGGAGCTGGATGTCATTGTCCACCTAGGAACAAATGACCTGGCTAAGAAAGGGATCAGAGCAGTGCAAGAAGCATTTGTGGAGATGGGGAGGGGCCTTAGACAAATAGCATGCACAATAACCTTCTCAGAAGTGCTGCCTGTCTATGGCACGGGTGAGGCTAGGGTGCTCCACACCATAGGATTCAATCAGTAGTTGAAAATCTGGTGCAGAGCTCAGGGATTTGGCTTCATTGGGGACTGTGCAATATAGGAGAATGAGGCGAACTCTGTGGCTGAACAGTGCAAGGCACACCACAATGCCTGTTACTGGCTGCAGGGTGGGGGTGGGGGTGGTGGAATGTGTAAGCATTACAGCTGATGATCCCAAGTCACACCCCTGATGTCTGTCAGTCTCTACAAGGTGGAGTGCTACAGTTGGAAACCCTAACACTGTAGGCGTGTGTTGGTATTTTCACTCCAAATTTTCAACATGGGCTTTTTGTGAGCCCACCTCATGAAAAGTGGCACTATCAGTTTGTTAGCTGAAAAGTGGTTTTGCACAGAGGCTATGCCATTTGGCGACACAGGGACAAAAACACATTTTGGGCAGGATATGGAAAATGAGAACTGTATTGTTCATGAGGAGATGTAAAAAAATGGCAATGTTGAAAATCTGGAGTAAAAATATGAAAAATTGGTGAAGGTATAAGCATGCATAGAAACTGTGCAACACATGTCAGTAACCCAATTATTTTGGGGATTTTTTTAACCACATCTTAAACATCGGCATTTTGGGACCTCCCCTCAAGAACAGTGGCAGTGTGATTCTGTTAATGTGTCCGAAACATTGATTTCGCACAGTGACCATGCCATTGTGCGCCACAGGTGTGAAAATATATTTAAGGCAATATGTGAAAAATGACAGCTGTACTGTTCATAAGGAGGTGTAAAAAAATGGCAGTATTGAAAATCTAGCATGAAAATAGTGCAAATTTGTGAAGTTACAAGGGTGTGTGGAAACTGCTCAACGCACGCTTGTAACAGTCATTTTGTGAAATGTTGTCACCAAATTTTCAGCATAAGCATTTTTAGGACTTATGCTCATGAACAGTGTCACCGTCATTTCCTGAAACTGTCTCAAAAAATGATTTTTCGCTATTCTGCGCTGGACGTGTGAAAACACATTTCAGCCAGGATATGTACAATGGCAGCTGTACTGTTCATAAGGAGGCATGGAAAAATGCCAATTTTGAAAATCTGGAGTGAAAATATTACAAATTCATGGAAATTCTGACGTGTGGAAAACTGCGCAATGCACACTCTTAAAACAGTCATTTTGGAGATTTTTCCACCAATTTTCTTATAGGCATTTGAGCCACCTCATGAACACTGGCACTGTCGTTTAGATAATCGGTCCCAAAAGGTGATTCCGTGCAGTGACCGCGAAATCACCTTTCAGGGCCGAGTAACGCCATGACAGTGCCAGAAGTCATGATGATGGGTCCAAAAAACCCCATGTTGAAAATTTGGTGCCAAAATTCCAAAAAATGCCTGAGATATGCATCAAAGTTGAAAAAAACCCTATTTATTCCATTATACAGCTTACCGGCATTTCCTCAGTTCGTGGTCAGCTGTGAAGAGTGCAGAGCGGTTTCGGTCATGAAGATCATCGCCACACTCTGGAGGTAAGTATGGGTGAGGAGGGTGTGGGGAGGCAGGGTGGCAGTGGGTGGATGCAGGTTGTGGGAGGGGGCAGGGAGACCTCTCCTAGGTGATGACACCTCCCCTGAGCTTGTAGCGACAGACCCCGCTGTACAAGGATCAACAATACAGTATGCTGGTTCTGGGGAGGTAAGAACAGGAGGGTCCCTCCTCACCCCACCTGGGGGTTATCCGGGTACCCAGGCTAGTGGAACCATAGGTACTCTAGGTGCAGACCGCGATGAGACCAGAGAGTGCAGTAAGAGGATGTCTGAGAGAGTGGAGAGAGGAGGTAGTTGGGCGCATAAATACAAGGTTAAAAAAAAGGCTGGTTTGTTTGCATTAGTTTTTTGACAAAGCCACTCTTTTTGACCGCTCTAACAAAGTGTAAAATCTTTGAAACTCTTGATACCACTGTTACATGCATCATACAATCTTAGCCTTGTAATAATTGATACCCTGTAGCAATTACCATGTATTTCTGACTTATTCTGTGGACCCTGTACCTTTCACTCTGTCTAATCGTACCATGGTATTATTTCTTGTTTTCCTCCAGTCTGTGATGTGGAGACTTTGTAAATAAGCCTCTGGCTCAAAGGTTGTAATTCCAAGAATTAAATAAAAAATTAGCTGATTTTCAGTCCTCCTTTTAGAAATAGTCTGCTATAGTATATAGTGGTTTAAACAGTCTTAGCCTGCAATTCATTGCTGACCAACAGATGGCTGTCAAACAAGAATAGATATGGTGGGCACAGGGGGAAGAGAATAGCTGCAGACTCAGCCATACATTTTAATTCTCAAGCAACCATGCATTACTGGAGAATTAATGTATAGTCACCTGATGGTGCTCAGCCAATCCAATGCAACCCTCTCTCTTCCCCATGCTACATGCTGCAGAGTGTGAGGACAGACATGTTTCATTCCTTGTGTTAGAAGTTTGAGTCACACAACTGACCCTCCTTAAAGAATGACAGCCCATAGGAGAGAACTGTCACATGGTTACACCGCTGAATCCCTTCTGTGACATAACAATCAGAGATAAGTTTCACACGGTTATAAAGCTGTGCCCTTTCCATGACCACATTACAGCAGGAAGTAGCTGTCACATATTTGTACACCTGTGTTTCTACCCACAGTGACATTACTACAGGTACGCAGTGAGGCATGATAGGGTGTATGATTATGGGTCAATAATCACACGTCTCGAGAGTGCTGCTAGCATCGCGTGCCTTTAAACACACAAGACAGAAGTGTTATTACTGACCATACAGAACAGTTACATACGTACCGTAACAACATATCTTCGAGAGAATTTCTTTCATCAGACCACAACTATGGAACTAAAGCTGCCAGGCACTAGGACCGCATGGAAATATTTTGCAAGCAGTCCAATAGGGGCTGCCCATGACAATGTTTTACATCGACATTCTCCATATATAAATATGGGTGGCCCCTCTCCCTCCTTAGTTCCCCACTAGAGATCATACTCAAAGGATCTCCCTCTAGGAATCCAGGAGAGAGCTGAAGGTTCCAGCTACCAGGCAAGGCTGGAAACAGCAGGTAGTGTGTCCTGGAGACAGAGACAGGAGCGAAGAGTCTAAGAGGGATGGAGGGTGGGACAATATGGCCTGAGGAAAGGGATTCTCTCAAAGATCTACTGTTACAGTAAGTATGTAACTGTTCTACCTTTTTTGAGGATATCTCTTTCATCAGGCCACACCTATGGAACAAGTCCCAAGCAGTACTGACAGACAGACAGTCTGGGTGGCTGGAGGCTACAGGCCTAAGAAAGGAGGCATTAAAGCACAGCCAGGCCAAAGCTCACTCTTCTTTGAGAGGCAATGTCCAGACTAGTGCTTTGTGAAAGTGTGGACAGTACTCCCCAGTTGCAGCAGCACAAATTTCTGCAGCTGATACACTCCTGAAACAGGCAACGGAAGTGGCCATGCCTCTGGTTAAATGGTCATTAACAACTCCAGGAATTTCCTTACCATACTTCCTATATCAAAAAGTAATACAGTTAGCCAACCATCTGGACAGGCACTGTTAGAAACTGATACACCCTATAGGGGCAATCCCAGTGGAGGGGGTTTAAACATGCCTGAGACGAGCACATGGAAACCTTGGGAGTGATGAAAAGCTATTGACCACTTAGGGTGAGTGGATGCAAACATGTATAGGGCCTATGGGCAGACTGGATGGGCCTAGCAGTCCTTATCTGCTGACAATTTCTATGTTTCTATGTTTCCCAGGGCAAAGCAAACAAAAAGCTGAGGACTTCCCACAGTCCTTCATACAGTGAACATATCTGAGCATTCTATGTACATCTAAGGTATGGTGCAATGCTTCCCCTGAATTGGCATGCTCAGGAAAATAAACTGGTAGGTGGATAGTTTGATTCAAAGTAAACTCAAACACCACCTTTGGAAGAAACTTAGGACTGGTACACAAAGATACCCTGTCTTAGTGGAAAATCTAATAAGGAGACTTACACATAAGAGCCTGAAGCTCTGAAATCCTTTGAGCAGAAGTAATAGCAACTAAAAATAACACCTCTCAAGAAAGGAAGTGCAAGCCACAAGTCACAGGTGGCTCAAAAGGGTCCAAAGTGAGTTTCTCTAGGACAAATTTCAGGTCCCAAGCTGGGGCTGAATTGAGGATGGAAGGCTTCAAGTGCAGGATGCCTCTAAAGAACGTATAGGCCACCTCTTGCTGGGACACTATACAGCCATCAATAGGCAGAGGGAAAGATCAAATAGCAGCCAAGTGCACTTTGATAAAAGAGTATTGCAGTCCAACATTGGACAAGGACAATAAATACTCCAGAATCTGATTTACTGGACAAGTGAAGAGATCCAGGTGATGGAAAGTGGCCCACAAACCACACCACTTCTAATTCATGGAGTAATGGCCCTGTTGGAAGGTTTCCTGGTAGCCACCAGGACATTAGCCAGCTCGGGGGACAATCCAGATTTCTCAACAGCTCTGTCTTCAGGAGCCAGGCATGGAGATGGAGTGACTTGAGGTCTGGATGGACCAGGGTTCCCTGTTCCTGTGACAGCAAGCCCTTGCACAGGGGCAGAGGTACTGGGGGGGGGGGTCCACTGCTAACTGTTGCAGCAAGGGAAACCAGATCTGATGTGGCCAAAAGGGAGCCGCAAGAATTAGAGTAGCTCTATCCATTTGGAGCTTGATTAGAACCCTCTGAATCAGAGGAAAGTGAGGAAAGACAAAAAGGAACATCTCTTTCCAAGGGAGGGAGAGCTGGCCAGCTGGGTGGTGTAGAGGGCTGAGGTGCTGGTGCCTTACCTCAACCCACACCGGTGACCTGGGTTCAGGAACGGACTCGGGGTGCCGTGGGTTGGCAGGGACAGAGAAGATTGAGCATCCAGAGGACTGCTCTCCTCTCTGGAGGTGGGATCGGGGACCGCACGGCTCAGCAGCAGTCCCCAGTGGAGACTGGAGGCACTGCCTGAACATGCACTAAGGGGACAGAAAAAACAGAAAAAATAGCGCATGAAGCGAGTGGCTTGATGGCCATCCACAGTTTCTCTGTGGCACCCACTTGGATCCATGCTCTGTGGGGAGTTGGGGGCTCCCTGCAGCTCTCCTGTGGGGGGAAAGCTGCAGGAGTCTGGGTGTCCACAGCAGAGGCAGTCAGCGGCCAGATCTCCCTGAACAGGGTGCAGCTCAGACGGCCAAGGGGAGAAAAATAGTCTTAAAAAAAAAAAGGGGAGGGAGAGCACATCTTGCCAGAAAACTCCAGGCACTGGAATGAGCAAGCAGAGAAGTGGCAGTTTTGTGTTGAGTGGGGATGCAACAAGGTCAAACTCTGAATAACCCCACCTGTCAAGCAGGTCTTCTACTACTGAGGTCAGCAGCTCCCACTTGTGCATTCTGGACTATGATCTGCTTATCCTGTCTGCCAGGACATTTAGGACACCTGGAACCTATATGCCTAACAGTTCTAGACCACATTCTCGAGCCCAGTACTAAACCCTCATCGCTACCCTGCACAGGGGGTAAGAATGAATTACTCCCTGCTTGTTTATGTAGTGTACTACACTGATGTTGTCCATCTGCACCAGCAGATGCCCTGGGTACAGATGGTTCTAGAAGGCTTGTGGGCCATACAGAATGATCCTCATCTCTAGAATGTGTATGGTCCATTTTCCTTGTGTCTGATGAGATGACAGATGTGCCCCCCAGCACAAACCCAAAGAATTTGTGGTGGGAATCTGCTGAGGGAAGGGGATGAGGAAGAAAACCCCTTTCAGCAAATTGTTGGGTTCGATTTACCACTGGAACACCTTTCAGACAGAGGAAGTTACCAGAGCCTTCTGTTCTAAATCATCGATGCATTGATCCCACTGAATCTTAGGGTCCAGTTTTCAAAGGTGTTAGACTGAGGCAAGGGACTTGCATCAAAAGGTTGTGACGCAAGGGGTGACTTGCGTCACAACTTGTGGCAAACGCAGTTTTGAAACGCAGCCTGCATCAAACCTAACACAGTACATTGTAGTAATCTTCACTGCAGTGATAGACATTGCCGGAATAAGTACAAAGGCACACACACCCCTCCAGGTGCCACTTGAATCCCCTTCATGCCCACAGTCTGCCTGACTCGCTTTATGCCACCTCCCATGCCCCTTCTTCCCCTGCCCCCTCCTGTTCAGCAACTTCACCACCACCACCCTAATCATCCCAGCCCCTCTAGTGTTGCGCCAGGCAGAGTGGGGGCCAGATACTTGCGGCAATTCCCACAGTTGTGCCAACTGTTTGGTGCTACTGTTGAATTTCGGCAAACCAAGGGAGTTTAGCATCAGGACCCTAATTTTTGTAGAATCAGGTGCAGGGTCCCTGGTGCACCCAGAGTCTTCCATAGCCCTGAAGTGATGCAACTAGTGTCGCTCTAAAGGCTCTTTGAAAACCGAGCCTTTAATGTCCATTGAGGGATCCTCATGTGCAGCCTGGCCAGGAGTACCATGACAACGGCTGCTGCCATCAGGCCCAGTAGCCTCAGGAATGTCCTGACTGTGACATAACTATTGTTGGAAGCCATCTGGGCCTGTGCCATGAGGTGCTTTAACCTGTCCTGGAGTAGGAAGGCTAAGCCTTGGGCAGTGTCCAGTACTGATCCTATGTACTGCAGACGCTGACAAGGGGTCAAGAGTGACTTGGGAAGATTGACCATGATCCCTAGGGTATTGAACAGCTGTCTGGTATTGCCAGGGTCCGGGATAGCTGCTTCTTCGACTGAGCTTTGAACAACCAGCCATCTAGGTATGGGAAGACATACAGTCCTTCTCTCCTGAGAGATGCTGCCACAACCGTCAAGCATTTGGTAAATACCTGTGGCACAAATAACAAGCCAAAGGGCAGTACCCTGAACTGGTTGTGCTCCCCTGGAA
Source organism: Neoceratodus forsteri (assembly GCA_016271365.2). Lineage (NCBI taxonomy): Eukaryota > Metazoa > Chordata > Ceratodontiformes > Ceratodontidae > Neoceratodus > Neoceratodus forsteri. The sequence continues at coordinate 758,678,494 of CM028135.1, forward strand.
CAGGAACCTGAGGTACTTCCTGTGGGGGTTGGGGGGGAACAAATCTTGATATGTAGGTAAGCATCCTGCATGTCCACGGAGCATATCCAGTTCCCTTTTTGCAAAAGGGGCAGCAGGCCTTATAGAATGAGAATTCTTTGTTTTCATAATACTTTATATTTTATTTGTGCATTCAATTTAAACAACGTATATAAAAAATTCCATTCATTACATTCAACATAAACAGTGCATGAAACCAGTCACCAGATTGACAGTAACTAATTAGGAGCAAGCAATATTATATGAATATATCAGAATAGGGTTACTATACAATTAATATTAATATTAAAATATATAGGGATACCCTTACCCTGTCAGTAAATGAGTAGTTTCTAAGAGTAAGATTTATTCAGAATCAATTAATTTATCTTTTGTTGAAGAAAGGAACCCCAGATCTCCTCAAACATTTTATTTTTACCCAAAATGGCATGACACATTTTTTCATTATTTGCAGTATAGGTAGAGTGACCATTCTGAAGTTCATGTAATGAATGTGGTGCAGATTCCACAAATCCAGGATGGTCCTCAAATCTCATGTGGACTTGCGGACGAGAAAGAAAATAGAATAGATCCCCCTGTTCCTTTGTTCCCAGGGAACTGTTTCTAAGGCCCTCTTCTGCAGCAGTGTATGTACTTCCCCTAGTAGCACTGGTATGCGGTCTGGAGGATACGTTGAGGGAACAGGTGGAACGTCTGGAGACAACTCCAGAAATTCTAGACCATAGCCCTGTTCTGTTAACTGCAAGGTCCAAGAGTCTGTTGCAAACCCACTCCGTTGTTCCAGGTGAAGGGAAAAGCGACTCCCTGCCACTACCTCCGGGGTTAGTACTGGATGGTGGGGGTCTAATAAGGAGTCATGCTGAAGCAGATCTGGCAGTCACACTTCCACCTCTAGGAGGCTTTTGAATGGGCACCTGGGGAGGAGATTGGGGCTAGCAAAGCTGACCCTCTGCTTTTGCTCTGTTGTCTGGTTCCTGACCTAGGTCTGTTGGTAGCCCAGCAAAAAGGTACCCTCTGCTACTTTCTCAAATTTGCTTACTTTGCTACAGTCACTAAAAAAATACCACCAACAGCTTAATCTGGTTCTGTAAGTCAGTTTATATCCAAACAATTATTCCCCTTCCCTTGCCCCCCTGGGTCACACCTGGAAATGAGCCACAACTTAGTGTGCCTCTCCCGATCACTAACTTTGAAATAAATAAATAAAAATAAATAAATACTTATTGGTTGTGTGTGGCAGAGGGAATGGACTGACCTAAGAGTGTTTCCTAAGGCTTGCAGATCATAGAGGATGTCCTGCATATCCACCCTAAATAGCCGGTATCCCCTGGAAGAGGCATTCATGATGGACTGTTGGACATCACTAGCAAATCCTGCCATAAACCAAGAATGCCTTCTTAAGCAAATGGCAGCCGCAGCTGCTCTGGCTGAGGCATAAGAAATGTCATAGGTAGACCTAACCGATGTTTACCTACTGTACATCAGCCCCAATCTGGAGGGCCTTGAGCATCTCCTACTTCTGAATACCCTCTGGGAATAACTGGGCTGCAGCTTTAGTCTTTTTCAGAGGATATTCTGGTATTTGACCATATGGCCCTGGTAATTTGCTATTCTTAGACCCAATGTGGCAAAGGCAAAGGTTGTCTTTCCCAGGAGGTCATGTTCCTTGACTCTTTATCTGAGGGGAGAGAACTAACATTGTTAGGCACCTGAGACCTATCATGGGCTGCATTTATCACCACTGAATCAGCCTCACATTGGCTTATGAAAAAGAGCTTTCCTGAGGGGCCTGATACAGCCTGTTCACCTTTCTAAGCATGATACAAATCATGTTTTGTCAGTGCCAGGTAGCCGCAGTGACATCCACTAGTGCAGCTAATATAGGCGGGATAACAAGGGGTGGAGAATCTGGTAATTCTAGGAACTCCACCAAATTCCTTTCAGTGATGCCTTGCTCTTCAGCATCAAACCCAATTGTAGCTTGGAGTTGCTGCATCACAGAAATTTAAGAGGGGTCTTCAGGAGAGGACCTCAGAGTATATAAGGTGGAGTCCTCACTCCTGGTGGAAATAGTGGAGACAGATCTCTCAGATGGGCTCCACGCACCTTCCTCCTCTTCTTCCTCCTCTTGAAAAGGTCAGAGTTTAGTTTTTTTTTTTTTTTTATATCGGGTAAGTGCACTAGACAAATTCTGCCTATTTTCAGGCACGACCCGGGGGAGAGGGATACAGATGAATGCCAACTGACTTGAACAAGATTAAGCTGTTGGTGATATTTTTACTGAATGGGGGAAATTTGGCCAGGGCACTGGGGAAATTCCCCTACTCTGCTTCCTGTGAGCAGGGTGGTCCCATTTTCATGGGGGACCAAGATGGCTGCCTCTGGACATGCTGTGGAGGACATGGAGGTGTTGGAGGCAGGGGAGTTGGTCTCCTCCCCTGTCTCTGGATTGCAAGAGACCTCATCGATTCTTCCTCAAGCTTCTTCTAATGGATCTAAGTTTCATGCATCTCCCAGTTCATTTCCTTCCTCAGAAACCTTGATGGATCAAGTAAGCAAACAATTGTTTCTTCTCAGTCTGTTCCTATACTGCAACAGCTAGCATCTGCTAAAGAGTCTGTACAGAATACTGAATGTTTACGACCTACAGATGTGGATGCTTTGCTATTACTTGAGGAAACACGCTATTTTACAAAGAAACAGGAGCTTTTAGCACTTAAGAACTCAGCTTTGCAGCTGCCTACTGATTCTGACTCACTGTTGCAGACTACTGCGTCAGACTCCCGAAAGATAGCCTTGACATTTCCACATTCCAATGTGGTCTGTTCGACGATTTCTTCTGCTCCTGCTGCTGAAACTTCTCCTGAAAACCTTGCTGTTTCCCCTGATCTTCTTCCACGAACCTCTGCATCTGACGTGCCCCCTGCAGAGGTTGTTCCACAGGGAGACTGGTCAGTTGACTCTGCTCTTGTTGCAGCAGGGTGGGAGAGGGATCCAGTTGTCGGTTCCTGGCGCTCCGGTCCTTCCCCCATTCGGAACACCCCTGCAGACGCCCCAGCTACTTCTCCTGTGCAAGACCAGTTGGACTTTACGCTTATGCCTGCTTTGCACTTAACACAGAATCCAATTCTCAATTTACCGGTTTCCACTTCTCCTGCAGCTCCGTTTTCAGACTCTGACCCTCTTCACCGAAGTTTACCACCCCAGGGCCCTGGTCTACCACCTCAACGGACTGAACGACCGACTTCTCTTGCTTCTACATCTGTTAAAACATATGCATCTTGTTTTTCTGTTCCCACCCAACAGGCTAAGAGACACAATGCTGTCAGATTACAGTATTTGGGGGGTTTACGTGAAATGCCTGATAGGGTTTTTGTTGGGCGCACTTTGCTTAAAGACTCCATGAAATTTGCTGCTTATGATATCCGTGCATTGATACATGTTTCTAATGAGTCCCAGTTTGATGTAAGTTTTAAAACCTTAAAAGGTTTAGAGAAATTTTGGTCCCAATTTCATTTGTTGAAAAATACCCCTTTATGGTCACCTTTCAGTGCAATTCCTTTAACGAAACCTACACAAAAGACTGTCACTATTCTGTTTAGAAATGAAGGTGTTAGTCTGATCGATATTACAGTTTGGCTGAAACAAAGATGTACAGTGCTCTCTGACCCTGAAGCTATTTTTGATTCGGAAAATTTGTGGACGGGAGGGTGGAAGGTTAGGGTTATACTCCGGACTACTGATGCTGGTATTCAACACCTACCCAATAGTTTTCTGTTAGGCAGGGATAGGGGAGTTTTATTCTCTTCTGGACAACCTAAAGCCTGTTATAAGTGTGGTTCCACTTCTCATCTCAGCAGCATTTGTGACACTATTAAATGTACTGTTTGTGGTGGTCTTGGTCATGCAGGCTCACAGTGTACTGAAGAACCTCTCTGTGTTTTATGTGAAGACCTGGGACATACTTTTCAGCAATGTTCCTGGGCTGCCCATAATTCTCCTACTTTAGCTGATGGAGAGGAGCAACGGCTTATTATTACAGTGGCCCAACGTTCTAACATTAAGGGTCCCTCTTCTTCTACAGTTGCCCCCTCCCCCTCCTACTACTTTAGCTGAATCACATAGTGTTGTTTCCATTGCCACTGTAATAACTGCTGGGGAGGATTTGACTAAGCCTGTCCCACAACCTGTTACGTTTTCTCTACCTCCCCGCCCTCCTTCTTCCCCAGTTCTTCCTAGCTGTTCTACTTCAGGTGGCTCTTCTATGGGACCCCCCTGGCACCATTAGAAACAATGGAACCTTCCCCTTCTGACCCTTTTACTACACCTTCTAGAATTACAAGGGGTTCAAGAAAGTTTAGTTCACCTTCCTCTAAGGCTCAGTGGGTAGAGACTCTCCCTTTGACAAATAAATATGAATTGCTGCGACATACTTCTGAAAACACAGACTCTCACTCTTCTTCTGTCCAGTCCTCTCACCCTGAACTTACTACAGATACTGAAGTCCCTATCGACAATGTGGGGTGCCAAAAAAGGAAAGCCAAGGCCAAGACAAAACATAAAGAATGTACCCCGAGAAAGGGTAGACAGAGGTTATTGCTATGCATATGTCTACTTCTTTTGCAATACATACTGTTAATGTTAACAGTATAAAAAAACAACATAAGAGGGATTCAGTTTTTTCGTTTTTGTCTTGCCTTACTGCCGGTCTCATACTTCTACAAGATGTTAGATTCCATTCTTTGCCTGAAATTTCTAGGCCCAAGAATCCTGGCATTTAGGCCCTTCCTATTGGTCATTTGGACAGGAGACATGTTCTGGGGTGGGTATTTTGTTTCATCTTCCTAATGTCTCTATTATTAAGATTCTAGATTTATGCCCTGGCAGAATATTATTGATAGACTTTAGGTTCCTTTCTATCCCTTTTCGGATTATCAATATTTATGCCCCACAAACCAAGTCGCTTAGGATTGAACTCTTGAAAGTGGTTCGACCCTATCTTTACACCTCTATGCACGTCATTTTTGGTGGTGATTTCAATTGTGGGTTGTCCACTAAGGACAGGTCCTCATTCTCAAAAACCAAAAATTATTTTGTGATACCACTTTTCTCAAAAATCTTTTATTTTCTGCAAAACTGAAGGATGCTTATCTTTTTCTCACCCAGACACATACCCCTACCTTTCATAAAGGCTCTTTAGCTACATGGATAGATTTTTTTTTTGTGTCCTCCTTTTTACAAACCTCCGCTGCTGAAGTACAGGTGGCTGAATTTTCAGATCATGGTTTGCTTACCATTTTTCTTGGTCCTAAAAATGTTGCAACTTTTGGTCCTGGCACTTGGAAATTTAATGTTTCCTTATTAGAGAATTCTCTGTGGTTAACACTTCTTAAATCCTTTTTTCAAAACAGAAAATCTGTGTTTTTTCTTTACGATGATCCTCGGTGGTGGTGGCTAGATATGAAGAAGGATTTGATGAAATTACTGAAATCCTTTAGCAAAACCCATCATGAAAATTGTTATTTCACATACCATAGGACACGACATCAGCTGCAAAAACTCCTTACCCTTTCGCATACCACTGGCCAGGATTTTTCTTCACAAATTAGTACCCTGAAAAAATCTTTAATGGAATATCACTCCAAAAAATATGCTTCAATGCAACAACGTCAACATTTTAGTGTAAAAGGTGCCTATGATGTGATCTGCCTGTTTGCACATTTTTCTAAACAGATTACGGGGAGAACCATTGATACTATTGTGACTGAAGCTGGTCATACAATTACTGATTCTAGGCTTATCCAAAATTATGTGGCCGAGTATACTCAAAACTTATTCAGTCCATTCCCTACATGTCTACATGATATATTGACCTTCCTTATTCTCATTTCTGTTCCTGATGTGCAGCAATCAGTATCTGATATGCTTGCTTGTGATATTCAGACATGAGAAGTAGCTGAGGTCATCACAACTCTGCGATCTGGAGTATCTACAGGCTTGGATGACCCTCCGAACGAGCTTTATAAATTGCTTAATACTGAGTTGAGCGTGGAATTGGTCGCAGTTTATAACTTCCTTTTAAAAGCTGATATTTTACCATTAGAATTTAATATGGGTAGTACCTTCTATATCCATAAGAAAGGAGACAGAAAATTACTGACAAATTGGAGACCTCTTAGCCTATTGAATACAGACTTTAAAATTTTAACTAAAATTATTGCTCTCCGTCTAGCAAAGCTGGCCCCTCTTGTTATTTCGGAAGTTCAATCTAGTAATGTTCCCAGGCAGAAGTATACATAATCATGTCCTTTTATTATGGGAATTGGTGGAACATGGCAATTCAAATAGGTTAACAGGCCTCCTGTATTCATTGGATCAAAGACAGGCATTTGATTCGGTGAGTCATGACTTTTTATGGCAGGTTTTAAGACATTATAGGGTTCCTGTGACTACTCTCTGCTGGTTATGCTTATTATATTCTACAGTCACTTCTATCACTCTTGTTAATGGCTGGAAGGGTCCTTTGATACCTTTAAAGAGAGGTGTTAGACAAGGGTGTCCACTCAGTCCCCTTTTGTATATCTTTTTCTTGGATCCCTTACTTCGCAACATTAATACAGCACACGTTAGGCCTATTTGTTCCTTACCACTTTCTGTTTTAGCCTGTGCTGATGACATGAGTTTAATAGTAGCTGATGTTCCTTCAGCAGACGCATCTCTCCATTTCTGTAAGTCCTTTGGTCTTGTTTCAGAGCATCCCTGAACTTGGAGAAATGTGTCGGTCGACGACTTGGATCTCAGCAGTCGAATGATGTAATAGTTTCCAGTATTGCACTTTGTGACACCCCTATTAAGATTTTGGTCATTCTATTTGGCTCAGGTCCTTTAGACATTCTCAACTGGACTCCCAAACTGGACCTAGCACAGGCCAAAGTGTCTCTTTGGAACACCTGGAAACTCAGTAAAAAAAAGAGGGTTTACTTGATAAAGTCTCACTTGCTCCTGATTTTTTTGTTTTTGGCTTATGTTTTTCCCCTCCCGTGTTTTGGAAACCAACTACTGAGTATATTTTTCAGGCCTTATGAGGCAGCCGCCTGAATCCATTAAGCGTTCCATTACCTGCTTACCTTTCAAGGAAGGTGGTCTTAATATGATACACCCATTATTTTTTATAATAGTTTATTTTTTGTGACTAATCTTAAACCACTTTTAGTTAATTATGATGTGGGATGAGAATTTTATTTTTTTCAATCCTGTCAACCCTGGTTTCATCTTTGGGACCTTAACACTCTGAAACAGGTTAAACATGCATCGTCTACCCCTTATCTTCGTGATACCTTTTGCCATTTAAAACAATGGAAGATTACTAGCCATATGATTATGACTCAAAATAGGAAAGCCATTTATAATTTTTTGATAGATACCACTTGTGCAGACCTTGTAATTTTTCCCAAATGTCCCCCTACTTCCTTACCTGCTTTATACACACTGTTAAGGAATCCCCATCCCCAGAAGATGTGGGATCTACATTAACTTAGTTGTCATGGAACGGATCAATATTAAGGCAAATCATAAACATAAACAGCTGAATGAAAGATTGTGTTCCAGACCTTTATGTGTAATCAGGATGAAACAATACAACACCTGTTTTTCTTTGTTCCTATATCACTGGTTTTTGGTTATTTTAGCGAACAGATGGAAGAAACCTTTATTTACTTCTGTTACTTATGAGATGTTATTGTATGGTAGGTTTCCAGCGACCTAGAAAAAGTGGAATATTGACACCCTAAACTTATTGTTTACCATCATTAAATGCCATTTGTGGACTGCTCACTGTCTTGTCACCTTGCAGCAAAAAGATATGTCCCACCTACTGGTTGTCCAAAGTATTGAACAGGATTTAAAAGATGTTTATTTTTCTGAACTAAGAAGTTTGTCATCTGGATCATTGTTTGCTTTATGGTAATGCTTACATGAGTCTTTTGTATTTATTTTTGTCAATGTGATTTTGGTTTGTAGTTTCTTTGTCAATAAAAATTTCCCCTACTCTTTTTGAGAAGTGCCATAGGATCTTTAACATCCACCTGAACTACCACCAGAACAGGCAGATGGTATCTCGGTTTAACGTCTCATCTGAAAAATGAGATCTGAAAGTTGTATTCCTGATCCTTGTCAATGAGCCATGAAGGCCACAGGGAAGGAAGCGAGGATGTTGACGCCCTGGAGTGCATTGGGTGCATTGACCACGCAGGTGTTAGTGCTGAGGCTGGTCTGGTAGACCCCATCATCATGCCTGGTGTAGCAGGAGGAGGAATAAGGTGCTGTGGGATCTCTGAAAACAGGAAAGCACCATCTGCACATCGATGGTGGCCTGTAATGCAGAGGCACCTGGCAACATCAACAGGGGTGTCTGTAACCCCAAGTCAACAGGCCTTCACCAGCCATATTAGGCCTGGCAGAACTCACTGCCTGAGCTGACCTTGTGGTTTCTGAGGTCTGAGCAGCAGGAGATGTCGCTGCTGAAGTGGTCAACAGTGCTGCAGTGGTCTGCAGCAAGTGAAACAGCGACCAGGAGAGCACCGGGGGGGGATTTGTTCATACTCCTCTCCTGGTGTTTGTGCTTTCCAGAGGACATTTCTCAGGCCCTGGAGGACTATGAGCCCAAGGAATGGGCCAGCGACACAGTGGAGCTCTTTGTTTGGAGCTCTCTCTCTCTATCCAGGCTGCCTGCTTTTCCAGAAGAAAGTGTGCAGAGTTTGCTGACAGTGTTGCTCGGTAGCTGTATTAAACTTCAGGCAGCTCTCACAGGCCTTCATGTCATGGGCTTCTGCAAGACAGCACAGGCAGATGTCATGGTGGTCACCTGAATAAATCTTTCCACCCATTCGCAGTATTGAAAGAGTTTATCAGGGCCTTTTGATGTCAAACATGACAACAGCAATCACTTTTAAATAAAAGTGATAACTACTAAGGTGGAAAACAAAAATGTTAGATAAAGACAGTCGACAGAGCAGCGCATCGCTGTGAGTTTGGTATGGCCAATGGTGTGGAAAAAGAAAATGAGGAGGAGAGGGGTCGCCCATGTTTATATACAGAGGATGTTGTCATAAGATGTTGTCCCGGGTAGCCCCTAGTGGACTGCTTGCAATAAGTTTCCATGTGGTCCTAGCGACTAGCCGCTATAGTTCCATAGGTGTGGCCTGATGAAAGAGATATTTTCGAAGAAGATTTACAGTTACACACCCCTGAAGTGCTTCGCTGTACTTATAAAATTAATGTGTTCATTACAAGACCTGTAAATAAAGAAGAAAAAAGTTATGAATTAGGGCTGCAAGTTCAGTTCTCCAAAACAATCAAGCATCTCAAATTGCAGGTGTTCAATTCTTTTGGACGGTGGTAAACTTTTAGTGGAAACAGGTTGAGTTTTGGTTTGACTGGTTTGGCCTGGTCCGAATGGTATGGACCAGTTGAACTAGTCAAACCATGAACTGCAGTTTGTACCTAGGGCACAAGTTCTCCATTCTCACCTGACTCAGTTCTTAACTAGTTTTTTTCTGATATAAGTGCATTCCCTCCCCCCCATAAAATAAAGTTGATCACCCCCAGTGATCAGTTTAGGGCTGTCCACAAGTAAAGGCATCCGCCATCCGACAAGGGGGCTAGCAGTAGCAAGGTGTGGCTGGCATTGGTTAGTGGTGAGCAGCAGCAGCATCAACAGAAATGGGGTTACGGACCAGGACAGGGTCCGCTCAGCTGAGGCTTCACTTGGTGGCAACAGACGAGAACTTGTGTGAATGTATTTAATCAGAACTGATCTTGGTTGGTAATTTTTTTTTTCAAATAACAGTACCATAATTAAAATATGTGTGCATGTGTTTACAAACGACTGGACAGTGTTCTAGCTTAACACTGTTGCAACGTCATTTATAATGAGTCATGCTCCTATTCAAAATTCCCAAATACGCAAAGCAATTATGTTGATTTGCTGGTGCATGCTGTATTGATCTCAACAAGATCATCAAAATGCAATAATGCTTTTAATGGGTGAACCATGTTGAACTGGTTCACAGTCAAGAGAACTTTGGTGAACCTTCTGCAGTTCAACAAAGTTTGCACAGCTGAATTTTGGGAAGTTTGCACAACCTTACAATGAATGCAGGTGAACTGTTAAAAAAGTAGTCCCAACTCCCCCGGTTTGAATTGACTGTATGCTCCCACCCTCACTGCACCCTCTGACTACATTTTCTGTCCTGATTTATTTTAGCTTTACTTTAACCATTTGGGTTTCTCTTTTATGTTATTCTATGGGACCAGTGTATTGCTGCAGACCCCAGACATGTCTCATGCTGTCATATCTTGGACAACTGAGTTAGAAAGCACCAGTTTGGGGCAGCAATGACAGTGCCACAAACTTGTTGGGGAGCTGCAGGTTGTAAATGCAACAGTAACAAAGAACACTTTGTGTTTTATACGTGCCATCGAATGGGCTGTTTAGTGTAGTTAAAATAAAATGGCTGCCATTTTCTTTATGACCAAAGGGGTGTATAAATATTTTATGAGGCATTGTGAGTTGACTGGCTTTGTGACTGGCACTACAGCCCATGTAATTATGGGCTGCTAATTAAAAGGGTTGTAGTGCTTCTTGGCCACACAGAAGGCTATATTTTTTCTTACACATTTTATAATAGAAAATATCCCAATGGGGGATACTGTAGCTGTCATATGGTTAGACTTGATTCCCTCGAATTATATTATAACAGGAGGGAGCAGTACAACTTCATGTTCTTTGAAACAGAGTTCCAGGTTCTTTAAAAAAATAAGAGATGTATTATTAGGACCACCACCAAAAGGCCTGCTTGGCCAGCTTTCTTTTGTGTTTTTTTCATACCTGTTTTAAAGTCAATGCCAAATGCACCCTGCTGATCTGGCACCAGACTGTTAGTGTCATCCCTTGCTAAAGTCTCAATGATGTAATACTCCAAGCGTGGCTGAAGATCTCGGTCAGTTGCAGGGACTTCTGCAATAAAAGTGCCTGGTGCAGTTGACTCTAGGATAGCCACAGTCTGGAAGGGGTTAATAAACTCTGGCCGGGAGTCATTGATATCGTCAATGAGAACGCTCACTGTGGTGCTGCCAGAGAGGGGTGTGTTGCCACGGTCTGTGGCTATGACAATCAGCCTGTATGAATCCCTCTCTTCCCTGTCCACTGTCACATTGGCCACTCTGATGACCCCAGTGGTAGGATCAATCAGGAACTTATCTTGTGCACCACTCTCAATGCGATAGGTTAGCTGCCGATTTAGGCCACTGTCTGCATCTGTTGCTGTCACTTGAAGAAATCCAAAACCTGTAACGAGAAAACATACATTGGAAGCTCAACTTCCGCATCACCGTATAGAAAACTGTGGACATTGAGCAGGCCGATTCTTTACAGTCATCCTGTGTCATCAGTTTATACTGGCTGACTGACTGTTGACTGGTCTCTAACCACAATCTCTGATCTAATATGGTAAATGGTCTGAAAGATGCTGGAATTTAAGAGACTTACCTCCTCCTGCACAACCCCATTCTTTTCTGTTACTCTTTCTATTTTGTTCCTTTTTTTTTTATTATTATTTTATCCCTGATCTCTGGTGGCACCCCCCCCCAACCAGTCACCAACCCATCTCAGAGACTTACACATCATACACACAGAGCCATGTCTTTTAGCATGTAGTCTACTCATAGGGTCATGTGGGGGACACTGAGCGAGCCAGAGCATTTTCTTGCAGATTTCATCCCTCAAGTGTCTGTCGTGACACAAGCATGCATATGCATGTTGATGCATCTGCATGCTATGTCAGCAGAATCCCACCCCATGTCTGCAAGTCCTGGCGGCACTATCACATGGCCTTCACCAGGTGACAGTCCACTGGCGGGACTCAGAATCCCTTCCCGAGGGAGAGACAGAGAAGATCTGTCCTTGAGAAGATCAATCCTCCCTCTTCCAGTCAGGTTCCAAGTGTCCTTGGTCTGTTCCTGTACCCAGGTTGCCAGTGGTGGCCAGAACCTCAGCCCGCCACACCACTGGGCCAGCATCATACTTTGTTTCTTTGAGTGACAGTGGCTTAAGGGGTGACATGCTTACCTCTGGACAAGAAGGTTGTGGGTTCAAATCCTGCACTAGAGTCCTGGAATACAGCTTAAGCTAACACTGCACTGTAGTGCTAGGGCTGCTATCCTTCAAAAGAGATATTGAATAACAGTCCCTTATGTCCATCGTTTTTAGTTGTCCAGGTGAAACTTAAAAAATACCAAGGCACAGAGAAATAAAAGTAGCAGGCAAGATCCCTAGTACCCTGCAAGTCTAGACTTGCACTTTTTATTTATTCTTTAGTAACCAGGTAAGGCTCACTAGGCACGGGTGCCTGTTTCCAGGGATGAGCACTGGGGTGGCCAAGTAATTCACTCAGAATGTAAGTGGAGGTTGTCGGAATCAAACCCAAGTCTATCTGCTGGATGTACCAAACTCATTCACAGCTCATTACTCTAAACTCTAGGCTATACTTCAAGCCCTATATTTCTGGAATCTAAATCATTGTTTTGTAAATGTTGCTAGTCTTGTCTATTTCTTTCATTCTTTCCAATTTTGCCCCTACCCCAATCAGAACCCAACTGGAAACAAGCTTCTAGCTCAGAATGTATTTCCTGGTGAAACCCCTGAAATAAATAAATTAAATAAATAAATAAACAAATTATTCTTTCATTTTTATCCCGTCCCTCTGTGTTTTCCTTTTTTGGTTTCTTACTCTCTGTGTTTTCCCCTTCTTTAATCCTATGTCTACAGGCTTAGCATATAAGCAGCAAGTGAAGACTAAAGGGGAGTGGCCAGCTTCTAAAGGCCCACACCTAAGTGTGGGGCTGCCCTCAATTTGTAGTTTGCATGTAAAAATAACATTTTTACTTACATGGGTTTAGTTGCATTCATTTTTATCTAGTTGACCCTGCCATCCCTAGATCTGACATTATGAACTGCTAACAATACAGGTACATCCAAGAATCATCTGTGTCTGATATCATAGTTAGGGATCAGCAGTGGGAGTTTCAATTACCACAGAAACAGAGGGTTGTTGGTAGTGCTGCCTTCCTGAGACTATAGGTTGTGTGGCCTGTTCTTAGTCTTGGGAGAGCAGCAGGAGCAACGACTGGCTGATCCTGATATTGTATATGTGATAACTGACTCTCCTGAGGATAATCCCTGTCCATGACATCTGCCCCATGGGATTCTGGGGCAGTGCTCAGGCTGGAGCTTTCATAAAACAGGTTTGAGGGGGGACAACTGGATCAACCAGATAATACATTTATCTAAATTCATGTAAGTAAAAATGTTACATTTACATGCAAATGTAAATCATGGGCAGCCACACACTTAGGTGTGGGCCTTTTGAAAATAAACATTCTCTTTTAATAAAAAACTCTTTCACTTTCTCTCTCTCTCTAGATAATTTAGGACCCTCCCCACCCCAGTGAAAATAACACTTTCTGGGTGTACTTTTTGGGGGTGGTGCTCTGGGTAGGAGAAAATATGCTATTAATGCTTCTTTACCTGGTGGGCTATTCTCCTGCAGGCGGACCGTCACAGATGCTGGGCTGAAGACTGGTGCATTGTCATTGTCATCCAATACAGTGATGGAGAGTGCTGCTGTGCTGTTTAGCCTGCCAATGTCCTCTGCCACCAGCGTAAACTCCAGGCGTGGATTTGATAACATTTCCCTGTCAATCACCCTGCCAGGTTTCACAGAAACTACACCTGCAGCAATAACACACAGTACAGTAGAAACACACAGAAACAATGATCACCTCTTCACAGATCTACCTACAGGAATTCACAGAGTAGGAGGTAGTGTAGCCTTCTCACACTACCTTGTGCCTTTGTTCCCTTTACTGGGAAGGAAAAATATTTTACAGAGTTATTCTAAAGACTCTGTAACATGCTACAGAAAAATGGCATTACAAGCATTGCCTCTTTTAAAGATGGAACCGAGGCCTTCCCAACAGGAATATATTAAATGATATAGCAGTAATCAAATGGTGAGAAAGAGTCAAAGGGCAATGTATCCTTCTGCCTTATGAATGAAATGTAATTTAATTTAATTGATGCATTAAGAAATTGGTATAAAAAAATGATATCCCAGCACAACAGCACTAAAAAAGATCTGAGACCCCACCAACCTGTGTACATTAAGCAGGCCAGGCATATCTTTATCAGTACATCTCAATTCACTTACTTGCTTTGAAAAGAAACAATGTGCATCTGCCATCTTCTGATCAAACAGCAAAATTACAATGGCTCAGTAGGACTACTTTTTGATGCTTCTCCTTGTTTTACTTTTTTTTCCTATGTTTTACTTATTTAAATTAAGAAATATTTATTTACTAAGCCTAATGGATCTAATTCATAACTCCAGTAAAGTACTCCAAGGTGTGCTTTTTCTGGGATAACAGAACTTCTTGAGTGGTGTAAGCACTCTGCATTCAGCCTTGTGCTTCAACCCACCCGAAGCAGACCATTGTCCTGGCAAAAAGCACACCCTGTCAAGCCTTATTGCTTAATTATCTTAGCCAATTGCCAGTCTGCATTTTGCCACACAAGCAAATAGTTCATGACACAGAAATGTGGATATTCTGTCACAGTTATGGGTACAGCTATAGTACTCTCATCTATATTCCAGTTACCTGTATTCCACTCTGTTCTCACACCTTCCATTATCCATTGCCTCTTACACTATTCCTGCCATACTTACCATCTCCCTCTTATCCCCTCCTATTCCCATAGCCCCCTTGTGCCTAAAGTTGGACATACAAGCAAACGTTGTTGTAATGTATTGTGTAAATGTTTACTGCTGCTGCTGTTCTTCATCTTGCTTGAGATTCAGCTGAAAACAGGTCTCTGTCTCAGACTACTTCCCTAGGTAACATTAATAAAAACAGATAAAATGATGGGTAATTTTGGTGCATGAAGAAATTTACCCATCAAGGGGACAAACGAGATCATAAGGGCTATAAGCCTGAAGGACAAGTGGCTTATTTATCTATTTATTCTTTGGTAACCGGGTAAAGCCCACTAGGCACAAGTGCCTATTTTCAGGGGCGACCTGACAGCATTGAGTTGGTTGAGCTTTATGAGCTGGTTATCCCTATTGATCTGTATATTTTGCCCATACAAGATTTACCTATCCTATATATATCTATATGTATATATTATATATGGCTGGACAGTGTTTATGCAGTTGTGATTGTTTCTGGGTTTTGCTGTTTTTATAAAGGTAGTTTCAGTGTTTTCCTGTTGTGAAATGTGTGGGTGCTGTATTTTCTATATTGTTTTTCCACAGTTTATAGTGTTTTTGTTTCTGTAGGGTAGTGGGGTATGCATGCATCTTTGTGTGTGTGTTCTTGAGTCACATAAAAAGGGAGCATGGTAAGGGCAGTCCTTTCTTTTCAGTTTCAGGATGATGCTAGGGAGTGGCATGGTGCACATGGTTGGTTTCAGTGATCTAAAGCAGTGTGTGTTTGCTGTCAGGTGCAGCGTTTCTAAGCAGCATGTAACATATAATAAGGAGAGGTGGTCCAGAGTGGCATGGAGGAATGCCATGTTGTTTGCAGTCAGGGGCACTGTGGGTAGTTGGCAGCCTTAGCATGTGGTCGGTAGTAGTATGGAGTAACTGCTGAAGACAGAGATAGAGCTGGAGCATTCTGGGACATGGCTGTTTGATGAGTGGGGTTAGCAGAAGGTGCTGGGTAATTGATAGGAGTTGATACTAGAGCAGTGTTTGTATGTAGTTGTTATGAAGTTTGTTGTTTTTGAGGGACTACAGTTGTAAGAGTTTTGGAAGTCCTTAAGGTGATTGTTGCATGTATTCATAAGGTGGCTGCTGCATGTATCTCTTAGCTTGCTGTTGCAAGTGTTAGTAAGGGTGTAATAAGTGGGGGAGTTGTAGCATGTTTGTTAGGTGTTAATATGTTATTGAGATGTTAATAACACATTAATTAAGTTGTATTGGTTAATTGGTTGTGCATCTGATAATTCTGTACCATCATATATGAGGAAATATATAATGGCTTTTTCTATGGGGATGAGGGCCCAATCGGGTGCCAAATATGCAATCAGTAAACATATAGTTGCAACAGGCACCATCTATAGTTACTAACTAAAGATTCCCATAAAGCTGACAGTGTCTCTTTAAGCTTTCTCAAAAAGGATGAAAATTATGTATTGCCTGCACAAAACAACCAGTGCCCTTAGCTGGAGAGAAAATGCATGCAAACAAATTATTTATTTCTTCAATACACCTGAGAAGCAGGCAACATTTATTACCACAGCTACTGGAGCATGCTGAAGGGATTGTGGAGCAGACCTGACTACATATAATCAGATAATGTGGTCCTGTCCCAAAATCAGTGACTACTGGGAGTCTTGCTGACAGGAAATAGTAATGGTTCTGGAAATGCCCCCCTCACCCCAAAGATCCCCAGTATGCAAGCTTGAGAGCCATCCACCTGTCCCCGAAGGCAAAGAAGAATAGGAAATTTCTGGCCATATTGCTGGCAGTCTATAAAAAACACTCACTAGGAACTGGTTGTTCACAACAATTATGACAACTCCTGAAAGGCAGGAGCTCATATCACACCTCTACCAGATGGAATGGATAACGTACAGGAGAAATCAACAAGAGCACAATTCTACAGAAATACAGTTGCACTGGATCCACTACATAAAGGACCAGAACTTGGACACTGTTCCCCAAGACAACTGAATTGAAAACCAGAGGGTTTGCTCTGAAAAATGGGAAGGCATGATGGATGGTGGACCCTTTGCCCCACTCTGCTGACTACCAAAGCTAGAACTATTTGGGGGGAACTGGATTTATGTCAGCCACAGTTCTTAAAGCATTCACTGCCTGTAAATATTTCCAATGCTTAGCAGTATAATTTATTCTACAAGTCTGAGATACATAGGAGCAACTACCATGGGTATAGTGAGATGTGAAATTATTCTCAACATGCAATATGATTATTAGAAATAGTGGGGGAAAGGGGGATAAGTGATATCAAAATGCACAACTGAAGTTTCTGCCCACTCCCTTTCTTCAATGTTGTTGCAGTCTGGGTATATTTTCTAAGCTTACTGCGTGGTATGTTTAACAGATTTCGATGGCTACATGTCTTAACTGCTATTGTTAGGATGCATTGCAAAACTTTAATAAAATTTAATTTAATAAAAGAATGGAAATCATTTGAAAAAACTAAATTAAGGTAACATTACAAGTACAGGCAAACCACAAAACACCAGGAAATCCTGAGTTAGGGTGAAAAAAAAAAGATCATAACTCCATATGTTATGTATAAGCAAGATGGTAGGATTTCATATCTCTAATATCTTGATCAATGCTACACAGAAACACAGAAATATAGAAATTGTCAGCAGATAAGGACTGCTTGGCCCATCCAGTCTGCCCGAAGGCCCTATACATTGTATGTGGCCACTGATCCTATGTGATCAATGGCTTGTCATCACTCCCTCCCCTCTCAGGCTTCCCTTGTGCCTGTCCCAAGCATGCTTAAACCCCTCCACTGTTCTTGCCCCCACTATCTCCTGTGGCAGACTATTCCATGTGTCAACTACCCTTTCTGTGTAGAAAAACTTCCTCACATTACCTCTTAATCTACCCTCCTCCAATTTCATATTGTGACCCCTTGTTCTGGTACTTTTTCTACATTGGAAAAGCTCCCCCGCCTGCACCTTGTTTATGCCCTTAAGATGCTGGAAAGTTTCAATTATGTCCCCCTACTGTCTCCTCTCCTCTCCTCCAGTGAGTACATATTGAGGTCTCTTAGTCTCTCCTCATATGTTTTGTGGTATAAGCCCTACCCCATCTTTTTTGCCCTCCTCTGGATATTCTCCACCTTATCTATGTCCTTGCACAGGTGTGGCCTCCAGAACTGCATGCAGTACTCCAGGTGAGGCCTTACCAATATTTTATACAATGGCATCACCACCTCCCATCTCCTGCTAGTGATACCTCTGCCTGTGCACCCCATCATATCACTGGCCCTCCCTGCTGCCTTTGTACACTGCTTTGATACCATAAGGTCATCAGAGATGATAACCCCTATGTTCCTTTCCTCCTTGGTGACAGTCAGCTCCTCTCCCCCCAACCTGTAGTTCTCCCCAGGGTTCCCTCTACCCAGGTGCATCGTTTTGCACTTCTTTACATTAAACCTCAGTTGCCACATCTCTGATCATCTTTCAAGCTTCTCCAGGTCCCTCTTCATTTTCTGCACCCCTTCTGGAGTATCTACCCTGTTGCAGATCTTGGTGTCATCTGCAAGCAGGCAGACCTTTCCTTCCAGCCCCTCTACAATGTCACTAACAAAGACATTGAACAGGACTGGTCCTAGTACTGATCCCTGAGGTACCCCACTGGTCACCCTCTCTCCCCAGATTGTACCCCATTTACCACCATCCTCTGTCTCCTGTCTGTTAACCAGTTCCTAACCCATTTTGTCACCTTGTCTCCCATGCCCAGACTACTCATCTTGTTAATCAACCTTCTATGTGGGACAGTGTCAAAGGCTTTGCTGAAATCCAGGTAGGCAACATCTACTGCCCCTCCCTGATTAAGTTCCCTTGTCACCCAATCAAAAAAATGATTACATTTGTTTGACATGACCTTCCTGCTGTGAATCCATGTTGCCTCAGATCCTGTGCACCACTGGATTCCAAATGTGTCACTATCCTTTCTTTCAGTAGTGTCTCCATGATCTTTCCCACCACTGAGATGAGGCTGACTGGCCTGAAGTTCTCCACCTCCTCCCTCCTGCCACTTATGTGCAGTGGGACTATATGTTCCCTCCTCCAGTCCTCTGGAATGACACCTGTGTTGAGTGACTCTGTGAACAGGGCCACCTTTTGCAGCTCCTTTAATATCCTCTGGTGGATGCCGTCTGGCCCCATGGCCTTATCCACCTTCAGCTTTGTGAGTTCTTCCAGAACTCTCTCCACTGTGAATGGACTGGTGTTCACTTCTCCCCCCCACTGCCTCTACACCCCAACTATGGTCCTTGATCTGCCCGCTCCTTAGTGAATACTGAGCAGAAGTATTTGTTCAGTATTTCTGCCTTGTCCAGATCTCCCTCCTTACACTCTCTGTCCTCCCCTTTGAGTCTCACAATCCCCCTGCGTTTTTTCTTCTTTCACCTCAGTTTTATGCAGAACCCAACTAACAGCACTAGTTTCTCTGCAGAATTTCAGTCCTAATTTCTGTGTCTGGGTTTGCTTGCTTCTGCAGCAGAAATTATTTGCAACTTTGGCAGACTGCAGTCATATGATGACATCAGATCCTGATCATGTCGGGTGGTGGGGTGTCCAGGATAAATAAAGAGGGGAAGGGAGCCAGGCACTATAGGAAAACAATGCACAAAAAAAATTGCCCCAAAATTCTGACTTCTATGGTGGTATAGCAATTCAGTGGTGGGATACTAGTTACATAGCAATACTGGAAATTCTGGAGGACAAATGAGCAAAGCTCCATCATATTCATCTCCTACTATTCTGCATAGGTGGAGTTACAGAATTACTGGGTCCCAAGTAGAGGCCCACACAAAAGGTACTAAAGGCACACAACTTGCCCCCAGTCTATGGCCCATGCACCAGTGTTGCAGGAGGTTCCATTTTTCATACAACCATTTTAGACAACCCCATTCATAAACATTATTAAAAGCTATGAAGAAGATATTGTCATGTACTCACCAGTACTTCTGTCAATGTTAAAGAGATCCACCTGTGTACCTAGTAATCGGTAAGTTACTACTGCATTGGGACCCTGGTCAATGTCGAGGGCTGCAACAGGCCCATTGAGCACAGTAACTGGAGTACCTATTCAAACAGAAGATGAGACAGGCGTTTACAATTACTGGAGCAGCTGTTTAACAGCACTATTTCCCCACGTGCAAACTTGGTTATCCCCCTGTGCCATGAAATTACATTATTTATTTATTTAGTTATTTATTTAAAAGTTTTACCAAAAAAAAGCATACTGAGTGACCTACCACTCAATTCCACATGCATCCTGTGGGGGGGGGAATACATATATAGTATATTGTACAACAGCAAGCATACATCGCATACTGAGACATTAAGGTAACAAACTGGTAGACTGAGTAATACACAACAACCTATAGTCAATGATATATCACCAAGACTAACCACAAATGGAGAGCTAAACCCTTGATATAGCGTGAACCTAACTGCATGCACAGGTGGAGGAGAAGTGCTCTTTGAGGAGGGAGTTGAGGTGCTGTGTGGAGGGACCATGCTGAATGTCCACAGGCAGGGAGTTCCATAGGTTTGGCATGTGCACCCTAAAGGATGACTGGCCTGCTGAGGTGGCCATGTGTGGGACATGTGGTAGCTGGGAGTCACAATTCCTGAGTGAGTATACAGGAGAGGTTGGGGCTGTTAGGGCTGATGCGAGGTAAGGGGGTAAGTACTGAGCCCAGAAATAGGCCATGAGCCTGGCACAGTGGGACTGACACCATTCTAGGAGTGAGGGGAGGTCAAGGGACCGGTAGAGGTGACAGTGATGGGTGGTGGGTGGACTGTCCAGAGCAAAGCAACAAAAGGAGTGGAAAAGTGGGTCCAGTCTAGCTAGGGTGGACTTAAGGGTGGCCCTGTAGACTACATCCCCATAGTCAAAAATAGGGAGGATCATTTTCTGTACAATTGCCTTGCGAACTGGCAGAGGGATGCAATCATGGTTACGGTATAAGGCACGCAGCCTGGGCTGCAGTTTTTTGTGGATGGCCTCAATATGTACAGAAAAGTTGAGGTGCTGGTCAAGCCAGAGCCCGAGATATCTAAATAAGGTACTGGCCTCCAAGGAAGTTCCATCTAGGGTGTGGAAGATGGGAATGGGAGGAGCTGGGAAAGTCTCTGCCTCACGCCAAAGATTAAGGAGACAGTCTTCTTGGCGTTGATAAAAAATTGATTTGAGCAAAACCAGAGCTAAAAATCACTGAAGTCCTGCTGGAATCTGGATGCCACTTCCATGGGAGAGGGGTCTGATGTATACAAAAATGTATCTCCTGCATACATGTGAATGGATGTGTGTGGACAGGCCGAGGCAGGTCATTAAGGAAGATGGAGAACAGGATCGGGCCAAAGACTGAGCCTTGCGGCACTCCAGTGGTGACGGGGAGGGGATTGAAGGTGGAAGTGCCAATTCTGACTGATTGGGACCTGCTTGCCAGGTAGGAGTGGAATCAGCTGGTGGCTGCACTGGAGAACCCGGCATGGGAGAGCTTGGACAGGAGAAAGGTGTGAAAGACAGTGTTGAAAGCCTTTGCTAGGTTGACAAAAATGGCAGAGGTGATGTGGACCTTTGTCCATGCCAGTAAGAAAGGAATTGGTGAGTCTTAGAAGGGAAGTAATGGTAGAGTGTGATTTCCTAAATCCAGACTGGTAAGGTGGGAAGAAAGAGGAGGAGTCGAGGAAGGAGGAGAGTTATGAGAGGACTAAGTGCTCCTGGATGTTAGCTAATATGGGGAGGATGGAGATGGGGCAGTAGTTGCCAGGGGAGGAGTCACCACCTTTAGGGAGAGGGATGACTGTAGCATGCTTCCAGTCTGAAGGGATAGAGGCGAGAGAGAAAGAGATGTCGAAGAGTGATGCCGGGGAGATGGTGATGGCAGAGGTCGATAGGTAGAGTATTTTGGTGTCCAGTCCCAAAGGGCATTTACCCTTGGTGG
Organism: Neoceratodus forsteri; assembly: GCA_016271365.2. Classification (NCBI taxonomy): domain Eukaryota; kingdom Metazoa; phylum Chordata; order Ceratodontiformes; family Ceratodontidae; genus Neoceratodus; species Neoceratodus forsteri. Next base: position 758,700,319 of record CM028135.1, read on the forward strand.
GATTGAGGGTGAGCAGGGCGCCAAGTACTTCATATGGGGTAATTAGGCAAAAGGAGATGGTTGGGTGGTGGGTTTGTTTGAGTAGGGATGTGATGTCCAGCGGGTGCGGGGCAGGCCGAAGGGTGGATAAGAGAGAGAGGCCGAACAGTTAGTGAAAAAGGTGTTAAAAGCAGAGGCCACTGCATGGGGTTCTGAAACAGTGGAGACACCTATAACTAGGACAGAGGTGGGGGGCTGGGCAGGAGGGGAGAAGAGTGATTTAATTGCTTTCCAAAACTTGGCTGAACGATTTATGTTGCTGTGGAAGGAGGCTTTGAAGTAGTTGGCTTTAGCCTGTAGTTGGCATTGCCCCGAGACATTTCTCAGAAGGCATTCTGTACAGCCTGGCAGGCTGCAGCTGAGTGGGTACAGTGCTTTTTTTCTCTGAAATGCTTAGAACACATCTGATTCACTTTTGGTGCTCTTTGTTTTCTAGGTGCGAACTGCTGAAAGTTTGTGTTTTATGGCACAGTGCTGCATGCTATTCCCTCTTTGGGAGTCCAAGATAAGTATCATGCAGAGTGTTCTGCGCAGACTGAAATCTGTTTATCTGCAATAAGGCATGACCAGGGGCTTGATTAACAGTCTATTAATCACTACTAGTAGCGTAATGTTGCGCGAGGTGCAGCCAAGTGCCATATTGTCCTTGGGGGGGTGATTAACTGTATGTTAATCTTAACTACAGAAAGTGCCTTATTGCTGTTATAACAAACTCTAGCCAGAGCCGATAGGGCTGTGAAAAGCTACTAAACGACCAAAGTTATTTTCTTGTTGGTGCCATATAGTGCTGTTTAGTCACAACCATCAAAAACTGGCATGCTGCTAATTCAGTCCTCTTGAATTCATTTAATCAGAGTACATGCTGCTTTATGTGTGTGTGTGTGTGTGTGTGTGTGTGTGTATGAGTGTGTGAGCATGTAACCTGTCCTGTCCATAGGAATTAAATAGTTAACAGCTACAGCTGCACTGTCTGTAATCTGACACAGTAGTCTGACTTTCAGAGTTTCAGTAAATATTAGAACATCATATAATGAGTTAACCCCAGGTTGCTGAAAGAAATAGAATAAATCTATTAGACTGTCGATCAATCAATCAATCAATCAAAATCTTTATTTATCCAGGCAAACATCATTGAGTAGAGCTCTTTTACAAGCTGGACCTGGTTAGAACAGGGTTGGGTAACATTCATCATAAAAAGCATATAAATACATGTAAATAAGTATATAAACACAAACACAATGGTGCCGTAATAGGGGAATCAAATGATAAAAGGAAGACAAGGCAAGCCATAACAGAGGACGATTCAAATACAAGGGGGGCAAGTCCACCATTGAACTAAGCAACTGTATATTAACCATGTTCTCTGTATAGCAGTACCAGTTAGTTCATTTACCAGGGGCAGTCACTAGTGCTAGCCATGAAAATGGCTTAAAGAACCATACCAAATAATGTCAGATGGGGTACCAGGTGGGGTATGTAATATGTAAGTGAAGGATAAACATTGTGAGAAGTGAAGTCCCAAGGATAGATCAGTAGAACTGATGTACCGGTGGGGGCCTACCGGGAGAGGGAAAGGGGAGTTAGGACTTTTGTAGTATGACTGCATGTAGATTGTGGATGAGTGCAGTATAAAGTTGTGAAAAGAAGGCTGAAGAAAGGGTAAAGACAGACCAGTATCAAAGGGAGGACAGAGGCATCAAGGTGTTACATAAAAGCATGATGACAGACTAGGGCCAAGGAGGAGACAAGCACTAGAAGTAATTTGTTCATGGTTAAATGGTACAGGTTAGCATGATGACAATTCACGGTCATGGGAAACAATTGCACTGATCATTTCTGAGATGTGAATATAAGAACTTAAACGATGAGATGCCAATGGGTGACCTCAGTTTCAGCTTTTTTTGCAATTTATTCCACAAGGAGGACAGTGTAAAGTTTATAGCAGCCCTGCCAACGTGAGAGTTAACTTTGGGAACCATCAGTAGGAGAGATCTGCAACTTCTCAGGGCATAATTGCTTATTGGTTTTATAGGATGACAGTCTGTAATGTATTGGGGCAGTTTTTTTGAGATGGCTCTCAGGGTCCATAAGGCTGCATTTTTATCATGCCTGAACTGAAGAGAACTCCACCCCACTGACTGACATAGGGAGAAGAGGTAAGTGGAATAAGGCAGACCTGTGATGAACCTCAAAGCTCTATGATATAATGTGTCAAGTTTGGTGAGGTAGGAAATGGGACAGTGACTGTAGAGGATGTCAGCATAATCTATCAAGGATTGAAAGGTTGATTGTACCAGCTGTAGTTTGGCATCTCTAGTTAAGAAGCGGGCTATCCTAAAGAACAGGCCAAGTCTCTGTCATAATTTTTGAGTAATTCTTCAACGGGCTCTATAAAGGAGAGCCTATGGTCTAGCCATACTCCCAGGTATCTGAATTTAGGGACAAATTCCAACTTCTCGCCAAGAATTGTAGCAATCTGCGGCAGAGGATCTGGTAGAGCTAAACTTACCATTTGGGCAGAGGGAGAAAAGAGCATTGCTTTGTTTTCTTGGCGTTAAGTAATAGTTTTTGTTTAGGAGTTGGTGTTGCAGCAGGTTGAACTCAGATTGAAGGTCATTACATGCAGATTGTAATGATGGGCGGCTTATGTAAAGAACTGTGTTATCTGCAAACAGATGAATGTTGACCTTAGTTATGCATTCATCAATATTGTTGATGTATATTGCAAATAAGATCAGTCCTAAGATAGAACTCTGGGGAACACCTCTTAGGAGAGGTTTGAGATTTAAGAGATCTCCTTCCACTGTCACCTGCTGGAAATGATCAGAGAAGTAGTTGTTGAACCACTGTAAAGATAATGAGTCAGCATCTAGTGAGGTCAGGGAAGAGAGTAGCAGAGAATGGTTGACAGTGTCAGAGGCCTTGCTTAGGTCCAAGAATATGGCGCAAGTGTAATTCCTGTTGTCTAGCTCTCTTTGCCAGTCATTAGTCAATTTGGCAAGTGCTGTGATGGTGCTATGTTTAGCTCCAAACCCTGACTGGACTGGATTAAGCAGGTTACTAGCTTCTAGATAGTGCCTCAGCTGGTTACTTAAGACTTTTTCCAGTAATTTTGACAAGACCGGGAGAATCGAAACTGGTCTGTAATTATTTAGATCACAGGGATTTCTGGACTTGAACAGGGGTATGATGTGCACTGTTTTCCATATTGAAGGACTGGATCCTTGAGTTAATGATAGGTTAAATAAATGGGTTATGGGCATGGCTAGCTCACGGATGGCTACCTTCAAAAAATATGGGTCAAGGGTATCCGCACCAGCATTTTTTTTTCCATCCAGTTTTAGCAATAGGTCTTCAACTTCTTTCAGAGTAGTAGGATGCAAGGAGAAGACTGAATTGGTGATGCTAGGATCTGCACCTTGATTATCCAGCTGATACCATATCAGATTCGCAGGGGAATTGTCGAAGGCTAAGCCTGCAGTCACAAAGTGATTATTGAAGGCATCCAGAACTTCCAGTCTGTCACTAATGGTGTTATTGTTTAAGGAGATTTCATCAGGTAGTGAGCCACCGGACATGTCACCAGACAAGTCCTTGACGGTGTTCCAAAATTTTGTAGGATTTTGGAGGCAGAGAGAAATTCAGAATGATAGTATGCAGCTTTTGTATCTCTAGCCATTCTAGTACATGAGTTTCGTGCCCTTTTGAACTTGTACCAGTCCACAGCAGACTGGGTTTTGCGTGCTTTTTTCCATAGGTTATCTCTTTCAGTCAATGCAGATTTTAATAATGGTGTGAACCATCTACATGCATTTTTTGCTATTTGCACCTTAACTATAGGGGCATATTTATTTAGGCGTCTAGGATAATTTTGCTGAATATGTCGAATGCTGATTGCATGTTTTTTGCCAAATAGAACTCTTGCCAATACAAGGAGTGTTTCAGTTCATTTATGTAGGCAGTGAGATCAAAGTTCCGTCTAGATCTCTTGGCAGCAAACTTGTCGAAGTAGTAGGTTTGTTGCTTGATCTTATGCAAGCAATAAATGAGTGATCACTGATATCACTGAAGAAGGTGCTGGCAAAGGAGAAGAGATGTGGTTTATTCACTAGGATAACATCTAATAGGGAGCTGTTATCCACGTTCTTTTTATTCACTTGTGTTGGTTCGACAATGAGTTGCGATAATCCATGGGTGTCACAGAAAGCTACGAGAGGAGTGGCAGTTTTAGATAGTCAGTCTAAATTAAGATCCCCAAGAATAATTATTTCTGAGCTGGACAGATGCTAGAAACAGCAGTTTAAAAAGTGTTTTTGGTTGCTATCCTGAGAAGTTCTGAGGTAAAATACAGTAGCATCCCCCCTCCCTTCAGATACCTTTAACATAGAGCAGCAAATAGCAAAAACCAGAGGGGGGGATACTATTTTGCAGCTGTGGAGGAATACTTTCAAAAGTCCAAAAAGGGAGTTCCACGATCAGCCATTTTGGAGCTACAATCTGATCCCAATAGGGCTGTGGGAGCAAATTACTTCAAAATAAAAGTATTGGAAGTGTACCATTTAAATGTTTTCCTCATCAAAAGGGAGATTTTTTTAATAAAATATTTGTCCACCAGCTGTTTAAGAATGCTGGTTCAGAATCAGAATGCATCGTTCTAGTCATTTCACAGTGCTGGATGATGACATGTAAATATTTATTTGTTTAGTTAGTTTTTGATCAATCAAATTTTATTTAGAACAGAGCACTTTCTTATTACAAATCAAGGTGCTTTACATGCGAGACAGAAGACAGTTAAAATAACATACAACTATAAAACAGCAATACAACTATCCTAGTCTTTTCATTATAATACAGATAACTCTTAATCAGGCTGTAAAGCTTGCCTAAATAAAAATGTCTTCAGTTCCTTCTTGAAGGCTTCTACAGTAGTACCATCTCTTATTGCGTGAGGGAGGGAGTTCCAGAGGGTTGGTGCCATATAGGAGAAGGCATGAGCACCAGATGTTGCAAAGTGCACCCTTGGAACCTCTAATAATCCCTCATCGGTGGAGCAGAGGGAATGAGCAGGGTGGTAGGGCCAAAGGAGGTCTTGCAGATAGCCAGATCTCCGACCATGTAGGGCTTTGTAGATCAGCAGCTGACCTTGAAGGTGACCCACCACCTAACAGGCAGCCAGTGCAGAGAGCACAGCAGTGCAAAGGCGTAATGACATAATCTCTACAGACCAGTCAGCAACCTGCTGCAGCATTCTGCACTAGCTTCAGGTGGCAAAGATCAGCCCTTGATAGCCACAGGTAGAGGATGCTGCAGTAATCGAGCCATGAGGTCATGAAAGCATGAACCAGTGATGGCAGATCACTCAGGGGTATCAAATGCCTAATCCTGATGATGTTCTTCAGATGGTAAAGGGCACTCTGAACCATGGCTGACACCTAAGACTTAAGTATCAAGCTGCAGTCTAGAACCACATCAAGATTCCTCACCCCAGCCAATGTGAGCAACTGGGAATCCCCAGACCTAAGCCAGGAGACTCAACCAGATTGCCAACTCATCCCCGGGTGACCAGCTTCCACCACTAGTACTTCAGTCTTGTCCGGGTTCAAACTCAGACAATTGGCCCTCATCCAGTCCTGGATCTCGGCGAGGCACTGATTAAACACCAAGACTGCCTCCTGCTGATTGGGCACAAAAGACAGGCATAGCTGAGTGCCATCTGCATAGCAGTGAAAGCTCAGCCCATACCATCTTATAATGTCTCCCAGTGGTAGCATATACACCGCGAACAACATGGAAGAAAGAATGGAGCCCTATGGGACCCCACATGGGAGGGGCAGGGATGCCAAGACAAAAATCCCTGACATCACCCACTGCATCCTCCCAGTAAGGAATGAGTGAAACCAGTTAAGAACTGTACCAGCCAGTTCACAACAGACCTGCAGGTCAACAATACCCCATGGTCCATGGTGTCAAATGCCACCGAGAGATCAAGGAGGATAAGGATGGAGCACCTTCCTCTATATCTCCCCACCAGAAGATCATTGAAAACCCCCACCAGAGCCATCTTGGTGCGATGCCTCTTCCTGAAAATTGACCAGAGAGGGTCGTAGATGTTGTGAATTGACAAATGGGTCTTCAGTTAAAAGGCAACCACTTTCTCAATAACCTTTCCCACAAAGGGAAGGTTAGAGACTGGTCTGTAGTTGGCCAAGCAGTCCAGGTCCAGTGGTAGTTTTCTTTAGGAGTGGTCTTACAGCCACCTCATTCAGAGGCACAGGAAAGACCCCTGTCACTAGAGAATACCAGATTATCCTGGCTAAAACCAGGCCGATGACCTCAACATAGACCGTTAAGAGGTGTGATGGACCCAAGTCTAAACTACAGCAAGTTGATCTCAACTCCTGGATGGCCCTCACAACATCCATGACTGCCACCTGGTCGAAGTCGAATCAGACAGACCGAAGGCCCGCAACCCCAGCCCATCACTGCATGCCCTGCTAGAGGGCACTGACAGGATGTGCAACCTGATGGAGGTGACCTTATCAGCAAAGAACAGAGCAAACTCTTCACACTTTTTTTCTGAAAAAACTCTCCCAGACTGGAGACAGGCCAGATTACACAGCCTTTCGACAGTCTGGAAGAATTGGGCTGGTCTATTAGTTGCTGCAGCAATTTCCCTAGACAGGAACTCTACCTTCTTATGGGAGACTGCTGATTGATAGTCCCTGTAATGAGACATCAATATAAGCTCGTGCTACCCAGATCGATCAGGTAAGTGCACTAGACAACTGAGTGCCTGTTTTCAGGCACGACCTGGAAGGCTACATAAGGTCAGGGTCATTGAACAATAAGTTAATTCAATACAGCAACAGTAAGTGACATTCACAGCATCATATATAACAGATAACATAGCAAAGGCAGTACATAGATAAGCAAAGACGGTCAAAATTACAAGGCACTGGAGGAGAAAGTCAACTACTTGTTAATGAGACCAGACAAATATAAATAGTCTATCAAGCTCCTGCAAGGCAAGTCTTGTTAGAATATGCAGACTAACATTGGGGATGAAGGTGAAGCAACCAATGCACACAAAATTAAAGATAGTGCTCTAGTTACAAGAGCATACATGATATTAAAGGATATTGTTGCGATATCCCTTTTTGAAGGCAGTAGTGGTCTGGCACTGGCATAGGCCAGAATGCATGGACTTCTATAGCCTTGGGGCATTTACAATGTGAGCCCCTTAGGTTATTTTAGATTTAAATATGTTGCTTATATTTGTTGTGTTATAAGTGATTTTTTTACATGATTGTCTTTGGATTTTAAGTAACTTTCTATTACTTAACTGTACTAAGGACCTCACTGGAAAGGAGTTTGGCTCAATTGAGACTCCTTTTCATGTTGCATGAATACAGTTTTACTGCCACTCCTACTACTGATACTGCTACATGGTGGTCAGGCTGTACATGACAGTATAATTGAGATTAATGTAAGGGTCTCAGAATGCTGATAGTCAATCAGATTGCAGCATGTCTGGGACCATTGTTATGTTGGCATGCTTGTGCAGCCAACATCGTGGGACAGTGCAGCTTTGGAGGCGGGGTCACTGTTGGGCGAATGCAGGGCACGCACCAGTAGGTTCATCCCTCATTCTCCAATCAGCCTGCATGCCGGCGCCACACCATGCATACATAATGTGGTAAGTACATCTAAAAAAAGGTCCGCTGCAACCTGAGAAAAGCTTGTCTGCCTTGGCGGACCCTTCCTACATGCTTGCCAACACTATGAGCATGGTCGGCGCGGCGGCCGCTAACTACTGCCAACCAGGAGCCAATCCCTGTCAGTTAACCCCCAACACTTTCTTTGTGTGCTGATGGGGGAGCCCACTCCCTGTCGGTATAAATCCTTCCAATTGTTGAATGCCAAGGAGGGTGCCCAATCCCCCTCGACTGGCCCCCACCGGTTTCTATGGGTGGCGACGGGGGTGCCCAATCCCCGTCGGCATTACTTCCGCATCCTCCCCATGTTGTGTGCTGACGAGGGTGCCCAATCCCCCGTCAGCTACAGACACCCCCTCCCAAACAGTTAGGTGGCACACTGGGAGCCCACCCCAGCATGCCAAATCTCCTGCAAAAAAAAAAAAACTGTCCAGTGATGGTTTATTTTTATTTTTTCCTGTAAAATGAAAATGGTCCCTCATAGTCTCGATGCCTCCCCCACCCGCACCCACCCTCTCGCACCCTGCCTCCCTCTCACCCCTTACCCCTACTTACCTGCGCGTCTGGCGCAGCGATCTTTGGTGGACGGGAAAATGTCTGCACTCTTCAAAGCCGACCGTGAACTGAAGAAATGCCAGGAAGCTGTATAATGGAATGAATAGGGGGTTTTCAACTTTAATGCATATCTCAGGCATTTTTGTGAATTTTGGCCCCAGATTTTCAACATGGGTTTTTTGGGACCCCTTCTCATGAATTCTTGCACTGTCATGGTGTTATTCTGTCCAGAAAGGTGATTTCGCAGTCACTGCACAGAATCACCTTTCAGGACTGATTAATGAAACAACAGTGTCAATGTTTATGAGGTAGGCTCTCAAAAAGCCTATGTTGCAAATTTGGTGGACAAAATCCCCAAAATGATTGTTTTATGAGTGTGCGTAGCAACTGTGCAATGCACACTTGTAAGTTAGCATATTCACACTATTTTCATGCCAGATTCTCAACATTGGCATTTTACCACATCTTCTTGTGAACCGTACAGCTGTCATTTTTCACATCCTGGCCGAAATGTGTTTTCACACTTCTGGCGCAGAATGGCGTGCGTTGTGCAGTTTGCATGCATGCTCGCAAGTTCACAAACTTATAATATTTTCACTCCACATTTTCAACAGTGAAATTGTTCTACACCTCCTAATGAACAGTCCTGACCAAAATCTGTTTTCGTATTTCCGGTGCACAATAGTGCGGTTGTTGTGGAAAGCCCATGTTCGAGATACATTATGAAAATGGCAGTGACACTGTTCATTAGCAGATGTCCTAAAATGCCTAGGTTGAAAATTTAGGGATGAAAGTCAATAAAATGAGTGTTTCTGACGTGCGTGCACGGTTGATACTCTTAGCACTCGTCACTTTGCGAATCTGTAATACTTTCATTCCAGCTGTTCATCATTGGCATTTTTCCATACCTCCTTATGAACAGTACAGCTGGCTGAAATGTGTTTTCACATGTCTGGTGCAGAATTGCACGGTCACTGTGCAAAATCACTTTTCAGGACACTTTGAGGAAATGACGGTGACACTATTCATCAGCAGAGGTCCTAAAATGCCTATGTTGAAAATCTGGTGGTGAAAGTCCAGACAATGACTCTGTTGCAAGCGTGCATTGCAGAGTTTCCACGCACCCTTGTAAGTTCGTCAATCTGCAATATTTTCATGCCACATTTTCACCACTGGCAATTGTGCACACCTCATTAGCGACAGTCCAGCTGCCATTTTCCACAGCCTGCCCAAAACGCGTTTCCACAGCTCTGCCGCACAGTGGTGTACTCGCTGCACAAAATCACCTTTTGGGACACATTAACAAACTCACAGCGTTATGCCTCTCCACCTCTGCCACTGCCAATGCCAGCGCGACAACATTCGGCATTGACAAATGCTTGTTATAATATACTTTAGGAAAGTACTCCATTCCTCATCTTTATTCGACTCCACCTACAGATATCACTTACAAGGAATCATATAGTACACACAGCAAATGGGTTATATGTACTTAATAAAATGGATACTGAGATTGCTGCATCCTGACTGGTTAGCAGGCATGAATTGTGAGACGACTCACATTGGCTAAAAAAAGTGCTGGCAATCTGGACACAGCTCACAAACATATCAATGCCTTTTGTAAAACATTACTGACTTTCATTACAAACATGGTTTCCACCTTACTCTAACAAAAAGTTAGCTAAACCCTAAGAACCAAACTCCATCAAAATACTTAAAAAAATTAAATGTTTTTACCCTTTATAATCCCCTTCTTACACACATGCTATTCACCAATTTAAAAAAATGAAGTACTGCTCATAGCTTTACTTTCTTGAGCTTCTTTCCTGACCATCAAGTCCCCCTTCCTGTTCATAACTGCCCTCCAGGGAAATCATTGCTGCCTATCCTGCCCAGATACAACTGAATCATTGGCTTTACTGCAACTTTCTGTTGTGTGTGTTTGTGAGCGGAGAAGTGAACATTCTACCAGAAGACTTTTGCAAAAGTTTAAAATCCTGCATTCCATTATAAACAAACATTCTATCCACTGGATGTGGGAAAAGACAGATGATAGACAGGTGGGATGGACAATTTTTTACTAGTTACTTTTAACAAAGGAAAATACTTGTTTTTAATAATAAAAAAAAAACCAGTTAAGATGTCGTAGTGTAACCATTTTAGAAGTGCAATAAGGCAAGGCAGGTTGTGGGTACAGTTATGTGATAAACGCCTCATGCTTTACAATGCACCTGGGCATGTAATTATCACATAACTACCCACATCCTGTTGTGTCTTCTTGTGCACATATGTTGCATATATTTTAGATCCAACCTGCAGCACCTTCAGATCTGACAACATTATGCCGCAGGAATGTTGATTACTGCAGCTGCAGAATTCCACTGTGAAAGCGATACGGATAATTGCACTGAACCACAAGTTTATGGTTTTACTGAACCCTTTGTTTGGGAGAGGAGAAGATGCCATGCATCAGTACTGTATACAGTATCTGGGTAGTGCATGCTAAATTTATTTTATGTCACTGTTCAACAACAGAATTTGCACTTTTTGTATTTTATATTCGCATACATTATGCACTTCTTTAATTCACAGGAATTTTACTTGTAAATATTCTGATGAACTGTTCCTCTTCTGATATTCAAACACATATGCAACCCTATAGCATCCTTTCACAAACACAGAAACAGAATTTGTCAGCAGATAAGGACCACTTGGCCCACCCAGTCTGCTCACTTTCCCCTGCCTATACTTTCACTGCAGACCCTACCTGATTTCCAGCTATCCACCCCTTTCCTAATTAAGATTCCCTCGGCCCTATCCCATGCAAATTTGAAGACCACCACTGTTTTTGCTCCAGTACCTGCTGGAAGACCATTCCTGGCATCCACCACACTTTCAGTGAAGAAGTACTTACTCACACCTCTGCTGAATTTGCCCACTTTAGCTTTATTGTGTAATCACCCCTACCAAAATGGGGGCTTACCTGCAGCCCATTTGCTCCCATTTCTGCTCTCCTCTTAGCGCCTTCAGGAAATTCCTGCATATTTTTTCTTGGTACCCCAGTGCTGGACTAAGCCCTGTTTCTGTGTCCTTTGTGACTCAGTTCAGTCCCAGTGTTAACCCAGTCCTCCGAGGCTCCAAAATGTTGAACTGCAATCCCCCACACTGCAAAAGCACTCCAGTGTTGGCGAAGATCAAGCATGTACCGATGGCAGCTTTGATCTCCCAACTGCTTGATTTGTGGTCGATTGGGAGAGTAGTTTGGCAGGCCTGGCATCCCCAACAGATCAGTGGGACCTGGTGACCACAGACAGAGTGCTGAGCGCCTGTGCTCTCCAGAAATTAAGGAGATCCACGAGTTGTTCATGATTGGGGCTCATGAATATTAATGTCCCCAGAGCCCCGTTCACATAAAGTAAATATCAATGAAGTTCTGTTCTGTTCTGCCCCCAGAGAAGTGGTATTTCAGCCACGGCCGACAGGGAAAATACATTTTTAAATAACTAATTGTATCTTCTGCCATGTGTGTTTGGGGAAACATTCAAAGTGGGGGGCAATGTTTAAATAAATGTTTTTCTCTTGGCTGCACCAGTATAATTTGGGACTCGGAGAGATAGCCTGTCTGCTGCTGCAAGGCATCCTTAAATACTGGCAGCAGTGACAGGAAAATGGACTGAGCAATTCATTTCATCTGTTGACAGCGACAGCAAGTACACATCCAGGGCTACTGAACTGTGGGGCATTTGGGCAAATATTCAATTCATTCTGGCTGCACCAGGACTTTATTTGGGACTGTATTGATTCTGCTACAGGGACTGTGTGTTTCAGCAACCATTACTAGCAGCCACAGCCAATCGGAAAGCTAGGATTTTAAAGCCAGGATTGTGGGACATTAGCCAAAGCCCATGGGACATTTACCAAGAGTTCATGGGGAACAGCAGGGATCTAATTTCAGGTGCCAGAACAGTGACTGTACTGTGCATTGAGTGAGGTTCATGCATAATCCATTTTCTTGATTGACAGGCCCTCCAGCCAATCGGAGGTCAATCACCCAATAGCTTTAGCCAATCAAGAGTGTCAGGACAGCTCTATAAGAGACTGTGTGTAACCCCCCTGTTACCTGGAGTTACTAGAACCCTAGTTAGATCTAGCGGTAGGCAGGGACAGGCAGCTAGTGAAACTCCAGTTAAATGGATTCCACTATGTCTTGCTCTGTTTTCAGTCTCTGCTGAGCTGGAGCTAAGACATCATTTAGAACTGTCACAGCTGCGTAAGCCACAAAGGAATGTTGCAGCTAGGGAAGTTAGGATAGAATGTTGGGGAATTTGAGGTCAGTTCAGTAGTAGTTCAATAGTGGGCTCAGAAGAGGGAAGAGGTGTGCTGCTGCTGCTGCTGCAGGCCCTCAGAGCCCTTAGCTCTACCAAAGAGCTATTTTTTCATTAGAGGTGTGTGTTCTCACCTGAAGAGGAACACAAGAAGAGCCAAGTGAAGTGGTAGAGACTGCTTCCAGGGGTTCAGGGCCCCACCCCTGTGGGGATGGGTGGAAGAATTCAGCCTACTTCTAGGGGCAATCCCCTGGTCCGGCTAGGGGAAGAAGAAGCTGCCTAATTTTAGGTTCGTGCTGAGGCACCAGAAGTTTGGATGAGAATTCTTTGAAGAGAAAAAGCCTGTGGGGCACCTGCAACCAAGGGGTGAGTCTGCTCTGATAAAGGGCCAATGTGTTTTCACCTGAGACAAGATGAAGTTAACAAACTGTTAATGTGGGGTCAGTAAAAGACAGCCACGTACAGTTAAAAGTTGTGGGAATTGGACTGCTTAACTCTGTGGGGGTCTAGAGAAATGGACACAGCCACTCTTTAAGTATGTTTCAAGTTCAGCACTAGTGGGATGGAAGGACAGTAGATTAAATGTGACTTACATTTATAGAAAATCTACACAGTAAAGTGTTTTCAGAGGTTGAGGTGTTAAAGTCCAGAGAAATAATAATGATAATAATAATAATAAAATGTATTTGATTAAGCGCCTTTCAAAGTTTTCAAAGCACTGTACATCAAGAAAAACACATACATATTCAATACATACAATAAAACAACTCTAAATGAATATTACAAAACTATAATATACAGTTACAACAAAGTAGAAAATGCCTTCTCCCATAAAAAAAAGTCTTTAGTGCCTGTTTGAAGCTCCCCACCGTCCTGCTCTCCCAGAGCTGACGGGGCAGAGAATTCCAGAGGGTAGGTGCAGCAAATCCAAAAGTACGAGCTCCAGAAGACTTCAAATTTACCCTCGGAATCTTCAGCAACCCCATGTCAGCCGAGCAGAGCTGTCTCAGAGGGGTGTAGGGCACCAGGAGCTCTTTCAAATAGTCGGGACCTAGACCGTGTAGGGCTTTGTAGGTCAAGAGACCCACTTTGAAGGTGATCCACCACTGTATTGGCAGCCAGTGCAGAGTGAGCAGCACAGGGGTAATATGAGAACTTCTGGATGTCCCAGTCAATGAACGTGCTGCCGCATTCTGCACTAGCTTCAAGCGGCGGATATCAACCCCAGGAAGTCCTAGATAAAGGGAGTTACAGTAATCAAGGCGAGATGTCACAAAGGCGTGGACCAAAACCATCAGGTCGCTAGGTGGAACAAGGTGCCTAATCTTGGCCATGTTTCTAAAATTAAAAAATGCAGTCTTGACAACTGCAGACACCTGATAATGGAGGGTCAGACCAGTGTCAAGCTCCACTCCCAGGTTACGCACCCGTTCAGAGGTGAGGATCTGGTCCACCCCCAGGATTAATCCAGAAGGCAGCCCAGTCCTCAAACCCTCTACCCTGTGCCCGGGTCTACCACCATAATCTCAGTCTTTCCCGGGTTCAACTTTAGACCGCTGGTGTTCATTCAGTCTTGGATATCAGCAAGGCAGTTGTTCAGTACTGAGATAGCACTAACCTGGTCGGGTGCAAAAGACAGGTAGAGCTGGGTATCATCAGCATTTCTGTGAAACCTCAGCTCATACCGTCTTACAATGTCTCCGAGGTGCAGCATATATACTGCGAATAACATGGGGGAAGCACCGAGCCATGAGGTACCCCACAAGGCAGAGAGAATGGCTGGGTATGAATTAAGGGAGCGAGAAGTACGGGTTTGCTTTGGGACACCTGTTGCTTTCTCTCAGGTACTTGGCCACTGCCTGAGGAAAGTATCCAGACATGGGATTGATGAAGAAGATTCCTGATGGAGCCAGAAGTGCTCAGAGGTGGTTTAAGAAGCCACCGAGAAATGTTCCATGCTATATGGAAAGTGTCCAAGGGCTGGTATGAGAGCCGAGCCATGGAAGAAAGGTAGTCCAGAGGGCTGGCAAGGGAGCCGAGCCAGGGAACCCAAAAAAGAGTTGAGTTAGGGCCGAATGCCCAGAGTGTTTCGAAACCTGATGGTTTCAGTGTAAAGAGGATGTGTTCTGATCTCCATAAATCTGCATTACTAGGAGTGTAGCCCCGTGGGGGTCCATCTATGCTTTGTTATTCTGTTGGATGTGAATAAAAGCCACACTTTAGAATCCCAACTTCTGGTACTGGACATTATAGTTATTGCTTCCTGTGTCTGGAGTTATTTGGGGGCCCCTGTGCAGAGTAGCCAAACCTAATCACCATGCCGAGTGACACCTTTCTCCCCAAGTTTCAACTTACAAAAATGGAGGCAACGCATCACAGGACCCAGGACCCTCAACCTGTTCACTAGCTACACAGGCAGGGGTAGTAACCCTCTCAGTTTTAGGCGCACTGGGGGTTACATGTGTTTTTCAGCAATTTTCCAGATTTGAGCGGGAACCCCCACAAGGGTGTTGGCTCTGACCCCCAGCCATGGAACCAAGCTTGGTGATCCAGTTGATCTTCTCCCTCCAGGAGGGGGTGTTTGCCCTCTTCAGTAGTTAAAAGTTAAAGTAATTTAGTTAATGCAGTACCTGCTAGCCTGGGGGTTGTCAGAATGTCCCCCATGTGCTAGTTCTCCCTTCCGTGCTGGGGAAAGACATGGACCTGCAAGCTGATGACATCAAGCCAGCTGTGAGAGAGATGATAGTACCTCAGCTGTGAGAGGAATGAAGAATTCAGAAACCTTTATAGCAGAGATTCTACAGTGAGGAGCCTGAGTGAGTACTCCTGCACCACTGGTGCAAGAATGAAAGAAAAGTTGCTAAACTGGGGCAGCCTATGCCCAAGTGACTGTGCCATGTGAGATCATTCTTTGGTTTGCACCCTGCAACTGCTGTGCCTAACCTTAGCCCAGCGCAGGTGGACCCTTATGTTTAAACTTTTGCTGAATGTGACTGTTCTGGGGGGACCCATGTGAGCCCAGAACATAGTATAAATGTGCTGATATGTAACGTCTGCTATGGAGCCTATAGGACTGGAAGGGGAGCACTCAGTACAGGGGCTCATCCTGACTTTGCTTGGGAGGTCCAGTATTGTGCTATCTGGTCAAGACGTCCAGTGAAGCTGCAAGCCACAGCCATATACCACAAACTGGACTTAGACCCCAAAGTTTGAATTTGACTTCAGTAACCTGGAAATGACTGTGTTTCTAAGTAACCTGACCAGGGAGGTCATCCTGGCCCCTGGTTGAAGAAGCCCTACCTTCTTCAATTGTGCCAACTGTCTCTAGGACATACATGTGCTGAATGTTCTGATACATATAAATGTGCTAGATATTCAGGATTACAGATTAGGAGTGAATGGTGTGACTGATGGGTTAGTGACCTTAAATTGAGGAAACGGTGTACTAGGGCAATGGGGAAGGCGTATGGGATGCTGACATGTATTGGCAGGGGAATCAGCAGCAGGAAGAGAGAAGTCCTGGTGCCCCTGTACCAAGCTATGGTGAGACCACACCTAGAGTACAGAGTTCAGTTCTGAAGGCCTTACTTGCACAAGGACATAGATCTGATCAAAAGAGTTCAGTGAAGAGTGACCAAGATGGTGCAGGAGATGAAGGGCAAACCATATGAACAAAGCTGCAGAGAGCTGGGGCTGTACATACTAGAGACCAGAAGGGAGAGAGAGGACATGATAGAGACCTTCAAATATGTCAAAGGGATAAATAGAATAGGCATGGGGAGTTTATTCCAAATGAAAAAGGACACCATAACAAGGGGGTATGGCCTGAGACTGCAGGGAGGACACTTCAGAGGAAATGTGAGAGGGTGATTCATTACAGAGAGTGTGGAGGATGTCTGGAACGGGATTTCTGTTGAGGCTGTGGGGGTGGAGACAGTGTTGTGTTTCAAGAGGGCTTGGGACACGCATAGAGGGTTACTGGGGAGAGGGGTGGGTGCTCAAGGAGGAGTGCAGACAGTATAGCAAGGGGGGAAGGGCAGACTGGATGGACCAAGGGGTCCTTTTCTGCTGTCAAGTTCTATGTTTGACTGTGACATGCAGGGCAACCCCTGCACACCCCAGAGGGTCTGAAATTGTTTGTCTAATTGCTTCCAAATTAAGTGCTAATTCTCTGTTAAATGAAGCTGGCCAGCATACAGTTGTACCATCCATCAGGCCTGCGCACATCAAGAGACTTTGGTAACTGGGTACCCCAGGTAAAATGTGTGGGATTGGGGGGGTCTCATACTGGGTCTGGGGAACTGGTACTAGTAGTGGGCATTAAAACATGATTATGTGTTCCGTCTGTTGCTAGGCAGCTTAGATTGCCAGAGCTCTGGATATCCACGTTGGTACAAAGTGATTGCTTCTTCTAGTTTGTTAACAGGTATCTACCCAGCTGGAAGGTTTTCACTAGCACCAAATCCAACCAAACCCAATCGAATGTAAATTTTGTAAATAAAGATAATAATCTAAATTGCATAACCTCTACTTCTTTTTACGCCCCATTCCTAATCCCTATGCTCCCCAAATAAATATTGTTATTGCTGTTTTGCAAATGTGTTGCAGTGAGCATATTATTAGAGAGAGTCTTTAATTAAGGAAATGTCTGAATGTGGGGAAATGTTATTGGGTCACATGTTGGGGTGGCTACTCTTTGAAGTGAGTGGTATGACACCCCAGGGGGTTGTATCAGGTGACAACAGCTAGCCCACTTTAAAGCTAAACTCTGGGTGGAGGCACTGCACAAGGGTAATATCACGAAAAGAACCAGTTACATTAAGTCTTGGGACCCAGGCCCCTTAACCTTGGTCTGGCCAGGCAAGGCAAGGGTAGTTACCCTTGGAGTAGTGTGCCTAGGGGGTCACAAGTTCATGTTCCCTTGTTCTCCTGAACTTTCTCATCTGAAAAATACTCCCCTCATGTACCCTAAGAGAATGTTGGAAGTCATTTGCCCCATAGGCATTCACAGTCAATCAAATTGTTGAGCTCAGCATCATGTCAACAGAAGTCAAACAGCACAAACCCAGCTCTATCAGTCTATGTTTCTTCAGCCAAAATAAAAATTCACACATGATGCCCTCTATATATAAAACGTTCCAAGATGGCTCTGAGGCATCTCACAAAAAGCATTTGGATGTTTTAACACTTGGGAGGAGCTTACAGAGCTAGAAGTACAACTTAATAGCAGTCAGAAATTGTAGTAATTTTTATATGTAGTCCCCTATTTCTTATTTATGAAGTGTTTTCCTTTTTCTATGTGGCCATTAGATAGTTTTCTACCTACTACAGTATTATTGGGTGTGATAAGAAAAGCATTGCTTTACCTGGAAGAAGAAATATCTAGTTAGTATCCTCCCACTTCATCATCAGCATGTGACCTCCCTCACTGTTACATCACAAACCGTTCTGCCTAAATGGTAACATGTGTCATCAAGTAGCAGGAGGTTGTCTCTCCTTGGTTACTAGTGATGTCACAGTCAGTGAGGATACAATGTTAATGAAACATAGGAAGGAACAGAACTGACTATGTCAGCCTGCAGTTGAGTGCTGTTCCACCATCAGACTTAATACTGTCAGGTAGAAAATGTTCTAATTATCAAAACAGAAAACAAAAAAATACTTCAGATAAGAGACATGATATCTGACTAATTCTGAAAGTTACTATAAATTGGAGGCAGTACCCTATAAGTTAATAAGGTCTCCAAGGGATGTTTCTTATGGTATAAGAGACTCCAAGCATGAGGTTTGGGTAAGAGGAATGCAAAGCAAAGCTGAACTGTCTGCCCATACCTCATGAGAGGAGTCTCTCATACCATAAGAGACATACCATGGAAGCCCAGTTATGCTATTATAAATCACTTGAGTTTAGCTCAAGTGATTTATGTTTAGACTCAATTTTATTTCAGTGTCCTCCCATGTTGCTATATTTTGCCTTCACTCCTGCACAAGAGCATAACAGGGTTACCACCTTTTTAAGAAGTCCAAAGTGGGACATTTTTTACTAAAATATGATTTTTCGCAGGACAATATGTAACCTTGACCTATGCAACAAACTTATTTCTCTAAATAACCAGAATTAAGACTAAGTGTTGTAATTGTTTAGTTGTTTCTAGTGTTTCTTATCAATTTAAGGTGTTTTAATTAAGATATTATAGTTTTTTGCAACATTTAGAGGAAAGTCAGAAAATATTTGTTGTACTATAATGTCAGGACATAGTATTTTTCATGGTTTTTGGCAGGACACAGATGCCCATCTCAGGACTGTCCTGCGAAAATCGGGACAGGTGGTAACCCTAACTGTACACAGGATAAGATGTTCAGTGACTCTGTGCACTAACTGACTGAAAACCCCATAGTGATTTATAATAGCTCTTTAAAAACTCCTGTTTGAATGATTCATATTGGTAAGCAAATATCTACGGATTTTATTTGATCAAATGGATCCCAGACAGGGAGAGCTAGGACTCAATGGCTGGAGTTACCTTGTCCTTTTTATTACTAAATTTTCATCCTTGGAACGAAAGAGTACCAAAATAACTTTTAGAGTAGATTTTGATATTCATGAACCCTTGTGCATATAAATGAAGGGTTCAGTATGAATAAGTAAAGTTTATCCCATTGTAGAATTCATAGCACTGATGAGGATATAATTTTATGTCATAACATCTTAACTGGTATGTATATGACATGCTGGATCGTACTAGTTTGTGAAGGTTTCTACAGCTTTGCTTCTGTTGATGTCAATGCCCCTTAGATGTCTTGGGAAAATGTGAAAAAAGCTACCAGTAACTGTAGCTCTTCAAGAGAATCTCCTCTGTAGAGCCACATCTTTGGATCTTTAAGCTGTCACCATCAGGACCACTAGAAAATGTTTACCTAGCTGAAGCCATCCATGTTGATGTATGGCAGCATCAGTTATATAATGTGGATGATCCCATACCTTCTCAGTTTTCCCTCAGGAGATGAACTCAGAGTAGTACCATAATGACAGGAGATGGGAGACCAGAACCCCATCCAGGCCAACATCAGTGGTGGAGGTTTGGGACAGAAAAGCCTGTTAAATGTGCAAAAAAGGAAAAGACCAAGCATGCAGTAATGGGCATGTTTTCCACAGTGCGCCACCTGCAAGTATAGAAGGGGCAGACGGAAGGTTGAGCTGTGGCCCTATTAAGGAGATTCACTTGAAGATTCATACTGGAATTCAGACCGGGAATGATAGAGCTGAGAAGGCATAAGCCCACAGTTAGCTCTAGTAGTTGAGATTTTCCCCAAGTTATTAGTTATGAATCTAAATTTTTCTTGAATTCTAGTTTATTTTTACTTATGACTATATTAATTGGTAGTGAATTCCATATCTTAACTATATGCGATATATAATAGATTTGCCTTTTTGCTGTCCTTGCCCTTGTTCCTTTCAGTTGAAATGGGTGTTCTCTAGTTTCAGCTTCAGTTTGTTTGAAATCTATATGTAGGCCACTCATCAGGTAATTATCATAAATAATCTGGTACATTTGTAACAGGTCTCCCTTTGCTTATCTTGTTTCTAAGAACATTAATTTGAGTTCTGTTAGTCTGTTTTGGAAGGACATGGTATCTAGTCCCATGATAGTTTTTGTTGCCAGCCTTTGCACTTTCTCATAGAAACACAGAATTTGTCACCAGATAAGGACCGCTAGGCCCATCCAGTCTGCTCGTAGGCCCTATACATGGTATGTGGCCACTGACCCTATGTGATCGATGGCTTTTCATCACTCCCTTCCCTCTAAAGCTTCCCTTGTGCCTGTCCCAGGCATGCTTAAACCCCTCCACTGTGCTTGCCCCCACTACTTCCTGTGGAAGACTATTCCAAGCATCGACTACCCTTTCTGTGTAGCAAATCTTCCTCACATTACCTCTTAATCTACCCCCTTCAAATTTCATATTGTGCCTCCTTGTTCTAGTACTTTTTCTACACTGGAAAAGGTCCCCCACCTGCACCTTGTTTATGCCCTTGAGGTACTTGAAAAATTCAATCATGTCCCCCCGCTGTCTCCTCACCTCCAGTGACTACATTTTGAGGTCCTTTAGTCTCTCCTCATATGTTTTGTGGTGCAAGCCCTGCACCATCTTTGTTGCACTTCTCTGGATAGTCTCCACATTACCTATGTCCTTGTACAGGTTTGGCCTCCAGAACTGCATGCAGTACTCCAGGTGAGGCCTTACCAAAGTTTTATATGATGGCATCACCACCTCCCACCTCCTGCCATTGAAACCCCTGCCTATGCACCCCAGCATGCCACTGGCCCTCCCTTCCACCTTTGTGCACTGTTTTGATACCTTAAGATCATCAGAGATTATAAGCCCTAGGTTCTTTTCCTCTTTGGTGACTGTTAGCTCCTCCATCCCAACCTGTAGCTCTTCCCAGGCTTCCCTCTACCCAAATGCATTATTTTGCACTGAAGCTCATGTGTAACTGATCAATTTCTCCTATTATGTGCAGACTCCAATACTGCAAGGCATAATCAAAGTGGGGCCTTACATATGTCCTATACAAAGGCAAGATCACTCCTCTGTCCCTTGATTTTGTTTTATGACCCCAAAGGTGCAGTTAGCTTTGGCAATAGCGTTAAAGCATCTTTTTTGTCAAATTTATTGAACAATATAACCCCTGGATCTTTTTCAGTTTCTGTGCTTTCTAATATTGTATAATACAGGGTGTATGTGTGTTTCAAATTTTTACTGCTAAAATGCACAAGTTTGCATTTCTCAGTGTTGAACTACATTTCCCATTTTCTGGCCATATTGTTATTTTAGCTAAATCCTTTTGGTAATATTGATCCTTGTTTGCTGAGTCATTTGCATATATTATTGATGGCTCTGCGGTTCTTTATATTGTATGATGGAATGCGATTGGTATGGAAATCCATACACTTTAGAAAGTTGTACTGCTGCAGCACTGACTTCCTCACTAATGCAGAATGACTTTTTGTTATGCATTAGTGAGGATGTCATAATAGAAGCCACCCCATCAGTGCTCCTCATTGGTCAGTGGCTGGTGGAGAGTCACGCGCATGTCCTGGCCATTGGGTAATTGTGTTCAAGTGCTGTCGGTGAACCAAAATAAAAGTAACTAACTCTGGGCTGTATTGTTGTTTTCATGAAGGCTGACACAATTGTTGTCCACCATACCGTATACAGAACAGTATATGGAAAACCATAAACAACATAGCTAATCTTCCCTCTTGGATGCCATGCCTACTGAGGGAACTCTCGAGCATTGCTCTCGAGGTCATCAGTCGTCATGGTATCCACTCATGGGAAGAATAGCCTTGTTGTGTATGGTTTTCCATACACTATCCTATACATTCGTGTCTGTTCCTAGCACAGAGCCCTGCGGTACTCTGCTAGTCACATGTCTGGTAATGATGTGTATCCCTTGATTACTGTTTTTGTGTTCTATTTGATAACCATGCTAATGTCCAGTTTATAAGACTGGCATCAATGTTTTCTGCTTGAAGTTTTTCTGTTATTGCCTAATGTGGTGCCAGAGCAAATGTCTTGCTGAAGTAAAGGTAAATTACATCGTATGGTAAGGTATCTAGGGATTCATTGATTTCCTTTTAGAAGCAGGGAAGATTTGTAGTATATGATATTCTTGCTATAAAACCATGTTGGTAATGATCATGAGTTCTTATTGTATCTCGGTTTTTGTTTTTATACTTTCTAGTATTTTCTTTGACACAGATGTCAGATTTATAGGCCTATATGTATTGCAAGTATGTTTGGTTCCCTTTTTATGTTGATTGCGCATATGTGCAAGAAACATGTTGCGGCAGGTCTCTCCACAAGCAGGTTGTGGAGGTGTGGCACTGTTGTGGCCAATGCCCCCCACAGCCTGTAAAGGCTTTTCCCACTTCCCCCTATGCCGTGGCACGCTGCTGCTGACACTAGTTCAGCCAGCGTGCCACCAACTTGTGAAAATTTAGCCACTGCAATCAGGGGCCGCCTTGTCATTGCAGTGTCAGCCATCCTCTGCAATGGGGGGGCGACCCGTCATTGCAGGGTGGGATGTAGAAACACTGATATTGTTTGTGAACATGGCGGCAGCTTACTGCCATGTTCACAAACAATATAATCCCCCCACCGTGTTTATTTGCCAACGGGGGCCCCAATCCCCGTCGGCTTCAGTGCCCCACTGTTTATTTTGCTGACGGAGGCCACTCACCATCAGCATGATGTGCCTCCCGCTTTCTTGTCTGCCGGCAGAGTGCCCAATCCCCATTGGCGTAATGTAATCACCCCCTCCCACTTTTTGTTGTGTGCGAAGGGTTCCCAATCCTCCGTTGGCTACAGCTGCCCCCAAAAAACACTCCGGTGGCACGCTGGGAGCCACCCAAGCATGCCACATGCCCCTATAAAATAAAAAAGCGGTCCTGCGATGTAAGTCTTTTTTGTTTAAACCTGTAAGAAAATTGTCCTCGGTGGTCTCCCTACCCCACCGCAACCGCGCCCACCCTCGCACCCTGCCTCCCCTCCCACCCTCATTGGGACTGATTAACAAAATGACAGTGTCTTATTTAATGAGGTAGGCCCCCAAAACCCTATGTTGAAAATTTGGTGAAAAAATTCCCAAAAATGACTGTTTTATGAGCGTGCGTCGCGCAGTTCCTGCGCACGCTCGTAACTTCGAGACTTTTTAATATTTTCACTTCTG
Organism: Neoceratodus forsteri; assembly: GCA_016271365.2. Taxonomy (NCBI): domain Eukaryota; kingdom Metazoa; phylum Chordata; order Ceratodontiformes; family Ceratodontidae; genus Neoceratodus; species Neoceratodus forsteri. The sequence goes on from CM028135.1 coordinate 758,723,688, forward strand.
ATTTTCAACATTACCATTTGACCACACCTTCTTATAAACAGTACAGCAGTCATTTTTCACATTTCACTTAAAATGTGTTTTAGCACATGTAGCGCACAATGGCGCGGTCGGTGTTCAAAATCAATGTTCCGGACAGATTAAGAAAATCACAGTGACATTGTTCATGAGCAGAGGTCTTAAAATGCCTATGTTGAAAATCTGGTGACAAAAGTCCATAAACTGACTGTGTTATAAGCGTGCATTGCACAGTTTCCACGCACCCTTGTAACTTTACAAATCTGTAATATTTTCAGTCCAGATTTTCAATACTGGCATTTTTCCATACCTCCTTATGAACAGTACAGCTGTCATTTTTCACATCCTGGCCAAAATGTGTTTTTGCACTTCCGGCACAAAATAAGCACGATCGCTGTGGAAATCAATGTTCGGGACAGAATAAGAAAATCACAGTGACACTGTTCGTGAGCGGAGGTCCCAAAATGCCTATGTTGAAAGTCTAGTGTAAAAAATCCCCACAATAATTGCATTATGGGTGTGCATTGCGCAGTTTCTACGCACGCTTGTGACTTCACCAGTTTTTTATATTTTTACTCCAGATTTTCGACATTACCATTTTTTTATACCTCCTCATGAACAGTACAGCTGTTGTTTTTTGCATCCTATTTGAAATGTGTTTTCGCACCTGTGGCGCCAAATGGCACAGTCGCTGTGCAAAATCACCTTTCAGCTAACGAACTGATAGTGTCACTGTTCATGCGGCGGGGTCACAAAAAGTCCATGTTGAAAACTTGGAGTAAAAATACCAAGAATGCCCAGGGCATTAGGGTTTCCAACCATTACGCCCTACCCTACTTCTCTGTTTCTATGTTCTGTACTGCACCCATTTCAGCATATTTCCTTATGGAATGAGGTGAGTGTAAAGCCCGAACACCCAAGGCACACCTCGACAAATGTCAGTGTCTGCAGGGTAGGGTAAGATAAAATGTTGTGACTGTTATGGGCAACGACCCAAAGGTACACCCCAATGCCTGTCCATCTCTGCAGGGTGGGGGTGGAGTTGGCGTCAGTTCAATACTTCACTGCCATTCCTATACTGCACTTCCACTGCTAATGCCAGCAAGCAACCATTTGGCATTGACAAATGCTTGTGTTTATGTTAAATTCATCCTCTGTCACCTATTCTCTGGCTGTTCTGTGTGAGAGAGACAATGTGGTGAAGGAACAATGATCCATAGTGGCTGTTTTATTTCAGTTCTATTATTGAATTATCTTACTGAATTTATCACTTTGGTGACTGTTATTACCCCCCCCAGGATGTATGAGTCTGGTCACCCCAAGATGCATGGGTTAGTGGACCTACAAGATGTAGGGTAAAGACCCTCCTATCAGGTGCAGTGATTGCCCCCGTACATGGACTGGTCCATTATCCTCCAAGTAATGTGTTCTGGTTCCCACGCCAGCATCAGGGTGCTAATCTAGCCCAATGTAATTGTACTGGATCCCCATCCCATGTACAGTCTACTTGTTTCATCCCCCATGTGCACTCTTCTGGTCCACCAGGCGCATGGTACAGAGCACCCCCGTGTTCAGGGTACTGTCCCTCCCCATGTGGGGTTGCTGTCCCCCCCCAAATGCAGGGTTCTGGTCACTTCCCAGGGGAAGGGCACTGTTCCCCCACATGTGCATGATAGTGGTCCAACCACACGAGCAGTGTATTACTCTCTCCTCTCCCCAGTACTGGTACCAGTCCCCCCATGTGATGGGTACTCGGCCTCCTCAGGAGTAGTCTGATCACCCCCCACCCCGGTGCATGGGGAAATGATCCCCTAAGATGCAGAGTACAGGCCCCCTATCGGGGCAGTGATTGGTCCCTCCCCAGGTGCACAGACTGGCCAATCATCCCTCAAGTAGTGTGTACTGGTCCCAACTCCATTGACAGGCTACTGGCCCCCCCCCACCAAGTACTGTGTACTGGTTCCCAGCTTAGTATCAGTGAACTGGTCCCCCAACCCTCATGTGCAGCACCCTGGTTCCCCTTCCCTCTCCCCATGTGCATGGTTCTGGTCCCCCCACAGTGCATGATACTGGGCCCTTCCCCACCCACTCATGTTCAGGATACTGTCCCACCCCACTTCCCACAGGTGCTGGTATCTGCCAAGCCACAGGTGCAGGATTCTGGATCAACCCAATGAGCAGGGTATTGCTCTCCCCTTCCCCATGTACTGGTAACTGCCCCCCCAAGGTGATAAGTACCCCCTCCCTGGGTGTGTAGGTGTCTGGTGACTCAACCCCCAGGTGCACTGGCAAATGGTTCCTCATGATACAGGGTACTAGCACCCCATTAGGAAAAGCAATTGGACCCCAACCCCCCCAGTTTCCCATCATCCCCCAAGTAGTGTGCACTGGTCCCCACCCCAGTGTCAGGTTACTGGCACCCCCTTCATCCCCACTTGCAGTGTACTGGTTACACCCCTCACTCTCCCCACGTGCATGGTTCTCGTCCCCCAGGTGCATGGTACTTGGCCCTTCCCCAACCCCATGTTAAGGGTACTGTCCCACCCCACCTCCCCACAGGTGTTTCTACCAGTCCCCCTCCCTCAGATGCAGGATTCTGATTCACTCCAACTAGCAGTGTATTGCTCCCCCTCCCCATGTTTTGGTACCAGCCCCCCCAAGGTGATGGGTACTCGCCCCCACCCATTGGGTGTAAGTATCTGGTCAACCCCCAGTTGCACAGGGAAATTGTCAGCCAAGATGCATGAAACTGGCCCCCCATTAGGGGCAGTGTTTGGTCCCCCCCAGTTTCCCATCATCCTCCAATGAGTGTCTACTGGTTCCTACCTCAGTGTCATCGATCAATCAATCAAAATTTTATTTGTAAAAAGCACCTTTCTCAACCAAGGCGCTTGTACATAAAATGGGCATCATAAAACATTATAAAAATAACAACATCATTAATCGATAAAAGCCAGTTCAGGGTATCAGGGTACTGTCCCACCACACCTCCCAACAGGTGCTGGTATCTGCCCCCCCCCCGATGCAGGGTTTCGGATCAGCCCAATGAGCAGAGTATTGCTCTCCCCTTCCCCATGTACTGGTAACGGTCTCCCCCAAGGTGGCAGGTTCCCTTTCCCCGGGTGTGTAGGTGTCTGTTGACTCAACCCCCAGGTGCACTGGCAAATGGTCCCTCGTGATGCAGGGTACTGGCACCCCATTAGGCAAAGTGATTGAAATCCCACCCCCCCAGTTTCCCATCATCCCCCAAGTAGTGTGTACTGGTCCCCACCCCAATGTCAGGTTACTGGCACCCCCTCCACCCGCACTTGCAGTGTGCTGGTTACCCCTCTCACTCTCCTCCTGTGCACGGTTCTGGTCCCCCAGGTGCATGGTACTTGGCCCTTCCCCAATCCCCATGGTAAGGGTACTGTCCCACCCCACCGCCCCACAGGTGTTTCTACCAGTCCTCCTCCCTCAGATGCAGGATTCTGGTACAGCCCAGCTAGCAGTGTATTGCTTCCCCCCACTCCCATGTTTTGGTACCAGCCCCCCCCAAGGTGATGGGTACTTGCCCCCACCCATTGGATGTAAGTATCTGGTCAACCCCCAGTTGCACGGGGAAATTGTCAGCCAAGATGCATGGAACTGGCCCCCCATTAGGGGCAGTGTTTGGTCCCCCCCAGTTTCCCATCATCCTCCAATGAATGTCTACTGGTTCTTACCTCAGTGTCATCAATCAATCAATCAAAATGTTACTTGTAAAAAGTGCCTTTCTGCAACCAAGACACTTGTACATAAAATGGGCATCATAAAACATAAAAATAATAACATCATTAATCGATAAAACCCAACAGTTTAAACTATATAAATTACAGAGGCGGCCTAAAAGCCACTATTAGTCAGGCTAAATAAGTGTGCTTTCAATGCAATTTAAAAACTCTGGATGGTCAGGCAGTCTCACACCCGGCGAGGTAGAGAATTTCACGGGGTCGGGGCCACAAAACTAAAAGACCGCGCCCCAGATGTCTTTAAACGGACCCTGGGTATCTCTAGCAATCCCTCATCGGTGGATCAGAGAGGGCGGAGGGGGAAGTAAGGGTGAAGGAGATCTTGCAAGTAACTAGTTCCCTGATCGTGTAGGGCTTTATACATCAGCAAACCGACCTTGAAGGCGAACCGCCACTGTACTGGCAGCCAGTGCAATCCGTAGAGCACAGGCTTTATATGACTGGTCCTAGAAGAACCCATCAATAGCCTGGCTGCCACATTCTGCACTAGCTGCAGGTGGCGGATATCAACACCCAGTAGCCCTAGGTAAAGGAAGTTTGCAGTAGTCAAGGTGGGAGGTAAAAAAGGCATGGACAAAAGTTGGAAGATCGTCGTAAGGAACCAAATGTTTCACCCGGGTGATATTCCTCAGGTGGTAAAAAGAGGTTTTGACTACTGCCACCACCTGAGATTTCAGGGTTAGACCATCATCAAATATAATGCCCAGGTTCCACACCCAGTCTGATGCAGTCAGCTGTACACCCCCAAGCCACAACCCAGAGGGTAATCCTGCCGACATGCCCACCTCTTGACGATCTGGGTCCACAACCAGCTCCTCAGTTTTAGCTGGGTTCAACCTAAGCAAACTCGCACTCATCCAGTCTTGGATCTTGGCTAGACAGTTGTTAAACACTGAGAGGAACACATTCTGATCAGGTACAAAGAACATGTACAGCTGAGTATCATCTGCATAGCAGTGAAAACTCAAACCATACTGCCTAATCTCTCCCAACAGCAGCATATACACTGCAAACAACATGAGAGACAGAATGGAACCCTACAGCACCCCACAGTACAGGGGTAGAGGGACTGAAAAATAAACTCCAGACTCCACTCTCTGAGTCCTACCCTCGAGGAAAGATTGAAACCATCTGAGGACTGTACCATACAGTCCACAGATGAACCGCAGGCATTCCAACAGTATCCCATGGTCAACAGTGTCAAATTCTGCAGAGATCAAAAAGGACCAAGATGGAATAGGTCCTACAATCTCTTGCTATCAGGAGGTCATTTAATACCTGAGCAAGGGCCATCTCAGTGCTAGGTCTCTTCCTAAATCCTGACACGAGAATCATAGACATTGTGGCTTGTCAAATGGTCATCCAACTGCGACGCAACCACATTCTCAATAACCTTACCAGCAAAGGGCAGGTTAGAGACAGGTCTGTAGTTCACCAAACAGTTCAGGTCCAGGGAGGATTTTTTAAGGAGGGGACAACAATTGCCTCCTTCAGGGAATCCGGAAAGATCCCCCTCTCCAATGACCTCCAGACTATTTCAGCAAGGACTGGGCTAGATTTCTCTACACATCCTACTAGGAGGCATGTGGGGTCAGGATCCAAACTGCAGCAGGCTGGTTGCAACGTCTGGATGACCATCACAATGTCAGTGACTGCAGGTCAGCGAAAGTCAGATCAAGTAAACTGAGGGTATGACATCTCCTGCCAACCACCGCAGCTCCCATGAGAGGAGGGCCAGACAGATGCCAGATCTGACTGTGGTAACCTTATCTGCGAAGAATTGAGCAAACTCATCACACCGTTCTTGTGAAAAAGCTCCCACAGGCTGAAGACAGATTGGATTGCACAATCTGTCCACAGTCTGGAAGAGCTGAGCTGGTCGATTCTGTGCAGCAGCAATCTCCCTTGACAGGAATTCTGCCTTCTTACGGGTGATTGCCAATTGATAGGCCACATAATGGACCATCAATCTAAGCCTGTCACACTCCAGACCTGACTTCTGCCAGCTCCTCTCTAGCCTTCGTCCCACTCTCTTCAACTCCTTCAAGGTCTCATCAAAGTAAGGAGACTCTGAATGAAGAGTGAGGGGATGAACACGAACAGAAGCTATGGAATCCAGGGCTGCCACCACCTTATTATAGGCAAGTACTAGATCCCCTAGATCCATGCATTCACCCTGTATACCCAATAGATCCAGCACCGCTATTAGGCCATCTGGGGTAACACCCCTCAAAGTGCGGTACTGGACCATTTCAATAGGGGCAGGCCTACTGGAAGGAGCCACAAAACTGAACCCAATGATGTGATGATCAGATCACCCAACTGACTCCACCACCAAACTGGATATCTCCATCTCCAGGAGGAACATTAAGTCCAATGAGTGACCACCAATATGAGTCAAGGAGTAAACAACCTGTGTAAGGCCCAGCAAACTCATTAGTTGGAGGAAGTCATGTTACTGGCACCCCCACTAACAGTGTACTGGTTACCCCTCTCCATGTGCACGGTTCTGGTCCACCAGGTGCATAGTACCTGGCCAGTTCCCAATCTCCCCATGTTCAGGGTACTGTCCCACCCACCCCACCTACCCATATGGAGCTGCTATTGGTCCCCCTCACCCCCCAATGCATGGTTCTGGTCACCTCCCAGGTGCGGGGGACTGATTCCTTCACATGTGCATGATAGTTGTCCACACCCATGATCAGCGTATTGGTCTCCCCACTCTCCGTACTGGTACTGGTCCCACCAATGTGATGGGTATTAGGCCCCACCCAGGTGTGGGGGACTGGTCGCCCCCCAGGTGCATGGGGAAGTGGTCCCACAAGATGCAGGGCACTGACCCCCAATCAGGAGCAGTGATTGGTCCCCCCTGCCCCCCCAGGTTCAGAGACCGGCCAATCATCCCTCAAGTAGTGTGCACTGGTCCCAGCCCCATTGTCAGGCTACTGGCCCCCTCCATCATGTACTACCTACCCAGCTAATTTATCACCCTGTATACTGGTTTCCAGCTCAGTGCCAGTGAACTGGTCCCCCCCCACCCTCCTGTGCAGCACACTGGTTCCCCCTCTCTCCATGTGTATGGTTCTGGTCCCCCCCAGCAGATGGTACTGGGCCTTTCCCCCACCCTCTCATATTCAGGGTACTGTTCCACCTAACCTCCCCAAAGGTACTGGTATCTGCCACCCCCCCAGATGCAGGGTTCTGGATCAGCCCAACAAGAAGGGTATTGCTTCCCCCCACTTCCCCATGTACTGGTAACAGTCCCCCACCCCCAAGGTGACAAGTACCCACCAGGTGTGTGGGTGTCTGGTGACTCAACACCCAGGTGCACTGGGAAATGGTCCCTCATGATGTAGGGCATTGGCCCCCCATTAGGGAAAGTGATTGGTCCCCCACCCCTCCAGTTTTCCATCATCCCCCCAAGTAGTGTGTACTGGTCCCCATCCCAGTGACAAAGAGGATGCTCATTACCTGAATAGGAGTTCCTCTGTGACACCAGTGTAATTTTTTAAACAGCCCCCAAGGAAGGAAAGGGAAGGGATCATACTTTGTCCTCAATGAGCTAGCTGCAGAGTCCAGAGTCATGAAGGGCTGAGGTGTCTAGCACCTTATCTCCTGACACACCAGTGACCCGAGTTTGGGAATAGAGTTGGGACATTCAATGGTTGGCCAGGGGAAAGAAGAAGGATCAAGCCCCCGGTGGATGGCTGTCCTCCCTTGGGAGAAGGTGTAGTTCTTACCTGGAGGTGTCCAGGTGATGGTGCAGTTTGGGTACACCAAGACAATCCAAACACAGGTGTTTGAGAAAGCAGATCTTGTCCATTATGCCACTACATGTGAGCAGCTACTGAAGGGGCACTCACTGCAGAAAGATGCCAGTCAGCCAATCAGGGACTCCGATTCTCAGACCCCATTGTATAATTGCTGTTATTCTCTAGCGGTCAAAGTTATCTGCAGCTAAGTGTTTTTGTTTGTTTTTTTTATCCGAACCTCAGTACGACTGATTGCCTGCCAGCCTCTTCACTTTCAGTCTCCTCTGCCAGTTCACTGTCATCCCCACACACACACACACACACACAATTGCTGAGTGCCAGGACCATGAGACAAAGTGGGTAGGGATAATGGGATGCTGGGATGTATAAGGAGAGCGAGCATGACAGTGGCCACCCAGAGTTTCCTTTCCTGCCACCCCCTCAACTGTGGATGCCCCATTGTCTGTTCCCCACCCTCAGTGCACACACGATAGAGAGAGTGAGAGACAGCATCATCACTCTTTCCCACCTGCACCATGGCTGAAATGTCCTGTGAGACAGCAAGAGAGAAAACTTTAGGATGTTGTTGTCTGTGGCCTTCCCTTGCTCCCCGGTACAGAACAGTGCTACAGTTTATGTGCAGGAGAGATCTGTGTATTTGCTGTAGCCTGTCTCTCTCTCTCTCTCTCTCTCTCTCTCTCTCTCTCTGTCTTTTTCTTTGGGAACCTTTATGCTGCCTTCCCACCTCCCATACAACAAGTTCTCTATGTCTCATTCTATCAACGCCCCCCCCCCCATCTCAGTGAGAGAGTATAACTGAGTTTTTTCCCCAACATTCAAGAACGGAGCTTGGTGCTTAGAGAGACAGCGACACAGAGAAAGCGAGACAGGGAGAGTAACAGTGAGAGAGAGAGACAGAGACACTGGGGGAGGAGCATTGAAGAGACAATGCGTGCTGTGTCCACTCTCTGTGTGCCTGTGGATAGTAATGTGTTAGGGAGGACATAGTTGGGAACAGCACATGCAAGCGGCATATGCTTGTGTGTGTCTGTCTGTCCGTAATTCATAAGAGAAAGGGACAAAGACATAGAAATTGTCAGCAGATAAGAACTGCCTGGCCCATCTAGTCTGCCCGTAAGCCCTTGTACTGGATCACTGCTTCTGACCTACTCGCTGCTGTACTCTATGGTTCCCCTTTGCCTGTCCCAAGAATGCTTGAATCCATCCATAGTGCTTGCTCCCACCACCTCCTGAGACAGACCATTCCACACATCCACCACCCTCTCTGTGAAGAACGTCCTCACATTCCCTCTTAACCTCCCACCTTCCAATTTCATGTCATGTCCCCTTGTTCTTGTGCTCCTGCTGTACTGGAAAATGTCTCCCCCTGCACCTTGTTTATAGCCTTGAGGTACTTGAATGTTTTTATCATATCCCCTCTTTCCCTCTTCTCTTACAGTGAGTACATATTGAGGTCCCTTAATTTATCCTCATAAGTCTTGTGTTGCAAGCTCTGTACCACCTTATTCACCCTTCTCTGGACCATCTGCAGCCTGTCAATATCCTTACAAAGGTGCGACCTCCAGAACTGCAAACAGTACTCCATGTGAGGCCTGATCTTGGTCTTATATAATGGCATCACTACCTCCCTCTTTATGCTGGTGATAGCCCTGCCTATGCACACCAGCATGTCACTGGCCCTCCCAGCTGCCTTAGCACTTTGACATTTTCAGGTCATCTGAAATAAGAAACCTCAGGTCCCTTTCCTTCTTTGTGACTGTCAGCAACTCCCCTCCCCTCTCCCCTATCCTGTAGTTTTCCCCAGGGTTTCTGTGTCCCAGGTGCATAATTTTGCACTTTTTTAATTAAACTTCGGTTGCCAGTCCTCAGACCAGTTTTCAAGCTTCCCCAAGTCCCTCCTCATTTTCTCCACCCCCTCTGGGGTATCCACTGTGTTACAGATCTTGGTGTCATCTGCAAACAGGCAGACCTTTCCCTTCAGCCATTCTGTAATGTTACTAATTAAGACATTGAACAGGACAGGCCCCAGGACTGATCTCTGTGGAACCCCACTGGTCACCCCCTCTCCTCAGACTGCACCCCATTTACCACCACTCTCTGCCTCCTGTCTGTTAGCCAGTTTCTAACCCAGTTTACCACCCTTTCCCCCATGCCCAGCCTACCCAGCTAATTTATCAGCCTCCTATGTGGGACATTGTCGAAGGCTTTGCTGAAATCAAGGTAAGCGTTGTCCACTGCCCCACCGTGATTTACTTCCTTTGTCACCCAGTCAAAGAAATCAACCAGATTTGTCTAACATGACCTCCCCACTGTGAATCCATGTTGCCTATGGTCCTGGGTTCCAATGACCTCTAGATGCCCACCATCCTTTCTTTAAGCAATGTTTCCATGATCTTCCCCACTACTGAGGTGAGGCTGTCCAGCCTATATTTCCCCACCTCCTGCCTGCTGTCGGATTTGTGTAGAGGGACCACATGTGCTCGCCTCTAATCCTCTGGTACCACCCCTGTGTTGAATGACTCAGTGAACATGGCTGCCAAAGGTACTGCTATCTCCCTTCACAGTTATCTTAATATCCTTGGGTGTATGCCATCTGGTCCCATCACTATGTCCACCTTCAATTTAGTCAGTTCCTGCAGGACTCTTTAGTCTGTGAATGGACTATTGTCCACCTCTGCTCCCCCTTGGCAATGGCTGTACTGCTGTGGCCCTTGCCCCTCCCCCTCTTCTGTGAATATTGAACAGAGAGACACAGTGGGTGTCTTGGGGAAGGGGGGAGCACATGACAGTTCTTAGGCATGGTACTATCACTTCCAAATACCTAAACTGCACATATAAGCAAGCAACATTTGGCATTAACAAATGCTTCTTTTTATTGATGTTGGTAAGGCAAGGGAATTCTACAAAAACAATGTTGCACTCCCTTAGGACTTGGGCTCTGAAATGGAAGAGGAGGCAGATGAGATCCAATATATGACAATTGGTTTGTGAACACACCAAGAAAATTTGACTGGACATTTCTTCATTTGCTTTATTAGTATAAATATTTTTGGATATTATCAATTTGATAATTTATATTTAAGTTTAAAGGTGTCCTGGTTTAAAGAATAACTGTTAATGTAAACGTATAAAAGGGTGTAAAAGCTTGGAGCATCAACACTTTGGAGGCAATGTAGTGCAGTGGTTTAAGGCTCTAAGCTGCAAACCTGGAGACATGAGTTTGAATTCCAGAGCCCCCACTTGCATACTGTGTGACCCTGAGCAAGTCAGTTAACTGCCTTGTGCTCCCAGGTCGCACCTGTAAACAAGCTTTCAGCTTAGTGTGTGTCTCTCCTTATTAAAAAAAAAGGAGAGATTAACTTACATGAAAAATTAAAAGGACTTATAGATATTGTTTTTTTTGACCCCTCGAAAATAAGAAAAAAAATTTATGCTTTTAGAAATTACTTAGGTTTAAAAATTTGAGATGGATTATTATTATGCTTATGTTGATTATAGAATAAAAATATATTTCTGAATAAAAATAAAGTATAAAAAAAAGTAAATTTAGTATGGGTTTTTGTTAACCATCTTGGTTTTACTTCCTGATTATTTTCTCACTTTTGGAATAATCAAGTTCAAGTTCATTACACAAAAACGTATGTACTAACACATGTTGTAACATACAAAAATAGATTTTTAAATCAAGATAAAAATAGAGGTTCACATGAAGATCACCATTAAATCTCATCATACAAAAAAAATAATTAACAAATGGACATAAACATGGAACTCCAGATTATTTGTAAGAGCATGCAGAGCATAATGATCACATTTTTTGTTTGCTGCACTTTATCCCCCCAATGGACCAGCCCCCATTGGTCCTACCCCATGCCCAGCTCCATCATCCACTGCCCAGGGACTTACCATGCCTAGGTACATTACTGGATTGCACCCTAGGGTGAGACCTTCCAAAATGCTCCCTTCCTCCCATCAGACCATGGTAAGTGGTCCTGGGTGTGCTACAGGTCAGTGATGTGGGATCTGCGGTGTGAGGCAGATATCATCTAGCTCATCCAAAGTGTTTTTCCATTTTCCTCATCACCTGGGAGGCAGGACATGCAGTGACATCACAGGTGCACACACCAATGTCTGCCCCACCTCCCATAGATACTAGCACCAGCTGTCAGACCCCCAGTTTCCATAAGGGGTCAGGTGAGCACCAGGAGCTTCTCCCCACCCCACCCCCCTCGGAGGAGGACAACAGTCAATGAGCTACTCAGTCCTTCCCACTGGCTGACCCTCTGACACCCAGACTCACTTCTGAACCTGGGTCATCAACATCGCAAACGGTTGCACTGTGTCAGTGAGCTAGCTACAATGAGCAATATTTGTGGTAGCAAAAATCACTGCTTTCAGTGAAGAGAATAAATAACTTTTAGCAACTCTATTTCTATCGTATGTTGTAACCTTTTTAATGAAACCACAAGGCTCCAGTCACTTTCTGCTTACGGTCACTAGGAGTGGACAGTCCAACAGCAAATGCTGTATTAGTACTGCATTTACACTGAATGTCTTGGTTATTCTCTTTACCTTTCCAATACAAGGCCTGAGCAGTTTCTAAAATGCCTAATCTACATCTGCATAAGTCAACTCTATATTTCATCATTTCACAGAAGGATAAATAAACTTATCCATTTCTAAACTGCTTACACTCTTTATATAATGATAAGCCTGGAATACATATGAATTTTCCATAGATCATTTGAAAATAATTATCTTTCAGTCGGTTCTCTACTTTGCTAACAATTTGCTATATGATGTTCCTGGCTATATATATCTATATATCCTATATGCTTGGCATGCCCACTCTCTTAACAATATTGTTCAAGTTATAAAACCACTTAAAACACTCTGTATATAGACTAGCTTCTGACCAAATATTATGCAGTATGGAATTAGGGCTAGCTTCAATTATTTTCCACCAGCATCTGATAGCCCTTATGTGTATTCTGCATTCAAGTGATAGTATATTTAATTCTACATGCAAGAGTTGCTGATGGAGTATTGAAGAGTAATAATATTTTCCTAATGAAGATATTTTGAATTGCTTCAAGCTTTGTAATTTTGGATTTTCGACATAGCATACCCCAAATTTTGGAGGTAAATAGAAATTGGCTATTGATCTTTGCCTCAAATGTTTTTTTGCAGGGCTATATGTATGAATTACCTGCAAACTGATGCCAAAATCTGAGAATGCCTTTGCTAGATAGAAGGGCTTTCCACTTTGTGCTTCCAAATTAAAAAAAAGGTGACAAAAAAGATATTTCCAGCTATTTCCAACTATAGGCCTATAGCCATACTCTCAGTTTTAAACAAAATCCTTGAGAAACTAGTGGCCACTCAGGTTACTGATTTCCTCTCTAAATATAATCTCTTATCACAAAACCAACACAGCTTCCGTAAAGGCCATAGTACCTCCACTGCCTTGCTGCAACTTACAAACGATTCCATAAGTGCCATGGACTTGGGACTTATAACAGAAGCAGTGTTTATTGATCTTACAAAGGCGTTTGATCTAGTGGAGCATCCTCTCCTTCTTGCATGCCTCCGATCTATTGGTTTTTCTGACCAATATGTAGGTTGGCTTTCAAGCTACTTAACTAATTGAAGTCAAATAGTAAAGTTTAACACTTCAGTGTCCAGTCAAACAACCATTAATGTGGGAGTTCCACAAGGGTCCATTCTGGGCCCTCTTCTCTTTTCTATCTTTATAACTCGCATATCACTTGATACCCCATCATGTTCATCTATATTGTATGCAGATGATCTTGATCTGTACTCTAGCTCTACAGACATACAAGTAATTAACAGTCGTCTGTCATCTGCTTTTCTAACTATACAGAACTGGCTTAACAAACACAAACTTGTCCTCAGTATTAGCAAAACACAGGATATGCTCTCTGCCTCTGTTGCCAATCTAAAAACCAACCGTCCCTGATATAAAGTTGCCTGTGCTGTTGGCTCATCTTTGATGACAGTAAGCTCTTTCAAGTATCTTTATTTATGTTACTTTTATTTTATTGAAGGAATCAGAATTACAACCTTTGAGCCAAGGACTCCTTTGCACAGGCTCTACATCATATATAAATTACATACACGATATAAATACAAGAAATGACAAGATATACAATAATAAATAAACAGAGAACATACCAGAAAAACATACATTGCAAGTTCGGAGGCAGTATTTGCAATAAGAGGATACAGTAAGGACAAGTTACAGTTTAAGGGTGGAAAGGACCAACCCATGTTAAATAATTTTAAATTCAGCATGTACAATAACATTTACAGAAAATCAAAAGGTTATAGTCACAGGCAAGGGGGAGAAAGACTAAGCACAGTCACAATTGGAGTGGGAGAGGATTTCAGCACGGAGTAGGGTTTTAAATGGGCCTAGTCGTGTTCCTGGGTGATGGCCAATGGCATTTCATTCAACCAGAGGAAGGCTCTGTAATACAAGGAGCATTGGCCCAGAGAGGTCCTGCGGTAGGGTACAGAGGGGGGGGGATAGCAAGGCGCTCTGTGTAGACTGTGGCTGAGTGGAGGGCTGAACAAGGTGGCGGAGACCTGGGGGAGACATGTTTAGGGAGAGCTTCCTAGCAAGGAGACAGGTCTGGTACCTGAGTCTGCCTTCAAAGCTAAGCTAGTTGGTGTGTTTACAGAGCTCTCAGGTGCTTGTCCAATGGTTACATCCAGTGACTAACCAGCAGGCTTTATTCAGGGAGATCATGATTCAACGCAGGGCAGTGAGGTCAGCCATGCCATAGAGAACAATCCCATAGTCATTAAGGGAGAGCACTGATGATGTCATGGCAAGACCTAGGGCATCAGGAGGCAGACACTCCCTGTGCCTATATAGGACACCTAGTCTGGAATTGATAGCTGAGCAGATTGATGTGATTGCGGTATGTGAGAGAGGAGTCAAGGGTGATGCCCAGGTATTTAAAAGTGGGCACAAGGTCAAGGGGGGAGCCCTAGACATTAACGATGTTGAGGGGGAAATCTTTAAGCTTATTTTGTCTGTGGGTGAAAAGCATGGCCTTGGTCTTTTTGTAATTCAGGACAAGACGGTGCTCTGAAAGCCAGGCCTCTGCTTCAGAAAAGGAGCTTTGCAGGGAGGATTGAAGGGAGTGGGGGTCTGAGTGGCTGTCAAATATAACCACGTCATCAGTGAACAGAAGCATTTGTCCCAAGCAGGCCTTTGGGAGAGTATTCAAGTACATGCTAAACAGGAGGGGCGGTCTTCTTAATGAAACCTTAACATTTGAGCAACACATCATGGCCACATGCAAATCTGTTAATGCTAAGCTTGGGACTGCATACAAAACAAGTTACATTCTAAATCCCTCTGCTAGGCTGGCCATTGCCCAGGGTATCTTGCTCCCATCAATAACATATGGCGCTGTTACCTATACCAATGCACTGAAGAGTACCCTATGTTAATGGGATACTACCTACAATAATATATGTCGATATGCTTCTGCTTCACCTCTACTGAAACACCATTGCTTACTATATACTGACCTATTCTGGCCTTCCCCATCAGCCCATCAATTACTTGCCTTTGGGTCACTATTGGATAACATCATCAGATTAAACACACCCATTTCTCTTGCATCTATGCTAGTCCCCCTGTCCTCCTCTTATGGGCTCTGATCTACAGAACTCTTCCCGTTAGCTACCCCTAGATGCAGAACATCAAAAGGTGCCTCAGCCTTCTCTCATCCGGCCCCCCAAAACTGGAACTCGTTACCCCTAAATGTTCGTCTGGCACCTAGTCATGCTGTCTTCAAAAAGTTGCACTACAACCTACCTGTCAAAAATGCCCAGTGCACTTGCTTCAATCTTCCTTAGGCTACATTATTTCCACAGCTCTGTAACCTAATCTACCTTGCTCTCCCTTAATGCTACAGCTATGTTTGTGGTTAACTAGTACTGTCTATTACGTGTCACAATATCACTTACTGTAAAATGGAATACGCTACTGATTTTCTGTATCTCTTGCATCCATTCTGTAGTTGCTCACATTTTTGTGTACAAACTGCTCTTGATGGTTCATTTGTGAAGTGATGTGCTATAATTTTTATGTTTGCTGAATTTCAGACACCATTGCTATTGTATTTTTCTTTATTGTATGTATGCCTGATCAATTTTATTGTATATTTCTTTAAGGTATGTATGCCTGTTTAATTGTTGTACCCCCCCAGGTCGTGCCTGAAAATAGTCACTCTCGGGTCTAGTGTGCCTACCTGGTAAACAAAAACTAAATAAATAAAATAAATAAATATACTGTATACTCCATCCTTCTTTATTATCCATAAACACACCTAAATATTTATATTCACTGTTGGTATTGAAAGACGATTGATTTACTTTCCATAATGCATCGTGTCCTTTACATTTACTTAAACAAAACATTTTAGATTTGTTCAAATTGATGTCCAACTTCAGTGTAACTAAATTATTGATGGTACAGAATATAGCACTTTTAAGTACTACTTTTGGAATATGTTTCTTACATATATTCAGAATGCTTTCTTTAAATATATTCCCATTTTGTTTACTGTTTTATCTGCCAGAATTCTCCTCAGTTTATTCTTTTGATCTCCTTATGTAATTTTTCAATGTTTGAGATCTACCATTACTGGTAAGTAACTAACCTACAGTATATTCTTCCACTGGGCAATCTGCCTTCTCCTATCGACTTCCCTCACTCTGGAAGTAATTCTCCTCATCCATCAGCCTTACCTCATACCCTGGCTCCATCAAGCACCAGTTGAAACTTTAATCCCATCCAACATGTTCCTGTTTTTCATTCTCCTGAAACTTCGTCCAACCTGAGCTAGGTTTTAAATGCGAGATTATGATGCCAGTTCCTTGACTGCCCTTGTTTGGGCATACCTTCTTGACTTGTGACCACACTTTGCTCCGAGTATTAATTTAATATTTATTTTTTTTACTTTTTGTATTTATCCACTGTTGGACCAACCTACTTACAAATGTTTGTTAATCTGACTTATTACAGTGTATTGTACTGCTTCTCCCTTTGTTCCCTTCCCCTGGGTCACAATAGGAAATGAGACTTTGCTCAGTGTGCTTTTCCTGGTTACAAATTTTCAAATCAATAAATAAATTATTCAATGGCATCTCCCTCCATAGAGCCACACCTTTGGAACGATTCCCAAACAGTACCAGATAGCAGAATAAGAGGCAAGCCAGACAGGAGTCACAAAAAGTTACAAAAGACAACAAGTCTTGGAGGATGGCAAGGCAAAAGCCAGCCCATCTACGAGACACCAGATCCAAATCAGATTATTTAGGGAAAAGATGGATCATGGAACATATAGATTAGCAGCCAATTGGAATGAAAACAAGCCACAGAAGAGGCCATGCTACAGTTGTTATACCCCCAGACAGGACCAGCATGCAATTACTAAGCTTCTGGAGAGAAAATTAAATGCGAAATGCCAACCATGTTAAAAAAAGGTAATGCCCAGAAACAGAGGCATGACCACACGTGTGATGAACAAAACCAAAAGCTGCAAAGTCTGCATGCAATCTGTCATGTGAGCCAAAGAGAAGAATAATGTTCTATGGGCATCCAGATAATATGGAATTACTTCTCCTGGACTGAGGAGGAAAGGAAATAGACAAAGAAAGTTAGAGACTGACACAGTGCAAAGAAAGACAGCACCCTGTAAAGGAACCAAGGAAGGGTGTAGAGTTAAAACCCTATCTCAGTGAATGATAAATAATGGGTCAGTTCTGAATAGTTGGCAAGCCAAGGGGGTGGCAACCAGACAAAATACCACTCAGACAAGGAAATGCTTATAATAAGTGGCAGTATGTAGGTCCCTATGAGGCTCATGTAAGAGACTCCAGAAACAAATAAAGGATCTATGCTATGACCAGTCTACAGACAGGGGACCATCCTAACAGAAGCAGTGTAAGGAACCTGCAGGACACCATCAACTGAGCTACAACTGTGCCCCTGGAGACAGCATGAAAGGTGGAAAAGGACTAAGAGTGCATCTGTACTAAAGAGCACCTGAGGCCAGAGTCTGAAAGGGAGAAAAAGTAGAACAAAGCGCACATTACTGGACAGTAGAAGGGGCCAGGGATCAAGCACATCAAATACTGAAACATGAACACAACAGAGAACACAGGAGCCCATTAAGCCATCACTAGAACCACTGAGACAGCAGGGAAAACCCTGAGGGGGAAACAGCAACAGCGGCATAAACCAGACATGATGTTACAGGGGTAGAAGGTCAGAATGAGAAAAAAAAAAACACCCATAGAGGAAGGGGAGAAAAAAGCATGACTGGAAGGGACCAATTGGGGCAACCAGAACAGATGAAACCAGAAGGGGACAACTAGAATCAAGGCAGCTGGTGTCTCTCAGAATGGTAGAAAATACTTGTGAGAGCAGAGGACAAAGAACCCAGCCAAGAGAGGAATAGTATGCTCTTGAACCCATAAAAAAACAGGCTGAGGAACAAGCCATAAATCAAAAGGACCCATACTGATATGGAGGTAAAGGGACAACAGAAAGTCCTGCAAGATGAGCTGCTTTGGAGACCAGTGGAAGATGCCTGGTTTTAAGTCCAGAGAAGGGAAAAAGTCCCTGTCGGGGGCAGCTCTGGCCCTGTATCCCAGTTCTGTAGGAAACATGCAGAGCAGTGAAAGTGGCAATGAAAGAATGCACAATACCCTTCAGAAGCAGGGAGCGGAGGCCATCCACCATGACAACAGTGGAAGAAGCAACCACACAAACTGGGATGGGGCACAACAAACATATACAGCACAAGGCTCAAAAGGCTAGGACTGCAAAGAGACTACCCAGCCACACTAGGACCACGAAATACCTGAATTACGACCACCCAGGTAACACTGATGGAGGGATCAACAGGAGAGCCCAACAGAGGATGCACATCAATGCATAAAACCAAACATGCCTGCCGGTAGGGTAGTATCACATACTATAAGGAGTATGGGCAAACAGGGCAGAGGTTAACCATTTCCAATGGGAAATCTAACCCCAGTCCAAACAGTATAAAGCCAGAAAGAGCAAGGCAGCACCGAAAGCCTGACCATAACAATGAATCCAATAGCATGAGCTAGCAGAACCTGAAACCACAATGACAGCAACAAGCATCCAATGTGGCAAGGAGGAGTGGCATTGGAAATGTTTGTCAACTTCAAAATCACAGGCAACAAAAGGACACGTGCAAGGCAATAAGCATTGAAGGGCCATCGGACAGACAAACCAACCACATAAAGAGCCAGAGACAGAAACCATCACTGGCAACCATGAATGACAAACATAAGCCAGGAAAAAAACATGGCCATATGTAAGACTATGGTAAAGTTGAAAAGGGCAGGTACCCCATGGCAGCAAGGCTCTAGAGGCCTTGACATTGGGTACAGTGCACAATTCAATCATTAGATTGTGAAATGTTCTTCCTGGAACTGTGGTTAAGCCAAAAGACATTATGCATGTCAAAAAATTCTGGATCTATAACAAACAGAAACACTGATGGATATGACCGCTGAATAATGGGAGGACAGTCTTGATGGGCCTTGTCCCCTTCAGTCCATAATTTCAGGTTATGTTTTTTGGATCAAGTAAAAAGATTAAAGTGGCTTGGGATATCTTAAATATTGCCATCACAAATGTTCAATTATTTTAACTGGTTGAATCATATAAGTATTTCTGCCTTTTCATGAATTCCAATTTTATGTATTTATTGAACATTTTCTTAAATTGGTCAAACTTAGGTAAATTAAATAGGGTTTCAGACAGCTCATTTAACAAGCCAGTGGTCCTAACAGCGAATGAATGCCCACCCAGCTGACTATGACAAAAAAGGGCTTTCCGAACCATGCTCCTAGTTTTGTAAAGACTGTCGACAGGGTGGAAGTAGTGAGTTAGAGCTAGGGAAGATAGGCCCAGTAGCAGCTTCTTGATTAACAGATATGTTTGAAACTTAATTCTGCTAGTTAGGGGTAACCACTTTTTTGGGGTGTAGAGGGTGCAGCTATGGGTGCACTTGTGTACTCCAAGCACAAAGTGACGAGCCTTATTGCAGATTAAATTTGTTCTGCTGAGAATTGAGTCATGGCACTTGTGTAGACAGGGTGGCCACTGTCCACCAGTAACACTTCTAAGCTTGCCACTGTAATTGCACATGGGATGTCCTTATTAACAATTTCGTCAAAAATCATATTGCTAACTTAGGTTTTCCTGTACAAAGTAAGGAACTGCATCCCTCCTATGACTCAAGAACACAATGTTTTTTTTTTTTGTATTTAACATTTTGTTGATTTACTTATGTATTTATCTATTTTAACTAATTTATTTTAATTTTCAGATACAGCCTTTGAGCTCAGAGCTTGTTTACAAAGGTTCCATGTTAAGGAGAACAATACAATAGCAGACAAGCATGTTGGTTATACAGCAGCAAATATGAATTTACAGAGCACATAACATCAGTAGTCAAACTGAGAGCAAGTAACACTATACAATAAGATAAAAATATGACACATAGATGAACTATGAAAAGTATGGAGATCCATAGGCCAGCACCCAGAGATGTGGGATTGTCACAATTGTATCAGTAAAGTGAGGATGGGAGGTCAGAAAGTGAGAACTAGGTACAGGTGGTTGGGGGGGGGTTCCATGGGGAGGGTACAGGGTTAAAGGTGTGCAGTTGAGGTTGAGTAGGAAGTGGGGAAGAGGAAGCAGAAAGAGGAGGCTGGTGGCAGGGAGATTTACAATGCATAAATATACATGTACATTGGGAAACAAAAAGTTTTATGATGTTAAGCAGAATTTGAACAATACAGCATAGGTATTAGAATCCATTTATAGTAACCCATTTTGGCCCATTCGAGAGCTTATTGTTAATTCTATGATTATTCCTGCTGCGTATTTGATTATGCTGATTTCTGTTGTGGCATGGACCCCGGGAGGGAGCTAGCAAAGCTAGATGCCATGTACAACTGCTTTGCCCACTTTATCCTGGATGCTCCCCCATAATAGGTATCATTGTTCACCATACTGTATAAGGAGCTGAATTGGTTCCAATACCAGGATCATAGGAAATCACACTTGCTGCACTGCGTATACTGTTTTTTTTTCTTTTACAAAAAAATATGCAGAGATACATAACTAACATGCTATCAATTAGAGCAATAAGGAACAGCCTAAGATCATTTCATGGTCTTGAATATAAGACACCAATAGGCAGGACACTTGTGGGCTCCTTCTCTTTATCTTGTACAGGCCTTGTGGTCTGGAATGAAGTTCCTATGCACATTAGGTCAAGTAATGAACTTTGCTGCTCTTTCCAACATTTGTGTACATGGTTTTATGAGCAAGCAAACAAAATAAAGTGTTGTATTGTTCAACTGATAGGGTAAATTAAAATCTTTACATTGTTTAGATGCCAACAACATCAAATGCTGATATGCTTATTGAAGTGTGTGAAAGTCACTTGCCTTATCCATATAATGTAACAATGTTTTTATTATGTTAACTAATAAATGAAAGTTTAATATGGTTTGACAACCAGATAAAGCAGGACATGAATATAAGTATGCTGAATGCTGTTTAGAATATAACACGCTCACACTACAGCTCACTCATTTTATTTCAAATTGATGTCATTTTCATTATAGTTTTTATGACGGTGCTTCTAGTAATGTGGACATTTAGATCCTGTCCACACTTCAGCTTTTAAACTGTTTTAATACTTCTTAAAATGGTTTAAGGGGTGTGCGTTCACAAGGCTGATAACTTTGCCTGTGTTACGAACCATGATCTAATCCTGCTTGGGAAGAGGGAAGTGCTGAACAAAAAAATGTTCACAGGTAGTCCTACTTCTGCTCCTTCACAAGTATCCCATAATGCACCACAGCACCAGCAATGCCTTAAGCGGATGTCACTATGGTACTCTAGAACTCAAACGGCAAAACACAGTGCTAAAAAAACAGTGTGGATGCTCCAGATCCCTGAAGCAAGTCCATTTTTAAAAATGTTCCAAAAAAACATTTTCACAGACTCTACAGGGCCATAGCAACTTATTGACAGAGTCCAACACGTTGTTTGAGGTAATGGCCAAAAAGGAATGGGAATTCATTGTAAATTTTTATTGTACATATGCCTCACTCACAATTTAAAATGGGAATTTCAGTTTCCTGATTTCATACTGAGCTTTAGGTTACCCATACAGGATTCAGTCTGGAATCTGAAAATTAAAGACCACTTAAAGTGGGGTAAGGAAAAAAAGAGAAAAAAATCAAATTACAGGCCATCTGGGTGATAGAGGGATAGTTAGCAAAGCAATAATAATAATCAGAATCATGCAGATATACTATTGCTTGTAATGTCCAATACTGTTGTCATAAGCTGCTTGCTGTTACCATATTTAATTGTCTATACCTCTTACTGATGTGTTAACCCAACTGCTTGTTACATGTGTTCCCTCTGTTTCCCCTCTTCCAGGTCATGCCTGGAAACAAGCGTCAGCTCCGTGCATCTTTCCACAAACTTTCAAATAAATAAGTAAATGTTCAGCTAATGCTGTTGCAGTTCTAATGGGATTCGATGGATACTCCAGCTATCTGAGTCTGGATCTGACAGCCTATCCAGCCCCATTTGGATTTCACATTCAAAGTCAGATAAAGGGATCTGAGGTTGGCTAGTGAGGTCCTAGGTTAAATAGTGAGATCTGAGGTTGGATGCTTGCCTTTGATTCCTCATATCCTGGATAGTCAAAGTGGCTAGGTAATATCTAATTGGATCCTAGGGGACAGATCCAGTAGTCAGATACCAATGCTACTGATGGCATCCCATATCTGAGAAAATCAGTGGTAAGCAACGGTATCAGATTCCATCGAATACTATCCGAGCAACACTAACTGTTGCTGTTGTAATGCTCAACTTTGGCATTGGTGAGCTAGTGCCTTGCTCTTCCTTGATTCTGGTACCCACCTGCAGGAGAGTTCTCCAGCACCTCTGACTGATAGACACTCTGACTGAAGATGGGGCGGTTGTCATTCTCATCCAAGATGGAGATGATTACCAGGTCTGAGTCCTGAATGGGGGAAGAGAGGACAAAGATGAACACAGCATACAGTGAGTCTAAAAGAAATCAACATTGAAATGCTGTAAGCCACATAATGAAACAAGCAGTAGGAGACACATTACAGCTGCTGTGGGTTGGGGATTTTAGAGCTGACTTGCCTCATTGTCTTGATCAGCACTACTGATCATCCACCTTCTTGACTGTTCTTCATTAGCTAGGAAGTCTCAGTGCTTACCATGGGGGGGGGAGAGGGGCTATCCCACACTGCAGACTGGAATTCATACTGATCAACTCTTGTATATTAACAGGGACATCCTGTGTTTTGCCACAGAATTCTCTTGGTCCGATATAGAAAGAGTGCGACCAGCTTATACAGCACAGAGGGATTCATACCTCTCAACTCTTATTAGCTGGGACTGCAACAACCTCTTTTTACCACCCAGCCTCTGTCCTATCCCACAAGGAAAGAGTGCTATACCAAATTGCACTGTGGGATTTATACCTCACACGTCTTCCTTTCATTAGGTGGCATGTCTTTTTCACTGGAGTACTGGGATTTGCCAGAATCCATTGTGTTAGGATATGTTAGGGGTTTTGGAAGATTCAAGTCTGAACTGGAATCCAAAAATCATAAATATCCTACCAGACAGGTGTAACCCCCCTGCAAATGGGGGTTCCCAAAAGACTTCCAGGAGCTTGCTTGAATGCTCCAAGCCTGAATGGTGTTTGGCATTTAAGCCATTTATCAGTGAGTGTTTTTAGAACCTCTGGTACTGTCTCTTTAAGAGCTGTCTGCTTGCAGACATAATTAGTTGTATGGGGACTGTGTGTTTCTTTGATTGAGTACCACTCAAGCTGCTGCCAATTCACTTCATTTTGCAGTCACTAGGAGTGCAAAGGGAACCTATCTGAAAGATGTAACTGTTTGCCAGAAATTACTTAGAGTAATAATGAAATTACAGTTTGTCTAACCTGCTTCTTTGCAGTCAGAACTGTGTCTGCTAGTTCCCATTCTAGTTTTGAACTGCTGAACTGGACCAATCAGTGTGGGTAAGCTAGCCTCTAAAATGGTGCCTTGACGAATCAGAACTTGGACTCATAATCTGAGCCAGCCACAAGAGGATTGTATGGGCAGTGACTTGGGAGATGTAGTTTAGACTTCAGTGCCTTTTGGACCAACAGCAGCAGTCTATTGTGAGTGACAGCCAATCCAGTCAAGAACTGGGAGGAACTCAAAGGAAGTGCCCGTTTTGTCGGGTTGGAGTTTCAGTGAGCTTTGCAGTGAAGAAGGAAGGAGCCCTGTGCTTTTCAGTGTGCAGTTTTAGTCAAAAACGGTGTAAGGCCCAGAGTTCCGGTCTGCAGCTTGTGTAACAGCTTGTTAGGACTGAATCTGTCCTGTGAAAAGAATCAAAGGATCTCTGAAGAGTAGAAACCAGGCTCACCCTGTAGAAGACTGGAGGAATTGCTGAAAATTGCACTCGGTCTGTCAGAACTGAATCTGCTGTGTGTTCTCCCGGTATTGTGCAGTAATTACGATCGAATACAGATGCAGCCTGCCTGGTATAGTGCTTTCTATATGGATGTGAAGAGGTTTGTGTACCTCAAGTGAGCCCTGCTGACATTGAAGGACCCTATCTTATTTGGAGGTGGTGAGTACTAATTCCGGTCGCTCCCTGTTGAATTGCCACATTAAATCCAAATGGAATTACTGTACTGCTGACTGTTTAATTCTCCTTTTCTCTGTGTGAAAGGGCCCCTACCAGCTGCCACGGTTTGGACTAGCCACTAGGGCTTGGGTACCCAGGGACAGTAACTGATAGGGATAGGCCTGTGCACAGAGCCATATGTAGATTATTAGAGTGATAAGCTAATTAACTGATTTCCCCTGTCCTTGTTATATCCCCCAAATAAATCAGAGCTGCTTGTTTCAGCAAAGTTATACTGCCTGAGGTATTTGTCTATGTTAAAGTACTGTATCAGGATTGTTGCACTGTATCTCATTTCACAGGCAGTCCCAGTGCCGAACCAGACCTGGGGGTAAATGAATACTGTGAAGGTAATTCTGATATATTGTGTGGGCCACTAGTGGGAAGAAAGGGGTTGCAGTGTCCCAGAGGGCTGTGACCAAGTTAGTTTAACTATTGCAAACCCTGACCTCTGGGTGGAGGCACCGCCATTGGATCCAGGCCCTCAACCTGTTAGTGGCAAATCAGGCAGGGGTAGTAGCCCCTGGGATAGCCCATCTAGGGTTACATCTTGGAGGCACCGCTGGGATTGTGTGTCCTCTGGTGGCCATATTTACGAACCACTGTTAAGAAAAAAATGGGTACCCGACAGAAGTGGCTGTGCACCGCTGGTGGAGTGGTGTACTGGGGAGGAGATCGACCCCAAAATGCTATGCTTATCCTGGACATCCCCTGGGTATCAATACGGACACTGTGCAGGAGTACTTTCCAAGGTGGAAGGTTTACAAAACCCTGTGGTGGTGGGTCGGCATGCTAATCTGCTCACCCACACTTTCCTGGCCCTAGTAGAGTTTAAGGATCCCATAGATAGCTCCAAAGTGCCACAGACCATTACCCCAGAGGAGCCCCACTGCTTGGAGAGTGATAACTAAGGACAGTAAAGACCCAGGGGAATGAGCCCCCACCACTATCTGAAACTTTTGAGGAGAAATTTGCTAAATGGTTGCTGGGGGAAGGGAAAACTGTGGAGGACTTGAAGAAACTATTCTTGCCACCTGGGGGTGTTCCTCCCCCAACACCCTCTCCCACTCCAGTACCTGTAATGGTGGCTGAACCAATGCAGACTCCTATTTCTGCACCTGCCATTAGTCACGACTCTTACCGAAGGTTGAGGATCTTCTCTGGCACCCTCCCACCCCCAAGGGAGGATGACTGGGAGACTGGATGACTATGTTGCCCCAAGTGCTAGAATGGCAATGCTCGGGAAGGAGAAAGCGAAGAGGTTAGTGAGCCTCCGAGGTCCTGCCCTGGCTACCATCCGTGCTAAGCAGCCAGTAACCCTGAAGCGACTGCACAGGCCTATCTTGAGGCCCTGGAGAATGTGTATGGGAGCCAGATTCTGATGAGGACCTATGGTGGAGAGTAAGAGATGCACAACAGTACCAAGGGGAGTTGTTGTCTGTGTATGTATCTCGGCTGGAAAAATTGTTGCAAGAATGCCTCAGAAAAGGTAGTTTGCCAGCGATTGAACTGGACCGAACCAGGCTGGACAGGATCCCTAAGTCTGCCCCTTCTCAGAACTGCTGTTGCTTCAGTTCGCCTGGCAGATCGACTGGAATCCCCACCTCCTATGATGAGTTAATGAGAGAAATTGAGGAGTTGAGAAAAGGCGACCTCGGGAGGTACCTGCACCAACAGCTGTGGCTACGACCGGTGACTGAGGGTGACCCATCAAGTGAAGTTCAGGGGCAGAGGTTGACAGTCAATGAGTGCTCTGACAAGGAAAAAGATATGCCACAATGGGGCAACTGTTGAGAGAGATCCGGAATTCAAAAACAGTCCCTTTATGAAGGCCACGCCTGCAAGTGCGGCCCTGACCTATATCCGACTGCATCTGCTATGGGGGTGGAGGTACCACCCATGTATCTCCTGCTGATAACAGCTCCAAACTCAATTCCTTGACCATGGAAGTGGAGAAACTGACGAGATGTCTCCAAATGCTTATCACGCCGCAGACAGAGATGGCACCCAGGTTTCCAGTTAGTAATACCCTCGCCCTGGCTCCCAGAGTGGCGCCTCGGCCAGCTCAAACTCCAGAAAGTATGTTTTGCTATAATTTTGGGAAAGATGGGCACATGAAAAGGGAATGCCAGTCCCCAAAAGACACTGACAAAGTTGCATATAGGCTACAAGGAGAGCTTTGGAGAAGAAATCAGTGGTTAAGAGGTGCACGACATGATCCCAGTGAGGGCACCAAAAATGCTAATTCACGTCCTTTTGTGGCAAGGTCAGTTGCCCAGGCCCCCCTACCGCCTCTCCAGACTGGTCCAGAATAGTGGGTCCCTCCATGGAGACCACTGTAAAGGTGAATGGAGTGTCTACAAGAGCTGTATTAGACAGTGGCTCCCAAGTGACAATTATGTTCCAGGATTGGTATCAGAAGCATTTGTCAGGCATTCCCTTACAACCATTAGAAGGACTGCATGTATGGGGGTTAAGTGAAGGCCTACCCCTATTCCGGTATATCCAATTTGGCTGTCTTTCCCCACCTCCGTGGCTGGAGTGGCCGAACAAGTAGAGACCCTAGCCTTGTGTGTCCCCCACTGGACTGTATGATGGTGTCCCTTTGTTGATTGGAACAAATGCTCATATGTTAGGAGGCTGGCACAGTTGTGTTATGAAAAACAGGGGTCAAAGACTAGTAGAGCTTTAAGAGTTCGGCTTTAATTAAGAAGGCCTATGAGGCACAGAGATGCTGAAAAACAGAACCAGAGGAACGGTCTGAATTGTATGGAAGAAGGATCCTGAGTCTCTGATCCTGGCACCAAATGCCCAGTGTACCTTACAGGGAGAGGTCCGTTATCAGAAAGGATGTTAAGAATAAAATATTAATGTTGGATGCACCAGGCGATGGAAAATTGCCAGAGGGACTGCTGGTCAAGCCTAGTATTTTGCCGCTAGAGCCCATGCTTATGCCAGAAGGGTAATGGTCCAAGTTCATAATGTGTCTGAAAGAGACATTCGAGTAAACAGAGGTTGCATCCTGGCTAATGTGCATTGTGCAGACACTGCAGTGCTACCCAGCAGCAAGAGTTCAAGGAAGAATGACAGAGTAACGCTGACTTGTTTGATTTCAGCGACTCCCCGCTGCCAGCTGAATGGAAAGTGAGGATCAGTGAGAAGCTTGCCCAGAGAGACCAGGTGTTTTCTTTAAAGGAATGGGATGTAGGATGCGTGCAAGGAGCTGAGCACAATATCTGGCTGCATGATGAAAGACCATTTCGTGAGAGGTCTCGACGCCTGGCACCTGCTGACATAGATGATGTGAGACGGCATCTGCAAGAGATGTTAGCTGCTGGTGTAATACAAGAATCCAGAAGCCCTTATGCTTCCCCATTGTGGTAGTGAGGAAAAGAATGGAACAGTAAGGATGTGTGTGGATTATCGCACCTTAAACCGGCGGACTATCCCTGATCAGTACACAATGCCCGCATTCAGGATGCTTTGGACTGCCTAAGCGGGAGCAAGTGGTTCTCTGTGCTGGATCTCCGCAGTGGGTACTATCAGATCCGATGGCCCCAGAGGACCATGAGAAGAGCGGCCTTTATCTGTCCGCTGGCTTCTATGAATTCATGAGGATGCCTCAAGGGATTTCAGGTGCCCCAGCCACTTTTCAACGATTGATGGAGGCGTGCAGTGGGGACATGAACTTACTAGAGTGCCTGGTATACCTAGATGATGTTATTGTGTTTGGCAGCTCACTGGAGGAACATGAGAGCAGATTATTTAAGGTATTGGACCGACTGGAGGACTTTGGCCTTAAACTGTCCATTGATAAGTGTCAATTCTTTCAAACATCAGTACAGTATGTGGGACACATAGTATCCACCGAGGGAATAGAGACCGACCCAAGTAAAGTTGAGGCCTTGACCACCTGGCCACAGCCCAAAAATCTAAAAGAACTGCAAAGATTCCTGGGATTCTGTGGTTATTATCGGCGCTTCATCAAGGACTATTCAAAAGTGATCTGCCCTTTACTTAACCTTACTCAAGGGTATCCCCCAACCCACAAAAAATACCAAAAGTCAGCGTCCCTCAAGACTGAAAGAGTGTATTTTCATCCGAGTGAAGTATTTGGGGCCCGCTGGACTCCTGATTGTGAGACTGCTTTTCATGAGATCATATATCAACTTACCCATGCTCCAGTGCTGGCCTATGCCGATCCAAGAAAACCTTCGTCCCTGCACACTGATGCTAGCTTGCAAGGGTTTGGGGCTGTGTTGTACCAAGAGACGAATGGCCTGAGACCAGTGGCCTTTGCCAGTAGAAGCCTGACCCCATCCGAAAAGAACTATCCTGTACATAAGTTAGAGTTCCTAGCTTTGAAGTGGGCTATTGTTGACCAATTCCATGAGTACTTGTATGGGGCTAAAATACTAGTAAAACTGACAATAATCCTTTGACCTATGTGCAGACCTCAGCTAAGTTGGATGCCACTGGCCATAGGTGGCTTTCTGCATTATCTACATATGACTATGCTCTCGAATACCGAGCAGGTCTGAACCACATAGATGCTGATGCTCTCTCCGGAGGCCTGTTCCCCAGAATGATTGGGTCCGATTGGCAGAACCTGACATTCGGGCACTCTGCGGAAGTTTGACAGGGAGGAACAATGTCCACGGACGCAGTGGACTGCATGGTGGATTGCTTGGGACCTCTTGAGAATTGCATACCTGCTGCTTATTGCCACTTTTCTGCAATAGACATTGGTGCACTGCCTCAGCTGGACAATGACAGTATTCAGTGGCTCAATCCTCGATCCCATGATCAAAGCAGCTTTAGAAGCCCTCTATGCAGGAAAAGATGTGTCCAAATTACGCTCCACTGATTTGAGAACTGCACTGTTATACAAAGAAGGTCCTAAGTTGAAACTGATCAATAAACTGTTATACAGAGAAACAGTAGACAGAGGGACAAGTAGACAAACAACAACTAGTGCTGCCCACTGCCTTTCGAGACTCAGTACTGAGGTCCTTGCACAACCACATGGGGCACCTTGGTATAGACAGAACACTTGACTTGGTGAGATCCAGATTCTATTGGCCTAAGATGGGGCTGATGTGGAGCAACACATTCGAACTTGTAGTTGCTGCTTACAGAGGAAAGCTTTGCCCCAGAGGGCTGCCCCTTGTTAACATCACCACCAGTGCACCCATGGAGCTGGTCTGTATTGATTTTCTGAGTTTGGAGTCAGATCAAAGAAATATCAGTAATGTGCTGGTGGTCACTGACCATTTCACGAGATATGCCCAAGCTTTCCCCACCAAAGACCAGAAAGCATCCACTGTGGCCAAAGTACTTGTAGAAAACTTTTGTTCACTATGGGCTCCACAAAGAATCCATTCTGATCAAGGGAGAGACTTTGAGAGTCGTCTGATCAAAGAGATGCTATCTCTGTGGGGAGTGCGAAGTCCAGAACCACTCCTTACCACCCCCAGGGGACCACAGCCTGAACGTTTCAACCGCACTTTGCTAGATATGCTAGGCACCGGCACCCAAAGGACAAGCCTAGATGGAGCCAACAAATTAGCACCCTGGTACATGCTTATAACTGCACCAAAGTGATGCCACTGGATTCTCCCCACCGCTTGATGTTTGGAAGAAGCTCGACTACCAGTAGATGTGTGTTTTGGGGTCTCTCCTGATGGGGTTCAAGCTGACAACTATTTACAGTATGTGCAAAAGTTAAAGGCCCAGCTAACTCATGCGTACTAACTGGCTCAAACCATGGCTGCCAAAAGAAATCTGGCCAACAAAGAAAGGTATGATAAAAGGTGAAAGCACAGGAACTCCAGGAGGGAGATCGGTATTGCTAAGAAATCTGGGACTGCATGGCAAGCACAAGATTGCTGACAGATGGCACCATCTCCCTCACATTGTAGTGGGCAAACTAGATGATCTGCCAGTGTACAAAGTAAGGCCTGAGAATAATTCAAAAGATGTAAAAACAATGCATAGAAATCATTTACTGCCCATTGGACAAATCTTAATTGAGTCTGAGCCCTAGAAGATGCCCCTCTGGACCAGTGACTAGAGCTGCTGCTAAGAAAAGATCAAGAAAGTCTGCACCTACAGAAGCAAAGTTAAAGTGTTCCCTCCACAAGTCCCAGTTGAGCATGACTGTCAGTCCATATCGGAAGAAAGTGAGAGTGACTTTGAATACTATCCTTCTTATGAACTGAGTCAATTGTTTCAGGGCAATCCCTAGTCAATACTGGAGATGAAGCTGGGCCTTCTGGACTGTCTAAGCCCCCAGCTTCATCCCTGGAGCCAATGTCCCAGAAAGTGAAGTGCAAAGCATCAGATCAGATGAAATGGAATCATTGTGCATGGTTGAACTGTTTGAGCTTTCAGGAAGGAAAATGATAGATTGGGGCAGACTGGTGATACACCGAACAAGAAGAGTATTTTGAGTGCCCTGACAGTCCACTGCCAGTGTCCAAAGCTCTCCATGCGAGCCAAATGTTGTGGACTCAGAAACTGTAACTCCTGGAGCTGAAAGTGCCCCAAGTTCTAGCCTCTCTACCCCATGGAGACTCCCTGACAAGTGAGGACAATGCTGAAAATGAGGCTCAGAGTGCAGAGACTATAACAGTTCCCCTAGAAAGACTGGTCGAGCTGTAAAGCCTGTGGTGCACCTCAGTTATGATTCCCTTGGGAGGCCTGTGGACTTGCCTCTCAATGTTGTCCATAAAGGAGTGTATGTGTCCCAGGCTCATTGCCCAAACTGAGCATCAGTGCTAACTCAAGTTACTTGTGTTGCCCTCTAAGTATGGTGCCCTTGCCCCATCCAGCCCCAAGGTAACTGATAGGAAGGGCCCCTCTCTTCAGGTTTCATGTACAAGAGGTAATAACTTGAGTTATGGTACAATGTGTATGTAATACTGTGTAAAGAGTGACGTACTGCAATGTTTCAGAAATGTGTTCTTGGTAAAATGATATATTGACTGATGATTACATATGTGAGCCTAATGCAATGTATATGGTTGCAGTTGAAACTTATGGTACTTGCTTGACGCGGACGCAAGCTTTCCCAGGCCAGGAAGGGTGTAACCCCTGCAAATGGGGTTCCCAAAAGACTTCAGGAGCTTGCTTGAATGCTCCAAGCCTGAATGGTGTTTGGCATTTAAGCCATTTATCAGTGAGTGTTTTTAGAACCTCTGGTACTGTCTCTTTAAGAGCTGTCTGCTTGCAGACATAATTAGTTTGTATGGGGACTGTGTGTTTCTTTGATTGAGTACCACTCAAGCTGCTGCCAATTCACTTCATTTTGCAGTCACTAGGAGTGCAAAGGGAACCTATCTGAAAGATGTAACTGTTTGCCAGAAATTATTTAGAGTAATAATGAAATTACAGTTTGTCTAACCTGCTTTCTTTGCAGTCAGAACTGTGTCTGCTAGTTCCCCATTCTAGTTTTGAACTGCTGAACTGGACCAATCAGTGTGGGGTAAGCTAGCTCTAAAATGGTGCCTTGGACGAATCAGAACTTGACTCATAATCTGAGCCAGCCACAAGAGGATTGTATGGGCAGTGACTCTGGGAGATGTAGTTTAGACTTCAGTGCCTTTTTGGACCAACAGCAGCAGTCTATTGTGAGTGACAGCCAATCCAGTCAAGAACTGGGAGGAACTCAAAGGAAGTGCCCGGTTTTGTCGGTTGGAGTTTCAGTTGAGCTTTGGCAGTGAAGAAGGAAGGAGCCCTGTGCTTTTCAGTGTGCAGTTTTAGTCAAAACGTGTGTAAGGCCCAGAGTTCGGTCTGCAGCTTGTGTAACAGCTTGTTAGGACTGAATCTGTCCTGTGAAAAGAATCAAAGGATCTCTGAAGAGTAGAAACCAGGCTCACCCTGTAGAAGACTGGAGGAATTGCTGAAAATTGCACTCGGTCTGTCAGGAACTGAATCTGCTGTGTGTTCTCCGGGTATTGTGCAGTAATTGCGATCGGGATACAGATGCAGCCTGCCTGGTATAGTGCTTTCTTTTATATGGATGTGTGAAGAGGTTTGTGTACCTCAAGTGAGCCCTGCTGACATTGAAGGACCCTATCTTATTTGGAGGTCGTGAGTACTAATTCAGGTCGCTCCCTGTTGAATTGCCACATTAAATCCAAATGGAATTACTGTACTGCTGACTGTTTAATTCTCCTTTCTCTGTGTGAAAGGGCCCTACCAGCTGCCACGGTTTGGACTAGCCACTAGGGCTTGGGTACCCAGGGACAGTAACTGATAGGGATAGGCCTGTGCACAGAGCCATATGTAGATTATTAGAGTGATAAGCTAATTAACCTGATTTCCCCCCCTGTCCTTGTTATATCCCCCTAAATAAATCAGAGCTGCTTGTTTCAGCAAAGTTATACTGCCTGAGGTATTTGTCTATGTTAAAGTACTGTACTGTGATTGTTGCACTGTATCTCATTTCACAGGAGGTCCCAGTGCCGGAACCAGACCTGGGGGTAAATGTATACTGTGAAGGTAATTCTGATATATTGTGTGGGCCACTAGTGGGAAGAAAGGGGGGTTGCAGTGTCCCAGAGGGCTGTGACCAAGTTAGTTTAACTATTGCAAACCCTGACCTCTGGGTGGAGGCACCCGCCATTGGATCCAGGCCCCTCAACCTGTTAGTGGCAAATCAGGCAGGGGTAGTAGCCCCTGGGATAGCGCCATCTAGGGGTTACACAAGAATTATAGGTTTGCACTTCGTGTGCATGCAATCAAAATTGGATTTCAGTTTCTTGGATGAAATTTTGGAATTGGATTCTGATTCAACCAATTTTAGGATTTAGTATTTTTGGCCATTAAGTCCAAAAATCAGAAATCCTAAAACTGGATCAGAATTTGATTAATCCAATTTTGTTAATCAGATTCTGAGCAACCCTACTTTTCACTACCCAGAGACCCTCAGTTCCAGAAGGAAACAGCAGTGTTCAACATAGATTTCAACTCTCTTTTACTAGGTGGACTTCCTATTTTTTACCATCATAGTCATTTCAGCCCTGTATTGAGATGGTTTTGTCTCACATAAAATAGTAGGGGTAACATTCCAGATGGTAAGCTTGGAAGTGTGCCCATATACATTTGGTATAGTCACTACTGTACAGCAGGAAGGACAGACAAAATGAATCCAAATTCCCTTCAGTCTCCACAATACTACGGTATGTTACTATACTGTAGCACAGTGGGATTCTGTTATGACTCTCCAGTGTCCATCATTAGGTGGGGGACCCTCTCATTTTACCACTTGGAATCCCCTAGTCCCACAACAAGAGGGTTCTGTCTCACACTGCAGAGATTCACACTTTATATACAAAGCCCGTGAACCACAGGGAGCAGGTACTGCTGCCCTACACTGCACAGGAGATTATGATTTCCAACACACTTAGGCTGGATATAGATTTGGAACATGCTGGAATTCAGGACTGGTATATACTATAAGTCTGTGGCATGGCAGCATCCCATAATAAACAACTGGAAGGGACCAGTTTGTGAGAGATGAATATGAAGCCAAATACTCAGAATCAAGTGAAAGTTTATTTTTTCAACAAACTAAACAGACAATGATATGATAACTGCACTCTGTATGACCACATTGAAAACATACTGTGCTTGTGCATCCCCTGCTGACCAGCTAGGATACTGAAGGTCTTGAAATATGAAGTTCAGAGTACAATGAGACAGTGGCAACAGAATAAATCATGCTTCAGACACAGGTGAGGTGCACATTCATCCCCACATTTAACTCTCCCCAACCCCCACCCCCACACACCCCTATACAACAAGTCCATGATGTGACGTTACTGTCATGAATTGTGCCCCAGTTACAGAAGAATGGAGAATGGACAGGACTGGGAGAGACTGGCTAAGCCTCATAAATTAATATATTAGCAAACTATTAAATGGAAGAGCACTACAATATGTAGTTTACAGTAAGGCCAGTTATGACTCAGCAGTAGCACGTTGCACTACCATGCTGGCTACCTCTGCTTGAGAATGAGCCCAGGATGCTGGCAAGCAAGTATTTGAGACTGGGGGTGCTGCTGGCTGTTGTTTGTTTCCAACTGGGAGTGAGGTGCAGTGTGTCTGTGACCCTTCAGTGGGGCCCTGGACAGTTTATCTCTCAGTCATAAGGGAAGCTCCATGCTAGCAAGCTCCAAGAGCTGTGCATGGCACTACTGTGGAAGGAATGTGGGGAGAAAAAAATGGGTAAAAATGGCTTTTTCAACTCAGTGACAAGTTTTGGTATTCCAGGCCTTAACTGTTACAAAGATCCTGCAGGGACACAGCCTGACAAGAGAGCAAAGGATGGGGCAGGGAGGTTGCCATACGAATATAAGGGCCTGAGTAATGGGAGAACTTGGAGAAGTGGAAATAAACTACACAGTTATAAAAGTGCATTCTGGACTTGTGTGGGAGAACAAACATTTCTAATATACACAAACCACCAGGGGTATCAAAAGTACTGAGTGATGAGTCAGGAATGGAAGCAGAACGAGGAGGATTGAGCATCACTGAGCAGAGTATGCTGCATGCCTTACCCCTGCTGGCAGCAGAGACATACAAGGCAGAACACGCTGGGGTCAGGTTGCCATTGGGACATCTGTGTTTCAGAAATGATATAGCAGCATTCTCCCAATGCAATGGCATCACAAAACAAGAAGGAAAACAGAATAGGGGGCTCATGCAGGTAGATGAACTCTGATCCCTGCCCATACCTCAAAGGGCTGGGTCATGGGTTCCACTCAGTTCAGCTACAGCTGCCTTGGATCGGTGCCCTGTGGCATGCCTGGTCCATGGAGGCCCCACTTAGGGGTGAGGTAAAGTGCAGCCAGACAGAAATATCAGTTACAGGTGAATTGGGGGGCAGTCTGGCCCAGTAGCCATAGTGAGCAGCTTGGGGGTAAGTGTTGGGGAAGAAGATCATGTCTAGCCATCCTCCCAGATGACTGTCAAAAAGCAGACATTTTTTAAATAACAAGTGTCTTGATTTTCTCATATACAGATGTAGTTTGTTGCATTTATACTTTTAGAAAATGGAGGGAGAGCTCTGATGGGGGGGTGAGGGAATCAAGAATCCTCTCCCACGCAGATAGGGACACACTGCCAGAGCAGTGGAGGTGAGAAAGCCAAGATAGAGTATCACAGCACATCATGGTACATCGCACTGCATGCAGAGTATAGTTTCATAAAGTGATCCGTTATTATTTTGATGTACTGTACCCTGATATATCATCATAGTGACTTATTATGACATCACTATCAACCACTGGCTCTGGAAACAAATATGCACAGTCACACCCAGACACATGCATACAAACACACCCACACACACACACATATGAATGCATGTATAGATGTCTAAAAAGGAAAAAGCGATACTGGAGAGATGGTGGAAGCAGTACCCTGCGGGAGTTCCGTGCATTCTCTGGGTTGTCCTTCACTGTAACAGTCAGTCTGTACTCAAAGACTCTCTCCCTGTCCAGTGGACGGTTCACGTACATAATGCCAGTCTGGAGAAAAGCAATTCAGGAGAGAAAAATAAATTAGGGACTGATTCATTGTTAACAAAGCAGCACAGGTAACATTATTTTTTCCCTCCTGCCAGTAAATTTCAACATATGTTAATATTATGTGCAGTAAGAAAAAAAAAATCAATAGAGAGCCAAGACTGAACATCAATAAATCATCTTGCTTTGGCTAAGACAGTTTGTGGTTTGTGTTCGTATCAGTTTCACAGCTTTAGGAGTTTCCTCTCAAGAGTAATGGGCCACTCTTCAATGAGGAAGTGACAGCACACAGGGGCATACTGGTTGTGCTTCTATATGGGAAACTCAGGCTCTAGAAGGGACTTACGCTCCCAGGCCCTTTTCTAGGAAGAACTGAGAGTGTAAAGAGGTGATGGGCTCAGTTGCTCCCCGGAGTATTTGTTACTGGCCGGTGCTCGGACATCACTGGCATAGACTGTAGCAATATGCTATAGACCAGCAACAGGTTCTAGAAAATAGTGGGGGTTGACAGCACTGGTATAGACTGTAGCAGCAGGCCACATGTTCTGGAAAACAGTGAGTGGCTGAAAGCACTGGCATAGACTGTAACAACGGCTACAGAAAGGCAACAGGTTCTGGTGGACAGACAGGGATTGACAGCACTATCCTATACTGTAGCAACAGGCTATAGACAGGAAACAGGTTCCGGTGAACAGCGTGGAACTGTTGCAGAAAACAGCTGGTCTCCAATACTCTACTCCAAACATGTCAAACATGTCAGTAGTTGTATATCATACTACTACGTTCAGGATCTGGAAAAATGACTCTCCCCAAAGAATGTTTTGGGCTTGGAACTACTTGAACTTTGATTTGGGCACCTTTCTTGAAATGTTTGCAGAGGTGAACTGGATCCAAATCAAGCTTGCCCCTGCCTAGACTCAGCCCTTGATTTCTTTACCAAAAATGTCCTATTGGCTGCAAATAAAAAAGCCTTTTTAAAACAAATTAGGGTAAAAAGTTAGCAATCCAGATGGCTGTCCCGTGAGCTAAAATGAGAGCGAGAGATAGGGCTTGGGGTACATTTAAATCCACTAACCAGACTAAAGATTGACAGAAATACAGAGTTAAGAAACACATGTAAAAAGGACTTAAAAATGGCTAAAATACAGTATCTTAGAAATTTACAAAAAAAGAATCTCTCTGACCCCCCAAAAATTCTGGTCCCAAATTAATACTCTTCTCAAGGGGCGTTCTACACAGGTTGATTGTAACATAGTAGCAAATGGAGTGCGCCTCAAGAAACTGGAGGACTTTGCTAAGGCTATAAATGCATTTCTAACAGATCTGGATCACTTTAAGTTACCACACTCGGGAACACCTCTCTCCCCTCAGAAATGTAGCAATGTTCTTCCTCCCTCACCAAACTTCCACTTCAAGGTAGTGTCAAGATCTGAGGTCCTCAATTCACTTAAAAATATAAAAGCCTCCAGATCTACTAGGTACAATAAATTGGAACCCGGGCTACTTAGAATCGCTGCTCATTTTATTGCCTCCTCTATCACTTGGCTATTTAACAGATCACTCCTTGAAGGTAAAGTCCCCGCAGTGTGGAAAGTGGTCTTGGTTACCCCTCTACATAAAGGTAGGTCATGTGAGCAAGTGGAGAACTACAGGCCAATATCTCTCCTTTGCATCCTAAGTAAAGTATTAGAGACGATTGCGTATACTCGGTTATTGGACTATATCAAGCTACACAGTTTATTAACAGCTCGGCAACACAGTTTTAGAAAAAAACATGGGACAAGCACAGCTCTTGTTAACCTTACCACAGATATCTTCTCCACCTTAGAAAAAGGCCTGTTAACGGAAGCAGTCTTTATCGACCTTGCCAGGGCCTCTGATTTGGTGAGCCATCAGTTGCTTATTCAGAAGCTGAAATCCCTAGGCCTAGGTAGCCTGGCATTACAGTGGTTCTCTGACTACCTTTGTGGAAGGTCACAATTTGTCCGATGGCATGGAACTTTATCTGACAAGCACCCTATCCTGGATGGAGTCCCACAGGGTTCAATTTTGGGCCCTCTTCTATTTAGACTATTTATTAATGACATGCCCCAAATTTGTGGTGGGGCAAACCTGACCCTATAAGCTGATGATACCATACTCTAAGGTCCTCTCAGGACATTCACCAACTAAACGACTCACTTGGGAAAGACCTTTTGTTACTTGAGAACTGGCTTAATACCAACACACTTGCTCTTAATGGCAAAAAAGATAAAAGCCATATTGTTTGGCCCAAATATTCTGGAACCCCAAAGGTCACATTTACTGTCACCCACTCTCTCAAATGGTTCGAGGGTTGAGGTTGTGGAGTTCTTCAAGTATCTGTGGGTCTACTTAGATCAAGACAATGCCTTTGAGGTACACATTGACCAGTTGACCAGGTCCATGAATCAGAAGCTAGGTCTTCGATACCACCTAAGCCTTTTCCTAAGTAAGGAATCTTGCCTAAAGGTAGCTACCAGTACCCTCCTACCCACCCTGCTTCACGGGTCCTCGATCCTATATTCTGTTAGAAGTACTGAGATACAGAGGCTGAGAACCTTGTATCGCAGGATAGGATGCTTCGCAGCATGTGCCAACCTCTGGAACATTGTCAGGTGCTACAATCATTAAACTGGCCCACCCTCAAAGGCAAATTAGCATATTTTTCACTGTGCCTTGCCTTCAAACTCAGGATAAGCAATGTCCCCTTCCAAGCCTGACTGATTTACTAACAGCCAAACAGAACAGTAGGTCACTAAGATCCTCTGACCATAAACTTCTCCATGTCCCTAGAGTAAGAACTTCCCAAGGACTCCGGTCATTTGCTACCTTCACCCCATCCCTCTGGAACGCTTTCCCTGGTAATCTCCAGGGGATTTTAAGAAGGGAATTAAGGCTCACCTACAGGAGCTGAGCTGCAGCACTTGTAATCATTGATACATAATATCATAATACTAGTAGGTGGACATACAGCCATTCTGGACTTATTGCCAAACAGCTAAGGAATTGCTGTATCACATTTCTGATGCAATCTTATTGACTTAGTGTGTTACCCCTAAGACGTAATTGTCTGGTCTGATGTGACTACATCCCCTGTAATGTATGATGTTCCCCTCCTGTCCAAATAATCTATTAACTTGTCTACCCATAATTGTATTGTTGGATTATCTACTGGTTGTTACTGCTGTATTGTGAAAATTGTAATTAGCATTGTTCTACCTGACTATCTATTGTGTTAATTGTAATTAATCCCGGATCGCCCCTGAAAAAGGGACTATAATGGTCTCAGTGGGCCCACCCAATCACCAAAATTTAAATTAAATTAATATTTTTTCTGTGGGTGTATGTGTGGGGTGTTTTTAACTTTTTTCTATCTTGAATAAAGTTGTATCATTTGGAAGAACTACTGACTTCTGTTATGTCTGGAGTATAGTGTTGGAGACCAATTTTTTTTCTGCAGCTGATTCTTCCACACTGTGGATACAGTGGTTCCACTATAGCATGGTCTGCTTTGTCTGAACAGTGAGGAACTGACAGACTGTAGTAACTGGCAACAGCCAACAAACAGGTAACCGGTTCTGATGAAAAGTGAGGGACTGACAGCACTGGCAGACTGTAGTGACAGGCTACAAACAAGAAACAGGTTCTAGTGAACTGTGACAAACTGACAGCACTGGCGTATATTGTAGTGACTGGCATCAAGCTACAGACAGATAGGTTCTGGTGAACAGTGAGGGACTGAGAGCACTGGCAAAGACTGTAATGACAGTAGTGACAGGCTAAAGTCAAGCAAAAGGTTCTGGAGAACAGTAAAGGATTGACAGCACTGGCACAGAATGTAGCACCTGCAACAGGTGTCTACAGGTAGCAACTGGCAACAGGTGTCTACAGCCACAAGGCATCAGGTAGGAGAAAAGGTGTAGCACCCTATACAGAGTTAAGCTACACTAGAGGTTCAAAACTTACAAAAACCTAGGGGTCGCTAAAACTCCCTATATAGGGTATGATAATAAAAGTAAATTGAAAAGGGGTACAATAACAAAGAAAGCAGGTAGGATAGGATGATGGACATGGTGTAGTGCAGTGGCTGTGAGGCAGCAGTCTTCAGGGAGACTTTCTAGAGGCTGCATTGCTCCCTAACTACATGCACCTCTCTGGGCTGAAGAAAGAGGTTGCCAGACTCAAGGCTGAGTTGGCTTGGATTTGGAGGACCACCTAGTCCACCGTCGCTACCTCAGAAGTTGTCAAGAAGGAGGAGCTGCTGGACAACAGTGGGCTTGGGGGGCATTAGGTCCAAAATGCAAACACAACAGTGCTGCCCAGAACAATGCAGCAACAATGGCACCTGCAAAAACAGCACTCAGTAAAACCACACACATCCACATGGTAGTGGTCCAAACGCACACTGAGGACTGCTACCATGGATATTAAACAAAATATTCAATATATGTTTTGGGGGGCTTTGCCCCCTGCACCACAAGATTCAAGAAGGGCTCTGCCCCCACCCCCTATTACACCCGCACCCCCTGTTACTAAAATAATCAACTCCGAGTGGGAGTTGATATCGGGGAAGTATAGAAACTGGGGGGACAGTGAGACGGGACTTGTAAAAATGTTGTAAACCCATCTCACAGAAAAATTTCATTGACTGGGACTAGAACCCTGGTCTCCTGAACTATGATGACTAAGCTGCTTAGCCCTCTCCACCACAGGAGCAGCTGGGCCAGCCAACAACTTTTTCCAGCTCTTCTCTACTTCTTCCATTCAGTCCCTATGACAAGACAGCTACAGAGGTAGTGATTACTGTCATTTGCTATTCCACCCCTGTTGCTGTCCATGTTTCGCTATTCTTACAGTGCTCTTCTTACATGCTGTGTTCAGAAAGTGCTGTTCTGACCAGGTAGAGCTTGGGCAGGGTTAGGGTGCAGGAGTGTAGGCATGTCCCACACCTGGTTCCACTGCAAATCTCCTATGCCGCACTGGCAGAGCAGGAATGTCACACAGAGGCACTTGAAGTATTGACCAGGGTGGATGTGGGAGTGCTTCATAGTGGAGATCCTAAGGGGGTGGCAGAGGACCCCAGAGGAGGAGGAGGAGGAGGAGGAGGAAGTGAATCCTGGTGGGGGACTCTATAGTGAAAGGGATAGTGTTGGTGACAGGTAAGGATGAGGAAAGGGAGGTTTGGTGCCTTCCCAGCACCATGGCTCGCAGGGATGAAAAGGAGATCCAAAGGATCACTGGGGCAGCAGGAAGGAAGGGAGGGAAAGCTAGACATCATTGTCCATTTGGGGACTAATGACCTGGCTATGGATGAGCCAGCAACAGTTCAAGAGGAGTTCAGGGAATTGGGGAGGAGTCCTAGGCAGGTGGCATGATCTGTGACCTTCTCGGAAGTGCTGCCTGTCTATGACGGGGGAAGGACAGGATTTTCCACACCAGGAACTTCAATGCATGATTGAAGGAATGGTGCAGAGAGGAGGGTTTCAGCTTTAATGGGGACTGGGGACCCACCTGGAGGGATA
This sequence comes from Neoceratodus forsteri, assembly GCA_016271365.2. NCBI lineage: Eukaryota > Metazoa > Chordata > Ceratodontiformes > Ceratodontidae > Neoceratodus > Neoceratodus forsteri. Next base: position 758,765,163 of record CM028135.1, read on the forward strand.
AGGGCCTGTACAGCAGTAACTGCCTGCATCCATCCAGGAGGGGAACCATGGCCGTCAGTGAATGGTTTAAATGCTACATTAGCCAGCATTTAAACTAGCCAAGGGGGAAGGCAGAAAGACAAAGGGAGACATAAACTGTACCCCCCCCCCCACAGACAAACAAAGTCAGCAAGGTGAATCCTGAGGGGATGAAACCAAACAAGAACCATATAACAAAGGAATCCGGTGAACAGAAGGCAAGAGGCAAGAGTGATAATGAGATAGAAAGTAGAGAAAACAAATGGGAAACGGGCAGGGGGGGCAGCACAATCTGGAGAGCTATGTGTCCAAACACTTAAAAGTCTAGGCAACAAGATTGCAGACCTAGAGGCCACCATGGCAGAAGCAGATCGGGATATGGTTGCAATTATCGAGTCCTGGTGCAATGAAAACCAGGATTGGGATGTGGCCATACCAAGATATACTCTGTTCAGAAAAGACAGGGCAGGTAAAATAAGGGGGAGAAGTGGCTCTTTATGTTCGGGACAAAACAAAAGTCACAGAAATACAGGGAGAGCAGGGAGGAGCAGAGGTACTGTGGGTCACCCTGGAAACACGTAAGGGGGCCACTATTCACATAAGAGTGATCTACAGATCTCCAGCACAGGGAGAAGAGGTGGATAAGGACATGATGGAAGCTATTCAAAGGATGGTATGCATGGGGGAGGTGTTGCTGGTGGGGGGACTTCAATCTACCAGATGTGGATTGGAGCCTACCAGCTGCAGCAACAGTCAAATATAGGGACATCCTGGACTCCCTGTAAGGGGTGTTCCTCAGGCAACTAGTTAAGAAGCCCACTCATGGGGGTGGGGGGTGTTACTGGACCTGATACTGACAAACGGGACAGTGTTGCTGACGTCACTGTGGGGGAAAGCCTGGGATCCAGCGATCACCATGTAGTGTGGTTCAATATAAGGACTGGGCCAGAGCTGAACTGCACTAAGACGAGGGTCCTGGACTTCAGGAGGGCCAATTTCAGGAAAATAGGAGAATGCCTCAGGGACGCCACAGCAGGGATAGAGAGGATCTAGGGGGAATTGAGGAACTATGGGCAAAAATAAAGAGGAGCATTCAAAAAGCAACACATCTCTGTGTCAGGCAGGTTAACAAGGGCAAGAGAAAATAGGGACTGCTATGGTTCTCTAAAGATGTAGCAGAAAAAGTAAGAGCAAAAAAACTAGCATTTAGAAAGTACAAAAAGACACAGAAAGGGGAGAATATGGAAAACTACCTAGAGAAAAAAGGGAGGCAGGGAAGGCAGTTAGACATACAAAGACACAAACAGAGGAGAATACTGCCCAATCAGCAAAAGAAGGGGATAATACTTTCTTTAGATATATGAGTGAGAAGAGGAAGACCAAAGGGGGGGAATAGTAAGGATAAAAGGGAAGAAGGGATTTGCATGGAGTAGGACCAAAAAAAGACAGACATATTAAACACATACTTTTATTCAGTATTTACAGAAAAAGGGGTAGGAGAAGGGCTAAGGATAAGGGACAAGGGCATAAATGGTAGGGAGGTAGACACCAGTCCTTTTACAGAGGAGAAAGTTCTCAAGGTGTTAGCACAAATAAAAGTAGACAAGGCAATGGGGCCTGATGGGGTGCACCCCAGTATACTGAGGGAGCTCATAGAGGTGCCTGTTTTTATTTATTTAATTTTGTTCACCGGGTAGGCCCACTAGGCCCAAGAGGTCCCTTTTTCAAAGGGGGACCCAGAATTAGTTACAAAGACATTTTTGGGTACATGACATTTCAAATAAATGACAATTTTAGGTACAACCACAAAACACAGTAAACGAAAATACAGCAATACAATGCAGATTCTTGACAGCTTTGAGGTACAAACACAGTGCACTGCATACAAATGCAGCAATACCAAGAGTAGACTCATCAGGAGGCAGACCTACACTTTTTATGGGAAAAAAAGATCTTTTACAGTAGAACATTCATATAGTCTGTACACGATCACCTTCCCACGTACAGTGTATGCACCTGTAGCCAATGGTATAGGACGTAGGAGGCAACATACCCAGATTAGCATAGTCTACTAGGGGTCAGGGAGTCGCAAATTGTCCTTGACATCTGCATTGCCTGTATTCCCTATGCAGCTCTCGGAGTCATTTTTTAAAGGAGGTTAGTGAGCCTGCATTTTGCAGTTGGTCCGGGAGATTGTTCCAGTGGGTAGAAGCAGCATAGGTGAAGGACTTATTCCCTGCTGCCGTTCATGTCCTAGAGACCTCTAGTAGCTTCTGAGATGAGGTGCGGAGCATCCTACCTGGGCATTTAAGGACCAGTATCCCATTTAGACCAGTTGGGTGTGGGCCATTTATTATTTTGTAGGTGGTACACAACAGAGGGAATTGGAGCCTTTGGGTAAGGGACAGCCAGTTTAAGGAGTCAAGCACCTCACTGTAGTGTCGCGGTTGGGGTGATATGGTAGCAAATCTCGTAATTCTTTTTATAAAGAACTTGCATCCTGCCCAGCTCCTTACCGGATAGGTCATGGATGACGGGAGCTGCATAGGTTAAACTAGGCAGGAGGATACTGTTTGCGATTGCAACCCTAGTCTCAGGGATAAGCTGCGAATTCAGTCTGTACAGCAGCCCAAGATTCTGGTGTATAGTTTTGGTGACCTGGTCCACCTGATATGTAAATGAGAGACCTTGATCAAGGACAAGGCCCAGGAACCTAAAAGAGCCCACCACTTCCAAGGGGTTCTCTGATGATGAGACATGGGTGAGTAGAAGGGATCTGTCTGAGCCTAGTGTCATAGGTCCATAGACCATAACTTTTGCTTTTTTGTCATTCAGCAGCAGCTTGTCCTTCAGCAGTCACTTTTCCAATGTACTGACCTCTGACAACTCTGTTCAACTTATCATTAGAAGCAAGGGAGGTCCCGAGGCACTGGCGGGCAGATGTGGTCCCACTTCACAAAAGTGGTAACAGGAAGGATATAGGAAATTACAGACCTGTCAGCCTGGCTTAGGTAGTGGGTAAAACTGTTGAAGGAAAAGACAGTGGAATACCTTGTAACCAGTGGATTGCAGGATCCATGGCAACACAGTTTCACAGGGGGGAGGTCTTGCCAGACAAACCTGACTGAGTTCTTTGACTGGGTGACCAGAGTAGTGGATCAGGAAGGAGCGGTAGATGTGGCCTACCTGGATTTCAGTACGGCCTTTGACACCATCTCACATAGAAGACTGGTGAACAAGCTGGCCTGTCTGGGAGTAGGTCAAAAAGTTATAAATTCGGTAAGAAGCTGGTTAAACAACAGGAGTCAGAGGGTGGTGGTAAATGGTGTCCACTCTGGAGAAGACAAGGTGACCAGCGGGATGCCTTAGGGCTCAGTGCTAGGCCTGGTCCTCTTCAATGTCATCATTATTAGTGACATTGCAGAAGGGCTAGAAGGGAAAGTATGCTTGTTCTCAGATGAAAGGAAAATGTGCAACAGAGTAGACACACCCGGGAGATGATCAAGGGTGTGGCAGCTGAGTTTCAATGCAAAAAAAGTACAAAATCATGCACTTGGAGCACTGAAACCTGGTGGCTACATGCATATTGGCAAGGGAAGTACTGGCAACCACCAAACAGGAAAGGGACCTTGGGGTAATCAATTCTGATGACCTGAAGGTAGCTAAGTATTGTGATATGGCAGTGGGGAAGGCTAGCAGGATTCTGACTGAGTCATCTGTGGGGGCCACCCTCCTACAGCTACAGGGGCTCCACCACAAGTGGTCAAGCATGAGGAACCACTGGCAGCAGAAAATTCTATGGAGACCCAGGAGGTACCAGCACCCAAGATGGGGTCAAAGTGTCTGGCAAAACAGGCCTATCTTGCCCTGGAACCAAATGGGCTAATGCTGTCAGAGAAGGCTCTCATAATTCCCCCTCAGTCAATGCCACTGATGGTCTTCCAAGGAAGAGGGTGAACTCGACAGATGTCGACATGGACCAGAATGGAACTGAAATTGTGAACAGGACCTCAACTGTCAGCCTCCCTGATGTCGACAAGGGTCTAGGTGCAATGACGGGTACATGACCTGTCAAGATAGCTTCACTATGATAGATAGCATTGAGGACAGTGTCTGTGACTTGACCATTGGTGAAGGCTGCACTAAGGTCAGCTCAGCTGCAGTGAACAGTGGAAACACTTCCTGACTGAGGAGGAACCAAACTAGACTAAAGTCTTGAAGAGTAACCAAGCTTTGTTCACCTCTGACTCCTGGTTAATTGGTTAAAAAACTCCGAACCAGCTCAACGACCGGAGTGTCAACCTTTACTGATGTTGACTGCTTCATTAAGGACACTGTGGAAACACTGTGGCTACCCTAACTGAAGGAAGTTCAACCAAGTTCAGCTAGTCAGGGGAATCAAATAATCAGGAAGAGTGGGAAAACTCCCTCTTCCATGATCGACGGTGGTAGCACTTTCCATGTTTTTATTGATGGGGGGCTCTCATCAAATGTTTGAAGAATCAAGTGCCTGTCCCTGAACTCAAAGAAGTGCATGAATGAAGCACCTGAGGTGTGTCCCACTGGAACCAAGGCTATAGCTGACAAAGACCCCGATGCTGCCACCACCTCCTCTTCCACTGTCTCCAACTGGGCTGCCTACCCCACAGTGGCCAAGGCCTGTTTATGTTCTAAAAGCCTACTGAGGTGCAGTTGCACTTTATGATTGTCTAATGCCCCCTGATGCAAGGTCCAACATCATCATCTGCTCTCAGGCAGTAGAGGCACGTGACATGACCAACATCTCAGTGCAGCAGGTTATGCACCTTTTAAAATATGTCTTTTTGCATTCCATCTTTGAATCATCAACAGAGCGTTAACTGGATTATGAGGCACATAAGTTGAATTGAAAGAATCAAAGAAATACAGTTTCACCAAGTAAATATAGTGCTTGAAAACTAGAATCTGTCTCTGCTGCAGAAGCTGCCATGGAGGAGACCTATTTCTTCCAGTGGAAAGAAAGATGGTCTGACATCAGACAGGGAAGAGCCAGGGAATGACATCACAGGTGGTAGAAGAAGCCAAACTTAAAGATATCTGATGAACTGAGCTATACCCTTTAACTGCCTGAGTGTGGATAGTGAACTAAATCCCAGTTGATAGAAATAATGTTTGACAGTCTCAATCTCTTTCATCCCACAGGGGCAGAATCTGTCATTAAAGGATATATTCTGTCATCGTCACAATGTTTTTCCCACATAGCTTTTTGGTCCCCCGAGCCACCACCTACTTCTATGGGTATTGTGCTCTGGGTGACCTCATTGCCCCATTTGCCCCCCCCCCCCAATCATTGCAGCCAGTGGGATTAACACAGTACAGGGCTTGAAGGTGCCAGTCTCTGTTATTTAGATGGCTTGATGCACATGTCTTCTTCCAGTATTCTTCCCACCTGAAGTCCCTCCCTCCGCCCCATGGCATGAAGAGTGCCACTGCTGGTCTCAGACGGACATAGCATCCCTGCAGTGGGAGCAAAGTCCTGTGCCCAACCGCAGGGGTGGCTGTGGTGAAGGAACCTGCCACCAACCCTCCCTGACTGAGGCACACTGCCATGAGGCAACTACCTCACACTGGCCTGCCTCCTGATGCAGCAACCCAAGTTCGCTTCACATCCTGTGCTGCCTGAACAGCAGTGTGTCATGTTGATGCTGGGCCATTGGGAAGGCCATGTCACCCAGATTTAACAGTTGAATTCACGAGTTACAGTCTGAGTCTTGTAAAAGTCCACCTTTTTTCTATGCCCTCAAGTAGGTTTAGGTAATTTTCCCAGTTGATAGCAGTTTTAATGTAGGGATAGTAAACTTCAGCCTTTTTACTTCAGACACAGTGTTTTGATTTAGATTACTTATTCTAGCTTTTAACTTTGACAACAAAATATACCCAACCACTTGCAATTGGGAATTCCATAAATAACCACAACCCATACCGTGTACATAAGCTCCGATATTCTTGAGCCAAATAAATACTCTGGTCTCTTCAATCTGATTGCCAAGCGCTTTTGGAATACACAATTTGGGAAGTCTTTTCAGTACTTTTTCTTATTAATGATCTTTGTCCAGTAGGTAATATTCTATTAGCTTGTTCTTTAATAGATTTACAGCACAGTTTTGATCTCATGAAGAAAATCAGTGAACATTTGGGTACCATAAGGCTAGAACTCATTTAGTTCTGTATGTGTTTTAAAGAAGCAAGCTGAGCCCACCACCACATCTAGTCTCAGCATTATAGAGAATCTGTGATTGTATTGTAGATTGAAGTAGTGGGATTGCTCTTTGTTAATTGACAAGATTCTGCTAGAATGATACCAAGATAACTGTTATCTTCTGTTCTAACTTTTCACTGCCTAGAAAACAGGTGAATCCATATAAGACAACTGGCAACTTATGGCAATATGGCAACTGGGCTTTAATGCCAAAAAGTGCAAGGTGCTGCATTTTGGTATGAAGAACCCAAGGAGGAGTTACCAGCTAGGGGGAGTGCAGCTAGCCCAGACAGAGGAGGAGAAGGATCTGAGTGTGCTCATTACAGGGTCAATGAACAACTTGGCACAATGTAGGAAGGCAGCTGCAAAGGCCAACAAAATGCTGGGTTGTGTTGCAAGGGGTATATCCTCGAGGAGGGAGGAAGTGATTTTGCCACTGTATAGGTCATTAGTTAGACCACACCTGGAGTACTGCGTGCAGCACTGGCATCGGTATCTAAAGAGGGACATTAAGTTACTGGATAGGGTACAGCGCAGAGCGACAAAGTTGATCAAGGGGCTGGGGGACTTATCATATGAGAGGAGGTTGAAGGAGTTGAACATGCACTCACTGGAGGAGAGGAGAGACAGGGGTGACATGATTGAAACCTTTAAATACAAGAAAGGAATAAACAAGACGGGTACAGAGGGGCTGTTCAAAGTAAGGGAGGGAGGGCCACCAGGGCCATGATATGAGACTGGAGCAAGCAGGTTCAGAAGGGAGATGAGAGACACTTTTACAGAGGGTGGTGGCTGGGTGGAATGCGTTACCTGCTGAAGTGGTATGCAGTAGAACAGTGGACTGCTTCAAATGAGGATGGGACAGGACAAGGGGGAGGGTTAATGAAGGGGAAGGGTGGAAGGGAGGGGCAGCTGCAGAATAAGGGGTGCTAGCTGCACATTTGAGCAGACTTGATAGACCTCTAGGCCTTTATCTGCTGGCAAATTTTGTATGTTCATAAGACAATCATTATAGCACCACCACCACCCTCACATTACTCACCAGTGAGGTTAAGTCCAACATGGACAATAGTCTACTCACTGGTGCCATGTTTATAGATCTCACCAAGGTGTTTGACCTGGTTAACGATCCTCTGCTCCTGAACAAACTACATTCATTAGGCGCCTCCAGATCTACCCTATCATGGTTCAGTAGCTACCTCACTAATCAATCTCAGTCCATCTCCTTCAGCAAAGTTCTTTCATCCCCGGCTCCTATCTCCTGTGGGGTATCTCAAGAGTCCATTCTGGGACCTTTACTCTTTTCCATCTTCATTAATGACACTCCCTCTTCCTTTCCTCACTGTTGCTCCATCATGTATGCTGATGACCTGGTGCTCTACGCCGCCTCTCGTTCTGTCCCGGACACTAACGCCCATCTGTCTTTTGTGTTCCAACAAATTCAGTACTGGCTCTCCTCCAACTCATTCTTACTCAATCTACCTAAGACCCAGGCCATGCTTTTTAGGTCCACTAGAAAAGTCTCTGCTGAGGCTACTAAGCTTCGTGTGGTTAGCTGTGACAGGTCGGTAGTCAAGTCTACTGGCTCCTTCAAATATGTAGGAGTGACACTTGATCCTGTCCTTGATTTCTCTTCACACATAAATGAGGTATGTCGGTCTGTTAACGTCAAGTTAGGCGCTGCCTACCGCGTGCGTCATTCCCTAACTCCTGCTGTCAGAATCTCTGTGGCGTGAGGGGTACTGCTTCCTAGGCCTCAGTATGCTCTCCCCACTCTCTCTCATGCCAATGCAGGTATCCTTCATAAATAGAACACCACATATAACAACATCTGTAGTTTCGCCCTCTTGGCCCCTTGCCTTACCCACCATTGCCTCCTATATTCCACATTGCACTAGCTAGCCCCCAAATCCCAACGCTCCTTCTCTCTGAGTTGTTTTATATACTCCATGAACAGAACCCCCCGCCCTGATTGTATTGGGGCCATGCTTACCCCCGTGGTTCATTCCCATACTCTGAGGTCCTGCATCTTGCCCCTGTTCTCTGTCCCTCACTGCTCGACAAAATTGGGGGAGCAAGCCTTCTCCCATTTTGCCCCCAGTTTCTGGAACACCCTACCGGCCAGCTTAAAGGGCTCCTTATCTCACTCTGCCTTTAAAACTGCACTTTTTTCCCACCTCCAAGCACTTGATACCTGTGTATGTGCCTAACCTCCCATGAACTCTGCTTCGTGCTTTCCCATACCCAGCTTTACTGAGTTTCTCTAACTGTACTGTATTGCCTGAATGTGTCAAATGTTGTATTTCATCCCTGCATGGATGGTTACTGCTTGTTGTTATACCGTGACTCTCTCTGAGGGGGTCACTATTTGTATTCTGTTCGGACCATTTTATAATCTGTTAATTTCTGGTATGTATTGTATTCACCCTGACTAATCGAAAGCCTGTAATGACAACTGTTTGTATCAGTGTTGTGATGTTTTTCATTCATTATATTATGTACCTTCCTGGGTTGTGCTTGAAAATAGGTAGGATTAATGCCTAATGCACTTACCTGGTTACCAAAAGCTAATAGATACTAAAAATAAATTATAGATGTCAACTGACCTTCTTGGGAAGGAAACTGTATCCTGTGCAGTACTCAACACCACCACAAGGTGGAACTATTCCCACATCTCATGTTATTACATGTGTGCAGTCCTATTTTTCATGAATAAAGCAGACTGCTATCTTAGCCACAGAACTGCTGCAATGCTGCTTCTACTAACACATACACATGACTTCCTCCTCTTAATTTACATGCCATGTTCATTAGACTGTTTGGAGAGCAAACCTATGTGCTTTCATCAACCACGTGACATGGCCCAAATTCAATCAACTACATACATGCACATGACACATATGTACATCCACACAATATAGACAAAGGAGGCCCGCTCCAGGAGAAAATTGCAGTCCCTTAAGTTTCTGAGCTGAGGTGCACTGTTGGAGAAGCTAGAGGAGGTATGTTAGCGAGAAAAGGAAGACAAAGGGAGGGATTATAAAGTTAAAGAGGGAGGGAATGACTGTACAGAAGGGGAGCAGGAAAAGGCAAATATCTTAAACAAACACTTCTGCTTAGTATTTACGGTAGAAATACGGTAGAAGGAGAAGGGGACAGACCACGAAAAGGTATCAGGAGCGTTGAGGGAAGGGAAATGGACACTAGTCCATTTTCTGAGGAGGAAGTCGGGAAAGCACTCACTAACCTGAAGGCAGACAAAGTTATTGGGCCAGACAGGGTACATCCAAAGGTGCTGAGGGAGCTCAGGAAGGTACTAGCTGCTCCTCAGACGGACCTATTACACAGATCACTGGAGACCGGCGTGGTACTGGGGGACTGGAGAAGGGTAGAGGTAGTCTCACTGCACAAAAACAATAGCAGGGAAGAGGCAGGCAATTATAGGCCTGTCAGTCTGACATCAGTGGTGGGTAAATTAATGGAATCAGTACTAAAGGAAAAGAGGATTGTGGATTATTTTGTATCCAATGGATTACAGGATTAAAGGCAGCATGGTTTTACAGGGGGAAGTTCATATCAAACAAATTTGATATATTTCTTTGACTTTGTGACCAAGGAGATGGATCAGGGAGGAGCAATGGACATGGCCTACCTGGATTTCAGCAAGGTGTTTAACGCGGTTCCACATAGGAGACTGGTAAGAAAGTTGAGAAACTTGGGGCTGGGAAATAAGATGGTAACTTAGGTAAGAAACTGGTTAGCGGATGGGACACAAAGGGTAGTAATAAACAGAGTTTGCTCACAGGAGGGAGAGTGACAAATGGGGTACCTCAGGGGTCAGTGCTTGTTACGGTCCTCTTCAATGTCCTTATAAATGACATTGCAGAGGAACTGTAAAGAAAGGTTTGCCTCTTTGCAGATGACACCAAGATCTGCAACAGAGTGAACACTCCTGGGGTGGGTGGGGGGTGGGGGGACATTGGGATCCAAAAGACTGAAGGACTGGTTAAGGGTACAGCAGCTCAGTTTTAATGCAAAAAAGTGCAAAATAATGCACTTAGGCCATAGAAACCCAGAAGGAGAATACAAAATGGGCGAAGTGATACTGACAAAGATCCAGCAGGAAAGAAATCTGGGGTAATCATTTCAGATGACCTAAAAGTGGCCAGGCAGTGTGTCGCAGTCAGAAGGGCCAGTGGGATGCTGGGGAGCATAGGAAGGGGTATAACCAGAGTAACAAGCATTTGTCAATGCTGAATGTTGATTGCGTTGGTCTATTGAGCTCGCTCACTGGCCCTCTGTCACTCGCTCGTTCTGTTTCTCCCGGTGCTGCAGGCTGCTGTTTTTTACTGGGCTCCTGCCTGCATTGGCACCCTTTTCTGTCCACAAAGAAATCCGCAGCTGGCCAAACAGAGCTCCGTTGAGGCGGGTCACTCCCCCGTCTCTGAAGCGCTCATTCTGTTTCTCCTGGCGCTGAAGGCTGGCCTTTTGTACTGGGCTCCTGCCTCTGTTGGTGGCTTTTTCTGGCCACAAAGAAATTTGCACTAGTCCCGACTCAGGTTCATTGAGCTTGATTACTCCCCCTCTGTCACTCGCTCGTTACATTTCTGCCAGCGCTGCAGGCTGGCCTTTTGTACTGGGCTCCTGCCTGTGTTGCTGCCTTTTTCTGCCCACAAAGAAATCTGCAGAAGTCACGATAGAGCTCAGTTGAGCTCACTCACTCCCTCTCTCTCACTCGCTCATTCTGTTTCTCCCGCCACTGCAGGCTGCCCTTTTGTACTGGGCTCCTGAGTGTATTGCTGCCTTTTTCTGCCCACAAAGAAATCCACAGCAGTCCTATCAGAGCTCCGTTGAGCTCACTCTTTTCCCCTCCCTCACTCGCTCATTCTATGTCTCCTGCTGGTGCAGGCTGTCCTTTTGTACTGGGCTCCTGCCTCTGTTGGTGGCCTATTCTGCCCACAAAGAAATGTGCAGCAGTCCTGACACAGCTCCATAGAGCTCGCTCACTCCACCTCTTTCACTCACTCATTCCACTTCTGCCGGCGCTGCTGGCTGGCCTTTTGTACTGGGCTCCTGCCTGCATTGCCGCCTTTTTCTGCCCACAAAGAAATCTGCAGCAGTCACAATAGAGTTCCATTGAGCTCGCTCGCTCCCCCTGTCTCACTTGCTAATTTTGTTTCTCCTGGCGCTGCAGGCTGTCATTTTGTAGTTGGCTCCTGCCTCTGTTGGTGTCTTTTTCTGACCACAAAGAAATATGCAGCAGTCCCGACAGAGCTCCATTGAGCTCGCTTACTCCCCCTCTCTCACTCACTCATTCTGTTTCTGCCGGCACTGCAGGCTGCCCTTTTGTACTTGGCTCCTGCCTGAGTTGCCGCCTTCTTCTGCCCACAAAGAAATCTGCAGCAGTCACAATAGAGCTCTGTTGAGGTCACTCACTCCCCCCCCCCACTCGGTCATTCTGTATCTCCCGCTGCTGTAGGCTGCCCTTTTGTACTGGGCTTCTGCCTGCATTGGCACATTTTTTTGCCCTCAAAGAAATCCACAGTTGTCCCGACAGAGCTCCATTGAGGTTGCTCACTCCACCTGTCTCACTTGCTCATTCTGTTTCTCCTGGCGCTGCAGGCTGCCGTTTTGTAGTTGGCTCCTGCCTCTGTTGACGCTTTTTTCTGTCCACAAAGAAATCTGCAGCAGTCCCGACAGAGCTCCGTTGAGCTCACTCACTCCCCCTCTCTCACTCACTTGTTCCGTTTCTGCCAGCACTGCAGGCTGCCCTTTTGTATTGGGCTCCTGCCTGAGTTGCTGCCTTTTTCTGCCCACAAAGAGATCTGCAGCAGTCCCAACAGAGCTCTGTTGAGGTCGCTCACTCCTCCTCCCTCACTCACTCATTCTGTGTCTCCCGCTGCTGCAGACTGCCCTTTTGTACTGGGTTCCTGCCTGCATTGGCGCCTTTTTCTGCCCACAAAGAGATCTGCAGCAGTCCTGACACTGCTCTGTTGAGGTCGCTCACTCCCCCTCTGTCACTCGCTCAATCTGTTTCTGCGGGCGCTGCAGGCTGGCCTTTTATACTGGGCTCCTGCTTGCGTTGCCACCTTTTCCTGCCCACAAAGAATCTGCAGCAGTCACGATAGACCTCTGTTGAGCTCGCCACCCCTCCCTCACTCACTTGTTCTGTTTCTGCTGGCGCTGCAGGCTGGCCTTTGTACTGGGCTCCTGCCTGCACTGCCACCTTTTGCTGCCCACAAGAAATCTGCAGCAGTCATGATAGAGCTCCGTTGAGGTCGCTCACTCCCTCTGTCTCACTCGCTCATTCTGTTTCTCTTGGTGCTGCAGGCTGCCCTTTTGTAGTGGGCTCCTGCCTCTGTTGGCGCCTTTTCCTACCCACAAAGAAATCTGCAACAGTCCTGACAGAGCTCGCTCATTCCCCGCTCTCAATAGCTCGTCCTGTTTCTGCCACCGCTCCTGGCTGCCCTTTTGTACTGTGCTCCTGCCTGCATTACCGCCTTCTTTTGCCCACAAAGAAATCTGCAGCAGTCATGATAGAGCTCTGTTGAGCTCGCTCACCCCCCACTCGCTCATTCTGTTTTTTCCGCTGCTGCAGGCTGCCCTTTTGTACTGGGCCCCTTTGTGCATTGCCATCTTTTTCTGCCCACAAAGAAATCTGCAGCAGTCCCGACACAGTTCCGTTGAGCTCACTCACCCCCCCTCTCTCACTCACTCATTCCGTTTCTGCCAGCACTGCAGGCTGGCCTTTTGTACTGGGCTCCTGCCTGCATTGCCGCCTTTTTCTGCCCACAAACAAATCCGCAGCAGTCACAACAGAGCTCCATTGAGCTCACTCACTCCCCCTCTCTCACTCACTCGTTATATTTCTTCCGGCACTGCAGGCTGCCCTTTTGTACTGGGCTCCTGCCTGCATTAGCACCTTTTTCTGCCTACAAAGAAATCCACAGCTGTCCCAAAAGAGCTCCGTTGAGGTCGCTCACTCCACCTGTCTTAAGTGCTCATTCTGTTTCTCCTGGCGGCGCAAGCTGCCCTTTTGTACTGGGTTCCTGCCTCTGATGGCACCTTTTTCTGCCCACAAAGAAATCTGCAGCACTCCCGACAGAGCTCTGTTGACCTCACTCACTCCCCCTCTCTCACTCACTCATTCCGTCTCTGCCAGCGCTTCAGGCTGCCCTTTTGTACTGGGCTCCTGCGTGCATTGCTGCCTTTTTCTGCCCATACAGAAATCTGCAGCAGTCCCAACAGAGCTCTATTGAGCTCACTCACTCACTCCTCCTGCCTCACTCACTCATTCTTTGTCTCCCGGCACTGCAGGCTGCCCTTTTGTACTGGGCTCCTGCCTGCGTTGGCGCCTTTTCCTGCCCACAAAGAAATCTGCAGCAGTCCTGACAGAGGTCAGTTGAGCTCGATCACTCCCCCCTTTCACTCGCTCGATCTTAATCTATCCCAAACACTGATTTCTGACAGCGACTGCAGTATTCTGTGCCTGAAGCACGAAAACACATTTCGGCCAGGATGTGAAAAATGAAAGTGTACTTTTCATAAGAAGGTGTGGAAAAATGACAGTGTTGAAAATGTGGCATGAAAATATTACTAATTTATGAAGTTACAAGGGTGCATGGAAACAGCACAACGCACGCTCGTAACACAGTCATTTTATGGAGTTTCATCACAAAATTTTCAACATAGGCATTTTAGCACCTCTGTTCATGAACAGTGACAGTATGATTTTCTTAATGTGTCCCGAGCACTGATTTCCCACAGCAACCTCACAACTGTGTGCCGGAAGAGTGAAAACACATTTCAGCCAGGATGTGAAAAATGACAGCTGCACTGTTCGTAAGGAGGTGTGGAAAAATGGCAATGTTGCAAATCTGGAGTGAAAATATTGCAAAGTTGCAAAGGTACGAGAGTGCGTGGAAGCTGCGCAACGTACGCTCGTAGCACACTCATTTTTTTGGACTTTTGTCACCAGATTTTCAACATAGGCATTTTAGGACCTCTGCTAATGAACAGTGTCACTGTCATTTTCATAATGTGTCCCGAACACAGATTTCCCACAGCGACTGTGCTATTCTGCACCGGAAGTGCGAAAACACATTTCAGCCAGGACCTGAAAAATGACAGCTGTACTATTCATAAGGAGGTGCAGAACAATGGTAATTTTGAAAATCTGGAGTGAAAATATTATACATTCGCAAACTTATGAGCATGCATGCAAACTGCGCAACGCATCCTCGTAACACAGTCATTTTATGGAGTATCGGCGCCAAATTTTAAGCATAGGCATTTTAGGACCTCTGCTCATGAGCAGTGTCACTGTTATTTTTGTAATCTGTCCCGAACATTGATTTCCCACAGCGACCGCGCTATTCTGTTCCAGAAGTGTGAAAACACATTTCGGCCAGCATGTGTAAAATGACAGCTGTACTGTTCACAAGGAGGTGTGGAAAAATGCCAATGTTGAAAATCTGGCATGAAAATATTGCAAATTTGCAAAGTTACACGCATGCATAGCAACTGCACAACGCACACTCGTAAAACAGTCATTTTTTGGATTTTTTCCACCAAATTTGCAATATAGGCTTTTTGAGGGCCCACCTCATGAAGACTGTCACTGTTGTTTCGGTAATCAGTCCGGAAAGGTGATTCCACACAATGACAGTGAAATCAACTTTCAGGGCCGATTAATGCCATAACAGTGGCAGAATTCATGAGGAGGGGTCCCAAAAACCCCATGTTGAAAATGTGGTGCCAAAATTACTGAGATATGCATCAAAGTTGAAAAAACCCTATTTATTCCATTATACAGCTTACCAGCATTTCCTCAGTTCGCGGTCACCTTTGAAGAGTGCAGACGTGTTCCCGGTGCACCGAAGATCGTCGCGCCATACTCCAGAGGTAAGTATGGGTGAGGGGGGGGTGGAAAGGCAAGTAGGTGGGAAGTCGTGGAGGGGGCTCAGGAGACCAGCAAGGACAGTTTTTTCACAGGGGAAAAAAATAAAAAACATTGCAGGACCATTTTTTTCCCCAGGGATGTGGCATGGTGGGGTGGGCCTAAGCGTGCCAATGGACTCTTTTTGGGGAGGCAGCTGTAGCCGATGGAGAGTGGGCACCCCGTCGACACACAACAAAGGGGGCACATCATGCCAACAGGGATTGGGCACTCCGTCAGCACTCAACAAAAGCAGGAGGTGACATTATGCCAGCGGGGATTGGGCACCCCATTGGCACATACTGGTATGGGGTCTCACGAGCCGAGGGGGATTGGCACCCTGGCACACAAGAACTTGCGGAGTGGGGGAACATGCCGACGGGGATTGGGTACCCCCATCGGCAAAAAAACCTGGGGAGGGGACATGATGCTGAGGGGGATTGGGCACCCTCTTGGCAAACAGGCGAGAAATGCAAGGGAGCCATGCAATGACGGGTCGCTCCCTCATTGCAGTGTATGACGCTGCAATGATGAGGCAGCCCCTGATTGCAGCGGATAAAACTTCTCACGGTTGTGGCACACTGGCTGAACTAGTGTCAGAAGCAGCATGCCATGCCATTGGAGAAAGCGGGCCAAGCCTTTAAAGGCTGTGGGGGCATTGGCCACAACAGTGCCATGCCTCCACAACCTGCTTCTGGCAATCTGCCATAATATGTTTCTTGCGCATGCACGCAATCAACATAAAAAGGGAGATGGTGCTGCCTATGTCACTGATAAGACCTCACATTGAATACTCTGTCCAGTTCTGGAGACCATATCTCAGGAAAAACAGAGTGGAGGTGGTCCAGAGTATGGCAAAATTGTGCAGGGCTTGAATCAAAAGCCCCATGAGGAAATGCTTAAGGACCTAAATATGTACACCCTGGAGCAGAGGAGGGAGGGGCATATGATAGAGACATTTAAATACCTCACAGGGATAAATAAGGCACAGGAGGGAGGTATTTTTCAGAGAAAAAGGTGCTCTAGAACAAGGGGCAAGCTAAGAAATTGAAGGGGGGTAAATTCAAGAGGGATGTGAGGAAGTACTTATTTACACAAAGGGTGGTGGATGCCTGGAACAGCCATCCAGCACAGGTAGTGGAAGTGAGGTTCAAAAATGTCCAGAAAAGGACAAGAGAATCATAGGGGCAAGGAAGGGAGGGGAAGAGATGATGCTGTAGATCAGGTTGGGTCTGCAGTAATAAACAATGGCCTTAAAAAATATGGGCTGACTAGGAGGGCCCAGCGGCCCTTATCTGCTGTCACATTCTAAGTTTCTATGTTTCTATAAGGAGCCTACACTTTATCTAAAATGTGACTAAAAAAAAGGCTTCAGTCTTCAGTGCTGTCAGGCCTTCATCTTTCATCAGCACTAAATTCATCGCAGTGAAAGGAAGCTGAACTGCACTTGGCCACACTGTTCCTTCGTCTGTGGATTAACAGAAGGCTGCAGTCTCCTGTCCAGTACTGTCAGCCTCTTACCTTTCACTAGCATGAAACTCATGACAGTGCAGGCAAACTCAGTCTGTAGGAGAGCTGTGTGAAGTGCATCTGCTTTACTACTTGTAGCAGAGAGATCTAAATTAACCAACACACACTTGAACTACTTTACTCCAGACAAAAACCCCCTACACAGAAACATAGAAAAGTGATGGACAGAAAAGATCCAAGCATTATATCCAGTCTGTCTCAAGGGACATTCTTAGTGGCCAGGGCTTGTCCTATGGCCACCCCTCCCCATCACTAGTCATCTCCCATCCTCCACCCCCTCATGATCCCTAGATTTGAATGTTAAAAGAAAAGGTTGGGATCCTGACACCGTGCCTGGAATCATCACTGTTTACAATTATCCCTCTCCTTGGATTAGCCCAAATCCTCCCCCAATATTCAAAGGTTAATTGTTTACCAGTTGGGCCCCTTCCTCCAGAAACCATTACTGCAAGGTATAGTAGTCCACAACCAGGCCAGCTCAGTCATCGGCCCTGCATACAGCATATGCGTTCCATTACACCAAATACAGTCACCTGACTATATTACTGAATGGGGTGCTAAAACTGAGAGGAGGGAGACGTAGCGGTGAGCATCACTGATATGAGGCAGACTGACTAATTAGACCAGCATCATCGGTGATGCAGGCTGCCCGCACCGGTGACGCCATCCACTTGGTAATACACAGTCAGATGATGGTATTTAGCAAAACAGAGGGCACACTTTGCAGGAAGGAGCATCAATTGACTTTGCCTGGTTGTGGACTATGTTTACGGTAGTTTACCCCCACTGCTAATCATGAATCAGAGGTCAGGAGTGGGGGCCTGACTATTAAATAATAAACCTCTATGCACTGGCAGGTCCAGCTTGGGGGTGGGGGGTAAAAAATGGTGACAGCTCTTGGAATATAGCCAGAAGCCCAACCTTTATGTTTTTGTGTCTGGGGAACATGGCGGGAGTGGGGGGAATGGCTGGTGTGGAGGAGGGAGTGGCCCTGACTGGTCAGTTGACCAGTGCCACGAAGTGCAGTGCATTTCCTGAAGTTCTCTTTGAATTTCAGCACACTATGGGTAGATAATAGGGTTACTTCATACTCATTTCTGTGAGGTTATAAGAACATTTACACAGCTCTACCCATAGATATCTGGACTGAACCTGCGTTTTTGGTCCAGAAGTCTCCACTCTCTACTGCAGTCTAGCCCTGACTCTTTACCACTTGTAAATTAATCATTTAGGGTGGGGGGTGGAGTCTGCCCTGTGCATGCCTACACTGTGCCTAGCCTGTGGACAGACAGAGGGTTTTAGTATCCTGGGCTGTCAGTTCCTTACTCTATACTGCTACTAAATTATCACAACGTGGGGAACCCTGCACTGTACCTATCCACATTATGACTGGCCATGGACAGAGGCCTCTAATCCCCAGTGCTGTCAGTCTCTCACCGTTCACCAAAACCTGCTGCATGTCTCTGCACCAGTAAGCAAGAGATATGTGCACTTCCAGGGAGCAGTTGAGCCCATCTGTCTTTTTACACCCTCAGTTCTCACAAGCTTGGGACCTGGAAGTAAAAGTCCTCTCTGTCTCCCAGACAGAAGTAGAGACAATATACCCCCCCCCCACCACACACACACACACACACTGTACTATAACTTCCACACACTCCCATACTCCAGTAAGGAAACTCCCAGAGCTGAAACTATGATAAGAACAAAAAAGAGAGAGAAATAGAACAGTTATGTAAGAACTTACCGAAATGGTAGGTTTTTGAGGAAATCTCTTTCATCAGGTCACACCTATGGAACTTATAGATGTCAGGCACTAGGACCATATGGAAACTTTTCTAACAGTCTAGTAGGGGCCGCCCATGCTGACGTTCCTGTATATGTAACCCCTAGGTGGCGCTATTCCAAAGGGCTACTACCCCTGCCTGCGTGACTAGTTGAAGGTTAAGGTGCCTGGGTACTAAAAACGGGTGCCTCCACCCAGAGGACAGGGTTAGTGGTAGTGTAGCAGACCTGGGTACAGCATTCCGGGACCCTATGACCCCCTCTTTACCTTCTAGTGGCCTAAGCAATGACTAGCATACACAGGTACAATAGCCCCTAATCAGCATACAAATCCCCACTCTGTTTGTACTTACCACCAGGGCTGGTTCCACCAGTCTGACCCTGGAGACCCCTGTAAAATAAGGTTAGACACAGCAGGTAACAACAGTACAGTGCTTCTGGTACAAAATAGAACCACAGTCAGGTTAAATGCAAAAATAATTAGATCTGATTTATTCAGGGGGGAATGAGCAAGAGAGGGGCGTATTTTGGCTGATTAGTTCTGTAACTGATTCAATCAGGCAATCATGCATGCACTTTAGAGTCCCTTTACAGTCACACACTCTGGGTACCCAGTTGGAACAAAGGAGGGCTAGCCTAATTTGTTGCCCGGGGCAGTCCTGCGTTGCAGTTGGTTGGGGCCTTGTGATGGGAAGAAGCATGCACAATCACATACAATTTGTAATCCAGAGCCAGGAGGCTTAGTTTGTGATAATTAGACAAAACAGCTAAATCAGATGGCACACTTTGATTGAGCTGTTGTTGCAGGGAGCTACCCTGGTGTTTACTCAGCTACCCAGTACAGGACACAGGATGGACGAAATGGAGACTTTAGGATGACTTGCTGGTTTGCCAGGAGAAGCAGGGTCCATACAAGTCACCAAGGTGTCATTCCTGTTCGAGGTGTTGAGCAGGGGGCTGATCCATGCGCAGGTCTCTCGTTAATGGTTTTCTCTGCATTGTGAGTAGCTGGCTGGGTCAAGTTGGCAGGGCCCAGGCTGGGTGAACAGTTCGGATTCAGTCCGGTAAATGCTGGATGCAGCTTCCAGTAAGCATGGCACAATTAGGCAGTGGGGAACCAAATCATGACCCACTAACAGCATTTAGCACACTTACAGTAAAAGAAAAGCAATATCACAGTTTGGATGACAGTCCGGTTACAATTGCAGCTTTCCCGAGCAAAACCGTGATCTCTGTGGTGATTTAGACATCCTGACAGGCCGATCGCGTGGAGCAACTCTTCAGTCTTCTTCAGGCAAAGGTACAGTCACAATTCAGTGGCTTTTGTCACAATTGGTTCGGATACAGTCCGGTTATTTAAGCACTCTTTAAAGATCCCTTTCGAGGGACAGCAGGCAGATGGGGCAAACTCAGCCTTTCCACCAGTTTCCCACGTGACTGCGCAGGAGCAGCTGCTCGAATCACTCGAGTTGTTGACTCTCTCAACTCCAAACTCAGACTGACATGCTGCTGCAGGCAGCACTGGGACTTCCTCTGAGATCCAAAAGGTTCGGCTGGTTGATCCATCTGTCTGTCACAGCTAGAGCTCCCCCTCCAGGTCCATTTAGGTGCCAAAGTGGAAAAACTACAATTCCTACAGAAATTCACTCCCACAAGACACCTAGGAACAGATTCCATTTTAAGGTCCCCAAAAGGTACTGATTGATGCAATACAGAAATGTCCATGCTGCAAAGAAAGGCAGGTTAGACAAACTATAATACCATTGTTATTAGAGCAGCTAGTTCTAACAGAGCTCCCTCTGCACCATTAGCGATGGCAGAACAGAGCAATATTACTGCAGCTCAGGTGGGACTCGAGCCTGGAAACACTCGGCCCCTACCAAGATTAATTATACACTACAAAATTAATATCTCTTAAAGAGACAGGCACAGAGGCTAACAGGACACTCGCATTCAAGCACTTTTACATCTGTAAAGACACAGAACGCCTGCCTGGCAGTGGGCATTTAAGCACACCCAAGGAAGACTTTTGGGAACCCCCATTTATAGGGGGGTTACACATATATAAGCGTGGGTGGCCCCGCTCCCTCCTCAGTTCACAGCTGGAGACCATACTCGCAAGGCCTCCCTCTAGGGAACCAAGGAGAAAGAATAGGTGCCCAGCTATAAGAAAGGCTGGAGCAACAGAAAAGCCAGTCGGGGACAGAGAATAGGGGGAAAGAGGGTGGGATGGCATGACCTGATGAAAGAGATTCTCTCAAAGATCTACTGTTATGGTAAGTTCTTACATAACTGTTCTATCTTCTTCTGAGATCTCTTTCATTGTGTCACACCTATGGAACGAGTCCCAAGCAGTACTGACAGTTAAATAGTCTAGGTGGCAGGAGGCCAAAAGCCTAAGAAAGAAGGCCCTGAAGAACTGCTTGGCCAAATCCAGCCCTCCTTCTAGAGGCAATGTCCAGACTGTAGTGTCTTGTGAAAGTGTGTACAGTACTCCAAGTTACAGCAACACAGATTTCAGCAGCTGACACATTCCTGAAACAGGCAATGTAAGTGGCATAACTCTCAACTGTCCCTGATTTTCAGGGATGTCCCTGATTTTGCCTCAAAACTTTACTCTGTCACTCGTAAAATTTGTGTTTTTGTGACAGAACAGTGGGGACCAAAAGAACAAAATAATGTCAAACATAATTTTTGCAGACTTGCTCTTGTTCTGAAAATGCGTATTAACACAAATCCCCTTATTCTGTCAGATTTTGGGTCTTTGTTCCTGATTTGATAAGTCTTGTCCCTGATTCATGAGGCAAGAGGTTGAGAAGTATGGTAAGTGGCCATACCTCTGGTTGAATGACCATAAACTACACCAGGAATTTCCTTACCATACTTCCTATAACAAAAAGTAATACAGTTTGTCAACCATTTGGACCAACACTGTTTAAAAACTGGAATGCCCTCTGTCCCGGGGCGAAAGAGACCAACTGTGAAGACTTTCTGTAGTTCTTTGTACTGTGTGTATAGTACCTAAGAATTCTATGCACATCTAAAGTATGGAGCAATGCTTCCCCTGGATTGGCATGCCCTGGGTAATAAACAGGCAGGTGGGTAGAATGATTTAAACTCCGATACCACCTTAGGAAGAAACTTAGGGTTAGTACACAGAGACACCCTACCCTCTCTTTGTGGAAAATCAAGTAAAGCTGCTCACACGAGAGCCTGTAGCTCTGAAATCCTTTAAGCAGAAGTAATAGCAACTAAAAGTAGTGCTTTCCACGACAGAAAGCATAGCTCACAAGATGTGGCTGGCTCAAAAGGAGCCAAAGTCGGTTTTCCTAGAACAAAATTCAGGTCCCAAGCTGGGACCGGATTATGGATAGGAGACTTTAAATGCAGAACTCCTCGCAGAAAAGTATGGGCCACATCCAACTGGGCCACAGTATGGCCATCAGTGGGCACATGGAAGGCTGATATAGCTCACATGTGCACCTTAGCAGAGGAGTATTGGAGTCCTGCATCAGACAAGGACAAGAGATACTCTAGAACCTGGTTCTCCGGACAAGTGAAAGGATCCAGGTGATGGGAAGCGGCCCATATAGCAAAGTGCTTCCACTTCATTGAATAAGTGATCTTGGTCGAGGGTTTCTTAGCAGCTTCTAGGACAGCAGCCACTTTCTGAGACACCCCAAACTGAGCAATGGCTGTGCATGCAGATGGAGGAACTGGAGGTCTGGATGGCCCAGGGTCTCCTGTGCCTATGTCAACAGGTCCCTGCAGAGGGGCAGGAGAACTGGAGGTTCGATAGCCAATTGTTGTAGTAATGGAAATCAGATCTTGCAAGACCAGAATGGTGCCATGAGAATTAGGGTGGTGCCTCCATTTGGAGCTTGATGAGCACTCTCTGGATCAGAGGAAAGGAAGGAAAGACACAGAGGAACCTCCCTTTCCAGGACAGGGACAATGCGTCTTGCCAGAAAACTCCAGGCCCTGATTTTTCAAGCAGAAACACAACAGTTTTGCATTGAGTTGGGACACAAAAATGTCCAGCTCTGGATGACCCCACCTGCTGAACAGGTCTTCTGCAACTAAGGTCAGCAGCTCCCACTTCTGCTTTTTGGACTGGGACCATCTGAGGCTGTCCACCACGGCATTTTGGTAACCTGGAACATGGATGGCCAATAGAGCTAGACCATGTTCTAGAGCCCAGTACCAGATTCTCATCACCTCTCTGCACAGGGGATAAGAATGAGTCCCCCCAGCTGGCCCGCTGGTGCAGAGGCATGACCACCATCTGCGGCGCCGATGACCAAGGTTCAGAAACGGACTCGGGAAGTTGGAGGGTCAGCTGGGGGGAGTAAGATTGAGCATCCGGTGGACTGCTCTCCTACTCTGGGAAGATGTGGGGTTGAGTGTTCGACGCACAATGGACCCCTGGTGGAGGCTGGGGGTTTTGCAGCAGTCTGTGCCTGCACGTTCAGGGGGCGGGCCGGATGCAGGTCATCATTCCACGTCACCAACCCTGAGGGGTTCACAATCTACTAAAATAAAAAGCCGGCTCCCACCAATGAGCTGGCTCCATTGCAATCCCCTCTGGCCACCAGAGTTCACCTATCGGCAGCCCCACTCGAGGGGGCAAGCCAGAGTATGAGGTGGCAGCTGATGGAGCCTGGTGAGCCCACTGGGGCTTGAGGAGCTGGCACAGAAAAATATAGTTAATAAAGAATGAGTCCCCCCATTCTTGTTGATGTAATAAACTACACTGAGGTTGTCCGATTGCACTAGCAGGGGACCCAGAGAGAGATGGTTCTGGAAGGCATGTAAGGCATACAGAACTGCCCTCACTTCTAAAACATTTATGTGGAGGTGTGCCTTCATCAAAGACCAGGTCCCATGGGTCTGGAAGGGGCTCAGGTGTGCCATCCAACCCAGACCGAGGCACATGTGGTGAGGATCTGTTGGGGAGAAAGAATGGGAAAGGGCACCTCTCTCAGAAGATTGTGGGGTCCATCCACCACTGAAGTACTTTCCATTCAGGGGAGGAGACAAGAATCTGCTGATCCAGATTGTCAGTGAGTTGATCCCACTGGACCCGCTGGGGGATCTGCAAATGCAGCCTGGCCAAGGGTACAGTGACAATGGCCGTGGCCATCAGGCCCAGCAACTGCAGGAATGTTCTGACTGTGATGTACCGGATTTGAGCAACCGACTGTGCCTGAGCTATGAGGCATTCTGCCCTGTCTTGGGGAAGGAAAGCCTTGCCCTGGACTGTGTCCAGAATCACCCTTTTGTACTGCAGCCATTGACACGAGGTCAGAACAGACTTGGGCAGATTGATCATAATCTCTTGGTCATGGAACAGCTGCCTGGTATGTTCCAGAGGGAGCAGCAGAAGATCCCTGGACTGTGCCTTCAGTAACCAGTCCTCCAGATAAGGTAAGACATACAGTCCTACGTGCCTGAGGGCCACTGCCACTGGTGTTAAGCATCTGGTAAAGACTCACGGCACAGAGGATGAGCCAAAGGGTAATACCTTGAACTGGTAATGTTCCCCCCCCGGAACAGGAACCTGAGGTACCGCCTGTGGGTGGAATGCACCTTGATATGCAGATAAGCATTCTGCATGTCCAGGGAGCATAACCAGTCTCCCTGCTTGATCAGAGGCAGCAGACCATGCAGAGTGATCATCCTGAACTTCTTGTATTGAATAAAGGAAATTCAGGCCCTTGAGGTCTAGAATGGGCCTCAAGTTCCCTGTTCTCTTGGGCATGAGGAAGAACCGGGAGCAGAACCCTTTGTTCCTTTGCCACCTGGGCACTGGTTCTACAGCTCTTTTGTGCAGCAAGGTGAGTACATCCTCCCGAAGCACCGGAATGTGGTCAGGAGGGTAAGTGGAGAGAACAGGCAGAAAATCTGGAGGCTTTTCTAGAAGTTCTAGAGTATGGCCCTGTTCTATTAGTTGCAGGACCCAAGCATTGGTCGTAAGGGCCCTCCATTGATTGAGATGGATGGAGAAGTGACCCCTGACCACTACCTCTTGGCTTGGGGCAGGAGGAGGGGGGTCAGGAAAGGAGTCATGCTGAGGTAGAGCCAGTGGCTGGGGCCGCACTGCCACTTCTGGGGCTTTTTGGCCCTATAAAAGAGGAAGTATGGCACTGTAGTTTAAAGCACTGAGCTGCAAACTTGGAGACCCGAGTTTGAATCCCACATTCCCCATTTGCATACTGTTTGACCCTGAGCAAGTCACTTGACTTCCTTGTGCTCCCAAGTCACACCTAGAAGCAAGCTTTGGCTTAATGTGCCTTTCCTAGTTAAACAATTTCCCCTTTCCTTTTTCTTTTAGCAGAGGCATCCATGGTGGAGGAAGGAGCAGGCATTGCGGGCCCTGTCCTGCTCTTGCCCCATGGTCTGGTTCCCAACACAGCCTTATGGGAGACCTTATGAAAGGAGGCTCATGACTTGCTCCTGGGTTGGTATGATAGAGAGAGTAGACAGACATAATGGCTCTTCCAGAGGGCTGCAGGTCATAGATAATACCCTGCATGTCAGGGCCAAAAAGCTTAAAGCCCCCAAAGGAGGCATTTAGAATGTTCTGCTGGATATCAGCAGCAACTCCAGAGACCCTCAGCCAGGAGTGCATTCTAAGGCAGATGCCAGTGGCAGCAGCTCTGGACGTGGCATCTGCCATGTCATAAATGGCCCTTAGAAGATGCCTGCTGACATCTGCTGCAGTCTGGAGAGTCTTAAGGAGTCCCTGTCTCTGGGGACCCTCAGGGAGGGCCTGTGCTGCAGCTCTGCCCTTCTTCCAGAGGGTGTTCTGGTATTTCGCCATATGCGATAAGTAACTGGCAATCCTAAGGCCTAAAGTGGCGGAAGCAAAGGTCCTCTCACCCCAAAAGTCAATCCTCCTAGATCCCCTGTCAGGGAAGAGATCTATGGTACTTGGGCACCTTGGAGTCATCATGAGCCACCTTGATGACCACTGAATCAGTTTCTGGTTGGGCGGCATAGACAGGATTCCTCAGAGGGGTCTGATAAAGCTTGTCAGCCTTCCTAGGCATGGCAGAGACCATGTAAGGCCAGTGCCAGGCTGCAGTGGCAGCATCATCCAGGGCCAGAGGGATGACCTTAGGAGGAGACTCAGGGAATCGCCAGGAAATCCACCAGGTTCCTCCAGGTGATATCCTTCTTTTCAGTCTGGAACCCCATGGTAGCCTGAAGTTACTTAATGAGGGAGAAGAAGGAGGGGTCCTCAGGATGGGATTTCAGAGTATGTTTCGTAGAGTCTTCACTAGAGATGGGTGAAGTCAGGAAACTTTGCTCTATGAATTAATATGTGAATTTAAACAAAATTTATGGAGTTTGAGTGATTCCTGAACTCACGGGTTCTGCCCACAAAGGCGCTATTTTGTCAAGGAATGGCAGAATTTCATCTAAAATTGCAGGGAATTTTGCCTGTGAATGGTAGAATTTTGATGTTCGAAGCAAAATTCCTGCTGTTCACGGACGAAATTCTGCCATTCGTGGGTGAAATTCCACACTGCTCAGAGGCAAATTCTTGGGTTAATAGGAAAACTTCACAGATTGTTCCATGGAGGCAAATTTGCACTTAGCCAGAACTTTGCTGTCAAATTAAACTTTATGTGGATGGGAAGCGGTCTTTTTGTTGGGCATTGAGTCTCCGTAGCTGCTTGGCTGACGCTCGTGGTAATTCTGCCTGTCAACTTCGGATTTTACTGCCCTCCACCTCGCTTCTCCCGGTTGTTTGGATTAAAGGTCTTGGAGACCAGGGCTGCTCAAAGAGCTTGAACTGATTGCAGGAACCTGTTCCAGGTTCCTGCCGGTGAGTGTCTGCGTGACTCTGGGGAACGAGTGGAGTTTGGATTTATGTTGTGGGAAAAGCTAAAGGCATGGAGTTCTGCTTTAATGTTAATGCACCGGATGTGGTGCTGCCTCAGTGATTTTGTCCATCTGACCCTCTTGGGAGACTGGTTGTGGCGCGACATCAAAAAGGAGGATTTATTTATTGCCTTGCTGCCTGAATTAGGTTGTGCAGCCAGGAACTGGTCAAGCTCTCTATTTTGGCTGTTCCTGTGGAAGTGTCGAGTCGCAGCACTTAAGGAACCAGCCTGAGTGTTCCTAGGGTGGGTGCAGGGTGCTGCTGTTTGTACCTGGGGGGGCTGCGAGCATCTACTGGAGGGTTGATGCTTTTTGGGGCTCCGGGGGATGCTGGTATAGCCTGGCAGAGGCCGGGCTGTGTCTGGCAGCCCATATAGGGGGGACAGCATTCTCGCACCCTCCCTGCGTCAAACCAGGCTTTCATTAGTTGCAGAGTGTTCTTTCCTGGCAGTTCTCGCCAGGCATAGGAAGATATTGACTTTTAAACAGGACGGACTTTGCTACATGGGGCGACGATTTGACTTTATTAAGCTTACGGACCTTTAGCTAGGGTCCAAATCTGTTTATATGTGGATTTATGATTATACAGGGTAATATTTTTATGCGTAGAAGAGTTTTATATTTTTCGTTTCTGTGTGTTTTATTTATTTTTATTCTTATTTTATTTTATAAGTATTTGACCATGTATGGGTCTTGATTTGATTTTATGATTTTATTCTATTCTATTTTATCTAAGATAGGTTGTTTTGCCATCAATAATGTGTTTGATGGGGTTTAAGACGTCAGGCGCTATTCTCCCGCTCTTGCTCTGGCACCTCGTCTCTTTTATTGTCCTCGACATTTGATATTGCCTTCAACAACTGCCGGAGAGCTGGGATATTGAGAAGGCATTTAGGAATCGATGGACTGGGCAGAGTGGGGAGAATGCGACGCAGTGGCAGATAGATAGTTGGACAAGGAGACTTGGGTAAATGGAGCCGCAGAGGGCCCTCCTTGCCTGATTTCCATACTCCAAGAGCTCCACAGACTGTGGGCAGGTACTGCAGATCCTCTCGAAACTCATCCAACTTGAACGGTGTATGTAATGCCAGGTCGATTAGGAACAAGACTGCTATCATTGCGAGATCTTGTTGCAACATTCGACCTGGCATGTATTAATGTAGACTTGGCTGGACGAAATGCAGGTCCTATCTTAGACTCTGCAGCTCCAGCTGGGTTCTCGGTAATGCACCGTCCCGAGATTGGATCATAGGGGCGGGAGTGGCCATCTTTTAGACCAGAGCTGAGTCTTGTGGAGGTGCCAGTGGGGAACACCAGATCTTTTGAGTGTATCCTGGCAGCAGGTGCAGAGCTCAGGATTCTCCTCATTTACCGTCCACCCGGTGATGGTGGTGAATTCCTGGAGTTTCAAGGACTTCACTCGCCGACATGGCACTGGAGTCACCTAGATGGTTAATCTGGGTGATTTTAATGCCTGGGTCGACGATGAACTCTCGAGACTTGGAAAGAACCTCCTCCAACTTATGTCTATGTTGGGCCTGTCGCAGGTAGTTACCTCTGCTACCCATATAGGTGGACACTCATTGGACCTGGTGTTCCTACTGATTTGGATGTCTTGCATTTGGAGGTGGAACCAAATGCATGGACAGACCATCACACCATAAGATTCAGTTTTGGGGCTCCCTAATAGGCCTATCCTCCGGAGATGGTCCAGTATGCGCCTTTAAGGGAGTAAATCCAAGAAGGCCTAATGAGCGGTACTGGACCTATCGGGTATTTGGGATGACAGCATGGATCCAGGGACATGGTTGTTGCCTATAACAAGGCGGTGACCGGGGCCCTGATCAAATTGTTCTGTTCGGTTCGCTTCATCATCAGCACCCAAAGACTCCCTGGTTTGATGAGTCTTTGAGGGAGCTGAGGAGAGTGGGTGAAGGCTAGAGAGAGCATGGCGGAAATCCTGCCTGGATGCCGACAAACTTAGATTGATGGATCATTATGTTATCTATCAATCAGCAATATCCCGTAAGAAGTCAGAATTCCTGTCCAGGGAGATTGCTGCTGCAAGAAATCGACTGGCTCAACTCTTTCGGACTGTTGACAGATTGTGCAATCCACTCTGTCTACAGTCCGGAAGAGATTTTTCACAAATAAAGTGATGAGCTTGCTTGATTTTTGCTGATAAGATTGCCGGCATTAGGCGGATCTCAGCCGTGTTCAATCTATAAGGGCTTGCAGTGATCGCTGAGGGAAGCAAACACCTGTGTCACCTGGTCTGACTTTAGTAGGCTGGAATTCATGGACATTATGAGGATTGTCCAGACTGTACGTCAACTAGCTGTAGTTTGGATCCGGCCCCACGCCACTTTTATTAGGTTGTGTAGATATTATCTGCCCGATCATTGCTGAAATCGCTTGAAGTCCTTGAAGCAGGGATCTTTCCTGAACCCCTAGAGGAGGCGGTCGTCGACCACTCCTAAAAACCTTCACTGAATCCGGACTGCCCAGCTAACTACAGACCTATCTCTAACCTCCCATTCTTGGTAAGGTTATTGAAAAGGTAGTTGCACTGCAACTGGACACCATCTTACAAATCATAATGTCTATGATACTCTTCAATCAGGATTCAGGAAAAGACATAGTACTGAGACTGCTCTTGTCCGGTTCTAAATGATCTCCTGATAGCGAGGGATCAAAAGGCTTGTACTATTCTAGTCCTTCTTGATCTCTCCGCCGCCTTCGACACTGTGGACCATGGTGTGCTTTTTGAACGCCTCGTGCTCCATTGTGGACTGTCTGGTACGGTCCTAAATGGTTTCAATCTTTCTCACAGGGCAGAGACATAGGGTCATCACTGGAATTTATTCCTCTGATGCCGCCTCCTGCCTTGTGGGGTCCCTGCAGGGTTCCATTTTGGCACCCATGTTGTTCACTGTCTATATGCTGCCATTAGGAGACATTATTAGGCATTATGGCTTGGGTTTTCACTGCTATGCAGATGACACCCAGCTATATTTGTCCTTTAGTCCCGGGCAAGTAGATGCAGTCTCTAGACTTAACAACTGTCTATCTGAGATCAGCGATTGGATGAGTGCCAGCTGGCTAAGGTTAAACCCGGATAAGACTGAGGTGTTGGTGGTGTACCCAGGTCATCGAGAGGTGGGCTGTAGGGCTGGTCTTCCTTCGCATATGGATCGATGGAGGCCAGCTCTCGACCTCGAACCGGTGTGTAACCTGGGTGTTATCATTGATAGTTTGACGCTCAAAATTTTGTGTGTCATCTGCCGCCAAACCTTCTTTACCATCTGAGGAATATTGCTCGGGTGAAACACCTTGTTCCTCCGGTTGACCTCCTGACATTAGTCCACGCCTTTGTTACTTCTCGCCATGATTACTGCAATGCCCTGTACCTAGGGTTGCCGGGGGTTGATATCCACCGCTTGCAGCTGGTGCAGAACGCTGCAGCCAGGCTTTTGACGGGGACATCAATTAGGAATCATATTACGCCTGTGCTGCACAAACTGCACTGGCTGCCGGTTCAGTGGCGGATCACCTTTAAGGTCGGTTTACTGACCTATAAAGCCCTAACGAACAGGGACCACAATATCTGCAAGATCTACTTGTTCCCCATCCTCCAGCTCACTCAGATCCACCGACGAGGGATTGCTAGAGGTTCCCAGGGTTCGCTTAAAACATCTGGGCACGAGTTTATGCTGCCCCACCTGTGGAATTCTCTACTGTCGGATAATGAGCTGCCTGACCGTCGAAAGCTTTAAATCGGAGTTAAAAACATATTTATTCCAAAAGGCCTATGGGGAGTAGTTATTGCACTGACATGAAATTGGAACTGTATTTTATTGTTGTTTATTATGTTACATGTATGTCTTATGTATTTAATTACTGTACAGCGCTTTGACTTTGAAAAGCGCTTAAAAAATACATTTTTACTTACTTACTTACTTTGCAACATCTCAAGTCCTCACTCTCTGATCTGTCTAAGAAGTCACCCCCAATGTCTTGCCCTTTATCCTCATCATCAGGAAGGATGAGATCTGGGTAGTATTCCTTCTCAACGTCGACCTGGTCTGAAGCACAGACCAACGGCAAAGATGCTGATGATGCCTGAGAGGGCACAGAGCACTGGGGCTGAACCAGCGTCGACACAGAGTCAGTCCACCGACCCCCTGGCAATGGTGATGAAGGTGCAGGCCAGGGAATGAACTGCTGGATTAATGCTGTTGTAATGGAAGAAAGTACTATATTTAGGGCGACGGCAGGAAGGGGTAACACAGTTGGCAACATCGATGATGGAGACGGCAGAGGCCCCACCATCGCTGAAACACCACCTACTGAAGCAGAGCCGGTGCAGCCCTGTGCTGGAGGACCTTGCAGTTGCAGAGGTCACAGTAGAGGAGCTGGCATTAATGACCCAAGTGAGCCCGTAGTCAACAGCCCTTCAACTGCAGTAGAAAGGCTGGTGGAACTCGTTGCCAGGGATGGGCTGGATGGGGCTGAGGCCTGGGCAGCAGGAGGAGTCAACACCAAAGCAGTTGACAGTGCTATCCTGGAGGAAGAAGGAGTAGCAAGCAGGGACTGAGACCGCCTCCAGGAGGAATGGTCTTTGTTATATTCCCTGTCCTGGTGAGAGTGTTTCCCCAAAGACTTGTCTCAGACCTTGGTGGCCTGACAGCCTGAAGAGTGAGTCGGCGACTGGGAGGGGGCAGTCCCAAATAGTCCCTGCTCCTTCCTGGTGAGATGTTGCTCCAGAAGAAAGGACCGCAGAGCTTTCTGATGGCATTGCTGGGTGGCGAGGTTAAACTTCAGGAGGAGCTTGCAGAAGAGGGCGTCCTGGCTAGGCCGGAGGCAGCACGGACAGAGGTCATGCTCATCTTTGGAGTAAATCTTTCCGCAGTGACGACAACGGAAAAGGTTGGTAGAAGTTTTTGTTTTCAACATACAAAATGAAAGCAATCACTTTAAAATAAAGTGATTCAACACTGAAAAAAAAGATAAAGGTAAGTTGAAAAATGGAGGTCGACTGAACGATGAAGCTTTTGCGGAGTCCATGTGAGTATGGTCGATAGTGGGAAAGAACTGAGGAGGGAGCGGGGCTGATAATGCTTATATATGCAGGGACATCAGTATGTGACTTCAGTGTGGGCGGCCCCTGCTAGAAAAGTTTCTGTGTTATCCTAGTGCCTCATGGCTGTAAGTTCCATAGGTATGACCTGATGACAGAGATATCCCCAAAGAAGATCTAGCTTTATCAGCCAAAGCAAAATGATTTCATAGTCATTACAATGTGGAGAAGCCAGCAGTGTGTCAGCTTGTGCAGTGTCAAGGCTGTGCACAACCAGATGACTGCAGTCTCCAGTGCTGTCAGCCCCTCACCTTGCACCAGACACCAGCACTACATCTCTTGCCCAGATACAGTAGAGAAAAAAAGTAAGCAGCTTACAGTTTCATTGATGTAGAAGGCATTTTCTGTATTCCCAGCAGCAATGCTGAATGTCAGGAGGGCATTCCGGCCACTGTCCGTGTCTGTAGCGATAACTCGTGTGACAAACATGGAAACTGGTGCATATTCACTGATGGTGGTATTGAGGGGGAGATTCTGGAGCACCGGGTCATTGTCATTGACATCCAAAACTCGTATACCCACCATGACCTAGAAAATGGATAAAAACAGAGAACAGTGACTATTAATATTATAATTGTTAGCAATTTAGGGAATAAAGTATACATAGCCATACATGGTAAAGGTGCAATGCATTCTAAGGGTTTTATTGACCTTTATAAAACAAGACACCAACCACCTCACCTCCCCCAAATACAGTTGGATGACTGTTATTATTTATTTCATTTATTTGTAATTTTTGACCAAAAAGGCACACTAAGCTAATAAAACAGCTTATTTCCAGGTGCGTTCTTGGGGGTGAGTTGCGTAGACCTGTTTTATTGACGGGGAATTCTGGCATGACATGGGGGAAACTCCCCTGCTCTTCCTTTGCCTCAATGTATCTTTTTTGGTCTTTTAGTAATTGGTTAGCTTAATCTATTTAAGGGACATGAGAATCTGGCTAGTGATGGAGTGTGTGTTAAAAGACTATGTTGGCTTCTGGCAGAGTGCTAGGAGCTTAAACAAACATGTATGGGAGAACGGGAAGGGGAGGTGGAGAGCATGAATGACTGGGCTGGGGACAGGTCATGAGGTAGTTTAAATGCTTATGGCCCCCAAATTATTTTTCCATAATACCCACGAATAGTAAAAAAAAAATTATTGGTACTTGGACCTGAGCACATATAGACATATAAGCATAAATACAATATAATATGAAAAAAAACAATGATATTTAAAAACAGTTACAGACTAGGCTTCAATCAATCAATCAATCAAAGTCTTTATTTAACCAGGCGATCACCGTTGAGCAAGCTCATTTTCAAGGTGGACCTGGGTTTGTTAACAAGGAACAAGGGACAATATACATGGGATGCAACACACAAGAAAATAGTAATAATACAAATAAAGTGAGATACAATAATACAGTATCTACAAAGTATCAGCAGGTAGCATTGACAGTAGTATATGCTTGGAACCAGAAGATACAGCTAGTTTTGGGTAGGACACAATTTTTCATAAAAGTAAAGAAACATACATATCAGGTGCACCGAACACAAATAAAACCTAATATAAAAAGATATATAGTGATACGGTATGGAGAATTTAGAGCTGGAACCAGGGTCAAAGGAATGTGGAAGGGACAGATATGAGGGTAGAAAGAGGAGAGGGAAGAGTCGATTATAGATGTGATGAGTCTTTTAACAGTAGTAATTAGAGTGTGCTTGGACTTATAGGAGTCACTATTTATGGTAGACAGGCACAGGACTCCTTATTATGATGTAGATATAGAGATTTAAAAGCTGCTAGGCTGATGGGGTGAGTTAATTTCAAAGTTTTTTGCTGCTTGTTCCACAGTTGAAGAAGGTCATGGCCCATTGGGATCCCCCCACCCCCACCCACACACACACACACACACACACAGTGTGGGCTAGTAAGAGTATGTATTGTTCATAGTTAGCCAAATGTCAAATTGTTTCTTGA
Source organism: Neoceratodus forsteri (assembly GCA_016271365.2). NCBI lineage: Eukaryota > Metazoa > Chordata > Ceratodontiformes > Ceratodontidae > Neoceratodus > Neoceratodus forsteri. Next base: position 758,798,661 of record CM028135.1, read on the forward strand.
AAATATCAAAGTTTCTAATGTCAACTAATTCTTGTGGCAGTGAGTTCCAAAGTCTTGGTGTCTGTACTGTCAAGTAATTGTTTCTTTTATTTGAGTTTGCCTTTTTAAGTACAATCTGCTTGTTATGAGACCTAAGTATTCTGTTATTGTTAAAGAAGAAGAGACCATACTGAGCTGACAGCTCTGGGGATTGTAGGACCTTATATACGAACAAGATGTTTATTTATTTATTTAGCTTTTGTTGACCGGGTAAGTACACTAGACAAGTATTATGCCTATTTTCAGGAACGACCCGGGAGAATACAACATAGGGATACAGAAATTGTACAGAGAAAAATGCAAGTACATCATGACAGTATAACAACATATAGGAGTAGTAACATTATCCAAGGGAGTAGTAAGTCATAATACAACTTATAACTTTATAGTTAAGACACCGCCAGAGTGAGTTGGTCACAGACAAATTATAACAAGTCATAAACACATTTGAGACATATAAGTTAAGGCATGACCAGGGTATGTAGGTGTAGACAATTATGCCCACAGTCGAGTACCCGGGTAAGTGATAGAATCATGGGAACAGCAAGAAGTTTCAGGCAGCACCTGTAAGAGGTAGCTTGGGTCAGGTTGACAACAGTTGATATTACTCTAGGGAGGCTTGGGGCAGTCACTCGCTGATGCTAGTTTCAAGAAGCCCCACAGGGATTTGTGAAAACTCTGATGGAAGGGGGCCGAATGGACATACTCAGGGAGGGAGTTCCAGAGTCTGGGCACACATACGGCAAAGTCCCTATCCCCCATGAGGGTATGGGTGGAGGGTACTTTGAGCGTCCCTGAGGCCTGGGACCTAAGATGGTAGTGAGAAATGTCAGTTGGTGGTAGAAGTTGGGCCAGCCCTGGGGGGGTGCCAGTTTTAATCACTTTGCCCATGAGGCATCCCACCCCGAAGTCGAGGTACCTGGCTGGAGAGAGCCAGCAGAGTTTATCGTACAGCTCACAGCGATGGGTGAGACGGGGGGCAGCTAGGGCAAAATGACAGATGTTGTTATATGTCGTGTGCCACCGAGTGAGGTGAGTCTTGGGGGAGCGAGCGAATTGGTGCAGACCATAGCTAAGGGAGGGAAGAAGTATACCTCTTGCAAGGGCAAGTCTGGCCACTGGTGTGAGGTTGTACTTGGCCCTGTAGGCCAGGCCCAGCTTACAATTCACTGCCCTGCAGACGTTTAGGATGTGACTCCTCTTGTCAAGTTGGGGGTCAAGTGTGACCCCTAGGTATTTGACAGAGTTCACTATTGGAAGGGAGGGTCCATCAGGACTGGTAATATTTAGCGAGGCTGACGAGGCTTTGATTTTGGCTGCTGAGACGAATAACATAGCCTGTGTTTTTTTCAGGTTCAAGACCAGCTTATGGTTAGTAACCCAGGTCAGGACATTGTTAAAGTCCTCGGACATGCACTGGTTAAGAGTAGCGGTGTCCCGGGAGTGGGCCAATATCACCAGGTCATCTGCGTATAGGGGGGCACTGCACTTGGTTGTCACCATTGGTAGTTGATTGATAAAGAGGGAGAAGAGGAGGGGGCCCAGTACCGAACCCTGAGGGACACCAGAGGTCACCAGTAGAGGCTCAGAGAGGACTTTGTTGAAGCAGGTCCACTGCGTTCTTCCATGCAGATAGCCTGTCAGCCATTTCATAGCATGGGGGGAGAGGCCAAGTGACCACAACTGTGAGCAGAGCAGCGCGTGATCGACAAGGTCGAAGACTTTGGACAGGTCAATAAATATGGCTCCAGAGAGTTTGCCCTGGTCCATGGCTGTTCTGATGCTTGATGTGACAGAGACCAAGGCTGTATTGGTGCTGTGCCCCTTTCGAAAACCATGCTGAGCCGGGGATAGCAGCTCATGAAGCTGGATATACTCTGAGAGCTGCTCAGCCACTACCTTTTCGAGGAGCTTGCTGAGGGATGAAAGAATAGCAATCGGACGACAGTTATCCAGTAATTTAGGATTGCCCTGCTTCAGGACAGGGACTATCCTTGCCTTTTTCCAGATATCAGGGATGGTCCCCCATCCAAGGGATAGGTTAAAGATGTGAGCTACTGGGGAGGCACTGTGTGAAGCGCCAAGCTTTAGAAGCTTAGGCTCCAGGTTATCTAGGCCGGGGCTGGAGTAATGGGAGAGGCCAGCTAAACGCCTCTGCATGTCCAAGACTGACACAGCCCTGAGGTAAAACATTTGCTGAGGGGGGTGATCCTCCCGCCGAGTAGAGGGGGGAGGCAGGACGTACTCTCACCAGACGGGAAGAGTGCAGTGAAGGCCGAAAGGTCTGAGAAGTGCGTATTTAGGGAGTTGGCAATGGTATGGGGATTGTTACAGGAGACCCCATTGATAATCATGTCAGATACCCCCGGATGGGAGGACCCACTGACAAGGGTTTTTATATTTCTCCAGAACCTCCTGGGGTCACTGGCAGTGCTAAGCAGGGCGGACTTACAGAAGTCACTTTTTGCAATCCTGATGGCCTTTTTACACTCGTTTCTAAGGTGTCTGTATTTTTGGAAACTAGAGAGATCACGGGAACTTTTGAAGTGGACCCAACACTTGTCTCTCTCCCGCATTTGGGCTAAGAGATTCCCATGCAGCCAGAAGGTAGTGGACCCCCTCACCCTACGGGTGACCTTAAGAGCATGCTTGTCTTGCAGGGCCCCAAAGGTGGAAAGGAAGTGGGAGGTTGCCACTGAGGGGTCAGTGGCTCCTAGCACCCCGGACCAGTCAGTGAGCCTTAGGTCCTCCAGGAACTCCCCAGGGTCAAACCTGGAGAAGTTTCTGATATGCATGACTTTGTGAGGAATTTTGGGGGAGGGAATTTTCCACACACAGAAGACTGGGGAGTGGTCGGAGATAGAGTCTGATAGTGTTCCCACTGAGGAGATCCTGTCCGGCCGGTTGGACAGGATCCAGTCCAGTAGGGTGCTGGAGGATCCATCTGCCGACCGCCTGGTTGGTTCCTGGATAAGTTGAGTCAGGGTAAGGTTAGCAAGTAGAGGCTCAAACTGCTTCACATTACAACCAGCCCAATTGAGGTTGACGTCCCCCATGATTATGAGTTCATTGTCCCCAATGGTGGGACCAGCTGAGTCCAGGAGGTAGGTCAATCCAGGGAGCCCACGTCTTGGGGGGGGTTATACATGCACACCAGATGCAGTTTCTTGGTGTCCCCAAGTAGGAGTAGTACATGCAGTACCTCACAGGGGGACACGAGGGATTGCTGGTGGGTTACTTGGGAGACCTTAAGATGGCTCCTGTAGTAGATCAATATGCCACCCCCCCTTGCTCCCAGCTCTGTCCAGCCATGTGAACTCATACCCAGGGAGTACACAGGCTGAATCAGGGATCGAGGGTTTGAGCCAGGTCTCAGTCACTCCGAGGATGTCAGGTTTATAGAGTGATATCCACGATACAAGCTCATCACGGTTTGGTAGCAGGCTCCTAATGTTGAGATGAGCTACTTTTAGGCCCTTTCCCATGCCCCATACAGGGGGGATTTTGGGAGCCAGATTATTTGGACCAGGGTTAGTTTCAATATCTCCGGCCAGTAGTAGTGTTAAGAGGCGGAGCCAGGGGAGATACTGCCTCATGGGAGATGGGCCATTTAAGGGATTTTGAGCACGAAGATGCTTAACCCTGTCGGAGTACATTAGGCACCTGAGGTCTAAGCAGCAGGTGAGACAGTGGTGGGTCTTGGTGGTCGCAAGGATATTTGAGAAGGAGAAATCGGGTACCTCATAGGAGGGAGACCTCTCCCAGTTTCCCTCCAGTGTCAGCTGGGGGGTTGTGACCATTTGGAGCAGAGTAAGTCCCAGTACAAGACCAGCTAGGATCAGCGACCTGTAAGTGGCAGGCAGCACGCCCTTATCCTCTGCCATGGGAGTCTCCCTACCCTCCTTGGGTGGGAGGTGAGGGTGCCTAGTCCACATCTGGGCTGGAGGCTTGGACCAGCTAGTAAATTGAGCCCAGTCAGCTGGGGTGGAGCTGAGGGGAAAGTAGGGGAGATTGATGCTTTATAGAAAATATAGGAACTTAACACAGTACCAGAGTAAAGATAGGACCAGGCTTTGTAGATGAAAGTGAGCAGTGCAGGTAGGGCTGAAAGCTAGAGGTCAGTGAGGGACCAGGCTAAGCTTCTTGGGGGGCAGCTCCTGTCCGGCACTGTGTAAACTCATGCAAGACTGCTGTCAGTACTATACTGGCCACTCTAGGCACTTTAGGCAGGTTTCACTAGGCACTATAGACAATTGTACTACACTGGCCTCTCTAGGCTCAATAGACAGTTGGAAGCTTTAGCGAGTTATAAACTGACTCCCATCAAACAGGACCTACCCTAGATGAGAGCTGATCAGTGGGGACCAGCAAGTATGATAACAGGCTAAACACAAAATATTTTCACAACAAAGTCAGTAAAAAACTAGACTAATCAATAAAATATCCCAACACAGACTTAGAGAAGACAGTGGATAAGCACTTCTCAGTGGTTAATAGCAAACTGTGCCCCTTGAATGTGATCAGGACCACCCCCACTAGCTGATAGGGTGAGACAGCTCACAGGAGGCGGAGCCTATGGGCATTTAATGGGAGGAGGGAACGGGGTGCACGGGTGGGCCGAAAATTCAAACACTCTCCTGCACCGGGGCAGGGGCCGGAATCTTTCTTGCCAATTCAGCCGCCGAGGAGGCCCAGCGGAGCTGCAGAAGCCCACGGCACCTCGATACTCGGCTTCGGGGAGGATTGCTGGTGCGCGAGGGGGGGGGGACCTTCCAGGAGCAGGTCACCCTCACCTCCCCCTCCAGCACAACATCGTAGAAGGCTTAGGGATGGTGGGACTAGCTCTCACTTTGTAGGAGACCAAGAGAGCATCACCACCTTCAAAGGACCAATGAGAATGGGCGCTTTCGGCAATGTCTCCCCTACAGCACCTTGTCTGGAGGGTTTGGAGGCCTGTTGCATTTAACCTCTCAGGGTATGTTTTATTGGTCAAACCCAAGATAATTGTCATTGCCCTTCTCTGGACTTTCTCCAATTGGGCTATGTTACCTGCAAGATAGGGGTTCCAAAAGGGAGATCCATAATCCAAATGGGGTCTTATGTGAGATCTATATAGAGGGATGAGGCATTGTTTGGTTCTGGTGACAAGTGTGTGTTTAATTTGACTCAAAACGGAATGTGCTACCCTTATAACTTTAGAACAATGATCGTAAGATGAAAGGTTATTGTTAATGAGTATTCTCAGGTCTCTTTCTGTACTTGATGATTTTAGTGGAATGTTATTTAGGTTGTATATGTTTTTTGGATTTTTATGTTTTTTGGATTTTTGATACCAAAATGGAGGACAACGCATTTGTCAATATTAAATTCCATATGATTTGTTTTTGCCCATTGTTCGATGTTATGTAAGTCAGAAACAAGATTTTTTAGATTGTCTGCTGAATCTACATAACCCCCAAGTTTTGAGTCATCAGCAAACTTGGATAACCAAGTTTGAGACAAACTTTTCATATCACTAATGTATAGACTGAACAATGTAGGTTCCAAGACGGAGCCCTGGGGGACTCCACTACCCACTAGACAGTGATCTGACAGTGAGTTGTTGATATTCACCCTCTGTGACTGTTCGCATGCCAGTTTTTTATCCAGTTTGTAAGGCAGAATGAAAAAAACAAAAGACTGAAGTTTAGAGACCAATTTATTGTGTGGTACTTTGTCGAATGCTTTACTGAAATCCAAAAGAATAACGTTGGATGAAATGTTGCTGTCTAAACCTAAATTTATGTTATTGTAGAAGGTAACTAAATTAGAAGTACATGAATACCCTGTTTTGAAACCATGTTGTGATCTGTCATCCAGATTAAGCGTCATTATTGGTGTAAGGGTCGTAATTGGTGTCAGCGTGGCTCAGTTGGTAGCACATCCGCCTCTGGACCAGAAGGTCGTGGGTTCTCGTCCCACACTGGGATTGGACTTGCACCTTAAAATTGCTGGCATCCAAGTGCAGTATTGGGGGTGCTGTACTGCTGGGGTGTGCTGTCCTTCAGATGAGATGTTAAACCGAGGTCCCTTCTGCCCATCCTGGTGGGTGTCCAGGTGGAAGTAAAAAGAACCCAGGGCACTCTTCGCAAAAGAGCAGGGAACATTCCCGGTGTCCTGGCCAACATTCCCCTTCCCATAAAAACCGGTTCATGCAATTATCCAGGCTGTGTGTGGGTGATGATGTGCGATATGGCCACCACAACACATTCAGTCACTTCACTGCCAGTCTAGCATTGCTTGTAAAGCACTTTGGGATATTGTGTATGAAAAGCGCTATATAAATGCTGATCCTTCTTCTTCTTCTTCTAAGCAAGCCTATTTCCCTTTCAATAAATGATTTGATTATCTTCTCCACAGTTTTGCAGACAGCAGATGTGAGACTTATGGGTCAGTAATTCTGGACTTTAGCATTACTTCCCTTTTTGTGAATGGGAGTTACCATGGCTGTCAACAAGTCCAGTGGGATGTGTCCAGTTTCAAGTGATTTGTTAAAGATTATTTTTAAGGGGACCACTATTGTCTTGGCTGTTTCCAGTAGAAATCTAGGTGTAATGTTGTCTGGTCCCGGGCAGATGCTTTTTTTTAAGGTTCGCAAGGCTGACATAATCATCTTGTCTGAAATATTAAAGTTTGTGGGCATATTACACTGGTCATGGGATCTTAAAGCAGGGGTATCCTTAGGGGAGAACACAGAAGCAAAGTAAGTATTGAATACATTTGCAGTATCTAAGTCTGAACTAATGATATTGTTATTATGAGATATTGGTCCTGCCTTCCTGGTGTTACCCATTTTGCTGTTTAGGTAAGAATACAGTGTTTTATGGAAGTCCTTAGTGTGAGCTATTTTAAATTCAAGTTTACTTTTAGCTTGTTTTATGGTTTGTTTTAGAAGACGTAATATAGATTGGTTCTTTGGGTAAATGATTTCCTTATTTCAAGTCTTCTTACTTTTAAATCTTCTAAATAGCTTCCGTTTTTTTCTTTATTAAGGATTTAATATTTTTGTCGAAACATCTTGGTATTCTCCCTTTTGTATTGTATTTTTTCACTAGTGGGACCCATGACTTCTCTAATTGATGAGTTAGTGATTTTAGTAAGGTCCATGCATCGTTTGTTGAGAGATGAAGCATTCGAGTTTCCCAGGGTTTAGATGAAAGTGAATTATTTATGTTAATAAAATTTGCTTTATCATAGTTTTTATATGGGGTATGCTTATATAGGCAAGAATGCTTGGTCTGAAGGGAAAAAAAGGATAGCAGAATGGTCACTTGTACCAAGAGGTGCCCTTATGTGAATGGCTGAAATAGAATCTTTAATGTTAGATATGACAAGATCGAGGGTATTAGGACCTCTAATCAGGGAAGTAATGAACTGCGAGAGACCATTTTCTGAGAGGCAGGAGAGAAACAGTTTGTCCTGACCTGTAGTGCCTAAAGAAGATTTTCAGTCTATACTGGGGAGACTGGAATCACCCAGTATAATTATGTCCCCCTTATTGGAAAAATAAGAAATGTCTTTTAGCAGATTCGAGAAATAGTCAAGGTCAGATGAAGGGGGCCTGTAGCAGGTACCCAGGAATATTTGTGGTCGTCCCATAAATTGAATAGACACCCAGATACTTTCTATAGTAGTAGTATATTGAATTTCATGGGATTTAATATAATCTCAGATATAGAGGCAGACACCGCCACGCTGTCTGGTTGGCCTATCTTTACGGTAAAGTTTGTATCCCTGAATGTGTTTCAATAAGGTGGACATAGTGTACCACCACGTTTCTGTAATTGCAATGATACCTATCTTGTGAATGTGTATAGTGGCTTCTAGTTCAGCCATTTTAATCTGGTTTATGGAGCGAGCATTTAGTGACAGGACTCTACAATATGGTGGCATCTTACTAGCTTTTACAGACTTGGGAACTTTCCCAATCTCCCCCTTTGTTTCTAGTTTAAAAGGATGTCGATTTTTTTTCAGTAAAGATTTTCCAAGAAAGGTACTGCCGCACCTGTTAAGGTGGAGTCCGTCCCAACAGTAAAGAAATGGTCTGTCAATGAAATCTTCCCAGTGGGTTATGCAGGGGATGTCTTGCCTAAAGCACCATTTACGTAACCACTCATTAATTTTCTTGATTTTACTGGTAATAGTTTCAGTAGTTCTTGGGACTGGTAAAATTTCAGACAGACTGAACGTGCACGCTTTGTTTATTACTAGATTAGTTAATGCAATAATATCTTGTTTGATGTGATCCACACTGCCATGCAATATATTGGTGCCAGCATGAATAAGAACCAGTGGGTTTTTTCACTGCATTTTGTAATATACTAGGCAACATTTTAGTAATATCTGCAATCTTTGCCCCTCTAAAACTAGAGCACGTATGGTTCGGTTTGTCTGGATTACATACTGTACGGTCGATGTGTTTAATTAATGGTCTCTGAGTACAAAGACCTGTCTGTCTAGATTCTGTACTGCAAGGGGGTGATGTGTTGCCAGTAGTGCCTTGGTGAGGAGACAACTGTGACTCAAGAGGTGATGGCATGAGTGCTGACAAACTCATGAAGGTTGGTTTCCCTGGTTTCCGAGGTCTGGAGGGCTTAGAGGGGGGCATCAGACATTACTGTTTTGGAAGGTATGAGCTGGTTGACATCCTCCTGGAAATGTGGCATAGAAATGGTGGGTTGAGTATTGTCCTCCATTTCCAGGGGGAGGAATTTATTACGTAATAATAATGGAGCAGCATTGTGAATCTGTTCTCCTCTGCATTTGGTTTTGTTTGAGTAATAATTTCCGAATTGTTGGTGTTTAAGTGACTATTGTTAGGGTCCAATTGGACCTGGGAGCTGGCTGAAACTAATGCCTCTGTCTGTAAGACCATGGTGTCAATAACATTTTCTAGCGATTCAATATCTTCATTATGTGGTCCATTATAAAGCAGCCTAGAGATTTCCTCTTGAAGCATATTTATTAAGAGGCATTTGTCACAAATGAATTCATTATTGTCCTCCCCTGCACAAAACATCAAACAAGTAACACACATTTTTGTGGGGCCTTCCATGGTACAAGTAGGGCACAGGTAGTGAGGTCCTTCTGGGTCGTTATGTAACTGACAGGTAAATGTGAAAGATACACACACACTTCTAACGAGGAATGTAATACTGTGAGTGCAATAATAAGATACCTGTATACCTGTATAAGTGTCTCTGTAGTTATGCAGTGGTCCACAGCCACCTACGCCAATGATGCCAAACACACAAAACATGTGCAGACACATGCGTCTTTGCTCGCGATTATGGGCAGACTAGGTGGGCCAAGCGGTCCTTATCTGCCATCAAATTTTATGTTTCTATGTTTCTATGATGATGTGTGCTCGCCCTGCTCACTGCAGCCTGAGTGTATATACAGGCCAGTGACCTGGAAGTAGCTCTGAGGTCAAGCTGTGAGGCAAACAACAAAACCTTTTAAAAGTGGCTAAAAATCACTAACAGCCTTAGATACAGTACACTTCTAATGCAAGTCAGTGCCCAAGATGTAATTTGGCAGAAATGCTAATGTCCCTAGCAAGTAGCAGTTTGTGTAGCAAAGCACACAAACTACTTGCCCTCTTCCTGTTCCTGTGTGGAGCAGGGCTCAACAGTTTACTGTGCAAGGTACTGAATCAAAGTTTCATTTAAAATAACACACAGTTTCATACAAGCAATCCCCCAGGAGATAGAGAGCTTCTCTAGCAACTCAGTGAGGGTTTTATTGTGGTATAAAGATACTGCTTAAACTTATTTTTAAAACAATGGTAAGCTGAGATCTGCTGCAAAAGTTATGGAAGATCATTTCAGAAAATTGGGGCAATTAAAAAAAAGTCTCTTTCTCATAAAAGTAGTTACTGCTGGAGTTTCTTGAAAGCTGGAGTCAGAGGATCTCAAATTTCTAGCAGATATTTTTCAATCCAAATAACAATCCAATCGGCCACACTTAGGAGATTCCAAGCCATTTCACTAACACTGCAGTGTCGGCTCCATCAGCGGCAGCATTTTCCTTTTATGTGTGATAAACAAGAGAGTCTTAAAAGTATAGCAGCCCCAGAGAATTGAGGGGCCTGGGTACTTTAACTTTTCTCTGGGTGAAGGCACCGTACTACTTTTTGACTTTAAGTGGATGCGACCCCTCCCTCCTCCCGGCAAAAGGAAATAACGATCTAGGCCCATGTGAGGGGGATTTGTATCCAGTTAATATTAGAAAGAAAAGCCTTGCCCCCACATCCCCCTCCAGATAAATGTATAAGTGTGCCCGGTGATAGTAGGGTAAAACCCCTTGGGAAGCAGTATCTACTCACCTACTCACTAGGGTCACCCTACCACTCCATGCAGTGACAATTCAACATTTCATGCACTTTATGCTGTAACATACATGAGACACACACAGATTTCAAACAGCACAATGGAAATATTTATTTAGGGCAGCAGACCCCAAAATAGGGAAAAAAGGGTAAGTAATTGAGATAGTATGGGGCTGCTAATCATGGCTGCTTTTCCATGCCCTTCTAAGCCCAGTCCACTCTGGTCACAGCTGCTCTTCAGTGCCCTTCTAGGCACAGTCAAATTAAAACTTTAACTGGGCTGTAAAATAACTGCTTACAACTTGCCCGCTCCCACACCACAGTGCACAATGCTATTTGCTGACTTCAGCCCTCCTGCACTGGGGAACTACCTTCTAGCCCACTGGTACAGATGCTTTACACATAAATACAACTAGGGAGGTCCCAGAATTGTTGAGTAGCCAGCCACAGACCCAGTGTAAGCCTGGAGACATACTGTAGTACATGTCTGGTCAGCAGTGGTGCACTTGAAACAAATGGTTAGCAATACTTGTTTACACAGAAAACTCCAAACCCAAAGACCATGCAAATTAAGATTTCATCTGAGGTATTTGCAAATTCCTGGAGTGCTGGTCTCATACTGGAATGCTTCCAGCTAGTTATACTTCTTTGGCAAGTCCTGGATTTATTTACAGTTCAGGAATCAGGGGAACTGTAGTGCCCCAGGGAAATTGGGGGCACCACAGAAAATAGTGGAACTGGGGGCATCACAGAAAATAGGGGATCCCCAGAGACATGAGGGGTCAGACAGTTATGGGAACCCTGGCAGTTTAATGGGAAACCCTTGAAAAGCTTAGGGGACCCTCTGAAACACAGAACAGGCCCCTCTCCAGCAGACAGTCCTAGCAGTTTATATTCAGACTTTTAAAAGAAAATCATTTTTTTCCTTCCTTATTTCTCCCTTCCCCCTGCTCAAGACTGACACCTAGTCAGCCAAGGCCAAACCAGTTGGGCCGCAGTCCTGTCCCAGCAGGGGAGAAGGAAGCCAGGCTGAGCCCTCTCAGCCAATCCCTGTGGCCGGGGTAGATTCAAATTTGGAGACTTTTTTTTAAGACACTGACCCAGCCTCAGGAGGCTGACCTCTGGATGAAGAAGCCAATCCCCTGGTAGGTAGCCAGGACCGCCCCAGCCTAGAGGAAGCTCTGCACAGGATGGAGAGAGGAGAAATAGTTTGACCAGGGAAGGTGAAGGACGGTAAGGCAATGGATGTCGGCTTTCCTGTAAGGAGGTTGAAGCGAATCCCCTGGGTCCCTTCGGTGTAACTCCCTCCAGAAGATCTCCAGTAGCAGCCTCAGTCAGTTTCCTGCAGAAATCTGCCATCTAGTCGGGTCCCCCAGTGTGGCGAGTCAGTCTGTTTGGCCAGGAAACAGACCCAGTGAACCTTTTATGCAGCAGGCTCCAGCAGAAGAGGCCTTATCACTCCTTTGTGGTTGTGTATTCCCCAGGGTACAGAAATCCTTGTTGAACTCCAGGGGCTCCTGCACACATCTCATCTAGGACCCCTCTGGTGCCTCTTCCTTGACTCAGGGAGGGTCCCTGGGAAGCCCATTAACACCTGCACCCACCTCCAATGACCTCCACCAACTCCAAGTGTTCGCCACGATGCCCCAGGTTCAAGTTGACGGTCGTAAGTGGTAACCAGCTGGTAGCTATGGCCCACCAAAGTGAGTCAGGTTAGGGGCTGCCCTGGCTCTAGCTTGAGGGGACTTCACTCGTCTGCTGAACTCGGAGTCACGCTGCCCATTCTCCTGCATAGATATGGTCCCAAGGTGGCAATAGTACCGGTGGCCTATACCAAGGCCTCACTGAGGATTGCCAGGCTCTGTGCCTCATCCCCCAAGGTGGTGTAAGTACCGGTGGCCCACGCAAGAGGCCACAATGAGGGTCACCATGCTCTTGATTGTACTGTCCATAGGTGGCTCATGTTCCAGTGACTCATCAAGAGGTCACACCGAAGATTGCCAGATTCTGAAGCTGCAGGGGTGAGGTGTTAAGGGTTCCCGGGGATCTACCCAGAGGTCTTCCAGTGGATCATCGTACCCAGCACCTTTTCCTTGACTGAATATCACCTGCCCTCCTGCCTGAGGTTGCTGCAGCTGACAACTCCAGATAAGGGTTCTCTTCACCCACAACTGGGCATCAACACCCATCCTCAACCAGGCGCTTCCCTTTCGACATTGCCTCAGTGACACCAGGAGTCACCTTCTTTCCAGGGCCAGGAGGCCTACAGTGCTTTACTCTGTTTCTGGTTCACTGGGGGACGCCCCATTTTATGGCCTGTATAGGAAGCGCTTCCTTAGGATCACACTCAGCAGTCGGCTGACCAAAATATTAGAAACCCAAGCTTGGTGCATCAGATTGCTACATCCTTAGGACTTGAATCACCTGGACTTTTGTATGACATTAGTGAGGCCAGTTTGTGGTCCCAGTAATCTTATTCATTCTTTCTCGTGTGTGACAGTGATAGTGAATGCTAAGTCTTTTCTGCATGCTACAACTGTTGCTAATAAACCTTGCATCTTGGCTCTAGAGTACGCCTCCAGCATCTCCTTCCAGAGTTATCTGGCATCACCCTAAACTATAGGGGTACGAACCACTACAGCTCGTCCACCACAGAACTCTCTCACTGTGCAGTGTTTTGATGTCACAGCTATGAGTGATCCCTACCTAGCAGGCATCCAGTTTCTTAAGTCCTTCCCTTTCACTTTCTCAATTCTCATCAGGAATGGAGCAGTTCTGGGGTTTGGTTGTCCACCAGTCGATCAGGCCACTGGGTGTTCGCACCACCCTACACATTGTGGCATTTAGTCCCAAGGGATGGTGGCAATCTGGTACTGGACTATGGTACTGCTCTGGGTGGATCCCAGAGCAGTTTCAGGCAGCAGTTCAGAGCAGCCTCTTTCACTGTGGCTGCAGCCATTGTTTTTACTGCCACATAATGCTCTGCATGTGAATGCCTCTATATTACAAGGCAACAGGCATACTGACCAGTGCCCTGTGCAAAGCAAGCTAAAGGTCTGGTGCAGTACACATCACTATGCATCTTCTTTGTGAGTGGCTGCCAGGGCAGCTCATGAAGCAAGGTACAGGTCTAGAGCAGAGAGCATCACGAAGCAGCTGCTTATTGAGCAGAGCAACTCATGAAGCGCGCTATAGGCCTGAAGCAGTGAGCATCATTCTGCAGATGTTTCATGAGCATGGTCACTCTTGAAGCAAGCTATAGGCCTGGGACAGTGAGCATCACTAGACAGATGCTTCGTGAGCAGGGCCACTTGAGAAGCCACTAAAGGTCTGGTGTAGCGGGCATCATTATGCAGCTGCTTTATGAGCATGGCCACTAGTGACTCAAGCTACAGGTCTGGTGCAGTGAGTGTCATTATGCAGCTGCTTTGGGAATGACAGGGCCACTCACAAGGAAAGCTGCAAGTGTGGTGTAGTAGACATTACTATGTGGCTCATTTGTGAGCCACTCGCAAAGCAAGCTACAGGTACGGTGCAGTATGCATCACCATGGAGTTGCTTTTAAATATCTTTTCCAAAGAGTAAGAATATTGATTGCAGAAAACTATCTTAATGCATTTATTAAAGTCAGAACACAATAGAATAGGGTTTAAGAAAATGATCCAATCATCTAGCAACTTCTCTGGTCAAAACACATCACTGGGCAATTGAATAATTTCCTAGAAACCACACAATTCATAATTTACCTAGCAACAGTGTAACATAACCAAAACAAACTCTTTGTCCATTAAAATAAAAATGTTTTCCAATGTTAAAACACAATCTCCCACAACAGGGCATAGGTCTCTTCAAAATAAATGTACTTCCCGGAATCATTTAAAGGCATTTGAGCTTTGTTACTAAACTCACAAATTCTACCTAGCAATAGCCTAGCTGCAGGAAAATAAAACATTGAAACATGGACAATGATGGAAGAAATAGACCAATGATTTATGTAGTCTGCCTGTAGTTCCCTATAGCCTCAGGATCTGGTGTCCAGATGGGGTTCTATCCCTCCCTGTCCACCCCCCTGGATCCCCTCCCTACTTTTATTAACCTGAGTAACCGCCAAACCCTTCACTTTGTCCCAGCCATGCTTGAAACCGTTGATGGTCTTGGAACTCACCACATCTGATGGCAGACTGTTCCATGGCTCCACCACCCTTTCCGTAAAATAGAACTTCCTCGTGTCCCTCTTAATACCCCCAACACACACACACACACACACACACATATATATACACCAGTTTTTACTCTTGACTTCTGGTACTTGAATTGTACTCCCGCTAAATAGTGCCTCACAGTTCACCTTCTATGTTCCCTTCAGGAACTTGAAAGTCTCTATCATATCCTCCCCTGTCTCACCTGGTCTCCAGTGAGTACATATTCAATGCCTTAAGGCAATCCTCATAAGATCTGCCCTGTTGGCCCAGGATAATTCTGGTCACCCTGCATCGCATTATCCCTAGCCTGTCCCTGTCCTTCCTTAGGAGAGGACTGCAGAACTGAGAACAGTATTCCAGGTGTGGCTTCAACAGTGACCTTCATAAAAGTAGTAGTACCTCCTTGTTTCTGCTGTCAGTACCCCTTCAAATACACCTCAGCATTCTATTAGCCTTACTACAAGCCTCTGCACTCTACCCCCTACTCCCCCCCCTGCACTCGATCCCCTACTGTCCCCCCTTTAATAATTGTTCATTCTCTGTTACTGAGAGACATGCCTCCCATGCCTTGCCTTGTGATATCAAAATTCTTCTCCCTGCATTTGTCTAGCACACATACTATCCTATTGTACAAGTCTGTTTCACTGTTATTTTAATCCCTGTGTGATGTTTTATTTTGGGAAGCTTTGTTTTGTTGTAAAAATCAAGTGTACGTACCCTTCCCCTCCCCCCATGACGCCTCTGAAAATGAGCTATTATAGCTCAGTATGCTTTTCCTTGTGGAACTTTTCAAATAAATTATTACAGTGGCTTGATTGTCGCTATCGATGGCTCCCAGGTCTCTTTCTTTTGCTGTAGTGCTCAGTTTTACCCCTCCCATCCAGTTCTCTGCCCTGTCATTTTTGTTCCCTAGGTGCATAACCTTGCCTTTTTTGCCACTGAATTTCAACTGTCAAACCTCAGACCACCTCTCTAGCCTTTACAGACCCTTCTGCATCTCCCTGATCCTTTCATCGGTAGCCTGTGACAATGGCGACCGCGATTGAGTGTTTTCAAAAAGGGTGACTCAATTGTGGTGCCTGTCCACAGGGCGACCAGGCAGGGAGGGTGACGGGAAAGGGGGGTCCGCAAATATAGTGACAGGATGCCGCTATATGTAGACGCGCGTGGAGGGGGAAGTGAGCACACCGTGCGATGGGGAGAAGGGGAGGGATGGTTTGTGAGGTGTAGTGCAGTGGTGGGCTGCTGAGCTGGCCCTATGATGTGGTGGGTGGGTAGCAGGCTGGGGTTGCGAGGGTGCTGGGTTGGGTTCCGAGCGCATGTGTGTTTTGTTGAGCCCGGCCATTTTCTTTTTTTTTTTAATTTGCACCCCCACCCCGACATGCACCCCCTGGTGTTGAGAACTTTAGTTGGGGTGGGAGGGCGGGTGAAGCCCCAGCTTAAAAAAAAAAAAAGTCCCCAGTGCCCTTTTGCTGTGCACCAGGAATGTACATCACCTTTCCACGATCACCGTTATCACATGGAACCCTTTCATCACTATCTACCCTACTACAGAGCATTGTGTCACCTGCAAAGAGATACAACAATTCACTAAAAATACCACCAACAACTTAATCTGGATCAAGGTCAGTTGGCATTCATCTGTATCCCCCTCCCCCGGGTCTTGCCTGAAAATAGGCAGGATTTGTCTAGTGCACTTACCCAGTCAAAAAAATAAATAAATAAACTTGCCCCGGATGCCCTCTCCAATGTTGCTGATGAACATATTGAAGTGGAGAGGACCCAGGACAGATGGCTGCTTTTTATTCATCTTCCTCTATTACTAGCTTATTGTAACCTACCCCCTCCCTGCATCCTTTTTTCCTTAATCTGAAGAATTTTTTCCCCAGCCTTGACACCCACCATAATAAGAAGCTCCATGTCTGTCTTTGCGTCCCTGACAGTCCTCTTTGCTTCCCTAGTTCTCATTTAGTAGTCTCCCCATTCTTTCTCTCCTGCTTTTCCTTGTTCCTGGTGAAAGACTTTTTCTTGGCCTTCGCTGCTTCTCTGACCCTTTCCAAGACCCATACTGGTTTCTTGTACCGGTTTTGTTTTGTAGCAAATGTTGTGCATGATTTCATTGACTCAAGAATGGTACCTTGATTGCCCCCATCTTTCCTCTTTCCTCAGTGGTCTTCGGGAGAGTTTTGGCTAGTGACAATAGAGGAGGTGTGCGGGGTAATCTTGGAGTTGCAGCCAACATTTTGCAACCTGGATCCAGGCCCGATACGACTACTAGTGAGTTGTGTCAGGCATCTGGGCCCAGTGGGCCCAGTGTCCGCCGATATTGTTCAGTACCTACTGTCAGAGAAGTTGCTCCCGGCAGTGCTTAAATGTGCACTGGTTAAACCTCTTTGGAAAAAAAAAAAAAAACATCACTGGACCGGGATGTAGTGGCGAATTTACCAACCAGTCTCTAACCTTCCCTTTTGGGGAAAGAACAGATACCTTTTATTGGACCAACATAGATGTTACAAAAAGAAAACAATGGTTAAGCATTCGGACCAACCTAGTCCTTCCTCAGAGACTTATGACAATTGCTCAGAGAGTCACATTCTATTAACACCCAGATCATACATAAAAAAATAAGGAAAAATGCTCATTGGCTAAAAGTACCCATTTCAAAAAATCACAATTTTAAATGGAATGAATAGCATTCCATCAACTTGCTGTTACTGAGAATCTTTTCAAGGACATCCATTAGATAAGCTGAACACTCAAGCAGGCAGGGCTTCTAACTGAAATTATTAATGAACACGTGTGTTAGAAAAATACGTTCAAAATTAAAAGCAAGACCCTTAGATTTAATACCACTAATGTCCAAGTTAAAACTTGATAGTTCTATATGACAAAAAACTGTACAACTGAAATATATGTATGCATGGAAATAAGAGGGGAATAAAAAAAGTACCTACTATGAACAACTGTTTAAAATAGTCATACAGAATTAAACTTATCTGGAGATATTTTCTAAACTATACACTCAACCAGTTAACATATTCCATAAACATTAAAACCTACAGTGCTGTAACAATATTTTTTGCAAGATAATATCAATTTCCAGTAGTATTGCCAAACAAAAAATACATCTCTCAAGGACCACCTAGAAAATGAGTTCATGCATCTTAAAATGTTCAAAGTTCAATAATGAGTCCATATATAATCAATTAACTATATGAACAGAAAAAGTCTTAGGAATTTATATAGGCCAGCTGATGGCACTGGACGCCACACCTCTCACCATGCTGGAGACCCAGGTTCAAGAACAAGCCCAGGCTGTCGGGGGTCGGTGAGGAGGGAGGGAGAGGATTGAGCATCCAGAGGACAGCTCTTCTCTCCCGGGAGGGGAGGGGTTGCACTCCTCCGAATGACTGCCCCCAGGTGGAGGCCTGGAGGAAGTGAAGATCTGTAGGGCGCACAGGAGGGGTGGGTGCTGCAGGACTTCCACGGACATGTGTGCGCCTCCATGCATGCACGTCTGGTGTATGTGCCCCAGCAATGGAGATCGGGGAGAAAATGGAGGAGAAAATCAAATCCTCTGGCTGCAGGATGAAGCTCGACTCTCCGCAGGTTCTGCTCCTGGGCCAGGGCAGAAAGGTAACCCCTGGTAATTCTAGGATGTTGGGGCTGGGAGGGTCGGTCTGAAGGGGGCATAGAGGATAGGAGCACAAAAAGAATATGAAAAAGGAATCTGTATAAAATCCAAATGGAATTAACCCTCCACCCAGGAAAAGATAACTAGAAAAGAAGTATATATTCACTATGTATGTGAGCTAAGAGTCCTAACACCCTGCAGCATAATTATGACATGTACCTGAATATAAGCCTACCTAAATATGTGAGCACAACCCTAACCCTTCCCCACCTACACACAGCCCCTAACCCACAAAAAGAAAAAAAAAAACATCATCCTCCAACACCCCATAAAACACACAAAATTACCCCCACACACACACACACACTAAACTACCCCTACACAATGACCCAAGACTACCCAACCTCCCCCAACCCCCCCGCCACACACACGTATATTTGGTGAGAAGCCAACATATTGATAACTAGTTAAAAAGGACTCCATGAAAATAAAAACAAAATAACACACTTAAGTCCTGTTAGATGTCCATCCTATGAAGTGAAAGTCTGTGTAAGTTTAAGTAGGGTAGTGTGTCATTAAACCCAAATCAATATTCATGCCATTTTGTGAAGTCAAATAACCTTAATCTCAAAAGTCCATCTCTGTTTTTTTAAAAACCTTTAAGACCATTACTGACATATCTGAGACTGAGTGGTCATTCTGAGAGAAGTGTCGCCCCACTGGTTTGCCAGTCATCTTCATATTAATGGTATGGTATGTCTGTGTGCATTCATTCTAGTGCGGAGAGTGGGAAAAGTTATTGAAAAAGTTGTTGTGTTTCAGTTTGAGGCACACCTTGCAGCTTTCAATATCTTTGAGCCTTTCCAGTCTGGATTTAGAGCCAGGCATAGCATGGAGACAGCACTAGTCAGGGTACACAATGACCTCCTCAGTACGAGGGCTAAAGGAGAATGGTCAGTTTTCATCCTCCTAAATCTTTCATCTGCATTTGACACTGTGGACTGCTTCTGGGCCAACTCAGGGAGTACGCTGGACTCACTGGCAAGATCATCAGCTGGTTTGAGTCTTATCTCTGTGGCATACCCCAGGGTTTGGTTCTGTCACCCATGTTGTTCGTGGTCTACATGCTACCCCAAGCAAGATTATTAGATGTGATGGGCTTGGGTTTCATTGCTACACAAATGATACCCAGCTCTCTGTCTTTTGCACCCAGGACACCAGGTGCTGTTGACTTGCTTAATAAGTGCTTGGCCAAGATCCAAGACTGGATGTCATCGAGCTGGCTGAGACACAACCCTGAGAAAATTTAAGTTTTAGTGACTGAGCCAGGGCATTCGGGTTGGGGGTGGCAACTGTCTGGAGAGAGATTGGGCTTCAGCTTAGTCCCTCTGGGCTTTTAGCTGCTTCTAGGATCAAGAATCTGGGAGTCATACTGGATGAGGGCTTGACAATGGAGCACCAGGTGTTGGCCATAGTCAGGAACAGCTCTTTCCATCTGTGGAATATCCACCAGATCAGATCCCTCGTCCCTCCCAATGACCTGGCCACACTGATACATGCGTTTTTGACCTCCAGATTAGACTACTGTAATTATGTGTACCTTAGGGTTAGTGGGGGTGTGCTGTGATGCCTATAGCTGCTGCAGAACGCAGCTGCCTGGGTACTTATGGGCCTTTCTGGACCATGCCATATTTCACTGGCACTGTGAGATATGTACTGGTTGCTGGTTAAGTCTTGTATCTCATTTAAAGTAGGTTTGTTGACCTACAAAGCCCTACACAGGCTGGACTTAGACCACTTGGCTTAGCTCCTGCATCTGCACATCCCCATTTGACTGCTCTTATCCACCAGGGAGGGCCTTCTGGTGGTTCCTATGGCTAGACTGAAGACCTCTGGGGACTGGGCTTTCGAGGTAGTGGGCCCAACCCTTTGGAATTCTCTACCCAGAGCCTTGAGGAAGTCCTCCTCAGTGGAGACCTTTAAGAGAGACTTAAAAACATATCTGTTCCAACAAGCATTTGGGGATTATCAGTAACATCGTATTTCAGCACATCCTAAATTGTTAGCCTGATTTTATTAATTTTGTTGTATAAGTTCTATATAGTTATTTATTGTTATTTATTTCTGTGGTTTTAGGGTGGTTAACTGTTCTTTAGTTTATGTATTGTTGTTATATTGTAATGGCACATTGTTCCTCCAGGGAAGGGCACCACAAACAAAGACTACCACTACTACTACACCTCTGATGCTGTCCACCCTGGCCATTTTATCTTGGAACAGCTCCCTCATCCGGTTGAAGTCTGCTCTTTTGAAATCTAGGATTTTAGTTTTTAATAGGGCCATTCTGGTCCCAAGGGTCAGCCTGAACCAAATGGAGATATGATTGCTGGACCCCAGTGGCTCCCCTCCCCTCATTACACCCATCATCTCCAAGTGGGTGAGCATGAAATCGATAATGGCTGCTGACCGCCTGTCTAGTATGTTCCTTAACCAGCAGCACCAGCAGGCAATCCTGTAATGTATCCAGCAGGGCCTGACTTCTGGAGCACTTGGCCATCAAAATGTCCCAGTCAATATCTGGAAGGTTCAGCTCACCCACCACCACTACTTCTCTCCTCACTACTGTCCTTGTCAGCTCTTCCCTGGGCTCCCTGTCTCTCTCTCTTCCCCTTGTGCTGGTGGTCTATAGATTACTCCCACCCATATTTTCTTGCCTGAGGTCATTGTGAGGTGAATTCACAGCAACTCGGTTTACCCTTTGATTCCCCTGATGTGTCAGTCCTCCACAGTCTCTATGTCCTCCCTGACATATAGGGCTATGCCCTCCTTTGCCTTCCCCCTACCCTGTCTAAATATTGTGTAACCTTGGACTGATAAGTCCCAGTCATTTTACTCCATGGCCCAAGTTTCTATGATGGCTATGAAGTCCACCTCAGTGTCTGCTACCGGTGCTCACTGACTTTAATAATTACCCAGATACCTGGCCTTAAGGCAGACCCCCTTTCAACTAGCTCTGGATCCTCTTTTGCTGTATTTTGCATTCCTTCCCATTCTCCTTACCTTCTTATTTTTCCTGTTGCTTGCAGACCCTGAGAGCCACCCCCTCTTGCCTCTTCCACAACTCCTATTAGGACCCCCACCTTATTTTTACCCACCTTACTGCTACCAGTCCCCAGTATAGAGGGAACACTGGTTAGCTTCTCTTCTCAAACTCTGTTTATTGTGTTCTTCTAGCCTTAGTGTTCCCTACAGTTAGCTTAACTGTCCAATGTTTACATCAAACTTATGCCCCAGCTCGATGGTGCCCCCTCTAGTCAGGTAAAGTTCATCATCTTTGAGAAAACAAAACATTAAAAAACCATTAAAACATTTTTTTACATTTTATAAGTGCAATAACCCACTCCAGGACATGGGTTTCTTGAGAATTAATGCAGTTCCCAAATGAGATGAAAGGCTTTCGACCACTGGCCTCAAGCCTTCCTATTCACCCAGAAAATGCATCGAATTTCTAGAAGCCCAGGGTCGGACTGGTGGACAAGGACCCTCCTGGAAAATTGAGGAGGGCTCAGGGGGACACACTCATATAAGTATTCCACTTCAATTTTGATACACCAGCTCTGTGTTTGCATTTTACATTTACTTTTAAGTGTACAAAATGCCCCCATTTCATTAGAAAATAGCTGATAAATGCAAACATTTCCAAAGTTTAGAAGGGGGTAAAGTACCTAACAGAGGATGGCCCACACAGAAATTTTTAGATATTCAGTTGTGCCAGTCACACTCAGTAGAAACCCATGCCTTGTCACAGGTTATTGTTATATATATATATATATATATATATATATATATATATATATACACATACATTAGAGCTCAGTCCACATAAAGCGTGGTGATATGCTCGAAATGATCACGTCCCTGCCACACGCCTTGGAGCCTGCAGGGACAGGTGCAATCCACAGCCTGTCCCTCCTCCACCTGCTGGTGCATAGCCCCTGTGCAGGCTCTATGAATGCTGTGGCCTACAGTCAGGTGCCTGAGGTGGCTCAGTAGTGGATTCCCCTCTCCACGCAGTGAGGGGGTCTGCAAGATATGGCAGCCCCTACTGGTCCTCCAGGGGCTGCCATATCCCCATTAGTAATTGTCAAAATTGCCAGCCGGTGCAGGTAACACCCTCAGCCCTATACCTCTGCTCCTGGGGCTGGGGACTGGTGTTGTGATTACCGTTCTAGCCCTGTCATCACCAGGATGGCCAGGCAGAGGGGGGCACATAGCCACTACAGCAGCCCGTAGGGTCACGTAGCATGCTCTCTTTCCACCAGCACTGAGGAACAGGGAGATGTCCTTCCTACCCACTTGCCTGCTCCTGTCCTGGCACAGAAATAGTTGCATGGCTAGCGATCAGGTGCAAAGCAGACACACAGCCATGGCTGTGGATGCCTCAGTGTACCCCAAAGGTATGCATCCTGCATGCAGAGGGCACTCCACAGCTGTTCATGGCCCTCCACTGGTGCAGAGCAGCTGCGTGCATTTTGTAGATCTAGTCCTTATTAAATAGAGACATACACATTTTTTATAGTACCTTTTTTAAATTCATATTCACTACATTACTTTTTACTGTTTGGATTGTTTTTCCTTGTTTTATTGCATTATACTGTGAAGAGTTTTGAGATTTGCCTGAAAAAAAGACTATAAAACATAAACTGAATTCGACTGAAACAAGTCTAACATGGACAGACAGACAGATGAACAGACAGACTAATGATAAGCTTTACAGAAGCAAATGGAGCGTTTGGCTTACAGTACTGTTGAGAGCAGGTGTACCACGATCTTTGGCCATGATGGTGAGGTTATAGAAAGCAATAGTCTCCCGATCTAGCTCCACATCCTTCAGAACTCGCAGCTCTCCCTCCACTGGGGAAATGACAAACTCATCTAAGAAGTGAAACATAAGCAGACTTTAGTTAAAGAGAAAGTATCTATTTTTGTAGATTGTTGCAGAAACAAACTTTGTTCCCAGCTATACTTATTACAGTGCACTAGAAAACATCTTTGAAAACAGAACCAGTCTTTCATGGGTTCCGCAATACATTTTGACTACCTGGGCTTGAAGACTGTTAAAAAATCTATCATCATGATTCTCTGACTTCTTAGTGCACATACTATGACATAATGGTGCTCACCACAACAACAGACTGTGACATCACAAACAAAGGTCAGCTGGGGACAATCACATGTTTTTGAAACAGACAGTGGAATAGGCATTTTATAATGTGACATATTTAAAAGACTGATGATGGGAAAGAAGCTAAAAATCCTAGAAAGTGTTAACTCTGAATACCATCACTGTGAGTATGGAGGTTTTAAACAATATACTGTATATTACTACAGTAGATACTTGTTCTTTAATTAATGAGTAGGAGAAACTAGCCCAATGTTAAGTAACATCAAAAGGCATAATGGTGGCCAGTGATGGGCCAGCAGTTGCACTACCGCTTGCGATGTTGGTGACCCAGGATTGGGCGCAATCTTGGGTCATCAGGAAGCGGCTGGTGGAGGAAGGAGGACTGAGCATCCCTGAGGATGCTCTGCTTCTCTGGGGTAGAAGGATGGTTTCCTACACCACAGCACTGTCCCTGGGTCACCACAGGTGGCACTGCAGCTGGAGAGACACAGAAGGCAAGAGGTGGATATTGGATGTTGACATGCAGATGCTCGTGGCATGGCATATCATTACATCACTCCACACAGATCTCAGGACCAGGGTGGGGGAGAAAAAAAGTATTAGGAGCCCTGACACAGTACCTGCCACAGTATATCCGACCCCCCCCCCTTGATCTGGGTGTCCCACAGCGAGACAAATATGCATATACTATTAAGAGGTGTGCCCCCATCTTCTTCCCTGCTTGGGGGCCAATCGAAGGCAATATGGCAGCCTGGGAAGTACTGAGGTAAGTGGCAATGGGGGGGGTGGCAAATGCCAACATACAAGAAGGGGGCATAAACAGAATGAGAAAAGGCATCATGATGCATAATTATGGGCCAATAACTGTAAACCTCTGTTGCATTATTAGGCAGGAGGCACAGCTGAGTTCCTATAAATGCACCTGGAAAGTCAGTCATAACTGCACACCTCAAATATGTCTACTGTACTGCATTAACAAAAAGGTTGTAATTGTTTTTTTAAGCTTGTTATTTGTACTATTGTCAATCACGTATTTTAATGTTGGTATGTTGTTCTGGGCCACCAATGAAAATTGTCATTAGTGCTTAAGGTTTTAAACGGATACCAAAATAAAAAAGAAACAAACAAAAAAAATACAAATAAAATGGTGTTTTACAATAAAATCAGACAAATACATTAAAAGCATAGTAATAAAGGGGACAGACAACATAACAATCATAAATATGTGCAGCAGGTGGGCTCCCCAATGTCCCACAGTACTGGGGGACTGGAGCACATAACTGGGGACACTGGGAGTGGGATACCCAGTGTCCCACACTATCAGGGGGTAGTACCAACACTGGGATTGGGCACCTTGATGTTGGCAGAAAAACTGTAAAAGCAAATCAAATATTTCAGTACACTGAGAGTGGTCTCCCCAGTGTGCCGCACTGGCGGAGGGGCAGAGAGGGTGGACTTCTACTGCCAACATGGGGATTGTGCACCCCAATGTCGACAGAAGTATTTTTTTAAAAATACACATTTAGGGACACTGCGAGTGGCCTACCCAGTGTCCCACAGTGGAAAGTGTGTGTGTGGGGGTATTCCTACCACTGACACAGGGATTGGGTACCCTGATGTTGGCAGAAACATTGTTATTAAATAAAACATGCCTTGGTCCACTTACAGGCAGTAAAAAGGAGAAAAATTCCTTTTATTAGGTTTACCTAAACGGGGGCCGAGGAACACAATTCCGACCATATTTAGCCCATAAAGTGGCCAGAAAGGTTTTTGGCTTTGTTACTGGGGGCAATGGGTTTTTCCCACTGAGGTATTGCTGCAAATTGAGGCAATTTTCATGAAACAGTGCCGCAATTTGCGACAGTTTTCATACGACAGTGCCGTTAATTGAGTGAAACTTGACGCAATTTGTAGCACTTTCGGCCATTATTTAGGAAAAATATGTCAGGACCGTGTTCTGTGGGCCCCGATTAGGTAAACACAACTGTTGTTGTTTACCAAGGGGCAGTAGTTTCTGAATTACAGTGTTTTTTTTTGCCATTGCTAACTGAAAACAAGATGGTGGCAGCACAAAAGAGCACAATCTATTTGTGACAGAAAAAGGTGCTTTCGTGACAATAAAAAGTTATTTCGCATGGCACATACATTTTTCCCCCATAGGGTATAATGGGAAACTTAAATCTTTAATAACTTTTGAACAGATTAATATTTTTTCACCAAACTTTCAAAAGGCACATCAGTGACCCAGACCCCACATACCCTGAAAATGTCAGACCAGATGTCCAAACCATTTTGGCCATAGCCCTGAGCAAAGAATTTGCCCCAAAATGGTAAATTTCACTTTTTTAGCACTCAGCAGCTCTGCAACCACACATCCCTGGGCAAACTTGCCAGATCGAGAGATCTATTGCCGAACCACTTGCAGTGCAAAAGTTCAGGCAACTCGATCAAACAGTTGCAAAGTTATTAAAGTGCAACATTTTGGGATGTGCCAGTATTATATATATGTATGTGTGTGTGTTTATATATATATATATATATATATATATATATATATATATATATATTTATAAAATGGGTAAGAAAAAAGGAATCCTCTGGTTGGTTGAAACACATCAGATGACCGTGCATATATCAGAGCGCGACAACACGCCTGCACCTTTACCCCCTCTGAAACAATTTTGCCA
This sequence comes from Neoceratodus forsteri, assembly GCA_016271365.2. Classification (NCBI taxonomy): domain Eukaryota; kingdom Metazoa; phylum Chordata; order Ceratodontiformes; family Ceratodontidae; genus Neoceratodus; species Neoceratodus forsteri. The sequence goes on from CM028135.1 coordinate 758,824,777, forward strand.
TTTTATAAGACAGATAACCCACTCTCGGTGTGTTGCTGTGCTCTGATATACACGCCTTGGGTGGTTGGCACTCATCCTGTGGCCTTGTGCGTACAATGCACACCAAGGCATCGTATATCAGAGCACAACCGCACACCGTAGAGTGGGTTATCTATTACACACACACATATATATATATATATATATATATATATATATGTAATAGATAATCACTCTGGGTGTGCAGTGGCGCTCTGATATCACATGCATACTTACCACCCAAGGCATGTGTATATCGACCGACCGAAGACCTCAGAGAGGTTGATCTGTCTTATAAAATGGCAAAATTGTTTTGGAGGGGGATAAAAGTGCAGGTGTGCGGTCACGCTCTGATATGCGCATGGTGATGAAATGATGATGATGGTCCAATAAATGAGCAGCAATTTCCCTACCCATTTTATATATATATATATATATATATATATATATATACATACATACACACACACACACACACACACACACACACACACACACTACAAAAGAACCTCAGAGCAAATGCCCAGAGGCATGGGTTATCCCAGAGGATATTGACCATACAGCCATGTTTTAAAGAAAACACAATTGCACATATCCCCATAATGCAAAGCATCATGGGAAACATATGCAAATCCCCATGAGAGAATTTGGACTGGCTCAGCTTTAAGCAAAATTGCATGTTGCCAAAAGGCCTCACAGTGTAATCAGCAAAGGCTAAGAACAGCAGACACATACACGTGTTTCATCCTCATTTGGACTCATCAGTGTGCCATATCTGTGTCTTAGCCCAGGCAGAGGGAGCCAGACACCCCTTAAGGGGGATGTTATAAGTTTGGGTCATGCAGACCCCAAAATACAGAAGGAAAAGAACTACAAAGGAATTCAAGAGCAAACGCCCAGAGGTATGGGTTATCCCGGAAGATATTGGCCATACAGCCAAGTTTTAAAGGAAACAGAATTTCACCTATCCCCATAATGCAAAACATCATGGGAAACATAATGCAAATCCCCATGAGAGAATTCTCTCATGGGATTTGTATATGTTTCCCATGATGCTTTGCATTATGAGGATATGTGCAATTGTGTTTTCTTACATATATATATATATTTTTTTTTTACCAAGCAACAATGACAGCAATGAGGTCGACATCCCCAACAGTGACGGGAACAATGCCAACTGCCAGCATTGTTCTCATTGGAATAAAGTGTTTTTTTGTGGGGGCTTTGCCCCCCACCCGCACCCACCCATCTCTAGATAACCAACTCTAGGATGGGGGCGCAACACCCGGAAAGAGAGCAGCAGTGTAAAGCGAGACCATCATCACAGCAACCTGGCAAGATTTGTCGCTGTGGTGATCTTTGCTATAAAATTGTTGTTGTTCGAATGGTATACCTATTATACAGGCGCAATCATGCCTGTATATTAGGGTTGCATAAGCACTACGTTAAACCCAAATTGTTGCATCTTTATAACTTTGCACCGATCAACCAATTTACATGAAATTTGGTAAGCACGTCCTCTGTCCCGGGATCTCTTAATCCTGTAAATTTCATGTAGATCTGTTCTGGGGAGGCATAGTTATGGAGGTGCAAAAAATACACAAAAGTCTTATTTTTTGAAAATTTCAAGACTTTTTTTGCCACCCGATAACTTAATAAATATGTGGCTTTGAAACCTGAAACTCTCAGATTTGATAGAGGTTAGTCCAAGGTGTGTGCCTTTGTGATTTTTATATCCCTCACTTAAGTATTTTTTGAAATATTTAATAAAAATGTTCAGTTTCTGAGCATGCGCAGTTCAAAAAATGAACGTTCTATTCATAACTGAATTTTCTGCGAAAGCAGCAGTTTGCACTTTACGACACAGCTGTCTTTAACATACAACAGCTGTGTTGTATAGTGTAACCCCTGCAGCTGTCGCCACTTGTAGCCATCCTGGCTCTGCCTTAATTTCACTGTTATCTGCAATGGAGTGGGGGGGGCAATCCCTAGTGTCAGTGTATTTAGTAGTCTAAATATATTTAGTTGTTGAATTTTTACTTTTTATTATTAATATTTCATGGCCGACACTGGGATGCCCACCCCTGGTGTCAGATGCTTTCCCACAGGTGCAGTCCCTGTTGATTTAATTAACACTGCTCACATTGGAGGGCCCAATCCCCATGTTGGCATTTATACTACCTCTCCAGCAGTGTGGGAAACTGGGGAACACACTCCCAGTGTCCCGAAATAGTGTTAAGTGTACCTGAAAAAAAAAAAACTCCCACAATGTCTTTTTTTGTTTGTTTGACCTGGAAAAGAGAAAATGGTCCCTGGTTGTCTGTCCCCATCTCCCTATCCCCAACTCCTTCCCACTGAACTCCCCAGCCTCCCCCTATACTTACCTACTGAGACTGAGACAGATATGACACAGCTGTCATTAATAAATGACAGCTGTGTCGTACAGTGCAAGTACTATTCGACAGAACTGTCTTTACTAAACCACAGCTGTGTCATAAAGTGCAAGTACTATATGACACAGCTGTCTTTAATAAACGACAACTGTGTAATTTAGTACTTGCATTATACGACACAGTTGTCATTTATGAAAGACAGCTGTGCTGTATAGTGCATGCTGGTGCTGTCCGTGGTTGGCACAGTAGGGCAGGGACAGGGCTACTGTCATTGTAGCCCCGCCCACCTGACTGTGGCTGAATGATACAGTTATTTCTTCACTGGGGGCCCCAATCCCCAGTGCCAGTGTATTTAGTTAATTTATTTCATTGTCTGGTGCTCCCCCCTTTGCAGCCGATTTAATAATGACATTGCTGACATTGGGGGTCCCAATCCCCATGTTGGTGTTTACACCCCTCCCCCCAGTAGTATGCCAGTGGTGTCATTTGTTTTTATTCTTCCCTGACACCAGGTCGCCCACCCCAATATTGGATGCTTGCTCCCTTTGTAGCCCTTTCCTCTGCCACAGCCAATATTGGGGTGTCCAATCCCCATGTTGGTGTTTCCCCCCGCCAATAATGTGGGACACAGTGTCTCAAAGTACAGTAATTTATACTACTTTTCCCTATGAAAGGAAAAAAAAAAAAGTCCTGCGATGTCTTTTACGTTTTTTTTTAACTTGGAAAAAAGAAAATGGTCCCTCGCTGTCCCCCTCCCACCATCCCCACCACCCACTGAGCACCCATCACCCCACACCCCTCCTTACCCTATACTTGCCACCAGATTTTCAGCACTGTCATCTTCTGTGGACGGGACACGTCTGCACTCTAAAAGCTGAACCGCAAACTGAGGAATACAGGTAAATGACATATAATTGTATTTCAATGGGGTTTTGAACTTACGTTGATATCTTCACCATTTTTGGGAATTTTTCCACCAAATTTTCAACATGGGCTTTTTGGGACCCCATCTCATGAACACTGTCACTGTCATTTTGTTAGTTGGGCCCAGAAGGTGATTTCATGGTCACTGCGCGGAATCACCTTTCAGAACTGATTACCAATGATACTATTTGAAGCCTGTGTGGCTGGCTGTGTGTGTTTGTCTCTGTCAGTAGTTTCGTTTTTGTGGATTTTCCTGTGTTTCTGCTTGGAGGAACTGGACCATTCTTGGACATAACATCTATGAACATTTGCTGGACTAAGAAACTGCAAAACATCACCACCAGGTATTGGTATTCTTATCATAAATCAACTTTTTTGGAAGCCATCAAAGCCAAAAGTAAGGTCAGTAAATCTGTTATACAAGCACTGAGCTGTGGAGTGCTGCATTGAATCCACATTTCCGTCTAACTTGTTCTTAAAAGATGTGTACTTGTCTTTGAGGTCTATTCACAACCATTTTGGAGAACAAAGGCTAGATACTAACAAAGGATTTTTAGATCCTGCATATGCCCCAGGTCAGTGTTCACCACCTTCAGGAATTTAACCCCTTCAGGAATTTATCACATTCTGGGTCTTTTTTTCTGGTCCCTGGTAGTTCACCATTTCCTGTGGATTTGATTACTTTTCATCAATCACGTAGCACCTCAGAGAACATGGCTTTATATATTGTGCTCTGCAATATCACGGGGCAAACGCAGACCAGCAAGGCCAAGAGGACTAGACGCCCTACAGCAAAACTAGTCTGCAAAATGATTAAAGCGTACCGTCTTAGGATACTACTTATGCTACTTCTGATATCTGGAAATGTTCATCCTAACCTGGGGCCTACCAGCCGAGCACCCCATGCCACAAAAAGGTGGGAGGGGTCCCTCACATTAGCCTCAATCAATGTCTGCAGCCTCCTTAACAAACTTGACATCTTGCAAACCTGGGTCCAGCAACATAGCCCTGATGTACTCTTTGTTGTCGAAACATGGCTTAACCCCAAGATACCAGATGCTGCAGTCACCATCCCTGGATACTCTATATTCGGGCATGACAGGGTTTCCAAACGAGGTGGAGGCTGTGCCATCTACCTGAGAAATTCCTATCTGGGTCAAGTCTTCCCATTCTCAAACCCTAAACCACCCTCGCAGGTTCTCGCTATTAAAGTTCTACTAAGGGCGCACAACAAGGAGCTCACCATTGCCTCTGTGTACCTACCCCCTAAAGATCAGCCCAATGGATTTATGAGCATATTGGAAAGCCTACAGGGATTACACCATAACTCTGAACTCATAGTACTAGGCGACTTCAACATAAATTGGCTATCGCTGGAGGCCAGAAACTACAAGGATGCTGTCACGTCACAGAACCTCACCCAGCTTGTTACCACCCCCACCAGATGCAACTATAGGACAGGGTCGCACTCACTTCTGGACTGGATCCTTACTAATCACCCTGAACGAATCTCAAAAGTCTCAGTGTTCCCTGATGGGATCAGTGACCACTCACCGGTCACATGTACCTGGACAAACAAATTCATTAAGCCCCCTCCTAAAATAATCTACACCAGAGTGTTAAAGCAGGGGTACCTTGAGCTACTAAAGACACACCTAAGCCACCTGGACTGGACACCAATCGACTCTGCAATTGATGTAAACCAAGCCTTAGACCTTTTCATCAGCCACTTCACTGCGGCCTGCAATATCTTTGCACCTCTCAAAAAGCTGAAGGTCAGGGGCAGAGCTAACCCTTGGATAACCCCGATCTAATCACTCTACTCAAACATAGGGATCATCTCTGGCACTGTGCCATACAGCATCAAACCTGGGATATTCAAAGTATAAAAGCTGCAGAAATGAGTGCTGTGGACAGTTAGGGCGCCAAAAGCAAATACTTCAAAAGCTCTCTCCAACTCCTGGGGTGATGGAAAAAATTTTGGAGTAATTTGAAAGACCTTACAGGCAAGGACCCTAAGTCACCACCCACCATGCTCAACATAAATGGAACACCAACATCTGACCTGTACACAATCACCACCACCTTTAACAATGTTCTCCAACTTGGATAGTGTTCTCCCTTCTAATTTCTTTGATGCCCCTCTAGTAGTAACCCTCCTGCAACTACTCCTCTACACCCTGCCCCACAATTCTACTTCAAGGACATCCCAGTGCATGAAGCCAGAACCTATATTCGAAGGCCATTCTAGCATGAGCTACAGTGGTGACTCCCTTGACCTGAAGTTGTTAGCACTTGTCCTTGAAGAAGTCCTTGAACCCCTGACAAAGGTCCTCAATCTATCACTAAGGATGTCCCAGTTCCCATCTCGCTGGAAATAGGCGACCATCACAGCGGTACAAAAAAGTGGAGACAAATCACTGCGCTCCAACTACAGACCTATCTCCATCCTCCCTCCATTGTCTAAGGCCCTGGAGCGCATCGCCTCACACCAACTAGTCAAGTACCTGGAAAAATACGACATCCTGTGTCCTGAGCAACATGGTTTCGGAAAAGGGCACAGTACCACCACTGCACTATTAGAATTCATGGGCTTCTTCCATACCACGCTTGATCAAGGAAACTGTGTAGGGGTAGTATTCATCGACCTTACAAAAGCCTTTGATACTGTGAACCACCCACTCCTACTCAAGCAATTATCAAACATTGGGCTCTCCAATGAAGCGCTGCTCTGGTTTTCAAGCTACCTTGGGGAGAGGGTCCAGCGGGTTAGGATTGCCGGTGTCACCTCGGAAGAAAAGCCAGTCCTTTCAGGGGTCCCACAGGGGTCCATCCTGGGGCCACTACTCTTCAGCCTCTTCCTCAACGACCTTCCCAGTGTCTGCCACCAGAAATTACTGCTCTACGCTGATGACGCAGTCATGTTCACCAACCACCAAAATGCAGAGCTCCTTGAGAAACAATTACAGCTTGAATTCATGTGCATCGAAGAATGGTTCAAGTCACAAAAACTGGTCATAAACTACAGCAAAACAAAGGTTATGACCTTCTACAATGCCAGGAGCAAGTACAAATCCCATGACCTCACCATCCTAAACCAAACAGGGACCTTACTTGAACACGTTCCTGATTTTAAATACCTAGGTGTCACATTGGACAGCTCACTCTCCTACCATCGGCACATAGATTCTGTCGCCAAAGCCACCAACATCCGTATAGGCCTGCTCTACAGACACAAACACTGCATGACTCCTGACACTCTCCGGTTGGCTATCAACAGCTCTGTCACCTCCATCATTGATTACGGACTAGCAATTTATGGCTCTGCCTCTGCCTCTGCCCTCCGCAGAATTACAGTTGCACTCAACAAAGCATGCAGGCTGCTAACTGGGTCTGACCGACTTACACACACTTGTGACCTGTACACTCGGGCAGGATGGCTTCCTCTCATCAGCCGGATACAGTATCAAACCTGTCTCTTAGCCAAAAAAGTCCTCCTCGGGGTCATGCCCCCAGGCATTGAAAAGCTCCTTATTGACCACCACAGCACCCAGCGAACTAGAAGTTCACAACAACTAACCTTCCTTGTCCCCAGATGCAGGACTACCATGGGCCAGAGGGCCTTTGCCCACAGAGCACCACAGTGGTACAATACTCTCAACAAAGAAACTCTTACTGCTGCTGCTCTTGGCCCTTTTAAGAGACAACTCCGACTTCATCTCATTTCAACTAGTCATTGTGACTGCCTCTCCTAATCGGGGGCCGACCGCTCACTGCCCTCCACTTCAGTCTTGACAGCTACCTCTCCCCGCCTTGTCCCCTCCTACCTGCCTACCCCCTTGCCCCTTCTCCCTTCCCCCCCAGGCATTTCCTGACTTTTATCCCTCCCCTCCCTCTCCTTTAGAGCTCTTACCCTCACCCTCTACCCTCTGACAATGGCTTTCCTGCCTGCATACCCCCCCCTCACCTGCAGCACTTATTTCTAAGATTGCCCTTGGCTGGTATGTCATGCTACCTAACATTTGGCACATTTTGAATTATTGGAATTTCCTAAGCCTCAGTCTCTTACTACTTTTTATTGTGTAACTATGTATTACTATGTTGACCTTTGTATGTATGTATAGCCCCATTCTTTCGATGTGGAACCTTTGTAAACGAGCAGTTCCTGGTCAAAGGTATTTGTAATCCTAGATTTCAATAAAATAAAATAAAAATAAAAAAATGACAGCCAGTGTTCATGAGGTGGGGTCCGAAAAAGCCCATGTTGAAAATCTAGTGGATAAATTCCCTAAAGTGAGCACGTTACTAGCATGTGTTGTGCAGTTTCTACGCAGGCATATAACTTTAGTAATTTAAAATATTTTGACTCCAGATTTTCAACATACCCTTTTTCCACATCAACTCATAAACTGTACAGGTGTCATTTTTCACATCCTACCCAAAATGTGTTTTCGCATCTGTGGCGTGGAATGGCATTTCAGCACAAATTTGAAAATTTTCACCTATGGGGTTTATAAGGTGGTGTCATAAGAAGAATATGTTGAATGTTTGGGGTCAAAATATTAAAAAAATAAATAATTTATTATGTAACATTGTTTGCAGGGATGTCTGTTGCACCTCTGGGGAACACACTGCCTTACCGTGGCAGTGTGCTGAGTTCACGTGTGAATTCAGTGAGCTGGTTTACTGGTACAAGGCTGATTTGTAAGGTGCTGCAGCATGTAGTACCAGTCATGGCCTGGGTAGAGGTGGAGCAGCACTTTGGGACAGACGTCACACCTCGTGGTAGGTCGGGGAACCTCACCCACAGAGTATCGAGAAGTGTACCGTGGTCTGCTGGCCCTATGCACTGCATCACGACTGTCTCCAATATTGTATTTAGCTCATTTTGCACAGGTCACAAAGGGACCTGTACAAATGAGGATACAATTCCAGAACTGTCTTCAATATTGTATTTATTTCATTTTGCACAGCCCCTGCCCCCCACCACCATGTCACTACCCCTATCCTGGATCAGACTAGTCTAAATGTGATGTCTTCATGCAGGGCCCATATGGCCCTGCATGAAGAAAGCTCTGACAGATTATGTTGGCCATACTGTATCACTATGATGCACTTGGTTGAAGCTGTATCTTGTGCTCTGGAAAGGAGGCTATGGGCTAGCGGGGGTGGGCATTAGGGTTGACAACCCCAAGTAAGACCACACCACTGATTCACCAAAACTCTGGAGACCCAAACCCCTAATGTCTTTTCATTTCCTGTCTTTATATGCTTTGTGTTTTTACAACCCTAATCTCTGCATTCTCTGCATTAACGTAGTTGTTGAAACTAATATATATATATATATATATATATATATATATATATATATATATATATATATATATATATATATATACATATATGTGTGTGCACAGCTCAGTAGGTATTCTCCAATGTTAACAAAGAAATGAAGCTTGCTCCATGGCTCCAAGGAATGGGGAATAGGGATAGCCATGTCAGACTGGTGAAATGGGTTCGCACTCCGAGCCTGGGATGTCAGAAGCAGCGGTCATCAGGGAGGATCCAGAGCATTCGTTGGATGCTCTTCTTCTGGGGGGAGGGTTGATGCTTCATCACTCTGCAGCCGCTCCTTGTGGAGGTATAAGGTGGTGCCTTTGATGGCAGGGGTAAACTCACGTCATCTGGCACCCCTTCCCCACATCAGCCGCAGCATGCGTGTCCTTGTGGGTGATGCGCAGAGCAAAAATGGAGGAAAAATTGCCATACTGGTACATAGGATGACAACCATGTGATCCCTCCCATGCCAGCCAATCCACACTGTGCCAGCAACTCAGAGTCCTTCAGCCTCTGCACAAGCACTGTTCATTCCTCCACCTAGATGGTGGAGAGGACACCGACAGGAACAAGCAGGCAAATCAGAAAGTAGGTGGGAGACTCCAGGTGTCTTTCCCTTTCACGACTGTTAGAGGATGCCACTGGCAGGGACAAGCTGGCCCAGGGGACAAATGGCTGAAGATAGACTCCTAGGGGCTGGAGATGCCAGGGTGAATCTGGCAGGTAGAGTGAGTGGCATTGGCACACAAAAGAGCGGGGTGCTGGTGGGCACAGGAGGTGCAATAAAAAAAATAGAAATGAGGCAGCTGCATTAGGACTTGATCCACAGTGGGGTAGAATCACCTTACCTGGGTCTGGAGAGCTGGTAAATGTCACAGAGTGCCTCCTCCACACATGAGATGCAGTACACCAAAGAGATCTTGATGTGTTCCTGGACGACGGATTGACATTTGAATCTCAGGTGTCACCAGTTGTCCAAAGTGTTTTTTACCACTTGAGGAATATCACCAGGATCAAACCCCTAGTTCCGCCTGAGGACCTTCCTACTCAGGTTCATGCCTTTGCAACGTCCAGGCTTGATTACTGTAATGCCCTTTATTTTGGGGTCTCGGGAGGTACCCTCCGCCAGCTGCAGCTAGTGCAGAATGCAGCTGCCAGGTTGATGACAGGCCTTTTGAGGTTCAGTCATGTAACTCTGGTGCTGCGCGAAATGCACTGGCTGCTGGTCTGGTGGAGGGTTATCTTTAAGATGGGTTCACTCACGTTTAAGGCCCTGCATGGACTAGGCCCTGGTTATCTGTCTGAACTCCTGACACCCACCACCCCAGACCACTCCCTCTGTTCTTCCTCTAGGGGCCTCCTGGCGATTCCCAGGACAAGACTGAAAACTGCTGGTGACAGGGCGTTTTGTGTCACTGGCCCTGTGCTGTGGAATTCACTACTACCTGCTATCAGGGAGACCCCTTCAGCTGACAAATTTAAAGGCCACCTCAAGACCCATTTATTTTCTCTGGCCTTCCCAGATATACAGTAGATATCTGACCTCATTTATTAAATACTAGTAAGCTGAACTGTGTATTGATTTTGTTGTTTTCTTTTTTGTTTTATCATAATTTTAAGATGTATTTATGTATTATTCTGATTCCCTTGCATGTTTTTATATGTGAGACACCCAGAGCCTCCAGGAATGGGCACCATAGAATTAAATTTTGCCTTGCTTTGCCTTACTTAGCACCACCAATTATCGTGCCAGCCCACCAAACCTGATCCCAGCTGCAACGGAGGTGGGCTCAGAGGCATGTTCATGTTAGGTGTGAAGAACAAAACCATTCCTGTGCAAAGGAGGGCGTACAGATGTTGGCAATGTTATGTGAGGGGGGACCATGCAGTAATGTATTTAGACCCTCCCTGCAAGGCCCCCCAGACCTTTGTGTGGCATGACTGCTCTGCCCAAGCTCTCCCATATGGCATGGAGGGCAGGAGGGCATAGACACCCAATGTTTATTTATTAAAAAAAATTAAATTCCTTGTACAGGGATATAGAAACATAGAAACATAGACAATGACAGCAGAAAAAGACCGGCGGTCCATCCAGTCTACCCAAGTTCCCTATAATCCCTGGAACCTACTGTTCCTCTAGGGTACTAACCTTCCCCATCATCTCTCCATTCTCCTCCCTTGTCCTGTCACCCTCGGTAACCATTATTCCCTTCATCATGTCCCAGCCCTACTTGAGTCCTCTGACTATTTTCACACCCACCTCAGCCGAAAGATTGTTCCAAGTTTCTACCACCTTTTCCGTAAAGTAGTACTTCCTCACATCTCTCCTCAACTTACCTCCTGTTAATATCCATTTGTGTCCATGTGACCACGAATTGGTGTTCAGGCTACATAATTCCCTGCAGTTCACTTTGTTAATTCCTTTAAGGAACTTTAAGGTCTCTATCATATCTCTCATCGACCGTCTGGTTTCCAGTGAGTACATATTTAGTGCTTTGAGGTTTTCCTCATAGCATCTGCCCTGCTGGCCCTGAATCATTTCTGCTACTTTGCACTGCACTGTCTCCAAGTTATCCTTATTCTTTCTAAGGTGAGGACTCCAGAACTGGGCGCAGTACTCTCGGCGAGGCCTCACCAGGGATTTGTAGAGAGGAAGTATTACCTCTTTTCTTGTGCTATCAATACCCTTCCCGATACATTCAAGCATCCTCTAAGCCTTGCTATAGGTCTTGTTGCACTGACTCAATTGCTTAAATAAGTTGCTAATGATAACTCCCAGATCCTGCTCCCATCTGTAGTGCTAAGTCTCTCTCCTCCCATTCAATACTCTGTCTTGGGGTTCTTTTTCTCTAGATGCATTACCTTGTGCTTTTTAGCATTTTAAATGCCAGACCTTTGAACACCCCTCTAGCTTTTGTAGGTCTCTCTGCCAGTGGCGGCTCTACACCAGGGCCCGCCAGGGCACGTGCCCCGTTAAAAAAATGCTGTGCCCCAGTTGGTGCCCCATATGGTGCAGAGCTTCCCCCATAGTAACAATATATCAGTGCCCTGGCTGCCATCGGTTGTGCCCCAGCTGTGCCCTGGTAACCATTTGTGGCTAGAGCCGCTGCTGCTCTCTGCAGTTCCCTTATACCCTCATCACTATCCACCCTCCCACATAGTTTTGTGTGATCTACGAAGAGACACAACCTGCCCTGGATTCCTTCTCCAGTGTCACTAATGAATATGTTGAAGAGCAATCTTTGAAGGACTGACATATATGGAGCAGGACAATCATTCAGGTGTTGAGTCGGGCATCCAGTTTGATGTCTGGTGTTAGGGACTGGCAGTATAGCCTAGAGGTTAGAGTAACAAACTGTGAATGAGCTTGGTACATCCAGCAGACCTGGGTTTGATTCTCACAACCACCACTTGCATACTGTGTGACTCTGAGTAGGTCACTTAACCTCCCCAGTGCTCCCGGGTTGCCCCTGAAAACAGGCACTTGTGCCTAGTGGGCCTCACTCAGTTACCGGAGAATATCATTATTATGTCTCACTCACTCCATGGATGACCCGGGCACCTGCATTTTCCTACCCTTAAGTGAATTGGGGTGGCTGGGTGCTGTGTATCCAGCCACTTGTGAACAAATCCAGAGGTGTGTAGGTTACTTGCTGACTATGTGCGATTTGTAGGTATCTGGTCATACGTACCAAACCCATCCTGAGGATCACAGTCCAGCTGAATATACAGGGAAACAAATTATTCCAGGTGATACCTTTTATTGGACTAACAGAAAATGTTTTTATGCTGGCCCAGTGGCATAGAGGACTGAGGCTCCTAGTGCCTTATCTCATACCATGCCAGTGACCTGGGGTTGGGAGTGAGCACAGGTCGATGGGGGTTGGCTGGGGGGGGTGGGGGACAGAGGATTTAGCATCCGGAGGACAGCTCTCCTCTCCTGTAGTGGGGAAGTTTGTTGGGTCAGCCCTTGACTGTCCCTGGATGGAGGTCCGGAAGTAGCACCATCAGCTCAAGCAGCAAGGAAGGGAGAGGCTGCAGTTATGTGGAGCATGCATGCCTCCATGTGCATGCATTTGCATGTTGCCATGGCAGGGGAACTGGGAGAAAAGTAAAAAAGGTGGTCACAGGTTCCATGTAGTCCTGTCTGTTCAGCCTCATTCCTCACGCTGACCCTGTGAATCTAGACAGTTGGTCTCCCGGTGGTGGGAGGATGGCCCTCCCCTTTCCAGCCCCACCACGGGGACGATCCATGGAGGATATGGTGGCTTGGTGTGTCAGTGAGGCAGTTGCTGAGCAGGGGAGACAAGGACAGAATGGAGCAGCTGCCTAGGGTGCGCCCTATATAAGGTTAGATGTTAGATCAAATCAGACACAAAGTAACCAACTGAAGTAATTTGAAAGCAGTAAAAGCTAAGTGGGATGGTTGCCTTTAGTTGAATGCTTTTTAGAAAAGAGACAATGGTGTCACTGCTACAGTACTGTGGAATTATTTATCATTATTATTAGAATGATGATGTGATTTTCAATTTGTATGATTTCAGAGTACCCCAACATCCATTAGCTGACCACACTTACATGCAGTAGCAAATGCTAAATGAAAAATGACCACAATCCACTGTGCTCATCTCTTGCTATCCAGATGCTGTAACTGCACCATTCTGTACTATTACAGAGTGAGTGCTCTCAACCAGTTGGAGTGCTCCTTAACCTTGCATGTGAGACACTCTTATTCTTTGAAGAGTGCTTCATACACAGCTGACCTGGAAATGGGCATGTTTGGGGAAGGAACTGGTAATATATTGCTGATCACCCTCGATCATTAATATATTAACACACCCTCAGAGACCACTCTTAAGGATGTAACATGATCTCACTATGTTTCACTTTCAGATTGTGGTTCACATGCCTGCAGAATGCACATGAGACCACTCCTAACAGCAAGCATGGCCTCCAAGGACGTATTAACATACATGTGACATACTGTAGCTGTAGCCTTTCTTTAATGGGAAAAGGTATCAGCATATTTTATGGACTTTGGCACAATGAGGAGGAAAACTATCAGTGGCAGAAACCTCTGGGAACCTAAGGCCAGATAATCTGTCCTTTCCTCTCTGGGATGCTAATTCTGATCTGAGGTACACTCCTTATGCTGTGATCCTCCCTTCTCTTTTTTTGTTTCTTTTTATTGTTTTATAAGATGATCTTACAAAAGAATCCATAGCAGATACAAAATACATAGACGTGATGAACATCTTATATGAGGATGCATAGTTATGTAGCCTAAAGCAAACTACATAGGGAAGTATCATATTAGTATATATCTAAATGAAAGGCATACGAGCAGACTTGATAGACCGAATTTGTTTTTTCAGTTGTTTAACCAGGAGTAGCACACTAAGCTGAAAGCTTTTTTACACGAGCCACCTGGGAGCACAGAGAAGTTAACTGACTTGCTCAGGGTCACACAGTATGCAAGTGGAAGCTGTGGGATTCAAACCCATGTCTGGCCTGCTGGATGTCACCAGATTTGCAGCTCAGAGTCTTAAACCACTGCGCTTAGTGCGCTATACTGCCTCCCTGGCCTTCTTCTGCTGGCTTCTCTGTATGCTTGTTTCATATACACATACCAACAAATTGCCATACAAGGGCTGGACCTTATTTAATAACTAATAATTAAAACTCAGAGTAAAAAGGCTTTTGACAGCTTAACTATGTTCTATGAAGATATTTAAGGTAAACAACATTTTCTATTTTGAGTGAAACACCCCACTCCCATCAAAAACTAGAGATTACTCACTTGTTCAGTGGTAGTGACTGACTGTGGTGAGCCGCTGAATCATTCTAGAGCTGAGATATATATATATATATATATATATATATATAAACTGCCACCCATTAAGAATCAACCCTTGGAAGAAAAACAAGGGTCTCATATTTAACTAAAACTGTAGGGGGTTGAACATCCCATTATCAAACACATTTTAATAATCAAAATACTATCATTATAATCCATTTTTTTGTTGTTCAGTTGCCCCAGCCTGTGCAACCAGAGGAGGCAGAGTGAGGGGGAGGAAAGTCTGCTCGTACGGCCATCTATCACACACAAGGCAGGTGCCATTTCAGTTTGAAAATAGAGTCATTATGTTAAGTGTAACCAAAGTCTTAGCTTTATGTCCATATACCTACAAATATAGTACTAGCACCATGTGGCCAATAGGTTTACACTGCCAGCTCAATATTTCTACATAGCAACAACCTAACTAAAGAAAGGTAACATTTTCCATTAAAAAATCATTTTATAAGGACAATTTCCAACTCCAGGTCATGGATTTCTAAATAATTATTGCACTTCCTGGGTGCACTGGCCTCGTACCTTCCAGTTCTGTTACAGCTGCTAATTCCCCACCTGAAGTCATAGCTACTGTATCTGCAAGTGCCATTAGTCACTTGGCAGCAGGTTATGATGTCACAAAAAGAGTTGCCTTCAAGTGGGGAATGATCAGCAAGTGTGGATGAACTCTGAGGCTTATGGATCCAGTTTTCATCACATCACCGTGCCTGCCGAGCTGCAGATACAAGAGGGAATGCCTCGCTAGTGCTCAGTGCTGTCAGCGGGCACTGGCACCAGGAAGTGGTATGCAGGTAAGCCAAAACTCTTTGAAGCATTCACAATGATAGTTTATTCCATAACAGCAGTGCACTTGAGTTTGAAGACAGAGCTCTGTGGACGGACAGAAAGTTTTAAACAACAAAGTAATTAAGAAGCAAAAAATGGCTCTGCTTAAAGATTGGAAAAGAAAGCATCTCTAGTCTGTGTAAAGCTGCACATCTTAAAGTGCTCTAGCTATACAGCTATGTAAAACAATAAGTGGAAGCACAGAGACACATTCAGAAATAAAAATCCACACTTCTCAGCTGCACAAGCAGTGTCTGCCACAGTATTAAAATTGGGTGAATGAGCTGGCCCAGTGGCATAGAGGCCGGAGGTGCTGGGCACCCCACCTGCCAGGCCAGTGACCTGTGTTTGGAAATGGACACAAGTAGCTCGGGGGCAGGCTGGGGAACAAGTGCCCCTAGGACTGCTCTCCTTCTTCAAGGGATGGG
Organism: Neoceratodus forsteri; assembly: GCA_016271365.2. Lineage (NCBI taxonomy): Eukaryota > Metazoa > Chordata > Ceratodontiformes > Ceratodontidae > Neoceratodus > Neoceratodus forsteri. The sequence continues at coordinate 758,840,556 of CM028135.1, forward strand.
GATGCCGTGGCTCGCTGCTTGACTGCCACTTGGAGGTGTTTGGGTGGCGGCACAAGTGAACCACACATGCAAGGGAAGGTACCGCATGTTGACGGTGCTGGGGGCATCTCCATGGAGGCACAGCATGCACATCACACCCACTGCATCTCCTGTGGGCCCAGGAAGAAAATCAGAGGAAACAATACCTGCAGCTGCAAGATAACAACCGACCTTTCAGAGGTCCTGTGCCAGTGACTGGGCAACCCCTGTAACAGAGCCTGTAACAGCCTGTAACAGAGGATGATGGAGGAAGGTAAGCCCCAGAGAAGCCATATGATGGGGCTTGGTGGGGTCAGTCAGAGGTGGGCAGCACAGGAGTACACAACCTCCTTAAAAAAAACTTGGGTGAATGAAATTTGTTTGCTTTTTATGTTTGATGCACGTGTGCATCAAACATTGTGTAACACTGAAAGGAGATTTCTCGGTTGGGGGGGGGTCACTGCCAAGCCCACTACAGTTCAAAATAGCAGGGGCTTGGCAGTTTAGACCAATGAACATGCACTGTGGTCATAACACCACTGAGCCACTCCAATCAGAGAGGGCTTTGGTCCATTGATTTGCATGACACCGGTCAGCAAACTGCTGATTGGCTTTCACTGTCAAGAGCCTGTCACTTGTGGAAACTGAACATAAAGAGCAGGTCCTTACCTTTTCCCTGATTGCATTCCTTGTTGTAGTTCAGACCTTTAACCCCAGGTTAGCAGAAGCATTCATGCTTTCAGAAATAAAAACTTGATAATTGTTTTAAATCTGCTTGTTTTTTGTCTCCTTACTCTGCTGTCATCCTAAACACAAGCAGAGCATTGGACCCACCAAAACTCTTGCAGGAATGTGTGTATGATGTCAATAAATAAACGGGAGCACAGCAAGAAAGCTGACATGTCATGTTTGTTTAACTGAGTAACGTAGCTGTCAGTGTTTATCACAGGTCTATTTACCTGCAGGCTCATGCTGTCTAGCATGAAACTGACAAGCACAATGTGCTTGAAAAAGTTTAGTTTGTAAATGCTTGCTAAACACTGCCAAAAAATGGCATGCATTGTTATTTAAATATGGCGCTTTATAGGCTGACAACAGTTAACAATTAGCAAAATGGTGCCATGTGATCATTTCAAAACTCCCCCCCCCTCTCCCCAACCTGTTGGTAACTACACACAAACGAATTCTGCTTATTGCCTGCTGACAGTGACAGTTACAGATTAGCTTACTGGGAACACATAGCCAATCATCATTGTGATGTAATTCTCTGCTGTTTTACAGCCATAGTACAATGCCTTTATTTTATTTCAAGACAGCTGTCGTCACTTCTCACTATTGTAACAAAAAAAAGGACAAATTACTCCATCAAGCTGTACCGCATAGTCCAGGATATCACAAGCATGTACGTTACCTATACATAAATGTAGAATATAACATTCACTTGTCCTACACACTCTAGCTCTTTTTCCCCTATAGACAGGTATGCAGCTGAAGTAATGATGCATCTGTTTCCTCTTCTGACATCGAACAGCAGACTCTGCGAACAGTTAGTGCCATAGACAAGCGTGGTGATTTATGCCACCATAAACATCAGTGAAATCACTGAGAAGAACAACCTTGATGCCGCCAGAGCACTGAGCACATACAGCAGCATTTGAGCTCAGTACCGGCAACCAGATCCTAGCGCTATCAGCACTTCTCATTCAAATTTATTTTTTCCAAGAGTGATGGGGGAAGAATGGCAGCTACTGGGGGTACTGTGCACATAGCATATGTGCTCACTTACTAGGTTCACTCAGTTTTGTTGTCAACAGAAAGGAGTGAATTTCCTCTCTTTTTCTCTTTCATTTTCTGCACTGCTGTTGATGCACATTATGAAGGCCGGGCTCTAATGAGTTGGGTTCCATAATTACCTTGCTGTCTCCCTTTTTTGGGGGTGGGGTCTACAATCAACATAAATATTTTATTACTTCCCTGAACAACAGTATCTATTATAAATAAGAGACAGTATTATGTCCATTTGTACATTTCTGTCCTGAATAGGGCATGTATATTATTAAAAAAAAGACCAATATTGTGAAAACATATAACTGTGTGGCTTTTTGATGGCAGCAGCAGTCTCTCCCCCCCAACCAACACAACACAATCAACAACAATAATATTAGTAAAATTTTCCTTTTTTTAAAATAATGAATTTGTCAGGCTGTACAAATAACACACTTATTGATGGGCCATGAAAGTACAGTTACGTAAGAACTTAACCATAACAGTAGATCTTTGAGGGGAGCTCTTGCAGCAGATAATACCATTAGGACTAAGGCCACCAGGCATTAGGACTCCACAGGAAAAAATTTCTAGCTAACAGTCTGTGGAGGAGGGCCGCACCCGACGTCAGCTCTGCCTGACGTCAGACGTGGTATAAAGGGGCGGTCACCTGGCACCACCTCAGTTCTCCCGCTGGTGACCGGCTGAAAATACAGATGGAGCACCAAGGAGTATCTCCCATCCCCAAAGAGAAGATGCAATGTTATGTCCCGGGGGCAGGTGGGTGGGAAAGCCACCTGCTGCAAGAGTTCCTCTCGAAGATCTACTGTTACGGTAAGTTCTTACGTAACTGTACTATCTCACTTTGACAGGGAGCTCTTGCAGCAGATAATACCATTAGACTGAGTCCCAAGCAATGCCCAAGGAGAAACCCAAATCAAAGAGGGCATAGGACAAGAAACATTGTGGTAGATTAGGAGAGGAGTCCCTGGAGGACTGCTAGGCCAAAACCTGCTCTCCGTCTGGAAGCAACGTCCAGACTGTAGTGCCTCACGAAGGTATGCTCTGAACTCCAAGTAGCAGCCACATAGAGGTCTGCTGAAGAAACATTCTGCAGGGATGCGAACGATGTCGCCACCCCTCTGGTAGAATGACCCCTCACCGGTCTTGGTAGGGGTTTGCTGTGTTGCTGGTAGTAAAAACTAATGCAGTGCACCAGCCACTTAGTCATGGTTTGTTTTGTGACTGGTGCTCCAAGCTTCCTGTGGGCAAAGGAGACAAATAACTGGTCAGTCTGTCTGGTGGATCTAGTCCTAGCCAGATAGTAACAAAAAAACTCTGTGTACATCCAGAGTATGTAACAGTGCCTCCCTGTTGTTTGAGTACTCTGGGTAGTAAACTGGTAGTTGAATGTTCTGGTTCAACGTGAACTCAGACACTACCTTTGGTAAACACTTTGGGTTCATTTGCAGGGCTACTCTGTCCTTGTGGAAAACTAGGCAAGGCTCTTTACACATCAGAGTCTGCAGTTAGAAAATCCTCTGTGCTGAAGTGATGGCAACTAAAAACAATGCCTTCCAAGAGAAAAGGCGGAGCACACAGCTTGCAGCTGGTTCAAAGAGTGGCAAGGTGAGCTTCTCTAAAATGAACAGGAGATTTCAGGATGGTACGGGGTCTCTCCTGGGGGTTTAATATGCAAGATACCTCTCAGAAAGGTCTTGCAGATGTCCAGCTGTGCCAGAGTCTTCCCATCTAGAGGTGCATGGTAAGCTGACAGAGCACAGAAGTGCACCTTTATGGATGAGTAGCTGAGACCCAAATCTGACAGGTGGAGAAGATAAAGTTCCAGCCTCTGAGGAACCTCAGAATGTCCCACGGGAAATGACCCTCTTGTAGTCTCTATGTGCTGCCACCCTGATGTGAATGCCAAAACGATAAAGTTCTCCAGTAGCAGAAATGTGTAGGGGCGCAAATGAATATACAGCAGACAGCTTGGATGTAGAAAAATGTTCACAATAATTTATTCAATTTTCATGGCAAACAATCTCTACGTTTCACCTACATGTGTAGGCTTCTTCAGGAGATGCCTTTCACTGCTCAAAATATGGAAGCCTATTGATGTGTCCAACAATTCTTTTTGCAGTTCATCAAACCCTCTTTTTAAACATATTCATTTCCACATTATTTTCAATGTTTATACTTAGGCATGTAGCCTTAATAATTCTTCAGTGGATTTCTGGTTAAAATCTACCCAAGATGCCGAGTTGCTACTCTCAGGTGGAGAAGATACTCTAGCACAGATTCCACTGGACAACCTAGGGGATCCCGAGAATGGGGAATCACCCATAAGCAGAAACGCTTCCATTTCATAGCATAAGTCACTCTGGTAAATGGTATTCTCGCTGCCACGAGTACCTCTGCTACTCTAAAGGATACTCCAAACGTATTTCTGGCTAAGTCCACAGGAGCCAAGCATGCAGGTGCAAGGACTGGAGGTTTGGATGGACTAACATCCCTTGCTCTTTGGAGAGCAAGGTAGTGGAGAGGGGCAATGGAATTGGTGGTTCCCATGCTAATTGTTGTTGCAACAGTGGAAACCAAATCTGATGAGGCCAGAATGGTGCTACTAGTATCATCCTGGCCTCCAGTGCCTGCAGCTTGAGCAGGACCCTCTGAAGCAGAGGGAAGGGAGGGAAAGCATACAGAAACCTCCCTGTTCAAGAGAGGGACAATGCATCTTGCCAAAAAACACCAGGCCCTGAATCTAGTGAGCAGAAACTGGGCAGTTTAGCATTGTGTGGGGACACAGAGGTCCAGTTCTGGCTGACCCAACCTTTTGAAGAGGTCTTCTATGACTTTTTGCTGTAGTTCCCACTCATTGTTCTGAGACAGGCTGAGAGGGACTTAAGCTGTCTGCAATGACGTTGTGGACTCCTGGAACATGAACCGCTCTGATGTCCAGCTTGTGATCCACGGCCCAGGACCAAACTCTCATCGCTTCTCTGCATAGGGGATAGGCGTGTGTACCCCCATCTTTGTTGAGATGGAAGACTACTGGGGTATTGTTCAACTGGACCAGTAGAGGTCCAGGAAGGAACACCCCCTGGAAAGCCTGAAGGGCATACAGAATGGCTCTCATCTCAAAAATGTTGATGTGGAGAGCTCGTTCCATTGAATTCCAGGAGCCTCTTGTCTGATGCGTAACAAGATGTGCTCCCCATCCCAGTCCCGATGCGTCAGTGGTAAGGGTCTGCAGAGGACTGGGTTTTTGAAAAGGAACCCCTATGCTCAGCTAAGCTGAGGTGAGCCACCAAGTCATGGACTGTCAGACTGCACTGGAGATCCAAATGGGCTTTTCCAGCTTATCTGTACCTTGATCCCATTGAACCTTGAGGTGCCACTGTAGAACCCTCATGTTCAGATGTGAGAATGGAACTGTCACGATAGCTGCCGACATGTGACCCAACAACAGCAGGACCACTCTTGCAGAGACCAAGTCTGAGTCTTGTATCCTGCGAGTGACCTCCCTTAGCCTCTCTGCCCTGTCTGCAGGTAGAAAGGCTCTCCCTTGGACTGTGTCCAGGATTGCTCCAAGGTATTGCAGCCTTTGAGCTGGCCATGGTAGTGACTTGGATAGGTTTAGGGTGATGCCTAAAGTCTGGAATAGGCTGAATGTGTCCTCCAAGGTCCTGTTCAACTGGTCTTCCATTGATGCCGTAAGAAGCCAATTATCCAGAAAGTGGTAAACAAAGTTATCCCTTCTCCTGAGGGCCGCCGCTATGACTTCCAGGCACTTGGCAAAGACTCTTGTTGTTGAAGATAAGCCAAATGGCAGCACCCTGAACTGGTATTGTCCTCCCTGGAAGGTGAAGCATAGGTACTTCCTGTAGGATGGCAGGATCGTGATGTGCATGTAGGTATCCTGCATGTCCAGAGAGCAGAGCCAGTCTCCTTGATGGAGGATAGGCAATAGGCTCACCACCAAGGTCACCATTGTGAACCTCTTGTATTCGATGAAAGTGTTCGGTTGACTCAGATCCGGAATGGGACGGAGGTCTCCTGTCTTTTCCGGAACAAGGAAGAAATGGGAATAAAATCTCTTTCCCCTTTGTGCAAAAGGAACCTCCTGTATGACTCTTTTGTCCAGTGAGGCCTGTATCTCTGCCCTCAGGAGGAGTGCATGGGAGGGTGAGCTGTGGGAGGGGACTGGTGGATTGTCCGGTGGAAACTGGGTGAACTTTAGTGAGTATCCCTTTTCTACCATCTGGAAGACCCATTGGTCCAATGTTATATTGGACCATCCAGATAGGTAGAGGGAGAATCTCCCTCCTGCCACCTCCCCCTGCGCCGGTTGTTGTAGACAGGGAGTTGGGAGGGAGTCATGCGGTGTTGGATGTTGTAGGCAGGGGAGGTCATAGCGCCTTGGAGTTTTTGAGGCCCTGGGCGCCTGAAGGGACAGGGTAGCCTTTTCTTTTAAAGCCTCCCTTGTTTTATATCTGGCGCCTTCCTTGCTGTTCCTGATTATTCAAAAGGATGGTGGCATGTGGACTTGTGGTTCTCACCGGTACATTCTGTGGACTTTGGACACAGCTTTCCCTGAGTATTGAATTCCAGTGATCAGCTTTTCTGTGTCCTGACCGAAAAGGACTAGTCCTTGGAAAGAAGCATCCAGGTTAGCATCCTAAAGAGCCTGTCAGAAGTACAAAACTCTGAGCCAAGCATGCCTCCGCATGCAAATGCCAGTGGTTGCTGCTCTTGCTGCTGTATCCGCAGAGTCATAGGAACTCCTGAGAACATGTTTATCCATGTCCATGCCAGACTGGATCATAGCAAGACATCTTTCAAACATGGTGGAATACAGTGTCTGCTGGATACCTCCTGTATGGTCCACACCTTACCCTCCGCATCTGACTGAGCTTTGGCCAGGTCCATTGTCTTTGCCCACAGGGATTTTTGGTAAGTGACCATGTGGGCCAGGAAATTATGTGACCTGTCGATGCAAGTTGCTGAAGAGTACACCTTGTGTCCCATCTGGTCTAGTTTCTTTGATTCTGGGTCCAGTGGCTGGGCACTCATGCGACGCGATTGTTGTGCCCTGCAGTGAGCAGCTGTCAGGACCATTGAGTCTGCCCTTGGGTGTTCTCCAAGGCTCCTCTTTTGGGGTCTTGTAGAGCTTATTGGCCTTATGAGGAAATGCAGTTGTAGTGGCCAGGTGTTTCCAGGTGGATTGGGTCACATCTTGAAATGGCTTCACTAAGGGAGGGATGACCAAAGGTTTTGGATTAGTGGACCCTAAAAATATGGCCAGTCTGTGCCTTTCTAGGTCCAATTCCTCTGTGTCCCATTGATAAAGCACCTGAATATGGTGCTTGATATCTAAAAAAGATGAGTCATCCAGGGTTGACCTCAGTGAATCCCTTGGATTGGGAGACGGAATAGAGATCTCATCCTTTGAAGGGTAGTCTGAAGAGGAGTCTCCTGTGTCATCACCTGTTGTTGATGGTGGGTGTCTGCTGGATGCAGGAACGGATGAAGGGTGCCTTTTGCGGCTGTCCAGCCCTGGCTTCCACCTGTCTTCTTTATCCTGTGGCCTGTTTTTTGGCAGCAAAGGCTGCTCAGGTGTGAGGTCTCTAGGTGGTGGATGTATCGGGGATGGATCCCTGGGTCGATGGAGGAGATCTCCTTTTACTGTATTCCACCACGTTTGAAAAAGCGACCCAAGCTCTGCTAGAGGAACTACCAGTGGAGGCGGTGTATTTGGAGCACCAGAGGGACTGGGCAGCTGGTCCAAAGGAGGGGTCACCTGCTTGGTCCTCAAGCTCTTTGTCCATGGGTACAATGGACAACAGGTCTTCTGTATCTGGTGGCCTGACATCCAGCTCTTCTAATGGAGGCTGTGGGGTGTCTGGTACCCCCTCGACAAGGGGAGCAGTCACCATAGCCGACGGCCAATTCTTCTGGGCTGATGGCTGGTCCTTAGGGGCCAACAGCCTCTCCTTTGCTGGGGCCACCTCCTTATCCTATGTTAGAGTATCCTGTCATCTGGGAGGCAGACGATGCCTGGTGCTTGGGTGAGGGAGGTGTCCGGTACCTGATGACCTCCCGGCATCTCTCTGGCTCGTCCTTTTTCTTCTGCTTGTTGGAAGAGTCAGAAGGCTTATGGGTGGTGGACACCATTGATTTCCCTGTAGCCAACACTTGTCCATCATGGGTCAACCAATGTTTATGGGGTCAGTGGGCCAAGGGGATCTGAGTGGACGGCTGTCCCGAAGAGGAAGACTCCTTTCCTTTCAACTGAGTAGAGGCAGTAGCTTTCCTCTGTGTGTCCCTTGAAACTGCCTTGGTACTTGGGGGAATTGATTCCAACCTCCCACCAGAGGTGGAAGTGGCCAATGCCTGGTGAGGTGACTTTGGGCTGGACTCTGATCTGGCCCTCTCCTTCTCTCAGTGGTGGTGATGTTTTCCTCCTGATCTCTTCTCCTCGAGGGGAGACTCCCTGATGGAAGAGGATGAACTGTGTCCTGACAGGGGCTTCTGCATGGCAGCTACTTGCTGCTTGAGAAGACAGGTCTTCAAGCCGTTGGTGCGACGAATCCTGGTCTTGTTGTTAAATTTAGTGCAGTGTGGGCAATCATCAGGTCGATTGTCTGGGCCTAGGCAGATGAGGCAGGCAGAATGGCTGTCTTCCACCGGAATCTGCTTCCTGCACGCACACTTCGATTTTTTGTCATTGAGACAATGAAGACATGAAAAATATGAGGAAAAGGCATCATGTAAACATCTGTTTTTTTCGAAAAAAATATGCTGTGCAAAAGTGTGAGAAAAAGGTGGTAGACTGCAACTATGGCATCCATAGATCCAATGTCCATGGGTCGATGGCGGGAAGAGAACTGGGGTGGCGCCGGGGGACCACCCCATTTATACCACGTCTGATGTCAGGTAGAGCTGATGTCGGGGGTGGTTCCCAGCCACAGACTACTAGCTAGAAATATTTTTCTGTAGGGTCCTAATACCTGGCGGCCTTAGTCCTTATGGTATTACATGCTGCAAGAGCTCCCCCTCAAAGTGAGATCTAGATGTTCACAAATGTGACACAGTTAAAAGGTTCTCAGGTTTGTGAACTTTATGCACAGGTTTGAATCCTGCTCATGGCTACTGTGTTTTGCTGCACATCTTGATCCGATTACCGCAGCAGTCTTCATCCATTGGGAAAATAAATATACAAAGGATTAAAATAACTAAACATCAAAAATACCTTAATTCCTGGTAACATATCAGAAATGTAAAGATGGACATAATATTGCCTATAATTTAAAATCGATACTGTTGTGCGGGGGACTGATACAATATTTACAATGATTGTAGACCTCCCAAAAAACAAAGACAGCAAGACAATTATGGAACACAACTCATTAGAACTTGGCCTTCATAATAGGAATAAACAGCAGAGCAGAAACAGAGAGAAAGAGAAAGCGCTTCTGTTACCCCCCCCCCAGGTTGCCTACCCCATTCTCCACACAAGCCCAACACTGTAGTGCCCAATCCCAGTGCTGGAATGCAGCTGAAATAAAGAAAATCACCCCTCATTTTTTTTCAAACCCTGTAAAAAAGAAAACTGTCCATTGATGTATGTTGAGCCATTAGTCCCCACCATCTGAACCTCCCACTCAGCACTCACCACCACCACACATCCCCCAAGCCCCTACTTGCCCAATGGGACCCCAAGGCCATAATCCTCTATGAATCACAGATGTGTCTTCACTCTTCAAAGCTGGCCGTGAACTTAAGAAATCAGGTATGTGGTTCAACGTATTTCAACAGGATTTTGAACTTAGTGGCAGAACTTGGCATTTTTGAATATTTTTGCCCCACATTTTAACATGCCTTTTTGGAACCCCACCTCATGAACAATGGCAGTGAAATTAGGAAAATCTGTCCCAAAAGGTGATTTCATGGTCGCTACACAAAATCACATTTTGGGCAGAAGGTGAAAACTTTGACTGCTCTTGATTATGAGGTGGGATCATAAGAAGGCTATGTTGAGAAATTTGGCATAAAAATATTTAAAACAAGCATTTGTCAATGCCGAATGTTGATTGCTTATATGTGCTGTTTAGGTATTTGGAAGTGAAAGTACCATGCATAAGAACTGTCATGTGCCCCCCCCCCCCAAGACATCCACTCTGTCTTTCTATTCAGTATTCACAGAAGAGGGGGAGGGGCAAGGGCCACAGCAGTACAGCAGTTGCAAAGGCTATAGGCCAGTCAGCCTCACTTCAGTAGCGGGGAAGATCATGGAGACATTGGTTAAAGAAAGGATAGTGGGGCATGTAGAAGCCATCGGAGCCCAGGACCATAGGCAACATGGATTCACAGTGGGGAGGTCATGTCAGACAAATCTGGCTGATCTCTTTGACTGGGTGACAAAGGAAGTAAATCATGGTGGGGCAGTGGACAATGCTTACCTTGATGTAAGCAAAGGCTTTGACACTGTCCAACATAGAAGGGTGATAAACTAGCTGAGTAGGCTGGGCATGGGGGAAAGGGTGGTAAACTGGGTTAAAAACTGGGTAACAGGCAAGAGGAAGAGAGTGGTGGTAAATGGGGTGCAGTCTGGGGAGAGGGGGTGACCAGTGGGGTGCCGCTGGGGTTGGTCCTGGGGCCAGTCCTGTTCAATGTCTTCATTAGTGACATTGCAGAAGGGCTGAAGGGAAAGGTCTGCCTGTTTGCAGATGACACCAAGATCTGTAAGACAGTGGATACCCCAGAGGGTGTGGAGAAAATGAGGAGGGATCTGGGGAAGGTTGAGAAATGGTCTGATGATTGGCAACTGAAGTGTAATTCAAAAAAGTACAAAATTATGCACCTCGGACACAGAAACCCTGGGGAAAGGTAAAAGATTGGGGTAGTTGCTGACAATCACAAAGAAGGAAAGGGACCTGGGGGGTTGTTATTTCAGATGACCTGAAAATGTCAAAGTGGTAAGGCAGCTAGGAGGGCCAGTGACATGCTGGGGTGCATAGGCAGGGGTATCACCAGCATAAGGAGGGAGGTAGTAATGCCATTATATAAAACCATGGTCAGGCTTCACATGGAGTACTGTGTGCAGTTCTGGAGGTTGCACCTTCGTAAGGATATTAACAGGCTAGAGATGGTCCAGAGAAGGTTGAATTAAATGGTACAGAGCTTGCAACACAAGACTTATGAGGAGAAATTAAGGGACCTCAGTATGTACTGAGTGGAAGAGAGGAGGGAAAGAAGGGATAGGATAGAAACATTCAAGTACCTCAAGGGTATAAATATAACTACTGAGAAGCAGGAGGCAGCTACTATAGGCAAATGTGCCAGCTTCTATGTGATATTCTTTTGTTCTTCTAAATCTGTAATCTCCAGTATTTCAGTAACCACATGGCCACACTGCCTTCTGTAGGCAGTTTTATGCTGGTTGATGTCTGGTGTCAGATAGCAGATAGAGGGCTCACCAGCTTGTGTTGCCATTTGAGCAACTTCATAGAGTGTTCTTTCACTGGTAAGCATTTTGGAAAGCTGGTGAAGGTCTCACAATTTTTATTATGACTGTATCTCCTTATGTCTGTCCCCTTTGGTCCCCCCCATCCCCACACCCCAACAGTCATCAGTGGCCACAGCTGCAGCCTTCTTCTTGCCAAGATGGTGGGTGAGAAACATAGAATTTGACGACAGGTAAGGACCACTTGGCCCACCTAGTCTGCCCATTTTCCTACCTGATGGATAAGCTGCAAATTCTAGTTAAATACCTTACTTCCTCCTACCCCCCAGCAGAACTGCCTTATGTCTGTCCGTGAGCAGCTGCCTTCAGAGTCTGTGAAGTCTGACGTCTTTCAGTGCCGCTTATTGGTCATCTTCCAACACAGGCGAGGCAGTGCCAGCTGAAAAGTAACTCAGGACAAGCAGGTTTCAAAGTGGGGGAAGAAATGGAGTGAGCAAGAATGAAGCAATCATTCAGATGCAGCATCGATTGTAAGATCAGCATACTGGTGTCGACACTGCAAATAGAACCCCAGCTCTTTAAGCAGCCTTATGAAGAGTAAAGGTTTCTCGAAGCACTGGGGTTGTGTTTATTGTACTGTAAGTGGGCTGCATCTAATTCGGTAAATTTACTGTACCTTACATCTGGATGTATGGTAGGGCCAACTTTAAATAAACACTGCACCTGAATTAACACATGATGCCACAGAAACTGAATTTGTCAGCAGAAAAGGACCACTCAGCCCATCCAGTCTGCCCAAGTGTTCTCTACCTACTTGTAACTCATGCCTGTATATGTTACTGCATGTCTTATTCTGCCTGCATCCATCAGGACCTCCTTGTGAATGAGCTTGCTTAATGGATTTACCTGCAATGAACTTGAACCTACTCCATTTCCACAGCCCTATTGATCTCCATTGATCCCCTCCTTCCCCTTTTCCTAATATACTCCTATGTTTATCCCTTGCATGCTTCGTGCCCCCTACCATTTTAGATTCCACCAGTTCTCCTGGCAGTCTGTTTAAGGTGTCTACCACCCTTTCAGTAAATAAATATACTTTGTAGGTCTTGACCATGTCATCTCTCGCCCTCCTCTCTTCCAGAGTGTACATGTTGAGATTCTTCAGCCTTTCCTTGTAGGGATTCCTGTGAAAATTCTGAACCATTTTAGTTGCCCTCCTCTGGAAAACCTCCACCTTATGTCTTTTCTGAAGTGTGAACTCTAAAACTGGACACAGTACTGCAGCTGGGGGTACACCATGGAATGAGACAATGGCAGCACAAGATCCCTCATCCTCCTACTGGAGATGCCACTCCTTATGCACCCCAGAATCCAATATGCCCTGCCCATAGCCTTGTGACACTGTACTGCCATCTTGAGGTCCTCTGATATAATAACCTCAAGGACCCTTTTATGTCCAGTGAGTATCAGTACCTCCCCCATCCTGTACCCAGCATCGGGGTTCCTATGCCCTAGGTACATGATTTCACACTTGTTGGCATTGAACCCCAAGTATGTAAGAAAATGGAATTGATTTGAATGAATTGTAGGCTTTTAAGCAGCTTTTCGGGGAGTGTGTGTGTATGTGTGTGTGTGTGGGGGGCTCTGCTACTATAAGTATTTGCTTTTGATTTGGTATAATGTGTGAACAGACTAACCCTACTCCCCCACTCTGTGTGCTATATCAGAGATAAACAACCCAAATAGCATTGACCCAAGCAGTGAGCCCTGTGGCACCCCGCTTGTCACTGCTCTGGTTGCCGAGAGCTACGCCACCACCACCACCACCCTCTGCACCCTCCCCTGTAACCAATTCTTTATCTATTTAGTCAAACCTCCTTTCACCCGTAACCCTCCTTCTCCTCACTCTTCTCCTCTTTGGCCTGTGTCCCTCCTCCTGGTAGTCCGCACCCTTTCTCCTCCTTATTCTTACCGGGTGGTGGTGCCTTCTGTATTACACTCAGACCACTCTGTCTGCCCTCTTCCAGGGTTACTACACCTCCACCTTTACCTATATCTAGGGTGGTGAGCTCATCAGGCTCCCCTGTCTGAACCTTTCTACCAACCTCAGTCTTTTGACCCCCCATTGGTTTAAATCCACCTTAGTAGAGATATACCCCTCTAATCCTGGCTTTTCTATTTTTTTTTTTTTTTACATATTTTCTCACAGGGCTATGGTCAGCTTGGTCATCCCAACGGACCCCACTAGCCCTGCCCCCGACATCAGGCCGACCTGCTCACCTCCATGGATTACCCATGTGCTGGAGTGGTGAGGAGCTTCTCAGGTCAACCCAACAGAGCAGGATCCAGTTGAGGAGGTGCCATTCAGGGTGGGCGGGGGGTCGGAAACTCATACTGCCTGACCATAGCCCATTTTCCACTTTTCTTCCCTTTGTAGAGTGTGGGTGTGTAATGACGCTTAGGCACAGCATGACAACATCCGCCACACTCTGCCACCCTTTACTACACCGCTGTAGTAGCATCCGCGTTGTCACCAGGGGCTGCTACAGAGTGGTGGGTCCCTGGTTCCCGCCCCAGGATAGGCGAGCAGTCCTTCAGATGCTCAATCCTATCCCTCCCTTGCCAACCCCAGGCAGCCTAGGCTTGCATCCAAACCAGGGTCGCTAGCGTGGTGCGAGGTGTGGCATCCAGCACCTCAACCCTCAGTGCCAGTGGCCCGGCAGCAATGCTGCCTTTAATACTCCCTTCCCCTTCCTGCTCCAGTGTACCCTGTCCCCAGCGTACAAGTCACTATTCCCCCCAGACCCTACCCCAGTTAGTCACTAACCCATAGTGTTTCATATGGCACCAATCCTTTAGCCACTCAAACTCCTCAAGCCTACCCTTCCTCCCCATGCTTGCACATGGTACCGGCAGTATCTCCAAGAATGCCACTGACTTCCCCACCCCCTCACACTGCCTGCCCAAGTACTCAAACCTTCCCCTCACTACTTCCACAGTGTCCCCTGCCAAGTCGTTTGTACCCACATGCAACAGTAAATGAGACTTCTTCCTCCCCCTTGCTGCACGCTTGAGCAGTGCCTGCCCTGCCCCTCCTGCAGTCAACCTTGGGACAGCTTCAACCCAAATATGGCTGTGCCTTTCCCCCTTTTCTGCCCCATCTCACCCATTTCAGTACAGAATCCCCCAGGATGAGTACTTCCCTGCCCCTCACTCCCTTTCCCTTCTAATGCCCCTTCCACCTCTCCAGTATTCCTTCTTCCCTGTCCCTTACCCCCACCAACTGCACCCTCTGTGAGTTCTGAATCTGTACCCCCTATTTCCGCCTCACCCCTTTTCTCTGCTTTATTCCTCCCATCCCCCTTGAACCCCTTCCCAGCCTGACTACTTCCTATTGGGCTTCCCATGTCGACCTCTCCTCCTCCCCTGCTGATTTCCAACCCCTCTCCTATCCCCATGTTGTCAATTTAGAGCCCCCATTCCCTTCTACCCTGATAGTGATGCCCTTCCCATCCTTCCCCCTTCCCGTAGCCTTCTCTCCTTCAGTCACCACCCCCTCCTTCCTTACTAGCCCCCTTCTACCCTTTTGTCCTCACTATCTCTTCCCTTACCTGTTGCCATCCCTCTCATGCCTGCCCCGCTTGCCCTCCCCCTTCAGTAAGTTCCTGCTCCCCCTCTCTGTCCAATAGCAGAGTTTCGAATCTAGTCCTAGTTGATACCTGTCCTACATCTCTTCCCCCTATCAGTTCCCCCCTCCTAGTTGTTCCTCTCTTTGCCACCCCTGGTCCCGCCCTACCTGCAGCCATCTGCTCTCTTCCCTGGCACTCCTTGTGGTCTCCTCCTCCCTCAACTGGAGGCTCCCCCACCCTTGCCTTGGGCACTCCCTTCCTTCTCCTCTCTTTTCTGCTAGTGCCTCTGATACTGGGGTCCGTTTCAGTCCCTAGTTATTCTTTCTCCGTCCCCCTTTGCCATCCCCTATTTCACCCCCTCAGGATGCCTACCATACTTATCTGCCCTGCCACTTAGACTCCTCCCTAACCTCCACAGTTCCTCCCTCAAACTAGCCAGTCATCTACAGACCATGCACCCCCCCATCCTCCAAGCCCAGTCCAGGATCACGGCAGACCCACACCCTGTAACTCCACCCTTCCAAAGATGCCCGTCCTATTGACATGTGACACCTGCCCATTTTGGCCCCCATCTTATGTTACGGGCTCTTACTCCCAGGTTCTGTACCCTACTACAACTCTTAGGCCCCTATATACTCAAATTCCTGCCCCCCCAACAGTAGTCCCCCTACTGACCCATTTGCCAACCAGGGTAATTCAGTCTCAAATCTCATCCGTTAGATACTGTATTACTGTACCAATCCTAAAGCCTCCTTGTCCGTTTTTCACCCCTCAGCTACTATACATTTTGTTCTTGACTCTCATATAGTTTCACTTAGCCCAGTTAGAAATCCTATTCACTCCAAGTATTGCTCAGCTCAGTTAGAGAAAGAAACAGAACAACTAAATCTGTATTATTATAGCAATCCTAAAGTATCCAGTCATTGCTTTGTCTCCACTCCAGAGACCCTGCTGTAATATAGGACCACAGAGGACCATGGGCGGGAGGGTGAGCAACTGTAAAGTCCCAGCAGAGCTCCACTGAGCTCGCTCACTCCCCACCTCTCTCACTCACTCATTCTGTTTCTCCTGATGCTGCCCTTTTGTACTGGGGTCCTGCTTGCATTGGCACCTTTTTCTGCCCACAAAGAAATCCGCAGCAGTCCCGACAGAGCTCCGTTGAGCTCGCTCACTCCCCCTCTCTCACTCGCTCATTCTGTTTCTCCCACCGCTGCAGGCTACCCTTTTGTACTGGGCCCCTGCCTGCATTGCTGCCTTTTTCTGCCCACAAAGAAATCTGAAGCAGTCCCAACAGAGCTCCGTTGAGCTCACTCACTCCCCCTCCCTCCCTCACTCATTCTGTTTTTCCTGGCGCTGCATGTTGCCCTTTTGTACTGGGCTCCTGCCTGCGTTCACTCCTTTTTCTGCCCACAAAGAAATCTGCAGCAGTCCCGACAGAGCTCAGTTGAGCTCCGTAACTCCCCTTTTCTCACTCGCTCGATCCTAATCTGTCCCAAACACTGATTTCCAAAAGCAACTGCGCTATTTTGTGCCAGAGATGCGAAAACATATTTCGGCCAGGATGTGAAAAATGACAGCTATACTGTTCATAAGGAGGTGTGAAAAAATGCCATTGTTGAAAATCTGGCTTGAAAATATTGCTAATTTGCGAAGTTACAAGGGTGCGTTGAAACTGCTCAACGCACACTCGTAACAGTCATTTTATGGAGTCTCATCACAAAATTTTCAACATAGGCATTTTAGGACCTCTGCTCATGAACAGTGTCATTGTGATTTTCTTAATGCGTCCCAAACACTGATTTCTCACAGTGACCGCGTTATTCTGTGCCGGAAGTGCAAAAACACATTTCAGGACAGGATGTGAAAAATGACAGCTGTACTGTTCATAAGGAGGTGCGGAAAAATGGCAACGTTGAAAATCTGGAGTGAAAATATTGCAAATATGAGAAGTGGAACCTGTGCAACGCATGCTCGTAACACACTCATTTTATGGACTTCGCCACAAAATTTTCAACATAGGCATTTTAGGACCTCTACTCATGAACAGTGTCACTGTGAGTTTCTTAATGTGTCCTGAACACTGATTTCCCACAGTGACCGAGCTATTCTGTGCCGGAACTGCGAAAACACATTTCGGCCAGGATGTGAAAAATTACAGCTGTTCTGTTTATAAGGAGGTGCATAAAAATGGCTATGTTGAAAATCTGGAGTGAAAATATTGCAAATTGGTGAAGTTATGAGCATGCATAGCAACTGCATAGCATAGCTCATAAAACAGTAATTTTTTTGATTTTTCCCACCAAATTTGCAACATTGACTTTTAGAGCCCACCTCATGAACACTGGCACTGTCATTTCATTAATCGGTCCTGAAAGGTGATTCCGCACAGTGACCGCAAAATCACCTTTTGGGACCGATTAACACCATGACAGTGGCTGAATTCATGAGGAGGGTGCCCAGTAACCCCATGTTGAAAATTTGGTGCCAAAATTCCAAAAAATACCTGAGATATGCAAAAAAGTTGAAAAAGCCCTATTTATGCCACTATACAGCTTACCAGTATTTCCTCAGTTCGCGGTCGGCTTTGAAGAGTGCAGACATGTTCCCGGTCCACCGAAGAGTGTCGCGCTGGCCTCCGGAGGTAAGTATGGGGTGAGGGGGGGTGTGGTGATGCAGGGTGTGCAGTGGGTGGGCGCGGGTTGTGGGAGGGGCAGGGAGACCACGAGAGACCGTTTTCTTTTTTACAGGTTTAAAAAACACAAACATTGTGGGACGGTTTTTCTTTACAGGGGCAGTGGCATGCTGGGGTGGGCTCCCAGCATGCCACCTGAATGTTTGGGAGGGGCTGTAGCTGATGGGGATTGGGCACCCCAGCCGGCACATATGGAGTGCTGAGGGGAACAAGTGCTGAGGGGACTGGGCACCCGGCATAAACTGAACATTTTGGTGGGGGAACCATTATGCCGACAGTGGGGCTCCCCTGTTGGCAACCTGAACTCACATGGGGACTGAAGCTGATGGGGATTGGGGCCCCCGTCGGCAAACAAACACTGTTGTGGGGGGGCACATGCTGTGGAGGGGGACTGGGGGCTCAATCATATTGTCTGTGAACATGGCGGCAAGCTGCTGCCATGTTGATAAACAATATTACAGTACCAATGTACTGCCCAGCAATGACAGGTCACACCCTCATTGCAGCAGAATGGCTGACGCTGCAATGACGAGGCGGCCCCTGATTGCAGCGGCTGAAATGTTTCAAGGATGTGGCATGCTGGCTGAACTAGTGTCAGCAGCAGCAGCATGTCATCTCATTGGGGAAAGCATGCCAAGCCTCAAAAGGCAATGGGGGCAATGGCCACAACAGTGCCGTGCCTCCACAACCTGCGTCTGCAGCAAGCTGCCGCAATATGTTTCTTACGCATGCGCGCAATCAACATAAAAACAACAAAGTTATGAACCTACACTGAAATTTGCAAATGCAGGGTCATAACTTTGGCCATTTTCAATATTTTGAACCCAAGTTTTCAACATAACCATTTCTTCATAGCACCTCATGAATGTGACAGCTGTAATTTTTCAAATCCTGGCCAAAATGTGTTTTCGTACCTGTGGTGCAGAATGACGTTTCAGTGGTGCAGAATGACATTATAGCAGGGATTTGCAACTTTTCAACTATTAGGTTCATTAGGTGGGGTAATAAGAAGGATATGCTAACAAGCATTTGTCAGTGCCGAATGTTGTCTTGCTGGCCTTGGCATTGGTAGTGCAGTAGTTAGAGAGATGTATAATAGGAATGGCAGTGAAGTACTGAACAGACGCTAACCCCACTCCCACCCTGCAGAGACTGACAGACACTGGGGTGTGCCTTTGGGTTGTCAGCCATAACGCTCATGCCATTTCACCTCACCCTACCTTGCAGACACTTACAAGTGTTGCGGTGTCTCTTGGGGTCTCCAGGCCTTACGCTCACCCCATTCCATATGGAAATATGTGGAGATGGGTTCAGTATAGGAGAATGGGGTGAACTTTGGGGCTGAAGACTTCAAGGCACACCTTGATGCCTGTCACTGGCTACAGGGTTGGGGTGGAGGTGGAATGGCATGAGCATTACAGCCAACGATCCCAAGTCACACCCCTGACGCCTGTCAGTCTCTACTGGATGAGGTGTTATGGTTGGAAACCCTAATGCCCAAAGCATTTCTTGGTATTTTCACTCCAAACTTTCAACATGGGCTTTTTGTGACCCCATCTCATGAACAGTGGCACTATCAGTTTGTTAGACGATAGGTGATTTTGCTCAGCGACTACGCCATTTGGCGCCACAGGTGTAAAAACACATTTTGGGCAGGATGTGAAAAATGACAACTGTGCTGTTCATGAGGAGGTGTAATAAAATGACAATGTTGAAAATCTGGAGTGAAAATATGAACAAATTGCTGAAGTCACGAGTGTGAGTAGAAACTACGCAACGCACGACCATAATGCAATTATGTTTGGGATTTTTTTAATCACATTTTCAACATAGGCATTTTGAGACCTCCCCTCATGAACAGTGGCACTGTGATTTTGTTAATCTGTCCTGAAAGTTGATTTCCCACAGCGACGGCGCCATTTGTCTACTACAGTGCGAAAACATTTTGGGCAGGATGTGAAAAATGACGCTGTACTGTTCATAAGGAGGTATGAAAAAATGGCAATGTTGAAAATCTGGAGAGAAAATATAAAAAAAATTGTTGAAGTTACAAGCATGCATGGAAACTGCGCAATGCATGCTCGTTAAGCAGTCATTTTGGGGAATTTTTTCACCAGATTTACAACATGAACTTTTTGGGACCCACCTAATGAACAGTGGCACGGTCATCTTGTTAATTGGTCCCAAAAGGTGATTTCACACAGTGACTGAAAAATCACCTTTCATGAACCAAGTAATGAGATGACAGTGCATGTGTTCATGAGGTGGGGTCCTGAGAATCCCATGTTGAAAATCTGGTACTAAAATTCCTAAAAATGGCTGAGATCTCCACATAACTTGAAACCCCCCATTGGCTGCCATTATAAAGCTTACTGCATTTTGTTCAGTTGGCTTTTGAAGAGTTTAGACATGTTCCAACTCCACAGAAGATCACAGCACTGGCCCTCTGGAGGTAAGTATGGGGTTGGGGGGGTGCGGGGAAGTGAGGTGCACAGAAGGTGGGTGCGGGTTGGGGAGGGGCATGGCAGGATGACGGACCATTTTTGACATGGAAAAAAACAGACTTCAAGGAAGGTTTCTTTATTTACAGGTAAAAAATGATTTGGGCACACTGGGTGGGCTCCCAGTGTGCCATGAGTTTGAGGGAATGATGCCAATGGGGACTGGGCATCCCTGTCTGCAAATAAAGTGTGTATGTGTGTGTGGGGGGACATGATGCTGATGGGGACTGCACCCCCGTTGGCAAACAAACTGAACTGGGGGGGGGGACATGCTGAGATGGGGATTGGGCATCCCCAGTGTCGGCTTTGTGAGGATTGTGTGGTGGGTAGCAAGAGCTGCCATATTTATTGGCATGCACTTCACTGGAATGACAAATTTCTTTCAACTCCGTGGCTCTCTTTGAAATTGCTATCATCGCCAGCATGCTCACTGATTGGCAGCTGGTGGATGCACCCACTAAAGTGTCCCCTGCATTGGCCACACCACTGAGACACCTCTGAAAGTGTTACTACTGCAAGATGTTGCTTGTGAATGTGCAAGCCAACATAACAACTTAAAAAAGGGGGAGGGGCATATAAATGGTTGTCCAGAAACAAATCAAGCCTAAATTTTGAACCTTATGTGACTCTACTAACTTCACCTTATGACAGAAAATTGTTTACATACAGAATTTTTGTCTAGAGATTTATGAAAGTAAGCTACTAAAAAACTTTACTGCAAAGAAGATGTAATTGATTAATCACAAGAATTATACACAAGAACATAAGGAAAATCGTCTCCATATGCTCTTCATTTGCCCAGAATCTCAAAAACAAAGTGATATATTTTTCTATAGCATGATGGCCACAGCTTGCTTAAATTCCCCCTTCTTGAAAATAAGACAAATTAATGCTTCTGAATATAAAATGATCGGGAACATTAAAGTTTCAGAGCTCTATTAAAAAGATCTTCAAGCTGATGAAATAACAAGTCTTGTACCTTTTCGGATCTGAAGAATGCTTAGGATGGATGTACTTTTAAAATACAGGAAGATTAAGGAACCAACCTTTTGCTATTATTTTTGCCATTTTAAAAAACAACTTTTAGTTCACTTTCTTAGATATTTTTCTCTTTTTTATGATCTTCCTTTATACAGTCTTACACACACTTGTATTAAATTACAGCATAATAGAAGTACAATAACAACTACTCATATTTCTTGTTTGTATCTACTCATTTTACACCTTGAACTATAAATTGCCATATTTTCTCTCTATCATACAGATTGTACTGCTACATACTGTTTTCTCAACATTTGTTTTCCCCTTTAATATCATTGTATAATACTTCAGACATATTTTTTTTCCTTCTCCCATTAAGAATTTATGTAAGTGTATACTGGAGAATGTAATGTATTTGTATGAAAAATCACAATAACTACAATAAAGAGATTAACTACAAAAAACAGCTTTTAGGAACTATGGTTGAATAAATCACACTGCATGCATTGGACTACAGTAACTCAAGCAAGTACCGACATGGCAGAGTGTTTTTTATTCCCGTTTACATTCCAATACCTGAGAATGAGATAAGAGACTTTCTTTGCTCCCTAAAAGGGAGGGAATAAGTGCACTGGTCTTTTTTGGGCTAAATAGTCCAGTAGCATGGCACTTTTCCTTTTAGAGATCATAGGAGAGATTTTTATTTATTTATTTATTTAAAAACTAGGAAAACATATTTGAGCCAAAGGCTCATTTACAAAGGTTCTGCGTCAAATGATACAATATACACAGTGAAACAACAAAGGACACAAGTAAGTGCATCAGTGCAAAAATATAAGGTCATTCAGTGACCAGGAAGCAACTGTTGGTTACTTAAGGTCAACACAGAAAAAACATAAATTGGAAAAGTACACAGAAACAATATGGTGTATCACAGATTGTAATGTCAGGTGATACAAGGAAACATTGCAGAAGCATTCCATGTATGGGTATTGTAAAAGACAGCTGAAGGGGTGAGTCAGCCCAGCTATCCTTGTTGAGAACAGCAGAGGAAATCAGTGCAAGTAGATGGAGAGGGCAGGTAAAGTCAGGGTGGAGAGATGGTTGGAAATGGATGGGATGAGATGGAGAGGGAAGGTCAGGAGGAAGAAACTTATACCTATGGACTACGATCCCAGTATGCCAAGAGGGGGTGCAGAGGATGATTACAGCAACAGGGGTCACAAGGGATGGAATAAGGAAAGGGTAAGGGAGGAGGGAAAAGAGGTAAATAGAAAGGCAGTGAGGGGTTAAGGTGGATTGGGGCAGCAGGAAGAGGTGCACAGGTGCTAGTATGGTGTGGAAAGTGGTGCACCACAATAGTTATATTAGCACTGTAAAGCTCAGCCTAAGTGCAAGTCCGTAGAATGGGACAGGTAAGAGGGGTGTGGAGGGGAATGCTAGCATAAGGGCAATGAGGTAAAGGTGTACTCAGATAGAATATGCGAGGACGGCACCAGAATTTAGAGACTACCCAGGAGGGAAGGGGTCAAGGTCCATGTACAGCAGTTTGGAGATTGGATTGATCCTGTTTACATTCAGAGGCTGGACTTTTTAATGGGTTCCTCCTTCTGATCCTCTCAAATAATTAATTCTGGAATGTTATATGCCTTTTTACGCTACATAACAACCCTGTTAATGTGCAATAGACAATTCATTGTTAGGTTTCTTGTATAGGGTTTTTATTTTTCAGTATGTACAGTACCCTATGTTTTTTTGGTTTTTAATTGTCATTCCTTTTTGTATGTCTGTTGTAATAACAGAAATGTAGGTCAAACAACATGTACCTAGCTACCTACAATGCTTGGATTTTAGCAAGTTGCTCAACTCTGCCCCTTCCCCTTAGAAGACTCATAAAGAAGCTGAGAGAACTTAGGAAGGGAAAGAAAATGGCTACCTGGTGAGCAATTTCTGGGGTGGGGGACACAGAGGGAGGTGATGTAGTAGTAGTAGTAATTGTAAATAACATTATTCTTAGACAGAATTAAATGTTTAGGACCTGAGGTCCCCGTTTGCAATGTTGTCCTATAGGGTTATTTAACCAGTTAAAAATGGACATTGACACAAACAGTAATTGACACAAATAGTAATATAAATAACAATAAATATTGAACAGTCTTACAAAACAAGTTCACATACAAATCACGGATGTTCAACTGCTACAGTCATGATGCAATATTTCATCAATCATCTTTTTAAAAGCATTCAATTCAGTCTGATTTCCATCTTCAGGAGTTACTTAGTTCCAAGTTTTCATAATCAAGTAATTAAGAGTAAGTGAACCACACTTAGTTTGTAATTTAGTTATCACCAACACCCTGTTTACAATATCCTTCATTTGGTACCTTTTCGAGATATTTTCTGACATGTAAATGTCTCCTCTGAAATTAGACCTTTAATATTTTAAAAACCATAAATGTTTTTGACTTTTCTCAAGTACGAAGGGTCCCAAGTCAATTCTTTGTATACTGTACATGACAGTGATGAATTCCCCTTTGGGCCACATAGGGCATTTCTGGCCAATTTATGGGGGAATGTTGGCTATGACAGTGGTTAGGGTCCCCTACTAAATGAGGAACATTTGTGCACAATGGATGTCAAGTGTGGGCTGCCGTAAGGGTTAGTGCTTGGGCTGGTGGTGTTCAACACATTCATTAGAGATATCTGTGAAGACATCAAGGGCAAACACTTCTTTTTTCAGACAACACCAAGCTCTGTGTCAGGGTTGATAGTAAGGAATGGGTCAGGGATTTGAGAGAGGACTTAGAGAAACTGGAGAGATGGTCTGGAATCTGACACCTGGGCTTCAGTACCAGTGACACTGGTAGTGGCTCAGTAGGTAGCATGATCACCTTTGAGACTGTAAGATTAGAGTTTATGGCCTCTAGCCTCACACCAGGCACTTGCGGTAATTCCCAGAACTGACACTGTGGTGCAGTACAAGGGGGGGTTACTGACTGTCCTTTTGAGGTGACATGATTTGGATGAGACATTAACGGAGGTCCCTTTTGCTCATCTCTGGTCACTGTTCAGGTGGAAGAAAAAGATCCCATGGCAGTTATCAATGCAGTAGTGAAGTTTTCCCACTGCCATGGCCAACATTCCCCCATCAATAAAACAGGTCCATGTTATTCCATCCCCCAGGATGCCTCTCAAAACAAGCCGTCACTGCTTAGTGTGCCTTTTCTGTTAAAAATGTACAAATAAATACATAAATGCCAAATTGTTTAAGGTTATGTACATTGGAAGGAAAATATGAGTGTCACGTAAAGGTTGGAGGGTGACCACGAAGGTGTCAGATGAAGGAACCTACCATGCCAATGAATCATAGAATCATAGAAATCTGTCAGCAGAAAAGGACCCCTTGGCCCATCCAGTCTGCCCATAACCCCACTCCCCTAGGAAGATCCCCTCCATCCCTTTCCAGCCTGCATTCTGCTCACCAGCCCCATGTGCTTGTCCCATACCCTCTTACAACTCTCCACTGTATCCACCCCCCCATTCTGGCAGCCTGTTCCAGGGCTGTACCACCCTCTTGATAAAGATCCTCCCCCTGATGTTCCCTCTGAATCTGTCCCCCCTCCAGTTTGAGTGTATGTCTCCTAGTGGAATTGTTCACACTCAGTTTGACTATGCTGTCAACTCTCACCCTGTTTATGATCTTCAAGTACTTGAAAGTCTCTACCACGTCCCCCCTCTCCTTTCTCTCTTCCAGCATGTACAGACCAAGTTCCCCCAGCCTCTCCTCATATGACCTCCCCTGCAGCCCCCACACCATTTTGGTTGCTTTTCTCTGGGCCCTTTCCAGCCTGTCCTTATCTCCTTGCAGGTATGGCCTCCAGAACTGGACCCCATATTCCAGGTGTGGTCTGACCATGGTTTTGTACAGCAGCAAGATCACCTCCCTCCTCTTGCTTGTGAACCCCCTTCCCATGCATGCCAACATTCCTAGTGCCTTTCCTGCTGCTCCTTCACAGTGATTCTGAACTTTCAGATTGTCTGAGATGGTTATCCCCAGGTCTTTTTCCTGCTCTGTCTCCTCCAGCTCCCCCTCCCCAAGTTGGTATTTTGCCTTTGGGTTGTTTCACCCCAAGTGCATAATTCTGCACTTTTTTGTGTTGAACCATAATTGCCACCTTTCTGACCACTCCTTCAGCCTGGCCAAATCCTCCCTCATATCCTCCACCCCCTTCTGCCATAACAACCCTGTTATACAAATTTTCTTGTTGTCTGCAAACAGACACACCTTACCCCATGGGCCCTCTGTGATGTCCCCAATATATATGTTGAAAAGTATGGGTTCCAGCACAGACCCCTGGGGAACCCCACTCATCACCCTTTGTTCCTTCAAGTGCACCCCATTTACTATGATCCTCTGAGTCCTCCCCTCCAACCAATGTCCCACCCATCTTGTGAGCTTGTTCCCCACCCCAAGCTGTCCACCTTGCCCCCAGTCTCCTGTGGGGGATTGTATCGAATGCCTTCCTGAAGTCCAGGCAGGCCATTTCCACCGCTCCACCCTGGTCCCATACCTCCGTCACTCTGTCGAAGAATTCTATCAGGTTGGTCTGACAAGACCTGCCACCTGTGAATCCATGCTGATTGTCATTTAGGAGGCCTTCCCCTTCCAGATATTTAATAAGCCTTTCCTTAATTAGTGCCTCCATCAGCTTACTGACCACAGAGATCAGGCTGACCGAGTGGTAGTTTCCTGGCTCTTCCCTCTTGCCCCCCTTATGTAGTAGTACTATCTCAGCCTTCCTCCTGTCCCCAGAAGCCCTTCCCTTGTACAGTGACAGGTTGAATAGCCTCGTGAGCGGCGTTGCCAATTCCTGTTTTAACTCTTTGAGCACCCTCGGATAAATCCCATCTGGTCCCATTGTCTTGTCTGTCCGTAGCTTGCCCAATGAGGAAAAGGACTAAGGAGTAGCAATCATGAGCAGCTATAAGTCAACTGCACAATGCAGCAAGTCAGTGGAAAAACAAACTGATTGCTGGGATGCAAACACAGGGAGAGCAGTAGCAGGGAAAAAGAGGTAATTCAGCTCTTATACAGATTCCTGGTGCACACACATCTTAAATATAGTCTCCAATTCTGGAGTCCTCATTGGAGGAAGAATGTAAACAAACTGGAAACAGTGCAGAGGAGAGCCAGTAAAATGATCTGGGGCAGAATGGTAACTCATATGATCAGTGTCTGGATAACCTGAGCAAGTACTCACTTGAGATGAGGGGAGAGTGTGAGGATATAATAGAAACTTTTAAGTACATGAAAGGATAAGGTGGACTCTAGAGAACTGTTTTGACCCAGCAAGATTACCTGTACCGCGGGAATGGCAGCAAGTTGGTGAAGGGTATGGTAGGAAGTAGGCCAGGTAGTACTAGTTCATAGAAAGGGTGATGGAGGGTTGAAACATGGTGCCATGGGTAGTGATTAATACTAAAACCATAGAGGGCTTCAAGAGAGGGGCAATATTTATAAGGGGAAGATAATGGGACAATGGAGGGGGGACTTGGACTAATAAAGTACAAACAGCCTCCATATCTGGCTGTGTCGACAGACCATAAGGCCTTCTTCTGTCAGCATTTTCTATGTTTCTATCCTTTTCCACCCAAGTCTACTTCAGTTTTGGAACTGGCACACCCCTACCTCTACAAAAGTCCTACCTACTGATAGCAAAGTAGCAATGTGTTGGATTTGGTGAAAATAAAAATCAGTCTGGAATGCACCTGGATCTGGAATGATTCCAGTTTTCCTATTAGCACTCGCTGGTATAACCACCTGAACTATACAAGAATGGCCACATCATTTGCTGGAATGCCCACCCAATCTGCTGGGAATGGTTGTCATGATCCAATGCAATGGCCACTGACCCTCTGGGATGCCCACCTCATCAGAATGCCTGCAGGGTCAGTTGGGCATTTTAGCAGGTCAGGCTGGTGTTCACATGGGTTGAGTTGACTTTCTGGGAAATTTTGGTGGGCATTCTGGAGGGCTGAGCTGGGCAGTTTGCTGAGGCAGGCATTCTGCCATATTGGGTATTCCTAGCGGGTTATGACAGTTGTTCTGGTGGGTTGTGGTGGCCATATCAGCAAGTTGGTATGGCTGATCCAGCTATTTTGGCTAATATGTGGGCATTGGGGCAGGTGACAAAAGAAAAAATTGAACTGTTCTGGTCCCAGCACATTCAGGCTCTGCATGAATTCATGTTTTCACCTATTCTAGCAATGTTTGAGCAATGCCACTGGCAAGCAAATTTAAAAAACATTTGTCAATGCCGAATGTTGTCTTGTTGACATTGGCATCGGTAGTGCAGGAGTTAGACAGATGCATAATAGGAATGGCAGTGAAGTATGGAAGTGATGTCAACCCCACACCACCTACAGAGACTGACAGGCACTGAGGTGTGCCTTTGGGCGTTGGCCATAATGTTCATGTTTGGTGTTAGCGTGGCTCACTTGGTAGCACATCCGCCTCTGGACCAGAAGGTCGTGGGTTCTCGTCCCACACCAGGATTGGACTTGCACCTAAAAATCGCTGGCATCTGAGTGCAGTATTGGGGTGTGCTGTGCTGCTGGGGTGTGCCGTCCTTTGGATGAGATGTTAAACCGAGGTCCCTTCTGCCCATCCTGGTGTTGTCCTGGGTGTCCAGGTGGAAGTAAAAGAACCCAGGGCACTCTTTGCAAAGAGCAGTGAACATTCTGAGGCGTCCTGGCCAACATTCCCCTTCCATTAAAACTGGTTCATGCAATTATCCAGGCTGTGTGTGGGTGATGATGTGAGATATGGCTGCCACCACACATTCAGTCACTTCACTACCAGTCTAGCATTGCTTGTAAAGTGCTTTGGGATACTGTGTATGAAAAGCACAATATAAATGCTGATTATTCTTCTTCTTCTTCTTCATGCCATTTCAGCTCAGCCTTCCTGCAGACTGCGACAAGTATCGTGTGGTGCCTTGGGGTCCTCGGGCCTTATGCTCACCCCATTCAGCCATATCGCTCATGGCATTTCACCTCATCCTATCCTGCAGACACCAACAAGTGCTGAGATGTGCCTTGGGGTGTTCGGCATTGCAGTCACCCTATTTCATAAGGACATACACTGAAATGGGTGCAGCATAGGAGAATGGGGTGAACTCTGGGGCAGAAGAGTCCAAGGCACACCTCAATGCCTGTCAGTGGCTTGAGGGTGGGGGGGTGGTATGGCGTCAGCATGACAGCTGGCAATGCAAAGGCACACCTCTGACACCTGTCAGTCTGTACAGGATAGGACGTTATGGTTAGAAACCCTAACGCCCTGGGCGTTTGTTGGAATTTGCACTACAAATTTGCAACATGGCCGTTTTGTGACCCCCACCTCATGAAAGTGTTTGGGACCTCAGCTCATGAACAGCAGCACTGTGATTTTGTTAATCTGTCCCAAACATTGATTTCTCACAGTTACCGTGTCATTCTGTGCCAGATGTGGGAAAACACAGTTCAGACAGGATGTGAAAACTGACAGCTGTACCATACATAGGTAGGTGTGAAGAGATGGCAATGTTGAAAATCTTGAGTGAAAATATTAAAAATGCTTGAATTTATGAGCGTACATGGAAATTATTTAACCAAATTTTCAACATAGGCATTTTGGTATCTCTGCTCATGAACAGTGTCACTATGATTTTCTTCATCTGTCCTGAACGTTGATTTCCCACAGCGAACGTGCCAATTGTGCACAAAACACATTTCAGGCAGGATAGGAAACATGACAGCTGTACTGTTCATAAGGAGGTGTGCAAAATTGACAATGTTGAAAATGTTGAGTGAAAATATTACAAAATCTCACAGTTATGAGTGCGTGTGGAAACTGCGCAATGCATGCTTGTAACATAGTCATTTTATGGACTTTTGTCACCAAATTTTCAACATAGGCATTTTAGGACCTCTGCTCATGAACACTGTCACTGTGATTTTCTTAATCTGTCCCAAACACTGATTTCCCACAGCGACCGTGCTATTCTGTGCCGGTAGTGCGAAAACATATTTCGGCAAGGATGTGACAAATGACAGTTGTACTGTTCATAAGGAGGTGTGAAAAATGCCAGTGTTGAAAATCTGCAGTGAAAATATTACAAATTTGCGAAGCTACGAGTGTGCATGGAAACTGCTAGCACGCTCCATAACAGTCATTTTTGGAATTTTTCACCAAATTTGCAACATAGGCTTTTTTGGAGGCCACCTCATGAACAGTGGCACTGTCATTTCATTACTTGGTCGCGAAAAGTGATTCCATGCAGTGACAGTGAAATCACCTTTCAGGACCGAATAATACCATGACTGTGACTGAATTCAAGAGGAGGGGTCCCAAGAACCCCATGTTGAAAATTTGGTGCCAAAAGTCAAAAAAAAGGCCAAGATATGCACATAAGTTGAAAACTCCCCATTTATGCCATTATACTGCTTACTGGCATTTCTTCAGTTCGCGGTTGGCTTTGAAGAGTGCAGACGTGTTCCCAGTCCACTGAAGATCATCGCGCTGGGCTCCAGAGGTAACTATGGGGTGAGGGAGAGGTGTGTGGGGAGGTGGGGTGCACAAGGGTGGGAGTGGGTTGGGGGAAGGTGCACTGAACTCAACGAGGGACCGTTGTTTAATTTTACAGGTAAAACAAACAAAAAAAAAACGCAAAGGAAGGTTTTCTTTGTTTGCAGGTACTTTTGCACACAGGGGTGGGCTCCTAGTGTGCCACCTGAGTGTTTGATGGGGGTCTGTAGCCAGCGGGATTGGGCACTCCCGTCGACACATACAGAGTATGGGGGGGTGCATGAGCCAAGGGGGATTGGGCACCCCCCTCGGCACACAAGAAACGGGGGGGGCATGCCGACAGGGGGACTGGTCACCCCGTCAGCTTTCAGAGGCACTGAGAGAGGTGGCGGCTATCCATCGGCTTCTGTGGGGACTGTGAGATGTTATAGGGAAGCCACCGCCATGTTCCTTGAAAGGGACACCAGACAAGGCAAGCAGTAATTTGCTGCTGCAATCAGGGATCACTCAAGGGTGCTCCCTGATTGCAGTGGCCAATTTCTTTCAAGTTGTTGGCAGGCTTCTCAACTGCTGTCATACACAGCATGCTATGACATTGGTGCCACACAGCCTGGCCAGAAAAAGCAGTGGCGCCATTGGCTGCAGCAGGACTGCACCTCCAAAACCTGCTTCTCCGCTCAAGCAACCACAATATGTTGTCTGCGCTGCACACACAAGACAACATAAAAATTGGTGTACAAATATGGTGAAATGCAGAGGTCATGATTGAATGTTACGCTATTTTAGTGTTCACTCATAACTACTAATTTTGAATATTTTAACTCCAAACATTCAACATAGTCATTTTTCTGGGTTCCACTATGCCATGGTGACAGAAAGTTCCCCAACAGCCATTACAGCAACACACTGTCGCCAACAGTCCCGATGGTGCCACATCCCAACACTGACCAGGAAACAAACTGACACTGACCCTGTGCCCCCTGCACCCCCTATGCAGATTGCCAACTCCAGTCACACATACAATGAAGAAATGGCAAATTCCACTGCCTGCACACCAGTCACCACAACATGTAGTCATCGGCGAATACAGTTCGCCGCTAGTGCGATCGCTGTTGGAGAATCGCTGTCGGGGAGTTGTTGTTACAGCATCGCTGTAATAACGGTATACCATTTTTCCACACCATCTCATAAACATGACATGTGCCATTATTAAAATCTGAATGAGATGTGTTTTGCACCTCTGGCATGAAATTATATTTCAGCTAATATACTATAAATGGCATAATTCATTTCTATAAGGCAAATCTTAAAATAAGTATCTTCAAAAGTTGGGGTCAAAATTAGAAAAATAAAAATGGTTTAACAGGCAGCAAATGTCCTGCATTGACAAAGGCTTGTATATAGCCATGAAATATTAAACAGACATGAGTTAGATGGTGCTGAAAGAAATGTTTCAAATGAAATGCACAGCACCCATTAGGGTGAGGGCAGGCTTCACTTCTGAATCTCAGTGTGATGATACAAAAATATATATACTGTAGTATTGGCACCACTGCAAACTGTAGCCATGAGCCCTGCATGTGGGCAGGTTGGTGGAGATAGCACACTTAGTGCACATTTGAATAATGCATGTGATGTTACTTGGTGTACGGTTGACAACTGCACATACTGTACGTAGTCTGAATTAAAAGTAAATTGTATTTGTTTTCAGCAGTTTTAGGAATGAGTAATCAGTATATATGACATAAACAAGCTAAATAGAGAAGAATACTAGTATAGTGGCTATGTACCGCTAAGCTTGAAAGTTTGGGTTTTGAAAAGTATTTAAAACGTATTTGTATTATTCTCTGATTAAACTACAGTGCTTCCTGAAGGAGCCATAAAATAAATGGTGAAACACTGGGGTGTTTAAAAAAAAGATAATAATATTCAAATTGCTATTCAAGACTTTTTTTTTCGCTAGAGCAGTCCACTACATAGTCTTTTTGGAAGTTTGCAGATTTCGTCAGGGCCAGTTCCACACCACATGATTTTCAAGAAATGTGATTTCCCACAGGGCTCTTTTTGCATTGCCAATACTGAAGTCCTTGCAGCTGTGCAGCTCTGTGTTTCCAGCTCTTCCCCAACCCCAATACAGGCAGCACCAGTCCCAGCCCTAGCATAATGGTGCCCCTCTATGGCCAAGCATTTTCACTGGCAGCTCCTTCTGAGACGACCGAGTGGGCTTTTACACACACTGCCATTGGCATATCCTGTCGAACCCACTGAGTGGGCTTTTACGCACACTGCCATTGGCATATCCTATTGAACCCACTGAGTGGGCTTTTACACACACTACCATTGGCATATCCTGTCAAACTCACTGAGTGGGTTTTTACACACACTGCCATTGGCATATCCTGTCGAACCCACTGAGTGGGCTTTTACACACACTGCCACTGGCATATCCTGTAGAACCCACTGAGTGGGTTTTTACACACACTGCCATTGGCATATCCTGTCGAACCCACTGAGTGGGCTTTTACACACATTGCCATATCCTGTCGAACCCATTGAGTGGGCTTTTACACACACTGCTATTGGTATATCCTGTTGAGCCCACTGAGTTGGCTTTTGTGAATGCCACCATTAGTGGCTCCTGCCATGCTCACCAAACAGGCTTTTACAAATGCCGCCATCAGTAGCTCCCACTTTGATCGTGGAGTGGACTTTTACAGATGCTGCCATCAGTTGCTCCTGCCATGCCTGCTTAGTGGGATTTTTAATTATAAATGCCAATGTTGGCAGCTCCTTATAGAAGTTCACTAAAAATACCACCAACAGCTTAATCTGGTTCAAGGTCAGTTGGCATTCATTGTTTCCCCCTCCCCCGGGTCGTGCCTTAAAATAGGCAGGATTTGTCTAGTGCACTTACCCGGTCAACAAAAGCTAAATAAATAAAATAAATAAATAAGTAGGATGATCCATGCTTTGACCACACTGTACAAGAAGGCTCCATCCCAAACGAAGCTGGATGCATTTAGTCTGGGCTTGGGATTTTCATTTGTTAAACAACACTAATTTTGTTAATTCCTCTTTTGCATATGCCATTTTTCTCCTCTTTGGGAAGTGAGACTTGCTACTGTGGTATGACAGTGTATGAGATTTAACAGGACATTCATATCTCTCTTCCTGTCACACACTTTCCTAAGGCTTATGAGGAAGTAGACAAGCATACACACACACACACACACACACACACACACACACACACACACACACGTTAGCAAACAAAAGCAACTTATCACATTTGCTTTGTACCCTTCAGTAAATACCAGCTTACAGCTATAGTGGTTGATATCCCAGTGCTGACGTCAGCTTTTCTCGTAAACACCCATGTGGCACATCAACTCTCAGCTGTGCCAGAAAAGGCTGGCAGACATCAAATTGGCAGAGGAGTACCACATGTAGGAACTGAAAATGCACTCCCACACGATGTTGAGAAGCCTCAGGGAAATAACTTGCTTAACAAATGTTGATAAACTGTGAAAAAATCTCATTTTCATTTTTATGTAACCTTAAAGATTATCTGATGGCTTGAAGTACTGTAAACTTAGAAAACAATATTATTTTCTGCTCAATTCAGCTTATGTTTCATTCACTTTCAGTATTTAGTATTTTTTCTATGCATTTTCCTATGCACATAGTTTGCTAAATTATGTTGAATACAATAAACAATAAAAAATAAATATGACACTTTCTTACTGGGTCACAGTTTGTCATACAGAACTTTATTTATTTAGTTAGTTTTTGTTTACTGGGTAGGCATGCCAGCCATAGAAATGACTATTTTCAGACACGATCCGGGAGGTTACAAGCAAGATAATACAGTCACAGATCCCAAGATGGGATTACAATACCGAGGGTACAGTTTTGACATTAACAGGTACACTTAATGGTTTACAATAGTAAGATATAACTTTTGTCAGCAAGACAATTGACTTACAACAGCAAGGATACATGTTCATAGCAGAAAACATGGTTCAACTAGAGTATGAGGTAGATAACAATTTAGCACCTGGCATACAAGAAAAATAGTACAATGCCAGGGTAAGTGCCTGCAGTAAAAACAAGGACACCATAGCTAGTAGCAATCAATAAAAAACATATTATAATTTGACAAGACCAAGTAGTGGTTGCTGGAGGTATGAGGTTAGGTTACAGTGGGAGCATTAGAATGAAAACAGTGAGGGAAGGGCTAAGGAGGAGCAGAGCAAGGCAAGGTTAGGTGCAGAAATGAGCACGGTCACTCACTCATTCTGATTCTCCCGGTCCTGCAAGCTGCACCTTTGTACGGGGCTCCTGGCTGCATTGGCATGTTTTTTTCTGCCCACAAAGAAATCTGCAGTCGTCCTGACAGAGCTGTGTTGAGGTGGGTCACTCGCCCTCTCTCAGTCACTCATTCTGTTTCTGCTGGCACTGGAGGCTACCCTTTTATACTGGGCTCCTGCCTCTGTTGGTGGCTTTTTCTGCCCACAAAGAAATCTGCAGCAGTCTTGATACAGGTCCATTGAGCTACAGTATCTCACTCCCCGTCTTGCTCATTCTGTTTCTGCCGGTGCTGCAGGCTGGCCTTTTGTAATGGGCTCCTGTCTGTGTTGCCGCCTTTTTCTGCCCACAAAGAAATCCACAGCAGTCATGATGGAGCTTCATTGAGCTTGCTCACTGCCCCTCTCTCACTCACTCATTGTGTTTCTCCTGGCTCTGCAGGCTGCCCTTTTGTACTGGGCTTCTGCCTGCATTGGCACCTTTTTCTGCCCACAAAGAAATCCGCAGCTGTCCCAACAGAGCTCTGTTGAGGTCGCTCACTTTGCCTGTCTCACTCACTCATTCTGTTTCTCGTGGCACTGCAGGCTGTCATTTTGTAGTGGTCTCCTGCCTCTGTTGGTGCCTTTTTCTGCCCTCAAACAAATCTATATCAGTCCCGACAGAGCTCCGTTGAGTTCGCTCAGTCCCCCTCTCTCACTCGCTCATGCCGTTTCTGTCGGTGCTGCAGGCTGCCCTTTTCTACTGGGCTCCTGCCTGCATTGCTACCTTCTTCTGGGCACAAAGAAATCTGCAGCAGTCATGATAGAGCTCTGTTGAGCTCGCTCACTCACTCCCCCTCTCTCACTTGTTCATTCTGTTTCTCCCACTGCTGCAGGCTGCCATTTTGTACTGGGCCCCTGCGTGCATTGCTGCCTTTTTCTGCCCACAAAGAAATCCACAGCAGTCCCAACAGAGCTCCACTGAGCTCACTCACTCCCCCTCCCTCACTCACTCATTCTGTGTCTTCTGCTACTGCAAGCTGCCCTTTTGTACTGGGTTCCTGCCTGCGGTGGTGGTTTTGTCTGCCCACAAAGAGATGTGCAGCAGTCCCGACACAGCTCCATTGAGTACATAATGTCGACGGGGAGTGGGTCTCCCGTCGGCAACATAAATATTGGGGCACTGCAGCCGATGGGGATTGGGGCCCCCGTTGGCAAATAAACATGGTTGGGGGGGCACATACTGCCAAGGGGGGATTGAGCACCCCCTCAGCAGGGAAGGTTAATATTGTTTGTGAACATGGCGGCAAATCGCCACCATGTTCTCAAACAGTATCAGGGTTTCAAGATCCTGCCCTGCAATGATGGATCACTCCCTCATTGCAGCGAATGGCTGATGCTGCAATGACAAGGCAGCCCCTGATTGCAGCGACTATTTTTTTACAAGTTGGTGGCATGCTGGCTGAACTAGTGTCAGCAGCAGCGTGCTACAGCATTGGGGGAAGCGGGACAAGCCTTTACAGGCTATGGGGGCATTGGCCACAACAGTGCCACGCCTCCACAACCTGCTTGTGGAGAAACCTGCTGCAACATGTTTCTTGCGCATGTGTACAATCAGCATAAAAAGGGAATGGCTTAGCGCAGACGAAATCCCTAGGAAAAGGGAGTTCCAACATTTAGGAGCAGCACAGCCAAAAGCATAGATTCTCTTGGAGGTTTTACATCTTGGAATGTGATGAAGGGATTGATCAGTGGACTGTAAGCCATAAGAAGATGACTGTGGAAGAAGGAGAGAGGCAAGAGGTACCGGTACATTGGTTCTAATGATATTATCCACAAGCGAGCCAAAGGAGAGAAGCCAATAGTGTGAGGAGGGAGGCCAGTTTAAATTAGCATAAAGCTGGCACCTATGGTTAAGTTGCCTTGCCTTTGTGACAAGGTACCTTTGTAAATGAGCCTATGGCTCAAAGGTTTTCCAAACTGCTGTCTAAATAAATAAATAAATAAAAATAAGTTGCTGGGATGCCGAGGCATAGCGACAGATGGTGTTATATGTTTGTTTGTTTGTTTGTTTATTCGCTTAACGGGTAAGCACACTGGAAACAAGTTCCTTTTACAGGTGCGACCCACATATATTGCATACAGACAATACATAATCAAACATACATATACAATACAGCAAATTGCAGACAAAAATGTCTTTGTTACGTATAAAATTCATAAAAAAATTCATAAAAACAGTTACAATTAAATTGAGATTCAAATACATCCTTAATGCATCGGCAAACTTTTGACAGAACACAACCACCTAATATCTTGAGGAATTTCATTCCAAATGAATGGAGCAATATAAGCAAAGGATCTTTGTCACTTTTAGATTTCATAAAGGAATAGAAACCTACTGTCTGACCTATGTCTAGAATAATGACCATCAATATATGGTCTCAAAACTTTGAAATACTATGTGGAATTCCAGAGTCCATAACTTTATATATGAACTTGCCCATGATATTGGAAATTTAATGAAACCGTTAACCAGCCCATTTCTTTCAAAATCACACAATGATGAGATGACTTAGAACAATTTAAAGCAAACTTAGCTATCAAGTGAAGTAAAGTGGATTTCTTTGAAATCACTGTCGTAGAAGCAGTGTCAGTAATCATAGCTGCATAGTTCACAATAGGAAGTAAGCAGCAATTAGAAATAACCAGCCTAGACTCAGGAATAAGAAATGAACGGAATTCTGTATGTAGTGTCCCATCTGTGTAAGGATGACTTTGAGACATTAATATAGGTTACAGCTCCATAAGTCAGAGAGGAAAACAGAATACCTCTGGCACTGGCTAGTCTTATCTCTGGCTTATCCTTGCTTAAACCTCTCCAGACCATTTTCCCTACTGCTCAGCCCAGCCCCTGACCAGCCCCGACTTTCCTGCCCTGCTGTCAACCCCAGCCCACCTTACCATACCCCAGCATCCACTAGGAGGTTTCACCCCTCTTTCAGGCTCCTAGCCCATCCTACTCCAAGCCCCCCAAATGCTTTCACCACCTCCTCCCTCTGGTCCTAGGTTACTCACCCCCCTTAGGGGTCTAGAGCTTGGTACCCTGCGCACCAAAGCCTGGAGCACTACCACTACTCTAAAGTGGTAACCACCATCTCAGAAGTGCAACCTAGACTCTTACATCATCTGCCCCAACTACAACCTGGGGCACCATGAATGCAAACACCCTAACATGCCTCTTTCTCTTAATCGCTCTGAGGCTTGTTTCTCACCAGCCTTAACACACCCTCAACCAACCGAGCTCTGTGCCCCAGTATCTCTATGGAATACCTCGGCCTCCCCCTACTCTGTCCACAAGTCCAGGCCCAAAGCACCCTCCTCCTGGCCACCCCCCAGACCCCTCTGCATACCTGAGATCTCCCTGGGCCCACCTCCTCTCCGCCATCCCAACCATTCATGCCCTACACATCCCCTGCTCCCTTGTGCCCCCCTCTCACATATCTACACACCTCCAAGGAAGCCCACTGCTACCACTCCATGATTAAGATCCTTACTCTACTCCTGCTCCTCTCTGGTCATGTCCACCTTAACCCTGGCCCCACCCCTATCAGCCCTTCCCAGACCTGGCCCTCAGGTCTCCACATTGCCTCACTAAATATATGTAGCCTGCCAAAAAAATCCACTGCCCTCCAGTGCTGGGTCACTCTACACCAGCCTGATATCATCGCACTAGTGGAGACCTGAATCTCCAAATCCACTCCTGACTCCTTTGTCGCTCTCCCTGGGTATACCCTATACCGGGAGGACCAAGTAGGAAAACATGGTGGTGGATGTGCGATCTTTATACAGGACACCATTGTCGGTCATGCGCTCCCTAACCCCAAGCTCGATTATGGCGCCCAAGCCCTCACTCTCAAACTCATTTCTGACCCTTCTAGGGGACCACTGTACTTCACAGTCTCCTATGTTCTCCCAAGGAACCAGAATCTGGCAGTCTTGACTCTTACAGATTACCTCACCACCCTCCCCCACAAAGCAGAACAAATCCTTGTCGGGGACCTTAATGTTAATTGGCTTAGTCCCACAGCCTCCCATGCTAGGGACATTTTCGCCACCCTTGACCTGACCCAACTCATCTTCCAGCCCACTAGACGCACCCTCTCCAGTGGAACCAGCACCTGCTGGATGTCATTGTCACCAACCACCCCCGAAAAAATCCAGGACATACAAATCCTCACTGACTCTTTAAGCAACCACTCCCCACTCCTATTCCTCTGGTTCACCCATACCCACAAACCAATAGCCTGATCCACCCTCCGTAGGCGCATCTGCCTGGGTGGCCTAAGTAAACTTAAGTGACTCCTCACCCAGATTGACTGGTCCCCCGTCAACCAGGCTCCCAGTGTTGATTCTGCCCTCAACCTCTTCACGCAGGCCTTTAACAAGGCCTGTGATCTCTATGCACCTCTTAACCAGGGTGTGCACCAAAAAAACAAATGTCCCTTGGATCACACCTGCCCTACTCCAAAAACTCAGAGATAGAGACAGCCTCTGGTACTGAGCAACAGAGACCAGTAAGATGGCAGACAGACAAGCCTACAATGCTGCATGGAATAGGTGCACTTGGGCTGTCTGTAAGGCGAAGGCTGATCACTACCAAGCCACCCTCACCTCTTCATGGTGGTCCGCCTGAACCTTTTGAGAATATATTAAGGAACTGAAGGGAAAGTCTCACTCTTCCCCCCTCCCAGATTACCACTGATGGCTCAGTTATCACTGAACCCTCTGAGCATTGCCAACTGCCTTAACACCTCCTTCACAGACCTTAGCTCTGTCTTGCCTGGTAATTTCTTCGACCCAACCACTGGATCACAGTCACCAGTCACTCAATGCCTCCTGTTTTACCTGCACACAATATCTGCCTACGAAGCCAGACCGTTCCTTCAAAAAGCTTTAAGCAGCAACAGCCCCAGTAACGATTCCTTGGATCCCAATATACTACGCCTGGTCCTGGATGACATCTTGGTCCCACTTATGAGCATACTAAATCAGTCCATCTGCCTGGGTCAATTCCCAAGTGTCTGGAAAATGGCCATGGTCACACCTCTTCATAAAGGTGGCAACAAGTCCACCCCAGCAACTATAGGCCTATCTCCATCCTTCCCCCACTTTCCAAAGCTATTGAAAAAGTTATGGTTACCCAGCTCAATGAGTATCTAGCTAAATATGCTGCTTTATGCCCAGAACAGCATGGTTTCCGAGCTGCCTATAGCACTGGCACTGCCTTACTGGAATTCTGCAACTTTCTTCACTCCTCTCTCGACTCTGGCATCCTCGCTGGTGCAGTGTTCATTGACCTCTCAACGGCCTTTGACACTGTTTGCCACCCTCTACTACCCAACGCCCTCAACCACAATGGTTTCTCCTCTGGCTCCCTTGCCTGGTGCTCTAGCTACCTATCAGCTTGGTCCCAATGCATAAAAATCAATGGCACACTATCTGAGACCCGCCCAGTCTGCTCCAGGGTCCACTAGGGTTCCATCCTGGGCCCACTCCTATTTAGCCTCTATCTAAACACCCTGCCCAGTGCTTGCTCTGGGAAAAATTCTTCGGGGGGCACCGTGACCATGGCTGACCCTTGACGGAAGGTGAGGGGATCAAAAAGAGGGGAAAATATTTTTAAAAAAAAGGACTCACTCCAACACACCTTCACCCAAGTCAAACACTGGTTCAAGGAACACAGACTTGTCATCAATCTCAAGAAGACTAAGTCCATGCTCTTCTCCCACCACCAAAATAAAGCAAGAAATAATCCCCTCCTTATCCTCCCAAGCACCCAACGCTCGCTCTAGCAGGTGAACACCTATAAATATCTTGCAATTACCTTTGACACTGCCCTCACATTTCACTCCCACATTAATTCCCTCGACTCTGCCACCAACACCCGGATTGGCCTCCTTTAGCGCCACAAGGACTGCCTCCCACCTGATGCCCTCCATCTGGCCATCACATTCTCTATACTGTCCCTAGTGGATTATGGCCTGCCAATATATGGAGCCACGGACCACACAGCACTCCATAAGATCCGACTCGCTATGAATGAGACCTGCAGACTACTGACTAATGCCCCCAGGCTCACCCATACATGTCATCTTTACTCCTCTGCTAAAATCTTCAACCCAGAAGAATGTCTCCATTACCAAACCTGCCTCCTAGGTAAGAAAATTCTGCTTGGCCTCTCCCACCCTGGGTTATCTGTCACCCTCCAACTTATCACCCCCCACTGTCTCCACCCAAAGCACAAACAAGGCCACTATACAGGTACCCAGAACTAGGACCTCCCAAGCTCAGCGATCCTTTTGTTACAGGGCTCCTTCCTGGTTTAACGCGCTACCAGGAATGATCACTAACACTCCCAAAATTGCCACATTTAAATCTGCCCTACGGCACACCTATTTAACACCCGCAGCTGTTCCTGCCGCTAACAGCACCTTCACCAAGGGCACGTCAACATCGCCCACCGGGCTGCACGCACTTCAACAAAATCCTCCGGACTGCCTCCCCACCACCACCACCACCTTCATCCCCCATGGTCCCCTTCCCCGTGCCAGACACATGCACTTTGATACTACTGTGTATGAAATGCAACAACTGTGTATAAAATGAAACAATGGCGTTAACTGCTGTGTATGAAATGTAACAACTATGTATGAAATGTAACAATGACAATATCAGATGTGTTTTACCTTTGTAAACCTGTATGTTAATCTCACTGTAACACTGTCTCACTATTTGCCCTCTATGTGACGTGGTACCTTTGTAAACGAGCCTCTGGCTCAAAGGTTATAAAGCCGATTGTATAAATAAATAAATAAAATCTAGCAGAAGATTTCAGGATGTGACTAGTCTTATAGGCCAGCCAAATGTTAGAGTGCAGTTGCCTGGTTTATTTATTTTCACAGTTTTTATTCCTCACTTTTTTATGTTAATACCACCACAGAGCCCACTCTTGTGATTGTAAGAGTGGTCTCACATGCATTCTTTGAGTATTAGAACTGCAAACCAAAGGTGAGCAGTTCAGATACCCTAAGAATGTAAGAGCACTCTTACAACCGTAAGAGTGGACTCCACGGCAGTAGTAATATATTATTGATTGCGCTTTAACCCAATAATATATGAAAAAAAAATTTAAACTAGCCTGAAATGTGCCCCTCTCCTGGGCATCTTTGCATGAAACACTCTTTACAAAAGAAGAGTGTTTCACACGCAGAGGAAAGGAGCACCCTGATTGGTTGGGAGTGCTCCCTCAATCTATAATAGATTAAACTGTGCCTTTTTCTTATAATATACATCTGTCTTCAGCTCTGGGCACATCATGTGCCTCTTGTACCTCTTCATTACTCTCTCTACTGTCACAACTATGTGTTCCTCATACTATCCCATGTTTCCCTTTATTTGTACATGTCTGACAGGACACCATTCCCCTGCCTAGCAGACAAGGATTAGATTACATTTAACCTTCCCTATCTGTCCTAGTTTCTCCCTAATTTGCTACAGATCCTTTTCAACCCACCTCCATTCCTATTTTACTGGTATGACAGGATGCCACCCCAAGACCCCCATCCCAGGCTCCCTGGGATTCAAGTAAGAAATTGCCTACGTATTAACTATGCTACAGTTGGTGGGTGAGAAAAATGGATAAAGCCAAGACCCCACTGGACACAAGATGTTGCATTTCAACTGGCCTATCATTGCATAAACTTAAAAAAAAAAATTGCAGCAGTCAGTGGCCTTTCCTGGTTCCCCAGCTACCCTACAGGCTGTGTAGTTTAGTGGTTAGAGCACCAGTGGGAGCCAAGAGATGACACGTTAAAGCCTGCTACAGCCAAATACAGTGTGATTCTAAGTAAGTCACTTAACCTCCCAGAGCTACAGAGTCGACCCATTTGTGGAAATGGGTAGAAGCAGAATCCCACTAGAAATGAGATACTGCATCTCAGCTGGCCTATCCCAGTTAAATGAATTGTAAACAATAAAGTAACAAAACACTGCCATCAGTTACCAGCCCTTCCTGGTCCTGCATCCCCCCCCCAAACACTGACCACAGAGGCAGTGTGGTCCAGTAGTTAAAACACTGTTTAGAACTAGGAGACTGCAGTTTCAAACCCTGTTACAGCCAAATACTGTGTGACCCTGAACAACTCACTTAACCTCCTCATGCTCCAGTCCACCTAACGTAAATATCAAGAAACCCCCCCCACCCCGAAATGGGATGTTGTATCTCTGCAGGACTATCCTGGGTTAATATAGTGCAAAAATTGTGAAGTAGCACACCACTAGAAATTTCTGCATATTAAACTGTCAAAAAACAATACTGGCTGTTACAGGCCTTTAGCCCCCCCCCCCACACCCACACCCAAGGCAGTGAGTTCAAGTGGCTAGAGCACTGTGTGGTTGGAAAAGCCCATTCCCAGGTGCAATTTGAGAACCAGGAAACTGCAGATTCAAACCACACTGGAGCAAATTACTCACTGTATGACCCTAGGCAGGTCGCTTAACCTCCCACTGCTTCTGTCTATGGAGCTGCTGAAATGGGTGGGCAGGATGCTACTGGAAATGAAATGTTGCATCTCAGCTGGGCTATCCTGGGGAAATGAATTGTTTGCCTTGTCCCTCCCCACCCCTAGCCTTTCAGGCAGTGTGGTCTAGTGGTTAGAATACTGCTGAGAACTTGGAGTTTGCAGGTTCTGTCCCTGTTAGTGTCAAATATTCACTGTGTGACCGATTAACGTAGCACATGCTTCATCACCAGCTAAGTCCTTCTTTAAATAGGGGATATGCAACAAGGTGGTGTTGGATCAAGTTTTCATCCAAATGAGTTGTGGGGATCTTGGATGATCCCACAAGTGACAGAGTGAAACACAGCTACAAGGGAAGAGTCTTCAAGGTCACCACAATGTGTATGGGTAAAGAAATGTGTATACCAATACTGCTCTTGCTGTAAATGTGATGTATGCACTTCTTTAGGTATTGTTTGATTGATTTCAGTGTCCAGTATATGTACTACTGCTGCTGACTTTAAACAAAACAAAGAAAATCTGTGGAACCATTTTGTTTGTCAGTGTTGTGCTCCTGTTTACACCAGTTAATCACTGGGAGGAATGTAGAGCTTTCCAGTTGATCCCCGTAACATTGGAATCTAAATGTGATTCGACAGCTGCTTCAGAGAATGGAGGGTAGTGACATATGGAGTGTGTAGATCCATTTACACTGAGAGAATAAACTGTCTATTCTCATTTACAATGCAGAACCTGGCCTGACAAATTTCTCCTGCATTTTTTCTCTCACATACATCATATACTGTAAATTAACAGTCACTAACTAAACATAACAGTTTCACTAATAAAACTAGCAGGCAAATATTACAGTATTAACCAATGTTTGTAGAATACAGGGGGTTACATTGGCTGTCCTCCATTTACTGGGCACTGTGATCTCACCAATCTCCAATGTCTCCAATGTCTTCAAGAAAAAACACTTCCAGAGTGCCTTCTATCACATAGTTTAGCTCCTTGAGTAGCCCCAGATGCACACCATCTCGTATATTTGTGTTTTATTTATCAACAGCTTACTCAGCAGCTGTGGTAAGCATTAGAGGTATTAATTGTGCAACAAACATCCTCTGCTGAACTGGTAAATCTCTCATTCAGAGACAGCAACTCCCCAACACCTCCATGGTAAATATAAAATTTTTTAAAGAATATTTTATTAATTTTCATTATAACTACATAGAAAAAGCAGGGATCATGTATCAACATCTCATAAAGCCACGTGTAGCAATGTCTATGTCATCTCTTAATGATTACATCATGTCTAAAACCAAAAAATGCAAGGTGCTGATACTTACTGTACAATGTAACGTAGGGATTGATTCAACCACCTCATCTTACCTTAATATTAAGAAATATAATTACCTGTATCACTTGAGATATTACATTATTGACTTTATTTTTAAAGGGGATTACAATAGTGTATTCAGTACTATGCAGGGCTTCTTAATTATAACAGTAATAATGATCCCACTTAAGCATAAATATAAAACAATATATATCTATTAAGGGTGGTAGGATGGATTTTATTTCACTCTGTGCTATTTTCAAGAAATGATAAAGTATAGATATGTCATACCATAATTTTTCAAATGGCATGACTTCCTTCACTAAGAACCACCTGAGTTCTTCAAAGTTTTCAAGGGACTGGGCAGTTCAGTTCTCAAGATGTAGCCTTTTTTTGTAACCAGTGTACATATGACTACTATTTTCTTTTCATTTCTATTAAGATTAAGTAAGGATTAAGCCACAAGAAAGGATGGGTCTACTGTAGAATTAATCCATGGTTGGGGGTGTTGGGGCACGAGGCTGAAGGCCGAGTCCTTCCAAAGACCCAACTATGGATTAATTCCACAGTAGGCCCATCCTGTCAAGTGACTTAATTCACTTA
This sequence comes from Neoceratodus forsteri, assembly GCA_016271365.2. NCBI lineage: Eukaryota > Metazoa > Chordata > Ceratodontiformes > Ceratodontidae > Neoceratodus > Neoceratodus forsteri. The sequence continues at coordinate 758,884,965 of CM028135.1, forward strand.
TAACATGGCATTATAGTAGGAGTAATGCCATGTTACAATTTCTGTGAAAATGAAGACAGACACAGTTGTTTTCATTGTAAAATCTTTATCTGTCCAAGCAAAACACATTTGTTGTTTTGTAAGAAAAAAATAGAACACCTCAATCACACATATCACTGGTAACCAACATGTCCCACTAACAGATTTATGTATTTGATAGCATTCATTGTTTTAATGATTATACATATTCTAAAACACATTGAAAACTTACAGGTTTGAAGAAAAACTCTTCGCTATGTTGTAATTCCTATTACTGGGATGGTGGATTATGGGATTGATTGTGTGACCGATGTACGGCATTGAGTCACACTACAATTGCCGTCAGGGTACATTCCGACCTATTCCAATACTCAGCAGTTACATTATTTAACTGTTTACAACTTTATTTTTTAACTTAAATAAACTGTTTGCCTCGGAATAGAGTATTACAGGCACGTTTAATACAACAAAACATTTTTACTTCCAATGACTGCTTTTAGTATTTTGTGGGCTACTAAAGTAATTAAAATTTACTAGATAATTGATGGTAAACTTAGTTAAATTAAATGGAGTCCACGGACAGTTTGGATCCTGAGGAGAATGATTTCCGATTCCACGTAGATGACAAAGGTGGGTCGGGTACTTGCAGTTCTACCGGTTTATCAGGAACTGTATCAGAATTCGAAGTGCATGAGGATGATATTTCAGTTTTGCCTTTTTTGTGAGGGCTACATGTGTACGAGCAAGGTGGCTTATTTGCTTCTGGAGTAGTTGTGTGAAGAAACAGACTTACGACAGGCTTGAAGTTGTTCAAGAAACATAGTTCATTTCTTTCTGGTTTTTGGGGCACATTTTCAGTGTTGCTGCTACTACTAACTTTCTTTGGAGTGCTGGTTTTGGTGTTTTGCTTTGTTGACCACTTCTGCCCGGTCATTAACGAATGAAGACCAGTAACTTTTTAAGCTGATCTCGCATCTGTGGCCAGTGATTGTCATTATTCCCTAGATGCTAACCCAGCCTCTGATAATAAATGCACAGCTGTACTATGAATACAGTGATTCGTATAGCGGAGGCTGAGTTCAGCATCTAGGGAAATCTGGGACATCATGTCGCTGAGACAATTTTGTCCCATTGACTGTGAACCATACCAACACTGCTTTTTGTCTAGTACATGCTGAGGAGATCTTTTGGGATGCAAGTAAAAAGATGGTGCATTTTCAGGGCAGCAGTACACAGATTCTTTATATAGTGCGATGCAATGGGGCAGTTAGCACTATCTGGTGTGCATAAAGTATGCCGTGTAGTGCATCTCGATTGTGTTCGGAGGCAGACAAGTGATTTTTGGTAGGCTCATTAAAGGAGACTGTTAGGTATTCTCTGCCATGATCATCTTTTTTTAAGAGCAAAGGTGTTGTGCTTAAGCTTCATGAGGCCTTCTCTCCCTCGTCTGGCAAATCCTAACTGTAACTCAAACCACAGTCAGCGAACTAGGCCATATGCAGAATATGGTTTCAATTTGGGGCAAGTTTGTATTTTATTAGGTCTGCATCTGTTATTCTGGGATTGTGGGCAGCCACATCCTGCCCTGCTCGCCGATACTCTTTCAGAACAACTAGGAAAACATTGCTAGCAGCTCTAAACTCTGAATCCATGCTCATGTTGACTTTCCTATTCATTTCTACACTGTTTAAATGTCTGTTAATACCAGCGCGCGAACCGCAATAAAAGAACTGATGCTATATTGCTTCCCATCGGTTGTTCGAACAGATCCATAGAACCGATGGAGTAATATAGCTAACTCATCAAGCGGTATTGATTTCAAATCTCTCTTTTCTTCTACAGATTTCATCCAGTTGAGAAAAACATTTACTGACCATGAGGTAATTTTGTGAGTATTTTTCTCAGGGTTTTTTTTGTGTTCTAGCTTGTCAAGGTCATCTTCTGTAATGAGTATATGCCTTTTTTATTTAGGTACTTTTACAACAGAAGAACTATACTTCTCTGTTACCTCAGGTCTCTTTCTTTTCTCTACAACACTGGCTTCAGGTTCTTTGGATACTGCAAAAGAACATTTCCCTGCAATCTCAGACATTTTTCTTTTCTGAACAAGCTTGCTAGGCACTTTTGATTTTACAGCCTCTGCATTTTTAAAAGTGTCAACATACCTAGTAATTCCAGGAACTCCACATAGGGGAGAATGTGACTGTGTAGTCATCCATTGCATTTGCAAGATAAATGAAAGGCTGCTGAGTGGGTAGGTGGGATACAGCATTTGGCACTTTTTTCAATATACATAAATTAAGGAATATACATAAATTAAAATACTGCTTTTAGTCGATGTGGTTTGATTTAGTACTACATCAGCAACCATGGTCTACTATAGTATTATTCCATGGTTGCTGATGTACCACATGATGTATTTACACCAATCTGAATGCTTCATTTTGTTTTGCTTTTTTATGCCATGGTTACAAGTTTAGTTGTATCATTAAACACCAATACATTAAATTCACATGGAATCTGTATTTTCAACTGAGTAAATAATAAAGTAAATAAATGCCCATATAGTACACGCTCATAAAGAGCTCAGTCAGAGGCTGGCTATGGAGGCGAGAAGTGGGCTGTGCCAGTCACCAGCTGGGTACGGGTCGGGGGGTTCACAGTTCACACATAAATATAGAAAACCTCACTCAGGCAGATATCTTTAGAGAAAACAAAAGTGATTACTAAAAAAAATAAATATAGTTACAACTAAAAAAAATACACTAATTTGAGTTACAGTATGCAGAAACAAATGGGAAAATATACAGAGAAACACACAAAAACTATTAGTTAAAGAGTCTACCTTAAAATTGCAGTGAATTGCAGCCCAGAAAAAGAGAGGAAAGTTTTCAGTTTCTTTAGTCCTTGTAGCCACACTGGATTTCAGCAGTATGGCTTCTGTGTGTGTCAGGTGAAGTCCAGTTGAACAAGTGTATGTCTCAGAATGCCCTGATTTGGGACTATTTATACTTATGGTTTCCCCTTGAAATAGTGAGTGAAAATCCCACAACTTTTAGGTCAGTAGATGGCACTCTTGCACTTTAACAAAATCTTATTTTCCTGATAACTTTTGGTGGGTCAGATTTCCATAGTTAACCCAGGTTTTACAAACATAACTCCTGTAAGTGGAATTGAAGGATGTGTTCTTTCCTATTACCTTACAAAATGAAGCATACTATTAACAGTTTCCTGGGATCAAAGCAGTCTGCTTTTTCCTGAAGTGAAAAGGGCTATCTCCTGACATTTTATTACTTCTGTTTCCATTGGGTAGTTAACTTAGAGGAAGACTCTTTGATCAGCTATCCACAAGCTTTTTGACATTAACTTGTCATTTTCCTGCAAGCAAGGCTGGCCTGCAGGTTAGAAGCAGGTCAAACCCCTTTTTTTAACAAATCCAGTCTATGTTCCCTTGAATTAACACTGATATTTCTGTGGCATGTGCATATGCACAGAATTCCATCAAAAAATATATATATACTGTATATATATAAATATATCACACACACACACACACACACACAACAGAATTGAGAAGCGTTTGCTTACTGTTTTGGACACTGTGGTGTAAAACATTCAACTTCATATTAGTGTGATAAAAGCTGGAGCTGTTTCAAGTCATCTGGCCTATAGGAAGACCAAAACACCTACAGGATGCTTAGAAATACATGCAAAAAGGAGATCAGGGCAGCTACAAGCTCCTATTGCAAAAGCTTATTAACCAGTGCATCAGGGGATCCTAAAAAATTCTGTTCCCACATAAAAACGTTCCTGGGATCTAACCTTTCCCCTACCCTGAATGACATGGTACTAAATGGTGCCCACTGCAACAACCCTCAGACCATCGCTAACTTCTTTAATGACCAATTTACAGACTTGACCAAATACACATCTGCTTTCCCTGCCTCGAATCAACTGGGTCCTTCAACTTCCTCCGCCAAGCATCAAAAATCTCCTCCTTTCGTTTTAAGGCGATTACTTGTAAGGAGATCACAAAACTCTTCAGAAAGATCTCGGACCGCCCAGCCACTGGATCAGACAGTTTCGAGCCCAGGCTACTAACAGTTGCCACACCTCTCATTGCCAGACCCCTGGCTATAATTTTTACACTCTCCTTATGTCATAGCTGAGTCCTGGACATTTGGAAAACAGTGAGAGTCACCTCTGTCTTCAAAAAAGGCGAACCTAAAGATCCCTCTAATTACAAGCCCATAACCATCCTGTCAGTTCTAAGCAAAATATTGGAAAAGCTAGTTGCTAGGCAAACAACTGAATTCCTCAGAGGCAATGACCTCCTAACTGCTGCACAACACAGCTTTCAAAAAGGTCACAGCACCACAACTGCCCTACTCAAATTTACTACAGACACCCTCACTGCCATGGACTCAGGGCTTCTCATGGGAGTGGTTTTCATCAATATTTCAGAAGCCTTTGACTTGGTAGACCACCCACGTCTCCACTTCTCCTCAACACACTCCACTCTATGGGCTTTGCTCCTAGTATTGTCAGTTGGTTTAACAGTTACGTGTCAAATAGGGCCCAAACCATTAAATTAAATTCTACATGCTCCAACCTAAAGACATTGAACATTGGAGTTCCCCAATGCTCAATCCTTGGGCCACTTCTCTTCTCAATTTTTATCAACAGCATCACCACTAATCTCCTTGACTCCTCATCTCTACTGTATGTGGAAGGCATAGTCATGCATGCCAGTGCAAAAGTTGAGTCCAATATCAACCTACCTCTCACCTTCAATTTCCAATGTACACAAGCCTGGCTATGGGACCACAAACTTGTTCTAAATGAAGCAAAAACACAGTCCATGCTATTCAGGACCTTCCCTAAACTCAAGACATTCCAAGATAAGTTCAGGGTCTCCTGCTTAAATGTCTCACTCATAACTCCTGTAACATCGTATAAATACCTTGGGGTCACCCTTGACCAATCTCTAAATTTTAAACTCCACATCCTCAACACATGCAAATCAGTCAACTCCAAGCTAGGCATGTCATACCAGACCAGCCACATGCTAAGCCCTACTGCTAGAGTGGCTATAGCTCGGGGCATACTCCTACCTACTCTGACCTATGGAGTGGCCACTTATGCTCCTTTATCAGAATCAAATCTTCAAAGATGGGATGTCACCTATAACAACATCTGCAGGTTCACCTCAGCCTCCCACAGACTAAAACACCATTGTCTACTATACTTGGATCTAAACTGTCTCCCAACGATACTAGACTTTACTCCCTCTGCTCCACTGTTGACAGCATCATGAGATCTCATACCCCAACAACTCTAGCTGAGCTACTCACTTACCAGACCTCCAACTATGGCCTATTCTCGGCTGACAAATCCCTACTGTGCATCCCCAAATGCAGTACCACCAAAAGCTCTAGAGCCTTTGCTCACCATGTACCTCAATTATGGAACTCACTCCCACTGGACGTCTGGCTTGTTTCTACACACAATGTTTTTACAAAAGCGCTCCGCCAGCATCTCAGCTCCACCAACCAGTGCTCCTGTTTCAGACCTCCTTAGTCCTCTGGGTAGGCTGCCTATCCTGAAGCTCTTACCTTTTCTCTACAATACTCCCCTTGTGGTAGATCCTATCCCAGTTCTCTCTCCTGACACTAGCCCCCTGCAGCAACCCCCCTCTCTCTCTTTGCCAGCTCCTATCTTATACCCTACCTTTCCTTATCCTAACCTGCTAGTATCCTTACAGTTCACAATCTTGCCATTCCCCTGCCCATTATCCCCCTGCACTTATCAGTATTTGACCACATTTTTATTTATCTATTTTTGTTGTACTTTCTAAATTGTATTTTCAGGACTACTACTGCAATACTCTTGCTACTGTATGTTTTTCATCATGTTATGACTGTAAAAACCTCTATGATCCTACCAGGACCACCCTGTGTACTACCTGTGATGCTTACCTTATTGTTAAATGTTTTTCAAAATACAGTCAATTCCACTTGCGTGCCATTCGGATGTATGCACATTCCGGTTGTGTGCACACATTCATCCGGTCCTGATTCCATTCCTATTTGTTCAGTGTTAAATGAATCGGTTGTGTGCACACAGAGTTTTGGTTGTGTGCACAAGTCTGACAGCAGTTAGCTGTAAGTAGCAGCAGCAGTGAGGTGTAAATTTAGGTGTTAAATGCCTCACTTTGTTAAGCACTGCAACCCCTGAGCTGTCCTGCCACTATGATTAAGTACTTAGCACCTAATATGCCTCAGCTGCGATAACTGAAGGGAGGGGTGGGTTTTAAAAGCTTACAGTAACCTGACATCAACCTTGTCAATAGATATCTTCCAACCACCACAAGAATGACAACTGCCGACTTTAAAGAGTGTGTAACAACTAGCGGCAAACTCACAGAGAAGGATATCTGTGCCACTGTGCTAGATTCAGGTGTTCTGCCTCCTTCAACAGGAGACGTCTAGACCGTGATGCAGAGAATCCATCATTACGTGGATCTCTTAGCAAACAAACTGAAAGACAAGCACACATAACCGATTTTTATACCATACTTGGACTTAGTGGTAATGTAAACTTAGAACTTTAAATGATTCAGTGGTTCCAGTTTTCTTTTAACAGCTCAATTCCTATTGTTTTTAGCAGCTCAACTGCAGTAAATAGGTGCACAGTTCAGTACCAAATAACGCTTTAAATTAATTAATATTGCATATTTATGAATTATGCTGCTTCATTTTCTTAACATTTTTACACAAGTACAGCATTTCTAGAATGTTTAACAGTGTATGGAATTGTGTAATAAGGTTTCTGTATACTTTTACCTCAACCGAGATTCTGTGCCATATGCAAAATAGCAAATTTGGTTTAGTGCATTTTCGGTTGTGTGCACAACTTTGGCTAGTCCTGATCTTGTGCACACAAGCAGAATTGACTGTACCCTGTACTGTATATGACCTGTGCTGCTTAGCAGATTGTTTAATGTTTCACAACACCTTGTTTATGTATCTTGATGTAATCTACTGTTTGCTATTCCTGCAATGTCTGCCTTGTAACCTCCTGGGTCGTGCCTGAAAACAGTCATCTTTATGACTAGCATACCCACCCAGTAAACAAAAACTAAATAAATAAATAGTATTAGTGTTGAATACTGAAATATGTTAAACTAACAGCAAACTAACAAACTAACAGCAAACAGACCGTGTGTGATCTGACAGGTGGAACCGTGGCATCAGTACAGCAACAGTGGTACCAGCGAAACAACAGATCTTGAGACTGCGAGTGACAGCGCGAGGAGGAAAACACTGTAATAACTTGCTATTGAATTATTATAGAATTCAGGGGGTTATTACACTGTTTTATCAGTAGTAGATATCCAGTCATTATAAGGGGTCACCAGTTATTATAGTTAAATATGGCTCAGTTGGAGGTGAACCTATTCTTTTCTATTACTAGGAACATTACTAAGTGCTTCCAGTTAGTACACATATCCTGTCCTGTTCAATATGATTGTCATTCACTAATATTCCTTTTTTTTAATAAAGTGTACTTTATTAATTTTTTACACAAGATGAAGAAAACACACAACAATCACAAGAGCCAACAATCAAGAAAGGAAAAAAACACCCCCAGCAAGGCACAGTATAAATATGTACAAATCAGTACAGGCAGCAGACTGAGAAAAGAAAAAAGGGATAAAGTATACATTAACTAGGAATAATATAAAACATTTTCGCCAAACAACAAAGAAGCCCACAGAAATGTAATGGGGCACGATGGAAAAAACAAGAAGAGAAACATTAAACAAGTACTCCAAAATAAAGACATGTAGAGTAGGGGACTACTCTTCTGATGCAGAAGTACCCAAGGTCATAAGGATAAACAAAGAGCCCCAGTGTTTATCATAAGTGGACAATCTGTTACACATACTGGCGATAGACTTCTAAGCCCAAAGGGCAAACAGGAGTTCAAAGTGCCATTCTTGATAAGAAGGCATGGTTTGGTTTAACCAGTGCAGCAATAAAACCTTCTTGGCACAGGCAGCTATAAGTGTGATATGATATTTCTGAGCACCCAATATCTGATGTGAATAATCCCCTAAAATACAAATCATTTAAGTAAAAGCATTATCCAGACCTAAAAGAGGGTCCAGTTTTGCTATAATGCCCGCCAAAAAGGCTGAGCCTTTGGGCAATGTCAAAGAATATGCAACAAAGTACCTCGACCTTCTCCACATTGGGTACAAGCATCTGAGAGTAGTTTCCCAACTCTGTACAATTTCTCTGGTATATAATACAAACTATGTAAATCTAAAATTCCATAAATCTGTAAGTGTCAAATTTAATGAATTTATTAGCATTCTTCCAAATACACTGCCTGTCGAAAACTCTCTGCCGTTTAAGAAGTGCCATTTGCCAAAAAGAGAACGAACCATCTACATTGTTGACAGTGTGCTCTTAAAGGCCTTTATAGATGTATGAAATAGAATGGGGCTGAGTGGTCCTAGGAACTAGGGGTAAGATAGTAGCACTATGGTCTAAAGTTCCAGGATGATTCCCTGAAATATCTAGCCAATAAATGACTATGATGCATAAAGGAAAAAAAATCCTCCTTATTGGAAACCTGCTACTTTTGCTGAAATGCCTGATAGGTAATCAACTGATTGTCTAAAAAATGACTGCACTTTAGTTATACTGCACGTGACACATAAGGAAGCAAAAATAGGGTGTCCAGCAATAAGAAAATTGGGATTAAAAAGAAGAGGTTGCATAACATCAGCCTGGGTTCAGAGATATAAAAACGACAAAGCTGTTCATGAGCACCCACAGACACAGCTATTGGTGTATGTTGAAGACTAATTGAGAGTCGTCAGATTGTAGTATAAATCAAGGTCTTAAGATCAATACCTGCATGTTTACAGATCGCCTTTTCACACTGTAACCACAGAGGGTTATTACCCATTGTCTGATAAGAGGAGGGTCCCTGAAGCCACTGCAGGTACTTACCACTATGAATAGCTAAATAGTACAGAAATATGTTTCGTAGCTTCATTCCTCCTTGAAGCTTAGGTGCAGCCATCTTATAGTAGGCCTGATGTACCACCTTATCTGTCCAAATAAACCTAGAGATGTAATTGTGCAGCATATTGAACCACCACTTTGGAATAACAATATTCAGCATACTCAAAGGGTAAAGAACTTGAGGCAAAAGATTCATTTTAATAAGGTTAATTTTACCCCAGAGGGTGAGAGACAAATGATTCCATCATTCCAGATATGACTTTCATTGCTGTAACAGAGGATTTAAGTTAAGGAAAATCATATCCTGAGGTTTCCTAGATATCTAGATCACCAGATATTTCAGACCATTAGGCTGCCACTGAAGCCCCAGAGAGATAATATTAAGTTTACATACCCCTGCATTAAGGGGCATCACTTCTGTTTTATCAGTATTAAGTTTATAATTAGAGCCCCAAATTTATGAATAATCTGGAGAGCATGAGGCAGGGATTGTGCAGGATGTGTTAAGTGAAGTAAGATATAATTGGCATAAACTGATAGTTTATACAGTACTCCATCCCTCCCACTGAAATACCTGAAACCTCTGGTGTGAGCTTAAATTTTAATATCAAGGGTTACAAAAAAAAAGGTGGAAAAGCAACGGAGACAATGGGCATCCCTGCCTGGTGCCCTGATACAAATGAAATGGTGCAGAATAGACTCCATTCCAAAAAACCTGAGCAACTGGACTGGTGTGTAAGATTTGCACCCACTGAATAAATTCCCTCGGTATACCAAACCATTGCAAGGCACAAAATAAAAAGCCCCAGTATACTCTATCAAAGGCTTTCCCTGCATCCAGGGAGACCAGCACTGTAGGGGTGACTAGCTCCCAAGACACACAGATTAAGTGGGCTAGTTTACAGAGATGGTCAGAGGAAGGCCTACTGGGTATAAAGGCAACCTGTTCCGCTGCAATTAAAGTACCCCAGACTCAGTTAAGACAATTTGCAAGCACCTGCATTAATATCTTCAGGTCCAGATTCAACAAAGAAATGGGCTTAAAGCTTCCAGCAAGGGAGGTGTCTTTGCCAGGTTTAGGAATAAGAGTAACAACAGCCCTGGTAAGGTCCACCTCTGTAAGACCCTTATGAAAAAGGTGGTTGAATAATTGTAACAGAGAAGGGGTAAGCTGCTCTCTAAAGCATTTGTAAAAATTATAGGTGAATCCATCTGGAGGTAAATCTTGAATAGCCTTCTGAACTAAGGCCAAGGTAATATTGGCTGATAGTAGGGTTCATTTACCATCATACAGAGAGGGGAAGGGAAGACAGTCCAAAAAAGCCTGTATTTCTGTATTTGATGGGGCAGAGTTCATTTTGGCATACAAAGTTTGATAAAATACTCGAAACTCTTCTGCTATCTCCTTAGCTTTAATGATCAACTGTGAAATACCCTGGACCCTCAGACCTTGTATTGTCTGAAATGACTCCTGCTGCCTAATCCAAAGAGCTACTAACCTCCAAGCCTTCTCACCTTGATCAAAATACTTCACCCTAGCCCTGTAAATGGCAAGCTCAGTTGCCTCCCGATTTGAATCAGCATATTCCGCACAAAGTGTATTCAACTCCAACCATGTGACCTCAGGAGTATGTTGACAGAGCTGCTGCTCAATACTTTGAATGTGGGACAAAAGCTCTCTAGTCTGCTGATCTGTTTGTTGTTTTCCATTTAGAAGCCATCTGGATCAACTCCCACTGTACATTTAAAAGCCATCCAAAAGGTATCAAAATTAGATACAGAATCATGGTTATGCTGAAAAAAATCTATCATAAATTATTTCATATGATGTATATAAACTGTACTCTTAAGTAATTTGTGTTCAGTCTCCATTTCCTCTCCTGGGGGAGAGGTGGGAACAAATGCATTGATAAGAGTATGGGGGAGTGATCTGAGATGACCCTAGCTTGTATCTCACAAGTCCTGAGGCCTGGCAAACAAGCCTTACTAATAAGTAAATAGTCCAGTCTTGAAAGCATTATGCATAGTGGAGTGAAATGTAAAGTCCCTAACCTCAGGGTATAAGGTGCACCAGGGATCGACGAGACCAAGCATATCCATCAGATCACCAAGAGCCCTTTGGGCTTGGGAGAGCCCTCTCTTGAGTCAATGGCTCCCTATCCAAAGTGGGGTCCACTATTAGATTCCAATCACCTGCCAAAAGGATTGGAAGGTGTGACCAAGGAGCCAACAAATGGCTGATATCCATGAAAAAAGTGGGCTCATCAATGGTGGGTCCATAACTAGAACCCAGAACAATCTATAGCTATAACATAGCCCTAAAAACACAAAGTAGCAAAATAGTGCATAGGGCCCAAAAACAAAAATATAGAGACCAGGCTACAGCAAACCACTCACATGTCTCTGTGCATAAGCCTGACATGGCAGCAGTCTAAGACTAAGCCAAAAAAGATATAGACATAAAGAAATGATATCCCAGGTACTGGCCTGCCCAGCAAACATCCCTTCTAGCAAACAGTCCCTTAGAGGAAGTGGGAAAGAGGTCCAACAATTAAATAATAGAAGGCACAACATTAAAGGCTCCCACTACCATATTCCCCACCCACGGTCAGGAGCAGATAACACAGAGAAGAACTGCATACAACACTGCCAGTACTAAAGAAACAAGATAATAAATTCCAGGCCCAGTAACCACACTTGCGGGAGTGGCTAGCCAGGGCTATAGCAAAAGATGTCTACCTGCCCCCATAAACAATCAACATAACAAGAAAAGAAAAAGGAATCCTAAACACCTCACTACAGCGCCCAGATAACAGTGTGTAATCCTCTGACAAGCATCACAGACAAGACAAGCAAGCAATACAACACATAGCCATATATCATGCAACATACTGTATAGGAGAATTAATCTGCAACCACTAAATTTCACACTTTCATCCTCCCAGACATTTTCACACCATTCCGAATTATTGCAAGAGCAAGCTCACTTGACAGATCAGCTCTCAAGGCAACTACTGTATGTCAGCCACTCTCCGCTGGCATCCCCTTCTGCATTCTGTATCTCAGTTGTGGGAATAGTATACAGTCTGTCAGTCGCTCAGCATTCCGGTTTTGTGTAGCTTGCTTATTAAAAATGTCACTGCCCGCGTGGCAACAAACATTTAAGTGCTGGTCTGAAACAGACAAAAATGCCTTAGTCTATTGTTATTTTAATTTATTGTATATTGAAATAAAGTTTCAAATAAAGTTTGCTGCATGCTCTTTTGTGAGCCCATTTGTAGTGTTGTACCTTGACTGCTGATAGAATAGGACAGGACAACAGGATGGTATTGTAGGACACAGTAGGACACAGTAGAATATACTAGCAGGTGACAAGATCTTTGTACTGTTTGAATGTTTTTTTTTAACACAATACACTTTACTACTGCCACGGCCTTCCCTAATCAGTCCCGAACCATCGAAATGTTTGCACAGCAGTCGCACAATACATTTTACTACAGTACCTGCGTTATTTTCACTGGCATACAGGTTTTACTGGATTTTAAAAACCTTGAATATAGCGAACATTTTGTGCCAGCAAAAATAATGTAGTATACAGTATAACACGCATTAAGTCCAAAAAAGGAGTATTCCATTAACATCAGGCTGCAATCAGGTGAATATAAACAGGGTCCCAGCAAGGCATCAGAAGGCCAAGCTGTACGAAAACGAGCCCTTGGAAAAAGATTAGTGAGGAGAGCTAGAAGTTCTTTCCTCGCCTTTTCAGCTGAATGGAACTGATGAGTAACTCTATCAAGGGTGATAACAGAGGTGAGTGGGATAAAGCATACGAAAACTGATACTGGAAGCATGCAGGTTTAACTTAATACCTTTGTAGGCAGCCAGCTTTTGACACGTCTGAGGAGTAAGATCATTAAAAAGGAAAACACGCTTACCATATCAGTCCAAATGTTTAAGCTCCCGGGCTTTGGTTTGCAAGTGAACCTTCTCTGAAAAATTAAGTAGCTTAAAAATAAGGACCCGAGGCCACTCTTCAGCTCCAGGTGATGGCCAAAAGGGGTCTGATGAGCCTGCTTAATCACATAGACAGAGCCATTAGGAGAGGGACTGACAATCCATTCGCAAAACTGCTGGGCAAAATGAATCCGGTCACAGCCTTCCACCTTCTCTGGCAGACCAACAATAATCATAAGGTGTGATATTTCCCACACCGCTATTTAGGCTGTGATGTCTTTACACTGTATGCTCTGTATTGTTTTCTATGATGTGGGGCCTTTGTAAAGGAGTCTCTGACTCAAAGGTATTAATTCCGATTGTATTCAATAAATAAATAAATAAATAAATCAGATTGTTCCACCAACTCCATCTCTCCTGATTGTCCACCCGGTCCTCCAGTTTAGATCATTCGCAATGGATGGTAGTAAGGTCAGTACATTCCCATGCCATCCTGTCCTTGAGTGAGATAATGTACACTTCGACATCACAGAATCACAGGCCAGTAGTGTCTAGGGCAGGCTTAATAAATTTAAACTTGCCCACAAGTTATAAAATTACTGCAAGGTCATCTCCAAACCAGTCAAGGCGATCCTCCAGGGAAGGTCATTCCAAGGCAGTGGCTGGGAAATCCAATGGTTCACCTCACTCAGAGGCTGGAGAGCAGGCCAAGAGCGGTGAACTGGCACCGTTGGATTCCAGCAAAGCTTGCAGGACCGACACAATGCAAAAGCAAGCTCCAAAAAAGAAATGAGGGTGGTAGAAAAGCCAAAAAAACACACTCACCACAAAACATAAACAGTTTAACACAATTTGGGAGAATTAAAAACAATGGTCCAAGCGGAACTCCTCCAACCTACGTCTACCTATCACAAAGAATCACATGACCGCCCCGTCATCCATTAATATTCCCTCGATTTCCTTGTTGTTTCTCAAACAGTTCAGAAAAGGTTCTAGACACATAACACATAGATAAATACAGCGTTGTAATAAAAATGTCACTTTTTGCAGCCAAGGCATAATCGGATATGTTAGTTAAAACTTTATTTTATACAGGATAACACGTTAAATAGACTTTTCAGTCCATTTTACAAGACAGTCCTGTGTATATTGTCCCCTCCTCAGATTATGTGTTTAGTGATTTCACTTTGTCCTGTGTCCTCGTTCCTCTGATATACAGTAGCTGTAGATTCTTGTATTATCTCTAGCTGCTATTGCCATGCTACTCGCATGCTTTTTTTCTTTACTATGCTTAATGTTGCAGTTCTACCACGGGCTAAACCCCTACTCTCCCCAGTCCCCTCTTCGATACCCAGGACTTACCTCTTCCTGATGGTCCCCCTGGCTTGCCCCCCACTGCCAGTACAAGTATACCCACAGGGGTCACTACCAGCATTGTCTCCCTGGCTTACCCCCCAGGGTGAGGCACGGAGTCAGATTGTAATTGACGGATGACAGGACTAGGTTGCCACTGGAGTGCCGCGACAGGCAAATGGGGCTGGAGGAGCAGGTGGTCATTAATGGCCGCAATATCTGAACAAAGGACCCCACAGGGGCATGGTGTGCAATGACGTAAATGCGTTGAAGTGCCATCTGTCATGTTTGTTTGTTTAAAAGTTTATTTTTATACAGGTTGATTTTTTTAGAGAATTAGATCCCCATTTACAACAAATTCCTGTGTCATCCACCCCATCTAGGCATTGGCAGCTGCTGATCCCTCGGCCTCTGCCATGGGTCAGTCGGGCACTGAGTACTCATCAGCCCTCCCCCACAGAGGACAATAGCAGACGAAGGGACACTTTATCCTCCTTCCCCCCTTAGCTGGCTCTCTGACTCTGGGGTCTATTCCCAAACCCAGGACACTGGCGTCATGAGCGAATATCTTACTGCTGTGCTGGCGGGTTGGCTTGTGCTTCTTTGTTTGCCAGCCTGCTCCCCTTCCTACATTTTTAAATCTTGCTTATATCTGATCCTAGTCATCATAGTATAGTGCAGTGGTTTAAGGCTCTGAGCTGCAAATCTGAAGACCTGGGTTTGAATCCCACAACCTCCACTTGCATACTGTGTGACCCTAAGCAAGTCACTTAACTTTCCTGTGCTCTCAGGTCACACCTGTAAACAAACTTTCAGCTTAGTGTGCCACTCCTGGTTAAACAATTGAAAAAAAAATAGTGTAGTTCCATAGAGGACATGGAATTTGTACAGATTTCAGCTGTTTATTATACTGGTCCTATTTTTATCATTTGTATTCAAACCCCTATGACCCATGTTCTGTGGTTCCTGCATAAAAGTTGATGTGAAACTCTGTGTTTTGTAGTATTTTCTGTGTATTGACAATATTCTGTACAACTCTCTTTATAGAACCAGCAATCTGGAATTTGGCCTATGTTATTACATGGATTCAGAACTCTGACCATGAACTGGTAACCTATCTGAGCAGTTCAGAACACAAAGTTTCATATCAGTTTTAATCAAATAGAGTTAAATATAGGTAATTTGGCTAAATAAAAATAATGTTAACATTAAAAACAGCTGCTAAACAGCAAAAATGTCACATCCCCTTTAAATGCCTTTATTTCCTTCCCCACTAGTTTTTTTTTAATGGTACTGGCAAATCAGACAAGACACTACATTGTTTTTGCCCCCTCTTTACTTCTCCTGGGTATACAGTGATTCATTGCTTTTGTTACTATACTTTATAAAATGGGTTGGGAGATTTCTGTGTCCTGATTGGCTAAGAGGTGCCAGTTGCTGTGTCCTCATCAGGCACATTGTGCCAACTGGTACTTCTTCAGCCAACCAGGATGAAGTGCAGCCAAATATCCATGCCTGCCACAAATGTTTTCCATTGTGGTTCAAGCAAAGACTCTTCCATAGGTAACCAGCGGCCCCGTGCCCCACCCCCAAATGCCTGCACAAACGTATGCTGTAATACTGGCTACCTCCTTATAAAGTCACATACTTTACCAATACAGCCAGGATACTGTCCAACCAGAAAAGTTACAATTCATTTTACTCATTGCTCATTTGTTCATTCATCGGTCCAGCTCTTACTGCTGCTGCTCTGAACTCAGCCATTTACAGACAGACCATTTCTGCCCCCCCAACCGTAAACCATAGCAATGCAGAAATCCCTATTTAAACTGACATGTTATCCAAAACTCGGAAGACCATTTTATTTTACTCTCGTAACTGTTGAGCTTTGAGAACTGCGAAGCAGGACACTGATGTGTACGGTGGCTGCTAAGGGACATGCTTGCTCCCACATAAGCGGACCACTCAATGAAAATGAAACATAATAGCTGAATTAATGACAGAGAGGTGAAAACAAAAAAGAAAAATATGAGAAACAAAAAACTGAAAGGACACCCCAAAAAATGCGTTATCTATCATGGGGAGGGTGGAAAGACACCCTGAAAGAAACGTATATATCTATATAAAAAAAAAAACTGCAACAGTTTGTTTCTTTGTGGTGTTGGGGTGGGGGGGGCAGAGACAGATAAATATCACCTCCCAAAAAATGTTAAAAAACATCATGCAGTACTGTATTAAAACAGACTATTTTCTTCAACCTTAAGAAAAAAGTGAAATAAAGGAATAAATGAAGCACTATTTATCTTTTTAACTTTTTTCAATTTTTTTACTAATGAGACCCATTTTATAAGTGGAATAAGACACTCCAAGGTGCGGTTTACGAGCTGATAAGAGCACTTCCCAGGTACTAAAGGCACTCAGTGCAAGCACCTCGTACCTAATTACGCACCTGGGGTGTGCTCTTATCAGCCCATTAATCACTCCTCATCGTGTTTTATTTCTTACGTATAACCCACTGGAAGAGTTTCACATCTCCTACATTTTTCCATATCAGTTCTATTTATTTATTCATTCATTTTATTTATTTTTGTTAACCAGTTGGATGCACTGGTCCCAGGAACTGTTTTCAAGCATGACCGGGGACATCAAGGTGGCACATAATTGAAGGGCGCATGCCCGTGGTTATGTGAGGGAAGAGCTCCTCCCCAACATTCTTCTTAAACCTTGCAGCAGACTCCCGCTCTGCTTAGAGTGAGTCGCACTCATTACGTGACGTTGCTGGTTCGTGGCTGCTCTCTTCTGGTGCCTCCCCCCCTTTGCCTGCCTGCCTACCTGTATGCCTGCTGCTTGCTTTCCTCCCCTCGTCCGTTCGTTTTCGTGGGTTTTATGGTTCCCTTCCCTCTGTTTTCCTGTTGTTTCGTCCGTGTCACTTTTTTCTTTTGGGGGAGATTGTTGCTAGTTCCGACTGCTGCCTCCCTCCTGCTTGGTTACTTCTACTACGCTATTCTCTGTGCTTGCTTCTGTAGCCGCCTCACTCTAAGAGCAGCCCGGCTCCACGCCCAGTTCGTTGCCGCTTCTTCTCCTTCTCCACTGTTCTCAGCTGGTGCTTCCAGTCCTGTCTCCATTACGCCAGGTTACATGCCGCCGGCTGCTGTCCTGCCTTCCTCATGCTTCCTTTCAGCTATCGCTCTGCCAGCTACTCCGTGCCTTCTCCCTCTTCTAGTCGCCTAGCTGTTTGGACAGTACGCCAACATGAATGTACCATTTTTACCTACCCTCAGACTTGCCTGCTATTTCCACGCTGCTCCCTTAGACTCATGGGACTAGCTATCTGCTCTCCCTCCAGCGTACCGCTGCCACGGATGATGCTGGCTTCCCTCCAGTTTAGTCTGCTGCTTGGAATTGTTAGCCTTCGGCTTGAGCCCTTGATGTGTAGCCCCTCACAACAGCCTGCTCAGTCCGTTCTTTCATCCCCTTAACAGTGCTGCTTCTGTCGCTTAGACGGCTACTTTAGACGCTATGAAAATCTATGAATTGACACTTATTCTAGCGTTTGTCACCATATGTTAGGCATGCAAGACACAGGGAGCTTTTACCTGTGGGCAACTTTTTCCTGCTCAGTCGACAGGTTATTATCTCTGCAGTCACTAGAGGAAGTGGTCACTATAGCAACAGCGTACAGCTGCTAAGATTCGTAGCCATTACTCAAGTTCAGCAACTGCAACTTGTTTAACAGTGCGCACATGATACTCATAACCTAACAGCTGGATGTGTTAACTGTCAGCCTGCTCTTTGCCGCAGTATTGTCAACCTGTCCAAGGAAACACCCCATACCTTTACACCTCATACAAGCTACTAGCGCCAAGATGGTCCCATTCCTTTATCTGCCTTCTGCTCTTCCTAATTGTATGCTACCATGCATGACCTACATATGGTCCTATTGTTCTGTCTACTGCATACTACTACTACTGCATATCGGGATATTTGCCTAATTTTACTGCCTAGCTTGTGATAACCATCCCAAATTATACTCTACTTTCCCCTTTTCTACCTCCCACCTGATGTCTACTCATCGCCACCTGGAACTATCTGTAGGATCAAGTTCTACGTTACTGTGCCTTATATTCCTGCATTTCAGTTCTCAGGATCTACTTACTGGACTCTTTGACTCATTTCTACTCTCTTTTGATTTCTATGACTCTACTTCATTGCATATTGTGTCTTAGCCCTTGTTGCTCCCTGCATTATACCTTACCTCACCAGCTGACGGACAAGCTGCACATCTCACCGAGGGACTAGCTGCCACATACTATTACTACCAGCAGACAATCATAGGTCCAGCTGCACTTTCATGTTACCTGGAGCTAGCTGTCTCTATTTTTACCTCTCCAGCTGACGAATAAGCTGCGCATCTCACAGAGGGACTAGCTGCCTCATCCTATTACTACCAGCAGACCTCCGTAGGTCTGGCTGCGACTTCCTGTTACCTGGAGCTAGCTGCCTCTCTACTTACCTCACCAGCTGATGGATAAGAGGTGCATCTCGCCCGAGGAACTAGCTACAATGTTCTGTTTTGTAGCACCTGCCTAACTTGGTGCATCACTTGCTACTTGCTAGCGCTTCTCCTCAGTTACACGGTCCACCCGCACTTCCTTACTTATTGGGCTCACCCTGTTGAACTTCATATCTGCTTCCTAACCTCGCATCTGTACTTAGGATTTACTTCTCTTACAGCCTACCCAGATTCCAGCTCAGGTCTACAGCCGTTGCTTTCTATCTATATCATCACCTTGGAATATACTCTGCTCCTATCATACTTACTAGACCTGGATTCGTCAGTCAGTAGTCTTGTTGCAAGCCTTCTATCATTCCACGTATTATACTAGCCTCTGTTTGCAGAAACCTGGAAGTCATCCTACTTCTATTTCATCCTGCCTCACCTACGTCAAAGCCTGGATACAATTACTCCATCCACCTATCTATCATTTGCTAGCCTCAGGAGCTCCACACCTGCCTCGCCAGCTCGGGGCCTGGAGATTCGCATATTTTACCATTCGCCTACCTGCTGCCATGTCGGCCAGCCTCAGGAGCTCCTTACTATGGACTCACATCTGGATTGCACTATAATCACCTGCTTCTATGATCTGCCTTCACCCATTGGGCTGGGAGGTTTACCTACTATTTGCCTGCTTCTTGACCTGCCTTCCCCCATAGGGCCGAGAGATTTACCTACTAATCGCCTGATTCTATGACCTGCCTTCGCACCTCGGGCTGGGAGGTTTCCCTACTTCTGCTCTACTTCTGCCTCGCCCAGCTCAGGGCCTGAAGATTCTCACATTCTACTTTACGCCTACCTGCTGCCTTGTCAGCCAGCTGGAAGCTCCTTTACTATGGATTCATATCTGGACATTTCTTCTTTCATCATCTATTCTTGGATGCTTTGCCCTGCTGCTTCAGCTGTGTGGGCTTACTTCTGCTTCACTTTTCCCAGGACACTTAGTTGACCTTTAAATTACAGGTATCAGCCATTGTCAAATCCTCTTTCTATCATCTGAGGAATATCACCCGAGTGAACAACCTGATCCCCCCGAAGATCTCCCAACATTGGTCTATGCCTTCATAATAACTCGCCTTGACTACTGCAATGCCCTGTACCTAGGGTTACCGGGGACTGACATCTGCCACCTGCAACTGGTGCAGAATGTGGCTGCCAGGCTATTGACTGGCATGTCTAGGGCCAGTCATATTACACCTGTGCTCCATGGACTGCACTGGTTGCTGGTGCAGTGGCGTGTCATCTTCAAGGTCAGCTTGTTGACCTATAAAGCCCTACATAACCAGGATCTAGTTACCTGCAAGACCTCCTTCATCCCTACCACCCTTCCTGGCCACTCCAATCCACCAATGAAGGATTGCTGGAGATCCCCAGGGTGTGTTTGAAAACATCTAGAGCCTGTTCCTTTGCATTTGCGGCCCTGACCCTGTGGAATTCTCTTTGTCATCAGGTAAGGGACTGCCTGACTGTCCAAAGTTTTAAAACAGAACTAAAAACATATCTGTTTCACCTCGCTTTTTCTGATTTTGATGGCTAACATTGTTCAGCTGTATTTATCATGTTTTTATGGATTGTGACTGGAATGTGTTTGAGACTGGTGATTTTATGTATTGATTTTATTTTAATGTTTGCATTTGTACAGGTGCCTTGATCATATGGAAAGGCGCCTTTTTAAAAATAAAATTTGATTGGTTGATTAATCGCTGGAAAGGAACTCCTTCCCTTAGGTTGTTTTCCTCTTTCCACCACTGGATGGCCTGCAGTAATGTTTTTGTTACTGGAATCAGCTTTGAGAGAGAGTCCCTCCTTTAGCACCAGTGTGCCCTGAGGTGGAAGTGAATGTTTCTAATCTGGAACCTGGACCCCAGGACTGTGCCAGTGGCTGCGGCCAAGTGGCCCAGTAACTGGAGAAACTGTTGTGCAGTTTTTGATCTGTTCAATCTGAAGGAGCCTGCAATCTGTACAATGTTTCTCACCCTGTCCAGAGGCAGGTAGGCCCTGCCCTCCAGGGTATTCAGCTCTGCTCCAGTGAACTGCAGTACTTGTGCAGGTAGGAGGACAGACTTTTTAAGATTTATCAGAAACCCTACGGACTCTAAGAGTTCCTGGGTGAGCTGCAAATGTTTCCTTACCCATTGTGATGAATTTCCTGCCACCAATCAGTCATCCAGGTATGGGAATACTGTGACACCCAACCTTCGCAGGTGTGCCACTACCACTGCCAGGCACTTTGTGAACACTCTTGGAGCTGAAGTGAGACCGAATGGCAGGGTTGAGAACTGGTACTGACCTGAAGAGAGTCTGAACCTGAAGTATCTTCTGTGAGACTCTCTCATGGGGATGTGGAAATAAGCATCTTTTAGGTCCAAAGATGCCAACCAAGCTCCTTTTTGGAGTTTTGGCAGTATTAGTGTTAAGGTCACCATCTTGAACTTTGGTTGTGTCAGGTGCCTGTTCAGTAATCTTAGATCTAGAATAGGCTGCCACTCCCCAGTTTTCTTTGTTGTGAGGAAGTATCTTGAATAAAAACCCTTTCCCTTTTGTTGTGGAGGAACAGGTTCCACCGCCTTTGACAGCAGCAGGTTTTGAACCTCTTTTTCCAGAAGCTTCTTCTCTGCACTGGAGCCTGGCTTGAACACTCTGGTTCTGAGAGTGGGGAAGGATTTAAAGTTTAGGGACAAACCCTGACTCACTACTTCCAGGACCCACTTGTCTGTGGTGATGTCTTTCTATGCCTGGAAAAAGTGAGCCAGTGTGCCCCCTACTGGTAGTGAGGAGGCAGCCCTGATAAACAGGTCAGGGAGTCTGTCTGGGCAGTAGCTGGACATGACCAGCCTGGGAACCTCACCTGGATCCCCTTCTGCCTCGGTCCCTAATGTACCCTGTCTGCTGGGCTGTGGAACTGCCTGGGCTTGGAAAAATGGCTTCCTACAGGAAGATCTGCCCTGCCTTCCCTTCCATAGGACCTAGCTGAGGGAGAGGCCCTTTCTTTGGCAGAGTTACTTTTGTATGTGGCTTTGTATTCATTCACCTTTTTCATATAGGTCTCTGTCTTGTCCCCAAATAAGGAATTACCCTCAACAGGGAAATCCATGGCATTGGTCTGGGTATCCTGATTGAGGTTTGTGGCTCTCAATCATGCAAACCTCCTCAAAGTAACTGTGTTTGCCACTCATCTGGCAGCAGTATCATTAGTATCTGCAGCCATTTGGAACGGGTATTTGGCTGCTTCTAGCCCAAATCTGGCAGTCTCAGCCAAATCTGCTGAGAGGCCACCTGGAAGTTTGTTGGACATAGCCAGGTCAGACTGCCACAGGGATTTTTGATACTGGGCAGCCTAGGCCCGATAGTTGGCTTGCCTAATAGCCAGAGAAGCAGATAGGTAGAATTTTTTGGCCATACTATCCAGCTTTCTGGAATCTTTGTCAGGAGGATGAGAGAATATGGGAACCTTTGTCCTGTCACAGGCTGCAGTTTGCACTAGCCCCTGGTGGTCAAGGTGAGTGAATAAAAATTCAGCTCCTTCCCTGTCCAGTTGATACTTTTTGTCCAACCTTTTATCCAAAGGAGTGACAGAGTTGGCAGTCTGCAAAATCTTTAGCACATTTTTTTTAAATAATTTGTTTGCTGGAAGTATGAGTTTTTAATGGGTGTCAGCCCCATCATCTCTAAATACTCAGCCTCCTCTTCATCCTCTCTAACCTCACTGGTGGCTATTTCTAAAGCATCTGCCATCCTTTTCATGAAGGAAAAGTAAGATGAATAGTCCTCTGATGTTCTGGGAGGGGAGCCAAACTCCTGATCAGGGGAGACTTCTGGCTCAGTAGGCTCTCTCTCTCTCTCTCTCTCTCTCTCTTCCGCCTCAAATTCTCCATAGTCCTCAAACTCCATCTGCTCCTGGAGTGGGGACTGGGCAGAGGTTGCTGCTTGCTTATGAGGGGTCTGGACCGATGCCTGGTAACCAGATATAGGTAGCAGTCCCTGCAGATTCTGAATCACCCTAAATGCCTGGGCAGTTTCTTGTGGTGAAGGCATAGCAGCAGACACAGCAGAAGTCCCTGAATGCTGTTCAGCAGGGGTACAGCAGTGTGTTTGGTTTTCTTGATCTTTTCTGTTGGAACTAGAGAGTCATCCGGTTCACTAGGTCTCTTACCAGTAGCCTGGGTACCCACATCGGGGTAGCTTGTACAGGCTCTGCAGCTTCACCTGCAGGAGTGGAGGGTTTCGGCTGGTCAGAGCTCAAGGGACCCTTAGACATAGGTAGCCTTTTTTTAACCCTTTCCAGATGCTTATCCACTGTCTTTTCAGGAAAAGTTTTACATATTTCATAATCAACTCTAAAATGTTCATAGCCAAGGCAGACAACACACAAGAAATTTTTGTCTGCCTTGGCAAACATTTCACCACATTGAGTACAGTTTTTGAAACCAGGTTCACGTTCTCTTAATAGGTTTTTCTGACATTATGAAAAACCAATAAAAAAATTGGACTGCAAAGAAAGTTTTCAATTTTAAATGTTTATTTGTGGTTGTGGTCGGTTCAGAAACCGATGGATGTTCTGATCTGAACCGGGAACCAATGCAAAGGGAATCAAAGTTATCGGTTCTATAACCGGGTTTATTGTTTACTTAAAAATAATAAATTTAGAAAAATAAAGCTAAAACTAACGGAGTTTTAGTCAAAAAACTCTAAAACTAACTAAAAGTGTCCTGGTCTCTCCTCAGTTATACCAAGCCGGAAGAAACCAAATAAAAACAACAAAAAACTTAACTAACTAGCAGTTTATTAAATAAATACAGGAGATAAAGGCAGCAAAAGAAAAGAGTAAGTAAATACTTATATGTTTTTGAAGTTTAGACAACGACTGATGAGGAAAAGTCTCCAAAGCATCTGGTCTTGCAGGTGGAGAATGAAATCTGAAGCATTAGAATGTAGGCAGTTGATAAGGGCAGCATTTGACAAGTGGCATGAGCCAAGAATGATTCCATCATTAGCATACGTTCTATCTCTGGGCGGTTATATCTTAAAGGCTGACTGTGAGAGTTAGGAATATTGGAGAATTCCTGGGGTGAGAATGGGCCTTTTCATTTCTAATATGGCTACAAGAATTTTTTTCAAATGTTTCTGGCAGGCATGGATATGGGGGAAGCACTGGTTCCTGCTTGGCATAATAGTACCAGCCCTAGACTTATTATCTTATAAGGAGGTGAGTCCTTATGAATCAGGATGATGGAAATCCGCAAACCATTTTATAAAAAATTAAAATTTCCTTTTAGGAAGACAGTCTTAGGCTAGAAAGCTCTTTCTTCCCATGTTATTAAATCATGGAATCAGACACCTAATAGTAGCAGGCATAACCAATTAGTGTTTATTTACAAAGTAAATGTTAATGTTTTTTCATGTAACATGGAGAGTGTAAGTGTGTGTAAAACTAATGCACAACAAACTTGAATTTATATATTGTATTGCACACTTTCTTATCTGAATGTGCAACTTGAATTTGTATGTTGTATATAAGTACAGCATTGTATTATCTGTGGCATGTATTTGCCCCGGGATGCACCTGAAAATGGGCCTTTAACTCAAGAGCCTTTTTTGATTATCAGTAATAAACAAGCAATGCAGTGCCTCCACCAAGAAAAATGTTTTAGTGGGCCTAGTATAAGTATAGTCCCACCGCCTGGGATGCAGAACCTCTCCACCTCCCAAAAGGCTCAACCCATCCATAAACCAACTCGGTGCAATCACAGTCTCCACACAGCATGCAATATGTACTCTAAATTAGTAAGGCTCAAACTGTGCATTGTTGGAACCAATTCAGTGCAGTCACAGTCTCCACAGAGCATGCAATTTGTACTCTGAATTAGTATGGCAGAAACAATGATTACGAGAAAAATAACAGGGACTTTACTAGGGATGCCACAAGGTCCTGAAGTGATAAGTGGGTTAGGCTATGAGGTAGTACATACAGTCCAGGCTGGATGCTCTTCACTGGCCCTTCTTGGTGCAGTCAAATACTGTAGCTTGGGGCTGTGTAAATGGGCAGAAAATGAAAATTACGTACTTACCGTAATTCTTGACCTTCTCTTGTATTTTCACCATTCATTACTGATTGGGTGGTTCTGTTAGCCGGAGAGGCAAAATAAAGGCAAGAATAAAAAGAGTCAGGCAAGAGAGCCGAGGGATAGAAAAAGGAAAGGATATAAACTGAAAGAGGCATAAGCTGGTAGAGGACAGAAAACAAGAGAAGGGACCTGCCTAAAGGGGCCGCAGGGCTTCACTGCTGGGGTGGGCGCCACGGAAGGAACAGATAAAGAAGGGAAAGAAGAGGGGAGAGAAGAAGAAGAAGAAAAAGAAGACAGAGGGATGTTGGGAGGGAGAACTCTGCCAAATCAGGTTGGTTTGAGGCTTATAAGCTCGGAACCAAGAACAAGGGAGCAAGGATCCCACTGGATGGAATTTAAGAGAAGGTTCAACCGAGCCATTTGAACAGTTTGGATGGAAAAGGCAGATTCTCTACACCTCCTATCATCCCCAACCCTTTAAACTGTAGCTGAGAGCTCACAGACTGCCATAGCAGAAAGTCTGTTACGAAAGGAGAGCGTCCAACATTGCAAGGGGAAAAAGCTTATCTAGCACTTTAAGTGTTAACACCAAAGTGTGTGTGTGTGGGAGGGGGTAACACCCTAAGAACACATCCCTTTAGATAAAGAAAGAATGGGAACTCAGTCGGACTCCCTGAAGACAAGCGAAGATCGGCAACTCCAGAAGAGTAATGTCAGGACAGAGAAAGTATCAGAGACTGACAGGAGATCAGGGCTTGCCAGAGGGGACCTTTAAAAGAGACAGAGCCAGAAACTGGCTGGTCTCCTAAACTGTGAATTGAACAGCATGGCCTAGAGAAAGATCAATAAGTCACCCCTAGGAGTAGTCAGAAAGAGTTCTCTGAGGATTGCATAAGTCCCACTCGTTCCCCTTCTCCCTCAGAAAAGGTATTTGTTCAGACAAACAGACATGCAAGGTTTTTTTGGTTTTTTTTTGGCATAAAGGCAAACAAAGAAGAGGGGAGGAATGAGCAGGGAGGGGGAGACGCCGAAGTAGGAAGCCTTAGAGGGGAAGGTGGGTGGATACCAGTAATGAATGGTGAAGATACAAGAGAAGATCAAGAATTACAGTAGGTACATAATTTTCATTTCTTCCCTTGTCAATCTTCACCATTCATTACTGCTTGGATGGGTACCAAGCTCCCCCGCAGGGGGACAAGAAAAACCCTGAGGAAACAAGACCCACAGCCTCCTGTTGGTGGAGAACAGAAGGGAGAGACCCTGGGCTAATCAAATGAAAAGTCTAAGGCTGAGGAGAGCTAGGAGGTGTCCCTCGAAGACGAGGTGATGGAGGAAGCCCCTGAAGTCTCCTAGCTCTGATGGAAAACTGGTGGGTCCCTCGGAAGGCAGAGCGAATCACCCTATGCCAGGCCAGGGGTGACAACCTTGATAGAAGAAGCCATGCCATCTGCCTAATGCAGATCGCTGTCCCTGCAAGCCTGGATTCCACCTCACTTGTGTCATAAGATGCCCTTGCCTGGTGCCTTGCCAGCTCCAGGCCTATAGCAGAGAGGGCAATGGCCTGTCTAGATTGCTCCAAGTCAGGCATTGATGCTAGAAGCTGAGATAGCATCGACCATAGATGCTTGTTGTAGGCAGCATGGTGTGCCTGATGAAATGTGATGCAGAGCATCGCACAAAAGGAACAAAACAATCTTCTCCCCAACTGGTCAAATTGTAAAGAATCTGAATTCGGCGGTCAGTTGTGCGCCAGGCGGCGCCTGGAAGAAGTCTCTAGGTATGCCAATCCTGAAGGCGGGTTGGGGAGAGAACCTAGGGACTCAGAAGGGGCACAATACCTCCTCCTGCAGTCTGCTGGGGCTGGGATAGGGTTGGCTGGAGACTACGAGGAACAGACAGACGATTCCTGGAAAGGAATAGGCCAGGATGGCACCACCAAATGTTGGGAACTGAATTCATTGAGGAATTCATGCATCTCCCACTCAGTATTGTCTCGTCTAACAAAGGAAAAGCGAAGATCCCTCACCATCCTCGACAGGAAGCATTGTTATTTGGTGAAATCAGCGTCGGAAGAGAAGTGAGCAGAGGGTTCCTCTCCCTCCAAGGAGGGAGATGAGGATGATGGGGAACTCGAATGTCCAGAGGACTCCTGCAGTGGTGGGGATAGGCGAAACACCCACTCATGCATGCAGCTAACGTATAAGGGAAACGCAGCTGCAGTGCCTCTGAACGTCTCCCAGGATAACGGCCCCATAGGACCGACATGGCCTGGGAGAGAGAGGGGTGACTGCAGAGGAATGGGAGAGAGGCACCTACGAAGAGGCAACTGTCCTCTGCTAGAGCTCTGGAATCTGGAAAAAGTAAAATGGAGCTTGAGCTGGCGGGGTCCCGGATAACAAACCAGGTCACAGAACAGAACCCTGGGGATGCGAACCTTGGCAGAGCCTGGAAGGGGGTCCTCCCCTGTGGCATGCCTGGGGCTGTATGGATCCAGAAGCATGGCCCACAGCAACACCACCGGAGGAATCCGCCGAACCCATGAGGGAGAGGTGGGGCTCGGCGCTACGGCTCCTACCCACACCCCAAGGGGTGGCAGGTGGAAGCCGTCCCACCTCACCACTCCCCCAACCCCTCAGACTCAATGGATGCCCTCCTCTTTGATGTCAGCGACAGAGCCCATCGATCCAGGAGTCTTCCCGGGGAGCCCCCCGAAGACAGGGTCCTAAGTCCACCCCGAGAGGGTGCGGCAGCACCGGAGACAGCAGTTGCCATAGCCCCCTCTGGGAGAACAACCCTCTCCTCAACCTGCACGCCATCTCCTCCCAAAGGCTCCTGGCCACCCCCAGCCTGGAAGTCCTCAGAAGAAGACTGCTGTGGAGACTGAGGAATGGGCGCATTGAGCCGCCTGACACCATGTCCCACAGAAGGCTCCGATCCCGAAGAATCGGGGAGCCAGGGTGGATCCACATATGAATCGTCCACTTCCAAGGAAAAGGCAATCAGCAAGACCTCAATATTGGCCACTCCAGGAGTCTTCTGGGAAACTGCACTGCAGTGGCGCCGGTGCCACACAGTGCCGGCGACACCCAGCACCCAGACAACACCCGAACCCAGTCCTGACCCACCCACAGCCCCAGCTGGGTCCCTGCACGCCCTCAGCACCAGGACCACATGCCACCAGCAGAGTCAACCGGGCCCATGGCGCCGCCAGCAGCGCTGAGAGCCAACATGGCACCACAAGCAGCACTGCTCCGATCACCGGCACCGCAAGCAGCACTGGGATCCGAGACGGCACTGGAAAGTGGCATCTAGGGTCCACCCATGCTGGGCCCGGCAACCGGGGGCTGCAGTATTTGGGGAGCCTGCACCTCCGAAGAGGTGACTGCCAAGGCAGTGTCTCCACCGCAGCCCCAGGAGGGACCACAGTGTTCCTCCGACACTGCAAAAGAAGCCTCCTCCTCGGCAAGACTTGAAGACGAGGAGGCCTCCTCCTCCTCTCCAGACCGTATAGACCTGGGAGAGGACCCAGAAGAAGGGTCTAAAGTTCTTACCTGGGAGGCCCGAGGGCGACGCCATCCTCCAAAAGTCAGCGGGGCCTTGCCGATCTTGAATACGCGGACTTCAAGAACACGCCGGTCCATCAAGAAACAGGCGTCGCATCTGTCCATATTATGGTTAGGTCCCAGGCAACAAAGACAAACATTATGTTGGTCCATGACAGAAAAATGCCGGCCACAGGAGCACCGACGCATGGGGGCATGGCCCGCTTTCGACTTACGTTTAGCTCCAGAACCAGACATGATGCGAAATTAACACTCTAAACAGAAAAGCTCCCGGCTTTGTCAGTAAAATAATAAGGAACGGTCTTACCGGGAGATGACGTTAGGAAAAACGAACCAGGTTGCAGAACACGGCATCGAAGAACGACAAAAAGCAGGCCTAGTGGTGCAGTAACTTATTCTCACTCGACGTAGCAGGTGCAGCCTCGACGGCGGGAGAAACAGAACTGGGATGTAGGAGGAGTCTGTGGCACCTAACAGCCACCCCTCACGCACCGCGTAGTGGGTCACTCTCGGGGGTGGCGCCGTCGGCGCAGACTCTAACAAAAAAAAAAAAAACCTCCCGTGGCAGGTGCGTGCCTCCGGCTACACCCAAGCAGTCATGAATGGTGAAGATTGACAAGGGAAGATCCACGATTGATGGATACAGTGACAGTAAGAGGAAGGTCAAACACAGTGGTGGAATCCAAGAATGCATGACGCAGTCATAAGGCAATTCTAGGGGGTGGGGGTAGGAGGAAGTAGGCTGTTGTTTAACTAGGATCTGCAGCATATCCATTAGGTAGAGAAATGGGCAGACTGGGTGGGCAAAGCGGCCCTTATCTGCTATCAAATTCTATGTTTCTATGTTTCTTTAGTGCCCTTTCAGGCCCACAGGAGCACTGGTGCTATCGGTTTGGGACACACTTTCTCCAGTGGGCTGCTGTGGGTTATATTTAGTTTGGCTCTGTGTCAGCATAGCACATAGCCACTATGCACTGCACTGACAAGTCTCCATATTTAGACAGCATGCTCCGGTCAGAGCGTGCTTATTGTCTGAATATTGCCCCTAAGCCAGCCGTACACGAATTGTCCCAGAGCACACATGGGTAACTCTGAATATGGGGGCCTATACCCCTTAGCCCAGTGGAATCCAAAGTCTGCAGAACAATGGCTATTGTGGGTAAGAAAGGTGTGCCAGCGACTCAAAGATACTGTTATTATGACTTATAACAGCATGCAAGTGAACATGTTTGGCAAAGATGATGTTTGTTTTATAACTATGAACTGTTTATTGGTGCTTGGTTTAATGGGTTTGATCAAATATTTTAAAAACTGTAGTTACTGGGTTATCATAGCAGGTAATGGGTCTTTCTAACAAGGCTACCAGAACTTCTTACAAAAGTTTCTGGCAGGCATGGATATGTGGGATGCACTGCTTCCTGCATAGCATAAAAGTACCAGCTCCAGGCTTGTTATCCTGTAAAGACCCAAGTCGTGACCAATCAGGTGCTGGTAATCCCCAAGCATTTTATCAAAAACAAGCATTTGTCAATGCTGAATGTTGATTGCGTTGGTCCGTTGAGCTCGCTCACTGCCCCTGTGTCACTCATTTGTTCTGCTTCTCCTGGTGCAGCAGGCTGCTCTTTTGTTCTGGGCTCCTGCCTGCATTGGCACGTTTATCTGCCCACAAAGAAACCTGCAGCTGTCCCGACAGAGCTCTGTTGAGGTGGGTCACTCCCCTTCTCTCACTCGCTCATTCTGTTTCTACTGGTGCTGCAGGCTTCCCTTTTATACTCGGCTAGTGCCTTTGTTGGCGGCTTCTTCTGCCCACAAAGAAATCTGCAGCAGTCCTGACACAGGTCCGTTGAGCTAGCCCACTGCCCCCTCTCTCATTCCATTTCTGCTGGCGCTGCAGGCTGGCCTTTTGTACTGGGCTCCTGCCTGCGTTGCCACCTTTTTCTGCCCACAAGGCAATGCGCAGCAGTCACGATAGAGGTCTGTTGAGCTCGCTCACTCCCCCTCTCTCAATCGCTCGTTGTGTTTCTCCCGGTGCTGCTGGCTGTCCTTTTGTACTGGGCTTCTGCCTGCATTTTCACCTTTTTCTGCCCACAAAGAAATCTCCAGCTGTCCCAACAGAGCTCCATTGAGGTCGCTCTCTCTGCCTGTCTCACTCGCTCATTCTGTTTCTCCTGGTGCTGCAGGTTGCTTTTTTGTACTGGACATCTGCCTGCATTGGCACATTTTGCTGCCCACAAAGAAATCTGCAGCTGCCCCGACAGAACTCTGTTGAGGTGGGTCACTCCGCCTCTCTTACTCTCTCATTCTGTTTCTGGTGGCGCTGCAGGCTGCCCTTTGGTACTGGGCTCCTGCCTCTGTTGGCGGCTTTTTCTGCCCACAAAGAAATCTGCAGCAGTCCTGACACAGCTCCATTGAGGTAGCTCACTCAAACTCTCTCACCCGCTCGTTCCATTTCTGCTGGCACTGCAGGCTAGCCTTTTATACTGGGCTCCTGCCTGCATTGCTGCCTTTTTCTACCCACAAAGAAATCCACAGCAGTCATGATAGAGCTCCGTTGAGATCGCTCACTCCCCCTCTCTCACTCGCTCGTTGTGTTTCTCCCAGAGCTGCAGGCTGTCCTTTTGTACTGGGCTTCTGCCTGCGTTGGCACCTTTTTCTGCCCACAAAGAAATCTGCAGCTTTCCTGACACAGCTCTGGTGAGGTTGCTCACTCCGCCTGTCTCACTCACTCATTCGGTTTCTAATGGCGCTGCAGGCTGCCATTTTATAGTGGTCTCCTGCCTCTATTCCTGCCTTTTTCTGCCCAGAAAGAAATCTGCAGCAGTCCTGACAGAATTCCGTTGAGCTCGCTCACTCCCCCTCTCTCACTCGCTAGTTAGATTTCTGTCGGCGCTGCAGGCTGCCCTTTTGTACTGGGCTCCTGCCTGCATTGCCGCCTTCTTCTGACCAAAAAGAAATCTGCAGCAGTCCCGATAGAGCTCCATTGAGCTCATTCACTCACTCCCCCTCTCTCACGTGTTCATTCTGTTTCGTCCGCTGCTGCAAGCTGCACTGTTGTACTGGGCCCCTGCATGCATTGCTGCCTTTTTCTGCCCACAAATAAATCCGCAGCAGTCCCAACAGAGCTCCGTTGAGCTCACTCACTCCCCCTCCCTCACTTACTCATTCTGTATCCCCGCTGCTGTAGGCTGCCCTTTTGTACTGGGTTCCTACCTGCGTTGCCGGCTTTGTCTGCCCACAAAGACAATGTGCAGCAGTCCTGACACAGCTCCGTTGAGGTCACTCACTCCCCCTCTCTCACGCGCTTGTTCTGTTTCTGCCGGGGCTGCAGGCTGACCTTTTGTACTGGGCTCCTGCCTACACTGCCACCTTTTCCTGCCCACAAAGAAATCCGCAGCAGTCACGACAGACCTCCGTTGAGCTTGCTCACTCCCCCTCTCTCACTCGCTTGTTCCGTTTCTGCTGGCGCTGCAGGCTGGCCTTCTGTACTGGGCTTCTGCCTGCTTTGCCACCTTTTCCTGCCCACAAAGAAATATGCAGCAGTCATGATAGAGCTCAGTTGAGCTCACTTATTCCCCCTCTGTCACTCACTCATTCTGTTTCTCCCACCACTGCAGGCTGCCCTTTTGTACTCAGCCCCTGCATGCATTGCTGCCTTTCCCTGCCCACAAAGAAATCTGCAGCAGTCCCAACAGAGCTCCATTGAGTTCACTCACTCCCCCTCCCTCACTCACTCGTTCTGTGTCTCCCGGCACTACAGGCAGCCCTTTTGTACTGGGCTCCTGCCTGCGTTGTCACCTTTTTCTGCCCACAAAGAAATCCGCAGCAGTCCTGATAGAGCTCAGTTAAGCTCGGTCACTCTCCCCCCTACAGTCGCTCAATGCTAATCTGTCCCAAAGACTGATTTCCGAAAGCGACTGCGGTATTCTGCGGCAGAAGCGTGGAAACACATTTTGGCCAGGATGTGAAAAATGACAGCTGTACTGTTCATAAGGAGGTGTGAACAAATGCCAGTGTTGAAAATCTGGCATGAAAATATTACTAATTTGCAAACTTACAAGGGTGCGTGGAACCTGCACAACACAAGCTTGTAACACAGTCATTTTATGGAATTTAATCACAAAATTTTCAGCTCTGCTCATTAACAGTGTCAGTGTGACTTTCTTAATATGTCCCGAACACTGATTTCCCACAGCGACCGCACTATTGTGCACCGGAAGAGCGAAAACACATTTCGGCCAGGATGTGAAAAATGACAGCTGCACTGTTCATAAGAAGGTGTGGCAAAATGGCAATGCTGAAAATCTGGAGTGAAAATATTGCAAAGTGGCAAAGGTATGAGCATGCGTGGAAACTGCGCAATGCACATTCGTAACACATTCATTTTACGGACTTTTGTCACCAAATTTTCAACATAGGCATTTTAGGACCTCTGCTAATGAACAATGTCACTGTTATTTTCTTAATCTGTCCTGAACACTAATTTCCCACAGCAAGCATGCTATTCTGCGCCAGAATTGCGAAAACACATTTTGGCCAGGATGTGGAAAATGACAGCTATACTGTTCACAAGGAGGTCTGAAAAATGCCAATGTTGAAAATCTGGCATGAAAATATTGCCAAATTTGCAAAGTTCTGAGCATGCGTGAACTACTGCTTGTAACGACGATAAAACAGTCATTTTTTGATTTTTCTCACCTAATTTGCAGTATAGGCTTTTTGAGAGCCCACCTCATGAACACTGGCACTGTTGTTTTGTTAATTGGTCCCAAAAAGGATTCCACGCAGTGACTGTGAAATCACCTTTTGGGGCTGAATAACACCATGACAGTGCCAGAATTCATGAGGATGGGCCCCAAAAAACCCATGTTTAAAATTTGGTGCCAAAATTCCAAAAAATGCCTGATATATGCATCAAAGTTGAAAAAACCCTATTTATTCCATTATACAGCTTACCGGCATGTCCTCAGTTCACGGTTGGCTTTGAAGACTGCAGACGTGTTCCCGTACACTGAAGATCGTCGTGCTGGACTCCGGAGGTAAGTATGGGGTGAGGGTGTGGGGGGCAGGGTGCACATGGGTGGGTGCGGGCTGTGGGAGGGTGGGCAGGAGACCTTGAGGACCGTTCCTTCTTTACACTTAAAAAAAAAAAAGAAGAAAGACATCAGGACCCGTTTTTTAATTTTACAGGGAATGTGGCATGCTGGGGTGGGCTCCCAGCATGCCAACAGAGTCTTTTGTTTGGTGGGGCAGCTGCTTGCAGCGAGGATTGGGCACCTTCGGCACACAACAAAGGGGGTTACATTATGCTGACAGGGATTGGGCACCTGTCAGCAGACAACATGGGGAGTTACATAATGCCGACAGGTAGTGGGCTCCCGTCAACAACTTATAAACAATCTGTTTTCAAACCGAGTTAGAGCCCCATCGGCAAAAAGAAACATGGGGGTGAATATTGTTTGTGAACAGCGGCAACCACTGCCATGTTCTAAAGCAATATTATCAGTGCTTCCAAGTTCCACCCTGCAATAGCAATTCGGCTCCCTCATTGCAGCGAATGGCTTTGGCGCTGCAATGACCAGGCGGCCCTGATTGCAGTGGCTAAAATGTTAGAAAGTTGTGGCACGCTGGCTGAACTAGTGTCAGCAGCAGCATGTCACGGCATTGGGAAAAGGCAGCCAAGCCTTTACAGACTGTGGGGCATTGGCCACAACAGTGCCCTGACTCCACAACCTGCTTCTGGAGAAAGCTGCCGCAATATGTTTCTTGCGCATGCGCGCAATCAACATAAAAAATTTAAATATCCTTTTAGAAAGACAGTCTTTGGTCAGAAAGCTCTTTCATCCCATGTTACTAAAGCATGGAATCTGACACCTAATAGTGTCAGGCATAGCGAATGAGTGTCTATTTTTTTAAATAAATCTAATTTTTTTATCTGAACATGAAGAGTGTGTGTGTGTGTGTGTAAACTGAATACACAACAAACTTGAATTTGTATATTATATTGCACACTTTCTTATCTGAATGTGCAACTTGAATTTTTATATTGTATTTAAGTACAGCACTGTATTATCTGTGGCACGTATTTGCCCTGGGATGCTCCTGAAAATGAGCCTTTGGTTCAACAGCCTTTTCTGGTTATCAATAATAAACAAACAAACAGTGCGGTGCCTCTTCCCGGAGAAAGGTTTAAGGTGGCCTGGTGTAAGCATGCCATGATCACCCTCCCTGGGATGCAGAACCTCCCCTCCCCCCAAAAGGCTCAACCCACTCGTGAACCAATTCTGTGCAATTACAGTCCCCACAAAGCATACAGCTTCTGCTCTACATTAATAAGCACTTAAACAATGATTACAAGAAAAATGGTATCCAGTGATATGGGTGAGTCAAATTGAGCAACTCAATCTGAGCGACTTAATTTGACCACCTGTGAAAAGAGCGAACGTAAAAAGAGAGCGAACATGGGAATAGCAAGCGAAAATGGACAGAAACCACAATGGATGGATACAGCAACAGTAACAGGAAGGTCAAGTAAATGAGGCTATAGGATGTAGTTTGGCCAGGCAGTTCCCAGCTGGCTGTATGGTCTTGTGGAGGCAGTCTATGCCTCTGGTGTAGGAGGATCCAAGTTCAGACCTGGCAAGGTCTGTGGGTGTACCGTATTTATTTTTGTGTATGATGGGACTTAATTTTTTTTTTTCCATTCCTGCTTCCTCGCCCTCCAGGATGTTGCCCCCGTCTGCAGGTTGCCACCCCCAGACAGAATAGTCCTCTCCCGAATTTTCCTCAGTGCCTCCGTGGTGGCCCCCCCCTGCAGTTGATAATAAGTATGGGAGGTGCGGCGGGCATAGCCCCCCACATAAAAGATTAGCAGATATTGGCCATGGAACAGATGCTGCAGATTGATGCAGTTTTCAGGTGAGCTGTAATGCAACTCATCATTCTTCTGGTCAGTGATTTGCACCCATTCATGTTGCAGTTGCTATAAAATTGTCACTCTTATCACATGGAACCCAGAAAAATAACAGCAACATTATTAGGGATGCTGCAAGGTCTTTAAGGAATAAAGAAGGGGGTTAGACAATGAGATATTTCATATAGTATAGTCCAGGCTGGTTCTTCCATGCCCTGCCAGGCCCAGCCTACAATCACAGGGATGCTCTTCACTGGCCCTTCTTGGTGCAGTCAACTACTGTAGCTTGGGGCTGTGCTGTGAGCACCTTTTCAGGCTCAGCCCAATAACAGTGCCCACCCCCAGACTGTGCATAAACAGTACTTCAGCTGTTGCCCAACTGCATTGGAGGGTTATCCTCTCCCCACTGGTTCCAACATATGACCCTGTAATACTACTATTTATTTATCTATTTAGTTTTTGTTAACCGGGTAGGTGTACTAGCCATAAAATGACTATTTTCAGGCACGACCCGGGAGAGTACAACAAAAGGAGAACAGTTGAACAACAGCAACATGGGTACAATGATACAAATAGAGGAACAGTACAGCAGTGCTACAAAAATACAATGGGTAGAAACAACAAAAAATAATGGCAAGCATTATACAGATAATGGTAGTAAGATATTTAATAAGTGCAGAAACCATGGACCCGACCTGTGGCGTGAAAGGGTTAATAAGATAGTAGGGTTATATACAGAGAAATGTGAGGAATGTTCAAACATAACAAGAAAGACTGACAGAAGGAAGGTCAGGGGTGGTAATTGGCAAAACAACAGTGGATGGTCAGCAACAAGGTTCGAGAAGGAAGAGAGCTAGTAGTCAAGAAGTTATTTACAAAGAGAAGGAAAACTATGGGGAGGGGAAGAGGAGACAGTCTTGGAGCTGGACTAGAGCAGGGGTGACATTACTGGTAAGTCTCAGGAGCTTCAGGTCGGGTCAAAGCATGTACAAGCATCAGCTAAGGATAGATAATGACGATATTCACTTTTAAATCCAAAGTGAGACTGAGACAGCCGGAGGTTGAGTGGGAAGAGCATTCCATAGCCTGGGAGCAGAGAATTGGAAGGTCCCTGTGCCTTTAGTCGTCCGACATCTCGGAACATAGAGCAAGGATTTGTCAGCTGATCGCAGGCCATGGGAGGATGGTTGAGGGACCAGCAACGCCGCCAGCCGGGATGTTTTTTTTCCCCGGATGATCGAGTCCATTAGTGATCCAAGGTAGTATTGTCTATTGGCAGAGGGTGAGAGCCAATTCAGATCCTTATAAAGATGGCAGTGAAATTTGAGTCGAGGCGACGAAGAGGCAAATCGGCATATATTGTTATAAGTTACGTCCCATTTTAGTAGGGAGGTTTTATGGGCAGAGGTAAGAATAGAGGAACCATAAGTAAGGGTTGAGAGCAGAATACCTAGGGCAATTGCTAATTTGGCCGAGGGTGTAAGCATGTAGCTTGTTTTGTAAGCTACTCCTAGTTTCAAGTTTACAGCTTAGCATGAGGACTGAATGTGAAGATTAAAATCCAGGGACTGATCCAGGAGGATCCCAAGGTACTTGAAGGAAGTAACATTTTCAAGTGGAAATCCTCCTGGGTGAAGAACCTCCAGCAAACTAGAACAGGTCTTAATCTTTGGTGCAAAACCTAGGAGCATGGCTTTCGTATTCTTTTCATTTAGTACAAGCTTATGGTCTAGTAGCCAGTCTAAGACCTTACTGAAGTCTGAAGTAAGTGATGTGTTTATGCAGGCAATACTAGAAGAACTAGTGTTGATGATCAGGTCATCAGCGTAGAGAATAGCTGAGCAGGATTCCAGGACCTCAGCTGCATTGTTGATAAAAATTGAGAAAAGAAGGGGCCCAAGGACAGAGCCCTGGGGGACCCCAAGGTTGATAGTAGATGTGTTGGACAGGGAGGAGTTAAATTTGACAGCTTGCGACCTGTTTAACAGGTAGCTACAGAACCAGTTTACAACAGGGGTAGAGAAATGGAATTTATGGAGAGTGGAGAGAAGCAGGGGATGGTCTACAAGGTTGAAAGCCTTAGTGAGGTCAATGAAGATGGCACCTGTGAGTTTTCCAGAGTCCATGTTGGACAGAATATCAGTAGTTAGTTGAAGAAGAGCCGTGGTGGTGCTATGACCTTTTCTGAAACCATGCTGAGTGTCTGAGAGGAGACTGTAGCGTCTAAGGTAGTCAATGGTCTGTGATGCAACTATTTTCTCTAGGATCTTGTTAAGGACAGACAGAACTGCTATAGGTCTGTAATTGGCCATGTCCTTTGGGTCACCTTTTTTAAAGACAGGCGCTACTCTTGCAGATTCCCATAGGTCTGGCACAATGCTATGGATAAGGGATAAAGTGTAGATTCTGGCAATCAGAGAGGCAATGAGTGGAGCAGCCAGCTTAAGAAGACAAGGTTCCAGTGAGTCAGAACCAGAGCTGGTATTGGCAGATATGGATCTTAGTAATTTCAGAACTTCCGCTCTTGATATAGCCTTGAAATAGAATGGTGGCGCTGGAGTAGCATCATATGATAGGGCAGTATGGTTGTCTGATGGTAGTGTAGTAGGTAGATTGGAGTGCGATCCACTAGGTTGTAAAGCCAAGGTATAGTATGAAAGATCAGAGAAAAGATTGTTAAAACTGTTTGAGATGGTCCTAGGGTCATTACAATTTGCCCCATTTATGATCATTTCATCAGGAGAGAGCGACTGCGAGGTACCGATAAATGTTTTGACATGGGCCCAGAATTTCCTCGGGTCACAGGCTGAGCTTTGTAGAAGGTCCTTGCAGTATTTGCTTTTAGCAACTGTAACTTGTCTCTTACATCTGTTCCTTAGTTCACGATAGACAATAAGATCTGACTGTAGGCCAGTTTGTTTGTAGTGAATCCAAAGCTTGTCCCTCTGGCGCAGATTAGCAAGGAGGTCTTTATGCAGCCACCTCGTCTTTTTTCCTCTGACCCTCCTAGTAGTCTTGGGGGCATGTTTATATTGAATGGTAAGAAATTCATTTATGAATATCTGTAGAGCAACCTCCACATCCTTTGTTTGATAGATACCTGCCCAGTCAATATTGGAGACATCATAGAGAAATGCATCCTGGTCAATATGAGTTAGATTTGTAAATGTGATTAGTCTTGATGGAGGCGATGGAGGCACAACCATAGATAGGATACAAAAAGTGGGTGAGTGGTCTGTTAGTGCATCTGCAAGGATTCCTGCTTTTGACACATGTTCCATACGGTTAACCATCACCCAGTCTAGGAGTGTACCAGTTTGATGGGATGACGTGGCTCTAGTTGCTTCAGAGATCAACTGGTGAAAATTATAACTAAGCGTGAGTGATTGCAAGGATATTTGAGCTGACCCTAACCAATTGAGGTTAAGATCACCCAGGATGACAGCCTCATTATGATTTACAGTCTGGGAGGTTATGTCAAGGAGTTCTTGAAGACCTACTATTCCCCCAGCAGGGGGATTATAGGCACAGATAATATGAAGCTTCTTTTCCCCCAATACAATAGTTGCCTGTATGAATTCACACACTGTGGGAGAGGCAGATGCCGGGACAATAGAGATGTTGAGGTGGTTTTTGAAGAATAGGGAAACTCCACCTCCACGCTTGGATGAGGATCTATCCCGTCGGAACAGGGAATAGTTAGGCAAGGAGCATACGTCATCAGGTGTTCCGGGTTTTGGCCAAGTTTCTGTGAGACAGAGTACATCAGGATTGTAGAGTTTCACCCAGGCCTCGAGTTCTGCATGGTGACAGGTAAGACTTCTGATATTGATATGGGCAATTAATAATCCTTTCTTGGACATGCCAGATAACTCATTTGGGGAAAAGAAACAGGTAGGTGGACCTGGATTTAGTTTGACATCCCCAGATAGCAGAATAATGATCATGGCTAGGAATCCAAGCCTTGCACAGTGGTAGGTTAGGGTGAAAGCACATCTCCATAGCAGCTTCCTCCTGGCATGTAAAGGGTAATAGATGCTGCCTCTAACAAGGAGTATAGGGTTAGGTTGCAGATAAGGCTTTGTCTCTGCAATCAAGTTAGAGAAAATATAGTTGCGGTAAGCCTCTGAGGAGTCTTTTGCCATTTGGTTACATGGGAGAGTCTATGTGGCAGTGGCCAGGCTGAGTAAAAGGACAAATGACAAGAGTGCCCATAGCAGACTATACTTCGCCATAATTACTATTTGACTTGGGTAGGAAGGCTAGTGGTATACTGAGACAGAGGATTAGCTCTTAGGAATAAAAAGATAGTGTGTGTAAAATTAAGACTGCCGAGAGTGACCGTGTTCCACCGTTTTAACCCTTGGCCAAAATTAGAGATAGAGCAAAAACAACGAAGTGTTCCCTACTAGCGTACCAATTATTTAGAAGAAGTGGATCAGAGAAGCAGAAAGTAAAGCCCCACAAAGGTTAATTAGGAAAGCAGACCAGCCAGAGGCTCTACTTGTGGTAAAGATTACAGTGAGGAAATGAAGACCTATTCAAGATATATTAGATGGCACCCCTACTGGTGGAATTTTATAAGGAACCAGTGGGAGACTAGACAGATAGCAGTAGTGTTCAGCAAGAGTCAATGCAAAGCAGAGGGCGCCGAAGCCCAGAGACTGATAATCCGACAGAGAAAAGGCAGGGCCAAACAGTGGCCGAGCAGAGAGCAGCAGTCCAATTAGAGGAGGGTGGCAGCAGGTGGCCGCCCATCAAACCCGCACAGTGCTAGCCCGGACACTTAACTGGATTTGAAGGTGTCCTGTTTGTCAGGAGAGGTACGGGCAGCTAGCAGAATTAGCCATGCCGCTCACTGGGAGCACAATCAGGCACAGTGGATCTATTTTAAGATATAAAATGTAGGTTAAGATAGGATTTTATTAGCTAGGGCAGGGGGTACCAAGGCAACTTGAAAAATACTCGGGGTAGCAAGAGAGGAAGCCCAGGTATGGAACTGCACAGTAGATAGCAGAGCAGGCACTAAGCAAAGCTGATAGGCAAGCAGATGGTGAAAATAGGAAGATGTCTTTAAAGGGAAGACAGGACAAGTGTTAGGCCTAATAGCTGCACTCTGTATCTTTAAGAGAAGTTGCAATATTAGTGAGAGGGGAGGATAAACATCGCTAGGGGTGGTGCCAAGGGGGGAGGGAGAGTATTTAATAAAGGCTGGAGGTGGGGGATGGGAGGTGGGGGATGGGAGGCTGGGCGTAAAAATTCAAGCAGCAAGGAGACAGAAGGACAGAAAGTGAAAGAGAAATTTAATTATTTGCAGGGCAAAGCTTACAACTCTGACCCAAATGGAATCTGGTCTAAACAGAAAAAACTGTATCACTTTAAACTTAGTTTCTGATCCAGGGTAGCTTACCGCTGGACCATAAAACAAGGAGAGCTGTAATATTTTACAATCTACAAACCTGCAGCCTAAATGAACTTGTACTTCAAACTACCCTTGGAGTGCAAAATTGCTGTAAACAGGCTTAGGTTCACGTTTAAGTTAGGATTTACAAGACAATTTCTACTTAACAAGTACCACAGTCAGAATATAACATTAGCTTAAGGTCCAGAGAGGAAACAGTAGTAGCAAAGAATTAAAGAGCTGCAGCAGCCCATCAGCAGGCAGAGTCGATGGTTCTGGACAGTCCAGTTTCTGCAGCGTACCTTCGGTCTGGTGATCAGTGGGCAGTGCAGCGAGGAAGGCAGCCGGCGGACAGAAGGGGTCATTACAGGATGCCTAGTGCTTCACTATTTAGTCATGGTAATTTAGCAGGCCTGATGACTTTGCATGTGGTTGGCAAACGGCGGTGCATGTAAACACATGAACATCAGGGTTTTGTAACTCAAGCCCCAAAGCCAATTGCTCTTAACTCACAAGGGGTACTTGCAAATCCTGGCCAGATGGCTTAGTCCATTTAATGCTTTCCCAACCTTTAATACAATGTGATGCAAGTTCAGGGAAAGCCCTGCTTTTCTAACGGTTCTCCCAAACCACAAGGGGGGTCTCTGATGCACAGGGGTGATGGCACAGTAGTAAGTTCCTCTCTCTCTCTCTTTCCTTTGAGGAAAGGAAGCCTCAAAGGTAAAGCCCCTATGAGGAAGCTTATATTACCTTGCAGGAAGACTGTGACCCATGGTTAACTTGCAGGGAGACTATGATCCAATGTTAAGTTACTGGGAGACTGACAAACAGTATGAAAAATAAAAACTGATTTTCCAAGATGTGATTTTCATC
The DNA here is from genome assembly GCA_016271365.2 of Neoceratodus forsteri. Classification (NCBI taxonomy): domain Eukaryota; kingdom Metazoa; phylum Chordata; order Ceratodontiformes; family Ceratodontidae; genus Neoceratodus; species Neoceratodus forsteri. The sequence continues at coordinate 758,926,698 of CM028135.1, forward strand.
AGAGAGAAAACAGATGAGTGGGGGAAGGGACAGATCATAATAAATGCACAAGGCAGTTGTGGACAGTGATACAGTAAGGATAGGGTGTGATGGTAAATGTGGCAGGAGATACTGTAGCAGTGAAAACAGAGAATAAGCAGGACCAGGGAAAGGGCAGAGTATTGGCAATAAAAGCAAGTGGGGTGACAAGCAGAAGTAGAGTTTGGTGGGAAGAATTTGAGACAGAGGCTAATATGAAAAAAGCAATATAATAGAAGTGGAAGATTATGAAAGAGTAGAAATAGGGGTAGGTAAAGGGAATAAGTGCACAATGGGTTATGGAGCAGGAAGGAAGACAGGGTGATACAAATTGTGGTGGGCAGAATGGATGAATCATTCTACTACCCTGCACTGCTTCTGCAAGCCCTTCCTCTTACCATCAGCATTTCAGCCCGCCTACCCCCAACTTACCCTGATATATGATGGCAGGGTAAAGGAAGCGACAAAGAAATCCCAGCCAATACAAAGCAAAAGAACTTGAGTGAAAGCTGCCAAGAGGAGGATTCTGAGATTTCTGTAGGATGGCTAAGCACTAAATTGCCAAGAAAGCCAAGACGTGTGTACCACTGGCTGTGATGATGACCAGAAAATGTGTTGAAAACCATAAAAACAAACTGAAAGGGAATCAAAGAATAACTAATGGGAAAGTATTGGATAGGACAGGAATTTATGAAGAAGGTTCACTGGATGGAGTTCAAATCAAACTTACAAATGTGTCTGAGCTAATACATAACGTGCCTAGGAAACAAACACAAAATACATTTCCAAAGATAAATGTGTTTACCTAGCTCGCTGACACATTCGGAGTGACGATGACACACCATTTTGTAAAATTCTGGTTAGCAAGCAAGGAATTTTGCAGACCAGTGTGAATAACACTTGACTCCTTGCTGAACCGGCAGCAATGTTGGCAGCGTGGTCAGAAAGGGAAGGGCTAAATTTCATCAATGATATACAAATGAGTCTTCATGGTGCTACAGGAATACATGCAATGATATAGAGAAGGCTCTGTGTTCATGAGTAATCTTAAAGTTTACAACCCACTTCCTCCATTAGTGCTTTTAGAGGTCTGCACATTCTATCGCTTAAACTTGATAGTTTCATACTATAGCCACATCTACATAAGCAATAAAGAGCAGAGCAGGATTTTTCATCCATCTTTTCTGTTCTGAATGTACTATATATATATATATATCACTCCCAAGACTGACATAGCTCCTGGCTAAACTACAGTGTACTGGAAGTGAGCTTTGGACCTGACCCTTTTGGGTCTGTTCCACATGTTCTTGAAACCACAGGTGGAGTCACCCTTCATCTCCTCCTCCAGTAGCCAGCTTCACCTATCCTACACCATTTCCAGAAAGAAAAACTTCCTCACATCGTTTTCTTTTAAATCAACCCCCACCGTGGTCAGGTTGTGACCACTAGTATTTAGTTGACCCCTTAGTGTGAATAACTGGCTCAAAACTACCCACTTGTATGTATTTTAATGTCTCTGTAAACCTCCTGTCCTTCAGGATGCTGCCTGTTACTCACAGACTGAGGGGGATTCAAAAATGAAAAACTGCAGACTTGGTGCTCATGGTATGGAGTGGTGCACTACAGATGGGTCTCGCTCATCTGAAACAAGGCTAAATTACCATAGCACAACTGCAGCAAAGCTGTGTGTAGGCACTCAGGGATAGGAAGTTCAAATACTGTCCAATGAACGCTGTGAGCTGAACCCAGAAAAGGACTGCATTTAATTCAGAACTCTTGTAAGCTAGACAATATATTTGCTCAGTTTGTCCATTGCTTTGCATACCAACCCAGTTGCTTCATATGCTTCACAAAATTTTACAATTTTAAAGTGCATTATACAGCGAGATAGAAAAAGTACAAGTATCTATCCTGAAGTGCCTACATGCAGCTTTGCTGGAATTTTGCTATGGAGGGGGATTCAAGACTGGAATGTCTGTGGATCTGGCAGCAGAAGTGACCGCACAATTGGGGGCAAACACCTAAACCATGTACTGTATCAAAATCCAACCCTTAAGGAATAAACTGGCTGAATCAAATTCATCAGCAGTGCATCAGGTTTATGGGGTGCTTGGATTCGGGGGATTCCATTTCAGGCCCTATATGTCAGACTAATGGACATTCAGATCCAGAGTCTGACACCATTCTGATACCTTTGAAAAACTGACAGCATTGAAAGCCCCACACTCGACTGTGGGACTGGTCTCAATTTGCACTTCGTATGCAAAAAAGAAAACGTCTTACTTTCAAGTCCCTCAGATCTCTGTCGCACAGCAGAACTAAGTTCTGTGGCAGGGAGTGTAAACTTCAGCTGCACCATTAGGCCTACTTCCATGGCAGTGGGAAAAGTTCTGTGGCACACAAATAGAGTGGTGTTCCAGGCTCATTCCCAAACCTGTGTCATCGGCATCATGAGAAGTAGCACTTCCACTGTGCTGGTGGGCTAGCCTCCAGAATAGAGGAGATATTTCAAGCTGTATTTATCATACCAAACCACTTCTCCTGATGCAGCACATGGCCCCCTCAGGCCTTGACATGCACATCAACCCCTTGTGAGGGAAGGCTCCCTGTCCTGTGTTGCTAGTGCAGCCAAACACTGAGCAATACCTTCCCAGACTAGCAACAGTGATGCGCAACAGTGCAGGATCCATCCTGTTGTCTAGCTGGCTCCCCAAGCTCATCCCAGAACTTGAGTAGCTGGCATGGGAACATAACACACTAATTGCTGAGCCAATGGCTTCCACTACACAAGTTTCTTCATATTTTTTTCTTTACAATTTGACAGAAAATTTCAACATAGACTTTTTATTGCCCCCTTTGAACATGCCAGGTGTTATTTATAAAATATTCACTGAAATGTCATTTTGCACCACAAGTGTGAAAACACATTCTACATATGAACATAACGAACATATGAAAAAGCCAGCAGAATAAAGCCATTTGGTCTGTCTAGTCTGCTTGTATTGCAGGGTCCACGGTTTAAGCTAATAACCCTGCCTTGTTTTGGGCAGGATTTGAAAAACCATATCTGTCATGTTTATGATATGGTATAATAAATTGACTATACTGAAAATTCAGGGGCAGACTTGGAAAAAAAATACCAAAATTATGAGTGAACATTGAAATATTTCAATGTACCTTTACAACGTTGTTTTTTAAGATCTTAACCCAAAATTTCAGCACAGTTTTTTTTTATGACCCCACTCCATAAACCTGGTAGGCAAAATGTTTTCAAATTCTACCTGAAAGGTGATTTCATGGAGCAACTGCAAAATCACCTTTAGGGCCAGATTTGAAAAATGTCAACCTACCTTGTTCATAAGGTGGGGTCCCAAAAAAGGCCATGTTGAACATTTGATGGATAAATAAAGAAAGATAGCAAAGTTATGCATGAATGTTGAAATATTTCAATGTTCACTCATAACGAGGTAATTTTATCATGTTTTTCTACCAAAGTTTTAACATAGTCTTTTTATGACCCCATCTCATGAACCCAGTAAGTGAAAATGTTCAAATCCTGCTTGAAAGGTGATTTCACAGAGTGACTGCAAAATCGACTTTTTGGCCAGATTTGAAAAATGTCACCTACCATATTCATGAGGTGGGGTTCACAAAAGGCCATCTTAAAAATTAGGTGAAAATATATTAAAAAATAGCCAAGTTATGAGTAAATGTGCAAAATGTATTGGAAATGCATTGATCATACTCACCTTGTTTCCTCAGTTCAGAGTTGCAGTTCCAGGAGGAAGATGTGTTTTCACTGCAGAGTGGTTCTACAGCATTGGACAGGTTTTTGGCGAGTAAGGGGTATGGCAGGGTGCTGAGTGCAGTGGTCAGGTGAGGGGTGGGGGGGCTCGGCAGGCAGTGTTGGGTAAGTTACTTTTTCTATTACTTTCTATTACTTTTGAAAACTTGTTCCAGAAAGCTCTGTGCAGTCACTAGCAAGGATGGAGAAGTACTGGAAGATGTAATACACCTTACAGTAACATTTACTTATGTATTTTTATACAAAAGAAATACGTAACTGTAACTGATTACATTTATTTGAAAGTAATTAGTAACTAACATATTACTTTCAAAAAATGTAATCTGTTACAGTTATTTATTATTTTTGTATTAAAAGAAATAAGTAACTATAATTGTAAGGTGTATTACTTTGTCTAGTAAGTCTCCATCCTTGCTAGTGACTGCACAGAGCTTCCTGGAACAAGTTTCCAAATATAATAGAAAGTAAAGGAAAAAGTAACTTACTCAACACTGTCGGCAGGCTTCAAAAGACATTGATGGACTTTTTTGTTTTTCAGGTATAGTTGTGCCAGCTAGGATGCAACACAGTAATGCTGCAGTATATCACAAAAGTGTGCAGTACACTGCAAGGAGCAGTGTAATTCAATAGCAATTATGCCCTTTTGTAATGCAGTATGTTGTGACATGACACTTACTGTGAGCTATTGCATTGCATCATGGCTGCCTCTGTTGTACTCAAAAAAAAAAAAAAAAAGACAAGGGACCGTTCTCTTTATTACAACAGGTAGCACACATATTGGGGGGGGCACTCTACATCCGGTGGGAGCACACTACATTGGGGGCTCAGCACCTTCCTTACGAGTGCCCTCTGTGTGCATAGTGAAAGTGCATTCTGTCTGACTTGCTCAGACATGCATGTAAATTGGGAAACAGACCTGCTTGATTTCTTAAGACTGGCACCTTATTTGCTGATGTCCCAGCGCTTGGGACAGTGGTAAACTGAGGACCTTGCATTTAGTCTCAATTGCCCTCTCATGGTTTTAAAACAGATGAAACCCATCCCACCTATCAACCCAATTATGTTCTTAACCAGCCTTAAGAGTGCTGTTGAGTGGCCTTGTTTTAAATTTATGTCATTTTTAGTACAACACTACACATGATTCTCTGCCTCTTCCTCTCTCAGAATCATTGTAAGGTCTCCTTTTAGATATTACTCAACCCCACTTCATAAAACAAGAAAAGCCCACCATGCATATCATATCTACAAAACTCACTTAATCAAGAGCCACACTGATTCACTCTGTTTTTTTATACTGACACCCTTTTTTTGGTCCAACACTGTAGGATGATCCTCTGCTGCTTCCTATTACTGCAGGACCCAAATGCTGGATTCCTGACCCATAATGATTTTGTGTGAGCCCCAGGAAGCGCTGCTGGGATGAGGAACAAGCATTCTAGTCCAACAGCAGTGATAGCAAAAGGCAATGGATCATCATGCAGGATTCTACCAAAAAAGGGTGTCAATATAAAAATTGGGAGACTCAAGGGGGCTATCAGAGCTGAGTAAGGAGGGGTTTAATGGTCTGAGATGACTGGGGGTGAAAATAAGTTCTTATAAAGCCACAAGAAGGCAGAATAACTGGGGGAAAGAAGTGGGGGCAGTGTCCATCTAACTTACTGGGGCAGTTTCTGTGTAATTTCTGTGGCCAGACCCAGATGCTGTGCCTGGCCTTGATTTCTGCGGTAACTGCTGCACTCCACAGAACTGCAGAAAACTGATGGCCTTGCTTACTGTTTACTGCACTACAGTAGATTGCATCAGGCTGATTCTGCTGACTCCCAAGCTGGCATTTGCAATAAACAGAAATCCCAGAATCCCAAGCAGCTAATGTCAGAGGTGGGTACCACTGGGAGATTCAATAGCCTGCAGTGGCCAAGTACAGTCCTCTGGCCCTGAGAGGACAGTGGGACCAGTAAACAAAAAGGTCAGCGCTTAAAAGCTCTAACATGCACTGCAGCCTATTGAATCTCTCACTGTTGCAGCCAAGCTCTGACCTAAGCTGCTGGGAGTTCTAGGACTTCTGTCTGAGGCAAATGTCAATCTGGGAGTCAGAAGAATCAGCCTGATGCAATCTGCTATACTTCAGTACAGCAAGTAAAAAAAAATGTTTTGGCACACAAAGTGCCAGTTGGGGTTCTTAGTGCTGACTATTCCCCCTTCATGGCACTGGATTCAGTACTGGACTCAGAATCGGAATTTCCAATACCGCATCTAACTGTTAAGTACAAATACCCCAACATGCAAACACACTAAAAGTTCCACGGCCCACTCTTGAAACTTGAAAAAAGCCCCCCTCCCCCCATCTCAAAACAACCATTCTCCCCTTTCCTCTGTAACTTATAGTGCCTGACATCTTCTGACCAGAGTATGGTGTGCTCATCAGGGTGGTAATCACACACATCACACACCTCCATCCAGTTACTCAGGCACTTCATTGGAAAAATCAGGTTTAGAAATTCCCCTCTCCCCAGGGTGCCTGTCTGTTACTCAGGAGAGAGGCTGTGGAGGATTCAAGTTTGGAAAGTCTGTGCACACAGCAGCAGAGGTGACAGCATAGTTGGGGGCTAGCACTTTAAACCATATATCAAAATCCAACTCTAAAGGAATAAATTCATTGTTCAAGATAAATAAAATCAAATTTATCAGCAGTGCTTCAAGTTATTGGGGTGCGTGGACCCAGTCAATCCCATTTTATTTCCTATCCATCAGATTAGCAGATATTCTGACTCTTGACTCCAATACCGTTCCAATGCCTTTGAAAGGGCAAGAGTCAGCACTAAGATCCCCACACCCAACTGTGAGGCTGTGGTTCCAATTTGTACTTTGTGTGCAAAAAAAAAAAATTACTGCAGTATGTAGATTGTATTAGGCTGATTCTGCCGACACCCGTCCCAAGCAGACGTTTGCTGTGACCAGAAATCCCAGAATCCTCTTCAGCTGATGGCTGAGCTGGGCTGCAACAGTGGGAAACTCAATAGCCTGCAGTGGAAAACTGCAGTCCTCTGGCCCCAGGAGGACAGTGGAGACAGCAAACAAAAGATCAGAAATATAAATGGCCTAACATGCACTTTAGTCTATTGAATCTGCTACTGCTGAACCAAACAGAGTTTCGAGCACGCACCAACCTCATAAAAGGGACGCCAACCACAATTACTGATATCACATATTTTAATTATTGACAGAGCAGTCCTGCCTGATGCATTTCAGGCAAAGTGTCCTTTATCAAAGGCTGAATCTGCCATAGCTCTGACATCAGCTGCAGGGAATTCTGGGATCTCTGAGTATAGCAAATTTCAGCTTGGGAGTCAGTAGAATCAGCCTGATACTGTTTACTGCAGTATAATAAATTGTAAGTAAATAAAAAGGTCTTCCACACAAAGTGCAAATTGAGACCAGACCCACACTTGGGTGTGGGGTTCTTAGTGCTGACCGTTCCCCTTTAAGGCATCGTAATTGGTACTGGATTCAGAATTGGAATTTCCGATACCACACCCAAATGTCAAGTATATGTAAGCACCCTTTGGGTACTTATTAGTTAAATTTTGGGAGAACAGTGTAGTCAGGGAGGAATTGGTAACTGTGGTACCTGTGAGTCTGGGAGGAAGGGCTTGCTTGCTGCCAGCAGGGGGTCCCTCCCTTGGAATACATTATTTATTTATTTAAATTTTGGTAACTGGGTAGGCCCACTGAGACCACTACAGTCTCTCTTTCAGGGGTGACCCAAGATTAATTACATATAAAGATAATAAAACAGTAAAAACAGCACAAGCAATTGGGTAATACATACATTGCAATAGGGACATAATAGATGACACACAGGTAAGTTAGGCACAATTTAAGATCAGCATGAGGAATTAAACAGTTATAGAAAAATAAAACAATTACATATATCCCATCAGAATGTAAGGGGCACACTATTACAGCAAGGGCAAGCCAGCGGGGCCGGCAATGTAAAATTTTTCAAAGATCTGTACAATCTCCCGAGGTTCCATTTTAATAGAACCATCAGAGGCCCTAAGCGAAGGGATTAGGCGGGAGCTCTCCAGCTGGCAAAGTCGGAGGGCGAGCAGCTTACTGGCTTTTTTGCCTTGCTCTACATATCTAGCTTTGGTCTTGACCAGAGCATATTCTGCTTTTTCTCTTATTAATTCTGTGTATTTATTACGCATTGCTAACAGCTCTTCTAGGATACCCAAGGAGGCAGTGGAGAATGGGGAGTTTTCTTTCTCTTTAATCTGGGTTAATAAAGACAAAGCTTTAGAGTCCCGTTTCTTTTTCCTTCTGGAGGCAGTCTTAATAAACTCGCCCCGAAGGTAGCACTTCAAGGAGCACCAAAGGAGGTCCCATCTCGAGACTGAGTCCCTATTATGTTCCATAAAAGTAGCAATGAGCTCCTTAATATGAGATTCCAACGACTCATCCTTCAACATCTGGGTGTTCAGTCTCCAGATGGTTTCCCTCCGAGTATGGGGATCCAATGAAATAGCCATCCAGACTACCGCATAGTCAGATATCACTATGGGTTCTATACCTGTCTGGTAAAGACTGGGCATAAGGGAGCAACTAATTAGGAAATAATCTAATCTTGACCAGGTCTGATGGACACCTGAATAAAATGTGTATGACTGACACGTGGGATTTAAAATACGCCACGGGTCACCCAGCCCTAACAAGGTTATTAAATCTCTTAAAGCATTCTGTGAAGATGAAAGAGGCTTCAGCGGTCTATAAGTCCTGTCCAAATCTTGGAACAGGGGAATGTTCCAATCCCCACCCAAAATCAGGAGGGCAGGAAGGAGCATGGCGATTTTGTAAGCCAGATCCATCAGGAAGTCAGGATCCCCTCCTACCAGGCCATATATCGAACCCAGGACCACCGTATTGTTGTTTAAGATACCTTTGATTAGCACATATCTCCCAAGAGGGTCAGTGATCGTATTATCTGCCTGGAATGGGATGTGCCTTTTGATAAGGATGGCCACCCCACGGCTTGCAGATGAGTTTCCTGCTGCAAAAACCTAAGATATTCCTTGTCTACATAAACATAATAATTCCTCAGCTGGCAGGTGGGTTTCCTGGAGCAGAATAATATCTGCGTTTAAAAGTGAACAGTGCTTAAGTACTTGTAACCTTTTCAGAACATCTCTTACTCCTCTAACGTTCCAAATAATTATTTTAGTAAGACTGTTTACCATTTTCCCTCCACACTTCAGGTATCAGCCTCAAAAAATTCTGCGTGCCCCAGATCAACCCCTTAAGGCACACTCCAGCCCACCCCTTCCCCTACTCCACTCCATAACCTTATTTAAGACAGTAAAACTCAGTTTTACAGAGACAATTATCCTATCCAGTAACATGTGAGCCCTTAAACTTTCTGCCCTGATAATAATTGGAAAACTCAGAAAAAATATCCAGATTCCGAATACCCAAAAAACCCAACCCCCCAGCCCTTAATAAACCCCCAGAACTATGTACAATAGGCCTCTCACCCCCAGTCTGAATAAATGCAAACCAAAAAACTTTCCATGTGATTGGCCAAAACCCCATGGCAATTACCCCTACCGCCACAGAATTAAAGGACAAGTAGGGAATTGTTACCCCTTGTGATTCACAAAAAACTACAGCTCGGCTCTGAACTAAGGGACCATTAAAATAAATGGCACTTATATTAAGGCTGATCGAGACGCCATCTTCCCCCACATCAGTCGCCTGTGCAGCGTTCCCAAGTCGCCCCCAATCTGGAGCCCCACCCACCCCTTTCATTATATTGAAGCCATTTCAAAATTATGAGCCTTATTTCCAATCGGGAGGATCAAACTGTAATGAACTGAGTTTTATAAGAACTCAGACCGCGATCCAAAAATGTACTCCTACTAGAAACCCCTTATTCCACCTGCAATCATTAACATGACCAGTCCCTCCCTTCTAGGCCTTGTTATGGCTTCAGAGCCGTGGATACAATCAAGCTTAGTCCTTACCATGGGCTACCTCCACGAAAATAAGAGGTCATAACATGGGCTGTTACTGGCATCAAAACCTTCTCCATCACCTAATTAAGTTAGAGAATCCAATCCCAGGCCAGCAAAATAAAATAGAAAAACTGACCTGAATCCACAGATTTCATGCCTGCTTAGTGAATGGGGGAAAGATAAGGAGGGTGCTCCCACTAGTCCTCTAGATGTTGTCCCACTGGGAAACTGCCCTCCTTTAAAAAAGGTTCCTGTATAAACCGGAGTGTTACCAGGGTCCCACCCTGAGCGTGACACTACCCTGACCCCACCCGCCAGCACAGAAACCGGCATAATACCCCCAGATAGACCAAGCACATCCCAGGACAAACCAGCCCAACAGGTAAACAGATTAAATAAATCCCTTGTCTATAATTATAGAAGCACTACAGTCCGTTAGAAGAAAGCTCATCCTTCTTTAAACAAACTAGGTAGCTTCAAGGAAAGGTCTGCAGCAGCTTGTTCAGGTGTGTCATATGTGACCAGGAACCCTAAACTGAAACGCAGAGCTTGGCTGGGTACTATTTCTGTTTCTAATTCCTTGGACTGTGGGTTGCTTAGGTTGTACAGTTCCTCCCTCCCACCTAATTTACCACCTGGATATCCCTAGATGGGGGGGTCTTACATATAAATACCCCTCCCTACTTAATAAACACACTGGAAGCTCCCTGGTGCACTCTTGACACTTGAAAAAAGATACCTGCCCCCACACACATACACACCTCAGTGGAGCCACTCTCCCTTCCTGTTCCCCTGTAACTAACACTGTCGGATATCTTCCGACCGGAATGCGGTGTGGTCATTAGGGTGGCCATCACAGACATCCATCAGGTTACTCAGGTGCTGGCCAGGACAAATCAGGCTGTACTTCCTTTCCTTTTTCTGTAGTCCCTGTAGCATGCCACAACATCTAAAACCCAGAAGAATGAAGTACACTTGGAGGTCAGTTCTGGGAGTTGCCAGTATGGCACTGCATTGGGGAAACCTACTAACTTTCAGTTAACCCAAAAAGTGAACAAAATATAGCTGGTAATTCTCATTCGATTTTTTTTTTCCATGCTTCAGTGATTCATATAATAGATCATCTGGTGCCAAAGTGCAAAGTTAGCAATAGGCTACATCAGCAGTGCAAACAGACAAAAAAAAGTTTAACTTCATACAGACCTCCCACCTAACTGCCTCACAGACTAATCCCAGAGCTTCACTCATTGAGCTTCATCAGGGGGTATCACAACAAGCTGCCCACTTTTGCCCCTCGCACGCAAGCACCCAACACTGTTATCTAAGCACTGCATGCCCTAGCGCCAGCAGGGGTAAGCTGATTGGGAAAAGCAGGTTGTAGACAAACTAAACTTATGTTTAAATCCTTTGTTTCCACTGTTTTAGGAGGAATCAGAGGTTTGGCATCTGTACTCAGCTGCAGGAAGAGACAGAAACAGCAAAGTAGCATTCTGACCAAATGGAAGGCTCCAGGGGTTGTTTAAAAAATGGAGTAAAAGAGATTTTCAGCATGTACTATTTGATTAAGCTAGCACCAGCAAGGGGAAGCTTTTGGGGCAAAAAAGGTTGTAGACAAACTAACATTGTTTTTAAATCCTTTATTTTCACTCTTAGGAGGAATTAGAGGTTGGGGGATGGTGCTCAGCTGCAGAAAGAGATGGAAACAGCAGGGGAGCATTTCGACGACTTGGGAGGCTACAGGAAGCCTCTACAGGAGTAAAAAATCCCTTCCACTCAGCATGTCCCATCACACTTGTGTCCCAGCATGGGAGTGGAACAGAACTGACATCCAGACAGGAAACTCTGCCAGTCCGCTGAGGTAAGGTTTAGTACCAGTATACTTGTTGCTGCCTGAGTAGGAGAGTACAGACGAAGATACTGGGTAACAGCAGGGGGAAGAGAGTTAATAGAAGCCGAAACTATCTGCTGTTAGGGAGGGAGGAAATGCCCTATCTAGGGTAAGTGTACCAAGGAGTAAAGGTAAAGTTAAAAGGGAAAAACTAATGGTGTGGGAATAGAAGCAACACCCTTTCTAGAGTAAGGGTACAAGGAGGATAAAGGAAGCAAAAAAGGGGAAAACTTCAAACACCCTATCTAGGGTCACGATACAAAGGGGTTAAGCAAAACAAAAAAGTGGAAAATTAGAAACATGCTATCTAGAGTAAAAGTGCAAAGTTATTTTCTGTTGACATAGTGAGTGAAGGAACAGGAATGTTGGGAGTGGTGCAGTACAGTGGTTGTGGAGCGGCAGTTTCCAGAGAGACCATATTATTATTCTGTGGTGACAAGGTAAGTCCCATTAGGCACAAGTGCCTGTTTTCAGGGGTGACCCAGGAGCACTGGGGAAGTTAAGTGATTTGCTTAGAGTCACGAAGTATGCCAATGGAGGTTGTGAGACTCAAACCCAGGTATGCTGGATGTACCAAGCTCACTCACAGCTCATTAGTCTAACCTCTAGACTATACTGCCAAGTCTCTGGAGACTGAGGTGCTGCCCCAACTGTACACCCCCTCTCTGAGCTAAGGGAGGAAGTCACTAGACTCCAGTTGAGTTGGCTATGATTTGGGAGACCTCTTCCCCAACCCAGTGGCCACCAAGTCTACTATGATTCCCCCAGAGGATGCCAAGAGGAGAGCCGGCTGGACTGAGGTAGGCTTCAGGAAGGTGAGGGTGATGGATCGGGGGCATATTCCTCAGCCGGTGGCACTACAAAACTCATTCACCACTCTGGCAGGATGAGACTGCCATGAGGAGGCACGCATGGTAGTGGCTAGGGAGGATGTGGGGGATTGTCCTTAGGGGAGGCTGCATGGTGGGAGGTAGAGGATCCTAGCAGAGGAGGAAGCAACTTTTGGTGGGGGGCTTGATCATTAGAGGGTAGATTTGGAAACAGGAAGAGAGGGAAAGAGGTAGGTGAGGTGCCTATCGGGTACCTTGGCTCAGATGGATGGAAAGCAGATCCTAAGGATCGCTAGGGCAGTGGGGCAGGAGGGGAAACTGGATGTTATTGTCCACCTGGAGACTAATAACATGGCTAGGGAAGGGGTTGGGTTTGTGCAGGGACATTGTAGGGAGCTGGGGAGGGATCTTAGGCAGGCAGCACACTCAGTGGCTTTCACTGAGGTGCTGTCTGTCTACGACGGAGGGAGGATAGGGTTCTCCGCACCAGGAGCTTCAACTCATGGTTGAAGAAATGGTGGCAAGATGAGAGCTTTGGCTACATTGGGGACCAACCTGGAGGGATAAGGGCCTTCAGAGGGGTGATGGCCCGCACCCATCTGGGAAGGGAAGGGAATCGCAGTCCTCAGTGGATGGTTTAAATGTTACTTTGATGAACATTTAAACTAACCAAGAGGGGATGGTGGAAGAAATCAGCACAGACTGAAGCAGACACATAGAGGTCTTGCGGGGAGGTAAATCACTCTGGGAACAAAATAAACAAAAAGGTAGAGTGGTACAAATGAAAGGGGACAGAACCATGAGCTGTCAAAAAAAAGAGGAATAGGAGGCAGGGCAAAAAGGAAAAAAGGGAGGTAGCATACAGAGTGGTAAAAAAAATGTGGAAAACCATGTGCACATATGGAAGTAGTCTAGGAAACAAAATTCCAGACATTGAGGCCATCATGTTGGAGGGAGACCTGGACATGGTAGCCATTACTGAGTCGTTGTGCACAAGAAACCATGACTGGGACATGGCCATACCCATACCCATACCTTGCTATACTTAGTTCAGGAAAGATACGTGGGAAGGAAGGAAGGGGAGGAGGGGTAGCGATGCATTGTAAGGGAGGATATTAAAGTGATGGAGACACAGGGAATTCAGGGGAAAGGAGGGGCTGTAGATTCTGTGTGTCACCCTGGAGACAGGAAATGGAGTCACTATTCACACTGGTGATGTACAGACCTCCAACACAGAGGGAGAAATTGGGTAAGGCACTGGTGAAAGCCATTTGCACAATGGTGGAAAAAGGGGAGGTGCTGTTGGTGGGGGACGTCAATCTGCTGGATATAGATTGGAGCCTCCCAGCTACAGCTTCAGCTAGAAGCAGAGACATTCTGGTCTCCCTGTGGGGGGTTCTCAGGCAACTAGTCAGGGAGCCACTCCTGATGGAGCAGTACTGGACCTGGTGCTAACAGGGAAAGTACTGTAGATATCAAGATGGGAGGCCACTTGGGGACCAGTGATCACTGTACAGTGTAGTTCAACATAAGGATGGCACTGGAAGCAAATCACATAAGGACAACGGTCCTGGACTTCAGGGGGGCATATTTAAAAAAAAGTAGGTGAATGCCACAGAGGCGACCAAGCAGAGGGAATGACCTGGGTGGGCTGGAGGAACAGTGGGATATGCTAAGGGAAGGCATAGTCAAGGCAACAAACCTCTGCACAAAACTGAGTAAAAACAAGAAGAAAAAGAGACTGCTATGGTTTTCAAAGGAAGTGGCTGAAAAGATAAAGACTAAAAGGCTACCATTCAAGAAGAAGTATAAAAAGATGTAGAGGGAAGAGGACAAGGTGGTCTTTCAGGAGAAATAGAGGGAGACACGGAAAGCAGTGAGGAGTGCAAAGGCTCAGGCTGAGAAAAGGCTATCCCTGGGAGTAACAAACGGAGCAAGACATTTTTCAGGTACTTAAGTGAAAAGAGGAAGATTGTTGCAGGGATTGTAAGGTTTCAAAGATCAGGTGGGGACTGTGCAGAGGAGGATCAGGAAAAAGCAGATATCCTGAATAAACACTTTTGTTCAGTCTTCAAAGAGGAAGAGGATGGGCCACATAAATGCAACAGGAGCACTGGAGGGAGGGAGGCAGACACAAGTCCTTCTACGGAAAAGAGAATCCTGAAGGGACTTGCAAATCTGAAAGTGGACAAAGCTATGGGGCCAGACGAGGTACACCCAAGAGCACTGAGGGAGCTCAGGGAGGTACTGGCAGCACCTCTAACAGTCCTTTTTAACAGCTCACTGGAAACAAGAGTGGTTCTGAAGGAGGGCTGATGTAGGCCCACTCCACAAAAGCGGTAGCAGGGAGGAGGCTGGCAACTATAGATCAGCCAGCCTGACATTAGTGATGGAGAAGCTGATGGAGTCCCTGATAAAGGAAAGGAGTAGGCAGCCTAATTTAGAAACTGCTCTCAGAGTGCTGCACAATCTAGTGAAGCAACACTGCATGTAAATTAAAAGTTGCGCAATGAAAATTTAAACGTGGCAGAAAGAGTTAAGGCTTCTCCTGAGCTCCTACCTCCACAGTGCTTAGTGCTCTGACCCATCTCAGCCTCTGGGCGGCAGCGCTGATCCGACTCTTCTTCTGCCTACATTTTGGCTTTCTGTGTTTCCCGCAGCTGCTATACGGCTGCTCCGCACTCGCCCCCCACCACTCCCACCCTTAGCTGCCATCAGTTATATAGTGTAAGCCATAGACCAGACCACATCCAGGAAAATTATCTCCTCACTTTCCCATTAGCAGGCCACATCTCTTTTTGCCACTAGAGGGCGTCCGAATATTTTTTGCTTCAAATCCCTTCCTGACTCCTCAAACATAACCCTTCATCTAAACCTTGAAGAGTGTGTTTCTGCCTTAAACCTGTGAACAGATCTAACAGTACTGCACTTAAGTTTAGCACCTCATTCCAAAAACCCACCATACAAGTGACATTCCTAGTAAACAACATGACTATAAATCCTTGTGTAATTGTCAAGCTAGGTTTTATTTTTGCTACCCACATCTGGCTCCCTTTACTATACTGCCCACCTCTCATGAACCCTCACTACACCTATCCTGAGAACTATAAGCTCTCCAACATGCTTATGCTATCTCACATGTCCCTACCCACCTCACCACTATGTGTCCATTATAAGTTCATCTATCACTTAGCCTACACCCTGCATAAATCCCCGCTCTGCAAACACACACTGTCTGCCCCTTTCATCCACCGGAAACTGTGGTACCTGCTACTCCTAGCCTTAATGCTAGCTGAGGATATTGAACTAAATCCAGGGCCTGAAAGCAGCTTACCCCATTCGGATACAATCTGGAAGGACACCTAGGGCCTCCTCATTGTTCACTTGAATATTGGGAGCCTGCTCCTCATAATTTAACAGAACTTGAGGTGTGGGTTGTTCAATATAACCTGATATCTTTTGCCTATCCGAAACATGGCTAAAACCCTCTACCCCAGTCCCCTCTGCTCAATAACAAATTACAATGTAATTAGGCTAGACAGGCCATCATCTAAGCGTGGAGGTAGTGTTGCTATCTTCTGTAAGTCTCATCTATTACTATCCCATAATGTCTTACCTACCGTCTCCCACTGTGAAGTGATTCACGCTACCTTACAGCTTGGCTCCAAGAAATTACACATAGTCTGCACTTATAACCCTCCTGGTGGTGGCATCACCTGTCTTGAGGAACTCCTCTCCCATGTGGACAATACCATCAGCTGTAATGAAGTCCTTATACTGGGGAACCTCAACTTAAACTGGACCGGTAAATCCAACCAGTCCTCTCACACTGTGGTACAAGGCCACAACCTTCACCAACTAATCATTGACCCAATTAGGATGATGGCTCCCCCTACATCCAGTACACTTATCAACTGGGCCCTTACAAACCACCTTGATAGTATAGTCTGTGCTGGTACCCTTGCAGATGCAATAAGTGATCACTCCCCAATCTACTGTATCTGGTGCTCCACTAGTAGGCCATCTCCTCCTCCAAACCTCATCACTTTCTGCAACCTGGCCAACTTTAACTTAACACAGTTTATGCATGATCTCTCTATGATAGACTGGTCACTCATCTACACTGCAGCCAATGCCAGACAGCCCTTGACTATTTCCTGGCCTTGTTTGGCCTTCTCCAAGACACCAATGCTCCCCGTGTCACACATCGTATTTGTGGAACTCAAACAAAATGGTTAACTAAAGACCTCCTCACACAAATTAGGGCTAGGGACAAAACTTGGTGGCATTTCAAGGCCTTGGGGCTTCAGTCAGACTATAATGACTACAGAGTAGTAAGAAACACCTGCAAAAGGAACATTCGATTAGCAAAAAGCTCCTTTTGCAAAGACATGCTAAAAAAAGCTGCAGGTGACTCCAAGAAATTCTGGTCAACCATAAAAACCTTCCTTGGAGCTAATCACACGGCCACTGCAAGAGATATGCTGCTAAATGGCATTCACTGCAATAATCCGGTGACCATCGCCAACTCTTTCAATCGACATTTCTCAGACCTATCTAGCTACCTGGCCTCTTTCCCCTCTAGACACTCTGCTCCCCCACCCAGGGATACAGAACCTCTACTCATGCATCTTCCATTTAGGTTCCACACCATCACAAGAGTCAAAGTTCTAAAGCTACTACTCTCCATCCCTGACAGCACCAGCTCAGGGTCTGATGGTTTGGAACCTAGGCTCCTGAAAGCTGCTGCCCCTCTCATAGCTTTCCCCTTAACAAAAGTCTTTAACCTATCACTATGCCATGGTACAGTTCCTAATATCTGGAAAATAGCTAGAGTTACACCCATCCCTAAAAAGGGTGATCCTAAAGAAATCTCTAAATACCGACGTATAGCTATTCTCTCTGTGCTTAGCAAAATCTTGGAAAAATTAGTGGCAACTCAATCCATAGATTATCTTCAGAAGCATAACCTTCTCTCTTGCTCCCAGCATGGCTTCTACAAAGGCCACAACACATCCACCGCACTCCTAAAACTCACTAATGACATTTATGCTTCCATGGACTTGGGCCTCCTGACAGGTGTGGTGTTCATTGATTTAACAAAGGCATTTGATCTGGTCAACCATACCCCCTTCCTTGAGAAACTACATTCCCATGGCTTCTCTGCCGGCGTAGTGGCCTGGATTCATAGCTATCTGTCCGACAGGAAACAGGCTGTAGTTTTCAACTCAGCCATATGTGACCTCTCATCCTTACACATTGGCGTTCCTCAGGGCTCCATACTTGGCTCCTTGCTTTTCTCAATCTTCATTAATGACCTTCCGCTGCTTGCACCAGCCTGCTCATCCCTGCTCTACGCGGATGATCTTGTTATTTACCACAGTGTAAGAAATATCTGACAGAAACCACTCTCTAACCTTAGACTTCTTAAGTATTCAGTCCTGGCTAACAGAGAATAACCTTGTTCTTAACACAAGCAAGACACTATCCATGCTCATTGGCTCACCAGCCAGACTTAAAGCAAACCAAAACTCCCTCAAAATATAATGTGCTGATGGTTCCCACTGGTTGGTGCTAGCTGCTTTAAATAGCTGGGCATTCTTCTTGACGAATCTCTAGATTTTGATCTGCACATCATCACCACCTGTAGATCTGTCAGTGCTAAGACAGGAGATGCCTACTGCACTAGCTATGCCCTTACTCCATCTGCTAGACTAGCTGTGGCACAAGGCCTTCTGCTCCTAGCCCTGGCCTATGGTTCAGTCACCTACCTATCTGCTACAAAGTCCTCCCTCTATAAATGGGACACCAGCTATAATACTATCTGCCACTATGCCTCTGCATCTCCATGATACAAACACCATTGCCAGCTCTATGCTGACCTAAAATGGCTCTGCCCCTCTGCCCATCGACTCCAGTCCTATGGCTCTCTAATTGACGGTATTGCCAGGTCAGGCCTCCCTCAATCACTCACCTCTCTGCTTCACTCACAACCCCTCTCCTATGGGCTCCGATCTACCAACCAAGCCACTCTCCATATCCCCAGAAGCAAAACCAATATGGGTGCATGTGCTTTCTCCAGCTTGGATCCAAAATACTGGAACTTCATACCTCAAACTATACATCAGGCTCCCACTCATGCCAACTTCAAGAAACTTCACTGTGTTTATCTGCATGCTACTAACCCTTGCACTTGCTTTCATCCACCTTAGACCATCCTTCTCCCTGTCCTCCATGTCCCTAGGCAACTACTCCTCTGACACCTTTCTCCACCTCTCATACAACCCTCCTTTACATGCTTTCTCTCATCCCCTACCCTCTTCCACTGCTTCACACCACTATCCCGCTCCCTCTCCTCCCTGTTCTACTTCTCCTAATCCAACGGTCACATAATAGTACTTATTGTTTATTGTATATACTATTTTTGTGCAATGCCTGTTTTTATTAAATGTTTTTCTGTATTCTTGTCCAAACTGTATTGACTAAATCATGCTGAACAATGTTTCTCCTAACCCTAAAAGCTGATTGTTTGTGATTCCCCTCCTCAATGTGTTACATATCTCATGTACTGCGTCACATGTATACTTATGTATTTCAACTTGTATCTTCCCGGATCATGCCTGAAAATAGGCATTCTTATGCCTAGTGCACCCACCCAGTTACCAAAAGCAAATAAATAAATAAGTGGGTTACAAGACCCAAGGCAGTACAGATTCATGGGGGGGGGGAGGGGGGAGGTCATGTCTGAAAAATCTGATCGATTTCTTTCACTGGGTGACCAGGGAAATAGATCAGGGTGGGGCCGTGGATGTGGCCTACTTAGATTTCAGTAAGTCATTTGACACTGTTCCACATAGGAGACGCATAAGGAAACTGGGCAGCTAAGGGATGGGTCCTCAAGCGATAAACTGGGTAAGGAACTGATTGAGGGATAGGTGACAGAATTCACTCCAGGGAAGGAAGGGTGACCAGTGGGGTGCCTCAGGGCTCAGTACTGGGACCAGTCCTCCTTAATGTCTTTATAAGTGACATTGCAGATGAGCTGGAAGGAAAATCTGCCTCTTTGCAAATGACATCAAAATCTGCAATAGTGTGGACACTCTTGGGGGGAGGAGAAAATGTGCAGAGATTTGAGAAAACTGGAGGAGTAATCAAGGGCATGGAAGATGGGTTTCAATGTGAAAAGTGGAAAATCATGCATTTAGAGCACAGAAATGCAGAGGCAAAGTACAAAATGGAAGAAGAGATATTGACGGTCACCAAACAGGAGAAATGCTTGAGATTAATCATATTTGATTACTTCAAGGTGGAGGGGGAGTGCAACAAGGCAGCTGGTAGGGCCAGTAGGATGCTGGGGTGCATTATAGGAGGGTTATCATAACCAGAAGGAGGGAAGCAATGTTGACACTGTATAGATCGTTGGTGAGGCCCCATCTGGAGCACTGTGTGCAGTTCAGGACATCATGGGCCAGATTCTCAAAACTTGGCACAGTCACCCATTGCTTGCCTGGGACCCTGCACCTGATTCTGTATCGGGTCGGGTCCTGGTGGCAAAGGCCCACAGCTTACGGCAACTGTGGCCATGCACCAAACAGTCAGTGCATCTGGATGGCATGCCACAAGCTGTAAGGAGGCTGTGCGCCACTCTAGGAAATCCCTGGTGGTCTAGCAGACCCCCCAGCCCTGATCTCCTTTTATGAACCCCCTCGGTCCCGACCCTCTTTTATGAATATTAATTACGCCCCTGGTGGTTTAGCTCTGATCTGTCCACATAATAATAGATAACATTCCCTGGTGGTCTAGTGGATCCCCAGTGCTCCACCCCAGCAGGCAGTGCCCCACCACCCTACTCTCCCCATCCCATCTCCAAGCCAGAGAATGGCACATCCCTCCACACTCCATCATGGCCGGCCACTGACTAAGCTGTCACTGAGCATGTACTGTACACAGTATGCATTCAGTGAAAACTCAGACACGGCTGGTTGTGGTGGAGTGTGGAGGGTGGTGTCGGTCACCAACTCAGGGATGGGATGGGGGCAGCAGGGTGGTGAGGCACTGCCTGCCAGGGTGGGGGGTCCACTAGACCACCAGGGACTGTTATCTATTATTACATGGGCAGATTGGGGCATTGGGGGTCTGCCAGACCACCAGGGATATCATTACTATTAATAAAACAGGATTGGAGCTGGGGGGATCTGCTAGACCACCAGGGATGTTTCTCATTTTAATAAATGGAGATCAGGGCTGGGGGGGCAGTCTGCTAGACTACCAGGGACATCAGTAATATTAATAAAAGTGGATCAGGCTGGGGATGTGTTTCATTTTAATAAAAGGGGATCGAGGCTGGGGGGTTCACTAGACCACCAGGGACATGACTGGATTTAATAAAGGGGGATAGGGGGCCTGCCACACATGTTCCCCATCTGCCAGGGAGGGCTCAGAGAGTGGCGCCAGTGCTCTAACCCTCCCAGTGGGTGAAAGTCTAAGTACCCTTAGACCAGGCCTGGCTTTTAACCCCTAGGAGGGTTTAGAGAATCCTGAATTAGGGGATGTGGCAGCTTGCATCTGCTGCATGACCCCTAGTGCCATGCTGCAGCCCATTTTGTGGTGCAAGGATGGCGCAAGCCCCCTTTGGTGCATCCAATCTGTGGTTGATGCAGGCTGCATTTTTGAATCATTCCAGGTGCATCTTTTGGAGCAAGAGGCACTTTGTGCCATTCCTTGTGGTGCAAGCCCCCTGCACCATTCTAGGAGCTTTAAGAATCGGGCCCCACATCTCAGGAAAGGACACAGACAGAGTGGAGGCTGTCTGGAGGAGGGCAACTAAAATGATGCAGGGTCTGCATCAGAAGCCCTATGAGGAGAGATGGAAGGACCTCAATATGTGCACCCTGGAAAACAGGAGGGAGATGGGGAATAAGATAGAGACCAATAAATACCCCAAGGGGGTAAATGAGGTACAGTAGGGCAGTGTTTTTCAGAGGAAAGGATGAATGAGAACAAGGGGGCATGCAATTGAAGCTGGAAGAGGGTAAATTCAAAATAGGTGTTGTTCAAGAATGCATGGGCTAGGCATAATGGAATTTAGTGGAAAGCAGGGGAGGGGTAGAGATCAGGTAGGGTCTGTGGAAGTGGTATAGACAGGGAAAAAATGGGCAGACTGTGTAGGCCAAGCAGTCCTTATCTGCCATAGAATTCTATGTTTTTGTTTCAATAGTTGCCCAGCTCCAAGCCCACCCAACAAATCTGCCATTCCCTGGCCATCTAGCCCACTGTGCATGTCCCTCGTGATGAAGTCCAGTTTCCAATAGTAAAATAATACATCTTCTTCCAACCAAATGTTATCTGACATCACTGCTAAACTGAAACTCTGAAAGTCTCACCATGACCTGATCTTCCTTTTTGCATAAGTGAGGAAGGCGAGAATAGCCCAACTGGTACCAAACCCTGGGATACTGCCTCAGCGAGATGCTAAGTGAATGAAGTATCCCCTCTGTTGGCAGCCTAAGGTTTGGTAATAGTCGACCTCTTTTCATCTTCCTCATGTAAGAAAAAGGAAGATTACTTCCAGTACGTCTTTTGGATCATCACTTTATTTATGTGCCTCAATGCTTCTGGAGTGTCGGTGGTGTCAGATATGGATAGAGGAAGCTGAGTTGCTGTATTTTACAACTGGAAACTGGACTTCCTCATGAGTCAGTCTGGGCACAGACAGCTGGCTAGATGGTTGGGAAAAGATGCAACGGGTGGGGAGACAGGGACACAGGGCTTGGCAATTATTGGGTATGCAATGCTTGGGCAGCAGTGATAGGCAATTGGGCAGTGGAGGGAGGGCATAGTGGACAGTGTGCTACTGGGACTGCAGTGAAAAGAAACAAATTAACAGACCTGATTTTTCCAGTTGAACACACACACACACACAAACAACATTTCTATTTTAACCTCCTCCTTATACTGTAGCCAACAGTGTCAGGCCAGAACTCACGTCCAGACTACTCAAATGGAACTATTGGGGTGATTTCAAATCTGCAGTCCACATGCTATGAACTGGACCCTGGTCCAGTGTTCACCAGGATAGTCTGGTGTCCGCTCTCAGAGGGGTGCTTCCCTGACGTCTTGAATGAGGTGCTGGCACAGCACAGAAACTGCGCTAGTTCGGGTGCATAATGACCTCCTTAGGGTGAGAGATCGGGGGGAGGGGACAATTCTTGTTCGTCTCGATCTCTCCTCAGCTTTTGACACGATGGACCATCGAGTGTTACTTGACCACCTTGGGGAATTCTGTGGACTCGCTGGCACTGTTATCTGTTGGTTTGAGTCTTTTTATCCAACAGGAGGCAGAGGGTAGTGATGGGGAATTTCTCCTCCACCCGTGTCAACCTGTTATGTGGAGCTCCCCAGGGTTTGGTCTTGTTGCCGATGTTATTTGCTGTGTACATGCTACCCCGGGGAGAGATCATTAGGAAGTACAGTCTGGGTTTTCATTACTATGCTGATTACCCAGCTGTACCTCTCCTTTGCCCCTGGAACATCTTGCGCAGTAGAAGTGCTTAAAAGCTGCCTAGCTGAAATCAAGAACTGGATGGCCTCCAGCTGGTTGTGACTGAACCCCAGTAAGACGGAGGTACTGGTGATGGAGTTGAACAGGAGGCATGATAGGTTGGCCTCTGGTGCAGAGACAGGTCTTTGGCTTGGATCTATACCACTGAAGGCCTCCTCTAGGTTGTGTAATCTTGGTGTTATTCTTGACAGCGGGCTGACACTTCAGTTTCAGGTGGTGACCGTTGTCCATACCAGTTTCTATCATCTGAGGAATATCACCAGGATAAAGCCCCTAGTTCTGCCACTGGACCTCTCCTCTTTGGTACATGCCTTCGTGATGTCCAGGCTTGACTACTGTAATGCACTCTATCTCGGGGTCTCTGGGGGTACCCTCTGCCAACTGCAGCTCATGCAGAACGCAGCAGCAAGGCTGCTGACAGGGCAGTCAAAATACTGTCACATCACCCCGGTACTGTGTCAACTGCACTGGCTGCCGGTTAGGTGGAGGGTCCTCTTTAAGGTGGGTTTGCTCACCTTTAAGGGCCTACACGGCCTGGGCCCTGTCTACCTGAAGGACCTTCTTGCACCGGCTGTCTCGGTCCACACCCTCCGCTCTTCCTCTAGGGGCCTCCTAGCGATTCCCAGGATGAGGTTAAGAACTGC
Organism: Neoceratodus forsteri; assembly: GCA_016271365.2. NCBI lineage: Eukaryota > Metazoa > Chordata > Ceratodontiformes > Ceratodontidae > Neoceratodus > Neoceratodus forsteri. The sequence goes on from CM028135.1 coordinate 758,950,455, forward strand.
TGGTGACAGAGTATTCAATGTTGCCGGTCCCGTCCTGTGGAATTCGCTTCCTTTAGCTGTTTGGGAGGCCCCATCTGTTGAGGTTTTTAAGGCCAGCCTCAAGGCCTTTTTGTACAGTCAGGCCTTCCCAGACTGTTGTAACCCCTAGATGGCGCTATCCCAGGGGCTACTACCCCTGCCTGATTTGCCACTAACAGGTTGAGGGGCCTGGATCCAATGGCGGGTGCCTCCACCCAGAGGTCAGGGTTTGCAATAGTTAAACTAACTTGGTCACAGCCCTCTGGGACACTGCAACCCCCCTTTCTTCCCACTAGTGGCCCACACAATATATCAGAATTACCTTCACAGTATACACTTACCCCCAGGTCTAGTTCCGGCACTGGGACCTCCTGTGAAATGAGATACAGTGCAACAGTCACAGTACAGTACTTTAACATAGACAAATACCTCAGGCAGTATAACTTTGCTGAAACAAGCAGCTCTGATTTATTTAGGGGGATATAACAAGGACAGGGGGAAATCAGGTTAATTAGCTTATCACTCTAATAATCTACCTATGGCTCTGTGCACAGGCCTATCCCTATCAGTTACTGTCCTGGGTACCCAAGCCCTAGTGGCTAGTCCAAACCGTGGCAGCTGGTGAGGGCCCTTTCACACAGAGAAAGGAGAATTAAACAGTCAGCAGTACAGTAATTCCATTTGGATTTAATGTGGCAATTCAACAGGGGTGACCCTGAATTAGTACTCAACCTCCAAATAAGATAGGGTCCTTCAATGTCAGCAGGGCTCACTTGAGGTACACAAACCTCTTCACACATCCATATAAAAGAAAGCACTATACCAGGCAGGCTGCATCTGTATCCCGATCGCAATTACTGCACAATACCCGGGAGAACACACAGCAGATTCAGTTCCTGACAGACCGAGTGCAATTTTCAGCAATTCTTCAGTCTTCTACAGGGTGAGCCTGGTTTCTACTCTTCAGAGATCCTTTGATTCTTTTCACAGGACGGATTCAGTCCTAACAAGCTGCAGACCGAACTCTGGGCCTTACACCGTTTTTGACTAAAACTGCACACTGAAAAAGCACAGGGCTCCTTCCTTCTTCACTGCCAAAGCTCAACTGAACTCCAACCGACAAAAACCGGGCACTTCCTTTGAGTTCCTCCCAGTTCTTGACTGGATTGGCTGTCCTCACAATAGACTGCTGCTGTTGGTCCAAAAGGCACTGAAGTCTAAACTACATCTCCCAGAGTCACTGCCCATACAATCCTCTTGTGGCTGGCTCAGATTATGAGTCCAAGTTCTGATTCGTCCAAGGCACCATTTTAGAGCTAGCTTCCCCACACTGATTGGTCCAGTTCAGCAGTTCAAAACTAGAATGGGAACTAGCACACAAGTTCTGACTGCAAAGAAAGCAGGTTAGACAAACTGTAATTTCATTATTACTCTAAATAATTTCTGGCAAACAGTTACATCTTTCACATAGGTTCCCTTTGCACTCCTAGTGACTGCAAAAATGAAGTGAATTGGCAGCAGCTCGGTGGTACTCAATCAAAGAAACACACAGTCCCCCATACAAACTAATTATGTCTGCAAGCAGACAGCTCTTAAAGACAGTACCAGAGGTTCTAAAACACTCACTGATAAATGGCTTAAATGCAAACACCATTCAGGCTTGGAGCATTCAAGCAAGCTCCTGGAAGTCTTTGGGAACCCCATTTGCAGGGGTTACACCCTTCCTGGCCTGGGAAAGCAGCGTCCGGCGTCAAGCAAGTACCCCATAAGTTTCAACTGCAACCATATACATTTGCATTAGGCTGCTACATGTAATCATCAGTCAATATATCATTTTACCAAGAACACATTTCTGAAACATTGCAGTCGTCACTCTTTACACAGTATTACATACACATTGTACCATAACTCAAGTTATTACCTCTTGTACATGAAACCTGAAGAGGGGGCCCTTCCCTATCAGTTACCTTGGGGCTGGATGGGGCAAGGGCACCATATAGAGGGCAACACAAGTAACTTGGAGTTAGCACTGATGCTCAGTTTGGGCAGTGAGCTCGGGGACACATACACTCCTTTATGGACAACATTGAGAGGCAAATCCACAGGCCTCCCAAGGGAATCATAACTGAGGTGCACCACAGGCTTTACAGCTCGACCAGTCTTTCTAGGGGAACTGTTACAGTCTCTGCACTCTGAGCCTCATTTCAGCATTGTCCTCACTTGTCAGGGAGTCTCCATGGGGTAGAGGCTAGGAACTGGGGCACTTTCAGCTCCAGGAGTTACAGTTTCTGAGTCCACAACATTTGGCTCGCATGGAGAGCTTTGGACACTGGCAGTGGACTGTCAGGGCACTCAAAATACTCTTCTTGTTCGGTGTATCACCAGTCTGCCCCAATCTATCATTTTCCTCCCCTGAAAACTCAAACAGTTCAACCATGCACAATGATTCCATTTCATCTGATCTGATGCTTTGCACTTCACTTTCTGGGAGCAATGGCTCCAGGGATGAAGTGGAGCTTAGACAGTCCAGAAGGCCCAGCTTTGTCTCCAGTATTGACTAGGGATTGCCCGAAACACTGACTCAGTCTGGAGAAGGATAGTATTCAAAGTCACTCTCACTTTCTTCCGATATGGACTGACAGTCATGCTCAACTGGGACTTGTGGAGGGAACACTTTAACTTTGCTTCTGTAGGTGCACACTTTCTTGATCTTTTCTTAGCAGCAGCTCTGGTCACTGGTCCAGAGGGCATCTTCTAGGGCTCAGACTCAATTAAGATTTGTCCAATGGGCAGTAAATGATTTCTATGCATTGTTTTTACATCTTTTGAATTATTCTCAGGCCTTACTTTGTACACTGGCAGATCATCTAGTTTGCCCACTACAATGTGAGGGAGATGGTGCCATCTGTCAGCAATCTTGTGCTTGCCATGCAGTCCCAGATTTCTTAGCAATACCCGATCTCCCTCCTGGAGTTCCTGTGCTTTCACCTTTTTATCATACCTTTCTTTGTTGGCCAGATTTCTTTTGGCAGCCATGGTTTGAGCCAGTTGGTGTTCGCATGAGTTAGCTGGGCCTTTAACTTTTGCACATACTGTAAATAGTTGTCAGCTTGAACCCCATCAGGAGAGACCCCAAACACACATCTACTGGTAGTCGAGCTTCTCTTCCAAACATCAGGCGGTGGGGGAGAATCCAGTGGCATCACTTTGGTGCAGTTATAAGCATGTACCAGGGTGCTAATTTGTTGGCTCCATCTAGGCTTGTCCTTTGGGTGCAGGTGCCTAGCATATCTAGCAAAGTGCGGTTGAAACGTTCAGGCTGTGGGTCCCCTGGGGTGGTAGGAGTGGTTCTGGACTTCGTGACTCCCACAGAAAGCATCTCTTTGATCAGGACGACTCTCAAAGTCTCTCCTTGATCAGAATGGATTTTTGTGGAGCCCCATAGTGAACAAAAAGTTTTCTACAAGTACTTTGGCCACAGTGGATGCTTTCTGGTCTTTGGTGGGAAAGCTTGGGCATATCTCGTGAAATGGTCAGTGACCACCAGCACATTACTGATATTTCTTTGATCTGACTCCAAACTCAGAAAATCAATACAGACCAGCTCCATGGGTCCACTGGTGGTGATGTTAACAAGGGGCAGCCCTCTGGGGCAAAGCTTTCCTCTGTGGCATGCACTACAAGTTCGAATGTGTTGCTCCACATCAGCCCCCCATCTTAGGCCAATAGAATCTGGATCTCACCAAGTCAAGTGTTCTGTCTATACCAAGGTGCCCCATGTGGTTGTGCAAGGACCTCAGTACTGAGTCTCGAAAAGCAGTGGGCAGCACTAGTTGTTGTTTGTCTACTTGTCCCCTCTGTCTACTGTTTCTCTGTATAACAGTTTATTGATCAGTTTCAACTTAGGACCTTCTTTGTATAACAGTGCAGTTCTCAAATCAGTGGGCGTAATTTGGACACACTTTTCCTGCATAGGGCTTCTAAAGCTGCTTTGATCATGGGATCGCGGGATTGGGCCCCGCCGAATACTGTCATTGTCCAGCTGAGGCAGTGCCAATGTCTATTGCAGAAAAGTGGCAATAAGCAGCAGGTATGCAATTCTCAGAGGCTGCCAAGCAATCCACCATGCAGTCCACTGCGTCCGTGGACATTTGTTCCTCCTGTCAAACTTCGGCAGAGTGCCCGAATGTCAGGTTCTGCCAATCGGACCCAATCATTCTGGGGAACAGGCCTCCGGGAGAGAGCATCAGCATCTATGTGGTTCAGACCTGCTCGGTATTCGAGAGCATAGTCATATGTAGATAATGCAGAAAGCCACCTATGGCCAGTGGCATCCAACTTAGCTGAGGTCTGCACATAGGTCAAAGGATTGTGTCAGTTTTACTAGTATTTTAGCCCCATACAAGTACTCATGGAATTGGTCAACAATAGCCCACTTCAAACTAGGAACTCTAACTTATGTACAGGATAGTTCTTTTCGGATGGGGTCAGGCTTCTACTGGCAAAAGGCCACTGGTCTCAGGCCATTCTCGTGCTCTTGGTACAACACAGCCCCCAACCCTTGCAAGCTAGCATCAGTGTGCAGGGACGTAAGGTTTTCTTGGATCAGCATAGGCCAGCACTGGAGCATGGGTAAGTTGATATATGATCTCATGAAAGCAGTCTCACAATCAGAGAGTCCAGCGGGCCCCAAATACTTCACTCGGATGAAAATACACTCTTTCAGTCTTGAGGGACGCTGACTTTGGTATTTTTGTGGGTGGGGATACCCATGAGTAAGGTTAAGAAAAGGCGGATCACTCTTGAATAGTCCTTGATGAAGCGCCGATAATAACCACAGAATCCCAGGAATCTTTGCAGTTCTTTAGATTTTTGGGCTGTGGCCAGGTGGTCAAGGCCTCAACTTTACTTGGGTCGTCTCTATTCCTCGGTGGGATACTATGTGTCCTACATACTTTACTGATGTTTGAAAGAATTGACACTTATCAATGGACAGTTTAAGGCCAAAGTCCTCCAGTCGGTCCAATACCTTAAATAATCTGCTCTCATGTTCCTCCAGTGAGCTGCCAAACACAATAACATCATCTAGGTATACAGGCACTCTAGTAAGTTCATGTCCCCACTGCGCTCCATCAATCGTTGAAAAGAGTGGCTGGGGCACCTAGAAACCCTTGAGGCATCCTCATGAATTCATAGAAGCCAAGCGAGACGATAAAGGCCGTCTTCTCCACGGTCCTCTGGGGCCATCGGGATCTGGTAGTACCCACTGCGGAGATCCAGCACAGAGAACCACTTGCTCCCGGTTTAGGCAGTCAAAGCATCCTGAATGCGGGCATTGTGTACCTGATCAGGGATAGTCCGCCGGTTTAAGGTGCGATAATCCACACACATCCTTACTGTTCCATTCTTTCTCCTCACTACCACAATGGGGGAAGCATAAGGGCTTCTGGATTCTTGTATTACACCAGCAGCTAACATCTCTTGCAGATGCCGTCTCACATCATCTATGTCAGCAGGTGCCAGGCGTCGAGACCTCTCACGAATGGTCTTCGTCATGCAGCCGATATTGTGCTCAGCTCCTTGCACGATCTCACATCCCATTCCTTTAAAGAAAACACCTGGTCTCTCTGGGCAAGCTTCTCACTGATCCTTACTTTCCATTCAGCTGGCAGCGGGAGTCGCCCAAATCAAACAAGTCAGGCGTTACTCTGTCATTCTTCCTGAACTCTTGCTGCTGGGTAGCACTGCAGTGTCTGCACAATGCACATTAGCCAGGATGCAACCTCTGTTTACCGAATGTCTCTTTCAGACACATTATGAACTTGACCATTACCCTTCTGGCATAAGCATGGGCTCTAGCGGGCAAAATACTAGGCTTGACCAGCAGTCCCTCTGGCAATTTTCCATCGCCTGGTGCATCCAACATTAATATTTTATTCTTAACATCCTTTCTGATACGGACCTCTCCCTGTAAGGTACACTGGGCATTTGGGCCAGGATCAGAGACTCAGGATCCTTCTTCCATACAATTCCGACCGGTTCCTCTGGTTCTGTTTTTCAGCATCTCTCTGTGCCTCATAGGCCTTCTTAATTAAAGCGCGAACTCTTAAAGCTCTACTAGTCTTTGACCCTGTTTTTCATAACACAACTGTGCCAGCCTTCCGAACATATGAGCATTTGTTCCAATCAACAAAGGACACCATCATACAGTCCAGTGGGGGACACACTAAGGCTAGGGTCTCTACTTGTTCGCCACTCCAGCCACGGAGGTGGGAAAGACAGCCAAATTCGGATATACCGGAATAGGGCTGGTCTTCTCTCTAACCCCATACATGCAGTCCTTCTAATGGTTGTAAGGGTACGTCTGACAAATGCTTCTGATACCAATCCTGGAACATAATTGTCACTTGGGAGCCACTGTCTAATACAGCTCTTGTAGACACTCCATTCACCTTTACAGTGGTCTCCATGGAGGGACCCACTATTCTGGACCAGTCTGGAGAGGCGGTAGTGGGGCCTGGGCAACTGACTTTGCCACAAAGGACGTGAATTAGCATTTTGGTGCCCTCACTGGGACACTTGTGCGCACCTCTTAACCACTGATTTCTTCTCAAGCTCTCCTTGTAGCCTATATGCAACTTTGTCAGTGTCTTTTGGGGACTGGCATTCCCTTTTCATGTGCCCATCTTTCCCACAATTATAGCAAAACATACTTTCTGGAGTTTGAGCTGGCCGAGGCGCCACACTGGGAGCCAGGGCGGGGTATTACTAACTGGAAACCTGGGTGCCATCTCTGTCTGTGTGATAAGCATTTGAGACATCTCGTCAGTTCTCCACTTCCATGGTCAAGGAATTGAGTTTGGAGCTGTTATCAGCAGGAGATACATGGGTGGGTACCCCACCCCATAGCAGATGCAGTCGGATATAGGTCAGGGCCTGATTGCAGGCGTAGCCTTCACAAAGGACTGTTTTTGAATTCCGGATCTCTCTCAACAGTTCACTCTATTGTGGCATATCTTTTCCTTGTCAGAGCACTCATTGACTGTCAACCTCTGCCCCTGAACTTCACTTGATGGGTCACCCTCAGTCACTCGGGTCGTAGCCACAGCTGTTGGTGCAGGTACTCCCGAGGTCGCCTTTCTCAACTCCTCAATTTCTCTCTATTAACTCATCATAGGAGGGTGGGGATTCCAGTCGATTTGCCAGGCGAACTGAAGCAACAGCAGTTCTGAGAAGGGGGCAGACTTAGGATTCTGTCCAGTCTGGTTCGTCCAGTTCAATCGCCGCAAACTACCCTTTCTGAGGCATTCTTGCAACAATTTTTCCAGCCGAGAGACATACACAGACAACAACTCCCTTGGTACTGTTGTGCATTTCTTACTCCACCATAGGTCCTCATCAGAATCTGGGCTCCCATACACATTCTCAAGGCCTCAAGATAGGCCTGTGCAGTCGCTTCAGGGTTACTGGCCCGTTTAGCACGGATAGTAGCCAGGGCAGGACCTCTGAGGCTCTCACTAACCCTCTTTAGCTTTAGCCTTCCAGAGCATTGCCATTTCTAGCACTTGGGGGCAACATAGTCTATCCAGGTCTCCCAGTCATCCTCCCCTTGGGGTGGGAGGGTGCCAGAGAAGATCCTCAACCTTCGGTAAGAGTCGTGACTAATGGCAGGTGCAGAAATAGGAGTCTGCATTGGTTCAGCCACCATTACGGGCACTGGAGCAGGAGAGGGTGTTGGGGAGGAACACCCCAAGTGGCAAGAATAGTTTCTTCAAGTCCTCCACAGTTTTCCCTCTCCCAGCAACCATTCAGCAAATTCTCCTCAAAAGTTTCAGATAGTGGTGGGGCTGATTCCCCCGGTCTTACTGTCCTTAGTTATCACTCTCCAAGCAGTGAGGGCTCCCTCTGGGTAATGGTCTGTGGCACTTTGGAGCTATCTATGGGATCCTTAAACTCTACTAGGGCCAGGAAAGTGTGGGTGAGCAGATTAGCATGCTACCCACCACCACAGGGTTTTGTAAACCTTCCACCTTGGAAAGTACTCCCTGCACAGTGTCCGTATTGATACAGGGGATGTCCAGGATAAGCATAGCATTTTGGGGGTCGATCTCCTCCCAGTACACCCTCCACCAGCGGTGCACAGCCACTTCTATCAGGTGCCCATTTTTTCTTAACAGTGGTTCGTAAATATGGCCCTCAGAGGACACACAATCCCAGCGGTGAGCCTCCAGATGTAACCCCTAGATGGCGCTATCCCAGGGCTACTACCCCTGCCTGATTTGCCACTAACAGGTTGAGGGGCCTGGATCCAATGGTGGTGCCTCCACCCAGAGGTCAGGGTTTGCAATAGTTAAACTAACTTGGTCACAGCCCTCTGGGACACTGCAACCCTTTCTTCCCACTAGTGGCCCACACAATATATCAGAATTACCTTCACAGTATACACTTACCCCAGGTCTAGTTCCGCACTGGGACCTCCTGTGAAATGAGATACAGTGCAACAGTCACAGTACAGTACTTTAACATAGACAAATACCTCAGGCAGTATAACTTTGCTGAAACAAGCAGCTCTGATTTATTTAGGGGATATAACAAGGACAGGGAAATCAGGTTAATTAGCTTATCACTCTAATAATCTATCTATGGCTCTGTGCACAGGCCTATCCTTATCAGTTACTGTCCCTGGGTACCCAAGCCCTAGTGGCTAGTCCAACCGTGGCAGCTGGTAGGGGCCCTTTCACACAGAGAAAGGAGAATTAAACAGTCAGCAGTACAGTAATTCCATTTGGATTTAATGTGGCAATTCAACAGGGAGTGACCCTGAATTAGTACTCACGACCTCCAAATAAGATAGGGTCCTTCAATGTCAGCAGGGCTCACTTGAGGTACACAAACCTCTCACACATCCATATAAAAGAAAGCACTATACCAGGCAGGCTGCATCTGTATCCCGATCGCAATTACTGCACAATACCGGGAGAACACACAGCAGATTCAGTTCCTGACAGACGAGGTCAATTTTCAGCAATTCTTCAGTCTTCTACAGGGTGAGCCTGGTTTCTACTCTTCAGAGATCCTTTGATTCTTTTCTACAGGCGAGTTCAGTCCTAACAAGCTGCAGACCGGAACTCTGGGCCTTACACACGTTTTTTGACTAAAACTGCACACTGAAAAGCACAGGGCTCCTTCCTTCTTCACTGCCAAAAGCTCAACTGAACTCCAACCGATAAAAACCGGCACTTCCTTTGAGTTCCTCCCAGTTCTTGACTGGATTGGCTGTCACTCACAATAGACTGCTGCTGTTGGTCCAAAAGGCACTGAAGTCTAAACTACATCTCCCAGAGTCACTGCCCATACAATCCTCTTGTGGCTGGCTCAGATTATGAGTCCAAGTTCTGATTCGTCCAAGGCACCATTTTAGAGCTAGCTTCCCCCACACTGATTGGTCCAGTTCAGCAGTTCAAAACTAGAATGGGGAACTAGCACACACAGTTCTGACTGCAAAGAAAGCAGGTTAGACAAACTGTAATTTCATTATTACTCTAAATAATTTCTGGCAGTTACATCTTTCACATAGGTTCCCTTTGCACTCCTAGTGACTGCAAAATGAAGTGAATTGCAGCAGCTCGAGTGGTACTCAATCAAAGAAACACACAGTCCCCCATACAACTAATTATGTCTGCAAGCAGACAGCTCTTAAAGAGACAGTACCAGAGGTTCTAAAACACTCACTGATAAATGGCTTAAATGCCAAACACCATTCAGGCTTGGAGCATTCAAGCAAGCTCCTGGAAGTCTTTTGGGAACCCCCATTTGCAGGGGGGTTACACCGTTATTTAGTCCCTTACCTTTTTTTTTTTTTAATTTTAATTTTAATTTTTTAGTCTTTTTTAATTTTAATAAATCTGATATTTTAATTTTAGAGACTTTAAAGGCAGCTGAAATTGAGGGGAGTTATTGTATAGAAAAATATTGTTTTATTCTGTTTAGAACATTGTATTTTATTTATGCATTGTATTTATTGATTGAAGTACGGCACCCAGAGCCTCCGGGATGGGCATCTCTTTTAAATAAAATGTGCCTTGCCTTGCCTGGTGAAGCCTCTTCTGAAGAAACCATCACGTGACCCTGATGTCCTGGAGAATTATAGACCTATCTCCAACCTCCCATTCTTAGGGAAAGTGTTGAGAAAGTAGTGGCTCTGTAGCTCGAGGCACACCTTGCAGCCTTTGACATCTATGAGCCTTTCTAGTCTGGTTTCAAAGCTAGGCATAGCACAGAGACAGCACTAGTTAAGGTGCAAACTGACCTCCTCAGGGTGAGGGATAGAGAGCGGTCAATTCTAGTCCTCCTTGATGTCTCATCAGCATTTGACACTGTGGATCACATTGTGCTACTGGATCATCTCAGAGTGTATGATGGACTCACTGGGACAGTCATCAAATGGTTTGAGTCCCATCTGTCTGACAGGAGGCAACAAGTGATGATGGCGAATTTCTCCTCGTCCTTGAAGCCCCTGTCATGTGGACTGCCTCAAGGCTCGATCCTTTCACCGATGCACTGAATGGTTATCTGAACAGTTATCTAGGTGTAAATCTCAGGTGATTGAAAGGACTTGATAGCTGTGAGGTTTAAATTACTTGTAAAAAGATCTAGTAAGTAGGGGGAGTGGCTTAGCTAGAAGGAAGCTACATTTAAAGACTGCCTTAGAAAGATTTTGCTAGTAGCTTGGCAGAAGACACCAGGAGAAAGGACTGCTGTGTGACTGGACTTCTCTATTGGGACTATATTGCCCTCCTTCCCTCCCCTCCACCCTCCCACCCAAAGCTAGTTCTACTTTTATAGGCACAGAATTTGACTAACAACAGGAATTTCCTGTTTGGGATAAGGAAGTGAGTGATCACAGAGCCACCAAAGACCCACCATCCTAGAAGGGCAAGAGTAGCTCTCCAGCCCCCTCTAGCTGCTGGAGGTCTGCCTCTGAGCAAGTAAGGGGTCTACTGAGAAATATAGGATATTCTTGTCTCAGAACAGGACAATCAGGAGCTTAAAGGGCATACAGGCAGAAAGTAAGGAGAGAGAGAAAAAAAAAGCAGAGGAAACAGTAAGGATTGCAAACAGTTAAGGGGCCAGAAATAAGACATGATGGGAGTGGTGCAGTTCAGTGGCTGTGGAGCAGCAGTCTTCCGGGAGACGTTCTGGAAGATGCAGTGTTGTCCCATCTGCAGGAACCTCTCTGGGCTGAGGGAGGAGGTTGCTCATCTCCAGGTTGAGTTGGCCAGGATTTGTGGGACCTCCTCTTCCATCTAGGGACCACCAGCGCCACTGCCGTTGCCTCAGAGGTTGCCAAGAAAGAGGAGCGGTTGGACCACAGTGGGCTCAGGGAGGGTGAGGGTGGTGGAACAGAGGCACATCCCTCCAGTTGTACCTCTCCACAATTCCTATGCCATTCTGGCAAAGTGTGGTTCCTCTATGGAGGCACCCACAATGAAGACCAAGGAAGATGCTGGGAACCTCCACAAAGGAGACCCACAGGAGGGTGGCAAGGGACCCCGCAGGGGTAGGAAACAACTCCTTTTGGGGGACTCCATTGTTAGGAAGGTAGAACTGGGGAAGGAAGGGGAGAGGGAGGTAAGGTGCCTGCCTGGCGCCATGGCTTGGAGGGACAGGGAGCAAATCCTCAGGATTGCTGGAGCAGCTGCACAGGGGAGGGAGCTGGATGTCACTGTCCACCTAGGGACAAATGACCTGGCTAAGAAAGGGATTAGAGAAGTGCAGGAACAGTTTGTGGAATTGGGGAGGTGCCTTAGACAAGTAGCATGCACGGTAACCTTCTCGGAGGTGCTGCCCCTCTACGGCGTAGGAGAGGCCAGGGTGTTCCGCACCATGGGATTCAATCAATGGTTGAAAAACTGGTGTGGAGCTCAGGTATTTGGCTTCATTGGCGACTGGGGGTTCACCTGGGGTGATGCAAGCCTATACTGGTGTGATGGGCTGCATCTGTCCAGTAGGGGAACCAGGATCCTAGGTGATAGGTTTAAATGCTTCATTGGCAAGCATTTAAACTAGCCAAGGGGGGAGGCACTGGAAAGGAGCAGGGAAATCCTAGTCCCCCCCAAAAAATCACGGTAGTAAGTGCAGTAAACACCAACATAGAGGTGTCAATAGGGAGAGGGGCAGGGGTAAATGGAGAAAGTGACAAAGATAAGAAGGACAGGGATGGGGCAAAAAGGAGTAAGGCCATCAGGAAATGGAGGGTAATGAGTACCAATGCCCGTAGTCCAGGCAACAAGCTCCCTGAGCTGGTGGCCTTGATGGAAGAGGGATGCCTGGATATTGTAGCAGTCACAGAAACATGGTACACAGAGAACCATGACTGGGATGTTAACATACCAGGGTACATAACCTACAGAGAGACAGGCAGGGGAGAAGAGGGAGGAGTAGCTCTCATGTAAAGGAAGGATAAAAGCAACTGAACAAAAGAGTAAACAGGGAGGAGAGGAGGCACTGTGGGTCACCTTGGAGACTGGAAAGGGCACCACAATCCACACAGAGGTTGTGTACAGGCCCCCATGTCAGGGGGAGGGAATGGACAAGGATATAATAGAAGGCATTCTTAGAATGGCAGAGAAAGGGGAGATACTGTTGATGGGAGACCTGAATATGCCAGATGTTAACTGGAGCACATTTGCTGCAGCCACATCCAAGAGCAGGGCCATTCTTGATGCTCTACAGGTGGCAGGCCTCAGACAGCTAGTTTCGGAACCCACTCGTGAGGGAGCAATCTTAGACCTCGTACTCTCAAACAGGGGCAGTGAGAGGATCTCAGATCTAGAAGTGGGTTGCCATCTGGGAACAAGTGACCATCAAACAGTGTGGTTCATGTTAAACTCAGCTACAGAGTCAAGCCATACAAAAGTGAGGGTACTGGACTTCAGGAGGGCTGACTTTGGCAAGATGGGAGAGTGCCTCAGAAAAGCACTAGCAAACAGGCTAGAAGGAGCAACAATGGGGAATCATCAAAACTGCCATCACAGAGGCAACAAGCCTTTGTGTGAAGCAAATAAACAAATCAAAACGAAAGAAAAAGTCACTATGGTTCTCAAAAGAGGTGGCTGTGAAAGTCAGGAGGAAAAAGATAGCACTCCGGAAGTATAAGGAAACACAGAAGGAGCAGGACAGAGAGCTGTACCAGTTAAGGCAGAAGGAAGCAGGGAGGAAAGTCAGAATAGCAAAGGCCCAAACTGAGGAAAAGATAGCCAACTCAGTTAAGAAGGGGGATAAAACCTTTTATAGGTACATCAGCGAGCGTAGAAAGACAAAGGGAGGGATAGTGAGGCTGAACAGAATGAACGGTGGGTGGGCAGAGGGGGACAGTGAAAAAGCAGGGATACTGAATGAATATTTCTGCTCAGTATTCACAAAAGAGGAGGGGGAAGTGACTAATCCAATTAACAGAAGCACTCTTGATAGGGGGGTCGATCCCAGTCCTTTCACAGAAGAAAGGGTTCTGAGAGAACTCCTAAACTGAAGGTAGACAAAGCAATGGGGCCTGATGGAATTCACTCCAGAATTCTAAAAGAATTAAGGGAGGAACTAGTGAAACCACTGGCTACTCTTTTAATAAATCATGGAAGGATGGTGGGTACCCAAGGACTGGAAGAAGGCGGATGTGATTCCCCTTCACAAAAGTGGGACCAAGACAGAGGCAGGAAACTACAGACCTGTCAGTCTGACCTCTGTGGTAGGGAAAGTGATGGAGTCACTTCTGAAGGAAAGAATAGTTGAGTACCTAGAGGCCAGTGGGGCACAGGACCCAAGGCAGCATGGGTTCACAGCAGGAAGGTCATGTCAGACGAATCTAATAGATTTCTTTGACTGGGTGACCAAAGTAGTAGACCAGGGAGGGGCTGTGAACATGGCCTACCTAGACTTTAGCAAGGCATTTGACACAGTCCCACACAAAAGATTAATAGTCAAATTAACCAGCTTGGGAGTGGGTCCCAGGGTGGTAGCCTGGGTAAAACACTGGCTGGACAACAGGACACAGAAGGTAATTGTAAATGGAGTCCACTCTGAAGAAAGAGGGGTTACTAGTGGGGTACCGCAGGGTTCAGTATTGGGTCCAGTCCTTTTAATGTCTTCATAAGTGACATTGCAGAGGGACTGGAAGGAAAGTATGCCTTTGCAGATGACACAAGATCTGCAACAGGGTTGATACACAAGGAGGCGTGGAAAGGATGAGAAGGACTTGGCAAGGTTGGAGGAATGGCCAGAAGTATGGCAGCTAGATTCAATGCAAAGTGCAAAATAATGCACCTGGGAAACAAGAACGAAGGGAAGAATACACAATGGGGGAATAGTAACCAAAAAGGAAAAGGACCTGGGGTAATCATATCAGATGACCTTAAGGTTAGCAAGCAATGTGTGAAGGCAGTAGAGAGGGCTGTGGGTATACTGGGATGCATAGGGAGAGGCATCAGCAGCAGAAAACAGGAAGTTGTTATCCCTCTGACAGACAGTTGGTGAGACCCCATCTGGAGTACTGTGTCCAGTTCTGGAGACCCCATCTCTGCAAGGACATAGACAGGATAAAGGCAGTCCAGAGGAGGGCAACTAAAATGGTGCAGGGTCTGCAGAGAAGCCGTATGAGGAGAGACTAAAGGAGCTTAATATGTATACCTTGAGGAAAGAAGGGAGAGGGGGGACATGATAGAAACTTTTAAGTACCTCAGTGGAATCAACAAAGTCCAAGAGGGTAGCATCTTTCAGAAAAAGAGACGTGCAAGAACAAGGGGACACAATTTAAAGATGGGGGGGTTCAGAGGCAATGTGAGGAAGTATTATTTCACAGAGAGGGTAGTGGATGCATGGAACAGCCTTCCTGAGGAGGTTGTGGGGTCTAAAACTGGGAGAATTCAAGAATGCATGGGACAGACATAAGGCAATTCTTGTGGGGGGTAGGAAGAAATAGGCTGTTGGTTAACTAGGATCTGCGGCCTATCCTGTAGGTAGGGAAATGGGTAGACTAGATGGGCCAAGCGGTCCTTATCTGCCATCAAAGTCTATGTTTCTATGATGCTGCTCATGGTGTACATGCTGCCCTTGAGAGAGCTCATTAGACAATACAGTCTGGGTTTTCACTGCCATGCAGATGATACCCAGCAGTATATGTCATTTGCCCTTGAAGCTCAAGGTGCCATTGAAGTGCTAAATAAATGTCTGGTTGAGATTCAGGATTGGATGTCCTCAAACTGGTTGAGGCTGAATCCTGACAAGATGGCGGTGCTAGTGATTGAGCCTGGTCGATGGCATGATGGGCATGCCTCCGGAGTGGTAACCAGGTTGATCCTGGGGTCCACCCCATTGATGGCTTTCCCCAGGGTAAGGAATTTGGGTGTCCTCCTTGACGACAGGCTGACCCTGGGAGTCCAGGTGTCATCTGTTGTCAGGAGTGGGTTTTACATCTAAGGAATGTCACCTGAATCAAACCACTGATTCCGCCAGAAGACTTGCCATCACTGGTACATGCCATTGTGACTTTCAGGTTGGACTATTGTAACGCTCTGTACTTTGGGATCAATGGGGGGCATCCTCTGCCAACTGGAGTTTGTGCAGAACGTGGCAGCCAGGCTGCTAGCAGGCCTTTCAAGGTCCTGCCATCTGACCTCAGTCCTGAGTCAATCAATCAAAGTCTTTATTTAACCAGGCGATCACCATTGAGCAAGCTCATTTTCGAGGTGGACCTGGGTTTGTTAACAAGGAACAAGGGACAATATACATGGGATGCAACACACAAGAAAATAGTAATAATACAAATTAAGTGAGATACAATAATACAGTATATACAAAGTATCAGCAGGTAGCATTGACAGTAGTATATGTTTGGAACAGAAGATACAGCTAGTTTTGGGTAGGACACAATTTTTCATAAAAGTAAAGAAATATACATATCAGGTGCACCGAACACAAATAAAACCTAATATAAAAAGGTATATAGTGATATGGTGTGGAGAATTTAGAGCTGGAACCAGGGTCAAAGGAATGTGCAAGGGACAGATATGGGGGTAGAAAAAGGGGAGAGGGAAGAGTCGATTATAGATGTGATCAGTCTTTTAACAGTAGTAATTAGAGTGTGCTTGGACTTATAGGAGTCACTATTTAGGGTAGACAGGCACAGGACTCCTTATTATGATGTAGATATAGAGATTTAAAAGCTGCTAGGCTGATGGGGTGAGTTAATTTCAAAGTTTTTGCAGCTTGTTCCACAGTTGAGGAGCACAAAGCTGATGGCTGCTCTGCCAATGCGAGATTTTGCTTTGTAAACATAAAGGTAGATATATGAGGTGCTTCTCGGCATACTTCCCCAGAGTGCACAAAGGTAAATAGACAAGAGATATACTGGGGCAGTTTATTTGAGATAGCTTTTGTATGTCCAACCTGCAGCATTTTTGGCTCTGTAAGCAAGGACGACCATCCTACTGCCGTGTACAATGCGCAGTGGTGGGTTGAGTGCAGCACCCATGATAAATCTTATGGCTCTGTGATAAAGCGAATAGAGTTTGGCTAGGGTACCTGCAGGTCCCTGACTATATAGAAAGTCTGCATAATCCAATAGGGAAAGAAAGGTAGTTTGAACCAGTTTCAGTTTAGCATCTCTTGTGAGGAGATTATTAATCCTAAAGAACAGACCAAGTCTTTGTCTAAGTTTCTTTGCCAGTTCTTCTAATTGATCTGTGAAAGTAAGTCTATGGTCTAACCAGACCCCCAGGTACTTGAACTCTGGTATGTAGTCCAACCGCTCACCTAGAATGGTAGTGATCTGCGGGAGTGTCCCAGCAATTGCAGGATTTATTGCATTTTGAAGGGGCGAGAGGAACATTGTTTCATTTTTTTTTTTGCATTTAAGAGCAGTTTCTGGTTTATAAGCTGTTGTTGCAGCAGATTAAATTAATTTTGAAGGGCTTTACAGGTCATTAGGTGTGGGGCTGCACAGTATAGAATACCATATAATCTGCGAATAGGTGTATTTGTGCTTCTTTGATGGGGACATCTCCGTTTTTAATATAAATGGTGAAGAGCAAGGGACCAAGAATGGAACCTTGCGGTACACCCCTCAATAGGGGTTTTGGTGGAGAAACTTACCCTTCTGCCTTTACTTGTTGAAGTCATCCTGAGAGGTAGTTGGAGAACCATTTAAGGGATAGGGAATCCAAACCAATGTTCCGGAGGGAAGACAGAAGCAGTCTGTGATCAACGGTATTGAACGCCTTGCTTAGGTCCAAGAAAACTGCGCAGTTTTTTTTGTCTAATTCAAGCTGCCAGTCGTTTGTCACCTGAGTGATCTCACTATCTGCCTGTCAGGTGGAAGATCATCTTCAAGGTGGGCTTACTCACCTATAAGGCCCTACATAGCCTGGGCCCTGTTTACCTGTCTGACCTCCAACCACCCTGGTACGTTCCCTCTGCTCCTCCACCAAGGGCCTCCTGGCAGTTCTGAGGGCTAGGCTGAAAACCTTGAGGGATCGTTCCTTTGAGGTGGCCGGCCCGGTCTTCTGGAATGAACTTCCAAAATCATTGAGGGAGGCCTCAACAGTGGAGGCATTTAAAGGGGGCCTGAAGACCTACCTGTTTAATAAGGCCTTTTCAGACTGTCTTTAAATCTAATTTTACAAGTTGTTGATTTAAGTGCTGAAATTGTTTGTTTTACTGCCCTAACCTTGTTTTTATCTGTAATGGTGCCTAGATCCTCCGGGATTGGGCAACAATATATAAAGTATTACTTACTTACTTACAACCACAGAAGCCTGATTAGGACAAAAGTTCTAAAGCAAATTAAACCCCCCCCCCAATACATCATAAGCAGGAATATGAACTATTTGAATCAAATTTTGTCAGATATTTAAGTTTTTTTATACTCTAACCTGTTGATTTCAATTTTATCATTTATCTAAATTACTGGTAACCATTTTATAAGTGCAATAAGACAAGCCAGGATATGCAATATACAGTTATAATAACTGGTTTCGCCTTTTTCCCATAGGGAAACCGTGGCATAATCTGCCATAATAAAGGAGTGTATATTACGGCAAACACGCACCTGGTTTCCCTCGCTCCATGCATGTGCCTGCCACAGCTCTTCCCTTTGGACCACTTGCCAGATGGTCGTTTCCCTGGAGACTTAACCACCACTCAGACCTTGGTGATAAGGTCTACAGAAATGCATATTTTGCAAAATTAATCTGGTTGCATTAGCATTACTTGGTGACTTCAATCTAGACTGGCTTAGTATGAAAAACGAAATCTGGCAGCTATGAATCACTAAGTAAACATCCCCTTTCGCAAATCATTCCATCCCCCACCAGGGTTGCACTTAGGGGCTACACTCAGACACTTATTGACTAGATTCTAACAAACAGGGGGGACAGCATCACTACCTCTAGTATATAACCTGATGCCACAAGTGATCATTCACTTATTTTCTGTACTTGGAGGGTCCAACCAAACCAAAATATTTTTTTTTCCATATTTCACTAAACTTTATATCCCTAATCTCTTAGCAGATCTGAGCCAAGTTGACTCATCTCCTATCTATAATCGTATATGTGTAGATGAAGCTTGCTCCTATTTTATTTCTCAAATCCAGGTTCTCCAAGACAAACATATCCTGTTTATAAGGCGCAGGGTCAAGGGTGCTGCCACTTTGTGACTTCATAGTGCTTTACTCATTAAAGTCAAGGCTAGGGATAAGTTCAAAGCTTCTAATTCTCTGTCTGATTGGCATGGAGGCTGTGGTAATGTGGGTTCCAATAACAGATCTTACAACCAGTTTAAGATGCATAAAAAACGCATACTTCTGCATTTATCATTTTATTCTCAATAAATCAAAAAAAAAAAAAAATACTTGTATACAGAAAGGAAATAAATGGTGTTAGTCCTTCACACCTTCAGAACACAGGATATTATTCTTCTTCCTTCAGACAACATAAAAGAATTCCTGCAGTCTCTCCTTTCCATGGAACAATGTGAAAACTGGCACACTCTCACTAGAACCTTCTCTCACTGTGATCAGCAAGCTACTGATCACTACACCTGTCTGAGCCCCCCTAGAGGAGCACTTTTTAAGGTAATCAGGGGTGACCTCATAAGTCATGTGACACCCTTATTAAGGCAAAAAGATCTACTGGAGCCTTTGGATACATCATACATGTTTTACATCATTAAACAATGTGTTCAAGTCCTTATCATTTGAACATGTGTTCATTTAATGCAGCACACCAAGACTGAAGGGAGCTAAATGCTTAATTATAGGGCTAAGGATGTCAGCGCATTAGTTTAGCTCCTCCCCCCTCATGACATCACTCTCTTCTGGGTCTATAAAACCTGTCAGTCTGTGGGCAGTCAGCCCTGTAGCAGCACCTGTCTCAGCTACTGAGGACCTATCTCAGTAAACAGGGTAACTATACTTGATATTTCTATGGAATCATGTTTCCTTTTATACCTTTTTCCTTTTTTACTGGAAGAAAAGTGCATTTATCTTGGAAACCCAAACAGACAAGGGCGCGCTCCTTTACATGTTTGTTTTTGCAAGGGTATGACTTTCTATTCCAGAACCATCAAGAAGGCAGAATCAACATTTTCATTTGCAAAGGACTTAGGATACACATGGCAGCTTAACTAAACAAAAACCATGTCTTCTTTCTTCATTTGGAAACAGAAACCTAATAATAACTTTTTGAACAGTAGCCTTGGACTCTTAGTACACAGATACCTTTGTTTTCTTAATTATGACTAAGGAACTTGTGTAATGGGGAACATGTTTTAAGGATGTCTTTAAGACAAAATGGGGGGTCAGGCTGCATTTCAGACAAGGGATAGATAAGAATGAAGAGTATCAGGTTGGCTACCCTGATATGAATAAAAGGATAGTCAGAAAAGGAAAAAGATAGGAGAGAGGAAAAGGAAGTTGAAATTTTAAGCTATGCCTGATGTTTGTTTATTAACATCCTAGCACACTCCTCCCCACACAAGAAGGCAACCAACTAGTTGTTGCCTTAAGACCTCCCACCCTGTGAAGGGTTGGAACTTCCGCCCACCCACTCCAGAAGTTCCCCCCAGGGACCCTTAAGATAAGCAGTATTCAACACATTACTATACCTATAATAATACTGTTTGTATTCATTCTTTTCCCTGGGGTTGTGCCTTCTTGGCACCATGAATTCCATTTTTAATTCTATTTTTCATACCCGGAATGGATGCACTACCTTGATCAGCACCAAAACATGATAGAAAATCCGCGTTCTGATGCTGAGAACCAGTTCTATGTTTTACAACAAATTTATAAGGTTGTAATGACAGATACCACCGTAAAATATGTGCATTTTTATCTTTCATTAAGTTCAGCCAGCATAATGGGTTGTGGTCTGTTACTATTGTAAACTGATTTCCCCATAAATAATATTTAAGGGCATCTACTGCCCATTTGATGGCTAAACATTCTTTTTCCACCATGGAATATTTCTCTCCCTTTCATGCAATTTTCTGCTGAGGAACAATATGGGTGTTCTTCTCCCTGACTATGCTGGTTAGTACTGCTCCTATACCGATATCGGAGGCATCAGTTTGTATTACAAAGGGTTTAGAGAAATCTGGACTACTCAGCACTGAGCTGAACACAGAATTGCCTTGATCTTTTGGAATGCCTCTTCACAGGCTGGACTCCATTTTACTTTGTTTGGAAATTTGTTTTTAGTGAGGTCAGTAAGTGGTGTGGCAATTGTTGAGAAATCTGGGATGAACCAGCGGTAATAACTCGCCAGTCCAAGAAAAGATCTGACATGTCGCTTGGTGGTGGGTATGGGACTATTTGCTACCGCTACAACTTTGTCCACTTTGGGTTTAACCATCCCATGTCCAATTATGAAGCCTAGATAGCGTGTTTCGGTTTTGGCAATAGCACATTTAGATGGGTTGATGGTAAGACCAGCGTCTTTGATGCTTTGTATGACAGCACTAAGGTGTATTAAGTGAGAGTCCCAGTCTGTACTGTAAATGACAATGTCACCCAAATAGGCTGCGCTGTAACATTTATGTGGTCTTAAAACATGATCCATGTACCTTTGGAAAGTAGCCGGGGCCCCAAGAAGACCAAACACCATAGTGGTAAAATGATATAAACCAAGTGGAGTACAAAAAGCAGTGAGTTCTTGAGCTTGGGGTGCTAAGGGTGTCTGCCAATACCCCTTAGTCAAATCAAGTGTGCTAATATACTTGGCAGAACCTATCTGGTCTAACAGATCATCAGTGCATGGCATTGGATACCCATCGAATTCTGAAACTTCATTAATTTTCCGGAAGTCTAGGCAAAGCCTGATTCCTCCTTCTTTTTTTTGTACCACTACCAGTGGTGAAGACCAGGGGCTATGGGATGGAACAATAACTCCTGCTTGCTCCATTCTTTTAACTTCTGCAACTACATCTGGTCTAATCTTTTCAAACAATCTATATGGTTTTTGATGGATTGGTTTTGATTGTGTAACCCTTATCTCATGTACCACCCCTTTTGCTTTCCCTGATTTTCTTGTGAATGTATCTGCAAAATACTCCAAGAGATGATCAATCTCTTCCCTTTGTACTCGGGTCAATTCTATATTAATCTGAATTTCAGTCTCATTCCCTGTTTTATCCAGCCTGTCATATGCCATGTCTAATTCTGTCCTCCCTTGTTCAGGATGTTATGATAACACGGGGTTGATGGTTTTCTACCCACTTCCTTAAAAGATTGGCATAGTAAATTCGTTTAAGTGGCCTATGCCCTGGCATTTCAATGGCATAATTTACTGGGCGGTCTGATGTAATACCATATGGCCCTTGCCAGCGCATCAGCAATTTATTCTCAGTGGCAGGTGGTAGCAATAATACTTTTCTCCTGGTACAAATGTTTTGGTTTTAGCCCACATCATATAATTCTTTCTGTTTCATTTGCGTTGGTCTACATTCTGGTGTGCTATGGACACATATTTTACCAATCATTTTCTTAAGGAGGTCATATATTCTATATATGTTCTTGCAGGCCACATTATCCTTTTGTTCCCAATGTCATAACAACATCAATGGGCCCCTAGGGGTTCGTCCATACAGCATTGTAAAGGGACAACCAGTGGTGGCTTGGGGCACCTCCTTGTATGCAAACAGTAAGTAAGGTAAAAACTTATCCCAATCTCGACCTTCCTCCTGCACATATTTCTGCAACATACATTTCATGGTTTTGTTAAAACGCTCAATTAACCCATCAGTTTGGGGATGGTACGGTGATGTTCTTACAGCAGATACCCCTAATAAACTGTATAATTCCTGTAACATTATAGACGTGAAATTACTACCACGATCTGTCAAAATAACCTTAGGTATACCCATCTGGCTAAATACTTTAGCCAATTCCTCAGCGATACGGGGCAGTGACTGTTCTCATTAGCTATCGCCTCAGGTATCGAGTGGTGTAATCACATATAACCAAAATGTATTGGTTCCCTTTGAACTCTTTTTAAGGACCTACCACATCCATTGCTACTCTATCGAATGGAGTAGTTACATAGGGAATAGTCTGTAAGGGTACTAAATCCTTCTTTCCCCCTTTTGCTACTAACTGACATTGTGGGCATGACCGACAATAAGCAGCAACATCCTGATGTACCCCAGGCCAGCAAAACTGGGATAAGATCTGTTGCACTGTCCTATCTCTGCCCTCATGTCCAGCCATGGGGATGTCATGGGCCAGGTGCATTATCTGCTCCCTGTATTTGCTAGGTACTACCAATTGTTCAATCTCTTCAGCTGTATCAGGATCTATAACAACTCTATACAGTATCTCATGATTAAGTATAAAACGAGATTGTCCAGGATGTCCAGCTTTGTCTACCTGTGAAAATAAAGGTTGTAAAGTTTTCACATTTTTGGTCCTGTACAATGTCTTGTACTGTAGTCCCTGGAATACAACATTGACCTTCAGCCTGTTGCAGTTACTTCCAGGCCCTTTTTTCTCTTCTCTTGGCCTTTCTGGATTTCTTGGTTGCACTAACAGTTTCAAAATAGTCCTCCTCAAAAGGAAAAACTTCCTGTAAGGGCTGTGTTTTGGCCTGGGATCTAGTGACCACATTGACTGTTTCTGGAAAGGTTTTATGTTGTTGCATTAATAAATCAAAATGGGGAAAGTCTTGTCCAACAATTATGGGTACAGGAAGGCGTGGAACAAGGCCTACCAACATGTCATGGCTTTCTTTGTTTAGAGTTATGTTTAGACATGCTGTGGGGTATTTATGTATGTCTCCATGAACACAACGGACAGTGGTAGCTGAGTCATTTTTAGGCATATCGTGAGCTAAATCGGCTCTAACCAAAAGTCTGTATACTCCCAGAGTCCAGCAGGCCCAAAGTCTGTTGTTCCCAATACCCACTGGTCACATACCCAAAATTAGCTAGGGCAAGATGTGCCAAATCAGTTCTTTTATTGGGGCAGTTCCTCACAATATGTCCTTTTCCGAGGCAACCATGGCATACAATCTCGGTGTAAGGAGCTCTCCCACCTCTCTCTTTTCGATAAAATTGTCTTTGATTATGAGAAGTATAAAAAGGTGGCCTTACCAGTGTGCTGGATAGTCCTGGGTTGTTCTGATTACCTCTAGCTCGAGTGCTTCATGCTGCCAAGTAGTCCTCCACCAACTTGATGGTGTTTTCAGCTGTCTCGGGTTTATGCTCCTTCACCCACAATTGAACATCCCCTGGTAGTATCTGGATGAACTGTTATATTATTATCAGTTCTATTATTTCAGTCACAGTTTTGGAGGTGGGCTGCATCCACTTACCACAGTAGTCCTTCAGACGAGCATAAGTTTCCCTTGGGGTGTCCAGGTTGGCCATTTTCTGGGACCGAAACCGCTGTCTATCGTTCTGCATTTATATTATATCTCGTAATATTTCTTCTTTGACTCTGTCATAGTTGGTACCGTCAGCTCCATTAGCTGACTATAAACTATCTGTGCCCGTCCAGAGAGTATGGGACCAAACGAATCACCCATTGATCTCTGGGCCAGTTGCAGGTTTGAGCCACCCTCTCGAAGGTTGTCAGGTAGGCCTCAATGTCATCAACCTCCATTAATTTAGTTAATTTTATGTCTCTAGAGACAGTCCTCTCCATCTGCCCCTGTGTCATGTCCTGTATAGCTTTTAGAGTAGCTGTCCATTTTTCATCCTGTCTCCATCTTTCTTCTGCCTGTATCCTCCGATCTTCATCCCTCTGTCTCTGGTTTTCTCTCTGGCGCTCCATCTCAATTTGGCGTAGACAAAGCCATTTCAATAATTCTCTCGGGTCCTCTGGTGCTGGGGTCATCTGGCTTTCCTCCCTTTTTGAAGTACCAGCCGCTGCCATGGCTCCTTCTTCTATCTTCTTTGGTCTGGTGGTAGGTTCAATCCCGGACAACAACTGCACTCCAGTCTTCAATCTGACCGACCTGGTCAAATGTACTGCATCCAGCTCCACTTGTTCTGGTTATTTGATCTGTCAGGGTATTACAGTACAACACCCCTCAAATACCTTCTGATACCCCGAGGTTAAAATCCCACTTCTAACACCAGTTGTGGTAGTGTGGGTTCCAATAACAGATCTTACAACCAGTTTAAGATGCATAAAAAATGCATACTTCTGCATTTATCATTTTATTGTCTCAATAAATCCAAAAAAAAAAAAAAAAATACTTGTATACAGAAAGGAAATAAATGGTGTTAGTCCTTCACACCTTCAGAACACAGGATATTATTCTTCTTCCTTCAGACAACATAAAAGAATTCCTGCAGTCTCTCCTTTCCATGGAACAATGTGAAAACTGGTACACTCTCACTAGAACCTTCTCTCACTGTGATCAGCAAGCTACTGATCACTACACCTGTCTGAACCCCCTAGAGGAGCACTTTTTAAGGTAATCAGGGGTGACCGCATAAGTCATGTGACACCCTTATTAAGGCAAAAAGATCTACTGGAGCCTTTGGATACATCATATATATGTTTTACATAATTAAACAATGTGTTCAAGTCCTTATCATTTGAACATATGTTCATTTAATGCAGCACACCAAGACTGAAGGGAGCTAAATGCTTAATTATAAGGCTAATGATGTCAGAGCATTAGCTTAGCTCCTCCCCCTCATGACATCACTCTCTCCTGGTCTATAAAACCTGTCAGTCTGTGGGCAGCCAGCCCTGTAGCAGCACCTGTCTCAGCTACTGAGGACCTATCTCAGTAAACAGGGTAACTATACTTGATATTTCTATGGAATCATGTTTCCTTTTATACCTTTTTTCTTTTTTACTAGAAGAAAAGTGCATTTATCTTGGAAACCCAAACAGACAAGGGCGCGCTCCTTTATCTGTTTGTTTTTGCAAGGGTATGACTTTCTATTCCAGAACCATTAAGAAGGCAGAATCAACATTTTCATTTGCAAAGGACTTAGGATACACATGGCAGCTTAACTAAACAAAAACCATGTCTCCTTTCTTCATTTGGAAACAGAAACCTAATTATAACTTTTTGAACAGTAGCCTTGGACTCTTAGTACACAGATACCTTTGTTTTCTGTAATATGACTAAGGAACTTGTGTAATGGGGAACATGTTTTAAGGATGTCTTTAAGACAAAATGGGGGGGGGGTTCAGGCTGCATTTCAGACAAGGGATAGATAAGAATGAAGAGTATCAGGTTGGCCACCCTGATATGAATAAAAGGATAGTCAGAAAAAGGAAAGAAGATAGGAGAGAGTGAAAAGTAAGTTGAAATTTTAAGCTATGCCTGATGTTTGTTTATTAACATCCTAGCACAGAGGCATACAAATGTCTGTAAAAAAGCCATCTGTGTTGCTAGGAATTCATAATGTAAAGAACTTCTTCAGCCAACCATGGGTGACCCAAAAAAATTCTGGAACCATATCACTGGCCTCCTGGGTGGTAGCACTAGAGCCCCTGAATCCGATATGTTAGTGAATGGTATCGACTGCAATCACCCAATAACATTTGCTGAGGCCTTCAATTTGCTTTTCAATGACCTAACCAAATATACTAAAGTCAGTTGTGGCTCTCCTGAACCATCTTCCCCAGCCTCACCCCCTAATTCCTCTCCTTTCTACCTCACAGCAATTACCTGCAGTGAGGTTCTTAAATTACTCAGGGCCATTTCCCCTCGTAGCAGCACTGGAAATTATGGTCTAGAAACAAGGTTGCTGAGGTGCAGTGTGGTTTCAGGTCAGGCCATAGCACCTCCACTGCCCTTATATAGTTCATAATGATATTAAAGAGCTAATGACATGTTCAGGAGAACTTTAACAAAACCTATCTCCTTTCTATCTCAGAGCAATTACCTGCTGCTGTCCCACCAACTTTTTAAACCTGTCACTATGTTTTGGTCAATTTCCCAGTGCCTGGAAAATTGCAGAAATCACCCCTATCCATAAGAGTGGAAATAGAACCTCCCCTAAGAATTTGAGGCCCATCTCCGTTCTCCCCCCTCTCTCCAAAGCACTAGAAAAAATAGTGGCCATTCAGCTCTGCAAGTATCTGGCCAAATACGACCTGCTGTGTCCAGAACAACATGTATTCCACCGTGGACACAGCACCACTACAGCCCTCCTGGAGTTCTCCCAGCACCTCCACTCTGCTCTCGACTCTGGTCATGTTGCAGGTGCAGTGTTCATTGACCTCTCCAAGGCTTTTGACACTGTCTGTCACAGCCTCCTACCTGACTCCCTCCACCAACTTGGCTTCTCCCCTGGCCCACTGATTTGGTTCACCAGTTACCTCTCTGCCAGATCACAGCGTCTGAAGGTAAATGGCACCATGTCCAATACCCTGCCCATTTGCTTGGGGTTCCCCCAGGGTTCCATCCTGGGCCCCGTTCTGTTCAGCCTATTCCTCAATACCCTCCCCAGCTCCTGCTTGGGCAATATGGTACTCTATGCCAATGATGCGGTTCTCCTTGCCTCCCACCCTGACCCCGCATCTCTACAGGAATCCCTGCAGCACACATTCAACCAAGCAGACAAGTGGTTCCTTGACCACCGGCTGGTCACTAACCTCAAAAAAAACAAATCTATGCTTTTTTCGCATCACCAGAATAAGGCCAAAAATGCCCCCCTCTGCATTCTCCCCAGTAATGCTCACCCTCTCGAGCAGGTGTCATCCTACAAGTACCTGGGCATCACCTTCGACTCAGCTCTTACATTCTACACCCACATCAATACCCTGTCCTCAGTCATAAAGTCTCGGATTGACCTTCTCTGTCGTCACAGAGATTGCCTCCCCCAAACTGCTCTCTGACTGGCCATCAACTCCTCCGTCCTGTCCCTAGTGGACTATGGCCTACCTATCTACGCTGCAGCCGACAATACCATCCTCACCAGAATCCAGACCTCGATAAACAAGTCCTGCAGGCTCCTAACCGGTGCATCCCTCTGCACCCATACTTGCCTGCTCTATTCCACCACCAACCTGCTCACCTTGGAGGAGCACCTGTACTACCAAACCTGCTTACTTGCCAAAAAATCTCAGCTAGGACTCTCCCCCCCAGGGGTCACTGTGTCCCTGGGGCTTGCATCCCCATCCACTGCCACCCGTAGCTCAGTTAAGGCCACCTTTCTGGTGCCCCATACTAAGACCTCCCTAGCCCAAGGATCCTTCCACTACTGCGCCCCCACATCATTCAACTCCCTCCCGCTCTCTGTCACTAAGTCTACCAAAATTGGTCCCTTTAAAGTCACTCTCCGTAACCACCAATTTGGTGCCCGAAGCTGTAGTTGCCCTTAATCAACCTAATGTTGGGGTCCCACCTCGTTTCTTACCCATAGCCTTGACAATGTCTGTTGGACTGCTCCCCCCCTTTTTTTTTCTCTTTTCCTCACCCCTGTCCTCCCCCCCTTCCACTTAGGTATTTCCCCGGCATGACTAGGGTTGTGACTTTTACTATTGTTATTCTTTATACGATTGCTATTTACTGCATGTAACTTTATCCTGTAAACCACTGTTATATTGTGTTCTTTTTGTTATCTGTATTGCACCTCTATGTTACCACTGTTGTATCTCACACTGTAACCATGTCTACCCTCCCTGCGACGAGGTGCCTTTGTAAATGAGTCCCTGACTCAAAGGTTGTAAATCCGATTTTCAAAAATAAATAAAATAAAAATAAATCAATTGTGGCACCCCAACTTGCCCCTCCTATTTTCAGGATTCTTAATCTATCTCATGGCTGGTGTGATTCCTAAGATATGGAAGGTAGCAAATTGTCCCTGTTTTTAAAAATGGTAATCCAAAAAACCTGGAGAACTATCATCCAATAGCTATCCTGCCGGCTCTAAATAAGATATTTGAAAAATTAATTGCCCAACAGATCACTGACTACCTGCAAAAACTTAACCTGTTATCTGAGGCGCAGTGCGGTTTCAGGTCAGGTCATAGCAACCTCACTGCCCTTATATAGTTTATAATGATATTAAAGAGCTGGTGACACGTTCAAGAGAACTTTAACAAAACCTAATATTTAGACACAGTCCAGCTGGAATTTCCCATAACTTTTGCATTCCTCCTCCCCATTACAAATTACTGAGGTTAACTGTATGAAAACAGGATTTTTGCTCATGAAGAGTTTGTCTATTCCTGCTGCTTTCTCCCTACCTGAAGTCACAGAGCACTGCTTGTGATATTACAGTTACTCCCATGGTGACAGATTGTGATGTCACAACAGAGGATTATGTCTTGAAGTAAGTTACAGAGGCAGATGGACTCTAGAGAAACTCTAAGCGATAAAGATCATATATCCATGTAAATTTCCTTAGTAATAAATAATGGAGAGAATATATAAACTATGAATGGAATGCAGGCAGAATTGTACCCAATTATTATGCCATTTAAAGTTTTCTTTGAGGCGTCAGTAGCTCTTTAAAATAGCCATGGACAAGGGTATGTACACAGGTGCAGTATTTATTGATTTAACCAAGGCCTTTGATTTGGTAGACCATTCCCTTGTCTTAGCTAAACTGACTGCACTTAGCTCCTCCCCCCCCCCGCCCCCAGTACTAGCCTGGTTCTCTAGTTATCTCAGTGACAGGTTACAGTTTGTAAAATTGAACAACTAAACATCTGACCACACTACTATTGGAACTAGTGTTCCTCAAGGATCTATTCTGGGCCCTTTGCTAGTTTCCATTTTTCTCAACAACCTCCCTAAAGCCATTTGTAAGTGTTCTACATTGCTTTATGCTGATTATATGGTTGTCTACACAAGCTCAAAGAACACTGATGTGATTAACTCTTTGCTTAATGTCTATTTTGGTGGGGTTCGAGCATGACTGTCATGTAATAGGCTTCTTCTGAACACATAATACACACTCCATGTGCTTTGGCTCTAACATAGAAACATAGAAATTGTCACTAGATTAGGAATGCTAGGCCCATCTAGTCTGCCCATAAACCCTATACTTAGATTGTTGCCTCTGACCCTATCTGGTCAGCAGCTTTTTGTCCTTCCTTCCCATCTCTAAGGTTCCCCTATGCCTGTCCCAGGCATGCTTAAATCCCTCCACTGCGCTTACTCCCACCACCTCCTTTGGCAGTCCATTCCATTTTTCTGTCACCCTCTCTGTGAAAAAAACTTCCTCACATTTCCTCTTAACCTGCCTCCCTCCAATTTCATATCATTCCCCCTCATTCTGATACTCCCTCTAACTAGGAAGATGTCTCCCCCCTGCACCTTGTTTATGCCCTTGAGGTACTTGAATGTTTCTTTCATGTCCCCCGGCCCCTTCCTGTCTTCTAGCCAGTACATATTGAGGTCCTTTAATCTCTCCTCATATGTTTTGTGATGCAAGCCCTCTACCATCTTGGTCACCCTCATCTGGACCTATTCCATCATGTCAATGTGTTTGCGAAGGTGCAGCCTCCAGAACTGCACACAGTACTCTAGGTGAGGCCACATTACTGTTTTATACAATGCATCACCACCTCCCTTCTTCTGCTAGTAATACCTCTCCTTAGGCACCCCAGCATGCAAATGGCCATCCCTACAGCCTCTGTAATCTGCTTTGATACCTTTAGGCCATCTATAATGATAACCCCCAGGTCCATTTCTTCCTTAGTGATACTCAGCCCCCCATCTTGTAGCTCTCTCCAGGGTTTTCTCTTCCCAGGTGCATTATTTTGCACTTCTTTGTACTGAACCCCAATTGCCACTCAGAACATTTTTCAAGCTTCCCAGGCCTCTCTTCATTCTCTCCACCCTGTCTGAGTATCCACCCTGTTGCAGATCTTGGTGTCATCTGCAAACAGGCAGACTTTTCCCTCCAGCCCTTCTGCAATGTCACTAATGAAGACATTGAACAGGACTGGTCCAAGGACCGATCCCTGAAGTACCCCGCTGGTCACCCCCCCAGGTTGGACCCCATTTACCACCACCCACCACCTCCTGTCCATTAGCCAGTTCTTAACCCAGTTAACTACCTTGTGTTCCATGCCTAGACTACCCATCTTGTTTACTAGCCTCCTATGTGGAACAGTGTCAAAGGCCCTACTGAAATCGAGGTATGCAATGTCCACGACCCTCCCCTGATCTACATCCTTCATCACCCAGTCAAAAAAATCTATCAGATTTGTTTGACATGACCTTCCTGCTGTGAATCCATGTAGCCTTGGATCCTGGGCCCCGTTGGATTCCAGGTGTGCCACTATTCTTTCTTTCAGCAGAGTCTCCATGATCTTCCCCACCACTAAGGTGAGGCTGACCAGCCTATAATTCTCCACCTCTTCCCTACTACCGCTTTTGTGCAGAGGGATTACATGTGCCCTCCCCCAGTCCTCTGGTACCACCACCATGTTGAGTGACTTAGTGAACATGGCTGCCAAAGGTGCCACTAGTTCCATTTGGTTTTATGTGATAAAGGCCAGTCTGAAAGACTGCCTATTACATAGAGTGAGCAAACTTGAGCCCATAGTCAAAAGGGCGACAGATATTTTACCGACCGTTGCAAATAGCTACGGTCACTACAATACTTAACTAACCACAGAGAAATCTTTTTTATGCAGGGGCTATACTTGCCCCAAACTTAAATAAACAACTCAGGGGTGTGGACCATGAGACAGAGTTACTAGATATTTGAAAAAAATATTTCTGCCTGTAGCCGGACCCAAACCTGGGTCTGCTTGCATCACAAGCAGTGGTGTACACCACTACGCTATGCAAGCAGCTCGGTGGGAATTGGCCACAAAGGATATTATATCCTGTAGTAGTGAGTACAGCTCCTTGCTGTACTCGCTACACAGGATATAATCAGGTATTGTACCAGTCGCTCTCTTGTAGAGTGCTATTATTGAGTCACTCAAAAGTGCAGTGCTCAATAATCAGCACTCTACATGGGTGCTACCATTCCATTTGCAGCTTCCTTAATATCCATGGGTGTATGCCATCTGGCCCCATAGCTTTGTTCACCTTCAGTTTTGTGAGCTCCTGTAGGACTCACTCCACTGTGAATGGACTGGTGCCCACTTCCCTTCCCCCATTACATCTGTTGCCCATCTGTGGTCCCTGATCTTTTCCCTCCTTAATGAATACTGAACAGAAGTATTTATTTAGCATTTCTGCCTTACCTAGGTCTCCCTCCTTGCACTCTCCATTGTCCCCTTTCAGACTTATAACCCACCCCCTGGATTTCCTCCTTTTACTGATGTTCCCATTGAATGTCTTGTTCCCTTTTTTCACCGACTGCGCTAAACCCTCCTCTGTCCATGCCTTAGCACTCCTAGCAGCCTTCTCTGCTTCCCTTAGACACTCCAGGTACGCCTCCCTGTCTTCCTCACTTTGGGTCCCTTTATATTTCCTGACACTCTTTCTTTTAGCTCTGACCTTGTCTGCCACCTCTTTTGAGAACCATAGTGGCTTCCTTCTTTTCTTCCCTTTGGACACCACCCTGATGCACTGGTTCATTGCTTCCACTATGCCTCCTTTTATCTTCTCCCACTGCTCCTCAACGCCCCATCCTGCCTCCCACTTTTCCAGGGCTACTCTAATACGTCTTCCCATTTCAGCAAGGTCCATCCTCCTGAAATCTAAAACCTTTGCCTTTGTGTGACTCGATTGAGTCCCTGCCTCCATGTTAAACCACACTATGTTGTGGTCACTGGAACTCAGTTGTCCCTCTACCCAGACTTCCATGACTCTGTCCCCATTGGTCAGTACCAGGTCCAGAATCGCTCTGTCTCTGGAGGGATCAAGCACTAGCTGCCTGACACCAGCTTCCTGTAGGGAATCTATGATGCCTGTGCTTCTTGCTGAAGCAGCTGCATGGGTGGTCCAATCCACGTCTGGCATATTGAAATCCACAGCAGCAGGACTTCACCTTTCATTTCCATCTCATGCATTGCCTCCACTGGTTCCCTGTCTACTTCCTTTCCCTTGTGATGGAGGCCTGTATATCACCCCTCTCTTAATAAATATAAGGCCCTTCAAACTTATTTTTTTTGTATTGTGTTCTAATGGTTACCCCCTTACTGAAGTTAAGTCTTTTAAGTACCTGGGCATTACACTTGAGTCTACCTTAGACTTTTCCCTTCCTATCTCCTATGTATAGTATGCAAGCTAGTTCACTCCAAATTAGGGCTTGCCTATAGAATGAGGGATACCCATACCCCTTCTGCTCGACTTGCCAATGCTTGTGGAGTACTGCTGCCCAGTCTAATGTATGGACTGGTACCCCTCTCTAAGGCTAGTTCATGTATTCTCTCCAAATGGACCATAGCCTACAATGGCATTTGTTGTTTTGCCTCATTTGTGAACAAGTTGACATACCACTGTGATCTGTAGAGTAACCTAAGGTGGCTATCCCCTACGTCCATCATACACTATGCTCTGGGGTGTACTATAGACAAGTTCATTAGGTCAGGTACCCCTGCCACCCTTGAGACAATGTTTAAAAAGTCCACTCTATTGTATCCCCTCCAGTCCTCCTCCCTTGAGCTACTCACTACACATAAATGTGTTACTAATATGGGTACTTGGGCATTTTCCTACTTTGCTCCTTGATACTGAAACTCTTTACCTCATACCTTGTGTTTCTCACTGTCTCATTCCATCTTTTAAACTGAGCTCCACAAACACCATATGTCCACTGACAGTTGCACATGTTCCTGTACTTGACATTATGTGCCTTCTAATTGGATGTACTATGTACACCCTGTGTACTGTGGTATAGTTTTGACATCTGCTATTTAATATCACTGTAACTTATATTGATCATCATTAGTGCTCTGATAGCTCTTAATACTGATACTCTGTACTTCTAAATGGATACT
Source organism: Neoceratodus forsteri (assembly GCA_016271365.2). Classification (NCBI taxonomy): domain Eukaryota; kingdom Metazoa; phylum Chordata; order Ceratodontiformes; family Ceratodontidae; genus Neoceratodus; species Neoceratodus forsteri. The sequence goes on from CM028135.1 coordinate 758,983,849, forward strand.
CTGCATTTCTAGATGTATACTGATTGTCCACCTTACTTTGTTGTTTTACTGTGTACTAATTGTATTTATATGGTGTTTTATTGGTATACTGCACTCATTGCATTTGTATGGTATATTTCTCCTAGGTCATGCCTGAAAATAGGCATTGAAATGTCTAGTGCACTTACCCGGTCAACAAAAACAAACTAAATAAATAAATAATTAGAAGGTGAGCTCTGACACTAAGCTGCAGTACAATTAGCAAAACACAAGTGAGGGTGTCCAGTTCATGTTAAAAAAAAATGCAAGTGAGGGTGTCCATGTCATGTTAGGAAACACAAGTGAGGGTGTCCATGTCATGTTAAGAAACACAAGAGAGGGTATTCATGCCATGTTAAGAAACACAAGTGAGGGTATCTGTGGCAGAGTTAGGCTACACCCTCGGCTGTGATTGATGGACCACTTTTCTATCTCCTTATTTCCTAGCAACAGTTAACGCCTTTCCCTTTGCTTTGCTTTTTCCCCCCATCCTAGGTCGGCCACCTAGCATAGCTCTTTACTATCCCTACTAAACTTCTTACTAGTTCTCTCTTTTCATTCTTTTTCCATTTCCATACATCCAGTCCCTGGAATGATACCAAACACCCGGAGAGGCGTTGTGTAAAGTGCATAAGTGCATTTTGTGTACAAAAAAGGATGAATGCTATTTTAAATATGAAAAAATACTGTTAATAAAGTCTTTTTAAATAAAAAGGATTCAGAAGCCAAATAAAAGAATAATAATTTCATGATTTGTACAGTTGTAAGAAATCCTTACTGTATTTTCATAAATTCACACTATAAACCTGTTACTGTAAAAGGTTTTATGTATGAGGCTGAATGGTATGCTTTATAAAAGTGCTTAGTCACTGTGGATCAGAGAAATAGAGAGTCAATATCTGTGGAGATATACACTGTACCTTTAACTGAACCAGGAAGTCCCCCTGAAACAAACCCCTCCTCGGTTTTAAAACAACATGTCCAGACACGTAACTAGAAAGAGCTCAGTCAGGTGACCCCACCAAAAGATATAAAACCTCTTCACTGAGGGCAGATCAGGCAGTCCAGTGGGCCTCAGCCCTGAGAGAGGAGGAGAGGTTCTACTGTTTGCGCAGACAAGCTGTTGAATGCAGATGAGAAGGGTCTTAGGAGCGCCAAGATCCAGGACTATATTATAGGAGAAACTACTGATGTTAAGTAGTGATTTTCTTTGCAATTTTTGTTGTTTTCATTTATTATTTTTTTAAACTATTGAAAAATAAATATCACACCATGATGTGTTAAACCTGTAAATTTGCCTTGTCTGAAGTTTATTCCCACACGCTGTGACAATATCCATGACATGTTAAGAAACACAGGTGAGGGTATTCATGTGTAACCCCCTTGTTCCCAGGGGTTACTAGAATCCCACTTAGAATCAGTGGCAGGCAGGGAAAGGCAGCTTGTGAGATGCCAGTTAAATGGATTTCACACTGTCACACTCTGTTTTCAGTTTCTGCTGAGCTGGAGTGATGATGTCACCTTAGAATTCTCGCAGCAGTATAAGCCACAATGGAATGCTAGCTGCAGGGGTTAGCAGTAGAATGTTGAGAGTAGTCTGAGAGGAGTCTGTGTGTAGAGTCTGAAGAGTGAGGAGTGCTGCAGAGGGCAGCTCCTCAGACTTAGCTCTGAAAGAGAGCTGCCTCAGGAGAAGGGGTAGTGTGTTCTCACCCTAGAGAAGAACACAGAAGACAAATGAAGGAAGTGGTAGAGACTGTTCTTAGAAGGTTTTCCAGTGTCCCATCCCTGGAGGGATGGGTGGGAATTCCAGGATTCAGGGGAAATCCCCTGGTCCAACCTGGAGAGTGGTGAAGCTGCCTAGATTCATTTGTTCTGTGAGTACCTGAGATTTTTTGTGGAAAAAGCTCTGGGGCACCTACATTCCTGTGGTGAGTTGTTCTCTGACAAAGGGACTCTGTTTACCAAGACTGTGTTTCTGTTAAAACTGTCTGCTTACTGTGGGGTCCAAGGGAGACTTGCCAAGTAGAGAACTTTTAGACTGTATCTGATTTAAAAGCATCTGCAAAAGTGGGGGTCTAGAGTAAAGACATAGCCAAATACAAAACTTTTAATTTCATGACACCTCCGAGGTGTGAGATGTAGAATGTTAAATGTGAAATACATTTCAAGAGAGCATCTACAAGAGTGTTTCAGAGAAAGGTGTTGTAACCAGATGAATGGCCGAGTATAAATTTGGAAGCAAAAGGTGGGAGATCCCCCATCTGGAGTAACCATGTTTACCTCTCCAGGTTTAGTTTGGGCACCTTTATTTTTTCTCAGTGCATTTGGCCAGTGCCTGAGGAAAACACCCAGATGTGGGATTTTGGATTTTCTGTGAGCCAGAAAGTGCCCATAGGTGGTAGGGAGCCACCAGGAATTTGTCATGACATATGAGAAAGTGTCCTAGTACTGGCTGGGGTTCCAAGTCAAGGGAAAGAAGGAAAGTGTATCAGTTCAGGCCGTGTGTGCCCAGATCCATTCAGAACCTGAGGGTTCGCTGTGTGTGTGTGTGCTCTGTGCATCAGTAATCTGCATTACTAGTGAGAGTAGCCCTGTGGGGGTCCATCTTTGCTTTGTTTATTCTCTGTGAATGTGAATAAAAGCCACACTTCAGAATCCCAACCTGGTTTGGACCATGAGCGGCCGTATTGCCGCCAGACAAATCGTCACGGACAATACAGAGCGGACTACTGGTCGTGTGGATTACATGTCGCTGGACGTAATGGCGATATTTTATGAGGTTGTGACCTATAAAAGGCAAATGTAGAAATGCAGAAAAATGGACAAATAGTCGTCTTCCTTCTTCTTTCATTTTAGGGACCTGGATTACTGAAGTAAACATCGAAGGCTGCAGTTAATTGGCACTTGTTTGGATGTTTGGCGTAAAAGACTTTGGAGCAGCAGCAGTTATGCAGCAAGTAAGCTTACACCCCAAAAGATTTTAAATGGGGAACGTCTTGCTTATCCATGAAATCACTGCAACTAGACAGAAATTTTCAACTGAAAAATTGGATTCCGATGGAAAGATCCGTGCTTGACAAATCTGTCTGTTCTGCAAGTGAAGTGCTCGGGGCATCTCATAATTATTTCTTTTTGGTATAAAGGTGCTAGTATATAAGGGGTGTATCTCAAAACTGATGGGCAAATACTGTGATCTATGATTTACACACAACAGTACGGCATATCTGGTTCCGGTTGAGAGCGATTGCTGAGGGTTTTTTCTGCTTCAGAAATAAGTAAAAAAAAAAATGTCTGAATTAATGGCCCGTTTTGGGCATAGCATTTATGAGTGCAAGATACTTGGCAACTATTTAACATTTTTTTTTAAATAAGGGTCCAGTGACAAAGGTTAAAATTAATAAGGAGCTGGATAAGAAGTTAAGGTTAAAGTAGTATATTCATTAACTACTTGGTCCGAAATCAACTGTTGTTATAGTTAAGATTTAATTCCTTTCATTTTATTTAATTTAGTGTGGATGCTATACAAACTGCTGAAGCCTGATGATAGCCTAATAAGTGGACAAGCTTCTGCAATCTAAAAAGGTTATACAGAAGATTCCACTAAAGTAATTAACCAGAGCAAGGATGTGCGGGAGTGTATAGTCTGAGATGAAGTTGTTTGTTGTCGCAGGACAATTCACATTATATGTTCCAAAATGTCCGCGACCAAAAATCCGGTGACAGCATGTCTTTTCGACATAGAGACCACTCCGATTTAACTGCGCCTATTTGTACCACGGCATTCTGACCATATGCCGGTTTGGACAGTATAGTTATTGCTTCCAGTGTCTGGATTTACTTGGGTGCCCCTGACCAGAAGTACAAACCTAGCATAATGCTGAGCAAACGTTTCCTCCCAGGGACTCAGGTTGATGGCCATGCTAAATGATCTCCCAGGTGTGTCAGGTAGTTGCCACACTTGGTTTGCCTGTCTAAGGATGGCAGGCTACGAAGTAGAAGTATGGGTCAACAGAACTGTTTCATAGTGACAACCCCCACCCCTCTCAGTGGCGTCTTGGTTGGAGAGAAGCAGCCCTGCTAGTTGAACAAGGGGGGCTGATGGGGGGAGGTTACACATGTCATGTTAAGAAACACAAGTGAGGGAGTCCAGGTCAAGTTACAAAACACTGGTGAGGGTGTCCAGATCATGTTAAGAGACACAAGTGTTAGTATGCATGTCATGACAAAAAATACAAGTGAGGGTTTCGAGGTCACATATGCAGCCAAAGACATGTCTAGCTATTTTGAATTCTGTTATATCTGTAGAGAACTTCCCTGCCACATGCAATACTACTGTGGGCTACCAGAGAGAATCTCTTTAGATATATCACAAAATATCTGGAAATATTTGAACTTATCTATGACTGCAACTGTCATGTTAAAAAAACACAAGTGAGGATGTCAAGGTCATGTTACAAAACACTAGTGAGGGTGTACAGGTCATGTTACAAGATACATGTGAGGGTGTACAGGTCATGTTACAAAACACAAGTGAGGCTGTACAGGTCATGTTACAAAACACACGTGAGGGTGTACAGGTCATGTTACAAAACACAAGTGAGGGTGTACAGGTCATGTTACAAAACACAAGTGAGAGTATACAGGTCATGTTACAAAACACAAGTGAGGTTGTCAAGGTTATGTTACAAAACACAAGTGAGGGTGTACAGGTCATTTTACAAAACACAAGTGAGAGTATACAGGTCATGTTACAAAACACAAGTGAGGTTGTCACGGTCATGTTACAAAACACAAGTGAGAGTATACAGGTCATTACAAAACAAATGAATTTGTCAAGGTCATGTTACAAAATACAAGTGCGAGTGTACAGGTCATGTTACAAAACACAAGTGAGGTCATACAGGTCATGTTGCAAAACACAAGTGAGAGTGTGCAGGTCATGTTACAAAACACAAGTGACGGTGTACAGGTCATGTTACAAAACACAAGTGAGGGTGTGCAGGTCATGCTACAAAACACAAGTGAGAGTATACAGATCATGTTACAAGACACAAGTGAGGTTGTCAAGGTCATGTTACAAAACACAAGTGAGGGTGTACAGGTCATGTTACAAAACACAAGTGAGAGTATACAGATCATGTTACAAGACACAAGTGAGGGTGTACAGGTCATGTTACAAAATACAAGTGCAAGTGTACAGGTCATGTTACAAAACACAAGTGAGAGTGTACAGATCATGTTACAAAACACAAGTGAGAGTGTACCGGTTATGTTACAAAACACAAGTGAGGTTGTCAAGGTCATGTTACAAAACACAAGTGAGGGTGTACAGGTCATGTTGCAAAACACAAGTGAGGGTGTGCAGGTCATGTTACAAAACACAAGTGAGAGTGCACAGGTCATGTTACAAAACACAAGTGAGGTTGTCAAGGTCATGTTACAAAACACAAGTGAGGGTGTACAGGTCATGTTACAAAACACAAGTGAGGGTGTGCAGGTCATGTTACAAAACACAAGTGAGGTTGTCAAGGTCATGTTACAAAACACAAGTGAGGGTGTACAGGTCATGTTACAAAACACAAGTGAGGGTGTGCAGGTCATGTTACAAAACACAAGTGAGGTTGTCAAGGTCATGTTATAAAACACAAGTGAGAACATACAGGTCATGTTACAAAACACAAAGTGAGGTTGTCAAAGTCGTGTTACAAAATACAAGTGCAAGTGTACAGGTCATGTTAAAAACACAAGTGCGAGTGTACAGGTCATGTTACAAAACACAAGTGACAGTGTCTAGGTCAGAGAAACAGCAAACAACCACTGACAGTAAATAGCCTAGGAGCAGACCATGAATGACCCTGGTCAATATAGTTTGAGTGTTATTCAAGCTGACCCCGGTCATCCATGCTTGTTAATTTCCAAAGTTCCCTGCATTATAAAACACATTTCTTTCCCACTAAAACAATTTCATTTTTTCAACAGCCGTATCATTCTGTAATGAATACATATTATGCGATCCAGCAGACCAGCAAAAGCTCCAGGAGGCATAAAAGGCCTCTCGGGAAGCCCCTCAGCCCAGTACCCAACCCAGCAGACCAGCAATAGCTCCAGGAGGCATAAGAGGTCATTACCAGTAAGAGGTAATTGCCAGCAGCCTCAACTTGTTCTGTTTGGTGGGGGTGTCTGAGGGTGTCTGAATTATGGACCTCATTTTTTTTAACTGCCTCCAACATCAACAGATTGTTAATTGTACGCTCTGTTTTAGCGTTGCTACCTGGCATCATAGCTCAGTGCAGGGAGGTACTTTAAGAGCTGTTTCAGTACAAATCGTGTCTATTGTGGGAAACAGTGCAGCGTGCACCTCTCTTCATACAGTTTACTGGTCTAGCTCACAATGTCTGTAGAGTAGCACTGTAGTGGGGAGAATACTGTGAGTCTTACAAAAACCCTGTGTTTGTGTTTCTGGGGTAAGCTCCATCTTGCAGCGATAGTCCACGCATGCGCAGTACGGTGGCTATCCTGACAGTGGCCTTCCCGCTGCATAGTAATGATCTCTTTGTTCTATAGACCTCTTGGGAAGCCCCTCAGCCCGGTACCTGACCAAGCAGACCAGCGTGGTGGGGGTGCCGCCCCAGCCACCCTCCCACCAAAGCTGGCCCTCAATTTCAGGAGCACCCTGGTCACATGACATCCTGCAGTGATTTTAACTAATTCCCTAGATTCTCATTAGCAGGTTATACAGTCTCCCCATTAGAGGGCTTTCCTTCCGCTCTGAGTACATGCCTCTTTGGACCCACCCTGCTCTCACCCCTCTCCCTGACACTTTAGGACATCCCTCCCCTCTGTACTACTATCCACCCAGCTTGCTACTATACACCCAGCCTTCCACCAGTCCCACTTTGTTCTCTGTCCCACCTTCTCCTGCTCACCTTAGCCCTTCTGGACCTGCCCCCACCCCACACCGCTCTTCCCCTTGTCACCACTAGGAGTCACTACTGAACCCTGCTTTTACAGCCTGCCGCCCAACTCTAATGAGATGTCTCATGTGGTACCATTAGGTCTCACCAAGCATGTCTCAGGGTGTGTTCCCCCCCCCCGGGTCTTGAACCTGGTACCTCCTGCACCAAAGTCTGTCACCCCACCACTGCACCAGAGACTCCCACACTCAAGGGTGTTAGCATGATCTTTTTATACCCACACAGTAACGGGACCCTACCCAGTGTGATGGCTGGCCACACCTGCCCTCACAACCTAGCTACTCTACTAATATTGACACTGTCCCTCCCACTACTATGCCCACTATCCCAACACCAAAATCTCACACCACAGTCCCCCCTCCCATTCACCACACCTGTATATCCCCCACACTGATCATTCTCTTACCCCCCACCCACCAACAGGCTTACTCCACCCCAATCTTTCCCAATCTCACCATGGCCCCCTCCTTCCTTGCTATCGCTCCCATCATGTCAACTCCCTCTGTCCCTTCCCACCACCCCAGCTAGCCTCCCTCTTGCCCTACACTCCCTTCACTCACCCTGCCCCTTACTCTACTTTGCCATCCCAGTCATCCACTCCATGCCCATCCCTTGCTTACTCTGCATCAAATCCGCCTACCATTCTCACCCAGCAAACAGCCGTCACCTCACTGTGTCCTTAGGATAATCTCCCTACTACTATTATTGTCAGGCAACATCCATCCCAACCCAGGCCCTGTATCACACAATCATCTACAGTGCCCCCAGGGCTACATGTTACCTCAAGTGAATATCTGTAGCTTTCAAAAGAATCACATCCCTCCAATGCTGGCTAGCACAGCACCAACCTGATGTCCTGGCGCTAACAGAAACCTGACTCTCCAAAAAAAAACCTGACTCTTTTGTCTCTTTCCCTAGTTTCTCCCTCCACAGGGAAGATAGAGTGGGAAAACGTGGTGGTGGATGTGTCTTCTATGTCCGTGACTCATTGCTGTGCCAAACCCTACCTGCTCCTACACTTGACCATGGGGCCCAAGCCCTCTCACTAAAACTTACCCCAGACCCCGCCAGAGCCCCGCTAATTGTCACTGTGGCTTATGTCTCTCCAAGGAATCAAACCACTGCAATTCTATCACTACCAGACTACCTCGCCAGCCTTCCCCACAGATTGGACCAGGTACTAGTTGGGGGCCTCAACATAAACTGGCTCGCCAGCTCAGCAGCCCATGTCAAGGACACTTTTGCGGTTCTTGACCTAACCCAACTGGTTTCCCAGCCCACTAGGTCAAATCCCTCAAATGGTTCACACACACTACTGGGAATCCTGCTAACTAATTGTGCTTGCAGAATCTCAGATCTTGTGGTCCTTCCCGACTCTCTGAGTGACCAATCCCCGATGCTCTTCTCTTGGTCATGTCAGCTACCCAAACCACTGCCCAACTTTGTCTACCATCACCATCTATGGCCTGGCAGCCTTAGTAAACTCAAACAATACCTGGCCCACTGGGAGTGTTCCCCATAACACAGGCCCAGAACATTGATGATGTCCTCAACTGTTTCACCTGCTCCTTCAACAGGGTCTGTGATATCTATGTCCCATTTACCAAAACACATACCAAGAAGTGCAATGCACCTTGGGTCACTCCTATGCTGCTGCAGCAGCTTCAACAAAGGGACAACCTTTGGCACAGAGCCATTGCCTCTGGCAAGCAGGCAGACAGACAGTTGTATAATGCCGAACGCAACAAATGCACATGGGCCATACGTAAAGCCAAGGCAGAGTTTTATAGAACCACCTGGCTACCTCCTGAGGTAGTGCATGAAAATTTTGAGATAACATTAAAGAACTTAATGGGAAATCCCACTCCCCACTTCCATCCCAACTCAACATAAATAACATCACCTCCTCAGATCCCCAAAGCACCGCTGACTGCCTCAACTCAGCCTTCTCTGACCTCAGCGCTATTCTCCCAAGTAACTTTTTTGACCAAGTATCACCTGCCCCTGCGCCCAATCCCCAACACCCCCTTCCTAAAGGTCATTAGCCCACAGAAAGCTAAATCTTACCCTTCAAAAGCCCTCAACAGCTCCAACCACTGTAAAGACTCCTTTGACATGAGAATCCTTTGTCTGGTCCTTGACACCATCCTCTCCCCACACACAGACCTCCTCAATCGCTCCCTGTGTCTGGAATAGTTCCCAACCACTTGGAAAACAGCAGTCATAACCCCAATTTTAAAAGGTGGTGACAGCTCCTCTGCCAACAACTACTGACCTATCTCCATCCTCCCTCCACTCTCCAAAGCCCTTGAAAAAATGCTGACAGATCAACTCACTGAGTACCTGCTCACCTACAACCTAGTATGCAGGGAACAACACAGATTCTAAACTGGCCACAGCACAACCATTGCCCTAACAGAATTTTCTAACTTCCTTCACACTGCCCTAGATATGAGACACCTTGCCGGGGCCGTTTTCATTGACCTTTCTAAGGCCTTTGACATATCGGTTTATCTCAAGATCCCCTTTCCTGGTTCTCCAGCTGTCTCTCCTCATGGTCCCAATGTGTTAAAATACACAACACACTCTCTTCCAATCAGCCAGTATGCTCTGATGTCCCCAGGGCTCTATTCTGGGCCCACTACTCTTTAGTATCTACCTAAATGCCCTGCCCAACTCCTGCTCAGGTAATGTACTTCTTTACACAGATGACGTGGTCCTCTTTGCCTCCCATCCTGACCCCGCAGCACTCCAGTCCTCCGTGCAAGACTCTCTCAATCAAATTGAAAACTGGTTTACTGAACACAGACTAGTTGTTAACATCAAAACAACCAAGACTATGCTCTTCACCCACTACTAAAATAAGGCCAAGGACTCTCCCCTAAACATCCTGTCTAGCTCACTCCACCCTCTGGACCAGATCCATACCTACAAATATTTGGGCATCACTTTTGACTCTACCCTCTCCTTCCATGCACACATCAACTTGCTTTCCTCCACTACAAATGCCCGCATCAGCCTCTTATACAGACACAAGGACTGCCTGACTCCAGAGGCCCTCTGCCTGGCAGTGATATCCTCAGTCTTATCTTTAGTGGACTACGGGGTCACAATATACATAGCCTCTGATCCCACCGCAGTGAGCAAAATCCAACTGGCAATTAATAAGGCTTGTCGGCTCCTCTCCAGAGTAGACCTGCGAACTCACACCTGCACCCTCTATTCCTTGACAGGTGTTCTCTCTCTAGATGAGAGACTCCAATACCAGTTGTAGTGTTGTGAAAAAATTACAGTTAGTAAATTATCAATTACAGATACTTAGAAAGGAGATGAATGGAGACAAGACTGAAGGCGGAAGAATTTAATGATTATAATAATAATCACAGCGAGAGATTACAAGTGGTACATTCTTCAAAATAACAGTGTGTGCTGGCTTGCTTATATAGTGGAAGACAGCATCATCATTTCCTATGGTTTTCTATGATTGGTCCAAAACAAGCACAGACATCAACCTACAAGGCAGTACTCCTTTGGTATATGTATGAGCTCATCCTTGGTCAGCACAAGTATAGATAGTGTACATTCTATTATCATATATGGCTAGCAACAGTTGTCACTACCAGTTACCAAAGTCCAGGAGGAAGAAATAGGTTTGGACTTAAGAATGTGCATACAAGCATTTTGGCCTGTCCTGATAATGACAAACACTAGAGATAGTCAGAAGGGTAATTTGGACTCTATCCTGTGTTTCTGTCTTACAGACACATAAGACAACTGTTTGCTATTAATTACATGGTCAGCACAAATATCAAAAGGCACTTTAATATTGCAACTTGTGGCTTAGTTTGTCTTGTGGCTTTACAAGTTTTATATGATCCAATCATATAGGTCAACATTTGTTACACAAACACATTATGTTTTAGACCAAAATGAGGTTAGGCTGAAATATAGGGACAAACTTCTTTATCCCTTGTTACACCAGTCATGTCTTCTCACTAAAAAAAAAAAAAAAAATTCCTACTAGGTTTGATCCCCCGGGTCTCTGTATCCTTTCTCACAACCATCTCCGCTGCTGCCACTCGCACTGCCACCAAGAATATTTGGAAGGTCCTCAAGGTCAGGACCTCATTAGCACAAAGAGCCTTCCCCTTCAGAGCCCCTTCCTGGTACAATGCCCTCCCCCTAGCCGTCACCTCCACAGCCAAGATAGGTCCATTTAAGGCAGCACTAAAGAATCACATCCTGACTTCCCACAACTGTCAGTGTGCTCGCTAAGACACAGTCCTAGGCTATGGTTCTGCACTAAAGGTCGATCCCATGCTTGCCTCTGACATTGTCACCTTAAGGCACCACCCTCTATACCACCTTTAAATCCCACTGTACTAATATGTTAGACTCTATAGAACACTAGCTAATACCTGTATAGGATTTTTTGACAATGTTTCTTCTGGGGCAGCACCCAGGTATAATATAATACTTTTATGCCTACCACCACTATACTTTTGCTACTACTTGTATAGGATATGTGACATGTACTCTCATGTTCGCCACTACTGTACTTTAGCTACTAATTGTATAATACAGTCTTTCAACAATGCCAGTGCCTGTGAGGCCACTAACTGTTAGCAACCGTTGCACTGTACTGTGTTCCCATGTGTACATTATTCACTTGTAATCAAATGACCTAACTGTTGTCATGTACTAATCTATTAATGTTAATGCTACTGTATTCACTCTGTATTTGATGTGGAGCCTTTGGAAACAAGTCTCTGTCTCAAAAGGTTGTAATTCCTATGTGATCTTAAATAAATAAAATAAATTGCGTTCATTTAGATACCAATTTCTGCTGTTGCTCATCTTTCTAATGAACTCTCCTCTTATTCACAACTGCTAGAATGCCCAAATTACTATGTACAGGTATACTACAGTAAAATAAAACTCTTTCAAGATGTGGAGAATTCTTATTACTTTTTTTAGCTCAGGTAATTAATTTCCTTGTGTAAACTACATTATTCTTTATAAACTGCAAAAAAATATTATTGTGATTATATATTAAAGTATCAACATCTGAATTCTGATAAGCAAATAAATAAATCTGCAAATTTGGTGGTTATCCATTCTGTTATGGCCATGGACAAACCGTGGCCAAATAAGGCTGCATCGTGGTTGAGCATAGTGTGTAAAAAACATTCAGAAAACCTATTGGAAAAGTCAATATACAAGTACTGCAGATTATGCTTGAAGAATTCCCATAGCAATAGTAAAATGTGCTTTGATGCACCCGGGAATGAAAAATCCATTTCGTCTGTACAAATTTGGGGAACGCACACTTAAGCATACAGAATGCGTAAAGGACCTGGGAATTAAATTAAAAAATAAATTTTAGGTGGAAGATCAGTGGGGGATTTTAAAGCCAAAGCAAGCTGTGTATGGTGGAACATTAAAAAAATCCATCAAAAGAAAGGACAAGGAAGTTATATTGCCACTGTATAGGGCACACATCAAACCATTGTTAGACTATGGTACTCAGTTCTAGACTCCACACAAGAAAGAGGACATAAAAGCTATAGAAGGGGTCCAAAGGCAAATAACAAAATCAGTCCAAGGATTGAGGGAACTGACATACCAGGACAGACTAGGAGAGAGACAAAGCTTCAAACTCTGGAGTCCGGATGACTAAGAGGGGACATGCTTTTTTTTTTCTTTCTATATGTAAATGTAGTTTATTCTTCTCCTCCAGGCAGCCAGGGGCAATATTTCTGCCCTGTACCTCTTAGCCCAGGAACTCAACCCCGAGACCCCCCATGGATTTCCTCCCAGGGAGGCAGCTCCCCCCTCCTGGAGCACAATTCCAAATCCAGGGCAGGCACGCGGGACCAGCGAGACATGGGGTCAGGGCATCATGGAGCCCCTGGCTGCCATTTTTAATAATAATAAGCTTCATTTATTGAAAGCGCAATTCAATAAATACCAAAGCGCTTTTACAAAGACATAAAATGATAAATTTAAAACCACTAAAATTGCAAAAGACCATAGCTTAATTGTCAGGATAAGCCAAGGAGAATAAAAATGTCTTGAGGGCAGACATAAAGCTCTCCACAGTTGGGCACTCTCATATCCGATGAGATAGAGAATTCCACAGGGTAGGAGCAACAAAATCGAATGCATGGGCTCCAGAAGTCTTCAAACTAACCCTGGGAATCACCAGCAATCCCTCATGAGCTGAGCGATGCGGTCGGAGGTGGTGGTAGGGACAGAGAAGCTCTGGCAGGTGACTCGGTCCCTTTCCGTGTAGGGCCTTGTAGGTCAATAAATCGACCTTGAAGGTGATCCACCACTGGGCTGGCAGCCTGTGCAGTGCATGCAGCACAGGTGTAATATGGCTAGATCGAGATAGCTCAGTCAACAACTTGACCACAGCATTCTGTACCAGCTGCAAGCAGCGGATATCAACCATCAGAAGCCCTAGGTTTTCCTCTTTACTTGGTCCCCTCTGGCATCTGACATGAGCGCGTGCATATGTGGGCACCCACACACCACGCCCACCGGCTACATGCCTCCCGGCCTGTGTCGCCCCCAGCCCCCACCAGAGGGAGATCAGCAGGAAGGATGACAATCCCTCCCTCCCTCCCTGAGAGAGGAGAGCAATCCTCTGGATGCTCAATTCTCTCTCACCCCACCAATCCCCGGCAGCCCGGGCTCGTTCCTGAACCTGGGTCGCTGGCGTGGCATGAGGTGTGGCGTGCAATGCCTCGACCTTCAGCACCACTGGGCCAGCCTGACGGGACATGCTTTTTATGTTTTATGTCATAAATGACCCAGAATTAACGACAGATTTTGGTTCTCAGTTTAAACAAGACATTAAGATACCTAGAGGGCATCCCTTTCAAATAAAGTTAAATAAATTTAAAAGTATAAAAATAAAAAATATTTCTATACAAAGAAGGTGTTGGGAATTTTGAACAGCTTACCTCTAGAGGTCGTTATAAGTAAAAATAAAGTGATCTTTAAGAGTACTGGATGCCCACATGGTTATGACAATACTGGAATAGTACCACTGAACTAATGGGGGAGTAGTTCACATGGGTAGAGATGGGCAAAGCTGGGAAACTTCGTTCCGTGAATTAATCTACGAATTTAGCACAGTTCGCAGATTAATTCGTGGACATGAAGTGTGAAGTTCTACCCATGAAGTGCAGAAATTCACTTGTAAATGGCAGAATTTTGCCACAAACAGTGGAATTTCGCCACTTATGGGAGAAATTCCACCATTCGCAGGTAAAATTCTGTCATTCGTTGGTGAAATTCTGCACTTTGCAGTGAAATTCTGCCAAAAATAAACCCGGTGGAGTCACATAGGTGAATTTTGAGCCTAAAAGAAAAAACTGCAGATTGCTCGACTGAGGCCAATTTGTCGACTTCACTGGAACTTTGCTGGTGAATTTCTACTTCACAACATTTCTACACATGGGTCTTTGGCCTAAATCTACTCTTCTAAACCTTAGTATAAACCTTAGTATAAAAAAGAGATTGCCTTAAAACAGATTAACTAGAAATAAAATAAAATTAAGCGAGGCATCTTTAAATGTAATCTTCACACTGGGGTTTATTATACCTCTACTGCCACTTAAAATTATCTAGACCTCTGTAAAGGACATACTGTACATTGGCTGATCACAAAATGAGGCCAAACTGACAACTGGAAATATTTTACACAGTTTTATTGTAGAATCTATACAATAAATAGTTTATACAGTATGAGGGAACTACTAATGTGATAAAAACATATGTTACTCAACAGTAACCTTAGTTCTAGGTGTGCTATATAGCTCATATCCACACTGCTGCATTTTTTTGGGAACAGGCAATCCATCAGACATCCTCAAGTTAAGCTCCTCCCACCACCTAGGCAGTATATGTGCCCCATGATATCAGAGCTTTGCACACTTGGAAGCAGCAAACCATGTGCCATTTGAAAGGAGACATCGGGTGGGTTTTGTGATTGTGAACGGAATACCACCCCTAGAACTATGGTTACAGGTGAGTAACCTATATTTCAAAGGGTGTGTGTGGAAACAGTGTATTACCCACATTCAGGCAGACTCCAAGCTATCCTCTGGTAGGAGGGGCAAGGTGCCCTCCCATATGTGGCAAGTAGAGACTGGAGGACCAAGGACCCAAAGGCAGCATCCCGATGGCTCATGATGTCAATGCTGTAATGGGATATGAAGGGTGCACTTTACTCCAGGTTTCAGCCCTGCATATCTGCACAATAGGGACGTCCCTAAAAGCAGCCTAAGAGGCAGTGGTGTCTCTGTCGGAATAAGCCATAAGCCCCTTAGGTGACTCCCTACCAACCAACCTACAGCAGAGGTCGATACAGGATGTAAACCACCTGGTACCAGTTGCTTTGCTGCTGGTCTGCCAGGCACAACTTCAGCATATGTTAAAAACAGTTGGCAAGCCTCACCCCAACTCCAGCCATGTGCTCTGTATAATACGAGGGCACTCTCCACAGGTCCAGTGTGTGGAGCCTATGGCCGGTCTCCAAGGTCAGGTTGATAAAATATACCAGTAAGTTAATCACCTGGTTAAGATGAAACTCCAATACGACCTTTGGGAGGAACTTCTGGTGGGGGCAAAGGTTGACCTTGTCCTTGTGGAAGACCACATAAGGAGACTCCACCAAGATCTGCAGCTCACTGATCCTTCTAGTTGACGTGCTAGCCACCAAGAGGGTGGTCTTCCATGACAGGTAAGACATCTCACACATGTGCATAGGCTCAAATGGCTTGTTCATGAGCACTGCTAATTAGGGGTGGGCGAAAGTGTGGATTTCCACATTCGTGGAAGTTCTGCGAAAATTCAAAATTTTCACAGAATCTTCTGCTCTTCTGCCTGTGTCGGAATTCCAAACTTTCGCCTTTTTCATGCAGATTTCCACCTAGTAGTGTGGAAAAAGTTTACGAACTGCAGACTTTTAATAAACAAATGCAGAAAAAGTATCTTGGCAATTGTTCCGCTTTACCATTTAAAAATCCGTGTTTTCAATGTGATTATGCAGATTTTTTTTCCCACCTTTGATGTGTGTCCATATTTCATTTTCTACTGGCGGTATTTTAATGGTAATGGTCACCTACTGAATGTAATCACCCAGCCTGTCGAGCACCTTAACTGTGTTTTCTTCAGGTAATCCTTGTGTTGCTTTTAATTTTTTCTTTTTTTCCCCACCAAAATGTATCGATTGCATTTGTTAGAATTCCGTGTCATATTGAAAATTCTGTGGTTTCAAACAGAAATCCCTCAGAAAGTTCAAATTTCACCACAAGTAGCTCTGGTCATGTTTTTTTCACTCTGCAGTCACATGGTGTGGAGAGGGAGGGATTAGGCGGCAGCACACATTTCTCACTGCGTGGCTAGTCACTCTGCAGCTGATTTCTGAAGAGAGAAGAGCTGTGTTTTTTTGTACCGCAGAACAGGCCTTTAGAGTGCTGATAGCCACACATTTTCTTCTGGATAAGCAATAAATTGCTGTTATCTGAACAGTTTGAGAGCTGTGTCACAAAATTTCAGTAGTTTTATTGCTCTTTCGGCTAATATAATAATAATTTGTGTTAGTCTGTATCAGTCTGCATGTATTTCTTCAATACTTTGTTGTATTTTAGGGTATAGCAAAGCACAGACAGTAGAACATGTCAGGCAAAGGCAGTGGGAAGTGTGTAGGATATGGGAAAGGTTCCACTGGTATTGGATCAGTCAGCAGGTTGTCACAAGGATGTGTAGAGGGCGGTGCCCGTGGAAGTTGCTAGTGGGGGGACACAGTGTTTCTGGCACTGCTACTTCTAGTGGCAGTGCAATGCCATTTGTACCACATGCTGTGCCAGTTTAATCATCGCTGGGAATGAAAGCATCCAGCTTCTTGGGCAATCAGCGCAGTACTGCTACTCTCAGCGCTGCTGTAGTTAATCACTCTAAACATCAATCTAAAAAGACTGCATTGGATGTTGCCATACTATTACGTGAGTCCCCAGTGTCTCAAAATGAGACAGAAAATAGTGAACAATCTCAGTCCCAGGAGACACAGGATTTAACTGCGGAGCTGGTAGTGTCTAGGAGCAAGGAGGGTTTTGGTACAGTGACATGCAGCATCAGACATGATGACAGTAAAGGTGGTGCAAGATCAGTTAATGTGGGAGGAGTAGATAAGGAGCAACAATGTATAGAGCCTATAAATGTGTGTGAGGAGCAAGAAGATTCTTTTAGTAAACACACTGTTAGTGGCAGTGTTAATGTGCCATAGAATGTTACTGAGGAAGCAGACCTGGGGTATAGTCAGCCCTTACTTTGTCAGACTGAAATGCCAGAAAGCATGTAGGGTAGTAGTGATAATGGTTGTGAGGGTGACGATGACCCAGTAATAGACCCTAATTGGCAGCCACCCTGTCCACAATTAGGAACTAAATTCATTAGTGGCAAAGGGCAAGCTTGTCCCTTTTCCATCAATCCCAAAGCAGCAACCTGTCATGGTCAGGGGACAGCAACTGGAAAAATGGGATCTGTTGGAAAGCAGCAGCAGCATGCAAAGAAAATGACTTTGCCCAACCCTATGTCTCCGTCCCCATCTGCCTCACCACACACAAAAATCCGGCATGTGGGTGGACATTCCTTTGTGTGGTGTGCAACATCTGTCATTCTAAAATCAGTAGAAGTAAGCCTTGTTCACACTATGGGACGACTGGCATGCATCGTCATATGCAATCTAAGCACCCCATTAAGTGGAACCAGCGTAAGTGGTTGTCATCCATGCCCACTTTGTCTTCTTCAGCCCAACATGAAAGCAAGAGTCCCCAGGCAGTTGCTAATGTATCATTTGACCCCTTAGTGTGTTCTATCCCTACATGTGCAGTTAGAAGTGGAGGTAGTATTGAAGGTGATCTGTCCACTGTATGCATGGAAATGGTTTTGCAGCCTGACCCAGCTACAGCTGAAGGCAGCCAAAGCTGCAAGAGTCAGACCATACCTGGCATAGCCAAACACACACTCTACAGTGTCGCATACTCAGGTGCTTAAGCAGCCAGATATAAAATCTACATTAAGAAAGAACACAAAATATCACTGAAACACCCGGTGACAAAAGAACTTCACATGGCTGTTGTCAAGATGCTGGCAAAAGACCTGTTACCATTTTCATTTGTTGAGAATAATGGTTTTAGGGAACTGATGGAGAAAGCTGTGCCTAAGTATTATGTTCCAAGTCGAACGTATTTCAGCACTAAGGACATTCCATCTTTGTACAATGACCTTGGCTGCATGGTGTCTCATGCTCTGTCATACTTTGCATCAGCCAGCATCCACCTGACCACGGACATCTGGACCAGTGGCCCTTCATTGGGCATTGGATATATGTGCATTACTGTACACAGGATCTGTTTTCCTTGGGTATGTGCTCTGCACCCCTGTCCCTCATCTAGTTGTCCCCTGAGTATAGGCAGCAGTACTACTAGTTGTCGACAACATGCCACATTAAGCATGCATTGGTCCCATACATCCAAGAGAATTCTGACACACATCAATAAGGCCATTACACAGTGGCTAAAACCCCATGGATTCAATGCAGTGTACACTGCTAGTGACAATGCCCACAATGCCATCAAAGCCATAACTGATGGGTGCTTTTACCATGTCCCCTGTTTTGCCCATGTGCTAAATCTAATTGTGAGGTCATTTCTGGAGCACGAAGCAGTGAATGTCATGTTGGCTGTGAGCCATAAGATCGTCAGCCATTTCAGTCATTTGGTGCTGGCTAGAGCAGAGCGCCACACTCTAAAGAAGGCCAATAATGTACCACAGCACTGCCTGAAGCTTGGTGTGACAACCCAATGGGATTCCACTCTCTACATGCTTGAGAGGCTGTATGAGCAGTACAAGCCACTCCATGAGTATATTATGCACATGCGTGATCAGGAAGCACAATCAGCCATGACCCTGAGTCCATCTCAGTGGTTTTTGATGGACAGTGCTATCCAGGTACTATGACCACTGGAACAGGCGACACAAGTTGTCTGCACAGACAATGCTCATTTGAGCCAGGTGATACCACTGCTGCGGATTCTACATCAGGCACTTTGCAATTTAAGGGGTCAGTTTGAAGTGGCTGATGACTCTGTTGGAGTTGAGCTTGCTGACCTCATCATAAAGCTTTGTGATGATGATCAACGGGTCATTCACATTAACCAGTCAGAGGCATATATATACTGTATATATACTATCAACCCTGCTGGATCCCAGGTACAGGCAAGGCATGACTTCACTTCTTCCCGGTGGAAAGAATGATCTTGACCATTATGTAGTCATCCTGCATGGCAAGGTTGAAAATTGGATGAGTAAGTGTGAGATAAGGGTGCAAAAAACAGTAGCAGTCGGCAAACATCAAGTAATGACATCATCTCACCCAGTATCTTTCTCCTCCACAAGTACAGTGGCTGTACCTTCACCCTCAGTATCATGAGGTAGTAGTGGTTCCACAAACCCTCTGTGGTCCATGCTAAAACACATTGGTGTTCACGCACGGCAGTCACCTCAGGGAGAGACAGAACTTCAGCTGTCTGCATGCCACATGGTGCAGTCATATCTCGATGACCCGCAGCTGCTAAGTATTGAAGAGGAACCCCTTCAGTACTGGCAAAGCAAGCTCGAAATATGGCCTGTGTTTGCTGCTATCGCCATTGAGTACCTCCGTTGCTCCTGTTCCAGCATAAGCTCTGAAAGAATTTTTAGTGCTGCTGGTTCTATTGTGACCAACTGATGAAGCCACCTATCAGAGTGTAATGTGGAGTACCTAACATTTGTTAAAATGAACTCCCATTTCTTCCCGAAGCAGTACATGGCGTCAATGAAAACAAGATTCCATGATCCTACACAACAAAGCAGTGAGCTTCAGGACTCATCAGAGGATGAGAATAGTGTTACAGCGCCCTCAGATGAAGACACATCTGAAGGGTTTGAGTTCTCCTGAGTAGGAGAGAGAGTCACAGATCATGCGTTTGCCACCTAAATTGATGCACTTTTTTGCAGCTGTATAATAGACGGATGATGTCACTGAATTACATTCTGACTTGTTTCATCCTTTTGTGACCACTGATTAGCTGCTGTCCAAGTTGGCAGCTGTTCACTGGCCTTTCCCTCCCACAATAAAAAAATCATAAATATCCAAAAATGTTCACAGGACACATGCTTGCATGTCTCTTACTGTTAGACACCTGTGTTGTGTGGTGCATCACTTGCTGGGTGAAACTCTCAGCTACCATATACTTTCCTAGTTAGCCGATGTGTATGGCCCTGCCCTTCCACCTGTATTCCTGTGGATCCTATCACAAAAAAAATAACACCAACCACAGGAACTACTATGTACCATTACTTTTGTTTATGATGACCCATTTCCTGACTACAACATCCCTGTGGATCCTGTCACACCCAATAAGAACATCAAGAGCAACCGCTACGCTACGGTAATCCTGCTGACGTTGACCCAGTTCCTGACAACTGTACCAGGACAGATCACGCTGCACCAAATAACAACAGCCAAAGGACCTACCATGCCCCAGTAAAGCTGCTGGTGTTGAATCATGATGCTACTGCTGCTTTTGAATCCACAGCCATATCACAGGTTGGTATACATTTTACAGTTCATTCTTGTCATATCGTGTTAGGCATTAGTTAGGTAATTGTGTTAATAACTATAGTATGTCAAGGGTATTCATGCTGTCATTATTGCTCCTGATAAAGAATGTGTTTTATGGATAACAAGTGGTTGTTTGGGGTAGGGTTTGGGGGCACACAAGGTTGAGGTTAGTATAGGTTGCTCAGTGGGGTAGGCAGGCACAGGTGGCAGTGATAGTACCATATCTACGAACAGGTGCATAAAGCATGATAAGTGGGCACAGTACTCCTGCTAAGGAAAACAGCTTTTCCTTCTGTGTCAATCTCACTCTCAATTATTTCTTCCCAGGTCAGTCATGCCATTCTGCTGTAGTAGACAGGATCATACATGGCACCCTGCCATACACATTGCTTCAACATGTGTCCATCCCATCTATCCAGGTAAGTAATTTTTTTTTTTGTTTTGGAAAGCTTTCTATTTTATACCCTTGTTCATTTCACTCTATAACAAATCATTGTAACAGTAAAGTGACCATGTTGAACTGATGGTGCATAACCAAATACGGCAATCAACTAGTCAAGTAAGCTTCATATCTTGACATAATCTGTCAAGAATCACACCATGGCACCCAAGACAAGGATGACTAGTGGTATGAAAAGATACATTTATACATGTTTAAATAAAACAACAATGTAAGATACCAAGACAAGGAACAGTCAACTGCTATGAACAGTTTACTTTGTATATTTCAAAATAAAACCAGAATACATTAAAAGTGATGAACAAAAACAGAATAAAACATGAACTATTTACATTACAATCATACAGGTTTACTTAACAACAAATAACAACTAACAATACAACATATTTTTAAAACTATGTACAAGTAACTGTGGCACTTCTTTTACGTGCGTCACGACCCAAAGGAAAAGTCAACGTTTGCAATGGAGTGCTAACCGGCATTTACTTTTATGCCTCCCAGTCAGCTTCCTCAGCAGTCTCAACATTTTCTCCTGGTTTTTGAGGATTTTTACCTGGTTGACTTCGAGTCCCTCGACCCTTTTTTTCAGAATTTTGAGGCCCCAGTCCCTCCTCTGGTTGGTGTTTCTTTCCTGCTGTGTTGCTTCCTTGGGGGCTTGCTGGTCTTCACCACCAGCTGGGGCTGCTCTCCCTGTCTTTGAGGGCTGCTGTTCACTTTCCCTTGATGCCAGACTGACAAGTTCATGTTGTATCTTCAGGATTTGGTTTTTCAGCCTTGTACTTTTTCCCTTGGGTGGCTTCTGGGCTTCAGTCGCTGAGGCAGTCACCAGTGCTGCAGTACAAAAAGATAGGCAGTTGAGGGTCAGGACAGACACTCATCATAGTTCTGGCTACACTTCAGGACTCTGCGTGTGTGTGTGTGTGTGTGTGTGTGTGTGTGGCGTGTGTGTCTTTGTTTGCAAACCAGTTGAGCTCTGAAGCAGGTTAAATTCATGTATTCCACGATATCATTCTGTGTATATGTGTGTGTGTGGGGGCTTTCTACTAGTAGAATAATGACGAGCTTTGAATTATTCTATTCCATGTCTAACAATCACATGATGTATTGAAAGTGCACTTGAAGAAAAACATATGACAGATTGACAGGTGAAAAACATCTGAGGAAGGAGTCAAGGATTATTATACATTATTTATCAAGATTTCAGTATTTTTGGGGTGACTTATAAAACTTTTACGAGTGTTTGTTTTGCAAAATTGCCTGTGAGATCATTTTATATAAAAATCAATCAGTAAGACAAGGCTGGGTTTTGTTAGTGCTGAGATATCCGCACACCAAAAGAATCAAAGGAAGGCGCCCGGCCTGCTATCTCGTGCTTGACCATGCCTCGGGGTGTGCATGTATCTCAGTAGTACCAACATCCAGCCATGTCATGTTATTGCTTACATAATGTATGACAGTAATAATCAGTCACATCCATGTTGTGATCAGTTCCAGCGCTTACCATGACAGTGAAGCAGGAGATATTTTGAGTTATCAAGACAACCCATAGATGCAATTTCAGCAAGGTTCATAACCACAAAAGTAAAATGGCTTTTATACTATTAGGTACTACTAATCAGTCATACAATAACCATCATCATAGTGTTGGTTAGAAAAATCCAAATTTTAGCCATACGTTTTCAAGGTTCGTTAGCACCAGTCTCCCTAAGGGAACCAAGCTCAACCTCTTGGTAACAAATAAAGGCTAAAAACTTGAGTTATATAGAGAATACGTTGGCTTACAGCAGAGGCCAGGGAAGCTGTGTGGGCCAAGAAGCCAAGAAGTGCAAAGTTCTGCGCTAAATTTGGAACACAGAACCAGGGAGGGACTACTATTAGTTTAATGTGATACAGCTGGGATGTTCCACAGAAGAGAAGGACCTAAGGTTGATCATAGCAAGGTGCATGAACAACTCTGCTCAATGCAGTAGGGCGGCAGCAAAAACCAACAAAATGCTGTGGTGTATACTGTAGCTAGAGTGCTGTCCTTCAGAAGTTGGGATGTCGTTCTGCCCCTCTATAGATCGCTGGTCAGGCCCCACCTGGATTACTGTGTGCAGTACTGTGCTGGCACCCGTTCTGAAGAAGGGCATTAGATTGTTGGAGGGGGTACAGAGGACAGCTACAAAGATGATTCAGTGACTGGAGGGTAAAACCTATGAGGAAAAGTTAGGGGAGCTGAACATGTACTATCTGGAGTACAGAAGGGACAGGGTCACATGACTGAGACCTTTACATACCTGAATGGAATAAATAAGACTTAAACTGAGGGGATTTTCCAGCTGCGAAAGGGGAGAGATGCTAGAGTTCATCAACTTAGATTGGAGGGGGGTAGGTTTAGGAGAGAGATGAAGAGAAATTTGTTCACAGAGTGGTGGATAAGTGGAACACCTTACCAGGAGATGTGGTGGCGTACAAGAAGTAGACAGCTTCAAGGGGGGGTACAAGGTGAGGGGAAGGGGCAATGGTATGGGAGGGAGAGGCAGCGGCAATATAGGGTGCTAGCTGCACACTATAGTAGACTTGATAGACTGTGAGGCCTGTTTCTGCTGGCATTTTCATATGTTCACAATAATGGGCGGGGTGGTGTGTGTTACAAGCTTTTATACACACTCGAGGTGCGGTATGCTTCATAAACCACTAGCGCAAAACCAGAGGGGTTTATGAGAAGCATCCAACAAAGATGGTGTGTGTGTAAAATCGAATTTTACACACCACACAATCTTTTCTTTTACATAATTGCTGGCTAGTGCTTTTTTGCCACAGCAGTTATGTGACATAAAACAATTTGTTCACACACAACTTTCTGATCCTCTTTAATCATTATCTATATAAAAAACAAAGATCTTACCACCTGAGGGGATGGAGATCTTCACAATGCTGCTGCTAGCTCCTTCCTCCACTCCATCTGCTGGAACTATGGTGATGCTGGACTCCACGGAGCTGGAAGCAACAGTAGAGCTGCTCCTATCAGCACCTGTTAATAAAGAGAAGAATATTGCAATGAAAAGCAGTTGTAGCAATTTTTGAAGGCATCACAGGCAGATTGTCACTATTATTGTCATACAAACGTAAGAAAATTGCCAGCAGCAAAATGCCATCATGATTTATGTAGGCTGCTCGAGCTTGCAGCTAGCTCCCTGTTCAGCATCTGTCACACCCAACCACCTCCCTGTACCTCCCTTTACCCTCCCCTTTGCCCTGTCCCACCCCGCTTGAAGCATTCCACTGTGTTAGATGCCACCACCACAGCTGGTAGTGCGTTCCACTTTGCCACCACCCTCTCCATAAAGAAATTCCTCCTCACCTCCCTCCTGAATTTACCCCCCTCCAATCTTGTGTTATGGCAACTGGCAACTGACGGCAGTAAAAGTTAGAATAATTAAAGTAATATACTCACTAGTGCTGTCATCCTCCACTGTGACTCCGGCATTGGTCTCTGGGTTCTTCTGCAGCATCCGCGTCCTCTTCCTACTACCATTCCCTTTCATGGTCACAGCTCCACTTAGGGCCTCCAGTATCTGCCTGTCATGCCTCTGGATGTCGTCCCACTTGTGTTTTTTTATTTGCTTCACAGAGTGGGGCATGACACCATCTCCCTCTTTAGCAAGGTTTGCCTGTATGGCCTCCCACAGATCCACCCTCTCTTTTATAGGTAACCTCTCTGGCCCATACAGTTTGTTCATGTGTGCTATGACTGCCTTCACTAGCACCGCCACCTCCTTATGGGTGAAGGCTGGTGCCAATTGTTTAGCAGTGCCATCATCAGAACTGGGCGAGGGCTGAGGCTGCTCTTGCTGGTCTTGGTCCTGCTGCTGCTGCCGATCACTGTTACTGTCTTCAACAACTTCCACTTTCCCTTCCTCCACATTCTGCTGCTGATGCTGGTTACCTTCCTCCTCCTCCTGATGCCTGATGCTCCCCCCAAATCCAGATTCTGCAGCTGCAAACATGTTTAATACAGTAGCTAGCTGTCCTGTCTCTAGAGTCTCTCACTGAGCCTTTTCCTCAGTTTCCTCACAATCGTGGATTTGCAGAACAGGAAATAGCAAAATGTTAAATTTCCAGTTCCGCTTTTATAACCGCAGATTTTTTTTATGATGCAGCCCATGATGCTTTGCATTGTGGGGGCATGCGTGATTTTTGTATTATCTTGAAACTTGGCTTCCCAGCCAAATGCCCTTTGGGGTAACCCTTGCCTCAGTGTTTGCTCACAGAGGTTCTTTGTCTTTTAAATAGTTTTTTATTTTAATGGGTTCACCACAATATATCCAAGGCACACTGCCTCAAGGGTAGCTGGTCCATTCCACTGGGGTGTCAAACAGACGAGGCATACTGATGAGTCCTGGTAGGATGAAACACATGTCTATGTCTTCTGTTAGCACCCTTTGCAAACTGTGTGAGAGGCCTTTCGGCACCATGCAATTCTGCTTAAAGTTGGACCAGCATAACATTCTGTGGTGACTTGCATATGCAGCCCATGATGCTTTGCATTGTGGGGGCATGTGTGATTTTTGTATTTTCTTGAAACTTGGCTTCCCAGCCAAATGCCCTTTGGGGTAACCCTTGCCTCAGTGTTTGCGCACAGAGTTTCTCTCTCTTTTATAAGGGTAATGCTGCACTTGCCATTGGAACGGTGTAAAACCTGTGGAACTTTGTCTCCGCAGTAATATATACATGTGGAAAAAAGTCACCTTACCTTTGGTATTTCAGTAATGATATGCGGAAATCATTTTCATGACATATATCGCAGTATTGAGTAATTTTCCACGACTACAAGACTAATTACACGCAATTTATTTTCCGCAAATAATGTGTGGAGGACATTTGGCTTTAGTGTGTGCTGTAGTGTTGTTGTTATTTCAAATTTTTGAGTAACATACTTTTTTACAACAATCAACTTTTCCAGAAGTGAATCCTGATATGTTACTGCTAGTGTTCATGGTGTGGGGGGAGGATGTTTTTTATCATACTGAAGATTAGATGTTTTGGGGGGCCCATGAAGGTGAACAGGCTGGTTGCTAACAAAGTTGTAAACACATTGGTTGCACATTAGGCAGTGAGTGATGGCACACTACATAGTGAGAGGATGTACACAATTGTTTTTTGGGGAGGGGACGAGGGTGCACACCGGGTGAACTTAGTACAGTAATATGAAACTCAGATTGCATTCATAATACCATTTCTAGCAATGTGCATACAGTGTTGAGTAAGTTACTTTTTCTATTACTTACTATTACTTTTGAAAACTTGTTCCAGAAAGCTCTGTGCAGTTACTAGCAAGGATGGAGAAGTACTAGAAAAAGTAATACACCTTACAGTTACAATTACTTATGTCTTTTTATACAAAAGTAATACGTAACTGTAACTGATTACATTTATTTGAAGTAACTAGTAACTAACCTATTACTTTCAAATAAATGTCATCTGTTATAGTTTTTTTATTATTTTTGTATTGTTTTTGTAGAAAAAGAAATAAGTAACTGTCAGGTATATTACTTTTTCTAGCATTTCTCCATCTTTGCTTGTGACTGCACGGAGCTTCCTGGATCAAGTTTCTAAAACAAACAGAAAGTAATAGAAAAAGTAACTTACCCAACACTCCATGCATAAAGCCTTAGAGGACAGTACTGTCCCTTGAAAAGCAAAATTGCTGTTGTTTCTGTTACCTGTCTCACACTGACTTATTCTCCTTCCAGGACTGTCACACGCTGCCACTGCTACTGCTGTCATTTTGGCCAATACCTGGATCATGAGTCTGACCAACCCCACACCGCCATCCATTCTGCTTCATGGTGTGGCCATCAAAACTCACCAGGTAAACAATTTTTTCCCCATATTTTCACTTTTAAAATAACACCTTGTTTTAATTTCCAGAAAATAAATTGTATGGGTATTTCATGGTGTACCTACTTATCATTAATGGCCTGTAGCTTCCCAGGTATTTTTTGAGAGACCAGATAAGTAGTAGTTGTTGTTATTCATCTTAAGTACAGCTGAGCATCATAATTGAGTTAGATGTGTGTACATTTTACTCCTGACCTCTATATACGCTGAGGGTGTCCATGGAAACTTTTTGGGTGGTCTGATTTGAATTTGGCAGGAAATTGGACAGCAGCAATATTCTTAAACGTTAAATAATGTAAAATTAAATACAGAATGCAAATAATTTATTCAAAAGCTGATCATGAGATTATCCACTTGTAATATAATAACCAAATGCTTTCTGATTGTGTCACGACGGTTTACAACTACTCTGATGGTTTAATTTTCAGGTCTCCATATAACATGCTCATCATATGCTGATGCTGCTGCACAGTTTCTGTTAGAAACCAACCGTGGCACAACAGGTCATAGACACACTTCCGTGTCCCTCGAAAGTGAACAGGTAAGTAAGTAGTTCTTTTTGTTAGACTGTTTCATACTGTAAAATAGGATGTCATTTTTTCTTATGGTCAGTTGTTCTAAGGTAATGGCCATGTCCTATGTGGAGAGTCATACATAGGCCATGATTTCATTCAGCTGATGGTGTGGGTGGGTGGACTTGCAATGTCGAAGAAAAACACATGTTAATGAAATGACAGTGGCAATATGCTGTGCTCATGATGACATGACCTTTACATGTTAACTGTGTGACGCTTGGCCAGCTGGTTATGATTGTTCTATGATATTTGTGATATAGAATGTGGTGGGTGAGTGTCTCATGTGAGACATCCTGTGCTATTTGTGACCCCCCCCCACACCAGGTTTTAATGAGAATGACAGGATATATATTAAACCTGCAGATCTCTGTAATGTGATTAACTTCCTTGAGACATTCTATTTTATGGCCTGTTGCTGCTTTGAAGTGAAAATGAAATGGGACTTTATGAGTCTGCCAGAGAATGGAGATCATAAACTTTTATGACGTCTGAAGAGGAAGAACATTTAATATCAGCTGGTGTTAAAAAGCTATATTGCACCTAAGTGTTATATGGCAGAGGTGTATAAATTCATTGATGTCCTTGAGAATAGGAAGCCAGCCTCCAGTTCAAAGGAAAGACTTGATTTAAAGACTGTCATAATTTGGGAAATTGTTTTTTGCTGAAGTCACAGTATTTTAAAATATCTCCTGACAGGGAGATCCTTGTTTGTATAATTGTTATATTCTAACAGGAGGAGCTAGATGACATCATAGAAGGGGGGTGGAAACACAGAGTCTTTAACCTGTATTCTGTGTTTCAACAGACACATTTTCTTTGTGGGCTCTCAAGAAACAATAACTAACTTAAGCACTGTAAGAAGGTAATACATTAGATAGAAAAAGTCTAATTGTATTGTGGTAGGAGTTTATGTTTTGTACTTTAACCTTGTTCTTTTAAGTGATTGTATGCTTTGTGATATATTGTTCTGTGTTTACATTTTACCTATATTTATCCATTTTTTTAAGTAAACCTCTTATTTTAAAGAGATTGCCTGGGTGCGTCTTCCAAGTTCTTTCTTTTGCATGTGAAGTATAGACGGTTAAATCTGACAACCGTTCATAAGTTTGATGGTGTTACCAGACTGGGAAAAGGTAAGAATATACCTAAGGTCTTTTATAGAGTTTTAAGGCTTCATTTTGGATACCTGGTTAGTTGCCCTTAGGCGAAAGATATCTGGCATCCCCCTGAAGAACAGATTATCTGAGCCTGTACATTTGGGTATGCTAGCATAGGTTCACAGTTTGAATCCCT
Organism: Neoceratodus forsteri; assembly: GCA_016271365.2. Classification (NCBI taxonomy): domain Eukaryota; kingdom Metazoa; phylum Chordata; order Ceratodontiformes; family Ceratodontidae; genus Neoceratodus; species Neoceratodus forsteri. Next base: position 759,012,736 of record CM028135.1, read on the forward strand.
ACAGAACTTGAGACTAAAGGTGATTCGGACCCACAAGCAGACAGGAGGGTTACTCTGTTCTGTTACCTGTTCACAATATTACGCTTGGAGGTTGGCACTGTGGGAGCAGAGGGCCTGACCTGCTGAGTGGGTTGTGACAAACTGCAACTAGCATCTCAACCCTATTTCCTTTCCAGGCCTTTCACATGCTGATGCTGCTACTGTTGCTGCAGCCAGGATAACACCTGACGCCACTATCCAAACCTGTTTCTTCACAATGTGTCCATCAAAACTTACCAGGTAAGATATTTTTTTGGATACCTTTCTATTTAATACCCTTGATCTTTCTCTCTCAATGTCAGCCAGGGAATCAGGTAAGTATTGTACTGGTATTCCTATTGTCATTCCTCAAGATTTAGTTGAGTGTGTTTCATGGGTAGTACTAGTGAGTGAGTGGTTGTTTTGGGGGTGGGGGGTTCACACACTAGGTGGAGGTGTGAGGAATTTTTAGTATAGTAGGTGGTTTATGCAGCAGTCAGTCATGGTTGGCAGTCCAAGATTATACTGTATCCAAGAAACTGTTCATAAAGCCTGATAAGAGGTCACAGTCTTGGCTAGCCAAATGTCCTTTGTTTCTCTAACTATCTCCCCCTGACTCATTTACTTTCCAGGCCTGTCACACGCTGCTGCTGCTGCTGATGCTGCTGTTGCTGCCAGGATCACTCTTCCCAAACACGCTATCACTGTTTCTTCCCGATGTGTCCATCACAACTGACCAGGTAAGATGTTTTTTTTAAACCTTTCTATTTTATACCCTTGATCTTTCTCTCTCAATGTCAGCCAGGGAATCAGGTAAGTATTGTAGTGTTATTCCTATTGTCATTCCTCAAGATGTAGTCGAGTGTGCTTTATGGGTGGCACTAGCGAGTGAGTGGTTGTTTGGGGGGGTTCACACACAAGGTGGAGGTAGGTAGTCAGTCACAGTTTGCAGCCAAAGACAGTACTGTATCTGAAAAACTGTTCATAAAGCCTGATAACTATGAGGTCATAGTTTTGGCTAGCAAAAGTGCCTATGTGGTGCCCAAGCAAACATGGCAACCAAGGGACCTAAACTTTTCTTAACCTTGACTTGCAGTCAGTCAATAACCTGAATCCAAGACAAGGATGACTACAGTGGTATGAAAAGAAAGATTTTTATATTTTTAAAACAAAAACAGAACAAGTTAAAACTTTCAAAAAACACAGAACACTATTTAAATAAGCCCCCAAAAAAGAACAGATTAACTATTTACAACTGGAATTATTTATTTATTTATTGATTGATTGAAATGTTTTACCAGGAAGGCACACTGAGCAACAAGTCGCTCGTCTCTTGGTGCAACCTGGGGGGGGAAGGGGTACAAAGATATGATGGTGGGAACCACTGGGAATGATATGAACAGTAACTAACAGTAACAAGAAACAACAATAGCAACAGCAATGTAACAAGACAACAACTTTAAAGAGATTTACAAGTCAGTGTAACCATAACCAGAGGGCAGAGTAATATCCACACTATTTAACGGTGACGGTGGACTGTGGCATGAGGAGTGTGCCGTCTACAAGCTCCAACAAGCCTCGGAAAAGGTTTGACAAGTTTTTTAATATCACCCTCAATATTCAAGATGTGTGCCTCCAGTGCCTTGATCCTTTTCTTTACAATTCTGATGTCTCTGTCCCTCCTGTTTTCCTCCTGCGATGGTGGTGCTTGGGGAGGATGTTGCTGATTGACACCAGGTTCATGCACAATACCACTACCTGGCACTGTCATGCTGGCTCTTTGACCATTTTCAGCCTGCTGCTGCTGGGACACCCTCTCTGCCAGCTTTTTGAGCTCCTTCACGATTTTCATGACACAGTTTTTGCGCTGTGTGCTTTGACTATGTGTTTGCGGATCCTTCTCGGCTTCTGTTTCAGATTGGGATGTGCTCATGGTCTCCAGTGGTGCTGCAGGACAGAAATAAAGGATGGTGAGTGAGATGAGGATTCATTACAATATCCTGCCTAAAGTTATGAATATATGATAGTACTGTGAATGACTGTTATACACCAATGATACTACAGTCATATATTTTTTAACAGTGGCACTTTGCACGGTCTCAAGTTCAGCCAGGGCCCAGGAAATGCAGTGTCACACCCTTCCCACCAAAAACCAGGTACAGTGCTTCCTCTATTATCTGCCCCTCTATTACCTGCCACCTTCTTCATCTGCCAGCCTGATGTCTTGTAACGTTCTCTCTATGTATGGAAATTCCCTCTGTTAGCTGCCATCCTCTATCCGCCATCTACAAGCACTGATGTACGGGTCGTCTCTTAATAATGTTAGTCTCCCTCTATTATCTGCCATGTTAGTTGCACAGATGCAGTGCATTATTATTGTCCTGATGTTGTTTTAAATGACTTGAATAAGACATATTGTAAAGGTGCACTGCTGAGGACCATGTAACATTTGCGAATAGAGTTGAGGTTTTAAATAACATCATTTATGAATGGAATATTTAAACTGTCAAGGGTGGAGAAAATGAAGATTTCATATTACAAGCAATGGTAGATTTTAACATTGTTTTGCTTGTCTGGGTCCTGGAGTAATGCAGATAATCTTATAATTGTCCACTGTCCAGCTCAACCAATGCATCTTTCATGGTTCCCATTGAAGTGAAAAAAATCTCTGCTTTATCAGGCTGTAGCCCACATGGTAATCTACTTCATTGTTTCAGATGGCTGGGTATGATTAACAGCTTTTTAAGAGCTGTAATAACCTGGCACCTAGCAGTGCAAAGTGGCAATCCAAAACAAGCATTTGTCAATGCCGAATGTTGTCTCGCCGGCATTGGCACTGGCAGTGCAGGAGTTAGAGATGCATAATAGGAATGGCAGTGAAGTACTGAACTGACGTCAACCCACCCCCACCCTGCAGAGACTGACAGGCACTGGGGTGTGCCTTTGAGTTGTCAGCTATAATGCTCATGCCATTTTACCTCACCCTACCCTGTAGACACTGACAAGTGTCATGGTGTGCTTTGAGTTCTTTGGGCCTTATACTTACCCCATTCCATAAGGACATATGCTGAGATGGGTGCAGTATAGGAGAATGGGGTGAACTTTGGGGCTGAACACTCCAAGGCACACCTCAATGCCTGTCACTGGCTGCAGGATGGGGGTGGGGGTGGAATGGCATGAGCATTATAGCCGATGATCCCAAGTCACACCCCTGACGCCTGTCAGTCTCTACAGAGTGGGGTGTTACAGTTGGAAACCCTAACACAGTAGGCGTTTGTTGGTATTTTCACTCCAAATTTTCAACATGGTCTTTTTGTGACCTCACCTCATGAAGAGCAGCACTATCAGTTTGTTAATCGAAAGGTGATTTTGCACACCAACTGCGCCATTTGGCGCCACAGGTACAAAAACACATTTTGGGCAGGATATGAAAAATGACAACTGTATTGTTCATGAGGAGGTGTAAAAAAATGGCAATGTTGAAAATCTGGAGTGAAAATATGACAAATTGAAGTCACGAGCATACATAGAAACTGCTCAACGCACGTCCGTAACCCAATTATTTTTGGGATTTTTTTAACCACATTTTCAACATAGGCATTTTGGGACCTCCCCTCATGAGCAGTGGCACTGTGATTTTGTTAATCTGTCCCAAAAGTTGATTTCCCACAGCGACCACACCATTTTGCGCCACAGGTGCAAAAACACATTTCAGGCAGGATGTGAAAAATGACAGCTGTACTGTTCATGAGTAGGTGTGAAAAAACGCCAGTGTTGACAATCTGGCATAGCCAGCCCAGTGGCGCAGAGGGTTGAGGTGCTGGTGCCTTACCTCGCACCACGTCGGCGACCTGGGTTTGGGAACGGACTCGGGTGCCGGAGGGTTGGCAGAGGAAGGAGTAGGACTGAGCGTCTGGAGGACTGCTCTCCTCTCAAGGGGTGGATTGGGGAATGGTGTCACTCTGTAGTGGCCCCCGGTGGAGACCAGAGGAAGCTCAGTTGCGTCGCACGTAGGGGAACTGGAGGAAAAACAAGAAAATGACGTCTCCTCCTACCGGATGACGGACGCCCAGACCAGTGCCTCCTCAAGCTCTGCAACAGCCAACCCGGCCACAGCAGCACCCAGGGCCAATGCTTAGGCTGTTAGGATATTTCTCCTCAGAAGAGGAGGGCCCTGGGTTACATTGGGTTACCCTGAGTTGGCTGCGATGTGGGGTCAGGATCAGTGGCAGAGACAAGAGAGGTGTGCATCCTTGTGGCAACTGGCCTGAAGGAAAGGTAGGTGGGGGTCACAGAGGAGATAAATAAATAACACACACAAAATAAAGAAAATCTGGCATGAAAATATTACAAATTTGCGAAGTTACAAGGGTGCGTGGAAACTGCGCAACGCATGCTTGTAACACAGTCATTTTATGGACTTTTATCACCAAATTTTCAACATAGGCATTTTAGGACCTCTGTTCATGAACAGTGTCACTGTAATTTTCTTAATCTGTCCCTAAAACTGATTTCCCTCAACGATTGTGCTATTTTGCGTCAGAAGTGCCAAAACACATTTCGGCCAGGATATGTAAAATGACAGCAGTAATGTTCATAAGGAGGTGTGGAAAAATGCCAATGTTGAAAATCTGGAGTAAAAATATTACAAATTCATGAAGTTACTAGCGTGCATGGTAACTGCATAATGCACACTCATAAAACAGTAATTTTTTGGATTTTTTTCACCACATTTGCAACATAGGCTTTCTGAGAGCCCACCTCATGAATAGTGGTACTGTCGTTTCGTTAATCGGTCCCGAAAGGTGATTCTGCACAGTGACCGTGGAAGCAACTTTCAGGACTGAATAATGCCATGATAGTGACTGAATTCATAAGGAGGGGTCCCAATAACCCCATGTTGAAAATTTGGTGCCACAATTCCCAAAAATGCCTGAGATATGCACCAAAGTTGAAAAAACCCTATTTATGCCATTATACAGCTTACCAGCATTTCTTCAATTTGTGGTCAGCTTTGAAGAGTGCAGACATGTTCTCGGTCCACGAAGATCGTTCGCGCCGTGCTCGGAGGTAAGTATAGAGAGGGAGGTGTGGGAGGCAGGGTGCAGAGAGGGTGAAGCGCAGGTTGGGGGAGGGCTAGCGGACTCAATGAGGACCATTTCTTTTTTACAGGGCATTTAGCACTCTGGGGTGGGCTCCAGTGTGCCACCTGAGTGTTTTGGGGGGCTGTCAGAAGGGGGATTGGGCACCTCCGTTGGCATATATGGAGTGGGGGGTCAAGAGCCGATGGGATTGGGCACCCTCGGCACACAACAAATGGGGTGGGGGACATTATGCTGATGGGGAGAGGGCTCCCCCATCTGCAAACTGAACTGGGAACAGGGGGACTGAAGACGACAGGGATTGGGCCCCCTGTTGGCAAGGAAAGACTATTGGGAGGAGGGCGCATGATGTCGAGGGGGATTGGGCACCCCCTCGGCACACAATTAAAATGGGAGAGGGGCATTATGCCGACGAGAAGTGGGTTCCTCTGTCAGCACATGAACTGGGTTGGGGTATGCCGACAGGGGGATTGGGCACCCCTGAAGTCGGCATTGTGGCAGGTGGCGGCAGTCACTGCCGCCATGTTTATTGGAATATTTCATCAGGAAGGACATGTCGGGAGGCGTGTTATTGGGCCGCTGCATGACTAGCTTGCTTCTCATTGCACCAGCACTTTTCTTAGATGTGGTAACCACTTTACATATTGCTGGTGTCAGCGCCTGCATGCTGGCTTATTGGGAATAAGGGCGCACCTACTGATGTGTGCCCAGATGACCTGCTCAAATCTACACTACTGCAAGATGTTGGCTGGCATGCAAGTGCGAGCCAACATAAAAAGAGTCAATGTGAGTCACTGTCACCCCATTGTTAGTGTTTCCAACTAGTGTTCAAGCTGTGATCATGGTGGAATGCTCTTAAATCATTAGTTTCAAGTGTTCTGAGTTTGTGTCTCAGTGTGTGTTACTGTTAGTGTGTCCCAAGTGAACCACTAAACATTAACGTTACACCACCCAGATACTAACCACACATATGTTAAACCTCAGGGACCTTGCACAGTCTCAGCCAGGGAATGCCTCCCCAACCCAGATCCCAGGTAAGGGATCCTGAGGTCTCAACCACAGCCCAAGTGAACCGCTAAACATTAACGTTACACCACCCAGATACTAACCACACATATGTTAGACCTGAAGGGCTTTGCATGGTCTCAGCCAGGGAATGCACCCCCACAACCCCAGGTAAGGGATCCCGAGGTCACAGCCACAGCCCAAGTGAACCGCTAAACATTAACATTACACCACCCAGATATTAACCACACATATTTTAGACCTCAGGGACCTTGCACAGTCTCAGCCAGGGAATTCCTCCCCCCCCCAAACCCCAAGTAAGGGATCCTGATGTCACAGCCACAACCCAAGTGAACCACTAAACATTAACATTACACCACCCAGATACTAACCACACGTATGTTAGAACATTATTTATGCACACCATACTTGCTGAGCCTATTTACTCATTATGTATGTTAACAAAAAACTATATAGATATCTTACAAGACGGGGTCTCCACAGCTCTGCGGCCTGCTCCCTCATCACCCTGTCCTGCTGCCACTGTGGTGCTGGACTCCTCAGCACATTCAGGTACAGTAGGGGCAGCACCTGTTCAAAATAAAGAGAGTAATATTGTATTTTACAGCAGTTGGGGCAATTTTAATATGAATTACGGGCTGATTCTCATTTGCCAATATTGTGTCAGAACTAATTAGGTATAAACATTATGCTCTGTCATAAACTGTACAGTGCTACAACTAAAACTTGTTAATTCAGTGTCTTCACAACTTAATATTAAGCTTCATTTGTCCTGTATTAACTCCATTACACTGTAACATTTAATAATTGCTGCTAGCTTTTTTCCTGCTGTAAATCATATTTTATCAGTTTATCTGAGCCACATACACTGAAGCTATGTAAGGAGCTTACAACTCAAATGGATTTATTCTGATAATTCAATTAATCAACAAAAAAAAATTATATTTCTGTATATATAATATATATAATACAATTAAAGCAGCACAGCAATCAAAAAATCAAACTCAGGCTAGTAACACAATCATGCAGTACAGTGTCATTGCAAGAATATCTAATGCCATTTTATTAGAATAGTAAGTCATATTAACTCACTATCAGTAGTGCTGTCATCCTTCGCTCTAGCCCACTTCCCCCGTCTGGATCTGGTGTTTGTCTCCCACCTTCTGCTGCTCCTTGGTTGCCTTTCGCTTGTGAGCCTGATGGGTGCCTTTTATGGTGACTCCTCCCCAAGGGCCTCCAACACCACCCTGTCATGCCATTTATGTTTGATCTGGGAAATAGTGCAGGACACAGCACCCTCACCCTTTCTGTACAGTGTGTCCTTTATGGTAGTCCACACTTCATCCCTCTCTTTAAGAGGAAGCCTCTCAGGCCCATAAAGTTTACCCACATGGGCAGTGACCTCCTTTTCGAGGATGGCCACCTCCTTGTGGCTGAATGCAGGAGCTAATTTTTTCTCATTACTCCCACCGGTGGAGGGACCAGCATTCTGGGCCACTTGCTGCTGTCCTTGAACCTCCTCCACCTGATCCATCTGTTGCACCTCCACCACCGCATTCTGTCTCCCACCTTCATCTTCCATGCTCCTGCTGCTGTCCCCCAAACTTACTTCTTCAATAGATGCCATTGTTTGAATGAACAATGTATATGGCTTGAGTTGACTAAATCTCAGTCTTCAGGCTCGTAATTGTAGAAACAGAAAATGGTGAAATGTGTGATTTCAAGTTCTGCCTTTCTAAATACGGATTTTTATTTTGCGATTTACAGAAAATTCTGCAGTTGTAATTGGAACACTGTTTAAGACGTAATTTTTTTTTTAATGCATGAATGTGTACACGCAGATTAAGTAACGTTACTAGCGGTATTTGCTTCCGGAATTGCAGAAATACGTTTCAGCAATGTTACATATCACAGTATTAATAAATTATTTGTGATTTAAAGCGATTCTGCGTATTTAAGTTCCACATCAAATGTGTGGACATTTTGGGCAGGATTCACAAAACAGATGCACCAAGCGCAACCTAGATGCACCGGTGCAAGTCAGAAATGCACCGTAAGCCAATTCAGGAACAAGGAGGAAGCACCAGCCCAAACGTGATGTCCTGCACCAAAACACATGCACTAGAGGCGCAATGTAATGACATGCGGTGCATATACGGGGGCGTACCCATGCATACACAGAGCAACCCGAACCACAAAGCACAACCAGGGTGCATCTATGGGGCAAAGCCAGCACAAAGCCAAGATGTGCCACAGAAAGATAAGTACAAAAGAAGGAGACTTATGTCTAGCACACCAGCAGGCCATGAATGGAATGACCACAGCAGGACAAAGCCACAGCCAGAGGGGAAGGGGAACCAGAGAGAGGGAGAGGCAAAGCCAGCCAGCCTGCCAGCAACAACACCAGTCATCAAACCACACCAGAGGGCCTCGGTGACAGAAGGGATGTATCTGGCAGCGGTTGCCATAGCTGGTGCCCTAATGAGGAGGAGGAGGAGGCAGGGTGCTGGAAAGCACCGTAGATGGCCAGCCCCATGGCAGTACATTGCCCAGCTGTCATTCGAGCAGCTCACAGAGGTGGAGACAGTCGGGCGATACCACCTCAACAGGGCCATGCTGAGGCAGCTATGTGAGCTGTGTCATGAAGAGATGCAGGCACCCACTGCACGAGGTCATGCCATCTCGGTGGAGACCAAGGTGACAACGGTCATGTGCCTGCTCACCACGGGAACCTTCCAGAGGCCTACTGGTAACACCACTGGCATATCACAGGCCTCAACATCCCACCTTCTCACACAATTCCTCACTGCACTGCTACCGAATGCTTCGGAATACAACAAATTCCCCAGCACACAAGCAGAGCGGACAAAAGCCATGCAGGGGTTCCACAGGGTGGCACGCATGCCAGGTGTCATAGGGGCCACTGACTACACCCACATGGCAATCCGTGCACCACCTAGTGAGGAGGGCATCACATACGTGAACCGGAAGGGGTACCATTCAGTGAACTGCCAGGTGGTGTGCGATGCCACAGGCGCATCACCAATGTCTGCGCCAAACACCCTGGGAGCGCACATGATGCATACATATGGCACCAGTCGACACTCTGTATGAGGTTCGAGGCCGGGGACATCCAAAGTGGCCATCTGTTAGGTACATGTGACTGTGTGCCAACAGCACAGGGTGGCACCACGCCTGGGACACCTGGGGTGGGCTGTGGGCGGCCAGAAGCAGGCACAAGGGCATTGGGACAGCAGGGGTGCAACAGGGTGCATAGGCGGATGCAGGGTGGCATGCAAGCGCTGTTCACCACATGATGGATGAGGGCAGGCAGGAGCAGCTGAGGTAGGGAAGCAGAACCGCCAGGTATTCGGCTGCACAGGCGGGGGAGCAGGACAGGGGCACACACACAGAGGGTGGGACAGGGCACAGGCCACAGTGTATCACAATGTACTAATGGAGACACTTCTGCCCCCACAGGTGACGCCGCATACCCATTGAGGCCCTGGCTCCTTACCCCCATACAATGACCCGGAACAGTGGTGGAGGGACGCTACAATGAGGCACACATCACGACACTCACCATCATCGAGCGTGTCTTCGGCATGCTGAAGATGCGGTTCCGGTGCCTGTGTCAGTCAGGCAGTGCCCTACAGTATAGCCCTGAGAAGGCCTGTGGCATATTCCTGGTATGTTGTATGCTACACAACATGGCCCATGACTATGGGATACCTGTCGAGGCCAGCGAGGGCAACAGTTCCGGGGAGGGGGGGGTGGGGGATGGTGCAGACAGGGCACCCCCCCCCGAGGACCATGGAGGCGAAGCCGAGCAGGGATGCAGGGATCCCAGGCTGGCGGCGAGGGCACAAGAATACTGCACACATGTGGTGGAGGAACATGTCAGGCCCCGCAGGTGAGTATGCAGGTATGTACGTGTGCAGGTCTGTGTGCACTGCGGTGTAGGGACAGCATGTCATTGGAACAGCGAGCACTGTATGCCACACAGGGGTGCACACGCAGGCGCATGCACATGGTGGGACACACACACACACACACACAGACACCATGCATGCAGCACCCCAGAACCACACAGGCCATGCCCAAGCTGTCACAGGTCAGTGTGCACTGTGGCCAGCACATGGGCACCGCAGGCACCATAACGCACTCATCATTCCCATGACACATGGCACAACAGTGGAACACACATACACACAGGGCAGCCGGTACACACAGGCATGCCACCCGCCACCACAGGCCTGTAAACATGGGCATCACAGGGCAGCCCCACGACCACCACGGACATGTAGGTGGCCTCTGCCACGGCCGCCAGTGATGGGGGTGCCACAACCAACCACAGGGGGCATCCCCTGGGACCCCACAGGAGTGCTGCACTGATACCATGAACAGGTGCTCAGTAGGGTGGCTGTCCAATGCCCACCAGACGAGCCATGGATGGTGGGTGTGGACACCAATGGCGATGGGGTCAGCAGCAGGAGGTTCACCTGGCCCTGCCGCTGGGGTGTCCTGGACGTGCTCCTGGGCATTCGACTGGATGCACAATGTCCACGGCATGCTGTGGATACAGCCACTGCCTCCATAGCAGCTGCACTCTGCTCCATAGCTGCGGTCATGCCCACCCACATGATGCATGTCTCGGCCAACATCTGAGCACGCCACGCTGCCACGGACTCATGCTCCTGGACCATGATGGCTCTGTGGCTCCGGAAGTCCACCCAGAGGGCCTCCTGACTCCCCGCAGTCCCACGAGGCAGGTCAAAGTGGGCCCCCATGTCATCGGCAGGTGATGCGGCATGGTGGCATTGCCAAAGAACAGAGGATGGATCAGCCTCACCAGGGTCATGCACGGGTGGTGGACGCACATTGTCAGGCTGTGATGTGGGTGGGGCATGGCTGGGAACTGCCACTGGCTGTCCATTTGTGGTGTCCCCCAGGCCCACTGTAGCGGGTGCATGCACACCGGTGCCCTGTCCGGATGGGACTGACTTCGCCAGCACTGCACTGGGCAGTGGTGCAGGGGGCACGGTGCCCAGCACAGTGGGAATGTTGGTGGCACCCAGGGTCACGTGCACAGGCATCACCGTGATATGTGCACTGCTGTCAGCCATGGCAGTGGTGCTGGTGATGGTGAAACATGCAGCGGTGCCACTGCCCTCACCCTGCATGCCACTGGTGAGCACAATGAGGGTGTCTGCTATGTCCACTGCCTCATCCGGGTCAGCATCAGACAACCCAGACAGGCTCCCCAACCATGCGATGTACCCCCCGGCAGATCCACCATCACTGGTGGAGGGGTCCACAGGGCCCTCCACCACAGGGACCATGACCAGTGGTGCACGGGCCGTGGACACTGCAGGTGCGGATTCACCGACGTCAGTGTCATCGGCCCCATGGGGTGGGCCCGCATCATCGCCTGTGAGGGCTACATGGTCAGCCATGGCCATGGCTGTGCCCTGGAGCCGTGATGGTGCTGTGGAAAGAGGAAGGGAGAACATGGTTAATGCACAGAACACACATTTCACAGTGGCAAGGTCAACCACAACACGTCCAACCACACAATGCCAGGTCCATGGCAGGGCCTGGCCTGGGTGCACAGCTACTCACCATGCTGCGACGGGCTGCCCACCGTCTGGAAGCCATCTCCTGGGACACCTTGCACAACCGTCCTCGACACACTGGCAGCCAGGACGGCCTCATTGGGGCTGAGCCGTTCCGCCGTGCTAGCCCCCCCCCCCCGTCTGCGGCAGGGATGCCTGGATGCTGGGCACCTTCTCCTTCGCCCTCTGTCGGCCGTTGTTCCAATGCTTGTGGCACTCCTGTACTGTGCGGCTGTATGGTGCCATGTTCACCTGCCAGGCCACGTCCTACCAGCCCTCCTCACGCACCATCCGGCTGCCTCCCCTGCCCATGAATACATCCAGGTATAGGTGGCATGCCTCGATGAGTGACCTCTCCTCATCCTTCGTGAAGTTGGGTCGCCACCTGGTGGCGGCACCTGATCCCTCTGACATTACAACTACTGTGGAGAGAAGCATACAAGTGTCAGTCATGCCTGTGGGTACACATGGTCCCATACCCGTCACCCACAGTCTGTTGCCTCACCATGGTCTGTGTTGCCATTGGTCTGGGCTGTGGTCCACGGGTGGGCAGCCGAGCACAGGCAGCCATGCACCATGGACTGTGGTCCATGTGGGACACGCCGCACATGCCACACATGTCACCAAGTCCACGTTGGGGGGAATGGTGTATGCGCCCCAGAGGGTGTCACACTGTGCTGGCTGCCATGGGCATGTCCAAGTACCCCTGCAGCATGACTTCCGCCACCATGGTGACAAATCCATCCTGGGTGCCCCCATGCGATGGCTGCAGGGCGGAGGGGGACTGACATGTGGCAACAGCCATGGTACGGCTGGCAGCGGGGTGCAGCCTGGCTGTGGTGCCATTGTGCCTGCACATGTGCCGCTCTGTGCGTTGGACCTGCCCATTGCATGGTACTGCGCCCCACCTCACATTGCAGGTGACACCCAGCCATACGTATCCTCCCTGTGTACAGTGGGCAGCCTCTTATACACGTTACATCCTGTCACTGTCCCACATTGCAATGCCTCAGCACACTGCCATCCACCACATCACTCGGCAACACTGTTCCATACATGCTGGGTTGTGTGGGTCCCGGTGCCACAGTCATCCAATATGGTCATGGCAGGGACCAGACCATTGTTGCCCTGTGAACCATCTGTACCGCCCTGATGCTGTGTTACACAGTTTGCCTTGGGTGCCACTTACCGGTGTACTGGTCCCACATCCAGTGTACAGGGGTATTGCCTGTTGTGCACATTCAGAGGCAGGCACACCAGTGTGTTCTGTAGCCCTGTAAACATTGCCATGTACTCACCATCTAGGCACTGACTCCTGTCAGTGTCCTGGACTCAGCCTGCTGAATTGGGAGCATTTATGGCTCAGGGTATGCAAAAGAGGCCTGAGCCACTGTTAATGAGATGCTAATCGGCTGAGTTGTCCATGCATGGTTGATGAGGCTGTTTAGGGCGCATTCTCTCTGAATTGCACAATTGCTCTCAGCTTATCTCAATTTGCACTGAGCATCTGTGGGATGCGCCAATGACCATACAGTGCATCTCCGGCACATGCATGTACTGGATGGTGCATATTCATAAATTGGGGGCATTGTGGATGGCGCATCTGGCACACATGCACAGTCATCGTGTCCGGTGGTGCATCACCCATGATGCGCCGCACCACTGCTGTCCTGTTGCGCTGTTGCAGGCCTGCCAACCATGATGCCATTTGCCGTATCACGCAGCATGTCCCAAGATGCGCCGTCCATGCTGCACTGAACCAGCCCTGTCCATGGCTCGTGCACGGTGCATGGTACGAGTTCAGGGCGCATGACATGCACAACATGGCATCCCCAAATCGCATGTATGCATGCACAACTGTGTCCTTGCCATGCAGCTATTGCATGGTGCATTGTGCATGCACGGTCTCGTCCCCATTGACCATTCACGCTTCATGTTCAGTGCGCGCTGTGCTGCACATGTCTTACTGGTTCATGTGGTGCAAAATGAATGCTCAACTGCACTTTGCCAGTTTGCTCCTTGCCATTGTCTGTTAACTGTTTGGGATGCCTAGGGCTGGACGACAAGTGCCTAGGGCCATGAATTGGTTGTGGGTGGAGTTGCTACATCTTGTGGCACTGGTTATGGCTCTGGAAGGGCACCTGTTTGGACAGGAAGACCTCAATGTGCCCAGGGCCCAGGTGTGGGCCTCCATTGCATCCAGGCTTGTGCAACATACAGGGATGCCATGCACAGGGCAGCAGTGCAGGCATCACTATGGCAATTTCCAGAGGCGGGACCCAGGGCGGCTTGCATGGCTGCAGCACCGTGCACGCAGGGGCGCACTGCCAAGACCAGGTAGGTGTCGTTCAGCTGTCTCCTTTGGTGGCACGTGCTGGGCATGTGTGTGTCACTGCCCTCATGGGGCACCCTCATGGGTCTCACAGTGTCCTGCACACATGGCAGTTGCTGTACCCCTCCCATGTTGCATTGCCAAGGTGCTGGTGGGGCTAGGCATGGCTGTTTCAGCCTGCTGCCCATCAGGTGCTTCCCGGACCGTCATCACTTTCTGCTGCATGGCCTAGGGCCGGCAGGTGGGGGGGGGGACTGTGGCACTGCATCCTGCATGGTGGCTGTGTTTGCTCATGGTGCTGTCTGTTGTGTTTTGCTGGACCAGAGGCCAGGCGGCGTGCTGCAGCTGCAGCTGCAGCTGAGGTGCAATGTCAGGATCTTGGGTGCCAGGCCTGGTGCCCTGCCAGGGGCGGGTGAGTGCTGCATTCCATGATTGCTGTCTTTCAAGTTCTGTGCGGTCACTGGTGGGCGGGGGTGTCTTCCATGTACTGGCCCTCAGTGTGAGTTCTTTCTGTTGTTTTCTGTAGGTGTCCTGGTTCGCCATGCTGTTGCGGGTGGTGGTGGAGGTGCACCTGTTGATGTGGACCGGAGGATCCATGTGGCCATCCAGGCAGCCTTGCGTCCTCTCTCATGGACTGTTCAGCGCCTGTCAGCTGCCCTGCGGGGGGTCCTGCTGCATCTCCCGGTCTGTGCCAGGGCGGTGCGTGGCAGGGCACAGCGCCGCTAGTGTACCCTGCCTCATCCTGAGGACTTCTCATGTATATAGTTGCCATTCCCTGTCCCCTGTTTCTGTCCCTCTCCTGCCCTCCTTCCCATCCCTGCTCCCCCCATTCCCCATTTGTTGTTGCTGCTGTTGTTGTTGTGCCTTGTTTTACTTTCGGGTTGTACAGACTTTTTTGCACCTTCCCTTTTATAAACATGTTTTACTCTACACTTGTGTCCGTGGATGTGTTTGTTCCACCTCTGTGGTTGCTCCTCATGCCCTGCTGTTTTGCTCCATTTTTTTCTGCCTGGCTCCCCCGTCTGGCTGCAGGGCATCCAGCTTGCCCTGGCACATTGCTGGATGCGCGGGTGCATCTGCGGTTCGCCGTCATGTCCTGCGACGATTCACAATGGTGTTGCACTTGGCGCTGCCCATGGCACATGCCTCTGTGAATGGCTATGCTTGGGCTTGGCGGATCTGATTTGCGCCTGCGCATTTGTGTTGCACCAGGTGCATCTTCTTTGTGAATCCTGCCCTTTGTGTTTCAGTAATACAAGTGTATCGTTATTATTTACAGTTTTTTAGTCACATACCTTTTTTAAAGCACACAACCTGTCCAGAACTGACTCCTGGTATGTTACTGCTAATGTTCATGTGGGAGGGGGAGAGATGTTTTTAATCATTTGGTAAATTACATGTTTGGAGGGGGCATGTGTGCGAACAGACTGGGTGTTAGTTAAGTTGTAAACAAGTTGGTTGATAGTGAGAATGTACATAATTGTTGGTCCGGCTGCACATGTGCACCACAATCACTGTTTTTACTAATGTCTTGTTTCCCTTGCGATTCATCAGCTGTATGTATGCTTTTTCACTTTTCAGGTCTGCGTCTGGAATGTTTGCTGGTGATACTTCCTCTCCTGCTGTCCCGATTCAATGTTCCCTGCCATGCTACAGCCATACCAGTGACTGTATTGTCAATGACAAGTGCACAGGTAAGTGCTTCACACAAACATTGATCCCGGAGAAACCTGCATTCTTATTGGCATTTCTAGAATGTTTATTCCATCCATGGTAGTGTGGTACACTTGAAGATACATTATGATTCAGTTCAATCAAAGAAGGTGGGTGGGTGTATGGGGGGGGTAGTGGTCCTTAATTTAAATTAGGCAAAGTGACAGTATCTTCTTAGTAGGTGGTCTAGCCTAACTGCTACTGTTGTGCATCAACAAAAAAAAACTCACAGTCATGCTTCTCTGATGTGTTTGTGCAACTGTTGTATGGTTTCCCTTTCGGGCCAGCATCAGGATTCCCTAAGGCTTTCGGACTGCTGATCCTGCTGCTGCAGCAATACTTCTTTGCTGACCCCACGCTGTGGCTTCATGGTGTGGCCATGCCAACTTCCAAGGTATGTACGTAATATTTATTTTCATTTCTAGTGAAACCTTGCAATTGGTTTATTTGTTCTATTTAGTGCTGATTCTGACTGTCTTTGAGACAGGCATTTTGTGTTCAGTTTCCGATGGGGGGGTGGACAGTATAGTGGTAGTGGTGGTACTGTGGTAGCTGCTGTACTTTCTCTCACTCTGTCCTCTATGCTCCACTACACTGTCTATCTCTTTGGACTTCAATATTAGCTTATAACAGTGAAATTTCCGATTTCCACAGGCCAACACACGGATTTTTAAAAAAAAATACACTTAAGAAATTCAGCAACTCACACTGACTGCTGTTTAATAGATGTAGATTTATTTTTCCGCGGGACTGCATAAAACGGAAATACGTAACATGCGGAAGATGTGCACACACCTGCTGAATTATGGGATAATTACTTTGCATAAAACACTAATTATTCCACATCTCTAAAGAGACAGAACAATTTGAACTTAGAACATTTTTCCCATAAGTAAATTAAGAAAAGCTGCATCTAATACCAAAAAGAACCGCTTGTCGGGAGGAAATTCTGCGGAAGTTGGGAAAATGTTTTCCATACTTCCTCGGAAGCAAAATTCCACCTTCCATGAAAATTCCTCTGGTAGAATTTTATTTTCACACAACCCTATTGCTAATACCAGTAGTAAGTCCCAAAGTGGCAGTGGATCGGGTACCCGAAGGGACAAGTGGTACAGGCCCTTGAAAAAGCACCCTGCCACCTTGCCCAGTGTACCAACCAGCAGCCGGTAACCAGATGTGACTGCCAGGTGCACCTTAAGGGTCATCGCTCGCAGGCCCAAGTGAAAGTGGGTCCAGAAGTAGCTAATGATGCTCACCATGGTGCAGATAAAGATATCAAGCTCCTTAGCCTGGTGCCATATCGAGAACCTCTTCCACTCGAATGCATAGCATTTGTGCGTTGACTCCTTACAGGACACCTCCATAATGTGAAGGATGTCTTCTGAAAGGCCCAAAGCCTTGAACTCTAGCCACTAAGAAATCAGACAGAGATGTGCAGGAGCTGAAAGTCTCCTCTAATGTCAGGTCAGTAGACCTGGGCAGAGTGGCAACCACCATGGTGGTCTGCTGCCAAAGCTGAGGAGATCTGTGTACCAGAACTGTCTGGACCAGTCTGGTTCTATCAAGATTATCTGTGCCTTGTCCTTCCAGGCCTTGACCACAACCTTGTGGACCAGAAGAAGGGTGGGATGATGTACATGAGGAGTGGGGGCCAGAGCCTCACGAAGGCATGCCCCAACAGTGTCTTCAACTGTGGGAAACAAGCAGAAAACAGCTTCAGCTTTCTGTTCTCCCAGGAGGCAAACAGGTCCACCAGAGTGGTGCCCATTGGGAGACTAGGTGACTTACCACCTCCTGATTCAGGAACCACTCATGGAACAGCTCTCTGACTTGGCTGAGAGCATACGCAAGCTGACTGTTTACTCCTGCAACATGGATTGCCAAGATACCTGCACCCAGGCTGCACACAAGGGTTCAAGTGTGGAAAGCCTCCTGACACAAGGGAAGGTAGTGCGCTCTGCTCTGTCTGTTCAGGTACAACATGGTCATGGTGTTGTCTGTCTAGGCCTGCATGACCTGATCCCTTATAGAAGGTGTGAATTCCATCAGTCATGTGCACTACAGAGTTCAAGCAGGTTGATGCGTTGATGGTGCTCCCAGGCTGACAAGAACCCATGAGTTCTATGGTTTCCCAGTTGTACTCCTCACCCCCACCAGAAATGCATTTATCATGAGAATGATGAACGGCTTTGGGCAGACAAATGGGATTCTCTCCTCTAGATTTTTTGGGTCCAGCCACCACTGGATGGCATCCCACATCAACTGGTTCAGCATGACTGGTTGGGCCATGATACCTAGGCACTGGAGAATGCCATGCACCCCAGCAGCTGCAGGAAGTCCCGGGCAGGGCGTGAGAGCCTAACCTGAAATGATCAGGCAACGAGGGTAAAGATCCTGTTCCCAGTCTAAAGGAAGGCTGCCTTGGCCAGCAGGGAGTCTAGTTCTGCCCCAGTGATCATTATCATCTGCAAGGAGACCAGTTCAGACTTGGTCAGGTTGACCAAGAGGCCTGAGTCTCAACAAGTCTGGAGGGCAAGATTTCTGGACTGCTCAAAGGTCTCCTTGGATGACCTGGGTATCAGTTAGTCATCCAGAGAGGGGTATACCCTGATGTCCTTGCTCCTCAGGAAAGCTGCCACCACTGCTATGCACTTGGTGAAGACCCTGGGAATGAACAAAATGTTGAAGGGCATGACCTGGAACTAGTACAGATCCTCCTCTGCATAGAGCCCAAGGTATTGGCAATAGGATGGAGATACTGGGATGTGGAAGAATGTATCCTGGAGGTCCAGAGAGTAGAACCACATCCCCTGCTCCATATATGGTATGATATGGTTCAGAGTGACCATCCAGAACTTGCGCTTCCACATGAACTGGTTCAAATTGTGCAGATCCAGTATGGAGCTCAAGCCCCCCCATCCGTTTTGGGACCAGGAAATACCTGGACACATACCCCTGACTGGTCAGGGCTTCTGAGACACGGGCTATTGCCTCTCTCTCTAGCAGCAGAGAAACATCTGCCCTTAGGGAGGACAGTGTGTCCTGTGACACCCCCTTAACAAAGTGCAAGTGCAGTGGCTCAAAAGGTTGAGGCGTCCTGTTACCACTCTGTTGTCCCAAAACCTGTGCCTATAGCAGTTGCTGTGTTATGTCTCATGATTGTGTGTAATAAAGAAGAATTTTGTTAAGAATAACCTGGAACTGAGTGTGAGTAGTGGCAGTTTTTTGTTTTGCTTGGTCCTCTAGTTACTGGCTGCACCATTTCCATGCTGTGCAGCCCATGTTGTTGTTGTTGTTGTTGTTGTTGTTGTTGGCACACCTTGTACTCCCAAGAAGCATGGAGTCAGCATGGGGGAAGGCCTCAAAATTTAGGAGCAACCCTCTGCCCACCACTTCTGGCACCCACTTGTCTGAAGTAATGACAAACAATTGTGGCAAGAAGTGGCACAGCTGGGACAGGGACAAGCTGGCTGGGGGTGTGACATCCCACAGCCTGTCACTGTGCAACTTCTGGTCCTTCTGTTATGATGCCAATGAATAAAGGGTAGCACTAGACTCTCAATGTGTGTGAGATGTCCCTCTACCCAGAGCAAAAGAGGTCAGTGCCCAAGAAGGGGGACACTGGCCATTTTATGCTGGGTATCCACTTTAATGGTGAAAAGCCATAGCCAGGCCCTGCAATGCATGGAGATGACTTGCCATGGCATGGGAGCAAGAGTCGCCCATGTCCAGAGCCACCTGGAGCTGGTGTTTAGACAGCAACTGACAGCAGTCTCTGACTAACTTCACCAACAACTGCTTGTCAGTAGGAAGGTGAAGGAGGAGGTCATCCAACACTCCTAGCAGGGAGTGACCAAAGGTAGTCATCATGACAGTGTAGCTGGCCTGAGGGATGTGGTATTATGCAGAGGTAACGTTGTGAAATATGGATGCTTTTCTAAATCAAGTCAAATTCCCTTCACGAATTTCCTGAAAAAGTCAAAATAATGACTCTCCTTTAACATGTATACAAATTTACAGTGTTTCCATCCTATATTGATGTCATTATGGCAAATTTACTTTAAATATGTTCTCTGCTTGTTGTTTTTTCTATGTGTAATTTATGAACTGCTTACACTATATAATTAATAAAAAAATTGCTTATTTCAACATCATGTTTTACAGCTATAAAACATGGACAAAGGGTGTTTTCTTTTTATAATTTTACAAAGTGAATAATGTAAATGAGATGTATCGAAAATATTTCTAATAGCATTTCTCTTTTTTTCAGGTAATAACAAAAACTGAGAGGCAGCAAAATGGCTGAAGACCCTGCTGAGGCTTTGACCCTCCTCATCAAAAAACCCCACCTGACGAGTGACTGGTTCAAGTGTATTATCTGCCAAATAACACAGGAACACCTGAGGACTACAACCCCTGGAGGACTAAAGACATTTTATATTGCATGCCTTGTTAGAAAAGACCATGTTTATCAGCGATTGTAGCCATTAGACATTGATGCATTATTAGCTTTGCATGCAGTACATTATCATGCATGATGTCATCAGTCCTACATCAGCAAAACAAACCTGAGGCATTTTGAAGGTCGAGGAAGAAGCTTAAGTCCTGGCTCTTCTACCGATACTGGTCAGTGTTCAAGCTCACAGAGTAGGCGATCGACTTGTCAGCCTGTTAACTGGAATTTGTGTATATTATGCCAGAATGTGCTTCACAAAAAAGACAAAAATCTATCACAGATTGTAACCTGCAGAGGGCAACAAACTCTGCTTGATGTGGCTGAAGCCAGAGAAGACAACACAGTCTTAAAGTGAATAGCTGGACTGGACATAGCTACACATGAAGCAAAGTACCACAAAGACTGCCACAGTACTTTCACCAGCAAAAAGAAACATATAGACAAAATTTTCACTATCCAGTGACAAGGAAGATGAGTCTGTGTGTAAAGCTTGTTTCAGTGAACAGTTTTCTGAAATTGAGAATGACCTTGTTATCAGCAGAAAAGCCTTGTCCATGTCTTACCTGTTACAGAGATACCGAGATATTCTGAAAGGCAAAGTTCCTAGCAGCGAGAGTTACCGAAGTGAGAAGCTAAAGAAGAGACTAACAAACTATTTTGGTGACCAAATCATTTTTCAAATGCAGCATGACCCAAGTAAACCAAAGCTTGTGTACAGCAGTGCTGTGTCTTTGGAAGATGTCATCAACATAGCTTCCTGGTTGCATTCAAAGCAGTAGTATGAAGTGGAAAACCCTCTCCCGACTTCTGAAAATAAAGATAAATATTCAACCACATGTATGCTGTTTCATGCAGCACAGGTCCTCTGTAGGGAACTCAAAATGTGTGAGGGACTGGATATCAATCCAAAAGATAATTCCACTGTCACTGATTCCTGACAATGTGCATAGGTTCCTGAAATGGATATTCCAAGGGATGTTGGTGATGAGCCTGTCACAAAAGCACTCAGCAGGTCAGGCCCTCTGCTCCCACAGTGCCAACCTCCAAGTGCAGTAATGTGAACAGGTAACAGACAGGGTAACCCTCCTGTCTGCTTGTGTGTCCGAATCACCTTTAGTCTCAAGTTCTGGGGGGATTCAAACTATGAACCTTATGCTAGCGTACTCAAATGTACAGGCTCAGATAATATTCTCTTCAGGGGGATGCAATATATATTTCGCCTAAGGGCACCTAACCAGGTATCCAAAATGAACCCTTTAAAACTCTATAAAAGACCTTAGGTATAGTCTTACCTTTTCCCAGTTTAGTAACACCATCAAGCTTTTGAACAGTTGTCAAACTTAACCACGCATACATCGCATGCAAAAAGAACTTGGAAGACACACAGGCAGTCTCTTGAAACAAAGATTTTACTAAAAGATGATAAAAATATGTAAAATGTAAACACAGAACAATATATCAGAGTATACAGTCACATACAGTCACTTAAAAGAACAAGGGTAAAAGTACAACACAAAAACTCCTACCACAATACATTTAGACTATTTCCATCTAATGTATTACCTCTTAAGTGCCTAAGTTAGATTAGAGCAGAGAGTTTTGTCTCTCTAGCGTCCTGAGATGGAATATGACAACTAAGTTCAGACACAGTATTCAGTTTAAAACTCTGTGTCTCCACACCCTTTCTATGGGTCATCTAGCTCCTCCTTTTAGAACCAAAAAAATACAAACATGATTTCCTGTCAGGAGATATTTTAAATAATGTGACTTCAGCAAAAACAAATTTCCCAAATGATGACAGTCTTTAATCAAGCCTTTCCTTTGAACTGGTGGCTGGTTTATTATTTTCCCAAGGAATATCAAAGCTTTTTACAACTCTGCCATACGTCGCTTAGGTGTGAATATAGCCAACAGGAATCAGCTAAGTTATGTCCTGTCTTGTAATAAAATGCATATTCAGCTTCCCAACTTCAGAGGCAGCAACAGGTCATAAAACGGCCATAAAATGCAACTTCTCAAGGAATTTAATTACATTACAGAGATCTCCTGGTCAGTTCCTGTAACTGAAACATGGGGGGGGGGCACCTATGGCACAGCTGCCTTATGTGAGACAATCACATACTTTATTTTTATATTACAAATATCACAGAACAATCATAACCAGCTGGACAAGGGTCACAGAGCCTACTGAAGATGGCAGTCCTTTAGTAACAATCACTAACAAGGCCCTCCACAGACAGATATTATCAGTTGATCAGGACTTCATTCATATAGTATCCAGAGGTGCAAAGTGTACACCTAAACAAGTTGGGCTTGCAATGTCCATAGGCCATACGACAGGCTCCAAACAGATAGTACCAATGGTGCACAAACTAGCACACTGTCTCAGTTATGAAGCCCTAGAAAGAATTTACACAGCCATTGCAAAGGATCAGCATGAAAAGGTTGCCAGGGACAATATCATAATTTCATCAAACATACAGCATGGGGAGTTTGTTCAGTTTGCTGCTGACAGTAACAATATAAATGAGGAAACATTAGAGGGAACACACACAGTCCATGCCACAACTATGGTAGTAGATCAGTGTCAGACTCCCACAATTCTGGAAGGCAGCTTTGGCACAGAGGCAGCTGAGGCTCAAAGAAAATAGCACCGCGAACATGATCACTTGAAACTCTTGAATTTGCCAAGCCGTTCTGGAGTACAGTCCTCATGGCAGATGCCCTACACCAAATCTTGTGAGAAAAGTAAAAAGTAACTGGTATACTGATGTTGAGGCTTGTCGATAAGCTGCCAACCTTGATCTGCAATGACAAATTCTAAGATGCTGCCCAACCAAGCTATTTGAGGTTGAGTCTGATAAAGTGAATGCTCAGCAAGTATCAGTTTTTAATGTGATGATTTCATCTACCATACCAACAGTAACATCTATTGAGTACTGTCCAATGCTGCCAGCATCACCTACTGAATGGAGTACAGTTTTCACTGTAATGAAGAACATCTGCAAGATGTCTAAGACACTTGGCCAATATTACAGTGTCTTGACATTTGACGAGGCTATAGATTGTAAGGCCAAATTGATTCAGTGCAGGTGCCCGGAGGAATTTCAGAAAACTGTCTTGAGAATGGGTGGTTTCCACATAGCACAGACATTTCTGGCTGCAATTTGAAAGAAGTATGAAGAAAGTGGTCTGGAAGACATCCTCATAGAATCACAGGTGTATGGTAGCAACACAGTAAGCAATCTACTTAAAGGCAAATCCTACAACTGTGGAGTGAGGGCCCACAAGCTTGTAATGGAGGCTCTGTCCAGACTGAGGTGGCAGGCATTTTGTAATTGGGTACAAGACAATGAGATTGATTATGATGTAGACCTCATCAACAGCAAGCTTCAGGAATGTCAAAATGTGGTATCAAACAATGATGCAACAAGCCTAACAGTAACACTTTCCCAGCTTGGTGATGCCCTCAAGAATGTATAGGATGCATGACCACAATTTTGGAAAAGCAATTTCCCAAACATTTGCATTCTGAGATGATTACATTGATATGACTAACATCCAAATGCGGAATGTGGTTTATTAGAGCAGAACGTGAAAGCAACTGGGACCTGCATCATGCGACAGTAGAGATGCTACCACTATTTTTTGCCTTTGACTGCACCAACTATGCCCACATGAATCTGTGTACATCAGTGATATGACGCTTCTGTCAGATTGTGCCTCCAAAGTTCATGAGCAGTTTGTGCAAGGAAATCATGCTGTAGCTCAGTCTAGAAATAAATTCAGCAAAGTCTGGACAGACATGGCACTTGAACAAACAGTAAACTGTGACAGTAAAGTAAAAGGGGGTATAGCAGGTTTCACTTTGAAGCCAGGCGCCTTGGCTAGATGCTTCATCTCTGCTCATGAGCGCTCAGCTATCACAACTTCCATGAAGGTAATGTGTGATGTGGTAGACTCACACATTTCACAAGGAAAACACAAGGAGGCTGCACCACATCACATGTAGCGAGATGACGGAGATGTAATAAGATTGTTAACGCAATCACTGACTCCATGACAAACCCATTTGATTTGAATGCTGACTTAATAGCACTCACCAACATTGCAACTGGCATTGTGGCACCCACAGAGGTTGCCGCCAAGCTTGTTACAGCGAATGATACATGAATCAAAGTAATGAAACAGTTTGTGGAAGACAGACTAAATTCAGATACCACTGGATTCTTTGAACCACTGCACAAGTTCAACATCAAGACATTTGCATCTCTAATCAAGACAAGCATTTGTCAATGCCGAACGTTCGCTTGCAGGTATTTGCAGTGGTATTTCGCACTTGGACATGGCTTAAAAAAATCAGTGACAAAGAAGTACAAGCATTTGTCAATGCCAAATGTTGCTTGCTTCTATGTGCTGTTTAGGTATTTGGAAGTCATTGGAGTGCAAATATTGAAAATTCGCGAACTTACGAGCGTGCGTAGGAACTGTGCAACGCACGCTCGTAAAACAGTCATTTTTAAGAATTTTTTCACCAAATTTTCAACATAGCCATTTTAAGATCTCTGCTCATGAACAGTGACACTGTGATTTTCTTAATGTGTCCCATACATTGAGTTCGCACACCGACTGTGCCATTGTGCGCTACATGGGCGGAAACATGTTTTGGGCAACATGTGAAAAATGACAGCTGCACTGCTCATAAGGAGGTGTGGTAAAATGGTAATATTGAAAATCTGGAGTGAAAATATTGAAAATTTGCAAACTTACAAGCGTGCATAGGAACTGCACAACGCACATGCGTAAAACAGTCATTTTTAGGAATTTTTTCACCAGATTTTCAACATAGCCATTTTAAGACCTCTGCTCATGAACAGTGTCACTGTGATTTTCTTAATGTGTCCCATACATTGAGTTAGCACACCAACTGCACCATTTGCGCTACATGGCGGAAACATGTTTTGGGCAGGATGTGAAAATGACAGCTGTACTGCTCATGAGGAGGTGGTAAAATGGCAATGTTGAAAATCTGGAAATAATATTGAAAATTCTTGAACTTCACGAGCCTGCGTAGGAACTGCTCAACACACAAGCGTAAAAGCGGTCATTTTAGGAATTTTGCCACCACCTCAAAATAGGCTTTTTGAGAGCCCACCTATGAACGCTGACACTGCCATTTTCATTAATTGGGCCCAAAAGGTGATTTTGCACAGTGATCATAAATCACCTTCGGGCCCGAATAACGCCATGACAGTGACAGAATTCATGAAGGGGTCCCAAAACCCCATGTTGAAAATTTGGTGCAAAATTCCAAAAATGCCTGAGATATGCAACAAAGTTGAAAAACCATCTAGCCCATTATACAGCTTACGGCATTTCCTCAGTTTGCGGTCGGCTTTGAAGAGTGCAGGCGTGTTCCCGGTCCAGCGATGATTATCGCACGCCGAGCTCAGAGGTAAGTATGGGGTGGGGGTGTGGGAAAGCGGTGCACAGTGGGTGGATGTGTGCGTTGTGGGAGGGGGCCAGGAGAAGCGCTGTGGGACCGCTTAAAAAAAAAGATGACGCGGGATGTTTGCCACGCCAGGTGGGCTCTCAGCATGGCAAAAGGATGGCTGGGAGGGGCCGTGGAGCCAACGGGATTGGGCACCCTCACGGCAGATGACGCTGGACGTTTGCCACAATGGGGTGGGCTCCCAGCATGGCAGCAGGGAAAGCTGTTTGGGGGGAGGTGGAGCCGACGGGGGATTGGGCACCCCCAGTCAGCAGACGACGCAGGACGTTTGCCACGCTGGGGTGGGCTCCCAGCGTGGCACTAAAGATTTGGGGGGGGGCGTGACGCACTGCCAGCACACAGCAGTGGTTTTCTTTGAAGAGAAAACCACCGCTGTCATACACAGCACCGCATCGATTGGTGCAGGACTGCCATGCCTGCTCAACGGAGCAGGGGATTGCACAGGAGGGGCACACCTCCAAAGTGTCCCATTCTCCCAAGATGTTCCTTGCGCATGCGTGGAAGCGAACGTAAAAATCAAATCAGAAGTTAGCAGTGATAAGACAGTGACTATCAATGCAGACAGGGAGTTGTTCAGCTGTCTTGTAGTAGCTGTACAAACAAGGGAGATTGATCTGAAGGAAGTTTTCACACAAGCTTTCCATAGTTCCATATGCTCTAGAGCACAATCTGATGGTACCCTGCACAAAACTGCAAAGAGCAAGTTACTGCCTGAATTAGAAAAAGAAGCAGCATTAATGTATCAGCTACCAGCATCCAACATGCCCACAGCTTAGATAGTGGATGGCATGGCTGTTATACAAATAGTCGGGCAAGGAGGTGCAATTAGCTTTAGAGAACTTGCTGAATTGGTCTTCAGAATAGTACACCAGCCTCTACCGAGTTATGAGAGCTACAAAAGAGTAGATATTGTCTTTAATCGATATGATGTCAAAGATTTAATTAAAACTTTTGAACGTGCATGAAGGCAATTCTCACAAAGCAATGAAGTCAAAATCTATGGTCCCAAAATACCCATCCTAATGCAGTGGAGCAAGTTCATCGGAAATTCCGAGAATAAAGAACATCTGGTAAAATTCCTATCAGAATCAGGGTGTGATATGGCAGAAACTTTACTTGGCCTAGAGCAGAAAATGGTTATTGCAGGTGGATTCATGGACAGACCCATTGTTCGCATGGTCACTTCAGATGGAGCTGTAGACCAAGAAGATCGATTCTCATCGCATGAAGAAGCAGCTACTCGGCTTCTGCTTCATGTTGCACATGTTTCACAAGAATACCCTCATGTAGTGGTGTGGTCTCCAGACACTGATGTTGCAGTTCTCTTTGTACAATTTTTTTTTAACTTTTTATTTATAGTATTTTTAAAATACAGCATACACTATATTCATGAAATACCAATATAAGTAAACAATATTGAGGACAGGGGAACAATGTTCAGGATCTAGTATTTCAAACACTTCAAAAAGTTCATGTATGTCCATTGAGTACATCTGGTCCTTCCGGTGCTGCCAAGGAGTATATATCCAGCAAGATTATTATGTAGGAAAGTCCACTCTCCCCTGGTCAATATCTTGCAGGATATCAGCCAAAATTTCTTGCCCCTTGCAGGATGAAAAATAGAAAGTGGGAGGCTGAGACCCCTATAATGAAGACACTAAGGAGACTACACAGAGGTTCTGGGCTCAATTAAGTTGAATCACACCCCTACCCTCAATCACATACCAAATGGCTGGCAGGGATGCAGACTGCCTAAAGGAATTATTATTACAGTCCCCAAATCGAGTGGAGCGTATTTCACTCTGACATTGTATTAGACTCCATTTATGGTAAAATGTTTACATGCATAAAACAGCATTTAGGAAATCTTATAAGCTTAACACACATGGCTAGAATACTTAGAAGTTATTATTATATAACAGCAATATCAAATTACAAAGAAAGCATGAACCCAACAGTAACTTAGTTAGCTGGAGATAGGCTTAATAGCCTATAAAGTGGTTAAATCACTTAAAGTCATTATTCAGTCATTAGAATCTGAATCTTCCTCCCCCACTCTTTCCTTAGCAGAATGCTGATTTTCATGGAGTTTTGATGCAAAGGCTGCTGCAGCTTCAGGGTCCGTAAGGATATGTGTTTTGTTTTTATATCTGACTTGCAGATGGGCAGGAAATTGAAGTTGTACTGAGATTCCATTTTCAAGCAGAAGCTTCTGCATTTCTTGTAAAGCTTTTTTCCTTGTTTAGGTTCAGGATGATATATTGGGGAATAAAGCAATTTTTTTTTACCCTCCCAGACAAAGTCTCCTCGCTGTCTAGCAGCTTGCAGCAGAGAGATATGAGCCTCTGGGCTCGAGGGCATCATACAAACATAAGAAATTTGCCAGCAGATAAAGGCCTAGAGGTCTATCAAGCCTGCTCGAATGTACAGCTAGCACCCCTTATTCTGCAGCTGCCCCTCCCTTCCACCCTTCCCCTTCATTGACTCTCCCCCTTGTTCTGTCCCATCCCCTTTTGAAGCAGTCCACTGTTCTACTGGATACCACTTCTGCAGGTAACGCATTCCACCCAGCCTCCACCTTCTCTGTAAAACGTGTCTCCTCATCTCTTTTCCGAACCTTCCTCCCTCCAGTCTCATATCATGGCCCCTGGTGTCCCTCTGCTCCCTTACCTTGAACAGCCCCTCTGTATCTGTCTTGTTTATTCCTTTCATGTACTTAAAGGTTTCAATAATGTCTCCCCTGTCCCTCCTCTCCTCCAGCGAGTACATGTTCAACTCCCTCAGCCTCCTCTCGTATGATAAGTCCCCCAGCCCCTTGATCATCTTTGTCACCCTGCGCTGCACCCCCTCCAGTAACTTAATGTCCCTCTTCAGATACGGGTGCCAGTACTGCATGCAGCACTCCAGATGCGGTCTAACTAATGACCTATATAGTGGCAGAATCACCTCCTCCCTCCTCAAGGATATACCCCTTGCAATACAACCCAGCATTTTGTTGGCCTTTGCAGGTGCCTTTCCTACATTGTGCCGAGTTGTTCATTGACCCTGTAATGAGCACCCCCAGATCCTTTTCCTCCTCTGTCTGGGCTAGTTGCACTCCCCCCAGCTGGTAACTCCTCCTTGGGTTCTTCATCCCAAATGCAGCACCTTGCACTTTTTGGCATTAACCCCCAGTTGCCAGGTGTCTGACCAGGTTTCAAGCTTTGCCAGATCATCCTGCAACCCCTGCCATCCCCCTAGGTCATCCACCACTGCTCCTACCTTGGTATCATCAGCAAACAGACTGTTCTTGCTCTTGATGTCCAGTGATATGTCTGCAATGAATATCCCAAACAACACTGGTCCCAACACTGAGCCTTGTGGAACACCGCTCGTCACTACCCTTGGGTGTGAGAGATCCCCACCCACCACCACCCTCTGTTGCCTTCCCTGAACCCAGTTCCCTACACATCTCACCAGCTTTGCACCTGCCCCTGTGCCTTCTAACTTACTTCCCAGCCTTCCATGCAGCACTGAGTCGAATGCCTTACTGAAGTCCCCATCCAGTTGCCTAGTTACCCCGTCCTAGAACTCCACCAGGTTGGTTTGGCAGGATCTGCCCCATATGAAGCCATGCTGTAAGGGGATGCTCTCCAGCTATACTCTGTGGTCTGGCTCTTATAGGTATGGCAAAGGCCTTAGTGATGGTAATTTTAGAGTTTGTAGGCAGTAAGCCCAAATCTGACAAAATCAGGTGCTGCACCGCTGGCAGAAGCTCCATTCTGCCCACCAGCCTGGGAGGGAAGCCAACAATGCGGACGTCGGCCAGCCACTGAGCATTCTCCAAGGTTTCTATTTTGGAGCAGAGGAAATTTAAATTCCAGACAAAGGTCACATTTTTCACCCGCTGGTGGTCCGATTCAAAGAGTGGATCTCTTTAATATGGGTAGTGTTTGTCTCTATCTTGTTATCCAGTTCAGTGAAATGGGCTTCTACCGCTGCCAGCCTCCAATTAGTATATTCCCCTGTTGTCTGTATCTTTTCTAACAGCGCCATGATCTGCGGGTTCAGGGTCTCCGAAGGCCTCACAGCATATTTCCAGCCCTTCTCGGGCCAGATGCCGAGGAAAGATATGCATCAATATGATGTGCAACATGCTATGCAGAATGTTGCAAGCAGTACACACACTGACTTGGTGTGATTCAACCAACAGTCTTGCAAGGGTTGGCAAACCAAAGCCATGGAAGCTTGTCAGGAAAAATCCACACAATTTAGAAGCCTTACCAAGTTTGGCACTATGGTAGATATACCTCCTGCACAGTTGAAATCAGTAGAACTTCTGATAACCCTTCTCTATGACCCAATGACTAACTCCACAGATGTAAATGGTGTGCGATATAAGGTTTTCTGTTGCAAACAGGCCTGGAATGAAGCCCTCCCCCTACTTCTGATAGTCTTCTGCAACATACCAAGTGTGCAAATTACCAGACTGTTATCTGGAACCATGCCCTGGAGGCTTAGCCTGACTTCCTAGCCCTAATTGGAAATGGCTAGCGTTATGACAAGGATGGACACATTTCTCCAACATTAATGACACAGATACCTGCACCTGAAGCACTCCTGGAACTCATTGCATGTGGGTGTAAAAAAGCCAAGTGTAAGTGCAACTGCAGTTGCTCTAGGCAGAGCATAGCGTGTGACAGGCTTACTTGTGTACTGGTGGTGAGGACTGTTATAATCCTCATAAAGTTGCCAGTGTGGACCCAGATGAGTCTGATACAACAGATGATTTGGACTTAGACATGTAGCGTATGACAAATATATTGAAAAACACATGTATACTGTGATATTGCCCATCGCTGAGGGGGAGTCCACTGGATATTAGTATTTTGCTAGCACCATAGTGTGCAATAGTATACCTGGCTTCTATTATAATGAATATGGTATTTAAAACTTTTGTGTCAATGAATAATCTGTACATTTATCAATACAAACCACAAGGTCAACATTCTTTAACTCATTGTCTCCTAGCAGATGCCTGTAGTCATCAGTAAAATACACTGGTGTGTCCTGAGGATGCCTGCAGAAGTCGGTTACTGACTCCCAGTGTGCCCTTGCAACGTCTGGAGAAGTCACTTATATATTTTAATATATAGTGTAACAGAATATAATATATATTTGACTGCATAGCACCGTTGGAAAGGTAATTTTATGCTGAACAACTTTGTCACTGGTATTTTGTGTATATCATGTATACTTTAGGAGTTATTCACATTTGTTTATGGTATGGTGTATATGGCTTATGTTGCCTGTTTTAGTGAAAAAAATATTTTTTTTGCTGTTTGAAACCAGCATAGAAAAACAAAACAAAATTACATATTATTATTTGCATACCACCATTGGAAAGGTAATTTTGTGCTGAACAACTTTGCCACTGATATTTTGTGTATATCATGTATACTTTAGGAGTTATTTGCATTTGTTTATGGTATGGTGTGTATGGCTTATGTTGCCTGTTTTAGTGGAAAAAAATGTTCTTTTTGCTGTTTCAACCAGCATAGAAAAAAAACAAAATTGCATATTATTATTTGCATACCACCATTGGAAAGATAATTTTGTGCTGAATAACTTTGCCACTCATACTTTGTGTCTAGCACTTATGGTTCTTGAGCTATTAGGACTTGTTTGCAGCATGCTGATTATAGCTTGATTTTGCTTAGAAAGGCCCAAAATTTACTGTTAACAGTACACAGGAGACAAGTGGTGCAACTTCAGAGAGCTCCTGTGTCGGCAATGAGTTAAGTAATGAGACTTATTAATAATTTGTGTCAAATAAACCTTTTGTATGACTAAAATTTGTTTTTGTCTTTTAAAATAAATTAGTAATAGCAGGATTGGTGGTGCTGAGGGTTGAGGTGCTGGATGCCACACCTCAAGCCACACCAGTGACCCGAGTTCAGGAACTAGCCCAGGCCACCTGGGGTCAGCAGGGGCGAGAGAGGATCGAGCTTCTGGAGGACTGCTATCCTCTCTCGGGGAGGGAGGATCTGCCATCTCTCCTGCAAATTGCCCTCTGGTGGGGGCTGGGGGGGCGATGCAGGATGAGATGACACACAGCCGGCGTGCATGGTGTGCGGGTGCCCCCATACATATGTTCTCATGCTGTACATCGGGAAGGGGACAAGAAAATAGGAAAATGTAGCCAGAGGCTCTTTGATGCCTCAACCTCCCTGTCCTGCTGGTCTCTGCTGCCACCTTCCTTGGATTAGGATTGTGCTCCAGGAGGAGAGGGAGCTCCCCTTCTAATCTGTGGGGGGATCTAGGGGTCGGTTGGTGGTTGCGGTCACAGGTTTGTGGATTGGGGAAGAGCCTCTGACCCTGGTGTGCCCGGAGGGATGAAATATGAACAGAAAAAAAAATTAGTAATAATTTGTGTCAAATAAACCTTTTGCATGACTAAAATTTGTGTTTGTCATTTACAATAAATTGTTTAAATCCCATTTTATTAGTCATTTTTACATTCAAACTTGTCTTGACAACTTTAGTACATTTTTGTGGCCTTTTAACTTGTGCAAAATGTTGTTTTGACATGGGTACAAAAATCTTACATTGGTATACCTTGCTATCACTTTACAAGATCACATCCACTCTAGATAAGTACCTAAGGGACACGTCTATCAAAATAACATTCTTGTTGCTTTCTGTACGGTGGGTGCTACACTGCAAAAAATGTCAGGCCTGGGCCCTCAGACTACTGGTAGAAGTCATGGATGACTCTTCTGACTCATCGGAGGAATCATCAGAAATGACCCTTGACCATTTACCACTGTGGGCCACCCTAGTGTCCTCAGACTGGGTGATCTCCACTGACAGTCAGTCTGGCAAGTTGGCAGCAGTACAGGACTCTTTGGTAGGAGCGTCCACCAGAGGCTGCAGTGGAGGTGATTCTAACACAGGGGGTAGAGAAACAGATGCAGGGAACATCTGTGTGATGTGGACTGGCATGGACACAAAAGGAATATGCCAAGGGACTGTAAGCCCAGGAAGTAGATCCCTACCCCACTTCCAATAGCCCACTGCTGCTAGAGGAGCTCCTAGTAGAGCCAATGCATTTTGCAATGATGCCTTTTCTTGCCTAAGTACAAGGAAGTCAAGGATCCTCAATGGCAGTGCTTTCTGGTCAAGCAAGTTCAAGAGTGCAACTGGTGTCTTAACCTCAACTGTAAACTGGGGGTTGACATCACCTAGGGTCCTCCGGTGGGTCATGGTAGAGCACATGCCTCACCATGTTCAGCAAGAGAAGCTTCCAAGGCACAACCACTAGCTGAGACCATTTCTGGGGTGACCCAGTCAGGGACATTAACTGGTTCATGTCCTCATGGGTGAGGGCTGAGAGATAGACTCTTTTTCGAGCTCCTCCAACAGTTAGGCTTGAGAAAAATCTTGACCTCCTGCTCAACTGGAGTCAAGGTCAACATGCCCAATGTGGGTACCGAGGAACTGTCGACCTAAGGTAGCTCAATCAGGGTTGAGCGGTCAAGGGAGTCAAGAGAGTGGGAGGAACATGTTCTCTCCCAAACCCATGACCTTCTATGGTGCTGCATATGCTTTTTGCTTTGGTGAGATGGGCTTTTCCCAGAGATCTGGAAGGCCAAGCACATTTCTTAGAAACCATTCAAGAAAGACCCTCCAACATTGGCCTTAGCCAAGAGCAGCATTAAAACCAAGGAGGGAATCACCACAGCTGCTACCACCTTCTCTTCCATGACAGATAGCTGCGCAGCCTACCCAGCAACCACTGGGCCTTTTTGTGGTCCTTTGGTCTTTCCTTGGGTCAACTGAAAGCATGACAGGCCTTCCACTCCTCAATAGACGACAGCAGCATGGTCTGACAAAGGCCACACCTCACCATAGCATGCTACATACCAGAGCAGTAGAGGCACATGTCATGCAGGTCAACGACTAGCATCTTTAGTTGGCAGTGGGTGCAAAACTTAAATCCAAGTTTCTGTCCTTCCATCGCCGATCGCGGTTGTGAAGTCAGTGCTGGAAGACATGAAGTTCTTGAAAGGAGACAGAAAAGTTGAAGAAAGTTGCCAAAAGCATTTGAACACTCAAAATCCCTTGATCACCACAGAGCTGCAAAGCAGGAAACCTGCCCTTTTCAGCAGAAAGAAAGATCTGACAAGGCAGAGCTTGGGATGTACTGCTCGAGTGGTGGAAGAAGCTTAGCTTAAAGATGTCCAGTGGATCGCCTGTTCCCAAGAAACTGCCACAGTGTGGATAGTGAACTTTATCAGTGTCCTTGGAAACAAGGTTTATATTTTAACTAGGATACTTTCCACGATGCAATCTTAAACAAGACAGAAACAGAATAATTCTGAGTAATACCTTAACTACCAAAAAAATGACCTTGGAAACCATTATCAAGTGGATAAAGATATTATTCAGCTAATGGCATCTGTAGAAAATGCAAGCATGGGAGTGACCACAAGAAAATATATCCCCAAAGTGGTCATTTGCCATCGGCACAAAGTAGATCCACCACCCCTGTTTGGTCAAAGGGCCTGGGAACTCGACATAAGTGCATTTAGAGATGAAGGAGTGGCAGGGCATATAGAAGGGTGTCTTTCAAACCTCTGCCTCCAACCATTTGAAGGAGTAACAATGGAAAGTGGAGGGCAGGTACTTTCTAACCCCCTCCAAGACAAAAAAATACCAACAGATAGGACAGGCTAGATGGTGGAGAAAATGGGGTGGGGGGCACCATACCATATTTTAGGGGACTGTCCCAAACTAGCTTCATTTTGGAACAAGGTGAGCCCCAGATATAAATGTATGGTAGGCATCGCCACAGAGCTTGACTTTACATACTTGGTCCTGGGGAGCCTACCAAGGGTAAACAAAAAGGCAGAAAAGCTTTGCAGGAATTCTGGTGGCAACCACCTGCAAAGTAATTACATAAAACTGTCTGACCCCAAAATGTTTAACTTTTCATGACTGTATGTCAATTATAAAAATCTATCAATCAGAAGAACTGACTACAGATCTTAGGTTAAAGATGGACAAAGTACAGAGGGTATGGCTTTACCTTATGACTCTCATAGAGGAATTAGAGGGGACATTAATCCTCTCGCAACAAGTGGAAGGGTATTGAAAGTTTGGCCTGTATTACTCTTGATGTGGATAGAGGGGAACCAGCAGAGTGTAGGGTATGAAGTTATCAATTTCTGATATCTGTCATCAGTTTATTTAGAATTTACATTTTCATTTGTTTGTTAACTGTATTTACCTCGTGGAAAAATACTGAAAAGCTTTGAAACACCAGTCATGTGTTTTATTCATAGTCACAGAAACAGAGAAACACACAAATAATGGACACCAAGACTATGAAGGTGCACAGTTGCTGTACAACTTTATTAGGTCATGAGGTGGCATGAAATATGGAAAAATGGATAAAGGGAAGAGGTGTGTGCAGAAGAAGCTGTGTGTTTGCATTCTGTGGGACACTGGTAATGATGGTTATATGGGCACTCTCACTATGGTTATTACTATTGTTTATGGGCATGGCTACCACTCTGATGTATGTATTTTGTCCTTCATCCATCACAATAAAATCATAGTTTCAAAAAAAAAAAAAGCATTATATAAATCATGGACAATCATGGCTGCTACCTGAAATAATTTAGAATGTTATTTTGGGCAAATATTATTTCTTTCATTTACCAAGAAAATATATTAAGTTCTCCCAAATAGTCTCCCTTGATTATATGTTTTTACAGGCATTTGTCCACATTCATCAACCACAGACAATCTGTCCATGAATCACTGAGAAATCCATGGATGTAATTATCATGAACAAAGTAAGGATGATCACGGATGTTCATGGGTAACTTTGTTTATCTTTGGAAACAAAGGCAACTGGAGGCTGTATGTCACCTCACCACACTGTATTTCTCAAGGAATAGCAACCCTTGGTTGTGCCTAGAAAGAAATCACATTGGGTAGGGGCACTGTGCTGTTGAAAACTCCCAAATAAAATCACTGAGTCCACGACAATCTGCCTAAAGGACAGACCCACTGGGATGTGGGGGAGGGACTTCTCAGGAGTCGCTCACCCCAGTAGTACTAATATCTTCTATTGCTAGGCAACCTAGCAGATGCTACAAACATACAGGTTAGGGTAAGACCAGTGTCACTAGCAAGTGTGCCATGTGGGGTGACTGAGGTGGCAATAGTCTAGGAAGGGGATACACCCAAAGAACTGCTCCAGTTGACCCACATCAATCAATCAAATAAGACGGTACTAGACCCTCCATTAATCAGGCACAACTCAAGGTAAATGGTGGGGAAGGGGGGAACAATAGTGGAGAAGAAAGGTGGAGTGGGACTTTGATTTTGCTAGGATGAGGGTCTGGTTTCACCAGGTTGGTGGGGTTTACTTGATTATGTCACAGTCAGATATGAAATCAGATAATGATTCCACAAGCAACCTGTTTTTTGTGTTTTAGTAATTCAGAATGTTAGCCTTCAATATCGAAATTCTGAAAATTACCCCAAAATCTGAGAATTCCATTTTCTTCACATGGATTCCAAGCAACCCTAAATTATTGTGTCTAGAGAAGAAAATGCTGAACAGAGACATAATCACTGTGTTCCAAACCCTAAGAGGGATTGGCAAGGTGGAGCATACTGTACACAAGTGTTTGAACTGGTGAATGCAAGCAGAACCAGAAGTCATGCAGTCAAATTGAGCCGGGGGGGGGGGGAGACACGAGAAGGGGAAAACATTAAGAAGCATTACACCACACAGAGGTGGGTTAATATAGTGCAATATGTGGAATGGCATGCCCAATGAGGCCGTGTCACTGTTCTGGCTTTCAAAGCAGATCAAGACATATTCCTGAAGGGGAATGAGACTGAGAGTTACAGATCATGCAGACAGTTTGGTTAGCATTCTGGATGGTGTGCTTGGAGGTGTATCCATATTCAGATTGGGTACAGTCACTGCCAAGAAACAGAAGGAGGGACAAAACAGACCCAATGTCCCATCTATAATCACAATACTATGCTACTATGGTTAGTTGCTTGTCCTTTTTGCTGGGGTTCTGGAGGACCGAGGACCAAACCACAATTAGGAGGACACACTGTTCTTTTTCTTTACTGAGTTTAGACTTTCAGTGCTATTTTTTGCAATTGCTGACACTTCTTGGGAAATAAAGATGCTTGCAATAGTAGTTCCTGATGTGGCAATTTTAACCTTCGCAAGCAGTACTTGTCCAAAGATCAACTTCCTAAAACATGATGTTGCAGCATTTACTGTCTTCCACGGATTTTTTATTTACTTATTTCTACTCTTTATCTCTCCAAACCTGGGGCAAGAAACAATAAACCTAAGTGACACAGCCTCATGTCAAGATTGATCCAAGTATACCAAATATTGACTGGCATAAGTAAAGTGAGGTTGTTATAAGCCAAAACATGACAACAGGAGGGGGTTAGCAAGGAATAATCCATGGTCAGGTGTGCAGCAATAGTGCAAAAACTGGACATCATGGATGGGTTGTGAGGCATAAGGTGCAGCCAAGGGCCTTCAAACCACTCAGGAAGTACAGTTATCACAGCTTTGCTGCCCACCCAGAGTTGATTATTCTACTTATAACATTCAGAAAAAGGTCAAAAGGATTAGAAAAGGGATTAATGCCGCAGTTCATGTTATGTTAATAAGTTTGTGCCTTTTCATTTTTATTCTATTTTACACAGTATGTCTTATAAGTTGTCCTTTTTTCCATTTTGAGTTGGTGTTAGCATTTTGATAAGCTATGTTATTGTGGAGCAGCATGAGGCCACACTGAACGTGTGAAAATGTGCTGCACTGCTCTCGTCATGCTTACATTACAGT
Source organism: Neoceratodus forsteri (assembly GCA_016271365.2). Lineage (NCBI taxonomy): Eukaryota > Metazoa > Chordata > Ceratodontiformes > Ceratodontidae > Neoceratodus > Neoceratodus forsteri. The sequence continues at coordinate 759,050,391 of CM028135.1, forward strand.
CGATATGAGAGGCAGTATAGCACAGTGGTTTAAGGCTCTGAGCTGCAAATGTGGAGACTTGGGTTTGAATCCCACAACCCTCACTTGCATACTGTATGATCCTGAGCAAGTCATTTAACTTCCTTTTGCTCCCAGGTTGCACCTGTAAACAAGCTGTCAGCTTAGAGTATCTCTCCTGGTTAAAAAAAAAAAAAATTAAATTAAGATATATCAGAGGAGACATTATTACACATAGGCAAATAAAAAATATTTTTAGGGCTGAAAAGTCTAATCTGGGGGGTTCAGATTTGGGGTGGGGTTGCTAGAAGGACAAGTGTTGACCTTTAAGCAATATCAGCCAGGCTGTGACTGATTGCTTTTGCTTGCAGAGTAGAAGCAGTCCTAGTACTTGGGAGGGGGGAGAGATGGCATGTAATATTAGCGACTCTGGAATGGAGAATACCACTGTCGGCGAGATAATGATGACGAAACAGCGACAAAAGTTTTACCCACTCCCCAAGGTGCTAAGACCTCAGAGTTGGATATTTAAGTAAGGGGTGTGGGGGGGCAAAGCCCCATTAAAAAAAAGTTGCCATTCTGGTCGTTGCCGACATTGCTTCGCGACTCCAGACTCACTGTTCCGGAATCGCTAATATCACATAGAACCAAAAAAAAAAAAAAAACTACTATCAGTTCTCCTCAGAAACACTGAAAATTATTTATCACACGAAAGCATGACAAAAGTTACCCTCTCTAGCCTGATATTTACAGAAAACAAAAAATGTCAAGATTTCTAATTTTTTTCTTGTTTTAACAAGGGGGCAGAAGTAGATTCTTTCTCTGCAGCAGCTCAAGTCACCTGTCTTTCCTGTCTGATGCTTCTGAGAGTGCTGGGTCAAATGAAATGCCTTCAGTAAGCTTCCAAAGTGGCCTCTGATTGACAAAAAGACTTGGGAGTCTCACAGCCAGTTCCAGTGGTTGAATAAAAAAAAATGAAGCAAAAAGCATGAATAACAAATTACTGGGACCCCAAATATGAATACTCAGAGATTATTTGAAATAAGGTATTCACACGCCCTTAGTACAGGTCCCTTTGGGGTTAGCACTTCTGCAGCTGCAGGTGTAAGACATAGAGGGCCAGATATTCAAAACTTTGCCCCGGGGCTAAATTAGCACTGCCCGGCAGGCAAACTTAGCCCGGAGCACAAAGCAAGTTATATTGGAAAGGAAATAGCCCACTGCTAATCCTGCTGAATATAGCAGTCTAAGGAAGCCGGGCAAACTGGTCTGGGAGTGCAGGGCAAAAATAGCCCGGAAATAAAACAGCACTGAATTTAGCAACAGGGAAGTGCAAACTGCAACTGCAGCTCATTAGACTCTGTAGCAAGCCAGTGTTGCAGGTGGAGAACATTGTGTGTGATTGCACAGAGACATTTCACAGCTGCTGCTAATACACCTCTCAACCCCCTGCCTCATCAATCAGGGACAAGGCTTAAAAACATCAGGAACAAAGGTTTAAAATCAGGGACACATCCTAAATATTGGTGATATCCACTCAGGAAGCTGGTAGGATAAGTGGTGTAGTGTAGAATGCATTTACTAAGGAAGAACACATCAGTAACATTAATTTTTGACAGTATTTTATACTTACAACCCCACTCATACCTCTCAACCGTTTGTCACTGAAATGAGGGACATGGACATTTTTGGACACTCAAAATGAGGGACAATGAGGGGCACAGACACTCAGAATGAGGGACACATCCTCAAACATGGAGATACAAGTTCAGAGCACTGTGAAAACCATAGTGTTTACTTGTACAAGGTTTATTTTGGATTTAGTATTTCAGAATATTTAGAGTTTCTGCTTTAAAATCTGAATATACAGCACATTCTCTCTGTGGGTGGCACCTTTTCCATGAGGGATGGATGAGGGACAGAGCAATTTTAAGGGGCGTAATGAGGGACACTTGAGAGGTATGCCCCCCACTGTTTGGCCACAGAAACACAATGTTTAGTAGGGACAGAGTAAGATTTTGAGGTAAAATCAGGGACAGTTGAGAGGTATGACTGCAAACAATAATATAAACCACACACTGCAAAACTGTGCTATGCTGAAGTGAGGCTTGCCTGGGGCTAACCTGATTGCACAGTGCTAACACATTAGCCCGGTGCAAACTGGTTAGCCTGGGGCAAACTGGAGCTATATTCAAAGCTGCCATGCAAATGAGCCTACTTAGGTAATCCGTGGGCAAACAGGTATATTTGCATCTCATTAGCTGCTGCTTAGCATACATTACCATACAGTTTGCCCGGTGCTACTGCATGGAGCACAAAGCTCCCCCTTTTGGTCGGAATGGAAGTACAGGCTGGATGCTGCAGGCCAAGGCATGCCCACAGCATCCCCTGTTGGTCGGAATGGATGCACAAGCTGGCAGCAGCAGGAACTGTGCGCTGGCAGGTACCAGCAGTGCATACAACATAGCTATGTAGCACTGCAAGCAGTACATAATGAGATATATAGATCCGTAGCAATCTATAACTATAGATTAATACAGAGACACATGCATAGACATATATATATATATATATATCTATATATACACACACACTACCAGTGGCCATACATGCCCTGGATGATGCCCCCACTCCACACCAACAGAGGTAGCCCACAGCAGGTGTGGTTGGAACACATGTATGCATGGGGCAGGCATAAGGCAAACCTGCTGGGGATGGGGGTGGGTTGTCAGCTGTAGGGTCACTGGGCTGTGCAGCGCAGCCATCCAACATATAAGGACCTGGGCAGACAGGCTGGGCCAGGCAGCCCTTCACAGCCGTCTGGTCCCTGTTTCCACCTGTGTTGTTACCACTCCCTGGTAGTCTAGTGCCCCCCCCCAAGCACCGCTCCTGACCCGTCATAAAATGTGAAAATGTAATTTTCGCTGGTAGTCTAGTGCTCCCCCCCAAGCACCGCTCCCGACCCGTCGTAAAATGCGAAAAAGTAATTTTCCCTGGTAGTCTAGTGCCCCCCCCCAAGCACCGCTCCCAACCCATCGTAAAATGCGATAACTCATTTTCCCTGGTAGTCTAGTGGTCCTCCCCCGTCCCAGTGACAACCCGCCCATCCATATAGATCCCCAGAATGGAGCCGGTGACCGGCTCAGCCCTCCTCTCACCACCAGGCTGGCTGCCGACTGAGAGGAAGCTCTCCTACCTCAGTCGTGACCGGCCGTGGTGGTGAAGGATCTGGATGGGCGGGTTATCACTGAAGGGACCACTAACTACAAAGAAAATGCCCCTGCATTTTACGACGGGTCGAAGCGATGGCAGAAAACATACCAGGGAAAATGCCGCATTCTGACAATCAGGCTGATAACTGAAGTTCTGGGCTACCAGGAAGAAATACTTTCGCATTTTAAAGACAAATCCGGGAGTGGTGCTTGAAGACTACTAGACTACCAGGGATACATCATATGTTGTGGTCGGGGATGTGCTTCATGGGGGGGGGCACCTCCGCATTACCGCCAGCCTTTTTTTGGCGGTAGTTAGCGCCATGGTACAGGTTGCATTAATGCCTGTAGCGCAGTGCTATACCTTTCAATATGCTGTTACGCAGGCAGTCAGGTCCCGTCCCCATAGTCCCTCCCCTGCATACATTATGATTTAGCGTCAGTGCTAACACCTAGCGCCGACGCTAAATGTGCTTTTGAATATTGCTGCCGGGGGCAAATTCGGTGTTAATCCAGCGCAACGGATTTGCGCCCGGCACTACCCTTTGAATATCTGGCCCAGAGACTGATTTCTGTCTACAGCAGCACAGGCTTCTATAAGGCCTGCACTCCTGCTGCTGCATACAGAAATCCATGATACACGAAGTTATTTATTTATTTGAATTTTGGTAACTGGGTGGGCCCGCTGAGACATTACAGTCCCTTTTTCAGGGGCGACCCCAGAGGTGCAGTACATTGATAGTGAGGTACATTGACAGAGGAAAATGTAGTTACAGAGGGTCTGTTTACAGCATTCAACAATCTACAAGTGCAGTACATTGACAGAGAAAAATGTAGTTACAGAGGTTCTGTTTACAGCATGCAAAGATCTACAAAGATTACATTATTTACAGATACACATATGACATTTATTACATACAGATAGGCAGTGCAGTACATAGACAAGTACCCAACAATTACAGTGGTACCGAATTCACCATTCACCGAGTTACCAAATTACAGCACATACAGATAGAATTACTGATTGTAATTATACATACAGATTTGGTTCAGACAGCAGGGATACTTAACCATAACAGGTACATAGAGCAGGGATGAGATTAAACATAGTGTTTGGGAAGCTGGAACAAGAGTCATCTGAAACAGGAGCAAGGAGAAGAAACCGAGAGGTGGAATAGCAGATAGAATTGAAACCTACACTACTTCTGTCCGTAGAAGCACCGGCCCCTGTGGCACAGTCCTTCTACTGCCGCAGGTACTCATGGCACAGGATTTTTGAGATACTTCTGCATTTCATATCTCATGGTTAATAGTGCCAAAGCTCCATTTGAATGGAGGCAAAGCTATTAAGGTGCAAAGTTAGGGGTTTAACATTAAACAGCCTACTCAACCCTAAGTACAGTGGTGCTACTGTACCACTATAATACTGTATGTGTGTGTGTGTGTATATATATATGTATAGAGAGAGAGAGAGATACTATATATAAATATATTAATAGCGTCACCCCCATTCAATGGAATTGCATGAAGTTTTTCATGCGCAGTCTGGGGTGCAAGGCGTCTTGATATGCCAAGTTTTGTTACAGTTGGATGTGCAGATTCTAAGAGGATATAGTACAGAATCCCATCATGCAAGATCCCAAGTGCCAAAAGCCTGACACCGTTATCCCAACAGGCAGGTGCCTGACAGAGTTAAAATTCCTCCAACGGACTACCCGACAGTGGAAGTTACAGTGAGACAGAGTTGATTATATTATCTTTGTGGGTGGTCAGGGGCTTCGCCCCCACATCATCCGTTACAGGATCTTTGCCCTCCCACACCCCCTCATAAAAAAAAAAAAATAAATAAATAATCAGCTCCACATAGGTGTAACTTCCAGTGTCAGGCAGTCTGTTGTCAGGATTTTTTCTCCATCAGGTACCTGCCTATCAGGATAACGGTGTTGGACTTTTGGCACTCAGGATTTTGCATGTCAGGATTTTGTACTGGTACCTTTCAAGATCTAATTAGTGTGTTTTTAAGAAAAAAAAATCAGCTTTTTCTGCATTTTTTCTTTTTTGTCATTATCTAGAACCCAGATGGCTTGCAATTTTAGCCTGAAATTTTCTGGGTAGAAAGTGCCTGCCCCAGAATGGTACCTTTCTTCGTGTCTCAGTTGCTAGCACATCTGCCTCTGGACCAGATGGTCGTGGGTTTTTGTCCCACACCGGGATTGGACTTGTACCTAAAAATTGCTGGCATCCGAGTGCAGTATTGGGGGGTGCTGTACTGCTGGGGTGTGCCGTCCTTCGGATGAGACGTTAAACTGAGGTCCCTTCTGCCCTTCCTGTTGTTGTCCTGGTGGATGTCCAGGTGGAGGCAAAAGAACCCAGGGCGCTCTTTGCAAAGAGTAGGGGACATTCCTGGTGCCCTGGCCAACAGTCCCCTTCCCATAAACCGGTTCATGCAATTATCCAGGCTGTGTGTGGGTGATGATGTGCGATATGGCAGCCACCACACATTCAGTCACTTCACTACCAGTCTAGCATTGCTTGTAAAGCGCTTTGGATGTATGAAAAGCACTATATAAATGCTGATTCTTCTTCTTCTTCTTTCTTGGTTTGCTGAAAAATATTAATCTGCTCCCAAGTTATAAGGATCTGGAATTTTGGTTCTGAGTTTGCTCAGTAGGGTATCAAAGGTCTATCCAAAAGACCCTACTGAGCATGCTCAGAACCAAAATTTAAAATCCTTATAATATGGAAATGGATTAGTATTGTTTCACCAAACCAATGAAAGGATCCATTCTGGGACAAGCCCTTTAAATCCTGAAAAATTCAGACCAAAATTCCAAACCATCTGGGCTGCAGACGATGACAAATAAACAGCTAAAAAAAACTGGTTACTCACCTGTAACAGTAGTTCTAGGAGTCGTATATGATGTTCATCCACACTGTCTGGCAGTTGTCTTTCCCCTTTAAGACAGGCCGGAATGTCTTCAAGCTGGCTCCTCCCACCCACTCAGGTGGTAACTCCCTTGGCTCTGCCCTGTTATGCCAGATCTTGCCCGCTGGAAGCAGAAGGGTGCATCACAACCAGGGGAAGTCGTGTGAGTCCCTGTGGATGAACATCATATACCACTCCTAGAACTACTGTTACAGGTGAGTAATCTGTTTTTCTAGGGATGTGGATATGATGTTCTATCCACACAGTCTGGCAGACTTCTAGCAGTTCTCCAGGAGGAGGGGGCAAGGCACACACCCCCTACTTGGGAAATAGGGATTGGAGAACTGAGTCCCCAAAACCAGCATCCCGGCATGACTCAAGGTCAATGTGGCAGAGGGAAATGAAGGTGTGTGCTGACCTCCAGGTTTTCTGGATAGGGACATCTTTGGAAGCAGCACTGAGGCAGCGGTATGGTGGGTGGAATGCCATCTATGCCGAACAGGAGGCTCCCTACCTGCCAACATATAGCAGAGGTTGATGCAGGAAACAATCCATCTGCCAATCATCCACATAGCTGCCGATCTGCCAGGTGTAGCTTCAGCATAGGTGACAAATAGCTGGTGAACCTCTCCTTGAACTCCAGCCATGCACTCCTTGTAATAGGTGAGCACTTGCTGCAGGTCCAAAGTATTGAGTCTGTGCCCCGCCGCTGAGGTGTGGTTAGTGAAGTACACTGGAAGATTAATCACCTGGTTAAGGTAAAAATCCGACACAATCTTTGAGAGGAACTTCGGGTTGGGGTGAAGGACAAGCTTGTCCCTGTGGAAGACTAGGTAAGGAGACTCTACAGAAGGCACCTGGAGCTCACTGATTCTTCTGGCTGACAAGGTGTCTTCCACGACAGGTTTGACATCTCACACCTGTGCATTGGTTCAAATGACTTGCCCATGAGCTTTTCCAAAACCAGCAACAAGTTCCAAGGTGGTGGTGGTTCATGCACTGGTGGGGAAATGTGGTCAAGGCCTTTAAAGACGTGCCAGACCACCTTTTCCTGCACCACCAACTGCTGACTGGCCCTCACCCCATAGACTGAGATGGCTGCCGGTGCGCCTTGAGGGTCGTCGACCGGAGGCCCTACTTAGAGAGGGAACACAGGTAGTCAAGTATGCTAGCCACTGGACAGAACTGAGGGTCCATCCCCTTGCCCTGACACCAAATGGAGAACCTCTTCCATTTGAAGGCATAGCATTTCCTGGTTGACTCCTTCCAAGTTGCCTCGACAACACTGAGGACATCCACGGAGAGACTCAAAGCCTGGAACTCTAGCCACTCAGGAACCAGGTTATTAGGTGCAGGGAATGAAGGTCCAGATGGAATATCTTCCCCTGATTAATGGAGAGCAGGTTCAGGTGTAGAGAAAGATGCCTTGGGATCCTGCTGCTGAGGCTGAGGAGATTGGGGTACCAGAACAGGTGTGGCCAGTCTGAAGCCACCAGGATCATCTGTGCCTTGTCCCTCCTTGCCTTGAGCAAAACTTTGTGGACCAAGCAAAACAGAGGGAAGGCAAAGAGGAGGCCTGGGGTCCAGGGCCTTGTGAAGGAATTCCCCTGCAGTATTCCCAGCTGAGGGGGCAGGCACAAAACAGCCTCAGCTTTGCATTCTACCGGGAGGTAAACAGGTCCAAGAGAGGGGTGCCCCACTGAGAGAACAGACTCTGCACTATCTCTGGGTGGAGAGACCACTCGTGAGACACCTCGCCCACATGGCTGAAAGCATCTGTCAGCTGGTTGTAGATACTGGCCACATGGATGGCCAGGGGATCGGCCTCCAAGCTGCGCACAAGGGTCCACACATGGAAAGCTTCCTTGCACAAAGGCAGGGAGTGCATCCTGCCTTGCTTGTAGAGGTAGTACATGGTTGTGGTGTTGTCCATCTGGACCTGGACCACCCACCTGACCCTGAATGTGAGGAGCAAAGGCAGTCAACAGCAGCTGAACTGCTCGGAGTTCCAGCAGGTTGATGTGGCACCGGGACTCCTCAGGGATCCAGAGGCCATGGACTCTGTGCTCCCCCAGGTCGGCATCCCAGCCCACTAGAGAGGCATCGGTCATCAGGATGACCATCAGCTCTGGGTGGACAAATGGGATCCCTTCCTGCAGATGTGCTGGTACTAACCACCACTGGAGGGCATCCTACATCAGTTGGGTCACAGTGTCGATGGTCGATGAAGCCCTCAGACTCGCTGTGACCAGTTCCATCACATCTGTCACTGACTACAGTCTTGTAGTATATGGAGCTGTGATTGACTCTGCCCTACAGAGAATTAAAGTGGTGCTCAACAAAGCTTGCAGGCTTCTCACAGGATCACATCAGCTAACACATACCTGCAATCTTTATTCATTTACAGGGCTGCTCAACTTAGAATGCTGGATACAATACTTAATATGCCTGATTCCCAAAAAGTCCCTAATGGGTCTCATTGCCCCTGGGTTGCTAAGCCTCCTGCATCCGAACACTTGCACCAGGGCTACCAAATGTGAGGTTAATCGGGTGCTCAACATCCCATTCCGCCGGACCTCATAAGGTCAGTGATCCTTTGGGTATCAAGCCCCTAAACTGACAAACTCACTGTGCCCCAACCTCCTGTCTTGTACCCAGCTTGGCCGATTTAAGACAGAATTCAAGGCCCTCCTGGTGAGCAAAAATGCAATGTGTGGCTGCAGCTACTAATTTACTCCCCTTCCTAATCCCATGACAAAGCTAACCTCCAGCTGCTTCTCTCCCCCGTCACACTTGCCTGTTTCCCCCTAGACCCTACCAACTCCACATACCTACTTTTCCTACCTTCAAACTACAAGATACCTGTGTGTATGTTAATTATTTAACTGTCTTTATAATTTATTAATTCTGTAACCTCAATTATGTATTCCTGCAACCATCTTGATGTTGACATGTATGTGAACTTTCTGATCTCTGTTATTGTGTGAATATGTATTAAATGCAACTATCTTATGTTTCTCTGTAACCAATTGGAACCGACATGCTGACATGTTTTTTGATAGTTATGTAATCTGTCCTACTTTGTTTAAAATGCTTTTGTTCATTGTTACTTATATATTTAACTGTCTGTACCCTGACACAGAACCTTTGTAAAGGAACTTTTAGTTCAAAGGTCAAATCCTAGTATTCAATAAATATATAATAAATAAAAAAAAACTGTTTAGGTACTCACATGGACAGCAATTCAGCAACACCAAGGTGCCCCAAGGACAGGCCCGATGAAACCTTCTGTGGCAAACCATCAGAGCACCTTGGTGTTGTTGATTTACTGTCCATGTCAGGGCCTGCATAGACTTTTATCAGCAGTAAATATGTTCACATGCAATTCTAGCTGGTTTGCATTTGCTTTTCTTTTGAGTGTGCAGTGGTTTGCTTTTGTGCATAACATAAGCGAAGTTTAGGTACAGATGTTCCTATCACAGTCACAAAATGGCACATTACGATGACAAAACATCAGACACAACTCAGGGTCACGCAATAAACTGTCCTTACATCACAGTGACAGTCTCATTCAGGTTTTACCATTGTCAAACAGCCGCAGAGTTGCCGTATGAGAGAAAAAAAAACTGTGGAAATCATAGCAGGCATTCTGCTCTGCACCTTGCTGTGTCTTTTGGATTATGCCTAAGATAATCAAATACAAATGAAAATTGCATTTGATTCCCATATCTTCATAGTCGACTCATAGCCACATTTCATGCCACACTGTACTGCCGTCTGACACCTGAGTGAATGTGACAGCGCAGCTGAGAGGCTGTGAGGTGCGTGCTGTCTCACGGCTTGAAAATCAAGCATAGAGCCACCAACAGCATAGTCCACAGAAGTGGCAGTTTTCCATTGAGCCTGACCTGAATAAAACATGACAAGAAAAAACTGTTAATCTAAATAACCATGGCAACAATACATTGGACACAATCACTGGACTGGATTACAAAAGAGACACCGTACTCAGCCAAAGTTTTCATAAAGATTTTATTACATATCTTAAGAACAGGTACTCATTTTTTGAACTATTGCCCACCCCAGCATGTCAATCAAACTCACACTAAGGTAAAACAGTGCTCATTTTGTCGGGTGCCTGTGGCAGACATTTAAGTTTTTCCCCTGGTTTTAGTGCACCCCCCTCCCACTTTGAACTTTTTATCACATTCCCTGGTAGTCTAGTGGCTACCCCACTCCTGGTTCTGATCTCTATTTCCACACTTCCTCCAACAGTCATCGTGTCACCAAGATGGCGGCCAGTATAACGCTTCGCTCAACTCCACAGCCAGCCAAAGTCTTGAGTAAGTACTATGACTTGTATATTTTCCTTTTTTTAAATCCCTGGTGGTATAGTGGCTCACACATTCAGTTTCAAAATCCAAGTCTCCCTGATCCCCCAATCCCAAACACAAACCTGGCTGAAACTATTTGCATTTGAATCCTAGTTGCAGGATTGCGCAACACCAGAGAAAGAATGTGTGTCCAGGGAAAACACAGGCCCAGCCATGTAAGCCATAGATTAGTGGTTAAGAGCACTGGAACAGTATTCCAGGGGCCTGGGTTAAAATCCCAGCTGGTCACATTATTTCCTTCTCACTACAGTTTGTTATTTAAATTGTTTAGCAGTGTCTAGTACTGCACTTAAAAAAAAAAAAAACTGAAATTATTAAAAGTGAGAGAGCAGGCCCAGTGGCACTGATGGTTGAGGTGCTGGACACCACAACGGCGACCTGGGTTCAGGCTCGGGCATCGGGGGTTGGTCAGGGGCAGGGCAAGGAACTGACTGAGCTGCCAGCTGGCAGCTCTCCTCCTTGGGAGGGATCCCAGGGTCTCCTCGGCACTTGGCTACCTCCTGGTGGAGGCTGGGCAGCAGAACCCTGCATGAGGACCCTGGTGTTAGGCTGGGGAAGGGTAGAAGGGGCTGTCACCAGAGCCACAGTGCATAGGCGCGCCTCCATGTGCAGGCACTCCCGCGTTCTGGGGCCTCCGGGTAATGGGGAGAAAATGTGGGAGAGCGGGAGCCGCAGAAGGATAAAGCCTCTGGGCTGGCTCTCGGGAGTCCACCTGGACACACAGAGCATTACAAGATCCCAAACAACCCTCAGAGTCTGTTAGGTTGGCTGACACAAGGCAGCTGTCCACCAAGGAGGATAAAAATCAAGACAGAGAAAAGTGAGGACGGAGCCACTAGTACTACCCTCTGCTCACCTCTGCTGCCAGAGATCAGCTCACATTTGCACAGTGACTTACATAAGTCACTGTGCCAGTGAGAGACAGCGGCCAGCAGTGGAGGTGAGTGGAGGGTACCAGCCACCCACTCATTTTTAATAGTTTCAGTCAGGGGGAGTGAGGAGGTTGGTATACTGAAACGGAATGGGTTGGTGGTTGGGTGGACATACCACTAGACTACCAGAGATTTAAAAAGGGGACATACAAAAAAAAAAAGCATGCAAGTCTCAGTACTTGCTTGAGACAGTGGCTGGTAGTTAAGGTGAGCGGAAAGTCATACTGGCCGCTGTCTCAGAGGTATCATGAGGGGTGGGAAGAGAGGTATTTGGGATCAAAAGAGGGGTCACTAGACTACCAAAGAATGTCAGAAAAATGGAAAGAGTGTACTACTAGCGCCAATGAGTGAAAAATTATATTAAAAAAATCTAGAGGGGGAGCACTACTGCGGCTCAGTCAGGTTGTTTTTTTCTTAAATAAAGACACTAAGCAGAAACTCAAAATGGCTACTCAATCACCACAGCAATTACTGGATGCAATGGTATGCATTTATATTTATTCAAGTTCAGTGAGGGGTCGCAACACAACTAACACAAGGTTTTACAAAACAGGTACTGAGCAGAGTCCTTTTGGGATACAGTGGAAAAATCTTGACCCCTTGGGATGAACTATTACCTTCCAATAGTCATACTGACCTCAACCTTCGACTTCAGGCAATAAAACAATTGTCAGACAATAGTTCATTCCTTGGGGCCAATATTTTTCCACTATACCCCTTGACTCTGGTCAATATTTGTATAAAATATATATATATATATTACACTCATATTTCAGTCAACTAACACATTATTCAATTGTCTTATTTATTCATTGGCTTACAACAGGCACTTTAATCATTTCTTGTTGTTCTGTAGAATCACATGGTTCCCATTAAAGTTGGAAACATTTTTAATGTTACATCTGTATAACTCACACAGTTACAGTATCTCTGAACTAGCATCTCCACATTACAAGGAGTACGAGGCCGAGTGCTAATTTCTTCGAAAAAGGTACTGTGAAAATCTATATTTTTCTCATGTATTATGTCATTTTAATATACTGTAAGTTTCTTATGTTGGTGGTTGGGGATGTTCTTGATTTCTATACCGTATGGTATAGCAATTTCTGTGGACTGCCTGAAATGAGGCATTGGAATACTTACATCACCAGCATTCTGTGCTGCTAGGCTCAGCTCTTAAAGCTATAGCTATTAATTTCCTTAATTAAAATAAGACCAGTAGGCGATGGCATACAAAAGGTATTTGCATTATCTATTCTAGGCATATAAGGGTCTACTCCCATTGAAGCAACGATATTGTGTCGAACGTTAATCTGTGACTCTGAATGAAGTCAGGATAACCTAGTACATGAGTGCCATTCTTTGTGCTCTAGTGATTATACTGATACTGTATGTACTTGTATAAAATGAATACACATGGCCCACTGGTGCAGCAATAGTACTACTGCTTGCAACACCAGCAACCTGGGTCTGTGAGCCTGAGGTGTCAGAGGTCTGGCCAGGAGGGAGGAGGACTGAGTGTCTGGAGGACTTCATTCCTCCTCCAGGGGAGAAGGGGGGAAGAGTTTGGTGAGGAGACTTGGCAGACACTGGAGTATGCACCATGATGTCAGCACATACCATGTCTCCCATCAGGGGAGAAAACAAGAAACTCTCCCAGTCACGCAAGATGATCACTGGGCTCCACAGGACCCGCACCCAGCAACTCAAGCACCTCCTAGAATATGAATCTGGTCCTGGTGGGTCGAGGGACTCCCAACAACCCTGCCATGGAGGGAAACACATGGGAGACTATGAGAGAGGTAAGCCCTGGGGGAAGCCAGGGTGACAGAGCTAGGAGGACTGGCGGAAAGGAGGGCTGACTGAGACAGGGAGCAAAAAAAAACAAAACACAAATATACATAAAGTTAAAAAGCTATTGCTGTACCAGTGAGCCACTGGTCAGGTGCACATTACCCATGTTGTAAGTAATTCCTATAAACAAATTGGATCTAACAGATAGTAAGTCTGAAAGAAGTTCTCGTTTTTACCATGCTGTTACCCAGCTTGTCAGTCAATCCAGTTGACAGGTTAAAGACCACTTTAAACCATTCAGAAATTTCTCCCCAGGCTGTTTAGATATTATTTCCTCTTAGCTCTCTGTGGCTTTCTGTCAAAACAGTCTATGTTTTCAAAAAAGCAGTCATGAAGGAACATTTTATTCTAATGGCAATCAATTTCAATGAAGCGTATGACTACAAAATACACATGCATCAAGCCGATGAACACTGTTGTTTATTCTATGCCATTGATATTTCTCAGAAATGTGAAAGTCAATGTAACTGGATGTCAAAATAATGTTGCACAAGAATGCAGCATATAGTAAGGATTCCGATAAATGCAAATGCAGTTCAATCTTTGGATGTTGCTTTGCTGAAGTCAAACTACTATTGCTTGTCCTGAATGCCAAAGATCTGCATGTAATATTTTATGTCCTACGTCCTCTTTTTGTGGGGTGCGGGAGGACAGCACAGCAGCTCCACACAAATACTGCTGTTTTAATGGAGAATAATGAATTGGCAACAGTGTGTAATAAGTTTAATGGAGAATAATGAATGGGCAACAACATGTAACAAGTTTGTTTACATACCCGAGGTGTGTGATACTACATAAAGCATGAGATCGAAGGTTCAGGATTTTGTAATGATATCACACACTGAGGATGTGTAAAGAAATTTATAATTTTATAATTACTGTTTAACACAACTGCAGTTGTAGCATAGACAGTTGAAAACAAAAGTAAATTTTGGCTGCTGCTGTTATGCCTTGTGCTCAGTGCTGTGTGCGAGAGCAAGACAATTCTCCATTACATATCTCGTGTGTAATGTATTGTGTGAGTTTAGGTACTGCTTTCAGGTTGTAATCGACCATAACCAGTATTTATACAGAGAGCAGTGTCTTGTTTTCACACACAACTTTTAATGTCCTTGCTTTTCATGGTATGACCACACTGTGCGCAAGCTCCACATTTAAAGAAACCAGTGGCCTGGGTATTAAGCCATGTTGTATTCAATAAGAAATTCACATTAAGTGCAAACATTTGAGGATAATGGTGATCTGATGACATGTCATGCTAAATGCCATGTGGTGGGTCTGTTTTTATCAGCAGAATTTACCCTTAGTGTGTTGGGGGGGGCACGATTGCACATTCTAGCGTGGCTCCACTTCTATGAGTTCTGTGGTTTCTATGATAAGTGGGCAGATAAGTACATCACACAGCATGTGATGCAACTGCATCCTCCACCTTGGGATACGATAAATCTACCTGACCATACAAACTGCACAGAGAAGCTGAATGGTAAGTTAGCATGGCCCATAATGGCGATGGGTATTTTGAAACAGTTGCAGTCCAGGCACCCTGAGGATTATATGGGTAGAAGCATCAAACTAAAGACTGAAAAACCGGGGTGGGGTGGTAAGCAAGTCAGTCCAAGAAAGTATTATTTTTTTTTTATTATTTAGTTGTTTAACCAGGAATAGCACACTAAGCAGAAAGCTCTTTTACAGCAGCGACCTGGGAGCACAGGAAGTTAAGTGACTTGCTCAGGGTCACACAGTATGCAAGTGGAAGCTGTGGGATTCAAACCCAGGTCTGGTCTGCTGGATATCACCAGATTTGCAGCTCAAAGCCTTAGACCACTGCGCTATACTGCCTCCATTATGCTGAGAGACGGCCCAGTGGTGTGTTAGGCTGAGGCGCTGGTGCCTTACTTCCTACCACGCTGATGATCTGTGTTTGGGAACGGACATGAGTTATTCAGGATTTGGCCAGGGAGGAAGCATTGAATGTCCCCATAGATGGCTCACCTCACTTGGGGGAGGGGGGTAGCATGACCCACTGCCTGCTTGCCACCTGGAGGTGTCCAGGTGGTAGCACAGGTTGGGCATACAGTACAGACCAATCACGGATGTTTGATGATGTCTCCACAGAGATGGAGCTCACATCACTATAGCACTGCAAGTAGTGCAGTCTTGGGGAACAGAAAAATGGGGAAATGGTTGGCACGGACTATATGAAGCCCTGCAGGCCTACCTTCAATTCAAGATGTTGCTCAGTCTCTGGCCCAAATCTAGATGCTGGGTCTCCGGGTGGGGAAAGAACGTCCCTCCCCTTCCCAGTCCCACCACTGTTGACAATCTGTGAGAGATCTGGTGCCCGAGGCATGGGAGAGACAGATGCCAGATGAGAGGAGGTGGGGACAGGGCTGAGAGCCCACCCATACTAGCCAGCAGGTAAAAAGCTTTGTGAAAAAAAAAAAGAAAACACTATACTGCAGTGTTTGTGACTAGTTGTGGATTACAGTTCTAATACAGGATAGTAAATTATGCATTGTACTGCAGCACAGTATTGCTTATTGTTAGATAATGAATCCTGACTGGTATCTAAAGGGCTTACATCGCTCAGTGAGTACACTAAACACAACTGTAAGACATACAATACATGAAAAATGTTTCCATATACAGTTAGGAAACAAAACCTTTTGTATAAAAAATCTTTTTCATATTATATTTTTAATACATTATTTTTAATTGTTTTCTTAGATCAAACAGGGAAGTGCACAGAAGGGACATCTGCATACTGATTGACAAACTGCAAGAGTATCATAAAGTTCAGGTTAGTTCCTCCTGTCTCTAAATATACAAATAAAACAAGTAACTTTAATATAAGGAATCTATCTAAATATTAATATATTATACAAACAGACCTCCAGCTTTGATAAAGGAGCTAATACAGGTTCTGAAATGACAACAGCAATTATCTATCACACCTTCTTACAGCACTCCAAGTCTCCACTCATGGGTAACCTCCAGCTCTCCTCTCAGGCTGATGCAAAATAAAATTCCAGAATCAAAATCCAATCCTTCTCCTCCCCTGCGTCTGTCTCCTCCCCTGTAACTCCCAGACTCCTCAGTTCTTTTGTGCATCTCACCCAGGCTGGTCACAGATTGTTGGCTCTGTGCCACAAAACCTAAGGTAAGAACTTTAAAACTCAAACTTTTTAAAAAAGCAATCCTCCTCCAGCCTTTGGCTCTAACTGCTAGGTTGAAAGACTACTGCTGTAACTACTTTGCTAACCTTTTAGACAGCCAAGTCAATGGGCATCAGGGCCAGTCAGGGTCAAACGTTTTTAGTCTGCAGTAGCATTGAATGTTTAGTTTTGGAGCAGAAGCCCAGCTTTGAATGTTGCTTTATGCCAACCTTTCTTTTTGGCTATTCCCTCCCTCCCTCCATTTACCTTGCACTGCTGAGGGAAGGGAACAATCACCTGATACTGCCCGAATAAATTACTATGCCTTCCCAGTGACTAGCTTCCCCCTTGCTTACCTTGTTAGGCTGGCGGTAGAAGCTCTAAAGTAAAAGCGGAAGGTAATGCTTTCTCCTCGCCTTGCGGTTTACCTTGTTCAACCGCGAGGGCGAGTTAGATCTCTCAAGTTAATGCCTGCAGCCCCCCTTTAGCACAGTAGAGCTAGAGCCTTACCTGCATCTCGCAGGGTTCAGTGTCCTTGCGGCGATTACCGGCAGCTGTCAGCAGGAAATGCGTAACCTGCGACTGCTCTCCCAGCCCCATGGCACGATCACAGCTATACATGCTTAATTTTTGTGCCGTGAGCAGAGGCTTTGTCTGTGGACTGCCACCATTTTAACAGTCTCCACATGCCTCTCACGAGCCTCCCACATCTCAGCCAGCCTATTACTGTCTATGCTGTGCCCTTTCCCAAGATGGCGGCGCCTATGAGGTCTGCTCCCATACCAAAATGGTGGAATTGGGAGGGCAGTTCTTAAAGGGGCCCAACTCTCTAACCCTTAAAAGGGAAATGCAGAGCATATTAAAGCATATATTATTAAGCACAGTGTAGCCCAATATACAATGGACATTTGCAAGTTGGTACAGCCCCGGCTGCTGGTTTATAATATAGAAGCTGGATATTTGTTCTTCTCCGCGCTTCTGACTAACATGGTAAAAGTTTTTAAAGTGTGCTTTAAGGTGCTAAACAAACAAATTACAACCTATCTTGAACATGCCCCCTACTGATTATGTTTTTCAGAAAAATCAATGGCTTCTAGCCAAATACGCAGGAAATGCCCTAATATTCTTTTGACTTCGGACATGGAGGATCTCTGCTCCCTATGCATGGTAGATACTGAACCAAATAATTTTACCTCAGATTCGGGGTCCCCAGACAGCGCATCCACCTCATCTCAGAGCATGGTGGTGCAACTATTCCAAAAATTGTTGGACAGAATGGATGCCATGGGCTTGGACAAACGGCCCCAGACCCTGGAAAACCCCCTCAAAAGACCAAGGGGTACAACACAAATGCTTGATAAAAAAACAGTGGCTCTGATAAACTAAGTAACCAATTACCCCATTTAATTAGGAGACTCTGGGGTTGGGTTAAATAGGGGGTACTTACAATTCTAAAGATGTTGTTGAGTGGGGGCAAGGCTGTATTATGACTGAAAAGGACCATGGGCATTTTCAAGCTGAAGCCACACACACACACACACACACACACACACACACACACGCCCCATGTAAGTGTGTGTGAGGGAGGCCTTTGAGTGGCTCCCAAGTACTAGCGTGACCTACTGCTGCCTTCCTAGTCAAGAGTCAAGTTGCTTAGGTCCCCAACCCCCCCCCCAATCTATAGTAGGCTGTGCAGCTGAATCCTGGTAGTATGCATCCTAGATTAGTGCCTTGACATCCTATTACAGTGCAGAGGAGTCTATTATACCCTCCTTATTCATTATCATTACACACTTCTCGTATGTTTTTTCTCCCATGAGTGACAAGACATTCTATATATTTGCAATTGCAAACCCTTCTCGCTCACTTATTTTTTCATTAGGTGCTAATGCTCAGCTAACATCAGTAAACAGACTGGGAGGAATATAATTCTCATTTATACCTACCAGCCAGACTCCTGCTCTCAGTCTCAGTGCTCCACACTGCTCTGCCTCTGCTACACTGTGGCACCACAGTATGACCAGTGGCCAAGAGTGAAACACTGCCTGGTCTGGCAACCCCGACTTGAATTTCCAGTCCTGTCCAGTCTTTCTCTCTCCCTGTCTGCAGCTCAGCCAACAGCCCGGCTCCCGTTCACTCCACATGCTTTTCTGTAGTCCCTCCTGCTCATATAGACAGTGATACTTCTGATCTTTCTAGCTGGTCTTGACTATGGGACTGTCTCAGACAGGCAGGGGCTTATCTCGGATGGGTCTCCTCTCTCAGTAGCAATCAGTCTGACTCAATAATTGATTCCCTTTCTGCTGGCCCTGCTGTGACTCTGTGAGACTCCTTCAAAGGCATGGCCTGCACATTCACCTCTTCCACATATTTTGGCCACCAATAATGGTAGTCTGCACCACACCTGCGTACAGTCACAATCAGGTCTCCACCATCTCCTTGCAGTGGTTGGACATGTATGGGAGCTAAGAAAAGAAGAACTTCTTTCAAGTTGTCGGCAGCGAGTGCATGTGTGCAGGGGGCAGCAATCCTGCCATGATGCTGAGGGGCCATCTGGCCAGGTACAGCGACAAAAAATAAATAAAAAAGGAATGTTTGAACTTCTGTTAATTTGGCTCTGGGTGGGGACTAGTGCAAGCAGGGTGCCAGTTTATTTCTTAAAAATACGCGGGGGAGCAGAGAAGGAGTGGGGGCAGTAAACAATTGAGGAGTGGGAATCACCATGGGACTAGCTCTGCCCAACAGAGGGACCACAAGGGTATTTTCCCCAATTTAACTTTTTTTTTTTAATTCCTTCTTGAATATGAGAATCTCCCCCCCCCAAAAAAATACATACTATTCTTTCTTAGTTTTTATTAAATCCTGACTGAGACCACCCTCAGGTAGTGCACACTATATGTTATTCGGTCCCAAATAATGAACAGCCTATTATTTATTATACTCTGGAATTAATTAAACAATAACAACTGAGAAGCTGGTCATATCCTAAGGATTAACGACCTGATGGGGGATAAATGGCCCAACCATTCGGTCATTAATCCTCGGAAATTACCAACTTCAAGGTTGTCATTGTGATTATATGTCTAATTGTAACAGCAATCTTGTTTTCAATCTTTTGATATTCTGAGCACCGTGCAGGGAACAGTGCAGCATGGTGTCATCTCAGGTAGCATATATTATTGGCATGCAACATGGACCACCAGCTGCATTGGTCATTTCTAAGACATAAACAACTGATCGAGCAGTCAATCAGGAGCTGTGCTAGGCTCATGAATGTATTTAAACTTATAATATGCATATTCATACAATCCTACCAGATGGCCCATTACAATGTCCCATTTTCATAGGGGTCCCTTGATACAGCAGGGTACAAAGAGTGCATATTTTTAGTACAGTATACTTGAACTGGATACAAGTGATTGTTCTACAAGGACACACAAATATTTACAGTACAAGGCAGTTCAAAGCAACCATGGAGGATGATTACTCATACAGTAAGCAAGGGAATGATAGCCACAGCAGGAAAGTTGCCCATTTGTACACACAGGTGCTATGCAGAATTGAAAAGAAAGTAGTTATATATATTATGGTGGAGAATAAGAAAAGGTTTCGGGTATATTAATACAGTACAAAATAAAAGATTAGAGCTACTCACTCAGTGGGTCCCCAGCTATAATGTTATATTCCACCTGACCATTTGGCCCTGAGTCTTGGTCAACGGCAACAAGGGTCCACACTCTGGGACCTGGCTGCCCCTCTGTGATGTCAAATGGGCCCTCATATGGGCGTGGGAATACAGGCCTCACATCATTAATGTCGTTGAGATTGACATAAACCTAGAATGGATTTGAAAAGAGGTTATGATTAATATCCCTTGCCATGGGATGCTGAAGGGAAGGTAGAGACAGAGAGCAAGCAAGCAAGAATCTGTTGTCAGCATGTAAAAAAAGCACTACTGTAGGATGGAAATCCAGGGGCCAGGGTTCAAAGCCCAGCTTAGTCATATTACATCTTTCTCAAACACAGAACTAATGTGACAGACTATCTAAGTCTCTATTAAAAAATAATGTTTCCAGAAAGCCTGTCGACAATAACTGTTATGCTAATAAACTGTAATACTTTTACTGCACTGGACCATTGTACAACACATTTATAGTTGCACGATACACTGTAGTTATTATCTTCCAGTTCTTTTGCAGTGGACGCCCGTGAAAGCCAAGAAGAATAGGGGTTGCTAGAGGGGAGAAAGACATGTTCACAACAAAATTAAGGCCATAAAATGGATAAAATTAAGTTGCAAAGTACTTTGTTTCTTATTAAACAATTTGTAGTATTACCATCATTCAGAAGAAGTAAAAAAAAAAATATTAAAACCGTCATGTAATTCATGTATTTATCCCCAAAAAAGTATAAAATCAGTCTGTTGATAGAAACAAATTAGTACTGATACAATGTGTTTGCCATTTTCTAATTCTATTGCAACTAACATGCATTAATTGTGTACTCAAAAAACAGTTTCAAATAGTATCAATGCACACAGAATAGCATTGACAAATAAGAACTGTATCAACATGACTGATTCCTAATGGTCTGACTACAAGCTTTCATTTAAAAAGAAACTTACATTTCTATCTCTAACAGTCCAAAGTTGGACCTTTCAAAAAGTAAGTTTTAATGTTTGCTTCCACTCACAAAGTGAACATTTTGTTACAAAAATGGCTTTCAGAGGTGTGCCACTGTTGGGTCCAATGTAGTTCAAGCTGCAATAGACTTGACAGTGACAGATCAATTGAAAGGCTTTGCTTGTAGTTTGGTGGCCAAGCAGCCAGCCACTCCCACTTCCTGAGTTATATAAGCAGTTCCTCTCAGCCTCACTGTGAAGCATTTTTTCTTTGCAGCCGAAGGCTCTGTCGGTTTGTCCTCTGAGCTGGTTGGGCCTCCTGGCTGGCTGGAGCCTGCCCCACCCCCCGCTGCCCTGCTTGTCTCTGCTGGGCTTCTGTGTTTATTTTTCTGCTTCTGGTTTGTATTTTGCCTTGGCTGTGTGTGCTTCTTTCTTTTTTTTGGGGGGGGGGGCTTTCTGAGCTCTAAGCATACTGCTACTTCAGAACTCATACAGCTTGCTTTCAGTTACTCACAACTCTCAATTACTTGCACTACAGCTGCAAACCTGATTTGTGTGTTTCAGCTCAACTATAGCTGTTTCATATGGCATACTTTATTACTTTCACCTGACTCAGATTTATTCGAACCTAGCTATACAGCTCACTCATGCTTGTTCTAATTACCTCATTGCAGCAGTTATGACTCAGTGTACTCATTTGTTTTTACTACTACTGCACAGGCCTAATTGCTTCCTGCTACTGCTTTGCTAACTCCCATTGCTATTGTACATTGTTTTACTCTGAGGTTGGCTAAAGCTCCTGCTGAGGCTATTAAATTAGCTTTTATATCTGCATGTGGTTCTCTGCCCTTCCATCACTTCCTTGTTTGTCCTATGGTGGGGACTGGGAGGTGTTTGGGGGGTTGTGGCCTATGTGGCTAATTCTGTTCTAAATCCTGTCTTCGCCATCGAAAATCCTCCGAGTTTGTCACCTTGATTTGGCTTTGAACTGCCTGGCTGGCATACCCCACTATTCAGTGCTGTTTGCCCTACGTTATGCAGACCTGCGTACAGGTCCAATTATTACTGCTCTGTTTACTGACCTACGTGCAGGTCTACACTTGCTTACACAACCGCTGCTCCTTGCTTACGCAAACCATTGTTTCATGCCTACTGCCGTCCCCTCGGCTTCAGCCTGGGGTTCTGCTGCACTCAATCCGCTTTCAACCTTGCAAGGTCTCAGCACTCAATGCTCATTATGATCTCAGCACGCCGTGCTCATTCAGCTCACCAGCTTTTCAGCTCTCAATCAATTCTGGGGCATGCCAGCCATTCTATTCTGGCACAGGGTTCCTGCAGCTGATGGTCTCACTTTGCATTTAGTCCACATCTCAAGCATGTCCAACTTGGGGTGGAATCCTTCTCACCTGGCCCATAGCTGGGAATGTCCTCACCCCAGGCTTGGCTTTAGCTGCCTGCTATGCAACAGCAGCTCCTGGTATAGAATTTAAGACTAGCAGTGAAGGGTGGTTACAATGATCTCCTTTGGCTCTAGTGTTCTACTATACCAGTTAGCCATTGACTTTAGTGGTTTCCCTAGCAAGGCACCTTCACTGCATTCTACCTATGACTGCCTCTGGTTCACCTGGTTTGATTTAGGGCAGGTAGGCTGGGTGAGTGCCTCAGCAGTTGTTGCTCTCCTCTTGCGCCTTGGATGGATGTTGTTGCAGAGTTTTCTCACAACCTTTCATGGCGTTCCCGCTAGAGGGTTTGAGTGAGAGTCTTCCTCCAAATTGGAATATTTTCCATCTCCCTTTAATTGGGTTTTCCAAATTGCAGCTGCAGAGCCATCACTAAATAAACTATCCCAAGCCTGGAGGGAAGGCGACCTAGGCCTTGGATCCCCAGAGATTTCCTCCTCATAGGGTTTTTTCTCTCCTCCGTTGCCTCAGGTCATAACACTTAGCTTAGTTGATTCCCCTAGTTTATTAGGTAGGTTCCGTTGTTGGATGGAGGAGGATGTCCTGCCATTCCGTCTCTCCTTAGGGGATCCCCTAATCTCAAGCACACCATCAATTTCATGCTACACAAACCTGGGCAGTCATTATGCTATCCAACAGAGCATCTCATTGCATTATCGAACTGCCTATGCTTCTCTACTACTATGTTATGGTTACTGCTCCTATGTCACAGTTACTGCTTGCTCTTATGCTTCGTGTTGCCTCCTTTTTGGGGATACTACATTTCTTTTAGGAATTCCTAAGGTACCTTTAGCCATGGGAACCGTCCCGTGGCACCTCTAGGGGTGGAACCCTCTCTGAGAGTTCCTTACTTTCGTACCCCTACTGGGTAGTACTTCCTCTGGAATAGAGAGTGCGAATGGCCGCAACCAAAACTGACACAGTTACACAAGCATAACACTATACTGACTGCGTAGGTCAGTGAATTGAAAGGCTTTGCCTGTAGTTCAGTGGCCAAGCAGCCAACCACTCCCCCTTCCTGAGCTATATAAGTAGTTCCTTTCAGCCTCACTGTGAAGCATTTTTTCTTTGCCCCACCATCCTCCCCTCCTCCTCCAGTGGCAGTGCTCTCTCCTTAGGGTGATTCCTAAGGTACCTTTAGCCACGGGAACTGTCCCATGGCACCTCTAGGGGTGGAACCCTTTCTGAGCGTTCCTTGCTTTCATACCCCTACAGGATGGTAATTCCTCTGGAATAGAGTGTGAATGGCCACAAACAAAACTAACACAGTTACACAAGCATAACACTATACTGGCTGCATAGGTCAGTGAATGAGCAACCAGGCTGATAGTGACACTGTTCAGTGCTTGCGGGACAGAAACTTTGCATGGTTGAAAAGATCCAGCTGCTCCAATCAGACAGCAGCTAGCTTGTTTCATCTACATAACACCACCCAGTAACCAGCTGAACAGTGTCATTATCAGCCTGCTTCCCTGCCCAGTCATGGAGTCTATAACAAAAAATAAGCATCCAGCACTCCAGACTCAACCAAAAGATTCAGTGAAGATATTTTATATTATAAAGTAAAAAAAAAATACAACAGTAAGCATGTAAGGTAAAATACTGCAATGTGCAAATAAATTTACACCTCCACCATACATCCAGCCTCAGTGCTTTGGGGCACTAACTGCCCTTCATCTGGAGGCCAGTCACAGAGTCTCCCTGTCTACCCCCTATAGCATCTGTGGCTGTTGCACTCTACAGCCCCACTTGCAGAGTTAGTGGGACTGGGAGAGCAAGGATCAGTGTTGTGCTGGCTGCAGGAACAATTTCCAAGTTACATTTGTCATGGTGTCTGTCTGTCTTCTTTCACCCATCATAGGTGTGACTGTTGTGAGTTGGAGTGCAAGGACCAATGTGGTGCTGGCCACAGGAAGTCAACCTGGTTCTGAAGAGATTATCTTGGATCCCATTAGCAACCTGCGGCTCTCCCCACCCTACCCTGCAGCTTCCAGCAGTTTGCTACTCCCTCCTGCTGCATGCTGCCCTATCCCCTCCACTTGTCCCCAGTTGAGTACAAAGCAAACCCCCTCCCGCCACCTCACTCTGCTGTTATCCATGGACCAGCACCCCTGACTGTACCTCCACCTCATGGAGGGTAATACATATGGAGGTATATGCACTAATCTTAGGGCACAGACACTTGTCATATAAGCATAAATGTCAGGATAAGAGTTCCACTGTACTTTTGTAATGCATATTATGTTCACTATATTCTCATAATATATTGTACCACTGGGAGATGTTTTCTAGTACATTTTTATTGTATAATCATTAGTTAGGCAACAGTGTCATCTTTAGCTTGTGCAAACTGTAAGTACAAGTGACCCTGGAAAGCATCACAGGCCTTATTGTTCATTTTTCATCTTCTGTTAGCTAAGCAACTTTCCCATGCTAGTTAGGATGGTTACTCTCTGGCCACCTGTTTTTAGCCAATTACTTAATTTGTATGTATCTTCTTTTATAGTTGCCATACTAATTATCAGGGTACAAGACCCTTTGTATCACGTATTTTCTCTCAGAGAGACTTGACTGCACCTATAGGTATGGAGACAGGATACTCTTCCAGTGATTATTACACTGTTGGTTGTAAGCCTGTATTATTCTCATTTACCAGTAATAAATTGCATTTATTACTTGGACACCCCTTGTCTGTCATCTCTTCCTTTTGTGCAGTTCCAAAAAGAACCTGAGAAAGGTAATTTTATTACCCAGTTACATTTGGCAACTGTGTGCAGGTTGGAATGTACAAAGGAGGATTCCATTCAATTAATTTTGAATATCGAGAACTGTAGTGCCTTTCTTGCTCGGAAAGCCATTGGGTGATGGCACCAAGGATTTTATCCAGTTTTCCAACTGCTTCTTTGTTTGTTTGTTTACCCCTTGTTTGTTATGCCTGAACTTTGTACATAGTTGAGACTGGATGTCTCAAACTACCTCACATCCCATGGAGGATGGACAGATTTCACGCTGGACGTGAAGTCTGCAGAAAACCCCATGCTGCTAATTTCAGACCACTACTTAGAGTCCAGACTTAAACCAAGTCATACAACCTTAAAGGTCTCTTGGTTGTGGCTCTACATACTGCTGTTGAGGGTCTCACAGCAAAGTGTGCCTCCCTTGAACTGTAAAATGTGTCTCTGGAAAACGAGATGGGCTTGCAGACATCAGAGTTACAGAAAAGGGAACAGAAACTAGTGGAGGAGACACAGTCACTTCGTGATCACAATAACAGGCTGTTGCATTGTACTGCTCAAGACTCTGAGCTTGAAACTTGCAAGCTGATAGATGATTGTGAAAGGCTGAAATGTGATAAGAAACAGCTAACTTATTTGGATGATATGCTAAGTGACACAAACAAAGGTTTGGGAGAAGAGAATGCTGAGTTGAAAGAAGAGATTGAAAGGTTGACACATGAGCTAGACAAAGAGCTTAGGGAAAACGTTGAATTGGGTGCCGCGTACTGAGTATTGCAGCATAAGGTAGAGAAGGGTATTGAGCAGGGCACTGCAAAAGTTTGTCATAAGAGGTGTAGAGCAAAGATAGTGAGAATGCACCATCATTGAGAGTTTTTTTTTTTAACCAGGAGAGTCACATTAAGCTGAAAGCTTGTTTACAGGTGCGACCTGGGAGCACAAGGAAGTTAAGTGACTTCTTCAGGGTCACACAGTGTGCAAGTGGGGGTTGTGGGATTCAAACCCAGGTCTCCAGGTTTGCAGCTCAGAGCCTTAAACCACCATGCTATACTGCCTCCTCTCTCTGAACATGTTAAAGTCATGAATGGTTTCCAGTATACACCCATTGACATTGCTTCATCTGGCGATGACAACTCTGACTATGGATAACTGACTCATCTTGTCACATCCAAGTCCATGCCCCATAGGGCAATGGCATTTACCAGCCATCCACAAGATGGCAACCATGTTGGCACGCCCTCTACATTGCTACATCAACATAAACATGGTGGTCCCCAAGACACGGGAGGCCAACCACCTCCAAGTGGTGCACTTCCATTGGCTCCCCTCTCCAGGGAAGACCATACGGAAGTGCATGGCATGATACAGGAAGCCTTTACTAATATGGTTACACTGGAGGGTCACAGGACCATCCAAGACCAAACTGACTGCATGTTTGACGATACTGTAACCCAGGACCATGCGTTCAGAGCAGCCACTAATGTGGCAGTGGAAGCTGCCCTCCACAGTGCTATGGGTCGCGTGGAACTGAATGCGATTCCCCATATGACCAACCCCCAACAGGTCGCTCATTCTGTTCAACAAATTGCTCAAAGCATTGGGCAGATGGGCCTGAATAATAACCTCAGCTGTCATTTGGAGAAGGTGCACTCCTTCTGTGAGAAGCTTTCTCTCCAATCCCAGTACCAGGGTCAAGTCTTGTGACAGACAATCAAACCTACCCTCTGGGCCAAGCTCCCAGTCGCCATCCACTGCGAGATGCTTGCCTACAATTATATCACTCAGGCACTCCTTGCTGCCAATGCCCCAGGTATTGTTGGAGCCTGCTTGGCCTACAAGGTTAAGCAGAGTGCAAAGGAAAGCCCAGCAGCTTACCATCAACAGTTGTGGCTCACCTACGAGGCCGGAAAGGGCCTAGCAGGTGAGATTGCACACAAGGACCAAATAAAGTACAAGGATTTGTACATCCGGAATATGACTCTGGGCCTTCAGGAAAAGGTTGAGGGCAATGTTTACCCGGAGACTGACACCCTTGCTGAGATTCTCACCAAGATGGAGCATGCCTTTCAGGTCTACCTCCATAACCTTGCTTCTAGTAAAAACAAGGCCACCGCTATCCAAACCCCGACAGCCCAGGTAGCCTCAGCCCAAGTCGCTGCAGTGCACCCTCCACCGACTCACCACACTGTGGAAGGCAATAATGAGAAGCAGGAGGCCTCTTCTGATGACAAGCAGTCATACGGGGGAGGGGGGACTGGAATTATAGAAACAACAGAAATAGGGACCGGAACAATTGGAAAAATCCAAATGTCCAATAAGATGGCAAGTACCGTAATGGTCCCAGCTTTTGGACCCTTAAGGATGAGAACGAGACCCTCCATAAACAACTGGAGGAGGCCTGTGCCAGAAAAGAGGCCACATCTATGCATACCGTAGCTGCCCTCACACCGGTCGGCAACAAAAATCCATTCTCTGCCCTCGGCAACTGAGCAGCAGAGGAAAGAATCCCTTCGTGGTATCAGGTACTGGCCAGGCCAATGCGACGACCAGGGAGGAACCAACAGAGCAGGCCACTGTCACGCTTGTGACATCACAGGTACAACATCTGTATCCTGTGCAGGACATCAAGGAGGCCCAACGGGATCCAGCAGGCCTCAGGTTTCAGGAACAGGATGATGATGAAGATTCTGAGAACTGCATGGATTGACAATTACAGGCCCCAGTCCAGATTGTGAGTGACTTGCTTGTTGACACAAACAGACGGCCTTGTGTAAAGGCCGCGGTCGGGGGCCGCCAACTGGACATGCTTCTGGATACAGGAGCAGCAATGTCTGTTCTCCATGATAAGAACCCAGCCACATCTGTCTTGTCTACCAGCTGGAAGACCAGTATACAGGGTGTAGTTGGTACTCAACTACACACCTACCGATCTGTGTCTTTGCCTGTAGTGGTAGGCCACCTCAGCACTGAGTTTGCCTTTGACCTCATGGTATTACGTCATCACCCCAGCACACTGGGAATTGATTTCCTTGCACTGCATGGCTGTGTAGTGAACTTGCCAATCGGTTACTTCTCCAGATCAAAGGACAATGTCATGATGCCACCATCCCAGATTCACAGATGGTGGCAGCCATCTCCCATAACAACAAGGAGTATGACATCATGGCTTTGTTCAAATGTCATGGCTTGTTTTCTGAACTTGCACCTTCGCTGCAAAAACACCTTGATGTGTTTTCTACCAGCAAGCATAATTGTGGTAGGATGCACACCACCATTGAGATTCCAGGACCTAACCCTGTGAGGCAGAAGCAGTACTCTTTTCCTGCTGAAGCTTTGCCATCACTGAGGGAGACTATCCAATCACTGCTGCAACAAGGAGTGATTAGGACCTGTGTCTCCACTGTCAATTCACCTATTTGGCCCATAAAAAAGCCACATGGAACTTGGAGACTTACAATAGATTACAGGAAACTTAATCAAGTTACCCCAGCTGTGCCCCAACAGTAGCATCAGTCCCTGATGTATTCAAGCTGTTGACACCTGACAAAAAAGTGGTTCTCAGCTCTTGACATCTCTAATGGGTTTTGGTCACTCCCATTAGCACAGGTAAGTCAATACAAATTTGCCTTCACCTTTGATGGGCACCAGTACACCTGGACCCATCTTCCCCAGGGCTTCCATAATAGCACCTCCCTCTTCCATCTTCATATGATGGATGCCCTACAGTGGTTCTCCACACCCCAGTGTCTCCTGCAGTACGTGGATGACTTGCTCCTAGCAACTACCATGAAAGAAGATCATTTGGTCCTCTTAGATGAATTACTGTGTCTCCTCAAGAGAGCAGGCCTCAAGTGCAACCCCTCTAAAGCACAACTGTGTGAAAAGGAGGTCATTTTCCTTAGCCTATGCATCACAGACCAAGGCAAAAGCCCAGCTGTCAAGAAGATCAAGGGCTTGCAAGATCTGCCACTCCCTACCAGCATGGCAACACTCAGACGCTTTTTAGGAATGGTAAATTACTCCAGGGACTTTATCCCTGATTTTGCCTTGAAGACTGGCTCCCGTGTATGAACTTGTGAAAAAGAATGTCCCATGGACATGGGGCCCCACTCACACTGAAGCTGTTACATAGCTCAATCAGGCCTTAGCCTCAGCCCCAGCACAGATCAATCCCAACCCAAACTTACCTTTCCATTTGGAAACTGCCACCTCTGATTTGGCCATGTCTGTAGTGCTGGCACAAAAGTACAATGGGTACCACAGGCCCATTGTCTATGCATCTCAAATGCTATGCCCAGTAGAGAGAAAATACAGTCTCTGTGAAAGGACACTCTTGGCAACTTTTTGGGCTGTCAAGCACATCCTGTACATTATTGGGTATGCTCCTATTGTTTTGCATATCTGCTGTACCCCAACTAACTTTTTGCTTTCAGACAAAGTGAAAAATGGTTGTCTCTAACACCAGACTAACCCATTGGTCTTTGCTTTTGCAGGATGGGGTCATCAAAGTACTGCCTGCCAAAATGCCCTCAATCTTGGCCCATGGCCTATTCTACACAGGTAAGCCCCATGACTGTGCCCTCCAACCCCCTGACTTACCTGAACTGGGACCATTCCTACCGGCTACACCTGAGGTTCTGGAAGATACCAACATGTATTGTATCTTTACAGATGGCTCTACCTCCTGTGTGGACGGAGAGCAGGTGGCAGGATTTGGAGTGCTCGTTTTGGATGCAGAAGGTGATTTCAGGTGAATTTCCAGGAAATGCACTGTTATCTCCTACAGTATGCTGAACTGGAAGTTGTGGCCTGTGCTTTGAAGGTCATGCCCCATGGTGACAAGGATACCATCATATTTGAAGATTCTAACTGTATCTACTCTTCCCTTACTGAGTTCCTACCATTCTGGGAGAAAAATAACTTTGCATCATCTGATGGCACACCTGTCAAATACAGGGATCTGTTTGTGTATATACATGCCGACACAACAGTTTACTCACAAACTATACATATAAAAGGTAAAGGCTCACCGTAAAGCTGACCCTTACCATGAATTCAATGATTGAGCAGACTCACTTGCCAAAGCAGGCGCTCGAGGGGGGGAGACATGGACAATGACTCGCCCAATAGCTGTAGCAGCTATAGTAGCTGCTAACAGTAGGCAGAAACCAGTACCAGAACATCCACTGGATCTTTCTGCTGCACAGAGATCAGACCCAGAACTAAAAGATGTGTTCAAATTCCTAGACAAAGGAACAGAACAACCGCTACCTGTTGGTAGTCCATACAAGAGACACTCAAACAATATACACTTGTCCAGTGATCAGAAGCTCATCTGGTATCAAAAACAGGATACAGGTAACAAACTGTGGGTTGCACCACAATCTCTGCAAACCGAATGCATCCATATGGTTCATGACACTCCCACTGGTGGACACCAGGGAACAGAAAACACCATCCAGATACTCAAGACAGTCATTTGATGGCCTGGCATGGTCAAAGATGTAGATTACTATGTGGATAACTGCATAGTGTGTGCACAGAACAATCCAATTTCGGTGAAAAGAAATGCCAAATTGTTGCCCAAAGGCAAACTGGACCATGGAATGCGATACAAATCAATTTCATTCACCCCCTTACCAACTCCAGCAAGAACAATAGGTATGCACTTGTTGTTACAGATCTATTTTCTGTGTAGGTAGAAGCATTTCCCACTAAGACAAACACAGCAAAGACAACTGCCAAGACCCTGGTGGATCAATTGTTCTCCAGATGGGGCCTACCCTTAAAGGTAGATTCAGACCAGGAAAACAGTTTTACAGCTGAGCTGATGAAGCAGACACTCCAATTACTTGGAGTAGCTCAGAAATTCCACATCCCTTATCATCCTCATTCCTTAGGCTAGGTAGAAAAAGCTAACAGAAGAATCAAACAGATGTTATGCAGATTCACCAATGATAATCCCAAGGGTTGAGATTCCCTCTTGTCACTACTCCTGATGGCAATTAGGAGTACCCTTGCAGCCACTATTCAGTGTACACCTTACGAGGTTATGACTGGTAGAGCCATGAGATTACCTGAGCACCTGTTGATTGATCTCCACACCCTCACTGTAGATCGAGTGTCTGTACACAAGTATGTTAAAAAGCTTCATGATGCCATCATGAAGACACACCTGTTCGCTGCCAATCAAATGGGTCAGGTTCAACAACAAGCCAAAACTCATTTTGATAAGCATGTCAAAGAAATCGACTGGCAAGTTGGAGACTAAGTTATGCTTCTCCAATACAGACAAACAACTCATTCTTTTGCCAGTAAATGGGAAGGCCCATATCCCATTGTCAACAAACTCAGCCCTACTGTATATCAGGTCTGAGTTCAACAGCAACCGAAGACCACCAACAAATGGTTACATGCTAATCAGCTCAAGTTGTACAAAGGTCACTAAACTTACTTTTCCCAACTCACTTAGGGCGGAATAGTACCCCACACTTAACAAACCTTTTCTGTTTTATTTTAGGTATACTGGCAATATGACTATCTTGCACCTCCTCACCTTGGTGGGACTACACCTACTATTTTCTCTGATAGACTCTCAGAACAAAACTCTGTCGACTGGAGATAAACAATGTGTAGAACACCTTCTAAGTAAACTTGAACATTCAGCCCCCATGGGAGTTCACATCTGTGTGCCCAACAGAATGATTACTGTTAAGGAAGGCTCAGACACCTATCTTAATGCCATGGTAGTTGCTCCAGACAGGTCCTCCTTGTCTATCCAATGGGAAACTGACTTAAATGGCTACACACTCCCTGTAGCCCACCTATCCAAAGGTACAGTCCATGCATGGCCTAATACTGACATATCTAAAAATGGTACACTTTCTATTCAACAGACTTCCCCCAGACATACTGGTCATTAAAATCTTACTGCTCTCACAGATCCTGCTTGGTGTGACCGCCTCACCTCTGAGGAGGAACGTGCTTTCTGTCTTCATAACTATGTAGCTACTGAAGCTCTTTTTCTCTCTGTAGTCCCATCCACCACAGAAGAATTGACTGACTGTCCTCCCCAGGAGGAAGGTCCTCCTAGTGGTTTGACTGCCACTTCCCTTCTAGGAGCCCTGATTAATAATGTACAATTTATGCATGTACCAGTTATTTTCAATCTTACACATTGGAATATGGCTGAGATTGATCTCTAGCACACAACCAATACTTCTAAATTTTATAGTATGATGCTTACAGATATTGTATCTGCTTATCAGTCACGTACTAATGATCCAGTTAGTGGCTCCCATACCACTGATCATGTAGGGGTTTTTCAACCTGCACCTAATACTAAATTTAGACCACGCACTAGGCATGATACTGTAGATATAACCAGTGCAGCAGGCACCATTTCTGGCCTTTTTGGCTCAGACATGTCTATTTGGAATAGAGCAGACATAGCTGCTGTCAAAGCACAAACTCTTAAACTTCAACAAGCAGTTAAGAATGATATCCTACCCCTCTGTTACATGGTGTAGATGGTTTAAGTAATGAAGAACGCTTTCAATTTATAACATGCAGGAAATTGCCAAAGGGTTCAATGATACCGAGTCTAAGATTAATGAACTTATTTTTCAGAACAATAAAGAGGCAGGCAAGCAATATATTGCCCTGTGAACTTTTATGCTCTGCCTATGGCTTTTATGTAATTTCCACCATTAACAATCTCTTCAGGAACTTGAAAACAGGACACATCCCAGATCTTATCCATGACAAACGAATGGGTAAATGGTATTGTCCTCATTGCAAATAACTTGGTTGTATTAATATGGTGTTTAGAAAATTCTATTAATATTTCTATGTCCACAGCTAGAAATCTCGGATATGTTTCCAGATATCTGAATCAAGCACCTTGTTATTTTACCAAGACTTGCTCAAGACATGACAATATGTTTGTCACCTTTACGGTGTCATTGCCCCACTTTGACCCCATCACATCTGTCTTTGATAAACTTTCTGAAATTCATTCCATCAGACTTCTTGATGCTGACATCTATCTTGAAAGAACTGACCTTCCATCTTTATTGATTTACCATGCTGTGCTACAAGCTTGGGTGGCACCCCACACCAACTGTTGTGCCAAGAATGGATATTACTACCTGTGCCACTGTGACATCTTTGATATTGTGAAGCCCATGTGTGGCTACTCTCCAGAACATCTTGACTTGGTCTTTACCTTGGGTGATGAATTGCTGTTGAAACTTACTGATGTTGACGGGGATGACGAATCCGAAACTCCACGAGCTGCATCTTCTGTGCCTGATGCCGAAACAGCTACATCCCGAAGCTACCTGGATGAGGTACATTACTTCACTTCACGGCTCACTAACCAGTCCTTTGCCTGCCCAATATGTCTACAGTGATGAAGGGTTCCATCTGTCAGAGTCACGTACAACTCCGATGGCCAGTACTGCGTTGTTACCAATCATAAGTCATTCGCTTATGGTCATAAATCTTGTCTTATTGAGGCACCTAACTTTTGTTTTACTCCACAGCAGAAAACTATTATGGGTCACACTGTGATAACTCCTGTTCCTCTCCCTGAACCAGATGTTATTGATACTGATCTGCAATACTTGCTTGCCTTGTCTCAGTATTTGCCTGTGTTTAACGTGCACATTGACCCTTTGACACCTTCCTTGAGATTTATTTTAGCTAGGAAGGATTCACATTTGATATATATTAGCAATAATATTTCTAAAGCTGGCTATGTTCTTAATACCCTCATTAATGATGGCGATTTAAGTACTGCTCTATCCAGCACTTGGTTAGAAATGACTTTTAAAGCTTTTGTTATTATTCAAGCCTTTTTGATTATTTTTCTAATCTTTACCCTCTGCTGTCTGCGATGTACTCTAAGACAACACCAAGAACAACTCGAATTCCTTTACAAGGCTCATGCGTCGGGCTTGTAAACTACTTTTTAACTCCATCCCACTACTTTCCTGGGATTGTTGCCCCTTCTGAGGCAACAAGGGGGAAATGTTATCCATGGACCAGCACCCCTGATTGTACCCCCATCTCACGGACAGCAATACATATGTAAGTATATGTACTAACCTTAGGGCACAGACACTTGTCATATAAGCATAACTGTCAGGATTAGAGTCCCACTGTACTTTTGTAATGCATATTAGGCTTCACTATATTCTCATAATATATTGTACCACTGGGAGATGTTTTCTAGTACATTTTTATTGTATAATCATTAGTTAGGCAACAGTGCCATCTTTAGTGCTTGTGCATACTGTAACTGCAAGTGACCTTTGAAAGCATCACAGGCCTTATTGTTCATATTTTATCTTCTGCTAGCTAAGCAACTTTCCCATGCTAGTTAGGATGGTTACTCTCTGGCCACCTGTTTTTAGCCAATTACTTTCTTTTCATGTAACTTCTTTTATAGTTGCCATAGTAATTATCAGGGTATAAGACCCTTTGTATCACATATTTTCTCTCAGAGAAACTTGACTGCACCTATAGGTAAAGAAACTGGATACGCTGCCAGTGATTATTACACTGTTGATTGTAAGCCTGTATTATTCTCATTTACCAGTAATAAATTACATTTATTACTTGGACACCACTTGTCTGTCATCTCTTCCTTTTGTGCAGTTCCAACAAGAACCTGAGAAAGGTAATTTTATTACCAGTTACACTGCACATTGACCAACCCCCCTCCATCTGTTCCCAGTTGAGTACAAAACAAACCCCTCCTGCTCCTTCCCTCTTTTCCAGGTCAAGTCCAAAACAAACCACCTCCTGCTCCCTCCCTCCCTCTGTGCTCTGCCCAACCCTCTCCCTCTGTTCCTGGTCGAGTTTGAAACCCCCCCAACTTCATCCTTCTGTGCACTGTTCAACTCCCTCCCTCTGTTCATAGCTTAAGAAGCACTCTTATCTACAAGGGAGGTGTGAGAGCATTAATCAAAGTACTGCAGCAGCATAGCAGAGCATCACCAGCTTGACAAATGGAACTTGTAACATTTTCATTTTTGTACAGTCCAAAAACCCATGATAGCATAGATGAGATACTAGATCTCCTTTTCAGTGAGATTTGACCTAGTGTTTTTTTAAAGCTGGTCAGACTAAAGCACTGAAAGGTTAAGTGACATGCTGAGTGTCATGTGGTAAGTAAGTCTGGGATTTGAACCTGGGTCTCCTAGGTTCCCAATCCTGTTCCTTAGTCACTGCATTCCACTACCTCTGAATATACTTCTAACAGGATTTGAAGCACGGTGTATTAAAATTATGATGTAAATGATTAATGCAATATTGTTGTACCCTACATATAAGCTTAACTGAGAAATGAGGTTAAAAAGTGCCCCCTCTGGGCCGGCCCAGTGGTACTGAGGGTTGAGGCGCTGGATGCCACACCTCACGCCACACCAGTGACGTGGATTCAGGAATGAGCTTGGGCCGCTGGGGGTCAGCAGGGGAGAGAGGATCAAGCAGCCGGAGGACTGCTGCTGTCATCTCTTGAGAGAGGGTGTCATCTCTGTTACATCGCCCCCTGGCAATGGCTGGGGGCAGTACAGGTCGGGGGGCACATTTCTGACATGCTTGCATTGGTGGGGGGAGGGAGAAAAATGGCAAAGGAGCAGAGCCCTGGCCAGTGCTCACTGATGGCCACTGCACTCAAGAGCAGACTCCGGTTTCTGGACTGGGTCTCCGGGGGGGAGGTGTAGCATGTCACCTCCTTCCTGGCCCTGCCACAGGGGAAACTCTGGGTTTGGTAGGTGCGGGTGGGTCTGGAGAGAGTGTCCTTCCGGTAGGAGGGCCAAAGCTGCCACTCCGGAAGTCTCTCCGGAGAAGGAGGATAAACTAAAAATGTGGGGAAAAAAGTGCCCCCTCCTCCACACGCTTCATAAGTGAACATGAAGACAGTACCGGTACATCCTTCTAGGTAGTCTTGGTCAAATTTCTGCTTACCAAAGGAAGCACAGGGTACCCTGGGTAGTAAGTATAGTGGATAGAATCTGGGGATCCCTAAGAATTTGTAGGTACTGTAGATCTACACAGAATGCATTTTTCATCCCTGGTTATGAAGGGTGTGGGGGTGGACCTGATGGATCCAGGGTCCCTTCCAGCCTTCAATTACTATGGTTTTTGCTTTGACCAGAATACAATAAATACCAGGCACGCCCGTCATTCACCTAGGACAGCTCATTCTATCAATGAGTGGTAAGTGACTTATATCCAATGTAAAGTTCCTCGCTTGTTGCACAGTTGTGGGGGTCTCCAGTGCATTCATTATTTTTTCTAAGAAAATCAGGACTGACCTTGGAACATTTAAAAAAAGCTTGTTAATCCAATATCATGTAATCCATGGAAAATTAGCTGCAGAGAAACAAACTGCTGCTGATTCTTTCTTTTCTGGCTTGTAGAGGCAGTATAAGAAAAACAGCAATTAGTAAATTGTTGTGTGGGGAGAGAAGCAAGAATTAGTATTGATGAAATGAGCAGTGTGTCGCTTTAATGCTAAAAGGGTTAATTTCAGAAACTACCATTGGAATGTGAGACTGAGGAGCAGGGTCTTTTCCCTTAAAGATCGTTATATTTGATTTAAATAATAAAGTGTCATGCCGCAGAGGTTCTTCCTAAAGAACTGCTTATGGACAATACTGTTGGGGTAATACAACGCTAGACACACTCCCACTCATGGTAATAATTTGCTGTTTGAAAAGGTTTCAAATGGACTCCTGTTGATTTGTCCGTGTGTACAAGTGATTTCTTACAGCTATGTGTTTTTACTTTATTTGGTTTGTGTGTGTATCACAAAATGAATAAAATAAAGTGTAAAAAAATAAAGAACAGTGGCAGAGGTTCAGAATGAGGTCTCAGTCTCTTTCCTTGGGGCCATATTTAGACTGTATTTCAGGTTCCTGAATACTGTATTAAATACAGTTCTTGAAAAAGTCCACTTTGAATTCATGCTTTGTTTTGTTTTGGCATAAATATTCATTCAGATGTGCCTTAACCCAAATTCAAGGTGAAAAGAGAGAGAGAGAGGATTTTTCACTTGCAAACATACCACCATACATCTCAACTGTTACCTGTTATTTTTGCATAGCTCTGTATATTTTACACTCAAATTCACACCATGCTCTGTGAAAATTTACAGATATTTTGAATAATGTTCTAGCTAATTCTGGAGACCCACACACACACACACACACTGTGAAAAAATAAACTTGATAAAGACATTCCTTAACACTAAACATATGGGACCACTAGTCCTAAACATATTATTCATTAAAACAACACAGTGCTACACATTCTGACCCTTTGCTTTGCAGTTTGAAGGCCAGCACTATGTATACATCTTAATGCTGACAGGTTGAAAAGTATGGGTACTGCATATGTGTATGCGTGTATCTACTGTATGTATACACACGTGCATGTATGTTCAGTATATGTGAGAGGCCTTTCAGCACCATGCATTTCTGCTTAAAGTTGAACAAGCATAACATTTTGTGGTGATTTGTATGTACAGCCCAAGATGCTTTGCATTGTGGGGGTATGTGTGATTTTGTATTTCTTTGAAACTTGGGTTTCCGGCCAATGCCCTTTGGAGTAATCCTTGCCTCAGTGCTTACGCACTAAGGTTCTTTGTCTTTTAGCTTGTTTTTGGTTTTTATTGGGCTCACCACAACCCAAACCCAACAGACCAACTTAGGGTAGCTGGTTCATTACACTGGGGTGTCATGCAGACGAGGCACAATGATGAGTCCTGGTAGGACGAAACACATGTCTGTGTCTTCTGTTGGCACCCTTTACAGACTGTGTGAGAGGCCTTTCGGCATCATGTATTTCTGCTTAAAGTTGAACCAGCAGGGCATTTTGTGGTGATTTGCATGTACAGCCCATGATGCTTTGCATTGTGGGGGTATGTGTGAGTTTGTATTTCTTTGAAACTTGGCTTCCCGGCCAGTGCCCTTTGGGGTAACCCTTGCCTCAGTGCTTACACATGAAGGTTCTTTCAGTATATGTGTTTGTATTAATATAGATGTATGTACTTATGTATGCACTGGTACCATACATGGTTATGTGTTTAGGTATGTGATTGAGTGACTAAAAGTTTTATTTATATGAACATATCAACTAGGATATACTCAATTGAGCCGAAGCTCATTTACAATGAGGTTCTAAGCAAACAATTTTAGAATAAATACAAATTCCACACCAAAAAAAAAAAATACATGTATAGAATTTCACGCTACATACATTATATGCAATGAAAAGGACACACATTTAACAAAATGAATTAAAAGTAGCATAATAAAGTAAAATGTACTACACTAATAACAACATTCCCTAACCTTAATAACCTGTTGTCTGAACCATGCCCTAATATTCTGCCAGGATAGTTTTCCCTTACAAAACTTAATGTCAGATGGTATCTTATTCCAGGCCATAGGGCCTCTATAAAAAAAAACAGAATGTCTGCCAGTCTCTAACTGATATCAGGGCACAATAAACTCAGGGGCGTGTGAGGCTCTCAATGAACATAATTTAGTTTGTCGTGTAATCCTTGCATTAATGTATGGAGGCAAAATTCCCATCCAGCATCTACACATAAAAGCAAGCAGGTGCTCCTGCCTGTATTCAGACAGTCTCATCCAATGAAGTCGATTAAAAAGAAAACACTTATGAGTAAACCTATCAGCTTCTAGAATAAATCTGGCTAGTCTACCATAATATACCTCTATTTTATCCAAATCAATTTTCTTAGCACTGGCATAAATAAAATCCCCATAATGTAGAGAGGGCAAAACCATTGAACGCACAACTTTCTCCCTAATTTCAGTACTCATACAGTGCCTAACATGATACAAAGCACCTAATTTTCTTCCTACACTAGTTACCACACTATTAATGTGTGCTGCCCAATTTAAAGCCTCGTCAAGCCACATTTCCAGATATTTATAGGTTTGGGTTTGAAGGATCGGGGTTCCTTCCAGGGTCTGAATTTTTAAGGTCAGATCTTCCTGAGCTAAAGCAGAGCGCGAAAATAAAATTGTCTGTGTTTTTTTAGAATTCAAAACCAGTTCACTCTCCTTCAAAAAACTCTGCAGTTCATCAAATGCATTCTGCAGCTTTATTTGAACTCCTTTTACTAGATGAGCCAATGTATATATTATCATATCGTCAGCATACAGATGATAACAAATAGTTGAGTCTGAAAAACTTAGCTCATTTACATATATATTGAATAATATAGGACCTAAAATTGAGCCCTGAGGAACCCCTGATCCAACTACCACACTACTCGAAGTCCAATCACCCAATGTAAGTAATTAAGTTCTTTCTGTCAAATAGGAATACAGCCATTGCAGACTAGGTCCCACAAACCCCATAGAGGCCGCTCTGGATAGGAGGACCCCATGATTCAATGAGTTGAAAGCCATAGGTAAATCAACGAAAATCACTCCTACTGGGGTCCTCCCATCCAGAGCAGCATGTAGATCCCCAGTAACTCTGACCAAAGCAGTCATGGTACTGAAGGACTTCCCAAACCCCTAATGCATACCATTTAAGAGACCCTCAGTTTCCAAGTATCCAGAGATCTGGGCGGCAACAATTTTTTCAAAGTTCTTTGAAACCTGGGGTAACAAGGAAATCAGACGATAGTTGCCAAAATCAGTTTTATCCCCCCCTTTAAAAATTGGAACAACTTTTGATCATTTCCATGCTTTGGGAAATACCCCTGACTTGATAGACAGATTAAATAAATATGCCAGTGGGGGAGCAATCTCTGGAAAGGCAAATTTTAACAAGTTAGAAAGGATACCGTCCAAATCTATGGCTTTGTATATATTCAATTTCAATAATTCTAAAAGAACTTTATATGATGAGATTTCTGTAAAAGTAAATTTTGGGCCAGTGTCTCTCTTCACATGTAATTGATCTAAATCTATCCCTTGTGTACACTTTGAACCTATTTCACTAAAGAACTCATTAAACTTGTCCACCACCAACTGAGACAACTGGGTTGAGTGACCCTCAATTGTAAACACATTGGGAGCCATTGTGCTTTGACCTTTCATAAGAAAGTTCACCGTACACCAAAAATCTTTTGGCTGATCTAAGCACTTGGAATCTAAAAACCTCCTGTAAAAATTGTGTTTTGTAAATCTTACCTCCTTTACATAAAGATTGCGTAACCTTTTATAGTTGTCCCAATCTGATTTGTTCCCTGTTTCCTTTGCTTTAGCCCAGGCTTGATTTCTGGCATTCTTTTGTTTCCTTTGTGTCACCTGTCTACTAGGATCTTGGTTATAATGATCAATTTGTGATTTGTGAATGGCTTGGTGAATGAAAGTACCTTTACTTGTGATGTAATGGGGGTGACAGTGAGGATGGAAGTACTTTGCTGAAAGGTCTCATTTTTCAGTTTTTTTTACAAATGAGTTCAATAACTCATGTGACTCATAGGGGGTGCCACACAACCTCTTTATGAGAAGAACAAACTGGCAGGTTGCAATGAGCTGGTATTTGAGTTGTATTTTAAAGAGTTTGAGGGCTCCATTTGAGAAATGTGTATTTATCTCTCAAAGGGGAACAGCTATGGCTTAACACAGGCAAGTGACACTGTGTTAAATATTATGTGATAACATGTAACAGAGTGTTCTAATGTATCATCACTAGGTGGAACCAAAGTACTGGTATGTGCTGCAGAAGGGACCTTTTATAGAGAGACACCGGAGAAAGCACATGTAATGGAATATGAATAGAAACATGCTTGCTGTAAGAACCTAGCTGTGGTGTGTTGTAATAAAACTGAAGTTAATCTCTAATTAAACGGCCCATGCATTGCATGACATGGTGTCAGAAGTAAAAACTACTTAAAGAGAAAAAGAGAAAGACTAACTGCAAGTGAAAGAGAAACAGGAACTTTCAAGATGCCAAAATGTAATCCTCCTGATGCTTTTGACTTCAGCCGACCTGCAGACTGGCCTGATTGGAAGCAGCTTTTTCCCGTTACTGGATTGCTACAAAACTGAATGAAGAAAGTGGTGAAGTGCAGGTATGCTGTCTTATTTATGCCCAACGAAAGGAGGCAGAGCTAATCTTTAAATCATTCTCATTTCACAGAGGAGAGGTAGCAAAGAAGTCTCTGAGGCAAGGCAAAAATAATCAAAGCAGACCCCTAAGGAAAAAGCCAGCCTAATCTTAGAAGCCAGGTCCTAAATGTATTAGATGTGGCAGGGGACATGCACATGGAGATGACTGTCGAACACAAAATACTCAGTGTCACAAGTGCAGGAAAATAAGTAATTTTGCAGTGGTGTGTCATACAAGAGACCGTGAGTAAAATATCCATGAAAACCAGTGAAAACGAATCATTCTTTCTTGGGTCAGTTACCTGTCATGATGACGTCAGTGAGCCATGGAGCATTGGTCTCGTATTTAATGGTACCACAGTAAATTTAAAATTGATTCTGGAGCTGATGAAAGTGTTATTTCTGAGTCTGCTTACTTGAGTTTAAATAAACCACCTTAGTTGAAGCACCCTACCTCAGTTTTGGAAAGTCCAGAAGGGGAACTTAACTCCATGGGTTAGTTTATAGCTAAAACAGAATATAAAGGCACAGAGTACCAGTTCAGAGTGTACATGATCAGGGGTTCCCAGGTCAATAACCTGTTAAACTATAATGTTGCGGTATCTATGGGATTAGTTCGCAGACTAGAAGAAGTCTATATGGATGCGGGATATGGGAAATAGGTCTCTCGTAGTGTGATCCCATCAGAATCAAGCTAAAGGAAGGAGCCATACCCTACAGTATTCACAACACAGCCCAGGGAATATCAATTCCTATTCTTCCTAAAGTGAAAGATGAGCTGGATAGAATGGTACAGTGTGGTATTATCGAAGAGGTTACAAAGCCTACCAAATGGTGCGCACCCGTGGTGTCAGTGTACAAGAAAAATGAACCGTTCATATATGTATTGATCTCAAACAGCTAAATAAAGCAGTCCAGAGAGAAAAATATGTTCTTCCCACATTAGATGACATTATTCCAAGATTAGCTGGTGCCAGAGTGTTTTCTCTACTTGATGCAGCAAGTGGATTTTGGCAGATTCCTCTGCATTCAGACAGCTCCAAGTTGACTACTTTTATTACACCATATGGAAAATATTATTTTTGCAGACTTCCTTTTGGCATTACTAGTGCACCAGAGATCTTCCAGAGGAAAATGACGGAACTATTACAGAACCTGGAAGGGGTACTCACTTATGTGGATGACATCCTGGTATACAGATGTACAGAAGAAGAACACAATAATTGATTGGCTCATGTGCTGGAAACAATACAGGCAGCTTGTTTAA
Source organism: Neoceratodus forsteri (assembly GCA_016271365.2). Lineage (NCBI taxonomy): Eukaryota > Metazoa > Chordata > Ceratodontiformes > Ceratodontidae > Neoceratodus > Neoceratodus forsteri. The sequence goes on from CM028135.1 coordinate 759,093,056, forward strand.
AGATAAACAAAGGGAAGTGCTTACTGTGCCAGAAGCGGCTGAACTACTTGGGACACAGGATAGTTGAACATGGCATAAGTCCAGATCCTGTGCCGGTAAGATCCATCAAAGAAATACAACCTCCTAGTTCTATTCCTGAGTTAAGGTGAATTCTAGGAATGATCCAATACTTGGGTAGGCATTTACCTAACCTATCAGAGGTGATACATCCACTGAACAAACTTCTAAAAAGGGAGACAACATGGAATTGGGGCTATACGCAAGAAAATGCTTTTAACAAGGTGAAACAACTTGTATCTGAAGCACCTGTATGTACCTTTTATAACACCAGGAAACCTGTAATTGTAGTGCTGAAGGCAGTAGCTATGGCATACATTGAGTATTGTCACAAGATCATAATGGCTAGCAGAAATCAGTGGTTTATTGCTCCCATATGTTGACAGATGCTGAGACTCGCTATGCACAGATTGAAAAGGAATGCCTAGCAGCAGTGTGGGCATGTGAAAAGTTTGCAAAGTATTTGTACCGATTAGATTCTTTAAAGCTTTTGATGGACAACAAACTATTAGTACCATGTATAAACTAGCAAATATGTAGACAGAGTAGCAGCGAAGTGTCAACGACTTCTCATGCAGATGATGAGGTACAATCACCAAGCGGAACTTGTGCCAGGCAAGGCAATGGTGGTAGCAGATACCTTATCCAGACATCCAATGACTGTCACAGATTCAGAAGTTTGTACTAGGATTGAAGAAATTAAGTCTTGCAAAGAATCCTTATAATCCTCAAAACCAATGACAAGTTCAAAACTGCAACAAGTTAAATAAAGTACATCCAGGGATTTTGAACTCCAGACAGTATTGTCTGAAGTGAATGACCAAGGTACCTCAAGAATGTACCTAATAGTGTCAAAACTTTCTTTCTAGTGAGAGGCAGCCTTACAGAACCTAATGGACTGTAGCTCTGTAAAGACAGAATAGTCATTCCAAAGAACATGCAACAAGACATGCTAACAAGGCTCCAAGAAGGTCATCAAGGTATCAACAAATGCAGGGAATGAGCAAAGTTGTCTGTTTGCTGGCCAGGTATTGGAAATTATATTCAAATGACAGTGGCAACATGTGAATTTTGTCAGGTGAACAAGCCAACTCAGTGCAAGGAGCCACTAATAGCAACTCCATTGCCAGACCACCCATGGAAGAGGGTTGGTGCTGATATTTGTGAACTGAAGGGCCAGAAGTATTTGACTGCAGTTTTAATTTTTTAAGATATTTGGAAACTGCTTATTTACCAGATCTTTCAAGCTCTAGCACCATAAACTGTCTGAAGAATATGTTTGCACAGTGGGGATGTCTGGATGAGGTTGTTACTGATAATGGTCCACAATTTACAGGGACTGAATTCCAAAAGTTTATGCACAAGTATAATGTTTGTCATGTTACAACAAGCTCACATTACCCACAAGCCAGTAGAGAGGGTGAGAGGGCCGTGCAAACAACTAAGAGAATTGTGAAGCAGGATGATCCATTTCTCACCTTACTGAGCTACAAAGCCACTCCAGTTAATGCAATGAAGTGTAGGCAAGCACAGGTGATAATGGGAAGACAGCTGAGAATACCAGTTCCTATGTTAGAGACTAACCTAAAGTCAGAATGGCCAAACTTAAAACAAGTTCAAGATGCTGACAAGTCTGCAAACGCAACATATAAAGTCCACTTTGATAAAAGAAACTCAGCAAGAATTCTACCTGAACTGCATCCTGGTGCCCAGGTGAGAATTAAACTGGATGAAGAGAAGGGATGGACAGTACCCACTGTAGTGCAAGGGAAGTGCCAGGCACCAACATCCTTTCTCATGAAAACAGAGAGAGGCATGTTCAGAAGGAATAGACAACATTTACAGTTTGTTCCAGAACCAAGAGCAGTATTTCAGCAGGAAACTAGATCCGACTCTGAAGTTTTGGAAGATGTCAACTGTTCCACTGAACAAAGACTAGAGACTGAAACAGATGCTCAGGTTGATCTACCTGATGTTTTAATTACAGGAAAGAAGACAACTATTGATTTTCAAACTCAGAGTCCTGTGCTAAAAACCTCAAGTGGGAGAGTAATTTATTTATTTAGTTTTTGTTGACCGGGTAAGTGCACTAGACAAATCCTGCCTATTTTCTGGCATGACCCGGGGGAGGGGGATACAGATGAATTCCAACTGACCTTGAACCAGATTAAGCTGTTGGTGGTATTTTTAGTGAATGATGGAAATTTGGCCAGGACATCGGGGAAATTCCCCTACTCTTTTTGATAAGTGCCACGGGATCTTTAACATCCACCTGAACTACCACCAATCCAGGCGGATGGGACCTCGGTTTAATGTCTCATCCGAAAGACGGCACCTCAGAAGTGTAGCACCCCTCTCATGCTGCTCTCATGCTGCACTACAGTGTCAGTACTGGGATATTAACCCAAGTGCCAGATATGGGAACTAAACCCACAGCCCTCTGATCTCCCGGCCTCAGAGGTGAGTGTGCTACCTACTGAGCCACTGACACTGCTAATCAAGAAACCTATAAGCTACAGAGACTAGTATAGCTAGATAGACATAACAAATGTAATGGGGCAGAATAACTCTCTGTTTGTTGTGTGGAGAAACTGCTGGTATACTCCGTATGTCAAGTTAGACAGTTTTACTATAACTATTGTGTGAAATGTGTTTTGAAATGTTAGTTAAAAATGTGATGCTAAATGTGTAAAGAGTATACATCTTTAAGAATGTGAATCTTTAAGAAGTATATGCTGTAGAAGGGACCTTCTATAGAGAGACACCGGAGAAAGCACATGTAATGGAATGTGAATAGAAACGTGCTTGCTGTAAGAACCTTGCTGTGGTGTATTGTAATAAAACTGAAGTTAATCTCTTACTGAGCTTCCCAAGCATTGCACGACTAACACCCTTTCTATAAAAATTGTAAGTGATAAATACATTACATTTTAATTTTTTATTGTCTGCTCTGTGTACCGTCCCTTTTGCGGTGAGTTTGACCTCAGGGCCATTCACTGACCAGGAAGTGACATCACCCGAGTTGAGTGCCTTTGGAAGCAGCCCTTTCAGTGCACAGTGCAGCATTCAGCATTACTTGCAGTTTCCCTCATCTCAGTCAACCTGGAGAATACCCTATCAGTACATGACATCTGTAGTCACTCTGCACTCTCCAAGGTAAACAAACCTTTGACTAATTAAAGTCAGTGATACAAAAGCACAATAGTACAAGGAGCACCCTGTACACAATTGACTCAGTACCTCAGTGAAAAGTCAAGCCTGAGACACTGAACAGTGTTTGTGAACTGCTCATGTGGTCACCTAGTGATGGCAGATTGCTGATTTGCTCTCCTCCTCACCACAGCTTTCAAAACCCTGGTAAAATCTCCAGTAAACAGGTGCTATGATGTGAGCTAGGTGAACAATCCTGGTGGGAAGGATCAGGGACAGTTGGTGTAACAGTGGAACATGCAGCTTAGAGCAGGAGACACCGGCAGAGCTTGTAGGAGGAACCGGGGGGATAGGTTATTGCCACTATTTGCTCACCACGCTGCCTTCCATAGACCTATCTAAGCCACTGGATGAGGGGAATCAGTGCCACTGTGCTCTCACTGCCATGTGGCATCAGTTCCCTGGAACAAATGACCACGTTAACAAGGGACTTTAACTTGCAAACCTTTCAACAAGAGAAAACTATGGACGTGGTTTATCAGACCCCCCAACATCCAATGGCACCAGAACCCAGCCACAAGTACTGAATAAACTGTCTAGCAGCAGCCTTTCATAAAGATGGCTTTGTAGCTCATAATGGCCAAAGCCAGCTGAATTTTGTTCAAAATACCACAGCCCAGTCCCAGCCTTGACAAGATGTCGGTGACATCACCACTGGAGACAAAAGTAAACCCTAGTAATGCCTCAGATAAGAGTGGAAAAAAGTTGAATCAGTTGTATTTGTTATGCATGAAACTTGAGCAACACTAGCAGGAACACTGGTGTGGGGTGTGTGTCTTCTGATTGAGAGGAACAGACTTAAAAATCGGTGACTGTTCCCCTTTAAACCAGCCTCATAAGCAATAAAGGATGAGGAAGCTGCATTAGTCAAAGATCAAATATCAATTAAACTGAAAGACAAACAAGGCAAGGTAACAAGATTAATGATGCTGCACTAAATTGAGGGAAATAGTTAATCATTACCTAGTTTAATGTGAGGTTGCTGTCACAACAGCATATTATTTATGTATAAGCTGTGGTGGAACCCTGATCTCCAACTGTCACAACAGCATATTATTTATGTACATGCTTTGGTGGAATCCTGATCTCTGACTATCACAACAGCATATTACTTATGTACAATGTTTGGTGGAACCCTGATCTTCAACTGTCACAACAGCATATTATTATTTTTTTTAATCTGGTATTTCTTCCTTCATCCTGGCCGGCAGTCCTTACCCTGTCCACTGTCCCCCCAGCGCTATCCCTCCCAAGGATCAGACCCCCTCCCTTGAGCCCCCTTGACTTACCCTTTGTGGCAGGGTGGTGGGGAGCATCTCAACCCACCCAACACGGATCCAGCCAGGGAGGAGCCTTCTTGGGTGTGGCGCCTGCGAGGGACTGCTTCATGCCGCGCGGCCAGGACCTGTTTTCACTTTTCTCCCCCTTAGGAGGTGGGGCATGCAATGACACTGGCAAAGAGAGTGCACACATATCTGCACGCGCTCCTCCAGGTGTCTGCCCCATCTGTTCCCCTTTCTGTAGCGTCAGTGCACTGTCCCTCAGCCGCCGCCAGTGGAACACCAACAGCTGGTGCTCCTCCTCCCCAGAAAAGGAGAGCAGTCCATTGGATGCTCATTCCTTCTCCTCCCCTGCTGACCACCGGCAGCCCGTGCTAACTCCCAAACATGGGTCATTGGTGTAGCACAAGGTAAGGCGTCCAGCACCTCAGCCCTCAGTGCCATCGGGCCAGTGGCTCAACAGCACATTATTTATGTACAAGCTTTAGTGGAACCCTGATCTCAGACTGTTACAACAGCATCTTATTTATGGACACGCTGTGGTGGAACCCTGATCTTCGACTGCCACAACAGCATATTATTTATGTACAAGCTTTGGTGGAACCCTGATCTCTGACTTTAACAACAGCATATTATTTATGTACAAGTTGTGGTGGAACCCTGATCTCTGACTATCACAACAGCATATTATTTATGTCCAAGCTGTGGTGGAACCATGATCTCCGACTGTCACAACAGAATATTATTTATGTACCAGCTATGGTGGAACCATGATCTCCGACTGTCACAACAGAATATTATTTATGTACAAGCTTCAGTGGAACCCTGATCTCTGACTGTCACAATAGCATATTATTCATGTACAAGCTGTGGTGGTACCCTGATCTCTGACTGTCACAACAGCAAATTATTTATGTACAAGCTGTGGTGGAACCATGATCTCCGACTGTCACAACAGAATATTATTTATGTACCAGCTATGGTGGAACTATGATCTCTCCGACTGTCACAACAGTATATTATTTATGTATAAGCTGCGGTGGAACCCTGATCTTCGACTGTCACAACAGCATATTATTTATGTACAAGCTGTGGTGGAACCCTGATCTTCGACTGTCACAACAGCATATTATTTATATACAAGCTGTGGTGGAACCTTGATCTCCGAGTGTCAACATCATACATAACTGGGGTGGGAGTCATTGAGTGCAGTAATGCATATAAAGGCTGGGGTATTGGAAGACTACATCCCATAATGCACCAGACACTGTGCTACAGCATTTGCAATCCTGTAGTGAGGAGTTTTATTAAATGTAACTTTTCTATTTTTTTAAGGTACTGTTTCTCCCCCATACCGGTCAGCCCATGTTCATGCCATCCTCCCAGCTCTGTCCCCTAACCACAGGCCATATCTCCCTTCTTCTCCCACTACTCCATGGCAGGGTGGCAGGGAGTCCATTCTCGACCCGCTGGAACCAGATCCAGTTCGGGGAGGTGCCTTTGTTGGGGGTGGCACCTGCAGAGGATGGCAGTCATCTGACTCACCTGGGACCGTATCTGTTTTTCCAGCAGAGGGGCGCATGCACTGCCAACAATGGCTGAGCTGCATGCACTTCCACATGCAGCACGCTGGTCGACTGCTCTGCCTCCATCCCCCACTGTACAGGGCCCGGCGTGCCAACACTCAACCACCACTAAGTGTCAGGCAGGTGCCGGGCTCTGTTCCCTACCCTCCACGGGAGAGGATCGAGTCCATGGGAGAGGACAGCTGTCCCTTGGGCACTCGATCCTCTTCCTCCCCGGCAGTGTCAGTGTCAGTGGCTCAGTAGGTAGCACACTTGCCTCTGAGGCCGGGAGATCAGAGGGCTGTGGGTTCAGTTCCCACATCTGGCACTTGGGTTAATATCCCAGTACTGACACTGTAGTGCAGCATGAGAGGGGTGCTGCACTTCTGAGGTGCCGCTTCGGATGAGACGTTAAACCGAGGTCCCATCTGCCTGGATTGGTGGTAGTTCAGGTGGATGTTAAAGATCCCATGGCACTTATTGAAAAGAGTAGGGGAATTTCCCCGGTGTCCTGGCCAAATTTCCCTCATTCACTAAAAATACCACCAACAGCTTAATCTGGTTCAAGGTCAGTTGGCATTCATCTGTATCCCCCTCCCCCGGGTCATGCCTGAAAATAGACAGGATTTGTCTAGTGCACTTACCTGGTCAACAAAAGCTAAATAAAATAAAGACCCCTGAGGACCCTCTTGCACCATGAACACTGGTCGCTGGTGTGGCATGAGGTAAGGTATGATGCCTCAGCCCTCCATGCCACTGAACTGGCTTTAAATGTAAGTTTTAAAAGGGCAGTTATGCACAGGAGCAGAATGTCTAGAACCATTAAAACTTACACCTATTGATTTTACCTTATATGAGATTCTTTCTCTGGGAAAACATTTTAAAACAGAATTCTCAGACACATCCGGACAGGACTTTCACTTAAAACATTTAATTAATTTATCCCCCATTCTTTATTGCTGAGCTTGTTTGCATGAAGTAAAAGAAGAAAAGAAACACTCCGTGCATGGGGATGTGGACACTATTAACTTAGTGCCTTGGACTTTCATCTTTTGCTCCTGCTCCTTTTCCCGTTCTTCCCTCCACTTCAGTGATAACTCACTGTTTGTGAGATTAAAGTCAGCTCCGCAGCAACTATAATGTCACAGACAAAAGAGCATGATGTCAGTGGAGTGAAGAGTAGGAAGAGCAGAAGAAGTCTGGTGGAAACAAATCCTGTGTTCACACAAATAACCTCTAGCAGAAAATTAATAAGGTATATGGGTCGAGTTCTAACTTTTATATGTCACATTATGTCTTGTATTCATGTAATGTATGTCCGATTTGGTGTACTGTATTACTATTTATGTCCCTATTTTTGTACTTTGTGATAATCATTTTAAAAAAAGACAGAATGAACTTGAACATAGAATGAACTTGAGTTCTAAGTACAGTATTATATCTCACATATATGCAGAACATAGGTACATATTTAGGGAGGAAAGAATCCCATTGGTTTATTGTGCTCCTTCCTCCCACCAATTCAGTGGAAGTACCTTGTCAATCCCAGTACCTTTTATCTCTGAGCTTAAAGGTTGTTGCAGTGCTTGCTGACACCACCTGTTCTAGAAGTATCTTCTAAATGTCCACCACTTGTTCTGTGAAGAAGGTCTTCCTGGCATTTCCCTTAAATATTCTGCCTTTCAACATTATTTTGTCCCCTTGTCATTCTATCTTTACACATCCAGAAATTCATTCTCTCTCTCTCTCTGAACCAACTCCCATTCTCAGGTGTGACCCAGGGGAAGGGTACATGGGAAAATACAGCATACTGTCAAAAACAAAGTAACAGTAAACAAACACAAATTAGAAAAAGCAAAAACCTGTATGAAAGCAGTATTTAGTCTGATGGTACTATCCATTTTAAAGTTTTCCTGCTCACTGAATAAATTGTCTTAAGGTTTTCTAGGTGCTTGATTTTGTCCAGTTATTGATCTATGACAGAAACTTGGACTTATTTTACTGTGTATTTCAAAAAAAATCTGGTGGCCAACAAATGACATCACAGTTTTGTGTGTGTGAAATCAGCATGTTGCAGTAGCAAGCAGGGTAAGGTCATGAATTAGTACAGTAATGGGGGTCAGAAAACCCTCTCTGAAAGCTTTTGGTCAGACTTCATGGATACGTTATACAAGAAACCAAGATGGATGTAAACCCTGGGAAAGGGAGCCTGACAGTAAAAAAAACATATAATTTACTAGATCGATAACAAAAAACAATGTAATGTAACACAGCATTGCAGAACATAATGTAACAAATGTGATGTAGTGTAGCTTAATGTAACCTAATACAGGGTAGCTTATTGTAATACAAAAATTAGCAGGTCTCCCCTTTTTGTAATGGGGAAATCGTGGCATTATTTGCTGTAATAAAGGAGTGTTTATTACGGCAAACACGCGCATGGTTTCCCTCACTCTGCGCATGTGCCCACCCGCAGTTTCTCACTTCCTGACCACTCTCCTGCCTTCTGGCCCACAACTGAATTGCCTGAATAGCTCAGCGGTAAGTCATTTTTAAACCAAAAAAAAATAATTTTTCCACATGCATGGGGATTAAAAAATATTTTAAAACATTTCTAAAACTCGGACAAGGAAAATTTGAGAACGTTCGAAAATGGAGCCGGAGCACGACCGCACCGGAACACCTACTATTTTATGTAACTGCTGTGGCGAAAAAGGGGAGACACAGCAATTATATAAAACAAAATATGGGGTGGTGTGTGTAAACTCAAAGTTTACATCCAACCCCCGGTGTTAGATGCTTTAATAAACCCCTCGAGCTTCGCTGTCGGGGTTTATGTAGCATCTAACACCTCGGGGTTAGAGATGCAGCAAAGTTTTAATTCCTTAGCGAAGTATGGGTGAAGTAGCCCACTTCGCATTTGTTTGAGGCTACGTGAAGTCCCCAGTGAAAAGGGCCACTTCTCCTTTAATGACTTTGCATTTATTTCGCATTACAGTTTGACAAGGCAAAGTCATTAAGAAACAAACAGCCCACTTGATCAATGATTACATGCCTGACTATCTCTGCAGGTCTTCAGGTCATGTGATTCAGGGAGGCAGTTCAGTAGGCAGGAAGTCAATGTTTTACTTTCACTTTCTCTAGTGGAAAGAGTCTGCAGTCCAGGCAGTTCTGCAGTGTGCAGTCTGACTCTGTTCTGTGTGTTTCAGAGCTCAAAAAAGCTATAGTTCTTTTTTTGTGCATTAAACCTTTGTGTATTTAGTTGCTGTAGTCCTTCAAGAAAGTTTTATTTAATTAGAAAGGCTTTTTTTTTGTTAAAAATGTATTTTGTTTTGTGTAGTTCTTTTTGGGTACTGTACTTTATTTTACTAGTCCTTGTACTAGTGCTTGTTTTTTTTTTTTATCTACTTTCTTGATGGAGCGTGGACATGGTGGGCCAAGTGGTGGCCATCGTGGGCCAGGAATGTGGGGTGGCCACCCGGTTAGATTAAATTGGCAGGCTTTGGGGACCCCACCTGCAGCCCCAGTGAGCCCGGCAGCTGTGGTTGTTATCCGTTCAGGAGCAGCAGCAGGAGGAGGAGGAGATGGAGCAGTGGCCACTGGAGGATCAGCAGGAGGAGCTGCAGTAGGTTGTTGGCCTCAAACATCGCTGGCACCAGCACAGCAGCAGGTGTGTCCTGGTGCCCCCCCCCCCACTGCCTGTACTGGGCCCTGCCCACAGCTCCCCTGCGTGGACCTTTTTTCTTCCCTCCCTGGCAACTCCAGCATGATGCATTGCAATCTTTGTAATGTGGTGGTCCCCCGGGGGCTCAAGGGCAGCCACCTTGGCATGGGTTGTCAGCACACCCATCTAGTTGTGCATCACCTTGCCCAGTGGGAAGCAAAGCTGCAGGAGGTAGCAGCCACTCCTGCAGCTGTGGTGGCACACCCAGATTGTCTGCCAGTGTGTCACCTTAGTAGACAGGAAATAGCATCAGCTGGGGTGGTGGCAGGTCCCAGAGCTGCCCATGATCAAGAGAGGTCGTATCAGCCGTTGACACAGGGGGACCTTGCTGAGCTGCGTGCCAAGCAACAGGGGCTGAAAACATTGGCGGAGGCAGCAATGCAGTGGCTGATATGTACTGAGGGGCAGAATTATGAAATACTATGATTGCTGCATAGTAATAGTGGTGGTGAGCAGCAACACCCCTCACAGGCCGATTAAAAAAGTTATATTGATTTCCAAATTGAATCCACCAAAAAATGTCTCCCTCCTCTTCTTTTAATTTTTTTTTCTTAATTAATATTTTTCTTTTTCTGTATGAAATTTATGTTCACGTAATGTTTTGTTTGTGATTTTTCATACTTGTTACTTAATTTGGAATTGTTATTTTTGCTACATGAGTGACGGTCGGCAAAATGGCGGATGCCACATGCTTTCCTTCCAGGTGAAACTGTCGTGCCGTCATGCACGCTGCAATAAAAGTGTCTTGAAGATAGCTTTTTGGTGGTACAATTTCAACTGCAATGAAAGCACACAGTGTCTGCACAGTTAGCAACCAGATGCCTTATTACATAAAATAAAGATGATGATGATAAACGAGATGAGTATAAAGTTGAGAACAAAACCATTTGTATTGCAGAAAGCATAATGGAATGGTGTGGGGAACATTTGGGGGAAGTGGGATGATGAATCAGATTTACCAGTATGAGGGACAAGAAAGATCAAGAAAGCCAGTATTAACAACATTTCCACCCCTTAAAAAAATAATCTCTGCTTTAAGTTATTTTCTTAAGCCATATTTTGTTCTTCCTTATAACATTTATATTCAGTTAATGTTTTCTTAGCTATGTTAATTTTGTTAATCCTGTATTTCTTCAGCCTCATACTGGTAAATCACATTCCCCATCTTCCCCAATGCCCCCTCCCCCCCAACACCATTATGCTTTCAGCAATATAAATTGTTTTGTTCTTAGTTTCATTTTATGTAATAAGTCATGTTGCTGCCCACTTTGTGGACACTGCGTACATTCCTTTAATTAAATACTGTGTCTCCAAAACGACATCTTCAAGCCACTTTTATTGCAGCATGCATCATGGCACCAGAGTTTCACCTATAATGAAAGCACGCAGCATCTGTTATTTGGCCGACCATCAGTCATTTAAGAAATAAAGTAAATTAAGTAACAGCTACAAAAATACTTGTTAATTTTCTGAACATTTACTTAAAAGGAAACTAACATGTAGGACTACATTTATCAATATTGTTAGCAATGGAAATCTGCTTTATAAAAGCTATTGACCGAACCCATAACACTTTTTTTGTTGGCATCATGTTCTGTCATTTGTAGGAGTGTGATCTAGTGGCTAGAGCAGAAGTTTGAAGCCCACGAATGGGTTATAAATAATTCTGGCCCTTAAAGTGTTACGGGTTCAGTCAAAACAGCTTATGAAAAGAGACTTCCATTGGTAACAACAAGACTGATAAGTGTAGTCCTACATGTTACTTTCCCTTTAAAACACCAGCACAATTATCAGAAACAATACTATTACCACATCAACCATGCCCCCCCCCCACAAATGTGCTATCTTTTGTCCCACTGTTTTAATGTCGTGAAAAGCCCAGATTACAAATGAAATGCCAGAAATGTGTCACACAGTGTTGTGTCCCCGGTGAGAAAATGCTTCAAGTCAACTACTTCTGCCACACACACCTGAGAAGGCAATGCAAAGCACATGTGAAGCTTGCCAGAGAACTAAATGTTGGGCCTGCTGCCCAATACCACCACCACCAGCACTTTACTTGAAATGTGAAGTTGTGTCCCCAGAGAGAAAATGTTCCCTTTAAGTCAAATACCTTTGCCACACACACCTGAGTAGGCAGTGCAAAGCACATGTGAAGCTTGCCAGAGAACTTAAACATATTTATCGGACTAAGCATTTTTCGGCCTGCCATCCCACTGCTAAGTGACATCATTGCTTAAGTTGTGACACCACCTGCTGCTGCTGCTGCTGTTCTCCTGCTGATGTAATTGAATGAAAAGTCCAGATGAAGATTAAAATGCCAGAAATGAGCCTCTTTGTCCCAAGTGAGAGCATTGCCTGCGTTAACACCTATTGCATCATCAATACATGCTGCCCTTTGTGTGTGCCTTGCCTTCATACCACAATGGTGAGTTATTGTTCATGCCACTGTATTTTTTTTTCCAGAGACACAGCCATTTAATTTTTATCTATATAATCTTGTTCTATGTTGTAAGCAGTCCATCATATTGTTCCTTTTCAGGGAATCTTCACACTTTACCGTGGTGGGCATGATGTTGATCAAATCACATGAACATGCAAACAACACATATGTTATGAGCCTGACAATTAATATGATACTGTACTTGTAAAATAATTTTTTTTTTTTTTTTGGGGGGGAGGCTGTGGTACCCTGAAAGACAATAATTTATGATTACTTTTTTTCCTCAGGTCATTGTAGGCACAGCATCGGTGGTCCACCACAACGAGTTTCGGATGTCTGCTGCTGAGTTTGGCTATACAGAAACTGTCAGCCCATGAAAGATAAGCACTTTTTTGGGGGGAGGGCATAATTTAAAAAAATGTAAAAAAAATTGTACATTAATGTTTTGGTCATCTTTACAGGTCTTTAGCATATCAGTAGTACCGAAAAAAATCTAACTGTTATGATCTGTGAAGAACGTGATTTGTCTTGTGATGAGTGACTGGTGGTGTGACATGACTAATAAACTGTATGCAAATACCTATAGCTGTACTGCCCTGACCTGTACAACATTTGTGCTGGGATAATATCTGTGGGATTAAATAAAGCTGGCTTCCTGTTGTGAAGACAAAGATTCAAGTCTATCTACTGTGATGTGACATGATCACTGGGTGTCCCCCAGTCATTTTCCTGATTCATGATGAAACTGAAGACTTTAAAAAAAACAGGGTAACACTCCAAAAACTTAGAGTTGTGTAATTCATGAATCATGATTGTGAAGATGAAGAACGTGATTTGTCTTGTGACTCATGAAGATCACCTTGTCTTAAAAACACACATAAATAAAAACAATGGTCATGCTGAAATCATATCTACAGGATTAAACAGGGTACAAAGATTCAAGTGGGGCATCCTACAGAATGTGAACATAAACAGAAGCATTGGAGTAGACCAAAGATCTTGAGTGATGTGACATGATATAACTGGGTGTCCTCCAGTCATTTTCCTGATTTGTGATGAAACCAAAGATCAAAAAAAAAAGTGTTACAACTTACACCCCAAAAACTTGCTGACTCTGTTATTTTATGCGATTCTTTGTCATGATCTTTCTGTAAAAATTGGAAACTAATACAAATTTTTCATGTTAAAAAAAAAAAAGTTGTGTGAATCGTGATTGTGAAGATTAAGAACGTGATTTGTCTCGTGACTTGTGAAGATCACCCTGACTTAAAAACACACATAAATGAGTACAATGTTCACACCAAGATATGCACCCCACCAGTACTCTGAAGGGAAGCCAAACAAACTATGACTTACAGATGGAGATTGGGCCCTAAAGAGATACAGTCACACAGACAGATGGAGATTGCACACTTAAGAGATGCAGATGCACAGGCACACCACCACCTTAACCAGTGATCACAATCACAAATCCAAAACTGGAACAATAATACCTTTTGTGGGGGGGGGGGAGAACAGCTGCAGTAACAGTCCACTACTGAGATAGAATGAAGCAGTAAAAAGTACTGCAGATGGATAAGAGACTCAGATCAGAGTCCTGTGATTATGGTGTGACACACAATAAAATGTGTGTGACTTAAGGCACGCATGCACACACAAACACTACAGGTAATGCACAGAAAATTTTAAAGTTTAGTGCAGTATAACCAAATCTTTTAAACCAACTGAAAAATTGCACAGCACCACAGCAAATAACAACAAATTATCAAAACTTACTAAAAGTATTACTGTGTGTACATGAACACACACAAATGCTAACACACTAGCTAGTGCTACCCAAAAAACAGTTAGAAAGACTGCCTTTCTCACTGTGAATCTCCCTTCACCACAGATACGCCCCATCCCAAAGCACACTTCTACAGTGTCTGTCAGTACACAGACTGAATCTTACAAATTAACATTCAAAATGCACACAAAACAAACACTGAATGATATAAGCACAAGAGGGTTTCCTACAATCGATGTACTAAATTTTGACCCAAAAATTGGCTCAAAAATGCTTTTTAAAAGGTTTCTCGATGGTTCTATTCTCAAAGCTCTGAGAGCAAACTGTCTCCAACTTTCCACTATACACACTATGCAGAACTGAGGCTGTGCAAGACAGTCTAGCGCCCATGTGACCTGCCATCCCTCATGATTCAATGCAAACTTCGTCTTAAAGGCCCCAAATAAGGTGAAGTCAACGCGAAGTCCATTGAAAACAATTGCACGTCGCGATAGTAATTATGGCGAAGTACTTAACTTCCTGCTGCAGAGTACTTCATGTCATTTTCTATATACGCAAAGTGCTCCCTTGGAGCGAAGTGCATGGACTTCGCCCACCACTACTCTGGGTGTGTAAACTTCTCATTACATACACCACTCTATACTTTATTATATTTATAATGTAATGTAGCTTAACATAATATAAAACAATGTAATATAATGTAACATTATGTAACGTAGCATAAGGTAATGTAATATAACTATTGGTCGATTACAGCCTGAAACCAGTACCTACAATTTTCCATTACACACACTGCATTACACAGAAGTGTGTGTAATGATAATGAAGAATTGCCTTACTCTGGCATACAACACCGATCATTAGACACAACGGCTGCAGTCAAATGTGGTTTTGTTTTTGATCATCTTGATTAATACCTGCTGACAGCGGTTCTGTTACCAGTAAATATAAAAAAATAGAGCATGGCTTTTTTTTTTTTTACTCATCCTTGGTGTCTGATACCATTACAAACCATTCATACTTCAGTCTTGTGGTTTATGTGGAACCTTGAGTGTGTAAAAAAAAAAAACTCATTACACACAGTTCCCTGGTCCCACACATTATTCTTTATGTAACCTCTATGTAGCATAACTCAGCCTAGCAGAATGCAACATAGTGTAATGTAGAATAGTGTAATTTAGCATAGCATAACATAATTAATGTAGCAAAGCGTCATGTAACACAGCATAATCTAACCAAAGCTAACCTAGCATAAGGTAGCATAGTCTAATGTAACATAACATAATGTACTGTAGCGTAGTAATGCATAACATGGCAAAACCTAATACTGTACCATGTAATACTGTACAGCACAACAACACAACATGCTTTACTAACTTTGTTTTCTTTTTTTTTTTTACAGATAATTCCTAAGAAAGGCTCATGCTCAAAATGTCATTTCTATCTTCTACTTATTGCACGCATTTTCATTTGTTTTATTTATAGCCCACATGATGCTGCCATGCTGTAAAATACATACACATCAATGCAAAAGCCGTGAAGCAATGGTTACCTGGAAATGCATTGCCAATAAAGCCACATTTCAAAAAAATTTAAAATAACACCTAACCCCTCATACAAAGTATCATGGGTAACATATGCAAATTAGCACAACAATATTTAAACTGGCTTTAAGTGGGATTCTATGGTTTCCAAAGGCAGAATTCTATGGCACAAAAAGGCTATCTTACAAACAATCTGCAAAAGCTGAAAATAGCAGACCATAGCCAGGTATTTCACCCTTGTTAGGACTCATCAGCATGCCACAGTTGTAGCCTCAGCCCAGAAGAAGGCAGGAAGGCATGCCAATGGTCTACATCATGGTGAGCCCAAAATAGGAAAGTCAATTAAAAGACAGGAACCTCAGTGCTGCACTCTGTTTTTCTTGTTCATAGCATAACATAACACTGTTAGGACTGATGTAGGCATAACCTGGTGAAGCTGCCCACTGATTCTCATAACAGTCTTAGCCAAACATTTTCTTTTCTATTGGATAGCCATCCACTTTACCCTTAAAGGGACAGTGTCAACCCAATTACACCTCAAAGTGTCCATAGTTTAAAAAATACATTTAATGAGTGATCACATTATCTAGAAATTGCTGATGTATCTGGTAGTTTGATTTGATTCATTTTTTACTTTTAAAAAGTGAAAAACAGATTCCCCACCATACTGGTGTTACCAAACAAAAACATGTGTGTTGACATTCATTGAGCAACTTCCACACACATTCAGGGACTTGGGAACACCCCCAGCACAGCCTAGTAACTCAAGATGCAGTGGGAGGAGAGTAGACTATTGCATCCTAGTGCCTGCACTGTTTGGGAGTGATCTTAATCTTCAGGAAGTATGCAATATGAGTAGATCAAGGATTTTAAACAAAACAAAGTTTGGTATACATACACCATTAGCATGCATTTTAGGTCTGCTAAGAAAGGAAGCAGATAAAACAACCAGCATCATCAGTGAATGTTAGAAAATGTAATCAATCATAAAATGTGTTTTTGTTTAAACCAGAATTAATATGATGCAAAAAGGTTGACAGTGTCCTTAGCAATAGTGCTCCATAGTCAACAGTGACATCACAGCCATATGCTGTATAACATGTAGTAGATGCACAAACATTAAAAATCATAAATCTGTCACTTAAATTAACAAATGGTCCAGTGGTGCACAACAAGGCTGAGTCTCCATTTCAGGGAACCTTGTGACATAGACTACATGAGCTTCACTCTCATGTTTTATGATTGCAACATAGTTCCTCTCAATGGAAACACAGTCTTGGTATGTACCATTGCCCATATATTATTCTATTTTATTCCCTCGTCCTCTTATGGCATGGTGGTGCAGAACCATATTAACCTATTTGTAAAGAAATTCTGCCTCCAGGTTAGTCTACTAAAATTAGTTCTCCATTTAGAAGAGTGGCCCCATATCCTCCCATGATCCGTCAGTTCACCAAACTTTGCTGATACTCACTCGTGTAGATCCAGTGATCATATTGTAGAAGGTCTGCATACAACCTTTTAGTATCCTTCTCATCTGTTCTAAATTTCAACAGAGCAAATTATGTTTTCAAAAGTGTATGCCAAACTAGATATACTTATTTTACTTTTTTTGTTAAAAAAATTATCCGCATCACCCAGTTTCTTGATGATGGTGGTGGTGATAAGGGGGACATATATGATATTGTATGAATTATTAGGCATTATGATGTTTATAATAAGACTGTCACAGATCAGAAATGTTTCATAGAGTATGGTGTGGTATAGTTTAGAATGGATTTCCATGTTCTGTAAAAACTCATTCTGCTGCACTAGTAATGTTTGTAATGCAGAAGAATGACTTTTCATTGTGTTACAGTGGGGACATCACACAACAGTGCTCAGGATCAGCTGTTTGTCAGTTGTGCAACCACCACTCACACTCTAGTGAAGTGTGTGGTTAGCAGTGCTTTTAAAAAATATGAATGTTTCCCCTAGAGACAATGCATACCAGCTTTAAAAAAAAAAAAAAAAAGAAGAAGGAAACACAATACTGTGTGTGAATCACAAAACAGTAAATAGTTTTGAAACACGGAGAGATTGTGTGGTGTGTGTGAGTGTGGAGGGTGGGTTAGTTAGGCAGAATCTCGGCATTGGATACATCGAAGGGCACAGTAAGTAAGTTTTTCTTTCTCCTGTTTTTTTTTTTTTTTGTATTGAAGGCTCAACTCTGGAAAACTGAAGGGGAATGCAAGGTGAAGTCTCAAGCCACTGTTTAAATAAAAACCATTTTTACATGATATACCGTATGTATAAATGTTTACTGTGTAGTTGAAAGCTGAGAAATGTTTTAGCGTATGGTTTAAATTACTTTAGTAAAGACTGGTGAAACTGAAATGCTGCTTAGTGTTTTCTTTACACTATACACTATATAAAATAACGTATGGAAGCACCCATACACAACAAGGCTTTTTTTTTTCCACCTCTTGGTTACCATGACGACAAGGACCTCTCGAGCTTCTCTTGCAAAGTCACTTTGTCGTCATGGTAACCACTTGCTGGCAAAACAGCCCTGTTGTGTACTGGCTCCCATACATTATTCTGTAGATGTCGATACCCTTTAATATGGCATTTGTGTATATATTGCCTATTTTGTCCATATACTGTAGATGTTTATCCTCTGGCCTGATGCCTCCTTTTGACATTCAGTAATCATCCAGCCTAGTCAGCAGACCCTACCAGCCCCACAGTCCCCATGATGAGGCTACTGAAGGGGTTTCCCTTTCTTGTTGTTGCAGGATCTAGCATGGAGTATCGGTAGGTGCCAAGGGGCTTGAGTGTACCAGCACCATCATCCTTGGTGACCACCACTTTCCTCCTGCAATTTTTTCCCTTCCCTCCTGTGCACCTACCACTCCATTGCAGCATGATGATCTGAAAACTTACCTTCTGTTTAATACCAAAATTCATGAGTCTCTTTTAGCATTAAGCAACAGCTGGTTTGAATGGAACCAGCTGGACTTTGTCAATGTCCCATTGGAGCACTGAATCCAGATAGGGGACTAAGGCCTAGAAGCACAGAGTACTACGTCATCTGCATGTGGATGTGTGAAGACACAAAGACAGATTGGCGGTCATTTAAACAAGTAGAAAAAAAGGATGGGGATAATAATGGAGCCCTGACGTACATCTAACTTTATGGGAAGGGGAGAGAAAATGGTGTTGCTGACCTGGACTGACTGGTGCTAGTCAAAATGGTAGGAGTGAAACCAGCCAACTACAAGGTCAGACTGTCCTGCCACCCCCCCTTAGTTTATCCAGTAAAAGGGGATAGGCCACTGTATCAAAGGCTTTAGCTTAAGTGATAATAATGGCTATTGTAATTTCACTCTATTCCATACTATTCAGGAAGGAATCAGTGACCCAAAGGAGGGAGGAGATATACAACTCCATAAAGTGCATCCGGCTCTGAAGGAAGTCACTCTATTGATTAAGGGGCAAATTATTCTTGTCCAGATGAACAACATGACCACCATGTTCTACCTGAACAAGCAGGGTGGAATGCTTTCACTTTGCTTGCATGAGGAGACTCTCTGCACTTGGTCACTGATGCACAGCCTACAGGCCGATCTCCTGGTGATTCATATCAGGGGAGAGAACAACCAGTTTGTAGATGCTCTCAGTCAGGTTGCAGTGAAGTCACATGAGTGGTCTTACACCCCTCTGATGGACCGGTTTACCTCCAGAGAGAACAGAAAACAGGCTGTGCCTGCCCCCCTCAAGCCGAGATACTGCAGGGGGATGCCTTCTCTTCCTCCTGGACCCCACACCTTCTGTACATCTCTTCTCCCTTTCTCTTCATTAACAAGGTGTTGATCAAGACTTGGAAGGACAAGTCACAACTAATCCTGATTGCTCCAGACTGGCCTAGACAGTTCTGGTTCCAGGATTTCCACAGTCTCAGCAACAGGTCACTGTGGAGGTTGCCTCTTCACCCCAGTCTGCTGACGAGACAACAAGGGATGGTCCTGTACCTGTACCTTCAGTCTCTGCACCTCTCAACCTGATTCTTGAGCAGCTAGCATTTCAGCCCTTGGGCCTCTTGGAAGACCTCCTTCATGTTGTTGAGGGTCCTGAAATGAGTTGACTCATAGAACATACATGTTCAAGTGGAAGAGGTTCTAGCTCTGGTACCAAGGGAAGGGTCTTGATTCTCTCACCTGCCCAGTACCAGTGATCGTCAACTACCTTTGGTCTATGTCAACTGGGACTGTGAGCTGCAATTCTAAAGATGCATCTGATAGCCCTTGTTGCTTAACAGGTGCAAGCTGGTATGCTGACGGTGGCACAGAAGGTGGCTGTGCACTTTTTAAAAGGCCTGGATCACCTGTCCCCTCTGGTACCTCAACCACCACCTCTGTGGGACCTGCACTGCTGATACTAGCTATGCTCATGAGAAGCCTTTCAGCCTATGTACAAATGTGAAATGTCACATTTATCACAGAAAACCACCTTCTTGGTAGCCATTACTTCAGCTAGAAGGGTGAGGGAGCTCCAGACACTCTCAGTGGAGTCTCACTATCTGGTCTTCCGCAAAGATAAGGTCGTTGTTTGACCATGTGAAATTCCTCCCAAAGACTGCATCAGATTTCCATCTTAACCAGGTGATTAACTTCCAGGTTTATTTTAATAACCCAGCCTTGGATGCTGATCACAGGCTTCACACCATGGACCTGCAAAAAGCACTACCCAATTTTAAAGTGCACACAGCAGAAATCTGTGGTGAGGCTCACCAGCTGTTTGTTACATACACTGAAGTCACTACTGCCAGGCTGGCAACAAAGTGGATGATTGCCAGGTGGATCACATTCTGCATTAACCTCTTCTATAGGTTGGCTGGCAAGGAGTTACCCTAGGGGCTTAGTGCTCATTCAACCAGACCACTGCCTCTGTGACTACTTCCAGGGATATCCCCACTGAGGAGACATTGCAAGGTTGCAACCTGGGCAAAAGCACACACATCTATATACCACTACAGCACTGATGTGCTGTCATCATAATGCTGCTTTTGGGGCCTCAGTTCTCCAGGCTCTGTTTTCTAAATAGATTTGCATGCCTTGCCCCCTCCTGTTAGAGGACTGCTAGTAGTCTGCCAGAGTATGGATAGTGAATTGTATCCATGATGATAGAAATATAGGTTACTCTCGTGTAACCATACTAGTGGCATACAGTTCACATCCACACAACCCACCAACCCCCTTGGCAAGAGACACATGGATCCCTGATTCCAGTGTTCAAAACCTGATGTCGATTTGATGGAGCTGGAGGATGCCAGCATGTATGGTGGGAGGGGTCTGGCTTAAAGACATCTGGTTAATAGTGTTGCTCAGACAGTATGAAACTGGGATACCAACAGATACCTCCCATTTGGCCAGATAGTTGCTGTGCTAGGATAGCAGTGCTATCTGACCATAGTTCCTAACCTCTAGGATCCAGTGCATGGATCCTACAAATGTTGTGGATCCTGTGAATCTTAGCAACAAATGTTGTAGATCCTGTGGATCCTAGCAACAGATCCAGCTCGGATCCTAACTATCTAACCTAAGTTCCCTGGATCTGACCTAGGATCCATCGCTATTTGACCCTGGATCCTAACTATCTGAGCTAGGATCCCTAGAATCCTAACTAGGATCCACTGCTATCTGACCACAGATCCTATCTGACCTAGGATCTCTGGATCTGACCTAGGATACATGGATCCTAACTAGGATTCACCACTATCTGACCCTAGATCCTACATCTGTCTTTGGTAGGATTTCTGGTAGGATCCTAGGTAGGATACCAGCACTATCTGACAGATAGTGGTAGGATCTGCAAAAGCACTATCTGAGCAACACTACCAGTGAATCAGCTGTATGCAGCAGAACTGCCAGAGTGCAGATGTGAACTATATACCACTAGCAGAACTATGATTACAGGTCAGTAACCTATATTTCTCTTTTCAGAGAATCTGATTAGCTGTGGTCTTGCGCTTGCAGATGAGAGGTCTGCTGTCCTCCTCTGTATCCTACAGTGTACTGAAAAATTCCTTAAGGAACACAGCAGCAGTCATCCTCCCAAATAGTCAATGCCTCCTGTCCATCTCCTGGGAGGATCTGTCTGGCTGTCATAGAAGAGTTGATTGGCTCCCCAGCTTCTGGGCAATTAAGGAAATCCTCCAGTGTCCCTTGGAGCCCTCCGTAAACCCTTGGTAGGCTTTTAAGCACAAATGATTGTTGGATTTTCTCTGACATGGTTGCCATGTTCATAGATTCATAGGTTTATTCAAGCTGAGGATAGTATTACCATCCTATAAGGCTTGCCTTCCAATTATTATTGAGATATAAATTTACTATCTCCAAAAAATTTATTGATCCCATTTTTGAATTCATTCATAGTTTTACTATTTACAGTTTCCTTCGGTAAGTTATTCCAGGTTTGCACTACTCTTAAACTGTACCAATATTTTCGAAAATTATGTTCCCAGGTTTGTTGGTACAGTTGTTTATTGTGTTTCCTTGTACTAGTTCTCCCTATTTTATATGTGAACCCCAATTCTTTTAATAACTTATCATCATCCATACTCTTGCATAGGAAACATAGATCACCTCTTGTTCTACGGTAATGTAATGAATAAAGATTTAGACTAACCAGTCTATTATAATATGTTTTTTTCCTAATCCTTTTACTTTTTTTGTAAATCTTTTCTGCACTCCCTCAATATTTAATATGTCCTCCTTATTATAGGGTGACCAAACCCTTGCACAATACTCAAGGTGGGCCTGATCTAAAGCAAATATATAGAGTGTCATCACATTCCCATCTCTACATGATATATACTTAAGTATGCAATTTAGGATCTGGTTTGCTCTTTCAACTGGTTTCTACAGTGTACTCTAAATTTCAGATCTTTTGTTACTGTAATTCCCAGATCTCTTTCCTCAGTTTCAACCCCCAGTGTAGTGTTGTCTATTTGATAAGTTGCTTCAATGTTATTTTTCCCCATATGCATGACTTTACATTTGGTTTTGTTTAACCCTAACTTGTTTGTGATTGTCCATTTATGTATTGAGTCCAATGTGTCCTGTAAAGCTACTATATGTTCAACTTTATTTGTGACCACACCCAATCTGCAATCATCGGCAAATTTTTGCATCCATATATTATTGTTCCTAATCTTCAAGGAGGAGATATATATGTTAAACAAAGTAGGGCCCAACACTGATCCCTGAGGCACGCCACTGGTCACCATGGCCCAATCAGCGTACTCTCCGTTTATGACCACTCTCTGTCTTCTATCCCTCAGGGGTCAGAGGGATATCAGATGCCTACTGCCCAGGTAGATTTTATTAACACTGGCCCTGAAGTCTGTATGCAAGGGATTCCTGCTCGTAAACATTTTCTGTGCCCCGATGGTGTCACGTGGTTGCACTACTATCTGGTAAGGTTGGACAGTTGACAGAAATCATGATTTCAGCTGGGAGAACCAATGCACTCCATCAGCAGCCATGCTTTTGATGTGAAGCACAGGTGCACAAAGCTGTGTGGTGCAGAAGAAGCCAAATGAACAAGCACTCTTCACTCCATTTCAGCGTACCCTGGCAATCTAAGACCTTGGTCTGGAGGGAGCAATATTGTATTATTTAAACATATTTTATAAGGTAAACAAGCAGAGCCCAGAAGACTCGTTTCCAGTAGAAACCTAGGGGATGGGGGGGGAGGTAATAGGTACAGGTGACAAGCTACAAAACCGATACAAGAAAATATTCTTCCACAAGTGTTCTTTTAAACAGCAACAAGTAAGTAACATAAGAATACAACACAAATACATACAAAGCGTAATATTTAAGCATGTGCAATTGGAGTCTTACAAAAGAGACTCACGGTATCTATGGATCACATAACAAATGTATAGTACAGCAGGCAGTGTGCCAAGTAGGCTTGTGTCACAGAGGGAATAGTTTGTATCTCATCATGCCCTCTGTGAAGTGTCAGAACTGTGACTGTTGCACCCAGAGAAGACATGACTGGGGCAGCTGAGGTATCTAATCAGGGAGGCCTGATGAGCCTTTATTTGTCACTTACTTGACATACAAGAATTGGCAGTGGTGATGTTGGTAGGCAAGCTATTCCAAACAGAAGGAAATCTGTAGGTGATTGAGGCTTGCTTAAAATTTCTTCTGCATCTACAGATCAGGAAATGTTAACCATCCTCAGACCTGAGGGAGTAAATGCGATCTGAGGGTGGTGTAAAAAAATCCAGGCAGTATTGAGGGAGTTTATCTGACCAGTACCTAGCCCCCAATAGCACAGTATGTAAAGAGTACCTTTTGAGGATGGTAGCCATCTGAGTTCATTGTACATTATACAGTGGTATAATATATACTTGGGGTATGGGTCAGTATGAATCTGCATACTGCATTGTACAGTGTTGTCAGTTTGGACAGGGCGGAAGAGTTGGCTCCTGTGTGGACCGTGTCCCCATAGTCCAACAGGGGGAAGAAAGAGTGTTCAACCACCAATTCCTTGATGTGCGACTGGAGCAGCTTTTCACTCTGTAAAGAGCACCTAAACTTTGCACAGTACTTGGCTGTTACTCTGGATATGTGGCCAGAGCAATCAAGCTGCTAATCCAGATGCATACCGACTGAGATATTTGTATGATGCTATCAAGTCAAGGCAATCCTTTGGATGGAGTATAGGTTTAGTGAGTCAGGAAATGTATTTAACTAGCAGGTGGATCTGAACAGCAAAAAAACTGTTTTCCTCTAGTTCATTACTAGTCAATTATCCTAAAACCATTTGTGGACAGCAGGGAAGTCCTTTTGTAGGGGTTCTTCGATGGAAGGGACAGATGGGCTGGATGCTTAGATAACTATTATCAGCATACATATGTATGTCACAGTAGAAGAGAGCTTTCAGGAGACCATTTATGAAGACTATGAACAACAAAGGGCCCAGGGTCTGAGTCTTTCTGGTCCCCAAGAGTAACTAGTAGTGGGGGAGATATGGTTCCGGATAACTTGACTGATTGTGCTCGGTTGGTTTGATCGAGCAGAACCATGCTTGAGAAAAGGGGGGAGATACCAGAAGCTGCCAACTTTTCCAGTAGTAGATTTTGGTCCACAGTGTCAAAGGCCTTGGAAAGGTCAGTAGAGATGGTCCCAGAGCCCATTCCCTCATCCATGCAGGAATGAATGTGGTCAGTGATCCAGAAGAGAGGGCAGTAGGTAGAGTGGTTAGGTCAGAAGCCGTATTGGTATGGAGTCAAAAAACTCAAGCTGGAGTAGATGTTTATGACTTTGGAAAGAATTGGTGGGAGAGAATTGGATGAAAGTTGGAGGAAGCATCCGGAGGACCCTTTTATGCATGGGTATGACTAATGCATGTTTTCAGTTGCAGGGGAAAGAGCCTGCTGTGAGGGACCAATTAAAAATGTGGCTGACAGGGGCCACTGTGGCATGGGCACCTATACTCATGAATTTGGAGGAAATGTCATCATTCCCACAGCTAGATGCAGTGTTCTGTACAGAGAGATCTTTACATACGTCATCCACTGAGATTGCCTAAAAGCAGAAGGTTCCAGATGGGTGTGGATGATGAATCCGGGTGGAGCAGGCTTTGAGGATAAGAGCCCTTGGACCTTCAGTAAAGTACTTGTTTAAGACTTCAGCTGTCAGCTTGGAGCCTAGAGTAGCCTGGGCCCTGGCAGACGATATATGTGTGTGTGTGTGTGGGGGGGGGGTTGAGGAGGCCATGGATTTATTTAAAAAATGTAGATGGGTCTGTACTTTCATGCTCAAGTTTACTTTGGAAATAGGTGGCTTTGGCCTTCCTTGTAATCTTACATTAGAAGTTACAGAGGGATGTGAAGGCATGCCTCTCCTAGGGAAGCCCTGAAGATTTGTGCTTAGTCCATGCCTCATCTCTGTATTCGTAGCCACGAACTCTGGATCTTTTGGAGGGAGCATGCTTATTACATATTGTAGAGAAGGTGGTAGTAAGAAGGGTTGATGCTTCATCTGGGTCAGCAGCTATTAGGGTGGGAGCCCAGCTGGACAACAGCAGGTCCTGCAAGAATGTATATGCCTTGAACTTTTTGAAGTTTCTGGCTAGGTTAATCCAGGGAGGAACTTTGACTATTTTAATCTTCTGTATGCAGTAAGTCATACAATGATCACTAAACATGTCTGGAAGTGTGTCTGCATCCAGTATTCTTTGTGAGTGAGACAACAGCACCCAGTCAATTGTGCTATGCTTGTTGGATCTGGTACTGAGTCAGGTAGGAGAAGATATAAGCTGAGTAAGGTTAAGGGCTTTGATTTTTGAGCGGAGATTGCAGAGAGGTGAGGGTCTAGACCCAGCCATTCAGTTGACATTGAAGTCCCTTAGCATGCTGTGCTCCCCATTAGGCATGAGGTTGAGCACTTTCTTCAAAATGTTCATTTTTGCACCAGAAGGTGACCCAGGAGAGCTGTATGCCCTGGTGATGACTACTGGGATGGAAAAGGGTCTAGTTCTCATGCGATTCGAGAATGGCCTCGAGTGGAAGTTCTGAAGTTGTGTTTGCAGGCCAAGTATATGAGTACTCCTCCACTTCTGTTGTGGTCTTGCCTGTGGGAGTGGTAACCAGGGATGTCAGTGACAGCAGAGGCGATGCAGGAAGCAAGCCAAGTTTCCATAAGAATAAGGAATTCTGGATTGTTTAAAGTGAACCATGTCTTTACTAGGTCAAGCTTGGAGAGGAGGCTCTGATGTTAGTATGAAATACTTTGAGCCTCTTGGATACAGGGATAGGGCCACTGGCAAGGCTATGAGGTGGACCTGGGGTGACCTCCATATCCTTTCCCACTGTGAGCAAAATAAGAATAAGGAGTTTCCTGCCACACTGTGGGGTTCCTTGTCTGAGTGCAAAATGTCGCTGAGAGCATGGGGCTGTACAGTTTATATCCTCAGTAGTGGCTCAGGTGTATACCAGTTTTGTGGCAGTATACATGGGTAAATGTTTGAGTAATGTTCATTGAGGTCTGACTTGCAGGGGTCCTGACGTTTATTAAGACGGAGCAGGCTGAGGAATACAATCAACAGCATCCTGTAGGCAGTTAACCATCCAACTCTGAGAAGGCAGTGGGTTTTGCAGCATGTATAGTTGCTAATGCAGTTCTGACTAGACAGTTAACAGAGCAGCTCAGCTGGCAGTGAACTATGCAGCAAATACAGTTAAGAAATGCAGCAAATACAATTAACATTGTTGCTATGACTGAGCAGCGGATTATGCAGTGAGTACAGTTAGTGCAACTCTGGCTAGATAGTGAACTATGCAGCAAGTACAATTAAGAGTACAGCTCTGACTGGGCAGTAAATTATGGAGCAAGTACAGTTAGTGCAACTCTGACTAGGCAGTAACCTATGTATCAAGTACATTAGTAGTGCTGCTGTGACTAGACAGTGACCTATGTAACAAGTACATTAACAGTGCAGCTCTGACTAAGCATTGAACTAGGCACCAAGTACATTAAGAGTGCAGTTCCAGCTAAGCACTGAACTAAGCACCAAGTATGTTAACAGTGCAGGTCCGTGACTAAGCACTGAACTAAGCACCAAGTACTAGGGCTGTGCGAATACCTTTTTTCGAATATTGGATATTCGGGGCCAGCACAACTGAATATTCAGCCAAATATTAATATTCGCCAAAAAAATATAACCCTCCTTACCCACCCCCCAGACAGCACCAAACCCCTCCTCCCCAATCAGCTTGTTCTCTATATATGCACAAGCAGGCGTGGTTTCATTCACAAGAAGGTAGCCGGTCGTAGAGGAGGGCGGGCTGTGCCGGCTGCCTTTTTCTTACATTCATATAACTTGTTTAGGTGCAGACAGGGTGCAGGGGGAGGTGGGGGCTTCTGCTGGCTACTGGGGGGAGGGGTGTGTGGAGGAGGACCACGGGGAGGACTATTAACTTTTAAGTTAGTAATGAAAACTGGCGCCCGGCAGTGGAGGCAGGTGGGGTTGTGCCGGCTGCCCCCAAAGGAATTTGCTGCCTTTTTTACGTTCGCTAGTGCGCATGTGCAAGGAACGTCTTGGGAGAATGGGACACATTGGAGGTGTGCACCTCCTCTGCAATCCCCTGCTCCATTGAGCAGGCGTGGACCAATCGGACGCGGTGCTGTGTATGACAGCGGTGGTCTTCTCTTCAAAGAAAACCACCGCTGTGTGCTTGCACCGCATCACGCGGCCCCCCCAAAATCTTTGCTGCCATGCTGGGAGCCCACCCCAGCGTGGCAACGTCCCACTTCATCTGCCGTCGGGGTGCCCAATCCCCGCCGGCTCCACAGCCCCCAGCTATCCTTCTACCATGCTGGAGCCCACCTAGCATGGCAAACGTCCCCACGCCGTTTTTTTTTCAAAACCAGTAAATTAAAAACGGTCCCACGGCTCTTCTCCCAGCCCCCTCCCACAAACCGCACCCACCCACTGCGCACCCTGCCTCCCCACCACCCCCCCACCCCATACTTACCTCCGGAGCTCAGGCACGACGATCTTCGTGGACCGGAACACGCCAGCACTCTTCAAAGCCGACCGCGAACTGAGGAAATGCTGGTAAGCTGTATAATAGGCTAGATAGGGGTTTCAACTTTTTGCATATCTCAGAGATTTTTGAATTTTGCACCAATTTTCAACATGGGGTTTTGGATGCCTTCTCATGAATGATGTCACTGTCATGGCGCATTGTCCGGCGGGTGATTTCGAGTCACTGCGCAAAATCACCCCTTCGGGCCTGAATAACACCATGACAGTGACATCTTTCATGAGAAGGTGTCCCAAAACCCATGTTGAAAATTTGGTGCAAAATTCCTAAAATGACTGTAGCTGTAGCGACAGTGTCAGCAGTTCCTATGCAGGCTCGTGAAGTTCGCGAATTTTCAATATTTTCACTCCAGATTTTCAACATTGCCATTTTACCACACCTCCTTATGAGCAGTACAGCTGTCATTTTTCACATCCTGCCCAAAACGTGTTTCCGCCCATGTAGCGCACAATGGCGCAGTCGGTGCGCGAAATCAATGTATGGGACACATTAAGAAAATCACAGTGACACTGTTCATGAGCAGAGGTCTTAAAATGGTTATGTTGAAAATTTGGTGAAAAAATTCCTAAAATGACTTGTTTTACAACCGCGGCTTAAGCAGTTCCTACGCACTCTCATAAGTTCGCGAATTTTCTATATTTGCACTCCAATGACTTCAAATACCTAAACAGCACATAGAAGCAAGCAACATTTGGCATTGACAAATGCTTGTACTTCTTTGTCACTGATTTTTAAGCCATGTCCAAGTGCCAATATCACTGCAAATACCTGCAAGCGAACGTTCGGCATTGACAAATGCTTGTTTTTAAATACTGTAATAGTGATTGGGGAACTTGGGGGGTTATCTGACGATGAGGGGAAGAGGGGGTATATTATTCCCTGAATACAGATGAGCAGTGAGCTATTTGTTATTCGGAGTCCAAATAACGAATAGCTCATTATTCGTGGTATTCGGGGGAAATAATATTCATTATTCACACAGCCCTACCAAGTATATTAACAGTGCAGCTCTGACTAAGGACCAAGAGAATTAACAGTGCAGCTCTAACTAAGCATTGAACTAAGCACCAAGCACATTAACAGTGCATCAACCAACTAAGCATTACACCAAGCACATTAACAGTGCAGCTCCAACTAAGCACTGAACTAAGCAGCAAGTACATTAACAGTGCAGCTCTGACTAATCTCTGAACTAAGCACCAAGTGCATTAACAGTGCAGTTCCGACTAAGCACTGAACTAAGCACCAAGTGCATTAACAGTGTAGCTCTAAGCACCAAGTACATTACCAGCGCAGCTCTGACTAAGCACTGAACTAAGCTCCAAGTACATTAACAGTGCAGCTCTGACTAAGCACTGAGTACATTAACAGTGCAGCTCCGACAAAGCACTGAACTAAGCAACAAGTACATTAACAGTGCAGCTCTAACTAAGCAGCAAGCACATTAACAGTGCAGCTCCGACTAAGCATTGAACTAAGCACCAAGTGCATCAACAGTGTAGCTCCAACTAAGCACTGAATTAAGCACCAAGTACATTAACAATGCAGCTCCGACTAAGCATTGAACTAAGCACCAAGTGCATTAACAGTGCAGCTCTGACTAAGCGCTGAATGAAGCACCAAGTACATTAACAGTGCAGCTCCAGCTAAGCATTGAACTAAGCAGCAGGTACACTAACAGTGCAGGTCCAACTATACAGACAACTATACAGCAAGTACTGTGATGGAGGTTGTCAGCAACTTATCTGGATAGAGTGGGAGTCCAAATGGCCGTTGTTGTTACAGGAGGTTCACATCCTGAAAGATGGGTCACATGGTGAGGCAGCATGGCCAGCAGATGGTGGATTCCACAGCTGATGCCCACAGTGTGACGCCCTTGTGTTCCGGCACTTAGACTCTGGACCACAGAAGACTGCTACCCCTAGGCCACAGAAACAATGAGGAATGCCCCATCTCCAGCAACAGGCACTTCTCGACTGGAGGATCACAACAGGGCTCAAGAGGGCAAAATGCAGTGAAGTCCAGCAGCCCAAAATGATTGTCCAGGGTAGACAAAGAGCCTGATTATACATACCACAATCCTGGCTTCCACAGACAATCTCAGGAGCCCTTAGATTAGCTGATGTACAAGTGGCACTTTAAAAAGCTGCTCCACGCTAGAGGAATGCCCCACTCATAGCAATAGTCACTTCCCAATTGGAGGATCACAGTAGGGCTCACAGGGGCAAGATACAACAAAGTCCAGCAGCCCAAAATGACAGTCCATGGCAAACAAAGACCCTGACTAGGCTTACTGTAATCCTGGCTCCCACAGACAATCTACAGAGCCCTTCAATCAGCCACTGCATGAGATATGGTTAGTGGTGGCTTCATGGAGCCAAACATGTAAATCCATAATGCATTGGGGGGTTACATCCTCGTAATATAACAACCCTTTTCTTCCTGAAGTAGGAGTAGGTTGATTACTAGAAATGTCAATGCTGGGAGTGGTGCTTGAGCTATTATCTGGCATGAACTAAAGTAGGAGGTGTCACAGAGAAAGGGAGACAACAAGAGAGCAGGCCTTAGGAGCTGGAGCCTGTGTGGATCACAATGAGGTTGTGGGACCTGTGGAGCACTCTGGAGGAGCCCACTTCAGGCCGGCAGGCCATCAAAGATCTGGTTGGAGATCATGGTGGGAGGTGAACTTGCATGTGTTCCAGCTTCACAGAAGATGGCAGAAGGACCAAGAGAGTGAACTGTCACAAGACCATGAAATGATAAGCAGCAGTAAGGTAGAAAAAATCCAGCCTCCAGACAATGGCCCCTTAGCGTGGTTCATGCTGTGCTGCAGTTTGGGAGATGGCATAACAGGAATTGTTCTTAATAGCCCAGTGTGGCTGTAAATCAAGTGTGTGCAACATGTCAAAGTCATTTAAAGCTGTGGGGCAGGATGCTGCTGTCACTGAAGACGTAGTAGCTGGGCTGGAAATATAACCTAAAGGTTAGTGCAACAAGCTGTGAATGAGATACACTAACTTGACCTGGGTTTGATTCCCACAACTTGCACTTGCAAACTGTGTGACCCTGGGCAAATTACTTAACATCCTTGTACTCACATGATGCTGGAAACTAGCATCAGCTCAGCGTGCCTTTCCTGGCCAAAAAGTATACAAAAAAATACCTGGTTGCTAAAGATTTCATTGTGTGGATCATACTTTCTCAGCCATTAAGCCCTGGGGGGATGTCACAGACGTATTGCAGACCTCCACTGTCTGAATTCGTAGCATGGAAACAGAGAGATGGTCTAGGGAGTCACTGATTGAGTTAAAGTTCATAAGCGTGTGAAGTGTCAGCACAGATGAGATAGGGCTATTATACATTTCAGCCCGTGGGTCTCACTTCTCCTAGGAGACCCATCCATAATAAGCGTGTAGACAAAGAAGTAGAGCTGTTACAGTCACCCTCACATATTGTTGATGAGGAAGTGCAGCTGTTATAGCGTCGCGCACATGCTGTGGACGATGAACTGGCTGGTATAGTTACCCCCACATACTGTACATGAGGAAATAGAGCTGGTATAGGTGCCCTCATGTATTGTTGAACTGGCATGTCCATATAGCAAATAGCAGGACCATGTACTGGTTTTCTTTAACTAGCTGTGAATATGTGATGAACTTCAACACTTTAAGTACAGTTGGATGTATGCTGCACTAATGTCTTCAGTGTCATTTGTTTGGGTTTCAAGATGACAACATTAATCCCCACAACTTAAAGCCAGGATATAGGAACAAAATATAAATGTTCTCTGTAAGGGATACCCCCTGTCAAGCACAAACTCTAGATAGGGTGGATCCTGGGGCATCAACTAAGGACTAACATGGGTACCTACCACCCAGTGGGTGCTCTCATTAAGGCAGCCAGAGACCAACAGATGCAAGTGAGAGTAGCCAAGGCCTCCAGGGAGCTAAGGTTAGCGCAGGGCATCATGGGTGCGGCACCCGCATGGCATATATGCACCTTTTGTAAAAATAACACCCGGCATTATATAAACAGAGATTTTAATATCTCTGTACATATGGACAATGGGGAGGAAGAGGCAACAATGCGTCATCATCTCGCAGTATTTGCCAGCGCAATCTCCCCAGGGGGCTGCGCTCTGGTTGCCAATATTCCAGCTGCAACCCCTGGGAAAAGTATTTTCTAGACATTCAGGTATTTTTAAATTAATAAATATTGGGCCTCGTGGGGGGGCTCAAGCCACAATCTATACAACAGTGGCTCAGCACCCTTCCTAGTAGATCTCCTATAAGTCTAAAAAAGCTGTAAAGCACGCATCTGGTAAAGAGCCGCTGTCACCAAGGTGACAGAAAAAGCTGAAATTCATGTTCTAGTAGAACACAGTGCTCCCAGCCAGGACCATTCTGAGAGCTCTAACGGCAGCCCGACAAAACAAAAAGTACTGTCTGAACATCAGCCAAATACAACAGCTGGAAAAAGAAAGTGGAAAGAAAAGCACCTTGAGGTCCTTCTGCCAGAAAAGCAAAAAAGGAACTAGTGCCTGACAAAAATAGGCCAGCATCACAGAATACTAAACAACTGTTGCAGTTTTTCATGCAGAGTTTTAAAAAAAAGCCCACCTCTTACTGTATGTGCCTCCTAGTCCCTCTGTTAAGAATTATTTTTTGAGGAGGAGGAACCAATTTCCTAAGAGGACACTGCTAAGGAGGAATCTGGTTCTGTATCAAGGGTGAATGAGGAAAATTCATCCCAACAACTTTTCTGAGTCAGATGACGAATATGCTGACCCTGCTTACCACAGAAATAGAAATGGAGGCAGAGGAGGCAGAGTTTACCTTGACAAATAGCACCCAAAGTAGTTTAATAACATAGCACCAAGCCCCCTTGCTGGAAGGATGCCTCCTCTGCATCCACTTCTATTTCTGTGGTAAGCAGAGTCAGCATATTAGTCAGCTGACTCAGAAAAGTTGTCGGGATGAATGCCCCGCATAGCCGAGTGCCTCAATATGGTTTTCTCAGATCTAAGCTCTGTCCTCCCCAACTACTTTTTCGACCCTATCCTTGCCTCCACCCCCCCACCTTGGATCGCCCCCCCCCCCTTCTACCTGTGTGCCATAGCACCCCTTGAAGTCAGGCCTCATCTGCAAAAAGCCTTTGCTAGCAACAACCCCAGCTGTGATCCCCTGGACTCCAGGATTCTCCGATTAGTCCTAGATACTGTACTAGCCCCTCTCACCAACCTTTTAAACTGGTCACTATGTCTTGGTCAATTTCCCAGTGCCTGGAAAACTGCAGAAATCACTACTATCCATAAGAGTTGAGATAGAACCTCCCCAAACAATTTCAGACCCATCTCCATTCTCCTCCCTCTCTCCAAAGCACTAGGAAAAATAGTGGCCATTCAGCTCTTCGAGTATCTGGCCAACTACGACCTGCTGTGTCCAGAACAACATGGATTCTGCCCTGGACACAGCACTATTACAGCCCTTCTGGAATTCTCCCAGCACCTCCACTCTGCTCTCAACTCTGGTCATGTTGCGGGTGCAGTGTTCATTGACCTCTCCAATGCCTTTGACACTGTCTGTAACCCCCTTCTACTTGACTCCCTCCACCAACTTGGCTTCTCCCCTGGCCCACTGGCTTGGTTCACCAGTTACCTCTCTGTCAGATCACAGCGTGTGAAGGTAAACGGCACCCTGTCCAATACCCTGTTCGCTTGGGTGTCCCTCAGGGTTCCATCCTGGGCCCCGTTCTGTTCAGCCTATTCCTCAATACCCTCCCCAGCTCCTGCTAGGGCAATATTGTACTCTATGCTGATGATGCGGTTCTCCTTGCCTCCCAACCTGACCCTGCATCTCTACAGGAATCCCTGCAGCACAGATTCAACCAAGCTGAAAAGTGGTTCCTTGACCACCGGCTGGTCATTAACCTCAAAAAAAACACAAATCTGTGCTTTTTTCGCATCACCAAAATAAGGTCAAAAATGCCCCCCTCTGCATTCTCCCCAGTAATGCTTACCCTCTTGAGCAGGTGTCATCCAACAAGTACCTGGGTATCACCTTTGACTCAGCTCTTACATTCCACACCCACATCAATACCCTGTCCTCAGCCATAAACTCTTGGATTGGCCTTCTCTATCGCCACAGAGATTGCCTCCCCCAAACCGCTCTCCAACTGGCCGTCAACTTCTCCGTCCTGTCCCTAGTGGACTATGGCTAGCTATCTATGCTGCTGCTGACAATACCACCCTCACCAAAATCCAGACCTCAATAAACAATGCCTGCAGGCTCCTGACCAGTGCATCCCTCTGCACCCATACTTGCCTGCTCTATTCCACTGCCAACCTGCCCACCTTGGAGGAGCACCTGTGCTACCAAACCTGATTACTTGCCAAAAAAATCACCGCAAGGACTCTCTCCCCCAGGGGTCACTGCTTCCCTTTGGCTTGCATCCCCATCCGTTGCCACCCATAGCTCGGTTAAGGCCACCTTTCTGATGCCCCATACCAAGACCTCCCTAGCCCAAAGGTCCTTCCACACCGTGCCCTACATGGTTCAACTCCCTCCCGCTCTCTGTCACTAAGTCTACAAAAATTGGTCCCTTTAAAGTCACTCGCTGTAACCACCTCTTTGGCACCTGAAGCTGTAGTTGCCCTTAATCAACCTAATGTTGGGGTCCCTCCTCGTTTCTTGCCCATAGCCTTGATAATGCCCGGTCCCCCCACTTTTCTTTTTTTAATACAATTGCTATTTACTGCATGTAACTTTATCCCGTAAACCACTGTTATACTGTGTTCTTTTTGGTATCTGTATTGCACCTGTATGTTACCACTGTTGTATCTCACACTGTAACCATGTCTACCCTCCCTTCGACGAGGTGCCTTTGTAAATGAGTCCCTGACTCAAAGGTTGTAAATCCAACTTTCAAAATACATAAAATAAATAAAAAGTGTTGTACTGTGAGAAAAATTGTCACCACCAGAGACTACTCCAAGGTTGACAGTGAAGCTTTCCTCAACAATCTCTCTAAGATCAGCTGGAAAGATCTGGACACCATGTCAGGCATAAATACAGCCCTGGGCTTCCAAATTGCCTCCCCGGTGGCCCATATCTTCAACTTATCCCCAGTGTTGGGTAAGTTACTTTTTCTATTACTTTGTATTATTTTTGGAGACATGTTCCAGAAAGCTCTGTGCAGTCACTAGCAAGGATGGAGAAGTACTAGAAGATGTAATACACCTTACAGTAACATTTACTTATGTATTTTTATACAAAAGAAATATGTAACTGTAACTGATTACATTTATTTGAAAGTAACTAACCTATTACTTTAAAAAATGTCATCTGTAATAGCTATTTACTATTTTTGTACTGTTTTTGTATAAAAAGAAATAAGTAACTATAATTGTAAGGTGTATTACTTTTTCTAGTACTTCTCTATCCTTCCTAGTGACTGCACAGAGCTACCTGGAACAAGTTTCCAAACATAATAGAAAGTAACAGAAAAAGTAATTTACCCAAGACTGCTTATCCATAGCCTCTGGGATCATCCGTGACATATGGAAGGTGGCTAGGGTTGTCCCTATACTTAAACAGGGCAGCCATAAGATTCTGGACAACTACCGTCCAATAGCCATACTGTCTGCAATTAGTAAACTCCTTGAGAAAGTTATGGCAGGGCAACTCATGGAGTATATCCAGTCTCTCAAGCTTCTGTCTCCTGAGCAGCATGGCTTTCGTAAAGGGCAGAGTACATCCTTGGCCCTTGTCACTGTCACATCTGGGATCAGAACTGCTATTAACCAGGGTAAACTATCTGGTGCCATTTTCATTGATCTATCCAAAGCCTTCGATCTAGTTGACCATGCTCTGCTCTGCTCTCAGCTTGGGTCATTTGGCTTGTCATCCCCTGTGCTTATCTGGTTTACCAACTACTTACAGGGCAGACAGCAGCTGATCAAATACAGCAACGTTCTCTTGGACACCACTGCTGTGTCCTCAGGTGTTCCTCAAGGTTCAGTCCTGGGGCCCCTGCTCTTTTCCATTTTTGTTAACAATCTAACTGCTTCCTCGTCCTACTCCAGGTCCATTCTATATGCAGATGACCTGGTCCTCCTCACCCACTCTCAGGACACTGGGGTCATAAACCACCAGTTGAGCGAGGACTTCAGGAGTTTCCAGTGTTGGATAACATCCCACAAGCTGGTCCTCAACCTCAAAAAAACTCAGGCCATGCTCTTTGGGTCTCTTGCCAAGATAAAGGCCTCCCCTGCCCCCTTGTGTATCACTGGTATTGATGGTGCCCCCGTCCTCATCACTGACTCCATCAAATACCTGGGGTTACACTTGACCCTCAGCTTGACCTTGGACTCCATATCCTTAGCGTCTGTAAGGCCGTTAACTGCAAACTGGGTCTGGCCTATTGTGCAACAGCAGTCTTATTCCCGCTGCTCACCTTGCACTGGCTAGAGGAGTGTTTCTCTCCTCTCTCTGCTATGGGCTTCTCCTGTTTGCTTGTACCCCCAAAGCCCACCTCGCCAGGTGGTCTGTTGCCTACAATAATGTTTGCCGTTTTGCACTTGCTGCCCCTCGACTCACCCACCACTGTGACCTGTATAGTAAGCTTAACTGGCTCTCCCCATCCAGTTACTTAAATTTTGTCCTGGGCTGCTTCACGGGCAAGGTCCTTGGTACTGGCACCCCGCCTGGTTTGGCGGAGCTCCTCGTGCCGGCAGCCTCCCCCTCGTACTCCCTCAGATTCCTGGGCGTGCTGTTCTAAGGATTACTGCCACTCACACTCTAATGGTGGACACATATTTTGCCTTGTGTACCCCCAGACTATGGAACTCCCTTCCTGCCCAGGTTCATTCCACCCCCTCCCAGGCTTGCCTCCAAACCTCCTTGTGGAGACACTTGAAGCTCTCCTCAGCATGTGGTTGTCCCACGCCTCAGTCATCTCTCTTGGTCCCCTGCACTGAACATCCCTCCTATTGTCCTGTCTGCATGTATTCTGTCCTGCACACACTTTATACATTCTATGTATTGGGTATTGCTCTGATGGTGTCTTCACTTTCTGGGGACTTATACTGTACGTAATTTGTATATAATGGACTAATACTGTATATGACCTGTATAGAATGCGCTGCTCGTAGCCTTGGTGATCCGTTGTTTTTGTTCTGACAATTTGTGTGTACCTGCTGACGACAATATGTTTCTGTTTTCCCTGACTCTGTATAACTGTCTTATTTCCCTGACTCTGTATAACTGTCTTAAGTGTATCATATTGTACTATGTTGTATTTCCTGTACTCTCCCAGGTCATACCTAAAAATAGGCAAATGTCTTGTCTAGTGTACTTACCTGGTTAACAAATGCTAAATAAATAAATAAATACATTCACAATGTTACAGCTCTCATGAATAGGCACGCCCCTCTCATACAGAGGTGGCATAAGAGCCTATACTCAAAGTGGCTCCCCTCAGACCACCGCATCCTGATGGAGCAGAGAGACAGAGCCTAGAGTGCGTACAAGGATGCTGGCTCACCACAGGACTGGCAAGAATATAGGAGACAGTGAAACATTTGCAATTCCACACTGAAAAATGTCAAGATCTGCTACATCA
The DNA here is from genome assembly GCA_016271365.2 of Neoceratodus forsteri. Taxonomy (NCBI): domain Eukaryota; kingdom Metazoa; phylum Chordata; order Ceratodontiformes; family Ceratodontidae; genus Neoceratodus; species Neoceratodus forsteri. The sequence continues at coordinate 759,130,893 of CM028135.1, forward strand.
GAAATCTGCAGACAGAAAATCTGAGCAACCCAAAGCACTTCTGGGTCCAAATCAACAACCTCCTAAAAGGGCATCAAACTGACACTTGTCATGAAATCAAAATAAATGGCACACTGTTCGAGGATCATCAACTCATCGCAGAAGGCTTCAACAAATACTTCACCCACTTGGACCAATTTAAAGTCTCCCAACCTAATCCCCCACTGTCCTCCCTTCCCCTCCCTCCACCAACCAATCCTTATTCCACTTCAAAGTTGTAACTTGGAAGGAGGTCCTAGCACACTTACTCAAAATAAAGTCAGACAAGTCTGCAGGGCACAAGGGCTTGAGCCCAAGCTCCTCCAGCTGGCTGCCCCAGTACTTGCAACTCCAATGGCCAAATTGTATAACATGTCACTGCTCTACGGTGAAGTTCCCCAATTATGGAAAACCTCTCAGGTCATCCCTGTCCACAAAGGAGGTATCAAGGACACTATAGAAAACTGTTGTCCAATCTTGATACTTAGTGCCCTGGCAAAAGTACAAGAGTGGCTTATCTACAACCAACTTACTGCTCACCTTGAAGCCTACAACCTAATGACTGGGATCCAGCATGGATTCTGAAAATATCATGGGACCGACACAGCACTGGTGGGCCTCACCTCGGACATATTCAATGCCACTGACAAGGGAAAAGCTACAGGAGCCATCTTCATCAATCTCACCAAAGCTTTTGACTTGGTGAATCATGAAATTCTCTAAGCTTGAGAGTCTGGGACTAGACCAGCAGGCTACTAACTGGTGCAGAAGCTATCTAGTAGGCCATAGCCAAGCTGTTAAATGGAACAATAGACTATCCTCACACTGGACAATCACCAATGGAGTTCTACAGGGGTCAATCCTCAGTCCATTACTGTTCTTCCTCTTTATCAAAGACTTGCCCTTAAACTGTGGAGAAGCAAAAACAATCCTTTACACTGACAATGCTGTACTATACAGGGACAGTAAAGTCATTTCAAACATTGAGCAAGGGCTCACCAAGGACTTTGCCATGCTTAGTAGCTGGGCATCATCTAGTCGTCTAGTGCTCAACATCAAAAAAACAAAGACCATACTCTTTGGACCCAGAAGACTAGGTGCCAACAGGACTGAGCTCTTAAAGATTGCTGATACCAGCGGGACCACACTGGAAGTTGTAGAAAACTTTAAGCACATTGGAATGTACCTTGACCAGAGCTTACATTAAAACAGCACATTGAGAGATTTCTTCCGATACCTACAGATTCGCCACTTCCTAGATACTAGAATTGGTCTGGATATCACTGCTCAGACCATTCCTCCTTTGCATCCCCTGTTGTCTCAGATTGCAGGGGGTGGTGATCATAGTCATTTAGTTTCTCAATTCTATAAGACCCTACAGGGAGCTCCCTCGCAAATCATGGATCTGGTACAATTCCATTGGGAGGCTGAACTTCAGATTACATTGTCCCATGCAGATTGGCTCCAGATCTGGCGGAGACAACACAAAACCTCCAACTCATATATTTTGAAAGAATTTTCCTAGAAGGTGGTGGCCAGATTTTTTCATACACCTCAGATTACAGCCAAATACTCAGCTGGAGTAGACTCTACTTGCTGGAGACACTGTGGCTGTGAGGATGCAACGCATGCACACATCTTCTGGTTTTGCCCTGTACTGGCATCATTTTGGTTCAGAATATATAACAGAGTTTTTGACCTGTTTCCTAGTTTAGGAACCCTATCCCCTGCTGTGGGGATTCTCCTACACTATCCACCCCATTTTAAACACCCACACCAAATTTATTTTCTCAATATTATTTTGAGCGTTGCAAAAAAGTACATTACTGGGCTGTGGCTTCGCCCAGAACCGCCTACCATCACAGCCTGGGAGGACACCATGTATGATATTTATAAACTAGAACATATGATGGCCAGACTACAAAATAAAGTTCCAGAATGAATGAATCGATGGACTGGCTGGTTTCTCAGTATATCTCTGCTTAGACCAGATCAGCCCCCTTAGCTCTGCTCTTCCTATCTAAGTATAGGGGCTCCAGACAGCTCTGCCCCTTCCCCCCAGGGGTTTCCCTCCGGGCAGTGGGGATGGGACTTAATTAAACTAAAGGGTCAACAGAAGTAAGTGCCTCTCAGGCCTCCCTGACCCCTCTTCTTTTCCTGAGAAGTAATTGCTAATCTGAATTATGCACAGATGCCTCTCACGCATACGATTAATTTAACATTGTTTCTAGTAACTAGTCAAATGATCATTATTTTATTATATATATTTTTTTTGTATCAGACTATTACTTTTTACTAATATATAGATGTATACACTGACCATTATGGAATATGCGACTTGTGCTGTATGATGAGGAACTCCTGTAATATTGCTCTGTAGCTCCAATTATATGAAAAACTGAAATAAATAATTAGTATAAAAAAAACAGCACATTGAACACATCACTAATGTTATATATCAGAAATTAGGTCTACTGTACAGGCTAAGGGTGTATCTCACCAAACAACCTGCCCCACGGTGGCCCACTCAATTCTACTCCCAATTCTACGACCCTCCAGTGTTATCATCCATAAAGGAAACAGAGCTCAGCAGGTTCTGTACACTGTACCACAAGGTCAGCGGATTTGCAGCTCAAGCTGACAGTAAAGAGTACCATTGCAAAGCACTTTCCTTGCTAAACTGGCCCCATTTTGACAGCAGGCTTAAGCATCCCTCACTCTGCCTCATGCTCAAAATCCTAAATAATCACCTACCTCACCTCCAGAACCTAGCGGTGCACAGGCAGCACCTAAGAACTCTCCGTGTAACATCACAACGTACTCTGGAAATACCAAGGATATGTGCAACAGCTGGAGAAAGGTCGTTTGCATACAGAATAACGCAGTGCTGGAACAATTTCTCCCCTTCCCTGCACAGCAGCCCTCCACTCTCTGCATTCAAGCACTCACTAAGAACACACCTCTTCACTAACAGTTCCTGCACCTGTGCGTACTAAAACAGTACCTATGCCTGAAATTTCGTAACTCTGACTAATGCTCCCCTCAACTAGTATCCTCCCACTGTTTGGCTTACTCCCTTTTAGGTACTCCTACAATGAATGGTTATTAGTACATGACCACAAGTAATTTGCACTTTTTAGGATTTTAATCTGTTGTCGTGTTTAAATGTTGCTGATCCATTACTGTTTGATGTTAACCAACAGGCCTGTCCTACACCGTGTGACAAAACTCTGAAATGCCTGCATGAGTTACTCCTGCCTTAATATAGACCTTTTTGTTCTATGTGAGTCTGCTATTGTTGAACTCTGTACTTCGTACTGCAAATGTCAAGTGTTTCCCTTACATGTAACTAATCCCAGGTCAACCCTGAAAAAGGGACTTCTGGTCTCAGTGAGCCTACCCGGTCAACAAAATTCAATAAATAAATAAATAAGGGGACTAGTACTCTGTAGATGGATAGTCCTCGCAATGGGGCCCCTATGTAGGTAGCCTCCCCAGAGCAAAGTGTACCATATGAAGGATACTAGTACTGTGTAGATAGGGTGTCCTAGCACAGGGGCCCCATGTAGGTAGCCCCCCTCGAAAAAAGTGGTTCATATAAGTGCCCTAGCACAGGAGCCCCTATGTAGGTAGGGCCCCCAAGCAGAACATTCCATATATAAGAGCAAATGCAGAAGATTCCACTGCATTAGACCCTATGGTATATTTGCCCTGTATTGCATATGGTTGCACTGTAGACATGCTGTGTAATCTCTATGTAGTTTATAAATGAATTTCTGCTTAACTCAATATCCCCAAAGCGGACAATTTCATCTTTGTGTAAATACTGTAGTAGTTGTAGTTAATAGCGACCTCAAGAGACCCCTCTGTTAGGCCCCAGTGTCCAGACACAATAGGAAACCTGGCCAGTTGCTCACCCTGTGGGCTGGGGCCCATAGTCAAGGCCCCTAAATTTTGCATGGCCGAGATTCTGGCAGAACTTGCACTCATCAGAGAACTTCTATGTGCAGCAGAATTCACTCTTGCATTTTTATTAATATTTCTGTTTATACATAGAATCTGGTTCCCTTCCCCTCTTTTATATATCCAAAAAAACCCTATATGTTCAGAATGTGATGTTATCATTGCTATAACATCATACATTAGCTAATGAAATGGCTGCATTTTGCAACAGAAATGAACAGTCTCTTATCTACCACAGCTCCCACTGCCAGAGATGGTGGCACAGCATATCATGCATGGTGATATTTGCTCAACCTGCACTACAGCCTAATACAATTTTCAGTCTTACATTATTGTACTATGGCCAACTTAAACAAAACCTTGTCAGTAGCACAGACCTGTTAAGTGCATACCTCATTTTGTACAAACCTATTTGTGACTTTAAGGTATAGAGATGCTATCTGAAATGAATAACTGGTAAAATTAATTTAACTGTCTAAATTTTTAAGAAAAATAAAGTAATTATGCCCAGAAAAATGAAATATAATAATGTGCAGACGTGTTGAAAGAATAGACCTGTTAAATAAATAATTGCACTGTATGCATTTTTGCCAGGGTTATTGATTACATATTGTCATTGGTTGATAGAATCACCTAAAAGTTATTGAGAAATGCTGTGTGCAGGGGCAGCTGTTGGGCCAGAGGGTAGAATGTTGTGTTTCCGTGCCGGCAACTCAGGTTCAGAGATTAGCTCTGGTTGCTGGCAGGGCAGCACAAGGATTGGTGGAACACATCACTGCTCGGAGCCTGGGAAGGTATGGTGCAGTGTTCTGTCACATGGTGAACACATTGTGATGGGCCAGAGAGCTGTATCTCACAATTGCTTCACATGCATGTCATGGCCTGATGGTGTTACGCAGTGTGTCAGTGAAAGCAGGTTGACATGAAAAATGAGTTTGCAATAACTCTTCTATGCCATTTCCAATAGGACCTGTATTAATGAGGATGCAAGTTCATGGAAATAAAAAAAAAAATATATATATATATACACACACACACGCACAAAATATCTCTCTCTCACCACACACACACACACATATATGCATATTTGTATGTATGTTACAGATTGCATATAAATATGCAAGTGATACACAGTGGGAACCTCATGAGTGGTGTTGAAAGCACATACAAATATATAAGTGATAAACAGTGGAAACATCATTAGTGGAATAGATAGCATGCATATAGAAATACCTTATTTATCACATAAGATCCCCTCTGCATATGTCATTTATGCAACAGGCTAGGACCTTAAGGGAGAGACACTTGTTTTGCTTTTTTAGGCATAAAATTATTTTTATAAGTTTATTTTTTGAACTAGTGTTACTGTGCTTTCCACCATCCTGATTACTATAACTACTGGCATGAAAATAAAGCCAGGATGACAAGCTGACATGTGATGTGGTAGTTTGTTAGTACCGCAGAACTTCCACAGAAATTACAAACCACTGCCGCAGAAGTTCTGCGGCAAATGGTAGTCTTGCCGCAGAACTTGGTCCCACTGTGCCGCAGAAAAGTAGGGGCCCTGCACATAGTGTCCAGCATCTGAGGACTGGCTAAAAAATGACACCCAAACAGTGACTGAGGTATTTTGACTCCCTCAGTTATCTACTGCAGCTTAAGCCAAGTTTTAGCAAAATCAGTTTAGAAATGGCCGTGTTATGGGCAAAGAAAGTTGCTTGTGCAGTTTGTTTTTCAGCCACAGTGAGATTAAGCAACCATGTGAGGAATTGCATGGGGCATGTTTAAAGATGCAGCTCATTAGAATGGTGTTGTGATTGGTGGAAGAGACCAGCAATGCTGGCCCTGTATGTGAGCAGCAGAGGCTTGAGGAAGGCTTGCATGCCACTGGCAAGCTCAGAGACCTGCCTGCTCATAAAGGGGAGACAGAAGAAGTGTAGCCCCAGTACAGATTGCCATAAGATGACTGCTGACCTCAAGAGAGTAGAGCAGATTGCCATGGGGTGACCTGCTGACCTCATGGGAGAACCCACAGATCGTGAGAGGATAACCAGCCAGCCTCGTGGGAGCACTGCCTTGTCAGAACCGTTTCCCTCCGGCCCAATGAAGACCAGCCATCAGGACTGCTGAAAAATTACAGCTGCCATCATCACTGACGGAGCCTGCAGTGCTTCATCCCACCTGCATGCCCAAACGTGAGCCCACTAACTAGCCTGCACACTAACAGCAAACAGCCAAGCAAAACTGTAAATATTTTTTTGTGCAGCAGCATTAGTCAGCAACAGCAGAACTATACAGGACTGTAAGTGTATTGATGCTGGTCTGTACACACATAAGGAACCTTGCAAGCAGTCCCAGCCAGTCAGCCAGGCCAGCATTTAGGAAAAAAAGCAGTAGTCTGAAATTTTGTAAAGCATTTATGTTATTAGGAAATAAAACCCTACCAGTCTCCCCTTGTCAGGTGGCAAAGACATTGAAATTTAGCAACCCTTATTAAGGGTTCTATTCATGAAGCCAGGGACGGACTGTGCAGGCCATGCTGACGAAGTGCGTAGTGCACTATGTCTGTGCGGCATGCAGGACACGCACAAGCAGCATGTACAAATGGCATACAGTGGTGCGGGGTGGGTGTGGACTACATAGTAGCGCAGCATGGAGCGGGTGTAGGGGCATGGCCAAGCAGTGCAAAATGCATCCTCCCCCCAGACACGCATGCACAACCGCCACAACAGAAAGGCATGTGGGTCCACATGCGCAACACGACACCAGGGGTAGAACTGCCATAAACCCCATATGCACAGTGCACAGGCTGATATGGGGCACAGTAGGGGAGAATGGAAACACAGGCAGAGCTGCACACCCCTGATGCCACCACTACACAGCAGCCAACATACAACACAGCAAGGGGGCACAGCAGCACAGTCATGACCGCCACCACATATACCAGTCCCATGCCACCTGTATGTGGCCAGCCCATTGCCCATTGGTAGGCACACATTCCATACAGTGTACCATATAACCTCCACCCCCACCCCACCCAGCTGGACAACATGTGGCGCCAGCAAGAATAAAGGCACGGACAGAGGGAACCCATGGTACAACACTTTATTACAGGCTAATCAGCACTGGTACACCACTCCTGTGGCCCGTAACCTCAGTCCTCCTCATTATCTGAGTCGCTGGAGGAGGCTGGTGGTGTGTTCTTGGTGTAGGACCTCAGCACAAGGACAAGACATCTCAATGGGCTAGTGTATCTCTGCAATGACAAGAAAAGAGACAGGGAGAATGGGACATGAGGGACCCACCCATGACGTGACACTGCAGCTCAGATACAACACACATTGCAATGCATCACCCAAATTTGATGGCTCCACCACTGCCCACAGTCCCCTGATCTCATCCTTGTAGTATATGTCCTTGCTTCCAACAGGTAGAGACCAGATCTCGGTGATCTGCTGGGGCCACCTGTGGTGATGGGTGACCATGGTTGCTATCTCTCCTGAGACCAGCTCCCATCTCTCCAGCGTGATGCTGTCTGGCCTCCTGCTGAACACCTGTGGAGACAAAACAGGTGGCACACCATGAGACTGTGATGACAGGTGGTGTCGAAACCCACATGCCAACCTCGTGCAACCATCTACCCACCTCTACTGGCTCTGTGATGCACCAGAAGTTGCCCTCCCCCTCCAGAAGATCCTGGTACATAAGGGCTGCCCGCCTTCAAAACATCCTGGGCCAGTCTCCCCAACCACCTCACTGACGCTGCAGACCATGCTGCCTCCACCATGATGTATGCATGCATGGACATCAACCCACAAAATACACCCTAGCATGCCACTCCACCTGCAGGCATGCACAGAAAATGACCCATAAAGGCTATGGGGCAGACCGTGTGCTTTAGATGGTCCATGCAGGCCACAATGACATGCTGAATGGCTGTCTGTCACACAGTGGCAAGTGTGACAGCGCCCAAAGGTGCAGCATGTGCCCGGGACTAACTCTGAATGTCCTCCTGCTGCACAAAGGACTGGCACAGTTCTAGCACCAGCGAAGACGCTCATGGTCACTGGTCTTCCCTACCAGACTACATGTTCAGTCCCTACAAGACACACACTGTATACAGTGGTTCCATTTGGACCATGCAGCCACTGCACACCTGTGTCACCTGGTAAGCACACACATCACACCCCACACCAGATGGGCAAAGGCAATGTCTGTGGAAACCAAGTTACTGTGTGCACATATTACACCACAGGGTCCTTCTAAAGGGTGGCAGGTGATGTCACAGGTGTGAACCAATCATCCGTGTCCTGTGCTGTGCAACAGGGCATTGTTGCCCTGCTCCTCAATGTGCAGGCACACATAGCATTCCCGACCACACTGGAGGACATGCGACCCAAGAAGGAGGGTTTCTATGGCATGCATTGCATGTTGAATGTGACTGGCACCATAGACTGCATCCATATTGTGATTGTGGCCCCACCTGTGAAGTAGGAGGTGTACCGCGATCGCAAGGGGTATCACAGCCAGATTTGTCTGTAATGCTGATGGCATCATCACTAACGTGTGCACAAAGTACCCAGGCTCATGCCACAATGCGTACATTTTTGACAGCTCTGGCCTGGGTGTCCACCTGACTGCGCAGGGTGGTGGGGATGGCTGGTTGTTTGGTAATTTCTCGCTAAGGGGGTCTTGGGACACCTGATGGCATGTCCACATACACTAACACGTTATGTCAACTTCCTAGGCAACAGTGGATACCCTCAGCAACCATACCTACTGACACCGTACCTGAAGCCACAGAGACAGGCGGAAGAGGCATACAACGAGGCACAAAAGAAGACCCGGTCAGTGGTGGAATGAACGATAGGCTGGCTGAAGATGCAGTTCAGGTGTATGGATCAAACAGGTGGCATGATGATGCTTGCCCCCGGGAAGGCACGCAGAGTGTTCACTGTCTGTGCCATGCTCCACAACATATGTAATCAACAGTGACTACCCATGCCCTGCGATGTACCCAATGACATCCCTCCCTGCGTTGATGATGGCCCAGCATGTGGGGTGGTGGGGGACATGCTGTCTGGCCATTCTGTGCCACACACGATAACACAGGGTACATTTACCCTTTAGCTGTGTGGGCCAGGTGGCACCATGATGATGTACCCACCTGAGTGCACCTGTGCCTGGTATGCCACCTGTGTGTGCCTGGTGAGTGTGGTGTAATGGGTTGTGTGTTGCTGGAACCTGCACCTTAATATGGGGAAGGGGGGCCATGTGCAGTGCATGCAGATGTATGTGTATGGTACTGGGGGGTACATGTTTGGTGCTTGGGGGTGCGTTTGTGGTGCATGGGGGGTTACATGTGTTGGGCATGGGCAGGCTTCTGCAATGCATGGCGTGTGGTGAGGTATGCATCTGTGACATGGGTATGAATACGCAGGTTGTGCTGTGTGCCCATCCGAGGCCGTACACTGTGCATGGGTGTTTCACACGTTGTGTCTGCATGGTTGTGTCTATTCATTTGATGGGTGTCTGGGCCCTTGCTTCTCCTGTGGCCTGTGGTGATCTTGCCTCTCACCGGCACCTTGCTCTGTCTGGGGTCCCTTGCTGCACCACGGGCGCCTGCCATGCCCTATGTGGATATGTCCCCCTCCACACCTGCAGGGATGCCATGAGTAGCCAATGGGGCTGCTCGCACAGGGAGCATGTGCTCTGTCAGCCTCTACAGCATGTCACTTGTTCTGTTGATGCCCCCACACATGCCCCTCACATCCTCTGTGAGTTCGCACAGGGCTGCTGTATTCTGCCATTGAGCACATAGCCATTCCCATTCCAGCTGGTGTTGGTCATAGTAGTAGTTGTGTAGCATGCCCATGGGTCTGTTTTACCTGGTTAGCTGTGTCGGCCATCTGAACGGTCCCTCCTCACCACTGTGATGGGCTGTCTGTGGGGACATGTGCTCCTCAGAGTTCCAGTGTTCCACACCTGCACCTGTGGGTTGCATCCCTTGGGCTTCACCTTGAGGCAGCGTGGGCATGGGCTGCTGTGTCCATTGTCACATCCTAGCCTGTGCATTTCTGCATGTCCAGTGCTGGTGCAGTGACTGCTGTGTGCTGTGGTATGTCACCCCAGGTTCCATGGTGACTTGTGTCTGCAGGACCCTCAGGGGGTGTCTACAGCCATCACAGAGGCTTTGGGTACACCTTGCAGTCCTCCACCAGCAACATGCAATGCTCTAGATGTCGACCTATGGGGGACGGGGTGGGTGGTTACTCCAGCCATTGGGGCCACGGTCCTGGTGTGTTGAGCAGTGTGTGTGATGCCTGCCTTCTGTGGATACTGGCTCCCTTAGTGACTCCACCATTGTGCTGTTCACGTACGGCCCTGTTGTCCAGGTTGCTGTGTCTGTGGGATGCAAGACAAGGTGGTTACCGTGGTCACTGTGCATGCCTACACCCCTTCCCTGTCCCTAGTGCATCGCCTACCTGCCAGGGTGTCCATGCTCTGTTCCTCCAATATGGTCTCTGCCACAACCCTCTCAATGGGCATGGGAGGGCTGCCTCTGAGTGGCTAGCAGCTGCCAGATTATGTTTCACGGTGGACCAGAGGTCATGCCACTTGTGCTATATGGAGGTGAGTGTGCGTGCTTCCAGCCCTACAGCGTTGACTGCTGCCTGTATGTTGAGTCACAGGCATAACTTTGTTTCAGGGGGAAGCTTCAGGGTGTCTGTCCCGTGGAGTTTGGAGTAGTGTGCACGGATGTTTGTCACCAGTGCGGCCACCTGTGGGCCGGTGAAGTCTGAGGAACTGTGCTGTGCAGTGCTCGACCCAGGGCCAGGTGCAACAGTATCCATGCAGCCGTTCCCTACCATATGTGGATCTTGACTGAGGGACACTGTCAGTGCAACTGCCATGCCTCCCTGGAGCTCTCCATTGCCTTTGCCCGCCATGTTGGCATTCACTTCTATGGGTGTGTGTGGTGGTGCGGTTGTCCATATATGGTGGGGACATGGGGCGTGCCTGCAGTTTCTGGCTCCTCATGCCCCACCTCTGCATGGATCTATATGCATCTGTGGGTGCCACTCTTGCCATGGCCATGTTTGTGCCTGTGGTTGTGAATACTGGTGTGTGGTGTCAGCTTGTGCACCACCGTTATGTCTCATATTTGTGCATTTCCCACACCATTGTGCATAGGGCCCCAAAAGAGCCTTGCAAAGTAAACCACCAGCCACCTCAGGTCTGCCAGCAGTTGTAGCATCTTACATCCCATCCCACTGGTAGAGTGCCCCAACAGTCTCCCATGCCAGGCTGGAGAACCCACTGATTGAGACCCCATGCCATCCCTCTTGTGCCCTACTTAATTGGCAGGAGCTTGAGTGGGATTTTGAGAGTATGGAAGTGGAGGAAAAGGAAATAATGGATAGCCACAGAGAAAGTTGAGTCCAAGCTAGAAACCACCAGCAAGCCATGCAGCTCACTCAGCCAAGACCTTTCGCACACACCATCCTTGTGAGAGACAATGGTGGCACCTCATATGTGATGGATTTGGAGTAAAGCATCCAGGCCATCTATCTGTATCCACAATGCCACAATGAACTGATCAAGCTTCATCCCATGGTAGCTCCACCCCCTTATAGTTCAACTAGACATCAGCTGGGGTAAATGAGCAGTAACAGCGCTGGATCCTAGGGGCCACCACCAGTGTAAACAGTGACCCTCCAATGACTCAGGTTACAGCCACTGCGTCACAGCCCAGTTACCACCCTAAGGATGAAAGGTCACTGCCACTGGCTCACAGCCCAGTTGTCACCCCGGGATGGGAGTCCCACATGCCAGAAGAGACACAACACAAGAGAAACTGATGGACACCCAGTTGGACTAATAGTGGCATCCACAAGATGCACCAGCAGTGTGAAAGTGACTCAATGGTCACAACTGGACTCCTTGTCTAACCCTTTGAAGTCTGGTCCTAGGCCTTTTGTCTTTTCCAAGATGCCAATGGATGTGTAGGAGGGGTTACCTACCCTGGAGAAGGTGACAGGTACATGGTCTCAGGTGGGGATCCTTCTTGTGCCCACCTGGACCAGGGTGAGACCAATGGGACTGATCTTATTGGAGGCATTAATGGGCAGGAGCAGGCTTCCCAATGTGTTGACTCCTAAACCTTCTGTCATGCCCTCCCCACAGGAGACAGCACCAACAATACTGCCAGAGCCAGACAAGTTACATGAGAAAGAACGAAATGCAGATGAGGACTCTCAGGTCATTATGGAGGAGGTGGTAGTGGTACCACCAGGGACTCTTGGGATGGAAATCATGTACCAGAAAGGGAACTATGCCATGTGCATCCACAGGAACAACCACAGCTGAAGTACTCACTGATGCCCCTGGAAGAGGGAAGTGGGCCTCAATGTGACTTTCCCCTGAAGCGTGGGGGGAAAAAATGAGGTTTCTTTCAGGAAAAGTTGAATTCCACCTTTCCAAATTATTCAAGGTGGACCACATCAGTAAAAGAAATGTGGAGAGAGAATAAAGGACTACTTCCCACATATGCCTAACTGGTCTTAGCCAGAAACTGGGTCCTGCTCCAGAAGACTAAGCATTCTCTCACAGTGGGTAACCACTTCATCTATCAGATCTACATGGAGAGGCGAGAAAAGAGAGAAGCATGTGTGGTGATTGTCGGGGAGGTGGTATGTAGCATCTGGATTCATGAGGTGGTATACACTGACGTGCAGAGGTTCAGCAAAAAGCACTACACCACTGTTCCCCATCCACAGAAAACCACAGTGAGTAAACCACATGTGAAGCTCTACACCTAAGATGGGCAAGGAATCGGCTGGACTGCACTGCCTAGTTGTGTTAAAGTTTCAGGTGGCAGTGCTGAAGGAATCCAGCATCATGTCACCTCCTCATTCAGGAGAAGCCTTCCAGAATCTTTCGGTCTTGTGGGATTCTTCAGCCCAGCAGTCAGCAGCCATTCTCATAAAGAGAACGAAAGACTTCCTCGTTTATCCCCATATTTGTTTATCCAAGTTTTATGTTCCCTTGTGTGCTATAAAAAAAATATAGACATACAGCTTAATCTGGCTCAAGGTCAGTTGGGATTCATCTGTATCCCCTTCCCCCAGGTCATGCCTGAAAATAGGCAGGATTTGTCTAGTGCACTTACCAGGTAAACAAAAACTAAATAAAAAAATTAAAATTATAAATGATAGTGAAGCCCACCTGGATAAAGCGCAGCACCGCAGAATATTGCAGTACAGTTACTGCAACAAACAATTCAATTTCACTTGTAGTTAATCCCTTTTGTCATGCAGTAAACTTGTGACATTGCACTTCATCCCAGTGGGCTTCACTGGTGTTATGTGATATGTATCGTGGTGTGTGAAGGGTGCAAGACACAGACCTTCAGCTTATAGTACAAGGGCTATGTGGAAATATATCTGTTGTATTTTGAACATGGTAGCCAAATGTCTAACTGCCAAGAAAGAAACAAGTGCTGGAAGTGTAAACATGAAGTTCCCCTTAGTGGTTGAAGCAATCCATTGGATACCCTTGGTGGCATGGCCATGAACCACAGCATAGAGCTCTGGATCCTTCCAGGTCCAGGCTCACCCTAAAGAGGGACTACCTGTATTTTGTCCTCTGTGTGTTCCAGTTTGTGTTGGTCAGGGGTATAGGCTAGTACTATGCATGCCCCCTTGCAGGAGGCCCACAGAGGCCTGCACCCTCCCTTCCCTTTAGAAGAGTTGAAGTGAAGTGCCTTGCAAGGAACTGGAAAGGTCTATTTGGGGAGGTGCAACCAAGCTTTGCCCTTGCAATAATGCTCTGTTACTAAAGGTTAAAAAGTGTGAAACCAAACAAAGCTCCGGGACTGGATGGCATTTGAATCATTTTTTAGGAAACTTTCCATGAAAAACTCTTAGCAATTCTTACTCAGGTTTTTAGCATGATACCAACAAATATCATACTGCAAACTCATGGAAACTGGCCCCCAATAGCAGTGTTAGTGAAATCCATAAAGCATCTTGAGGGTGTGTCTCATACTGGCCAATCTCCCTACTGAATCAGGACGTCAAGTTGAATGCAGAAAGTCCTCACCACAGGGCTGCAACAGACAGCCACAAAATTAATTAAAAAAGAACAAACTGGGTTTATCGCATGCCACATTATTGTCAATACACAGCTGCTTCTTAACATCATTTCAGGCACTAAAACAGTAGAACAAAATATCATCATCTCAACTGACATGGAAAAAGGATGTGACCACCACAATGGTACTTTGTTTGAACATTTTTTATTTTGGCCAAAAATTGGTGGAAAGTACACAGGCATTTTACAGTGCTCTACAGACAAGGACTAGTGCACTTGGGACATTTTCTCAGGTTTTCACTATACAAGGAAGAACTCAGTAAGGATGCCCTTTGTCCCCCCCCTCCCCGTCTTATTTGCTCTCTCTATGGAGTCCCTTGTGGAAATGGAATGAATGGAGGATAGCATTAAGGGCATCATGCTTCAAGGACATGAGACAAAGGTGGCAATATATGTAGATGATGCCAGCTATTTCGTGCAGACCAAGGGAATCTTATCCATTCCTGAAAGCTATTCTGGATGAATATGGCCACATCCGCAGACTCAAAATCAAATTTGAGAAAACAAAGGCAGTGCTCCTCAGCAATGGTGGTAAAGCAGGACCTCTCAGACAGAAAAAACATTTTTTTTAATTTTTTTAGATCTAGGATTACAAATACCTTTGAGCTAAGGCTCTTTTACAAAGGTTCCATGTCAGTTTAAATGACAGTAGAAGACATGACGATATGCAAACAATACCATTAGAAGGAACAATGCGAGTTAAAATGGGGAGAACAAAGCAGGTTACAGGTATTTCCAGGCATATAGGTATATACATACATATACCGTGGTATTAGGAGCCATAAGAAGAGGAAGGAATACAGAATTAAGAGCTAGAAAAGAACAAAACAATCATTAGCAGCTGGCAGCATTAGTCAGGTAACAAAAAAAAGTGCTAGAAAGGATAAGGGGGTATGGAGGGAAGGGGGGGAGAGTTAGAGGAGTTAAGTAGGGGGAATAAGTGCTGGATTAAGAGGAGCCGATTAAGGTTGACAATCACAGGAGCTGGAAGCAGAGAGGAGGAGGCAGAGGTTAGATTTGAAAGGGCCTAGCTTAGGCAGTGAGAAGAGGTCATAGCTGAGGCCATTTAACCAACTGGAGCTCTGTGAGCAAAGGATCTTTGCCCCTGGGTGGTACAGTAATATGGAATGTGCAGGAGCTGAGATTCAGAGCCCCTGGTTGGGCGCTGATTCTGTGCCATATGGAGGAGGGCTTGGATACCTGTAGAGGCTAGGCCCAGTATTATTTTTGGGCCATTAAGCAGGTCTGGTACTTAATATGGCTTGACAATTGGAGCCATCCAGTTTGGGCATATAGGTGGCAGGTGTGGGTGAGACGGTGGGATCCAGTGATCAGCCTACCGCAGCAGTTCTCAAACTTTGTCATAGTGAGCCTCCCCTAAGCCATGGAAAAGATCTTGAGCCTCCCCCAAAATACTGAAATATTTTTGGGCCTCCCCATAGAAAAATAGCCTACTTTTCACAGGTACATCAGGAATAAATTGAAACCTCTTTGCATAGCTGGCTCTTGTGTTATTAAGCTTATTGTAACCCCCCTCCCAACAGAACAACCAACTTGCTCCAATATTTTGACTCTTGAACCATTGTTACCCCTTACTGCCATACCTTCATGGACCAGATTGCTTTCCGTTTGCCCTCTAACTGGAATAACCTTCCCGATGACCTCTGCCTCTCACCCTGCTGTTAAGCAACTTCTCAGGGATCATTTTGCTCCCTCCTGCTCTTATTACTAGTACCAGTATGGTTAACTCTTGTATTTGGACAGTTCTGCTGCCAGTCTAATTGATCAATTGTTCCTCACATTGTTAGTTTATTGTTCTTAATTTGTTTTGCATGTTTATTCATTTTGCATTGCTTGAGTGTTTTGCAGTTACATTCTGAACTGTATTCTCTCACTACCCTTCCCTGGGTACACCTGATATAAGCCATGGCTCAGTGTACAGTACCTTCCCTGGTCACAGACATGTGAATAAATACATAAATTCACTTATTATCCTCTTTCAGTTTGCCTATCCCTTCACACAATATCTATAAAGTTCAAAAGTGAAATATAATACTCTTTCAAGACTTGCTTGAGCCTCCCTTGGAACAGGTTGGTGCCTCCCAAGGGAGGCTGGCCTCACCATTTGAGAACCCCTAGCCTACAGGCTTTGTTTAATGTCAAGGATATGCACCTAAGGGCAGTGGCAGAAACCGAGCTGTAGATGACTAGGCCATAATCGATTAGTGAGACCACCGAGCTCTGGACTGCGATCCTTAAGGCACCTGTGGTAAGGCATTACCTATGCCGGTAAAGAAGGCCAATGCGTGCATTTGCAGCTTTAGAGACACTGTCTATGTGGGTGGCATATGATAGATTACCGTCAATGGTGACGCCAAGGTATTTGAATGACTGAACCTGTTTAAGGGCTGCACCCAGGCAATTAGTGATTAGGAGGGGTTGAGACCTGTGCTTGTTGCGGGAGCCGCAGAAGAGCATAGACTTGTTTTTTTTATAGTTGAGGACTAATTTATGCTTGCAAAACCAGTTTTCAATTGCAAAGAAACCAAACTGTAGATTGCTTTGAAGGAGGAGGGGGTCCTTGTGGGTGGTGTAAATGATGGCATCATCGGCGTAGAGAAGGATATATATGTTGAGGAGAAGATTTCGGGAGACTATTCTGGAAAAGGCTAAAAAGGAGTGGCCTGAGAATGGAACCTTGGGGGGTCTCCTGAGCGAACAGGTCTATCTGAGGAGCGGACATCAGCAATCTTCACACATTGAGAGCGGTTTTCCAGGTAGCTCTTGAACCAGGAAGAGGATTCGTGAGAGAGTCCGGCAATTTGCAGCTGTGTAATTGATAGGCAATGGTGGACGGTGTCAAAAGCCTTGGACAGGTCTATGAAGACTGCCCCACTGAGGAGACTATTATCCAGAGAATCGTGGATGGCACCAGTGAATTCGACGAGGGCAGATGTAGTGCTGTGACCTTTTCTGAATCCATTCTGCTGGGTGCACAAGATGTATTTGTCCAGGTATTCTGAGAGTTGGTCAGCTACTATACGTTCGAGGGCCTTGGAGAGAGTGGATGGTATGGATATAGGTCGATAGTTTGTGTGTAGAGCCCTGTCCTCACTCTTGTGGACAGGTGTGATAGTGACAGATTTCAGTCGGTCAGGAAACTGACCAATGGAAAGGGAGAGGCTGAAGATCATAGTTAGAGGTGATAGAACTTCATCGAGTGTAAGGGACAGTAACTTAAGGTCGAGTGAATCCCCACTTGTCCTGGATCTGGCAATTACCTTACTGATATAATTGTGGGCTTCAGGCATCTTGATTGCTTTGAAGTAGAATGGGGGGTGGTTGGTAGGGGGGGTTGGAGAATGATGCCGGAGTATCATCATCGAAGCAGTCCAGTGGGAGAACGCTACTGAGGTCAGAGAACACAGTATTGAAGGTTTTGGCAATAGAGACTGGGTCGAGGGTTATGTCCCCATCTATGAACAACATGGTAGGAGAGGTTTGAGATGACTTCCCTGTGACTTCTTTGAGATTGCTCCAGAAGGATTTCCCCTCACCTCAGGTGTTAGTGAGTACTTCATTGTAATATATACTTTTCGTCATGCGGATGGATTTTGTGCATTTGTTACGAGCATGTTTGTAGTTGAGTTTGTCGGCTTGTTTACCTGTTGCACGAGCCCAATGCCAGAGATGGTCCCAGGCTTTTATTTGAGCTAGGAGATCCGCAAAAGCCATGGGTTACAGAGGCCTTTTACTTGTGATTTTTAACAGGGGCATGGGAGTCACAGGCAGCATTGAAGGAGTTGATGAAAAAGTACAGGGCCAAGTTGACATCTGTTGCACAGCAGATAGGAGATCAATCATGCTGTCTGAGTCAAGATTTAAGATGTTTCGGCTGACCCCAGGGAAGGACTCTGCTGCAGATTAATTTTGGGGGGGGGATGCTGAATTTATTCAACCATTCGCAGATGACTGGGGAATGGTCGCATAGTGAGTCAGGAAGGACAGACACATTAGAGATCAGGGATGGGTGGGTGGTCAGGACCCAGTCTAGAAGGGTACTTGTGCCAGTTTTGTAGTTGTGCCTGGTAGGGGAGTTGACCAACTGAGCAAGATTGGTAGCTGCAATGGTATCCTTGAGACCTCCTATATCAGGTGCCAGCCATCTGATGTTGAAATCACCCATTAGTATTAACTCAGAGTCAGGAGGTAGTGAACGGATGGGATTTAAGACAGAGTTGAGGCCTTTAAGTTGCTCTTTTGGAGGTAGGTATACAGCAACAACAGTCAGAGTTTTGTTGTGGGCTCCAAGCAGGATTCTGATGGGAAGAATCTGTGAGGATGTCTCTGAGGAAGGTGTACATATAAGGTGGCCAAGGAGTGACTCTTTAAAATATACAGCACAGCCACTCCCTCTTTTAGAGCTCCTATCAAGTCTGAACACATTGTAGCCAGGCAGAGCAATTGACATTTCAGGGATTTTGGGAGAAAGCCAGGTTTTGATGACTGTAATAACATCAGGGTTGTGTTGGATAGAGAATATTTGCAAAGCGTTGAGTTTAGGTAGGAGGCTACAGAGACTGAGAGTTGTGAGGGTGAGCATCCCAGACTGACTCAGTTTGTGGTCTGAGCAAGTGGTTTTTGGGCCAGGGTTGGGGTGAATATTCCCAGATAGCAGCAGGAGCTTCAGAGTGAACCAGTGCAGTTGCTTGAGGGTGGATTTGTTCACCCATTTTGTGTAGGAGCGAGTGCAGAGAGGTTGCCTATGGTCCCAGAGAGAGGTCAAATGTGCCAATGGTGTGAGTAGAAACAATCGGACATATGGCATCCTGCCATTGCTCCAATAGTGCTGCCAACCATTCATGGTTAAGTTTGAGAATGGGGGGGACCAGAAAAGAGGAGCGAGTGCCCTTATTTAAGTAGATGAGGTCAAATTGGCAGTCCAAAGGGCGAGCAGGGAGAGAGGCCCCAGGCAGGTAGAACAGGGATAGGAGAGAGAGGAAAGATAAACATATGGAGAGATAGGATGTGCCCGGCCATTATGCACAGAAAGGACAGACAGGATATTCTAGGAGGACAAGGGAGGAAGAAAAATGACAGCGGAAGCAGACTAAGAGGGGGAGAAGGGTGGGAGGGAGGAACAGAGGGAGAAGCGCTAGCGCTAGGCTATGAGGGCAAGAGGTAGTGAAGAGAGAGAGGAGGAAAAGGAAAAAGGGGAGGGAGGATGGGCAGCAGAGAAGGAGGCCCAAGAAATGGTAGGTCCAATAGGGAACAGGCAGGGAGGTACTCAAGAAATAGTTGGGTGGAGCTACAGCCTATTTAATTAAGGAGGTGGGTGGGGAAGGGGGAGCGGGCACAAATTTTCGGCAAAAGCCGTACAATGCTATGGGAGCAAAAGCCCAGAGAAGCAGTTTACAGTTCAGCGTTTGCAGGCCAATCAGATGCCAAGTGGAATGCGAGGGACCAATCCGCAATGAGTTACAGCAGGTGGCGGCCAATAGGAGCCACTCAGTGCTTCATGGTGCTGGCAGAGGGGCTTACCCAGAAAGAGATGAATCCAGGCGGCGAGTTCAGGTGGGTCGGGCGGCTGGCTGTGGTAGCCGCGGCCGCTCAAGCAGTGACCCGTTCAGGGGCTGATGGAGTCTAAGGGAGGGAAACAGAGAGAGATTATAAGGGTATGCTTTGCACTGTGAAGTGCAAGAAGAAAAAATTACTCACCTTAGTAATGTTGTTTCTTCTAATTGAAGTCTTGCTGTATTCTGACATATTGCAGTGATGTCCAACCTTTGAACTGCCCCGGAGATGAAAGAGTTAACTTTCCATGCCAGGCATGGAACACTGAGCTCAAGCTCGGTTGAGACTCTGTCTGTTGCTGTTTGAACTCAAACCGTCAGATCTTTACAGCTATACTCACTGGGTGTCCTGTGTGGAAACTGTAAACTTACACTAGCCAACTGGCTACTAAATATAATAAACAGATTTTTTGGTCCCAAAACAAAGACTCAAGTCAGGAAACCCAAAAAATAAAACAAAACACAACACCCACCCACCCAAACTAAAGGGGTGAGAAAATAAGGGTGGGGCACCTCCCGAAAGTGCCAACATTGCTACTGCCCACCCACATCCCAAAACCACAAGGTTCTGAGAGGAGTGTGGGGAGGTCAGAATATAGCAAGACTCCATTAGAAGAAACAACATTACTAAGGTGAGTAATTTTTTCTTCAAACAACATGAAGTCTTGCTGTATTCTGACATATTGCAGACTACCAAGCAGTACCTCCATGGAGGAGGGACAGTACCTACTTAGAAAATAGGGTCTGAAGCACTGCTGTGCCAAACCAAGCATCACTCCTGGCCTGGATATCCAGAGAGTAATGCTTGGTAAAAGTGTGTACTGTTTTCCAGGTGGCTGCTTGACAAATCTCTAAGACAGGAATATCCCTGGCAGCAGCCAGGGAAGCAGCTGTACCTCTGGTAGAGTGAGCCCTCAGGCCTGAGGGTGGAGTCCTGCCTCATTTTTCATAGCAAAATTGAATGCAAAAGACAACCCACCTGGCAATAGATCTCTTGGTGGCAGGTTTTCACTTACCAGCCTCACCATAAGTGAGGAACAGTTGGAGGGAGTCAAACCTGTGACTAAAGGTGTAGACAGGGATACTCACTGTACACATTTGTGTACAGTTTTGTTGAGTGCCTGTCACAAACCGTAAGCCACTCTGTTAATATTAACATTCCTAATCTGTAGTATTTGGGTTAATGTAGGCTACTGAGGAGTGTCCAACACATGTATAACCTCTTTAGAGAGTAGAGGAATCATCTGGCAACAATCTGACATGTTTGGAAGGGGGTGGCATTTGGAAAGGATGTGTACATTTTTTAATGGGGGGTGAGTGTAACTGTTAGAGATTGTGTACAAAACGGAAATTTCTGGCTACACTCCTGCCTGTGACCCTTGGTGCGCTCTATGTAGTAGCTAAGGGCCCTCTTCACATCCAAACTATGCAGCCTCCTCTCCCCAGAGGAGGAATGGTCAGTGAAGAAAACAGGAAGAGACATAGACTGGTTAAGGTGGAAATCTGAAACCACCTTAGGCAAAAACTTCCTATTAGTCCTGTGGACCACCTTATCTCTATGGAAAGCGATAAAATGAGGTTCCACTGACAGGGCCTGTAACTCACTTATGCATCTGGCAGAAGTGATAGCCACCAAGAAAACAGTTTTCCAAGTCAAGTACTTAAGCTCTGCTGAGGACAAAGGCTCAAAAGGGGGTTGCATAAGCTGAGCAATGCAAACATTAAGGTCCCAAGCAGGGGCAGGGTCTCTGAATGGAGGATTGGTATGAAGCAATCCCTTGAAGAATTTAGAAAATACAGGATAGGCTGAAAGGGAAGAGTGCTTGCCTGCTGAAAGGAAGGCAGAAACAGCTGCCAGATGCACTCTTAGTGTAGCTGGTCTGAGTCCCAAGCTATTAAGATGAACCATATAGTCAAGGACTATGGGGAAATATGCTTCCCAGAGCACCATATAGAAAATCTTTTCCACTTGGAGTTGTAAGTGTTTCTGGTGGAAGGCTTCCGAGAAGCCTTTAGGATATCTATAACATCTTCAGAGAGGTGCAAATCAGCAAACTCTAACTCTTCAAGAGCCAGGCCTTGAGATTGAGAGATTTGAGATTCGGATACCAAACCCTCCCCTGAGCACATTAACAGGTTGTAATTCCTGGGAAGAGACAGGGAAAGGTGGACTGCTAAGGACAACAAGAGAGGGTACCAGGGCTGCCTGGCCCAGTCTGGAGCAATCAGAATCACCTTGCAGGGTTGAGACCTGATTTTGACTAACACCTTGAACAGGAAAGGGAAGGGGGAAAAGCATACAGGAACTTCCTTCCCAATTGAGAACTAAGGCATCCAGGGGACTGAGCACCACTGGGGCCTGCAGCAAAAGAGAGGAAGTTGGTGATTGTCTGGGGCTGCAAAAAGATCTATCTGTGGGGTGCCCCATCTGGAGAAGATCACCTTCAAAACCAGGGGATCCAGGGACCATTTGTGATGGCCCTGAGATATCCTGCTGAGAGCATCTGCCAGGGCATTGTCCTTCTCTGGGAGGTGTACTGCTGTAAGAGAGGTGTTCAGGGAATAGGCCAGAGACCATGACTTCATTGCCTCTGTGCACAAGGCCATAGACCAAGTGCCCCCTTGCTTGCTGATATACCACATTGTGGTGGTATTGTCTGTCCTGATCTGAAGTACTTTGTTCTGAACAGACTTGGAAAAAGCTTGAAGTGCTAGAAACACTGCTCTGAGTTCTAATAGATTGATGTGAAGCAGAGATTCCTGTGGAGACCACAACCCTTGGGTGATCAGGTCTCCCAAGTGTGCTCCCTACCCCAAGAGGGAGGCATCTGTAGTAAGGATTAGAGAATGAGACTGAGTGACAAAAGGAACTCCCTGTCTTAGATTGTCCTGATCCAGCCACCACTGTAACGCCTGGATCAGGGTTCGAGTCACTGAAATTAGTTTGGTCAGAGGGTCCCTTTTCTGAGATCAAAAGGCTCTGAAGTGAAACTGAATATCCCTCATTTGAAATCTTGCTCCCTGCACCACTGCTGTAGAGGCAGCCATGTGTCCCAGGAGCTGCGGAAAATGCCTTGCTGGTCGAGACACCTGGGGGGTGAATGAAGAAGCCAGTGAGATAAGGGTCCTTGTCCTGTACAGGGGAAGGAAGGCTCTTGCTTTTACTGTATCCAGCTCTGCCCCTATGAAGGTGAGGAGCTGCACAGGCTCTAGAACTGACTTTGAAAGATTCAGAAGGAAACCTAGAGAAGTGAGCAGTTGCTGAGTTATCTGTAGGTGTAACTTGACTTGGTCTGAAGACTGGCCTACTATGAGCCAGTTGTCCAGGTATGGAAAGATGGAGATCCTTTTCCTCCTTAGGAAGGCAACTAGTACTGCCAGGCATTTTGTGAACACCCTTGGAGCAGAAGTTAGGCCGAAGGGCATTGCTCTGAATTGGTAGTGGCCTGAGGGCAGCTCGAACCTGAGGTACTTTCGGTGGGAGCTTCTGATGGGAATATGGAAATAGGCATCCTTGAGGTCCAGGGAGACCAGCCAGTCCCCTGGCCTTAGAGAGGGTAGAACTATTCCCACAGTCACCATTTTGAACTTTGACTTTAAAAGGTGCTTGTTTAAATATCTGAGATCCAGGATGGGCAGCCATTCTCCTGTCTTTTTGGGGGTTAGGAAGTACCTGGAGTACGATCCTTTCCCTTTGTGTAGTGGTGGGACCCTATCTATGGCTCTGAGAGCCAAGAGGGAAGAGACCTCTGCCTCTAGGACAAGTGCCTCTGAAGGATTTGCAGGTGGAAAGGATCTGGTTCTCATCTTTGGAAATTTTTTGAAGCTGAGAACCAGTACCAGGCTTTCTACTTCCAGGACCCATTTGTCTGATGTTAAAGACATCCAGTCTTGGACAAAGTAAGCCAGCCTGACCCCTACAGGTGGTGGAGAATTGGCCCTGGCAAACCCACCAGGGTGCCTGTTCGGCAGGGGCTTTAGGCTGAGGGGTGGAAGCAGGCCTGCTTGTACCCCGTCTGCCTCTCCCTCTAAAGAACCCCCTATGAGCATAAGCAGAACAGGAGGCCTGGGCTTGGTAGAAACGCCTATGAAAATGCCTGCCCCTGCCCCTGGAATGCTGCCTCTGGGGAGTGGCTTGCCTTTCCTTGGCCTGAGCACTCCTGTAGGTGGTCCTGTATTCATCCATTTTCTTCATGTAGTTCTCTGTTTGCTCCCCAAACAGAGAATTACCCACAACAGGAAAATCCATGGCCTTAGTCTGGGTATCCTGAGACAGGCTAGTACATCTGAGCCAAGCCATCCTACAAAGGGCCACAGATGTAGCCATGACTCTAGATGAAACATCATTGGAGTCCACTGCAGCATGGAATTGCACCTTGGATGCCTCAATACCATGCAGCCACCTGCTCCAAGCACCTTGGCAAGCTGTCCAGGGACCTGTTTAGCCAAAGCCATTACAGTGTCCCATCTAGATTTCTGATATCTAGCTGTATAGGCAATATAATTAGCCTGCCTGAGTCCCAAGGATGCTGCCATGTACTGTTTCTTTGCCATGGCATCAATCCTCCTGGAGTCCTTATCTGGGGGGTGTGAAGCCAAGGGTATATTTGCCTTATCACAGGTTCAGCCTGCACTACTCCAACATGGCTGCATTGCTGGGTAAGGAACTCCATATCTGAGCCTGAGAGAGTATACCTCTTGTCCATTCTCTTGTCCACAGGAGGTATAGAATTAGGAGTCCTTAAAATTTTTATTGTCTGTTTCCCAAAGGACTTATGAAGGGGAATAGACAGCCTCCTGGACTCTGGGATATCCATCATTTCAACATAGTCAGGCTCCTCCTGGTCATCCACAGCTTCTTCCATAGGAAGCTGAAGAGTTTCAGCCACTTTTTTGTAGAACATAAAATGGGAAGGGACTCAGAAAGCCTAGGAGGAGAAACCCTGAAGGTCTGTCTGGGGAGATGTCCGGGTCAATAGGCACATCCAGACTTTCGTAATCACCATCACTATCCTCATACTCTCCTTCCTCCTCCTCTGGTTCATAAAATCTTCTAAATTATAATCTGGAACCGAGGAACCGGACCTCTTCTTGATGGTGCCGGTTCGGTCGGAACTGCCAAGAAGCGACTGAACAATCCTTATCGCTTTGGCTATTTCATCAGCGGTCGGAGAAAGAATTTGTGGATCTGCACCGCTGATTTATCCCTTCTTTTCTTTTAACGGAACCGACTCCTCGAGTCGGTTCTCCTTGCCGAAGAATTTTCACTCTGGTCAGAGGGCACTCCTTCTGGTTCGGTAGGAACCGAACCGGGCTGGCCATCCAGGTCAGCAGACTTCTTGGCCTCCCTTTCCCTGAGCCTACCAACTCTCTTTTCCAGGGTGGCTGCAGGAAAATTCTTACAAATCTGGCAGTCTGAATCGAGGTGGTCAAACCCCAGACAACAAACACAGGTGGTGTGGGGATCAGCCTTAGCAAAGACTTCCCCCAACACACTACAATGTTGAAACCCAGTGGGCCCGGTTTTTCTTTTAGGTTCTCAGACATGGCCAGTCCTAACAAAAAACTTATCCTTTTATCTGCAATCCACCAGGCAAGACACCCTTATCGGTTCCTGACCGTGTTACGGGTCATGGAAAAAACCGTAATGGAATCCATTTTTTTTAGAACCGATAAGGACCGGTTACCACACTCTAAAAGCAGAATATACTTTTTTTGAACAACCTGATCAGTTCAAACCAAACCGATCCCACGTTTACAAGTTCCACACAGAAGAACAAGAAAATAAACCTATCTAGTACTCACGATACCACAGACAGAGACAGAACCAACAGGTTACGGTTTAAATTTGGTCGAAAACCAAGAAAAACGGTACTTTAACCGACAAAATTGAACCGAGCAAAGGAGAAATCTCCAGAGCGACTGTTCAGTGAGGCAGAGTAAAGAATCTGATGGTTTGAGTTCAAACAGCAACAGACAGAGTCTCAACCGAGCTCGAGCTCAGCGTTCCATGCCTGGCATGGAAAGTTAACTCTTTCATCTCCGGGGCAGTTCAAAGGTTGGACATCACTGCAATATGTCAGAATACAGCAAGACTTCATGTTGTTTGAACAAACGGTTATGTGGAAACCCAGAGAGGGGGCGTGGGGAACAGACTGAGAGCAGGAGGATTAAAAACATAGTTTCACATACCTGAGAATACAGATATCGAACAACCTGAACTCTCGGTATGGTATTTTTCTTGTTTATTTGTTTTATTTGGAATAAACATTGAGTAAAAGCTCATTTACAATGGTGACCTCTTGTGCATGGTTACAAAAATACATCAATTCATTTCATACAGAATTACAAAATTACAAAATTGCAAAAATAAATAGACATCATCAGTTGAAACATTTATACACATCAACATTCAAAAACAAATGTTTTTCTGAAACATGTGTTGTCAAAGGTTTAATTGAATGTACCCTAAAGGTATTAATTACAGAAAATTGCTTAAAGAAATTAAAGAGAATCTGCAGCAATGGTCAGTACTCCCCCTTTTGGCAATTAGTAGTGTAACCCCTCACCTCTGCCTTTTTGCCAAAATGACAGGTGGCATGCTGTTGAAGCTGACAGCATTACCTGGTGGGGACCTGGGTTCGGGGAGGATGAGGTTACTCGGCATAGGGGGACCTAGGTTTGGCTACTCTGCACAAGGGCACCCAAGTAAATCCGAACACAGGAAGCAATAACTGTAATGTCTAGAACCAGGAATGGGATTTTACAGTGTGGCGTTTATTCACAACTAGCTGAACACAACAAAGCATAGACGGACCCCCATGGGGCTACATTCACTGGTAATGCAGATTAGAGACTACTACACGGTCCACTTGAAGAATGAACCAATTATACTGTTTTCAGGCTCTGGATCCACCAGACACACGCGCTTTGGGTACACAGCCCGACTGGCCCGGCTCCCCTGCCGGCCACTTGATCCGCGGTCCATTTGAAGAATGAACCAATTATCTTGTCATGGCTCCCCACAGCACTTAGAGTCTGCAACTCCTAGAGAGATTTCCTCCTTACTTCTTATGACTCCCATCTCACAAAGAGAATTTTTCTTTACACTTGTTTTGGCTCCCCACACCACTTAGAGTCTGCGACTCCTAGAGAGATTTTCCCTTTTGCAACCCACGTCTGGGTACTTCCCTCATCACTGGCCAAGTGCATGGGGCAAAGTAGCAACCACAGCAGAAATCCGTAGAGGTGGACATGGTTACTAAAGATGGGGGGTTTGCCCACCTCCAGCTCCCACAGCCCATACCCGGCCATTTCTCTGGAAAACTGAAACTTCTGAATGTAGATTAAATGGTAGATGAACTGTCGCACCTCCTCTACATATTACTTGAATTACCCAACATTCTAGCATTTGACACTACTCCACTTGTTTGGCCAAGTCCTATAGGCTTCCCAAATTGTAGCTCAATTCCTAGATTTCCTCACATGTCCCAGGTTGAAGAAACACATTTTTTGCCCTCTCATGTTAGAGCAAACACTCACCCTTTAGTTGCAGGTGCCCCACAGGCGAATCACAAATCTTCCAACTTTACAAAACAGAGGCTGAACTGAGCTGGCAGCTTTTCTTCCTCTTGGCAGAATTAAGGGGATTGCCCCAGGAATCTGCATGGGGATCTTTACATCCCCCCGGAGGGAGGGGCACTGAGACCCGAACAGCGGTCTCCACCACTTGATACTGACTTCTTCACACTTGAAGGCAAAACTGGAACTGCAGACTGACCCTTCTTACTTCAAGGCAAACTGAAGACTGACTACTTTGAAAACTCCCAGCATTCTATCTAACTCCCTCTGCTGCAGATTCCAATGTGGCTTATGCAGCTGCGACAGTTCTATTGGTGATGTCATCCCTCAGTCTCAGCTGAGACTGAGAACAGAGGGAGACTGTGTGAAACCCATTTAACTGGAGTTTCACAAGCTGCCTTTTCTGCCTGCCACTAGGTCTTACTGGGATTCTAGTAACCCCCTGTAGCAAGGGGTTACAGTAGTAATAACACAATTCAAATGAATATTGTTCCCGGACTATTTGTTTATTCAGCTAACTTCAAATTCCCATCTCAAGGATTACCTGGGTGGAGTTATAATAGGCATTATCAAGATTTATTTGGAGTGGAAAGAGACTTGGGCACAGATAAACCCTGCTGTTGCAAACCAAAAAATTAAGGAGAAGTTGTGCTCTGGACTTACAAAATTATTATCAAGCAGTGCAATTCAAGATGGTGCTTTAGGTACTTATTAATGAGAGACCCGGAATCTGCTTGGGTGCAGATAGGAGGTGACCACTGTTCTAGAAGAGTGTAAGAGAGAGAGTTGAATTTCTGTACTGATCAACTGAAGGAAGCCTTAGACAAGATATTGAACCAGTAGAGTCAACTCACCTGGAAAATATGGTGCCAAGTGTATAAAGGTCCAAAATGCATGATGACAGTCAACCCATTGGTGTAGCCATAGCATTACTGTCCTGATGCTGACGAGCCAGGTGTGGAAGGGATCCTGGGTTGTTGGGGCCAAGACAGGAGGATCAAGCATCCCAGAGAATGCTCTCCTCCTCGAGGGACAGAGGGCAGTTTGCTCTGGTGCAATACTGCCACCTGGGTGACCATAGGTGGCAGGGAACTTACAGATGCTTCCTGGGCAGAGAGACACTGATGGCTATGAGCTCAGCATGCATGCATGTGTTGAGCTTGGCACACCCCTATATCAGCATCTCAGGGGGGACTGTCAGAAAAAAAAAACAGTGGAAAAAATGCCAAACAGGGGCCGCATGATACACTGACACTTTTCAGGCTCCACACCAATGAAGTGGCCCTCCTGAGAAACAAATCCTGAAATGGTGTAGTTGGGGACCTGCTGCCCCTGCCACGAAGATGAGCCATGCCACAAGATATGGGACATCAAGGCAAGTCCATGAGAAGTTGGCTGACGGGGCTTGGGGCCTAGAAGGGAGGATATTGTTGGCGAGGAATGAGGAATTGGCAGAAAATTTAAAATAAAACAATGCCGACTTTCTCCAGGACTACCCCTGATACACGTAGTTCCAATCTCCATCACAAACATGGCTGCAGCCTTTACTCATACTGTATATAGAAACATTCAACTAAGCCCTAAAAATTAAGGTCCATTAAATTAACTAAAGTAAGTATAGAATTAATGTTATTTTTACTCAAGAGCCCCTCCTTACATACACAAATTTAGAAAGTCAAGTACTATTCAGAGTTTCCATTGCTGGTGTTTCTTTGATGACCATGAAAATCCCCCTCCTATCCCCACCACGTTGCCAGAGAATTCCCTGCTCCTTACCTGGCAACAGATAAAATTGAGGTTCTGGCTTCACTTGAGGCA